>CM028129.1:1171772500-1177055000 GCA_016271365.2 Neoceratodus forsteri
TAGTTGATCTAATGGCAACAGTGTGGGTTATGACAAGAATCCCTGAAACCTTTGCTGATCTGGCAAAGAAACTCCTGAATAGTCTTACAAAGCGATTTGCAAGAGTGGATGTTGTTGCAGATACTTACAGAGAGCAGTCAATCGAAGAGGCTGAGAGATTTCAAAGAGGATTTAGTGAGAAGCATATTATCAAAGGTCCCAACACCAAAGTGCCAAAGAATTTCAGTTACTTCCTTTCTAATGGATCTAACAAGGACTGCCTGATTGATTTGATTTCGAGAGGAATGGTCAGTTCTCATTCTCCTCGATCTGTCATCAGCATTTGATACTGTGGACCACATTATGTTGTTGAATCACCTTAGAGAGTATTTTGGACTCGCCAGAACTGTCATCAACTGTTTTGAATCATTTCTCTAGGGCAGAAGGTGGTAATGGGGAATTTCTCCTCCCCCCCCCGATGCCCCTCACCTGTGAAGTACCTCAAGGTTTGATTCTATCAGCGATGTTGTTCTTTTTTTTTTTGTAAATATCTTTTTTATTGATAATTTAACTTATTTACATACAAGTCAACCATACCATCAGTAATTAAAGGTACATGACATCAAAAATCAACCTCAGTGGGAGTATAACATTTCATGCTCATCAAAACAAAAAAATTTTTTTGAAGGGAGGATAAAGAAAAAAAATACAGTCCAGGAGTGAGAACAGCGTCCATATTAAAGCGGTACCTACTTCAGTTCCTTGGCCTACTCTTCCTTGCTTTGATCCTGATCTTTGGCCTTTCTATGTACCACTCTGATCTGTTCTCCTCTACACAGGGGAAGAATTACCACATCCCACCTGAGAGGCCTTGGCCTCAAATGTCGATTATGCCAACACGAGTCTCCCTGTCTAGTCACTGCATTGTAACATTCGGTGAGGGTGCTCCCCGGGCCGCAGACCAAGGTTCCCCAATCACAGGGCCCAACCCCCCCTCCACGCCCAACCGCCAGATCCCCCGCACGATGTGGAGAGGGGAAAGGGGAAAGGGAACGCCAGGGTCGTCCCTCCAACCCTCGCCCCTCAAGGGACAAAAGTCGGGTCCCTCAGCATGTAGTATATCTGCCACTTGGCCCATCTGGTATTAAATTTTTCTTCCTGATTGTTTAGGCTGTGTGTTATTTTCTCCATGATATAGATTTGTTTAGAGATAGCCCACCATTCTTGTATGGTGGGTACCTCAGGTGTCAGCCAATGTCTCGTAATGGCTTTTTTAGCTGCTGTAGCAGTACAAGAAGAAGATGTTTAGTTATGGGCCTGCCAGATACCCCGGGAGGACCAGGAACAGGACCAACTCCATTGTCAGCTGAAACTGGGGTCAAATATCTCCTAAGGTGTTGCTGCAGAGAGGCCATGAAAGGCCGCAGGAACAGCAGCCCCACATTACGTGGGTATGGTCGGCCCTTTCAATACCACACTGGCGCCAACACCCCGCTCCCTGCCCAGCCTTGTAATGAGCTGTAATTACCGGAGTTCTGAAGTAGCGAATTAAGCATTTCCATGCAAATTCCCTCCAGACATGCGAGCTGGTTATTTTGGCTGAGTACCTCCAGGCTTGCTGCCAGTCCTCAGGGGCCACCCTGTAACCTGTCTCCCGGCTCCAGCTGTTCCGGATGCTATCTATACAGGTCCGGTTCTGGGCCCTCAAGGAGCCATAACACACCGAAATCAGGCGGTTTTGTTTGCTAGTCCTGAACATCATTGTTAGGGTCTGTACTAGTGGTGGGACCTGTTCCGAAACCCAAATCTCCCCCGGGAGATGATTCATGTAGTGTCTGAGCTGTAAGTAGCGGAAGAAATCTTCCCTTGGAATATTAAATTCCTTTTGGATTTCTGTAAAGGTCCACATACTACCTTGTCTCATTATTTGGCTTAGATACCTCAGCCTCTTCTCTCCCACCTTCGGAAGCCACCGTCAAGAATGTTTGGGGGAAAATCCTCCAGAGAGGGGATCGGACATAGGAGTGGGAGAAACCTGGTCAGCTGGTGGCCCTTCCGGATAGTCCTCCAGCTTCTGACCGAGGCTTCAAGCCAAGGGTTTTCCCCCGGGAGTGCAGTCCCGTTCTCCCCGACCTGATATAGAAGTCTACAGAACTCAGTGTCATCAATTAGTGTTCGTTCTATATCCAGCCAGTGTGGGCTATCGGTTCTGCTTTGTCTGGACATTACATGCACCACATTCACCGCCTGCTGATAAAGTCAGAGATCTGGAAGACCCATGCCCCCCTCATCCCTGGGGAAGGTCAGAGTCCCGAACCCCACACGGGGCCTTTTGTTGGCCCAGATAAATTTGGTGATATGTTTGTTTATTTCCTTAAATGTTTGTAATGGGACCTGAAGCGGTACATTCTGAAACAGATACAGTGCTCTAGGCAGGGTGACCATCTTGATGAGGTCGATCCCTGCCACAGCCCCAGGGGGAGGGTCGCCCAGACCGCCAAATCTGCCTTAAGCTGTGTTACTAGAGGCGTGTAATTGCAGCTATAGAACTCCCGGCAGGATCAGGGTATGTATATCCCCAGGTATTTTAGTTTTTCCAGCCCCCATTTCCCTGGGACTATAGCCTTAGCCCTCCGTGTAGGGAGGTAATGAAAGGGGAGCATCTCAGTTTTATTTATACCCCGACACCCCGCCAAAGGCCTCTACAATTTGTTTAGCTGCCAAAAGAGACTGTTCCGGATTACGTAAATACAACAATATGTCGTCCGTGTAAAGGGCAATTCGGTGCTCCACTCCCCCCAGAGTCACTCCAAATATATTTTGTGCTTCCCTGATCTTCTGGGCCAGGGTTCTATGAAGGCTAAAACATAGAGGGAAGTAGAAGGGGAGCCCTGTCTCATTCCCCTGTACAGTGGAAGTACCTCTAATGGTGCCTGCTTACTTTGATGCAGGCATATGGGGCTGAGTATATGTTCTTTAAGACATTTACTAAAACAGGGGAAGCCAATTTATATAGTGTTTCATAGAGAAACTATCAGGACACTCTGTCGAATGCCTTCTGCATCCAAGCTGACCAACAGGGATGGGATCCTCCTGGTGCATTTGATGCACCACGATAGGGTTCGCTTTATATTATCGTGTGGTGCGGGTTCGAACAAAACCCGGTCTGATCCTTATGAACCAGTAAGGGGAGGACCTGGTCCACCCTATGGGACAGAATTGACATAAAGAGCTTATAGTCCTGATTAAGTACAGATATAGGCCTGTAAGAGGCACACAACTGTGGGTTCTTGTCCTGCTTAGGGATAACAGACACCGTGGCATAGGCCCAGGATGGGGGAGGGGGTCTCCCCTCCAGGACTTCATTAAAGACCGTGAGGAGGCTCGGAAGGATCTGGGCCGCAAATGCCTTGTAGAATTCCGCACCATATCCGTCTGGGCCAGGGGCTTTCTGTGATTTGGTATTCCGCATGGCGAGTGTCAGCTCAGTATCCGAGATCGGAGTGACCAAAGCCTCCCCCTGGGCCTCAGTGAGTCGCGGCAAGGCGATCGATCGCAGAAATTCTTGCACATCATGTAAAGAAGCTTGCTCCTCTGGGGTATACAGGGACTGATAATATACAGTGAAGGCTTCTGCAATGTCCTGGGCCTTAGTGAGTCATATTTTATCAGTAGGGTGAATTATTGAGGTGACCGTGGCCATCTTCCTTTGCTTCCGGGCCTGATACGCCAGCATCCGCGCAGCTCTAGGCCCAACCTCGTAGTATCTTTGCCGTAAGAAAGTAAGTGCCATCTCGGTCTGCTGCTGCACCAGCAGGTCAAGTTCGTACCTAGTCTGCTGCAGCTGAGGGACGACTGACGCGTCCCCTTGTTTGTGTGCCATCTGAAGGAAATGTAGGGTATCCTCCAGCTCCTGCCTCCGTGCCCTGCGCTGCCTCTCTTGTTCTGCTGTGAATTTTATTAAGTGACCTCTAAGCACTGTCTTAATCGTATCCCAGTGTATAGTGGGGGTAGTATCTGAGACCGGGTTATCTTCCTTAATCTCCTGAATCTTCTCTATGAGAAAATTACAGAACTTCTTGGAGCGCAGGTGGAAGGGATTAAGCCTCCACACCGTCCGTTTCGGCTGGAGGTCGAAGTCCCACATGGATGTCTGAGGGGCATGGTCAGAAATGGCAATGTCTCCAATTTGGACGTCGTGCAACATCCCGAGATTCTCAACCTGTGTATACACCTGGTCAATGCGAGTATATGTATGGTGTACTGCGAATAAAACGAGTATTTCTCGAATGAGGATGGATCTTCCTCCATGCATCACACCATCCCGCCTCATTCGCGAATCTTTTAAAAAACCTCTGAGTGGCTGACACCCTAGGGGCCCTAGCATTGGTGGAGTCCATATTAGGGTCCATAACAAAATTAAAGTCACCCGCCATCATTAGCACTCCCTTGGTTTTTTGTATAATTTTATCTAGTAAAGGCCTAAGCTGCGTCACTGACATTCCAGGAGGAAAATATAAGTTCACCAGGGTTACTTGTTTGTCCCACATAACCCCCTGTACCAAGATCATACGGCCCTCTGGGTTGGCCCACGAGTCGTTTACTACCAGGGGAGTTCCCACGGAGACCATAATGGCCACCCCCCTGCGTCTGCCGGATCTAGCAGAGGAGTAGAACATCTGACCCCTACTAAGCTTGGCTAATTTTATGTGCTCCATGTGATTCATATGCGTTTCCTGTAAGAATGTCAGATCTGCCTTTGAGCGTCTGATAAAGGTCAGGACCCTTGACCTCCTGACTGGGGATGCCAGGCCATTAATATTTAAGGAGAGGAGTTTTATTTTAGCTGTACCCATTTATTCTAGGTATTTATTTCCCATCTTACCTCTCCCCTTCCCTAGTTGGACTCTAGGTCCTCCACCCCCGGGGAACACCCCCACCGAGATTGGTGGTCTGTGGTTGGTGACTAATACAATACAAAAAACATTACAACAGCAATTTGGATTAACATTAACATACATTACACATAGAACAGTATTGTGTTTAAACACACTAACATTCAACATCAATAACTGGTACTTCCACGGGTCAGGTAACCTGACCTTAGGGCAAGAAAGTCTTGCCATAACCCCAGAAACTCTGGGCTGTAGCACTTCGTGCTATTCGGGAATAGGGGTGTGGGTTAGGTGACAAGTATGTGCAGCTTCTTCTGTCCCCCATGATCCTTAGATTGTCTGTTTTTGGGGGATATGTAAAGCAGAAGAAGTCTCTGCCCTCTGGGCCAATTACTCATTCTGTATTGCGGCCACGCCGCCCAGCGCAGCCATGGAAGTGATACCAGGACCCCCAACTCCCCATGGCCCCAGCCCGGAGGTAGACCCCTCTTAAACCACAGTGACTGATTCCCTCGGCCGGTCGGGGGGGGAGGAGCTGAGTGAGCCTCAGCCCTCCCCAATCATTCATAAGGTTATCCGGCACCCGTATGGTATGCACCAGCGTTAGCCGGGGAAAGGGTCTCCCCCCACCCAACAATCCGCCCAAAGTGTATCACCGGGCACCCCCCTCCCCCCCACCTACACCCCATTCTCTTGTGTCTCGCCTCTGGTCTTAGGATCAAGACTCATCTCTCCGCACCGGACAGGGGCGCAGAACGTGATCCGCACTGGTGCATCCTCATGTAAAAACTCCCCTCTCTTCCATTCAGTGCTGCCTCATTCCTCAACAAAGGGACAAAGACCAGAACAGAGGGGCGACCCCATGACATCCGCCTTTAGTGGAACCCCCCAGCCCCCACCTACCCCCAGATCCCCCAATTCAGTTGTCCAGGCCCTTCCTTGCTGGCCTAGTGTCCCTCAGATACTGTCCCAGGTGAGACGTTTAAAGTCTAGTCATGCTGTTCCGGGAATCCCCCATACGGATAGCTCATTATACTCCAGCTCGAGCCCTCCTCATGGGTCTGAGTCTGTACCCTTTGGCCTACAACATGCTCAATCCCAGTTTCAGTTCTGCGCTGTCTCTCCTCTTCCCCCCCAATTCCCGCTCCTTTATCCATTCATTTCCCATTCTCCAAGGGTAGCTTCTGTGATCGGGAGGGCCCGTCTGGGGTTGTTGCTGCCAGGTTACGCAAGGGCCTACTGGTGGCAGGAGACATTAGTGAAAGTGAGCTGGAAGGTGAGATGCTTTATTGAGCAGGCACCGAAGGCAATAGCGAAACTAAGGTGGAAGGAGAGAGGCTTTACCAGGCAGGCATGGGAGGGGTCGGCTCGCGGGGGCCAGTAGGAAGTACGAGGCCTTGGAGATGGTTGCAAAGGGCCTAAGTGGCTTTACTGAAGATGATAGTGCCATCTTTAACTTGTGGACGATAGAGGCGAGTGCTGCCAGGCTACGCAAGGGCCTACTGGAAGCAGGAGGCATTAGAGACAGTAAGGTGGAAGGAGAGATGCTTTAACGACCAGGCACTAGAGGCAGTAGCGAAACTGAGGTGGAAGGAGAGAGGCTTTACCATGCAGGCGTGGGAGGGGTTGGCCCGCAGGGGCCAGGAGTAGGCACGAGGCATTGGAGATGGTTACAAGAGGCCTAAGTGGCTGGACTGAAGACTGTAGGTGCCATCTTTAACTTGCGGACGATAGAGGCGAGTGCTGCCAGGCTACGCAAGGGCCTACTGGTGGCAGGAGGTATTAGTGAAAATAAGCTGGAAGGAGAGCTGCGGAGGCCTCGACCCCAACGCGCGATGTGCCCACTCTATTTCCAAAGAGACCTCTCCTGGTATGACCAATAATTCCCTGAGGAGCTTCTGGATATATTTAATCATGTCTGGTCCTTCCGCGCCCTCTGGAATACCCGATATCCGGATATTACTTCTTCTGTTGCGGCACTCTGCATCTTCGGCCCTAGCTCTTAAGGCCTTGACTTCTTGTGTAGTTGGGTGATTATACAGCCAGTCTCCTCCAGCCTGTCCTCCGCAGCTGTAGTACGAGCCTCGCTGTGCTCCTGCCTCTGTTCCAGCTTCCCGACGTCAGTACGGAGAGCTGTTACTGTTGTTTTCATTTCCTGGCGAAACTCTTGGAATTCTGCCAGCATTTGCGCCATCTGCCTCTGTAATATTGCGTGGGGGGGCCTGCTCAGCCGTGGCGCTGCCATGGCGCGATGAGGATGAGGCCCGCGAATCCTCGCTCTCGGAGCCTTCATCCTGCAATCTTTCTTCATGTAGGTGAGCCAGAACTGCGAACTTATCCCCCTTCTTCCTTGGCATTTTATGGATCCCTCCTGTTAGTCTGCGTGTCAGGATGTTATTGGATTAGATAGATTTGGAGGGTTTTTTTAAGGCTCACTCGGGGAGTTCCCTCGATTATGCTGCCATCGGTTCAATGACGTCACCGGAAGTCCAACGATGTTGTTCTTGATACACATGCTTCCCCTTGGGAGGATCATCAGACAGTACAGTTTGGGTTTTCACTGTTATGCAGATGATACTCAGCTGTACATGTCCTTTGCACTAAGGACAAATGATGCAGTCAAAATGTTGCACAAATGCCTTGCTGACATCCAGGAGTGGATGAACTCTGTTTGAGACCTAACCCGGATAAGACAGAGGTACTGGTGATTGAGCTGGGTGATGGGGATGCCTCCAGGAAAACAACAGGTTTGGTCCTGGGGTCAACCCCGTTGATGGCATCCTCTAGGGTGAGAAATCTCAGTGTGATCCCCAATGACAAACTGATATTTGAAGCACAGGTGTCAGCCATTATCAAAAGTGGGTTTTAGCACTTGAGAAACAATTGCCTGAATTAAACCCCTAATTCTGCCTGAAGACCTGCCATCACTAGTGCATGCTTTTGTGACATCCAGACTCGACTACTCTAATGCTCTGTACCTCAGGGTCAATGGAGGGACTCTCCACCGGCTGCAGCTAGTGCAGAAGGCAGCGGCCGGGCTGCTGACAGGACTGTCCAGGTCCTGACACATGACCTCAGTTCTGCATTGGCTGCCAGTCAGGTGGCAGATTCTCTTCAAGGTGGGACTGCTCACCTATAAGGCCCTATACGGATCGTGCCCTGGCTACCTGTAAGACCTCCTTACTCTTGCCATCCTGGATTGCTCCCTCAGTTCCTCCACCCAGGGCCTCCTGATGGTTCCGAGGACTGGGCTGAAAACCTTGGGTGATTGTTCATTCAGTGTGGCCAGCCTGGTCCTCTGGAATTTGCTTCTACTATCCTTGAGGGAGGCCCCTATGATGGAGGTATTTAGGAGGAACCTAGGAACCTAAAGATATCTTTTTAGCCTAGCCTTTCCTGAAAATGCTTTTTAATACATCTTTAAATTCATACAAAATCGTTAATTTATTCTGTTTTATTATTCCTGATTGTTTATTGTTGTCAAACATGCTCTATTATACGGTGCCCAGAGCCCCTGGGATTGGGTGCCTAACTAAATAAATGTTTGTTTACTTACTTGATCATGCAGGTCTGGGGAGAAAATTGCACGAGTTTGCCAGAGGGCCAAGTGATACATTTTTCAAAGAGAGACAAATGCTACATGATCACCAACGAAGGTACTGTAGTTGTGGATGATCTCTGTTCTGACCAGGAAGAAGCAGACACAACAATTGCCCTTCATGTGCGACATGCCATTACAAAACATCCAGCCCGTCATCATCCGTTCACTATCTAGGGATACCAATATACAAGTACTTTTACTGTCACTATTTTCAGAATGCGAGCAAAGTATGTACCTGGACAATGACCATGGTAACAGTAGGAAAATCTGCAACATTAGCAAGTGTGACATGACCACTGCAACAAAGAAAGCCTTAGTCGGTTTCCATGCATTCAATAGGCAATGACTATGTTTCTGCGTTCATCAAAAATGGTAAGAAGTTTGCTGGAACATCCTTCAGTAGTACCCCAAATTCCTGGATGCCTTTCAGAAACTTGGGAGTTACTGGCAAGTGGATAAGGGTGTTGTAGCTCTGGAGGAGTATGCCTGTAAACTGTAGAGAAAGAAACAAGTTACACTAGTATAAATATAGCAAAGCAGCAGATCTTCTCGGAGAAATACAACAAAAACAGAACTGATCTGTCTCTGCTACCACCCTGCCAGGAAACCCTGAAGTTACACTTTCTATGAGCCAACTACGTCTGCCAATTGTGGAGGCTTTCTTCTGTTGCAGTTATCAATGCTCCAAATGCAGCTTTGCATGGTTAAACCAATGCTCTCAATGTAAAGTGGACAGACACACCATTTCCAGATGTTATGTCTCTGCTCTAAATTGCAAATGATGGACTCGGATGAGGACCAAGGTGTATGTGATTACCAAGATGATACTGACATATCTGATGAAGACTTTTCCTAGATTGACAAGACTAAGTTCCACTACCTTACCAACAGGCATATTTTAAATTTTACATTTTTTAAATAAAAACGTTTTGTGTAAACAAGGGTGTTTTTTCCATTTTAAATTTCCTTCTTTTAAAAAAAAAAAAAAAAAATTTTAATTAACCTTTGGGGTAACCTACGAAAAAAATACTCACCTTAGTAATTGTGTTTCTTTTAATGGAGTCTTGCTGTATTCTGACATATTGCAGTTAGCCCCAGCACTTGAACTGCCCCGGAGATGAAGCGTTAACTCTATGCTGGAAGCATAGAACGTTGAGCTCGAGCTCGGTTCAAACCACTGTCTGCTGCACTTGAAGTGCAACCGTCAGATTCTTATGAGCACTACTAACTAGCTACACTCTAAAGAGGAAATTGTAAAAAGACTCACTAGCCAAAGGGCAACAAATGTTTGGATCCCATAAGACTCAAGTCGAGAAACCCAAAAACAAAAACCAGGTAGCGAACTTAATAATTTAAACAGAAGTTAAACCAAATCAGCACTGTACATGCCAACCCACTTCCCAAAAGCCAGGTTCTGAGACGGGAGGTGGGGGGAAGTCAGAATACAGCAAGACTCCATTAGAAGAAACACGTCTACTAAGATGAGTAATTTTTTTCTTCAAACAACATGAAGTCTTGCTGTATTCTGACATATTGCAGACTACCAAACAGTACCTCCACGGAGGAGGGAATCGAACCTATTTTGGGAATAGGCTCTGCAACACTGCTATACCAAACCTAGCATCACTCCTAGCCTGGATATCCCGAGAGTAATGCTTGGTGAATGTATGAACTGTTTTCCAGGTGGCTGCTTTGCATATCTCTAACAAGGGAATGTCCTTGGCATCAGCCAGGGAAGCAGCTGTACCTCTAGTCGAATGAGCCCTCAGGCCTGAGGGTGGTATTTTGCCTAGCTTTTCATAGCAGAATTGTATACAAGAGACAATCCACCCGGCAATAGTTCTCTTAGTGGCAGGTTTACCCTTTCCCATAAGTGAGGAACAACTGAAGGGAGTCAAACCTGTTGAACTTAGCACAATCTATGTAGTAGCTAAGGGCCCTCTTAACATCCAAACTGTGTAGTACTCTTTCTCCTGAGGGAGAGTGATCAGTGAAGAATACAGGGAGAGACATGGACTGGTTCAAATGAAAATCTGAAACCACTCAAGGCAAAAACCTCCTATTGGTTCTAAGGACCACCTTATCTCTATGGAATGAGATAAAATCAGGCTCCACTGACAGAGCTTTCAACTCACTGATATGTCTGGCAGAGGTAATAGCTACCAGAAACACACTCTTCCAAGTCAAGTACTTAAGTTCTGCTGAAGACAAAGGCTCAAAAGGGGGTTGCATAAGCTGGGCAATAGAAACATTAAGATCCCAAGCAGGGTGAGGATCCCTAAAGGGGGATTGGTATGAAGCAATCCCTTGAAAATTTTACAGAAAACGGGATGAGATGCCAGTGAAGAGGGTTTCCCCACTGATAAGAAAGCAGAAACAGCTGACCAACGTACTTTAAGGGTAGCTGGTCTGAGGCCTAGGCCATTGAGGTGAACCATATAGTCCAGAACTGTAGACAATTCGACAGTGTCTGGAAATATATGCTTCTTGGTACACCAAATACTGAATCTCTTCCACTTAGAATTATAAGTTTTTCTGGTGGCAGGTTTTCGAGAGGCTTTGAGAATGTCCAGAACCCCTTGAGACAAGTGCAAACCTGCATACTCTAACTCTTCAAGAGCTATGCCTTGAGATTGAGAGACTGAAGATTGGGATACTCAATCCTTCCCTGAGAAGAGGTTAACAGATTGTGATTCTTGGGAAGAGACAGGGAAAGATGGACTGCTAGGGACAGCAAGAGAGGGTACCAAGGCTGCCTGACCCAATCTGGAGCAATCAGGATCACTTTGCAAGATTGTGACCTTATCTTGACCAGGACCTTGAGAATCAGAGGAAAAGGAGGGAAGGCATACAGAAATTTCCCTTCCCAATTCAGTATCAGAGCATCCAGAGGGACTGAGCCCAAGACTGGGGGTCTGTAACAAAATCCATCTCTGGGGTGCCCAAGCGTGAAAAGATCACTTTTAACACTAGGGGATCCAGGGACCATTCGTGATGGCCCTAGGAAATCCTACTCAATGCATCTGCTAGCACACTGTCCTTTCCTGGGAGGTGAACTGCTACCAGCGAGGCCTGAAGGGAATAAGCTAGTGACCATATTTTCATGGCTTCCGTGCACAAGGCCATAGACTGAGTGCCTCCCTGCTTGTTGATGTACCACATGCTGGTGGTGTTGTCTGTCCCGACTTGAACCACCTTGTTCGTCACTGATTGTGAGAAAGCCTGCAGAGCCAGGTACACTGCCCTGAGCTCCAGAAGATTGATGTGGAGAAGAGACACCTGAGGAGACCACACTCCCTGAGCTGTGAGAGCCTCCAAGTGGGCCCCCCAACCCAGGAGAGAGGCGTCTGTGGTTAGGACCACAGAATGAGAATGAGAAATCAATGGAACCCCTTGCCTGAGATTGTTCTGATCCTGCCACCATTGAAGAGCCTGAATCAGAGTCTGAGTCACTGGAATCAACTTGGTCAGAGGATCTTTTTTCTGAGACCAAAAAGCCCACAGATGAAACTGAATGTCTCATCTGAAATCTGGCCCCTTGGACCACTGCAGTGGAAGCCGCCATGTGGTCCAGTAACTGCAGAAAATGTCTTGCTGGTCGAGAGACCAGAGGGCGGAAAGAGGAGGCCAGCTCCATAGTGGCCTTCACCCTTACCGAAGGAAGAAAAGCCTTTGCTTTGACCATGTCTAGTTCCACCCCTATGAAAGCAAACAGTTGTACTGGCTCGAGAACTGACTTGTGAAAGACTGAGAAGGAAACCTAGAGAAGTGAGCACCTGATGGGTCACTTTTAGATCTGACTTGACTTGGTCTGGAGACTGGCCCACTATGAGCCAGTCCAGATAAGGGAATATGGAGATAATTTTTCTCCTTAGAAAAGCCACTACTACTGCCAGGCACTTGGTGAACACCCTTGGAGCTGATGACAGGCCGAAGGACATTGCTCTGAATTGGTACTGGCCTGAGGGTAGTTTGAACCTGAGGTACCTTCTGTGGGAGTACCTGATGGGAATGTGAAAGTAGGCATCCTTTAGGTCCAAGGAGGCTAGCCAGTCCCCTGGCCTTAGAGAGGGAAGAATTATTCTGAGTCACCATCTTGAACTTTGGTTTTAAAATATATTTGTTCAGGTATCTTAAGTCTAGGATGGGCCACCACTCCCCTGATTTTTTCGGGGTAAGGAAGTACCTGGAGTACAGACCTTTGCCCCTGTGGGTTGTAGGAACTCTCTCTATGGCTCTTAAGGCTAGAAGAGACAAAACCTCTGCTTCTAGGGCAATGGTTTTGGAGATGTTTGCAGGTGGAAAAGATCTGACTCTCAGTTTCAGAAACTTTTTAAAACTGAGAGCCAGTCCCTGGATTACTACCTCCAAGACCCACTTGTCTGAGGTAACAGACTTCCAGTCCTGGGAGTAGTAAGCCAGCCTGTCTCCTCCAGGGATGGGGGAAGTCGACTCGGGCTGACATATCAGGGTGTCTGCTTGGCAGGGGCCATGGGCTGAGAGGAGGATGCAGCTCTGCTCATCCCCCTTCTACCTCTCCCTCTAAAGAACCCCCTCTGGGAAAAAGGAGAGGAGGCCTGAGCTTGGAAGAAAGGCCTCTGAAAAGACCTGCCCCTGCCTCTAGACTGCTGCCTCTGAGGAGTGGATTGCTTTTCTTTGGCTTGAGCACTCCTATAAGTGGTCCTGTATTTGTCCATCTTTTTCATGTAATTCTTTGTCTGCTCCCCAGAGAATTACCTACAACAGGGAAATCCCATGGCCTTAGCCTGGGTATCCTGTGATAGGCTAGTACATCTGAACCAAGCCATTCTCTGCAGAGCAACAGATGTAGCCATGACTCTAGATGACATCACTGGAGTGGACAGCAGCATGAAATTGGATTTTTGATGCCTCAATCCCATCAGCAGCCACCTCCTCCAGCTCCTTGGCCAGCTGAGGGGAGGCCTGCTTAGCCAGTTCAAAACAGACTCCCACCTGGACTTTTGGAACCTGGCAGCATAGGCCATGTAATTAGCCTGTCCGAGTCCCAAGGAAGATGCCAAATACTGCTTCTTGGTCATGGCATCTATCTTCCTGGAGTCCTTATCCAGGTGTGTGTGAAGCCAAGGGAATGCCAGCCTTATCACAGGCTTCAGCCTGTACTACCCCAATATGGCTGCAATGCTGATACAGGAACTCCGAACTTGAGCCCGAGAGCATATACCTCCTGTCCATATGTTTGTCCACTGGAGGCAGAGAATTTGGTGTTTTTAAAAGTTTATGTGTGTGTTTCAAAAAATATTTGTGCAAGGGAATAGACAGCCTCTTGGACTCTGGGATGTCCATCATCTCAACAAAATCAGGCTCTTCTTCCTCCTCAACAGCTTCATCCAGAGGGAGCTGGAGGGTCTCAGCCACTTTCTTATAGAACATAAAGTGGGAAGGGGACTCAGAAAGCCTAGGGGGGAAACTCCAGAAAGTCTGTCTGGGGAGATGTCTGGTTCAATAGGCTCATCCAGACCTTCCCCACCATCATAGTTGTCTTCGTCTTCAACTTCTCCCTCCCATTCTGGATCATAGTACTCCTCCAGAGAATAATCTGCAAGTGGAGGAGCCGACCAAACCAAGCGCCTACTGGCAGGGGCCAGTTCAGTTGGAACTGGATGGAGCAATTCTACAATGCTAATTGCCCAGGCAATTTCATCGGCCGTCAGATGAAGAGATTCGGGATCCGAACCAGTCGATTTCTCCTTTCTTTTCTGAAGGAACCGACCCCTCAGAATCAGCTTTCCTCTTGCCCAAGGAAGTCTGGCCCTGGTCAGAGGGCACTCCCTCAGGTTTGGTTGGAACCAAACCAGGCAGGCCATCCGGGTCAGCGGACTTCTCGGCCTCCTTATCCCTAAGCCTGCTAAATTGTTTTTCCAGGGTGGTCTTCGGGAAATATTTTACAAATTTGGCAGTCTGAATCGAGGTGGTCAAACCCCAGACAATATACACAGGTGGTGTGGGGATCAGCCTTAGCAAAGGCCTCCACACACACTACAGCGCTGAAACCCAGTGGGCCTGTTTTTTTTCCTCGGTTTTTCAGACATGGTCAACAACAAAATAACTTACCCTTACACAGCTTCAGGCCGGGTAAGACCAACCTATCGGTTCCTCACCGTGTCACGGGTGCTGGATAAAAACCGAAAATGCGTTTTTTTTTTTGTTTTTTGGTTTTTTTAGAACCGATAGGTACCGGAATCACCATAAGATGTTTACAATAACCAACCGCAAGTAAAAACTTTTACAATTTCCTCACAAAAAACTCTCACAACTCTACAATCCACTACCTACAACACTTACTGTATCACAGACAGGGCTCTGAACTGAGAAAAAAAAAAGAGAAATTCTCACAGTTTAAACCGATGATTACTTTACCGAACCGAAAACGAGGAGCAAACTCAGAAGCAACTGTTCAGTTAGGCGGAGTAAAGAATCTGATGGTTACACTTCAAGTGCAGCAGACAGTGGTTTGAGCCAAGCTCAAGCTCAACATTCTGTGCTTCCAGCATAGAGTTAACCCTTTCATCGCCGGGGCAGTTCAAGTGCTGGGGCTAACTGCAATATGTCAGAATACAGCAAGACTTCATGTTGTTTGAAGGGTATGCATTTTAAAGCTCTAACTCCAGCCTATTCACTGAGACCACACTTGAATTTGAATGTATATTTCACTTACTCTCAAAGTAATGACCCAAGAATCTGCACGGAGTATGCATAGCTGAAAATCACAAAATCTGACATGGTATAAATTTACTAACATTTTGTTTATTGTGTCTTCACCTTTGTCAATGTATCCTCCTGTATCACCTTAAGACTTCAAAACCATATATGCATTTCAAAGCAGAATCCTTACCCGTTTAAACACAAAATTATATTATAAAGTGCAATAAATCCTGACTGACAAGATTAAATACAAGAATATTTTGAAATTTCACAAGAAATTAAGGGGTGGTAGTTGGTATTTAACCCTATAACTTTTAACATTAATCTTTTGAGGTAACATACAGTATGGGTATGCATTTTAAAGCTCTAACTCCAGCCTATTCATCGAGACCACACTTAAATGTATATTTCACTTACTCTCAAAGTAATGGCCCAAGAATCTGCATTAAGTATGTGGAGCTGAAAATCGCAAAACTGGTCAAGGTGTCAGTACAAAATTGATGTAAACGCCCCATTTTGCTCCAGCATTCATGTGATCAACAGACAAATGCTACATTAAACAACCATCTGCATTTATTTAGCTTTCAGACGACATCCCACCTCCATCTACATCTGGTCTACAAAGCGCAAAGTCTCTTGCATTTGTCTCAGGAGGGTTTGGAAAGCTGCACCCCGTGTTGCCCACAGTTTACTGCATGATAAAAGACTGGAACTAAGGGCAATTGGCTCTAGGCAATTTCATGCCTCCTTAATCATTATCAAACACCCCCTGCATGTTTTTGGAGATCAGGATTATATTCATCTGCTTCATCAGCAGGCAGAGGAAGAGGAAATGGAAATTCCATGGAGGGGAACCAGCGTTGATGGTGTCTGAAATAAAGCCACAACTGGAACAGAAACTGAACCCATATTAGTACCTGCAGGCTTTAATTACATCGATGGACCAGGCAACAGTGATGATGCTGTGATCGTCACTTACAAAGTAGGTAGAAGCTGTCGGAGTAGTTCAAGACATAACTGCTAGTACCACTTGAGTGCTGACTACCTTCTCTGCCAGGTCAACAAGAACAGTATTGACGGAACACTGTCCAGTGATGAGACTGCAAACCACCACTGGATGAAGAGTCAGATTCAGACCCCAACCTTGGTGTCACGACAGTCAAGGGGAAAGGCTACTGTATCTAGGGTAGCACACGGGGCCTTGGATTTGGACTTACCCCCAGTAGAGCTCAAGCAATATAGGGATCAGGAGCGACAGCAGGGCGTCTTATCTTGGTGTCTAGAATAGTGCAGTTCAGACAATGCTGACAGAAGATTGATTCTTGGATTTTGAGGTCTTACTGAGGTGATACCATCTTGGAATGCTGAAGTGTCTGGCGAGGAGCTGAAGCACACCCTAGAGATCTGAAAGGGGAAGATGGGGAACGGATGTGAATTATGCTCTGTTTTATGGAGAACATTTTCCAGAACTTTCAGACAGCATCCCCTTGTGACCTGGTCGAATCCCTAGCAAATGGCACAGGCTTTCACATTATATGAGGGATCTAAACAGCAAGCACGAATAGAATGTGGGTCATCCTTAAAGATTTTTATGCTGCAGCGACCAAACCAGAAAATGGCTCCTTCAGTAGTTGCATACAATGTTAAATAAAACAAGAAAAAAAAACATGCAATAAAGTTGAAGAATCAACTGCATCATTTCTCAGCATTCCCCAATAAGCAGTTGATGACGGGAGAAAGAACTGAGAGGAAGGGCCACCCACGTCCAATAGGAGACCCCGATGTACTTCAATAAAGATTTTCATGCTGCAACAGAACATGAACATCAGTGGTGGTGTGCAATGATGTTAAAAAAAAGTAAGAAAGTTGAGGAATCAACTATGTTTCTCAGCATGCTCCAACAAAAGCAGTTGATAGCAGGAGAAAAAACTGAGAGGAAGGGCCACCTACGTTAAATACAGGATGTTGATGTATTTCAGTGTGGGTGGCCCCAGCTAGTAGAGGTTTCTGAGTGGCCCTGATTCCAACTGTTTACAGTTAGAGATGTTGTGAAGCTTTACTTCACCGGTGAAGTGGCAGACTTCACCTTTGCAAATTTCACACTAATATTACCAGCTTTTAACATCAACATTTTTGCTAAGTTTTCCAAGTGAAGTGGTACTTTTTCAGTGAAGTCTTTGCAAAGTGGTAACTGTGAGCATATTTTGGTCAAAACGAGAGTTTCACCTGGTGAAAATTTTGTGAAGGTGGCACTCATGAATTTTAACTTTGCAAATTAATTCACAAAATGAATTTTAGCTACTTTGCCAATCTCTGCTTACAGTTTCAAAGGTAAGGCTCAATAGAAGATGTCCTTGAAGATCCCTTGTTCTTCTCATCTTTATATCTAAGCAGTCTCCGTCATGGTGACCTATTTGGGGTCTAACCAGCTGGCGCCACAAGGATCCGCTAATCTGCGGTACTGTTCATCAGCCTCATCCTTATCAGGAACCCAGCTGAGGGGTCCAAGCAGCCAAGGTCTGATGACCCTTTGCTCTAATACTCATCATCTCAATGAAACTAGCAGGGTACCTAAAAGCCAGACTATTTATAGAGTGTAAGTTTGTGTAAAGTCCAAGAAGTTGTTACAAAGTCAAAAAAAATTAGTAGTATATCCTAGCCAGGTATTGCTGCGCTTATAGAGTCGTGTTCCTTGCATACGACTCCTGCCTCTATTTCTGTATGTGTTCAGACGGCATCACACTTTAATGAACCTCTGGCACCTTTAGGCATCCCAGGAGTCACCAACACACATGAAGTCATGAGATCACTGTTACCTCCACATCAGCAGGTAGCGATACCATGAACACAGAAGTAGATCTTTGCATGCAAACAGCAGAAGTAGGTGGATGCCCACATGGCAATGATCCTGCTTTTTTTTACTAATATTCTAAGTAATGATGAGACGAAGAACTGGAACTACATGAAATACATAGTGAATGGAATAACTCCCAAACTTTTTTGGGAGGAGTCAGTTGTTTCTTTATTAAATACTGTATACCCTTAACTACCTCAAGTTGATGGTTTAAAATTATTTTTCTATCCTTTTACTTATCTCTAATTTTATTTTAATCTCCCCCGTCTCCCACCTCAATGCTCAAGGTTGTAACAACTGCACCCTTGCTTTACCGGAGAGGGAGGGTGGGCAGCTGCCTTCACAGCTGACACCAATGTCATTCTCATTTTGCCAGCAAGGCCTGCATGAATACTGTGGCAACATATACCTTCCCTCCTTGACAGCACAGTACCTCACTCCTCTATGATGTGCTCAACCCCAGTGTGGATGTTGATTTAAAGCAGCAGTGCATGACAGCAGTGAAAAATTTGACCTGCACATTTGCATTGTTTTATACTGCCCCTTATCTCCTAATATGATACCCTCTTTCCCCATGCTGAGTCTTTTTACCACTTTTTTTGTACTATTTAAATAACAAAAGGAGCATTCCTTTTAATATTGGCATTCTCTGTGGAACACCCATTGTTTAAGATGATTTTTCTTGTGACTTTAATGAACTAGCATGCAACAGACACTGCTTATTGACCTTATGGGACAACAGCTGTGCGAAAACAGCTGAGAATACTAATGAAAACCTGGTTTGAGACATTAACAGGAGTGCTCTGTTTATTATTTCAAATGTGAAAAAAAGTGCAAAGGCAGACTCAAAATGGGAAACAAAGGGTATCATACAGGTCAACAGACAAGGGGCACTATAAAACAGAATAAAAAAGTATAGGTCAAAATTGTCATCGCTACGCACTGTTGCTTTAAGTAAGCAATAACATGACATGGTGTGCTGATGTAAGGAAGTAATGCATGCCTCGGGTGGTTGGAACACATAGGCATGGTAGAGTGCTGCAGCCATCCAAGGGGTGAATTATTTCCTTATGACTGCACACCCTAGAATGTTTTCTCACTTATAAAACTGACTTTTCCTTGTGGAAAAAAAAAAATGTGGTTCAGGTGAGGTGTGTGGTTGGGAGAAAATAATGGCCATGTGTTGTGTTTTGACCGATGAGGTTACAGGATTTTCTTGGCCCATTTCATAAGATACCAATATGCTCCCTAAAGTCTTATCTCCAGTTATGATTACAGGATTACCCGTTTGTAACTCTCAGTCCACCATTAATCAACTAGCGAAGGACTAGAACATCATTCTTTATTGCATAAACCAGTTGCTCAATACTCCTGTTAGACACAGAATTAATTTCATTAGCAATCATTTGTAAAAGCATTATGAAATAATAAGAAAAAGTTTACAACCCTCCAACATGGAAGTAAGCTCTGCAATCACAATTAGCTGAACCATGAGCAGAAATTGCACTAGGGTTTGTCTGTGCATTAAGGTGGTTGTATTTTTTGTTTTTAGAGAAAAACAACACAAAGCAATTAAAAATGACTGCTAAAACAACATGGTAACTGTGAAAAAAAATCATTCACAGCAGCACAGTATGCTACATTTTATCCTCGGAACTTAATAATTCAATTTAACTTTCCTTCACCATGTTCTCTGGAGGAAGTAATGGGTAAAAAAAGCAATAGTAACCTTCCCTCTTTTAGTTATCTGAAGTAATGAATTTATACAACACAATGCACACTCGTAATCTTTCATGGTGCTTCATTACTCTTCAAAAGCTGGACAGGACCTGATCAGTCTGGGTTACAATGCATATATTTATATCAAGTGATGTGTTAATATTACGATGATGTATGCTACAGTCTGATTGGCTAATGAATTACCCAACCAGTGGTGGCATAAATGCAGAAAGTCATGGTTTGGAAGAAAAGGTTACTTGCTTGTATCCGTGTTTCTTCTAGTGACATTCATCCATAGCTACACACTTGCAGATTTCAGGCTTGAGGAGCTGCCCCTGGAACCACCCTCATGCCTCATGCACTGTCTCCTCCAACCATCAGCTCTTTCCCAGAGTATAGGGGAAACACCTTATAGGACACTGAAGCTTTCACCTTCACCAACACATCAGAAAATCAGAGGATGGTTATGTGTGCACGCTACTACAATAAACACAGTTACAAATAACCTTTTCTTCTAATAAAGTAGATTAATCCATAGACTTATAGAGCCTATAAGCAGTGCAATAAGAATTGCAGCCTCTCTTTAATCATTTTATATACTGTATCCTGCCTGCATGTGACAATTAGTATCACATTATTTCTATAAATATTTGTTTCAATTCGATGACATAACTATTGTTACTTCTCTGCTCCAGTATTGCATTTCCCAAGGACCCTCTTGAAAAGTAAGTATGACACTTGAATGACACTATCTTGGTGTACAAAAATTCAAAATAAATGAGCAAGAGTTATTTGGGAAATAAGCTCTTCAGCACAGCAGATCTGAAGTCTCTGTCCCTACAAGACTCAAGTCCACGCTATAGTGAGAGTGAATTTCTAGGTGGATACCTTGCAGATTTCTGAGAAAAGGGAGCAACCCTAGTCAAGTGGGTAAGAAGTCATTTAGGCACTGGGTGAGTGGCAAGAGTATAGTAACAGGCAATGCAGGCGAGTATCCAGCAGGGTATGTATTTTTTTTCTGGTTATAGTATGTCCTTGGAAAGTGCTTTACTGAGCCTCTAACTGGCTCAGTGCCATGTGAATAACAGCAAAGAAAGTACAGTTACCGTAACAGTTGATTTGCGAGGTGATCTCTTGCAGTAGGCCACACCTACTGAACTACAGCCACTAAGCACGAGGACCACATGAAAACCTTTCTAGGTAACAGTCTACCAGGGGGCTGCCCACTCCAATGTCAGGTGCCGATGCCACCTCATGCTGCAAGAATGTGTGGCACCACACCCTCCTCAGTTCTCCAACCACAGACCATAAGACAAACTTACTCACCATAGTAATGTTTCTTCTAATGGAGTCTTGCTGTATTCTGACTATATGCAGTTAGCCCCAGCAGTTGAACTGCTCCAGAGAGGAAAGAGTTAATTCTATGCAGAAGCACAGAATGTTGAGCTCGGTTTTCAAACCTCTGTCTCTGGTACTCTGTAGTGTAACCGTCAGATTCTTAAGAACACTAAACTAACTAATCCAATAGGTAGAAATTGTTTCCAAAGTTTTGTGCCAAATGGCAGTAACAGATTTTTAAGGTCAAAAGACTCAAGTCGAGAACACCCAAAAGAATATACGTAGGTAGTGAAAGAACCAAAAACATTCATAATAAAAACGCGAAAACCTCTTAACAGGATAAGGGCATTCCAAGTACACCTCTGGGGTGCAGCACTGTGCCTGCCAACCCACATCCCAAAACTACTAGGTTCCAGGAGGAAAGGCAGGGAGGAAGGTCAGAATACAACAAGATTCCATTAGAAGAAACATTACTATGGTAATTTTTTCTTCAAACATGAAGTCTTGCTGTATTCTATCTGCAGACTACCAAGCAGTACCCCCTTGGAGGAGGGAGTCATAGAACCTATTTTGGGAATAGGCGTGCCAAACCTAGCATCACTTCATGACTGAATGTCCAGAGAGTAATGCCTGGTAAATGTGTGAACAGACTTCCAGGTGTCTGCTTTACAGATGTCCAATAAATGTGTATCTCTAGCTGCTGCGACCGAAGCAGCTGTACCTCTGTTAGAATGAGCCCTCAGGCCTGAGGGAGGCTCTTTCCAAGCTTTGAATAGCAGATCTGGATACAGGAGACAATCCACCTAGCAACTGTTCTCTTCGTAGCAGGTTTGCCCTTTCCCACTTCTCCATAAGTGAGAAATAACTGAGAACAGTCATTCCTATAGGCCTTAGTATGCGCCACATAGTAACTAACAGCCCTCTTTACAGCAAGACTGTGTAGTCTTCTCTCCCCAGAGGAAGAATGATCAGTGAAAAATAACAGGCAATGACATAAGACTGATTCAAATGAAAGTCTGGTACCACCTTAGGAAGAAACTTTCTGTTGGTACGAAGGACCACCTTATCCCTGTGAAATTAGGTTCCACTGATAAAGCCTGTAATTCACTAATTCTCCTGGCAGAGGTAATGGCTACCAGGAATACAGTTTTCCAAGTCAAGTATTTCAGCACAGCTGAGGATAAAGGCTCAAAAGGGGGCTGAATAAGCTGTGCTATACAGATGTTAAGATCCCAAGAAGGGGTAGGCTCCCTGAAGGGAGGATTAACATGTACTAAAACCTTGAAAATTTTCTTGAAAACTGGATGAGAAGCTAGGGAAGATCCCTTACCAGCAGAAAGGAAGGCAGACACAGCTGCCAAATGTACCTCTAGAGTAGTAGGCCAGAGGCCTAAACTGTTAAGATGCACCAAATAATCCAAAACAGTGGCAAGATCAGCCAGCTCTGGCTTGACATGCTTTTGGGAACACCAAAAACCCAAATCTTTTCCATCTGGAGTTGTAAATCTTTCTAGTAGCAGGTTTCCTGCTAACCTTTAAAAATATTCAAGACTGATTGGGAAAGATGCAAGCTTGCATATTCTAGCTCTTCAAGAGCCAGAGTTTGAGCCTGAGAGTCTGAAGGTTGGGATACAGAATCCTCCCCTGGGAGGAGGTGAGGAGATTGTACTGTCTGGGAAGACACCAAGGCACTGTTACTGACAGAGACAACAGCAGAGGATACCAAGGCTGTCTGGCCCAATCTGGAGCCACCAGAATCACTTTGCAAGGTTGAGACCTGATCTTGATCAGGACCCTGAATATCAGAGGAAAGGGAGGAAATGCATACAGAAACCTGCTTGTCCAATTCAGTAAAAGAGCATTCTGAGGGACAGGACCCAGAAGAGGTGGTCTGCAACAATAAAGAGGAAGCTGACTGTCTGGGCTGCAAAGAGATCTATCTCTGAAGTGCCCCATCTCTTGAAAATGACCTGAAGAACTAGAGGGTTCAGGGTCCATTCATGGTGGCCCTGGGAAATCCTGCTGAGAGCATCTACTAGAATGTTGTCCTTCCCTGGGAGATGCACAGCCATCAGGGAAGCCTGAAGGGAATAAGCTAGAGACCATACTTTCATGGCCTCTGTGCACAAGGCCGAGGACAGAGTGCCTCCCTGCTTGTTGATGTACCACATGGTTGTGGTATTGTCTGTCCTGATCTGCACCACTTTCCCTTGAACAACCGTTGAGAATGTCTGAAGTGCTAGAAATACAGCTCTCAATTCGAGAAGGCTAATGTGTAGAAGGGACTCCTGGTGTGACCAGGTTCCCTGAGCTGTAAGGTGATCTAGGTGAGCCCCCCAACCTAATAGGGAGGCATCTGTGGTGAGAATCACGGAAGGAGCCTGACTGATAAATGGGACACCTTGTCGAAGACTGTCCTCCTCCAGCCACCAGTGGAGGGCCTGAACTAGAGTTTGAGACACTGGAACCAGTTTGGAGAGAGGGGGTCTCTTTTCTGAGACCAATAAGATCTGAGAGGAAACTGAAAATCTCTCATCTGAAACCTTGCTCCCTGGACCACAGCTGTGGATGCTGCCATGTGGCTCAACAACTGTAGAAAGTGTCTGCTGGATGAGAAACTAGAGGACGAAAAGAGGAAGCCAGAGTAACAGGGACTGAACCCTTGAGAGAGGGAGAAATGCTCTTGCCTGAATAGTGTCCATTTCCACCCCTATGAAGGTGAGAAGCTGGGCTGGTTCCAGAACAGAGTTTTCTAGATTCAGAATGAAACCCAGGGATTGCAGGAGTCTTTGAGTGACCTCTAAGGCTGACTTGACTTGATCTGAGGACTGGCCCACTAGGAGCCAGTCGTCCAGGTATGGGAACAGAAGGATACCCTGTCTCCTGAGGAATGCCACCACTACGGCAAGACATTTGGTGAACACCCTTGGAGCAGATGTTAGGCCGAAAGGCATAGCTCTGAATTGGTAATGGCCTGAGGGCAACTCGAACCTGAGGTACTTTCTGTGGGAATGTCTGATAGGTATGTGGAAATAGGCATCTTTGAGATACAGAGAAGCTAGCCAGTCTTCTGGTCTCAGAGAGGTAAGAATTACTCCCAGAGTCACCATCTTGAATTTTGGTTTTGTTAAATGTTTGTTCCGGTACCTTAAATCTAGGATGGGTCGTCACTAACCTGTCTTTTTTGGGGTAAGGAAGTATCTGGAATACAGTCCTTTTCCCCTGTGACAAAGAGGTACCTTCTCTTCTGCTTGCAGAAGCAGAAGAGACTTCTGCCTCTAAGGCCTTTGTCTCCAAGGGAGAGGGAGGACTGAAGAACCTTGCTCTCATTTTTGAGAACCTTTTGAAACTGAGAGCAAGTCCCTGGTACACTACTTCCAGGACCCATCTGTCTGAAGTAATAGACTCCCAGGCCTGGGAGTAGTGAGCCAGTCTGCCCCCTACTGGAACTGGGGAGGCGACCCTGACCGACGCCTCAGGGTGTCTGCTTGGCAGGGGGCTCAGACTGAGTGGATGATGGGGTCCTAGTCATCACTCGTCTGCCTCTTCCCCTAAAGAATCCCCTCTGCTGGAAAGAAGAGGAGGCGGCCTGAGCTTGGTAAAAAGCCCAGTGAAAAGGCCTGCGCCCCTGCCCCTAAACTGCTGCTTCTGAGGAGTGGTCTGCTTTTCTTTGGCTGCAGCACTCCTATAGGTGGTCCTGTATTCATCCATCTTCTTCATGTAATTCTCTGTCTGGTCCCCAAAAAGAGAATTACCAGTTAAAGGAAAATCCATGGCCTTAGCCTGGGTATCCTGTGAGAGGTTGGTACACCTAAGCCAAGCAAATCTCCTCATGGAGATAGATGTAGCCATGACCCTGGAATGAACATCATTTGAGTCTACAGCAGCGTGGAATTGCACCTCAGATGCCTCAATACCATTTGCAGCTACCTGCTCCAGCTCCTTGGCTAGCTGGGGAGGGGAATTCCTAGCCAGCTCCAGAACCGTATCCCACAGAGATTTCTGGTACCTGGCTGTATATGCCATGTAATTCGATTGCCCGAGTCCCAAAGAGGATGCCAAGTACTGTTTTTTTGCCATGGCATACACTTTCCTAGAATCCTTATCTGGGGGGGTGAGATGCCACGGGAATAGCCTTGTCACAAGCTGCAGCTTGCACTACCCCAACATGGCTGCTGTGATTTAAAAGGAATTCCATCCCAGGACCTGACAAAGCATACCTCCTGTCCATTCTTTTTTCCACAGGAGGAATGGAAGTAGGAAACTGTTCAATTTGTTGTGTCTGCTTCCCCAAGGATTTGTGCAAGGGGATAAGACACTTTTTGATTCTGCGACATCCATAATTTCCAGATAGTCAGGTTCTTCCTGATCCTGTTCAGCCTCTTCCATAGGAAGCTGAAGGGTCTCGGCCACTTTCTTGTAAAACAAGAAATGGGAAGGGGACTCAGAAAGCCTGGGAGGAGAAGCCCAAGAAGGCCTGTCTGCGGAGATGTCAGGCTCTACTGTCTCATCTAGGCCTTCACATTGCTCTTTTTCATAATCTTCATCCTCCTCCCAATTGCCCTCATAGTATGCTTCAGGATCTATATCCACAGCAGCTTCTTCCAACCGAACTGATTGGCTCTGAACAGATGCCGGTTCAGTCGGAACTGCACAAAGCAACTGCACTATTGTAATCGCTTTCGCTATTTCCTCAGCGGTCAGAACATGGGGTGTAGGATCCGAACCGGCTGATTTTCGTTTCTTTTTATGAAACCGACTCTGCACAGTCGGCTCTCCTTTTGCCCAAAGAGGTATCGCCCAGGTCAGTGGGCACCTCTTCAGGTTTGTCCACAACCGAACTGGGCTGGCCATCCGGGTCAGCGGACTTCTCTGCTTCCCTCTCTCCTCAGCCTACTCAAACGTTTTTCCAGAGTGGCTTTGGGGAAGTTCTTACAGATTTGGCAGTCTTCTCTCTGAGGTGGTCAAACCCCAGACAATACACACAGACAAGGTGAGGATCAGCCTTAGCAAAGGCCTCCTTACACTCGATACAGTGCTGAAACACAGTCAGCCCGGTTTTCCTTTTGGTTTTCTCAGACTTGCCGAAAATTCAAAAAAAGTCACCCTTGTCAGCGTTTAAGCCAGGCAACTAAAAACTTATCGGTTCCAACCGTGTCACGGGTCGGTTAAAAAAATCCCACAAATACAGGATTTTTTTAGGAACCGATACGTACCGGAAAACCACAGAATTAACAGAGAAAAACAAACAAATCACAATAAGTTTCGGTTCTGAACTGGATCGATCAGAAAAGAACCGAAGGCAAAACAATTTCCAATAAATCACCAAAATAAACACTACCTACTACTACCACTTACTGTACCGAGACAGAGGTAAGAATACCGAAGAAAAATCAGGAGTTGCGGTTGAAAATAACGACTGATTCAAACTTTTACCGAACCGAAGCGCAGTAGGGATCTCCAGAGTGACTTCACAGTTAGGCAGAGTAAGAAATCTGACGGTTACAGTACAGAGTACCAGAGACAGAGGTTTGAAAACTGAGCTCGAGCTCAACGTTCTATGATTCTGCATAGAGTTAACTCTTTCCCCTCCGGAGCAGTTCAAGTGCTGGGGCCAACTGCATACAGTCAGAATACATCAAGACTTCATGTTGTTTGAAGCAGAAGAGTCCTGCACAGGAACTAATGAGGGGCCAAAGGTTCCATCCAGAAAAGAGATGGAGATAGGGAAGAGATGCACACACACAGGAGGACCTTTCAGGCTCAGGGGGAAGGACAGCATGGCCTGCTGCAAGAGATCTCCTCACAGATCTACTGTTATGGTAAGTTCTTACGTAGCTGTACTCTCTGATGTCGGGGGGTATCTCTTGCAGCAGGCCACACCTATGGAACAAGTCCCAAGTAGTTTTGATATCAGGAAATGTAGCCTGGGTGGTAGGAAACCAAAAGCCTAAGACAGAAGGCCCTGTAGAACAGCTATGCTGAAACAGGCCCTGCGCCTGGAGGCAATGTCCAGACTGTAGTGTTTGGTAAAGGTGTGGACAGTACTCTAAGTGTGACACATTCCTGAAAAAAAGCAGTGGAAGCGGCCATGCCTCTGGTGGAATGGCCCCGAGCAATGCCAGGAAGGTCCTTGCCATACTTCCTGTAGCAAAAAGTGATACAGTTGGCCAACCATCTGGACAAGCACTGTTTGGAACTAGGGATACCCTCTTTACCAGGAGTGAAACAAACAACTGTTTCGACTTCCTACAGTGCATAACATGGATGGCCCCAACACTCCTCAGTTCCCCACAAAAGAGGACTGGGGCAGAGATTATTTAGAAATGCCCAAAGGCTGTATAGGACAACTCTCATTTCCAAGACATTTATGTCTAGTTTGGCCTCCCCTCTGTTCCATGACCCTTGTGTCTGGAAGGAGCGGAGATAAGCACCCCAACCGGAGCCCAAGGCATCCGTGGTGAGTATCTATACAAGAGCTGGTAAAAGGAATGGAATGCCCTTGAGTAAGTTGCTGTGGTCTATCCACCATAGTAAAGCTAGACGAACTGGGAACATGACGTGAATCATTTGTTTCAACTTGGATGTCAATTGATCCCGAGTGTCCACTGTGGGATCTGCATATGGAGCCAAGCAAATGGCACTGTTACTATGGCAGCAGCCTTCAGGTCCAGGAGATGTAACACTGTCCTGGCACAGATGTAATGGCTCTTTTGCATCAAGTGTGTCTGTGCAGTAAGGGTGTCTGCTACGTTCTGAGCAGGAAGGCACACCCCTTCTCTGTATCCAGTATTGTCCTAATGTACTGCAGGTGCTGGCATGGGGTCAGCACTGACTTTGGCACATTCACTATTACCCCTAATGCCTCAAACAGTTGTGTCATTCGGAAAAGGGCGCGAACAGCTTCCCTTGACTCTGCCTTCATGAGCCAGTTGTTCAGATAATGGAAGATATACAGTTCTTCCCTGCTAAAGGATGTCACAGCCACTGCAAAGGATCTGGTAAATACCCATGGTGATAAGGACAAGCTGAAGGACAACACTTGGAACTGACAGTGCCTGCCCTTTAGCATGAAGTGGAGGTACTGCCTATGGCACTGTCTGATCTTAATATTAAGGTATGCATCCTTCATGTCCAGAGAACACAGTCACCTTTTTGCAAGAGAGGAATCAGGGCTTGTAGAGACATCATTCAAAACTTTTTGTAGTTGATGTACGGACTGAGGTTTCCAATGTCCAACACAGGATGTAGGTCTCCTGTCCAAGTTGAAACTAGGAAGTATCTGGAATAGAACCCTTTGTTCATGTCTTATGGGGAAACAAGTTTGATAGCAAGTTTCTGAAACAGGTCTAGATTTCCTCCTTCAGAAGGGACAAGTGATCCAGAGGGTAAGAGGAATGGGACAGAGGCTGAACTGAAGAGGTTTCTATTATTTCCTGCGCATGTCCCCTTTTCTATTATTTCCAGGAAACACTCATCAGTAGTGACCTCCTTCCACTGTTTTAGATGCAGAGATATCCCTCCCCCACTCTTATCTCTGGAGGCAACAGCTTTGGGGGGGCGCAGAAGACAGCCAGGTGAAACTGGGGATGACAGGGCTATGAGACAGCTCCCTTCAGTTGCTTCTGCATGGGCACAGTGGGGCAGGGGACCTCCACTTCTGCCACGGGACTGCTGAAGGTAAGTACAGTTACCTCTGGCAGCAGACTTATGAAAAGATCCCCGATTACACCTTCTGGTTGGTGCAGGATAGAGAGATTTTGCAGACCTCAAAGTCATTTTGGAGGACTGAAGTTCACAAAGTTAATTTTCAACATCACTACCAAATATTCTGGAGCCCCTGAAAGGAGCATTCAAATCAGCCTGTTGCACATCAGCAGCAAAAATGAGCTACTCTAAGCCAGAGGCCGCAACCCTGGCAGAGGCCAACACATCATACGCTGAGCATAGCACGTTTGACAACTTCAGAAACAGATGACATGGTTTTAAGCAAGTCTGGAAGGACCATCAGTACATGCAGATTTCCATAGGCTATTCTGATATTTTATCATATGGGACTGGTAATTAATCCACAGGACATGGATGCTGAGGTATAAGTGCATTTGCCAATTATATCCAACCTCCTAGATTCTTTAGATCGAGTTGTGTGGAAGATCATGTAGATTCTTTATCAGGAGGTAAAGTTCTCATGTGCCTAAGGGCCCTAGAACAATCGTGAGCAGACAAGATAACTACAAAGTCAGTTTCAGGCTGTACAACATAAGGGTAGCATCTTCCAGAAAAAGATGTGCAAGAACAGGATGGCACACTTTGAAGATGGGTGGGGGATGGCTCAGAGGTAATGTGAGGAAGTATTTTTTCACAGAGTGGGTTGTGGATGCATGGAACAGCCTTCCTGAGGAGGTCGTGGAGTCAAAAACAGTGGGGGAATTCAAGAATGCATGGGACAGACATAAGGCAATTCTAGTGGGGGGGTAGGAGGAAGTAGGCTGTTGGTTAACTAGGATCTGCAGCTTATCCATTAGCGAGGGAAATGGGCAAACTAGGTGGGCCAAACGGTCCTTATCTGCCATCAAATTCTATGTTACAGATGGAGCAGAATACTGTTCATCAGTATTCCTTGGAGCTGCAGACAGGGTACTGGGCCTGTGCTAAGTAGCAAAGGTAGCATCCTCTAGTTCACGATATACAGGAGGAATAATAATTGAAGATGTGCAAGGGACCTCCAAAAATTCCACAAGATTCCTGTAAGTGGAATCCTCCTTCTCAGCAGCTGAGCCCAAGGCAGATTGCAATTGCTGTAGCACAGCCTGACAAGATGGATCCTCAGGGGGAGACCTGGGTGTATAAACCACAGAGTCCTCACTGTAGGATGACAGGGAGTAGCAAAGGGCCGAGCTCCCTTCTTCAAAATGTTTCTCACTCCATTATTCCTCCTCCAAATCCCTCTCAATGCCCATGAGCTCAGAATTATATTCAACATCATAATCATCAGGAGTGATGACAGAAGCCACAGAAGGGGCTGTGACACAGGTGGCAGCGGAGAAGGAAGAATCGTTGGCATGTTTTTGGAATCTGTCAATGAAGGCTCTGATTGAGGTGGCTTTGTCGACAGCAAACCTACTGTTGGCAGCAACAATGGTAGAACACAATGTATCATACCTGAAAATGATGCCAGCACAGCCCGAGGTCATTGATGTCCCAAAAGGGGGTCTGCAACTACTTGCATCAAGGGGTCAGAACCTGATGCTGGTGCCAACGTACCGTTCATAGCAGATACAACAGTGCCTGAGCCAAGCCCCAACCTTGGTGTCTCAATAACAGTTTGGGGGGGGGGCTATAGCCGATGCCACTGAAGTGGGCACCTACGAGGATGTACCAGATTTCAATGCCAACCTCAACCTCACTGGTGAAGCAGACTTATCTTTGTGCTTATGCCTATGGCTGGAAGAAGAAGAGGCCCTTGACAACCACTTTTCTTTGTCTTTTGACTTCGGCAAGCCTTTCTGGTCCCCCCAACTCTGACATGTTGCCCAGTCTGATCAGCTGAGCTTGCCTGTGTCGTAAAGACTAAAGCTAAACAAATCGTGAAAGCTTATGTGGGTGCAGACTGTTGTACAGTATATTATGGCCATTTTTTTTTTGCACACTGCTAGCACCTCAATTTACTGATTTTAGGGGCTCAGGCTATAGAGTGGTAGCACTGAGCTGAAACAGTAATTGTATTACAAAGTACCACCGAGTTGAAAGAGTAGTTGTATTACAAAGTACTGAATTCTCACAAAAATGTTACCCCACCCGCTTTAAAAAAAAAAAAAAGAAACAAGGGAGGCTGGGTCAGCTTATGCAACTGGACAAAGGCAGCCATCCTCAGCATGTTCAGTTTGAGAAGTACCAATCTATAATTCCAAACTCCAGTCCACCATCCATGAACTGGGAATTTTAAACTTGGAAGTCAGTAGAAAGTAAGAACAACTGATAGGCAGTTAAAAAAAAAAAAAGATATCGAACCACTGGTTTGCACTCACCTCCAGATAGCAGCAAATAAAACACAAACTGACCACTCCTCCATCAGCTAATGTTATGGAACGTACCTAGAGGCAGAGATTGTGGCAGCTTATATACACACACACATATACAGTATGATATATCTATATACACACCACATATGTTTTGGGATATATGCAGGAATAAAAAGTAGTATCTGAAGCAGGCAGTGGAGATATCAGGGATATCTATGTTACTATACGTCACACTGATATCTCCACGTTCCTATACGTCATACTTTGATATCTCCACGTTCCTATACGTCATACTTTGATATCTCCACGTTCCTATATGTCTCTCTCAAATGTGAAACCATTTCAGTTTGAACCGCGCTGCTCCTACAAGGCAAGCTGCTGCGTGGCTCTCACTCTATGACCCGCAAGCAGCCACCTCCACCACGCAGCTCTGTCATCTGGTTGATCCTGCCATAACTTTTTAAACAAAGATTTATTTAAATAACTTATCTGATTGATGTTGCCATTTTGTTAGTGTTTTCCCATAGAAGGGCTTTCAGTTTTCATGCTCTCATCTAGCGTGTCCGAGCAGTGTCCATTGGGATAACTAACATGCTAGAAAACACTTTAAGTAAGGCACCTTCTCTTTAAAAAGTAAGTAAAATTAGTTTTTTAGCTTAAGTTTACTTAGATTCATGTAAAAAGACGCTGGTGACTGTAGACAGAGGACAGCGAGGGCAAGAGAGCGACTCAGCGGCTTTACAGAAGTCGACACAAGCCTGTGCGACTGCTGCTATGGCAACAGCGCTCACTCCAGAGTCTGAAGCCACCGACTCGCTCACTCTGTCCTCACTCCCCTCTCTCTGCTGTTGACAGTGTAATCTGGAAAACCCATCTGACTTACTTTTTGAAGAGAAGATGCCTTAAAGTGTCTGCTAGAAAGTCATTTACCCCAGTGCACACTGCTCGGTCATGCTACATGAGAGCAAGAAAACAAAGTCCTTTTATGGGAAAACACTGACAAAATGGCAGGATCAACCAGATAAGTTATTTAACTATCATTATGAAAAATATGCAGCAGAAGCAAGCAAGTAAATTACAGTGCGGGGTGCACCTGTCCCCTTGGTACCCCCCTGGATCCACCAATGCCCAAAACATATGTTGTATAAACAGAACATGACAGTCTGACTGAAGATATCATATTTATCTTCGCTCGAGGCCAATGACATCAAGATGTTCTACTCATGGATATCTTCAGTCAGGCCATGTCATATAGAGATATAGATGATACACACAAACACAGATGAGCAAGTGTTAATGAATTCATCTATATACGCACACACGTATATAGATATACATGAGCCAGTGTTAATGAACTCATCTGATGACAGATCATGTACAGTCAGCATCCCCCTTTTTATGGCTGCAATGGGCGTGGCCCTGCAGACATCTTGCGATCATAGTAGAGTAAAAGTGAGCCTACTGGATACCGGACAGATTTGCAAATAGTGGAGGTGAGGGGCAGTCACTGCACGTCCACTGCACTATTATGTCCGCCGGCTGCCAGTGGAACATGGCACTGTGCGCCGTGTCCAAGATGGCTGCAGGAGTTCTCTGTGCATGTGCAACGACTCGTGCATGTGCACCGAGCTCTGGCTGCACAGTCCACCATGTTCAAGATGGCTGCTGGAGCTCAGTGCGCATGCGCGAGTCGTCGCGCATGTGCAGGGAACTCAGGTGGCCATCTTGCACACGGAGGACAGTGCAGTGTTCCATAGCGACCTCTCCTGCAGTCGTACTGTCTCTGGCCAGAATTTGTTTACATTGCTGCTGCAGTTCAATACCCAGCTGTTTGTGCTCCTCTGTCAAAACTTACCCTGCATTGGGCCTGTATGAGGTATGCTCCCAGCCCTGACAACCACTCTGCCGGTGTCCCCCATGGCTTACTTTCATGGGAGGAACTTGGGGAAATGCATCTCCCCTCTCAGTACTCAATTTCAGCATGCTTGTGGGACCCGGGAGTACCAGGAGCTGTCATGCAATGGTTGTGACATTTCCCCTTAATTTGTTTTGCAGCCCTTCCTTCCTCGAAGAGGCACTGTGGCCCACCCTGACTCCTCAATGATTCTGTGTGAGGCAGGGATTTATACGCTCAAAATCCTCCTTGTCCAAGCCCCAGTGGTCACTATTAGAGAGGCCATGTGGCACACCCCCTCCCAAAAGCCAGACAGAGCAGCCATAATGGCACGTTGAGCAGAGACTTGGCTTTGTTAAAAAAATGTGGGTCACCTGCATAGCTGCACAAGCTGCTGCTGGGCCACTGGCGAGGCTCAAACAATTCTTTTACCAAATACTTCCTCTAGGGCACAGCCAACACAAGGGTCAAGAAAACCTGAAAAATACGCAGCTGTGCCAACTGCCATCTGCTTTAAAGCCACAGCTTTAAAGAGCTGCTGATGTCTACAAGGACACTTTGAAAAAACACCATTTTTATACGCAGTTCACTTTTATTTCACAAATTTCTTTAGTGTTCCCCTTTCACTATGTAAACTAACATAAAAAATTGCAGCATTGTACATTAACCTTCATGCGCTCTGGCTGTTCGCGAATACCCGACATCATAATCCTGTGGTCTCAAAGTCATTTTCTCAGCAACAGATTGTGATGTCACAAGCAGCAGACTGTGCCATCAGTTTCTGGCAAGCAGCCAGAGCAGCTGAAGGGTAGGGGACAATAATCCAGTTTCAAGTATCTTTACTTTCTAATAACGAATAGGGAAAGCTCAATACAGAAAAGAAATGAAATACAAGCAGACGTGCCTAAATACCGTTTTATCAAAGCCCCCCCTCCCCAACACACACACACACACCTTGACATCAGGGATCTTTCAAAGCAGCAGCTTTAAAGAGCCTAGGAAGTCACAATGAAAAATTAAAAAAAGCAACAAAATATCTAGTCAAAATTCAGCTAACAATTCAACTATTCCCCGTATTTACCTTCCATTTATTCTTCATTACTAAGGAGATTTGTATGAGAACAGGACTCTTGTCACGTGTGGCTTCAGCTGCTCTGGCTGCCTGTCTACAAGTGACATCATGATGATTTCTAAAGTCACCAGCTGTGGGACAGGACTGTGGTGTTACCTGTAGATAAGAAGCCCAAGCAAATGAAAACCACTGACAGAGATCCTGTTTGCCTGTAAATTTCATAAGTCATAAAGTATGAGAGGAAGGTAAGTATGTAACATAAGCTCCACTACATGTGCTCACTGTAGTTTTTACAAGGTGACCCTGTGATGTCAGAGCCTCTGGTGTTAAGAGCTGATGGCATCCCCTTTCAAGTGTTACCAGTACCTTAATTCTCAAAGTGCCAGGCTCAGCATTTACTGCTGTGATCCTATTATCGAGTCCTTTCTTAGTGAACATCAGCACTGACTGGCCTGTCACTGTTTAAGTCCTTAGGCTGTCAGTCACTGCATTTCCAATGCGACCACCAGAGGGGACTTTTTCCCAGATGACCTCATTAACTGCCACAGAGGAGTAAGCATTCACCTTTCATTCTACAATACTGAACAGCAGTCAAAGTGTTAAAGGTTTGCACAAAAGAAGATAAAGAAGAAACAATGCACCATCACAACCCAATGCACCAGCAGTACTTTTTAGTGTAGTGCCCTAAATATATGCAGGATCTGGGCTATAGAGGAGAAGCAAGGAGACTGTGGGATCCCACTTCATTCCTAGACAAAATCTTGTAAAACGCCGGAGCTGCTATTTTTCATATTCTGTTGTTTCCAGTTTGCCAAGGAAGTCCAGCAAAGCTCCATGAAACTCCTTGGGTTTGTCAAGGTAGCAAGCGTGCTTGGCCCCTACGAGGGCCACGATCGAGTTGTGTGGAAGATCACGTAGGTTCTTCAGCGACTGGGCTCCCAGATTCATGTCGAGCTCCCCATAAATGATCAGAGTTGGAGTCTGCTTGGGAAAAAAAAAAGGAGGGGGGTGGAAAGATAATTAGTGTCTTGCCTGCACTCACACTAACCTATAAACAGTACAAATTACACTGCCAACAAACATGTTTTGGACCTACTTTCTGCTCCTGTGCAAAGTATGTAGTCATCAACTCCTATGAGTTTATGCAACTTTTTTTTTTTTGCAGAAGCTGGTAGAGGGGTTGAACACTAGTGTGTGTTACTCTGCCTGCACTTGTAGGTTGCAATGCCAGTCAATTATTCACACATTTAAGAGTGCATGGTGGGTGGAAGATACATGCCATTTTTTTCCCCCTCCTGATTCCCATGTCTCTGCTCCCCCCTCCTCACTGTTCAAGGTTGCAGTGGCAGTACCCTTCCTCTAGGAGGCAGGCTGGGTGAGTGGTTGCTTTTACACTTGTCTAAATGCTTCTCCTTGGTTGACTATCCGGAAGTGCTCAATGGCTGGCTGGCTCATCCCCTCTCCCTGAGAGATGAGCCCCTCGCCTCCATGGTGTGCCTAGCCCCTGCATGTTATTGGCATGTGATTCCCATTCTTCCAAGTAGAAGTGCAATGCACTGCCATCACACCACCGGCTACCAGGGACATCTTCTTACAGCTGCACTGGAGCCATAATTTCCTCTGGCATGATCCTGCCATGGGGAATCTCACATTAGATCAGCTGCTTATCCAGCAAATTAGTGCCGCATAAACACCATGGGTGAGCAGGGTGAGAAGGGGAATTCGAGAAAAATAGAAAATGTTTGTAGTTCTGCAAGTACATTTTTCATCCTTTATGTACACTCCTTCAGAATCCAATTCGATTTCATATTCTGTATCAGATGATGTGTATGATGCATAGCTAATCAGGTATGACATTTATGTTAATTTATTTACGTAGGATAGCCCTGCTGAGAGTCAACATTTTCTGTGGGGCCCGCTTCTACCCAATTCCCCAGCTGGGTGGACTGGAACTTTGAGAGGTTAAGTGACTTTCCCAAGGTCTCCCAGTGAGCATCTGGCTCCTGCGGTGTTTGAACTTATGATCTAGTTCCCAAGCTTGTGCTCTAACCACTAGACCACACTGCCTCTTATGGCCTCCTTTAGCTATAGAAGAGATCTGGGGACTGTCGTCCAGGCACAGGTCAGGAAGCATAGGAAAAACCAGGAGTTGTATAATTCACAAAAAGTGTTTATCAGTACTAGCAGTAACAAAGAAAATAAACTTGTTCAGTATAACTATTTACAAAGACAGAATAAACAGAGACGATTCGAGTTTTCCTTCAATCACTGCGTGTCTCTGTCTCCCCCGAAAGCATTGTAGCACTCTCACCCTTATAAATTTTTGCAATCCCCCCATCTTAACAGGCATCCTGTTTTTTCTAAAATGTTCTTGTATGTTTCAGGCAGGTGCAGCAAGAACACAATGTCCCAGAACTGAGGCCCCCTTCTTCACAGCTTCTGAAAAAGGGCTTAAAAACTGCTCTCAGGTTAACTCCTTGAGTTCCCAATAGCTTTTTGCAATCATCTGAAACAATAATTATATACATTTCAACAGTAACACTATATAAGATCTAAACAAAAGGATCCCAATATCAGTTACATTTCCACATAATGATTTGCATATATTTTTATACCAGCAGATATGCAAGACGGGAAAAAACAAACAGCAAGGGAAAACTGAGGGACAGTGACAGGCTAAAAACTGTGAGGCCATCGGGGTGATCAAGTCCTAGGCCTCACGGGAAAATCTGGTTGCGCAACCAGACAGACAAGAGACAGGAAAGGAAAGAACAGAACAGATCCCTGCATTCAAACTCTCCATAACAACTGGGACAGGATCCTATTCAACCCTGTCACAGGGACCATGTGGGACAAGTTTATGAATTTAGCAACTGAGAGCTTATTCCGTATGGTAATACTCTGTCCTGGGACATGAACATTTAGGTTAAAGATGGGCAGATAGTAGCAGCTTCCCTGCCACCATCAGCATGCTGCATCTATAAATTGCACATGAAACCAATAAAATATATTACGTTAGGTTCAGTTATGAGCAGATCACAAACTACACATCATGACATGTTGACTGGTTTCATATTCCAGTGAATCCCCTTTGTCTGAGACCCAACTCTTTCACTGTCAAAGAAGGTGCTTGAAGGAGAACTCCAATGAACCTATAAGTAATTTCTCCAAATGGAAACTGTTTTTAAGACCTGGTTCCATCTATATTGTTGTTTCATCTATACAGGCCTTTCAGTCAACACAGTGGACATTTCTGAATTATGTGACATGCATTTATTTATTTCAGAATTTCTGCTAATAAATACAAACTGAGTTGGTAACAGCATGTTTCCAGATATGCCCTGGTAGCAAGTACCACTTATGGTAAGTACTATCTTAGAACTGCATGATGTAGTTTATGTCCCTTGCAATAATTGAGTTCTATAGTAGAACATAGATGCACTGTGCCAACAAAAGAAGAGCAGGGCAAGACCATAATAAATTTTATATTTTCTAGGAAAATACCTTTGACCACAGGTGCTCTTTTACAAAGATTTCACGTCATGAGAACATACCCTGGAGACAGTACAAGCAATACAGTGAATATATAACATAGGAGACAAGTGCACAAATGGATTATCATTATGCAACACAGCTTACACTGTTAGAATAGAGGTCAAATAAAGGTACAGTAACAATGAGTCACTTGCACAGTTTAACAGTGAGCACATCATTGGGTAAGCTTTAAAAATATGGTCGGCAAGTTAGGTACAGGAAATGAAAATTACATACCTACCGTAATTATGATCTTTCTGTGCATCTTCGCCATTCATCACATTTGGGTACTCGGACGGAGGTCAGGACCCCGCGAGAGCTTTTTTTTTTGGTAGGCGGAGCCGATTCGCTCTCGGCGCCACCCTTGAGGCCAATGTTCTACGTGGTGCTCGTGGGTTGGCCGTTAGGTGCCATCGACTCCACCTGCCTGCCAGTTCTGCGTCGCTGGAGAGGTGAGGAAAAAAAAAAAAAAGAGGGTTGGAGGGTGGGACAAGAGAGTCCAAGGGACAGAAAAAGGAAAAGATATGAAAACCAAAAGGAGAAATAAATGACTGAGAGAACAGAGCAAGAGAGAAACAAAATGCAAGGGAGATTGGGAAGGGGTCCCCAATCGCTGAAAAACAGAAAAGGGTGGGAGTTAGGGCAGGATACAGAATTTTTGAGACATGTTAAGCATGAGAGGGGGAACAAAATGCCAGAACATGCTGGATTCTGTCCTGTCTCTAGACTGTATAGGAACTGCAAGGAGTAGCCAAGAGGCTTAATTACCTGAATTCAAGGCACAGAATCACTGGCAAAGAAACTCCTTCATGAGAGAAAAACGTATATTCTTAGAGGACAGGGACAGAGGTTCTGCCCCCTCTCGCATGTAAAAATGAGAATTTTTAGTAGGTATAAATGAGCTTTAAAACATGTCCCGGGGACAAGAAAACTGAGATTTGAAAAGGGACAAGAAGGAGGCGAGGATGGAGGGCAACCGCCCCCTCCCACTCCAAAGGAGTGGGACCAGGGCACTAGAGAGGGAGTGCCATCCCATTCTGACCACTCTCCCCCCAGACATACCATCCCACCATGTGCCTCAGATTACCCCCGCCGACAAAGACAGGGGAGGGAGGAAAGGAAAGGCACAGAGAAGGAGGGGGATGGCGAGGAATAGATGAATGGTGAAGATACACCGAAAGATCATAATTACGTAGGTACGCTATTTTCATATCTTATCTATGTCAATCTTCACCATTCATCACATTTGGGTGAGTGCTGAGCCCCCCAGAAGGGGGCTTTATAAACCCTAAAGGACAGAGTCCCTTAGCTTTCAGTGGGTGACACACTAAGAGGGAGAACCTTCTGGGCCTGGAAAGGCCCGAGAGTGGGGAGAGTGAGACGGGGAACCCCTGGAGGGTGAAGGAAGTTGTCCCGACAGACGCCGCCTCACCCTATGGGAAAACAGGCCTTCTGGTGCGCGGAGTTACCCACCCTACGCCAAGCCAAGGGTGACAACCGGGAAGATGTAGCCATGCCGTCCACCTAGTGCAGATCGCTGTCCCTCCGACCCTGGTAGCTACCTCACTGGTGTCATAGGACACCCTTACTTGGTGCCTTGCTAGCTCCAGGCCACGTGCAGAGAGAGCAATAGGTTGTCTGGTTTGCTCTGTGTCAGGCAAAGAGGCTAGGAGCTGACCCAGCCTGGACCACAAGAGCCTATCATAGGCTGCATAGTGGGCCTAATGTGCAGAAATAGAAAGCAGCAACAGTGCCGAGTAGAAAGTCCTCCTACCCCAGAAGTCAAAATCCAAGGAGTCTTGATCTGGGAGCTGGTCACGGTGAAGGGCGCAAAGCCCATCAGGAGTGTCCAGCTGCATCAATCCTGACTGAGGATGAGGCATGGAAACTGGAGACTCCGGGGAGGGGGTGCAATACCACTGGCAGAGATCCCTAGGGGCGGGAACTCCGGAGAAGGGTCTCTGCCAGGAATGCAACGACGCCTCCCTAAAGGGAGCAGGCCAGGGGGTCACACAAGGGTGTCCTCACTGAAGTCGCCCAAAAAGGCGTGCACAGAGTGCTCCGGATTGCTCTGAGTGGCAGGAGAGAGAGATGTATGTCCTCCAACATCCTCATGAGGAATCGCTGATACTCTGCGAGATCAGTGGCTGGGGAGATGTGGACAGAAGGCTCCACTCCCCCAGAAGAGGGGGATGAAGAGTTAGAGGACCTCAACTGTTCAGAGAGTGGCTGCACGGGGGGAGGTTGAAAAATACAGGTTACTCACCTGTAACAGAAGTTCTAGGAATGGTATATGTTGTTCATCCACACTGTCTGGCAGGTTCCTTGCCACTTTAAATCTTGCTGGAAGGTCTTCAAGCTGGCTCCTCCCACCCACCCGGGTGGTAAAACTCTCAACTCCGCCCCATGACGCCAGATCTAGCCCGCTGGAAGCCAGGTTGTGCGTCAAGCCGGGAGGTCGGTGATCGCCTGGATGAACAACAAATACCATTCTAGAACTCCTGTTACAGGTGAGTAACCTGTATTTCTAAGGACATTGGTATGTTGTTCATCCACACTGTCTGGCAGACTCCTAGCAGTTCTCCAGGAGAAGGGAGGCAAGCGCACACCCTACTTAGGGAATAATGACTGGAGAACTGAGGCCCACAAACCAGCATCCCGCGTGACTCAAGGCTCGATGGTAATGGGTAATGAAGGTGTGCTGGACTTCAGGTAGCAGCCCTGCAGATTTCCTGGATAGGGACATCCTTGGAAGCAGCCACCGATGCAGCGGTATGGCGGGTAGAATGAGCTCTTATCCCTCTGGGAGGCTCCATGCCCGCCAACCTATAGCAGAGATTGATGCAGGAGGTGACCCACCTGCTTATCGTCCGCTTGGCTGCAGGTCTGCCAGGTGCAGCTCCAGTGAAGGTGACAAATAGCTGGCGAACCTCTCCCCGAACTTCAGCCGTCTGCCCTTTATAATAAGTGAGTGCTCTTCTAGGGTCCAAAGTATGGAGCCTATATTTGGCCTCCGAGGTGTGACTGGGGTAGAACACCGGCAGAGTCAACACCTGGTTAAGGTGAAACTCCGACACCACCTTCGGAAGGAATTTCAGGTGGGGGCGCAGGACAACCTTGTCCCTGTGGAAGACCAGATAAGCAGACTCGATGGAAAGCGCCTGGAGCTCTCCCATCCTTCTGGTTGACGTGATAGCCACCAAGAAGGCGATCTTCCACGACAGGTGAGAGATGTCACACCTGTGCATTGGTTCAAATGGCTTGCCCATGAGCTTAGCCAATACCAGCAGTAGATCCCACAGAGGTGGAGGTTCTCGCACTGGAGGGGATATGTGATCAAGGCCTTTGAAAAAGCGCCCGACCACCTTTTCCTGCGCCACTGACTGCTTCCCAGCCCGCACCCAGTAAGCAGAGATGGCTGCCAGGTGCACCTTGAGGGTTGTCGACCGAAGTCCTTGCTGAGAAACAGACCACAGGCAGTCCAGAATGCTAGCCAAGGAACAGGAGGAAGGGTCTAGGCCCTTGCCCTGACACCAAATGGAGAATCTCTTCCATTTAAAGGTGTAGCATTTTCTGGTCGACTCTTTACGGGACGCCTCAACCACGTTGAGGACCTCGTCGGAAAGACCCAAGGCCAGAAACTCTAGCCGCTCAGGAACCAGGCCATCAGGTGCAGGGATTGAAGGTCTGGATGGAATACCTTCCCCTGATTGACTGAGATCAGGTCCGGGCGGGCTGGAAGCCGCCTCAGGAACCTGGAGCTGAGACTGATGAGATCTGGATACCAGAACTGGCGGGGCCAGTCTGGGGCTACCAGAATCACCTGCGCCTTATCCCTCCTTGCCTTGAGAAGCACCTTGTGGATCAAGGGAAATAGGAGAAAGGCGTAAAAATGGCCCGGGGTCCACGGCTTCGAGAAGGCATCCCCCTGCAATGAGCCCTGCTGAGGGAGGTGGGCACGAAACAGTCTCAGCTTCCCATTCTCCCTGGAGGCAAACAGGTCCACCTGAGGCATGTCCCAGTGGGAGAACAGATCTTGTACTACCTCCGGCAGGAGAGACCACTCGTGGGACGCAGCCCCTATCCAGCTTAGGGCATCGGCCAGAATGTTGGAGGCCCCTGCCACATGGCTGGCAAGGAGATCCGCCCCAGGCTGCGCGATGAGTGACCAAATGCGGAGAGCTTCCCTGCACAGAGGCATGGAGCGTCCCGCCCTGGCGGTTTAGGTAGTACATGGTCGTGGTTGTCCGCCTGGACCTGGACCACTTGACCCCGTAGAAACGGAGCGAAGGCGGTGAGGGCTAGACGAACCGCGCGAAGCTCCAGCAGGTTGATGTGGCATCGGGACTCCCAAGGGGACCAGAGGCTGTGCGCTCCGTGCTCCCCCAGATGGGCACCGCAACCCAGAGAGGCATCGGTCAATAGAGAGACCGTCAGCTCAGGGCAGACAAACAGGATGCCCTCCTGCAGATGTGCTGGAACGGTCCACCACTGGAGTGCGTCCCACATCCCCTGGGTCACTGTCACTAGCTGATCCAAGGGATCGGAGTGCTGTGACCATTAGTTGGCCAGTCCCCATTGAAGGGGACGCATGTACCAACGGGCCCAAAGGACCATGCCCGTGCAGGCCGCCATGAGGCCCAGGAGGCGCAGGAAGTCCTGGGCAGGGCGCAATTGCCCAACCTGAAATGATTGGGCAAAGGAGGAAAGAACCTTGGCCCTGTCCACCGGGAGCCGTGCTCTGGCTCGTAGAGAGTCGAGCTCTGCCCCGATGAATTGTATCACCTGCTTTGGCACGAGTTCCGACTTGGCCTCGTTGATGAGGAGGCCAACCTGAGAGCAAACCTGGAGGGCCAGATCTCTGGACCGCTCCACCTCCATTCTGGAGGAGGCTGCAATCAGTCAGTCTTCCAGGTAGGGGTACACCTGGACCCTTCGGTGCCACAGGAATGCTGTCACCACTGCCATGCATTTGGTGAAGACCCTGGGAGCTAGGGAAAGGCCGAAGGGCATGGCCCGGAACCCGTACAGAGATCCCTCTGCCCTGAAGCGGAGGAATCTCTGGTGGGACGGATGGATTGGGACGTGAAAGAACGTGTCCTGGAGGTCCAGAGAACAGAACCACATGCCTCGTTCCAAGGCTGGAATGATCTGAGCCAGAGTGACCATCCTGAAGGTTCGAGACCTTAGGAACCTGTTCAGGTCCTGCAGGTCTAGAATGGGGCGCCAGCCCCCATCCATTTCGGTACCAGGAAGTACCTGGACACAAACCCCGGGTCTGGTGGAGGATCCGCCACCTTCCTGATCACCTCTTTCTCGAGGAGCAGGGCGATGTCGGCTCGGTGAGCCGACAGAGGCTGCGGACTCTGTAGCGCCCCCCGAGGGGTGACGGCTCGGAGGGGCGGGGCCTGCTCGAACTCCAGGTGCAGGCCCTTTCCTACTACCTCCAACACCCAGCGGTCTGTGGTGATAGCAGACCAGGTGGAAAGGAAGTGGTGGAGCCATCCCTCCATGGGGGGAACCCAGGGAGCAGAAAAGAGGCTGGGGGCGACACCCCTCAACCCGTCACTGGCAGGCTTGGAGGAGGGACCGGCCAATGGACCTCTTGGGCCTTTTCCTCCCTGCTTCCTGTTAGAGGAAGCCGCAGGCTTGGCTTTGGGATGCCAAGCGTCAGCCTGCTGGCCCTGATGCTGGTGCTATTGGGCCGGACGTGCCGCAGGCGCAGAAGGGCGAAAGGACTTATGTTGTTGACGACCGCCCTTGTCCTTTTGGGCGGAGGTGACCAAGTCCAGGGTAGCACTGGACTTTTTGATCCGCTGGAGGTGACCTTCCACTCCAGGGCCGAACAGGTCAGTCCCCAGGAAGGGGACATCCACCAGTTTATGCTGGGTATCCGCCGTGAAGGTGGATATCCTCAGCCATGCTCTGTGGCGCATGGTCACTGCGGCCACAACTGATCTGGCACAGGAGTCTCCAATGTCCTGAGCCATTTGGAGCTGCTGTTTTGCCACCGCCTCTTCCCTGATCCTGCACCTGCTTGACCATGTTCTGCAGGTCGGCCGGGAGATGAGGGATCACCTCATCCAGGGAGCCCATGAGGGTGTGGGAGAAGTGTGCCATCAGCACGGACAAGCTGGCCTGGTGGAGGCCAAGGGAGGATGCAGCATACACCTTGCACCTGGCATAGTCCAGCTTTTTAGACTCCTTGTCGGGGGGGCTTATCCACATCCCTAGCGTTTCCGGAACGCCAGAAAATGCTATTGGTGACCAACCCTTCCACAGAGGGGTGCTCCAAAAAAACGGACAGAGAGCCAGTAGGGACCGCATACTTCCTGGCCATCCTGGCCGAAGGCGCAGGACAGGAAGCCGGCCGCTGCCAAAGCTGGGCCAACAATGGCTTCAGCCACCGGAAAGGCCTCCGTGGGCAAATCTCCTCGGTCCAGTATCTCCGTCCGGGAATACCTGGTCCACTTGGATACAGGCTCAAGCTGCATCCTGGTGGACTCCGAGATGAGCTGAAGCAGACCCATAAAAGACGATGAGCTCTCGTCCATCGACTGCCCCCGGGAGGACTCCAGGTCAAGGGGCCTGGAAAACACTGACGAGTCGTCGTTGGACTCAGAGGAGTCCGCGAAGAGCTGCCTGGGGCCTGAACCACCCTCCACCTTCCAAGGACGGTCGGGAGTGAGGGTGACCGACAACCTGTGGGGCAGACCCTGCCCCACCCGAGAGTCCTTGGTCGGCGCCCCCGATTTCGGTTGTGGAGGCGGAGGTTCCACCGCAATCGGTGGGGCAGCTGGTTTCGGCCGAACAACCAGCCCAGGCTTGGGCACCTCGACTACAGCAAGTGTTGGCCTTCTCGGGTGACAGCCACTTGATGGCCGGGGAAGGCGACAGCGCCTGCTTGTTCCTCGGACAAAAGTAACTGCTGCCACATTAGGTCCTCGTAGCGTCGACGCATTTGCGCCGAAGCCTCTCCTCTTCAGAGGAGGAAGACTAGGACGAGCGGCGCCACCGCTTACTTCGGTGCTGAGACCGAGACCGCCGATGTCGGTGGGATCAGCTGGACCAAGACGAGGTCCGAGACCGAGACCCTCGGTGTTTCCGAAGGCGGTTCTGGGAAGCGCGGGGACACCCGCCTTCCTCGGCTCAGAAGCCTTGACCGGGACTCCAGCACAGGAGGCGCAGGCAAGTCCTCGGTCTCCACCGGGGGAAACCGGTGAAGAAGGGTTGTTGGCTTCACCAGTCGACAGCCTGTCCGATGGGTCGAGAAAAATCTCAACCGCGTCGACGGGTGTCTCGGCCGGCTGACCTGACGGGGACACCGAAAAGCCAGCGGCCATAGCCGCAACCTCGACCAAAGTCAAGTGTCGACTGTCTGGAGAAGGGGACCTCTCCCGCTCCCACAAACGCCGATGGTGGGACTTACCCTTCGAGTCCTTCTTTTTGGACAGAGAAGAGTGTCCCGATGGCCCCTCTCCCTTCGTGGAAAGGGATTGGCAAAGCTCCTTAAAAGAAGCTGTGCAGGAGGATCCCAGAGAAAGCGGGATAAATGCCGCGACCGAGGAAGATGAAGATGCAGCCTGGGCCGCCTCCTCCTCGAGGGCGATCATCTGCTCGAGTTGCTCAGCTGAGCCAGCCGCTGACACCGCCCAACGGGCCTCCTTGACTTCACTGGTGGTAGCGCTCGGGCACCCAAGCTGTAACAGCGCGGGTCTTCCAGGACGCTATCGAAACGAACGGCATAACTCGCAAGCCTGCAGGTCATGATCTAGGCCAAGGCAGTAGACGCATATGGAGTGTGGATCCATCCTGGACATTTTCTGCCCACATGGGCACCACAGAAATCCAGGAGTCGATTTGTCCATTGCAGCCGCGAGGGAGTAATTAGACCGAAGTCTTGAAAATTTGAGAATTAGTTTCGGACAAACCGAACAATTAGGATCCAGTCTATACGCAGAGTGTTAAGGAGGGAACCTGAGCTTCCAAGCGGTAAGGAAGATCTGACGTCATGGGGCGGAGCTGAGAGTTTTACCACCCGGGTGGGTGGGAGGAGCCAGCTTGAAGACCTTCCAGCAAGATTTGAAGCAGCAAGGAACCTGCCAGACAGTGTGGATGAACAACATATCCATGTCCCTAGAAACCTGTCTGTCCATCGCCCTGATGTAAGTGGGAAAGTGAGCAGCCACGGCTCTAAACTGCTCCCAGGAGAGAGAGGCTCGCTAGGACCAAGGATGCCTGGGAGCGCAGGAGAGTGTGGCAGAGGGATGGTGACAGAGCCGAGAAGAGAAGTCGTCTGACCCCCGCCTGGGCTAGGGAGTGGACCAGGAACGCCAGAAGATGAAGGTGCTCCAGAAGACTCCACAGCCGACAGCTGAACAACCATTTCGGAACTGCCTTGGCTGCACCCGGAAGAATCCCCCCTGTGAGGCGACTGGGGCCGTACAGGTCCAGAAGGACGGTCCCCTACCTCAAAAGAACGTGGCTCTCAAAGAAAGCAAAGGGGAAGAGTGGAGATCCGCACTGCAGCTCCTTCCAGAGCCTGGATGGGCTCCCAAAAAAGGCCTCCGCGCAGACCCCATGTCCCTCAACCGCTCAGAATCCGAGAGGGCCCCCCTCCTCGAGATGTTCAGCCTAGGTAACTGACAGCCCTGGTCAGCACCCGAAGGAGCTATCCAAGGCACAGTACCCTCCCCTCTGGTAGGTGCTCTGATTGGTCCCAAAGTTGGGTGACCCAGGCACACCACATGAGGGGGTACCACCGCTGAGGGGTCAGCGAATCCTCCAAAGCCAGGCTGCAGTGTAATGGTGGCATGCACCACTGCCCGCTGGTCAGAGCCCCTGACCCCAGCCTCGGAAGTCGCCGGCCGCTCCTCAGAGGGGGGCTGACTCCAGTCTGTCGAAGACACCACCAGGCTACCCACACTAGCAGCTAGTTTCAAGGAGCCAGACTGCTCGTTTGACTCAGAGTCCGACTCCTCCTCCGAATAGGTGGAGGTCGAGGCCCTGTGCCAAACCGTAGTTGGGCGCCTTTTGCCATCCCTACCAAACAGGGTGCCAGAAATGGAGACTGCACCCAAGTTGGTGCCAGTGCCCTCCACAGCACCACGAACGGCGGCCGAAGAAGACACGGCTCCAGCCTGAACAGCAGCCTCGGAGTCAGAACCTGCCACAGCGCTGTCGTGCCCCACGGCGCCACAAGCGGCACCGAGGGCAGAGATGGCGCACAGGGCGTTTCGGTGCCGCGGACAGTACCTACGTCAGAAACCCCCATGGTGCCAACCCCCTCCACGTCGCTGCGAACGGCACCGCGAGCAGAAACGGCGCCAACGATGGCTCCAACAGTGCTTTCTGAACCCCCCCAAGGCGCCGTGCCCATGTTTGGTGCCGCAAACGGCTCTACAACTGGACACGGCACTGTGCTCAACCTCGGCGCCGAGGCGAGGAGAAGAAAGGGACGGCGCTGCAGCGACTTCAACAGCGCCACTAGCAGTATCGGTGCCAACAACGGATCCGCAGGGCCCACGGCACTGTGAACGGCACCGAGGCCCGAAACTGCGCCGATCGATGGAGTCGAGGACTGAGCCGACCCAGGCCTTGCGAACCACGGATCTGACACCGGGGGAGCCTTCGCCCCCGAAGGGACGCCATTGCCATGGCGGTGCCTCCCACCCGCACCCTGAAAGGGAACGAACTGGGCCTCCTGCACCGCGGGAGGAGCCTCGGCCACAGCTATGCTACTAGAAGTCATGGCTCCCTCCTCCTCAGTCCATACAGAACCAGGAGGGGACCCGAAGGAAAGGCTGACAGAGCGTGGCTTGGCCAGACAAGTGCGCGCCCAAAAGTCAGTGGAGCTCGCCCTACTTTCCACACGCGCTGTTCAATGACCCAGCGGTCCATGGAGAAGCGGGCGTCGCACGAATCCATGTCGTGATGCAGGCCAAGACATGAAAGGCAACGGTCGTGCTGGTCAGTGATGGAAAATTTTTCCGCCACATGGGGCCGACCTGGTTTCAAGTCTTTTGCCTCCGACGTAGACATGACCTTCACAAAGAAATAAAACAAGACTCGACGTCGCTGGAAAATAGTAAAATGGAAGGTTCTTACCGGCAATGTCAAGTGGCTAGCAGAACCAGCAGGAGGAACTGACGGACTTGACGTCGAAAATTTTTTTAAACAAGAACGAACTACAAACAGGTAGGCCCGAACTCAAGCTGCAGAAAGCTTCTCACGAGGTGACCTCGACGGCGGGAGACAAAGAACTGGCAGGCAGGCGGAGTCAATGGCATCTAATGGCCAACCGGCAAGTGCCACGTAGAACATCGGCCTCAAGGGTGGCGCCGAGAGCGCGTCGGCTCCACCTACAGTACCAAAACCAAAAAGATCCCGCGGGGTCCTGACCTCCGGCCGAGTACACAAATGTGATGAATGGTGAAGACTGACACAGATAATATCAGCTAGCCTGCTCTGTTAGATCTATCAGAAGAGACCTTTTCAATTGCTTCAGCTTGGTCATACTGCATATCATGCCTGGGAGGTCATTTGACCTGTTTGTTGCCCTGGCTTTGACGGAGCATTGCCCATGGCTAGTGCTGTAGAAAGGTTTCTGAAGCCTGTGGTTGACCATGTTTCCAGTGTGGTACAGGTTACTGACCATGTTCAGGCAAGTTTTTAAGTGTGGGGGGAGAGACACCTAGAAGGCATGTCTGGCATCATATTCTATTAGTTAGGGGTGGACAATTAGTTAGGGAGTATACATCATAGATAAGGGTGCATTTATCCGCACCCAGGACCAGTCTGAAGGTTTTGCTGCATACTACTTGGATTCCCTCTATAACATATTCATTAGCTATGGAGTAAACAACCAGTCCATAATCAATTAGAGATAGGACAGAGCTAGCTATGATTAAGCACCTGGCTTCCTGGGTAAGGTTATTCCTGTTTCTGTACAGGGCATCCAGCCTTTTGTTGATTGTTTTCACAAGGTTATCTGCATGGGGGACAAAAGACAGGGTGTCGTCAAGGTGGAGGCTGAGGTATCTGAAGGTCTCAACTTGTTTCAGCTTAGTGCCCAGAAAATATTTTTTTTTTCGGGGCGGGGAGCTTGTTTTCGAGTGTGAACTACTGAACAGCACTGTCTGATTTTTTTTTGTTGTTGTTGTTAATAACGAAGTATTAGGCTGTTCCTGCAGAAGGAACAAATACTGTATGTAAGAACTTATAACAGTAGATCTAAGAGAGACTCTCTTGCACAAGGTCACACCTTATGAACCTTAGCCCTCAGGCACCAGGACCACACGGAAGCTTTTTCACAAGCAGTCTAACTGGGGCCAACCCACACGAAGTCACTACGTCAGCACCCAAAAATATAGCCGTGGGCGGCCCCAAGCCCTTCTCAGTTCCTCGCCGGAGACCATCCAGTGAAGACGCACCTCTGAGGGAACTGAGGAAAGGCCCAGTCAGAAGAAGCATGGGGAGCCAAAAGGTCACCATCCTAGAGAGGAGAAACAGGAAAGACTCTCCTTGGAAAGGGAGAAGGATGGCATGACCTGCTGCAACACATTCTCTCAAGGACCTACTGTTATGGTAAGTTCTTACATAACTGTTCTATCTTCTTCAAGGATACTTCTTGTAGCAGGTTACACCACTTTAGGAATGAGTCCCAAGCAGTACTGCAGAAGAGACCAGCATGGGAGGTTGGAAGGCAGGCATCTAGGAGAGGAGGCACTGTAACATAGCCAGGCTGAAACTGGCATACCTTCTAGAGGAAACGTCCAGACTGTAGTGGTTTGTGAAGGTGTGGACAGTATTCCAAGTGGCAGCAGCACAAATCTCCACTGTGGAGACTCCCCTGAAGCAGGCAACCAAAGCAGCCATGCCCCTGGTAGAGTGGCCCTGAACAGCCCCAGGAAGTTCCTTACCATATTTCCTGTAACAAACAATGATGCAGCTGGCCAACCATCTGGGCATGCACTGTTTCAAAACTGGCGTGCCCTTTTTCCAAGGGGTGAAGAAAACAGAGCTGTGAGGATTTTCTATAGGCCTTCGTATGATTAGTACAGAAACGCAGAATTCTATGCACATCTAAAGCATGGAGCAACACTTCGCCTGGACTGGCATGATCTAGGAGAAAAACAGGCAGATGGATGGACTGATTTAGGGTTAACTCAGACACTGCCTTCAGCAAAAACTTAGGGTTAGTACAGATACCCTGTCTTTGTGGAAAGTCAAATAAGGCTGCTCACATATGAGCACCTGCAGTTCGCATAGGCTACGAGCAGAATTAATAGCAACTAAAAATAATGTTTTCCATGACAGAAAGTAAAGCTCGCAAGATGCAGCAGGCTCAAAAAAGGAGCAACGCAAGTTTCTCTAAAACAAAGAGTACAGTTGCGTAAGAACTTACCGTAACAGTAGCTCTTCGAGAGAGGCTCTTGCAGTAGATAATTACAAACAGGACTGAAGCCGGCAGGCGTCAGGACCCCACGGGAAAACTTCTAGCTAGCAGTCTCTGGCAGAGGACTGCCCCCACGTCAGGTGACCGGTCAGTATAAAAGGGTGGTCCCCCACGGACTCCTTCCAGTTCTTTCCCGCCAAAGGCCAAAAAAGGCAAGATGAGAGAGAAGCAGATGTTTCCTTCCCTGGAAAAGGAGCAGAAAAAGCTTAGGGGGATGGAAGGCGGGAAGGTATCACTTACTGCAAGAGCTTTTCTCGAAGATCTACTGTTTAAGTTCTTACGTAACTGTACTATCTTACTTCGAGAGGGCTCTTGCAGTAGGTAATTACAAATAGGACTGAATCCCAAGCAGTCTGGAACAAGAAGAAGCAAATGGGAGGAGAAAACTACCCAAGTGTAGACCCTATGGCTGTGAAGGTCTCAGGAAAGAAGACCTTTCAGAACAGCCAACCCAAAGCCAGCTCTATGGTGAGAGGCAATGTCCAAACTGTAATGTTTCGTGAAAGTATGGACAGAAGTCCAAGTTGTGGCTGCACAGATGTCTGCCACTGACACATTCTTGAAACAAGCAGTAGAGGCAGCGATCCCTCTGGTGGAGTGGCCTCTGACTAGACCCAGCAGGGTATTGTACTTGTCGTAACAGAAAGTGATACAATGAGCCAACCATTTAGATAGGCATTGCTTAGAAACAGCATCACCTACTCTTTTACGAGCAAAAAAGAAACAGTTGATCGGTCTTTTTGAGATCCTTCGTCCTGGTGGTGTAGTATCTCAGAATTCGGTGAACACCCAAAGTATGCAAGAGGTACTCCCCTTGATTGGAGTGCTGCGTAAAGAAAGCAGGCAGCTCCATGGATTGATTCAGCGTAGATTCCGCTACCACCTTAGGGAGAAACTTAGGGTTGGTACGCAGAACCACATGTTCCTTGTGGAAAATCAAATACGGGATTTTGCACATGAGGACCTGAAGCTCGGAAATCCTTTAAGCAGAAGTAATGGCCACTAGGAAGAGGGTCTTCCATGAAAGGAACTTTAGATCTGCTGAGGCTGCTAGCTCGAAAGGAGGCAGAGTATGCTTCTCAAGAATAAAATTTAAATCCCAAGGAGGGGCAGGAACATGAATAGGGGGTCTCAAGTGGAGAACCCCTCTAAGAAAACTCTTAGAGACTTCCAACTGGGTAAAAGTCCTGTCCCCAAAAGGAACATGGTAAGCAGAGGTGGCCACTATGTGAACCTTCAGAGAGGAATGACTGAGACTCGGATCAAAGAGATGGCGTAAGTAATCCAAAAGCCGCCCAACAGAGCAAGGGAATGGCTCGAAATCTTTGGAAGTGGCCCAAATAGAGAACAGTTTCCATTTCATGGCATAGGTAGATCTAATGGAGGGCTTTCTGGCCTCCACCAGAATCTCAGCCACCAGCAGGGAAACCCTGAATCAGGCTTGAGCTACGTATGCAGGAGTCACACGTGCAACTGAAGGGACTGGAGGCTTGGATGGACCAGGGTCCCCCGATTCTGGGTCAGCAAAAGATGTGACAGAGGAAGAGGAAGTTCCTCTGAATACTGCTGCAGAAGAGAGAACCAAACTTGCCTGGACCAGAAAGGAGTGATTAGGATCATGTGAGTTCCTTCTGAGCTGAGTTTCTGTAAGACCCTCAGAATCAAGGGGATCGGGGGGACGGCATAGACGAATCTGCCCTTCCAGTCTAGAGACAGAGCATCTCTCCAAAAAATGCCACACTCTGGAACAAGCGAGCAGAAGTAGGAAAGTTTTGCGTCGTGAGGAGACGCGAACAGGTCTACCTGTGGTGTTCCCCAGCATAGGAAGATATCATCTACTACCCCCTGATCCAGTTCCCACTCGTGAGCAGACGACCGAGTGAGATGGTCTGCCAACATGTTCTCGACCCCTTGGATAAGAACTGCCGAGAGGTGAAGGTTGTGCTGCACTGCCCACTCCCCAACTCGCATCACCTCCCTGCAGAGAGGGTATGAACGAGTTCCTCCCTGTTGGTTGATGTACCAGACTACACACGTTGCCCGTCTGGATAGCTAGATGCCCAGGGAGCACATAGAGATGCAGACCCTGAAGAGCATACAGCATGGCCTGCAGCTCGAGTACACTGATGTGGAGTGTTTCCCTTGAGCCTGGCCCAGGAGCCCTGGGTCCTGTGAGACCCCAGATGGGCTCCCCAACCTTCACCCGAGGCGTCTGTAGTCTGCGTCTGGGAGAAGGGAAAAAGGCAGAAGTGAACTCCCTGGCAAAGGTTCTCCTGAATCATCTACCATTGCAAGTCCCAAGTCATAGGACTGGAGACCAAAACTAGTTGATCTAGGTCATCCACCAACTGATCCCACTGAGACAGAAGCATCCACTGAGAGATCCTCATGTGAAGCCAAGCACGAGGGACTGTCAGAATAGCAGCCGCCATGAGCCCGAGGAGGCAAAGGACTGACCTGGCGCGGACCCACCTGTGGCTGGACAACAATCTGACCTGAGCCTGGAGTGTGGCTGCCCTTTCCAGTGGCAGGAATGCAATGCTGGAGGTCGTGTCCAGGATCACCGCAATAAACTGGAGCCTCTGGGACAGGATCAGATGGGACTTGGCCCGGTTGATGGTAATACACAGGCTGGTGAAAATCTGCAGAGTAAGGGAAAGGAAGAGCAGGATCTCCTCCCTTGACGGGGCCACCAGGAGCCAGTCATCCAGGCACCGGAAAACCTGAACCTCCTGGGTACGCAGGTAGGCCACTACCACCGAAAGGCATTTGGTGAACACTCGGGGTGACAAGGAAAGACGAAATGGGAGGGCCTTGAACTGGTAGTGGTCCCCTGGAACAGAAAATGCAGGTATTTGCGGTGGGAAGGGCGAATAGGGATATGCAGGTAAGCATCCTGCATGTCCAGAGCTCACAGCCACTGTCCCAGCCGAAGGAGGGGCTGAAGACTCTGCAGAGAGAGAGAGCATTCTGAACCTTCTGTACTCCACGAACAAGTTCAGGGAGCTGAGGTCGAGAATCGGCCTCACATCAACAGACTTCGTTGGGAACAGGAAGAAATGGGAGTAATAGCCCATCCCCCGAAGATGAGATGGGACGGGCTCCATCACCGCCTTCAAAAGAAGAGAGGATATTTCTTCCCAGACCAGAAGAAGGTGTTCTGGGGAGTAAGATGACCTGGGGGGAGGGGGTTTCCGAGGTGGTTTCTGAAGAAACTCTACTGAGTGTCCTTCTGCACTCAGCTGGAGCACCCAAGTGTCTGAAGCGATCCTCCCCCCAACCCGGTAGATGGAAGAAGAATCTCCCTCCTACCAGTTCCTCTGGGAGGCCCAGAGGCTGTGTGAGAGGAGAGGAGTCAGGAGATGTGAGGCAGCATCGCGGCTGAAGCTCCCGCTGCTTTTTGGGCGGGAGGGGGCTGGCAGCCGGAGGGGCCAGACGTTTGTTGGCCCGCTTTCCCTGAGGTTTCGCCATGGGCCAAGAACATCTGTGAAAGGGACGATGCTGAGCCTGAGGGGGTCTGTACAAGGAGTCAACAGACTTCAGTGCAGTACCCTTCTCCTGCAGATTGGTGATGATGTCCTTGACATCGCCACTGAACAGCACTGAACCCCTGAAGGGTACATCCTGGATAACAGACTGCACCTCCGGGACCAAACCTGTCACCCAAAGCCAGGCATGACGCTGCAACCCCACAGGGAAAGCCGAGCTCCGACCCGCAGCATCCATTGCATCATACATGGCACAAAGCATGTGCCGACTGGCCGAATGTGCAGACCGGACAAGTTCAGCCACTTCCTGCTTCATCCGAGACTCAGGAAGGGAGTCCAACTTAATTTCCACCTTGCTAAGGATCATCTTCTGGTAATCTCCCATGTGAGCAATGTAATTCAGTGTCCTTATTCCCAGAGTGGAAGAAGCATAGACCTTCTTCCCATACTGGTCCAGAAGGTGGGATTCCTTGTCGGGTGGTGATGAACTCAAGTGCCTGAGGTTAGCTGTCCAGCCGTGAGAGGCGCTAATCATGACTGAATCAGTTCTGGGGTGAGAATTCAGAGTCACTCTCCAGAGCCTGATAATGCCTGTCCAACTTCCTAGGAAGGGGGGGCTAATGCCGACGGTTGCTTCCAAATGGTGGAGACAAGGTCGGCATGAGGATCAATCCAGGGTGGCACCAGAGTAGGAGTGGTCTCGGGCAGATCCAGGAACGCAGCGAATTTCTTATGCTATGGATCCGGCTTCAAGGAATGGCACTGATGAACCACCTGGATTTTACACAGCAACTCTGTAAAAGAAGGATCCTCTGGAGGGGACTTCGGAGGAGTCCATGGCCTGGGCTTGTCTGGAGTGCGTGGCTCATCGTCCGGATCGGAACGACCGTCTGAGTCATCCGAGGTCTCCGCGGAGGATGAAGAAGACTCCTCCTCCTCCCGGCGTGGGGGAGGAACTGACCCCTTGGGAAGCCCTTGGGGAAGTGTATCCTGCCCTGCCCTGGAACTGGAGGGCTCACTTCTGGTATCTGGAGGGGGTCTCTTGCCTCCGACATAGGGGTCCAGAACCGGGACTGGCATCGGAAGATGACTACCTCCCTGGTGAGCTGAGCCTTGGCCTTAGCCAACCAGGAAGCCAGAGTCTCCCTCAAATCCACCGGCGGCTGAGGGGGCAGTGGAGGAGGAGGGGGTTACGGATACCGAGGGTATCCGTACGTTACGTGTGCGTATCCCGACAGCGGGAAGCCCGGCGTCAGGTACTGGGGCACCGTGTACTGCGGCATCGGGTAGGCCTGCATCAGGTACTGGGGTGCCGGATACTGCGGGCCTGGGTAGGACAGCGTCAGATATGATGGGGTCGGATACCCAGGGAACTGGGGCTCTGCAGGAGCAGAGGGTCCTGGAAACGGCCCAGTGGGTGGATCCGGAACGGGAGGCCCCGCAGGCGGTGTCTGGCAAAAGGATGTTGTCGGGCGTCGGATAGAGCGGCGTCTGTGCCGGCATCCAAGAATCCCACATTGGGTCATCCGGCCCAGCGGGAGGGAGACCTGACAGCAGTGTTTCCTCCTCCTCCATGTTGCCCGGGGTCCAGCAAAGGAGACGCTGGTGCCTCAGAATGCAATGAGCGTTGCGGTGAGCTCGGGACGATGGAAAGGCCCGAAGGGTACAGCGTCGGCTCTAACGTCGAGCAGAGGTCGGAGGAGCCAACCTCTGGCTTATCGGTGGGATCTGGGCGGACATTGGAGGAACCGGTGTCCGACTTATCTGACCCTGTGCTCGATAAGGGCCATGATGGAGGGGCGGCCTTGGCAGGCACTTTGGAGGCCGTGCGCTGCCCCGAAGGATCGGGCGTCTGCTTCTGCCGGGCAGGCGTCAGAGCAGCCGGCGTCCAGCTTACGGGCCGCCAGACCAGAAGGCCATACGGGCGACGCCTTACTGGGAGCGTTGCCTCTCAGACACGTGAGGCCCCGAGGCCCCGAGCGCGAGCTCCGGCGGGAGGGTTGACACCGCCTTGGAAGCCTCCATGGTGGCTGTCATGGAATAGCCTCCCGGAGGAGGCGTTACCTGCAGCACCGTGACCCCAGCCGAAGTCGCGGTGACCACTGAAGAGGAGTCCCGGTCCTGGTGCTTCTTCTTGTGGTGGCCCTCCGGGGAAGTAGAAGCCCGCCTGAGTTTTTCAGCTCCTTTTCCATGAAAGTCATCTTAAGTTTGAGAACGTGGGCCTCCAGGGACTACTGCTTCCGCTTTCAGGTGACCGTGTTAAACTGCTGGCAGAGCTGGCACTTCTCGACAGGGTGGCCGAGGCCTAGACAAAAAAGGCATTGAGAATGTCCGTCCTTGTGCAGGAGTTGGGCGCCGCAGCAAATCACACTTGTTTTTGTGCTCGGAGGGAGTCGGGGACGACATGCACGACAGCTAGGTAAAGGCTGATGAATATCTGAGAAAAATGTTGAAAATAGATGGTAAAACTACAGACGATTGACTGTGAAGCAGTGAACTTAACCGCGAGATGCTACACGAGCTAATGGCGGGAAACAACTGGAAGGAGGGCATGGGGGACCTTTATACCGACGTCGCATGACGTGGGGGCGGTCCCCTACCAGAGACTGCTAGCTAGAAATTTTTCCTTGGGGTCCTGACGACTGCCAGCTTTAGTCCTATTTATAATTACCTACTGCAAGAGCCCTTTTGAAGTAAGATTCAGGTTCCAGAACAGAATCGGACCCTTCTCACCCGGTAGCTAGACACCTCAATGAAGTTACAAAGAGTTGCACAAAATTCATTACATGGGTATCAATCATGTCCCCACTAGAGAATGAGGAGGCAACAGGGGATTGTTCTTGAATAAAAAAAGAATCTATGTGGATATTTAATCTCAAAACTCAAACTCAGTGGCTTCAACAATCAAATGGAATGGGAACCAGTTTTAAGTATACAAGATATAAAATTCTCCCTTGGATATTAAATACATCACTGAGGCAGTGAAAGTAAAGCAAAGCTGAATTAATTTAAGTGGCATATCTATATGCAAGGCGTAAAATAAGTGGGTTCACACGCATCACAATTTGCGAATCAAAAACCGGCAACTGCGAATCAATTTCGGTTTTGATTCATGGTCAGTGCTAATGAATTTTTCCAAGACAGCAGGACTTGGAATGCACGAATGGCAATGTTTTTCACTATTTTTAGCCATCTACCCCACATTCTGGACATCCCACTGCTAATCAACCTCGACCAGTTGCTAATCATTTTTCATCCTGATTAGCAAAGGCCGCTACTCAAGTCTCTGACACTAATTTATGCCTTGATATGCAAGTAGTCCAAAAATCTTATTCAAACAAAATATAAAAAAAAAATTTATCTTACAAGCTTATAATGAGAACGAAGTATCCGTGTTACAACCATAAAAGTAGCGGTGCCAAATTAAATGCAGTTCCACACCATATTAATCTTAGGATATGTGTAAAAATCTGTGGACTGCAAGAATTGGATCTTTGAAGGAATATTAATAAACACTGCTGTTTTTAAGTTCTTTTGCACAGTGATGCACATTAGCAATAGTAACACTAACACCCCCTTCATTCCTTCACAAAAGTAATTAAATGTATTTATTTTTCAAATAAATAATTTCAAAATATCATTATGGTGAATAAAGAAATGAAAAATCATTCTAATGCAGGAATAATTTGACTGTTTATACATCATTCTTTATAATATTCATGAAAACGTACACAGATTGATCTGTAGATAGCCACTGTTACCTTAAACCAATAGACCCCCCTTTTTAGTGGAAATTATCCAAAAATCAATGAAGTTAAGGAACTAATTGGTTAATAGTCGTGTCAGGGACTATGCTCACTGTTATCCATGGCAACCATTACAAATATCCAAATGGCATATGGGTATGTGTTTAATGAATTTAATTAATCACTATATTGTATGCACCTGTATGGATTTGTATTTAAACACTAAGGTGTAGTCTGTGAGCCACACCCCTGACAGAGGCATTGCACCTCGAAGTGCTAGGCTGGTCAGATGTATGGACTGGATCCGACTAGAATTATTTTTATGCACAACAGAGGTACTGTATCTTACAGTTAATGAATTTTGCACATACAAAATTCACACCACTGACACGGAGAGTGCTGGCTTTATTTATTTACTCCAGAGCAGGATTGTGGACCAGGGGCTTCAAGTGCAATATGCCTCTCAGGGAGGTACAGGCTACATCCAACTGGGCCACTATACAGCCCTCAAAAGGCACATGGAAGGCTGATATGGCCGACAAGTGCACCTCGAGCAAAGAATATTTAAGGCCAGCATCCAACAGGGACAGCAAGTACTCCAGAATCTGGTTCACTGGACAGGGGAATGGATCCAGATGACAGAAAGCTATTTACAAGGCAAAACGCTTCCACTTCATGAAATAAGTCACCATGGTGGGGGGCTTCCTGGCGGCCACAAGGACATCAGCCACTTCAGGAGAGACCACAAATCTGGTGATGGCTAAGTCTTCAGGAGCCAGGCATGCAGATGGAAAGGCTGGAGGTTTGGATTGAGAAGGGTCCCCTGCTCCTGCCACAGCAAGCCCGAGTACAGAGACAGAGGTACTGGAGGCTCCACTGCCTACTGCTGCAATAGTGGAAACCAAATCTGATGAGGCCAGAAGGGAGCCACCTGAATTAGCCTGGCAGCCTCCATCTGGAGCTTGATCAGAACTCTCTGGCTCAGAGGAAAGGTAGGGAAGGTGGAAAGGATCTCCCTTTTCAAGAAAGGAACAATTGAGTAAGCAGAAAAATGGAAGTTTTGAGTTATGTGGGGACGCAAAAAAGTCCAACTCTGGACACCCCCACCTATCAAACGGGTCCACAGCGACTGAGGTCAGCAGTTCTCACTCGTGCATTCTGGACTGAGACTGGCTCAGCTCATCTGCTAGGATGTTTTGGGTGCCTGGAACATGGACGGATGACAGCTTCAGGCTGTGGTCCACAGCCCAGTACCAAACCTTGATCGCCTCCCTGCACAGAGTGTATGAGTGGGTGCCTCCCTGCTTGCTGATGTAGTGCACTACACTGATATTGTCCATCTGCACCAGCAGAGGGCCCGGGGACAGGTGTGACTAGAAGACCTGCAGACTGTACAGGACCGCTCTCATCTTGAGGACACTGATATGCAGTGAGGATTCTAGTGCAGACCATGTCCCTTGGGTTTGGAACAGACCCATATGGGCACCCCTGCCCATCCCCGAAGCATCCAAGGTGAGAATCTGCCAAGGAGAGGGGATGAGGAAAGGGACCGCTGCTAGTAACTTGCTGGGTTCCATCCACCACTGGCAGACTTTCCTAACAGGAGAGGAGACCAGAACCATCTGCTACAGGTCATCGGTCTGCTGATCCCACTGCATACTCAAGGTCCACTGAGGGATGTGATTATGCAGGAATGTTAGAGGGACAGTAGCAATGGCTGCGGCCATCAACCCCAGCAGTCTGAGGTACGTCCGGGTTGTGATGTACCAGCTATGAAAGAGTTCCCGGGCCTGCACCATTACTCTGCCCACTCTTGAGGCAGAAAAGCTAAGCCCTAAGCCTTATCCAGAATGGTCCCAATGTACTAAAGATGCTGGCCAGGAGTCAGCAGTGACTTGGCTAGGTTGACTGTAATCCCCAGCTGTTGGAGCAGCTGCAGGGTATGCTCCAGGGTCACAGACGACTGCTGCCTGGACGGGGCCTTGAGCAGCCAGTCGTCCAGGTAAGAGAAAACGTAGAGGCCCTCCCTCCTGAGGGCAGCTGCTACCAACGTGAGGCATCTGGTAAAGACCCGAGGTGCTGAGGATAAGCCAAAGGGAAGAACCTGTTATTGGAGATTCTTGTCAAAGATTTTCTGCCTACAGCTGCAGCGATGGAAAAGCGAGTCCGAACCAGACAGTAACGAAGGTAAGGAAGGGGCTCACTTTAGGAACTAAAGTGATGAGGCATTAGGGAGAGAAAAAACAACAAACCAAGAAGACAGCAAAATGGCAGTTGACTGAAGCGATGGTGCTCTGCAGAGTCCGACGTGATGGTCGACGGCAGAAAAAGAACAGAGCAGGGCATGGGGCTGTCCACAGCTACATAAGGCGACATCGACATAGTGACATCGCTGTGGGGGCCCCAGTTAGACTACTTGCAAAAAAGCTTCCATGTGGTCCTGGCACCTGATGGCTAAGGTTCCTAAGGTGTGACCTGCTGCAAGTGAGATCCTCGAAGAAGATCCAGGTTACCACTATGCAAAATTTATTTGGAGGTCTCAGGTAAGGCTATCTTTGTTGTGGTGCCTAATGTATACAACAGCATCACCTGTGTACAGGAAAATGTTCACAGTGTGGCAAGCTTCAGGTAGCTGGTTTATAAAAAGACCAAATACTGGGGGACCCAAGAGAGAGCCTGGAGATACCCCCACTTAGTCTACCCTTTCCGAGGATGCCATACCCTCAATTTTGACTGTTTGGGTTCCGCTGAAGAGATGGCTACAGAGCCTGTGAACTGTGTCCAATGAGAGACCCAGGTCAGTCAATGTTTATAGCAGCAGCTTGTGATTTACTAAATCAAGAGCCTTTGTTAGGTCTATATGTATAGCCCCAATCACGTCACCACTATGTAAGACATTGTGGAGGTAATTGGTATATGTGACCAAAGTAGTGCTGGTGCTGTGGTTTCCTGAAACCATGCTGTTCTGTCTTGGTACAAGGTGAGCTGGTCACTGACAATTTTTGAGTTTCTTAGATAGTGGGATGAAGATATAAATAGGCCTGTAATTAGCAATGTTGATCCTGTCCCCACTTTTGAAAAAGAACAGTTACACGAGAACTTATCACAACAGAAGGTTTTCAAGAGAATCTCCTCCACTAGTCCACACTTTTGGAATTATAACCCATCAGCGTCAGGACCACATGGAAACTTTTGCTAGCCGGGATCCACCCTCAATGACAAGCAATGTCCACATGTGTATAACATGGCAGTCCAAACACTCCTCAGTTCCCGCTGGAGATCAGCCTCAGAGGGCCACCAACCGTGAAGAACCAGGAGATTAAACCAGTACCAGGTAAACAAGGAGAAGCATGGAAATGGAAACAGGATGCACAGAATAAGGCTTTAGGCACAGCATTTGATATAACCCTCAGAAGACAAAGAGGAGTAAGGAGGGAGGGTAAGGGCATGGTCTAATGGAGATTATTTCAAAGATCTACTGTTACAGTAAGTTTTTATGTAACTGTTCTATCTTCATTGAGGATATCCCCCTCCATTAGGCTTCACCTTTGGAATGATCCTCAAGCAATACAAAGCAACCCGGGAGGATGGCACAGTATATGTGATGAGGACAGAAGGCCTTGCAGTACAACAAGCCCCAAACCAGAACATCTATGAGAGACAATGTCCAGACTAATGTTTAATGAAAGTGTATGCAGTGCTCTGTGTGGCTCCAGCACATATGTCAGCAGTAGGAACAATTCTGAAACATGCAACTGAAGTGGCCATACCCCTTGTGGAGTGACCACAGACAGCACCAACAAGTTTCTTACTGCACTTCCTATAATAAAACATAATACAATTCACCAGCCATTTTTCAAAGGCATTGTTTAGCCAAAGGAGCACCCTCTTTCCAGGGGCAAACGAAACAAAAAAGATGGGAGGACTTTCTGCAGTCCTTGGTACAATTAACACAGTATAGTGAGTTCTATGTACATCTAAACTATGTAGTAGTGCCTCACCCTGGTTGGCAAGCTCAAAATAATAAACAAGAAGGTGTATTGTTTGATTCAGTGTAAATCGCGGTACAACCCTTGGTAGAAACTTAGGATTCTTATGCAAAGAGACTTTCTTTGTGAAAAATCAGATTGGAAGTCTGAAGCTTAGAAATCCACAGAGCAGAAATCACAGCAACTAAAAATAATATAGAAACACAGAATAAAGTGGCAGGTAAGGGCCGTTGGGCCCACCCAGTCTGCCAATTTTATGCTGCAGACCCTACTTGTTCATCGGTGCAGTCTCTCTCTTCCACACCCTTCCTCACCCCTAAGATTTCCTTGTGCCTGCCCAGGCATTTCTGAACCCCATCACTGTTTTCACCCCCACTGCCTCCACTGGAAGGATGTTCCAGGTATCCACCACCCTTTCTATTAAGGAGTACTTTCTCACATCCCTCCTAAATTTAGCCCCTCTAGCATCAGAGCATGCCCACTTATTCTACAGCACCATTTTCTCTGAAAAATACCCCCCTCCTGAACCATATTAACCCCAGTGAGATATTTAAAGGTTTCTCTCATATCTCCCCCCACTTGACAGTATACATACTTAGCTCCTTCAGCCTTTTCCCGTAGGCTTTTGATACAGACCCTGCACCATTTTGGTGCCCCTCCTCTGGACCACTTCCATTCTGTCTATGTCCTTCCTTAGATGTGGTCTCCACAACTGAACACAGTATTCAAGGCGGGGTCCTACCAGCTATCTGTATAGAGGCAGCATTACCTCCCTCTTCCTCTTCTGCTGATGATACCCCTTCCTAAGCACTGCAGCATTCCCACTAGCTCTTCTGACTGCTTTGTTACACTGCCTGGCCACCTTTAGGTCATCCAATATGATTATGTCTTCCATAAAAGGAAGTATAAGCTACAACTCACGGCAGGCTCAAAGGGAGCCAATGTCAATTTCTCAAGTATGAAAATCAAGTCCCAAGGCGGGACTGGATTATAGATAGGAGATTTCATATGAAGGATACCTCTTAGAAAAGTACAGGATACCTCTAATTGAGCAACCATATGACCATCAGTAGAGGTATGGAAAGCTGATACAGTGGCCAAATGAACCTCAGAGAATACTGCAGGCCTGAATCAAATAGGAAAGGTATTCTAGCACAGAATTGACAGGACATGTAAAAGAGTTCATATTTTAGAAGCAGACCACAGAGTGAAGTGCTTCCATTTCACGAAGTAAGTATGTCTAGTATACTGATTCCTACCCAAAAGTAGGACATCAGCAACTTTAAGGGTCACCCAAAACACGGAACTGTTATATTTTCAGGATCCATGCATACCCGTGTAGAGACTTCGGGTTTGGACAGACCGGCCCTTGCCCTGTGTGTACATAAGGGAAGGGATCAAAGCTACAGAAATAAAAATTAAAGGGGGAGGACAAGAGGCACTCTGGGTCACCTTGGAGACAGGGAATGGCATCACAATCCTCACAGGGGTGGTATACAGACCCCCGTCTCAAGGGAAGGAAATGGATAACAAAATGATTGAGGACATTCTCAAAATGGCTGAAAAAGGGAAGATACTGCTGATGGGGGACCAGACTATGCCAGATATTAACTGGATAACATGTACTGCGGCCACATCCAAGAGCAGGGTCATTCTCGATGCCCTGCAGGGGGCAGGCCTTAGACAGCTAGTGTTGGAACCCACTCAGGAGGGAGCAGTACTAGACCTGGTACTCTCAAATGGAGAGAGGATCACAAATTTAGAAGTCAGTAGACATCTGGGAACAAGCGACCACTGCACAGTGTGCTTCACAATGAGCACAACCATGGAGATAAGCCATACAAAAACAAGGATACTGGACTTTAGAAGGGCTGACTTTGGCAAAATGGGTGAATACCTGAAAAATGCACTAGCAAATGACTAAAAAGGAGGGGTGGAAGAACAATGGAGAAAAATCAAAACTGCCATCATAGAGGCAACAAGCCTTTATGTGAAACAAATAAAGAAAACAAAGCGGAGTGAAAAACCGCTATGGTTCTCAAAAGAGGTGGCAAGGACGGTCAAGGAGAAAAAGTCTGCATTCAAAAAGTATAAGGAATCACAGAAGGAGCACGACAGGGAACTGTATCAATGAAAGCAGAAAGAAGTGGGGAAGGCAGTCAGACTAGCTAAGGCCCAAACCGAGGAAAAAATAGCCAACTCAGTTAAGAAGGGGGATAAAACCTTTTATAGGTACATTAGGGAGCATAGAAAGGTTAAGGGAGGGATAGTGAAGATTAATAAAGGAGAGGGGAGGTGGGCAGAGGGAGACAGTGAAAAGGCAGAGATACTGAATGAATACTTTTGCTCAGTATTCACAAAAGAAGATGAGGAGTAGTTACCTAAACCAGACAATAGAAGCACTCTGGGTAGGGGGGTTGACACCAGTCCATTCACAGAAGAAAGAGTCCTGAAAGAACTCCTAAAACTCAAGATGGACAAAGCAATGGGGCCTGATGGGATTCACCCCAGAATCCTAAAAGAACTAAAGGAGGACCTAGTGACACCACTGACCACACTTTTTAACAGATCATGGCAGGATGGGCGGTACCTGAGGACTGGATGAGGGCAGATGTGATTCCCTTCACAAAAGTGGGAGCAAGGCAGAAGCAGGAAACTACAGACCTGTAAGTTTGACCTCAGTGGTAGGGAAAATGATGGAATCACTTCTGAAAGAAAGAACTGTTGAGTACCTAGAGTCCAGTGGGGCACAGGACCCAAAGCAGCATGGATTTACAGCAGGAAGGCATGTCAGACGAATCTAATTGATTTCTTTGACTGGGTGACCAAAGTAATAGACCAGGGAGGGGCTGTGGATATGGCCTACCTAGACTTTAGCAAGGCATTTGACACAGTCCCGCACAAAAGATTAATAATCAAGTTGGCCAGCCTGGGAGTGGGTCCCAGGGTGGTAGCCTGGGTAGCAAACTGGCTGCACAACAGGACACAGAAGGTAATAGTGAATGGAACACATTCCGAAGAAAGGGGGGTTACAAGTGGAGTACCTCAGGGCTCAGTACTGGGTCCAGTCCTCTTTAACATCTTTATAGGTGACATTGCAGAGGGTCTGGAGGGAAAGGTATGCCTCTTTGCAGATGACACAAAGATTTGTAACAGAGTTGATACACAAGGGGGTTAGAAATGATGAGAAGGGACTGGCAAGGTTGGAGGAATGGTCAGACATATGGCAACTTAGATTCAATGCAAAGAAGTGCAAAGTAATGCACCTGGGAAACAAAACCCAGGAGAAGAGCACAATAGCAGGGAGGTACTAACAACAAAATGGAAAGGGACCTGGGGTAGTCATATCAGATGACCTAAAGGTGGGTAAGCAATGTGAAAAGTCAGTAAGGAGAGCCAGGGGATACTGGGATGCATAGGAAGGGGCATCACAAGTAGAAAAAGGGAAGTGGTTATCCCTCTGTACAGACAGTTGGTGAGACCCCATCTGGAGTACTGTGTGCAGTTTTGGAGACCTCATCTACGCAAGGACATAGACAGGACGGAAGCAGTCCAGAGGAGGGCAACTAAAATGGTGCAGGATCTGCAGCAGAAACCATATGAAGACAGACAAGAGAGCTTAATATCTATACTCTTGATGAAAGGAGGGACGGAGGGACATGATAGAAACGTTCAAGTACCTCAAGGGAATCAACAAAGTCCAAGAGGGTAGCATCTTTCAGAAAAAGAGGTGTGCAAGAACAACGGGGCACAATTTAAAGATAGAGGGGGGACGGCTCAGGGGTAATGTGAGGAAATTTTTTTCCACGGAGAGAGTGGTGGATACATGGAACAGCCTTCCTGAGGAGGTTGCTGGGTCTAAAACAGTGGGGGAATTCAAACATGCATGGGACAGACACAAGGCAATTTTAGTGGGGGGTTGCAGGAAGTAGGCTGTTGGTTAACTAGAATCTGCAGCTTATCCAGCAGGTAGGGAAATGGGCAGACTGGGTAGGCCAAGTGGTCCTTATCTGCCGTCAAAGTCTATGTTTCTATTCTTGTATTTCTGCTGACACTGCTTTTCACCATAATGACTTTGCACCTGATACAATTTCTGTGCCGTCTTTGTTCTAACTAACGTTATATCTTATGTATAACGTAATGCTTTTCTTCCTGCTGACTCTGCATTTTCTATGCAGCAATGTAATGGTACCACTTGCTTCAGACAATGAGAACTGTTGCACCTTTTTCCTTATCTCACTGTAAGAAGCATGGTTCTAGAAAGGTTTGCTGAGAATTGCTGTGTCTAGACGTAGGGGAACTTGTTTCTCCCAGTATTTGTTTTACTGCAGGTTGTAAGTCTATGTTTTTGTAATAAACTTGTTTATTACATGATTTACCACTGTCTGTGGTTCCTTCCACTTGTTTATCTCTAACAAGAACCCAGAGTGGAGTCCCTTCACTCCTTACACACCTGAGTCTCCAGAATTCCCTGTGGCAGCACGTATAACTGTCCTGTGTTTGTGGGTGTCTCAAGCCACCTTAACCAGGTCTCCAAATTGGTCCCATCCAACCCACTGTCCCTTTAACTCTGGGAAGCATGTGATTGCTTGCTATCTGTTTATGAATTATGCAGCCCTGGTAAAAAGGGTCACTCATACAATGTAATTGCCGCTGAATGTCAGTCTATTTATTCTGTATGTATATGTATATTTTACCTATTACTGCTCACTGTAGACTATCTATGTTCATCTTGCTCTCTTGTAACTCTGTACATTGCCCCTCTTGTTGTTACGTACCTTGTCTGAACCTGTATTTTTCACCGTACTCTCCCGGGTCGTACCTGAAAATAGGCATACAGCTTGTCTAGTGTACCTACCAAGTCAACAAAAGCTAAATAAATAAATAAATACATATTTTATTAATTCCCCATTTTCATTTTTTTTGGGGGGGGGGAGAGAAGAAATGGATTATCAAGCCACTTTTACTTTTTTAGAAAGTGTATTACCTCAAACTTGCCATTCAGTCCAGGGCATTTAAGGGCCAGTCACATAAATCCATTGTTGTGCCTTTTGATTTAAAATTTCATTTAGATCACCCCTTTGAACATTCGTAGATATTTTCTCCAAGCCTATGGTTGTAATCTTATGTTCCCTTTTGTTTACAGCTGAATTTATGTGCATAGCCATCGCATAGGTGGGGCTGTTATTTCTGATGGCTTGCCTGTGTTCATATAGGTGCAACTTCCACTTTCTTTTTGTCCGTCTTATATATAATCTGCCACATGAGCATTTTAACATACAGATTTCTGCTTCGGAATTGCAGTCCACTGTACTTCTGATTGTTAAATTTTCCTTATTTTTAGGGATTTCAAATTCATTACTTTTTTCCATCAAATGGCAGAAAAAGGAAAAGTAAAAAAGTGTCTTGATAATCCATTTCTTCTCCTCCACGCCCCCCCCAAAAAAAAACAAAAATGGGGAATTAATAAAACATTGATGACAAAATGGGTAAAATGACAATGACATAATGTTGTAACCAAAAATAAACTCAGTAGTGGATAAATGACAATGTATATAAAAATATACGTATACACATTTTAAGGATAATCTAACTATCTCTTATGCTTTCTCTGCAGGTTTGTGGGAACAATGAAAGCTTCTGAAAATAAACAAGCTGGCTTTGTGAAACCCAAGGACCAAACAACAAAGTAAAACTAAAACTAAAACTAATGTTAAGATGCACAAAATGATTGCCACTTTAGTATACACATGTATAAAACTATATAAAAAATATGTTCCTTTTTTTCCACTGCATGCCTTGTGATTACATAAGTTTAATTTAAAAGAATGCACTATTGTGATACAGCTATATAATATAAATTGCAGTTACGTAAGAACTTACCATAACAGCAGATCTTTGAGAGAGGTTCCTGCAGTAGGTCTTCACATATAGGACTGCACCCCCTTGCGTCAGGTCCAAACTGCAAACTTTTAGATAGCAATCAGCGGGGACCGCCCCCCGAAGTCAGCTAACGTTACGTCAGCCCGACTATAACAGGGGCAGTCCCGCATCTGCCCTCTAGTTCTTTTCCACCGGAGACCTATAGAAAGGTAAGAATAAAGTAGGAGTAAGGACTCATAGGACACTGCTTCCTCTCTAGACCCAAGGACTAGGCAGGATGAAAAGTAAAGGAAAAACAGAGGAGCTGGGGGGAAGGTGGGTGGGAAACTAGACCTATTGCAGGAACCTCTCTCAAAGATCTACTGTTAAGGTAAGTTCTTACGTAACTGCAATACCTTACTTCAAGAGGGTTCCTGCAGTAGGTCTTCACATACAGGACTGAATACCAAGCAGTCCCCAAAATAACCAATACTGAGGTGCATCCAGGAGGAGAAGTCGCCATAGGGAATCATGACAGGAGGCCTTGCAAAACTGCAAGACCAAAGCCGGTTCTGCGCCTAGAGCCAATGTCTAGACTGTAATGCTTAGTGAAGGTGTGAACAGACGACCATGTGACCGCTGCCCAGATCTCTGCAGTAGACACATTCCTGAAAAAAGCAGTAGAGGTAGCCACACTGCGGGTGGAGTGACCTTTGTCTGCTCCTGGAAGGGACTTCACATATTTCTTGTAAGAAAAGTGGATGCAACTGGCTAACCATCGGGAGATGGTCTGTTTGGAGATAGCACTGCCCTGACACTGGGGAGCAAAGACCACAAAGAGTTGGTTGACTTTACGAACCTCTTAGGTTCACAGTAATTGAATCCGGTGCACATCTAAGGTGTGCAGCAAGTATTCCCTCCATTGGAATGTTGAGGGTAACAGACTGAAAATTACACGGTCTGATTCAAAGTGGTTTCTGAAACCACTTTGGGGAGAAAGGAAGGGTTTGTCCGAAGGACTACTCTGTCCCTATGAAAAATTAAATACGGTTCCTTACAGACAAAGGCCTGAAGCTCAAAGACTCTTCTGGCGGAAGTGACCGTGACTAAAAATAAAGTCTTCCACGAAAGGAAGTGTAAGTCGCAAGTAGAAGCTGGTTCAAATGGGGGTAAAGTTAGCTTCTCAAGCATGAAATTCAGGTCCTGGGAGGACAGGGATTCCGGATCAGAGGTTTCAAGTGAAGGATACCTTTCAGAAAGGTTTTGGCAACCTCCAGTGGAGCCAAGGTTTTACCCTCCACCGGGAGGTGGTAGAGAGACACCGCAGAGAGATGGACCTTAATGGAGGAGTAGCTAAGGCCCGTCTCAGACAAATGTGCGAGGTACTCTAACACATGGGCCACTGAGCACGAAAAGGGGTCCCACTTCCTTGCTAGGGCCCAGATCAAAAATATTTTCCACTTCATAGCGTACGTTGATCTAGTAGAGGGTTTTCTGGCTTCACCCAAGATATGTGCCACCTGCGAGGAGACACCGTAGCGGGAGACCGCTATGTCCACAGGTGCCATGCATGAAGATGGAGAAACTGAAGGCTGGGGTGCACCAGAGTTCCCTGCTCCTGAGTCAGAAGGTCATGTGAAAGCGGCAAGGGGACTGGAGGTTCCGATGCCAGTTGTTGTAAGAGAGGATACCAAATCTGGCGTGGCCAGAGAGGAGCTATGAGGATCACATGTGCTCCTTCCTGCTGAAGTCTCACCAGAACCTTCTGAATAAGAGGAAAGGGAGGAAAGGTGTAGAGAAACCTTCCTGTCCAGGAGAGAGACAATGGCATCTCGCCAAAAAGCACCATGCCCAAGGAACAAGCGAGCAAAAGTTGGGTAGTTTTGAGTTGAATGGGGAGGCGAACAGATCTATCTCTGGCCGACCCCAGCAGAGAAAAAGAGTTCTTTGATCACCTCTGACTTTAGTGCCCACTCGTGAGCTCTGGCTACTGATCGACTGAGACAGTCCGCCAGAATGTTGCTTACGCCTGGGACATGGACTGCTGTCAGGAAAAGGCTGTGCTGAATCGCCCAGTACCAGATCCTCATTGCTTCTCTGCAGACAGGGTACGAGCGAGTTCCTCCCCCTTTGTTGATGTACCAGACAGTGGACATGTTGTCCGTCTGGACTAGAAGTGGTTCCGGTACCAGAAGTGATTGAAACGCCTTATGCCCTGGTCTCCTGAACGTTGATGCGAAGCATGAGCTCCTGATTGGACTAAGACCCCTGTGTCTTGTGAATCCCCAGATGGGCTCCCCAGCCCGAGTCTGAGGAGTCGGTGGAGAGGATTTGGGTCGGGACAGGGGAGTGAAAAGGTGTTCCCCCTGGAAAGGCTGGAGAGATCCTGCCACTAGTGAAGATCTCTCTGAAGGCTGTTGGAGATCATGACTTTTTGGCTCATGTCGTCCGTCCTCTGATCCCATTGGACTCGGAGAGACCACTGGGTGGTCCTCATGTGAAGTCTGGCCAGGGGCACTGTTGAAATGCCTGCTGCCATCAGTCCCAAGAGATGAAGCAGAGTGTGTGCCAGGATCCATTGAGCCTGGGCCACGAGAATGGCCCAAACAACCAGGGTCTCCGCTCGATCCGATGGCAGAAAAGCCCTGCTCTGAACTGTACCTAGTACTGCTCCAATGAGCTGGAGACGTTGAGATGGTACTAGCTGGGATTTGGGGAAACTGACCGTGATACCCAGGAGAGAGAACAAGCTCAGAGTGAAAGAGAGAGACTATTTCGGGGTGAAAGGAGAGGGTGCTGCGAGGAGCCAGTCGTCCTGGTACGGGAAGACATAAATGCCCTGGCGGTGCAGGAACGCCGCCACCACCGCTAAACATTTTGTGAACACTCGAGGGGCCGAAGAAAGGCCAAATGGAAAAGCATGAAACTGGAAGTGGTTCTCCATAAAGACAAAACGGAGAAAACGGCGGTGGGCCGGGAAGATAGGGATGTGCAGGTAAGCATCCTGCATATCCAGGGAGCACAGCCAGGAGTTTGGATGGAGCAGGGGGAGGAGCCCCTGAAGAGTCAACATGCGAAACTTCTTGTACTCGACGAAGATGTTTGGCGTGCTGAGGTCCAGGATCGGTCTCAGGTCGCCCATTTTCTTTGGTACTAGGAAGAAGTGGGAGTAAAATTCCCTTCCTATCTGGTTTAGAGGGATGGGTTCTATGACCTTCTTTAAAAGAAGCGCCTGGATCTCTTGGGATACTATGGGGACCTGATCCCATGGATAGAAAGACCGTCCCGGTGGAAGAGGGGCTGGGATCTCTGAGAACTATCGAGTGACCCTGCTGGATGAGCTGAAGCACCCAAGACTCTGTGGTGATGAACCTCCATCCATCCAGGTGGAGGCCGAACCTCCCTCCAACCGGTTCCTCCTGACTTAAGGGAGGGAGCGGAAGGAGAGGAAAGGAGTCAGGACACCGAGGGGAGGGAAGCTTTTGCTCCAGAGGCTGGTTTGGGGAACTTGGCCTGCGGGGGTTTGTGCTCCTGAGCCAGGGGTGTGTTTTTTTCCCTGACGCTTACCCTGGTTCTTATTCCACCTTCTTTGGTGGCAAAAAGGCTGCTTTTCTGACCCGCCGGTACATGGAGCGCACGCTCTTTTAGGAGCGCCACTCTGCAGTCCCAGGATAATATCTTTGCATCACCAAAGAGGACAGAACCCCTAAAAGGGCATCCAAAAGGGAAGGCTGTACATCCTGCGCCAGACCTGCTATCCGAAGCCAGGAAAGATGGCGGAGACAGATCCCCGTGGCTGCCGCTCTAGCCACCAAGTCGTACGTTGCTCGGAGTGCGTGACGACACGAGGACTTACCCATCCTGACCTTGTCCAGGAGTTTCTTCCTAAAGGTTTCATCCTGAACCTCCATGAGGTCCCTTTCCAATTCTGAAAGAGAAGCCTTCTGGAAAGCAACCATGTGAGAAACATAGTTGAGGGACTGAAAGGCGCAAGAAGAAGAAAAGTTCTTCCGTCCAAACTGGTCCAACTGACAAGAGTCCTTGTCTGGAGGTGAGGAGCTCAGGTGTTTCGGCTGGGCTGACCGATCGTGAGCTGCAGTGATAACCATGGAGTCAGCCTCTGGATGGGTGGAGAGATGCTGGAGCCCTTCCGGGTGATAATAAGTGCGATCTGCCTTTCCAGAGACCGCTGGGATAGAGGACAGCTGCTGCCATATCGTGGTCACCAAGTCCTCATAAGGGCCCATCCATGGGGGAATGAGGATGGGATCAGAAGTAGTAAGATCCAGGTGTTCCGCCAGTCTTTTTCATTGTGGATCCACCTCTTTGGAAGGCCAGCCTCCAGCTGCCTGGATTGTTCGTAAGAGGTCTCCAAAGGAGGGGTCCTCTGGAGGAGATTTTGGGGACTCCTTCGGAGGGACCTCAACGGGGGATCTGGGTTCAGAGTTAGGCTCCGAGTCAGAGGGCTCAGAGCCACTAGGGATGGACAGATCCACCCCTGCAGATCCCACTACTAAAGCACCCAAAGTGCTTCCGGAAGGAGGCGGTGGAGGGGAAGCCCTGGGAGGGGGAACATCCCCCACAGAAAGTCTGATCTCCGTTAGGAGCTGGGTTCTGGCATGCAGCCACCATTTGGGAGCCGACTCGCTGGCCGGCACCGGGGGTGGTCGAGGAGGAGGAGGCTGGAAGTTAGGGTAGTCTGGGTACTGAGGGTATTGCCAGGGTGAATACTGAAAGCCCGGCAGTGCTTGCAGGTAACAGGGATACCCAGGGTATCCCAGTGTTGGGGGCACATGGCCTGGTGTCTGCTATTGTGGAGCCGACGGTGGGCCGCACGGAGGCAGTATGATGGGTTCTGGACCCGGGAAGCCGCCAGAAGGATCTGATCCTACTAGGGGGATGTGCCATAGCGCCACTAGGTGATGAGGGATCCTGAAGGGCCCCCAAAAGAGGAGGCTCCATGAAAGGATCCCCGTCCAGTGACAGACTCCTGTCCGTGGACAGCGTAGACCTGGCGGGGTGGGTGGGGGAGATCCGGGAGGAACCTCAATGACAGGAAATTCAGCGATCCTGCTGGAAGAAGGAGCACAGGATCGAGGGGAGGCCCTGGGATGAATGACCTGGTGGGACGAGATGTGGCTGTGCATCCTCTGTCCAATGTCAAGGGCAAACTGGGCTCGGCCGGAGAGTGGGAGATCCGAGGCTGAACCTTGGATGAGCCGTCATCCGACTGATCAGGCCGGCGGGCTAAGGGTGGCCGGAGACTGCTGCTAGACTGATCGGCTGGAGCCGCATGCCCTTTACCAGGGTCGAGGGGTGACTTATCGGCTAGGCAAGACGACTTAACAAAGACCTCCAAAGAAGCTACCCCCGGCTGCCCGCTCACCTCGGCAGGAGGGGAAGAAGGTGCCCAGCCCAAAGAGGTGGATGGGGTACCAGAAGCAGTACTCACTGTTTGGATAGGCCTCCCACGTGGCGACGGACTCCTGTCCCGGTGCTTCTCCTTGCTCTTCATCTTTTTTGGGGCCGGCAACGACAGCCTTTCCCTCAATTCCTGGAGCTCCTTTTCCATCAACCCCAGTCGTCAGGTCAGGAGGTGGGCCTCCAGGGTCCACTTGCGCCTGGTTCGAGTTGCTTGATTAAAGGCCTGCCAGATGGAGCACTCCTCTGTGTTGTGTTTGGAACCAAGGCAGAGGAGACAGCAGGAATGGTTGTCCCCGTGCAGGATTTGGGCGCCGCACTTTGAGTACTTCTTTTTCTGTCTAGAAGACATCAATCAAAGGAAATTTAAAGATAAAAATATTTATGAGGCGAAGAAAACTACAACAAAAAAAGCGGACGTTTGATCGCTGTTCTATCTCATGGCCTAACGTACTGAGGCGACAGCAGGAAAGAACTGGAGGGCGGATGTGGACCACCCTTTATAGTTGGTTGACGCCACATCACCTGATGTCGGGGGTCGGTCCCCGCAGATGATTGCCATCTACATGTTTGCCGTTCAGACCTGACGCCGGGGGGGCGCAGTCCTATATGTGATGACCTACTGCAGGAACCCTCTCGAAGTAAGATCAGAGCCTGACATCACAATCAGGAAATTATTTATTATTGGTTGAAATGCATTATAAAAGCTACCTATTTTTAATGAACCATAGACCTCTGATGAAGCACGTACTGATGTGCAAAATGCAAGAGTGGAGCTTAGGGGAGCACCACACATTTCTGATATTGTCACCTGAACACTATGGCTGAATAAAAAGCACTTTGGACTCTTCGGGTGCTTTTTGTGTTTTTATGAAGGAGGGGTGAGTGCAGCATGTTTACACTAATAAGTACTGCAAAAATTGCAGCTGCACCGCCACCCGCTGTGCTTACTCGGCCAAAAGTCCAAAGTCTGCATGATTTATTCGGGCTCAAGCACCGGTTGAAATAAAAACCTCCCAACAAGGATCTTTACCGTTACCAGCCAGGAGAACTAAAATGGAGGATACAACAGGAACAGGTGATGCAGAAGGAAACGACAGAGGAGGCATCTATGTGGCGTTTTCGGAAGCTGCTTACCACAACCCAATACTGCAAGATGCAGAGGGAAAAATCTGCTGCTGCAGCAGGGGACACAGGTACTGTTGACTCTACTTTAAAACACAATCTGAAATGCTTTCTACACACTAGAAAAACTTGCAACTCAAGCCCAAAGAATGCAATGGCACTGGCTCACACTGTAAGCTTACATTAAAGTAAGATGTGTCCCACGAGGATTTAGGATTCTCAAATGCCCGGCTTCAGGTACTGATAGGGCAGAATTCATTAGAAAATGGAACTGTATCATGTATGAAACATCCACAAAATTAATGGAATTGCTAATAGAGTATGGCCTAGAAATTGAAGCAGAAATTCAAGAAGGAATAAGGCAACAAGACACCAAGGTCCTAGAATTTAAAGAACACCCGGACTATGATAAGTGTATGAAAACAATTTCAAGACTATGTGGTGTTTTATAAGAAAAAAATTAGAGATTATGAGAGTTATAAAACCTTTAATTGGAAAAAGAAGGAACTTCCTGAACAGGGCACATTAACCGAAGGAAAGTACAGTTAACGTCAGAACTTACCATAACAGTAGATCTTCGAGAGTGGCTCTTGCAGTAGGTATTCACAGACAGGACTAAGCCACCAGGCATCAGGATCCCACGGAAAACTTCTAGCTAGCAGTCTCTGGTGGGGGACCGCCCCCACGTCAGGTGACCGGCATCAGACAATGTCAGTATAAAGGGGCGGTCCCCCACGCCCGCCTTCCAGTTCTTTCCCGCCAAAGGCCACAAGAGGCAAGACGAGAGCGAAGAGGATATGCCCCCATGGAAAGAAAGTAAAGAAACTTAGGGGGAAGGAGGGCTGGAAGGTAATACCTACTGCAAGAGCCTCTCTCGAAGATCTACTGTTACGGTAAGTTCTGATGTAACTGTACTATCTTACTTTGAGAGGGCTCTTGCAGTAGGTATTCACAGATAGGACTGAATCCCAAGCAGTCTGGAACAAGAGAAAACCGTGAGGAAGATTGTCATCCACAATATGACCCTCAGGGCTGAGCAGGTCTCCAGAAAGGAGGCCCTGCAGAACAGCCAACTCGAAGCCTGCTCTACGGTGAGAGGCAATGTCCAAACTGTAGTGTTTCGTGAAGGTATGGACCGAAGTCCAAGTTGCGGCTGCGCAAATGTCTGCCGCTTACACATTCCTGAAACACGCAGCAGTGGCAGCTACTCCTCTGGTGGAATGACCTTTCACCTGACCCGGAAGGGTCTTATTGTACTTAGAGCAGAAAGTGATACAATTGGCCAACCGTTTGGAAAGGCATTGCTTGGAAACAGCATTGCCTTCCCTTTTTGTGAGCAAGAGACACAAAAAGCTGATCAGTTTTCTTGAGATCCTTAGTCTGATTAGTGTAGTATCTCAGGATCCTGTGAACATCCAAAGTATGTAAGAGGTACTCCCTTTGATTGGAGTGTTGCGTAAAGAAAGCCGATAACTCAATGGATTGATTCAGCGTAGATTCAGCTACCACCTTAGTGGAGAACGTAGGGTTGGTGCATAAGGCCACCCATTCCTAGTGGAAAATCAAATATGGGATTTTGCACATCAAGGCTTGAAGCTCAGAAATACGCCAAGCAGAGGTGATGGCCACTAGAAACAGTGTCTTCCATGAAAGGAACTTTAAGTCTGCTTCTGCTACAGGTTTGAAGGGAGGCAGTGTAAGCTTCTCCAGGATAAAATTCAAGTCCCATGGAGGGGCAGGATTGTGGATGGGGGTTCTCAGGTTGAGAACCCCCTTGAGAAAAATCTTAGAAACTTCAAAGGGAATATGGTAGGCCGAAATAGCTGCCTTATGGACTTTTAAAGAGGAATGGCTGAGACCCAGGTAGAAGAGGTGACGCGTGTAATCCAGGACTTTGTGGACTGGGCACGAAAAGGGCTCTAAGTCTTTAGAGTATGCCCAGATGGAAAACCATTTCCACTTCATAGCGTAGGCAGACCTGGTGGAAGGCTTCCTCGCCTCCACCAAAATATCCACTACTAAAGGAGAGACGCTGAAGCAGGCTTTAGCTACGTCTGCAGGAGCCACTCATGAAGATGAAGGGATTTTAGGCCTGGGTAAACAAGGGTCCCCCGATTCTGGGTCAGCAAGTGCTGCGACAGAGGAAGAGGAGGTTCCTCGGAAAACAGTTAAAGAAGAGAGAACTAAACTTGCCTGGGCCAGAAGGGGGCGAGGAAGATCATCAGAGCCCCTTCTGATCAGAGTTTGTTTAGGACCCTTGGAATCAAAAGAATACGAGGGAAGGCATAAATGAATCTGTCCCTCCAACAGAGAGACCGAGCGTCTCACCAGAAAACGTCTCGCCCTGGAGCAAGCGAGAAGAAGGCGGGAAGTTTTGCATTTTGGGGGGAGGCGAAGAGATCTACCTGAGATGTCCCCCACTGCCAAAAGATGTCATTTACGACCTGTTGGTCTAGTTCCCATTCGTGAGTCCTGGCGGATTATCGACTGAGTTCATCTGCCAGGGTGTTTTCCACTCCCAGAATGTGAAATGGAAATCACGTACAGTGGTAGCCTCAGACATTGCAAGCTATTTCCAGACATTTCGCGTAATTTCTGAAGAGTTTCTCTCTGCTGCCCCTACTGTTTAAATGCAAACAGCATCAGATATTTCTGGAAATATCACAGAAATTTCAGGAAACAGCTTGCAGTGTCTGTGGTTACTACTGTACCTACCGTAATTCTGATCTTTCTGTGTATCTTCACCATTCATCACCTTTGGTTACTTGGCCAGAGGTCATGACCCCGCGGGAGCTCTTTTTTTTTGGGATGGACGGAGTCGACACACACTCGGCGATGCCCTCAACGCCGATGCACTGCCTGGCGCTCGCGGGTTGGCCATTAGGTGTTGTTGACTCCGGCCTCCCACCAGTTCTGAGTCGCTGTAGAGGTTAGAAGAAGGGTTGAGGGTGGGACAAGGAGTCCAAGGGACAGACCAAGGATAAGATATAAAACTAAAAGGAGAAATAAACAATTGAGAGGACAGAAGGAGTTCGAAACTTAAGGGGATTGGGTAGGGCCCCAATCTCTGGAAGTAGAAAAGGAGGAGGGAGGGTTAAGGGCTTTTAGAAGTAAGGAAAAAATTGAGAGGGGTGGGGGAAGACAGGAGAAACATACCCTGTAACCTTAACTTGTCTCCAGCTTATATAGGAACTGCGAAGGAGTAGCCAAGAGGCTAACTGACAGAACTACAGGCACAGAATTACTGGCAAAAACTCCTACAAGCAGTATCGGCTATTCTGGAAGCAAGAAAACTAGGTTCTTAAATTAATTGAGATTATGTCCACAGGACAGGTAAATCAAGAAAACAAGGACTGACGGGGAGAAGGGAGAAGGAAAGAAAAGGGGCAACTGCCAACCCCCCAACCCCACAGGGGTGGAGCCGAAGCACTGAAGAAAGAGTGCCCCCCAATCCTGACCACTCTACCCTAAGAAAATTATCCCCTATGTACCCCTGTTTACCCTGCCCGTCTAACAGAAAGGAGGGGAGGCAAGAGAAGGGGAACAGAGAGGAGGGGACCAAGAGACTGAGGCCCCAGGGGGATGGAGAGTGGGATTGTGATGAATAGTGAAGATACACAGAAAGATCAGAATTACGGTAGGTACGTAATTTCCATATCTTAGCTGTGTCAATCTTCACCATTCATCACCTTTGGGTAAGTGCCGAGCCCCCCCACGGGGGGGGGGGTTAACCCTAAGGGGCTGAATCCCTTAGCTCTCAGTGAGTGACACACTAAGAGGGAGAATCTTTACGGGTCTGGAGAGGCCGAGAGTGGGGAGAGCGAGATGCCCGGAGGGGGCAGGAAGCTGCCTTGACAGACGCTGCCTCACTCTACGGGAGAAGAGACAGGTTCTCCGGTGGGTGGAGTTAATCACCGTACACTGGGCCAAGGGTAACAACTGGGAAAGATGTAGCCATGCCGTCCGCCTAGTGCAGATCGCTGTCCCTATGACCCTGGTAGCTACATCATCGGCATCATATGATGCCCTTGCTTGGTGCCTTGCTAGCTTCAGGCCACGTGCAAAGAGTGCAATAACTTGTCTGGTTTGCTCTATGTCAGGCATGGAGACTAGGAGCTGACCCAGCCTAGACCAAAGGAACCTGTCATAGGTTGCGTAGTGGGTCTGATGTGCTGCACTAGAGAGCAGCAACCGTTCAGAGTAGAACATCCTCCTCCCCCAGAAGTCAAAATCCGAGGAGTCTTGATCTGGGGGGCTGGTCACACTGAGAGGCATGAAGCCCATCAGGAGTGTCCAGTTGCATCAATCCTGACTGAGGATGAGGCATGGACCCTGGAGACTCCGGGGGGGGGGGCACAATACCACTGGCAGAGATCCCTAGGGGCAGGGACTCCGGAAAAGGGTCTCTGCCAGAAACACAATGACCCTTCCCAAAAGGGAACAGACCAGGGGGGCACCACAAGGGCGTCCTCACTGAAGTCTCCTAAAAAGGCGTGCGCAGTGTGCTCTGGATTGTGTTGAGTGGGAGGGGTGATGTGCAGGTCCTCCAACATCCTCACGAGGAATTGCTGATACTCAGCGAGATTAGCAGCTGGAGAGATGTGGACAGATGGTTCCTCTCCCCCAGAAGAGGGAGATGAAGAGTCAGAGGACCTCGAAGGTTCAGAAGCGGGATGCTCAGGGGGAGGTTGAAAAACCTGTCTGTCCATAGCCCTAACGTAAGAGGGAAACTGAGCAGCCTGGGCTCTGAACTGCTCCCAGGAGAGGGGCCCACTAGGACCAAGAATGCCTGGGAGCACAGGAGAATGTGGCAGAGGAATGGGGGCAGAGCAGACAATGGGAATCGGCTGGCCTCCGCCTGGGCTAGGGAGTGCACCAGGAGACCTAGGGAAGGAAGGAGCTCCAGACAACTCCACAGCCGACAGCTGACCAACCACACTGGAACTGCCTAGCTGCGCCCTGAAGAATCCCCCTGTGAGGCGACTAGGGAAGTGTAGGTCCAAAATGATGGTCCCCTACCTCCAAAGAATGGGACCCCCTCGAGAAAACCGAAAGGGAAGGGCAAAGATCCACACTGTGGCTTCTCCCAGAGCCCGGGTGGGCTCCGGAAAAAGCCAGACAGACCCCATGCCCCACCCCTCAGAACCGAGAGCACCCTCCTCGAGAGAGAGCCAGCCCTAGGCAGCTGACAACCCTGGTCGGCCCCCGAAGGGGCTATCCAGGGAGCAGCACCCTCCCCACCTGTGGGTGCTCCGATCAGCCCCAAAGTTGGGCGATCCAGGCACACCACCTGAGGGGGTACCACCACTGAGGGATCAGAGAACCCTCTGAGGCCAGGTTGCAGGGCAATAGTGGCCTGCACCACTGCCTGCTGGTCAGAGCCCGTGATCCTGGCCCCGGCAGTCACTGTCCGCTCCTCAGAGGGAGGCTGACTCCGGCCTGTCGAGGACACTATCAGGGTGTCCACGCCAGCAGCCAACTCCAAGGAGCCAGACTGCGTGACCCAGAGAGAGTGAAATCCTGTGCAAGACAGTGCGCAGATGCCCACTGCCATCCCTACTGAACAGGGCAACAGAGCTAAAGACTGCACCCAGGTTGACGCCTGTGTCCCCCTCCGCGCCACGAACAGTGCCAGAAGAGGACACTGCCCCAACAAGGGTGGCAGTCTTGGAGCCGGAGCCTGTCACAGCGCCACCCTGACCCAGGGCACCGCAAACCGCGCCGAGGACAGAGACAGCGGCGACGGCCCCGACAGCGCTCTCGGAGCCAGGCTCCGAAACCCGCGCAGCACCGTGCCCATGCCTAGAGCCACAAACGGCTCCAGAACTGGACACGGCACTGTACTCAAGCATGGTGCTGGGGCGAAAAACAGTCAGGGACGGCACCGTAGAGCCTCCCACGGTGCAGACAGCTGCATCGATGCCACGAATGGCACCGACAGCAGCAATGGCGCCAAGTGACAGACCGGCGGCGCCAGGGCTCATAGCACCGCGAATGGCACCAAGGCCCAAGACAGCGCCGACAGATGGCGTCGAGGATAGCACCGACCCAGGCTTTCCATGCCGCAGGTGCGACACCAGGGGAGCCTTCGCCCCCAAAGGGGCAATTGCCAAGGCAGTGCCTCCCATTCATCCCCCGGGTGGGGGGGAACAGATCGTGCCTCCTGCACCGCGGAAGGTGCCTCTGCCATGGCTAGGCTAGAAGAGGCAGAGTTCCCCTCCTCCTCAGTCCATAAAGAACCGGGAAGGGACCTGGAGGAAGGGCCGAGAGAATGTGGCTTGGCCCGAGTGCACGCCCAACCCTCAAAAGTTGGCAGAGCTTGCCCCACTTTCCACACACGTCGCTTGATGAACCGACGGTCCATGGAGAAATAGGCGTTGCACGAATCCATGTCGTGAAGCGGGCTAAGACACGTGAGGCAACGATCGTGCTGGTCGGTGACGGAGTACTTACGACCGCAAGGGCACCATCGCATGGGGGGCCGTCCAGTCTTGGAAGTCTTCTTGCCCTCCGACCTAGACGTGACCTACGAGAAAGAAACACCAAACTAGACTTGACGTCGCAAAAACAAAATAAAATAATGGAACAATCGTACCGGGCAACGTTGAGTAGACTAACAGAACCGGCAGGAGATAGGGAGCCGACAGACTGCGGCACGTAGTCAATATGGAGTCGACAGGGAGTCGAGAAAATTAAAATGTGTAGAAGGTAGGCCTCAAACTCTTCGCTGCAAGCATCCCACAAAGGTGACCTCAATGGCCGGAGGCGAAGAACTGGCAGCCGAGGAAGGGTGGAATTAAAACCAACACCTAATGGCCAACCCACAAGTGCTGCGCCCAGTGGTGTGTTGGCCTTAGAGGGTGGCGCCTGAGGGTGCGCCGACTCGCTCATCCAAAAAAAAAAAGCTCCTGCGGGGTCATGACCTCGCCAAGTACCCAAAGGTGATGAATGGTGAAGACTGACACAGATAAGATCTGCGGTCACGTGAAGGTTGTGCTGAGCTGCCCAATACCAGACTCTCATTGCTTCCCGGCACAGAGGACAGGAGCGTGTTCCTCCCTGTTTGTTGAGGTACCAGACTACACTCATGTTGTCTAACTGAATGAGAAGATGACCGGGAAGAAGAGCCTGTAGGGCACAGAAGACTGCCCTCAATTTGAGCACGCTTTTGTGCAGTTTCTGCTCGAAAAGGGACCAGTGAGACCCCAGACGGGCACCCCGGCCCTCCTCTGACGCATCCGTTGTCAACGTCTGGGAGGGAGGAGGACTGCAGAATGGAACTCCCAGACACAGATTCTCCTGAACCATCCACCAGTGCACGTCCCTGCTCATGGGGTCAGACACTAGCACCTGTTGGTCTAGATTATCCAGGGTTTGGTCCCATTGCGACCGAAGCGTCCACTGAGAGATCCTCATATGGAACCGAGCAAACCGAACTGCTGCAATGGCAGCCGCCATGAGGCGGAGGACTGACCTGGCGCCGACCTGTCCGTGACTGGACAGTAGAAGAGCCTGATTCTGAAGGGTCTCTACCCTGTCCAGAGGACAAAAGGCTTTGCCTAATGTCATGTCGAAGATCGTCCCTATAAACTGAAGCCATTGGCAAGGGACCAAGTGGGACTTGACCTAGCTGATGGTTATACCCAGACTGGAAAAGACCTGCAGGGTGAGGGAAAGGGAATGCAGAAGGTCCACAAGGAGGCAATCGTCCAGGTACGGGAAGACCTGCACCCCATGGGTACGCAGGTGGGCCGCTACCACGGATAGGCATTTGGTAAACACTCCGGGAGCAGAGGAAAGACCAAATGGGAGGGCCTTGAACTGGTACTGGTCCCCCTGAAAACAAAAACGGAGGCATTTGCGGTGGGAAGGGCATATGGGGATACGTAGGTAAGCATCCTGCATATCCAGAGTGCATAACCACAGACCTGGCCGAAGTAAGGGAAGAAGGCTCTGCAGAGGGAGCATTCTGAAGCGCTTGTCCTCCACGAATGTGTTCAGGGAGCTGAGGTCTACGACAGACCTCAAGTCTCCAGTCTTCTTTGGAACTAGAAAGAAATGGAATAGTAACCTGTCCCCCGAAGATGAGTGGGGACTGGTTCTATTGCCGCCTTCGACAGAAGGGACAGGATTTCTTCCAGGACCAGAGGAAGACATTGTGGGGAGTAAGACGACTAAGGGCATAGTTTTCAAGGGGGTTTCTGAAGAAACTCTACTGAGTGTCCGGCCGATATCAGCTGGAGCACCCAAGTGTCCGATGTTATCCTCTCCCAACCCGGTAGATGGGAGGAGAATCTCCCCCCCACCAGTTCCTCTGGAATTGTCAGAGGCAGAGGGACAGGTTGGGAGTTAGGAGGTGTGGAGCAGCGCAGCAGCCGAGGCCCCTGTGGATTTTTTGCTGGGTGGAGTCTTGATTGCTGGAGGGGCCCGACGTTTGTTGGCACGCATGCCTTGGGTAGGTTTTTGTTTCTGTTGGGATTGGTGATGAAAAGGATGTCGCTGCCCCTGAGGGGGCCCGTACAAAGTCTAGACCGACTTAAGTGCAGTGCCCTTCTCCTGCAGTTCGGTGATAATGTCCTTGACATCACCGAACCCCTGAAGGGAGCATCCTGAATAGCAGACTGAACTTCAGGGACCAATTGTGACACACAGAGCCAGGTGTGATGCCATAAGCCTACGGCAAAAGCCGAGCTCCTGCCAGCAGTGTCCACTGCATCATAGGTGGCACAGAGTATGTGCCTGCAGGCTGAACGAGCAGAACAGACCAGGTCTCGCTTAATCTGTGAATCAGGAAGGGAGTCCAGCTTGGATTCCACCTGGCTAAGAATGGACTTCTGGAAATCCCCCATGTGGCTGCAGTAATTGAGGGCCCTGATGCCTATATCTTCTTCCCATACTGATCCAGAAGTCAGGATTCTTTGTCAGGTGGGGACGAGCTCAGGTGTTTGGGGTTGGCACAGCGGCCGTGGGTGGTGCCGATTATGACCGAATCCACCTTGGGGTGAAGACTGAGAAAGTCTTTACCCTCCGGAGCCTAGTAAAGCCTATCCGTCTTCCTTGGAAGGGGGGTCAGCATGGATGGTTGTTTCCAAATAGTGGAAACAAGACTGGCGTGAGGCTCAATCCAAGTGGAATCAGTGTAGGAGCGGTCTCGAGCAGATCCAAGTGAGCAGCGAGCTTCTTGCACTGTAGGTCTGGCTCCACTGATGGCCATTGACAAGTCTCCTGGATCTTCTTCAAGAGCTCCAGAAAGGAGGGGTCCTCCAGATGGGACTTCAGAGGGCCAGACTCGTCTCCATGATCAGCATGATCTGACTCTGATTCTTAGAAGGCCCTGAGGAACAGGAAGAAGACTCCTTCCTGGAAGGGGGAGGAACGACCCCTCTGGGGAGCTCTCGGGGGTGCGTGTCCTCCCCACCCTTGGAGCCAGAAGGTTCTGCTCTGGCATCGGGTAAAGGAGATAAAGTCGCCAGTCACCGATGCAGGGGGTTCGGTATGAGGACCGATGTCGGGAGATGACTCTCAACATCCTTGGTGAGCTGAGCTTTGGCCTCAGCCCACCAGGAGGCCAAGGTCTCCATCAAATCCGGTGGCGGCTGCAGAGTGGGTGGCAGAGGAGGAAGGGGGCTCGGATATGGGTAGTGCGGGGCCCTGATGGAACAGAGGATCCCAGCAAAGGCCCTGCTAGCGGACCAGTCGGAGGAAGCATCGGTCTCGCGGGTGTCTGTCCCGGCGTAGGGCGACCGAACGGGTCCGACGGTCTTGATGAAGGAACAGGTCTTCAGTTAGGCAAAGGGATGTTGGAGGGCAGCATCGGGTCGGCCGGTGTTGGGTCCGGTGTTGGAGGGTCCGGCGTCAGAGAAGGGACCCCTGACGGCAGTGTCCCTAGGTCATCGGCCTCAACCAGGGAAGGAGGGTTGAAATCCCCGGGTGTGAACCAATGGGACTCTGGGACCTCAGTGGGCAACGGGGTAATCCATTGCGGAGAACCTGGGGCGTCAAGTGGGATGACAGTGTCTGACGCAGGCAGGCTGACAGGGCGGTTGTTGGAGGAGCTGGCAGACGTTTTGTCGGCCGTGTCCAGGCAGACATCAGAGGAGCCGGCGTCCAACTTATCGGACTCCCTGTCCGAGGAAGGCTGTGAAGGAGGGGTGGCCTTGTCGGAAGGGTGGGTGGGCTGAGCGATCACTTGAGGAAGTGAGCAGCACAGCAGCCCTGTCCGGTCGGGCGTCAGTGGGACCGACGTTCGACTTACCGGACCCGCTTGGACCGGAAGGCAGCGATGCAGGAGAGGCCTTGATGGACGCGGAGGCCTCCTTTACCTCGGAGGTTTCCGAAGGGCCCGAGCGTGAGCCAAACGGGAGGGGAAACGCCTTCTTGTTAGCCACCAAGACGGCCGTTGAGGAACGATCCCCCAGAGGGGGTGATACCTGTAAGGCCGTGATACCAGCCGAGGTTGCGGCTGCTGTGGATGACTAATCCCGCTCCCGGTGCTTCTCCTTCTCACGCTTCTTTTTGTGGCCTTCAGGGGAGGCTGATGCCTGCCTAAGTTTCTTCAACTCCTTCTCCATGGATGCCATTTTCTTTTTAAGGAGATGGGCTTCCAGGGACTGCTGCCTTCGCTTGCAGGTAGACAAGCTGAATTTCTGGCAGTGCGGGCACTTCTCCACGGGGTGATCTGGGCCTAGACAGAAGAGGCACAAGGAGTGACTGTCCTTGCGTGGAAGCTGGGAACCACACAAGTCGCACTTATTCTTCTGCGATTCAGAGGCCGTCGGGGACAGCGTACACAGCAGATGGTGTGAGGAAAAAAGAAATTTAAAAAAAAAAGGTCGAAAAAAGTCGAAATTTTTTAACCGACGAAGGTACTGACGAGCAATGATCTACCACAAGCAACTTTCACAAGTCAATGGCGGGAAATAAATGGAAGGTGGGCATGGGGGACCACCCCTTTATACTAACGTTGGTCACCTGACATGGGGGGCGGTCCCCCGCCACAGACTGCTATCTAGTAGTTTTCTGTGGGGTCCTGACACCTGGCGGCTTAGTCCTATCTGTGAAAACCTACCGCAAGAGCCCTCTCCAAGTAAGATCTGAACAATGTGAATCAGCTCAAACCCTTAGTTCTACTAAAAATGTCAGGTCCATTTTAAGGAAGACCGAGAATGTGACTCCAAATTATAGCACAGGAGAAAGTGTTTCGGACATTGAGGAGAGCAACGGAGAACAGGGTCCTTTTTTAAGATCAATTTCTCCTAGGAGCAGGGGCCCCAGGAGGAGCAACAGACAAACATGATTTTGTTTTCCATCAGAAGAAATAGGAAGAGAAAGACCAGGAGAGGGTCAAAGAAGAAAAGGAGGCAGAGAAAGGGGTAGAGGATGGTTGTTTAGTCGTGCAGCAGCCCCCCCCCCCACAACCATTACAGACTAATAAATTTATCAGATAAGGTATTAACATCTGATGACATTAAAGTTTTATCTAAAGGGTTGTCACTCATACTTACAAATAGCATTCCAGAATTTGAAATGTTTGTGGATCTGCAGAAATTTGAAGAAAGCTAAATTTAAAATTATTCTATGCAGAAAAAAAAAAAAAAAACACGCAATGAGGAGAGAAGTACACAACACATAATGGGAATGCCGCCCCCATGCACCTCAACAAACTGCAACCCAATACCCACCCCCTTCCCATTGCAGGACATACCAGAGATTGAGGAACAGGAACAAAAGGAGGAGGGAAGGGAGAATACATTGGGATTTAAACCTACCTCCACTTTTGCCCACCCCTATACCCTTGTGTAGAAACCTTTTTAGAGTGTTGCATTACTGACCTACAGAGACTGCCCCCTTCAGCAACTAAAATGAAGTACAACAATTTATCTAGTGCTGAATGCACAGCCCTGCCAGCCCTACAAAAAGATGACAACATAGTAATTAAGCCTGCTGATCAAGGCAGCAGCACTGTCATCCAGAGCAGGGAACAACACCAAAAAGAAATACACAGGCAACTCTCAGACACCAACTTTTCCAAATGTTTAAGCCATGACCCTACTAAAAAAATCCAAAGAAACAGAGAGGAATATATTTTGGAAATTTATCAAGAAAATCTGATAACTACAAATTAACTTTATTACATGTCAGCTGAGAACCCCAAGAAGGCAGTGTTTTATACGCTGCTAATGATACACAAAGACCAACTGCAACTTCCAGGGCACCCCATAGTACTGGGCATAGGGTGGGTTACAGAGCCCATCTCTAAGTTTACTTATAAGTTTTTAAAACCCATTGTCTCCAAAATCAAAAGCCATCTGAAGGATACCAACCATATGTTGTCCTTTTTAAATGACATTCCGACAGAAGAAAATTGGTGGCTGTTAGATGTGGATGCACTTTACACCAATACACCCCATGACAGGGAGCAGTGGAGTACTATTTGCTAAAACATACACTGAAATGTCACTACAGAAAATAAATATGATTGTAAATCTGATATTGTGCTTAGCAATAATGTATTCATGTGTGAGGATGTCATATATAAACAAAAGAAGGGGATGGCCATGGGGGCAACCCTGGCACCAAGGCTGGCTAGTATGTACCTGTGGGAATGGGAGGACAGACATGTTTATGATGACAGTAATCCATACTTGGAGAAGACAGATTTTTACAAAAGATTCCTGGATGGTGTGTTTCTAATTTGGAAAGACACTAAGGAGGAGCCAATGAATTTTTTTTAACTACTTGGAGAGAACTAATCAGAATTTAAAGTTTCAGCAGATCAAGTAACAGTCAACTTTTTGGATCCAACCATAATTAAAAATAGGGATGGCACCCTGGCGTTGCTGCAGATCCGGAGAAGGTCCAGCAGGTGCCGGCTATGGTAAGGGCTGAGGCAACAACAGCTGCAGAGTCATCAGCCTGACTGGTGAAGGCTGGCAATGGTTTGGAAAGGAAGCAGACACTGTCCCCACAGGTGAGGGCAGTGCCTGCGGGGAAGGAGACCCCTGAGGCAAGGGCAGAGGCGATACTTGGGTGGATGAGGCGAGCGCCTGGCGTGGGCGATGCCTAACAGGACTTGTGTCAGACCCGGAATCTGGCACCGATGAAGGCAACACCCTGGCCTGGGGGCGACAGTGAGAGAACTTCCGCCAGAAGACCCAGAACCGGCCAAGCTGCCTGGCTGAGAGCCCATGGATGCTAAAGGCCTGAACTTCAGGGGTTAGAGTCAGAGAATGACATCCACTGCCCAGAAGAGCCGTTGCCCGAAACAGAGATAAGGGTGGGTGGCAGAGCCACTGGTAGCCTGGAGGTGAGGGCTGATGGGGCTGACCCCCGTGGGAGGAAGACCCAGAGGCAGCCACCGGTCTACGTGGTGACCGTGAGCGAGACGCTGACTGAGGACGGTCCCGATGCTTGTCCCAGTGTCCGAGCTTCTCGGCCGATTTTTTCTCCTTCTGGCAAGACGAGGAGGAAGCCCAGCCGAACTGAGCTGGGGAGGATGAAGAACTCTCGGCCTGCAGTTCCATCTCCATCGCAGCCAACTTCTGCTTGAGAGGATGACTCTCCAAGGTCTTAAAACGATATCTCAGAGTGGTCTGGTTGAAGTCCTGGCAGAACTGGCAGGTTTCAGTATTGAGGTCAAGGCCTAGGCAGAGCAGGCATGCAGAATGGCCATCCTTTGCAGGTATCTGTTTGCCGCAGGCACACTTGATCAGGTGATTGGAAGACCAGCTGGAGGAGAAGACATCAAATGTGGTGAAAAAACACCGAAAATTAGATGTTTTAATCATTAAAGAAAGAAAAATAAAAAGGGCGGTAAGCACAAGAAAATGGCAGTCAACTGTAGCTGGCGTCTGTAAAGGTCTGACACATGCGGGTTGACAGCAGAAAAAAACCGAGGTAGGTATGGGGGACTGCCCCCTTTATAGGATATGCGGAGGTCAACATGCTGACGTCGGCGGAGGCAGTCCCCCGTGATAAACTGTTAGCTAGAAGTTTTCCGTGTGGTCCTGGTGCCTGGCGGCTTCAGTCCTACAGGTGTAGCCTACTCCAAGAGCCCCCCCCGTAGTAAGATTTAACACTATAAAATGAGTACAAAATTTCCTACTTCCCAATTGGCTGCAAATGTTTTGAGCAGGTGCATGCAAAGTACTAAAACTTCATTTTGTGTAGCACTTCGTGAAGTGGTTGACTGGATTGTGCAAAGTGCTACTTCACATAGCTCTCCACCTGACAAAGTGGGCCTTTCCCCAGGCAGAGACTATGCAAAGTAGCACTTTGCTAGTGATGGTGTAACTTCATGTAGTGCTTCACATAGGGTTGCTTGTCTACAACTACGCTTAGCGGCATCTTCGCTAGCATAGTGCCTACCATATTTGTTTTTTGTGGGATTTAACCTTAAAATGTGGTCAGTCGATCAGCTGTTAATATTAGCACATCATCACTAATTCATTCATTGTGAATGTATCAGTGAAAATGTCTGCTCACCACTACTGGGGATGGTTTTCTTTTTCACAGGTGTCACAGTTTTACCTGCATCCGTATTTTGGGGATGAGCAAAGAGGATGGGAGTGTACACAGTACATTTAAACTGTTGGTTTAAAGGAGATCTCTGAACAACAAAGAGACAAGAATTTGGCACCCAATTTTTATCTCAACAAAATAACGAAATGGGACCACGGCAGGTGGGAGTGAGAAGTAATTTAAATTGTGATTACACAATATGCACTGGGGTGGGGGATTTTTTTTTTTTTTTTTTAACTATATGAAAAAAACGACATCATATTATACAAAAAAATTATCTGCTGGGAAACTGAAGGGAGGGAGGTGGGTGCTAGAAGGGTGGGGGTAACATTTTTAAACTGGTGGTGTGGTAGCAGGTGGTTTTATGCTTTACAATTTTTTAAATTACATTAAAAAGCATTTAATTCACGTGTACATGAGGCAAAAATCGAGAACTTCGCCCTGCTGCATGTAATGTGACATTCTGGACTTTCTGTCAACTATGCCAGCGAATTTAAAGTTCGCTACTCCCCTAGTCTGAGATTTGCATATTAATACCCCATAAATGCATGGCTGGCACAAGTTCATACAGTGGGCTTTGGGCTCTGGATAAACCACATTCAGAATTTGTGAGCCACTTCTCTACTCCCAGATTGCCATCAAAGGCATGGCTGCCATCTTTGCTCACTGAAAACCTTCAACTAGGCCCTTAAAAGTACAACTCTCTTATATTTCTGTAAATAAACTAAATAATTAAATGTTCTTTCCTCTCTTGTCCCCACCATACATACATAAATAGACTTAAAAGATGAAGTACTATTTAGTTTTGATTTCTGGGCCCAGATATTCAAAAGGGTTGCGCATGGCGCAATATTCAAAAGGGAAAAGTGTGCAGCACAAATCCCGATGCGCCGGAGTGCATCAGTAATGTATGCAGGCGCAGGTGGGGGGGGCGTGCCCATGCATACCCTGCACAGCCCGGGATGTGCAGAGTCATGCATGCGCAACCCCTACCTGCGCCAGCACAAAGTTGATCTTAAAAAAAAAAAAAAAAGGAACAACTGATGGCCACCCACAGGTGAGCTGCCACATTGCAGGGCGCAACATGGCAGCTGCCACCTGTGGGTGGCCAGCCGAGCTCCAGCTGCACCTGGCGGCGCCCTCCCCATGCCCGATCGCGGGCATTTGTAAAAAAAACAATGACAAAGTCTGTCCAATATCCCTGGTGGTCCAGTGGACCGCTATCTGCCCTATCGCGGGCATTTTGTAAGCAAAAGGAAAGTGTCTATGTCCCTGGTGGTCAGTGGACGCTATCTCCCAATCGCGGGCATTTGTAAATAAAAAAGTAATATGTCCTATATCCCTGGGTCCAGTGGACCTCTATCTGCTCGATCGCTGGCATTTGTAATAAAATACAGAGCAATGTCAATATCCCTGGTGGTCCAGTGGACCGCTATCTGCCTGATCGCGGCATTTGTGTTAAAAAATAAATAAATAACATCACAATATCCCTGGTGGCTCCAGGTACCCCCTCCCCACTGAGGCCCCGCCCCTCCCCCGGTCAGCGCGGCGGCGGTAGCATTTCACTACTTCGACACTGCCGGGTTGTACGTTTCACTGGTCTGTTGGTAGAGTTATCGGCATGTAGCTCAGAGTCATATTACATATTCCAGATATGTGAATGATTCATTCACATATCTGGGAATGTAGTACAGTACGGGTGCTGCACGCCTATTACCACGCTTGTGGACCACTGGTGGTCAGCCCTGATTGACGGTGCCGCCGGCGGGCAGGGGTGGCAGGTGGGTGGTGCTGCCCTCACGGCTGACCGGGGGCAGGGCGGTGGGGTACCTATACCACCAGGATACTGCCATTATTCATTTTTTTTTTTTTTTTTTTTTTATTACAAATGCCCACAACCGGGCACACAGCGGTCCACTGGACCACCAGGGATATTGGACATTGCTCTGTACTTTATTACAAATGCCCAGGATCGGGTACACGGCGGTCCACTGGACCACCAGAGATATAGGACATATTAGTTTTTTTAATTACAAATGCCCGCGATCGGGCAGATAGCGGTCCACTGGACCACCAGGGATACTGGAAAGATTGATCTATTATTATTACAAATTCCCGCGATCGGGCAGACAGCGGTCCACTGGACCACCAGGGATTTGAGTTTTCCATTTTTTTTTTTTTTACTGCAGCCCATGATCGGGCTGGGGAGCACATTGCTGGCTGCAGGGGGCGTCGGTCCCCGATGGCTGCTGCCTGTCAGGGTGCCAGGCGCAAGTCGTCAGGGATCGGCGCACCTGCATGCAAATTGGGGCATAATGACATGCAAATGGCCCCATTTGCATGTCAAGTTTTGAATATTTTGCGCTAGCGCATCCCCATGTTCCACTCTGGCCACTTGCGCTGGTGCAGTGCCACTGCGCCATGCACACTGCGGGTGACCAGGGTGCGATATTCAACGCTGCTGAGCCATGACGCTGCTCCGTTGAATATCGCCCAGTCCAAACCCCTGCGCAGCCAAGTTGAGCTGCGCCTGCTTGCGCCACAGCTATGCAGTTTGAATATCTGGGCCCTGATGTTTATATAGTGACCATGAAAATTCCTCCTATATTTACCAGCCTGCCAGGGGACTTGTAACAATCACACAGGCGTGCAGTGTGCATATATATGGAACACATACATGTATGTGTTACATGTATATGTATATATATGCACACCACACTCCTGTGCGATTGTTACAAGTAAATATTTGTGTTGCCATTAGGTTGTGCATTTGAGAAAGAGTAATGTGCTCGGGAACAGCCAGAGTTCCAGTTGTCTCAGTGGCACAGCTGGTTAGCACAATCAGAACGGTATTCCGGGCGGCCTGGGTTCAAGTTCCAGATAAGGCACATACTTCTTTTTCACCTCTATATGTGTTACAAGGAACTCTCAGCTGCTTACCATACTAAAGTTAAAAAGGAGGCCACAGTTCCATACAAGGCCTTCTGTTATGTGTCTGTGTATGTATAAGGTAAATATTCCACCAGTGGAATTCAACAGAATCTTGGAATTCATGTATTCCACTGCATCCATACTGTCTGGGTGAATTCTGCTTACACCGTTAAGAGGGCTTTTTTCTCTGAGGTGTATGGATTTGTTTTAGAATTACAATTAAAATAACTATCTTAACCCCAAACTTTTCTTTTACTTATTGTTAGACTCTCTTATTTTTCAATTGCAATAAGACACTCCTGTGGGTGTGTTGTGAGAAAATTACAATTAAAAAAAAAAACTTTTAGCCCCAGACTTTTCTTTTACTTATTGTTAAACTCTCTCATTTTACAGTTGCAATAAGACACTCCAGAGGGTATGTTGTGAGAGAACAGCAGTTCCTGGGTGGTAGAAGGCACTTGACGGTGTTACCTCACAGTAATGAACACCCAGTCATATTTTAATGCTTAAATAGTTTGAAAGCCTTGTCACAATGCACTATGGCCAATGGGTTAAGCAAAACAGATGCTGGGATGCATCAGGTGGGGTTTAACTAGTTGATGAAGGGAGGTGCTACTGCCACTGTACCCATCACTGGAAGTATCACACCTGGAGTATTGTGTGTAGTTTTGGAACCTCAACCTGTATCTGAGATAGGACAGGGAGAGGTTAAAAACAATCCAGTACAGGGCCATGAAAATGATCCAGACCTATGAGGAGACACTTGTACATGCAAGGATATAATACGGTGGCCTTCACAGAGTTATTTGAGAAAAAGGACAACCATTATGTGGCACAACCTTAAGCTAAAAAGGGGAAATTCAGGAAGGACATCAGAAAGTAATTTTTCATAGTGTGGGAGGCAGGTGGAACAGTCTACCAAGTAATGTGATCACTGCTAGGATTATATCAGGGTTCAAAACACAAGGGACATCTTCAAAAGGGTTATTAGAAACACAAGGGAGGTAGAGAGATCTCTGCTATGGCAGAGTAACTCAACAAGGGACATAACGGCAGACTACAGACTCGCAGCCTTTTTCTGTCCTTAATCATCTATGTATCTCTGTAGCTCCAATGACTGGGAACTATTCCACCTCTAAAGCAAGAAAATCAAGACCCTCTGACTAAATTTTCCTTTGTTCAGGGACCAAGTAGGTGCCGAACACTGCGTTTTTGAAGCTGTATGTCAGCCACTGATTAAATTCTCAATAAAGGGCACTGCAGATGCCACAAATTACTTTTTTAAATTTGCCCAAGAGAAGATGTAATCCCTGCAAATTACTCTAGCCATCCGGAGTGGACGATGGCAAAAACTGAGGAATACCCCAGAAGAAATGGCTACTAAAAATCAACATGTTGGTCAGGGGATTCCCCCCCCACATTTCTCTCTCAATGCAATTTTGCTGGCAGTGGTCTGGTACAAGTCAGCTAAATTTGGGATTATCAGTACCAAGCTGGACAGATCTGCTGTTCTGAGGAGTGTGGCTCACTGGATGTCCCAATCCAGAGTCATTGCAATGTGTTACTGATTCTTTGAAAAGTTTGATGGTAGATTGTTCAGGGACTGCTGACAGTCCATATCCTACCAGACAGTAGAATGTGCAGACATGTCTTGCAGTGGTTCTCCCAGGTGCAAAGTGCTCCAACATAGTGATCCATTGCAACACCCCGCCCGTCCCAGCAAAGGCACCTGAACTCTGTGAAACTGGGCTCACCAAGTGTATAAAAAAGTTGAATATTTTTACCTTTATTTTCTTATATTGCTCTGCAGTGTAGCTTTTAGTTCCTACTGGGGCAATGGGAACAAACCCCTTAATCCTTTCACTGTGGAGGAAAAGGAGTGGCAGAGAGAAACGCCCACTCATGGATGGGCTGATCAGAACTGGGTTCTTTATGGTCAGCGCATCCAGGAAGTGCAGCAGGAAGTCTATGCGACCTTTATCCGTCTTGACAAATTCCGAGTCTGGAGAATCTCCAAAACCTGAAAAATAAACCAAAGACATAGGAAACAAACTGCTACATAAGGTTTTTAAACTCTTTAGCAAGTGCTACTGTTTTGATACTCAGTCGACTGATGTGCTCACAGTGGTTAGTTGTTATAAAATGGCTTCTGAAAATCCTGCAATCTGACTGGTCAAGAATCACTGTTTGCCCAGTATATGCCAAAAGAGAAAGTTTCAAGAATTCTAAACTACAGAACAGGGTTTCTTAAAAGTGTTTACCAGGAACACGCTCCAAAAACTGAAGTACACTTTAAAGCACTTCATATATACCACTACTTATAGACCCTTAAGCCCAGCAACAGGAAAAAAGATTCACTTTCATATTCCAGCTAGTAATCTCTATTTTTCCCTGTTGTTACCTTTTCTACCTTTTTACTTGTAACTAGCAATTCCAATTTTGTAACAGCAGCACCACATTCTGGGATTTATATGACCGAACACCCATAACCATACTATACTGACACAACTCGCATCCTGTCATGTGTTATTGCTCACATATGCAAGGCCTCTTAGAATTCTGGGGTTCTGCAATCCAAGAACTTGCCTCGTCACACAGTGCATTTGTTGGCCTAGACCTCACCATCTGTAGTGGTGCTCATTTAAAAAAAAAAAAAAAAAATACCACTTTCCAATAATTCCAGGCTCTTTTCTCTGTATTTCTCCAGGCCCCTCCCCATCGCATCAATGATGTCCTATGGCTGGATACACACCAGTCACAGAAGTAAACAAGCCCTGGGCAGCAGCAGAAAAAAAAAACAGCTGCAGAAGCTTAAGAGCCCAACTGTAAAACATAAGACTGAAATGCCACAGAGACAGAGTGCCTTGTCTAGATTATCAGTGTCGGTGGCTCAGTAGGCAGCATGCTAACTTCGGGTGCTAGAAGATCAGAACGTCATGGTCTCTAGCCCCACATCAGGTACTTGGGTAATACCCATAACAGACGCTGTAGTGCAGTATGAGGGGGTTACTGTGATGCTGATGTGCCGTCCTTCCAGTGACATGTTATACTGAGGTCCCTTTGCACCTCTCTGGTCACTGCCCAGATCATTCCCAGGCTAAAACACAGGACCTATAGGTCCCAATAGAAAAACGCAAGAGTTGTAAAGCACTGTACTTGGCTGATCAGTGCTGGAGTTAAAGGCACAAACATGTGCTGTATATTTTTTAATTTTCGTAATTGTGCTGGTATGCAGGAGTCCCCAGCAGCTTAGCCCACCAGTCGTGTCCTCAAAGGGCTTGCCGCAGGGGACTCTGGAGTAATAATGGCAGGCTGAGGGTCGCAGGATCAACTAGATAAAGTACAAATGGCAGCTTAATAAGTTATTTATAAACATTACAACTGGTGCATTTTACCTAATGGGGACCAATAGGTCCTGTGTTAATGCCCAGGGAATGGCGAGAGTTCCCCTGCAAAGATCCCATGGCTCATACTAAAGCAGAGAAGGGCAGTTCACTGGTGTCACAGTCAAAATTCCCTGTCAATAAAACAGGTCCATGTAACCCCACCCCACAGGATGCACCTGAAATGGATTTCTCATAGTTTAATGTGGCTTTCCTGCTCCAAAATAACAAATATATACCATACTTTTAAATCCTTTCTGGAAATCTATGGATGCAGGGTATGAGGATTCAGACATTACTCAGTATGTCAAATCAGACTCCACCAGTTGTATGTGCTTTTTGCTAGCTCCTGTATGGAGGAGGGGATCAATTTTCAGTTTTTGTTTCCATTTTCAAGGCTCTAAACTGATTGGGCCCTCCTTAGTTCAAAGAGTTCATGCTGGTGTAGCACTGTGGTTAGAACATAGAGATGGGCATTTGGGAGGCATGGGCTTAAAATTCCACCACTGACAGTTACTCACTGTTACTTTGGCAAGTCTTTTAACCTCCTTGTTCTACCTCCTCCTCTTTGTGCTTAATCTCTCTCCATCCCACTTCTTTATGTACCTGCGTAATGGCGGAGGCGTCTTTTCAGGATTTAGAAAGCACTTGTGAGATATTGTGTGTATAAAAGGTACACTGTCACCACATGTTCACATTAGGTCACCTCAAATCTTCTCATCCAATTCTAGCGCTGCTAAGGTCAATATTAAAATATGGCGCTGACCTGCCTTTCGGGTTTAGGTACTCTTCTCTTCTCTACATACACCAAGTCTGCCACCTCTGTTCCCAGTTTTCAAACTCCTCTATAAGGCTGCCTTTTTTTTTTTTTTTTTTTTTGGAGGCTTGACCTGTTATCTCTGTGCTGAGCTACAGAGCAACTGATGTATCTATTTATTGTTTAAATTGCTATTACTGTATGTGGCTCTTACAATCAAGTTGCAGGAGCACCATATGAATATTTGCTTACCCCAGTTAAAACGGATTAGCAGTGTTTCTATTTTGAGTACTGCAATGCTATGCTAATCCAGGTAAATCTCTCCTTTAAAACATCTGCGTCTTATTATGTAGCCACTCAGGGTTTAGAAAACACCATACAGCGCTTTGCTTTTTGTAACACGAGTAATTCTTTTATTTCATCTGTGCTTCAAATTCCTATACTGTATGAGCACCTGGACCAGCACTTCTGACCTGAGGCACCTACTTTTCAGGTGTGGCTGCCCACTGGGGCACCCACTGTCAGGCTGCCAAGTCCCAGAATAGTCTATGTCCCCACACAATGGAAAAAGTTTTCCGTAATTGAGTCTCAGTCCCTAAGTTATGGAAACATTTTTCCGTGACCAAGTCCTAGTCCCCACATTGCAGAAACATGTTTATTTTAAAAGCCTTTTTTTAAAGGTTTAAGTCATTCTTGTCTGAAGTTCTACAGTAAGGCAACCATGATATTGGCATGTCTATAGAGGGGGGTTGATAGCAGGAGGAAGGAGGTGATACTGCCTCTATAATATAATCACTGGTGAAGCTGCATCTGAAATACTGTGCCCTGTTCTGGAACCCCCACCTAAGAAAAGACAAAGACAGGCTACAGACAGTACACCATAGGGTAACCAAAATGATTCAGGGCCAGCCGGGAAAATTCTATGAGGACTGGCTTAAGGCCGCAAACAGGTACATGCTGGAGACTAAAAGGCAGAGGGGTAATATGATAGAGACCTTCAAGTTCCTGAAAGGAATGAATAAGGCAGATTATGAGGAAATATTCAGCACGACTGGCAAATCATGAAAACTAGGATGTGAGTGGAAGCTGGATAGGTAGGGGATATTCAGTAGAGATGTGAGAAACTTTTTATTTTACAGAGAGTGTTCTTGAGCTATGGAACAGTCTACCAGCAGAGGTGCTAGGTGCAAAAATGTTAAATGTTTGAAACACAAATGGGATGAAGTAAAAGGCTTAAAGAACCCATGACATGATCGAGCAGGCAACCAATACACGTAGTTGCCTGCCCGTGGAGCTTTTTCAGCCCGAAATGAATATTTTTGTGCGCGGATTTTAAAATATTTAACTTGTAAAGCCTGGCTCGCACCTTCATGCTATAAGCTGAGCGGCAGAGGAGCACTGCGGCCCCGCCATGAAAAGTATCATAATTATGATGCAAGGTCTGGGACAGGGCTGCAATCTATGGAAAATTTTATATAATCGGGGGATGGGGCTGCCAAAACGTACAATAACTTTAATTGCTGGCATGTTTACATGTATTGGACTAATACATATGAGCCCAATACATGTAAACATGCCAGCAATGATACTCTTTGTACATTTGGGCAGTTCCATACCAGATTACATTAAATTCTGATGATGTAATGGGACTCTTGGGAGGCTAGAGCCCATAGGTTTTGTGGTCTTCCAGGTGCGCTCCCCACCCTATCAGAGATGTGTCTGTCGTAAGAAAGAGTGTCTGCTTTGGGTGGACAAACAGGACTCCTTTCTCCAGCTGTTTGGGGATAAGCCACCACTGAATGGCATCCTACATCGACTGGGTCACCTTGACCAGCTGGTGCAGGTGACCTAGGTGCTAGGACTATTAACAGTCCGGTTTCCACTGCAGGTGCGGCATCCACTAGTGAGCCCATCTGACCATGCTGGTGCAGGACGTCATGAACACCAGCAGCCCCACGAAGTCCCAGGTAGGGCGAAATAGTACAACCTGAAATGAGCGGGCAAAGGAGGAAAGTTCCCATGCTAGGTCTGCAGGGAGATGGGCCTTGGCCTAACTGGAGTCTAACTCTGCCCTGATGAAGTGACTCACCTGTGTGGGGATCAGTTCAGACCAGGCAGACCAGAAGGCCCAAGTCTCTGCAGGTCTGGACAGCCAAGTCCCTGGACAGCTCCACTGGTTCCTTGGACGGCCCAGCTATCAGCCAGTTGTCCAGGCAGGGACACACCCTGACCCCCGGAACTGCAAGATGACTACCACAACTGCCATGCACTTGGTGATGGCACAGAAGACAGGCCAAAAGGCATGACCTGGAACTGATAGAGAACCCCTTCTGCACGGAACCGGTGGGATGGTGGACTGGAACGTAGAATAATGTGTCCTGGAGGTCCAGGGAGCAGAACCACATGTCTTGCTCCAGAGATGGTATAATCTGGTTCAATGTGACCATCCTGAAAGTAGAGTTATGTGAGAACTTACCATAACAGTAGATCTTCGAGACTCTTGCAGTAGGTATTTACCATTAGGACTAAGCCGCCAGGAGCTAGGACCACATGGAAAACCATAGCTAGCAGTGTCTGGTGGGGGACCACCCACCCGACATCATGTGACTGACATCAGCGTGACGTTATATAGTGAGCAGTCCTCATGCCCGCCCTCCAGTTCTCCCGCTGGAGACTCAGAAAGGTGCAAAAGGAGCTGGAGTGCGCTCCTGGAGCTAAGAAAGGCTATGTAAGAAGGAGTAGCAGAAAAGACTCAGGGGGAAGGTGGAAGAGAAATCAATACCTACTGCTACAGCCTCTCTCGAAGATCTGCTGTTACGGTAAGTTCTTACATAACTGTACAATCTTACTTCGAGAGGGCTCTTGCAGTAGGTAGTTACCATTAGAACTGAGTCCCAAGCAGTCAAAGTTAGACAAGTCTGAAACATGGGAGGCAAGAAAAGGTCTGCAGTAAATAGGGATCGAAGACAGAAGTCCCTGAAGAACGGCAAGGCCTAAGCCAGTCCTACGCCTAGAAGCAATGTCCAAACTGTAATGCTTACTGAAGGTGTGAACGAACTCCAAGTGGCTGCCGCACAGATATCGGTGGCAGAGACATTTCTGAAACAAGCAGTAGATACAGCCATGCCTCTGGTTGAATGTCCTTTAACTTCCCCCTGAACTGGCTTGTTATACTTCTGATAAAACAGGATGCAGTTCGCCAACCATTTGGACAAACGTTATTTAGAAATAGCAGCACCCTCTCTTTTGGGCACAAAAGAAACAAACAACTGATCCGTTTTGCGAACTGACTTTGTTCGGTTAGTGTAGTAATGCAAAATTCTATGTACATCTAAGGTATGCACAATTGCGTCACCCTGATTATAACATTCAGGGTAATACACTGGTAAGTGTATGGTCTGATTCAACGTGAACTCAGAAACCACTTTTGGTAAAAACTTAGGATTTGTACACAGAGCCACCTGGGCTCTGGGCAAAATCAAATAAGGCTCCTTACACATCAGGGCCTGAAGCCTGGATATCCTTCGAGCAGATGTAATAGCAACTAAAAAGAGCATTTTCCACGAAAAGTAGTGCATGTCACAACTCACAGCCAGTTCAAAGGGAGGCAGAGTGAGCTTCTCAAGAATGAAATTCAGATCCCAGGGAAGAGCAGAGTTCCTGACTTTGGGTTTCAAATGGAGTATCTTTCAGGAAGGTTTTGGATACCTCCAACTGTGCCAACATTTTGCTGTCCACCAGAGTGTGGTAGGCAGAAATGGCTGACAAGTGGACCTTTAGAGTGGAGTAACTTAGCCCCAGGTCGGATAGGTGCAGCATGTATTCCAGGACCTGCGGTGCAGGGCACGAGAAAGGGTCTTAACCCTTAACTGTGGCCCAGATGGAAAATTTCTTCCATTTCATAGCACAGGTAGATCTCGTGGATGGCTTTCCAGCCTCCACCAGTACCTGAGCCACTCTGTAAGAGACTCCAAAATGCAAAGCAGCTATGTCAGCAGGTGCCACGCGTGAAGGTGAAGGGACTGGAGGCCTGGATGGACCAGGGTGCCAGGTTCCAGAGTTAGAAGGTCCTGGCAGACAGGCAGTGGAACCAGAGGTTCCACCGTCAACTGCTGAAGCAGAGAACCAAATTTGGCGAGGCCAGTAAGGTGCGATCAGGATCATGTGTGCTCCCTCCGCCTGCAGTTTCAGCAAAACTCTCTGCAACAGTGGAAAGGGAGAGAAGGCATATAAGAACCTCCCTGTCCAACAAAGAGACAGTGTGCCTCACCAAAAAGCACCCCGCCCTGGAAAGAGCAAGTAGAAACTGGGTAGTTCTGCACTGGATGGGGATGCAAACAGATTGCGGTCTTGCTGACCCCAAATATCAAAGATTTCCTCTACCACCGACTGTCTCAGTTCCCACTCGTGAGACTTGGCTTGGGTGTGACTGAGGCTCTCCGCCAGGATGTTTTGAGCACCCGGGACGTGCACTGCCGAGAGATGACCCAGGCTCAAACCCCCCATTTTTCCTTCAAAGCACTCTCGCACACAGACACTGCTAAACTCTTCAAGAGCCTCCCTAATCACGGCTCCCTGGGAGCATATGGCCTGTCCCCTGTCTTCCTTAGGCTCATCTCCCCAGCCATCATCGCTCCTCTCACGTTCATCTTCAACCTTGCCCTGACCACCTCCTCCATGCCAGACTCCTGGAATACTGCTAAGGTCAACCCAATCTTTAAAGCTGGCAACCCCCAATCTACAGACAACAATATCGCTCGATCTCTATCCTACCCACCTAAGCAACCTACTTGAGAAAGCCATCCACCATCAGCTGGCTGCCTATATAGGCAAACGTAACCTCCTTTGTAGCCAACAGCATGGCTTTCATAAAAAACACTCCACAACTACCACCCTCACACTTCTGACTGATCACATCCTTCTAAATATGGACCGTGGATACACCATAGGCGCAGCCTTCATCGACCTCTCCAAAGCCTTCGATATGGTCAATCATGCCATCCTCCTCTCCAAACTTCAATGTCTAGGCTGCTCTCTGGAGGCTACCACCTGGTTCAGAAGCTACCTCACAGAGAGGTCCCAATTTGTTTGCATTGGCCCTGCAAGCTCCCCCACCCGGCCTGTCTCCACAGCTGTCCTCCAGGGCTCCATCCTGGGACCCCTCCCAATTCTCCTTATTTGTAAACTCACTTCCCCCGGACTGTCTCAGCTGTCACTCACTCCTCTATGCCGATTACCTTGTGCTCTTCTGTAGTGGTAAATCCCCTGCCCACATCTCCGTGGCCCTCTCACTAAACTATACCACGGCCCACAGTTGGTTCTCTTGACAACCTGCTCCTGGTCAATGCCAAAAAAAAATAAAAAATCCATGCTGTTCACCTCCAAGCCCTTCCTAGCCAAATGCAATTCAGACTCCCAGTTAAACATCACATCACCTGACAGTCATACCCTGGAAGATGTCAAGCAGTTCAAATACCTTGGAGTCATGCTTGATCCCGCCTTCCCTTTTTCCGAGCACATTCGCTCCCTTGTCCTACGGTTCCATCAAAAGCTTGGTGCTGCCTACAGATTCCGCCAATACCTCACACCGGAGGCCCGCCTGGTCATCATCCAGGGAAATCTACCTATCCTGGACAACTGCTCTTCCATTTATTCCAGGACTTCCGCAAAAATCAAGGCCAAGCTCTCCACAGCCTACAACAGTGCCTGTCAGTTTGCCTTGTTGGCACGCTTTTCCACACACACTGCATACTTTACAAATCACTCGGGTGGCTCCCGCTACAAGGCCGCTTTGACCTTGCCCTGTACTGCTTGACTGACTCTGCCATTCGCGTTGGCCAGGAATCTCCCCTTGCACCCCTCCTCACTGTCTGCACCTCACACCGCAGCCACTGATCAACTAGTATCCCTCCTCTGAACATCCCCAGGGTCTCCACAAATATGGGCTCTAGAGCCCGGTCTGTGGCAGCCCCCACACTATGGAATAAACTGCTTGCCGAACTGTGCACTACTAACACCCACCGCCAGTTCAAAACCCGCCTCAAAGACTGAATCCTGTTAGTGTCCACCCATCCTCCCTCCTCCCTTGCTATGTCATCTCTCCACTCCACCCTTACTACAGCCCTCCTTCCCTTCCCCCCTTTCTCCCACCCCACATCAACCTTCCAATGCTCTATCCGCAGGTATTCCCACTGCAACCGGTTGTTCCCTAGCCTGTTCTCTACTCCCACTTGGTTCTGCTTTTTAGCTTAGCTGGTTTGTTACTACAATCTACTGTATACATTGTGATTTACCCGCTACCTGCTATTGTGTTTCTTAGGTTTGCTACCTGTACATTCAGTTGTATTAGTGTAACCTTTTAATTTCAATGTGTTTCCTGCTCTTACTTACTTGATGTATACTTTCAACTCTGTGCCACAGTATGTGGCCCGGGTCGTGCCTGAAAATGGTCCCTGGGATCAGCAGACCCACCCAGTTACCAAAGTCCTAAATAAATGAATAAAATAATAAATGGAGGTTGTGTTGGACTGCTCAGAACCATATGTGCATCACTTCCCGACATAGGGGATATGAGTATGTACCTCCTTGTTTGTTCAGGTACCAGACTACGCTCAAGTTGTCTGTCTGGCTCAGGAGAGATTCTGGTTTGAGGAGGGGCTGGATGGCCTGTAAAGCATACAGCACTGCTCTCATCTCTAGCACACTGATGTGTAGAGATGGTTCTTTCTGAGACCAGGACCCCTGCATCCTGTGATCTCCCAAATGGGCTCCTCAACCCAGTCCCGAAGCATCTGTCATCAGGGTCTGGGAAGGAGGGGGTTGGGAGGTTGAAACGGGACACCTCTGTTTAGATTTTCCAGGTTCTGCCACCATGGGAGACCTCAGGTCATAGGATTAGAGACCAAGATCATATGATCCAGGTCATCTGACCTCTGATCCCACTGTACCAGAAGTGTCCACTGCATGACCTGCATGTGGAGTCTGGCCAGGTGAACAGTCGGGATGGCTGCTGCCAAGAGACCCAGAAGATGTAGGACCGATCTTGCTGTAGTCAGACATCGGGAGACTACAAAGTTGACTTGCCTTTGCAGAGTTTCTGCTCTGCCCGGTGGGAGGAAGGCTCTTCTGTGGACTGTATCCAGCACTGCTCCAATGAATTGCAGGCGCTGTGATGGTGAAAGGTGGGACTTGGGGTGATTCACCGTGATGCCCACTTTGTTGAACAGGTCCCGGGTAGCGGACAGGGAAGCTACAAGACTGTCCCTCGAAGTGGCTGACAGGAGCCAGTCATCGAGATATGGGAACACATGGATGCCCTGACGGCGTAACGCTGCAGCTACCACCACTAGGCACTTTGTGAACACCCTGAGTGCTGACGAAAGGCCAAAAGGGAGAGCTTTGAATTGAAAGTGCTCCCCCTGGAATTTAAACCCGAGGAAGTGGCAGAGGGAGGGAAAAATTGGGATATGTAGGTAGGCATCCAGCATATCCAGGGCACAAAGCCAGTGTCCCTGGTGTAGCAAGGGAAGGAGGCCTGGAAGGGTCAGCATGCAGAACCTCTTGTACTCCACTTACAGGTTCAGGTTGTTCAGGTCTAACATCTGTCAGACAGCGACCATCTTTCTGGGCACCAGGAAAAAGTGGGAGTAATATCCCTTGCTTTCCTGGGTCTGAGGAACAAGCTCTATGGCAGCTTTTCTTAGCAGTGTTTTGATTTCCTCTGACAAGATGAATGTGTCCTGGAGGATAAGAAGAGGCACCTGGAGAGTTTTCTGGAGGTCTCTCTAGAAATTCTATTGTGTGACCTTGAGCTATTAGCTGAAGTACCCACGTGCCTGATGTGATCGCCTCCCTACCCAGTCGGTGGTTTGCAAACCTGCCCCCTACCGGTTCCTCCTGAATTGGCGATGGAGGTGGGAGGGCTTTTTGTGAGTCAGGAGGTAGTAGGGAGGGTAGAAGAACCCACACCGGAGGCTCTCTGGGATTTAGTTGGGGCGAGGGGGGCTGCACCTGCTGAGGGAGCCAGTTTCTTCGGACATTGGTTGAGTTGTGGTTTTTGTTGATGCCTTTGGTGACTCCCAAATGACTACTTGGGCTTATTAGGAGGCTTATAAATAAACTGGACAGAGCACAATGCTTTTCCTTTGTTTTTTAAGTCAGTGATGATGTCTTTGACATCACCCCCCAAAGAGCCCCTGAAAGAGGCATCATGGATGGCAGAGTGAACTTCAGGTATCAGACCAGAAATTCTCAGTCATGAGTTGTCTGCATAGGATCACAGCGGTTGCTTTACCGTGGACTGAAGCATCCACTGCATCATAGGTGGTTCCAAGGGCATGACAGCTGTCTGATCTGGCTGTTCCGACAGTTTGAGCAATGTCTGTTTTCAGGTCCGAAACAGGTAGTGCCTTGATTCTGGATTCTAACTGGCCCAAAATGGGCCTCTGGTAGACCCCCATATAAGCTATATAGTTAAGGGCTCAAATGACTACTGCAGAGGATGAATAGAATTTATGTCCAAATTGGTCTAGCTGCCTCAACTCCTTGTCCGGAGGGGAGGTGCTCAGATGTTTAGGTTTGGCAGAGCAGTCATGAGTCGTGCTAATGACCACAGAGTCAGCTTTGGGATGGATGCTGAGGTGGTCTTTTCCTTCAGCATTGTGATAAATCTATGAGCCTTTCTGGATATAGCAGCAAGAGAAGAAGGCTGTTTCCAGACAGTGGATGCCAAGTCCTCATGAGGGCCTATCCATGGGGGAATGAGTGTTGGAGACTGATCCATCAAATCAAGGTGCTCAGCAAGCCTTTGACATTGAGGATCTTTGTTCCTCAGTCTTCTAATCATGTGTCTCCTGAATCTTTCTGATGAGTTCCAGCAGTGAAGGGTCCTTTGGAGGGGACTTGGGGGACTCCTTCAGCTTAGGTTCCTCCAGAACAGGGGACTCGCAATCCAAGCCTGATGGGGAGGAGACAAACTTCAATTCTGAAGTCAGACTCTTGTCAGATCTGCCAGCCTTAAGAAATGAAATCTCCATGGCCACCGGGAGCCCACTAGAATGATCGGGCAAAGTGACGGTCTCATGAGACCTACTGGAGGTCGATGGATGAGACTCTGCCGACGAAAGAGACCTTGTTGTCAATTCTGAGGTGACCGTCAAAGGGGCAGCCACCGGCTGACGTTTGTCCAGTTTGGAGGCAAATTGTGTCTTGGCTTCGTTCCACCAAAAGCTTGACATCACCTGCAAGTCCACCTGAGGCTGGGGTGGCACAGGAGGCAGCGGTGGGGCTGTTGAAAAATAGAAGTATACCCTGACGGAGGGTAAGTCTGCACACAGTACTGAGGCATCGGGTATCCTGGCATCAGGTACCCTGGTGTAGAATATCCCGGCGTCTGATAGTTAAGCGATGGATAGCTCGATGTAGGGTACACGGGCATCAGGTAGCCTGGTGTTGGGAACCCTGGTAACGGATACCCTTGGGAAGGATAATGCAGTGCCAGGTAGCTAGGTGTCTGGTACCTCAGCAGAGGACCCAAGGGACCTGGTCGAAGGCCTGACGGAGGGGCCTGGCAAATGGCCCAATGGAGGGGCCGAGGGGCCTGGTGATGGCTCACAGAGAGGACCTGGCAAAGGAAGGTCCGGCATCGGACCTCCAAGCAGAGGGTCCATCATCAACCCAAAGGGCCGAAAGGACCAGTTGGGGTCTAGAGAGGGGCGGAGGGATGTCACATGTAGGCACCGGGTCCAAGGGAGGCTCTGGCGTCTGGTGATCCGGCATCGGCAGCGAGGTAGTGTTGATGGGCAGTCACTCCCCCCCATTCTGGGAGTGCAGGGGAATCCAGACAGTCCACTACCGGAGGTGGGGAGGGAGGCTGCAGCACAGGCAGGAGCTGGTCTGGAGGCTCAGCATCAGGCCTGTTCTCGGGGCCTGATGGAGGGTCCCGACTTCTCAGCCATGACCGGGCAGTCATCAGAGGAGCTGGCAGCCGACTTATTGGCCCCGCCACTCAATTTAGACTCGGTGGTTCTGATGGGTCTAAGGGTAGTAGGTGTCTCTGGCGTCGCGGAGACTCCCACTGGAACAGAGACCAGCCCCGGCACTGGAACCAATGGCTGCTCTGTGGCGGCAGAAGCAGTCTTGGCGGGAAGGGCACTACCATGGAGGAAGGCTGCTTGACCTCTGCGATCCTGAGGGGAGTCGCGGGTGGAAAGGAGACCAATCTCAGTCCCAATGTCTCTCCTTATCCTTCATCTTCTTGCGATGTCCCTCTGGTGAAGAGGAAGAACTCCTGAGTTTCTGCAGCTCCTTCTCCATGGAGGCCATTTTTTTGTTTTAAAATATGGGCTTCCAGGGACCGTTGACAGCGTTTACATGTGGCTTGGTCGAAGCTCTGGCAGGCCTCACAGTCCTCGGTCTTGTGCTCTTGGCCCAGGCAGAAGAGGCAGAGGGAATAGCCGTCCTTGTGAGGGAGCGGAGACCCACAGGAGTCGCACTTGTTTTTATGCGAATCGGAAGGCATTAGAGACGACATGCACGAAGCCTAGAAATACTAACACTCTTAAGAAATAAAAGAAAAAACGAGTAGAAACACTTATCCAAAATGGCGCAGACAGTAACAGCATTCTCCGTGAGGTCCAATGTGCACTGATCGACGGTGGGAAAGAACTGGTGGGCGGGAATGGGGACCGCTCATTATATAGCATCATGCTAACATCGGTCACATGACGTCGGGTGAGTGGTCCGTTGCCAGAGACTGCTAGCTAAGGTTTTCTGTGTGGTCCCAGTGCCTGGTGATTTAGTCCTAATGGTAATTATCTACTGCAAGAGCCCTCTCAAAGTAAGATCTTGTACTTCCTGAGAAACTGATTTAAATCATGAAAATCCAATATGGGGTGCCAGCCCTCTGTCCGCTTCGGGGCCAGAAAGTATATGGACATGAATCCCTGCCTGCCATGGCGTCTGGAACACAAGCTATAGCCCCTTTCAGAAGAAGCTGAGCCACGTCCTCCCTGAGGGTGGACAGCGAGTGCTGCAACACCACGGACTCCCTCGGAGTGTGGGATTGATAATGTGGGAGAGCCTTGAAGTCAAGAGGCAACCTTCTGCCCAGGATGCCTAGGACCCATCTGTCTGAGGTAATTACAGACCAACGATGCCTTAAGTGGTGAAACCAACCCTCCTACGGGAAGCTGAGGCAGGAACTGGACGGGCTGGAGATGGACAACCCCCAATCTTCACTGGGCAGTTTTGGAGGGGGCACCGACCACTACTGCTGAAGGGGCACCATCACCCCTACCTCGGGCCTTTTCAGGACCATCATTGGGAACTTGGTCTTGGGGCACCAAGCCTGAAACTGCCCTGCTGCTGCCGAGGCTGCTGTGACAGATAAGCAGAAACTAAAAAGATTCTTCTGTTTCTGCCCTTTCAGGTCCTTCTGAGAGGAAGTAACAGAATCGAGGGTGGCACTGGCCTTCTCGATCACAGTGAAGTGTCCATTCACCCTGAGGCCAAAGAGGTCAGTGCCCAAGAAGGGATCAAACAACTTGTGCTGTGTGTCTGATGTGAAGGTGGAAAATCAGCAGCCAGGCTCTGTAACACACTGCGACGCCCGCTACCACGGCATGGGCGTAGGAATCACCAATGTCTACGGTCGTCTGAAGCTGGTGTTTGACCAGTGTCTGGCCCTGGTCTCGGACCACTTTTATGGACAGCTGCTTGTCGGCAAGGAGGTTAAGGGAGGGCATGATCCAGCACTCTCATTAGGGAGTGACCGAAGTGGGCCATCATCAGCACATAGCTTGCTTGATGGAGACCTAGACAGGATGCAGCATAGACCTACTTCGCTGCATGATCAAGCTTCATAGACTCCTTGTCAGGGGACTTGTCCACAACCCCAGCACTGCCGGTGTTACAAGATATAGAGTCAGTGACCAGACAGACCCTTGGCCGAGGGATGGTCTGTAAAACTGGACAAAGTGCCAATACAGACCATGTACTTGCAGACCATATGGGTGGAGTGTGCCAGGCAGGAAGCCGGATGCTGCCACAGCTCCAGCACCGGTCCAAGAATGGCCACCCCCCAAGGATTCCTCCCTATCCAGGATGTCAGTGAAAGGGTATTTGCCCAGTTTACGAACAGACTCCAAGGGAACTTCCATGGACCCAGACATGAGCCCGAGAAGAGCTCTGAATGACACTGGCCCATGGTCAGTGGTCAGTTCGTCGACTTGAAACACTGTCCAATATATGAGTCCTTCGAGGACTGCACTGAGTACCCATCCAAGGACTCGTTGAAAAAGGCCCTCAACCTCTTACCACGGTGCATCACAGGGATTTGTCCAAGTGGGAAATTTCCATCAACAACCAACCTGTCAAGCCGGTAGTCCTTAAGAAGGGGCTCCCCACAAGGCCTGTCGTGGAGGTGGTGCCACCTATAAAGGTGGCGAGATGCGTGCGGTTGACAGTTGTCTGGAAGAACCGGCATGGGTGTGACTGGTGATGATCAACCGACTGCAGGGGTCAGGGGTAGAGTCCGACCCTGCCCAATCAAGGCCCTCTGCAGCCAGAGGAGCACCTCACAGAGCCCCCGCATGTGCAGACAGAACATCCCTCCATCCAGAGATGAAGAGGAGTGTCACCAATGGTGCCTCCCAGTCAAGAGGGTTAGAGAGTGCAAAGAGCCCCTCGACTTCCACATCCATCGTCGACTTGGATGCAAAGATCAAGATGTAGCTGGAGATGCATGGTACACCACCTGCACCAGTGTCGACTGCTTGACCCCAGGAGGAGCATGCTCCTGAGCGGAGACAGTCGGGTTCGCTGACCATTACAAGACTGCCTGGGTGAGGCCCTGTAAAACCTGAGGTCCTAGAGACTGGGTCATCCTCAACTTCTTCTCACAATGGGTTGACAGGGTAGACAAAAATACCAACTGACTGTTCGACCAGTATAGAGGTCGACAAACCCGACAGAGTCACCACCGAGTTAGCAGACCATCCTTCGACCAAAGAGGGCTTGCCTGTAGCCGAGGCCTTGAGAGGTCAGGGGAGTTGCCCGAGCGGGAAGAGCATGCTCATTCCTGGTCCCATGAGCGATGGCAGTCTTTCTTCGATTTCTTCAGGAGGCAGGAAGGGCTCTCCCAGATGGTCTGGAGGGCCCAATACATCTCACGGAATTCCCCCATGAAGGGTGTTGCAATGCTGGCCTCCAGTAAGAGCAGCACTGAGACCGACAAGGTACCCGCCACAGCTTTAGCTGCCACCTCTTCCATCGCAGCAAGCTCAGCCACAGACCCTGCAACCATGGGGGCAGCCTTGCGAGCTGCTTTAGTCTTAAACTTCGGGTCCCAATCGCCTGGCCGACCAAGAAGAAGGCAAGCCTGGCGGTCTTCCAGGGACGAGGGTAGTGTCACTTGGCATAAGCTGCAAGCAGTGACATCATGTGATACTCCCAGGCAGTAAAGGCACGACACATGTGGGTCCATCCAGATATCTTTTGCTGGCACGAGATGCGCCATTTGAAGCTGGGAACCGTTTCATCGAAGAGGAGGTTGATGACAGCAAAACTGAGGAAAAAACACAAATGAAGTAGAAGAAAGTAAAAAGTTTGCCAAATGGCACACTTAGAATGTTATAGGCGTACACCACATGCAGAGCTGTGAAGGAGGAGACCCGACTCTTCCAGTGGAAAGAAGCTCTGCCTTCACGGGGCAGAGCCAAGAGATATACCACCTGGGTTGTGGGAGAAGCTTCTCTTACAGATGGTCTAGCAAACCAGCTTCTTAAAGGAAGACTGCAAGAAGTGTGGATAAGCGAACCATCTCCACATCCCCAGAAAACCTGTTTCAGAAGCTATTTTAAAGAGCACCTTTCCCAATATTATTAAATATAGAAAACATTAAATGGGGAGTTCCCTTACCTCAATGGGAGCTCCTCTGGGTTAGTCTCTCACTTTGAAGCATGAAGGAGCTCCCGATGAGGTAAGGGACCTCCCTATTTAAAGTTTTTTTAATAGGAAAAAGGTGCTCTTTAAGGACTGGCGGTGGGGCTACACAGTATTAGTTAAGGCCTTTTAAGGAATGTGGGCATGTAAATCAGATTAAAAGGCATAAATTTATAAAAATCACATGCCACAGTGGGTACTTTTTTGTTTTTATTACAAATTTCATACCCTGCTGCCAACAAAGCAGCAGTACAGCTAACCAACATTCCTGCTCAGCAAAGTACCTTCCCAACATAAGTAGTCAGCATAAGGAGGCCTCTGTCTTAACAGTGAAGATACTTCTACAGCACAGTCCTTTAGTACTGCATGGTTATTTTCAAAGACTACCACAAAACAATCTGATTTTATAATTTACACAATGCCTTTTATACATACTACATCTCAAAGTCCCATGCAATGTAATTAGTTACATACCTGTGACTGCATGGGGCAAAAAGGCAGGGCTAGAAATATTTTTTTGTGAATGGCTGTCCAAGGGACAGGTGCAATATTCATTTTGACTGTCCTACAGAATTCGTAGCGGTCCTGTTGATTTTTGTTTGGTAATTTTACATTTGTTTCTGAATGCCAACTAATAATAACTAGTGTGCCCCCGGCTGGTACAGTGCCTTGAAAAGCAGTGTACTAAATAAGCCCAAAAAATTGATTATCAGTTTTACATGTGAAAGTGCTAATTAAATGTAAAAATGCACAGCACTAGGCACAGAATGGTTCACAAAATGTAAAAATATTTATGATTTTATTAATTTTGTCTGCTGTGCCATAGATTCACTGGGAAAAAAATGGTTAGTCTACTGCTATGCATTTTTGGAAATGGTAAGCATTACCTCCTGTTTTGAGTAGCGTTTTGCTATGCTATACCAGCTATTCAAAACCCAAGCTGATGGTGCCCATTATAAGATGCCCTAAAAAGGGCTACTACATATTACCCAATGGCCGGTACATGGCCCTGAGAAGGACCCAATAAGTATGCCCGCAGTTCACTGCCCTAAAATAAGGGCTTTTAATTTACTTCCCCCTCCTGTTCCGTAGTATCCCTGACAATAGCCCTTAATTAACTCCCTTCTGCTCTGCCCTGGCAAGCCAATCAGCTTCCTTAGCTCCTATGTATAGCTCGGACACTAGAAGTCTCCCCCTACTTGGTAACCCTTGTCACAAACGCACTCCGCAGGTCAGGCCCTCTGCTCCCACAGTGCCAACCTCAGAGTGCAATACTGTGACCAGGTAACAGACAGGGTAACCCTCCTGTCTGCTTTTGGTCCAAATCACCTATTAGCCTCAAGTTCTGGAGGGTTTCAAACTGTGAACCTTATGCTAGCATACCCAATTACAAGCTCAGATATGTACCTTCTTCGGGACTGCAGTACAATCTTTCACCAGGGGCACCAAGCCTGGTCTCCAAAATGAACCCTTAAAACTCTACAAGAGACCTTAGGTATATTCTTACTTTTTCCAAACTTACTAACACCATCAAGCCTTTTTAACAGCTGTCAGACTTAACCCCATATACATCACATGCAAAAAGAAACTGAGAAGACACCCAGGCAGTATTTCAAAGAAATGGTTGTTTACTAAAAATATGATAAAAAGGTAAAATTAAACACAGAACAATATATCATACAATTTTATAAAACAAAAATTAAGTTTCATAACAACACTCCTATCACAAAGACTTAACTGCTTTCTAACTATTACCTTTCAAAGTGCTCTCCCAATCAAATCTATTTCATAAGTCACCATTCCATATACAACGTTCAATTTTTAACTCTATCTGTCCCCACCCTCTTTTGATGAGGTCAGCTAGATTCTCCCTTAGATTTAAATTTTCTGATGCAAGTGTCTTTGAGGATGTGTCATTTCTTTGAGAAATCTGTAACTAGCCATTTCCCAAACATGACAGTCTTTAATTAAACATTTCTCTTTGAACTTAATCCCAAACTCATGTCCCTTGGCTGATTTCCTATGCCAGTGAGATCTGAAGGATTTTTTGACTCTTCAGCTATTTGCTACAATGAGATGAACCAGCCCAATTCCCTTTTCCTCTTGAAACGTCATAACATTCGCATTTCAGTTCCAACTTCAAAAGCAGCAGCAGGCAATACACTGTCTCAGGAAGGATGTCTCAATTAATGGTTCTCTTGGTCTGTTTTACAACATCCTGTGGTCTCAGCTGCTGACCTTGTAAGGTGAAAGGCCAACTCTCTCACATACTGACATTTCATACACAAACCATTTTATTTACATCATCATACAGTTAACCAGAAGCAGGGGCAGAGTGTCACAACCCTGACAAAGGTATTTAACTAGCCTCCCCAACTCCTGCCTCTAGAACCCTTCCTGCCCTGACATCTCTGCCCCATCTCAGCCCTTTAAGTTTCTCTTCTAATTTCTAATTACTGAGTCTTCCTCTCTTTCTGCCTTGACTGTCTGCCCTGAAAAAAGCTTTCAAATACTGTTTTCTCGCCCTCACAATGGCTTTTATTAGCACTACCCAGGCCCCTCCACATTAGAAGACAGCCCTGAAAAGGGTTTTTAATTTGTATCCCTAAATCTCTGCTGCCTATGCACAAGTGCTAGTCTTGTTCTGCTACTGCAAGAACAGCGCACTCAGGATTGATGTATGCAGTGCACAAAGCGAAAGTCAGGAAACTGCACATGCCCAATGACAAGAAACACATGTGTAGTCTAATCCTGCCGTGGCACTGTTTTCGTTTCTGCTGCTTGATGAAACCACTGACCACACAAAAGAGACCATCACGGGACTTTGGGTTAAATGGACACCTCTCAGCATGTGACACCATGATGCTAGGAACATCCATAGCTCAAACTTACAGGTGGCAGCACCTCCTGGGTCCGAGTGCCTGCAAATGCTTTTTCACTTGGTGCTCATCCCAGGGAAAGACAAAGAAATGAAACCAACTGCCCCTGGGGAAAACTGGGTGTCTGGGATAGGCAGGCAGGTGGTTATTTCAACACCTACCAAAAGGAGTAGATATTATTTCCTACACGCAGTCATGAGCAACAACATCTGGACCTGGTGTACTGAGAGAGGGAATGTTGGCCAGGGACACCCACCCAGTTTCAAAACATTGTACCATGGGACATCCACATGACGGGGGGAAAAAAAAAAATGTAGGTCTCTGAAAGGAGCAAGCACCTAGGAAAGTGCACCACCCACCTAACATCTTACTGCAGTATCAAAGTTGATTGTTAGCCAAGGTCCCAGTGTGGGATCAGAACCCATAACCTTCATGCCCAGAGGTGAGAATGCCTCCAACGAGCCACAGTGACAGGTCTGGGCAGGACTAGAAACAAATTTGTGTTTAAATAGCAGCCTTCAATTGAAACTGTTATTTAAAGTACTTTACTTTACCTCCTTGACCCAGGTAGGGGGTCATTCATTGGACCTGATCTTTCTTTTGGATATGGAAATCACTGATTTGGGGGTGGAACCAGTCAGCGGGTCTGACCATCACACCATAAGGTTCAGTTTCAGGCCCCCCCCCCCAAACAGGTCTGTCCCTACAGAGATGGTTCGGTACCGCCCTTTAAGGGGTAATCACCCCAGTGACCTAACGGCAGTACTAGATCTATCAGGCTTGTCGGGTGAGTGCATGAGTCCAGGTGATCTCGTACTAGCCTATAACAAGGCTGTGGGAGATGCTCTGGACAATACTGCTCCTGTTCGTGTTCGGCCTCTCGCCCTTCGTTCAAGGAGCCCTTGGTTTGATGGCTCCTTGAAGGAGTTAAGTCGAGTTGGCCAAAGGCTGGACAGAGCCTGGCGTAAGTCCAGCCATGATGCTGACAGGCTTAGGTTGATGGCACATTGTGATGGCTATCAATCAGAAATCACCCGTAAGAAGGCAGAATTCCTGTCCAGGGAGATTTCTGCTGCACAGAATCGACCGGCTCAGCTTTTCCAGACCGTGGACAGATTGTGCAATCTAATCTGTCTCCAGCCCAGAGAAGCTTCTTCTCAGCTGAGATGTGAGGAGTTCGCTCGTTTTTTTGCAGATAAGGTTGCCAGCATCAGATCTGGCATCGGTCCGGCCTCCTCTATGAGGGATTGCAGTGGTTGACAGGAAGTGGCATGCACTCGGTCTGTCTGGTTAGATTTTCTCCAGCTGGAGTTCACCGACATTGTGAAGATCATCCAAACATGGCGACCAACTAGTAGTAGTTTGGATCCAGGTCCTACACCTCTCTTAGTAGGATATGTAGAAGTTATCTGCCCAATCCTTGCTTACATTGTCTGGAAGTCTTTGGAGAGGGGGGTCTTTCCTGACCCCCTCAAGGAGGCGGTCGTTCGACCACTCCTTAAAAAACCCTCCATGGATCCAGATTGCCTAGCCAACTACCGGCCTATCTCTAACCTGCCATTTGTTGGTAAGGTTATTGAAAAGGCGGTTGCGTTGCAACTGGATGATCATCTTACAACTCACAATGTCTATGATACTCTCCAGTCTGGTTTAGGAAGAAGCACAGCACGGAGACTGTCCTTGTCCGGGTACTGAATGACCTCCTAATGGCTAGAGATCAAAAGGCATGTACCATTCTGGTCCTTCTTGATCTCTCTCCTGCATTCAACACTGTAGACCATGGTGTGCCGTTGGAGCGCCTGCAGGTTTTTTGTGGGCTGTCTGGTACAGTCCTCAAATGGTTTCATTCTTACCTCACGGACAGGTCCCAGAGAGTTGCCACTGGAATCTATTCCTCTGGCGCTCACTCCCTGCCTTGTGGGGTACCGCAGGGTTCCATTTTAGCCCCCAAGTTGTTTGTAGTGTATATGCTGCCATTGGGAGAAATCATCAGGCGATATAGTCTGGGTTTTCACTGCTATGCAGATGGTACTCAGCTGTATTTGTCCTTTCTGCCCGGTCAGGATGATGCACTCTCCATGCTAAATAATTGCCTTGCTGAGATCAGACTTTGGATGAGTTCCAGCTGGCTGAGACTGAATCCGGATAAGACTGAGGTGCTGGTAGTGGACTCAGGTCGTCCGGGGGCGGGTTTGGGAGCTGGACAACTATCAAGCTTATTACTTGGTGGTATGTCGCTCTCTACCTCCAATCAGGTGCGTAATCTGGGCGTTATTTTTGATGACGGTCTGACCCTAAAATCTCAGGTGTCAGCTGTCATCAAATCCTCTTTTTACCATCTGAGGAATATCGCCTGGGTGAAACACCTGGTTCCTCCAGGTGATCTCCCAACATTGGTCCATGCATTTGTCACTACCCATCTTGATTACTGCAATTCCCTCTACCTAGGGCTACCTAGGGTTGACATCCACCGCCTGCAGCTGGTGCAGAACACGGCGGTCAGGCTTTTGACTGGGACTTCTAGAACCAGTCATATTACACCTGTGCTCCGAGAACTGCACTGGTTGCCTGTTTGGTGGCGGATCACCTTACCTTTAAAGCCCTACATGATCAAGGACCCGGTTACCTGAAAGATCTCCTAATACCCTACTGCCCCCTCCGTCCTCTCCGTTCCACCAACGAGGGATTGCTGGAGAGTCCCAGGGTTCAATTAAAGACATCAGTATCCCGTGCTTTTGCTTTTTCAGCACCAACCCTGTGGAATTCTCTACCTCGTTGGTTGAGAGAATGCCCAAATGTCGACAGATTTAAAGTTGGGTTAAATACATATTTATTTAGTTTAGCTTTTCCTTAGTTATGGATGATATGTTTTAATGCTTGTTTTAAAATCTTATTATCATGTATAAGTTTTTATGTACAGCGCCTTGGCTTTGAAAGGTGCTATAAAAATAAAGTTGATTTGATTTTGATTTGATTTACTATCAAGGACAAAGAGGGGACAGAATGGTGACAGGCAGGTAGGATTTCTGTATAGCACTCATCTGCAAACTCAGATCGCATACAGTTTAAGGCAATACACTATTAACACATACATACAATAAATATAACGTCAAACATAAATCCGAAGATGTGACTAACCAAAACTAAATGGAGATGGGGCCAAGATAGGTAACTTTAGAAGCCAATTTCTAACTTCAGTTTTACAGAGGCTCTCCTTTGCGATTGTCTAGACAGCATCCAAAAAAAGAGTTACAGACGACTAGGCCACCACACAAAATGCCTAGCTTATGCAGTTTTCAGCTGATGGTGCAGGACATGGAGAAATTCAAGGTCCCAGAGCAGTGGGCTTTCAGAAGCTCATGGAGGTAGGTCAGAGCCACACCTAAAGTTCTAGTTCAGAAGATGCACAGGGTGATTCAGACAGTACACAGAGATTGATTCCGGAGAGATTATGTAAGGAATAACACATGACAGAGAATTATGGTACAATAACAGACTGACTAATGGAATTATACCAGGAGGTATGTTCTTATAAACCACCCTTTCCTTTCTGGAATGTGGTATTCCTCTTATAGAATGTTGTCTAAAAAGCTTATTTTTATTGAGTTTGTATAAGCATGCTAAGTGTATTTAAGAACAGTCTCAGATGCATAGAGATTGTAAATATTTGAACTAGAGGAGTCATCACATGACCACTACTCATTTGCATATTATCCTCATAGACAAAGAGTAGGACACTTGCATATGGTGGTATGAAAGCTTCTAATATTACACATTATATCCTCTCTAGTTTTTTTTGGTAAAGGATCTCTGTGTAAGACAGCTGACGACATCAAGAATGGTATGAGCTGCCTTATGCATAAACATGAAGGAAAAGTATGTCTCTTTGCAGATGACACAAAGATCTGCAACAGGGTTGATACACAAGATGGAGTGGAAAGGATGAGAATGGACTTGGCAAGGTTGGAGGAATGGTCAAATGTATGGCAGCTCAGATTCAATGCAAAGAAGTGCAAGGTAATGCACATGGGAAACAAAAGCCCAGGGGAAGCGTACACAATGGGGGGTGAGATACTGACAACAGTAAAAATAGAAAGGGACCTGGGGGTAATTATATCAGATGACCTGAAGGTGGGCAAGCAATGCGAGAAGGCAGTAAGGAAGGCTGGGGGGATACTGGGATGCACAGGAAGAGGCATCAATAGTAGAAAACAGGAAGTTGTTATCCCTCTGTACAGACAGTTGGTCAGACCCCATCTGGAGTACTGTGTGCAGTTCTGGAGACCCCATCTCCGCAAAGACATAGACAGAGTGGAGGCTGTCCAGAGGAGGGCAATCAAAATGGTGCAGGGTCTGCACGAGAAGACATACGAAGAAAGACTAAAGGAGCTTAATATGTATACCCTTGAGGAAAGAAGGGAGAGAGGGGACATGATAGAAACTTTCAAGTACCTCAAGGGAATTAAAGTCCAAGAGGGCAGCATCTTCCAGAAAAAGAGATGTGCAAGAACAAGGGGGCACAATTTGAGATAGAGGGGGATGGCTCAGAGGTAATGCAAGGAAGTATTTTTTCACTGAGAGGGTTGTGGATGCATGGAACAGCCTCCATGAGGAGGTCGTGGAGTCAAGAACAGTGGGGGACTTCAAGAATGCATGGGACAGGCATAAGGCAGTCCTATTGGGGGGTAGGAGGAAGTAAGCTGTTGGTTAACTAGGATCTGCAGCTTATCTGTTAGGTAGGAAAATGGGCAGACTAGGTGGGCCAAGCGGTCCTTATCTGCCGTCAAATTCCATTTTTCTATGTTTCTATGAGATGATGACATCACAACCATTACCAATTTCCATTTTGAAAATGTTCTTCAGTATAAATTAGTATTTTGGACACAACAGTGAAAGGTCTGCTAGTGCAGTTTGAAACAGAACTGTATATGCTAGATACAACAGTGAGGTATGTTTTTGATTGTTCCTTTGGGTTTTGTTGCTTTGCAGTGATGAAAGGTTCTCTTTTGTTCTGTGTGGCTTACTCTGAAGTTGTATATTTACGTTAATGTGGGCATTGCCTGCAGCAGAAAGCATTCGCAGTCCTTTCTACAAAGAACTGGAGGACCTGGGGCTGCTTTGAAGTTGTATTTGTGTCTCAGTTTGGGCACTGCATGCAACTGAAAGATTTAGCTGTTTTTTTTCCTGTAGTTTGTAGGTTTGAGGTGGGGGTGATCTCGCACAAGTTTTTCATTTGCAGATATATATATTGTTCTAGCAAGTTAGAACATCAGAACACAAAAGTAAACGGAAGTTGACAAATACTGTATGCCCATTGTGACCATCTCTTACTTTTCAGTGGTAGTACTTATTACCTTTTGAGGCTTTCACAGGAAAAGCCTGAGACAGCAAGGAAGATTTAGTACTGCTTGGGGGGTGCTGCAAGGTTTGCCACTTGATTTTAGGCATAAGATAGATTACACTTATATGGATACTAATTAAATGATGGGGACCAATACAAAAAATCTGATAAAGTGCAAAAAAAATTTAAAAATTGTAAGAGTTTGAGGTTATGGTATGCTTTCTATTGAGCCTCTGGTCACAAGCAGTATCCCACAAGGCTCAGTTTTGAGCCCAACATTATTTTTCCTATCTTTATATCAGATTTACAAAATAACACTAATAATATGTTACCACGTTTGCTGATTATACAAAACTTGGAAGAGCTGTCAGCACAGATGATGAAATAATCTCCATCCAGAAGGACCCTGACACACTATCTCAATGGGCCTACAATAATGGAATGAAATTTAACAGACAAGTGCAAGATTATGCATCTAGGTGAAAAAGGGCATTCTATTATATTAATGGTATTGCACTTACAGCTAGCAGTGCAGAGAAAGGTCTTGGTGTAGTCATTAGTGATAACTTTACATGAGGACCACACTGTGAGATGATTACAGGTAAAGCCAGATTTATACTGGGCAACATAAAACAGGCCTCCATAAGCCGTTCTGAATCTGTCGTTTTACCGCTACACAAAGCATATGTGCTTGTTGCCCCACCTTAGAAAGGATATCAATATGCTGCAGAGGGTACAGGGGAGGGCCACCAAATTGACTGGCAGACTTGCTTATCAATCAGTAAGATGGTTCTAAGGTTAAATACTCTTACAATTCACAGCTTAGAAAGATGAAGAATTAGGGGGAGATCTACTACAAATGTATAGGATATCTAATATAAGTATAGTATTAGAGGGTATGCTTTGGGAATTGATCACAAACCTTTTGGCACTAATGCAAGAGGCAACTTCTTCACTAGACTAGACAATAATATACAGTTAACAAGATCATACTATTGAGACAGCAGAAGGACATTCTTGCTAGGTAAACCTTGCCTCCTTATTTTCCTAATATCATAGTATTAACTGTAGTATCCCTGAACAGAGCATCTCAAGGGATGGCTTTACTTCCTGTCACATTCGACAAGAACCAGGGCACAAGAATAATCTAAGGAATGCAGGAAACTTAACTGTCAAGCCACTGGAGCAACCAACAAGGAACTCAAAGTAGTAGACCAGGGAGGGGCTGTGGACATGGCCTACCTAGACTTTAGCAAGGCATTTGACACAGTCCCACACAAAAGATTAGCAGTCAAATTAACCAGCCTGGGAGTGGGTCCCAGGGTGGTAGCCTGGGTAAAACACTGGCTAAACAACAGGACACTAAAGGTAATTGTGAATGGAGTCCACTCTGAAGAAAGAGGGGTTACTAGTGAGGTACCGCAGGGTTCAGTACTGGGTCCAGTCCTTTTTAATGTCTTTATAAGTGACATTGCAGAGGGACTGGAAGGAAAAGTATGCCTCTTTGCAGATGACACAAAGATCTGCAACAGGGTTGATACACAAGGAAGTGTGGAAAGGATGAGAAGGGACTTGGCAAGGTTGGAGGAATGGTCAGAAGTATGGCAGCTTGGATTCCATGCAAAGAAGTGCAAAGTAATGCACCTGGGAAACAAAAACCCAAGGGAAGATTACACAATGGGGGGTAGTAACAACAACAAAAATGGAAAGGGACCTAGTGGGTAATTATATCAGATGACCTTATGTTTGGCAAGCAATGTGAGAAGGCGGTAGGGAGGGCTGGGGGGATACTGGGCTGTATAGGGAGAGGCATCACCAGCAGAAAACAGGAAGTTGGTATCCCTCTGTACAGACAGTTGGTGAGACCCCATCTGGAGTACTGCGTCCAGTTCTGGAGACCCCATCTCCGCAAGGACAGACATGATGGTGGCAGTTCAGAGGAGGGCAACTAAAATGGTGCAGGGTCTGCAAGAGAAGCCATACAAGGAGAGACTAAAGGAGCTTAATATGTATACCCTTGAGGAAAGGAGGGAGAGGGGGGACATGATAGAAATGTTTAAGTACCTCAGTGGAATCAACAAAGTCCAAGAGGGTAGAATCTTTCAGAAAGAGAGATGTGCAAGAACAAGGGGACACAATTTGAAGATAGAGGGGACGTCAGGGGCAATGTGAGGAAGTATTTTTTCACAGAGGCGGTGGACGATGGAACAGCCTTCCTGAGGAGGTTGTGGGGTCTAAAACTGTGGGAGAATTCAAGAATGCATGGGACAGACATAAGGCAATTTTGTGGGGGTAGGAAGAAATAGGCTGTTGGTTAAATAGGATCTGCAGCTTATCCTCTAGGTAGGGAAATGGTCAGACTAGGTGGGCCAAGCGGTCCTTATCTGCCATCAAAGTCTATGTTTCTTTGGGGGGATATTGGGCAAAGTGGTTAGGAACAAAGCTGGGAACCAGGTTAAAAATTCCAACACAGCCACTGGCTCAGTGAGACTCTCAGCAAGTCACTTGACCTCCCCCTGCTACAGTCTTTTTTTTTTTTGCTGGTATCCCCCGGTCTGGGTTGGCCCTTCCTCCTGCCGTCCACCCAGCCCCGTCCCCCGACCTTCATGCACCTACCTTAACTCCCATGGGTTACCTTTCATAGCAGGGTGGTAGGGAGCACCCAACTCAACCCACCAAGACCAGATCCAGTGTCAGGAGGTGCCTTCTCGGGAGGGGGGAGGGTCTGCGGCGGACGGCCATCATGCCACTCGACCCCAACTGCTGTTTCTGCTTTTCTGCGGAGGGAAGCATGCAAGTCGACAATGGCCGAGCCACATGCAAATTCACACATGGTACGCCAGTCGGCTGCTCCACCTCCGTGCCCCGAAGTGTAGGACCTGGCGTGACAACACCTAGCCTCCGCTAGGTGTCAGGCAGGCACCTGTCTCGATTCCCCACCTCGCCGGGACAGGAGAGCTGTCCTCCAGACCCTTGATCCTTTCCCACCCAGGCTGACCCCCGGTGACCTGGTCGCCAGCATGGCAGGAGGTAAGGCATCGATGCCTCAGCCCTTCATGCCACTGGGCGGGCTGCTAGTCTCTTCTAAGTATAAACTCTTATACTCTTCTGAGTATAAACAGGACCTTCATTATAACTAGGGTTGTACTTTTGCCATGGAAATGTTGGGAGAAAATCATGACAAAATGGGAAAACTAATGGAATCCATGACTTCCACAACAAAGGTACAGCCCTAATTTTAACCAAAATGCTGCACTCACCTCAGCTGGGCTAGCATGAGTAATAAATTATTGAGTATATATACACATACTAGCTGGCAGAACCCAGGCTGTAAAATGCCCACTGTACTCAGAGGTTAGACAAGTCTCTGTAGGTGTTCCTCAGGAGTCAATCTTAAGACCCCTTCTCTTCAGCTTATTCATAAATTAAATACCTACCACATGCAGGGCAACTAACATACTACATTATGCAGATAATGCTTTCATTTTCTGCAGTGACAAATGCCTGGATAAGCTGAGACAGAGGCTTCAGATGAACTTTACTGCCCTCCAGGATTGGTACACCACCAACCTGCTAACAATGAACACCAAAAAAAAACCAAAATTATGATTTTTTACCACTCAAAGCAAGACCCGCATTCCACTGGCCCTAACCATTACGTTCTCAGCAGGGACACCCCCCCCCCTTTGAGCAAGTAAAAACATTTGAATCTCTCTGGGTCACCCTTGACAGCATGCTGACTTCAGTGCTCAAGTAGATCTCCTGGTTAAGGCAGCCCACTTGAGAACAGGACTACTCTACAAACACAGAAACAGAAACATAGACTTTGACGGCAGATAAGGATCGCTTGGCCCACCTAGTCTGCCATTTCCCTACCTACATGATAAGCTGCAGATCCTATTTAACCTACAGCCTATTTCTTCCTACCCCCCACAAAAACTGCCTTATGTCTGTCCCATGCATTCTTGAATTCTCCAGTTTTAGACCCCACAACCTCCTCAGGAAGGCTGTTCAAACATTCACCACCCTCTCTGTGAAAAAATACTTCCTCACATTGCCCTGAGCCATCCCCTCTACCTTCAAATTGTGTCCCTTGTTCTTGCACATCTCTTTTTCTGAAAGATGCTACCCTCTCGAACTTGTTGATTCCACTGGGGTACTTAAAAGTTTCTATCATGTTCCCCCTCTCCCTCCTTTCCTCAAGGGTATACATATTAAGCTCCTTTAGTCTCTCCTTGTATGGCTTCTCTTGCAGACCCTGCACCATTTTAGTTGCCCTCCTCTGGACTGCCTCCATCCTGTTTATGTCCTTGCAGAGATGGGGTCTCCAGAACTGGACGCAGTACTCCAGATGGGATCTCACTGTCTGTACAGGGGGATACCAACTTCCTGTTTTTTGTTGGCGATGCCTCTCCCTATACATCCCAGTATCCCCCCAGCCCTCTCTACTGCCTTCTCACATCGCTTGCCAACCTTAAGGTAATTTGATATGATTACCCCCAGGTCCCGTTCCATTTTTGTTGTTGTTACTACCCCCACACTGAGTAATCTTCCCTGGGTTTTGTTTCCAGGTGCATTATTTTGCATTTCTTTGCATTGAATCCAAGCTGCCGTACTTCTGACCATTCCTCCAACCCTGCCAAGTCCCTTCTCATCCTTTCCACAGACATAGCTTCCTACCAGAAGTCAGGAAAATGTTAGCACAGTGCTTCACTGCTAGCTTTGTTGATTATGGAATTGTGGTTTATGGTTCTGCAACTTGACAGTGTGTTGACCAGAGTCAGAGGTTTCCTAAACAGGGCTACCATTTTGCACTTGTTCTAAGCTCCAATACACACACCTGCGTACTGTACAACAGTATGAACTGGCTGAACAAAAATTCCAGGCTGCTCTGTCACACCGTGGTCAGAGATTGCAAAGCCATACGAGGCCTGCTGTCTCCAGGGTTTCAGGCCAAGTTCACCTATGTGGATAACAAATACTCAACACTTGGTGTAGTGAGACACTCACTGCAGCTCCCATGTAAAAACACATCTCTTGACCAGTTCTGCTTCTTGTATCATTTCCCTAGGCAATGGAATTGCCTCCAAGAAAACTGCCTCCAATGGAACTACGTGCCTCCAAGAAAATGGATTGCTCCGTTGAACTATTCAAATCCCAGCTGTTCTCCTTGCTTACTCCACCTGGTTCCTACAATTGCTACTGCTGACCCCCTAAACTTGTACAATTGGTACACAATGGAACTATATACACTGCAGTTGACTTGCTGTAACTTGCTGACATGCTTCTCAGGTTCTGGTTATCACTATACAGCACAAACCAGTATGAATACTGTCTCATCTCAGTTTAAAGGTGTGTAACTGGACTTCTGCCATGAAGTCTGCTGATTATCTGTATTGTTTTGCTGTATTGTTATCTGTAACCTACTCTGTACTTGTATTTGACGCTAAATCCTTTGAAAATAGGCACTGCCTAAAGTGTTTTATGTAAAATAAACACTAAACATACCACCCCACCCACATAAAGCCAGAAAACACAACCCATACACCTACCTGGTAAATCGAGGGCTACAGATCGGTATCCATGTCCAGAGAGTAGGGTCAGTGTTCCAAGATCTTCCCAGGTTTTGGAGGTGAAAGACTGCCCATGTAAGAGCACTACCTCAAACCTGAACAAAATCATGTAAAGAGAGAGACTGAGTAAAACAATACACAAACAACATTATTTATAACCTATTGTCATCCTACACTTAAGCACAAAAACAAGGGGTGGTTGGTGCCACAGTGATCACTCCACTTGAGTTGCATGAATGTGAGACACTGACCATGGATGGCAACATGTACCAGAAGAGGGGAGAAAAGAAACCACACACGCGCACATTACTGGAGTGCACCTGGGATGTCTGTGCATCAACAAGGACAGGCTTACTGGCCAAGTTTCTTTAAGTACAGTTATGTAAGAACTTACCATAACAGTAGATTTGAGAGAATCTCTTGCGTCAGGCCACACCTATGGAACTATAGCCATCAGTCACCAGGACCACAGGGAAACATTTTTGCTAGCAGTCTGCTAGGGGCTGCCCAAGATGACATCAACATCCTATAGGACATATAAATGTGGGCACCCTCGTGCCCTCCTCAGTTCCCCGCCATATATCATCAGAGGACCTCCTCCTGGGGGAACCGAGGGAGCTGAAAGTTCCCACTAAGTACCATAAAACAACAGAGAGCAGAAAGTACATCAAGCTGGAAAGCGAGACAGGAGTGAAGAGCACAGAGACAGAGGGGTACAGAGGTGCGACAGCATGGCCTCATGCAGGAGATTATCTCAAAGATCTACTGTTACAGTAAGTTCTTACTTAACTGTAATATCTTCTTCGAGGATATCTCTTGCATCAGGCCACACCTATGGAACGAGTCCCAAGCAGTACTGACAGAGACACAGTCTGGGTGACTGGACACTATAGGCCTATGAAAGGGGGCCTTGAAGCACAGCCAGGGCGAAGCCTGCTCTTCTTCTAGAGGCAATGTCCAGACTGTAGTGTTTAGTGAAAGTGTGGACAGTACTCCAAGTTGCAGCAGCACAATTTTCAGCAGCTGACACATTCCTGAAACAGTCAACAGAGAGGGCCATGCCTCTGGTTGAATGGCCACGCACAAGCCCAGGAAGGTCCTAACTATACTTCCTGTAACAACACGTAACACAGCTGGCCAACCATTTTGACAGGCATTGTTTAGAAACTGGTACACCCTCTTTCCCAGGGGTAAAAGAAACAAAAAAGCTGTGAGGACTTCCTGCAGTCCTTCGTACAATGAATATAACATCCGAGTACTCTGTGTACATCTAATGTATGGAGCAATGCTTCCCCTGGATAGGCATGCTTGGGAAAATAGGTAGGTGGATATTTTGTTTCAAAGTAAACTCAGTAATGACCTTAGGAAGAAACTTAAGAGTTGGTCCGTAAAGACACCCTGTCTTTATGGAAAATCAAATAAGGAGACTCGCACATAAGAGCCTGAAGCTCAGAAATCCTTTGAGCAGAAGAAACAAACATAGAAAAGTGATGGCACAAGGGGACTGCAAGGTCCATCTAGTCTGCCCAAGAACCTACCTGGTGCTATTCCCCTTCCCTCCTTTGCCTTTCTGTATGCTACCTTTATGTCTATACCATGCGTTCTTGAACTGGCTTACCATTTTGACCCCCACTATCTCCTTGGGTAGGCTATTCCATGGGTCCACCACCCTCTCTGTAAAGAAGAACTTCCTTATATTACTCCTGAACCACCCCCCTTCAACCTCATGTCATGCCCTCTTGTTCTCCCACTCTTTCAATTGGAAAATCTCCTGAATGTTTATTTATTTATTTATTGAAGAGTTTCACCAGGAAAGTTACACTGAGCAGAAGCTCGTCTTATGGCATGTCCTGGGGGAAGGGGATTTAGGACAACAGACAAATATTGCAACAAGATACATACAGCAGCAGCTAGGTTAACAACCATATATAATAGCTCTATATTAGATACATTACACCTAATACATACACGTATACTGATATCCATATAAGTATACATTTAGCAGATTGTACTGTTTACAAACTACAACATAGTTACAGAGTTTTGGGGGGACAGAAAGGAATAGGTGAGGAGGGGATGGGAAGTAGAGGAGTGGGAGAGTGCTAAGTCAAAGTAGGTGCGGACTTGCAAGGGCTACTAAGGCGAAATAAAACCAGCAGAAAATTTGGCCGTCCCTCAGCGGTTAGTACAGTTGCAGTTTGTCACTAGGTAGTTTGCTAGGGAAGAGGAGAGAGAGTAGTTTGAGGAGGAGTGGTGGATTTGGGCTGGAAGTAGGTTCCAAAGTTTAGGTTGGCGATATGAGAAAGCCAATTGGCTTGACATAGTGTGTCTGAAGGGTATGTTTAGGGAATGGGTGTCCTCGGACCGGAGGGTGTAGTTTGACTGGTGGGGGGCGGATGAGGTGACTAGATAGGTGGGCAGTGAGCCTAACCAAAATTTTGAGATACACTTAGCCGCGTGCAGTGTTCTCCTGTCAGCAAGTGAAAGAAAATTCAGGGAGCGGTACAGTGCGCAGCGATGTGCCAGAGCAGGGGCATCCAAAGCATAACGGCAGAAGGAGTTGAAGAGAGGTTCAAGCCTGGATAAGGAGGACTGAGGGGCAGCACCATATACAACATTGCAATAGTCAAAGGTAGGCAGTATCATTTTGCATGCTAGTTCCCTCCTGGTAAGGTGGGGGATACTCCTCCTGCTACGATAGAGGGCCCCTAGTTTAGGCCGGAGTTTCTTTGGGATAGAATCAATGTGGGTGGAAAAGTTTAGGTTTCTATCAAGCCAAACTCCTAGATAGCGGAAGGACGCAGTGTCTTCAAGCACAGTTCTATCTGTAGTGGTGAAAGTGGGTAGGGAGGGAAGCCTTGCCAACCTCTGCCTAGTACCAAACGTCATAGAGACCGTTTTCTTTGTGTTTAGGAAAAGATGGTGTTCCCTTAGCCAGCATTGCACCTTTTTGAAATCTAACTGTAGTCTAGTAGTGACATCAGTGACCGAGTTACCCGTTGTGAACAGCACAGTATCGTCTGCATACATGTGTATATCAGTAGTTGAGCAGACCTGAGGGAGGTCGTTTAGGAAAATAGAGAAAAGGAGTGGTCCTAGTACCGAACCCTGGGGAACTCCCATGGTAATGGGGAGGGGGGAGGAGAGGGCCTCTGCTATCCGGACAGATTGAGTTCTACCCGATAAATAGGATTTGAACCAGTCAGTGGCATTTGGCGAGAGATCTGCGGTCTTGAGGCAGTTTATGAGAATGGGGTGCGAGACGGTGTCAAAAGCCTTGGCCAAGTCAATAAAAATAGTTGAGGTTATGTGGCCTTTGTCCATACCCAAGGCGATTGTGTCTGTGAGGCGTAAGAGCGAGGTGGCAGTGGAGTGGTGTTTCCTGAACCCGGCTTGGAAAGGAGTGAGGAAGGAGGAGTCAGTAATGTAGGAGGTGAGTTGTTCAAGGACTAGGTGTTCCTGGAGCATTGCCAGAGTGGGAAGGAGAGAGATAGGATGGTAGTTTGGGGAGGAGGGATCACCACCTTTGGGTAGTGGGAGAACCGTGGTGTGTTTCCATGCTGCAGGACAGTGGAGTAGGCAAAGGAGAGGTTTAACAAGATGATATAGGGTAGGAGATGGCAGGAGCAGACAGATAGAGGAGCTTGGGGTCCAGGCCGTCTGGTGAGGAGCCTTTAGTTGGTTGATAGACTGAAGGGCTAGGAGAGCAGCAGCAGCAGGGGTGATATAGGTGAAGGAGAAGGGGGCACTGGGCGCGGAAGTACATGGATTTGGGAGGGGAGAAGCAGGGGATGGGGTCGGGCCTGTTGTGGAGTTTGAGTCTGCCCGGGGTGCCAATTGCAGTATAGCAGCGCAGGACGAGAAGTGGGAGTTAAAGCAGCCAGCGACTGCCAGCGGCTCAGAGAGGTCAGTGAGGTTTTGCCTAATGGTAGGTGTGGGAGGCTTGAAGGAAGGAAAGAAAAGGGATTGGACCACTTTCCAGAATTTGGAAGGATTATTTGTGTTAGCATGGAAGTTCGCCTGACAGCGTTCTGATTTGGCCAGTCGGATAGCTGTGGTACACTGGTTTTGAAGCTCCCTGTATCGTTGGAAGTCGCTAGGGCATTTGGTAGCCTTGTGCTTTCGCCAAGCAGCATTGCGGGTTCTTTGGCAGGAGAGGAGCTCAGGGGTTACCCAGGGCAGATGATTGCCCCGGACTCTGATCTTACACAGCAGTGCGTGTTGATTCCATACTTGGAGGAACCTATCACTGAACAATTTGAGAGCCACATCGATAGTGGTGCAGGCGGCGAGCAGGGACCAGTCTGTGTTGGTGAGGTCATGATGCAGAGGTAGTGTGTCCAGAGAGGAGTAGGTGCGTGTTAACAGGACTTTATGTGGAATTTTTTGCCTGTGTATTTTACGAACCATGTATACTGGGTGGTGCTCTCTTATAACATCTGGTAGGAGGCCAGCAGCCCTAACTCTATGAGGGTGGGATGCAAGGACTAGGTCCAGGAGGGAGTGGTTATGTTAACCTTATTTATACCCCTCATATATTTAAAAGTCTCAGTCATGCCCCCAACTCCTCTGTTCCAGGCAGTACATGTTGAGTTCCCTCAGCTTGTCCTGGTATGCCATATGGTACAGTCCTGTATAATTTCTGTGGCCCTCCTCTGCCCATCTCAATTCTGTTTATGCCCCTTTCGAGGTGCAGTCTCCAGTACTGTATGCAGTACTCCAAGTGGGGGTGAACCAGCGCCCTGCAGAGTGGTAACACCACTTCCCTCCTGCGATTCACGCTTCCCCTCCTGATGCAGCCTGGCATTTCACTTGCCTTTAGTACTGCCTTTTCACACTGTTTACCCACTTTCAAGTCTTCTGATATAATGACCCCTAAGTCCCTCTCCTGACTGGTGGAGGTTAGCTTCTCTCCTCCCAGGTAGTAATCCTCTTTGGGATTGTTTCTGGCCAAGTGCATGACTTTGCAATGTTTGGCGTTGAATTTCAGCTGCCATGTTTCCAACCACTCCTCCAGTTTCTTCAAGTCTGAAGTCATACTCTTCACATCCTCAGGGAAGTCCACTCTGTTGCAAATCTTGGTATCGTTAGCAAATAGACACACTTTACCTTCCAGCCCATTTGCAATGTCTGCTATGAACACACTGAAGAGTAGGGTACCCAGTATCAAACCCTGTGGTACCCACCCCTCTGGTTTCTTCCCTCAGTTGAAAATGCCCCATTTACCTGAACCCTCCATGTTCTTCCTCTCAGCCAGCTACTCACCCACTCAACCACTTCCCTGCCCACCCCTATGTGGTCCAGCTTCCTTACCAGCCTTCTGTGAGGAACACAGTCAAAGGCTTTGCTAAAGTCCAGATAGGAGACATCTACCGCTGCTCCCTGATCTACTATCCTTGTAACCCAGTCAAAGAAGTCAACCAGGTTAGTTTGGCAAGACCTACCTGCCGTGAACCCATGCTGTTTTGGGGTTTGCTGCCCACTGGATTCCAGATATGTTATGATTCTCTGTTTGAGTAGTGTCTCCATCAACTTCCCTACCACCGATGTGAGGCTTACCGGGCTGTAATTGCCAGCCTCCTCACTGCTATGTGGAGCAGGACCACTGTTGCCCTTTTCCAGTCCTCCAGTATGGTTCCACCCTCTAATAATTTGGTGAACAGTTCTTTTAGAGGTGCTGCTAGTACACTCCCCAGCTCCCTGAGAACTCTAGGGTGAACCCCACCTAGTCCCATGGCCTTGTCCACCTTTAGTTTATTTAAGGCTTCCGAGACTTGAGCTGCTGTGAAGCAGCTTGTGTCAACCCCTGGTCCCTGGGTGTTGCTACCATGCAGGGCTGGCCCATCCCCTGTGTTCTCTTTGGTGAACACCGAACAGAAGTACTGATGTAAGACTTCTGCTTTCTCGCAATCTTTTTCTACCAGTTTCCCTCCAGTATCTGCTAGTCTAACTATCCCCCCCCCTTGGTTTTCCTCTTTTCCCTTACATACCTAAAGAGGGGTTTATCTCCCTCCTTTACCCCTGCGCAATTCAGTTAGGGCTTTAGCCTTCCTTATTGCCTTACCAGCTTCCTTCTGTGCTACCTTATAGGTTTCCTTATCCTCATCTTTCATTGACACCCTAAACTTTGTGTACGCCTTCTTTTTCTCCCTTACTACTGTAGCCACCTCCCTGGAGAACCAGAGAGGTTTTCTTTTCTTATTTGCCTTGCTCACACTTCTAACGCACTGTTCAGTTACCTCTGCAATTGCTCCTTTGAGATACTCCCACATTTCGTCTACTCCTTTCTCTTCCCTGTATCCAAGACTCTCTGCCAGGCTCTCTCTCATCTTTTGAAAGTCTGCTTTCTGAAATCTAAAACCCTGATCTTGGAATGACTAATTTCTTCACTAGTGTTTACTTTAAATCCCACCATGCAGTGGTCACTATTTCCTAAGTGGCACCCTACCTCTATGTTCTTTACCTTGTCGCTGTTACTTAAAACCAAGTCCAGGACAGCTTCACCTCTGGCAGGAGTTTCCACAAGCTGCCTCAGCCCTGCACCCTGCAGGACCATTACAAAGTCCCTTCCTCTTGATGAAGATGCTGTAGAAGATTTACAGTTTATGTCTGGCAAGTTAAAATCCCCTATTATTGTCTCGCCCTTGTCTGTCATTTTGTGGAATGTCTCCATCATTTCGTTGTCCCCAATATCCCCTTGCGACAAGGGCCTGTAGGTAATTCCTATCCTAATGGCTGCCCCTGATCCCGTCTCATTTGTTACCCATAGTGCTTCTGACTCATCTGGGATCCCCTGAATCTCTGTAGCATTGATTTCCTCCCGAATGTATGCTACCCCACCCCCTTTCCTACCCTTCCTGTCCCTTCTGTACAGGTAGTAGCCCGGATAGCCATGTCCCCACTCAGGTTCTCTGTGAACAAAGTTTCCGCAAATGGCCACTAAGTCAAGTTCGGCCTCTGCCATGATGTCAGGGATTTTGTTCGCCAGGCTTCTGGCGTTTATTGCCATTGCCCTCCATGTTCTATCCCCACTCTTAGCACAGGTGGGTTTCCTTTTGTTTTGCCACACCTCTTTAGTACCCTTAAAGAGTCCCTGACGCGGTTGTGACATTTTTGAAAAATGTAATATTTAGACACAATTCAGCTTTTATTTAATATTTTTCTGTAATTTGTACCCTTACTTCTTTAGTACTAAGGACATCTATGTGTAAGAATGATCACAGCAATATATGTTCTGGCTGCATGCCTACACTTGGCATCACAGTTTTGTTTATGATATCACAGTCTGTTGCTGTGGAGATCATCATGATGTCATAAACAGGGGCTTACGATGTCAAGTGTAGGCAAGCAGAAAGAGCAGATAAAGTCTAATGGACAGTATTTCTCTTTCATACCACTGTCCCCAGTAATAAAGAAAAAAGCAAAGAATTATAAAAAACATATAAAATAAAAACTGAACTATGTCTACATGTCACTTTTTTTTTTTTTGTAAGTTTTTCGAATGTCGTCAGGGGCTCTTTAATGGATCTTCTTTGGGCTGCACCTATGGTTTCAGATGAAAGATTTATGGGACTCTTTCGGTGTGCACCTGTGGTTTTGTACAAAACGTTTTGTTGGAAAGGTTTCCACCCCTCATTTGTACCCCTGCCGGAACGCCTTGGATCGGTACCTGTGGTTTCGGATGAAACATTTTGTTGACAAGTTCGGCTGCACGTATTGACAAGAGTTTTCCCTAACTTGTACGGTATTATCATGCTTTAGAGTAGTTACCTTATTGTTTGTTGCTGTCAGGGACCTAGTGACCTTCTCACCCTTCGCCTTGGTAAATGTCGTCTCCATCTCCCCAGCCTTCAATTTAAATGGACCACGTACACATCACATTTTTGACGAAGTGCCCTCACCCCTTCCTTTGTCAGGTGGAGGCCATTGTACCGAAAGAAGCCCTTCTTCTAGAAGGAATGCTAGTTGCCGATGAGATAGTAGCTGTCTTCCTGGCACCATTCCCTCAGCCATACGTTAAAACTCACATATGTCCTCCTCTCTGACTCTCTTGGTGCTTCCATCCCACCACCAAACTGGAAGCACCCCCGAGAATGCCAGTGTGGACGAAAGAGAGGATATTCTGTTAGCAAGTTGTACAATGTGTTATTTTGTCTCCACAACTGAGTGACTGGACAAGTCATTTGTCCCTAGGTGAATGACTATGTGTTTTGTTCCATCCTCCCTTCGCACAATCTGCTTGATGTGTTTTATGTCCCTTTTTGCCGATGCGCCTGGGAGATGCTTAGCAATGACCCTGGTACCGCCATTTCAATTTATGTGGGATTCCACTCCGCGGATCATGGAATCTCCCACTATAATGTTTCTTTTTGCCCCTGTTGCCATTGTTTTCTTTACCATTTTCAATCACGCTTGGCTCTGTGAGCCGTTCCCTAGAACACTGCAATGCCTAGTGACTGGTTCCATTACCAGTGGTGCATATCTGTTATTTATAAGCACATTATTTTCAGATGTTCGTGTTTTAGCACTTGACACACGGCCTTGCCTCCCCCTCCTGATCACCTGCCAGCCCTCCGATTCTGGATCCTGCCAGGACCGGTGCTGACATTTGTGTGCCACTGGGTTGGAGGTGGGATGAGCGGGTGTCTGTAGCTTTGCACTTTGACCTGGAGCTCATGTATTGTGGCCCATGCTTCTCTCAGCTGGGTCCTAAGGTCGGCTATAGCCCAGCAAGCCGGGCATGGACCCAGGCCACGGAAGAACACCCTGCCGAATAGGGCCCCACTTTGTCCACAAGTGAATCTCCATTGCTACTAGAATATTTGAGGTTGGAGAGGATCCACTAGGGTGACGTCTAGAGAGTAAAAAGACTATTTGTCCTCCTGTCGTGGTTTTACAGCAGCTGTTTTAAGGAAAATATGGAAGCAGAGGTTAGAACATGTTGGACGAAAGATTTTTTTTTTAGCCTTAATTATGTGGAGACTCTCAGCCGGGCAATGTGTGGACGAAAGTCAGTGAAGAGAAAAGATCATCTTTTTTTTTTTCTCTCTCTCTGAGATGTACTTTCCCTGCAGAAAATCAGTAGAGGTACCTGTACAGAAAAACAATCAACTTCTGGCAGTGGCTGCAACAAAGACCACCAACCATAGCGCCCCTGGATGAAAGTAAAGGTAACCTGATCTTTTAAATCTTTCTGTTGGAAGGTATCAACCAAGCCTTTGTCAGCTCCACTCCCTCCCCCCGGTTACACTAATAATCCCCTGGAAGAGCAGTGGAAGAAAAACAATTAGCTCTTTCAATGTAAGGAAGAGACTGCAAAACCTGTATGCTCAAAACTAAATTTGTAAAGCACAACCAGTAAGCACAAAATAGTAACAAAACAGTAACTCAGCTTAGCCTAAAGAGAGATTAAACAGTAAAAAATGTAAGCACAAAACTAACAAAACCTGTAAGCACAAAACAAAATAGTAATAGGACAGTAACTCTGCTTAGCCAAAAGAAGCCACAATGTTTCTCCTTGCTCTGTTAATATTGCTCCTTGCTCTGCCATTTCAAGAAAACCTAGAAGAAAAAAGCCCAGGTAAAGCTAGGGGCCTTTTGTCAGTAAATCTTAGGCCCTGTCCACACTACACCTGAAAACACCCTCTGTAACGTTACAGAGTGCCGATAATTTTACCGTAACGGTGAGTGTTTACACTGGTAACGTTACAGATGGCGTTTCCGAAACCGTTGTTGAAACCTGTTAGGAGGTGGTTTCAACAATGGTTTCTGTAACGTTAGCAGTGCTGTAACATTACAAGGTGCCATGTAAACGGACATCCATGTAGCCACCAGTCCGCCAGTATCCCATACTGCTGTGCAGTGGCTCCGTGCCGCCAGCACCCGGCCTCCAGCATGGGAGACATATACAGAGGAACGGGGACGTGTGGAGCAGTACGGTGCATGCTCAGTGCAGGGCGTGTGGCAGAGGGACATCTGCAGAACAGTGCAGACAGGCCCCACACCACAGAAGGGCACCCGAATAAACCGTGCAAGCACATACGGATACCGCCGTATGTGCATGACGTTGGGTGGCAGCATGTTGTGGTGCCTGATGCAGAGGAGCACTGACCATAGCAGCCCACAGGACAGCTGTGCTGGCCGTTCTGCTGCCAGGGATCGGAACCGCAGCAGCTGCACTCGCAGCCTCGGCACCGCACTGTGGCAGTCCAATGATTGGGACTCGGTAGTGACATCATGTTGGGGAGGTTATTCTGGGTACGGGAAGGGTGCACTGCACAGGACCGCATCATGGGACATGCCCGGCTGTACACGGGTTGGGCACGGTTTCTGACCTGTTTGCGGTGTGGACAATCAGTAACGGTTTGCAACAGCATGCACACATAGTGTGGACACACCATAACGGTGTCGGTCCATACCATTTTCCAAACGTTACAGTGTTTTCTGGTGCAGTGTGGATGGGGCCTTAATCTTCCGCCTTAACACACCAGCTAACCTGACTTTCTAAATCTTCCTTCTGTTGGAAGGTACTAAGCCTTTGTCAGCTCCACTGCCCAGTTACACTCCTAATCCCCTGGAAGAGCTATGTAAGAAAAGCAATCAACTCCTTGAGAAAGAGACTGCAAAACCTGTAAGCCCAAAACAAAACTTGTAAGCACAACCTGTAAGCTCAAATCAAAATAGTAACAAGACAGTAACTCTGCTTAGCCAAAAGAAGCCGCAATGTGTCTCCTTGCTCTGTCCTTTCAAGCAAACCTAGAGGAAAAAAGCTCAGGAAAAGCTAGATGCTCTGGTAAAGCTAGGTGCTTTTTGTCAGCAAACCTTCAAAGCAACTAAAAATAACACTTTCCAAGAAAGGAAGCGTAGCTCGCCATGTCGCGGACAGCTCAAAAGGAGCCAAAGTAAGTTTCTCCTACACAAAATGAAAGTGCCAAAGTGGGACTGGGTTACAAATGGGAGGCTTCAGATGAAGAATGCCCACAAAAATGTATGGAACACCTCCAGTTGTGACACCGAACGGCCAACTACTGGCACATGGAAGGTTGAAATAGCAGTCAAGTGCACTTCAATGGAGGAGTACTGCAGGCCAGAATCTGAGAGGGAAAGCAAGTACTCCAGAATCTGATTCACTGGACAAGTGAAAGGATCCAAACTGTGGGAAGCTGCCCACAGAGCAAACCTCTTCCATTTCATGGAGTATGTGGCTGTGGTGGAAAGCTTTCTGGCAACCACCAGGACATCCACCTCTTTTGGCGACACCCCAAATCTCGCAATGGCTATGTCCTCGGGAGCCATGCATAAAGATGGAGAGACTCGAGGTCCGGATGGACCAGGGTGCCCTGTTCCTGAGACAGCAGACCCTTGCACAGGGGCAAGGGCACTGGAGGTTTCACTGCTATTTGCTGCAGTAACAGAAACCATATCCGACAGGGCCAGAAAGGTGCCACAAGTATTAGAGTGACCCCTCCATTCGGAGCTTGATTAGCACCCTCTGAATCAGAGGAAAGGCATAGAGGAACCTTCCTTTCCAAGAAAGGGACAATGCATCTCGAAAACTCCAGGCCCTGGATCGAGCAAGCAGAAAAGTGGAAGTCTTGCATTGAGTGGAGATGCAAAAATGTCCAACTCTGGACGACCCCACCTGTTGAACAGGTCTTCCACTACTGAGGTCAGCAGTTTCCACTCGTGAATTTTGGACTGTAATCGGCTTAAACTGTCTGCCAGGATGTTTGACGCCTGGAACATGGACAGTGGACAGCTGTAGACCGTGTTCTAGAGCCCAGTACCAGGCCCTCATCGCTTCACGACATAGAGGGTACAAATGGGTCCCCATTTGCTTGTTGATGTACTGTACTACACTGACGTTGTCCATCTGCACCAGCAGATGGCCAGTGAACAGATGGGTCTGGAAGGCTTGTAAGGCACACAGAACGGCCCTCATTTCTAGGACATTTTATGTGGTGGGCAGCCACGGTGCCCCAGATGAGCCCCCAGCCTATCCACGAAGCGTCTGTGGTAAGAATCTGCTGAGAGGAAGGAACGAGGGAAGGGAACCCCTTTCAAAAGGTTGCTGGGTTCCATCCACCACAAAAGTACCTTCTTGACAGGGGAAGTGAGAAGAAACTACTGTTCTAGGTCATCGGGGCACCGATCCCACTGGACCCTCAATGTCCACTGAAGGATCCTCATGTGAAGCCTGGCTAGGGGTACCATGACAATGGCTGTAGCCGTGATACCCAACAGCTGTAGGAACGTTCTGGCTGCGACAGGTCTACTGTTGTAAAGCAGCTGGACCTCAGCCACCAGCCGATCTGCCCTGTCCTGGGGCAGGAAGGCAAAGCCCTGAGCTGTGTCCAGCACTGTCCCTATGGACTGCAGATGCTGGCAAGGAGTCAAGACTGAACTGGGCAGATTGACCGTGATCCCTAGGGCATGGAGTAATTGTCTGGTGAGTGCTAGTGTGCAAGACAGCTGCTCCCTGGACTGTACTTTGAGCAACCAGTCATTCAGGTAAGAGAAGACGTACAGTCCCTCTCTCCTGAGAGCTGCTGCTACAAGTGCCAAGTATTTGGTAAATACCCGTGACGCAGATTACAAGCAAAAGGGCAATACCCTGAACTGGCAATGTTCTCCCTGGTACAGGAATCTGAGGTACTTCCAGTGAGGAGCACAAATCTTAATATGCACGTATGCATCCTGCATGTCCAGGGAGCATATTAAGTCCCCTTTCTGCAAAAGAGGCAGCAGGCCTTGCAGAGTGACCATTCTGAACTCCTTGTACTGAATGTAGAAGTTCAGTTCCCACAGATCCAGAATGAGCCTCAAGTCTCCTGTGGACTTTGGGACAAGGAAGAAAAGTGAGTAGAATCCTATGTTCCTTTGATCCCATGGAACTGGTACTATAGCCCTCTTGTGAAGCAGGGTACGCACTTCCTTTAACCGACTTCCGAACTGCGAGCAAAGGAGAAATCTCTGGAGCAACTGTTCAGTTAGACGGAGTAAAGAATCTGATGGTTGCGCTTCAAAGTGCAGCAGACAGAGGTCTGAACCGAGCTCGAGCTCAATGTTCATTGCTCTGCACAGAAAATTAACCCTCTACTCTCCGGGGCAGTTTGAGTGCTGGGGCTAACTGCAACAGTCAGAATACAGCAAGACTTCATGTTGTTTGAAAAGGACGGAATGGGAGGAAATTCTGGAGGCAACTCCAGAAGTTAGAGAGTATGTCTATGTTCTAAGTGTTGCAGGACCCAAGCATCTGTAGTAATCTCTCTCCACTGGTCCAGATGGAGGGGAAAGGTGACTCTCCACCACGTAGGGGTCTAGCGGCCGCACCTCCACAAGAGGCCTTAGAATGGGCACTTGTGGAGCAGATGGGGGCAGGCTAGGCTGATCTACTTTTGATCTATCTGGCCCCAGATCTAGGCCTATTGGTGGCCCTGCTAAGGGCACCTTCTGCCTACTTTTTGGTTTAGAATGGTAGAGGGAATGAACAGACATAGTGTCCTTCCTGAGGCTTGCATGTCAGAGAGAATGTCCTGCACATCCACCCCAAAGAGCCTGTATCCTCTGAAAGGGGCATTCAGAATGGACTACTGGACATCCATGGCAAATCCTGACACCCTCAACCAGAAGTGCCTCCTCATGCATATGCCAACTGCAGTTGCTCTGGCAGAAGCATCTAAAGTTATCCTAGGTATACCTCAAGAGGCGTTTACCCAGGTCAGCCACAGTCTGGAGAACCTTTAGCATCTCCTGCTTCTGGGGACCATCTGGAAGAACCTAGGCTGCTGCTTTTTCCTTCCTCCAGAGGGTGTTCTAGTATTTAACCATATGGGCCTGATAACTGGCTATTCTGAGGTCCAATGTGGCAGAGGCAAAGGCTCTCTTCCCCATGAGGTCCAGTCTTCTCTTTATCTGTTGGGAAGAGAACGGAGGTGCTTAGACTTCTTAGACCTATCATGGGCTACATTTATCACAACCGAGTCAGGATGAGGTTGATTAGTGAAAAAAGGCTTCCCAGAGGGAGCCAGGTACAGCTTTGTCGGCCTTTCTGGGCATGACAGGTATCAAGCTTGGTCTGTGCCAGGTAGCCATAGTGGCATCCTCTAAAGCAGGTAAGAGAGGAGGAATTATCAAAGGGAGAGGGACATGTAGTTCTAGGAATTCTACCAGGTTTCTCCTGGTGATGTCTTGCTCCTCAGCATCAAACCCCACCGCTTCCTTTGATCCGGCTTCCTTTCTTTTGCTTAATTCTGCTTTATACACCTCTACCCATTCTCCTACTGCTGAGGTCTGAGTCGCCAGTCATTATTATTATTGTTTGTATATCTTCATTATTTGTAACTACTGTATTTGATATTGTAATTATTTCCTTTGTACGTATCTGTTGATACTGTAAATTGGTATTTTTCGCTTTTTCACTTTAGTAATCTATTCACATGTTCTAAACTGTGTATACTTTTTATATGAGCCATTGTGTTTTTCCCCTGTGTCTGTATAAATTCCCGGGTCGCATCTGGAAATGAGGCTTGGCTCAGTGTGCCTTTCTCGGTTATCAACTTTTAAATAAATAAAATAAATAAATAAATCCCATTGCTGTTTGGAGCTGCTCCATCATGGAGATGAAGGAAGATCCTCAGGAGGGACCTCGGTGTATACAGGGTACAGTCCTCACTCCTGGTGTAAACAGTGGAGTCAGACCTGGTACCCCCCCCTCCCATATCTTCCTCCTCCTCCTCCTGTTCTTCCTCCTGGGGGAGGAGGTCAGGGTGATACTCATCCTCTTCACAGACAGGCTCAGAAGAGGGCAAGGAGGGAAGAGAGGATGTTCCCGCCGTGAGCGAACAGGGTGCAGCAACAGGACAGGTGTCGACATGGGGGCTAGTCTGATAGGCCCAGTTGTTGCATTGCCTGGAGGTAGCACAAGGCACTGTAGGCTCTTGTCGTGTTGCCTGGAGGAGGCACAAGGCGCTGTAGGACCTCCACAAAGGAGGAGAATACCATCTGCATGTCGAAGGTGGGCTGCATTACAGGAGCGCCAGGATACATCAATGGGGAACGCCGAGACCCTGACGTCGATGGGGGCGGCTTGCAATATTGGCAACAGCATCTGGAACCCGGATGCCGATGGGCCAGCACCAGCCATAAGCAGACAGGCGAGAACAGCTACCAGCGGACCCAGTGGAAGAGGTGTGAACGGCAGGAACTGTAGCATTGACGGGGGAGGCTGGAACCCAGACTGATTACCTTGCAGTGTCGACAGGGGAGGTTAGACCCCCCCCCCACAAACATAGACGAATTGCCTAGCAGCATCAACAGGGACAGGCTGGAACCCTGATGTCAACGGAGCAGCAGCTTGCAGCATCGACAGGGGTGTCAGAGGCCCCAACGTCGATGGGCCAGCACAGGCCATTGAAGGTCCAGCGGAACTCACTGCCAAGTCCAACCCTGTGAGACTTGCTAGGGTGTGGCTGGCATGAGGTATCGCCACCGAAGCGGTCAATGACACTGCCATGGTTGGCGCACCGTGGAGCAGCAACCAAGACTGGACCCGGGGAGATTTCTCCTTTCCCTCTCCCGGTGTTTGTGCTTCCCCAAAGATTTCTCCTGGGTCTTAGAGGAATGAGAGCCCAAGGACAGGGCCGTTGATGCGGAGGAGCTTCTTCCATGGATCTCCCTTTCCATCGACAGTGGGAAAAGAACTGAGGAGGGCGTGGGGCCACCCACGTTTATATGTCCTATAGGATGTCGAAATCTGGCACTGTTGTGGGTGGCCCCTAGTAGACTGCTAGCAAAAAAGATTCCACCTGGTTCTGACGCCTGATGGCTATAGTTCCATAGGTGTGGCCTGATGCGAACATACGAATTTGCCAGCAGATACAGGCCTTATGGTCTATCTAGTCTGCTCAAGTGTGCAGCACATCAGTCCATTAAACTGCAGCTGCCCCCCCCACTCTCTTTCCTCCCCCCTCCTGGTTTGTACTCTCGCTCTGAATCTGTCCCACCACCTCTTGAAGCTCCCCACTGTCTGCAGTGATACGACTTCCTCTGCCAGTGTGTTCCACCCTGCTACCACCCTTTCGGTGAATTAGTGTCTCCTTATTTCCCTCCTGAATCTGCCCCCCTCCAATTTCAGAGAGTGCCCTTTGGTTTCCCTTTCGCTCTTAAGAGTGAACACACATCTGGTACTCACTCTGTTCATCCTCTTCAGGTACCTGAAGGTCTCAATCATAACCCCTCTCTCTCTCTCTCTCCTATTCTATTCTCCAGGGAATACTGAGCTCTCTTAGTCTTTCCTCGTAAGGTCTATCCCCCAACCCCAGGATCATCTGTGTTGCTCTGCACTGCACCGCCTCCAGCAGTTTCATGTCCCTTTTTAAGTATGGGCGCCAGAACTGCATGCAGTACTCCAAGTGAGGCCTCACCAGGGACCTGTACTGGGACAATATGACCTCACTACTTCTAGATGTAATCCCCCTTGCTATGCACCCTAGCATCCTGCTTGCCTTTGCCGCTGCCTTCCTGCACTGTGCCAAGTTGTTCATCTCCACTGTGCCAAGTGGTTCATCCCCCGGTCACAAGCACTCCCACCTTCTCCTCTTTAGATGTGAATAATTGGACACCCCCCCAAACCAGTAACTGTATCCTGGGTTCCTGTCTCCCAAATGCATTACTTTGCACTACTTGGCATTGCACCCAAACTGGCAGGTGTGCGACCATTCCTCGAGTTTTGCTAAATCCCCCTGAAGCACTTTGCCCCTCGCCCCCATCCACCTCAGCATCGATCTTGGTGTCATCTGCGAATAGACTGATTTTATTCTTGATCCCTACTGATATGTCTGCAATGAAAATGTTAAACAGGACCGGTCCTAGTACTGAGCCCTGTGAGACACTACTTGTCACCGCCCTGGGTTCTGATGTCTCACTTTCACCACTACCTTCTGCGGTCTATCCCGCAGCCAGTTTTCAACCCATCTGACTAGTTTCCTCCCTACTCCCAGACTCTTTAACTTGCAAGTCAGCCTACCGTGTGGCACTGAATCGAAGGCCTTGCTGAAATCCAGGTAGAGTACAGGTACTGCATGGCCCCTGTCCAGTAACCTGGTGACCCAGACATAAAAGTCAATCAAGTCTGTCTGGCAGGATCAGCCAGAGATAAATCTGTACTGCCTGTCGTCCTGTAGATCATTATCCTCAAGAAAACTGCACCAGCCTTTCTTTGAGGATAGTATCCATCAGTTTTCCTACAATTGCGGTAAGGCTCACTGGTCTGTAGTTCCCCGGCTCGTCCTTGGGCCCACTCTTATGGAGAGGTACCATGTGCACCTCCCTCCAATCCCTGAGGCAAGACATGTCCTCGAAGATCTAGTTTTAAAGCAGCTGGCAAGGACTGTCCACTAAGAAAAAATTACTCACCACAGTAATGTTTTTTCTTAAGGGTCCCTAATTATGTTTACACTTTCTGCAGTCATCTTGTATGAGAGTGATGCCCTGGAGATTAGAAATTATGCAAATTTTAGAATGTAGGTTCAAACTGCACCCGCGCTCTACTCTGGCCATTGCTTAGATCAGTTTCCAAGCCCGAGTGGAGCAGTAGCTAGTGAAACTAGCTAAAAGGCCTACCAAAGAGTTTGAACATTTTTACAGAATTTGATAAGGCACAAAAATAAAAGCACCCACCAAAAGCAAAACCAAAGAAAACGGATCAGTGCAAGCAGAAAATTACCATTTATTTTTACATAAAGTGTAAAATCACACCAGCCACACCAAGTAAAGGTAACCCTCACTGGCAGGCCGAAGGTAACAGATTACATTTCACTCATTCACCGATGAGCTTCATTAGATAACTAGACCAGTGAACATACTCTATTTAAATACACAACCACAATTTAAAAACAGATCAACACAATCAATTATCAAATGGTTAAAAACATATATTACAATCAGCAGTGCATTTTACTATATAGGGTATTGTTTTAACCATGCAACTACTATTTAATCTCAGGTACAAACATGTGACATCATTGTAGCGAACAGAAGGCAATTCACAGAAAATGTAATTACTTCCAATTTCTCAGATTCAGAATAAACAGCATCAAACACATTACAACTCATATGGTGCAGAAGAAAAAATTACTCACCATAGTAATCTTGTTTCTTCCAAGGGAATCTTACTGTATTCTTACTTATGCAGTATGGTCTCACCATAGGCCTTCCCAAAGCCAAAATGGTTAATAGAACCTATGCAAATGATGGAATGCTAGGCTCTAGCTCGGTTTTCAAACCACTGTCCCTGGTAAACAGTTCTAAATCGTCAGATTCTTAAGAAGCATGCACTAAGAGCTATCCAACTGTTCTAATATTAACAACCCCCCCCCAACAGAATTCTTAAAATTTAAAATTGAAAGATTGCTCCCTTTTTAGAAAAATTTCAAATGCGACACCGTTAAGACTCAAGTCACAGATGCCCAAGAGAGATCATCATACACACAGGTTTGTAACATCTCTGATACAGCTGCAGTGCAGTGATCATAGGTTTCTAGTAGGAGAGAAAGGGAGGGAGCTCAGAGTACAGTAAGATTCCCTTGGAAAAAACAAGATTACTATGGTGAGTAATTTTTTCTTCAAGCCCCAGGAAATTTTACTGTATTCTAACTTATGCAGGGTACACAAGCAGTGCCTTTGGAGATGGACCTATAATCTGTTTAGGAAACAAGCTCTGCAGGATTGCTGTACCTCTGGCCTGGACATTCAAAAAATAATGCTTGGTAAATGTGTGAATCGTCTTCCAGGCAGCTGCCTTACAGATGTCCACTAGAGGAATGTCTATCAGCTGCCAAAGTAGCTGCTGTACCCCTGGTCGAATGGGTCCAGAGGCCTGCAGGAGGTTGCTTACCCACCTTATTGTAGCAAAACTGAATGCAGGCTACAATCCATCGTGCAATGGTTCTTCTTGTGGCTGGTTTTCCTTTCCCTACTTACCCATAGTTGAGGAAAAGCGGAGTTTGATCCTGTCTATGACTATTTGTGTGGTCGAGGTAGTAGCAGATTGCCCTTTTCACATTCAGGCTGTGAAGCCTGCATTCACCTGAAGTGAAATGATCCGTAAAAAGGACTGGCAATGTAACAGACTGGTTGAGGTGGAACTCTGATACCACCTTGGACAGGAATTTTCTGTTAGTCCTAAGGACTACTTTGTCCCTATGGATAGCTATGCGCCCAGGTTCTGTGGACAATGCCTGGAGCTCACTGATCCTTCTGGCAGAAGTAATGGCTACCGGAATACTGTTTTCCAAGTCACATACTTGAGGTCTGCCAAATACATGGGTTCGGGGTGGGTTACATAAGCTGGGCAATGCAAATATTCAGACCCCACATAGGAGTTGGCTCTCTGTGTGGTGGATGGAAGTGCAGCAACCCCTTAAAAAACATTTTAAATACTGGGTTTAAAGCCAGGGAAGAGCTATTACCCACAGATAAACAGGCTGAGACAGCTGCAAGATGCACTCTCAGAGTAGAGGCCCTTAAGCCAGTACAATGTAGATGGGGCAATAATAATCCAAGACTATTGACAGGCTGGCCTGGGTATGGTCCAAACCCTTGCCCTGACACCAAATTGAAAACCTCTTCCATTTAGAACAGGTTTTCTTAGTGGAAGACTTTCTGGATACTTTCAGGATATCCATAACCCCTTCTGAGAGATGCAAATCTGCATATTCTAAGTCCTCAAGAGCCAGGCTTTGAGCCAGAGGGACTGCAGGTTGGGATACATGATCCTGCCCTGGGAGGACGACAACAGGTTGTGCTTCCTGGGAAGACGGATTGGCTTGGCCACTGACAATGAGAGGATCATGGAGTACCAAGGTTGTCTGTCCCAGTCTGGGGCAATGAGAATCATTGTTGCTGACTGGACTCTGAGCTTGTTCAGTACCCTTAATAACAGAGGAAAAGGAGGGAAAGCATACAGGAATTTCCCTGTCCAATCCAGCAGAAGTGCATCCAGAGGGATAGTGCCCTTGATGGAGAGTCTGCACCAATACTGTGGTAGCTGATGATTGCCTGGAGTTGCGGACAGGTCCACTTCTGGGGTGCCCCATCTCCTGAAGATCGTCTCCAGGATCCGTTTGTTTAGTGACCACTTGTGATGGTTCTGGTTTATTTGGACAGCTGAGAGGGAGAAGTCTAGGGAATATGCTAAGGCCCAAATTTTCATTGCCTCTGTGCATGGAGAAGTTGACCTTGTGCCCCCTTGCTTATTTATGTAGTACATGGTGGTTGTATTGTCTGTTCTGACCTGAAACACCTTTCCCTGTACTTGACTGGCAAATGACTGAAGACACAGAAGAACTACCTCCCTGAGTTCTAACAGGTTGATGTAGAAGGGATTCCTGCTTTGTCCACGTGCCATGTGTTGTGTGATCCCCTAGATGTACCCCCCCATCCTAGGAGGGATGCATCTGTAGTATCTATCAGTGAGGGGGCCTGCTGCAGAAAAGGCACTCCTTGCCTGAGACTGCCCTGTTCCTGCCACCACTGAAGGGCTTGGAGAAATGTGACTGGAACTAGCTTTGACACACAGTCCCTTTTTTGGAGCCAGTGGGCTCTCAGATGGAATTGAACATCTCTCATCTGGAACCTGGCCCCTGACACAGTTGTTGTGGATGCTGCCATACGGCCTAGCAATTGAAGGAAGTGTCTTGCTGGCCTTGGAACATGAAGTCTGAAAGAACTGGCTACCTGAATAAGGTTGTTCATCCTGTCCTGAGGGAGGAATGCCTTTCCCTGTCTTGTATCAAGTTCTGTCCCTATGAATCTGAGCAGTTGAACTGGTTCCAGAACAGACTTTTCTGGTTTACCAAGAACCCCAGGGAATGCAGAGTATCCTGTGTTAGTGACAGTGCCTCCCTTACTTGTTGGTGTGATTGGCCTACTATCAGCAAGCTGTCTAGGTAGGGGAACACCGACACCCCTTGCCGACTTAGGTGTGCCACTACTACAGCTAGGCACTTTGTGAACACCCTTGAAGCGGATGTCAGTCCGAAGGGCATTGCCCTGAATTGGTAATGGCCTGATGGCAATCTGAACCTGAGGTACTTCTTGTGTGACCCCCTTATTGGGATATGGAAGTAGGCATCCTCTAGATCCAGTGATGCTAGTCAGTCTCCCTGTCTTAGGATTGGTCGTATAGTAGCCAGAGTAACCATCTTGAATTTTGGTTTTGACAGATGTTTGTTTAAGTGTCTGTGGTCCAGAATGGGTCGCCACTCCCCTGTTTTCTTTATTGCGAGGATGTATCTTGAGTACAGGCCCTTCCCTTCTGATCTGAGGGACCTGGCTCTATTGCCTTTTGCAGCAGAAGACTTGAAACTTCCTCTTCCAGTAGGGCTGTTTCTGATGGGGAAGAAGGTTTGAAGGCCCTTGACCTCAACTTTGGCAGTGCCTTGAAACAGAGGAAAAGTCCCTGGCCCACTACTTCCAGGACCCACTTATCTGTGGTGATGTTTTTCCACTCCTGGAGGTAGTGGGCCAGCCTGCCCCCTACTGGAATTAGGGAGGCGACCTAAACAGTCACCTCAGGGTGTCTGTTTGTCCTGTGCTGCTGGCTGGATACTAGTGCTAGTACGGCCACTGTCCCTTCTGCCCCTGCCTCTGACATATCCTCTTTGTTGATACTGGGGAAAAACTTGAGGCTGGAAAAAAGGCCTATAAGCAGTTCTGCCCCGCCACCCTTGCTTGGTGCTTCTGGGGGAGTAGAAGCTTTTTCTTTTGCTGCTGCACTCTTATAGGCAGCCTTGTATTCATCCATTTTTTTCCTGTATGCCTCTGTTTGTTCCCCAAACAGAGACACAGGGTCACAGGGAAAATCAATTGCTTTAGTTTGAGTATCCAGTGTCAAATTGGTGATTCTGAGCCAGGCAAACCTCCTAAGTGACAGAGCAGATGCCATCTGCCTAGATGCAGTGTCACTGGAGTCCAGTGCCATCCTGAACTGCGTTTTTTTGCAGCTTCGATCTCTCTTTTTGCAGCTTCTTCCTGGTCAGCAGCCATGGGGGAAGGAGCTGCCTTGGCAGTCTGAAGCACTGTGGACCAAAGATTCTTTTGGTAGCTGGCTATATTATATAGGACATATAGGAAGCCTGTCTTACAGCCAGTGAGGATCCCAGATAAACTTTCTTTACTATCGAGTCTACCCTCCTAGAATCCTTGTCTGGCGGGTGAGAGGCCAGAGGAATGCCAGCTTTGTCACAAGCTGCAGTCTGTACTACACCTTCATGACTGGGGTGTCCAAAGGGGAAAATCAGCACCAGTCCTGGCCACCCAGTACTTTTTGTCTACCTTCTTATCTGTAGGAGGGACAGAGGTGGGTGTCTGCAACACTTTCATGGTCTGTTTTTCAGGGGCTTATGAAGTGGCAACAACCTTTTTGATGGTTGGCACATACATCATCTCTTTGTAATCCTCTTCCTCTTCGTCTTCTACAGATTCTTGAGATTGGAGGTTGAGGGTCTGAGCAACCTGCTTCATAAATAAGAAACAGGATGTGAAATCCTCGGTTCCCTTGTCAGGAGAATCTGGTCTGTGAGGATCAGGGGAAATGTCCGGATCAATGGGCTCCCCAGAATCCTCCTCATCTTCATATTCTTCAACATCAAAATGCTCCCCACCTTGGTCTGTTAAACCGAGAGCTGAAATTGAACTGGGAGTCTGAGGTAGCGGTTGCTTGCCAACCAGAACAGAGGACTACAAAGATTGGATTATTTTAACTGCAATAGCAGTTTCCTCAGCAGAAGGAACCACAGCTTTTCTCGGTTGCGTTCCTGGTGCTTTTCCTTCTTTTTTCTTTTTACCATAATGGCCGGTTCAGCAGCCTTTTCAGTGGTTCGTTTCTTTGAGGAAGAGCCATCGCCTCTTTCAGAGGGCAGCTGCTCCGGTTCAGGTTGATGAGAAACCGGTTGCTCAGCGGCTGGCTCAGCAGCCTTTTCAGCCATCCTTTCCTTCAGTCTTTTTAAACGTCTCTCGACAGCAGACAGAGGAAAATTACTACAAATCTCACACTCTGTCTGTAGGTGGTCAAATCCCAGACAGAACAAACAAATTAAGTGTGGATCAGCTTTGGCAAAAAGTTCCTTGCACTCAGTGCAGTGCTGGAAACCTGTGGGTCCTGTTCTTTTTTTGGTTTTCTGTGACATAAACCAGACAAGACAGAATTAAACTCCAAAGTCTACACAACTATATAAATTTTTTTTCAGTTCCGCTAACTGAAGAATAAACCAGGAGTTACCCTTGTTGAAATTCAAATCAAAACAAAACAAACTGACTATGCCCGAGTCAGTACAATTTTAAAATACTAAACAGCAAAACTGTAAAGGGAGAATGTCGGTTTCCCCTCAGTTAGCGAACCGGGGAGAAAACCAACTACTTTTCCTTTTTTTAACTAAAATACTAGGTAAATAACTGAGAAAAACAAAGTTTTTTCAAGCAATGAAGGAGATCTCAGGAGACGTCTTACTGAGGCAAGTGGAGTAAAGAATTTGATGGTTTACAACTGTTTACCAGGGACAGTGGAATGAAAACCGAGCTTGAGCATAGCATTCCATCATTTGCGTAGGTTCTATTAACCATTTCGGCTCTGGGGCAGTCCTATGGTGAGACCATACTGCACAAGTCAGAATACAGTAACATTTCCTCAGGCTTGAATGATTCTATTACAAAAAAGTGTTTTAATCTTTCAACATTTTTTTTAGAATTTCTTTAAAAATGCTGCTAAATCAATAGTATCATTCAGTCCCTGATCACTTTTAGCATTTAAAATGTACCTGTATATCCAGTAACTCTGTCTTTGACCCACCAATTATTCAAGGTCCCCCCCTTTCCCCAAGGTCAACACATTCAATACCAATAAAATTAATATTATGTGTTACACCCGGACTACCCAGTATGTGTTTCACAATGGCATTCATCTCATCCTTATTTTGAATTACACGCACATGTTCTCCCACTCTTATTTTAAACTTTTGTGTAGTTCTGCCCACATAATAGTGGCCGCAGCTACAATTTAACAAATACACCACCCCATACTATTGCAAGTGATAAACTGTTGTATACATTTCACCTTTCCATTAGTAAGACAGATGAACTCTTTACAGGGTCTGATATAAGGGCAGCACATGCATTTGCCACAATGATGCATTCCTTGGGGGTGGGGGACCATGTGTCTTGCTGTTCTCCTTTCTTGGGAATGTGGATACTATTTCTTTAATAATACGAGGCCGCCTGCACATAAACCCTGGGTCCCTCTGACAGAGTATGTAGTAACGAAGGGCCAACATGGTTAAATAGATTATAGAAAGGAATTGAGGAATACTGAGCACAGAACCCAAACTGAAGGGGGTAGTTTACTAGGGACCCAGGGTGGTATACAAGCAGCATCGTATTATTAAAGAAATAGTATCCCCGAGTCACATTCCCAAGAAAGGAAAACAGATCCTGAGTTCATCAGTCCTGCTGATGGAATGGTGAAATGCATATAACAATTTATCACTTGCAATAGTATAGGGTGGTGTATTTGTTAAATTGTAGCTGCAGCTACTATTATGTGGGCAGAACTACACGAAAGTTTAAAATAAGAGTGGGCGAACATGTGCACGCAATAGAAAATAAGGACAAGACATATGCCACTGAGAAACACATCCTGGGTAGGCCGGGTGTAACACATAAAAACAGGTTACTCACCTGTAACAGTAGTTCCAGGAGTGGTATATGTTGTTCATCCACACTTGCTGGCATGTCCTTTCATACTAAGGAACATACTAAGGGAATCGAGGAGCAAGGAAGCTAAAAGCTCATAAGTGCTCCTATACTAACCAATCACTAAATTAGTAGTATGTAAGTGTCAGCAAAAAAGAATCAAGTTGTTTTTTAAACTCGAGTTTTGATTTACTAATAACATTTAATGGCAATGTATTCCAAGGAAGTATGACCCGTAATGTGAAAAACAATGTCCTATTATTACAGTGAAAATGTTTACCAGCCAACTGTAATGGATGCCCTCTAGTGTTATATGCATTATATTTAAATTCTAAACCTAATTCAGTCATCAGATAGGGGTCATTTATAGCATCAAATAGAAATAATAAATCACCTCTTAATTGGCGTGACTCTAGTGGCACTAAATTCAGATAATCTAATCTAGTCCTGTATGAACTAGTCTGCAACCCCTGCAATTGTTTTGTGAATTTTCTTGCACTTTTTCAAGTCGAGTACGATTACATTTCTTGTAAGGACCCCATAACTGAGAAGCGTATTCTAAATGAGGTTTAACATACGCTCTGTACAAAGGCATCATAATATTAAGGATTTACTATTACGTCGAATAGACCATATGACCTTGTTTATTTTACAGATAACCTGATTTATTTGATTTGAGGGGCATAAGTTGTTAGAGATATTAATACCAAGATCCTTTTCATCAGTGGTACTCAATAAAATTGTGTTACCCAGTTTATATAAGGTGTTGGGGTTCTGATGTCCCAAGTGCATTACCCTACATTTTTTATTGTTGAGTTGCATTCCCCACTTAGTAGTCCAGTCAGAGATCCTATTAAAGTCTCGCTGCAAGGTATCTACCTGATCAGGGGTAGCACAGGGTCCACCAATTTTAACATCATCTGCATATTTGGTTGCATTAGAAATACAAGTACTAGTCATATCTGATATAAAAGCCTGGAAAAGCCAGGGGCCCAACACGGAGCCCTGTGGTACCCCACTGGTTACAAGACCCACATCAGAAAGTACACCATTTATCAGTACACGCTGAGACCTATTTCTCAGCCAACTGCATAGCCAGTTAAATATTAATTTACTGATGTTAAGCTGCAGTAATTTTTCTTGTAATGCCCAATGGGGCATAACATCAAAGGCCTTGCCAAAGTCTATAAAAATATCATCATATGGACTTTTCTTGTCAATTACAGAACTTACAGTCTCATAAAAACACATAAGATTAGTAATACAGCCTCTACCTTGCCTGAATCCATGTTGTTCAGGATCAATACTTTCCAGTTTAGGTGTAATTATATCTTTATTAGGCTTTCCATAACTTTACATACAGATGAGGTAAGGCTGATGGGTCTATAATTTTCCCATATAGTTTTTGGGCTCTTTTTATGAATGGGAATGACATGGGCATGTTTCCAGTCATCTGGAACATAGCTGTAAAAGAGAAAACCCTCAAATAGTTTTTTCAATGGATAGCCCAAGCTACTCGTTTTACCTTTTTGAGCAGCAAGTTTGAGACAGATTTGATCTTCAGTGAAAGTTACCAAACTATTATCACCAGAGTTACAGGTATTACAACTTGGTACGTTTTGCTGACTGGGCTAAAGAGGTCACAAAATGTAGAATTAAACAGATTTGCCATAGTTTTTGGATAACAAATTAATGTATCATTACACAAAATAGGTCCAACCTGACTAGATAATTTTTTTAATGAGTTGATATACGAGTAAAATTGTTTTAAATTATTTTTATTAGCTGTTCTAGCAAGGTTAAACTCCCATTTAACTTTAGCTTTTCTTATTTTAGACTTGCAGTTCTTTTGTATGGATAAATAAGCAGCCCAATTATATGGTGTTTTAGATTTCAAGTAAGACCGATATTTCTTGTCTTTTAGTTTGACTAATCGATTAATAGATTTATTAAACCATTTGGGATGATTTTTTTATTATATAGATATTTTTGCCTGGTAGCTATATAGTATCCCTTAAACAAACTAAAGCATTTTTGAAGTAACTCCAGCATTCACCAATGTTTAGACCCTGAAAAGCAGTGTCCCATGTGATGGAATTTAATTCTTCCTTAAGACTTATAAGATCTGCTTTATTGTATAGATACAATTTAGTTGATCTAAGTTGCCAGAAGGTCTAAAAGCTGGCTCCTCCCACTCACCCGGGTGGTAAATGCCTCGGCTCCACCCCTTGACGCCAGATCTTGCCCGCTGAAAGCTTAGGTTCGTGTGGATGAACAGCATATACCACTCCTAGAACTACTATTACAGGCGAATAACCAGTTTTGCTAGGATTGTGGCTATGTTGTTCTAACCACACTTGTTGGCAGACTCCTAGCAGTTCTCCAGGAGGAGGGAGGCAAGGCGCACACCCCCTACTTGGGAAACCGAGATTGGAGAACTGAGGCCCCAAAACCAGCATCCCGGAGTGATTCTAGGTCGATGTGGCAGTGGGTGATGAAGGTGTTTGCTAACTTCCAGGTAGCTGCCCTGGCAGATTTCCTAGATAGGGATGTCCCTGGAAGCAGCCAAGTAGTATGGCGGGTGGAGTGAGCTCTTATCCCCTTGGGAAGCTCCTTGCCCACCAACCTATAGCAGAGATCAATGCTTGATGGAATCCATCTGCCAATTGTCCGCTTGGCTGCAGGTCTGCCAGGTGCGGCTTCAGCGTAGGTGGCAAATAGCCGGCGAACCTCTCCCCAAACGTCAGCCGTCCGCACCTTACAATAAGAGAGTGCTCATCTCAGGTCCAAGGTATGGAGCCTGTACTCTGCCTCTGTGGTGTAATTGGGATAGTACACTGGCAGAGTCAACACCTGGTTAAGGTGAAACTCCGACACCAACTTTGAAAGGAATTTTGGGTGGGGGCACAGGACAACCTTGTCCCTGTGGAAGACCAGGTAAGGAGACTCAACAGAGAGCACCTGTAGCTCCCCAGAGCTTCTGGCTGCAATGACAGCCACCAAGAAGGCGGTCTTCCAAGACAGATGTGATATCTCACACCTGTGCATCGGTTCGAATGGCTTGCCCATGAGTTTTGCCAGTACCAGCAGTAGATCCCACAGTGGTGGTTCACACACCGGAGAGGAAATATGATCGAGGCCTTTAAAGAAGCACCAGACCACCTTCTCCTGTGCCATCATCTGCTGACCGGCCAGCACCCAGTAATCAGAGATGGCTGCCAGGTGCACCTTAAGGGTCGTAGACCAAAGACCCCCTTTGGACAGAGACCAAACGTAGTCCAGGATACTAGCCACCAGACAGGACAAAGGGTCCAAGCCCTTGCTTCCACAACTGTGAGTACATCCTCAGAGACACCCAAAGCCTGGAACTCTTAGCTGCTCAGGAAACAGGCTGTCAGGTGCAGGGATTGAACGTCCAGATGGAATACCTTCCCCTGATTGACTGATATCAGGTCCGGGTGTATTGGAGGACGCCTCAGAGACCTGGAGTTGAGGTTGGGTAGATCTGGATACCAGAACTGGTGAGGCCAGTCTGGGGCTACCAGGATCCCCTGTGCCTTGTCCCTCCTGACTGAGGATCATCTTGTGAATCAAGGGAAGTGGAGGGAAGGCATAAAAGAGGCCTGGGGTCCACATCCTCGGGAAGGCATCCCCCTGCAGTGAGCCCTGCTGAGGGGGACGGGCGTGAACCAGCCTCAGCTTCGCATTCTCCCTGGAGGTGAACAGATCCACCTGAGGTTTGCCCCGGTGGGAGAACAGGTTGTGTACTACCTCTGGATGGAGAGCCCACTCATGGGACATCTCGCCCACATGACTAAGAGTGTCCCCCAGTTGATTCGAGGCTCCTGCCACATGGATGGCTAGGAGATCTGCCTCCAGTCGGCACACGAGGGTCCAGATGCGAAGCGCTTCCCTGCACAGAGGCTGGGAGTGTGTGCCGTCCTGCTTGTTGAGATAGTACATGGTCGTGGTATTGTCCATCTGGACTTGCACCACTTGATCCTGAAGGAGTGGAGCGAATGCTGACAGTGCCAGTCACACTGCTCTGAGCTCCAGCAGGTTGATATGACATCGGGATTCCTCGGGGGTCCAGAGCCCGTGGACTCTGCGATTCCCAATGTGGGCACCCCAGCCCGTGAGAGGGGTATCGGTCGTGAGAACGACCATCGGCTCGGGATGGACAAACAGGATCCCTTCCTGTAAATGTGCTAGGATGGCCCACCATTGGAGAGCATCCTACATCTTCTGGGTCACCGTGACCAGTTGATGGAAATGACCATGTCGCTGAGTCCACTGGCTGGCCAGCTCCAACTGAAGAGGGCACATATGCCACCGGGCCCATCATACCATGGCGGTGCAGGCCACCATGTACCCCAGAAGGCGTGGGAAGTCCCGGGCAGGGCGCAAGTGCCCAACCAGAAATGACTGGGCAAAGGAGGAGAACACCTGCGCCCTGTTCATCGGGAGCCTGGCTCTGACTCGGCAAGAGTCGAGCTCTGCCTCCATGAAGCAGATCACCTGCAAAGTTACGAGTTCTGACTTGGTCTCGTTCACCAGGAGACCTAGATCAATGCAGGTCTGGAGGGCCAGATCTCTGGACCTCTCCACCTCCTGTCTGGAGGAACCCGCTATGAGCCAGTCGTCGAGACAGAAGTACACCATGACCCTTCAACGCCGAAAATGGGCCACTACCACTGCGATGCATTTGGTGAAGACCCAGGGGGGACCGATGACAGACCAAAAAGCATGGCTCAGAACTCGAAGAGGGCTCCCTCCACTGAGCGAAGGAACCTCTGGTGAGATGGATGGATCGGGACATAAAAGAACGTGTCCTGGAGATCCAGAGAGCAAAACCACATGTTCGGCTCATGAGATGGTATGATCTGCAACAGAGTTACCATCCTGAATGTGTGGGACCTGAGAAACTGGTTCAGGTTGTGCAGGTCTAGAATGGGGTGCCAGCCCCCTGTCAGTTTTGGGACCAGGAAGTACCTGGAAACGAACCCTAGGTTGACAGGAGGGTCTGCGACTCTTGCCACCACCTCCTTTCAGAGGAGTTGGGCGATGTCGTCTCAGAGAGCCAAATGAGTGTGTACGGACACCATTTCCTCCCGTGGGGCGCAGGCTCGGCTTGGTGGGTACTGCTCAAATTCCAAAGGCAGTCCCTGGCTGACCACTTCTAAAACCCACCTGTCTGTTTTAACAGTGGACCAGGCAGAAAGGAAGTGGCGGAGCCGGCCCCCCATGGGAGGACCCAGAGCTGGAGTGACAGGTATGAGGGTGGCCACCCCATCCTATCACTGGGCAGGCTTGGAGGAAGAAGGTCCGGCTTGGGGACCACCTGAGCCTCATCCTCCGGGTTTACGGGCCACCGGGGGCCCAGACTTGGTGAAGTCACAGGAACCCCTTGATGGATCACAGCAACCGTAACAGATGGATGCCCATCTGTCATTCTATTTATGCTACAGTAACTGGTTACTTTTAGGGAAAAGCAATGTCATTACAGTTACTTTATTTTAAAAGTAATCTATTACCATTACTAGTTACCTAGAAAAGTAATCAGATTTCAGTTACTAGATACAAGTAACTAGTTACTACCCAACACTGCTTGGGGGAGGTTCAAAATCTTGCTGAGGTGCACACTCTAATTCCATGGGGTCACCTTCCTTATTTGTATGCAATATTCTTCTTCTTCTTCATTCTCCTCCGTGGGCAGACAGGTTGGAGCCTGAGGCATGGGGGGACAGGCCTGAAACAATTGCCACATTTTTGATATGTCCTTTGATGAGGGCATTTCATCTGTGCCATCTGCCTGCTCCTTTCTCCGTTCAGAAAGAGTAGCAGTGATATTCTTTTCTTAAAATATCGTTTTGCCAGACTGTTTCCAGTGTCTGCTCTGAAGCTCTTTTATTTATATTTCTGCCATCACTGGATTCAGGGAATCCCCCTTTTGGACACCCTGATGTCCGAACCATCTTTACAAAGCTTATCTGATGGCTGTGCAGCTTTATCTTTTTTACTGTCACCTTTAAAAATAATTTGCTGCTGAGCATGAGGAGATGGACCCTTCGGATGCGTGCTTTCCACCATCGTTGGGAAAACCCTCAGAGCGTTTTTTTTTTTTATTATTATTATTTGTAGGTGACACAGATGCAGACTGAGAAGGCAAGCTTCTTTTTAAATTTGTTACCCTTTTTAATGAGCCTTTTGGGCAAAAAATATGACAGAACTTACAATTTACAGAGTCGTGCTGTGGACCTAGACACTTTAAACAAAGCTCGTGGTAGTCTGCCTTTGCCAAGAGCTGAAAACAGTATTCACAGTTTTTTCAAGGTACATAAGGTCTCTCTGAAATGCCAATATGAAGAAACCTTAAAGAATACCAATAATAAAAAATGCCTAAAATCGCTGCAGTACAAGAGCCAAATAGTAAATATGACTCTTGTACTAAGAAAAACTGTGCCAAAGGTCAAATCGCAGCTCCTTTAATGGGAAACAATTATTTAAGGTGAAAAGTCACAAAAAGAAACAGAAATGAAAACGCTCCATTCTCTGTAAACTGAATAGTATAAAATTAGTAAATCATTTCTAGTTTTAAGAAAAAAGTGGTTTAGTAGCAAAATTAGACAAAAATTAAAATGGTAGCCAGCTAGGATAAATTCTCCGGTTCCTGGGAATCAGTCTGGAACCGGAGAAACCATAAATTAAATTTGAAAACCTAGCTAAATGCAGAGTAAAAAAAAAACAAGAAACACTTTTTAAGTAAACTACGAAATAAACTTGACTGGAGAACCAGCCGATACTGGAGTTCACTAGGGGCGACTATTCTCATCAGGCAGAGAAACAATTCTGAGCAGTGGCCAGAGTGGAGCGTGGGTACAGAGTCTTAACCTACATTCCAAATTCTAAAATTTGCATAGGTTCTAATCTCCAGGGTGTCACTCTCAGCCAAGACAACTGCATAGTGTAAACATAAGGGATTCCCGGTGTTAGAAAGTTCAAGTTTATTGCAGGAAAGACTCCGTTGAGCAAGCTCATTCACAAGCAGGTCCTGAGGCACATACACATACAGTTCGCAATTACATAGGCAGCAGATATAAAATGTAAAACAAAGAAAAAAAAAAATATATATATATATATAATACAAGAGGTATACACAATAGAAGTCCTTATGCTATATATGCAGTACATTCCAGCTTTAACCTTGCCCTAAATTATGCAACACATTTCAGCTTAATAAGTAGAGGGCCATTTGGTACCTATGAAGTTTACTTGGCGTTGGGGGCCTAGTAGCACCTACATATATCTTTTAATTTAGAGATGGCTAGTGTTTTGTAGGAGTTAATTGATACAATGCTGGTTAGCTTCAGCATGGCTTGTAGTTGGTTCCAAATGTTTGGGAGGGCGTATGAGACAGCTCTTTGGCCAGCTGTGGTACGTGTCCTGGGAACATCTAGTAGGATAAGGTCAGATTTCCTTAGGGAGTAGGCACTATGCAAGATGTGTATGAGAGACGTTAAATAGACAGGCAGTTTGTGGTGTAGTAATTTGAGGGTCCAAATGCCAGCATGCAGGAGGCGTCTGGTGGCAAGAGAGGTCCAACCAACTGCTGCATAAAGATCACAGTGGTGGGTCCTGTATGTAGAGTTAGTAATGAAGCGAAGAGCATGGTGATAGAGTACGTCCAGTTTAGATAGGCTCAAGGTTGGGGAGGAGATAAAGATAATGTCTCCGTAGTCAAGCAAGGGAAGGAATGTTGCTTGGAAAAGTCTTTTGCGGGTTGCGAGAGAAAGAGGGTCCTATTTCTAAAGAAGAAACCCAAGCGTGCTTTAAACCTCTTTGATAGATCCTCGATGGGGTCGTTGAAGGAAAGCTTGTTGTCTATCCACATACCTAGATATTTAAATTTAGGTACGACTTCCAAGGGTTCACCTAGGGGAGGTAACTATTAAGTTTTTAGGTGGGGTAGGTAGGGCACCAGACAAGGCAAATCTCGAGAAAATCATTGTCTTGGTTTTTTTGGCATTTAAGAGAAGCTTGGCATTGATAAGGTTGCTTTCTAACTGGATAAAGTCAGCTTGGAGTGCTTCCCTGACTTCAGTTAAGGACGAGCCTGATGCGTACAAAACCGTATCGTCTGCAAAGAAATGTATACTAGAGTTCTTTATGTGGGAGTCAGGGTTGTTGATATACAGGGAGAAAAAAGGACTGGTGCTAGGATGGAGCCTTGAGGGACTCTTCTGGCAACTGGAAGGGGGGCAGATAGTAGGCCATCACCTTTGACTTTTTGTATCCTTCCTGTGAGATAACTGTTAAACCACTGTAAGGTAAGTGGAGTGGCACCTATGTAGGCAAGACAGGTGATTAGGAGGTGATGGTCTACAGTGTCGAAGGCCTTACTGAGGTCTAGAAAGACTGCACCAGTAACCTTCTTGGTGTCCATAGCATGGATCCAGTCATTAGAGACTTTAGCCAAGGCTGAGATGGTACTGTGCTTCGACCTGAAGCCAGACTGGGCGGGTTTAGGAGTGAGTGCGCTTCAAGGTGATTTTTTAGTTGGCTGTATATACGTTTTTCCAGCACTTTGGAGAGAACAGGCAAGGTAGAGATAGGACGGTAGTTGTTTAAGTCACAAGGATCTCCTGATTTGAAGAGAGGAAGAATATGGGCAGATTTCCAGCAGGATGGAACAGTGGCTGTGGTAATAGAGAGGTTGAAGAAGTGAAGGATGGGGGCTGTGAGCTGGGCATAGCCTAACCGCAAGAAAAATGATTCAAGGCCATCGTCCCTGCACTTTTCTTGGTGTCAAAGCTAAGTTATCTTGACTTCTTTGTAGCTAAACAGGCACAACTGGAAGGGATGAGGTGGAGTAGCATGTGTAGTATCTGGGCTAGTGTTGCTATTCATTTGGCTAGCGTATGGGGAAGAGTCAAATGCCAACCCGGCAGTGGCAAAAGTAAAGGTTAAGTTCTTCGAGGATTCGCAGTTTATTTTCAACCATCCCGTCCTTGGCCAGAATCTTGGTGGGAAGGGAGGAAGCAGCAGGATGGCCTTCAATGGATCTCAGAGTCTTCCAGATTTTTGGGGAGTTCTCGTTGGCCTGCTCCAGAGTGGAGATGTAGAAGTTTGCTTTAGTAGCACGTACACTTTTAAACACAGGCATTTCTGGCAGTCTGCCAGGTCCTTTGTGTGCCTGGCCCTGGCCCATAGCTTGTCTCTATTGGTAAGTGCAGATTTGAGCTCTTGGGTGAACCACAGATGCGAGATTTTCCACACCCTCATTTTAATAAGAGGAGCATGCTTGTTAATTAGGGTGGTGAGGTTGTCATTCAGGACAGAGACGGCGGCATCAGCAGATTTGGTAAGATATAGGTCTTGCCACCTGATCGTAGCTGGATCGGTTAGGAAGTTTACTAAGTTGAATTTACAGAACGAGCATTTGATTCTGAATTTAGGGCGCTGCTGGGTGTTAGATTGGAATCTTGTACATACAACGATACTGTGGTCGCTCATATCGTTATGGAAAACTGCAGAATGTGAGATTTTATGGGGATGCGAAGTTAAGATGACATCTAAGAGTGAGCTGTTGGCAGAGTCAGAAGCATTGATTCTTGTGGGTTCAGTTACTATCTGTGTAAGAACCAGCTCATCACAGATGGCTTTTAGAGTGGGATTTAGCAGTGAGCCAATCCATACTGAAGTCCCCTAAGATTATTGTTTCCGTGTTTGCAGCCAAAGTTATGGATTTCAACACGTTAAGAATTTCTGTGCCTCCTGACGGAGGTCTATAGCCACCAATGATTGTGATGCACTCTGAGGATGAAAGGTGAAGTTTAAGCGAGACTATCTCGTATTCCTTGGGCTTAGTTTTACAGGAAAAAGCTGCTAACATCAAATTTTGATTTAGGCGTACCCAACCCCGCCTGAATCCCTATCAGCCCTAAAGAGCTTGAAGCCTGGTATAGTAATTTGCGGATCAGTGTTGGTCTTTTTTAGCCATGACTCAGTAATTATAAAATCAGATCTGGGTCAGTGTGGGCTGCCCAAACTCGAAGATGATCCAAGTTTTTCAAGCAGGCTTAGAATATTGACCATCATCAGTTTCATCCCAGGAGCAGCTGCAAACTCTGACAGAGAAGTGATTTGAGTTGGGGGACCTGGATTCAGTTCGACATTGCCTGAACGGAAAAGGAGAATTAGAAACATTTTCATGAGGGCATTTATCAGGTAGAAGTGGGCTCTTTTCGTATGGGTTCTTGTGTGGTGTTCAGTCATTGAGGTATGTCTAGCCAGGGCATAGGAGATGCTGACATGGCCGTTCAAGGCTAGCGGGGGAAGTGCACAGAAAGACACTGGCGAAGGGAGGAGGGCCAGAGGAGAGGGATGAGAATTAAAATGAAAACCCGACAGATTAAGAGTAGGGAAGCAATATGAAGATGCAGCAGGAACTATGATTGTGGGTTCCCAGGCTGGGATGACTTCTGACTTAGCATGGATCAGTGCTTTATGAGTCATAATTTTTGCAGGATTAAGTAGGATGATAATGCAGGCCATACTGCCCGCGATTGAGTACAGTGATTTGTGTAGAAGACCAAGAATCCCTCTAGTGGCAGGTCTGTATAACCTGCTAATGGAAAACTAGCCAAGAAAGAAAGTACTGATTCCACCCCCGTTCTTTTTGTTTGGGGGGCACGTATGATCTTTGGGTAAGTGGACTTCTGAAGTGGGGGTGCAGTGACAGGCTTGACAGCAGATTTCAATCAGCGCAAAGAGGTTGAGCCGCCCTTCAGGATTAAGTGGTAAGACTTGACAGAAATGCAGCAGCAGGGGCAATAAATGCAGACTCTGGACTTCCTACTGGGAGAGCCTGTGACCATTTAATAAGTTAACTTATGAAATGGGTTGTGAAATTCTAAGGATATCTAGCAACTTGACTGGTACAAACACATGACCGGACCATTGATTAATCCCTGGTAAAGGCATGGTTGATAACCGACTTCATTAATTCTACCTAGGAATAATGTTACCACAGTAGTCCTTGAAAAAAATGCTATATGTAACTCACCAGAAAATTAGGGCTAGTTGACAGTAGCTGCTTCCAGTCCTCCCTCCCAGCCATCAGCCCAGCTCGTAAACCTACCTCAGCTCCTCCGCTATTAGATGTCTGCAGGCCAGCTCGTCTCTCCAGTTATCAGATGTGTGCAACCAAGCTTGCAACCTACTTCAGCTCTCTCGCTATCAGATGAGAAACAGAATTTGACAGCAGAAGAAGCCAGAAGGTGAAGGAAGGAAACATATTCAATTCAGTGCTTCAGAGTAACTGGTAACTGGTATTTTTCTTTTAAACTTAGATTGTAGGCTTGTAGTGACACTATACTTTCTTTCTGTGTTGTCTTTACTTATAATTGTTTTTGGGCTGTTGAAAATTTAAAAAATAGTGGTGGTGTAATTCTGTGCTGTCTTTAATTGCTGCAAATTTTCGCCCCCCACCTCCCCCACAACCCCTTCCCCAACTCTTAATTATATGCCCTGATAAATCTGATTGACAGGAGCTAAACACAGGGTATAGTAAGAGGTGTGAAGTAGGAGGGGCATAAGGGGGAAGAAGACCACCCTCAGCACAAGTGTTCTGACTCATTTATTTATTTATTGGTTTCTTTTTCCTTAAAAAAATATATATCTGAGGATCAGTTACAGGATTTTTAATACTGTAAATAAATAAAAAGAGAACTAAGAGAGCTTCAGTAGCAGATAAGTAGTGGAACTGCAGTATAATGTGGGAGTGGTGCAATGTAGTGGCTGTGGGGCAGCCATATTCAGGCAGACCTTCTGGACACTGAGGTGCTGCCCTATCTGCATGCATCTCTCGGGACTGAGGGATGAGGTAGCGAGACTCAGAGCGGAAGTAAACTGGGTCAGGAGTACCATCACCCTGTCCAGGAACCACCCATCCAATGCAGCTGCCTCAAAGAATGCCGAGCGAGGAGCACTTGGATGACAGTGGGCTCAGGGAGGTTAGAGCAGTCAGGCAGAGGCACATCCCAGATCCTGTTCCTCTCAAGAACTCACATGCCACACTGGCAAATGAGGACAACCAAATAGAGGTACCCAGGGAAGTGGAAGGAAAGGATGTGGAGGTTAGGCAAGGAGGTGACCTCAGTGAGGAAAGCAGTGGACCCCAGAGGAGGAGGAAGCTAATCCTGGTGGGGGACTCCATCATAAGAGGGATCCAGCTAGGAACACAGGAGGGGGAGGACAGGGAGGTGAGGTGCCTACCAGGTGCCACGGCATGGAGGAGATGGAAGGAAGATACTGGGGATCACTGGGAAGGCAAGACAGGAGGGTGAGCTGGATGTCATTATCCACCTAGGTACTAATGACTTGGCAAATGGGGAGCCAAAGGAAGTTCAGGAAGAGTTTAGGAAACTGGGGAGGGGTCTCAAGCAAGTAGCTACTTCTGTCACTTTCTCAGAAGTACTACCTGTGAGAGGCAAGGGAGAACATAGGAGTGCATGCACCAGGAACTTTAACTCATGGTTGAAGAACTGGTGCTGTGAGGAAGGGTTTGGATTCATTGGTGACTGGGGACCCATCTGGAGGGATGGAGGTTTGTTCAAGCCTGACGGCCTGCATCCATCCTGGAGGGGAATCCAAGCACTCAATGATAAGTTTAAATGCTACATTGACAAGCATTTAAACTAGCAAAGGGGGGTGGCAGGCCAGCAAGGATGGTACCTACTTGCTCACCCCCCACAGCTAGTAATGGAACCAGTGAACCAGAGGAGTGGCTATCTCTGCAAAGCAGTGTGCAAAAGTTGGAGATTAGTGTCCAAAAGGTGGATAAGCAGAAAAGGGGCAAAATTCAGCAGAAGGGCAGACAGCATGGAGAACCAGGGATAAATGACAACCAAGGAAGGGGCTGGAGTAGAACAGTGAAGCAGTCTAGGGAGGTCAAATCATGGAAAGCCATGTGTGCAAATGCCAGGAGCCTTAGCAACAAGATGGAAGATCTGGAGGCTGTCATGGTACAGTCAGACCTGGACATTGTGGCCATCACTGAAACCTGGTGTAATGATAACCATGACTGGGAGATGGCCATACCTGGCTACAACATATTCAGAAGAGACAGAGCAGGCAGGAAGGGAGGAGTGGCACTGTATGTGAAAAATGACGTAAGGGCCACACAGATCCAGTAGGAACAAATGGGGGAGACTGTGGGTTAAGCTGGAAAGGAAAATGGGGCCAGCCATCCGCTGGGTGTGGTCTATAGACCACCAGCCCAGGAGGAAGAAACAGATAGGGAGCTGATGCTAGCCATCCAAAGGATGGCAGACAAAGGCGAGGTAGTACTGGTTGGAGACTTCAATATACCAGATGTGGACTGGAGCATCCCAGCAGCAGCATCAACTAGGAGCAGATTTATCCTGGACTCCTTCAGGTGCCTTCCTCAAGCAACTGGTCATGGAACCAACTCAGCAGAAGGCAATACTGGACCTTGTGCTCACAAACAGGGACAGTGTGATGGGGGTAACAGTGGGGAGCACCTGGGTAACAGTGACCACCAGCCATTGTGGTTTGAAATCACAGAAGAGCAGAACCAAACCACACAAAACACGATCCTGGATTTTAGGGGCAGACTTTGGGAAAATGGGGAGATGCTTGAAAGGGGCATTAAGGGAATGGGACAGGAATCAGGGATTGAGGAACAGTGGGCAGTATTTAAAATGGGATTATAAGAACAACAGAATTATGCATTAAGCAGGTTAGCAAGAGGAAAAGAAAGAGGAGACCATTATGGTTTTCCAAAGAGGTAACAAAGAAAGTGAAAGCCAAAAGACTGCATTCAGGCAATACAAAAGACACAGGCAGAAGGAGATAGGAGAAGTACCAGGAGAAACAAAGGGAGGCAGGGAAGTCAGTAAGGGAAGCCAAAGCTCAGACAGAAGAACACATTGCAAAATCAGTGGTTAAAGGGGACAAAACCTTTTACAGGTACATAAGTGAAAAAAGAAGGCCAAAGGGAGGGATAGTTAGACTGAAGGGGGAGGATGGGAGCAGCGTGGAGGATGACAACAGTAAAGCTGACATATTGAACAGGTATTTCTGCTCAGTCTTTACTAAGGAAGAGGGGGTAATGGGTCTGAAGGAAGTACAAGGGGTGAGAATGGTGCAGAAATGGACACAGTCCCTTTCAGAAAGGGTCCTGAAGGAACTGGAAGTAATAAGAGTTGACAAAGCAATGGGCCAGATGGGGTGCACCCTAGGGTCCTTAAAGAACTAAGAGAGTGGTGGCTGAACCTCTGGCTATCCTGTTCAGCCAATCACTGGAAACAGGGAGGTACCCAAAGACTGGAGGACAGCAGATGTAGTCCCCTTATACAAAAGTGGGAACAAAGAGGAAGCAGGAACTACAGACCAGTCAGCCTCACCTCGGTAGTGGGAAAGATCATGGAAGCACTACTGAAGGAGAGATTGGTGAACATCTGGTTTGTCAATGGACTACAGGACCCAAGGCAGCATGGTTTCACCAGGGAGGTCATGTCAGACCAACCTCATTGAATTTTTGACTGGGTGACTAGGAGGTGGATCAGGGAGGGCAGTGGACATGGCCTATCTGGACTTCAGCAAGGCCTTGACACTGTGCCACATAGAAGACTATTACACAAACTGGGAATATGGGTGTGGGCAGGACAGTAGTGTGGTGGGTAGGTAACTGGCTGGGTGGCAGGACACAGAGGTGGTGGTAAATGGCTGTCACTCACAGAGGAAGAGTGACCAGTGGGGTACCACAGGGATCAGTGCTGGGACGGTCCTATTCAACATCTTCATCAGTGACATTGCACAGGATATAGAAGGCAGAATTTCACTGTTCGGCTGATGACACAAAGCTCTGTAACAGAGTAGACACACCAGAGTATAGACAGAATGAGAAGGACCTGCAGAAACTTGAAGAATGGTCAAGGGTTTGGCAGTTGAAATTCAATGCAAAGAAGTGCAAGATAATGCATATGGGGCACAAAAACCCTGGCACAATATATCAGTTGGGGGGGTGAGGATATAGCATGCACCAAGCAGGAAAGGGATCTTGGGGTTGTCATCTCTGATGACCTCAAGGTAGGGAAACAGTGTGACAAGGCATCAGGTAAAGCAAATAGGATGCTGGGATGTATAGGCAGGGGCATCACCAGCAGGAAAAGGAGGTCATAATTCACTATACAAGACACTGTGAGGCCCCACCTGGAGTACAGTGTACAGTTCTGGAGACCATACCTACGTAAGGACATAGACAGGGTAGAGAAGGTTCAGAGGAGGCAGCAAAGATGGTGCATGGGTTTGCATCACAAATCCTATGAAGACAGGTTGAAGGAACTGAACATGTACTCCCTGGAGGAGAGGGAGAGGGATATGATGAGAGACATACAAGTATCTTACAGGGAGGAACAGGGTGCAGGAAAACACTATTTTAAGCGAAAAAGATGTTTCAGGACTAGAGGGCATGGGATGAAGTTGGAGGAGGGGCGATTCAGAGGAAACATGAGAAAGAATTTCTTCACAGAGCAGGTGGTGGACAAGTGGAACACCCTGCCAGAGGAAGTGGTGGGGCTGAAACAATCACGGGATTTAAGAATGCATGGGATAGACATAAAGGAATTCTAGAGGTCAGGGGTAAGGGGAAATAGACTTCTAGGAAAACAAACTGAACTTACAAGCTCAAATGGGCAGACTAGGTGGGCCATAGGCCCTTATCTGCCGACACTGTCTATGTATCTATGTATCTATGTAGCAGATAAGGACTGCTTGGCCTATCCAGTCTGCCCATTTTTCTCTACCTATATTATTATTGCAGACCCTACTTGATCTACAGCTCTTTCTCTCCCCCCCTTTCCTTTCCACTAGGATTCCCTTGTGCCTATCCCATGCATTCTTGAACCCCACTACTGTTTTCACCCCCATCACCTCCACTAGAAGGCTGTTCTAGGAATCCAACACTCTCTGCGAAGTACTTTCTCACACCTCTCCTGAATCTACCCACCTCCAGCTTCACAGCATGTCCACCTATTCTTGAGCACGGTTTTTCTGAAAAATACCCACTCCTGTACCTTATCTGACCCTGTGAGGTATTTAAAAGTATCATACCCCCCCAACTTTCTTCCAGGGCGTGCACACCGAGTTCCTTTAGTTTCTCTTCATATGGCTTATTATGCAGACCCTGCACCAGTTTAGTTGCTCTCCTCTGGACTGCCTCCACACTGTCCGTGTCCTTCCAGAGATGTGGTTTCCAGAACTGGACACAGTACTCAAGGTGGAGCCTTACCAGTGATCTATGCAGAGATAACATAACCTCCCTCTTTTTTGTTTAACCACCTTCCTCTCTCTGCTGGTGACACCCCTCACTATGCATCCCAGCATCCTAGCCCCAGGCACCCTGTTGCACTGCCTGGCCACCTTCAGGTCATCATATATGATTACCCCAGGTGTCTTCCCTGTTTGGTAGTCGTCAATACCACTCCACCCATTCTATACTCTGCCCCTGGTTTTCTGTGCCGTAAATGCATTAATTTTTACTTTTTGCTGCCATACCCTTTACCACTCTTCTAGTCGTCTCAGGTATTTGTTCATACTTTCCATCCCCCTTGGATGTCCACCCTATTGCAGATTCTGGTGACATCTGCAAAGAGAAAGACCTTCCTTTCCCACTCCTCTACGATGTCACTTATAAAGACATTAAAGAAGACAGGCCCCAGCACTGATCCCACAGGCACCCTGCTAGTCACCCTCCTCAAAGTGAACTCCAGTTACCAACACCCTCTGTCGCCTATCCCCTAACCAATTTTTTATCCAGATGCTTGCAATCCGCTAGTGTGCGATCAGCTACTGTAAGCAGGCTGTGATACCAAAAAACAAACAAACAAAATTAGAATCTCTATTGAGAGTGTGGCCAGGTGAAAAAACAGGGGCTAACCAGACAGAGAAAAAGTGCTGGGGTGGGTTGCGTAACAACTTACCTCATGCAGACAAATGGCACAATATAAAAACTAACAAAAATAACAAATGTAAAATACTGTTTTAACTCTTACAGCCAACACGTCCTATATCATTTGGAACTACTTTCCAAGGCGGAAGGATAACAATACTTTTGTTGCATTTCTAAGTAATAAAACATTTTTTTTTTTTTTTTTTTTAATTAAAACTACTATGACTTTCTGAAAATGCAATATCTCACTCCAGGCCATGGGAGTGTGGGGACATTAATGCACTTCCCCCATGGTTGGAGGGCACTCAGCTTTCTACCTCGTGCCTCCAACACACCTGGGGTATGCATTAATGCACCTACAGTCCCATGGCCCGCAGTGAGTTATAGCTTATGTCCAGCAACCCATCCTATCCCTAACTGCCCTATGTCCACCACAGTGCTATACTGATGGACTGGCACAAAGCGTTAAATAGCCGGTATAGCAAAGCAAAATGATAAGCTAATCATTTTCTGAATTGCATTGTAAACACATGAAATATTAAGCATTTTTAACTTTGTTAATCAATCTGTGCCAAGTGCCATGTGTTTTTACAATTGATTAGCCCTTTCACAGGCAAAACTGCAAATTAATTTTTTCAGCTTATTTAATACCCTGTGATGCCAATCACCAGAGCAGCAGAAATGTCTCATTTTTGAGCAGCAGCAGGAGGAAGACAACAATGGAGTCACAGACCAATTCCCAAATGTCCACAATGCAATGAGCTGGGCCACTGGAAAATTGCGCCCGCAATTTTTTTTGCGGAATCCGCAATTTTCACCATTCACTGCAAAAACTGACATGTTCCGCAATGTCTTGCAGTTTTTGAGTTTTTATGTTGAACTGTGTAAAAAGTATTAACATTTTAAATAAAATACTCTCAAATATATTGACAACTTTGCATGCAGACTTGGGTTTGGCTGAAACAATGCAGTTCAATGTAGGTCAAGGGTTTTATGTGGCACTGATTTCTTTTGAATCCTTGTCTTGTTTGGTTTCAAAATCCACTGGCCAAGCATAAGTACACTTAAACACCTAACATTTGTTCTGTGTTGAAGTAGTCTATCAGAAAATATTTTGTTGCCACACAGACTGAAACCAAAGATGGGAGAAAAGGTGCAAATTATCCCATTCACTTAAATGGGGTGCTAACTATGAAGCCTTTTTGTAAGAGGTAGGGCAAGTTTTTCTTTGTGAGCATACTTTCATTCAGACTAGTTTTGATTCAAACAGCTGAGGATTTTTAGATGGGCCAATTTTAAACTTGAATAAGCTAGCTGCTAACAGTGATCTCACTTTTAGCAATCTACCATCTAAATGCTCACATGCAAAGACTACAATAAAAACCTGACTAAAGTCTAAAAACAAGCTTATAAAAACACAAAATGTATCTGAACATTTATCTTTAAACAAAATCACTTCTGCCAGAGTAAAACAAAGGTAAATTACAGGGTACCCTGACCACTGTATGATACAGTAAAAATATATTGGTATTTTGGTTACATGTTTTGGTAACTGCGTAAGGCCCACTAGGCACAAGTGCTTGTTTACAGGTACAACCCAGGAGCACTGAGGAGGTTAAGTGACTTGCTCAGAATCACACAGTATACAAGTGGAGTTTGTGGGAATCAAACCCAGGTCTGCTAGATGTCGTCAACTCATTCACAGTTTGTTACTCTAACCTCTAGCTTATACTGCCAGCCCCAAATAACCTCCAGATTTAAAATTTAAATATGAGATTTCAAAAATAGTGTACGGTTCCTACAGTACAAATTGTGACCATTAAACACTAACAACATTTTACTAAAACTAAATTATTCACCACTCTATCTGCTTATTTTTTTCTTGTACCAAAGTGGGTGAATAGCTGACAGAGCACTGTAAACAGCTGTTGATTAGGCTACATTATTCTACAGCCAGAAACAAAAACAAATTTTTTTTTCTGGCTTTATTTAATATCGATTCTCTGTGGCTAACTTTATAGAATCTATTTAGCACTGTATGAGGCAGATGCTTTTAAATTTTGGTAGATAGGCAACGCTTAAGATAGCTTATCAGTTTAGTATTCTTTTTAGGAACACAAACTTTTCTTTATGTTTTACACATATTCAGGTGTCAGCGTATTTATTTAGCAATTTATAATGACCAATATATGCTGCAGAAAACATTAAAAGATTTATTGTGAAGCACTCAGGGTCTATAGTCAAACCCCCGCAATTTCTGGTAACCTTTTCCACAATTTTCCAGTGGCCCTGGCAATGAGAAAGACTCTAGTGTATGAATCTGCCCTGAGGCCAGTTGAGTGACAGAAATAGAGAGAAGAAGAACGGATGGTGAAGGAGGCAGGTGGTTGTTAAGATGACGTTACAAATCTAAGAAACTAACTCAAAAAAGTACAAAAAAATTAAAATGTATGAACTCATGCATAATAGTCAACAGTCAGGGAAAAAAATAAACTAAGTAAGCTATAACCCAAGACAAGGCATGGGTGTATGGGAGCATTAATGCACACCCCGAGTGCACTGTAAGGCATGGGGCCGAAGGCGAGGTGCCCTCCAACCACCTAGAAAGTGCATTAATGCCTCTATATACCCATAGCTTGGACAGGGTCACTGCACTTATAACATTAGTTATTCTTATTTTTAAACAAGGGTTTTTTTTTGGGGGGGGTTAAATGGAACTCTACCTGTATCTTGCTGCTCTGAGTAGTAGTATGAAACAATGCATGAATATTTTGTTTGACAGCAGAAATGGCAGAAATAAGGTAAACAAACGGATTTGTAAAGTTTGCTTTTAATATAATGAATTCCTACACTTGAGAAACAGTGTGCCTTACTTTGTCCCTCAATCCACCCCCTTCTCCCATTGGAGCCAATCCTGAACATCTGTATACAGCATGCTGCACTGTGAGTCCCCCACCAAGTAGTATGCTTTACAGTTAAAAGTAATCTGACCACAGTATTTGCACTATGTTCGGCACCCTTGCACTTTGTACACTGCCTCACTGAGTTACTACCACTGCCATACTCTGTCATTGCTCGGTGCCCCAAAGCTGTCCCTGTGCTTGTGTCGGCATCTGAAACACCCACTCTGGCTTCCACCAGTGTTTCTATCGCAGTCCTTCACTCGAACCCGTCCAGGAGCAGCCTGTCCATCGACAGCTCCACTGCACCTTGCCATGGCCTCTGTACACTGGTTGATATGCCTACTTAGTTTGCCCAGTAACAAGACACTGGTTGTATTTTTTATTTATTTACTTGTTTTTTTTTTTTAACTGAACCACTAAAGTGGCAGATTGCTTTATTTAATGCACAACACTTGTTGCTAGGTAGAGTGATTAAGTTTGGTGGGCAACAGTGCCAGGTTTGTAGAACTGGAAGTACTTTGCAAATGGTTCTATATGATTGTGAGCGCGAAACAGCGACTACTGACTAAACAGCAGAGGCACAAAAGGCAGCTTTGTTTTTTTACGGGGGCAATGCCCCCACCCTTTGTGGGGACTTCACTCCACCCCCTCGCTATGAATAACCAACTCCGGTGGGGCGCAACTTGAGTGGGTCGGGAGAGATGCCGAAGTTGCCAAAATGGCAAACGCTGTTTTGTCCTCACCATTTCTGTTCCTCACCATTTTGTGTTCGCTATTATTATGGGACACTTTGCAAACCCAATTTATAAGTATAGACTCTAGAATACAAACTTCAGTAGAAACTGATAATGTGAAACGATGGAAATTATAGTTTAGAAACAAAGATGAAAACATTTTACAAGCTGTGGTATAAACAGGATAATAAAATGCATCTTTCTATGATAATTATTAAATTATATTTCATTTTTGACCCACATTTTTATTATTATACCCATGTTTTAAACCTCTCTCACTGTCACTGGCAGAAAACTTTCTATAAAGCAGTTTTTGGAAGACTGTTCTTGTGGGTATAACAGTGATCTGTGTGGCAGGGAGTCAAAGCTGATTTTCAAAGAAGTTGCCCATCCCCAGCAGTCTAATCTAGAGGACCACCAGCGTTAAACAGATGAGACAAGCTCGGCCCACTGATAACCAGCATGTAGAGTAAAGGTCTGCACTGCAAGTCAGGGACTGAGAGGATCGGATGTTCCTGCTCTTGTTTCTCAATTTCCATGGAGAATACTGGTGGCATGAAGGCACTAATTTTGGAATTTACTTATGGCAGTTTTGGGTAATATCTTTGACTGGTGAACACAGTGGACAGAGCTGGACGTCAGGTGCATGCTACAGAAAAGAACAATTACCTGTCCCAGAGACACAATTAAAATCCTGTAATTTATAAGACTGCAAAACAGTTTCACCAGGGTGAGGGTTAGAAATGAATAGTATTCCACCATGTTTTGCATATCACTTTATAAAGAAAAATAACATTTTCCTCACACTGTTATTCTGACTGGAATACCACTTTCCCATGCCGCCATTCTGCAGTTTAATCTGCAGCACAGCTCTTCTGGATACACAAAATACCAGATACAGTGGTGGAATATCAAATTTAGGGCTTGGTATTCCCCATTTTCTGCACCAGATTATGTTCTCTATTTCTACCCTGGTGGGGGCTATCACAGGGGCATCTGAGATTAAGGCATGTGTAGATCATGTTTTTCTTTTAACACAACTGCTCAAGTTATCCCGCCACGCAGCACAAGAAAGTTGAAAGGTATACAGAGACAGCATCTTTCCACAGACAGAGGATGCTTTCAAAATATTTTTTTTTTTGCTTAATCTTTTTAACCCCACAGCCCTCATGGTCAGCCACTCCCTCAGCTGGCCAAGGCCCCACTGTCACTAAGCCCCCTCCATCTCACTTCCCCCACTGCTGCTGGTGCCCCGGTCGACCCAACGTATCCCTTTGTCGGGCGGGGGGGTCTCCCCCGTCACGAACCTGGAGGGGAGACTTGCCCAGCAGGCACTCCATTCCTCACCGGGCATGGCAGTGTACAGCTCAGACATCTCTGGGCTTTGCGGCACACAGGGGGCTAGCCGCCATCATCCGTTCGACCAGGCAGCCATATTTTCAAGTTGTGCAGCCCCATAGAAACATAGAATTTGACGGCAGATAAGGACCGCTTGGCCCACCCAGTCTGCCCATTTCCCTACCTACTGGATAAGCTGCAGATCCTAGTTAACCAGCAGCCTACTTCTTCTTACCCCCAACCCCCAGAATTGCCTTATGACTGTCCCATGCATGCTTGAATTCCACCACTGATTTGACTCCACAACCTCCTCCAGAAGGCCGTTCCATGCATCCACAACCCTCTCTGTGAAAAAATACTTCCTTAAATTACCTCTGAGCCACCCCCCATCTTCAAATTGTGCCCTCTTGTTCTTGCACACCTCTTTTTTTGAAAGATGCTACCCTCTTGGACTTTGTTGATTCCCTTGAGGTACTTGAAAGTTTCTATCATGTCCCCCCCTCTCCCTCCTTTCCTCAAGGCTATACATAATAAGCTCCTTAAGTCTCTCTTCATGAGTCTTCCGGTGCAGACCCTGCACCATTTTAGTTGCCCTCCTCTGGACAGCTTCCATCCTGTCTATGTCTTTGCGAAGATTGGGTCTCCAGAACTGCACACAGTACCCCAGATGGGGTATCACCAGCTGTCTGTACAGAGGGATAATAACTTCCTGTTTTCTACTGGTGATGCCTCTCCCTATGCATCCCAGTATTCCCCCAGCCCTCCTTGCTGCCTCTCACATTGCTTGCCCACCTTTAGGTCATCTGATATGACTACCCCAGGTCCCTTTCCATTTTGTTGTTGTTAGTATCTCACCCCCATTGTGTACTCTTCCCTGGGTTTTGTTTCCCAGGTGCATTACTACACTTCTTAGCACTGAATCTAAGCTGCCATACATGTGACCATTCCTCTAACCTTGCCAAGTCCTTCTCATCCTTTCCACCCCACCCTGTGCATCAACTCTGTTGCAGATCTTAGTGTCATCTGCAAAGAGACATACTTTCTTTCCAGTCCTTCCACATGTACACATAAAGACATTGAAGAGGACCGTCCTAATACTGAACCCTGCGGTACCCACTAGTAACCCTCCTTTCTTCTGAGTGGACTCCATTTACTATTACTCTCTGTGTCCTATTCTCCAGCCAATTCTTTACCCAGGCTGTCATCTTGGGACCCTCCCAGGCTGGCTAACTTGTATATTAATCTTTTGTGTGGGACTGTGTCAAATGCCTTGCTAAAGTCTAGGTAGGCTATGTCCACAGCCCTCCTGATCTACTACTTTGGTCACCCAGTCAAAGAAATCTATCAGATTTGTCTGGCATGACCTTCCGCTGTGAATCCATGCTGCCTAGGGTCCTGTGCCCTCTGGCCTCTAGATACTGACAATTCTTTCTTTCAGAAGTGATTCCATCATTTTCCCTATCACTGAGGTTAAACTAACAGGTCTGTAGTTTCCTGCTTCTGCCTTGCTCCCACTTTGTGAAGGGAATCACGCCTGCCCTCCTCCAGTCCTCGGGTACCACCCCATCCTCCCATGATTTGTTAAAAGGGTAGTCAGTGGTGTCACTAGTTCTACCCTTAGCTCTTTAGAATTCTGGGATGAATCCCATCAGGCCCCATTGCTTTGTCCACCTTCAGTTTTAAGAGTTCTTTCAGAACCCTTTCTTCTGTAAATGGGCTGGTATCAACTTCTGTATCCAGTGTGTTACTACTATTTGTTTATGTACCTCCCCTCTTCATTTGTAAATACTGAGCAAAAATATTTGTTTAGTATCTCTGCCTTTTCACAGTTTCCTCTGCCCACCCTCCCTCCTCCCTTTATTAAGCCTCACTATCCCTCCATGGTCTTCCTTTGCTCCCTGATGTACCTATAAAAGGTTTTATCCCCTTCTTAACTGAGGTTGGCTATCTTTCCTCGGTTTGGGCCTTTGCTGTTCTGACTGCCTTCCAGCCTCCTTTTGCTTTAACTGATACAGTTCTCTGTCCTGCTCCTTCTGCGATTCCTTGTACTTCCTGAATGCTTTCTTTTCTCTTGAACCTTCACTGCCACTTCCTTTGAGAACCATAGTGGTTTCTTACATCGTCTTGTTTTGTTTATTTGCTTCACACAAGGCTCGTTACCTCTGTGATGGCAGTTTTATTATTCCCCATTGTTCTTCCACCCCTCCTTCCTGCCCATTTGCTAGTGCATTCCTTGAGGCACACCTATTTTAGCAAGTCAGCCTCCTAAAGTCCAGTACTTTTGTCTTTATGCGGCTTGACTCTATTGCTGTGTTTATTGTGAACCATACTGTTCGATGGTCGCTAGTTCCCAGATGGCTACCCACTTCTACATCTGTGATCCTCTCCATCTCCATTTGAGAGAATCAAGTCTAATATTGCTCCTCTCGAGTGGGCTCCAGTACTAGTTGTTCAAGGCATGCCCCTGTAGGGCATCTAGAATAACTGCACTCTTCAAGTGGCAGCTGCAACTGCACTCCAGTTAACATCTGGCATATTCAGATCACCCATCAGCAATATCTCCCCTTTTTCTGCCATTCTAAGTATACTTCTATCATTTCCCTGTCCATTTCCTCCCCCTGAGAAGGGGGTCTGTATACAACCCCTGTGCGTATTGTGGTGGCATTGCCTGTCTCCAAATTTACCCACAGTGCTTCTTCTCCTCCCTGTTTACCCTTTTGTTCTGTTGCTTTTATTCCTTCCCTTATGTAAAGAACTACTCCTCCTCCTCCTCTTTTACCCTCCCTGTCCCTCCTGTAGACAGTGTATCCTGGTATGTTTATGTCCCAGTCATGGTTTTGTGTGTACCATGTTTCTGTGACTGCCACGATATCCAGATGTTCCTCCTCCATCAAGGCCACTAATTCAGGAAGCTTGTTACCCAGACTCACGGGCATTGGTACTCATTGCTCTCCATTTTTGATGGCTTTACCTTCTGTTGCAGCATCCCCACTTACCGTTCTACCTCAGTCTTTTTCTCATTTAGTACCCTGTTTTGTAGGGAGAGGCTGGGATTTTCCTGCTGCTTGTCAGTGCCTCCCCCTTTGACTAGTTTAAAAGCTTGCAAATGAAGCATTTAAACAGATTGCTCAAAAGACTTGTTCCCTTCCTGGACAGATGCAGCCCATCCTGCCAGTATAGGCTGGTGTCCCTCCAGGTGGAACCCCAGTCCCCAATGAAGCCAAACCCCTGTGCTCTGCACCATTTTTTCAACCATTCATTAAACTGCATGGTGCCAATTACCCTCGCCTCCCCCATGCCTTTGACAGGCAGCACCTTTGAGAAGGATACTGTGTGTGCTACTTCTTAGGTCCTCCCCAACTCTGCAATGTCCTCCTGCACTGCTCTAATCTCATGATGAGCCAAGTCATTTGTCCCTAGGTGGACAATTACGTCCAGCTCAGAATCCCTTGCAGCTGTTCTCGTGATCCTGAGGATGCGCTTCCTGTCCCTCCAAGCCATGGCACCAGGCAGGCATCTTACTTCAGTCTTCCCAGCTCCCCCCAGTTCTATACCCCTAATAACTGAGTCCCCCACCAGGAGCTGCTTCCTTTCCCTGTGGTGTCCTCTGCCTCCTTCCTGTGGGCCTCCCTTGTGACTGTTGTCGTCAGTCTTCTCTGCGGGTGCATCCATAGGGGAGCTATGCTCCCCCAGAATGGTGTATGGATTGTGGAGTGGAACAATTGACTGGGTGTGCCTCTGTTCCACCCTCCTCACCCTCCCTGAGCCCACTGTGGTCCAACTGCTGTGCTTTCTTCGCAACCTCTGAGGTAGTGGTGGTGACGCTAGTGCTCCCTGGATGGGGGAGTTTCCCTTCCTACTGTCCTGTGTGGCCTGGGGGAAGGTTTCCTTACTACTGTCCAGTGTGGCCTGAAGACGGGCAACTTCCCTCCTCAGGGCAGATAGTTGTCTGCAAATAGGGCAGCATCTCAGCCTCCAGAAAGACTCCCGGAAGACTGCTGCCCCACAGCCATTACATTGCACTACTCCCCACATGTTTACCTAGGTTTTTTTTTTTGTGTGTGTGTGTGTGTGTGTGTGTGTGTGTGTCGCGCGCATGCGTGTGTGTGATTTGTTATATAGAAATATATATATTATACAATGTGTATGCTTATATTGTCAGTCCAGTGTGCTAGAGAGGATATGACAGTGAAATGCACCTTGCACTCGAGGAAATGATGTCAGAACCTCAGGTATAAAGGAACTATTTCCAGGGGTGGGAAGGGGTTGGGCCTAAACTGTGCCCTCACAAAACAATCAGCTAAAAGCTCTCACCCACCGCTGCGATGAGTGCCTTCCTGTCAGCAAGATACCCTACACAACAATTTGACAGAGAAAGTACCCTACTAATCAAACAAAGAAAAATCCAGACATCCAAGTCAGACACAGGTAAACCTCTCCAGCCCCAAAACAGCCTGGTGGTTTGTTAGCCACAAAGGAAAATCAAATATGCAGTTATTTCAGCCCTTCTGAGGATGCTGACAAGATAAGCAGTTTTAAAAAAAACCCTTCCTGAATTAAAAACTAAAACAAACACAAAGCAATACCACTTTAAAAGTGAGGAAAACTTCTCTCAGATGTAAGCAAGAGAGAGAGATTAGTTACAGATATTTAGTCCAAAATAGTATATCCCACGCAGCTTCTCAGTTGTTTCCGAGCACACCCTGTACACAACTTGGAAGAAGATGGATTTCTGCCTCAAACAGGATCACACCACTAGTTTATAGTAATTGAACAATGCTGAAATGGTCTAGCTAGACAAATGGCTGTGATGCAGACCTCTGACTTGTGAAGACAATTACCCCCACCTCAGGCTATGTCTGGCATCCAATTACAAACTGCAGCTTTTGCTATTTTGAATCACACAACCCCACCAAAAGTTGCAAAATATATTGATGCAGATTCTCACAGAATTCTAGTAATCAGTCCAGTTAGCCACAAAGGAAAACCAAATATGCAGTTATTTCAGCCCTTCTGAGGATGCTGACAAGATAAGCAGTTTTAAAAAAACCCTTCCTGAATTAAAAACTAAAACAAACACAAAGCAATACCACTTTAAAAGCAAGGAAAACTTCTCTCAGATGTAAGCGAGAGAGAGAGAGATTAGTTACAGATATTTAGTCCAAAATAGTATATCCCACGCAGCTTCTCAGTTGTTTCCAAGCACACCCCGTACACAACCTGGAAGAAGATGGACTTCTTCCCATCTTCCCAGTACAGCCGCATGCTTGTGGCATCCTTGCTGAGTGCACTTACGGTGCGCGGTCACACACACCGCAAATGTGCGCCGCCGCTATAGGTCGCCAGGAGCCGCTCAAGAGCAGTACAGGCTCAGGCCCACCCCCAAGGGGAATGTGTCCCAGGGATGCTCCGAATCTTCCCTGCAGTCATCCTAAGCTCAGCGTGAACCCAAATCGCCAGCATATCAGGTGAGCCCCCATCAGCTGGTGCCACAGGGCCGGCCAATATATTTTTTGGGTGGGTGTGAGTAAAGAAATTTTACTGGTAGAATCTAATTTTTCCCCCCAGAATTGCTGGATTACCCATGGACTACAGGAGTCCTAACATCAACACCTTTGACTTCAACAAGGACATTTTTTTGTTTGATGTCAGTCTTTGTTTCTCACGTCCTAAAGTGAACTATGAAATGAGAGGGAAGGCGCAGAGAGGGAGACAAGGAAACCATGTTTAGAATTTAGAATGTAGGTTGCAACATTGTTTCTCCACCAAGAAAGACACACTGAGAACATCTTCAAGAAACACTGTCAAACAAGGACGCTGCCCATGTAACATTATTTGTAACATGGCTCTGGATATAGGAGGCAAATGGACTTCAGCGATTGGTCCAAACGCATCATGTGATGCAAAGCGAGCAGTGATTAAGCCACGAGTAGAGCCTGCTTGGGCACTACCTGCAGTCTCCAGAGGGAAATCGACCAATAATGCCCGCTTCTGTACTACCGAGAGTGTCCATCAGCCAGAGGGTGCAGCACTGAGACGGGAACGAACAGGGCACAGATGCAATCGTGCCGTAGGACCGGGTCGGCATCAGGATCATGCACAAGGAGAATTGGAAAGCAAAGAGTAACTGTGAGCTGTCATCTGGGTCACTGCATGACAGTCTATAGTAGTAGTAGTGTCGTGGTCGGCAGTCTAAAAACACCGCACACTATATACATGATATTAGCCAGCAAAGCGTGACGTCACGTTCTCTGATCATGTCGCTGTGCTGTTACCAGACAAGCCGTGGATCATTTAGCATCCACAAATAGTATTGTGACGTGGCGATCTCTCTGCTGCAGTTAAACAGTGGTCGCACATTATTCCAGTCGCGCATGCCATGTTACAAGCGCATTAATCACCTCCAGCGTTGGGCTCTACTGGGGATTAATGCCCGCTGGGTGGTTGGAAGCCCTCGGCCTCGTGCACCAACCCCCCCCCCAAGCAGGGCATTAATCCACCAGTAGAGCCCTCCTCTGTCGGTGATTAATGCTTACTTAATATTTGATACTTTTATCAGAAAATGGACTCCCGAATTAAAGGGGGATGTTGATCATGTAAAGTGCTTTCCCAGATCAGAAGTTTACCATCTAACATTTTTTCCTTACCTGGTGTGTTTAATATTCTATTTTATCTGTGCTGATCCTCGAGCAGACTCGATAGATCTATGGGGCCTACTCTGCTGGCATCTTAGTATGTTAGTATCTGCTTGATTCTGCCATCCCTCCCGCCCAACATTTTACACCGAATGCCACTCGAGGCACATCCTAGAAGCCCCCACAGCTGCTGCCAGAGCTGGGTATCCACTGCAGGAAATTCAATCAGCCCCAGTGGATATCAGAGCCATTAACAGCTCTGTTTTTCCAGCCGCCAGGCCCAGTGCTCTAGTGACATTAAGTATAGCTCAAACTCAAAATTTTAATTGGCCAGATTCTTTATACCACAGTGCATTACATTTCTTTACTGGCTCTTTTATATTCATCACTGTACATTATATAACCTTGTTGAATGGTCAACCCTGTCAAATAGAAGACTTAATTACGTTTGAGTTAAAAAAAGAAGGGTGCTTTACCAATTATGACCTTGTAAAATAGCTTATTGCTTTTATATCAACTCAACATCAACTCCAACATATGCCTGTCTCTGCAGGTCTGCCGGGCGCTGGTTACCAAAACAGTAATCCCATGTAGATGTGGTCTAGGGTACTGCCCCCTCCTCTTCCTTGCCAGCTGGGACACCCTCTGTAATGCCTTCTGTCATTCTGTTACCAATTTCTGCCCCCCCCAACTGCTCCCTCTACTCCTCAGTCTGCGTCTTCCCCCTTCCCTTCCATTACCACTTCCTCCTTCATTTCCAAATACTAGTTTGGATCACTGTCCTCAGTGTTACCTAACCTCTTTCATCTCACTTATTCCCTCTGCCTCATACTACCTCCGCTTCAGGGATCCTCACACATTCTCACTCCTCTTCTGGGCAGTAAACTTTCTCCTATCCACTTATCTCCCCTCTAAAACCTGCTCCCCCACTCTCTTCATCTCTCCTCCTCCACACTTCCCTTAGACAGCAGATTAAACTCCCCCGCTTCTGTCAGCCTTTCCTTGACCTGTCCCCTGGTGACACCCCCCCCCCACTATGGTCCTCCTTCTGGCGACAGGTTATGTCTCAATTACTGATGCATAGAATTGTTCAAACTGTTAGCGTTTACACTGGGCTGTGGCGATGTTCACAGCCTCAACCTCTGCCACCCATCATTGTTATTTGCACTTGTACCATGCTGCACTGTTCACTTTTTGGCCTTTACTTCATGAAGTGCTTCTAGTACTACTGTGTATGATTTATTGTATCCCCTTTTCTCTTTCCCCGGGTTGCACCTGGAAATGAGCCTTGGCTCGGTGTGCCTTTCCCAGTTACCAATTTAGAAATAAATAAATGAATAAAACTCTGTTCTAATGTGACGTTTGTAAGTGAACCAACATTTATTACTAAAGCTGGTCTTTCTGCATTCAAATTCTCCATAGCCCACTTCAAGCCCTCCTCATAGAAAACTCTAAAGTTGTGCTCGCCGATTACTGTGTAAAAATGGCAGCAGCTAAAATAATAGATGAGCTGCTAACATTTACTGAAGAGGAAGGAAATACTATAGCATTTAGCACAGAACTATGCAAGAAGCCATTTTTTCAGGACAAAAAGACGTGGACTTGGCCAGTCCAGTGGTGTGGAAGGTTAAGGCACTGTGCGCCTTACCTCCTGCCACACCGGTGACCCATGACTGGGAATGAGCATGGGTTGCTGGGGAGGAAGGCTTGGTAGAGGTCTGAGCAGCCACCAGGCAGCTCTCCTCTCCTGGACTGGGGAGGCTAGCCGTATAAGTGGCAGCCCACTGGAGCACCAGGAGGCAGACAGTAGTCAGAGGGAGGGGGAGGGAGTCACGGTATCGGGACACATGTACGCCCCCACGTGCGTGTGTTTCTCTGTGCCTCTACACATGTGTTCCTCGAGTATGCCACTGCTGGGGAGAGGGAAGGTGAAAATCTAGAAAAAAATGGAACGCACAGCGGGGGGCGTATGCGCCCACCCACTGCACCCCCAACCGCCACATCACCGTGACAACCTATGGTAATTACAGGATTTCAGGAATCGGGGGAGGCAAAATCTGTGTTGAACTACATTGCTAGGTAAGCCCTAGGGAGACACTTGACAGTGGAGGGGAGCGATGAGGTTCAGTAGAAAGAAGTTTCCCCCATCATGGCCCAGAAGAATAAATGTGTTAAAAAAATAAAAATATTAAATTAGAGAAACCAGGTGCTATCACACTAGAACAATTAAAAAGGACAGCAATTCAATTCAGACGATTTCCATGTCCCTGTACTGGCGTGATAAAAGAATACACCCAGAGGCCTCATGATTCAAAAGCCTCCAGCATGGAGCAAGGATAATGAAGAGTTTGTTTGACTGGATCAAAGTCCTAAATAAAAGTTCTCATTACTTAATTCTTTCAATTATGAAAAAAGAAAAAAAAAATTCAAAGAAAGTGGGGGAAAAAAAAGAACTTGAAATCAAAGAAGTTAAACAAATGCTTCGGAACTTGATGAATTTAAAACCAGAATGGACATGATCATTACAAAACTTCAGGATAAGCAGAAGCAACATAAAAATAAAAATGTGAACATATCATCAGGGACTGCACTTAACCGGCTGGTAGAGGGCTTTAAAGAACAGCAGCACACTAGAACAAGACGACGACCAGTTTTAGCTGACCCCAATTTGTCAACCAGTTTGAAAAGTGCATCAGACAGCTCACTTGACCGTACAAAAGTTTTTTTTTTTTTGGTTTTTTTTTTTAGGAACCCAAGCAAAAGAAAAAAGAAGGACTAGGAGGCAAGGAGAAGCACAAGAAGAGGCCACGGCACACGCAACAACCGAGGGAGGGAGGGAGGTGCAAACTCAGATGCAAATGAGACATTTGTCCAGGCTGAAGAATTGGAAGTATTTAATATAGCTGGAGAAAATCTTACTAAAACACAAAACTGAGGTTTTAAAGGAATTTTCTAAGCTCTGTATATGGGCTTCACAGCCCATTACCTTTTGCCTCAAACAGGCTTGTGCTGTCATAAGTAGAATTTTTGACCCTGTCCAATTGGGGAGGGCAGGGATCATAACTGGAGCTGAGCCCACCACCAACCGATTACTTCCACTTCCCAGTCTGCCAGCCCCGGACCCATTTTTTGTGACACCTAAGCAGGGAGAGCTTGGGGACGCTCCCCATACAAGTCTATGGGGACGGTTTTCAATGTATAATTAAATATGATTAGGCAACCCTGGAGAAAAATGAAAGCGACTGCTGCATAAACGTATATAATATGCACTGAAAACCGTCCCTATAGACTTGTATAGGGCTCTCCCTGCTTAGATGTCACAAAACGCCTGAGCATGAGTGTGGGGCCGGTGGACTGGGAAAAGGAAGGGAATCGGCTGGCCATTGGTTCAGCTCCAGATACAATCCCTTCTCCCCTGAACAGGACAGAGTCAAAAAGAAAAAATTACTCACCTTAGTAATGTTGTTTCTTCTAATGGAGTCTTGCTATATTATGACAATTGCAGTGAGTCCCCATCTTCGAGCAGTTCGAAGATGGGGACTCACTGCAATTGTCATAATACAGCAAGACTTCATGTTGTTTGAATTCTACTTTTTCCTGAAAAAGGAGAGTGCTGCCATAAGGTAATGGGCTATAAAGCTCAAATTGATAAAATAAAATCTTAGCAATTTACTTTAAGGAAAAGTCTGTCTTTTGTTCCAACATACCGCTCAAATGTTTTAGAATGAAAAATTAACTTGGAAAGATTTTACAGACAAATTAAAATATAATTGTGTGGACCAAACTCAAAATTTAAATAGAGGGGCAAGAGAACAACCTTCTCATTGCCAAAATTCGGGATTGGTTATCCCATGCAATTGTGACAAGTTTGGACTAAGTGAACCTTGATGTGGGAAATCCCACATAAATTGAGAACTGTGGCTTGGCCCTAGTAACCTACTTCTCTCTACCAGCTATGTGCTGGATGAATTATGCTGTTAAAACAGTAGCACACCTGGACTATAGTGCACTGATGTGGGAAACCCACATATACTGAGAACTGAGGGATGGACTCAAATCAAAATGTTTTCTCTTAGCTGTGTACTAGGTGGGATATTTCTGATATAATCATTGGTGGCTCTTACTTTGCCACTGTTTGCATGCAAATCTGGTCATAATTCTTTTATGGCACCTATATGTTGATTGTTTTTAGGGAGGGGCTAGTGGTTTCTTTTCTGCCTGAAGTGCCTTATGCCATATATTATCAACAGAGGCTTGGACTCATTGGACCCATTGGACCCAATGCTTGATACACCAGAGTCTGGGTACAACCACTATTCACTAGGGGGCAATACGAGGCTCTGCTGTTGTGGCTGGGTGGGTAGGGGAGGGGGAAGGGTAACAGTTAAAGTATGGGGGTGTGGGCAAGTGGTAGGAGAGGTGGACTCCTGCTCAAAGGGAACCTCTTTAGCTCCTTCCCCTCACCCACTGGGGCCTCCCTGTCATGTTCCTTAATGTTAAGGACTTTCATTGCTCTCCAACTGGATCTCTCTTCTCCTTTCTCCACCCCTCCCCTTGCAAGCTAGTATTGTGAGTACCTGCCAAACAACTTTCTTCAATGCTAATATGTTGCTGCCAACTCCAGCCAAGCCAGAACAAGGCCATGATATCAGTTTTCACAACTCAGACCCAGGACATACGATTGTGTCCGGAGGCCCTCTTTGAGAGGCTTGCCCTCTAGACAGGGCCAAACTCTCACTGCTTCCCTGCACAGCAGATAGGAATGTGCCCCCCCCCCCCCAGTTTGCTGCTGTAGTGCATCACACTGACAGTGTCCATCTGAATTAAGAGAGTACCTGGGGACAAGTGGTTCTGGAAAGCAAAGAGTCCATTCAGAATGGCTACATTTCCAGAATATTTATGTGCAAGGTGCTCTCCACTGGAGTCCACTTGCCTTGTGTCTGGCAAGGACCAAAGTTTGCTCGCCAGTCTATCCCAGAAGTATTTGTGGTGAGGATCTGCAGGAGGAGGGAAATCAGGAACAGATCCCCTTTGAGCAAATTACCGGGTTCCATCTTCCACTTGAGCATTTTGCAAACAGGGGACATGAACTGTCTGCAAGGTCATCTGTGAGATGATCCCATTGGATTCTCAGGTCCACTGGGTTATCCGTATGTGTAGCCTGGCCAGTAGTACAGCAACAATGGCTGCGGCCACAAGTCCAAGAAGGCATAAATACATCTTTGCTGAAACAGATCAGCTGTCGTGCACTAATTGTGCTTGGGCAATCAGGCGATCAACACTGTCCAGTGGCAGAAAGGCTGAGCCCTGGGCTGTGTCCAGGACTGCCCTTATGTACTGTAGTTGCTGACATGGTCTCAACACTGATTTTGGTAAGCCGACTGTCACCCCCAGAACATCGAACAGCTGTCCGGTTCAAGCCAAGGTCTTCAACAACTGGTCCCTGTAATGGGCTTTCAATAGCCTATCGTCCAGGTAAGAGAAAACATAGAGGCCTTCTCTGCCAAGGCCTGCTGCTACTACTGCCAAGCATTTGGTAATGACCCATAGTGCAGAAGACAAGCCAACGGACAACACGTTGAATTGGTAATCTTCCCCTTGGAACAGGAACCTCAAGTATTTTCAATGAGGCTTCAGGATTTTGATATGGAGGTATGCATCCTTCATACTGCAGGAACATATCCAATCCCCTGTTTGCAGTAACGAGAGCAGACCCTGCAAAGTGACCATTGTGAACTTCTAGTATTCTATGAGGAAACCAAGATCCCTAGGATCCAAAATAGGCCTTAGATCTCGTGTCCACTTTGGAACAAGGAAGTACTGGAGTGCAGTGTCAGTGGCTCAGCAGGCTGCATACTCGCCTCTGAGGCCGGAAGATCAGAAGGCTGTGGGTTCCATCCCCACACCAGGCACTTGGGTTAAATCGCAATACTGACACTGCAGTGCAGCATGAGGTGGGTACTGCACTCCAGAGGTGCCGTCTTTTGGATGAGACATTAAACCAAGGTCACATATGCCTGTTCTGGTGGTAGTTCAGGTGGATGTTAAAGATCCCATGGCACTTCTCGAAAAGAGTAGAGGAATTTTTTATTATAACATCAAAAACAAATAATTTACAACCAGTCTTAAATCCCACACATCAATATACATATCTTAAGGTAAGAAAAAAAATCCAACATAACAAAAATCACAACTGTGTTACATCACATACTGCATTTTGGCAAGCTTATTACAACAGACTCTTATTGCATAAAACCCACATCTTCCTATATGTGCTATAATCCTTAAGAATTTTGTTATGTTATATTTTAGTTATAGTGTAACTTACAAAGCAATTTCTTTATGGCCATAGTACAGGTTCTTCTAGCGTTATGTGCCTCATTAAATTCATTCACCAAATATCCATGCACATGCAGTCCAGTATTTCTTATGTTCAGCTTTAGGTAAAGAGTTCTGCTCACAATTATAGATGGGCCTTAGGTCCGTCAAAATCTGGTTCACTCCGAGTTCCAGTATATGGTTTCTGCTGTAAACGTTGAGCACATCTAGCCTGCCACAGGAAGTATCTACACAGAGCGAATAGAAGTCTTAAAGTACTAGCATGATATTCGGAGAACGATGGAGGAAAAATACCATACACCAGGATGTCATATGTAATATGAGAAATGTGCTCATCTTTCCATTTATGAAACCACTGAGTCCAAAATTCTATACTGTAGGGGCAATCTATAAAAAAGTGCTGCACTGTCTCTTAATTCATTGGTACATGTGTTCCTAAAGCACATTCTATCTTCCAGTGACTTATGCCGGAGGTTACCTTTCACCCCTAGTCTCCCATGGCAGGATTGCCAAGTGACATCCCATAATTTCTGTGAAAGCCTGGTGTCTGTGAGATGCAAAAATACTAACTCATCATCATCTAGTTCCATTCCATATCTATCTACAATTCGGGGAATATCAGAGAAAAAAAAGACTGTAAGATACTACCATACAGCTGTTTGAGACATAGCCTGAACTGCCCGAGAGGACCGCTTCCACAATTTAATTTTAAGAAAAGTAGGAAACATGAACTTGGGTATTTCATATAACCTAAAATTCCTCAGTATTTCCGAGGAAGGGCCATTACATCTCTCACATACTGTAAGGGAGAAACTAACTCTGATAATATAAGAGCCCACTGAGGGGAGGAACTAAGCAGTAATGATGGAAACAGGAACTTAACAAAACATGAAAAACACTATTGGATTTATCATTCTCACCCCACCCATGCTGTAATCGGGGTATAAGAAAACCCTTCTTATGGGGCTCACTCAGCAACCCCAAAATCATTGAAAGAAAATGTTATTCACTTTAGCCTCTAAAGAAAAGGGTAGAGGAAAAATAGTGGCAGTGTGCAAGAATAAGGGAGTCACTAGGGTTTTTAGGAGCATCACACGTTTTCTTTTTGCTATTGTTTTATCTTTCCAGGAGGCCTTATCGATTGCCAGGTTCCAGTTAAATATTGGGTCATCTGGGGTACCAAAAAACATCCCAAAGATGTTTATTGGGTCTAGAGTAACAGGAATAATAGCAATCTGTCCTATGACTTGGGGGGTAGAAGGGTTAGGGATGAACTTAGCCTTAGTTTAGTTTAGAACCAGAACATTTCTCAAAGTCAGAAAGTAAAGTAATAAAATCTAAAGGCTTGAGTTGAGGAGTAGTGCAGACACATGAATCATCTGCATATGCGTGTATAGTTGGGGCACAATTGTCCACAGGGAAGTAACAACTTAGGAAAGAAAAGATGAAGTAAGCTTTCGAAGGGTCAATCTGAAAAGCACACAGTATCGGACTAAGGGGCAGCCTTGTCTCACTCCCCTTTTACCTAAAAATACTTTATCCATGAATTATTAATGTAAGGCGTGATCCATGCAGTTTTATATGAGAGTTCAATCCTGGCAACAAATTGCTGGGGAATGTGATACCGTAAGAGTACCTGAAATAAAAAAAGAGTGCTCCACTTGATCAAAAGCCTTTTCTTGATTTAATGTAAGGAAAAGAGCCATGTTATTTTCTGAGAATGAAAGCACTACATCTCTAATATGTGAGTGTGTTTGTAGCATAGATCTACCTGGTATAGACATATAGACTCTGACGGCACATAAGGACCGCTTGGCCCACCTAGTCTGTCCATTTCTCTGCCTAGAGGAGAAGCTGCAGATCCTATTTAACCAACAGCCTATTTCTTCCTACCCCCCACAAAAATTGCCTTATGTCTGTCCCATGCATTCTTGAATTCTCCCACAGTTTTAGACCCCACAACCTCCTCAGGAAGGCTATTCCATGCGCCCACCCTCTGTGAAAAAATGCTTCCTCACATTGCCCCTGAGCCGTCCCCCCTCTATCTTCAAATTGTGTCCCCTTGTTCATGCACATCTCTTTTTCTGAAAGATGCTACCCTCTTGGACTTTGTTGATTCCACTGACGTACTTAAAAGTTTCTATCATGTCCCCCCCTCTCCCTCCTTTCCTCAAAGGTATACATATTAAGCTACTTTAGTCTCTCCTCATATGGCTTCTCTTGCAGACCCTGCACCATTTTAGCTGCCCTCCTCTGAACTGCCTCCATCTTATCTATGTCCTTGCAGAGATAGGGTCTCCAGAACTGGACGCAGTACTCCACATGGGGTCTCACCAACTATCTGTACAGAGGGATAACAACTTCCTGTTTTCTGCAGGTGATGCCTCTCCCTATACATCCCAGTATCCCCCCAGCCCTCCCTACCGCCTTCTCACATTGCTTGCCAACCTTAAAGTTATCTGATATCATTATCCCCAGGTCCCTTTCCATTTTTGTTGTTGTTACTACCTCCCCCCCACTGTGTAATCTTCCCCTGGGTTTTTGTTTCCCAGGTGCATTATTTTGCATTTTTTGCATTGAATCCAAGCTGCCATACTTCTGACCAGTCCCCCAACCTTGCCAAGTCCCTTCTCATCCTTTCCACGCCTCCTTCTGTATCAACCCTGTTGCAGATCTTTGTGTCATCTGCAAAGAGGCATATTTTTCCTTCCAGTCCCTCTGCAATGTCACTTATAGAGACATTATAAAAAGGACTGAACCCTACAGTACCCCACTAGTAACCCCTCTTCCTTCAGAGTGGACTCCATTTACAATTACGTTCTGTGTCCTGTTGTCTAGCCAATGTTTTATCCAGGCTATCAACCTGGGACCCACTCCCAGGCTGGTTAATCTGACTATTCATCTTGTGTGTGGGACTGTGTCAAATGCCTTGCTAAAGTCTAGGTAGGCCACGTCCACAGACCCTTCTTGGTCTACTACTTCGGTCACCCAGTCAAAGAAATCAATTAGATTTGTCTGACATGACTTTCCCGCTGTGAACTCATGCTAACTTGGGTCCTGTGCCCCACTAGCCTCTAGGTACTCAACAATTCTTTCCTTCAGAAGTCATTCTATCACTTTGCCTACCACAGAGGTCAAACTGACAGGTCTGTAGTTTCCTGCCTCTGACTTGGTCCCACTTTTGTGAAGGGGAATCACATCTGCCTTCCTCCAGTCCTCAGGCACCACACCATCCTCCCATGATTTGTTAAAAAGGGTAGGTAGTGGTGTCACTAGTTCTCTGCTTAATTATTTTAGAATTCTACGGTGAATTCCATCTAGCCTCATTGCTTTGTCCACCTTGTTTTAGGAGTTCTTTCAGAACCCTTTCTTCTGCCAAAGGACTGGGATCAACCCCCCCCATCCAGAGTGCTTCTGTTAATTGGATTAGGCACCTCCCCCACCTCCTCTTTTGTGAAAACTGAACAGAAGTATTCATTCAGTATCCCTTCTTTTTCACTGTCCCTCTCTGCCCACCCACTGTCAATTCTATTCAGCCTCACTATCTCTCCCTTTGTCTTTCTACGCTCCCTGATATACCTATAAAAGGTTTTATCCCCCTTCTTAACCGAGTTGGCTATCTTTTCCTCAGTTTGGGCCTTTGCTATTCTGACTACCATCCCTGCTTCCTTCTGCCTTAACTGGTACAGTTCTCCGCCCTGCTCCTTCTGCGTTTCCTTATACTTCCTAAATGCTATCTTTTCTCCCTAACCTTCACCGCTACCTTTTTTGAGAACCATAATGGCTTTTTCTTTCATTTTGATTTGTTTATTTGCTTCACACAAAGGCTTGTTGCCTCTGTGATGACAGTTTTGATATTTCCCCATTGTTGCTCCACCCCTTCTAGCCTGTTTGCTAGTGCTTTTCTAAGGCACTCTCCCATCTTGCCAAAGTCAGCCCTCCTGATGTTCAGAACCTTCACCTTTGTATGGCTTGACTCTGTAGCAGAGTTTATCGTGAACCACACTGTTTGGTGGTCACTTGTTCCCAAATGGCTACCCACTTCTAGATCTGAGATCCTCTCACTGTCCCCATTGGACAGTACGAGGTCCAAGATTGCTCCGTCACGAGCAGGTTCCAAAACTAGCTGTCTGAGGCATGCCACCTGAAGAGTATCGAGAATGGCCCTGCTTTTGGATGTGGCTGCAGCAAAGATGCTCCAGTTAACATCTGGCATATTAAGGTCCCCCATCAACAGTATCTCCCCTTTCTCTGCCATCCTAAGTATGCCTTCTATCATATCCTTTTCCATTCCCTCCCCAACATGAGGGTCTGTATACAACCCCTGTGCAGATTGTAGTGCCATTTCCAGTTTCTAAGGTGACCCACAGTGCCTACTCTCCTCCGTTTACTCTTTTGTTCAGTTGCTTTTATCCCTTCCCTTACATACAGAGCTACTCCGCCCTCTCTTCTACCCTCCCTGTCTCTCCTGTAGGTTGTGTACACTGGTATGTTAACATCCCAGTCATGGTTCTCTCTGTACCAGGTTTCTGTGACTGCTACAATATCCAGGCATCCATAGCACATCTCTGTTCCATCTAGATGACCTGGGCAGCAACCGGCAACAGCAGATTCAGAAGCATGACAGAGAATATCTTATAGTCCACATTAAGGAGACCAAGGGATCTCCAGTTCTTAATCTCCGCCCTCTCCCCTTTTTTGAAAATTAAAGCATTATAGCATCCAAAATTTTTGGGGGGATAGAATGAGTGTGTAAAATGCTGTTAAACACCATAGTTAGGGTAGGGGCAAAGATTTCAATAAAGGAATGATATAGTTCAGCTGTCAGCCCACCCACACTAGGAGAAGTACATTTTTTTTTGTTTTTTTAATTGCATCTCTTGTCTCTTCTACAGAGATTGGGTTCAAAGGTGCTCCTCAAGAACCTCTGAAATCTCTAAGTCCAAAAGAAAAGGACTGGGGTCAGGAACACCTGATGTTGTACCAAATACACCTTCCACGTAATTTTGTACCATCTGTTTTAAGGAAACAGCGCCAGTTAGAGGGTCAATAAGTTGTCCAATAAATGCTGAAGAAACTCTGTCCAAACAATTTTTATAAGGATATATGGAAGCCTTAGTGCCACACTGTGCTTCCAATTTCAAATAAATTGCATGATCATACTGGAATCTTTCCATATTACTTTTCAGTTCCTTCATTTGCACAGAAAGGTCAGTCTGATTCATGGGCCCTAGATATTGTATCTACAAGCTGTTTACGAAAGTTTGTATATTTAAAATAGCATGACTATGATCTACAGTAGTAGTTACAGAAAAGTTGATGGTACTATGGTAATTCCCACGGTACCGTGATAAAAATTACCACCATTTACCGTGGTACCACTGTAAAATCCCACTGAATGACATTGGGGTTTTGTACCATGGTACCGAAGTAAATCGAGGTAATTTTTACCGCGGTAGCGGGAATTACCACAGTACCATCAACTTTTCTGTAACAACCACTGTATATCTAGCTACTTTTAAAAAGTGGTTTTGTAGGTCAGCTTTTGTGTCTTTCCACCATGCAATATGAGAGTTATAGGCTTCTAGTACAGAAACCCTTGCCTATAATAGGTTCAAGCACCCCTTATGGATAGCTGTATATGCGAGCAAAAAACTAATTTCCATCAAGAACTGGGGGCTACTGGGAAAGGATCACCAGCTGGAGAACATACTGAAGATACCGCTAAGTGGTCATATGTCTCACAGGGAATGACTTCAGCTCGGAACACTTTAAATGTTTTTTGAAATGAACCAATAACCTATGTGGGTGGCCAATGTACCCCATAATAGGTTTTAGCCCCCAAGGAGTGAACAGCTCTGTATCCATCCACCAACTAAGCATATTGTAAAACTCTTAACAGTGCAGTAGTATCACCGTAAGTTTTGTGAGTATTACTACTCCTATCTGCATGAGAAAGATCGCAATTAAAATTTCCACCAAAATACACCTGTCAAGGGGTAAATAGGGATGGATTCTGAGAAATAGGGCAGACCTAGCTGCTATACTCTGAGAGGAATATGTGTTAATTAATCGACAATATACCGCTCTATATTTCCCATCTATTAAAATAGCCCTCCCAGGTACTACATCCGCTACTTTAGAAATATGAAAATGAAAACTTGTACATAAGACCCCTACCCCATCACAAGTGTTCTCCCCATGTGACCAATATGAACGGCCTACGGTCCACCTATTTTTGACCTGAGACAACTCGTGCCTAGTTTTGAGCCTAGTATCTTGCAAAAAGTAAAAGTCCTCTTTTTAGGGAATGTAGAAAGGCTAGGGTAGAAATTTGTTTACGGAATGACTTTATACTGCACACATTCAGAGTACAGCACCGTAATTGCAAAACATTATGCATGGAATCAAAGGACGGAAAGACAGTGGAAAAAAGGAAGAAAAAAATAAAAGGAAAAAAAAATAACTCCAATAAAAATTTATGTTCTCATAGACACGTCAGTAGAATTACCTGTGGGGAAACCACACCTTCCGCTTTCTCTCTGCTTGAGAAGTATCTTTTCCTGACTCTAAGGAGTAATACAAATGAGAAGAGGAAGCTCTAGAGGAATCGGAGTCTTCCTCTTCACCTTCGATATCACCCCACTGCCTTCTTTTTGCTAACATTTGAAATTTATTACGGGTAACAATAGATTTTGTTGGGGTATGGGTCTCTGATTTGCGTTTTCCTTTTCCCCGCTTAGATGGTGGAACTGGGGTGAAAGATTCCTGTGCTCGCGGGGGGGGGGGCACCCTAGTATCGCTTCCTGTTCCACTGATTTACTAGCCCGTATAAATTGAGAAGTAGAAGCCTCAGGAGGAAGGGATACTTGAGGGTCAGTAAATTCCGTGTTCTCACCTGGAGTTTGGCCCTGTACTGCAAGGGCGAGTTCCTCTTGTCTCAAAGCCTGAGCCTGGGATTCAACAATTAAGTTTGTATGATCCTGTGGTACTCTGTCTACTCTATTGTGTTCAGCCCATGGACACGGAGGGTAGTTGTGCCCCCGATCTTACAAAGGTTACAGAAACTGGAATTAAGGCATCCTAGACTGACATGCCCATACGTAAGACAGCGTGCTCCTAGGTTGGTCACACGTGTAGCTCAAATGAGTTCCAGAGCCACACTTGTGACACGTATGTTGTTGCCCCGGGTTAAAGCAGATACCCCTGTCCCACCCTATGTGAAAACTGCCAGGGAGATGCATAACTCCCTGCTCAGTCTGTCAGAGTTGTACTTTTATCCCCCGTCCAAACAAAGCCCTCATCTAAGCTAAGGCGAGGGGAATCTAAAAGTTCACAATGTTGCCTTAGCCAGTATTGGATATCGTTTTTGTTGACGCCCTCACTTCTAAATAGTTGTGCGAGAACCTTTACCATAGGTTTAGTAAGTGGGATCAACATAAACGAGGCCCGTAATGGAATGTGTTTAACTCGTACTGGGTCCAAAACTTTTCCAGTGTGCCAACAATCTTCAAGCTAACATCATATACTGTCTTGCCCTTAATATGGATAAATGCAAATAGATCTGAAGGGCTAGTCCGCATAGTGTCCCATAACATAATTTGCAAGACAGTTCTGCGGGAAGGAGCCGTGGATGTTTCACCTAAAAATGTTAGGCGCACTGCATTGTGTCTGAGCAGGCTCCCCCACAGACTTGTATAAGTCACTCATTCTAAACAGTGGATCCGTTCTGTCCTGGCCAGGAGCTGAAGTAGAAAAATCCTTACTTTGATTTGTGCATTTCTCGTTGGGGCCCGATAATTGGTTTGAAGTTCCTGGGAGATTGTCAGTGTCCGCAGCAGCAAGTGGCTATGCAGAAGACCCTGGTGTAGGTTCTCCCAACAGTGTAGTACCTTTTGCAACTGTGCTAGATTGTCTCATAACATCCTCAGCAGCTGCTGCAATGATTTCGGCTGCAGGAACAGGGCCGGGTGAATTCCAAGGTTGTCCTTCGGAAGACTGCCGCCAGATGCAGCTAGCAAGGCTGCATCAGGAGACCAGGTATTGTCTGACTCTTTAAATGATCTAGATGTAGGTCTCAGATGCAATTGTGATCTTTGAGGAAAGGCTTGAGGGGCAGTAGCCGTTCTATGTTCTGCAGCAACTGGTTCCTGTATTCCAGGGTTCATAGAAAAATCGGCCTCTGGAATATCGTTTTGAGAGTTAGCATCCTCTTGAATTAATTGCATTACAAACTGCTTATGCTGGTAAAACATTTGCCTTAACTGAGCTTCAGGAATACAGTATCAACTTTATCCAGGCTGACCTGTTGTTCTGCATTATTGAGTCTGAACACGATTTACGATTACCAGTTTGAGCAGTTTCTGCATGTTCCAAGCCTTCTGTGATGTTCTGTTGCACCCCCAAGATCAGCATCAAGTACATGTTCCATAGAAAATTTAGCATCTGTAGGTAGGGCAGCACCTCCACATCCACCTACTTCAGCTTGAGTGTCGGCCATCTTGGTCAGAGGGACAAAGGTTCCCCTGCTGACCAAGTAGGGGAATTTCCCCAGTGTCCTGTACAAAACTTCTCCCATTCATTAAAAATACCACCAACAGCTTAATCTGGCTCAGTGTCAGTTGTATCCCTCTGTATCCCCCTCCCCCGGAACAAGGCTGAAAATAGGCAGAATTGTCTAGTCCTCCTTTCCCAGTCAACAAAAACTAAATAAATAAAAAAACGTGTGTTCATCTGTTATTGAGGTACAGGTTCTATATCTAATTTCTGAAGTGGAGTCTATACTTCCTCCAACATAAGGGCCAGTTGCCCTGGAGGATATGCTGTCACAATTCCGGGATGATCAGGAGGGTCGTCCAGAAGTTCCACAGCTATGATCTCCAGAACCCAAGCATCTGTAGTCACCTCTTTCCACTGGTTTAATGGAGGCAGATGTGATTCCCCTACAACCACCCCTGGAGATAAAAGTGGCTGGGGGTGTATAGAATCAAGCAGAGCAGATGGGGGCGGTTCCACTGGCACCACTACCTCTATGGGTTTTTGAATGGGCACCTGGGGTAGTAGTGGGGGCTGACAGGGCCCCAAACCCTTGCCCCTCCCTTGCTGTCTGGACGCAGTCTTATTTGAATGTGTTCTTATTGGTGTTTCTCTCCTTTCTTTTCTACGTCTTGCATCCAGGATTGTTGTCCTCCAAGAAGAGTGACTATTTTTATACCGATACAGTTATTAGCTATATTTACTTATTTAAATTGACTGTATGGTTTATTGTTGATAGATTTGGTGGTTGTGTCAAGAGTCCACTGATCCCCTGACTTTGCTTTTTAAGCATATCATGATTCACATGAATTCATTTATTTTGTTACTAGGGGTCATGTATCAGTGCTTTGATTTTCAATTTGTATTATTATTTGAGCACTTTATTGCATCTGGTTGATGGTACTGGGGTATTTCAGGATTAACAATTTTCAGCATTATTGTTAATAAAATGAGGGACACCTGTATCCCGTCCCCCTTTATTAAGTCGGACTGGTTACCCGTTACCCCACCCCTGAGGAAGAATCTTAGTGATTTGAAGCACTGGGGAATTCGTGTGTCCTGGCTTTTTTTCGGCTCCCATTAAATAGCACTTGCAGCTTATTTAAATCTTGCCATCAGCATTTATTTCAGTGTTTTGTGCACCACTTTTTGAGTGTGTGTAGAGCAACTGCTTGCCCACATCATCCCCAACTGTAAGAGCTTTTAATAGCTTCTGTTTATGGGTACTCTCAGGCAAGGGCTGTACAGCTGCCTTAGCCTTCCTTCCAGCAGGTGTTCTGATACTTCCTCATGTGGGCCTGATGTTTAACAATGCAAAGGCCCAGTGATGCAAAGGCATATATTATCTTGCCTATAACATCCAACCTCCCAGACTCTTTATCAGGAGGGAAGGTGCTGAGATGCTTAAGTGCCGTAAATCTATCATGGGCAGCATTAATGACTACTGAATCTTTCTCTGGCTGTGTGGCATAAAAAGGTTTTCCAGAAGGGGCCATATACATTTTATCCACCTTTCTGGGGACAGCAGAGATGTTGTCTGGTCTGTACCAAGCAGCAAACAGGGTATCCTCCAAGGCTGGAAGCAGAGAGGGGACCACAATGGCAGAAGACTCAGGGAATTCTAGGAATTCTATTAAATTCTTCTTGGTAGTGTCCTGCTCCTCTACGGCAAATCCCATGGCAGCCTGCAACTGCTGCGTCATGATGAGGAAAGTAGGATCCTCTGGAGGAGACCATGGTGTGCTGACCACAGAGTCCTCACTGCAAGCAGATACACTGTAGCTGGTGCCCCTTTCATATGGACTTTCAGCATAATCCTCAGCTTCCTCCTCATCCTGAGACCAGCACTATACTCGTACTTGTTGTTGAGAGGGTTGATGGGGAGGAGGGAGAGTGCTGGTGACACAGCAGGTGGCTGTGGCAAGAAGTACCTTGTGCTGTCGATGGCAGGTTAGTAAAAAGCCCCCTGGAACTGGGTGGCCAGGCAGTAAATGTCTTATATCCAAGAAGGATAAGAGAACTGGCTGAGCGTCGGCACCCATGTGGTCTACAAGTATGATGGGAGGATTTGATGGGGGAGACCAAGTACCCCATGTCGACATACCAGCCAAAGGTCTAGTAGTGCCTGCGCCAGGCCCTGACCTTGGTGTCTTGTCAACTGTCAGCGTGCCAATGGAGCAGACTGCATTGAAGTGGAGGTCATAAATAAGGAATGGAGGGGCAACCTGGAACACACTGGAGAGGCTTTCTCCTCATCTTTGTACCTGTGCTTTTGACTCTCCAACACCTTTTCCTGGTACTTGGACCAGAATTTGGTCGACCGTGCTGGCGACGCTGCTGTCTTTTGCTGTCCTTCCCCATCCTAGCTACTATTTTCTAGAGAATAAACTTCTCCAGAGCCCCTTTACGGCACTGCCTGGTTGCAGAAATGAAGGCCAGGCAAATTTCACAGGCTTTCACACTGTGGTTTAAGCCTAGGTTGCAGACACAAATGCCATGGGAGTCTCCCATGTAGATCTCTCCACACACCCAGTAACGAAACAGTTTTGTCTGTTCTTTTGATGACATACAGGTTATTGAAAATCACTCTGAAAGTGATCACTATTCTAAGACTGAGGCATTTCCACAGTGATCCGACGAGTCTGACTGATGGCAGGAAAAGAACTGAAGAGAGGAGGGGCCACCTACGTTTATATACATGCTGACATCTGACATCATCGTGGGTGGACCCTGGCTGACTGACTGCACAAGTTTCCATGTGGTCCTTGCACCAGACTGCTATAGTTCCATAAGTGTGGCCTGATGAAAGAGATATCCTCAAAGAAGATATTGGCAATTGGCATTCCTGTCAATTTCTGGTGCACTCGGAATAGCAAAATAAATGTAAAATTGGAGCCCTGCTGTATGATGTAGTTTATATCTTTGTCATGTATGCTCTTACACTGTTGTCACAATGCATTCATGTTCTAATATAGCAGTCTATGGTTGAACGGCAAACATGCAATTCAAAAATAATACTACAAATATGTAAATCAGAAAAAAACTTGCCAAGTAAAAGGCCAGTAAACACTGAACAATAACAGAATGGGAAACAGTTTTTGACAGGAAAAAATTATTTACAGGTTCAATGCAGTTCTTTAAAAGCAGCCACAAGAAAAAAAGATTAGTAATGATGTTTTTTCTAATGGAAGGATATATTCTGACTTAATGCAGTTAGCCCCAGCACTTGAACTGCCCTGGAGAGTAAGGAGTTAACTCTATGCTGAAGCATAGAACGTTGAGCTTGAGCTCGGTTTTCAAACCTCTGTCTGTGGTACTTCCCAGTGTAACCATCAGGTTCTTACGAGCAACTGAGTATAAAATATGGAAATTGTTTGAATATAAGCCAAAAAGCAACAACTTGGGCCCAGAAGACTCAAGTCGAGAACTAAAGAAGAAAATAGTACTGACAACACTAAACACATTTATAACACAAGAGAGAACTGAAAATAACTAACCCACTCAAGAGGGAAGGTACAAGGTACACACCTGAGGTGCAACACTGTACCGGCCAGCCCACTTCCCAAAAACTAGGTTCTGAGAGGGGAGGTGGGAGGTCAGAATACAGCAAGACTCCATTAGAAAAAACAACATTACTATGGTGAGTAGTTTTTTTCTTCAAACAACGTGAAGTCTTGCTGTATTCTGACTTAATGCCGACTACCAAGCAGTTCCCTATGGAGGAGAGAATGCAGAACCTACTTTGGGAACAGGATCTGCAGTACTGCTGTACCAAACCTAGCATCACTCCTAGCTTGGATATCCAGAGAGTAATGCTTGGTGAAAGTGTGTACTGTTTTCCAGGTGACTGCTTTACAGATCTCTAACAAGGATATATCTCTGGCCGCAGCCAGAGAAGCAGCTGTACCCCTAGTCGAGTGAATCCTCAGGCCTGAGGGGGGTGCTTTACCCAATTTATCATAGCAGAACTGTATGCAAGAGGCACTCCACCTGGCAATAGTTCTTTTAGTGGCAGGCTTACTTTTTCCCACCTCACCATAGGTGAAAAACAATTGAAGACAGTCATTCCTGTGAGCCTTAAGTGTGCTCTGTGTAGCAGCCAAGAGTTCTTTTAACATCCAAACTGTGCAACCTTCTCTCTCCTGAAGAAGAATGGTCAGTGAAAAACACAGGGAGAGACATGGACTGGTTCAGATGAAAGTCTGACACCACTTTGGGCAAGAACCTCCTACTGGTCATTAGGACCACTTTATCCCTATGGAAGGATACGAAGTCAGGCTCAACTGACAAGGCTTGTAACTCACTAATCCGCCTGGCATAAGTAATGGCTACCAGGAGCACAGTTTTCCAGGTCAAGTACTTCAGCTTGGCCGAAGCCATAGGTTCAAAGGGGGGCTGCATGAGTTGTGCAACGCAGACACTGAGATCCCAAGCAGGGATCGGTTCTCTAAATGGAGGAATTATGTGAACCAGACCCTTGCAAAACTTTTTAAAAAAACATGATGAGAGGCCAGGGAAGAGCCCTTCCCTGCTGAAAGGAAAGCAGAAACTGCTGCTAGGTGAACATTCAGGGTTGCAGGCCTAAGGCCTAGACCATCGAGGTGAACCAGATAATCTAAGGCTGCAGAGATGCCAGCAGAATCAGGCACAATGCCTTTCTGAGAACACCAAATGTTAAACCTCTTCCATTTGGAGTTATAAGTCTTTCTAGTAGAAGGTTTCCTGGAAACCTTCAAGATATCCAGAACTGCCCGAGAAAGATGCAGGCCTACATATTCTAACTCTTCAAGAGCCAGGCCTTGAGATTGAGAGACAGGAGATTGGGATACCAGATCCTCCCCTGAGAGGAGGACAGAAGATTGTGTCTCCTGGGAAGGGAAAGGGGACGCGACACTGTCAGGGACAGCAGCAGAGGATATCAAGGCTGTCTGGCCCAGTCTGGAGCCACTAGCATCACTGTGCAGGGTTGAGTTCTGATTTTGATCAAGACTCTGAACAGCATAGGGAATGGAGGGAAGGCATAGAGGAACCTGCCCTTCCAATCCAAAATCAGGGCATCCTGGGGTACAGTCCCCAGGAGTGGAGGTCTGCAACAGAACAGAGGGAGCTGATGATTGTCCGGGGCTGCAAAGAGATCTATCTCTGGAGCGCCCCATCTGAAGAAAATGACCTGCAGGATGAGAGGATCCAGGGACCATTCGTGGTGTCCCTGGGATATTCTACTTGGAGCATCTGCCAGTACATTGTCCTTCCTTGGAAGGCGAACTGTTACTAGGGAAGTCTGAAGAGAATAGGCCAGAGACCACAGTTTCATGGCTTCTGTGCACAAGGCCATGGACCGAGTGCCTCCTTGTTTGTTGCTATACCACATTGTGATCGTGTTGTCTGTTCTGACTTGGGACCACCCTGCCCTTGACTGAATCTGAGAAGCACTGAAGGGCCAGGAACACTGCCCTGAGTCACACAAGGTTGATGTGAAGGAGAGACTCCTGTGGAGACCAGACCCCTTGCGTTGTCAGGGCTCCCAGGTGGGCTCCCCAACCTAGAAGAGAAGCATCCATAGTTAGAACTACTGAGGGGGCTTGAGGAAGAAATGGGACTCCTTCTCTGAGGTTGTCCTGGTCCAGCCATCACTGGAGAGCTTGGACCAGAGTCCGAGTCACTGGAATCAGTTTGGTGAGGGAATCCTTTTTCTGTGACCAACAAGACCTTAGGTGGAACTGAATGTCCCTCATCTGAAATCTTGCTCCCTGTACCACAGCCGTGGAAGCTGCCATGTGGCCCAGGAGTTGGAGGAACTGTCTTGCTGAACGAGAGACCTAAGGTCGAAAGGATGAAGCAAGATCCACTAGGGCCTTCACCCTTGTCAAGGGAAGGAAAGCTTTTGCTTGGGTAGTGTCCAGTTCTATTCCTATGAAAGTAGGAAGTTGTACTGGTTCGAGGACAGACTTTGGAAGATTGAGAATAAACCCCAGGGAACTGAGCAAGTCCTGGGTGGTTTACAGAGCTGACTTGACCTGGTATGATGACTGACCTACAATTAGCCAGTCGTCCAGATATGGGAAAATGGTGATACCCTGTCTTCTGAGATAAGCCACCACTACTGCAAGGCACTCTGTGAACACCCTTGGAGCTGATGTTAGGCCGAATGGCATGGCTCTGAATTGGTAATGGCCTGAAGGCAACTCGAACCAGAGGTATTTTCTGTGCGAACACCTGATAGGGATATGGAAGTAGGCATCTTTGAGGTCCAGGGATGCGAACCAATCTCCTGGCCTTAGAGAGGGAAGGATTATTCCCAGAGTCACCATTTTGAATTTGGGTTTTGAAATGTGCTTGTTCAAATACCTTACGTCTAGGATGGCTCGCCACTCCCGTTTTCTTTGGGGTAAGGAAGTACCTGGAGTACAGTCCTTTTCCCCAGTGCTGAGTAGGAACCTTCTCTACAGCTCTGAGAGCTAGGAGAGAGGAAACCTCTGCCTCTAGGGCAAGGGTTTCTGAGATTGATGCAGTTGGAAAAGACCTGGCCCTCTTTTTGGGGAACTTTTTAAAGCGGAGGGCCAGTCCCTGGCTTACTACTTCCAGGACCCACTTGTCTGAGGTCAGACTTCCAGGTCTGAAAGCAGTAAGCCAGCCTGCCTCCTACTGGGATTGGGGAGTCAACCCGGGCGGACACATCAGGGTGTCTGCCTGGCAGGAGCCTTAGACTGGGATGAAGGAGGAGCCCTGCTCATCCCCCTCCTGCCCCTCCCCCGGAAAAACTCCCTCTGTGGGAAGGGAGAGGAGGCCTGGGCTTGGTAAAAAGGCCTGTGAAAAGGCCTGCCCCTAGACTGCTGCTTTTGTGGAGTGGCTTGCCTTTCCTTGGTCTGTGCACTCCTGTAAGTGGTCCTGTATTCATCCATTTTCTTCATGTAAGCCTTGGTCTGCTCCCCAAACAGAGAGTTACCCACTACAGGAAAATCTATAGCCTTGGTCTGGGTATCCTGTGAAAGGCTAGTACCAAGCCTTGCCTTCTGAGAGACACAGATGTAGTCATGACTCTCGATGCCACATCACTGGAGTCCACAGCAGCGTGAAATTGTACTTTAGATGCCTCAATTCCATCCGAAGTCACCTCCTCCAGCTCCTTGGCTATCTGGGAGGAGGCCTGTTTAGCCAGTTCCAGAACAGTATCCCATCTAGACTTCTGGTACCTGGCTGTGTAGGCCATGTAGTTTGCCTGCCTGAGTCCTAAAGAGGATGCCAAATATTGTTTTTTGGCCATGGCATCAACTTTTCTGGAGTCCTTGTCAGGGGTGTGTGAAGCCAAAGGAATGTTAGCCCTGTCACAGGCTGCAGCCTGCACTACCCCAACATGGCTGCTATGACTATAAAGGAACTCCGTACCTGAGCCTGGTAACATGTACCTTCTGTCCATTCTTTTGTCCACAGGAGGTAATGAATTAGGAGTTTGTAAAATTTTGTGTGTCCATTTCCCCAAGGACACACAGTATGAAGAGGGATAGACAACCTTTTGGACTCTGGGATGTCCATAATTTCCACAAAATCAGGCTCTTCCTCCTCAACAGCTTCAACCAATGGGAGCTGGAGGGTTTCAGCCACCTTCTTGCAGAACAAGAAGTGCGACGGGGACTCAGAAAGCCTGGGAAGGGAGACATTAGAGGCCTGTCTGGGGAGATGTCCGGTTCAATGGGCACATCCAGACTCCCCTGGTCATCATCAGGATAGTCTTCGTCTCCCTCCAACTCCTCACAGAAAGCATCTGGATCATAATCCGAAGGAGACGGATCCAACCGAACTGACCGCCTAACCAGCAGCACCGGTTCGGACAGAACCAGGTGAAACGATTGAACAATGCTAATCACTTTGGCCATCTTGTCCGCGGTTGGAGTATGCGGTACTGGATTCGAACCGGCAGACTTTCGTTTTCCTTTTTGACAGAACCGGCCCCTCAGAGTCGGCTCTCCTTTTGCCCGAGGAGGTATTGCCTAGGTCAGCAGGCACCTGCTCAGGTTCAGCTGCAACTGAACCGGGCTGGCCATCCAGACTTCTTGACCTCCCTTTCCTTCAGCCTACTCAATCTTTTTTCTACAGTGGCTTTGGGAAAGTTTTTGCAAATTTGGCAGTCTGACTTGAGGTGGTCAAACCCCAGACAAACACAGATGAGGTGGGGGTCGGCCTTGGCAAAGGCCTCCCCACACTCAGTACAGTGTTGAAACCCAGTGGGACCGGTTTTCTTCTTGGGTTTCTCAGACATGGCCAACCTACTAAATGACCCTATAGCAGCTTTCAAGCCAGGTAATAACTAACCAATCGGTGACAAACCGTGTCATGGGTTTTAAAAAAGAACCAGAAAAGGCCCAGTTCTTCTGAAACTGATCAGTACCAGAACACCACTCTAATCCCAGAAAAATTCAATTTTAAAACAAAGTAGAAATAAGGTCTGTTCCTAACCGGACCGACCAATAAGAAACCAAAGAAAAGAACAATTTCCACAGTTTTACCAACTTAAACACAGTCACTACCCATCTACTACATTACCTGTACCGTAGACAAAGGCTGGAAATCCGAAAAAACAACAAATAAAATGGTTTAAACTGAACACTTTTTAAAACTTTACCGAACCGAGCAGAGGAATCTCCAGAGCGACTTCACTGTTAGGCAGAGTAAAGAATCTGACGGTTACACTGGGAAGTACCACAGACAGAGGTTTGAAAACCGAGCTGAAGCTCAACGTTCTATGCTTCAGCATAGAGTTAACTCCTTACTCTCCGGGGCAGTTCAAGTGCTGAGGCCAACTGCATTAAGTCAGAATACAGCAAGATTTCATGTTTGAAACAATGGTGCAAAGTGGCAGTTGCATCATAGCAGGTTCTGGATTTGCTTGCATTTTATGATGCAAATCAATCAATCATTTATTCTCCCTGTATATGTACATATATATATATATATATATTATATATATATATATATATATATATATATACATATATATATATATATACATACATACCAATAACGGGGACAGAACACCAGAAAAAAGTACAGTTGTGTAAGAACTTACCATGACAGTAGATCTTTGAGAGAATCTCTAGCAGCAGGTCACACCATTAGGAATATTCCAGCCACAGACGTCGTTTCCAGCCATAGGATTTTGTCAACAGTCTTCTTGGGACCACTCGCGATGACACCACATGTATCCTGGTGCGTATAATAGGGGGCGGGGTCCCAGATGCTCCTCTGTCCTTTTCCCTCTCAGCGACTATATATGATAATATGATTCCAGAGGCCTCAGAGGGGAACTGAAGAGGCAGCAGGAGTACCCTGACATTTTTTTCAGACAGCAGGAGCAAATCTCCCTCCTAGAGCAGGAAGCAAGAGGGCCAGAAGGCGGGCAGCATGATCTGCTGCAAGAGATTCTCTCAAAGATCTACTGTTACGGTAAGTTCTTATACAACTGTACCATTTTCATTGAGGAAATCTCTTGCAGCAGGTCACACCATTAGGAATGTATCCCCAGCAGTTGGGAGGAAAATGAGGTGGAGGAGTGCCAAATAAGAAATTAGGATAATGGGCCTTGTAGGACCGCCCGACCAAACCTGGTCCATTACTTGGATGCAATATCCAAACTATAATGCTTGGGGAAGGTAAGAACAGTCGACCAAGTCAATGTTTCACAAAAATTTCAGTTGCTGAAATACCTCTAAAGCATGCCATTGAGGTAGCCATGCCCTGCATGGAATGAGATTTTACCATACCCGGAAGCGGTTTGTTTTTATTTTTCATAACAAAAAAGAAATGCAGTTGGCCAACCATGTGGACAGGCACTGTTTAGAAACACAATTGGCTCTCTTTACTTGGGGTGAAAGAAACAAAAAGCTGTGCCGATTTGTGCAGTGGCTTGGTACAGAAAAGATAATGCAAAATTCTATCTATATCTAATGTATGGAGCAAGGATTCTTCTGGGTTAGTAGGCTCCGCAAAACACAAAGGTATGTGTATGGATTGGTTCAAAGCAAATTCTGACACACTTTTGGGAGAAAATTAGGATTGGTATGCAACACCCTATCCTTGTGGAAATTCAGGTAGGGTTCTTTACACATAAGTGCTTGTAATTCTGATTCACGTCTTGCTGACGTAATTGAAACCAAGTAAAGAGTTTCCCAGGAGAGGTACCACATCTCACATGAGACTGCCTGTTCAAAAAAGGGGGCAAAGTAAGCTTTTCAAGAACAACATGCAAGTCCCATGGAGGTATGGGTTTCTATATAGGAGGCTTGAGGTGGAAGATACCTTCCAAGAAGGTTTTCACAACCTGCAGCTGGGTCAAGGGTTTGTCCCCACTGGCATGTGAAAAGCCAATATGGCCGATAAATTAACTTTTACTGAGGAGTATTTTAGTCCACTATCTGACAGACAGAGCAGATAGTCCAGGATGCGTTGAGGCGGACATGTGTATGGGTCTAAGCTATGGTCCACCTGCCCAAGCTATAAAACATTTCCATTTCATGGAATAGGTGGCTCTGGTCGAAGGCTTAGAGCTGCTCATAAAACCTCCACCACACGAGGGAGACATGGAACCTGAGAGTACTACATCCTCAGGAGCCAAGCATGAAGAGGCAGGGAGTGAAGACTGGGATGTAGAAGAGTCCGATTGGCCTGAGTGGGCAGGGTGGGACAAATGGGAAGTGGAAGAGGTTCCTGGACAATTAGTTGTTGTAATAGTGGGAACTAGACCCATCTCGGCCACAGAGGCGCAATGAGAATCGTGGAGGCCTGGTCTCGGGTTAATTTGAGTAGAACCCTCGGCATGAGAGGGAAGGCGTAAAGAAATTTGCCTGTTCAGGAATGAGATAATGAGTCTAGCCACATAGTTCCAGGACCGAGCAATAGTAAGGCAGTTTGACGTTGAGTGGAGAGGCGAATAGGTCTAGATTGGGTCGACCCCATTGAAGAAAGACTTTGTCTACAACTTCCTGGAGGATCTCCCATTCATGTTTATGTACCCTGGATCTGTTGTGTGTGTCCGCTAGGGTGTTTTTGATGCTCAGGACATGAACCGCTGTTAAGAACATCCCGCGTTGGTTTGCCCAATACCACACTCTCATCATCTCCCTGCACAAGGGGTAGGAATGTGTTCCTCCTTGTTTGTTCAGGTAATGAACAACTGTGGAGTTGTCAGAATTAATCTGGAGATGAACTGGTGGGAGACGGTCCTCGAACGCCTGTAGGGCATACAGGACCACTCTGATCTCTAGAATGTTGATGTGTAAAGGTGCTTCCATTGAGTTCCACACCCCTTGGGTCTGAAGATCCGACAGATGGCAGATGGGTTCCCCAACCAAGGAAGGAGGCATCAGTGGTCAGGGTGCGGTGAGGGATGGGAGCTTGAAACAGGACACTGCGTAAGAGATTATCCAGGGACCTCCACCATTGTAATTCGGAGAAAGCCAGGGAAGAGAGTAGGACCTGTGCCTCAAAATCATTTGTTCTTTGGTCCCATTGTACTCTTATGGTCCACTGTAATACCCGCATGTGTAACCGGGCATGAGGGACAGTTGGGATGGCTGCCACCATATGTCCTAGAAATCTCAGGTAGCCTCAGGCAGAGATGTACATGCCGTCGCTGATCTTGGATGCAGTGATCAGTTTATCCACCCAATCTCTTGGTAAAAAGGCTAAGTCCAGGGAGGTGACTGGGACAGCCCCGATGTACTGAAGACACTGGGTGTAATCCAATTTGGATTTTGGCATGTTGATGGTGATCCCCAAAGATAAAAACATCTGGAGTGTTTGGGATGAGGTGGTTGCCAACTGTTGTCTGGACAAGGCCTTGAGAAGCCATAGTCTAGGTAAGGAAAAACGTAGTGGCCCACCCTCCTGACAGCAGCCGCCACCACTGCTAGGCAGTTCGTGAAAACCTGGAGTGCCAAGGCCAGACCGAAAGGTAGGGCCCTGAATTGGTAATCATGATCCTGAAAACAGAAACAGAGATACCGTCTGTGGGTAGGGTGGATTATTATGTGCAGATATGCATTCTTCATATCCAAAGAACATCCTCCCTTGTTTAGAAGGGGCAGGAGCATTTGCAGAGTAATCATTCTGAATTTCTTGTACTCTATAATGAGAGTTCCTGAAATCCAGGATAGGTCGCAAATCTCCCATCCATTTTGGGACCAGAAAAAAAAAAAATGGAGTTGAAGTCCCTGCCCTTCTGGGGAAGGGGAACCGGTTTTATTGCATTTTTTGTAGTACCACAGCTTGTATTTCCGCTGCCAATACTGATTCGTGATCCGGGGGGGGGTTTAATAGGAGGCCCGTGGGGGCATATTGGGTGGCACATCTGTCAATTCCAGGGTGTGTTCTGACTGAATCAGTTAGAGTACCCATGCATCTGTAGTTATGCTTTGCCAACCCTGTAAGTGCAGGGAAAATTTGTCCCAGACCACCGTGGGATGGGCCTTGAAAATTACTGGCGCAGGGGCACCATCAGGTGGTAAGCTGTCCCTGTTGGGAGACAGAGGGGGTATAATGGGATGCCTTGGGGTTTTGCACGAGGGCCTGGCAAGGAGGCATGAGCTTTTCATTTGTTGGGTTGTCTGGAAGCAGACTGCTGCCTATTGGCAGGTCTATAAAAATGTACTTTATAGTAGGGTTTAGATTGGGTATAGTGGAGGGAGCGTACAAGACTAATGTATGACCCGAGGTCAGCAAGAACATCAAAATACCCTGAGTTTGAGGTCCAAAAAGTTTGTCACCCATAAAAGGGAATTTACGATAGACTGTTGGACATTCGGAGTAAACCAAAGAGACACAGAGCCAGGAATGCCCTCCGAGACAGATTCCAGCCAAGGAAGTTCTAGCTGTAGCGACAACGGCATCATAGGCCGCTCATAAAAGATGGTATCCATCCGCAGAGGCAGTCTTCAATTGAGTGGCAAGCTCCTCCTTACAGGCTGCATCAGGGAAAGATTATACCGAAGACTGAGCCGCCTTCAGTATCTCTTCTTGATATTTGAGGAGGTGACCCATATATTTCAGGATTCTGAGAGCCATCGTGGAAGAGGAAAACATCCTCTTACCCATATCTAGATTCCAGAATTCTTTATCTGAAGGTCGGGCACGAAGGTGTTTCAGTCTAACAGACCTGGGCTGCATTAATGACCCCAGAATCTGCTTGTAGCAGAGAAGTAAAGTAAGAATGCTCCACCGGGACCTGATAAGTTCTGTCAGGCTTTCTTGGTGCAAAGGGAACAACAGAAGGCTGCTGCCAGGCAGCCAAGATCACATCTTCATATGGATCTAGTAAGGGAGGGATGACCAGTGATGGGCTGTCTGGGAGACACAAATAACTGGCCAGTTTACACCTGGAGGCATTCCGTTTGGTCTCCTGGAATCCAAATGTTTTCTGGAGGTGTTGTATATTATCTGAAAAACTCTGATCATCTGGAGGGGAACAGGAAAGAATCGGAGGGGGCTCCTCAGGTGCTGAGGAGGCAGAGGAACAAGAGGAGGAGGACAAATTCCCTCAATGCACATCCTACATTTGGTCCTCTTGTTCCCACTCCGGTTAATAAGAATCCTCCAGTTCAAGGACCTGGGAGGGACCGGGGAATGCAGGAGAAGTACTGGCAGTTCTGCAGGCAGAAGAGCATCAAGAAGGCACCAAAAGCATGACAGAAGAAACTCCTGTATGAAAGGAAGGATTGCCCTTAGTCAAGTCAAGAACAGTATTGCCCAATGCTTGCACATCTACCATAGCAAGCTGAGGTGAAGAAGTGGTCACAGGGTTATTGTAAACTGATTCTGTGGGTAACATGGAAGAGACTGGAGCAGGATGAGGCACCAATCTGGCCATCGACGGTTCAGGGCACGTTTCTGCCTCCCTCATCAACAAGAACATTAAAGAGCTCAAGTAGCCTAACTTGGCCTAGTGTTCAGGGCCGTTGACAAACCAGAAGGGTTCGTCAAAGGATGATAAAGAGACCCCTGTGATGAGGGGCCTTGAAAGCTGCAGTGTAGACACACCCTGAGAGGTCATCGACAAAGAATGCATCAAAGAGCAAGAGGTAGTCGATGGAGTAGAAGACGATATGGCTGCAGCCTCTCAAAGAGTGGCCAAAACAGCTTTAGTATTCAAGATTGCCTGTTCTCTAGAGATGGTAGAAGTAGGCAAAGAAGTCATCAATGGGGATGAGACATGGGGAGAATGTTTACTCCTACTGGAGTGTTTGTTTCTCCTTGGTGTCAGTTCACTCCATCGACAAGTGTGCCTGACCAGAACGGTGGGAACTGGAGGATGACAACAAAGACTCCTGGAGTGTCTTAGAGCAGTGCTCCTGCTCCAGGAGGGCAACTTTCTGCTCCATAAGGTGCTCTTGAAGCTGCTGAAGCCTTCACTGCTTAGTGGCTTTACTGAAGTGCTGACACAGGACACAAGCACGGGTATTGTGCGCTGGGCCTAAACACCTCACACAGACTTCATGAAGGTCCTCTGTTGTGATCTTCTGGCCACAGACATACTTTCTAAACAAACGGTCCAAAGATGACAGGAGGAAAAAAACGCGACAAAACTGGGAACACTGTGTTATCAAAGACGGTGAACTTTTCTTTGTCGACTGAAGCTGTACTCTGAATGGAGAGTGTGTAGCATGCAGGTCGCGATAGGGAAAGAACTAAGGAGCATCTGGGACCACCCCCTTTTATACATACCAGGATACAACACATGGTGTCATCAGAGGAGGTCCCAGGTCGATTGCTGATAAAATCCTCTGGCTGAAGATGCCGCCTGTGGCTGGAATATTCCTAATGGTGTGACCTGCTGCAAGAGATTTCTTCGATGAAGATCTAAAGCACACAAAAGTGAACTAAAAAAAAGGTACAAAGAAGCTCTTTGCTATGCAAAAAAGTAAGAAATTGGCTAAGTAGCCCAACAAACGAAAAAAAGAAAAAAAAAAAAACACTGTCCCGACATCAAGGTGTTTGTGTGCTGCTGTACTGTTTTACTGTCTGTTCAGTTGGAGCTAGCCAGCCCATGCAGCTGCACAAGCACACCAGAGCTTGGAATCGCCAGCTATACACCTGAGCTATATCTAGAAAACTGAACTTTGCTTAAAGCAAAGCTCCCATACCTGCTTTTCTTTGCAGACCCGTTTCTGTCAGGTGGGAGTGCCTCCCTGTAAAAAGCTGGAGAATCTCCTGTTACTTTGCCAGTCCGGATGGTGATGTTCATCTCCGGTTGCTTACTGTTGTCCATGGCTTCCAGTTTCCGAACTTCAAGGCTGGGTTCGTTGAGCCCTTGGCGAATGGCAGGGAGCAGCAAGTATAGTATCACTGACACCAGCAACCCAAAAACAAGCAGCAGCAGTCTGCTCCTTGGCAAACTCATATTCTGTTCTCAGAAATTCACTGCAAAAAAAACCAAATGCCTTGTTATAATCCCAGACTGGTAACCAGGAGCTGTACCCCATGCAGAATGGGGTCCTTATGATCTGGGACACTTATGATAGCTGTAGATCATAAAAGTGGGGCAGAAATCCATGCTAATTCACACTAAGGCTAATAAATGCACTACCAGCCTACACAATCTGCCAACCACCTTCACACAGGGCCTGAGGATCAGACTGGGTTAGAGACCACAGCCAACTCCTTGGATTAACTAATCCTACCCTAGAGGTAGTTATACTACTATACAAGTTATTTGAGGAGTCAAAATAACCACCAGGACTCAAAATTAATGTTATTCCATTCTGCTTTACATACCAGTTTGTTCTTGTGTTTTTCGAGGGAAACACCATTTTCATTGTGCTATTATTCCAACAGAAGTACCACTTCACCATGCTGCTGCTATGCAGTTTTAGCCACTGCATGTCACAGCTCATTTGGATAAGCAGATTACCAAACCCTCAGGCAGAATATCAAATGTGGGTTTTTGGTATTCCACCACCCACACCGGATTATTTTCTTAATTTCTACCCAAGGTCCCCACATAATGAGTGTGAAAAGAATTACTATGCAACACCAGTATTTGTGACCTTGACAGGTAATGACTGTGCAGTAGAATACTGTAGGGCAGGAGGCAAATAGGAGAGGCCATGAGGCAACATTTCAAACTGAACACTATGGTAGTTCCCAACATCTGCTGGTATGAAGCATGGTGTGCGGCTGTGGATCGTGGACTGTCCAACAGAAACAAAAGCGGTGTTTACTGCACAGTAAGTCCTTTTACCATATCCTTTGGAGATAGCAAAGGAGATGCAAAGCATCTAGGAGTGAAAATTCAGAAATTCTGTTTTTGTTTAGCCAAATTTAGAAATCTGTTTCTTTCGGTTTTCCCTCAAACTGAGTGAAAGTCAGCATATTTTACATTTAGTGCAATTACAATTTTAGCTGTGTGCAAAGAAACTGTTTGCTTGACAATGTGGTGCAAAGAGGATTTCCCTTCATGAAAAAAAAGGCACTAAGAAGGGGATGAACAAAAAAAAAAAAATACAAAGTGGAGTATGTTGTGCTAAAAACTGACCCATAGTGCTAACTATAGCACCAGAATTAAAGGTAAATGTAAAAAGACAAAATTTCAATCCAATTTCGCATTTCTGGGAACACTGGGGAAGGAGGATCTCCCCTTACAGATAAATTGACTTCTACTTTTCTCCCAACTACTGAATTATTCACAGCACTGCCATTTCATTGCCCTTATTAAATTTTGGTAACCCCACTACCTGTAAGACATGGTGGGGATCCCCCTGACACAAAAGAAAAAATTACTCACCAAAGTAATCTTGTTTCTTCCAAAGTATTTTTCAATATGGATTTACTCTAGCAGTCAGCCTTCTGTGTTGAACTGCCACGGAGATGAATGGAAGATATGCAAATGATGGAACATCTATTGGCTCATGCCACCATTAAAACTGCTGCCCTTACCAACTGCTGCATTCTATAATGCTCAGATTCACTAGAGCCTGCAAGTGTAGACCCCTTACTGATCTATTGTAACTAATGATAAAAAATCTTAAACAGTAACAAACCCCCTTTAAAACCCAGTCCCCTGGTAACGCCAGACAGGACCATAAGAAGGAAAACAGGGCCACCTAGTTTTCAAACACAACACACCCAGTGTAAGACCCCTATTACAATAAAATACCAGCTGTAATGCAAAGGCCTAATGGTTCTGGAAGGGGAGGTGGGTAGGAGAGCTAATCATATTGAAGAATACCTTGGAAGAAACAAGATTACTTCGGTGAGCAATTTTTTTTCTTCTAACCCCAGAAATTCTTCAATATAGAAACATAGAATTTGGTGGCAGATAAGGACCGCTTGGCACACCTAGCCTGCCCATTTCCCTACCTAACGGATAAGCTGCAGATCCTAATTAACCCACAGCCTACTTAGTCCTACCCCCCACTAGAACTGCCTTATGTCCATCCCATGCATTCTTGAATTCCCCCCCCCCCAGTTTTTGACTCCATGACCTCCTCAGGAAGGCTGTTCCATGCATCTACAACCTACTTCGTGAAGAAATACTTCCCGCACATTACCTCTGACCCACCTCCCATCTTAAAATTGTGCCCCTTTGTTCTTGCATAGCTCTTCTTCTGAAAATGCTACCCATCTTGGACTTTGTTGAATCATTTGAGGCACTTGAAAGTTTTTATCATGTCCCCCCTTCCTTTCCTCGAGGCTATACATATTAAGCTCCTTTAGTCTTTCTTCATGTGTCTTCTGGTGCAGACCCTGCACCACTTTGGTTACTCTCCTCTGGACAGCCGCCAACCTGTCTATGTCTTTGCAGAGATGGGGTCTCCAGAACTGCACGTAGTACTCCAGATGTGGTTTCACTAACTGCCTGTACAGAGGGATAACAACTTCCTGTTTTCTACTGATGATGCCTCTCCCCAAGCATCCCAGTATCCCCCCAGACCTCCTTACTGCCTTCTCACATTGCTTGCCCACCTTTAGGTCATCTGATGTAACTACCCCCAGGTCCCTTTCCATTTTTGTTGTCAGAATCTCACCTCCCATTATGTACTCTTCACCTGGGTTTTTGTTTCCCCAGGTGCATTACTTTGCACTTCTTTGCGTTGAATCTAAGCTGCCATACATTTGACCATTCCTCCAACCCTGTCAAGTCCCTTTTCATCCTTTCCACCCCACGCTGTGTATCAACCCTGTTGCAGATCTTTGTGTCTTCTGCAAAGAGCCATACTTTTCCTTCCAGTCCCTCTGCAATATCACTTATAAAGACATTAAAAAGGACCGGCCCCAGTACTGAACCCTGCAGTACCCTACTAGTAACCCCCCTTTCTTCACTGTGGACTCCGTTTACTATTACCCTCTGTGTCCTATTGTCCAAAAAATGTTTTACCCAGGCTACCACCCTGGGACCCACACCCAGGCTGGCTAATTCATTTATTAATCTTTTGTGCGTACTGTGTCAAATGCCTTGCTAAAGTCTAGGTAGGCCATGTCCACAACCCCTCCCTGGTCTATTACTTTGGTCACCCAGTCCAAAAAATCAATTAGGTTCGTCTGACATGACCTTCCCGCTGTGAATCATGCTGTCTTGGGTCCTGTGCCCCACTGGCCTCTAGGTACTCAACAATTCTTTCCTTCAGAAGTGATTCCATCATTTACCCTACCACTGAGGTCAAACTTACAGGTCTGTAGTTTCCTGCCTCTGTCTTGCTCCCACTTTTGTGAAGGGGAATCACATCCGCCCTCCACCAGTCCTCAGGTACCGCACCATTCTCCCATGATTTGTTAAAAAAGGTAGTCAGTGGTGTTACTAGTTCTCCCCTTAGTTCTTTTAGAATTCTGGGGTGAACCCCATCAGGCCCCATTGCTTTATCCACCTTCAGTTTTAGGAGTTCTTTCAGGACCCTTTCTTCTGTGAAAGGACTGATTCAGCCCCCAATCCAGAGTGCTTCTACTGACAGGATTAGTTACCTCCCCCTCCTCTTCCTTTGTTGAGCAGAAGTATTCGTTCAGTATCCCTGCTTTTTCACTGTCTCATCTCTGCCCAACCACCCTCCTCTTTATTCGGCTTCAGTATCCCTGCCTAGGTCTTTCTTTGCTCCCTAATGTACGTATAAAAGGTTTTATCCCCCTTCTTAACCAGGTCCATCTTGGTAAATGAGCTATGCTCAATGGTGTTCAACTGGCTAAATAAAGATCTGATTGACTGATTAACCAAATTGGCTATCTTTTCCTCGGTTTAGGCCTTTACTATTCTGACTGCCTTCCCCGCTTCCTTCTGCTTTAACTGGTACAGTTATGTCCTGCTCCTTCTGTGTTTCCTTATACTTCCCGAATGCTATCTTTTCTCCTTAACCTCCCCTGCCACTTCTTTTGAGAAGCAGTGTTTTTTCCTTTCGTTTTGATTTTTTTGCTTCACACAAAGGCTTGTTGCCTCTGTGATGGCAGTTTTGATGTTTCCCCATTGTTGCTCCACCCCCCCTTCTTGCCCATTTGCTAATGCTTTTCTGAGACACTCTCTCATTTTGACAAAATCAGCCCTCCTGAAGTCCAGTACCTTCACTTTTGTATGGCTTCACTCTACAGCTAAGTTTATCGTTAACCACACTGGTTGGTGGTCACTTGTTCCTAAATGGCTACCCACTTCTAGATCCGAGATCCTCTCTCTGTCCCCATTTGAGAGTACCAGGTCTGAGACTGCTCCCTCCCGAGTGGGTTCTAAAACTACCTGTCTGAGGCATGCCACCTGTAGGGCATCAAGAATGGCCCTGCTCTTGGATGTGGCTACAGCAACGGTGTTCCAATTAACATCTAGCACACTCAGGTCCCCCATCAGCAGTATCTCCCCTTTCTCTGCCATCCTAAGGATGCCTTCCATCATTTCCTCTATGATTAACTCTAGCAGACTATGAAGCAGTACCTCTGTAGGTGGGCACAGAACCCTATTTAGGGAACAGGCTCTCCAGCACTGCTGTGCTAAACCTGGCATCACTTCTGGATTGTGTATTCAGGTTGTAATGCTTTGTAAAAGTATGTACTGTTCTCCATGTAGCTGCTGTGCAGATTTCCAATATAGGAATGTCTCTGGCTGCTGCTATTGTAGCAGCTGTGCCCCTTGCAGAATGTGCCCTCAGGCCCACTGGGGGCTCTTTACCAGCTTTGCTGTAGCAAAACCGAATACACTGCACTATCCAGTGAGCAACTGTCCTCTAAGAAGCTGGTTTTCCTTTCCCCACATCCCAGGACCAACTGCTTGCTGCCTGTCCTGCCTATCAATCAATCAAAATCTTTATTTTGTCAGGCGGAACATCACTGAGACAAGCTCACTTACAAGATGGACCTGGGGCAAAACAACTGCCAACAGGATTAAGACATCACAGGTTGAGTGAACGTACATAACAATTACATAGTAATAATAAACAACATATAACCATTGTATGTGACAAGATACTTGCACCAGAACGTAGCAATAGGTTCAACAGGAGGTAGTGCCATTTAAATACAATTGCATGGATACAAATATACGGACGTAAGGTAATGAGCTAAAGTTTATACAGTAAACATCACTGGAGGAGTCATAGTGAGCAGGAGTGGCAGTTCCTCTAGCATCAATGTGTGAAGAAGATTGAGATGCAAGAGTCCTTTGATAAGTACTGTAGCCATGGCCTGGCAAGTGGGGTGGGAAGAGGAGGGGGTATAGGGAGTGGGGAGGGAAGGTCAGCAAAGATAGGAGAGGGTTGGACATGATGGCTTAGGGAGGAAGGACTGTTCAAAGGGAGAACATGACAGATGCCACAGGCAATGGTTGGGGTTTAAGTCCAATATCTGAAGCAAAGACAGACTGGGATGTTGGGACCTTGATTTGAACAATGACAGAAGGAAGGACTCAAATGACGCGTCAGGCAATGGTTGAGGTTTATGTCCAGAATTTAAAGTAGTAACAAATCGTGATGTTAAGACCTTGACTTGAAACAAGGCCTATGGGCCTTGGTGTGGTCGATACAGTAGTTGATGATTCTCAACATCCAGACTATGTAGCCTGCATGCTCCTGAATTAGAGTGTTCAGTAAACAAGACTAACGAGGTGACCGACTTATTCAAATGGAAGTCAGAAACCAGCTTTGGAAGGAATTTCCCATTGGTCCTGAGGGCCACTTTGTCCCTGTGTAAGGAGATATAGTTCTGCTCTATGCACAGGGCTTGTAACTCACTTATCCTCCTGGTAAAGGTGATGCCCACCAGGAATATGGCTTTCCAAGTGACCGTCAAATGGGGGCTCCATTAACTTGGTTATGCAAATGTAGAGGTCCCAGGAAGGCACTGGCTCCCTATAAGAGGGATACAGGTAAGCTAGCCCCATGAACACCTTATTGAAAATAGTGTTTGCAGCCATAGAAGTACCCTTGCCGGCCAAAAGATAGGCTGAGACTGATGCCAGGTGGACCTTAAGTGTTGTGGGCTCTAGGCCCAGTGAGTGTAGGTGGGTAAGATAGTTCAACAGGACTGGTAACCCTGCATGAGAAGGTACTGTCCCACTGGAGTTACACCAGATAGAGAACCTCTTCCATTTGGAGGCATAGGTTTTCTTGGTAGAGGGTTTCCTACAACCCCCAAGAATCCTGATTATACCATCAGAAAGGTGTAGTCCTCCGTACTTTAGGTCTTCAAGAGCCATGCCTAGAGTCCGAGAGACCCGAGGTTCGGATACGGAATCCTGCCCGAGAAGAGGTCAGAAGGTTGTGTCTCTGAGGGAGGTGTATGGGCTGGGCCGCTGATAGAGCAGTAGCGAGTACCATGGCTGCTCGGCCCAGTCTGGGGCTATCATGATCATGGTCACTGGCTGGGACCCAAGCTTGATCAGGACCATGAGTAACAATGGAAATGGGGGAAGCATATAGGCTCCTCCCTGATCAGTCCCACACCAGGGCATCCATGAGCACTGTGCCCTTTGCTGCAGACCTGCAGCAGAACAGAGGCAACTGGTGGTTCTCCTGTGAAGCGAAAAGGTCAGTCTCTGGGATGCCCCATCTGTGAAACAGCACTTTCAGTACTTGCCTGTTTAGAGACCATTCGTAGTAGTTTTGGTTGATTCTGAGTGCATCTGCCAGAGTGTTGTCCTTCCCTGGGAGGTGGATGGCCAAAAGGGACACTTGTAAGAAGTATGCCAGATTCCATATTTTCATTGCTTCTGTGCACAGCAGGTCACATCTTTTCCCTCCCTGCTTGTTGATGTAATACATTGTGGTGGTGTTATCTCTCCTGACCTGTATCACCTTGTCCCTTATCAGGGATGTGAAGGATTGTAGTGCCAGAAGCACTGCCCTGAGCTCTTGAAAATTTATGTGGAGGAGTGACTCTGTAGGGGACCACGTACCGTGCACTGTATACTCTTCCAGATGTGCCTCCCACCCTAGGAGGGAGGCATCCGTTGCGAGTACCAAGGTAGGTGACTCCTTTTCGAATGGGACCCCTCCCCCGAGGTTGATTCCGTCTTACCACCATTACAGGGCCTGCAACAATGTCCCTGGCAGTGGTATCATTTTTGAGAGGGGATCTCTCCTCTGTTACCAATGTTCCCCAAGGTGAAATGGAATGTCTCATTTGGAATCTGTACCCCTGCACTGTTCCTGTTGCTGTGGCCATGTGCCCCAACAGCTGCAGGAAGTGCCTTGCTGGCCTTGGTCTGTTGACAGTGAAAGAACCTGCCAGCTGCAGAATATTGTCTACCCTGTCCCATGGGTGGAATGCCCTCCCCTGCAGGGTATCCAGCTCTGCCCCTATGAAATTCAGTACCTGGGCCAGCTGGAATACAGACTTTTTGGCATTAAGAACCCTAGATATTCCAGTGTGCACTGAGTGAATCGGAGAGCCTTTCGCCTGTTGTGGTGACTCACCCATGACTAGTCAGTCATCCAAGTAAGGGAACACTGTGATGCTCTGCCTTCTCAGGTGTGCCACCACCACTTCCAAGCACTTCGTAAATGCCCTGGGAGCCAAGGTCAGGCCGAATGGCAGGGCTGAGAACAGGTAATGTCCTGAAGGTAGTCTGAACTGGAGGTACTTTCTGTGCAATTCCCTAATGAGAATGTGGAAATAGGCATCCTTTAGATCCAGTGATATCAGCCAGTCTCCTTGCTGAAGTGTGGGAAGAATCATTGCCAAGGTTACCATCAAGAATTTTGATTTTGCTAAGTGCTTGTTTAGAGCTCTTGGGTTTAAAATGGGTCGCCACTCCCCATTTTTCTTTTCAGTTAGGAAGTATCTGGAGTAAAACCCTTTTCCCCCTTTGAGTGAGAGGAACTGATTCCAGTGCCTTTGCCAGCAACAGATTTGACCCTTCCCTTTCCAGAAGTGCTCCTTCTGTGGGGAATGAAGGTCCTAAAAACCTTGCTCTTAGATTGGGGAAGGTTTTGAAACCAAGGGCTAGGCCCCGACTCACTACCTCCAGCAACCACTTGTCTGTGGTGATGATTTTCCAAGTCTGGAAGAAATGAGTCAGCCTGCCCCCTACTGGCATTGGGAGGGGGTAGGGCGCGACCCTGACTGACACATCAGGGGTTCTGTTTAGCCTGCATTGCAGCCTGTGGGGTCTGGTCCCCTGTTCTGGAACCGCTACAACCCCTGCACCTGAAACAGCCCCTTGGCTGTTGGTAAGCAGTGGAAGCCTGGACTTGAAAAAATGGTCTGCCGTAACCCCCTACCCCTACCCGCCTTCCTTGAGGACTATAAGATGCTGAGGCCTTTTCATTTGCTGTGTTGCCTTTGTAGGTGGTTGTGTATTCGTCCACCTTTTTCATGCAGGCCTCTGTTTTGTCCCCAAACAGGGAATTATTCTCCACAGGAAAATCCATAGCTTTTGCCTGTGTGTCTTGTGTCAGGTTTGTGGTTCTAAGCCATGCAAACCACCTCAATGCAACACCTACCACCATCCACCTGGCTGCGTTATCACTGGCATCTACCGCTATTTGGAACTGATACTTTGATGCCTCTAGGCCACATCTGGCTGTTTCACCACATCAGTCGCCAACCCAGGTGGTGACTTGTCTGCCACAGCCGTGCTAGAGCTCTGTACGGACTTCTGATACTGGGCAGCATAAGCCATGTAACTGGCTTGCCCGATGCCTAGTGAAGCTGCCAAGCAGCCTTTCTTGGCCATGCTATCCACCCTCCTGGATCCCTTCTCAGGAGGACAGGTTCCCAGGGGCACTTTGGCCGGATCACAAGCTGTTGTAGGAAACAACCTCTTGTGGATGCTGCTGCAAACTCTGTGGCATATCCTAAACTCAGGATATCCAGCACCCACATGTCTGACATTATTTGGGCCCAACTCTGGTTAAAGCCCATTAGTCTTTCAATGAGGGAAGGGGGTAGAGACAGGCCAGCATATCTTCACTGGGAGTTATCACCTCATCATCCTGCACCTCCATTATGCTTGTGGGTGAAGGATCCTCTGTTATTGCTGCCTTTAAAACCAGAGTAGGCTCCCTTATTTTGCTTGTTTCTAAAATTCTGAAAGGGACAGAAACCGCCTCAGGACTGCCACTGCCGTGCACCTCCTCAACCTCTTGACGTCGGGTTTGTTTTCTGTTGCTGTTCTGACATCAGGAGTGGTCCCTTGTTATCCTGGACATCCTTCAGAATGTCGTCCAATCCAGAGCATAATAAAAGTCCACCTTAAAAAGCAGGTTCAACAGTCTCACTTTTGACACCTGATCTGTGACCCAATGCCTGAGCCAAACACCCCGCACAGCTGCCACAATGCCATAAGCAGAGCACGCCGACATCCGTAAATTGTCCACTGTGGCATTCCCCTGAAAGGAAGATGTCATATACACCACCTTCAAAATGTTCGCCCCTTCCAAATCTGGGGGAAAAAAAAAATATATATCCAGGGCCATGACCTTTGAGTTCAAGGCTCTGGAAACCATAAAAGATGAATATGAGATGTAAAGTTGTGCCCCATTCGAGGCAAATGTTCTTCTGCACAAGGTGTCCACCCTCTTATCGTGGGTGTCAGTTAAGGCCAATGAACCCTCAATAGGGATGGTTGCATGTGTAACAGAATTATGCATGGCCTTATCTGTCAAGGGGGGAACCTCCCATTTCTGGGAGCTCTCTTTCCAAAATGGCATAACATCTTATCATCAGTCTAGGGAGATGCTTGCGCTTATATGTGTCCATTCCTGCCCAATGATCTGGTCACAGTGCACAAAGTTTGGAAAGCACCTTGGTGGAGAGACAGGAAGCGGCCAGGACTGGGTTCATGTCTAGGACTCCATGACTTGCATCTCCTTCAGATGCAGTGTCCTACAAGCCTCCATTATAAAACAGAAGAGAGAGAGAGAGAGAGAGAGAGAGACTTTGTGTCAAATAGGGGAGGAATTGGAATTTTTTTCTTAGGCTCTGTCCACTCCCCCTCCTTCTTTTCCTCCTCCTCCTCCGAGGGTTGCTCCTCCTCCTCAAATAGTATGGATGGGTCAGGATTTCCCCCTTGGCCCATTGTGCCATCCCCTTGAATTTCAGCATGGCCAGATCAGAGGCTGCCTGTGGATCTGGGTGAGCATTATCTTTCTGCTCTGGTGCACCTGGACATGCCTGTAAGGACCCCCACCCTGCCTGAGGGGCCTGACTTGGGTTCGTGTGTACTGATGGGAATATCCTGCGAAACACCAGAACTCAGCAGGTCATTTAAGAGCAGCAAAGAGGATCTGTGCAACTCAGCCCTGCGACTGCCAGTCGGTGCCCCAGGTGCATCCCACCAGCTCTGGGGTCCAGCTGGGGGGGGGCACCAAAATAGACGTTAGATTGCGTTATACAATTAGGACAGTAAGACCCCAGTGGGGAAAGTCTCTTCATTGTCAAGCAGGTCTTACAGCGCTTAAAAACTACAGGTCTCTGATAAGCCATGGTGCCACTGTCCTGTGCCAAAATGCAGAGATATACAAGAAAAGGTGCCCCTAAAACAAAATGTAATGCTCCTCACTTTACTCCAGCGAGAACTAACACCTCCTATTCCCTGCACCCCAAAGCCTATTTTTTTTGTACCCAGAAAACATACCACTTACTGAGGTGGGAAACTACCAGAAACTGCAGTCTCCTCAAAGAAACTGTACGCCTAGTGTCCTGCACAGCCTCCTAGAAGGAGAGTATGCCCACTATTCTGTAGGAGGAGTGCTTTGGATTCAAACTGGGCTGCAGGAAGAAGTGTTCCCACCCCAAAAAGGCACAGTACTGCCTAAAAGAGAAAAAACTGCATACCGTAGTAATACTGTTTCTTCCAAGGTGTCCTTTAGTATGCTTGACTACAGCAGAATGCAAGCTGGGTTCAGCTGCCCCAGAGGTGGAGTCAATGGTAATGAGTTGAAGGAATTGACCAATGAGGACAGAGCAAGAGGGGTGTGCTGCCAGCAGTCAGCCTAGAGGGCACCAGAATTATTTCAAAGCTGGAAGGGCAAAAACATGACCCTTTAATGTGAACTGTAACAACAGGAATAACAATTATTCAAAAATACACCACGATGGAAAAAGCATTAAAAACTGTGAAAACTTGCTTTTAAGGCAAGAAGATAAAAACACTTACTACAGTAATCTTGTTTCTTCTAATGGAGTCTTGCTGTATTCTGACTATATGCAGTTAGCCCCTGCATTTAAACTGCTCTGGAGATGAAAGAGTTAACTCTATGGCCTAGCATAGAACGTTGAGCTCGAGCTCAGTTTTCAAACCACTGTCCCTGGTTTATTCTATGCAACCGCCATATTCCTACGAGCACTAAAATAGTAGTAACTACCCATTCTAATAATATAAATATAGTAATAGTAACAACAATAATAGTCCAATGACTAATGACCCAAAAGTGGGCATAAAAAGAAGACTCAAGTGAAAGATGCCCAATGGAAAAAGAACACCCCAGAGGTGCAGCACTTAGAGGATCACAGCTGGGATGTAATGCCAACCCCTCAGGTTCTGTTCAGGGAGAGAGGTCAGAATACAGCAACACTCCATTAGAAGAAACAAGATTACTGTGGCAAGTAATTTTTTTCTTCAAAACATGAAGTCTTTCTGTATTCTGACTATATGCGGACTACCAAGCAGTGCCCCAATGGAGGTGGGCACAGAACCTACTTAGGGAATAGGCTCTGGAGAACTGATGCGCCAAACCTGGCTTTACTCCTGGTCTGGATGCCCAGGCAGTAGTGGTTAGTGAATGTGTGAACAGTTTTCCAGATAGCTGCTTTGCAAATCTCGAGGAGGGGGATATTTCTGGCTGCTGCTATAGAAGCAGCTGTCCCCCCCTGGTGGAGTGGGCCCTCAAGCTCACTGGTGGCTCTTTTCCCAGTCTGCCATAGCAAAACTGAATGCAAGACATAATCCACCGAGCAATGGTCCTCTTCGTGGCTGGCTTGCCCTTACCCACTTCCCCATAGGCGAGGAACAACTGATTGCACTAATTCCTATACGACCTTCTCTGATCCAGATAATAGCCAAGGGCCCTCTTAATATCAAGGCTATGTAGTCTACATTCTCCTGAACTGGAATGTTCAGTGAAGAAGACAGGTAATGTCATGGATTGATTCAGATAAAAGACCAAGACCACCTTTGGGAGAAACGTCCTGCTTGTCCTAAGGACGACCTTGTCCCTGTGGAGTGCTATGCAGTTAGGATCCACTGACAAGGCCTGTAGCTCACTCATCCTCCTTGCAGAGGTTATGGCTACTAGGAAGATAATTTTCCATGTCAGGTACTTAAGCTCAGAAGAGAACATGGGTTCAAATGGGGGCTGTATTAGCTGTGCTATGCAGATATTCAAATCCCAAGAAGCGGTTGGTTTCCTGTAAGGAGATCTAGGTGGAGCAACCCTTTAAAAAACCTTTTGAAGATGGCATGAGAAGCCAGGGAAGGGCCCTTTCCTGCAGTGAGATAGGCAGAGACAGCTGCCAGATGCACCTTCAGGGTAGAAGGCCGAAGGCCTAAGGAGTGAAGGTGGGCTAAGTAGTCCAGCAGGACTGCCAGCCCAGCTGATCCTGGATCTATCCGCTTCTGTGCACACCAAATAGTACATCTCTTCCATTTGGATGTGTAAGTCTTCCTGGTGGCAGGTTTCCTGGAAACCTTTAAGATATCCAAGACCCCTTCAGAGAGATGCAAGCCGGCATACTCTAGGTCCTCAAGAGCCAGGCCCTGAGCCTGAGAGACTTGAGGTTGGGGTATAGGATCCTCCCCTGTGAGGAGGTCAAAAGATTCCATCTCCTGGGGAGGCAAACTGGGCTGGCCACCACCAGACACATGCATGGGGTACCACAGTTGCCTGGCCCAATCTGGAGCAATCAGGATCATCTCTGATAGCAGACTCCTGAGTTTGACCAGAACCCTGAGAATCAGAGGGAATGGAGGAAAGGCATACAGGAACTTGCCTGTCCAGTCCAGTGTAAGTGCATCCAGAGGCACCGAGCCCTGAACTGGGGGGTCTGCAACAGTATTGGGGTAGCTGGTGACTGTCTGGGGCTGCAAACAGGTTTATCTCTGGTGTGCCCCATCTCCTGAAGACTGCACGCAGCACTTCCTTGCTCAGAGACCATTCGTGATGATTCTGGTTTATCCTGCTCAGGGCATTTGCCTGGCAGGGGTACAGCTGAAATGGAGGTCTTGAGAGAGTAAGCTAGACTCCAAAATGTCATCGCTTCCATGCAAAGGGCAGAGGACTTGGTCCCTCCATGCTTGTTGATGTAGTACATGGTGGTGGTGGTGTTGTCTGTTCTGATCTGAACCACCTTCCCCTGTACCACTGCCATAAAAGCCTGGACTGCCAGGAGCACTGCCCCGAGCTCCAATAAGTTGATGCGGAGAAGGTACTCCTGTTGAGTCCATAATACATGTGTAGTGTGGTCTCCTAGGTGGGTTCCCCACCCCAGTAGAGAAGCATCTGTTGTTAGGACTACTGAGGAAGATTGTTGGAGAAAAAAGGGACACCTTCCCCTGAGATTTTCCCTGTCTTTCCACCACTGCAACTCCTGTATTGAGCTTGGACAAGTGGTCCTTTCTCTGGGACCAGTAAGACCTGAGGCGAAACTGGATAGCCCTCATCTGAAATCTTGCTCCAGGCACCACAGCTGTGGATGTTGCCATGTGGCCCAGGAGCTGAAGAAAGTATCTCGCAGGACAAGACACATGTACGTGGAATAAGTCTGCCAGTTGTATTAGGCTGTCTGCCCTTCCATCTGGCAAGAATGCTTTTGCCTGAACCATGTCCAGTTCTTCCCCTATGAATTCCAGGACTTGAACCGGTTCTAAACTGACTTAAGTTTAGCAGGAACCCTAGAGATATTAGGGTACTCTGTACCAAAGCGAAGGCCTCCTCTACATGCATAGGAGACTGCCCAGGTAAGGAAAGACAGCCGTTCTCTGCCTCCGCAGGTGCCCTATGACCACCGCTAGGCATTTTGTGAATGCCCTGGGAGCCGAGGATAGGCCAAAGGGCATTGCTCTGAACTGATAGTGGCCTGAGGACAATTCAAACCTTAGGTATCTTCTGTGAGAAAACCCGATTGGGATGTAGAAATAGGCGTCCTTGAAATCCAAGGAGGCTAGCCAATCTCCTTGCCTGAGGGTAGGAAGAATCATGGCAAGGGTCACCATCTTGAACCTGGGTTTTTACAGGTGCTTGTTGAGGAATGTCAAATCTAGTATGGGCCGCCACTCCTCATTTTTCTTCAGGGTCAAGAAATATCTTGAGTACAACCCTTTTTTTGGTAAAGAAAAGGAACAGGTTCCACTGCCTTGATTTCCCTTACTGTAGAAACTTCTGCTTCCAGAAGGATTGACTCCGAACCGTTGGAAGGTCTGAATATCGTTGCTCTTGATTTGGGGAATTGCTTGAAACTCAGAGCAAGGCCCTGGCTCACTACTTCCAGGACCCACTTCTCTGTGGAGATAGCTTGCCAGGCCTGCAAATAGTGAGCCAGCCTGCCCCCTACTGGCAATGGGGAAGCAACCCTGACTGACACATCAGAGTGTCTGCTTGGCAGGGGTCTTGGGTTGGGAGGTGGAAGCTGCCCTGCTTACTCCTCTCCTACCGCTACCCCTGATGTACCCTCTAGGATGCTAATAGGCCCGGAAAGCCTGGGTCTAGTAGAAAGGCCTCTGAAAGGGCCTACTTCTGCCAGGCCTAGTCTGTTGCTTCTGTGGAGTTGCAGCTTTCTCTTTGGCGGCTGCACTGCTGTATATTACTCTGTACTCGTCCATCTTTTTCATGTACTCCTCTGTTTGCTCCCCAAAACAGAGAGTTCTGGATGACACAATTCCATGGCCTTTGACTGTGTATCCTGGAAAAGGGTGGTACGCCTAAGCCAGGCGAACCTTCTCATGGACACTGAGGTAGCCATGACTCTGGAGGATACATCATTAGAGTCAACAGCCGACTGGAACTGAACCTTAGAGGCTTCAATACCTCTTTGACTATTTGTTCCAAATCCTGAGCCAACTGGGGTGGAGCAGTCTTGGCTAAATACAGCACAGACTCCCACCTGGACTTCTGATACCTGGCCACATAGGCCATGTACCAGGTTTACCTTATTCCAAGGGAAGCAGCCAGGTACTGCTTCTTGGCCATGGCATCCATTCTACGAAAATCCTTTTCAGGAGGGTGAGAAGACAGAGGGATACCAGCCCTGTCACATATAGCAGCCTGAACAACTCCTGTATGAGAACAATGGCTATACAGAAATTCTGTACCACTACCAGACAACATATATTTCCTATCCACCCTTTTATCCATTGGGTGGACAGAAGTAGGTGTCTAATATTTTACTTGTCTGTTTCGTAAGAGACTTGTGTAAAGGTATAAAAAGTCTCAACCTCAGGAACCTCCATCATTTCGCCAAAGTCTGGTTCCTCCTCTTCCTCAGCTGCCTCAATAGTAGGGAGCTGCAAGGTTTTAGCAACTTTTTTAAAAAAATGAGTAATGGGAAGAGGCATCACCAGACTGTCTAGGAGAAGTAGACTCTGGTCTATCAGTGGACACCTCAGATTCTATGGGTTCCCCAAAAATATTCCTCTTCCTCCTCCTTCAGCTCTTCTTCCTCACCTACCCACTCAAGTTCATAGCAGGCCTCTGGCTCATGTGAACCAATGGGAAATGAACCGGAGGGTGATATATATTTTATGCACACATATGTGTGTGTGTGTGTGTGTGTGTGTGTGTATACACACAATATATATACATACACACCACCTCCCCCGAGTCCTCTGCTACCATCTGCGCCACCCTCACCCCGGTGCAGGCACCAGGTAGGAGACCACCTCCCCTTAATCCCATGACTTATCCTTCGCGGCAGGGGGTGGGGAGTGACTCGACCCAACAGACCAGATTTAGTGTTTGGGGTGGTGCCTTCCCAGGCCACTACAGTGGGGGACCATCGTCATCCTTGCAGAGGACTCCCTCTTTTCACTTTTTCTTGTCCCCCGAGGCTGCAGTGTGCAATGGCGCCAGCTCGCACGCACCTCCACCAAGCACCTGCCGCAGTCTCACACCCACAGCCTCAAAAGCCAACATGCCACTTCCCAGCCTCCACTAGGGGTCAGGCAATCACAGAGCGCAGCTAAATCCCCCGGAGAAGGAGGCAGTCCTGGGGACACTCAATCCTCTTCCTCCCCGCCGACACCCAGCGGCTCATGTCTGTTCCCGAACATAGGTCGCCGGCGCAATGCAAGGTAAGGCATCCAGCGCCTCAACCCTCAGCGCCACGGGCCGGCTTGAGTTACTGCTTCTGAACCGGCAGATTTCCTTTTCTTCTTAGCTGGAACCGAATCTTCGGTAACCACTTTTCTCTTGGGCGAAGAAGAATCGCCCTGGTCAGAGGGCACGTCTTCTGGTTCCACCGTTCCCTCAGGAACCAAACCAGACTGGCCATCCAGATTTGTGGATTTTTCGGCCATGCTTTCCTTAAGCCTAGTAAGGTGCTTATCCAGCGTGGCTTTAGAACGTTTTTGCATATCTCTCAGTCTGTTTTCAGGTGGTCAAACCCCAGACAGATGAGATGTGGGTCAGCCTTAGCAAACACCTCCCCACACTCCGTGCAGTGCTGAAACCCAGTAGGACTGTTCTTTTTCACCTCAAGAGGCAGTTAAGCTGGAGTAACTAGAATTTTTGTTGCTTTCGGTTAACAGCTGGTTCAAGGGGCGACTGAAAAAAAATTAGAAACTTTTTTTTTGGGGGGGGGGGGTTTAAATCGAAAGCACCAGTCAAACACACCAAAATACAATAGAAAACAATAGAAATGTTACCTTCTGTTCCCTTGCGGTTAAGCAAACCGATCGGGAAACCGAAAAACTTACCAATCTAAAGTAAATCTAGTGAAGTCTAACCTGTACCAAGAGACGGAAGCTTGAAGAACTGAAAAAAAAAAAAGGGACCGGTTTATGAGAAAAAAAAAAAAAAAGAAATACCATGAACCGTGAAAAGCGAGGAGAAATCTCTGTAGTGACTCCACAGGCAGGCAGAGTAAAGAATCTGGCGGTTGCATAGAATGAACCAGGGACAGTGGTTTGAAAACTGAGCTCGAGTTCAACGTTCTATGCTAGGGCATACAGTTAACTCATCTCCGGAGCAGTTCGAATGCAGGGGCTAACTGCATATAGTCAGAATACAGTAATACGTCATGTTGTTTGCAACTGTAGACAAAATTTGGCAAAGACAGAAGGCATACAGAGCCATCCTCAGTCAGGTTATGCAGGGGAGGATGGGTGGGAGGTCAAGCAAACTAAAGGACACCTTGGAAGAAACAAGATTACTACAGTAATTTTTTCTTCTCACCCCGGGGTCCTTTAGTATGATTGACTACAGCAGACTGCAGAGCAGTGCAGTTGGAAGGCGGGTACAGAATCTACTTAGGAAAGAGGCTCTGCAGAACTACTGTGCCAAATCTGGCATCAGATCTGGACTGTACACCTAGATAGTAGTGCTTAGTGAAGGTGTGTACAGTCTTCCATGTGGCTGCTTTGCAGACATCAAGCAGGGGAAACATCTCCTGAGGCTGCCACAGTGGCAGCCATGCCCCTAGTGGAATGGGCCCGGAGGCCTTAAGGGGGCTGTTTGCCAGCTTTACTGTAACAGAACTGAATGCAAAAGACTATCCAATGAGAAATAGTTCTCTTGGTGGCTGGTTTTCCCCTGCCCACCTCACCACAGGTGAGAAAAAGTTCAGTGCAAGAGTCTCTGAGCTGCTTTGTATGCTACAAATAGTATGCCAAGGCTCTCTTTACATCCAAGCTGTGAAGCTTACGCTCACCTGGTGTGGATTTTTCTGTGAAAAAGACCGGGAGAGTGATGGATTAGTTCAGGTGGAATTTAAAGACCACCTTGGGCAAAAATGTTCTAATCGGTCCTTGTGGCCGGGTGTGGGTGAAGGATAACGCACAGAACTGCAGACGGGTGCAACACACCACAGTGTGGCTCTATTTTCTTTAAAAATCAGGATAAAATAATGAAATCCAAACTAAATAAAGCAAAATTCTTTACAGAATTGCAAGTAATTCACTTTCCTTAGGCACCACAGGGTGATGACCTTAAGCACTGGTGTATTCCTTCTTCAATACATCAGTCTGCAGAAACAAACTATGCACGTCCTTCCTCTGCACTTGGTCAGCATCTACTGATCTACCTCTGCTGTGGAAATGAACTATCCTCTATGTTGGTCTTGTATGTTTGGGTGATAGTGAGCCCCCCAAAAAACAAGTTAAAGCCAAAGAACCTCAGTGCAAAACCACCGAAGGGTTACCCCAAAGGGCACTAGCAATAAACCAAGTTTCAAAGAAATACAAAATCACACATACCCTCATAATACAAAGCATCATAGCATGTATATGCAAATCACCATGAAATTTTAGGCTTGTTCAGCTTCAAGCAGGAATGCATGGTGCCAATCATTTCTTTTAGGCATGCTGCACTTTATTTCTGACTGCAATAGTTTAAACAGCTGTTTCTTTTTATCTAGCACTCTATATCAAACCCCTTCCCTTGCAGGGTTTGTAGGGCACTGTTTTCAAGCAACATGAAGTTTCATTTTATAAAGCACCTTGCACTTCATTAAAGCACTGCCAGCACTTCATGCCTGAAAATACCTTAAGCACTTCATCTTTCTTCATATAAAGCACATGTAGTTCTTTAACAGCCAGCAAGCCAGCTTGGCATTTTATGAAGGTATACATATTTATTCAGGTTCCAGCCTTCTTCCTGTATATAGTCAGCTACTGTATTTGTTCATAGCCATATCTATTTCCTTAGAAAGGCATATGGCTTCTGGTGAGGGACGGAATGGTGAATAAGAAACAAAGAAAGGAAGAAAAGAAATTTAGGGGGATACAAAAGGACTGCCGTAGGTGACCAACCTACTGCAGTGTTAGAAAAAGAACAGGATTGTTTTCTAGAGATACTGTTGCAACAGATTGTACAGAAGGAAGGGGAGAAGACAAAAAAAAAAAAAAACTGTCCCCAACTGCTATACCAATTAGTGTTCCTCAACCAGGCATAGCGCCTCAGGGAAACGGCCTGTGCCACAGCCCTAGAAGCAATGTCATTAGTGTCCACAGCCATATGGAACTGGTATTTGGTAGCAACTAAGGCTGTCTTTACAGTTTCTTTAAGGTCTTGAGCCATTATGTCAAGGGCTTGCTGGCTTATGGCAAGCATAGAATTCCAAAGGGCTTTCTGTTATTGAGCTGCACAGGCCATATAGGTAGAAAGGTGAAGTAGCAAAGAGGCTGTGGTGTAAGACTTCTTGCCCACTGAATCCAATTTTCTACTCCTTTTCAGGAGGCTGAGAAGAAAGTGGTACTATAGCTTTGTCACAAGCTGCAGCCTGTACCACCACTTCATGGTCTGGGTGCACATAAAGGAAATCTGCGTTAAATCTGTCTAACTGGTATTTCTTTGCAATTTTCTTATCTACGCACAGAAGCAGGATTTTGGAGTATAAAAAGTTGCCCTGCGAAGGGATCTGCGGATGGGCAGAAGCAGTTTTCTAGTAGGAGGGCGACGCATCATATCTAGACAGTCTGCGTCCTCCTCTTGTTCAGTGGTCTCCTGGATAGTAATGTCCAGGGTGTCCACCATATGCTGCACAAACATGAAATGAGAAGACAAATCCTCCTGGCCATTAGAGGAATGGCCAAATTCTTGGTTAGTGGATACATCTGGTTCAATCGGTTCACCCTCTGGATCATCACCACCACCACCACCAAAGCCCTGGGAGAAACCGGGGTCTCAGAAATGTGTAACATTGGGGTAAGACGGAGCATTAAATAGGCCACCCATGTTTTGCAAAGTCTGATATATTTGCCAAGCCTTAGCCATTTCTTCAGCTGATGGTGCCTCTTTCTGTGTCACTGGCATCTCCCTTTGCCTGTCAGCGGGAGGAGCAGTCATATGTTTTACTTTTTGCTTCTTTTTAGTAGGCACTGAATCAGGCACCTGCTCATTTTCTCTATTTTGTTTTGGTCATTATTATTTGTCAGATCTATTTTCAAGGGGGTCCTTGGAAGACCTATCTTTAGACTTATGTTGAGAGGAAGGCCCCTCTTCAGCACCTTTGTTAGACAGACAGGAAGACTGGGATGCCATTATTTCTAATCCTTTTGCCCTCTTTTTTACAATGTTTGCACAAAATTTAGAGCAACTCTCACAGGAATGGTCTGGACATAAACAAGTTAAAATAAAGGCTGTGACTGTCTGCCATAGCTACTATTTTATGGGACTTTAAACAATTTTTAAAACATGTTGGCCCAGTTCTTTTCTTGGGTCTTTCTGGCATGCCAATTTGTCAGGAAATCCTGTAAAAATATGGTTTCCCAAAGGAAAATTAAGTAAAAATGGTCGGTTCCTTGAAGAAATGGAACCGTAATTAAAATGGTTCCTCTAAAGAGAGAATGTGTTTGTTTTTTTTTTTTTAAGTAAAAAAAAAAAAAAAAAACCACAGTTCTTGTAAAGAAAACGGAACCGCTAATGTTTAAAAATATTTTAAAGTACAACCGAGGATTTTTCCTCACAGGCGCGATAAACTTTACCTCAGAAAAACAGCGGGAACCACAAAGGGAACTGCTATGCAACAGTGAATCTGCAGTTCCCAGTAACCGAACGGAACCGCAGGAAAAAAAAATATTTATATGAAAAATATCTCTAAAAATAACTAAAGGCAGCATAAAAACAAGAAAACAATCACTTCTAAAGACATAAATCTTCTTCAAGCAAAGTGAAGACAGAGCACTATGGGGGCAGTGTTGCTCAGTCAGCAGAGAAATAATTCTGGTACCCTCTAAGCTGACTGCTGGCAGCAGACCCTCTTGCTCTCTACTCACTGCTCACTAGTCAATTCCTTCAACTCATTACCACTGACTCCACCTCCAGGGCAGATGAATCCCGCTGGCATTCTGCTATAGTCAAGCATACTAATGGACCCCTGGGGTGAGAACTCGGGAGAAAAAACACCACCAAACCCACTGAAGACAGCACGAGGCACGTGAACAGACACATGTCAGGACAACATCATGCTGATGCAGGTGATGTCACCATGCCAAGTGTGAGCACACCCGACTGCCCAGAGCATGGGAACTTGTGCCCAAACAAGTGCTGAAGGAAGCAAAGGCACGAAACAACTCACTGGCAAGATACCAGCAAAGGCAAGAAATTGAGTAGCTTGTCGGAACTGACAAAAATGTGCTGATCAGCAAAATATCAGCCACAAGTTACCCAACACAGAGGGAGACTTTAGAAATTGCCACAAATTGTATAAAACAAAGTAGCAGAGCACAGGTCTGATCCGAGATCTTACACTACAAACCCCCCAACTCTATACAATCACCTCAAGCAACCAACAGTCCCACACTGCTGAGGTAGACAAATTACAACAACACACTCGGGAAAAGCACAAAACAATAATTAGAGCAGGGAACAAAGGAAGGAAGAGGACCAGGGGCTGAAATAACCACCTGTCTGCATGTCCCAGACACCCAGTTTTCCCCAAGGACAGCCGATTTAATTTCTCTGCCTAATGAAAAAGCATTAGCCCCACATCCCTGGAGTTGCTGCTACCTGTAAGTGTGGGCTATGTACACCCCAATATCATGGTGTTACATGCTGAAAGATGTCCATTCAACCCAGCGTCCCAGTAAAGGCTCTTCTGTGCAGTTCGTTTTGTCCATTCAACCCAGCGTCCCAATAAGGGCTCTTCTGTGCAGTTACCAGTTTTGTCAAGCAACAGAAATGAAAACCAAGCCATGGAGGGAATGGACTTCACATGCATTTCTTGTCATCGTGCATGTGCAGTTACCAGTCTTCTTTTTGTTTTCTGCACGGCACACCACATTCCTCTGTGTGCTATACTTGTAGTAGCAGCTGAAGACTAGCTCGTGTCCACAGGCAGCAGAGTTTTGGAGATGCAAATTAAAAACCCTTTTCAGGGCTGTCTATTAACTAAGAGGGACCAGGTAAGGCACATTAAAAGCCACTGTAAGGGCTAGAAACCCATATTTGAATGCCCTTTTCAGGGCAGACAGTCAAGGCAGAAAGAGGGGGAGACCCGGTACAGTATTTGGAGATGACTAAGGAGAGGAACCTAAAGGGCTGAGACAACCACTTTAAAACCCGTCAAGGCAGGAAGGGTTTAAGAGACAGGAGATGGGGAGGCTGGTTAAAAACCCTTCTCAGAGTTACTAAGCAGGGGGGAAACATTGTCTAGGTTATACACAGGAGCAAGGGAAGCTTATTGACTTATCAGGGCAGAGCAAAAGGGAGTTAAGGACCCTTGTCAGTGCTACTACTGAGCAGGAAGGGAGTAAATTAAAAGCCCTCATCAGGGCAGTGCCTTGGGGGCACACATGTGAAATCATTTTCAAGGCCACATACCAGCCAGCAGGTAATATTTAATAGCCCTTTTTTTGAGCATCATCAGTTATTAATCCCTTTTCAGGGCACTGCAACAGCAAGGGGGTGCACTAGTTCTTATTAGCTCGTATTTGGAAACAGAAATGTAAGATTAGTAAACAAAAATCACCAGGACAGCAAACAATTTTGCGGGACAGTCAACATGAATATTGCACCTGTCCCTTGGACAGCCATCCATAAAAAAATTATTTCTGGCCCTGAAGGGGACCATCATCCAGAGAACCCACAGGGAGGAAAGTGCAAGAAAACAGGCTAGGATAGACCAGACCCAGGATATGCACTGTGCCACCTCCCTCCTCCCCTTCCATTGAAGAAATCATTCACCTGAAAAGGGGTCCAGGCTGGGAAAAGGCAAGGGAGACCTGCAAAACACTCTGTATAGAAAAATTGGCATGTGCACATCAATTTATGCACAGTAAGCAGTGAAAATAAGGTAAAAGGATAGCAATTCAGTCAATCTGAAAGCCGCAGCTTAACAGACATGATTTCTAAATTTGAAGGTGCTCCCTTAAAACAGGGAGCCCCAACCGGTTTCACAGCTGCACAAATCTGGCCTAGAAAAATAAACTGCAGGTTGGAGAAATTCTGAGAGAGCTCTACCCTTTAAAGGTGACAGGAAACCATTTTTAGACCTCTAGATGCACTCTAGTTGTTCTTTTATTGGTTACCCACTATTCTGATATGTTTTTGACCTTTTTTGTTAAATGAATTATCCAATTCTCCCTGCTTAAGGGATAACCTGACCTATTCCGCTATACTGTACCTAGGTATAGCTGGCAGACCACATGGGTACCTGTCCATAGCCCTGCACAGACCAATGAGTAACAGAATCGTTTCCTCTCCTCTCCCGGCTCTTTCTGGACAGGTTACAGGGGCCCCTCTTACTCCCCAATCCTTTAGGAGCTGAGGCAAGGAGGTAATCACAAACTGAAATCAGCTATATTGTCTTGTACTTATTCTAGACAACAAACCCTTAAAAATCGAGATGCATCTTGTAACCACCCAACTGGGACTCCTGACATGGAGTAATGTATGCTGCAAAAGATGTCTTTTCAGGTGTACTGTTCCTCCCTATGTGGGGGCTATAAGGTTTCACTGACTAACTACTATATGATATAATACTATTACGTAGCCCTGTGATATGCTGTCAAAATTGGAAAACAAAATATTTCTTGATAAAAAAAAAAATAATCTAATTCTGCTGCCTTTGTAACTACTCTGAATTCCTCTGTGCTCAGCAGTTGCTGCTCTCTCTTTTCATACTGCCTGAACATTCTTTGACATCAGAAACACCCATTCCAGGCCATTCAGATGAACAGCATGGAATGGGAGTTTCTGATGTCATAGAATGTCTTAGAAATATGAAAATCAAGAGCAGTAGCTGGTGAGTACAGTGGAACTCAATGCTGATCTGAAGGCACCCCAAAGCTAGATTATTTATTTATCAAAAAATCATCAAAGCATATCAGAATATATAACTGACATGGAAAGGAAGATGGAAGGACAGTTAACTGTGTAAAATCATTTCCTATCTTCTTTAAGTGGCACAGCAATGACTGGAGAATCTCAGTTCTTGGAATATTCATATGCCCAGGGTTCGACTGACAGTACTGGGCTATGCCACTACTCCATCAATGGTGCTGATTACCCATATGTATTAACTCCCAATTGAAAATGTGGAGCAATACAGATAAACAATAACATAGCAATTTACGGTGAGAAAGGACTCTAGGTTCATCATATCCCTCCCCCGCACCTTGACTTCACAAGAAGGCAAGAAGGGATACAATAAGTATGCTGTGCAAACACATACCAATTTATAGGGATTCCTACCCACTCTACTACCCAGGGTACCCAGCGAGTCCCTTGATAAACAGAAATGTGTCCACAGAATTAAATATAAGTTGAACTGTGTTTAAGAATTATGTTTTACGTAAGTGTTCCAGTGATGTTACTGATTTCAGTAGGACTTTCCGACTCACGCCTCACTGTGGGGCCTGTCTTCCTTGCCGCGTCTCCCATCAGCTGCTGGTCCTCTCTGGCCACCACTAGGTCGACCAGATTTGCTAACTCATCCGCATATGGTCCTGCTGCTGTACAACCCTGTGTCATCTGTTTGCAATCCTCTTCCCACTACTAGGCGTAGCTCTACTACCTTGTTGTTCCCCTGTGTTAGCACTGCGCTATGTCAAGTTGTGCTGTGCTGTACACACACCTAGGATCAGGAGCAAGCAGCCAGCATGGGTTGGCACATGCATGATATGCACCCTGTGGTAGGGTTGTACCCTGCCAGGGCAAGGAGAGACTCTGCACTATCTTCATTTCCAAAAAGTCTGTTGCAACAGCATATTGCTGAACTCACTGTCCATCCACATTATGCATATGTGGCAGCTGGTGCACAGTACAGGCGTATGGTCGTTAACACTGTGTAGTGTGTACTGAACAATGCATGCTCCACTGTAGAATACTGATCACACATCCCTCTCCCTCCTCTACAGACCTCAGCGTACAGCCGGCCCTGGCCAGGGGCACAGCTCATCCGTACTAGCTGCACCACAGGGAAGAATGTTCCATGTCACCAGGCCATGATGGGGCCCAAAACTGCAGCTCACAGGAGGTGCGTCCATATATATACCCTCATTGTCTGCCGCACTCAGGGTTGCATGTGTACACTTATAGGTTCTGGAACAGCTGTGGCTGCTATGGCCATGGCCTTACCACTTTTGTAGGCGTTGGGCCTGGCTCTATCCATTGTTGCAATCATGGCTATACACAACACTGGTAGAGGGTGCCTTGACACTACAGTGTGTACTGTTCATAGTGATATTACACATCACCTTCTGTGTGGCATGCGGGGTGTCAGCGGAACTGGGGACAGTGAAGGCCTTGATTTTGTAGATAGGGTTGGGCAGGGGTCATGGCCTGCTGGGTTATGGCACAATGGGCAGAATTTACTAATGGAAACGATGGGCCAGGCCTCGGGAAGGGACAAGGAACAAGGGGACGATGTCAGCAGTGCAGGGGGGGGTACACCAATGTTCTACACCTGCTCGAGACAGAAATATGGGTGTGGCTGAACCCAATCAAGGAGAGGGGGGGAATATGGGGGAATTCATCCATTACATCCTCCGCCCTGCCACTGTATAGACTCATTCGCCACCCATGTCTACACTATGCTGCATATCTCTTTAGCTGCCAACAGATGTTCCAGTGTGGCCCACCATGCAGGACACATGCTTGTGGGGGCATCACCTCTGGGATTGTGGTGGGGGACACTCACCCTGCTCATGTGCTGTTGGCCCACCAGTGCCACTGAAGGGGTCGAAATTAAGTTTTGCTGCCACCACCCAGCTGTGACTAGAAAAATCCACTAGCCCCACAAAACTTTCCACTGGCCCAACTGGTGTACGTACTGAAATTTTACCTTCTCCAGTACAAGACCGGAGGACTAGTCAAAGGTAAGCCTTACTAGCCCGATACAAAATCTACCAGCATTTGGCTAATGGCCTGGTGCCAATTTCAACCCCTGTCTGTGCAATCTATTGCTGAGCACTTACATGATGCTGACATGATGCCCTGTGTCTGTCTAACATGCTGTGGCATACCTTTCTTCAAGCAGTGGTGCGGTGGCATGTCCCCTGTACTGCTGAACAGATGCCACATGGGGCTGGTGGTAGTGCTCACAGCCATGGTTATGACCCAGTCAGAGTTGGTCAGGTCTGTACTGCCATATGCTTGGGGCTGGGTATGCATTGCAGACAGCAGGTAGTTGGCACTGGTCTTTGTTGCAGTAGTATGCCACCATGTCCAGCCATGTGCATCATACAGCCACCATGGTAGTTCACCTGTGCTGGTGCCACATGTACTATGTGCCATGCCTTTGCAGCTCACCAGAGCCCTGCATTTGTGGCATGGGGTCGGCAGAAGATGTCCATCGGAGGACGATGCATGTAGGGTATCATATGTGACCAACATTGTTATGTAACTGCAGTGGTGGCTAACTGACACAGTGATGACTCCAGTGTAACTCCACTGTACATGGGTGGGGCCAGTCATACATTCAGACACAACAGGGCTGTGCAGGGCATTGACCTGCACAGTCTCTGCACTGGGGACACCCTCTACTTAGGGTGGCACCAGCATCCGCTGGGATGGCAGGTACCTCCAGGCTGCACTGCATCATACATCAGTGTTGTAGTGGCTGGGGAACAGTGTGTCAGGTGCCCAGTCACGTACACCACTGCTACATTTGCATGTTACCATGACTGCTACACATGGTGCTGCTTAACACTCCTAGCCATGCACAGCTGTACTGTGTGAACCATGTGTGTGTGTGTGTGTGTGTGTGTGTGTGTGTCGCGATTAGCCCTGCCCCTGTAGTCACCTGGGGCGGATCCTAGATATCTGTGTCCTGAATGCGAGTGCTGGCCTGCACGCTGGATGCCAGGTCAGTGGTGCGGGCTGTTTGAGTGTGACTCCTCACCACTCAGGCCATTACACTGCCTACCGGACTCCAGCTTGGCACTGCTGTTGCATGTGCTGCGTTCATACCTCTGGCATGTTTGCTGATGGCGTGTGTCCATTTCACAGCTCTGGCATATGCCAGTGCAGCATGGCACACCCAATGCATGTGCAATTCTCCACTGTAAGGGTCCACGATGCTGTCTCTGGTATGCTATGAACAGTCAGTTGTGGCTGTTTGACTCCAGTCATCCGTGTGTGGCATGGTGGCCCATGTGTTGGCTGGCTGTACCTTGGTTGAGTATGTTTGGTCACACCTGCATTTCACATCCTGTGTACACAGCTGATTGAGTTCACTGCATTTCTGTCCATAGGTGTCCAGAGGACCGACAGTCATCAGAAGCGTATATAGGATGGCGAGAAAAGGGATGACGTGCTGCGCAGGCTGATCCGCTTGCAGCAAATACTGATCCAGTGGGTGGAGAACACCAACCAGACTGTCCAGGACCTGAGGCAGCACCACCACCGGCAGCAGAGCCCTCTTGTGGGACCAGCATCAGCGAGAGAACAGGTGTGTCCCCGTAGGACTCCATCTCCCCCATACTGTTTTGATGCAGATGCTCCAGTTTTGTTTTCCCCAGGCTCTGCTGTAACGTTGCAGTTCTATGTTTGGTTTTGTTTGGCCTGTTGCCAGTTTGTTCTGTTAGAGTTTAATTTTTGATACATAAGCTGCCGTATCATGTGTCTGTCTGTCATCGGTGCCCTCCTCTACCACCTATAGCCACTTCCACTGTGCAGCTTTGTGTCTACTGCTCTTGTCATGCCTGTGCCACTGCTTGTCCCCTTGTGTTCAACGCTATACTCAGTGCTACTGTTTGCTCAGTGCACTATCCACACTATATTTACATGGTTTAGCACCAGTGCAATGCCTCTGAATATGGCATGCTAAAGGACTAGCGAAAGCACAGCACAAATATTGTGCTTGCACTAACCTCTGAATATCTGGGCAACGATGTTATAAACACTCTGCTTGTGACATCACAGTTCTTCCCATGGCAACGGACTGTGATGTCATAATAGCATTATGTTCTCAAGTAGGAAATAAACTATAGAGGCAGACGAGTTCTAATGCATAAAGATCTTGTTTTTGTGGGAATTTTTCAGTACTCAATAATGCAAAGGAAAAGTGTAAGTAAGATATATGAAATACAACCTGAATCGTGTATAAATATTATTATATCCAAAGAATTTCCAAAAGTATCAGCAGCTCTATCACTTTACTGCACTGAAAAGCAGGGGGTTCCAGACTTCCACCAAAGTACCAGTTAACTATTTAAAAAGGCAGTTTTGGGCCACCTGATGGCCCAGTGGAGGGGCGCTACACTTCTAGTACACAACCAGTTGTGGGGAAAACTCAGGAGCCAGTGCTTGGGCACCCAGGCTGGGGGAAGCACACTACTGGTGGTAAGGTGTCCCGACTGGGGGAAGAGAGGTAGCACATGCCAACACTGCAGCAGCTAGGAAGCTCTCTCTCCTTGCAAGAGCATGCTGCATGTATCCAAAGCGCGCGCGCGCACGGACACACACACTATTTGTGCAACCTGGGGACAGGGAGAAAACACAGCAGAAAATTCCAAACATGTGCAAAATGAAGGTCTGCTCCCCCACCTCATCCCCTCAGCAATGCACGATGAACATGGCACCCGGGTCCTCCAGAGGGGATGACTGGAGGAGCTGGGGGACCCCTGAAGGCCCATCATGGGAGGCAAGTCATGGGGGACAGTCTGACCAACTTATAGTGCTTACTGGTACAGCAGACACCCACTTATAACGAATGGATCCACCTTTTTACTTTGCAGATTTGGGATGCAATTAGGCATGAGCCCATCTTCTTCGTCCTGACTCTAGTGGGGCACAGCTTTTAATAACCAAAAAAATTTGTCAAGAGCTTTTTTAAACTTATTTGGTTCCTGTATACCAACCACAGTACTTGGCAATCTATTCCAAAATGCTATTGTACGCATGGTAAAAAAATGCTCTCATTTTAGTATTTGTCATTGACAATTCAAATTATGTGATCTCAAATTTTTGTTTCTGTTATTATGAATTATACCACATTCACTCTTTAAGTGTTAAATCATTGATGATTTTATGGAAGAGGAAACAATCTCTTTTTTTCCTTAACCTTAACAAAAGTCATGCCTGTAATGTTTAAAATCCCATTTATACTGTACTCTGCAACCCCTCTATAGCAGACACTACAAGCCCCTCTGTGCCTGCTACATGCCGCAGCCTGCCTGCTAATCATGACCTGATTGTTCATCTGGTCTGGCACTGTAAAGATGTCACTCACCTCTGATGCCCGATATCGGACACCTTTCTCCAGGGGATAACTCCACAGCACAAACTGCCTTTCCTTGTAACCTCCCTCTTGATGGTTGCTGCTCAGCCCCCTTATCCCCGTATCATACAGGTACTTGACAGGAAAATCTCAACAATCTTGTTTACCTCTCAATCCCCGGCCAATCTGCTGCAAATAGCAGTTCCCTATACCTTTGGTTAGCAAAGGAGGTCGACGATATAGAACCACATTTCTGAAACTTGAAGCTGGTATAAATGCCCCCGTCTTGGCATACTTTTTAAACTGAAGTTTGCAACAAGGTACCTACCACGAAACCTGGGGAAAAAAAAAAAAAACACAAAAAAAATTCCAATTTTTAAAGGAGATTATACCTCTATCAATTCTAACTATTGTCCCATCACTCATTTGCCATTAATGTTAAATGTGTTTAATGGCTGATGCATCAACAGCTGTATACCTGTTTAGAAAGCCATGATAGTCTTACAAACTCTCAGCATGTTTTTTGAAAAGGACGAAAGGACGATCTTCAGACACTGCCCCTGACAATCTTCATAACTAAGTGTTCAAATCTTACAAGAGTGGTTTGTACACCAGGGGCAGTGTTTGTGAATCTCAGTAAGACCTCTGACCTGGTGAACCACTCCATCCTCCTAGACAGACTGGCCTTTGAGGGAGTCCACCGTGAACCTTTAAAGTAGTTCCACTCCTACTTAACCACAGGAAGCAATGTGTTCCCAGGGGGACACCCCATCTCCCCCTTGCTTCAAGAAGGGAATCCCCTAGTGCTTAATTTTGAGCCCATTACTCTTCAATTTATACGTTAATAAATTACCTAATCGGATGCCAAACTGTGAAGTGAAATTATATGTAGACAACACTTCCTTAGTTACTTCCACTAAAATCTCTAGTGAGTTCATAGCTAAATTAAAGGGAACTTTCTGGTTATAGAAGGAGTGGTTCACCAGGTCACAGTTACTTATAAATCTGAAAGGGGAAAAAAAAAAAAAAGGATTTGCTATTTGACAATTCAACCTCAACAGTGACCAGGACATGTCCTGACCACATGCAGAAATTTAAATAGGGGCAACCAGCGGTCAACATGACCTGGTAAAAGTATTTGGGGGTAACAAATGGTCATAAACAGACATATGTAGGCCACATACACTCAGTAATTAAAAAAAAGAGAGAAATTAGGGGCCCTCAAATAATTTCTCACTGTCTGACCAAAGCCTCTAACAAACTTACAAAACAGCTGTTGCTCCCTGTCCTCAATGGTTTAAATCTAGTATATAAGAATTCCTCTGACAGCTCTTTAAAAAGTAGATGCAACAAAATTAATTAATGTGTGTTATCCTGCAATTATCATACGCATCAGTGCTTTATGTTTGAGCAACTGGCTGGCTTTTGCTCAATGTCAAGATAAACCTACACTGGTCGACCTGGTTATTCGGGATCATAGCAAATGATGCTAAACAACACAGAAACTTAGTTGACGGGGTCAGACAAGGACTGACGTTCATCTAGTCTGCCCATACTACTCTAGCATACCAAGAGAGCTTTTGATCTTCCTGAATATCTTCTCCATGCATTCCCTGGAAAAAGATTCTCAATACTGAAACTATAAAATATACATGATATACTCTAGGCAAACTAATACAGGTTTACTTGATAAATGCACCGAAACTAGATATGGTGACACTGCCTTACAGGCCTCTGCGGTGAATACATGCAATCAAATTCCTACAGAGTGCTGAACAAAAAATGCAGTTCACGAATTTTCATTCGGCTCTTCGCAAAACAGTAACTCACATTCATGCAACTGTAGAGAATGAGTTTCTTTGACTTACGCCTACATTGCATTCCCTGTGTAAACCTTTGTAATGAATACTAGTTTTGTTCCTACTTATGCCCTTTGTGCATACTTCCCCCCCATCTACACTGAACAAATGCAGGTGATTTTTGACCATTCCTGGAAGTAGTGAGCCAGCCTTCCCTCCACTGGCAATGGCTGGGCGAGCTGGCCAGAAATGTCAGGGGTTTTGTCTTTGCTTTGGCTTAGGGGATGGTGCTGCAGCTGTAAGTCTAGTGCCCCTTCTGCCCCTACCCCTATCGTAACCTCTCTGGGGTTGGTACTCATAAGAGGCATAATGCCTTGGGTAGTAACCCCTACCTCCACTTCTGCAAGGTCCGTAGGAAGTGAAGGCCTTTTCTTTTTCAGTGTTGTTCTTATAACTGGTTTTGTATTCATCCACTTTTGCATCTGATGTGCATGTGCACCAAATGCTTTGGGACAGTAACAGGAAATGAAAAGTGTGTCACTGCCACGCCAATTACAGCAGCATCTGCAAGAGGTGTGGCAGTGTACACCAATCACAAGGCACTCTGGTCATGACAGCAGTTCAGCTCTGCTGAAGCAAACAAATGAACCGCTCCAATCGGAGCGCTTCATTTGTAGCCCGAACTCCTGCCATGCGCATTAGAGCGCACACTAATGCGTATGTCACAAGTTCTCTGTCCCCGCTCCTCCGAACCCCCCCAACGCTTCAACTGTGGCCGTGGTGCGGCCTCCCAGTGCTAACTTCCTCTCCCCAACATTAGCCAATTATGTGACTTTTTGTTACAGCCGACATCGGGGTGCCCAATCCCCTTATCGGCATGTATCCTCCCATATTAATCTGGCACATTGTGAGTCCACCCCAGTGTGCCGAAACTTTTTTTTTTTTTTTTAAACACGTTTCCGAGACCGGGATGCCCACTCCTACTATCGGATGTCTCTCTCTGCCCCCCCCCCCAAGCCTGAATAGATATTCTGCCAACACTGGGGTGCCCAATCCCCGTGTCAGCATGTTTCCCCACCCCTAACTAAGTGGCACACGGAGGCCCACCCAGTGTGCCAAAATATTGAATTATATTTCCGACACCAGGATGCCCACTCGGTGTCAGATGCGCCCCCACAAACCCCTTCAGTGCTGCCATCAGGTGCCCAATCCCCATGTCAGCATGCTGCCCACCCCCACTATTGTGGCACACTGGGAGCCCACCACAGTGTGCCTATATTAATTTTTATTTTTGCCCACAAAAGAAAGCGGTCCATCATAGTCTTCTCAGGTTCCTGTCCCATCCCCATTCCCACCCACCTCTGCACACACACACACACACACACACACACACATCCCTCCCCACCCCCTCACCCCATACTTACCTCAGGAGGTCTGGCACTGTCATCTTCTCTGGACCGAACACATCTGTACTCTTCAAAGGCAACTTACAAACTGAGAAATTATGGTAAGCCTTATAATGGGAGTTAATGGGGGGTGTCAACTCAGGTTGATATCTCAGCCAATTTTAGGAATTCTGGCCCCAAATTTTCAACCTGGGGTTCTTGGGAACCCACCTCATTAACACTGGCACTGTCATTTTGTTTCTTGGTCTCGAAAGGTGATTTTGCAGTCGCTGCACGGAATCACCTTTTGGGACTGATTAACTAAACGACAGTGCCACCGTTCATGAGATGGGGCCCCAAAAAAACAAACAAAATAAAAAAAAGCGTTGCAAATTTGGTGAGCGTGCATTGCATAGTTTCAACACACGCTCATAACTTCGCCAATTTCTAATATTTTCACTCCAGATTTTCAACACTGCCATTTTTTCAAATCTCCTGATGTTTTCACATCCTGCCTGAAACATGTTTTCGCACCTGTGGCACAGAATGGCGTGGTCACTGTGTGAAATCAACTTTTGGGATGGAGTACTGAAATGATAGTGCCACTGTCCATGAGGTGGGGTCCCAAAAAGAAAATCCAAAAGATGATTGCATTACGGCTGTGCATTGCACAGTGTGTACGCACACTCGCAACTTCACCAATTTTTCACTCCAAATTTTCAACATTGCCATTTTTTCCCACCTCCTCAAAAACAGTACAGCTGTAATTTTTCACATCCTCCCAAAATGCGTTTTCACACCTGTGGCGCCGAATGGCCAGTCGCAGCATGAAATCACCTTTTGGGATTGAGTAACAAAATGATAGTGCCACTGTTCATGAGATGGGATCCAAAAAGGCCCATGTTGAAAATTTGGAGTGAAAATACCAACAAATGCCCAGGGCGATGGGTTTCCAACTGCAACACCGACTGACAGGCGTCGGGAAGGGGTGACTTGGGGGTCATTGGCTGTAATTCTCATGCCATTCCACCCCACCTTGCAGCCAGTGATAGCGGGCACTGAGGGTGTATGGTCTTGACTAACATTCGCCCCATTCTCCATAGTGCACCCATCTCTTGCTTATTTCTTATGGAATGGGGTGAGTGTGGCGCTCAGAGACCCCAAGGCACACCGTGACGCCTGTCAGTGTCTGCGTAGGGTGCCGTGAGGTGGAATGACGTGAGCATTACTGACGATGACCCAAAGGCACACCCCCAACGGCTGTCAGTCTCTGTAGGGTGGGAGTTGGCATTAGGGTTGGAAACACCAATGCTCAGTAAGGAAGTAAATCACGGAGGGGCAGTGGACATCGCCTACCTTGATTTCAGGAAAGTCTTTGATGCCGACCAACATAAAAGACTGATATAACAAGATGGGTAGTCTGGCCACAGGGCACAAGCTGATACACTGGGTTAGAAACTGGCTGATGGACAGGAGGCAAAAGGTGGTGGTAATGGGATCCAATCCGGGGAGAGGGTGATGACCAGCAAGGTACCTCAGGGATCAGTCCTGGGACCAGTCCTATTCAATGTCTTCGTTACAGACATTGCAGAAGGGCTAAAAGGAAAGGAAAGGTCTGTCTGCCTGTTTGCAGATGACACCAACATCTCTAACAGAGTGAATACTCCAGAAGGGGTGGAGAAAATGAGCAGACACATGAAGAGGCTTGAAAAATGGTCCGAGAGTGCCAACTGATTTCAAAGCAAAGAAGCGCAAATAATGCACCTGGAAAGAGGGAAACCTGGGGAGAGTTACTGGATTGGGGTGAGGTGCTGACGATCACCAAGGGGTGATTAAGAACCCCCCTGCACTCATCCCCCAGATAATACGGTACCTATCTGGACGTCATTATGCAGATGCATCCACCACACACATCAAAATACCATGTATATAAGCGCCCAATGACAGAGTACCAAATGCACTATTTACTGCACAGTTTGGAAACTGAAGAAAGGTTTTAAAACAGGTTAAAAAAAAGGCAAATGAAATTCACGCTAAGACTCTAGTTTCTGCAGTCTGTAGTCAGTGTGATCGCTTCTACAGTCTGCATTCAATATTTTTTGTAGTTGAGGGGCTCTGCCCCCACACCCCCCGTTATTGCAGTCATAATCAGTACAACATAATTTAATTTACAGTTTAGTCTGCATTAAATGTAATATTATTCACTGTAATTGAGGGGCTCCACCCCCCACACACCCCTGTACTGCAGTTGTAATCACTGTAATCGTTTCAGCTTAAAATTTGTTTTTAGTTTAGTTTGCATTGAATGCAATATTTTTTGTAGTTGGGGGAGACCCTCCGTTATTGCAGTGGTAATCAGTGTACTCATTTCAGCATTCAACATACAGTGTAATATAAGTTTTCTATGGATTACCATGGTTACTTCAATTTATACCGCTCAACTGCTACAAATCTCGCATAGCGCTATGATTCTCACATTCAAATTTACCCCTGCTAGAGCGATTTCTGGACACACAAACTTAAATCACTGAACTACACATTCTGGCCCTTTGCTATGATTTTTGAAGGTCAGTGCTATGATTTTTAATGCTGAGAAGTTGAGAGGTATGCTGCAATCTTTGTTTGCACTAACTTGCACTGTAAGGTGGGTAAAGACAGCTGCCATCTGAAAGTGACGTAATTATCCCTGTGCACATCAGAGGTCTTTAATCCTCCAGTATCACCCACCAAGGAAGAAAAGGACATAGGAGCTATTAGTTCTGATGACCTTAAGGTGTCAAAACAGAGCACAAATGTTGCAAGGATGCCCAGTGGCATGCTTGGGTGCATAAGCAAGGTATCATTAGCAAAAGGTGTGAGGTGGTGATGCCATTTTATAGTGCACTTGTGAGGCCTATCCTACAGTAATGTGTGCAGTTCTGGAGGCCACAACTGCGCACTGACATTGACAGGGCAGAGCCGGTCCACAGAAAGGCAACCAAGATGGTACATGGCTTGCAAAACAGAACATATCAGGACAGATTAAAGGACCGCAATATATACTCACTGGAGGACAGGAGGGAGCGGGGAACATGATACAGACAGACATTCAAGTACCTCAAGGCCATACACAAGGTGCGGGCGGACATCTTTCAGTGCATCAAACGTTCGGCATGGACAAATGCTTGTTTCATATGTGCCTCTGTCTTGTCACTAAACAGGGAATTTACCTTAAAAATGAAATCCATGACTTTAGTTTGAGCATCCTGGGATAGGATGGCGGTCCTAAGCCAGGCAAACCTCCTTAAAGATACAGCATGGGCCACGATCCTAGAAGCAGGGTATTAACACACACAGCTAAGAGGAATTAAGACTGTGGTATTCATTGCTGATCTTTCTGTGTCAGTCAAGTCCCTGTGCCATGTCACTATCTGCTTTCTCACTCAGAACCAGAACTGGAGCTCCACAGCACCTCCTGGTAATGATTTATGCCATGTAGTCTGCCAGCCTGAGGAGCAAAGGAAATTGTTGTGCACACTTTTTCTGCCATGGTATCCAGCTTCTCGAATTCTCCACTAGGAGCTGGGCAGGGAAAGGCATCTTAGCCTTCTTATATGCAGCAGCCTGAACCACTCCTTCACGATCATGGTGAGAATATAGGTACTTAACTGAACCCCCGTCTCTCATCCTGATACTTCGTTTTATTTTCTTGTCAATGCTGGCAGCTAAATTAGGTGCCGACATGATTTTTTGCAGTGGCTTTTGGAGAGATTTGTGGATAGCAAGCAGCAACCTCTTTGAGGGAGCCAGGCCCATCATGTCCATAATCTCAACCTCCTCTTCATCCTAATAACACAGAGACATAAAGACCACTTGGTTAACCTAGTCTTTCCTTCTTCTTCCTGCCTATCTGATGCCACACAGCTGGTTGCTGGGCAGTGCCATGTAGATGAGAGGCTGCAGCCGCTGTCTTATTGGTACAGCTGCCTTCTTTTAACTACATGAAGTTTCCGCCCTTCAACCGGCAGTGCAGCATCATTGTCAGCCTCACTGATCATTGAGCTGCTACTGTTGAGCCCACTGCAGGTCAGATGGGTCAAGAGCTGGTTACAGGATAGCCAGCAGAAGGTAGTACTTGGGGGTGGGGGGGGATGAATAATCAGTGCCCAAAGTGGTAACGAGTGGAGTCCCACAGGGCTAGGTACTGGGCCAAGTGCTGATTAACATTTTCATAGCCAATATTTCAGACAGGATAAAAAGTAAGGTCAGCCTCTTCGCTGACGACACTAAGATCTGTGCGGAAGTGGAGGGGGGGGAGAGAGACAGCAAAGTACTCCAGAAGGACTTAGCAAGATTGGAGGGATGGTCAAACACATGGCAACTTGGGTTCAATGCCAAGAAGAAAAAAATTACTCACCGCAGTAATCTTCTTTCTTCCAAGGGGTCCTTTAACATCAGTAACTTTTTTGCACTTAGCTAGCTAGGTGCAACTGCCCCAGAGGTGTGCCTTTAAGAGATATTTAAATGAGCGTAGGGCCAAGCCAATCAGAAGACAGGAGCAGGTGAGAGCTGAGTGAGAGTTGTTGAATGCTTCAGAATTTTTTCAAGGAAAAATGAGGGCAAATGCCCCGGAAAAGAATCAACACAATTAAAATAACAATGCAAATGTCCACAAAAGTGGAAACAGAAACAACAGCAACACGAGCTAAAAATTCATCAATAAGAAACTCTAAATTTGGTAAAAGGTGACATAAAAGCCCTTCTCAGACAGGTGAACCAAGGAGGAAGGGTGGGAACTTACTGATGCTAAAGGACCTCTTGGAAGAAAGATTACTGCGGTAATTTTTTCTTCTTACCCCAGGAGTCCTTTAGCATCAGTAACTGTTTTGCAGACTACCCAGCAGTACCAAGAGGGAGGCGGGAAGAGAACCTACTTAGGAAAGAGGGTCTGTAGAACCACCCTGCCAAATTTGGCATCAGATCTGGGCTGCACATCCAAACTGTAGTGTTTTACAAAGGTGTGCACAGATTTCCAGATAGGTGCTTTACAGACATCCAGTAGGGGAATGTCCCTTGCTGCTGCAAGAGAGGCTGCAGTGCCCCTGGTGGAACGGGCCCAGAGCCCCACTGGAGGTTGTTGACCAGCTTTCTCATAGCAGAATCTAATACAAGAGACCAACCAATGAGAAATAGTTCTCTTGGTAGCTGGTCTTCCTCTGCCTACACCCCGCAGGTGAGGAACAACTGAGTGGAAGAGCCTCTGGACTGTCTAGTATGCTCTAGGTAGTGAAAGATGGCTCTTCTGACATCCAAGCTGTGCAGCTTTTACTTACCAGGAGTGGATGGGTCAGTAAAGAAGACAGGCAGAGTAATGGACTGGTTCAAGTGAAACTCTGAAACCACCTTTGGCAGAAATTTCCTATTTGTCCCAAGCTCAACTTTAATCATTGTGAGGGATGATGTAATTTGGCTCAGTGCACAGGGCCTGTAGCTCTGAAATCCTCCTGGCAGATGTAATGACTATCAAGAAGACGGTCTTCCAAGTTACAAACTTGATGTGGGCCATGGACATAGGCTCGAAAGGTGGATTCATGAGCCCATCTATGCAAAGGTTCAGGTTGTAAAGAGGAACAGGCTCCCTGGTTGGAGGCTGGAGGTGCAAGAGGCCTTTGAAAAACTGTTTAAAAATGTTGTGGGGAAAAAAATGATTTCTTCTTTCCCATCGAAAGGTAAGCCAAAATTGCTGCCAGGTGTAGCTTGAGTGAAGATGGTTTCAAGCCTGACACCTGTAGGTGTACCAGGTAGTCTAGCAGCCAAGGGTCTGAAGCTGATAGGGGTTTGGCTTTTTTGCTCTTGCACCAGGGGGAAAACCTTTTCCATTTGACTGCATAAGTCTTACTAGTGTTCATTTTTTTAGCCATTCTTAGTATCTTAAGGACCTGTTCAGAGTACCATGAGGATGGAAACTAACTCCTCAAGAACCAGGCCTTGAGGTGAACAGAGTGTATGTCTGGGTACTGCACTCCCGTCTGAGGAAAGATCAGCAGGGAGCAAATCAGAGGCAAGCAAATGGGCCTGCTGCAGGATACTGAAAGAAGAAGAGGGTACCAGGCTTGCCTGGGCCAGTACGGAGCCACTAGGATCATCGATGCAGGCTGCTGCCCAAGTTTCAGCAAAACCCTGAATATCAGGGGAAAGGGAGGAAATGCGTATATGAACCTCCCTGACCAGTCCAGGATCAGGGCATCCAGAGGATGTGTTCCCGGAACTGGGTGCCTGCAACAGTACTGAGAAAGCTGAAAATTGAGAGGAGAGGCAAACAGATCCACGTCTGGTGTGCCCCACCACCTGAACACTGTGGCTAGTACTTGCTTGTTCAGTGTCCATTCGCTCTGACCTTGACTGATGCAGCTTACAGCATCCACCAGAGTACTGAGTTTGCCTGGGAGGTGAATAGCTGAGAGGCTGACTCCCAGGGAGAATGCTAGAGACCAGAGCTTCACAACTTCCAAACGGAGTATTCCTGATCTGGTACCACCCTGCTTGTTTATGTAGAACACTGCAGTGGTGTTGTCTGTTCAAATTTGAACCACCTGCCCTTCTATGCTGGGAGCAAAAGCTTTGAGAGCTAGTAAGACTGCTCTGAGTTCCAAAAGATTTATGTGCAACTGTGACTCTTTAGGAGTCCAGCTGCCGCTCACTGAGGCACTGTCTAAATGAGCTCCCCAGTCCAAAAGGGAGGCATCTGTGGTGATCACCTTTGTGGGAAGAGGATCTTGAAAGGGAACCCTTGCCCGAAAATTTGCAGGGTTCTTCCACCACAGCAAGTTTTGGAAGAACTGCTCCAACACATATATCAACTTTGAAAATGTGTTGCTTCTCTGAGGCCAGTGAGCTCTGAGGTAGGCTTGCAGGAGTCTCATCCTGTACCTGACCCCTGGGACTACTGCAGTCATAGGGGCCACATGTCCCAGAAGTTTGAGGAAATGTCAGGCTGGTCCTGGGCAAAAGAATCTGCCACTGAAAGGAAACTCTGAATTCTTTCCTGCAGTAGGAAAGCATATCCCTTCTGAGTGCCCAGCTGAGCCCCTATGAAGGTGAGCAGCTGGGTGGGTTCCAGATGAGATTTCTTTAGATTTACCAGGAAACCCAGAGACTTCAGAGTGCGTCCTGTGAGGGAAAGAGATTCCTTGACCTGGCAAGGAGACTTTGCTACTATGAGCCAGTCATCCAGATAGAGGTAGAGAGCGACACCCAATCTCCTGAGATGTGCCGCCACCACTGCGAGACACTTGGTGAAGACTCTTGGGGCCAAGGACAGATCAAAGGGCATTGCTGTGAACTGATAGTGACCCAAAGGAAGTCTGAACCCGAGAAACTTCATGTGAGATTTCCTTATGGGTATGTGGAAGTAGGCATCCTTTAAGTCAAGGGAGGTTAGTCAGTCTCCCTGCTGTAAGGGCTGTATGACCAGTGACTGACCATTTTGAATTTTTTTTTTTCAGATGTTTGTTTAAATATCTGAGATCTAAGATAGGTCGCCACTCCCCAGTTTTCTTTCGAGTCAGAAAATACCTGTAGTAGAGGCCCTTGCCCTTCTCGTGGGTGGGGACCCTCTCAACTGCTGATAAAGCGAGAAGGTTTAGTACCTCCATTTCCAACAGCAGTATCTGTGATGGGGACAGAGGTCTTGACACCTGGGTACACTTGAGGTCTGGCAGCTGCTTGAGCTGTAATGACAGACCCTTCTCCACCATCTCCAGCACCCACTCGTCTGACATGATGAGGGACCAGTGCTGAAGATAGTGAGAGAGTCTGCCTCCAACAGGAAACAGGGAGGCGACCTGGACACTCACATCAGGACTTAGACTGAGAGGCAGACGGCTGGGTAGAGGTGGCTCTTCTTTGGCCCCTTCTGCCCCAGCCTCTGAAAGATCCCCTGTACTGGCTAAAGCCAGATTGGGGATAGGGATTGCAAGGTCTGGGAACAAAACTTCTGCCCCTGCCACCCCTGGGACAGGATCTCTGAGGGGTAGTGGGTTTAGGCTTGGATGAGTGACTCTGCCAAGAGGCCTTGTACTCAATCGACTCTTTCCACGCAGTCAGTGGTTCTGTAAGCAAACAACATATTTTAATCACAGGGAAAATCCATGACCTTGTTCTGAGTGTCTGTGGTCAGACTGGTTGTTCTAAGCCAGGCGAAGCATCTCAAGAGAGAAGGCATGGGCCATCGCCCTAGAGGCTGCATTACTGTCGTCATCTGCCTTGTGGAATTGGTACATAGTAGTTTCCAGGGCAGTTTTTGATGTATCCACCAGCTCCTGCACCATAGACTCTGATCCGTTGTGAGCGATAGCCTGGACAGATTTCCAAAGGACTTTCTGATATTTGGCTGTGAATGCCATGTAAGAAGAAAGCCTGAGAAGCAGGGAAGCTGTGGCATACATTTTCTTTGCTATACAGTCAATTTTCTTGGAATCCTTGTCAGGGGGAGAGGGCAACAAGAAGACTTCAGCTTTCTCACAAGCTGCCTGCTGCACTATACTTTCATGGCTAGGGTGTGCAGACAGGAACTCTGTACCATTTTAGACAATTTATATCTTCTCTCAAGCCACTTATCAACCCCTGATACGGAAGTGGAGTGTTGAAGCACCTTCATGGTATTTTTTCTAAATGCGTTATAGAAAGGGACGACCAGGGTCTTTGAGAGTGAAATACTCTTCATCTTCCTATAATCTTTGTCTTCATCGACATTCTGGTTGGGCTCCTGCATAGGGAGGTCCAGGGAATCCAGCATATTTTGTATAAATATAAACATAGAGGAAGGATCCTCATGGTCACCCAGGGGATCCCCAAGGTGAGGGTCCAGGGACTCCTGGGGCACAAGGCCCTCAAAATTCATGTCAGGGGCATCATAAAATTGATCATCTGCATCACCCTCACGGTCTACAGAAGAGAGAACAGTGGAAGAGTGCTTGCCAGCACCAGTAAATCGCGGGCCCATCTTTTGAAGGGTCTGAAACAGTTGCCGTGCTTTTTCCATAGCTTGCACTGACGGAAGAACCTGCGCAGTCTGTGTTTTGTTTTTTTTCTGTATGCTTTAAGCTGCCTGTTGTCTCTCTACTGGCTTTCACAGGAGCAACGGGAGCATATCTGTCTTGACAGAGTTTCTTTTTAGCCATTTCATCAGAGGCTTGATCAAGCTTTCTTTTTCATCACTCTTATTATTTTTCAATTTGTAAGGAACCTCATCTTTGGAAGCTTTATGTTTTGGCTGGGATCTGGAGGGTTTCTCAGCCCCTCTGCTTTTGGTATTAGTACTTTTGAATGGCCCCTCGTCAAAAGCCTTTTATTTATTCTCTGCCATAATAATGAAAGGTTTGTCTGCTATGCTTGCCAATTTAAGCAAAGCAAACCAGTTCTGGACCTACGAACTGAGTGCAGGTTTTTGTGAAAACGCCACCGGCCAGTCCTGACCCAGTTAATAAACTCTATTACTAGTGCCTTTTTTTTTGGTTGTAAAACCGGGATCTATACCAGTGCCAATCTTACATTCAACTGCACACAGGTGGCTGCTGAACCCTTACGGACAGTCCTGACACAGAAGATACCAAGGTCCAGTAATATAACAAAAAAGATTTTCTCGTAATTGCCAATCTAGAGAGAAAACCCCTAGCCACTATTTAAATTTGAAATCTACTGCAGGTACCTTGCAGTAAACCCCACAAGGTCTGAGGCAAAAAAACAAGGCAACTGTCCCTAATTCGACGGTTACCACAAGAATTTGCCCCACAAATGAAGGAAACTGATGATTATAAGCACCCGCCATAAAATTAGACTTTAAACTAACCTAAATAGTTGCAGTAAAAATAAAGTCAAAATAGCACCGTCGTGCTAAAAATAAAAAATGTGCACAGCGCTAATGAAAAAGTAAAACATTCACTCAGCACACTAAAGGAAATAATTTATGAGGAAAACTTTACCCAGATAAGCACTAGGAGGCTGTCAACAGGGAAAGTTGGGAGACACCTCCGAGGCAATATTACTCAGTCCAGCAGAGAAAAAATTCTGAAGCATTCAACAGCTCTCACTCAGCTCACACCCCTTCCTGTCTTTTGACTGGCTTGGCCCTACGCTCATTTAAATATCTCTTAAAGGCACACCTCCGGGGCAGTTGCACCTAGCCAGCTAAGTGCAAAAAAGTTACTGATGCTAAAGGACTCCTGGGGTAAGAAGTGCAAAGTTATGCATTTGGGAGACAGGAACCCTGGAAATAGTTACTGGTTGGGAGAAGTGCAGTTCTCCACATCAATGGAGGAGAAGGACCTGGGAGTATTGGGGAAATGAACCACTCAGTCCAGTGCATGAAGGCAGCGGCAAAGGCCAACAAAATGCCGGGGTGCATCGCAAGTTGAATTAATTCTAGAAGCAAGGACGTCATCCTGCTCCATTACAGGTCCTTGATGAGGCCAGACTTGGGAGTATTGTGGGCAGTACTGGCGCCCCTACTTGAAGAAGGACATCAAGCTACTGGTGGGGGTGCAGCACAGGGCAATGAAAATGATCCGGGGTTGGGAGACAAATCGAGAGAGAAAAAGAGCTCAGTATATACTCCCTGGAGGATAGAAGGAGAGGGGAATATGACTGAGACCTTCAAGCACCTAAAGGACATGAACAGAGTAAACACAAAGTACTTTCAAACTAAAAGGTGGGAGGGAAATCAGGGGACACAGTCTGAAATTGGAAGGAGGTAGATTCAGGAGGGAAATGAGGAGACACTATTTCACCAAAAGGGTGGTCACAAGGTGGAATGCCCCACCAGAGGAGGTGGTATCACTGTGGACAGTGAGCAGCTTCAAGAGGGGTGGATCAGGATCAAAGGGAGGGCTCAAACTGTGAGTGGACGGGGGTGGGTGTGAGTGAAACAGGAGGAAAAGCAGTGACAGAAGGCAAGGAGGGGCAGCTGCAGTCTAAATGGCTGAAGTGCTGCACACTCGAGCACACTAGATAGACCGTAAGGCCTGTATCTGCTGGTAATTTTGTATGTTCATATGCAGTCTGAGGTGCACTGGATCTGACAGTGATACACCCCTGAAGTGCCATTCTTGTAACCTACCGTATGTTTGATGTGCACAGGCATCATAGACACAGGTCACGAAAGTCTACGCTTGCCAGGAACTAAAAACAATTAGTACAATTTTTAAAGCCTGTAGGTCCTGTTTGTTTCTTTTTTGGTCTCTCCGACATATGAACCACTAACAGATCATGAATAAATATGATCAGTTACCAAAATTGTGAAATAAATGTTTACAGAGCACAAAGGATATAAAGAAAAGTCTAGGAAGAATGTGTTCATCTGGTTGCCAGAAAAACTGGAACCGTGTAAATTTGTATCTCACAAGTAATATTTTTAATAAGTAGTACGAGGTTTGTATGTCAGATTAAACAAGCATTTGTCAATGCCGAATGTTTGCTTGCTGGCACTGGCACTGGTAATGTAGAAGTTACAGAGCTGCATAACAGGAATGGCAGTGAAGTATTGAACTGAAGCCAACCCCACCCCCACCCTGCAGAGAGTGACAGGCATTGGGGTGTGCCTTTGGGTCGTCAGGCATAACGACCACGCCATTTCACCACACCCTACCCTGCAGACACTGACGAGTGTCACGGTGTGCCTTGGGGTCTTTGGCCCTTATGCGCACCCCATTCCATCAGGAAATACGGTGAGATGGGTGCGGTATAAGAGAATGGGGTGAAGTTTGGGCCCGAAGAGTCCGAGGCACACCTTGATGCCTCTCATTGGCTGCAGGGTGTGGGTGGGGGTGGAATGGTATGAGCATGACAGGCAAGAATCCCAAGTCACACCCCTGATGCCTGTCATTCTCTACAGGGTGTGGCGTTATGGTCAGAAACCCTAACGCCTCAAGCATTCGTTGGTATTTTCACTCCAAATTTTCAACATGGGTTTTTTGTGACCCTCACCTCATGACCAGTGGCAATATCAGTTTGTTAGCCGAAAACTGCTTTTGCACAGTGACTATGCCATTTGGCATCACAGGTGCAAAAACACATTCCGAACAGGATGTGAAAAATGACAGTGGTACTGTTCATGGGGAGGTGTAAAAATGGCAATGTTGAAAATCTGCTGTGAAAATCTTAAAAAAACTGGTGAAGTCACGAGCGTATGAGAAACTGTGCAACACACACCCGTAATGTAACTAGTTTGTGGATTTTTTTTACAGCAGATTGTTAACACAGGCATTTTGGGACCTCCGATCATGAACAGTGTCAGTGTGATTTTCTTTATCTGTCCCGAACAATGATTTCCCACAGCGACCACGCATTTCTGTGCTGAAAGTGTGAAAACACATTTACGGCCATGTTGTGGAAAATGACAGCTGTACTGTTCATAAGGAGGTGGGAAAATGCCACTGGTGAAAATCTGGACTGAAAATATTACAAATTCATGAACTTACGAAGGTGCGTGGAAACTGCACAATGCTCACTCGTAACACAGTCATTTTATGGAGTTTTGTCACCAAATTTTCAACATAGCCATTTTAAGACCTCTGCTCATGACCAGTGACACTGTGATTTTCTTAATCTGTCCCAAACATTGTTTTCGTATACCGACTATACCATTGTGCATTACATGTGCGGAAACACATTTTGGGCGAGATGGGAAAAATGGTAGCTGTACTGCTCATAAGGAAGTACGGTAAAATGGCACTGTTGAAAATGTGGTGTGCTAATATTACAAATTCGCAAACTTGCCAGCGCGCAGTGAGGGAACTGCTAACGGGCGCCCTAAAACAGTCTTTTGGGAAATTTTTCAAATTTTCAACATAGCCATTTTAACACCTGCTCATGACCAGTGTCATTGTGATTTTCTTAACGTGTCCCATACATTGATTTTTGCACACCGACTGCGCCATTGTGCGCCACATGGGCAGAAACACGTTGAGGGCGAGATGTGAAAAATGACAACTGTACAGCTCATAAGGAGGTGTGGTAAAATGGCAATGTTGAAAATCTGGAGTGAAAATATTGAACATTTACGAGCTTACGAGTGTGCGTAGGAACTCTGCAACGCACGCTCGTAAAACAGTCATTTTTAGGAATTTTTCCACCAAATTTTCAAAATAGGCTTTTTGAGAGTCCACCTTATGAACACTGGCAGTGTTGTTTCGTTAATCATTCCAGAAAGGTGATTTCGCACAGTGGCTGCGAAATCACCCTTCGGGCCAAAGTAACGCCATGACAGTGACAGCATTCATGAGAAGGGGTCCCAAAAACCCCATGCTGAAAATTGGTGCAAAAATCCCAAAAAATGCCCGAGATATGCAGCAAAGTTGAAAAAACCCTATATATTACATTATACAGCTTACCGGCATTTCCTTAGTTCGCGGTTGGCTTTGAAGAGTGCAGACGTGTTCCCGGTCCACCGAAGATGCGTCGCGCGGACTCTGGAGGTAAGTATGGGGTGAGGGGGTGTGGGAGGCAGGGTGCGCAGTGGGTGGGTGCGGGTGGGGGCAGGAGACTGCGAGGACCGTTTTTAATTTACAGGTTTTTTTTTTATTACTAAAGGCTGACGCGGGGCGTTTGCCACGCTGGGGTGGGCTCCCAGCGTGGCAGCTGAAAAACTGTTTAGGGTGGGGCTGGAGCAGGCGGGTATTGGGCACCCCTGTCGGCCATACGGCTTGTGCCACACTGGGGTGGGCTTCAGCGTGGCATCAGGAAAGATTTTTTAGGGGGCGGAGCTGACTGGGCACCCCCATCGGCCATACAGTATGCGCGTGGGGAGCGCCAGCACGCATACGCGTAAGGGCAGGGCGTTGGGGAGCTCTGCTCACTGAAGCGGAGATCTCCTTTCAACTGTATGCCACTGCATTTTCAGCTGTCATAGACAGCTGGCGCAGTGATTGGCGCACTGCGACCGTGCCTGCAAACACACTGACTGAAGTGGAAGAGGCTGACACACCTCTGGAAAACTCGGATGATGGCACTATGTTTCTTGCACATGTGTGCAAGCAAACATAAAAAGGTTACAGTCAGAGTGATTTGGTTCCCTCTAGAGGGAACCATGACTCAAATAAAAAAATAAGTTGGTACAAAAAAAAATGGCAGTTTTATAAATAAAATTATATTTTTTAATGCAAGAAAGCAGTCCCTAAAGCTGGGAACTGCGTTAACTTGTTGCCTTCTCTGGTTCCTGGGAACCAATGTGGAACCACCGAAATCACAAATAACCTACCACAGAGTATCAAGGAAATAACTAAAATAATATTTCCAAAATGGAACATAAATGGTAGACCCTTTGGGAAGCCAGAAGGGTGGAGCAGCACATTCAGGGTGACTGCTCTCTTCAAGTAGAGAAACAAATCTGACATTAGGCTGTTGGGAGGAGTGTCAGCACAGTGCAGAGTTTGCACTTTTATTTATTTGAAAATGAATGAACTGGTGGTGACTTGAACTTAGCTATAATTCTAAATTTCTATAATTAGCATAAATTCCATCTCTGGGGTAACTCAATCAAGTGGACAGATTGCTACTGTAAAACTATACTGATGGATTCCTGGCTTAGAAACACTTACATATCCACCAATAGGGATGCACAGGAAATATTTCCCAGCATGCCTTTCCCTGTCAACAAAAACAAATAAATGCATGCCATCTTGTTGCAGCAATATTTACTGTATTAAATTACACATGATCATACGCTGCAAAAAGAGGTGCTGAATATACTTTGCTGCTGTCACCATTTTCTTTATGTGACACGTGCATACACACACTCTTAGAACTTGAAAAAAATATACCCACGTTTATAGATGAGACTAGGACTGAGGCACACAGTGAACCACTGTGATTTTAACCAGTATGATGTTCTAGTTTGAAATATTTAAGCAATATACCACGAGAGGGTGTTGGTGATGCCAGGATTTACCCACTCCCTGGGGTGTTGTTTGGTCACAAGGCGTAGCAGAGTGGCCAAAGCACAACAGGTGTGGGTAAATCCTGGAATCACCAACATTCTCGAGTGGCATATTGCGATTATACAATGTCCTCTCTTTTTTTTTTTTGGCAGATAGAAAATAGTACATAAAGTTTTTTTTCCCCATTTTAGCCCATTTTTACTGTGTTTATTGTTCCGCTGGGAAAAAAATACTCCCCAATTGCTGGAGCCACGCTGCTATTGAGCATGCGCAGTATTGCCTTGTGTTTCCCAGTTGCAGTGTGTTTTGGGGGGCCGGGCTGTGATGAAGGAGCCACTTCAGATGCAGAGAAGGAAATGGAGAGCACACTGCAGGCAGAATTCTCTAGTGCTGGATTTTCAGGAGTCTGATTTTGTTAGGGTTTCGTCTATTAAGGCGAATGAGGTATCCATTTGTTTAACAACTGGCTTTTTTTTTTTGTGTGAAGCGGGTGTGTAGGCGAGCAAGAAAGATGGCGGCACGTGTGGACCGAGATGGGTCTCGCAGTGATTTTTACAGACAATGATAGCTCAAGAGGCTGCTTGGCACCTTTTCCCGTGGGGTGACTGTACATTCTGTTTTGGTAGGTACTTTAATTTCTCTTTTAAACAACTGAGTATACTACTGTCTAATACTTTATAGTACATTGTATTTTTTTGTGCAGTCTCTGATTTTTTCTTCTTTCTCCAATGTTTTAGAACTGTTTAGTTATTGTGGCAGAGGTGTGGTACTGTGTTCTTTCTTGTAGTTCAAGCTGCTTTTCGGACTGCTGATTTCTACCGGTTTAAAAGATTACATTTTTTTTTCTATTTTAAAAAAAGCTACATCAACTTGGTATGTTGTCACCTGTTTGTTGTTGCTAAGCAGCAGATGTTTTTGCATTGTGCTCTGGTTCTGTGATAGAATCTGTATTAGCAGAAGGTAGATTATTGTGATTGTAGTTACCTTTTGATGGTAAGGGTAAAGAGCTGAGATAGAAATGTACGTATTTTTGAATGTTATAGAAGCCAGAAGGGGGAAGGAAGCATATTCAATTCAATGCTTTACAGTAACTGGTAATTGCTGTTTTTCTTTTAAACTTGGATTGTGGGCTTTTGGTGACACTGTACTTTCTTTGTGGTCTTTACTTAGAATTGTTTTTGGGCTGTTGAGGATTTAAAACGTAGTGGTGGTGTATTCTTTGCTGTCTTTGGTTGCTGCAAATTTTCGCCCCCCCTCCTTCCCCCAACTCTTGATTATATGCCCTGTTAAATCTGATTGACAGGAGCTAAACACTGGGTACAGTAAGGTGAGTGGAGTAGGAGGGGCATACCAGGAAAGGAACAGCAGCAAGTGAAGAGGTGACTGCTCTCTCAGTGGAAGGGAAGTAAATGCAAATCTAGGAACTTTCATTATTACTTCTTCGCATTGATATTGCATTGGGGAAAGGAGGAGTAGGAGTTTAAAGAAGGTTGTGCAATGGCTACTTAAAGTCTGTTTTTGAGTGTGGATAGGAAAGATAGGAATATAAAAAGCAGTTGCTCAACATATCTAAACGTGTGCAACAAAGGAGGTAAGAGAAATAAAGAAAATGTTTTGCACTGATAGAGGAGGAGAGGAGACTTGGGGAGTGTTTGGTATCCTGCATCTGGAAGGGTGGGGGGTCACTGGTGAGCACGACAGCAATGGGTAGGGTGGTAGGCTGCAACAACTGCGGTGCACCAATCTTTCCAAAAATTGCCTGGAGTGTGGGAGGATGTTTAGTGTGCAACCACATAGAAAAACTTAGAAAGGAGATTGAGGGTCTGCAGGAGGAATTAAGACAGGCAAGGCAGATTGGGGGTGGGTTTAGCCCAAAACTGGAGGGAGGAAGAAGGGGAGATGAGGGAGGGAGATTTAAGCCAACAGTGGTGAGGAGAGGGTCAGAAGAAGGGAAGCAGAGACAAGGGGGCCCAGGCCAGGAAGAACAATTGCCAGGGAAACCAGGTCAGGAGACAAAAATCAAATGGAAGGAGGAGATAGGGACTTGTGAGGGGAGGCGAAAAAGTGGCAAAAGTCATGGAGTGGAAAGGAGAGAACAGGTTACTATGAAGAGAGGGAGGCGGGCATTTGTGAAGCCTTCAGAAAATAGTTGTGCACTGCTACAGAGGAAGAAGGTGGAGGAGGAAATGATGAAATTAGAGGAGAATTGATAAATGCCTGGACCAAACTGGAGGCGGGGGAGTTCTGCTGGGAGAATTGCAACAGGGGTAAAGGGAAATAATGTGCAGGAGGAAGAAGAGAAGTTGGAAATGAGAAAGGGAGATGAATGGAAGCAAGCAGGGAGTAAGGGGTGGAATCTTAGTGCTGGGGGACTCAATACTAAGAGGAGTTAGGTGGGGTAGCAAGGGGGAGAGGCATAGTCGCATTTGGGTGGAGGCCATGCCAGGAATGACAGCGGAAAGGGTGGGACAGTCTGTTCTGAAATATGCTAGAAGGGGTAGGGACAAGCCTCATTTAACTATACATCTTGGGACAAACGACCTGGCTGACAAAACAGTAGATACAGTCCAGAGGAGGTTTGAGGAACTAGCACAATTATGTGAGGGGGCAGGAAGATCAGTAACTTTTTCAGAGATACTTCTGGTGCCAAAGGCAAGCACAACAAGAAAGTTGAGAATAGAGGAATTTAACGGATGGCTAAGAACCTGGTGTTGTGCTAAAGGGTATGGGGCTGTTGGGGAGGTGGGGAGGGACCTGGGAGGACAGTAGTCTCTATGCCAAGGACAGACTACACTTGAGTGAGGAGAGAAAGAAAGTGTTGAAACAGAGGATGGAGGAGTACATAGAGGAAGTTGGGAATTTAAACTAGGAGTGGGGGGTGGCAGTTGGGGAAGAGATATGCAGAGACCACAGGTTGGAAAACCATATGAGCTTACTCCCCATAACAGTGACAAAGGACAAATGGCAAGTACTGTTGGTGATGCTAGGAAAGGAGGGCAGGATGGGGGGAAGAGGGGGTGGTTACCTTAATGCTAGAGCCTTGGGAGGAAAACTGCAGAGTTACAGGTTCTCATGGCAGAGGAGAGGTGGACATTGCAGCCATCAGGAAACATGGGCCACCAATACAATGGACCGGGACCTGTCTGTACCAGGGTACAGGTTACTTCGTAGGGACAGGGTGATTGGGAAAGGAGGGGGTGGCACTATGTGAAGGAAGGACTGAAGTGTGAACGGAGGAAGGGAGGAGGGTAGTACTGAGTCACTTTGGATGCAAATCCAGGATTCCAAGAATAGAATTCTTAGAATGGGAGTGGTGTACAGGCCACCATCTCAGACGGAGGAGTTAGACAGGGAACTAACAGGACAGATCAGGAGGACCTGCGAGAAGGGTAGTGTGGTGACTGTGGGGGACTTCAAAATGCCAGGAGTGGACTGGAGCACCCCAACAACCAGGAACAGAAGGGAGCAGGTACTGCTGGATGCCTTCCAGGACAGCTTCCTGCTGCAAATGGTCAGTGAACCAACCAGGTTAGGGAATACTCTTGACCTTGTGCTGGCAGATGGGGCCTTTGTGAGAGAACTTACAGTGGAGGAACTGCTGTCAGGGAGTGACCACCACTCAGTATGGCTCACATTGGATATGGGCAAGGAAGGAGTGGAATCTGGCACAATAGTGCTGGACTTCAGGAGGGCCGACTTTGGGAGAATGGGGGAAGTGGTAAAAGGGTACCTGGCCAGAATTCAATCTAGTATGGACACTAACCAGAGGTGGGAGCTCATAAAGCTGGGGATAGTGGAGGCAACCAAAACCTGCTACAAAGCCCAGAGCAAGAAGGCTAGGGCTAAGAAACCGATCTGGTTGAGCATGGAGGTCATGGAAAAGGTAAGGAGGAAAAGAGCTGCCTTTAGGAAATACAAGAAAACAGGGAGGGGGGAGGACAAGGAGGAGTACTTGACAGAATCGAAGGAGGTGACAAGGGCAGTAAGGGGAGCCAAAGCATCTACGGAACTCAGGCTGGCACAAGGCATTAAGAAGGGGGAGAAGGACTTCTTTAAGTACATCAGGGAGAAAAGGAGCTGTAAGGATTAGGAAGGAGGGGGGTTGGCTGGAAGCAGGGTGCAATAAGGAGGAAGCACTAAATGAGTACTTCTGCTCAGTATTTACTAAAGAAAGGGGGGTGACACCCAAGGTGGGAGAAATGGCAGAAGCAGGGTGGGAAGTGGTGACAGATGGGGAAATCATGGAGGCAGAGTTCGAGAGGGTTTGAAGGCACTGAGGGTGGACAAGGCGCCAGGCCCAGATGGCATCACCCAGGGTACTGAAGGAGCTGGCAGAGGTCCTTGCAGGACCTTTGGCAGACCTGTTTAATGCCTCACTACATTCGGGGTTTGTACCTCAGGACTGGAGGATGGCTCATGTGGTGCCCCTCCACAAGAGTGGCCCCAAGGATGAACCGGAAAACTACAGGCCAGTGAGCCCCACATCCATCGTGGGTAAGCTAATGGAGACTATCCTGAAGGAGAGGCTGGTGGCCCTCCTAGAGGCCCAAGGTCTACAGGACAGCAGACAGCATGGCTTCATACGTGGCAGATCCTGCCAAACCAACCTGGTCGAGTTCTATGACTGGGTAACTAGGCAACTGGACAGGGGCCATGCAGTGGATGTCCTGTATCTGGACTTCAGTAAGGCATTCGACTCAGTGCCACATGGAGGCTGGGAAGGAAGTTAGTAGGCACAGGGGCGGGTGCAAAGCTGGTGAGATGGGTGAAAACTGGCTGCAGGGAAGGCAACAGAGGGTGGTGGTGGGTGGGAGATCTCACACCCAAGGGCAGTGACGGTGTTCCACAGGGCTCCGGTATTGGGACCAGTGTTGTTTGGGATATTCATTGCAGACATATCATGGGACATCAAGAGCAAGATCAGTCTGTTTGCTGATGATACCAAGGTAGGCGCGGTGGTGGATGACCTAGGGGGATGGCAGGGGTTGCAGGATGATCTGGCAAAGCTTGAAACCTGGTCAGACACCTGGCAACTGGGCTTTAATGCCAAAAAGTGCAAGGTGCTGCATTTTGGGATGAAGAACCTAAGGAGGAGCTACCAGCTAGGGGGAGTGCAGCTAGCCCAGACAGAGGAGGAGAAGGTTCTGGGTGTGCTCATTACAGGGTCAATGAACAACCGCATAATGTGGGAAGGCAGCTGCAAGGCCAACAAAATGCTGGGTTGTATTGCAAGGGTATATCCTCGGGAGGGAGGAGGTGATTCTGCCACTGTATAGGTCATTAGTTAGACCACACCTGGAGTACTGTGTGCAGTACTGGCATCCGTATCTGATGAGGACATTAAGCTACTGGAGGGGTGCAGCGCGGGCGACAAAGATGATCAAGGGGCTGGGGACTTATCATATGAGAGGAGGTTGAAGGAGTTGAACAAGTACTCACTGGAGGAGAGGAGAGACAGGGGTGATATGATTGAAACCTTTAAATACATGAAACGAATAAACAAGACAGGTACAGAGAGGCTGTTCAAAGTAAGGGAAGGGAGGGACACCAGGGGCCATGATATGAGACTGGAGCAAGGAAGGTTCAGGAGGGAGATGAGGAGACACTTTTTTACAGAGAGGGTGGTAGCTGGGTGGAATATGTTACCTGCTGAAGTGGTATGCAGTAGAACAGCTTCAAACGAGGATGGGACAGGACAAGGGGGAGGGTTAATGAAGGGGAAGGGTGGAAGGGAGGGGCAGCTGCAGAATAAGGGGTGCTAGCTGCACATTCGAGCAGACTTAATAGACCTCTAGGCCTTTATCTGCTGGAAAATTTCGTATGTTCGTATTTTGCAACGGGAAATCGTGCCAGGCAGCCAATCAGAGTAGAGGATTTTCAGGTTGTCTTAGTGCCCATTGTATAATATGCTATGACCACTGTGCCACAATTTACCCATGAAATAATCACCCCTGGGTATCCTTTGGCTACAAGAATGCCCCACAGTTACGATTATCTTAGATAATCAGACTCCCTGTCACTCTTTTTATTAGTCAGTCTATAAACCCAATAACTGTTACCTAATCCTTGCACTACCCATACTGCTCAACTACCACAATACGAAGTAAGTCACTCACTCTATCTCTCAGAAACCTCCCTTACACGTGGAGCAGGTCATGTTCCACAGTGCTCACAGAAACTTTTAAACAGAAATTCATAACAACTGATGATGTTCCATTATCAAACACACATAACTGCACTTATATTTAGCGTTATGAGCTTGCCAGTGTCATGTTTGATAACACTCACGTTGCCCATTTGCCTCACATGTGCGTGATGAAATGACAGAGATATACGCACATACCAACAGATATCATATCATTCGTGTATCCCTAGTACAATACACGTCCTTCCTTTTTAACACGGGTTTATTTTCTAGACTCGATGTGTGTGGGCAAACTGGAGAAGATTGGTTGGGAACATACAAAGATGTAAGTCATTAACCATTGGGATCTGCAGTAAGCCGCACAGTTCCGAGAACCCATATAATGTAATGCAGCTAGTCGGCCTGCAACACAGTACTTCACATCCCTGTCTTTGTTGCCATGCAGATCTGGTCTACAAGCCTGTAACCCCTGCCCGTCTCTGTGCACTGGCCTGTATTCACGAACATTACATCCAGCGTCAACACCACTTTGTTTTTTAACTAACCCGATTCAGCAATGTGCCATGGAACAAAACTGGAGAATGCCTCATCGGTTAGCTAAGGCGAAGTAAATGTGCCTAAATACAAGCCATGTACTTCACTTGTTTAAATACACTTCGCAGTAAAGATGCACTTTCCCGAGCCTCCCTTTCGGTTGTTTTTTGACACCATAATTATTCTGGGGTACTCGGGAATGCCTACCCCCTTTTGCTGTAAACCTGAACCATTTTACTATCCCATCACTTCACATACTCACACAACTGGAACAGCACACACACTCTACTTAGCAACACCGTCCCCGTCACTGCTGCAGATGACTGGACTGTACATGGAAAGCAGTCCGGCTAACTCCTCTCACCCTCACCAGCAGTTCCGCCTGCTGCAATGGACCATGGGATTTTCTTTGAGTGTTGTATTATAATCCCGGATTATACTTTGTTGTATATAAACTAGAAGAACTAAGGCTGCTGAATTGTGACTGTGATTCACGAGGGCGCAGTCAATGCACGAGAATCCCAACAAGAGGACTAAGATGTAATTTTTGAAAGTAAAACTGCAATTGCAGCGCACCAGCAATAAGTAAATAAACGCCCACAAAAAGAAAGTCTAGCACGGCGACGCCCCGCCTTAAGTGGGCGGGGAAACGCTGCTGCTGTGTTGGCCGAATGAACGAAGGAGAGGAGAAAGACGGTTACCCTTGTTGTTTTTCTCATAAAGTGCGCTGGTTAGCACTACCATTTGATACGTTGTATACAAACCATTTGATACATTATACACAGTTTAGTGTTGAAAGTTTAGAAATGCTGTCAGTTGCTCCTTACTGTGCGGAACGAGAACTGTGCAATCATCCTACGTGAAAATGCTCTATTACTACCTTTACAATTAGCAGGATCGTTAACGAGTAACTGGCTGGGTACTAGCGGGGATACCTGATCTGATGTCGTTACCAGCTAACGATAGTGTAAACTGCAACAGTCCGATGTAATTGGACACTTTCTTACCGGGAAAGTATGCCTTGACCGAATTGCCTTCCTGCATGTGAGTGCGCTCCGCTTACCTACAGGACTGGAAGGGTATAAAATGAGTCTCGAAAGTCCTGTAATCTCATTGGTCAAAACATGTCGCACGGCCATGTGTAAATCCTGCAACAGACAACCGGTAAAGATCCCGGTACTCAAATGTTTGCTTTATTTGAACTCAGTTTACTTTAATTTTTAATAACAGATTAATTTAATAATCGCAACAATGCACTTCAGGGCATGTGCAGTATGGCTCACTCGGTTGTCTCTCCTGACACACCACACAGGGCCTGTGTAAATCCCTCAATACATGCTTTGTCCTGCATTTAAGCAGTAATGCATGACAGGTTGTCGTTTTGTTCTAAGATAAGGTCATTTATGCAGTAGGCGTGGACATAAATCATATGTGATAAATCTGAGCTACCATGAGATAAATTCAAAATTTTACATTTATACACACAGTAGACGCATCAACACAGATTTATATACATAGTAGATATGTAACAATCACTCCGAAACTCATTTAGAATGTTCAGCCTCAGTACCAGTACTAACTATATTCAAATGCAAATACCTTTAAAACGAAAAAAGATAGCATAGTGATGTGAGCACGGAAATTGTGCAGCACAAAATTATCTACAAAATGAGTGGTATTTCATTTATAGATAACCTTATAGATTTTTTCTTATAATTAGCAAAAAAGAGCAGAAAATGCATGTTTTTTGTTCACTTTTTTTGACAAACGAATGCAAAAAAAGATAAACAATTAAAAGCAAATGTCCCTGTACTGACAGAAAGCATCCTTATTGCATAAATGAAATATACAATGGTGAGCTGTCAGATAAATGATTTATCTACACTCATGCTGTTTGACCACAGGCATTTCACTCATGGCTTATGCCACTCGTGAGATTTCTAGAGGTCAAACAGCACTTGTGTAGATAAATAATTTATCTGATAGCTCACCATTGAATACGCTATATGCCTGCAGTGCTCCCAGATCCAAAATAACCCTTTCCCTGTAACAAAAACGTATTTTTTTCCTGTATTTTCCCCGGAGAGGCACAATCAAATCCCTGTAAATTTTTCTGTAAACCAGTGGTTCCTTATTTTTGAGTTTGCTCTTTATTTAATATATTGGCAGCCTTTTTACAGGAAAAGAACTTTGATTTGCTGTTCAATATTAATATTATATGTCAAGTCAGCCTTGGAATGATTTGTATTTAAATGGCATGCATAAGGCATAATGGAATATATTAAATAAATATCACACTCATTAGTTTATGAACTGTACTCAGAATTAGTGATCACAAGACGGCCAGTCTTTCAAAAGGTACTAGTAATGCCTGTAAACAAATTTATTGTAAATAAATTAGAGAAATATCAATTCAATTTTATTTTTATACTGGAAGGTATGTGACCAAAAATGCCTGTTTTCAGTAACGTCCAGTGGTACAAAAAATTCGATATTAGAGAGAAAGAGGTAAAAATATTTGTAAAATATTACGGTATTTCCAGTAGGAACAGTGTATGTGACAGGATCATCTAGAATAGAAAAAAATAGAGAGTACACAACAACAGAGCCAGTATACAGATACTTATAAACTCTAAGGTAACTCGAGGGCTGCTGGACATTCAGGGGGGTTACCTACTGGGGCAGACACAGGTGGTGGATTGGAGGAGTTGGTCGTTGAGGGAGGAGGTGAATGAACCAAATTTCCCCATATATATACACAGATGCTATTTTTTTCATCTTTCATTTGTTAGTTTTCAGACAAATTCTCAAAGACTTTCTTCTGACCACCTAATGGGATCTTGAATGAGTTGCATAAATATTTTCTTTAAGGCCCTGACACAGCAACTCAGTAAATACACTCTCAGTACATCATATTATAAAGTGACAAAAAAAAGTCTTCTGTTTCCAGTTGTTTGATCAGGACCTTTTACAAATGGTAAAGCTATATACCAGTATCTTGCAAGTTCCCCAGGAAGATCTCACATTTCAGGAAGACCTCCCTGGCAGTTCTATGGACCCCCCACCCACTGAGACACCCACACCACACTCCGCTCCCCCTGTCCCAGCATGGCCAGTTTAGCTGGCGGGCAGAAAAATTCACCCACTCACCTTTATGGCTGCCCGCCGACTGCGCTGTCAATGAATGACAGCTTACAGCACGTATTACAGTACCATTGGTCGACACTGTCGCCAAATGGGCTTGCAGTGTGTACTGTAAGCTTTCATTCACAGCTTTGTGAATGACACAGAGGCCTGGATATTCAAAAGGGTTGCGCCATGCGCAATAGGGTTGTGCCTGCGCAAGTCCGAAATTGCGCCATTCTGCAATATTCAGCAGAAGGCAGTTGCGCCCCCCCCAAACCATGCTGAGCAACAGCGCAATGCTAATGAAGGCATGCTCAACGGGAGGGGGAGGACCCATGCATAAACTGCACAGCCTGATATTCAGCCAGGCAGTGCAGAGTTGTGCAGGCACAACCCCCTACCTGCGCCTGCACAACTTTAAGCCAAAAATAAAAGGATTAAGTCGAGGGCCACCCACAGGTGAGCAGCCGCATTGCAGGGCGCAACACCGCAGCTGCCACCTGTGGGTGGCCCTCCACTTGTTCCCTGTGCCCCCCCTGCAGCCCGATCACGGGCATAATAGTAACCCCCCGTAGCCCGATCGCGGGCAGAACACTCTCCCACTAGCCTGATCGTGGGCAGATCTCATCCCCACTAGCCCGATCATGGGCAGACGTATTGACTCCCCACTGGCCCGATCGCCAGGCAGAATGTAACTGAACCCCCGACTGGCCCAATCATAGGCAGAACGTAATTGATCCCCCACTGGCCCGATCGCGGGCAGAATGGAGTTCAACCCCCAAGACCAATATCCCTGGTGGTCCAGTGGACGCAAGCCCGATCGCGGGCATAAGGTCAAACCCACCCCCAAAGTCCAATATCCCTGGTGATCTAGTGGCCCCACACCCACCCTCAGAGCCCCACCACCCCCTCTCCCGTCAGCGGCAGGCGGCAGCATCCCACACGCCTGCCGCCCCACCAACTGACAGCTCGATAGGGCTGCACGCCTATTGGTTCAGAGCAAGAGCCAATGGGCGTGCAGCCCATACCGTACAAGGCAGTCCAGATATGTGAATGAATTCAGAATGGCGCAGTTTGAATATCCAGCCCAGAGTTGTGAATGAAAGCCTACAGTACACACTGCAAGCCAATTTGTCAACAGTGTGGACCAGCGGTATTGCAGTACTTACTGTAAGCTGTCATTCAGTGACAGTGTAGTCAGTGGGCAGTGGTGGAGGTGTGTGGGTGGGTTTTGCTGCCCGCCGGCTACACTGGCCATGCTGGGATGGAGGGAGCAGGGTGGAGTGTGAGTGTCTCAGCGGGTGGGGGGGTCCACAGGACTACAAGGCAGGACTAGGGATTAAACTACATGTTACGATCAGGGCTGGGGGTGTACCACTAGACCACTAGGGTCATTCAAAAAAGAATTATTCATTGGACATGGTTCAGGGAAGGGAGTGGGGGCCACTTGACTACCAGGGTGATTCGGAAAAGGATTATTCATTGGATGTGGTTCAGGGAAGGGAGGCGGGCCACTAGACTATCAGGGAGATGCGGGGTTATATGTGTACTCATGTTCGGGTGGGGAGGGGGGCCACTAGACTACCAAGGAGATGTGGGGTTATATGTGTACTTTTATGATCGGGCTGGGAGGGGACTACTTGACTACCAGGGAGATGTGGGGTTTCCTTATGGCAACGGACTGTGCAGGGCACCCGGCGCATTCTGACAGGTGCATCCTTGCCCCAGACATGCATATAGGGCCATAATGACATGCAAATGGCCCCATTTGCACCTTGCATGGTTAATGACCACATTTGCATGTCACAGTCTGAATATCTAGAATGTGTGCCCAGTGCATCCCCAGTATGCCTCGCACACATCCCCATTCCAGTTATTCAGACCGACTAGGGGGATGCACTGGCACACCCTTGTTGGCCAAGATTTGTGCGGATCACATCTTTAGGTATATTCAGATGGGATGCGCACAATTGCGCATTTTGTTTGAATATATCACTTTTTTGCTCCAGCGCAACTCAGTTGCGCAGAACAGCCACTTGCTCAATTTCTGGATATGGTTTGAAAATCCAGGCCATTAATTTTCCTTTTAATAAATAGCGTGATCTCTTTCATGCTCAAAAATGGTATATTATATATCATGTTGTGAGAGAACAAAGCAAGTTAAACACATACCCTAGCTACATTATCAGACCTCAAATGTATTTATAGAAATTATGTAAGATTGCTAGTAAATTAAAATATTACTGTTCAGAATTTCTAACTGTTTAGATTACTCATTCCAACCACAAACAATAAATTTATTTTCCACAGCCTAGAGTTGGAGGTCCAAAACACAAGAAAAACTCAACTGTTGTCCCCCACAAATTTTTTTCTCAGTTGTTTTGACTAACTTGTTTTTGTAACTCCACATGGAAACATAAGAAATCGGATAACTATACAGATTAATTGCTCACTCTCCTGGTTTGTCAGTACTTAATTCATTAGATGAGGTCTCCCTTGCCAGAAGTTTGACTGTTTCTCTACCCCTCCCTCCAACACACACACACTGTCTTACTATACTGCAGCCAAAAAGCAGTTTAGTCAGTACTTGACAGGCTCTAATCTGTTATGTTTGGAAAGTAGGTGCAGCCCTTGCTGTCAAAAAGAAATTGATGCCTTCAGAGGAAAGCTACACCATTCAGCCTGAAACATTTTATGTAACGACCTTTGGGCAGCGTTCCCCGTAAATATCAATAAATACAGTGTTCCTTCCTGTGTACCATTTTCAACCCATAAATCCTGTAAAATATGGGGATCCCCGTAGATCTGGGAGCACTACGCCTGTGGTGTTGGGTGCAAGGTAACAGGCCGAGTGCATCCAACACCTGAGAAGTGATGTTATCCCAGCACGACACACACTCTGGTGTGCATTATTGCTATTTAACAATCGTTCATATGTGAAAAACAAAAGAAAAATGTAAAAGTATTGTTTAAAATTTTATTTTTAGTCAAAAATTCATTTTTTTTAAAACTTTCTACTTTTCCTCCTACCTCCCCCCCCCCCATCTCCGACCCTTCAGGGGCATCTGGGAGTCATCCCTCTGATAGCCACCCTACCTATGACCTACCTTGTGCCCCATGGAGCCACTGCTATCTCCCCAGGCATGGAACATGATGGAGCCCGTACACCTCATACACATTTGGTCTCGTCAGGCAAGGCATCCTAGGTAGGTGGTGGCACATCGAGAGCACGCTTCTGATGCCCCGTCTTCCCGGAGGTAGAAGGCTTTTTCCTCCATTTTTCTCCAGCACGTGGTGTGCGCCCTTGACATCAAGATGCTATGCGCCGACGTCCACCACGCGTCTCAGACAACCCATCCTGCAAGCAGGACTTGCTGTACCCCGAGCCTCCACTCGGAGTCAGGCAAGCTGCAAGTCTTGGTCCCCTCCCTCCCCCAGAGAAGGCGAGCAGTCATGGTACACTCAAGCCTTCTCCCACGGCTGGCCCTCCAGCAACCTGAGTCTGCTCCCAAACTCGTGTCGCCGGCGTCGCAAGCAGAAATCTAACCACTGCACCAGTGGGCCGGCCCTTTTAGTCAAAACTTCAATGGGCAGATATACTCATTTGTGGGTGGTACGGGTGCCTGCCATTGACCCCCACCGTGGGGGGGCAAGACATGGGGGAATCATCGGTTAGAGGTAAGTCCCTGGGGATGCTGGGTGATGGGGCTGGGGGCGGCAATGGAAGGAGGTGCCTGCACTGTGGCAGGGAGGAAAAACATTAACTACAAAAAAAAAAAAAATAGTGCTCACTCCTGTTTTGGCCAGTACGTGGTGACTTAGCTATGTCACCTGTGTTTCAGTTCTGCCCTTCAGGTTTCTGTCTCTGTGTCTGTTCCACCCTCCCCCCATCTCAGGGGTTATCTTTTTATGTGCACTGTCCCATTGTCTAAGGTCACCTATTGACATTTGTGGCCTGTGAGCCCCCCCCCCCGCCATTGTCTGAACAGAGCCTTTCTGGTTTGTGAGCACCCCCATGTTATGCTGTTTACATATTTAAAAGCGGAGTGTTGTTTTGAGGAAGCTGACAGCTTCCTTTAAGTAGTTTTTAGTAGCAGTATTACAGATTTCAGTATACCTGAAGAAGTGGGTTAACCATGAAGCTGGCTGCTGAGTGGGGGTACTGTGAAGCCAATCATGGTGACAGCTTCAGTTTCACTTTTAAATTTGACCTGAGATATTAAGTATATGATTCAATTCAGTTTTATTTTTGTACTGGAAGGTATGTGAACAAAAATGACCATTTTCATAAATGTTCAGTGGTACAAAAATGCTATAATACAGAGAAAAAGGTAAAAACAGTATTTGCAAAATTTGATGGTATTTACAATAGGAACAGTGTATATGACAGGGTATTCTAGAATAGAAAAAAAAATACAGAGCACACAATAACAGAGCCAATATACAGATACTTATAAACTCTAAGGTAACTCAAGGGTTGGTGGACATTCGAGGGGGTTACCTACCGGGGCAGACACAGGTGGTGGATTGGAAGAGTTGGTCCTTGAGGAAGGAGGTGAATGAGTCAATTGAACTACAGGCCTGAAGTTCAGGGGGCAATTTATTGTAAAACTTAGGGCCCTTGTATGTGATGGAGTTCTGCGCATGCTTGGTGCACTAAAAAGGGGTGTCAAAGATATGACAGGCGGCCCCTCTAATTCTGTGCTTGGGAACTGATAAGGGGAAAAGGGAGTTAACGCTGATCGGCAGTAGGTTACGGTGAACTTTGTGTAGGAAAGAGAGCATTTTAAGTTGGAACCTGCCATCAAGTATTGACAAGTAGTTTGTCAAATTTTTGGCTGGGGAAAATAATAGAGGTTAGTGTATGTGCATAGGGAAGGATTTACTCTCTTTTTTCTTTTAATTGGGAATGGGAAATACAATGGGAAGCTATACGGAGTGGAGCTGAGCAACAGGTGAGCACGCGACCACTTCAATTGGCTGTGGAGTGGAGGCAGTGTTACTTAAAGTAAGGGTGTGAGATTTGGTAGCGGGCTATGGGGCGGCAATAGCCCCTCTGTATTAAAATTACTAAGGGAAGGAAGGGATCGTAATGCTAGCCAAACTGCCAATCCACTCAGCCGATCCTTTCAACCTTCCCAGTCCGCCTGCTGTGCCTCAGCATGTGGAGAGAAACAAAATGTATAATTTTAACACAGAGGGGCTATTGCTGCCCCTAGGTAGCTCACTAAGAAGCCCAAAACTTTATCAGCAAATGTTAGACCTTTACTTTAAAGTAATAAATGCAGGTTTGGCTGTGGGCGCTTTTATCTCTTATATGTGAGAAGGTCGTGTGCTACTGGACCTTGATACAGTGATGGTGCTGGGATAACATCACTGTACAAGGAGACCACTTGTAACAGTCAAGTAACGCCTGTTACACTGAGAAAGAAAAATAGATTTCAGTACCTTTAGGCACAGATCATTGTGACCCAGGTTCAAGCCCTGGGGTAGGAGGGTGCTGCGAGAGAGAGAGAGAGTGGCCCCTGTAGACAAAAAGAGTAATTAAATAAAAAAAAGGATCAGCAGTGAGCACATTAGTGGAGTTGCAAGTTTGCAATAGCTAAAAGGGGGGAATAGGGATGCGGTACATGATACTTTTATGGTAATCAATGAGTGAGTGATATTTCTTGCAACTGGTTGTTGCTACAGTAATGTACACTTCCTGAAGCTTCAATTGGCTCTTTAGAGAAGTGCGCATAGGAGTCAGTCAAGTGAGCATGTGACTGAGATGAGCAAGCGGTGCTACTCTCGAAGAACGCACTGACGGTCTTGTAAACACACGGTTCATCTCTGCATTTTCTTGGAAGTTTCTTCCCTTCTATTGTTAAGTGACAGGAGGCACTGAGCCCAAGACACCTGCAATGTGGGGAAACCCGAGCCACAGACATCGTCCTGCTGCTGTCACAAGACAGCCACTAAAACAGTGGAACCAAAACAGAGGCAGTGACAGCGGCTTCAGGAGGGACTGCAGACAGCTGAGCCAGGCTACTGCTGGTCGGGCTGTTGGTTACAGGGGTATACTCTTATAAGGGTGACGCATTTATGTCACCAGCATATGAGCACCAGCAATAGAGCACCTCTGATCTTGGCGACTTAGATGCTGGAGTGCTGTATTTTCTGGTCACAATGTAGGTCTGAGTCCATGACTGGTGTAGGAGTGACAAGTGCAGGCTGTTCTGTGCAGTCAGGGTTTCTGCAGTGTGTGGAGGTGGTGGCTCTGAAGCAGATGTTTTGCAATGCACTCTCAGGTCTGTGGAGGATGCCTGTGAAGCAGGGTGACAATGCTTTAAACTTATTTATAAAAGGTATGATACCATTGCCTGAATTATGGTTGTCACCTTTCCAGTTCAGCTTATTGCAAACTGCTAGCAGGCAAAAGTCCCTTTGGGTGTCTTCTTGTGTTTTTTGGTGTAGGCCCACCATGGTATTGAGCCAGGAGTTCCAGGAGGTTTTCCTGAGGTGGAGCCGACCAAGAGGGTTGTCTTCAGAAGATTATACACAAGCACCGCTCGAAACATCTGTCCACCAAGAGGCTCTGCCCTGCTACATTGTATTTTGCTCTACCCGATACTGATTCTATGAAAAACTGAAATCCACCTGTGTGACTAGAAAAGGCAAAAGGGAAGTGTTAGAAGCTAAGCCTTGATGGTTTTTTAGTGTGCCCAGAGTACTGTATATTAATTTTGGGAGAGAACTGTGTGAAACTTCTACCAAATCACTTGTTTTACTTGCTTTATTTTAGTGCTTTCTGAAGGTAGTGCTAAATTAAGTTGAGAAATAGTAGGGGGTAGAGTTTACTTTTTTATTCTTGTTACTTTTTGTTATTTTGTTATTTTTATGTGGGTTCTTTTTCCAGCTATTTAAAAAAAAACCAACTCTGTCATCCCACGTGATCTTTGCACATAAAAGCACATGCGTCACTGTAGGTACTCATCCACAGCCAGTGTAGCGCATCTTGTGCGTGGGATCAGTGGCTTGGCTGGGGGGGGTGAGTAAAAGTCTCTTCAGAGACCTACCTGCTTCATAAGTGCTCCGGTTCCGGCTCTAAGTAAGCTGCACAAGTGGTTCATTTTCGGCAGTCCTCACCCCACTTTACTTGGCTTTTTGTTTGGCTTTTATCCAATCTTTACTGGGGAGTGAAAGAATTGGTTTCAGTACCTGATTTGCACTCTACCTGCCTGCTTGACTGTTTTTACTATGGCCTGCACTTGTTGTTGGAACTTGTTCTCTGTAACGAACAGCGAATAGTGTGATTTATTTCAGTGGCAAGGACACAGTGTTTTGGACCTCTTTGCTGTTTCCTTGCTATCTTTTTAACTACCATAAACATCCAAGCAAGTGAGAGTGTGCTTAAATGTTTTATTTGTTTTTTACTTCTGTTATATATGTGCTTGAAAAGTTTAACAACATAGACTTCTGAAGTTTTCTAGCTTATTTTAGCATTATTCTGTGCTTGGCTCTGCCTTAGTTAAATTAGCAGTTACATAAGGTTGCTTAAGGTCAAACCTGGAGGTATTAACTGACTTTATGACAGTTTGGAGTTTCTTTAGAATTTCTTTGGAGCTAAGGTGGAATGACATACTGTTCTTAGATTCATTAGGCTAGGTATCTTTTAGGCAATTATTAATGGCAACTATTAGAATTTTGCCTTTTTACATTTCCATCTGGCCATCCTATTAAATTAATTAAACAGTTAATCTGCTCAATTAAGTGGCTTTCTTTAGCAGCATTTTTGTTTCATTGTTTTAGCAGGGAATTATTAGGTCTCAGTTTTAAATATATTTAACTCTATCCTTCTTCCTTGTTCTCAGTGGAGAAGACTAGAGTTTGTGAAACTTTCCAGAAAGTATTTTGGACAAAGAAATTCCATTCCAAGTTCTTAACAAATTTGTTTGGCCTGAACTGTTCTACCAATCAATTAATCAATCACTGGACTACTGAACTGCCTTGAACTAACGAGTTGATGTGTTGACGTGCTGATGAACTGACGAGTTTATGAACTGCAGAACAGTTGAATAGCTGAACAGCTGAATTTCATCACTGACACATTACTGACACACAGTCTCAATTTAATTGCTTTTATCATCATCCTGGGTGTCCTTTCAAAAGTGTCAGTACACTGTGGACTTACTTTACTTTTGGCACCCCACTTATTTGATAAAAATCTGAACTTTGGGGACATTTTGTTGAATTGTACATCTGGAGCTATTAACCATCATAACTGATACTGATTCGCTTGTTCTGATATTACAAGGCACTTTCTATTAAGCATTTTGCATTATTCCCGGGGTGGAATATTGTAACACCTGGAGCCTATTTTCCTTCTATTTGCTGGTTTTAGACACTCACACTGAGGACTGCACAAATTTGATTGTGGGCTGAGTGTTACCCAGGTTATTATTTAATATTTCAACTACTTCATAGTCACACTTTAGGCAATCAAAATGGTGATTACTAGAAGTCAGAGTTGATTCATCCCAGGGGTTCAGATTTTCAGGAACCCTTGGGTAAGTCCAACCCTTCAAGTAATGTGAAAATTAGGAATCCCTTGGGACCTAAAACAACAGGGGAAAAGGGGGAAAGAAAAACAAAAAAATGCAGGAAAGTCAACAACAAAAAAAGTACTGTGGCCAGCTTAAAAGAATATCCAACTGAACCAAAAAAACTTTAAAGGCAATGGATAAATACAAACAACAAACTATTAAGGACATGTTAACTGAAGAACCTGAAAATATCTCCCTTCCCATATATTTATCTCTTCCACATCGATGCCTAAACTATCTAGTTCATGGCCTAATGCCAGGAACCATTGGTCTCTGGCTGAGAACAGCAAGTCTATAGAAACTGAGGCAGATAAAATGCTGAATGAAGGTAGGGCCCATTGTACTGAGAGAAACATTCCTATCACTACAATTGATATTGAATCTGACCAGGAGGATGCTGAGTCATCCAGTCAGCCCCAAGATAATTTCAAGTCCTCACAAATTAGTATAGTTAAAAATTCACTGGACAGTAGTGGTCGTAAAGAATCTCTTATTTATCCACGACTTCCAATACCCTCAGTTCTATCAAAAACATCTTTAACTTCTCCCACAAGTGATGACTCACAAAGTAATGTGGTACTGAAGGAGGTTATGGAGACACTGGAAAGTACCATGCAGGGACATAAATGTATGGAAGAAATTCAGAGAAATACGCCCAGGTTTAAATTAGATAGTCCAATGGTTCAACACTCAAATGAAAGGGACAAACACTATAATTATCTTCCTCCATACTTTCAAGATGATGTCCTGGACTTCTTACCCATAAATGATAACCAAAGTAGTGATGTACTGACTTATACACCTTCTGTACTGAGTGAGGATATTATTAAAGTCCTCAAGAATCAGTATGCGGCCAACCATATGCTTTGTGAACAGTTAATCATTAACAGAAATGAAACTGAATCAATTAATAGAATACATAGGAGTTAATGGCTCTAGGTTAGATGATGTTCTGGCAATTCTGAAAGAAATACATCCTCCGAGAGAATCATCTTTGATACCTGTAGTTGATACTGAATTGATTACATCTCCAAATAAGAACATCAGACCTAACTTCACCTCTATTATTTTTCCATCTGATGTTTCCATACTTGATCAAACCATTAACATCCCTAGTAACCAAGTCCCACTAGAAGGTTCAATTCAGATCCAAGCAAACTTAAAAAAAAACTAAGAACATATTAAGGAAACATAAAAGCAAAAATAAGGAAACTGAACCGGGGCTGGATAAATTACATCCCAGAGTGCTGAAGGAACTTGCGGATGTCCTGGCGAAACCCCTGGCGGAGCTTTTCACCATCTCTCTGAGGACAGGGTGGGTGCCCCAGGACTGGAAGGTGGCACATATAGTGCCTATCCACAAGGGGGGATCAAGGGAGGTGGCAGGGAACTACAGGCCTGTCAGCTTGACATCGGTGGTGGGCAAGGTGATGGAGGGCATTGTCAAGGAGAGGCTAGGGGGGACCTGGAAAAGTCAGGGTGCCTGGATGATAGACAGCATGGATTACGTCCTGGGAAATAGAGTGTCAGACAAACCTTGTGGAGTTCTATGACTGGGTGGCCAGTGCCTTGGACCTGGGTAGACCAGTGGGCGTCCTCATTCTAGACTTCAGCAAGGCATTTGACTCTGTTCCTCATGTGGGCCTGTTGGATAAGCTGGGAGAAGTGGGGGTGGGGAACCACATGATCAGATGGATAGGCAGTTGGCTCCAGGACCGGACCCAGAGGGTCGTAGTTGGCAGGATAGTCTCATCCCCAAGGAGGGTCATTAGTGGGGTCCCACAGGGATCAGTCCTTGGGCCCCTCCTGTTCAACGCCTACGTCTCTGACATAAGGACAGGAATCAGGAGTGAGATGAGTCTCTTTGCGGATGACTCAAAACTGGGGGCGGTGGTGGATGGGGAGGAGGGGAGGGTGGCCCTACAGGGGGACCTGGAGGCTCTGGAAAGATGGTCTAGAAAGTGGAAGCTGAGGTTCAATGCAGGGAAATGCAAGGTACTCCACCTGGGGACAGAAACCCGGCCATGTGTACACCCTGGGGGAATGCACAAGTCTCGATGGCTGAGAGGGACCTGGGGAGGTGGTGGATGTCAAGATGAACAACTCTGAGACTTGTAGAAGAGCAGCAGCCAAGGCCAACAGGATGCTGGGATGCATCACTAGGGGGATCACCGCCAGAAGGAGGGAAGTGATACTCCATCTGTATAACTGCTTGGTGAGGCCACACCTTGAGTGCTGTGTGCAGTTTTGGAGGCCACACTTAAAGAGGGACATTAAACTCCTAGAGAGGGTCCAGAAGAGGGCAACCAAAATGATTTGGGGCTTGGGGGACAGGACCTATGAGGAGAGGATCGAAGAGCTAAATATGTACACATTGGAAGAGAGAAGGGACCGGTGGGACATGATAGAGGTCTTCAGGTACATGAAGAGGGTAACTAGGGGAGGAACAGTCAGGGTGCTTCGAAGGAAGGAGGAGGGGGCCACTAGAGGGCATGGGTGAAAGGAGGAGGTGCTACTTCACTGAGAGGGTGGTGGAGCCATGGAATGCGCTGCCTAGGGGGCTGGTGGAGGCAGAGACGGTGGAAGGGTTCAAGAGGGGGTGGGACAGGTACAAGGGGAAGGGTTCTGGAAGCAAAATCCAATGCAGCATTAATATCCGGAACTGGGAAGGGAGAAGCCAGAGAAGGAGAGGGGGGGAAGCAAGGTCAGCACCCAGGGTGGGGGCTGACCAAACGAGCAGACACGAAAGACCGTTAGGCCTATTCTGCTGGCATTTTAGTATGTTAGTATGATAAAAAACCAAAAACAAAGAAAAAAGTAAGAAAAGGGGGAAAAAGGAGTACAGTTAACAATTGCACAGATAATTTAGGTTTCAACATTCATATAAACCCTGAAATAAATAAAGATTTGCAGGTGGAAGATACCAAGCCTGCCATCCCACTAGAAAGGAAAGATGAACTCGATATAAGGCAGTTAGATAACGAACCAACTGAATGTGAATTACTGAATTTTCCTTACATCAGGATCTATGGCCTAAGAAGAAACCTAGATTAAAGGCCTTGTAACCTAGTAACTCATTTACTTAATAAAAAATTGAATTTGGATATTTCAGCTGGAGACATCCATACAGTAAGGAGGTTTACAGATGTGATCCTGGCCAAAAACGTTGATGTTTGCTTCACTGTTGACAGGGTCTTACAGTTTGTATGGAGAAATTTACAGGAAATACAATCCATGAATTTGACTGCAGCTCTATATGATACAAATTTAAGAGTTCTGGATGTTATTAAATGAATTCCATGGTATAAAGAAGGGGATGGTATACAAGAGGGACCTCCAACAAGTGATGGGGCACAGATCCAGTTACCCTGAGTCTATTTTGATAAAAAAAATTCATAACGAAACAAATTCAAAGTTAACTAATGTCCTATGTAATCTGTTTGCAAATTTCCTAAACATTAGACTGGGAAGAAATTGGGTATAGGGGGTGTATAGACACCTGAACCTTAGAGGTGATGGACAAATTGATATAACATTCAAAAATGCATCAGTGGTTTGTAGAGTTTGACAGAAAATAAAAGATCTGGATGCCATGGGCCTCCTTTTGGCTGATCTTACTGGGTCGGATGGTTCCCCCTTGTATTTCCCCAAATGTGCCTTGACTGCTCCCTATCCTCTTTTGAACAAATTCATAATATAGAATGTTGTTTTACCATTCCAACTGCAAATACATTTATGAATTTGGCTGAGTATTCAAATTGACTGATACTAAATGGCATTGAACCATCAAGTGATAGGGAACTTGATGATTCAAGAAATGCTGTATGCCCTAGAGAGTTGTCTCTGAGTCTAAGTCACACCCCATAAGTATTTCTAAGTATAAAACCCAATTTTTGATCTCCTGGAACATTGCAGGATTTAAAACAAAATTACAGGACATAGATTGGTTTAACTACATTTCTAAATTCTATTTAGTGTGCCTCCAAGAAACATGTCACGCCACTAATGAGGATACAGACATCAGTGGGTTTACTATTGCTCACAAACCTGGAATAAAAACAGGTAAAATGGGGCATAGATCAGGAGGATAGGTCAATCTACATGAAAATAGGGACTTTTTCAAATATATCCCCTCTTGATTTGGATGTGAATTTTCTAGGGATCAGCTTGATCTATTGTGGAACACATATCCTGATATATAATTGTTATATTCCACCCAATAAAAATGAAACTCAAGCTAATGCTATATGGGAAAAACTTGCTAACTCAGTTAGAGAGGCCCAGACCAACCATCCAGCTGCCCATCTCATGCTTACTGGTGACTTTAATGCCAGAATTGGTGCCTTTGATGGCCTTAATGATAATTCAATTATTGGTCTTATGCACCCAGACTCTGATAGAGATATGAGGGTTTCGAGCAATCTCAAATATAACTCCAATGGCCATAGATTAATCAAACTAATGAATAATAACTCACTCTTCCCTTTGAATGGTAGAACCCCAGGTGATAAAACAGGCTCCCCTACCTATTTTACTAACAAAGGAGCCTCTGTATTGGACCACATTTTGAGACAAGGTCATCCTGATTACTGGGATAATATAACGATTGACAATAGAACAGAATGTGATCACTTTCCAGTGATCATATATGAAGATGCAGATCATCTTGGACAAAAAACAAAGCAGATAATAGAACCAAATAATTTGGCAGTTAGATACTCTAGGAAGCTGGAGTGGAATACATCTTTACAGGCATACATAGTAAGTCAGGTTATCGTTTTTATACATTCTTGGAGCAATACAAATATGGATCCAGTTTCAATGAATGAGGAATTAACAACTTTTTTCTTGGAGTTGAAGCAGCATTTATACAAAGCAGTGGGTAGTGATAAAAATTACCAGAATAAAACTACCACACCATGGTTTGATAAGGATTGTAGAGCTCTAAAAAACAAACTAAGGAAAGTGATAAGAAAAGCAAATAGTAACATGGTTCAAGATAATATCATAAAAGTAAAAGAGACCAAAAGACAATATAGGCTACTCCTAAAACAAAAAAGGAGGCCATATCAGGAATTACTTTGGGGGCAAATGATAACAGCTATTGATAAGAATGATTCCAAGGCCTTTTGGATCTTGGTAGCTAAAAGCTGCAAAGGATAGTCAAATGACTTGGTGCACCGCACTGATTTAAAAACGTGGACTGATTATTATAACAGTATCCTGTATGATCCAAGTCAGGATTCCTCATGGGAAAATTTGAGGATTAATGAAATAAACTCTAACTTCAGCCCTATAATGAAACATGAAGTAGTATTTGCAATAAAAAGCTTGAAAAGAAATAAGGCACCTGACCCAGACAAGATTCCAGGAGAGGTTTAGCTATGCTTAGTTGAGGAATGAGCAGATATCTTGGTAACATTTTTTAACCAATGTATGTTAAACAGCTATGTTCTGCACTCCTGGTCAGGCTCAATAATTGTTCCAATTTATAAAAAAGGCCCAAAGGAGAATCCCTCTATGTACAGACCCATCAGTTGACTGGATATTCTGGGTAAAGTTTATGCCAAAATTCTATTGGGCAGATTAGTTAAAGAAATGAATGCACTTGGTGGCCTGGCTCCAGCCCAGGCAGGGTTTCGCGAAGACCACTCCACTATAGACAGTTGTTGCATATTATTCCACTTAACCAAGAAATATGTTAAAGTTAGAAAACAGAAACTATATTTAGCATTCATTGATTACAGTTCTGCCTTCGACACAATAAATAGAACTTTGCTGTGGAATATCATGCTGGAACGGGGCATTTCTCCAACTCTCGTTAATAGCATAAGAATGTTGTATACTGATACCCGGGCCCAAATTCCTTCAGGAACTAACTTATCAGATTGTATCTGTACTAACAAAGGGGTAAGACAAGGTTGCACCTTAGCGCCTTTGCTATTTTGCATATACTTAGATAACCTTCTCAAATAATTACAGCAATCTAACTCTGACTCTCCCAAAATTGGACCCAGTATTTGCTCTTCGCTTGCATATGCTGATGACCTGGTTTTATGTGCCCTGACTGTTTCAGGTCTCCAGAAGAAATTGGATTTATTATCCAAAACCTCCGAGTCCTTATCTTTAAGTATACATTTTGAAAAGTCTAAAATTTTGATTATGAGAGCCAGGAATTCTAAATATGGGAAATAAAACAAAATAGACTGGAGGTGGTTAGTAAATACATGTAGCTGGGCATTATTTATTCTAATAATGGCTCTTGGATATCAGATTTTGACCATACAATTTCTAAAACAAAAAAACAGTAGGCACCCTAGCTAGGTTTAATCATCTTTATGGTGGCCATTCAATTAGGCCACTACTTTATTCACTCCAAGCCAAATTTAATGCCCAGTCTCTATTTGGCATGGAAATATGGGGGATGGCCCGAATCGATCATTTGGAAAAGCCACCAGTATTGTTAAAGAAAGCTTTGGGCTGCCAAATGTCAACCCCAGCATATTTCATAAGAGCAGAATTAGGAATAATAAGACTGCAAGCTTGGGCTGACACTAGGTTTATTAATTATTGGATCAAATTATTGAGCCCCCCCAGCGATAGATGGACCAAACAACGTTACATAGAAAACGAGTCTTGGATTTCAAGGAATATAAATAACAGCATTTGGTTCTCACACTTAAATAGACTCTTGGATCAACACTGTCTGACTTATCTTATGGAATACAGGAAGAATGATATAGGCATTAGTCCTCAGTATAGATCTTATATCAACAAGAAAATTGCTCTATACTATAGAGACATTGATTAGGCCTGCATTGGAGCCTCCAAGTATGCAAAATGGTATGCACAAAATGATAATAAACATGGATTCAGATACTATCTTGATATTTTGGATTATTCAAATATCCGGAAAAATTTCAATAGGTTCAGACTGGAACTTTTCGAATCTAGACCTAGGGAAGCGTTGTACAAGAAAAGTTATGCTTTGGCTAACACCTTATGTAACTGTAATTTAAATGGAAAAGAAGATCTAGTACATGTCTTACTAAAGTGCCCTTGGTATAACAAAATTAGGAAAAGATGGTTGCAACCTATTATAGACTCCATAATATTTAGCAACATGACTGAGATAATTACAGTTTCACTAACTATTGAGGACCAATGCATAATACATGGAGTTGGGAAATATTTACTGCTCATCAGGAAAATTAGGGGAAAAAAAGAAAAAGAAGCATCTGTTGGAGCCAGAAACCTGAATTCTAAATAACCCTTTATGTGAAATTGTATTATGACTAGGCGGTATCACTGTATATTGTATTTCTCGTATTACAGTTTGTGTAATTTTTAAACTTTTTTTACATTCTACTATTGTTTGTTAAGTATGTTAAGCACGTGTGTTATTGTTTGTCTTTTGGTACTTTGTGATAATCATTTTTAAAAGATTGTACAAATAAATACTACTACTACTATATGGTGGCTCTCTCCCCCAACCCCTTTGCTACTGTACCTACAGATCATCCCTATTGCTCTTTCCCCTTCAAGTGCTGTACACACACAACAGTTCTTCCTCCATCCTGCCCCTCCCCCCAGCTCTAATACCTGCAGGTGATTCCCCATTCACCCCGTATAGGGTCAGATTGTAGTGCAGGAGACCCACTTGGAAAATTAATACTTGGGGCCTACCTAGAAAATCAACAGGAAGGGTGGCCTATTCATTAGTATACAGTTGAGGTACAAGTGCTCTTAATATTGAACTACTCATTAATATATCATTTCAGTACAGCAGTTCTGTGTTTACAGTTTGTAGTTACTTGCAGTGATCACAAAATCATATTTAATTAAAAAGGAAATGCCATAACAAAGGATGCTTATAGTTTAGAATGTAGATAGGAACCCAGCTAAAAAATTCCTGGTATCCAGGTGGGCCAGTCAGACATTGTCCCTGTACCTACAAAGCAGTTCTTCACCTTCCTGGTGCTGTAACTCACCCCCGTATCTGCATGGAAGTTCTTCACCTTCTCCCCTCCCACACCTGCAGGGCAGTTCTGCATCTCCCTGCAATACCTGCTGGGTGGTTCTCTGTCCCCCATCTTTCCTGGATTCATACCTGCAAGGTAGTTCTCCACCCCCCTTAATTCCTTGTGGAGATATCTGCCGATTGACAGACAGGCACTTACCAGACACTAGTATATAATGTATTTGCCTGAACTGTGCGCTCAGAATTTCAGTTGCGTTTTTCTCACTGGTACTTCTGCCAGTTTCCATCTGCCCCATTGGGCATTGTTGTTGGTGTACCCACTATGCCCCTCCTCCCCTGTTGCAGGCATGCCCCCAGACACCACAGCTTGCAAGACCAAACCTCTGTATTGGGCCACTTCAAATGCAGCTCCCGGACATGCTTTTCTTGGCAGCTCCACTGTGCATGCCTCTATTTTGATATGTTGGCTCACCATACTTGTCAGGGTGCTTAACACGCATTACTGCCTCCCCCTACAGGTCCCTCCTGTCAGCCCATATATCTCTTCCATCTTATACTGTGATCAGGCCCCTTTGCTCCTGGCCGTGTGGTTGGGAGGCAGCTATGGTGACCTCAGCCATGTGGTAGTGACGGTCTACCTAGTGACACTGCTTGGCCTACTACACTTCTGTTCCATGATTGGCTGCTGAGGGTTTCCTGTACCAGAAAGTGAGGCAAGTCCTATGGGTTGGAGGGGAGGTAAAGAAAGTGGGTAAGTATCTATACTTTATTACTATGTGCTGTGCCAACTCGCCCCCTACTGTTCCTCCTTGTGGGACCAAGTTCAATTTGCTCCATATGATGCTTTATTCAAGGCTTCTTTTGCTTTGTCCTGCATGGGTGGGAGGTGAGAATGGTGGCTGTGGCCATGCAGTTGTGAGCATCTACCCCAGGACTTTGCTATGTTCCGGGACTCATACATATATGAACATATGAATTTGCCAGCAGATAAAGGCCTTACAGTCTATCTAATCTGCTCAGATGTGCAGTTCCCACTGCAATTGCAGAAGTAACTGCTTGTGACACTTGGACAGCTGGTTCTGATTGCTCTATGATTTTGTAATATAAAAATGTGTTATTGAGTGTCTGTCATGAGACATCCCCTGCTCCTGGGATACCCCCTCCCCCCAACCAGGTCTCATTAAAATAACAGGATATATGTTAACCTGAAAGCCAGGAGATAATTAAAGACTAGAGAGACATAATTAAGGGTCTCCTGTTTATCTGACTCAATTGTAGCTCTCAATTGTAGCTGACCAGCTGAAAGGAGGGATTGTAAACTTTTATGACATTTCAGAGGAGTTGCAATTTATGACCTCCTGCCTTTGAAGTGTGGAAAGAGGAACTGCTCAAAGATCAGAGAGGAGCAGGAAACCACTCAAGATCAAAGAAGTCATTTGGGAAATGAGTTTTTGCTGATGTCAACTTATTTAAAATACCTCCTGAGTGATGGGACATCCTGTGTATATTAATTTTTATATTTTACAGGGAGGAGCTAGGTGACATCATGAAAGGGGCAGGTTTAGAGACAGTTTAACTGTATTCTGTATTTCCACGTAGACACATTCCTGTTGGACTCTGAAACAACAACATCTACTTTAAGCACTGTTTTAGAAGGTAATACATTAGAGAAACAAGTCTAATTGCATTATGGTGGTAGAAGTTTGCACTTTTGTCTTGTTTTCTATTAAGTGATTGTATGCATTGTGATATATGGTTGGTTCTGTGTTTGCATTTTACCTGTTTTTATCAATTTTCTAAGTAAACCTCTTATATTTAAAGAGACTGCCTGGTGCCTTCGAAGTTCTTTCTTTTGCATGTGAATTACAGATGGTTAAGGCTGACTAAACTGTTCAAAGCTTGATGGTAATACCAAACTGGGAAAAGGTAAGAATTTATCTAAGGTCTTACATAGAGTTTTTAAGGGTTCATTTTGTATACCTAGTTAGGTGCCCATAGGTGAAAGATGCCTGGCATTCCCTGAAGAGCAGAATTATCTGAGCCTGTATATTTGGGTATGCTAGCAAAAGGTTCACGGTTTGAATCCCTCCAGAACTTGAGACCAAAGGTGATTCGGACCCACAAAACAGACAGGAGGGTTACCCTGTTCTGTTACCCTGTTCACAATACTGCATTTGGAGGTTGGCACTGTGGGAACCGAGGGCCTGACCTGCTGAGTGGGGCTGTGACAGATTGGTTGGCAGCGGTGTGATAATTTTGGTAAATACACACATTTATTCAGTGTGTCAGCTTAATACTGTCAGCTCACTTGAAAAACAAGGCAGTGATTTTTTTTTTTTAAAAAGGACATAGAACTATATCACTTGGCTTATAGTCAAGTTCCTACCTGTTTTATTTTTTTTTTTAAAGTGCAAGTTAGAGTAGACGTAGTTAGGGAAGAAGATGGCTTCCAACTACAGCGGGCACACTGTAGACTACTTAAAGCAGTTGTGCAGGGATAGAGGAGTCCTGTACGAGGTGAAAGCCACCAAGCAGAACCCCAAGGATGGCCTGATGGTAGCAGATGCCCAGAGCATCGAGTCAAAGACAATGACTGTAAGGGACCGAACCATGAGTGTGGAAGGGCTAGCAGCCAGTGCAGTGTCCAGATCTGATGAGGGCAGCAGGGCCAGTGCCAGTGAAGGGCCACAGCAGCAGGGAAGGTCACCAGGATTCTGGAGCCAGAAGTACTCAGGCTGCAGATTGAGTTGCGCAGAATGGAACTGGAGTTCCAGGAGAAGAGGGAATGAAAAAGATGAGAGGCAGAGCGGGAACAGCGGGAGGCTGAGCATGAGTAGTGTGAGTGCCAGCGAGCTGCAGAGAAGAAGAGGGAGCAAGAACGGCGAGAGGCGGACCGTGAACAGCGAGAGGCGGACCGTGAGGAGCGTGAGCACCAGTGGTGTCATGAACTGGAGAAGCTACGACTCCAACCACCCACACCAGAGCAGGTAAGTGGCTTGGGTTTAACTGGGACTACAGGACTGGGTTACAAATTGAATTCCAAATTGATAGCCGAATTTAATATAAAAAGTTTGTATTCAGGCAAAAATTCCTAGGGAGTGCTGGAGCTTCCAGCTATCCCTGCTACTTACCAGGAAAGCGCGGGATGCATTGGGTCAAATAGACAATGAGGACAGTAATGACTACAGCAAACTTAAAGCTGCACTGTTAAAAAAATTTGAATTAACTGCTGAATCATACAGAGCTAAATTCCGTAAGCTCAGGAGAAGCTCTGACATGAGCTACGAGGAGCTAGCCATGAAACAACGTCAGTTTGTAAAACGTTGGTGGGAAGGAATTGAAGAAAACTCTGTAGATTAAATTGAAAATGTGATTTTGTTAGAACAGTTTTTCTGGGCATGCCCAGCAGAGCCAAAAACCTGGTTGGAGAACCGAGATCCCAAAACAGTACAAGAGGCTGCTGATCTCTCGGACCGCTATGCCAAGAGCAGACCTGCTCTGAGAGCGAATGGGGTGGGCGTGGCAGTGCAGAAAGGGAAAAGCGTGCCTTCAGGGCAGCTAAAACCCTCACTGCCTGCACCAAAACCAGTTACCCCCAGGTTTCAGAGAAAAGATTTCTCTGAGAAAAGAAATGAATGTTGGTTGTGTAAAGAAACTGGGCATATTGCCAAACAGTGTCCCAAAAGGGTGAGCAATACACAACTGGGGGTTGGAAAGAAGTGGGTTGTTTGTGTGTCCCTAGAAGCATGCCTGTGGACATGAGGGAACACATGCACCCAGTCATGGTGAATGGTGTACAGACGCAAGGGTTAAGGGACACAGGGGCATCCCTGACATTGGTAAAAGGGGATCTGGTACAACCTGGTCAGCTTATACTCAATAAATATGTCACTGTACAAGACTTTACTGGTGGGGAGAAAACATTGCCCCTTGCTAGTGTTCTAGACTGGGTTGAAACAGGGAACTGTGCAACAGGTGGCTGTAACCAAAACGTTAGCAGTGGATGTCATCCTTGGCAACAATCTCCAACAGGGGATGGTGTGTGCAGTTACCCATAGCCAAGTGGCAAGGGAAAATTGTAGTTCCCTGAACCCCCACAGAAACCATTGTGGAAACCACTGAGAGGCTGGTTCCCCAGCCTGTGTCTCCTGATATGGAGACTAATGAAAAGGGGGTAGAAATTTCCCCAGTAGCAGTTAACCACTCAGCTATAGAGGGTTACTTCGAAGAGAGAAGGGTGACCCATTGTCAGAGTGTTAGGAATGACAGTGATCCTGAGTGCTCTGATGCCAGTGCTAGGGACCCTAGTTTAGAGACTGAAGGGGATCTTTCCCATACCTTGGGAATGTGTAAGGAGTTTGCAGCTGCTCAGAAAAGTGACACTAGTCTAGAGAAGCTGAGGGCTTGGGCAGACTCTGACGGAGCACAAGGAGGTGATGGTAAACATAAGGTTTATTGGGAAAATGAACTGCTGTATACTCAGGCTGTGCAGAGGGAAGGGGTAGTAGGCAGGCAGCTTGTCATTCCCCAGGGGTATCGTGAGCAGTTGCTCAAGATTGTACATGATATTCCCTTGTCTGGTCATCTGGGAATCACGCGCACTATGCAGTGGTTGGCCCAGAATTTCTACTGGCCCAACTTCAGCCAGCACGTGAAGGAGTATTGCAGGTCTTGTCACCAGTGCCAAGAAATAGGGAAGGTGGGCAAGAAAATGCAAGCTGCCGGAATCCCATTGCCCATAGTGGAGGAGCCATTCCAGAGGGTGGGAATGGATATTGTGGGGCCTTTAAATACCCCTAGCTCCTCAGGGAAGAGATTCATCCTGACTGTGGTGGATTATGCCACCCGGTACCCAGAGGCAGTCACCCTATCCTCACTGAGGACAGACAAAGTGGCAGATGCTTTACTTGGGATTTTCTTCTGTGTTGGGTTTCCGCAGGAGGTTATCACCGATTGAGGGGGTTCCTTCATGTCAGACCTGAAGAAATGTTTGTGGGAGAAGTGTGGGGTGATGAAGAGATGCACGACACTGTATCATCCACAAGCCAATGGGCTTGTGGAAAGATTTAATGGTACCCTGAAGTCAATGCTCCTGGCATTTGCTGAACAGCATGGGAGGGACTGGGAGAAATACCTTCCCCATCTGTTTTTTGCATACAGGGAGGTGCCCCAAGAGTCAACAGGATTTTCCCCCTTCAAACTCTTATATGGACGCCGGATACGTGGGCCCCTATACTTGATCAGGGAGGACTGGGAAGGCAAGCACGTCACCCAAGGAACTCCCATAGTGGACTACGTCCTTAGGTTTAGGGAAAGGCTGAAGGAGCTTATGGGGACAACCCAAGGAAACCTGGCAGCTACCTAACAGAAACAAAAAGTGTGGTACGACCACAGAGCCAGAGCTCACTCGTACATGGTGGGTCAGAAAGTCATGGTCCTTATTCCGGTCCAGAAAGACAAGCTGCAGGCTGAGTGGGCAGGACCGTACAAAGTAGTTAGGAAGACAGACAGAAAGGATGTACCGTGTCAACATGATGAAGCCATATGCTAATAGGGCTGACATGGTGTTTGCAGTGTGTAGTCCTGGGGAGGGGACGGATGAAGGAGACCTCCTTCTGGACTTGCTGGAAGAAAGCAAGTAGGAGTCCTCTGTGGAGGCAGTAAAATTGTCTCCCAGGCTGGCCCCAAACCAGATCCAGAAAGTAAGGGAGGTTTTAGCAGACTTTGCTCCATTGTTTAGGACCAAGCCTGGACTAACCCCCTTAGCGACACACGATGTGGAGACAGGGACACAGACGCCCATACGGCGGACAGCATATTGGGTGTCAGAGGCTGTCCAAAAGGACATTAGGAGGGAAGTGGAGGAGATGCTGGATTTAGTGGTAATCCAGAGATCCCACAGTCCTTGTGCCCAAGCCAGATGGCTCTACTCATTTCTGTGTGGACTATCATGGACTGAATGCAGTCACGAAATCAGGCGCCCACCTGATGCTCCGGACAGATGAACTCCTGGACAAGTTGGGAGGGGCGACCTACCTTACGACCATTGACCTGACCAAGGGGTATCGGCAGGTAGAGTTAATGGACAGAGCTAGGGAGAGGTCGGCCTTCATCACTCCGATAGGCTTATTTGAATTTAAAGTAATGCCTTTCAGAATGAAGAACGCACCAGCCACTTTCCAAAGGTTGGTGAATCAGGTGTTAAATGGTGCTGAGGAGTACGCCGCGGTTTACCTGGATGACATTGCAATCTTTAGTGCCAGCTGGGAGGAACACCTGTCCCACCTTAGGGAAGTGCTGGGCAGGATACAGAGGGCCGGGATCACTGTCAAAGCTGAGAAGTGCCAGGTGGCCATGGGAGAGGTGGCATACCTCGGGCATGTGGTAGGCAGGGGACTGCTTCGTCCTAACCAAATAAAAATAGACGTGATCCAGGCATGGCCCAGACCAGAAATGCAAAAGCAGGTCAGTTTTCTAGGGACAGCAGGGTACTATAGGAAATTTGTACCCAATTACAGAGCCCTGGCTGCTCCCCTATCTGACCTGGTAAAGAAAAGGATGCCAAAGAAAATTATCTTCGGACCAGCCTGTGAGGAAGCCTTTACCAGACTGAAGGAGGCACTGTGCAGTGCTCCAGTTTTGACAAGTCCTGACTATAGCAAACCCTTCATAGTTCAGACTGACGCCTCAGATGTGGGTATTCAGGCAGTACTGAGTCAGATATCCAACCAAGGGAAAGATCACCCAGTAGTGTGCCTGAGTAAAAAGTTACTTCCCAGGGAGCAGGCATACTCTACTGTGGAAAAGGAGTGTCTTGCCATAGTGTGGGTGGGCCCTAAAGAAGTTAGAGCCATACTTATAGGGGCATCATTTTGTGGTACATACTGACCACAACCCCCTGGTTTGGCTGGTGCAGATGGGAAAAACTAATGGTAAATTGCTAAGATGGAGTCTTGCTTTGCAGGGGTATGCTATGACAATCTTACAAAGAGCTGGAGTGACCAATCAGAACTCAGACGGCTTGTCTCATGTCTGTGAGGAGTGAATTGATTTGGGAAGCTCATCCCATGCAGGGGATAGAGCCCCCAAATTCAGTCTAGGTGGGAGGATTGCGACACTTGGATAGCTGGGTCTGATTGCTCTATGATTTTGTAATATAAAAATGTGTTATTGAGTGTCTCTCATGAGACATCCTGTGCTCCTGGGATAACCCCCAACAAGGTCTCATTAAAATAACAGGATATGTGCAGGGACACTGGTTTACCGGGATTGAGAAAGGGCATATTCCATTTTGCACATTGTAAAAAATGGTATTGTCACCAGTGTCTGCTAAGCCAAAAATCCGCTTTTACCGGTGTTTGGTTTTGTGTACTTTATTTAACAATTTTTAACTCTGCTAACATGCATTTTAGCAATTTTGATTTCCACTATTACACATCCTTCCATCCTTGTACCAATTTAAGTTATTTTAGGTACAAGATGTGATGGCAGCAGCAACACTACAGCCCCCATCCCTAAGGTGTAATGGAAGCAGCACTACGGCTCCATCCCTCAGGTACGATGGCAGCACTAACAGCACTACGACCCCCATCTCTCTGATGTGATGGCAGCAGCAAAAGCACTACAACCTCCCTCCCTCAGGTGTGACAGAAGCAGCAGCACTGTGGCCCCCATCCCTTAGGTGTGATGGTAGCAGTACTATATTCACCAATCCTCAGGTGTGATGGCAGTATCAGCACTATCGCCCCCGTCCCTCAGGTGGGACAGCAGCAGTACTACATTCCCCATCCACCAGTGGTGATGGCAGAAGCACTACAGCCCCACCCCTTCGGTGTGATGGCAGTAGCAACAATGCAGTCCACATCCCTCTGGGGTGATGGCAGTAGTGACAGCACTATGATCTCCTTTCTTCAGCACCCACACCACACATGCACAAGTTACAAATTACTTGGTCTCTTTGCTTGTTAGAACTCAGATGTAAATTAATCTGAACCATCGCCGCTAAGGTGGACTACCTTTGTTTTTTCCTATCTATAATTTAACTGCCTCAATTGGATTTCTGCCTGTGACACTGCTGACCAGGGTTAGGGAACAGACTTGGGTGTTGGAGGGCCAGCTGGTGGGTGAAGGCTTGAGTGTCCAACGACCACTCACCTTCTCCTGGGAGGGAGGGTGGGTTCATGGCTCAGCATTTGCTGGCCCCTGGTGGAGGCCAGAGGCACGACAACATGTCAGCCCTCACTGCAGGAGGGAGTGTGATGGATGTCAACTTGTGCCTTGACATCTTGTGACCTGTCATGCTCCCAAGAAAATGGGACAACACCCACTGACCCAACCGAAGGACAGCTGTTGGTCCCTCCATAAGCCAGAATCCCCAGACTTGTGTCTGTTCTGACCCCTGCCATGCCCAGGATACACTGGAAGCTCTTTAGGGCAATTCTCCTCCCCTGGTAGCCTCCCACAGGGGTAGGGGCCCACTCAATGAAGGGTTACTTTGGGTTACCTGGTAGCACAGCAGTAAGGGGCAGTGGATGGTGGTCAGCACTCAGCAGTGATGGTAGGGGGCATTGGCAGGCCTGAAGGAGTGAATGGCCGGGGGGTTAAAAACTGCTTGAATTTGCTTCTTTGAAATAAAGTGTCTTCACCTAAAAAATCCACACGTGATTAGTGGAAGACGTTCAAATGGATTTATGCATCTACCAGACATGTGGATGCTTTTTTTCCCCTTGGTGTCCATGAAAAGGGTGTCTCCCAGTTTTCATGTCTTTGTTCAGATGTGAATTGAGTACTACTCTGCCCATCAGCATCATACAGCCCCTAGGGTCTTACCTTCTGTACGTCATTGACTGTGCTTTCAAAATCCACTGGCCAAACGTAAGTACACTTAAATACTTAACATTTGCTTTTTGTTGAAGCAATCTATCAGAAAACCTTTTGTTGTCACAGAGACTGAAACAGTAGGTGGGAGAAAAGCTGCAAATGACCCAATTCACCTAAATGGGGTGCTAACTGTGAAGTATTTTCATAAGTAGTAAGGCAGTTTCTTCTTTGTGAACATACTTTCATTCAGACTAGTTTTCATTCAAACAACTGAGGACTGTGGATGGCCCTACTGATTATAAACTTGAATAAGCTAGTTGGTAACAGTGATCCTGCATTTAGCAATCTACAACCTAGATGCTTATATCAAAGAATACAATAAAACCTGACTAAAATCTAAAACAAGCTTATAAAACACATAAAATGTATCTGAACATTTATCTTTACCTATACAAAATCATTTCAGCCCAAGTAAAACTCAGGTAAATTACATGGTACCCTGACTACTATTCTATGATGTAGTAAACATATATATTGGTATTTTTTTTATATTCTTTGGAAAGCAGGTAAGGCCCACTAGGCAGGACTGTCTGTTTTCAGGAGTGACCTAGAAGAACTGGGGAGGTTAACTGACTTGCTTGGAGTCACACAGTATGCAAGTGGAGGTTGTGGGAATCAAACCCAAGTCTGCTGGATGTACCCAGTTCATTCACTGCTTGTTACTCTAACCACTAGGCATGGGTGGTTAAACTGAATGGCTGATTACAACAAAGCAGTGCGGGTAATTTTCTTACTGACTCTACATGCAGCAAAGCAGAAAGAATGCAAAGCACAGCAGCATTCATTTTAAGATGCTGAAATCTGGGTTGGCCTGCTGACGCTGCGGTAGCACTAGTGCTTGCAATGCCAGCGACCAGGGTCAGAAGCAAACTCGGGTTGCTGGAGGTCTGGCCAGGGGAGTAGGATTAAGCACCTGGGGGACTGCTCTCCTCCTCCAGGGAGGGTGGGCTGCAGGTCCTGTTGCTTAACCACCACTTGTGTGACCACAGGTGGTGATGCAATGGTGCTGCGGAGTGATCAGGAAGGGAGGACCCTATTTTATTTATGTAGCTTTTGGTTACCGGGTAAGTACACTAGACAAGTAATATGCCTATTTTCAGGAACGACCCGGGAGAGTACAACATGGTGATTACATAGTGGTACAGGGTTATACAGGAAACATCATAGCAGAAAGTTAACTAGAAAGGAACAGTTCAAGGTGACATTAACAAGGTATCCACAGTGGTAAAGCATTTAAGTTAACATCCAATTTCAGACAGTGTGAGGTAAAACAGAGTCACTGGTGATTTTATGAAATGGACAAATTATAACTCAGTCAAGTGCCAGGTGTGATCGCGTAGTATCACAATCAAGTGCCAAGAGAGGATTAGTTCGTTAGGGGCTGGCCATGTGCATGTTGCGAGGCACAAGGGCCTTGCTGAGAGAGGACATTGCTCTATGGGGGTTTGAGACAGACACACGAAGAGGCCAGCTTTAGGAAACCCCACAGATGTCTACGGAAACTATGGTAGGGCCAATCGAACCTGCTCAGGAAAGGAGTTCCAGAGTCTAGGTGCGCTTGCAGCAAAGTCCCTGTCCCCCATGAGGGTGTGAGTGGGAGGAACTCTTAGCAACCCGGGGACCTGTGATCTGAGTGAGAAGGAGGAGTAGTCCACAGGCAGAAGTAGCTGTGCCAACCCCAGTGGGGTGCCTGTTCTAGTCACTTTGCCCACGAGACATCCAAGCCCAAAGTCCAGGTAGCTAGATGGAGAGCGCCAGCAGAGATTTTCATAGAGGTTACAATGGTGGGTAAGCCGGGGGCAGCCAGGGCAAAACAACAGATGTTATTGTAAGTCGTGAACCACTGGGTGAGGTGGGATTTGGCGGAACTGGCAAATAGATGCAGGCCGTAGGAAAGGGAGGGAAGCAGGATACCTCTCATGAGAGCCAAACGAGCCGCAGGTGTGAGGTTGTATTTAGTTCTGTAGGCCATGCCCAATGTGCAGTTCACCATTCCGCAGACATTCAGTATGTGACTCCCCATGTTGAGTTGGGTGTCAAGCATTACTCCAAGGTATCTGACAGAATTCACAGTTGGGAGGAGGGTACCGTCCTGGCATTTAATGCATGGCTTTGATTTTGGGTGCTGAACCAAATAGCATAGCCTGTGTTTTTTTCAGGTTGAGAACCAGTTTATTTTTGGTTACCCAAGCCTGGATATTGTTGAAGTCCTCAAATAGATGCTGATTTAGAGACTCAATGTCCCTGGAGTGGGCCATGATGACCAGGTCATCAGCATAGAGAGTGGAACTGCAGTTGGTAACTGCTGCCGGTAAATGATTGACAAAGAGGAAGAAGAGGAGAGGCCACAGGACCAACCCCTTGGGGACACCTGAGGTCACCAGTTGTGGATCAGAGAGGACTTTATTAAATCTAGTCATCTGTGTTCGACCATGTAGATAGCCAGTGAACCAGTTAATTGCAGAGGAGGACAGACCCAGGGACCACAGCTGGGTGCAGAGCAACTCATGATCAACAAGGTCAAAGGCTTTGGACAGGTCAATAAATATGGCTCCAGAGAGTTTCCCCTGATCCATGGCTCCTCTGATACTGGAAGAGACAGAGACCAGGGCTGTGGTCATGCTATGCCCCTTCCGAAAGCCGTGCTGGGCTGGGGATAGCAGATCATGAGCCATTATGTGAGCGGTGAGTTGTTCAGCCACAACCTTTTCCAGGAGCTTGCTAAGGGAGGACAGAATGGCAATCGGACGATAATTGTCTGGGACCTTAGGATTGCCCTGCTTCAGTATAGGTACTATCCTGACCACCTTCCAAATGTCATGAATAGCCCCCATCGCAAGTGATAGGTTAAAGATGTGGGCTACTGGGGAGGCAATGTGGTGGGTGCCAAGCTTTAGGAGTTTGGGCTCCAGATTGTCAGGCCCAGGGCTTGGGTACTGGGAGAGGTCAGAGAGGAGTTTAAACATGTCTGTGACTGAAACAGCCCTGAGACAGAAAAGCAGTCAGGGGGAGGAGGAAGCCTCCAGCCCTGGTGCGGAAAGGGGACCAGTGTAATTCCCTGTGGACGGGAAGAGTGCGGCATAAGCTGACAGGTCAGTGAAGTGAGAATTTAAGGCGTTGGCAATCGTGTGGGGATTGTTGCAGGAGACCCCACCGATAAACATGTCAGATACCCCTGCACTGGTGGGGCCACTGACAAGCATTTTGGTGTTTCTCTAAAACCTTCTGGGATCATTGGCTGAGCTGAGTTGGGCAGACTTACAGAAGTCATTTTTTGCGGCCTTGATTGCCTTTTTGCACTGATTTCTAAGATTTCTGTATCGTTGGAGATTTGTCTGATCAAGGGAGCTTTTATAGTGGGCCCAGCACTTGTCTCTGGCCCTCTTGAGGGCTAGGAGACTCCCATGCAACCATGGGTTGACGGACCTCCTGACCCTCCTTATGACAATGGGAGCATGCTTGTCCTCAAGGTCACAAAGGTAGAGAGAAAGCGGGTGGCAGCTGTAGAGGGATCAGATGCTCCCAGCACCTCTGACCAGTCGGTGAGCCTTAGGTCCTCCCTGAACGTTTCAGATTCAAACCTGGCATAGTTCCTTATGTGGATGATTTTGTGAGGGACTTTTGGGGAAGGTATTCTCCACACACCATAGACTGGGGAATGGTCAGAGATAGAGTCTGGGAAGATCCCTATGGAGGAAATCCTTTCTGGTCAGTTAGAGAGGATCCAGTCCAGGAGGGAGCTGGAGGATCCATTAGCTGATCGTCTGGTTGGCTCCTGGACAAGTTGTGTGAGGGAGTGATTAGCAAGTAGGGACTCATACTGCTTCACATTACCACCAACCCAGTTTAGGTTGACGTCACCCAAGATAACTAGTTCATTGTCTCCAGTACTGGGATCTACTGTGTCCAGGAGGTAGGTCAGGCCTGGAAGCCCTCCTTTTGTGGGGTTGTAGGCACAGGCCACATGCAGTTTTTCAGTATTCCCAAGTAAGAGCAGGACATGAAGTAGCTCACAGGGGGGTGGGGTGGATAGCTGGTGAGCCACCTCAGTAACCTTCAGGTGGTTCTTGTAATAGATCAAGATACCACCTCCCCGTTGATCCCAGGTCTATCTTGTCTTATGATTTCATAACCAGGGAGTGCACATGCCGAGTTTGGAATGGAGTATTTCAGCCAGGTCTTGGTCAATCCAAGAATATCTGGCTTGTAGAGTGAGACCCAGGTGACTAACTCATTAAGGTTAGGTAGTAGACTCCGAATATTGAGGTGAGCAACTTTGAGTCCCTTACCCAGCCTCCATTCAGGGGGGTAGTGGGGGCCAGGAAGTTAGGGCCAGGGTTAGCTCCGATGTCACCAGCCACAGCTAATATTATAGGGAAGATCCATAGTGGGTACCGCCATTTGGCCACCACTCCAGTCAAGGGCTTGCGTGTTAGGAGACGCTTGATATGGGTAGAGGACAGTAGTCCACTGAGGTTGAGGCAGCTAGTAGAACAGCACACTGTCTTGGAGTAGGCTAGTAGGTTAGAGAAGAAGTAGTCTGGCACCTCATCCAGGGGAGGCTTATTCCAGCAGTCAGTGATTACCATTGGGAGGCTGGAGGCCACTTGGAGGAGTGCAAGCCCCGTAATGAGCCCAACTAGGATGGCAGAGCTCAGAAAGGGTGGCAGCACACCACCCTTTTGCACCTTGGGGGACTCCCACAGTTCAGTGGGGAGTACCTTACTAGGCCCCATTTTCACGGTGGAGAACAGCAGATTCCAAGGCCACCTCATGACCCTCGGGATGGACAGCTCTAGTAGGGCAGACCTCATGGCAGGTCACACGGTGCCCCCAGTGAGGGATAAGAGCAGTTGCAGTCAGAAATAGGGAGTACAACTCAGGCACTAAATAGGGGGCCGGGGGGAGGTGTAGTAATAATAAGGTACACTAGTCACAGGATAACATCATTTGTCAAGAGAGAAAAGTACGCTAGTCTCAGAATAACATCATATATCATTAAGGAAGCATAAATCAACTTGGAAATGACAGTGAGTTGCAATGAGCTATAACAGCTATGAGCACCTGGCAGAGGTTCAGGACAGGGACTATCTCCGGGTGCGGTGAGGTACAGTGTGCCTCAGAACAGCAGGGCAGGGCTTCCCCAGTTCAATGGCATTAGTTGGTCCACCTCACTGGTTATGGGAATAGGGAACACTTGTAGCACTGTTATCAGGACCTCCCCCAGATCCTAAGTGGTCGCGTCAGAACACTGGAGGCAGAGCTAGTGCACATTTAATGGGAGGAGGGAACGGGGTGGGCTGGGGGCCAAAAACTCACAGTAATGTACAGTCGCCTGCAACAGCAGGGATAAAAGAAGTTTGTTTCTGTCCGAGGAGGCCCGCTGGCACTAGGATAGCTACCGGCACCTCTGACTCGGGGCAGTAGCATGCGGCTCGGGGGGCAGGAGCCTTCCAGGTACAGGTCGCCCTCGCCTCCCCTCCTCCGTCACAATGAGGCAGAAGTTCAGTTAATTTAGCAGAAAAACAAGGGACCACTTGCCTTTAAGAGAGGCAAGTAGCCAACGTCACTAGCAGGGGTCCAATAGGCACAGGAGTGCAACGGTGCCAAGTTTGAAATGTCTGGAGCAGGCGTGGAAGCGTGGCAGGGTCCGTCGGCCAGTAGGGACAAAAGAAAATCCAGCAGTCCTCTCGCAGGTAAGGGTGCTTGTGGTCTATGGTTACACCCTCTCAGTTAGATGTTCCCCCTCACGATTCGAGTTTAGTCCCGGTAATGTGCAGTCGCCTGCAACAGCAGGGGTAAAAGAAGCTTTTTTCAGTCAGAGGAGGCCCACCGGTACTAGGATAGCTACCGGCACCTCTGACTCGGGGCAGTAGCACATGGCTTGGGAGGGGGGACCTTCTAGGTACAGGTCGCCCTCGCCTCCCCTTCTCTGTCGCAATGAGGCAGAAGTTCAGTTATTGTTCCTGTTTTCTGATCTCTGTCCATGAGGGCACTGGCACTGAGAGAGATCAAGAGGTGGGTCACATGAGACATGCCACTGCTCAGATCTCAGCCAGGATCTGGAGCAGCGCATGTCTCTATGTGACCTACCTCCTTGGATCCATCTAGTGCCAGTGCCCTCAGGGACAGAACCAAAACAGGAACAATCACCCAATATTGGCCACTGGCAGAAGGGACCCAGGTGCCCCAGACTTCATAACCAGGCTCCATGAGGGACCCACTGAGCTGCCTGACACACACTAAGGGAGTGTGGATGGGTCCTAGGGTCCCCTTCCTTTCCACCTGGCGGGGGTACAACCCAGGCAGGATAGGGGCAGGACCACAGGAGCTCCTTAGCATTACCTGGGGGTGAAGCTAAGGGATACCCAGCCTGAAAAGTGGAGACTGATGCTGTGAGAAGGGGACATAGAAAGAGAAAATAAAATAATTTTTAAAAATGCTGAAATCTTAGATATTCTGTGCAGTGACATGCAATTTCCATGAGGCACCAGTACAAGAATTCAAAATCCGCAAACCAAGCAGGATTCCGTGATTGTTACCGGTGTTACCGGTAAAAATGGAAAACCAGAGTCCCTGGATATGTGTTAACCTGAAAGCCAGGAGATAATTAAAGACTAGAGAGACACAATTAAGGGTCTCCTGTTTATCTGACTTAATTGTAGCTGACCAGCTGCAAGGCGGGATCGTAAACTTTTATGACGTTTCAGAGGAGTTACAATTTATTTTATTTATTAGCACTTCGGAACACCTTTGAGTCAAAGACTCATTTACAAAGGGTCCACATCACAGAAAAGGTACAGACACGCATAACTAAACATGAGAACAGAGAACAAAGTTCAGATTATTTACAATGAGAAGTATACAAGTATTCAAATAAGGATTAACACAGACACATAATAATAGGGATAATTTAGTTAAGGATACTTCACAATAGAAACAACAGGTGGGAAACAGATACTATAAAATCAGCTGAGGCTAAGGGGCAGTCAACGGGTGAGGTGGTTAGAGGCAGTTAAATAGTTCAAAAGCAGTCACAGGTTCTTGAGGTCAGGAGATGTTCCCTAAGGTGGGTTTTGAAAGGCCCAAGTCTTGGTTCATTTAATAGTGGGGCGGGGAGGCTGTTCATCCATCGAGGTGCCCTGTAGTTGAAGGACCTTTGGAATAGAGAGGTCCTGCAGCTGGGCATTGAGAGGAGGGGTTTGTCAGAGCTAAGGGTGTGCTGCACCTTGGGATCTGGGTTGACTAGAGGGGCTAGCCCAGAAGGGGAGAGATCAAGGGCAATTTTTTTAGCCATGAGGCATGTGTGGAACCTGATTCTGTTGTCAGGGTTGAGCCAGCCGGTATCATTGTAAAGTGAACAGGTGTGTGTGAGATGGTCACATCCCAAGACAAGGCGGCAAGCTTTATTTAGGGAGAGACAGAGACTATCTAGGGCTGTGGTATTTGCTGCTCCATAAATCAGCAAGCCGTACTCGAGCAGCGAAAGAACTGAGGAGGAGACAGCAAGCCTGAGGGTGTCCGAGGTGAGACAGTGTTTTAAGCAGTATAACAGTCCCAGTCTAACATTTAGGGACTTGGATAGGTGGTGAATATGAAGGTGGAAGTTAAGGGCCAGGTCCCGGGTGATGTCCAGGTATTTGAAGGAGCCCACTTGCTCCAGAGGGGTCTGGTTAGAGGTTAGGACTGGAGGGCAAAGCTCCTTTTTAGCATTCTGCAGGTGGGAGAACAGCATGAATTTGGTTTTTGAGTAGTTGAGAGTTAGGCGATGCGCGGTGAACCAGTTTTCTGCACAGCTGAAGGTGGCCTGGAGGGAGCGGTGGAGTTGTAAGGAGTCGGGGCTGGAGGAAAAGACGACAGCATCATCCGCATACAGAAGTAGATTGCTGGGGCAGGACATAGGGAGGGAGTTGAGGAATAAGCTAAAAAGTAATGGCCCAAGAATGAACCCCTGGGGCACACCAGAGAGGACAGGCTTGCTATTGGATAAGGTGTTCCTTATTTTGACCTGCTGGGACCGGTTCATGAGGTAGTCCATAAACCAGCCCATTGCATCATGGGAGAAGCCCATGTTGGCCAAGGTGGCAAGTAGGAGGGAGTGGTTGATGGTGTCAAATGCCTTTGTGAGGTCTGTGTAGACTGCACCAGTGATGTGACCCTTGTCCAACGTGGAGTGTATGTGGGAGGAAAACTCAAGAAGGGCAGTGATGGTACTGTGACCTTTGTGGAAGCCATGTTGTTGATTACAGAGTAGGTTGTATTTGGTGAGGTGAGCAGTGAGCTGGTCCGATACAATCCATTCCAAGGCCTTAGATAGGGGTGGGAGTATGGAGATGGGGCGGTAATTATTGGCATTGAATCGATCCCCACTTTTAAGGATGGGGTAATGGCAGCAGATTTCCATTTGGTGGGGAATTTATCTTGGCACAGAGAGCGGTTTAAAATGTGAGTTAGTGGGTATAGGATCTCCCGCAGGGTGAGTCGAAGGAGCTTCACATCTAGGGAGTTACTGATGAAGGAGTGGCTCAGTGCTTTAGGGAGGTATGGCTCTGCGGATTTGGGAGTAATTTGGCGTAGGTAAAAAGGGGGGCCTCTGGAGGGGTGGGGCGCAGGAAGAAAGTGGGTCAAAGAAATTTGAGGGGAGAACATGGTTGAGGTTTGAGAAGGCGTTATTGAAAGCCTCAGCAATTTAGGCGGGGTCAGAAGTTAAACACCCATTGACCAAGACCTGGACAGGAGCAGGGTTAGGATCTTTTTCACAGATTTCCTTAATGTTGTTCCAGAACTTACGCCCTGAGGCCCAAGAGGTGGTTAAGGAGGATTTATGATAATCTGTTTTTGCTTTTCGCACGGCCCAGGTACACTTGTTCTGAGCCTCTCTGTACTTCTGTCTATTGTGCAAGAGGCCAGACTCAATGGAAGGCTGCCACAGTGAGTCCCTCACCCGCAACAAGGCCAGGAGGCAGTCTGAGATCCAAGGCACTGTATTACCTCTGACCATTCTTTCGGTGAGGGGGGCATATCTGTCACATATCTTGTTGAAAGTTAGGATGAAGAGGTCTAGTGCTCTAACAGGGTCGACGGAGTTTGCAACGAAGGACCAGTCCATCATGCTGAGGTGTGCTTTAAGAAGTGTCAGCTTACTAGGGCCTAGTTTGTGTTGCATTGTTAATTTAGGGGGAGATCTAGGAGCTTTGCAAGTCCAGGAACAGAGAATGGGGGAGTGATCTCTAAGTACATTAGAGAGGACGGTGACATTAGTGGTTTTGTGGGGATGGTTGGTGAAGACAAGGTCTAGCAGAGACAAAGACCCAGTGCACTGGTCCCAACAGGTGGCGGACGAGACTACTTGGGTTAGGTCTTGGGCTGTGGCAGCGTCCATGAGCAGTGAGGCATCCCTACTTAGCCAACTGATACTGAAGTCACCAAGTATAATCTTTTCTGTAGGCGATGGGAGGGTGTCCAGGTAAATCAGCAGTGAGAGGAAGGATGCCTTTTGGTCCCTGGGGGGAATGTAAACAACAGTGATAACAAGCGGGGTTTGGGAGTGTCCCATGGTTAGTTTAAGTGTGAGTGCTTGTGGTCCTGGACCTAGTATGGGAGTGGGGAGCAGCTGCTCATGTAATAAAGCTTTGCAGTAAATGGCACAACCACCCCCACGTCTACCCTTCCGATCGACACGGTAGAGGTTGTAGCCAGTGAGGGTAATGGAAGAGTTGGGGATCCTAGGATTAAGCCAGATTTTGCTAATTGCTATGACATCAGGCTGATGCTGAAGGACCCAGCCCTGGAAGGAGTCCCACATTTTTAAGAGACTGCAGACATTAAGGGATGCAATGCAAAGCCCACGGGCAGGTGGTTGGATAGGTGGTTGGGCTGATGGAGGCCCAGGATTAGGGTGGACATTCCCTGACATAAGAAGGAGGAGGAGGAGAAAGAACCTGAGTGCAGAGTACCAGGATCTTTTTTTACTCATTCATTCATTCTTCATTCATTCTTTATTTTTATGAGGCACTTTTCTTATAACCAAAGCGCCTGTACAATACATAAAACAATAAATAGACAGAATTAAAACTAACATAAATCATTAAAAGCTATACTAAAAAGATGTGTCTTCAAAGCTCCTTTAAAACTTTGGACAGTCGGGCAATTTCGCACCTGACGAGGTAGAAATTCCACAGGGTCGGGGCCATAAAACTAAACGATCTAGCCCCTGAAGTTTTTAAATGAACCCTGGGAATCTCTAGCAATCCCTCGTCAGTGGATCGGAGGGGGTGGGGAGGACAGTAGGGACACAGGAGCTCTTTCAGGTAAGTAGGTCCCTGATCGTGTAGGGCTTTATAGGTCAGCAAACCGACCTTGAAGGTGATTCGCCAGAAAACTGACAACCAGTGCAGTCCGCGGAGCACAGGTATTATATGGCTGGACCTAGAAGATCCAGTCAACAACCTGGCTGCCGCATTCTGCACTAGCTGCAGGCGGTGAAGTTCAACTCCCGGTAGCCCCAGGTAAAGGGCATTGCAATAGTCAAGGCGGGAGGTAACGAAAGCATGGATCAACGTTGGGAGATCCTCTGGAGGAACCAGGTGCTTCCACCTGGGCAATATTCCTCAGATGGTAAATGGAAGTTTTGACTACCGCTGACACTGAGATTTAAACGTCAGACGGTCATCAAATACTACGCCCAGATTCCGCACCTGGTCTGAGGTCGTCAGCTGGACGCTCTCAAGCCATAAGCCTGAGGGTGATCCAGCTAACAAACCCACCTCACAACGACCCTTGTCCATGACCAACACCTCAGTTTTCTCTGGGTTTAACCGCAGCCAACTCCCATTCATCCAGTCTTGGATCTCAGCAAGGCAGTTATTAAATACCGAAAAGGCAGCATCCTGGCCAGGCACAAACGACATATACAGCTGGGTATCATCTGCATAGCAATGGAAACCCAGACTGTATCATCTAATAATCACTCCTAATGGCAGCATATACACTGCAAACAACATGGGTGCTAGAATAGAACCCTGCGGTACCCCGGAGGATAGGGAGACTGATGCTGAAGAAAAAATTCCCAACACCACCCTCTGAGTCCTACCCTCGAGGTAAGATCAAAACCACCTGAGGACCATATCAGACAATCCATAGATGGACCGCCAATGCTCTAACAGCACACCATGGTCAACAGTGTCAAATGCTGCAGAGAGATCGAGAAGTACCAAGATGGAACAGATCCTACAATCTCTCGCTATTAGGAGGTCATTTAATACCCGAACAAGTGCTGTCTCGGTACTATGCCTTTTCCTAAATCCAGACTGGAGAGAATCGTAGACATTGTTGTTGGTCAGATGACCATCCAGCTGCACTGCAACCACCTTCTCAATAACTTTACCCACAAAGGGTAAGTTAGAGATGGGTCTGTAATTTGCTAGACAATCTGGGTCCAAGGAGGGCTTCTTCAATAGAGGCTTAACTATAGCCTCCTTAAGAGGCTCTGGAAAGATCCCCCTCTCCAAGGGCCTCCAGACCATCAAAGCCAGGACTGGGCCAATTTTATCCACACAATCCACTAAGAGACGTGTGGGGCCAGGGTCCAAATCACAGTTGGTCGGTCGCAGTGCTCGGATGATCATCACAATGTCATTGATTGTGGGGAGGCTGAAGTCGGACCATGCAAACTGGGTGTCCGACATCTCCTGCCGACCATCACAACTCCCACTGGAGAGGGAAAAACGGACATCCGATCTGATTTTGGCAACCTTATCTGCAAAGAAAAGAGCAAACTCCTGACACCGTTCTGGAGAAAAGGCTCTTCTGGGCTGAAGACAGACTGGATTGCACAGTCTGTCCACAGTCCGAAAGAGCTGATCTGGTCTATTCTGTGCAGTCGCAATCTCTCTGGACAGGAATTCTGCCTTCTTATGAGAGATTGCGGATTGATAGACCATATAATGGTCCATCAAACTAAGTTTGTCATCATCCAAACCGGACCTCCGCCAACGCCTCTCCAACTTTCATCCAACTCTCCTCAACCCCCTCATGGTCTCATCGAACCAAGGAGACCTGGGACGAAGGGTGAGAGGATGAACACGAACAGGTGCAATGGAATCCTGGGCCCCTGTCACTGCCTTATTATAAGCATGTACCAGGTCCCCTGGATCCAAGCAATCTATCGGTAGGCCCGATAGGTCCAGCACCGCCATCAGGTCATCTGGGGACACACCCCTTAAAGGGCGGTACCGGACCATTTCCCAAGGGGCTGACCTAATAGGGGTGGCCTCAAAACTGAACCTAATGGAGTGATGGTCCGACCATCTGACCGGTTCCATCACCAAGTCAGATATCCCCATCCCCAGAAGGAACACCAGGTCCAATGAATGTCCACCGATATGGGTCGAGGAGGAAACGACCTGTGTGAAGCCCAGTGATATCATCAACTGGAGGAAGTCTTGACCAAAACGTGAGAGTTCATCATCGATCCAGGCATTGAAGTCCCCCAGAACCAACCATCTGGGGGGCCCCAATGTCAGGTCGACAATGAAGTCTGCAACTTCCTGCAGGAAAACATTCTCGTCACCTGGTGGACAGTATACAAGAAGTATCCTGCACCCCACACCCTCGCCCGAGATACATTCAAAGGACCTGGTGACTCCCACCGGTACCTCCACCAGGCCCAGTTCTGTCCTAAAACAGATGGCAACACCCCCCCCTACTATCCTGCCTCAGGTGGTGTATCACCGAGTAACTGGCTGGAACTGCTGCTGCCAAAACTGGCCCAGCATTTTCATCCAGCCAAGTCTCAGTGATGCACGCCAGGTCAGATGACCCAACAAAATCAGCTATAATAGCCGTTTTGTTTTTAATAGACCTGGCATTGCACAACACTGCCGGAGTAGGATGAACCTCCGAAGATGACCGCCTTACCTGCTGATCATAATCAGAACCCTTGGGTATGGGCACCTGACAGGGAGATCCCCTTTCCTGAGCCCATTTCACCCCAGGGCGTCTCCTTGTCCCCACTATCTCTATCCGCCCACTCCTTTCCATTCCCCCCCTAGGCCCAGCACCGGCCCTCCTCCTCCCCCTCACAATCCCCAGAGCCCTACATCTTCTATAGACCTCAGGCAACAGGGGGGGACAGTAGAAAGGACGAAGGTCCCTGAGCCTAGAGGGGGAATAATACCTAACTGTCCTGCTATCATTCCAGCACATAATTAACGCTACAAAAAATCTAAGAATTATTAACCCCCCTCAAAAAACTTACGTAAACGACTACTCTACAAAATGAACATACAATTTTAAAATATAAATCTAATAAACACAACAACCAAATATCTAAATAACTTCGACTAAATATAAAATACAATATCTATTTAACAAAACTATACCCCTTTAAATTAGACTTCTAATAAATAAATCAATCCTATCAATGTCCATATAGTAAGTGTCCAAAATGTGCCTTTAAATCTTCAGTTTATAAATATCACTTTGTCTCTCTGCCCCCACCCACAGTGCTCTCACCACTGCGGGGGAAAGGAGCTTTCCAGACTATACAAGCCCCCTAATATAAAATTGGCCCTTAATGTTAAGAGGCCCCCTAGTCCAAAGCCAATACCACTATTTCCTTTGGAAAAAAAAAAGAATTCCAAGGTCTTTTTTATGTCCACACCTATGTGCTCTCACCACTTCAGTATGGTCCAGAATTATATCAGCCTCCTCTCACGAGGCTGAAACAATCCCAAATGAACTCAAATTTAGTCTTTCCAGTATATAACAAACGCTGGCCAAAAATCAAAAATTCAGAGGTACATCACCAAACAAACGGTCCAGACAGTTCCACCTTCCTTCCAGCATTAAAGTTTCTCAGTCACTAGGAATCCTTCACAATGGCGATCAGACAGGTAGCATGTGTGTTTCACTTACAAATTCTGGCTCAACCCAATCCTTCACTACGGTGAAGCAGGCAAGACCACCCTCCGGTGGTCCCCTTACTCCACCTAAGGAACACGATGAACCCCACCACCCTCCGGTGGCAGAGACAACTGTCCCTCCGTCTGGACCGAGGAACCAGATTTCTCCAAGAGTGTGCAGAAATCTTCACTGCACACTATCCATGTTTCCCTTCAGTACTTTCAGAGTTCCTCTTTTTCCAGCTGGTCCTCTCTCACTAGAATCCGGCTACACCTTCACCTGCGGTCCGGCTGCGTTACCCTCCCGTATGGAAACTGCTACTCCACAGTTCCAATTCCACCATTCACCATTCATGACTCCTTCAAACTCTTCCACAACCCAAAGCGGCCACTGGACCACCAAGCTGCCAGCTACAGAAATCTTTCAGGAAATTTAGACAAGAAACCAGCATACAATGAGCCAAGTGACTTCCCACAACTCCAACGTGCCAGTCTCACTAGGTACAGAAAGCTTGACGAACATCTCAATTTTCTAGCGGTAACAAAGCAGTAGGCTTAGGACTACCGAATAAATTAATAAATAATGATAAAATAATGAAATCCGACCACAAGTTACGGAGCTCACAGACGGCAGCCCAGCATGGCCACCGTAAACACTGGAAAACTGTAGCACACTTTTGTGAACAGATGAAGCAAAAATAATTTACTATGTGTACTTATGCAGATTTAAAACATCATTTCACACAGCAGTAAATTAAAACAACACCACCATAATATCCTACTCACTACTGCAGTGAGTGAGTCTTTTTGAACACACAGGGGTAGAAAAGGTAGGAATGGGGAGGTGGAGTATAAGGGGAGTAGCAAGTAGGTGGGGTAGGAATGAGGGATGGGGGGACTGCACCAGAAGTATGGGATGGTATGGCCAACAAGTGTGGCAAGGCAAAGCTAGCATGATACGCCTAGGGTGGAGCTCATAGGTGGTGGTAGCAGCAGAGAAGGCAACAAGTACTGGCACATCCGCAGAGGCTGGGAGGGAGAGAGGGGACACCCGGGCAAAAGAAAGAAGCCAGGCATCCAGGTAATTGAGAGGGCCAAAGATGGAGAGTGTATTTGTGAGAGGTAATGGTTGGAGGGGAGCCAGGGTAGTGGGTAATAGATAGCATAGCTGTAGGATTAAAGGAAGCATACTAGTGAGTAAGAGTAGTCCTAAGAAAGTAGGATTAAGCCAGAAGGCAATATAGCAGCTTCTAGTGGTGAGATTGTAAAAGCTGCAAATGGAGATGTGGGCTGATTGGTTCTCGCTCACTGTATAAGGCAGTGCCAAGCAAGGGGGGTGGTGGTGGGGGCAGTGGGGAGCCGATGCTATGCATCGGTGGGGCCAGAAAATTCAAATAGTAGCGTGCTGGAACAGCGAGGCTCCTCGTGAAAAGCTGCAGATGTACGGGGGTGGGGGAGGGCGTCTTGCTGCCCGCGCCCTCTCAACCTCGGGACCCTCGGATCTGGTCCGAATTAAGCTGTGGAGGAATGCACAGGGAGGTAAGATATTTATATTGTGGAAGTGGAGAGCAGGGGTGGGGAGGGGGTGTGGGCAGGACAGAAAGGCCAACACAGACCAAAATATCAAGCCGGGTTCAATTGCAGCTTTCTTGTAGCCTCTGAAGCTTTTTACTCTGAATTAGGGGACTGAAATCAGATTAAATGTCTTGCAGCCTCAGAAAATCCCCCTTTTTTTTCTTATTTACTCTGACAAAATTAGGGACTGAAATCTAAACGGGCTCAGCAATCAAAAGTAAATGCAGGGGACCGGAGGTTTCAGGGCTCCTTAATGCACAGTACAATACAGCAACAACATTTGTTATAAGGTCCTACGTACAGAAAAAGACTTAAAGGACAGCTTAAAATAGCACCGATTAATATGCCTTAGGAGCTAGAAATGGGACCAAAAAAACTATCTCTAAACCTGTGCCGACAGAAATATCTTAAGGCAACACATCAGCAAAAAAGGTGCCATGTCCAAAATTCAAATAGTAGAGTGCTGGATCAGTGGGGTTCCTCATGGAAAGCCACGGATGTACCTTTGGGGGGTGGGAGAGGGCGTCTTGCTGCCCAAGCCCTCTCGACCTCGGGACCCTCAGATCTAGTCCAAATTAAGCTGTGGAGGAAAGCACAGGGAGGTAAGATATTTATATTGTGGAAGTGGAGAGCGGGGGGGGAGGGAGTGTGGGCAGGACAGAAAGGCACAACACAGCCCAAAATATCAAGCCGGGTTCAATTGCAGCTTTCTTGCAGCCTCTGAAACTTTTTACTCTGAATTAGGGGACTGAAATTGGATTAAATGTCTTGCAGCCTCAGAAAATCCCTTTTTTTTTTCTTATTTACTCTGACAAAATTAGGGACTGAAATCTAAACGGGCTCAGCAATCAAAAGTAAATGCAGGGGACCGGAGGTTTCAGGGCTCCTTAATGCACAGTAGAGTACAGCAACAGCATTTGTTATAAGGTCCTACATACAGAGAAAAACTTAAAGGACAGCTGAAAATAGCACCGATTAATATGCCTTAGGAGGTAGAAATGAGACCGAAAAAACTATCTCTAAACCTGTGCCGACAGAAATATCTTAAGGCAACACATCAGCAAAAAAGGCACCAAGTCCAAAATTCAAATAGTAGAGTGCTGGAACAGCGGGGCACCTCATGGAAAGCAGCAGACATACCTTCGGGGGGTTGGGGAGGGTGTCTTACTGCCCATGCCCTCTCGACCTCAGGACCCTCGGATCTGGTCCAAATTATGCTTCGGGAAGTGGGGGAGGGCATCTTGATGCCCACGCCCTCTCGACCTCGGGATCCTCGGATCTGGTCCGAATTAAACTTCAGGGGGTGGGGGAGGGTGTCTTGCTGCCCCCGCCCTCTCGACCTCGGGACCCTCGGATCTGGTCTGAATTAAGCTTCGGGGTGGGGAGGGACCTCCTGCCTTTGAAGTGTGGAAATAGGAACTGCTCAAAGATCGAAGAGGAGCAGGAAACCACTCAAGATCAAAGAAGTCATTTGGGAAACAAGATTTTGCTGATGTCACCTTATTTAAAATACCTCCTAAGTGGTGGGACATCCTGTGTATATTCATTTTTATATTTTACAGGGAGGAGCTAGGTGACATCATGGAAGGGGTTGGTATAGAGACAGTTTAGCTGCATTCTGTATTTCCACTTAGACACATTCCTGTTGGACTCTAAAACAACAACATTTACTTTAAAGGGTACCTAAACAAGCAGTTTTTTTTAAAACTGCAAACTCCAACATCTGGCTTCATAGGGAAGTAAAGTAAAGGCTATTGTATACATTTCTGCTAAAACTGCATTTCTGTAAATAACATAAATGCAGTTTCATAGCTTTGAAAAATGTAAAACATCAGCCTTTCACTTACAAAGTGTTAGTGATAAGTCATGATGACATCATCGGAGTCAGAGACCAATATAGATTCTTATAGGCTAACTAGTTCTTCTTTCCCTCTTTGTTTTGAATTGTTTTACCAGAATGATCAACACCATGTATTAACTCGTGGATTATTTTGATTAGTACACATTAGGCTATGATTTTGTTCGTTTTATTTACTGTAACTTGCTGAAAATGTTTTGCAATCTAGCTGAGTTTCTCTTTGGCAAACTGCAGAACAGTACAACACTTCGGATACCTGATGATCTAGTTTTTATGTGATGCCCTGAATTTGTTTTTGTTAACCAGGAGAGAGACACTATGCTGAAACCTTGTTTACAGATGTGGCCTGGCAGCACAAGGAAGTTAAGTCATTCGCTCAGAGTAACACAGCGAAGTACTGGTCTGGTCCAATTCCCCAGCTCATGCATTCTTGTTAATCCACAAAAAATGCTTCTCTTGTATTCTTTTCCCAACTGAACCCCCTGCACCTAGCCTGCCTTCTGTTGAACACCCCACCATCCATACCGTGTCCTTAGTACTGCCTGGGGCTGCATATGAGCTTGTGGTCTCATGAAGAGAATTATCACATTTCAGACTGTAATCGTATACCTCGGAGAGTTGTGTAGAGTGTGAGGGAATTTTTATATATCCTAAAGCTATATTTGCTATTAAATGCCTTGAAGCTATGCTTGCTTTGAAAGCCATGCTGTAACAAAGTCATAATGAATGTAGTAGAAATTTCTGAGTTCATGTTTTGTTCTTTTAAGGGTTATAGAATTTGTACTGAGGTTACTTGAAGTACATTTGTAAAAAACAGAAAAATAGATAAAACTGAGCAGAACTGGTTGTACCAGCCTAAATAATGGGCCTGGGCAAAATATAATAATAACACGTAGTGGCATTGAAGATAAGCTGTACGTTGCTATGGTGTGAGTGAAACTCATTGTCTCTTCTCAGGTCAGCTTGACCCAGGCATATGTATCAAGCAGTGTTGGGAAAGAAATGGAATAAGTAGTGAAAAGTACCTCATACATAAACTTGTTTTTCTTTTTCTGTTACATTGCTGAAAACTTGTTATGCTGTTTTATGATTGGCTCATACTGAAATGCTGGTATTTTTCAAGATAAGAAGTGCAAAATCTAGCTTATAAAAGCTGCTGTAAACTTTAATCAATGACTATCTGCTTTGTAGAAGTCCACATGCATGTGTGAGATATTTGATCAAATAAAGCGACGCTAAGACAAAACCCAGTGGTGTGGTTTTTGGCCCGTGACGACGGGAGTGGTTGCTCAGGTAATACTTACAGTGAGAGAATTTGCGATCACAGTTTTGGCGTAGTCGGCAGGATGAGTTCTTCGGTCCGTGTCACCTCATGATCAGGTTGTTCCCTTGGACAAAAGAAGGACATTTTGTGGAACCCCATCAGGATGTATGCGCTTAGGGGCTAGCGACACTCATCATCACTGTAAGTACAAGAATACCTTGGAGCAAGTGTGAACTATAAAGGACAGGCCTAGATAATATGGGAAACAAGGGAAAAAAATAGCTGGGTCCAGAGTTAGTATTATCTGGACCGCCAAAATGTATGTTTGACAAGTTTGACTAAACAAATTACAAGGGCAACTGCACTGCCCTTTGTACTTGTAATTTGTGCTTGCTGCAAGTATATACTGTTAGAGCCAATGATGGCTTTCAGTTCAGGCTGCTTTTAGGGAGAAAGCAGCAGCTGATTAAGTAACGTTAGATAAGCAACATCTAGAGAAAGAAAAATAAACTACTGTGGATGTACGCACAGTAGGTGACTACAGACGGGATGATTTGAAAATCCCCCCCATGTTGCCTATCTGTGTAGTTTCAAGTTTTTCTGTATCAATTTCAAGTTCACTTGCCTCCTATAGAGGCTAAAACATTTGATCCCAAACTCAAGTACTGGGGACCTCTACCAGATGGATCTCAACCTAGTACTGTTAGATTTTTTTTGTTTTGTTTTTAAACTGCAAACCAGAGCTCTGGAAAAAGACTTGGTTTGGCAGGTTTCTAAAATGGCCAAAAGGGTTAAAACCTTTGAACGGGTTAATAGCTGCAGTGTTTGGAAATTATCATGAAGGTCCTGCAGTCAGTTTTCTTACTCAGACTAGTGTATCGGAAAAAAAGAAGAAAAATACCTTGGCACCGGGTAAGTCTGAATTATTTTTTATTCAAAGTTGTTTTATGTCTGTCTGTTTTATTTCTGTAATACATATACTAAACAAGGTAATGCTCTGTCTTTCTCGTGCATATTTTCTAGCTTATATCTGTGTTCTGTAATTATGTTCTGTTGTCAAGGTTGCGAGATAGGATTGACTGCCTTCCGTGCACAACATATTACAGTAAAAAAAAAAGAAAGAGAAAGCTTCTTTGCCTCATAGCTGACTGTTTTAATTGGCTTTATTTTTAATGGAACATTTGTGCTGCCTAGATAGGGTCAGTGAAGAACTTTTGTATGTAGTTGTTGGTTAAAGCAGGTAGTGTTGAAGGTGAAGAGATATGACGTCATAGATAGTAATGCAGAAAGATTTGTAGTTTGCAAGCAATGTGCCAAGCCACTGCTAGGTGAAAATGTAATGTGTTAACAGCTATAAATGGCTTTATCATACTTCTAGTTATAACCAGAAACTTTTGCAAATGGCAGGGTGCTATATTTGGCTATGCGCCAAAAAGGTGTAACCATGTTATACAAGATGTGTTCACTTACAGATGGTACGTTGTGTTGTGTTTTAAAGGTGTTGAAAGGAGTTAGAATGTGTTTAAAAGTGTTTTGTTCTGGAAAGATTTGGCATGGTGATATGTATAAATGTGTTGATTTAAAATTGTCAGTGTTACAAGACAGGGGAGGCAGCATATATCTAAAACATGTACAGTTTTCTAATGAAACTATGGGCATTACCTCAGCAAATTGGTGTGAAACAATGTCAGTCTTATTTTGTGTTAAGTATTTCTTTTGTGTATGTGTATGTGTGTGTACTGTCTTGGCCAGCAGTTTTATTGTAAAGATATTTAATATCAGTAGTGTTCAGACACTACAAAAATAACTGGGTTTGAACGACCCTTGCATGCACACTGTGACCTTTTGCATGTTATTTGACCTTCTTGTGTTTCAACATTTTATGTTACTACCAGTTCAAACTTGATGTGTATTCCATACCTAAAGCACAACTTTTTACACAAAATGTATGTTTTCATGAAAGCACACCAAGAGTGAACCATGTAATTTGACTTTTTATTGCAAAACTAGTATTTTAAGTGAAGAGGAACAAACTTTCCTTCTCATCTCACTGCTTCTGACTTGCAGCCAACACAGGCAATACTCCAGCTGAAAGGGGAGAATTATTCATCATCTCCCCATATTTTTATATATATATATATATAGTACGATTTTGAAAAAAGGACTATTACAGCTGTTTTTGACAGTTTACCATCTACAGTTAAAAACAATGGTTTTTGTTTTTTATGTGTGGCCATGGTGTAATCATTTTTTTGTCTTTTTGAAATGCATTCTAAGAGATACGTATGTACGGTATTACCATCAATATGGATTTTTTTATAAACTCAGCTGACATTTTGTCATGCTTAGGATAAGGAACCCAGGGACGGCTTCTTTTATCCTATGGAAATAATCTTGTTTTATTTTTAAACTGGTGTGTGTTTGTTTTTGTTGTTTGTCTGTGTTTCTTCTCTTTCTTTTAGAGAAAAAGAAGTTCTCATCTTTATAGTAAGGTATGAAACTTACTAAACTAATTGTAATATTATCTTGTTATAATTTAAAGTGTAGTAGGTGACGCATCATGTCACCATCCACAATAACCTTTTATTGCTACAGTATTAGAGCTGTCTCTTTCACTTTGAGCTGTCTCTTCCACCAGTAGGAGCTTGGGGGAGGGGTAGCTACCCTTCCTCTATCCCTTCCAGTGTAGTACCCACAAAGGTTGCAAGGTACATCACTGGTCCCCAAAAGGGTAAATAAAGAAAATGTATATTTGCCAATAATTGTTTCTTATTTACAGGTTTTAAAAAAAAAAAGACCCAAGGTATTTTAACAGCATAACCTAGCTCAAGCTCTTCTGTTTGCAAACAGTTAAATCTCACACCTATTATTGGTACAAGGTTTCTGCCCTCAGCAAGTAATCAGTTATGCTGGAGGGTAAAGGTGTGTATGTATGTCCACACATAGTCATTCTTTTGATTGTCTTTTCAGCTTTCTTATCCTGTTAAAACAAATGCAAAACAACTTTTGTCATTGCCTTACAGCAATGAAGGCATTTTCAACCAGTAAATTCACAGTACTCTAACATTTCTGGACTCTAAGCTAAGTTTACAGTCTATATGTGTTGTTTAAAATGTATTTTATGCATTATGCATTATGCTCAATACTGAAATTGTTCTATTACAAACATGCTTATGTTTCATGTTTATGTTATAATGTTTTGATATACATCTTGCTACACTGTATCATGTGTGTATTCAGAAAAGTGTTCCACATGTATAACGTTTTAATGCTCATAACCTAACTCAAATACTGGGACCAGCATTGCTGGACCCAATTCACAATATGTTCCAAAGCAAAACCAAAAGTAAAATTAATGCTCCGTTTGTCTTATTGCTGACAGGTACCCCTGAAGAATGAGTGTACTCTATGCAGGTTTTGTCATTTTAAATTTTAACAATTATAATATGCAAAATTTAGATTGTACTCCAAACCTATGCTTCAAGCTTTACCCCACTCAGTACTTTGGAGTATTTTACTATACAGGGTAAAAAGGTAGACCTTTTCACTTGTCACAGGTGCAATAGGCACTGTTATTAAATTGGCATAGGCCAACAACATATGTATTTGTCCCACTAATTGCATTGTGTAAAAGGCATATTGTTATGAACAATATGTTTGAAGCGTGTAACTGCATTAAGCAGGTTAGCAAGAGGAAAAAAAAAAAAAAAAGAGACCATTATGGTTTTCCAAAGAGGAGCAAAAAAAAAAAAAAAGTGAAAGCCAAAAGATAGCATTCAGGCAATACAAAAGACACAGGCAGAAGGGATGGAGAAGTACCAGGAGAAACAAAGGGAGGCAGGAAGTCAGTAAGGGAAGCCAAAGCTCAGACAGAAGAAAACATTGCAAAATCAGTGGTTCAAAGGGGACAAAACCTTTTACAGGTATAAGTAAAAAAAAAAAGACAAAGGGAGGGATAGTGAGACTAAAGGGAGGATGGGAGTCGCGTGGAGAATGACAACGTGGAGCTGGCATATTGAACAGGTGTTTTTGCTCGGTCTTTGCTGGGGAAGAGGGGTAATGGGTCTGAAGGAGTACAAGGGTGAGAATGGTGCAGAATGGATTGCATCACAAGTCCTATGAAGACAAGTTGAAGGAACTGAACATGTACTCCTGGAGGAGAGGAGGAGAGAGGATATGATAAGAGACATACAAGTATCTTACAGGGAGAAACAGAGTGCAGGAAAACACTATTTTAAGTGAAAAGATGTTCTAGGACTAGAGATCATGGGATGAAGTTGGAGGGAGGACGATTCAGAGAAACATGAGAAAGAATTTCTTCACAGAACAGGTGGTGGACAAGTGGAACACCCTGCCAGAGGAAGTGGTGGGGGCTGAGACGGTCACAGGATTTGAGGTGCATGGGGTGCACATGGAGGAGTTCTGGAGGTCAGAGGTGAGGAAAACAGACTACAAGAAAACAAACTGAACTTACAAGCTCAAATGGGCAGACTGGGCTGGGCCATAGGCCCTTATTCATGACACTGTCTATGTATCTATGTATCTATGTATTGTAACATTACAAGATTTTATAACTCAGGTCTTAGTCAGGCCTGCTTGCAACAGACAGGAAATAATGTTCATCACTGTCATAACTGCTTCTGTAATTTAAAAGCAGGAGGTAACCATAACATTGTCATGATTTACAGATGGTCAAATGGTCATAATTGAACCTTGGCCTGCACCCCCAGGTGTGCGGTTAATAATTTTATTTTTTCTTTCTAATTGCCAGAATTTAGGCTCTGTCACACCACTCTTACAAAACAAGAAGTTAATGGTTTAAAAGATTGTTATTTATGTGTTTTTTTAATTCAGTGTTAACACACTTTGCAAGTTTGCAGGTTTCAAGGTGTGGCACACATAAGATCTCCGTTCACAGAAGTAATACTTTCATCTAAGTTGCCAAGACCTTCATCTTTTCCTTAAAAAGAAAAACAACTGCCACAATTTTGATGTTATCACCATCTTTGTGCCTGACTGGTTCCTAATAAGGACTATTGCATGAATCAGGTTATTATTTACCTCTGCAAGTGTAATGTTTTCAGCAAAATTACACCTATTTGTAGAACTTTAAATCAACTGAAGAAGGTCCAGTCAGTTCAGACTCTGCAATCAAGCTTATTGTTTCTGCTTACTATGAAGTTAAGTCTGGGAAGGGCACTCCCCAACTCCAGCGAGAAGATTCTGCTTCAATTGACCTTCAATACATCCATTTTCTTCACTGCTGCTTGTTCCAAACATGGCTGGTACTTTCTACAACCCTATTGCTCTGTTATGGACTGTGTTCTTAATGGTTTATTGTCAATTGTTACCTTTTATGGACTGTTAATCTTTATGCCGGGTGTAATCAACTCACGACAAAACAAATGCCATGCCAGTGTGTGTGTGTGTGGCTATTCCATAAAAGGACTCAATGCACCCCTGGCCAGTGAGTCTACTAATCAGCCAGCTAGCAAAATGAACACTGACTTTTCTACTATGCTGGTGTTTTGTTTTAAATTACTGTCTGCATTGCCTCATATGCCTTGTGGGGTTACCACCATTCTGCAAATGACATTTCATCTGTACTGTAACTACATCAACCTGTGAATACTTGTATGAACTTATGAACTATTAATTTCATGGACTGTTATGTTTTATAAGGACTTATCTGTCAAGAGACATTATCAACAGATTCTTCAATCAAGCTCCCAGGGTGTGCCACACCTCAACACAAGGTAGCATCTACCTTATTCACTCTCAAAGTGAATTCCATGAACTCTTTTTCATCAACAAAATTGTCATGTTATATTGTGTTATATGTGGTGTCACATGTTAGCATTTTTCACATATTTCAATTGTGGTGTTGACATCCCTCAATTCTGTATTATGTTTTACAAACTCACGATTTGTGTTCCGTCTGTAACCAGCCCTGTGCCAACTCCAAAACAGGATGCTTTTTATAAATGCCTTGACTATCTGTATGCTGGCAACCAGTTTTAAATCATATACCTAGTCACCTAGTCTAACAGTCTAAAAGTAGAAATGTTTAGTTTTTTTGTAACCTTCAGTTATTAACTAATATCTTTACACTTATGTTCAATTTTGTGAATGTTCGAGTCCTCAGGGGCTTCCTATCTTCAGGGTGGAATTATTAACAGTGGTCAGTGGCCAAGGTTTTAGTAATCAGTGACCAAACTTTTATCAACAATGTGTAGTTAGCTAACCATAAAACTGAGGAAATAAAAAGGTGTAAAATGGGTAGTGTAAATTGCTAAAGGGCTAGTAAGAGGTAAAAATGGTTAGTAAATGACTAAATGATGCCAACATGTAAATTAGTATATCTAGTAGCAAAAGGCTGCACGTGGAAAATACCACTATGTCACTTAATATGTGTGCGTGTAAGACTTTAAAAGGGTTAATTGTAAAATTCTATACAATGAGAAAAAAAAATATAGCTAAAAGCATAAAATGAGGCCGTGGCCGAGATATGCACAAATTCCAGCCTTGCATTTTTTTCTAAGCTTGCTACACATAAATATGGGACCCATGGTCATGGCTTACAAGCATAGTTGGTGACTGGGGTGCTACTCTTCTCCATTGGGTGACAGTACTTGTAAGTGGTCATATTGGCACTCTGGCTACTGACTGTCCTAATCAAACTTCTCCTACAATGCCTGTGCAACACAATGGTATCACGGGGACTCACCCACCTGCCCCTTGCTACAACCCGAACAAAAGGACCCCATTAAACTGGAGGGGGTGTTTTCCATTACAAAATGAGCCAGATTGTGACCAAAATATAAAGCGAGAAAAAGTAAAAAGGGATCGGTTAGTTGATACATAGTATCAAAAGGGGGGAGAGTGTGAGGGAATTTTTATATATCCTAAAGCTATATTTGCTATTAAATGCCTTGAAGCTATGCTTGCTTTGAAAGCCATGCTGTAACAAAGTCATAATGAATGTAGTAGAAATTTCTGAGTTCATGTTTTGTTCTTTTAAGGGTTATAGAATTTGTACTGAGGTTACTTGAAGTACATTTGTAAAAAACAGAAAAATAGATAAAACTGAGCAGAACTGGTTGTACCAGCCTAAATAATGGGCCTGGGCAAAATATAATAATAACAGCACGTAGTGGCATTGAAGATAAGCTATGCGTTGCTATGGTGTGAGTGAAACTCATTGTCTCTCTCAGGTCAGCTTGACCCAGGCATATGTATCAAGCAGTGTTGGAAAGAAATGGAATAAGAGTGGAAAAGTACCTCATACATAAACTTGTTTTTCTTTTTCTGTTACATTGCTGAAAACTTGTTATGCTGTTTTATGATTGGCTCATACTGAACTGCTGGTATATTTCAAGATAAGAAGTGCAAAATCTAGCTTATAAAAGCTGCTGTAAACTTTAATCAATGACTATCTCCTTTGTAGAAGTCCCACATGCATGTGTGAGATATTTGATCAAATAAAGCGACGTTAAGACAAAACCCAGTGGTGTGGTTTTTGGCCCGTGACGACGGGAGTGGTTGCTCAGGTAATACTTACAGTGAGAGAATTTGAGATCACAATACCTACACCGAAACGGATCATCAGCTGGCACTGTTAAAAAATACCTCCCAAATCACACTTAAGTCCACTTTTTCAATATTTGACTTCTGCTCCCACAGTAAACACTGAGTGGATCACCATCCTTCTGCACAGTGAAGGCAGTATGTACAGTTCCCCTGTTGTGTTTTTGTCCCACCTCATTAACCAACAATTGGTTCTTTGTGGACGGCCAAGCAATATGCCTCAGGACCCACCAAAAAAACTGCTGTTCATGCCCTCATAAGGGCTGCACTTACTATGTATAACAATATTATTAGCAGGTGAGGCATACTAATGCTTTGAGCGAATCGGCCAGACTTCCAATGTCAGTGTAGTCCTTTACCTGTGATCTGCAGAACCCTACAGGACAGTTCCCTGCAGATCTTCTCCAGTACTTTTTAGTGCCCCATTCCACAATGCAAGCTGGTTGGCTACCACCCTTCTAAATCTTGAATGATCTATACACAGCTCCCTCAATACTGTCCTAACAAATATCAACCCCCCCCCTGAGGTCAGTCTCCCTACACTGAATTCAAGTAACACTTTAAGTACAGCCCTGCCACTCTGAGTATTTGTCATCGCTGGCTGCTCTCATTCACAGTCAGGTAGTGATCACAGTGCTGGCAGCCCTACATGTCAGACCTCACAATGATCTGTTAAATATCCCCTTTCCTGTCTTCCCCTAACCTGAATATACAGTATCTCTGGCATTCATTCTTCTCTTCTGCTCCCCATGCCAAAAATTGGTGAGCTCACTACCCTCTGCATCACGAAGGTGGTTAGTACAGTTGCTCATGTCATTTTTACATATTAATAATAAACATGCTCTTCTGGTAAGCAAGGCTGATAGCAGCAGGGCACAAGGGGAAACATAGGCATTCCTACCTATATAAGATCTAATCCACCTGTGATTAGGTACTATTAAATGACGTGCATAATGATATGCATACCCATCATTTAATAGTGCCTAATCAAAGGTAGCCTAGATCTTTTAAGGACTGGAAAGCCTGTGATTCCTCTTGTTCCCTGCTTCTATCAGCCTGACTTACTGGAAAGATTTGTTTATTTTTGATATGTCAGAAAACCTGGGGACTGTACTACCTACATTCATGGCGCACAAGGGTGATTAGCTCACCTGTTTTTGGTGTGGGGAGCAGTAGTGAGAATGAATACCAGAGGGGGACTGAGAAGGCCACTCCTGCAAGGTACTGCTATATTCAGGGAAAGGGGAAAACAGAAGGGGCGAAATATGAGCAGATCATTGTGAGAAATAAGATGTGGGGCTGCCAGCACCATGATCACTACCTGACCCCATTGTCTTGGCCAATATTCACCTTCCCATAAAACCAGTTCATGCAATTGTCCAAGGCTGTGTGTGGGTATTAATGTGTGAAGTGGCTGCCATTACTCATTCAGTCACTTCACTACCAGTCTAGCATTGCTTATAAAGCACTTTGGGATACAATGTGTTTGTAAAGCACTATATAGATACTGCTTATTCTTCTTATTTCCCATGGAAAGAGAAGACAAGACAAGCATATTTTTGATTTCCAAGAAAGTACAAACTCTGGCATTGGACTACAGAAGAACTTTGCTACAAGCAAGTGGTGGATCTATGGGGTGGTGAAGGGTGCGGCTGTAACCCCCCATTGTAAAGTACTTGCTTGCTGCTGCTGCATTTCACCTTGTTGAAGAAGTCTGATTTATTGATTGTACAAATGTTTACTTTCAAAAATATGGATTACATTTGTCGTTTCAGTCAAAAACATACTAGAAAAGCATAATAGCAGAAAATATAAAGGTTTCATAGAAATGTTAAAAGTGCATATCAAGCATGCACACAGTCCCAGCACCCCTCATTGTAGCATCCTGGATCCGCCATAACCACTAGATCACCAGGTTATTCAAGATTTGTACTGCACTGTGGTTTGCCAAAGAGAAAGTCGGTTGGATTAAAACACAATGTCAGCATGTTAATGTAAACAAAATGAACAGAAACATAGCCTAACATGCATATTAATCTAAATAATGCACATGGTTTTGACAATTTTGGTGAAACAGCTCTATACAAAGGGAAAAAAAGAACTAGTTAGTATTATAGAGAGCCATACAGCTCTCTGACTTTGGCTCCAATGATGTCATCACTTAACACATTTGGCTGCCATTTTAAGAAGCAGGTAAGGCAGTTTTTTTGAAATTGGAAGGCTGATTTTACATTTTTCAAATGCTTTGGAACCACATTTAGGTAACTTACATAAATGTCATTTTAGCATTAACAAATTCTGCAGCCTTTCCTTTAGTCCCATTTGAGGTCAGATTTTTGAATAGCCTGTTGTCAAAATGTTGTTTAGGTATCCTTTAAGCACTGTTTTAGGAGGTAATACATTAGATAGACAAGTCTAACTGCATGATGGTGGTAGGAGTTTGCACTTTTTCTTGTTTTCTTTTAAGTGATTGTATGCTTTGTGATATATGGTTCTGTGTTTACATTTTACCTATTTTTATCCATTTTCTAAGTAAATGTCTTATATTTAAAAAGACTGTCTGGTGCCTTCGAAGTTCTTTGTTTTGCATGTGAATTACAGACGGTTAAGGCTGACTAAACTGTTCAAAGCTTGATGGTAATACCAAACTGGGGAAAGGTAAGAATTTATCTAAGGTCTTACATAGAGTTTTTAAGGGTTCATTTTGTATACCTGATTAGGTGCCCATAGGCGAAAGATATCTGGCTTTCCCCAAAGAGTAGAATTATCTGAGCCTGTACATTTGGGTATGCTAGCAGAAGGTTCACATTTTGAATCCCTTCAGAACTTGAGACCAAAGGTGGTTCAGACCCACCAAACAGACAGGAGGGTTAGCCTGTTCTGTTACCCTGTTCATAATACTGCACTCTGAGGTTGGCACTGTGGGAACAGAGGGCCTGACCTGCTGAGTGGGATTGTGACACTGCCCACCCCCGTCCCCCTGACCCCTATCAAGTACCCCCTCTCCCCCTCTACATACAGCTTCTCCCGTCACCCTATCCCAATCACTCTTGAAGCTGTCCACTGGTTTTAGGGATACCACCTCTTCTGGCAAGTCGTTCACCTTAGCCACTACTCTCTCAGTAAAAAAAGTACCTCCTCATCTCCTTTCTAAACCTTGCCCCCCACCAGGTTCAGGCTGTTACTCCTAGTGGTTTTATTTCTACTAAGGCTGAAGAGGCCTTTAGTGCTTGCCCTGTTTATACCCTTAAGGTACTTGAAGGACTCAATCATGTCCTCGCTCTCCCTTCTGTCCTTACGAGAGTACACATTGAGGCCCCTGAGCCCCTCCTCGTAGATGTTACCTTGCTGGCCCTGGATCATCTTTGTCATCCTTCTCTGGACTGCTTCCAGCAAGTTGATATCCTTCTTGAGATAAGAGCACCAAAACTGCACACTGTACTCCAGCTGTGCCCTCACTAGGACTTAGACCATGAAGCAAAATGACATGGATTGGACAGGAGGGGATGCTAGGGGATTAGATGGTAATCCCTGTCACTCTGTGTTGTGCACCTACTACCCCCCCGGCACACACTCTGTTTCATTATGAATTGGGGAGCCTGTCCACTACCCTGGTGCCCCCTTTATGTAATTTACTAGCCTTCCCTCCTTAGATAGGATAGGTCTCTGTTTGCTAACTGACTGGACCAAAGTTTATAATAGCTACTGCTGTAATGAGATTTATTTAGGCTCACTGCTGTCTGATGTTCGAGGCTTCACCCTCCTGTGATAGGATCTTGAGGCCATACCTTGTCTGACACTGGAGTATAAGTAGTGTTGTTGCCCCCTTCCCCATTTTTCTCCATCTGACAGTCTTTTCCTAACCCCTGAGTCAGATTGCCAGCTAGGGCAGGAGGTAAGACAGTGGCAGGAATTAAGCACTTATGCTTGCTCCTTGGCACAGTGACCAACTGCTGCCTAACGCTCAGTCGCTGAGCTATGGCAACTCATCTAGCTCACTCACAGACTCAGAGCTCAAGTCACCTGTGTCTCTCTCTCTCTCTCCTCTCCTCTCTCTCTCTCTTCCAGGGTGTACATATGAACATACAAAAAAGCCAGCAGAAGAAGGCCATTTGCTCTATCAAGTCTGCTCATATTGCAGGGTCCACAGCTTGAGCTACTGTACCTGCCCTCCCTCCCCACTCCTCCCATCCTCCCTACCCATGATCCTTGCCTGCTCCATATGTTTAGAAAATGGGTAAAACGATTTCAGCCTTCTGATTGGCTGAGGGACTTCTCTAGCTGGGCATCTATCAGACAACAGATGCCCGGCTATTAAAAGTACCAGCCCAGCCAACCACATTATTGCAATCATGCTGGCCAGCCTGCTGTGTAATTGGTTGAAACCCCCTCATTTCGTATTTAAATGTCCACCATTTTTTTTCTCTCGCTTAGTGAGACATGCCCCCCCCCCGTCTGTGCCCCGGTCCCATCACTGATCCTTCACCAATTCCCACAAATTGGCAGCCACCAAAAGCCCACGAATGTACCTGCTTTTTACAGGTTTACTTTCTCTTTCTGTCACCTCGTTCGACCTCCTCCCATAAAATCTACGGAACTTCCCTGATGTCCGTTCTCAGCTGATGTACAGCGCTGCCACCTGTCCATCACCTCAGCTCTTCTCATACAGAAGACATGCACTCCACCCCCATTCTGCTCCCCATTTCAAATGGTGCTGAACAACAAAGAAAGAAACTGCAGTCTTACATTCCTTTACGTAAGTCTCTCCCACAAAACTTATTTGATCGCTCACTTCTGTTTCATCGTCATGACAACAGAACGTGCGTCTGGAGTCAGGAAAGTGAAGTTGTGAGCCCGATCGACTTCAGGTAACTGGTGGTGGACAAACTGCGTCCCCATACAAAATAGTGAACTTCTATTTCAAGAATGTGTGTGGGGGCGGGCGGCGGGGGGGTTGACACTGCACTGTTAAGGGGGGTTTATAAACAGACTACTATAGGAAGCTGTGACTGCACACAACCAGTTTATTTAGGCAGAGGAACTATTTTATTACAAAATTACTCAAAACAATTTATTAACAATTTTTTAACTTTTTTTTTTTTTTTTTTACCAGTGCCGATTTTCTAAGTGCAATAATACCCTCCAGGGTGGGTGGTATGGGCTATACCGGACCTTCCAGAGGCTATGAGGCCCTCCGCCTGCGGCGTCGGGCCTCATTACGCCCCTGGGCAGTCCGGTATAGCCCAATACAGCCTCTCTTAAAGCTGCCCAGTGTCTTCAATGAGATCACCTCTTCCAGCAACACATTCCAAGTGTCCACCACCCTCTCTGTGAAGATGTACTTCCTGTCCTCCCTCTTAAATCTCCCACCCTCCAGCTTAAGACTGTGCCCCCTCATGTTATGGTTGCCACTCAGCTTAAAGAGACTCTCCTTATCAACCTTATTTATTCCTTTCAAGTACTTGAAGGTCCCAATCATGTGTACTCCCTCTCTCTCTCTCTCTCTCTCTCCCCTGTCTTCCAGGGAGTACATATTCAGTGCCCTCATGCCTTACCCTGTTGACCCGCTATCATCTTTGTAGCCCTCCTCTGGACCTTCTCCAGCAGGTTAATGTCATTTTTGAGGTGTGGGCACCAGTACTGAACTCCATACTCTAGATGCAGCCTTACCAGTGACCTGTACAAGGGCAGTATAACCTCCTCTGTCCTACTACTGATCCCACTAGATATGCATCCCAGAATCTTGTTTGCATAGCTGCTGCTTTCTTGCACTGTGTGGAGTACTTCATGTCACCAGTGATCATCACTCTCAGGTCCTTCTCCTCTGATGCAGGTACTCAGACTCCACCCAGGTAGTACTCTGTCTGGAATTCTTGGCTCCAATATGCATAACTTTGCATTTCTTGGCATTGAAGCCAAGCTGCCAGATCCTGGACCACCTCCCAGCTTTTCCAGATCTTCCTGTAAGTCCTGTATCCCTTCAGCTGTGTCTACTCTCCCACAGAGCTTGGTGCCATCCACGAATAGGCACATTTTGCCCTTAATGCTATCTCCATGTGTACATACAGTGTACATGTTGAGATCCCTCAGTCTGTCTTCGTAGGCCTTCCTGCACCATTTTAGTGGTCCTCCACTGGAGTGCTTTCACCCTATCTGTGTCCTTTCTGAGGTGTGGTCTCCAAAAATGGACACAGTCCTCCAGGTGGGGGTGCACCAGGGAGCAATACAGCAGCAACACCACCTCCCTCCTCCCACGAGAGATACCCCTTCCTATGCATCCCGTCATCCCCCAGTCCTACCCACAGTCTTGCCACACTGTGCTGCCAGCTTGAGGTCCTCTAATATAACAACCCAGGGTCCCAGGAGTAGCTCTCTATGTAAAGGAAGGGATCAAAGTAACAGAACTAAAGAGTAAACAGGGAGCAGATGAGGCACTCTGGGTCACCCTGGAGACAGGAAATGGCACCACAATCCACATGGGGGTTGTATGCAGACCCCCATCTCGGGGAAGGAATGGACAAGGAAATGATAGAAGGCTTCCTTAGAATGGCAGAAAAAGGGGAGATATTGTTGATGGGGGACCTGAATACTCCAGATGTTAACTGGAGCACCTTTGCTGCAGGCACATCCAAGAGCAGGGTCATTCTTGATGCCCTACAGGGGCATGCCTCAGACAGCTAGTATTGAAACCCACTTGGGAGGGAGCAATCTTAGACCTAGTACTCTCAAATGGGGATGGAGAAAGAATCTCAGATTTAGAAGTAGGTAGCCATGTGGGAACAAGCGACCGCCAAACAGTGTGGTTCACGATAAACACAGCCATACAAGCAAGCCATACAAAAGCAAGAGTATTGGACTTTAGGAGGGCTGACTTTGGGAAAATGAGAGAGTGCCTCAGAAAAGCACTAGCAAACAGGCTAGAAGGAGGGGTGGAGGAACAATGGGGAGTAATCAAAACTGCCATCACAGAGGCAACAAGCCTTTGTGTAAAGCAAATCAACAAAACACAACGAAAGAAAACAACGTTATGGTTCTCAAAAGAGGTGGCAGGGAAGGTTAAGCAGAAAAGGATAGCATTCAGGGAATATAAGGAAACACAGAAGGAGCAGGACAGAGAACTTTATTAGTTAAAGCAGAAAGAGGCTGGGAAGGCAGTCAGAATAGCAAAGGCCCAAACCGAGGAAAGGATAGCCAACTCTGTTAAGAAGGGGGATAAGACCTTTTATAGATACATTAGGAAGTGAAGAAAGACCAAAGGAGGGATACTGAGGCTTAATAAAGGGGAAGGAATGTGCATAGAGGGTGACAGTGAAAAAGCAGGGATACTGAATGAATATTTCTGCTCAGTATTCACAAAGGAAGAGGGGGAGGTACCTAAACCAAACAAGAGAAACACTCTGAAGATGAGGGTTGATACCAGTCCATTTACAGAAGAAACGGTTCTGAAAGAACTAATAAAATTTAAGGTGGACAAAGCAATGGGGCCTGATGGGATTCACCCAAGAATTCTAAAAGAACTAAGGGTAGAACTAGTGACACCGCTGACTACTGTCTTTAACAAATCATGGGAGGATGGGGTGGTATCTGAGGACTGGAGGAGGGTGGATGTGATTCCTCTTCACAAAAGTGGGAGCAGGACAGAGGCAGGAAACTACAGACCAGTTAGTTTGACCTCAGTGGTAGGGAAAATTATGGAATCACTTCTGAAGGAAAGAATTGTTGAGTACCTAGAGGCCAGTGGGACACAGGACCCAAGGCAGCATGGATTCACGATGGGAAGGTCATGTCAGATGAATCTAATAGATTTCTTTGACTGGGTGACCAAAGTAGTAGACCAGGGAGGGGCTGTGGACATGGCCTACCTAGATTTTAGCAAGGCATTTGATACAGTCCCACACAAAGATTAATACACAAGTTAGCCAGCCTTGGAGTGGGTCCCAAGGTGGTAGCCTGGATAAAAATTGGCTAGACAACAGGACGCAAGGTAGTAGTAAATGGAGTCCACAGTGAAGAAAGGAGGGTTACTAGTGGGGTACACGGGAGTTCAGTACTGGGACGGTCCTTTTAATGTCTTTATAAGTGACATTGCAGAGGAACTGGAAGGAAAAGTATGTCTCTTTGCAGGCGACACAAAGATCTGCAATAGGGTTGATACACAAGATGGAGTGGGAAAGGATGAGAGGGACTTGGCAAGGTTGGAGGAATGGTCAAATGTATGGCAGCTCAGATTCAATGCAAAGAAATGCAAAGGTAATGTACCTGGGAAACAAAAACCCAGGAGAAGAGTACACAATGGGGGGTGAGATACTGACAACAGTAAAAATGGAAAGGGACCTGGGGGTAATTATATCAGATGACCTAAAGGTGGGCAAGCAATGTGAGAAGGCAGTAAGGAAGGCTGGGAGAATACTGGGATGCATAGCTAGAGGCGGCGATAGTAGAAAACAGGAAGTTGTTATCCCTCTGTACAGACAGTTGGTGAGACCCCATCTGGAGTGCTGTGTGCAGTTCTGGAGACCCCATCTCCGCAAAGACATAGACAGAATGGAAGCTGTCCAGAGGAGGGCAACCAAAATGGTGCACGGTCTGCACAAGAAGACTAACTAAGAAAAACTAAAGGAGCTTAATATGTATACCCTTGAGGAAAGAAGGGAGAGAGGGGACATGATAGAAACTTTCAAGTACCTCAAGGGAATCAACAAAGTCCAAGAGGGTAGCATCTTTCAGAAAAAGAGATGTGCAAGAACAAGGAGGCACAATTTGAAGATAGAGAAGGGACAGCTCAGAGGTAATATGAGGAAGTATTTTTTCACAGAGAGGGTTGTGGATGCATGCAACAGCCTCCCTGAGGAGGTCGTGGAGTCAAGAACAGTGGGGGAATTCGAGAATGCATGGGACAGACATAAGGCAGTCCTAGTGGGGGGTAGGAGAAAGTAAGCTGTTGGTTAACTAGGATCTGCAGCTTACTGTTAGGTAGGAAAATGGGCAGACTAGGTGGGCCAAGCGGTCCTTATCTGCCGTCAAATTCTATGTTTCTATGTTTCCCACCACTGGAGATACCCCTTCCTATGCATCCCATCATCCCCTAGTCCTACCCACAGTCTTGCCACACTGTGCTGCCACCTTGAGGTCCTCTAATATAACAACCCTGGGTCCCTTTCCTTATGATGACTGTCAGTACTCCCCCATCCTATACTTAGCACCGGGGTTCCTGTGCCCTAGCTACATGATTTTGCATTTTTTGGCATTGAACTCCAACTGCCATATCTTTAATAATAATAATAAACTTCATTTATTCAGCGCCTTTCAGAAGCATCAAGGTGCTTTACATAAAGAATAAATAGAGCAAGATAAAAACAAGCACATAATATAAAACAGATGACCAATAAAAATCAGTAACATTTAGGCAGCATATGCTTGGTGCCACAAATATGTTTTTAATGCCTCTCACCACTCCTTAAGTTTCCCAAGATCACTGTACATTTTCTTCTCCCCCAACTGTCCACCTTATTTTGATTTCATCTGCAAAAAGGCATACCTTACCCTCCAGTTCTTCTGCAGTGACCCCTATGAAGAATTTGAAGATTGGTCCCTGTACCAAGCCCTGTGGAACCCCTCTTGTTACTCTCCCATCCTTAGGGTGAGTGCCGTTAACCACCACCCTCTGTCTCCTATACATATAAATGTATTTATTTAGTTAGTTATGTAAGTCATAAGCCACAACAGGGTGTGCATTAAAGGATTTTAATGCACGCCCCGAGGGGGTGCTAAGGCATGAGTCAGAAGGCTTAGGAAACTTGAGGAGTGGTAAAAGACATGGGAGTTGGGGTTCAATGCCAAAAAATGCAAAATCATGCAGCTAGGGCATAGGAAACCCAGAACTGAGTATAGGATGGGGGGGGGGGTTACTGACAGCCAGTAGAGAGGAAAGGGACCCTGGAGTTGTTATATATGATAGATTTCATTTGAAACACCGATATATAATTAAAATGTGCGTGCTTTTATAAACTTCAGGAATGTATTTGAGCAGTTTGGGTCTGCCTATGTAACTGTGTTTTCCCACCTTTTCTCTTTGTGTATTAAGTTTTATTGCCTACTTTCTTCATCCTGTTTTTTGTCCTCTGTTTTTCCCCACATTCAAGATATAGAATCTTTATCACGGAATGTTTACCATGGAATACAATGATTCAAAATTCTGCTTAGTTCCACCGGCAGAATGTTCCTCCCCTAACATAGTGTAACAGAAAATCCCCCTCCCCGAATGCCCCAAAGTTACACCCCCCTTCAATTTATTTTTTTTAAATATAGATGATTAAGGAATGCTCTCGTGCGGGGGAGCTAGATTGCACCCAGGGAATATGTCAAGGTTTCCCAGCATGAGAGAACAAGGGAGGGTTTGTTTTTTATTAATAAAGGCAGCTCGAGGAAATAATTTAGAACCCTGGAAGAGTTTCAGGAGGAGTCCGCTTGGTTTTTGAGGGGTTGGAAGTAGGAAGGGAGAGAGATAGAGACATGACACGGATAGCAAATGGGGACCTGTTGGCTTACCTGGTGAGGCTGAAGCCATCCCGAGGGCTGTGCCATGTATCTCTGCTCACCTGTCCTGCAGCTCCATTGTCTTCTGCAGTCTCCGGCCCTGTAGTGCGGCAGTTCCGTTGCGATGGTCAGCGGAGTACATTCCTCAGTGTGGGCTCAGTTTAGCCCATCTTTTATTTAATAAAAAGTTTGTCCGGTCCCTCGGAGGTGGCAGTTTCTTTGAGCCACATCAAGAAGGAAGAAGAGGCTGCCGTGCATCGGAAAGTCCTGCAAGGCCCCCCTGCTGCTTGAGTTGTCTGCCTCTCTGCCTGCCTGCTTGAAGACCCTCCCACCTCCAGCAGCATCTCCCTCCTCCCATTCCAGATGTTTTCACCCCAAGTTGGGGGCGGTGAGTCGGTGGTAGCATTAAAGGCAAAGTGCTGACCACCAGAAGTTTCTAAATTAATAATTTAATTGTTTTAAAGCTCTCTGGGTGCTTGGGAAAACGGCTGAGCACCGTGTAGACAGCAGGTCAAAAAGGGCCCAATTTAAATAAATATTTGGGCACAGCGACGCCCATAGGAGGGGCCAGGGCATATAGGCCCACAGAATAGGGCTTTTAAATATTGATAAGGGGCAGAGCCAGGACGGGACAAAAGAAAGTTGACTCACATAGAAGCCCTGTAAGGTCTGAAGAAATATTTAAAGGGGTCACGTTCTAGTGGAGCATTAAAGGAATAAAGTTACCTGTAGAGATTCAAAGAGCTAAACAGAATAGCCCCCCCAAGTCAAATGAGCCCAGTAAGTATTAATGCCACAAGTTAGAGGGACAACCAATTTTGGGGCCAGCTTGACAAGAAACCTTAGCCATTAGTATTGCTGTATATTGACTCCACACTAGGAATAGGTTTAGGAGGGATCTTCCTCCCTCAGTATTTACCTTCTATTTGGGACCAGTGTAATACATGAACAGTACTCTATACAAACAGTTATTCTGGAAAGACAGCTTACCAATTTATGGCAGATTTCCTTAGGATTTAAATAGACAGTATCAGATTTTAACACTGCCTTTATGCTGCATTATGGCCTGTTTTGTTTTTTTCTGATTGTGAACTGCAACTATATTAACTGTTTTGCTGCCTAAATTTTGGTGACTCCTGGCCAATTCTCCCTGGAGTGAGGCGGGGGCCCTACCCCAGAGTCATAGCCAAACCATTGCTGAGAGGACTCGAGTACCTTGTTTGGCTAATTTTCCCCATCTTCTTATTCACAGTGCCTGGGATTTCGATCTGCAGTATCAGAGGTCCAACTCCAAAGGTCCAGGATTTCAGCGCCCAAGGTCCCACTGCTGGGAAACTAGACATCATGGTATGCTGGGGTCAAGAGTGGACTATCTAGGGTGGTCAGAAAAGGGCCTTCGCCATAGCAGCTTGCCCCAATGCAGACCACTTGTCACATTGGGGTTAAGAGTGGACCATCTAGGTTGGTCAGAAAAGGGTCTTTGCCATAGCAGTTAGCATCAATGCAGACCACATGTCATATCGAGCGTCAAGAGTGGACCATCTAGGAGGGTCAGAAAAGGTTCTTTACCATAGCAGCTAGCCCCAATGCAGACAATGTGGTATGCCAGGGTCAAGACAGGACCATCTGGGGTGGTCAGAAGAGGGCCTTCGCTGTAGCAGCTAGCCCCAACCCAGACAACATGGTGAGCTGGGGTCAAGAGAGGACCATCTTGGGTGGTCGGAAGAGGGCATTCTCTGTAGCAGCTATCCCCAATGCAGACAACGTGGAATGCTGAGTTCAAGAGTGGACCATCTAGGGTGGTCAGAAAAGGGCCGTCACTGTAGCAGCTTGCCCCAGCGCAGACCATGTGTTACATCGGGGTCAAGAGTGGACCATCTAGGGTGGTCAGCAAAAGGCCTTCACCGTAGCAGTTAACCACAATAAAGACAACATGGTACTGCGAGGTCAAGAGTGGACCATCTAGGGTGGTCAGAAAAGGGCCTTCACCATAGCAGTTAGCCCCAACGCAGACAACATGGTATGCCGGGGTCTAGACAGGACCATCTGGGGTGATTAGAAGAGGGCCTTCACCATAGCAGCTTGCCCTGTCACAGACATCCCTGGCTCCGGGGTCAAGAAATCGACTCCTCCCAGTGATTGTGACAGGCTGACTTGTTCTAGCCATTGCCTCTAAGACTTTTTAACACTGTTGAACTATATATTTTCTTAAAATCTATTGCTTTGCCCAGTTATTCTTTTTCCATAGCGTATGGGTCCCCCCCATATTTGTTATTGCTCTGAAAATTCAGTAAACTCTTATTATATCTGACTCTTTAGTATGTTCATCTCTTTTCTGCTGATCGCCCAGTGGTACCCATCTAGGGGAAACAGAGCCTCCCCTTTATTCCGGCTCTTTCTATACTTACCAGTTGCTGGTGCTGATTGGCCTGCATGTAAATAGGGGTCAATCACCTGGCTGTTGGGCCGAACAACCCAACAAGGCCTCTGCCCTCCTCCTTGGCTAATTGGCTTTCGAATCCCAGGGCAGAGCCGGTTATAATACTGTACACACATACAACAAAGGCCTCTTCTAGAGCTAGAGACTCAGTTGTCTCACTGTCAGGGCAAGCAGAAGAGATTTCCCTGATGAGCAGGTAAAGCCAGAAGGGGGATTTTTCATTGTCAGCAAAGAAACAATTGTAAAATGTAGAATAAAGTATGGACTGGTGTGTGTAAACTTGAGTTTACACACACCGACCCATATTTTAATTTATATAATTGTTGGGTTCCCTTTTTTCAGCTCAGCAATTGTATAAAATAAAAACGTGCTGTGCAGCTGCAGTCCAGTAAAGCTATAGTGCAGGACCGTGGTAGCCTTTTTTAATTTATTTAAAAGCCTTTTTTTTTTTATCTTGTGAGCAGCCGCCAACTGAAGTCCCTGTGCCATGGTTGATTTATTTCTTTCATTACTTACCGCCGAGTCCAGGGTGGTGGTTTAGTGTCCAGTTCGGTGAGCAGTGAGCAGCCGAGAAGGAAGGAAGGAACTGCGGTAGGAGCATGCGCAGTGTGAGGGAAACCATGGGTGTGTTTGTCATAATAAACAGCCCTTTATTACAGCAAATTACACCACAGTTTCCCTATGGGAAAAAAGGGAAAACAGTAATTATAAAAACTATAAACAACACTTAAATGTTTCTAATTAGTTTATGTGTGTAAGGAGAATGTGACGACTGGGGAAACAACATTTAATTAGTTTTATTTAAGGTAGTTTTATTTTTAGGTTCCAGTTAAAGAGCACGTGCTTAGTAAGGATGTATATCTTAAAGAATGAAGGTCTGGGGCCTTTAGATGCATCAGTAATCCTTTTGTTTGCTTTTCTTTGTTTAACTACTTTTTCATAATTTTACTTGCATTTTGCTAACTATTAGCAAAAGAAGAATCCAGTGGAATTCTTGTATTATGATGTCAGAAAAGCTTTACTGGCAAGGCTGGCAGTGTACTTCAGTGGGTAACTACAAACCTGTTTTCAGATTTTTATAGAGAAATAACACTTCTTTCCACCAAAATATTATATCTTTATTAGAAATATATAGTTTTTGATCACCTGTGATCCTCTGTTTTAATTTAGTAGGTGACATTTTCTTCATAAACAGATTTTACTTGGGAAGATGAAGAGAGAAGATTGTTTTATAAATTGTAAAATCATACAGATGGACCACAGTAGTGCAAACATATAAACATCAAAGTTTATTGCCGGAAGAAGTATCTATTTCTTTTGAAAAAGAAAAATGTATTTACATTAAGTTTCTCATTGAAATACTTTGGGCTACTAAGTAGCTGGCAGTTTCTGACATCATAATACCAGAATTATTTTTACTTACAGTGTGAAAAGCGAAGGTAAAAAAAAAAATTGTTTCTGCACCCTCTCAAATATTTTATTGTAAAAGTATAAAGTAATTATTGAAACAGAGGTTGACGGCAGATAAGGACCACAAGGCCCATCCAGTCTGCACATTTCTTTTTCTATCTTATAGATGTGCCATCGGCCTTTGCTCTGTCAGTGGCCTATCTATTCATATTCATCCATATTGCTCCCTTATGTCTATCCCATGCCTGTTTGAAGCCCTGCACTGTATTCATAGCCACCACTTCCTGAGGTAGGCCGTTCCATGCATCCACCACTCTTTCTGTGAAAAAGAATTTCCTCACATTCCCCCTTAATCGGCCTCTCTCTAATCTCATGCTGTGTCCTCTTATCCTGCTATTTTTCTTATATTTAAACATGTTAGACTCTTTCACCTTGTTAATGCCCTTAAGGTGTTTGAATGTCTTGATCATATCACCTCTCTCCCTCCTTTGCTCAAGGGTATACATATTAAGCTCCGTTAATCTGTCCTCATATGTCTTCTGATGCAGTCCCTGCACCATTTTGGTTGCCCTTCTCTGGACTGCCTCATTTTGGTTAATGTCCTTGTGAAGGTGTGGCCTCCAGTATTGCACGCAGTACTCCAGATGGGGCCTAACCAGTGTCTTGTAAAGAGGGATTATTACCTCCCTCTTACGACTTGTGATACCCCTACTAATACACCCTAACACCCCTAGCCTTACCTACTACTTTAGAGGTCTGCTTGGATGATTTCAGGTCATCGGTGATGATGATGCCCAAGTCTCTTTCTTCCTTTGTGACTGCCAGCAACTCCCCTCCCAGCCTATAGGTGGCTTCAGGGTTTCTCTTCCCTATGTGCATGATCTTGCACTTCTTTGCATTAAATCCCAGTTGCCACTCTTCTGACCATTTTGCTACTTTATCCAGATCTCTTCTCATTCTGCCCACCCTATCTGGATCATCTATTCTGTTGCAGATCTTGGTGTCATCTGCAAACAGACAAGCCTTACCCTCTAGTCCATCTGCAATGTCACTAATGAAGATATTGAAGAGGACTGGCCCCAAGACTGATCCCTAAGGTACCCCACTTGTGACTTGCATCTCTTCTGACTGTATATCATTTACCACCACTCTCTGTTTTCTGCCCCCAACCAGTTTGCCACCCAGTTGACCAACTTCAGACCCACCCCAAGCCTACCCAGCTTATTTATCAATCTTCTATGTGGAACAGTGTCGAAAGCTTTGCTGAAAGTCAAGGCACGACATCAACTGCCCCCTTGGTCCACCACTCTGGTTACCCAGTCAAATAAATCTATGAGATTAGTTAGACAGGACCTTCCTTTTGTAAACCCATGCTGTCTTGGATCCTGTGCCCTATGGATTCCAGGTGTTGCACTGTCCTTTCCTTAAGGAGTGCCTCATAATCTTGCCCACTACTGAGGTAAGACTGACTGATCTGTAGTTCCCTGCCTCCTCCTGCTACCACTCTTGTGGAGCAGGATCACATGACCCTTCTCCAGTCTTCTGGGACCTCTCCTGTGCTCAGAGACTCACTAAACAGTTCTGCTAATGGCTCTGCTAGTTCCACCCTTAGCTCCTTAAGTACCCTGAAATGTATACCATCAGGTCCTATTGCCTTGTCCACCCTGAGCTTAGTGAGCTCTTGTAGGACCCTTTCTTTTGTGAAGGGAGTAGTGCTCACCTCCCTCCCCCGTGTCCATGGTGCTGAGCTGTGGGCCCTGCCCTACCTTCTCTTCAGTAAATACTGAGCAAAAAGTATCTATTTGAGATAGATGCTTTTACAGGGTCCTCCTCCTCACATGCCCCTTTTCTCCTTTGAGCTTAGCAATACCCCTCTGGACTTTCTCCTTTCACTAATGTATCTATAGAAAGTCTTGTCACCTTCTTTTACTGTTTGTGCTAGTGTTTCCTCAGTTTGGGACTTTGCCTGCCTTACTGCCTTCCCTGCTTCCCTTAGGGCAGTTTGGTATGCCTTCCTATCTTCATTCTGCTGTGTTCCCTTATATTTCTTGAAGGCCAGCCTTTCGGCTCTGACCTTTTCTGCTACTGTATTTGAGAACCAAAGTGGTTTCCTTCTTCTTTTGCACTTCCTTTTCTGTCTAACACAATGGGATGCTGCTTCAAGTATTGCATCCTTAATGCTTGCCCACTTTGCCTGTACCCCCTCACCTGTGTTTCTTTTTGCCAGGGCTAGCTTAACACTGTTGGCCATCTTATCAAAGTCAGCCCCTCTGAAGTCCCATATTTTTGCCTTGGAATGGGATGATTCAGATGTAGTGGCCAAATTGAACCATACCATCAAAATGCAATAAATAAAATAAACAGTTGTCTATTTGTTAGACACAAATACCTGTTCTTTATGGTTTTTGCAGTGTAGAGGTAGCAGCCATGTTTGTGATGTAAGATCAATTCTGGTTGTAGGGGGACTGATGGAAGATAGCTCTGGTTGTAGGAAGATAGCTCTGGTTGTAGGAGGACTGATTTGCTCATTGTGTGATGTGGTTTAGGACCAGCATGACTGTGCATTATAGAGATTTTCTGCACTATCACATGATATGTTTTGACCAATAAGATAAACTTTTATGGAGTGATTTTATATATTATGTCTGTATTTTGTGTGTCTTATTTGTAACACAGGATATTGTTGTAAATGGGCCTACAAGCCCAACAATTGTTCCCTGTATAAAAATAAATGTTTAACAAACAAACGAGACTTCTTTATTTTGAATGCCCATTTTATAAGGACTGGCTTTCTTTGCTGTAACTGAGAGTGCCCAGGAGGTGTGTGTTTTTTCTACAGCTGGATTACTCTGCCAGTCCCCACAGCAGCCTCTACTTCCCAGCTGGCCACAATCCCTGCACCTGGACCAACCCCCAGCATCTGCTCCCTCCCAGACCACTCTCCCTGTAGCAGGAACCCCCTTCAACCCCAAAACCCCCTTCCTGTGGATCACCCTCCAGTCACAGATCACCCTTCAACCCCTAGTCAACCACCTCCCTGCAGCTGGACCACCAGACCAGCCTCCTCTCCCTAGCTGACTACACTCTTTGCAGCAGGGCAACCTTTTCCAACCCCAGACCAGCCTCTTCCCCCAGTTGACCAATCTCCCTGCAGCTGAACTATTCCCCACCCCAGCCCCAGACAACTGCCTCTCTTCTCTGGCCAGAGAGGGTGCCTGGTTGGGAGGGTGTGGTTGGTCTGGGGGTGTGATCTAGTAGCAGGGAGTGTAGTCAGCTGAGGAGAGGGTGGTCCAACTGCAGAGAGGATTGCAGGCTGGGAGCTGGAGGTTAGAAGGGTGGTCCAGTGGCAGGGAGTGTGTTCGGCTGTAAAATGGAGGCTGGTCCGAGGTAGGAAGGGTGGTTCAGCTGCCCCTTTCAAAGACATCAGAAACAACAGACAACAGAAAAAAATGGAGTTAGTCAGCAGAAGGTGAATTTTAGTCCGAGCACGATTTCCACTTTCCTTATGGTGCTGTTGGCTACACATGGTGGCTCGACTCTCCCTGCACTTTCCTTAGTTACTGGTGCAATTATCATAATGGTCCCTTGTCTCCAATTCTTTCTTCTTCAGCAGTACCTTAGCTTGGCCGTGACTACCTCCTGTCCTGATGGGGGCCTTACACTTGATAAGTTTCATGTTCAACACTTTAGTCTTTTTCCCGCAGGTACCACTGGGCTGCAGTACTCTGAAGGTGTGTGCCATCATTCTCAGGTTTTCACTTTACTGCTGTTACACTTCCGCATTTCAGAGTAAAAACATAGGTAGACCATTGCCTGCCTCTGCATCCAACTACTGATTTTCCCTTGGCCTAGCATGAGCAGGGCACCACTGTGACTCGGCTAACAGCTATATACAGTTGTGTGTGAACACAGGCTTGGCCAGCTACTGTGCCCTCGCAGGCCACTGTTTCTTTGGAGCAGAATAGCTGCAGCCATGTGACGGTTCCCAATGCCTTGGCTGACCTTGTCCATGCTGGAGTCTGGCCTACCTTGTCTGGCAGCATTTCTTCTTGCTGGAGTCTTGCTTGTTTCTTTGGGTGCAGGATCGTATGCATGGGTTTTTCTCTGGACTTACCTCCCACTACAGACCCAAGGGCCATCAGGTTGTTTCTCTTGAGGGAACCCCCTCCAGATTCCCCCACCCTGCTGGTCATCCCACTACATATTTCCCCACTATGAGCAAGTTATCATGAAATGTCCCAGATCCCCTGTTCTCAGGATTTCCCCAGGCTTTGAGCACTACACCTGTTGTGTGCATCTGAGTAGTGCCACTGTGGAATGCCTCCCTTGGGTTACTCAAGCTGCTGGCTTGTGGCTTCCACAAGCACTGCTGCTTAGTACCCTCAGCCAACTGTGAGTGTACATTCCAGCACTCTTCAGCTCTTGAACCCACAACTTCTCGCTACTCTTGAAGACTGCTGCCTTCACCCTGCACCACCCAGGCACAGTTCTTTACTACCCTAAGCTCTTCTTATCATGTTATACCTTCAGGCTAACACCAGACAGTCAAACCTGAGATCTGGGCATGCACAGTAAAATAACCACCTTCCCCTAACTGGAAGGAGAGTGTTGTTACAGCAGCGTACCAACATCAGCGACATCCAACCCACCTGCAGGCCCTGCAATGCACTACCGTCTGTTGTCACCTAGGTGGTAGTACTGTGGTGACAGACTGTACTCTCCCTCCCTGGAAGAGCAGAGTTTCTTCTGGGATGCTGGACCCTTCTCCCCTGGCTGGCCCCCAGCAGCTATACCTCATTCCCAAACCTGGGTCGCCAGTGTCACAAGCAGTAACTCTACTGTTGTGCCATTGGGCCATCTCCCAGATTTTTCCCACATTTTACTAGACAGTAACATCATTTTAGAAGGAACTCTAGGTCCAATATGTCTGTCCCCTGTGTCATAAGCAGGTATGAATAAGTGAGTATGCTGTGCAAGCAGGTACCAATTTAAAGGTGTTTCTTACCCACCCTACAACCTAGGATATCCAATAATCCCATTGGTAAGCAATAATTAGTCCAGACTTACCTTGAAGGCCTGTACTGTCTTCCTGTTCATTGTCTCCATTGGTAAGGCAGCTAGGGCTATAGTTTCAACACCCTATCAGAGAAGCAAGGCTTCCTAGTATTATCCCTGAATTTACCTCCTCTGCGCTTCAGGACATGACTCATTGTCCTGCTGGAGGACACTAGATTAAATATATTTTGAATGTTTGATGCTGTCAATACTCAATATGTTAAAAACTGAGTTATAAGCCTAATTAATTATTTATGAGCCTAGCAACGCTCCAGATTGACTACCGGATTGGTCATTACGTCTTGGAAATGATTGATCCAGCTGCAGACTGGCACTGTATGGCATGCACGGCTTTCAGCACTCAGCTAAAACCAAAATAAAACGAGCAAAAATGAAAGTTGTTATTCCAATTATACCATTTCCTTGGATTATCAACCGGCTGGAGAGAGGTGGACCCCAACCAGTCATTACTCCCTCGGAAATGACCGGCTTCTCAGCCATTATTGCTTAAATGATGCCCCCTCTCTGCTTCATTTTCTCAAATGTGAACATGTTTAGGGCCAACAGTCTCTCCACATAGCTTTTGTTTCCCATACCCCTGATCATGTTGGTGGCCCAGCAGTACACTTTGTACACTGCCTTAAAGTCCTCCTGTATTAATGAGTCCAGAACTGCCCGCAGTACTCTAGATGGGGCTCAACAAGGGCTGCTTGTAAAGAGGGAGAATAACCTCAGTACATGAAAAATAAAATCCAGTACTCGCCACTCTGATAGGGAACTGTCTCTCAGTGTTGTCAAAAATCTATTCCAAACTGCAATTTGTTGAAATGGTGCAAAGAAACAGCAACTTTATTTCAGACGTCAGGTGTGCGGAAACAGGAAGTGCCAGTTGGACCCTCGCCATGTGGTTGCCTCACGGCGAGGATCACACTGGCACTTCCTGTTTCTGTACACTTGATGTCTAAAATAAAGTTGCTGCTTCTTTGCACCATTTCAACAAACTGCAGTGTGGATTTCTTAGCAATTTTAGAGAGGCAGTTCCCTGTTGGAGTGGTGAGTACTGGATCTTTATTTTTATTTATTGATTGTCACACAATCCATGCACCCGCTTCTTAGTGTGACCATTTCCATGCAAGATAGATGGGGAAGATAACTTCCCCTGCCCTGCTGGTGTCCCCCTCCCCCCCATTGATGCACTCCAGCAGTCTGCCGGCCTTCTTGACAGTAGCCACACATTGATCACCATGCTTCATCCCCTTGTCTGTTACAACCCCAGGGCTTTTTCTTCCCCGACTGTAGCAAGAGTAGTCCCACACACTGTCTAGGTTCTACCTCTGTTTTTCCTCCCATTTGATAGCACCTTGCACATGGCTACATTGAATCTGGGACTCCAGGAGTCTGACCAGTTACCCAGCGTGTTCAGGTCCTCCTGAAAATGTTTCCCCATCCTTGTGTGAGTCCACCACCCTGGGCAACTTAGTGCCAGCTTATGCAGCCTGTTACAGACCTCCAAGCTTCCAGATCATTCAAAAAAATATAAACAGCAATGATGCCACCACCAGCCCCTGAAATACATCACTAAGGTGCATTACATTTGAAGTTGTTCCCATGTGCCAGAACCTTTGACTTCCTGACCCCAAGCAAGTTAGCAGTCCACCTTGTGTATGCCTTGTCTATATCACACTTGTGTACTTTGCCCAGAAGGTTGTTATGCACAACAGTGCCAGAGGCCTTGCGGGAATCCAAACAGACCAAGATTATGGCCAGCCCCTATCCACCTCTGAAATCACCCCTTCCAAGAAGGGGATCGGGTTGGTTTGACGTGATCAGCACTCAAAAAGCCATGCTGTGAAAGGGCACGAACCTTGGCCTCAAAGGGAAGGACCCCCTCAGCCTTTTATTTTGTTTACCTGTGTAGTTTGCAGGCATGAACAATGATTGCCTCCATTGCACCCTCTTAATTTCATCAGGATTTAAATGTAGGAGGAGAGCAGATGTAGTCCCACTTCACAAAAGTGGTAGCAGGGAAGAAGCTGGCAATTACAGGCCAGTCGGCTTAACTTTGGTGGTGAGGAAAATAATGGAATCACTGCTGAAGGAAAGGATTGTGAAATATCTTGTAACCAGTGGCTTACAGGATCCAAGGCAGCATGGATTCACTGGGGGGAGGTCATGTCAAACAAATCTGATAGATTTCTTTGACTGGGTGACCAGGGAAGTAGATTGGTGGGAGCAGCTGATGTGGCCTACTTAGATTTCAGTAAGGCCTTCGACACCGTTCCACATAGGAGACTCGTAAACAAGCTGGGCAGCCTAGGAGTGGCTCCAAAAGTGGTAAACGGAGTAAGGAATTGGTTGGGGGATAAGAGACAGAGGGGTGGTGGTAAATGGAATTCACTCAGAGGAAGGAAGGGTGACCAGCTGGGTGCCACTAGGATCAGTACTGGGACCAGTCCTCTTTAATGTCTTTATAAGTGACATTGCAGAGGTGCTTGCAGGGAAGATGTACCTTTTTACAGATGATACTAAAATCTGCAATAGGGTTGACACTCCCGGGGGGTGGTGAAAAATATGGGTAGGGATCTAAGAAAGCTTGAAGAGTGGTTAAGAGTGTGGCAACCAAGTTTCAGTGCGAAGAAGTGCAAAATCATGCACTTGGGGCACAAAAACCGAGGGGTGGAATACAAAATGGGGGAGTGGTACTGACGACCTTCAAACAGGAAAGAGACCTGGGGCTAATCATATCTGTTGACCTAAAGGTGGCCAAACAGTGTGACAAGGCAGTGGAAAGAGCCAGTGGAATGCTGGGATGCATAGGTAGGGATCTTAGGAATTTTTTTAGAGAGTATGCAACTTCGAAACATGATTCACTTGTCACACAGTTCATGTTATGGACATGTAATGAGGTACCTAAACATTATCTTTCATTTGTATTTTTTTCTGTTCTCATGGGAGTATTAACAGGTGCTTAGTCAATCTGAATAATCACCATGGCTATACTGTACCCCCTTTCCCTGCCCTCTCTGTTCTCTTACCTCAATACAATATTCATTTTGATGGATCATAGATTCATAGACATGTGTTGGCAGAAAAGGACCTTCCTAACCCACTGGGTCTACCCATTCCCCATACTTGTCCCCTCCTCCAAGTTCCCCCCCACCTCCTGCCAATGTCAGCCCCTTGTGTTTGTCCCAGGCCTTCTTGAAACCCTCCACTGTACTGGCACTCACCACCTCCTCCAGCAGACTGTTCCAAGGCTCAACCACTCTCTCCGTGAAGTAATACTTCCTAACATTTCCCTTAAACCTTCCCCCTCCAATTTCAATCCATGCCCCCTAGTTCTTGTATGTACCTTCCCTGAAAATAAGCTGTTCCCCTCATTATTGATCCCCTTCACATACTTGAATGTTTTGATCATGCCCCCCCCCTTGTCTCCAGAAGATACAAATTCAGCTCCTTTAACTTCTCCTCGTTTGTCTTCCTGCTTAGCCCATGCACCATTTTAGTAGCCTTTCTTTGCACCCTTTCCATGCCATCTATGTCTTTTTGTAGGTGGGGTCTGCAGAACTGTACCCCATACTCCAGGTATAGCCTAACCATGGAACTGTAGAGTGGCATCAGCACCTCCATCCTTCTGCTGGTTATCCCTCTCCTTATGCACGCCAGCATCCTGTTAGGTTTGCCCACTGCCTTACTGCACTGGGTCCCCACCCGAAGGTCATCAGTGATTATAACTCCTAGATCCTTCTCCTGCCTGGTTGCAGCCATTGTCTACACCCCCACCACCACCCCAGCGTGTACATGGTATTCGGATTCCTCCTCTCCAAGTGCATCACTGTGCATTTCCTGGCAATGAATTTTAGCAGCTATGTTTCCGACCACTCTTCCAGTAATCTTAGATCATTCTTCATTGCTCCCCCTCGGATGTCCACCCTGTTGCTGAGTTTTGTGTCATCCACGAAAAGACAGCCCTTCTGCTATGTCGCTGACGTAGATGTTAAACAGAATGTGCCCCAACACTGACCCTTGTGGGACCCCACTTGTCACCACTGTCTCCCCAGAGTGCACCCCATTGACCACCCATCTTGTTATTTTCTGCCCCACCCCTAGACTTCCTAACTTATTAACCAGTCTTTTGTGGGGCACCGTGTCGAGAACCTTCCCGAAGTCCAGGTAGATCACGTCCATTGCCCCACTCTGATCAACCACCCTCGTCACCTCATTGAAGAATTTGATCAGGTTCAACTGACATGACTGACCCAAGTAAAGCCATACTGCCAAATGACTTGCAGCCCCCTCCCCTCCAAATAGCTAAGCACCCTTTGTTTCAATATTGTCTCCATTACTTTACCCACCACCGATGTGAGACTGACTGGGAGATAGTTGCCCGCCTCCTCCCTGCTGCCATTTTTATGAAGTGGCACCATGTCTGCCTTCTTCCAGTCCTCCGGTACCCACCCTGTATTCAGGGACAAGTTAAATAACCCTGCCAATGGTTCAGCCAGTATCCCCCTTAATTCCCTGAGCACCCTAGGGTGTAGGCCATCAGGACCCATGGCCCTGTTCACCCTCAGCTTACCTAATTTCTCCCTTACCTCTTCCACACTGATTGGGCTAGGATCCACCACTCCCTTCCCTTTCCCTTGTCACTTAGGCTGGGCCCTTCCTTTCCCTCTATTGTGAAAACCGAGGCTGATGTATCCATTCAGTGCTCAGCTCCTCAAATCCCTTCCACCTGCAATCCCCTCTCCCCCTTAATCCTTACTATCCCCTGCCTTACCCTCCTCCTTTCCCCTAGGTACTGAAAAAATGTCTTGTCCCCCCATTTGGCCTGCCTAGCAATTCTGTCCTCTGTTTCTGCTTTAGCTTTCCTAATCCTCTTCCCTGCCATCTTCAGCTTCTCTTTGCAAGTTTCCCTGTCCTCCCTCCCCTGCGTCCTCTTGTATTCCCTGAATGCCCTTTTCTTCCTTATTGCTTCCCTCACCTCCTTATTAAACCACAGTGGCCTCCCCCTTCTTTTGTTCTTTCTCACCCTCCTTACACATCTGTCGCTGTAAGGAGCCCCCTTGATCTTATTCCGTAATTCCTCTGCCCCGCCTCCATCCCATTCCACCCCCCCACTTCCTCCTGGAATAACTCCCTCATCCTGGGAAAATATGCCTGCCTGAAGTCTAGGACCTTTGTGGTGGTTTGAATAGCCTCATACCCTGCTCTGACCTTGAAGCCCACTGTGCTGTGGTCACTGTCTCCCAGGCTGGCCTGACCCTCACTCCCTCCATGCTATCTCCATTGGTTGGGACCACATCAAGTATATTTCCCTCCCTTGTGGGCTCTCTGACCAGTTGCTGTAGGAAGTCACCCTGTAGTGAACCTAGAATATCCCCACTCCTGGCCGACCTTGCTGATGGGATATCCCCGTCTATATCTTGGAGATTCAGGTCTCCCACCAGCAGAATCTCTCCATTCCGAGCCATTCTTTGAACCTCCCGCAGCATCTGCATGTCTGTTTCGTCACTCTGTGAAGGGGGTCTGTATACCACCCCCTAGTCTTAGTGCTGTCCCAGCCTGCCTCTCCAGCGTGACCCATATGTTTTCCACTTCTCCCTGTTCTTCCAACCCCTCCATGACCTTCATTCCCTCCCTGATGTATAGCACTACTCCTCCCCCCTTCCTGCCGATCCTATCCCTCCTGAATAAACTGTACCCAGGGACACCCACCTCCCAGTCATGGTGCTCAGACCACCAGGTCTCGGTTTTGGCTACAATGTCTAATCCCTCCCCCTCCATTAATGCTTCTAAATCTACCATCTTATTCCCCAGGCTTCTGGCATTTATGGACAGTCCATTCCACCAATTTCCCTCTCCACCCCAAGCATGTTTTTGCTTTTCATTCCTTCTCTTTCCGGGGGGGGGGGGGCTAAATGCTCTTCAACACTCCTGACTTTTGTTGCATCATTTAGTGGTCATTTTCCCTCTCCCCCTGATTTAGCTTAAACCATATGTTTGCTCAATGAATTCCTTTAATTTAATTTTTAGTACAGCCTTTCCCTCCCTGTTAAGGTGCAGTCTGTCCTGGGCATGTAGGCTTTTGTCATTCCATGTTGTTCCCCAGTCCCCCACTAACCCATACCCCTTCTGCCTGCACCATACAACTAGCCATTGGTTGAACTCCCTGATCCTTTGTGTCCTTACAGTGCTCACTTTAGGCACAGGCAACACCTCTGAAAAAGCTAAAGATCAGAAACACAGGCTGCTACAGAACCTATCAAGCGCTGTGACTCTCACCTGTACTTCCAACAGGCTGTTCCCATCCAAATTGTTTGTCCCCAGATGGAAAATCAGGTGTGTTTTCTCATCCTGTGGCTTGCCCCATGATGGAATATGGTGATTTACCTCTGATGCTGTCATATCCGGCAAGCACTCCACCCAAACTGCACTACCCCTACCCCCCCATTTAATGCCTCTTAAAATAGAGTCCCCTATGAGGAGGACCCTGTCCCATTTTGCTTTTGCTTATTACTTATTGCCTTTTCCTTACTCCTAGTTCTAGGTGTCCTGTTTACCTCCCTTTTCTCTTCCGCTCCTTTGATTCCCTCCTCACCCTGAGTCCTGTCCCCCACTGAGTTTCTCCCCCCCTTGCACTCCCCACTGGTGTTACCCATTTCTCTACTCCTCCTTGCCTCCCTAACATCTGTCTCTATCCTTCCTCCCGTCCTTCTGTTGCCAGCACTCCTTCATATTTTCTCTTTGGGGTGGTAACCTTCCCGTTCACCTCCTCTGCTCTGCCCTCTAGGCACTTGCTATCTTGAGCCTCTCCATTATCTCACGGCTTTTCAGCCTTCCCCTCTCCCTTATCCTCCTTTGTGCTATCTCTCTCCTCCTCCTCCTCCTCCTACAAACTCAGAATCCTTTCCATGCTCAGTTCTACTCCTTTGTGTGTCCCCACCATGTTCCCATCTCTCTCTTCCCTTCTGCTTATCCCCATTTCCTGAGCAATGCCTGTTGCTCCCCCTGGTCCTTTTAGCACTCCCTTCCCGAGTTCACCTGTTAGAGGAGTATATCTGTTGGACATGGACACTGTAATACCTTTCCCATCTTGTGGCTCCCTACCCCCTACTGCTGAGATATGTGGCCTTCCTTGAGGGCCCCCTTCCGCTAGACCTTACTTCTTGCCAGGAATATCTCTCCTCACCTCCTGGTCTTGGCCCCTTTCCTCCCTTCCCCTTCCCCCCATCCAGTCCCATGACTCCATGTCCCCAGCTGGTCCTTGTTGTGCATCTACGTTCATTTACATCGGCCCTTGTGTCCGTTGTGCCCTTAACTCCTGTCCTGGCACCTCCCCCCATGTGGCCTGCTAGCTCCACCTCCTATCCTTCCTGTTGTCCTGCCTCCTGTCCCCTACCCATTTACCTTCAGCGTTTCTCCTTTCTAGTTCCCTTACTGACCAAGACATTTCCCTTTTTAGCTGTGATATGTCAGCCTCCAGCCTCCCTAGCCTTTGACAAACTGGGCACCCCCCAGCCTCCACAGAGTACTCATGAATATGGCTGCCTCACAGTTATTGCACCCCACAATCCTCCCTCCTCCACGTGCCCTGCCCCCTCCCTCCACCAGAACTCCCTCCCCTTTTGCTGCCACTGACCCTCCTCCTCCTCTGGTGCACCCATGTACTCCACCATCTTCCGCGGTCCCTCCTGTTGATCCATTCCCCCCTCTCCCTCTGTGCCTCTCTTGCTCCATACAATCAAGTAGAGATAAAAACCTTCAGAGAAAAAAACAAGCTGTATCCTAACCCTTCTCCCCGTATAATCAGCTCCCTCTCTAAATACCCCTAGATCATCTGCTAGAACTAGGAATTAATGACAAAATGATATTTAGAAATTGACAGCGGGTTGTAATATTCCCAGTTTAAGAAATTATATTCATTCCCCAAGTGAAACACATTGAACTGTACCTGAACAAAAGTTTGTGTGAAGAACTGTATTTTGTTTTCATGGGCAACACTCTTCACAGCTCTCTTTATGTAACCACTGATTTGAAATATTGACTACATGACAGTTTGCAGACTTTGTGTATAATCTGAGCGCTGCTGTGACAGAGCAACAGATCATACTTAGTATTCAGTACCCAAGAAATTTCATAGTGAAAATCCAAAATTTACTGGTTCCATGAAGGGAACTGTACAGAATTTTATCTTCACTTGCTACCATAGAAATTTAAGGTCAGAAGGGACTCTAGATCCTTTTTGCCCCCAACCCCAACTTCAAAAGCGGTGATAAGCATGCAGTGCAAACAGGTACCAATTTATAGGGAATACCTAGCCCCTGTACTACCCAGGGTACCCGATGATTCCCTGTATAAGCAGACAATTTTCCAGACTTACCTTAAAGTCCAGTAATGTCGCAATATCATTGCCTCTGCTGGTAGGTTGTCCCATAGGTTCACCCCTCTTTTTCAGAAAAAGTGTCTCCTAACCTCACCCCTAAATTTACCACTCCTCAGTTAAAGGGTGTGTCCCTGGATCTTGTTGCTAGACACCAAATCAAGCCTCTATCACGGCTCGAGCTTTTTGATACCTTTGAGCATGCATCAGACTAAGATCATGTCCCCCTCAGTTTCCTTTTTTCTAGAGTGAACATGTTTAGCATCTATTCTGAAGGCCGGCTCTTCAACATCCTAACTCCCTTAGTTTCAATATTGAGTATTAGCCCAGTCTCCTGATGTGGGACTAGACCCCCTGTGACCTTCCGGCCCTAGAGGCAAGAGTGCAAACTGTTCGCCACTGACACTGTATTGTTTGAGATTAGGGTGCAAGTATATTTAATCAGTGTTCAATGAAACAGAATTCTTCTCCGTATTTGTTCTAGAGCATTGGGAAGTAGGACAGCATTAGGTAAGACACCTCAGCATCAGAAACAAAGCAACTTCTTACATTTCTTATTCCATTCACTATCTGATGACTCTGAGTGCTACATTGGGATTGTTAATGGTCAACAAATTGCCAGAAAAGGAAAACAAAAAATGAACTGCAAATTGAATGTTCCTTATCAGCTTGTTTTTTTTTCAAATCCTTCAGATGGTAACTACCTCATTCTTTTCTTAAATATTGAAAATGCAGGAACTGACCTGAAGAATTTTATGGGAAAATAATACTGTCTCTCATTCATGGAAAGGAATTCTTGAAAAAGGCATTTACTGAGCTGACCCAGTGGCGCAGAGGGCTGAGGCGTTTGTGCCTCACCTGCCATCATGCTGACCTGGGTTAGAGAACGGACATGGGTCGCTGGGTGTTGGCTGGGGGAGAGGGGGGATTGGAGCAGCCCAGGGGCTGATCTCTCCTGGGGTGGCCAGCAGTCTTGGCCTGTGACTACCATCTAATAACAGATTTGGGGATTATACTTTACAGAGTAGCATGGCAATTTATTGGAATAAACTTCCACACAAGTTAAAACTGGTTAGTAACAAGAACATGTTTAAAAGACCGATTCATATTTGAGTACAAACTGCTGCTGTTTTAGATAGATTTTATGGAATGTTTCTATGTATCATGTTTGTATTTTTGTATGTATAGGACATTGTTGTAAATGGGCAATTTTGCCCAACAGTTGTTCCCAGTATAAAAATACCTGGACAACAAAAGAGATTGGCTGAAGGGACACAGGCTTAAAATATCACCCAAAAGATGACACCTCCAACAAGGCACAGCAACCCATCTAGTATTGCACTGGGTATGAAGTTGTCTCCCTTCCTGATAAGATCAGAATCAGACCAGTCCTTGGGGTGTGGCATGGCAGCTAACCGAGAAGGATGCATGAAAGAGGATTTCCGTGGAAAATTCATCTTTTTTTTTTTTTTATTGTTTGAACTACAAAGTCACGTTTTTAGCATGGGCCTTGCTACCCAGTAAATCCAAACTACTATTGAAGTGCTTGGCTCATGGTCTCCTGAAAATAAAAATGGTAAGGCCAAAGGAAGTGCAGAAGGGAGAAAAGTCAGTTAAGCAGCAGATGAGTAAAAATGGTGACAATGTGCTCAAGAGTGTTGAGGGAGAGCCGTCCTTGGGAGCTGTTCTTCAAGCCATGCAGGAGATAAGTAAAATTGTAAAACATATGGGTAAAAAAATAGACTCCTTTAATTCTTCAGTGACACTAGTGGAGACCTGATTAGGCATGGTGGCTGGTGACGTCAAGTTGGTGGCCAACTTGGTGAAAAAAAAACCTCCACAGTGGTGACTGGCCTAGTTCAGGAGAATGAGACAATACATCTCCATCTGGAGCATATTAAGAATGCCATTTGACTGTGTAATACCAGGTTGTTGGGGATTTCAGAGGAGGCTGAGGAGGCAGAAGGGTCAGATCCTGTGAGATGGGGACACTAACTGCTGAATTACTACAGCTTCAGGTTCAGGATTCCCTATACAAAGCATATTGGGTGACTCCACACCATCGGCTTGCTAACTTGGAGTTTCCAAAGACTTTAATGGTGGTCACATTGGATCCTCAGGTGCAAGATTTGATATTGGAGGTGGCCAAAAAGGAAGGACAAGTGATTTCTTGCTGATGGGACCAGGGTTTGCCTGGCCTGAGTTTTTCAACTCTTCAAAGGTGTAGAACATTTGATGGAGTCCGGGCTGGCCTACGTAAACTGGGGCTGGCGCATGCCAGAAAAACTGCGGGTGTCCTGTGCTGGAAGGGCTGATATCTTCAGTGACCCTAAGGATGCAGGTAATCACCTGGAAAAGATCAGGCTAATTTTGCTGCTTGAGTCTATTACAGCTGAGGATGTTTGGGAAGAACAAGGGGAGTTTGGTTGAGAGAGACTGGACTTAGTGGGACACAATATTTCTAAGATCCTTCCTGTCATTGGACGGGTGCTTTAAACATTATATTGTTATCTTTTGGTACACAGTTATTGATTCCTGTTGATTTTCAGATGATATATGACCTCATCTGGTTAAATTTCTTCAGTAATTGCTGAGAGTATTGATACGGGATAGGTGAGTGCAATTTAAATTTATTTTACTATTGAAGAATTTAATTTGGGGTCTTTCCTCTGAGTTGCCCGAGGGGAAGTAGAGCTATATGCTATGTAACTCACCATTGTCATACAGAGCTAAGAGGGGACAGAGGCAGCTGGCTCGATCACAGGAAAAAGAATCAGACCAGTACTGGTGTGGTGGACTGCGTTTCAATTAAAACTAGGAAAAATGAGAAATGTCCTGCTCTGAAACTAGAAAAAACTTCTTACCTAGAAGTGCCAAAAAACATACAGTACCTCAAAATGAAAGAAATTAATGAAAATAAACTTAAACAATTAAGAAACTGAAACATTTAATCTTAGTAATTGATTGTTAAAAGGAATCATGTTGCAGTAGGCAGCATTGCATAGTTCTCCTAATATACGGTTTCACAGTGGCATGTCTAGATCTAGACTTCACTGAAAGATGGTGAGCCCAAATCTCTGGTGCCAAACTTGAACCCACATGACCATCAGGCTCAGAGGCAACAGTGCTACCAGCTAAGCCATGTGGACACTGACCAGTATAAATGCCTTCAGCCAATCAGCACTCAGAGCTGCAGGGCCTCCTGTGTACACCCATTTCCTGTGGCTGCAGCAGTCCATTTCAGAGGTGGGGAGAGGAGAATTACTCCCAGTTTACTTTTTTAAATTTAAGAAATGGTATAAAGACCTCTAGCCACCTTGAGTGATTTGTAATCAATTTATACGTGCTGTGAGAGGTGTGTCTTTCAGCATAAGAGCACCCTCTTGCAAATAGAGCTGATGTTACGCATGTACCATAAGAAACATCTTTCACAGCACATACAAACTCATGGTGTAAGATTCCTGTTAATCAGTAGCCAGTTACAAATGACAGATTTGCTGACTACGTGTACCAAATGTAGTGTTTAACTCTCTGTATATATACTGTAGATATCTACAACAGCAGTGTCATCCCCACAAAATGGAAACAAACGTTACCATGAGCCCTCCAGAAAGTGAGGCAATCTGCCACCATGATAAAAGTATATTACAATCTTTAGGCACGTGTCTTAAAGAGGACAGGAAATGATTTCTAATAGGCAGCTGTTTATAATGTTCCTATTGCCAGAAATGACATTCATACCCCTAAATTATCCATATTTAACTGTTCCCAAATATAAAGTGATGCAAAAAACTGTATGTTACAATGTTTTGTTTTTACGGGCAGCTTTCTGTTCTTCATGGAATCAGTGGTCTGGAGTTTTAACTATGTCACAGTTTGTATACAGAACTCTGAGTATGGTTCTGATAGGTTCTGATAGGTCAACGGCTTCTGCCTTGCGTTCTGTACACACTTTCAAATTGCTGGTTCCTCGACGAGAACTGCGCAGAATAATGTCCATAAAAAGAAACCAATAGAAAACATAGATTTTTGCCAGCCTATTGGCGCAGCAGTAGCACTACCACTCATGAAACCGGTGACCCGGGTTCAGGAATGATCCAAAGTCATCAGGAACTAGCCAGGGAGGTAGGGTCTCATCCGCTACTGCTACACCACCCCCTGGATGTAGCAGATGGTATGGCTTGGGATGACCAGTGGTGAGAGGAGTCACGCTAGGTGTCTGTGATGTCACGTGATGACATACACACTTGTAGTCCTCCACCGTGCAGCTCTTGAGAGTTGGGTGAAAAAACACAGAGGGAAAAAAGCTGAAGCCCTGAGCCCAATGATGAAGATCCACCCGCTACACCAGGTTTCCCTGCCTGGTCCTCCAAAGTCTGCCACCTGATGAGACCAGAAATGCTCAAGGGAATGGGCCCTCACCTCATCCCTGCCTGGGCGTAATCCATGGCTCTGTGGAGGATGGCACTTTGAGTCAGGTTGGGGGGAGTGGTAGCCTTGGGGGATCAGAAGGAATTCAGGCTCAGAGTGTCAAGGGGGCATAAAAAGGAAATACAAAAAAAAAACAGAGAACACAGATTTTACATCTGTGTTTATTCAGGTATAGTTAAAAAGGCTCATTTGGAGGTATGAATTTCATTTCTGTAAATAGGAACATTACTGACTACTGCCAATTAGCACATATTTCCTTGTCTCTTTAATTTGAGGAATGTTCACAGTTTTGATGGGTTTTAACACATACCAATATTAAACATCTGACAATATATACATTTTAGCTCTCTCAGCAAAATTCAATGGACACATTTCAACAGGTAGACTTGAAAAGAGAAATTCATGTGTTTCCATGTCATGAACAGTTAAACCAGACATGTACCTTTTTAAAGGATCAGTCTGCAATTTCAAACATTGGGCAACTTTTAGTACTTGGTCCAAAATCTGAATCCTATCAAGCTACACATCAGAATAGTGAGAAAGCAGCACATGATTCATTGGGCTGGTAAGAAGAACCTTTGCCACCCACTATTTGCAAATTATTTCACAGCCAATGTGGAGGCTTCTGGTGTGACAAGAATACAGTCTAGAATTTTAAAGTTCCTTCCTTCTGCAACGTTGAATAATATGGTCAGGGAGCTAATGTGGAGATAATTTTTTTTCTTCAAAATTCACCAAATCCAGTCTCCAATTCTCACAGGAAACAATAAAAATTCCTGCCCTTCTCTGAAGGATAAGGTGTACAATGTATATGGCTCTTCTGCAAAGAACATGCCCAGACCTTTTGCTCATTACACATATGGAATGACTGAATTGGAACCTGTGAAGTACAAACTTAAAGGGCTACTGACTTATTATAGAAAAATACTTTTTTTTTTGTCCCCGGTAACCCTTCCCCCTGTATCGGGGGCTCTGGCCCTCCGCCCTGCTCACCGCCCCTTTGTGCCCAGGCTTGGCACCCCCCCCCAAGGAACACGGTCTCTTGCCCTGATTTTGTCCCCCAAGGTGGGGCCACGGGAGTGGGACCCTCCCTGCGGACATTAATCTCAGCAGGAGCAGCGGCGGAGGTGGGGGCTGTCATGAACAGGCCTGGGATTTTTGGTATGCGGAGATACCCTGGGGATGTGCAATGGCACCAGCATCCGCCCCGCCACCTTAGCATGTGGCGCCGGCAGCGGCAGTACCCCCAGCCTCTACCAGAGGTCCACATAGTGCCGGACACTCTTTCCCCTCCCTCCGGAGAAGAACAGCAGTCCCTGGGATGCTCAGTCCTCCCCGGCCGGCTCTCTGACTCCTGTGTCCATCACCGAACCCAGGATGTCAGTGCCATAAGCAGACTCCTTGCCGGCAGGCCAGCAACATAGAAAAACACTTTGTGCAGGATTTACAAATGGCATGACAGAGGTGCCATGCCTGATTTCTGATGTATCCTGCATCAAGTCACCAGGCTGCAAACCATTAAATTCTGTTTGCAAAGGTTCGGATGGATTTGCAATAGTTGCTTCAGTTTAGGGCAAGAAAAATGATGCACATGTCATATATTTGATTCATGCACCATTTTCGGGGCACACTTTGCATTGATTCCTGACACATTTAAAACCACATTTTAGGTGGTCTAGCATACATTGGAATTCAGCTATAAGGCATGATGGGTGTACGTTATTGTGGGATACCTTAATTGAATACATCTGGTAATGTTGTATTTAAGTATTATTCCTGCATATTGAGTGATGTGTTTTTATAATGTTGACGCATTTGTATGTATCATATTGTTCATCTTATAGCTGCTTGGTAAATGCAGCTTCAGGACATTCCTGAAAAAGGGCCTTTGGATCAGTGTACTTACCTGGTAAACAAATTAAATAAATAAGCAATAACAGCACACCCCAGGAAGTGAGGCACAAGGTAACACCAAGTGCCTTATGCACCCGGAAAATACTGTTATCCCACAATTATTCTCCCCCTGGAGTGCCTTATTGCAATTATAAAATGGTATCTCTGAATTTTATTGTAAAAACTAAGTAATAAGGTTCAAAAAGTTAAGTATTTCTGACCTGTGCCATTGTTCTTGTGTAATTCATGGTCATCTGTGCTCACATTTGACAAATCAGAGGTCTTGGTTTCTCTTACCACTTTTCATATCGAGAAGCAGCTGTTGAATTTTATTTTTGAAGTATTTTTCTTTTTCCTTGTAATAATGAAAAGGTTCTCTACATGGGATTAGGTGTGGTACACAGAACAGCACTCTCCCTGGAAGCTGACATACCTAGTTATACTCCCCTTCATACCTCATCATCAGCACTGTGACTTTTCTCAGTGAGAGACCACTAGTGACCAGACCAGCAGAAGGTGTGTCGCTCTTGGCTAGTTACGATGTTGGTCTGTAAGGTCACAGTGCTGTTGAGCAATGAAGGGGAATAAAACCAACCAGACATGTCAGCCTGCAGGCAGAGCACTACTCCACACATCACACATACTACAGTCTTGTAGTAAATACTCTAATTAGCAACAGATAAAAGAAAAATGGACACAAAAAGTTACAGATGATTGCATTTGAAAGTTAATATTAATTTGGAGCACTGCCCTAGCTCTTTAATATTATACTTATTATATTTTCTACACTTACAGTAAGTTCTATTCATTCTGTAATACTAATGACATTTGCATGAAAAGAGGGTGTTTTTCCTTTAAACTTCATTTGTTCCTGTCATTTGTCTCCTTGGAAAGTCTCAGCCCTCTGTAAGTTATAGTTTCTCTATTTTATTTAAAAATGTATTAAACTGGGTAAGAACCCAGGGGCATAACTGCACATTTTGAAGGGGACCTAAAAAAAATATATAAATAAAGTGTACAGAAACCACAAATTAGGAACATTTACATTCAGATAATGACACTAAACAGTACCTGTACGTGTTCTTTAAGCAATCAAAAGTAAAATAACACTGCATTTGAGATGGCAGTGAACTCCTATTTTTGTGCCCTGAAAAGTAAAAGTTTGCCGACCAAAATTTGTACATTTGAATGGTAGACAGGCTAAGTTTGTCAGAAGACATAGTGCAGTGATTTGTTTAAAAGAGAACTGCGCTGAACCTGTAAGTCATTTTGCCCAATAGAAGCTGTTTTTTAAGCACTAGTTAAAATTATGTTATTGTCCAATTGGTACATGCCTTTTAGTAACCTCAGTGGGTGTTTCTGCATTACAATCTGGCGTTACAGTATGTGCCATTTTAGAACTGTATGATACAGTTTATGTCCTTCTCAGCCACATAGTTCTGAAACAGAACATGAATGCTTTGGGCCAACATTAGAAGAGTAGAACAGGGACATAAACTACATCTTACAGTTCTAAAATGGTTCTTACCAGCCACGTGTAAATCAGAGACACTCACTAGGATAGCTAAAAAGCATGGAGAGCTACAGCAATAACAGAATATGAACCAGTATTTAGAAAAATAGCTTCTACTGGGAAAAATTACTTACAGAGTCAGTGCAGTTCTCCTTTAAGCAATTGAAACATATTAAAAATACAGGATGATCGTTGTTTATGATTTTCCACAAACAGTTATCCTAAAGAAATTACAATGATTCTCCAAAGACAAGCGAGTTTAGTATACATCTCGCAGTGACGGATTTTGCTACTACACTGGAGTACAGATCAGCTAATTGCATTGTATAAAACAGTAAAGATTGAAAAAGATGTCATTGCTGCAGAAATAAAAAATAAACTGACGTATATTATTTAAGCAATAATGCCCAACAGGATGTGTGCCGTGCTGGGATAACATCACGCCTCAGGTAGTTGGGCACGAGGCCGCATGACGAGTGCATCCAATAACTGAGGCGTGACGTTATCCCAAACGACACACACACCCTGGAGGGCATTATTGCTATTATACAATGGCTCGTTGTTATATATAAAGTAAAAAAATAATTTTAAAGAATGTTTTTATTAGTGTGGAAAAATATTTTTGTTTCTTAAGAGGAGAAGCAAAAAAAAGCTCATCATCCAAAAAAATCATCTGCAGGTTCACAGTGAGGCTGAGACTAGACCCGTGATGTTGTACTGATTAACATCATGGGTCCAGCCCAAGACTGACCAATTAGAGTCCAGGATTTTTTCTTGCCATTGTATAATATATGACACCACAGTCATTTTCACAGAAACAGATTGTGAAAAAAATAAAGGGCTATAAAGCCATGGGTAGACAGGCAGCATAAAATGAAATCGATGGAAAAAGAGCCTCTTGTAATGTTTTTGCCCTAAGTCTAAGAGAATGTGACGAATGGAAATACAGAAAATATAAAAATGTAAGTTGAGTTATTCCTCAGTATTATTATTTCAGTTGTTGCCCCCAGTGTGCCAGTAGTACTCTACAACTTGTGTTAAGACAGGCTACTTAGGAACTCCAGTAAGCCATGATGCCATTCTTCTGGGTTATCCAGATAACAGGGATGTCCTGCCCCCTTCATCTCCATCACTTTGTGATTGGCCAAATTCTTCAGGTTGTTCAGGGATACCATCCCAAGCTCAACGTCTTTGTCTCCATATACAATTAATGTTGGGGTCTGGGGTTGGGAAGAGAACAAAAACAGAAGAAAGTGAATTAGATAGTAGTAGCAGGGACAAAGAGGAGACTGACTCACAGTTTTACATAGAGAATAATGCATGGGCTATAGTATATTAAGAGAATTTAATACACACCAAGGGTATGTACTAAATTCAAGTTCACTTCAGTCCATGCATTAGTTTTTATTATTGCTGGTGGGCAATTTTTTTCTAAGCAGAAACTATAAAAACTTAAGCAGTGTCCAATGAGAATACAGTGTAGTATAATTTATGGAAAATGCACATTAGACTTTAACAAAAGTTGTTATTTTCTAAGGAATTTATTGCAGACACCTTAACTGGAACATCATTTTGAACCACTGCACAGAACACGAGAATTGGGATGCATTTAAAACTGGAAAAATGGCAACCGGCATTCAGGGGTCCCAAGGTGCTGCCAAAATTGCCGACTTTTAAAACATCAGCTATCAATGGAGGAACTACGCTGTTTTAGGTACATTGCTGCCAACATTTTGATTTTTTGGCTAGTTTATCACTTGACTACATTGTTTTCTGTCAGGTGAAAAGTTTTTTGGGGGTTTTTAAATGATAAGCCCAGTGATTCTTACAGCCACAATGGGAAGTGAAAATGAGAGCAGCTGTGCAGCTGTGAGACTGGGCTTGCGCATTTGCTGTCTGAGTGCGTGCATGTCTATTGTAATAACTGGCCAATTATTACTGAAATAATAACTGGCTGAGTCCACTGAAAACATTGCTCACCAGTTGTTATTAGCTGGAGAATAGCCATTAAGTGCCAGAAAGAACTGTGGGATTTTACAGTACAATTGTCACTAATTAGCACCTTTACTGACTGTGTCATATGAGAAGAAAACAGCTAAATGGGCGTGGAATCAGAACAACCCACTCATCCACTAGATGTGATCTCATCACAGAGGAGCGAAGGCATATTGGAAAGGGTGTGTGGAGATTGAAGTGCACTCCATGACTGTCAGTGCTGTACCTTCTAATATATGAATAAAGGGCTATAGTCTCCAGTGGTGTTAATCTCCTAGCTTTCATAAACTCTAAACTGTACTACAAAACTATTTAAATAGAGAAAACAAATGAGTGTTACTTCGGGTGTATAACAGTATGTTTTAAGTAGTGCATTTTTCTTTTTATATACAACAAACCTTTGCATTTGTATCTCCTCCCTATTTTTGGGAGCTGTGTATCATTGTATTATTGTAATCTTCCCAGGTCCATCTTGCAAATGAGTTCTGCTCAATGGTGTTCCACCTGGATAAATAAAGATTGATTGATTAATGTCCCCAATGCTGTTCGGATAAATGGAGTTGGACTGTAATTTGTTTATGGGGATGTTTGGTGTCCATTTTTTTTTATTCTTTTATAACCTGGTATGGCCACTGAGTACAAGGTGTATTTACAGGGGTGACTTGAGGGTTCAGGGAGATTAAGTGACTTGCTCAGAGTCACACATTCTGCAAGTAGAGGTTGTGGGAAACTAATAGCGGTCTGCTAGATGCACCAAGCTCTTTCACAGCGTGTTGCTTTAACCTTAAGGCTATATTGCAGTCCCTGGCAGGTTGTTTCTTTGCACTTACATTCTGGAGGCCATATGTTTCTGGAGAGGAAGTATTTACTACAATGATTCACTATCAGGGGACCCTGGCATGTAGAGGGTGCTTTTTCCTAATCCCTTCCTATCACTGATCAGTCCCTTTCCAAACTGTTCCTCCCAGTCCTATCACCCACCTTCCCCAAGATTTACCTCCCTCTGATGAGTCCCCCATGGATTATCCCTGTGGTGGTAACTTTGGGCTGCCTTAACCCCTCTGGAGCACAGTTCAGATCCTGGAGATGCCTAGTTTATGGTGCAGAACCTGTGTAGGACTGGTCTTTCTCTGGCCACACCTGGGGCACAAGGCACAGAGCTCTGCCAACCTTGTGTAGATCCATCTAGACAATGTGGGTGTCTTCAGCTATGCTACCATCCAGATTCTGCTAGGTGGAGCCTGAAGTGAAGCACACCGTCTCCCTTCCCTGAAGGAGGAGAGTTGTCTTCTGGATGCTGAATCCTCCTTCTCCCTTCTGTCTCTTGGCAGCCTGAGCTTACTGCTGAACCTAGGCCACCAGCATCACAGGTATTACATAAGGTGAAAAAAGTGATCAGCTGTTTCACACATGTGAAACTGCTAATTGTCTGGGGATAATGCATAGCACATGGCACAGATTGATAAGTAAAATAAAAAATGCTTTGTTTCTAATGTGTTTTGAATTTGTAAACCTGAATGAAAGAGATAAACAAAAATGTTTAGCAGTCTGGTGCTGATCAGTTCAGAAAATGGTTAGCATTACCCTCTAATATGGGTAACATTTTGCTGTGCTATACCAGCTATTTAATACCCTGCATCACACGCTGTAGTGCTACTGCTGCTGCGCACCAATGAACCAGCTGTGGTTTCCAGATTCTAATCCTGTATATTTCTCTGCCCTCTCCCATCTTGTGAATCACAAAGCTGCATCTTCGAATTCAGCCTAAGATGGCAAGTATCTGCATGTCCACATCAATGCCAAAGACACTGAGAAGCAGTCAGCAAGGTATTCTATTATTTATAATGGGTTGACTCAGTCTACCCTTCCCAGAGGAGCTCTGCTGGCCTGAGGACACATTGGAACAGAATGTGCTTCCACCATATCTTCAGGGGCCCTAGTATTGATCCTTGTGGTACCCCAATTGTGATGGGAGCAGGATCCAAGATGGAGAATGGAGAAACCAAACCTGACTTCTTGTTACCTATTACACAAAAAACTTTTGAACCAGGGGACGGCAGTGTCAGATATACCCAGATCTTTTAATTTACTGCAAAGTAGGGTGTGAGCAACCATGTCAAAGACCTTTGTTAGGTCAATGAAAACAGTGCCTGTCAGTTCCCCTTTGTCAAATGCATTAGAAATGCTATTAGTAAGAGTTAAGAAGGGCTGTGGTAGTACTATGGTCCCAGCAAAAACCATGTTGAGCTGGGGAGAGGATTTTCTGTGACCTTATTAAGTACAGGTAGAATAGCAATGGGTGTTTAGTTGCAGATATTTTTATTGTTAACCTTTTTTTTAAGCACAAGTATAATATGAGATGTTGTCCAGGGTTTGGGTCCAATGTGAGGAGAGAGGGACAGTTTAAAATTTCTAGTTATCAAGGAAGCCAGTTCATAAGCTGCAATTTTTAAGGAGTTTAGGCTGAATCCCACCTGAGCCAGCAGATTTAGTTTCTGGGATCTGCTTCAGGAGTTTGCACACCTCCGAGAGCCTGATGCGTTTAAAATAAAAAGGAAGGTGTTGCACCAGATCAGGAGTGGAAGAGGATGCCGCATGAGATGAGGAGTGGGGAATTGCCCCTGTATAAACTGAGAGGTCAGTAAATAATTTACTGAAGGCCTTGGAAATTGTGATCTGGTTATTGCAATTTCCTCCTCCAGTGTGAATTTCATCGGGTGTGAGGGTTCCATTTGACCCTTCTTATTACATTACCAAAAGTGACGTGGATTACCAATGGTGGATTCAAACAGGGTTTTGCAATAGCTACTTGTATTCCACCATACAGCCTGTTTGCATTCTTTTCTGAGCATTCTATGGCTTATCCGGTCAGAAGCAGAGCTGGTTGCCTTAACGGTAGCCCAGCATTTGTCTCTTTTTTAAACAAGGACAACAGGGGGCAATACAACCATTTTGTTATCAGACATCAGACCCTCTTAGTAGTTAGGGGAGCATGCTTATCTTGGAGAACAGCAAATATTGTATAGTGGTATGAAAAAGCCAGATTAACATCAGTGGTAGTCCACAGATTAGTCCAGTCTTGGTTAACTACTTCATTTCTAAACTGAATGGGGTCAAATTGAGATAAGTCAAGAAATTGAATTAGATGTCAGGAGACCTTGGGAGGCTTAGCCAGCTATACACAAAAGACTGTGGAGTGATCACTGATGGCATCCGGGAGTACACCCAAACAGACTACTCTGTTCTTCTCAGACACTAGCACCCAGTCATTACGGGTAGCACAATGCCCATCGTTAGACAGCCTGGTGGTGTTAGAAATATTTTGGGTAGCCGGCCTTGTGGCGTTAAGGGTTGAGGTGCTGAATGCCACACCTTGCACCATGCCAGCGACCCGAGTTCAGGAGTGATCTCAGCCCGCTGGTGTTTGGCGTGTGGGGGGGGGGCACTGGGAGATGATAGTAGCAACCGCTGGGCTGCTCTCATCTCCAAGATCGGGGAGGTGAGTCTCCTTGCTCATGGCTGACACCTGGTGGAGGCTCGGTGTCAGAATAGAGGTCTTGGGGACTGATGCAACTTCAGGAGGGTGGAGTGAGTACATGATTCTGGGAGTGCACGCCTCCATGTACATGAACCCGCTGTGCATGCCACTGCTTCAGGACAGGAGAAAAACAAGAAAAACACTGATGTCTCTGTGGCTGTATGTGACACTCCGAGACCCCATTCCTTGTGGATCCCCACTGGTAAGACACTGGGGGGACATGGTTATGAGCCAAAGGGGGCCTGACTACAGGCGCTAGGTGGCCACACAGGAGTAAAAACCTGTATTAAAAAAAAAGAAATAATTTGGGTGAGCTGCAGTTTATTGAGAGATAGATCAATAGTACTGTTATTACATTTTAGTCGGTCATGCTGAAGTCCCCAAAGAGGATGAATTCATTACCTTGAGCGAGTGGGCCAGTGGTGTTAATAAGGACAGAAGTGTTGATGATTACCAACAGGTGGTGTGTGTGTGTGTATATATATCTATATCTATATCTATATATATATATATATATATATATATATAATATATATATATATATATATATATACACATTTATTTATTTAATTTCATTTATTTAGTTTTTGTTAACCGGGTAGGTGCACTAGCCATAAAATTACTATTTTCAGGCACGACCCGGGAGAGTACAACAAAAAGAGAACAGTTGAACAACAGCAACATGGGTACAATAATACAAATAGAGGAACAGTACAGCAGCGCTACAAAAATACAATGGGTAGAAACAACAAAAAATAATGGCAAGCATTATACAGATAATGGCAGTAAGATATATAATAAGTGCAGAAACCGTGGACCCGACCTGTGGAGTGAAAGGGTTAATAAGATAGTAAGGTTATACTGTATAGAGAGAAATGTGAGGAATGTTCAAACATAACAAGAAAGACTGACAGAAGGAAGGTCAGGGGTGGTAATTGGCAAAACAACAGTGGATGGTCAGCAACAAGGTTCGAGAAGGAAGAGAGCTAGTAGTCAAGAAGTTATTTACAAAGAGAAGGAAAAATATGGGGAGTGGAAGAGGAGACAGTCTTGGAGCTGGATTAGAGCAGTGGTGACATTACTGGTAAGTCTCAGGAGCTTCAGGTTGTGTCAAAGCATGTACAAGCATCAGCTAAGGATAGATAACGACGATATTCACTTTTAAATCCAAAGTGATACTGGGACAGTCGGAGGTTGAGTGGAAGCGCATTCCATAGCCTGGGAGCAGAGAATTGGAAGGCCCCTGTGCCTTTAGTCATCCGACATCTCGGAACTTAGAGCAAGGATTTGTCGGCTGATCGCAGGCCATGGGAGAATGGTTGAGGGACCAGCAACACCGCCAGCTGGGATGGGTTTTTTCCCGGATGATCAAGTCCATTAGTGATCCAAGGTAGTATTGTCTACCGGCAGAGGGTGGGAGCCAATTCAGATCCTTATAAAGAAGGCAGTGATGCTTGAGTCGAGGCGATGAAGAGGCAAATCGGCATATATCGTTGTAGGTTACGTCCCATTTTAGTAGGGAGGTTTTATGGGCAGAGGTTAGAACAGAGGCACCATAAGTAAGGGTTGGGAGCAGAATACCTCGGGCAATTGCTAATTTGGCCGAGGGTGTAAGCATGTAGCTTGTTTTGTAAGCTACTCCCAGTTTTGAATTTACAGCTTTGCATACATACATACACACCAGAGAAAAGGTGGAGTTTCTTTGAATTACCCCAAATTAGAGTAGAATGACACAGCTCAAAAATTGGGCCTGTTATGGGAGGGGAGAGACATTTAAATGTGTTTTGTAATAAATCATAGTGGCCCCCTCCTTTCCTTGAAGAGGTCCTGCCACATCTTGACAAATTATAGCCTGGTATGGCACAGAAGTTACTAGGTATATTAGGCTTTAACCAGGTTTTAGAGATGCCAAGAATATCAGGTTTGAAGTGGTTTGCCCAAGCTGTAAGCTGATACAAGTTAAGGATGAGGATTCTTACATTTAAGTGGCCAATTTAAAGTTCTTTAACACCCTGCTGGGGGTGAAAGTAGGAGGCTGAGAGAAACAAGGGCCAGGGTTAGCTTCTATATCTCCAGCAGCCAGTAAGATGGATAAGGCTAATAGGACTAGGGTATAGGCTCTCAATGAAGTCCCATTGTGAAAAACCTGACAAGCTTTTTTAGATACCAGGACATAAGGTACCAGATTCTGGAGGCAAATTGGTAGAGGCTATCCCAGCTCCTATGGGAGCGAACCAGAGTTTAAGACATTGCAAAGTCAATGTGAGCTGAGAAATCCCCTGACACGGGTGCCTCTGCTGCTGCAAGCAGCCGGGCGGGCCCCCTCTGTCTGCCGGCTGCCTTTCTCGCTGTACTGCCTGCGTATCACCAGACCGAAGCTTCACCCTTGACATGGGTGCCTCTGCTGCTGCAAGCAGGCAGGTGGGCCCCCTCTGTCCACCGGCTGCCTTCCTCGCTGTACTGCCCGCCTATCACCAGACTCAAGCTTCACCCTTGACATGGGTGCTCTGTTGCTGCAAGCAGCCGCGGTCTCTCGTCCCGGCCGCCTTCCTCGCTGTACTGCCTGCCTATCACCAGACTGAAGCTTCACCCTTGACACGGGTGCCTCTGCTGCTGCAAGCAGCTGGGAGGGCCCCCTCTGTCTACTGGCTGCCTTCTTCGCTATACTGCTCGCCTATCACCAGACCAAAGGTACGCTGCCGAAACTTGACTGGCCAGAACCATCAGCTCTGCCTGCTGACGGGCTATTGCACTTCTTTAATTCTTTGCTACTCCTGTTCCTTTTGGACTTTAAGCTAATGTTACATACTGATTGTGGTACTGGTTAAGTCTCTCCAGATTGTCCTGTGAATCCTAATTTAAACGTGAACCTAAGCCTGTTTACAGAAACTTTGCACTACAAGGGTAGTTTGAAGTGCAAGTTCTTTTAGGCTGCAGGTTTGTAGATTATAAAGTATTACAGCTCTCTGTTTTAAGGTCCAGTGGTAATCTACCTTTGATCAGAAACTAAGTTTAAAGTGATATAGTTTTTTATGTTTAGACCAGATTTCATTTGGGTCACAGTTGTAAGCTTTGCCCTGCAAATAATCCAATTTCTGTTTCACTTTGTCTCCTTCCTGCTTGAATTTGTGTGCCCATCCCCCACCTCCAGCCTTTATTAAATACTCTCCCTTCCCCCCTCGGCACTGCCCCTAGGCAATCTTCATCTTCCCCTCTCACTAATATTGCAACTCTACTTAAAGATACAGAGTGCAGCTATTAGGCCTAACACTTGTCCTGCCCTCCCTTTAAAGACATCTTCCTATTTTCACCATCTGCTTATCTATCAGCTTTGTTTAGCACCTGTTCTGCTATCTACTCTACAGTTCCATACCTAAGCTTCCTCCCTTGCTACCCTCTACATAGCCCCAATAATCTTCAAGTTGCCTTGACACCTCCCTGCAATAGCTAAAACACCCTATTTTAACCTACATTTTATATCTTAAACTAAATCCACTGCCCCGATCGGGTTCCATCGAGCGTCCGCGGCTAAACCTGCCAGACGCCTGGGCCTGCTCCTCCATCCTCCAACCTCCGGCCGACCTGGACACATTCAAAGCTGGATCCACTGCTCCTGATTGGGCTTCCAGTGAGTGGCCACAGCTAATCCTGCCAGCCGCCCACACCTCCATCCTCTGGCCGACCGGGACACCTTCAAAGCTGGGTAAGCGTCCCGGCTGCTCCGGGGAAGCACTGCACGGTTCTGATAGGCCGCCGCCTGCTGCCATCCCCCTCTAATTGGACCACTGTGCTCCGCTCGGCCACTGATTGGCCCTGCCTTTTTCCTATTGGATTTTCAGTCTCTGGGCTTCGGCGCCCACTGCTTTGCATTGACTTTTGCCGAAAATTTGCGCCCGCTCCCCCCACCTCACCTCCTACCTTTATTAAATAGGCTTTGGCTCCACCCACTCAACTGTGGAATCCACCCTGCTTGAACCTTATTGGGCTCACTTACTTGGGACCTCCCCCCCTCGCTGCTCACTCTCCCTCTCCTTTCTTCACCTCCATGGGTGGCTCTTGCCCTATAGGCCATCTCAGTTATCTCTACATATCCTCTAAGCACTATGGTTCTGCTCCTTCTGCCTCTTCGTCTCATTCTCTTTTGCTCCCTGCTACCGCTGTTTTTCCTGCCTGGAGCTAGGCTACAGGATTGACCTTATCTACACTCACTCTGGTACCCTTCCAACTGAGCTTGTCTATACTCTCCCATTCTCCTCTGGGGATGGCTGGCAACACCTGAAGAACCCTGATAGGGTGGTGTATGTTCGCCTGTTGCCGTTCTCAGCACTGGCTAATATTACTTCACTTTGGACCTAAGACAGAATCACTGCAATAGACTGCATGAAACAGGTAAACAAATCTGCCTTAAAACAATTAAGATGGTGCATTCTGAAGCTTCTGCTACTCCTGCTGCTGCTATCTGGGAATGTTCACCCAAATCCTGGGCTTAAAATTCCTTGCTTCGGCCATCAATCAAGGCACCTGGGACTCTCACCCTTGCATCTCTCAACATCTGCAGCCTCCTGCCTAAACTTGATGCCCTGCAAATATTCACAAACCAACACAACCCTGATATCCTTGCAATCGTTGAAACCTGGCTATCACCCAAAATTCCTGACACGGCTATTGCCCTGCCAGGGTACAATGTCTTCAGACTTGACAGGAGTACAAAAAGAGGGGGAGGCTGTGCCAGATATCTCAAAGACACCCTCCTGGGTCACCGCTTACCTTCCCCCCTCTTGGTTTCTTCTACACAGATCCTACCTATTAAAATTCTGGTGGGGGCTCACAACAAATCACTGACTGTTGCTGCTGTTTACATTTCTCAGAAAGAACAAGGTAAAGGCCTCAACTCAGTCTTGGACCTCATCCGTGCCCAGCCCCCTGACTCAGAATCAATCTTAATGGGTAATTTTAACATCAATTGGCTAGCCGCTGACACAGGGGGCCTCAAGGATGCCATCTCAGCAGCCAACCTGGCACAGCTGGTAGTCTCCCCCACCAGACATAATTATAAAACTGGTGTAAGCACTCTCCTGGACTGGATCCTGACCAGCCATCCCTCCCACATCTTAGATGTTTCTGTCCTTCCAGATACACTAAGTGACCATTCCCCAGTCATCTGCGAATGGTCGAATAAATTCTGCAAGTCCCCCCCAAAATTAATCAATAGTAGAGTCCTCCCACGTAGTCAGTTGAAACACTTCAAATCCCACCTCCGACAGCTCGACTGGTCTACTATATTCAACGCTTCTGATGTCAACTCAGCCTTGGATTTCTTCATCAACTCCTTCAATGCTGCCTGTGACACCTATGCCCCTTTCAAAAGGCATAAGATCAAAGGCCTTTGCAATCCTTGGCTCTCCGCTGAACTACATACGGATCTGAAAGCAAGGGATCTCCTCTGGCTTCGGGCATGGGCCGATATTCAGAACTACAAACAGGCGCGAAACAACTGCTCTAAATCAATCCGCCAGAAGAAAAATGCATACCGCAGAGATACCCTCACAAACACCTGGGGGAAAAAGGAAATCCTTCTGGGACAATCTTAAAGAAGTAACTGGGAAGCAGCCAAAAACCTCACCTACTGTGTTGGTCATTGATGGTAGCATAACTCTTGACCCTACCACAATTGCAAATACTTTCAATACTGCATTCTCTGACCACAGTAGTGTTCTTCCTTTGGACTTCTTCAATGATGACCACCCTCCTTCTCCTACCCTCAGCCCACAACCCCCTTCCTCCAACTGCCCACCGTTCTACTTTAAAGAAGTCGGGGCACATGAGGCCCATAAATACGACTGTAATGCAATCGCCAAATCCAGAACTAGTGGGAACTCACTTGACCTCAAGCTGGTGTCTCTCACCCTTGACGAAGTGCTACTTCCACTAACAAAAGTTTTCAACCTCTCCCTTGCTCTCAGCCAGTTCCCCGACAGATGGAAATCAGCCATAGTAACCCCGGTCCACAAAAGTGGGGACAAGGACCTGCATGTGAACTACCGGCCTACCTCCATACCCCCCCCAGGCCACTGAATGTATGGTATCTGACCAGCCAACTAAATACCTGGATAAACACAACATCCTCTGCCCCCAACAACATGGCTTCCGTACAGGTCACAGTACTACATTGGCCCTCCTTGAATTCACTGGTGCTATTCACAGCTCGTTGGCAACAGCCTCCTAACCGGGTCGGTCTTCATAGACCTGACCAAGGCTTTTGACACTGTACATCGTAAACTATTAATCACACAGCTACATTCTGCTGGGCTCTCACCTGAGTCCACTACCTGGTTCAAGAGTTACTTAGAGAATCGCTCCCAAAGAGTGAAAACAGCTGATGTTCTCTCAGATGCACATCCTGTTCACTCAGGAGTTCCTCAAGGCTCCATTCTTGGGCCACTTCTTTTTAGCCTCTTTCTGATTGATATTCCACAATCGTGTCCTGCACAAATCCTCCTTTATGCTGACGACGCCGTCATCCTCTCCACTCACAAGGATCCGGGCCACCTTCAAAAGAATCTAAAGTTTGCCTTCACCTCGATTGAAACTTGGTTTAGTACACACATATATTGGTTCTCAACTATAAAAAAAACAAGTCCATGCTCTTCTGCAGCCCACACAACAAACACAGACTCAATCCCATTACGATCAAAAACTGCCTTGGTGCAACCCTCGAACAGGTTCAATCCTTTAAATATCTAGGAGTTACCATCGATTGTAACCTATCATATGCTACGCACATTGACAACATTGCCAAAGCTGCCAACACTCGCATTGGCCTACTCTTCAGGCACAGGCAATGCCTTACCTCAGATGCCTTAAGGATTGCAGTACAGAGCTCAATAATCTCAATAATCGACTCTGGCCTGATCATCTACAGCTCTGCCTCTGCCACCGCCCTCAGGTGCATATCCATTGCACTAAACAAAGCTTGCCATCTCATAACTGGCACCCATCGCCTCACCCACACGTGTGATCTCCATGCACAGACTGGGTGGCTTCAACTTTCAGACCGGATCAAGTACCAAACCTGCCTTATGGCAAGGAAAATAACACTAGGCCTTGCTCTCCCAGGTGTCCAAGCTCTCCTCTGCCCAGTGCGAACTACTCGCATTACCAGGGGCTCTGAATCCCAACTACTGCATATCCCGCGTTTCCGCACCACACAAGTGCAAAGATCCTTTGCGCACAGAGCTCCCAGCTGGTTCAGTGATCTCAACATTGACATCACCTCAATACCAAAGCTTGGTCCATTCAAATCCAGTCTCCGTCACATCCTGTCTGCATCTAGCTCCTGTGACTGTCCTTCCTAATTGTTCTCCCCTCTCCTCTTTGCTCTTTCCACCTAGCACTTAACCCTCTCCCCCTCAACTCCCTCTCCCATACACCCACTCATCCTCCCTTCCTCCCACCCACCTTCCCTACCCTCTTGTAGCACTTTAATTATCTGACAAGTACCTATGGCTGCACCCTACTAGTGTGTCTCTCTTCCATACCGTGTTAACCCTGTTCCCAGACCTCCTTCTGGCATTTTTGCCACTGTATTGAATGTATAAAACTGTATGTAACTGCATGTAACCCACTGTTACACTGTTATTCAATGTCTTGTTTGACCTGTACCTCATCTGACAATGAAACCTTTGTAAAAGAGTCTTAGCTCAAAGGTACTTGTAATCCTAGATTCAAAAAAAATAAATAAAAATCACTACCTGCATGATTTGAGACAGGCATGGTATTGGAGATAAGGATAAAACTGATAAGGACACTGGAGGGAGGCTAGTATTCAATATATCAATGTCATTATGCAATGATTAGGGAACTAAGAATACTGTCGTTAAAAAACACACAATTCTGCCAGAGGGAGTCACTGGAACCTATGGTAGCACTCACTCAAAGTAAGGTACTACTAAGAGACAGTATATACTGTACAGAGGTGGATGTAAAGGTAGAAACAGCCAATAAAAGCTATTGGTAATACAAAGTAACAGGCTAGCCAAGCAACAGTGGATAATCCTTGCAGTAATGCACAATAGGTTCATAGGAGACCAGCAATAAGATAAAGAAAAAGATGATAAAAGTACAAACTACGTTAATGGGGATAAGCAGGCAAATCCAAACTTGGGGAACAAGCAATTCTAGGCTGCTGAAACAATGGAGTCATGGATGGATTGTTAAGTTAACAACAACGGGGTAACCCAGATAGTGTGCCAGTATGAAATGGGAAGTATGAGGAACTTCAGCAGCAACAGGCAACTAGGAATGTTCCTTACAGATTCAATGGACGTCTAAGTGACAAGAGCAATAGTATTAGGCAGTACAATGAGCAGAATGCTTACAGTCTCAGTGAAGTCCAGATTCAGGAGTAGCGAAAGACAGCATGACCGGCCAATGGCTGACCTCGGGCTGACTCTGGGCAAACTCCTTGTTGCCTTTTGCACTATGGCCCTTAACACAAAAGCACCATAGCACTGAAGGATCGCTTGTAGGTTGGCTATTTGTAACAAGAAGTGGAAGTACAGAGGGACCTGAGGAGCCAAACCCAGATTGGCCAGCTGGGATACAGGAGGCACAGCTAGACAGTGGATTCATGGGCTGCAGATATGGCAGTGAAGGCATCAACCTCAATGACACAAGGAGTGAGAATTCAGTAGCAGGACTCCGACAGTGGCTTAGGGATCTTAGCACGACTCCAGTGGCAACATCAGGATCGGCAGTGGTGCAGGGGTAGGTTCTATGCTAGCAATAATACCTGACAGGGTTGGCAGTACTGGGCAATACTGGACTGCCCAGGGGCATAATGAGGCCCAATGCAGGCAAAGAGCCTTATAGCCCCTGGAAGGCCCGGTACAGCCCATACTGCCCACCCTGGAGGGTATTATTGTGCTTAGAAAGTGGGAGTTAGGCATCATATTAGAAAAAAGTTTAAAAAACCTTTTTATAATTACAGTACATACTTTATTTTAATGAACAGAAATATTTTTTGAAAAGTAGTCCCTGTGTACTGCTGTCATAGGCAGTAGAGGGCGCAGTTATTTTTTGTATTTTACCAGTCTGTTGGAAAGTCCTGTTGTCGTCCTCCTCCACAATACCTGTCTTCATCCTCCCCAGGCTCACTTTTATTTTCATTTGCAAGACCGTTGCTACATAGAGTACAGATTTTTTTTTTTCCGCGGTTGGAAGACATTACTTCAGACATGCAAACGTGCGTGTGACACATGGAAGTAGAGGAACTGTGAGAAGCTGCACTGCACTAGCATTTTTCCCTTTTTTTTAACATTTCTATCAGTCCCGTTTTTAGTTGTAGACCTTCGAACCGATTTGTGGTTGGTCGGTGGCAGCGGGAACGTGTGAGTGAGTGACTAGTTGGTGGCAGTGGGGATGTGAGATCGAGCAGGAGATAAACACTGGAACTGTAAAACAGCTTTAAAAAATTATGGTATGAATTGCTTTGGTTTTCATTAATACAGACTGCCACAGACTGTGGTGGTGGTGGGGGGAGTTGTTGGCCGACCAACATCAGTTGCTAACCATTTCACTCAGTAAGTGAGAATAAAATATGGTTGGGCACCGTAAGCATCGCTAATGATTTAAAAAAAAAACTACTTTCTCTGTGGCGAGGTGGATGATTTATTGATGCGAGTTGGGAGAGGCTCTCACTCGCTAAGCAAGAAAAAAACATGGCAGGTTTTTCAGAATTCTGTGGGCACAATAATATTAGAATGAAATGAGGCACCAGACACTGAGACGTAATATTTCCTGGTCTCTGTTGTCTCACACCAGACCAGCTGGTTGGTGGTTTTAGCCAATCAGCGGATTTCTCTTTACCCATTTTTTAATAGTGAATTACAGCTGTCCATCATGGCCCCCAAGAAGCTCCCTCAGCAGCAAGAATTACAGCCTCTACTAACAGATTTACAGATGTTGATTAGGTTAGTAAGACATGATCTTTATATCTGAAATCCATGTTGTGTAGTATCCCCTAGGCTGTTAGTGTCATAAAATTCTCATTTCCTTGCTTATTGAGGGATTCAGTTATTTTGCATACAACGGATGCTAGGCTAACTGGCGTGTAAGTTTCCTGCTGCACTACTGCATCCCTTTTTAAAAACTGGTAACACTAAGATATGCCTCTAAGCACTGAGTATTGTACCTTCACCAGTTGATGGTGCTTTGGGTCAAATAACTCACGAGCATACACTCTTAAGAACCCAAGGGTGTAAACCATCATCAACTTGAATTCTGGTATGGCTGCCTTCTCCTTCTTTTTCCCTCATCTATGGAATTCCTTTTCACACCTCTCTCCGCTCGCTACCCTCCCTAAACCTCATTAAATGCTCTCTCTATTGCACCCCATTCCCCTTTGCTCTTGCCATCCTCTTAATTAGCCCTTGCACTGGCTATTCATGGCTAACTCTAACTCATCTGTTTGATCCTTAAATCCCCCTAGTCTGCCTCTTGCTCCAAATCTTCCTTATGCTCTTTCCTCTCCCACGTTGACTTATGTGTACCCCCCTTGTATTTCCTCCTGTTTTTGTTTCAATTATGTTTAAATTATGTTATGCTGTTTTAATTAGTTTCTTATAAAACTGTCTGAATGCTATTTTTTCTTGATTGTTTTACCCTTGTTGACTTATAGTTTATTTCAAGCTTGTATTTATTGCTATTTATTATTGAGACTGGCTTATACCTCCTCGGGCTGATACCACACAGGCACCTTTGGGTATACCGTGATGTTCGCGACCACGATTGAGCGACCCCAAGGGCGACTCAATCTCATGGTGCATGGCACAAGCCAGCTACCAGGCAGCTACAGCAACCCGGATGGGGTGGTTACGATCAGAAGCAGGAAGTTGCTGTATGCGCACGGGGTGGAGCAAGCATCGCCACAGATACGCAATGCGAGGGGGAAGTGAGCACTCTCGGCAAGGGGTGGAGGAGATTTGAGGGTGGCGCTGTGGTAGGCTGCCTAGCTGGCCCTGTGGTGTAGTGGTTTGGCTCTGGTTTTGGTGGCTAGGGTGCTGGGTTTGGGTCCGTGCGCAGGTTAATTTTTGTGTTGCGCCCAGCCTGAATTTTATTTGTTTTACATTTTTCCCCTCCCCAAACATGCACCCCCTGTAGTTGAGAATTCTTGTAGGGGGGTTGCAGGAGGCACAGCCCCCACAAAATGTAATAAAGTCTCTGGCACTGCTTTTTCGTGAGCATACTGGGAGTCAGAGTGCCAGAATTGATTTTTGGCGCTCTGACTTCGCAGTAATGGCGGTCGCCCTTTGGCGGTCGCTGTTATCACACAGAACCCACCTTTGTAACCTGTCTGCCTTGCTGTTCATTGTTTCTGTCTTTTACTCAGGCTATTGTAACCTGCCTGCAATGTACGCTGTTAACCTGCCTGCTTCCCATATATGTATATATTGTACTCCACGTACCCCTTCCCCCAGATTGCATCTGGAATTGAGCCTTGGCTCAGAGTGCTTCTCCTGGTTATCAACTTTAATTAATAAATAAATAAATATCAGAGCCCTGTGCTTTATTCTGGTACAGTTCTAACAAGTATAGAATAAACCCTTTAGTCAAATAACTTGATATTGTATTGCTGAGATTTTTATAACTAATGAGGTATCCTGCTTCTCATTAAGTACTGAACAAAAAAAACGAAAGTCTCAGCCATATCTTCCTTGTGTAATATGGCCTTATCACCCTCTTTCAGGGGCCCTAATGCACGTGCGCTCCTTCTTACCTGATTGACATATTCATGAAACCTTTTTTGAATTGGAGGCTGCATTATCTGCCACCTTTCCATGTCCCTTTTGATGTTCCAAACTGATGTTGTACATCTCTTTTGTAATTCTAGGTACTGGTTTAAAGCACATTCAGACCCTCACCCTCAATTGAATATTTTGTGTCATCCTTCTTTTATTTAAATGCCTTTCAAGAATGTTTGTAAGCCACAAAGGTCTTTTTTTACCCATTTTATTATATCTCACTGAGTGCTGGATTTATTTTGCCTCATGATTCTCAGTCTTACAGGTTAGCAAGTTCTATCTGAGCTTGGACCTAGGTTCGTAAAATCTCTCTCCCAAGACCAACAAGAAAGTTCTTCTCTCATACCATTGACATTTGCTCTCATAAAGGGGCACTGTCGGCTTTTTACTGTAATTTCTTGTCTTGTGTAACCAGTTTGCCTCTTACAGGAGAACTGACCAAGTATCTGAATTAAGTACCCCAATGTGCCAAATAATAGATTTTTTTCACTGAACTGACACCATATATTTTATTTAGTCTAGGTTGAGTGTTTTACCTTATTGCTGTTGAACTTCAGCTGCCGGAAGCCTCTGTTCACTATGAATGAGTGTCTCATAATGGCGTGTATACTGTACATTTGGCAAACTCATGCATGAGTGAGCTTAACATTTCATGAGCTGTTTTAACAGAGGGTAGTGGCAGAAAGGATATGATATTCTGAGCATGGAGATGTTGGTCTAACTGAAACAAGCATTATAAGTGTTACCTAAACAGGTTTGAAAAACTGAGCTGAAATCCCAAGTATGTGCTCCAGTAGATGACGCTAATGTGCATGCTCGGGATCTTGGCTCTATTTAACACCCCCCCCCCTTACCCTGTTAATTTTAGCAACATTACTGACATGATATTGCTGCCCAAACTGGATAGAAAAATACCTTCTGAGACCAACATCAGGCACGGAATCTGTCTTTATGGTCAGAATGGGACATACAATTTCGTTACGCACTTTTAAAATATTATTTTTTTATTTATTTCGTTTTTGTTGACTGGTTGGGTGCTCTAGACAGCAGAGCTGCCTATTTTCAGGCATGACCTGAGAGGTTACATACAATAGGGTAACAGGCACCAGTAAGTAGTACAGGGATCAGACAGGTGAACATCAGCCGTACAATTACAAACCAAAGCACTGAGTAAAAAATGTACACATCATGGTGGCAGAAGACATAAGGAATTAGGCAGGCCTAGTCATCAAACGTAACACTCAAACATAATACTCAGAGTAGTAGAGTAAATAGGTTCGAGTAGAGCTCAGGAGAGCCTTCCTCAGTGATAGGAGCAAGTGCTAGGGCAGATCTAAGAAACAAGTGCCACTGGGAACAAAGAGGGGCAGGCAAGCGCATGTCAGTTCCCCACACAGGAGCAATAGTCTGAGCTGTCAAGAAGATTGCAGCAGCCAGCCCACCGGTGCAGCGGTTGGATTTCCACTTGCGACGCCAGCGACCCGGGTTCGGGAACGAGCCCGGGAAGCTGGAGGGCCAGCGGGGGAGAGAACTTGAACATCCTATGGACTGCTCATCCTCTCCAGGGGGAAGGGGGAACCAAAGCTCGGCTCTTGTCTGGCTCCGGGTGGAGACCCGAGGTACAGCAAGCCCAATGCTTAGCAGAGGGGTAATGTGCCAGACGTTGGCGCTCCAGTGCTTTGACGTCCGGGGACATGGCACACCAAAAGAACATGGGAAAAGAAGTGCGCAGCCTCCCAGTAGACAGAGCACCAGGCCCCCGACCTTCAATGCCCCTACTGGCCCAGGGACAGCTTCCCGATGAAATATAGATGCATTGGGGTATAAGGCCCCCAACCCGTACCAGCCTGGGGGGTATAACCACGGCTCCATGGGGGATGGACTGCACCGGTCACCAGGTAGGTGAGCGAGGGCTGAAAAGGCCGTAGGTGTCTCCCGAAGAGGGGAGAGCTGTGAGGAGAGGGGAGTAAAAAAAAAAAAAGTTTGCTGAGGTCCAATTTAAAACCCCAGTGAGTTTGGGAGTGCCTGAGCTCCAGTGGTAAGGAGTTCCATAAATTTTGGAGCAAAAACAGAAAAGGTGTTTTAAATGGTTATCCATTGCAGGCTTTGCAGATCAGGCTAATCTCACAGATAAGTCGAGTCCACCTTCATGAGGGCCTATTTTTAGCATCAAAAACTAGACTTATATGTGAGTATACAGTACACAGTAGTAATGTACTGTTGTGGTAGTAAAAGAGGACTTAAGGTCCGTCTTTTCTGTTCCTCCTGCTTGCATGGCAGTGATTATAAACCAGTTTGAGTACTGCAGACATCCACGTTTAACTGCTGTACTATATCTCTTTTCATGCATTATAACCCTAAATGCTATTGTCCCACAGCTTTCTAGCTAGTCCTGCTTTGAAAGCCTGAACAGTGTTTGCTTCCATTACCTTACTGGGTAGGTGATTCCGCATGTTGATCCCCTTCTCTGTGAAGTAAATTCGGATCCTTACTCTGCTTGTTGTACTCGTCAGCTCAAACAACTGGGTATGCACCACCCTTAAAGAGGACCTTCCCCGATGGTCCAAAAAAATATTTTTGCAGTCATTTTATGCAGTAATGTAGCTCAAATGTCGTGTGCATGTATTAGTTTTGTCAAAGGTTTACTCTTCTTTCCATATTTTGAATTGTTTTTTAGCCCTGCTGCACTCGCCTTTGCCGTTCTGCTGCTGGGCTGCTGGCTCCTGCTGATGTCATTGTATGAGAAGGAGCGAATCACACTTTGGTGTACAATGGTGTTGCAGCAGTTTCCCTAGGTAAAACTTCCATAACTTGGCATGCATACTAAGGTAGTAGTGCAGAATTAGTCAAGGGATTTTTAAGGATTATTAAAACTCCCTATTGAGAATTCTGAAAGCTTTTGTTAGGGGTTTGTTCTTGTTGTTTGGTAGTGTGTTCACTGCTGGCAGGAGAGGCAGGGGTTGATTTTAACGTTATTTTACTAGTCCAAGACCTAGTGCAAATTGACCAGGGCTAGTGCAGCATACTCTTTACTTGTCCATCTTGAATAATGCTGGTTTTCCTTGACTGAAAATTAAGTTAAAAATTTCCCTACAGTAGTAGTCTCTAGTCCTTATGCTACTCTCTCTCTCTCTCTCTCTCTCAGTGTTCCAGATGACCTGGTGTGATTGACAGCTCATTAAGAGCTGCAGTTTTCTAGCAATTCAAGAACAAAAGCATCAACTGGAGTCATCATTAGCACTCCACTGGTAGGCCTTTTAGCTAGTGTCTAGCGTGTGTAATCAAGGGCAGCTTCCAGTTTTCTGAATGCATCTCTGTCTGACAATTTGTCCCACATTATTAAGACCAGTGGCTCTCATTTCCCTACCTGTAGAGTGTCTGTATCCAACATTTCAGTGACAAAATGCTATGAGGTATACAGGGAGGTATTACTGAATACAGATTGCAAAGGTATTAAACACAGATAAAAAAAAACTGACAGTGAGCTGTCCCAGGTTACAGCAACTCTCTAATTCATTGTGCTTTGCTACTAAGGCACAAAATAAATCCACTTTATAAAATGACATACACACAAGGCATTCCTTAACCACTGGAATTGGCATGTTGCATTGATAACGGGGAGTCTTGGGGAAGGGGGAACAATGCTGAACGCAGTATGTACACCAAGTTATGGAAGTTTTTCCTAGTGAAACCACTGCATCTTCATTGTACAGCACAATGTAATTTCACTCCTTCTCCATATAGTGATGTCACCAGCACAGCCCAGGGTTTGCAAGAACACCAAGCTCAGAGTAGAAGCTCTGGTGCACTGCACAGTTTTTAGCAGCTCAGAAAGCAAAAACTAATTACAGAGAACATTACAGAAATACAAAACAAAATCAATGCAGGAAGGGGAATATAATAACTAGCTCTTCCTTTTTACCATTGAGAATCCGTGGCGTAATTTGTCGTAACAAAGGAGTGTTTATTATGGCAAACACACGCACAGTTTCTCTCCCTCTGTGCATGCGCCCACCTCAGCTCTTCCTCCTGGACCGCTGGCCGCCTCCTCTTTACACCAGAGGGAGTCGGAACCGCCACTGGAACTCAGTGGTAGGTGACTGCCAGGAAAAAAAAAAAAACACCTTAAAAATTGTAATGGACATTTTGGCTGTGAGCAGAAATTATTTAAAAACATCTAAATAAATAAATAAAAATGACCACAGACCACACACTAGAACCCAAGTAGACTGCGGCTGCACAAGAACATTTTTTTTTATTTGATATAATTGCTGTGTCCAAAAAGGAAGACCCAGCAGTTATATAAAATAAAATATGGGGTGGTATGTGTAAACTCGAAGTTCACACCCCCTCCTCGGTGTTAGATGCTTTCATACACCTCTCGAGCTTCGCTCTCGGGATTTATGTAGCATCTAACACCTTGGGGGGTGTAAACTTCTCATTACACACACCACCCCATACTTTATTCTATATTTTATGCATGAATGTTAAAACGACTGGGAAAGGTCCTCTTTATGTTTTACTGTCTGAGACACCATGATCACGCCTCCTCTCACACCCCCGCCAACTCTTCTCCAGGCTAGAAAATTTGAGTATGTCCAATCGTTTCTTCTAGCTCTTGTCTCAGAGCTGCTAATCAGTGTGTTAGATATGTGCTGGATCCTCTCAATTTCTTTAATGTCCCTTCTGAGCTGTGGTGACATGAACTGAACAAAGCATGACAGGGATGAACTCGTGCCTTGTGCAGGGGAGGGATTTCTCCTCTTAGCATGCTTCTTACTCCCCTTCTAAATGCATCCCAAAATTGCATTTGCTGTCCTGAGTGTGGCAGCACATTGTACACTTGGCTTTAGTCTACTGGCCTCAATATTTACCCAGAAATCCTTTCCCTGAGTTGTACTATCCACTGTTGCACTGTACAACCCAGATTCCTTCCCATAGCTAAAGTACTTTTCACTTCCTTACAATAACCCTAAGCTCTAATGTTTTGGTATCTTATAAAGTTTTGCTGAAAGAAAAAAAATATAAGACTACATAGTTGTGTTGAAGGGCTATGCTACAGTATCCCACCCCCCTGTGAACATGTTTTGACCAGTCAATTAGTAGGACTGTGTCACGTGCATGTTGTAAGTAATAGATAGTCCACTACAGGGCATGCAGTCATGCTGTGATATGTGCATGATTTGGGTGCTTTGTGAGGTTCGAGGCCACAGGCCAAGTGCGTTCAACCACCCAAGGCATGTGGATATCAGAACACAACTGCACACCCTGTAGTGCAGTATCACTCTTATAAAATGTCCAGAAGATTCTAAGGGATAAAAAGAATGGCCAATGTGCAGTTGTTGTAGAATAATTCACAGTCAAGTGGTGTGTTTTATCCAATCAGGAGACCAGATTTTCACAGATTTTTCCTACCCATTTTAGAAATATGAATATCCCACTGCATTCTCTCTCTGGTGAGGATAAGACATTCATAAAGTTATGAGTCTTATTCTCAAATTTACAATTAAGTAAGGATTATTACATGACAAGGGTGTACTGTACTGGGATTCTGTAATAACTGCACACCCTGGGTGGGTTGTGAGTCATGAGATGCAGCCAAGGACCTGCAACTACACTGGAGTGTGTTATTCCACTTATAATACACATGAAAAGCTCAAACGTGTTACAAATAATGGTTATCCCACCGTGGCCCATTATTTATTCCTTCTATATATAATTACCTTAATGCTGGAATACTGCTCAGCAGTATACTTCTCTGTGCAGATTGGAGCAACTGGGACGTACCCCTTCACTAGACTGTTGTGCTCAAACAGAAAAGGCAGTGAATACATTCCACTCAGGGAGGGGCTGATTACAACAGCTGGCCCAAGCTTCAGACCTTCAGAGATGCTCTTCAGGAATGATCCAGGTGCCAGCTGTCCAATTTGGACTGGACCTTTAGCCTCTTTGGAGTTTCCAAGACCTGAAAAAAAATATATTCTGTTTATGAAGCTGCATGCCTGCACCAGCTCTGTTTGAGAAAATAAAATGCAAATGCTAAAAGACATCATGCAGTAATCTCCACATAGGATTTAGGCAATAAGTCTTAGTGACAGCTGATTGTCCTTATAAACTGTAGGTAGGCATTAGTGAATGAGGACATCAGCTTTGAATGAAGCTTTTTTATAATACTGGGATGGTCATAGCAATTGGTATTTTGAACACTCGGCCAACCAGAAGATAGCATGTTGTTTAAAAGTGGAGATAGGAATAACATCTCTTCATTCAAATTATTCATTTTTTTCATTCTGTCATATTCAATCTTCTGGCATGCTTTGGCTGTGTTTTCTTAAAAAAAGAATAGTTTAGTGTTTTTTCCTGTTAGAGTGTTCTTTTTATAAAGCCTCTTTAGTGTTTATGCTGTCTAGACTATTTCCAGGTTTTCTGGGCATTCCTTTATGCCAGTTTATACTATTCACCAGTGTTAAAGAGAGTCTTTACTAAAAAAAAAGCTTTAAAGTATATTTACAACTATTATGATTAAGTGTAGTGTTTTGTAGTTTTGTTTTTATTGTCCACTGTTATTGGACTACTAGGCATTTCAGATAATGCAGTGTTTTTCAAAAAAGCATTCATCTGTCCCCAACTGACCTAACAACTGCTGTTTGTGACATCACTGTTTGTTGTCATGATGATCGGTCAGTGGGTAGCTATCTACGATGCAGCGATCACCATACAGTGTGGTTTAAGTTAAAGACAGTAGTAGAGTCAAGCCACACAAAAGTAAGGGTCCTGGATTAAAAAAAAAAACGACTTTGCAGAAATGGGGCAACATCTCATGAAAATCCTGGCAAAGGTGGAGGTAGGGGAGGGGGTAGAGGAACAGTGGGAGACATAGCAGAGGCAACATACCTCTGTGTAAAGCAAGTCAACAAAGCAAAAAGAAAGAAAAAATCACTATGGTTTTCTAAAGAAGTGGCGGGGAAGATCAAGAAAAAGAAACAGGCATTCAGAAAGTACAAAGAAACACAGAGGGAGGAAGACAGGGAACTGTATCAGGCAAAGCAGAAGGAAGTGTGTAAAGCAGTCAGGAGCGCAAAGGCACAAAGTGAAGGAAGAATAGCACAACCAGTAAAGAAGGAGGCAAAACCTTCTTCAGATATATCAGGGAGAGGGGAAAAAAGGTTAAATGGGGGGGGGGAATGTGCAGAGGGGGACCTAGAAAAAGCATAACTTCTGAACAAATACTTTTTTTTTTTTTTTTTTATTATTTTCCTCCCTGAGCCACAGGTCACCTGGTACTTTTGGTCCAGTCACGGGCCACGGACTTCTACCCCTCAAATTGGCTGCGAGCCCTCCAATACTCTGTGGCTTTACCCTCATGGCGGGGCTGCAGCACTCCCCTACATGCCGCAGCCTTTGGGACAGGTCAGAGGGCTGGCCTGAGGGGCTGATAGAAGCCATGGCAGGCTTCACTGAAGGCGGCCAGCAGCTGTTCATTTTTTTCCATTTTTCTGGGGGAGGCGGGGCCGTGCAATGACATCTGGCGTCCGCCCCGCCTCCTCTGCATGCTAGTGCCAGTGGCTCTGTGACGCCCGGCCTCCGCCAGGGGTCATCAATGCTCCGGGCACCTCCCCACCCTCCCCCCAGAGAAGGAGAGCAGTCCTCCTTAGGATGCTCTGTCCTTCTCCCGCAGCTGGCCCTCCAGCAACCCTGGTCCATTTCCAAACCTGCGTTGCTGGCATTGCATGCAGAAATCCAACCACTGCGCCGACGGGACAGCCCCTGAACAAATACTTCTGCTCAGTATTTACAAAAGAAAAGGAAGGAGAGGGCAGGACCACACTTAGATGGTAGAAACACACATAGAGGAGAGGTGGATACCAGTCCATTCACGGAGGAGAGCATCCTAAAGGAACTCTCAAAACTAAAAGTGGACAAGGCAGTGAGTCCAGATGGGATGCATCCCAGAATACTGAAAGAACTCAGAGAGGTACTAGGGGCACCATTAAAAGCCTTATTCAACAAATCAATGCAGGAGGGAGTGGTGGCAAAGGACTGGAGGAGGGCCAATGTGGTACCACTACACAAAAGTAGGAGCAAGGTGGAAGCTGGGAATTACAGGCCAGTCAGTTTGACCTCAGTGGTGGGGAAAATAATTGAATCAATGCTAAAAGAAAGGATTGTTGCATATCTTGAGGCCAGCGGGGCACAAGACCCAAGGCAACACAAATTCACAGCTGGTAGATCATGTCAGACAAATATAATAGATTCAATCAATCAATCAATCAAAATATTTATTTATCCAGGCGAGCATCATTGAGCAAGGCTCATTTGCAAGATGGACTTCGACATGACAAGGTCAGGTACAAAAATGACAAAAATAACATATATTACACACACACAGTACAATATATGAATAAACACAGGTCATGGTACAAGGTACAGAGAGCAAAACACGGGGGAACATGTTTATGGAGAACCATAAACCAGTTGCAGGTACCAATATATAGCTACAGTAATGTTGAGAATATCTCTGTAATCCCTTATTCCGGTTGCAGCGAACAAGAACATAGGGATGAGGGAAAAAAAAGGAAGAAATCGGAGGGAAGGTAGAAACCAGTTCAATGGATAAGTTTTGTTTCCTTTGGAATTCTCGAAGGTAGTCGGAGTCAGGGCATGAGGAAAAGGTGGGGTGTTAGGATGGTAGCAGGGGAGAGGGAGAGGGAATATAGAAAGAAGGGGTTAACTAGCAGTAATAGGGTGCTATAGGTATGGAGTGGAGGCTGACCTATGTAAAACTAAGAAGAGGGCCGGTGAACTCAGTCTACTATCGGAGACAGGGAACGTCCACCATGCTGGGGAAGGGAGGATAATAGTGGGATGGATATCAAAGCAGGATAGTAAATTAGAGGGCAAAAACGAAATTCACTTGAAGCATAAGTATACATATGGTAGTCACTGGGAAATGAGTAAGAAGAGTGCTAAGCCATAGATATTGCATAAAGGTCAGGGAGATGTAGTGTGCATAGACATGACTACGATCATAGAAAACAGTGGCATGGTTCCTTGATGAGGTGGGAGTATAGAGTCTTGAAGGTGGTCACACTGACAAGGGAGCTCAGTTTCAGTGTTTTCTGAAGTTTGTTCCACAGAGAGGGCAGTACAAAGCTTATAGCCGCTCTACCAAAGTGAGATTTAACTCTGGGGACTATCAAGGAAATGGATGAGTAGCTTCTCAGGGCATGCTTGCCTAGCTGGTACAAAGGGAGGTAGTCTGCAATGTATTGGGGCAGCTTATTTGTAACAGCTCTGAAGGTCCATAGAGCAGCATTTCTATTCCGCCTGTACTGCAGGGAAGTCCAGCCCTCAGCTGCGTATAGGGAACAATGGTGCATGGTAAAGGGAAGTCCCATAATGAACCTCAAAGCTCTGTGGTAGAGCGTGTCCAGTTTTGTGAGATAAGAGGCAGGACAATGACTATACAGGAAGTCTGCATAGTCTATCAGGAAGAGAAACGTAGCTTGGACCAGACGTAGTTTGGCATCTCTTGTTGGAAAGTGACATCCTGAAGAAAAGGCCAGTCTTTGACGTAGTCTTTTTAGTAGATCCTCAATATGCTCTGTAAATGAGAGTTTGTGGTCCTGCCAAACTCCCAGTTATTTGAATTTTGAAACACATTCTAGTTTTTCTCCAAGAATTGTAGAAATATGCGGCACTGACCCTGTGGTAGCCTGGTATACTGTATGTACCAAGGGAGAGAATAGCATAGCTTTGGCTTTCTTAGCATTAAGTCAAAAGATTTCTTTGACTATGTAACCAGGGTGGTCAATCGGGGGGGGGGGGGCTGTGGGCATGACCTACCTAGATTTTAGCAAGGCATTTGACAGCGTACCACACAGGAGGCTAGTAAACAAATTGGACAGTCTGGGAGTTGATCCCAAGGTAGTGGACTGGGTCAGAAATTGGCTGAATAGCAGGACACAGAGGGTGGTTGTTAACAGAGTTTAATCCCAAGATAGGAAGGTGACCAGTTGGGTGCCACAAGGGTCAGTACTGGGGCTGGTTCTCTTCAATGTCTTCATTAGTGACATTGTGGAGGGGCTAGAAGGGAAAGTAAGCCTCTTTGTGGACGACACCAAGATCTGCAATAGGATGGACACTCCAGAAGGGGTGGAAAGATTGAGAAGAGACCTAGGCAAGTTGGAGGAGTGGTCAAGAGTGTGGCAGCTTAAATTCAATGCAAAAAAGTGCAAAGTCATGCACTTGGGGCACAGGAATCCTGGTGAGGAATACAGTATGGGTTGGGGGAGATACTAACAACAACAAAACTATAAAGAGACCTGGGGGCAATTATAAAGGACAGTCTGAAAGTTGCCAAGCAATGTGAGAAAGGGGTGGGGAGGGCAGAAGGGCCGCTGGGGTGCATAGGGAGAGGCATCACCAGTAGAAAACAGGAGGTGGTAAGGCCACATCTAGAATACTGTGTTCAGTTCTGGAGACCACATCTCCTGAAGGACATAAATAGAATGGAAGCAGTGCAGAGAAGGGCAATGAAAATGGTGAAGGGAATGCACCAGAAAACATATGAGGAAAGACTAAAAGACCTAAACTTGTATACCCTTAAGGAAAGAAGGAAATGGGGGGAATATGATAGAGACATTCAAATACCTCAAGGGGATAAACAGGGTTCTGGAGAGAAGCATCATTCAGAAAAAGAGAAGTGCTATGGGGCTTGGGGGGGACCCAGGGGAAACATGAGGAATTATTTGTTCACAGAAAGAGTGGTGGATGCATGGAACAGCCTCCCTGCAGAGATCATAGTGGCAAAAACAATAGGTGAATTCAAGAATGCATGGGATAGACAGAAGGCAACCATAGTGGTAGGAAAAAGAAGGTAAGCTGCAGAATAATTTAGGATCTGGAGTTAATGTAGATAGGGAATTGGGCAGATTCAGTGGGCCAGGCAGTCCTTTTCTGCAGTCCTATTCTATGGGGTTGATTCTCAAAGGCTCGGCACAAGTTGCGGCAAAGGCAACTTGCGCCGATTGCTAATGGTCTGGGGACCCTGCACTGGATTCTCTATGGGACAGGGTCCTAGCGGCTAAGTCCTTCTGCTTGCAGCAACCCCAGCAGTGCATCAAACAGAGGGCGCACCTGGACAGGTTGCCACAAGCCTGCAGCAGTGCACAGTGAAAGGGTGCAAACGCCCCCCAGCCCTGATTCCTGAAGTTAATAAGTAAAAGCACTGATGGGCTAGAGGTCCCCCCCCCCAGCCCCAATCCCTAAAGTTAATAAGTAAAAGTCCTGGTGGGCTAGTGGCCCCCAACTCCCGATCCCCCCGTTTTGCTAGATAAATTATTCAGTGGTGGTCCAGTGGATCCTCTGCAATGATCCCCCCTTATACACATCCACAGCATACCTGGTGGTCTAGTGGATCCCACCCCCCCTTCCTTGCAGTGCCCTACTACCCCGCTCCATCCCAACCTGTAACCCAGCCAGCGACTGGCACAGCCCACCACACACCACTGTGGCCAGCCACCAACTGAACTCTGTATGAGCATGTACTGTATATAGTGTGCACTCAGTGAATGACAGCTGCTGTCATTCACTGAGCACATGCTGTATATAGTACGCTCTCATGCACAGCTCAGTCGGTGGCTGGCCATGGTGTTGAGTGGTGGGCTGTGCCTATTGCTGGCTGGGTTACAGGTTGGGGGGGAGTGGGGTAGGGCACTGCCGGGAGAGGGGGCGGGGTCTACTAGCTCATCAGGTATGCTGTGGGTGTGCAAGGGGTGGACTGTATGGGGATCCACTGGACTACCACTGAACACTTCCATCTAGAAAACAGTGGGTGCATGGCTTGGGAGTCTGCTAGTCCACCAGGGCTAATTACATATTCTGGTCAGGGAACAGGGCTTGGGGGAGTGCTAGCTAACCAGGGCTTTTACTTATTAACTTTGAGGATCGGGGCTGAGGGGGACCATTAGCCCACCAGGGCAATATAGTTAATTTTTTTGTGATAGGGTTGTGGAGGGGGACGTATGTACATCAGGGGATCGACTGGCAGCACATTGGTGCAACCCCCAGAGGATGCCAAAGTACACTTACACCAGCTCCCGGCTGGTGTAAATGCACTTCGATGGTTGTCCTCCAGAGGTGGTTTGAGAATTTCATTTTAGGGGATGTGGCAGCCTGCATCTGCCACAAACCCCCTAGTGCCATGCCGCAGCCCATTTTTTGGCACAAGACTGGCGCAATCCCCGTTTCCCACAAGCAGCCTGTGTTTGTGGCAGGCTGCTTTTGAGAATCGCATGGGGTGCATTTTTTGGCGCAAGGTGCCACTTGAATCTTTTTTCTTTGATACAGGCATCTTGCGTCCTTCTAGAGGGCTTTGAGAATGGACCCCCATGTTTCTATGTCTCTAGGAGTAGTACGGTATCATAAACAAAAGCACTATGAGGTCAGCTGGAGACAGGCACTTTATACAGACTTGTTGAATTGACTAACAAGATGTGTTATAAACCCTGGAAGGATAACTGACAATTAATAAAATGTTCCAGTGCACTGTAACAGCAGGAATATCATATTTGTGAAACTACATACAGAAGTGCAGTCACTAAAGAGTGCAGGCGTGTGGGACAGAACACCCTTGAAGCACTGGAGAAAAAAGTCAAACAGTAAAGGGTGTTAATCTAAGGCACATTCAGTGGTAATTTGTAAGTGATTAAAATAATTTTGTGAATAGAAGAACTTGTCAGAAAAGTGGATTTAATTGAATAGGTGATACAGAAGAGTGTTTTCAGGTATTTAAAACATTTTCTATCATCTATAAAGCATCACTGGGCTTCCATTAACAGTTATACTCTGTGGCTACTCACTGTCATTTTAGATGCTGGTTCTGGCATGGATCAGTAAAATCTCTTGATGAAAAGTCAGTGACAGTGCCTGTTTGAGTTTTGTGTCTTGCATACCCACCTTAGTCAGAATGATAGTTCATACCTGGTAGATCAATAGCTACAGCCTGGTATCCAGCCTCAGCAAGTTTCTCTAGTGTCTTAAGATCCAGCCAGGTCTGGGAAGAGAACCTTATCCCATGAAGAAGTAAAACAGGGAATCTAGGGCTCTGCTGTAAAGGCTCAGCCTGTCGGTAAAATAAGGACTGTCCATCCACATCCACTGTGTTTTCATTAATCTTAAAGGCAGCCATGGTGAATCCTGATATGAAAAGAGAAAACAACAAAAAAAAAAGGATATTTTGCCAAGTGTTGCAAAAATAGCACCCAGAGTTATATGCAGTGTTTTATTAGTTTTCTCCATTTTAATTTGGATTTCTGTGTCATTCTGCATTGTCACTGTGCATTCATTTACTGCTGTGGAGTTACATATGCTCACCTACTTAGGGCCAACACACTCCACAGCTGTAACATTATCATAGAACCCTGGCTCCACCCTATTCCAAGGCAGTAGCTTAGAATATCCAGTCCTAGCCAAAGGGGAAGGCAGCATAGCTGGAAGCTCCCCTGCTTGAAGACTTTGTTTGAAACCTTGGTTGTTTAATACCATTGTAATGACTTATAGCGGAGAATCCTACGTGCATTACATACTTAATTTTCTCCTGTTTTAAAGAAAACACAAGACAAGGCATAGCTTTCCTCAGCTGCTACAAAAACTTCAGATTAGTGCCTTCAGACAGTAACTACATTTTTAAATTACCTCAAAATGCTTTTTTTAGTGAATGAAACAGTGAACCACAACTTCCAATTTCTATTGCTGGCAGTCACCGTCTCAAGGGCAGACACAAGCGCTCCTGGCTGTCTTTATGCTGATATGCCCTGCTGACCAATGGCTGAGCTGCGCAGGATATATTAACATAAAGTGAGCTGTGGAAGTTCATGGCTGCTCATCAGATGGTGGCTGCCAGCAATAGAAAGTGAATATCGGGGGGTCACTGTTTGACTCATTAGAAAAGCATTTAAATGTAATTTAAAAAGAATTCATTTCTGTCTGAAAGCGCCAATTGGGCATTTTTGTAGTGGCTGGGGAAAAGCTGTGCCTTTTCCTGTGTTTTCCTTTAACCACAAATTTCTGTCCCAGGGTTGTGTTTTGCCATTCTATATGAATTCTGCTTGAATTCTTCACAGGGTGTAAGATAGTTTATCATGGTGCTTTAGTAAGCCTTCTTTTTTAGGACAATTCCCCTTCCCTCCTCTGCACCATCTCCTTGGGTTCTTTCCTGAGCTACGCTGTCTCCTTGGGTTCTTTCCTCAGCATAGAGTTTCTCAGTTTGGATTCCTTTTACCTTTCATCTGATTTTGTCAATCCCCTTTCGGGTCCTTTGACTCTGAGTTTAAATTTTCTTTGCAACTTTTCTCTTTCAGATTGTTGCTGCCACATTTTCAGTCAGTTTACAGAATATTTCCAGTCATTTATGAAGGATTTTTTTGGTCATGATTTTAGCAAAAGCTGACATAACTGCACAACAGTATTGACACAAGTACACATAATTACTACAAATGCACAAAATTAGTGCAAGTGTGCAAAACATTGATGCATGTTTGCAAAACTTACGTATGTGTGACTAAGCTTCTTATACAGACCACACTTTGACAGTCTTTTTGTGGCACAGAAAGAAAGAAGGTCATGTGGAATTCTGCAGGCTCTGTTCTGGTAATAAGAAATATAAAGCATGTCATAAGACCATGAAACTTTAACCAAATGGAATGTTCTGTATGTTCTGTACTAGCACGACCAGTGCTAATTTCTCAGCACTAGAGACGTGTGACATGCACAAATTTTGTTCTACGAAGTATTTCGCATAATTCATGCATTTCATGAAGTATTTTGCAGGTGCCAAATTCCACCAGCAAAATCATGAATTATGCCTGCAAAATTATGCATTTTGCCCTCAAAATGCAGAATTTTACCCATGACCTGTGATTTCACACATCTCTAAGTCCCTACCACTACCCTGTTACCTCTTGTGGATGTTCTGCACCCTTGAGTTTATTTTGTTCGGGAAGGCCCTCGAGGGGAGAAGGAGAACAAGGTCCTGGAACTCTTGGGGTTTCCTCTTAGACTCGGCCTAATTATAACATGGGGCTAACATTACAGAATGCTGATTGTGTCCCAAACAAAATTTAACTGCATCACCATGTATGTTACCGGTGACTATCTTGGGTGATATGTACAAATTGTGTGCATCTATACGGGTGCTTACATATGTGCTGCTAACGGAATTGTGCGGAAACAATGCTGCTACTGTCCAAAATGTGCAGCTCAGTGCAGCTGTTTGGATGACTACAGTGTGAAGCATGGTAACAAAACAAAACAATGATGCTGCTGGAAAAGGGTCTGCACCCATACAAAACAGGTAAGTGCAGCACTATGTGCACCTGCAGTACTCCTGCAGATACAATGCCAGTAGTACATAGAGTGTGCGGCACCATGCCGCTCTGTGCACAACTGTGATGAAAACTATGCGGTTTCATGCGTGTCTGTTGGCTGAATGAGGGCGATGCACTTAAATTTTACAATTCTGATATCTTAAAAAATAAAATCTACCAAACAAATTCTGTACTGGTGTATCAATACACCTGTTTGGATCCAGTAGGTGACAGTGTGTATTTGGCTGGGAGACAGAAACAAAAACAGGTAAATATCACTCTGATCTTTTTACTGTTAAAGATAACTGTATTCTTTTTTTTTTGTGTGTGTCATTTCTTTTACCCCTTCGTGCTCCATGGCAGCCACTCCTTTGGGCTTGCCAAGGCTAACCTCCGACCCATCCGTCCTCCGAGCCTCCGCTCAAATCGCAGCCAGCCCCCAGGGTAACCCGGCGCAACCCTATGCCGGATGGGTCCCCCTCCTCCGAGGGGGAAAGCGCCAGCCAGGGGGCAGCAGATCAGCACAACACTTGGCCCTGGGGGTGCTGCTGAGGCAAAGAGCTTGGTAGGACCTAGATGGCCTCAGAGAGCTGGGAAGCCATCTTCAGGTTGTAGTGGAGCGGTATTTCTGCTTTTCAAGTTGATGCCTCCTGCGTGCATCTTGTAGTGCTCCTGGTCTCCACCAGAGGCCGCTGCAGCACGACAACAACCCACTAACCACCCCAGGAGAGGAGAGCAGTCCTACGGATGCTTGATCCTCTCTCGCCCTGCCAGCCCCCGATGTCCCGAGTCCGTTCCCGAACCCGCGTCACCGCCGTCGGCTGAGGTAAGACATCAGCACCTCAACCCTCTGCGCCACCGGGCTGGGCGATAACTGTATTCTAAGAAAGTTTTATCTGAATGCTGCTACATGCTTTTTGTAAGCTGTTGCTCAACATGTCTAAGGAGGTAGTACCTTGATAGACACTTAATCCAAACTTTTGACTAGCATAAAGAAAAATCTTGGATTTTTTCATGGAATGAATTAACAGAGATGGTTTAGGATACCTGTGATGGGATCAGCATATACTGCATGGTGCAATAGGCAGGGTTTATGAGTTGGTTCATATACTAGTTATCATTCTCCTGCTTTACCTATTGATCTGTACAAGGTCCAGTTTGGCTACATTCTGTCCATCTACACCACAACAGGGGCAGCTGCTTCACCACACGAGACACAGCTGCCTGGTGAAGCAAATGCACATCTCAAACCACGTCCGGAGCCCCCGCCTCCTTCCTAAGCTAACGTGCACTATGTGCACTGTATACAACCATCAGTTACTCACTTGGAATGATCATATATGCATTTTAGTCCCAAAAAGTGGGGTAACAGATATGTAATGCTGATACAAATAAACAATGCAGTCATACATTTAAAACTGCTTTAAAGTGCAGCCCATTCTGGAACCACAACAGGTGAAACCATAGCAAGCAGGAATAGACATTTCTCCCTCCTGATGTCACAGTTTCCTCAGGGTTATTGCATAATAATCAGACTGACTCGAACACTGACTCTTATAAAGGCCTAGTATTGATTATTACCATAGTAACAATTTAAAGTGCATGTGCTTTCTACTAAGCAATATCAAAGTACTATAGATACAGTATGGTGCCTAATCTGTGCAGACATACAATTTAAAAAGTGGTACTAACACTTGTTTCTAAAAGTAATACATAGTCCATATGGATTGTTAGCATAAACTGGCTTTCATACATATTATTATCAGAGAAGCGCTGCAGCTGGCTAGTCCCTAAGTTTTGTAATAGACAATGAGCTACACCATATAGGATATATGCTCTTTTTTTATACAGATGCTATCAAAGGTACAAACATTTGAAAGAAAAAGAAAAAGACATTCCTTTTATGACATTTTAGCATCAACAGTAAAACATGGCTATATTTAAAGTACAATTCTATGTGAAAAGTGGCTTACTTATAGTATATTCATTGTGCTATATATGTATAGCAAAACTAACAACCACATAAGATAATCACACCCACTACAGACTATTAGCAATAAATACAATGTTGTAACTTCTCACTCTATCATGCACACTGCTCGGCTCAAGAAAATATTCTGAAAACATGCCGACAAATTGGAATGTCAAAGGAGAAGCTGCAGTAGCATGGACCCATAGAATCACTGGCTTGCATGACCTCTACATCATCTTCGGGTTCCATGCAGCTGCCTCCTCCTGTACAACCATCCGCTGTGTCAATACAACTGTGAGACTCCAGCAATTCAGAGCAGAAGCTGCACATCACTTTTTTGTCTTTCATTTCTTTCTCGACGCCTCCGACCAGCCCCCTTTCACCAGCCCCCCCAGCCCCATCACCCCGGTGTCCACTGGTACTTACCTCTTGGCATGTTGAGGTGCCAGATGGCCGGGTGCAGTACCTGTGATGGGCTGGTATCACCCTGCCAGTCAGAGAAATTTTCAGCCTTCATTTTATCCCATCCCCAAGTGTGTAGCCGTATGCGTGCAAAAACGCCAGTGGCCGAGCCACGCACATGGCACGCCAGGCATCTGCTCCGTCTCCACCCCCTATCTTTAGAGTCGATGTGCCAGCCTTCAGCTGCCACTAGGGGCAAGGCATGCACCAGTCTCTGGCCCCACCCCTCCCGAAGAGGGGAGAGCTGTCCTTCGGATGCTAGATCCTCTCCTTCCCCAGCCGACCCCCGGTGACCCACTCGCACCACAAACATGGGTCGCTGACATGACAGGAAGCAAGGCAGTGATGCCTCAGCCCTCTATACCACTGGGCCAGCTGGAAGTCGCACATCACTTGGTGGTCCTGGTGGCTGTTGATCTGCATCTGTTGCATCTATGTACAACTGTGCTGCATGACATGGTATGCCGTTGATAACTGCAGAAACAGGTAGACGGGAAGGGGAAGACATGCACAAGGTCTATACTACACCTGATAACCTGAAGCGGTGACATGGACATCTTGGTGGTCGCACTATGCAGTATTGAGGGGGGGACATGGAGTACATGGACAGTGGGAACATCATTGTAGCAACAGTTGCAAAAGCTTTACCAGCTGCATCAGTATTTTAAAAATCAGGATTCAAAGAGTCAGGATTTAAAGCATTGGTATTCTGACTGCGTCAGGCATTCAGAGTCGGGGCAAACAGCTGTCATTCTAAGAGTCGGAATATAGTATGGATCCCAGATACTTTGGTTTAGCTCTTTCATTAATATTTTAGCAAACAGTTGCATTTTTCTTTTCATTTGATTTTTGTTTTAATTTTCATGTACATGCAGAGGTATTTGTCCAGGTTTTTAGATTTAATAGCACCCACGAAATTCACAGCGAAATATGCCAATTTCACGAAACGTTTTGCGCAGTGAAATTTGCGATTTCACCAGAATTTCGCCGGTGAAATTAAATTTCGCTGCAACACTACTCAGCACCTGTTCCCCAAACTGCTGGTGGCCCTAGTGAAGGTACTGTATATCTGGTTTCACTTTGGGCAGTGGCAGTAGTGAGATACACAGATCATATAGAGATACACAGATCTCTCCTTTGTTATTTCTGGCATGTCCAGATATATCGGGACATCCGTCAGAGAACTAGGGTAGAGAGAATGTTTTTCCAGATCTGAAAGAATTCCCAGACCAGTCCAGGCAAGGGAATGCCCCTCAGCCAGATGGCCTGATGCTTCTGCACCAGCAACCCAGACTCGGAAGCAGACCCTAGAGCTGGGTTGGGATGTCAAGGGGGCTGGGGCAGCACTGCCATGCAGCAGTGCTTCCAACCAAGAAGGGATGATGCTGTGGTTCCACCACAGTTGCAACCCCTGCTGTGGGCTGGGGAGCTTGCCTCCTCTGCAGGGGAGTTGCCACATGTGTGTGAGGCCTGGCAGGGCACCGCCCAGAATCAGAGTGGTGGGAGGGGCAAGGGAATGGAAGGAAAAACCCATGCCTCCCAGTTGCCTATATGACAGTTGCTGGTACTCTTGGGCTCCACACTGTGAATCCCCATTAGCTCTGACCATGGGGGAATGACAGAGAGGTCTGGGAGCTTGCTGGCATAACAGCCAGAAGAAAGGTAGAGGCTGCAGAATAAAGGCAGTTTCTACCAGTATTGCTTTGAGGAGCCAAACACAGAGGCAGTTACTCTGCATGCGTATTTGCGAGACCATATTTGTCCAGAAGCTCTGAGTGGACAGCTACAGAGGTTTAATGACAGATGGGCACAGAGTACGTCATAGTACTGGAAATAATTTTGCAGGGCTCTGCAATCGAGTTTTCTTCTGTGCCCATTTTAGGTCTTTTTTCCCAGTCCCCAGTCTCTGTAAATCCCAGGACATGTCATATCATCTACTTAACATAGAGGCAGTGATCTCTGCTCCTCTCAAGGAAAAAAAATCAAGAGCCCCACTCCATTTACTTTATAGTTCCTAAGAAATTGATAATCTTAGATCAGCCCCTTCAGTATCATGCTGTCTCCTCCTGGTTAGCCATAGCCCCCAGGGTGTTTACAAAAGTCCTGATTATCATGGTGGCTCTTCTTTGGTGGGAGGGACATTGTATTTACCTCTACCTGGACAATCTTCTGATCCAGGAAGATTCTGAACAGTCAGCTCACGGTTCAGTCTATAGGACTTTACAGATTCTAGAGGAACATGGCTGAATGCTGAATAGGAAGAATAGCTTTCTTCCGCCTTCTCAGTCTCTGGAAACCCCGAGAGTGCACTTTTGGATAAACCTGGCAAGAGAGTTTCTCTCACAGAATCAGATTCAGCAAGTCATGGTGCACAAGTTTGTGTCAGTATAAAGACGTCTTCAGATTTTAGGTCTAATGATGGCTACCAAAGAAATGGTTCCTTGGGCAAGGCTGCGCATGTGATTTCTCCAGATCTTCTTGCTATCTCCTTGGTCACCTGCATCGGAACAGTACCATGCACTGATATGGCTAACAAGGTCAGTGCACCATTTGTTGCATTGATGGGAGAACGTGCAAAACTTTTGAAGGAATTCCCACTAGCCTACTCAGTACAGCTCTTTCTGATCACTGACACCAGCCTGATGGAATGGCAGTGTTGCTGGACCAGGTTCCAGTCCAGGGGGTATGGTCTTCGGAGAAGTCGCGTCTCCAAAAAAACAACATTCTTGAGGTTAGAGCTATTTTGCTAGTGTTGTGGCACCTCAGGACAGAGTTCAGCAGAAATCAGTAAAGGCGCAGTCTGACCACGCAGCAACCGGTGCTTACATAAACTAGTAAGATGGCATGAGAAGTTAGATGATGCTGTTACAAGTGTAACCACCGCTGCATTTGGTGGAAGCCAATCTGTAGTCCCTGTCAGTGGTTCATCTCTAGAGAGACAGCTCAGCTTTCAGTCAGACCGGCTCAGTCACCAATGGGTTCTTCTGGGAGAATAGTCTCTAAATTAGGAGATATTTCAATGTCTTGAGTGCAGAGTCGAGTGTCCAGCAATAGGCCTCCTTTCGTCCCAAATCAACGTACAGGTGATGGGATTTTTCTGTTGGTACAAGTGTCTGGTAGGGGTAGTGATGGATGCTCCATCCCAACTGTGCACCTTCAGAAGGACATATCTCTTCTTGACATTCCCTTGCTCCTGGCAGTTCTCAGATCCATTGCTGTCATAGGTTGTTCAATCTAGTGGCTCCAGAGTGGCCAAGAAGGTCATGGTTCTTGGATTTGGTCAATTTGATGGTTCAACAGTCCACCTGTTCTCTCAGTAGCACATTATTCTGTGCCAAGGTCTGATTCTTCATCCCAAACTGGATCAACTCTAATTAGCAGCTTGGCTCCTGAGAGGCAAACTCTTCTCAGATTAGGACATTCTGAGTGAGTTGCTGATACCCTAATGTTCATTGAGCAAATAGTCTGTATTGGTAGCTTATATTAGAGTGTGATCAACTACTTCTTATTGAGCCAAACCAGCAGGTATTAGACCAAGAACAGCATCTGTGCCCAGATGCTGGGTTGTCTCTTAGTACGGTTTAAAGCACAAGTGGCAGTGCTTTGTCCTTGCAAGGGACATCCCCTAGGCTAGCACTCCAACATTAGTCATTTTCTTACAGCTCTCAGCAGAAGTAAAATGGTCTACAGATCTCTTGTTCCTCTTTGGGACCTTAATGTAGTTATTAATGCTCTGTAATCCTCCATTTCAGCTTCTGTTAATAGTCCATTAAGACCTGTTTTTCTAGTTGCAATTCATTCTGCTAGGCAAATAGGAAGAGTTGTTGGCAATCTCATGCAAGGAATCATATCTGTTTTTTCACCAGGAGAAGACAGTGTTACATTCATTCCTCCTCCTCCCTCCCTCCTCCCTTCCTTCCTTCCTTCCTTCCTTCCTTCCTTCCTTCCTTCCTTCCTTCCTTCCTTCCTTCCTTCCTTCCTTCCTTCCTTCCTTCCTTCCTTCCTTCCTTCCTTCCTTCCTTCCTTCCTTCCTCCAAAGTCCAGGACTATAAAAGTGTCTCTAGAGTGGTTAAGATGCTGCTTGTGCAGATGTTTCAAGTACAGAAATGCTATGCCAAAAATCCAGTATTTAGTGTTCTAAATCTCTTTGATATGGAGCACAGTAGGAGTGATGCTGAAAATCAGAAATGTAGAGCCTTTGAAAGGTAAAGACTACCGCTGCTGAGCTGCATGGACACAAGGAAAGAGCCGCATGCTGCTTTCAAGCCTTATGTTGCAGATCTTTGACCCAGATGGACTCTGTGACACTATTTTCCTCCCTGATGTCCTAGTCCTCCATAGTGGCTCTCTCTCTTATGAAGCAAACCACCCCACTCTCCTTTCCTGTCAAGTCTACACCCCTTTACTTGCTGTTGAGTTATTATCCCCTTCCCTGTCCCATACCCTCGTACTATGCCACCAGCACTGCTGTTATGCACTTATGTTACTGATCTCTGCAAGCTGTTTTTATCTTTTTTGTACCATAATGCTTATGCTATGCCTTCATGTTTGTGCTAAGTAATTCTACTGTCATGTAAGGTTGTTGATCTCGTTATGTACTGCATTGTATCAGCTCCTCCCTGTACTATTGTTTGTAACTTGTTTGAACTGTAATCTCCTGGGTCATGCCTGAAAATAGGCAATCCTGTCTGGTGCACTTACCCAGTTACCAAAAGCAAATAAATAAATAAAAATAAAATAAATAAGTCTACCGCTTTGAAATAGCCTGTATTCCTCTATACTGGTGCCCCAGCCATTTCCTTTCTCCATGAGGTCTCTGTGTGCCACAATGTCCCATCCTTCATACTGCATCAGGTCCTCTAGCGTGCCCATTTTGGTGGGTGTGATTTGCACTGGCTTGCATACAAGTGAGGGCAGTTGCCTGTCCAGTGTTCCTAATGTCCACTGCACCCCAAAATAGGGTGGTAGTAAACCCAGGAGAAGAGATATTATTGGAGTGGCACCATTATCAGGGTGGGCCATTCCCAACTGTGCTGCTGCTTTTTTTCAATTTTAAGTCCCCCTCTCTTAAATTTGTTTTTAAGTTTCTGCTCAAAATAATTCCTGTAAAATTTTAGCCTGCTGAACGAATGGATTTTGACAAGAAAAATAGTCGGATGGAAAAAATATGTCTTGGAAGAGTGTCTGTGGCTCCTCCCCAGCAGACCAGAACAGAGCTATTTGTTTTCACTGATGTCCCACAGCCCTACCCCTTTCTGCCTAACCATGCAGCTGCTATTTTCATGCAAGTTATGCTCTTTTAACATTGATTTAAAGCTGTTAAAAAGAGAAAACAGAACAGAAGCACAAGCATTTGCTCTGTGGAGACTGTTAGACTGATACCAATGGCCTCAGCCCCACCATCTCCTCTGCCCCAACAATTGGTATATTTAAAACTAGGCTCCGGGACTATCTCACTGCCAACAGCTCCTGTGACTGCCCAACTTAACCTTGTTTCTCCACTTCCCTGGCTGCTCTAGTGGTCCCCCACCTCCCCTCCTCACTGGATTCTACCCACACATCTTGGTATACCCAATGCTGCACTTTTCACCCTCTCCCCACCCTTCCTACATTCCTTCCCCCCCCCTTCCCTCTCCCTATGACTCTGACACTTCTTATCTGTTGTCTATTTTCTCTGACAAATGCCGCTGGCTGCCTTGCTTACAATGCTACCCTTGAATTGTATTAATCTGTACTCTGTTTGCAATGTCCACATTGTTGTAATGTCCGTCTTGATGTTCCCCATAATTTGTATTTCTCTGACATGGAACCTTTGTAAAAGAGCCAAGCCTCAAAGGTATTTGTAATCCTAGACTTGACAAATACAATAAAAAAAATACCAAGCAAACAGAGTCAGCTTACCAATTACATCAAGCTGACGTGAGTTGCCTGATACTGATGCCAATGTGCAACCCATGTCTTGGATTGGCTCTTGTGCTCACATCAGTGCTGTCCCTTGTCATGCCAAAACAGTGACTGCATGACTGTGATGTGTGTGCCACCCCACGATGAAGAGTGACTTGGTGCCTGTGTCCCACACAGTCAGAGATTGTCTAATTGTGATAAGCCTTGCCACCGTGCTTACAGTAATCAGTTTCCCATGATTTGTATCGCCACAATGCGTCAACACCATGATGTTACCCTGCAACACAGAAACACAGAAAATGATGGCAGATAAGGCCTAGAGGCCCAGCCAGTCTGCCAGAGCCTGTCTACTTTGAAGACTGTGCCTTTGTCAGTCTTCTCTGCCCCCCCATCTGTCGTCTTATGCACTATTCCCATGTGCATATCCCATCTTCTTTTAACCCTCCCACTGTTTCAACCTCGATGACCTCTGGAAGCTTGTTCTAGCCCGTCACCATTCTTTCTGTGAAAAAAAAAAACTGTAACAAAAAATACTTCCTGATCACCTTCTTGAACCTCCCCCTGCCAGTCTCAGGGAATTACGCCTGGTACCCGTAATACCATATTACCAATCACTGTGAACAGCTCATTGCTATCCCTCTTGTCTATTCCACGGAGGCACCCAAACATCCCAGTCATGTCACCCCTTCTCCTTTCCTCCAGCGTGCACATTTTTAGATCCTCCAAGCGCTTGTTGCAGGACTTACCCTGTTGCCCGTATATCATTGTGTTGGCTCCTCTCTGCACTGCTTCTATCCTGTCCCTCCTGTCCTTCCTTTAGTGTGGCTCCAAAATTGCACACAATACTTTAAGTGAGGGTGAACCAAGGCTCTACAAAGGGGTTGTATTACCTAGCCCCTTCTGCTAGTGATCCCTCTCCCTATGCACCCTGGCATCTGATTTCCACTGCCCATAGCCCCACTACATTGTGCCTTACACCAGGAAGTGAGCTGCTCAGCCTGTGTTTCTGTAACTTCAAAGTTATAATAGTGCTTTAAATAATGTAGTGGTTTCCATCTGTAAGGTGGCAATATGTCCTCAGGAGTGGCTGTAGTACTGTATAGGGTTCAAGAAATAACACTGCTATTTATGCTTCATCTCTTTAATACACACACGCACACACACACACACACACACACACACACACGCACACACGCACACACACACGCACACACACACACACACACACACACGACGCACACACACACACACACACACACGCACACACACACACACACACACGCACACAGTGGGTCTCCTTTCCTGCTCCTTCCCTGTTCTGCTGTTCTTTTCTCTGTGATTCTCTGCACATGATTCTGGCCTTTGGTGATCCCTGCACCAGCCCCGTGCACCCTATCTTCTGCTTTAAATTCCTTGATTGCCCTGTTCATTCTCTTGCCAGATGGTCCCACTGCATATTTTGGCATGTGCATTCCACCCTGGGCATACAGCTGTCCTTTGCCCTGATATGAACAAGAAACAAAACATTCTCGCCTCCAGTCCAATGGACAGAAAGGCGGCCAGCCCCCAGAAAACATCCAAAAAACAAACAGTTCTGTTGCTCTACAGGGCCCTCTAGTTGGCCAGAAAAACAAAACCCTCCCTCTTGCACCAGACCTTTAGCCAAGCATTTACCTAACTAGTGGTCCACTGATTCTCCTCACTAGTTTCCAGGACTACAACAGTCTCAGAAAAGATCACCCCGGACGACATTCCAGTCAGGAACATCCAGGTTCTGTGAATGACTCCCATATATCCTCAGGACTTTTGTTCCCTCTCTGTGTCATTTATGCCAACATGGATAATGATGACTTACTTCTCCTAGCTGTATTGCTTGACCCTGGATAGCAGTTGTTTTAACTGAATAACAGATTGACAAAAAAAAATATCATCTTCAATAAAATCCTGGCATGGCAGTGCCCTCTCCATTTGACCTATACTGCCCTAACTATGGAGTCCTTAATGACTAATACCTTCCATCCCCTCCTCCAGCATTTTTCTTCTTCTTTCTTTGCAGTCTTGATGTTCTGGTGTCTGAACAGCACCACTAAACCCCAGGCACCTTTTGACCATCCCCCAACCTAGCCAACTAGATGTGCACTGATGATGGTGCGCCTTTATGACTATGATTGCTACCTCCCTTTTCCGTGCAGATCCATCCCTATCCCTACCACTTCAATGCAGTTACTGCCACCCTTCTTCCTTCCCTTCTTGTCACTACCAACTGCCAACACCAGGCCTAGTGCCCAAGTCCCTAGCGTCATCTCTCCCTATCCTCCTCATCTTCCTGCTCACCTCCGTGCACCCCTGTGGTACCTCCAGCTGCCACTCAAACATGGAGATGTTCTTGAGAGCATTAACCACCCCAAAGTAATTGCAGATGCATCCCTTCCTGCCCTCCATAGGCAAGATGTAAGCAATAAGACATGGCTAGGTTTTGGTAGTAATGAGATACCTGCACACCCAGAGGCGTAGTGAACTACCAACACCCAGCCATGTCTTATTGCTTATATAAAATGGGCCCATAGGCAACTTTTAAAAAAAGAACATTCTAAAAGTTTTCAAAGCAACAGAAAATATACTAAAATGTTGCTAAATAATATAAAATAGTCCCTCCATAGATGTTTTTCACCTGTCTGTCATCTGTCTTTCTTCACACTCAATACATTGTGTAATTGTTTACCATGGAATAGAAGAATTCAAAGCTCTGCATTATTCCAGTAGTAGAATGCCCCCCCCCCACACACACACACACAGAATGGTAACATGGAATACATTAATTCAAAATTATTAACAGTTCTACTGGCATACACACAAAGACACACACACACACAGGCCTTAAGTGGAGCCAGAACCTCAATTTTATCTGTTGCCAGGTAAGGAGCAGGGAGTTCCCTGGCAAAGTGGTAGGGGTAGGAGGAGGATTTTTCATGGTCATCAAAGAAACACCAGCAATAGAAACTCTGAACAGTATTTGATTTTTAAAATTTGCGTATGTGTGTAAGGGGGACTCATGAGTGTAAATAACATTAAATTATTTATTTTATTTTATTTAATTTAATGGACTTTTATTTTTAGGGCCTAGTTGAGGCTTTTTATATACAAGTAAAGGCTGCAGCCATGTTTGTGATGGAAATTAGGAATTAAGTGGCTTATGAATTCTGTGAGTTGCCATGGTTGGCAGGGACTTGTTTTTAGCCATTGGTGGTATCCTCTTACTGCCATGGCTAGATCCAAGTCTCAGCCAATCAGGACACAGGTATTTCCTTGCCCATTTTATATGGTGTGCATTACACAGCTGTGGCAGTGTACAAGGTTTGCTTCTTTTCCTGTATCCTGGATGCTATCCTCCCAACTTTGCTCCTCTTCAGAGCCCCCCCCCCCAACTGCCAGTCCTCCTCCTAGTGCTCCCATGGCACAGCCAGCTGCAATTTCAGACTGGCAATATGCCTCTCCAGAGCAGCAACTAGCCTGACGTAACTGCAGATGTACCTACTTCACCCTCTGCAAACAGGATGGCATACATCATGCACCACTGGCAGCACTCCAAGTGCGCTGCCATTCTCCCTGGTCATGTAACCTGCAGGAAACAACTGACAGCTGCCTGGCCCACGCATACTCAGGCAACTCCATCAGCTAAGAGGGAGTTCACTACTGGGACTGTTTGCTGTCAGCCCATGCAGTGTCTTAAGAGTTGGTTGCAGCAGCACAGGGGGTACGATTGTTCCTGGGGGGTCAACAAGGCTGCGAGGGCAGCTGGTTTGGAGGACCTGACAATTGTTGTCGATTGTGCAGCCAAGTGCAAGTAGTCGATCTGAGGGAGGGGATAGCTAGCCTAGCTTACAGTGAGCAGTGGTGGGTCATTCTGGGAGTGGAAAGGCAAACTGGCAAATATTGTTGTAGGATATGTTCCATTTGTCGAAGTTGGAAGCAGTAATCGGGTAGTAGGGGGTGAGACCAGAAACAGATTTTGTTAGCAGAAAAGGACAACAAGGCCCACCCAATCAGCCTTAGCACTACCTACCCTATGTGGCTGCAAAGGGCACTATGCAGCAGATCTTGTTTTTCTTAGCAAGTTTCTGTTGCCATCACCACTGTGGCATTGCGAATATGCAGCTCTCTGTGCTGGGAAGCTCTTTTTATGATGCTAAATAGCTGACTACTTTAGGAAAAGGAATAGGAAGTTGAAGGAATTGCTCACCCAAGGATGTGTGAACTCTCCCTGCAGTCAGCTGTCTTTTATCAGAGCGAGTTTGATAACTGGTTTATTATAACTAGGAATTTCTTGGATTATTGCAAAAAAAGGGATTTCGCTGGGCATGCCTGATACCAAATTGATCAGAAGAACCTTTTTTAATAATCCTCAGTTTGTCAAGATGTGAACAACACCTCCAAACAGCTGGGGGACGTGGTTGTTCAGTGGAATAAGCCCATGTGGACTGATGCTCTAAAATCATCCCCTGAGGCTCGCTTGAGACAAGCAAAGAAGCCAAACTTTCCATATATGCAAATTTGAGTTACATCACGTGGGACAGGTACGAATTCTTTGATGCGGTACAATTAGAACTGTGCTCAGTGGAAATTGCACACAATATGCAATATCCCGAATGCCTTAGAATTCTCTTTGCCGGGAAACATTATCTTTCTGGGGACCCACAGGAAGCCAGGAAGTTTGTGACCAGGATCAAGTTAGACTTTGGCAATCCCAGAGATGAAGACAAATTGGAGGATGTCTGAACTCTCATGTATTGAACTTATATATCCACCTGAACTGTGAGTGGGGTTTATTTGGGGAGGAGGGAACCCATATGGGAGTGGTGGCATCTTGGTGGGGCTACATGCCATGAGCAAGGGAAGTACATCTCCCTATGTTGAGCAACACGTTATTTATATTTGGGTAAACATGGTTGATGGGGTCCTTGCCCCAAACAATGTGCATATATGTGCATATCATGGCACTGGCCACGGGATGGGCTCCATACCCTTCCACCCTCTCAGCCACTCACTTTGATCCTTTCATGCTGAAGCAGTCCAGATCATGTTGGTGTTCAGTGCCCCCATAGAGGGAATTCCAAATGCATTTAGTTTTACACTGGGGTGGTTTCCCACATACTATCTGGTATGAGATGTGGCAACACCTTCTTATTTCAGGGGCTCTGCACATGGCAACATTATAGAAACTGTTGATTATATAAACCTTTACCACTATAAAACTGGTTATTAAGCACTGTTTAATGGTTGCACTAGCTAGTAGTGGGGGACTTTCTTTCACTTTAGAAAAATGTTTAAAAGTGCTGTTCTCTATTGCATTTGGGGTGTTGGAATGTGGGGCAGTTAAGCACCAAAAATATGTGGTTTAATTACCTTTTCTTTTCTAAATATGGGATCATAAGGTGCATAAGATAGCCTATGAAGCTAAGTTGTATTTTAATGTAGCATTAAGTTCCTCCCTTGGGGTGGCAGGTGAAGGCTATGAGACTTTCTTTACCTGGGAGTGGTCCCAACGTGGAACTAACTTGCGGTATGGCCTCCTACATGCAATATTAACTTGGACTGACCGGTGTCATGTCCTAATGTAATAATGTTGTATTCTTCTGACTATTTCTGCTTTCAGTCTGTTGGGCTGATTTGTTAGTAAGTGCTCACTTACAAATTCAATGAATAGATTTTACAAGCTTCCAGAGGTCATCGAGGTTGAAACAGTGGGAGGGTTAAAAGAAGATGGGATATGCACATGGGAATAGTGCATAAGACGACAGATGGGGGGGGGCAGGGAAGACTGACAAAGGCACAGTCTTCAAATTAGACAGGCTCTGGCAGACTGGCTGGGCCTCTAGGCCTTATCTGCCATCATTTTCTGTGTTTCTGTGTTGCAGGGTGACATCACGATGTTGACGCATTGTGGAGATACAAATCATGGGAAACTGATTACAAACAAATGCTGCTGTGCTTTGTGGAAAGACATTGACAGGAAACTACTGTTAGTTAATTCGGAGGCAGAATGTGCAAACCAACAAAGCCTAATACATTTACCGGACTTCCGATTTAACTAGAAGACAAATAATCCAATACTCTGTAATATAGGTTGTACTGTTTTGTTTCCCTCCCTCTCCTTTGCAAGACTTAGCAGCTTGTCACTTGGATCTCCATACAAGGCAGTGACAATGAATTCCCAAAAGACACTAATGTATGTCTTCCAGAAGGAAGAAGTCTAAAAAGATAAAAGCCACTGAAGATGTGGAGAATAAAGTGGAAAAGAATGCCATATCCAGGGCTTAAAGAGGGCCTGGTCTCACAGGGTCTCAGACAAAGCAAAACATTTTGAGGGAGACCTCAAAGGGTCTCAAAGCAGGGCCCTTACTCTATGTTTGTTTCCATACCATCACTTCAATAGGGCAGTATGACTCATAGTTCCTTTGTCCCTCAATTTCCTACATTATTTTGATGTTTTCTGCTTGCATTTTGACTTATTATTGAACAATTAGATAATAATTAAAGAAAATTCCACACTATGAAAGAAAACAGGACTGCCACAGTAGTAGTCCATCCATCTTTTTCTGCACACTTGATGAACCGGCCAAATCTAGTTGCAAAAGAGGAAGTGCCGATCCCAAGAGGACGTAGCCCAGTTGAGAGATAGGCTGCTTGCAGAAATTCCAGTGGAGCCCCGGCTCAATCTCAACATAACTCATTTGTGGCAAGATCATTTGTTCACGTTTCTGCAAATACTTCTTATTAATCAGAACTGGTGGGTCTGTCCATGGAGACTACCGTACATATTGATGGCATCCCGGCCCAAGCCGTGTTAGATAGCGGATCTCAGGTCACGATAATATTTAAAGATTGGTACGATCAACATCTATCTGACCACACTCTACAACCCCTTGATGGACTGCATGTGTGGGGGGATTAAGTGACAAGCTGTATCCTTATCTCAGTTTCCTTTGAGTGTGGCTTTGTTCCCCTTCATAAGTGGCAGGCATTGGAGATGCAGTGGAAACATTAGCTCTTGTGTATTTCCCATCTGGCCTGTATGATGGAATTCCGGTACTGATCAGCAGTAATGCACATTTGTTTGGCCGGCTTGCACAAATCTGCCAAGAAAGACAAGCACAAAAGACAGGGAGAGCTCTTCACATTCATGCTATGGTACAGAAAGCGTACGAAATGCAGATGTGTCCGGATGAAGGTGACCAGGATGAACCTGTGGGATTTGTATGGAAGAAGGATTCTTCACCATTCATTCTTCCCCCTAATATTCAATGTAGTGTCAGCGGAGAGGTCCGCTTGTGCAAAGATGTAACTAATAAAATACCAATGCTGGATGCTCCCAAAGAAGGAAGACTGCCTGAAGGACTTCTGGTTAAACCCAGTGTGCTGCCTGTTTGCGCTCATGCATATGCTCAGAGAGTGGTAATCCAAATTCAGAATGTTACGGACAGGGACATTAAGGTTAACCGAGGTTGCACCCTGGCCAAAGTCTACTGCGCTGACACTGCTGTTTTGCCATCCAAGTGCCAAAATGGAGCAGAGTGTGAAGTATCACCGGACATGTTTGACTTCAGAGAATCTCCGGTACCAGAAAACTGAAGGGAAAGGATCAGTTGAAAACTGACTTGGCGGACCAAAGTGTTCTTCCTTAAAGAATGGGATGTTGGGTGTGTTATCAGTGCTGAATATCATATTCACCTGCATGATGAAAGGCCCTTCAGAGAAAGATCTCGATGCTTAGCTCCTGCTGACATTGACGACATAAGGCGCCATCTATAGGAAATGCTTGTGGCTGGAATTATATAGGAATCACACAGTCCTTATACTTCTCCAATTGTTGTAGTCCGGAAAAAGAATGGTTCTGTCCATATGTGTGTGGACTACAGGACTCTTAATAAAAGAACTGTGCCAGACCAATGAACTATGCCTCACATACAAGATGCATTGGACTGTCTCAACGGGAGTAAGTGGTTTTCAGTCCTTGATCTCTGCAGCGGATACTGTCAAATCCCGATGGCACCTGAGAACAGGGAAAAGACTGCATTAATTTTCCCATTAGGTTTCTATGAATTCCTCCGCATGCCTCACGGCATATCAGGGACCCCAGCAACTTTTCAAAGGCTAATGGAATGTGCTGTGGGAGATATGAACCTTCTCGACTGTTTAGTCTACCTGGACGATGTTATCATTTTTGGCAAAACCCTTGAGGAACATGAGGCTCACCTATTCAAAGTGTTGGACAGACTGGAAGAGTTTGGTTTGAAGTTATCAACTGACAAATGCCAATTTTTCCAGAGCTCCGTGAAATATGTAGGTCACATTGTGTCATCGGAAGGCATCCAGACTAATCCTAGCAAGGTAAGAGGTACTAACTGATTGGCCAAAAGTAAACCAAATAACTTAAAAGAGCTACAATGATTTCTGGGCTTTTGCGGCTACTATCGCCATTTTGTCAGGGACTACACTATAGTAGTGAGCCCATTGTTGAATTTAATGCAAGGGTACCCTCCCACTCAGAAAACATTTAAGAAAAGTGCTAAGAATGAAAGAGCAAAGTCCTATTTCAGACCTCATGAACCCTTTGGTTCGAGATGGAAGTCAGAATGTGACACTGCTTTTTACAAAATTATTTATCAACTAACGCACACTCCTGTTCTTGCATATGCAGACCCATCCAAACCTTATGTGCTGCACATTGATGTTAGCCTAAGTGGCCTCAGGGCTATACTCTGTCAAGAGTATACAGAGGGGTTGCGCCCAGTGGCATATGCCAGCAGAAGTCTGACTCCTTCCAAGAAGAATTACCCAGTGCAAAAATTAAAATTTCTCACTCTCAAGTGAGCCATTGTGGAGCAATTCCACGATACCTGTATGGCACCAAAATATTGGTTAAAACAGACAATAATCTTTTAACCTACATCCAGACATCTGCAAAACTCGATGCTAGTGAACACAGATGACTCTCAGCGTTGTCTACATATAATTATGCGGTGGAATACTGACTGGACTTCAACCATGTCGACACATGCCTTATCACGACGACTTGTTTCAAACCAAGAATGGGTATGAATGTCGGAGAATTCTGTAAAAGCACTGTGCCACAAATTTGACAGGGATGAAACTCCATCTCTGAAATGGTGAATTGCCTAGCAGATTGTCTGAGACCACCTGATACTTGTTTGCCCATGGCCTATTGTAATTTGCCCTGCCACAGCTAACTCCAGCTGATCTGCAAAGAGAACAATATTATGACCCAATGATCCGACCAGTATTAAATGCCCTCACAAAAGGAGAAAATGTCTCAAGGTTGCAGTCCCCTGACCCCCAAACTGCTTTACTATTTCGAGAGGGGTCTAAACTTAGGCTAAAAGACAGATTGCGGCACAGAGAGTTGACAGATGAGCAAGGGAAAGTTGCAAAAAGACAACTGGTGTGGCCTACAAAGCTTAAACATGTCATGTTAAATGCTCTACATGACCAGATGGGACATCTAGGTAGTCAGAGAACTCTGGATTTGGCCTGTGCACATTTCTACTGGCCCAAAATGGGCAGAGATGTTGATCAATATGTGAAGACTTATAGTAGATGTCTATAACGAAAAGCACAGCTGCAACAGGCAGCCCCCTTGGTTAATGTAACAACCAGTGCGCCAATGGAGCTCGTATGCATAGACTTCCTGAGCCTGGAGCTGGATTCAAAGAACATTGGTAATGTACTCGTAGTGACACATCATTTTACAAGATATGCTCAGACATACCCAACCAAAGACCAAAAAGCAGCCACAGTAGCCAAAGTGCTTGTGGAGAAGTTTTTTGTTCACTGCGGTGCCCCACAAAGGATCCATTCGGATCAAGGCTGGGACTTTGAATGCAGATTGATATTGGAGCGTTCGTCTATCTGGGGTGTGAAAAAATTCAGGACCACTCCCTACCATCCGCAAGGAGAGCCACAGCCCAAAAGGTTTAACAGGACCTTACTTGAAATGCTTGGCACTCTGCATCCCAAAGATAAACCCAGGTGGAGCCAACAGATCAGATCTCTTGTGCATACCTATAATTGCACTAAAAACGATGCCACAGGATTTTCACCTTATCATCTCATGTTTGGCTGAGAAGCACACCTTCCTGTTGATGTCTGTTTTGGAGTGTCACCTGATGGGGTTCAGTCTAACAACTATTTGCAGTATGTTAAGAAATTAAAAGCTCAATTAAACCATGCTTATCAACTGGCTAACACCATGGCTGCAAAGAAAAATCTAGCTAACAAGGCATGTCATGACAAGCGAGTAAAGGCTCATGAACTAAAGGCTGGAGATTGTGTTCTGATGTGAAATCTTGGTTTCCAGGGGAAACACAAAATAGCTGACTGCTGGAGTCACACACCCTACATAGTAGTTAGTAAGCTGGATGACCTACCAGTATATAAAGTGTGACCTGAATGCAATCCTTGAGCTGTAGAAACAATACATAGAAATCATCTTCTGCCAATCGGTCAAATTGTTATAGACACTGCCCCTTCAGAAGATACTCCCACAGGGCCTGTCACCCATTCTGCTGCTCATAAGAAACAGTCAGATTCACCTCAAGAATCTATAACTGTTTATCACTAAAACTTTACAGCTGGTAAAATAAATAAAATTGTTTATGATACCAGCACTGGACTTCCTAATTGGAGCCACCATCTTTGGTCTTTGACTCCTGCTTTGGACCAATCGGAACCAAGGGGTCCTCGATTTGTCCTAATTATGGTGCCTTGTTGGAGAAACTTCGAACCTTCAAGTTGGCACCTAAAAGGTCCAATGGGAGTGCTGGAACTGTGATTGACAGTTCCCCCAGCCAACTGGAATCCAGAAAAAACTGACAGTCCAGAACTGTTTTCAAACTGGTGCACTTCAGCTTGAGACTCCAAAAAGAGAGAAGCTGTTGGGGCTCTGTGTGTTTTTCACCAGGAGAGGTCTGTCTTGCCTCCTGTGAGCCATATTTTGGTCCTAAAAGGGGATCGAGATCCAGGAACTGCCTTTAGCAGACTGAGAGGTTTCTTCAGCAGAGGCTGAAGGAAAACCAGCAAGAAACTGAAAAAAGGCAGAAGTTTGTTGTTGTTTAGCCATGCAGCAGCCTACCTTGCTCACAAAGAAGTTGAACCAGGGACTCGTGCTGTTTTAGGAGCCGCTCATGAGCCAAAAGAACCTTGCCAGACCCCAGCTGGAGGATTCACCAGCACGCAGAGCAGAACTTTCAAAAGACAATTTCTCTATCTGGGCCTATGCCATCAGAGGCCCAAACAGCTTGTTCCTGTATGAAAGCCAGCACCATCTCGGTGAGAGACCAGATCTGGGGAGACAGCCCCTGCGCTACAGCTACACGCAGGTTGCGGCTACCTGCAGGGAAAGGCTGTGAAGTGGAGGTGAGTCATGTCAGCACCAGTCCCCAGCAGAAATCCAAGCCAGCAACAGGTCTTGATGTCACCACTTCCTTCTTGTCTCATCATCTGGGTACAGTGAGTAAAACCAGGGTAGCTCCCTGCAACCAGTCATTAATTGTATATGATACCATCTGATTTCTGTTGCCAGTTTAAGTGTTTAAAAGTGACTAGGCCATCCGGCCACAGATACAATCAATTTTGGGTGTTAAATGAGTTGTTTGCATTCTAATGATCTTTTCCATCATGGCCCCAATGCAGCTGCAATGCCAGCCAATCCGCTGCACTGATCAGGCATGCCTGTTTGCAATCTGGGTACCCAGTAGTTGCCAGGACTGTGAATGCAGGGCTTGAGTGACTTTAAAACTAAACAATTCAATACATGCCAAGTGCTTTACCCTTTACTTTGATTCTTGCCCCTTCCTTGTTAAGCCCCCTAAATAAACCTGATTTACTGTTTCGAGTTTAACCTGGGCCATGAGCATATTATTACTCTGCTTACAGCAATAAGATATATGCAAACTGTTTAAAAGTGCATGGTGGTTGTGAAACTGTCTTTTACAGGGGGAGCACAGGGTGTGTGCGCCAGAGATCCAAATCCTGTGGGTAAGTGGGATGAGTATGAGCATATCATTAATGGTCAAACTACTTGGTATTCTAACGGTTAAGCACTGCAACTGTTCAGTTAATTCAGAAAGGTCTCTAGGCAGGACTGTGGGTGATATCAGATTCCCAGAGGGCTGTACCTACTGTGATAATTGGCCTCTTAAATATTACTCTGGGTGGAGGCACCATAATTGTAGTACTACTACTGGTAGGGATACCGCGGTACCAGTTAGGCACAAACTCAGGCCCCTCAACCTGCAGTCAGGGAAGCAGGCAGGGGTAGTAGCCCTTGGTATAATGACGCCTGGGTTACAAATATATGAAGTAAGACTTTTTTCTAAAAAGTGTTGGGGGGGGGAGATAAGATAAGCTCACATCTAAATAAATAAAGTAGCACCTGGTATTCAGAAAAAGGTTGTATACCACATTAAGATAATAATATGTTACGTTTTAGGGCATTAGTTTAAGTAGTGGTTTGGGATTCGTGTATGGGTATAGGGGCACAACAACTCCTAATGTATGTTTGATCTTAATTTTAGCATACTGAGCAAATATGAATACTTAAATAAAAGCTACATTTACTGGTAGTACTTAAGTAATGAGGGTGCCTCACTAGGGGGTGACAACTTAAAGAAACTCACAGGTAACCACTCTCAGTGTTAACGGTTTAAATAATTTCAAGAAAATAAATAAAATCCTTCAGTATGCAGAACAGTGCTTTATGAAAATACTATTTTTGCAGGAAATATATTTAACAGATAATAAAATAAAAACCTCATCGGTTGGTCAGTGTCATAGACCTGTTCTCTCCCAGAACTTAGTCTGCAGCTGTTACCAGTTTCACAACCCTTCAGATGCCTGAAAGGGTTACCTTGGTATGCTGACACCATGCACTGCAGCCTCACTGGGGCATCTCATGGTCCAAATCCCACCAGAACCACTGCTCACACACAGTACAGTTCTCCTTGCCAAAGGGCAAATGACCCACCTTTTCTGTTATAGCTAAGATCACCTTTGCTTTAGATATGGAAACTGTAGCCTGCCTCTTTGCAGATGGATCACAAACTTACCAATTTTCCCCTGGTAATGTATTCTTGAAATGACTCAATCAAAGAAAGCATAAAGTATACAAAAATATTTAAAACTCCAATATATTTAGATATGTTACAGGATAATACACACTAAAGACTATGGGGAATACGGTATTTCTACAGAGATGAAAATAGACTTTTGAAAAATATAGAGGACACACAGAATGACCTAAATCTAAAACTATCTTGATTCTAAGTAGAGTTGAAGAGGCTTACCCCAACTATGTCAGGCTTGAACCTGTAATGTTGCAAGTTCCAAAACCCTAAACCATAACTTAGCTCTCTGAGGCAACACACACCAGAAATGTCTTCAGCTGGCCAACCCACTACACCTGCATCATCATACATGCCTCTCTGACATCACATTCTAGACCAGTCCTTTGAACTTTAGGACCACCCTTATTCAGAACAAGTCCAAAACGTATTTGTTATTTATATCCTGGTTTTGCAGATTGCAGCCTCAGGCCTTTTGTTTTCCATCTGGCACAATGAGTGGGGTTTGTCTTGTTCTGCCCTGATGTTTACCTTCAAAATATGACTTTTTTTAAGTTTAACTTCCAAACCAGAATCTTTTATAGGGCAAGAACTGGATTGCCTAACCAAGGCTCCTCTTACCTGAATGCCTCCAATCATAGACTACAGTGGAATGTAATTTTCAGGTTCCACCAGACCTCCCCCCTCAGCTAGAACTGTTTCAGGTACTCATCTCATCCTCTTCAGATACAGTTACAGAAAAAATTGCAGTTGGTCTTGATGCAACCAAAGTGTTTGATCGCCTGTCTTGGACATACATGTTTACCTGTTTGTATAAGTGGGGACCCCCAATTCTTCTGCATTTATTGCAATTGTTATATAGTGCACTTTTAACTACATTTAGAATAAAGCAACACCTATCTCCACCTTTATGATTAAATAATGAGGTTAGAAAAGGTTTCCACATATGCATCTTTAAAAGTTATTCTTTGTTTGGAACCATTATTATGGAGAATCGGAGAGAACATGGATATAGGTGGTATTACATTGGGAGACATGGACATGACACTAAATGTTCATACAGATGATTTTTAAAACACATTTTCTACCTAGTTCCTAAACATCTTCACTTGCTCTGCTCCAGGAGATAGGTGTCTTCTAATCCCCCCTGAGGAAGCCTTAATTGTTGTAGCGCTGGGAATCTTGCATGCTGTCTGTTGTGCCACTACTAACCTTTGTCTTTAATTTGGAATAAACCCTGTAATTTTGCAGCAAGCATTTAAGACTCTTTTGGTATTTTTGCCCCGCTTCATTGGAGGGTTAGCAGTCCTCCTGGCTCTGGAGTGTGTGGTGGTGTTTGTCTTTATAGATAGGTGTCTTCTCCCCTCTCTTTAGTTATGAGTTAAATAAACAGAACTCAACTCCAGCCCACTGACGTTGAGGGCCGAGGCACTGTAGTGCCTTACCTCTCACTACACTGGTGACCTGAGCTCGGGAATGAGCTCAGGTCACTGGGGCTTGGCGGTGGGGCGGCTGGGAGAGGAGCTGGGAGAAGACTGAGAGGCTGCCTGGTAGCCCTCCTCTCCCAAACTGGGGTGTTCACCCAGCTCTTGGCTGCCACTGGGTGGAGGCCTGATGTTAGCACTGCTGCTCAGGAGACTGAGTTTGGTAAGGGGGAGGCGGAAGGAGCTGCAGTTCTGGAATACATGCGCACCTCCATGTGCACATGCCCTCCAATGTGCCACGGCTCCAAGACATGGGTGGAAAAATGGAGGAAGCTGTGGGACTAGGACTTTGTGAAGACTCATCTGAGGCACCTTGACCCACCTTATTGCTCTGGTCAGGAGCAAATTCTGAATGACAGTTCATGGGAGAGGGGGAGGAAGGCCTTTCTTCTTGCCCTGCTGTGGTGAGAAGTCCATGGGGAACCTAGCCCCCAACCAGGAATGAGGCAAGGGATGGTTGGTGGTACCCAGGGATGAGGCTGAGTAGCCACCCGGTCTGCCCTGGAGAGATAAAAACCTTTATAAAAATAAAAAAATATACATAACTCAGTAGTTCTGTCCTGAACTAATTTGAATACCCAAACTATATAATACTTCACCTCACACAAGTGTAACATCAAATGAAATATATAGGAATTCTTCTAACAAACAATTTAAATGAAACCATGCAAAGAAATATAAATGTGACATAGCTGAAAATTGAAAGACTGCTGGAGGGATGGGACAGTCATTCCCTTTCTCACTGTGGTAGAGTGGAAACCCTGAAGATGATGGTAATGGCCCGCCTACTGTTTTTCTTTCAAGCTCCCCAAATTAGTATTTCCTTTCCATAGTTTAAGCAACTTAAAAGAGCGCTAGTTAAATTTCATTAAAAGGGGGCATCTGCCAGGATTGCCTGGGACCCCAGATAGCAGGGAGGTATGGGTTGCCGAGATCCATTAAATATATATATATATATATTAATTATACTGGCGCGCCAGTATAGTTAGGATTGAGTAAGCAGTTTAATGTTAAACCTCACATTTTTCATCTTAATAACTTTGCAACCATTTGACGGATTTGCACGACATTTGGAATGTGCAGTCTTGTATGGTAGATCTCTTGCTCTGTTAAATTGCGTTTCCGTCAGACTTGCAGTTTACGTGCAGCAAAGCGCTGAAAATGCATTTTTTGCCTTTTTTGGCACTTTTTTGCTGATTCTTTCCCCATCATGCTGCGGGCATACCGTTTGGCATTTTGGTCTGAACTTTTCATGGTAGAAAGAGGTTTGGTCAAAGAACAATCCTACGTTAGTTTGGTGAAAAAATATTAATCAGTTTCAAAGTTATTTACTTTAGAAGTTTTGGGTTCTGAGCATGCTCAGTTCACTCCAAGATTTATATGTATTTTTTGTAAAAGGAGATTGGGCTCGTGATCAAGGATTTTGTCAGCTTGCAAATGGGGATTTACAAAATCCCTGTTCATGAGGAAAAATTCTTCATTCGCGAGCCACCATCTTGTTTTCATTTTATCCCCCAAACAAAATGTCGTAGCTTGCTCCATGGGTGACTTCTTGTTACAATAAGGCACAGGTTTTGTTCAGGGTGATGCCCTCTACAAACCTATACCTTTGGTTTGCTTCATTTTGGCCAAAAAACAGCCATTTTAATTTTGAAATTCTTTGTTCGCGACTCACTTCCAATCCTCGTCCGCGAGCTGACAAAATCCCCATTCGAAAGCCGATCCCTTTTTGTGAGGTAGCAAAGTCCTTGATCGCAACTTGGGAACCAGATGGCCATTCTGGCGAATAAGGATTGGCTCGAAAACAGGGATTTTGTCACCTCGTGAAAGGGGACTGGGTTTTTGAATCTCCTTTCGCAAGCTGACTAAATCCCCATTCACAAGGTGTCAAAATTCCCATTTGCGAGCAATCCCCTTTCATGAGCTGACAAAATCCTTGAATCATCATTTCGCGACCAGATGGCCATTCTTGTGAACGAGGATTGGCTCATGAATGGGGATTTTGACAGCTCACGAAAGAGGATCACCTCGCGAATGGGGATTTTGTCAGCTCATGAAAAGGAATTGTTTTTTCAATCCCGTGTTCACAAGCTGTCAAAATCCCAGTTTGTGAGCAGTCAGAATCCTTGTTTGAGAGCCAGTTCCCTTTCGTGAGCTGACAAAATCCCTATTCGCAATTTAGGGGCCAGATGGCCAAAATTTGACAATCAATTACTCGCGAACAGGGATTTTGACAGCTCGCGAATGGGGATTGACCTCACGCATGGGGATTATGACACCTCACGAACTAGGATTTTAAAAACTTTGCCACTGCACTGTAAACGGTTTGGTCTTTTGACTTGAAATTTGCAAGGTATAAAGGGGATGCCCCACAGATGTTAATTATGCTATTTAGGTTTTAAAAAGTTAATCAGTTACAAAGATATACCATGACAAACTTGAGATTTTTCCCATAGGATAACATTGTGGCGCCCATAGCAACTTTCAGTGCCCGTATCTCAGAAACAATGCGAGATACAGATTTTTCACTACCCGCAGCTTACATGGAGATTTCGAAGTCATAGCTTACACCTGCAGTGGGATTTTTTTCATAGGTTGTACAGTTACTGAGATATTGGCAAATTAGTGTTACAAGGGTTCCTTTCCAGGCTATTGGGCTACTGTATGGCTCCGTTGTTATGTGTAAGCGGGAACGCAGGGCCCTCTGGGCACGTGCTCCTACAGACGCATATCATTATGTACAAGTGGGCAGTTTGGTGAGAGCTCAGGGCCTGAACCAATACACACTATTTGCAAGTTACATTACACTTTTTCAAAAAGTAAGGAAATTCATTGCAAAAACTGCAAGTCCGATAAAAACGCAACTTGGCAATCAAGAGGTCTACCATCCGAGACCATGTATTCCAAATTTTGTGCAAATCCGTTGAATGGTTGCTAAGTTGTTAAGGTACAAAATGTGGGGTTTAACATTAAACTGCCTACTCAATCCGAAATATACTGGCGTAATTGTGCCAGTATATATCTATATCTATATATGTATATATATAATATTAGAGAAAATTCCATTCAATGCATTAGTTAAGGTTGTTTCTCGCGACAAGCGAGAAATTTGGTGTTAGTTGAAAGCCCCTTGGACCTCCCCGCCCACACCCCAACCGCATCGGGTGCACGTTGGGTTTGCTGCCCTAACTCTCACCCCATCAGATGTGTGAAGAAGCAGAGGTATGGGAGAATGGGGTGAGAGGACCGACAACCCAACGTGCATCCCAACCTGTTGGGGGTGTAGCGGGGGTCCAAGGGGGCTTTCAACCCCAATAATCAATTTCCTCACTTTTGTCACTGTGGAACAACTCTAACTAATGCATTAAATGGAGTTTTTTGCCTCTAATTTCCCTTCTTTTTGAGAATGATAATGAGAAATAGTGAATGTAATGCAGCGGCAGGGCCCCGCACTCCTGCCACGTGATGTCTTGTCACATAGTAACACGGTGCCCGCCAACGCAAATGGTAATACGCATGGTGACTCAAAGCAAAACACAAAGATAAACAGTACTGTAGACACAAATGGTTAAAATAATGCAAACGCAAGCGCAAATGAAAACGCAAAGGGTAACGCACATGGTGCCGTAGACAGGAACAGTAAGTGAAACAGGTACGGAACCGCAAGCAGAAGCGGTAAGGGTAACAGTAATGTAAGCGCACAGGCTGGTTTTCCCCAAAAGCTGCATAGAGAAAGACAGTGAGTACAAAGAATGTATACATAATAATGGGTCTCGGAGCAGAAAATGAGGAGTTGGAATACTAAATTGCTTATATCTCAGGAACCGTACGACGTAGAAAAAAATTTAAAAGTCATATGATTTATGGCTTTCCTGGCTAGTTTTGTACCTAATATTTTTCCGATGAAAAGTCTGTATCTCACACCGTTTCTGAGATCCGGGCCCTGAAAGGCCCGGCGAACGCCGTAATGTTATCCTATGGGGAAAAAAAAGAGAAGTTCGGAGTGCCATAACTTTGGCTCCCTGTAATATTTTTTCACCAAGCCACTAAAAGGCACATCTGTGGGATGTTGGCTTTCTTCCCTCCAAATTTCAGCCCAAAAGACCAAACCATTATTTTGCAGCAGGGTGGCAAAGGATTCCTGTAATGCGGCGGACGCCATAATGTTATCCTATGGGAAAAAGCGTCAACTTTGCAGTGCTGTAACTTTGCCGCCCTGTAATATTTTTTCACTGACACACTGAAAGGCACATCTGTGAGATGTTGGCTGCGTTCCCTCCAAATTTCAGCCCAAAAGACCAAACTGTTTTTTTGCATCAGGGTGGCAAAGAATTGCTGTCATTTTCCCACAGCCTGGAAAAGTACAGTCAAACTTTGTGAAAGCTTTCACAAATTCATGCGACAGTGTCACAAATGCGAAAGTACTTTGCGAAAGTACTTTTTCCAGAAATCTGAAAAACATATTTCTGGGGTGTTTTACCCCAAAATAAGACATGCCTAGCATCCTCAGGGTCCGACTAGGTGAATACAAAAAGAATTAGGCTGCTAGAGGGTCCCAAATTTAAATGCCAAGCATTTTTCTGATGACCAACTGAAAACAAAATGGCAGATTTGTGACAGTATAAGGGCCATTTGCGAAAGTAAAAACTGCATTTGCGACACTGTCAAGCTTTTTGTTAACTTTTCCCATTGACTTACAATGGTAAATTATTTTTTGAATAACTTTTGAACCGTTTAGTATTTTTCACAAAATCTTCAAAAGGCACATCGGGGGACCCCGGCCGCATGTTCCCTGAAGATTTCGGACGGGTCACACAAACCGTATGTAATCTGTAGAGATGAGTAAAGAATTCTAAAAGCGCGTACAGCCACATCGCAGATCGCGCTTAATAACTCCGCAGCCGTACATCCGAACAGTATGATAGTTGTCATATCCCAAGATGTATGGTTCTTGATCGTGTATTCCAAATTTCAGGCAAACCTATTGAACGGCTGTAAAATTATTAAGGTGCAAAATTTTTAGGTTTAACATGTAAATGGCTTCTCAACCTAACTATGGTAGTACTACCGTGTTACCATAATATATATGTGTGTGTGTGTGTGTGTGTATATATATGATATATATATATATATATATATATTTTTTTTTTATTATTATTATTTATTTACTGAATTTTGGTAACCAGGTAGGCCCTCTGAGACAAGACAGTCCCTTTTTCAGGGGCAACCAGGGAAGTGCAGTACACTGATAGTGCATTCATTGACACAAGAAATTAGACAAGGAGTAGTCATACAGTAAAAGAGTATATCAGTTACATTCAGTTATGTACGATAAGCAATCTAAAGCACAGTCATACAGTAAGAGAGTACATCAATTACATTGTTATGCAAAAATAAGCAATTTAAAGCACAGTCAACAAAATCTTACATACATTCAGACATCAGTTACACTTTTTTTTTGTCTTGGAGAGCAGGAGATAGAAAGAGAGAGTGGGAAGTTTTGCTAGGAGAAACGTGCAAGAAGTGAACAAGGATTAGGAGTATATATATATATATATATATATATATCATTGCAAAACCTTCATTTAATGCATCACTTAGGGTTAAAGTGACAAAAATGGGGAAATGAGACATTAGGATTAATCCCCTAACCCCTTCCCCCACCATCCCACCACCCATCCTCCACACACCAACAGACGCTGGGATGTGCCAAGGGGTCATGGGGCCTAACTCTCACCCAATTTTCCTTTACTGTAGCATGTTAATCTGTTTACAAATGGAATGGGGTAAGAGTTGGGAATCACGACCCCATTGCACACCCCAGCGTTTGTTAGTGTGTGGAGGATGGGTGGGGTGGTGGGGGAAGGAGTTAGGGGCTCAACCGTAACGTCTCATTTCCTCACTTTTGTTGCTTTATCCCTAACTGATGCATTAACAAAGTTTTTACAATAAATAAAAATATATATATATATATATGTATGTATATTTATACAATGGGGGTGAGAGCAATATCAGTGTGATAAACTAGGTTATTTCCACTGGAGTGTGATATCTGACAATGACATCACTGGAGTGTGGTAGCTGACAAATATACATACTCTGCTGATGTCACCATTCACTCACTCACTTACTCACTCACTCCAGCCGGCATACTAAATTGAACTTCTTTACAAATCTGTTTCTCACTGCTACTTGCAAGTAACTCAATTAACATTCAAAGGACATTCAGCTGTTTTCCACAGTGTTGTAAAACTCCCAACCCATTACTACATTTTCAAAAAATCCTGCATTCTAAATAACAGTGCCTCACACTTTCTGTTTCTCACTGCTACTTGCAAGTAACTCACTTAACATTGCAAAGAACATTTAGCTGTTTCCCACAGGGTTTGTAAAACTCCCAGCCCATTACTACGTTATTTTAAGTTCAAGAAAACCTGCAATCTAAATCACTGTGCCTCACAGTTGCTGTTCCTCACTGCTTGTTGAAACTTACTTAATTAGCATTGCCAAACACATTCACCTGTTTCTCATACTGTGTGTAACACTCCCAGCCCATTCAGAAACACTTAAACACACTCAGAATAGAAACAAACAGTGTTCTCAATATAGCCTAGAGGTTAGAGTAATGGGCTTTGCACAAGCTTAATACATCCAGCACACCAGACCTGGGTTTAATTCTCACAACCTCCACATCCACACTGTGTGACTCTAAACAAGTCATCTCTAAAAACATACCCAATTACCAAACAATATGTATAGTTAGGGTTCAGTAGACAGTTTAATGTTAAATCCCAAATTTTGTACCTTAATAACTCTGCAACCATTCAATTGATTTGCACTAAATTTGGAATGTGTGGTCTTGTATGGTAGACCTCTTGATTTGCTAAGTTGCGTTTTTTATCGGACTTGTGGTTTTCTTGCAGCGAAGCATCAAAAAACACGTTTTTCCGCTTTCTTTTTGCATTGTTTTGCTGATTTTTGCTCATTGTGCTGCGGCCACACTATTTGGTATTTTGGTCTGAAATTTTCAGGGTAGAAAGAGGTTTAGTAAAAGAACAATCCAGCATTGGTTTGATGAAAAACTACTTAGTCAGGTTTGCCTTCCCTGAAAATGGATGACAGATTGTTAATGATTTCTGTTGTTCTTTGTCTTAAACTGTTTATACCATAATATGAAGTTTCTATGCTGCATCTTTTTATCTTTTGTACAAGTGCTTAGGTATTTTGATTTGTGCTTTTTAAAAAAATAAAGAAGTCGAAGTTTAAAAAATATTAATGTGTTCTAAAGTTATTTGATTTAGAATTTTCGGTTTCTGGGCATGCTTTAAGTTTTATATGTATGTTTTGCAAAAGGGGATTGGGCTCGCGATAAAGAATTTTGTCACCTCACAAAAGGGGATTTATAAAATCTGCGTTCATGAAAAAATTCCCCTTTAGCGAGCTGCTATCCTGTTTTCATTCCCCCCCAAACAAAATGTTGTAGCTTGCCCCATGACTGACTTTTTTTGCAAATGAAGCATGGATTTTGTTCAGGGTGACACCCTCTACAAACCCATGCCTTTGGTTTCCTTCATTTTGCCAAAAAAAAAAAAATGGCCATTTAAAACTTTGAAATTCTTCGTTCGCAACTCACTTCTGATCCTCTTTCGTGAGGTAACAAAATCCTTGATCGCAACTTAGGGACCAGATAGCCCTATCTCGTGAACAAGGATTAGTTTGCGAAAGGATTTTGTCAGCTCATGAAAGGGGATTGGGTTTTGAACCCCTTCATGAAAGCTGACAAACTTCCTTTCGTGGAGCTGACAAAATCCCTTTGCGAGTCGATCCTCTTCGCAAGCTGACAAAACTTGATCGTCATTTCCAGACCAGATGGCCCTTCTCACAAACAAGGACTGGCATGTGAAGGGGGATTCTGACACTTTGCGAAAAGGGATCGACTCGCAAAACTGGATTTTGACAACTTGCAAAGGGGATTTGTTTTTTTTATTCCTCTTTTTTTAGCGAGGTGACAGACTCTCCATTCGTGAGCTGTCAAAATCCCCTTTCACGAGCTGACAAAATACTTGATCGTGACTTCTAGACCAGGTGGCCAAAATCTGATGACCAAGGATTTCTCACGAACAGTGGTTTTGACAGCTCGTGAACAGGGATTGACCTCGCAAACGGTGATTTTACCACCTCACAAAGTAGGAATTTAAAAACTTTGCCAGTGCACTGAAAATAAATGATTTGGTCTTTTGGCTTGAAATTTGCAGTGTATAAAGGGGGTGTCCCAGAGATGTGACTTGTACTATTTAGGTGTAAAAAAGTTAATTGGTTCCATAGATATGCCATCATGAAGTTGAGATTTTTCCCATAGGATAACATTTTGACGTTTGGTGCCTGTATCTCGGAAACGATGCGAGATATGGATTTTTCACTACCTGCAGCTTAGTCCACCTTGACGTGGACTAAGCACACGTGGAGGTTTCGAGGTCATGATTATAACTGCAGTGGAATTTGTTTCATAGCTTGTATGGTTACTGAGATATGGGCAAATTAGTGTTACAAGGGTTCCTTTTCAGCCTTATAGGGCTACTGTATGGCTCCATTGTTATGTGTAAGTGGGCCCGCACTTCCACAGATGCATATCGTTATGCACAAGTGGGCAGTTTAGCTTGGTGGGAGCTCAGGGCCTGGAAGGCCCGTGCTCCCACCAATACATACCACTTACCAGTTACATTACACTTTCTCAAAAAGTAAGGACATTTATTGCAGAAAAACTTTGTTAATGCATCAGTTAGGGTTGAAGTGACAAAAGAAGGGCAATGAGATGTTAGGGTTGAGCCCCTAACCCCCCACCCTACTAACCCACCCCCATCCTCCACACGCACACAGGCATCAGGATGTGCCATGGGGCGTCTAGGCCTAACTCTCACCCCATTCTCCTATGCTGTACCATGTCAGCCTCTTTACACATGGAATGGGGTGAAAGTTGGGCCTAACAACCCCATGGCACACCGCTGTTGGTATGTGGAGAGATGGGGTGGATGTTAGGTGAGGTGAGCTCAACCTAACGCCTCATTTCCTACTTTGTTGCTTCAACCCTAACTGATGCATTAACAAAGTTTTTACAATGAATATATATATATATATATTTATACAATGTATGTTGTCAGATAAATAACAGTATAAAACATGATATCTCAGGTGGCCAGTGAAGATAACATTGTTATCTTCATCTTCCTATACGTCATATGTTATCTCCACGTTCCTATACGTCTGGTTGATCCTGCCACTCTGAGCACTTTCACTTTCCCTGCAATTGTAGCGTGACCGGGCGCTATCCACACTGAGGCAACAGACGCTCGTGCTTCATTTTACTGTTCAGAAGCAGCTGGCTCGGTCACTGCTGCACTCTATGTGCAGTCGGAAGCTTTTTTTCAACAAAATACATAGAAATAAGCATAAAGCACAGCGTTTTTTCAGTTACTGAACCCGGGGCACCTCCTACAAAACATTTGGCAATGTACCAATCGTCAGTGTGGATAGCGCTCGGTCACGCTACAATTGCAGGGAAAGTGAAAGTGCTCAGAGTGGCAGGATCAACCAGATAAGCATTTAAAAAAATCACTTTTCACCAAAATAATAGCAGGATCAACCAGATATTTTAGTAATTTAAATTGACAGGATCAACCAGATATTTGAAAACCCTATGTAATCTGTTATGTGGGGGGGCATGTAGAGCTCTGTTGGGGGTGGGGGAGATGGCAAGATAAACCAGATAAGACTTTTAAAACTAATCATAAATAGCAGGATCCACCAGATATTTTTAAACATAAATGACATCTGCTGTTTTGCCAGCTTTTCTGTAAGTGGGGTTGTATTGCTAGGGCTATCACCTTAATATCACCCATTGCATTGAGAGGGGCATGTGGTGAGTTGTATTGGGGGGGGGCAAAGTATACATTGTATAAACAGAATATGACATGGCCTGACTGAAGATATCATATTTATCTTCACTCGAGGCCAGTCATATCATGATATCACTGACCTCTCGTGAAGATAAATATGATATCTTCAGTCAGGCCATGTCATATCCCCTATATATATAAATCTATAGTACAGTTATGTAAGAACTTATCGTAACAGTAGATCTTTGTTGTTTTCATAGTGGACATAAGTCTTATTTCATTCAAGAGCTTTATTAAAATTAAGTATATTAAATCCCTACATAATAATTGTTTTTTATAATCTATTCTTAAACTCAACATTTCTATATGTGAAAAGATTGCATAAGTGGGGAAAGAAAGAATCGGTAGGAATATCCTCTGATATATTCAAATGTAGCGATCTATTAAAGTCATACAGTGTTATTGCTCAAATGTACTACTGTACAAGTCAATATCAACACAAAACACACAAGGTCCAGACTTTTTTAGAGCTTACGAATGACATGGATTTCAACTATTCATAAGGTAATAAATAATTAAAAATGGAATTGTCTCAAGTACAATGCCAACAAAATGTACAATTATGCAAAGAGTAAAAGTATGCAGTTTAAAATTATGGACATGGAATATTTGACCCCTTGTAATAATTTCCACGTGCATAAGCAATCATGTAGGCACAAATGCAATCGAATCAGTAACCTTTGCTTTCCTTTGTTTTGTTTTTTCTCACCTACTGTCCCTGCTACTCTATTTATTTAATTTCGTTGGCTTGGTAGGCCCACTGAGACTGAAGGCCCTTTTCAGGGGCGAGCGGGGGGGGGGTTCTGATGGTAACTAACTGAAATTTAACCAGATTAAGCTGTTGGTGGTATTTTTAGTGAATGAAGGAAATTTGGCCAGGACACCGGGGAAATTCCCTTGCTGCTGCTGGCACTCAGTGGCCAGTAGGGGAGTTCTGACTATTGTTGCAAGATGGCCACTATGGCTAAGTTGCTGTTGGAGGAGGAGGAGGTCGTTGTGTCGTCGGACACAAAGTTTGACAGTGAATGCAGTTTGGAGGCGAATAGGAGCCATGGAGAGGAGCTGGAGGAGAAAGAATTATTTCTCGATGCCTTAAACACAACGGAGGGAAAGGAGAAGGACTTTCGCACAGAAGAAGCAGGAGTTCCTTAAGGTGATATTTGCGGAGGATCCCTGGGCTACTGAACAATGTTCTAAAAGCTCTGCGCCTTTAAACCCGGCTTGCGAGGCTAAGTTGGTTGTCAGGAAGGCGGAAGTGCGGCAAAGCTGGAGAGTGATTGCTAGTTTGTCGGTGTTGGCAAGGAAGGCGTTGGAGGTCCAACGAGTGGGAAAAGTGGCAGAGGAGGTAAAGGAGAAAGTAAAGGAGGCAGCGGAGAGAGGTCGAGAAGCGATCCAGATGCAGTGGAACATGAAAAAACCGGAGAGAGTGAGGGCAGAAAAAAGTGGAATAAAAGGGACTGTGAGTACTGGGACGCTTAGAGAGAGAGTTTCCCCACCATCCAAATAAATAGAGAGACTGGTTTTGTTTTCAAACCCGGTAATACGGGTGAAATGGGTGTAGAAAATACACTGGTGACTTATCAAACCAGAATTGGAATGCAATAGGGGGTTACAGAATTTTCATTTAAAAATAAATATAATTCTAAGGAGCAGCTGAAACAAAGAGAGGTGCATATGTCTGAGGAGGTTTTAAATGTTGGTACAGTGAATGAACAACCTGAGGTAGCTTTGCAGTCTGGGGAACATGATGAAAATTGGACACCACAAGCTGCTTTATCAGCATCAGGGTGGAAGAAACTAGGGCAGGGGAATTGGACTCCAGACTCAGCATGGGATAAATCTTGGGAGTTAAATAAAACTGGGCCAGAATGGCAACCGGTGGGGGGAACAATTAAAAAAAGGTCAGAAGGAAATAGAGTGCAAAGAGAAAATATTAAAGAGGTAAAGGTAGAAAGTAAAATTAAACAGGGTGAAACTGCTGATTTATCCAACTTGAGTACTGGGAATAGCTACGAAGAATCAAGGCCAAGGCCTGAGAAACCACTATTGTCTAGTTTATTTTCACAGAGCAAGAGGGAAGCTGCACCTCAGAGGAATGCAGTGCGTATCAGATACAAGGGGAGATTAAAAGAAAGACCTAATAGATTATTTGTGGGCAAAACATTAATAAAGGAGTCTTTGAAGTTCTCTCCTAGAGATGTGTTTGCTTTTATAAACATATCAGGAGAGGATAATTATGATATTAGTTTTCGGTCCCCTGCTTTATTAGATCTCTTTTGGGAAAGGTATAACCAGGTAAAGTTTTCCCCTTTGTGGGCTCCTTTTTTTGTTATTCCTTTATCAAAGCCTTTAATTAAGTTTGTAACAGTGATGTTTAGAAACGAGGGGGTTCATGTAGAAGACATCAAATTCTGGCTATCACAGAAGTGTGAGGTTCAGAGTGAGCCAGAACCTATCTTGGATTCAGAGCAATTTTGGACTGGAGGGTGGAAATTTAAAGTTAAACTGAGACAAACAGCTTCGGGAGTGGAGCATATTCCAAACTCCTTTTTGTTGGGAAGAGACAGGGGGGTCTGTTTTTATAGCGGGCAGCCCAGAGCATGTTACAAATGTGGTGCTCGGACACACTTATCCAGTGCTTGTGATCAACCTAAATGTTATAATTGTGGGGAAGTGGGCATGTTACCATGTTTTGTACAAACGCAATAAAATGTGATCTTTGTGAAGAACAGAATCATGCATTTAGGGATTGCCCATGGGCAGCACAGAATAAGACTAACTGTGGGAATTCGGATTTAATTATTCAGAAAGCTCAAGATGCTAGAGATTCTCAGCAGGAGGTAGAAAATTTAGCAAAATCCCTTTCTGAACCACAGAGCACTGTAGAACCTCAGGAAAAAGTAGGGGTGAATAGAACGAAAACTGATCTGCTTAAAGTGCTGAAAAAAGAGGTGGTGGAGGATGTACCTAATCTTTTGCAGCCTGTGTGCTACATAGCTCCAAACGAGGAGAGTGCTGTGTCCACAATCCCACCTTTACAACCCCCCCTTTGGCCCCTTTGGTCCCTAGGAGGTCAAGTAGATCGTCTAAAACTATTGTGCCTTTAGAAACAGTGGTATCGGAAACTAAAAATTCATATGCAGAATTATTTTGGGGGGATTCAGAGATGGACATGGGGGATACAGATTCCCAAGTGTCATTACAAGATGCAGTAGCACCTCAGAAGGAGGAGTATAAGGGAAAGAAAAAAAAAAGAAGGAAAAAATAAAATAGGCATTTAAAGATGGGCTAAACACTGTGAGTCCTTATAATGGATTTGGTATGGGCTACTTTGAATACACATAGCCTTCTAAAGGCACAGAAGAGACAGGCGGTATTTCAGCTAATTCATGATTTACAAATTTCAATTTGCTTTCTACAAGAAACTTGGATGTTTGCTAAAAACTAAATTGCTACTTTTACTAAGGATTGGCCATGGGGACCAGCCTTTTGGTCATTTGGAGAAGATAGGGCGGATGGTATAGGGATTCTTTTTAATTCTTATGATTTTTGTTTACACAAATTAATAGAAGTTTGCCCAGGTAGAACTCTAATTATAGAGGGGAAGTGGTATAATAATACTATAAGATTGATTAATATTTATAACCCACAAACTAAGTCAGGAGGGTAACTTGTTTTAAAGATATTCAACTGCTTAGTAACTTCTATCCCCATTTTGTGGGAGGGATTTCAACTGTAGTATAGTTGGGCCTGGAGGAGGGGGAGAAGGAGAAGGAGAAGGCAAAAAAAATATATTGCGATACACATTGCTTAAGGGATATTATTAAAACAGCGGATTTAGTTAACTGTAATGATAACAGATCAACTGGACCCAGGGGTACCTTTTTCAAAGGGGGGAAAAGTTTTACAATAGATTACCTTTTCATTTCAAAAAGAATTCCAACATATAGCCCTCAGATTATTCCAGTGGAATTTTCAGATCATGCACTTTTGTTGGTATAAGTAGGAGAGATAAAGGGATATAGTAGACAACGGAATAGATGGAAATTAAACACCTCGATCCTGCAGGAAAAAGTAGTTCTGAACTCTACTAGACTGATATTGAAAGCTAGACTATCAGTAAGCTTTTTGTATCAGGATTTAGGGGCATGATGGCAGGAAACAAAGGAGGACTGTATTTTATGGTTCAAAAAGTATGGGAAGAGACGGCAGAAATCTGAGTTTTTGACTATTTAAAACTTAGAAACCAATTACAACAGGTTCTAACATGGGCAAACTCCTCTGGGAGGATTTTCAACACAAATTGCTGAAATTAAAGAACAAATGAGGGTATTGCAATATGATAGGACAAAAACCTTACAAGCACTAATTGCCAATCATTTAAAAAAATCCATGTTTGGAGACCCCTTTGAGTTGTGCAAAACCCTAAAAGATCATGTTTCCTTAGATTTTTTAAATCAAGGGGAGGGGAAAGTGGTTACAGTGCAGGCTATAGGAGATATAATTTCAGAACACTTTAGGAACATGGAGTCCCAATATAATCCTACATTAAATCAGGATAAACAGTTTTTGGGCCCAGTTATAGAAAAGGATGTGGATCAGGAGACTTTTAAAAATATTAAACAACCCTTTTCTAACTCTGAGATTAAAGAGGTTATAAATTCCCTGAAACTCAATGTTGCCCCAGGATTAGATGGACTTTCTAATGCATTTTATAAAAGGTTTCAGTCAGAAATAGTTGATTGTTTGGTGTTGGTCTTTAATTTCTTTTTAAAGGAAGAGGTTAGGCCCAGGTCCTATAAGAAGGTTTACAGACATACATATATAAGTCAGGAGATAAGGGAGAGATTAAGAACTAGAGGCCAATAACCTTGCTGAATTCTGACTATAAAATCCTCACAACTTTGATTAACAATAGATTAAAAACTTTGTCTGAAGTGATGTTTACTCCGGTTCAGCACTGTGGTATTCCTAATAGGAGAATTCAATCTGTTTTATGTCTTATAAGGGATATTATTGAACAAGTGAATGACATAGGGGGGAAAGGCTACATAGTATCGTTGGATTTAGAAAAGCATTTGATAGAGTTAACCATTTTTTTTGTTTACCACTTTAGAATTTTTGGGGTCCCGGAGGAAATACTGAGTTAATTAAAGGGTTATATGATTCAGCTCAGGTGTTTCCATTTATTAAAGGAGAATTGGGAAAGGTTTTAAAATAAATTGTGGTACGACAAGGGTGCCCTAAGCCCCTTCTTTATAATTTTCATTGGAACCATTGCTCAGAGCAGTAAGCTCCCCTCCGCTGTGGCAGGGGGTTAAAATTCCTAGTACAAATTTATTTATTACCATTCAGGCTTATGCTGATGATATATGCCTTTTTTTTTCTAAATATGCTCAAATTAAGGGTCTTTTTTCAGTTTTTGACACATATGCGAGTTTATCTAATGCAAAGTTAAATTTCAAAAAGACCAAAGGTTTATTATTGGGTAGGTTCCAACAAGATCCGCTTTTCTATAATTCAATAGAAATGACTTCAGAACCCTTATCAATTTTAGGGTAATGTTTAAGCCCCAGAACTGCCAGTGGATAATTGGAAATTAGTGTTGGATAAAATAGAGTCTAAAGTTACTAGATGGAAAAGGTTTAAGTTTACTAAAATCAAACGGATCCAAGTTTTAAAGCAATTCATATTACCAAGTCTACAGTATTTAGCTGTGATTTACCCCTTGCCAGCACAGTTTGAGATGGGGCCTTATAGTATTTGTTTCCAGCTGTTATGGGGGAATAGATTGAACCCGGGCAAAAGAGGATTTACATATTTGGAAAGAAAACAGGGAGGTTTGGGGATGGTAGACCCGGTAGTTTTTTGGTTTTCATTATTTTTTTCCTTTTCATTAAAAGAGGGTTTAGGTATATCAAGATATCAGGAGAGTTTGTTCTTTAAAAATTTAATGAAGCGTTATTTTACTACCTGGCTGCATTGTGCACCCAAATGGGCCCCACGGTTATCTGTGCCGGATTATTTTAAGCCAGCTGCACAGAAACTATATAAATGGAAAATAACCCAAAATCAAATTATAAGGTGCTCTTCAAGGGCATTGTATAAGGAAATAATGTCTTTATGTTATAGTATGGAGCCAAGTTTCAAAAATTGTCCCAGAGAAAGGAAGGGGGACGTATTGGAACAACTGACAACCCTAGGCTGCCTATATATATGTGGGAAAGTCTATGGCTCATGATGTATGGTAGATTAAATGTGAGGGGAATGAAATATAAGGCAAAAGAAGAGAGATCTTGTCCATATCCAGAATGTATAAATCAGGAGGAGACTATGGAACATTTCTTTCTACAGTGCTCTTTCCCAACTAAATTGTGGGTTCATTTGGCAAAAGTATGGGATCTACCGTGGTTAGCCATGTTAAATTATGATATTTTGGTCATTGGGAGTTTTCCATCTTTAAAACAATATGAGAAGGGTACTTATGTAGTATTTTAGCAAGTTTAAGATATTGCCTATGGCAAACGAGATGTCAATGGGTGTTATATCAAAGGAGTCCCTCTTAGAAGGATTTAGATGTTATGCAACTAATGTTTTGAGTAAAAATTTTTATCAGAGGTACAATTGTATAATGTGGATAAAGTGAGGTTTTGGTGGAAGGGATTTTCACATATTATTAAATATAAATAATAAATTAGAGAAATAAATTCCACCTAATCTAGGTCATTTACTAGGAATAAAGGGAATTTTTCATTTTCTTTTTCTTTTAATGTACAATGTTGTAACGTTGAATTGTTAGCTCCCAAGGAGTCTGTGAGATATTATGGGTTTTTAAGATTTAAATAGGGGAACGTATGGTAGTCATTAGATAAAGCCAGGTCAAAGGATTGCTTATTGCTGTGGTTTCTTTTGCTGTGTTTTTGTGTTTTGTTCATTATGTTATGTTTCTTTGTGGAAGTGTATTTATGTGACTATTCTAATAAAAATTACCCCTACTCTGCCTGTAGGGGGAGGTGCTGCAGGTGGCAAGTCTGCCATGGCGGACAAGCTGTTGGAAGAGGAGGATCTGATCTCCACCCCTGCAGGTCCAGCTCTGGAGATCGAAAAACCGACGGAAGAAAGACGAGAATTTATAATGAATGTTGCACGGGAGTTGGCAATGAATAGTTCAGATGCCTTGTCGTCCAGTAAAATCCCCATTCTGGAACATGATACTGTTTGGTTAAGAACAGTGGCAATGGAAAATAGGCAAGCTCTGCTGCAAATTTTAAGGAACTGTCCAGAAGAAGTAGCCGGGACGTCTGGAAGCAGTGCAGCATCAGCAGAACGAAAGAACGCACTGACAGTGGCTCTAGCAGATTCAGACAAGCTGGCATCAGCTGGGCTACATGAGGAGCCTCACCAGAACACACTGCCATCAGAACACAACACGACTGAGGAATCCCCAGGAATAAAAAACTCGGCAATGTCTGAAATGAGCAGCAATGATCTTTCGACGGCTTCTCAGCAGGTTCTAAGGGCAGAAACTGCACAGGAGAATCTCACACAGCAGGATCCTAGAAATCATTCACAATGAGAAGGAAGGCCTCAGCCAACAGAAACTGTGAGTAAACAGTGGAGGACAAATTCAGCTGAAAATAAAAACAGGGTTCCCATAACTTTAAGACCATTACACACTGGTAGAACTTCTAGATCTCAACATAAACAGATGAATGCTACTAATGTTACCCCTTGGTCATTGGAGAAAGCTTTAGTAGGAGCAGGGTGGAAAAAAACCTCACAAGAGAACTGGATTCCAGACAAGGCCCATAGCCCTATTCTTGGGAAGGGGGTAATACAGTCACAAATATTAACCAAAATAAAAATGTCACGGCCAATGGTGTTGTGCTACAAACTTTTATAACTGAATCTGATATGGATCTTCATTCAGAGGCTGTTGTAGTGGATTCTGTACCTCTTCTTGGGGCAGTACATACTTCTGATTCAGAATCTGCACGGACAGGGCCGAGCAACTCCACCACTAGGTGGGGAGACTGCATGGATTGTGAAAATCCAGTGGTTGACAAACAACCGGAGACCCCACAACAGTTATGGTCACAACTTCAGAAAAGAGATATTCCTTTCACAAATGTTGCTCCAGCTCAATGGCGAAATGCTGTACGCCAACAATATGTAGGCGGTCTGGAGTTACCCCCGACCACATCTATGTGGGTCGCTCACTCATCAAAGAATCAATGCATTTTTTGTTTGTTTTTTTCAAATGAAATTTATGCATTAATACAAGCTTCAGGAGACTCCCTCTTTGATATTAGTTTTAAAACACTGATGAGTCTGGACAGATTTTGGTCACAATAAAAGAGAATGAAAAATTCAGCTTTATGGCTCCCCTTTAGAGCCACCCCCCTAACCAAACCCTCAATAAAACTGGTAACTATTCTATTCAGAAATGAGGGGATTAGTGTCCATGATATTCATCATTGGCTAAGCCAAAAATGTGACATTTTAGGACCCTCTCAACCAATCTTAGATGAAGAACATATCTGGACTGGGGGTGGAAATTTAAAGTGAAATTAAAAATGTCAGCACAAGATCCACAGCACTTGCCAAGCTGTTTTTTTTTAAGCCGGGACAGGGGTCATTGCTTCTACCCAGGACAACCAAAAACTTCTTTCAAGTGTGGTTCTGAATTATATCTCAGTTCAGCTTGCAATAGAATAAAATGCAACTTATGTCTATCATATGATCAATAGCTCCAACTGTACAAATGCCCTCAGATGTAACCTCTGCGAAGAGAGAGGACATGGTTACAGATTCTGTCCATGGGCAACACACAACTGAACAGACAGACCCGACTAAGAAACTATTCTCACAGATTCATAAAAAAACAAGTATGAAGAGACAAGGGCAACGACAAGAGCGCGAGGAGGCCCCTGCCCCCACCACCACCACCACCACCTCCTCCACCGGAGGTATCTACGGAAGTTGTTCCTGATCCAGCTGAACAAGTTTCAGTACAGCAAGAGCACTGGGATGGTATACAGCTACAAGACAATGACCTTACCCGGGGGAAAATTGCTATGGAGGTGGTTCCCATTGTGCAGTGTCAGTGGATCAGTAGGTAGCACACTCGCCTCTGAGGCTGGGAGATCAGAGGGCTGTGGGTTCAGTTCCCACATCTGGCACTTGGGTTAATATCCCAGTACTGACACTGTAGTGCATCATGAGAGGGGTGCTGCACTTCTGAGGTGCCGTCTTTCGGATGAGATGTTAAACCGAGGTCCCATCTGCCTGGATTGGTGGTAGTTCATGTGGATGTTAAAGATCCCATAGCACTTATCGAAAAGAGTAGGGGTGTTTTATTAGAAAAAAAGAACATATACAATAACATTTGTACAAGCAAACAAAATAATAGAACAAATCAAAATGTCAATATCAAAACAGTGAAATCATGCATCTCCTAAATAGCTTGCTACATAAGAAAGAAATTCAAGTTATACATTATTTATATTTTGCCAAAGTTTTGTATACATTTAATCTTCTTATTTATACTTAATGAAGTGTAAAAATCCTTTCCACCATTTACGTAAAGTCCCGAATTGACCCTTAAAGCATCAAAGCATATATTTTTCCAATTCTTTTATGATTAAGCTGCACACACAAGAATAAGGAATTTTCTTTTGATACAACACCCATTGGATTCTTGCTTGCCATAAATAGTATCTCAGGCAACCTAAAAAAAGAGTTAAAGTCTCTACATGAAAACCCGTTGATATAAGGGTACTTTTCCCAAATATTAAAAACTCATATGACATCATATGCATCCATCTATAACCCCATAAGTTAGCTAAGTAATTCCACAAACCCTTAGCATAAGAACAGTCAATAAAAAAATGCTCCATTGTTTCCTCAATGTTTATACAATCCAAATAGGGACAGAGCCTTTCATGTAAGGCCTTATATTTTGCATTCCCTCTAACATTTAATTTTCCATAGAAAATTAACCATTGCGTTTCCCATTGATTCTTAGGCATCCTAGGGTTGTTTGATTGTGCTAGTGCAAAGGGGATTAGTGCAGAAGGACAGTTTTTAAATCCCGCCTCTTGAGGGTATAATTTGGTCATCAAGAGCTGATACAACCCCCTGGCATTATGAGCCAGTACTAATTGTTTCTGCAATTTCCACTTATATATTTTCTGTGCTGCAGGCCTAAAATACTCAGGGATGTGCACATGATGGTTAAGTTTAGAGGTAACAAATGCCAACTCCTGTAGTATTTGCCCATTACTGTTAAATTCCATGTTACTTCAGCTCTTGATTCTTCTTTTCAAACCCTCTTTATTGTGTTTGTAATGAAAAACATGTGCGTAAACTACTGGGTCGATCATCCCTAACCCCTTGATTCTTTCTTAAATAAGTAAAACTCCTTTAACTGGGTTTAGGCGATTACCCCAAAGCATCTGAAAAATAAACTATAAACTTTAGTTTCAAATGCTACTGGTAGAGGAAATATCATTGCTACAACTGTATTATGGGTAAAAGAAATTGTTTGATTATGTGACTCTTTTAATTTGGGTAATTCCACTGTTTCCATCTTTTGACCTTACTTTCGAGTTTTTCAATCACTCCTTCCCAATTTTCCTTGGGTATATTTTGAGAACCGAATTTAATCCATAGAATTCTTATTGAAGTCCTGATAATTGAATTCCTCCTGCCATGTTTCTTCAAGTCCACTAGCCCCTATAAATAAGCCCTTTGTTTTTTTATATTCAATTTTGCATTTGAGACTTTGGCAAATCTTTAAAAGCAACCAGAAAGTGGGAAATAATAGCTGAATCTTTGAAGTATATTACCAGGTCATCTCACGTAAGCCTGTATTTTTAACTGTAAAGACTATTATCCTTGAACACAATGCCCTCCCAATTTTGTGCTACATACCTTATTTAAAAAGGATCTAGTGCAAAGGTGTATAGAAGGGGACTAAGCGGGCATCCCTGCCGTCACTTCTGTGGTTATAAGAAAACCTTCTGCTATACAATCTTTCACAAAAGGAAATGCAACCACTTTTTGTATAATTTCTCAATTAAATTAATTAATTGATGTGGAATCCATAGTGCCTCAAAGTAAAGAACAGAAATGGTAAGTGTACCCTTATCGAAGGCTTTGTTAAATCTACTGCAACCAGACATCCTGTAATACCCTATCTGAGAGATGATCAATCACATCTCTAATCAGCATAAGGGCCTACTGAATCCTTCTATCAGGCAATCTACAGTATTGATAAGGTGAGATGACTTTACCAGCATATTTAATTAATCGCTTATTCAAAATGCTAGCAAAATTTTGTAGTCAGAATTGAGGAGCTAATTGGCTCCAATTGGCTATATTATGTTTATCACCAGCTTTAAATATATATGTCAATAATCCTTCCGTAAATGACGGAAAATTATATCTTTTCAATAAAAACTGAAACAAAAGTCCCAAACATTGGCTGAATTCTTCTGGAAAGCTTTTGTATAGATCATTAGTAAGGCCGTCTATTCCTGGTGAAATGTTTGATTTCAAAGATTTGATAGTATTTAAAATTTCTGTGTGTAATGGGTACCCATTTGTCTGACCTATTTACCACATTACTTAGAACAGGTATCTGGTTTAAATAGTCAACTATATCTTCCTTTTTGATTCCTTCAGATGGATTTAAAGCATGGAAATGATCTACTATTACTTTACGTAATTCCTCTACCGTAGTTGCTATACTCCCATCTGATCTCCTCAACTCTTCCATTCTCATTGACTCCCATAACGTTTTACACATTTTGAAGGGATCTCCTATTGGTGACTTTTTAACCCCATTAATTAAAATAACCTGCATTGTTTTGCTTCTATTATATTGGTACTCTCTCATCTTTTCTTTTAGCACAGCAATTTGAGCTGAATAATCCCATTTTGATGAGTAAGCTATTGTTAATAGTCTCTGTAATTGCTGCCTTAGACCCAAATAGTGCAGAAAATTATCATTTTTAATTTTACGTCCTTTAGTTTTAAACCAATTTCTTAAATCAGTTTTAGTCCCTTGTCACCATTCTCCTATATCAGAATATAAAAAAACTACTGATAATCTGGCCTTCAGTAGATTTTTAACACCTATTTGTATAAAAGGAACCGCTAAAGAGGAATTATTCAGTTTCCATCTTAGATGCCTTTTTCTAGTCTGTCTGAAAACTGTACATACTTACTAAAAGGAATGATCTGAAAATTCACATGGGAATATTTTAAATGATATCATGTGCATTTTTGATGAAACAAGCATGTGATCTATCAACGAGAAGGATTTTCCTTTCTGAAATGAAAAACTATTTTCTTTGTTTGTAGAGTCATTACAAATTATCAAACCAGCCTCTTTAATTATTTTTTTGAGACAATTAGAATCACAGTATGTTTTCTTGTTATTGTTTTTATAATGAACACCAGGAATTGGGCAGTTGAAGTCTCCACCCCATAAAATTCTAGCCGTTGTTAACAAAAAGGGCTGTATCATTTTGAGACAGTTTACTCTACCTGATTTGGTTTGAGGATTATAAATGTTTATGAAACGGAAACTTAGACCTGACCATTTCCCATCCACAATTAAAACTCTACCAGGAATTAGGTCTATTAAATTTTGTAACTGAAAAGAAAAAGAATTAAACAGAATCCCTACCCCATCTGCAGAGTCCTCCCCAAAAGACCAAAAGGAAGGGCCCCAAACCCACTCTCTTTTGAATGCTACCAGTTGTTCAATAATGTACATCCAAGTTTCCTGTAAGAAACAGACTGAAAATGGATAATCATGAATAAAGTGAAAAAGTGATTGTCTCTTAGCTTTATTCAATAAGATGTGAGCATTTAAAGAGCCCCAAGTCAGCATCATGTCTTTTTAAAATGCTCAACCTCTTATTTTTTTCTCTTTTTCTTTTTTTTTCCCTTGTAATTATTTAATGTCTGCGACCTGGTTGATAAAGAAGATTTTTGAGAATCAGAATCTTCTACCTCTGCTTCCATATTTCCCCATGAGGAAAACAGGGCAGTGTAAGAGTTACTGGTCTCAATGTGCATTGCTGGGGGAGGTTTGGGTTGTAAATTCCTGGATGATCTTCTTTGTGGCAAAGCTATCAAAGGCTCTTTTACAACGTTTGTGCTATCTACCTTTTCAGTAACAGCCTCAGAAAAACAAACTGGGGGAAGACTTAAAATGTTAGGCAAATCTACCTTGGTATTTGACACACTCCTCACTTTGGAGTGCTGCCCTTGTTTTTCTACCTTGCTTTCTGACAATGGTTTATTTTTGCTGTCGTCCACATTTTTAACCTTTCCTTTTAAATCCACTGATTCCTTAACGTCAGCTAAATTCATATGAGTGTTACTTGGGGTAGGGTGACACATTTGTGCAGGAAAACCTGAGTTGAGGCTTCCTGTGCTTTCTGAATAAACACCTCAGAGCCAGAATTAGTTGTTGAGTTGTGAGCAGCCCAAGGGCAGACTTTAAAAACGTGGCCTTTGAATCACATAAGTCACAGCATGATTGATTATTGCAAAACATTGTTAAGTGACCCACCTCCCACAATTATCACATCTGGGCTTATCGCATACGCTAGAAAGATGAGTTCTTGCTCCACACTTATAGCATGCACGAGGTTGTCCACTGTAAAAACACACACCTCTATCTCTCCCTAATAAAAAGGAATTTGGTATGTGTTCTATCCCTGCCTCAGTTTGTCTAAGCTTAATTTTATATTTCCAGCCGCCGGTCCAAAAATGCTCTGAATCAAGAATTGGTTCTGGTTCACTTAAAACATCACACCTTTTCTTCAGCCAAAAAGTAATATCTTCTACCCACACCCCCTCATTTCGAAACATAACAGTGACGAATTTAATTAAAGGTTTAGAAAAGGGAATGACAATAAAAGGAGTCCAAATAGGAGAAAACTTAACTTGACCATATCTTATCCAAAACATATCCAAAGCATGCTGTGTACGAAAACTTACATCAAAATTGTCCTCCCCTGAAATATTTATAAAAGCGTAAACATCTTGAGGAGAAAAATGCAATGAATCCTTTAATAATGTTTTTCCTACGTAATACCTATCAGGCCTGACCTCTAACCCACCTTTGTAACTTAATCTTACTGCATTCCATCTGGGGGCTGCCTCTCTGTGCTAATTTGTAAATAGTTCAGACATTAAGGGTTTCTGAGCTGAAGGTGAAGTGGGGGGGGTACAGGAATCACTAATGGGAATTTTAAAGATGAAGCTTGTTGATGGGGTTCCTTTAGAGGAGCCAAAGAGGGTTTTAACAATTCAGCAGAACTAACCTGAGGTTCCAACATATCAATTTCAATTTTATTATCTCCCCAATACCACTTTCTATATGTTGCACCACAGGAGCCCACTTTGGGGAATGCTGAGACAGTGATAATTGTGAAGTCCAATTTGGATCAGGCTTCCATATACCTGTGTCTGTCTGCAGCCAACCTGCCTCATTTAATGCTTTACTTGGTGACCATGAACCCTTCTCACCATCTTCTCTTAAAGGGGGATTTATTTATGTTCTGTAATGCATTTGATTTAGAAGTAAGAGTGTTTTACTACTATCAACGGAAAAAGAACTCAGTGACCCCTGTTTGCAAACCCTCGGTTGTTTGATAAGTCACAACCTGAGCAGGAGACGATTCTTTTTGCAGTAAATGTTTCAGAACAAAACCTGATGCCTTAGTTAAATTAGCAGTTTCATTATTACCAAAAGCTGAAGAAGCAGCAGTTGCAGTCATAATCGGGTTCACGTACTGTTCAGACGAAGTTGATTCAGGCTTAAGGCACTCGCTGAGATTTGCGACAAAACTGCCAGCCTGTTTTAAGTTAGAAGTGGAGAATTCAGCATCTTCAGTACTGCTAGAGCGTTTCACTTCGGAGCTCCGTTCAGAGAGACTAATGTCCCGACTGCAGACCACCTGTGAGATCGCTGCCGAACTGCAGACATTCTCTTTCAGTTTGCAGTCAATCTGGCCAGTTTCAATTAGCTGAGCTGCATTCTGCCGAGGGGGCGCTTCAACAGCTGCCGCTCCATCCGCTTGTTTTCCTTCAATATCATTTTGTAAGGCAATTGACACAGTACCCGAAGTAATATTGCAGACCTCGTCACAAAAAGGTACACAGGTCGTGGTTTGCATTCTCTCCTTCATACCAGGCCCAAATTGCTCTCCGGTGTCTCACGCCTCCGATCTTTTCAAAGTCGCAAAGTCAGTCTGCATATTGAAACCTACAGACCGCATTTCTCTGAGTCCGAATCATGATGTGACCAGAAAAGGTTCCTTCTTCTGTACCAACTAAGGATACCATTCTCGTATGTCTGGCTACCTTTGTAAAATAAATTGATCTTGTGGGGTGTCCGTAGACATTTTGCCATCTTTCTCTACCTGCTCCCATTTAGGTATATTCTTCTGTAGCTCCATCTCAGCATCCAATTCGGACTTTGCCAAGACTGAAGCCTCTAGTTCTTCGTGAGTGGGAGTCGAGGCCATCTCTCCCACGCTGTTGTCCTCCTTCTCCTTCCAGGCAACACTTCGAGTGGCCATCTTGAAAATGGCCAGTCCCCCTACAGGCAGCAGACCGCAGCCGAGTAGGGGAATTTCCCCGGTGTTCTGGCCAAATTTCCCTCATTCACTAAAAATACCACCAACAGCTTAATCTGGTTCAAAGTCAGTTGGCATTCATCTGTATCCCCCTCCCCCGGGGCGTGCCTGAAAATAGGCAGGATTTGTCTAGTGCACTTACCCGGTCAACAAAAACTAAAAAAAAGATCAAGGAAACAACAAGGAGATGCCCCCACCAATGATGACAGCTGTATCCAAAAAGAAAAGGCCTCCTAAACGACAGCTGCACAAACCTAACCTCCCCAAGAAACCAACAGTAAAAAAATCAGAGGTTATACTGAGTAACAGGTATACTGCTTTAATATCAGAAAGGGGGTGAGGGGGGTGAATCTGAAACATCATCCACTATTATCACTACTTCCTTCCTCAGAGTCCAAGGAAGAACATCTAGCAGAAGAGGTCCAAAAAGCTAGGACTAAATCTTTGGGCCTTAGATCTCAGAGGAGCAATAAAAGGGGAAGTTACTTTAAACCCTCGTGATGGACCATACCACATCACTATATGTAGCAACATTTAATGCTAATAGTATTAAAAACCCTAGGAGACATCTGCTAACCTTTTCTATAATCAAGGACTTAAATCTTGATGTTTGTTTTTTACAGGACACAAGATTGAATTCTCCTGCATTGATAAACACAGCAAAAAAACTGTAGTATTGGGGTCCTTCATATTTTTCATATGGCATGGAAATGTGTGATGGGCTAAGGATTTTATTTACAGGACATGCATATACAATCACCAGAATTATGGACATTGTACCGGGTAGAGCTACGTTTGTAGACTTTCAATATAACGCCACAGTATGGAGGGCCATTAATATATATGCCCCACAGATAAAACAAGATAGGGTTGACCTATATCAAAAGATAAAACTGCTTTTATTGACCTCTAGGTTAATCATCTGGACTGGGGCCTTTAATTGTGTTCTCCAAGCAACAGATAGGGGTGCAAAAACCAGTAAGATATTCTGTGACTCTAATGCCCTGTTAAGTATCCTAGAACTTACAAACTTACAGGATACTTACCGACAGATCCACACCAGTGGGGGATATACTTTCCAAAAAAATACCCTAGCAACTAGAATAGATTTTATTTTTGCATCTCAGTTTCTTAAAGTACAAAAAGCTAATACTATTCCTATAGAACATTTGGATCATATGATGTCTATTAAAATAGGCTTCTCACAACATCAACCTTTTGGGAGAACTTATTGGAAGTTAAATTCATCCCTGCTGGATATACCAGATATCCATGACCTGATTTTGGACATATTAAATAGTAGGAAATCCATGGCCTTCTTAATGGACGACTTAAGTATATGGTGGATTGATACTAAAAAAGAAATAACTTTATTTAAACAACTGGCAAATCAATTACACACAGATCGGTATAAAACATATCTAACCTTAAGGTCACAATTATTCCACTATATGATTCTGGTTCAAGAAGGACAAGAAAACCATATGCCTCAAGTAAATAAGATAAAAAAAACAAGTACTTGAGTAGTATCACTATTATATGAGTATAGGATCAGTACACCAGGGAAAACTACAGCAGGAGATATTTACACTAGCTGTAGAGACAGGGTACAAAACAAAGTTATGGATAAGTTGCATGATAAAAAAGGAAAGATGGTAACAGATCCTAAAGGAATTTTAAAAGTAGTTAGACACTATGTCAAAGATTTATACTCTGCTCCTTCTCTAGGCTAACAAATTTCACATACATTTCTAAAAACTATAAAGGTTCCATCAGCGCCTGGTGCAATACTAGATACCCTTATTACCCCTATTACTACAGAAGAAGTAACTATAGCGATTAAGGCATTAAAAAATAACACTTCCCAAGGCACAGATGGGCTGACTACAGAATTCTATAAAACATACATAGATGTGTTATCAGAAATCTTGCAAGTTGTGTACAAAGCAATATTAGACACAAATAAAGCCCATTCATACATTGGCACATCAGTACAAATCTTTTTGCATAAAAAGAATGATAAATGGTGTCCTATTAGTTTATTAAATATTGATATAAAAATTCTGATGAAAATCTTGAGCTCTAGATTGGCTACTATAGCCCCTTATTTGATCTCAGATGGCCAGACCTGCGTAATAGCAGGGGGAAATATTACGGATAACCTGCTTCTAATCAGAGACATTGTGGACATGGGAAATATAAATATTTTGGATGGATATATATTTACGCTTGATCAGGAGCAAGCATTTGATAAAATTTCACACAAATGCATGATTTCGGTATTACAGGCATATGGGTTACCTCTGCAATTTTGTTCTTGGTTAACATTGATATACTCACTAACTTCCACCATTCCATTAGTTAATGGCTTTTTAGGACCCCCTGTCCCGATAAAAAGGGGCGTCAGACAGAGGTGCCCGCTAAGCCCTCTTTTATATGCCTTTTGTATAGACCCATTAATATGGGCTATTCACTAAGATACACAAATAAAAGGGATCCAGTGGGATCAGAATAAGCATATCCCTCCAATAGTGGCATATGCTGATGACCTTTGCTTGTTTATGAATGATGCTCAAATGGCAAAAACTACTTTACATATAGTGGGTCATTTTTCAGTAATCTCAGGGGCTAGGATAAATCATACCAAAAGCAGGGGTTAAGTTCCCACACCCCAAGGATAACTTCTTTAGGTCAGATCTCAATATCAGAAGAGCCACTTAAAATATTGGGTATTCAGTTTGGGAGAGGTGACATGGCTCAGGTAAACTGGCAACAAAAAATAAATGAAGGGATAGGGAAAGTCCAGATATGGAAGACATGGCAGCAAACCAAAAAGACAAAGTTTCTTAGTTAAGACCCTTTTATTTCCTTTTTTTTAACCAGGAGAGAGACACACTAAGCTGATGTTTGTTTACAGGTGTGATCTGGGAGTACAAGGAAGTTAAGTGACTTGCTCAAGGTCACACAGTTTGCAAGTGGGGGCTGTGGGATTCAAACTCCAGTCTCCAGGTTTGCAGCTCAGAGCCTTAATCCTTAGACTGCTAACAGAATTAGAGCATACAGGACTTTTGTACTGATATATCAGTCCGCGGCCCTTCAAGGGTTAAACCACTGCGCGATACTGCCTTCTTTTTACCTACTTAAGTATGATGTACCTCCCACCCAAACACATGGAGCCTACCCTCGTAAGTTTATTTTTTCAAATAATATGGGGAAATTGATTAAATTCAATCAAAAGGGAGCTCTTATACCTTCCCATAAAAGCAGGAGGCCGTGATCTCCAGAATCCAGTTGCTTTTTTTTATAGTTTATTTTTATTTCATAACATTTTCAAATTTACTTCGTTAAACTCCAGTGATTGGAAACAGATTGCAGAAAAATGGTTGAGTCCTTTCTTACAGATCTGGTCACAAAACCCAGATGGGGTAAAGAAAAATGCTGATCTTCCACCCTTTTTAGTTCCACTGACAGAAAAAATTAAGAAATGGCATTTATGCCTGAATCAGGTCACAGTTCCTAACAGGAAAACTATTTATACTACAATACAAGCCCAAGCTTTCTCAATAATTTCAATGTATCCTAATACATTACCCAGTGACATACATTATATAGAAACTTACCTGTTATTTATTTATTAAATTTTGGTGACTGGGTAGGCCCACTGGGCCCTGGAGGTCCCTTTTTCAGGGGCGACCAGGGAATTATAAGGAAAGTAGGATATATAGCGGTAGTACAATAAGTAGGTCATAACATGTTCAAATCATCTCGTAGCAATAACATATTATATAACAGGTTACAGTAATTAGCAGCTTTTTAATCATTGATAGGAAAAGTCAGAGCATCACACATGGGTTAAGGTTAAGTGGAGAGCCCAGTTAGGAAGGGTTTGCACGCCCAGCTTTAGGTAGGGCAAGGCATGTATTTGGACGGGCGGGAAGAGCAAGAGGGGAGGTGTCAGGTAACATGGCATTGACATTGGCTCATAGTGAGCATGTGTGCCTTGAGTCTTGTACGGAAGATCATGACTGAGGGTGCTTCCTGCACCTCCGGAAGAAGTTTGTTCCACAGGGAAGGGGCAGTGTAGGAAAAAGACTTGCCCCCTGCCTTGGTCCTTACCCTTGGAACTTCGAGAAGAGTTGGCCTGAGGTCCGAAGGTTGCAAGGGTTTTGCTTGGCAGCAGTGAGTCCAGAGAGACTAGGAGGAGGGGCTAGGCTAATTAGCTTGTATGCTAGGCAGAGCAGTGGGTACCAGAGGTGAGCTTCAAATGAAGGCCAGCTGATTAGTGCTAGGGAGACACAATGGTGGCTCCTGGAGTGAGACTGAGTGGTGAAGCGGACCACCTTGTTGTACAAGACCTGTAACTTATTGATCTTGAGCTTTGCCATACCCTGAACTATCGGGGCGGCATAGGTCAGTGTTGGTAGGAGGACACTAGAGGCAATAGCAATCCTAGCTTCAGGGATCAGCGGATCCTTGAGGCGATAGAGGATGCCAAGTTTCCCATGTATGACTTTGGTAACTTGGTCAACATGGTTTTTTAGTGTGAATTCTTGGTCCAGAATGAGGCCTAGGTATTTTATGGAGGCCACCACTTCTAAGCTGTTCCCAGATCTAGAGGTAAGTTGCAGGTATTGTGTTCTGTCTTGCCCAAGGGATCTTGGTCCGAACAACATGGCCTTGGTTTTGGCAGTAGTAAGAACCATTTTGTTCTCAGTGAACCAGTTCTCCATTGTCAGCAGATCCTCTTGGAGGGAAGGGCCGAGGTCCCCTAGGTTGTCAGAGGATCGGTAGATGACGGCGTCATCAGTGTACTGAATAACAGTACTGCTCCCACAATGGCCATTCAAATCATTTATAAACAGGGAGAAGAGGAGGGGACCAAGGATGGACCCTTGCAGTACTGCCTCCTTTAGGGGAAGTGGTCCAAAATCTTATCCTTCCACTTGACTCTCTGAGTGTGACTGGTTAGATAGTTTTCAAACCACTTGAGAGCGTGGGGATCGAGGCCTATGTTACACAGCTTGTGTAGTAGTAGTAGTCTGTGGTCGACCAAGTCAAAAGCCTTGGAGAGGTCGATGAAAACCGGTCCTGTGTGGGTCCCTTTGTCAAGTTCCCTGAGCACATCCGCAGAGAACTTTGTTAGGGCAGTATTTGTCCCATGTTTGGCTCTGAAGCCATGCTGGGATGGGAAAGGAGCCGGTGAGCCTCTATGTAGTCTCGAAGTTGTCCATACACCAGGTTTTCCTGGATTTTTGCCAGGATACAGAGCAGGGAGATTGGCCTGTAGTTGCCAATGGGTTCCCTATGTCCGCCCTTATGGATAGGAACCATGTGAGCCTGTTTCCACTGGTCTGGGATGGTACCTGCTAGAAGGAACCAGTTTATGAGCCAGATCAGAGGTCTTGAGAGGGCTGGGGCACCGTAGTTAAGCAATCTGGCTTGGATACCATCAGGCCCTCCTGATCCACTGGTTTTCAGGGACTTTAGGAGGGTGAGGACTTCCTTTACCTTGACCAACCTCAGATGAAAAGTTGGACGGTCGAGGTTGGGAGTTTCCAGTGTGCTGGGCCCCCTGTTGGGTGCAGGGAGCCCAACCTTGTAAGAATCTAGGTTTGTGAAGTGATGGTTGAGGGCCGAGGCAATAAGGGGCCCATCATTCAGTAGTCAGTCCATTGGCCTCAATGGGGCCTGGTGCAGTCTTGCTTTTTCCCTCTATCAGCTCATTGATGTGAGACCAGAATAACCTCAGGTTGCCAAGGTTAGTTTTCTGGAGGTAGTAATGTATGCCCTTTTTGCAAGTTTGATAGCATGCTTACTTTGGTTTCTAAGAGCTTTATACATCTCTAGGTCAGCAGGGAGTGAGGAGCATTTGAACATTTTCCAAGCTTTGTCACGGCAGATCAACAGGGCCTTTAGTGGAGGAGTGATCCACTTGTAGTATCTGCCTTTAGCTCGAAAGGTCTTCATAGGAGCAAAAAGGTCAGCGGCCCTCATGAAAGATTTCTGGAAGAAGGCGACAGTGTCGTCCAGAGTTGGGAGGTGTCTTAGCAGGCTCCAGTCAATGTTACCGAGGAAGGTATTGTATTGCTCAGCTAAGAATTTAGAGTAGTCACGCACTGTGAGGATTCTAGGTTGGATTCTAATTGCCCTGTTCTTCCAGACACAGAAGATTGGTGAGTGGTCACTCAGGGCATCGGCCATAGTGCCTGCTGACTGAATATTATTGGGGTTTGACACCAGAGCCCAGTCGAGAGTGGTGTGCTTACCCATTTTGTGATTCATTCTGGTGGGTTCAGTGATAACCTGAACAAGATTCACTTCTTGTATCAGGCCGGTGAGAGTCATCTTTGATTCCTGGGCCCAGTTTAGGTTAAAGTCCCCCAGTATGAGGAGTTCAGTCGAGACATCTTTAGCTAGGGTTTTAGTGAGTTTCTCCAGGGATTGGAGAGCATTCTTAGGGGTGCTATATACGTACCCAATTGTGAGGTGCTTAGCACAGCCAAGGGTGATGCATATAAAGATTGATTCATTCTCAGAGCAGATGCTGTACTGCGTGCTGATCTGTGAGGAGTTTAGAGTGTCCTTCACATAGATGAGCACCCCACCTCCTCTTTTAGTTATCCTGTCATTTCTATAGTGGTCATACCCTATGGCAGCTACCTCATATCTGAGGACATGGGGTTTCAGCAGGTCTCCGAGATGGCAAGGACATCTAGTTTGTAGAGGGCAAGCCATGCTTGTACTTCTTGGATCTTCGGTCGGAGGCTGCAAATGTTCATATGAGTGATCTGCAGCCCCTTCAAAGACAGCCAGAACTGGTCCTGAGGAGAAGATATGGAGAGATTTGTAGTTAGGGGGCCCGGGTTTGGTTGAATATCACCTGCTAGGAGCAATAATGCAGTTAACAGGAGACGTATAATTAGGTTGAGCGAGGGATGCAGCTCTTTTCTGGATATCCTCCTGGACTGGAGAAGTGTCCTGTAACATATCCCTTTATTTGTGAATTCATAGGCGATTTGGAGGGAGTTTGTGTTGAAGGGGGTGGGGCAGTAGTAGTAACTGGTGGAGTGGGTAGCAGGTCCCTGTGGACCATAGGTGGCTGGGTCTTGTAGATTAGAGAGCCAGTCCACCCAGAAAATGGCAAAAATGTAAATGGTAGCAAGGAGTAAACCTCTGTTAGGATTGTAAGGGCATGGCTTGTCTGGCCTAGTAGGCAGCTGGCTAGGCAGTCTTTCATCGGGGTACCGACATTGTGACGACATGCTGTTAGCTAGTCTAGCTATGGGGTGCCTGGTGTACTTGGCCAGGCAGTCCTTTTTACAGTTTCCACAGTGGGTCAGGCACCTGGGAAATAATCACCTAGGTGAGGGCAATCAAAGCAAGGCTAACAAGTCAAGATCACTTTTGTGCCAGCGAGGCACACAGATAGACCACACTTAGCTACCTGAAATCAGCTACCAGCAATTGGGCTCCTCTCTAACCCTACAGTATCACAGTGTCACATTACTCTAAGGTAGATCGCAGATCCATCAGACTATGCTTTAAAGCTCATTTGTCATACTAGCATCAAAATAGAACTGAGCAATTGCGAAAAATCAGCTACTATGTGGTGGGGTACAATATTAACTCAGGTTCAGTGTGAGAGAAACAAAATAGTCTTAAGTACTAGTAAACAATTCATGCACTTATAATTGCAGGTAGAACAGCTCGTGAGGCAATATATTTTCAAGTTTAGAGTCGTATGGTGGTACTTGATGTAGAGTTAGTCTGCTGAAGCTTAATCTGATTTGTTGTCTGAGACCCCATGCTATTGGCCACTTAGAAGTTGTGGGTGGGCCAAAGGTGCATTTAATGGGAGGAGGGAACGGGGCGAGTAGGTGGGAGAAAATTTGTCACCGGAGCAGCAATTCTATTGTCGGGGGAGGTCCGCCCGGCACAGAGCAGCTAGCCGGCGCCTCACCCTGAGGTACAGGTCCTTGAACGAGGTACAGGTATGGGGGTAAGGTATGTTAAATAAAAGAACCCCACCACATATGTGGGACACAGTGTGGCTGTGTTGCCATGGTAGGTTAGGGGTAAAGGGTAACATGAAACATAAAAGTCAAACAGAAAGATACTGCTCTAAACCTTCATGCTTTCAACAGGAAGAAACAATGATTCATTTTTTGGAACATTATCCCCTATACAAATCTGTCTGGTCCCTGATGGCAATGTAAGCTATGGAAAGACTTACAGTATGTTGAAATTGTAACAGGATATTCAAAGGTATTTTCCTTTATGGATGCAGGTACTTTCTGCCTTATACTTACTATTACCAAATTTATATTGTGGCAAGTAAGTTGTAAATATATTTTCCAGCAAAAACACCCCCCCCCCGGCAGTACTTTTGCTGATAGAAAAAGAAATGGCAATACAGTATAAATATGATACTTTAAACCTATCTTCTGAACAATTGAAAGTGAGATGGCGTGGAGTATCCTCAGAAATACTGAGCTGAATATGATGACTATTAGACATATGAATTTCTTATTTTTTTCCCCTTCTTTCTTTGATTGTTTTTTTTATTGTGGTTGTGTCCTTTTTTTTGGTATTCTGTATTTTTTCATCTCCTTTCCCCTGATTGGAAGTACAGTAGAGAGGTACAACATTTTGTACAGGCTGTTATTCATTTTGATTGTACTGGTTTCTTTTTAGTTGGAATATAATAATTGCTGATAATTCTTACAATAAAAAAAATTCCCTTACTCTAAAGGTAGGGGGCGCCGCCGTCCTTGTGGATAGCGGAGCCTGGAGTCAGTGTAACGGTGGAGGTGGAAGTGGTTGGAGGTCTGGCTGGATCATCTTCTCCTACTACATCTAGCCCGATGGAAATTGCTATGGAGGAACTATCAGACAAGAAGTCTCCCTCAGAGCAGGAACCGCGACAGTACTTCCCACAGACATGGAGGGCGGACCAAGATGAGGAGGATGATATTTTTTTGATCTGGAGAGCAAGCAGAGACAATTGCTTGAGGTTACTGCCTGCCAAGAATGCCTGCTACAGCGCAAGTGGTCGGAAAACACGGTCAATACTGAAGAGGAGAGGCACATCTTTTTGAATGAGCAGGATGTGCTGCAACAAGTAAGGGAACTGGCTGGAAACCAGGAAGATTCTGAGGGTAGCATGGAGATTGAAGAAAGTGCAGAGGACGTCAATAGAAATGAGGGTTTTGTTGCAGAGGACAAGGTGGTGTTGCTGGAACAAAGGAAAAGTACACAAAAATGGGACCAAGAGAAGTGTAAGCTGCAGGATGACCCTGGGGCTGCAGGTAGGAGGGATTCTAACTTCAAAATTACTGAGACTGTTATGGAGCAAGGGGTAGGATCCATGACACTGGTGCGACAACAAATTCACCAACACCCTTGACTGCGCCTGGGAACCCCGTCGACACCCCCCAACCTGGCGTCCCCGGAACAACCATCACTAGAGCGATGCAGCCCCGAACCCCATGCAGGGGCTGTGCACCCGCACTTCTTACTATAGACATCTTCTCCTCATGCAGAGGGCTGTGCCCTTGCATCCCCCCACTACAGATGTCTAGCTCCATGTCGCACAGACAGTGGAGTTAGATATTTACCCCCCATTGTCGAACAATCGCTCGAAGTGAAACCCCCGTCGCTGCTGATATAGGCGCAGTGGGGGGTTCGCTGTGTGGGTTTTGGTGTGCCAGTGTTGCTGTAGCAGCAGCATACTGGTGAGAAAAGCTGATATGCAATCCCAGCTGATGGATAAAGGAACTGATATAGTAAAGAACAACAGGGCAGCAGTGGGGGATGGCAGCCAGGTAAAAGGGCAAGATAATGGAGGCAGTACATGCCATCAGATTTTATCACAGGGTCTTTTTGGGGTGCATAACAGACATGAGTCTGAAACAGAAGGTGAAGACTTTGTGACTGTGTCTGCTGATACTGATACTGCTTTGCAACGCTCTTTTGATCATAATTTGTCTATCTCCTGCATCACCATTGCTGCTGTGATGGTAAAGCAAAGCTTGCAGTTTCAGACAAGTTAAGTATATGCTCTCATCCATACTGCTGGGGATACTATTTTTGACCGCAGCTTCAAAATGGCAAGCAGCCTGGAAAATTTTTGGATGCGGTACCAACAAGTAAAGTACACCCCTTTATGGTCTCCATTTGTTGTGTTCCCATTAACAAAACCTGTGCTTTTCAAAAATGAAGGGGTATGCATTAACGACATTCCACATTGGTTAAAAACTAAATATACCATATCGGGAAGTCCTGACCCCATCATGGATGTGGAACAATTGTGGACAGGGGGTTGGAGGATTTGTATCCAGCTTCCAACTATGAATGGAACTATACCACACTTGCCAAGCTGCTTTCACCTGGGTAGAGATAGAGGGTTCGTCTTCTTCCATGGGCAACCAAAATCCTGCTTTCACTGTGTGGCTTACACTCACTTAAGTAATGCATGTGATAAACTCAAATGTTCATTATGTGGGGGTATCGGGCATACATCTGTGGGATGTGCTATGCCAGTCAGTTGCAATTTATGTGGAGAAGTTGACCATTCTTTTCGAAACTGCCCATGGGCAGTCCATAACAGGCCCTCTAATGAACAAGAGGACCAAGATGATATTGTGTCGCGAGCACAAGAACAGTATGTGCATATGCCTGTACATGTGACTAATGGCCCATCTCTTGTGGTGGAAACAAGTACTCCACTTCCTAGTGTAGGAAATGAACATGTTGGTCAGGGAGAGGGACTTGGTGATGACCAACAGGAGGTAGGGGAAACCTCTGGTGAAGGCCTTCTGTCTCTTGCACAGCAACATACTGTACAAGAGAGAGACCAACAGCAAATTTCACAAGGAAAGGCGATGCCTCCCCCAAACCCCCCAGCAGTGAAACAAGGTGTTACTCAGAAGAAGTGCCAGAAATAAAGCTCCAAAAGAGCTACCCCCTATAAAATTAGTGTGCAAGGAATCTATCACAAAGGACAATACATTTTCTGCGTTGGCCAAACGTAAAGTGTGGAGAGACAGTGAGGATGAGTCTGAGGAGGGCCTCAGGGGAAGAAGTTTCCAAGAGTCATGGCATATGCAGATGATCTTTGCCGTATGGTGGTGAACGAGCAATCAGCTGCAATAGTGCTGTTGATAATTTCTAATTTTTCAGCTGTATCGGAGCAGCCCTTAATAAAGAGAAGAACATGTGTTTAGTTCTAACTAGAATTCAAGGAACGCAGAAAGGAGTAATTGGGGGGGATTAAAATTGTACCGGGTCCGGTTAAAGTATTGGGAATTTTGTTTGGGGGTAGTGACCCTGCATTACAAAATTGGAAGGAAATATCTGGTCTACTGGAAGCCAAAGTTGAAAAATGGAAAGCATGGCCAATGACTAAAAAAAAGGGCATTTTTGTTAAAAAATGTTTATTCTTCCTATTTTTTTTGGATGTTAGTTATGTTTTTTTCCATTACCCACTCAATTAGAAACAAAGGTTTATAGTATTTTCTTTAGACTTTTGTGGGGAAGTAGATTAAATCCCATAAAACAAACAATCACATATAGGCCAATTAAGTATAGGGGGCCTTAATATGATAAATCCCACTGTTTTATTTTTCACTATATATTTATATGCACATTTTTTGCCAGTTTTAAAGGTGCAGCAAAAAGTGTGGATCACATTATTTCAAGTTAGATGTCAGTCTCTAGTTGTAAAATGGAACTTGGGGACCTGGGGAGTGTTCCACAATATATCACCGGGGTGGAAGATGACCTAGTGTTACAGTTTAGGAAATTAAAGACAGAGAATATTATTACAGTAGATGTTCTCCATATGAGTAGGAAGGATATTTATAAAAAGATTGTGCAGTCTAATTTTAGTAGAGATCCCTGTTTTAGATGCCAACCCCAAATACCGGAGAAGTGCTTCCTAGAACAAATTACGGAACCCCAGGTGCCTCCAAAAATGTGGTATATGGTGTGGTTATGTTGCCACGAGAAATGGAATGTAAGGAGTAACCACCATCATAAAAAAACTAGAGGAAAGGTACTGTTTAAAAGAAGAATGTGATAAACAGGAGGAAAATGTGATGCATTTATTTTTACAGTGTCCTTATATTAAGGAGGTATGGCCTGTGTTGGCGAGACAGTGGGGTGTTCCCATTTTTCAGAATATGACATATGATGTGTTGGCCTATGGAGTGTTTAACAATGGGTGGAAAATGTTTTATCCAGGAACTTTGAGGCTGGTACTGATATGTATAAAATGGAGTATTTGGCAAGTATGTTGTCAATATATATTACAACAAAAATATATCACAATAGAAGGATTAGTAGCCATTATTAACGCTGAAATAAAATCGGGTGTTTCATAAAGACAAAACAGTGTTACCTGGCAAAGTCTTAGAGACGTGGTGGAGACATTTTCTATGGCTAACCCCATAAGGAAGGAATGCTAGGGTGTGGATCTGGGTGCTTCAAGAAACACGTCGGTAGTGTTTTTCACTTGGGAGTATTACGTGTGATAGTAGTGGTGGTACATAGTGGTGTTAGAGTGGGGAGCTAGGGGGTTGCAACTTGCTTGATAAATGTGATATTTTCCTGATATAAGGCTTATTATTAGTTTCTGTATTTCTGTTCCAGAATGTATTTGGTTATAGTTTTTTGTTTAAAAAAAATTCCCCTACTCTTTTTTCAAGAAGTGCCATGGGATCTTTAGCATCCACTTGAACAAGCAGATGGGACCTTGGTTTAATGTCTCATCTGAATGACAGCACCTAAGGAGTGCAGCATCCCCTTCATGATGCACTACAGTGTCAGTATTTACCCCAAGTGCCAGGTGTGGGGCTAGAACCCACAACTTTTCAATCTTCCAGCCTCAGAGGTGTGTGTGCAACCTGTTGAGCCACTGACTCTGCTTTCATTAAAGTTAACAGTGATTTATGTGATAAATTAGAATTATTGCATTTATGTTATTGGTATTCTGGTAATATGTTTATTGTGATTTAGTATTATATACTGACTGTTTGTCTGTAATCAGTTGTTTATGCAATTATTTTTGCATAAAAATGTTCTAGGTCTCCATTGTAAATGAGCTTTCCTCAGTGGATTTTTTCCACAAATAAACTTGACATAAACTTGAAATTTAAAATCATTTACCTCTGCATTTTTTATACTGAATGATTTTGATAGTACTTCATGAAATACTTTGCAAAAGATAATATGAGCATTGTAATATGGCAACTAAAAGGTTAATTTTAAGGCCAGCCCACCGGCGCAGTGGTAGCGCTCCCACTCCTGAAGCTGACAACCCGGGTTTGGGAATAAGCCAGGGCCATCAGAGGGCCAGTTTGGGGATCGAGCATCCCAGCGGATGCTCTCTTCTTTGGGAAGTGGGGTACTCACTGATCCACTGCTCTACTGCCATCTGGGTCACCACAGATGGTGGTGATGCAGCATACGGCATTCATAATGGGGGACGATGGAGTGACTGTCAGGTCAGGTAGGTGTGTTGCTGTGCCAGCATGCTCCTGCGGCAAAAGGCAGAACTAAAGGGGGGAATTGGTGCTGGATTGGGCAGATGAAGCCTCTACTTGCCCACCATGCTCGGTGCTGGACTTCATCCACTGCCCTCCAGAGGATCCTTCAGGTTTTCACCTCCGCTGCAGGTAGCCAGGTGAACAGCAGGGAAGAAATGACAATGACAAGTGGCTGAAGGTGTACCTGGCCCCAAGGGGAAGGGATAAGTCAAGGGGGCAGCAAAGTAGTGTGATGCGGGTGGGCCTCACGGCCATGGACAGGTAAGTGGAGCAGTCTCAATGAGCAGGCATCAGGGCTTGGCAGAGGTGAAAGGAAGTGCTAACCAGCACCCAGGGGGAAAATATATAGTTAAAAAAAGAGATTATTTTTAAGTAAATGTAACGTGTCAGAGCTGGGAGAGTCTGATTTGGGGAAGTGGGTGATAACATTTCATGAAACTGTGTTATATGAAAGATTAAAAGACCACTCCTGATAATCTAGTGGATGCATTTGACTGCAACTAGAAAGCCACATTAGATATTCTCTTCTACAATTCTAGTAATATAACAATAAAACCACACTGTTTTTGCCCTCAGGAAGCTCTGTAAAACAAACATGCCCCTTCCACTAAGCGCTTGTGATTGAAATAACTTAAATGTGTAGAGAGGTAGACAGGAAATGAACTGAAGCTTAATACAATTTTCCTTTTTCACCCTTTTCTTTTTGTTACTTCTCTAGTATTATATTTGATCAGATTGTATTGGAGAATTCTTTTGTAAAATACAGTATGTAACAAAAGTACTTAATGGCCTTTGCGCTGCCCCGTCCCACTGGACTTTCGGTACCTATTCCTAGGGATGAAGGTACCAGCAGTGGGGATCTGGAAACAGCAAGGCCTTTTGAGGATTCTATGCCTGGCAGCACTAAAATGAATTGCCTCCAGTTTGCTAAAGGACTCTACTTTCTCCTTGCAATACTGAACTCACAGGGTGGAGAACATCAAGCAAATGGAGGAGCTCACTGCCAGGCTGAGATTGTGACTTGAGAAATACATAGAGCTCTGGGCCCCTGGGAGGCCTGTAGGACTCGGACACTACCTGAAACAGTAGGGAATGAAGACACCCCAGCATGATCACATCTCTTTTTTCCCTTGGGAGAGAGAAGAGGCCAACATGACCAAATGAAGTGCGCCTGTTTTCCATGATCTGTTCCCCTCATCTCCTGTGAATTTCATTGATAATAAGCACTTCTACATCTTCCCCAACTTGCTACTTACCCCTCACTTAATTTGGCCACTCCCTATCCTTAAGTCCCCTGTAACCCCCACCTTTTCCCTTACCAGATCCCACCCCCTCACCTTTCTCCACCCCCCACCTCTCTCTCCCCCCTTCTTACCTCCCTCCCTCATCAGTCCTTTCCCCCATACCCTAGACTACAGCCTGACAAAGTTAACCAGCTTCTGGTTCTCTGCACCAAAGTCTCTCCTACATTCTTTTTCCACTGCGTTTGTAACCCTGCCTAATTGTCCACATGTTTTGGTGTCAAATCTGCCTTCCTAAGTGTTTTTGTTTCTTATTCCTAATATTGCATCTTACTGTAATCTGCTAACAGTGTAAAAAGTTTTGCCATCGCTGTTGCCTGTAACTTGTCACTCTACAATTGTATATCTGCTTTGTATCACATGGAACCTCTGTAAATGAGCTTTAAGCTCAAAGGTTGTAATCCGAGATTTCAGTAAATAAATACATGATCTGGGTGTTTTCCTTCCCACTTCAAAGGTTCATCCCCTCCAGGACATCCCATCTTGGCAGCTTACGAAGCACTGTTGCCTAGTCTGGCCATGACTGGCATTTTTCAGTGTTAATGTATAACTATGATTAGTTGGTTACAGCTGAAGCAACTGACTCCTTATCTGATGCCACACAGTGTGGTTGTATAAGTTAAGATGGTTAGACTTTCTCACTGTATCTTCACTGTTTATTAACTGCTACAGTTCATGCATTGTCAGTGCCTTACAATTAATTGTCTCATGTATTTTAGTAATTGAACCTTGTGTTGTCATCTTCTCTTTTGTATCAAGAAAGCTCAGTTAAAAATATGTACCAAAAATATGATTTTCTTATTAAACAACACAAGTATATATGTACACTGTCTATGATGTGTAAAAATAATACAAATAATTTAAACATTAAAACATACTGCTGAGCTCTTAAGCAGTAAGATAAGGTAGGCTATCCATTTCCAGGGCAGAAGAGAAAAAGAATACAGAGCATTGCCCTCGGTCTGAGTCACCAGGGAAGGGATCAGAGCAGGTGGATTGAGTGTTTGCCAGTTGGCACACATGACTGTGTGCGGGATGTGATCCAGCAGGCCTTCACTGAGATCAGAACATTAGGAAGGTTAGCAGGTTGCTGACAAGGGAATTGCTAACCTCCTGATGGCATCTCTGGGAACAGCAGGAACTCACATTCAGAGATACAAATACCCCTTTTGCATGTTTACAAAACCTAAATGAGCCTCAAAAGAAAACAGAGTCCCTGCTTTACTAGGGCCTAATGCAAAACACCATCAAGCAGTCAGAGGGGGAAATAGGGATCCCCTGGCAAAGCCACACTGGGACAGGCATGGAGAGACCAACCAGGAAGCACAAACTAGACTATCATCATTATGGCAAAGAGATTAGCAACTGGAAGCCGCTGAGTATGAGACAGAGTTAACGTGTTCCAGCTGAAGGCTGTGAAGAGGGCTGGGAATTTACTCAGATTGTGGGAAATGAACGCGAGACTGTACCAATAAATAAATTGAGAGCAAATGAACTAGGATCCCTGAATCCAGGACTACTGAGTACAAATGGACTTTGCCAGAACTGTACAGTAAACATCAAGGCCAAGATATTCAAAAATGCACCAAAAGCCAGCGCAAGTCCAACGCAGTGCAAGGTAGATGCACCATGGCAAACCGAGTGACATATTCGCCAGCACAAGTCAGCTGAATATGGCACAGTTGCACCACAGCGCAACCAGAGATGTGCCGGTGCAACCAGGGAAGCACGAAGCACACCTGCGCACAAACATAGGGGCGCAGTGCACAGACAAGATGCCCAGGGACACAGCCGGGGATGCACAGTGACAATGGGCACAGGACCCCACCAGCTGGGCACACCGGGGTACACACAGGCACAGAGCAGTAGGGGAGAATGCCCAACACGTGATGGGGCACAGTGACCAACAGGGGTCTCATTCACCACAGCAAGCTGAGCCAGTCCACCGGCATTGGACAGGAGCATGCCCTGGAACCGTACCCCAGACCACAGTGGTGGCATGGCCAGCAGGTGACCGGAGGGAACACTGGTCAACATAGGTCTGCCAACGGTGGCTCCCCAAGCCCACCAGCCAGCTGCCCATGGCCACCACCACTGCCACACTGCAATGGGGTCCCCGGTGCCAAAGACACCCATGCCCCACACGCACACAGGCAGCCCACATGCTGGACAGGAACTGAGCCAGGGCCCAGGCAGAGGGCCAGACCCCATGGGACTGGGTGCCCAACAGGGGATGCAGATGACACCACCCCAGCATAAAGACATGTCCAGCAGGAGGACCATGACTGTGTGCCATCACCACGCATACACCTGCTGCCCACCCCTGACTGCAGCCCCATAGCGACCCTGTAGGCACAGAGCACACCCACCAAACTGGGTGATGGCCCTCCCCACAACAACATGGCACACCACTGTACACAGCCATGAACCACAGGTGCACCGCACCCCCACTATGACACTGAGAAGGAATGTGACAATGCATAACTGCCCCTTGTTGTGCAGCTGGTGTCACCTGCTGCCCACTAGGTTGTGCCACCCTGGCCACTGCCACCCTGGCCCATCTACGGGCCTCCAGCCCTGTGAAGGGAATAAAGAGAGGTGGACATCAGTACACAGTCACACATGAGGAGCCCCCCACCGCCACACAGCCCACTGTGCACTGGGTGTGTCCCTGTCTGTCCTGAGGCCCACACGCCAGCACAGCTGCCACCTGTGCAGCAGCAAAGCCCAATACACAGTAACCCCAGGCTGATGAAGTACCCCACTGCGGGCCATGCCGCACAGCCATGCCAACACCACAGTACGATGCCTAGCCATAACAGCAACATGAGCACACCTACCTGGCTGGGGCACTATATCTCACAGGACACGGGCCTGCAGACACCACAGGTGGTCTGCTGCCCTCCGCTGCAGGTCCCCATAACAGTGCCTGCAGTGCTCCGCTGAGCACCTGACACCAGTCCTCTGCTCCCGGGCCTCAGCGACATGGTGCCACACCTCCACCCTGGCCTGCTGTAGTGGCACCTGGCCATACAGCTGCCCCTCATAGGGCTGAACTACTGCTACCAGGTTGATTAGCTCAATCTCTGACCAGTTGTCTGCCCTCCTGCTCTGTCTCTGCACCATGGTCATCAGCCAAGTTCAACAGGAAAATGGCCGTGGAACAGCACATGTGTCTGCTACATGTGCAGGATGCGCGATAGGGTACACAAGGTCACAACTGAGCAGCACGTGGTTGCGCAGCCACTGCGCAGTGCAGGGCCATAGCACAGTCATGAGCATGCACAGCACACCGGGGCCTAGCGGGGTCATGGGTTCATGACATGACCTGTGGGTCAGAAGTCATCACCCCCACACATAGTGCGCAGGTGTGCGATAGAGGCAGTGAACGCATGTGCGATGGCATACCGGTGCCACATGCACCGTGCCATGGCATCACGCACACTGAGCATGATGCACGAAGTGGTGTGGACATTGCTGTGCACATGTGCACTGTGGGAACGTGCACAGCGCATGCATGAGTATTGCATCACAGAGATGCTCCGGCGCAACCCTATTGCACATGGTGCATATACGCGATATTCAAATGCCGCATGCAAATCACCTCATGAGCCAATGCATGGTGCAGTGGGGAGCATTAGCATATCATTACAATTTCACACAGGTTCATCTGCATGCCTTAAAAGTGCCACCAGGTAGCTTCTGAGGCCACAGAACGGTATTGCAACCATTCAGGTACATAACTGGCAACATGGAGGGACCGAGGCCTTGTCACACACTGCTACTGGGTGCTGCAATGCAATGTGCTGTCACTGACCCTCACTGCTGTTCATGTCCACAGGTGGAAGAATGTCGGGAGGTGAAGGAGCAGAGAGCCAGGGGCCTGCTCGCAAGCACAGGCCAAACTTTACAGCTGCTGAGAGATGTTCTGACACTTGTTCTCTGCCTAACTATGAAATGTTTTAGCCACGACAAACATTTTGTCTCCCCCCACAATATAAATGAATATTTTTTTATATGAAACTAAGCTTGCGCTTCTGTAGTTCAATTGAAAAGCATCAAACTGTCTTGGTAAGAGAGGCTGTGGTTGGTTGTTTAGTTTGCTATGCAATCATCTTCATCTTTGTATTTAATGTTGTGAAGTAGTATTCAGATAACCTCACTGACCAATCAGAATCCAGGAAACATTCTTGTCATTGTATAATATGTATTATACAAGGGGCTAAAAAAGTACTGGTTCCTGATTGGCTGGCTGGTACAATTTACAATGTGTAAATCGTGCCATCACCCCATGGGAAAAAGTGCTAGTCACCAGCCAGCTACATCAGGAACCCCCTATGATATTATTCCAACACCCCAAAAATGATACACCACCAAATTAACTCCCACTAAGCAGGTGATGTTGAAGCGGGACTTCCAAAAACCTTTGTTTACCTGACACACCACAAAACTCCCCACGTCTCCACTTAAGATCCCTGTTTGAAAACTTCTTCTCAGTTGAAAGAAAAAAAACAAGAAAGAGTTCGTCGCACTTTCTGTTTCCCAGTCCTGCCATCACTGACGCTCCATCTGAATATGGAGCTGCATAATCGCGAAGCCATTAATTACCACTGACTCCATCCCCAGATTTAAAAAAAACTCCCATCCTTTTAAACAGTGATTAGTAAAGCTCTCCAGTGACCATGATGTCATGCCAGACTCTTAATGATCTCTCATCGGCTGTACTTTCAGGCTACTTGTCTCGTGCCTCCCAGAACAGCTCGCTTTCCTATTCCGAATCATCAAGAAAAAAAATCAAATGAAGCACTGCAAATGAACCAACCAGAGGTACCTTCTGATTTGGAATTTATTTAAGCAGTATACTCTATGGCAAAGTTTAATATAAATACCATACTCCATGTGTTCATTGTAGCAGTCCTGCAACTATCTGTAGTGGTGGGTAGGGATAGATGCCTCTAGCAACAAAGAACTATTTTTTGTCTGGCATAGGAATGAAGTCAATAAAAATAATTAAAAAATACCAAAAAAGCATTTTTCTTTAACACCAAAAATAGGGAAGGGGGAAGAACATTGTATAATCGCAGTACACCGCAAGGATGTATGGGTGATGGCAAGTTTACCATGCCTGGTGGTTTCTCCATAGCTGTGCCTAATGAGCAAACACCACCAGGCGTGGGTGGAAATCCTGCCATCACCAACACCTCTTGTGGTATATTGCTTGAGAAATAACGCCACTCCTCAAGTTGGTTGAAGCTAGAGGCGAAGCTGATTGCCTCCACCACCCGAGGACTGACGTTATATTACAGTACATATTAGAAAATGAGCACTGCAACGCTGCATTCTGAAACAGGCTTGCACCCATGCTGTTATTTCTTAACAATGCCCTCTACATAAATAGTCCCTCATGGCAGCACCCATCAAACGGTGGTATCCCTGTGCCCACGTTCCACTGGATTTTCGCCCCGAATTTCCACAGTCGATCTGCCGCCATTTTTTTCTTCTTGCTTAGTGAGACAGAGAGCCCTGCGCGCGAGCGCGCGCACACACACACACACACACACACACACACACACACACTCAATCCTCAGACCACACTGTTTTCCAAACCCTGCCCTCCAAATCCTTCCCTGCTCTGCTCTGTTCTGTTTTTTTTGTTTTGTTTTGTTTTAATACAGCAGGACCACACCACCGCGCATGCTATGTGCAACTGTAGGAGCACTTCAGTAAAGCGTGACCCAGACTGGCCCTGGCTTCCATCCTGATTGACAAAACTTTTTCCGATAGCACCTTTCCCTAATCTAAACATAAAAACACAAAAATGCACAGAACCTGTTGAGGGACAGATGTCACAGTCTGTTGCTCTCCACACTTTCAAATTCTTTCGAGATGAGAGCACAAAGGAAATGGTATCACGTTCCCAATCGGCAGTACTGGGGGCGGGGGAAGGGGAAGACATGCATCTGGCTGGCAACAGCAGCAGCCCCCTCTACTGACAAGTATGCTAAAAGAACTACTTTACAACAAAACTGACTTGTAATTCCTTTTTAACTGAATTTTTATATATTTTTTAAATATTACATAAAACTGGTACCCATAGCCCACTTTCCAAGTGTAATAATACCCTGCAGGGTGGGTGTTATGGGATATAATGGACATTCCAGGGGCTATAAGGCCCTCCACCTGCAGCGTCGGGCCTCATTACGCCCCTGGGTTGTCTGTTATGTCCCAATAACGCCCACCCTGTCAGGTATTATTGCTTACATAACACACACCCTGGCATGCCTTATTGCTATTATACAATGGCTCGTTTCAAAATAATAATAAAACGTTTTAAAAAAATTGTTGTTTTTTATGACATATTTATTCTTTTTTCTTTTTTTGTGGCATGCATATATGTGAAATGTGAAAAAAAGTAGTCCAGTAAGTGATGCTGGTGCTTCATGCTTCCCTCCCCCCAAGTGTTTGTTCTGATTCTGTGTGTCTCAGTTTGTGTGCATCTCCAGCCCCCACCTCCACCCCGAGACCCACACAGGCATACAGGACTGTTTAGGCCATGTAGTTTATTGAGCCGGTTCTGCCATTAAGTGTGCCATGGCCACTTTTTAAAACTGAAGAGTGTGTCCATTTCTGCTCACTTGAGCAAGCGCTGTTTAAGAACTGTGTACCGCTAATGACAATTACGGTAATGACTGCGCACTGAGAAGCGGATCAGCATGTTGGATTTAGTTTAGGGCATAAAATACTAAATAAATTGTATAAATTGGAATACATCAAATGGGGACACTGAATGGCAGGCAGAAAAGTAATGGGGAAACCGTCGGAACTGAAAGTGAAAAGGGGAGCTGACTATCTTGTGCCTGTGAGTAAAGCCAGCTTGAGGCACTTTGTTTCAAATTAAAGAAGAAATGTTGCCATGTTTTTTTTGTAGAGGACAGAGGGTAAAAAATGTTATTAATAAACAGTGGTGGAGCGAGGGAGAAAATTGCCATGTGTCGGGGGGTACCACCATGCCACGGCAACATGGAATTCGCAAACCGCCAGCACAGCTACGGGACAGCACCGCCAATTGGCGTTATGCCGTCGTTGGGGGAACTTGTGTTTTCAGTTGTGGGAAAGATCATGTAGACACCACTGAAAGAAAGGATAGTGACACATCTGGAATCCAGCAGTGCTCAGGATCTGAGGCAACATGAATTCACAGCAGGAAGGTCAAGTCAAATGAATCTTATAGATTTTTTTCATTGGGTGACTAGGGAACTAAATCAGGGAGGGGTGGTAGATGTCGCCTATCTAGATGTCAGCAAAGCCTTCAACACTGTCCCACATAGAAGGTTGATTAACAAGATGGGTAGTCTGGAGATGGGAGACAAGGTGGTGAACTAGGTTAGGAACTGGTTAACAGACAGGAGACAGAGAGTGGTGGTAAATGGGGTACAATCTGGGGAGAGGGGTGTGACCAGTGGGGTACCACAGGGATCAGTACTAGGACCAGTCCTGTTCAATGTCTTCATTATTGGCATTGCAGAGGGGCTAGAAGGAAAGGTCTGCCTGTTTGCAGATGACACCAAGATCTGTAACAGGGTGGATACTCCAGAAGGGGTGCAGAAAATGAAGAGGGACCTGGAAAAGTTTGAAAGATGGTCAGAGATGTGGCAACTGAGGTTCAATGCAAAGAAGTGCAAAACAATGCACCTGGGTAGAGGGAATCCTGGGAAGAGCTACACGTTGGGGGAGGAGGGACTGACTGTCACCAAGAGGAAAGGGACCTAGGGGTTATTATCTCTGATGACCTTAAGGTATCAAAGCAGTGTACAAAGGTGGCAGGGAGGGTCAGTGGCATGCTGGGGTGCATAGGCAGGGGTATCACTAGCTGGAGGCAGGAGGTGGTGATGCCATTATTTAAAACATTGGTAAAGCCTCACTTGCAGTACTGTGTACAGTTCTGGATGCCACACCTGTGCAGGGACATAGATATGGTGGAGACTATCCAGAGAAGGGCAATAAAGCTGGTGCAGGGCTTGTACCACAAAACATATGAGGAGAGACTAAGGGACTTCAGCATGTGCTCATGGAGGAGGGGAGATAGCGGGGGGAGATAATTGAAACTTTCAAGTATCTCAAGGCATAAACAAGGTGCAGGTGGGGGACCTTTTCTAATGTAGGAAAAAGTACTGGAACGAGGGGCACAATATGAAACTGGAAGGGGGTTGATTATAAGTTTTTCTACCCAGAAATGGTAGTCGACGCTTGGCATAGTCTGCCACAGGAGGTAGTGGGGGCAAGCACAGTGGAAAGGTTTAAGCATGCCTGGGACAGGCACAAGGGGAGCCTGAGAGGGGAGGGAGTAATGAAAAGCCATTGATCACATAGGGTCAGTGGCTACATACAATGTATAGGGACTAGATGGGCCTAGTGGTCCTTATCTGCTGACAATTTATATGTTTCTATGTACGTTTCTTTGCCCCCCCACACCCCCATGTGGGGGGCTCTGCCCCTGGCACCCCCTGCACCTAAATTAACCAACTCCAAATCGGAGTTGATTCTGGAAGGGGTAAATAATTCTAGAGGCAAATAGTGTCGGAACCCAGCAACCATCACAGCAAACTGCCAAAAATGTCGCTGTGATGGTCTTTGCTGTATTCCTGTCGCTGTTGTGATGTGATACCATGGGGGAGATGCCATGATGGCTTTAGTATCCCATAATGTTGTTCTGTGTAGACAGGACAGTGTTGGCTTCAGGATGACTTATGTAAGAATTTATTTTACTGTCAGCTGTGTGCCTGCACTTTATACAGTGATGTTATTGTGGAATAACATCACTGTTGAAGGCACACAGTGGCCAGTCAGAGGGCAGGACATTTTCTTGCCATTGTATAATAAAAGTTTGAACATAGAAACATAGACCATGATGGCAGAAAAAGACCAGAGGTCCATCCAGTCTGCCCATATTCCTTATAATCCTTGGAACCCTCCCTGGAATCTATTCTTCTTTCAGGGTACTAACCCTCCCCATCCTATCCTCATTCTCCTCCCTGGTCTTGTCACCCCGGGCAACCACTATTCCCTTCATTCCATCCCATGCCTGCTTGAATCACCTGCCTGTGTTTCCACTCCCCTCCTCGGCCGACAGACTGTTCCAAGGTTCCAACCCCCTTTCCATAAAGAAGTACTTCCTCACGTCCCTCCTTTTAATTTCCACTCGTGACCACGTGACCTCGAGTTGGTATTCAAGGTAAATAATTCCCCACAGATTACCTTGTTAATTCATTTGAGGAACTTGAAGGTCCCTATCATATCTCCCTTCTCCCTTCAGGTTTCCAGTGAGTACATATTTAGTGCCTTGAGGCACTCCTCACAGGATCTGCCCTGCTGGCCCTGAATAATTTTTGTTACTCTGCGATACACTGTTTCCAGCCTATCCCTGTCCTTTCTGTGGGAAGACTCCAGAACTGGATGCAGTACTCCAGATGAGGCATCACCAGAGATCTGTACAGGAGAAGTACTATCTCTTTTTTTCCTACTATCAGTACCCCTCCCAATATACCCCAGCATCCTGTTAGCCTTACTATAGGCCTTGTTGCACTGACTTGTTCGTTTAAGGGAATGACTGGTGATAACTCCTAGATCCCGTTCCTATTCTATAGGGCTAAGTCTCACCCCACCCATCCAGTACTCTGTCTTAGGGTTCCTTTTTCCCTAGGTGCATTACCTTGCACTTTTTAGCACTGAATTTTAACTGCCAGACCTTTCACCATGCCTCTAGTTTTTGTAGGTACCTCTGCGTATCCCTTATTCCCTCATCACTATACACCCTCCCATGTAGTTTTGTGTCATCTGTGAAGAGACACAGCCTGCCCGGATTTCTTCACCAGTGTCAGTAATGAACATGTTGAAGAGGATCAGATGCAGGACAGATCCATGTGGCACCCTGCCCGTAACTGCCCTTTCCTCTGGTTTATTCTCATTGACCACCACACTCTGCTGCCTCCCTTCTAGCCAACTACCCACCTAGTTCACTACGGTTTTAGCTGCACCCGGGTCTTCCATCTTTCTAAGCAACCTTTTGTGCGCTACCAGATCAAAAGCCTTGCTGAAGTCAAAGCACAGCAGATCCACAGAATGGCCCTTGTCTAGTTCCTTGGTCACTCAGTCAAAGAAAAAAATCGGGTTAGTCTGACAAGACACAAAACCGTGTTGTTCACTATCCTGAATCCCATTGCTCTCTACGTAGTCCATGAGGTCCTCTTTGATTAGTGATTCCATCAGCTTCCCCATGATGGAGGTTAGACTGACAGGCCTGTAGTTCCCTGTTTGCTCCCTATCCCCCCCCCACCCCAACCCCCCATGAAGCGGTACAACATCTGCCATTTTCCAATCCTTTGGAACATCCCCAGACCTAAGTAAACTGTTGAACAGTGCAGCCAGTGGTTCAGTCAGTTCTGCTGCTCATTCCCTAACTATCCTTGGATGCAAACCATCCGGTACTGGGGCCTTATCTATCTTAAGAGCTGCCAACCCTTCAGACCCTCTCACTAGTAAGTATTGGCTGCCACATTTCTGGGACTCCCTTAACGGACGTTTTGATGCCGTTTTCTGGCATGGACCCACAGTCCTCCTTAATGAATACTGAGCAAACGCAGTCATTCCAGAATGACGACCTTTGCTCATCCCCTTCACCACCTACCCTCCAAATGAGCTGTGCAATGCCCCCCTTTTCTCCTTTTTTCACTAATATATCTAACAAACAGTTTTTCTCCATTTTTGACCCCCTCCTTGATACGCAGCTCTGTGTCTGCTTTCGCCTCCCAGATGACCCTCATTGTCTCCCTATTTTTCTGTAAATAATCCTCCTTTTTTGCCTCCCCCTGCTTTTCCTTGTATTTATAGAAGGCCTTCTTTTTGGCCCTAACCACTTCCTTGACCCTAGCCGAGAACCACAGTGGTCTCTTAAACCCGTTTTTTTTTTTTAAGATACTGTTCTTATGCTTGCCTTTGATGCCTTGAGGATGGTTTCCTTTATTGCCCCCATCTCTTCTCTATCCCCCTTATGTCCTCCACCCCTACAAACTTATCCCTGACCAGTTCCCTCAATCTATCGAAGTCCGAACTTCTAAAGTCAAGGACTTTGATTCTTGATTGTGGGTTGCCAGCCCAGAGCGCTAATTCAAACCACACAGAGTTGTGGTCGCTGTTCCCCAGTGGCTTCCCTACTCCCACAGCACTCACCATCTCTGTGTTGATGAGCAACAGATCAGAAATTCCGTTCTGTCTGGTAGGTTCCTTAAAAAGCTGCACCAGGAGACAGTCTCAGAAGGTGTCCAGTAATTTCTGACTCCTGTCACTTTTGGCCATAAGGACCTCCCAGTCGACATCAGCCAGGTTCAGGTCACCCACCACCACTACTTACCCCTTTGCTGGCCCTCTTTTAAGTTCTTCGAGTTCTCTGTCCCTTTCCTTCGCTTGCCCTGGAAGTCTATAGATCATCTAAGCACACTTTCCTGCCTAAGGCTGCCATGAGCTGCACCCATACTGACTTAGCATCCCTACTGCTAACCCCAATACTTCTATCTTCTGTCACTTCATTGCCCTCCTTGACAAAAAAAGCAACTCCTCCCCCCTACCAGTTCTTCTAACCCTCCTGTACAGTGAATACTCAGGGACCATCATCTCCCAGTCACTTTTATCTGTGGCCCACATTTCTGTGATGGCCACCAGGTCCACTTCAGTGTCTGCCATCAGCACCTGGAGCTCGCCAGGTTTGTTGTCTAGGCTCCTGGCATTAAGTCATACCCTTCCTCCATTTGATCCCTGCTCTAACTCTGCTACTGTCCTTTTGCTTTTCACGTTTTCTTCCCTCCTTGTTTGTGCTTATACCTTTTACTTTCCTCCTCACTGGTATTCCTTCCCTTGGTCCTGTAAACTCTACTGCATTCCCTGTGCCTTCTTTGCAGTTTCTGTCCCCTGAATGTGGGGGTGTTGTGTCTAGGATCCCCATCTGCTCACTATCTACCATGGATACCCTAGACCCAGATTCCCCTGCAGTTAGTGTAAACATCTGATGTAGACATCAAACTTCTGCCCTAGTGCACTAGCCCCCTCTCTTGTCAGGTGAAGTCCATCACTCTTGAAGAGTCTTCTGTCCCAGAACCCCCCCCAATCTCCAACAAAGTCCTGACACCAGCCCTTAAGCCAACTGTTAAACTCCTCTATTTCATTACTCCTAATTCTGTCCTGCCTCCCCTCCCTACTTCACATAAGGAGGACCTCAGAAAAGGCAAGGGAGGCTGAGTGTGCCACCTATCTGTGCTCCAGTCTCTGGAAGTTCTGCTTCACTGTCTCTACTGACTGGTTGGCCAGATCATTGGTACCCAGGTGTACAAGCTCCCCCCCCCCCCACCATCCTCCCTATTCTATCTAAATCCTGGTTGGCTGACATTCCAGGTAGGCATCAGACCAACCGTCTCCCATCCAACCTCTGCCCTATCACCCTATCTATCCCCCTGATCATTGAGTCCCCAACCACTAGGATATTTCTGTTAGCCTTGCTCCCCTTGCATGCCAGCATGATGTCCTGCCCTTTCCTTTCAACTGACCTGGAGTCCTCCCTGGTGGAGTCAGGAGCCTGAACCTCCTCCAAGAGTGCAACGCGATGTGCCATCTGGATGGTACTGGGTTGGAAAACCCTTATGGCTGACCTCTCCTCCCCTCCCTGCCCTGCCTCCGCCCTGCCCCTCCCACCCCTCTTGACCTGTGGGTTTCTGCAGGAGTGAGGGTGTGGGGGGTGACCTCCTGCTTAGCTGAGTGCACAGCTGAGATATCTATCCTTGCTGACACTAGCTGAGCATGGAGCTCTGCTATGGTCCTGCATAAGTGGCAGTACCCCCTCCTCCAGAGCAAAACCTGGAGAAGAGTGCCCCATAGTCTCCACAACTGAGCACTTCACCCCTGAACCACATCCTATAAGGAACTGTATTGGCAAGAGAGAACCTTACTTGATATCACTTGCTTTAGATTGTACTCCCCACCTAGATGGGGTGAATCTACTACCAACTAGCTGTTACAGGCTTACTGTATAAGATACAGTGACAGTGTATGATTCAAGTATCACATATATGACCCTGATGTTGTCAGGTAATTAGGCTATACCACAGATACAGATGTGAGAAAAAACAACCTTGAGAATTTAAGAGAATAACAACTGATGGAATTAACTCCTCACCACTAGAAACAAAATATATGGAGTACTTCCTATACGCACCTCCCTTAACCTTAAATAAATATAATATATATAAAAATATATAAATATCTGTTTCACTTGTATCATATCTTATTATCCAAATCAACATTTACTTTTTAAGACTTACAAAACACTGCTACTCTAAAATTGTATTCCTGGTATTCTAGAAATCAGTGGATTGAGTGAAATCTATTCCTAGGTTTACATGAGTTGGTAATCGATTACCTTGTCTTCAATTCTAGGTAATCAATCACCAACTTCGTTCAAGTTTACATAAAGTGCAGCACTCAGTGCACCAAGAAGAGAATGGATATACATGCAGGGTTATATTCAATTACAAGATAACTGATTACTGTGTAATTGATCTTACTCTGCATGAAAACAGGTATATGTTAACTGAGCATGCACTTGAGATCGGTTCCAGCTCCGATCCTGTCTACCTGTCAAGGTACAACTGATGCCTTGGTAATCGGTGCACTTGGATCAATTCTGTGATCGATCCAAATGTCATTGATAGGGTAGTTTACATGCATGGTTTGGATCTGTTACAAAGCAGCTGACTGCTTTGCAGTCGATTCTAACCCTGTATGTAAATGGCGTATTTGAATTTAGTATTCTGCTACTACAGATTCTATCACAGAACCAGAACACAATGCCAGAACATCTGCTTGTTAGCAACAAGAAACAGCTGACAAAACTACTACGTTGTAACGTGTATAATACTGAGAAAATGAATGTAAAAACTGAACTGTATTTGCTATTTTGTGAGATGGCCAAGCATAGAAATGCAATTCAGATTGGGAGTAATCAACAGTCCACATGGATGCTGGAGGTTTTGGACAATGTCCTCAACTTTTAACTTGTGTTTTTGTGTCTTTAATGTTCAACTGGCCATTGTACATTTGATACTGAAATGTCCGTTGTTTAGTAATGAGGGATGTAAATGGTTATTTTCTTTTTTCTGCAAATGGCGAGAGGATGCCAGTGATTGTAAGATGGCTAAGTTCCTGTTTGCACAAGATAAGTAGGTATTGTATGGTGTGGCATCATTTGAACATATGATTTTTAAATTAGATAGTTTAACAATGTCTAGCATGTGAATACTGAATTTTAATTTGTATATGTAATAAAAAGTTGTTTTATACATGTTTTATACTTAATAAAATCAGAATCATAGAAGCATAGAATTTGTCAGCAGATAAGGACCACTTGGCCCACCCAGCCCACCATTTATCCCTGCCTATACTGTCAATGCAGACCCTATCTGATCTCTTCCTACTCTGTCTCACCCACTTTCCTACCAGGATTCCTTTGTGCGAATCCCATGCATACGTGAAGCCCACCACTGTTCTCATCCCCACCACCTCTGCTGGAAGACAGTTCCAGACATCCAGCACTCTTTTCAGTGAAGAAGCACTTCCTCATATCCCTTCTAAATTCCTCCATTTTCATTGCATGCCTCCTTGTTCTTGTGCACCTTACTCTCTGGAAAATACTCCCCTCCTGAATCTTATTCACCCCTGTGAGGCATTAGGTCTCTACCATGCCCCCCCCCTTCCAGGGTATACATAGTGACATCCCTTAGCCTCTCCTCATAGGGCTTTTGATGCAAACCATGCACCATTTTAGTTATTCTCCTCCAGACAGCCTCTACCCTGTCTATGTCCTTCCAGAGATGTGGTCTTCGGAACTGGACACAGTACTCCAGGTGGGGACTCACTAATGATTGATACAGTGGTTGCACCACCTCTCTCTTATTGCTGATGATACCCCTCCCTATGCACCCCAGCACCCCACTTGCCTCAAAATCTGAATCTGAATCAGGAGTGATGGGGTAGTGCTGGATCTGGTGCTTACTAACAGGAACAGTGTTGCAGATGTCACAGTGGGCAGTCCCCTGGTACCAGTGATCACTGTACAGTGTGGTTTAACAGTAAGACAGGAACAGAGGCTAACCACACAAGGATGAGGGTCCTGGACTTTGGGGGGTAAAGAAATGGAAGACTGCCTCAGAAACTGCCTTGAAGAGGGGGATTGCCAGGGAGAAGTGAAGGCACTCTGGGGAAAAATAGGGAGGGTATTATTCAAGCAACCAGCCTCTGTGTGAAGGAGGTGAGTAAAAGCAGAAGGAAAAAGAGACTGACGAAGGTGGCATTCAGGATGTATAAGGAAACAGAGAGGGAAGAAGACAGGGAGATATACGTAGTAAAGCAGAGGGAAGCAGGCAAGGCAGTGAGTGGAGCAAAGGGGCAGACAGAAGAAAGAATCGCCAAAGGTGTCGTTAAGGGATTATAAGACTTTCTTCAGATACGTAGGTGAAAAGAGGAAAGCAAGGGGAGGGATAATGAGGATTAGAAGGGTGGAGGGGGCCTGGGGGAGTCTGCAAAGAAGAGGATCAAGAAAAAGCAGACATCCTAAACAGGTACTTTTGCTCAGTCTTCACAGTGGGGGCGAACCATCAAGGATTACCTGGAATGGGGGGGAAGGGGACAAGTCCATTTTCAGAGGAAAGAGTCCTGAAAGGACCTGCTGTTCTAAAGGTGAACAAAGCTATGAGATATGAGTTCTGAAAGAACTCAGGGAGATGCTAGCTGCCCCACTGACAGCCTTATTCAACATCTCACTGGAAACAGCCATGGTTCCAGAGGACTGGTGAAGAGCTGGCATGGTCCCTCTGCATAACAGCGACAGCAGGGAGGAGACTAGCAACTATAAGACAGTCAGTATTACACCAGTGGCAGTGAAATTAATGGAAACCCTGCTAAAGGAAAGACTGATAGAGTATTTTTACTCCAATAGGCTGCAAAACCACAGGTACCCATAGCATGTATTCATGGGGGATGCCAAACATATATGATGATTTTTTTAAGTGGATGATTAGGGAACTAGATCAGAGAGGGCAGTGGTTGTAGCCTATCTGGACTTCTGCAAGGCCTTTGACACTGTGCTGCACAGGAGGCTGATAAGGAAACTGAGCAGCCTAGGGATGGGATCCAAAGTGGTTAATTGGGTTAGAAACTGGTTAATGGATAGAAGACAGAGGGTGGTAGTAAATGGCACTCACGCTAACAACGGGAGAGTGAACAATAGGGTGTCATAGGGCTCAGTACTGGGACCCATGATCTTCAATGTCTTCATAAGTAACATTGTTGAGGAACTGGAAGGGAAAATTTTCCCTTTTGTAGATGATACCAAAATCTGCAAAAGGATGGACACTCAGGAGGGGATGAAGAGAATGTGCATGGATCTTGGGAAACTTGAGGCATGATCAAGAGCACTACAGTTGGGGTTCAATGCCAAAAAGTACAAAATCATGCACCTAGGGCATAGGAACCCAGGCACTGAGCATAGGATGGGGAGGGGAGTACTGACAGTCACTAAATAAGAAACGGACCTTGGGATTATTGTATCTGACAATCTCATAATGGCAGGGCAGTGTAACAAAGCAGTGGGTAGGGCCAGTGGGATGCTGTGGTGCACAGCAAGAGGTATCTCCAGCAGGTGGATGGAGACGGTGTTGCCACTGTATTATTCGTGTACTTTCTGTCCAGTTTTGGAGGTCACACCTCAGAAAGGACACAGACAGGGTAGAGACAGTCCAGAGGAGGACAACTAAAATGGTGCAGGGGTTGCATGAGAAACCCTGTGAGGAGAGACTGAGGGATCTTAACATGCATGCCCTGGGAAAGAGGAAAGTGAGAAGTGACAGGATAGTGACCTACTGCACAAGTACCTCACAGGAGTGAACAGGGTGCCGGAGGGGAATCTCTTTCAAATGAGAAAGTGCACCAGGACCAGGGGCATGCGATCAAGCTGGGGGGAAGGTTAAGAGAGATGTGAGGAAATATGTTTTCACTAAAAGAGTGGTAGATGCCTGGGACAGACTGCCAGCAGAAGAGGTGGAGAGGTAAACAGTGCAGGGATTCAAACATGCATGGGATAGACATATAGAGCTATTGATTTTCCATTTTCAAAAATGGCCAGTTCTGTTTGGCAAAATCTTAAAACCTATTTTTCCCCCAAACTGAGGGTAAATCAACATGCTTTGTGCAAACATTTGGCTTAAAATAAAGGGATCTGCCCAAAATGCAGGTGCAAAGTTGTGTTTTTCATGAAAAACTGACTCCCGAGTGCTGATTTAAAAATGACAAATTCCATTTTCTACCAGTGTTTTTCACTGAAAATGAAAAATGATTGGTCATAAACATGGGGGTGTATTAGAAATAAGGCAGGAAGGGGAAGGGTCGCCAGAGACCAGTAAGAGTCTGGAGAGACAGATTAGGCAGGGAACATCTGGGCAGACTGGGTGGGCCAAGTGGTTCTTTTCTGCAGATGAATTCTATGTTTCTTTGTTTTGATTCAGTGGAAAATGTGCACTTTTGTACTGAATGGGCACCTGAGACCTCTTGCACAAGACTGAGGCCAATAAAAAAATAAACTGTGAAAAGTAACTGGCAGTTGGTGCCACTAGAAAAGCACGAGGAGATGACCAGGCAGTACATCACTGATTGGTCTGTATACTAATGTTCAGTGGACAAGCAATCAGCACTCAAAGATTTCGGGGGAAGAAGCCAGCCCTGTAAGGATGTCTCCCATCGCTGCCTGTAAAGCTAGTGGCACACATATGACAAAACTTTGCACTACAAGGTCTGTTGCTGGGATGTTTAGTGCACTCGTGAATGCAGTGGAACAGATTAGTGGCATAGTATGGGAACAGCTTTGAGTGTCACCTTAGTGTGGGACACAAGAGGAAGAAGGTTTGCTCCCCAGCTGCAGTAACTAGGGTGTCATGGTCAGTGACGACAGTACTCCTGCTATCAAGGAAACTTGACCTGAGAACATGCAACAGTTTGATGAGAAGCATGATTCAAAGAAGAGTGATGAAACCTTCCTTCTCAATCCCTGAACAGAAAACCAATGGCAGCAGCCAAAAAAGACATTGATTCAGAAGTCATAATGAAGATAGACACTGAGGCGAATCAACCATCGACTTCAGTACAGGGACTTGGGTGTGGTTAATGTCACCTGCTCCCCCCAGAGCCCTTTGCCCCAGAACAATTGTAAAAGTATACAGCCTACTGTGGGGGGAACAGAACTACCATTTACATAGTATCTACTTGACGCCCAATGGCTCTGACAGTGAGTCAGATGAGTAACCAAGAGCAACCATATTTGGCAAGCTCTGGGGAGGCTGCTGAAGCCTGCCAGATGACTCAAGCACCAAGACCGATACAGCACCAGTCAGACCTGGCATGAACATCTGAGAGATGAACAAGAGGCTGCCCTTAGTGCTGTTGTCCCAGAAAAAAAAACAACCTTGACTGTTAGTGGCAGGCAAGAAGTGGTACATCCACCCTGGTCAAGCTTTGCCAGTAGACTGCAAGGTTGCCCACGGGGTCAATGATTGATGGGGGTACAATCTCCCCTATCTACAAGTGCCATTGTGGAGGACAGTTGAGTTGTGCAGAGGGGAATGACTCTGCAAAGCATCTGAGGAGAGCCCAAAATAGCTCAGCATTAAACTGGAGGAAGAATACGAAGACAGAATTCAAAGCCTCATCGACCGCTGGAATGTGGATCACAGCATCCACATGCACAGCACAGTGTATCGTGCTCCATCCAGAGAGGTCTGTCTGAAGTAGACAGAATATTGGCAGGACAGGGAATTTGTTGTAAAACCCCATCCAAAACAGTACAGGTCACTGAAACACAAATGTTCCTAAATCTGGACTAAAGACATTTTTTCCTAGGCTCGCTTTAACAAACTGACAAGACTGGGCACCAGCCGAACTGTTCGCCAAATTGGCACTTTTTGTTTAATAAAAAGACTTTGCTGGGCATTTTCCAGGACAGTACCCATGAAGTGCATTTTCATGGTGTGATTTCCAATATTAAAGAGGAAAACTGTGTGTATGTTTTTGTTGTTTCTCTCTTTCTTCTTAGGTCTGAGGAGAACAGGCGAGCCAGACACACAGCATGAAGATGCTCAGATGAGCAAAGGCCTATGCTGAAAACTAGGCACTGGGGAAAGGGAAAGGGAAAACCCCTGCCTCATTATACTGTTGTAGAAAACCCCCATGGACCATGTACTTGAACTCCAAGCACAATACAATTTCAAAAGAAAAAAATTTATCTCCATATGTTACTCAAAGTTGAACCATAGTGTAACTGATATATATATATATATATATATATATATATATATATATCCTGCAAATGTACAGTAAAAAATATTTTCCTAAAGCACTTTACTCTCTCTGTCTCTCTCTCACTCGCTCTCCTCTGACACTAGGTGGGAAGGGGCCATTTACATATCAAGATAGGGCAGGGGTTAAATCTGGGGGGAACTGGGGTTATGCTCCAATCAGACTTGAAAAGCTGATGGGGGCACATGTGTGCTGGAAGAAGCATTCTTTCAAAGTGCCTATATGCCATACACCCACATACTTCCTCATTTCAACCCCAGTTTGTATCACAGTAAGTGTTAGCTGATGTAAGTAATCACCCCAGGCAGTGGGGTAGCAGAGAGAGCTGGAACCCTATTGCTAGCTGGGTGGGGACAACCATGGGAAAGCCAAATTGTGGCCACCCACCAAAGGTGTAATGGAGGCATAGATGGTACTGGACTACTGGTGGGAACTCTGGAGGTTCACCAGGATGCCTGGTACTGGCATGGGGTGGGTGGGTAGTACCCCTGTTGCCTGGCAGTTTAGGATATTGGCAGATAATAGAACTGAAAACCTTTGGGAATTCAGTGGTGCCGTAACCCCATGGAAAAGTGGATGTGGCCCAGTGGTGTTGAACCCCCACAAAAAAGGATGTTGGGTTTGTTTTGTTGATGATTTCTTTAGGTGATTTTTTGTCTCAGGAGGGGCAACACCACAGACACTAATGCTAGTTGTTGGGTGAAGGGTGGTTTAGCGCTGACCCCCTTGTGTTGTAATTTTCGCATGCTCATCTGTCCAGCCCTTCTTTTCCAAGGATGGAAAAGATTTCATTGGGTTGGCTGTAGCAACCCCCTTCTAACAGTATGAGGAGGTGATTTTTCACCGGAATGCGCCCACAGGGATTGATGCTCTGGCATCATCCAATGAAGGTCTAGACAGCGAGGCACTTATATATAGCACCAGAGTTTAATCATTTAGGAGGGAACTTGGACACTTTAGCTGCCATCACCTGGCAAGTGCATTCAGAGTGTCAGCAGGTGGACAGACTGGGATACCCTTTGCCTGGAGTACTGGTCCACAGCAGCAGGAATGGCCTGCAGGAAGGTTAATCATGCCTGGGTGCCCCTGAGTACCTGGTTGCCACCTGGAGTGCCTAGCTGAATGATCACTCACTAGTGCCCACTATGCCACTATCTCCTGAGAGTTGGTACCACAGGATTACCCTGGGCTGCAGGTCTCAAGCCAGGGGCACTTGTGGAATTGAGAGAAAGCCCCTACCACATGCATGGGCAGGAGCCAGGTGCCAGCTGATCATGCTCTGAAAATGGCTGAGGTCCAAGACACCTCAAGGGATCCAGAGCATCAATGGAATCATTGAGAGAGACCCTGGTGGCAAGCGGCAACCAGGGAGGGACTTCAGGCAGTGGATGGCAGATCCCAAGCTGGTCAACATTCCCACTGTGTTACCAAGCTCCACTGCACTGAATGGCAGCTCCTGTGGTCTAGAGGTTGTCACATACCTAGTAGGAAGTATGCACACCAGCCTACCTTGGTTCTTCTCCAGGGCATATCCTTTAATGTAAAATGTAAAACTGAGGGTGAAGAACGTATTTGTGTAAAGTAGCATTCACTTAGGCCCACAAACTGCTTCAGCTGGATAACATTGTGAAGTCGAACATTTTACATTTTTCTGAAGAAGATTTTACACCTTGGCAAAACTGCTACAGATTTAAAAATGTGGCTTTATGTTTGCAAAATCACTTTAGTATCCCTTTGCAAATGTAAAATAATGACTGCAAATATAGCACCTTAGGCTACAGCATTTCCTAGGCAACATCTAAATATATGCCCACTATATATCAGTTTTCATATCTACTTACATCCCTTACTCTCTGTCATACAAAGTCTTAAACAACGTAGTTCTATTTAATAAAGAAACGTTGAACTCACAGTAAGAAAGACTTCACACAGCCAGGTTCACTGCAGAAAATCTATCATCCAGTGACCTTTTCCCTTCAGATCTAAAGTCTTAAAACAATTCTTCTGTGAAAGTTAATGTTTAAACAAAACTTCATAAAGTAAAAAGATGTAAACTTTATCACCCTTTCCCTTCAGTAGGTAGGCAGCTCCCTCCAAAATCAACAGTGGTTGCTTCCTGAACCCCTCCCCCTACATGAGGTTCATGAACTTACTGTAACACTCCCTGTAACAAATTAACCATTTGTGTACTGCACCTCATGTCTCTCTCTCTCTCTAGCTAGGGCAGCTGTGGCGGAGGTCCAGCAACTTTTTTGTGAACCTCTAGCTTTGCCATGTAAACAGATTCAAATTGCAGGCTTTAGGAGTCCCGTGGGCAGTCGCAGTGGAATATTGTTAAACGGTCTCAACTTGCACTTAGCAGCGGTCAGCTGGTTTGTTCCCCACTGAACCATGGGAGAAGCAGCATTCACAAAGCTACCACAAAATGTTCCTATCAGGAACAGGGTAGGTTTGAGATTGTTTACAATGTGTCTGCTCCAGCTGGGATTAGAATCCAGGTCCCCTGCTTCATAGTTTATCATTTGATCTCTGCACCACAGGAGCTGTAGTAGATTTCAGTGCAGCTCAGTGGCACATTGTGTAGGCTTGTTTACACTACCATGGCTGCACTATTGCAAGTGGTGGATCCAGGGGAATTTACAAAGGGGGGGGGGTCTTGTGGTGGTGTGCATACTTGATAAGCAACTTTTTATATTTTAAATCCTTTATATTATCTTTTTTGTTACATTTTTGACAGAAAATACAAATGTTAACTATAGTTTTGAATGTATATTTTCTTACAATTAATATATTAGACATCTCTAGCAAAGTGAAATGCAACAGCAGCAACAAACAAGTAAGTTACAGTGGGGGTGTGGCCATCCCCGTCGCACCCCCCTAGATCCCCAACTGCCATTGCACGTGGTGCAGATTAGTTACTGTATATCAGAGCTGACACTTTTAGGTGAACAGCCTTGAGACCATTATAAAGTGCCTTCACCTGCCGGGCTCTGCACCACCTTGATGGATGCAGATCAACTGCAGCATTCCCTTTTGTGTGTGTGTGTGTGTGTGAAGGCAACCTGCAACCACTTCCAAAATGAGCGCTCGCTGAAACAGTGTTCCCTGTTTTCCTGGGTTCGCCATTTCTGCACATCATTGTGGAACGCATCAGCTGGCCATATAATTAAATGGCAGTGCTCGCATCTCTGCCAGAGGGAGTCTCGCGTGACCCTCCGGGATCCCCGTTGTCTGTCCATGCCCACTGCCTTATGGTGGGTCCTGATGCTGGAGCGATATTCTGCCCGAGCCAGCTACTTATATTTTATGACAGAAGAAAAAAAGCTGAACTTGAGCAAGTGTTTAGTTTTTAAAAACAGGGGCTAAACAATTGCTTAAAGTCACTCGGAATGAGGGGGCGTGACAATAGGCAAACGCTTTTGCATATTCAATAATAAGCAGAATGCCCATTGTCATGCCCCCTTGTTCCGAGTGATTTTAAACCATTTTTTGGTCCCCGTTTTTAAAAAATGAACACATGCCCGAGTTCAGCTTTCTTTCTTGTATCATAAAATATAAGTAGCTGAGCTCAGGCAGAATACTGACCACTCCAGCATCGGGACCCACCATAAGGCAGTGGGCATGGACAGACAATGGGGATCCTGGAGGGTCAGGCGTGACACTCTCTGGAATCGATTTCAACAGTGGCGTGTAAAATCACATCACTTAAGGGTGCAAAAATGTGGACGGAGCGCAACAAATCAGTTGCGTTGCAGTGGGGCGCCGTGTAAAAGCGCCTTTAGTGAGCTCCATTGCTGTGTAGCTGAAAGATGTTTTGGTGGGGATCTGTTCTGTATTAGGTGTTGTCTGCTAGTATGTAAACACGTTGTACCATTCGCGACACTGCAGTTCCTCCAGTTTTGGCTACGGGCATGTGGAAGTGACATCAGTGCTCGTCTCGCTAGCAAAATGTGAAAGGACAGGTACTGTGCAGCTGGCAGTGATCGGCTCCTGTGACAGTAAAACTTCAAGAAAAATAAGTGTACTATTGTTTGCCCTTGCATTTGTTTTACTCCGATTGGTTCATTCTTGGTGTTTTATATATGAATTTAGCAGTCACAAGAACTGATCAAAATCAGCTGCACTGTGCAAGCCTTTTCACATTTAACCCCTAGGTGACGCTATCCCAAGGGCTATTACCACTGCCTGCTTGGCTAGTAGCAGGTTAAGGGGCCTGAGTTCCGAAACAGGTGCCTCCACCCGGAGGTCAGGGTTGGTAGTGGTCAAGCTAACCTGGGCACAGCCCACTGGGACACTGTAACCCCCCTCTTTCCCCTCTAGTGGCCTGAACACTGTACAATAATCACTTTCACAATACCCCTGGTACACTTTACAAGTACCCACACTGTTTGCACTTACCACCAGGGCTGGTTCCTCTGGCTCGACCCTGGGGACCCCCTGTAAAACAAGGTTAAGCACAGCAAGTAGCAACAGTACAGTACTTTGAGCACAAACTGGAACCACAGAGAGATTACATGCAGAAAGAAGTTAGATCTGATTTATTCAGGGGACTTGAACAAGGGAGGGGCAAAATCAGGGTAATTAGCTTAAAGGTTATATCAATCAAGCAGTTATGCATGCGCTTTGAGTCCCCCCACACAGTCCACCTCTGGGTACCCAGGTAGAGAAGAGATAGGCTAACCAGGACAGTTGCCCGGGGTTGCAGCTGATTGGGGCCCTGTGATGGAAAACACAACATGCACAGTACACAATATTTGTAATCTGGAGCCAGAGGGCTCAGTTCATAAAGGAAAGGAAACAACAAGACAATCAGATGACACACTCAGATTAAGCTGTTGTTGTAGAGAGCTACCCTGGTATTTACTCACGATACCCAAGACTGGACACAGGCTGGTCGAAAATCGAGACTGCAGGTGGTTGATCTGGAATGCCAGGAGAAGCAGGACCCACACTAGTCGCAGAGGCATTGTTCCTGTTCAAGTGTGGAGCAGGAGGCTGATCCCCAGGCAGGTCTCTCGTCGATGGCTTCTCTGTGCAGTGGGTAGTCTGGCTGGGCTGGTCTGGCAAAGCCCAGACCACATGGAGACAAGTTCGGAAGCAGTCCGTTTTGGGCTGGATACAGCTTCCAGCAAGCAGAACACAGTTCACACAGTGGGGAGCTAATTCACAACCCACTAGCAGCTCATAGCACATTTACATGTATGGGAATTCTACTGTACCAGGCAAAGCGCTCCCCAGGCACAATCGCAAAGTCTCTGCACACATCGGGAGCTTAGGGGTAGCTGGAACTCCTGACAGGCCGATCGCATTCAGCATAAATATTCGGTCTTCTTCAGGTAGAGCCTGGCCCATTTCAGTAGCTTACTTTATTTTTTTTATTTATTAAATTCTCAGATTACAAATACCTTTGAGCAGAAACTGCTCGTTTACAAAGGTTCCACGTCAAAGGATGAGGGTCAACATACATACAGAGGTAGTAAAAGAATGCACAATAAACAACCAAAACAACTAAAAGAAAAAATAAAGATACTCAGTTATAACATACTTTAAGATAGTATTCATATAATGAGCAGCTTGAGTAGGCAGTTGGCTGCGGTAACAATAAGAGATAGACGGCACCATAGGCAGTTAGTATTGCAGGCGTGCGACTGGGAGAGGAAGTTGGCAGGCTAATGGGCCACTGTCCGATGGTGTTGGAAAATGTCTTGTACCAGTGGAGATCTAAGCAGGAAAGAGTCTCAGGAAGGCCCGGTGCCAGAGGAATGAGACTGGGAAAGGGCAGGCTGTGAGACATGAGTGAGCTGGGAGGGTGTTTAGAGATCTCTGTTCAGAGAAGCAGTCACATTGAGTGGTAGGGTGAGGTAAAGTTTGAGATTCCTTTTGGAAGGGTCCAAGTGTAGTAGAGGAAAGTGCTTCTTTATTGAGGGAATTGAACCATTGAGTGGCTCTATAGATAAGGACCGCTGACCCATGGAGGTACGACATCTAGGAACCTGAAAGGTTAGAGATTGGGCACCACGTGTTTGTTGAGTGCCACTGTAGGTAGTAAGGAGTGAGCTCACACAAACTTGGATTTAGTCCAAAATAATTCTCTTCTCTCCCTCTCAAGAGCAGCACACCGGCATGCAGGCCAAAAACTTAGCCTTTTCAAAGTTCTCCCATGCGAATCCACTCAGGATTGTTGCTCAGAAAACACTTCAGCTCCTCCTTCTTGCTCAGCTTCCAGCTTAGTTCTTATTGAAAACTGCAAGCAGCCCGGGACTTCCACAAGATCCAAAAGATTTGGTTGGCTGACTTGGCTGTCAGTCAAAGCAAGAGCTCCCCCTTCAGTTGCAAAAAAGGCACAAAAAAACTCCAAACTAAAGTTCCTACAGATTTTGAATTCAGACTGCTCCTGTAGTCCAGCTACATTTTAGGTCCCACTAGTACTGTCTGGTCCAATTTGCAGTCCAGGACCAAGATAGCGGAGACAAACAAAACAGTCCTTGCTACAAAGAAAGCACGTTAGACAAAGTACATTATCATTATCACTCTCAATGATTTTCAGTAAATAGTTACATCTTTCAACAGAGCTCCCTCTCAGGTTACTTAAGCTGCAATTAGGCTGCTCTTAAAGAGACAGTACACAGAGGCTATACAAGCTCTGGTAATCACATTTAAACTGCTAAAACGCAGGACACCAGCCTGGCAGTGAGCATTTAGGCAAGCTCAAGGAAGACTTTTTGGGAACCTCCATTTGTAATGGGGTTACACACATTATTCTATTGGAGTCAGGAGCATCAATCGCTTTTATACAGTGTTTACCTGGAGCGTTGCCATCTGAATCAACTGCCTGCACTCCAATTGCACCACTGCCCTCTTGTGTTTACACACTGCCTCTGTGTAGTGTTCCCAATGGCCTTCCTGTGTTTTAGGTGCATTTCCAGCAGAGGGGTTAATGAGTGGGAGTGGCACCAGTGCAGGCGAAGCAGTATATTTACACGCTTGCAAAAAATGCCTCCACCGATGCACACTGGTACACGTTCCCAACACAACAAGGAATGCTCTGCGTTGCAATGGAGCGCAACAGAGCACTTTGCAGTGCTCTGGCAGCTGCTTACACTGCCAGATTTGTACCAGTGCAACTCATCTGCACCACTGACAACGGTGCAGATCCAGTAGTGTAAAAATAAAAATGCCTGTGATGTCTCTGTTCTAATATTTACAGAACAAAATGTTAGTCTCTGTTTACATCAGTCAACAGCATCGTAATTACTGAGCGTGTATGAAATGTTGCATGAGCTTGAAGCAGTAGCTATATTGCAGCAATTAGCCTGACCCTGGCATCATGAATTAGCCTGATCCACAGTCCTGTCACAGGCAAAATGCAGGAATGCAGTCTGAACAGCAAATTGGCCCTGCAACAGTGTACAACACCAGCTGTGCAAATAGCCATCAGGAGCAATCCAAGTGGAGTGGCGTCAATAGAGAGGAGACCACAATGCAGCAGTAAATGTAGTATAAACAGGGGTTATGTGTGTTCAGTTAGCAAGCAAATGACCAGTAGTTTGAAACCAGGTAGTAACACAATATTTTATATCTTCAGCTAGAGACAAAGATTTAAATCCTAACAGGGACTTAAACATTTTTATATTAAAAAAAATGCTTCATTTTGCATTTCATTTGAGCAGCAGTCCATAGTGGCACAGAGCTGGAGCAGTAAATTATACTGAAAACAAACTTAGTTTGTCCTTAAGGGGATAAACAGGGTAAGATCGGAGAGCATGTTTAACTTAAGGAAGGAGGGTACAACGAGGGGGCACAGCCCGAAGTTAGTGGGGGGAAGATTTAAGAAGGAAATAAGGAGGAACTTTTTCACTGAAAGGGTGTTGTCAGAGTGGAATGAGTTGCCAGAGGAGGTGGTCGCAGTAAATCCAGTGGCTAGTTTCAAGGGAGGGGGAATAGGGTGAGGAAGAAAATTAGAGTAGGTGTTCCAGGAATCGGGAAGGGGAAGTACTAGGGGAAGGGTAGTTGATTCCAGGGGGAGTAGGGAGGGAGGGCAGCTCCACGGAATCAATTTGAGCTGCACATTCAAGCAGACTTGATAAACCATTATGGCCTGTTTCTGCTAGCGAATTCGTATCTTCGTATGTTCGCATGTTCAATGATGCTTTCACTGACCTCAGCAGCATACTGCTGCCTGACCTCCCTGATACATCTGATGTCAATGTGCATGGACCAATGACTACCTCACAAGCCCCCTTTGCCCCCTTCGCCCTTCTACCTTAAAGCAATCACCGTCCCCTAAGCCAGAAAATATCTCATGCTGGTTCTAGACAAATCCAGACATAGCAGTGACACACTGGACATTAAGATACTTGCTCTGACCCTAGATGATGTGCTTCTGCCGCTAACACATCTAATGAACCTATCTCTCTGGCTGGGTCAATTCCCCTCGATTTGGAAAGCTGCAGTGGTCACCCCTTTCTTTAAAAATAAGGACAGAGCACTTCACTCGAACTACCACCCAATATCAATACTGCCTCCCCTTTCCAAGGCATTAGAAAGAATAGTTTCTGATCAACTGGTCGAGTACCTGGAAAAGTATGGAATACAGTGCCCACAACAGCACAGGTTCTGAAGGGGCACAGCACCTTCACTACTGTCTTGGAATACTCTGGTTTCCTGCATGGGGCCCTTAACAGTAGTCAGATAGCAGGGGTGATTTATATCGACATAAGGCTTTTGACACTGTCAATCATAAGACACTTCTCTCTGAACTCTGCTCCTTTGGACTCTCCATGGAAGTTGTTGGTTGGTTTCAGAGCTACCTTTACAATAGGTCCCAATGTGTAAAAATAGTGCACTCTCCAACAGTCATCTGGTTCTCTCGAGTGTCCCTCAGGGTTCAATTCTTGGCCCCCTCTTATTTAGCCCTTTTATTAACAAACTACCCTCAGTCTGCAAAGAGCAAATTCTTCTTTACGCTGATGATGCTGTCATCTTCTCCAAAAGCCCAGACCCACTCCAACTTCAGTCGAACCTTCTAACTGACTTCACTACGGTAGAAGCTTGGTTTTCTAAATACAAACTTCTAATGAACAACACAAAAAACTGAAGTTATGCTGTTTGCAAACCCCTCATAATAAGCATAAGAGCTTTGAAATGACAATCCTGAATAGCCTAAGCACCCCCCACTGAGCAAGTACAAACCTTTAAATATCTAGGCATCACTCTGGACAGCGCTCTATCCTTTGCTCAGCACACAGATCAAGTTGTTAAGGGTGCCAATCCTAGAATTGGTCTACTATACAGGCACCATCATTGCCTGACCCAAGAAGCATTGTCACACGCCATAAAAAGCTCCATTGTGTCCATCATCGACTATGGATTAGTAGTCTATGGGGCAGCCCCTGACACCACCCTCAAAAGGATTAGTACTGCCATTAATAAATCCTGCAGGCTTCTTCTTGGTTCCAATAGACTAACACACACACATATGCATCCTTTATGCACAGTCCAATTGGCTTACTCTACAAGGTAGAATACGGTATCATGTGTGTCTTCTAGGGGAAAAACACCTTGGCCTAACTCCGCATGCCATCCAGATCCTCCTCTCCACTGCCCCCAACCCGCACCATATAAGAAGCACCTCCAGACAATCACTCCATGTCCCATTTTTCTGTACCTCACAAGTGCAGAGATCTTTCGCTTATCGGGCCCCTCTATGGCTTAACGAACTCCCCCCAAATATGATCAATGAACCCAAGTTTGGCCCATTTAAAAGACAACTCCATCAATACCTCACCTGTCTTAGCATTTGTGATTGCTAGCCCCTGATTCCTGTCCTTGACCCCCCTCTGCCCATTATGCCCTCTGCGCTTATTTCCCCCTACCTCTTCCATTTATTTCTGCTTAAATACCTCATTTGTTACTACATAGTAATCTAATTGTATGTTATCCTTGTATTCTCTGTTCGGACACTGGTGCCCTGTAACGCTGCAGTTTTACTGTTCCCAGTGTTCCAATCTTGTATTGTATGTTATGTGTGTTTGTTCATTTGACATGGAACCTTTGTAAACGAGCTTCCAGCTCAAAGGTATATTTCCAAGATTTCAATAAACAGATAAATAGTTAAGAACAACAGGAGAACTCTGCGGAACCTTTGTCCATGGTGGGGGGAGGAGTTGTCGCAATCCTTTCCCTGTGCATCTGCTAGTAATATGATTGTGGAGAAAGAGGCACAAAGCGTACTGATCCTTGCTACCACCATCTGAGTTTTGCAATACCTCTAGTTTAGAACTATTAAAGGCAGGTGTCAGGGGGTGTTGCAACCCAACAGCTGTGATAGTAGGAGCAGGTGAGGGTTGAGGAATGGAGATCTTTGTGGAGCTGATAGGTCTACGACAGAAGTGGGAAATGTGGTGGGGAGTTCCACATACTACTACATAATACTGTATATGCCGTTTTAACTTGGGCAGGCTGTTTTGTGACCACAGGGCAGTAGCACTAAGCTGCTTCAGTCACAGATTCCTGTGTTTGCCCTTTGTGGTAGCAGGAACTGTAACATAGCTTTTGTTTAGTGCTTTGCTGGCATACAAGATTTTACCTGCTGGCAGAATGACAGCATGAAACACACAGCTTCACTGACTTCTCTTCTGCTGGCTGCCTCTTGCTGTGATCTGAGAGGGAGAAAAAAAACTTTTAATTAATTTTTATCAAGCTCCTGTAATCCCCCTGTAGACTACTATGCCTTTAAGACTCCTAGGTGGCAGGACACTGAAGGCATTCATTGCCAATGATGGAACAACACTGCAGGGCTAATGACTGGGCCAGGAGTTGCCCATCTGTCCACTGCCACCACCAGACTAAGGGTGTACCCATGTGGGACTGGTTCAGGGTGCCCAAAGGAGATTGAACTATGCTTTGTGTGAAACTGGGCTTCTGTGGGACTACCCATACTGACTGTAAATTGGCAGCCATGTTTATGCTGTTTGATCTATCCTTCCTTGGCAACAGGGATGGAGGGCACTGCATTGACCAATCAGGAGTGCTTGCTGATGTTGGGAGCCACAGAGGACCATGGATTGCAGGTGGTTCTCCTTAATTCAAGCACCTTTCAATCTGCCAGTTGCGTGCCCTGTGTCAGACCTCCAGGACTGCCTGCCATGATTGACTGTGCCTGTGAAGGAATCAGAATTATCACTGACTTGTGAAGTGGAGGGGCTGAGCTGCCCTCAAAATCAGTTCTATGATAGATCTCATCAGACTAGGTCTGGTCTAGCCTGGGAGGGACCTGTGTTGTGCTGTGACAGACTGTGTGTCTGCTAAGTGATGAACTCTGTTTGAAAAGCAGTTTCCTCTGCCAGAGAAAATTCCAGCCAGCTCCAGAACCATGAGTAAACTCAGGGCTTAACCCTGCATCTGTGCCAAGCTTGGGAACCTGTTTAATGGGCTTTGACCAGCCAACTGGTGATCTACAAATACTTTTGTTGAAGTTTAGTTTGCCCTTTTTCAACTGCATGGCCTTTGGGTTTGGGGTGTTTATCTAGCATTGCTATGGTTTAATTTAATGTGCACCACCACCAGCTAACCAGCTAAAACTTTCTATGGGCTTACACCAATTCAATGACTATATGGGACCTCCCCAGGAAGAAGCTTGCTAGTACCAGCTGAAAGAGGGTAACTTATCTAATACAGGAGAGGGAGCATCCGTCGCTGTACTGTATACTGTGATGTGGGGGCATGCTGAGTGAAAGGGCTGTGCGTGTAGTTGGGCCTTGTTAGTGACAGCCCTAATGGGATTATTGTGGCTGCACTTGCTCAAACCAGATGAAGAGTGGTTACTGTTTTAGCCTAGCCTACGAAGGGCAATGGAAGCCTGGCTGTACTGCCATGACCACCTCATTTACGCTAATCCCCTTTTCCCCCTTAGGGTACATCCCTAAATGAAGTGTTTTGCTTGAAGCCATTGCTCATTATTGTCTACAGAGAGTTTAATTGCATGCACATTGGCAGAACTGCATAGTGCTGTGTGGGGGTCCATGGTAGGTGTGATGGGTAGACATACCACAGCATTGTACTTAATAGTCACCAGGACCGCTTAAATCTTTGTCTGGTTGGAGAAGGCACCACACTGTTTCTGCTATCTAGATATGATCCCCCCCCAACCCTTGTTTGTGCAGGAGATATTGGATTCAGAAGCCACTGTGGCATCTAAGATGACCCAGTGGCTAGCATTCTAAGGTAGTGATGGTCTTCTCACCTCAAGGCTATTGGGAGGGCGTACCCCTACTTAAGCCTTACACTCCTTCTTCAGAGGTAATGAGGACCCCAGCTTAATTTATTAATTTAATAGCTCCTTAGAGCTTGGCATGGAACTTTCTTTTTAGCTGGTCTCGGACATAGTATGACTGGCTAAATTATGTGAAAGCTGGAGAAAACAATGTCTTTATAGATTCTCACAGTTTTTGAAGGAAGGATCAGATAAAAATGTTTGGGACATTGGAGGTGGAATACTATTGAGAATAGACTTCGTCCATTATTTGCAGGTAGTGCCTTTCATTCAGGAATGCTCCAAGTGGCAGGAGTTGCAGAAAGAACCACACTCACTGATAAAATTATATTGAGAATATGGGGCTGGGACAGGGTACTAAAAAATTAATCTCCAACATGATGACCTGTCGTAAACCAGAGGGAAGAGTCCCATCCCTACACAGTAGGGGAGCATGGGAAAGGGAACCACAAAAACAACTCAGGACCAGGATGGCAGAATATATGGAAAGGAATATTTCAAACCTCAGCTTCTAATAATTGGCGAGAGTTCAGGAAAAAGGTTGCAGGCAGGTATTTTCTGACTCTATCTCAAACTAAACACTTCACAACACAGATAGTTGTTAGAGGAACTGTGTGGGGGGGTACTCCATATCATATTTTTTGGGACTGTCCGTTGATTAAACCTTTTTGGGAGGGAGCTGATTCCAAGCACAAACAAAAGACAGGATTGAACATTGACCCTGGTTTCATGTATCTCATGCTGGGAAAATTGCCAAAAGGTTGGAGAACAAGCCAGCAGAGGACTATTGCAGGAATTTTAATAGCAGCAGCTCACGAGGCAATAACAAGGAAGAGTATGACCTTGGTTTGCCCCACATCGTCTGAGTGGGTTAGAATAATCAATTCCATACACCAAGTAGAGAAAATTACTGCTAAACTTGGGTTACAAACAAAAAGGTTTCAGGGGGTGTGGTTACCTTTTATGTCCTACACAGAGGACATAGAGGGTTGATCAGTCCTGCCTCAACAGACAAAACGATACTGGGAGGAAATGCCAACAAAGCATAACTTCGAATTGACTCAAAGAATGTAAGATAGCAATACCTACTGTGGAAGGCAATCTGTAGACTGACAATCAAACGTGTTTATTAGTTCTATTATTTCTAATACTGCTGTTGATTGTTATTCTTATGCAAGTGTTTGTAAAACTGAAAACATACAAACTATTGGACACAGGCCGGGGTTTATTGTTCTGCCGGTTTATATGAAAGAATGAGCAGTATACATCAAAGACTGGTATGGACTTACCAATCAGGCCGCATTTGGACATTACTACATACAGACACTATACTGGGTTTGTTTTCAGACCTATTTAACTGGAATAATTGAAACCTCTATATCTGTAAACCTGTAACACATCAATGTTGTATTCTCTCACTACTGCAATAAAAGAAGTTCTAAAAAAATGTGAAAGCCCCCATCCAGGTTTTCTCTTCATCCTAACTCTGCTGGTTGCCCAACTCACTGTCTCAGGAGTCAGTGGTCCAGGCAGGTCCAGGTCAAAGCAATGCCCGCAAATGGACCCGAAGAGTGGGAGCTGTTGCCCATCCTCTCCATGCTGCCCAACGCCTTTGTTCGCATTGTCAGTCAGGGATGAGAGCAGGCATACTGGTAGGTATCCCAAAGAGTTCGCACTTAAAATGCAAACAGCCGTTAAAGAGGCAAAGAAACAAAATTAATCTTTGTATCCCTCTACTCCCTAAGGTCACTTGATCAGCATGTAGGGAGGCAGAGGAAAATCAGGCACCAGATTAAATCTCTCAACAGATGAAACAGCCCTTCTGCCAGGCCATTTCATAGGTTTCTGAGGCAGGACTTTACAGACCACAGGGCTAGATTCATGAAACAGCAGAAATACCCACAGCTGCAGAAGAAACGTGGCACAAGTGGGTTGCCATTGCAGATCTGCAAGTCATCGCATTTTTCCCGTAGCTGTGGGTATTCCCATAGGTGGAGCCAGATTATGACTGCGTGCCTTAATGATATATGGCAGCTTGAGGGTGGTGTTCCCAGGGACATCCCCTTAGCTGCAGAGATCTGTTACGACTGCTGGGACCAGCCATAACATCTACAGCTGTGAATGGCAATCTCCGAAGTTGTGAGGATTTTGGTCCGCAACTGGTGTCGTGGCGTGGGACTTCATCCCATTTCCTTTTGTGAATCTAACCCCACAGTGTCTGTAGTTTTTCTGGGTGACAGATGTCACCCACCAATGGAGAATGAAGAAGAAAAAGAAGATGACAGAAAGAAGAAAAAGAAAATATAACAGAAAAGCAGACAGGATGGAGGAGTATATTGGAGTTATAGATTTTCCATGGAGTTTTGGACCTGAAGAGGGTCCAGCTGCTAGATCCAATGGAAAGCACCACTGCAACATACTTTGTAAGAGAAAAAGAACAGGGTAGGCTAGGATGGTACTGAATAGAATATTTACTACAGTATTTTTAACTAAATCGAAATTAGGGAGAGATGGAGGCATTGCTATGGCAGTTTCATTTACCACTAATGTCCCCCTAGAAAGACAGGGCCTGACTCTGTCAGAATGAGGAAAGGTTTGGGGCTGGCAGTATAGTCTAGAGATTAGAGTATTGAGCTGTGAATTACCTTGGTACATCCAGAAGACCTGGGTTTATAGGTTAATAGGTTCATAGGTGATATACGCGTTCAGTAGGTTATGAGGCCTTTTATTGAACTCGCCACCCATGTATCTCATGAGTAGAGATCATATTTTTTATTTCCCATGTATAAATCTAATCTGTGTTTAAAAATCATTAAGTTATTACTATCAACAACATGTTGAGGGAGTGTATTCCACACTGCAATCACCCGTTGGGTAAAGAATTTACTCCTTTTACATGTTATGTTTTTATCACCCAAAAGTTTTAAATTATTACTTCTTGTTGATTTTAAACCTTCATACCCTGTGAGTCCTATTGTTTCCCTTATATGCTTGTCTTTTACTGCTTTATACGTCAGGCATAGGTCTCCTCTTATCTGCCTATATTTTGTAGACAATAATTTTTGTTCAGTTAGTCTATTGGTATAGCCATGGTGTTGGAGTGGTATAATCTCTTTTGTTAATTTTCTTTGCACACCCTCGATTAATTTTTTGCTTCTTATAGTTTGTGGTGCACTGAACTGGGAACAATACTCCAAGTGTGGGTGCAGCAGACTGGTATAAAGTGATACAATTACCTTGGGGTCTCTATTTTTTATGTTACCTAGTATTGATCCAACTATTTTATGACATCTTTTAACCACAACAGAGCAGTTTCTATCAAAGGACATCTTATCAGAAATTATGACACCCAGGTCCTTCTCCTCAACTGTAGTTTGCAAGGTAATGTTGTTTAATTTGTAATCAAATTGGGAGCTGTTTCTCCCCAAGTGCATAACCTTGCATTTTTCTTCATTAAATTTCATTTTGTTTACTGTTACCCAATGTGATAATTGATCAAGTTGGCTTTGCAACTCAGTCCGTCCGATGCTGTCCTTACAAGTTCCCCGATCTTGCAGTCATCTGCATACTTGCATATCCATGCATTGCCAGCTACTGCCATAGTGGACACCATAACATTAAATAAGATGGGACCCAACACTGAACCCTGAGGCATACCACTAGTCACCTTACCCCATTCAGATAGATGCCTGTCATCCAGCCACGACTGTATCCAATTGATAATGTTGTGATGTAAATGAATTCTTATTAATTCTTGTAGCAGTATTCTGTGTGAAACTTTATCGAATGCCTTTGCGAAGTCCAAAAACAGTACATTCACAGGTATACCTTTATCTAAAGCAGCACTAGCCAGCTCAAAGAATTGTATAAGCTTAGTTAGACATGATCTACCGTAGATGAAACCATGTTCAGAGGTGTCAACTAACCCTGTATTGTTAATGTGCTCTGTTATATGTGTTTGAAGGAGCCTTTCTATTATTTTACCTGAGGCAAAGGTGAGACTTATAGGTCGATAGTTATTTGGGTCATTTTTATTTCCACCCTTGTGTACCGGTGTAACTAATGCCTCTCTCCAGGCCTGTATTGTTTTACCCTCATTGTTGGAGGTATTAAAAAGTAAAGTAAATGGACCTGTAATTTCATTATTTAACTCCTGTAAGAATTTAGGGGATATACTATCCAGACCTGCTGAACTATTTTTCTTCAATGATTTTATTATTTGTTCAACTTCACTACCACTGAAAACAGGGTAATTATTTGTATTGTCCACTATCGGTGTCCTAACAGTTTCCTTTATTTCAAGTACATTTAGGAAGTGATCATTTAGCACCCTAGCAGCATAATTTTCATCCATTATTGGTCCTTTGTTAGTTATAAGTGGGCCAGTAGTTTGTTGGTTCCCTCTTAAAGACCCTATATGATTATAAAATTGTTTGATTCCCCCAACCTTCACTTGCATACTGTGCAACTCTGAGCATGTCACTTATCCTCCCTAGTCACCCTTGAAAACAGGCACTTGTGTCTAGTGAACCAAAAGAATAAAAAAAAAAAGTTGTGGGACAGCATGCTGATGAGGTGTAGAGCTGTGCTGGTCCCTACATATACAATCACAAGCTGCGGCATCACCCTGCCGTTTAAAACTGTTTCACGCAGACCTACAGGTTCACGAAGAAAGTCATTGTGGACTCTGTCATTAGGGTGAGGTGGAGGGTGCATTGCTGGACCAGGTTAGTAGCTTGACTGAGGTGGCTTTCCTGCCAGCTAAATATAGTGGGGAAGGAACAGACTGTCATTATTCATGTTGGCATGAATGACAGGCACAAATCTGAGGCTATAAGGATGTCGTTCATGGCGCTAGGGATTTTCCTGAAGGGAAAGATATTCAGGATGATTTCTTTTGCGATGCAGTCCATGGGGCCAGTGAGGAGCAGCAGCAGACCATTATGCAGGCTAATATTGATCAACTGAAGGCTAGGTATGGTTTTCACCCAGGATGGGCTGTATCTATACTCAGAGGTGGAGGGGGTACTGGCCAGGAGAATGGTCAGGTCATTTAGGGGGGATTTAAACTATGTGGCTAACAGTCAAAGGGAACATTCTATCCTTGCATCTCTGCAGAGTATCCTGTCCTCAACCTTGCCTGTTGTGGTAGCTGTTCTACTGCAGTGTCTTTGTATGGCACTTACACTTCTCACTTCAAGGCTTCTCCTTATTTTTCTCCTCCGGTGGAAGAAGAACTTAGACCTGCTTAGCTGAGATTGTGCACCTCTCTCTTTAAGGGGCAGCTTGCTACTCAACCGAAGAGTGGGGATCTATGGAGAAGATTTACTCTTGGAAGATGGAAAAGCTGTGTATGAGAAGTGCAGATGTTCAAGAATATCTTCTTCTCCAAAGAGCCACACTCAGCCACCCGCTGTCCCCCTCTTCTGTATGTGGGGGTTACTTTGAGCTGGGGCTTTCCTGTAATGACCTTATCTGGGCTTGGAAACGGAGTAGGTGGGTTAGTCTGTGGCTCCCGTTAACCATTCCTCACCTCACACCACTGGAAAATGAGACTGCTATCAGTGGGGGAGGGGGAGGCTACACCACAGATTACAGATTTGGATCAGAAAAAGCTTATTCTGTATGTGAACCCATTTGGGGGGGGGGGGCAATTTACTCCTTACATCCTTGGCCCTACCACTTTTCAAATGTTCTGCTACCAGTGCTGAGAGTTGCCCATTCACAGCAAATATCTGAGTATTTGTTAAATCTCTTGGAATCTTCTTTTCAGTTCCCTTTTGTGGAACTCCAAATTCATACTTCTTTTTTTAATCTTGAGAGGGTCTGCTGAACTACTTGGGGTGAAGGGAGATGCTAGCTAGAAACCTATCCAGGTCAGGATGCTAGGCTAGGGGAGGTATCAGTGCTTGTGCTACAGTAGGGAAATAAATAAAAGAAGGAACACTAATCTACAGGGTACTACTAGCTGGGCTAGGCTAGGGGAGGTATCAGTGCTAATCATCTTGCACATCAAATTCAGCGTGTCTGAAGATAGAGGCATGGAATATATTTGAACCAGAGGTCTGAAACAAAATCCTGAAGCCTGCTATCAAGTGATGCACCAATAAGCCCCTGCTTTGAGCATGTTGGAAGAGACCATGCCATTGTGAGGAACAAGAAGCATTTAGTTTCACATAACACTGCCCTGTGTTCATTTTTGATTGGGAAGAGCACTTTATATGCTCATACCTAACAAGGGGATGGGTGATGATCTAGCTACGGGTCAAAAATGAGCAATGATGGGAGCCGGCCCAGTGGCGCTGAGAGTTGAGGTGCTAGACGCCACACCTCGCGCCGCGCCGGCGACGAGTTCGAGGCGAAGCTCGGGAGCTGGGGAGTCGGCAGGGGGTGGGAGGTTGAGCACCTGCTGGGCTGCTCTCCTCCCCGAAGTGGGTTAGGGACTGTCCGGCATTTCAGCGGCCCCTGGTGGAGACAGAGGCACTGCAGAATCTGGACTACTGCGTATAAGCGTGGCTGGCGTCGACAGAGTTGCCGTGTGTCAGGCGTCGGGCATGCTCACGCAAGGACCAACATAAGGGAAAAAGACCCCTCCCGACCCGGATGGGGGCTGACTCCGCCAATGTCCACCTGCCACCACGCCCAACACTGGACCTCTACCTCCACCCCTTCGATCGCCCATGGGACTTGCCCCCTGGCTCTACGGGAGAGAGTAATGCCTATGAGGTAGGTTGAGGTCACAGCGGGCGGTAGAGTGGGGGATGAGTCGGGCCCGAGAGAGTTCCGGTGTCCGGGGGTGATAAACAGAAGTGTAAAAAAAAAAAATGAGCAATGATGAGCGCCAGTTAGATAAGTGGGGTGCGGCGGGAAGTTGAGAGGTCTTGGTCTCCACTCCACATTATCCCTTCGACATGGATAACTCTATAAATGGGAACCCACTACACGGAGAGAGAGAGAGAGAGAGAGAGAAAAACTAGTGAGTCGATTCTGCCTTAAAATATCTAACTTTGCACTTGGGAATAGGCGCCAAGGGAGACATATATTGAAACAAGCAATAAAGAAGTAAATCCCTTGTGACCCCCACGGGATGCCTAGCATCATGCTGTAAAAAGTCTGGCATGTAAAATATTGTCCTGAGTGGGTGGTGCTGGGGGCACCCCTTAGAGGATAGGGTATACCCTCCGCATGGTGAAACTATTACAGCGAACACGTCGATGCCGACAACATCGCCAATTCACTGTAATAGTCCACCCAGGACCCCAGAACTCTTTCCCCCAGTCCTGCACCCCCTCCCCAAATCAACTCTGACTCGAAGTTCAGAATCCTTAAGTTCAGGGGGTGAGGGGGGCAGAGCCGCCCACATGGGGGGTTCAGGGAGCAAAGCCCCTGATGAAAAGCAACTGTAGTCCCCAGATGGATTTATATCAACTGCAAATTGCAGTCGACTTAAATCCATCGCTGTGATGTCGGTCAACAAATAATTTGTCGAACCAGCATTGTAGAGCCAGAGGACATAGGTCAAGTATAGAGAGGCAGTCTTATCCGAAGAAGGAGAGGTTCCCTAGTCAAACCCAATCTTCAGCCACTGTAAGGCCATAAAGTTCCAGGGTAGACTCTTGCAAGGATAAGGGGGGAGTATCGAATCTGCGGTGCAACACCAAAAGTCAAATCTTAAGCTCCCATATCTCAGGGAAATCTCTGAGCTGCAGCTTGGTCATTTTTTTGGGGGGGTGGGGGCTATAACTCAAAGTAGGCAGATCTCTGGAACCCCAGTACAAGTCATGAGCGAGTATGTCACTTGCCCATACAGCAATTATTTACTCTTTACAACCATCTGCTCTTGTTGTAAGTCTCACGGAGATGCTGGTTTGCCAAATGATTGCAAGAGCTGGCGCACTTCAGTCAACGTAGCCAGGCCCTGCTGCTGTCGGACTGAGCCAGGAGCTGTGGGGATCCATCTGGTAGAGCGTAGGCTGGAAACATCTTGGGATTCGTTGGAGCATTGTGGGAGAGGCACTTCCATTCCATGGACTGACAGTTCCTTGGCATCCTCCTCCGGCACGTTAAACCCCTTTGGCCCATAGGAGAACATCACTATCAGTCAGGCTGGAAAGGGGGATTGAAATTTTAACTGCTGTATGTGAAGGGCCTTCAGTATCAGTGCATATGCTCATCTTTTTGCCATGACAGCCAGTGAATGATCACTGTCAGAATACAGCCTTTTGTTTTTATACACTTGCCTCATTCTCCATGCCCTCAACAACACATCCTGCTTTGTGGAGTAACTGAGGAACTTGAAGATGAGAGATCATGGGTGGTCAGAGGCAGATTTTAGGTTTTGCTGGAGGGCATGGTGGGCCCTCTCTGTGTCCAGAGGATATTTGAGGTCCAATTGAAGAAGTTCCTGAAGTAGGCTTTCCATAAAAGCCCCTACATCCCGGCCTTCCTCATCCTCCAGTAAGCTGTAGATCCAAAGGTTATTCTGGAATGACTGATTTTCTAATTCTTCACATTTATCTTGTAGGGTTGAGCATTCTTGCAGCGTGTGGATCATAAGGAACTCCAGATGATCCGTTCGTGCATCTGTGACTCCAGCTTGTTCTTCCAGCTCCTGCACCTTGAATTCTATTTTGGTGAGATCGTTTTTTAGTTCTTTAATTGCTCTGACCTCTGTATGGAAATCTTTTAATTCTACTAGGATCTACGAATTTGATGGCTGTGATGTGGCCTTTTGGGGCTCCAATGCCATAGAAACATAGACTTAGAAACATAGACTTTGATGGTCCTCCTGCCATTCGCTATAATTGCCTTATATCTGTCCCATGCATTCTTGAATTCCCCAACTGTTTTTGACCCCATGACCACCTCAGGAAGGTGGTTCCATATGTCCACCACCCTCTCTGTGAAAAAATACTTTCTGACATTGCCCTGAGCCATCCCTCCCTCTATCTTCAAACTGTGCCCCCTTGTTCTTGCACAACTCTTTCTCTCAAAGATGCTCCTGTCTTGGACTTTGTTGATTCTCCTGAGGTACTTGAATGTTTCTATCATGTCCCCCTCTTCCTCCTTTCCTCGAGAGTATACATATTAAGCTCTTTCAGTCTCTTCTCATATGGCTTCTGTTGCAGACCCTGCACCATTTTAGTTGCCCTCCTGTGAACCACGTCCATCTTGTCCATGTCCTTATGGAGATGGGGTCTCCAGAACTGCATGCAGTACTCTATATGGGGTCTAACCAACTGTCTGTACAGAGAGAGATAACAACGTCCTGTTTTCTACTGGTGATGCCTCTCCCTATGGATTCCAGTATCCCTCCAGCCTTCCTTACTGCCTTCTCACATTGTTTGCCTACCTTAAGGTCATCTGATATGACTACCCTGAGGTCCCTTTCCATTTTTGTTGTTGTTGGTGCCCCCCCCCCCATTGTGTACTCTTCCCCAGGGTTTTTGTTTCCCAGGTGCATTACTTCGCACTTTTTTCATTGAATCTAAGCTGCCATATTTTGACCATTCCTCCAACCATCCCTTCTCATCCTTTCCCACCCCGCGGTATCAACCCTGTTGCAGATTTTTGTATCGTCTGCAAAGAAGCATACTTTTCCTTCCAGCCCCTCTGCAATGTCTCCTATAAAGACATTAAAGAGGACTGGTCCCAGTACTGAACCCTGTGGTACCCCACTAGTAACCACCCTTTCTTCTGAGTATACTCCATTTACCATTACCCTCTGCGTCCTGTTGGTCAGCCAATTTGATACCGAGCTTATCACCCTGGGACCCACTCCCAGGGTGGCTAACTTTTTTATTAATCTTTTGTGTGGGACTGTGTCAAATGCCTTGCTAAAGTCTAGGTAGGCCATGTCTACAGCCCCTCCATGGTATACTACTTTGGTCACCCAGTCAAAGAAATCTATTAGATTCGTCTGACATGATCTTCCCATTGTGAATCCATGCTGCCTCAGGTCCTGTGCCCCACTGGCCTCTAGGTACTCAACAATTCTCTCTTTCAGAAGTGATTCTATCATTTTCCTACCACTGAGTTTAAACTAACAGGTCTGTAGTTTTCTGCCTCTGCCTTGCTCCCACTTTTGTGAAGAGGGATCACATCTGCCCTCCTCCAATCCTCAGGTACCACACCGTCCTCCCACGATTTGTTAAAAAGGGTAGTCAATGACATCACTAGCTCTCTCCTTAGTTCTTTTAGAATTCTGGGGTGTATCCCGTCAGGCCCCATTGCTTTGTCCACCTTGAGTTTTAAGAGTTCTCTCATGACCCTTTCTTCTGTGAATGGACTATTATCGACCCCCCTGTCCAGACTGCTTCTATTGTTTGGTTTAGGTATCTCCCCCTCTTCTTCTTTTGTGAATACTGAGCAAAAGTACTCATTCAGTATCTCTGCTTTTCTACTGTCATCTTCTGCCCACCTCCCCTCCTCTTTATTAAGTCTCACTATCCCTTCCTTGATCTTCCTTAGCTCCCTGATGTACCTATAAAAGGTTTTATCCCCCTTCTTAACAGAGTTGCTATCTTTTCCTTGGTTTGGGCCTTCGCTATTCTGACTGCCTTCCCTGCTTCCTTCTGCTTTAACTGATACAGTTCTCTGTCCTGCTCGTCGGAAGTTCCACGAGGGTCGTGAGGGCTCAGGAAGTGCCTGCCCTCCCCAGACATCGCCTCACAGAATGCCCCCCCATCCCCCAGGACTGCCGAAGCTGCAGGGGTCGTCGGAAGCTCCACGAGGTCATGAGGGCTCAGGAAGTACCTGCCCTACCCAGACATAACCTCACAGAACACCCCACCCCCAGGACTGCCGAAGCTTCAGGGGTCGTCGGAAGCTCCATGAGGATCATGAGGGCTCAGAAAGTGCCTGCTCTCCCCAGACATCGCTTCACAGAACACCCCCCCATCCCCAGGACTGCCGAAGCTGCAGGGGTCGTCGGAAGCTCCATGAGGATCGTGAGGGCTCAGAAAGTGCCTGCTCTCCCCAGACATCGCTTCACAGAACACCCCCCCATCCCCAGGACTGCCGAAGCTGCAGGGGTCGTCGGAAGCTCCACGAGGGTCGTGAGGGCTCAGGAAGTTCCTGCCCTCCCCAGACATCACCTCACAGAATGCCACCCCACCCCCCAGGACTGCTGAAGGTATGTACAATGCGCTTACAGGAGCAGCGCCAGCCTGCTATACAGGGCGCTTTGTTTTTGGCGCCAAAGCATTTTTGAATTTCTGTATTCTAACAGAGGACCTTGCTCTAACTCAGTTGTTGTCTTTAAGAGCCCGGAGAGTCGGCGCAGCACTGCAGATAGTTTTTCTGTGCTGATTTCTTTTCACAAAGCCTATAGTTTGACTGTAATCTAAAAAGTACCTTAAGAGATCTAGACAAAGTCAACAGTTCTGCAAATGTATAGTGTTAAAAAGTCGCTATAGTCTGGAACTGTTTGAATCTATAGTTTCATGTTAATTTGTACTAATTTAGCTCACTTAGCCTCTCACAGCAACAGATTACTCAGTAACCCTGCGTAACATTAGATGGCTCCAGTTTATCCTGCATAGCTCTGCATTCTCCTTTGTCCTTACCTTAGCCCCGCCTCTCCAATCATGCTTACATTTCTCGCCACTCTCTCCTTCAGCTGCAGGGGTCGTCGGAAGCTCCACGAGGATCGTGAGGGCTCAGGAAGTGCCTGCCCTTCCCAGACATTGCCTTACAGAACCCCCCCCAACCCCAGGACTGCTGAAGGTATGGACAACGTGCTTACAGAAGCAGCGCCAGCCTGCTGTACAGGGCGCTTTGTTTACCCCGCCGCCCCCACCACCACCTTTGCTCGGCTCTCTGCTTTATATGCGGAGTCACATGTGGCTGCAGAACCAATCAGCCCACTCTCTCATTAGCAGCTTATCTGCTATCACCACTAGAGGTCACAACCACTTGTTGCTGGGACATTATAAGGCAAGATGCTACTGCTTTTCATCCCACTATTCCTCCTGTCTTTTCCCCTAGCCTCTCTCCCCCCAGCAACTCATCCTCAACGGCACCCAAACCACCCCTCCTATTACACCCTCACTGCCCCCCCGCTCCCCCCACTCAACCACTTTCCCACGACGTCTCACATATGGACCAGCGCAGAATTGGGAGCTCGGAGCTACCATCCTTCCTCCCTCCCTCCCTCCTTTTTCCCACGGCAAAATGTCCTATGTAACGTAGCAACTTCCACCACTGCACCCACCCTTAACGCACCCCCCTCCCTTCGCTCGGCCAGACATGCCTGCACAAAACCAAAATCATTCTCACACTGCTTCTTCTACTGGCAGGTGACATCGAAGCAAACCCGGGTCCCACCCCTCCCAGTCCCCACACTCAAATGAGCCTCCCCAAGGGCCTCCGACTACTGCATCTCAACATCTGCAGCCTCCTGAAAAAATTACCAGAACTGCAACTTACTGCCCTATCTCTGTGCCCATCCTCATGCTATCAGAGACCTGGCTAAAGCCACACCACATGGACTCTGCTATAGCCATACCTGGCTATGCAGTGATCAGGCAAGACCATCTAGGCAAGAAAAGGGGGGGAGGTATTGCCATGTTTATCTCCTCCAGGTTACAGTTCACCCTGGTCCAAATCCCCACACCATCACCCTATATAGAGTCCTTAGTAGTCAAACTTGCACTGCCTTACTCAGCCCCTATCCACATTGCGGGATCCTACTGCACCCCTAGTACCCCTCTGCCCAGTGTCCTAGAACTTCTGGCCTCGCTAACGTATACTGCCACAGCTGGTGAGATCCATATCCTTGGCGATTTCAATTTCAACTGGCTAGTGAAAGACGGTGCCAACTATGCAACAAATAAATGCACTCAAACCCTCTCCCAGCAAATCTCCCAACCCACCTGGCTAAACCCTAAAACACCCAACCACTCCCTCCTGGACTGGGCCCTCACTTCCCACCCTCACAGAATCATTAGTGCTGGTCTCCTCCCTGACTTCCTAAGTGACCATCACATGATATACATGGTCAGGAAAGTGCACAGACCCGCAAAACCCCCCTCTAGGACGATTCTCACAAGGTCTTACAAATCCTTATTTCTACCTGTGCTCCTCTATGACCTGGCTCATATTCACTGGTTCTTCACACCAAAAGCACCCTTGATTGACTACGCTTACGAAAAATTTAAGACCAGGTTTCTCGCAGTTTGGGATAATCATGCTGCGCTAAGAAGCACACGAGTAAGGGGATCCCACCTTCCTTGGGTCTCAGCAGACCTCATTAGCAGCTGCCGCACCAGAGATCAGGCTTGGATTAAACATAAACTTGCATGCTCCCAAGAATCCCTACAAAGATACACTGCCCTCCGCAACTCCTGCACCAAACTGATACGTCGGGCAAAAAAGAGCTACTTCACGTCAGCTTTAAACTCAAACCTCAACCACCCCACCAATTTCTGGAAAACTCTCAAATCCCTCCTCTCCCCCCCATCCAACCTCCAACCCTGACCCTATCCATCCTAGGTTTGACCGTCACTGACCCTGGTGAAGTAGCTTCTGCCTTCAATACTTTCTTCATTAGCTGTGCAGCGTCTCCTATCCAATCACCCACCTACCTCATCCACACCATGTACCCCACTGAAATCTCTTAACTCCACACATGCCCCCAGTTTCTCCTTCTATCCAGTAACCCCGGCTGAAGTGCTGCAAGTACTGACTTCACTCAACCCCAACAAAGGTAAGTGTCCATCAGGCCTGGACGCCAAATTGCTTCACTTGTCTGCTCCTGCCATAGCCGCTCCACTAGCCGATCTTCTCAACCTCTCCTTCTCCAAGGCCAAAATCCCAGCCGATTTGAAACATGCAACTGTTATCCCCCCTCCCTAAGGGCGGAGACCCCTCTATGCCAGGTAATTACCGCCCCATCTCCCTTCTTCGAATACTGGCTAAAATTCAGGAACACCTCGCACTTGCCCAACTTTCTCAATTCCTAGACACAACCTCTTTCTTCACCCCATATCAGTCTGGCTTCCGAAAGTCTCACTCTACCATCACCTCCCTATTACGAATCACCGATGACATCCTGTCTGGAATGGACAAAGGGCATATCACCTCTGCCATTTTCATTGACCTGGCCAAGGCTTTTGATGAAGTCTCCCACCCTAAGCTACTAGCAAAACTAAATGGGGCTGGCCTCTCAGGCCATGCCACTAGCTGGTTCCATGCCTACCTGGTAGGCAGATATTAATCAGTGAAAATTGGTCCTCACATATCTTCCCCCCTACCAATCAATAGGGGGGTCCCCCAAGGCTCAGTCCTGGGACCTCTGGTTTTTCAATATTCCTAAATGACCTCCCGCAGGCCTGCACACTATCATCCATCCAAATGTATGCAGACTACACCATACTGTACGCCTCCAGCCCTTCCACTGGTGAGGTGTCAAATGTGCTTCAGCAGGATTTCAATGCCATACAGAGTTGGTTCCTGTCCAACCAGCTATCCCTAAATACGAAAAAAAGTCACACTCACCTTCGGGTCACGTTCACGACTGTCCCGCCTAGCGTCACGCCCCTCATTCCTTACCCTAGATGAGGCCCCCCTTTGAGTCCTGCACCTCATTCAGATACCTGGGAGTCTGGCTTGACCAATACCTGGATTTCTCCACCCATATCGAATCCTTACACAATAAGTTGCACCTGAATCTTGGTGTTCTATATCGCAATAAGGAGTGCATGCCCTAACAGGTCTGGAGGGAAGCTGTTCAAAAAATGATCCTCTCTATACTTGATTATGGCGACGTGGTATATGGTGCCACGCCCCTATCTAACCTGGCCAGCCTGGACACTCTTTTCCACTCCTTCTGTCGCTTCATCCTGGATTGCCCCCCCAATGACCCATCACTGTGATCTGTACAGGGACCTAGCCCTGCCTTCACTCACGACCTGCAGACAGATCCACTGCTCCAGAGTCATCGCCAAATTCTGGTCACAAATCCTTCCCCTTATCTCGATTCCGCCATATCAGCTCAGCCTTCCCCTACCTACTCACTCAGAAGCACTGACTCCAGGCTTCTCCAAGTCCCTTTCATGCATACCACCAAGGGTCACTCGGCTTTCAAGTATCACATGCCCAAACTATGGAATGACTTGCCTGCTGATATCAGGAGCGCCATGAACCCCAGGCGTCTCAATCCACTACTCTACGCACACTTCCCCACCACATGCACATGCACGCAGTAGCCATAAGCACAAGCCCGCTGTTTCCTGCTAACCGGTAGACATGCCAAATCTCAGCTGCTACACTGAAGGACCCTAAAGGTTAATTTGTTGTTCTGTTCTCTATTGTTGTGAAAATGTAAAACTTATGAAAAAGTGTCCTCTGTCAGTTGTTCTGCAGCCCTCTGGTTGTAAACTGTTACACTATTGTAAATATCTATACTGTATGTTTTAAGCATCATCTGCTCACCACTGTATTTATCTATACTGCATGTAATAATCAATGTTCCCATATCCCCCCACCTCTCCCAGGTCGCGTCTGGAAACGAGTGGTACTCCGCTCAGTACGCCTGCCTGGTTAAACTCTTAAATAAATAAATAAATTCTGTGATTCCTTATACTTCCTGAATGCTATGTTTTTTCCCCTAACCTTTCCCACCACCTCTTTTGAGAACCTGCAACATGGCAAGCAGTGGGTGCGAGTCATAGAAACATAGAAACATAGAATTTGACGGCAGATAAGGACCGCTTGGCCCACCCAGTCTGCCCATTTCCCTACCTACTAGATAAGCTGCAGATCCTAGTTAACCAGCAGCCTACTTCTTCCGACCCCCAACCCCTAGAATGGCCTTATGACTGTCCCATGCATGCTTGAATTCCACCACTGTTTTTGACTCCACAACCTCCTCCGGAAGGCCGCTCCATGCATCCACAACCCTCTCTGTGAAAAATACTTCTAAATTACTTCTGAGCCGCCCCCATCTTCAAATTGTGCCCCTTGTTCTTGCACACCTCTTTTTTGAAAGATGCTACCCTCTTGACTTTGTTGATTCCCTTGAGGTACTTGAACGTTTCTATCATGTCCCCCCTCCCTCCTTTCCTTGAGGCTATACATATTAAGCTCCTTTAGTCTCTCTTCGTATGTCTTCCAGTGCAGACCCTGCACCATTTTGGTTGCCCTCTTCTGGACAGATTCCATCCTGTCTATGTCTTTGTGGAGAATGGGTCTCCAGAACTGCACGCAGTACTCCAGATGGGGTCTCACCAGCTGTCTGTACAGAGGGATAATAACTTCCTGTTTTCTACTGGTGATGCCTCTCCCTATACATCCCAGTATCCCCCCAGCCCTCCTTACTGCCCTCTCACATTGCTTGCCCACCTTTAGGTCATCTGATATGACTACCCCCAGGTCCCTTTCCATTTTTGTTGTTGTTAGTATCCCACCCCCCATTGTGTACTCTTCCCCTGGGTTTTTGTTTCCCAGGTGCATTACCTTGCATTTCTTAGCATTGAATCTAAGCTGCCATACATTTGACCATTCCTCTAACCCTTCCAAGTCCCTTCTCATCCTTTCCACCCCACCCTGTGCATCAACTGTGTTGCAGATCTTTGTGTCATCTGCAAAGAGACATACTTTTCCTTCCAGTCCCTCTGCAATGTCGCTTATAAAGACATTGAAGAGGACCAGTCCTAATACTGAACCTCATGTACCCTACTAGTAACCCCCTTCTTCAGAGTGGACTCCATTTACTATTACCTCTGTGTCCTATTCTCCAGCCAATTCTTTACCCAGGCTGTCATCTTGGTACCCACTCCAGGCTGGTTAACTTGTATATTAATCTTTTGTGTGGGACTGTGTCAAATGCCTTGCTAAAGTCTAGGTAGGCCATGTCCACAGCCCCTCCCTGATCTACTACTTTGGTCACCCAGTCAAAGAACTCTATCAGATTCATCTGGCATGACCTTCCCGCTGTGAATCCATGCTGCCTCGGGTCCTGTGCCCCTCTGGCCTCTAGATACTCGACAATTCTTTCCTTCAGAAGTGATTCCATCATTTTCCCTATCACTGAGGTTAAACTAACAGGTCTGTAGTTTCCTGCTTCTGCCTTGCTCCCACTTTTGTGAAGGAGAATCACATCTGCCCTCCTCCAGTCCTCGGGTACCACCCCATCCTCCCATGATTTGTTAAAGAGGGTAGTCAGTGGTGTCACTAGTTCTACCCTTAGTTCTTTTAGAATTCTGGGATGAATCCCCAGAGTCGGCAATTTCAGGTGCTGCCGTTGAAGGTGTGACCTTTTTTCTTCTGCCCATCTATTATGTAAAGCTTCTTGGGTTGTCTTAGTAAAGTTTCTTTATTCATATGGTTGGTAATTAGAAGCTTTTGCTGGAAGACTGAATTCAAAGCTCAATGACTATATCATATCTCCACTTCAGCCAGAACCGGAAGTGGGAGTGGTCGTCTTTAATGTATTTGTTAGTGTCACTGCAGAGGGGCTAAAAGGGAAGGTATGCCTTTTTGCAGATGACACTAAAATCTGTAATATAGTAGACACTCTGGGGGGGTGGCGGGGGGTGAATAGAGATCTAAAAAAAGCTAGACGAGTGATCAAGGGTGTGGCAGCTGAGTTTCAATGCAAAAAAGTACAAAATCATGCACTTGGGGAGCAGAAATCAAGAGCACAGTACAAAATGGGGGGTAGGTATTAACAACCACCAAGCAGGAAAGAGACCTGGGAGCAACCATATATGATAACCTAAAGGTGGCCAGACAGTGTGGCAAAGCAGTGGGGCGAGCTAGTGGGATCTTAGGGTGCATAGGGAGGGGTATCACCAGCAGAAAGAGAGAGGTGGTGGTACCACTGTATAGATCACTGGTAAGACCACTAAGACCACACCTAGAGTACTGTGTCCAGTTCTGGAGACCACATCTCTGGAAGGACATAGACTGGGTAGAGGCGATCCAGAGGAGGGCAACCAAAATCGTGCAGGGTCTGCATCAGAAGGCCTATGATAAGAGACTGAAGAACCACAATATTTACACCCTCGAGGAAAGGAAGGAGAGGGGGGATATTTATTTATTTATTGAAATGTTTCACCAGGAGGGCACACTGAACGACAAGTCGTCTAATGGTGCAACCTGGGGGAGGGGTTACATAGGGTTGTGAAGGATGGTCAGTTACAATAGTGTGTGGGTAGTACAAACAATACAACATTGTAAGATTGTGCAACAGTTAGAACACAAGTTATTGTACAATAAACAGTAGTGGAACATTGGGTAAATTACAATACATGTCCAAAATCATACAAAAGAACATATAAACGTACAAAACAGTAATAATGCGATAGAACCATTTATAGTGCATGAGTGTACCAGGAGCAGGCTCGAGGTAGTACTGTGCTGTTGGAGTAAAAAGGATGGGGTTAGGTTGTGCACACTGGTGACCCAGAAGGGCAGATGGAGAAGAGAGGGGGAGAGGCAAGAACTGAATATGAGGAGAAGGGTAGCCATTTCCTGATTTTCCCCTTCAGGATGTTGAAAACCCTGCCGGGGGGGGGTCATGGTAGGAAGGCAGAAACTGGGGATAGGTATTAAGGTGGGTTAAAGCAGGAACAGCTGAGAGAATGGTAACTGTGTAGGGCAGAGGTAAGGGAGTTGTTGGAGGAGGAGTGTCGTATTTCAGGGGGAAGGAATTCCAGATTTTAGGGATATGATGGGTAAAAGCAGTCTGACTGATGAGGATGGAGCGACGAAGGACCATCAAGGTGCGGGCATCATTTGATCTGAGAGAGTGGGTGGGGGGAGGTGGAGTGGAGAGAGAAGATGAGAGATAGGAGGGGAGCCCCCTGAACCAGAATTTGGAGGTTAGTCTGGCACAGTGAGAGATGCGTCTGTGAGATAATGGAAGGAAGGTTAGAAAGCGATACAGTTCACAGTGGTGGGAGTGGGAAGGGGAGTCGATAGCAAAGGAGCAGAAGGAGTTAAAGAGAGTATTCAACTTGGTCAGGGAAGATTTGGGAGCAGCACCATAGACTACGTCACAGTAGTCAAAGATGGGGAGTATCATCTTCTGGACAATTTCGAGCCTAGCAGTTAGCCGGATGCAACTATGATTCCTGTACAGAGCACCAAGCTTGGGGTGCAGTTTCTTCAAGATAGCATCGATATGCACAGAGAAGTTGAGGTGCTGGTCCAGCTAAACCCCCAGATATCTAAATGAGGAGGTGTTCTCCAAGATGGTCCCAGCAAGGGTATGGAAGGCGGGTAGGGCCAGGAGCCTAGAGAGTCTCTGTCTGGTGCCAAAGGTCATCGAGACCGTCTTCTTGGTTTTTAGAAAAAGCTGGTGAGAAGCAAACCAGAACTGAACTTGGTTGAAGTCATGCTGTAAGCTGGTTTGCACAGCAGCAGGGTTTTTGCCAGAACTGTACAAAACAGTATCGTCAGCATACATGTGGGTAGAAGAGGATGAACAGGCTGTGGGAAGATCATTAAGGAAAATGGAGAAGACTAGGGGACCAAGCACTGAGCCCTGAGGGACACCAGTGTTGATGGGGATTGGGGGGGATGGAATCAAGGATTCTCACCGATTGGGTCCTGCCAATGAGGTAGGATTTAAACCATTTGGTGGCTGATGGAAAAAGGCCAGCTGAGGAAAGTGATTCAAGAAGCAGGGGAAGGGAAACAGTGTTGAAAGCTTTGGCTAGGTCGACAAAGATGGCCGAGGTGATCAGGCCATCGTCCATCCCTGAAAGGATGGAGTCAGTAAGCCTGAGGAGAAAGGTGGTTGTTAAGTGGTTCTTCCAAAAACCAGATTGGAAGGGGGTGAAAAAGGAAGAATCAGAGAGGAAGGGTGATAGTTGAGAGAGAACTAAATGTTCTTGAAGTTTGGCAAGGGTAGGATGGAGGGAAATGGGACCATAGTTGCCAGGAGTGGATGTGTCACCACCTTTGGGGAAAGGAAGGACTACAGCATGTTTCCAGGATGAGGGTACCTGGGCAGAAATAAAGGACAGGTTAAGGATTAGGGAGATAGGATAAACAACTGCAAGAGCAGAAAGGTAGAGAAGTTTAGGATCAAGCTCATCTGGTGAGGAGCCTTTAGAGGAGTTGAGGGATAGGCGAGTGTTAAGAGCTTCATCAGAGGAGATAGTAGAAAAGGAAAATGGGGGAGGGGTAGGCACTGGCTGAGGCTGAAGTTAGTAGGTGGCAATGGGGAGAGGGAATTAAGAAGAGACGTGGCACATGAGGTGTAGTAGGCATTAAATTCGCTGGCCACGGAGCCAGGGTCGGAAACTAGGGAGTTATTTATTTTGAGAACTGGAGGGGGAAGGTGAGAGGGGGGAGAGAATAGGGCATGAACTACACTCCAGAATTTAGATGGAGGGTTAATGTTAGTCAAGAATGAAGAGTTGAAATAATCGAACGTAACCAGTCTAGTAGCTTTAGTACATGAATTGTGTAGCTTCTGTACTTGGCATAGTCGTTTGGATGTTTAGTAGATTTGTGTTTTCTCTAGGCCCGGTCATATTTTTTTATTTTTTTTAATTTTTTATTTATTAGGTCTAGGATTACAATACCTTTGAGCCAGGGCTCTTTTACAAAGATTTCACATCAGGTTACAATTCAAAACATAAGACATGTAAGTCAGATTACAAATTCAATACATAGGACAAGGTTACAAAAGTGTAAGCTAAACGGAGTTACAAAGCATCTGAGAAACAAAACAAGTTTTGGAGGCTGGGTTACAAGGAGATAGCGGATGAGGTGCAGAGAGGATAGAGGACAAGAGAGAGGAAGTGTAGAGGGGGCGGAGAGCTATAGAGGAGGAGCGCAGCCAGAGGCATTGTCGTAGACATAACATGGGAAAGTGCATGCTAAGGGGTATTCAAGTGCTAATCGGAGAGAGAACTGCTTAAGGTTAGGGAAATATTCATGGGGTCAGCTAGTGGAGGCAGTCACAAGAGCTAGAGGCAGTGAAAGAGAGGTGCAGCCTTGATTTAAGTGTACCAAGGGTAGGAGTGGAGGAGATGTAACTGTTTAGACCATTTAGCCAGCTGGGCACCCTGTAGGCAAAAGATCTTTGACCTTGTGAGGTACGACAATGTGGAACCTGCAGGAGCTGTGATTCAGACCCCCTGCTTGAGCGGGGGTTATTGCTAGGGCGCAGGAGTACACACACTCCAGGGGAGCAAGGCCCATAGTTATTTTCTTTGCCACGGTGCAGGTTAGGTACTTTATCCGGTTGGTGAGTTGCAGCCATCCAGTTTGTGCATAGAGGTCACATGTATGAGTGAGGTGGTGGGATCCAGTGAGAAGTCGGCAGGTCTTATTGAGGGAGGTGGATATGCGTCTAGGAGCAGTAGTGGGGGCAGAGCCATAGATGATAATCCCATAGTCATAATGGAGACAACAGAGCTCTGAACGGTGACAGTCAGGGCTTCGGGAGTAAGATGTTGCCTATGCCGGAAGAGAAGGCCAAGGTGAGTATTTGCTGCTTTGGCTACAGAGTCAATGTGGGCACTATAAGTTAGATGAGGGTCTAGAGTGATCCCAAGGTACTTAAAGGCTTGAACCTGTTCCAGGGTGACTCCATGACTGGTTTTGATGGATAGGGGGTGCAGTTTATGTTTGTTATGAAAGCTGCTGAACACCATAGACTTTGTTTTCTTATTATTGAGGACCAGATAGTGATTTGAGAACCAATTTTCAACAGATGTGAAGCCAAGCTGAAGGTTGTCTTGTAGAGGCTTAGGATCCTTGTGAGAGGCAAGAATTACAGCATCATCTGCATAGAGGATGATTGTTTCAAAGCAAGAATTTGGAAGGGAATTCAGGAACAAGCTGAATAGTAGGGAGCCCAGAATGAATCCCTGGGGGACACCTGAGTGAACAGACCTGGTATCAGAGTGTACATCTGCAATTTGTATTCTTCGAGACCAGTTCTCCAAGTAGCTTTTGAACCAGGCAGTGGAGTCAGTAGAGAGCCCAGCTTTCAGAAGTTGCACAAGCAGTAGGCGGTGATTGACAGTGTCAAACGCCTTAGTCAGATTGATAAAGACGGACCCAATTAACTGGCCATTGTCCAGTGAGCTGTGAAGAATGCCAGGGAATTCCAGTAGGGCAGATGAGGTGCTATGTCCTTTCCTGAAACCATGTTGCTGCGAGCACAGGATATTGTATTTGTCCAGGAAATATGTGAGCTGATCTGCTGCAATATGTTCAAGGGCCTTGAAGATGGGTGGTAATATAGAGATCGGACGTCGGACGGTAGTTTCCATGAGTGGCCCTGTCACCACTTTTATGGACGGGGTAACAGTGGCGGATTTCCATTTGTCAGGGAACTGGCTGAGCCTAAGTGAGAGGTTGAAAATATATGTCAGTGGCTGTAACACTTCATCAAGGTTGAGGGACAGCAGTTTAAGGTCAAGTGTATCACTGCTGGATCTGGATTTGGTGATGGTTTTGGTAACGTATTTGCAGGCATCATGCATCTTGACTGCTTTGAAGTAAAAAGATGGGTGGCTCGAGGAGGAGGAGTCATTGGGAGTCATTGGGGGGAGGGAGAGTCATAGTCCTTGAAAAAGTCAGAAGGGAGAACACTGCTGAGATCTGTGAATGCAGTGTTGAAGGTATTTGCAATGATTTTAGGTTCAAGCGTAGTAGACCCATTTATGTTGAGCAAGGTAGGGGAGGTTTTTGGCTGCTTCCCAGTGACCTCTTTAATATTGTTCCAAAATGCCCTCCCGTTATCCCAGGTATCCGTGAGAGCAGGGCCGGCCTTAGGGTATATGGCGCCCCTAGGCGAACCTGGCAGCGGCGCCCCTCCCCATTATTTTTCAGTCTTCTCACCCCAACACAAACCATGACATTCTTTATGGCAGATCACTTTATTTAAGCAATAAGGCACAACAGGGTGTGGGTTATTGGGGATTTACCCATGCCTTGTGTTGTGAGTCATGAGGGGTGGCCGAGTGACATAACCACACAGGAAGTGGGTAAATCATCCAATAACTCACACTCTGGATTGCCTTATTGCAATTATACAATGGACCCATGTGTAAAACCAATTTAAAATGAGTTTATGTTTTTAGAAATGCCATTCCTCAGCTGTGGGTTATGCAGGATTTACCCACAGTCATGTGACATGTTTTGACCAATGACGTTACAGGATTTTCACACACCATGGACATAAGTGAACAGTCAATTAAATCATCAGACTGGCAGTTTATCACCAGTGTAAATCCTCTGATAATCAACGGCTGCTGATGCGTGTACAATCCAAATCCTAATCATCTACAGCACAGGAATAAATACAATAAAAAAACAAAAAAAAAGCAACCTGTTTAAAAGTTGCCTCAGGGCCCAGGACACTGCCACAGCATGCCTGGCACGTGGGAGGATGGATACCTCTCTCTCCGACTGCCTGCTGGGATGGGAAATAAGTGGGAGTGGGACTGACCCAGACATGCAGGAGAGGAGACAGACAGACATCACAGACACCACACAACTACGTAGACAATATCCAGTAGTGACCTAGCACAGGAGTAGGGGACAAACAACATGGAGAAAACACTGTGGAAAAAAAGAAAGTGAAGTGTGGGGAGGGCGGGGCGGTAACTGGAGTGATAGAAAGAGAGGGTGAATGGAGGGTTTAGAAACAGGTACTGACATGATGAGTAGTACATTCACAGAGTAGATTCAAAGTGGATGCAGAGGAGGTGCAGCAGAGGAAGGACAAGTTAGACCAGAGCCAAGGGAGCAAGTAAGAGAAGATGTCCTGCCTAGCAGAGGTCTTTGGACAGGCGACAGGGAAAGGAACAGTGCAAGTCAGAACTTCCGTCAAGTGTAGAAGGAAGGGAGAGGATAACTGAGGAGGCAGTATAGCGCATTGGTTTAAGGCTCTGAGCTGCAAATCTGGAAACTTGGGTTTGAATCCCACAAGCCCCACTTATAAACTGTGCGACCCTGAGCAAGTCACTTAACTTCCCTCTGCTCCCAGCCCAGGTTGCACCTGTAAACAAGCTGTCAGCTTAGTGTGTCTCACCTGTTTAAACAGTTGGAAAAAAAAAGGAGAGAACTGAGGCAGCATGGAATGGAGCAAAGCCAGGACTTGGAAATGATGGATACACTGTGTAAGAGATACCTGCTCTCATGGGTAGAGGAGGAAAAGGGAGGAGTAAGAGGAAATAGTGATGGGTACAGGGAAGGCAACTTAGGCAAAGTGCCAAAATGAGTAGAAGGGGTCTGGTCATGGTCAATTTGAAACACCGAATCACCATGATCAATGCTGGGAGGATCTGATCCTTTTCACAATAATGTAACAACATGGGAGGTGGGGGCATGATTTGTTATGATAGAGTGTCTCCAGTTTAGGGATGGTGCAGACTTTTTAAGAGAGGTCAAGGAGATGGTCCGGCCAAATTAACAGGCATTTAGATGTGGCACTGGGTCTACCTCCAATGGTAGCCATCCAGGGTCCTAAAGACTAGGAAACTGCAGTCTGGCCAGTCATTTCCTGGTGCCAAAGGTTGTGGGGACCATTTTTTGGCATTTAGGTAAACTGGATAGCACAGAACTAGAGCTAGCAGTTGTCAAAATTACTATGAAATACTGCTATCAACTCAGGAGCAAGATGGAAACTATACTTATGGAAAAATAAAGCAAAGGCTAAAATAGTAGTAAAAAGTAACCCCCCTCCCCCAACAACATAGTACACCATGCCAGCCCTATCCCTCCAAAAAAGAAGTAAATACCCCTTTCCTCACAGCTCACATAGCACCCCATCCCACCCGCCTCTCCCAAGTAACACATACAGTAAGTGCACCATTCCTCTTAACCAGCATAGCACCCTATGTCGCTCTTCTTCCTCCAAGAAACAAGTATCCCTTCCCCATAGCAGCCACCCTACAACCACCCTTCTCCTACCCACAGTAAAAGCTAAGAAATCCCCCTTCCCTCAAGCCACATTGATACCCACCTCCCCACTCCTCACGGTAGTGCTCTGATTAAAAAAAGAACTAAGCTGTCATAAGGCTACCAGCACAGCCCTTCCTGCATCACTTTGGGCAGCTGTTGTCTGAACACATAACACAAAGAGCCACTGAAATACTAGTTAACTGTCTGGCCCTTTGGAGCAGCATTAGGGCTGCCTCTAGTAATGCCAGGGACCAGGGTTTGGGACCAAGGATAGGTCGTCGGGGGTTGTCCAGCATCCCACAGCAGGATGCTTTCCTCCTCTGGGGCAGGAGGGTTCCATCCTCCACTGCAATGCTGCCACCTAGGCGACCACAGGTGGTAGAAGGAGGACTGACAGAAGGTGTGAACGTCATAGTCATCATCACAGGACACTCCTTGGGTGATTGCCCCATAACAACATGCCACGCGACATACTAGAAATGGAGAAGCAGAGAAAATGGCCCAGCTACCACAACAATGAAACTCAATATTTTCAACTAGAACCCCTTCCTGACCACCTAGCTGCAGCATCTCTAGCCACCATAGAGAGAGGAGGATAGGTTGGCCCCTCTAAGTTTACACAAACTGACAGGAGCCTCAGAGTCTGAGGTGTCTAACAGGACAGGTGTGGTGTGGTCAGTTAATAAAACGGAGGCAAAAACTGTCATGGATGTGGCCAACAAGCAATAACAACAATACACACAATTTTCTTTGAATGACTAAATACAAAAAAAGAGGTAAAATTAAAAACCCACCCACCTATTCACTCTCCTCGCTCCTTCAGCTGGCAGCCTTCAGTCTGCCTACACAGACAGACAGTCCAGTCTCCTCATCGACGCTGGTCCTCCTCCTTTCCTCTCATGGTGGTAGTCGTGACTCGTGGTACTGGCAGTGCTGGACTGGACATGGTCCGAGGACTGGTCATGGATTAGTGCTGTCATGTCGTGGAGTGTCGACCATCACTGCACCACCTTAACTCCTCAAAGAAGGCCACAAAAATTCACAACCCACACTGGCCTGGGTCATCTACCATCTGCCTTCCAGGCTCTAGTGACTCATGCCCAACTCAACAGGTCTGGCCTTGGCTTGGCCCTGGGTGGCCTATCAATTTTAACCCTGTCCCATCGGCTGTACTTTGGGTCACAATCGGGAGGGGGGCAAGTTGGGGCAACAGGCAGCAGTAGGCAGGCTCCTTCCCATTTCCCCCTGGCCTTGGCATCTTCTCCTTAACTGTTATGTCTTCTTCCAAAGTTCCACCGTTCCTTCCAGGAGTGGACACATGACACTCAGTGACAAGTGAGCAGTCAGTGTGAGACAGTGACACACACACAATCTACACTACCAACAGCGGCAGAGACCCGTTTTTTAACAGTCAGACGACTCGGGATCTCGGATAAATTTAATTCCCCATTAATTTCTTCCTCTTCGACTTTGTGACTCTATCAATGGAGACAGGAGACTAGAAGAGCCATCTCGACTCTCAAGAACCGAGAGGAAGCCTAGGCCCATGGCTACCGAAATGACCAGACGCTGTGCTGTCTGTGAGACTCTTGCAACTCACTCGGTCAGGAGACAGTGCACTAGGATCTCACGTGTCAGCAAGCCCCCAAGCCCAACAGTTGGCTGACTGGAATTCTGGCTGCAGTGGTGGGTGGCCTGTGACTGGATGGCACGCTGCAGTAGGGAGGGGCTACTACTGGGCTAGCCTGCACATCATTGGGTGGGTGACCGGGTCCTCAAGTTCACCGTCTACGAGGCACAAGCCTCAAAGTCCTTCCTTAACTTCTGCTGACTCTGGACTACTGCCGCTTTGCTTGCATTTGCTGGCTGCCTGGCTTGCTGCTGGCTATTAGGTGACCAGGGGAGACAGTGTGAGACAGGGAGAGAGACAGACAAGTAACAACAAGGAGCCCCCCCCCCAAACACATCGGATTTGGTGACTTTCAAATTGGGGGCGTCAGATTTTTTTGGGAAAAAAAAGCGACAGAAATTTTTTTTTTACTGTTCTGTGACACTGGTGCCCCCTGGTACATGGACATCCTAGGCAACTGCCTAGTTCGCCTATCCTTAAGGCCGGCCCTGCGTGAGAGCATTCTTGAAGTAGGTAGATTTCTTTTGCCGGATAGGTTTGGTACAGTCATTCCGTGCACGTTTATAGTTTTGGATGTCAGTTTATTTACCAGTGGTTCTGGCCAGAACCCAGAGGCGATCTCTAGATTTTAGTTGACGTAAGAGATCAGCCGAGAGCCAGGGATTGCAAAGGGCTTTGATTTTGCGCTTTTTAAAAGGAGTGTAGGAGTCACAGGCTGCATTGAAAGTGTTGATGAAGTAATCCAGCACAGTATTTACATCTGTTGCTTTGTAGATAGGGGACCAGTCTTGGAGATTGAGGCATGTTTTGAGGTGTGACAACTGCCTGCGTGGTAGGACTGTACTAGTGATGATATTAGGAAGGGGCTTGAGGAATTTGTTTGACCATTCACAGATGATGGGAATGGTCGCTAAGCGAGTCAGGGAGGACTGAGATATTTGTGGTACGAGTTGGGTGGCTGGTAAGAATCCAATCCAGGAGGGTGCTGGTGCCGGATTTGTAGTTTTTCCTGGTCGGAGAGACAACCATCTGGGTGAGATTGGCCAATGAGATGGCATCCTTAGGGACCTCTGCATCAGACATAAGCCAGTTTATATTAAAGTCTCCAAGCAGAATCATTTCAGAGTCAGGAGGTTGGGACTTGGTGAATTCGAAGACAACGTTAAGGCCATTCCCTGGTTCTTTCAGGGAGATATACACTGAGGCAACTGTGAGGGATTTGTTATGGGCACCTAATAAGATTCTGGTAGGGAGAATCTGCACAGCAGTGGCTGGGAGGGGGTTAGTGTTGGGGTGTCCCAGTAGCAAATCTTTAAGGTAAATTGCACATCCACCACCTCTTTTTGACTTCCGGTTCAGCCTAAAAACATTGTAGCCTGGAAGAGTGATAGCCAGGTCGGGGATTTTGGGTGTAAGCCAGGTTTCTACAACTGCCAGGATATCTGGCCTGTGCTGATTGGTAAAGATTTGTAGGGCATCCAGCTTGGGGAGTAGACTACAGATGTTGAGAGATGCTATGGAGAATACTCATGAGGGGTTTTCCTGGTAGATAGAGCTGGAGGTGATTGGGCCAGGGTTAGGATGGATGTTTCCTGACAGCAGCAGGAGGAGGAGCACATGTTTCAGGGTGCACCAGCGTAAGCCCCTGAGCGTGAGTCTACATGCCTATTTTTGCAGGAACTTACATTAGGTTGGTGGCAATGATCCCAGAGTGATGGCACATGAGAGAGTGATGAGAGTGTCCAGGGCCTGTGTACAGTGGTAGGTGGGGACTGCCATCCATTTGCAGAGGGGAGCACCGGGGGGGGGGCAAGCTCATGATGGAGAGTACCTGAGTGATGATAGGCAGTGCCAAGTAGGATGCTGGGGGGGAGCAAGCTCCAGGGAGGAAGAAAAGTGGAAAGAGGGATGAGACTAAGAGAAGCAGAAACTGCAGTGCATGGAGGGACAACATGATGTGACAGTCAGGAGGATTGTATTGGGTAAGTGTGTTTACAACTGGGCCGTCTAGTGGCTAAAAGATATAAGCTGCTAATGGAAAAAACTTTAAACTGAAGAAATTCAGCACTTGAGTATTAAAACAGACCAAATATCAGAGGCAATACTGGATTGGGGGGAAAAAATGTTAAATAAGCTGGCTGATGAAGCAGGCCAGTAGTTCAGGGGTGATCCAGGGGAGGTGAAACCCATGGACTCTGGTCCTTCTGAAAGAAGCAAAGGCATTCCAGGTGGCAATGAATTTATCCTTAAAATAGTCAAGTGCTTGGTCGACAGAAATGGTAGTGGAGAGGGGGGCCCAGTCAGTGGAAGCAAGTGCAGAGCTGATTGGGGTAAAGTCTAAGGATTTAAAGGACCAGAGCTATATGATTTTATGGGGCGGTTTGGGGCTATGATGGAAACATTCAAATAAGTCATGGGTATAAATAAAGTTCAAGAAGGAAATATGAAGCACACATTAAGCATGGGGCTTATTGTTAGCTGCCACCCTTTTAAGAGCAGTTAAAACCTGCGTATAACAATTTGTTGCACTGCCTGGTAGTGCCATGTAATGCCTGTCAGTCAGAGAATCAGTTAGTCTGGGGCTTGCCCTCATGAAGAGAGCATCTGCTGTACAGAATAAACCATTAATCTTTATTTTATGCACCTGTCCATTTATTCGAACAGTCCAGCATAGGGTCCTCACCAGCAGCAACCAAAGGGCCTGGCAGACCACAGAGAAGATAAGGAGTCTTTTAGTGGTGGACCAATACCAAAAACACCACACATGGTGGAGAATGCGCTCTTACGCCTCAGCCTCCAGCACGCATTTGCCAGTGTTGAGGAGTGGTTCATTGAACACAAGCTGGTCCTAAACCACAAAAAAACAAAATCCATGCTCTTCGCTAGCCCGCAGAACAAGAAAAGGCAAGTTCCACTCACTATCAACACATCCCTGGGAATCACCCTTGAACAGGTGGCTACCTTTAAATATCTTGGAATCACATTTGATCAAGGCCTAGTCTTTGCAACACATATTGATAGTATATCCAAAACTATTAATCAGCGGCTTGGGATACTCTACCGGAACAGACAACTCTTACCCTACCAGCACTGAAGCTAGCTATTCAATCCTCAATCATCTCAGTCATTGACTATGGCTTAATTATCTATGGGTCCGCCTCTCCTAGCGTACTGAAACGTATCACAACCTCCCTAAACAAGGCCTGTCGGCTGCTTACTGGCGCATCATCGACATACTCATACTCATGTAGCTCTATGCTGAAACTGGGTGGTTACCAACTCTCAAACCGCTTAAAGTACTTCACCTGCCTTATGGCTAAGAAAGCCATCATGGGCCCCACCCCACCCTGCATTCAAGACCTGCTATGCAGAACACAAGTGTCCGACCCACCAGAAGATCAGAAACTCAGCTTTTCAGGTCCCCATTGCCGGCCCACACATGGTCAACGATCATTTGCCTATCGTGCCCCCAACTGGCTAAATACTCTTAGCACCTCTATTACCTCCTCTAACTCCTTAGGTGCTTTTAAATCTAGCCTATTCTCTCACCTAGCCTCCTCAAACTCCTGTGACTGTCTCGATTAAATCCTAATTATTCTCACTTCTCCACCCCTGCCCTCTTACCTGACAAAGGCCTGTTAGAGGATCTTCTTCTCCAACTATGGTCTGCTCCTCCCCCCACCCCCTTTTTCTCTCACTTACACTACCTATCATACTTCCCTTACCTATCTTTCCCTTTCCATATGTTTTCTAAACGATGAAAGTGTTTAATTGGTAATTATCTGCTCGTTCATAAATATCATTGATGTTAACTATTTTATGTCTCTGTCTATTTACACAATGTAACCTAAATGTGCAACCCATTGTAACCTTATTGTTTGTACCTAATTTAACGCGGAACCTTTGTAAAAGAGCCTTGGCTCAAAGGCATTAATTCCTAGAATTACAATAAACAATAAACAATGCGGGCCTTCTTTTGTCCAGACCCCATCTCGCTTGTCTGCGTCGCTTGGTAACCTAAGTCATCTCTCCCATTATGCCTGAACAGTCTGGATGTTAATGCACCTCAGCCCTGGCAGCAGGGAAAAAATGAACTGTCTCCTGCTTTTATCTGCAGCTCTCCTACTGTGAACAGCCTAGCAAAAGTTCCACGCTGCTAGCCTGCTGCTCCATGAATGAACCGTTGGAAAAAAAAAAACATTGACATTATCCAAGCCTTTGCTCCACAGAACTGTGCACAGAGCCCCTCAGCACCCCCATCACCTTGTGGCAGGGCCTGTGGAAGCTAGATCCCTAATCAGCCTCATTCTCTCTGTGGGGATCACTACTAAAAAGGGACACATTCCAGCCAGCCTGTCTAGCTGCTGCCCTGTCCTGGGGCTTACCCTCCCACTCAAACCCACAGCACTGCATGCTGCTCCAGCAGGGACTGCTCAAATAAATTGTAATAAAGGCTGCAACTGGCCAAGAGACAGCAAAATTCCTAAATGTGCACCGCAATCCTAGCCAGTAAAGCACCTGGAAAAGGAAAAAAAAACACTAAATGTGCACCGCATTTACTGTACCTGTTCACGCTGTACTCCTCCATACCAATGCATATCCTGGGGCCCTCTCCTCACTCAAGCCACACCATAGAGCCAAACTGGCCTGCTACCATCCCTAATGGCCACAGCACGCTCCTCAAACCAGTCACAGAGCAACTAAAACAACTTCTCAGCCCTCCCTGCAGCTCCACCAGGCTGTCTCTTGCCGACCAGCCATGCCACAGTATCTGCAGCTCCAATCAACTTTCTGATAGCTACCCCAGCCACTCTGTATTCCGCTGGATCAGCTCAGCAGTCTGCCCTCCTTAAATCTCTGTGCTCCATGAAAGCCACAGCACCGAGTCGCTTGCGCTCTTCTCAGAGCTGCTCCAAGGACTGCTCCACACATGGAGCCATTAAAGCAAACATGGCCCTAACAAATAAATTAAAATACAGGGCTGCAACTGCCAACTCGAAGTGACCTGCACCTCAGCTCAACATGCTGACACACCAAGCTGCAGCTCACAGCCGCCCCACAAGGACCACTCTTGAAATGGAGCCATACAAGGAAAAGTGGCTCCACGATTCAGCTCCTCTTTTCCCCCCACAACCGCGACTCCACCTTATGCCGCAACAAGTTGCTTAGCCCTCCATGCAACAGCAGCTTCCCTCTCACCCAAGCAGCCACGCAAAGTGCTCCTCACCTGCTTGGCCATGCTACAAAAGGGCTCCTACAACAAATAAGCTAAACACTACAGGAGCCCACCCAGAGCAAGCAAGTTCACTGGGGAAAAAAGTAAATAAAGATAAACGGAGGAGCCAGAACAAAAGGGCAACCACAACACACTGGGGGCATATTAACATAAACTGGGAGCAACTACAAATGGCAAATAAAGCACAAAGGAAGCTCAAGAAAGGCACAGTACACTAAACTGGGGGCAAGTCAAAGAAAATAAAACAAAGCACAACCCTGGGCTACAAACGGAAGAGGAAGAACAATAAAAAGAAGGGAGCAATTAATAAATACTGAGCACAGAAAACAAAATTAAAGCACAGCCTGGCGGACAACAGAAAAAAAAAATTTATAGCACAAGCTGAGTTACACGGAGAGTAAATACAGTACTTCCCCCTTGCCACTCACCATAAAACTGGAAGCCTGCCATTTTTCTCTGTTAGGGTTGAGGAAGAAGCACAGAAACACGGCATTCCTCATTTTGCCAGTTGTGAAGCAGCCAGGCGGCCTTGTGGCAAGTATCCTCCATTTTGTCTTCACAAAATAGAAAGAAAGGAAGTGACCCTCAACACCCCCTGCTGGCAGCCATCTTGCTACAGTCAGGCCAGTCAAACTCACAGAAACTGTATGTCAAAGTTCAGCGGCCATCTTGTGAAGAGCACAAAATGACTCACTCCGTAGACATCAATGGCAATCCTATTGAAATGAATGGACACTGCAACAAATACCTGATTTTTGAAACAAAACCTTTAGTTAGATAACCGACAACACTGAATTAAGTGGGAATTCTTTATTAAGACGTCACTGATGAACTTTGCTACAAATACTTGTACTTTTCTCTACAAAAATAGTTTCTGCACGGCACTTCATCTACTCCACAACGTCCCGTCTCCTGCATGATGGCAACTCCTTCTCATCCTTACAACCTTCATTCAATGAAACGACGCTCATCTCCAACCACAGTGTCCGACAAAGACACCGATATGGGCACCGGAGCATCTGGAGAGCTATCTTCACTCACCTCAAGGGCATGGGGCTACAAAATAGAAACCATCCTGCACGACATCCAGTCGTCCTTCTCAGCGCAAGGAGTACCAGCTATGCAAGCCATTTGAGATGACCTGGTCTACATTAAAGCTATTTCACCACAGTCAACGGTCCATACCAGCCTACAGCCAGTACTCTTCTCAGCCTTGCCTCACGAAGGCTCTGTCGACTGGCTCAAACAATTCCAAGCCTGGATTTCCTTATATGGTTGGACTGATCCTTTGCATATTTCCAATGCCTTGTGCTTGTTTCTGAGGGGGACTGCCATTTCCTGGTTCAATGCACGTCTAGAACAAGTCAAAGGAGATACTGCCACCCTGTATGCAGCTTTCAAACACAATTTTCTCCAAGCACATCCACCTTGGTGGGAACGTACCATGCAACCCTCTGAATCTCTAGAAGACTTCATAGTGGACATTGAGTCTCTCTGCAAATGTCTGCAGAAACCTGAGAAAGAGCAAATCACAACCTTTGTCCGGGGACTGCTTCTTCAACTCCGTCTTTATGTAATCCAACAGAACCAACAACCTGGATGGACACAATCCAAGCTGCACGACTTGCACAAAAGTACATATTAATGTCCTGTGCCACCAGTATACAAGCACCTCAGTCGTCACAGTTAGCCACACTCACAACATGTGTCCGGCAGCAGCAATCAATGATAGAGATGCTCAACACAACTGTCAATAGTCTGTATGTCAGCTCCGTTGCTTCTTCTGCTACCTCTGCCAATGTTCTCCAACCATTTCGAGAACCACCTGATCTGACTCCACCTTCACGTGAGCCTGTGACCTACCAATGGTGTGAATTCAGAGGACACATTGCCGCTGTCTGCCGAAAGCTGAAGTACCACAACAGAAATCAAGAGAACCAAAGGTACTCACTGCCGCAAAATCAGTAAGATAACCACAACTACTCCCAGGATTAGAGGATTACAGCAACTGACTGCCCCTCTGACTCACGCAACTCAAACAAAGCACACCCTCCAACTGCGAACTCAGGCACACTCTTGCTTTGAGGGGCAAAGATACCTGTCATCAGATCACCTCTCCTGGCCAACTATGTCCCTGTAACCATCGGAGATTGGTCCACACATGCCTTGGTCGACACTGGAGCAGAAATATCAGTTATCAACAGCAGTATTCTGAACAAGCAAGCTATTCATCACTTACCTAATGTCTCTCCAGTCAACCTAAAGTACATTATCACAGCAAGTACAGCTACAATACCTATCACAGGTGTGGTTCATCTCAAGCTCCACTTTGGCTCACAGCAAGCTACCGTCAAGTTTTACATAGTGCATGATCTTCAACCTGCAGTAATTCTTGGCCTGGACTTCCTCGGCGGCAACTCACAGCTACAGACTCAGTCACTGTGCCTCCTAAGTCAGAGGTGGTTTTGATTGCCAAGATTCACTTTCACAAGGTGTTGGCATCATTACGGGATCCCCTGCACTGCATTCATCAAGTCTTCTTCCAGGAAACACCTTATCAGTGGTGCATGGTGCAGCAGTCTTCCAAAAATGCTGCAATTTCACAGATGAGCCTGTAGTCATCTCAAAGGGTGCCAACATTGGGAAGTTTGTCTGCTTTTCTTCAGGTGACCAGCTCCATCTCATGCAAGAACCTCAGCCTGGTTCCACCAACTCTAGCCTGTCAGTACTATCACAACCACTCTAGCTTCAACAGAGTTACCCCTCAGTCAGTGACTATCCTCTTCAAAACTTCCAGCAACTCCAACAGAAAAGCAACAACTTTTGAAATTCCTGGAGAATTACCTGGATGTCTTTGTAGGTCCAGATAACAAGCTCGGATGCTGTGATATCCTGCAACACACCATTGAAGTGCAGCCCAACCAGAAACCAATCCGTCAGTGAGCCTACAAAGTGGGACACAAACAGAAACAAGTCCTTGAGGACATAACCAAAGACGTGCTTGAATAAGACATTGTCAAAGAGTCTACAAGTCTCTGGGGTTCACCTTGCCTGCTGGTGGTAAAGAAGGACAAAGTTTATCGCTTCATGGTAGACTACAAAAAACTCAGTGCATACACAGTGCAAGGATGCTCATCCCTTACCTACAACTCAAGATGCCTTAGAGAGTCTTGGTGCAGCCAGTCCTGCTTACTTCACCACTCTAGACCTTCAGAGTGGGGTCTACCAAGTTTCCATTGATCCAGCTTCTCATCGATGCACGGCATGGCGCTGCCACTTGGGACTTTTTCAATTCAAACATCTGCCTATGGGACTTCAGAAATAGTCCAGCCACATTCCAATGTGTTATGGAAGCAGTACTACATGGGTTGTCTTGGAAATCTTGCCTAGTCTACCTGGATGACGTTATTGTCTTCAGCAGAACTTGGCCAGAGCACCTGCAACATCTCAAAGAAGTGTTCAAACATCTCAGACAAGCCAATCTCCAGCTTTGCCCAGAGAAGTGTTGTTTTGCACAGCATCAAATTCATTACCTGGGGCATGTGGTTAGTTCTCAAAGCATCGCTCTAGATCCAGATAAGCTCTCAGCAGTAAAAGACTATCCAGAACCTAACTATCTCAAAGATCTTTGAGCTTTCCTGGGCTTGTCTGGCTACTACCGTGCTGGCCTCTCTAATCAATCAAGTTCTTCTCTCCAATCGTGCCTCTCCACTTTCTGGAGTTCATACGGGAATATGCAGAACTCTCGAAAAGACAAGGCTTCACTTCTTCTGGCCTCACATGTACAAGGACATTGTCTGATTTGTCAAATTCTGCCAGCCCTGCTCCCAAAGAAAGCCTCCTGCCAAACTGACAAAGGCACAAATCATTTCAATGCTTGTAGCCACTGAACCATTAAAAAGAGTCAGCACAGACATTCTTGGGCCTTTACTTACATGCTGTGACTCTGGCAACAAATACATCCTTGTTTTTGTGGACTACCTAACAAAATATGTGGAACTAATCCCCCCTTAAAGACATTAAAGATGCCACAGTGGCAAGTGCCTTCCTCAACACAGTCATTTGTCGTTATGGTACCCCATTGTACCTGCATTCAGACAGAGGCACTAACTACCTTTCCAGCATTATCCGAAAAACATGCAGACTTCTCGACATTAAAAAAACACACACAAGTTACCATCCACAATGCAACGGACAGAGTGAAAGGATGATGTCTAAAATTCTCAACACACTCTCCAAGTACCTCGATGAGACTCGCAACACCTGGGACCATTTTGTTCCCTTTGTGCAATTTTCCTATAATACCAGCTCTTGTGTCAACAGTACAGAGTACACATACTTCTTCTTAATCCATGGATGTCACCCAAGAACTCCACTGGACAGGGATCTCTCTCACTGCTAGAAGATCCTAAGTCAGTTTCTTCTTTCATTATTCCTATGCTGGAACAGCTTGAACTTACTGTATCAGACATATTGCAATCACCACTTTGGGCCACAGAAAATCTGCCATGCAGAAAATGTCAGCAGCAAAGTCGCATGAGCCTTCATTCTCCGTTGGGGACATTTCTTATTTGTACCAACCCGTCCTCGTTCCAGGTGCCACCAAGAAACTGCTTTGCCCCTGGACTGGTCCCTTCTACATGTAGAAAAGTGTCCTCCTGTGCACATTCATCTACACTGCAAGTCTGATGGAAAGCTGGTATACAACAAAGTCCACATCAACCAACTGAAACATGGGTACCTGATTAACAATCTTCCAGATGACCCCAGTCCACCTAACAATGAAGCTGCATTTGAGCCTGTCATTCTATCTGACGCTGAGATCCTATCAGACAACTTGCTACCAGTTCCTAGAGATCTTCCTACTTCTGGCACTCTCCAGCCAGATTCTGTTTTGCCTGATTTGCCAGATGATTTGTCTGGGACTTTCTCTTTTCAGTCTACTTCTTCTTCTTCTTCTTCTCAGGACTCTTTTCTACACACTGGTGTACCAGATAGAGAAGATCCTAAGGAAGACATTTACTGGCAGATCGTGGACATACAGATACATACAGTGCTGTGGATTTGACAGTAGGCAGAACTCCTGGGTCGCTTTTAACAACCTGACCCCGTCCTGGCAGGAACTGGTGCAATCCACTCATGCCTCCATTCCCACTAACTGGAAAGGTTGACAGAGGTCTTGAACTTCGATACTGGACTCAATGTATTTTGGGACTGAATCTTCTTTCTCTGGTGATAGTCTCTGTCTTTGTTTTGCAGTAAATGTTCTTGTACCTATCTTATGCTACTGTTTCTGATGGTACCGCATTCCTGCATTTAACGCTTTTTTCCCCTTTGGACTGTCCTTTCACATGGACAGTCCACCTGTTATTGTTTTGCAACTGTCATTAAAGTATGATCCTGCATTCTAGATATCCTCCTGATGCTACCCTTCCCTCTCTTCCCTTTCCCTTCCTTCATACTTTAGCATTTGTGGCATGACATGGCTTCCAGTGCTATGATGTTCCCTTCTCTCTGGTGCTACTCTGACTGGTCCCCAGTGTAGTCCAGCCCCCCACAACAGTGAAGAACTGTGTGTTAAAAATGTGCATGCCTTGAAATGCTAAAAATGTATTTTTTTTGCCTTAAACTTTCTTAGAAACTGTTGTAGTGTTATTGCTTGTTTGAGTGGTGCTCACATTCACTGTCCTGGCGATGATGTGAAGCACATATTAAGCATGGGGCTTATTGTTAGCTGCCTCCCCTTTAAGAGCACTTAGAACCTGCATGTAACAATCTGTTGCACTGCCTGGTAGTGCCATGTAATGCCTGTCAGTCAAAGAATCAGTTAGTCTGGGGCTTGCCCTCATGAAGAGAACATCTGCTGTACAGAATAAACCATTATTCTTTATTTTATGTGCCCGTCTAGTTATTTGAATGGTCCAGCACAGGGTCCTCACCAGCGGCAACTGAAGGGTCTGGCAGACCACAGAGAAGGTAAGGGGTTTTTAAGGGTGGACCAATACCAAAAATGCTACAGAAGCATTTTTCAGAAAAAAGATGCTCAAGAACAAGGGAACATGCAATGAAGCTGGGGGGTGGAGACTCAGGGGAGATGTGAGGAAGTACTTCTTCACAGAAACAGTGATGGATGCCTGAAACAGCCTCCCAAAGGAGGTGGGGGCAGGCATTCCAGAGAAGGGCAACTAAAATGGTTCAGGGTCTGCATCAAAAGCCCTATGAGGAGAGACAAAATGACCTCAGTATGTACACAATAGAAAAAAGAAGGGGGGGCTATGAAAGAGACTTTCAAATACCTCACAGGTGTAAATAAGGTTGAGAGGGAAGCATTTTTCAGAAAAAGAGATGCTCAAGAACAAGGGGACTTGCAATGAAGCTGGAGGGTGTAGGCTCAGGGGAAACGGGAGAAAATACTTCTTCACAGAAAGAATGGTGGATGCCTGAAACAGCATCCCAGAGGAAGTGGTGGGGCTAAAATGGTAACCGGATTCAAGATGGCAGGAGATAGGCATAAGGCAACCTTAGAGGTGAGGGGGTGGGGGTAAAGCTGGAGATCAAGTAGGGTCTGCAGTGTTACAATAGGTAGGGTAAATAGGCAGACTACATGAACCAAGTGGTCCGCGTATGCCATCGAATTCTGTGTTTCTATGTTTCCTTCCTTTTCAGGGTTAACAATTTCTTTTCATTGGGAACTTTGTTTTAGGTCATGGGATTCACTTCTAGAGGTATTTGATTCTCAGACCTTTTGTTTTTTACTTTTCTAAACAAATACGAAAATAAGCATTTCAAATATGTATATTTTTTATTCAGTTGTTTTATTCTTAAAGTAAGAACAGACTGTATGATTTAAGAAACAACTTGAAACTAAAAACGAATAAACAAAATACTTTATTTTTTTCCTCCCTCTTTACTGGCTGAAAAGCAGATTTAGATCCTTGCCTAATGATAATGCGAGCATGGTGGGCTGTTAAGTGTTGGAAGGGGCTTTGCCAGAGTGTGAACAGCACAGATCTGGTTACAAATGCCCATTTTCCAGTTTGGGGCATGAGTCTGTACCAGTGATGAGGAGATGATGTACTGTTTGAAATACCTCTCTGATAATGGTTAGAAAACCCACCAATTTCAGGAGCAGCACTCATGGGGCTTAAGGGCTTAAGCTTTGATTTTTTTGGAATCTATGGGACAATGGACCTCTGGAAGGTGTTACAAACTACTTTCCATGGCAAGTGTGACACAAAACATGATTTTTAGTTTCAGAATTTTAAAATTTCTTGAGGCAGAGCAGGGAGGCTACAGCCTCCCCTCCATGCCTCAACACTCATCAAAGGAACAGTTAGCAGCAGGAAAGGACAGGATGGGGATACATGTTGGAGGGCTCTGGTTGCAAATGCCAGGAGCCTGAGGAACAAAATGGGAGAACTGGAGGCCACCATGAAGGAGGAGGACCTTGATATTGTAGCAGTGAGTGAGACTTGGTGGAATGAGCACCATGCCTGAGAGACAGTGATCCCAGGGTATTGTTTGTTTAGGAAGGATCGGGAGGGAAAGGGGGGGAGGAGTGGCATTATATGTCAAGGATGGGATTGGGGCCATTGAGGAATGGGAAGAGGAGGAGGAAACAGAGATAATATGGGTCACCCTAGACAGGGACAAGGGGGAAAACCTGCGAGTTGGGGTAGTCTATAGGCCTCCTATGCAGGGGGAGGAAGGGGATAGACACCTGGTAGAATCAGTAGTGAGGATTGCACAGAAAGGGGAAATTGTGCTAGCTGGGGACTTAAACCTTCCGGACATCAACTGGGAGGCCCAGACAGCAATCTCCATGAGGAGCAGGGGCATCTTGGAGGCTCTGCAAGGCATATTCCTACAGCAAAGGGTCAATGAGTCCACTAGGGGTGAAAACCTGTTGCATGTGGTCCTCACAAATGGGGACAGTGTGGAGGAAGTGGAGGTGGGGGAAGAGTTTGGCAGCAATGATCACAGGGCTGTCAGATTCAGGGTGAGAGCGGGCAGTGAGAGGGTTAGGACGAGAGCCAAGGTAATGGACTTCAGGAAGGCTGACTTCCATGGAATGAGGAAGATAGTTAGACAAGAAATGCTGAAGATAGTGGATGTGCAGGGGGTGGAGGAATTATGGGCGGCCATCAAGAGTGGAGTATATAAAGCCATGGACTCATATATAAGAAGGTTAAGAAATAATACAAGACGGAAAATAGCTCTATGGTTCACTAGAGAGGTGGCATTGGGGGTCAAGGAGAAGAATAGAGCATTCAAGAGGTACAGAAAGACACAAAAGGATGAGGACAGGGAAACCTACAGGGAAAAAAAAAGGAGGCAGGGCAAAAGATAAGTGCAAAGGAGGCTACTGAGGAGAGGATAGCGAAGCAGGCAAGGAAGGGGGACAAAACCTTCTTTAGGTACGCTGGAGAAAGGAGGAGGGCACAACATGGGACTGGAAGACTAAGGGGGGAAAGTGGAAAAATCCTGGAAAGGGATTTAAAAAAAGCAGAGGCATTAAACAGCTATTTCGCCTCAGTCTTCACGGAAGAAAGAGAGGGTAGGAGACCAGGACAGGTGGGGGAGCGTGACAGCCACAGGCAGGTGGGAGTGGCAGAATTCACAACTGAAGGAGTAAGGGAAGAGCTGGGTAGACTTAGGGTGGACAAGGCAATGGGGCCTGATAGGATGCACCCAAGGGTTCTCAAGGAGGTGAAGGATGAACTGGCGCCGAACCTGGCAAGGTTGTTTAACTTGTCCTTGGTCACAGGGGTGGTGCCAACAGACTGGAGGAGGGCAGAGGTGGTCGCACTACATAAGGGGGGGAGGAAAGATGAGGTTGAAAACTACAGGACGTTAGTCTTATCTCGGTGGTGGGGAAGGTAATGGAAATGCTACTTAAGATCAGGTTGATAGAATACTTGGAAATATATGGCATGCAGGATGATAGGCAGCATGGCTTCACCAAGGAAGTTCCTGTCAGAATAACCTGATAGAATTTTTTGATGGGGTGACATGGATAGTGGACCAGAGAGGAGTGGTGGACTTGGCCTATCTGGATTTCAGTAAGGCCTTCCACACCATTCCACATGGCGGAATGGTGCATAAGCTGGACAGACTAGGGGTGGACCACAAGATCACCAGGTGGGTGGAAAACTGGTTGAAGGGAAGGAATCAGATGGTGGTGGTAAATGGGACACATTCCAGGGAACGGGCGGTGATCAGCGGGGTGCCACAGGGGTCAGTGATAGGGCCAATACTCTTTAACATCTATGTTAGTGAAAATAACCCCAAACAGGTATACACACTGAACAATATAAATATTAAGGTTTCCTGCATCGAAAAAGATCTGGGGATCCTAGTAAACAATAAACTTTCCCCATCTTCTCATTGTAATAAAATCGCAAATCAAACCAATGCTGTTCTGCGTAGGATAAATAGTACATTTGTTTCTAAAACTGAACAGTGCATCATTACTCTGTATAGATCCCATGTCAGGCCCTACTTAGATTATGGCTCCCCTTTTTGGAGTCCTTACCTAATTAAGGATATACATAGAATTGAAAGGATCCAGAATACAGCTACAAAAATTATTCCACACTTTGCACATCTAGATTACGAGTCAAGACTACAGAAGACAGGTTTACATTCCCTTAAACTGAGAAGAACAAGAGGTGATCTATTACAACTTTTCAAGATTATTAAGTCACCCACCTTGATGGAGCAATGTGGTATAACACTATCTTCCAGAAAAACTGTACCCAGGCTAAATAACAAGCAACTGGATATTAATAAATGCAATACAAACAAAAGACAAAACTTTTTTCTCCATAAGAACTCCGAGATTATGGAATACTTTGCCACAAGACATTGTTGACTCAACTACTGTTACGACTTTTAAAATCAAACTTGACAATTGGTTAACCAGATAATATCACAACAATGATCCACACATGTGGAGGACAATCTCGATGGGCCACGGCTTTCTTTTGTCCTTTGAACCAAGAACCAAGACCTAGCGGAGGGACTGGAGGGACTGGAGGGATGGGTGTGCCTGTTCGTAGATGATACAAAGGTCTGCAATAGGGTTGATTCACCCAGTGGGATGCAAGCCATGAGGCGGGACCTGGAGAGGCTGGAGAGGTGGTCAGACACCTGGAAATTGAAGTTTAATACACAAAAGTGCTCGGTGATGCACATGGGAGGAGAAATAGGAAGGAACCTTACTCCCTTGGGGGTGTGGTGATTAAGGAGAAGGAATCAGAAAGGGACCTGGGGATTATGGTAGCACGAGACCTCAAGGAGGGCAGCCAGTGTAGCAGGGTCGTGGGAAAGGCAAATGGAATGTTGGCCTGCATTGTGAGGGGTTTTAATAGCAGAAAGAGGAAGGTGCTAATGCTGTTATACAGAACCATGGTCAGGCCGCATCTTGAGTAAGGGGTGCAGTTCTGGAGGACTCATCTATGCAGAGATGTTGAGCTGATGGAGAGGGTGCAGAGAAGGGCAACCAAAATGGTATGAGGGATGCAGGATGTACCCTATGAAGAAAGATTGAGAAGACTAAATTTGTACCCTCTGGAGACTAGGAGGGAGAGGGGGGACATGATTGAGACCTTTAAATATCTGAAGGGAATAAACAAGATGGAGGGTGATAGTTTGTTCAGATTGAAGAAGGGAGCGAACACGAGGGGACATAGCCTCAAACTGGAAGGTGGGCAATACAGAGATAATGTCAGGAGGCACTTTTTCACAGAGAGGGTGGTGAAGGCCTGGAACAAGCTGCCAGAGGAGGTGTTGGCAGCTGAAATGGTGGAGGGGTTCAAGAGGGCTTAGGATTGATTTAAGGGTCTGGGAAGTGAGGGTGGAAACATAACAGATGGGTGGCAATAGGGTGTTGGGGAGTCTAGATGGGCTAGGAGGCCTTTCTCTGCCATCACATTTCTGTGTATCTGTGTATCTGAGAATCACATTAGATGCCACTGTTAAACAATGAATGTGACCGTCATCAGTTTTAGTCAAGAAACAGTTGTTAACTTTAAAAGTCAGCTTTGATTTTCAATAAACATACAGTGTTTCGTAAAGTTTATTTCTTAAACAACATTACTGGGATCCTGCAGCATGCTTAGCAGCTAGAGTACAGTATTTTAAAATACAGAAAGTCTAGGCAAGTTGCCGTTCATTTTGATCGTTTCACTTGAATGCCCACCATCTTGGCTTAGATTATTGAAACCAAAGGGCAGAAGACAGCATCTTATTTTTTTGAGCCCCTTAAAAGGCCTGCTCTGTGAAAACCTAGGATTGAACCAGGGACCTTTAGATCTTTAGTCTAAGGCCCTGTCCACACTACCCCTCTGTAACATTACAGAGTGCCCAAACCGTTACCGCAATGGTTTGCGTTTACACCTGTAACGTTACAGAAGGCATTTTCATAACCGCTGTTGAAACCACATATGAGGTGGTTTCAACAACGGTTATGAAACCGGTTATGCCTCGGTAACGTTACCGGGCATAGTGTGGACGCGTGGCACCGGTCCCCTAGCGCAGTGAGAGCTGCATTATGGGATCGGGTGCCACAGTAACAGTCGCCTGGCTCCAAGTGTGGACCAGCGGTGCCATCCTGTCCGGACACCGCGGTAGGAGACACTGCACCACCCCCGTTGTAACGGTTTCTTGTCTGTTACAGGGTCTGAGCGGTGCAGTGTGGACGTGGCCTAACTCTCTCCTAACTGAGCTATTTTGGCTCTTTAGAGTGCGATCTTGCAGCTACTAGAGCCCATCAGTTTGGCCCTGTCCACACTACACCACTTACAGTCTGTAACGGTTCCAAACCATTACAGACCGGAACCATTACAGTGTGTCCACACTGCTGGCAAACAGTCTCGATAACGGTTTGGAACCGTTATAGCCTGTCCACATTGTGGGTGCCGTGTAACCATTATGGCTGCACCCTATCCCACATTGCAGTTCGTGCTGCACTGGGGGAATGCTGGAGCTACACACTCATGTGTCCACACTATGGCTGGTAACATTACAGGGGCACAACCGTTTTTGTAACCGTTGTTCAAACCACCTCATAAGTAGTTTCAACAATGGTTACGAAAATGCCTTCTATAATGTTACGTGATGTAAACGCAAACCGTTGCGGTAACGGTTTGAGCCCTCTGTAACGTTACAGAGGCATAGTGTGGACAGGGCCTTTATGTTCTGCAACTGCTTCTTTGGCACATTCAGCTTCTTCTGTCTTGACATACAGTATATACACAGAAACATAGATATTGACAGAAGATAAGGACTGATTGATCCTCCTAGTCTGCCTATTTTTTCTACCTACTATGACACCTCAGAGCCTACTTGATCTCTGGCTTTACCCCCCCACCTTTCCCTGTGTCTAAGGTTGCCTTATGCCTATCCCATGCATTCTTGAAGCCTGTAACTGTTTTTGCCCCCCCCACCTCCTTTGGGAGGCTGTTCCAAGCATCCATCACTCTTTCTGTGAAGAAGTACTTCCTCACATCTCCCCTGAGTCTCCCCCCTCCAGCTTCATACCATGTCCCCTTGTTCTTAAGCATATATTTTTTCTGAAAAATCCTTCCTTCATGAACTTTATTTATACCCATGAGGTATTTAAATGTTTCTATCATATCTCCTCTCTCCTTCCTTTCCTCGAGGGTGTTCATATTGAGTTCCTTCAGTCTCTTCTCATAGGACTTGTGATGCAGACCGTGCACCATTTTGATTGCCCTCCTCTGGACCGCCTCTACCCTGTCTATGTTCTTCCAGAGATATGGTCTCCAAACTGGATATAGTACTTTAGGTGAGGTCTCACCAGTGACCTATACAGCTGTAACACCACCTCTCTCTGCTGGTGATACCACTCCCTATGTGGCCTAGCATCCCACTAGCTCTCCCCCCTGCCTTGTCAGACTGTCTTGCCACCATTAGGTCATCAGATATGAATTACTCCCAGGTCCCTGTCCTGTCCTGTTGGGTGGTGGTTAATGCTACCTCTCCATGTTGTATTCCACCCCTGGGTTTCTGTGCCCCAAGTGCATGATTTTGCACTTCTTCACATTGAAACCTAGCTCCCATACCCTTGACCACTTCTCTAACCTTCCCAGATCACTATTCATTTTTTCCACACACACCCGGAGTGTCTAACCTATTACTGATATTAGTGTCATCTGCAAAGAGGCATACCTTCTCTTCTAGCTCCTCTGCAATGTTTATTTATTATTTATTTATGACTTTGATAACCGGGTGAGTGCACTGATCCCAGGGACCGTTTTCAGGCACGACCCGGACCATAACACATGGCGCAGGGTGACAGTGGAGTACAAGGTAACAGTAATACACATGAAACAGATTTGATACAAGCAACAATAGTAGACACAATATACAGGTTTGATGCATAGGTCCATTTGAGAACAGTGAATACAAGGTTTCAATATCAGACATGAGAAAACGTGGTACAAACAAACAAATCATAGGCACAGTGTACAATGTGAGACTGCATCATCCAGTGAGCAAGTAATACACAGAATACTCAGTAAAAAAATGTATATACAATACGTACAGGCAAGTAAGTCAAATATTGCTGTGAAAAATGCAATATAACAGTTGCAGGCAAGAGAGTTGACTAGTGTGGGTAGGTGGGTAACCCCTGGGCTGGGGAGTTGACTAGCGTGGGTTGGTGTGAGACCCCTGGGAGCATCGGCAGGATGAGTTTTCCAGGAACCAGACTTTAAGGTGGGACTTGAAACTGGAGTGTGTGTCAATGGAATGGAGTTCAGCCAGTAGTTTATTCCACTGCAAGAGGGCAGCTGCAGACCAAGCTCTGCTACCCATGTTGGTGGATACCCTAGGAACAGCTAGAGGGGGAGTACCATTTGAGCGGAGGTTGCGGAGGAGTGTTCGGGTTTTCAGAAGGGCAGTTAGGGGGGATTCTGGAGCCGTGCGGATGACATTGTCCACCATGCAGCAGAGGGCTAGGTCAAAGTCACCTTGCAGCAGTAGCCATCCAAGGGTATTATAGAGGGTACAGTGGTGGGTGGAGAACAGGGCCAATAAAGCAAAGCGGCAGGTGCTGTTGTAGGCAACAGAGAGTTTAGCCATAGCAGTAGCTGAGATCCTGGCATAAATAGGGGAGCAGTAGTCAAGAACAGGGAGAAGATTACCCTGGACAATGGCTAGTCTAGCTTCAGGGGTAAGGTATTGCCTGAATCTATAGACGGCACCTAACTTTTGATGGAACCTTCTGACAAGGGAATTTTCATGCTCAGTGAAGGTGAGGGAGGGGTCGAGCAGTACTCCTAAGTATTTGTAGGTGTTGACATCCTCCAGTACCATCTGGGGTGAGAATGCGTAAAGGGGCGTAGCTTTTAGTTTTGGACAGGAAGGGCTTAGATCCAAACAGCATGGATTTCGTCTTTTTGGCATTTACTAAGAGGAGGTTTTTTGAGAACCAACTGTGGGCTGCAGCATAGTTGTGTGAGAGAACTGAGGAAATTGCAGCCGTGGATTTGTCACTTTGGAAGAGGACAAGGTCATCGGCATACAGGAGAGAGTTACAGTTGAGGCAGTCGAAGGGAAGTGCATTAACGAATAAGGAGAAAAGGAGGGGACCCAGGATTGAGCTTTGAGGGACCCCCACAGAGACAGGCAGGGTGGGGGCGTAGGTTTGACCAATACACATGAATTGTGAGTGATCAGTAATGTAGCTAGTGAACCAGCTTGTGACTTTCTGAGAACAACCAAGGAGGCTAAGCTTGGAGGTAAGGAGAGCATGGTTAACCATGTCAAAAGCCTCTGAGAGGTCGATGAAGACAACCCCGGTGGCTTTACCATTATCCATGTTAGAGAGGATGTGGTCAGTCAGTAGAGTGAGGGCAGTGGCGGTGGAATGATTCTTGAGAAAGCCATGCTGTTGGTTGCATAAGAGGGTGTATTTGCTTATGTACTCAGTGAGCTGATTGTGGACTGCTCTCTTGAGTAGTTTACTGAGATGAGGGAGGATGGATATTGGACGGTAATTGTCGGAGGATTTGGGGTCACCAGATTTAAGAATGGGGATAACCTTAGCTATCTTCCATGGGGTCAGGCATGGAGGAGGTGGAAAGGGCAAGGTTAAAGATGAAGGTGAGTGGCTTGGCAATCACCGAAGAGATCAGCTTAAGAAAGACTAGAGATAGGCCATCAGATCCGGAGGAGCCGTGGTTAGGTAGATGTTTGAGTAGCTTTCACTGTATCATGTATGGAGAGGGCTTTAAAATAGAATGGGGGTATTTGCAGGTGAGTGGCAGAGCTGGAGGAGGATGGCAGTGTGTCAGATATTAGGGCCGGGCTTTGAGGTTGGGCAGTTGGCAGCTTATTTAGGTACATGGATAAGTTGGTGAACTTACAGTTGAAGACACTGGCCACATCGTGAGGGTCGGTCAGAAGCCCATCCTGGGAGTTGAGATGTGGTGCAGTGTAGCTGGAGTGGGGGTTTAGGAGAGAGCTGATTAAGTCCCAGAATTTTCTAGGCTCTCCAAGGTTGGCCTTTTGCAGGTTGCAGAAGTGGGTCTGTTTCAAAAATTTGGCCTGTTGTTTACATTTGTTCCTCATGTGCCTGTAAGCATCCAAGAGGGCAGGAGAGGGGGTTGCTTTGAAAGTGGACCAGGCATGGCCTCTGGCCTTCATAAGGGTTAGGAGGTCTTTAGAGACTCAGTGCGAGCACCCACCTCTGACCCGTCTGGTAGTGACAGGGAAAAAGCAGTCCTGGAGTGTTAGTAGAGTCTGGGTAAATGTGGAAACTGCCATAGCTACATTGGAAAGGGAAAAAAGCGTGGACCAGTCCAAGGACTGCGCCTCCTTGAGGAGATTTGTGGAGACTGGGCAGCTGAAATGTCTTAGAGATAGGTATTTGGGTGGGGGAGCACTTTAGTTTGGAAGACCAGAGGAGATAGGTCGGTGAATGATCACTTACAGAGTCAGCCATGGTGCCAGTGTGTAATGCTCGGTCCTCCCTGTTTATGAGGATCCAGTCTAGTAGAGTCTGGGTGGCTGAGCGTGGATTAAGTTTGGTGGGAAGAGTGATCACCTGCACCAGGTTGTGCTGCTTTAACAGGGATACATAGGCAGGCTGGTGGCAGCTCAGCCAGTTTAGATTAAAGTTGCCGAGAAAGATAGATTCCCTATGGGGAGTTAGAGAGCTCAGGCCTTGGAGGAGGCTGGTGAGTCCAATGGTTCCATTCGCAGGGGGGTTGTAGCAGCAGCCAATATAGAGTTTTTTGCAGGATCCCAGGGTCAATTCTGAGAGTAGCCATTCACTAGGCGAAGAAAGGTCGGAGTGTAGGACAATGCTAGCTGAGAGTCCGCTAATAAATCTCTAATTTCACTAATAAAGACATTTAACAAGACCAGTCCCAGTACTGATCACTGTGGCACTCCACTTGTCACCCTTCCATCCTCGGAATGAACTCCATTTACCACCAGCACCCTCTGTCAACTGTCCCCCAACCAATTTCTCACACAGTTTACCACCTTTGAACCCACTTCTAGGCTTCCCATCTTGTTTATGAGTCTCCTGTGTGGAACAGTGTCAAATGCCGTACTGAAGTGTAGGTGGGCCATGTCCACCACTCCACGTTGATCCAATTTCCTGGTCACCCAGTTAAAATAATTCTATTAGATTTGTTTGACATGATCACCCCCCAGTGAATCCATGCTGCCTCAGATCCTGAAGGCTACTGTATTCCAGATATGCCACAATCCTTTCCTTCAGTAGTGATTCCATTACTTTCCCTACCACTGAAGTCAGGCTGACTGGCCTGTAGTCACCCGCCTCCACTTTGCTTCCACTTTTCAATCAATCAATCAATCAATCAGTCAATCAATCCTTTATTTGTTAAGCACAAATTTTGGGGAATCAAAGCATTTTACATACTGTCAAAAAGTTGCATCTTATTTAAAATCAGCAATACTAAAATATTTAAATTAAATCTTATCAGGAAAGGCCTGGCTAAATAAAAATGTTTTCAATTTGACTTTAAAATGGTCAATGGTCTGGCACTCTCTAACCTGACAAGGTAATAGAATTCCACAGGGTGGGGGCCGCAAAAGCAAACGTACATGCCGCCAGATGATGTCACTTTTGTTAAGTGGAACTACATCTTACCTCTTCCAGTCCTCCGGAGCCACTCCTGTCTCCAGTGAGTGACTGAACACTACTGTGCCCTTTCGGGCTGTTTCCTTTCAAACAAACTGCATTCTGCAGTTTGGTAAGCAGACTAAGGAGTAAGCTGCCCCAATGCTCACCCTCCAAGCAAGGGGACTACTGTGCCCTTTTGGGCTGTTTCCTTTCAAACAAACTGCATTCTGCAGTTTGGTAAGCAGACTAAGGAGAAGCTGCCTGACGCTCACCCTCCAAGTAAGGTACGGGTTGGAACTCTGAATTTTGGCATCTACTCCTGGAGGAATCTCACTTGCTCCTGTTTGCCAATGTTTCTCACAGTATGTGCAGCAATTCAGAAGTCTTCTAGGAAATGCTGCCAAGAAATTAATGCTAGGACTGACCTCTGCTTGACATGTTCTTGATTTCTCACTTTAAGTAATGTTTAATCTGATGTAGAGATTTCTTAAGAGTTGATTTAAGTTTTGAGAGAGGTTTTAAGGTAGTGTGATTTTGCTATCTGCCCTGAGCCCTGTGCCACTTCTCTTAGAGCTGTAAGCCTGTGGGCTGCACCCTTGACCTCTGTGTCCCATTGAGTCTGCTGCAGTCCCCCCCCAAAAAAAAAAACTTGCTTCAGAACCTCCCTGCCTGTTCTTTTTTTTTTTGCTGACTTTTTCATTAGCAGAATATATCTTTTAGCCACTAGAGGGCCCAGTTATAAGCACACTTACCCAATCCAACACAATACAGTTCCTGTCTCATTTCACTTATTGTGAGGTCAGTCTATCACTATTCATCAGTCTTTGCCTCCTCCCTCTTCTACTGATTGATACCGATTTATCCCATTTGCAGCTTATACTCTTCACCCACTAGAGTGGTTTTCCCTCAACCATGCCAAAGCTGCTCTACATCTCCTTACTCTCTACTACTCCTGGACACTCTTCCTTTACTGCTCAGCTGCTATGGGTACCTACACTCCATTACTAAGTCTGCTCTCCTTCACCCTCTTGGTACAGACCTCACATCGACTGGAGCACCTTTCCTCCACACTAGGCACCTCATCCCCAGGTTACCCCACAGTGACTCGGCCCTTCCCCACCCTTGACACACCCATGACCCCCCAACACCCCCACCCTGCCAACACCCCCACTCCCTCTGCCCTCCAAGGCCCAACCTGGACCCAGCTCTCCCCTGCCATTTCCACCCTTTGCACTTTATCTATCCCATGCACCCTGATTGTAAAGTCCTCAGCTGGTTGTCGACCCAAGGGTCTCCATCGCCACCGGCCACTAACCAGAATAATTACACTGTTATTATTATTATCTGGTAATGTACACCCAAACCCAGGACCTATGGCTTCCAGCCCTTCTAAACCCTGTACTGCAACTGGCCTCCATTTTGCATCCTTAAACATTTGCAGTCTCCTAAAGAAATCTGCTGCCCTCCAGTGCTGGGTCGTTCAACATCAACCTGACATAATTGCACTGGTAGAGACTTGGCTCTCCAAATCCACCCCTGACTCCCTACCACCCTCTCTGGATATACCATCTACAGGGAAGACCAAGTAGGCAAATGCAGTGGTGATTGCACACTACTTGTATGGGACTCCCTTATAGGTCAGGCACTCCCAGCTCCTAAACTTGATTATGGAGCCCAAGCCCTCACCTTAAAAATCACACCTGACCCCGCCCGAGGCCCTCTCTTCCTCACGGTCTCCTACGTACCCCCGAGGAATCAAAACCAAGCGGTCCAGTCCCTCATTGACTTCCTCACATCTATCCCTCACAAAGTGGAGCAAGTCATCCTAGGTGATTTCAATGTTAACTGGCTTGCCTCCACTGCCTCCCATATAAGGGACTTCTTTGCTGCCCTGGATATGCCCAGTTAGTCACCCAGCCCACCAGATTCAACCACTCTACTGGCACCAGCACTCTCCTAGATGTTGTTATATCTAACCGCCCCTACAAAATCTGGGATGTCACTGTCCTCCCCGACTCTCTTAGTGATCACTCCCCAGTCCTCTGTTTCTGGTCATCCTCCACTCTGAAGCCAGTGTCCCAGGCCACTCTACACTGCCATTTATGCCCTGGCGGTCTCAGAAAATTCAAACAATACCTAGCCCAGCTAGACTGGTCCCCTATCCAGTGCACCCTGACATTGACTCAGCTCTTGACCACTTCACAAACGCCTTCTGTAAGGCTTGTGACCTTTTCGCCCCCCTCACCAGGATCTGCTCCAAAAAATGCAATGCCCCATGGATCACCCTACCCCATCTCCAGAAACTCAAAAACAGAGATAATCTCTGGCACATTGCTGTAGAATCTGGAAAGGCATCTGATAGACAGGCCTACAAAGCAGAACGCAATAAGTGCACTTGGGCCATTAGGCAGGCCAAGGCAGAGCACTACCAGACCACCCTCGCTTCTACTTGAGGTTCAGCCCGGACCTTCTGGGATAATATGAAAGAGCTAAATGGGAAGTCCCGTTCCCCCCACCATCTCAGCTCTCCATCAATGGCACCCCACCACAGATCCACTCCTTATAGCGGATTGCCTTAACCCTGCCTTCTCTGACCTAAGCTCGGTCCTCCCCAGCAGCTTCTTTGACCCAATCCCCATCTCTCTCCCTCCGGTCCTGCATCACCCACCATTCTACCTCCGCAACCTATCCCCCCAAGAAGCCAGGCCACACCTGCTAAAAGCCTTAGGCAGCAGCAACCCCAGCAGTGACCCCCTCGACTCCAGGATCCTCCGTATGGTCTTGGATGAAGTCCTAGTCCCCCTGACTGACCTTCTAAACTGGTCTCTATGCCTGGGTTAGTTCCCAAGTGCTTGGTAAACTGCTGAAATCACATCCATACATAAGAGTGAGGACCGGTCCACCCCCAACAATTACGGCTGATCTCCATCCTCCCCACTCACTAAAGCCCTTGAAAAAGTGGTGTTGATCCAGCTCTCTGAATATCTAACCAAGTATGACATTATGCCCAGAGCACACGGTTTCCGACACAGTACAACCACAGCTCTCCTGGAATTCTCCCAACACCTGCATGCTGCTCTCGACTCTGGCAGCCTTGCAGGAGCAGTGTTCATTGACCTCTCCAAGGCCTTTGACACTGTCTGTCATCCCCTTCTACTTGACTCTCTCCACCAACTTGGCTTCTCTGGCGGTCCCATTTCCTGGTTCTCTAGCTACCTCTCTGCTAGATCCCAGCATGTCAAGATCAGCGGCTCCCTCTCCAGCACTCTTCACATTTGCTCTGGGGTCCCTCAGGACTCCATCCTGGGTCCAATACTTTTTAGTCTCTACCTCAACACCCTCCCCAACTCATGTATCGGTAAAATGCTCCTCTACGCTGATGATGCAGTCCTCACTGCCTCACATCCCAATCCCACCTCCCTCCAGTTATTCCTCCAGCAAGCTTACAACCAAGCTGAAAGGTGGTTCGCCGACCACAGATTGGTCATTAACCTAAAGAAAATCAAAGCAATGCTCTTCTCCCACCACCAAAATAAAACTAAAAAATACCTCCCTCTTGATTATCCCTGCTAGAACAAGTGACCACATACAAGTACCTAGGCATCATGTTCGATACTGCCCTCTCCTTCCACACCCACATTAATGCCCTGTCAGCTGCCATTAACTCTCGGATTGGCCTGCTATACCGGCACAGGGCTTGCCTGCCTCAGGTTGCCCTCAGGCTGGCCATCACCTTCTCCTCCATCTTGTCCCTCGTGGACTATGGCTTGCCCATCTACACCACAGCTGACAACACTGCCCTCTCCAAAATCCAACTGTAACCCCCCTACAAATGGGGGTTCCCAAAAGTCTTCCAGGAGCTTGCCTGAATGCTCCAAGTCTGGGCGGTGTTTGGTGTCTGAGCTGTTTAAATGTGGTTCCAAGTGAGTGCTATTTGAGCCTCCACATACTGTCTCTTTAAGAGCTGTCTGCTTACAGACTTAGTTTGTATGGGGGAACTGTGTATTTAATGCTCGAATCCCACCTGAGCTGCAGAGAAATCGCTCCATTTCTGCAGTCACTAAGAGCGCAGAGGGAGCCTAAATGAAAGATGTAACTGTTTGCCTGAAACCAGTTAGAGTGTTATGTAAAATGCAGTTTGTCTAACTTGCCTTTCTTGCAGCTGGGACTCTGTGTGTGTGTTATCCCTCCATTTTGGACCTAAACTGCTGTGCTGGGTCAATTGGGTTAAGGGTTCCCTAAAATGGAGCCTGTGGATGAATCAGAACTTGGACTCTTAATTTTGAGCCAACCACAACGGGATTGTATGGGCAGTGACTCTGGGAAATGTAGTTTGACCTTGGCGCCTTTTTCTACCAACAGAGGGAGTCTTATTGTGAGTGACAGCTGAATCAGCCAACAGAATAGTGTGGAGCTAAAGAAAATGCCCTGCTCTGAGACTGGAAATATCAGATCAGTTGTGGCAGGGAAGACAGAAGGAACAGTGTGCTTCTGCGGTGTATAGTTTCATGCGGGAAGCACGTGTGAGGCCCTGAGTTTTGGTCTGCAGGCTTTGTGAGTGCCAGTTTGGACTGAATCTGAGTTGTGAGGAGAAAGAAGCACTAGAAGTGTGGAAACCAGGCTCACCCTGCAGAACACTGGAGAAATTGCTGAATCGCGCTTGGTCTGTCAGGAACTGAAGCTGCTGTGTGTGCTCCCGGGTATTTTGCAGTAATTGCGATTGGGATCGAGGAGCAGCCTGCCTGGTATAGTACTTTCCTTTTACATATAAATGTGCATAGTGCTTGTGGGGAATCACTGTTTCAAATGCCCTGTACAGTGAATTGAGTGCTGAAGCTGGAAGTAAACCCCCAGCTTAATTCGGACTACATCCATTTGCTATCAACTGCAGTGGGGTCCAGTCACAAGGACCTTATCCTCATGCCCTGCTCTTCTGGCAATCCAGAGGGACATTCTCCATCCGATCCTCAGCTTGGGTGTTGTGAGTACAAATCAGGGTATTCCTCTACAGCTTGTTTTCAGTCACAAGTGTGTCACCTAATTCTTGTTGTTTCACTGTTTCATGAACTGAGCCCTCCGGCTGTGGATTACAATTGGTTGTTGTGCATATATTTTCTTCTACAGGGCCCTATCCATCTGCACCTGCCGGCTAACCCCGGGTAACGGACCTGGCTAGCCTCCCCCCCAACCTGGGTACCCAGAGTGTGACTTTTCAGACCCTGTATGTGTGCACAGTATTGTGATTTGAATATTTCCAAACCAAATCAACCTGATTGCCCCCCTCCTTGTTACTGTCCCCTAAATAAATCAGATTTGTTGTTGTTATACTATATACTGTCTGTGGTGTTGGTACTTATGGAAACAGTATTGTGTTTTGCTGTGTATGTTGTTTAACCTTACTTTACAGGGGGTCCTCAGAGACGTGCTGCAGAATCAGTCTCAAGGGTAAGTGGTATCTATACGAGTGAACCATGTGTATACGTAGGGTACTGGGGCTGTAACTCCGGTGTACTGTGTGAGCCACTAGAGGGAATAAAAGGGGGTCTCACTGTCCCAGAGGGCTGTGACCAAGCTAGTCTAACCACTGCAAAATAGGACCTAAGCCCCTCAACCCGTCCGTAGTCAAACAGGCAGGGGTAGTAGCCCTTGGGATAGCGCCATCTAGGGGTTACATCTTGGAGGCACCGCTAGTATTAGTGCCCTCTAGTGGCCACATTTACGAATTACTGTTAAAAATAAATGGATACCCCAACAGCAGTGGCTGTACACCAGTTGGTGAAGTGGTGTACTGGGCAGGAGATCGACCCCAAAAATGCTATACTTATCTTGGATATCCTACTGGGTACCAGCACGGACACTGAAGAGGGAGTACTTTCCAAGGTCAAATGTTTACAAGACCCTGTGGTGGTGGGGTGACAGGCTGATCTGCTCGCCCAAACTTTCATGGCCCTAATAGAGTGTAAGAACCCTGTAGACAGTTCTAAAGTGCCACAGACTATTATCTCAGGGGAAACCCTCACTGTCTGGAGAGTGATAACCAAAGACAGTAAAGACCCCAGGGAGAATGAGCCTCCCCCACTATCTGAAACTTTTGAGGAGAAATTTGCTAAGTTGTTGCTGGAAGAAGGGAAAACTGTGGAGGATTTAAAGAAACTATTATTGCCACCTGAGAACATTCCTCCCCCAACACCCTCTCCCCCTCCAGCACCCATTATTGCCCCTCCTCATGTGCCAGTGCTAGTCCCTGTGTCTGTACCTGCCAATAGTCACGACTCTTACCACAGGTTGAAAATTTTCTCTGGCACCCTCCCCACCCCACAAGGAGAGGATGACTGGGAGACCTGGATAGACTATGTTGCCCCTCAAGTGCTAGAATGGCAATGCTCGGAAGCAGAAAAGCGAAAGAGGGTAAGTGAGAGCCTCCGAGGTCCCACCTTGGCTACCATCCGTGCCAAATGGGCCAGTAACCCTGAAGCGACTGCACAGGACTATCTTGAGGCCTTGGAGAATGTGTATGGGAGCCCAGATTCTGATGGGGACCTGTGGTAGACAGTAAGAAATGCACAACAGTACCAAGGGGAGTTGTTGCCTGAGTATGTATCTCAGCTGGAAAAATTGTTGCAAGAATGCCTCAGAAAGGGTAGTTTGTCAGCAATTGAATTGGACTGAACCAGGCTGGACAGGATCCTTAAGTCTGCCCCCTTCTCAGAACTGTTGTTGCTTCAGTTATGCCTGGCCAATTGACTGGAATCCCCACCCTCCTATGATGAGCTAATGAGAGAAATTCCAAGAGTTGAGAAAAGGCGACCCCGGGAGGGACTTGCGCCAATGGCTGCTGCTACGACCCGAGTGACTGAGGGTGACCCGACAAGTGAAGTTCAAGGGCAGAGGTTGGCAGTTAATGAGTGCTCTGAGAAGGAAAAGGGTGTGCCACCATGGGGTGAACTGCTGAGGGAGATTAGGAAAGTCCCTGTTTGTGAGCACAAGGTCCAGTATTACCTTTTGCCGAGTTGGTTCCATGACCAGTTGCTTGAGGAAGACACCTTGAAGGAAGTCCAGGATAAATCTGCTCCTAGTTGATGCTGCTGCTAGGATGCTCCAGTCCACATCTGGAATATTGAGTTCTCCAACCAGCATTACCTCACCCTTGTCTGCCAGTCTGGAGCTGGTGTTTACCCAGCGATTCAGTCTGGTCTCTGATGATCATCACCACTGATTGCTGAACTGTGGGAAGGTGGGGCAGGACAGAATCAAAAACTCTCATCAGGGAGTTACCAAAGTTGGCCAACATCATGGCATAGCTAGCCTGATGGAGACCCAAGGATGCTACAGCATACATCTTTTTTGTGGCGTGGTTAATTTAATGGGGCTTCTTGTCTGGAGGCTTGTCCATGTCCCCCTGGTATCGGAACTTGCAGAACAATGAATCCATTACCAACCCCTCCATGGAGGGGTGGTCAGAGAGCCCAGAAAGGGACCTAGTAGGGAACACATACTTGTGAGCAGAGAGTACTAGGCAGCATGCTGGATGCTGCCAAAGCTCCAGGGCCAGTCCCAAAAATCTTCAGCCATGGGAAAAGTAACCCCTGGGAAATCATCTCTGTCTAAAATGTCTGTAAAAGGGTACTTAGACCTTTTTTGGACTGGATGTAATGGGACTGACATGGACTCTGATATTAAGTGGAAACATGCACTGAAGGGGATCCATTTCATAACGGTGGAACAGTGACCCACGAAGAGGGTGCAAATCCTGCAGTGCGATGACAGGGAACAAAATATTTTTTTGCGGGGGGCCATTCACCCTTGTGGGTGGCTTTCCCCCCCACATCCCCCTTTATTTAAGATACCAACTCCAGGGGGGGCATACCTCAGGGATGGGAAGAACCAGAGGTTGCCCAGAAGTGTCGGCACTGTGGTTCCATCGCCCTCTTCATGGGTTGCCATTCCACAGTCACCATATTGATGGGCTACCCACTGAAGGACACCAGGCTATGCTTATAATACAGCTTCTTGACTGAGCCCCAGGTGAAGAGGGGAGTCCCACAGGAGGCCATGGACTCCTGGTCTGAGTCATCCAGTGACTTCTTTAAAACAGCTTTTAACCATTTCTCACTACAGACCATCCAGGTATCCTTTCCTGGGGTGTTCTGCACCAGCAACCAGCCTGGCAAGCCAGTGGCTGAATGGGCATCCTTGGTCAGAGCACCCATCTTTGGCTGTGCTAGTGGTGGCTCCACCCAAAGAAGTGAAGAAGCAGTTGTGGGGAGCACCTGCATAGTGTGGACCAGCAGGGGCACCACTGGCATCTGCCAGGAGACCAGAGGTCCAGGGGTAGAGCCTAACCTGCCCCATGAGGGCCCACTGTTGCCAGAGGAGCTCCTTGTAGGACCAACATAGCTTGGGATGGTGCCTCTCCTCACCCAAGGATAAGGAGGTCTTACAGCATTGATGGCAATGCCTCCAGGTCAAATGGGAATGCCTTGCCCGAGATCTCACCTGCGACTTTGACTGAATGATCGATGACAAGGAGAGCCTTCTGGCTGGTTGTGGTATACCATGTGCCTGCCCACATTAAGCAACATGGGCACAGAAGGCTCGACCACCTGTGGAGGCTGCTACCGCTGAGGACCAGACAAGGACACTGACTAATCCATGTCCTCTTGTGTCAGGACCAAGAGCACTGGGGTCTGCAAGATTAATTCCCTCACCTCATCTGACAACTGGTCAACAGGCTTGGGTAAAATTTTGGTGGTCTGCTCAACCAGAGTCAAAGTTGACAAGCTCAATGGGGGAACTGAAGAGCCTTCCCACAGTCTAATGACCAGCGCTGGCACCATGGTGTGCAGGCTCTCCCCCAGTGTCTGGAGGTCCAAACATGTGTCCCAGAAGCCTCCAGTGAATGACCCTCTGATGCAGGTCCCAGCCAGGAACAGCACTGAGGTCAAGAAGGTGTCCACTGTGGCAGCCATTGCTTCTGCCTCAAAGGCCGCAAGCTGCTGGCAGACTGAGCCACAGCTGAGGCTTTCCTGTGGCCCTTAAGGGGTCCTTTGGATACTGTTCCAAATGCTGACCCAGTGAGGGCTGGAGCTTCCTATTCTTGAGGGACTCAGGAAGCCTGCTGAGACAAAGGCTGTACCTGGCCACAGCACCTGGCCACATCGTGCTGCCTGCCCAGGCAATACACGCACGGGTCTTGGGGGTCGATGGACTACATCTTCTGCTGGCACTGAATGCAGAACCTGAATTCCCGCTTCCATTGTTCCATCGAAGATCTACAAGGGGAGTTGAAGGAACCAAGGAAATCATTCCAAGAACTTGAACATTTTCAAAGACAGTGTTTACTTATGGCACACTAAGTCCTAAGCAGAAGCCACAGAGGAGGGGACCTGTTCTTCCAGAAAGAAAGATCTGACATCACAGGGTGGAGTCAGGAGATATACTGCCTGGGTGGCAGACAGAGCGTAGCTTGAAGACATCTGGCAAATCAGACTGTTCCAGTGTAACTGCTAGAGTGTAGATAGTAAACCATAATTCATGCCCCTAGAAACTACAATTTTCTGGATGGGGTTTACAATGATTCAAAAAAAAAAGTTACAATCATACTATAAAAAATAAATTATGGGCAGTCATGCCCAACTCAGCATATGCTTTCATCACGGGGTAGAGATGACATCATGGACCCCTCAAGCTTCACATTCAATCAATCAATCAATCAATCAATCAAATCTTTATTTAACCAGGTGAAACACCTTTGAGAAGAACTCATTTCCAAGGTGGACCTGGGCAGGTACAAGAACAGTTGATATTGAATTCACACATTAAGTACAGCACATAGGAACACATTATATACAATTCAAATTAAGTTTGTGCATTAGATACAGTACATAGGACACATTATATCTAGATATAGTTGGATCTAGGCAAGTTAATAACAATTGAATTGAGTTAATACGATTGAAATTAGTTCAACCGTTATTTACAAAAACATAATAACATCTTAGACAATATATACATATCAGTGAGTGTATAGTCAGACAACATTTAACTAAATAAAATGCACAGGGTATACAGTAGCTACATGTCGTAAGGAAGAAAGAAATAAGATTATCAATATTCAGTACAATAATCTTATGGCAATTGGCATAATTGAATACAAAAGTTAAGACTGTGAATCGCTAAGGATCAAAATACCTTGTTAATTAGGGAGAGGGAAATGAAGAGAAGGGAAAGGCAGTTGGCAATCATAATTACACTAACTACAATAGTTACTTGGGTGATTTACTAAATAATAGCCTAATTTAGAGCTTGAAGAGAGGGAGATGAAGAGAAAGGAATGGAAGGAGCCAAGAGGGGTGGTGCTAAGGGGATTAGTTGAAAGGTGTGGTGAGCATGACAGACAGAGACTAGTCATCATCGACTACACTTGTAGGACTCCATAAAGGATTGATTAAATATGGTCTTGAAGGTTGATGGTTTAACAGGGATAGCCAGTTCAGTACTTTTCAGTACATTCATGGTCCGAAACCTTGATGAAACAATGCATTGTTGTGTATGGTTGCCCATACCTTATTCTGTTTGTGTTGATAGGCGGGGAGTCAAAAGTTATCTAGTGTAAATACGCAAGTATGTGGGTTCTTTGCAGGTGCAAGGACTGAGAAGATGGGCAAACATGGCTCACTCGAAGTGCTGAAGATTTCTAAAATCTTTACACAGTGACACAGTAACGGTAATTTCATGTGGGATGGAACTCTAGTTCAGTCATATCTGCCATCCACCCAGTGCTTCACAAGCAGGTGGGAATAAGTATTCTGCGCAAACATAGTAATTTACAGGGAATTCCATACCCACTGTACTACACAGGATACCTTGTGATTCCCTTGGTAAGCAGAAATTTGTCCTGCCTTAAGGCCTATGCTGTCTGCGTATCTACTGTCTCTACTGGTATGCTGTTCCATAGATTCACACCATCCTCCAAGAGACAAAAAGCATCCTTTATCTCTGAATTTTTCACCTCTGAGCTTAAGTGCGTGTTCTTGTGTATTACTGGAGGACACCAGATCAAACATCTCTGTTTGATCTTATTGATATATTTGAATGCGCAAACGTCTGAGATTATGTCCCCATAAGCCTTTGTTTCTCCATGGTGAACATGAGGGCCACCAGATTCTCCTCACAGCTTCTGTCCCAAAACCCCTACTCAGTGGCATTGTACAGCACCTGCTCCAATGCTTCAGTGTACTTTTTGTATTAAGGAGGCCAGACCTGTGTGCAGTACTCCACCTTGAGTAGTGTGTGCAGTACTCCACCTTGAGTAGTGTGTGCAGTAATCCACCTTGAGTAGTGTGTGCAGCACTCCACCTTGAGTAGTGTGTGCAGTACTCCACCTTGAGTAGGGTGTGCAGTAATCCATCTTGAGTAGTGTGTGCAGTACTCCACCTTGAGTAGTGTGTGCAGTACTCCACCTTGAGTAGTGTGTGAGTACTCCACCTTGAGTAGTGTGTGCAGTAATCCAGGTGAGGCTGACCAGGGCCTTGTCAAGTGGCATGATTACTTCTCCTGCTCAGCTAGTCATCTCCCTTTCGATGTATCCCAGCTTTCTGCTAGCCCTTTTGACAGCCACCATGCACTGCTTATTGTGCTTCAGCCTCTTGCCTATTATGACCAATAGGTCCTTTTCCTTCTCACTTCCAGCAAGAAGAGCTCCTCACAGTGTGTAGGCCTGTCCTCTGTTTTCCTACCCACATGTACCACCTTGCATTTTGGCTACATTGCATCTGAGACACCAGGATGTTGTCCAATGTCTTGGTTTGTTCTGGTCTTCCTCGTATTTGTCCCCATCCTCAAAGGAGACCACCACCTTGGACAGCTTAGTGTCATCAGAAAACTTAAACAGCCTGGTGGAGAGTACAGCCTTTAGACTGTTGATCAAAATGTTGAACAGCAGTGGCCCTAGCACTGATAGTGCAAAGGCATGATACACACAGTAGCAACAGAAGGACATTGTATAACTGCAAAATTGATTTACTGGCCCCATGACAAAGTGTCAGTTTGAAGAGGCAAAGGGCTGGGGTGTTCCTTTGCTGTATCAAAAGCAATCAATTCTAAGTAACTCCACAAAGTTGTGCACATATCCCAGAAAGGGATTCACTTACATTGCCGCATAAAGCCAGTGACCTACACCACTGGTGGGGGTCAGCAACAATATGCATTTTACCATATAGAATAATAATTCTGTGGTATTTCGTATTTACACAAGTTTTTTTTTTTTTTTTACTTTTCTTCTTTTTACCACGCATTAACCCAAATCATTTCTCTGAATGGCATAATATCGGCAAATCAAGTCTATCATTCATGGACTTCAGACTCCAACATTTATTTCCAGCCACCTCAGAAACATATTTAATTCTATTCTGCCAGTTTTTCTTGTCATTTTGCCATTATCATAGTTTCACCCTTAGTATTAAAACTGCATTTCTTAGTAAAAATTGTCTGTAGCCTGAAATCATTTGATAACTTATAAGTTTTTTCCAAAAGTGCTCAGAGATTATTTATAGCAGTTTTCTACAATGTCCATAGCAGTATCTATTTAAACTATGTAGCAGAGTTACTAGCGATGTTCCTAAATCGAAGAAGTTATCAAAGTGTTTTCCTAAAGTGCTTAACCGCTCTTCACCAAACACCTCACCAGGGGCCCGATATTCAAAACATTGCCTGGACACAAAAATGAGTTTGCTCACGCAAACAGGGCTTTGTGCAGAAGCGCAATATTGAAAAGCCTGGTTACTGTGGGCAAACTCAGTTTGCACCCAGGCAAAGGACAGAGGGGGGCGCATTGTAAATGAAGGGACAGGGACTTGAATATTGGCGCAGACCAGTATTCGGAGTATGCGTGCTGCACAAGGCCATTTTGAATGGTCCCTTGCAAGGCACACATACCAATGACTGAAACCCCGACTTACTCCCATGCAGCCCTAATGGTTGGGGGAAGAAGTGTGGTGGCCCCCCTGACCCCCAACACAGCGGTCCCTGGTGGTCTAGTGGTCCCTCCCTTGCTGAAAGAAAATACTGTATATCTCCCTGGTAGAGTAGTGGTCCCTCCCCCCTCACTGATCGCCATCCCCTTCATAATGAATATAGAACTCCTTAGTGGTCCAGTGGTCCCTTCCCCTCGCCAATTGCCATTCCAGTCAGAAATACAATTATTCCTTGTCCCTCCCCCTGCCAGATCAGCCACCCAGTACCTAAAACAAGTATTCCTTGGTGTCTAGTGTAACCCCTATCCCTGATCCCCTATATATGTAACATACCACATTCCTTGGTGGTCTAGTGGACCACACCGTGGCAGGTAGTGACCCACCACCTCATTTTTCATTTCATTTTTATTGGTTATACTGGAAAGGCATGTGAGCATTGCTGCCCGTTTACACAAGCGTCCAGTTACATACAACAATCATGAGACATGACATTGGCTAAAACATTTAACTAACAGTGAGGGTTAATAAAACGGTACTTAAAATTAGGATAATATAGACTAAAGGGCAAACCATGAACTAGCCTTGGTGAATTAACAAATACAAGGTGACATTAAGCATTCAGTGAGCCGGCACAGTGGCGTTGAGGGTTAAGGCTCTAGATGCCTCACCTCGCGCCACGCCAATGACCCAGGTTCAGGAATGAGCCCAGGAAGTTGGGGTCAGCAGGGGCAGGTGAGGATGCAGCGCCCGTGTGACAGCTCTCCCTTCCTGGGGAGGGATGTAGGGTTAGCGTTGCTCCTGAGTGACCCCTGGCAATGGCCAGGAGTAGTCAGGATGTATGCAATGCTGCCAGAAGGCACCGGGGGCGGAGCTTGGCAGACACTGGGCGTCATTGCATGACCGAGCTCTGCAAGTGGTGGGACAGAACAAGTGAAAATCCCATGGCGCGCCTGATAGGCGATGGCATGTCCAGTGGTTGGTCCCCACATCCAATGCCGGGCCTCCCAGCTCCACGGAGGCACTCCCTCCAATCCCTGATCTCCCCTCTAGATTGTGGATAGAGCACCAGAGGAGTCAGTGGTCCTGCCCCATGAGGACTCAGAGTCAGGGAGTCGGGAGGCCAGGTGGTGCGGTAGCAAAGGTGGAGTCTGGGGATTCAGGCAGATGGGACAAGACCGTACCGAGTGCCCTGCCAGAGAGAGTTTAGGTCGCTGGTGTAGGAGATATAAAGAAAAGTTAAAAAAAAAAAAGCACTCCGTGAGGGTTTAACAATAATATAACAGTGGGAAACAAAAAATGTAAGTGCAATCTAAAAACTAGCCTAGGTGGATTAACAATACTACAAGTGCTAGAAAGAGAGGGTAAGTACCTGAGGTGGATAACCAGAGAGTGAGGGGCCAAAAGTGCAGAAGGAGAGCCAGATTAGGGCTTCAAGCAGGTGCAGGTGGGAGAGAAATGTCTCTTGCTATTGTGTTTGAAGGCATTTGTGGAGGGACAGAGTTTTATTTCCGGAAGGAGAGAGTTGAAGACCTTGGGTCCCATAAAAGAGAGTGTTTTCTGGCCTTGAGTGGTCCGGCAGAAAGGAACAGTGAAAGAAATAATGGAGGACAGTCTAGTGGTCCTGGTGGTGGTGGCTGTCTGAAAGAGAGAAGTGAGGCAGTCAGGAAGCAGTCCACAGGAGAGTTTGAAGAAGAAGGTGGCAATCTTGCAGTTGAGGCGAGCCTCAAGGGAGGGCCGATTGGTGAGCTTATAAAGGTCACAGTGGTGTGTGAGTTTAGGGAGACCAGAGGCAAAGTGGACAGCATTGTGCTAGGAGCTTCGAAGTCTAGAGAAATTTATGATGGAGAGGTGGGGGAGGGACACAAGTGAACCATAGTCGAAGACAGGAAGGAGGAAGCTCGAGAATAAGAGGGATTTGGATTCCCTATTAAGGTAATGCTTGGTTCTGTGTAGGATACCGAGGTGGGCTTTTTTGATTGTGAGGCTTTCTCTCTCCATCATGGCTGGCTGACTGAGCTGTCACTGAGTGCGTACAGTATAAATACTGTACATACTCAGTGACAGCTCAGTTGGTGGCCAGTGGTGGTGGAGATAGGAGGGCTGTGCTGGTCATTGGCTTGGTTTTGGAATGGGGGGAGCAAGATGATGGGTCACTACCTGCCAGGGTGGGATCCACTAGACCACCAGGAAATGGGGTATGTCACACATGCAGGGGATCAGGGATGGGGTTACACTGGACACCAGGGAATACTTGTTATAGGTACTGGGCAGATGATCGGGCAGGGGGAGGGACCACAAGATTCTAGTGATAACTGTATTTTTGACTGGGATGGCAATCGGTGAGGGGGAGGGACCACTGGACCACCAAGGATTCCTACATTCATTATGAATGGGGTCGGGATTGGAGAGGAGGGAGGGACCACTAGACTACCAGGGAGACATACAGTATTTTCTTTAATAATGGGACAGCGGTCAGTGAGGGGGGGGCCACTATATTACCAGGGAGATATATTTTCTTTATTCATGGAACAGTGATCGCTGGGGGGGGGGGTGCCACTAGCACCAGAGTAACTCTGTGGAAATGGGCAATCAGGGCTGGTGCCACGCAATATAGCCTCGCTCCCTATAAATGGCCCGTTAGGACCTTGAATGCCCAATGGGCTCATTTGCATAGGTCCCTTTGAATATGGGGATTTTTGCCTGGGCGCAAGCTATTGTGCCGCCCTATTGTCGGGGCCATGTCTGCCCAGCACTGGGTGGCTTAGCACTGGGTCTCAGTGGCCCTATATTCAGCAGAACTGGGCTAATGTGCTATTCCACTGAATATAGCAGTTCTGGACACCTAGACAGCTGCATAGGGCAGCGCAAAGTTTTGCCCTCTGGTTTACCCAGCTTTGAATATTGGGCCCCAGGTGTCAAAAAGTGCTCCATGCTGTGCAATTGCAGTTCAGTTTCCCTAATGTGTTCTGTGCTGTGCAATCCAAGCTATTTTTTCACCGCTATTCTCTGTCATACAAACCGAACAAATGCCCACGCATTGCAGCATCCATCACCAGCTTTTTCCATATAATTATCACAACTGCAGAAGACAGCACTTTAGGATATCTTTTCCAACTTAGGAATGCTGCTAGTAACACTGCTACATAATTTAAATAGATGCTGCTATGGACATTGTAGAAAGTTGCTGTAAATGATCTCTGAGTACTTTTGGAAAAAACATTTAAGTTATCAAAGGATTTTAGGCTGCAGACAATTTTTCCTAAGAAATGCAGTTTTGATACTAATGGTAGAACTATAATAATGGCAAATTACAATGAAAACTGGCAGAATAGAATAAACTAAGTTTTTTAGGTTGGTTGGAAATAAATGCTGGAGTTTGAAGTAGGGATAGATGCGTCAGCTGTGACCCAGTTCTGATTTACTCTGATGAATTGTAGGCCTATTTTAGTCTATTTGAGCATGAGAAATGCATCAGTATTATTCTTTTTTTTTTTTGCTCCTCCCATGCCCCCCAACCGGCCACTCCTTCAGGCCACCAATGGTAGCCCCCTACCCACCAAGTCATCCCCTCTTCCACCATCACTGCTGTCCCCATTATGTCGTGCCCCGGGCAACCTGATGTATCCCTTTGTCAGGGGGCCCTCCTCCCAGGGCCTACAAGAGGGGAGATAGGTTCTCTTACCATTCCAAGTGCACGACAGGGGATCAGCTCAGAGGGCTTGGCTTGCCGGGGCTGTGTAGCGGAAGGGGAACCAGAGTGACAGTCATCTAGTCGGCTGAGCGAGCAATTTTCCATTTTCCCCAACCCACCCCCTCCCACATAGCAGCCATATGCTCACAGCATCCTGGGAAGGACACATGGTGGCACATGGTCACCCATGCCACCAAGTGCACTTCCCCGGGGCTCCAGGAGCCGCCTGAGTAGCAGTGCGGGCAGCACCCTCCCTCCCAGGGAGGAGAGCATCTGAGTGGACATCCATAACCCTCCCTGCTGGTCTCCGCTCCTGTCATGCCAGGTGGTGGTGAGCCTGGGTCACCAGCATGCCGAGCGATCCCCCATTGAGCCCTCAGCATTATTCTTTTAGATCTGTATGTTAAAAAAATAAAATAAAATTGGCCGGCCCGATGGCACTGAGGGTTGAGGCGCTGGATACCACACCTCGTGGCACACTGGCGACCCAGGTTTGTGAGCGAGCCTGGGCTGTTGGGGGTCTGCATGGGCGGGAGAGGATTGAACGTCCAAGGGACTGCTCTCCTCCCCCTGGGGTGGGAGTTTGGGATTCCCGGTGCAGCAGTGGCCACTAGAGGATGCTGGTGGTAGCACTAGCACAGGGACATAGCGAGGTGGGGGGATGTCGGCAGTTTTCAGCGGCAGAGGAGCATGGCACTCCACAGGAAACATTACACGCTGCACCCCTGGGGAAACCTGGAAGGAGGAAAAACCCCATCCACCAGTAGGTGATGGTGGGGACCAGGGATTACCCCCCATGCCCAGACCAAGTGCATCGGCTACCGTCAGAGCTCCTCCACTTCCGGGATGCCCATCCAGACTTGCAGAAAGGACACCTGAGGAGAGTGGTGGTCCTGCCCCAGGGGGCTTAATCCAGGGGAACGGGCACCAGGATTACGGAGTGGAGCACCCTCACCCGACAGGTAGGACTGAGCCTTCAGGCGGACGGGAGACAGGTATGTCAAGTGTCCCCACCAGAAAGAGTCTGGTGGTTCAGAGCTAGGCGGGAAAAATAAAGTAAAAAAATAAATAAATAAATAAAATGTAACCTTTTCTTAAAAAAAAATTGTGTCTGTATTTTCCTGTCATTTTTCAAGAATAGCAAGCAGCCAACAGCAATAAAATAAATTGACTGTTGGTGCCAATCCCGTGTGTCAGCTGCCACATGACATTCGTAGGAAACAGTGGGCTGGATGCACAAAACTCTTGAAAATCCTGCAGCTGCAGAAAAAACTTGGCGCAAGTGGGTTGCCACTTCTGAAACCACAATTTCTCCCACAGCAGCGGTATTCTCAGAAGTGGGTCTGGTTTACGACCAGCTCCACAATTTACAGCATGTTGTGGGTGGTGCTGCCATGGAAATCCCTGCAGCTGTGGAAAAATGTTACAGCCGGTGGGACCAGCCTTAACATCTTCTGCAGCTGCTGCGGATGTGAATAGCAATCTCTGCAGCTGCAGAGATTTCGGTCAACAACTGGAGTTGCAGTGTGGGACTCAGTCCCCAAAACATTTGTGAATCCAACCCAGTGTATGCAGGTCATTTGGGGCTTTACAGTGAAAGGAGGCTGGGCCGGATTTTCAAAGGGCCCTTAGATCGATGCAGGGTGTGTCAAACAACCACCTATCATCAGATCTAGGTGCATCAAATATTGTGTGCCATATTTTGCAAGAAAGGCATTCTCTGTGGCAAAGTCCCCCAAACTGACACAAGAGGTCCACTGAGTAAAACAAATAACACAAGGGATGAGAATGACACAGGCTGTATCAAAAAAAATGGTGCAAGTTGAGTAAAATAAAATGACTCAAAAACCAGAATGAGACAAGTTGATTCAAAAGAAATGGTGCAAGTTGAGTCAAAAAATGACTCCAGGGATGAGATAATACAAGTTGAGTCAACAAATGGTGCAAGTTGAGTCATAAAAATGACTCGAGGAATGAGAATGAAAAAAGTTGAGTCAAAAAATGGTGCAAGTTGAGTCAAAAGAAAATGATGCAAAGGACGAGAATCACGCAAGCCGAGTCAAAATATACAGCAGATGAACAGGCCAAGACTAGGCCCCCAAAATGTTCTAAACTAGTCCTGCAAGGGAATACTGCCTCTTAATAGTACCATAGTCAGGTCTGCCCCCTGTTATGGGACTTTTTGTATGCTATAGTGTACATTAGACCACCTCTGGCTGGTCTAAAAGCCACAGGCATCTTAGGTCCCATCCACACTGCACCGCTCAGACCACGTAACGGATAGAAACCATTACAACCGGGGAGCTGTGCAGTGTGTCCACACTGCCGCAGTGTCCATTACGGGACCAGCACCGCCAGTCCACACTTCGGGAGCCGGGCGACCATTACCGTGGCACCCGATCCCACAATACAGCTCACGCTGTGCTAGGGGACCGGTGCCATGCGTCCCATTACTACTCAGTAACGTTACCGTAGCGTAACCGTTTTATAACCGGCTGTGAAACCACCTCATATGTGGTTTCAACAACGATCACGAAAACGCCTTCTGTAATGTTACAGGTGTAAATGCAAACCGTTGCTGTAACGGTTTGGGCACTCTGTATTGTTACAGAGGGGTAGTGTGGACAGGGCGTTAGACACAAGGACAGGACTCAAATTCTTTGAAAATCCCAAATAAGGGAATGATGCATCATTCCAGTGACGCAGTCATCCCTTCCACCATGGCACAGGCATTTTTCCAGCGCAAGTATGGTGCAAGCCAGTCTGGTGCATGCACACCTGTTTTTGATGCAAGCACCATTTGAAAATCAGAACTGATACAAGTTTTGACACATCTTGCTCCTTGCATCAGTTGTTTTTGATGCCAGCACCCTGCATCATTCTCTGGCCTTTGTAAATCCAGCTCAGTGTATCAAACATTAGAAAGAGAGAGAGAGGGAGACCAACACATTCAACAACAGAAAGACAACAGCAGAGTGCAGACAGACCTTCACTGAAACTGGCATGCTTTTTGGTAGGAGACAGGCAGCATGAGCAGGATGTGATGGGGCCCCAGCCATCCCTCCTGCCCTTTTGACTTAAGATGTTATATTTTTTATTTGTAATTATTTTGCTTGCCTACTTGGTGTTATAGCAAGCATCATGGGCCCCAACCATCCCACACACTCCTGCCTGAGTGGTCAATTACTTTTTTATCACTTGTGTTTCCTAACTTACTTTTTCTACCTGGCTGACCTTGACCCCACCCCCACCCATATTGCATTTTTTTATAGAGCTGTTTGGCCCTAACCACCACTTACTCCTGTCATGAAGCCCACGTGCTAGTCCCCAGCCCCGTTGCTGCCCCCCCCCGTTGTCATCAAACTGGCAGGGATCTGCACAGCACACTCCACCTGGGTTCCCAAATTGAAAAACACATACAGCAATACATATGATGTAATATACACCCTGGTCGCACAAGAATTAATTTTCTTTACTTGATCTTTCTGTTATGGTTGCTGACCTTTGCCCTCTAAATTCAAAGAAATCATTACATTAAATAATGCCATCACCATCATCTTCAAAAACCACCAAGGAAGCACTCTGATTAGGAGACACCTGTTGCAGCTATTCATCATCATCACTTTTATGTTCGTGCCACTCTTCACTGAACTAGTGAGAGAATTTGTTGAGACTGACGTTTAGGAAGGTAAGGCACTGCACATTTTCAGGAGTAAGCCTTGTGAAGCCATCAGAGACAACATTTCCAGCTGTGCTAAATATACTCTCACAGTAAACACTAGCGGGAGGGCAACTAAGAAGCAAAAAAAAGTAAAAGTAGCAAAGGCAGATAGTGCAGGCCAGATGTTTTTATTTCCAGTCAGTACTCAAAAGGGTCATCAGTAATATTAATGAGTGGTGCTTGTAAATAGGCATCCACAATATCAAACAAAGACAAAGGCGGCGGCTCCACGACAGACACATATGAATTAACAGTTTCCATGAGTTTTGACCAAAAAGTGTGAGAGTCATCTGTGTGCTTTTCAGAATGATGTGCCTTTTCCGAGGACCGTGAAAGAGGGCCTTGTGCAGGACTACCCAGTGTTGATGAAGGAGTATCATGGTGGTACAATGTGGAAATTATTGCGGTCACCACCAATAGATGTTGCATCATCAGATGCAGCATCCACATCACGATTTACTTGTATTGTCAAGTACAGTTCCTTCCTTTTCCTGTGCAATTGCTGAAATCAGCATGTTTTTGTATTCGAGATAAGAGTCACTGAGATCTGAAGGAGGCAGCTGTTGCAACTTAAACCGTGGGTCAAGAAGAGTAGGAAGAAGAACATTTTTGTCTGTCATGATATTGTGAAATCTTCTGCAATTTTAGAATTGCTGTATCAGTCGGTCCATGAGGGACACACCCAATTTGTTTTTTCTTTTGTTCAAAACCTCTACGCAGCCCCCTGAGTTCCTTGTTTAATAAATTTGTGATGGGAATAACCTGGTTTAGAATAGCATTCTCTTTGCTAATCTGTTGAGTTGCTTCCTCAAAAAAAGTCAAGAACAATGTAAGATGCTCCATGAGGCCCCACTGGAATTAATTCAGCACAACACAGTCTGCTATGTTGTGCTCCATGGTTTATTCGTAGACTGCCATCTTTCGTGTGAGAAGTCTCTCACACATGTAAAATGTTGAGTTCCGTCTTGTCAGAACATCTTGTTTTAGTTGCTGTATTGGCAAGCTATTTTTTTTCTGGAGGTCAGCCAAGATACCATGTGATTTTACAGAGTGACTAAAATGGCCACAGATTTTCTTTGCAGCTCCCACTAGTCTTATGATACTATTGTCACTGGAAAGGAAAACTCATACTAATAGATTTAATGAGTGTGCAAAGCATGGAATGTGAGTAAAACCACCACATTTCAATGCACTAACTACACTGGCACCATTTTCTGAAACCACAAATTCAGTAGTGAGTCCCACTCAGAAATTTTGTCATGCAACTCTTTCAAAATATTGCCAGTGGTGTGATGTTTACCAAACATGCTAACACAAAGAGCTACCATGCTATGTCTAGCTTCCTGTACACTGCTGCTTGTGGTGGTGTTTGAAAATGATTGAGACACCCAATGTGCTGTGATGCACATATAATCAGGAGTTTGAGAACTCATCCACATGTCTGTGGTCAGGTGCACAGAACCACATTCACTCTCTTGAAGAGCCAATTTTATTTTACTTTGCATACATTCATACATTTTGGGAATGTGAACATACGAATTGCCAGCAGAAACAGGCCATATGGTCTTTCGAGTCTGCTTGATTGTGTAGCTAGCCTCTCAGCATGCAGCTGCCCCACCCTTCCCTTCCCTCCACTCCACACCAACACACCCCCACTCTGTCCCATCCCCTCTTGAAGCAGCCCACAGTCCTACAGAAAACCACCTCCTCAGGTAGAGTGTTCCATTTGTCCACCACCCTCTCTGTGAAATAATGTCTCCTGACTTCCCCCCTGAGTTTACTCCCCCCTCCAACCTCAGGTGATGCCCTCTAGTATCCCTTCCTCTTCTGATTCAGAATATCTCCCCTGTATTAGCCTTGTTTATCTCTTTCAGGTACTTAAAGGTCTCGATCGTGTCTCCCCTCTCCCTCCTCTCCCCCAGCGAATACATGTTAAGCATGTTCAGCCTTTTTTCATATGAATTCCCCGCCAACCCCTGCATCATCTTTGTTGCTCTGTGCTGCACCCCCTCCAACAGTCTGACGTCCCTCTTCAGAAATGGGCACCAGTACTGAATGTAGTATTCTAGGTGTGGTCTGACCAGTGATCTGTACAAGGGAAGGATTACTTCACTATGTCTGGAAGAGATCCCCCTTGCTATACAGCCCAGCATCTTGTTGGCTTTCACTGCTGCATTCCTGCACTGAGCTGAGTTGTTCATGTTCCCTGTTATAATCACCCCCAGGTCCTTCTCCTCCTCTGTACTTCCCAACTGTACCCCTCCCAGCTGATAACTCCTCCTCTGGTTCTTACCCCCGAAGTGCAGTACCTTGCACTTCTTGGCACTGAACCCCAACTGCTATGTTTCTGACCATTCCTGTAGCTTAGTCAGGCCTCCCTGTAGTCCTCTCCACCCCTCGATGTCATCTGCCACCACCCCCATCTTGGTATCGTCTGCAAACAGACTGATCTTACTCTGGGTCCCATATGAGATATCTGCTATGAATATTCCAAACAGCACTGGCCCCAAGTACCAATCCCTGTGGCACCCTGCTTGTTACTGCTCTTGGCGATGAGTTTCCCCTCCACTACCACCCTTTGCTGCCTGCCCTTCAGCCAGTTTGTTATCCATCTCACCATCTTTGTACCCCCCCCACATCTTCCAGCTTCTCCCTAGCCTCTCATGTGGCATGGAACCAAAGGCCTCACTGAAGTCCAAGCACAGGACATCCACTGCATGGCCCTTATCCAGCTTCCTGGTTACCCAATCATAGTACTCAATCAGGTTTGTCTGGCAGGACCTGCCTGAGACAAACCCATGTTGTTGCCTGTCCTGGAGACCACTGTCCTCCAAAATGCCACCAACCTCTCTTTAAGGATTGTCTCCATGAGCTTCCTCACAACTGATGTGAGGCTCACTGGTCTGTAGTTACTTGGATCATCCTTTGGGTCACTTTTGTGAATGGACACCACATGGGCCAACCTCCAGTCCTGTGGTACGCATCCTGTGTGCAGAGAGGTATTGAACAGGTCAGCTTGTGGTCCGGCCAGGCTTGCAGCTAGTTCCTTGAGTATCCTGGGGCGAATGCCATCAGATCCCAGTGCCTTGTCCTCCTCCAGTGCCCTCAGTCCTTCCAGTACTCTGCCCTCTGTAATTTCTCTATCCGTCACCCTCTCCCCTCCCCCCATTCCCCACACCCATAAGGTAACTTCCCCCCCTACCATGAATACAGAGCAGAAATACTCATTCGGTGACACTACCTGTTCCTCCCCCTTTCTTAATTCTCACTATCTGGTCCCTGTTCTTCTTTCTTTCACCAAAGTATCTGAAAAAGTCCATCTCCCCATCCTTAATGCCCTGTGCCAGCCTCAGCTCTCTGGATGCCTTGGCGGCTCTAACTAGTCTTGTAACCTCCCTGGACTTCTTTGTATATCCCTCCCTGTCTTCCCCCCTCCCTGATCTCATGAATCTTCGGAAAGCTATCCTCTTGGCTCTCACCCCCTCTCTTACCTCATTGGTGAGCCAACTGGGCTTCTTTGCCATTCCCTTCTTACTTTGTATCCCTGTAACATGTCCCAGTAGCCTCTGCCAGCCCTGCCCTAATAATGCCCCATTTTTGATTGGCATCCATGGTGGGTTGGATTCCCTCCAGATGCCATAACAGGATTTCCCCCATCTTGATGAAATTTGCCCCCCTTAAGTCGATCACCCTGGTACCCGAACCTCCAGTTTGCTTCCCCATTCTGAGTGTGAACCACACTGAGTGATGATCACTCCCCATCAGAGGGGCCTCAACCGCCAGGTCCCTTACGGCCTCCCTGCTTGATAGTACAAGATCCAGAGTCCTTCCCACTGAGTTGACTCATTCACCAACTGTGCCAGGAAGCTATCCTGGAATGCCCCCAGTATAACCTGCTCCCTAACATATGTGGTGGTTGGTGTGCTCCAGTCCACCCCAGGAAGGCTGAAATCCCCCACCACCACCACTGTGTTTCCTTTCCTGCTACCCCTCCTAATTTGATCCGCCAACTCCCTGTCCAGCTCATCCCCTTGAGTTGGTGCTCTGTACACCACCCCTACCCTTAGTATCCTGCCCTTTGGATTCTGAAACTGCATCCATAGGGTCTCTGCCCTGCCTTCTTCTCCCTCTTCCCTCATGCACCTTATTTCTTCCCTTACATAGATTGCCACCCCCCCACCTTTCCTGTCTGCCCTGTCCTTCCTGAACAGTCTGTACCCAGGGATCATCATATCCTAGTCCTGGTACTGTGTGACCCAAGTTTCTGTTATGGCTGCAATGTCCACCTGCCCCACTGCTAAGAGAGCCTGCAACTCTGCTGATTTTTTTCCCCAGGCTGCTTGCGTTTAGTGACACTACCCTCCACCCTGCTCATATCCCTTCCTCACCCCGTTTAACCCCCCCTTTCTCTCCTACCCTGATGCCCTCCCCTTTAGCTTGGGGGGTAGGCTTGTCTGGCTCCTCTCTCTGGAAACCCTGCCTACCAGTTTTCCACTTGCCACCCTCCTTTTCTAGTTTAAAGCTACCCTTGTTGCTATGTACCCCTCCAACACCTGCTTCAATACTCCCTTCCATTCCCCACTCAAGTGTAGCCTGTACCCTACATACAGGTCATTATTTTCCCAGGTGCTACCCCAGCTCCCTACTAACCCATACCCTTTGGTCCAACACCATTCCCGCAACCAGTTGTTGAATGTCCTATCCTTCCCTTCCTGGCAGTACTTGCATAGGGTACTGGGATCACCTCTGAGAAGGCCATTGATTTCCCCATCTCCTCACACAGCTTCCCAAGTTCCTCGAATCTCCCCTTTACTACCTCCACCATCTCCGCTGACAGGTTGTTTGTACCCATGTGCACCAAAACATGCAGTTTCCTCCTTCCCCTCACTGTGCACTTGAGAATGGTCTGCCCTACCCAGCTTGCCGTCAACCCCGGAATTGACTTGACCCATATTAGACTATGTCTTTCCCCCTTACTGTCCCATCTGATCCCTTTTAGTATGGAGTTCCCCCACACTAGCACTCCCCTCACCTTGCCCCATTCCTCCCTCCCCTTTACCTTATTGTACACTACTATAGCTGCCCTCCTCACCTTTATGTCTCTTCCCCTCCCCGTGACCCTCACACTCCCCGAGCAGTGCTCCCCATCCCACCGGCTCATGCTATCCTCCACCTTCCCTCCTTCCCCTGGGCCCCTGTCCCCTGTCATCTGACCCATAAGCACTGCCCCCTTCCCCTACACCCCTGCTGCCAAGCCATTCCATTCCAGCTATGTCCCTCTCCCTGTGTCCGCTGCTACCCTCCTCCAACTGCCTGATGGAATAGTCACAGTTGCAAAATATTTACAGCTTGGTATGCTGTAACATGGAGCAAAATATTTTAAAAGGGCTCTAAACCATCATTCTCCACAAAAGAAAATAGTTGCAGGTCCTTGGCAATAAATGCAGCTATTAACTGATTAATTCTGATGTGATCTACTGTAGGCCGTCTTTTGTTCAAGCATCGCAGTAATGGTCTGCTGTTTAGTTCATGCAGGGGGGCCAAACCCACAGGATCACAGTGGTGAAGCTGTAGCCTGTCCAAATACTTTTGTCAGTGAAATTGAACATGTTTTTTTTCTGCCCTGTCTCTCAGTCTCTTCACCAGCACTATTGTCTGTAGGATTATTTTCATCACAGATATTTGTCCCTTGCTCAGGACTGCTGCCCAGCCGAATGGTTGGATGTGCTCTTTGCAAATGCCTTTTTAGTGATGTTATCCCGAACTGGCCCCTCACTTTGCCCCTGCTAACTTCCCGATAACAAAAGGTGCAGACAGCAACACATTCATTTTTGAGACTTATATGAAAATAGCTCCACACAAGTGAGGTGGAATGTTTTGTTGTCATGTCAGGAACTGCAGCAAATTTGGTGGCAGTTGTTTCTGGCCCTGATTCATGCACACTGTGGCTGTCCCCAGAAGAGCTACCGTGATTATTGATTGTTTCTCCACTACTGGTTGCGGCTACTGGTGGTGCTTGCTGTATGTGTTTTTTCTGTTTGGGTGGGGGAACCCAGGTGGCATCCTCCATCTCATCAGTATCACATTCTGATATATCACCTTTGTAAGAGCGTAACTGTGATACACTGTGATCATAATCTTGTGCTTGTACATTTACAACCTCTTCTTCATCAGAGACACTGCTTTCGGATGAAGGAGCCCGATATACATGAGTGGCATATCATGGAGTGCCATGTCTAGTGGTACTAGATAGAGCTTTTTCCTTAATCATTGGGACGGAGTTTTGAAGCGTGGCACAGGGCTTGCGTCCAGCGCTGCACCATGACACTTTTGTTTTGGCAGTGCACCAACCTTGTCACTGCAACTGCCCCCTATTTTGCAATCTTGGATGCAGTTGTGACTTTTTTCATGGGTTATGGCAGCTTGGGCCACATATCTGGTGCAAGCTTCATAACACAGACCCCTGGGAGTGCCACAAGTTAGACCAGGAAAAGTTAGTCTAACTTGCGGCAATTGCCACACGGGATGGAAAATCCCGTTAGATTGCTGCAAGCCCCATGCGGCGTATTGTTGGCATACCGGGGCTTGCAGCAATCTAAGGGTTTTGAAAATCGCACATATCGACTTTCCACTATTTCTGGGTCTAAGTGTTTTCGCTTACTGTTTTTGTGTTTTACTTTTTTTATCTGATTTTTCTGGTAATGCCGACTAATGATGCAGTACTTTGATCGGGGGTTCACCAACATTCTTTTCTTTTTCTGGTTGTGTTGCTTCATCTTTTTCTGCTTGTGTTGCTTCATTTTCATCAACTGTATCTATGACATCTTCAGAGGTGAATTTCCCTTTTTTTTCTGAATTTATTTTCAGGAAATATTTTTATTGTCATGTGTACCAATTTCAGCCATACTGCTGGTGCTGGCAACATATTAAATTTCCATAAGAGACTCTGATTCTGAATCCATTTTTTGGGGTTCAACTTAATTGCTTACTGAGCAGTAGTAGTTTGGATGCAAAGATGGACAACACAGAGTCTGACATGTGATACCGCCCTCCCATAATATGTGAGGCACTATATGACCTAGTAGTAGTTCAGGCACAGAGATGGGCGACACAGAGTCTGAGATGTGACACACCCCTCTCTCAAAATACATGAGGCACTATATGACCTAGTAGTAGTTCAGGCACAGAGATGGGCGACACAGAATCTGAGATGTGACACCCCCTCCTTTCACAATCTGTATGGCACTATGACCTAGATGTTCAGGTATGGAGATGGGCAACACAGAGTCTGAGACATGACATCTCCCTCTCAAAATACACAAAGCACTATATGACCTAGTAGCAGTTGAGGCACAGAGATGGGCAACACAGAGTCTGAGATGTGCCACCCCCCTCTCATAATACGTGAGGCACTATATGATGACCTAGTAGTAGTCGAGGCACAGAGATGGGCAACGCAGAATCTGAGATGTGACACCCCCTCCTTTCACAATCTGTATGGCACAATGACCTAGTAGTAATTCAGGCACAGAGATGGACAACACAAAGTCTGAGACATGACACCTCCCTCTCTAAATACATGAGGCACTATATGACCTAGTAGTAGTTCAGGCACAGAGATGGGCAACTCAGAGTCTGAGACGTGACACCCCCCTCTCAAAATACATGAGGCACTATATGACATAGCAGTAGTTCAGTTACAGAGATGGGAGACACAGAATCTGAGATGTGACACCCCCTCCTTTCACAATCTGTATGGCACTATGACCTAGATGTTCGGGCATGGAGTTGGGCAACCCAGAGTCTGAGACATGACATCTCCCTCTCAAAATACACAAAGCACTATATGACCTAGTAGTAGTTGAGGCACAGAGATGGGCAACACAGAGTCTGAGACGTGATACCCCCCTCTCATAATACGTGAGGCACTATATGATGACCTAGTAGTAGTCGAGGCACAGAGATGGGCAACGCAGAATCTGAGATGTGACACCCCCTCCTTTCACAATCTGTATGGCACAATGACCTAGTAATAATTCAGGCACAAAGATGGACAACACAGAGTCTGAGACATGACACCTCCCTCTCTAAATACATGATGCACTATATGACTTAGTAGAAGTTCAGGCACAGAGATGGGCAACATAGAGTCTGAGGCGTGACGCCTTCCTTCCTTCCTTCACAATCTGTATGGCACTATGACCTAGTAGTAGTTAATGCACAGAGATGGGCAACACAGAGTCTGAGATGTGACACCCCCCTCTCAAAATGCATAAGGCACTATATGACCTAGTAGTACTTCAGGCACAGAGATGGGCAACATAGAGTCTGAGATGTGATGTCCCCCCCCCTTCACAATCTGTATGGCACTATGACATAGTAGTAGTTAATGCACAGAGATGGGCAACACAGAGTCTGAGACGTGACACCCCCCTCTTAAAATATGTGAGGCACTATATCACCTAGTAGTTCAGGCACAGAGATGAGCAACACAGAGTCTATGCTATGGCAGTATGACCTTGCAGCAGTTCGGATGCAGAGATGAGCAACACAGAATCTGAGATGTGACCCCTCTCCTTCACAATCTGTATGGCACTATGACCTAACAGTAGTTCAGGCACAGAGATGGGCAATACAGAGTCTACACTATGGCAGTATGACCTAGTTGTAGTTCAGGCACAGAGATGGGCAATACAGAGTCTGAGATGTGACCCCCCCCTTCACAATCTGTATGGTACTATGACCTAGTAGTACTTCAGGCACAGAGGTTCTGTATGGCACTATAAGCCTCCCTCAAAATTGCTGAGGCACTATGACCTTCAGACAGAGTCCTTCTGTCCTGTCTGACTCTACTTCCCTTAATATTTTTTTTATTTTTATTTTCTGCACTCTACTGCTGTCTGCTGTTGAATGTGTTGGTCTCTCCCTCTCTCCCTATACTCTCTCTCTCTCTCTAACAGAAATGAGTGTTTTTTTTTCATTTTTTAACTGTGGAGTCTGCAATGTATGCACTATGCTGCTGTCTACTCTGCACTCTGCTGTTGAATGTGTTGGTCTCTCAGTCTCTACTCTTCTTTTTCCTAACAAAATGATTTTCAACTTTTTTTGTAAATATACATACACAAGACTGTTTCTGTTGAATGCAAAGCCCCAAATGCACTTGATGCTCAGTTTCCTAGTGATGTCCTGGGGTGGCTGACACAGAGGATTGGCTAGAACAAGTGTCAATCACAGATCAGAGACCCTCATTGGTTAGCGCCTTTCAGTGCCCCAGGATCATGAGTGTTTCTCTTTGTTGGTCATATGACATTCCAGGGACTTGGGGAGTCTTCTGCAGAGAGCAGGGAAAAATAATGCTTTTTCTTTTTTATTTTCTGAGCATTTCTGCACCCTACCTTGCCTTTTCCATGCAGTACTGGTTGTGAGAGTGTTACTCCGGACTGGACCGCACTTCCAAACCGGACCAACTCAGCAATTCAGGTCAAGCCATGAAAGGCTCAGTTTTCCTGGCAGAGCCAAGTCAGCCCAGTCCGGGGGGGGGGGGTTGGAACTGCACCAGAGCCAGTTTGCCCATCCTTAGTCTGAAATCCATGAATGATGGACTTGATTTGCCGATATTATGCAGTTCAGATAAATAATTTTGGTTAATAGGTGGTAAAAAGAAGAAAAATACAAAAGAAAAAAAATCTTGTGTGAATACAAAATACTACCATTTATTATTATTATTATTATAAATAGTAAAAGGTATATTGGTGCTGAACCCCCAGTGGTGCAGGTCACTGGGTTTTTGTGGCAATATATTCCTTTGCTTTGTTCTTGCTCCACTTTTGGCATCAATAAATTAATTTTGTAGTTATATGCTATTAGTCTCTTGCTACTGTGTGTACCACTCCTGTGTGCTCTCGGTGATTGTTTTTATGGTGCATCTACCTAGAGAGTGAGTGCCATGAGACTGTGAGGTTCTGCCCTAGCACTGATACCTAAGGGATGTTGCAAGGTACCCTTCTGCACTTGGAGTATTGTCTGTCCAACACAACTGTCTCTTTCTTTCTGCTATAATGGGCTGCTAGACAGTGGTGCTGAGGGTTGTCTCTTTATTCATAAAGGCACTACAAAGAGTTGGATGGATGGTGGGTGGTCATTTTCTATTTAAATCTGTAAAAGTTTCAAAGGGTGGGTAAGAGGTGGAGTCAGGCAGAAGGGAAGCTACTTCGATCTTTAACCTTTACAAGCATCATCCTTCAGAGTGAGGAAGGCTGAAGAGCAGAGGACCTAAGATTAAGTCTTCTGAGACCCAGAGGCTGAGGGAACATGGAAGAGAGACTTCACCACTGACTTTTACTATCTGTGACCTATCGGTCAGGTACGATTTGAGCCATGATACTGCATGCAGAGTTAGGTCCAACTATAGTAGTTTGCAAAGAAGAAGATCAAGGACGCTCTTTAACTTCCAAACACTAAATGATGGCCCCCAACCCCCACTTTAATTTAAGTTCAATAGTTATCCTTCAAAGCAATGTGGGATAGTTGGAAAAATACATTAGTGAAGAAGAAGAATCAGCATTTATATAGTGCTTTTCATGCATCCAAAGCGCTTTACAAGCAATGCTAGACTGGTAGTGAAGTGACTAAATGTGTGGTGGCGGCCATATCGCACATCATCACCCATACACAGCCTGGATAATTGCATGAACCGGTTTATGGGAAGGGGAATGTTGACAAGGCCACCGGGAATGTTCCCTACTCTTTGCGAAGAGTGCCCTGGGTTCTTTTACTTCCACCTGGACACCCACCAGACAACACCAGGATGGGCAGAAGGGACCTCAGTTTAACGCCTCATCCGAGGGACGGCACACCCCAGCAGTACAGCACCCCCCAATACTGCACTCAGATGCCAGCGATTTTTAGGTGCAAGTCCAATCCCGGTGTGGGACAAGAACCCACGACCTTCTGGTCCAGAGGCGGATGTGCTACCAACTGAGCCACGCTGACACCTAGTGGGAGGGTAACGATGATCAAGGAAGCCACTGTTTTGTTTTTTTAATTTCTTTTTATCCCCTGCCTATTCTCTCCGAGCTCTGTTTCTTCGGGAGCTCCAATGAAGCACTTCCCCCGCTCCTGCCACCTACCTGGTCTCACGGTTGATCCCCCATGTAGCCGAGCATCTTCCCCCCTGGGCGGAGACGAGGTGGGGCAGAACACCCCCAACTATTCAACTTTCGTCGGGAAACCCTGGGACCAGGCAGACGGGATCTATTAGGGGTCTGCCTTGGTGCTCCATCTACCCGGAGCTTGGAGAGTGCTTTTCCCTGTTTATTGTGGGAGTGGCGAATGCCTGACACCAAGGCATCACGGCTGACGCCGCCACCCCCCCTCAGCCGCCGGGTTCCACACTCTGTTATGCCTTAGCCTCCACCAGAGGCCAGTCACACCAAGCAGGGACCCTCTCCCTCACGGAAGAGGAGAGCTGTCCTCCAGACGCCCAACCTCCTGTTGACCCCTGTCAGCCTAGACTCGCTCGAACCTGCTACCGGGCGTGGAGCGAGGTGTGGCATCCAGCTCCTCAACCCTCAGCACCACCAGGCTGGCTGGAAGCTACTGTTGGCAATGATAAAATGTTTCAACTTGATTATAATTGTGAGATATGGGGCCCTATGACCCATATGTGATTCCATCCTTCTTGAAAGTGACTTCCATTGGAAGTAACCCAGCTACTGTTGATAGATTTTCAGGCATGTATCACACTGATGAATCAGACCTGGCATTTGGCACCAATATGCCGCTGTATCACACCACCACAACCCACAACTCCCATTCTAGGCCCTGTCCAACTCCTCTTCAGGCCTCCTTATCTACCAGACATTAAAAGAGCAACCCTTCAGTCACTACTAGATTAGTTGTTGCCTTTTCTAATCATGTATTAAATTTGGCAAAAATACATTATTCAGTGAGTAATGAATGTTAAAAAATTTTTTTCACTTCACCAGTATTTTTAGATTGAGGTCTCCTTGACCCCATAGCTGATTCTACCCTTGGTCAAATGATTTACATTTGAGGTAGCCCATTTTGATAGGCAGATACCATAGTTCTCCAGAGCACTTCGGTCCTGATTTCTGTGGCAGGGCTCCTAGGATTCTGTGGTAACATGTGTTCTAAATACAGGAATTCCTCACTTAGCGTCTACACTTTGCAGTTATCTTGGCTCAGAGAGATGCCCCATAGAATGGAACCTATAAAATTTTAGAATTTGGAATGAGGGTTCAATCTCTGCATCTGCGCTCCACCCTGGCCATTAGTGAGATCTGTTTCTCTGCCTGAAAAAGCAGTCGTCCCATAGTGAACTCCCGTAGTGACTGGTTCTCCAGTTGGTTTATTTATTTGAAATTAAGTGTATTAGTTTTGTTTTTCAATTTCTCTGCATTTAGTTACAGACTTTGTTGTGATTTCAGTCTCTCCAGTTTCCCTCGATTCCCAGGAACCAGAGATCACCCTACTGGCCATCTCTTTTCTGTTCTAGGCTTAAATTTGGTACACCTATTTATTAATTAAATTTATTATCTATCAAATGGAGTGCTTTTAGTTTCCATTTTTAATCCATGTCCTTTCACCTTAACTGATGATGGGATAAAGCTGTTGATGGGTTAAAGTGGAATTATTTTTTCAAAACATTTTTTTCTGGTTCTGTTAGTTGATGTGAACTTAAATTTATAATTGCTTTGGTGCTTTCTTCCACGCAAATCTCCTGACACTGTGCTGTTCTTTTTGTTCTGATCCCTCCTTGCTTTCCTCTTCTGGTGTTTTGAGGGTTTTGTCTTTTTGTTTGAGACCCCAGGGAGGGGTTCTGCTTTTCTCTAAAAAAATTGACAGATTTATTTTTATTTTGTGGAGTCAGATGTAGAAGTAGATTGGGTTTCCTCAATCTTCTCTTTTGTAAATATATTTTTATTAAAATAACTAAACAATACATAGACATGGCTGTCGTTTCTGACATATTATGCAGTAACATACAAACAAGAAGACTGCAGGTAGCAGGTGAATTACACATATGACAAACAACATATCCCAAGAATGCGTCATGAGGCTCAACTCAGCATTTGAGCCCCTGCTAAGTTACTGTCTGCTACAACTCTGGTGTTATTGCATTGTTTTCTTTCTCCCCTCTGATGCTGGGTCCTGCTTCTGTTTCTGCCTCTGGATTTAGTGTTGTTTGTGCCTCCTCTAGATCTGCTCTGGACACTGCTTCATCCCATACATTGGGAGCATGAAAGCCTCTCCTAGCTGAAAACCTGGCCCAAATTATAATCTTGTTTGTCATTTTCATGTTTTTGTTGTTTACAGTCTATGATTTCTTGTTCATGTTTGTACACATTTTTATTTAACTCAGTTTCTCTCTTTTTTGAATTCAGGCAGATCCTTAAACTCGCTCAATTTGCTTTGTACCTGTGTAATTTCATGTTTAATGATGTCATAATTTGCTTTATCGTCCATAATTAAAGCCTTGATTACTTTCACAGAACACTCACTTGGTGCCTTGTGTTAGTCAGGTCAGTGTTGAAATTTGCCTAAGCCAACTGATGGCCTGATGTCTATTCTTTTTTTTTCTAAATATTCTTACAGACTGTAGATGTTGTACCAAATGCTAGTTTCATTATTGAGTAATTTTTCCAGTTTTATGACTAGACCCTTAATATCAGTGTTAGTATCTGACTTTGTCACATTCCCTGGGGCAAACAGCTATGGTCTCCTTTGTTGCTTCCTTTTTATCACCTCCTGCAGGGACTCCAAACTGGATATTCTTGTGCCATTTACATTTGTGCTTGTCTGCTGTTCCATATACACAGGTTACTCACCTGTAACAGTAGTTCTAGGAGTGGTGTATGTTGTTCATCCACACTTACTGGCAGTGCCCTTTCCTATTAAGATGTGCCGGAAGGTCTTCAAGCTGGCTCCTCCCACCCACCCGAGTGGTATATCCCTCGGCTCTGCCCCATTACACCAGATCTTGTCTGCTGGAAGCAGAGGTTGTGCGTCTGTGCTTGGGGAGATTGGGTGGGTCCATATGGATGAACAACATACAGTATACCACTCCTAGAACTACTGTTGCAGGTGAGTAACCTGTATTTCTAGGGACGTGGATATGTTGTTCTATCCAAACTTACTGGCAGACTCCTATCAGTTCTCCAGGAGGAGGGAGGCAAGGCCCTACTTAGGGAACAGAGACTGGAAAATTGAGGCCCTAAAACCAGCATCCCGGTGTGACTCGAGGTCAATGTGGTAATGGGAAATGAAGGTGTGTGCTGACTTCCAGGTAGCAGCCCTGCAGATTTCCTGGATAGGGACGTCCCTAGAAGCAGCCACTGATGCAGCGGTATGGCGGGTGGAATGAGCCCTCAGCCCTACAGGAGGCTCCCTACCCACCAACCTATAGCAGAGATCAATGCAGGACATGATCCACCTGCCAATGGTCTGCTTGGCTGTAGGTCTGCCAGGTGCGGCTTCAGCATAGGTGACAAACAGCTGGCGAACCGCTCCCTGAACTCCAGCTGTGTGCTCTTTGTAGTAAGCGAGCGCTCACCTCAGGTCCAGAGTATGGAGCCTGTGTTCGGCCTCCGAGGTGTGATTCAGGAAGAACACTGGAAGAGTTATCACCTGATTTAGGTGAAACTCCGACACAACCTTCAGGAGGAACTTCAGGTTGGGGTGCATGACAACCTTGTTCCTGTGGGAGACCAGGTAAGGAGACTCCACAAAGCACCTGGAGCTCATTGATCCTTCTGGCTGATGTGATAGTCACCAGGAAGGTGGTCTTCCATGACAGGTGAGACATGCCTTACCTGTGCATCAGTTCAAATGGCTTGCCCATGAACTTTGCTAAAACCAGCAACAAGTCCCACGGTGGTGGTGGTGCTTCATGCACAGGACGGGAAATGTGATCTAAGCCTTTGAAAAAGCACCAGAACACCTTCTCCTGCACCACTGACTGCTGACCAGCCTGCACCAGGTAAGCAGAGATGGCTGGCAGGTGCACCTTAAGGGTCGTCGACCGAAGTCCCCCTTTGGAGAGGGACCACAGGTAGTCCAAAATGCTGGCCACTGGGCATGACAAAGGGTCCAGCCCCTTGCCCTGACATCAAATGGAGAATCTCTTCAATTTGAAGGCATAGCATTTTCCATCGATTCCTTTCTAGATGCCGCCACCACAGTGAGGACATCTTCAGAGAGACCCAAAGCCTGGAACTCTAGCCGCTCAGGAACCAGGCTGTCAGGTGCAGGGATTGAAGGTCTGGGTGGAGTACCTTACCCTGATTGACTGAGAGCAGATCCGAGCATAGTGGAAGATGCCTCGGGAGCCTGTTGCTGAGGAGATCGGGGTACCAAAACTGGCATGGCCAGTCCAGAATCACCAGAATCACCTGTGCCTTGTCCCTCCTGTCCTTGAACAGCACCTTGTGGATCAAGAGAAGTAGAGGGAAGGCATAGAAGAGGCCTGGGGTCCACAGCCATGAGAATGCATCCTCCTGCAGTGAGTCCTGCTGAGGGAGGAGGGCACAGAACAGCCTCAGCTTTGTGTTCTCCCTGGAGGTGAACAGATCCACCTGAGGGGTGCCCCACTGGGAGAACAGACTGTGAACTACCTCCAGATGGAGAGACCACTCGTGAGATGCCTCGCTTACCAGGCTGAGGGCATCCACCAGCTGACTGGAGGTTTCTGCTACATGGATGGCTAGGAGATCCACCTCCAGGCTGCGCTCGAGAGTCCATACATGGAGAGCTTCCTTGTACAAAGGCAGGGAGTGCATCCCACCCTGCTTGTTGAGGTAGTACCTGGTCGTGGTGTTGTCCATCTGGACTTGGACCACTTGACCCCAAACTTACGGAGCGAATGCAGTCAGTGCCAGCCAAACTGCCTGGAGCTCCAGCAGGTTGATGTGTCATCGGGACTCCTTGGGGGTCCAGAGCCCATGGACTCTGTATTTCCCTAGATGGGCACCCCAGCCCATGAGAGAGGCATTGGTCATCAGGATGACTGTCGGCTCAGGACAGACAAATGGGATCCCTTCCTGCAGATGCTCTGGGACTAGCCACCTCTGGAAGGCATCCCGTGTCTTCTGGGTCACAGTGACCAGCTGGTCAACGTGACCTTTGCGCTGAGACCACTGGCTGCCCAGCTCCTACTGCAGGGAGCGCATATTCCAATGGGCCCAATGGACCACGCTGGTGCAGACCGCCATGTAACCCAGAAGGTACAACAAGTCCCGGGCAGGGCGCAATTGCCCAACCTGAAATGATCGGGCAAAGGAGAAGAGAACCTCCATCCTGTCCATCAGGAGCCAGGCTCTGGCTCTACAATAGTAAAGCTCTGCCCCGATGAAGCTGATCACCTGTGAGGGGATGAGTTCTGACTTGGCCTTATTGACCAGGGGGCCAAGGGAGGTGCAGGTCTGGAGGGCCAGGTTCAAAGGAAAAACAAGGTGAAGACCGTGCAAACTACACGAGTGGGTGCTCACTGCGTGAGGTGCAAGCCTCAAAAGTTAAATATATGCAAATGAAATGAGCACTCGGAAGCAGGATATAGTATGCTCGTTTATTCCAAAAAGACAAGTCCAAGACCCCTTTGGAATAAACGAGCATACTATATCCTGCTTCCGAGTGCTCATCTAGAGGGCCAGGTCCCTGGACCACTCCACCTCCTTTCTGGAGGGACCTGCAATCAGCCAGTCATCCAGGTAGGGGTACTCCTGGACCCCTCGGCACCTCAGGTAAGTTGCCACCACTGCTACGCATTTGATGAAGACCCTGGGGGCCGAAGAGAGGCCGAATGGCATGGCACAGAACTATGGAGGAACCTTCAGTGGGATGGACGGATCAGTATGTGAAAGAATGTGTCCTGAAGATCCAGAACTACACTTCTTGTTCTAGAGATGGTATGATCTGAGATAGAGTTACCATCTTGAAGATGCGTGCCCTGAGGAACTTGTTCAGGTCATGCAGATCTAGAATGGGGCACCAGCCCCCCATCCGCTTTGGCTCCAGGAAGTACATGGAGACAAACCCTGGGTATTCTGGAGGATCCGCTACTCTGACCATGACCTCCTTGCAGAGGAGCTGGGCTATGTTGTCTCCAAGAGCTGACTGAGTGTCTGTGGATACCAAGTCTTCCCGTGGGACACGAGATTGAGTTGGAGGGTACTGCTCAAATTCCAGAGGTAGACCCTTACCAACCACTTCCAGAACCCACCTGCCCATGGTGACAGTGGACCAGGCAGAAAGGAAGTGGTGGAGCCGGCCCCCCCAAGGAAGACCCAGGGGAGGCATGATGGGCATGAGGATGACACCCCACCATCCCGTCACTAAGCAGACTTGGAGGAGGAGGACATGGCTGAGGAGTCACCGGGTCCCTTTCCTCAGGGGTTATGGACCATTGAGGCCACTGACTTTGGCCTGGGTCACCAAGACTGAGCCTGCTGGTCCGGCTAATGCTGGGCTGGTTTTGCCGCAGGAGTGGAGGACCAAAAGGGCTTATGCTTCTGCTGCCTGGAGCCCCTGGGATCCTTCTGCATGGATGTTACAAAGTCCAAGGTGGCACTGGACTTCTCGATATGCTGGAGGTGACCTTCCACACTAGGCCCAAACAGGTCAGTGCCCAGGAATGGAACATCTGCCAGCTTGTGCTGAGTGTCTGCCATAAAGGTTGAAATCCACAGCCAAGCCCTACGGCACATGGCAACTGCAGCTGCTTCCAAGCGGGCACAGGAATCCCCAGATCCAGAGCTGTTTGAAGTTGCTGCTTGGCCACAGTTTGGCCCTGATCTCGGACCTGCTTGACCGTGGTCTGCAGGTCTGCAGGCAGGTGAGCAATCATCTCATCCAAAGAGCCCAAGATGGCATGGGAGAAGTGTGCCTTCATGACGGCTGAGCTCCCCTGTTGGAGGCCGAGCAAGAAGGCAGCATAGACTTTTTTAGCCACATGGTCCAATTTTTTGGACTCCTGTCGATGTCCTCGGTATTGTCCGAGCACCAAAACACTGAGTCAACCACCAGCCCCTTGGCCAAGGGGTGCTCTGTGAACCTGAGAGGGTACCGGTGGGCACCACATATTTGCAGGCCATCTGGGCAGAGGGCACAGGGCAGGCTGTGGGATGCTGCTGAAGCTCCAGGGCTGGGCTGACAATGGCCTCGGTCACTGGGAAAGCTTCCGTCAGAGAGTCTCCTTTGTCCAGAATCTCTGTGAGGGGAATTGAGCCTGCTTCTGGATGGGCTCAAGTCTCATCCTCGTGGACTCAGAGATGAGGTGGGGATGCCTATGAAGGAAGTGGGCCCATCCTCCACTGAGAGATCCCCACGTACTCCATGTTGACCAGGACGGGAGTGCAGTGAAGAATCCTCAGACTCAGAGGAGTCTGCATAGGTGTGAGAGTGATTGACAGCCGATGAGGAAGCCCCTTGGCCGACCGAGACTCCTTAGTCGGAGCGCTGTTGGTGGCTGCTTGGGTGGTGGCTCCAGCATGACTGGTGGACAGGCCTGCTTCAGCTGAACCGAGACAGTCTTGACCGGCCCCGCTAGGGGAGGGACGGTCTCAACTGACCAAACCGGGGGAGTCAGTGTCGGCCTGCCGGGCGACAGCCATGTGATGGCCAGTGTGGGAGTGGAGTTGGCTTCGGACCGGCCAGCACCAGCTGTTGCCACATGAGGTCTTCTTAGCATCAACACAACTTGCGCTGAAGCCTCTCCTCACCCAAGGAGGACAAAGACAATAAATAGCGGTGGCGCCACTTCCTGTGGCATCGAGAGTGGAAGTGCTGATGATGACGGAAGCCGCTAGACCCACTGGAAGAGGAGGACCGAGACCTCAGCCTTGGCCTCCGGGGGTGCTGACAGGGGATCTCAGAGGGAGCTGGGGAGTGCTGCAGCTCCTTCTGGTCTGGATCGGTGACCAAAGGTTTCTGCTCAGTGGACTGAGCAGCCTCTTCTGAGGTCTCAGCAGGACCAAAGTCCTGAAAAGAGAATTGCCTGCCTCTTCAGACAACAACCAGTCGATAGGGTTTAGAAAAATCTAGGCCGCATCAACGACCAGCATCTCGACCAACTGGCCCAATGGGATCTCCGTGAAGCGAGCAGCCAAGACCGCGGTTTCGACTGTAGTCAAAACCTAGGAGTCCTGAGACCGATAATGTTCCCGGTCCCAGGAATGTCGATGGTGAGTCTTCTCTTTTTCTTTCTTTGACTCCTTGTTGCGAGAGCGGGAGCTATGAGAACCAGAAGGACCCTGCCCCTTAGTCAGGAGGGACTGGCACAGCTCCTTGAAGGAGCCTAAAAAAAGTGGAGCCCAATTGTAGCAGAACGAAGGCAGAAGCCGAGGAGGACTCCTCCTCCTCCTCCTCAAAGGCCATAAGCTGTTCCAGCTTGTCAGCGGACCTCACAGCTGCAGAGACCACCCAACAGGCATCTTTAGATTTGAGTGGCGGATGTTGTTTTTCCGGGTGGCCCAACTTAAGGTGAGCAAGGCGGTCCTCAAGGACTGTCATGTGAAATGACCGGTAAAAGTCGCAGGCCTCGGTATCATGATCATGGCCCAGGCAGTAGACGCACGTGGCATGTGGGTTGGTACATGACATCTTCTGACCGCATGGGCACTGGCAAAATCTGAGTGCGGATTATTGTCCATTGCGGTCGCGATCAAAGATCGAGCTGAAGACAGAACTCGTAAGAGTTTAAAGTTTGTAATTAAATATGAAAATTTTAGCACTAGGGCCTACTCAGCACTGGAGTGGTAAAGCAGGAATCTGCTTCTTCCAGTGGAAAGGAAGATCTGGCATCATGGGGTGGAGCTGAGGGTTATACCACCCGGGTGGGTGGGAGGAGCCAGCTTGAAGACTTTCCGGCACATCTTAAAGGGAAAGGACACTGCCAGTAAGTGTGGATAGAACAACATATCCACGTCCCTAGAACAGTGGAGTTTTCTGTCACTCATGACCTGCTACCACAGGTATAGCTGCTTTACGATAGTATGCAGTTGTGGTTGTACTGCTACCAGAACAATACACAAACAGCATAAAATCCAGAAAAATGGAAAGGGTGTGGATTTGTCACAAAAGGCTCTTCTCATGAAACAGGCTAGTTTTCTTGTTAAGTCCCCAACTGGAGCTGCGTGCATCAGAGAACACCAAAAAAGGACACTAAAGACCACAAGCTGCACATAACGTGGTGCTGCTGTATAAATCGGCAGAGAACTGATAAATGAACACAGAAGCTGCTAGCGCATAGAAGGTTAGAAAAAACAAACACATTTATTGATATAAATACACAAAAGACTTAATGTATCCCAGTATTTTGAGTTGCTCAGACTCTTCATCATGGGCAGAGTCAGAAGTTCCCTTAAATACTGTTTCATCAAGTATTTAAAGAGACTGTAATATATTGTTGCTCATCTCATTCCACCAGCAAATAAGCTCAAATGTGTACAATATATGAGAATGGGGTGAGCGTTAGTGTTGACAACCCCAAGGCACACCCCATGCCTGACTTGCAAAGACACAGGAGAGGTCAAATAATAATGTTTTTTCCTGTTGCTGCCTGCTGGAAAGGGGTGGAGCGTTAGGATTGGGAACCCTAACATCACATGTCCCTACTTTTGTCAGTTTAACTCTAACTAGTGCATTAATGAGTTTTTGCAATGAATTTCCATACTTTTTGAGATAGTATAATCATATCCTCATTTGCCTGTGGGAGTGCAGGGCTTGAGGACCTTGCGTTGCCATTCCTCCATAGATGCATACATGTATGTTGCAGCCAAAACAGCAATTTCTTTCCTTCATTGCATGGCTTGTCAAAGTTCAAATGTTATCCTACAGGAATTCGTTTTAATTTTTATGCTTTTTTATGTTGCCCCTAAATGTTAAGGGGGGACTGTGTGTTATTCTTGCAGTACTCGTTAAAATCTTTGTTTTGATATGTAGAGTGTCCCTTAAGTCCAAATATTGAGGGAGTTGTGGCTTGTTGAATTTCCAATGTAATCCTCTGGGAATTTTCATTTTTTATTTTTTTATGTTGCCCATAAATGTTTTTTTCTGGGGGGGTGTTATTTGTGCAGTACTCATTAAGGCCTTTGCTTTGATATATAGAGTGTCCCTTAAGGCCAAATATTGAGGGAGTTATGGCTTGTTAAAGTGCCAATTGGGGATGAAGGACTAGATATAGTATCTATAAGCAAGACCTGTTGGACAGTGCTGCACACCTGGGAAATAACTACCCCAGGTTACAGACTGTTCAGAAGGGAAAGGGAGGGAAAGAAGGGGGGGTTGGGGTTGCTTTATACATCGGGGAAGATATAAGCGGAACTGAAGGACAAGAGGAGGATGGGAAGACTGAGCTACTGTGGATAACACTAGGCAGGAGGGTGGGAGAATCCTTGCTACTGGGGGTGGTATACAGGCCACGTACGCAAGGGGAGGAGGGTGATCAACTGTTAATTCAGGCAGTTACAAGACTGGCCCTAGAAGGAGAACTACTACTGGTAGGAGACCTAAACCTCCCAGATGTAGACTTGGAAATCCCAGATGCAGCATCAACAAGGAGCAGGGAGATACTAGCTGCGCTGTAGGGGGTATTCCTTCAATAGCTTGTCAGGGAGCCGACAAGGGGCAACAACCTGCTGGATGTGGTCCTGACAAATGGGGAGAGTGTGGAGGAGGTGCAGGTGGGAGACGCCTTGGGCACCAGCGACCACAGCACAGTAATGTTCAGGGTCAGGGCAGGGAGGGAGACAAGTAAAACCAGTACTACAGTCATGGGCTTCAGACGCACAGACTTTGACAAGATAAGAAGGATAGTAATGGAGAAAATGGAGGGTACAGAGAATATAGGGGCAGCGAATGAGTTATGGGAAGCTATCAAGGGAGGGGTACTGGAAGCCACAGAAATGTGCATAAAAAAGGTTAGGAAGAGTAAAACGGGGAGGAGACCGCTTTGGTTTACAAAGGAGGTTGCGGGGGCAGTCAGGAAAAGGAGGAAGGCTTCCAGAAAATTTAAGAGGACACTCAACGAGGAAATAGGGAAGAGTATAGGGAGAAAAGGAGTCTGGCAGGGTACAAGATCAGAAAGGCAAAAGCAGATACTGAGGAGAAAATAGCCAAAAAAGGCCAAAAGGAGAGAGAGCATTTTTTTAGATATGTGAGGGAGAGGAGGAGGGCAAGGCAGGGGATTGCTAGACTGAGGGGGAGGGATAAAACTGGAAAGGGACTGTGAAAAAGCAGACGTATTAAATAAGTACTTTAGCTTGGTATTCATGGAGGAAGAGGACAATAGGGGACTTGAGCTAAAGTCGAAGGGGAAGGAGGGCAGATGGGTGGATCAGATCCTGTTCACTGTGGATAGAGTTAGGGCACACCTAGATAGATTGAGGATGGACAAGGCAATGGGGCCAGATGGGTTACACCCCAGAGTGATCAGGGAATTCAAGGAGGAGTTGGCCACACCCTTGACAAGACTCTTCAGCTTGTCCCTGGATATGGGGGAGAGTGCCAGCGGACTGGAAGAGGGCAGACATGGTGCCTTTACACAAGGGAGGTGGTAAGGAGGTGAAGGAGAACTATGAACCTGTCAGCCTCACATCAGTGGTGGGGAAGGTAATGGAGGCATTAATGAAGGAGAGGGTGGTGGATTACCTGGAGGAGAGTGGCTTGCAGGACAGCAGACAACATGGCTTTATGAAGGGGAAGTCATGCCAGATGAAACTAATTGAGTTCTTTGATTGGGTGACTCAGGTGATTGACTGGGGGGGAGCAGTGGACATGGCCTATCCGGACTTCAGTAAGGCCTTCAACACCTTCCCTCATAGGAGACCGGTGAGCAAGACAGAAAGATTGGAGTTAGATGGGAAAATAACAAGCTGGGTGGAGGCCTGGCTGGCAGGAAGAACTCAGAGGATGGTGCTCAATAGGGTGCACTCTAAGACAACAAGGGTGAATAGTGAAGTGCCACAGGGGTCGGTTTTGGGTCCGCTCCTCTTCAACATCTACATCAGTGATATTGCGGAGGGTTTGAGGGGGAGGGTGTGCCTATTTGCTTATGATACAAAAATCTGCAATAGGGTGGACACCCCAGGGGGGTGTTGGACATGAGGGAGGACCTAAAGACACTCGAGGAGGGGTCTGGGGCATGGCAGCTGAAATTTAATGCCAAGAAGTGTGCTGTGATGCACTTGGAGAGTAGAAACACACGAGCAGGATACACCCTGGGTGGGGAGGAAATCAAAGAAATAGAACAGGAGAGGGATCTGGGGATCACATTCTCTTTAAACCTTGAGGTAGGAATCCAATGTAGCGGACAGTGGGAAAGGCCAATGGAATGTTGGCATGCATAGGCAGTGGCATTACTAGCAGAAGGAGGGAGGTAATAATGCCCCTTCACAAAGCCATGGTGAGGCCACAACTGGAGTATGGGGTTCAGTTCTGGAGACCACATCTCCACAAGGATATAGATGCGTTGGAGAGGGTTCAGAGAAGGGCAACCAAGATGGTGCAGGGTATGCAGAGGAAGACATACAAGCAGAGGTGTAAGGAGCTGGATCTGTACACACTGGAGACAAGGAGGGAAAGGGGAGACATGATTGAAACTTTTAAATATGTAAAGGGGCTCAATAAAGTAGGAGAAGGTGGTTTACTTAAGAGGAAGAAGGGGGCAAGAACTAGAGAGCACAACCTCAGACTGCAAGGAAAAAGATACAGGGGCAATGTGAGAGGGCTTTTCTTCACAGAGAGGGTGGTAGAGCCCTGGAACAGACTGCCAGATGGAGTGGTGGGGGCTAAACCAGTGGAAGAATTCAAGAGAGCATGGGACAGGCGATGGGGCTGAGCATCGGGGAGGTGGGGGCTGGCAGGAGAGGAGGTGCACGGGGAAAAACGGGCAGACTAAATGGGCCGGTATGGTCCTTTTCCGCTGTTAAGCTTGTACGATTCTATAATTCAATGTTATCCTATGAGAATTTTCATTTTCAATTTAAACAAGTGTCCCTGGTGTCCAGTGTAACTCCCCCATTCCGATCCCCTGTATAGTCAAGTGCTACATTTCTCTGGTGGTCTAGTGGACCACCCTCCCTATCCCTGATCCCGTGTAGTTAATGTAACCCTTTCCCTGGTGGTCTGCTGGACCCCGCTCCATATCCCCAATACTCTGTATAGATAGTTAGTTTTTGTTGACCAGGAAAGAAGGGATAGGCAATTCTGCCTATTTTCAGCCTTGTCCCAGGGGAAGGGGGTTGATGTAACCCTTTACCTGGTGGTCTAGTGGACACCCCTCCCTATCCCCTGTATAATTAATGTGACCCTTTCCCTGGTGGTCTAGGGGACACCCCCATCCCTGATCCCCTGTATAGTTAATGTGACCCCTTCCCTGGTGGTCTAGTGGACCCACTCCCTATCCCTGATCTCTGTATAGTTAATGTAACCCTTCCCTAGTGGGTCCCCACCCCCACCCTGGCCGGGTAGTGGACCCACCACTGCCTCTCATCCCGACCCCCCAGCAGGCAACCAGCACAGCCCTCCTCTCTCCACCATGACCAGCCACTGACTGAGCTGTCACTGAGCATGTACTGTATACAATACGCATACGGCTAGGGGTAAGGATGTGGGGCAGTGGGGTAGTGGATCACTACCTGCCAGGGGTGGGGGGCCAGTAGACCACAAGGGAAAGGGTTACATTAACTATACAGGGGATCGGTGATAGGGAAGGGAGTCTGCCAGACCACCAGAGAAATGCTGCATGTGACTATACAGGCGATCAGGATGGGGGGGATTGGGCGGGTGATCAGGTGGGGGGAGGGACTGCTAGCCACCAGGGAAAACATTTTGATATGTTGGGCGAGGGATCAGGTGGGCGAGGGAGCACTAGCCAGCAGGGACATTTGTCTTTACAGTGGGTGAGGAATCGGGTGGGGGGAACCACTAGCACCAGGAATACTTTATTTTACTTGGGCCTGCAATCAGTGATCATGATGGGGGAGAACCACTAGCACCAGGGAGACTTTATTCATTTTACTCGGGCCAGCAATCAGCGCTCACGGGGGGTGGGACCACTAGCACCAGGAAGACTTTATTTATTTTACTTGGGCTGGCAATTGGCGATCATGGGGGAGACCACTAGCACCAGGGAGGCTTTATTCATTTTACTCAGGCCAGCAATCAGCAATCATGGCGTCCACTAGCACCAGGGAGACTGTATTCATTTGACTCGGGCCAGCGATCGGCGAAGGGGAGGAACCACTAGCACCAGGGAATAAAATGATGTTTTTTTACCTGTCAGGCCAGCGATTGGCAATGGGGGGGGCTACACTCACCACAGCTTATGCAAATGGGTGCATAATGGGCATACAAATGGCCACCTAGTGCCTTGCAGGCCCAATGGCCTTATTTGCATAGGTGCATTAGTGAATCAGAAATATCGCCGGCACTATGCGTTGCATGGCCATTCCCTTGGCTGTCGGTTGTGGCAGTGCTGGCAGTAATGGAGTTACTGCAAATGAAACCTAGCCCTATTCACAGTTGGATAGTGAGGTGCGCTATCCAACTGTGAATAGCAACTTTATAAGACTGGACAATCGCAAATCGCAGTGCAAACTTTTGCGCTGTCATTTTGCGATTTTTGTGAATTGGGGCCCAGAAGAACTTCTGCTGCAGCAAATGGAGATCACAAGAAGGCATAACTTGTACCCTGGTTTGAAGAATGTAGCTGCCTAGGAAAGGTCATGACTGACTACTAGGCAAGATGCAATTGCAGAACTCTTTCATCGGACCCTCTGGTAGGCGGTGAACAGCTAGTTGCAGACTGACGGACAGGGTGTAGAAAAAACTGGATCATTTCATCTGACCCTCTGTCATCAGTGATGAGGTAGCTGCAGACCACCGAATAGGGTGTAGCAGAAACTAGAATCTCTTTATGTACCCTCTGTGGTCGGTGAAGAGTTTGTTGCAGATCACCAAACAGGGTCTTCGCAGGAAGCACCAACTGTATTCCAAAGATCTCCCAGCTTTCGCCACTCCTGGATCTGGCTGCTTTCGTCACTCCTGTATCTGGCCACTAAAAAGAAAGCCCCACCCTACTGTATGCCAAAGTCCCTGGCTATTAAGCTGATGTGGCTCGTAAGCTGCCTTAACTTACTAGAGGGAATGGGCTGAAGCAAAGAAGAAGAAGGAGGTGACCTTGCTGACTACCACCCTAACTTCTATCTAAACTGCCAGCCTAAGAACAGAAGAATGCATGAAATGGAGGAAGGAGGCCGTGGCAGTCACAATAAAGTTGTTTTTGAAACAGGTGTTGTCCATTACGGTATTTGTGCATGCTAGAATGTCTTTGTGTAGGCACTCTCGTTACACTTCAGACCGGTTAATACAGCTCGTTCAGGAGCATCAACCCCAGTTATCAGCTAGATAGTTCACAAATTGAGGTATTGTAGGTTGTGCAGACTCCTACCATAAGGCATTGCCTATTCAGTAACACTGAGCAATAGGCTGAGTCACACAATTATGCAGCATTTCTTGTGAAGTACCGAATATTAGGCAAATTCACACTATTCCCTCTAGAGTATGAATGGCTTAGAACGTACTTAAGAGATAGAGAACAAGTGGTAGAATTGGGTAAATATAGGTCTGTACCATTACAAATTAAAACAGGGGTACCACAATGATCTAATTTATAGTAGGTCTGTTGCTTTTTAACATATACATTAACAATTTACAATTCTTAGATCCTACAATAAATTATCATATCTACACAGATGACACTGTAATTTACGTAGAGGGAAGAAAGGCCACTGATATACAAAATAAACTTCAAGAGGCTTTCGACCATCTGCAGGCCTTTTTTAGAGAACATAAACTTTGTTTAAACTAAAAAAAACAGTCAGTGTTGTTTACTCATAATGAAAACAAGGTAGATGTGTTAAAGATCTATTCCTTAGAAGGAGTTCAGATACAACAAGTCAGTAAGTATAAATACCTTGGAATTATTGTAGACAAAAATTTGAACTGGAAACCACACTTGGAGGCCCTATTATTAAATATAGGTAAGAAGCTGGGTATGCTGCATAAACTGAAATATTTTATGTCCAATGACACGAGATGGAGGGTAGTAAACACCATGGTACTCTCGGTATTAGATTATGGAGACATGATTTATGCGGGGGCCTCGGGGGTGGAACTGGCCAAACTGGATATCATGTATAACAGGCTGGCTCCTTTAATCCTCGATGCACCCAGGAGAACCCATCATTGTGAACTGTATAAATCCCTAAATTGAATGAGACTCAGAGACAGGAGACAGTGGCATATCCTTACATTCATGTTTTAAGTGCAGAAAGGAAAAGTGCCTCCATACATTCAGGAATATTTTAAAATTAAGAAAACAAGAGAATGTTTAAGGTCTGCTCATGGTTTGGAATATATAATCCCAAAATATGGTTTAAATATAGGCAGGTCAGGGGTTTGGTGTAGGGGACCACTGTTGTGGAACTCTGTGCCCATTTCTCTGCGCCATGCAAATTGCACTATACTGTATATATATATATGGCACCAATAAAAAGATGGTTTTATGAAAAATCAATGATGCCTGTGCAGTGCTGCAGAGAGCAGCACAGTGCTCCATAGATACATTAGAACTTGTATATTATTCAGACTTGCTAGATTTTGCACATTATGGATAAGTTTATGTAGGTCGTATGTATGATGTATATATAGTAAGTTTATAGCTTGTGATGTATGTTGAATTAGTCATAGTATGTATTTATTGTAATTTATATATGCAACATTATGTATGTAAAAACAGGACTTCCTTGGAAATGAGCTATCACTCAATGGAGCTTTGAACCACCTATCCTTTTCATATACATTCTATGAATAAAAACTATTACTACTATTACATTAAAATGTCGCTGTTTAAAGTGTTAGGCCATGTGCAAACTCACTTGGTAGTACCACGTGTTTCATGAAAATGCAGAGCAGGGACAAGTTCACGCAGTACAGCAATGTCTCTTTAAACAGTAGTACAAGCGCTAGTTAACACAGGATAGAAATGTCTGTTTAAATTGTAGATCCAGGGGCTAGTTCACACAGTTTAAAATGTCTCTTTATACTGTAGATGCAGGGGCTAGTTCACACAGTTTAAAATGTCTCTTTATACTGTAGATGCAGGATCTAGTTCACACGGTATGGAAATGTTTCTTTAAACTGTAGACACAGGGGCTAGTTCACACAGTATAGAGAAGCATTTTTAAACTGTACATCCAGGGGCTAGTTCACAGAGTTTAAAATGTCTCTTTAAACTGTAGATGCAAGGGCTAGTTCACACACTATAGAAATGTCTCTTTGAACAACAAATGCAGGTGCTAGTTCACACAGTATACAAATGTCACTTTAAAATGCAGTATCACCACTTTTTATGGCTGTGGAAGCAGCCTACAGCCATTTTGCTATCTGTAGCTTGAAAATGGAGTATCATGGAACACATTTTTTAGACTTTCCATTGTATCCTTCCACATCTACAAATCACTATGACAACTAAAATAAAATAATCCCTTCTTTCTGTTTAGAATGTTGGAGACATAACTCCAAGCTGCTTATCAGATGGCCATAAGGAAACTGAAACAGCTTGTTACACAGAAACCTAGATTTTGACAGCAGATAAGGACCCCTTGGCCCAGCTAGTCTGCCCATTCCCTATGTATTGGATAAGCTGCTGATTCTAGTTAATCAACAGCCTACTTCCTCCTGCCTTCACTATAACTGCCTTATGTCTGTCCCATGCATTCTTGAATTCCCCCACTGTTTATGACCCCACAACCTCCTCAGGGAGGTGGTTCCATGCGTCCACCACCGTCTTTGTGAAAAAATATATTCTGACATTGCCCCTGAGCCGTCCCCCCTGTATCTTCAAATTGTGCCCCCTTGTTCTTGCACATCTCTTTCTTTCAAAGATGCTCCCGTCTTGGACTTTGTTGATTCCCTTGAGGTACTCGAAAGTTTCTATCATGTCCCCCCTTCCCTCTCCTTTCCTCAAGGGTATACATATTAAGCTCTTTCAGTCTCTCTTCATATGACTTCTGTTGCAGACCTTGCACCATTTTAGTTTCCCTCTTCTGGACCACCTCTATCCTGTCTATGTCCTTGCGGAGATAGGGTCTCCAGAACTGCATGCAGTACTCCAAATTGGGTCTCACCAACTATTTGTACAGAGGGATAACAACTTCTTGTTTTCTACTGGTGATGCCTCTACCTACGCATCTCAGTATCCCTCCAGCCCTCCTTACTGCCTTCTCATATTGTTTGCCTACCTTAAGGTCATCTGATGTGACTAACCTAAGGTCCCTTTCCATTTTTGTTGCTGTTAGTGCTTCCTCCCCCCCCCCCGCCATTGTGTTCTCTTCACCTGTTTTGTTTTTTTCCCAGGTGCATTACTTTGCACTTTTTTGCACTGAATCTAAGCTGCCATCCTTTTGACCATTCCTCCAACCTTGCCAAGACCTTTCTCATCCTTTCCACCCCCCTTGTGAGTCAACCCTGTTGCAGATTTTTGTATCGTCTGCAAAAAGGCATACTTTTCCTTCCAGACCCTCTGCAATGTCTCCTATAAAGACATTAAAGAGGACCGGTCCCAGTACTGAACTCTGCAGCACCCCACTAGTAACCACCCTTTCTTCAGAGAGTACTCCGTTCACTATTACCCTCTGCATCCTGTTGGTCAGCCAATTTGTTACCCAGGCTATCACCCTGGGACCCACTCCCAGGTTGGCTAACTTATTTATTAATCTTTTGCGTGGGACTGTGTCAAATGCCTTGCTAAAGTCTAGGTAGGCCATATCTACAGACCCTCCCTGGTCTACTACTTTGGTCACCCAGTCAAATAAATCTATTAGATTCGTCTGACATGACCTTACCACCGTGAATCCATGCTGCCTCGGGTCCTGTGCCCCGCTGGCCTCTAGGTACTCAACAGTTCTTTCTTTCAGAAGTGATTCCTTCATTTTCCCTACCACAGAGGTTAAACTAACAGGTCTATAGTTCCCAGCCTCTGCCCTGCTCCCACTTTTGTGAAGAGGAATCACATCTGCCCTCCCCCAATCCTCAGGTACCATACCATCCTCCCACGATTTGTTAAAAAGGGTAGTCAGTGATGTCACTAGGTCTTTCCTTGTTTTTTTTTTTAGAATTCTGGGGTGAATCCCATCAGGCCCCATTGCTTTGTCCACCCTGAGTTTTAGGAGTTCTCTCAGGACCCTTTCTTCTGTGAATGGACTGTTATCAACCCCCCTGTCCAGAGTGCTTTTGCTGCTTGGTTTAGGAACCCCCCTTCTTCTTTTGTGAGTACTGAACAAAAGTATTCATTCAGTATCTCTGCTTTTCCAGTGTCATCCTCTGCCCTCCTCACCTCCCCTTTGTAAAGCCTCACTATCCCTTCCTTGGTCTTCCTTCGCTCTCTGATGTACCTATAAAAGATTTTATCCCCCTTCTTAACAGAGTTGCTATCTTTTCCTTGGTTTGGGCCTTTGCTATTCTGACTGCCTTCCCCACTTCCTTCTGCTTTAACTAGTGCAATTCTCTGTCCTGCTCATTCTGTGATTCCTTATACTTCCTGAATGCAATCTTTTTCTCCCTAACCTTTCCCGCCACCTCTTTCGAGAACCATAGTGGTTTTTTACTTCATTTTGTTTTATTTGTCTATTGAACTGGATATTTGTTTACCCCTTCAAAATGCAACAGCTTGCACATTTAAATCGGGGCAGGATTCACAAAGAAGATTCACTGAGTGCATCTCAGATGCTCCCAGCACAGACAGAGTGATCCACAGAGGCATGCGCAGTGGGATGCGCTGAGCGCAGCCCCACTGTGAATCACCCAGAAACAGAACAGCACAACCGGGGATGCGCTGGCGCAACTGGTGATGCGCCAGTGCACCCTAGATGCCCTGAGCAACACAGGGGAGCAATTCAGAGCAAGTGGAGCAAGCCAGCAGGGCAATAGGGAGCAACCATGACACTGGAACAATGAAACCCACAGACACAGATGCTGAGAGCAACATGTTTATAAAAGTGTAAAATCATATATAAAACTGCACAACACAAAAACCAGAACAATAAGCAAGTGGAATAATTGACAGAGAATGGGGAAGTGTGGGAATGGCAGGGATGGGAAGGAGGGCAGAAAGGGGACAGAAACAGGGGGCTACAGAAACTATGTACAGAGCAAAGCCCCAAGAAGAGGCAGGGGGCTACTAGCACCACTTTGCCCTGCCACGGCACACCCTGGCATGGCCACATAAGGGCAATCGCTGCAGAACACCCTGCAGGGCAATTGACCGGCACTGAACGGTCCTGGATGAAGGCCTCAGGGCCGCCTGGATGGCCACATGGATTCTTCTGTCCAAGTCAATATAGGCACCACTGCCAGCCATGGCATGTCAATTCTGCGGACCTACGGCCTCAGTGTCAGCCACGGCCCTCTGCCTGACCTCAGGGCCTGCAAAACACAACAGACAGAGAGCACCATGAGTCAACACAGCAGTGCCAGAAACACACCACAACACCGACATGCACAGGTGGTGTAGGACAGCCAGATACTGTCACTGTGCAGGATGCACTGTCACAGTGCCCCCCCAGGCATGTGTGCATGCAGCACACAGTGGTAACCAGCCGTGTAGTCCCCAGCGGCCGGCACGCAAACACAGCCCTGCCAATAGCCCCCCCATGGCACACGTGATATGGCTGCACTGGGCAGGTGCAGCCACTGCCTTGTGTGTAGGATGACAGTGACCCATGTGGGTGCCCCATGAGGGCCTTGGCACACACACCAAGTACATGCCACAAAGGGAGCCAGATGAGCAACACCTACCCGGCCTTGGCAGTGCACCCTGGCGTGCACGGCGACGCAGCCACTCCCGCCTCTCCGGGTCCCGCCTCTGGAGGTCGCCAAACCGATGCCTGCACTGCTCTGCAGTGCATGGAATCCCTCTGCGCCGTACCAGCCCCCTGGCAATGGAGGCCCACACCTCAGCCCTGGGCACACGGAGGTCTTCCTGCACAAAAGCCACCCCTCCACCGACATGACAAGAGCCACCACATGCAGCAGTTCTACCTGGGACCAGTTCATGGCCCTAGGGGATTGTCTCCCAGCTCTAGGCATTTTGCCACTGTCAGGTACAGTTCCTCAGTGCAATGTAGTAAAGTGCCATCGAGTACCCAAACTGTGCCACGTAAAACACTGAGGCACGTGCAGTACAATGCATACTGTGCATGAAGTGCAATAGGTCAAAGGCAACACGGCCACGCATGCGCAATGCCGACCACTAAGGCATGGCAAGGTCATGGACGAGTCACACATGCGTGATGCGCATGCAGCCACCATGTTCTGCACGGCATGCGCTACGTACGCCTATCGCGCACAGTGCACGATCCATGTCCACTATGATCTCTCAATGCAGCATATACCGTGCATGTGGGTATACATGCATGACAGAGTACACAGTGCAATGTCCAGCGGCCCTGCAGCAGCGCATCGAGTAAGCAGTGTAATGGTGCATATTGGAAGATGCGCCGTCGAACATAGTGACCGCGCATGCATGAAAGATGCACTGTAATGACATAGGCACATATCTGAGATGCTCCTTGTAAAGTGAGATGAGCTGGGGGCAATTTAGCAATTCACAGACAATGTGCCTAAAACTGCCTCATTCCACATGTATGGGCATCTCAGCTGATTAGCATCTCATTGCCAGAGGCCCAGGCCTCATTTGCATGCCCTGAGCCATAAACGCTCCAAATTCTGCAGGCTGATATTAAGTGACTGAGAGGAAACACAGCCTTGAAGGTGAGTACACAGCTATATTTACATGGTCTACAGATCTTACTGGGGGGGGATTGTACATGTGCATGCATGCCTTTCAACGATTATGTCCCTCATATGTGGAACATTGCCTCCCAATATGTAGAACACATGCACATATTGTGGAACAAATGCTCATAATGTTGAACTCTCAACCTGAGCATCACATAGGATGCAAAGAACACTGTTAGACTGGTTGCTGTCATGTCCAGAATGCCTGTTACAGATCAATGATGTACACATGGCAGCATATACGATAGAGTACTGCTGTACACTGGTAAGGTTGGCAGTGGGACAAGGCCTTGCACTGTGGAACACAGTGGTTCTGAGATGTACATGGAGGTACTGTTCCCTGTATAGTGGGACTGTTGAGAGGTATGTTTAAATGGGTGTTACTGGCCATGTGTGGTGGACGCAATGATGTGCTACGGGTCTGTCTGAGGCACATGGCAACACCTGTGCAAGCACGATGACATTGTCACCATGCCACACACTGTGGCCAGCTGCACCATGGCTGTAGCCGACCATCCTGTGCCCCCCCCCCCAGGCGTAGTAAGGGGGTACCCGGGTTGGGCGGGGTATCACTGTGTCCACACATATGCCGCTGAGGTACTAGGTCATGTCCATGGCAGACTGCACCACCTGGGGCGGCAGCACTGTCACCCCAGCCGTGGACCGGTGGACATGCATGGCAGGTGCACTGTGCCCAACGGGCCATGTTCCATGGGACACCGCCCCCCATGCCAGGACACCCACTCGCAGACCACCACCCAGACCACCAGCTGCAAGGAACCTGGCGGGGTTGACAGACAGAGGCAGGTGGGGCAGGAACATGTGTAACCACAGGCATGACTAACACCTGGATGCTTCCCCCACAGTAGCCAGTATGTCGGAGGATGCAGGTGCCACCACCAGACAGCGACCGAATTTCACAAAGGATGAGGAGAGGGCACTCACTGAAGCATGTCACCTATGCCTGGAAGTCCTCATCAGCAGGGGAGGCAGCTGGACTGCGTGGGTAGTGGGCTGGGAGGAGGTGGCCCAGCAGGTGAACGCTGTGGCACCATACAACTGCACGGTGCAGGAGTGTCGCAAACACTGGAACAACGGGTGGGAGGAGGGCCAAAGAGAAGGTGGCCAATATCCAGGCCTCCCTGCAGTGAACAGAGGGTGGCCCGAGCATGGCGGAACAGCTGAGCCCTAATGAGGCCCTCCTGGCTGCCAGTGTGTCCCGGACAACTGTGCAGGCTGTCCCAGGTGGTGGGTTCCAGACCGGTGGCAGCCCATCACAGCATTGTGAGTAGCTGTGTGCCATGCACTGTCACTGTATACCCAGGTACAGCACCTTGGGGACGGTCACCCCTGGTCAGACCCAACATGCCTCGTGGTGCCGCAGCTGCCACTCCACTGCACCTGGGGGGCACGTGTCTGCTGTGCGTTCATGTGGCATGTGCCACCACTGCCGCAAAGTATGCATAATGGGGCAGTGATGGGCACGCCCATACCATGGCCTGTGTAGCGTGGTCATGCCATGGCCCTGCCATGGTCAGGCCTGCAGCCTTGGTGCTGTGTGGATGGCCGTGTACTGTTGTGCATCACCAATGTGACATATGTGTACTGTGCATAACCATCTTCTCCCTTCCTCTCTCCACAGCACCATCACACCTCCCGGGTGCAGCCGTGGACACGGCTGCATTTAATGCCCTTGTGGGCGATGATATGGGCCCGTCTCACAGGGCCAATGACACCACCATGGACAACTCTGCACCCGGACCATCCACATCCCAAGGAACAGTAGTCCCAGCCCCGGCGCAGGTGGGCCCCTCAGCTAGCGCTAGCAGGGCAGCCAGCAGGTACATCTCTTGGCTCGGGAGCCTATCCAGGTTGTCTGATGATGACCCAGATGATGAGGTGGACATTGCTGATGCCCTCCTCATGCTCACCAGTGGTGTGCAGGAGAAGGGCCTTGGCACCACCATGGTCATCATTGCCACCACCAGTGTTGACATGGCAGATGGTGGTGCACACGATACGGGGGCGCCTGTGCACGTGGCCCCGGTTGCCACTGACGGTCCCACTGTACATGGTGCGGCTGCAGATGTGGCACAGCTGCCCACAGCTGTGGGTGCTGTGCCCCCTGCACCACTGCCATGTGCAGTGCTGGTGACATTGGTGGCATCCAGGCAGTGTGCCACAGTGCATGCACCTGCTCCATTAGCCCAGGAGGACACCACCCATATACAGTCATTGGCAGTGCCCAGTCAAGCCCCATCCATGTTGCAGCCTGCCAGGGTGCAACCACCACCCGTGGATGCACCAGGACAGGCTGATACATCCCCTGCTCGTCGGTGACGCCACCGTGAAGCATCACTCGCCTACGACATGGAGGCCTACCTCGCCCTCCTGTGGGCAACTGTTGAGGGGCAGGAGACCCTCCATGCAGAGTTCCATAGCCACAGGACTGTGATGGTCCAAGAGCACGAGTCTGTGGCTGCTTAGTGTGCACAGTTGCTGGCTGAGGCATGCATCATGCAGGTGGGCATGATCGCAGCTCTGGAGTGGATCACAGATGCTGCCTCCATGTCCCGCCGTGGACATTGGGCGTCCAGTTGGACTCCCAGGAGCACATCCCTTCCACCCCAGCGGCGGAGCCAGGTGGACCCCCCTGCTGCTGACTCCATTGCCACTTGCCTCCATGCCAACCATCCATGGCTTGGGTAGTGGCCATTCCGCTGAGCACCCATTCACAGTCTCAGTGCAGCACCCCTGCAGGGTCGCAGGTGACCCTCCTCCCGTCTGGCCGGTGGTGGCACACCCGCCACCACCAGCCATGGCAGAGGCCGCCCCCATGTCCATGGCAGCTGAGGTGCCACCCTGTGATGCCCATGTGTGGTGGCAGGATAGTACACCTGTGTGTACGAGACACCCTGCAGGTGGTGCCGGGGGCAGTGTGTATGGCAGTCACCCACCCCACTGCAGCCCTGGCACCATTCTGTTCTACCTGTGCAGGACCACCTGCATGTCTGTGTGTGCCACTGTTGTGCCATGTGTCATGGGAATGATGAGTGCGTTCTAGTGTCCATCTGCTGTGCCTGTGCGCAGGTTGCAGTACACACTGACCCGTGACATCTACAACATGGCCCCGATGGTGCATGGTTGTTGCATGCCTGGCATATGTGTGTGTGTGTGTGTGTGTGTGTGTGTGTGTGTGTGTGTGTGTCTCTCACCATGTGTGTGCCTGTGTGTGCCACTGTGTGGTGTCCAGTGTCCATTGTGCCCATAACATTCCATCTCCACACCTTGGTGCACACCCTGCAAACATACATACCTGCATACTCACCTGTGAGGCCCAAAGTGTTCCTCCACAACACGCCTGCAGTGGTCCCTCGCTCTGGCCGCCAGCCTCGGGTCCCTCCTGCCCTGCCTGGCATTGCCTCCCTGGTCCTCTGTGGGTGCTCTGTCCCCCTTCCCCACCCTGTCCTCCTCCCCGGAACTGTCGCCCTCACCGGCCTCGACAAGTATTCCACGGTCTAGGGCCATGTTGTGTAGCATACAACAGGCCAGGAATATGCCACAGGCCTTCTCAAGGCTATACTGTAGGGCACCACCTGACACAGGCACCAGAAGCACATCTTCAGCATGCCAAAGACATGCTCTATGATGGCGCGTGTCACGATGTGTGCCTCATTGTAGCGCTCCTCTGCCTCTGTTCCTGGTCGCCGGAAGGGGTTGAGGAGCCAGGGCCTCAGCGGATATGTGGTGTCTCCTGTGGGGGAAGACGTATGTCCGTTAGTACATTGGGTACCACTCTGGCATGCACCCTGTCCTCAACCCTGGCCTCAGTGGTGTGTGTGCACCTGTCCTGCTCTACCGCCCATGCATCCCCATTTCAGGTGGTCCTGCATCCCTACCCCTGCTGCACCTGCATGCCTTCGTATGTCGTGTGGTGCACAGTGCTTGTGTGCCACCCTGTGTCCGCCTGTGGACCCTTGCACACCCCTGCTGTCCCAGGGCCCATGCACCGGCATCACACTGTGTGGGTTGACCACAGCCCTCCCCATGTGTCCCGGCCTTGGTGCCCTCCTGTGCTGTTGGGGCCCTGTCACAGACACCTAACAGATGGCCACTTGGTATGTCCCCATCCTCAAACCTCCTGCACAGTGCTGACTGGTGCCATATGAATGAACCATGTGTGCTCCCAGGGTGTGTGGCGCAGACATTGGTGATGCGCCCTGTGGCATCGCACACCACCTGGCAATTCACGGAATGGTAGCCCTTCTGATTGATGTATGTGATGATATCCTCACCTGGTGGTGCTCAGATTGCCACATGGGTGTAGTCAATGGCCCCTCTGATGCCTGGCACATGTGCCACCCTGCAGAACCCCTGCATGGCTTCTGTCTGCTCTGCCTGCGTGCTGGGGAAATGGATGTATTCCGGAGCATGCGGTAGCAGTGCAGTGAGGAACTGTGTGAGGAGGTGACATGTAGAGGCCTGTGAAATGCCAGTGGTGTCCCCAGTGGGCCCCTGGAAGGTTCCCGTGGCAAGCAGACACATGACCGTTGTTGTCACCTTGGTCTCCACCATGATGGCATGACCTCGTGCAGTGGGTGCCTGCATCACATCATGGCACAGCTCACAGAGCTGCCTCAGCATGGCCCTGTTCAGGCGGTATCAGCCTACTGCCTCCACATCAGTGAACCGCTCAAAGGACAGCCTGGCACGATACCGCCATGGGGTCAGACGACTACGGTGCCTTACACCACCCTGCCTCCTCCTCATTAGTGCAACCACGATGGCGACTGCTGCTGGGTTCATATTGCTGTGGGGTTGTCTGTATGGCCCTCTGGCTCAGTCTCTCTGGCTTGGTTTACTTGCTGGCTGTCTCTCTCTCTGTCTCTCTCTCTGTCTCTCTCTCCCTCTGGCTCAGGCAGTGTGTTGCTGCAGTAATTCAGTCAACGACCTGCAGGTGGGCTAGACTTAAGTCTATTTCTTTAATACTTATCTTTGTATGGCGCATCTTGCCTTTGCGCTGGAGATGCCCCTTAGCTGTGCCGTGGATTTGCACTGTGGACCACGTTGCGCTGTGTATGCATGGGTACTCCCCCTGTATTTGCACCAAATATCATTACATTGTGCCTATGGCACATCTCATCTGGTGCAGGGCATCTCGGTTGCGCTGGCACATTCACCCTGTTTGTGAATCGTCCTATGGTGCATTTCTGACTTGCACCAATGCATCTGTGATGCACTCGGCGCATCTCTTTTGTGGATCCTGCTCCTAGAAATTAAACATTTTTTGCTACTAACTTCAGTTGGGGATGAAAATCTTTCAAGAAAGATTCATACCTCATATATGTTATCCTTTCCCAGAAAGTTTTGTAAAGACTTACACTGTTTTTTAACCTCTCAAGACCTATCTGATAAAATGCCAGGTCTTCAGTGAACTACCCAGACTAAATATATAAATTTATTTTTGACAGTAAGGGCTGCGGCATGCCTCTCAAACATAACAGATAAGAGCTACTGAGATCTCTTAAAGTAAGAGAGAGTGTGTGTGTGTGTGTGTGTGTGTGTGTGTTTGGGGGAGGGGTAGAGAAACTGTCAAACTACTGGTAAGGGAGACCTCATCTAATGAATTAACTGCTGATAAACCATGAGTGACACAGGAGCAAATGATTCGATACCTTTTATTGGACCAACATAGATGTAACAGAAATAACTTATACCATTTATAAAATTCCTGATCAAAAAACTGGAAACAGAAGACTGTTTTCGTCATTTTATATGATATACTGAGTGTATATTTACTGAGTTGCTGGATCAGGGCCTTGAAGAAAATAATAACATGTACTTAACTCATTCAAGATTCCATCAGGTGGACAGAAAAATGTCTATGAGAATTTGTCTGAAAACTAACAACTATAAGATGCAAAAATAGCATTTGTATATATATATATATATATATATATATGGAAATGTCTCAATTTATTTGCAGTAAATTTGTTTACAGGCATTACTAGTATCTTTTGAAAGATTGTCTGACTTGTGATTACTAATTTTGAGTGTAGTTCATGAAATAATGAGCATGATACTTGTTATTTCATATAGTCCCCCATTATGCCTTATGCATAGCATGTAAATCCAAATCATTCCAATGCCATCTTGACATACTGTATGATATTAATACTGAGTAGCAAATCAGACTTCTTTTCCTAATAAAAGGCTGCTGATATAATAAATAAAGAATAAATTCATAAATAAGGAACCAGTGGCTTATGGAAAAATATACAGGGATTTATACAGGGATTTGATTCTGCCACTCTGGGGAAAACACAGGGAAAATGAGGGCTTCTTACAGGGTAATGGTTATTTGGATATGGGAACACTGAATATTTCTTATCCTGTATTTTGTATCCAGGATAGGGCAGGGGAGATGCTACATCTCATTGTCACAGGGATGTTTATTTACACATTTTTGCACTGTATTTACTCAGGCTGTTCCAGATTAGATGCAATATCTTATTTTCAGTGGAGTCAGGATTTTACCATTTTTATAATATATTTATTCAGGGTACCTAGTCCAGAGCCTCCGTATTCAAAGGAGATATGCAGCGCATCCTGGTGGAAAAGGGAGATGTGCTGCACAACTCCAACAATGTGCAGCAGCGCGATATTCAAATGTGCGGGATTTGCCAGCCGCAAGGGAATAGGCCAGGGCACACACAAATGGTATACCGTTCAAGTCGAGGGACCAATCCCATGCATATGCCGTGCTGCAGCATATTCGGTGGGAATGTGCCCCTCACAGTCCAGAGCACTGCAGCCCACAGTTAGGCCATGAATAACTGGCCTAACCCAGCCAGCCACCCACAGGCAGGTTACAGATGTGTACCCAGGTGTACAGCAGACTGGCAGCTGTGGTGGACTAGCGGTACCTCTTTTCCATCCCTAATCTAGCCAACTCTATCCCTAAAGTGCTCCATAGTGTAGGGCCCCCCCAGACCCGATCACACCAGAGGAAACCATGGTCCACATCCATAGTCTAGAGGACTCCCATACACCACCCCGGTAGACAGACACCCTCATTCCCCCCATACCCAACCTGTTGCAATGTCTGCCAATTGCCCTCCACACCCTGCCATGGCCAGCCATTGACTGCACTGAACCCAGCCTGGGGACCTGCACTCTGGAATGACCAACTGGCTGTACCGTGCTTTGGGGAACCATGCCAGCTGCGGATCCACCAGTGTATGCAGCCGTGTGTACGTCCCTGGCAAACTGAAGAGGGAATTTACATACCTCCAATGCATGCCTTGCTGATGCTGTATCTTCCTTCTGTCATACACCGCTGAAAGTCCACACTCTCCCTTGTTCCCCTGTGTAACATGCCACCCTCTGGACTGCTGAGGTATCCTGGGTGCCATGGAGTGCGGTATTCTATAATGCCATTTGCAGTGTACGCTTCAGGCTATGGATAGTTCATCCACAGTTCCCCAATTGTACAAACGAATGGGAGGTTGGATGTAACAACCCTGTTTTGGGGCCTGTGTGAGTGGGTACAGTACCTGCTGCCACCCACACTGAGCAGTGCAATGGCACCGGGATGATGGATCCACATTTGAGTGCCTGAGGTGTATGGCCACTGGGTGTTATCACCCACACACAGCTCGTGCCTACGTATAACACATTCCAGCATCCTACTGCGAGTGCTCTGCCACCCGCCAATAGAGTGGTACAATCCCATTACAGAGCCAGTCGTCGTAATGGGATGGGCTGGGGGGCGGGGGGGGGAGTCTGCGCACTGTTGAGGGGGAGCGGGGGCCACTACACTATGGACATGGACTGTAGGTGTATTCAGGTGCAATTAGGGATGGCATTGGGGTCCTTACAACATGGAACCGATAGAGTCTGGACTCCGGTACAATCAGGGCTGGTGGAATGGGTGGGTGCCACTATACCACCAGAGACTTCAGGGCCTGTCTTACATGGGAGCAATCAGGGTAAGGGCTTGGGGGAAGAGAGCTGCTCCGGCGCATTCATCCCCATGCCAACATGCAAATGGGCTGGTAATGAGCATGCATAAGGCCCCTTTGCACCCTGCATGCTCAATTAGTTCATTTGCATTCCTGGGCTAAATATCACCCATGGGGGCTGCGGCACATACTGGTATGTGCCACGCATTCCCCCCTTGAAGGTATTCAGTCGGGAACACCCTGGATGCACCTGACTTGGTGTCCGCCTGCACTGCGACTCCCGTCCAGGGTCATATTTTCAACAGGTACGATGAAGCCCGCCAGGATGAAGCGCAGTATCACAGGTTTACTGCATGACAAAAGGGATTAATCCCCTTTGAAACTGCATTGTTTGCTGCAGTAACTCTACTGCAAAATTCTGCAGTGCTGTGCTTCATCCTGGTGGGCTTCACTGTATGCACACCCTGTACCAGTGGCACATTCTCTTTCAATATTGTATCAGTGCCAACTGGCACACCCTCTTTGTGCAATGCATCTTTCTGCTCGTGCATTGATCCGGCACTTAATATATCCCCCAGATGTAAAATATTGTTTTTAATGCATTCTGATTTTACACAATGCAGCACAATATTATGCAGATGTAGAGCCCCACTGAAAATAAGATGCCATTTCTTCTGTGAACTATCCAGGCTAAATATATAGCAATCAGCAAGCATATTCTAGGAAAACACATTGTAAAAATGTGTAAAAGAAAGACCACATTGAAACTGCCTCCCCACAGATCTGCATTGTGCAAATTCATTAGAAATAATGGGTAAAAGCATCCCAAAAGCTCTCCACAGCCATACTGGCTCTGACCAGAGTTTGTATACGTCAGTAGTTTCATGGAATGCTTTGCATCGTGCCCTATGGGCAGGTTTACATGTAGCTTGTCTCTTCCCTTGTTAATAATGGCTCCAGTGGAGCTGACCTGTCACTGAACCCTGTGGCCATCATGGGTGCTTGCAACCCCCGGCCCCCTTTGCTAGTTCCTATATTTATTTATTTAGTTTTTGTTATCTGGAAAAGTGCACTAGTCAAACATTGTTTATTTTCAGGCAGGACCTGGGAGAGTTACACAGACAGGTTCAGTACAGAATGAGATTACATACAATATCAAGCAGTTGTACCAATGAGGAAAAATACATTTAACATTAGGGATCGGAAGGATCTTGTGTGGAGAAGAAGGAACAGTATTACCTAAGAGGAACCTGAAACATACATAATCACTGACAGAATATAAAGTACTAAACATGATAAGTACATAAAGAGATAATTATACTTTAAGGACATCACAGTGAATATGTGAGCAAAACCGAGCCACACTAAGGTGGACGGTGGTGCTCAGTGACAATAAAATATACCATTTTTGATAAAGCCTCCTATAGGTGAAACATCAGAGCTCACTTTTTCTTCTCCATAATCTAAGAGGGTCAGTTGGTTCTGTTGGCACTTTAAATAAATGGAAACCTTTTGATGACAAGTTGGTCTGGACACACTGTTTTTTATGTGCTGAAGGTGAGTGCAGTGAATAGTGTTTCTTGGACATTACAGTGAGCCAAGCTGGGAAGATGATCATGGTATTTAAGTTGAAAACTAGGCACAGAGTGACAGCGGCGAATATCAGGTGGGATGGAGTTCCAAAGGTTAGGAGTGGCATACGCGAAGGATAATGTCTCAATACAGGATCCAATCTTGGGGACAGCAAGAAGTGCATCTTCGCATGACCTTAAGGGGTAGGTACTGTGCACAGGTTTAAGTAGAACGGTGAAAGATTTGGGCACCTTGCTGTTTAGGGTGTTGAAGACAACAGTGCCAAAGCTGTATTCTCAACGGGAGGACGGGGATAGCCAACCAAGCGTGTTGTATAGTGAGCAGTGATGAGTGAGCCGGGGGGATACCGATGTGAAGCGACAAATGTTGTGCGCGATGTCCCACTTCAGGAGAGCAGTCTTAGAAGCAGACTAGAAAACACAGGCACCATACGTCAGCTTAGGGAGGAGCATTCTTTGGGCAATGGCATGGCAAGCTTGTGGGGTGAGATCACGGCTCACTTTATACGAGACAGCCAGCATGGAATTTATTGATTTGCATCTGATAGGGACATGGAGAGAGTAGTCCAATGAGGGATCAAGAGTGACTCCAAGATAGGCGAAAGTGGAGACTGAGAGAACTAAGGTACCATCTTGATAACCTATGGAATGAGGGGAGGAGCAGGTTCTTAGTCTGGCAGACGTACCAAACAGAATAGACTGAGTTTTAGTTGTATTCAGAACTAGCTTATTTGCTAATAGCCATGAGTGAATGGACTGTAGGTCAGATGTTAAGTTATAGTTTATTTGGCCAAACTATTGGAGTGGGTATAGAGTACTAGGTCATCGGCAAGCAGGGTAGTAGAACAGTGAGATAGGCAATTGCCTATATCGTTTATGTGGAGGGCAAACAGAAGTGGTCCGAGAATGAAGTCTTGTGGGACTCCTACAGTTGTCAGAGCAGGAGAAGTTGTACCTGACTCTCTGTGATCTGTTTGTTAGATAATTACGGAACCAGGGGAGAGCAACTTGTGAGATACCAAGCCTCGCCAGCTTACTGGTGAGCAGGGAGTGATCCACAACGTCAAATACCTTTGTCAGATCGACGAAGACGGTACCAGTAAGGTTGCCAGAGTTCATGGCTAGGGCAACATCATTCATCAAGGTGAGGAGGGCAGTGCAGGTACTGTAAACTTTCCAAAAAACATGTTGTTAGGGGGATAGGACGTCATAAGTAGAGAGGTATTCCACAAGTTGAGAAGCAACCACCTTTTCAAGAATTTTGACCGGGGCAGGGAGGATGGCATTTGGTCTATAATTTTGCCATGATTTAGGGTACCCTTTTTTGAAGACAGGTGCAACACAGGACATTTTCGATAGGTCTGGTATGACACCAGTCCTTAAGGATAAGTTGATTAACCTGGCAACAGGAGAGGATATTCCTTGGCCGCTGTCTTTAGAAGTTTGGGCTTGATACCACAAGAGCCTGCTGATTTGGAAGCAGGAACCTGCACAAGTAGGCTGTGGATCTCAGTGGTGCAGACATGCTTAAAGTAGAAGAGAGGCCACTCTGCGTTGTTGGGGGGCATTGTGAGGGTATTACTAGCGGCCAAGACGGTGGGCTTATTTGGGAAGGTCATTGTGTAGGAGGAAAGATCAGAGAAATACTGGTTGAAAGCATTTGCAAGGGTGTTATTATTATTGCAGCTGACACCGTTTAGAAGCATGTCTGGGGAGGAGTGATCCCCTAGCTGTGCTAACATGTTCCTAATATGTCTCCAGAAAAGCCTGGAGCTGTGGGCAGAAGAGCTTAGATGTTTTTTGCAGTGCACACTTTTGTTTTTCCAAATAAAACTCTTACAGGTGTTTCATAGGGTTCTGTATGCTATCCAGCCTGCCTGAGAGGAGGAAACCTTAAAATAATGCAATTTTTGGACATGCTCTATAAGCTGGTTTATTAGTTTATAGTCTAGCTATTTGGTAATCAGGGCACAGACTCTTCTTGTAGTGTGAGGGGCAAAGGTATCATGGAGTTTAGTGAATGCTGAGGTGAAGAAGGTGGTTGCTAAGTTAACATTAGTGGCTTCATAAAGATGGGGGTACCAGGTCATTATGTTGCGGACGATATCGCACATGAAGAACCATTCGGTCTATAGCATGTAGTGCTTCAGAGCAACTACCCCTGTCGTTCTGCACAGGAAGGGGAAGTGGATGTAACCACTGCTGGTCAGGTGCTCAGTCGAGCCACTCCCATGGTGGAGTGGTAAGAGCACCTGACTCAGCAGTGGAAAGGTGGGGCGGGCCAGGGTTTGAGTCCCTACTGGGGAACCTTTACTTTTCTTTGTTTGCTGCACCAAGGACAAGTGCAAAGCCCCCTCAAAAACAAAGACACCATTCAGGTGTGTGCCCGTTTCTGTTCTTGACTGACTTATGTTGCAGCAGCTCTGTTCAGCTGTTTTCCATGCCTGGGTTTTGATGTGTGGTTTCATCCATGACATAATGACCCCGTGACAAACATGGGACCAGACAGCATTTGAGACAATAAGCCTAATGAGGTCAGGGTCTAGGTTTGAGAACTTCCTGAAGTGGATGATGCGGGGAGGGGGGGCTTTGGGCAGTTTGGCATGCCAAACGTAGTAGACAGGTGCATGATTACTGATGGCATCTGGCAAGACATCGAGTACATTATCCTATCTATCCTGGAGAAAGTATCCGGTCTATTAGAGTTTGTGTGTTACCATTGTTGAAGTATCTAGTGGGCTCTGAGACTACCTGTGACAGGCTGAGTGAGCCCAGAGCCTACACCACTGCCTTGTTACATTCACTTAGCCAGTTGATACTGAAGTCCACCAAAAACTAAAAATTCATTTTTGACCAGTGGACTGATAGATTTAGTGAGTGAGAGGAGCAGGCTGGAGTTACTAGACGGATGGAGGGATGTAGAAACAGAACAGGTATAACTTTTTGGTGCCACCCAATGTGAACATTCCATAACAGCATTCAATGGGGGGGGGGTTCAAATGGCAGAGGGTGATTTGGTGCTGTTAGTCTTAGATGGGATTTGTAACAGATCATCAAGTCGCCACCTTTTTTAGGACCCGGACGATCAAACCGAATGAGACTATATCCAGGGAGGGCACACAGGCTATTGGGAATAGAGGGTTTAAGCCATGTTTCCCATACTCCAAGGATATCAGGTTGGTATTGAGTGACCATGCTGTCAGCTCATCCATCTTGGGGACTAGGCTTCTGACACTGAGGTGAGTGATTTTTAGGCCCTTAATGTTTTGCTAAGGTAAGTGGTGGAAAGGGGAGGACGGGGCAGGGGTAGGGCCGGGGATTAGTTCAACATCACTAGCTGATAGTAAGCAGTTGAGAGCTAGATATATGAGGGGATTGCATTTTTGAGAACATCTGCACTCAGACCACTCCAGAGTTGTTTTTTTTAGATAGAGGGCCAATTTAAATATACAGTGCGGTGGCTGGAGAAATTTGAGGAGTTTATCTGGTTTAGTATGAAAAGGGTAGTTGGGGTAAAGTCACTGGGACTATGCGGTGCTTCCTTGTTTGCTTCAGTTATAGGTAACTAATCAAGAATACAGAGTGTAGTCCTTAGTTGTATAGTGAGAAGCAAGTTACTCAGTTGTCTCATTTTGACTGGGTCCTCTGAGGGAGCAGCAACTCCTGAGGGGACAAGGTCCAGTTGCTTAGCTAGGAAATTTCTAGAAAGCAAGGTACAGGGAGACCTGCAAAAGCAGTGACCTATATACCCTGCAGTGTTACAGAACAGTTGCAAATTAGACCTACCCTAGAAAGGGTATATGGCTAAGATCAATACAGCTGGCGATTTCAACATTCCCTGCTCTAGTACAAAAAAGTTGCAATTTCACACCTACCCTAGAAATGGTGAATGGCTAAATCCTATACAGATGGCATTGTCCGTATTCCCTGCAATGGTACAGAACAGTTGCAAATTCAGACCTACCATAGAAAGGGTGAAATGGCTAGGTCCTATACAGCTAGTGTTCTCAATATTCCCTGCTATGGTACAGAACAGTTGCAGTTTAGACCTACCCTAGAAAGGGTGCATGGTCAAGTCCTATAAAGCTGGCAATTACAATATTTTCTGTTACAGCCCTGAACAATGTTTACATATGTAGAAACGGGCCTACCCTAGATAGTGCTCCTGAGGTAACTGATGCAGAGGGTCTAGCCAACCTGTAGACTACCAGCTAACCAGCAAGAGAGAGGAGGTTATACTGCCCTTGTACAGGTCCCTGGTAAGGAAGCATCTAGAGTATAGCATTCAGTACTGGTGCCCACGCCTCAAAAAAGACATTAACCTGCTGGAGAAGGTCCAGAGGAGGGCTGCAAAGATGACAGTGGGTCAGCAGGGTAAGGTGTATGAGGAGAGGTTGAGGGCACTGAACATGTACTCCCTGGAAGACAGGAGAGAGAGAGAGAGCCGGGACATGACTGGAACCTTCAAGTGCTTGAAAGGGATAAATAAGGTTGATAAGGAGAGTCTCTTTAAGCTGAGTGGCAACCATAACACTAGGGGGCACAGTCTTAAGCTGGAGGGTGGGAGGTTTAGAAGGGAGGTCAAGAAGCACTTCTTCACAGAGAGGGTGGTGGACACTTGGAATGCACTGCCGGAAAAGGTCATCTCATTGAAGACAGTGGGCAGCTTTAAGAGAGGCTGGGATAGGTGTAGGGGGAAAGTAAGGATCATGGGTAGGGAGGATGGGAGGAGTGGGGAGGGACAGCAGGGACATTAGCTCAAGCTGTGGACCCTGCAATACAAGCAGACTTGATAGACCAAATGGCCTTCTTCTGCTGGCTTCTTCATATGTTCGCATGACTCTGGAAGACTCAAGGCAGACAAGCTATGCTGCCCTTAGCACAACGGCCTTTTGTGCGAATGGGCCACTGTGCAGACAGGCCGCTAGTCAAAGGTGATCAGATATATTGCCGCGCACCCACCTGTTAGGCTGCTCAAACAAATAGTGGGAGGTCCCGATGAGTTTGAGCCCAGCAAGGTCCATTTCTGCTAAATGTGGGCTCCGTGTCACAAAAGGCATGGAGATGGGGGAGGGCAAGTAAAGAACAAACAGCACTCAAGACCCCTTGCTGCTGCTGCTGGCTCTGGTGGTCTAACTGTCTAACTGGCAGGCTGAAAAGTCCACTGTTTAAAAGGTGCTGCGGCAAGTTCAAAAATTCTAACTTGGTGCTCAAGTGTAAATTCTGCCCCCAGGCAGTCCTGCAGTTGAGTCCACTTTGGCTCCCATAGATCCCTTTGCTGCATCCATGGGCGGTCACTCTCCAGGTGCCATCCCACCCATGTGGTCTCAATCACTGACAAGGCACCAAATGGTGTATTTCACCTGCTAGAAGAAAAACTGACTTATGATATGATGACAGACAGCACCTAGACTGTGCCACCGCCCACTCACCACTGCTGCCGGGAACCTGGAGGGGAAGTGCGGGATTACAGCGAACACAGTGTTAAGGGGTGAAATGCATATTATCAGGTGCAGCTACTGCTGCTGGCCACTGCACTCACCACCATGACCCAACTGAAGCTGCCAATAGGAGGGACACTTAGAGAGCCAACAAGACTGCTTTGCCTTCAAGGTAAGATGGTGGTCACCGCCACTTTAGTGTCTTCTCCTGTACTGCCTGATGTTTACTGCAGACTGTCACACTGGCTTCTGGCTGATGAACTTCCAGTCTGGCTCTGGGTCCCATTGTCGAACCTCGAGCTTGAGCTGCTGCTGCTTTGTGAGTGGCCGCGTGCTGGGCTGGAGCAGAAGCCCCATCTCACCGCACCCCTTCTCCTCATGCTGCCTGTTCCATGAAGGAGCATTCGAGCAGGCAGCATGATGGAGGAGAAAAAAACAGTTTCTCCTATTTTCTTTCCATAGTCCAAGGCAAGGTCTAGCACAGTGGGGGTGGGGTGGGGAGGATGGCAGCAAAAGGGAAACGGAGGAGGTACTGAGAAGGGGAAGGAGCTGGTAAACAGGGGTTGGATATTTACACATGGGAATCTGCTACCAGGGGTGGGGAATTGGCTGCAAAATGTGAACTGACACCTGTAAGGTGAGAAAAACTGGCCATGAATGTCAGAAGCTGGCTGGGCGGGTCAGGCCCTTGCTAGTAATACAGCATACGGTGTGCCCTTGCACTGAATCTGACAGTGTCCTGGAGACCCAACAATATTTTTTATTTGAATGACCTTATAGCAAAGCATTTTGGGAAACAGTCAGTCTAACATGGAATGGACCTTTATTTAGATTGGTTGATTATCAAACAGTTATTCTTGGTTTTTACAAAGGAGGCTGGGGATGATCTTCAAAAGGCACATTACAACTTCGCTTTGCTGTATGAATACATTACCTTTGAAGGTCAAGTGTGCCACTCACCATATAACAAAACACAAATCCCTCCCCAGGTAACTGTGGCTATCATGACAACATTTTTAAGGAAAATGTATTATACAGAATAATCCAAGATTGACAGGAATAGACTATCTGATCTTTAGAAATATTAATTTTGAATATGTTTTTTGCATAAAACGTTGTATACAGAATCCTCTTACCACTTTTTGTATACCTCTAAATTTGATATGTGCTTGTTCTCTGTCAGCATGACCTTTTTATGTGTTACTGTTTATTTGCTTATTTCTTAACTGCATGGGTCTATGAATTTCTCTTTATAGTTACTTTATTACTGACCAGTAAGTATTACTGGTTATTATAACTGCACATTCTGAATGTACTTTGTTTTCATTCTGTATGATTCTTTTCTTTTAAAAAAAATGTCCTCCCAACTCTGGCGCACTACACTTGTGCTGCAGCTATCTGGGCTCCTTGAATCCTTAGTGCTCAGTGTGCCCCACTGCCTGAATTGAGTACCAACACACCCACAGCTGAAAAGGAAGCCAGAGTGTGCTCTTCACTGCCACAGCCATGGCCAACGGAAATGGACATGTCCACGTGCTCTGGCCCCAGAGACACAGCAATGATATCAGAGGGCCCAGAGACACACTGGGAGAGGAACTGGGAGCACTATGAGTTTGGCACTCATGGTGCCTGTTAGTAGCATGGCTGCCAGCCACTCCAGCTATGGGGACCTTCCTGCATGGAGGGAGCAAGCAGATCCCAGAGCTCCAACAGGGCAGGGGATCCCCATTTATGACCAAAGCTCAACTAGATAGGAGGGCACAGGAGTGCCTACAGATCTGGATGCGGGGTGGGGGGGTCAGTTATTTTAAAAGCAGGGCAGGAGCCCTAAAAAATAACTCTGTTTTGGAGCCAATGCTCCCAGTGTTGTGAAGGATGCCATTTTGCCAACCCCTAACCTTGCCAACAACTAATCAGAGGTCAGGGATCTTGGCATGTGACTCCAAGAGGATTCTGGGACAGTGACTGTGCTGCTTGCTTGGCGCCCTTTCTGCTGACAAATAGGGCATCAAGTGAACATTCTGCAAACTAATTTTAATGACTGACAGCCCTTTGTACCAATCAGATGTACCACTGCCCAGGGAAAGGCTGAAGGCAGACCCAGAACAAGGCTAAGGGTAGATCCAGAACAAGTCAGTCATCAGTGAGCTCACATAGGTGAGGAGGGCTTGTGCTGCTGGCCGGAGCAAACTGAGGGACTCCTGCCTGGTGCTTCTACAGCCATTCATCAGTAGGCGGCTTTGTGGTTTCTACAACCTACAAAGTACAGAGACTGAACTTTGTGTCAGTTGACTGTGTCAGAATGGCTCCTTTTGGTGAAAAAAACTGTTCCTGTGACAGAAGGCAAAAATGTGTTGATCCATAAGTATGCCACAGTTATCAGCTTGTTGTGTGGCGCACGACTGTGTGCGAGTATTGTGTGAAAGCCTGCATCGAGACTGCAGCCAGTTAGGGAGAAGGCAGGTCAGTGCTACTGCTAGGAACTGGCTAACATTCCACATGAGGGTTCAGAAGCCTAGATGTGTGTGTGTGTGGCATGTGGCTCCTGCTCCACAGAATGGTCTGTCCTGCGGAGGAGGAAAGGAGAGGAACCAGATAGGTCCAGAAGACTGGCAGCGCAGAAAGCCTGATCTGAATCCTGAGACACCTCAGACCCACGTCATTGAGCTGACACCTCCCCTCAACTGCACAACTGATCAACTGCTTGAGAGGGCCTGCACCTGCCGAAAGGAGGAGGATGAAAAGGAACCGAAGTTGTCAAGGACGCTGGTAACACCAGAACGTGAATACTCTCAGAGCTTGCCCTGCAACTGGGATTCTGTACAAAGTTTGCCAACAAAGATACAGCTTTGTCCATCGGGCCAGGATCTACAAATACCTCAATAGGGATGGGCGGACCCAGAAAAGTCCTGACCCTGATTATCAGGATCAGGATCTAGGTCAGAGTTCTGATTAGTTCTGACTGGTTCTGATTTAAATCGGAACCTTTATGAACTTAATATCTGAAACCATCACAAACTGCACTAAAAAATAAACCATAAATTGTTCTAACCTGAATCTGTTGGATTATGTTTCTAACTTTAATCGTTTCATTCTTCTGCTCTGTCTCAAATTTTTATGATCAGAGACTCTAACGTTCTCGTACAGGAATGATACTACTGAATATACCCGCCTCCAGCCCCTTACCTGCTCCAGTGTGCACCTCTTCAGCCCCTCCTATGTGCTGAAAATCTGCCTACCCAGTTATGTACATATGTTATCCTAGCTGCTAACCCCTACCCTGCCCAAGTATGCACAGCTGTGCCCCTTCCATCTGCTGATGCCCTTCTGCATCAGTGCTCATATGCCCACCTCTCCCATCTGCTGACCCCCCCCCCGGCCAAATGTGCACAACCCTGCTCCTTCAATTTGCTGCCTTCTCCCTGCCTCAGTATGCTCAACCCTGCCTCTTCCATCTGCTGCCCACTTCCTGTCCAAGTATGAACAGCCCTGCCCTCTCCTATCTGCTGAAAATAACTCTGCTGCAATATGCACACTCCTGTCACTCCAATCTGCTATCTCTCATTCCACTATGCACACCCCTGCCACTTTACTATTCACCAATATGCATACACCAGTCTGCAGACCCTTTCATCTGCTGTCATCCACCCTACCTTATGTGCCCAGCCTTTCCCAGTCAGTCTGCTGAACCCTTCCTCCAGCAGGATGCTGGACACCCTGCCCCCTCCCATCCGCTGAACCCCAGTTTGACCCAGTCTGCACAAAGAGTGCATCCACATCCCCTCTAATCTGCTGCCCCCACAAGGCCCAAATCTGCTAACAGGCACAGCACACCACTAGCTATTCTGCAGGCCCTAACTATCCTTAGTCTGGAACCCTGCTCAGTCCCATCTGTAGGCCCCTACCCAGCAGCAGTACAACATGGCACAGAACTCCTGTCTATACCCAACCAGTCCTTCCAAAAACCTACCCTATGCATCCTGCGATAACTAGATGAGTAGATGAAATAACTAGGCTTTAGTGGAGCTTTCCACACTGCTTGGAGCTCTTTATTGCATGCCTCTTGCACTTACGGTGATTTTAAGGAGATAAAACGCACTTAAATATCCCTACTTCTGCCACAACAGATTTTCATAAACTCTCTCAGCAGATTCTTATTGGCTCATCACTGTTTCTCACAAATGTTTGGGGAAGGATCCTGTATTCCAGGGTCATATGAAATGCATTTTGTGGCTGTTTACAGAGGTTATTAAATACTGTGTTAGCTTTTCTGTGAAACAATTGATATCCAATTGTAGTTTATGAAATTACTTGTAATTTATGCATCCTGCCGCCATCGCTACATGCTACAATTACTGAGCTGCAGTCACAACAGTGCCACAAATTCCAAGCATGAACTGTTGCCGTCCGCTCCTCAGGAGCACCCGCACTCATGTTCTCTCTCTCTCTCTCATGCAGGCACTAGTTCATTATTGTTAGAGAGAGCGGGGGAAGCGGCGAGTCAGAAGGACAAATTTTTTTTTTTCCATCTGATTTTGTTTGCCGGGTGGTTGTGGCAGATGGGAGAGGGGATTTTGGTGGAACAAAATGCAGACCCGGTACTCCAGCCAACAATGTCCTGATCTACCCGGACTGTGTGAGATTGGTGGGGGTGGGGGGCTGATTCCTGAAGGACCAGTCAGCCCATCTCTAATTGAGGTTTGGCATTTTAGGACTTGCATGGCCTTTGGGGTTTGGATTCACAAAAGTGTTTTATTCTGTTTTAAAGTGAACCACTGCTAGTCAACCAACTCAACTTAACTGGGCCTACACTGTTTCTCTAACTGGGCACAGAGAGCTCCCAATGGGTTTCCAGGGGTTTAAACAAGCAAGTCACTTAACTTCCCTGTGCTCCCAGATCACACCTGTAAACAAGCTTTCAGCTTAGTGTGCCACTCCTGGTTAAACAATTGGAAAAGAAAAACCTGGTACCAGTGGAACGTGAGTCGTGTCCCCGGTACAGGTGGGCTAATAATTCAAAAGGTTAGTTACTATATTGAACTGTCTGGTGGAGATGGACACTACCACTTAAGGTTACTGCTGTTTTAAACTGTTTAATAGAGCAGGCCTACTCAGGCACCTACTATTAACTTTGGCCCTATGCTCCAAGTTCACAAGTTTCTCCCAAAAAATAGTTCTGCCTTGCATTCCCCTATCCCTTGTGAATATCCCCACAATAAATAGTTGATTGGCATTTAACAGTTTGTCTCAAGAACATATCACTCAATCATTTTTAATCAATTTTATTTGTATACTAGAAAGTATGTGAGCAAATTGCCTGTTTTCACAAACGTCCAGTGTTAGAATGCAACAGATAAACAATTACAGAGACCATTGGAATACCTAGGACATACATACATAGTAAATACATTATATTTACAGGGGCATAGAAGTACAAAGAACTAACACATGTAAACTATAAATATCATACTTAGAGGGGTAGAAATGTACAAGAGTCAAACAGATGGCAAACAGAGAACAGTAATGTTTACATGACCTAGTAGCTGAAGAGATTACTAGAAGAGACAGGATAAAACAGAGGAGGAATAGAGGGCTAGCGAGGCATAAACCTGGGTGCAGGGATCAATTTCAGGAACAAAGGAGAGGCAGGCTATTGTACAGGGCCAGAAAAATTGTAGTGCACTAGGTGGGGAAAGAAGTGCGGGTAATGTGGGGGCTAGAGAGAGCTGCTGGGATTTAGCGATTGGGCCAAGGAGAGCATATTATTAGCATTAAGTCATTAATTGCACTTTTGTTGATTTTAGGGTTGCACTGGGATTTTACATGTGTGGGGAGACACTGTGGGGAGGTTGGTAGGTACTGCATCCCAGAGGGTTGTACAGCTCCGACACCAGGCTCACTTAAACTTGTGTAAGCCTCTCACCAATCTGGGGCTTACCTTAATTAGGGAGGCAGTATAGTGCAGCGGTTTAAGGCTCTGAGCTGCAAATCCGGAGACCTGGGTTTGAATCTCACAGCCCCCACTTAACATAGAAACATAGAATTTGACGGCAAATAAGGACCACTTGGCCCACCCAGTCTGCCCATTTCCCTGCCTACTGGATAAGCTGCAGAGCCTAGTTAACCAGCAGCCTACTTCTTCCTACCCCCACCCCCTAGAATTGCCTTATGACTGTCCCATGCATGCTTGAATTCCACCACTGTTTTTGACTCCATGACCTCCTCTGGAAGGCCGTTCCATGCATCCACAACCCTCTGTGTGAAAAAATACTTCCTTAAATTACCTCTGAGCCGCCCCCACATCTTCAAATTGTGCCCCCTTGTTCTTGCACACCTCTTTTTTTGAAAGATGCTACCCTCTTGGACTTTGTTGATTCCTTGAGGTACTTGAAAGTTTCTATCATGTCCCCCTCTCCTCCTTTCCTCAAGGCTATACATATTAAGCTCCTTCTCTTCATATGTCTCCGTGCAGACCCTGCACCATTTTAGTTGCCCTCCTCTGGACAGCTTCCATCCTGTCTATGTCTTTGCTAAGACTGGGTCTCCAGAACTGCACGCAGTACTCCAGATGGGGTCTGACCAGCTGTCTGTACAGAGGATAATAACTTCCTGTTTTCTACTGGTGGTGCCTCTTCCTATGCATCCCAGTATCCCCCAGACCTCCTTGCTGCCCTCTCACATTGCTTGCCCACCTTTAGGTCATCTGATATGACTACCCCAGGTCCCTTTCCATTTTGTTGTTGTTAGTATCTCACCCCCATTGTGTACTCTTCCCTGGGTTTTGTTTCCCAGGTGCATTACTTGCACTTCTTAGCATTGAATCTAAGCTGCCATACATTTGACCATTCCTCAAACCTTGCCAAGTCCCTTTTCATCCTTTCCACCCCACCTTGTGCATCAACTCTGTTGCCGACCTTTGTGTCATCTGCAAGAGACATACTTTTTCTTCCAGTCCTCTGCAATGTCAGCTTATAAAGACATTGAAGAGACCAGTCCAATACTGAACCCTCACTGTGCCCCTAGTAACCCCTTTCTTCAGAGTGGACTCCATTTACTATTACTTCTGTGTCCTATTTTCCAGCCATTTTTTACCCAGGCTGTCATCTTGGGACCCACTCCCAGGCTAGCTTAACTTGTATATTAATCTTTGTGTGGGACTGTGTCAAATGCCTTGCTAAAGTCTAGGTAGGCCATGTCCACAGCCCTCCTGATCTACTACTTTGGTCACTCAGTCAAAGAAATCTATCAGATTTTTCTGGCATGACCTTCCTGCTGTGAATCCATGCTGCCTTGGGTCCCAGCCCTCTGGCCTCTAGATACTTGACAATTATTTCCTTCAGAAGTGATTCCATCACTTTCCCTACCACTGAGGTTAAACTAACAGGTCTGTAGTTTCCTGCTTCTGCCTTGCTCCCACTTTTGTGAGAGGAATCACATCTGCCCTCCTCCAGTCCTCGGTACCACCCCATCCTCCCTGATTTGTTAAACAGGGTAGTCAGTGGTGTCACTAATTCTACCCTTAGTTCTTTTTAGAATTCTGGGATGAATCCCATCAGGCCCCATTGCTTTGTCCACCTTCAGTTTTTAAGAGTTCTTTCAGAACCCTTTCTTCTGTAATGGGCTGGTATCAACTTCTGTATCCAGAGAGTTTCTACTGTTTGTTTTAGGTATCTCCCTCTTCCTTTGTAAATACTGAGCAAAATATTTGTTTAGTATCTCTGCCTTTTCACAGTCACCCTCTGCCCACCCTCCCCCTTTATTAAGCCTCACTATCCCTTCCTTGGTCTTCCTTCGTTCCCTGATGTACCTATAAAAGGTTTTATCCCCCTTCTTAACTGAGTTGGCTATCTTTTCCTCGGTTTGGGCCTTTGCTGTTCTGACTGCCTTCCCAGCTTCCCTTTGCTTTAACTGATACAGTTCTCTGTCCTGCTCCTTCTGTGATTCCTTGTACTTCCTGAATGCTTTCTTTTTCTCTTGAACCTTCACTGCCACCTCCTTTGAGAACCATAGTGGTTTCTTACATCGTTTAGTTTTGTTTATTTGCGCACACAAAGGCTTGTTACCTCTGTGATGGCAGTTTTTATTATTCCCCATTGTTCTTCCACCCCTCCTTCCTGCCCATTTGCTAGTGCATTCCTTAGGCACTTACCCATTTTGGCAAAGTCAGCCCTCCTAAAGTCCAGTACCTTTGCCTTTGTATGGCTTGACTCTATTGCTGTGTTTATTGTGAACCATACTGTTCGATGGTCGCTAGTTCCCAGATGGCTACCCACTTCTACATCTGTGATCCTCTCTTCATCTCCATTTTGAGAGAACCAGGTCTAAGATTGCTCTCTCTGAGTGGGCTCCAATACTAGTTGTCTAAGGCATGCCCCTGTAGGGCATCTAGAATAACCCCACTCTTGAAGTGGCTGCTGCAACAGCACTCCAGCTAACATCTGGCATATTCAGATCACCCATCAGCAATATCTCCCTTTTCTGCCATACTAAGTATACTTTCTATCATTTCATGTCCATTTCCTCCCCTGAGAAGGGTCTGTATACACAACCCCTGTCAGGGATTGTGGTGCCATTGCCGTCTCCAAATTCTACCCAGTGCTTCTTCTCCTCCCTATTTTCCCCTTTTGTTCTGTTGCTTTGATTCCTTCCCTTGTGTAAAGAGCTACTCTCCTCCTCCTCTTTTTACCCTCTCTGTCCCTCCTGTAGATAGTGTATCCTGGTATGTTTACGTCCCAGTCATGGTTTTGTGTGAACCATGTTTCTGTGACTGCCACAATATACAGATGTTCCTCCTCCATCAAGGCCACTAATTCAGGAAGCTTGTTACTCAGACTACGGGCATTGGTACTCATTGCTTTCCATTTTTTGATGGCTTTACCTTCTGTTGCAGCATCCCCACTGACCTTTCTACCTTGGTCTTTTCTCATTTAGTACCCTGTTTTGTAGGGGAGGCTGGGATTTTCCTTCTGCTTATCAGTGCCTCCCTTGACTAGTTTAAAAGCTTGCCAATGAAGCATTTAAACCGATTGCTAAAAGACTTGTTCCTTCCTGGACAGATGCAGACCATCCTGCCAGTATAGGCTGGTGTCCCTCCAGGTGGAACCCCAGTCCCCAATGAAGCCAACCCCTGTGCTCCACACCATTTTTTCAACCATTCATTAAACTGCATGGTGCAAAGTACCCTTGCCTCACTCATGCCATTGACAGGCAGCACCTCTGAGAAGGATACTGTGTGTGTTACTTGTCATAGGCCCCTCCCCAGTTCTACAAAGTCCTTCTGCACTGCTCTAATCTCATGTTGAGCCAAGTCATTTGTCCCTAGGTGGACAATGACATCCAGCTCAGACTCCCGTGCAGCTGTTCTCGTGATCCTGAGGATGCGCTTCCTGTCCCTCCAAGCCGTGGCACCAGGCAGGCACCTTACTCCAGTTTTCCCTGCTCCCCCCAGTTCTATCCCCCTAATAATTGAGTCCCCCACCAGGAGCTGCTTCCTTTCCTTGTGGTGTCCTCTGCCTCCTTCCTGTGGGCCTCCCTTGTGACAGGTGTTCTCAGCCTCCTTAATCTCCTCTGTAGGTGCATCCATAGGGGAGCTGTGCTCCCCCAGAATGGTGTATGGATTGTGGAGTGGAACAACTGACTGGGTGTGCCTCTGTTCCACCATCCTCACCCTCCCTGAGCCCACTGTGGTCCAACTGCTGTGCTTTCTTTGCAACCTCTGAGGTAGTGGTGGTGGCTCTGGTGCTCCCTGGATGGGGGAGGTTCCCTTCCTACCATCCAGTCTGGCCTGGGGGAAGGTTCCCTTACTGCTGTCCAGTGTGGCCTGAAGACAGGCAAATTCCTCCCTCAGGGCAGAGAGTTGTCTGCAAATAGGGCAGCATCTCAGCCTCCAGAAAGACTCCTGGAAGACTACTGCCCCACAGCCTTTACATTGCACTACTCCCCACATGATTATGTACTTTTTTTTTGTGTGTGTGTGATTGGTTTGTTATATAGAATACATATATTATACAATGTGTATGCTTATATTTTCAGTGCTGTGTGCTAGAGAGGATATGACATTGATATGCACCTTGCACTCTTGAGGAAATGATGTCAGAACCCCAGGTATAAAGGAACTATTTCCAGGGGTGGGTGGGTGAGGGTGGGAAGGGGTTGGGCCTAACTGTGCCCTCACAAAACAATCAGCTAAGAGCTCTGACCCACCACTGCGATGAGTGCCTTCCTGTCAGCAAGATTTGTATACTGTGTGACCCTGAGCAAGTCACTTAACTTCCCTGTGCTCCCAGGTTGCACCTGTAAACAAGCTTTCAGCTTAGTGTGTCTCACCTGGTTAAACAATTTGAAAAAAAAAATTGCCACCTCAGGTGTCAGGACTCAGTTTTCACCCTCCAGGACTGCTAAGCTGGGGACCGGTAGAGCACTTGTTGATGTAGCCAGCAGCCCTGGTGGGTCGCAAACGAGGGCTCCTTGTCAGATCTGTGTGGCCATTGCCACACCATTCCCCCTGCACAGAGGCCATCAGAACTGCAAATAGGGCTGAGGCAGGGGACAGAACACAGTGCCGCAGCCTTTTGTAGGTTCCCTGAGCCCTGGAGATGCAGTTAGGCTGTGGAAGAGAGCAAGGAAGACTGCAGTGGCCATGTCAGCTACCGTGCATGTGCAGTGTGCGCATTACAGAGTAGTAGCTCCATTTCAATGGGTGGACCACACACCTGCCTCTAGGACATGTCCCAGCTCCAGAGAAGGCAGCAGAGTTGGGACCAGAATAAAATCATGCCATCAGGTGCCTAGCAATGAGTTTCCTGGCCCCAGGGAAGGCGGTGGGGCCAGTAAGGAAAAAAATGAATGAGCGCATGCACACCAACAGAGAGAGTGGCTCAGATGGTTGCCTCACACACAAAAGCCCCCAACTCATCAGTGGGTTAAGTGCCCAGTGTAAAAAGTACAACCCTGGCTCCAGAACAGTAAGCAGGGCCAATAACTTGTTATGGCAACATGGAGACACTTAAAAGGAACTGCAGCAAACTGCCAAAGCTGGACACTAAACTTAGACAAAGATGGCATTCCCCATGACTCCACCGCCTGCAAAGCATCATGAGGAGGGTTTGAAGATTGAATCAAACTTTGCCCACAAATTTTGGTGACTCAAGAGCCAGACTTGTATGTAGACTGTTTGCGCAGGAACAAGCCTAACCAATCAGGCATCACACTTTACACCAGATAAAAGGGGCTGTTTTCAGCCATTGTGGCCAGTTCAGTCAGGCAGCCAAGTGGATGACTGTGTGAGTTAGGTTGTGGGCCAGTGTGCCACTGTCTGTCCAGGCACTGCAGGCCTGGCAGACTGAAAGAGCCATTGGATTCCAGTGAAAGTGTGTGAAGAGAAGAAGCATTTTTAAACAAAACTGTAGTGTGAAGTCCAGTTTGGAGCTGTGGTTTTCCTGTTCTCACCACACACTTTTCCCCTGTGAGGGATCAGCTCCAGCAACCTCTCCAGTCCAAGAAGGCCACTGCCTTGTTCTAGGTCCCAAGCCTCAGAGAGACAGCAAATGAGAGAGAGAGAGAGGAGAGAGAGAGAGAGAGAGAGGGAGGGAGGGAGGGAAAGAGAAAGAGGGAGGAGGGAGATAAAGAGGGGGAGAGAGAGGGAGGGAAGGAAAGAGAAAGAAAGAGAGAAAGAGAAACAGAGCGAGAGAAGAAAGAGAGAGAGAGAGAGAGAGAAACTGCCAGAAAGCCTGGGGAAGCCTGAGCCCCTGCATCCATCTAGCTTGCTTCAGCAACCTACAGCTGTGATAGCATCAAACCATGAGTAAACTACAAGGTTTAGCCCTGCAATTGGGGATAACGTTTACTGTGCATGGGACTGAAGGAAAAGTGCTGGGTAGGACTGTGCCAGTGTGAGAGGCTCAGCTAGAAGACCTGTGGAGACCACCCAACCACTCATTCCACTGGATTGCAAATAGGCATGGGTGCTGGAACATATGGGTGGAGGAGAGGGGGCAGTAGCCCCCCCAACCCCTCCACTTTTGCCCAAAAGCATTCGAAGTGCCCCGTTACTGCATGCATGGTCAGAAGGGAGGCAATCATGGCCTCCTTTGTACTTTTCTGTGTACAACCCTATTTACAACTGAAATGAAAGTTCACTGTACGCTGGCATCTAAAAGCACATAAGACCACCCCCATTAAACAACACCTTTCCTATAAACAACTCATCCACCCTATGTGAGAAAAGTTTTCAGAACAAGGAATGTGGTTTGCTCTCAGACCTGCTTCTTCTGTACTGTGCAAGACTATACAACCGTCAATATCTGTGCATTGCTCGGCCAGAGTTATTTTTTCAGTAGTATACAATTTGGCTGGGACATTATCTTCAAAAGTAAGTCAGCTAACTTGGAACAGTTATGTTTTTTATTATTTTTGGAGGAAAGGAGTGGGGAGGGAAGCAGGAAGTACCTGTCTCTTGACCTGGTTGCCACATATACTAAGTAAATTGCATTGTTTTCTCAACTTGTGACTCAATTCTGAGGACAGATGTAAAAGAAATGCTTTACCAATTAAAATTATTTTTGTATGTATTTAAAGCTGCCATAGTCTTTGTACGTATTTAAAGCTGCCATCACCGGCTTTAAAACAGTATAAAGATTAAGTGAATAGGAAAATATTGCCTCAGAAATTACCCCTCAAAGTTATGTCAGAGGTTAAGAAAAAGATGCATGCAATTTACTCAAGATATGCTTACAGAAGCGTTAGGAGTCACTTAGGCGACACTGGGGCCTCAGTCAGACCAGCAAGGGACAAACTTCCAACTAAATTTTATATGATGGTCTTGTGTGCTATTCTTTCATTGAAAGAAAGAACCCAAGGCCGGGTCAGTGGCACTGAGGGATGAGGCGCTGGATGCCACACCTCGCGCCATGCTGGCGACCTGGGTTTGGGAACGAGCCCGGGTTGCTGGGGATCGGCAGGGGAGGGAGAGGATCGAGCATCAGAGGACAGCTCTCCTTTCCCGGGAGGGAGGGGGGTTTCTGCTCGGCGCTTGACTGGCCTCTGGCAGAAGCCAGAGGCACAGCAATGCTGGAGCGAAGAGAAGGGGCAGGGCGTGGCAGACATCGGTGGCAACGCCTTGATGTCAGGGTGCTAGCCACTCCCTAGAACAAGGGAAAATGCCCTTCAGCTCTGGTGGAGACGGAGCACTGGAGCTTGCACCTCAATTTGCAGCCGCCCTCCTGGCACCCTCCCGACCGATGCCACCAGAAGAATTTTGGAGGGGGTTCAACGGAGTGCAACCAAGATGATTCACAGCATGGAAGACAACCCATATGATGAGAGGTTAAGCAAGCTCAATATCAATTCCCTGGAGAATAGAAGGGAAAGGGGGGATATGACAGAAACCTTCAAGTACCTAAAGGGTATAGACAAGGTTGGAACGGAGGGCATCTTCAGTTTAAAATGGAAGGGGACCACCAGGGGACATAGCCTAAAACTAGTGTGGGGTAGATTTAAAAAGGAAATGAGGAGACACCTTTTCACAGAAAGGGTGATGTCAGGGTGGAATGAACTGCTGGAGGAGGTGGTATCACTGAAAACTGGGAAGTTTCAAAAGGGGGTGGAACAGGGTAAAAAAGAGAATTACAATAGGAGAGTGGAGGGGGAGGAGTGAAAAGAGGGAGGAGAGGATAACTCCTGGGGGAAGGGTGGAAGCTCCAGTAAACTAGGCTGAGCTGCACACTTGGGTAGACTTGATGGACCAATATGGCCAATTTCTGCTGGCAATTTTATATGTTCGTATATAAGGCATCCTGGAATTTGATGATGTTTGGTGCTAAACCCTGTAGCAGTTACACTGTGTAAGTCAGTGCTGCTGCTGTCTTATGTGCTTGTCTTATGCTGGCTGTGAACCTTTTCAAGGCATAAAGTGCCCTGCTGTTTTCTGTAGTATAAAGTGTATCTGAGTTAGGAAAAAATGCTTTTAGAGAATACTGGAACTTCACAAGACATGTAATGAAACTGAAAGAGAGTATAACTTCTGATGGCTTGTGAATGTATGCATCATCAACTCCCATGATGCCTTCCATGAGTGGGGTCATGACCTTCGGAATGGAGACAAACGGGTTTTCACACAAGTGCATAACAGAGTGATGCAACCTCATTTATATTCAAATCAGGATGACAGAAGGGTGATGCAAGAAAGGGAATTGTTCATGCCTACAGACTACAGTAGGTTGGGGTGACTTTCCCTTTAAAGAGCAGCTGACAAATACTTGAAATGTGGTTTTCATTCTCAAGTTATGTGAAGGGAGTCCGGACTTGCTAAATTGCAATAAAATCCACAAGCAAAGCTGTTTATTTTATTGTTAAAAAACAGCGCTGTTCCAATTTGTGTACTGCAGTCCTGTAGTGACTGAGTGTGGGACCTCAACGTGTTGTGAGGTCAAGTGAGGTATGGGCTGGAGGCATTCTGTAAGGAACAGCACAGATCGACGGCCAGAGTAAAAGAAAAACAAAAGTCCCTGATGGCTAGTGGTTCCACCTCCCCACTGGTTCTGCCTCCCTGCTGATCGCTGGCCCAAGTAAAAAACAAAGAACAGTCCTCTCTCCCTGCTGATCACTGGCCCAAGAAAAAAACAAAGAATACTCCCCAATCCCTGGTGGCTAGTGGTCCCTCATCCCCGCCGATCACTGGCCCAAGTAAATAACATAGAATAGTTCCTACTCACTGATGGCTAGTGGTACCCTCCCCGCTGAACGCTGGCCCAGGTAAAAGAAATTGAATAGTCCCTGATGGCCACTGGTCCCCCCTCTCTGCCGATCACCGGCCCAAATAAATAACAAAGAATAGTCCCCACTCCCTGGTGGCAAGTGGTCCCCACTCCCTGCTGATCGCCTTCCCGATATGAAATAAGGATATTCCCTGGTGGTCTAGTGGTCCTCCCCTTTGTCAATAGCCACCCGATATACCATATAATGCAGATATTCCCTGGTGGTCTAGCGGACTCCACTCCCTATCCCTGATCTGCTAATACACCGCAGGTTATATTTTCCCCTGGTGTCTAGTAGATCTGCCCCACCACCTCACTCCCCCCATCCCGAACTCGAGCCAGCGACCAGTACAGTACCTTCCTCTCTCCACCACTGCTAGCCACCGACTGGGTCTCTAAGAGTGCTGTGGTTTAGGGCTCTGGGCTGCAAATATGGAGACCTGGGTTTGAATCCCACAGACACCATTGCCAACTCTATTATGACCTAAACTGGCCTAGCCCCTCTGCCCATTGGCTCTGGTCCCTTGGGTCACTTATTGATAACACTGTCCACACTGGCGTCCCATCATCACTCGCCTGTCTGCTCCACTCTCACCCTCTCTCCTACGGGCTCCAATCTGCTGACCTAGCCCCTTTCCACATTCCCAGATGTAAAACTAATATGGGTACACGTGCTTTTGCACATATGGCCCCAAAATACTGGAACTCGCTACCTCCAAATATTCATGGAGCACCTACCCATGCTAGCTGTAAAACACGGCACTGGGAACAACTGCGAACAATCAGCCAATATACCTGCTTTAATCCGCCTTAGACTACTTCATCTCCCCACCCTCTCTTTCAGTAAACTACCTTCCTCTGGTACGCCACTTCCCTACCTCTCTAACTACCTATCTCTCATGTTCTGTTTCTCTCATCCCCACCTTTTTTCCCCTACCCCCTCACTCTCTCTTCCTGTCCCTCTCTCATCTCATCCTCAGTTTTGGCACTTACTGTACTTTGCTGTGTGTAAACCTTTATTTGCAAATGCCTGTTTCACTTATGGTTTTAACTATAGTTGTGTATTTTACCTAAATGTTTTTCCTGTTTTGCCTCTTACTGTAATATTATCTCTAACATTCCAATGTAACTTACTCTTTGAATTAACTGTTTAGTTGAATGTCGCTGCTTCCATCCTCACCGTGATCACCAATCTCATGTGCTGCGTCACATGTATGCTCATTTTGTATGTTAAACTGTCTCTCTCTCGGGTCGTGCCTGAAAATAGGCATTTCTATGCCTAGTGCACTCACCCGGTTACCAAAAGCAAATAAATAAATACTGTGTGACCCTGAGCAAGTCACTTAACTTCCTTGTGCTCCCAGGTTGCAGCTGGAAACAAGCTTTGTCTTAGTGTGCTTTTCCTGGATGAACAATTTCCCCTTCCCTTTGTACTGTATACAGTAAGCACTCATTGAATGACAGCTCACTCTGAGCTCTCAGTCAGTGTTAGTGAGCATGTACTGTATACAGTAAGCACTCATCAAGAGCCCAGTCAGTGTCCAGAAGTGGTGGAAAGAAGACAGCTGTGTTGGTCACCAGCTCAGGTTAGGGATGGAGGGAACTGGGTGGTGGGACTGTACCTGCTGCGGTGGGTGGGGGGGGCATGGGGTCCACTAGACACCAGGGAAAAATATAACTTAAGGTGTCCAGGCAGATCAGGGATAGGGAGGTGGATTCACTAGGCCACTAGGGAATAGCTGCATTATATATCAGGCGGCAACTGGCAAGGGGGATGACCACTAGACCACCAGGGAATATCCTTATATCACAGCGGGCCAGTGATCAGCGGGGAAGGGGGACCACTAGTCACCAGGGAGTGGGAACTGTTCTTTGTTTTTTTAACTTGGGCAGGCAATCAGTGGGGAAGGGGGACTACTAGCCACCAGGGATTGTTTTATTTATTTATTTATTTAATGATTCGGAAAAGACCTTTGAGCGCAAGCTCTTTTACAAAGGTTCCACATCATAGATTGCAAAACAAAGTACAATAGGAGTGTAAGCAGGGGTCGGATTGATGTTATTTTTTGTTTTATTAGTGCCGTGAGGTGCCTCCATTATGTAACCCACTGCCTGGCTGCCTGGGTTCGGGGAGAAAACTGTTGCTCGGCATTTTGGCTAGGTTTGATTTCTAGTCGGGGGCACCCAAGAAATTCCGGACACAGGAAACAATAACTGTAATGTCCAAACCAGGAGTGGGATTCTAGAGTGTGGCTTTTATTCACAACAACAGCAGAATAATAAAGCATAGATGGACCCCCACGGAGCTACACTCCCTGGTAATGCAGACAAACGGAGACCAGAACACATCTTTTTACACAATGTAACCCTCAGGTTCTGAAACACACTAGCTCTCAGCCCGAACTTGTACTCTTCTCTGGATTTTCCTGGCAAGGCACATCCGGCCATCACTTAAACTACTTCTCTGGATTCCCTGGCATGGCACTTCTGGCCAGCACTTGGACTACTTTCCATAAGGCATGGACATTTATTGGTGGCTCCTTCTACCATCCGTGAGCACATACTAGCTCCATAAAGGGAAAATCTTCATCACTAATCCCACGTCTGGGTACTTTCCACGAACACTGGCCAAGTGCCTGAAAGAAAGCTATAGGTGCCCAAAGTGAACCTGTGGAGGTAAATCTGTTTACTCCAGATGGGGGGTCTCCCACCTCTTGCTCCCAAATCTATACCCAGCCATTCATTTGGAATCAACACCTTTCTTGAAACACACTGTTATAGAATGCTGTCTCGAAATGTATGTCACATTTAACCCGCTACTCTTCATAATCTGATATCCTGGCTTATAATGATCTCTGAGTGGCTATGTCCAGCCCTGTAGACCCCCACTGTTTAGATACATTTTAAGTCACACACAACTGTACTATTGTACTTGGCTGTCCTTCCTTGACCCCACAGTAACAGATACACTACACACTGTCTGGTGAAAACATGGGCTCTCTTTCAGAGCTGACTCACCCACTGGTTTGCAGGTGCCCCAAGGTTTCTGGCAAAGCAAACTACTTCTTGTGCCTCAGCACTTGAACAACCAAACAACAGGCAGCTTTCCCTCTTCAGCAGGGCCAGGGGATTGCCCTGAAATTGCTGGCCCTCTTTCCCCCATACCTCCTGGGATGGGGCACTGGAACAAACTGGGGAACGGTCTCTACCACTAGACCAATTTCTTCTGTGTCTCTATCTAGGGCGAGAACACACACCCTCTATCTCTGGGTAGCTCTATAGCAGAGCTTAGCCCTGAGGGGCTGCCAACTGCAGCACACCTCCTGCTTCCACTGAGTCTCCGTGCAGACTACTACTCGAAGACTGACTCTCCTGAAGATTGACTCAAAACCTCCCAACGTTCTAACTCCCTGCTGCGAGAATTCTATATGATGTCATCCCTCCAACTCAGCTGAGACTGAGGACAGAGTGAGACAGTGTGAAATCCATTTAACTGGTGTTTCACAAGCTGCCTTTCCCTGCCTGCCACTAGATCTAAGTGGGATTCTTGTAACCCCGAGTGACAGTGGGGTTACAGGAGAAAGCAAAGGTACATTACAATGAATGATACAGCCTGGATTCAGAACTTACAGCATAACTCAAAACATAGGCACAAGTTAAATAACAAGAAAAACACTTTATGAGGGTGGGGGGGTGGATAAGCAGCCACAAAGTGCCTTGTCAGTAGTTCAGAGGGATGAGGATAGCTGGCAGTGGGGTAAAGAAAGGAGGCACGAGAGAGAGAGAGGTATGTACTGCGGTGGAGGTGAAGGGTGGGGGAAGAAGGGTGATAAGGTATAGGGAGAAATGGTGGGGTGAGGGGAGGCTGAGCGGAGAAGACATGCTAGAGTAAAATGCTGGGGTGTGAGGGGGCATGGTCAGGCAGCCAGCATTAGTAGTGACTGTTGGGGAAACTCATGGGACTATGAGTTGGGGGAGGGGGAGGGGGTGTGGGTGCCAAAGGAGCATGATGCAAACTGATTACTGAGGCAAGTCATGAGCAGGGACAGAGGGAGGGGGTACCGGAGGCCTGCCTAGTGCTCGCTGGGGAGCAGAGAGAGCAGGTGTGGCTGGACTCAGGGGCAGGTGCACTTAGAGAGTGTTATTAGGTGCTGTCTGAGGTCAGTTTTGAATTGTGCCAGACAATTGGTGGCCAAGAGGTGCCCAGGGAGTTCATTCACCCATAGGATTTGGGATTGGGGAGTATTCTTTGTGTTTTTCTTGGGCCGGCGATCAGCAGGGAGGGGGACCACTAGCCACCAGGGAGTGGGGACTATTTTTACTTTGGCAAGCTACCGGTGGGGAGGAAGGACCATGAGCCATCAGGGGCTTCTCATATTCATTTTATTGGGGCCAGCAATTGGCAGAGAGGGGGACCACTAGCCACATGGAGTGGGGGCTATTCTTTGCTTTTGCTTGGGCCGGGGATCAGAGACGTGGGGGGGGGCTACAGTACTTTGTGTTTCTACTGAACTGCCATTGCCACCAATGCTCCCACTCACAAGTGCCTTTCCTCACATGACATCAATACGCTATGTGAGTGGGAGCACTGCAGGCAGTGGTCACATGAACGCGGGTTCACCACAGGTGCATGTTTTCTTTTTTTCCATTATCTATTAATCCCTCCTGGGAGCCCTGGCAGATGGCTGCGGTCTCTCCTGATGGAGAGACTCACTCTCCGGCTTCCTGCGTCCCTGTATCGCCGAGCCCGATGAATCCCCTCTGGATTGTCACCATGGCGGGGCCAGGGAGGAGGGTGCCGGCCTCCCCCCCAAGACCCAATCCAGATGCCGGGCTTGATCCCCGCGGATGCAGGAGCCATCACGGAACCTGCCAGGCTCTGTTTTATGCTTTTTTCCCATCCCCCCGCTCCTACCAATGTGGTGACGTTGATACGTCTCCCGACCTGTACTGCCCTCCAGCCACCACCAGCGGCAGTCAGCGAGTGGGATGACAGGTCTCCCTCCCCCCCAAGAAAGGAGAGTAGTCCTCCAGATGCTCGATTCTCTCTCATCTTTGCCAACCCCCGGTGGCCCAAGCTCATTCCAGAACCTGGGTCACCGGTGTGATGCAAGGTGTGGCGTCCAGTGCCTCAGCTCTCAGTGCCACTGGGCCAGCCCACCACAGGCGCACTTTAAATGCTTAAAAAATACTCAGTTTTGATGGCAAACCTTGTAAAAAGCCCACATCGGGTACTCAGAGGGTCACCACAGAACTATTGGAGTTACACAGATAGGTTGGTGACAGCTGCTCTTTAAACCCTATATGCAACCTCATATAGGTATGTAGGACTTGCACATACCATGATGGCCCCAAGCCCTTGACGGGCCTCTACAGCTGTAATGAATCTGTGTTCAGCTCCCTCTGCACCTAATCCACTACAGGAATGCATAGCTACTCATTGGTCTGACCTTGAGGGGGTGGCAGGATCAACTCGCAGTACTAGGAATCATGAAAGATGCCAATGTAACCATTTACTATATCCAAAATTAAAAAATTAAAAAAAGGCAACTTTCCAAGCAACCATTCCGACTCCACAGTTTGTGGGATGATGGATATTTGTTCAAATCTGTTTCTACTATTAATCAGGAGGAAATGTATTATATTCTCTTTGCCATGTTTGTTGGACACCTATCCCTTTTAATCTGAATAACTGTGACTATCTTGCTGAGTCTGGAGAGTTGATGCCTTGTTTGTAGATTCCCATTTTCTCATTTCTGAAATTAAGTTTACAAAATGATTTACATGGTTGCTTTTCTGTTCATTGTTGCTGTATTAATAAATAGCTCTTATCTAGAAATTCAAACATATAATTGAAATGCAGCTTTTATGTGCCTTTCATTAAAAACAGCAAAACTGCAAGTCATTTTAGGAGTCTTTGGTAATGTGAATTCAATACAAATAAAAGGTCAAGCTCACTGCTGTGTCAATGTAACTGCTGGAGCTGCCTTTATTTGATGCAAAACCTGACTGTTTGCTTCTATTTGAAAGTAGCAGTACTAGTTAATAAAAATTAGCTTTTTAGGGCTGTGGGCGGAGCCTACAGCCCTATTGTGATCAGAGTGTAGCTCTAAAAATGGCTAACCGTGGAACCCTTTTGGACATTTGAAAATATTCCTCCACAGTTGCAAAATAGTGCACCCCCTTATTTTTGCTATTAGCTACTCTGTGTTAACGGCATCTGAAGGAAGGGGATGCTACTGTATTGTACCTCTGAACTTCTCAGGATATTAACAAAAAAACCTTTTGAAACTGCTGTTTCTAGCCCCTCAATTGAACCTTTGAAGGGCTGCAGACTTTCAGCAACCTAGGGGTTAACTCATTATCTGTCGTACTGGAATTTATTGAAGCTTTGAAATAGCCAGGCAGGCTACAGTGTCAGATTATAGACAGTCCAGCTGCAGCTATTTTCTTCTGTTTTTTTTATATTTTTCTATTCAACCTTTGTATGTTTGCTATCCAGTACTAGTTAAAGGTGCAGACTTACAAGTCAGGTTCACTGCTGACTTTTCTTCTCAATGTGCATACAAGGTACAGCTAAGATAGCACTAGATGGTAAACTAAAGCTCTCTGTTTATCCACAGGGACAGGTACTGTGCAGGCCCCACTCACCCACTGTGATGGATATAGTGCTGGTAAAAAGTAGATAAAGCCCCCAGTTTATCCACAGGTACAGTACCATGTGGGGCAGGCTCAGTGCAAACTTACCCACACTGAGATGGATTTAGTGCTTGTAAGAGGTAAGGGACTGGCACCACTTGGGCTTTAAACCCTTGGATAATCCACTGAGACAGCTATAGTGTGGGGGCAGGGCAAGTGCTTGGCTTCCACACTCTCTGCATTTAGTCCTGGTGAATGGTGAGAGACTGCCAGAACTGGGGACTATAGCATTTTATCTACAGTGACAGGTTGCAGACACACACACACACACACACACACACACACACACACACAGCAACATGTACTCTGACTAAATAAATTCAAGAGTAGCAAATTAGCTGCATGGCAGTTTTTGATGATTGTGACTGAACAGCACTATATGGCGACAACAAGAAAATAATAAATTGCTATCTGAAATGTTTATCCAAAATAATATTTGAGGGGAAGTACTGAAAATTTTTTGTTAATAAAAGATGTTTTCCATATTTGACCATTGCTTCTTAATAGTAATATAATATTACTACAATATGTAGTGTGCATTTTAAATGTTTAACTTGTAAATACTGTTTATACTTGTTGTTATGACCATATCACGTACAACAGCAAAAATAATCTCTTTCAAAATAAAAACTCAAAAAGGGAATGTGTTTGTATTAAAGATAGAGATATTGTAAATTTACAGTTTGCCAATGATGTTGGTAAAAATCTGGGAATGTCACACTTCCCAAAGCTTTGCAAAGTTCCCCAACCTCATATCACGTTCGCTATCAATTTCTGAATATTACAAAAATGGCATGTTCGTTCTGCGAAATCACCTTTCGGGACAAGTGAACAAAATGATACTAGCACTCTTCATGAGGAGCGGGTCCCAAAAAGGCCATGTTGAAAATTTGGTGCAATACCTCCAGAAAATGGCCAAGTTATACTCGGGCATTGCATAATTTCTGCGTACGTTTGTAACTTTGGTCATTTGGTAGCTCTTCACAGCCCTATCGGCTCTGGCTAGAGTTTGTTACAATAGTTATGTCAAACAAGCCCCACAAATGACACAACCTGAATCCTTTGCTTTTATTTTTTTTTGTTTTCTTTATATCTGTTACCTTTCCTGTCAGTTTAGCACAGACCCTTGCCAGAAGCACCATACTGGATTCTGAGGGAAATGGGGTGCTGCCATTGTCTCACTGGTTATTTCATCTGATGTAACTGGAATGCATCACCTCTTCCTTTGCCTGCTGAGTGTTTATAGGACAAGAAATGTAACCAAAGGGTGAGAAACAGGAAATGGAATGGGGGCTGCCATATTTTCTGTGGATCCACACAAAATTATAAATATGAAAATATGAAAATCAAGAGAACCAATTATTAGAAAACAGTAGTAAACAGCAAAAGTTAAATCTGAAAATGTAATCTGCCAGACAGTGCAGAAATATGGGAAGTGATGAACACTTCCTGGTTAACTAGCAGTGCTACCTTGAATTAATGGGACCAAAGACTCCTGAAATCACTTTAACACAGTACTAGTGTGGAAGTATATATACATCCTGAATCTGTATACATTCAAACATACTCAGCACTTTTGTTGTTAATTGTGATACAGTATTTCTCTATCATATTAAACAAGTTCTAACCAGAGCCGATAGGACTGTGAAGAGCTACCAAATGACCAAAATTATTTTCTTGTTGGTGCCATATAGTGCTGTTTAGTCACAATCATCAATAACTGGCATGCTGCTAATTCAGTTCTCCTGAATGTATTTAGTCACAGTACATGCTGCTCTGTGTGTGTGTGTGTGTGTGTGTGTGTGTGAGCGCGCACGCACCTGTATGAGTGTGTGAGCATGCAAACTGTCGTGCCCACAGGAATGAGATAGCTAACACAGCTGCACTGTCTGTAATCTGACATTGTAGTCTGACTTTCAGAGTTTCAGTAAATTCCAGAACAACACATAATGAGTTAACCCCAGGTTGCTGAAAGAAATAGAATAAATCTATTAGACTGAGCTGGACAGATGATATAAAAAGCAGTTTTAAAAGTTTTTTTTGTTAATATCCTGACAAGTTCTCAGGTACAATACAGTAGCATCCCCCCTTCCTTCAGATGTCTTTAACATAGAGCAGCAAATAGCAAAAATCAGAGGAGGGGGCTGCACTATTTTGCAGCTGTGGAGGAATACTTTCAAAAGTCCAGAAAGGGAGTTCCATGATCAGCTGTTTTAGAGATACAATCTGATCCCAAAAGAGCTGTAGGCTCTGCCCACAACCCTAAAAATGTGCATATACAGTATTTCAGTGTATTAAAAGCAATGGCTTGCAAAAACTGTCTTTTTTATCCTGCATCCTTTTGGACTACAGACCCCTCACTTTTCCCATGTTTCAGCACCCATGCAAATAGAGGCTGCTTTGCAACTTGTTTTAGTCAGTTTAAGCTGTTACCATTTGTGTTCTACGCCAGTTGTGTTTAAAAGAGTACTTAATCTTCCATCTTTAAAAGTGTGCTACCGAGCTCCACCCCACTAGCAGCATCAGCATTCCCAGTGTCGTACCCAATGTGATATAAAATAAGAGTGCTGACCCATGATGTTTAGGGGGAATTAAGCTGGGTGCACCCACATTGGGGGTTTGAGGACTACCTGGAAGTGGGCAGATTCTTTGACATGAAGTGCTGAACTCTTACTACCTACATACAGTATTAGTGTTTTACTCAGAATACAGAGTTTATTACTACACCCATTGGTCCCATTTTACATTGCTGTCCCCTTGTTTCTTCCGTACCCTCCTTTTTAAATAAATTATTTGTCTAAACTGCATTTCATGGTTTGGGATTGTCATTGCTTACTGAGTCACTTATTTTGGGTGTAGAACTGTGTGGACAGTTTATGCACTGTTTCCTGTGGGTGATAGCCTTGTGTGTCGGCATTTATGTACTCTATATTGCCACCCCAGGTGGAGGCACTGCACCATGTTAGGCCAATGTACCCAGTGTAGCACAAAGTCAGGTTACCCAGGCCGGCCCCCTTGGCAGGTAATGAGAGGTGAACCCCGAGGGCCCTGGGCAGTCTGCTACACTTAATCTCTGGGTGGAGGCAGTGCACAAACTAAAAATATCTGGACACAACCCCGCCAATCAGGAAAATAAGATCCCAAGCCTCTCAACCTTGCTTGAGCTGACAAGGTTGGGTTAGAAACCTCAACATCTATGGCAACCCGGTTACACATAGGTATGCTTGGGATACAGTCTTTTTGGCTACCAGAACCACAATTTCTCGGTCAAAACAGCCCATACAGCACACATTTGATAATGTTCAACAATAGTTCTGTGCCAGTCAGCTCCCCCTTAATGCCAAAAAAACAGTCATCATGCTATTTGGGACCCACCTACAACTTAGGAGGCTTAGCTTGACTCCTGCATTCAAAACCCCCAATTGAACTCCCCCGAAAAAAAGTCCCGTTTCAGATACCTTGATGTCTGGTTAGACAGTCATCTTGACTTCTCGGTCCACATTGATGCCATCATCAATAAATTACACTCCAAATTTGGCGCCCTTTACAGTAATAAATCCTGTCTACCTCCTCTGTTGCAGTGTGAGTGAAATCATTCTGAAAATGACCACTCTGCTGTTTGACTATGTGGATGGGGTGTATGGGGGAGATATTAAATGTACTTTAGCCAGACCAGATGTTATCCTTCATTTCTTCTGCCATTTTGCCACTGATACCCCTCCTCTTACTCATCACTGTTCCATGTATAATCTCTTCTCTCGTTTCTCCTTATCTTCACAATGCATATCCCATTGTGCTTTCTTCTCTCCAAATTCTGTTTTTCATCCTTATCTTCCTGCCTCTCTAACCTGATCTCCTCCATGGTGCCCTCCAGGACTTATTCTCATTCCTCTTCCACCTCTCATTCTTTCATTATTCCCCGCTGCTCCATGTGTACTAGCCAGATTTCCTTTTCTGCTTGACTGCCCTCTATCTGGAACTCTCTTCCCTCCTCTTACAGTCTAGCCGCTTCCTGCCACTCCTTCAAAATGTTTCTGTGTGACCACTTTTCTGCTTCTTGCAACTGTCCTTGCTTACTCAGCACCTAATTCTAGCTTGTTCTCCTCATCCAGTGATAGCTTTTATTGAAATTATTTCTTTTGCTGAGTTGTTGCTTCATTACTGTTGCCACCTGGTCTCTCAGTTTTTTTCTTCCCATACAGCTGTTTCTCTATTCATGGTTACAGGAGGGCTATCAGCCCCATCTCTTCCTACCCAACTAGTGATAACCTTCTTGGAACCAGCTGCCTCCTGGACATCCCCCATTAATTTCACCTTGTGGCAGGGCCAAGAGAGGAGGGACTGTCTTTTCCTCCTAGAAGAAAAATCATCTGGATGCAGCACAGTGGTTCGATGGTGATGTGGGTAGGGAAAGGCAGATGGGGCTTCATGGAGCCTGCATCACTTTTCCCAGTTCACTCAAACCCCTGCCACGGCAGAGATGACAGGATGTGCTGTGTGGAGGCACACACGTCCTGGGTCAAACTGGAAGCACCCTTCCTTCGACGTCACCCATGCATGTACTACCACCAAGCCTCCACTCTGTGGCAGTCAGCAGAGGGGCGACTAACCTCACCTCTCAGGGACAGGACAGCAGTCCTCTGGGCACTCAATCCTCTCCTCCCCCTCAAGCTGATCCCTGGCAATCAAAGTTTTCTTCCTTATCCAGGTTGTCAGCATGGCAGCAGGTGTGGTGTCCAGTACCTCTACCCTCCACACCACTGGGCCAGGCTGTTTGCTACTATGTTTGTTTGTATATATATATATATATATATATACCACTTACTGGTTTGTAATTTCAACTGCCTATGTCATGTATTTCCTTTGATTTCCCGCTCCCAGATCATGCCTGAAATGAGCTTCAGCTCAGTGTGCCCTTCCTGGTTACAAATTTTCAAATAAGTAAGTAAATACATAAATAACTAACTAAATTAATAAATGTTAGTGTGCTGTGCCCTGATTGCCAGGATTTTTTATTAACCAGTGGCAGTGGTCTCACAATTCATGGCCGTCGAACAGTCAGGATGCAGCACTTTTTCTACCCACTTTATAAGTTTCCCCATCCACTAATTTATATTTTTCATATCTGAAACTGATGTTAATAAGTAGAGTGTATGTACTGTATATGTTGTACTTATTATGTTTTTTTGCATACTTTTCTGTTTTTACCTATTCTGCACTGTGGGGAGTGACAGCTGAAGGGGGCCAAACATCTTGCCCCTTCATAAGCAAAGCCACAGCAAGTACATACAGAACTGACATTTTCACCTTGTCTCCAGTTGCCCGTGTGGGTGAAGACTTACTGCCACAAGTGAACTTTTCCTGCTTGCCATTCTCTCCCTTTCTCCCGCTTGTCTTGTGGCAGGAGCCGTTGCTGGGGGCATGGGGAGTGATGGCTGAAGGGGACGTAACATCTTGCTCCTTCATAAGTGGAGCCACAGAAAGTACATACAGAACTGACATTTTCACCTTGTCTCTGGTTGCCCATGCGGATGAAGACTTATTGCCACAAGTGAACTTTTCCTGCTTGTCGTTCTTTATATTTCTCCCACTTGGCTTGTGGCAGGAGACATTGCTGGGGGCATGAGGAGTGACAGCTGAAGGGGCACAACATCTTGCTCTTTCATAAGCAGAACCACAGCAAGCGGCTCTCCGCTCAGCAGCTCTCTGCGTGAGTGGCTCTCGCACGAGTGGCGGGAGTTATCTGTGGGAGTCTACAGCAGGAGGCTGCAGGGAGGCTTTTTTGTAAAGTTTTGTAAGATTGAAATCAGTATTTAGGGTTTTAAAATGTTTTTACATATTTTATTGGTTAGTTTATTAAGAAGGGGCAGAAAAGGTACAATTCACGGATACGAATAAGAGCAAAACTGATTCACTGTCCATTACTGTGGTGTCTCTAAATGACTTGCCCATGGTTACCTTTAGTTTACCTAGTCATTTTTCACATTGTAACAACCAGGCCTTAATCACTGACACAGTTCTATCTCAAGATGTGTCTCTTGAAATGAGGAACAAATTTCAGCTTTGTTTGTTACAATATTGTTTTTCATTTTTGAAACAATGCACTGTATAAAACAACATTTCAAAGAAACTACATGTGGCTGAGAAATGTTATTCTAATGGAGCTGGATGCGCTTAACTTTTTTTGTTGCTATCTGGCCCAGTTCATCTGAACCCTGGCCCTTACCAACTAAGCAATGAAATAAACAAAATTTCCAATGGCCCCATCCTCTTCTTCAATTTACATAGTACATCCGAATATACAGAGTGTTCTTTCTAAGATGAGTTTGTTTGAGGACTGGGTGTTTGAAAATAAGTTTGATATAAAAGCTTTGACTGAGACATGGCTTACTGAGAAAATAAGTCATGACAAAATTAAATTAGCCTTCCTGGCTATACATTATTAAGAAAGGATAGAGTGAGCAAAAGGGGTGGAAGTTGTTTATTTTATGTTGCAGATCACCTAGTGTTTTTTCAGCACCTGTCTGAACCAGATAATCCTTATTTTGAATCACTAACTATTGATATTGAATTGGAACATAATAAGTTGCTTACTATTAGTAATGTTTATATTCCCCCAGGTAATTACAAGATGGGTTTGGAGTCCTTCTTTTCTAAATGGGGCTGCCTACCTCCCAATAGAGAGAGGTTGGTGGTGGGCGATTTGAATCTCCATTGGAACTCCAATCAAGCTATTGATGCCAGAAATCTATTAATGGACTTAGGTCTTTTCCAGATGATTACTGAAACTACTTGTGTTAATTATCTTATTAGTTATGAATCAATCTTAGATTGGATTTAACTAATGACCCTTCTCATGTTGTTGCTGCAGGGGTGCTACCAGATAATCTTAGCGACCACAGTACTATTTTTTGTCACTGGTCTACTAAATTGAATAAGAAAAAAATCTAGAATAATTAGATATCATACTATAAAAGATCTTGATGTACAGGTTTTTGAATCCATGATTAATTCCGGTGATTGGTCGTTTTTAGATGCTATTTATAATATTGATCTGGCCTTTGACCTCTTTTGTGCTCAATTTATTGCAGTTTGTGATGAACTGTTACTACTTAAGAGAGTTAGAGTAAGGGGAGATACAAATGGTTGGGTAACACCTCATCTTCTTAAACTATTCAGAATTAGGAACAAGCAATAGGCTGAATACCGCAAAAATAAAACAAGCAGTAATCTTCAGGCCTACAAATATTTGTGTAATAAATGTAAATCTGAGATTCGACAAGCCAAGGTTAATTATTTCAAAACAAAACTAGGAGTGTGACAATTCACTCCCGACTACTCGCTCCCTACAAACTTGCTCCTGCGGATACACTCCTGCGTCAATTCACACTTTGACCAATTTGCTCCTGACCAGTTTGCTCCCTTAAGCTACAGTACTGTTAAAGTACTGCACAGCAAATAGCAACCATACCTCAGTACTATGTCAGTTTACTCCCTTAAACTACAGCACAGCAAATAGCAAGCATACCTCAGTACTATGTCGATTTGCTCCATTAAGCTGCAGTACATCGATGCATATACTGCCATATAGTATGGTATAGTAAGCTCTTTAATTACTGGCTCCTGACTGCCCAATTTGCTCTCAACGGACTGGCTCCTGACTGCCCAACTAGCTCCCAATAACTGCTTACTAAACGGCATATAGCCTACATGTCATTGTGCATACCTCATTGCTGCTACTGTTGTGAGTTGTTACACTTGAAAACTGTCACAATAAAAATAGAAATGACTGGATGATTCATTCTGTCTGAAAGAAATCGACAAAAGCTTCTGGATGAAGATAATTTCATCTACACAATGCACAAGAGGGGGACACGAGGGAAAGGCAATTTGGCAATGCAAACGAGCGGTCAGGAAACCCAAAGACTGTAGTGCTCAGGTACATACGAGAAGCGAAGAAGACCCAACTATCATCTTTAGGTTCTCACAGCACACTCATGCTCCTAGCACTAGTGCTGTTGAGAAAGCCAAGGCTGTGAATATCACTAAGCAGAGGGCTGTTACAACACAGGACACTACAGCCCAGATAGTCATTCATGCTAGGGAAAATATTTCTATGGCTACACAAGGTACACTATTAGACAAAAATATTAAACGCACCGTTCAGAGGGTGTGGGTGCATGGTGCACCTCCCAACCCAAAGGACTTGTCAGACCTTCCGATCCCAGAATCATACACAACATACACTCCAGACCGTGGAGATTCCTTTGTTAATTTCCTGCTGTATGATAGTGGTGCAGGTCCAGACAGAATTCTAATTTTTGCCACTGAAACCAATCTCCACTTTTTAGAATGCTGCAACAATTGGTATGCTGATGGTACTTTTAGTGTGGCTCCACCATTATTCCACCAGATGTATGTTACCTTAGGTGACAGATTTGGCAATGCCCAGCCTGCTATATACGCTCTTCTGCCCAACAAATGCAGAGAATCTTATGAGCGTATGCTGACAGCACTAAAGCAGCTGAACCCTCTTTTTGCACTGCAATTATTCCCTCAAGTTTGACAACTGGGATTTTTTTTCATTTTACACAGTGTGTGTATCGCAAAATACAGACAGAGGGGATGTCGGTTCAGCACAGTCATGAAGCTGAATTCGCTCTCAAGTGTAAATACTTGCCAGCCATGGCTTTTTATCCACCAGGAGAGCTAGTGGCATGCTTTGAAGACGTAACTGATGAGTCTCTACAAGTCCCCCCCCCCCAACCTGAGCCAATTGAGGACTATTCTGAAGATGTTTGGATTGGCAGGAGAAATAGGAGGGGGACTGGTCGCCAGCAGCCGCAGTTTCCAATTGCTCTGTGGAACCACTCAGACACTGTACAAGAAAGGAGAGCAAAAACTAACAATGTAGTCGAGGCGTTCCACAGAGGTATGCAGAGTGTGCTGTGCATGGCCCACTCTACATTGTGGAAATTTATTGATGGGTTGCGCAGCATCCAAAAAAAGAGAGACTCCGGCATTGAGCAACTGATAGCTGGCAATGCTCCAGCAGGACACAAGACAGCTTACCTTGCCAATGTTGAAAAGCTCACATACATCATGGAAAAGTACAGCGAGAGAACAACAGAGGAATTCCTGTGAGGTGTGGCTTACACTTTCGATTATTAAACTGTTTTTGACTGCTTTTAACATTTTTAATTAATAAAGATTATGCCTCCGAGAAAAAAGTCCACAAGCACTGTACTTTGCACAAGCACTCCCTGCTCTCCAAATCAAATCACTCCTGCATTAGTGATCTCCCAATCAAATCACTCCTGCCATCCCGCTCTTCCAATGAAATCACTGAAATCAATTTTGCCTTCTGGCTCTCCCAATCAAATCACTGCTGCTTTCTTGCTTTCCCAATGAAAACAATCCCTGCTTTCATTATTTCCAGCTCTCCAGCTAAAATTAGAGTACTACAGAGACGCACATTCGATTTCAGAGAGGAAACAACAATTTACACTTGAAGGTAACTTTTGTTCTTGAGCGAGTAGTTAGTTCTGGAGTGAGGAAAAAGTAATTTACACAGTTGTACCAGCTAGTTCAAGAGCGAGTACAGTTTGGGGAGCAAATTGGTCAGGAGCGTGTTAGCATGGGGAAGAATTGTTTATGGAGTGTACCCATGTGAGCGAGTTTGTAGGGAGTGAGGAGTCTGGAGCGAATTGTTGTAGACCCAACAAAACTGAACAGCGTAAAAGGGAATTCCAAAACTACACGGAACACTCTACATATATTATTAGGTAAGACAGAAAAAGTAGATTCAATATCATACTAACATACTAAAAAACCAGCAGAACAGGCCAAATGGTCTGTCTTGTCTGCTTGAAAGCCAGCAACCTAGTGGTTGCTCACCTTACACCACCCCCAGCCCCCAAGAGGGTCTTCTTTAGTTTCAGTTTCCCCATGTACCTGTCAGTAATATCAGTAGAATTAAATGGAAATGCAATTAGTGATTCCCAACAGGTAGCTCAGCTCTTTAATTCACACTTTTCTTGCCTGGATATATATAGATCACCCAGTTTCACTAATCACAACTTGAAAGCCGGCTCTGTGGTGCTGAGCGAAGGGGTTCGCTTGGCACGCTGGCGACCCAGGTTTGCTCCCGAGCCTGGGTACCAGGAGTGGAGACCAGCAGGGAGGGGTATCATAAGCGTCCCTCCCAGGGGTGAGTGGTTTTGCCTGGGGCCCTGTGGTTGGATTGGTGGTGTACTTGGGGAATGTGATGCCTCGACAAGCCCTCCCGTAAACCCCCACCCCAGGCCGCCCCACACTCGCACAAGGCCGAGAACTCTGTGGTCGGGGCACAAAAAACATAAAAAGTACCCCCCAACCGACTGGATGAACAGTGCCTGGCTCCTGCCACCCGAAGCCCCAGAGTCAGCCTGGAAACCATACCTGAATCTCCTGGAGTATGTGCCGCTGGCTGCCAAGACCCTTCCCACCCAGAAGAGAGGGACCCTCCCTATGATGGGATATGCTGGAGCATCCAGGTAAGGCTGCAATTGGGGCCGGTAGAAGGTGGCTGGGGTTGTAGGGTGGTATGGTAGTGCTGGCACTGTGAAGGAGTGGCCAGTCGGGACATCGAGGGAGGAGCAGAAACAAATAAAAAACCAAAATCACAACCTGAAAAATGGTTTTGACTCAGGAATAGATAGCATCCATCACACATCTACTGATTGTAACACCCCTACATTTTATTTCCATGCCTTAGCACCTAAGGATGTTCTTTATTATTTACAAAAAATGGACCCTAGACCATATATTGGATCAGATGATATTGATTTTCAAATTCTTAAAAAGACAGGTGATGCAATTATTTTCCCCCTTGACAAAGCTTTTCAATTACTCACTTTGCCAAGGTTTTTTTTCTTACAAATGGAAATGCACTACAGTTAGACCTATATTTAAAGCAGGAGCTAGGACGGAGCCTAATAATTATCGCCCCATTTCTTTATTAGCACCCTTATCTAAAATATTAGAAAAAAATGTTTCTTATCAGATTAATGAGCATCTAAGCAAATATGATCTTTGGACTGATTCCCAGCACAGATTTAGAGAAGGTCACAATACTGAAACTGCCTTGGTGAGGTTCACCGGGTGCACCCAAGTTGCCCTTGATAAGGGTAAACACATGGCAGCGACCTTTGTGGATCTCACCAAGGCATTTGATTTGGTTGATCACGTGGTGCTGAAAAAGTTGCTGTATAACGTTAACTTTTCAGTAGAGGTGATTGGAGGGTCGGGACATTATCTCTCTAATAGGTCACAAAAAAATCTTATTAATGTTTTTTTTTTTTTAAATGAACATTCCTTAAATTATGGGATACCACAGGGGTCCATTCTTGGAACCCTACTATTTTCCTGATTCATAAATTCACTGCCCGACATTACAACCTAGATCGAAATAATATTATACGTAGATGATGCTGTTCTGTTCTGCTCTGGTTCAGTTGTACAAAAGCTTCAAAATGACCTCCAAAGTGACTTTGGGGCTTTACATTCCTGGTTTGATTCACACAATCTTGTTTTAAACTTGGTTAAGACCAAATTCTTAATTTTTTCTGGCCTCAGGAATTCGTGTAATCGTGATTTCAAATTAATTGATAATTTGGGCAATCCAATTGAAAGGGTTTCCACTTTTAAGTATCTGGAGATTGTGTTGGATCAGCACATAGTTACTCTAATTGGTAAACTGCACCAACGTTTGGGTATGTTATACCGCATTAAAAAACATCTTACTCCTGAAACTAGGACCATATTAGCTCATGGGTTTCTTATTGCACTCCTAGAATATGGTTCTTTAGTTTATTCGTTCTCCACTGAGAAATTGTTAAATAAACTGAAATCCACTTATCACTGCATTTTACGCTTTATTACTGGCCTACCCAGGCTGGCACATCATTGCACTTTAAATGAGAAATCTGGATGTTTACCGTTTTTTGTACTTTCTAATCTCAGAGCACTGACTTTCTTACTTAAAACACAGTTAGGTTTTTTACCGAATAGTATTTCTAGTTGTTTTCTTAAATAGATTAATCCTACTTGCACCAGATCTAGTAGCAAACATCTGTTTAAATTACCATTATTTTGTACTAATTTTATATAAAATTCAGTACAGTTTAGGACCATTAGACTGTACAATAATTTACCTAGTAATATTATAAACTGTCATAAGGCTGTTTGTTTCAAGGGACTACTTAAACTAAAGTTATTGTCTGATGCTGCTTGTAAGTTGTTTTAACTAATCTTTTTATCAAATTTGTATGCTATGTTGTCTGTTTGTTGTTTTACTGTTTTGTTATTAATGTTAGTTTATTTTTTGTATTTGTAACTGGACGTCTGTGAAAAAAGGCATGCATGCTCACAGACTTTTCAGTATACAAATAAAAATGAAATGAAATGTACTTTATTATAATGCTGTACGTGTGATGGTTTTAATTGTATAGCACTCAGGCCTTTATGGATCAGCACTATATATATTTTTATATATATATATATTATACATGTACATACATATATATATATATATACATATATATATATGTGTGTGTGTGTGTGTATATGGACTGGACGGATAGAAGGTTGAGCTCTCCTACCTAGTAAATGAAGTCCACAGTGAAGAAGGGGTGTTATTAGTGGGATACCGCAGGGTTCAGTACTGGGACCCGGTTCTTTTTAATATCTTTATAAATGACATTGCAGATGGACTGGAAGGAAAAGTATGTCTCTTTGCAGATGACACAAAGATCTGCAACAGGGTTGATATGCAAGGTGGAGTGGAAAGGATGAAAAGGTACTTGGCAAGGTTGGAAGAATGGTCAAATGTATGGCAGCTTAGATTCAATGCAAAGAATTGCAAAGTAATGCACCTGGGGAAAAAAAAAACAGGGGAAGAGTACACAATGGCGGGGTGAGATACTGACGACAACAAAAATGGAAAGGGACCTAGGGGTAGTCATATTAGAAGACCTAAAGGTGGACAAGCAATGTGAGAAGGCAGTAAGGAGGGCTGGGGGATACTGGGATGCATAGGGAGAGGCATCACCAGTAGAAAACAGGAAGTTGTTGTCCCTCTGTATAGACAGTTGGTAAGACCACATCTGGAGTACTGTGTACAGTTCTGGAGACCCCATCTCCACAAAGACATAGACAGAGTGGAGGCTGTCCAGAGGAGGGCCACTAAAATGGTGCAGGGTCTGCACCAGAAGACATATGAAGAAAGACTAAAGCAACTTATGATGTATAGCCTCGAGGAAAGGAGGGAGAGGGGAGACATGACAGAAATTTTCAAATACCTCAAAGGAATCAACAAAATCCAAGAGGGTAGCATGTTTTAGAAAAGGAGATGTGCAAGAACAAGGGGGCACAATTTGAAGTTAGAGGGGGGTGGCTCAGAGGTAATGTGAGGACATATTTCTTCACAGAGAGGGTTGTAGATGCATGGAACAGTGTTCCTGAGGAGGTCGTTGAGTCAAGAACAGTGGGGGAATTCAAGAATGCATGTGACAGACATAAGGCAATTCTAGTGGGGGGGTAGGAGGAAGTAGGCTGTTGGTTAAGTAGGATCTGCAGCTTATCCGTTAGGTAGGGAAATGGGCAGACTAGGTGGACCAAGCGGTCCTTATCTGCCATCAGATTCTATGTAAACATCTGAATTAGCCACTGCATCAGAGAAACTCAATGAAGGTAGGGGAATGGGATTTAAGCACAGAAAGCATTTCTTCAGGGCAGAACTAGCTATGCTGCTGGAAAGACATGCTCTTTTGGTGCTCCTGCTAGCTTTTATGATTAAGGTTCAAAATTGCCTTTTTCTTCTACAACGAATTCTAGTAGAAAAGATCCCAGTGTGTTGGGCCACTGTAATGAAGCAGATTGAGACCATTTTTACTGATGGGAAAGCCTTTGCAGATGCCCCCCACCCCACCCCCCAACAATGACAATGGACTCAGTAGCCATCCCTGGCACACCCAAGGTAAAATGCATAAATTAATAATTTATCTAAAAGGGAAGCACAGCAAAAGGAAAACATTAATGAAAAACGGGAGCAATGAGGGAATGTGTATTCTCTAAGGAAATTTAAAAATTATCGTAGCTTTTACCCTAGTATCTATTTTTGGTTCTTATTTATCAACTTTAACAAAGTCTGATATAATGATTGCTCTGATTGTTTTTTGTTACATCCATGTCATGTTTTTGTTACATTGTTGTATTTAGCTAATTGTTATGATTTCTTTTGGATGTGGAACCTTTGTAAATGAGTCTCTGACTCAAAGGTATGTCAAATTCCGAGACTGTAATAAATAAATAAATACCTTGCCCCTGGTGCTCCCAGTCCCACAAATGTGACAGCACTTGGATTATGCTCTCTAAAGACCTTATTAAGAGCTCTCTCATTGTGGTGGTGCCCTCATTGGTTTTTTGGTAGCTAACCAGGGTGATGAAAAGTTGGCTCACTTGAAAACAGGTTTTATACAACAAACTTCAACCAAATGATAGGAATTTAACAAGGAGCACCTATTTATAATCCAAAATTGGGGTGGCCAGGATGGCCATGCAGGTCTTCCACCTTGGCCTATTCACTGGATTTCATAGCCCTGCACAGGGCTTCAACCTCCCTTCTATCCAACTACCCCGAAGAAATCCCCAGACACAGCTCTGAGGTACTTGCATTAAGGCAGGTTTCTCATGTGGCCCTTTATCTTCACCACTTAGCAGTGAGAACTGGATCATGGTGATACCTTAGCTTTTACAGGAACAGATGATAGATGGATATTCGCCCTAGCAAAGGCCTTTTGATGGACTTGGCTGTGGTTACCTCTGTCCCTAGGCCCTTTCATCGGCTTCTCCCCTAGGACCTTTTGCTGGCTTTGCTCCAGGGCCTTTTATTGTCTTCGACCCTCGGGCCTTTTGTCGGCTTCACCCCAGGGTCTTTGGACACATACAAACATAGAATCTGCTGACAGAAAAGAACATGTAGCCCCTCCAGTCTGCCCTATTTTTCCATGCCTATTCCAAAACCTTTCACCTTATTTGGTTACTGGTGTCCCTCACTCCTCCCTTTCTTCTACATATCATGTCTGTGGGCCTATCCCATGCATGCTTGAAGCTTCCTACTGTTTTCTCCCACATTACCACTTCTGGCAGGCTGTTCCAGGTGTCCACCACCCTTTTTGCAAATAAATATTTCCTCACATCCTTCTTAAACTCCCCCCCCCCATTCATTTTATGCCACCATGTTCTGGTGCTTTTTCTCCTCTGAATGAGACTCCACATCTGCACCTTTTTCACTCCTGTGAGGTATTAATAGGTCTCAGTCATGTCCCTTTTCACACTCCTCTCCTCCAGGGAGTACACACTGAGATCCCACAGCTCCTCATTGTATGGGTTCCCCTTCAACCCCCACACTATTCTGTCACACCCCTTGGTGGGTAACTGCTGCTCACAAAAAGAGTGCTCCAGACCCCTCCTTGCAGGGGAAATCAAACACCCTCTCCCAGGCAGCAGATGAAGGATAGCTACCACTTTTGTGTTTCTCTCCTCTACAGGCATTCTCACCCAAGCTAGTATTTTCCTTCTGCAACATCTACTTCTTCTAGTTCTTCTGGAACAGTAGTAGGCAGGGGTCCTATAAAGACCAGTGTTTAAATGATTGGACTTAATCCCGGCACGGAACACTCTGTCAGCAGATCATCCTGTTCCAATTCCAATTGCCTTTCTCTTTAATGTTTCAAGGAAACATTCTCTTCCTTGAAGATTCTTTAGTCAAAGTGCACTTCCATTATCCACTAGACTCCTTCAAGCCTGGCAGAGGCAGTCTCTGAGGGGGTTGTCAGCTCCACATTCCACCTTCAGAGTCTATCAGATGAATCTTACAGACTGACCTTAAAAGCAGGGATCTCAGACTTTTCAGGGCTGAAACTCGATGTCTGATTTGCTGTTGGAATACTGCTGGTGTTAGTTCAAGTTTATTGTGAAGGGATACATTCATTGAGCAAGCTCATTTGCAAGGAGGTCCTTGGGACAACACACATCAAGTACAATATATAGTGCAATACATGATAACAGGTAACAAATACATAGTGCAAAAACAGCATAGAAGATATCAGATTCTAACAGCTATTATTTACAGTATAAACAATAAGTAACCTGAGTATCACACAGGTAGGGACAATTTACATGCATACATGTAATAAGAGTATAACTGAATATGGACAGAGAAAGGGTGGATATCAATAGGTATGGTAGGTAGATACAAGCAATAGAGGTCATTGAGGGGGATTTCAGAGGGACAGACTATAATGAAAAGAGCAATAAGGTGGTGGAAGCATGGGAAATGGTAATTATAAGGTAAGGATTTAGTAACAATGGCAAGTGTTGGCAGTAAATTTGGTCACATGGGATTTGAATGCGTTTAATGGGATTAGGGTGTGAAGCTCAAGCATAGCTTGTAGCTTGTTCCAGGCTGTGGGAAGTACATGGCTGATAGCCAATTTGCCATACCGAGTGTGAAATTTGGGTATATCCAGAGAGATGAATGAATTTTTTTCTTAAGGGTGTACGAACTTTGGGAGCGCTGAAGGAGAATAGTAATGTAAGGGGAAAGTTTGTTCAAGAGTGCTTTGTAAACCCATAAATAGGTATGTAGTAGTCTCCTGGAGGCCAGGGAGGTCCAGTTCACATCTTTATACAGAGTGCAGTGATGGGTCCTGTGGGAAACATTGGTAACAAAGCAGACAGCTCGATGGTACAAGATGTCCAACTTGTGTATGTATGTAGGTAGGTGGCTGCACAGTTATTATTGAGAATATCTGCATAGTCCAAGAGAGGCAAGAAGGTGGCCTGAACTAATCTGAGTCTGGAATCCCGGGAGAACAAGGATTTGTTTCTAAAGAAGAAACCCAACTGCAGTTTTAAAAGGTGCTTCAAGATGAGAGGAAGAAGAAAGGTTAGAGTCTAGCAGGAAACTTACATACTTGCGGAGGAGGATAGCGATTTGGAAGGGAATTTGAAGAGTCAGGTTGATGGAAATACATTATTTTGGTTTTATTAGCATTCAGTAAGACTTTAGAATAGAGTAAATTTAGCTGTAGTTGATTAAAATCTGCCTGGAGCTCAAAACAAGCTTGTGCAAATTATGGTTTGGAAGTACAGAGCACTGTATCATCTGCAAAGATGTGAATTTTAGAGCACATAATGTTGCTACTCAAGTCGTTGACATAAAGCAAAAACAGTAGAGGGCCCAGGATAGAGACCTGGGGGAACCCTCTTACCAGATGAAGTAGGGAGAGAATATCCCATTTGCCTTGATTTGTTGCTGTCTGCCAGCAAGGTAATTGGCAAACCAATTTACTACCGAGGTCTCGCGTCCATAGTCCTTTAATTTTTCAAGGAGAAGGCCATGGTTGTCCATACTGAAGACCTTGCTTAGATCCAAGAATACAGTTCCTGTAACCTGTTTACGGTCCATTGCCTCCACCCAATTGTTAGAGACATTTGCCAAAGCAAAAGTAGTGCTGTGATGTTGTCTGAAGCCAGATTGTAGTGGGTTAACTAGATTGTGTTTGTCAAGATACTCCCTGACCTGAATATTTACCAATTTCTCAAGTAGCTTAGAAAGGACCAGTAAGATTGAAATAGGCCTGTAGTTACTTACATCACTGGGGGCTCCAAATCTGAACAGGGGCAGTATGTGAGCTACTTTTCATTTCTGAGGTACTGTCCCCTCTGATAAGGACAAGTTGAATAAGTGGGTGATGGGAGCCATCAGGCAGTGGTTTCCTGTTTCCAAGAAAAAGGGGGTCAATACTGTCAGCTCCGGCACTCTTTTTTTATATCCAATTTAAGCAATTGATCTTTGATCTGCTTGTATGTTATGGTGGAGAACGTGAAGGTATCATTGGGTGGAAAGCCTGGTTGATGGAGTGGTGGAGGTGGTGGTGGAGCATAGGGTGGCCACCTGACAGGTATCAAATGCAAGACCAGTTGTCGTAAAATGTGTGTTAAGCTTGTCTAGAATCAGAGGTTTGTCAGTAATAATGGAACCATGTGAGCTGATTTTGATGGGCAAGGTTGGGGTGCTTTGCAACCTTCTATTGATTTAAACGTATGCCATATTTTTGATGGGTTCCCTTTCACAGTCTCAAGGATGTTCAAATAGTACACATCTTTGGTATCTCTAACTAGCCTACTGCATGCACTGCGACAAGTCCTGAAAGCTGTCCAGTCTCCAGGGGATTTGGTGCGCCTTGCAGCTGCCCATAGCCGATCTCTTTTTATTAATGCTTTTTTAACGTCCCCGTTGAACCATGGGCAAGAGGCATTTTTTACCGTACATTTGACCATTGGGGCATGTTTATTTATGACACTGGTAAAGGTGGACTTGAAGATATGTACGGCTTCATTGATAGTTCAGCTAGATAGAATCCCTGCCAGTTGACAGCCCTCAGGTCTACCAAGAAGTTGGCTGTGTTAAATTTATTTATGTTCCTCTTTGTAACAAATATATTAGTCAAGGTAGGTTTTAGTAAATTCCTAACACACATGACAATATTATGATCACTAAAATTATTGTGGTAAACAGCTACACGAGTGATTTTGTGCGGTCTATTTGTTATGATAAGATCTATTAGTGAGCTTGTGAGGTGGTTCTTAAGGTTTGGTCTTGTGAGCTAGTTAATAACTTGATTTAGGCTTAGCTCATCACAGAGGTTCCTTAACAGAAACATAGACTTTGACAGCAGATAAGGACCGCTTGGCCCATCTCGTCTGCCCATTTCCCTACCTACAGGATAGACCACAGATCCTAGTTAACCAACAGCCTATTTCTTCCTACCTCCCACAAGAATTGCCTTATGTCTGTCCCATGCATTCTTGAATTCTCCCACAGTTTTAGACCCCACAACCTCCTCAGGAAGGCTGTTCCATGCATCCACTACCCTCTCTGTGAAATAATACTTCCTCACATTGCCCCTGAACCGCCCTCCTTCTACCCTTAAATTGTGTCCCCTTGTTCTTGCATGTCTCTTTTTCTGAAAGATGCTACCCTCTTGGACTTTGTTGATTCCACTGAGGTACTTAAAAGTTTCTATCATGTCCCCTTGATTTTGGATTAAGCCAGTCCAGACTTAGGTCTCTGAGAATTATCGATTAATTTAAGTTGGTATCTATAAAATTCTGTATGTGAGATAGGAGCTCTAAACCCCCTAAAGGTGGTCTATAGCAGCCTAGTATGTTAACTGATTCGACTGGAGAGATGGGTAGTTTTGGAGCAAGGTATTCAAATTCCTTTGGTTTAGAAATGGTGGGGAGGACGGAAGCAGATAGCCTATGTTTTATACAGATGACTACCCCTCCTCCCCTTGTAGATCTGTCAACATGATATAAGGAATAAGATGGTAAGGCCAGCACTTTGTCCGAGGTGGTACCCTTTAACCAGGTTTCTGTTAAAACCAAGATATGTGTCATGTGAGTGTCTGTTGCTTTCCACCGAATCACAAGTGTTCCTTAGCTCTTCTCATGATGCATGGCGGCTGGTTTGAAGTCCTGGAAGCTGCCATGTTTGTTTACAATTTAAATACAAAATAACACATACCCCCATTATGCAAAGCATCATGGGCTGTATATGCAAATCACCACAAAATATTATGCTGGTTCAACTTTAAGCAGAAATACATGGTGCTGAAAGGCCTCTCACACAGTCTGCAAAGGGTGCCAACAGAAGACACAGACATGTGTTTCGTCCTACCAAGAGTCATCAGTGTGCCTCGTCTGTATGACACCCCAGTGGAATGAACCAGCTACCCTAAGTTGGTCCATTAGGGTTAGGTTGTGGTGAGCCCAATAAAAACAAAAAACAAGCTAAAAGTATGATTTTGTATTTCTTTGAAACTTGGCTTTCCGGACAATGCCCTTTGGGGTAACTCTTGCCTCAGTGCTTGCGCACTAAGGCTCTGTGTCTTTTAGCTTGTTTTTTGTTTCTATTGGGCTCACCAGCATAATATTTTGTGGTGATTTGCATATACAGCCCATGATGCTTTGCATTACGGGGGTATGTGTGATTTTGCATTTCTTTGAAACTTGGCTTCCCGGTCAGTGCCCTTTGGGGTAACGCTTGCCTCAGTGCTTGCGCGCTAAGGTTCTGTGTCTTTTAGCTTGTTTTTTGTTTTTATTGGGCTCACCAAAGCCTAACCCAAATACACCAACTTAGGATAGCTGGTTCATTCCACTGGGGTGTCATACAGATGAGGCACACTGATGAGTCCTGGTAGAACGAAACACGTGTCTGTGTCTTCTGTTGGCACTCTTTGCAGACTGTGCGAGAGGCCTTTTGGCACCATGCATTTCTGCTTAAAGATGAACTAGCAAAATATTTTGTGGTGATTTGCATATAGATCCCATGATGCTTTGTGTTATGGAGGTATGCATGAGTTTGTATTTCTTTGAAACTAAGCTTCCCGGCCAGTGCTCTTTGAGGTAACCCTTGCCTCAGTGCTTATGCACTAAGGTTCTGTGTCTTTTAGCATGTTTTCTTGTTTTTATTGGACTCACCACAACCTAACCCAAACAGACCAACTTAGGGTAGCCAGTTCATTCCACTGGGGTGTCATACAGATGAAGCACATTGATGAGTTCTGGTAGGATGAAACACATGTCTGTGTCTTCTGTTGGCACCTTTTGCATACGGTGTGAGAGGCCTTTCAGCACCATGCATTTCTGCTTAAAGTTGAACCAGCATAATATTTTGTGGTGATTTGCATATACAGCCCATGATGCTTTGCATTATGTGGGGAGTATGTGTTATTTTGTATTTCTTTGAAACTTGGCTTCCTGGCCAATGCCCTTTGGGGTAACCCTTGCCTCAGTGCTTGCGCACTAAAGATCTGTGTCTTTACAATTTAAAGGTCATTTGCAGTTGTCCTGCAGCATACTGCTGCAGTGCTGAAGACCCCCTGGTCTTGCTGTGTCAGACCCTGACCCCTATCCTGGGGCTGTGGGAGCAGCTGCACTGCCCAATTTGCTTTTGGGGCTCTGGCTCCATTTCTGGGGCTCCTGTACATGTGTGGAGCCCAAGATGTCCCTGTTCATGAGGCAGTTTTGTTTCCCCAGCCCTGCTATCTGCCCTGGGAGTTACTTTTAAGGGCACCCAACGGCATGGTTTAGGTTGGGTGCTGGCTCTGCTGCCTACTCTGGAGCCCATGACCATGTTAATGTGCTGGTGCATAGCCCAGTTTGTTTATGGAGCACTGGATCTGATGCACATGCATGGGCTTACACAAATGGAACTTAAGAGTTGTCTGCCACTTTTCTGCCAACGCTGCTGCTGTCCCTGGGATTGGGGAGCATCGAGACATGCCCAATGACAGTGGAAGTCTTATCTCAGTTCTGCACCCCCCCCCCCCCAAACGGCTGAGTCCTGGGACCAGGATCGGGAACACAGAAGCTGCCAGCAACCACTGGGCTCAGCCAGAGCTCAACTCCCACCAGAGCCACTGAAACTGGTAATGTACCCTGCCAGTCCCCAATTCTGCAGTCCTAGGGGGCCAGAGGGGAAAGACATTTAAGAGACGGCTGGGAAGAAGCAGCTGGGAGCCCAAGGGCCCTACATGTAAACCCCCCTAAATGTGGGTGGGGCGGGCTGACACACTTTATTACACCAACTGAAAACGTTTTTACAAACGCTTTCAAGACATCTAGCGAGCTAAGATTTCTTTATGTAGAGGGGGACAAAACAGCACTCAGGAATTTAAAGTTTGTGACTCAGTTTGTTGATTTCCTGGTGTCTGTTGCTTTAAATAAGCCCACCCCCGAAACCCCGCCCAAGCAACTCGAGGAAACCAATAGAATAAGCTCCTCGTGGCGAGCCGGATGTAGGGATATCGACGTATGGGAGTTGTAGTGACGGAAGTAACAATTTACTTTTTCCAAACCTTGGAGTCCTTTGTTTACTAAATATACATGAAGAGAGAGATACTGCGAATTTAAAAGACGTAATCAAACGTTGGCAAGCTGTTTCGGGTTGTTTGCGGCCTGCTGGTTTCCGTACCTTCTGCTGTTGGGCGAACGAGCCCCCGCTACCGCTGCAGTGCGTGTAGGATTGAGCGTCTTTGCGACACTACAGACAGCCGGTACCATGGCTGCAGATGGGAAGGGGACGAAGGAGACGCCTCACAAGGTAGCGGGGGCTACGGGGCGTATACGGGTAGGACTCCTAGCGAAGTGGGCGGGGCTGGATTATTTCTGTCCCCACGCGAACCGAGAGGGAGGGGACAAGAGGGGGAGTGGAGCAGAGTACGGTGGGCCCCTTGGACTACTCTCGGCTCACTTGATCCAAAGCCTAGGTGTGTCGCCATCTGACTGTTCTACTCGATATCGACCCTAGGTCCAGCCACAGACAGCCTTCCTCCTCAGTCAGGAGGGATCGAGAACCGAACTGTAAATTAAAGCTACACTTTGTCATTGAAATGTGGGGCAGTGGTTCTCAAATGTTTGGTAACTGATACCAGCTCAGTTAGAACAATCTGGAAACTAGTGCTTTTGTGTGCTGATTTGCAAACCTTTCATTTGTCCCTGATTTCGCCTCAGACATGTCTCCAGGTCCTCCTAAATATGGTATTTCTGTAATGTTTGCCTTTAGTGTTGGCTGAAGAAGGCGATTGAGCGCTAGCTTTGAGTTAGTCTCTGTGCCATAGACCATAGCTCTCAACTGTACCACATTACGAGGAACGTTCCTCATTTTACTTCTTAAAAGCTCCCTGTTCTACATTGTGAGGGCCTGTTCCACATTCAGTATTAACATTTTAAAGCGCAAATCTATAGTGAATGATGCAAAAAATATATTATTCAGTTAATAACAGACTTTCTGAACATAAATGCAAACGTTGTAACAGTGTTCTGAGCCTCATAGGTAAACATTTGATTAAGTGTTCCACGTTTTGCTCATTTGTTCCACATTTTGAAAGGCAATGTTCCACATTTGGGGGACAAAAGGTTGAGAGGTATGCCATAGACTACTATGATTTTCAATTTCTTCTTTCGAGTTTACAGCGTGAGACAACACTCCGTTCTAACTGGAAAAAAAACGAAGGTCAGCCTAGGGGTACCAGATTTTGGGATGCCAGAAAGAGGACACTTAGTCCCTCCCCCGATGAGCCCTTGTGCCAGATCCCGAATAAATAGGTTTAAAGTCTCCATCGCTTTCACAGCTCATTTACAAGGAGGTCATGGGTAGGAAAGACAAACAATTTATAAAAATCATAATAATACAACAGGATAGAGAAGGTACATGAAGAATATTTGGCAGCTGGAAAAGAGGACGTCCTTGTAGAAGAGGACATCTAGTAACCCTAGATTAGCCATCCTAATGTGGGGCATTGTAACTTTGTGCAATTTTGTTATTGTATAGTATACAGTTGAAAATAAGTCATGCTCAATTTGCTTTACAAATACATACAGTAAATTGAAACTGAATTGAGTGATTGCATTTTGAACTGGCTATGCAGGAGTATTGCAGAATTACTGTGGCTCAGATTTGCCCTGTGATTGAATTATGCCCCATGTTGTATACAAATGATAATAGTAATGGAAGGACGGAGGGTACTTTAGATCCATCATGCCTGCTTCATGTACTGGCAAGAGTTTCCAAAGGTGCAGCATCCCATTGGATGAGTTGGGCAACCACACTCCCTGGTTGACAGAAAACTGCCATACCTTCTGTTGGTGTGGCCCTCCTAATCCCAATCCCAGTCCTCTATATTCTTTTCTGTCTATCACCTGCACTTTATTACATAAGTTTGTTAGTATATATGTATATTGTTTGTTCACTTTGTTAGTCTTGACATGTTAAAGAATGCCTTGTTGCTGTAACAGTCCCCCTGGGACCCACTTGAAAATTAGCCATTGTGCCTAAATGGGGATTTCCTGGTGTGTGCAATTCTAATAAAATGCATGTTTGCCAACCAGTGTGACATAGGGATTTGCAATTAGGAATGCCCCTATAAATACACTTTGCAAATGTACCAATTTAAAGGGGTCAGCTAAGAGGTATGGGGGGACCACACTGACATTGTTGATGTTGGAATCACTAAACTCTTTTTGCTGGTAGGCAGAAAACCACTGCTCCTGACCCATATTCCTGAGCGGTTCTTTTTACCAACCAGTTAACTATACAGGCATCAAGATGTCTGCTCGGAAGTCAAAATGATAGTCTTTACCTTCTGTGATTGCCCCAGGGACGGGGTGGTTCTGAGAGGTAATATGAGGGATGTTTCTTGTAATCTGAGGCATTTGAGCGATTTGGGTAGATAGGCTGTAAGTGGTAAAATGAGGAATGTCTGTCGTAATTTGGGATAGCTGAAACATATGGAAAGAATGGTTCCAAGTGTAAAATGTAGGGCATGTCTTGTATTGTGGGACAATGAAGAGGTATAAACAGAAGGGGTAGGAAGTAAAATAGCCATGAGTGAGTTATAAAAGTTCTGCCCCCTCACAAGTGAAATTAAAGTGCATTTAGAGTCAGCCTATGGTATATTCGATTTATACAACATCAGTTTACTTGTTATAGCTTTTAAATATTTCATTTATATAAAGATTTAACTGTTTTTCTTTGATTTACAATGCTGTCTTTAGCACTGCACATAGTTGTTGTGATATCATCAGAACTGTGAAGGCCACTCTCTAATTTGTTCAGTATTCTTCTGTGATATACCCTGAATTTTGCTAGATGTCAATTGTGACATAACCCCAGATTACAAGATATAATGGATAATGTAGAGGCAGCCATGCACAACAAGCCTGTGTCTGCATCTCAAGGTTTCTACAGCAGCCAGGAGCCTGGAGAGAGTTAAGGGGCTCAGAGGAAGACCCTGTTCAGTTGAAGCACAGGGGCATCTACTTCCAGTGTGACTGGTGTTAATGTGTTGCCTTTAAATAACTAAATTTTCAGTGATAAATACTTGCTTCATGTCTGATCAGGAGGTGAATGCACCTCAGTTCTGTTGTTGCTTGCTGTGTTTTATAGGGTCTGCTAAACCCTGAGACTACACCACATGCTGTTGTACTACTGAGCGTAGTCCTGTTCCTGGTTTAGCATTTAAACAAGTGCAGACTGAGAGCAGAACCAGTTACGCAAGGCTGGTAGAACAAACATAATCCCTTGAAAAAGAATCATTAAGAACAAGAATGAACACATCAGCAGCAAAAAACAGGTTACTGCCGCTTGCCTAGGAAGGAGTTGGCACTAGGGCCACAAAGCGGGTACGGTAGCAAGCGTAATCGGTGCATTTTGGGACCCAGCTCTGTGCTCCGAAGTGAAGAGAGGACTTGGAGCCTTTTTATTTTGCATTCAAATATCCAGCACTTTTAAGGACTAAATCTGTCCCCACACGAATGAAGACAGTCTCTCTCTCATAGGCTGCAACCCAGAATTATAGGACCTTTAGCAGCTTTAATCTTGTAGCTTTAAATTTTATTAGAAGGGCATGAAATATCGAGTTGAATGAAATGTAATGCTAAAAGGGTAACAATCGACCAAAGCAGCCTACTTCCCCATTAGCAAGTTATCTCATTCTACCACTAGAGGCTGCCACTGCAACCAAAATATTCTTGACACTGTCAGTCTCAGCCATTATGTTTCTTACACTACAGTTATGCCTGTTATTTTCAATCTCCACCTTCCCGCCCCCCGCTCTCTGACCTCACCACCCCTCCATCTCGACCTCCCTTCATCAACTCTCCACTCCATTCCTTCCCCTCCCCCGAGTTGCCTTCCTCACCCCCCTGGCATCACCCCACCTCTACCCACGACCTTCCTCCCTCGCAGACCAGACCTCTCTCTCTCCTCACACCCCTCAACCTTCCCCAACCATTCACCCCTCACTGCTCCACCCACACTCTAAAACCTAAAGTCCTTTCTCTGGTGCCTAAACCTCCGAGCTCCACCCCCAGGCGCACAAATTGCAGACACAAGCAGTCCACTGCCCTCTCCTTACCCCTGCTACTCTTACTCCTGGCAGGTGATATACAACCAAACCCTGGCCCCACAGCAACAAAACAAACTTCTCCAGCACCCGCACCCCATCACAGTCTTTCACCTAACTCACTCCCCAAGGGTCTCCGTATATTCCACATTAACGCTAGGAGCCTTCTCTCTAAACCTGACGCCCTCTCTGTCTGGACAAGTCAGTATCAACCAGACATACTCTGTATCACGAAGACATGGCTCTCTGCCAAAATCTCCTATCCCTCTCTTGCCATCCCAAACTATTTCTTGTTCTGGCAGGACCAGTGCCTAAATGATTGCACTTAATCCTGGCACGGAACACTGTCAGCAGATCATCCTGTTCCAATTCCAGTTGCCTTTCTCTTTAATTTTTCAAGGAAACATTCTCTTCCTTGAAGATTCTTTAGTCAAAGTGCACTTCCATTATCCACCAGACTCCTTCAAGTCTGGCAGAGGCAGTCTCTGAGGGGGTTGTCAGCTCCACATTCCACCTTCAGAGTCTATCAGATGAATCTTACAGACTGACCTTAAAAGCATGGATCTCAGACTTTTCAGGGCTGAAACTCGATGTCTGATTTGCTGTTGGAATGCTGCTGGTGTTGGTTCAAGTTTATTGTGAAGGGGATATATTTGATGAGCAAGCTCATTTGCAAGGAGGTCCCTTGGGACAACATACATCAAGTACAATACATAATGTAGTACATGATAGCGGGTAACATACATAGTGCAAAAACAGCATAGAAGATATCAGATTCTAACAGCTATTATTTACAGTATAAACCATAAGTAACCTGAGTATCACGCAGGTAGGAACAATTTACGTGCATACATGTAATAAGAGTGTAACTGAATATGGACAGAGGAAGGGTGGATATCAATAAGTATAGTAGGTAGATACAAGCAATAGAGGTCATTGAGGGGGATTTCAGTGGGACAGACTATAATGAAAAGAGCAGTAAAGTGGTGGAAGCAAGGGAAATGGTAATTATAAGGTAAGGATTTAGTAACAGTGGCAAGTGTTGGCAGTAAATTTGGTCACATGGTATTTGAATGCATTTAATGGGATTAGGGTGTGAAGCTTAAGCATAGCTTGTAGCATGTTTCAGGCTGTGGGAAGCACATGGCTGATAGCCAATTTGCCATACAGAGTGTGAAATTTGGGTATATCCAGAGAGAGATGTGAATTTTTTTCTGAAGAGTGTACGAATTTTGGGAGTGATGAAGAAGAATAGTAATGTAAGGGGAAAGTTTGTTCAAGAGTGCTTTGTATACCCGTAAATAAGTATGTAGTAGTCTCCTGGCGGCCAGGGAGGTTGGGGGGGGGGTAGCGTTGTACATCAGACACCCCATTAAGTGCACCATTACTTTCAAAGAATCGTGCCCATCCTCCCACAAATCCTTAGTCGCTCAGCTATCCTTCCCCTCGTCCACCCCCCCTTTACATAGGTGTACTGTATACCCCTCCTAAGCCCTCACCCGACTCCCTCATCATGGCCATCTCTACCATCTCATCGGCCACCTCAAATGGCAAACTCATTCTATTAAGCGACTTCAACCTAGACTGGCTCTCCTCCTCCTCCACCAAACCAGCAGCCTTGAGGATCGAAGCCCTAAATCTCTCCCAGCTAATCCAGGAACCCACCCGACTAAACCACCGATCACAGAAACACACCCTTCTAGACTGGATTCTAACCACTCACCCCCACAGGATCACCGCCTCATGCATCCTCTCTGATGCCCTAAGCGACCACTGCATTACCTACTGTATTCGTAAAATCAGTTCACCGCACTCCGGTCCCAAATTCATTGTAACTCGTCCCCTGCATCTCTTCATTGAATCCGCCCTACAGCGCGACCTGTCAGATGCGGACTGGCTCCCAGTCTTTGCAGTCCATAACGTTGACACCACCGTTTCCCATTTCTGCAATATTTTCCTAAATACATGGGACCGCCATGCCCCTCTCAGGAAAGCCAGAGTGAAAAAAAAAATACCACGACCCCTGGATCACAGCCGACCTCATCACCTTGTGTTGCACCAGAGACAAGGCCTGGAGGCGATACAAAAACCTCCTTGCCTCCTGTGACCGCCTATTGTACAAATCTCTCAGAAACGACTACACCAAAGCAATCCGACAGTCTAAGTCCTGTTACTTCAAGGCTCAACTTACACTTCACCAAGCCTCCCCGGCATTCTTCTGGAAGGTGATTAACTCTGTCATCAACCCACCTGCCAAACAAGCCAGTCCAAGCCTCAACATTGATGGCAAAATCGTCTCCGACCCTGCCTCTGTATCCAAACTTTTCAACTCTTTCTTCATCTCCTCTGCCCTGCCTGACTCACCCCCTCCTCCAACTGCCTCCACAAATTCCCCCCCCACACCACGACTTCCACTTTCCACCATTCACACCCCTGGAAGTATACACCACTCTCACCTCCCTGAACCAGTTCAAAACCAGCCCAGATGGCCTGCATCCAAGGCTGCTCTGGATCTCCGCCCCGGCCATAGTCACACCTTTAACACATATACTAAACCTCTCATTCACCACAGCCACGGTCCCCTCCACTTGGAAACTCACAAAAATCCTTCCTCTCCATAAAGGTAGTGACCCCTCCCTTCTGGGAAACTATAGACCCATCTCACTCCTCCCTTCCCTTGCCAAAATCCAAGAATCCCTCATGCTATCCAATTTGTCCTCTTTCCTCTCAACAAACAGCTCTCTCTCCCCCTTTCAATCAGGCTTCAGAAAATCTCACTCTACTACCACCACCTTATTACATGTAATCGACACCATTCTCTCCGCCATGAACAAAGGGCAAACCACTACCGCCATTTTCATTGACCTGGCAAAAGCCTTTGATTCAGTCTCCCACCCTCTACTGCTTCACAAATTAAGCTCCTTCGGCCTCGCCCAACCTGCCATAAACTGGTTCTACTCCTATCTCCAGAATAGGAAACAGCAAATACAAATCGGTGACTCCCTCTACCCATCCTCTCAGTCATCCCCCAAGGCTCCATCCTTGGCCCCATCCTCTTCTCCCTATTCATAAATGACCTCCCCTCTGCCTCTCTCTTCTCAAACGTGCACCTGTACGTTGAAGACACCATTATCTACGCCTCAGCCCCTTTCATGACAGTGTACACCCAAATTTCCAAAGCAATTTCAACCGAGTACAAGCCTGGCTCCTGAAAAAACAGCTAAAACTTAATGCAAAAAAAACGGTCTCTATGGTATTCGGCACCAGACAAAAACTTGCCTCCCTACCTGCCCCACCTCCGATCTCCACCTTGGATGAAGTTCTCCTTGAGTCAGTACCCACCTTTAAGTACCTGGGAGTCTGGCTGTACACCAGCCTCAACTTCGCCACCCATGTAGATGCCATCTGTACCAAACTCTGGCCCAAACTCACCATCCTCTATCACCACAAAACCAGCCTTCCCATTACCACTCTGTGTGAACTAGTACGCAAAACCATCCTACCAGTGCTGGACTATGCGGACGTCATTTATGGCACAGCCCCTACCTCCTCCCTTTCTAAACTTGAAGTTCTGCTCAACTCATTCATTCGATTTGCCACTGCTCCCCCCACTCACTCACTCACCACTGCCTCCTATACTCCACCCTATCATTACGCCACTCTACCACAGGCTGACCACCTACAGCGCTTCTCTCATAGTTAAATATTGGCTTGGCTCCCTTCCCCCCCTACCTCTCCTAAGCCATATCCCCAGGCTACTCACTCCGCCATAGACACGCTCGTAACTTCCACCTCTCACGCCCTCTCTCTGCCTCTGGGCAAGCTGCCTTTTTCTACCGGCTCCCACTCCTTTGGAACAACCTCCCACCCAAACTGCAACAGGCCCGCTCCCTATCAACCTTTAAACAGCTACTCAGGCTTCTTCCTCCCACTCCCTGACAAAGCTGCGCAGCTGATCCCTCCTTACTTGGGCCTAGTATTACCCCCAGTTGCCACTCCAGGTAAACTATTACTCCACATGCCAGCTCAAACTGCTTAACCACCCCCCACTGTACCTTCTCTGTGCTAGTCCACTTTCCGGACAAACCGCTACTGTAAATATGTCTATACATGCACTTGTAATTATATTACATAAGCAACTGTTTAGAAATGAAATGTCACGTCGTTTTCTCACTGGCTGTTCCAACAAAAATTGTTACCTTACTGCCTAATACTATGAAATGTCCTTACACTGTATTATTTCGTCAGAAACTTGATATTTGCTTGTATGTCTCTGCCTTCCATTTTGTACACTTTATACCCGGGTCACACCTGGAAATGAGTCTCGGCTCAGTGTGCCTTTCCCGGTCTCCAATTTTAAATAAATAAGTAAATAAATAAATATAAAAAAAAAGTGACTGACAAGCTAAAGGGCAGCTCCTCCAGCTAGCTTTTGACAAGTCTTTACATACAAGAGAGCAGGTCATGTTAGAACCTCATTGATTTTATTGCTACAATACAGTATCATATATTTATATGTTCTTTGCAAATAAATTTAATGCATCAGTTACAGTAACGTAATGCCACAAAAGTAAGACAATGTGGCATTAAGGTTTCCAAAAATAACTCCCCACCCCCACCTCCAGGTAGTAAAAGGGAAAAAAAAAAAACATTAGGGGTTTGGGTCTCCAGAGTTTTGGTGAATCAGTGTTGGGGTCTTCTTTGTGGTTGTCAACCCTAATTCTCAGCTCTCCCCCCACCCCCAGCCCGTAGCCTCCAGTCCGAAGCACAGGAAGGTACAATTCCAAGGCAGTGCCTCACAGTGATACACTCTTCAGAGTTAGAGAAGTATGTCTCACCACATATCAACACAGTTTGTTGTAGCTTTCTTCATGCAGGGCCTGAAGGGAGATCATGTGTGGTGTGTGGTATTTGCTTAAAGAACGGGCTGGGCATTAGGGTTGACAACCACAAGGAAGACCCCACCACTGATTTGCCAAGACTCTGAAGATCCAAAACCATAATGTTATTTTTGCTGCTTGGGGGCGGGGGGTTAGGGTTAGAAACCCTAATGCCACATTTCTCTACTTTTGTGGCGTTAAGTTATTATAACAGGTGTGTTAACGAAGTTTTTTTTTTTCAAAGAATTTCCTTTCTTTTAGAGATGGTGGAATCGTACCTTAATTCAAGCAGTTCCCTTCCGGACCTGCGTGAACAGATGCAGATGTGCAGGGCCCTTTAAGCCCTGCATCATGGGAAGACTCCATCCACCTACAGAAGTGCAGCAGTGGGTGTCAAGAATTCATGGGGCTATCTGGTGGTCTAATGAAGGGCAGGAACCAGGGCCCTTTGGTCCCTGCACTTCCTTGTGACTGCAGATACAGATGCACAGGTGAAGAGGTTCAGAGCCTTATGCCAAGAAGGCAGTTGTCTTTACTGTATGTTACCCGGGCCCATGTAGATAACCCTGCAGCTGTCATTCCCGGGGGGGGGGGAGCATAACAGCGCCATTTCCCCACCCTCAACCCATCCATCTGGGTCGCTAAGCTTGCCCCTGAACTCAGCTCATCGGCATGGGATCACAAAACGTACCTACTGGGGTCAAGACTGGCACTAGACACAAAGTTTCTTAACAATTATATATATATATTTTTTTTTCTATTTTGACCCCAGATTTTAATGATAGTTGTTTTATGATTCTCCTTATAAACATGAGATATAGCATCATAGTTTATTGGCTGAAATGTCATTTCGCACCAGAAGTGTGAAAACACATCTCAACCAGTATTTAAAAAATGACTCTTGTCACGTTTATCAGGTGATGTGGAAAAGTGGCTATGTTTAAAATGTGGAGTAAAAATATTGAAAATTAGCAAAGTTATGCGTGAACGTTGCAATACTACAATGTTCACTCATAACCTGGGCATTTTATCATATTTGTACACCAAATTTTCAGCATAGCCTTATTACTCAACCTCGTGAACCTGGTAGGTAAAAATTTTCAAATCCATACCTGAATGTTATTCCGCACCATAGGTGCGAAAACATATTTTGGCTATGATTTGAAATATGACACCTGTCATATTTGTAACCCCAGGCCACCTTTTTTTTTATTAATTTTGATAATGTTATATCATACATGGGTATACATACAGGTAAAACAGATAGGTTGGAGTAGTAGCAGTCAGTTAATTCAGGCTCCATAGCAGATAGAAGTTAAACAAGACAGTAATATATTAAATTCTGTCTGAGATATATATATATATATATATATGTATATGTGTCTATACGTGTGTGTGTGTGTGTGTATATATATATGTGTGTGTGTGTGTGTGTGTGTGTGTGTGTGTGTGTGTGTGTGTGTATATATATATATATATATATATATATAGAAGGCATTTAATACATCTCTATATGAGGTGACCTCACCAATATACGTTCTGGACTGTTTAGACTGGACCCATTTTTCTAATATAAACTGTATTTTATCTTGCCCCCTCCCTACATCCCTTTCTCTCCCATATGATCTCAAAAGATTCCAGTTTCTTTGTTGCAGATTCATGGTACAAAATCTGGATAGTGTTCCAATTGATACATGGTCCATTTCTTCCAGCGGTTATCAAAGCTGTGGGTCCTTTTATTTATTCTAGCTGACATTCTTTCTAAACAATAAATTTTATATGATAACTTTCTCCAAGATTCCTTAGTTGGTACCCACGTGGAAAGCCAAAGTCTTGTGATTATTTTTTTGGCTGCCAAGACTAAAAGTACCAGCATTCTATAAAACATCTCTTGGGGACATGGTCCATCCGGGGGGTGGGGGGACTGACGTTAGTATAAAAGTCTGGTTAAGCATTTCTGGTCTCTCATTTATTGCATTTAATTTTTGTGTGATTTCTTGCCAGTAGCCCGTTTTATATGAGGGCACAACTATATAATATGCCTTAGCCCCGCTTTCTCTTGCCCACAATCTCTCCAACATGAACCATACTCCCCTCCATGAAAATGTGCAGTTATATCAGGTGTTCAAAAAAATCTTACTCTGGCCTTCCATGCATACTCCCTCCAGTACGAGTTGGGGGAGACCCTTGAATACAGTACTGTGGAGGTTTGCCATTGATTTCCCTCCAAGTCTAAGCCCAAATCCTTAGACCACCTAATTCTAAGATATTCGAGAGATTCATTACCATATGATCTAAGTGCTAAGTAAAGGGCCCCAATGATGTGTTCCTGTACTTGTCCCCTTAAAGGGCACAGGAATTGTGTATTTGAGCATCGTGAAGGCATCAAGGGATGCAGTGATGGTACATTGCACCAGACAGTGTGTGACATATGTTAAATACATGTTCCATAAAACGGTTCAATGCTTAAATGTCTCTACCAGTGTATCACTTCCATGTGCCGTTCTGAGTCATTCAGTGCGTGAAGCAGGAAGTATTATCGTGATGATGTAATGTCATGGTTCGTGTCTATGATGGCTGTTACGTTGATGGTGTGCAGTAGCAGTCCACCACCAGAGTAACCAATGGTGGGTGTCTAGGAAGTGTGATGTAGGTGTGAGAAATATTGTTCCGTGTGTCTAATTTGATTGTGGAGTAACCCTGTTGTATGCTTCTCGCTGCTGCGTGCACTTGTCCCTGAGCCCCGATGAATAAAGGAAATGTTGCACCGGGGAACGGATTTGATCCATGTTGCAGCATTACGCATACTAAAACTGTCTAACAGCAATGCCCATTCTTCCATGTTCCTCTCCTTCATACTGCCCCATGCCCAAGCTATCCACATCTCGCCCAGCCAACTGGAGGTGCAGTCAGTCCACGCCCATCCACTCGGAACAGCGACAAATGGGAGGCAGACGTATGTGGAGCACTGCTACAGAACCACTATGTATTCAGCAACTGACTCCCGCAGTCTGCATGACACAGGTGGTCAAATACAAACCAATACGATGATTCGTCTGATGTGTTGTCTGACAGTAACCTGCGGACTGCAGGAGGTCAGCCACGCATAGACACCAGCTCCGTAGCATAGATCCACATCAGTCTACCTCCCGTCCATAGCTGTGCCGAGGGAGTGGGCTTGGACTGAGTGCACCTCCCATCCACTGGGTGAAATGTAGACAGCAAAGCGCAGCATGACCGAGTGGGCAATAGACTACTGTAAACCAGCATACAGTGTTATTGTGTGACCAGTCAAGGACTGTCACGACATATGACAGATCCATACTGCATCTGGGTGTTTCTTGCATTGATAAGCCCCCTTTTGTGTCTTTCCTGAAATCATACGTGGCTCGCCTCGCATCCGTTTACACACTGCTGCCAGTTTACTGTAAACGTCTGATGTTCTTAGCTGCGTATGTGGTAAATGGCAGTTGAATATAACTGCTATTGCTAAATAGATCATCGACAGTATAGGATTCAAAATGCATTGTTCCACACCGAGGACGCGATCCCATAGCCTTGCTACCCAGGGTCCAGTGTTTATGTTACTACACCATCAGCTCCTTTGGACAACACTGCATGCACTTTGTCCCCGTATTACAAAACACTCAGGGACTATGTGGACATTTAGGCATTGATTAAAACATATGGCACAACTATATCCGTCTGATATGTATTTTGTTTGCATTTCATACATTATGACATCACTATCCTGTTGACTAGTTCTGGTGATTGCTGATTGTGTGTGTTTGATCCATTTCCGCACTTGGATGGTATATTGTACATATGTTGCAACACATACTCATTTGCGCTTTGTATTGAGGTCTCCGTACCACACCCCCTCACTCCCAACACAGCATGGTGTCTCTTACCTATTCTGCAGATCTGTACCATTGTGATAGCAATACGTGTGTTTATGACACAAGCATTGTTGTTACTGTTAGCGACTGATACCTCGCACGATCTACCAGAGCCCTTGCCGATGTACCGGTTCAGTGAGTGGAGTGACACGACCTGCAGGCATATACCAATCATCACAATCAGTCCCAACAGAGTTGTGACATTTCCCACATGCAACGCACAGTAATACGTGCCTTGATATTTACACATTCTGACGGGACTCAGACTGTCGGAACACGTCAGTGACGCTATGACATGCAAACCATGATGTGACGTCATGGTAATGGCATGAGTTGACCCTCAGTGAGCAGCCGTACAGGATGCAGCACACTCAAGCTCCTATTGACAGCAATTATGGAGGCCTGCCATGTGTACAGTCTCCTGACTAATCGCATGTCAGTGGGTACAAAACGGTTGGTGAGAGTGACACTTTGTAGGGGCTGCATTAACATAGATCTACGTGACGGTGTTGATGAGCATGCACAATTCCTGTCCCCTTGAGATGCTAGATCACCTTTTGAATTAATGCGGAAGGTGATTCTGCTACCTCTGAAAGGGTCTCTTCAAAGGGTAACAGGCCCTGTCTAACTTTCAGATGTGGTCTATATTGTTTTTGGGGGAGTTTATACTCTGATTGCAATCTAGCGAAGGAATATATTCACATAGGGCCCACTAATTGAAAAGTATAGTAAAGACCAAAATCCTCCCAGTGCTGATTTGAAATCTTAGAAAGATACCTGCGTTCTGAGGAGGTTAAGGTATGTCTCCACATTTGTTGCCAGCTCTTTAGAAATTCTGAAGTATATTTCATAAACCTTATAGAGGAGGTATCCCTTAATGGATCCCCCAAAATAAAGGAAGGAAGATTTTCTAACCCATTAAGCGTGGCCTCAGTTTCTTTTCCAGTATATCTTATACTGGGTAGCACAATGAAGTAAATATATGCGTATCTGAGTTGCCTGGGCATGTCTTTCCATATTTGGTAGATTAAGGCCTCCTTGAGCCCTAGACAGTTGCAGAGTGGAGTATTTTATCCTAGGCATTTTACCTCTCCAGATAAATCTAGAAAATAATTTATCCCATGCTTGGAAGTACGCATTTGATGGTATTATGAGGAGGGTTTGTATAAAAAAAGCGTAAACGAGGTAGCACATTTTGTTATGTAGTTTCTACTCGATGTGTGTAATTCCCATGGGGAGTGAGGTCCAACGGGACAGGTCTGAAGTAATGTGCTGGGTAATGGGCTCAAAGTTCATCAATTCCAAATGAATCAACTTGTATTTTAATGCTCAAATACTGCATCTCCACTCTGCTTCAGTGGAATGGCAAGTCTGCTTTAAGGGTCCTAGAAGGTTGGAATGAATATGCCAATACCTCCATCTTGGTATCATTGATCTTGTACCCTGCCAATTTACCAAATGTATCTAATTGTTCCCAAACCGCTGGGATCGAAGTCTCCGGAGAGGTGAGGGTGCAGAATATCGTCTGCAAACAATGTCAGCTTATGTGACCTGCCTCCCAGCGGAATTCCTTCTGTTCTGCCCTTTGCCCTAATATTAGCAGCCAATGGCTCCAAATAAAGGGAAAATAATAGTGGGGACAGTGGGCACCCCTGCCTCGTGCCCCTGGTTAAGGGAAAGGGTGAGGAGAGCATACCTTCTAGCTTGAGATAGGCTGTGGGACTCTGATACATGGTTCTAATTTGGGTTATACATCAATCTGGGAATGCAGAGCTTTCTAAAGTAGCCCACAGATGGGGCCAAGAGACCCTATCAAACACCTTCTCAGCGTCAAGGCTGAGAAGGACAAGGGGGATCTACCTCTGTGAGGCATGTTCCCCCAGCCACTTTTTAACAAGTTGGCACCCCCTCATCAAAGCTGGACACTGGTACCCCCATATTGGCATACCATTTAGTTTTTCAAAGGTTGGTACCACCCTTGGCATTAGGGTGTGTACCAGGCTCATTTTCTAGAGGAAGAGAGGGCTGTGGGTACAAGAACAAAACACGTGAACCTTGTGTAAAAATAACCCAGGTCCTGGTGGAGGCTGCTAAGCATATGCTAGGTCTAAACTGCTGGGGGGGCAGTAAATCCAACAACCAGAAGCAATAATGAGAATGTCCAAAGCAGAAACTGGGATTTTGCAGTATGGCTTCACTGAATGGATGGAAAACTAAAGCAGAAATGGACCCCCATGGGTTGGTCAAGGTAGGACAGGTACATTTCACGAACTCTTCTTGTATGCAGTACAGTTTATGAACACACAAAAGAACATTTTCCAGTGGTGCATCTCAGTGGACACCTTGCCACGTACTCGAACATTTTCCTCCCATGAGTGCACATTTTGTGAAACTCAGCCACTCACTTAAACCTGCAGCACTGGCCTTTGCTCAGGTAAAACTGGTGCCCTTTATAAACCAGTAAGCCCTGCCTTGTAAGCTTTCAGATGGCGTTCCTGCCACCCTTCGCCCTAACTGACAGTCTCTGCCATTCTTCAGGGTTACACCATTGAAACCCTCCATTCCCCACTGAAATGCTAGAGGTCCCACACTTTCCATATGCGTCACTCACTGGGGTGACCAAAGAACAAACTGAACTCTCCTGGGTGAACTGGGGGCACTGACAGGTGCAGTCCAGCTGTATCTATGGCCACACCCCCAGACTACGATTCCCTTAAATATGTGGAGATCTTGTCTCCTAGAACAGTACTCACAAACTAATTGTCCTGTCCACTGGGCATGTAACAGCAGAAAGGCATTTCTCCTGGGTTAGCAGATCAAACAGTCTCTCAGAGTTCCTTTCCAAGGCAGCTGAATTGCACACAGAACCTTCAGGGGCTTGCCGCTTGAATCCATTGAGGAAAAGCAGTTCCTTATACTTCACTGGGAGTAGAAATCAGGAAATCCTGCTGTAGAACTGTTCTCCACCACTTCACTAGAAGCTGGAAATGACACTCCATTAGGGTGAGAAATGCTGGGCCCTCAACTCTGAGCCCAACTGGCAGTCCTTCTGCCACTCTCACTCCACTCTCAGCTACAACTCACGCTAAGTCAGTCTAAGCTCCCCAGAGCAGCTGTGCACACTTTGTGCCTTATGCTACTGCGAGAGTTCCGAATTACCTAATCATTCTTCTCTCAGGCTAGCTGAGTAAACAATGATGTCATTATGTAAGAAGCCCCTATTGAGCTCCCTACCAGCTGCCTGCTACCTTCCTAGCACTACTGCTGATTGGATTCTAGTAACCCAGGGGACTGGGTGATTATACATTTATGAGGTGGTGTGAAAAAAAATGTCTGTGTTGAAAATTTGGGGTCACAATATTTAAAATTACCAAAGTTATGAGCGTACCGGTCAGATCACAAGCTCTGTAACAGAGTAGACACACCAGAGGATGTAGACAGAATGAGAAGGGACTTGCAGAAACTTGAAGAATGGTCAGGGGTTTGGCAGTTGAAATTCAATGGAAGGAAGTGCAAGATAATGCATATGGGGCACAAAAACCCTGGCACAGTATATCAGTTGGGGGGTGAGGATATAGCATGCACCAAGCAGGAAAGGGATCTTGGGGTTATCATCTCTGATGACCTCAAGGTAGGGAAATAGTATGACAAGGCAGCAGGTAAAGCAAATAGGATGCTGGGATGTATAGGCAGGGACATCACCAGCAGGAAAAGGAAGGTCATAATTCCGCTATACAAGACACTAGTGAGGCCCCACTTGGAGTACAGTGTACAGTTCTGGAGACCATACCTATGTAAGGACATAGACAGGGTAGAAAAGGTTCAGAGGAGGACAACAAAGATGGTGCATGGATTGCATCACAAGTCCTATGAAGACAGGTTTAAGGAATGGGACAAGAATCAGGATTGAGGAACAGTGGCAGTATTTAAAATGGGATTATAAGAACAACAGAATTATGCATAAGCAGGTTAGCAAGAGGAAAAGAAAGAGGAGACCATTATGGTTTCCAAAGAGGTAGCAAAGAAAGTGAAAGCCAAAAGATTGCATTCAGGCAATACAAAAGACACAGGCAGAAGGGATGGAGAAGTACCAGGAGAAACAAGGGAGGCAGGAAGTCAGTAAGGGAAGCCAAAGCTCAGACAGAAGAACACATTGCAAAATCAGTGGTTAAAGGACAAAACCTTTACAGGTACATATAAGAAAAAGAAGGACAAAGGGAGGGATAGGAGACTGAAGGGGAGGATGGGAGCCAGGTGGAGGATGACAACAGTAAAGCTGACATATTGAACAGGTATTTCTGCTCAGTCTTTACTAAGGAAGAGGGGGTAGGGTCTGAAGGGAGTACAAGGGGTGAGAATGGTGCAGAAATGGACACAAGTCCCTTTACACGAAAGGGTCCTGAAGGAACTGGAAGTAATAAGAGCTGATAAAGCAATGGGGCCAGATAGGGTGCACCCAGGTCCTTAAGAACTAAGAGAGGTGGTGGCTGAACCTCTGGCTGTCCTGTTCAGCCAATCACTGGAAACAGGGAGGTACCCAAAGACTGAGGACAGCAGATGTAGTCCCCTTATACAAAAGTGGGAACAAAGAGGAAGCAGGGAACTACAGACCAGTCAGCCTCACCTCGGTAGTGGGAAAGATCATGGAAGCACTACTGAAGGAGAGATTGGTGGAACATCTGGTTGTCAATGGACTACAGGACCCAAGGCAGCATGGTTTCACCAGGGGGAGGTCATGTCAGACCAGCCTCATTGAATTTTTTGACTGGGTGACTAGAGAGGTGGATCAGGGGAGGGCAGTGGACATGGCCTATGTGGACTTCAGCAAGGCCTTTGACACTGTGCCACATAGAAGACTATTACACAAACTGGGGAATATGGGTGTGGGCAGGACAGTAGTGTGGTGGGTAGGTAACTGGCTGGGTGGCAGGACACAGAGGGTGGTGGTAAATGGCTGTCACTCCACAGAGGAAGAGTGACCAGTGGGGTACCACAGGGATCAGTGCTGGGACCGTCCTATTCAGCATCTTCATCAGTGACATTGCACAGGATCTAGAAGGCAGAATTTCACTGTTCGCTGATGACACAAAGCTCTGTAACAGAGTAGCACACCAGAGGGTGTAGACAGAATGAGAAGGACCTGCAGAAACTTGAAGAATGGTCAAGGGTTTGGCAGTTGAAATTCAATGCAAAGAAGTGCAAGATAATGCATATGGGGCACAAAAACCCTGGCACAATATATCAGTTGGGGGTGAGGATATAGCATGCACCAAGCAGGAAAGGGATCTTGGGGTTGTCATCTCTGATGACCTCCAAGGGAAACAGTGTGACAAGGCATCAGGTAAAGCAAATAGGATGCTGGGATGTATAGGCAGGCATCACCAGCAGGAAAAGGGAGGTCATAATTCCGCTTATACAAGACACTAGTGAGGCCCCACCTGAAGTACAGTGTACAGTTCTGGAGACCATACCTACGTAAGGACATAGACAGGGTAGAGAAGGTTCAGAGGAGGGCAACAAAGATTGTGCATGGTTGCATCACAAGTCCTATGAAGACAGGTTGAAGGAACTGAACATGTACTCCCTGGAGGAGAGGAGGAGAGAGGATATGATAGAGACATACAAGTATCTTACAGGGAGGAACAGGGTGCAGGAAAACACTATTTTAAGCGAAAAAGATGTTTCAGGACTAGAGGGCATGGGATGAAGTTGGAGGAGGGGCGATTCAGAGGAAACATGAGAAAGAATTTCTTCACAGAACGGGTGGTGGACAAGTGGAACACCCTGCCAGAGGAAGTGGTGGGAGCTGAAACAATCACGGGATTTAAGAATGCATGGGATAGACATAAAGGAATTCTAGAGGTCAGGGGTAAGGGGAAATAGACTTCTAGGAAAACAAACTGAACTTACAAGCTCAAATGGGCAGACTAGGTGGGCCATAGGCCCTTATCTGTCGACACTGTCTATGTATCTATGAACTGAACATGTACTCCCTGGAGGAGAGGAGGGAGAGAGGGGATATGAAGAGACATACAAGTATCTTACAGGAGGAACAGGGTGCAGGAATACACTATATTTTTAAGCGAAAAATATGTTCCAGGACTAGAGGGCATGGGATGAAGTTGGAGGGAGGACGATTCAGAGGAAACATGAGGAAGCATTTCTTCACAGAACGGGTGGTGGACAAGTGGAACACCCTGCCAGAGGAAGTGGTGGGGGCTGAAACAATCACGGGATTTAAGAATGCATGGGATAGACATAAAGGAATTCTGGAGGTCAGGGGTAATGGGCAACAGACTTCTAGGAAAACATAAACTGAACTTACAAGCTCAAATGGGCAGTCTGGGTGGGCCATAGGCCCGTATCTGCTGACACTGTCTATGTATCTATGTATCACACAGGCCACATAGAACACAGAGGGTGTTTGTAAATGGAGCTCAAGCCAAGGAAAGGAGGGTGACCAGTGGGGTGCCACATGGATCAGTTCTGGGGTCAGTCCTATTTAGTGTCTTCATAAGTGACATTGGGAAGGGGCTGGAAGGAAAAGTATTCCTCTTTGTAGATGACACTGAGATCTGCAACAGGGTAGACACTCTGGGAGGAGTGGAAAAAATTAGGAGGGACCTAGATAAACTAGAGGAATGGTCAAAGAGTGTGGCAGGAAAGATTCAATGCAAAGAAGTGCAAAATCATGCAGTTGGGGCACAGAAACCCAGGGGAGGCTTACATGATGGGGGTGGTAGAGGGAGATACTGACAGCCACCAAACAGGAAAGGGATTTGGGGGTAATCCTGTCAGATGCCCTAAAGGTGGTCAAACAGTGTGCCAAAGCTGTGGGGAGAGCCAGTGGGGTACTGGGGTGCATAGGGAGAGGTATCACCAGCAGAAGAAAAGTGGTTATGCCACTGTACAGATCACTAGTTAGACCTCAACTGGAGTACAGTGTCCAGTTCTGGAGGCTGCATCTCCATAAGGACATAGGGTAGAGGCATTTCAGAGAAGGGCATCAGAATGGTGCAGGGCCTGCGCCAAAAGTCATATGAGGAGAGACTGGAGGACCCCAATATGTATACTCTAGAGGAGAGAGGGTGGATATGATAGAGACCTTCAGATGTCTCAAGGGCATAAATAAGGTGCAGGGGGATAGCATCTTTCAGAAAAAGAGATGTTCTAGAACAAGGGGCATGACACAAGACTGGAAGGGGGTAGACTAAGGGGTAACATGAGGAAGTATTTCTTCACGGAAAGGGTGGTGGATGCATGGAACAGCTGGGAGGTGGTGGGGGCTAACTTGGTAGGGGAATTCAAAAATGCATGGGACAGGCATAGGGGAACCCTAGCGATAGGAAAGAGAATAAAGCTGGAGGTCAAGTAGGGTCTGTTTTTTGCAGCAGGTGGGGAAAATGGACAGACTGGGTGGGCCTAGCTGTTCTTACCTGCTGTCAATTTCTATGTTTCTATCAGCAAGAGACATTTTTCTTTTTTACAGGTTAAAAAAACAAGGGACAGTTTTCTTTATTTCAGCTGTTATTCCAGCACTGGGGATTGGGCACCCCAGTGTTGGGCTGGTGTTCAGTGGCACTGGGTGTGGGCATCTCGGTGACGCAACATACTTTGGGGGCGGGGGTAGGTGACTTGGAGGGAAGGAGGAAGAAAATGGAACCGGGGTGGGCACCTAGTCTCTCTCTCTCTCTCTATATATATATATATATATATATATATATATATATTTATACAACTTATGTGCTGGGATAAACATCAGTATAAAAAGTGATCTCAAGAAGCCAGTGAAGATAACATTGATATCTTCATGTTCCATACGCCATCATGATATCTTTAACACTCCTATCGTCATCCTGTTCTGTAGTCATCTCCAATAAATCCTATTGGCCCCTCATAAAACTCAGCTGTTGTAAAGCTCTGCCTCTCAAGCACCTGAACCCCACCACCCGACTCTTACATTTACTATCAGTTTCACACAATCAGTAATTAAAAACACACTTATCTGGTTGATCCAGCTGTTTATCCTGTCTCACCAACAGTGTTTAATTTCTGATACACTACATTTTCAAGCGTGACCGGCTGTAAGAAATACATTGACTACCTCAAGGCGTTTAAAATAAGATATTTGCACTGGTTTCATTCACTTTTGCTGGCCTTTGTTAGAAAAAGCTACTAAGACTAGAGAGAGAGACGTTCGTCAGCTTCAGAGAAGTAGTAAGCATGGCGAGTGTTACTAGCAACACCGCCGCTATCACTTACCTCTTTCCAGTTTTTCTACATGTTGTCGCCTCTCTCTACCTCAGTAGCTTTTTTTTAACAAAGCCAGCAAAGTCAATAAAACAGTGCGAATATCTTATTTTAAATAATGTCTGAGGTAGTCAATGTACTCTCTATAGCCGTGGTCACGCTGAAAATGTAGACATCACAAATTAAACACTTTGGTGAGACAAGGCTAAAACGGCAGGATCTCTCTCTTTCACTGTCAGCAACTTCTTCTCAACAAAGACCAGCAACATCAGTAAAAACGAGGAATTTATAACTATTTCCACTGAGGCACCTTATTTTAAATGTCTGTGAGTTAGTCAATTTACTATATTACTCGGTCATGCTGCATTCCACGTCTAGGACATCACAAATGAAACTCTTTTGGTGAGACAAAGGAAACTGCAGGATCAACTAGATAACTTTAATAACTATGTTTTACCACTTATGGCAGGACAACAGCCATGGGAGAGGTGGGGAGCACTGCTAGTTCTACCTAGTAAATATCTACAGTATTGTTTTAAGTCCCAGATTTGGTACCTTGCCTTGGGATGGAAGGTGCTCCAAAACATATCTGGGGGTCATGTTGGGGCCCAGCTCATAAGTTGTATAAACAGAACATGACATGGCCTGACTGAAGATATCATATTTATCTTCACTCGAGGCCAATGACATCAAGATATCTCACTAATTGGCCGCCACTCTGAGATATCATGATATCTACTGGCCTCTCACGAAGATAAATATGATATCTTCAGTCAGGCCATGTCATATCCCATATATATAATATATGTGTGTATGTGTGTGTGTGCGTGTATGTGTGTATATATAATATACGGTATATATATATATATAATATATACATATATATGTATCGTATACATATGTGTGTGTGTGTGTGTGTGTGTGTGTGTATGTAAAAGACAAAGAATCTCTGTGCGCAAACACTGAGGCAAGGGTTACCCCAAAGGGCATTTGGCTGGGAAGCCAAGTTTCAAGAAAATACAAAATCACACATGCCCCCACAATGCAAAGCATCATGGACTGCATATGCAGATCACCACAGAATGTTATGCTGGTCCAACTTTAAGCAGAATTGCATGGTGCCGAAGGCCTCTCACACAGTTTGCAAAGGGTGCTAACAGAAAACATAGACACTGTAGCTGTCCACAGGACTCATCAGTATGCCTCAGATGCTTGACACCCCAGTGGAATGGACCAGCTACCCTTAAAGCAATGTGCCTTGGATATATTGTGGTGAACCCATTAAAATAAAAAACTATTTAAAAGACAAAGAACCTCTGTGCGCAAAAACAGGCAAGGGTTACCCCAAAGGGCATTTGGCTGGGAAGCCAAGTTTCAAGAAAATACAAAATCACACATGCCCCCACAATGCAAAGCATCATTTGTATGTATGTGCGTATATATATGTATATATGTGTGTGTGTGTATATGTATATGTGTGTGTGTGTGTGTGTGTGTGTGTGTGTGTGTGTGTGTATATATATATATATATATATATATATATACAGTAAATACACGTATCCTGTATATGTATTTATGTATGCATATATGTATATGTGATACGCAACCCCCCTACTGGAAATATTGTTGATATTTTTTGTTTGAGTGCCAGTTGACCTGATAACATCATGAATGGCCGAAAGACATGAGTGATGTCATCGAATCAACTGACCTGAAGAACAAAAACATCGACAGTATTTCCTGCAGGGGGTTGCATATTTCATTTATGCCATACCTCCAAAAAGTGAAAAAAAAGTAGTTTAAACTGTTTCTTGCCATTTTTTTGCAGATTAAAGATGTCTACAAATGAAACACCACTAATTCTGTGGATATTTTTGTCCTGATCAACCTTTGTGCTGAAACTACAATGCTATCAGTTTTTTTATTTTAAAGTTGTATCTATTTGTTGCAAAAAGTGAAAACAATTTAATTCTGTGTTGTTTTTTGAGCTAATTATAAAAAAAACCTAAACGGTATCTATAAACGAAACACCACTCGTTTCGTAGATATTTTTATGCTGAACAAATTTCGTGCTGAAAGCAGGGTTCAGCAAATACAATAGCCCGACGTCCCAGGCTATTAGTTTCCAGTCAGGGACAAAGTACTGTCGGAAAGAGCCACTTGTCCATGGGCAAGCAATAAAATAAAAATAAAAAAATATATATGCAGTTACCAACTTTTGCCAGCAGGGTGCTCACTGGCGATACTGGAGTCCTACCGTCCTGTCCTGGGATGGTGGTCATCTGACCCACCGGAGCAGCACTCACGTGATATGGCAGGTCAGCAGCGGGGGACAGAAACAGTGCAGGAGCCTGTCATGAGACTGGCATGTGTGGCAGCAAATCCAACCCAGGCTTACCGAAGGGTAAGGCGCACATTGGCTCTGGCATAGACTTGGAGGGACTGACCGGGGAACACACACACTCACTTTCTCTCATCTTTCACAGAGAAAGGATGTGTGTGCTGTTCCCAGAGCAGTTTGTTGTTGTCGTTGGAGCTTGGAGAGGAGAAGTTGAATGTTATATTTTAGCCCTACGAGGGACTGTCTGTATAAAAAGCACTACCTGGCTGCCGGTTTAAGTGTACTACACAGCTTTTAACATAAAAAAAAAAAGCCAGGGAGAGTTGGAGTTAGCGAGGGAGGTTGGTGTCTGAGGTCGGTGAGCGGCGTGCCGTGGCGGGGGAAGGGAAGAGCCGGACACAAATTAAACTGTTGAAGCTGCCAGTGCCATCAGTTTGCTCACACAAATAAAAAAATAGGGAGAGGGAGAACGTTGTCGAAGCCAGCTTTTTACTGTTTGTGTTGAGTGTTCCTAACAAATTTCATCAGATCCTTGCAGAAGCCAAAAAAACAAACGAGAGAAAACACAAAAAGTCAATAAGGGATATTACAAATAAGGTAGAAGAACTAAAGTGTGCATTTTGTTCCCGTATTTTAATAGAACTTTGAAGGGTGGGCTTAGGAAGGGACCACTGAAGGACAAGGAGCATTGAGAAGAAAGAGGAGGGGTATACCAGGGGTTTAAATAATTGATTAGCAGTTTTTTTCTTGGGACAATACTAACTGTTGAAAAAGTATTTATATAGGTTTTCTAGAAGTGTTATGTTTGTTAAACACAGTGAGTCAGGTGCTGTGCATTTTCACACTGTTTTAACACTTTTATGAGCAAAACGCTAATCAATTTTTAGAGTTAAATAAAACCCTGTATGCTAACTAAAATAAACAGGGAACTAGTGCACTGATCCAAGGAACCACAGTGCACTATTGTAAGCTGGTAAAAGTGCACACAAAGGTACTAGTTCAGTATAACAGCCCCTTTGACTGCAGCAACTTCTTTTAGTTTGCACTGCACACAGTCTGTCTGGCTGGGTTTGCTGTCTAAGGGCTAAATTCTTCTTGCGTCTGCACTGTCTGCTGGGTTGAGGCTGTGGGGTCAGTGGTGAGCCTACATAATAAGGGAAGGGAAGGGAGGGGAGGACCAGCCACTGAGGAGCAAAAAGACAGCATAAAAGACAGCAAGAGCAGAGGCTTTTGTGTTGTCAAGTTAAAGGAAAGGACAGAACAGATTCACACTGTGCCAAAATAAAATAGCAGCAGTAAGGAGGAGGAAGAAAGCAAGGAGGACTTGAGGCCAGGGCTATAAATAAGTAAATCAGACATTTGATTGGTTGATATTTTAAGGTTAGCACCTCACGAAGTGAGCACCCGCTCGTTGTAGCTGTGCTGTCTTCAACTGTCTGTGTTTCTATAAATAAGTAAACCAGAGAAAGTGTACAGTGTAGGGTTGGGTCTGACTGCTGCCAGTCTGTACTTGCACTGCCAAGACAGTAGTAGCTAGCAGCTGCAGTAGAAAGCGGAGGCTTTGTGTTGTAAAACTTGCTAACTAGTTGCCCAAATAAATAAAAAAGTAAAATAAGAACAGAACAGTAACTGGAAAAGGAGAAGTCAGCAGAGCAGTACTTACAAAACTGCACTGATTCCCTCAGGTGACTTATTTAAATTTATTTTCTGCACTGTTTAAAGTTGTAAAAGTGTAGTAATAACTTTCTGCACATTTGAACTTGACCTTTGTAGCCTAAACTGTGTGTGTGTGTGACTGACTAGTGAATTATTAAAAAAAACTAAACAAAGAACTGCCAGTCACTATCAGCTATCTGAGGGAGCAATAGGCAGCCTTAGGGAGTTACGTGCTGTGCGCATGTGCTGTTATTACTGTATGTAACAAGGTGACCCTGTAACCTACTGGACTTTTCCTATTATCATCCCACTTCCCACTCCCTTCACGCTTCTTCCACTGCGTTAGTCCTAGCTTCTTCTGAGTGTGTCTGTGTGCCTGCTCCGCCAAATTCGATTAAGTGACTTGCCTTACCTTGTTTGCACAGTCATAGCTCTGAAAGTTTCAAGACAATTCTAAATAAAGATCTATATTTATTGAAAAGGTTAAGGCAAATAAGCACCTCATTCTTTTACTAGTGTCCTTCTGCCCCCAGTGTCACTGTCTGCCACCCAGTCCACCAAACCCCGGCACCCAAAGAAACTCGCACAAACACACACTAAAAAATAAAATATATTTTATTATCATTGAGGGAAGAAAATAAGTGCCACAATACGCAGAACAGGAGTAGTAGTAGTAAACAGCAGACTTTTTTTTTTTCTCTCTGGTCAGTAGCCTCACGAGTATCAGCAGCGAAAGCAGACTCCATCAGTAGCAAGGCACCACCTGAAACAGAAACACAATCCACCTCTGTGTCTCGTGCAGATAAGAGTAATAACAATGACAATGAGCCTATATCTGTGTCACGAGATGTTACTGCTGATCAGTGTGTTGAATTAAGCAATGAAGGCTTAACTGAAAGTTTACATCCACTCCCTATAAAACGTACTTTAGTGCTCCGTGAACAGGATGAGAGGCCAGAGAGGCCAAATAAAGATAAGAAATACAATCAGGAGAAAAGGGCCAGATTGTTTCAAAGGCATTGGTTAACCATTTATAACTGGCTGAGATATGATGTAAAAAAAAGAACTTATGTATTGCACTGTGTGTGAAAAATATCCAACCATTGCAGTACCAGCCTTTTCAAAGAAACCTAATGTTTTTGCCACTGGCTCAAATAATTTTCGGATTGAGTCACTACATGCTCATGACAAGTCCAATCCACATTTGCTGTGTATGAATCAACATATTTCAGACAGTGGTCAGCGTGCGGTACATTTTGATATCACTGAATCCCCACTGTATCAAGCATTTACGCAGTTGGATCAGGGCACTAAGGTCAAGATGCAACGCTTGTTCAACACAGCACATTCCATTGCCATAAATCTGAGCCCTTTCTCAGACATGGAGTGGCTCTCTGAACTGTAGGAAAAAAATGGGATAACGCTTGGTTCTAATTATACCAATGATAAGCGAGCCAGGGACTTCTGTGGTGCTATATCAGCAGTTATATCTCAAACCCAGATGCAGACTCTTACTGATGTTAAATATGTGACAGTTCTTGCTGACGGTAGTACAGATTCTAGTATAAGTGAGTGGGAAAATGTTTTCATACGGTTTGTTGGCCCAAAATCAAAACAGGTGCATACAGTGCTTATCCAAGCTGTGCCAGTGGAACATGCACATGCAGAAGGTGTATTTCACGCAATAACGACTGCACTTAAGTCAGTAAATCTTCCCCTAAGTAACCTACAAAATGTTCACAATCCAGGGCCACTCCTTGTTTCAGCAAATTTTGATGGGGCCAGTGTCATGATTGGCAAAAGAGGAGAAACCATAGCAAAGTTGAGGGAACACTGTCCTCAAATAATTGCGATGCACTGCGTTGCCCATAAGTTAGAACTGGCAGTTCTTGATGTGGTAAAAAAAATACATTTGTGTCAAAGCTTGAAAGGTAAGTTTTATCATTACAGTCCCAAAAAAATGAGAGGGCTAAAAGAAATTACTAATGTCATGGATACTGATCTTGCTTATTTTACTGCTATAAAACAAGTGAGATGGCTTGCCAGTAGGTCACGGTCAGTTCATGCAGTTCACGTTAACCTACCCAGTGTCGCTCAACACCTAGAACATGCATCTTCTGCTGCTGGTGATGAAGGTTCTAGAACAGAGGCCCTCTTAAAAGAAGTACAGAGTGTGCAGTTTGTAAAATCCCTATATATTCTGCAAGACTTTCTGCCAATACTAAAAAACCTGTCACTCCAGTTTCAAAGAGATGACATGGTAATACTGGAAGTTCCACAACTTGTTGAGACCTGCCTACTGCAGTTTACGGAGCTGAAAACATCAACAGGGAAATACATGGCAGCTTTCCTTAGCCATTACAAACCTGAACAGAAATGGATGGAGTATGTTGTGTCAAAGAGGGGAAGGGAGGAGGAGGAGGAGGAGAGGACTGTTCCTTTCCCATTCAGAGGCAACTGCCCAGAAGTCAATTTTGTAAGAGATACACAATTGCAGAATTTAATAGATGCAGCGATAACGTACATAGATGAGAGGCTTAAAAATTTCTCAGAGGTGCCTCTCAAATGGTTCAGCTGTTTAGATTTTAAGCAGTTTGATCTGCCAAGAGACCAACTAGCAGTGTTTGGGACCTGTGAACTGGCAAACCTGGTTGAATACTTTGATTTTTTTCATGGAAGAGCGGCAGGAACATATAAAGTCTGAGTATGCTGCATTTAAAATGCTGCTTAAATCTTCAGCTGACGAGCCCTATTTGCAGGTCTATGCAAGATTGCTAAAAGAAAAAACACCCCAGATTGGGCACATTATTCTTGACTTAGTCGAAATACTAATAACTATGAGTGTCTGAACTGCAAAGTGTATGAGTTTTTTCTATTCAGAACCTAAACAAAACAAAAATAAGGACACGGCTTTCTGATGACACACTACAGTCTCTCCTGCAGATAGCGGTAGAAGGTCCTGAACTGCATGAATTTGATCCTGATCCTGCAGTTAACCACTGGCTGCTCTCTGGTCCAGGAACTAGACATGTTCATGGGCATGTTGTTGCTGCTGCTACATCTACTGCTGGTGCCGCTGCTGCTACTGTTTCTTCTCCTGATGAGTGATGTTGATCCTGATGCAAGTACTCCTTGTGCTCCATCATCCTCTTCTTCCTGTCCTCCCAATCTAGTCAGTCTACCCCTTGATGACAGTCATGCTATATTCACAGAATGGCTTGTTGATGGCCTTCAGTGCTAACTAATTCTTAAACAATTATCCGATCTCTTCTAAAACAGACTTCAGCATGCCCACATGGTTGGGGTTACCAGATGTCCTCTTTTATGAGGACACGTCCTCTTTCCCAGCTTCCAAATATTCTTCATGTACCTTCCCTATCCTGTTGTATTATTATTATTTTTATATTTTTTTTACTCTCTCCTACCTAGGACCTCCTTGTATATGAGCTGTGAAGGCAGTGGAGACTTTAAACCTGTTTACTTGGGGTCTGGCACGAGGGCTCATCGGGTGGGGGGGGGAAAGAAGTGTCCTCTTTTTGGCATCCCAAAATCTGGTACCCCTACACACGGTACACCGGTCCCACTCTGGGCCTGCTGTATTAACATTCAGAAAAGAAAGTAAATATAGGAATTGGATGGAGACATATTGTTTTTCCTGATTTACACAGTTCTTCTACATCTACATCCATCGTATGACATAATACAGCAGTACAACCCCAGCCACACCATGTAATTTATTTCTACATAAGTTGGGTTAAAATTTTCATATAAGTGTACTGGACTACCACTCTGAACTCTGGGACTACCATTTTTGACTAGGCCAGTTGTCCTGGACTAGCATGCCATTTTGAAATTTGTCAATCCCTGGCTGAAAGTACCATGCTCTCATTTTTCATTTTAAGGTTATTTATGTTTGTTTGCCAAAAGGTGAAAAAACTGCATTTTTTGCTATTTTTTCCCCAACTATAACAACGATTAAAAGTTAGCCAAAACGAAACACCTCTCATTTTGTAGATATTTTTGTGCTGAGCAACTTTTGTACTCACAGTACCATGCTATCATTTTTCGTTTTCAAGTTCACATTTGAATACGGTTAGTCCTGTTACTGAGGTCGAATATGCAGATGAGTTCCAAATAAGCCAGTTCGGGCCTACTATAGGTATATTTGTACCTACAGTGAAAATATTTTTTATATTTTCACTGTAGGTCCCTAGCAGACAAAATTAGAAATATACTCACAGGTATGGTATAACAATATGTGTGTGTGTGTGTGTGTGTGTGTGTGTGTGTGTGTGTGTGTGTATATATATATATATATATATATATATGTGTGTGTGTGTGTGTGTGTGTGTGTGTGTGTGTATATATATATATATATATATATATATATATATATATATATATATATATATATATATATATATATGTGTGTGTGTGTATATATATATATATATATATATATATATATATATGTGTGTGTGTATACTGTATACCAGGAAATATTCACTATCATTTTATTTTCGCTCTATTAGTGTTTTTGAAAATCGCGCAGATTTAAAGGGCTAGCGAATATTTCCGAAAATAAAGATGAAAATACAGACCTCTGTGATGTGCTGTTAAAAATACCAGAAATACCATAAAGCTGTTCAGATTCTCCTTTATTATATCAATTTGCAACAAACTCATAAAATAACTCTGCATTTGTGCAGAGACACCACAGTAAGCCATACTGTAGACCTCATGCGATCACCGCGTAAGCTGCTCACTCGAGACATCCCCTACATCAACAGGATATTCTCGTTTTGCAGCTTTGTTTGCATTATTCCAGTGAAGAATTGACATGATGTCAGCTTTTCTGAACTGCAGAGCTACTAACACAAAAGCAGCTAGGGCAGAACTACAGATGCAAAAAAGCTACTTGATTAAGGTAGGGTTTTAATGTAGTCATGACAGCCGACTGATTGCTGTAATTGACAGCACTGACACCAGCAGATTACTGTTTCAGCCAGTCACTGACAGCAGATTGCTAAAAGTAGTTGCCAGTGTTCTTCAGAAGAGCTATTAGAAAGTACAACTTTATCTGTGTTTTTTATTTTAAGACTGCTTTTAATTTTAGCGCATGGTGAACACCACGAACACTAGCAGGCGCGAATAAGTTCAAGGGACTCATAGCGCTAATATTAGGGGACGCGAATATATTCTGTGTGTGTGTGTGTGTGTGTGTGTATATATATATATATATATATATATATACATATTTATATATTGTGTGTGTATATATGTGTGTGTGCATGTGTGTATGAATATATATATATATATATATATATTATAATGTGTGTGTGTGCATATGTGTATTTAAATGTTGGGGAGGGCGGGCAACCTGGAGGGGGAGAGAAGGAAGCGGTGCCAGGGTGGGCACCTTGGTCTGATTATATGTTAAGAAAAATATAGTATATGATTAGGGCTTTTCTGTAGCATTATACATTTCCAAAAAAATGCAAAAAAGCACCAAGTGACCCTATAAAACTGGGAGGCGGTACTGATGCCAAAAGATGGAGGAAAAACCCCAAGGAGAGTTACGTGCCCGGCGTGGCCCCCAGTCCAAGCACAGGCAGTGGAAATAGGGAGAGCAGGCTAGCCAGTTTGAAAGCCACAGATTAACAGGTACGATTTTAATTTAGAGGTGCTCCTTGTCACCAGGTAGCCCCAACCTTCTATGCAGAATTGCAGCCCCATGGCCTAAAAGCTGATTTTTTTTTTCTTTAGAGAAGCTTAATAGATGTTTCCCCTTCGATGGCACAGCAAAGACTGGGGAGTTGCTTCTGTCTGGAATGCTCATTTGCCCAACATTCTAGGCTGATTCAGCCTTTGGGCTGTGCCACTTCCCCTAGTAGGGGTGCACTTCACCCTAGTTGTAATGACTACCCATTGACAATGTAGGAGCTAACAGAAAAGGAAATTACATAAGTATGAAAACATTTCTTCTATTGTGCACTGAATTCAACTACCTCAGAAATTATGTTGTGCACATTGCATATTCACGTCACCTGTGCCTCGCTCTTGCTGACTGCTGTTGGCCTGCACGCTTTCATTTTCTTTCTTTTTTTTTTTTTAATTATATTGTTTTATTAAATGAAATACATATGTATACATTGAGCCATTCAAAACTAGTATGTCAGCCAATTTCCAAACAAACATCATCATTACATTCTCAGACACTAATACAGGAGAGAAGATTGACAGTCCAAAAGACATACTGAGGCTCTTAATCACTGCCCTTATTAAACTTACTTACTTCCCCAGAATTCTGGCCATCCATTCCCAGCACAACCTTCAGTGACTATAGCAATACCCCCCCTTTGGTGGTGGTGGCCCTCCCACCCAACTGCCCAAAAAAACAATCTCAAGGAACAAACCCCAGGTCATCCTGGGCAAGGTACCAGGTTCACTTCTCCATGGTATAAATGTCTAGTACTATATGGTGCCATTGTTCTGTTGTTGGGATTTTTGGTGACTTCCACCTGTGGGTAATGACCTTCTTGGCCTCCAACAGATACACCAGCAAAAGGGTATTGTGCCAAGGTGGGCAGTGACGCAGGAGTACCGAGAGCAGTACCATGTCAGCTGTGAACTCTATATGTTCCCCTAAACATTCCTCCACTTCTCCCTGGAGGGTCTGCCAGAAAGAGATTATCAGTGGGCATTGCCAAAATACATGACTGTGGTCTGCTGAGTCCCATCCTCATCCCCACCAGCAGGCGCCCGCTGGTAGAGACCAGTATTTCACTAAAATGGCTGGTGTGCGGAAGAACCTATACTGGCATTTCCACGCAAACTCCCTCCAGATGTTGGAAAGGGTTAACTTAACTGCTATAAGGGAGAATTTCATGTAGTAGTCATACGTGATCGAAAGTCCCAGCTCCTTGTTCCAGTTATCCAGAGCTGTTTGTGTGGAGTCCCCTGGTGTCCCGTAGAATCCCATAGAGATACCCTATCAAATGTCTCCAGGTGTTTCCATTAAGTGAGTCTATTAAAATAGTTAATAAAAGAGGTTTAGGCTCTGGAAGTCTGGTATATGTCCATTTGTAGAGTAAATATGTCCTAACCTGGAGGTACCTGTAATGTTCTCGGCCTGTCAGCCCAGATGTTTGTTGAAGTCCCTCAAACATAACCACTCCAGTGGTATCCAGAAATTGGAAAAGAAATCTGAGGCCCAGTTGTCTCCATCTCTTGAAAGAGAGATCCATGTAATCTGGTTAGAACTCCCTATTTGCAGACAGCAATCTACAATAATGAAATATATATTCAAATTTAGGATGAGTTTGTAACACTCATAGGGTGTTGGCCATGAAGTTTAAGAAATTACGCAGCTGAGTGGAATTGTCCTGATAGGCAAATAATATAGGGTCAATATCAAAAGGGTCATTAAAGGCAAAGTCAAACGTTTTTTATGGGGAACTGTAGGTGGGTTATAGCCACGAAAATATGACCCGCAGGAAGGCTGCCCTTGCATATAATTCTAGGTTAGGAAGGTTAACCCCTCCTTGGGCTAAAGAAAGTTGCAGTATTGATAAGCGGACATGCGGCTGCTGACCCTTCCATATAAAGCTTGAAATCATTCTTGACCAAGAGATAAAATAGTACCTAGGAGGGAATACTGGAATGTTCTGGAATAGATGTAACAGGCTGGCAGTATATTCATTTGAATTACTTCCACACATGTTTCACCCAAGTTAAGAAATTTTTAGGGAATTTAAAACAGACCGGAGTATCCCAGAGAAAAGGCCATGATACTCTATCAAATGCCTTTTCGGCATCTAAACTGAGGATAACTGCTGGGGTCTGTCTGGTCTGGATATACTCTGCGATTAGTAGGGTATATCTGAGATTATCCATTGTGTTTCTCTACCAAATTAATCCTGCCTGATCTGGGTGGATTAGAGAGGGCAAGAGGTGTTTTCAGACGGGATGCCCCTATGGCCATGAATATCTTGTAATCCATGTTAAGGATGCTTTTATTTTCGTTTTGGCTCTTCGCTAAATACGGTACAGCGATTTGCCGTGTTTTATATCTTACTGCATATGTTCATGAATACATGCTCCTATTAGGTGAACTGCAATGCTATTTAGTAAAAATAATGCCCCAAAGTTTTAAACTTTATTTGTTCCTGAACCCGGAACTAGAGCCTCCCACTCTTATCCACCGCCACTCAACCTGGAAACAAGAACCCAGGGAAGAATACACAATGAAGTAATAACAACAAAAAGGAAAGGACCTGGGAGTAATCATATCAGATGACCTTAAGGTTAGCAAGCAATGTGAGAAGGCAGTAGGGAGGGCTGAGGGTATACTGGGATGCATAGGGAGAGGCATCACCAGCAGAAAACAGGAAGTTGTTATCCTGCTGTACAGACAGCTGGTGAGGCCCCATCTGGAGTACTGCGTCCAGTTCTGGAGACCCCATCTCCGCAAGGACATAGGCAGGATAGAGGCAGTCCAGAGGAGGGCAACTAAAATGGTGCAGGGTCTGCAAGAGAAGCCGTCAGAGGAGAGACTTAAGGAGCTTAATATGTATACCGTTGAGGAAAGAAAGAGGGGGACATGATAGAAATGTTTAAGTACCTCAGTGGAATCAACAAAGTCCAAGAGGTAGCATCTTTCAGAAAAAGAGACGTGCAAGAACAAGGGGACACAATTTAAAGATAGAAGGGGGGTTGAGGGGCAATGTGAGGAAGTATTTTTCACAGAGAGGGTAGTGGATGCATGGAACAGCCTTCCTGAGGAGGTTGTGGGGTCTAAAACTGTGGGGGAATTCAAGAATGTTTGGGACAGACATAAGGCAGTTTTTGTGGGGGGGGGTAGGAAGAAATAGGCTGTTGGTTAACTAGGATCTGCGGCCTATCCTGTAGGTAGGGAAATGGGCAGACTAGATGGGCCAAGCGGACCTTATCTGCCGTCAAAGTCTATGTTTCAACCTAATGTGTTTTGTTGTTTTGTGCAGTAACCATGACAGCACACAGTGCTCCTCCTTTTAAGCTGTTCATCTCTCTCTCTCTCTCGTTCTCATGGGGACCGTCGGAAACAACAACAACTCATACAGCAAATCAGACAGAAGTAAAATAAGTTAAAAATAGTAAAATAAAGGTAATAAAGGTGTATTTATGCCCAACTGATTGCCACAGTGCCACATAGAGGCTGAAAACTACTACAGTGCTATTTGTTTTTACTAAAACCATAGTATAAAAAATAAAATATGGGCAGCCATCCACGACTCACCTTGTGTTACCATCTTGGGGTTGAGATAACAGCATGGACCTTTCGAACTTTGCTCTTGAGATCCATACGCTATTATCTCGGCTCCTTGATGGAAACACTGGCTCGTTGTGTATGGTCACCCATACAGTATTCCTTCTGTATTTTTAAACATTGGGAAGGACAGGGGGGCAGCATGGAGAGGAGGGGGAGAAAGAAGCAGTACTGGGGTGGGTTCCCCGGTCCACTTAATAAATAATAAAACAGAAAGACAGATTGACAGACAGATAGGCGAGACGAGGGGTGATCAAGGGATCATTGGCTTGGCTCATTGCTGGCACTGCATCCGGCAGCACACTTCCATCTGCGGCTGCAGATGTTAGAAAAGTCCCGCTATTCTCATACAGAGAATGTGGGTGAATGGCTCTTCTTGCTAAGGTGGGCATCCTGAATTTTGGGGTGTCCATAAAGGTATTTCTGTCAGTTTGTTTAAAAACAAATACCCTAATCTAGCTAAATGGGTTCTGTTTAGCTAGGTTCAGGTGTTTGGTTTTTTGGAAATTTATAATTTGTATGTATTTTCAACGTTTGAAACATAGAATTTGACGGCAGATAAGGACCGCTTGGCCCACCCAGTCTGCCCATTTCCCTACCTAATGGATAAGCTGCAGATCCTAGTTAACCAGCAGCCTACTTCTTTCTACCCCACCCCCCTAGAATTGCCTTATGACTGTCCCATGCATGCTTGAATTCAACCACTGTTTTTGACTCCACAACCTCCTCTGGAAGGCTGTTCCATGCATCCACAAGAAAAAAACAAGGTAGTGGCTGGCACGATCAGTATTTTTGATCCATATTTTTTCAGCACGACCGGTAAATCAGGAAAATTAGCAATTATCTTTTTTTTTTTTTTTAACCATTTGCGTGTCTTGCTTTACTAAAAAAAATCCTTGTAACTCTGGCATCCTATAATATTTGTTTTCACGAAACCTTCGAAAGGCACATCCTTGGCATGGACCCCTTCAGCCCTAAAACATTCATGAAAAAATTCCACACCGTCTAGGCTATATGTGAGAGCAAAAAATATACAATGTTAAGTATAGGGAAGACAAAAGTGTTCTCTTTTTCCCCTTCATTTTTTTGGCACTCCATATCTCGAAAACTAAACCAAGATGCTTTCTTAAAACTTTTCACATTTTGAAACTCTGACAGCCTGACTGCATATGCCAAATTTTGGGCTACTTTGTTGAACGACGCCAGAGGTTGAGATGCAGAATTGGAGTTTAACATTAAGCAACCTACTCAACCCTAACCATAAGGGTGCTGCCACACCCCTGTAATATACACATGCACACAACCGGAGTGCAGGTAGAAAATGGAACAATAACAAAGATATCTTACTAATATCAGTAGCAGCAACATATAGAAAAAATATTATTGTTGTCACAAGGGATATTTTTAAGGTTACTGCCATGACAGTGGAATACTGAACCAATCAAAGAGCAGCTTTCACAATGCTGATTACATCACACTGCCTAGTGTGGCTCTGAAACCAGCTATTAAAGTCAAAGAAAAACTGTGAAATCTTTAAGTAAACTGCAGATTTAAAAGCTATAACTTGTAAATTTATGTTGTTTATATCAAATATACAATGCACTTACTCAAAATATGCAATTTCTCATCACTTGTGAGTTGGCAGAGCTTTCATAACTTAATTGTGGCCCTGCCACTTTCTCTTTCTCCCAGTGTGTGTATATGTATATGTATATATATGTGTGTGTATATATATATATATATATATATATATATATATATATGTATATGTAGTCTATATAGATGTAAATATTTGTATGTCATGCAAACATATCTGTAAATGATTTCTGTTGATGCAGTCTTTACATTAGAGATAAAACAAATAATGGCCTGATATATGAGCAATAAATAAAATAAGAATAGAGAAAGTGAAATCTGATACGAAAAATTTATTTATCTATCTTTTGTTGACCAGGTAAGTACAATAGACAAGACATTTGCCTATTTTCAGGTACGACCCGGAGATACTGAGGACAATATGATACAAGTTAGGCATTACACAGAATCGGGTAGAACCAGATGAACATAACACAAGCAGTCAATAAACACAGTTGGAATAGGAACAAAATATATACATAGAGTCACCAAGGCTATGAACAGTGCATTATACAATTCAGAGCCCCAAAAGCAGAGCCGCAGTAAAAGCATCGCCTGAAACGGAGAGTAAATACATTATATACAGAGCCAAACCCAAGCAGGCAGGATGCATCAAGGACTTGCAATACCGGTACCAAAAGAAGGACATGTAAGTCCAGTGCAGGGGATCAAGGTTAGTTATGGTGGTTTAGGAAAACCACACGGAGAGGAGAGCTTCAAGTAATTCCACAGGGAGCTCCGAAGGCATGAGTGGGAAGGGAGGAGCAGACCTGGGCGGGAAAGGAGTTCCATACTCTGGGGGCACATGAACCAAAATCCCTGTCCCCCATTTGCGTTAGAATGGCAGGAACTTTGAGAACAGCAGGGCCCAGTAGCCTAAGGGAGTAAGAAGAAGAGGCAGCCGGTTTGAGGAGCTCGACCAGTCCGGGGTGCCAGTTCTGAGAACCTTGCCCATGAAGCTGCCTGGAACAGAATTCATGTAGTTGGGTGGGGAGAGCAAGTCAAGTTTGTTATACAGGTCGCAGTGGTGGGTGAGGTGAGGAGCAGCAAGTGCAAAGCAGCAAATGTTGCTATAGGCTATGTTCCACCTAGAGAGGTGAACTTTGGAGGTGCGTGCAAACAGGATGAGTCCATAGCAGAGAGAAGGGAGAAACACACCTTTTGGCCAGTGCAAAGCAAGCAGCAGAAGTAAGGTTGTTCTTTGCTGTGTAGGCCAGACCCAGTTTGCAGTTGAGAGCTCCGTATACATTTTGTATATGATGCCCAAGGTCAAGCTGGGGGTCAAGTGCCACCCCAAGGTATTTGATGGTGTCGGTGATTAGGACAGGAGTACCGTCAATACCAGTAACACTCAGTGGGGCAGGGGAGGCCTTTATCTTGCCATGGACCCAAAAACATGGCCTGAGTTTTTTTAAGGTTGAGGACCAGCTTGTGGGTCGTTATCCAGGACTGGATATTCCTGAAATCCTCACTCAGTTGGTGGTTGATGACCCCAATGTCATGGGAATGGGTGCGGATAACCAGGTCATCCACATATACTGTAGGATAGAGCTACAGTTGGAAGAAGTAGAGGGGAGATTATTGACAAAGATAGAGAAGAGAAGGGGCCCTAGGACTGAACCCTGGGGGATACCAGAGGTCACAGGAGTGGTGGCCGAGAGGACGAGGACCTTACTGAATTTAGTAAGTTGCTGTCTGCTCTGGAGTTAATTAGTGAACCATCTTAGGACAGGTGGGGACAGACCTAAAGTAAGACATGGTCAACTAGGTTGAAGGCCTTAGATAGGTCAATGAAGATGGCGCCTGAGAGCTTACTCTGGTCCATAGCCACCCTGATCCCAGAGGAGACGGTGACAAAGGCAGAGGATGTATTGTGCCCTTTGCGAAAGCCATGCTGCACGGGAGACAGTAGCTCATGGGCCTAAATATACTCCATTTGTTGCCTAGCCACAACTTTCTCCAGAAGTTTACTGATAGCCGACAGATGGCTATCAGTCAGTAGCTGTCAAGGATCTTTGGGTTGCCCTGTTTGAGAACAGGGACAGTCCTCACCACCTTCTAGGGACATGTTGAAGATATGGGCCACTGGGGAGGCAATATAAAAGGTACCAAGATGGAGGAGCTTAGGTTCCATGCTATCGTGGCCAGCACTAGAGTAAGGGGAGAGACCAGAGAGAAGTATCTACTGCAGACGAAAGATCATAAAACCAATCATGATACAGGGTTATTGAAGGAATTGATGTAAAAACAGTTGCTGCAGCTATTGCCAGTAAAGCATAACAATGCTTTAAGAAAATATAGAATAGTTAAACTGGTGAAACTGGTGGTGAGCTCAGCACTTGCAAGTGAGGGAAATGTTACGGGCATCTATTTGTTTGAAAATTGGTAACCAGGAAAGGTACACTGAGGCGAGGATCGTTTCAGGCAGTATCCTGTGTCTACCCATTTCTGCAGCTCTGAACTGGAGCAGGAGGAATATTTTTGTGCAAAGAAGAAGGGTGCTCAAGGGCAGGGAGGCACAATAGGATGGGGGGTGGATTAAGGAGAGATGTGGTAACGTGATTTTTCACGGAAGGAGTGTTGGGTTCCTGGAGTGGTCTTCCAGCGGAGGTAGTGGGGGCGAGGGCAGTGGTGAGGTTCAGGAATGCATGGGATCGGCATTAGGGAGTTTTGAGGAAAGAGAAGGGGGATGAATGAATGGGACAGAGATCGAGTAGGATCTGCAATGATAGTATAGACAGAGAGAAATGGGTAGACTGGGTGAGCCATGTGATCCTTGTCTGTCAGCAAATTCTATTTCTATGACCTGGGGAAATGGGGATACAATAGTACAACAAACAGTAATGCAAATACAGCCTCAGTGACGGTATAAAGTAAGGTGCATACAGAGTGTAAATAAAAATAGTGTGGCGACAATGGCAAAATCACAAAGTGGAACAATATGCAGCATAAAGGTACAACAATGCAGGAGAATACAGGTGGTAACAATATCACTTTTAACCTAAACTGCCCAGTTGTCAGCTCTGGTGGTTTTATGATTTTGGTTAGTATTTGCTAGGGTCAGAGACGTGAGGCCACGTAACTGATTTCACTTGCTTTTCTTCTTGTCTCCATCCTAGGTGTTTACTGACCCGGAAGAGATAGCCACCTTCTACAGGGAGTACAGCAGTTTCCCTGCCCTTTCTAAGGCCTGCGTTGGCCCCGAGGTCACTTCTCAGTACGGGGGAAAATACTGCAACATCTACACAGGTACTGTCTTACAAAACAGGCATAATACGAACAGAAAGAAGATGTGCAAAAATAGTCAACAGGGCTATGTTCCCTTTGAGGGATCCTTGTGCCATAAACTGTGAGAGTGATACTCTTAGGGCACTGGGAGGGAAAGGAAGGTACCAATACTGTCAGCACCATTTAGTGCAGAAAATCCCATGTCCCAGCTACAGCTCATTCCATGAGTTTCTTTTGCTGTCCCCATGGCTGATTTTTATCTCTATTGTCGGCTGCCTGGCTACACTACGTTGACATGGGGCAAGGCTTTCTTCCCCTTTATCATACTCTTCCCTCAGCACTCAATCCCTCTAAGTAGAGGATCTCATCTCGGATAAGGCCTTTGGCATCATCTGTCAAACAGACTTGGCATTCTCCCTCTAATGTGTTTCCTCTCATGAAAACCCCTCTTCCTGGCCACCTCCTCCATGAGCAGTCTCAGAACTCAAGCCATGGTGCTATGGTTGTCATTGCCAAAGCCATCTTCAAATTCACTTCCCTCTAGGCCCAGTTATTTTCTTCCTTTGAACAATTTAATCTTCATCTTTTTCCCATTGCAGTCTTTCTGTCATCTTCACCCCAAAGTGGGACCACTTTTTCATCTCTTATTTCACATTAATTGTGAGTCCACAGCTGTAACCATTCGGCTAAAGGGACCCCGCCCCCCCGACAGGCGGTTATGGTATATACAATAGTACAGTAATTAAACCTTGTGTCTTGACACCGAATAGGTTCTGTAATGACATGTGAACTCAAGAGAGCTTGATAGCGCAGTACCCATGAGGAGATGAGAATCGTACCACTTTTAAAATTGAGTTATGTGTTTGGTATAGTACAAGGGTTACCTCATGTTGCAACCTAAATTAAGGAGTAAAGGAAGATACTTTTTTTAATGAGACTGCAGAAAATTGCAGTGAAGAGTTACTGAGGTAAAAATACTTACTAGAAGTTAGCATCTGCTCCTGTCAATAAGGGGGCATACCCAAACTCAAAGGATAGGTCCTTGCTAGCCTAAGTTATGCACTACTGTATTAAGTATTGCTTTTTCTCCTGAGTGCAACACTGCATCCATTGACTTTGTATGTAATTGTCTCCTCCTGTAACTAATTTTTGGCACAGTGTCAGCACTGTTTATTCATGTACTTGAATTCTCCCTTTTGTTATGATGTACTGTGTCCTTGTTCCATTATTGTACTTGTATCCTTCTGTAACTAATTTTGGGTGGCTCCTGAAAAAGGGACCTTCGGGGCTCAGTGGGCCTACCCAGTTACCAAAATTGAATAAATAAAATAAATAAATAAGTTGTGTTTTAAGCGTCAGCTTTGTACGCTTGTGCATAGTGACAGATTTATGGTGAAAATGTTGTTCTTAATGACTTTCTTGAAATGGTTGACTGATTTTTGGTTCCAAAAGTAGTCCGTAACAGTTAGTACATGTTAAGAATGGCTTTTTGAAACCACCAGCAAAACAAGGTAACCATGTATTATAGAGAGCTTCATTGACGTTCACACTTGCTAGCCAGTGGACCATTACTAGAGGTCTCTTTTGCAGTCACAATTACTCATCATTGATGTGAGTATTATTCTCTGCTTTGACAACCAGATTGCACAGCTTTGCACAGACTACCTTTTCTCGTATAAAGTACTACTTACCCTTTTGTAAGGGTGACAAGTCCCATATCCTCCAACACACATTTCAAGACAGAAAGAATGGACTCTTACTACTTTTATCTTCCTCACATATCCTTGTTGCCTCTGTTATGTCGCTTTCCTTTTTGTGGGCAGATGCATCTCAATCCCTTGCCAGGAATCAAACCAGGAACCTGGAAAACTGGAGGCGGCTACTCTAGCCATTCAGCTAAAGGGAAATTCCCCTGGTTTATGGCCTAAAGTGCTCCATCAATTTTCACAGTTGCTGTCCCATGGACCACCACCAGAGGTCTCTCTTTACAATCACTCAGCAGTACTTTAACTGTTATTTTAATTAATTTATTTAATCAGGATATCCCAGCTGAGATGTAACATTTCATTTCCAGTGGGGTTCTGCTTCTGCCTATTTCTGCAGCTGGGTGGACTTGAGCACTGGGAAGTTAAGTGACTACCCAAGATCACACAGTGAGTATTGGGCTCTAACAGGGTTTAAACCTATGCTTGCTGGGTTCCTAAGCTGGTGCTGTAACCACTAGACTGCACTGCCTCCTTATTCCGAACTTTGTTACTATATAATACAGGCAGAACATGAAAATTCCAGCACCACCAACCGTACACAATCCGTTATACCAAAATAAAGTGCCAATTGGCACTTTATTTGGGTATGACTGATTTTGTACAGTTGGTGGTGCTGTAATTTTGGTGTTCTGCATGTGTTTGTTATTCCATGCACACCTTTTGCTTTGGGGTGGTTTTGTCATGTTTGCTATACAAATACCCCAGGATAGCTCAGTTGAGATACAGTATCTTGTTTTCCTTCGGGTTCTGAATTTACCCATTTTACAGCTTGGGAGATCTGAAGCACTAAAAGATTGAGTGATGTGCTCAGGGTCACATAGTACATTATTGTGGTAGGATTTGAACCTGGGTCTCCTGGTTCACAAGACTGTGATCTAGACACTAGATAATGCTGCCTTAGTCACAGCTTTCCATAGTAGATGACATTGTTTTTTTGCATATATTGCCTTTTCATAGATGCATCAACCACGTGCATATCAAAATGAAAACAGAGAATGTGTTGACAGAAAAGGAACGGTAGGCCCATCTCATCTGCCCTGTTTTTCCTGCCTGTTACTGCATCCTGGAACCAGTTTGGTCACAGGTGTTCCTTCCTCCTCCCTTTTCTCTATTTATTATGCCCATTTGCCTGTTCTATGCATGCTTAAAACTTCAAACTGTCTTTACCCTACCACCTCAGCTGGCAGGTTGACCCTGGCATCCACCACCCTTTCTGTGAAGAAGTATTTCCTACATCTCTCTTAAACTCTCCCCCCCCCCATGCTTTGTAGTGTGCCCACGTGTTCTGGTGCTTTTCCTTCTCTGAAAGAGACTTGCCTCCTTCAACTTGCTCAGCCCTGTGGGGTACTTATAGGTCTCAGTCATGTCCCCTTTGCTGTTCTCTTTTCCAGGAAGTACCTGTTGAGCTCCTGCAGTCCCTTCTCATGTGATTTCACATGCAACCCACACACCGTTTTAGTAGCTCTCCTCTGGACTGCTTCTACCTGGCCAGTGTCCTTGTGGAGGTGTGGCCTTCATAACTGGACACAGTACTCCAGGTGGGGGCTTATAAGTGAGCAATACAGTGGCAGCACCACCTCCCTTCTCCTACTAGAAATCTCCCTCCATATGTATCCCAGCATCTGGCTAGCCTTGCCTACTACCTTGTTGCACAGCCCTGCCACCTTGACATCATAACATATGATTACCCGGAGGCCCCTCCCTTTATTTTATTTTATTTTATTTAAGTCTAGGATTACAAATACCTTTCAGCCAAGGCTGTTTTTACAAAGGTTCCACGTCAATTACAATACAATACACTACAACAAGGAGAAATACAATGATGATGAGTGGATAGGTTGGACACAAGTGGGAAAGCAGAATGTGGCACACAGGGGATGGTGGATACCGCAGGAGCGCGGTGCAGCCAAATGGCATTTGTCAGACATACAGAGGGGCGTAGAGGGTGACGTAAAGGAACAGTATGGGGGGAAGTGCTAGAGTGGGGAAGGGGAGGAGGGGGAAAGGAAGGGGGAGGAAAGGGGGATAAAAAAGGGGGTAGGGTATAATGTGAATGGGTAGAGAAGGGTGTGAATAGGCAGGGCAGTAAAGTGGGAGTGGCCAGCGGGATAAGTGCATGGTGTTGATTTGAAGAGGACTAAAGGGGCCGGTTATATGTAGCAGTCACATGAGTTGGTAGCAATGAGATGGCGATGGAGCATGGCTTTGAAAGGGCCGAGTTTTGACATAGAGGCGATGTCTGGACTGAGTTCGTTTAGCCAGCTAGGTCCCCTATGGGCAAAGGATCTTTGTCCCTGGGAGGTGCGGCAACGGGGAACTTGGAGGAGTTGAGTTTCAGATTTCCTGGTGTTAGGGGTATTCAGGCAGGGTTGCAGAAGTGCTTGGACTCTGGGAGGTGCGAGGCCCATGATAACTTTCTTAGCCATGGTGCATGTTAGATACCTTATGCGGTTGGAGAGTTGTAGCCATCCGGTTTGTGCATATAGGTCACATGTATGTGTCAGGTGGTGGGCACTGGTGATGAGCCTACAAGCCTGTTGAGAGATGTCGATATTCGTCGGAGTGCAGTGGTTGATGCAGAACCGTAGATGATTAGGCCGTAATCAATGATGGAGACCACCGAACTCTGGACAGCGATCCTCAAGGCATCCAAGGTCAGGTGACGTCTGTGGCGGTAAAGCAGGCCTAGCTGAGTATTTGCAGCTTTGGCAACACAGTCAGCGTAGGAGCCATATGACAGGTTTGGGTCCAGATGAATCCCTAGATATTTAAATGACGGAACCTGCTCAAGGGTGCTTCCATGGCTAGTAGTGATGGAGAGAGGATGGAGCCTGTGCTGGTTTTGGTGGCTGTTGAAGAGTATAACCTTGTCTTTTTTAATGGTTTAGGACAAGCTTGTGCTTGCTAAACCAGTTTTCTACAGTGACAAAGCCTTGCTGAAGATTGTGCTGAAGCGGTTCAGGTTCCTTGAGAGAGGCGAAGATTACTGCGTCATCAGCATAAAGAAGTAATTGCTCAGGACAGGATTGGGGAAGGGTGTTCAAGAAGAGGCAGAATAGTAGGGGGCCTAGAATTGACCCCTTGGGGACTCCAGAGTGGACTGGTTTGGCATCAGAGAAGACTCCATTGATGTTCACTCTTTGTGTCCAATTTTCTAGGTAGCTACTGAACCAATCGGTAGCTTCAGGGGAGAGTCCAGTCGACCGGAGCTGTTCAGTCAGCAAACGATGATGAACGGTGTCAGACGCTTTTGACAGATCGACGAAAACTGCCTCGGTGAGCTGACCTTTATCCAGAGCGGAGTGTAGCTCACCGGTGAGTTCTAGTAGGTCCGATGATGTACTGTGGCCTTTTCTAAAACCATATTGTTAAGGACATAAGATGTTGCATTTTTCCAAGAAGTCAGTAAGTTGATCTGCCACAATGCATTCCAAAGCTTTCGAGAGAGGAGGGAGTATGGAGATAGGACGATAGTTACCATGGTTCGTCTTATCACCGGTTTTGTGGACTGGCGTAACAGTTGCAGCTTTCCAAATGTCTGGGAATTGGCTGAGACTAAGGGAGAGGTTGAAAATACGAGTAAGTGGACCAAGGACCTCGTCAAGGGTGAGAGATAGCAGTTTGAGGTCGAGCAAGTCCCTGCTAGCTCTTGACTTGGATGTTGCTTTGTTTATATAATTGCGGGCTGCATGCTTCTTTACAATTTGGAAGTAGAAAGGCAGGAGGTTTGATGGGAGTGGGATAGCTACAGGAATTAGGGGAGTCTGGTTCCAGAAAGAAATCTGTGGGGAGAAAACTACTAAGGTCAGAGGCCCCTCCCTTGCTTGGAAACTGAAAGTACCTCCCCCCATCTTATACACAGTCCCGGGGTTTCCCTGCCCCAGGTGCATGGCTTTGCACCTTTTGTCATTTAAATCTAGCTGCCACACCCTGCACCACTCCCCTAGTTTCCACAGATCTCTTTGTATTCTCTCCATCCCCTCCTGGGTGTCCACCCTGTTGCAGATTTGTATGTAATCCTCAAAGAGACACACCTTCCCCTCCGGTTCCTCAGCAGTGCCCCTTAGGAAGACACTGAAGAGGACAGGACCCAGTACTGATCCTTGTGGTACTCCACTGGTCACTCTCCTGTCTCCAGAGTGACTGCCATTTACCACCACCTGTTGCCTCCTGTCTTTCAACCAATGAGATACCCAGCTTATCACCTTCTCCTCCACTCCCAGGTTGTTAAGTTTCTTAATGAGGCTCCCAGTGTCAAAGGCCTTACTGAAGTCCAGATAGGACACATTCACTGCCCTCCCCTGATCCACCTCCCTAGTTACCCAGAGAAATCTGTAAGATGTGTTTGATATGACCACCCCTGTGAAGCCGTGCTGGCAATGGTCCTGCACTCATTTGCCTCCAGGTACTTCATCAGTCACTCCTTCAGCAGGGTTTCCATTAATTTTAGGAACAAAAAGAATTGCACTCATGGGCTGTAATGCTTTCAGGCAGGGTAAACTCAGAATAAGTGAGTGAGAAAGTCCGGGCACATTCCGCACTAAAGGAAGGAGGTGAATGCCCATCTGTTGAGTTCAGGTGAAAAAAGTTTTATTCATGGTGTAGCAACATGGACACACAGGGTGAAGGGCAGACCAGTGTTTCGCATAGGTTCTCTGCACTTTGTCAAGGTGTCTTCCTCCTATAGGTGATTTTATTTTATACAGGTAAAAACGAAGGTAGTGGAAGCAGTATATACAAAATACAAATAAATAATGAACTGAATAATTAAAAACAGTATTTTGAACTTCAGCTGGAATCCTGCTTCATATAGTATGTGTTTGACTTCATCTGTAATAAGATTTTATGCTGAAAATAATTACCCCAGAGAAACGAAAAAGGGTAAGGGAAAGGGAGGGGAGGAGAATTGTAATGTTCAGGATCAAGGCACAGTGGCACATACAGCCTGCTGCTGGCACAAAATAAGGATTTTTTTGTAGCGAGTAAAGTACTAATACCATGCTTGGGGGGGATGGTTGTAATGTATGGGAACAAGGCATAGTGGCACATACAGCCTGCTGCTGGCTCAGTAACAATACCAATGATATATCTGTACCAAAAAGGGCACTAATACCATGCTTGGAGGGGAGGAAAAAATGTAGTGTGCGGTAGCAAGGCACAATAGATAATGCAAGGCAAATGTTATTTCTTGGGCGCCCAATCCCTGAGGCTCTGAGCACCTTACATTAAAGCAGGTTAGGCAGGAAAAAATACAGTTCTTTAAACAATATGTAAGCAGGATTATTTAAAAACAGTCATTTAAATTCAAAATACATAAAACCATCGGTGGTCAGTGCAAGTCAGATAACTTCACTCGTGAAGGCCAGAGAGAACAGATGAGCCTTTAGCCCCTTTTTAAAGACCTCGACCGACAGGGACCCCCTGATAGCAGTTGGAAACGTGTTCCATAGGGTCAGCCCTGTGACACTAAAAGGGCGGTCACCGGAAGTTTTCAGCCTGACCCTGGAAACATCAAGGAGGCCCCTGGTTGAAGACCGGAGGGAATGGACTGAGGTAGCAGATGTGAGATCATCAGCCAGATGGCCAGGGCCCAGTTCTTATAGGGCTTGTAGGTGAGCAAGCCCACCTTGAAGATGACCCTCCACCTAACTGGCAGCCAGTGCAGAACCCGCAGGACTGGGGTCACATGACTAGACCTAGCCCAAGCCCGTCAGCAACCGAGCTGCTGCGTTCTGCACTAGCTGCAGCCAGCAGAGGGTCCCTCCAGTGATCCCGAAGTAAGGAGTGTTGGAGTAGTCGAGGCTTGACGTAGCAAAGGCATGTACCAGCGTTGGCAGGTCTTCAGGCGGAACTAGGGTCTTGATCCTGGCAATATTCCTGAAGTGGTAAAAAAAACACTTTTGACCACAGATGACACCTGAGCTTCAAGTGCCAGTCTGCTATCGAGGATAACGCCAAGGTCTCGCACCCTAGGAGAAGCCATCAATGGAGTGGATCCCAGAAACAATCTTATACCCACTCTAGAGGCTCTCCCGTCATGCCTGCGACCTGCTTCAACCACCAGTACTTCCATCTTATCTGGGTTCAGTCACAGCCAGCTGGAGGACATCCAGTCATTGATCTTGGCCAGGCAGTTGTTAAGCACTCCCGCAGTGTCATGTGTTCCAGGGGCAAATGACAGATACAGTTGGGTATCATCCGCATAGCAGTGAAAACCCACACTGTACTGTTGAATGAGCTCCCCCAGGGGCAGCATATATATCGCAAATAACATGGGCGACAGGATCGAACCCTGAGGGGCTCCACAAGATGGGGGCCTTGGGGAGGAGGAGAAATTCCCAATCGTTACCCATTGCAACCTGCCTGAGGGAAAGGACTCAAACCAGTCGATGATGGTGCCAGTGAGTTCACAATACTCCAGAAGGCGATCCAGAAGCACCAAGTGATCCATGGTACCAAATGCTGAGGAGAGATCTAGGAGAACATGAATTGATCTGTCTCCTCTGTCTCTATCTGAGAGGAGGTCATTATGCACCCTAACACCGTTTCGGTGCTATGCCTAGCCCTGAAATCCAACTGGAATGGCTCATAGATATCAAAGGACATGAGGTGTTCTTCAAGCTGTTGCACCACTAACTTCTCAACAACCTTACCCAAAAATGGCAGGTTGGAGATTGGATGGTAATTCGCTAGGACATCGGGGTCGAGAGATGGCTTCTTCAGGAGAGGTCTCACTAGAGCCTCTTTCAACGCATCCAGGAATACCCCCTCTGACATCGAGTACCAGAAAATATCAGTGAACACTGGGCCAACGGATTCGACACTTCTCATCAAGAAACAGGTCGGGGCTGGGTCCAGTTCGCAATAAGTGTGCTTTAGCTTTGAGATCACCTCAGTGACCTTGGCCACCTCCACTGGCTTAAACTCATCCTAGACAGATGAAGCGCCGCTGCTCATCACAGGCAGACCACTGTGAGGCAACACTTGACTCACTGACGGGATCTCCAGCCGAATGGAGGACACCATGTCAGAGAAAAACAGAGCAAACTGCTCACATAGAATGGTCAGAAAAGCTTTTTTTGCTGTAGACAGACTGGATGTAAAAGTGTACACAGTTCGAAATAGCTGAGATGGTCTATTTTTCCCTGTAGCAATCTTCCTGGACAGGAATGCTGCCTTCTTACGGTTGATTTCCCATGGTAATCATGATAATGAGCATGCAGGGCCAGTTTGTCCTCCTCCGACTAGGTCTTCTACCAGCAACGCTACAACTTCCGACCCCTGATCTTCATCGCCTTGAGATACCCATCAAACCAAGGGGATCTCAAGTGATAGGATCTGGGTCATATAGGGACCTGTGCGATGGTATCAAGCACTTCGTAGGCCACCCTATTATAGGCAGTCACTGCCTCGCCTGCGCCAACCGCACATGCAGCATCTACACTAGATAAGTTGGGTGTCGCCAACAATCCCTCTGGAGACAGTCCCCCTCAAAGGGTGATAGCCGACCATCTTTGCAGAGGAAGGACTTTCAGGGGGGCCCCAAGCAAGAACTTCACTGTACAATGATCAGACCAAATGACTTGATCAGTCCTGATGTTAGCTACCTCAAGCCCCAGCGAGAATACCAGGTTGAGCATGTGGCCATGGTGATGGCACATAAAACCTTCTGAGCCTGCCCAATGGCATGGAAGGCTGAGGTGCTCAGCACCTCACCTCCTGCCATGCTGGCGATCCGGGTTCAGAAACGGACACAGGTCGATCGGGGGCTGGCTGAGGGTGGGAAAATTGAGCATCCGTAGGACAGGGGGCTGCTGTTCCTCACTGCATGGCTGCCACCTGGAGGTGTCCAGGTGGCAGCAGATATGTGATCACACACACACACAGAGGAAGGGACCCACGTTCCAGGGTGCTGGGACGCTTCTGTGGAGATAGAGCTCCACGCTGCTCCCATTGCACATTTAACATTGGTGGCCCCGTGGCAGGATGGCAATCAACCTCTCACCGGCTCCGCACCAAGGACTGAGCACCCCTCACAGCTCCTCACTGAACAGTCGCTCCAGAGAATTCTCCTTTGCTCTGTTAAATTTGTCGGTTAAAGTACCGTTTTTCTCGGTTTTCGACCGAATTTAAACCGTTTCCTATCGGTTCAGTCTCTGTCTGTGGTTCGTGAGTACTAGATAGGCTTATTTTTGTTAATTTTTTCTGTGTGGAACTTGTAAACGTGGGATCGGTTCGGTTTGAACTGATCAAGTTGTTTTAAAAATACTTATTCTGCTTTTAGAGTGTGGTAACCGCTTCTTATCGGTTCTAAATAAAACAGACTTTACTACGTTTTTTTCCACGACCCGTAACACGGTCAGGAACCGATGAGGGTGTCTTGCCTGGCGGATTGCCGGAAAAAGGGTAAGTTTTTGGTTAGGACTGGCCATGTCTGAGAAACCCAAAAGAAAACCGGGCCCCCTGGGTTTCAACACTGTAGTGTGTGTGGGGAAGTCTTTGCTAAGGCTGATCCCCACACCACCTGTGTTTATTGTCTGGGGTTTGACTGCCTCGATTCAGACTGCCAGATTTGTAAAAATTTTCCTGCAGCTACCCTGGAAAAAAGAGTTGGTAGGCTCAGGGAAAGGGAGGCCAAGAAGTCCGCTGACCCGGATGGCCAGCCCGGTTCAGTTCCAACCGAACCAGAAGGAGTGCCCTCTGACCAGGGCAAAGCTTCTTCCGGCAAAAGGAGAACCGATTCCGAGGAGTCGATTCCGGTTAAAAGAACAAGAAGGGATAAATCAGCCGGTGCGGATCCAAAAGCTCTTTCTCCAACCGCTGATGAAATAGCCAAAGTGATAAAAATTGTCCAGTCGCTATCCCCGGTTCCAACCGAACCGGCACCATCAGGAAGGCGCTCGGTTCGGCCGGTTCCACTGATTCCGGATTATGATTTAGAGGAATTTTATGAACCGGAGGAGGAGGAAGGAGAGTATGAGGAAAGTGAGTGTGATTATGAAAGTCTGGATGTGCCCATTGACCCGGACACCTCCCCAGACAGACCTTCAGGAGTGTCTCCTCCTAGGCTTTGAGTCCCCCTCCCATTTCATGTTTTACAAGTAAGTGGCTGAAACTCTTCAGCTTCCTATGGAAGAAGCTGTGGATGACCAGGAGGAGCCTGACTATGTTGAAATGATGGATATCCCAGAGTCCAGGAGACTGTCTATTCCCCTTCATAAGTCCTTTGGGAAACAGACATTAAACATTTTAAAGACTCCTAATTCTATACCTCCTGTGGATAAGAGAATGGACAAGAGGTATACTCTCTCAGGCTCAGATACGGAGTTCTTTACGTAGCAGTGCAGCCATGTTGGGGTAGTGCAGGCTGCAGCCTGTGATAAGGCAAATATACCCTTGGCTTCACACCCCCCAGATAAGGACTCCAGGAGGATTGATGCCATGGCAAAGAAACAGTACATGGCAGCATCCTTGGGACTCAGGCAGGCTAATTATATGGCATATACAGCTAGATATCAGAAATCTAGATGGGACACTATAATGGCTTTAGCTAAACAGGTCCCTGGCCAGCTTGCCAAGGAGCTGGATTAGGTGGCTGCAAATGGTATTGAGGCATCCAAGGTGCAATTTCATGCTGCAGTGGACTCCAGTGATGTCTCATCTAGAGTCATGGCTACATCTATGGCCCTTCGTAGGATGGCTTGGCTCAGATGTACTAGCCTGTCACAGGATACCCAGACTAAGGCCATGGATTTTCCTGTTGTGGGTAATTCTCTGTTTGGGAAGCAAACAAAGAACTACATGAAGAAAATGGATGAGTACAGGAGCACCTATAGGAGTGCTCAGGCCAAGGAAAGGCAAGCCACTCCCCAGAGGCAGCATTCCAGGGGCAGGGGCAGGCTTTTTCATAGGTCTTTCTACCAAGCCCAGGCCTCCTCTTCCGCCTTTGCCCAGAGGGGGTTCTTCAGAGGGAGAGGCAGACGGGGTACAAGCAGGCCTGCTACCACCCCTTAGCCTAAAGCCCCAGCCAAACAGGCACCCTGATGGGTTTGCCCGGGCCGATTCTCCACTACCTGTAGGGGGCAGGCCAGCTTACTTTGTCCAGGACTGGATGTCTTTAACATCAGACAAATGGGTCCTGGAAGTAGTAAGCCAGGGACTGGTTCTCAGCTTCAGACAATTTCCCAAGATGAGAACCAGGTCCTTTCCACCTGCAAATCCTTCAGAGGCCCTTGCCTTAGAGGCAGAGGTCTCTTCCCTCTTGGCTCTGAGAGCCATAGAAAGGGTTCCACCCCTACACAAGGGAAAACGATTGTACTCCAGGTACTTCCTAACTCCCAAAAAGACAGGAGAATGGCGGCCCATCCTGGATCTCAGATATTTAAACAAGCACCTTTTAAAGACAAAGTTCAAAATGGTGACTCTGGGAATAATTCTACCCTCTCTAAGGCCAGGGGACTGGCTAGTTTCCCTGGACCTCAAGGATGCCTGTTTCCATATTCTTATCAGATGCTCCCACAGAAAGTACCTCAGGTTCGAGTTGCCCCCAGACCACTATCAATTCAGAGCAATGCCCTTTGGCCTAACATCAGCTCCAAGGGTGTTCACAAAGTGCCTGGCAGTAGTGGTTGCTTTCCTAAGGAGAAAAAAGATCTCCATCTTTCCATACCTGGACGACTGGCTCATAGTGGGTCAGTCTTCAGACCAAGTCAAGTCACACCTACAGATAACTCAGCAACTGCTCACTTCTCTAGGATTCCTTCTGAATCTTTCAAAGTCAGTTCTAGAGCCAGTGCAGCTCCTCACCTTCATGGGGCAGAGCTGGATACAATAAGGGCAAGAGCCTTCCTTCCCCCTGGTCAGGGCAAGGACCCTTGTTACACTGGCCTCTTCATTCACCCTCCAGGTCTCTCGACCAGCAAGGCATTTTCTGCAGCTCCTGGGCCACATGGCTGCCTGTACAGCAGTGGTCCAAGGAGCAAGATTTCAGATGAGGGACATTCAGTTCCACTTTAAGAGCCTTCTGATCCCAGAGAAAGAATTCTGACCAAGCCAATCCCAGTGACTCGAACCCTGATCCTGGCTTTGCAATGGTGGCAGGATCAGGACAGCCTAAGACAAGGAGTTCCCTTTGTCACTCAATCTCATTCTCTAATCCTTACCACAGATGCCTCCCTCTTGGGCTGGGGAGCCCACTTGGGGGATCTGACCAACCAAGGGTTGTGGTCACCTCAAGAATCTCTGCTTCACATCAGTCTCTTAGAACTCAGAGCGGTGTTTCTAGCACTTCAAGTTTTTTCCAAGTCTGTTCAGAACAAAGTAGTTCAGATCAGGACAGACAATACCACCACAATGTGGTACATCAATAAGCAAGGGGGCACTCAGTCTACGACCTTGTGCACAGAGGCAACGAAGTTGTGGTCTCTGGCCTATTCCCTGAATACCTCCCTGATAGCAGTGCACCTCCCAGGGAAGGACAATGTCCTGGCAGATGCTCTCAGCAGGATATATCAGGGCCATCACAAATGGTCCCTAGATCCCCTGATTTTGAAGGTGATCTTCTCCAGATGGGGCACCCCACAGATAGATCTTTTTGCAGCCCCAGACAATCACCAACTTCCTCTTTTTTGCTACAGGCCCCCAGTGTTGGGCTCAGTCCCCCTGGATGCCCTAGTTCTCAATTGGGAAGGGAAGTTCCTGTATGCTTCCCCTTCCCTCTCCTGTTCAAGGTACTAGTCAAAATCAGGTCTCAACCCTGCAAAGTGATTCTGATTGCTCCAGACTGGGCCAGACAGCCCTGGTACCCTCTCTTGCTGTCCTTAGCTGTCCACCTTCCCCTGTCTTTTCCCAGGAATTACAAACCTGTTAACATGTTCTCAGGGGAGGGTTTGTTATCCGAATCTCAAATCTCTCAATCTCAAGGCCTGGCTCTTGAAGAGTTAGAGTTTGCTGATTTGCATCTCTCTCAAGGTGTTCTGGATATTTTAAGGCTTGCTTGAAAGCCTTCCACCAGAAAGACTTACAACCCAAATGGAAAGGTTTACTATTTGGTGCTCTGGGAAGCATTTCTCCAGAGTCTGCTGGGTTGCCTACAGTCCTTGACTATATGGTTCATCTCAATAGCTTGGGACTCAGACCAGCTACACTTAGAGTGCATCTGGCAGCTGTCTCTGCCTTCTTGTCAGCAGGCAAGCACTCTTCCCTTTCAGCTCATCCTGTATTCTGTAAATTCTTCAAGGGATTGCTGCATACCAATCCTCCCTTCAGGGACCCTGACCCTGCTTGGGACCTTAATGTTTGCATTGCTCAGCTTATACAACCCCCTTTTGAGCCTTTGTCCTCAGCAGAGCTTAAGTACTTGACTTGGAAAACTGTGTTCTTGGTAGCCATTATTCCTTCCAGATGCATAAGTGAGTTACAGGCCCTGTCAGTGGAGCCTGATTTTTATCTCTTTCCATAGAGATAAGGTGGTCCTCAGGACTAATAGGAAGTTTTTGCCTAAGGTGGTTTCAGATTTCCACCTTAACCAGTCTATGTCTCTTCCTGTTTTCTTCACTGACCATTCTTCCTCTGGGGAGAGGAGGCTGCACAGCCTGGATGTGAAAAGGGCCCTTAGCTACTACATAGAATGCACCAAGGGTCACAGGTTTGACTCCCTCCAACTGTTCCTCACTTATGGTGAGGTTGGTAAGGGAAAACCTGCCACTAAAAGATCTATTGCCAGGTGGATTGTCTCTTGTATACAATTTTGCTATGAAAAATTAGGTAGGATCCCACCCTCAGGCCTGAGGGCTCACTCTACTAGAGGTACAGCTGCTTCCCTGGCTGCTGCCAGGGATATTCCTATCTTAGAGATTTGTCAAGCAGCCACCTGGAAAACAGTACATACTTTCACCAAGCATTACTCTCTGGATATCCAGGCTAGGAGTGATGCTCGGTTTAACACAACAGTGCTTCAGAGCCTGTTTCAGTAGGTTCTGTCCCTCCTCCATAGAATTGTACTGCTTGGTAGTCTGCAATAGTCAGAATACAGCAAGACTTCATGTTGTTTGAAGAAAAAATTACTCACCTTAGTAATGTTGTTTCTTCTAATGGAGTCTTGCTGTATTCTGACCTCCCCGCCTCCCCTCTCAGAACCTGGGTTTTGGGATGTGGGTGGGCAGGAACAGTGTTGGCACCCTAGAGGTGCCCCCTTTCTCACCCTCTTATTTTTGGGTATGTGTTGTGTTTTGTGTTTTTGGGTTTCCTGACTTGAGACTTTGCCTTGGAAACAAAAAAACTTTTTATTAGATTTAGTTGCCAGTTGGCTAGTGTAAGTTTACAGTTTCCACACAGGACGCCCAGTGAGTTAGCTCGAAAAGATCTGGCGGTTTGGGTTCAAACAACAACAGACAGAGTCTCAACCGAGCTCAAGCTCAGCGTTCCATGCCTTGCATGGAAAGTTAACTCTTTCCTCTCCGGGGCAGTTCAAAGGTTGGATATCACTGCAATAGTCAGAATACAGCAAGACTCCATTAGAAGAAACAACATTACTAAGGTGAGTAATTTTTTCTTGGTGACTATTCCGAGATCCCGGTCAAAGAGAGGAGGTACCATATGGCCCTCATCTCTTTGACAGTTAAAAAAAATGATCCTTAGGCACTGGCTGAATCACTCACATATTTCATACTCCAAGTGGCTGCAGGAACTCTCCTTTTCTCTTAGGACTGAGCATATGATTGCCTGCCTCCGTCACCGTTTACCTCTATTTAACAAGAAATGGAGCAAACTTCACGCCCTTTACTTATCCTGAACTCCTTGAGTGCTGTCTGATTACCCTACTTAGATGTCTGTAATATACTCTAATATGTGCATCAGTTAAGGCTTGATTCTTAATGGGTTACCTGGCACACTCGGGGATTGGGGTGGGATGGGGAGGGGCACAGAGTTTTGTTTCTTTTGTGTTGTTTTTCTGGGTCAGTGTACATTCTCATTACTTTGTAGATGGTTCTGTGTATGTTTTTGTTTCTTAATAAATTAATAAAGTTGATTAAATTTCAAATTTGATTTGATGCTGGTCCCTAGGCTAGTTGCTCTGGAGGATGTGCAAGGGCAAGGCATTGCCTTCTACACTGTTTTCAATATCTTGAACGTGTTTCCCACACTGTGTTTAAATGCATGGATGGTTTTGACTATGTAAAAACAGCCGCAAGTGCAATTGGCTTTTTTTTTTTTTTTTATCGCAATATTATTTTTGACCACTGCTGCGGACCCGGCAGGGGCCACACCCCCCGTAGGAGAGCTGGCCTCCGGCCCCAACAGGGGGCCATCATAAGTCTTACCGGGTCCTGGTATTTTCTCCCCATGCACCGTGCAATGGGCGCAGCAGCTGTCTCCGCCTCCGAAGGCAGCCAAGCACCCTGGGTGTGGGCAAGCCCCTCTAGCTGTGCTGCCTCACACAGCACAAAGCCCCCACCCTGGGGAAGGAGAACTATGATGCTCAATCCTTACCTCCTCTGCTGTCCCCTGAACAACCCAAATCCATTCCCGAACCCGGTTCGCTGGCGTTGCATGAGTGTGGCGTCAAGCGCCTCAACCCTTAGTGCCACCAGACTGGTCGGCCATGTTTATTTGATTTTATTTGTTAACCGGGTAAGAGCACTGGGCAGAGCTCATTTTCAGGCCTAACCCAACATAAATACAAATCACATAATAAAGAATATTACAGTACAAAAACCATAGTTACCAATACAACAGGAATAGGCAGAACATTAATTGAAACATTTACTCTTGTCCATGCACAATAAGTATTCTTTTAGCTTTAACTTAAACAAATTCAGGGACATTGCCACTCATAAATTTCCTGGAAGTGAATTCCCCAAAAAATGGTGCTAACAATACAAATGCACGAGAACCTTGATTGGATTTAAAAAGAGGAGTATTTAACAAAATCGGAGATGCTAATCGTAAATCAGTAATGGAAGACCGAATATTAACCAAATCTTGAAGAGGTTGTAATTATTTACTGTAAAGAGCTTGAAAAATTTGACATCCCAGAAAATAAGCAAACTTACATCGTGGAGATAACCACCCCAATTTAGAATACAGCAAACAATGATGCGTCTGAAGAACAGATCCCAACACAAAATGACAAATGTTGTATACAGCATACAGGGCATTTTTCTCTTTAACACCAAGATTAAAGTAAAGGCCAGCAGTATAATCGATAAGCGGTAACAAGGAACCCTTTGCAACTGAGTACCATGTAACATAGGGGAGAAATTTTCATGACCTATATAACACCCCCAATTTAGCATTAATAGTATGACTAACATTTACCACTTGAGAAGAAAAAGAAAGAGTTGAATCAAGAAGTACCCCAAAGTATTTAAATTCGGGCACGTGTTCGATTATAGTCCCGCCCAAGTCATGAACCTGCAACCTATAGTTGTTCTTTAACATATGTAAAGTTCCAAAAAGCATCGATTTTATTTTTTTTTTTTTTTTTTTTTTACATTTACAACCATAGAATTAGTGGAAAACTAGGATAACATTTTCTGAAAATCAGATTTCAAAACCACAGTAAGTAGATCCAATTGTTTTGCCTGATGAAACACTATTAAATCATTCACATACAAAAACATCTCACAATTTATTAGGCAAAAAAGTTAAGTGATTAATAAAAGCAGTAAAACAAAAGGGGTCCCAAAATGGACCCATGCAGAACACCACAGTCCAGCTTACAGATATTAGACAGGGCAGACCCAACTCGAACAATCTGAGACTGATTTGATAAATAGTGACTAAACCAATTTGCTACCTCAGAAGAAAATCCTAGGTCCCCAAGCTTAACATTCAGTTATAAATAATCAATAAGATCAAACGCCCTGGTCAGGTCTACGAACGCTGCCACAGTCAACAACCCCTCTTCCAAACCACTCATGACAGAGTTCGTGAACCTGACCAGGGTTGTATCTGTCCCATGATTACCGCAAAATCCGTGTTGCTGAGGACACATTAAATCATAGGTTTCTAGATAATTCCTGACCTGAATAGCAGCCAGTTTTTCAAAAAGTTTACTTATGGAGTTAAGATTGAAATGGGTCTAAAATCCTCAGGCAAACAGGCACCGGACTTCTTGGGAATCGGAACAACTGTAGCACACTTCCATGTCGAAGGAAAAACACATGTAACCAAACACAAGTTGAAAATAGTAGATAAAGGGCCAGCAACAGATGTTGAAGCAAGTTTTACAAAGCGACAATCTAGTCCCTCCTCAATATCCCCAAACTTATCAGGAAGTTTATTCAATAATTTTAATACCTCAGCTCTTGATTTCTTTGACTGGGTGATCAAAGTAGTAGACCAGGGAGGGGCTGTGGACATGGCCTACCTAGACTTTAGCAAGGCATTTGACACAGTACCACACAAAAGATTAATAAATTAGCCAGCCTGGGAGTGGGTCCCAGGGTGGTAGCCTGGGTAAAACACTGGCTGGACAACAGGACACAGAGGGTAATAATAAATGGAGTCCATAGTGAAGAAGGGGGGTTACTAGTGGGGTACTGCAGGGTTCAGTACTGGGGCCAGTCATTTTTAATGTTTATATAAGTGATATTGCAGAGGGACTGGAAGGAAAAGTAATATCTCTTTGCAGATGACACAAAGATCTGCAACAGGGTTTATACGCAAGGTGGGGTGGAAAGGATGAAAAAGGACTTGGCAGGGTTGGAGGAATGGTCAAATGTATGGCATCTTAGATTCAATGCAAAGAAGTGCAAAGTAATGCACCTGGGTAACAAAAACCCAGCGGAAGAGTATGCAATGGGGGATGAGATACTGACAACAACAAAAATGGAAAGGGACCTGGGAGGGGTCACATCAGATTACATAAAGGTGGGCAAGCAATGTGAGAAGGCAGTAAGGAGGGCTTTGGGGATACTGGGTTGCATCGGGAGAGGCATCACCAGTACAAAACAGGAAGTTGTTGTCCCTCTGTACAGACAGTTGGTAAGACCACATGTGGAGTACGGTGTACAGTTCTGGAGACCCCATCTCCGCAAAGACATAGACAGGGTGGAGGCTGTCCAGAGGTGGGCAACCAAAATGGTGCTGGGTCTGCACCAGAAGACGTAAAAAGAAAGACTAAAGGAGCTTAAGATGTATAGCCACAAGGAAAGGAGGGAGAGGGGGGACATGATAGAAACTTTCAAATACCTCAAAGGAATTAACAAAGTGCAAGAGTGTAGCATCTTTCAGAAAAAAGAGATGTGCAAGAACAAGGGGGCACAATATGAAGAGGGGGGGGGTGACTCAGAGGTAATGTAAGGAAGTATTTCTTCACAGAGAGGGTTGTAGATGCATGGAACAGCCTTCCTGAGGAGGTCGTAGAGTCGAAAACAGTGGGGGAATTAAAGAATACATGGGATAGACATAAGGCAATTCTAGTGGGGGGTAGGAGGAAGTAGGCTGCTGGTTAACTAGGATCTGCAGTTTATCCGTTAGGTAGGGAAATGGGCAGACGAGGTGGGCCAGGCGGTCCTTATCTGCCATCAGATTCTATGTTTCAGCTCTAGATACTGTGCAAAAATAAAATGGTGGGTTAGCAGTAGATAAAACCTTGGGATCAGAATCGACATTTGAACATGGAATCAAGTATGTCATATCCAGAAACATCAGAAAACTTAACATTCAATATATTAGCAATGGAAGATAGGTTGGTTACCTCCTGATCATAAACCTTGATCGCCTTAATCCTTGATTTTGTCTTGGATGATAACAATGAATTCATTGTATTCCAAAAGCATTTTGAATCAGACAGACCAATATTAAATCTTGCCCTATAGTAGTCAGTTTTAGCCTCAGTCACCATCTTACTAACTTGATTACGAAGGGCTCTGTATACATTCAATAATGACACCGAAGGAGAAAGTTTGTAGTTAAACCAGGCATGATCTCTTAACTTAATCCGTTTCTTAATTGCTTCAGTAAACCATCCATTTTCAGCTCCCCTGACACTCATGCTACGCAGAGGAAACAATTTATGCTGCACCAATAACAGCTGAGAACAGAAAAAATCAACTGTACAGTCTGGATCAGGAGTAGAACTCAAAAATGACCAGTTAATCAATCCAAACTCGGCTTCAAGTAATTCAACAAGCACCCTCTTAAAACTACGAAACTGTACAAAACAAGGTGGTAATTTATGTTTTTTGAAATTCAAAATACAGTAGGTCGCCAAATGGTGACTTACTTACACACCAAGAACAGCAGCAGCAGAAGAAACTACACTAGGATTATTTGTGACAATCCAATCAGTTATTTAATGGTTATCTGAAAAAGAATTAAGCCTGGTTGCCTCATTAGTTAATTAAGACAAATTATATAAATTAAACATGACTGCAAAACCGGATTATTACAATTAATCCAATTAACATTCATATCACCCACCAACAGAAAATCTCTATTGTATACAAAATCACTAGTCAATTCCAAAAAGGACTTAAGACCATCTATCCCACATTGAGGGGGTTTATATAAGCATCCCACCATAACCTTCTTACATACCCCTAACACCCATTGCAATAACAACCAGTCAGTCTCAGTTTGCAAATTAGTACTAGAGTTCAACGTTGAAATTTCAAGATGCATTTGATAATAAACAACCACTCCTCCCCCTTTGTTTTTACCCAGTCTGCCCTAAGATGTTTATACCCCTGTATTTGACACAGTCCATCAGGTACATCAGGTTTTAACCATGATTCAGTAATAACGAACAACTCCAGTTTATAAGATATTGCCACAACTTCTAAATTTTCCATTTTAAGTAAGAGACTTCTTGCATTTAAATGCAATGTCTTCAACCCATACAATGTAGCCCAAAAACCAGAATTGTTGTTACCAGCATTGTTAACAAATCCATTAACATATGGGCCTGCATTCGCCTCAAGATCCCGTCTGCAATAATAACCAGTCACAGGATTTCCAGACAAGCAGATTGGACATATCAAATTAATGATCAGTATCTGTAACAACTAGCCTCTCAAATTCACCATAACTACTTATCCCATATGCTAATACGATACTAAATAATAATATGCACACACAGCTACATAATGTTAATAATTCAGTTATTATTTCAAAGCTGTGGATATTACACACTGTCGCTGAAATGAAAGGGATATCCCCCAGTTCTACCCCATTCTTCTCTAGACTCCCACTGGCTCCTGTTAATGAGAGCACTTGTCAGCACTTTGCCGCTGGAGCCGCCACTGTAGATGCCACCGTGTCTAAGCAGCACCTGCTTTTAAACTCCACTATCCCACAAGATCGGGCTGCCACCACCAGTCAAGGGGGTAGCGCGGCTAGAGCAAGGAGCGGCCAAACATAAACGGTTGTCAGTTGCTAGGCAACCATACTCCGTTCTGCTACATATTACTGCAGCTGAACAGAGCCAAGTGCAGCACGGGGAAGATAATCCGGGGACAGGCAGCCACAGATTTTCCACAACACAGTGTAGAAATGCAATGAATGTCAGCACACTTAATCACAAAGATAGCAGCAGATAGTCTCTTAATAATAAACCGTTAGATCATAGCAAACACCTCAGATGAAACTGCACACTTTTAGCAGCAGCAGTTACATTCAAGACAGCTCAATGCATGTATTGCATTACATTCGGGGATAAGTTTTCATAACCAGCAGCACAAACTTTAGCAGCAGTAGTGCTGCAGTTAATAAAGATGTTAATCGTATATTCTTGGGTTTCCATCAGGTACTTAAATGTAATAGTTTTCTGGACCACCTGACAGAAAGAACAGTTGCCACATTGATGGCAGCCCTTGGAAGGAAGTGGAAACCAATGTCTGGGTTTGTGCAAGGGTTGGAGGGAATGTGTAGTGCGATCACTTGAATTGTGTAGCATGAGTCCAGTTGAAGTATGAAATATTGTTTTTAATTATTTACTTGTATTTTGCACAGTCTGTTTCCATCATCTTTGCACTTTGAACTTTGCACTTGTTTTTATCTGTATAAAATAAAATTGCTTATAAGAGGCACACACCTTGACAAAGTGCAGAGGACCTGTGTGAAAAAAAACATTGATCTGCCTTCTGCTGTGCGTGTCCATATTGTTGCACCTTGAATAAAACTTGCCATCTGAACTCAATAAACAGCATTCATCTCCTTCCGTGATTGAGGTATGTGCCTGGACAGTCTTACTTACTGAGTTTACCCTGCCCGAGAGCACCACAGCCCTTGTATGTGATTCTTTTTGTTCCTGTCCTTACTTTTTGAGTTTATGCCCAGAATTCTCAATAGCCTCCCAAGATTTTATGTGCTATTGTTCTGTGCTGCTGCACACTACAGCTCCTCCCCCCTCCAAGCATGATATTGTACCCTTTTCAGTACAGAGATATCCTTGGTATTGTTGTTGAGCCAGTAGCAGGTTGTATGTGCCACTATACCTTGTTTCAGTACAACTGTTCTCCCCATGTGGTATTAGTACTTAGTACTTTATTTGGTACAGAGAAATCATTGTTTTTGTTCCAGCAGCAGGTTATATGTGCCACTGTGCCTTGCTCCTGCACATTACAACAATTCTCCTCCCCTTTCTCATTTTTCTGGCATCATTATTTCTGTCATAAAATCTTATTATAAATGAGCTTAAACACATGGGGCCCGATTCTAGAAAGGGCAGATGTGCCATGCGTAAGTTGCGACATGCAAGTTACGTCATAGTCTAGAAGATATGCCAGTTGCGACAAAGTGCAAGTTGCATGCCGGCACCCGCAACTTGCGTCCTGTAAAAGCATACATGTCACGGAGAAACGGAAACACTATGGCAGACAGAGGAACGCAGAGAGGAAGGGAGGAGATGGCACAACCAGAAGCAGGGTGCCAGAGGAGAAAAAAAACTTCTCCCAGGAGGAAACCAGTTTACTGACAGAAGAGGTGCATGTGAAGGCAGCCCTACTGCTCAGCAGGGGTGGTGACAAAACCACAAGGGACAAGAGAAAGCATGCCTGGGATAGGGTGGCCAGAAAGGTCACCGTAGTGGCCACCCAGAAGTGCACAGTCCGGGACTTGCCAAAGAAATATAATGACATCAAAAGGGTTGTGAAGCAGAAGCTGGCCCACAATAAACGATGTGCCCAGGCCACTGGGATGGCCCAACCCAGGTGCAGACCCTGACAGTCGCAGAGTGGATGGTAGCCACCCTCCTGAATGAATACAGCATCAGTGGTAACACCAACCTCAACATCTTCAGGATGCAGGGCAACAGAGGTAAGTGGAGGGGGGGTAACGCAACCCACATCCGTGAGCATGTGTGGCCATGCATGTGCGTGACCACCACAGGGACTGTCCAGAGGAAAGATGCACAGGTGCACAGCCAGTGCCACACAGGCATATGCACCAGGGCCATGGGGAAAAGATAGCATAGCGTTGTACCAGCCCACACAGGCATGTGCAGCATATGAGCATTGCAAATGGGAGGTGACCAGACAAATGGCCCTGGAAGTGGGTGAGTGACGACAGTGTGTATGGGGGCACCCATACCAGAGGGAGGACTGCACCCACCAGTGGATGTAGAGCATGCACAGCAGCCATCCACATGGAGCAGTAGGTAATACACCGGTGGCAGGCAACAGATTTGTGCCAAGAAGAACGGAGGCATGGAACGGTGGTCTGGAAGACAAGGAAGCTGTAGAAGGCCACAAAGTAACCACAGATGTAGGGCAAGAACAGTGTGAGGTCATGCGACTGACTATGCTGCATTGCACCCACAGGAACCACAGGCCAAGTGGGAACAAGTTGACAGCAGTAAGCCCAGGGGGAGGACACTGACGGTGGAGGCCACCAGCAGTGAGACAAGCAGTCCTGGGACCCCTGCTGACCAAGGTGAAAACAACGGCACTGATTGGGACACAGAGGCTGCAGTGGTGTTTGCTGAGGAGGAAGAGGAGGGTGATGTGCAGAAGGAGGAGGTAGAGGAGGCTGAGGAAGACCATTGGGACACACACAGGTCTACATAAGGGAGCAGTGGGGACCCCATCAATGCAGAAGCCACGGAGGACAGGCAACATGAGCAGAATGGTGCGGGGGACACAGTGCACACCTCAAGACAACATTGCCGAGGAGCTGAGCCCCCCCCCCCACCGTGGACGACCTAGAGGCCCAACTGGAGCAGGTCATGAGGACACTGAAGCAAGACACCACATCCCCAGAGTACTTTAGGGAGTTCTGAGTCTCCATTGTGAACAAGCAGGATGAGCTAACCCGGGAGATCTCTGCTCTGTGTACCAGCATTGAGACACACCAGCACCAGGGGGCACATGTTGTACATCGTCACTGCCATACAGGCATGGTCACAGGACAGCAACACAGCCATGGCTGATGTTGTTCTGGCCCTGCATGGACTAATGAACCAGTCACACCGGCAGACTGACACATTGCAGCGGTGCATCACTGTGTTGGAGCGGTCCTTAGTGCTACAACAACAGCACACACAGGCCATTACTACAGCTCTGCATGCCATCGCAACCATGCTGCTTGCCAGACAGCAACAGGATGCCACACCACCGTGGCCAGTGCCAGCTGTGCAGCAACCGCCACATGCACAGTTGCATCCAACCTGAGAGACCGTCCCACAGAGGACAGTGCCACCATCCTTGCCACCACAACATGTCAGCACACAGCAAGGTGCACCCATGCATCTGGATGGCACACAAGTGCAAGGGGGTGACACCACAGTGCCGGTCACAGGGGGACAGCAGCCCAACCCCAGTGCAACCACCACCACCACCACCATTGCAGTCACACCCTCCAGCACAGCCCCCCGTCCCCACCGGTGAAGGCCACACCAGAGGGCAACAGCCAATAACAGAACAGACTACCACCAGCGTGAGTGGGCGGCACTCACACAGCAACGCTGCCTGGCACAAGTGGGCAAGACTGCACCACCCTTGAGGCACAACAGATGATCTCAGAGAGTGTGACACAGACCAGGAAGCGCAACAGGAAACGGCATAGCACAACCAGTGTTGAGAATGCACCAGAGGCACAACACTGTGGTCCAGTGGAAGCAGGGGAGGGAGGCCCCAGGCAGAGCGCCAGAGGACACCAGATACAGTAGCAAGCAGCCACCAAGCAGTGTGGCGTACGCACATGTGGCAGACAATCCAGCACACTGGACAGCATGGACAAATGACAACATGCATGACGTGGGTACACACTGTGACCTGCTGAAGTTGCCTGACACAATGTTGACTGGGTGCAGGGGCACAAACATGTTGTCACGGACACATCACAGTGGGGAGTGACGTGGGCCCAGAGCTGGGGACACAGCTAGAGACATGTAGGGTGGATGTGGCTGACACAGGTATTCACCCTGTCATAAGTACATTACTAGACTGCACTGGACATGCGGGAGGGGGGATGCACATGTTTTGTCACTGTCACATCTGAGAAGTAAAACATTACCAACACACATCCTGTTGTCTGTGAGTGCATATCCTGTGACTGTCATGGGCCAGCAAGGGTCGCCATATGCATATGGAGAACCACACCTACAGGTGAGGGCAGCGGTGCATAGTTGGTGTTTGTGTGCACCCACCACGTAGCACGGCAACTAACACAGTGCCAACAGAGACATATGTGTGTGTGTGGCCTGTGTGTGTACTGCATACCATGCAACATGTTGTAACAAGCCTGGGCCCAAGGTGGGGTCCAGTGGCATTGCTACATGTGCTTCTTACCCAGGAGTCATTTAGCATCAGTAACGTTAGCAGTTAGCTGGCTAGGTGCAGCTGCCCCGGAGGTATGCCTTTTTAAAGAGAATTTTATTTAAATGAGCATTGGGCAATAGCCAGTCAAAAAACAGGAGTGGGAGTGAGCTGAATGAGAGCTGCCTGAAGGCTTCAGAATTTTTTCTCCGCTGGACTGCGCAACATTGCCCCTTAGGTGCCTCTCAACTTTCCTTGTTGACAGCCTCCTAGCATTTATCTGGGTAAAGTTTTCCTCATAAATCATTTTCTATAGTGTGTTGAGTGAAAGTTTTACATTTTTGTTAGTGCTGAGCTAATTTTCTATTTTTAGTACAACTGCGCTATTTTGAATCTATTTTTATCGCAGCAGTTCATTTTCCATGTTATTTTTATCGCGGGTGCTTAATTTTGATGGTTCTTCACTTTTCTAATGCAATTCGTGAACGAACCATCAAATTCTGTACTTTTGCCTGCTTTTTTTTTTTTTACCTCGGACCGCATGGGTTTTACCACGAGGCAACCAACATGTTTCAAATGTTTGACGGTTGCTTGACTCGATCCCATACATAAAACTGGACCTTAGTTCATCTGTCACAGGACTGGCCGGTGGCATTACAACAGAAACCTGTGTGCAGTTGACTGGTATTACTGGGTTTTCTGTTAGATTGGCTGGCATAGATCACAGTATTATAAAAAAAAATAATAATAAAAGGGGATTTTAAAGTAGACAGAGTTTTAACTGGGACAGGACTGGCCGGTGGCATTTCATAGAAACCTGAGCTCAGTTGTTTGTGGTCCAGATCTTGGGTTCTCTTTGTTAAATTGGCACATAGCAAAGAAACCCAATAAGTATTATGGCTGAGGATATATCAGAGGCTACCGATTAGGGGCCGTTTAAGAGTAATAATAAATATGTAAGCAGGGGGCTGACGAAGCCTCCAGTTCCCAGCCATTAAATGTAGCTTCCAAAAGGGCTGCCCAAGTTTCTCACAAATTTCAAAATTATAAACATGAATAAAGGAAGCTCAGCTGCTGTGAAGTGGCTAAAGAGAAACTCTGTCAAGAACAAGCATTTGTCAATGCCGAATGTTGCTTGCTTCTATGTGCTGTTTAGGTATCTGGAAGTCATTGGAGTGCAAATATTGAAAATTTGCGAACTTACGAGCGTGCGTAGGAACTGCACAACGCATGCTCGTAAAACAGTCATTTTTAGGAATTTTTTCACCAAATTTTCAACATAGCCATTTTAAGACCTCTGCTTATTAACAGTGTCACTGTGATTTTGTTAATGTGTCCCATACATTGAGTTTGCATACCGACTGCGCCATTGTGCGCCACATGGGCGAAACACATTTTGGGCAGGATATGAAAAATGACAGCTGTACTGCTCATAAGGAGGTGTGGTAAAATAGCAATGTTGAAAATCTGGGTGAAATAGTAATTTGCGAACTACGAGCCTGCGTGGGAACTGCATAGCCTGCGCACAAATAAAACAGTCATTTTGAATTTTTGCCAGATTTCCAGCATGGGTTTTGAGGACCCTTCTCTGTGAATGATGTCACTGTCATGGCATTAGCCGGGCGAAGAGCCGGTGGCGCGAAATCACCTGTAGGCCCAATCCGCGACTGACAGTGACATCGACTCATGAAGAGAGTCTAAACTCCCTTAGCTTGATACTGGCAAAAAACTCACCTGAGAGATACAACAAAGTTGAAACCCCTATCTGGGCCATTATACAGCTTACCGCATTTCCTCAGTTCGCGGTCGGCTTTGAAGAGTGCAGACGTGTTCCCGTCCACCAAGATCATCGCGCCGGGGTCCGGAGGCATGGGGTGGGGGCGGGGAGGCTGGGTGCGAGGGTGGGTGCGGGTTGTGGGAGGGGGTCGGAGACGCCCGCGGGACCGTTGCTTTTAGGTTCAAAATAAAAAGACGTTGTGGGACGTTTGCCACGCTGGGGTGGGCTCCCAGTGTGGCACAAGGACGATGAGGCGTTCAGCCCGGCGGGGATTAGGCACCCCGTCGGCCTATCAGACTTGATTGCCCACGCTGGGGTGGGCTCCCAGCGTGGCACCTACAACCGGGGAGAGACGCAGCTCAGCCGACGGGATTGGGCACCCCATCTGCTACACAGTACGTGAGCGGGGTGCGCACGCCTCGTGTCGGGGAGCCGCCTCATCTCTGCTCACTGAAACGTAGCTCCCCTTTCAACTATATGCCACTGCATTTTGGAGCATGTCATAGACAGCTCCAAAATGCATTGGCTTACAGGGGCCCCGCCTGCCAGCTCGCTGACTGAATTGGAGGAGGAGGTGACACACCTCCGAAATCTCCGATGATGGCACTATGTTTCTTGCACATGCGTGCAAGCAACATAAAAATGCTCCTGTTTCTCCTGGGAAAGCAAGTAGCAAGCAACAGGCATAAAGAAAAAACATTTCAGCACTGTCTGTGCAGGTAAAATTTTTGGCAAAAGTATGGCACGTCTTCCAGACTTTACAATGAGTTTGTTTACAGGGGCTAGTATTCACTTTTCCACAGTTCTCTTTCCCACAGACTGTGAAGGTGATACAGTTGATGAGGAATATTTTTATGATGCCCCTGCTTACATGGGCTGCTAGCACTCTTCCACAGTTCTCACTCCAGAGACTGTTGGGGTGATACAGATGATATGAGTATTTTTATGATGTCCCTGACATGGCTTTGGAGGGCTTAGAGTCTTATGTGTCCACTACCCTCTCCTTGGAGCTTCCTCGGCTATCAAGGAGAATTTTCCCTCTATGCTTTCGTTTATCCAAAACATATTGGACACCTTGGACCGCCCTTCTCTGGAGTCCATCCAAGATGAGGATGAAAATAGGATTATAGGGAGATGAGGGGTCTTCCACCTCCTAAAAGTCTGGTCATGCCTATTTATAATGAAAACATATAAATAAAAATACCACGGAAGTGCTCAAACCGCCACTTCTGTGGCAGACATTTACAAGTGGTCTAGAAGTGATAATAATTACTTAAATATATCAGTGGTTTAACAACAATGCGGAGTGCCTGTCTGTACATGCCAGCCATGCGAGTATAGTGCAGCAGGCAACTTGCGAGAACACCGGAGTCTCCTTGTTCTCCTTACCCCAGGACAAGGACTCCAGAAAATAGATTTTCTAGCTAACCACAGATGCTTGTCAAGGTTTTTTCTTATATGGCTTTTTGGCCAAAAAAAAAAGCTCTGTGGAATTCTGTCCTGGTTCTATGGTGCAGGGGCAGGTAGTTACGGCATACCTGCCACGGAAGCTATGTAGTACCAGTTTCACAGGGTAGATGACAACAAGGATGCTGCCTTTAGAGCCATGGCCTATGCCATCTCTCCGAGGAACTTTGTATGGCTTAGAACGACTGGTCTACCCTCAGACCCCAGTTTAAGGCCATGGACTTCCCTGTGATCAAATCATACTGTTCGAAATCAGAACATCTGACTGTAGCTAGGCCTCCTGCCCCACGGAATTTCCTCCCGAGGGCAGTAGGGGCACAGATTATTTTCCCAACTACCCCCTTCTCTCAGTACAGGGGTGCTTATAGAGGGCGGGGCAGAAGGGACCAAAGGTGGCCACCTCTACCCAGCCATCAGCTTTGCAGTCTAAGCCCTTGCGTCACGGTGGGCAGCCTCATTTGTACCCAGTTGTCTAAGCCTCTATCCCCAGCACATGTGTTACTGTTGGAGGGGGAGTTAAAAACCTTCTAACTTTGAAAATGGTGGAGAGGGTCCTGGTCCATAAAAGGGGAAACTGCCTCTACTCCAGGTATTTTCTGCCACAAAAAGACAACTGAGGAGTGGCGACCTATCTTGCTGTTAAAATCCAAATACAAGATGGTCACTCTGTTACTAATCATACAGTCCTTACAGTAGGGAGACTGGCTAGCCTCCGCACTCCTAAGGGCTCCTTTTTCCATATACCCTTGATGAGGTCTCGCAGGCAGTTCCTCAGGTGTGGGCTCACTGCAGCCATTTGGCTTTCCTTGGCCCCAAGAGTCTTTACAAAGTGCCTGGCAGTAGCACACCTCAGGAATCTGGGCATCTCTAGCTACACCTGATTTGCCGATTGGCTCATAGTGCCAAAGTCTTTTGGTCAGATCAAGGAGCCCTTTTCCCTTTCAGGACTCACTCTGGAATCCTGGGGTTCCCTGGCAAATCTAAACAGAGTCTCACCTGGTACCCTCCCAGCATCCAGGAAGGATATACAGGGGTCAAAATTAAGTTTTGCAACTAGCCAGCAGGGCTAGTGTCTGGGGGAAAATCCACTAGACCCACAGATTTTTCCACTGGACCAGCTGGTGTACATACTGAAGTGTTGCCTTCTCCAGTGCAGCCGCAGGGCTAGTTAAATGAAAATCTTACTAGCCCCATACAAAATCTACCAGCATTTGGCTGGCGGGCTGGTGCCAATTTCGACCCATGATATACCTTCCTTCCGCAGGTGAGAATTCAAGCTGTCCCTCAGTGGCAAACTCCTTTCATTGAGGGACAGCGAAACCAGCCAGCAGGCGCTCAACTGGGTTCATATTATTAACCCTCACTTGTTTAGTATATGAGGCAGTCCTGAGCAAATCACTTAACTCTGACATTTCCTCAGCCTGTTGGGCTACATGGCTTCAATGCCTACAGTGATCCCAGGGTTCAGATACAGGATACGACACCCGCAAGCTTCTTTATAGCTTGCAGGTCTCCAAAAGCAGCATTTTTTCAAGCTGAGACCTCTGACGGAGCAGTGCCATAGATGCCTCCCTCAAGTGGTGGGGAGCACATCTGGACAGTGCCTCAGTAAGTGGCACCTAGACTATCCAGGAGTCACAGTTACACATACATCTTTTGGAACTCACAGCAATCTTACTAGCTCTCAAAGCATTTGCTCCTGTCAATACTCTGGCAGATGCTCTAAGTCACATCAGCAAGGCTGAATGGACTCTGAACAAACAAAGTACTAGCCATGGTGTTCAGGCTGTGGGGCACACCAGAAGTACATCAGTTTGCCTCCTACCTCACCTTCCAGCTTCCTCAGCACTGTGGCAGGCCCCCAGTCCCGGGAACGCTTCCCCTGGATGCCTTGATCCTGAACTGGTCAGGGAGGTTCCTATATATATTCCTTCCTTTTGCCATAATACTCTGGGTATTGCTGAAACTCAGACAACAGCCTGCATCAGTGATTCGGGTGGCTCCAGATTGGCCCAGGCGAGCCTGGTACCCTCTCCTTTTCTCACTGTCCTGCAGCAGGCCCTTTGGCCTGCCACCAACTCACTCTCTGCTGACTTTTCCTCAGACAGGAGTGCATTATTCAGACAAACACTCTTTTCACCTCAAAGCCTGGTTCTTGAGGAGCTAGAGTTTCTGACCTTGCAGTGCTCTAAACAGGTCCTTAAGATACCAGGGATGGCTAAAAAACCCAAACACTAAGACAGCTTATGCAGCCAAATGGAAAAGGTTTTCCTTGGGTGCAAAAGAGCAAAAAGGTCGAACCACTTTCAGCTTCAGACCCTCAGCTGCTAAATTACCTGTACACTTACAGGCGTCAGGCTTGAAACTGTCTCTCTAGCTACACCTGGCGGCAGTTTCGGCCTACCTTTCGGTGGGAAAGAAAAAAAAAATGTTTTTTCCCACGCCATATTTAAACAGTTCTTCAAAGGCCTCTTGCACCTCCTACCTCCAATCAGGGAGCCTGTTCCTCTGCTTAGACAGGCTTATGAAACCACCCATCGAGCTGAGGTCCACTGCTCACATCAAGTTTGTAACTTGGGAGTCATCCTTCCTGGTAGCCATTTCCTCTGCCAGGAGGATTTCAGAGCTACAGGCCCTGTGCACTGAGCCAAGTTACATCATCCCTCACAATGATAAAGTTGAGCTCAGGACAAATAGGAAATTTCTGCCAAAGGTGGTTTCAGAGTTCCACTTAATCCAGTTCATTGCTCTGTCTTCTGTACTTAGAAAGCCACCCCATGCAAGCAAAATCTCCACAGCTTGGATGTCAAAAGAGCCATCTTTTACTACCTGGAGCATTCTAGACAGTCTGGAGGCTCTTCCACTCAGTTGTTCCTCACCTACGGGTATGTAGGCAGAGGAAGACCAGCTACCAAGAGAACTATTTCCCGCTGGTTGGTCTCTTGTATTAGATTCTGCTACGAGAAAGCTGGTCACAAACCTGAAGTGGGGCTCAGGGCCCACTCCACCAGGGGCACTGCAACCTCACTTGCAGCAGCAAAGGACATCCCCTCCTGGATGTCTGCAAAGCAGCTACCTGGAAATCTGTGCACACCTTTGTGAAGCACTACAGTTTGGATGTGCAGACTAGATCTAATGCCACATTCGGCAGGGCGGTTCTGCAGAGCCTCTTTCCTAAGTAGGTTCTCTGCCCACTTCCCACTTGGTAGTGCTCGGTAGTCTGCTAATGTTACTGATGCTAAAGGACTCCTGGGGTAAGAAGAAAAACATTACTCACAGCAGTAATCTTCTTTCTTCCAAGGGGTCCTTTAACATCAGTAAGCTGCCACCCTTCTTCCCCTGTTCACCTATTGGAAAAGGGCTCTGTATCACATCTTTCAACAAATTCAGAGTTTCTTATTGATGGGTTTTTAACTCGTATTGTTGTTGTTTCTGTTTCCACTTTTTGTGGACATTTGCGTATGTTTTGAATCCTGTTAATTCTTTTTCAGAGCATGTACCCTCGATTTCCTTTGAAAAAATTCTGAAGCCTTCAGGCAGCTCTCACTCAGCTCACTCCCCCTCCTGATTTTTGATTGGTTATTGATTTAAGCTCATTTAAAAAAAAATTCCTAAAGTTACACCTGCAGGGCAGTTGCACCTAGCCAGCTAATTGCTAATGTTACAAATGTTAAAGGACCACTTGAAAAAAAGAAGATTACTGCGGTGAGTAATTTTTTCATATGGTGCATCACACAGACGGTGGAACACGTGCCAGCTGTGATGATGTGCATTGTAGAGCTGTTCCGGTTGCAGTGCCATGCTCACCTATGCAGGTGACTGTGTGCAACACATCACGTCAACATGGGCAGGCCAGCCATTGTGCTGGTGGGGTAGGCAAGTCACTGTGGTCACACAACTCAGTACTACAGATGTACTGCACCCATACACCCATGACATACCCCACTACTCACGCAGGTCCCCCTGTGGCTGCAGCACACTACACTGTGCCACCCCTGCTGGCTGTAGTCGTCACCAGGTCCCACCCACCAGACATGGCCACCAAGTGCTATGTACAGTGACACCATGACGAGTGAGCAGCACCGGGCAGCACGTCACCAATATGGGGGGGGGGGTTTGTGCCGGCCATGTGCTAATGACACCAGTGCTACCCGTAGATGTGTTTGCAACACAGGTGGTGTGAGGGACCATCAGACCACTCCTGGCACAATGGGTGGCCCTGGACAGTGTGAGGTGCCCACAGCCACAGCGTATGCATGTAAATGTTCCTTTTGCAGGTGTGTATGGGGCCATATCGCTGCTGTGCAGACCTGCCATGGCATGGTGGCCGTGCATGGACCACATGGCTGCAGTGTGCTGCATATGTCCCCATGAGTCACATGTACACACATGGCAGAGTGCATTAGTATCAATTGTGCGTTTTGTTGCATAACACATGGCCCGCCAGTCCTGGACCATTGCACCATCCATGCACAGAAAACATAGAGACACTACTGTATGTATGAACAGATGACAGGTTTATTGACAAAACGAACAATGACAGGCAACAAGTAGCAACCCACCCACCCCACCCCAACAGGTAAAACAGCTATGAGAGAACATTTGTTCAACAACATGTACCATAGAAACCCACCAACACCACGCCAACCACACCCTACCTGTCACAACAGCTATGGAAGATGCACCGATATGTAGCAGTCGGACATACCACTAGAACAGAGTGCCCAGTACACACTTGTTGGGACACAACACACCCCAACAGGTGTTGTCACGGCTCCTGGAATGCATCCATAAACTTGCACAGTGATCCCTGCAACTGCGCCATATCCATGAGAAAGTCTTGCACCATGCCAGCCAGCCACTGGTCTCTGGTTGGTTGTATTGCAGGTATTTGTGCCAGGGTTCTGGCATCTGTATCCAGCCGTCTGGTCATGTCCATTGCATCCGCCGGGCCACCATCACTGGTGTCATGCTCCACTCCAACCACGTCCATGTCCTCTGCAGCTACTGCACACTGCACTTGTGTGACATCTGTTGTCTGCATGGCAGGCTCCACGTCCTGATCCTGTGCAATGTCCACATCATGTAGCTGTACCAAGGGTGACAGGCTGCAAACATCACCCACACCAACAGCCACTGTGGCACTATCCGCTCCTGTGTGGACCTCTGTCAAACGGCCATCGCTGGTGTGTTGCCCTCTGCAGACTCCACCATGTCAGCTGTGCTGCGGTCGTGTTCACCAACAACAGTTTCTGCACATCCACCCTGTGCGGCAGGCGATGTTGGCTGGCTGTGTTCCGGCACAGACTCCTCACTGCCAGCATTGTCCTCCTGTGTGGCAGGTGATGTGATGTGGCTGTGGTGTACCTGTGCCTCACCATTGCTGGTTGTTTCGTCTTGGCTGGCGGTTGTGTGTGGGTGGCTGGTGTCCTGCACATCCTCCACATTGCCAGCAGTGTCCCCATGGCTGGCAGATGCAGTGTGTTGCTGGTTACCACTGTCCTCCTCACTGGTGTTAGGGGCCTGTTGCCTGGTCCTCCGTTGTCATGCCCTTGAGCGATGGACATGTACCCTTGCATTCTGCGTCTTCTGCCTCCTCATTGCCGTCAACAAGGTCTGATATCATGGGCTTTCAATCTATGCACTGGCATGGTGTGGGGCACCTGTGGAATGGAGGTTGGACACATTAAAGGAGACATGTAGGGCACTGGCTGTGTAGCAGTGGCACGGGTGTGGGTTAGTGTTTGCGGGACACCACATCCAAGTGACTGCACCACTGTGGTGTGGGCTGCATGGCGACAGCCACTGTGCTCACTGACCCTGTACCTGCAGTGTTCCTGCTCCCACCACGTAGGCGCCACTTATACTGTGATCATTCCACGACAACCATCCCCTCCCTACAAAGCTGCACATGTGGGTGGGGTCAGGCTGTGTTCCCTGCATCCTGCATTGATATTGCCATTGTGGCAGTGTCCGGTGCAGTACTGTGGGATACGTCGCTACCTGCCACACCTGCAGACCTGGATTGGGATGGTACATGGGATGTCAGACACTTACCTTGCCTGTCCATGTTCACCGCAGCTGCCATGCCCACTGGCCAGTCCACCTGCCCACCATCTCAAGAACTATCACAGGCTGTGCATCTGTGACCTTTGGAGACATGAGGGGAACACATGCGTGAGTGTGTTGGGCACAGGGATCAGTGGAACATGCAGTGGGGCTATAGCAGGGTGACAGCAACAATACACTGCTTACGATCTGGTGGTCTCTGGCCAGTTCTCATGGCCACATCACTTTCCCTGGCCATGTCCAGCATACATTGTAGGATCTAAGGGTCCTGTCTGGCCAGGTCCTGCCACCGGTGCTTGAGCTGGCGTATTGTACGCTGGACACCAGTGATGCGCTGCAGGTGCTCAGCAATTTGCTGCCAGACACCATCGCTCTCACTGGGGGGGGGGGTGTCTCCTGCAGCCTAGTGGTAGCAGTGTCCTACACCATTGCTGCAATATGTTAATAAGCTGTGCAGTCTCCTGGGGTGTGAACTTTGGTGCCCTGCCACTTAGGGTCAGCATTGGCCTGTGTGCCGTTGTGTATTTTTCAGACTACACTGAACAGCGGTGGTTTACTCGCAGTTCCGTGGCCTGTGGTGTCATGCAATGTGCTCAGCATATGTTGCTGCACGTGGCACGTGCACACACATGCATATCGTAGTAGTGGCAGTATTTTTCTGCAGGTTGCATGCATGTCACTGCACTGTAGCGCACCTGCGTCTTGTTCTTCCTGCACTATGTAGATGCACGGCTCACTGTTGTGCTGCCACTGCTCATGTAGCACTGTATAGCACACGGGTGTGTGTGGGGGGGGGAGCTGTGTAGGTCCCTGCCAGACTACACTGAACAGCAGTGGTTTACTCACAGTTCCATGCTCTATGGCGTCATGCAGTGTGTGCTCAGCACGTGTTGCTGCATGCGGCACGTGCGCAAATACGCATATTGCAGTAGCGGCAATTTTTCTCCGCAGGCTACATGTGTGTCACTGCACTGTCATGCACTTGCGTCTTGTTCCTCCTGCACTGTGTAGATGCATGACTCACTGTTGTTCTGTTGTTGCACATGTAGCACTGTATGGCACACTGCTGTGGGGGTGTTAGGGGGGACTGTGTGGGTCCCCTGTCTGGGGTGTGGGTGGGATGCCATGTATTCCATACACGCATGCATCACACATGGCAGCAGTTTACATCGACACCTGCTGCAAGCTGCAATTGCGGTGTACCGACATCCATGCAACTGCGTCATGCTGTCACGCAATGTTCTATTGTGTGTGCCATCATCTAGGTGCTATGCAGGTGTGCATGTCATGTATACTGTGGTGGCAGGGTGTATCATGGGGTGGGGGTGTGCAGCATATGTGCAGCACATTGCAGTAGCATGGCTTTTGTTTCCCAGGTGGGGTGGCATGGCAACTGTGGCTGAGCCTTGCCTCACTGTCCACTGTTCCTGGATGCTTGGTCTGTCCACCAGCTGCTGGGCACAGGGTAGGGGCACTGGCAGCTGTGTATGGTGTCACCCTCTCATGTCTCTAGCACTGGGCAGCAGGTCTGACTGTTGTGCTGTCATGGGTTTACTTTCGTATTGCTGCCGATGCACATTGCATGATGATGCTACCTTTATGGAAAGTTGTGGTCGATCAGGTCATGTCTAGCGCATTGTGCTGCCTGGCACAGTGCAGCTTGGGTCTGCGGCTGCCTCACAGGCCGGTCTTGATGGTGTCCATCCATGTTGAACTCCATGTCTGGCAGTGGTACATTGTTCTTCAGTGCAAGGTTATGCAGGATGCAGCATGCGAAGAATATCTTGCAGACCATCTCAGGGCTGTACTGGAGTGCTCCGCCTGACCGGTCCAGGCACCTGAACCATGCCCTGAGGATGCCAAAGGTATGCTCTATCACTGCCCTTGTTGCCACATGTGCGTCATTATACTGGCGCTCGGCTGCAGTGTGCGGGTGTCGGAGGGGTATCCTGACCCATGGCAGCTGTGGATATCCACTGTCACCTGTTGGGTTAGAGGGTACATTGTCACTGCACGATGGGGTTTTGCTGCCTCACCTGGGAGGTGGTGTTTACCCTGTGTGCCAGTTGTACCTACCAATGAGCCAGCCACCTCTGATTTTGTCCAGACTCAAATGCCTCATGCAGGCTATAGTTACATAGGATGTATGAGTCACAGCAGGAACCAGGGTACTGGGCCACTACATCCAGGATCCTGTACTGGGCATCGCACACAATCTGCATGTTCATGGAGTGGAACCTGTTTCTGTTCATGTAGACCTCTGCCTTACCTGGCGGTGCCCTGATGACTACATGTGTGCAGTCGATTGCATCCAACACCTGAGGAAACTGGGCCACATCGTAAAATGCCTGCTTGAGCACCTGCTGCTGCTGCTGTGCATCCCTTGGTAACTGGATGTACCTGTCCACATGCTGCAGCAGCGCATGCAGGACCTGCCTAAGGCACCATGACGTGGCAGGCTGTGAGATGCCCACTGTGTCACCCATAGGGGTTTGGAAAGTCCCTGTGGCTAGGCAGCACAATGCTACGGTGACCTTCACCTCCTCAGGGACGGAGTGCCCCATACGGGTGGCACTCTTGAGGTCTTCCCTCAGGTCATCGCCCAGCTCTGCTGTGGTGGCACTTGGCAGGTGGTACCGTGTGATGCTCCTCTGTGTGGTCTAGGTGTGACTTCGTGGGCTGGTATACATGTGGTGCATGGTGGCTGGCTCTTCTTTTGCTGCTATTGCGACTGCCTGTTCCTCTGGTTGCTGCTGTCACGCATCCTGTGGTGCCTATGCCACCTCTCTGCTGCCAGGAGTATGCCCATTAGGGCGACTGGGGCTGCCATTCTTCTCTCACTCACTTTCTATATGTGTGTGTCCACTGCTTGCTCAACAGTGTTTCTCTTCTGTGTGTCTCCTTGGGACCCTTTTAAACACCTGCTAACACCTGGTGTAACTTCTGCCAATTGCTGTTGGCCTATCTTGTTCTTCTGTTGCTTCTAGAATTGTACTTTGGTCCTATCTGCTACTTTCTTTGGCACATCTCGCAGTATGCATATGCGTATCTCAGGATATGTCACAACTGCAGCATAGGTGGACTTTGGCGTAATGAGTTCTGCCATGTCGCAGTTGCATTTTGTAGAATTCCGCATGTCACAACTGCGAGTGTAACTTGCCATTTGTGACATTCTTGGTTGGCATACCTCAGTTACGCTTGGCATACCCTTTTAAGAATCTGGCCCATGAATTGTGAAGCAGGAGTCCAGTTGAAGTTTGAAATATTGTTTTTAATTATTTAATTCTTTATTTATATATATTTTGCAGTCTGTTTCCACTACTTTTGCACTTTGAACTTGCACTCATTTTTACCTGTATAAAATAAAATTGCCAATAGGAGGCAGACATCTTGACGAAGTGCAGAGAACTTGCGCAAAATGTTGGTTTGCTCTCTGCCCATGTTGCTCTATTCTGAGTAAAACTTTTTTAACTTTCTTTTTTATCCTGCACCGGAACTCAGTAGGCAGTGTTCGTCTCCTTCCTTGAGCATGGTATGTGCACGAGCTTTCTTACTTTCCATTAATTTCCCCACCACTGATGTGAGACTGACTGGTCTGTAATTGCTGGCCTCCTCCCTGCTGCCGCTCTTATGGAGAGGGATCAACATCAGCCCATCGCTAGTTCTCAGGACCCCCCCCCCGTCGGCAGTGAGGGTATGAATAGTGTTGCCAGAGGGGCGGCTAGCACTATTCTGAGTTCTTTTACTACCCATGGCTGGATCCATTCTGGTCCATCGCCTTATTTGCCTTTATGGCTTCCAATCCCCAGTGGACTCTGTCTTCTGAAAATGAACTTGTGTCCACTCCCCCCTCCTCGTGATGCCTGCAGATGCATGTTGCCCCCCCCACTCTGAAGATTGAGCAGAATTACATGTTAAAAATGTTAGCCTTTTGTTGAACTTCCTCTGCATAGTTCCCCATTGCTCTCTTGATCCTCACTATACCACAGCTTGCCTTCCTCTCTTTGCTAAAGAAAGTCTTATCCCCTTTTTTGACTTCCTGGGCTATCATCTCCTTTTGGAACAACAAGCCAGAAAATCCCAGCTCCCAGAGACACAGGGCCAGTGCACAGATCCCAGACGGGATTACAAAGTTCAGATAGTCACCAGTCTCCACTCCTCCACAGTTGGTAGAATCTAGCACCTGGATGTGTAGCTTTTGTTATATATTGGCTAAATCATTTTATAACCAGACTGAAAAAGCAGCATATGGAAGAAATTGCCAATAAATATTTTTATTCCATAGAAGTCACAAAGCTTAGAAAATGCAGTAAAACTTGCATCAATAAGATTCACTTAGTTATTTCAGACTTGTGAAGTTTCAAACTTGAGCTAATTTTACCTTAGATTCAAGTACACTTGATTTCATAATAATTTGCTATACATTAGCGTCACTTTTGATAGAACCTTTGCATCAAAAACCCACATAGAAAGTTCAAAACATTTGTGCGCAAATAGTGTTCAAAATACGTGCAGAAATAAATTTGTATCCAGCATATATCAAAAATCATCAGAATTGATACAAGGCAACTTGTTTGAAAAGGTGGGGGGATTGATTCAAAAACTCTGTAAATGCAGGCCACAAATAAAATGCAGACTGAAGCACTGTGACAAAAGGGAATGTTTCTTCCAATGATCTGTCTGTATCAACTACTTGGAGAGTTAAACTGCCACATAGATGAAACAGAAATGCTGAGGTCATTTAATGATCCTATAGAATGTGGTTACAGCTGCGATTCACTGCAAATGACTGGTGCCCAATAATACCTCAAGTGTCTCTCGAATGTAATAAATCAGCTCCACGAATCTTCATAAATTGTTCTGTCATAAAAAAATGATCCATGATTGAAATAGGAACTGAACCACTGGCACCTGGCAGTATCAAAGGTTGTGTCATGATCCCATAGGTGTAGAAACAGTTGTGTGACTTGGCTAAGGTAAACGCAACAATGTTCTTGTTGCTAAGTTCAACTGAAGGCCCTAAATTCCTCATGTATTGCTGTGGTCATTAAAATGATTCTAAACGGACTTGGGTAAGGGCTGAATCGCTGTCTGCAAAGACAAAGCGCAATAGTCACACACAATTACTGATACTGAGCAGAGGCTAGGCGCATGGAAATTCCCATGTATTACGACTCAGACCCATATTTGCACATCCACTGATTGGTGCCTTGAAAAATTGTCACTTGTACCACCTTCCTGTTCATCTTGGGATATTGAAGTCTCATGAGGATTTTTTTGTAATGGTAGTTCAGTCGAACTATAAAGATATCTACCTTAAAAAGAAAAAAAAAAAGTCTAATTAGATTTATTACCTGGGAGCCCTGCATAATAAGAGTCTGCTTTCTGTGCATTACTGATTAAGGAAGTCCTGTCATTCTCTTTCAGACTGTCAAGTCTCTTCTTCGTCCCTGGCTCTCATACTTTACTGTTTCCTCCACTGACAGATGTGAAGCTTTTTCATCCTTTTTTTGCTTGTTTGTTTATCGAAGCTCGCTCAGATCTGTATCACCATCTTGCTACTTGAGCCACCAATCCCCTCCATCTTACCCCTCTGTTTCCTCCTCTTTGTTTCATCTTGCATTGATTTTTCCTGGACCTCACTGTTTCATCCATGAAAAGATCTTTCCTCTTTGGATCTGATCTCTTTCCAAATCGCCTCATTCTGTCCTATTACTCTTAGCCCCTGTATTACTGCTGTCAGCAAATTTCATGTATTGCTGTGCATAGACAGGGTGGAGGCTGTCCAGAGGAGGGCAACCAAAATGGTGCAGGGTCTGCACCAGAAGACACATGAAGAAAGACTAAAGGATCTTCAGATGTATATCCTCGCGGAAAGGAGGGAGAGGGGGGACATGATAGAAACTTTCAAATACCTCATGGGAATCAACAAAGTCCAAGAGGGTAGCATCTTTCAGAAAAAGAGATGTGCAAGAACAAGGGGGCACAATTTGAAGATAGAGGGGAGACATCTCGGAGGTAATGTGTGGAAGTATTTCTTCACAGAGAGGGTTGTAGATGAATGGAACAGCCTTCCTGAGGAGGTCGTGAAGTCAGAAACAGTGGGGGGAATGCATGGGACAGACATAAGGCAATTCTAGTGGGGGTAGGAGGAAGTAGGCTGTTGGTTAACTAGGATCTGTAGCTTATCCATTAGGTAGGGGAAATGGGCAGACTAGGTGGGCCAAGCGGTCCTTATCTGCCATCAAATTCTATGTTTTTATGTTTGACACTGTCACCTTCCCCAATTAAAACTGCTACTATCTCATTCCAACTAAAGCCCACCATTGATCTCCTCTCTCATTTCTTATCTTCCCTTTTTCAGTAAAGTATTTGTAAAAACTGCCTTTCCCTATCTACCTGCATGTGAGGATCATTAGCTGGTTCATTTAGGCTTTAGTTCAGCTTATGGTATGGAGACTGAACTCATCTAGATGGTCAGTGACCTCATTTTGGAGGGCAAGGGCTCTTTTTCCATCATTATTGTCCTCCACCTCAGCACTGCCTTCAATACTGTTGACTGTGCCACCCTATTTGACGGAATCAAGCACTGTAATGCAATTTATTTATTTATTTATTGAATTTTGATGATTGGGTAGGCCCACTGGGCCCTGGAGGTCCCTTTTTCAGGGGCGACCCGGGAGTTACAGGACTATTAGGATACACAATTAGAGCAGATGTAGATTATAGCATATAACAGGTGAACTACAAATATATATATATATATATATATATATATATATATATATAAATGACGTATTACATAGCAGGTTACAGTGATTAGCAAAGTGAAACAATGGGGAGAGCCAGAGCAACACCTGGGTCGCAATAACCCGAGTAGAGTATTTTGGGAGGAGAGCCAGTAGAGAAGGGTTAGGGCTCCCAGCTCAGGTAGGTGTGAGGTAAGTGCTCAGGCAGGAGGGTAGTGTGGAAGTGTCAGGTAACATAGCATTGGCTCGAGGCAAGCATGTGTGCCTTGAGTCTTGTTCGGAAGCTCACAGGTGATGTAGCTTCCCGAACCTCAGGAGGAAGGTTGTTCCATAGGGAAGGGGCGGTGTGGGAAAAGGACATGCCCCCTGTCTTGGTCCTTACCCTAGGGACTGCGAGAAGAGTTTGGCCTGAGGTCTGTAGGTTATGAGGATTTTGCTTGGCAGTTATGAGCCCTGCGAGGCCTGGGGGAGGTGCTGAGCTAATTAGCTTATGTGCTAGGCAGAGCACTGGGTACCTGAGACGGGCTTCGAACGAAGGCCACCTGAGAAGTGGTGGCTCCTAGAGTGGGACTGAGTGGCAAAGCAGACTACCTTATTGTACAAGACCTGTAACTTACTGAACTCAAGCTTGGCCATTCCCTCAAGTATTGGGGAAGCATAGGTGAGTGTTGGGAGGAGGACACACGAGGCAGTGGCAGTCCTGGCTTCAGGGATCAGCTGATCTTTGAGACGATAGAGTTTACCAAGTTTACCGTGAATGGCTTTGGTGACTTGGTCAACGTGTTATTTTAGAGTGAAACCTTGGTCCAAAGTAAGGCCAAGGTATTTTGTGGAGGCAACCACTTCAAGTTTGTTACCCGCCCTGGAAGTGAGTTGTAGGTGTTGTGTTCTGTTTTGGCCAAGGGATCTGTGTCCAAACAACATGGCCTTGGTTTTGGTAGTATTAAGGACCATTTTATTCTTAGTAAGCCAGTCCTCCATAGTGAGTAGGTCCTCTTGGAGGGATGGACCAAGGTCACCCAGGTTATCAGAGGATCTGTAAATCACGGCGTCATCAGCGTACTGGATGACATTACTGCTCCTGCAGTGGTTGTGCAGATGATTTATAAACAAGGAGAACAGGAGGGGACAGAGTATGGACCCTTGTGGTACCCCTGCCTTAAGGGGCATTGGATCAGAGATCTTGTCCTTCCATTTGACCCTCTGAGAGTGACCAGAAAGGTAACTTTCAAACCACCTGAGAGCATGAGTGTCCAGGCATATGTTACACAATTTGTGATGTAGGAGACGGTGGTCGACCAGGTCAAAGGCCTTGGAAGGGTAGATGAAAACCACACCTGTGCTGGACCCTGAGTCAAGTTCCCTAAGCACATCTGCTGAGAACTTAGAGCGGTGTCTGTCCCATGTTGAGCTGGAGAAAGAAGCCGGTGTGCCTCTAAGTATTCACGGAGTTGAGTGTACACCAGTTTTTCCTGGATTTTTGCAAGAGTGCAAAGCAGGGAGATTGGCCTATAGTTGCCAGTGGGTTCTGCAGGCCCACCCTTGTGGACAGGGACCACATGATCGTGTTTCCACAGCTCAGAGACAGTCCCTTCTAGAAGGGACCTGTTTATGAGCCAGGTAAGGGGCCTTGCGAGTGCTGGAGCACCGTCCTTGAGTAGTCTAACTTGGATACCATCAGGCCCACCTGATCCTTTGGTTTTCAAGGACTTAAGAAGAGTGAGGACTTCTTTAACCTTAGTTGACGTCAGATAAAAAGATGGGCGGTCTAGGTTAGGAGGCTCCAGAATATGGGACTTGTTTTTAGTCACTGGGAGCCCAGCCTTGTAATCGTCAAGGTTCGTGAAATGGCGATTAAGGGCCTCAGCAATGAGGGTCCCATCATTCAGTAACTGCCCATTTGCCTCTATAGGGCCTGGGGCTGCCTTGCTTTTTCCCTGTATCAGCTCGTTGATGTGCGACCAGAATAACCTCGGGTTGCCTAGGTTAGTTTTCTGGAGGTGATTGACGTATGTCCTTTTTGCCAGTTTGACTGCATGCTTAGTTTGGTTTCTAAGAGCTCTGTAGGTCTCAAGGTCAGCTAGGAGCGAGGAGCTCTTGAACTTTTCCAGGCTTTGTCGCGGCGGATCATCAGGGCCTTTGGGGGGGAGTGATCCGCTTGTAGCAACTGCCTTTAACACGATGTGTCTTCACCGGAGCAAAGAGATCGGCAGCCCTCGTGAGGTTTTTTTTGGAAGGCGACTGCCCTGTCCAGGGTAGGGAGGCGTCTTAGCGGACTCCAGTCAATGTTACTGAGAAAAGTATTGTATTGCTCGGGTGAGAATTTAGAGTAGTCCCTCGTTGTGAGTGTTCTAGGTTGAATCCTGTGTGCCCTGTTCCTCCAGACACAGAAGATGGGCGAGTGGTCTCTCAGGGCATCGACCATAGTGCCTGCCAACTGAATATTCTTTGGGTTTGACACCAGGGCCCAGTCGACGGTTGAGTGCCTTCCCGTTCTATGATTCATTCTAGTGGGTTCAGTGATAATCTGGGTAAGATTTACCTCATGTAGCAGGCCATTAATAGATGGCTTAGCCTCCTGTGCCCAGTTCAGGTTGACGTCCCCCAGTATGAGGAATTCTGATGAGACCTCAGTGGTTAGGGCTTTAGAGAGTGTCTCCAGGGATTGGAGAGCATTCTTAGCTCTCCAGTCTAGCTCCTTCCTTTCTTAGTTTTTCTTATACCTGCTTTTGTGGTTTCTGTAATGGTGTTTTCTCTTCTACATTCAACACCTACCACTTGATGTACCTTAGGGCTTGATTCTTGGCTCTTTTATTTGATTCTTGGTCCTCTGCTATTCCCTATCTACCTTCTTGGCCATCTTATCTCAGTTTTCAACCTTGATTATTAGGTTTATGCTGACAATATCCTTTGATCACTCTTGTCATATTTATTTATTTATTTAGTTTTTGTTTGCTGGTTAGAGTACACTAGACAAGCAAATCCCTATTTATAGGTACAGCCCAGGATCTTATCTATATTTCTTAACTAATTAAACACCTGGAGCCAAATATTGAAGTTAGCGCGGGTGCTAACTGGTGTTTGCCTGCACTAAATGAAATTTGCGCCCAGTTTTTGGGTGCGGCCCATATTCAGAGACCCCTGTAGTAGGGGCTAAACCCCTTGATGCCCAAGTGGTAACATAACACTCTGCCCTTACAAATGAGGGGTCTCCCCTACATATGGGTGCAGTTGCAGTTTCAAAGGTTTGCATCAGCAGTAAGTGGCACCCAAAGTGGTGCAATTACAGCTTCCGAAAAACGAGTCTGAACTGGGTGCAAACCCCATGCCCTCAACTCACTGATGGCAGGACAACAGTATTGCATCTGCCTCCTGTTCATCTATCCCATGACAGGCAGAAGGCTCCCTAGTGAGTAGTGGCAACCCCTTACCCCCGAGCACCTATCTCGATGCTTTTACAGTGTTCCCTGGTGGCTAGTGGCACCCGCTCAACCTCTGATTCCCCTGTCCTGGTCAGTGTGAAGGAGTCCATGACATGTAGTGGCACCCCTCATACTCCGATCTCTCGTCCCAGTTAGTGTGACAGAGTCTCTGATATCTAGTGGCAGCTCCCCACCCTCTGATCCCCTGGCCTAGTGAATGTAAATGATGCCCTGGTGTCTAGTGGCATCTCCCACTTTCAAGCACCCATCCCATAGCATATGCTCATCAATGGTGGCGAGTGGCAGTCCCCTGCATGACTGTCTCAAGGCTGTGAAAATATTCCTTGGAGTCTAGAGCCCCCCCACACACACACACCCATCCCCCTGAAGGTAATATGTACCATCGTGGCACCCCCAAACACCCATCCTGTCAATGTCCCTGTAGGTTGTGGTGTCTAGTGGCACCTGCTCCACCTGATCACACACGCAGGAGAGTATTACCATAGCCCTGATGTCCAGTGGCACTCTTCACCCCACCTAATCTCCCAGCCCATGTCCCCTGTGCAGTCCTTGCAGTTCTCAAACAGATAGCTCTCCACCAGCAAGGACCAGTGCCAGTAGAAGTGAATTAAATTCCATAGAGCTATTACTTCGGCTCTGAAGTCTCCACCTTGAATCAAAAGGCACTAAATGTTGTGTCAGGTTAAACTTAAACTTTTATTATTAAAAGCATAAAGATACATGGACAGCCAGTCCCACAGCTTTGGAACAGGCTGTCCATGTATCTTTATGCTTTTAATATAATAAAAGTTTATGTTTAACCTGACACAACGTTTAATGCCTTTTGATTGAAGGTGAAGACTTCAGAGCCGAAGTAATAGCTTTATGGATTCTTATACAGTCCTTGGCATCCATTGATACCCTTGTCTCCACCCCCTGAATGACGGTTGCCAAATGCACTGGCACATATCGGCGATCTAACACCCTTGCACAACTCGCATTTATCACACCTCCCACCCCCCTCCTTATTGGGCAGGACAGGACCATGTGGTGCATCCCTCCATGGTGACTGGCATAACCCTCCTTGACCCCAGAGGTGAGACGAGGGTTTTGCCAGTAAGAGGGGGGCTGTACCGGCCCTGGAGGTGAGAGGAGGGCTGTGCCAGTCACCATGAAGAGATGCACCACACGGCCCCATCCTGCCAGGTAAGGAGGGGGGTTGGGGTGGGTGCTGTGCTGAGTGCATGCGGGGTGGTTGGGGTCCGCTGCACTCCCAGTATGTGCTAGTGCATTTGGCGACTGGCATTCGAGGTGTGGGGGCAGGGGTACCACTGGAAACCAGGGATTATTTAGAGGATATCGGCCAGGACAGGTGATTGGGGGAGGGGGCTGCCACTAGATAGCAGTATGTATGTTGACATCAGTGGGTCGGGTGTTTGAGGGGGGTGCTGTGAACTATCGGGGTACATATTACCTTAAAGGTGACAGGTGCGGGTGGGGGGTGCCCTCTGGACTCCAGAGAATATGTTCACAGCCTCGGGACGGTTGTTGGGGAATGGAGTGCCCATGCCACTAGCAACTAGTGATGGGTGTATAATATGGGATAGGTGCTCGAAGGGTGGGGGGGTGCCAGTAGACACAAGGGCATCGTATACACTCACTGGATGGGTGCTCGGGAATGGGGGTTTCTATTTGACACCAGGACCTCATTTAAACCTACCAGGGTGGGGGATCAGAGGGTGGGTGGTGCTACTTGACACCAGGGACTCCATTCACATAAACTGAGATTGGGGATTGGAGGGTGGGGCTATGCCACTAGACAACAGGGACTCGTTTCACGACCCATTACGGGGATTAGAGGGTGAGTGTTGCCATTAGTCACCATGGCAAGGGCTAGACGTGTGGGATGTGTGTACGAGAGGGGTGCCACTAGATACCAGGACAAGGACTAGACGCATGCGGGACAAGAAATCAGGGTGGGGGGGTGCCACTAGCCACAAGAGATGATGTCAGGATGGGCACAGCTGTGCTGCCACTTCCCATGCAGTTGGGCCCATAATGGGCATGCAGATGGCCCCTTAGCCTCATGCATGCCCAGTGGGCTCATTTGCATAGTACGGTTGAATATTGCTCCATGGCTGTCTCGGCACTGACCTGAGGGCACAATTCCCTCTGGGCTGGACGCAGCCCAGGTCGCTGTCCGGGAAGTGTACATTGACCTAGTACAGCACCGACATTGGCCGATGTTCCGTCAGATAGAATGTGTCTGCTATATGACTGAATATAGCACCCTCTTGGTCGGGCGCAGGATGCAGTGCAAACCTTTCTGCCCCACTTTTATGCTGTTTTGAATATCTAACCTCTGGCTTTACTAGAACTTTAAGCATAATATTTCTTAAGACAGAAGTGCTGCTCTTGGGTAAAAAGAGTATCCATGTGACCCTCTGCTCCATCCATAAACCTCCTCAACTCTAACCTCATGTTTTCTTCTTCTGTTCTGAGGCCTTCTGTCCTCTTTTACCTGAATTTTCCTCCTCTCACTGCATTCCTAATAGCTTCAAAATCACAGCTCAAACCCTTATTTTATAGTTTTACTACCCTGCCTCAACTTCTGTAACTTCCTTTACGTTTAGCCTTCCTTAATTACAACAACTTAGATTACAGTTTATCCAAACTGCTGTAGTCTCCCTCCTCATCTGCCCTCAGACACCACTACTGGCTTCCCATTTCTTTAAGATCCAGTTCAAGATTTCCTTTCTCAATTTCAGAATCCCACTTGGGCCCTTCTTTCTCAGAGTTCTAGTTTCTTGTTCTCCCCTCATACTCCCTGCCTTCTCTGGCACCAAACCTTTTCTTTTCTCCCTCCACAGTCTGGTCACTGTTGGGGCAGAACTTTATCAGCTGACGGCCCTGCTATCTAAAACAGCCTTCCTACCTCGAATTGCTTCTTCAAGACCTACTTTTTTTTTTTAACTCAGCTTTATTCAAGACATATCAGAAAATCACAAGCATTAAATATAGATATTCGGCTTCAACATTTGGCCACAATTCTATTCATGCAGAGCAATTGTCAGCTGTTGTATTTTGTCTGTGTTGTGTGACTTATCTACATATCAGCACTCAACCTTTCATGATTCATGTTATCCAATTAACCAATACCATATGTAGAAACGCTAATAAACCATAACCTTCTTCCTTAAATAGAAAAAAAGGGTTTTGCAATGATGCCTGAGGAATTCTACAGACGAACAAGTCTGATTTGTCAGTCTAGGGGTTTTTCTTATCTTTCTTTCCATTGTGATTATTTTGAGGGAGGAGAAGCAAAAAGGAAAGTGGTTACCTGGTAGGGTCGCAAAGGCCAGTGGAGAGTGGGGCAAGACAAACCAAGCCAGGGTCCTGAAGGCTCCATCTGGGGGAGAGTGTCGGACATCTGGGTTCCTAGTCCACTCCTCCAGAGATCCAAGGCAGCATCTGGAGCCAGAGATCCATGCATCCTAGGGGACCTGTTCCCAGGTATCTAGAGCAAGTGAATGAATAGACAGATTTAAGATCAAGAGTCTATTATCTGTAGATGTGATACGAGGGGCACCTGGCTTTGCTAACCTATGCTTCTGTGAGGCACTGGGATCGTCTTTCTGGTCTGCCAGCTGTTCCAGACCCTCCAATGTGCCACCCGTTTGTCGTGCCGCAAGCATAACCTTGCGGTTACCAGCTCCATTTCATGTATTTTTTCCATTCTAGACTCCCATTCCTCCTGTGATGGAACCAGCACTGTGAACCAGTGAGAAGTAATGCATTTTAAGGCAGCAACCATGCAAATCAAAACCAATTTTCTGGTATCTGGGCTAAGCCTGGGTGTTGCTGGAAGGCCTAAAATCCACTGACTTAATTCTAGAGGGATGTCTACCCCTGTGACTTCCTGTGTTAATTTTTGGATGGTAGTCCAGAACGGGGTCAGCATCGGGCACTGCCAGAATATGTGTGAGTGAGTACCCTGCGCCCCGCACTGCCTCCAGCATCTATCAGAGTCGGAAGGTTGGTAGTGCTTAGTGATCATAGGAGTTCTAAAGAACCTAATGAAGATCTTCCAATAGAATTCCCTCCATTGAGGGCTGGCTGTGACCTTCCAGCTTTTGACCAGTCCTTTTTCCCATTCTGTATCTGGGATTACTGTCCCCGCCTCTTGCTCCCATACTTCCTTTATGTTCGTTATTGTGCTACCCTGAGCCTTTTGTAGGAGACTGTATATTCCTGTTATGTATCTTTGGGGGTTCCTTACCTCTACTACCCAGTAGATGTATTCTTCCCACTCTGAGGGGGTCCTTGAGAGTTTCTGTAGGTTCCCTGGGGAGTTGATAAAATGTCTGGTTTGTATATATCTCAGGAATTCGAAACTGTCCCACCCAAACTTCTCCTTTGCCCTGCTGTAAGTGATGCACTGCCTGTTTTCAATGAATTGTGAAAATCCCCTTTCTCTCCCATTTGGCATATGCTGTGTCCAGCCTTAGTGGGGTAGAGCTGTCTTCACATCTAATAAGCGACATAGGACCCAGTTCCAGGGGAGTAAGTGTAAGTCTTCGAACTTTTTGAAGCATCTTTCAACTATGAATCACCCATCTGTTCCTAATAGTGTGCATTATTTCAGGGGGTGTGATGGTCAGAGGTAGTGGCTGTCCAGCCACTCCTTTCTTTTTAATCACCAGTGGTGATGAACAATCACTTCTCGCTTCTTCAGTGATACCCAACTCTTTCATTTTTTGTATTTCCTTAACCTTGTCTGCTCTTAACTGCTCTGGTAATCTGTATGTCGTTTGTCTTATAGGGTGAGCATTCTCTGTCACTATTATGTGCTCAACCCCTTTTGTTTGGCCTGGCATTGTGATAAATGTACTTTTAAATGTCTTTACTAAGTTACACATTTCTCCAGTTTGTTCAGTGGATGAGGAAACACTCACCTTAACAGCATCAGAAGTTACAGTTTATTCCAGTATGCCATAAGTTATATCAATATCTTTAGCAGTTTCTGTAATACTAACAAAGCAACCTTTGGTGTTTTATTAACCCATTTCCTCAGGAAGTTAGCATGGCATATAAAGGTATGATTTTTTCTTATCAGGGGTCTCAGTCTCACAGTTAGCTGTACCAGTACGTCTAACCACTTTATAAGGCCCTTATTTCGGTAGCAGTTTTGCTGTTTCAGTCCCTCCCTACACACACAGAAACTGCATTCAGTGAAGCAGGAGCCCAGCCTTCCAGAAATGACCGGAGTTCAGCGGGGGCAAGAGTTAGCAATCCAATTTGTAAGTCCCCACCTTCCTATTTGCAGGTTATACTATTTGACCACCAGGAGGTGCTAGTGAGACACCTGTGTATTCTAGTATCCACTTTAGTTCCAAAGCCCATCCTGGCCAGCTTCACTCATGTTATAGCTAAACCTGTGGGATCAAACGCAGTTTCTCTAGGAAATTCTGACGTTCCCCTTCCAGGTTTTGAACCCCTTCTGCACCAGAGGTGGTGACATTAGCCACTTTGCCATCTTTGCAGTCCTGCTAGGGGCTAATGCCAATGAAATACTTAGCTTAACAAAGACTGCTACACTATATTACCGAGTCCCAGTGTCATTCTCCTCATGGTTTCCAGGCCGGGAGTCCCACCCACACATCTAATAGGTAGCACACATCCCCTAGGATCCACCCCTGTGTCTGCTGGCTGCATCAGTTAGCTACAACCAGCTGACAAGTGAGACAAATGGGACAAATGGGGCAGACAGAGGAGCAGCAAAGGGGTTGGGGCACAAGGAACATAAGGGAGTCCAGGCTGGGGCTCGGCCCCCAGACTGCAAGGGTAGGTGGGATCTTCAGCAGGGTTGTGCGGTGCACTGGGTGTGGGTCGTCAGTAGTGTTGGCAATGACATGGAGGTTGGGTGGCTGCATGGTGTGTAGGCATTTGGCACTGATATGGGATGAGGTGTGGGGTCTGAGATGGTCACTCGAACGGGCAGAGGAGAGGGGTAGAGGTATAGGGGGGACTGGTGGAGGCATTTTGAGGGAGTAGGTTGGAACGGGTGGATGGGAAAATTCACTCAGGGCTGTGGGAGCAGGGGAGCAGCAGGCAGGGGCTGAAGACTGGTGGGAGGAGTACAAATCGGTACAAAGGCAAAGAGGGTAGAGTGGAGAGGGGCGATGGGGATGCATTGGAAGGGGATGCTGGTGTCAGTACAGGGCAGGAGCATGAGCAGGAGGGATGGCAGGTAGTTCAGGGAAAGGGTCCTAGGACTGAATTTATGAGAAGAAAGGGGGGGGACGATCCCCTGTAGAGGAAGGGCAGGTGGGGGGCTTCGTGCACAAAAATAGATTTGCTGCACTACAGTCCCAGGATGAGGGGGAGAGAAAGGAAGTTGGGGATAAAAGGGGGGCAGTCGAGGAGAGCCTGTTAAAACCCATGGCAGAAGGGAAGATGGGAGTCCCACCCTTGCATAGAGCAGGGATAAACTGCAAGCATAGAGATGACAACGTACGGGAGGAATCACCCTGGGACACACTCAACCTGAAGAGTGAAGTAAGGGTTAGCGAAACAAGGGGCGGTGGGGGGGCCTGTGCAGGTGGGTAGGGACCTAAGCATTTGAAATTTCAGACACTAAGCAGGACAAAGCAGGCCAGGAGGGGAGTTGGGGGGGAAATGGGAACTCCTGCCACAAAACGGGGCAAAACAGGGTAGGGGGTGGTCATGGAGTCTTGTCACAAAGCAGGAGGAAGCGGGGCAGGGCAGGGACATAGAGCCGGGGGTATGGTGGAGTGGAGATAGGAGTCCAGTGACTGGACTCTGGAGGGTGCAGAGTGTGGGGGTAGCTAAGGGGGTGGTCAAGACTAGGGAGGTTGCAATGGGAGAGGAGGAAAGAAACAACAGGAAAAACATGGTAGCGAAAGGTACTGGGAAGCCAGCAGAAGAAAGGGGCAGTCTAAGGGGGGTTGGAGGAAAGGGTTTTGATTGTTGAGGACTCCATTATTAAGGATGTTAGTTGGGTGGAAGGGGGGCAAGGGCAGTAGGATCTGGATTGAATGCCTGCTGGGCATGACGGCAGCACAGGTCATTCATCACATCCCCTCGTGGGGGAATGAGCAGGATGAGAGGACTCACTTGTTGTTCCACCTGGGAACAAATCACCTCACAGGAAATAGTTTATTAGAGGTGCAGGCAAGATTTGGAGCGCTAGTGAGGTTCTGCAGCAGTTTGAGGTATAAATCGGTGGCTTTCTCAGAGGTGCTGCCAGTCCCAAGGGCTAGCCCTTGAGAGGAGTCAGATGATAGCAGGGTTTAACAGTTGACTCACCAGCTGGTGTGCTCAGAGAGGCTTTGGTTTGGTGGGGGATTGAGGGACAGTGTGGAGAGGCAACAGCCTTTTTGCCCCAGATGGGTTGCACTTAAATAGGGAAGGGAAGGCAGTGCTAAAGTGCAAACTAGCAGAGTATATGGAGCACTACTACAATTTAAACTAAATCGGGGGTCTGGGGTGGGTTCAGGTAGAGTCACACCACAGGGCAGATGATAAGGGGCAACCACCTCCCCCCCTTCCCAGAACGCAAAGCACCGAATTGGGGGAGAGGGTAGGCAAGCTAGTACAAGGGGAAGGGAAAAGGAGGCTGGGGTTTGTAGGGCCATGTGTACCAATGCCAGGAGTCTAGGAAACAAGATCCCGGACCTGGCAGTGGTCATGGCTAAGGGTAACCTTGACATAGTGGGAATTGCTGAAACTTGGTGTCACAAAGGGCAGGATTGGGACATGATAATACCAGGGCATACATTGTTTAGGAGGGACAGGGAGGACAGGAGAGGTGGGGGGGGGGGCACTTTACGTGAAGGAGGGGATCAGGGCAATGGAACTGCAGGGTAGATGGTGGAGGGTTTATGGGTCTCGATGACCACGGGAAAGGGAGATGTGCGCATTGCAGTGATATACAGACCACCAGTGCAGTAGATAATAGTAGATAAACAGATGACAGAAGAGATCCTGAGGATGGCAAATAAGGGTGAGGTGCTGCTGATGGGGGACCTCAACCTGCCGGACGTGGAATGGGGCACCCTATCAGCCTCATCCACCAGTAGTAGGGCAATTGTGGACTTTCTATAAGCAGCCCTACTCAAACAGCTGGTCAGGGAACCAACTAGGGAAATAGCGGTTCTGGATTTAGTTCTGACAAATGGTAATAGGGCAGGGGAGGTATCTGTGGGGGAGAACCTTGGTACGAGTGACCACAGCACCATTACAGTACATACGTTGGCTGATGTTCACCGGACCAAGGGGAAGGTGCTGAATTTCAGGCGAGCAGATTTTAAGAGGATGGGGAAATAGGTTTATCAAGCACTGGAAGGTGTGGGGGAGCTCGGGGGGTGGCACTCGGGAGAGAGCAATTTTAGACCTCGTACTCTCAAATGGGGACAGTGAGAGGATCTCAGATCTAGAAGTGGGTAGCCATCTGGGAACAAGTGGCCACCAAACAGTGTGGTTCATGATAAACTCAGCTGCAGAGTCAAGCCATACAAAAGTGAGGGTACTGGACTTTAGGAGGGCTGATTTTGTCAAAATGGGAGAGTGCCTTAGAAAAGCACTAGCAAACAGGCAAGAAGGAGGAGTGGCGCAACAATGGGGAAACATCAGAACTGCCATCACCGAGACAACAAGCCTTTGTGTGAAGCAAATAAACAAATCAAAACGAAAGAAAAAGCCACTATGGTTCTCAAAAGAGGTGGCGGGGAAGGTTAGGGAGAAAAAGATAGCATTTAGGAAGTATAAGGAAACACAGGAGGAGCAGGACAGAGAACTGTACCAGTTAAAGCAGAAGGAAGCAGGGAAGGCAGTCAGAATAGCAAAGGCACAAACTGAGAAAAAGATAACCAACTCTGTTAAGAAGAGGAATAAAACCTTTTATAGGTACATTAGGGAACATAGAAAGACAAAGGGAGGGATAGTGAGGCTGAATAGAATGGACAGTGGGTGGGCAGAGAGGGACAGTGAAAAAGCAGGGATACTGAAAGAATACTTCTGCTCAGTATTCACAAAAGAGGAGGAGGGGGAGGTACCTAATCCAATTAACAGAAGTACTCTGGATGGGGGTCAATCCCAGTCCTTTCACAGAAGAAAGGGTTCTGAAAGAACTCCTAAAACTGAAGGTGGACAAAGCAATGGGGCCTGATGGGATTTACCCCAGAATTCTGAAAGAATTAAAGGGAGAACTAGTGATGCCACTGACTATCCTTTTTAACAAATTACGAGAGGATGGTGTGGTACCTGAGGACTGGAGGAAGGCGGATATGATTCCCCATCACAAAAGTGGGAGCAAGACAGAGGCAAGAAACTACAGACCTGTCAGTTTGACCTCTGTGGTAGGGAAAATGATGGAATCACTTCTGAAGGAAAGAATTGTTGAGTAACTAGAGGCCAGTGGGGCACAGGACCCAAGGCAGCATGGATTCACAGGGGGAAGGTCATGTCAGACGAATCTAATCGATTTCTTTGACTGAGTGACCAAAGTAGTAGACCAGGGAGGGACTGTGGACATGGCCTACCTAGACTTTAGTAAGGCATTTGACACAGTCCCACACAAAAGATTAATAAACAGATTAGCCAGCATGGGAGTGGGTCCCAGGGTGGTAGCCTGGGTAAAACATTGGCTGGTCAACAGGACACAGAAGGTAATGGTAAACGGAGTCCACTCTGAAGAAAGGGGGGTTACTAGTGGGGTACCGCAGGGTTCAATACTGGGTCCAGTCTTTTTTAATGTCTTTTATAAGTGACATTGCAGAAGGACTGGAAGGAAAAGTATGCCTCTTTACAGATAACACAAAGTTCTGCAACAGGGTTGATACACAAGGGGGGTGTGGAAAGGATGAAAAGGGACTTGGCAAGGTTGGAGGAATGGTCAGAAGTATGGCAGCTTGGATTCAGTGCAAAGAAGTGCAAAATATTGCACCTGGGAAGCAAAAACCCAGGGGAAGAGTACACAATGGGGGGTAACAACAACAAAAATGGAAAAGGACCTGGGGGTAATCATATCAGATGACCTTAAGGTTAGCAAGCAATGTGAGAAGGCAGTAGGGAGGGCTGGGGGGATACTGGGATGTATAGGGAGAGGCATCACCAGCAGAAAACAGAAAGTTGTTATCCCTCTGTACAGACAGTTGGTGAGACCCCATCTGGAGTACTGCATCCAGTTCTGGAGACCCCACCTCTGCAAGGACATAGACAAGATGGAGGCAATCCAGAGGAGGGCAACTAAAATGGTACAGGGTCTGCAAGAGAAGCCATATGAGGACAGACTAAAGGAGCTTAATATGTATACCCTTGGGGGTTGGGGGGGACATGGTGGAAACTTTCAGGTACCTCAGTGGAATCAACAAAGTCCAAGAGGGTAGCATCTTTCAGAAAAAGAAATGTGCAAGAACAAGGGGACACAATTTGAAGATGGGGGGTGCGACTCAGGGGCAATGTGAAGAAATATTTTTTCACAGAGAGGGTGGTGGACGCATGGAACCACCTTCCTGAGGAGGTTGTGGGTCTAAAACTATGGGAGAATTCAAGAATGCGTGGGATAGACATAAGGCAATTCTTGATGGGGGTAGGAAGAAATAGGCTATTGGTTAACTAGGATCTGCAGCTTATCCTGTAGGTAGGGAAATGTGCAGACTAGGTGGGCCAACTGGTCCTTATCTGCCATCAAAGTCTATGTTTCTATGTAGCGGACATGTGGGATACGATAAAGGGGGCCAAGGGGGAGGCCACAGACCTCTGTGTAAGGAGGCTGAATAAGAATAGAAAGAAAAGAAAGCCCCAGTGGTTTAGCAGGGAGGTGGCAGAAAGGATCAGGGCAAAGAGGTTGGCGTTCAGAAGGTTTGAAACAACGCAAAGGGAGGAGGACTGGGCAAAGTACCAGGCAAGGTAGAAGGAGGTGGGCCTGGAGGTAAGACGACCAAAGGGTAGAATGGAGGAGAGCGTTGTCAGTGTAGTCAAAAAATGGGACAAAACCTTCTTCAGGTATGTAGGCGAATGGAGGAAAACAGGGCAGGGGATACAAAGACTGAATAACAGTAGTGGAGAGCTGTTGGTAGGGGACCAGGAAAAGGCGGAATCGCTGAACAGCTATTTCTGCTCAGTGTTCATGAAAGAGAATGAGTGGGAAGGCGGTAACACAAGGGTAAAAGAGAAGGAGGGGGATGGAGTGGACACGAGTCCCTTCCAGGTAGAGGAGATTTTGAGAGAGGTAGAAAGCTTAAAGGTGGATAAGGTGATGGGACTGGATGAGGTGCACCCCAGGGTGTTGAAGGAGCCGAGGGGTATGCTTGTGTCTCCTTTGACTGCCTTCTTCAACAGGTCCTTAGAATCAGGGGTGGTCCCCGATGACTGGAAAGAGGTGGATGTGGTATCCCTTGACCGGGGGGGGGGGGTGAGCAATTATAAGCTGGTGAGTTTGACATCTGTGGTTGGCAAGCTCATGGAAAAACTGCTAAAAAAACAGAATCACCAACTACCTGGAAGCAAACAGCCTGCTGGATCATCAGCAGCATGGGTTCACTGAGGGTAGATCCTGTCCAACAAACTTGATAGAGTTCTATGACTGGGTCACCGAGGTGGTGGATCGGGGGGGTTCGTGGACATTATGTACCTCGATTTCAGGAAGGCATTCGACTCTGTGCCACACAGGAGGCTACTGCACAAATTGGGATGTCTGTGGCTGCGGCGGTCGGTGTTACAGTGGGTGCAGAACTGGCTGGGGGCAGAAGACAGAGGGTGATGATAAATGGGTTACCTTCGGGGGAGGGAAGAGGTATCAGTGGGGTTCCCCAAGGATCAGTGTTGGGGCCACTACTATTCACTATATTTATAGGGGACCTAGCAGAGGGCCTTGAGGGGAAGGTGCGTCTTATTTGCGGACAACACAAAGGTCTGCAATAGAGTAGACACACAGGAGGGGGATGAAAGTATGCATATGGATTTGAGTAAACTAGAGGAATGGTCCAGAGAGTGGTAGTTGTCTTTCATTACATCAAAGTGCAAGATCATGCACTTAATCAGGAAAAATTGGAGAGAGGTGTATTGCATGGGAGGGCAACCCACAGAGGTAGTCGAACAGGAGAGGGACCTTGGCATCAACATTACACAGGACTTGAAGGTAGCAAAACATTGCAAGAAGGCAGTGATGAGCCAGCAAGATTCTGGGTTGCATCGGGAGGGGGGATCACTAGGAGGAGGGAGGTCATAATACCCTTGTACACCTAGCTGGTTAGGTCGCATCTGAAGTATGGGGTCCAGTTCTGGAGTCCATACCTCAGGAAGGACGTGGAGAGGGTTGAGCGCGTCCAGAGGAGGGCAACAAAGATGGTAAAGGGAATCAGTCACTTAACATACAAGAAGAGACTGAGGGACCTAAACATGTACTCCCTGGAACAAAGGAGAGAGAGGGGGAATATTTATTTATATATGTTTTTGGTAACCCGGGTAAACAAACTGATCCAAAGGACCATTTTGAGTTGTGACCTGGGTCACAAAGTGGCACAATCAATAGGCACAAGTTATAATACAGTGGATACATATACTACAGAGAGTATAGTGGTAGCAGAAACAGTGATACATAATGGCACATCTTAGTATGGGTTAAGGACGTAACATAACAAATTCAAAATAATAAAGTGATGCATCTATGCTTGCAGAGAACTAGGACATACACTTCCAGTAGTCAAGACAGTGTCCAACCAGTCAGGGGCTTACAAAATGGTGCACATGGTTTTGCCTATAGCAGTCAACATTTTCAGACAATGGAATCTATCGGGATAGCTGCTATTTAACAGTCAGTACTTTGTGGGGGATAAGGCAAGTAGTACATTGGGCCCCTAAGACTGATTACTGACTAGGGTATTTCCTAAGGAGCAGTTACAGGTGCCCGAGTCATAAACCAAGCTGTTAGATTCAATTTGAAAGACTGATGAGAGGGGGACATTTGAATTACTGGTAGTAGTCTGTTCCAAAGGGAGGGGGCAGAGACAGAAGAAGCCTTGCTCCCCAAAACAGTAGATATATGGGGAACTACAAGGGGGGAATGGAGGAGACCCCGAGGTACCACTCTGCCGATGAGAAGCGAGGAGTAAGGGGGCCTTTGGTAGTTCCTGAGAGAGGTGTCAACTAGGCAGCCCATGGCATATTCAAGACGGCCCTGCAGAGTGAGCCAGCCTAGGGACTGATACAGAGAGCAGTGATGGGTGGGGGAAGGGATCAGAAGGACAAAGCAACAGAGTTGTATGTGATATTTAGATGAGAAAGAAGTGAGGAGGACATGGTGGAGAACACTGGGGAGCAGTAGTCAAGTGGGGGTAGTAGATTACCCTGAGCAATTGCAAGGCGAACCTCTGGGGTCAGGAGTTGTTTAACACAGTAGGCTGGCCCTAACTTCTGGAGGACTTTCTTCACAGGGTTAGAAATGTGATAATTGAAGGTAAGGGAGGAATCAAGAGTCACTCCTAGATATTTGAATGAGGATACAGTGTCGAGTGGAGGACCTGCAGGGGTGACTGTGTAGAGAGAGGTTTCTGATTTGGCGACCTTTGCAAGGTATGGCTTAGAGCCAGAGAGCATGGCCTTTATTTGTTTTTTTCTCATTCACAAGAAGTTTTTGGGAGAGGAACCAATTCTGTACGGCTCTATAGCTTGTAGTGAGGGTTTAAGATATAGATTGTAGGGACTTGGCACTATAGTAGATGATGAGGGCATCTGCGTAGAGGAGAGCATTATAGTTTGTACTTTCAGCGGGGGGAGATCATTTATGAACAGTGAGAATAATAGTGGCCCCAGTATGGAGCCCTGGGGAACACCAATGTGGACAGATGGTGCAGCAGAGGAAACTTTACGTATCAGAACAGACTGGGACAGGCATGATTGAGACATTCAAATACTTAAAGAGTATTAAGAAAGTGGAAGTAGGGAGCATCTTCCAGTTAAAGGGGCGATCTTAAGACAAGAGGCCATGATTTTCAAATTGTAGGTGGGGAGTTCAGAGGAAACATTAGGAAGCACTTTTTCACAGAAAGGGTGGTGGTTAAATGGAACAGGCTTCCGGAAGAGGTGGTCGGGGAGAGGACAGTGGGGGAGTTCAAGGGGGGGCGTGGGACAGGCACAAGGGCATGTTGGCAAAGGGGGGGGTTACAGTTGAGTCCTAGCAGTGGTCTAGGCAACCTGGGCAGACTAGGTGGGCCTGGTGGTCCTTTTCTGCCATCACGTTTCTACGTTTCTATGTTTCTATGTTTTCTGTAGTGGGTAACAGTAACAAGACCTTTTCACCTAGCTAAAAAAAAAAAAAAACATTTTCTTTTACCCATGGTCATAATACATCTTCTGCTGTTTTGGGGCTTCTTCCTGACTACTGTGTGCAATTTCAGTATATTTCGCTAGTTTCTTTCTCAGTGCACACATACGAGATAGATTCTGAGTGGGTATAGATTCCCCTGTTTCTTTTATTACACCTAGAGACCCTCTAGGTTGTCTACCATACAACATTTCAAAGGGTGAAAAAGCTGTTAATGCTTGTGGCACATCTCTGTAAGCAAAAAAAAACCAAAACCAAAAAAACAACCAGGTAAGGTAGGTATTGGTCCCAGTCTTTCCCTTCACCTTTCATAAGCATTTATAAGATGTGTTTTAGTGTTTGAAATGCTCAACAAGACCGTCTGTCTGGGGGTGATAAGGGGAGGTTCTTATGGGAGTGATACCCAATAGGCAGTACAGCTCCTTCAGTTTTGCAGCACCAAAAGTACTGCCCTGATCAGTGATAATCTCTTTAGGTTATAGATATGCCCACTCTGCTGAAAATGTTTGCAAGCTTTGCTGCCACTTTTTGGGCTGACAGTGCTTATTGGAACTGCCTCTGGGTATTGAGTTTTCATAGTCACATACTACCAAAATTAATTGAGTACACTTTTTACTTTCTGAGGGGCCAATCGCATCCATTATAATTCTTTCAAAAACTGCATATATCAAGGGTAGGGGCACCAGGGGCACCTTCTGTTTTTTTAGTCACTGGGACTCTTTCAGACATTCAGCACATGAACTGCAGTAGGTAGCAACATCCTTGTAAATCCCAGGTCAGTAAAAACTGTAGAATATTCTGTCAAGGGTGTCATCGTTTCCTCTCCCCCGCTCCCCCCCCGAGTGACCAGCCATATCAACCCCTTATGTCCATCAGTGTTTTGTTACCACAGTTTTTTCAGGTGTCTTCTTTCTTTTCTGGATTTCTGCATCTTAGAGCTAGTCTCAAACAACCGACTGTTTGAGTTGGCGTTTTCCAACTCAGATCATCGGCCTCTGTTTGGAGCAGCAAGGGGTTGAGAGGGCAACTGCTTTGGTCCCTAGCCCTTCCCTCCAGTGTTTGCCAGAGCTCCGCCAGCAAGGACCTGCCTGTTTCAAATGTGGTGCGGCAGGCTTCCTGACGGCCTTTCTAGCCAATCAGGAGGCTGATTTCCTCAGAGGGGGCATTTTCTGTTTGAGCCCACCAGAACGGACTGTTTGAGTCAGCGTTTTCTGACTCAGATCATCCACCATTTGGAGCAGCAGAGGGTCGAGAGTGCAGCTGCTTTGGTCCGTAACCCTCCCCCACAATGTTCGCTGGAGCCCTGCCAGCAAGGACCTGCCTGACTGTTTCAGATTTGGCGTGGCAAGCTCTCGTACAGCCTTGGAGCCAATCAGGAGGCTGATTTCATCAGAGGCGGTGTTTTCTGCTTGAGCCCACCAGAACTGATGGTTTGAGTCAGTGTTTTCCGACTCAGAACACGGTCTGCTGTTAAGAGCAGCAAGGGGTCGAGAGGGCAGTTGCTTTGGTTCATAACCCACCCTCCCAACATTCGCTGGAACCCAGCCAGCAAGGACTTCCCTGACTGTTTCAAATTTGGTGCTGCAGGTTCCCCTACAGTCTTGGAGCCAATCAGGAGGCTGATTTCCTCAGAGGGGGCATGGCACTCTCTCTCTCTGTATTTCAGAAGAGCACTACAAGCGGCTGTCCGCACAATGGATGAGAGCACAAAGGACATCAAGAGGGAGTCTGCCAGGAAGAAGTCAGCCAGGGGAGGCAGCCAGTGGCTGCTTATTCTGCTCGATATATCATGCCTGTTACTGGCAAGATGCCTCAATACAGAACATTGCAGCACTCTCTCCGAGTCCAGCAAGGTGATATATGGTCATAGTGGTGTTACAAATTGTTCAGATACTTAAGCTACGGACTCTTTAGGACACTTATGTTATTGTGTTCTATAAGTATTGTCACAGTGCTGTTCATGGGTATTGGTGGTCACCCTAGTGCTTCTTTATGATACTTAAAGTAGTGTACTGTTTATAAGTTTCACCATTGTTTGTCAGCAGTTAAATTTGATACCATCACTTGTACCTTAGCCCATCTGTGTTGCTAGCTTCTCTCCTAATTTCACAAACCCTAGAAACTCCGTATCTGGGTAACCTTCATAAAGGTGTTAAATTGCCGTTTTACATAAGTTACTAACTTACCACAATTCTGACACACCTTAGAAACTCTCTATCTGGGTAAACCTCTTAAAGGTGTTATCTTGCCTTATAAGTCGCTGACTCTCCGCAAATCTCATAAACCCTAGTAACTCCCTACCTGGGTAACCCCCATATAGGTGTTGTACAGCCTTATTTTATATAAACTGCTAACTTCCCATAATGCTTACAAATCCAAGCTCCCTAGAGACATCCTGTGCTCCACAGTTTATCACCATTTTCCATCTGTAATCATTATCGTGGGTCAGTTTTTGTTGAATGCGTGACTCTCACTAAGCTTCTATAGTTTACTCTGCCTCACTGACTCCTTAGCCCTATTGGTCATACCTAGTGCTGAACCTTATAAATGTCAGGACTTTACTATATCTAATCTCCTAATCCATCATACTCCCATGGTGTCAACTGTAGGCCTATTCCCTGATGGCAACCATCCTGATAAGGTAGAAATGGTGCTGTAACCCTCTCAGCCTGTGCCTCAGATTATTACTTTTACTTACCTAGCCCATGTTGATCAACTACTCTCTGGAGATGTAGAGCCAAACCCAGGTCCTGGCCTTGCCGTCTCTGTTCATAAACCTGTACTGTGGCAAATTATTAAAGGCCTCAAAATTGCCCGTATCAGCATCAGAAGCCTACTCCCCAAGCGTGATTAACTACTAGCGTGGTCCATGCACTATCAACCTGATGTCCTTGCTATAACAGACGTGGCTAAAACTGTCCAGACCTGATAATCTGTGTGCTGTCCCAGGATACAGTACTGTTTGCTGTGATTGCCCTGGCCTGGAAAAAGAAGGTGGCACACTAATATATTGTAGATCCCACCTGCATTTAACGGCCACAGCTCACCCCCTCTCTCTAGAACCACCAGTAGAATGCTGCTATGGTGAACTCACCTTGGGAGGTGCAAAAAAAACTTCACCTTTTTTATGTATACATTCCCCCTACTGGATGCTTGTTCCTAATCCCCTCCCTAATCCAGTCCATTAGTTCAGTAGTATAAAATAACAAATTCATTGTTTTTGGCGATTTTAACATAGACTGGTTCAGTGACTGTAATAAAAAAGTTACATAGTCCCTGAATATGCTAAAGCTCACCCAGGTCATTACTGAGCCCACTAGGTTCTCCAGTAGTGGCGGCACACAGACATTAATCGACTAGATCCTAACACCAAGGCCTGATAGAATTAAAATCTTGGGAGTCTTTGCTGATGCCCTTAGTGACCACTCTCCCATTTTCTGCATATGGCGAGCAAAGCCCCCTCCCCAACTCCCCACCCAGGATTATACATCTTCAAAATTACACTCACCCAGATCCTGACCTCTTTAGGCAGGCAATAGTAAATACAGACGTGGACTCGCTGTATAATGCCACTGATGTAAATTCAGCAGCTGCTTTCCTCACCACCGTGTTAACTACCATGCATGATAAATTCATCTCATTCACCAGGAGGAGAGTGTGTGGCCTTGTAACAAAATGACTGGACCACGAGCTACTGACAAAATTTATAGAACATGATAAAAACTGGGAGGCCTTTAAGGCTTCCTGATCCCCCCCCTCCCCAGGACTTGTCAGCCTATAGAGAGCTGCACAACAAATGCAAGAGGGAGGTCAGAAAAGGCAAAAAGCAATCACTGCAAAATGCTATTTAGTGCTACAGCCCAAAACCCCAGGCGGTTCTGGCAACAAATCAAAAAAATGCTTGCCCACCAAGGTAGTCGCTCATCCTCCAATATGTTACTAAATAGGGTGCACTGCAGTAATAGTATGACAATAGCTAATACTTTTAACTCAAACTTTTCAGACCTCTCCTCATATGCGAGTATCTCCTCTGATGGGCCTCCTATAACCCTGCAAGCCAGCACCTGCACTGGGTCAACATAAACCCAGTCTTAACCTCCCTTCTTCTTTAAATGTGTCAGGCCGTCAGAGGTCCATAAACTCCTTATGCATATTCCCGACTCCAAATCTGCAGGCCTAGATGGTGATGAACCTATACTTCCAAAAATTGCTGCCACAGAGTTAGCTTCCCCAGTAGCTAAATTAATTAATCCTCCCTCTCTACAGGCATAATGCCTGATGCATGGACAGTTGCACGGGTTGTCCCAATTTTTAAGAAGGGAGACCACAGAATCCTGAATAACTATAGGTCCATTGCTATTCTACCTGTCCTAAACCAAATACTGGAGAAGGTAGTGGCCTCACAACTTACAGGTTACCTCTCTACTCATAACCTAGTATCCCATACTCAGCAAGGATTTCATAGAGGGCACAGCACCACCACTGCCCTTCTTACGGTTACAAACAGCATTTCCACTGCCATGGACACTGGTAGCTTCACAGATGCCATTTTTATAGAACTGACGAAAGCCTTTGACCTTTTGGATTACACTTTGCTCACTGGTAAACTTGCAGACCTGGGTATCTCACAGACTGCTCTCCCCTAGTTTCATAACTACATGACAAACGGAGCCCAGAGGGTTATGTACAGTATGCATCCTCCCTCTCGGACCCTGCGCCTTCCCTATGGCGGGGTTCCCCAAGGCTCCATACTTGTCTGACTGCTGTTTGCCTTGCATATTAACAGTACTACACATAGTCTAACCCACTCATCAGCCATACTGTATGCTGATGATCTGGTCCTCTATACCAGCTATAAGAATATTGAGCAGATTAATCAGTGCCTGACAGCGGACCTCCAATCTGTGCACACCTGGCTATCGCTTAACAGACTAATCCTCAATACCACAAAAACTCAATCTATGCTTTTTGACACAACCTCCAAACTCAGAACCTGCCCCTCCCCTTTATCCATAGCATATCAAGATGGCACCTTGGTCACAACTTCCTCTTCCTTCACATACTTTGGAATTATCCTTGACCCACACTCTTGATTACACAGCACATGTGACAAGTGTCTGCAAATCTGTGAGCTCCATGCTTGGTGTCTCATATAAGATAGCCGAAGACTTGACTCCACAGGCATGCCTTGCCATTGCCGAGGAATGCTACTTCCCAAACTGCTCTGTAGAGCTCCACTGTACTCCTCAGCCTCAAAAACCACCCTCCACAAATGGGATGTCACCTATAATAATAATATCTGCTTCTTTGTGTCGAAGTCACCTAGATTTACTCACCACTGCGCTCTCTACGGCAAGCTGGGTTGGCTTCCCCCATTGCTTCTGCGCGACCACAGTAAGGAGAGGTCATCTTCAACATATTAATAAATAGGCAGCCCTGATCTCTTGCCTCATCTTGTCTCTTCAGTTAGTTGAAAATGGCTACGCCCTGAGATCTATTGAAAAGGCCCTGCTCACAGTCCCTAGAATTAAAACTAGAGCTGGTGAAGCGTCCTTTGCCTACTCTGCCTCCAAACTATGGAACTCCGTTCCTCCTGAAATTCGGCGATGCCCCTCCACTCATTCCTTCCGTATTAAATATCATTAACATCTCCTTAGCCAGGCACTCTGCTCCTGTCTCTGCACTTGAGCATCTTCCCTACTTGCATGCTTTCCAAGTGGAACTTTGCTGACTTAACAGTGACAAACAGCACCTCACTGAAGTAATTACTATAATTATAGCTCTCTCCCATCTCCCTGATGTTTTATGTCTCTCTACACTCCATGCACTATTATTATGGCTTTCCTTATGGACCCATTGACACGGAATCGAACTTTCTTCTCTCTCCCTAGCATACACAATGTACTGTGAACCTTGTATGTCCTGATTTTGATGCAGTTGCAACTGATGGCACTACGTACCATGTACTTATTTGCCAATGTATGCCTTTCTATATTGTATTTTCACTGTCCATATTCTTGGTTGTACTCTCCCCAGTTGCACCTGAAAATAGGCAATCAGTTGCCTAGTGTGCCTGTGGCAGAGTTAGGCTACACACCCTCGGCTGTGACTGATGGACCACTTTTCTATCTCATTTCCTAGCTACCAAAACTTCTGTTGCACAACAGTTAATGCTTTTCTCTTTGCTTCTTTTCTTTCCCCCCTACCCTAGGTTGGCCACCTAGCATAGCTCTTTACTATCCCTACTGAACTTCCTACTAGTTCTCTCTTTTCATTCTTTATTCCATTTCCATCTATCTAGTCCCTGGAATGATGCCAAACACCCGGAGACGTGTTGTGTAAAGTGCTTAAGTGCTTTTTGTGTACAAAGGACATGAAGGCTATTTTAAATAGGAATACATACAGTTAATAAAGCCTTTTTAAATAAAAAGGATTCAAAAGCCATATAAAACAATAATAATGTCATGATTAGTACAGGTATGAGGAATCCTTAAGGTAATTTCATAAATTCACACTGTAGACCTGTTACTGTATAAGTGCTTAGTCACTGTGGAGCAGAGATATACACTGTACCTTTAACTGAACCAGGAAGTCCTCTGAAATGAACCCCCCCTTGGTTTTGAAACAACATGTCCAGACATGTAAATGGGGCTGTACCCCACCAAAAGATATAAAACCTCTTCAGAGTTCACTTCAGTTCAGTCCAGTAGAGTTCAGTCCAGTGGGGCTCAGCCCTGAGAGAGGAGAGAGGTTCTACTGCTGCTGCAGACATGCTGTTGAATATAGATGAGCAGGGTCTTAGGAGCTCTTAAGATCCAGGACCGTATTACGTGAGAAACTATTGATGTTGAGCCATGATTTTCTTTGCAGTTTTTTTGTTTTCATTTATTATTTTTCTAACTTTCGAAAAATAAATATCACACCACGGTGTGTTTTAAACTTGTAAATTTGCCTTGTCTGAAGTTTATTCCCACACGCTGTGACAGTGCCTACCTGGTAAACAAAAGCTCAGTCAGTAAATAAAGTCACCAAAAAGAAAAGAGTACCCATCTTCTGAAATTTTCTTTGTGTGTGCTCTTGTTATCATAGCTGCTGAAGCAGCAGGGTTTACTCCCTTTGTGATTAATCTAGCAAATCCTAGAATGTCATTTCCAATAATCACAAGTGCAGGTAATGTTGGTACTACCCCCACTTTCACGTGGTATGACACCCCATTAAAGTTCAGAAGCACTTGGGCTATGGGAAAGTATCTAGTCCCTGGTGTGTTTTATTTCCCCGCACCTTACCTGTTTACATACACCAGCAGCACAGGGACGGATGGTGTGTCTGTTATGGGGCTGGGGAGCAGTGATTTGGGGGGGGGCCGGGAACCACTGGGCACCAGGGATATACATTATCCTGAACAGACTGGGGGGGATGGATTTGGACATTGGGCACCTGGGGGCTCTTTATGTGTAGGTGACTGGCGATCAGCGAAGGGGGGACCACTAGGCACCAGGGATTAGTGCTGCTGTGGGCATTGGCACAGTGATCGGCAGGGGTGGGGGGACCCCTAGGTACCAGGGATTTATTACTGCCATGAGCACAGGGATGGTGATTGTCAGGAGGGGGACCACTAGGCACCAGGGATTACTTCTGTGGGCATGGGGATGGTGATCAGAAGTGGAGGGACTGCTGTGTACCAGGGAACTTTATTTCTGTGTTATGGGCTGGCGGGCAGGAGGGAGGAGGGGAACAGTAGGCACCAGGGAGGGTTTGTTTCATTGTATGTACTGACAGCGGGGGTCCAGTAGGCACCTGAGGTTTTGGGTCACATCTGGGCTGGCTGTCAGTGTGGGGGACCACTAGGCACTAGGGCTAACTACCTTTCCATGGGAATGGTGTTCGGGGGGGGAATGCCACAGACCACAGGAGGGGCGCATATACTCCCCCACTGACAACCAGGTACTTTGCTGCAGTACTTCCAGAAGCCACTTTGATGCCCGGAGTAAGTTGGTGTTTTGTTTGGCGGTATTTGTGTTGTGCAAATGGATTGTAGTAAGGCCTGTGCAAATGCGCTGAGTATGGGGTTGTACGGATATTCCTGCCCCCACACCTCCCTTTGCCCACCCGCATACAATATGTTTTGCATGGGTGCTAACCCTGTTTGCCTACACAACCGCCCTTTTTGAATATCTCGTTCCAGGGCAAACTCTGGTTAGTGCAGGCAAACACCTATTAGCGCATGTGTAAAATTTTGAATTTCAGGCCCCTGGTGTCAGATTGTGCTATCATCTCCTGCTGCCAGTTGTCTGCAACTTTCCATTTGTACCACTGGGCCGTGTAGTTTGCTACATGAAGGGCCTACAGCATTCTTATTCGGAAATGGCTGGTAGGCATTTATTATGAAATAGGGCCCAATGGAGGAAAAACTCCGAATCCCGTATGTAAGGAAAATATTCTCATGTTGTGTCCCTTGGCAAAGCAAGTCTGTGCTGGTATTAGTTGCTGTCTTTTTATTGTGGCTTTGCTGTTTGTGTTTTTTGAGTTGTTTCCACAGAGATCGTACCATACCATGGCTAGAGGGTAGGACTTATGGTGTCATCCTGAAGATATCGTGGCCATACTGCTGCAGTCATTCCTGCACGTATTACCAGTTCTGTCATCTTTTTACAGTTGCATAAATATTGGTATATGGAAAACTATAGCTTCAACCAGTTTTAACCCAGTCAGGGCTATGCTTTGTAACTCTGCTCTCTAGTTTTGGTTGTGTGAATCTGTTTCAACCTGATTACCTTGTGCAGACCAACAGCGATCCTGTGTGGTGTGGTAGAATAAATTACTGAAGTGATTGAGTCCTTAATGATACTTAATATAACTTGGGTTCATATTTCAGTTGGTGGATTCAGCTGCCTACTCCCAGTTTCAAGATGTATCTTACAGATTTCTAAAAATTTTCTTGTTGCAGAATGGACCCAGCGAGACCTAGAACGCAACGAGCAAGTGAAGTTCTGTCGACAGTACATCACTTTCTATGATAATAAATCTGTGGTTTACTCTGGACCATCTGGAAACTGTACCGAGATAAAGGGAGAGTAAGTACCAGTCCAGTAGTTGTTTGGTCCTGGAAATCCCAGTGCAGAGCATTGTGGGTGACAGTTTATAAACTTTACTTTTAGGGCAGGCTGACGAGGCTTCGGTGTGACTTTAAAGTTTTCTGAAACTGGGCTTCTATAGACTTAGCCCATTGGGACTAAGATTGAAAGCAACCAGTCTCACAGTTTATAGACTGGAGAAAGCAGAGTAAACACATTACAGATACGGAACAAAATCACAATGACTCTGAGACTACAAGCAGAGCTTTTTAATGCAGGATGGCTCCCCTTTCACAAACATTTAGAGGAAGAGGAAGAAATCCTTAGAGAAACAAATAATTTAAATAGTAAAACAGAAAGAGGGGAAGAAACTGCTAGGTTCAAGACCCCCCAAGTTCAAGCTCAGGTTTATTGATCGACTACAAAAGTAATTACAGTGTCAATATAAATGTATAATAAATTACACTGCTTGTCCATAATATGTATAAAATCACAATTATAATGATTAAAATCAACCTTCCTACCTCCATCTCTGAGCTACAAAAAGTGTCAGTGTTCAGGAGTGCCTTCAAGAAGGAACTCATCCGAGAATCCTCATGCAGATGCCTGTTCTAACCCCTAATTTGAGCCTGACCCGTCCTGTCTACCCTTCCCCTCTCCCACCCACTAATGCTGTCTCCTGCTTCCACCATCCTCCTCTTTCTACTTAACTAATCTTGGGAGCAATTACATCTACTGTATTCAACTGATTTATTAAAACATAACTTGCATTGTACATTTGTTTATTGTTGTTCTGATAAATGCTCACCTGAGCTGCCTGTGTCCAGTTTACTGATGGCATTGACAAATGCTCATCTTTGCTGACTGTATCTAAATCTGTTTGTTGCAATACTTGACATGGAGCCTTTGCAAATGAGTAGTTAGCTCAAAGGTTAACCAATGTACAAATAAAAAAAAATCACACATGTAACATTAATGTAATTCTTTAAATCATTTTAAACATTTATCATTCAAATGCAGCTTCATTTTATATACCATTTTCAGGAAGGAGTCCACAGCATCCAAAGATGGTGGCGGGGGGATGTCATTTAAGTAGAAAAGTTACTTGATGCCTTTGTTCTAATTCTACCTCAACTAAGATTTTGCCAAAATAGTCCTGTCAAAGTTGCACAGAGGACATAAAATCATTATATGTGTTAGATCATCCATTCCTAGAAGGCATTTACATAAAGCTGCAGAAGTGTTTTTGCTAGAGACTTTTTTGAGTCTCTGATAATATTCAAACCTTTACTGACTAATTTCCTTTTTTTGAGAATTTTTTTACAAACTCCAAATGCTTTTCAAAATGCTGTGTTTCTTTTGTTAAATGCTAGCCATTTACTAATTTTAAATTGGGCACATAAACTAATTTCATTTTGTATATAAATGTCCCTAAATCTCTGCTTGATTAGACGTTTCACTTCACCAAATGCTTTTACAAAGATATCTGATAAACATGTGAGTAGTCCATTGGGTTCAACGTGATCCATAATGAACTTCATACTTGGAGAATGTATGTTCATATTTTAATTAAATAATTCCTCTTCTACACATTTTCTGGGTGATCTGTCTTCATTCATGGTGTAAGCTTTAAGCCAATATGTAAATAACTCTCTCATTGATCAGGCACTCTACTGGTAGTTGGCCTAGCTCTGCTCTGACTAGTGCAGAAGAAACACCTTGAGAAAGCCATAGTAAATTCTTATAATATTATTAGTTGGTCATTGTTTCAATATTTAGAAGTTTAGTACCCAGACTTCTGAACCACACAGTAGTTGACTTTTGAACGTTATGTTAATAACGTTAAGACAACCTTTTATAGAATTACCCTTATACATGTATGTAAATCTAGACATAGCTGGAAGAAAGTCTTTTTGCTTTTCAACTGAGATCTTCTAAGTGCTTGTTCCAAGTTAAATTCTCAGAGCATATTATTCCTAGGTAGCAAAAAGCTCATACTACTACTAAATTACACTTATTTATTCTTAATTTATATGTTTTATTGTTTCCCTCAATGCCATTACCTTTGTTTTCTCATAATTAACAGATCTACCTTATTACATTCTAAATAGAATGTCTCTAACATTCTTTTAATCCTCAAGGAACTTGTAGATATTAATAGTATGTCATCTGCATAAGCCAGGTACAGGCAGCTATAATTTGCAATTTTCAATGAGTGAAAATAAGAATTCTGTAATTTTCACAGTGAAGTGTTCAGGTAGAGATTAACGAGGATAAAGGGGCAGCCTTGTTTAACACCCCATTTGTGACAAATTCATTAGTACTATTTCCCCTCGTATTGTATCTGATCTGTGTAGTATTACCCGAATATAGAATTTTAATCATGTTTAGTAAATAATTACGTACCCTCATATTTTCTTAAGCTTTCCCCAACAAAAATCTGTTTATCCAATCAAAGGCAGCTTTTAGATCTACAAAAACACCATAACGCTTATGTAGTTTAATAACTTTATCAGCTGAGTGGAACAGTATAAAACATTGATCCACCATGGAATGGTCAAATTGGATTCCTGCCTGTGCTTCATGTAAAATTTTGTTCTCTTTAATCCATTGTAATAATCTATTATTTTAGAGTACACTTTTTGCATACAGTCGATGAGGCTAGTTGGTCTGTAACAGCTGGGAGCTCCCTTATTCCCTTTTTTAAAAAAAAATGACACTATTGTATTTATTTTCCAAGATGCAGGTCTTTGACCTGTACTATTAATATGGTTAAAGATAATGTCCAAGATTGCAGAGTGGGCTTTTTTAATGTCATAGCCTATTACTTGATACTGGTGAAAGTCTTTCTAGCTACTGCCTGAATTTTTTAAAGTTTTCCTGTTCAAATGGGAAGGGATTGTAAATTCAGCCAAAAAGGCGGCCAGACGATCCCTTCCCACTTCCCGGTCTTCTGGCCTCATCCCGCGCTCAGATGTTTATGACTTCTAACCAGGAAGTGTGCAGAGGCACACCCCAGCCGAAGTCTGTGAAGTGATTTTAAAGGAAGCTTTGTGTAGTTTCAAGCAATGTTTGAAAGCCAGTGTTTAACTAGTAGGGATCCTATTAGTTAAACACTGGCTTATTATATCAAACATTTCTTAAAACTACATAAAGCTCTCTTAAATATTATCCGACTCAATGAGCACCTCCATGCTCTCCTGGTTAGGCGTCATAAGCGTCTGAGCGTGGAGGCGGGGCCAGCAGACCGAGAAGTGGAAGGGTCTTTTCGGCTGAATTTACGATCCCTTCCCTTTCGAACAGCAAAACTTTACAAAATTCAGACAGTAGCTAAAAAGACTTTTGCCAGTATCGGGTAATGGGCTGTAACATTAAAAAGCCCACTTTGAGCCCACATCATAATCTTGGACATTTCCTTTAAATAATAACTGTAAATATTGGTCCCATGTCTCCATTTGCCTTAAGATTACATATATAGGGACACCATCAGGGCCTGGAGATTTTTAACGAGTAAAGGAAGAAACAGTCAGTTTTATCCATGGAAAACTTGGGATCTATTGAAATCCATTTTCCCTCTAGAGACATATGTTCAGTGCTTGCATTATAAAACAGGTTTTGAAAAAGCTTGACCCAGTCGGCAGGTTCTTTATATACTGCTGGATTCTCCAGGAATTTCCCTGACTCCTTTGCCACCATGTTCCAAAATGTTTTACTGTTTTTCTCTAAAGTTGCCTTTTCAAGTTTTACTTGGTTACTTGGTTGGATTAGACAGTAGAAGGCAATTTACACATCAAGACTGTTTGCCACACTTTGTGGCCTCATTCTAGAAACCCATATATTTGTCAAGTTCTCTTTTGAATTGTTTGCAGTCGTCCAGTTTGACCAGGTATTGGGAGAGTCTGTTCCAGAGTCTCTGGGCCCTGATAGTGAAATAATGTTTGTTGCTTTGTGGTATTAGCTCATTGGATTTCAGATTGTCTGTTATGAGATCAAAGGGCAACTGGTCTAGCTAGGGGAGCAAAGCTGTATCTGGAAAGCCTGATATTTAGTTACATTAAAAAAATATAGATAGTCTTCCCTAAACCTTCTTTGTTCCAGTGTCATTAAGTGCAGTTTTTGAAGCCTGTTCTCATATGGCCTATGCCTTAAACTGGTTAATAGTTTGGTTGCCCACTTTTGAACCCTCTCCAAAAGATTAATATTTTGCTTTTGCCAGAGTGATCGGAAATGGGATCCAAAGTCCACAGGTAGTCTAACATATGATCTGTACAAGCTAACAATGGTGTATTCATCCCTGGTGGTAAATGCTTTTTTGATTATGTTAATGTATTTGTTAGTGGTTTGTGTATTTTTATGTACCTGTACATGTGTATGCATATCTAGAGAATTCTCTACAAAGATACCCAGATCTTTTTTTGCTGGTCACAGTTGGTAATTCATGATCTTACTTCAAGAGGGTTCCTGCAGTAGGTCTTTACACATAGGACTGCACCCCCTGGCATCAGGACTGCTTGGCAGATTTCTAGCTAGCAATCATTAGCGGAGGACCGACCCCGGCATCACCTGATTTTACATCAGCATGACAGTATATAGAGGCGGTCCCCACACCCGCCCTCCAGTTCTTTCTTGCTGTTGACCTGAACTTGGATCCTCGCGGTGAACTAGCTCAGTCGTCTGCCATTTCTTTTCACCATTGTGCAAGTTTTTTGCCCCTTTTCATCTCAGTGTATGTCTTCGAGAATAAAGAAAAAGTGCTCACAGTGCGGCGCCCAAATCCCGCACGGGGATGTCCACTCCCACTGTGTTCTTTGCCTGGGCCCTAAGCATCGGGTGGCAGATTGTGAGATCTGCCAGTCATTTAACCAGGCCACATGCACCTGTCGCCAGAAGGTGCTAGACGCTCACCTCATGAAGTCTCACCTCAAATCTATGGAAAAAAGAGCTCCAGGAGCTGAGCGAACGCACTTCTTCCCCCACTCCCGAGAAAAAGCAAAAGAAGAAAGAGAAGGAGACATGCTAGGAGCGGGATTGTTCTCCATCCTATCATCGTCAGACAGCTGATGCCACAGTGAGTGAGGCCTCCACCTCGGTGAGTACTTTGCCTCAGGGGTCTCCAGCCATTCCGACGGATCAGATGCCTTCTCCCACTCTGCTCTTAGTCAGTGGGCAGTCAGGGGGCTCCTCCTCGGAAGACACTTAAGGGCCTGTCGGAGGCTCGGCCGCTAAGCCTCCCCCCTGGTTTTCTCGTCGGGTGCTCAGACCCAGCCTTCTTCGTCCCACTCCAGCCCCCGGCTGTTGTGGGCCCGACCACCGCTTGTAAGTCAGACATCAGATCCTCTGACGCCCGCCAGGTCTCCGCCGATAAGTCAGTCATTGGCTTGTCTGTTGACCGCTCAGCGAGTGCCCTCCCGTCGGACACCCCTGTGATCTCCGATGTCGCACAGGGCAAGCCTCCAGGCCCTACTTCTTCCAGCAAGGGTTCTCCTCCATGGGATTTACTGACACTGCCCGATGACTCGTTTTCCCTGGCCGTGGAACTAAGCGTGGCTGTCCAGGAGACCTCTCCTGCATCGGGCACCCATTCTAAGACTCCAGCCTTAGGGCCGGATCTGGCGACGGGGCTCTCTATTCCCTTGCCTCCCTCGCCTTTCTCAGACCAGACATCGGGTCACTTGCCTACCCTGACGCTGGGCCAGTCCCCGATCCATACTACTCTTATTGACATGGACTGGGGCTTTCCTGCTGTGACACTGGAGCCACCTTCTGGCCCTTCCAGGGTCCCCATTGAGACCCCAGGCCTGCTGATGGATCCTATCCCACCCAGTGGTCCCTCGGCACCACCTATCCCTGAACCCTCTGCTCCTTCTCCATCGGGTCCTATGGGTCACTTTCCTGGCTATCCGCCGGCGCAGTTTTCCTATTACTCGATGCCAGCGGGACCATCACTGGGGTACCCGTTGCAAGTTCCGACACTGGGACACTTCTATCAGGGTCACCAACTGTACCATTATTGGTACCAACCTTCTGGTTACCCTTCCTACTCTACAGGGTACCCAGGATACTAGCCTCCACCGCTCCCTCCGCCTCCCCCTCCACCCCCTCCCCAGCTGGAACCACTCACTTCCAATCTGGCATGGTGGCAGGATGCAAAATAGTTGTGGTCCCCACACCGACTCGTAGGGCCATCACCAGTAGCCCTTCCCCCTTGGACAGGGTATCAGGCAGGGGTTTGGGTGGGCGTTCTTTGGAGCCCTTCCCCCCCCAGGAGCATGGGTGATGGAGGTGGTCCCAGGTGTTACCCCTTTACCCAGCATGCTGGGGTCCTCTGGCTGTGATTTGGACTCTTGAGTCATTTGGTCACTCAGAACCTCACTCCCCCATTAAACCACTCTACTCTGACTGTCTGAGTCATTACCGAAGTCGTTTGTTTAAGGTGGCAGGTTCCTGCACCTTATCTACTGGTGAAGTGTGCTGCTACTAGCTGAATTGATTGTGATGGGTCCACTTTGGCCCTACTGCTCACTACTCGTGTATATGTTACTGTTCTATCTACTGCTCTATCTTTAGGGGCGTAGTTGCCCTGGTATGTTAATTACTGCCTTTACCATGCTGTTTATCATCCTCCCGCTTGCAATGTAAACCCTTGATGCTTTTGTATTACCTTGCTTTGTTGTTGCTCTTGATTATACCTTGTACCTGTCTTTGCCTGATGTGCTTGAATGTACCTTTGCAGTCTCCCGGGTCGCACCTAAAAATATGCACTTGGTTGTCTAGTGTGCTTACCTGGTAAACAAAAGCAAATAAATAAATAAACCCCAGCCTAAGGAATCCCTGAAGTCTCCACTGGAGGATCCATCCTTCGTGGAACTCTTAAGGTCTATCAAGCAGGCCTGTAGCTGGGCATCTCAGGAGTTGGACCCCAAGAGTAAATGTCTGGTGGAACACCTAGACCTTACTAGTGCAGATCCCCTCCCTATTCCTCCATGGGCAGGAACGCATGAGGATCTTACCTCTGCAGTTTGGCAATAGCCGTCCTCTATCCGGGCTGTCTCAAAAAAGCAGATCCAGACATATCACCCCGGAAGGGGTGGTCTGACCGTCAACTAGGGATGCCACGGTAAACCGGTATACAAGTTTTTTATCATGGTATAAGTAGTCTGCGATATCAGTATTGTGCCCTTTTATGTCAACCGCGATAACCGTGTCATCCGGTATACCGTGATTTCCAGATTCTCTACTTACCATTTTAAAGTGCGGCTAGGTGCTGTAGAATGATTCCATGATGTGTTCTGCATACAGCACGTAGTAACATTAGTTTTCCCACTGTGGAGCAGCCCAGCCAACCGAAATGACTGTCTGTCAAAGTAGTTGTGACCAATCCTGTTGTTAGTTGCCTCTCCTCCAGCATACAGTTAAATAGGGGGAGGCATCTGAGAAACGCCCTTTTTCTTCAGTAGCTTGCTGAGCGCTCAAGTGCCTGCTGCTTGTGGAGAGAGAAATAGGAGCCCGTTTTCTGGGCCTGAAACACGTAACTGCCCGAACAGCTCAGAGATCGACTTTTTTGGGTATGGTTAAACCACCCAACAGGCTAACAGTAAGCCTGTCACACTGAGTCTATAGTCTGACAGGCTAAATCGGGAAGGGAGCTGTTTAATTGTTGTGTTAATTAAGTGTAGAGAGGCCGCTACTCGGATGAGTTGACTTGATCACCACCAGGCAGCCCAGTCTTCTATACTGTAGCCCCGGCCGCAAAGTTCAACTCTAACTGACGTCCAGTATGATTTCAGCCTCCCCTTCCCTCTGTCCGGTAAAGTAGTGCAGTCGTGTTGTGTGATGTGAGTGTGACAGACTCGGTTGTCCTGTCGACTCCTGTCTGGAATTCTGAATCAGTTAATCAATCAATCAACCTTTATTTATTTATCCAGGCGAACACCATTGAGCAGGCTCATTTACAAGGTTGACCTGTGTTACACAAGGTCAAGAATAACACTTTTATGTAAAGATAATAAACAGACATAATTATACAGAAATAGAAAAAAAATACACAGAGCAATAACAAGTATTTCAGGTTTAGGGTTAACAAGGTTAGGGAGAATGGTGTGAGAAGGGGAATTAAAACATTCTGAAACAGCCAGCATATTAAAACATTTTCAAACAGCACGGCATATCGTTGGTCAGGACATATACAAACTTAAGGGGCAGATATGGAGGGGAGGGGTACAGGACTCCAGCTGTTCTAGGAGGGGTGCTACGGTAGATGGGCTGGGGACATGTATGTTAGGAGTCTGAGGGTAAGAAAGGTAGTGGATTTGCAGAAAAAAAAGGGGGGTATAGGTGGAGACAAACAAAGGAAGAATGTTGCACCCTCCCCAAGTTCAAGCTCGGCAGCATCGACGATTCGAGAAGACTTCAGGCGGGACTCCAGGAGGCATCGGTCATCTGCTGCTAGCGGTAAGTGTAACTTTCTGAATACTGTGTGAAAAGTAGCAGGTTAGCAGTAGTGCCAGCAAATGCTTATGCAGCAGTTAGCAAATATATGTACAGTGCAAGCCTGTCTGGGAGGTCACTCTTTCTGGGTTAGGAGTGACTGGGCTGGAGGGGAGCCCATAGGTTCTGCTGGTAGGAGAAGCGGGACCCAGAAGGACTGTGCATCTGTGGGGAGGGGAGGGGACTGCTCTGGAGTCGGAGCCTGAGGGAGGGTTTTCTGAGGCAACCTTCGGATTATCGAATGGGTAGCCAAGGGAAGACTCTGAGTGAGAAGGTTGAGAGAGAGACTGAGCAGCACTGTCTGTCCATAAGTCTGTGCATGACGTGATATGACATCAGATCGTAGCCAAGTCACGTAGCTAGCCACTAGATCATGGCAGGAAGAGTGTGGTATGCTGGTGGTGCCCTGTGGTTTAATGTTTGTGGGTGGGGATTGGAGGTCTGGAATATTTGGAGGGGCCTGGTCTGGTCTGACTCTGGAGGACTGCAGGATTGTTTACTGCTAGGGCTGTCTGTGGCAGTAGTGTGCACTGTGCAGGCAAGTGGCACTAGTAGTAGTTTGATTTGATGAAGTAGTCTGTGTCCTCCTGTCACTCTTTCAGCAACCTGTCACTCCATGTGTCCTCCTGTCACACTCAGCAACTTGTAATTTGTAAATTGTAATTGTATGTAATTGTGTGGGGTAAGGTTATTATTGCCACTGTCCTGGGCCAAGCAGGACAAACTGCAGTGCCTTTTGGGGGGTTGTGTGGAGTTATTGACTGAGTGAGTCACTGGGTGTGTGTGCTGTTGTGTTCCTTGTAAAATAAAAATAATGATTTTGCTGTAGCTTCTGAAATTTTGAGGTGGCACTGTGACTGCGGCAGGGGGTAGTCAGTCTTTAGTTCCTGTAGACTTGTCTGGGGTCCTTCCTTCAAATTAAATTGAAAGAATCCCTCTCCTCTTGTCATGATGAAACTGAAACATCTCTGGCGCTTTCAATTTTGCAGGCAAATAGTAGTAGGAAGACATTATTACCCACTCTACCATACCATCACACCACCAGCAATACCAGCCTGAGAGGTTTGACCAACTTGACCATTGTCTCTCTTCGAGTCGAGTAGTAAGTTATTTATTGTTTTATTGTTCAACTTATGTTTGGGTGTAGTGTTGTTGCGTACTTTGTTTGCACTGTATGAATTCCATCTGAGGACAGTCAGACTGCCACCAACTGAACGTCTGGTGGTTCTTCAACTTTATGCCACTGGATGCCTCCCACCTCTGTGAGGTTAGGTAGCTAGTATGGCAGTGGCAACTGAGCGGGCCGGTGCACCTGGGCATCTCCCTCCCACAGTCCCAATCCCACTCCCACAGCGTTGTCATGGCCGAGTCACCACACCCTGCTGGATATGGGTGTTAAGTTTTTATATGTTTCTATTTTGTTGTTAATTAAAAAAAACAGGCTTTCTAGTCCATCCAGCCTTCCAGCAGCAGTGGGATCTGAACCTAAAATGTAGGGGAATTAACCCCAGAAAGTGACTTGAAGTTCTCACCATTAATGAGAGCTGGATTGATGGTTGTTTTATGGGGTTTGCAATACAATTGTCATTATGTTTTAATTGATTAACACCTGAGTGCTGCCTGTAAAGGTGTAAGAGAGGCGTGTTATTTTGCTTTAGGCCAGGCCTCCTAAGGAAGGGGTAGCTTTCCCCCGAAGCTCAGAGGCAAGTCTGCTTGAGGTGTAATCAGCTTTAATGTTGTGCTCCTAACTTCATTCCTCATACCCCACCCCAGTCATCTGGCAGTTGCTGCCATGGAGGCATCACTTGACTTGGCTATAAGGGTGCCAGTATGGGAGCACTGAAGGTGGGTCGGGGTTGACTCTGGGCTCATCCTCCCTTTTGCCGACAGACCCAATAGGCATCAGCAAGCCAAGGCCACCTCTCAGGACCACACTCTTGGTTGATGGCTGGGAATGGATATAAAAAAGGAATAAAAAACCCCAGCAGAGTAGGTGGTAGGCAGATGAGGCCTCCCTCCCCTCCCGTCCATATCCACCCCACCTGCCAGAGGAGGGTCTCCTTGACTGACTCCGTCCTCTGAGGATCCGACAGTGACACTTTGCTGTCTCCTCCCTATGGGTTCCGACTGAGTCTGAGACTCGTCAAGTGTTGACTGCAGTATATTTCTCCCTGTTTGAGGGGCACCATGTGAGGTGAGGTGTCCTCCTGCTCATGGTTGATAATGATATATAAGCCACTGTGGGTAACCATGGGGTTGCAGTCAGAGTTGGGGTACTTGGAAATTACTTGTTGAGCAAAGCCTGGTGTTGGGCATGGGAAGGGAAGGTAGAAGGAGGTCCGACCTGGCAGCTGGGGCTGGTAATAGGAAAATGGTGAGAAAAAACAGTGTAAAAAAAAAAAAAAAAAAAAAAAAAAAAAAGACATTACAAAAAATGCTGTGCCTTCCTTCGAAAAAATTATTCTGAAGGTCGTAGAGCAAATGCTAGTGTGTTGGGATTGTGATTGTGAATCTGTGATGTATCATCTGAGGGTTTGGAGGAGGACATCATTCATCACATGATGTTGGTATCCTCTGCTCACTCTGCCCACTTCCGGTACCTCTCGGGGTGCCGCCAGATCTGTCCCCATGTTGCCTTGGCCTACCCCACCCGGGTGAGGATCCCGGGATGTCTCTGTCCAATCCATTAGTGTGTGTCGGGCAGTCTGGACGGTCCCAGAGAGCCGAGTTATGCTGTCTAGGAGCTTTGGATCCCCGTCTACACCGGCATCTGCGAGGTCCTTTTTCCGTGTTTCTGGTGCCATCCCCTGAGGATGTAGGCACACAAGGGGGGCCAAGGGGCGGAGCACATTGTGACGTGCAGACGCTCTGGTTCACGGCCTATGTCCACCCCTCCCACTGGCTGTCCCAGTTGCACCGCCACCCGTGGTCACCCAGGTGGCGGTAGAGTAGCAGGGACAGCCAGCCCTCCCCTCCTGGAGAAGGAGAGCGGCTGATGGGCGCGCAATCCTTCTCCACCCGACCGGCCCTCCTGCTGGCCGATTCCGTTCCCGAACCCAGGTCACTGGCACCACAAACAGTAGACCTACTGCTGCACCGGCGGGATGGCCACATGGTGTCGACTTTATGCCTGGAATGCCTTGACCAGTTAGAGGAACTTCAGAAGGAGGTCCCAGCCCACCATCCCAGACATCAGATGAGACGAAAATGGGGTGAAAAACAAGAAAAGTATAATCATGATGAAAGCAATTATAGTCAGACTCGGACATACTCCTCCTGCACCCCCCACCTGTCCCACACCCAACCCAAGTCAAGATCACATTTTTGGAAATATAAACTAATGAAAAACACATTTTATTTTTGAAGGAACTGGAAGCAGGAGTTTCATAAAGTTTAGCCAGTGTAATTCATCTTTGAAGCTTAAAGCCTGCATCACTCCCATTTTCAGTAGGAACGTAACTGTTCAGTGATGCCCATGCATGCTCAAAGCTGCCCATGCGCAAGCCGCAAATGTTCACTTGATGACTGTGATGATTAAACTGTGTGGAGAAGGACAGTGGACACCATCTGCAGCAATCCCCCTCAGATAGTATTGTACTACAAAGATTGCAAAAAATGAGTTTCACATTTTCAATAACTGTAATCTTGCACTTTAGTACTTTTATCTTTTTTTGTTGGTTAAATATAATAGTATGTCATTGTCAGTGGCTGTCATTGATTGTATCATCAAAACCAGATGGTACTACAGACCACCAGACCCTGCATTCTGTTGCAATGGATGGATATATTACATAGAGGAGCTTGGGGGGGGGGGGGGATTGGAGGAGGTAAAACCTGGATAGAGATGGCAGATGATGCTGTGGTTAATTAGACTGGATGTAGGGCCCGATTGGATTATGCACTGCAGTCTTCAGTGTCCTGATCCCCAGTGCAGTCAGTGTTCTGCCTGTGCCCTCCCTCCGCTCCGCCATTGCAGATGCGCAGACGGCAGCATGTGTACGTTGACGCATGCGCACACTGTGGTCATGCGTTAATAACTGCGAGACAGTATCATCCATTGGTGTTTCTGACTCACACTACCCCGATCCCAGACCTCATCCGGGAGTCATTTTGAGGAACGCACCAATTCACCCTCCTAGTTGTGAGAGTAGAGCTGTCCTTCAAATGATCAATCCTATTCTCTACCATGACCTCCATAAACTCCTCACCCCTGGCAGCCCGCTCACATACTGCAAATGCAGGCCACCGGCATGGCAGTAGGGTAAGGAATGGGTGCCTGCCTCAGCAGCTATTCACTGCACTGTGGTGGTTGCTCATGTAAATTTTTTTTTTTTTTCACTTTCTATTTTTTTCTCCTCCTTCCCCCACCCCAGAGCTACGCTTCTTCGGCAGACACCTAAGTACCACCCCATGACTTGCCTTACCTGAGTACCCAGGGGTCCCCCCATGGAGTCGTGGATATACCCCCTGGCAGGTATGGGGTGGGGCCCTGCTGCTGATATCTTCGAAGTTTCATCGGGTCCCCTGGTGGTCAGGCAAGCAGTTGCAATTAGGATTGGTACTGTACTGGTGCTCTGTGTCTACCCGTGCTCCGGCGGTGTTGCTTCCTCCCGTTCTAAGGGAGTGGCATGCTCCCCGACATCAAGGCATCTCCGCCGATGTCCGCCACTCTCCAACCCTCTCTGTACTTGCTATGCCTCTGGCTTCTGCCAGAGGCCAGCAAAGCGCAGAGCAGGTTACCCGGAGAGGATAGCTGTCCTCGGATGCTCAATCCTCTCCCTTCCCTGCCGATCCCCGATGGACCAGGCTCATTCCCAAACCTGGGTCACCGGCATGATGCGAGGTGTGGTGTCCGGCACCTCAACCCTCTGTGCCACCGGGCTGGTGGCATGTCATTTTTTATTTAGTTTTTTACTATGATGCCCTGAAGTGAAAAAGCTGTATGGACATTGGACAACGGAAACAAGCAATTTACTTCTGAACTTTAATATACAATATATTGTTTTCTAGAGCATTCTGTTGGCCTGCTAAAGAACAGAATTTGCAGTTAATTTGCAGCAGACTCAGTCATCTTGTATTGTGCACAGTGTTCAATAAAGTACTTCAGAGGTAAGTGTACTAGTTTGCCTTGTGAATTAGCAATGTTAATTTGATGATGATGACCTTGCAGTACTTGGGAGGAGCAGGTCTCGCAGCCGCCGCTGTACCACCACCTGGCCGATGTGCGAAGAAGTCCTAGGGGGCGAGGGCACGAGACATGCCATCGCTCTGGACCTCCACCAGCGTCCTCCCCTCCCTCCCAGCTAATCTGCTGTCCTGACTCTGCACCTCCACTCTGTGTATTGAAGTAGGAAGGCAAACTGGGCTTGCTCTCTGATTGGTATTACTTTTAGTCAGTATACACTGGCATCCTCAGGGGGTGGGACAGAAAACAGGAAAAAGCCCTATGGATGCTGCTGTGGAAGGGGTCCAGCTCCCAGATTCCACAACCCGGCTCTTGTGGAGGAGCCATTCAGACCGCCCCACAGCTGACAATCACTAATGTGCTGCATGGGGAAGTCCTGGGATCCTTGTCCTCCCCGCCTGGGGGGCAAGGCTGAGTCGGCATGGAGGTAAGGTCTGGCGGCCCCCAGTAGTTACTGGTGGCGGGCAGAGAGAGTGTAGGAAACCTGGAAGAGAGTGGCTTCCGTTGATAGAAGAGGACATAAACAAACAATATAAAAAAAACATAACTGACATATATGGTTTTAAAAGTGCCAAATATGTTGACAGGCAGGATAGAAGAATTTCCTTGCTAACAGTTAAAAAACATCATGGCGGTGTGTGAAAACCTCTCAACGTTCTAATGGCAAAATAAATTTTTTTGGTACTGCAGTGCAGTCCCACTTTTAGGGACTTGTTATTTACACATGCATGATACAGATTTCATGCATGGTGAACTTAGAAGGCAGGTCGGGATCCATGTTTGTGGGGCTGGCGCTGGGGGGGTGCATATAGACTGTATATCATGTGCACTGGCAGAGTATGTGTGTGTGTGTGGGGGGGGTCATGGACATGTCAAGCACAATGTATCCACTGTTGGAGGAAGATGAAGTTGTAATGCTGGCTGGCTGGCCGGCCAGTACGGTGGTCCATGGTGGGAAAGTAGGCAGAAATATGGGCCATTGTGTTAGGTTACTTTGTTAATTTTGCAATCGCAAGCAAATTAAAAGTATTTTTTTAAATGTATTTTAGGAAGAAAACAAGATTGCAACAGTTGCAATTAAAGAAATGAAAGACACCTATTTAACTTTTTCAGGGTAGCCAGAGTTTCTTAAAGCTACATACGGACGTCGTTAAGGCCATCAAGACTCAAGCAATTAAGTTGAAGAAGTAGATGGCACCTGAACTGGTTGCTGCGTTCAGCTAAGTGATTGATGATTTACAAGAAAAACAGATCCATGTTCATTTGTTTTGTACATGGGGATTGTTAATAGTGAACTGTAAAGTCATTCTACTATTTACTGCCGATATACTCATGAAAAATACAGCGAATACATGCCAGACTTTGACATTTCCTTCTATGTACTGTATATATTAGTGGGTTTTTTTTTCCAATTCAAACTTGAGGAATAACTTGGATAGACTAGGATTTTAGGAAGGATTCTAGTTCATTTTGTGAGATTAATGTTTTACAGTTACCAAGCAAGCAAAATATGGCTGAGTACCTGTGATTTTCACTGAATATCAAGTCAGTCTGACTAGAAACAAACCTCTGTCAGTGTTAACTCAAGCTGAACCTCATGTTTGGCGTAATCTATTCTTACATCTACCAAAACTATTCTGTTTACAGAACACAACTCACACTTGTGCAGTAAATTGAAATCAGAGTTGTACTGTCAGATTTGAATTCCATCTTTTTGCTGTTGTTTTGCTTAACTAGTCTTCTCTTACCATCTCTTGCACCATTGTAAAATTTGTACTTGTTTTATTATAGTAGCTGCGAATTCAAACATTTTATTTTGATAGGCAGAGTGGCAGTTGCAGAATTAATCCCAGGACACAAATCATCACACTTTCCTGTTAAGCGCATCTCTTTATTGTACAACTGATGTACTTCTTACACCTAATAGGACATGACAGGCACTGAGGTAGTCCTCCTCCTCCTCTTTGTCCCCCACCCCGTCTCTATTTGAAATCTCGACTGTGAGTCCTCCTGATCCATTCCATGTGCTGTGTGACATCTTAATCACTTTGTGAATGTGATTGAAGATCGTTTCATAGTTGTGTCTTTAACAAAAATCAGACCACTCTAACTGGCAGCAGTTTTACTCCGTACTGATCCTCACTGATCTGGTCTGGTCTGGTCTGTCAGCCTGTGAATCAGGTACCAAAATGGCGACATCCGTTGAAGAGAAAGAGTTCTTACAAGTAAAAGATGATGGAGTAGTGTTGTATTTGGAAGAAAGTGATGGAAGCAGACAAATCAACAGACATAACGGCTCCTGAGCACCTCAACAGTCAACTTCATTCTCATTCAGATTCCAGTTTATAAAGAAAACATCACAGCCAGCAACAAGCTAAAGATACATTGCCGATGCTGACTCGCGCAATTTCTAATGAAGGTCCATATGCTGTATGCAGTGCCAGTGGCACGTCATGTTCACAAAATGATAATCAGAATGACATGACCACTCCACTATACCCAACAACAAAGGTGGTAAAATCATCCGTTTGGGTGTATTTTGGGTATGCCAAAAAAGATGAAATAGTCCAGGAAGACAGGAGACCCATTTGTAGAACTTGCAGAGTCCACATTTCTGCAAAGGGTGGTAATACATCCAGTATGTTTACTCACCTCAGGGATCATCATCCTACTTTACATTCTGAGGCCAGCTTGAAAAATAAGATGTTAAGGATGGAATTGGAAAGATTCAGTAGTGTATTGTAATGATACTCGTATGTCATGCTGTATTTACCTTAGTCGTTCTAGGGTTTTCTTTAAAGTGCTTTTGTCACATGATCACATTTTTTCTATTAAGAATCAACTTCTTACCTACTCTGTGGATCACCAAGTAAGTTGCTAAAGCCATCCTGTCTGTAACATCTGTAACAGTTATTGCAGTGCCTATATTTATCCATTTTAGATTGTATTTCAGTTTTCACCATGAAAGCAACAGCCAGCAGTGAGCACATTCATTTACTTTCCCATGCAATTGAATATGCATCCGTGCTATGACATCCAGCAAAGGAGCGCACGGGGGCGTATTCTCAATTAACTGAATGTGGCTCGATCAGTGATCTTGCGTGTTAGTGTTGTTATTATTACATTATAATACAACACCATATGGCCAGTCTGATGTTCATGAAGGACACCGCTCTACTAACTAGGCCCTTGATAGTGGAGCGAAGTATGACCCACTAAGTTAATCTCAGACTGGAATCACATTTCACTTCAATAGGAGGAATAGCCCTCGCGTTCTCCCTTGCAGGACGTCATAGTACAGGAACATATTGAATTTCATGAGAAAGTAAATAAATGTACTCTCTGCTGGTGCTGGGTGTTTTTTTTTTTTGATCAAATATACGATCTGAAATTTCTACGCACAGGCACTGCATTAAACATTACAAATGGGTCAGACTCTCAGGATGGCTTCCGCAACTGCAACCTTTGTGTATCAGTGTGTTACGTTTATTTCTATAGAAAGAATGTGACAGAATCACTTTAAATAAAATTTCCTGGTATGGTATCACACAATGTCTAACATGCAGTGTGTTACTGTGTGTGGCGGTCCCTGAATAATTAGCCATTAGAATATTTGATATGGTATTTTCTACCCCAAAACACCAGCCCAGTACATTCATGTACTTTCTTCTCATGCAAGTATTGAATATGCCCCCACACCATGACGTCATGCAAGGGAGAGCATGTGGGCGTTCTCTTTGAAGTAAATGAGGCTTGCTTGATGTTGCATGATACAACGTGTAATGGACAATCTGACTAGTCTCTGAGATTCATGAAGGGCATTGCTTCACTAAGTAGGCCCTTGTTATTGGCATGAACCCCTTCATTAATTTTAGACTGGCCATTGTATGTTACATTACATACCACGCAAAATCTAGCTACATTCACTTCAATGGGAACAGCACCCATGTTCTCCCTTGCAGGATGTCATAATGCGTGGGAGTAATCCTGCATGAGTAATTTAAAGAATGTGCGTGCACGCAGCGCTGGCTGCTGTTTTTAGGGCATTGCATCATGGTGTATATATAGAAAAAAAAATATGACGCGTGCCATTATGACATATCACTAGAGGTTGACTGTGGAGGTAAGGATGGAGGGAACTGTGATTGGCGTTGGCACTAAGCCTTCGTGATGCCCACTGGCACCTGTCCCCCATACAAAATTTACAGGCTCAGCAGCAGCAGTAGCAGACGTGGCACACAAGTCCATACAAAACTTGGCACCATGGCAGTGCATACATATTTGCATTCCTCAGCTCTTCCTCTGTGTAATTGGGTAGGTAGCCTCAGCCTGCCTCTCCAGAGTCCAGTTATGAGTGTATGCTTGTGGAACTTTTTTTCTGTCCACTATTTAGTGGCAAACAAATGTACTCCCTCAAGCATACAGGCAACAATTCTGTTGTAGCAGCAAACCACCAGGTTACCAACATTAACTGAAAAACTATAATAATAGTGAAGAAAGAAAGTCAGAGCATAATGTCAAGTCAGTCAAAGAAACAGAAAGAACTCACAGGCCCGGCTGTCAGCGGATCAGGCATGGTGAATAAGCTGAGCATTGGAGCACTCAGCTTAAAACGTCCAAAACACCTCAAGTAGAGTAGCACTCCAGTCCAGAAGTGTGGAGGACCACAGAAGGTGAAGATTCCAATAACACAGTTTGTAGAATACTGGAACTTGATTGCAGCACCAAAATGTAAGACCAACACATATCCACTGTTAGAGGCTTAACAACAACCAGGTATGACCGTTACCTAGCACCTGCAGTATCTGCTTAGTTTTGTATGAGATTCATCAGGGCCTCCTACTGACTGAGCCTCACTCACAGGCTAGGCATAGATGCTACTGTGCTAAATATGGTTTGCTCTGTTAAGCCTCTAACACAGTGGTCTGGTGATACAATGCGGCAATCAGAGTTCCAGTTTTCTAAACTGTATTCTTCACCTTCTGTGATCTCACTCTGGACTGGAAATCTTCTCTATTCAGGTATTTTGGATGTTATAAGTCGAGTCATTATGGCCTGCCTTCATCCAATACTGTGTTTCAGCTCCAGTCCCAACGGTATGCTCTGCGCCTGGCCTTCCCACCACACACAACACCTTATATTTTGGTTCTCCCACGTGACTATGGTCCCTCAGTCTAATTTGGCATTTGTGTTGTGCCACCTGTCTTAAGTTTAGGGATAGCCTTCATCAAATACTGTGTTTCTGATAGCTCCTCCAGTCCCAACGGTATGTTCTGTGCCTGGCCTGCCACCACACACACCACCTTATATTTTGGTTCTCCCTCACACAACTATGGTCCCTCACACTAATTTGGCATTTGGTGTTGGCCACCTGTCTTAAGTTTAGGGATGCCTTCATCAAATACTATGTTTCTGACAGCTCCTCCAGTCCCAACGGTACGCTCTGCGCCCGGCCTTACCACCACACACCACCTTATATTTTTGTTCTCCCCACATGACTACAGTCCCTCAGACTAATTTGGCATTTGGTGTTGGCCACCTGTCTTAAGTTTAGGGATGGCCTACATCAGATACTGTGTTTCAGCTCCCAATGGCATTGTTCCCAACAGGCCTATGCTACTGCATCATATTTCTCAAGGTGTCTGGCGCAGCTGGCAACCTTTGGGGTTTACTCCTCCTGTCCTGGATCAATCCTTGTAAAGAGGACAGGGAGCGCTATTTGGTTTAGCATTTACTCATTCGAGTGACTCGACCATCAAAAAGTACAAATGTGTGTGGTGGTGTGCTATCTGAACATAGCAACATAAGTCACCATAGGGATTGCAGCACAAAGCACAGCCTGAAACATTAATGTACACAAGAAAGATGATGTCTTAATTAAAAAGAAAAAAAAAATAGTATGTAGACAGTCACACAGATGAAGTGAGTGACAGTTTTTTTTAATGTGGCTTTTGTAATTTAATTTAGATTTTTGTTATAGGTCAATGTTACATTTAATTGTAATTAAATCATTTCAGAGTCACTGTGAGAAAGACAGTAAAGACAAGGCATCTTCATTATCCGTAATGAGCTCGCTAGATCAAGAAAGAAAAAAGTGTAGCATTCAGCTATCAATTTTGATGGCATTAGAAAGGGGGAGGAAATTCGAACCAACTTCACAACAGGCACAGGAGTTAAACTCAGCTTTAGCATCTTTTATCGCAAAGGACATGCAATCATTCCAAATTGTATATAGGCCTGCTTTCCGTAATCTAGTAGAGAAACTAAATCCCAGATATTCAATGCCTGGTAGGTCCTATTTCTCTGCTAAAGAAATCCTGAGAATGTACAGTCTAGTGAGAAAACAGGTGGAGGCTTCATTGGCAGGGGCATGGTGGTTTGCTGCTACAGCTGATTTGTGGACCAGCAGTGGAGGAGGTGGCGAGCCTTACATGAGTCTAACAGTACATTACATAACAAGCGAATGGGAGCTAAAGACAAACTGCCTAGAGACACTCTTTCTTCCAGATGACCATACAGCAGAGAATATTGCTGAATCCTTTCAGGAGCGTCTTGAGGAATGGGCACCAAGGACTGAAAATATGTCTGCAATTACCACCGACAATGGAAGCAATGTTAAAAAGGCATTCAGAGATGTGATGAAAGTAAACTGGTTGCATTGCTTTGGTCACAATCTAAAAATGTAGCAATTGGAAAAGCATTAAAGATCAATAAAGTAGAGGGTGCACTTCAAGCATGTCGGCATCTGGTGCAAGGGTTCACTTGCAGCTGGAAGAAAGAGAGTTAAAGGAAAAACAAGCAGAACGAAATGTGCCACAACATTCTCTTGTTCATGATGTAGTTACAAGATGGGGTTCCACGTATGCCATGGTGGCCAGGTTTATAGAGCAGCAGCAGGCTGTGTGTTCAGTGTTGGTTTCAGACTGAAATACATGGCATTTGATGCCAAAGGACTCAGATGTAAGTGTGCTTGAGGACATTAATCAAATATTGGGCCCCTTGAATACGTTCACTGACTCTAGCAGCAGAGCGATATGTGACAATGTTGGCACTTAAACCATTTCTACAATACTTAAAATCAGAAGTGTTAAGCCCAAAGGCAACAGTTGGACCACTGGGAAAGCAAATGAGGGAAGCTGTATATGATGACCTATTCACAAGGTATGAGGAATTCAATCAAATTAAACGCACACTCAAAATTTCAATGTTTTACTGATCCACGATTCAAAGCTAATTTTACAGAGGATGCCGAATCTGTTATATCCATGGTAGTACAAGAAGCAGTCAGCCTTGGTATTGCACTAGAGCCACAACACAAACACACAGTCTGCTGCTGCCTGCCCACGAATGTAGAGGAACACGACCAAATGCTGCTGTTGCCGCTGCTGCTGCTGCTAGTACACTGCCTGCGATGTTTGCTTCCATGGATGATGACGATGATGACCAGATGTCAAATGACCATGAACATGTGGCAGAAGACTCTTTGTGCCCTTTCTCTGGTGGTATCACAAACAATGTGCATCATTCATCATCGCAGCATTCTTCATGTCCTAGGATTTCCACTTTATTAAAACGCATCACTGAAATACGAAGAATTCAGGTTAAAGGACCAAGGGAAGAAGAAAATCCACTAGAGAGTAAAGTTAGAAATGAGATAACTCATTACATGGCCCTGCCATATCTGAATACAGATTTGGATCCTCTTTTGTGGTGGAAAGGCCATGAAGTAGAGCTACCATTTTTAGCCAATGTGGCTCGCAAAATGTTATGCAAAAATGTGCCATCAGAAAGGGTATTTAGAGCTATTGGTCTGATCCTAATGCCAATGAGGTGTAGACTAACACCAGAGCATGTAAACATGCTAGTCTTTCTGAACAAAAATTTAAAGTAATTTTTAAGAAGCCAAGGCAGTTCCTGCACCACCTTCCAAAGAGAATACCACCAGTGGAGGGGGACAAAGGGTGTGGTTGGAGTCATCTCCACTCATGTTCGGACTACTTACAAGACTGTATCAAGAATAATAACTTAATGGAGGAGGAGGACTTCACTCTTTCATAAACCTAGTTATATTTACTGTGCACACAGCAGTCTTAAAAAAAACACAACACTTGATAGAAATAACTTTATTGAATATTGAAATACTTGTGTATTAACTTCAACTTGGTTCTAACACTAAAATCAATTTCACATTCAACTTGAATCATGGTACTGCTAGTGACTGTCTACTGTAGGCGTGTCTACTCATGATCCTTAACAGAATGTCAGTCAGAGTGGCTCCAAGATAGTCTGACACTGGTTATTCCCCAGTCCCTTCATTCATGTTGTGTGTGTGTGTGTGTGTGTGTGTGTGTGTGTGTGTGTGTGTGTGTGTGCGCGCGCGCGCTAGATACTGTCTGCCAGGCCGTGACTTCTAGTTCTGTGAACTCTTTATTTAACTCTTTACTCTTCCTGTTGTCTTCTTGACTTAGTTGAAACTCATCTGCTAAGCTTAGTTCAAGTCCAGTGGTGGCACCATCTGTGAATTCTGGAATACAGCAATGAATTGATGTCATGTGTTAGGCTTGCTCAATTAAATGTTGTGTGATGCTGTAACATGACAGAATGAAGTACACAACTACTTAAAGAGCCGCTGACGAATGACAAGTTCACTGTCAGCTGCTCTTTAATTCTGTTGTGTAACTTCAGAAAAATGCCTCTATTTGTAATGTTATTGCTCTACCCATTCATGCCTTTAGCTATCATAGTGGGTGTTTCTGATTTACATGCTTCTGGTAAGTAAGAATCGGAGTACAACTGTAGGATGTAGTTAACTATTCTATTCTTGGAGGAAGGAACAATGCATTCATGTTTGATTATAGAACTCTGTGGCTGAGAGTCAACGAGCGGCATAAACTACATCATACAGTTTTAAAAGGGCACTTTACACCAGAGTGTAAATCATAAACACACACAGGTTACTAAAAGGTCTATATAGATGAACAATAACAGGAATTTAATGAGTAGTACTTGAAAAACTGCTTCTTTTGGGGAAAAATTATTGACATGTTCAGAACAGTTTACCTTAAAGAAGTCAAAATTACTAGTTCCATGAAGAGAAAGAAAATTGTGTACAAACTGTACATGTTAAAGAACAGCTGATGCCTCAGGAGAACTTTACCAAAACATGATATTTAGATGCAGACCAGTCCAGATTGTATTTCACATTAGTTCTGTATCCCTCCTCCCTGTTGTTTATTATTGAGGTAATTTGCATGAAAACAGGATCTTTGGTCTTGAAGAGTTTGTCTATTCCTTTTGCTGTCTCCCTACCAGGGGTCATAATGCACTGCTTGTGACATCAGAGTTACTCCCATGGCAACTAACTGTGATGATCATGTCACAACAGAGGATTATGACTGGTGGTGTGTGTGGTGGGCAGGCCGGGCACAGACCGTACTGTTGAGACTGGAGGAGCTGTCAGAAACACAGTATTTGATGAAGGCCATCTATTGTGCACTGCTTGTGACATCAGAGTTATCCCCATGGCAACTAACTGTGATGATCATGTCACAACAGAGGACTGTGACTTGAAGTAGGAGGAGTCAGCTGTAGAGGTAGATGGTCCCTGAGGGATAAAGAGCATGCATTCATGCAAATGTCCTTACGAGTAGTAAATACTGGGGAGGATGATTCTTTACACTATATATGGCATGCAAGTTGAATTGTACCTGAATATTAGGTTTTCCTAATTTTTTTTTTTTTATTTTAACAAGGCGTCAGCAGCTCTTAAGCTTGAGACTTGACTTGAACAATGTTGTTCATGAAACCAGAAAACAGACTGAGGCTGAGCTTCACATTACTATTTTGTGTAGGACTTGGGTGCTAGTGTAAAATACAGATAATCTGATTTTATTAGGCTGTCAAGTCTTTCAGTTTTCTAACTGCAGTGCGAACATTAACTGTTTACAATTAGCACATTTACTGTGAACTTTTAAACAAGCCATTAAAGAGAGATACCAAGTTAAGTGGATACAGATATGCAGCACAGGTATACATGCCTTACCTCTGCGAAACTCATGTGCTGCATATTTTCCATAAAACAGCTGTTTAGTTTTGTTGTAAATTTGCTTGTAAAATTGTCCCCACCGACTCGATACAAGTTCCTATTTTTTTTCATTATCACCCACTGTCTGCCTCCACGCACAGCCATGTTATGGTGTAGGGCCAGGGAGTGCACAGGGACGCGCTCCATTATAGTCTATGAGGGGCTACTTTTCAAGTGGTTTTAGATGTCAAGATGGTCACCTGGTGATTAATCAAGGGTACTGAATGACAAGGGCCTTGTTAGTCAGTCGCGCGCTTGATTAATCACCAGGTGACCATCAAAACATCTAAAACCACTTGCAGAGTAGCCCACAATAGACTACAATGGAGCGTGTCCCCGTGCATTTCCTGACCATACATGGATTCATAACATGGCTGTGCGTGGGGGCGGATCATGGGTAGTGGCACTAAAAAAAAAAAAAATAGGAACTTGTATCGAGTCGGTGGGGACAATTTTTCAACAACATTAAACAACTGTTTTGGGGAAGATATGAAGCACATGCTTTTCGCAGAGGTAAGGCATGTGTACATGTGCTGCATATCTGTAATTCTGTATCCTGGTGAATCTCCTTTAAATATGATCTTTCAAATTTTAAAATAAGTGTTATAATGAATTTTACAGTTTGTATGCAGTGTAACAAATACATGTATTGGTTTGTAATGTACATTGTTGTGCACCGCACTTGAATGTTTTTACCTAAAAACAAAAGTGCCTTTCAAAATATGAGTTTTTAGATAAATAAACAATATTTAATTATAAAAATGTCACTCTGTATTATTTCACCACACAGGCTTCTATATAATACAAATAAAAGCATACCATAGTTTAGAATAAGAAAAATATGTAAATTATGTGCAAAAAAATTTAATTTAAATAATGTTTCTAACTTTATCGCAAAAGGTGGGAAATCTTGTTATCGCGATAATTTCGTCAAGGTTATTGTACTGTCACAATTTCATTATCGTGGCACCAAAGGCAGACTCCATGGTTATCACTGTGGCCCATGACAGGTCAGCTTAGCCGAAGCACCTGAGTGCTTCTCCTCCACATAAGGAATCCAAACAAATGGATCAATATGGATGCAAAGTTTATTCTTCACCAACCTGTGCCATCTGGTCAGTGAATTACATAGCCCATATGGTGTCCTTCCAGAAATCAGCCTTGTCTGATTTGCAGAAGGACCTGCAGGAGATTCTGGATGAGGACCTCAGAAATCAGCTCTTGAAAAAAGTAAAACTGAATGAGTCTTCTTGCCGCCGTGCTTTAAGGGCCACTTATGATACGGTTGACTCAGTGGCCCGGTGCACTGCATCGGGTATTTTCTTCAGGCGCCTGGCTTGGCTCCATCTTGCAGGACTGGCGCAAGATGTCCAGAGTATGCTACTGGATGCCCCCTTCAGGGGCCCCTTCCTGTTTGGGGGAGATGCAAAGGATGTTATCACTGAGCTACAGGTGAGCGGTAGGTCACTTAACGACGTCCGCTCCATGTACCACTCGGGACAAAAACCTAAGCAGTCCTGTCATCACCCCAGAAGAGGTGGAATGGGCAGAACCAAGGTAAGAGATAGGGTGTCGTGCCACTGGTTCAGGCCCCCAGACTGCTCAGGCAAATTCCAAAGACGGGCGTGTAAGGGCACTCCCTCAGCGTCCTGATGCGAGGGGGGTCTTCCCCTTCCTGTGTCTCCCAGGGAACCAGTGGGGGAAGGTTCACCCTCCACCTGGAAGGATGGAGGACAATAACCGAAGATGCTTGGGTCCTTCAGCTCGTAGCAAGAGGATACTCAATTGAGTTCCTGGGCAGATACCCGGACAACCCACCGGGCAGGTCTCCCTACCTGTCAGGCCATCTAACTCTTGTCTATTAGGAAATCCAGGCTCTGCTTCAGAAATCGGCCATAGAGCTGGTTTCGCCAGGGCAAATAGGAAGGGGATACTACTCCCACTTCTTCCTAGTTCCCAAAAAGATGGGAGATCTGAGACCTATTCTAGATCTCACCCTACTCAGTCTCTCTGTAGAATACAAGAGATTCCGTATGTTGATGCTTCAGGGACTCTTACCCCTGCTCCAACAGAACAAAGAAAGAGCAGTCGATAGGGAGAAGGGCAGGCTAAATGGAGAAAAAGACAGACAGTAAGGACAGGGATGAAGCAAAAAGGAACAAGGCCATCAAAAACTGGAGGGTAATGAGTACCAATGCCCGTAGTCTAGGTAACAAACTCCCTGAACTGGTGGCCTTGATAGAAGAGGGATGCCTGGATATTGTGGCAGTCACAGAAACATGGTACACAGAGAACCATGACTGAGATGTCAACATACCAGGGTACACAATCTATAGGAGGGACAGGGAGAGTAGAAGAGGAGGAGTGGCAGCTCTCTATATAAGGGAAGGGATCAAAGCAACAGAACTAAAGGGTAAACAAGGAGGAGAAGAGGCACTGTGGGTCACCATGGAGACTGGAAATGGCACTACAATCCGCACAGGGGTTGTATACAGACCCCTGTCTCAGGAGGAGGAAATGGACGAGGAAGTGATAGAAGGCATCCTTAGGATGGCAGAGAGAGGGGCTGTATTGCTGATGGGGGTCCTGAATATGCCAGATGCTAACTGGAGCACCTTTGCTGCAGCCACATTAAAGATCAGGGCCACTCTCTATGCCCTACAGGGCACATGCCTCAAACAGCTAGTTTTGGAACCCACTTGGGAGGGAGCAATCTTAGACTTGGTACTCTGAGATGGGGACGGAGAGAGGATCTCGGATCTAGAAGTGGGTAGCCATCTGGGAACAAGTGACCACCAAACTGTGTGGTTCACGATAAACTTAGCTGTAGAGTTGAGCCATACAAAAGTGAAGGCCCTGGACTTCAGATGGGCTGATTTTGTCAAAATGGGAGCGTGCCTCAGAAAAGCACTAGCAAACAGGCAAGAAGGTGGGGTGGAACAACAATGGGGAAACATCAAAATTGCCATCACAGAGGCAACAAGCCTTTGTGTGAAGCAAATAAACAAATCAAAACAAAATAAAAAACACTATGGTTCTCAAAAGAAGTGGTGGGGAAGGTTGGGGAGAAAAATATGGCATTATTCATGAAGTATAAGGAAACACAGAAGGAGCAGGACAGAGAACTATACCAGTAGAAGGAAGTGGGGAAGGCAGTCAGATTACCAAAGGCTCAAACCGAAGAAAAGATAGCCAACTCAGTTTAGAAGGGGGATAAAACTTTATAGGTACATTAGGGAGCAAAGAAAGATTAAGGCAGGGACACTGAGGCTGAATAAAGAGGAAGGTGGTTGGGCAGAGAGGGACAGTGAAAAAAGCAAGGATACTGAATGAATACTTCTGCTCAGTATTCACAAAGGAAGAGCAGGGGAGATACCTAATCCAGTCAATAGAAGCACTCTGGACAGGGGAGTTGATATCACTCCTTTCACAGAAGAAAGAGTTATGAAATAACTTTTTTTTTTTTTCCTTTTCAATTATTTAACCAGGTGAGACACACTAAGGTGAAAGCTTGTTTACAGGTGCAACCTGGGAGCACAAGGAAGTTAAGTGACTTGCTCAGGGTCACACAGTATGGAAATGGAGGGCTGTGGGATTCAAACCCAGGTCTCTAGATTTGTGGCTCAGAGCCTTAACCCACTGCGCCATACTGCCTCCAGAACTCCTAAAACTGAAGGTGGATAAAGCAGTGGGGCCTGTTGGGATTCATCCCAGAATTCTAAAAGAACTAAGGGAAGAACTAGTTACACCACTGACTACCATTTTTAATAAATCATGGGAGGATGGTGTGTTACCTGAGGACTGGAGGAGGGCAGATGTGATTCCCCTTCACAAAAGTGGGAGCAAGACAGAGACAGGAAAGTGAAGACCTGTCGGTTTGACCTCGGTGGTAGGGAAAATTATGGAATCACTTCTGAAGGAAAGAACTGTTGAGTAACTAGAGGCTAGTGGGGCACAGGACCTAAGGCAGCATGGATTCACAGTGGTAAGGTTATGTCTGATGAATCTGATAGATTTCTTTGACTGGGTGACTAAAGTAGTAGACCAGGGAGGGGATGTGGACATGGCCTACCTAGAATTTAGCAAGGCATTTGACACAGTCCTGCACAAAAGATAATATTAAACAGATTAGCCAGCCTGGGAGTGGATCCCAGGATGGTAGCCTGGGTAAAACATTGGCTGGACAATAGGACACAGAGGATAATAGTAAACAGAGTCCACAGTGAAGAAAGAGGGGTTACTAGCGGGGTACTGCAGGGTTCAGTGCTGGGTCTGGTCCTTTTTAATGTCTTTATAAGTGACATTGCAGAGGGTCTGGAAGGAAAAGTATGTCTCTTTGCAGGTGACACAAAGATCTGCAACAGGATTAATACACAGGATGGGGTGGAAAGGATGAGAAGGGACTTGGCAAGTTTGGAGGAATGGTCCAATGTATGGCAATTTAGATTCAACACAAAGAGCAAAGTAATGCACCTGGGGAAACAAAAACCCAGGGGAACAGTACAGAATGGGGGGGGGTGAGATACTGACGGCAACAGAAATGGAAAGGGACCTGGGGGTAGTTGTATTAGATGACCTAAAGGTGGTCAAGCAATGCGAGAAGGCAGTAAAGAGGGCTGTGGGGATACTTGGATGCATAGGGAAAGGTATCACCAGCAGAAATCAGGAAGTTGTTGTCCCTCTGTACAGACAATTGGTAAGACCACATCTGGAGTACTTTGTACAGTTCAGGAGACCCTATATCTGCAAAAACATTGACAGGGCGGAGGCTGTCCAGAGAAGGGCAGCCAAAATGGTATAGGGTCTGCACCAGAAAACATATGAAGAAAGACTAAAAGAGCTTAATATATATAGACTCGAGGAAATGAGGGAGAAGGGGGACATGATAGAAACTTTCAAGTACCTCAAGGGAATCAACAAAGTCCAAGAGGGTAGCATCTTTCAGAAAAAGAGATTTACAAGAACAAGGGGGCACAATTTGAAGATAATGGGGGGACGACTCAGAGGTAACATGAGGAAGTATTTCTTCATGGGGAGGGTTGTAGATGCATGGAACAGCCTTCCTGAGGAGTGCATGGAGTCAAAAACAGTGGGGGAATTCAAAAATACATGGGACAGACATATGGCAATTATAGTGGGGGAGGAGGAAGTAGGCTGTTGGTTAGCTAGGATCTGCAGCTTATCCGTAAGGTAGGGAAATGGGCAGACTAGGTGGGCCAAGCAGGCCTTATCTGCCATCAAACTCTATGTTTCTATGTTAATGGCTGTGCTCCCTGGATATGCAGGATGCTTACCTACATATTCCTATCCTCCAGGCCAACCGCCGCTTTCTGAGATTCTCCTTTCAGGAGAACCATTATCAGTTCAAGGCTCTCCCTTTTGGCCTTTCTTCAACACCTTAGGTTTTTATCAAGTGCCTAGCGGTGGTGGACATGGCTTTACGCCGCAAGGGGATTTGTGTGTTCCCTTACCTGGACGACTGGCTGCTGTCAGCACCATTGCAGGACAGTCTGAGGGCTTCCCTGTCCTCTACCCTGGACCTTTTCTCCAGACTTGGCATCACTGTGAATGTTCCCAAGTCTCAACTTTCACCCTCCCAGCAGCTCCAGATCATCGGAGCAGTGCTGGACACGGTTCAGGGCAGGGCCTTCTTGCCTACGGACAGGGCGGAAACTCTGATGCAACAGGCAGCATTGGTATCCTTCTCCCGGCGGACCAAGGCACACTCTGCTCTCTGCCTATTGGGTCTAATGGTGGCTGCCATACCCACAGTCCCTTTGGCTAGACTGCACATGAGGGTGACCCAGTGGTTCCTCTGGGTCCATTGGGATCAACATCTGGATGACATGGACCACATTTTCCTAGTCTCCAGCAGCCTGAAGAGGGATCTCCTATGCTGACAGGATCCTTCTAACCTTTTGTTGGGGATCCCCTTCCAACCCCCATGCCCCCTCCATGACTCTGATGACTGGTGCCTCAGGCCAGGGATGGGGCGCTCACCTGGGAGACCACCGAACACGGGACATGGTCACTACTAGAGGAACATCTACATATCAGTATTCTGGAGATGAGAGCGGTGCTCTATGCTTTCCAAGCATTTCAGTCCCTCTTGATACCGGGAACACTGTTGGTCCAGACTGACAACACAGCTGCAGTCTGGTACATAAACAAGCAGGGAGGCACCCGATCATACCCCCTTTGCAGGGAGGCGATGCGGGTGTGGTACTGGGCAGTCCAGGACAGCCTGTCATTGATAGTAGTCCATGTTCCTGGAGTTCACAATGTCCTGGCGGACAGTCTGTCGCACTGTCGCATGGGCTGATGAGTGGGAGCTGAAGCAGGAAGTAGTGGAAGACTTCTTCCTTGAATGGGGTCAGCCAGAAACAGATTTGTTCACCTCCCCATCCAATGAACTACTCTAGCAGCTTTGCCCCCCGCTTGCTCGGGCGTGGTGTGTTTTGCTAGACGACTGTGTCTGTTCTGGACAGGGAGATTTCTGTACGCTGTCCCTCTCTTTTCTATTCTGCAGAAGGTTCTGCTAAAGCTCCAGGCAGAGGGGGCTCACATGATTCTAAGAGCCCCTCTTTGGCCTCGGCAGATTTGTCTCCCTCTGCTACAGCAGCTGACATTGGAATCCCCAGTACCTCTTCTTCTCTCCCACAACCTTCTGTCTCAGGAGCAGGGCAGCCTGGTGCACCCGAGTCTAAAGTTTCTCCACTTGCATATGTGGCACTTTTGAACATAGCTGTCTTTCATTATGGTGTCTCTTCTCGAGTCACTCAGGTTCTAGTAGAGGCTAGAAAACCTTCTGCCAGATCCGCATATGCCATGAAGTGGAAGAGATTCTGTATTTGAGCCACAGCCAAGGGTCTAGATCCATTCTCTTGCTCGGCTTCCAAGGTCCTTAAGTACCTCTTGCACCTGTCTGATTCGGGCTTCAGTTATTCATCTCTGAAGGTCCATCTATCTGCGGTTTCAGACTACCACCTTCTGGTGGAGGGCAAAACCCTTGCCCAGTTGGTGGTCTCTAGAACCTTTTTGAAGAGGATTCTTCACCTTAAGCCTCTGGTCTGGAATCCGGTTCCCACCAGGGATTTCAATTTTATTTGGAAAAACTTACTTTGTCCTCTTTTGAGCCAGCAGGAAGTTGCGACATACGTTACTTGTCCTGGAAAACGCTCTTTTTGGTTGCTATAACCTTAGCTTGAAGGATTTTTGAGCTTCAGGCCCTTGTTTGTAAGGAGCCTTATTTGATTTTCCGCAGAGACCGGGTGGCTCTGAGGACTAACCTTTCCTTTCTTAAGAAAGTTGTTTTGGAATTTACTGCAAAGCAGAGTGTCGAATTGCCTTTTTTTTTTTTTTTTTATCTGCAGTATTCCAACAGGGGGGAATAACTTCTGCATACTTTAGTTGTGCACAGGACTCTGAGATATTACATCTCTAGGACCAAAGAGGCTTGAATGTCTGACCAGTTGTTTGTGACCTTTGCTCCCAATTGTTAGGGCAAGGCCATCTCCAAACAGGGTTTGTCAAAATGGTTGGCCAACTGCATCTCGTACATGTACAACAAATATGAGAAACCCCTTCTGGGGGAGGTGAAAGGCCATTCCACTCGAGGCATGGCTGCTTCGACTGCCTTTCTGAGGAATGTGTCCATGGCAGATATTTGTACAGTGGCCACTTGATCCTCTGTCCATACATTCACCAAGCATTACAGTCTGGACATTGTCTCTAGGCATAGAGCTGGTTTAGTCCTTGCCGTTCTACAAGACCTTCTTTCTTAAGAAGGTTTCTAGTTGGCAGGTGCTTCCTTCTCCCAGAACTTAGTCTCCGACTCCTTCAATATTTTCAGTGGCTTGGTATTCAGTCCTATGTGTAAAGGCCTACTGCAGGAACCCTCTCGAAGTAAGATATGACAGTTATGTAAGAACTTACCATAACAGTAGATCTTCAAGAGAGGCCCTGCAGTAGGTCTAGATTTTCCACCCACCTTCCCCAGCTCCTGTTATGTTTATACACTTTTCCTTTCCTGAGGCTTCGCTTCCGAAGCCCAGGGCCTAAGGAGTTGTCTTTACTCCTTTCTCCTATTTTCTCTTCAGAGGTCTGTGGCGAGAGAACTGGAGGGTGGGCGTGAGGACCACCCCCTATATACTGTCATGCTGACATATGATCAGGTGACGCTGGGGGCAGTCCCCTGCTAATGATTGCTAGCTAGAAATGTGCCATGTGGTCCTTTCTGTTACAGTAAGTTCTTACGTAACTGTCATTTACATTAGGTGACATGACCACAGTGGGTTATTGCGTCTAAGATGTAAAACGATACATTTTCACAGGTTTAATTCCATTTAGTTTTTTATTACCCACTGCTCAATTTGTTTAAGGCCATTTAGCATGGGCAGGTATTTAGTCTCTGGCCCAGATATTCAAAAGAGTTGCGCATGGCGCAACAGTGTTGCGCCATGCACAACCCACTGATCTCGACCAGCGATATTCAAAAAGGGAAAAGTGCACCACACAAATCCCGATCGCGGATCGCATCAGTAATGTATGCAGGCACAGGTAGGGGCGTGCCCATCATAACCTGCACAGCCCGATATTCAGCCTGGGATGTGCAGAGTCATGCATCATAACCCCTACCTGCGCCTGCACAAAGTCGCCCCAAAAAGGAACAAGATGGCCACTCACAGGTGAGCTGCCGATTGCAGGCGCAACACAGCAGCTGCCACCTGTGGGTGGCCACTCGGTTCCTGCCGCACCTGGGGCATCACTGTAACCCCCAAGTCCAATATCCCTGGTGGTCCAGTGGACCACGCTGAGCCCGATCACGGGCATCATTAGTGGACCCCCCAAGTCCAATATCTCTGGTGGTCTTGTGTACCCCCACCCACCCACTGGGGCCCACCACTCCGCCCCCGTCAACGGTAGGCGGCAGCACCCACCGCCTGCCGCCTCGCCGACTGACAGCTTCGTAGGGCTGCACGCACATTAGTTCACAGCATGAGCCAATGGGCGCAGCCCACACCGCATTACCAGTCCAGATAAGGAATGAATTGATGAAAATGAAGTTTACACACACCCTTGAGTGCCTTATTGAGCTTATAAAATTTACTTCTTCTTTTTTTCACTTTTGACTGTTGGGAAAAGCATGTTTATATGTAGAAAAATAGATTTACTTTGTGCATTTGTGATAAAGTAATCCTTCCGCCCACTGCAAGTGATGTCATTTATGATGTCATTGTATTATTGCCTACTTTCTTCTTCCTGTTTTTTTCTCTCTGTTGTTCCCCACATTCAAGATATGGAATGTTTATCATGGAATGTTTAGCTTAGAATATATGGATTCAAAATGCTGCTCAGTTCCACTGGCAGAATGTTTCTCTTCCAACACACTGTACACAGAGGCCCAGATATTCAGACTGCGCTGGGCAGTGGCGCAAACCTGAGTGCAGCGCAACTGGGCTGCGCAGGGCCAGGACCAGGCGATATTCAACGGTGATGCGCCATGGCGCAGCACCACTGAACATGGCAAGGTTGGCACACAAACTGCACATGGCGCAGTGGCACTGTGCCAGCGCAAGCCACAGATAAGGAGCACGGGGATGCGCCAGCGAAAGTGCAGTTGCGCAAGGCGCATCACCCGCGATATTCAGCAGTGGGCATACTAATGAGGCCATAAGATATGTAAGGTGCAAGTGGGGCCATTTGCATGTCATTATGGCCCCATTTGCATGCCTTGCGCAGGGCAGCCTGACGACTTGTGCCTGGTGCCCTGCACAGCATGATGTGTGCATTGGGGATCCCGGGGCATCCCCCACCCAGAGCCACGATTGCTTCAATGTATACCAAACAAGCCCTGGTAGTCTAGTGGCTCCCCCCACCAGAGTCCCCGAAGCCCCGAGTATTGTACTGACAGACCATCTCTGGTTGCCAAGTGGTCCCCCTTCCCACCCGAGTCCCCAAGTAACGTCAGATGACTGTCCCTGGTGGTCTAGTGAACCCCCTTCCCTAGCCGCGATTGCAGTAATCCTCCATAAGAAAAGCCCTGGTGATCCAGTGACACCTCCTCCCACCACACCGGACGCCCTTTGGCTCCCGGTCATGTGGGTGGCTGCAACCTGCCACTATTGCCGCTGCCGCCGAATGACAGGTACAGTATGGGCTGTAAGCCCATTGGTTCCAGTGTGGACCAATAGACTTGCAGGGCATGCTGTACAAGACAGTCCCACATATGTGAATGAAGTCATTCATATAATTAAAAGGAATGTGTAGTACTAGTATGCACTGCAAACCTTTACTCAAGCTGGGGACCAGTGGGCTTACAGCCCCATACTGTTCCTGTCATTCGGGGTCGGCAGAGTGGATATGCGGGCGGAGTTCAACTGCCCGCCAATGACGGGGGGAGCGATGTCAACGGGTTCGGTATAGTGGGAACCACTGGATCACCAGGAGCGTCATCTGATGTTGACTTGAGGACTCGGGTGGACGGGGACCACTTGGCCACCAGGGATGGACTGTCTTTACATATCGGGAGTCGGAGACCTGGAGGGGGGGCCACAGGACTACCAGGGCTTGTTTGGTATACATTGCAGCGATCAGGCTACGGGTGGGGGGTCCACTTGACCACCAGGGTGTGTGTGTGCTTGCCAACAGTGTTCTGGGTGGGCGGGTGGCCACCCACGGCTGGGTTGCTGTGTTGCGCCTGCAATACTGCAGCCCACCTGTGGGTGGCCAAGAGTTGTGCCTCTTTTCTGGGGCTCAACTTTGAGCCTCTCTATGTGGGGCAATGCAGGGTTGTGCCAGCATATGTGCCGCACATCCCGGCTGAATATCGGGATGTGCCGCATATGCATGGGCACGCCCCCTGCATTTGTGCCGCAAACATTAGCATGTGCTCCGACGCATTGAGATTTGCGCTGTGCCAGGCAGCCTTCTCAATATCCCGCCAGGGTGCAATGTGGGGTTGTGCCAGTGCAATACTGTTGCTCCAGGTGCAACCCCTTTGAATATCCAGGCCAGAGACAACAAAGGCCTTTGTTGCAGCCAGAGACTCAGTTATCTCACTGTCAGGGCAAGAAGAGAGTTCCCTGACAAGCAGTTAAAGATAGCAGGGGGATTTTTGACTGTCATCAAAGAAACAGTTGTAGTGAAAACTATAAACAATACTGTTTCTAAATTGTTTATGTATGTACGGAAAGTGTGATAATCAGGGAAACAGCATTTAATTGATTTATTTTTTATTTAAGGTAGTTTTATTTTTAGGGGCCAGCTGAAGTTTTTTTTTTTTTACAGTGTAAAGGTAGCAGCTATGTTTGTGGTGGAAGATCAGCTCTGGCAGTAGAGGGCTAACTGAAATGCCTTGTGTTCCAAATGCCCATTGATCTGTGTTGCAGACTCTTCACTGCTGAGCAGTCCTTTTGTTTACCCATGTGTAAACCATATTTTACACATAAATAAGAGCCAATCGGATTACACAATTTTACCCTGCCATTTTATAAACATATCTAATACAGTGAATTCACTACTCATTAATAAAATGAAACCTAGAAAACTAAGTTCCTCTTGTTACTGCTAAGCATGGAGCAACTATATTCATCACAGTCCCTTATGTTGTGAACCCTTTATCAAAATTCCAAGGGTGAGGCAGTCATGGGCAGTTCCTTCTACATCCTGGAAAGGGATACACAGAGAGAAAATGAAATTTGTAAGACAGGTAACATAGAGGTTACAAGAAAATATCAAATTTAACAGAGACTAGAAGGCATCATTTCCTTTTTAAACATGGAATAAGAGCTGTTCTGTCATTCAGACCTGGTGGTTGTAAAGCACCAAGAGTAAAAATTCAAAATGATTCCCTTTCTATCGTTTTATCATCCAGGTCACCACCTCTAGCACCCAGTTTAACCCTTTCAATGACATAGAATTTAAAACCATGTTGGGCATTTCTGTCATTGCTGTTGCTACAGTGGTTCAATAGAGCACTCCTCTCGTCATTATTTTGAATGTATCTGAGATGCTCACCCACACTGTTTTTTTTTTTTTTTTATCATCTCCTCCCCTGCACCCAGTCTCAGCCCCTTCAGGAGGCACACACGCTGCAGTATCCCCGCATCACCACCTACCTGATCCCCATTGAACCGTGGCTATACCCCCCCCCAGGTGGGTTCATGTTGGGGCGCAACACCCCGAGACACTTCTAGCTTCGTCGGACTCTCCGGGGTATCCTGTAGGTGTGAGCCATCAGGGTCTCTGCAAGGTGCTCTGTCATCCTGGAGATTGGGCGCTGATTTTCTCCTGTTCTCAGGACAGGGCACGTGCTCTGACATCAAGGCGCTGCGCGCTGATGTCTGCCCTGTCCAACCCCTTCCTAGTGCTGCTACTTGCCGTTCCTCTGGCTTTTGCCAGAGGCAAGTCAGGTAGCGAGCCAAAAACCCCCTCCCTCCCGGAGAAGGTGAGCTGTCCTATGGACGCTTAGCCTTCTGCCCCCGGCTGGGCCTCCTTCTCTCCAGGCTCGTTCCCAAACTCGGGTCAACAGTGTCGCAAGCAGTACTACCACTGTGCTGGTGGGCCGGCCCCACCCACCCTGAGTTTCAGTAGTCTGGTGGTCTTGCCCACACAGAAGGCTCCACATTGGCATGTGGCCATATATACAACATATTCAGTGGAGCAATTTATAAAGTCCCTAATCTCGAAACTGCTATTAATATTGCATGTGGAAAAAGTCTTGCACTTTATGATGGAGTTGCAGAATTTACAATTACCACACTTATATTTGCAATATATTGGGATTGCTTAGAAGCAGAAATCTGTGGCTCTGCTTCCCTGGTAACAACTGATTGTCAGTTCTCAGCACAGTCCCAAAAACTGCAGAATGACTGGCAGTCTCAGCCATGTACCTGCATTCCACTGATGAATTCTTATATGAAGTTGTATCTGCAGGTATGTATGTATTTTTCTGTTCTATCAAATGTAATATATCCACAATTGATCTAAATCTGATGCCTTGGCTATAAATCTGTCATATAAAACACCATCCATAATGTAATTTTGACCATTTCTTTCCCATCTGACACTCTCTGTACTTCTATACTTTAGGGGTCACTGGAGGGACCCTCCACTGGTTGCAGCTTATGCAGAACGCTGTGGCTTGGTTGCTGACTGGCCTGTGCAGGTCCAGTCATGTAACCCCAGTCCTGCGAGCTCTGCACTGGCTGCCTGTCAGGTGGAGGGTCCTTTTCAAGGTGGGCTTACTCACCTATATGGCCCTATATGGACTGGGTCCTGGCTACCTGGCTGAGCTCCTTACACCTACCACCTCGGTTCATTCACTCCGCTCCTCAACCATGGGCCTCCTGGATGCTCCCAGGGTTCGACTCAAGACATTGGGTGACCAAGCATTTAGAGTCGCTGTGCTGGCCCTGTGAAACTCCTTTCCAGCTGCTGTCCGGGAGGCCCATTCGGTTGAGTTGTTTAACCAGAAGCTAAAGACCTACTTATTCCGTCTTGCCTTTCCAGATGATAGTGTGTAATCTGCCCCGCTCTATGTCCTTTTGATGATTTCCTGTTAAGAATTACATTTTTATATACTGTTTTAGTGATATGTTATATATGATGATTTTAATGTTTTTCGTGTGTATTCCTGTCTATCTTGGTGTTAGGCGCCCAGAGCCTCTGGGATTGGGAGCCATAAAAATGAAATTTGCCTTGCCTTGCCTTTTTGATGATCAAACTTTCTGTTGGTATCTTTAACACCAGCTATATTGCAACTACCATTTGTTTAATACATTTTTATCATTTTCATTCTCCATATGGTTCTATGCAAAGATAGTTAAGATCTTTGTACGATTGTTTAGTCCTGCACTTGTATTGCCATTATAGAATTCTGGGATTAAAATGGCTAAGGTGGTAATATCATCTACCTCTAAACCCATACTATTTAATTCATTTTTTTTCCTTACTGTAACTTTGAGTATGTAAAATTGTTTTGAAACTACACGTGCCAATTCTAGGGTATGAATTGTTCGAATAATTTTTATTTGGTCTGTAACCATTATGTTGCCTCTCAATAAAGCTGTCAGGAGGTCATTCATATTTGAACTGAGAGTTTCATGGTTTTCATTAGGCAGTTTACTGACATTGAACAACAGAAGGACGAATTCAGATCCTCTAATGGACTTCAATAATATTTTTACCCATTATCTACATTGGAAAAACCCCTTCTTTCGCCAGCCGTTTCCTTTCCTGCCTTATTTTGGTTCTCATTCGTCTTCGAACATACGAATGTGCCAGCAGAAACAGACCATCCGGTCTATCTAGTTGTTTAACCAGGATTAGAAGATGTAAGTCTGCACGAGTATGTAGCTAGCACCCCTAGTTTGCAACTGTCCCACCCCCTTCCCTTTGTCATCCCACTGCCACCCCACCTTCCTCACCCTCCCTTGTTCCCTGTCCCATGCCCGTTTGAAGCTGTTCACAGATTTACATGATACAACCCATTCTGGTAGTGCATTCCATTTTGCTACCACCCTCTCTGTGAAATAGTGTCTCCTCATTTCCCTCCTAAATCTTGCCCCCTCTATTCTTAGCCCATGCCCCCTGGTGTCCCTCTCTCTCCTTAGCTTAAAGACCCCACCTGCCCCATCCTTATTGATTGCCCTCAGGTACTTGAATATCTCTATCATGCCCCCCCATCCCTTCTATTCTCCAGGGTGTACATATTCAGGTCCCCCAGCCTGCTCTCATAGTTTCTCCCCTGCATTCCACATATCATCTTTGTTGTCCTCTTCTGCACCCCCTCCAGTAGCCTGATATCATGCTTTAGGTATGGCCTCCAAAACTGCACACAGTACTCTTAAGTGCAGCCTTACCAGTGACCTGTAGAGGGGCAAGATCACCTCTCTTCACCTGGACGAAAATCCCCTCGCTATGCACCCCAACATTTTGTTCGCTTTTGCAGCCGCTCTCCTGCTCTGGGCAGTGTTGTTCATGGTCCCTGTTGTCAGTACACCTAGGTCCTTCTCCTCCTCAGTGATCCCCAGCTTAACCCCTCCCCCAGCTAGCATTCTCTCCTTGGGTTCTTAGCCCCAAAGTGCATAACCTTTACCTCTTTGCATTGAACTCAGCTGTCACCTCTCTGACCACTCCTCTAGCTTGCTTAGGTCCCCCTGCAACTGCTTCCTTCCTCCTCCATCCACCACTGCTCTGATTTTGGTGTCATCAGCAAACAGACTTACCTTGTTCACCACCCATGTGCAATGTCTGATATGAGGAGCCCAAATAATACTGGCCCCAACACAGAGCCCTGTGGCACCCCAATTTGTCATCAGCCTTGGAGTTGAGAGCTTCCTCTTACCACTACCCGTTGCAGACTCCCACTCATCCAGCTTGTAATCCAGTTGATCATTTTTGCCCCTACCCCGACACCAGTTAGCTTCCCCCCAAGCCATCCATTTGGCACCGAATCGAAGACCTTGCTGAAGTCCAAGTAAAGAACATCCACTGCATGACCCTTATCCAGCTCATCTGTCACCCAGTCATAATACTGTATCAAGTTGGTCTGACGACTTCTGTGAAACAAATCCATGTTACCTCACATCCTGAAGGCCATTATCCTCCAGGTGCAATACCAGTCTTTTCTTTAGTATCGTTTCCATGAGTTTGCACACTATGGAGGTGAGACTACCAGATGATAATTACCCAGTTCATCCCTTGCCCCCATATTGTGTAATGGTACTACATGTGCCATCCTCCATTTCAGTGGCACACATCCCGACTCCAGTGAGGTGCTGTACAGATCTGCCAGTGGCTTCACCAACACCTCCGCCATCTCCCACAGCACCCTGGGGTGGATATCATCTGGCCCTGGTACCTTGTCTACCTTCAGTGCCCTCAGTGCCTCTAGGACTGTACTTGCCTCAGTTCTTCCATCTGTCGCCTCCGCTCCCCCTGTCCCCACCCTTCCAGCCCGTGCTGGTAGCAGCCCCCCCTTTTCTTCCGTGAACACTGAGCAAAAGTATTCATTCAGTGCTTCTGCCTGCTCCTCCCCCTTATCCGTCCACTCCCCATCTCTTTTTATTCTCACTATTGTCTCCTTGCACTTCCTTTTCTCCCTGATGTATCTGAAAAGCCCCCGTTAATTCCTTTGCACTAATCTCAGCTTCCTCTGGGCCTTGGCTTCTCTCACTTTTCTGGTCACCTCCCTGGACGATCTTGCATGTTCCTCCCTGCCCTCCTATACCTCTGGTGTGCCTCTTGTTTTGCCCTCACCACCTCCACAACCTAGCTGTTCAACCAGCATGGTTTTCTTGCTCTGCTCCTCTTACTCTATGCCTTGGTGCAGGCTTCTGTTGCCTCTGTAGTCTGACCTCCTTTCTATGAATTTACTTCTGTCCTATCCCTGTGGGTACCCAGTTTTCCTTCCTGATCTTTCCCCTCTTCAGTATTTCCATTTGTTTGTGTCCTGATGTACTTCTTACTTTAAGGGCTTTTATGCTTCCCAATTTCCTTTTTTTTTTAATTTTAGGCCATTTTTTTCCCTTTCCCTCTCCTCAATTTTTTTTTTTTTTTTTAACCCTTTTGGCTGCCTTGCCTTATCTTATCTCACCCACCTGTATCTCTCTTGTTATCTCTCTATGGGGAAGGTAAAACGCTATGTGTTGGTGCTGTCGTTAGTCATGCAATATCTGCTTGTCATTGTAAGCACTTACTATCTGTTTCTTTACTGTCCTTTTCTTTGTGTGATTTTCCTGCTGATCAGATCTTGCCCTTTCCCTATTTTCTGATTTTTTCCATAGTGTTTGATGATGTTTTGTCACCTCTATAGCTATGCTGTCATTTCTGTATTCTAACTGAGGCAGCATTATCAGTTCTTCAGTATCTGATTTATTCCACTCCCCTGTGTGTAGCTCCCTTTTATTACGTGGTGTTTGTCCTTTATTGATAAATTCTGCTCCTTTATTGGAGCGTTATACCCTTTTTCTACTGATAATAGAATTAATGTCCTATTTATATAACCAGTTTCCTTCACAGTTGCCAGATCTTGTCTAATAGCAACCAATTGTTCATATAACGCATTTGATGATACTGGGTTACTCAGGGCTAAAACTGTATTCTTAGTTATATTCTCCAGATCAGGTACCCATAAGCTTTCTGGGCTCATAATTGGGGTTTGATCATATATAGAGTTAAATAGCAGCTTTCTAACTGCAAAGTTGCCACTACCCCAAACCTATAGTAGAGCTCACCTGACCCAGAGGCAATTTCCTTTTTGAAATATCATTTTATTATTTTGAAGAGAGACTGATGGTCAGCATCACTTAATGAAGTAACATACACCATCCTTTGTAAGGTAGCTTAGGAGGCACCTGGCACACCCGCAGAGTTGATTTTCATGAATAATCCCTTGTTTTTCTGCCATTTGAAAAAGATATATCCCTCATAAATTTCAAATCGGACATGTTGGCAAAAAATGCAGACACTTCCTCATGCTGCCGACATGCCCCATGCAGGCACACGCAGCCCTGTTTTGTGATGTCACAAAACAAACGCCTCATGCGCGCGCCCCATTGACTTGAATCACACCTCTAAATATGAATAAAATGTATGAAAAGTTGGCCCTATTCAGAAGTTAATGGGGTGCACTGTCTGGCGATCGTTATGTGTTTATCACAAAACGGGCGTGTGCTTGCATGAGGCATGTCCCAGCAGTATGAGGAAAGTGATTACGACCCCACATATCAGTTCAAGAGCCTAGCGAGGAATATCTTTTCAAATGAACAAATGGTCCTATGCATAATCAACTCTAAACCAAATGCAGCTCTACTACTGGAGTTGGGAACCTGTCACTGAAGCTGCTCTTTGTGGGATGCATTGAGTGTGTTCTCATTGCTCATTTCTCTACTTCCTTTTGTGTTAGCTTGCATGCATGTACAAGAAACATAGTGCCATCATTCGAGTTTTGGAAGTGTGGCAGCCCTCTCCAATTCAGTCAGTGTGTTTGCAGGCGCGGCTGCAGTTCTCCAATGGCTGCTGGGCTGTCTGTGACAGCAGTCAATGCAGTGAGTACAGTTGAAGGGGAGCTACGCTGATGAGCAGCGATAAGATATCACCTGCTCTGCGCTCCCCTACACACACACACACACACACACACACACCGCGCCTGCTGCGTGCTCCTTCGCCTACTGTGCCGCGAGGGTTCCCAATCCCCGTTGGCTGTGCTCCGCCCCAAAACAGAGTTCCACATGCCGCTGGGTGCCCACCCCATGTGCCTACACATCGTAGCCCGGGGTGCCCAATTCCCCATCGGCTCCACTCTCTCCCCCGCCCAGGGAGTACAGGGTGCCATGCTCGAGCCCACCCCAGTGTGGCAACAGATGCTATCGCTGACAGGGTGCCCAATCCCCGTCGGCTCCACTCCACCCCCAAACAGCCATCCTTGTGCCATGCTGAGAGCCACCCAGCGTGGCAAACGTCAACGTGTGTCCTTTTAAAAAAAAAACAAAACAAAAAAAAACCCTGAAACACACAAAAGCGATTCGCTGTCTCTGCTCCCACCCACTCACGCACCCTGCCTCCGCACCTCATACTTACCTCCGACTCCGCCGCGACGATCTTCGGTGGACTGGGAACACGTCTGCACTCTTCAAAGCCGACCGCAAACTGAGGAAATGCCGGTAAGCTGTATAATGGGATAGATAGGGTTTTTTCAACTTTGCTGCATATCTCAGGCATTTTTTGGAAATTTTGCACCAAATTTTCAACATGGGGTTTTTGGGACCCTTTCTCATGAATGCTCTCACTGTCATGGCTTTAATCGGGCCCAAAGGGTGATTTCGCGGTCACTGCGTGAAATCACCTTTCAGGACTAAATAACGAAACGACACTGCCACTGTTCATAAGGTGGGCTCTCAAAAAGCCTATGTTGAAAATTTGGTGGAAAATTCCTAAAATTGACAGTTTTACAAGCGCGCGTTGCGCAGTTCCTACTCACGCTCGTAAGTTTGCGAATTTTCAATATTTTCACTACAGATTTTCAATATTGCCATTTTATTACACTTCCTTATGAGCAGTACAGCTGTCATTTTTCACATCTTGCCCAAAACGTGCTCACTTCAGGTAGCGCACAATGAGCAGTCAAAGCGTAAATCAATGTATGGGACACATTAAGAAAATCACAGTGACACTGTTCATGAGCAGAGGTCTTAAATGGCTATGTTGGAAAATTTGGTGAAAAAATCTAAATGACTGTGTTACGAGTGAGCATTGCGCAGTTTCCACGCACCCTGTAAGTTCATGACTTTGTAATATTTTCAGTCCAGATTTTCAGCAGTGGCATTTTTCCACTTCCTTATGAACAGTACAGCTGTCATTTTTCACAACATGGCCGAAATGTGTTTTCACACTTTCAGCGCAGAGATGCGTGGTCGCTGTGGGAAATCATTGTTCGGGACAGATAAAGAAAATCACAGTGACACTGTTCATGATCGGAGGTCCCAAAATGCCTGTGTTGACAATCTGCTGTAAAAAATCCCCAAACTAATTACATTACGGGTGTGTGTTGCACAGTTTCTATGCACGCTCGTGACTTCACTAGTTTTTTTAGTATTTTTACTGCAGATTTGCAACATTGCCATTTTTTACACCTCCCCATGAACAGTACAGCTGTCATTTTTCACATCCTGTTCGGAATGTATTAATGCACCTGTGGTGCTAAATGCTGTAGTCGCTGTGCATAAGCAGCTTTCGGCTAACAAACTGATATTGCCACTGTTCATAAGGTGGGGGTCACAAAAAAACCATGTTGAAAATTTGGAGTGAAAATACCAATGAATGCCTGAGGTGTTAGGGCTTCCAACCATAATGCCCCACCCTGTAGAGAATGACAGGCATCAGGGGTGTGACTTGGTATTCTTGCCTGTAATGCTCATACCATTCCACACCCTGCAGCCAGTGAGAGGCATGAGGTATGCCTTGGACTCTTTGGCCCAAAGTTCACCCCATTCTCCTATACCGCACCCATCTCACTGTATTTCCTGATGGAATGGGGTGCGCATAAGGGCCGAAGACCCCAGGCACTGTGACACTTATCAGTGTCTGCAGGGTAGGGTGTGGTGAAATGACGTGGCCGTTATGCCTGACGACCCAAAGGCACACCCCAATGCCTGTCACTCTCTGCAAGGTGGTGGTGGGGTTGGCTTCAGTTCAATACTTCACTGCCATTCCTATTATGCAGCTCTGTAACTTCTACACTACCAATGCCAATGCCAGCAAGCAAATATTCGGCATTGACAAATGCTTGTTTATTTCCTTCCTCCCTGTCTGACTGTCTTATACCTTGCACTGTTTTGTTTAACAGTTCCAGACTGTCAAAGACAACTGAAAAATCTATTACTGCCTCTGTATCTTTGACCTCTTCTTAGACCATCTTTCCTATTTGTGATGTCTCCCTTTTTTCTTTAACAGATTCTCTAGCCATAGGGATACATTCTGCTTTTCTCCTGTCTGTATTTCCTCAATTGTAACTTTATTTGGTTTAATTACTTGATTTGGGGTAGAGGTTTGCGTAAATTGTATTTGATTACCAACAGCTGTATTCTCTGTTTGTGTCTTCTTTCTCCCTTTTTTTTTTTGGATTACATTTTATTCATAATTTTATTTAATGTCAAAAGTACCAAATGTTTTGAAGATTTTGGATTATATATATATATATATATATATATATATATATATGATCTACAATGGTAAGCTGTCAGATAAATGATTTATCTGCGCAGTGCTGTTTGACCTCTGGTAACCTCACGAGTGGTGTAAGCCACGAGTGGGGTGTCCGAAGTTAGACAGCACAAGTGTAGATAAATCATTTGATAGCTCACCATTGTATATTTCATTTATGGAATAGGGATGCTTTCTGTCAGAGCAGGGACATTTGCTTTTGATTGTTTATCTTGTTTTTTAAATGTTAATTTCCGGGACTTGTTGTTAACGTTCCTAGTGTATGTCCGCCTAGTGTAGTGGTTGTTATTAAATGAAACACCACTCATTTTGTAGAAAACTTTGTGCTGAACAAATGGCATGGTCACAGTACCATGATACTTTTTTCATTTTAAAGGTATTTGCATTTGTTTGTCGAAAAAGTGGATAAACAATTGCATTTTCTGCTGTTTTTTGCTAAATATAAATAAATCTATAAGGTATCTATAAATGAAACACCACTCATTTGGTACATAATTTAGTGCTGAACAACTTTCACGATCACAGCACTATGCTATCTTTTTTCGTTTTAAAGTTATTTGCATTTGAATATAGTTAGTACTGGTACTGAGACCGAACATTCTAAATGAGTTCCGGAGTGATTGTAACATAACTACCATGTGTATAAATCTATGATGATGCGTCTACTATGTGTATAAATGTGAGATTTCACATATATGACATAGTAGCCCAGATTTATCACATAGGATTTATGCCCACGCCTATTGCATAAATTATCTTATTCCTTACATTTTTGTATCCTGTTTGTTTATTATTTCTTTTGTTTCTCTGCCACTTCTGGTGGTAGGCATGTTAAATACCACCTATAAATAGGATAATAAATTGGTCAATAAATACTTCCCCTACAGAGCCTACTAAGCTGACTCGAGTGGTTACAACCACCCAGCCGTTGATTAATTCTCAAGTAGACCCATGCTCTGGAGTGGGTTAATTCACTTGTAAAATGGGAAAGAAAAAGGGTTTGGCTCACTTCTGAAAATCTTTTCTTCCCCATATTGCAGGTTTTGATAGGTTTGTTTCGTACTGCTGTGTGACACTTGTACACTTCCGGCTTTATCGTGCTGCAAGTAATATTAGTAGATCTGATACAGCGAGCTGTCCCGTTTCACCACTATATTTAGGAAATCTTGCTTCTTGCCTCCTGTGTCATCGGGTGCAATACTGAGCTGTCGGTGTCTGCCTATGGTGGAATATTCAGTTGTCCTCTGCTGCTGTGGTCAGGTTGTCTGTTGAAATGTTGCTCTGGTGTAAATCACTTTGTCTGCTTGTTCTGAGGGCATGCCATTGTAAAATAAGCCCGTTAGCAAAATACAGTCTGCGATCACGTAATGCGGAAAAGAGGTTTTACGTTTTGGTAATAGTGAGGTTTACCACGGGTATTAATTAATCAGACTCTGCTAATTTAGTCTGCTCAAGAAATGGCCCGCATAGTGCGGTTCCGGTGTCCATTCAGGTGGATGGGTGGGAAGATCAAGACAGCTGTACACATTAACAAAGAAAACAAATCGATGGGTACAACACATGTAAACTTAAAAAATATTTTCTAGGAACATGGATATGTTGTTCAATCCACACTTACTGGCGGTTCCTTGCCACTTTAAATCTTGCCGGAAGGTCTTCAAGCTGGCTCCTCCCACCCCCCCGGGTGGTAAAAACTGGCTCCGCCGCGATGACGCCAGAGCTTCCTTACCACTTGGAAGCCCAGGTTCCCTCCTTTGCGCTCTGCATTTTAGGCCTGGATCCAAACTCTTCGGTTAACCCGAAACTAATTTTTACATTTTCAAGACTTCGGTCTTTATCTTCCCTCGTGGCTGCGATGGACAAATCGACTCCTGGATTTCGTCAGTGCCCCTGTGGGCAGAAGATGTCCTGGACCGATCCGCACTCCACGTGCGTTTACTGCCTGAGGCTTGAACACGATTCACAGGCCTGTGACTTGTTCAAGTCCTTTTTGGCCATGGTCTTAGAGGATCGCGCTGCCAGATTGCAACTTGGGCGCCCCGAGAAACGTTATCCTCCGGTCAAGTCGAAGGAGTCCCATTGGGCGGTGTCCACGGCTGCGGGCTTGGCTGAAACTAAGCCAAATTGGAACTCCTGCCAACGCAGGTAATTCAGTTCATCGGGAGAGTGCTCGACTCTCTTCGAGCCAGAGCACGGCTCCTGGCAGACAGGGCCGAGGTTTTTTCCTCCTTTGCCCAATCATTTCTGGTTGGGCAATTGCGCCCTGCCCAGGACTTCCTGCGCCTCCTGGGCCTCATGGCTGCCTGCACCAGCGTGGTCCGTTGGGCCCGCTGGCACATGCGTTCCCTTCAGTGGAGCTGGCCCATCAATGGTCACAGCGCTCCGGTCCTCTGGACCAGCCAGTGATAGTGACCCAGGAGATGCAGAACGCTGTCCAGTGGTGGCTCGTTCCAGCTCATCTGCAGGAGGGTATCCTGTTTGTCCGCCCAGAGCCGATGGTCACTCTAATGACCAGCGCCTCTCTGATGGGTTGGGGTGCCCATCTGGGGGAGCTCAAAGTGCACGGCCTGTGGTCCCCTCAGGAGTCTCGATGTCACATCAACCTGCTGGAGCTTCGGGCGGTCCAACTAGCCCTCACCGCCTTTGCTCCATTTGTACAGGATCAAGTGGTCCAGGTCCAGACGGACAACACCATGACCATGTACTACTTAAACTGTCAGGGTGGGACGTGCTCCTTGCCTCTGTGCAAGGAAGCTCTCCGCACTTGGTCTCTCGTGAGCAGACAGGAGGCGGATCTCCTAGCTATCCATGTGGCAGGAGCCTCCAACACTCTGGCCGATGCCCTAAGCCGGATTGGTGCTGCATCTCACGAGTGGTCTCTCCTGCCGGAGGCAATACAAGATCTGTTCTCCCACTGGGGCACTCCTCAGGTGGACCTGTTTGCCTCCAGGGAGAATGCGAAGCTGAGGCTGTTTCATGCCCACCCCCCTCAGCAGGGCTCACTGCAGGGGGATGCCTTCTCAAGGCCGTGAACCCCGGGCCTCTTCTACGCCTTTCCCCCATTTCCCTTGATCCACAAGGTGCTTCTCAAGGCAAGGAGGGACAAGGCACAGGTGATTCTGGTAGCCCCAGACTGGCCCCGCCAGTTCTGATATCCAGATCTCCTCAGCCTCAGCTTCAGGCTCCCTAGGCGGCTTCCAGCCTGCTTGGACCTGATCTCAGTCAACAAGGGGAAGGTACTCCACCCGGACCTTCAGTCCCTGCACCTGACGGCCTGGTTCCTGAGAGGCTAGAGTTCCAGGCCTTGGGTCTTTCCGACGAGGTCCTCAACGTTGTTGAGGCATCCCGTAAGGAGTCAACCAGAAAATGCTATGCCTTCAAATGGAAGAGATTCTCCATTTGGTGTCAGGATAAGGGGTTGGACCCTTCCTCCTGTTCCTTGGCCAGCATTCTGGACTACCTGTGATCCCTTTTTCAGCTAGGGCTTCGGTCAGCAACCCTTAAGGTGCACCTGGCAGCCATCTCTGCTTACCGGGCGTGGGCCGGCAAGCAGTCGGTGGTGCAGGAGAAGGTGGTCGGGCGCTTTTTCAAAGGCCTTGATCACATATCCCCTCCGATGCGAGAACCTCCACCTCCGTGGGATCTACTGCTGGTACTGGCTAAGCTCATGGGCAAGCCATTCGAACCGATGCACCGGTGTGATATTTCTCACCTGTTGTGGAAGACATCCTTCTTGGTGGCTGTCATGTCAGCCAGAAGGATGGGAGAGCTCCAGGCACTTTCCATCGAGTCTTCTTATCTGGTCTTCCACAGCGACAAGGTTGTCCTGCGCCCCCAACCGAAATTCCTTCTGAAGGTGGTGTTGGAGTTTCACCTTAACCAGGTGTTGACTTTGCCGGTGTTCTACCCCGTCACACCTCGGAGGCTGAATATAGGCTCCATACTCTGGACCCTAGAAGAGCACTCTCTTATTACAAGGAGTGGAAGGCTGAAGTTCGGGGAGAGGTTCGCCAGCTGTTTGTCACCTACGCTGAAGCCGCACCTGGCAGACCTGCAGCCAAGCGGACGATAGGCAGGTGGGTCACCTCCTGCTTAGATCTCTGCTACAGGTTGGCAGGCATGGAGCCTCCCAAAGGGATAAGAGCTCATTCTACCCGCCATACCGCTGCATTGGTGGCTGCTTCCAGGGATGTCCCTATCCAGGAAATCTGCAGGGCTGCTACCTGTAAGTCAGCACACACGTTCATTACCCACTACTACCACATCAACCATGAGTCACGCCAGGATGCTGGTTTTGGGACCTTGGTTCTCCAGTCCTTATTTCCCAAGTATGGGGTGTGCGCCTTGCCTCCCTCCCTCCTCCTGGAGAACTGCTAGGAGTCTGCCAGTAAGTGTGGATTGAACAACATATCCATGTCCCTAGAAATACAGGTTACTCACCTGTAACAGGAGTTTTAGGAATGGTATATGTTGTTCATCCACACAACCCACCCGACCTCCCCGGCTTCGACGCACAACCTGGCTTCCAGCGGGCTAGATCTGGTGTCATGGGGCGGAGCCGAGAGTTTTACCACCCGGGTGGGTGGCAGGAGCCAGCTTGAAGACCTTCCGGCAAGATTTAAAGCGGCAAGGAACCTTCCAGTAAGTGTGGATGAACAACATATACCATTCCTAGAACTCCTGTTACAGGTGAGTAACCTGTATTTATTTTAGTACTAGCCAAAACTTACTAATACAGTATACTTTTGTGTACTGGACTGCTCTTTCAAAGACTTGCATCTATTACAGGTATCAGGAGGTACATGAAAATATTGCTGTTTGAAATTGTAAGTCATAAGCGCATGTATGGTGAGCAGTCTGGTACTCCACCATACATTAATTGTAGCGTGCCCATACATTAATTGAGAATTAATATATGGACATGTTAAGAATACCTGATGGTCTCTGTCCAATCACCCCTAACCCTTTTTCTTCCCCATGTTACAAATATAATTCTATAAATATGAACATATAAATGTCCCAAAATACTCAAGCATATAAATAGATAAATAACTAAATGAAATCTGATGCTGAGGTCCAAATATTATCATAAATTTACGCCCAGCTATGTTTAAGTCTGAATATTCCGGGATCCCAGTAGCAACTCTAAACAATAAATACGTTTTTAAAGTCAATATAAGTCCAATATGACTGCTTTAGTTCTTCAGTTGCCTTGCAAAAGTCTTTCAGAGATTTATGAAACAGCCCCGTTATCAAACAACTGTAGGTATAAACTGCACTTTAAATAAAGGGCATATAGTGAATAAAAGTACGCAAGCTTTGGGTAGGATTTGGGTTTAAATAATGCATAGTCTATATGAATGTGTAGTGCAAAAACCAGTACAAAAAGCTGCCTTCTCAAAAGATCGTTTTTCCATACAGAAAGACACGTGCGTGTCCTTTTTTACGACTGCGGGCAGGGCCTACAGGAGTATTGCATGTACAAAAGAAGTGATGTCATGTTTTCTGTCCGTGGAACTGACTGAAGGTGTAAATAGTCTCCTCCGCCTTACCCTCCTCCAAGAAATGTTTTCTGCCCTCAAATAAATACGCTTTCATGTTAGTCAATAGTTGCAGGGTACTATTTTCTTTCTTAAATGGGTGGTACAAGAACTGGAACCTGAGTAGTGGGGGCAGCATTGTTTTTGGGAAATGAGTCCACCTCACCTCTACCAAGAAGCTCAAAAGGTCCATTCCACCTTTTTTTTATTCACGTGGGAGGGGCATGAGGTGTTTCTATCATACTGAAAGAAGACTCAGTAGAGTTTGGGGTGTGGACCAAGGAACAACAAATCTGCGGAGTCCCTGCATTTTGTTAAGGACTGAGAGAACAAAAGATACTTAAATTGCCTTCAAACTGACTTAAAAACCCTTGGAACAAATGATTATCAGAGTCACCTGGTGTCTCAAAAGGAAACACTAAGAAATGTCTGAAACTACAGCTTAACGATTCAACTTCAAGGAAAATGGACAACTTTCAGGTATTTCTTAAACATTTATATACTTTCACATTTTTACCATGAGGGAAGCAGAAGATGAACCTGCATGGTTAACAAATACATTCATTGACGCCTCTGAATGAATGGGGTAGTTTTTTTCTAACATTCTTTTCGAGTTAATTACTCCTTGGAACCTGTTATTCCAGTTTTTATGACTGTGCTCCTGGAACTTTCTGTATAACAATTTCCCTTGGGCACCTCACAGCACCTCATTAAGCCATGTGACACTACCGTATTTGCAGGACATTGCATACTGTAGCAAGAGACCCAATTTTTTTGCCTTTTTCCAAATAATATACCAACTTCATTCTCAGGCAGGCAGTTCTGGGCTAGTGTTAATATTCTACTTAATTTTCTTAACTTGCAGTTTGTGACTATAGGTGTTTATAACTGAATGATAATAACAACATTTGCTTTTCTTGCAAATAGCCAGGCATTTGTTTGTCTAATTTCTGTTCGACTTACTGTAGGTTAGACATAGAATCTGAAAAATTCATAACATGCTGTATTGTGATTCAGTGAACTGATAAATGGGGTTTCTTTTACAAATTCATTTTTCTTGACTATGGATATACTAAAACAAAAATTTATCAACAAAATGCTTTTAAGTAAATTATCTGGTTGGGGGTGGCGGCTGCCACAAGCAGAATGGGACTTCACAGATGAAGGAACTCACAGCAGCAGAAAAAAGAAGCATGTTGTTGGCATTAAAAGCTTAGTGGCGTGGATGTAGGGGCACCAGTATTTAAGCATGACTTTGGTAGAGGATTAATTGTGACTGGGGGATGAGTCTTGATATTTTTAGCATAATGGTTTTCTGAAACTTCAACCTTCAATGGGTTAGACTTTGTAGCCATCTGTACAGTATATCACTAAGCCACATGCAGTGGGGTATGGGTAAAACCCACATCACCAGACCCAGGCCAAAGCTGTAAAATCTGGACTGGGCATAGCTAGTGAAATATTGCTGATCCGGTGGAGCAGCAATAAAAGATAAACTATGCAGTACCCTCAATAACACACCTACCCCAGTTTACATTTACCTGATGCCCATTTTTAGGCCTTATATAGTAATGTCTTTCTTCAAGAGAACAGCTTGTAATGAAATGTGTCGAATTTACATTGGCATTTGGGCATATGCACTTTTATATTATATGAGTTTTGTGTGTGAACTGTATATCGGTGTCTAAAAAAATGAACAATTAAACACATCAAATGTCTTCAAAAACTTGTCTCAACATTGTGTTCATCTTCCACCTTGTCACAACATACAGTTGTCTCAGCAGTGTTTTCAGTTAGGGTACAGTACCTTCATGTATATTATGACCTGGTTCTGTTGAGTTGATTGCCATAACAGTGGATAGAATAAAATGCAAACAATATGGGTAATTGTAATATAGAATGTGTCATTATTTTTAATTATACAATGGCAAGGAAAAATGTAAGAAGCTGATTGGCTGCTGACCCATTGAAACAGTGATGTTATTACACAATAACATCACCGTAGCTTTGGATTTAAATCATTCCTTGCATTTTCTCTTAAGAAATATTTTTCCACACTAACAAAAACATCCTTTAAAATGTATTTTTTATTCTGTATATAACAACAAGGCATTGTATAATTGCAATAAGGCACTCTAGGGTGTGTGTTATCTTGTAATAATGTCACTCCTGGGGTGGTGGAAGCACTCGGCTTTGCCTCATGCTTCAACCCACCCCAGGAGTGACATTATTACATGATAACACACACCCTGTCGTGCCTTATTGCTTAAATATGCCCTTTCTTAATGTACCTGTACTTTGATTCAGTTAGTGTATATGCAACAGCCTTCATGTGAACACTCTGGGCTTCTCTTTGACTCCTGGGCTGGATATTCAGGTTGCGATGCGATGAGAATGTTGCGCCTGCGCAAGTCAGAAAATGCGCCATTCTGTGATATTCAGCAGGAGGCAGTTCGCTACTGAAAACATGCTGAGCAACAGCGCAATGTTAATGAAGGCATGCGCAACCGAAGGGGTGGAACCATGCATAAGCGGCGAAAACGATGTTCAAAGACTTGCGCAAGGCGCAACAGTGAATCAGGCGGAAGTTGCGCCATAGCGGAAATGAGCCAAAATAAAAAGGAGCAAGGAAGAGGCGCAAGAACGCTACAGGGAAGCCACATGAGGCAGGGAGAGAGAGACAAGGCCAGAGGAACAAAGAGGGTGGGCCAGGGAGATCAGAGGACAAAATAGGGGCAAGGGAAGGTATGTGGGGCCACAGAGTGCAGAGGCCAGTAGGTGTACCCGGTGCAGTGGAGGTAGCAGTCAGGACAGCGGGGGGAACAGAGCAACAACAGCTGGGGGGGGTACACAAGCCAGGACATGGACAGTGCCACCTTCCACATGGAAGCTGTAATGAGGGGGTGAGAAGGCGTGCTGCAGGGGGTTGTGGCCGGAAGGGCCCATCCAGCATGCTTTCCCAACAGACAGCACAGCCTGGCACCAGCTTTTGAGCTTACTCAGATGTCGAGATTGTGGGCCGCACCGGGCCTGAACAGGGCAATACTGGAGGCGGCTCTGGTGAGCTGTGCAGTGATGTGATGCAGGCACCCTCATGACGGAGTCACGCTCTGTCAGTGGAGACAAAGGTAACAGCCTGTATGTGCTTGCTCGTCACAGGGTACCTTCCAGAGACCAACAAGGGACACCACAGGCATAACACAGTCGGCCACGTCACGCATCCTCACCCAATTCCTCAGCGCACTGCTGCCACATACTGCGGAGTACATCCATTTCCCCAGCACCGCGGCGGAGCGCACAGCAAACTTACAGGAGTTCCACAGGGTAGCACGTATGCCTGGCGTGCTAGGGGCGATAGACTGCACCCATGTGGCCATTCGCATGCCACCTGGCCCCGATGGGGCTGCCTGTATGAATCGGAAGGGTTATGCCAGTGTCAACTGCCAGGTGGTGTGTGATGCCAGTGGGCGCATCATCAATGTCTGTGCCACGCACCCTGGGGGAGCACACGATTCATTCATATGGTACCAGTTGGCACTGTGCCATCGATTCAAGAGTGGGGACATCCCCACAGGACATCTAGTAGGTGAGTATGCATGTAGAACTGACAAATCGGGGCAAGGGGTAGGTCACAGGTGCTATGGGTGTGGCACACAGGGTTAGGGCAACTTGAGCCTGAACAAGACACTAACCTCCACTATCTCCACACAGGTGACAGTGGATACCCACCGTCCCTGGCTGCTCACCCTACCGGTGGCCTCACGACCCCATCGCAGCAACGCTCAATGAGGCACATGCCTCCACATAACATCATTGACGGGTGTTTGGGATGCTGACGGCTTCCGTTGCCTAGACACCTCCGGCGGTGCCCTACAGTATAGCCCTCAAAGGCCTGTGGGATATTCCTGGCCTGTTGTATCCTGCACAACATGGCCAAAGACTGTGGGATAGCCGTACAGGTCGAAGAGGGGACAGCAATGGGACGACGGTGGACGTCGGTGATGATGGGGATGGGCAGCCCCCCCTTGGACTACGGGACCCCGACTGATCCGGCTGGCCCAGCTGCACCGGGTCACCATCACAGAGGAGCACTTCACCCAACACAGGTAAGTCATAGGGGCCATGTGCAACCAACAGTGGCTAGGGCACAACCCACATACACACAGGAAACACACCAGGGGTGCATGATGGCAAGGAAGTGGCAGGGCACAGAAGCACACATACAGCCAGGAGGGATGAACAGTAACACGCCACATGGACGGACACACACACACACACACACACAAAGTAGGCACAAAGTGCACAGGAGTCAGGTGCACAACAGAGCCGGAACACAGACACTAAAAACACACATGTCCACAGGCCACCATGTCCACTGACTGTCCATGTGCGTGTGTCAGATCTGGGCACCTTCGCACTTTGGTGTACAGCGCAATGCAGGCATCATCATGCACACGCACCTGTGGACAGCAGTCAGGAGGGTGTGCAGGTGGTACGTGTGTCTGCGTGTAGGGCTGGGCACCCACCAGTGCACTGTCCACCGAAACACACATTGCACACAGGGCAGCACCAGACAGGGCCCGCACTGGGAGACAGCTCAGTCTTGTGGCACAGTGCCACGGCCGCCTGGGATGCGTGGGTGGCCCCGCCGAGACCCAGCAGCACTGGCAGGCTGAGCATGGGCCTCATGGGGTGGCACCGATGGTCCACCAGGGGTTCCACTGCGCGAACGCGACCTTGCCCGCACAGGGGTCTGCAGCACACTGAACATACCTGCACCCGGAGTGCTCGGGATGCCCACAGCTGAACCCGGTGTTGATGGTGGGTGTCGCACGACACCGGGAACAGGGAGTGGATAGCGTACTGCGCGGTGTGAGCGGCACAGGGGCACCTGACTGTGTGCCCAATGTGGCCACGACAGCGACCAATACCTGTGTCTGCCTGTCAATGGCGGCGGTCACATCCATCCGCAAATGGTCAATCCGTGACAGGATCCTCTCGTTGTCCCTGCTGTGTCACTCCTCGACCCGCTTCAGAGCCACACACAGTGCCTCCACGGACGTTGCAACCCACATCTGCTGCTGTACTGATGCCTGCAGCAGGCGGGTGTGCTCGTCAAAGAGGTCGTCTGCCACATCGGCAGCCTGTCCCTCAGGGTATGGAAGGGCCTGCTGTTCAGCACCCCTTGAGGGTGGGCGCTGCTCACCAGGACCAGATATGGGCAAATCCACAGGCGGTGCACATACGCCACCGCTGAACCCTGTACCCCCAGTCCCGGTGGGTGACTGCTGCTGCTGCCCCTCCTCCTGCTGTGCCCAAGGGATCAGTTGTTCTGCTGCTGTGGCCGCAACAGTGCCAGTGACCTGTACAGCCACCGGTGCTGCCCCACCAGTGCTGACAGGCACGCCAGGGACTGTGCTGATGTGCTAGCACACTGCGTCGGAACCAGCTAGGTCCATGGGCGTGAGCTGTCCTGCTGTGTGTCCATTCTGTGACACACACATGTCAATGCCCATAGTGGTCATTGCATCATCAATGGTGCAGGTCTGTGCCACAGCCACAGCGTGCTGGCATGCTTGGATGCCAGACCGCTGAGACACAGGAAGGGCACCCCCCACACCTGTCTCAACGACATCAGTGATGGCAGCCAGGTGTACACACTGGTGCAATGCACGCCGGCTACCTGCGGAGGTGGATGGTCCCTCCTCCAACTCCGGATGGCTGTCCGCAGTGGACAGGCCCTCCACCGCTGACCCCTGCAGACGCACAGGATCTGTAACAGAAAGTAAGGACATGTTAGTGCATGTGATCTACCTCCCCCCCCCCGACCATGACATAGCATGCAGTGATGGGCTACCACCTGTCTGGAAGCCACCTCCAGGAACACCCTCAATGGCACTGCGCTGCATGCTTGCAGCGAGCCTGTCCTCTGCTGGAGTCAGCTGCACCACCTCCGGCTGGCCCCCGCCTGTTGCAGCACGTGCCGCCCTGATGGCTGCCACTTTCTCCTTCACCCTCCTCCTGTCGGTGCCCATCTTCTTTTTACACTCCTGCACAGAGCGCTGGTGGCTGCCATGCAGGTTGGACGCCGTGCCACCCTCCCATGCAGCAGCATGGGCCTGAGAGGTGCCCCCGTCCACTGAGAAGTGGCTCCTCATCCAGGTAGGCCTCGAAGAGTGCCTCTGTCTCAGCCTTAGTAAAGTTAGGCCTCCTCTTCCGCCCACCATCATCCTCCTCACCCAGTCCTCGCTCGGTCATTTCACAGCCTGTATGGGTGAGAGTGGTCACCTGTGATTGTGCAGTACAAAGCAATTCCCTGAGACCACAGTCCAGAACATCACACAGCATGCAACTCACCTATAAACTGCAGTAACCGAATATGGCCACTGCAGAACAGCGTCGCATTTTTATAGCGCAATCCATGCAAATTAGGTGTGGTGCAACTTTAATGAGATGCAAATCGCGTTGCTGCGCCATTGAATGGCTGATTGGATGATTTGCATATGACGGCTGAATATCACGCTGTTGCGCTTTGCGCAATTGTGTTGTACGTGCTGAGCCAAAGGCGCAGTTCTGTGGATGCGTAGTACACCGCACTGCGCATGCCCAGGTAACTCGCTGGCGTCTGCCATGCTGATGACGTGCTGTGCGTGGTAGGCAATTCAGGGCACGGCCACCATTGTGCCAGTGGCGATATGGCGAGGGTCACCACATGGCGCTGTGGCTCAACTGCGCTATAGTTCGCTGTGGCGATGGCACACAGGCAACCAATGGCGCTAGACGCATGGACGTCTGAAGGCGCTGTGCATGGCCTTGCGCCAGAGACCCGTGACCCTGTGCCCGACCTTTACCCCCTTGGCGCTGTATGTATGGCATGTCTGCAGCTCTATTGCGCTGTTCGGTGACAGCGCAATAGGGAATGGCGGCGCTGTACCGACAGCACGATAGGGAATGGCGGCGTTGTATTGCGCAGCAATTCCGATGGGAGTTGCCGGCGCTGGCGCCATATTGCCTACTATAGATCTGGAGATGCGCAGAAGAGCCCCCCAATGGAGTGCCCTCGAGCTGGCCAACCTTGTGGCCATTGTGGAGCCACACTATGGCCCACTGTATGGGGAGGTTCCTCTGGACAGGGCCAGGACTCAGGTCTGGCAACAGGTGGCCACTGACCTGGAGGCGGCCGCTGGCCGAAGGAGGACCTCCAAGCAATGCAGGCACCGCTATGGGGACCTGAGGAGGAGGGAGCCGGGGCTACTGGCACGTCTGCGGTCGCATGCCAGGAGGGGCGTGGTGCCTTGTCAAGGTGGGTGATCCGTCTACGCACCTGTATGGTCCATATGGGTAACACTGTCTTTTGTGTCCAGCACATGGGGGAGGGTTGGTCTAGGGTTGGCTGTGGCGGTGTTTACAGGGTATGTGATGTATGGGTCTGGCTGGGTGGGTGGGCACACTCATTGGGGCAGGGGAAATATGCTTTGGGATTGTACTGATGTGTTTCTCACCTTTGTTTCCACAGGCGTGGCAGAGCGGAGGAGGGCCATGGATGAGCAGCAGAGGTGGTGGCTGCAGAACCCAATCATGGCGGTGAGCGACCACAATGCCAGCAACAGCCCAATGAGGGTGAGTGCCATGACAACATGATTGCTATTGCATGCTGTGTGTGACAGGGTGGGGAGCAAGGCATGGCCACCATCCATGGACACCACTGCCTTGCAGCGACATGTGACAGTCAGCACTGTCAGTGGCACTGCATGTCTGGGAGAGTGCGTCAATGGTGGTCCATCGTGCACTGGGCACATGGCTGTGCACTGCCTGCCCACCGCATAGCCATGTTACTGTACGGCCTTGGTTGTGCTGTGCTGGACATGGGCGGTGTGTGTGTGTGCAGTGGTACACATGGCTGTTGCTGCCTGGTTGGGCATGTCTTGTGCGCACGGTCACTGTGGGTGGGTGCACACCATCACAGGAATGGGGCACATGGCTGTATGCCATTCATGATGGGTGGGCTGCAGGGGGATGGACAGTCACACCCATTGACTCTGATCCCTTGTCCTAGGTGTCCGGATACTCCTACGCATAGAGCGATCCATGCAGCAGCTATTACGGGTGGCCACAGAATCCCTGGCAATACTGCAGGACCTCCAGCAGCATAGGGTGCGGAGGAGACGGCGACCCCGGGACCGGCACCAGGCAGCAGGGGAGCAGGCTGGAGACCAGTAGCTGGACATTACCTCCCCCCTTTGACCGACCCTCACACCCTGCCTTCCCTCTCCCAGTTGTTCACCCCTGCCCCTTACCCACCCCCACCTAGTACCTGTACCTCCACCCCATAAATGTATATATGTAAATAGATGTTGATGTTGTTGTTGTAATTGTTGTTGGTTTTATAATACAGATATTTTGATATGGATACTGTGGTGGTCTCTGATTTGCAGCTGGCTATAGGTGCTCAGTTGCAGTGGTGTGCATGGCATCTGGGGAGGTTCAGTTATGGGTATGTGTGTGTGTGTGCGTGGGGAGGTGTCTCTGGTGTGGGTGTGGCTTTCAGTCAGTATCTGTGGTGTGTGTTGTTCTCTGTGCATTGCATTGCTGTGTGCAGTGTTCCATGGTGCCTGCTCTGTGTCCATTGTGCCCCTGTCAAGCTGTCCTTGGCCTGTGCAGCTGACACCCTTGCATGTCTGTGGCCTGCGAGGTCTGCTGCCTTGTCAGTGGGGGCTGTCCCTGCAGGTCATCCACTGTGACCGTCCACAATGCTGGGTTGCCTCCTGTCACGGTGAGGTGCATGTTTGCCTCGGGTGACACTGTGGCCTCCACAGTTGCTGTCCCACCTCCATGCTGTGTCTTGTGTGTGTTGCAAGGGCTGTGCACCACTGTCTGTGACTTGTGATCCAGGCATATGCTGGTGGTGTACAGGGCCACAGTTCATGCACAGGGTGGGTGTCACCCCTGTGCCATGGTGGACTGCAGGCTGTGTGTGCACAGTTTACATGTGCCCACACTGGGGCTTGGTTGCCACACTACTGCGTCCCTGTGTTGGTGTCCCCGAGGGTATGGGTGTGTGTTTGCCCCTGCACTGTGTTGCATCCGGTGTGCTGCATGCTTCCACACACCACTGTAGGTGACTGGTAGGAACGAACTGTTCAGTGATGCCCATGCATGCTCAGCTGCCCATGCGTAAGCCGCAAATGTTCACTTGATGACTGTGATGATTAAACTGTGTGGAGAAGGACAGTGGACACCATCTGCAGCAATCCCCCTCAGATAGTATTGTACTACAAAGATTGCAAAAAATGAGTTTCACATTTTCAATAACTGTAATCTTGCACTTTAGTACTTTTATCTTTTTTTTTGTTGGTTAAATATAATAGTATGTCATTGTCAGTGGCTGTCATTGATTGTATCATCAAAACCAGATGGTACTACAGACCACCAGACCCTGCATTCTGTTGCAATGGATGGATATATTACATAGAGGAGCTTGGGGGATTGGAGGTAAAACCTGGATAGAGATGGCAGATGATGCTGTGGTTAATTAGACTGGATGTAGGGCCCGATTGGATTATGCACTGCAGTCTTCAGTGTCCTGATCCCAGTGCAGTCAGTGTTCTGCCTGTGCCCTCCCCTCCGCTCCGCCATTGCAGATGCGCGCAGACGGCAGCATGTGTGGTCGCTGACGATGCGCACACTGTGGTCATGTGCTAATAACTGCAGACAGTATCATCCATTGGTGTTTCTGACTCACACTACCCCCGATCCCAGACCTCATCCGGAAGTCATTTTGAGGACGCAAATTCACCCTCCTAGTTGTGAGAGTAGAGCTGTCCTTCAAATGATCAATCCTATTCTCTACCATGACCTCCATAAACTCCTCACCCCTGGCAGCCCGCTCACATACTGCAAATGCAGGCCACCGGCATGGCAGTAGGGTAAGGAATGGGTGCCTGCCTCAGCAGCCATTCACTGCACTGTGGTGGTTGCTCATGTAAATTTTTTTTTTTCACTTTCTATTTTTTTCTCCTCCTTCCCCCACCCCAGAGCTACGCTTCTTCGGCAGACACCTAAGTACCACCCCATGACTTGCCTTACCTGAGTACCCAGGGGTTCCCCCATGGAGTCGTGGATATACCCCCTGGCAGGTATGGGGTGGGGCCCTGCTGCTGATATCTTCGAAGTTTCATCGGGTCCCCTGGTGGTCAGGCAAGCAGTTGCAATTAGGATTGGTACTGTACTGGTGCTCTGTGTCTACCCGTGCTCCGGCGGTGTTGCTTCCTCCCGTTCTAAGGGAGTGGCATGCTCCCCGACATCAAGGCATCTCCGCCCGATGTCGCCACTCTCAACCCTCTCTGTGCCCCTATGCTCTGGCTTCTGCCAGAGGCCAATAGCAGAGCAGTTACCCGGAGAGGATAGCTGTCTCGGATGCTCAATCCTCTCCCTCCCTGCCGATCCCCGATGGACCAGGCTCATTCCCAAACCTGGTCACGGCATGATGCGAGGTGTGGTGTCGGCACCTCAACCCTCTGTGCCACCGGGCTGGTGGCATGTCATTTTATTTAGTTTTTACTATGATGCCCTGAAGTGAAAAAGCTGTATGGACATTGGACACGAAACAAGCAATTTACTTCTGAACTTTAATATACAATATATTGTTTTCTAGAGCATTCTGTTGGCCTGCTAAAGAACAGAATTTGCAGTTAATTTGCAGCAGACTCAGTCATCTTGTATTGTGCACAGTGTTCAATAAAGTACTTCAGAGGTAAGTGTACTAGTTTGCCTTGTGAATTAGCAATGTTAATTTGATGATGATGACCTTGCAGTACTTGGGAGGAGCAGGTCTCTGGCCGCCCGCTGTACCACCACCTGGCCGATGTGCGAAGAAGTCCTAGGGGGCGAGGGCACGAGACATGCCATCGCTCTGGACCTCCACCAGCGTCCTCCCTCCCTCCCAGCTAATCTGCTGTCCTGACTCTGCACCTCCACTCTGTGTATTGAAGTAGGAAGGCAAACTGGGCTTGCTCTCTGATTGGTATTACTTTTAGTCAGTATACACTGGCATCCTCAGGGGTGGGACAGAAAACGGAAAAAGCCCTATGGATGCTGCTGTGGAAGGGTCCAGCTCCCAGATTCCACAACCCGGCTCTTGTGGAGGAGCCATTCAGACCACCCACAGCTGACAATCACTAATGTGCTGCTAGGGAAGTCCTGGGATGCTTGTCCTCTCCGCCTGGGGGCAAGGCTGAGTCAACATGGAGGTAAGGTCTGGCTGCCCCAGTAGTTACTGGTGGCGGGCAGAGAGAGTGTAGGAAACCTGGAAGAAGTGGCTTCCGTTGATAGAAGAGGACATAAACAAACAATATAAAAAAAACATAACTGACATATATGGTTTTAAAAGTGCCAAATATGTTGACAGGCGGGATAGAAGAATTTCTTGCTAACAGTTAAAAACATCATGGCGGTGTGAAAACCTCTCAACGTTCTAATGGCAAAATAAATTTTTGGTACTGCAGTGCAGTCCCACTTTTAGGACTTGTTATTTACACATGCATGATAAGATTTCATGCATGGTGAACTTAGAAGGCAGGTCGGGATCCATGTTTGTGGGGCTGGCGCTGGGGGGCATATAGACTGTATATCATGTGCACTGGCAGAGTATGTGTGTGTGTGTGGGGGGGGTCATGGACATGTCAAGCACAATGTATCCACTGTTGGAGGAAGATGAAGTTGTAATGCTGGCTGGCTGGCCGGCCAGTACGGTGGTCCATGGTGGGAAAGTAGGCAGAAATATGGGCCATTGTGTTAGGTTACTTTGTTAATTTTGCAATCGCAAGCAAATTAAAAGTATTTTTTTAAATGTATTTTAGGAAGAAAACAAGATTGCAACAGTTGCAATTAAAGAAATGAAAGACACCTATTTAACTTTTTCAGGGTAGCCGGAGTTTCATAAAGCTACTATATGGACATTGTCAAGGCCATCAAGACTCAAGCAATTAAGCTGAAGAAGTAGATGGCACCTGAACTGGTTCTGCGTTCAGCTAAGTGATTGATGATTTACAAGAAAAACAGATCCATGTTCATTTGTTTTGTACATGGGATTGTTAATAGTGAACTGTAAAGTCATTCTACTATTTACTGCCGATATACTCATGAAAAATACAGCGAATACATGCCAGACTTTGACATTTCCTTCTATGTACTGTATATATTAGTGGGTTTTTTTTTCCAATTCAAACTTGAGGAATAACTTGGATAGACTAGGATTTTAGGAAGGATTCTAGTTCATTTTGTGAGATTAATGTTTTACAGTTACCAAGCAAGCAAAATATGGCTGAGTACCTGTGATTTTCACTGAATATCAAGTCAGTCTGACTAGAAACAAACCTCTGTCAGTGTTAACTCAAGCTGAACCTCATGTTTGACGTAATCTATTCTTACATCTACCAAAACTATTCTGTTTACAGAACACAACTCACACTTGTGCAGTAAATTGAAATCAGAGTTGTACTGTCAGATTTGAATTCCATCTTTTTTGCTGTTGTTTTGCTTAACTAGTCTTCTCTTACCATCTCTTGCACCATTGTAAAATTTGTACTTGTTTTATTATAGTAGCTGCGAATTCAAACATTTTATTTTGATAGGCAGAGTGGCAGTTGCAGAATTAATCCCAGGACACAAATCATCACACTTTCCTGTTAAGCGCATCTCTTTATTGTACAACTGATGTACTTCTTACACCTAATAGGACATGACAGGCACTGAGGTAGTCCTCCTCCTCCTCCTCTTTGTCCCCCACCCCGTCTCTATTTGAAATCTCGACTGTGAGTCCTCCTGATCCATTCCATGTGCTGTGTGACATCTTAATCACTTTGTGAATGTGATTGAAGATCGTTTCATAGTTGTGTCTTTAACAAAAATCAGACCACTCTAACTGGCAGCAGTTTTACTCCGTACTGATCCTCACTGATCTGGTCTGGTCTGGTCTGTCAGCCTGTGAATCAGGTACCAAAATGGCGACATCCGTTGAAGAGAAAGAGTTCTTACAAGTAAAAGATGATGGAGTAGTGTTGTATTTGGAAGAAAGTGATGGAAGCAGACAAATCAACAGACATAACGGCTCCTGAGCACCTCAACAGTCAACTTCATTCTCATTCAGATTCCAGTTTATAAAGAAAACATCACAGCCAGCAACAAGCTAAAGATACATTGCCGATGCTGACTCGCGCAATTTCTAATGAAGGTCCATATGCTGTATGCAGTGCCAGTGGCACGTCATGTTCACAAAATGATAATCAGAATGACATGACCACTCCACTATACCCAACAACAAAGGTGGTAAAATCATCCGTTTGGGTGTATTTTGGGTATGCCAAAAAAGATGAAATAGTCCAGGAAGACAGGAGACCCATTTGTAGAACTTGCAGAGTCCACATTTCTGCAAAGGGTGGTAATACATCCAGTATGTTTACTCACCTCAGGGATCATCATCCTACTTTACATTCTGAGGCCAGCTTGAAAAATAAGATGTTAAGGATGGAATTGGAAAGATTCAGTAGTGTATTGTAATGATACTCGTATGTCATGCTGTATTTACCTTAGTCGTTCTAGGGTTTTCTTTAAAGTGCTTTTGTCACATGATCACATTTTTTCTATTAAGAATCAACTTCTTACCTACTCTGTGGATCACCAAGTAAGTTGCTAAAGCCATCCTGTCTGTAACATCTGTAACAGTTATTGCAGTGCCTATATTTATCCATTTTAGATTGTATTTCAGTTTTCACCATGAAAGCAACAGCCAGCAGTGAGCACATTCATTTACTTTCCCATGCAATTGAATATGCATCCGTGCTATGACATCCAGCAAAGGAGCGCACGGGGGCGTATTCTCAATTAACTGAATGTGGCTCGATCAGTGATCTTGCGTGTTAGTGTTGTTATTATTACATTATAATACAACACCATATGGCCAGTCTGATGTTCATGAAGGACACCGCTCTACTAACTAGGCCCTTGATAGTGGAGCGAAGTATGACCCACTAAGTTAATCTCAGACTGGAATCACATTTCACTTCAATAGGAGGAATAGCCCTCGCGTTCTCCCTTGCAGGACGTCATAGTACAGGAACATATTGAATTTCATGAGAAAGTAAATAAATGTACTCTCTGCTGGTGCTGGGTGTTTTTTTTTTTTGATCAAATATACGATCTGAAATTTCTACGCACAGGCACTGCATTAAACATTACAAATGGGTCAGACTCTCAGGATGGCTTCCGCAACTGCAACCTTTGTGTATCAGTGTGTTACGTTTATTTCTATAGAAAGAATGTGACAGAATCACTTTAAATAAAATTTCCTGGTATGGTATCACACAATGTCTAACATGCAGTGTGTTACTGTGTGTGGCGGTCCCTGAATAATTAGCCATTAGAATATTTGATATGGTATTTTCTACCCCAAAACACCAGCCCAGTACATTCATGTACTTTCTTCTCATGCAAGTATTGAATATGCCCCCACACCATGACGTCATGCAAGGGAGAGCATGTGGGCGTTCTCTTTGAAGTAAATGAGGCTTGCTTGATGTTGCATGATACAACGTGTAATGGACAATCTGACTAGTCTCTGAGATTCATGAAGGGCATTGCTTCACTAAGTAGGCCCTTGTTATTGGCATGAACCCCTTCATTAATTTTAGACTGGCCATTGTATGTTACATTACATACCACGCAAAATCTAGCTACATTCACTTCAATGGGAACAGCACCCATGTTCTCCCTTGCAGGATGTCATAATGCGTGGGAGTAATCCTGCATGAGTAATTTAAAGAATGTGCGTGCACGCAGCGCTGGCTGCTGTTTTTAGGGCATTGCATCATGGTGTATATATAGAAAAAAAAATATGACGCGTGCCATTATGACATATCACTAGAGGTTGACTGTGGAGGTAAGGATGGAGGGAACTGTGATTGGCGTTGGCACTAAGCCTTCGTGATGCCCACTGGCACCTGTCCCCCATACAAAATTTACAGGCTCAGCAGCAGCAGTAGCAGACGTGGCACACAAGTCCATACAAAACTTGGCACCATGGCAGTGCATACATATTTGCATTCCTCAGCTCTTCCTCTGTGTAATTGGGTAGGTAGCCTCAGCCTGCCTCTCCAGAGTCCAGTTATGAGTGTATGCTTGTGGAACTTTTTTTCTGTCCACTATTTAGTGGCAAACAAATGTACTCCCTCAAGCATACAGGCAACAATTCTGTTGTAGCAGCAAACCACCAGGTTACCAACATTAACTGAAAAACTATAATAATAGTGAAGAAAGAAAGTCAGAGCATAATGTCAAGTCAGTCAAAGAAACAGAAAGAACTCACAGGCCCGGCTGTCAGCGGATCAGGCATGGTGAATAAGCTGAGCATTGGAGCACTCAGCTTAAAACGTCCAAAACACCTCAAGTAGAGTAGCACTCCAGTCCAGAAGTGTGGAGGACCACAGAAGGTGAAGATTCCAATAACACAGTTTGTAGAATACTGGAACTTGATTGCAGCACCAAAATGTAAGACCAACACATATCCACTGTTAGAGGCTTAACAACAACTAGGTATGACCGTTACCTAGCACCTGCAGTATCTGCTTAGTTTGTATGAGATTCATCAGGGCCTCCTACTGACTGAGCCTCACTCACAGGCTAGGCATAGATGCTACTGTGCTAAATATGGTTTGCTCTGTTAAGCCTCTAACACAGTGGTCTGGTGATACAATGCGGCAATCAGAGTTCCAGTTTTCTAAACTGTATTCTTCACCTTCTGTGATCTCACTCTGGACTGGAAATCTTCTCTATTCAGGTATTTTGGATGTTATAAGTCGAGTCATTATGGCCTGCCTTCATCCAATACTGTGTTTCAGCTCCAGTCCCAACGGTATGCTCTGCGCCTGGCCTTCCCACCACACACACCACCTTATATTTTGGTTCTCCCCACACAACTGTGGTCCCTCAGACTAATTTGGCATTTTGTGTTGGCCACCTGTCTTAAGTTTAGGGATAGCCTTCATCAAATACTGTGTTTCTGATAGCTCCTCCAGTCCCAACGGTATGTTCTGTGCCTGGCCTGCCACCACACACACCACCTTATATTTTGGTTCTCCCTCACACAACTATGGTCCCTCACACTAATTTGGCATTTGGTGTTGGCCACCTGTCTTAAGTTTAGGGATGCCTTCATCAAATACTATGTTTCTGACAGCTCCTCCAGTCCCAACGGTACGCTCTGCGCCCGGCCTTACCACCACACACCACCTTATATTTTTGTTCTCCCCACATGACTACAGTCCCTCAGACTAATTTGGCATTTGGTGTTGGCCACCTGTCTTAAGTTTAGGGATGGCCTACATCAGATACTGTGTTTCAGCTCCCAATGGCATTGTTCCCAACAGGCCTATGCTACTGCATCATATTTCTCAAGGTGTCTGGCGCAGCTGGCAACCTTTGGGGTTTACTCCTCCTGTCCTGGATCAATCCTTGTAAAGAGGACAGGGAGCGCTATTTGGTTTAGCATTTACTCATTCGAGTGACTCGACCATCAAAAAGTACAAATGTGTGTGGTGGTGTGCTATCTGAACATAGCAACATAAGTCACCATAGGGATTGCAGCACAAAGCACAGCCTGAAACATTAATGTACACAAGAAAGATGATGTCTTAATTAAAAAGAAAAAAAAAATAGTATGTAGACAGTCACACAGATGAAGTGAGTGACAGTTTTTTTTAATGTGGCTTTTGTAATTTAATTTAGATTTTTGTTATAGGTCAATGTTACATTTAATTGTAATTAAATCATTTCAGAGTCACTGTGAGAAAGACAGTAAAGACAAGGCATCTTCATTATCCGTAATGAGCTCGCTAGATCAAGAAAGAAAAAAGTGTAGCATTCAGCTATCAATTTTGATGGCATTAGAAAGGGGGAGGAAATTCGAACCAACTTCACAACAGGCACAGGAGTTAAACTCAGCTTTAGCATCTTTTATCGCAAAGGACATGCAATCATTCCAAATTGTATATAGGCCTGCTTTCCGTAATCTAGTAGAGAAACTAAATCCCAGATATTCAATGCCTGGTAGGTCCTATTTCTCTGCTAAAGAAATCCTGAGAATGTACAGTCTAGTGAGAAAACAGGTGGAGGCTTCATTGGCAGGGGCATGGTGGTTTGCTGCTACAGCTGATTTGTGGACCAGCAGTGGAGGAGGTGGCGAGCCTTACATGAGTCTAACAGTACATTACATAACAAGCGAATGGGAGCTAAAGACAAACTGCCTAGAGACACTCTTTCTTCCAGATGACCATACAGCAGAGAATATTGCTGAATCCTTTCAGGAGCTTCTTGAGGAATGGGCACCAAGGACTGAAAATATGTCTGCAATTACCACCGACAATGGAAGCAATGTTAAAAAGGCATTCAGAGATGTGATGAAAGTAAACTGGTTGCATTGCTTTGGTCACAATCTAAAAATGTAGCAATTGGAAAAGCATTAAAGATCAATAAAGTAGAGGGTGCACTTCAAGCATGTCGGCATCTGGTGCAAGGGTTCACTTGCAGCTGGAAGAAAGAGAGTTAAAGGAAAAACAAGCAGAACGAAATGTGCCACAACATTCTCTTGTTCATGATGTAGTTACAAGATGGGGTTCCACGTATGCCATGGTGGCCAGGTTTATAGAGCAGCAGCAGGCTGTGTGTTCAGTGTTGGTTTCAGACTGAAATACATGGCATTTGATGCCAAAGGACTCAGATGTAAGTGTGCTTGAGGACATTAATCAAATATTGGGCCCCTTGAATACGTTCACTGACTCTAGCAGCAGAGCGATATGTGACAATGTTGGCACTTAAACCATTTCTACAATACTTAAAATCAGAAGTGTTAAGCCCAAAGGCAACAGTTGGACCACTGGGAAAGCAAATGAGGGAAGCTGTATATGATGACCTATTCACAAGGTATGAGGAATTCAATCAAATTAAACGCACACTCAAAATTTCAATGTTTTACTGATCCACGATTCAAAGCTAATTTTACAGAGGATGCCGAATCTGTTATATCCATGGTAGTACAAGAAGCAGTCAGCCTTGGTATTGCACTAGAGCCACAACACAAACACACAGTCTGCTGCTGCCTGCCCACGAATGTAGAGGAACACGACCAAATGCTGCTGTTGCCGCTGCTGCTGCTGCTAGTACACTGCCTGCGATGTTTGCTTCCATGGATGATGACGATGATGACCAGATGTCAAATGACCATGAACATGTGGCAGAAGACTCTTTGTGCCCTTTCTCTGGTGGTATCACAAACAATGTGCATCATTCATCATCGCAGCATTCTTCATGTCCTAGGATTTCCACTTTATTAAAACGCATCACTGAAATACGAAGAATTCAGGTTAAAGGACCAAGGGAAGAAGAAAATCCACTAGAGAGTAAAGTTAGAAATGAGATAACTCATTACATGGCCCTGCCATATCTGAATACAGATTTGGATCCTCTTTTGTGGTGGAAAGGCCATGAAGTAGAGCTACCATTTTTAGCCAATGTGGCTCGCAAAATGTTATGCATTCCAGCAAAAAATGTGCCATCAGAAAGGGTATTTAGAGCTATTGGTCTGATCCTAATGCCAATGAGGTGTAGACTAACACCAGAGCATGTAAACATGCTAGTCTTTCTGAACAAAAATTTAAAGTAATTTTTAAGAAGCCAAGGCAGTTCCTGCACCACCTTCCAAAGAGAATACCACCAGTGGAGGGGGACAAAGGGTGTGGTTGGAGTCATCTCCACTCATGTTCGGACTACTTACAAGACTGTATCAAGAATAATAACTTAATGGAGGAGGAGGACTTCACTCTTTCATAAACCTAGTTATATTTACTGTGCACACAGCAGTCTTAAAAAAAACACAACACTTGATAGAAATAACTTTATTGAATATTGAAATACTTGTGTATTAACTTCAACTTGGTTCTAACACTAAAATCAATTTCACATTCAACTTGAATCATGGTACTGCTAGTGACTGTCTACTGTAGGCGTGTCTACTCATGATCCTTAACAGAATGTCAGTCAGAGTGGCTCCAAGATAGTCTGACACTGGTTATTCCCCAGTCCCTTCATTCATGTTGTGTGTGTGTGTGTGTGTGTGTGTGTGTGTGTGTGTGTGTGTGCGCGCGGTAGATACTGTCTGCCAGGCCGTGACTTCTAGTTCTGTGAACTCTTTATTTAACTCTTTACTCTTCCTGTTGTCTTCTTGACTTAGTTGAAACTCATCTGCTAAGCTTAGTTCAAGTCCAGTGGTGGCACCATCTGTGAATTCTGGAATACAGCAATGAATTGATGTCATGTGTTAGGCTTGCTCAATTAAATGTTGTGTGATGCTGTAACATGACAGAATGAAGTACACAACTACTTAAAGAGCCGCTGACGAATGACAAGTTCACTGTCAGCTGCTCTTTAATTCTGTTGTGTAACTTCAGAAAAATGCCTCTATTTGTAATGTTATTGCTCTACCCATTCATGCCTTTAGCTATCATAGTGGGTGTTTCTGATTTACATGCTTCTGGTAAGTAAGAATCGGAGTACAACTGTAGGATGTAGTTAACTATTCTATTCTTGGAGGAAGGAACAATGCATTCATGTTTGATTATAGAACTCTGTGGCTGAGAGTCAACGAGCGGCATAAACTACATCATACAGTTTTAAAAGGGCACTTTACACCAGAGTGTAAATCATAAACACACACAGGTTACTAAAAGGTCTATATAGATGAACAATAACAGGAATTTAATGAGTAGTACTTGAAAAACTGCTTCTTTTGGGGAAAAATTATTGACATGTTCAGAACAGTTTACCTTAAAGAAGTCAAAATTACTAGTTCCATGAAGAGAAAGAAAATTGTGTACAAACTGTACATGTTAAAGAACAGCTGATGCCTCAGGAGAACTTTACCAAAACATGATATTTAGATGCAGACCAGTCCAGATTGTATTTCACATTAGTTCTGTATCCCTCCTCCCTGTTGTTTATTATTGAGGTAATTTGCATGAAAACAGGATCTTTGGTCTTGAAGAGTTTGTCTATTCCTTTTGCTGTCTCCCTACCAGGGGTCATAATGCACTGCTTGTGACATCAGAGTTACTCCCATGGCAACTAACTGTGATGATCATGTCACAACAGAGGATTATGACTGGTGGTGTGTGTGGTGGGCAGGCCGGGCACAGACCGTACTGTTGAGACTGGAGGAGCTGTCAGAAACACAGTATTTGATGAAGGCCATCTATTGTGCACTGCTTGTGACATCAGAGTTATCCCCATGGCAACTAACTGTGATGATCATGTCACAACAGAGGACTGTGACTTGAAGTAGGAGGAGTCAGCTGTAGAGGTAGATGGTCCCTGAGGGATAAAGAGCATGCATTCATGCAAATGTCCTTACGAGTAGTAAATACTGGGGAGGATGATTCTTTACACTATATATGGCATGCAAGTTGAATTGTACCTGAATATTAGGTTTTCCTAATTTTTTTTTTTTTAACAAGGCGTCAGCAGCTCTTAAGCTTGAGACTTGACTTGAACAATGTTGTTCATGAAACCAGAAAACAGACTGAGGCTGAGCTTCACATTACTATTTTGTGTAGGACTTGGGTGCTAGTGTAAAATACAGATAATCTGATTTTATTAGGCTGTCAAGTCTTTCAGTTTTCTAACTGCAGTGCGAACATTAACTGTTTACAATTAGCACATTTACTGTGAACTTTTAAACAAGCCATTAAAGAGAGATACCAAGTTAAGTGGATACAGATATGCAGCACAGGTATACATGCCTTACCTCTGCGAAACTCATGTGCTGCATATTTTCCATAAAACAGCTGTTTAGTTTTGTTGTAAATTTGCTTGTAAAATTGTCCCCACCGACTCGATACAAGTTCCTATTTTTTTTCATTATCACCCACTGTCTGCCTCCACGCACAGCCATGTTATGGTGTAGGGCCAGGGAGTGCACAGGGACGCGCTCCATTATAGTCTATGAGGGGCTACTTTTCAAGTGGTTTTAGATGTCAAGATGGTCACCTGGTGATTAATCAAGGGTACTGAATGACAAGGGCCTTGTTAGTCAGTCGGTGCGCTTGATTAATCACCAGGTGACCATCAAAACATCTAAAACCACTTGCAGAGTAGCCCACAATAGACTACAATGGAGCGTGTCCCCGTGCATTTCCTGACCATACATGGATTCATAACATGGCTGTGCGTGGGGGCGGATCATGGGTAGTGGCAAAAAAAAAAAAAATAGGAACTTGTATCGAGTCGGTGGGGACAATTTTTCAACAACATTAAACAACTGTTTTGGGGAAGATATGAAGCACATGCTTTTCGCAGAGGTAAGGCATGTGTACATGTGCTGCATATCTGTAATTCTGTATCCTGGTGAATCTCCTTTAAATATGATCTTTCAAATTTTAAAATAAGTGTTATAATGAATTTTACAGTTTGTATGCAGTGTAACAAATACATGTATTGGTTTGTAATGTACATTGTTGTGCACCGCACTTGAATGTTTTTACCTAAAAACAAAAGTGCCTTTCAAAATATGAGTTTTTAGATAAATAAACAATATTTAATTATAAAAATGTCACTCTGTATTATTTCACCACACAGGCTTCTATATAATACAAATAAAAGCATACCATAGTTTAGAATAAGAAAAATATGTAAATTATGTGCAAAAAAATTTAATTTAAATAATGTTTCTAACTTTATCGCAAAAGGTGGGAAATCTTGTTATCGCGATAATTTCGTCAAGGTTATTGTACTGTCACAATTTCATTATCGTGGCACCAAAGGCAGACTCCATGGTTATCACTGTGGCCCATGACAGGTCAGCTTAGCCGAAGCACCTGAGTGCTTCTCCTCCACATAAGGAATCCAAACAAATGGATCAATATGGATGCAAAGTTTATTCTTCACCAACCTGTGCCATCTGGTCAGTGAATTACATAGCCCATATGGTGTCCTTCCAGAAATCAGCCTTGTCTGATTTGCAGAAGGACCTGCAGGAGATTCTGGATGAGGACCTCAGAAATCAGCTCTTGAAAAAAGTAAAACTGAATGAGTCTTCTTGCCGCCGTGCTTTAAGGGCCACTTATGATACGGTTGACTCAGTGGCCCGGTGCACTGCATCGGGTATTTTCTTCAGGCGCCTGGCTTGGCTCCATCTTGCAGGACTGGCGCAAGATGTCCAGAGTATGCTACTGGATGCCCCCTTCAGGGGCCCCTTCCTGTTTGGGGGAGATGCAAAGGATGTTATCACTGAGCTACAGGTGAGCGGTAGGTCACTTAACGACGTCCGCTCCATGTACCACTCGGGACAAAAACCTAAGCAGTCCTGTCATCACCCCAGAAGAGGTGGAATGGGCAGAACCAAGGTAAGAGATAGGGTGTCGTGCCACTGGTTCAGGCCCCCAGACTGCTCAGGCAAATTCCAAAGACGGGCGTGTAAGGGCACTCCCTCAGCGTCCTGATGCGAGGGGGGTCTTCCCCTTCCTGTGTCTCCCAGGGAACCAGTGGGGGAAGGTTCACCCTCCACCTGGAAGGATGGAGGACAATAACCGAAGATGCTTGGGTCCTTCAGCTCGTAGCAAGAGGATACTCAATTGAGTTCCTGGGCAGATACCCGGACAACCCACCGGGCAGGTCTCCCTACCTGTCAGGCCATCTAACTCTTGTCTATTAGGAAATCCAGGCTCTGCTTCAGAAATCGGCCATAGAGCTGGTTTCGCCAGGGCAAATAGGAAGGGGATACTACTCCCACTTCTTCCTAGTTCCCAAAAAGATGGGAGATCTGAGACCTATTCTAGATCTCACCCTACTCAGTCTCTCTGTAGAATACAAGAGATTCCGTATGTTGATGCTTCAGGGACTCTTACCCCTGCTCCAACAGAACAAAGAAAGAGCAGTCGATAGGGAGAAGGGCAGGCTAAATGGAGAAAAAGACAGACAGTAAGGACAGGGATGAAGCAAAAAGGAACAAGGCCATCAAAAACTGGAGGGTAATGAGTACCAATGCCCGTAGTCTAGGTAACAAACTCCCTGAACTGGTGGCCTTGATAGAAGAGGGATGCCTGGATATTGTGGCAGTCACAGAAACATGGTACACAGAGAACCATGACTGAGATGTCAACATACCAGGGTACACAATCTATAGGAGGGACAGGGAGAGTAGAAGAGGAGGAGTGGCAGCTCTCTATATAAGGGAAGGGATCAAAGCAACAGAACTAAAGGGTAAACAAGGAGGAGAAGAGGCACTGTGGGTCACCATGGAGACTGGAAATGGCACTACAATCCGCACAGGGGTTGTATACAGACCCCTGTCTCAGGAGGAGGAAATGGACGAGGAAGTGATAGAAGGCATCCTTAGGATGGCAGAGAGAGGGGCTGTATTGCTGATGGGGGTCCTGAATATGCCAGATGCTAACTGGAGCACCTTTGCTGCAGCCACATTAAAGATCAGGGCCACTCTCTATGCCCTACAGGGCACATGCCTCAAACAGCTAGTTTTGGAACCCACTTGGGAGGGAGCAATCTTAGACTTGGTACTCTGAGATGGGGACGGAGAGAGGATCTCGGATCTAGAAGTGGGTAGCCATCTGGGAACAAGTGACCACCAAACTGTGTGGTTCACGATAAACTTAGCTGTAGAGTTGAGCCATACAAAAGTGAAGGCCCTGGACTTCAGATGGGCTGATTTTGTCAAAATGGGAGCGTGCCTCAGAAAAGCACTAGCAAACAGGCAAGAAGGTGGGGTGGAACAACAATGGGGAAACATCAAAATTGCCATCACAGAGGCAACAAGCCTTTGTGTGAAGCAAATAAACAAATCAAAACAAAATAAAAAACACTATGGTTCTCAAAAGAAGTGGTGGGGAAGGTTGGGGAGAAAAATATGGCATTATTCATGAAGTATAAGGAAACACAGAAGGAGCAGGACAGAGAACTATACCAGTAGAAGGAAGTGGGGAAGGCAGTCAGATTACCAAAGGCTCAAACCGAAGAAAAGATAGCCAACTCAGTTTAGAAGGGGGATAAAACTTTATAGGTACATTAGGGAGCAAAGAAAGATTAAGGCAGGGACACTGAGGCTGAATAAAGAGGAAGGTGGTTGGGCAGAGAGGGACAGTGAAAAAAGCAAGGATACTGAATGAATACTTCTGCTCAGTATTCACAAAGGAAGAGCAGGGGAGATACCTAATCCAGTCAATAGAAGCACTCTGGACAGGGGAGTTGATATCACTCCTTTCACAGAAGAAAGAGTTATGAAATAACTTTTTTTTTTTTTCCTTTTCAATTATTTAACCAGGTGAGACACACTAAGGTGAAAGCTTGTTTACAGGTGCAACCTGGGAGCACAAGGAAGTTAAGTGACTTGCTCAGGGTCACACAGTATGGAAATGGAGGGCTGTGGGATTCAAACCCAGGTCTCTAGATTTGTGGCTCAGAGCCTTAACCCACTGCGCCATACTGCCTCCAGAACTCCTAAAACTGAAGGTGGATAAAGCAGTGGGGCCTGTTGGGATTCATCCCAGAATTCTAAAAGAACTAAGGGAAGAACTAGTTACACCACTGACTACCATTTTTAATAAATCATGGGAGGATGGTGTGTTACCTGAGGACTGGAGGAGGGCAGATGTGATTCCCCTTCACAAAAGTGGGAGCAAGACAGAGACAGGAAAGTGAAGACCTGTCGGTTTGACCTCGGTGGTAGGGAAAATTATGGAATCACTTCTGAAGGAAAGAACTGTTGAGTAACTAGAGGCTAGTGGGGCACAGGACCTAAGGCAGCATGGATTCACAGTGGTAAGGTTATGTCTGATGAATCTGATAGATTTCTTTGACTGGGTGACTAAAGTAGTAGACCAGGGAGGGGATGTGGACATGGCCTACCTAGAATTTAGCAAGGCATTTGACACAGTCCTGCACAAAAGATAATATTAAACAGATTAGCCAGCCTGGGAGTGGATCCCAGGATGGTAGCCTGGGTAAAACATTGGCTGGACAATAGGACACAGAGGATAATAGTAAACAGAGTCCACAGTGAAGAAAGAGGGGTTACTAGCGGGGTACTGCAGGGTTCAGTGCTGGGTCTGGTCCTTTTTAATGTCTTTATAAGTGACATTGCAGAGGGTCTGGAAGGAAAAGTATGTCTCTTTGCAGGTGACACAAAGATCTGCAACAGGATTAATACACAGGATGGGGTGGAAAGGATGAGAAGGGACTTGGCAAGTTTGGAGGAATGGTCCAATGTATGGCAATTTAGATTCAACACAAAGAGCAAAGTAATGCACCTGGGGAAACAAAAACCCAGGGGAACAGTACAGAATGGGGGGGGGTGAGATACTGACGGCAACAGAAATGGAAAGGGACCTGGGGGTAGTTGTATTAGATGACCTAAAGGTGGTCAAGCAATGCGAGAAGGCAGTAAAGAGGGCTGTGGGGATACTTGGATGCATAGGGAAAGGTATCACCAGCAGAAATCAGGAAGTTGTTGTCCCTCTGTACAGACAATTGGTAAGACCACATCTGGAGTACTTTGTACAGTTCAGGAGACCCTATATCTGCAAAAACATTGACAGGGCGGAGGCTGTCCAGAGAAGGGCAGCCAAAATGGTATAGGGTCTGCACCAGAAAACATATGAAGAAAGACTAAAAGAGCTTAATATATATAGACTCGAGGAAATGAGGGAGAAGGGGGACATGATAGAAACTTTCAAGTACCTCAAGGGAATCAACAAAGTCCAAGAGGGTAGCATCTTTCAGAAAAAGAGATTTACAAGAACAAGGGGGCACAATTTGAAGATAATGGGGGGACGACTCAGAGGTAACATGAGGAAGTATTTCTTCATGGGGAGGGTTGTAGATGCATGGAACAGCCTTCCTGAGGAGTGCATGGAGTCAAAAACAGTGGGGGAATTCAAAAATACATGGGACAGACATATGGCAATTATAGTGGGGGGGGTAGGAGGAAGTAGGCTGTTGGTTAGCTAGGATCTGCAGCTTATCCGTAAGGTAGGGAAATGGGCAGACTAGGTGGGCCAAGCAGGCCTTATCTGCCATCAAACTCTATGTTTCTATGTTAATGGCTGTGCTCCCTGGATATGCAGGATGCTTACCTACATATTCCTATCCTCCAGGCCAACCGCCGCTTTCTGAGATTCTCCTTTCAGGAGAACCATTATCAGTTCAAGGCTCTCCCTTTTGGCCTTTCTTCAACACCTTAGGTTTTTATCAAGTGCCTAGCGGTGGTGGACATGGCTTTACGCCGCAAGGGGATTTGTGTGTTCCCTTACCTGGACGACTGGCTGCTGTCAGCACCATTGCAGGACAGTCTGAGGGCTTCCCTGTCCTCTACCCTGGACCTTTTCTCCAGACTTGGCATCACTGTGAATGTTCCCAAGTCTCAACTTTCACCCTCCCAGCAGCTCCAGATCATCGGAGCAGTGCTGGACACGGTTCAGGGCAGGGCCTTCTTGCCTACGGACAGGGCGGAAACTCTGATGCAACAGGCAGCATTGGTATCCTTCTCCCGGCGGACCAAGGCACACTCTGCTCTCTGCCTATTGGGTCTAATGGTGGCTGCCATACCCACAGTCCCTTTGGCTAGACTGCACGGCACATGAGGGTGACCCAGTGGTTCCTCTGGGTCCATTGGGATCAACATCTGGATGACATGGACCACATTTTCCTAGTCTCCAGCAGCCTGAAGAGGGATCTCCTATGCTGACAGGATCCTTCTAACCTTTTGTTGGGGATCCCCTTCCAACCCCCATGCCCCCTCCATGACTCTGATGACTGGTGCCTCAGGCCAGGGATGGGGCGCTCACCTGGGAGACCACCGAACACGGGACATGGTCACTACTAGAGGAACATCTACATATCAGTATTCTGGAGATGAGAGCGGTGCTCTATGCTTTCCAAGCATTTCAGTCCCTCTTGATACCGGGAACACTGTTGGTCCAGACTGACAACACAGCTGCAGTCTGGTACATAAACAAGCAGGGAGGCACCCGATCATACCCCCTTTGCAGGGAGGCGATGCGGGTGTGGTACTGGGCAGTCCAGGACAGCCTGTCATTGATAGTAGTCCATGTTCCTGGAGTTCACAATGTCCTGGCGGACAGTCTGTCGCACTGTCGCATGGGCTGATGAGGGGAGCTGAAGCAGGAAGTAGTGGAAGACTTCTTCCTTGAATGGGGTCAGCCAGAAACAGATTTGTTCACCTCCCCATCCAATGAACTACTCTAGCAGCTTTGCCCCCCGCTTGCTCGGGCGTGGTGTGTTTTGCTAGACGACTGTGTCTGTTCTGGACAGGGAGAGATTTCTGTACGCTGTCCCTCTCTTTTCTATTCTGCAGAAGGTTCTGCTAAAGCTCCAGGCAGAGGGGGCTCACATGATTCTAAGAGCCCCTCTTTGGCCTCGGCAGATTTGTCTCCCTCTGCTACAGCAGCTGACATTGGAATCCCCAGTACCTCTTCTTCTCTCCCACAACCTTCTGTCTCAGGAGCAGGGCAGCCTGGTGCACCCGAGTCTAAAGTTTCTCCACTTGCATATGTGGCACTTTTGAACATAGCTGTCTTTCATTATGGTGTCTCTTCTCGAGTCACTCAGGTTCTAGTAGAGGCTAGAAAACCTTCTGCCAGATCCGCATATGCCATGAAGTGGAAGAGATTCTGTATTTGAGCCACAGCCAAGGGTCTAGATCCATTCTCTTGCTCGGCTTCCAAGGTCCTTAAGTACCTCTTGCACCTGTCTGATTCGGGCTTCAGTTATTCATCTCTGAAGGTCCATCTATCTGCGGTTTCAGACTACCACCTTCTGGTGGAGGGCAAAACCCTTGCCCAGTTGGTGGTCTCTAGAACCTTTTTGAAGAGGATTCTTCACCTTAAGCCTCTGGTCTGGAATCCGGTTCCCACCAGGGATTTCAATTTTATTTGGAAAAACTTACTTTGTCCTCTTTTGAGCCAGCAGGAAGTTGCGACATACGTTACTTGTCCTGGAAAACGCTCTTTTTGGTTGCTATAACCTTAGCTTGAAGGATTTTTGAGCTTCAGGCCCTTGTTTGTAAGGAGCCTTATTTGATTTTCCGCAGAGACCGGGTGGCTCTGAGGACTAACCTTTCCTTTCTTAAGAAAGTTGTTTTGGAATTTACTGCAAAGCAGAGTGTCGAATTGCCTTTTTTTTTTTTTATCTGCAGTATTCCAACAGGGGGGAATAACTTCTGCATACTTTAGTTGTGCACAGGACTCTGAGATATTACATCTCTAGGACCAAAGAGGCTTGAATGTCTGACCAGTTGTTTGTGACCTTTGCTCCCAATTGTTAGGGCAAGGCCATCTCCAAACAGGGTTTGTCAAAATGGTTGGCCAACTGCATCTCGTACATGTACAACAAATATGAGAAACCCCTTCTGGGGGAGGTGAAAGGCCATTCCACTCGAGGCATGGCTGCTTCGACTGCCTTTCTGAGGAATGTGTCCATGGCAGATATTTGTACAGTGGCCACTTGATCCTCTGTCCATACATTCACCAAGCATTACAGTCTGGACATTGTCTCTAGGCATAGAGCTGGTTTAGTCCTTGCCGTTCTACAAGACCTTCTTTCTTAAGAAGGTTTCTAGTTGGCAGGTGCTTCCTTCTCCCAGAACTTGGTCTCCGACTCCTTCAATATTTTCAGTGGCTTGGTATTCAGTCCTATGTGTAAAGGCCTACTGCAGGAACCCTCTCGAAGTAAGATATGACAGTTATGTAAGAACTTACCATAACAGTAGATCTTCAAGAGAGGCCCTGCAGTAGGTCTAGATTTTCCACCCACCTTCCCCAGCTCCTGTTATGTTTATACACTTTTCCTTTCCTGAGGCTTCGCTTCCGAAGCCCAGGGCCTAAGGAGTTGTCTTTACTCCTTTCTCCTATTTTCTCTTCAGAGGTCTGTGGCGAGAGAACTGGAGGGTGGGCGTGAGGACCACCCCCTATATACTGTCATGCTGACATATGATCAGGTGACGCTGGGGGCAGTCCCCTGCTAATGATTGCTAGCTAGAAATGTGCCATGTGGTCCTTTCTGTTACAGTAAGTTCTTACGTAACTGTCATTTACATTAGGTGACATGACCACAGTGGGTTATTGCGTCTAAGATGTAAAACGATACATTTTCACAGGTTTAATTCCATTTAGTTTTTTATTACCCACTGCTCAATTTGTTTAAGGCCATTTAGCATGGGCAGGTATTTAGTCTCTGGCCCAGATATTCAAAAGAGTTGCGCATGGCGCAACAGTGTTGCGCCATGCACAACCCACTGATGCGCCCCGGAGCGATATTCAAAAGGGAAAAGTGCACCACACAAATCCCGATCGCGGATCGCATCAGTAATGTATGCAGGCACAGGTAGGGGCGTGCCCATCATAACCTGCACAGCCCGATATTCAGCCTGGGATGTGCAGAGTCATGCATCATAACCCCTACCTGCGCCTGCACAAAGTCGCCCCAAAAAGGAACAAGATGGCCACTCACAGGTGAGCTGCCGATTGCAGGCGCAACACAGCAGCTGCCACCTGTGGGTGGCCACTCGGTTCCTGCCGCACCTGGGGCATCACTGTAACCCCCAAGTCCAATATCCCTGGTGGTCCAGTGGACCACGCTGAGCCCGATCACGGGCATCATTAGTGGACCCCCCAAGTCCAATATCTCTGGTGGTCTTGTGTACCCCCACCCACCCACTGGGGCCCACCACTCCGCCCCCGTCAACGGTAGGCGGCAGCACCCACCGCCTGCCGCCTCGCCGACTGACAGCTTCGTAGGGCTGCACGCACATTAGTTCACAGCATGAGCCAATGGGCGCAGCCCACACCGCATTACCAGTCCAGATAAGGAATGAATTGATGAAAATGAAGTTTACACACACCCTTGAGTGCCTTATTGAGCTTATAAAATTTACTTCTTCTTTTTTTCACTTTTGACTGTTGGGAAAAGCATGTTTATATGTAGAAAAATAGATTTACTTTGTGCATTTGTGATAAAGTAATCCTTCCGCCCACTGCAAGTGATGTCATTTATGATGTCATTGTATTATTGCCTACTTTCTTCTTCCTGTTTTTTTCTCTCTGTTGTTCCCCACATTCAAGATATGGAATGTTTATCATGGAATGTTTAGCTTAGAATATATGGATTCAAAATGCTGCTCAGTTCCACTGGCAGAATGTTTCTCTTCCAACACACTGTACACAGAGGCCCAGATATTCAGACTGCGCTGGGCAGTGGCGCAAACCTGAGTGCAGCGCAACTGGGCTGCGCAGGGCCAGGACCAGGCGATATTCAACGGTGATGCGCCATGGCGCAGCACCACTGAACATGGCAAGGTTGGCACACAAACTGCACATGGCGCAGTGGCACTGTGCCAGCGCAAGCCACAGATAAGGAGCACGGGGATGCGCCAGCGAAAGTGCAGTTGCGCAAGGCGCATCACCCGCGATATTCAGCAGTGGGCATACTAATGAGGCCATAAGATATGTAAGGTGCAAGTGGGGCCATTTGCATGTCATTATGGCCCCATTTGCATGCCTTGCGCAGGGCAGCCTGACGACTTGTGCCTGGTGCCCTGCACAGCATGATGTGTGCATTGGGGATCCCGGGGCATCCCCCACCCAGAGCCACGATTGCTTCAATGTATACCAAACAAGCCCTGGTAGTCTAGTGGCTCCCCCCACCAGAGTCCCCGAAGCCCCGAGTATTGTACTGACAGACCATCTCTGGTTGCCAAGTGGTCCCCCTTCCCACCCGAGTCCCCAAGTAACGTCAGATGACTGTCCCTGGTGGTCTAGTGAACCCCCTTCCCTAGCCGCGATTGCAGTAATCCTCCATAAGAAAAGCCCTGGTGATCCAGTGACACCTCCTCCCACCACACCGGACGCCCTTTGGCTCCCGGTCATGTGGGTGGCTGCAACCTGCCACTATTGCCGCTGCCGCCGAATGACAGGTACAGTATGGGCTGTAAGCCCATTGGTTCCAGTGTGGACCAATAGACTTGCAGGGCATGCTGTACAAGACAGTCCCACATATGTGAATGAAGTCATTCATATAATTAAAAGGAATGTGTAGTACTAGTATGCACTGCAAACCTTTACTCAAGCTGGGGACCAGTGGGCTTACAGCCCCATACTGTTCCTGTCATTCGGGGTCGGCAGAGTGGATATGCGGGCGGAGTTCAACTGCCCGCCAATGACGGGGGGAGCGATGTCAACGGGTTCGGTATAGTGGGAACCACTGGATCACCAGGAGCGTCATCTGATGTTGACTTGAGGACTCGGGTGGACGGGGACCACTTGGCCACCAGGGATGGACTGTCTTTACATATCGGGAGTCGGAGACCTGGAGGGGGGGCCACAGGACTACCAGGGCTTGTTGGTATACATTGCAGCGATCAGGCTACGGGTGGGGGTCCACTTGACCACCAGGTGTGTGTGTGTTGCCAACAGTGTTCTGTGGGCGGGTGGCCACCCACGGCTGGGTTGCTGTGTTGCGCCTGCAATACTGCAGCCCACCTGTGGGTGGCCAAGAGTTGTGCCTTCTTTTCTGGGGCTCAACTTTGAGCCTCTCTATGTGGGGCAATGCAGGGTTGTGCCAGCATATGTGCCGCACATCCCGGCTGAATATCGGGATGTGCCGCATATGCATGGGCACGCCCCCTGCATTTGTGCCGCAAACATTAGCATGTGCTCCGACGCATTGAGATTTGCGCTGTGCCAGGCAGCCTTCTCAATATCCCGCCAGGGTGCAATGTGGGGTTGTGCCAGTGCAATACTGTTGCTCCAGGTGCAACCCCTTTGAATATCCAGGCCAGAGACAACAAAGGCCTTTGTTGCAGCCAGAGACTCAGTTATCTCACTGTCAGGGCAAGAAGAGAGTTCCCTGACAAGCAGTTAAAGATAGCAGGGGGATTTTTGACTGTCATCAAAGAAACAGTTGTAGTGAAAACTATAAACAATACTGTTTCTAAATTGTTTATGTATGTACGGAAAGTGTGATAATCAGGGAAACAGCATTTAATTGATTTATTTTTTATTTAAGGTAGTTTTATTTTTAGGGGCCAGCTGAAGTTTTTTTTTTTTTACAGTGTAAAGGTAGCAGCTATGTTTGTGGTGGAAGATCAGCTCTGGCAGTAGAGGGCTAACTGAAATGCCTTGTGTTCCAAATGCCCATTGATCTGTGTTGCAGACTCTTCACTGCTGAGCAGTCCTTTTGTTTACCCATGTGTAAACCATATTTTACACATAAATAAGAGCCAATCGGATTACACAATTTTACCCTGCCATTTTATAAACATATCTAATACAGTGAATTCACTACTCATTAATAAAATGAAACCTAGAAAACTAAGTTCCTCTTGTTACTGCTAAGCATGGAGCAACTATATTCATCACAGTCCCTTATGTTGTGAACCCTTTATCAAAATTCCAAGGGTGAGGCAGTCATGGGCAGTTCCTTCTACATCCTGGAAAGGGATACACAGAGAGAAAATGAAATTTGTAAGACAGGTAACATAGAGGTTACAAGAAAATATCAAATTTAACAGAGACTAGAAGGCATCATTTCCTTTTTAAACATGGAATAAGAGCTGTTCTGTCATTCAGACCTGGTGGTTGTAAAGCACCAAGAGTAAAAATTCAAAATGATTCCCTTTCTATCGTTTTATCATCCAGGTCACCACCTCTAGCACCCAGTTTAACCCTTTCAATGACATAGAATTTAAAACCATGTTGGGCATTTCTGTCATTGCTGTTGCTACAGTGGTTCAATAGAGCACTCCTCTCGTCATTATTTTGAATGTATCTGAGATGCTCACCCACACTGTTTTTTTTTTTTTTTTATCATCTCCTCCCCTGCACCCAGTCTCAGCCCCTTCAGGAGGCACACACGCTGCAGTATCCCCGCATCACCACCTACCTGATCCCCATTGAACCGTGGCTATACCCCCCCCCAGGTGGGTTCATGTTGGGGCGCAACACCCCGAGACACTTCTAGCTTCGTCGGACTCTCCGGGGTATCCTGTAGGTGTGAGCCATCAGGGTCTCTGCAAGGTGCTCTGTCATCCTGGAGATTGGGCGCTGATTTTCTCCTGTTCTCAGGACAGGGCACGTGCTCTGACATCAAGGCGCTGCGCGCTGATGTCTGCCCTGTCCAACCCCTTCCTAGTGCTGCTACTTGCCGTTCCTCTGGCTTTTGCCAGAGGCAAGTCAGGTAGCGAGCCAAAAACCCCCTCCCTCCCGGAGAAGGTGAGCTGTCCTATGGACGCTTAGCCTTCTGCCCCCGGCTGGGCCTCCTTCTCTCCAGGCTCGTTCCCAAACTCGGGTCAACAGTGTCGCAAGCAGTACTACCACTGTGCTGGTGGGCCGGCCCCACCCACCCTGAGTTTCAGTAGTCTGGTGGTCTTGCCCACACAGAAGGCTCCACATTGGCATGTGGCCATATATACAACATATTCAGTGGAGCAATTTATAAAGTCCCTAATCTCGAAACTGCTATTAATATTGCATGTGGAAAAAGTCTTGCACTTTATGATGGAGTTGCAGAATTTACAATTACCACACTTATATTTGCAATATATTGGGATTGCTTAGAAGCAGAAATCTGTGGCTCTGCTTCCCTGGTAACAACTGATTGTCAGTTCTCAGCACAGTCCCAAAAACTGCAGAATGACTGGCAGTCTCAGCCATGTACCTGCATTCCACTGATGAATTCTTATATGAAGTTGTATCTGCAGGTATGTATGTATTTTTCTGTTCTATCAAATGTAATATATCCACAATTGATCTAAATCTGATGCCTTGGCTATAAATCTGTCATATAAAACACCATCCATAATGTAATTTTGACCATTTCTTTCCCATCTGACACTCTCTGTACTTCTATACTTTAGGGGTCACTGGAGGGACCCTCCACTGGTTGCAGCTTATGCAGAACGCTGTGGCTTGGTTGCTGACTGGCCTGTGCAGGTCCAGTCATGTAACCCCAGTCCTGCGAGCTCTGCACTGGCTGCCTGTCAGGTGGAGGGTCCTTTTCAAGGTGGGCTTACTCACCTATATGGCCCTATATGGACTGGGTCCTGGCTACCTGGCTGAGCTCCTCACACCTACCACCTCGGTTCATTCACTCCGCTCCTCAACCATGGGCCTCCTGGATGCTCCCAGGGTTCGACTCAAGACATTGGGTGACCAAGCATTTAGAGTCGCTGTGCTGGCCCTGTGAAACTCCTTTCCAGCTGCTGTCCGGGAGGCCCATTCGGTTGAGTTGTTTAACCAGAAGCTAAAGACCTACTTATTCCGTCTTGCCTTTCCAGATGATAGTGTGTAATCTGCCCCGCTCTATGTCCTTTTGATGATTTCCTGTTAAGAATTACATTTTTATATACTGTTTTAGTGATATGTTATATATGATGATTTTAATGTTTTTCGTGTGTATTCCTGTCTATCTTGGTGTTAGGCGCCCAGAGCCTCTGGGATTGGGAGCCATAAAAATGAAATTTGCCTTGCCTTGCCTTTTTGATGATCAAACTTTCTGTTGGTATCTTTAACACCAGCTATATTGCAACTACCATTTGTTTAATACATTTTTATCATTTTCATTCTCCATATGGTTCTATGCAAAGATAGTTAAGATCTTTGTACGATTGTTTAGTCCTGCACTTGTATTGCCATTATAGAATTCTGGGATTAAAATGGCTAAGGTGGTAATATCATCTACCTCTAAACCCATACTATTTAATTCATTTTTTTTCCTTACTGTAACTTTGAGTATGTAAAATTGTTTTGAAACTACACGTGCCAATTCTAGGGTATGAATTGTTCGAATAATTTTTATTTGGTCTGTAACCATTATGTTGCCTCTCAATAAAGCTGTCAGAGGTCATTCATATTTGAACTGAGAGTTTCATGGTTTTCATTAGGCAGTTTACTGACATTGAACAACAGAAGGAAATTCAGATCCTCTAATGGACTTCAATAATATTTTACCCATTATCTACATTGGAAAAACCCTTCTTTAGCCAGCCGTTTCCTTTCCTGCCTTATTTTTGGTTCTCATCGCTCACTGAACATACGAATGTGCCAGCAGAAACAGACCATCCGTCTATCTAGTTGTTTAACCAGGATTAGAAGATGTAAGTCTGCACCAGTATGTAGCTAGCACCCCTAGTTTGCAACTGTCCCACCCCCTTCCCTTTGTCATCCCACTGCCACCCCACCTTCCTCACCCTCCCTTGTTCCCTGTCCCATGCCCGTTTGAAGCTGTTCACAGATTTACATGATACAACCCATTCTGGTAGTGCATTCCATTTTGCTACCACCCTCTCTGTGAAATAGTGTCTCCTCATTTCCCTCCTAAATCTTGCCCCCTCTATTCTTAGCCCATGCCCCCTGGTGTCCCTCTCTCTCCTTAGCTTAAAGACCCCACCTGCCCCATCCTTATTGATTGCCCTCAGGTACTTGAATATCTCTATCATGCCCCCCCATCCCTTCTATTCTCCAGGGTGTACATATTCAGGTCCCCCAGCCTGCTCTCATAGTTTCTCCCCTGCATTCCACATATCATCTTTGTTGTCCTCTTCTGCACCCCCTCCAGTAGCCTGATATCATGCTTTAGGTATGGCCTCCAAAACTGCACACAGTACTCTTAAGTGCAGCCTTACCAGTGACCTGTAGAGGGGCAAGATCACCTCTCTTCACCTGGATGAAAATCCCCTCGCTATGCACCCCAACATTTTGTTCGCTTTTGCAGCCGCTCTCCTGCTCTGGGCAGTGTTGTTCATGGTCCCTGTTATCAGTACACCTAGGTCCTTCTCCTCCTCAGTGATCCCCAGCTTAACCCCTCCCCCCCAGCTAGCATTCTCTCCTTGGGTTCTTCGCCCCAAAGTGCATAACCTTGCACTTCTTTGCATTGAACCCCAGCTGTCACCTCTCTGACCACTCCTCTAGCTTGCTTAGGTCCCCCTGCAACTGCTTCCTTCCCTTCCCTCCATCCACCACTGCTCTGATTTTGGTGTCATCAGCAAACAGACTTACCTTGTTCACCACCCCATGTGCAATGTCTGATATGAGGAGCCCAAATAATACTGGCCCCAGCACAGAGCCCTGTGGCACCCCACTTGTCATCAGCCTTGGAGTTGAGAGCTTCCCTCTTACCACTACCCGTTGCAGACTCCCACTCATCCAGCTTGTAATCCAGTTGATCATTTTTGCCCCTACCCCGACACCAGTTAGCTTCCCCCCAAGCCATCCATTTGGCACCGAATCGAAGACCTTGCTGAAGTCCAAGTAAAGAACATCCACTGCATGACCCTTATCCAGCTCATCTGTCACCCAGTCATAATACTGTATCAAGTTGGTCTGACGACTTCTGTGAAACAAATCCATGTTACCTCACATCCTGAAGGCCATTATCCTCCAGGTGCAATACCAGTCTTTTCTTTAGTATCGTTTCCATGAGTTTGCACACTATGGAGGTGAGACTTACCAGACGATAATTACCCAGTTCATCCCTTGCCCCCATATTGTGTAATGGTACTACATGTGCCATCCTCCATTTCAGTGGCACACATCCCGACTCCAGTGAGGTGCTGTACAGATCTGCCAGTGGCTTCACCAACACCTCCGCCATCTCCACAGCACCCTGGGGTGGATATCATCTGGCCCTGGTACCTTGTCTACCTTCAATTGCCCTCAGTGCCTCTGGGACTGTACTTGCCTCAGTTCTTCCATCTGTCGCCTCGCTCCCCTGTCCCCACCCTTCCAGCCCGTGCTGGTAGCAGCCCCCTTTTCTTCCGTGAACACTGAGCAAAAGTATTCATTCAAGTGCTTCTGCCTGCTCCTCCCCTATCCGTCCACTCCCCATCTCTTTTATTCTCACTATTGTCTCCTTGCACTTCCTTTCTCCCTGATGTATCTGAAAGCCCCTGTTAATTCCTTTGCACTAATCTCAGCTTCCTCTGGGCCTTGGCTTTCTCCTTTTCTGGTCACCTCCCTGGACGATCTTGCATGTTCCTCCCTGCCCTCCTATACCTCTGGTGTGCCTCTTGTTTTGCCCTCACCACCTCCACAACCTCGCTGTTCAACCAGCATGGTTTTCTTGCTCTGCTCCTCTTACTCTATGCCTTGGTGCAGGCTTCTGTTGCCTCTGTAGTCTGACCTCCTTTCTATGAATTTACTTCTGTCCTATCCCTGTGGGTACCCAGTTTTCTTTCCTGATCTTTCCCCTCTTCAGTATTTCCATTTGTTTGTGTCCTGATGTACTTCTTACTTTAAGGGCTTTTATGCTTCCCAATTTCCTTTTTTTTTTAATTTTAGGCCATTTTTTTCCCTTTCCCTCTCCTCAATTTTTTTTTTTTTTTAACCCTTTGGCTGCCTTGCCTTATCTTATCTCACCACCTGTATCTCTTGTTATCTCTCTATAGGGAAGGTAAAACGCTATGTGTTGGTGCTGTCGTTAGTCATGCAATATCTGCTTGTCATTGTAAGCACTTACTATCTGTTTCTTTACTGTCCTTTTCTTTGTGTGATTTTCCTGCTGATCAGATCTTGCCCTTTCCCTATTTTCTGATTTTTTCCATAGTGTTTGATGATGTTTTGTCACCTCTATAGCTATGCTGTCATTTCTGTATTCTAACTGAGGCAGCATTATCAGTTCTTCAGTATCTGATTTATTCCACTCCCCTGTGTGTAGCTCCCTTTTATTACGTGGTGTTTGTCCTTTATTGATAAATTCTGCTCCTTTATTGGCGTTATACCCTTTTCTACTGATAATAGAATTAATGTCCTATTTATATAACCAGTTTCCTTCACAGTTGCCAGATCTTGTCTAATAGCAACCAATTGTTCATATAACGCATTTGATGATACTGGGTTACTCAGGGCTAAAACTGTATTCTTAGTTATATTCTCCAGATCAGGTACCCATAAGCTTTCTGGGCTCATAATTGGGGTTTGATCATATATAGAGTTAAATAGCAGCTTTCTAACTGCAAAGTTGCCACTACCCCAAACCTATAGTAGAGCTCACCTGACCCAGAGGCAATTTCCTTTTTTTGAAATATCATTTTTATTATTTTGAAGAGAGACTGATGGTCAGCATCACTTAATGAAGTAACATACACCATCCTTTGTAAGGTAGCTTAGGAGGCACCTGGCACACCCGCAGAGTTGATTTTCATGAATAATCCCTTGTTTTTCTGCCATTTGAAAAAGATATATCCCTCATAAATTTCAAATCGGACATGTTGGCAAAAATCAGACACTTCCTCATACTGCCGACACCCCATGCTACTTCACGCAGCCTCTGGCTGTGATGTCACAAAACAAACGCCTCATGCGCGCGCCCCATTGACTTGAATCACACCTCTAAATATGAATAAAATGTATAGAAAAGTTGGCCCTATTCAAGTTAATGGGGTGCACCATGCGGCGTTCGTTATGTGACATCACAAAACAGGGCTGCGTGTGCTTGCATGGGGGCATGTCAGCAGTATGAGGAAGTGGTTGCATTTTTTGCCGACATGTCCAGTTTGAAATTTGCGAGGGCTATATCTTTTTCAAATGGCAGAAAAATGAGGACCTGTGCATGAAAATCAACTCTGGGCCAGGTGCGCTCTACTATAGGTTTGGGGAACCTGTCACTAGGAAGCTGCTCTTTGACAGATGCATTAGTGTGTTCTCATTGCTCATTTTCTCTACTTCCCTTTTTGTGTTAGCTTGCATGCATGTACAAGAAACATAGTGCCATCATTCGAGTTTTTGGAAGTGTGGCAGCCCTCTTCCAATTCAGTCAGTGTGTTTGCAGGCGCGGCTGCAGTTCTCCAATGGCTGCTGGAGCTGTCTATGACAGCAGTCGAAAATGCAGTGGAGTACAGTTGAAAGGGGGAGCTACGCTTCGGTGAGCAGCGATAAGATATCACCTGCTCATGCGCTCCCCCTACACACACACACACACACACACACCGCGCCTGCTGCGTGCTACTTCGCCTGCTGTATAGCCGACGGGGTTCCCAATCCCCGTTGGCTGTGCTCCGCCCCAAAACAGAGTTCCACATGCCACGCGGTGCCCACCCCAGTGCTACACATCGGTAGCCCACGGGGTGCCCATTCCCCATCGGCTCCACTGTCTCTCCCCCGCCCAGGGAGTACAGGGTGCCATGCTCGGAGCCCACCCCAGTGTGGCAACAGATGCTATCGCTGACGGGTGCCCAATCCCCGTCGGCTCCACTCCACCCCCAAACAGCCATCCTTGTGCCATGCTGGGAGCCCACCCAGCGTGGCAAGCGTCAACGTGTGTCCTTTTAAAAAAAAAACAAAACAAAAAAAAACCCTGAAACACACAAAACGGTCCTCGCTGTCTCTCCCCACCCACTCGCACCTGCCTCCGCACTCCATACTTACCTCCGGACTCCGCGACGATCTTCGGTGGACTGGGAACACGTCTGCACTCTTCAAAGCCGACCGCGAACTGAGGAAATGCCGGTAAGCTGTATAATGGGATAGATAGGGTTTTTTCAACTTTGCTGCATATCTCAGGCATTTTTTGGAAATTTTGCACCAAATTTTCAACATGGGGTTTTTGGGACCCTTTCTCATGAATGCTCTCACTGTCATGGCTTTAATCGGGCCCAAAGGGTGATTTCGCAGTCACTGCGTGAAATCACCTTTCAGGACTAAATAACGAAACGACACTGCCACTGTTCATAAGGTGGGCTCTCAAAAAGCCTATGTTGAAAATTTGTGGAAAATTCCAAAATTGACAGTTTTACAAGCGCAGCGCTGCGCAGTTCCTACCACGCCGAAAGTTTGCGAATTTTCAATATTTTCACTACAGATTTTCAATATTGCCATTTTATTACACTTTCTTATGAACAGTACAGCTGTCATTTTTCACATCTTGCCCAAAACGTGCTCACTTCAGGTAGCGCACAATGAGCGAGTCGAAAGCGTAAATCAATGTATGGGACACATTAAGAAAATCACAGTGACATGTTCATGAGCAGAGGTCTTAAATGGCTATGTTGAAAATTTGGTGAAAAATTCTAAATGACTGTGTTACGAGTGAGCATTGCGCAGTTTCCACGCACCCTCGTAAGTTCATGACTTTGTAATATTTTCAGTCCAGATTTTCAGCAGTGGCATTTTTCCACACTTCCTTATGAACAGTACAGCTGTCATTTTTCACAACATGGCCAAAATGTGTTTTCACACTTTCAGCGCAGAGATGCGTGGTCGCTGTGGGAAATCATTGTTCGGGACAGATAAAGAAAATCACAGTGACACTGTTCATGATCGGAGGTCCCAAAATGCCTGTGTTGACAATCTGCTGTAAAAAATCCCCAAACTAATTACATTACGGGTGTGTGTTGCATAGTTTCTATGTACCGTGACTTCAATTAGTTTTTTTAGTATTTTATCACTGCAGATTTGCAACATTGCCATTTTTTACACCTCCCCATGAACAGTACAGCTGTCATTTTTCACATCCTGTTCGAATGTATTAATGCACCTGTGGTGCTAAATGCTGTAGTCGCTGTGCATAAGCAGCTCGCTAACAAACTGATATTGCCACTGTTCATAAGGTGGGGGTCACAAAAAAACCATGTTGAAAATTTGGAGTGAAAATACCAATGAATGCCTGAGGTGTTAGGGCTTCCAACCATAATGCCCCACCCTGTAGAGAATGACAGGCATCAGGGGTGTGACTTGGTATTCTTGCCTGTAATGCTCATACCATTCCACACCCTGCAGCCAGTGAGAGGCATCGAGGTATGCCTTGGACTCTTTGGCCCAAAGTTCACCCCATTCTCCTATACCGCACCCATCTCACTGTATTTCCTGATGGAATGGGGTGCACAAGGGCCGAGCATCTCCAGGCACTGTGACACTTATCAGTGTCTGCAGGGTAGGGTGTGGTGAAATGACGTGGCGTTATGCCTGACGACCCAAAGGCACACCCCAATGCCTGTCACTCTCTGCAAGGTGGTGGTGGGGTTTTAGTTCAATACTTCACTGCCATTCCTATTATGCAGCTCTGTAACTTCTACACTACCAATGCCAATGCCAGCAAGCAAATATTCGGCATTGACAAATGCTTGTTTATTTCCTTCCTCCCTGTCTGACTGTCTTATACCTTGCACTGTTTTGTTTAACAGTTCCAGACTGTCAAAGACAACTGAAAAATCTATTACTGCCTCTGTATCTTTGACCTCTTCTTAGACCATCTTTCCTATTTGTGATGTCTCCCTTTTTTCTTTAACAGATTCTCTAGCCATAGGGATACATTCTGCTTTTCTCCTGTCTGTATTTCCTCAATTGTAACTTTATTTGGTTTAATTACTTGATTTGGGGTAGAGGTTTTGTAAATTGTATTTGATTACCAACAGCTGTATTCTCTGTTTGTGTCTTCTTTCTCCCTTTTTTTTGGATTACATTTTATTCATAATTTTATTTAATGTCAAAAGTACCAAATGTTTTGAAGATTTTGGTATAATATATATATATATATATATATATATATAGGATCTACAATGGTAAGCTGTCAGATAAATGATTTATCTGCACGAGTGCTGTTTGACCTCTGGTAACCTCACGAGTGGTGTAAGCCACGAGTGGGGTGTCCGAGGTTAGACAGCACAAGTGTAGATAAATCATTTGATAGCTCACCATTGTATATTTCATTTATGGAATAGGGATGCTTTCTGTCAGAGCAGGGACATTTGCTTTTGATTGTTTATCTTGTTTTTTAAATGTTAATTTCCGGGACTTGTTGTTAACGTTCCTAGTGTATGTCCGCCTAGTGTAGTGGTTGTTATTAAATGAAACACCACTCATTTTGTAGAAAACTTTGTGCTGAACAAATGGCATGGTCACAGTACCATGATACTTTTTTCATTTTAAAGGTATTTGCATTTGTTTGTCGAAAAAGTGGATAAACAATTGCATTTTCTGCTGTTTTTTGCTAAATATAAATAAATCTATAAGGTATCTATAAATGAAACACCACTCATTTGGTACATAATTTAGTGCTGAACAACTTTCACGATCACAGCACTATGCTATCTTTTTTCGTTTTAAAGTTATTTGCATTTGAATATAGTTAGTACTGGTACTGAGACCGAACATTCTAAATGAGTTCCGGAGTGATTGTAACATAACTACCATGTGTATAAATCTATGATGATGCGTCTACTATGTGTATAAATGTGAGATTTCACATATATGACATAGTAGCCCAGATTTATCACATAGGATTTATGCCCACGCCTATTGCATAAATTATCTTATTCCTTACATTTTTGTATCCTGTTTGTTTATTATTTCTTTTGTTTCTCTGCCACTTCTGGTGGTAGGCATGTTAAATACCACCTATAAATAGGATAATAAATTGGTCAATAAATACTTCCCCTACAGAGCCTACTAAGCTGACTCGAGTGGTTACAACCACCCAGCCGTTGATTAATTCTCAAGTAGACCCATGCTCTGGAGTGGGTTAATTCACTTGTAAAATGGGAAAGAAAAAGGGTTTGGCTCACTTCTGAAAATCTTTTCTTCCCCATATTGCAGGTTTTGATAGGTTTGTTTCGTACTGCTGTGTGACACTTGTACACTTCGGCTTTATCTGCTGCAAGTAATATTAGTAGATCTGATACAGCGAGCTGTCCCGTTTCACCACTATATTTAGGAAATCTTGCTTCTTGCCTCCTGTGTCATCGGGTGCAATACTGAGCTGTCGGTGTCTGCCTATGGTGGAATATTCAGTTGTCCTCTGCTGCTGTGGTCAGGTTGTCTGTTGAAATGTTGCTCTGGTGTAAATCACTTTGTCTGCTTGTTCTGAGGGCATGCCCATTGTAAAATAAGCCCGTTGTAAAATACAGTGCGATCACATGTGCGGAAAAGAGGTTTGCACGTTTTGGTAATAGTGAGGTTTACCACGGGTATTAATTAATCAGACTCTGCTAATTTAGTCTGCTCAAGAAATGGCCCGCATAGTGCGGTTCCGGTGTCCATTCAGGTGGATGGGTGGGAAGATCAAGACAGCTGTACACATTAACAAAGAAAACAAATCGATGGGTACAACACATGTAAACTTAAAAAATATTTTCTAGGAACATGGATATGTTGTTCAATCCACACTTACTGGCGGTTCCTTGCCACTTTAAATCTTGCGGAAGGTCTTCAAGTTGGTCCTCCCACCTTCGGTGGTAAACTCTTGCTCCGCTCTATGACGCCAGAGTCCTTTACCACTTGAAGCCCAGGTTCCCTCCTTGCGCCTTCTGCATTTTAGGCTCTGATCCAAACTCTTCGTTAACCCGAAACTAATTTTTACATTTTCAAGACTTCGGTCTTTATCTTCCCTCGTGGCTGCGATGGACAAATCGACTCCTGGATTTCGCCAGTGCCCTGTGGTAGAAGATGTCCTGGACCGATCCGCACTCCACGTATAAGCATTGCCTGAGGCTTGAACACGATTCACAGGCCTGTGACTTGTTCAAGTCCTTTGGCCATGGTCTTAGAGGATCGCGCTGCCAGATTGCAACTTGGGCTTCGAGAAACGCTTTCCTCCGGTCAAGTCAACGGAGTCCCATTACGGTGTCCACGGCCGCGGCTTGGCTGAAACTAAGCCAATTGAACTCCTGCCAACGCAGGTAATTCAGTTCATCGGGGAGAGTGCTCGACTCTTCGAAGCAGAGCACGGCTCCTGGCAGACAGGGCCAGGTTTTTCCTCCTTTGCCCAATCATTTCTGGTTGGGCAATGCGCCCTGCCCAGGACTTCCTGCGCCTCCTGGGCCTCATGGCTGCCTGCACCAGCGTGGTCCGTTGGGCCCGCTGGCACATCGTCCCTTCCAGTGGAGCTGGCCCATCAATGGTCACAGCCCGGTCCCTTGGACCAGCCAGTGATAGTGACCCAGGAGATGCAGAACGCTGTCCAGTGGTGGCTCGCTCCAGCTCATCTGCAGAGGGTATCCTGTTTGTCCCGCCCAGAGCCGATGGTCACTCTAATGACCAGCGCCTCTGATGGGTTGGGTGCCCATCTGGGGAGCTCAGTGCACGGCCTGTGGTCCCTCAGGAGTCTCGATGTCACATCAACCTGCTGGAGCTCTGAAGCGTCCAACTAGCTCCTCACCGCTTTGCTCCATTTGTACAGGATCAAGTGGTCCAGGTCCAGACGACAACACCATGACCATGTACTACTTAAACTGTCAGGGTGGGACGTGCTCCTTGCCTCTGTGCAAGGAAGCTCTCCGCACTTGGTCTCTCGTGAGCAGACAGGAGGCGGATCTCCTAGCTATCCATGTGGCAGGAGCCTCCAACACTCTGGCCGATGCCCTAAGCCGGATTGGTGCTGCATCTCACGAGTGGTCTCTCCTGCCGGAGGCAATACAAGATCTGTTCTCCACTGGGGCACCCTCAGGTGGACCTGTTTGCCTCAGGAGAATGCGGCTGAGGCTGTTTCATGCCCACCCCTCAGCAGGGCTCACTGCAGGGGATGCCTTCTCAAGGCCGTGAACCTCGGGCTCTTCTCGCCTTTTCCCATTTCCTTGATCCACAAGGTGCTTCTCAAGGCAAGGAGGGACAAGGCACAGGTGATTCTGGTAGCCCCAGACTGGCCCCGCCAGTTCTGATATCCAGATCTCCTCAGCCTCAGCTTCAGGCTCCCTAGGCGGCTTCCAGCCTGCTTGGACCTGATCTCAGTCAACAAGGGGAAGGTACTCCACCCGGACCTTCAGTCCCTGCACCTGACGGCCTGGTTCCTGAGAGGCTAGAGTTCCAGGCCTTGGGTCTTTCCGACGAGGTCCTCAACGTTGTTGAGGCATCCCGTAAGGAGTCAACCAGAAAATGCTATGCCTTCAAATGGAAGAGATTCTCCATTTGGTGTCAGGATAAGGGGTTGGACCCTTCCTCCTGTTCCTTGGCCAGCATTCTGGACTACCTGTGATCCCTTTTTCAGCTAGGGCTTCGGTCAGCAACCCTTAAGGTGCACCTGGCAGTCATCTCTGCTTACCGGGCGTGGGCCGGCAAGCAGTCGGTGGTGCAGGAGAAGGTGGTCGGGCGCTTTTCAAAGGCCTTGATCACATATCCTCCGTGCGAACCTACCTCCGTGGATCTACTGCTGGTATTAAGCTCATGCGGCAAGCTATTCGAACCGATGCACCGTGTGATATTTCTCACCTGTTGTGGAAGACATCCTTCTTGGTGGCTGTCATGTCAGCCAGAAGGATGGGAGAGCTCCAGGCACTTTCCATCGAGTCTTCTTATCTGGTCTTCCACAGCGACAAGGTTGTCCTGCGCCCCCACCCGAAATTCCTTCTGAAGGTGGTGTTGGAGTTTCACCTTAACCAGGTGTTGACTTTGCCGGTGTTCTACCCCCGTCACACCTCGGAGGCTGAATATAGGCTCCATACTCTGGACCCTAGAAGAGCGCTCTTATTACAAGGAGTGGACGGCTGAAGTTCGGGGAGAGGTTCGCCAGCTGTTTGTCACCTACGCTGAAGCCGCACCTGGCAGACCTGCAGCCAAGCGGACGATAGGCAGGTGGGTCACCTCCTGCTTAGATCTCTGCTACGGGTTGGCAGGCATGGAGCCTCCCAAAGGGATAAGAGCTCATTCTACCCGCCATACCGCTGCATTGGTGGCTGCTTCCAGGGATGTCCCTATCCAGGAAATCTGCAGGGCTGCTACCTGTAAGTCAGCACACACGTTCATTACCCACTACTACCACATCAACCATGAGTCACGCCAGGATGCTGGTTTTGGGACCTTGGTTCTCCAGTCCTTATTTCCCAAGTATGGGGTGTGCGCCTTGCCTCCCTCCCTCCTCCTGGAGAACTGCTAGGAGTCTGCCAGTAAGTGTGGATTGAACAACATATCCATGTCCCTAGAAATACAGGTTACTCACCTGTAACAGGAGTTTTAGGAATGGTATATGTTGTTCATCCAGCAACCCCACCGACCTCCCGGCTTGACGACACAACCTGGCTTCCAGCGGCTAGATCTGGTGTCATGGGGCGGAGCCGAGTTTTACCACCGGTGGGTGGCAGGAGCCAGCTTGAAGACCTTCCGGCAAGATTTAAAGCGGCAAGGAACCTTCCAGTAAGTGTGGATGAACAACATATACCATTCCTAGAACTCCTGTTACAGGTGAGTAACCTGTATTTATTTTAGTACTAGCCAAAACTTACTAATACAGTATACTTTTTGTGTACTGGACTGCTCTTTCAAAGACTTGCATCTATTACAGGTATCAGGAGGTACATGAAAATATTGCTGTTTGAAATTGTAAGTCATAGCGCGTGCGTATGGTGAGCAGTCTCGGTACTCCACCATACATTAATTGTAGCGTGCCCATACATTAATTGAGAATTAATATATGGACATGTTAAGAATACCTGATGGTCTCTGTCCAATCACCCCTAACCCTTTTTCTTCCCCATGTTACAAATATAATTCTATAAATATGAACATATAAATGTCCCAAAATACTCAAGCATATAAATAGATAAATAACTAAATGAAATCTGATGCTGAGGTCCAAATATTATCATAAATTTACGCCCAGCTATGTTTAAGTCTGAATATTCGGATCCCAGTAGCAACTCTAAACAATAAATGCTTTAAAGTCAATATAAGTCCAATATGACTGCTTTAGTTCTTCAGTTGCCTTGCAAAAGTCTTTCAGAGATTTATGAAACAGCCCCGTTATCAAACAACTGTAGGTATAAACTGCACTTTAAATAAAGGGCATATAGTGAATAAAAGTACGCAAGCTTTGGGTAGGATTTGGGTTTAAATAATGCATAGTCTATATGAATGTGTAGTGCAAAAACCAGTACAAAAAGCTGCCTTCTCAAAAGATCGTTTTTCCATACAGAAAGACACGTGCGTGTCCTTTTTTACGACTGCGGGCAGGGCCTACAGGAGTATTGCATGTACAAAAGAAGTGATGTCATGTTTTCTGTCCGTGGAACTGACTGAAGGTGTAAATAGTCTCCTCCGCCTTACCCTCCTCCAAGAAATGTTTTCTGCCCTCAAATAAATACGCTTTCATGTTAGTCAATAGTTGCAGGGTACTATTTTCTTTCTTAAATGGGTGGTACAAGAACTGGAACCTGAGTAGTGGGGGGCAGCATTGTTTTTTGGGGGGGAAGTAAGGTCCACCTCACCTCTACCCAAGAAGCTCCAAAAGGTCCATTCCACCTTTTTTTTATTCACGTGGGAGGGGCATGAGGTGTTTCTATCATACTGAAAGAAGACTCAGTAGAGTTTGGGGTGTGGACCAAGGAACAACAAATCTGCGGAGTCCCTGCATTTTGTTAAGGACTGAGAGAACAAAAGATACTTAAATTGCCTTCAAACTGACTTAAAAACCCTTGGAACAAATGATTATCAGAGTCACCTGGTGTCTCAAAAGGAAACACTAAGAAATGTCTGAAACTACAGCTTAACGATTCAACTTCAAGGAAAATGGACAACTTTCAGGTATTTCTTAAACATTTATATACTTTCACATTTTTACCATGAGGGAAGCAGAAGATGAACCTGCATGGTTAACAAATACATTCATTGACGCCTCTGAATGAATGGGGTAGTTTTTTTCTAACATTCTTTTCGAGTTAATTACTCTTGGAACCTGTTATTTCCAGTTTTATGACTGTGCTCCTGGAACTTTCTGTATAACAATTTCCCTTGGGCACCTCACACAGCACCTCATTAAGCCATGTGACACTACCGTGATTTGCAGGACATTGCATACTGTAGCAAGAGACCCAATTTTTGCCTTTTTCCAAATAATATACCAACTTCATTCTCAGGCAGGCAGTTCTGGCTAGTGTTAATATTCTACTTAATTTTCTTAACTTGCAGTTTGTGACTATAGGTGTTTATAACTGAATGATAATAACAACATTTGCTTTCTTGCAAATAGCCAGGCATTTGTTTGTCTAATTTCTGTTCGACTTACTGTAGGTTAGACATAGAATCTGAAAAATTCATAACATGCTGTATTGTGATTCAGTGAACTGATAAATGGGGTTTCTTTTACAAATTCATTTTTCTTGACTATGGATATACTAAAACAAAAATTTATCAACAAAATGCTTTTAAGTAAATTATCTGGTTGGTGTGGCGGCTGCCACAAGCAGAATGGGACTTCACAGATGAAGGAACTCACAGCAGCAGAAAAGAAGCATGTTGTTGGCATTAAAAGCTTAGTATGGGATGTAGGGGCACCAGTATTTAAGCATGACTTTGGTAGAGGATTAATTGTGACTGGGGATGAGTCTTGATATTTTTAGCATAATGGTTTTCTGAAACTTCAACCTTCAATGGGTTAGACTTTGTAGCCATCTGTACAGTATATCACTAAGCCACATGCAGTGGGGTATGGGTAAAACCCACATCACCAGACCCAGGCCAAAGCTGTAAAATCTGGACTGGGCATAGCTTGTGCAAATATTGCTGATCCGGTGGAGCAGCAATAAAAGATAAACTATGCAGTACCCTCAATAACACACCTACCCCAGTTTACATTTACCTGATGCCCATTTTTAGGCCTTATATAGTAATGTCTTTCTTCAAGAGAACAGCTTGTAATGAAATGTGTCGAATTTACATTGGCATTTGGGCATATGCACTTTTATATTATATGAGTTTTGTGTGTGAACTGTATATCGGTGTCTAAAAAAATGAACAATTAAACACATCAAATGTCTTCAAAAACTTGTCTCAACATTGTGTTCATCTTCCACCTTGTCACAACATACAGTTGTCTCAGCAGTGTTTTCAGTTAGGTACAGTACCTTCATGTATATTATGACCTGGTTCTGTTGAGTTGATTGCCATAACAGTGGATAGAATAAAATGCAAACAATATGGGTAATTGTAATATAGAATGTGTCATTATTTTAATTATACAATGGCAAGGAAAATGTAAGAAGCTGATTGGCTGCTGACCCATTGAAACAGTGATGTTATTACACAATAACATCACCGTAGCTTTGGATTTAAATCATTCCTTGCATTTTCTCTTAAGAAATATTTTTCCACACTAACAAAAACATCCTTTAAAATGTATTTTTTATTCTGTATATAACAACAAGGCATTGTATAATTGCAATAAGGCACTCTAGGGTGTGTGTTATCTTGTATTAATGTCACTCCTGGGGTGGTGGAAGCACTCTGCTTTGCCTCATGCTTCAACCCACCCCAGCAGTGACATTATTACATGATAACACACACCCTGTCGTGCCTTATTGCTTAAATATGCCCTTTCTTAATGTACTGTACTTTGATTCAGTTAGTGTATATGCAACAGCCTTCATGTGAACACTCTGGGCTTCTCTTTGACTCCTGGGGCTGGATATTCAAAAGGGTTGCGCGATGCGCAATAGGGTTGCGCCTGCGCAAGTCAGAAAATGCGCCATTCTGTGATATTCAGCAGGAGGCAGTTGAGCTACTGAAAACATGCTGAGCAACAGCGCAATGTTAATGAAGGCATGCGCAACCGAAGGGGGTGGAACCATGCATAAAGTGCGCAGTGCGATGTTCAAAGACTTGCGCAATGCGCAACAGTGAATCAGGCGGAAGTTGCGCCATAGCGGAAATGAGCCAAAATAAAAAGGAGCAAGGAAGAGGCGCAAGAACGCTACAGGGAAGCCACATGAGGCAGGGAGAGAGAGACAAGGCCAGAGGAACAAAGAGGGTGGGCCAAGGAGATCAGAGGACAAAATAGGGGCAAGGGAAGGTATGTGGGGCCACAGAGTGCAGAGGCCAGTAGGTGTACCCGTGCAGTGGAGGTAGCAGTCAGGACAGCGGGGGAACAGAGCAACAACAGCTGGGGGGTACACAAGCCAGGACATGGACAGTGCCACCTTCCACATGGAAGCTGTAATGAGGGGGTGAGAAGGCGTGCTGCAGGGGTTGTGGCCGTGAAGGGCCCATCGGTGGTACGCCCCCAACAGACAGTACCGAGCCCGCACCAGCTTTGAGCTTTACTCAGATGTCGAGATTGTGGGCCGGTACCGCCTGAACAGGGCAATACTGAGGCGGCTCTGTGAGCTGTGCAGTGATGTGATGCAGGCACCCTCATGACGGAGTCACGCTCTGTCAGTGGAGACAAAGGTAACAGCCTGCATGTGCTTGCTCGCCACGGGTACCTTCCAGAGACCAACAAGGGACACCACAGGCATAACACAGTCGGCCACGTCACGCATCCTCACCCAATTCCTCAGCGCACTGCTGCCACATACTGCGGAGTACATCCATTTCCCCAGCACCGCGGCGGAGCGCACAGCAAACTTACAGGAGTTCCACAGGGTAGCACGTATGCCTGGCGTGCTAGGGGCGATAGACTGCACCCATGTGGCCATTCGCATGCCACCTGGCCCCGATGGGGCTGCCTGTATGAATCGGAAGGGTTATGCCAGTGTCAACTGCCAGGTGGTGTGTGATGCCAGTGGGCGCATCATCAATGTCTGTGCCACGCACCCTGGGGGAGCACACGATTCATTCATATGGTACCAGTTGGCACTGTGCCATCGATTCAAGAGTGGGGACATCCCCACAGGACATCTAGTAGGTGAGTATGCATGTAGAACTGACAAATCGGGGGCAAGGGGGGGGTAAGTCACAGGTGCTATGGGTGTGGCACACAGGGTTAGGGGCACTTGAGCCTGAACAAGACACTAACCTCCACTATCTCCACACAGGTGACAGTGGATACCCACTCCGTCCCTGGCTGCTCACACCCTACCGGTGGCCTACGACCCCATCGCAGCAACGCTTCAATGAGGCACATGCCGCCACACGCAACATCATTGAGCGGGTGTTTGGGATGCTGAAGGCGCGCTTCCGTTGCCTAGACACCTCCGGCGGTGCCCTACAGTATAGCCTCAAAGGCCTGTGGATATTCCTGGCCTGTTGTATCCTGCACAACATGGCCAAAGACTGTGGGATAGCCGTACAGGTCGAGAGGGGACAGCAATGGGACGACGGTGGACGCCGGTGATGATGGGGATGGGCAGCCCCCTTGACAACGGGACCCGACTGATCCGGCCCCAGCTGCACCGGTCACCATCACAGAGGAGCACTTCACCCAACACAGGTAAGTCATGGGGCCATGTGCAACCAACAGTGGCTAGGGCACAACCCACATACACACAGGGAAACACACCAGGGGTGCATGATGGCAAGGGAAGTGGCAGGGCACAGAAGCACACACATACAGCCAGGGAGGGATGAACAGTAACACGCCACATGGACGGACACACACACACACACACACACACACAGTAGGCACAAAGTGCACAGGAGTCAGGTGCACAACAGAGCCGGAACACAGACACTAAAAACACACATGTCCACAGGCCACCATGTCCACTGACTGTCCATGTGCGTGTGTCAGATCTGGGCACCTTCGCACTTTGGTGTACAGCGCAATGCAGGCATCATCATGCACACGCACCTGTGGACAGCAGTCAGGAGGGTGTGCAGGTGGTACGTGTGTGAGGGCTGGGCACCCACCAGTGCACTGTCCACCGAAACACACATTGCACACAGGGCAGCACCAGACAGGGCCCGCACTGGGAGACAGCTCAGTCTTGTGGCACAGTGCCACGGCCGCCTGGGATGCGTGGGTGGCCCCGCCGAGACCCAGCAGCACTGGCAGGCTGAGCATGGGCCTCATGGGGTGGCACCGATGGTCCACCAGGGGTTCCACTGCGCGAACGCGACCTTGCCCGCACAGGGGTCTGCAGCACACTGAACATACCTGCACCCGGAGTGCTCGGGATGCCCACAGCTGAACCCGGTGTTGATGGTGGGTGTCGCACGACACCGGGAACAGGGAGTGGATAGCGTACTGCGCAGTGTGAGCGGCACAGGGGCACCTGACTGTGTGCCCAATGTGGCCACGACAGCGACCAATACCTGTGTCTGCCTGTCAATGGCGGCGGTCACATCCATCCGCAAATGGTCAATCCGTGACAGGATCCTCTCGTTGTCCCTGCTGTGTCACTCCTCGACCCGCTTCAGAGCCACACACAGTGCCTCCACGGACGTTGCAACCCACATCTGCTGCTGTACTGATGCCTGCAGCAGGCGGGTGTGCTCGTCAAAGAGGTCGTCTGCCACATCGGCAGCCTGTCCCTCAGGGTATGGAAGGGCCTGCTGTTCAGCACCCCTTGAGGGTGGGCGCTGCTCACCAGGACCAGGTATGGGCAAGTCCACAGGCGGTGCACATACGCCACCGCTGAACCCTGTACCCCCAGTCCCGGTGGGTGACTGCTGCTGCTGCCCCTCCGCCTGCTGTGCCCAAGGGATCAGTTGTTCTGCTGCTGTGGCCGCAACAGTGCCAGTGACCTGTACAGCCACCGGTGCTGCCCCACCAGTGCTGACAGGCACAGCCAGGGACTGTGCTGATGTGCTGGCACACACGTCGGAACCAGCTAGGTCCATGGGCGTGAGCTGTCCTGCTGTGTGTCCATTCTGTGCCACACACATGTCAATGCCCATAGTGGTCATTGCATCATCAATGGTGCAGGTCTGTGCCACAGCCACAGCGTGCTGGCATGCTTGGATGCCAGACCGCTGAGACACAGGAAGGGCACCCCCCACACCTGTCTCAACGACATCAGTGATGGCAGCCAGGTGTACACACTGTGCAATGCACGCCGCTACCCGCGGAGGTGGATGGTCCCTCCTCCAACTCCGGATGGCTGTCCGCAGTGGACAGGCCCTCCACCGCTGACCCCTGCAGACGCACAGGATCTGTAACAGAAAGTAAGGACATGTTAGTGCATGTGATCTACCTCCCCCCCCCCGACCATGACATAGCATGCAGTGATGGGCTACCACCTGTCTGGAAGCCACCTCCAGGAACACCCTCAATGGCACTGCGCTGCATGCTTGCAGCGAGCCTGTCCTCTGCTGGAGTCAGCTGCACCACCTCCGGCTGGCCCCCGCCTGTTGCAGCACGTGCCGCCCTGATGGCTGCCACTTTCTCCTTCACCCTCCTCCTGTCGGTGCCCATCTTCTTTTTACACTCCTGCACAGAGCGCTGGTGGCTGCCATGCAGGTTGACGGCACGTGCCACACCCTCCCATGCAGCAGCATGGGCCTGAGGGGTGCCCCGCCGTCCACTGAGAAGTGGCTCCTCATCCAGGTAGGCCTCGAAGAGTGCCTCTGTCTCAGCCTTAGTAAAGTTAGGCCTCCTCTTCCGCCCACCATCATCCTCCTCACCCAGTCCTCGCTCGGTCATTTCACAGCCTGTATGGGTGAGAGTGGTCACCTGTGATTGTGCAGTACAAAACAATTCCCTGAGACCACAGTCCAGAACATCACACAGCATGCAACTCACCTATAAACTGCAGTAACCGAATATGGCCACTGCAGAACAGCGTCGCATTTTTATAGCGCAATCCATGCAAATTAGGTGTGGTGCAACTTTAATGAGATGCAAATCGCGTTGCTGCGCCATTGAATGGCTGATTGGATGATTTGCATATGACGGCTGAATATCACGCTGTTGCGCTTTGCGCAATTGTGTTGTACGTGCTGAGCCAAAGGCGCAGTTCTGTGGATGCGTAGTACACCGCACTGCGCATGCCCAGGTAGCTTACGCAGGCGTCTGCCATGCTGATGACGTGCTGTGCGTGGTAGGCAATTCAGGGCACGGCCACCATTGTGCCAGTGGCGATATGGCGAGGGTCACCACATGGCGCTGTGGCTCAACTGCGCTATAGTTCGCTGTGGCGATGGCACACAGGCAACCAATGGCGCTAGACGCATGGACGTCTGAAGGCGCTGTGCATGGCCTTGCGCCAGAGACCCGTGACCCTGTGCCCGACCTTTACCCCCTTGGCGCTGTATGTATGGCATGTCTGCAGCTCTATTGCGCTGTTCGGTGACAGCGCAATAGGGAATGGCGGCGCTGTACCGACAGCACGATAGGGAATGGCGGCGTTGTATTGCGCAGCAATTCCACGTGGGGTTGCCGCGCTGCGGAGCGCCATATTGCCTACTATAGATCTGGAGATGGCACGCAGAAGAGCCCCCCAATGGAGTGCCCTCGAGCTGGCCAACCTTGGCCATTGGGAGCCACACTATGGCCCACTGTATGGGAGGTTCCTCTGGACAGGGCCAGGACTCAGGTCTGGCAACAGGTGGCCACTGACCTGAGGCGGCCGCTGGCGAGGAGGACCTCAAGCAATGCAGGCACCGCTATGGGGACCTGAGGAGGAGGGAGCCGGGGCTACTGGCACGTCTGCGGTCGCATGCCAGGAGGGGCGTGGTGCCTTGTCAAGGTGGGTGATCCGTCTACGCACCTGTATGGTCCATATGGGTAACACTGTCTTTTGTGTCCAGCACATGGGGGAGGGTTGGTCTAGGGTTGGCTGTGGCGGTGTTTACAGGGTATGTGATGTATGGGTCTGGCTGGGTGGGTGGGCACACTCATTGGGGCAGGGGAAATATGCTTTGGGATTGTACTGATGTGTTTCTCACCTTTTGTTTCCCACAGGCGTGGCAGAGCGGAGGAGGGCCATGGATGAGCAGCAGAGGGTGGTGGCTGCAGAACCCAATCATGGCGGTGAACGACCACAATGCCAGCAACAGCCCAATGAGGGTGAGTGCCATGACAACATGATTGCTATTGCATGCTGTGTGACAGGGTGGGGAGCAAGGCATGGCCACCATCCATGGACACCACTGCCTTGCACGCGACATGTGACAGTCAGCACTGTCCAGTGGCACTGCATGTCTGGGAGTGCGTCAATGGTGGTCCATGCGTGCACTGGGCACATGGCTGTGGCACTGCCTGCCCACCGCATAGCCATGTTACTGTACGGCCTTGGTTGTGCTGTGCTGGACATGGGCGGTGTGTGTGTGTGCAGTGGTACACATGGCTGTTGCTGCCTGGTTGGGCATGTCTTGTGCGCACGGTCACTGTGGGTGGGTGCACACCATCACAGGAATGGGGCACATGGCTGTATGCCATTCATGATGGTGGGCTGCAGGGGATGGACAGTCACACCCATTGACTCTGATCCCTTGTCCTAGGTGTCCGGATACTCCCTACGCATAGAGCGATCCATGCAGCAGCTATTACGGGTGGCCACAGAATCCCTGGCAATACTGCAGGACCTCCAGCAGCATAGGGAGCGGAGGGACGGCGACCCGGGACCGGCACCAGGCAGCAGGGGAGCAGGCTGGAGACCAGTAGCTGGACATTACCTCCCCTTTGACCGACCTCACACCCTGCCTTCCTCTCCAGTTGTTCACCCTGCCCTACCCACCCCCACCTAGTACCTGTACCTCCACCCCATAAATGTATATATGTAAATAGATGTTGATGTTGTTGTTGTAATTGTTGTTGGTTTTATAATACAGATATTTTGATATGGATACTGTGGTGGTCTCTGATTTGCAGCTGGCTATAGGTGCTCAGTTGCAGTGGTGTGCATGGCATCTGGGGAGGTTCAGTTATGGGTATGTGTGTGTGTGTGGGGAGGTGTCTCTGGTGTGGGTGTGGCTTTCAGTCAGTATCTGTGGTGTGTGTTGTTCTCTGTGCATTGCATTGCTGTGTGCAGTGTTCCATGGTGCCTGCTCTGTGTCCATTGTGCCCCTGTCAAGCTGTCCTTGGCCTGTGCAGCTGACACCCTTGCATGTCTGTGGCCTGCGAGGTCTGCTGCCTTGTCAGTGGGGGCTGTCCCTGCAGGTCATCCACTGTGACCGTCACAATGCTGGGTTGCCTCCTGTCACCAGTGAGGTGCATGTTTGCCTCGGGTGACACTGTGGCCTCCACAGTTGCTGTCCCACCTCCATGCTGTGTCTTGTGTGTGTTGCAAGGGCTGTGCACCACTGTCTGTGACTTGTGATCCAGGCATATGCTGGTGGTGTACAGGGCCACAGTTCATGCACAGGGTGGGTGTCACCCCCTGTGCCATGGTGGACTGCAGGCTGTGTGTGCACAGTTTACATGTGCCCACACTGGGGGCTTGGTTGCCACACTACTGCGTCCCTGTGTTGGTGTCCCCGAGGGTATGGGTGTGTGTTTGCCCCTGCACTGTGTTGCATCCGGTGTGCTGCATGCTTCCACACACCACTGTAGGTGACTGTGCTGGCTGCTGTGGCTCGTGGTGGGTCGCGCTGTGACAGTTGTCTACTGTGCAGGGTGCTGTATCAATGGCAGTGGTGTCAGGGGCACGCCCTTTCCCGTGTGGGGTACCTCTTGTGGCGACACATGTTAGGTCCCTCAGCTGTGCCTCAGGGGGTTTGTGCGTGTTGGCACTGTCTGCCATTGTTGCATTGCCGTGTGCTGCCACCCACTGCTGGGTGCTCATGGTGGCTTTGGCTTGTATGGTTCTGTGGTACACGAGGTTGCAGTGTGACAGGGGGGGGTATGCATGGGGATTCCTGCAGTGATGGTCACTGCTCATGGGGTGTGTCTTGGGGTCACGGTGCAGGGTGTGTTGTGCACGGGGGGGGCTGCTGTACCATGGGGTGGTCCGCCCCCCCCTTGTGTGGCAGTCTCAGCTTGCCAGTGGGTGTGCTGGGGCAACATGGCCCAGCTGTGCTTTGTTTGCTTGTCCCCATGGGCCGGTGGATATTCCATCCCTCCCCCAGTTGTGCTGTGCTTGGGGTGTGGGGGTGCATTGTCAGTTCTGCAGTGTGTTTCTGTGCCCATCTGTGGCATGGGTGGTGAGCCACTGCCTACCTCCCTGGTTGTGCAGTTCCATTGCTCTGCTGCTGGGGGGCTCCCTGCTTGCGCTATGGCGCCTCTGGGCTGCTCAGCTGGGCTGCCCTTGTTGCGCTATACCACATCGTATCTGCTGAGCTTCCCCTTCCTGGTTGCGCTATGGCGCAGGTTGTGCGATATTCAGACGTTGGCTGGTTGCGCAGTTTGGCTTGCTCCATTTTGGAATATCGCGTCTATTGCGCATGTGCGCAATGGACTTGTGCTTGCTCCTGCTATTGCGCACATTTTGGGCGCAGTTTGAATATCCAGCCCCTGATGTCTATTTGCTTTAGCTATTGTATATTGTTTGAACTGCTTTGGTCTTCTTGATGTGGTGCCTGTATGCCTAAACTATGTAATCTATTTATCTACTGCTACTCATGTATATACAGTGAATGACTGTTATAACTGTCTGCTCTCCGAGTCATTGTTTTTTACTTGTTAACTGTGCTGTCTTTGTATTAGTTTCGATGAAGTGCCTTTGTAAATGAGTCTCTGACTCAAAGGTTTGTAAATCTGATATTTTTAAAATAAATAAATAAATAACTGTTTATGTTTAAGCCCATGAAACACCCTTATCTAGTTAATGCATTCACAGTCGTAGTGGCTCTGCCAGAGTTTGTTTTTTTTGCAACTGTGTTTTATGCCTTCTACTCACTGGCCCCATAGGTCTCTCTACAGTGTGGACCACTGGGCACGGTGTTCTCCCACTCTGCCTGAGATCCTCCAATCCAGCCTCCTTCTCAGGGTGCTCTCATGCCTCACCCCGACCTATCAACCCCCTGGGTCTGAGTCCCCTGAGGTGGGACCGCTAACTCCTCTGGCGCTGTAACTAGAATCTAGATGGCGGCAACAGTGAAGGTGAGAGTCAGAGGCTGGCCAGAAGGATCCAGCGGTGAGTGTGGGTGCCACCCTTGGGGTCCCGCCTGTGCCTGGGTGCTATGGCTTTTTCCGCTTTCTGTTTCCCAAGGGGTGCAAACGTACATTGATGCCCAGTGCGTGATGAGCACATTCCCACACCCGTGTGTCGGACGTCTGCCGACACTCCCCTGCCCCTTGTATATGCCCCTGGTAACTGCGATGCCCCCAGTCTCCACTGGGAGCCACCAGAAATGCAGGGTGCACCACCCTCCCTCCCTCCCTCCCTCCCAAGGAGAGGAGAGCAGTCCTCCGGATGCTCGATCCTCTTCTCCCTGGCCATCCCTTGGTGACCCGAGTCTGTTCCCGAACACAGGTCGCCTGTGTGGAGCGAGGTGTGGCGTCCAGCGCCTCATCCCTCAGTGTCACTGAGCCTGCTCACATGCATGTACTTGTCCGATTACTGGGTAGCCCACTTTTATCTGTTGCTTTTGCCGAATGGGTCCAATCTGTAATAAATGTATGGAACTGTGCGGTGCTGAGCAGTGTTTGTCTTGAGTTAGCTTCAAGACCAAAGTCCTACTGAAATGTCTGTGTAGTGCCACCAAATAGTCCCATAGTAATCTTGCTTCTGGGCTCCTTAAAACTTCCTTCCTTAAAGAATACATGGGTGCACTGGGTCGTACGTTAAAAAGACAGGTTGATAAGTCTGCTGGCCAAGTTAAATTATTATATTAGATTATCCTGAAATTATTGTAAGAGACTATTTCTGTTAAGATGTCAGTGCAATATAAAATAGTCTCAATTTAGTGTCTGGCTGAACCAGGCACACGAATAATTCTAAAAACTGATTATCGGTCCCCACTTAAAATAAATGGAATTGTGAAGAATGATGACGTAAAACGTATTCATTTTATATCCTTGAGTAAAAGTTAACTGCAGATTGTTAGACAAATCAGCCTCCCTTTCCTCACAACGCTCTCTTGATGTTGCTCTGATGGTGTTCAGTCTGCACAGTGCATGCTCTTGAACACCAGTGCATGTGTATGTTTAGACTCTGGCACTCATGAAACTACCTAACTCTTTGAAACTATTTAAAACTACTTTGGTTCAAATAAAAAAAAAATAGCATGAATAATTCCAATACTTATTAAAGGGATAATTTACTGTTTGCTTTCTGAGTTAATTTATAAACTCCCAGCCAAATGTGGTTCTATAAAAAAATGATGAAAATGGCAGACTTAATCTCCTCAATCGGCTATTCAGCCACCTTCCTTATTATCTGCACACTAATGTCTCTTTTGTTTGTCTCCATTGTTATCTCTGTGGACTCCTTCAACTGTAGCGTTCTGTCTTTCCTCTATTCCCTCTGTATCTTCTTTCTTTTTCCTTCTTCTGTCTTTTGACTGCCTTGCCACTCTGTAGTGCAGGTCTGGTTCTTCAGGCCCTTTGCAGAGCGCTGTGCCCCTGAGGCTTGGGAATGGGCTCTTCCACCATGCAGACTCCTCACTCTCCCTAAACTGGGGTTCAGAAATGCACAGCCAGTACACTACTTTAAAAAAAGACACACAAGAAATCCTGGAAAAGATTGTATGATTAAAGATACACAGGCAACAGTGGCATACCTGTTAAAACAGTAAACTTACCTATACAATCCATGTTTCTGCAGTTACTCCTCAACTGTCACAGCCTGCAGCAGCCATCATGGCTTCTCTCCAAACAGATAGGTCCCCAAAGCCATGGGTTGGGTAAACTATAGGGATAATGTAAAAGCCCACAGATAATGACAGATATGTGATAATTGGCAGTCTCAGAGAATTGAGCAAAGAGGCACAGATGATCGCATTTAGTTTGAGAAAGTACACAAGAATCCCAATGAATGCTGCACTGTTCACTCATCTATTTTATCTTTTGTTGAAAATAGAGATTTGTGGCCAGCCCGGTGGCACTGAGGGTTGAGGCGCTGGGTGCCACACCTCGCTCCACACCGGCGACCCGAGTTCAGGAATGGGCCCAGGTCATCAGGAGTTGTCCGGGGAAGGAAAGGATTGAGCATCCGTGGGACTGCTTTCCTTTCCTGGGGAGGTCTGGGGCATCTACTGTGTGCAGCGGCCCCGATGGAGATCGGGGCACTGTAGGGAGCGGAGATACTTGGGAGAAGTGGCGGACATCGGCATCGCGTAGCCCTGACGTCATTGCATGTCCGCACTTCTCAGACAAAACCAGGAGGAAATGGCAGATGACCGAGGGGCAGCTTGATGGCCGCATTCAGCAACCAGGCCTGTTGTGGAATAGCACTGCGGTATTGGTTCCTGGCCCGGCTCGGGGAACTGAGGGAAGGTCCCTCCGGCAGGTGCAGTGCTTTGCTAGCCAGTATATGAGTGAGTCTGTGGGGCTGATCGGGGATGAAGGCGGTGGCTGGATGTAGGCAGATTGGGCTGCAGGAGTATAAAGAGTGATATGATAAAAGAAAATAGAGATTTGTGGGGCCTTCTTTGTGCCAGTGAATATACTATGATTTTAAACCTTCATAATACTATACCAATTATGTAAACAGAATGAAATTTTCCTTGTATAGTTTTCTCTTGTCTTTAGTTCTTTTTGCTCGGTTTATTTTTGCATTTCATTTTTTATGTGTCAGTGTGGGTGTTAGTGTGACTCAATTGATAGCACATCCGGCTCTGGGACAGGGCTCATACCTAAACACTTGGCACCCTAGTGCAGTACTGGGTGTGGGGGATGCTGTACTGTCAGGATGTGCTGCCCTTTGGATGAGACATTAAAGTGAGGTCCCTTCTACCTATCTCTGGTACTGTTCTGGTGTGTGTCCAGGTGGAAGTAAAAGAATCCATGGCACTTTTCGCAAGAGTAGGATACATTTCCTGATGTCCTGGCTAACATTTCCCTTCCCATTAAACTGGTTCATACAGTTGTCCAAGGCTGTGTGTGGGTGTTGATGTGCAAAATGGCTACCACTAGACGTTCAGTCACTTCACTACCAGGCTAACATTGATTGTAAAGTGCTTTGGGATACACTGTGTATGAAAAGTGGTATATAAATGCTGATTCTCCTTTGTCTTCTGTTTTCTCTTAGGGGTGATTATATTGTAATTTTTTTTTTACTTAAAGCAGAAGTATTGGATAACTAGGAAGTGAATTTCAAAATTCTGCTCTTTGGCTGTACTTGTACAGCCGTAATACTGGTTTCTAGCTCTGCTAATGTTTTTTTTTTTCTTGAGCTAAATTTTTTGATATATTCTTGTGGATCCACAGGAAATATGGCTGGTGCCATATTTACAACCACGGTCCCCCTTCATGTTGCCGTACATCCTTTACTTCCTTCTGACCCTGTCTGGTACAGTTCCACTCTTCCACTTAAGTTTTTTATTTCTCAAATATATACAAAACTATGGCTCATTAAAAAAAAAAATCAGATCTGGAAACTGGAATCAAGGTTGCACAAGTACAGCCAAGAATTAGAAAATTGAAAAACAATTCCTGATAATCCAGTGCTGCTACTTTAACCCCTCGCTTATTGCGACTGTGCACCACAACAGGAAGAAGGGGGATGTTTCCTAGCAACCGTGCTGTGGAATAGCTTTGGAATGGTGACCTGCAGGTTGTTACGGCAGATAAGTAAACAAACAAACACAATTAAAAAACGTGGTTTGCTGAAAGAGAAAAAGGCAGGTCAGTAATAATAAGGAGCTGGCCATCTATGTAATGTGAAAAAAAACAGGGTTGATTTAACTAGTGATGTTGCTTTAATATATATTTAAATAGAGTACTGCACTGTAAAAGAAAATAAAAACAGCAATTTCTGACATGCTAGCACAGTAATACCAGGTTGTTAAAAATGTACTTTAAACTTTGTGTATGAAACAGAGACCTGTATTTGCTGCAAGCAACATCCAGACCTGTAGCACCAGAGCTCTGTATACCTTAGTTTCTACAAATGATAAATAAATGGGTGAATAGTGCAACATTCATAGAATTTCTTATGTATTTTCTCAAACCGAGTGTGATCATCTCTGGGTGCATAGGGAGGAGGATTTTTAGCAGAAGGGAGGTGGTACTGCCACTGTATCGCTCACTAGTAAGACCCCTATCTAGAGTACTGTGTTCAGTTCTGGTGGCCATACCTCTGCAAGGACATTGACAGGATGGAAGCGGTCCAAAGGAGGGGTACCAAAATGGTGCAGGAGTTGCATGAGAAAGCATATGAAGAGAGGCTGACAGAGCTCAACATGTACTCCATAAAAGAGAGGTGAGTGAAAGGGATGTGTTTGAGACCTATAAGTACCTCATGGCAGTGAACAAGTTGAAGGTGGGAGTCTCTTTCAGAGGAGGAAGAGAAGCACCAGAACACGGGGGATGCAGTGAGTTAGAGGAGGGAGGTTGAAGAGGAATGTGAGAAAATACTTCTTGAAGATAGGATGATGGACATCTGGAACAGCCTGCCAGAAGAGTTGGGGGAAGAAAGTAGGGAGCTTCGAGTATGCATGGGATAGGCACATGGGCATAATAAGCAGTGGAAAGAAGGAGGAAGGCACACTGTCAACCAAATAGGGTCTAGTGAGTAGTAATAGGCACAGGGAAAAACAGGGCAGACTAGATGGGTCTACTGGTCCGTTTCTGCTGACATATTCTATGTTTCCATGTTTCTGTTGTTCACTCCTATATGTCACTTTATTCACATTGTTGACAGTGTTTCACTTTTTATACTTGTTTACGACTAGCATAAAATTCTTCAGGTGTCATAAACTGGATCTTCTTGTGTTTATTTACTTGTGCCAGTATTAAATTGGTCAGTATTTTTTAAAAGACAGAGATTGATCTTTGTCTTTCCGCTATTGCATGAATAAAAACACTGTGCAGAGCAATGCCGTTGAAAGAATTTTATCTTCGTGAACAAAACAAAGCCTAATGTATATGCATCCCTCAAAAATATATACCAGTTCATTAATAGCACTGGTAAACAAAAATAAGAAGATCCAGGTAAAGTTCTGGTCAGAGCCAATACGGGTGCAACATAATATTATTGATAGTGGTTGCATTCTAGCTGCTATATCCTTTGTAAATACACAAGGGGTGATGTCTGCTGTTTCAGATAATTTATTTTCAAATGATATAACAGCTAGGATGCATCTAGCATCAATAATGTCATTTTGCAGCTGTATTGACTGTGACCAGAGCTAGTTTCTAATAGCTTTTGACTGACTTTCTTCAGAGCACAGTGGAGACGCACAGTACTCCTTCCACTAGCACTCTAAGATGTGTCACTAACTGCAGATGTCGGGGGGCTATGGGAAAAGGCTAGGGTGGTGGTCTCCTTTTCTGCTCTGGAGACAGACCCGAAGGGGAGGCAGGTAATAAATTTAGCCATTTGGCACAGGCGGTAAACACACTAACAGTCCTTTGCTAAGTGCAGCCTTCTTGCCTTAAACTTCCCGTCAAGCCCACACTACAGAAGAGCATGCACCAATTCATAGAACTCTTTTTATGTAAAACCATTTCCCAATGCACTTTACAAAATCACTTACTAAATGATTATAGTACAGTGACTACATAGCCTCCTGTTTCAGGCCAAGACAGAAGCATATTTGCCAGCAACAACAACCCAAATACAACCTCCGGCCCCTGTATACGAGCAAAGACAGTAGCCGGTATGTGCCAGCAACAACCCAAACACATAGTCCCCTGCATACAACTGAAGACAGTAACCTTTATGTGCCAGCAGGAACTCAAATGCAAGCACAGTATCCTGTACACAGTAAAAGACAACAGTTTGTATACGCCAGCAACAACTCGCACACTTTTTCAAGTCCACCTCTGTAGTTAGGCTGATCAACACACATCAGGGCAACCACTGCTACATCTTTTTCAATGCTACTTTATAATGCCCCTCTCAAGTCATTACGATGTTGGTTAGATTTCAATTATTATTTTTTAGCTTGCATTCCCGATGCAGACAACATGGAGTAAGTCCGCAAACAGATCTACAGTATACTGTGCTCCGACAGATCCGAAGTCCAACTTATTCTAGCTGGTGAACCACAACTAGACACGTGACATGTTTACATGTACAGTATTTCTTGGGTTGACCCCCTAGCTGACACACGTCCACAACAAGAAGTGGTAGCTGCTAATGTCAAATATTAATTAGCAAGAAGTCAGAAGCACAAGCAGGAGCAACGTGTATCAACACCCAGTATCTGTAGGGGGCTGGAGAAACTAATGTCCAAGGCCTACACCTGAATCTAGGGGAGTCCTTCAGGCACTTCTTGTAATCTACAGCCACCTTAATTTTCTGCTGTTATGCGTCTTTCATGATTTTATACCATGGCATAGCGTGGAAACTCCTCCCAACACACCAGGAGAAATGGAAATGGAACTTTCACTGCCTGGCCCGTGTCCCAAACAAACACAGTTTCAGTCCCCTGCAGGAAGACGGCCACTTTTATGTTGCACACCCAATTGGCTTGCATGATGTAAGATGCTGATTGGCATCTTTATCCGGAAGCAGACTGCCGAGCAGTGGCGGTGTTCAATTTAGCAGCACTTGGGCAGTCAGAAGGAGGATTTTTTACATGCCGGTAATTTTTTTTTTTTTTTAATTCAAGTTTATTGAAACATTTGGGTAATACTCAGACAGAAAAGTCATAGTTGGTGCCTCTGTATCTTACAATAATACATTTGCAATAATCAAGTTAGATCAAGTACATCTTATATGAAATTATTATTAGACCAGTTAATTTCAGTATTCCCACATTTCTCCTCCCGTCTCCATATTGTTTCTTTTCTCACCTCCCCCCTTTCCATCTCATCTTCATTCTTTCCATCGCCTTCATGTTAATCATATTTATTTGTATGGTGTAGTCCACTGTACAAAGAAGTGATGTGGGCGAGTCTAATGCAGAGCGTCTTTCCATATGATCCATCTAGTCCACCTTCATGTGAAGACATGCAGTTTCAGGTTAACCTTATAAGTTAGTTCCTCCATCTCCATGATTTCTTGCGTTATGCTTAGCCATTGTTGGAGAGTGTGGGGGTCTGCTGCAAGCCACTTCCTAGTTATGGCTTTGTGTGCTGCAGCTACAAGGATATTCCATAGGTAATTGCTATCAGCCTCTCTTATTTCTGGAGGGGGCAGACCAAGCAGCAGGTGAGGGATTGTCATGGTGGAGGTGATGGTGAACATATTGGCCAGTGCATGTTTGACCTGTGACCAATAATTCTGCAATACTGGGCATTGCCAGAAGATATGGGAATGATGGACTCTGACCTCAGTGCACTGCCTCCAACAAGCTAATGAGTGGGATGTGCTCCATTTGCCTTGAATGTGCGGGGTAAGAAAAAAATGGGTTATAATCTTCCACTCATATTCTCTCCACAAGGGGGAGTGTGACTTTGCATTAGCAATTTTACCCCATTCTTCGTCTGTTAAGTGGAAGGCTGCCTCTTCCTCCCATTTCCATCTTGGGGGGCAGTGCATGTTAAGTATTGATCTCTTGGGGCTTTATAGAGGGCCGAGATGTGTCCCCTTAATAGTTTTTGGTTCATGATAGCTTGGATTGTTTCTAACAAAGTGTGTGACTAGGGGGTGATCGGAGCTTTTTGCTGAAAACTCGTGATGTTTTAAGTTGTAAATATCAGAAGTGGTCCTTATTATTTAGTTGGTCAGTGTCTCTGACATCTGGAAATTCTTGAACCATGTCTCCGGCCATCATTTGCCCCAGTGTGCAGAATCCTTGTCTAGACCAGCATCGGAAGTTATGGTCTAGCTTAGAAGGTGTGAATGAGTTGCCCCATGCAAACCACCTTATGGACCAAGTCAGGGAAGTGAGATTATATTTTGTCCATGTTCTATAAGTGGCCCTGAGAGTGTTTCGAACCGTCAAGAAAGGGATGTCTCCTATGTAAGGTTGATTTTCAATGTCTCCTACTCTGGCACCCAAAGGGATCCCCATCAGCTTCCACCTTCATCACTTTCCAGTGTGCCACATAGTTCTCCACAGACCACAGGAAGGCATGTCTCAACTGCGCTGCTAGATTGTAATACTCCAGGTTGGGGAGCGCTCTTCCCCTCATTATCTTAACCGTTTGCATCACTGAATTCTTTATTCGGAGTCTGCCTGGAGACCAGATATATTTAGAGATGATTTCTTACCAAACCTTTTTTTTTTTAACTTATATTTTATTATTTTCTGAGAAGAAACAACAAGATACAATACCTCGTGCAAGAGGTCACATATACTCCATACGGTATATCCACTGTATATAGAAATAGTCTACACACTCTTGTTTTCGGATATGAGGGTATCCCTTTAAAGTTAAACTTCAAAATTAAAATTAAAATGGTAATCCGAAATAAGCTGCACCCTACAGAACTTTGGGTGACCTTTCCAAAAATAATAAAGTACCCCAAACAATTCTACACAATCACCAGTATTGTTGTGGTCCCCATACCAAACATTTTCCTGTACATAATTTCAGTAGTATCAGATAAAACTCCCAAAAATGACGAACATCCATTTGTAAATTTTCAAGAAGCAAATCAACACCTTCAGTTAACTGGTCACTGAGATTAGCTGCATCCTTAGTGCACACTAGTTTGAATATATATAATTTAAATCAAGCAGTAGATAGAGTTAAATCAAGCAATAAACAGAGCTAAATGTAGGACTAGAGACCCGAATACAGCAGTTTTATGATTACAGCCATCTTATGGCTGGAGTCCACAAGACCTCATCCAAAGAAATTCAGGTTTCATCTTCTTCTGATTACACTTCTTGAAGTCTTGCCCAATCTAATTCTCTGGCTATAGCCTCCTTTTTTTTTCCCACTTCGATCGGGTCAGTATATTGTTATTGTTGTCCACTATAGTACAAATGCAGTTGGGCGGGCATTAACAGAGAATGGGCCACTCCCAAACTCCAAAGCTTGGCCCTGACTCATCGAACATTTTATGCCTGATTCTTGTGTAAGAGAGATCGGGGAAGAGATGCATCATGGACCTATGAAAGTTCAGCCGATCCGAATCTCTTGCTGCCTATAGAATTCTGTCTCTTAATTCCTGGGCTCGCTGTAATTAGGAGTGCCGTTTGTGGCATGGTGTCCTGTACTGTCGCAGATCTAGGGGAAATCCAATATGCCCTAAGGAAGTTACCTTCTCTGAGCTCCGACTCCCAACTTCAAAGCCCTCGCAACCATCCCTGGATAAAATGGATGATGCTATTCCTTTCACAGTTCTCTGGTAAGCCTACGGTTCATATGTTTGAAGCCCTCTGAGCATTTTCAAGGGCTTCTAGGCGGTATTTCAATTGCGTATTCTTCTGCACCATTTTATTTGTTGTAGCCAGTGCTTTTATTGCGGAGGATTCCGCCAGCATTGCAGTTTTCACAGCTTCTAGTATTTTAGTATCATGTTCTGTAAATTGACTTAGTATAGGCTCTACTTTATTGTCTATTGCTTGCATGGATCTTTGGAGTGCTTTCCATGGTGGTTCCGTCTCCACAGAGGGTTGACTCACTGCATCATGCTGTTCTGACTCAGCAGGCCTAGATTTTGCATTGCCTGCGGGACCCTTATTTGTTCGTCCCAGTCGTATGAAAATGGTATCGGAAGATACAGCACCTTTTGTAGAGTATGTCGCAGCCCATTAAAAAACGATTTTTCTCTCAGGCTTAATTTTAGTAGTTTTAATGCTCATCAAGTAGGGAGCTGATCTGACCCATGTCTGGTCGGTAGGTGTGCTCCACAGTGCCTCCTCCTTGCCAAAGCTTAAACTGGGACTGAGGTATTTGGAGAGACAGACACTGGAAAAGGTATAAAAACTGAGGTAGGATGCTCATGGTCATAGACTGGATGCAGGAATATAGCGGCAGATGGAGAAGTGATCACTTGGTGATATCTCTTTGAATTTGAATTTGAGCGAGGAGCAGGTCAAAGTTTGTTTCAAATAGCTTACTCAAATTTTTAGGGATATGAATACCCAGGTATCAAATTTTGGACATGTTCCAATTCAAGGGCAACAATTGCATTATTGTGGAGGAGGAGTCCTAATAAAATCTCATGGCTTCTGTTTTAGTTTTGTTCAATGTATATCCAGCATGGAAACCAAATTCCTCCAGTCTGGCCCACACTTTTAGGAATTGATACTTCTGGTTGGGAAAGGTATAGGGAAAACATCATCCACGTAAAGCGAGATCTTATGTTCAAGGCCCCCCTACCATTATCCCTTTTATGTGAGGATCATCTCGTATCATCTTGGCCATAGGTTCAGTATAGGGGAGAGGGGGCAACCTTGCCTTGTGCCCCTTTACAGGCCGAACCTTTTTGATTCCCCTCCATTTATCCTGATGCGGGCTTGTGGGGCCGCATAATGAGCCTTAAGTCCATCCAGGAAAGTCTGGGGGAAACCCATATGTTCCAGGATGAGAAAGAGAAAACTCCAGGAAACCTTGTCAGAAGCTTTCTCTGCGTCCAGGCCCATGAGACATGCTGATGTGTGGGTGAGGTGTATGTTGTTTATTATAATCATTGTTCCTCGGACATTATCCGGGGCCCTGTCTACTGACCACAAAACCTGTTTGATCCACATAGACCAGCTGTGGGACGAGCATTTTGAGCCTTTCGGCACTGATGGCTGTGTGCAGTTTGTAATCTACATTTAATAGGGAGATGGGCCTATAGGAACCACACTCCGCTGGGTCCTTCCCCGATTTGTGGATAACAGATATAGTAGCGTAGTTCCATGAAGGTGGGACCCTTTTGCCTTCCTCCCAGATTTCATTGTAGGTGTCGCATAGTAGTGGAGTGACGTCTTTAGTAAAAACTTTATAACCCCCCCCCCCCGGAGCCATCTGGGCCAGGACACTTCCCTGATTTGGTATTTTGGATGGTCCTGGTTACTTCTGTGCTAACAATTTTGGCCATCAACATCTGTCCCTCCTCTCTTGATAAGGTTGGAAGATTCAATGCCTCTAGGAAGTGATGTTTCTCCTGCATGTGGTCTCTGATTGGGGCTGATACAGGGCTTTGTAATGTGTGACAAAGGCTTTGGCTATCTGATCTTCCTTATACAGCATTTGCCCAGTTGTGGGGTGTTTGATTTTTATGATGTTGAATTTGGCAGACTGCCGTCTGAGCGGGTAAGTGAGGAATTTAGTTTCTCTAGGGCTTCCTTCATAATAGGATTATTTGAGGTACCATAATGTCCTTTCTATGTCTATTTTTTGTATTTTTTGTACTTCAGATTTAAGAGTTTTGATGTCTGTCTCATTTTGTTTAGACCATTTTTGTTTTTATTGAGTTTCTAACTCCCTCAGCTGTTCCAATAGAACATCCAAATGACGCTGTCTTTCTTTTTTCTTATGAGTTGCTGTGGCAGTTAGCTTGCCTCTTACTTTCGTCTTGACCATGTCCCACAGAATTTGAGGGGAGGTATCTTTACTAGCATTCATTTCTATTGTCTGTTTTATGACTTGTTGTACCGAATCAGTGGTTTCTTTGTCTCTGAGCAAAGAGACATTAAGTCTCCAGTGTGTGTTCTTTTTTTGGAGGCACAAGTCTACCTCCAGGAAGATAGGTTGGTGATCTGAGTTTGTGGCGGTGCCCACCCAGATGGATCTGAATAGGGAGATGCCCTTCGTGTACGTGAAGTACATGTCCAACTGTGAATGTATCTTAAATCTATATGAGTAACAAGGGTAGTCCTTTGCAGTCGGATACTTTACCCGCCAGATGTCTGCCAAGCCTAGATCTGTCACCAGTTTTAAGAAAAGTTTAGCTGTCCAGCTTTTAGGAGTGGGGATTCTGGATGTTGTATCCAGTGTTCTGTTGATGGTCAGTTTCCAGTCCCCTTCCATTATGAGTACCCCCTTAGTTTTCTCCACAATAGTGTGAATCAGGTCAGAGTAGAAGTTTATATTTGAACTGGATGGTGCATAAACATTGGCCATGGTCACTTCTACAATTTGTATTTTGCCTATCACTATTACATGGCATGCTCCGGGGTCCGTTATCACCTCCTCCTCCTCAGTAGACTGACTGCGAGGAGGATGGCCACTCCTCTTTTTTTCCCCTTTTTCCAGGGAGGCATGGTAAATTGTTGGGAATGCCTTAGACCTAAGCTTCAGGACCTCAACTTGGGACAGGTGGGTCTCCTGAAGAAAGTTAATAGGGCATCTCAGATTTTTGAGGCAGTTCTGTACTTGCTTTCTTTTTATGGATTTTTTAATACCATTAATGTTATAAGACAAGATGGTCATACTGTTGTGGGCCATTTTAAAAACAATTGGGTATGGTTCGCTGCTGGTTCTTACCCTCTGGCCAGAGTCTAATTAATATGTATTTCGAATGTGTCACTATCTGGCAAAGGCACTTTCTGATGTCTAAGAACAGGCGTGTGTTTTCTCAAAGAACTGCATTTAGAACAAATAACATTTCAAACATTTTACAAACAACGTTAACTGTGCCTAATGTGGCAAGTTTAACTTGAACTTTCTGTGTTGCTATTTTTGTACAGGGTTCGGCTCTGAGTGGGCCTGTTTCCAGGTCCATGTCTCGAAGTTTAGCCCTTGCTTCCAGGTCGAACCTAGTAAAGAGTTGGTTCTGAGTGTGCCTTCAATAAGGCATGGGGGAACCGTACTGAAAAGTAGGGAAGCCAAAATAACGGGATCTTGCAGGGAGTTACCTGCGGTCTCTTTGGCGTACTACATACAACGTCAGCAGGGAGTTGTCCAGTACCTGGCAGTTGAAATTCACCCCTCCCCCCGACCCTTGTACTGCAGTAAGTAATTTGTGCCTACTTATGTAGATGCAAACCCCATGTTGGGGGGAATTATGTTCGCTGTCTCCTTATTTTGCGCAGGGTAGGGTGGCAAGAAGTTGCATCCGGGGAAGATACAGGGCGCGCCCCCGGCCCCTGCATACAGGCTATTGCCAGAGCTGTAATCTGTATAGTTCCCTAGCCCAAATCATTAACTCTCCCAACAGGGGAGATAAATTGTTAACTTCGAAATTACGTCATATAAGTCACAAAACCACTTTCAACTTAGCTTATTTTAGGAACTTTTCCCTTTAGACACAGTTGTGATCCTCTGTCACTGTCTGCATAAAATATAAAAGGATATCAGATGTGCCTTCACTGTTAAGTGCACACCGGCGGTCATCAAGGATCGCTCCTCAGTCATTCAGATTAACTCCAGGTGGTCTTCTGTGCAGTCATGTGGTAAGCCTGCGGACCGTGGCGTTGCTGTCCTCCATGGATGCACCTGATTCTTCTGATTGAGCGAGGAGACCTTCTGTCTGCACCTTGGGGCCATATGTTTTTAAAAGATTGCCCAAGTCCATCCGCAGGTTAGATCATTGGGATCTCTGTTTGTTGTCTCCTTGTATTCCCCTTTTGTGGGCCACGGCCCATGCAGAGTGCAGAAGCTCTTTTTCCAGACATTCTTTTATGAGGGGGGGCACCTCGATGCCTTGTTCTTTTAAGTAATCAGAGGTGGCCAGGAGGTCTTGAAAGGTGCGGACTCTGCACTTTGTTTCAGCTCTCAGCCTGGCTGGGTACAGGAGTCGTGCCTTAATTTGTTTAGCCCTCAACTGCTTTAGAATCGGCCATATCTTGCGGCGGCCCTCCTGAACCATCGTAGTGTAGTTGTTGTCCAAACTGGTCTACTCCTGTAGATATTGCAGATCCTTTTGCTACCAGGCCCTCTGCAGTAAAGCCTCCTTTGCTGCATAAGTGGTCATTTTAAAAACAAAGGATCTCGGCCTGGCCCCCGCGTTTGGTTTCAGCACCAAGGATCTATGGGCTCTATCCATTTGCAAGTCAAGGTCCGGTGGTAAGTGCAGTGTTTCTTTTAATAAGTCCTGCAGAAAGGTAATTACATCTGAGGAGCCATCCTCAGCACCCTTGGGAACCCTGTAGAGATGGAGATTTTGCCGCTGACTGCGGCTTTCCAGGTCATCTATTTGGTGTGTTACTTCCCGATCCCAGGCCATGAGGTAGAGCAGTAGGTGATCATGTCGGTCTGTGTACTCCATGACAGTTGTAAATCCCAGCTCCAGTTGATCCGTATGGTGTTCGATCTTTCCCAGGTTAGTTTTTAATTCTAGGAGAGTTTGATCAATTCTGTTCACTGTCTTTGCTGTTTGCATAATTGTGGCCACTATGTCTGAGCCATCATGAGTCGATGTTGAAGCGGACGCCATGCAAGCCTCTGAGTCTGCTGCGCCCGAGTTTGAGTGCTTTTTCCACTTTGCAGTAGATCCTTCAGCTTTTGAACTGGAGTATCCGGATTTCTGTTTGATGAGCCTTTAGACCTCATGTTTTTTTCCAGCGAGTTCATTGATTTTGTAGGCAGATGTATTTAGATAAGGATCGGGGTTAGCAGAACGAGCAATCTACACTGCCATTAGCCTGCTGACATCACCGGAAGTCATGCTGGTAATTTTTGAAGAAATACAGGCTCTAAGCAGGGCGATCGGAGCAGGGGGACTGAAAACGGGATGCTCTGAAAAAATCAGGACACTTCAGAGGTATGTCACAGTGACATGCTGCCACTGCCCCACCACTCACAGTCATGTGCAGTGACGTGCTACCATTGCCCCCCCCACTCGCAGTCATGTGCTACTAGAGCCCCTTTCTTGGTGTAATTGCAATACGTCAGCATAGCTCTCGCTGTACAGCCGTAATAATAGGATTCCTTTTGGGGTTTGGACCAGATCAGTATAAACTACACAGGCTTGTCCGAATGGACTGGGCACAAGATGCACACATATTGCTGGTCTGGCCACTCTGGCTGGCCAGACTTGTATGGCTTTTACCTATCTGGTCTGTTCAAACAACATGAAGTCTTGCTATATTATGACAATTGCAGTTTGTCCTACCATTAGAACTGCTCCGGAGGTGAAAGAGTTGACTCCATTCCATGAATGGAACTTAGAGCACGAGCTCTAAAGAGAAGCTCTGTCTGTGTAGTTTCAAACCTGAACTGTCAGATTCTTTACTCTCTCACTGAACAGTCGCTCCGGAGATTTCTCCTACTGCTCGGTTCATTTCTCGGTTTAAACAGTGTTTTCTCGGTTCGATTCAACCGAGAATAGTTTTATTTTAACCGCAAAACCGATCGGTTCAAGCTCTGTCTGTGGTATCATAAGTAATTCATTTTTTAATTCTGTATGGAACTTGTAAGTTTTATCGGTTCGGTTTTGAACCGATCAGCTTGGGTAAAACTTAAAGTTTTTAAACTTGAGACTTTAGAGTGCGGTTCCCGGTTCTTATCGGTTCTAAAAAAAACGGATTTCATTACGGTTTTTTCCAATACCCGTGACACGGTTAGGAACCGATAAGGGTGTCTTGCCTGGCACTGCCGTTTAAAGGGCAAGTTTTTCTGGTTAGGCTGGCATTATGTCTGAGAAACCCAAAAGAAAAACCGGGCCCACTGGGTTTCAACACTGTGATGTCTGTGGGAAGTCTTGCCAAGGCTGACCCACACACCACATGTGTTTATTGTCTGGGTTTGACCACCTCCATTCAGACTGCCAGATTTGTAGAGAATTTCCCTGCAGCCACCCTGGAAAGAGATTGGGCAGGCTCAGGGACGAGAGGCCAAAAATCCGCTGACCGATGGACAGCCCGTTCGGTGCCAACCGAATCCGAGGTTCTCTGACCAGGGCAGACTTCCCCAGGCAAACGTAAAAGCTGGCTCGGTTGAACCAGTTCCAGTAAAGAGAACAAGAAAGTCAGCAGGTTTGGAGCCCAAAATTCTTACTCCAGCTGCTGCAGAGATAGCAAGAGCTATTCAGATTGTCCAGTCACTTTCTTCGGTTCCGTCCGAACCGCCACTATCTGGTAAAAGGTCGGTTCGGTCGGTTCCATCGGTTCAGGAATATGATGTTGAGGAGTTGTATGAACCAGAGGAGGGGGAGGATGATTATGAACAGTATGAATGTGACTTGGAGGGTCTGGGTGTGCCCATTGAACGGACATCTCCCAGACGGACCTTTAGAATCTCCCCTATGCTTTCTGAGTCCCCTCTCATTTTATGTTTTACAAAAAGTTGTTGAACCTCCAGCTTCCTTTGGAGGAAGCTGTGGATGAGCAAGAGGAGCCTGATTTTGTAGAAATGATGGATATACCAGAGTCTAGGAGATTGTCTATTCCTTTGCATAAGTCATTTAGAAACAAACAATAAAAATCTTAAAACTCCTAATTCTGTGCCTCCTGTAGATAAAAAAGATGGACAGGAGGTACACACTGTTAGGTCCTGATACAGAATTCCTTTCTCAGCAATGTAGTCATGTTAGTAGTTCAGGCTGCAGCCTGTGATAAAGCTAATATTCCCTGGCTTCACATCCTCCTGACAAGGATTCCAGGAAGATTGATGCCATGGCAAAAACAGTACATGGCAGCGCCCTTGGGACTCAGGCAAGCAAATTATATGGCTTATGTAGCAAGGTATCAGAAATCTAGATGGGATACTGTTATGAGTTTAGCTAAACAAGCCCTGGCCAGCTTGCTAGTGAGCTGGAGCAGGTGGCTGCCGATGGCATTGAGGCTTCTAAGTGCAGTTTCATGCTGCTGTGGATTTTAATGATGTTTCCTCTAGAGTCATGGCCACATCTGTAGCTTTTCAGTAGGTTGGCCTGGCTCAGGTGTTAGCTTGTCACAGGATACCCAGACTAAGGCTATGGATTTTCCGTGGTGGGAAATTCTCTGTTTGGGGAGCAGACAGAGAATTATATGAAGAAGATGGATGAATATAGGACTACCTATAAAAGTGCCCAAGCCAAGGAGCGGCAAGCCACTCCTCAGAGGCACACCCCCAGGGGTAGGGGTAGGCCTTTCCACAGGCCTTTTTACCAAACCCAGGCCTCCTCTGCTTATGCTCAGAGGGGGTTCTGCAGAGGCAGACGGGGCGTGGGCAGGCCTGCCCCCACCCCTCAGCCTAAAGCACCTGCCAAGCAGGCACCCTGATGGGGTGCCCAGGGCCGATTCTCCTTTACCAGTAGGGGGCAGGTTGGCTTACTTCAGTCAGAACTGGGTGTCTTTAACTTCAGACAAGTGGGTTCTGGAAGTAGTAAGCCAGGGTCTGGTTCTCAGCTTCAAAAAGTTCCCAAAGATGAGAATCAGGTCTTTCCACCTGCAACTCTTTAGAGACCTCTACTCTAGAAGCAGAGGTCTCAACCCTGTTAGCTCTCAGAGCGGTAGAAAGGTTCCTCCCCACACCAGGGCAAGGGTCTGTACCAGATACTTCCTTACCCCAAAAAGACAGGAGAATGGCAGCCCATTTTAGACCTCAGATATCTGAACAAGCATCTTTTGAAACCAAAGTTCAGAATGGTAACTCTGGCAATGATTTTACCCTCTCTAAGGCCAGGGGACTGGCTAGCTTCCCTGGACCTCAAGGATGCCTATTTTCACGTCCTAATCAGAAGCTCCCACCGAAAGTATCTCAGATTCGAACTGCCCTCAGGTCACTACCAGTTCAGAGCAATGCCCTTCGGCCTTACCTCTGCCCCAAGGGTATTCACAAAATGTCTGGCAGTAGCAGTGGCTCACTTAAGGAGGCAAAGGATTGCTGTTTTTCCCTATCTGGACGACTGGCTCATTGTAGGCCAGTCCCCAGAACAGGTAAAATCTCACCTGCAAGTCACTCAGCAGCTTCTCACCTCCCTGGGCTTCCTGCTAAATCTACCAAAGTCAGTTCTGGAACCAGTTCAGGTACTCACCTTCATAGGTGCAGAATTGACACAAATCTGGCCAGAGCTTTTCTTCCCTTAGAAAGGGTAAGGAACTTGGTGGCTCTGGCCTCCTCCTTCAATCTGCAGGTCTCTCGACCAGCAAGACACTTTCTGCAGCTCCTGGGGCACATGGCTGCGTCCACAGCTGTAGTGCAGGGAGCAAGATTTCAGATGAGGGACATTCAGTTTCACTTGAGAGCCTATTGGTCTCAGAGAAGAGACCCCCTTTCTAAGTTGGTCCCAGTGACCCAAACCTTGATCCAGGCCCTCCAGTGGTGGCAGGATCAGAGCAATTTAAGACCGGGGGTCCCCTTCATTCCCCTTTCTCACACTTTGACCCTCACTACGGATGCTTCCCTCCTGGGGTGGGGAGCCCACATGGGCGACCTCTCCACTCAGGGAGTGTGGTCCCCCCAGGAATCTCTGCTCCACATCAATTTGCTGGAACTCAGATCTGTCTTTTTAGCTCTTCAAGTGTTTTCTGCTTCTGTCCAGAACAAAGTGGTACAAGTCAGAACAGACAATACCACAACAATGTGGTACATCAACAAGCAGGGGGGCACTCGGTCTTCGGCCTTGTGCACCGAGGCAATGAAGTTGTGGTCTCTGGCCTATTCCCTGAACACTTCACTCATAGCAGTTCACCTTCCAGGAAAGGACAATGTCCTAGCAGATGCTCTCAGCAGGATTTCTCAGGGCCATCACGAATGGTCCCTGGATCCTCAAGTACTGGGGATAGTCTTTGCCAGATGGGGCACCCCTCAGATAGATCTTTTTGCAGCCCCAGACAATAACCAACTTCCACTGTTCTGCTGCAGGCCTCCAGTGTTGGGCTCAGTCCCCCTGGACGCCCTCCTTCTGGATTGGGAAGGGAAGTTTCTTTATGCTTTTCCCCCCTTCCCTCTCCTATTCAAGGTGTTAGTAAAATCAGATCCCAGCCTTGCAGGGTGATTCTGATTGCCCCAGATTGGGCCAGGCAGCCCTGGTACCCCTCCTTCTGTCCCTGACAGTCCATCTCCCCTGTGTCTCCCAGGAATCACAACCTATTAACCTGTGCCCAGGGGAGAGTTTGGTATCCGAACCTCAAATCCCTCAACCTCAAGGCCTGGCTCTCGAGGAGTTAGAATTTGCTGACCTACACCTCTCTCAGGGTGTTCTTGAAATCCTAAAGGCTTCTAGGAAGCCTTCCACTAGGGCTACTTATAATTCTAAGTGGAAAAGGTTCTCCATTTGATGTTCTGGGAAACATATTTCCCCAGAATCTGCTGATTTGCCCACTGTGTTAGACTACATGGTCCATCTTAATTCTTTGGGCCTGAGACCAGCTACCCTGAGAGTTCATTTGGCAGCTGTCTCTGCTTTTGTTTCAGCAGGAAAGCCATCCTCTCTTTCCGCTCACCCTGTATTTTCCAAGTTTTTTAAGGGATTACTTCATACTAATCCACCTTTTCGGGATCCGGCCCCTGCCTGGGACCTTAATGTTTGCATTGCCCAGTTAATGCAACCCCCTTTTGAACCTCTGATTTCTGCAGAGCTTAAGTATCTAACTTGGAAAACTGTTTTCCTAGTGGCTATCACTTCTGCTAGACGATAAGTGAGTTGCAAGCCTTGTCAGTAGAAACTGACTTTATTTCTTTCCATAGGATAAGGTAGTCCTCAGACTAACAGGAAGTTTTGCTTAAGGTGGTTTCAGATTTCATCTTAACCAATCTATCTCCTTCCAGTGTTTTTCACTGAACATTCCTCTTCTGGTGAGAGGAGATTGCACAGTTTGGATGTTAAGAGGCCCTAAGTTACTATATAGAACGTACCAAGGGTCACAGGTTGAATCCTCCAACTTTTTCTCACTTATGGTGAGGTTGGAAAGGGAAACCTGCCACTAAGAGATCAGTTGCCAGGTGGATTGTCTCTTGTATCCAATTTTGTTATCAGAAACTGGGCAGAGATTCCCCCTCTGGCTTGAGGGCTCATTCTACCAGAGGTACAGCCGCGTCTCTAGCTGCTGCCAGAGACGTCCCTATATTGGAGATATGTCAAGCTGCTGCTTGGAAAACGGTACACACTTTCACCAAGCATTACTCCCTGGATATCCAGGCTAGGAGAGATGCTCGGTTTGGCACAGCTGTGCTTCAGAGCCTATTCCCTAAGTAGGTTCTGTCCCTCCTCCATGGAGGTACTGTGTAGTCTGCAATTGTCATAATATAGCAAGACTTCATGTTGTTTGAAGAAAAATTACTCACATTAGTAATGTTGTTTCTTCTAATGGAGTCTTGCTATATTATGACCTCCCCAGCCTGCCCTCTAGAACTTCTACTTGGGTATGGGGTGGGCAGCCTAGTGTGGGCACTATTTTATGCCCTTTTTATGTGTTTTCACCCCTTCTTGGGGTTTGGGGGTGTGGTGTTTTTCTTTTTTTCTTTATATTTCTCTCATATTGTCAAATTATACTATTAGTTCTGGTCCTCTGACTTGAGTCTTTGGTGTTGGGACCAGCAATGGGTGTTAATATTTAGGTAGCCAGTTGGCTAGTGTAGGTTACAGCTTCCACACAGACCTTAGTGAGTTTTTGCTCGTAAAGATCTGACAGTTCAGGTTTGAAACTACACAGACAGAGCTTCTCTTTAGAGCTCGTGCTCTAAGTTCCATTCATGGAATGGAGTTAACTCTTTCACCTCCGGAGCAGTTTTAGTGGTAGGACAAACTGCAATTGTCATAATATAGCAAGACTCCATTAGAAGAAACAACATTACTAAGGTGAGTAATTTTTTCTTTTTGAGCCTCTTTTGTGCAGGGGGAAAATCGGAACACTCCAGACTGGTAAAATCCAGACTGTCCCGTCGGGCCTGATCAGCAATATCCACAGTTTTCATCCACTTCAGCTGGATAGGCCAGTCCAGATTTTACTGATCTGGTCTGGTTTTCACCCACACCCTTTTTTTGTGCCCCTCCCCCCCCCCACACACACATACACACACTTTTCTGCCTGTTCTGTGTAGTCATCAGCACCAATGGAATGGAGTAATTTGGTTAATATAAAGGACATCCATGGCTAAATTGAAAATGTTTAGGTGAAGGAACTCGCACATCTACATTTTTATGTGAGGAAACTGTCATTTCTTTATGGTGGAACTCTCCCACAGTATTCGGTGAAGAAAGATTACAGAGATGCTTTAACTTGTACAGTTTCATAAGAGGTGGTGGAGCCGAGTTCCTGTGTGCTCCTGCCAAGTTTAACCCCTGATGCATACCTCTCAACTGTCCCACATTATGTGGAACAGTTCCTCATTTTCTTACCTCTCAAGTGTCCCGATTTTTTTTTTTTTTTTTTTTTAGGGACATCCCATTTTTAACCCCCTAAAAAGGATCAAGAAACAGTGTTCTGTGCAAAATATACAGAGTAACTAAAAAAGTATCTAAACAATCCAAAATGGGCAGCTGCTACCACAATGTATAGCCTCTGAAATGCAGTGAAAATAGTTGCAAACTTTCTGTCAGTTTCAACTTTAGAGATGCTTCCGATGCAGCGAGAACCTAGCACGGCATTGAATAACTGTGACTAACGTTGGCTGGCGTGCACCAGCCCTTTACATTCTGTAAATTACACATGAAAAGTAGTGCAGCAGTTCTATAAGTTCTTACTCTACTCACAGCTCAGCAACGAGCATTTGATGTTTTAGCCCACAGTAGCCAAGTACGGTTCTAAAGTCCTCTGAAATGCAGTGAAAATAGTTGCAAACTTTCTGTCAGTTTCAACTTCTGGGAATACTTCCCATGCTGTGAGATCCTATAATGGCATTCGGGGCTCAAAATTCCCCATTATTTGGTGTTCCATGCATACCAAACTTTATGCACGGAATACCAGATATCACCCGTTGGTAACCCACCATGAATGAAGATTTTTTATTTTTTTTGCTTTTGACTGCCCGCGATATTGCCCCCACATAATTTTCTGCATCTTTTTTGTCCTCTGGTTGTTTTCTCCCTTTGCATCCACCTAGAGCACACGCAAAACAAGCTAATCATTACCCTGTGAGAAATCCTCTTTGTGCTCAGCTTACTCACGCTGCTGGAGCAACTGCAGGCAAATGGAGCCATCATAGTCAATTATTGGTGGATGCTGTGCCGTATGCTGACTTTTTGGGTGAAAGAATGCCATTTCCAGAGTGCCAGTGTAAAATGAAAGATAACATAATGAAAACAGAGAGTGCTGCTAATAATTTACTAGTAAAAAGAAAAAAGAATGTATTTTTAAGAAAAGGCCAAACAGGTGACAATTGCAATTCAGTGGTACAGGGCTGCGCTTAATAACTAGGGCAGCTAACCCTCATAAATACACCAGGCAAACAAACCAAGCAACAAGGGGAAAATATACTCAGCAACCGAAAATTGCAAACAGATGGTTGCATTTTGAAGCTTTTACTGTGAATTCAGCAAATGCCATACATCATTATGCAGTCGCCAGACTGGCCGAAGACTTGAAGTTAGAAATAATCCAATCTGACTTCAGGAGTGGACTTGTCTTCCTGGTATACTGTTGTTGCCGCAAAGGGCTCTCATCATTTAACTTGCAGTTTTACATGGTTTTTAGATATTTTCTTTATTTTTACTGAGTGGTTTTATTGTCCTTCAAATCTCTACTTTAGTTTCATGTTTTTAATGTTCTTAGCGATTTTCTCTGTGTCCCAGGAACTGGAGAAAAGCTCTTTTTTCCATGCGGGTTTCCAGTTTTAAACCACTCTAACTGACGGCATTTCCGTTTCAAACAATAATTATTTATTTATCTCCTTTTAGCCAATTTATGGCTGTTTTCCCTTTGGTTCCCCGGTCTTCAGGACCCAAGGCATGTTTGGTGTTTTCCTTTTATTCAATACTTATATATATTTTTTTTAAATTGGTTAGCGGGTCACATTTATTTAGGAACCAAACCACAGTCTCTGCCTTTTTTTTTTTTTAAACTATTCTGTTTGTAGTCCTCCAGCCTGGAACTCTCTCAGGCCACTGCACTCACCAACTTGCTCTGCTGCCTGCTGTGTTCCCCGGCCATCTTCAAGTTCATTATGGTTCCATGGGTTGGGGGACTACAACCCGGGGAGGCCGGGGTGGGGGGGGCAGTGGCGGGGAACCAGCGTGTGGCAGTGGCTGTGGTAGGGCCATCGCCTATCCAGGGCTGGATGGGTATTTCTTGTGGTGTAAGCCTGAGACCCCGGCATGGTACATGTCTGACGTTGCGGCGCACGGCAACCCTGCCTCCGTCAGCCACGCTCCTTACCTGCAGCCCGGCAGTTCGTGGTGCCCTCTGGTCTCCACCAGGGGTTGCCAGAGTGCCGGACAACCCATGCCCTCCCACCCGGAGAGGAGAGCAGCCCAGCAGGTGCTCGATCAGTCTCCCTCCCCTGCCGACCCCCGACTCCCAAGCTCGCTCCCGAACTCAGGTCGTCGGCATGGCACAAGGTGTGGTGTCCGCAACTCAACCCTCAGCGCCACCAAGCTGGCCTCAGTCTCTGCTTGTTTGTTGTTAGGAACTGATTTTTGGTGGGTTTTGTTGTGATTGGCATGTCTGACAAACACGAAAACAGGACCTACAGGCTTTAAACATTGTGTAAAGTGCTTCTGTCTCCTGGCTAAGCCAGACTGCCATGAGTTATTTTTAAAGTGCCTGAGTCCAGACCATCTTTTCTCAGATTGTGAGCTCTATATTAAGTTTTGCCATAAAATCTTTAAGAAAAGGGCCAAAAAACTGGAAGACTCACTGGCTTCTCAGTCCACCTCTGCGTCACTTAAACACACTGATGGGGGCCTATCCTTTCATAGCAAGCAAAAGGAAAAGCCTGCTAAAGATGCCTCAGAGTCCAGGGTTTCTGAATGGGAGAACCCTGAGTTAAGTTAACACAAAAGACCCTCATAGCAGGTGCTGGAGAGAGGGTTCCTGCTAAGAAAAAAAAAAAAAAGCATGTTGCTGCCCCTGCTCCTGAAGAAGGAAAGGAACAACACAGAATACCCTCTATGGAGGACATGGCTAAGGCATGGCAGTTTAACCAGGCCTTTCAGGCCATGGGGTCACTTATGGGCATGCTGGTTCCCCCTTTAGTTCCGGTTCCCTCCCTTGTTCTGGAGTATTAGGGGGCCGGATTTCTGTTATGATGAGCAGGAGGAGAAAGGGGAGCCTGAACAGAGTATGATGGGTCTTCTGAGCAAGAGTTTGATTCTCCTCCCTGGGGCCAGGACGATTTTACCTCACATTATTCTTTTGTGAGGCCAGTGGTCAACACCCTCAGCCTTTCCACCCAGGAGACTCTGGAGGATGAAGATGAGGTAGAGTTTTTGGACATGTTGGACTTAACCCCAACTAAGAGGTTGCTCCTTAAGAAGACAACCTGCAGGTTGTTACAGAATCCCACTTCCACCCCTGGCATTCACAGATGGAAAAGAAGTACCAGCAGGATAAACGAGATGCTGAGTACCTCTGTTCCCATCCTGATCATGAAGAGGTAGTGCAGGCTGCGGCCTGTGATAAGGCAAAGGTTCCCCTCCATACCCAGCCCCCAGACTTGGATCCCAGGAAGCTGGATAGTATGGGGAAGAAAGTTTATACTTCTGCTTCCCTGTTCCTGAGGCAGGCTGCCTATATGGCTTATACTGCCGAGAAAGCTCTATGGAACTCTGTCCTGGGAGTGAAAAGGCTTCTGGGGATATGACGTAGGATTTAGCAGATAGTGCAAAATCAGCCCTGGACGCTACTAAGTATCAGTGGATACCAATGACATTGCCTCCAGGATCATGGACCATGCAATATTCTTACAAAGGTTTGCTTAGCTCAAGATTACAAACCTGTCCCAAGATACCCAACCAAAGGCAATGGATTTCCCCCTGTGAAGGAAATTGCCTATTTGGTGCAAAGACAGAGGCACACATGAAAAGGGTGGAGAAGTATAAATTCACGTAATAAAAGCAACACTGAGAAGCAAAAGGCCTCCACTTCGCATAGGCCTCATGGAAAGGGAGGTAGGGGTAATTTTCCCTCTTGTTTCCTGCCTTATAACTTCTCTCATCTGAGAGGCTTCTTCAGAGGCAGGGGCAGGAGAGGCTCCAAATGTGCCGACCCATCCCCAGCACCCAAGGGTCAGCCCAAGCAGAACCCCTGACGAGTTGGTCCAGGTTGCCCATCCATTGCAAATGGGGGGAAGGTTGGCTCACTTCTTTCAGGAATGGAAGAACATCACCAAAGACAAGTGGGTCTTAGAAGTAATGAGCCAGGGGCTCACCCTGCAGTTCAGAAAGTTCCCCAGACTGCAGGCTCACATAAACTTTACACCTCCCACTCAAACAGAAAAGATCCTGCTGGAGTTAGAGGTCAAAAAGTTGCTGCAGGCAAAAGCAGCAGAAAAAGCCCTCCCATTTCAGTGGGGAAAGGGCCTTTACTCGAGGTACTTCCTCACCCACAAGAAAAATTGGATATCTCAGATATCTAGCAAACACCTGGAAAAGGAAAAGTTCAAGATAGTAACCCTGTCTGCAGTGATCCCATCCCTGTAGCAAGGGGACTGGCTAGAGTGTCTGGATCTCAAAGATGCCTACTTCCGTATTCCAGTCAGGCCCAGTAACAGGAAATATTTAAGATTCTGGATGGAGACCAGTCACTATCAGTTCGCAGCCCTTCCCTTTGGACTCTCCTCAGTTCCCAGGGTTTTCATAAAGTGCTTAGCTGTGGTGGCAGCACACCCCTGGAGACAGGGAGTGCAGGTTTTCCCAAACCTAAATGACTGGCTGGTTGCTGGAAAATGATACCAGAAGGCCAAGGCGTTTCTTCTTCTCCTCCTCACTCAGACTTCCCTGGGGGACCTGGGGTGTGTTATAAACACCCAAAAGTCTCAGACAGAACCAGTTCAAGTGCTAGAGTTCATAGGAGCAGAATTGGATGCCCTTCGAGGGAGGGCCTTCCTTCTTCAAGACAGAGTGAGAAATCTTATCCGTCTGGTGAAGTCCTTCGTTCTAGGTCAGCCCAGGTTGGCAAGAGACTTCCTCCAGCTGTTAGGCTATATGGCCTCCTCTACAGCAGTGGAGGTTCCAAATGAGAGACTTCCAGTACCACCTAAGGGCCCACTGGTCCCAAAAATGAGACCCTCTGTCAAGGCTAGTGCCTGTGACAAAGTCTCTCTTAAGAGCATTGGAGTGGTGGAAGGAAGAGGGCTACCTCAAGGAGGGTGTGCCCTTCCTTCAGAAGCCATCCACAGCAGTTCTAACAACAGATGCCTCCTTTCTAGGCTGAGTGGCTTACCTAGCCGACCTGACAGTGAGTGGCATGTGATCCCCCAAGGAATCCCAAGAACACATAAACCTTGCTGGAACTCAGGGCAGTTTTCCTGACTCTACAGTCTTTTGCTCCTCATGTCCAGGGGTAGTCAGTCCAGGTCAGAACAGACAATACCACTACCATGTACTTCATCAACAAACAAGGGGGCACAAGATCCTCAAAGCTGTGTATAGAAGCAATGAAGATCTGGGAACCTAGCTTACTTCCTGGAGGTGCAGCTGTCAGCAGTTCACCTGCCAGGAGAAGACAGTGTCTTGACCGATTCCCTCAGCAGGATCAGCCAGGGACATCATGAATGGACCCTGAACAAGCAGGTATTGGCCACAGTGTTCAGGCGTTGGGGCACACCAGAGATCTGTTTGCTTCCGGGGAGAATCACCAGCTCCTGTAAGTCCTGGGACGTGTGGTGGGCTGGAGAGTGATCATGACCAGTGAGGGCTGGTGGACGAATGAGCAAAAGAAAAAAAGAATTGCCAGCTCTCTCTGTTTTGTTGCAGGCCCCCAGCAGTTAGCTCGGTTCCAGTCAGGGAGGTTCCTGTATGCCTTCCCTCTCTTGCTGAGAGTGTTGTTGAAGCTGAGGAGCCAGTCTGCTACCATGATAATGATAGCCCCAGATTGGGCCAGGTAGGTCTGATACTCCCTCCTCCTGGCCCTCTCCATTAAGCAGTCCGTCCACCTCCCACTGAGGCACAACCTGCTGACCATGTCCCAGGGCAGTATCACCTTCCCGGAAACCTCAGGTCACTGTGCCTCAAGGCATGGTTCTTGAAGAGCTAGAATATTCTGACTTTCACCTCTCTGAGGAAGTCCTGAAAGTCCTCAGGGTCTCCAGAAAACCAGCAACTAGGAGAACCTATGCTTCAAAATGGAATAGGTTCTATCTGTGGTGTGCCTCTGAGCAGCTCAGCACTTTACAAGCAAATCTGTCCACAGCCTCAGGTTTACAACCCTTAAGATGCACCTGGCTGCTGTATTCGCTTGTATCTTGGCAGGTAAGGAGAAAACGGTGGCTTCACACCCCATATTCAGGAGGTTGTTTAAAGGGCTTCTGCACCTGCATCCTCCGGTGAGGGACCCAGTCCCCCCTTGAGATTTGAACTTGTGCATAGCGAAGCTTAGAGACTTCCTATTTGAACTCATGGCTACTGCTGATATGAAATATGTCACTTAGAAAACAGTGTTCCTGGTTGCCACAACTTGTGCCAGAAGGGTGTGCGAGTTGAAGGCCCTCTGTACAAATCTGAATTACATCATCTTTCACAGAGACAGGTTAGTCCTAAGGACTGACAGAAAATTCCTCTCTAAGGTGGTGTCTGAGTTTACCTGAACAAATCCATCACCCTTCCAGTGTTCTTTACAGGAGAATCCAGCTCTGGGGAGCAGAGGCTTCAAGTCTGGATGGAGGGTGCTTAGTTACTACCTGGACCACACTAAGGATCTCTGGTCTTCAACTCACACCTGTTCCTCACATATGGTGAAATGGGCAAGGGTAGGCCAGTCTCCAAGAGAACTGTTGCTTGCTGGAAAGTCTTCTGCATCCAGGTCTGTTACAGCAAAGCTAGCAAACTACCTCAACAAGACCTCAGGGCACACTCCACGGGTGGCACCTCTACCTCTGTGGCAGCTGCAGGGGATGTCCCCTTACTAGACGTTTGTAAAGCAGCTACCTGGAAAACAGCACACACTTTTACAAAACACTGTTGTCTGTATGCACAGTTCAGAAGGGATGCCAGGTTTAGCACTGATGTCTTGCAGAACCTTCTCCCTAAATAGGTTCTGTACCCAGCCTCCCAAGGTACAGCTTTATAGTCTGCAACAGTATGCATAGTGAGGGATTCCTGGCATTTGAAGAAAAAAAATACCATAGTAATATCGCTTCTTTCAAGGGATCCCTCACTGTGCTTCTCACACCCTACTTCCCCTTCCAGAACCTGGAGAAGGTTCCCCAAGAATCAGTTATTGTTTTCTGCTATTTTGCTTGAGCATTACTTTTGCATTGCCTACAATCAGTTTTGGCTGTTTTTGATGCATAACTTTTATCTGCCATAGTTTGTCCCAGTGGGGGCCAATCGGGTTTGGGGTTTTCCTATTTTCTTAGGTTGAGTCTAGCTAGTTTAGTGGTCACTGCTCCCCGGGTATTGAAATAAATCTGATGTTAGAGGGCAGAGTGGAGTGTGACCATGTGGTAGAGATTTGAATTTCATTCCATCGTTCCCTAATTTACATAAAAGTTCACTCTCCGGGGCAGTTCTGACCTGCTGGCTGATTGTAACAGTAAGCAAAGTGAGGGATCCCTTGGAAGAAACAGTATTACTTTGGGAAGTAATTTTTTTCTTGTCTCCCTAATAAAACATAAAGAAAGACTTAAAAATCAAGAACTTTGCCTGGACAACGAATCTAAATCCCACATAACTGTGAGGTGGAAGTAGACATAATGAAAAGATAAATTCTACATGGGCTATATGTTCAAGTCCATCAGAACTGCTGGGAGAAGCACAGATATAAAGAACTGTGGGCAAGAAAGTCCTAGCCCTTTGTATGGTGGGGATGGGCACATTCAAAAGAGCACCCACTGGAGCATGAAGTTTGCAAATTGTGGTTTTCTGCCTTTAATTTAAAAAAAGTACAACTCCTAAACTGTTGATTTAAAATCCTAAAGTTACTGTATTAATAAAATGTATCACAAAAGGTTTTCCTAACAGATCAAGTTAAAATGTACTTAGGCATTAAGAACTGCTTAATTTTCATACCAGGGCAGGCTGCAGCTCCATTTTTGCATAGCAACCTCTGCCACCTACTACTGTGTGTTGGAGGGCTTTTGACAGCCCACATTACAGGAAGAGATATCCCTGGCCTGTGGGAAGTGGGTGGCATTTTAATAAAACTGTAGCCAACATTTTTGGCAAATTCATTCTATTGAGAAAAAAGGGGATTATACTGCAGAAAAAACTTCAGTCTTTTGCTTGGTTTCATTCAGCTATAGTCTGGGTGTAATTGTGGCAAGCAAAAGTAAAATTTTGCTAGAGTTTAACATTTTTTTGTGGTAATTTTTCACTCAACATTTCTTTAGTGTGTAATGGGTACAAATAGTGTTATTAAAAAAACAAAAAGGTTTGTACACCAGTTTTCAAGACGAATACAAAATCTTTGGAAATGGTAACTTTTCAAAACTAATTTCTAGCCCTGCAGGGAATAAAACTCTTCCTGTATTTTTCTGTGGAACCTAGAGGCCATTGCCATTCACATCTGCATCTTAAAGAACATGTATTTACTTTCCCTCCTTGAGATTGATATTATTGAAACAGTGGTTTTGCATTTCAAGTGTAATTGTTTTACACATTTCCGACTTTCCTTCCACTAAGGTTTTGGATTTCCTTTTCTCTCATCATGTCATCAGCATTTATATCATGCTTATAAGCCATTCATATTACTCTCAAAGATACAGTTAAAGATACAGTTAAAGTGGGGCTGGCCTGCCGGCGCATTGGTTGGATTTCCGTCTGCGATGCCAGTGACCCGGGTTCAGGAAGCGGACTCGGGTTGCTGGAGGGCGTCTGGAGGAGTTGGCGTCAGGCGTCCACGCACGCTTGCCTTTCTGGGGGGAGGGTGGGGAAGCAGCCTGGTGTATGCCGACCCCTAGCGGAGACTGGAGGTCGGACATTATGTTGGGCACCTTGGGCTTTGATTGGCCACGGACAGAGGTTGGTGGTCCGACAAGCTCGGAAGGCAGCTATGGGAGAATGTCATGGATGTTTGCCTCACACCATGACATCAGGGCACTCGTGGCGTCAACACAGGAAAGGAAAATGCCTTCCAGCTCAGAGGGAAGGACCCCGGAGCGTGCCCTCTCGTGCTGCTGCCTGCCTGACCGCCCTGGCCTATGAAAACATAAGTGTTCGGTGCCTGGTCCCACTCGCCTCGCCCGGGGTAAACCACGACTCATGGTGTGTCAGAGGGGGCGGATCGCTTATGCCAGCAGAGGGATGACTCCAAGGGGCTCCCGAGGATGTTGGAGCTGGAAGGCTGTAGGAGGGGAAAAGAGAAATGAAAAAAAAAGTAGTCAAAGCCACTTATAACAGACTATCCTGTGTATACTCCAGTTGTCCGCTATAAGCGACTTTCTAGAATACCCAATGGACAGTTTTTTTCAGACATTTCAGTTTCAACTCCATATAAATATCGCTAAAGTGTTTGTTAGTGTGTCTTAATATGTACCTTTGACTTTTGACCCACAGGTTGCTAAGCAGCGAGTCACGCTCTGGAGCTCTAAAGGCTGTTGTTAGGGAAACCACAAGTGGTACGGAAAAGAAACAATTTTTGGAAGTGAGTGTGTCCTTGTTTACTTTTCTTTGATGGTGGGGGTCAACGAGACTGTGGTACTTTTTATCCGTATGGTTTTTAACCATTCCCTAGTGATCTGGCGGTGCAGTGGTATTTCTTTTGCAGCAGACCTTTCAACACTGGAGAATGAGAACCTGGTGGACATGATGTGCTGTTCAGCCCCTGGGGAAGAGACAGCAGCAACAGCCACTATGCAGGCCTTTCCTCGTGGTTGCAGAAGGTCAATGATCATTCCACTTTGGCCTCCCTTCACTAATGCAAAAAGAAACCTAAATGTCATTATACAAATAAAAAATATTTTTTCGATTCAGATAGAGAGTTCCCGAGGCTAACCATTCCCTGGTTCTAAATGGGTGGCCTCAACAGAGAACAAGAGGGAAGATCACAAGATTCTTTAGACAGCCCTGCACCATCCACATGATCTCATAGAATGTTGCGAGAGAGATTTGTTCAGGTGATTGGAAGTTTAGTGGTATGCCATAATGCTGGGTGTACAAGGGCTGGAGCCTCCACCATCAGTATTTCTTGCTCTTTACCCAGCTATTTCTGAGAGAGTAATGCATAAACACTCAAAATAAAGGAAACTTACTATTTATGGCCGACAGAATACGTGAATAGGCAGACATGCTGTGCTCCCTTCCTCCCTTAATTTGTGTTGCTTGAAAATGAGTGTCTGCCAGATACAGTAGTTCTTTGGAAGTAATCGGGTGAGCCTTGCATGGCAGGATAGCAGGGCTTGTGTACACATGGGGCTTGGGGTTTCCGAGGTCTACAAGTTGGGCTCTGGAAGGGGGTCTGTAGACGGAACTTGGGGTACTGGGATCCCAGGATTCTGGATTTCAGATTCTGCAACCTCTAATACCTGGGGTGGTCTGTGGGTAGAACTCGGTGCATTGGGGTCTCAGCATTCTCATTTTCAAATTTTAAATCAGCTCACCAGGGGACTGCAGATAGAACTTAAAGAGCTAGTAGAACCAAAAACAGCAGACAAAAAAATGCTACAAATTTTAAGAAGTAGTCAGTTGTATCCCTTTATTTCTGAAGCATTTTTCCTTTTCTGTTTACTCATTAGAAAGTTTTCTATATGACAGTATTATGCTGGATATGTGAAACAGCATTCTGCATGGCAGCAGACATATCTAGTTCTTTTCCCCCGCTACATCATCGGCACTGTGACCTCACTGACTTTGATATCACAGGTGATTTAACTATCTAAATGTAATTTGGAATTTAAAATTGCCCATACAAAAGACTGTCATAAATCACTGTTCGCATACCTAAATAATAAGACACGGAATACTAGACAAGTTAGCCCATTAATAGTTAATACATTATTAATCAACACAGACATCATCTTACCCCGGATGCACTGAAGATTGCTGTTCAGAACTCTGTGATCTCGATTATAGACTATGGTCTCATCATTTACGGCTCTGCCACAACCACAACCCTCAGACATATATCAATTACCTTAAACAAGGCATGTCGGCTCATTACTGGTGCCCACCATCTCACCCACACATGTGATCTGTACGCTCTGACTGGCTGGTTCCAACTGTCTAACCGCATCAAGTATCTCACCTGTACCATGGTGAAAAAACATTTCCTTCGCCTTGCACCCCCTGGTGTCTTAGCACTATTACACCACAGCTCCAATAGTCGGTGCCTAAGGAGATCCGATGGGCAGCTCCTGAAAGTCCCCCGGTGTCACACTACCCAGGGACAACGCTCTTTTGCCTATAAAGCGCCGCTCTGGTTTAATGGTCTCAGCCCCACCATCTCCTCTGTCCCGACACTAGGTATGTTCAAAACCAGACTCTGGCACCATCTTACTGCCAACAGCTCCTGTGATTGCCCCAACTAACCTTAGATTCTCTACTCTTCACCAGCTCCTGCAGCCCTCTCACCAGACACACCTGCCACACCACTGTGTGCCGCATGCTGCACTTTTCCTTTCCCCCATTCCCCTGCCCCGCATCTCCTATCTCTCTACCCCCTTGCCTTCCCCACCCTCTCTCCCCCTGGACTACAGCACTTCTCAACTAATGTCTGTTGTACTGACAGATGCCTCTGGCTGCTTTGTTCCTTTCATTTATTCACAGTGTTTCAGTATGCAAACTGTCTGTTATCAACACATTGTTGTTAGTTCTGACTTGCTCTTTTCCACAATCTGTATTTCTCTGACATGGAACCTTTGTAAAAGAGCCTTGGCTCAAAGGTAATTGTAATCCTAGACCTTGATAAATAAATAAATCACATCCGACAAAGACTCTGCTGATGAACTTAACAACTATTTCTGCTCAGTCTTCTCAAATAAGGGCACAAATCCTCTCCCAGTAACAATATCAAACAAATCCAAGCATTTTTTAATAACTAGCAGTCATACAAGGGATGTATTAAAAACACTCAATAAATCAGGTAGCCCAGGACCAGACAGAATAAGTCCCAGATTTCTAGTAGAAACAGCCGATGCCATCCATCTTCCCCAACCATCATATTTAACAAATCTCTTGAAGATTCTTCCATCCCCTCTGACTGGTTGACGGCTACTGTAACACCCATCTTTAAAAAGGGGAGTCGTTCTAATCCAGAAAACTACTGTCCCATTAGCTTGACATCAGTCCCTTGTAAATTAATAGAAAAAATAATTAAATGTATACTAGAAACAGAACTCCAGTCATTAAATATCAGTGACCCCACACAGCATGACTTCAAACAGGGCCATTCATGTACCTCTAATCTTATAGCTTTTTATAATTACATAAATTTCGGGGTAGATTCTAACACCCCGATGGATGTTATCCTTCTAGATTACAGTAAGGCCTTTGACTGAGTGGCACATGGGAAGCTAATCGACAAACCTTTACACTTAGGACTTCCTACCAACCTAGTTACCTGGGTGAATCACTGGTTGGCGGGCAGAACTCATCAGGTCAAAATTAATGCAGTTCTATCAGATGAGCGGGATGTGACTAGTGGGGTCCCTCAGGGATCCGAATTTGCAGACCACACCAAATTGGGGGGCAGACACACCCACCAGTACAAATCAACTAAGCAAGGATCTGCTAGACATTGAGACCTGGGCATACGCCAACAGGATGGATTTTAATATAGAGACGTTCTCTGTACTACATCTTGGGAAAAATAACCCAGTGCAGGCATACCAGCTGAACAATATCACATTAAGGGTAGCAAATAGTGAAAAAGATCTTGGTATTATAGTTAACAACAAACTTTCCTCAACAGATCACTGTAACAAATTAGCTAAAAATTCCAATGCACTACTCAGAAGAATTGATTGAGCATTTGTCACAAAAACAGAAGAGTGCATAATTTCTCTCTATAGAACATACATCAAGCCATACTCTGACAACGGGTAATCTTTTTGGAGTCACTGTTTAGGGAAGGACATAGACAGGGTTGAACAGGTACAGAGAAGAGCAACCAAAATGGTATCTCACCTAGCCTACTTAAACTACTCAGATAGACTTTACAAACTGGGCCTACATTCCCTTGAACTAAGATGCTGCAGAGGAGACCTTTTATTTCTTTTCAAAATACTTCACACACCATCTTTAATGCAGCAATGTGGTCTTTTCTGTTCACAAAGAAAATAGTACCAAGGCTGCATTCAAAACAGTTAGAGACTGGTAAAGCTAAAACAAATACAAGACTGAATTACTACTCAATAAGGGCACCAAGACTATGGAACAAACATTCACAGGAACTAGTAGATGGTAAAACATTTTAAACTTTTAAAAAAAGGACTGGATTTATGGCTAAGCACCAACTATGTCTTTAATGTTCCACAAAACTGTGGGGGACATTCTCGCTAGGCTGGCGCCTACTTATGTCTCAAAACACCTAGTAAACCTAGATTGACCTGGCAGCTACTAAGTGGCTCTTCCTGGATAGCTGTGATGTCACAGTCAGTGAGGTCACAGTGCTGATGATGTAGAGGGGGAATAGAACTAGATGTGTCAGCTGCCAGGCAGAGTGCTTTTCCACAGATCATACCTACTAACGTTGGCTAAAAAAATCTTGTAATTACCCAAAGGGAAAAGGAAAAGCATGTCAGATATAAAATGTAACAGTTAATTGCTTTGAAAAACTAGAATTAATTTTAGGCAGTACACTAGCTCTTTAAAGGGACACTGTCTGCCTGTTTTGCATCATATTATTTCTTGTTAAAAAAACACATTTTATGATTGCTTACCTTCTCTAAAACTCATTGATGTTTGCTGCTTGTTTTGTTTGTCTACTTGTTTAATAGAGCTGAAATGCATGGTAATGTATGTTTATAAACAACTTTGTTTTGTTTACAATCCTGAATCTATTCTTACTCAGTACCTCCTGAACATTATACCCCTATCAAGTGCAGTCACTCTTGAGGCAGTAGCTACCTAAACTCCCACTGCATCATGAGAGGGTAGACTGTGTTGGAGGTGTCCCCAAGTCCAGGAAAGATACAGTAGGAGTTGATCAAGGAATGTAAACAAACCTGTTTTTGTGTGGTAACACCAGTATGGTGGGCAATCTGTTTTTCACTTTTTAAAGAAAGTAAGAATCAGAATCAAACTACCAGCTATATCAGCAATCTTTACAGAATATCGGCAGTCATAAAATGTGTTTTTTAAACAAGTGACACTTTGGGGGTTGACGGTGTCTCTTTAAAATATTGGGGTTCAGAATATCTTTGTTAGACTTCAGGTTTTGGATATATTAATGTAATACCATACAGTAATTTAAGGTCATAAGGGACCCTAGGATTACCATGTCTGGCCTCCCCTTTATAAACCGGGATGAATGAGTGTGCTGCACACACATTTATTGAGTTAACTCTGGGTGTCTGTTGACAGAGATTTCAACAATTTGAGGTTTTGGGGGTCCCAGAACTTCAGACATCAACTTCAGACTATGATCAGGATACAGATGGTCTTTCTCCCATTTTGTTTCCCCACTTGGGTCTTGTACTATAAATTGAATTTGGGATTTCTGTTCCTTGAAAATTAATAAGACAGTAGTAGTTGGTGCCCTGAAGGTTGGTCCCAGAAGTGAGGGTTAAATGGTGAGTTGAGAGAGGTTCTCAAATATCAGGTATCTACTGTACTAAAATAAATGTACAGGCTGGCAATATAGCCTATAGGTTAGAGCAGCAAGCTGTGAATGAGCTTATAGACCTCAGTTTGATTCCCACAGCCACCACTTGCATACTGTGTAACATTGAGCAAGTCGCTTAACCTCCCTGTGCTCTCCCGTCTTACCTGCAAAAGTGCCTTGTGCTTAGTGGGTCTTACCTGGTTGCAGAAAAAAAAATGTTTTGAGCCATTATTTTATAGCAATCCCTTTTCTCAGATTTATTTTTAATTATTGCACACCGAGCTATTACAGCTTGTTTCCAGGTACATCCTGGGCAAGGTATATGCATAAACTTGTTTTATAAAATGGCTAAGAAAAAATCTGGAAATCTCATTGGCCAAGAGACATCACCTGACCATGCATTAACTTTCTATAAATGTACAGTCAGATGCCAAATCTCATTTTACTCCCCAGGAAGCCTACTTAGAGACATTTTCTAAGCATAAGAAGCCCCTCCAGGGTGTGCATCATAGGATTTTAATGTACTTCCCAAGGGCATAAGGACACTCAGCATTTGGCCTCATGCCTTACTGCACCCCTCAGGCATGCATTAAATAGAAAATAATGACTGGGTAGGGGTAATAACCAGATTTTACACATCCTCGCGGAGTGGGATGCCACATATTAAAGGCATCCCACACTGAGGGTGTGTGTAAAATTTGAGTTTTACACACCTACTCAGCCTTTGTTTTATAAGATTGCTTGGTCATGTTTTTTTTCACCACAGCAATTATATAAAATAAAACCACATTCCTGTTTAGCCGTGGTCCCATCTGGCTTAAGTGCGGTCTGTAGCTGGTGAGACATTTCATTTTGTTTTGTTTTTAATTTGTAAGGTGTCTTTGCACTCCTTAAACAACTGTAGAGATCCAGGGTTACAATCATTTTTCTTTATTTTAAAAAAACTTTATTTACCGCTGCGAGCAGTGGCAGTGTGATGTTCAGGGTGACGGCTTGTTGCTGTATGCGCAGAGTGAGGAAAACCTGGCACGTGTTTGCTGTTATATCCAGCTGGTTATAACGGCAAATTATAATTGGGTTTTTCTATGAGTAAAAAACGCAACCTGGTAATTATATATAGAATAATGCATGGGGTGATGTATTTAATGAGAATTTTGCACACACATGAGGTGTTGGATGCTATATAAACCTTGAGAGTGAAGCTCGAGGGGTTATTCAAGCATCCAACAATGAGGGTGTGTAAAATTCAAGTTTTACACACTACCCCGTGTTTTATTTTATATAATTGCTGGAGGCATTTTCTCACCAGAACAATTATATAAAATAAAAATACATCCGTGTGTAGCCCCGGTCTGGTTGGTATAAAGACCATGTGATCTGCTGTCTGCTGAAAACTTTTTGGGTTTCTTTTCTCCTTTTAAAAAAAAAAAGGTTTACTCATGGAGTTAAGGTAGGATTGCCAAAGGTTACTGGTGACTGAGGCGAGTTTTTTTTTTTATTTATTTACTTAGGAGCTTCTGGCAGCAAAGTAGATGGAGAGCGAGAAAGGGAGGGCTAGAGGTTTGTGCAGGCATGGAGCATGGGAAACCAGGCGTGTGTTTGCCGTTATAACCCACGGGTTATAACTGCAAATTATAACCCGGTTTCCCTATGGGAGAAAACATTCCCCAGTTTTTATAATCCTATAATGCACATCCTGACATGACTTATTAGTTACTTATTTTACCTAATCCTCTAATTAATCTTTTAAGTATTTCACTTTAACAAGCACTTATTTCACTGTCCGTTTCAAAAACATATGACTATCCTCCAATATACCACACAATTACTACAGTATGTTCGTGCCATGTCCCTTGTCATGGTGAGCACTATGCTGTCATCCTGTGAGGTCTGAAAAATCCTGCTGACAGTTTTGCATACAGAGATCATTGAAAAGGAGGTAAAACATACTGCAAAACCTGGGAAAGCCAACTGAATTAAAAAAAAAAACGAACATGTTCCACATTAAATAGGGGATGTGCAATAGACTGACTTAAAATATGCCATTTATCTTCGTGTGTGTGTGTGTGTGTGTGGCAGGACCATTAACGCACAAGTGGCAGAGCCACAAGTGAGTTATAAAAGTCCTGCCCCCTCACAAGTGAGTCAGGCAATTGCATATTCAGGTCGTACAACATCAGTTTACTAGTTCTAGCTTTTAAATCTGCTGTTTGTGTGAAGGTTTAACTGTTTCTGTTTGATTTTAACTGCTGACTTGATTGCTCTGCATCGCTATTGCTATGTCATCAACATTGTGAATGCTGCTCTGTAATTGGTTTAGTTCCATTGTGCTGTGTCCAACAGGGCCAGATAGCATCTATGACTTATCCGGCTCACAATATAACATGATCTCTTGTGAGTTGGATATTTCACTTTTTATCTTGCCATTTTTATCTCCACTGGTATTGAGTAAGTTGTATTTTTACAACACGTGTGTTCTAATAAATAGCGAGATAAAAGGTTATTTTGACCCAGTATAGCAATATAAATCATCACTGAGCATGCTCAGAAATGTATTCTCACATGCAAGATGCCATATATCTTTTAAGATCTATTGTATTGATTAATGCTGAGCCATTGACCAGAGGCACACAGTTTACATTTTGTACTTCTTTCCTTTTGTCATCTTTTTTATCATTTCTATCACAAAACCACTTAAACACCTATTGTAGAAATCAAATATGGTATGTGCTGATATTATTTTTATCATCATTTGAGGGTACCGGTGTATTGCTGTCCCACTTGTGACTTCACCACTTGGGAGGTGTCAACAGACCAATGCCCTCTCATGAAGATGAAAATGGTATCTTGAGTCTGCGCCCTGTATATCTGGCTAGTGTACAGTGTGTTGATAAAAACATATGCTGAAGTGAATAACTGCAGCTTCTGTTTAAGTGATGATGTTTCTCTGTTCACAGATCTGGGAGTCGTAACCGTAAGATTAAAAGCATCAACCTGACAGCATTAGAAAAGCATGGCAAAGTCTATGAAGACGGTAAGCCTTGATCCAGCCTTTCAGCGCGTGGGGGTACGTGGATAGGGAGCACTGTACCAGCTTGTCAACCCTCAGAGCTAACCTTTTCCTCTGTTTGTGGGGAAAAGAAACCCTGCAGTGTTCATCATTTGTATTTGCTTACCCCTTTGTCTCTTTCTGTACATCTCTCTCTTTTTCTGTTTTCTGTCCCTCAAGTCTTTAATAACACCTCTGTATATATAGTAGTCTCTTTTATTGAGCCATTATAAATGCTCCAACCAGTGCCATTGAATGCCTCCGTTACTGAACTATATAATGATGAAATCCTGTGTGTTCTATGTAATTTTGTGTCTGTACCCCAGCCGTAACTAAAAATGGGCCCTTGTGATGCAGTCCACCTTCTGAGCAAACAATAATAGATATTATTAGCACTTTAATTTAAACATGATCACTAACACGCAGCAACATTTATAAAAATATTCGGCTGTATACACGCACTTGCTCCCTGTCATGCAGATGGCGGCAGGCAGAGGTGGTGAGTGAAGGGTCTGAGTCGGTCACCACTGCTGCAGCAGGGATGATGACAGATTTGACATTTGGAGGGTGAGCTGGGTGTGGATGGGGGTGTGTGTGGTGAGTACTGAAAGTGTGGGACGGGTGTGGTTACTGAAGATGTATCGGTGTCTGTGCGGGGGAAGGGCACTTAACTAAGGACAGTGGAAAATAATATTGTATATGTATGGGGATCGTGGTGGGGGGACCACTAGACAGCCAAAGACACCAGGAATATTATGGTATACAGATACTACAGATGGGTATCAAGGCGTATGGGGACCACCGGACTGCTGGAGAATGACAGCTTATGCTGTCTGTCAGTCAGGGATCTGGTGAGGGGGAGACAGCTGAGGCTCTGCACAGTGCCTCTTTGCATTCATGGCAGAGGCATTGTGCAGTGCTGCTAATGGCCACCTAGTAACATGCCCCTTAGCAACTTGCATGCTGTATGTGGTCACTAGCATGCTGGCTGCTGAATATGGCTCCAAGAAGCAAAGGCTCTATCCCATTTAGGACACACTGTCTCCCTTTGCTCTTGCAAGTCAGTTTCCACAGGGGGTGCTGCAAATAGTCACTTTGCTTGGTGCTGACATGACACCAGACTCGTACAGGCAGAGTGCACCAGGCAGGGTGTGCTGCCTAGCTGAATATGACACCCTGTCCAGCCACGCGCTGTTTCGTGTACACTGCTATTGATTGCTCAGTGCACACGGCCAACTTTGAATATGGGGGCCAAAGTGTACTTTACTAGATAAGCTGATTGCATTGTTCTGTCTATTACGAACTCCCCATGTGTAAAAAAAGAGTTTTTTTTTTTGGTGCGGTAATTGGCAAAATTGTTCATATAAGATTGTATGCATGATACAAGTGCTATCTTCTTACCCCAGGAATTCTCCAGTATTCCTAACTCTTGCAGTCAGCCTTTGAAGTACTGTAGAACTGCCTGTAGATAGAACATTATGCTAATGATGGAACCATTATTGGCTCGTGCCACTTATTCAAATGCTGCCCTTATCAACTGCTGCATTCTAAAATCCCTCAGATTTCTTTCTCCGCCTACCAAGTCGACGCCTCGGAGACTTCTCCCCACAGTCGTTCCCAAGTGTTACTTCAACAAATATAAGTATTTTTTTCTCAGAATTTTCATTTGCTGCCTTTATTTTCTGTTTTACTAGTAAACCACTAGTTAGGAATAGAAATTTTATGTGTTTCTCTTGGTTTCTCTCGGTTCGGGATAACCGCTGAGGAACCAAGGTTTTGTTAGTTTAGTTGGAGTTTTTTTTTTATTTTTTTAATACTAAAACCCCGGTAGTTTTACTTAAATTTAATTTCCTTTTTCTTAAGTAAAGAACCTGTAAATTTGGTTCTTTTTCTACAGACCCCGGTTTTGATCGGAACTTCATTGGTACTGGAACTGACTGCCACCGTGAATTAAAAAAAAGCAAAAAAAACTTTACTTCGTGGTTGAGGTATTTAGGTTTTATTTTGAAAACGTCAGAAAACCCTAAGAAGAAAACTGGTCCCACGGGGTTTAAAAATTGTTCAAAGTGTGGGGATGTTTTCGCCATGGCTGACAAACATGATTTATGTGTTGTCTGCCTTGGTGAGGAACATTTCTCTGCTGAGTGTGACATCTGTAAATCTTTCCCTCAAAAGACACTTGAAAAATGTCAGGGGAGACGTCACAAAAAGTTGGAGACGGGTGCTTCAGGCTTTGACCAGCCTTTACCCTCCAAAATATGCAGGTGAAACCGCAAACCCAAAGCAACCAACCCCGATAAGGATGATGCGTCAACCGTGAAAAGAACTGGTGAACCAGTTGAATCTCCGGTTCTAGCAAAAAAAAAAAAAAAACTGGAGAAAAAGCACACTAAATCCCCTGCTGAAAAACCTAAGGGGACTTCTGCAGTGCCTGGCAGTTTGCCTATGCCTGAGGATATTGCCCAGGCATACAAAGTAATTGAGGTTTTACTGGGGCTGGTACTGGTTCCAGTTCCCCAAGCACCGATTCAAACCCCAGTTCAGCAAACAATTTCCTAGGTCCCAACCTCATTCCAGGAACACATGGCGTATGAGGAAGAGGATGATGAAGAGAAAGGGGAACCCATAGAACCTGAAGTTTTCCCTGATCAGGAATTTGGATCTCTACCCAGGGCATCTGAGGACTATTCTTCCCATTTCTCCTTTGTGAGGAAGATGGTAGATGCTCTAGATATAGCCACTAGTGAAGTGGTAGAAGATGAAGAGGAGGTGGAGTACCTAGAGCTTAAGGGGCTAACACCATCTAAAAAATTGCCACTCCCCATTAACAAATTCTTTAAAAAAAGATATCCTAAAAATTCTGCAGACACCGAATTCTGTTCCACCTCTGGATAAGAGATCTGATAAAAAGTACTAATTGGATAGGGAGGGGGCTGAGTTTTTGTTTACTCACCCTGACAATCAAGATGTCATACAGACTGCAGCCTGTGACAGGGTAAAGGTGCCTTTGGCGTCACATCCTCCTGAGAAGGACTCTAGAAAGCTGGACAGTAAGGCCAAAAAGGGATACCTGTCAGCTTCATTAGCTATCAGACAGGCTAAACATCAGGCCTACGCTGCACAGTACCAACATCACTGTGGCAGTCTGTCTTATCTTTGTCTGAGAAAGCTCAGTCTGGTCACTCAGCTGATTTGGCTGAGACTGCCAGGTTCGGCCTGGAGGCTGCGAAGTATCAATTTCAGATGGCAGCAGATGCCAGTGACACTGCTGCCAGGTGTATGGCCCTCTCTGTAGCTCTCAGAAGGTTTGCATGGCTCAGGGCCACACACCTCATATAGGATACCCAGGCGAAAGCCATGGATTTTCCTGTAGAAAACAACTCTTTGTTTGGAGATAAGACAGAGTCCTATATGAAGGAGGTGGATGAGTATAAACAGTACCGTAGGAAGGGTGGGGCGGGTGGTACACCTGCCTCGGGCGCATGCCTCTGAGGGGTGCATTGGCGGTAGTTAAATCTGCTGTTACTTTAAAAAACATTTTCTTTCTTTTTTTTTTTTTAAATGCAGTAATTAATGCCTGCCAGTAGGGGCGCATCGGCATCCCCGTGGAAGGACCAGCAAGTCGGGGAGGGGGGGTTGTCACATGGTCTGCTGTCTGGAAAGGGAAAAAAATCATGTGATGGGGTCCAGAAACAGTATAACAGCCAGGTCCCGGGGAGACTCGCGGTTGCTGTAGTGAGGCGGATGAACGAATGGCAGTGTAACAAACACCTGCACTCAGTAGTTTAGTCAGTCAGAAGGTGGAGATAATACTTGCAGGAGTAGGAAGGAACGAATTATTGAGAGCAGAGACTAGAGTGCAAAGCAATGGAGCATGGCGTCAGTGTGTTGTGGTCTGGATGGAGAGATTAAGAGTAAGACACACACACACTAGTAGTGAAATGAGCAGCAACTGTCTGAGCGTCGGTGACCCACCCTGTGTAGCACTGCACTGACTGAAGCAAGCAGCAGTTACCAGCTAGTCATCTTTCCTCATCTTGTTCCCGGGTGGGGTGGGGGTTAGACTGAGTGAGTTTTATTTACAGTTTTGCTTCGTGCTCGCAGCCATTCTGAGTCCGACCTCCAGTCCACACAGCTTGGGGCTCAGTCAGTCATTCCTGGGTACTGGTAGTACAAGTTAGTTCTTAATCTAGGCTGACGTGGCACCCGGCTGGAGCAATGACTGACTGGGAGCCTGGCCCACCCTGGCCGCATTCTGTCTCTAGCTATTTTTTTGTAATGTGAGAGGGCACCTGGGGTAGGCGACTGGGACTCCGCCGACCACGGCTGGTAGGCTGAGCTAGCTGACTGCAGTGCTGAGACTGGAGTTCTGAGGGGAGTCCGAGATGTTTGTGAGGGCGGCAGGCAGGCAAATAGTCCTTTAGAGAGTAGTTCTGGGGTTTCAGGTACAGCAGATTTGGAAACCTTTCTTGGTCTCCCCAGCATAGGGGCGGGGGGTAATCAGTACAAGAGTGTCAGGAGCAGGTAACTCTGACCAGGTTTGAGGAAGTTACGTTGGTGCCGCGTTGGCAGTACAATCTATGTGCTTCTCTAAGACTAGATGGTCTTAGTGGCTATATGGGTCCTAGTTCTGATAAAAGGACTTTATATAGCTTGCCAGTGGCAAGCTATATAAAATCCTTTTATCAGAACTAGGACCCATATTAGTGGGAGTGTTTACTGACATTTTGGATCATGTGAAATGCCTAAAGACAGTTCTCATGTAATAATGTTTTTTTCTGTATAACAAAAGTGATAGAACCTGCATTGGAAACTAGTGGCCTATTAATTTAATGACCAGAAGATTTTAAATAAAATTCTATGTGCTGGGTTAACAACTGTAACCTCCTTTCTGTCTTTCTGGTAACTTTTTTGGCAGCTTCCCACTCTGTAGTACATACTTTGGCAATATTTCACCTCAGGGCAGACTGCTACAACCCACCTTGAGTCTACTAGTTGGTGACCGTCCTGGGCACCTCTCCTTCCTTCCCATGTCTAGGGGTATTGGATGTTATTTCAGTCATGGGGAAAGGGGAAGGGCCCCTGGTCAGGATTCAGACAGTTTGCCAGTGATTTCAACATAGATAAAATAGACAGTACCTCAGCAGTGGCTGGGATTCTTTCAGATGGTGGCGTGAACTCTATCTTTCTTGGGTGCTGGATGACTTGCTCACTAGCTGGAGGGGCAATCAGGCTATTTTTGTTAGTAAAGCCATTAGGAAACAACAGCAACAAACAGTTCATTAGGCAGAAACAAAATGAAGCAGTCCAGCTGAAAATCCAGATGCAAGCAAGCATAGTTTATTTTTTTCAGATCGTTACAAGGCTCAAGCCACAAACTCATCTGCTCCATGGAGCAGTAGGGGCACATATTCCAAAACAGCACAAACAATGGCAATCAGCTGTGGTACTTCACTTGGGGGTCCTGGGTCCTGAACAAATCCTGTCACACTTTCTCTTGAGAGCCAAATGGGCTCTCAGTACTCTGGTGGCAAACAAGCTCTAACTTTCTCTTCCTCTGCTTCTCTGTGGCCGTATTCCTTGCCATGGGGAACTTGGGATCCACTGCTGGTGTTTTCAAACAGGGAAACCATTTCTGGGATGGTGCACAGTCCTTTTTCTCTATGGCCATCCCACCCATGCCAACTCTGCGCAGGGTTGCAGTGTAGGGGCTAACTCTTCCCTGGGCACTACAGAAGATTTCACTCCCTCACAGTTAAGGCGGACATGGGCTTATGGCAAAATGTCCAGTCTGCTACCTCGGACCCTCCGAGACCTGATACCTGCCACTTACAACTCCCGAGTCTGCCACGGCAGCCACCAGTTCTCTCAGATTTTCTCCTATGGAGCCGGAAGAGCTCTTTCGATGCTGCTTCCTCGCTTTTGCTGATCTCTTGCCCCTCGTTCTCCTCACTTGGCGCGGATGGGGGCCTTCTTCCTTTTGGGCCGGGGCAATCAGCCCACCCCAGCCCCGGGAACCTCCGCCCCAACTGGTGGCCTGCCCCCTGACAGAGCTACTAGGACCCAGCTCCTCACAACAATGGCCACTCTCCTCTCCTCGAACTGTCAGCTGGACTGTTCACGTGGGCACTTTCTCCTGCTCTAACCCACTGATGCACATGATGCCAAGGCTCCACACTACCAAGCCTAGCGTCACGCAGGGTCCCGATGCCTATGGGCATCCTGGTAACCCCCAAAATGGAGGGGGATTACACAATCATAGCACATAAAGTTATCTCTCCTGTGCAGACCTGTGCGGTTCCTGGGAGGTCCCTGGGGAATAGTTTGATAGCCATTCAGGAGGTAGTGGCCTGGGACAATGTAAGATCCCTCAGAGGCTTTCTCTTGAGTTTGGACCAGGAGAAGACCTTTCACCAGTTATCCCATAAGTTTTTTATTTAGGGCACTTTTACATCATGGGATACCTAAGACCTTTGTTAGATGGCTCCATCTCCTATATGAGGGGGGCATCCTTCCAGCCCTTGATAAATAGTCTTATGGGAGACATAGTTCTGGTAAAAAAGGGGGCGAGGTAAGGTGGGGTGTCCTTTAAGTCCCCTGCTGTACATTCTTGATTTGGATATTCTGATACAAAAGTTTATGTTGTCTGAACACTTTACAAGGATTACTGTATCAGCTCAGACCCCCATGCTTTATGTAGCGATCTTTAACAGTATATTTCAGAAATGCATATAGGGTGGGTGGTTGATGGCATTCTTGGTCAGCAACTCATCCACAACAATTGCTGCTGCACACTCTATACCATCCACTCAGAGTCTCCCACATCTCATATTCTATGGGAGCAAAATATGCCCTCCCTGAAATCAGGGGTAGGGAACTGTAACAAAAGTATGTTTTTTCTTCGAGAAAGGCCCCAAAACTCACCACAGAGCATGCAAACCCCTCAGAGCTTCTGGGGGCCTTGCAGCCCCCAGACCCCCGGCTCTTTTTTTGGGGGTGGGGGGTGCAAACTTAGTCTCTTGCCCAGGGCACCAAAATGCCTTCCTATGGCACTGAGTATAAAGCCACCTACAGAAGCTATTCAGCCAAAGAGCTTCACCTTCCACCAGACCTTATGGAAGGGGAGGCAGGGGTAGAGCTAGTTACAGCAGGCCTTTCTGTCAGGCACAGCGTGTCCCCCAATACCAGCAGTACCCTCAGCAGACAGGGTACTTTAGAGGTAGGGGCAGGAAGGGGTCTAGGCTTGGCTCCCAGGCTGAACAGGCCCACCCCAACCCAAACAGAATCCCTGACTTACTTGCTAAGGCTGCCTCCCTTATCCCTGTAGGGGGCAGGCTGGCTCACTACTTCCAGGCTTGGAAAAACATAACCATAGACAAGTGGGTCCTGGAAGTAGTGGGTCAAGGTTTGTCCCTGAGTTTCAAATCCTTTCCTTCTCTAAGAACAAGAGTTTTCAAACCAGCTTCAAATACAGAAAAGAAGCTGTTGGAAAAGGAGGTGCAAAACCTGCTTTTGTCAAAGGCAGTGGAACCTGTTCTCCACAGCAAAAGGGAAAAGGGTTTTACTCGAGGTAGTTCCTGACCACAAAGAAAAATGGAGTGTGGCGGCCTGTCGTAGACCTAAGGTTACTAAACAGGCACCTAGTGAAGCCAAAGTTCAAAATGGTAACTTTGGCAGTGATTCTACCAGCCCTTCAAAAAGGAGACTAGTTAGCTTCCTTAGACCTAAAAGATGCTTACTTCCACATCCTCATAAGGGAGTCTCACAGAAAATACCTTGGGTTCAGACTCCCATCAAGCCATTGCCAGTTCTCAACCCTATCATTTGGTCTCACCTCCGTCCCAAGAGTGTTCACAAAGTGCCTAGCAGTGGAGCCGGTGGTAGGAAACTCACCGCAGCAGGTACAGAAGCACTTGCAGGTAACTCAAGAGCTCCTGGAGTCCTTAGGATTCCTAATAAACCTCAGAAAGTCTGTCCTACAACCAGTGCATGTTCTGCAATTCATGGACCCAGAACTAGACGCCGGGCTTACCTGCCTCAGGATATGGTAAACAGTATCCTACAAATTGCTGGCTTGTTCAGTCTGCACAAGCCAAAGACAGCAAGGCAGTTCCTACAGCTACTGGGACACATGGCTGCTGCAACAGGTACAGTCCTGGGTTCAAGATTCCAAATGAGAGATATACAGTTCCACCTCAGAGCACATCGGCGCCAGAGGAGAGACCCCCCCCCCTTCAAAGCTGATTCCAGTAACAAGGACATTACTGCAAGCCCTACAGTGGTGGAAGGAAGGAGACAATCTCAGGGAAGGGGTTCCCTTCCAGCAGGAGTCCCCATCAGTGATTCTCACAACAGACGCATCATTACTGGGGTGGGGTGCCCATCTAGGGGAACACACTACCCATGGAACCTGGTCGAGTGCAGAGCCACTCTAGCACATAAACCTGCTGGAACTGAGGGCAGTACTTCTAGCCTTGCAGACCTTCGCACCGTTGATGCAGGGCAGGGTGGTACAGGTCAGATCAGATAATACCACAGCCATGTAATACATAAACAGAGAGGAACATGGTTCAACCCCCTTTGCACAGAGGCGATGAAGATATGGAGTCTAGCTTATTCACTCAAAGCTTCAGTGTAAGCTATTCATCTGCCAGGCAAGGACAACACCCTAGCAGATGCCCTGAGTCGGATCAGCCAGACCCATTACGAGTGGACCCTGAATAGGCAGGTGTTGGAGGTAGTGTTCAGAAGGTGGAACACCCCAAAGATAGATTTCTTTGTGTCCCACAGTATTGATGCAGACCACCAGCCAGGGGTACAATAACCCTGGATGCTCTGACTCTGGACTGGTTAGGGAGACAACTTTATGCCTTCCCTCTCCTTCCTCTAATCTTCAGGGTTCTGATCAAACTCAGATCCCAGCCAGCATCAATGATCTTGATAGCACCAGATTGGGCCAGGCAGCCATGGTACTGTCTGCTGCTCTCCATGTCTGTGGAAAAGCAAATACACCTCCCTCGGAGGCACAACCTGTTAACCTCCAACCAAGGGAGGATCCAGTATCCGAAACTCAGATCCTACAGGCTGAAGGCATGGCTCTTGAGGAATTAGAGTATGCAGGCTTGCATCTCTCAGAAAGTGTTCTGGATGTTTTACGAGGTTAGTGGAAGTCCGTTACCAAGAAAACCTTCGCTTCAAAATGGAAAAGGTTTTCTATTTACTGCTCCACCAATGGTGCATTCTCTGTGCTTGCAGCCCACCACTTTAAAAGTCCATCTGGCTTCAGTATCTGCTTATATTTCAGCTGGAAAGGGTATCTCTATGGCATCCAAACCTATTTTCAAAAGGTTCTTCAGAGGTTTGGTCCACCTACATCCCCATCACAGGGAGCCGGTGCCAGCTTGGAACCTGAATGTCTGCATTGCCCAGCTCATGGGCCCCCCTTTTGAGCCCATGGTCTTAGTTCATTTGAAGTATGTTACTTGGAAAACTGTGTTTCTGTTAGCTATCACTTCTGCCAGAAGGATTAGTGAGCTTCAGGCTTTGTGTATTGAAAAAGACTACATCTCATTTCATAGGGATAAGGTAATTTTGAGAGCAAATAGGAAATTCCTTCCTAAGGTGGTTTCTGATTTCCACTTAAATCAATTCATCACTCTGCCAGTCTTTTTCACTGAGCACGCTCTAGTTCAGGTGAATGTCGACTCCACAGTCTTTATGTCAAGAGAGCCCCTGAGTTACTACATGGTTCCCACTGAAGATCAGAGGTAGAACAGACAGCAGATGTTTCCGACTTATGGGGATGTGAGTAAAGAAAATCCAGCATCTAAAAGGTCCATTTCTTGCTGGATAGTTTAGTGCATTCAGTTCTGCTATTCGAAAGCTGGAAAGGAGCCCCCAGCAGGACTGAGAGCTCATTCCACAAGGGGAACAGCTGCTACTATAGCAGCTGCCAGGGATGTTCCGTTGTAGGAAATCTGTAAAGCACTCACCTGGAGGACAGTTGACACCTTTACAAAGCATTACAGCCTGGACACCCAGTCCAGAAGTGATGCTAGGTTTGGCACTGCAGTCCTGCAGAGCCTGTTTCCCAAGTAGGTTCTGTGCCCATCTCCAAAGGTACTGCTTTTTAGTCTGCAAGAGTTAGGAATATTGGAGAATTCCTGGGGTAAGAAGAAAAAGTTACTCACTGTAGTAATCTTGTTTCTTCCAGAGTATTCTCCAATATTCATAACTCACCCACCCTGTCTCCACTTCTAGAACCAGTGGCCTCTACACTCCAAGCTGAAAAAACAGGTGCAAAGGTGCCACACACTGGCATACTTTATCTTTTTGGGCCCTGCTGGGCATTGTTTCCTCTTCTTCAGGTTATTCTGACATTCGGTGGGGGTTGTTATGGTTATGGGCAGAGCCTACAGCCATTCTGCTTTCCCTTGAAAAAAGGTGTTTACGTGGAACATATCTTTTAGGAGTTTTCAGTGTATCCTTCCATTCTGCAAATCTCTGTGGCATTTAAAGAAATACTACCTTCTTTCTGCTTAACTTCAGGGTCACACAGTATGCAAGTGGAGGCTAATGGGATTCAAACCCAACTTTCCAGGTTTGCAGCTCGGTGCTCTAACCACAACACTATACTGCTTACTTGTATAGACAATATACATTTCTGTTTTGGTTCAGATGTATCCAGTACATGCAGCATTTCCTTCAGACAGCCTGCTTTGTTAAAATATTACTACGCTCAGACCAACTTATGATTTACATCTTGTCATGCTTAATTTAACAGCAGATCCTGAATTATACCTCTGAAGTTGACCTAAAGGTCAAAGGTTATCCAGAGATAACAGCAAGCAGAGAGTCTACCCACATATAAAGGCTGACAGCTCACCTGGCCACAACACTGTAGAGCCTAAATTCCTTATGTTGGGAGCTGATGCGCTAGCCCACCCTGTTCCAGAATTATTTAATCGATCCTTCCTTACTTGCACTGTCCCTGAAAAATGGAAAGTAGTGGTAGTCGTCTCCTTCCACAAGGGAGATCCCACCTCGATAGTGGAAAATTTCATGCCTATTTCAATACTTTGCCCTCTAACAGAAATGCAAGAGCGGATAATCTATGACCACCTACAGGATTACCTTGACCGCCACCATCTGCTCTCGACCTCTCAGCATGGGTTTAGGAAAAAACACAGTACACTTACAACCCTGATTAAAGTCACTTCTGATTTAGTCCTTGAAATGGACCATGGCTGTGCCACTGGAGCAAATTTCGTAGACTTGACCGAGGCTTTTGACTTGGTCAGCCATGGCCTTCTGTTACAACAACTGCATGTCTCTGGCCTTGATGCCACTACCCTGACCTGGACCCAAAGTTACCTTTACGGCTGTACCCAAAAAGTAAAATGGGGAGGCTCCCTATCTGACCTGAGGCCCATTACCCATGGTGTCCCCCAGGGCTCCATATTGAGCCCAATACTTTTTTTGCTGTATATTAATGACCTCCCTAATAATTGTGGTGGGGCCGTTGTTCACCTATATGCAGATTATGCTATCATCTACCATTCTTCTCCTGATATCGGGTGTCTCAGTTCAATGATAGCCTCCGATTTCCACACCCTTGAGGACTGGTTCCTTCAGAGGCAGCTTGTCCTTAATACTAAAAAAACAAAGAGCATGCTATTCGCCAACTCATCCCCATCAACCCTCCCCCCCGGCTGTACTCTCACAAACTGGGGATGCACTCGAATCAGTCAAGTCCTTCAAATACTTGGGAGTCACCTTAGATCCCTCATTTACCCTGGATGTGCTTGTTACAGCCATTACCAAAACTATAAACCAAAAAATCTGTGTCCTCTACTGCATCCGTCCGTTCTTTACATTGACCTCCTGCTGCAAGATTGCAGATGCCACGCTCCTGCCCCTCCTTTTGTATGGTGCTCCATTACTACTCTCTGCTACCACATCCGTATTATCACGCCTATCACTGACCTACCATAGAACTGGCAGGCTTGCTCTCGGGGCCAATGCTCGGCACCATCACTGCGTTGTCCTGCCTGCCCTGGGATGGCTACCCTATGAATTAAAATTATGCTGTGCCACACTAAGCTTTATATATAAGCTTGTACATCACTTCACTCCTCCTTGCCTTGCTTATATTGTTCAACGTCATCTCCCTCGACGTGCCCTCAGATCTACCTCCTTGCTGCTTCTCTCAGTGCCAGACTTATGACACTCCATGGCTCGGAGATCATTTGTATTTTCTGCTGTGTCCTACTGGAACTCTGTACCTTCTTGTATACTGGCCTGCACCTCCCTCTCTCAATTTCAAAGTTTGCTGTTATCTCACCTAACCGCTCCACCTTGCTCCTGCTTCCGCTGACTCCTAACCCCTGTTCACTCATTGCATGATTCTCCTAGCAAAACCTTCCACTCTATCTATCTCCTGCTCTACAAGAAAAAAAAAATACTGTAAATGATGTCTGTATGTAAGGTTTTGTTGACTGTGCTTTAGATTGCTTATTTTACATAACTGAATGTAATTGATGTACTCTCTTACAGTATGTATGACTACTCCTTGTCTAATTTCTTGTATCAATGAATGCACTGTCAATGTACTGCACTTCCCGGATCGCCCCTGAAAAAGGGACTGTCTTGCCTCAGAGGGCCTACCCGGTTACCAAAATTCAATAAAAGAAATAAGTATATTATACCATGTTACAGTCTAATGAACATCAAACCATTAGGATTCACTATTCACTAAATTATACGTCAAGTTCGAAAGCCTCCCAAAAAGACATGCTTCCAGAATGAGACACAAGCAGCACAGAGTAGAATGCAGCTTCAGTTCAGTTCAGAACTCTGTATGTTTGAGAATATGGTCAATGAAAAGCAAATAACCCTAGGTTCATAAATTACATGCCAAAATGTGACTTACTGTCAAGTAAAAAACAAGCCCCAAAAGTACAACAGAAAAGTCTATACATGGCATACAGAGAGATTAAAGTAATGTTTACCCAAAGTGAGTAAGTGCATTACATTGTATGTAATGTACAACTAGCTGGTGATATTTTCCCAACATACTCTCAACCAGGTATTATGTTCCAGAAACCAAAAGGCCCTCGGTGCTGTAACAAGATTTTATACGTGATAATATCAATCGTCAGTTATAAGTGCCAGATAAAAAGAACTAGTCTGGGACCCCCAAGAAATTAAGTCTGTGCAGTTTGATATGTACAGATTTCAACAAAGTGTCAGTGTATCATAAAACTAATACGTTTACAGAAACAGTCATGGACTCTAAATAAGAACTCCTAGGAATTAAATCCTCCCCCTCTACAGGTCACTGGTCAGGCTGCACTTGGAGTAGTGTGTGCAGTTGTGGAGGTCATACCTGAGACAGGATATCAAGCTACTGAAGGGAGTGCATCGGAGGGCAATGAGGATGATACAGGGAATGGAGGGGAGAGACTATGAGAACAGGCTGGGGGAACTGAATATGTACACCCTGGAAGAGAGGAGAGGAGAGGAGAGATGGGGGGGACATGATCGAAACTTTCAACAAGGATGGAGCCAACAGGGTTTTTAAAATGAGGAAGGGAAGGGACACAAGACGGCATGGGCTAAGAATAGAGGGGGAAGATTTAGGAGGGAGAAGATGAGGAGGCATTACTTCACAGAGAGAATGGTGTCGAAGTGGAATGCCCTACCAGAGAGGGTGATATCATGCAAAACTGTGGGTAGCTTTAAAAGGGCATGGGATAGAGAACAGGGGAGAGTACGGGTGGGTGAGGCTGAGAATGGCTGAGGACAGACAAAAGGGGAAGGGGTGGGGCAGCTGTAACCTATGGGCGTTAGCTGCACACTCGAGCAGATGTTGATAGACCAGGAGGTCTGTTTCTGCTGGCACGTTCGTATGTTCATAAATGCAACCATAAATGGTGCATTAATAAATACACTTATCGAAAGGGTGTATTTCTGACACCTCCACCATGAATTTTGCTGTATTAAAAGGCCATATGGTTAGTACTGAAAATGAGATCAGTGTTGGTTTAATTTTGATATAGATGTGAAAATGCCTTTGTGAAACAGGGATATTGTCACCTTTATAAGACCTTGTAATCATGTTAATGTTTTTTAGCATGAATGACAAACAACTACATTTGCAGCACTTAATGTTATACACAATACCAACTTTCTGATATAACCCCAGCAGATACATGGAAAGGAAAAGGGGAAATTGTTTAACCAGGAAAGGCACACTAAGCCAGAGCTTGTTTCCATGTGTGACCTGGGAGCACAAGGAAGTTAAGTGACTTGCTCAGAGTGACACAGTATGCAAGTGGAGGTTGATGGGATTCAAACCCAACTCGCCAGGTTTGCAGCTCAGTGCTGTTAACCACAGCATTATACTGCCTACTTGTATAGACAATATACATTTTCTGTTTTCACGGTGTATATCAAAAAACGGTTTGTAAAAAATGCCCTTTATACCCTAACAAATGCCCTTCCAATTTTCAGCACCCCCATCTATTTTAATCTTCTGGCACCCCTGTCTGCGAGCATTGCTACTTGTCAGAGATGCGCTTCCAACTTAGAATTTCCCTGGTTAACAACGGGTACACTGGATTACATTCTAATATACAGCACAGAGCAAGATGAATTAAACTAAAATGTTTAGTGACTGCAGCGTACAATCTCAGATTATGTCTTCATCACAGTTAAGACTGCTGGAAGCCGTGCAAAGATAACAAAAAAACAAGCATTTGTCAATGCTGAAGATTTCCTTGCATGGTGTATGTGGGATGGTATTCAGCGGCGCTCATGGCGCTCGTTACTTGGAGCTTCTTCAAGCTCCTCACAGCCATATCGGCTCTAGCTAGATTTTGTTTTCCTCCAGCTGGAGGTTTCTTTAGATTAGGTTAGTTTTATTGTTGTATAGATGATCTTACTTCAAGTGGGAACTCGTGCAGCAGGCTATTAGCATTAGGACTAACGCCGCAGGCTGTAGGACCCACCGGAAAACTCTTTGCTAGCGGTACCCAGCAGGACCCGCCCCTGACGTCAGCTCCACCCTGACGTCAGCCATGGTACAAAAGGGGGCGATCCCCAGCTCCACCGCTGTTCTTTTCCTGCTGCAGACCTGCTTTCAACAGTTACCTTCGCTTGTTGTAAAGCAGTTCAGTGAAGTTTCTCGGGAGTTTTTTTTTTATCAGTTAGTGTAGTTTTTCTCATCGCATATCTTCTCCATCGTCGGTGTCTTCTTCGGTGCCAGAGAAAACAAAGTGCTCCTGTGGCCATCAGATTCCAGCAAAGGACGCCCACGAGGCCTGTGTCTTCTGCCTGGGCCCAGACCACGATCTCAGGCCTGCGGCATCTGCAAGGGCTTTACCAGTAGGACAAGGATAGGCGTCTGAAGGCTCTAAAAAAACATCTGCTAGAAAAACAGGTCGCAGTGATGCAGAGCTGTCCGGGGGAGAAAGCTAAACACAAAGAAAAATCCCACCACAAGGACCGTGGTCGGTCCCGCTCTTGCTCACTGCACAGAAATGCTTCGTCCTCTGGATTGGGCGGCTCCGCCCACTCGCACCACTCCAAGCACTCGGAAGACTGGAGCAAGACTTCTGGCCTTGCCAAGGCCTCGACTCTGGCTGGGACACCTAAGGAAAATCTGCCCGCGAAGGGCACGCCATTGTGACTTCCCTCCACTCTGGGCAAGTCATCCAAGTCCTCCTCCTCCTTGGCGCAGGCCTTGGCCTCGCTGAAGAAGGCCTCAACCTCTGCGTTACCTGGGGCTCCGGGTAACGCCTCTTCGAAGGAGCGAGATTCCCGTCAAAGGCCTCCTCAGGTTCCCACCCTTCCAAGCCAGCCAAGATGGACCCGGCGCCGGTCAAGCCTTCAGCCACAGTACCGGCCTTGGACACCAGAGCTGGCCATCCCCTGGTCAAGGCCGCATCAACCATGGTTCGGTCGCCAATTTCGAAGGTCCCTGACCCCAGAAGGTGCCTCATCAAGCACCTCCCCCTTGGATATTCCCGATCGTCCAGCCTCTTTCATCCCTCCGGCAGGGACAGCGGCTTCCATTTTTAACAAAGAGGAAGTGACAGAGCTGTTCCAATTTTGGTGGAGCCAAGTTAAAAAGGATGTGCCCCCCCCAAGCCAGACCCGGCTCCAGTGCCTGACTGACCAGATAACAAGACCCCTGAGTGTAGTCCTTCGGCACCACCCACAAAACCTACCCCCAGGCGAGTGGCCCAGATTGTCCAAGTCCCACTCTCTCTCCATGGTCAGGACCCGATCCTGGTCTAAAGACTGCCACCGGCACCACTCCAGGTCGGCCAGCCATCGCCAGTCTCTTCCTAAGAGCAAGTCCCGCAGCTGCCATCGGTCTACCAGCCACCGCAGGGTGCTCCCAGCTGTTGTCGTCCCAGACTGACGCGTCCGCCTCCATCGCTGGTCTCTCTAAACTGGACGCCAGTCCCACAGTCGATGCCGGTCGGTCAAGTAACCGCATTCTAGGAGTAGTTTCTCAAGGCAAGGTCGGCTTCTCCCCGCTTTAGCAGGCGCCAGTCTTCTTCTTCTTCCTCTTCGACAGAGTGGTCCCTCTCGGGGGAAAGGGGCTCACCGGACGATAAAGAGACCCTTACTCGCCTCCTGACGACCCCACATTTATGGATGTCATGAGGCACATCCAGGCCTCCAGTGGTTGGGAGACAGAGGACCTGAATCCAGAATGCCGGAGGCTAGCCAGGTACTTGAGGCAAAAGGAGCCTAAGCCTCTAGTAGTGCCTACTTTGGTGGATACTTTCCAGGACCTGACCAGGCTTACCTGGAAACATCCAGCCACTACCCCGGCTGTTTCCAAGAAGTCAGATAGGCTGTACAGAGCACTGAGAGAGGAGCCCTTCCTGGCGGAATACCCTCAGGTGGACTCGGTGGTCATCATGGCTGCTCATGATAAGTCCAAGCAGCTGAAGCACCTTAGTTCGCAGCCTCACGATCAAGAGTCCAGGTATCTGGCACAAGTGGTCAAAAAGATATACTCTGCCTCCACCTGTTCCATAAGGTTCCTTAACTTCCTTACACATGTGGTCCAGTACCAGAATGTGTTATGGGAGAAGGGCCAGGAAGTAGTTGGTGCCTTGTTAGATTCGGCTCAGAAGATCAAGCTGCTGGAAATTCTTAAATCAGATTGGACGTAGGCATGCGTGTGCTGCGTGTCTCATACGACCACTGCAGACACGGCGTCAAGGGCGGCAGCCTGTGACGTCTGCCTAAGGCGCCACACCTGGCTAAGGGTCTCCGGATTCTCCCATGACCTGCAGTCCGGAATCAAGGATCTTCCCTTCCAGGGTTTTGTCTTGTTTAGGGAGGAGACTGAGAAACTGATTTCTTGCCTCCAGGGATCCAGGAAATCGATTTGGTTCATCCATCAGCTTTATAAGGGGGACCAAAAGCACTTTCGCAAACAGCCATTTCAAAAGTCCTCAGGGCAGAATACTTGTGGCAACCAATTCCCGCAGAGAGGAGGCTTCAAGAGGAAGGCCACAACCCAGCAGGCCGGGCGCCCCTGTAGAGGCCCAAAGTCCTCTCAGCCCCTCTGCCTCCCGGATCCGCCCTAGTGACTTCTCTGCTGACTTCAAGAGGTAGAAGGGGAGGCAGTGGGGGTCCTCCCTCCTTTTGGAAGGGGTGAGAAAGATTACCTCAGACCTTTGGGTCTTAGACATTATAAGGAGGGGACAAATGCTGGAGTTCACACAAATCCTCCCCCCCCTCCCGAGAATCCACCAAGGTCCTCACATTATCCTCCTTCCCACATCAGTCTAACAGAAGGAGAGATTCAGGCCCTCTTGCAGAAAAGAGCAATAGAGCCAGTCCCTCGGGGGCAATAAGGAAGAGGGTTTTACTATCACTTCTTCCTGGTGCCAAAGAAAACGCACAATCTTTGGCCCATCCTGGACCTCAGCTCTTTAAACCACTGTATAGAATACAAAAAGTTCGGGAGGGTGACCCTTCCAGGCCTCATTCCTTTGCTGCATGAAGGGGATTGGCTGTGCTCCCTGGACATGCAAGATGCTTACATGCACATAGGGATCTTTCCTCCCCACCGGACGTTTCTGAGGTTCCACTTCCAGGGGAGGCATTATCAGTTTCAGGTACTGCCATTCGGCTTCTCCTCTGCTCCTTGAGTCTTCACAAAGTGCCTAGCAGTGGTATTTGCAGCTCCATGATGTGAGGGTCATTATGTCTTCCCTTACCTGGACAACTGGCTTTTAGCAGCTCTGTCACGGGCACATCTTCTTCACACTCTCAGAGACACTTATACTTTATTCCGAGAGTTAGGGATCACTCTGTATCTGCTGAAATCATCCCCAGAGCCCAGCCAGTGACTCTCCTTTATTGGGGCAGTTCTGGACACGGTCCAAGGCATGGCCTTCTTCCCGCAGGAAAGGGGGATCGTCTGTGGGAAGTGGCCTGAATGGTGCTAAAGATCCCTCAGATCCAAGCCAAGACTTTCTTCAGGCTTCTGGGGCACATTCCGGTAGATCCTTTGGCTCACCTGCACATGAGGGTCCCTCAGTGGATTCTCAGGGTGAAAAGGGACCAAAGTTACGAAGGTCTACACCAGTTGGTCCGGATCTCGGACCCAGTCAGGAGGACACTCGTTTGGTGGTTGAACCCCTCCAATGTAGAAAAAGGGGTTCTTTTCCGGCAGGAACCACTCAGCCAGACCTTAACCATGGACGCTTCTCAATGGGTCAAATATGGATCTCAAATGGGGAGCGCATCTAGGAGACAGCCAGACCCAGGGCGTTTGGTCTCCAGAGGAGCGCAGTCTCTACATCAGTGGTCTAGAAATGTGAGCAGTCATCAGCGCCTTGCAGGCCTTTCAAGAGGACCTAACGCCAGGCTTTCTCCTTATTCAGACAGACAATACGGCCGTTGTCTTTTATATCAACAAGCAAGGGAGCACGCATTCCTACTCCCTGTGCAGGGAGGTGATGAGAGACTGGTATTGGGCCCTGGAACATCAAATCAGTCTAGCCATGGTGCATGTTCCAGGCATCCAAAACATCTTGGCCGACAGCTTAAGTCAGGTCCCGGTCCAAGGCGCATGAGTGGGAGCTACTCCAGTCAGTAGTGGACCAGCTCTTCAACACTTGGGGTCTTCCAGAGCTGGACCTCTTTGCATCTCCACGCAATGCCAAACTGCCACATTTCTGCTTGAGAGAGCATACGCCTGGTGCTTTCTGGTCAGACGCATTGTCCCTCTGTTGGATAGGGAGGTTCCTGTACGCCTTTCCTCCCTCCCTCCCTTCCCTCTAATCCAGAGGGTCCTCTTGAAATTGCTGGCCGAGGGGACACACATGATTCTGGTTGCCCCGCTATGGCCCCGGCAGATTTGGTTCCCACTACTTCAGCAGCTAACGTTGGAACCTCCAGTTCAGCTGCCCCGGAGCTCATATTTGCTATCTCAAGACCAAGGCAGGTTGGTCCATCTGGATCTCAAGTCCCTGCACCTTCATGCATGTCTCCTGCAGACATAGTAAAGACTAGGTATGGGGGGTCCTCAGGAGGTGGCGGATGTTTTCGTATTGGCGACAAAGCCCTCTACTAGATCCACTTACTCTATGAAGTTGAAACATTTTTGCCTTTGGGCTTTTTCCCGTCACTTAGACACACTTACCTGTCCAGTGAACTCAGTTTTGCAGTATCTCCTCTCCTTATTAAGTCAAGGCTTGAGCTACTCCTCCATCAAGGTGCACTTGTCAGCAGTCTCTGCCTACCATGCGTTGGTGGAAGGCAAAACCATAGTCCAGCTGGACGTGTCCCATACTTTCTTAAGGGGCATTCTGCACATAAAGCCTCCCTTTAGAGATCAAGTAACCCCCGGGATCTCCTCTTTGTACTGGAGAAGCTTTCCCCACCCCTTTGAACCGGCCGAAGATTGCGAGCTATGTTTCCTTTCTTAGAAGGTTTCCTTTTTGATTGCTGTTACTTCAGCTCGGAGGGTTTCCAAGCTTCAGGCCCTGATGTGTAAGGAGCCTTATTTAATTTTTCACAGGGAAAGAGTTTCCCTTAGAACAAACCCTAAGTTTCCTCCCAAAGTGGTTTCAGAGTTGACTTAGAATCAGTTTGTAAACCTTCCAGTTTATCACCCTAATGCTTCTAACAGAGGGGAAGCTGTCCTGCACACCTTGGATGTCCACAGGGCGCTGAGGTATAATCTTCAGCCTGTGGCTTCTCATCACAAATCAGAGCAGCTTTTTGTGGCTTTTGAGCCTCAACACCTGGGCAAGCCAGTATCTAAACAGACTATCTCGAGGTGGTTGGTCTACTGTATAGGCTATTGTTGCAACAAACATAACAAACCTCTCCCAAGTATTGTAAGAGGTCATTCTACCAGAGGAGTGGCTACCACTTTTGCCTCTTTGAAAAATGTCTCTATAGGAGACATCCGCGCAGCGGCTGCTTGGAGTTCAGTGCACACCTTTGGCAGGCACTACAGCCTGGATATTGCTTCCAGGTGCAGGGCTTGGTTCGGCCTAGTGGTCCTCCAAGGATTGCTCTCCTAAAGTGCCTACCCATTTTTCTTTGTAGGCTGTGCTGTTTTGTCATCCTCCTCCTGGGGTGGATCACCCCCTCTGCACGGGATTGCTAGGGACTCAGTCCTAATGGTAATAGCTTGCTGCAAGAGCTTCTACTCAAAGTAAGATAGTACAGTTATGTAAGAACTTACCGTAACAGTAGATCTTCGAGAGGAGTGCTTGCAGCAGACGTTGCTTTCCTGCCCTCCTTCCCCCTGGAGAGTTTCAGCATCAGGTAGGCATGCTTCACCTGGTCCGCCTGTCAGAACCTGTTCACGGGTCTTCGGCGGGTGAACTGAGGTGGAGCTGGGGACCACCCCCTTTTGTACCATGGCTGACTTCGGGGCAGAGCTGACGTCTGGGTGGGCCCTGCTGGGTACAGCTAGCTAAGAGTTTTCTCTTGGGTCCTACAGCCTGCAGCATTAGTCCTAATGGTAGTAGCCTGCTGCAAGAGCTCCTCTCGAAGATCTGCTGTTACGGTAAGTTCTTACGTAGCTGTACTTTGTCCTTGGTTGGGCCTTTCCTTGCAGGCTTTTCATGAAATCTATGGGGTTTTAAAACGCAGCAATTGATAAGGGCAGCATTTGAATAAGTGGGGTACCGCTGGGTTCAGTACTGGGGCCGGTCCTTTTTAATGTCTTTATAAGTGACATTGCAGAAGGACTGGAAGGAAAAGTATGTTTCTTTGCAGATGACACAAACATCTGCAGCAGGGTTGATATTTAAGGTGGGGTGGAAAGGATGGAAAGGGACTTGGCAAGGTTGGAGGAATGGTCCAATGTATGGCAGCTTAGATTCAATGCAAAGGAGTGCAAAGTAATGCACCTGGGAAACAAAAACCCAGGGGAAGAGTACACAAAGGGGGGTGAGATACTGACAACAACAAAAATGGAAAGGGACCTGGGGTAGTCATATCAGATGACTTAAAGGTGGGCCAGCAATATGAGAAGGCAGTAAGGAGGGCTGGGGGGGATACTGGCATACATAGGGAGAGGCATCACCAGTAGAAAACAGGAAGTTGTTGTCCCTCTGTACAGACAGTTGGTAAGACCACGTTTGGAGTACTGTGTACAGTTCTGGAGACCCCATCTCTGCAAAGACATAGACAGGGTGAAGGCTGTCCAGAGGAGGGTAACCAAAATGGTGCAGGGTCTGCACCAGAAGACGTATGAAGAAAGACTAAAGGAGCTTAAGATGTATAGGCTCGAGAAAAGGGGGTGGGGACATGGTAGAAACTTTCAAATACCTCAAGGGAATCAACAAAGTCCAAGAGGGTAGCATCTTTCAGAAAAAGAGATGTGGGGGGGTCACGTGATGCCGTGCAGCTAGAGGCAGCGTTTTCGCGGAGCTCCCGCTATCCACCCATTTCTAAACTATTTTCAACCTACAAAATCGACATCTAAGTCCTGATTTATATCCGGAGTACGGATAACACTCCTCTGTACTTGGCAGCACTGTGTCTTGTGCATATTAATGCACTCGGAAGACGATTGAGATGGAAGCGGAGATGAGGCCTGCTGGCATGAAGCATACTCCACCATCCACACCTGAGAAATCTTCTAAAAAATCTAAAAACCAGAATTCCGGGGTCTGCAGCCAAGCTACCCCCTTCCAATGTTTCACCAGCTCCTCTTACCGAGGATCGTTTCTTGCAAGAGCTCATACCGTTTAAAGAAACACTGGACGACATTTCTACTGAGCTAAAATTGCTAAGGGGAGATCTTAGCACCCTAGCCACCAGAATGGGAGATTCGGAGGCAAGAACTTCCTCTTTGGAGACCTGGAAGGAGAAGATAGAACCAGAGATTATTCATCTCAGACAGCAGATCAGTAAACTGCAACTCAAAATGGAGGACTTAGAGGGAAGGAGCCGAAGGAACAACCTGGTGATCCTGGGCCTCCCCGAGACCAAGGAGGGCCCTGATATCAATCTTTTTCTCCTGAAGTTTCTCAGCAAAGTTGTTGGGCCTTCTCCTGTCAATCCACAATATCATATTGAACGTGCTCATTGATCTCTCAGACCAAAACCTGCAGCTGGAGCACTGCCTAGGCCCATCATTATCAAATTTCTAAGCTTCTTAGAAAAACAGCATGTATTATCAAAGGCAAGAGAACTGCAAGCAATTTTATGGAGTGGTTCCAACCTATGTATTACTCAAGATCTTCCCTATGAGACGAGGCAAAAACGCTCAGTGTTCCATTCTGCAGTCAGCAAGTTGATCGCAGCGGGTATTCGCTACAAAATGAACTACTCTGCCAAGCTACAAGTAGCCATCGATGGTTCTTGGTACTCCTATGAATCCCCAGAGAAAGCGGCATCGGATCTCTCTCTCAAGTTGCCTAACTTGTTCAAACCGGGCTGAACCTCTGAAGTACTGCCAAGAAGTTACCTTCTGTTACAAGCTGCATTTCTGGACTCTCACCTTTTGTTGTTGATTTCTCTCTTCTTTTCTCGTCTGGTTTCTCTGGTGGCTGGGGGGGGTGGTTGGTGGGGTGGACCAGGCTTGGTGAGGCTGGTCTGACATGATAGCTCGTAGAGGCCTGCTGATTAGCGGGGGACTCTGGGTGTGGTGGTGGTTTCTACAGATGCAGAACTGTCGGACCACTTGGTCCCTCTAGTACCGTTGTTCCCCGGTTCCTCCGTGCTCTCGCTCAGGTAATTAGGTTTAGTGAACTTTTTTTTTTTTTTTTTTTATCTTTATCTTTATACCCCTTCTACTCCCGGAGCCCACTCCTTCCTTCCTCTCAACTTCCCATTTCCACCTCCGTGGGATCTGCCCCTAGAGTGCCTCCGCCCTCCTGCACATTGGGGTCTGTCCTCTTTTTCGGTGGTCCTGGGATGGTACCGAGAGGCTATCATCTAGTGCTACCGGGAGGATTTTCTCGTTTTCTTCCCTAGTTTCCCCTATCCCTCTGAGACGTGCCAGCTAGGACATACGTCCGACGAGGCGTGCTGCCTGCGCTCATCCTTCATGCGTAGCTGACGCCTCCTCCCGGCTCCGACGAGGGAGCCCTCCGTCCCTCTCCTTGGTCGGGTGCTTCCACCGCCGCGAGAGTGACGCAGATCGCGGGGACGCCGGTCATGGCTCCCACCCCTGAGGGAGGAGAGATCCGCTGGGACGCCGATCCTCCCTCCCTGCTGACCTCGCAACCCGAGTCCGCTCCTCGTCTGGTCGCCGCGTAGCGCGGTGTGGCGCCTAGCGCCTCAACCCTCAGCGCCACCGGGCCGGCGTAGGTTTAGTGAACTTTTATAAGCAATTTAGACAAGAGAGGTCACTAGGTAATCCTCGTATATCCGTAGACAAGTGTGGATGATGGAGTTAGAGAGGCCTTTCGAGAAGAGGCGATAGACTAGGCCAATAATAGGCAGTGTGGACTGTGGGCCGCTATTGTGAACATTCCAGAGGGGGTATTGCAAGACGTCAATACAGTTCTACTTGATGCCTAACAAACTCCTATATTTGGAAGCAGAATCCCTTACCATGATTGGTTTTTTGATTGCGGTGAAGCCTGAAGCTGGCCCCCTGGGCTGGAGGGGCTGACTGTGACTCTCATCACTGCCATTGGGGCTTCAGGGATCTACACCCCAAGCCTACCCAGCCTTAAACTCGTGCGTGTTGTGTAGCACGGCTATTTTCTTGAGGGGTTAGGGGGATTAGATGGTAGTTGGTAGGGGAGTGTCATGTGGTGACCCAGTCAGTTAGTATTCCGGCCAGAGACCATCTTTCTCTTGGCGGAGACTGGAATTCAGAGGGCCCCGGTGGGTTCTCACTCTCAATTGAGGTCTGGTGGCATCGAGCCCAGAAGCAATGGTGCACCCTCCGAATAGATTTATTAAGCATATTCCACGTGTACTATTCCACTCCTTCTCAAGTTATGAGTGTATAACATGGCTACAATTCAGATAATTTCGAGACTCTGGTCAGGTTCTCCATTTCTCGGGTCTTTTTGTAGGACTCATTATTAGACTCCTCAAGGGTCGGGGGGAGCTCCACGGAGAGCCGCCCTGGAGGGACTGCTAAACACACCAAGGAGAGGGGGGAGAGCAGCCCAGATGGGGGATATTTTAGTCAGGAAGTTCTCAGCGCTCATGAAGTGATAACTCTAGACTTAGTAGACGATACTTCCTCATGGTACTGGTTCAGGATTATCTCCTGGATCTCCCACCTAGTGGATGCTTGTGGGGCTTTGTTCCCCGACCCGTGTATTAATACTCTCAGTTTTTTTCAGGAGGCAGCTGGGAGAACATTTGTATATAGTTTGAGTGATGGGAGGGGGACAGGGTTCTCTTTCTTAGTTTTGGACCTGGTAAAGGTAGTGGCATCACGTTTGGAATCTATACTGTTCCAGCTTCCCTCTGTTGGTTTTGAGGGGGTGGAGAGGCGGATATGGTTGGATGATTGTTCACGGGGGGAGGGCATGATGTGCCTTCTAGGGTGGCCTATTTTTTCATGTCTCTATATTCTACTGTCGCTTTATTTACTTGACAATGAGTGTTACAGCACTCAAAATTGCTACGTGGAATGTAAGAGGTGTCAGAGACCCAACTAAAAGGTACCAGGTTCTCAAAAACTGTGCACTACAGAATGTGGATATTCTTTTGATGCAAGAAACCCATTTGCTCTCATCAGAAGTCAGTGGGCTTTGCCGGCAGGGTTACGCCCAGGTTTTTGCTTCAGGTGGGTCGTCCTCTAGTAGGGGGGTTGCCATTCTGGTTAAGAAGCATATTCCCTTTCTGGCAGAAGAGTTTTTAACAGACCATGAAGGTAGGTTCATTATTGTGAAAGGCTCGCTCTATAATGCGAAGATAACATTAGGGCGATTTATGCCCCAGTAGGTGGGGACCCAGATTTTCTCATGGCCTTGGCTGAAAAGCTGAGCGGACTCTTACCCTCAATGTTAATAATCGGGGGGATTGGAATATCGCTCCCTCTCAAGATCTGGATAAATCCTATAGACCCCTGAAACCACTCTCCTCTTCACAGTTGGCCTTGAGGAACTTTATGGACTTACTAGGCTTGTGTGACCCTTAGGCCTACTTAATCCCACAAGACAATCTTTTCTTAGTACTCCCAGCTACACAAGAGCGTGGTCCAGAATCGACCTAATCTAGTCCAGCAATAATCTTTTGTCTGAGGGTACTCCAGTCTGGTATTGAGCCCATTGTGGTGTCAGACCATTCGGTGGTGTGGATTCTGGTCTCCCCGAACCCGCAGGTGCAAAGAGACACCTCCTGGAAACTAAACACCCAGCTTTTAAAGGACAATTGTATAGTTTCCCATATTAGATCTCTAATCTCCTCATTTGTGGAGACCAACTCTGATTCAGTCAAGAGGGAGGACCTGTTTTGGTGCTCCTTTAAATGCTTCATCAGGGGTGAATTTATCAAACTTGCATCCAGAAGGAAAAAGCAGAGGGAGACTAAGATCACGTCATTGTCGAATCATATTAGATTGGCAGAGAACAAGTTATCCTCCTCATCTTCCCAAGCTGATCTAGAAGCCCTAATGAAACTTAGAAATGAGTATCCAGACTGGATAAGAGACAAGGCAGAGTATGCCCTCCTCAAAAACTAAAGCCCATTATCTTGATCAAGGGGAGAAATCGGGTAAGATGCTAGCTCTCCGCTTGAGGGAGGTAGAGGGATCGAGATGGATTCCCTCATTATTAGCCTCCGATGGTTCCCTTAAAACCTCTCCCAGGGATATTTCACGAGTTTTTGAGTCATTTTATAAGGAACTTTATGGCAGTAGTTCCTCTCACCTCTCTCATTCTCTTGTGGACCAGTTTCTGGAGGGCCTTCCCCTTCCTTCCCTGAAAACTCACCTAGGAGAGCTCTGATTTCTCCTATCACGGTAGCGGAGGTGGAGGAGGTGATCAGGGAATTTACTCCAGACAAAGCTCCGGGGCCTGACGGTTTCCCTTCCAATTTTTATAAAGTCTTTGGGAAAGAACTTGCCCCCCTCCTCACGAAATTGTTTGAGTACATGTTTATCACTGACACCCTGGATCCTTCCCTGCTGGTAGCCACTATTGTCTTGATACTGAAACCAGACAAGTGTCCGATGGATCCTGCTAGTTACCAACCAATCTCACTACTAAATTATGACATTAAAATTCTAACGAAAATCCTATCCCTTAGACTTAAACGGATCTGGCTTAATTTGCTAAGTCCTGAACAAGTAGGGTTTGTACAGGGCAGATCCTCAATTGACCACTTGTGCACTCTCTCACATATTTTTCAGGCTGCCCAGGACTCCCAAGTTCCTATGGCTTTGGTATCATTAGATGCGGAGAAAGCCTTCGACAGAGTCCACTGGGAATTTCTCTGGATTATATTGGAGAGAATGGGCTTCGAGTCTTTATTCAATGGATCAAGTCAGTCTACCAATCCCCTACTGCCAGAATTTATTGTAACGGGGTTTTTTCTTCTCGATTTCCGTTATTTACAGGCACTCAGCAGGGTTGTCCCCTGTCACCTTTTTTGTTTAATTTATACTTGGAACCTCTCCTTCTCAGTATCAAAAACTCTCCACTGGTCACGGGATGTTTCATTCAGCAACAGTCTCTGGTTCTTTCGGCCTATGCTGATGATATCCTTCTACATTTGACTAACCCTGAATCGTCTCTAACACACATACTACATATTGCCCAGTTTGGCCAAGTGGCTAACTACAAGCTGAATTTAGCTAAATCAATCATATTCCCACTGAACGTTAATACACTTCAGGTTAACTTCTCCCAGTTTGGCATGAAATGGGCCCTTTCGTCCTTCAAATACTTAGGTATTCACCTCACCAAGGACCTTGAAGTTTTTAGGAAACTTAACCTAGACGACCTATTGACTAAAATACAACATGACCTTCAGAGATGGTCTGCTCTCCCTTTATCTCTGTGGGGTCGTAATTACACTGTTAAGAGGAATGTGTTGCCTTGGGTTTTTTACCCACTTAGCCTAATGAATATGTATCTACCGATTTTCCTATTTTCATCGCTTCCACAGGTCTATCTCTAAGTTTATCTGGCAGGGTAAGCAGCACAGGAAAGCCTTTTTAAAACTTAATTTACCTAAAGAAAAGGGGGGGGCTCCGTCTTCCCAATTTTATGTTATACTACTGGGCAAGCCACATGTCGAAAATTGGGAGGTGGTACGACCTGAGGGCGAATGAATATCTACCAATTTGGCTACAACTCGAGAAAAAGATCTTAACCAAGTTTGGTCTCCATCCACAGAATTCTCGCTATAACCTATCCACACTGCCTCCAACTCTGCTAAGGGGCGTATTGTACCTCTGTCAAGGTGCTAAATCAATGCTGGCATTTTTCAATCTCTCCTAGGAAAGACACACCCAACCTCTTACCCTAAATTTAAACATTAAGATTGGCGGTCTCCCACTTTCCTTAGACTGGCTTCCTCAGCTGAGGGATTGCTGTGTGGACGACTTATTCCTGAATAATTCTCTTCTATCCTCCGGGGAGGTTCTGACCAAATATAATATCCCTCAGAAGCATATTTTTAAAGTCTTCCAGTTAAGACATCTAGTGGTATCCAGCTTTGGGTCCCAATTCCACACCGTCTCAAATTAAGCCCTTTCTAGATCAGATACAGGAACAGGCAAGCAAGGCCCATAGTATTTCCAAGCTTTACTCCTTTCTGCTGGACACTAAATTCCCCGACCCCCTGATCGGCTCCAAATGTTGGTCCTCTCTTCTGCCAGAAACCCCCCTGGTTTGGGATCAGATTTGGGCAGACACGTATCGGTATCTCTCTCAGGATAGGCATAGATTCTCTCAATACCATATATTGAATAACATGTATTACACCCCAGTCAAGTTGGTTAAATTAGATAGATTACCTTCAACTCTTTGCACAAGATGTGGCATGGTGGAAGGGAACCTGGTACATATTTTTTGGCACTGTGATAAAGTGGCTCCGTTATGGCGGACCATCCAGTCTAACCTAGACCCTCTCTTGGGCCTAGGCGATTTATTTATTATAGAAGTATGTATTTTAGGGATGTTTTCTAATATACAGGTTATGGAGCGTAGATTCCATATGGCTTTAATTTCTATAGTTGTTAAAAGATTGGTTCTTAGGCACTGGATGGACCAATTGGATCTTACTTCGAGAAACAGCTCTTGCAGCAGGTTACACCATTAGGACTGAAGCCGGCAGGCGCCAGGACCCTCCCACTGAACTTTTCTAGCTAGCTATCTCATGGGATCACCTACGCCGGTCCCACCCCGACAGGCGTAGCACATAAGTGTGTCCCGCCAGATTCTAGTTCTCTCGCTCGCCGGACTTGCATGTCGCTGACCCTTGGCTCGCTTTCTAGCTCACGACGCCGGTTAAGTTCTTCCTTTGGGAAAAGTTCATTTCGCTCCTCATCTTCCCTTTCTAAGGCCCTGGCTAGTCGGAGACCGTCATCACCACCATAAGTCTGGTTCCCGCTGCCTGAACCCGATGTCAGGTCTTTCTCCTTGCCTCCTCCTCTACCCAGAGGAAGACCAAAGAGCTTACTCCTTGAAGAAGTCGCCGGTCTCGGGCTCCGCCCGTCCGACGCCGCCCCACACCATAGGTCGCAGGAACCGCTCGACCGCCAGATGCCTGCCGCCGTCAGGCCTACGTTTCTGGGTCGCGGGCCGGGGACCACGTCAATACCTGCACTCATTGAGAAGAGGGACCCGATGCCTCCCCACCGACCGGTCAGGAGACACCATGAGGAGGAGCTGACCAGCCCGAGCCCAGACTGGGAACTGGTTCTGTCGCACTTCCGGATTCTCCGAACCTGAGACCCCTGGGGAGCCGACCGAATCCGACGCATCGCCATCTGGCGCTCGGGCTGTCAGTCGGGCCTCTCCATATCCGAGGTCGAGGACTTGTTCACTTACTGGTGGGACACTATAAAAGGGATGTGTTCCACCTCTTCCTCTCCTCCTCCCTCCTCCTCCACCTGCGCCCTCCGGCCCTGCGCCCTTACTCGTCGGGCGGCAGGCCGAGTATTCCCTCAGGAGCCCGGGGATCCTCCTAGGGAGACCCGCCCGTCAGATCTTCTTCAGGTCACCCATCCCTAAGAGACCCAGAAGACGCCGCCGTTGGCCTTCGAGGAGGACATAGGATCGGAATTCTCGGAAGGATCCATATCCCCCTCTCCGATCCACATCCCTTCTCCGGACCCACGTGAACTTCCTAGATCTCCTCCGGATGACCCATCGTTCTCAGAGATCATGAGGCATATCCAAGAGAACATAGTCTGGGATGCGGAAGAATTAGACCCAGAGAGACTACGCCTCGCCAGGTATCTTCGGCAGAAAGATCCTAAGCCTGTGGTGGTACCATCCTTGGTGGACACTTTCGTGGACGTCACCAAGGCAGTGTGGAAGCGTCCACACTCGCTCCTGGCGATGCCGAAGAAAGCTGACCGCCTGTACAAGGCCCCTAGGGAGGACCAGTATCTGGCTTCACATCCTCTGGCCGAGACTCTGGTCATCACTGCCTCTCATGACCGGTCCCAGAGACCGCAACATTTGAGCACCCTGCCACCGGACCCGGAGTCCAAACAGCTGGACGCTATGGGCAGGCGCACTTATGCTTCCGCTACTTGCGCCATCAGATCCCTGAACTACTTAACCCACATGGTATAGTTCCAAAATGCCTTGTGGGAGAGGGACTGACCGATGGACAAATTGCCAGATGAGTGAGTAGAAGGAGGAGATGTTGCAACTCCTCCTTACGGGTTCGGACGGGGAACCCAGGTGCTGCGAGTCATAGATGATTCGGCGGACTCGGCCAGAGCGGCAGCTGGCGAGGCCTCCGAGACACTCATGGCCCGTGTCTCCGGATTCACCCCGGACGCCCAGAAGAACATCCTGGACGCCTCTTTGACGGAGAAGTTCTTTTGGTGATCCTCTGAGAAGGTCCTCACCAAACTCCAAGAGGCTGGGAAGGCGGTGAGGTCGGTCCAGGCAATGTACCGACCCAGGCTTAGTTCCTTTTGTAGGAACCAAAGCCGTCTTCGTGGCCGGGCGCAGAGACAGCAGTCCCGCACTGGACCACAACAGGGGGGCTCCGTTTCTTGCAGAGCCCAGGGAAAGTTGCTCGCGGGCTGAAGTCAGCGCCAGCTAAGCTGGCTCAGTCCGCGGGCCCCTCCGCCGCCACAGCATGACTCCTTCCCGGCCCCCGCCCCTCAGGATCAACGGGACATCAAGATCGGGGGTCGCATTGCGGACTACCTGCCAGGGTGGCAGTCCATAACCACCGACAGGCGGGTCCTTCAGTTGGTCGAAAGAGGCCACTTTATAGAATTCACAGACAAGCCACCCTCGAGGCCTCCTCTGCTCTCCCGTTACTCGGGTCAGCACAAATTGCTTATCAGGCAAGAAATACCGCGCCTCCCTGCAGAAGGGAGCGGTGGAGTATGTTCCAGAGAACCAGATGGATCCGATACTATTCCCACTTCTTTCTGGTTCCGAAGAAAACAGGGGACCTCCGTCCAATCTTTGACCCGTGACCTAAATACATCGGTCGCCACAAATGATTTTCGATGGTGACCCTTCAGGGTCTCATTCCCATGCTAAGGCAGGACGCCTTCTTGGTGTTCCTAGACATGCAGGACGCCTACCTGCATATCCCTGTGGCTCAAGCGTACAGGAGGTTCCTGCGCTTCGAGTTTCTCGGCCACCATTTCCAGTTCCGAGCTCTTCCGTTCGGACTGTCATCGGCCCCCAGGGTCTTTACCAAGTGCATGGCAGTCATGGCAGTGTCTTTAAGGAGACAGGGCCACTATGTGTTCCCGTACTTGGACGATTGGCTTCTCATGGCCGCGTCCAGAGAGGCGTTGTTGCTGGCTATCCAGAGCACCCAGGCTCTGTTCCAGTCTCTGGGCATCCTCATCAATTACGAGAAGTCTCTCCTCGTACCGTCACAGAAGCTGCAGTTCATAGGCGCAGTTCTGGACACCGTCCAAGGGAAAGCATTTCTTCCCGACGAAAGAGCGGAACGCATCAGATCCCTCATCAGGGACCTCTCAGCAAAGAAGACTGCTCCTGCCAGGCTGGTCCTTCGTTTGCTCGGACACATGGCTGCGGCCATTCCAGCCGTCCCTTTGGCAAGGTTCCACATGTGGGTAACTCAGTGGATGCTCAAGGTGCAGTGGGACCAAAGGCAAGACCACATGCAGCAGCCGGTCAGAATCACGAATGCCGTGATTCGAGACTGGCAGTGGTGGCTAGACCCAGGAAGACTCTCTGCGGGTGTTCCATTCACAGCGCCGTCCCCGGAGGTGATTCTTTCCACAGACGCCTCAGGGCTGGGGTGGGGAGCACACCTGAACGGGGTGAGGTCCCAGGAACGTGGACCTCAAGAAGCTCATCTCCACATCAACATTTTGGAGATGAGGGCGTCCTTACGCCCTGCAGGCCTTTTCAGTCAGAGATCCCTCAATACTCATGCTCAAACAGACAATATGGCGGTGATGTATTACCTCAACAAGCAAGGAGGCGACACCTACCCCTTTGCAGGGAAGCGACTGAGAGTGTGGGATTGGGTAATCCGACACGGCGCGAGCCTGATTGCAGTTCATGTTCCCGGAGTGGACAACACAATCGCAGACGGCCTGAGTCGTTCCCAGGCCAAGGTCCACGAGTGGGAATTTCTTCAAGGGGTAGCAGAGGATCTGTTTCTTCGATGGGGCACTCCAGAACTGGACTTATTCGCTTCCCCATCCAACGCAAAATTGCCCAATTTTTGCTCGCTAGATCCAGGGCCTGGTGTTTTCTGGTGAGACGCATTGTCCCTCTCCTGGGCGGACAGATTCCTCTACGCCTTCCCTCCCTTCCCGTTGATCCAGAGAGGTCTTCTCAAGCTGTGCAGGGAGCATGTAACTATGATCCTGGTAGCCCCATTCTGGCCCAGACAGATCTGGTTCCCCTTGCTAATGCAGCTGTCCCGGGAACCTCCAATCCCGTTGCCTTTCAGCTCCCTTCTCTTGTCTCAGGAGGAAGGTTCTCTAGTCCACCCGGACTTAAGCTCACTGAACCTGCATGCATGGCTCCTAGAGACATAGCCATTTTGCGACACGGGGTCTCACAAAAGGTGGCGGAAGTCCTTTCCGCGGCCAGAAAGCCGGCAACGCATGTGACGTACGCCATGAAATGGCGCCGCTTTTGCTTGTGGTCGCAAGCACGCGGCCTTTCCCCTCTAGGATGCCCGGTGAAAGTGGTGCTGGAATACCTGCTTTCCCTATTCCATTCGGGTCTCGCTTACTCCTCTATTAAGGTGCACCTCTGCGCGATTTCTGCTTACCACTTCCCGGTCGGACAGCGCACAGTGGCACAGCTTGATGCCTCCCGAGATTTCCTGAGAGGGGTGTTACACCTTAGGCCACCCATTAAGGATCCAGTTCCTCCATGGGACTTACTCTTTGTCCTGGAACAACTCACGCTTCTCCCCTTTGAACCTGCCGCGGATTGCGAGCTGCGTTTTCTGTCGTGGAAAACGTTATTTTTGGTTGCTGTCACGTCAGCAAGGAGAGTTTCCAGCTCCACGCCTCATGTGTAAGGAGCCTTATTTAATTTTCCACCAGGACAGAGTATCTCTGAGGACGAATCCTAAGTTTTTGCCTAAGGTGGTCTCTGCCCTCACTCTCAACCAGGACATCGATCTACCTGTATATTTTCCCAAATATTCCAATAGAGGAGAGGCATTGCTTCACACCCTGGATGTTCACCGCTGTCTAAGGTATTACCTGAACAGAACTAAACAGCTTCACAAGTCGGAGCAACTGTTCATTTCCTTTGCTGAGAGGATGTGGGGCCAACCAGTCTCAAAGCAGTCTCTTTCTCGATGGCTTGTCCAGTGTATCTCATTTTGCTACGACAGCAAACAGAAGCCCCTCCCGGGTACAGTCCGGGGCCATTCGACAAGGGGGGTGGCTACCTCGTTTGCAGCACTTCAGAACGCTCTCCACCTCTGCCATTTGTGCCGCAGCTACTTGGAGCTCTGTGCACATATTCTTTAGGCACTATAGCCTGGATATTGCATCATGGCGGAGAGCCGGTTTCGGCCTGGCCGTGCTACAGGGTCTCCTGTCCTAGAGTCAGGACTTGTTTAAGATCTTTCCTAGTTTCCTCCTCCCAGAATGCTTACAGGCGCTATTGCTTGGAAATCAGTCCTAATGGTGTAACCTGCTGCAAGAGCTGTTTCTCGAAGTAAGATAATACAGTTACGTAAGAACTTACCGTAACAGTAGATCTTGAGAACAGCTCTTGCAGCAGGTACCTTCCTGCCCACCATTCCCCCTTGGAGGAGGCATGGCCTACCGAGCCTTGGGCAGGGGCTTACGCCCTTTGTCTTTTGATGACGGATCCTCGGTCTCCCATTCTGATGTCATTCTATGGCCGGGAGTCTCCGGCGGGAGAACTGGGGAATCTGGCTGGTCCGCCCCCTTATGTACTACGCCTGACGTCGGGGGCGGTCCCTGCTGAAGATAGCTAGCTAGAAGAATTCCGTGGGGTCCTGACGCCTGCCTGGTTCAGTCCTAATGGTGTAACCTGCTGCAAGAGCTGTTCTCGAAGATCTACTGTTACGGTAACTCTTACGTAACTGTACTTTATCTCGTATGCAGAATGGATTAGTGAAACTTCTCTCTGCTTTCGGACTGAAAGGTTAATAGCTAGCTCTTGGAATTGCTTGGCTTCATTTGAGCGGAAATGGGGCAAATTGTACTCTCTTTATTTGAACTGATGTCTTGATGGGTACACCTTTAGCTACCTGGGCAGCTGGTACACCATAATGCATGTTACATGTAGTAAGATTAGCTCTTTCCTTTTGAAGAAGGCACATCCTGGGGTGGGGAGGATTGGGGTTAAGGGATGTGGGTTGGAGGGAAGAGGGGTTTCTCAATGTGTTACCAGAATCAGGGATTCCTGTAGAATGCTGTATATTGTTACACTGCAGCTATCAAGTATTTTATGCCATTTGACATAGTGTGTAATCCCTGTACTATTTGCTCAGGTATCATACCTTTCTACAAAATAATGAAATATAATTAAAAAAAAAAAAAAAGAATAAGAGATGTGCAAGAACAAGGGACCACAATTTGAAGATAGAGGTGGGGATGGCTCAGAGGTAATGTGAAGAAGTATTTCTTCACCGAGAGGGTTGTAGATGCATGGAACAGCCTTCCTGAGGAGGTCGTAGAGTCAAAAACAGTGGGGGAATTCAAGAATGCGTGGGACAGACATAAGGCAGTTCTAGTGGGGGGTAGGAGGAAGTAGGCTGTTGGTTAACTAGGATCTGCAGCTTATCCGTTAGGTAGGGAATTGGGCAGACTAGGTGGGCCAAGCGGTTCTTATCTGCCATCAGATTCTATGTTTCTGAGTGACACGAGCCAGTGATGGTTCCATCATTAGCATAACGTTCTATCTCTGGGCAGTTCTACTTCAAAATCTGACTGCAAGAGTTATGAATATTGGAGAATACCTTGGAAGAAACAAGATTACTATGTTAAGTAATTTTTTCTTCTCATACAGCTCCAGTTGCTCAATAGAGAACAGGAGCCCTTAGGGGAACATGAGCCCTTAGGGCTGTGGTTCAACCAGTAATCAGGGTAGCACAGAACATGCTGTGCAGTTATGCTTCAAAAAACCCTTACACTGGGTGGGTTGTGAGGCACAAGATAAAGTTAAGTGTCTTCAGCCACCCTGGAAATTTGATTATTACAACATAACTGCCTGCCCCAAACTTGTTATTGTGCATAGAAAATGGTAAAAAAAAAAAAAAAAGATAAAGTCCCAAAAAGGTGGGCCAGTGATTTGGAGAACTGAGGTGCTGGATGCCTTACTTCCTGCCATGCCAGTGACCCAGCTTCAGAAATGGACAATGGTTGCTTTGGGGGGTAATAGAAGAGGGAGGACTGAGCATCCCAAGGACAGTTCTCCTTCCTCGGAGAGGCGGGGCTGACTTGCGCTTGACTGCCACCTAGCAGAGGCTGGGTGGCAGTGCCGGCGGGATCAGTAGACATGGGGCCAAGTCTGCAGACGCAACATGTAGGTGTGCCAGTGCGCTCGTGTGTAGCTGTGATACACAGCGACTCCCTGGGAAGAAAACCGGGAGGAAAATGCCCCAGCTCGCTCAGCATCCCAGCAGTCACTGCACGTGTATGACCCTACATCGCAGGCTACACACCAATAATGGCTTTGTGTAAGTGGTGGTTAACATGTAAGTCCACGAGACGGGTTGGTGACGTGCTTGGGGGATGCTGCTGAGACCAAGGACAGAAGGAGGAGAGCAGGAATAATAATTTTAAAAAATGTCAGCTGGCCTGGTGGTGCAGAGGGCTGAGGCGTTATGCGTTACGTTGTTCTATGCCGGCGACCCGGCTTTGGGATATACCTCGGGTCTTCGGTGTGCCTTGGTGATGGGTGGGAGCAGGATTGAGCAGCCTAATGGCAGCTCTCCTCTCCCGGGGAGGTCGTCGTCGCCCCCCCCCCCCACAGTTCCACTGCCACTGGGTGGAGGTCTGGTGGCTGCGCAGGCTGGAGGGGCGGCAAGTCGGGAGGGTGTCTCGGACCGCAGCATGTCCGTGCCTCCACACGAGCACGCATGCGCCAGAGTAAGGGGACGGGCAAAATCTGGAGGGGCACAAAAACACCCAAAAATGTAAATAAAAAAAAAAAAAAGTCCCAAACTCTCAGTAGCAAAGACATTTTTACTGGCCTCTGCAGCTATGCTATAACTAAATAAATAAGGGTGTGTTTGTTCCTTAATGGAACTACCACTAGTATCTTCCAACCACTTGCTATAATATTGGTATAAGTTTTATATTTTCTTGACTATAAATATATTTTTTATTAGTATATATGAACAATATTCTTCATCTGTATATTGATTTACATTTTACCATCACTATATCTTGTTATTACTTCTTTTATATATTAACGTGGTAAAGTAACACATTTAATAAAAATATTTAGGAATGTTTTCAAGCTTTATTCTGAATTCTGGTTCAAACAACATGAAGCCTTGCTGTATTCTGACTAAATGCAGTTAGCCCCAGCACTTGAACTGCCCCGGAGAGTAAGGAGTTAACTCTGTGCAGAAGCTTAGAACGTTGAGCTCGAGCTCAGTTTTCAAACCTCTGTCTCTAGCACTCTGAAGTGTAACCGTCAGATTTTTTACTCCGCGTAACTGTGAAGTCGCTCCGGAGATTCCTCCTGCACTTCAGTTGAAATCGGTTGGTTTAACCTAACCGTTTCTTTATTTTGGTCTTCTTACCTCTGTCTTTGTAACAGTAAGTGGAAGTAGTAGGTAGTTATTGTATTATTGTGGAAATTGTTTTTTGCCTTTGGTTCTTTTCCGGTCGATCCAGTTTGGAACCGAACCCCATTCTATTTCTGTTTTGTTTCTAAATATTACTATGGTTTCTGGTACTCATCGGTTCCTAAAAAAAATTCCGATTTCTTGTTTGTTTTTTTTTTTAACTGACCCGTGACACGGTTGGAACCGATCAGTTTCTAGTTGCCGGGCGTAATAGCTGATAAGGGTAACTTTTCAGTATTCCGGCATGTCTGAGAAACCCAAAAAGAAAACCGGTCCCACTGGGTTTCAGCACTGTACCAAGTGTAAGGAGGCCTTTGCCAAGGCTGACCCTCACCTCGTCTGTGTTTACTGTCTGGGGTTTGACCACCTCAAAGAAGACTGCCAAATCTGTAAAAACTTTCCCAAAGCCACTCTGGAAAAATGTTTGAGTAGGCTAAGGGAGAGGGAGGCCGAGAAGTCAGCTGACCCAGATGGCCAGCTCGGTTCGGCAGTTGCTGAACCTGAGGGGGTGCCCACTGACCTGGGCAATACCTCCTCGGGCAAAAGGAGAGCAGATTTTGCAGAATCGGTTCCTAGCAAAAGGAAACGAAAAACAGACAGTTCAGATCCTACTTCCCATGGTCCGTCCGCTGAGGGAGTTGCTAAAGCGATTTCTATTGTTCAGTCGCTTTGCCTGGTTCCGACCGAACTGGCAACGGTTCATAGAGGTTTGGCTCGGTCGGACATAGTCACTTCTGACATTGATCCATAGGCTTTCTATGAGAGCGATTGGGATGGAGAAGAAGAGTATGATGAAGGCCTAGATGAGACTGTAGAGCCTGACATCTCCCCAGACAGGCCTTCCAATTCGTCTCCTCCAAGACTTTCTGAGTCCCCCTCCCATTTCTTGTTTTACAAGAAAGTGGCTGATACTCTTCAGCTCCCAGTGGAAGAAGCTGAACAGGATCAGGAGGAACCTGATTTTATGGAAATGATGGATGTCCCAGAGTCGAAGAGAGTGTCTGTCCCTCTGCATAAATCCCTGGGGAAACAGACACAACACATTTTGCAGTTTCCAACTTCTGTACCTCCTATGGATAAAGAGATGGACAGGAGGCATACCTTGTCAGGTCCTGGAACAGAATTTCTTACCACTCTTTGCAGCCATGTTGGGGTAGTGCAGGCTGCAGCCTGTGATAAGGCTAATATTCCCCTGGCATCTCACCCCCTAGATAAGGATTCTAGGAAAGTGGCATCCTCTTTGGGACTCAGACAAGCCAATTATGTGGCATATACAGCCAGGTACCAGAAATCGAGGTGGGATACGGTTCTGGAACTGGCTAAGAATGTCCCTCCCCAGCTAGCCAAGGAGCTGGAGAAGGTGGCTGCAGATGGTATTGAGGCATCCAAGGTCCAATTTCACGCTGCTGTTGACTCGAATGATGTGCATTCCAGGGTCATGGCTACATCTGTCTCCATGAGGAGATTAGCTTGGCTCAGATGTACCAGTCTTTCACAGGATACCCAGACTAAGGCCATGGATTTTCCTGTTGCTGGTAACTCTCTGTTTGGCGAACAAACAGAGGCTTACATGAAGAAGATGGATGAGTACAGGGCCACTTGTAGGAGTGCTACAGCAAAAGAGAAGCAGACCACTCCTCAGAAGCAGCAGTTTAGGGCTGGCTGGGGCAGGCCTTTTTACCAAGCCCAGGCTTCCTCTTCTTTCCAGCGGGGGGGGGGTTCTTCAGGGGAAGAGGCAGACGAGGGATGACCAGAACCCCAGCATCCACTCAGTCCAAGCCCCCTGCCAAACAGACACCCTGAGGTGTCAGTTAGGTCGCCTCCCCAATTCCTGTGGGGGCAGGCTGGCTCACTATTCCCAGGCCTGGGATTCCATTACCTCAGACAAATGGGTCCTGGAAGTAGTGAGCCAGGGACTTGTTCTCAGCTTCAAAAGGTTCCCAAAGATGAGAGCAAGATCTTTCACCCCTCTCCCTTGGAGACAAAGGCCTTAGAGGCAGAAGTCTCCTCTCTTCTGCTCATGCGAGCAGTAGAGAAGGTACCTCTTTGTCACAGGGGAAAAAGACTTTATTCCAGATACTTCCTTACCCCAAAAAAGACAGGGGAGTTGCGACCCATCCTAGATTTAAGGTACCTCAACAAACACTTAACAAAACCAAAGTTCAAGATGGTGACTCTGGGAGTAATTCTTCCCTCTCTGAGATCAGGAGACTGGCTAGCCTCCCTGGATCTCAAGGATGCCTATTTCCACATACCCATCAGATATTCCCACAGAAAGTACCTCAGGTTCGAATTGCCCTCAGGCCATTATCAGTTCAGAGCCATGCCTTTTGGCCTTACATCGGCTCCAAGGGTGTTTACCAAGTGTCTGGCAGTAGTGGTGGCATTCCTCAGGAGACAGAGTATTCTTCTGTTCCCATACCTGAACGACTGGCTCCTAGTAGGTTAGTCCCCAGGCCAAGTCAAGTCAGCCTTAGAGGTCACCCAAAGGCTCCTGGAGTCCTTGAGCTTCATTATAAACCTAGAAAAGTCTATTCTGGTACCAGCTCAACTGCTCACTTTCATAGTGGCAGACATAGATACTACCCAGGCAAGAGCATTCCTTCCTCTTTCAAGAGTTCAGTCTCTAGTCAGTCTGTCTTCCTCTTTCCAACCTCTAGTTTCTCGTCCAGCCAGGCATCTTTTTCAGTTACTGGGCCACATGGCAGCCTCCACAGCTGTGGTCCAGGGAGCAAGGTTTCAGATGAGAGATATTCAGTTTCATCTCAGATCTTACAGTGTCCCAGACTCTAGTTCAGGCACTCCAGTGGTGACTGGAGGAGGACAACCTATGGCAAGGTGTCCCATTCATCAGTCAGGCTCCTTCAGTGATTCTTACCACGGATGCCTCCCTCCTAGGCTGGGGAGCCCATCTCGACCAGCTTACAGCTCAGGGAACGTGGTCTCACCAGGAGTCCCTTCACATAAACCTTCTGGAGTTGAGGACCGTCTTTCTAGCTCTGCAGACATTCTCAACTGTGGTTCAGGGGAAAGTAGTACAAATCAGGACAGACAATACAACAACCATGTGGTACATCAGCAAACAGGGAGGCAGTCTGTCCTCGGCCTTGTGCACGGAGGCCATGAAGGTATGGTCTCTGGCTTATTCCCTTAACACTTCCCTGGTGGCTGTACACCTGCCAGGGAAGGACAATATGTTAGCAGATGCTCTCAGCAGAATTTCTCAGGGTCATCATAAATGGACTCTGAATCCCCTGGTCCTTCAGGTTATCTTCAACAGGTGGAGGACTCCAGATATAGATCTCTTTGCAGCCCCGGACAATCATCAGCTTCCTCTTTTTTGTTGCAGGCCTCCTCTACTGGGCTCTGTACAACAGGAGGCTCTACTATTGGATTGGACAAGCAGGTTCCTGTATGCATTTTTTCCTTTCCCTTTGATCTTCAGGGTTCTGATCAAGGCCAGATCTCAGTCTTGCAGAGTGATCCTAGTGGCACCAGACTGGGACAGACAGCCGTGGTATCGTCTACTACTGTCATTGTCCGTGACAAGGCCTCTGTGTCTTCCCAGACAGTTCAATCTGCTGACATCCTCTCAGGGGAGGATCCTCTATCCCAATCTTCAGGCTCTCAGGCTCAAGGCCTGGCTCTTGAAGAGTTAAAATATGCACATTTAAACTTTTCTCAGTCAGTTTTGGGTATTCTGAAGGTTAGCAGGAAACCTGCTACCAGAAAAACTTACAATTCCAAGTGGAAAAGATTTGGTTTTTGGTGTTCCCAAATACCTGTTCAGCCAGAATTAGCTGACATTGCTACTGTATTGGACTATTTGGTGCATCTTAATAGTTTAGGCCTTCAGCCCACTACACTTAAGGTGCATTTGGCAGCTGTGTCTGCCTTCCTTTCAGCTGGGAAGGGCTCTTCCTTAGCCTCTCATCCAGTTTTCCAGAAATTCTTCAAAGGTCTGATGCATGTTGATCTTCCCTTTCGAGCCCCTACCCCTTCTTGGGATCTGAACATCTGTATAGCACAGCTTATGCAGCCCCCTTTTGAGCATCTTATCTTCAGCAGAGCTGAAATACTTGACATGGAAAACTGTATTCCTGGTAGCCATTACCTCTGCCAGGAGGATCAGTGAGTTACAGGCTTTATCAGTGGAACCTGATTTTATTTCTTTTCACAGGGATAAGGTGGTCCTTCGAACTAACGGAAAGTTTCTTCCCAGAGTGGTCTCAGACTTTCATCTGAACCAATCTATGACATTGCCTGTGTTTTTTACTGACCATTCTTCCTCTGGGGAACGAAGATTACACAGTCTTGATGTGAAAAGGGCCCTTAGTTACTGTGTGGAGCATACTAAGGCCTATAGGAATGGGTGTTCTCAGTTATTTCTCACCTGTGGTGAGGTGGGAAAGGGAAAACCAGCCACCAGGTGAACTATTGCCAGGTGGATTGTCTCCTGTATCCAGTTCTGCTAGTCAGAACTTGGGAAGGAACCTCCCTCAGGCCTGAGGGCTCATTCTACCAGGGGTACAGCTGCTTCGGTCGCAGCAGCTAGGGATATACCTTTAGTGGAAATTTGTAAAGCAGCCACCTGGAAAACTGTTCACACATTTACCAAGCATTATTCTCTGGACATTCAGTCTAGAAGTGATGCTAGGTGTGGCACAGCTGTGCTGCAGAGCCTGTTCCCAAAATAGGTTCTGTGACTCCCTCCTCCAAGGGGGTACTGCTTGGTAATCTGAATTTAGTCAGAATACAGCAAGACTTCATGTTGTTTGAAGAAAAAATTACTTACCATAGAAATGTTGTTTCTTCTAATGGAGTCTTTCTGTATTCTGACCTCCCTTCCTGCCTCCCCTCCTAGAGCCCAGTAGTTTTGGGATGTGGGTGGGCAGGCACAGTGCTGCACCCCAGAGGTGTACTTGGCTTGCCCTATCTTATGGGTTTTAGTTATGTTTTAGCTCTTTGCTTACTTTGGTTTTATATTTAGCTTTCTTTTTGGGGTTCTCGACTTGAATCTTTTGACCCTAAAAACAATTTGTGCAGCCATTTGGCTTGCAAGAGTTGAAATAATTTCCACCTATTACTTTTATTAGTTAGTGCTCGTAGTAATCTGATGGTTACACTTCAGAGTGCTAGAGACAGAGGTTTGAAAACCGAGCTAGAGCTCAGCGTTCTGTGCTTCTGCATAGAGTTAACTCCTTACTCTCTGGGGCAGTTCAAGTGCTGGGGCTAACTGCATTTAGTCAGAATACAGCAAGACTACATTAGTAGAAACAACAGTACTATGGTAAGTAATTTTTTCTTCCACCTCAGCCTTTTTCATGATGATCTCTGCTACTTATAACCTTCTATACAATCATCTCATACTTTTAATTGAATCATAGAAGGCTGCTGGCAGATAAGTACCCAAGGCCCATCCAGTCTGCCCGTAATCCCCCCCCCCGGAAGATTTCCTCCGTCCTTTTGCAGTCTGCACTCTACCCTCTGCCCACCAGTCCCATGTGCGCGTCCCAGGCCCTCTCGAAGCTCTCCACTGTATCCACCTCCACCACCCACTCTGGCAGCCTGTTCCATGGCTGTACCACCCTTTCGGTGAAGAACCTCCCCCTGATGTCCCCTCTGAACCTGCCCCCTTCAGTTTGAGGGTATGTCCCCTAGTGGAATTGTTCTTACTCAATTTGAATATGCTGTCGACCCTGACCCTGTTTATGCCCTTCAAGTATTTGAATGTCTCCACTGTATCCCCGCCCCCACCTTCTCCTCCAGTGAGTACAGGCCCAGCTCCCCCAGCCTCTCCTCATATGTCCTCCTCTGCATCCCACACGCCATTTTGGTTGCTCTTCTCTGGACCCTTTCCAGCCAGTCCTTGTCCCCTTGCCGGTATGGCCTCCAGAACTGGATCCCATATTCCATGTGTGGTCTGGCCATGATTTTGTACAGCGGCAGGATCACAGAGGCTAAAAAAATCAGTTTTGTTACTCCCACTACATTAACACTGAGACCACACTGACTGTGCCATCACTAGTAACCAGGGAGAACCATTTCTCACTGCCAGATTTTCACATTTTCACTCTTTCACATGAAGCAGCAGGGACTGGCTCTTCTTGGTTACTAGTGATGTCACAGTTTCCTGCATTTTGATTGGTAGCTTGTGAAAGTCACTGCTCAGACTGCAAGGATTGTGGTGCCTCAATGTGTTTGGTCACATTTCTAACGACGTAGTGGGAGGAACAGAACTGACTTTTTTTTTTTAGCCTCCAGAGTGCTGCTCCACACATAAACCCAGTACTACGCTGTGGAAAATCTTCTAATTAGCAAACAGAAAATAAAAAAATACTTCAGATATAGGAAGTGATAGCTGACTGCATCTGAAAATTACTGTTAATTCTAGGCAGTACACTAGCTCATTAAGGGTTAACTTTGAAACTATTAGAGCTTGAAACTTACTTTATTTAATGAAAGACTGGAGTCCAGTTGATATTTATTTATTTATTGAGTACAATCAGAATTACAATCCTTTGAGTCACAGACTCTTTTGCAAAGGCTCCACGTTGGTTACAGGGGGTGGAGAGTAGACAAATTCAGTAAAAGACAGACATAAACAGGCAGTATTTACAGTTTCAGTACTGACAGAGCAGTCCAGGCTAGAACTTATCAATTACCTTACCTGCTAAATAAGTCCTGTCAGTTTAGTCTTCTTATGTTGATGCACGTAAGGAAGAGTGTATGGGTGAGCATACAAAATAAGCCTGTGTTTCCTTCGAGGGATTGCGATACCAGCATATGGACCTCAGGAGTGATGTTTATTGATATCAAGTGAGATGTCTGTTGCACAGAGTTGACTCAGGTTTGTTTCTAAAAAGGATTTAACAAAACTTTCCACTATTTTACCCACAGCAAAAGTAATGCTAACAAGGCGATAGTTTTCGACTTTAGTTTTATCTCCAGATTTGTGTATAGGTGTAACATGGGCAATATTCCATTCCCTTATTGCTTTGCCTTGTTCTAGTGATCTGTTAAATAACAGTGCCAGGTGGCCAGCTAATTCTTCAGCCATATTGTTAAAGGGACACTGTCAACCCCCTTAGTTCTCAAAATGTCCCTAGTTTAAAAAACACATTTTATGACTGCACACATTCTGTAAAGAATGCTGATGTAGCTGGTAGTTTGATTCTGATTCTTTTTTCTTTAAAAAAGTGAAAAACAGACTACCCCAAATACTGGTGTTACCACACCAAAACAGGTTTGTTTACATTCCTTGATCAACTCCAACTACATCTTTCCTGGACTTGGAAACACCCACAACACAGTTTAGTCACTCATGATGCAGTGGGAATTTAGGAGGCTACTGACTCATGAGTGACTGCACTGTGTGGGGGCATTTATAATGCTCAGGAAGTATGTAGTAAGAACAGATGCAGGATTGTATACAAAAAATGTTGTTTATAAATATACATTAGCATGCATTTTAGTTCTACTAAACAAGGAGACAGACAAAACATACATCAACATCAATGAATTTTAGAGAAGATAAGCAATCATAAAATGTAGCTTTTTAACTAGAAATAATATGATGAAAAACAAGTTGACAGTGTCCCTTTAAGAAAAGTGTGGTGAACTTCATCTGGGCTGCATGATTTGTGTTTGTCAAGGGTTTTCAATGTATCACAGACCTGCTTAGCTGAAATAACCATATTTGTAGTAACACTACTCGCAGCCTTCTCAGTTTTTTAAATTATAGTCCCCACCGTAATCCTGATACACAATTGAAAAATATGTGCTAAATTTATTTGACATATCTGTTTCTTTATTATTTTATCACCTTCTTTAAGACTAATAATTTGTCTATGACCATTTCTAAGACTGCCTACATAATTATAGAATTATTTACAGTTATCTATTTTGTTTCTTGCCAAGTTTAATTCTACCTTGGCCTTTGTTTACATTTATTAACAAGTCGCCTATACTTACCTTCTCTTTGTCGGATTTGTCTTATATTTTTTATTTCTTAATTTAACCATTCTCTGTATTCTCTTCATAAACCCTTTAGGTATATGTACACGTCCATTATATTTATCAGTTAATGGGACAAATCTAGCTATACAATTTTTCAATGTATTTAATTACATTTATTTGCAATGAATTTCCTTACTTTTTGAGAAAGTTTAATGTTACCCTTTCTTGGTCATGCCCTGCGCTCCCATCGTCTTTATAGTGTGAAGGCTGTGTAGTCCCATCCATGCGTATTGTAGTTGTTTCTCAGTTCTGTGTGAGGGCCCTGCGCTTCCATCTATCCATAAGTGTAGAGACATTGTAATTAACCACCATCTCCCCGGCCCTGCGCTGCCATCAGTCCATAATGTTATCCATCCTGAACTGAAGTGTGCTCCCAATGGTCCATAATGGCACAGTATTACAGTCACCTTATCCCCATTCATAAAAATTTTCCACACAGTTGTAAACAAGGCCTGGAAACCTGCATAACAGCTTAGTACACCTAAAGGTGTACTAAGCTGTCTGACGCAGCGAGTTTGTATCTCGAAGCAGGTGTACATTTTCTCTGCAAACCAGCAAAAGGCACATCTGTGGGGCAAGCAACAGAAGGCAGGGTGACCAGCGGGGTGCCACAGAGCTCAGTGCTGGGGCCTCTGCTCTTTGATGTTTTTATAGCAGATAACACTGACAGACTGGAAGGGAAGGTATGTCTGTTCGCAGACGACACCAAGATATGTAACAGGGTGGACACCTCAGAAGGAGTGAGCAAGGTGGAAGCTGACCTCAAGAAACTAGAAGAATGGTCTGGAGTGCGGCAACTGAGATTTAACGGCAAAAAGTGCAAGGTCATGCACATAGGAAAGAAAAATACAAGAAAGGAGTATTACCTAGGAGGCGAAAGGCTGGTGGCCTCAAACCAGGAACGAGATCTGGGAATTATAGTCTTAGACGACTTGATGGTTAGTAAGCAGCGTGAGAAGGTAACATTGAAGGCCAACAGAATGCTGGGCTGCATTGGGAGAGGAATCACGAGCAGGAGGAGAGAGAGGTGGTACTACCACTGTACAGATCTGGTCAGGCCTCACCTGGAATACGGAGTCCAGTTCTGCAGGCCTCACCTCAGGAAGGACATTGACCAGGAGGGAAACAGTACAGAGAAAGGTGACAAAAATGATTCAGGGACTGTAGTACATGTCCTGTGAGGAAAGACTTAGGGAACTGAATATGTACTCCCTGGAGAAGAGAAAAGCGAGAGGGGACATGATTGAAACATTCAAGTACATAAAGGCATTAACAAGGTACAGGCGCAGGAACTTTTCACTTCACGAAGGGCTCCAGGACCAGGGGACGTGAACTCGGGCTGCAAGGAGGGAGGTTCTCTACCAACATCAGGAAGTTTTTCTTTACAGAAACAGTGGTGGACGCTGGAACAGCCTGCCCCAAGAGATTGTGGGGGGATTCAAGAATGCATGGGATAGACACAAAGGAGCCCTGCGTACAAAGGGCAACTAGAGTGTCAAAATAGGTCTAAAACAAATGGGCAGACTAGATGGACCGAGCGGTCTCCTTCTGCCATCAACTTCTATGTTTCTACCCTGCAAATTTTAGCCCATAGGTCCAAACTATTCAATAGCAGTGCAGTGACAAAGAAACAGAAAGTTCAGAAAAGGTAGTGCCACAAATTGCAGCACAACCCCCGTAGTTTCGCAAACCAGTGCCGCAATTTGCGGCAGTACCCCAGGTGTTTTGCAGAATAGTACAAAATAATGCGCTAATCTGCTGCATTAAAATGGGCTGATCAAAATACATATTTCTGGACTCTGTAGAAAAAACTAACCACAGAATTGTGTTCCTTGGGCTCCGATTCGGTAAACACAAGTGTTGGTGTTTACCCAAGCACAGCAATTTTTGAGTTATTTGACTTTTTCTGTGTCACTAACTGAAAACAAGATGGCGGAAGCTCGAAAGAACAAAACCCACTTATGAAAGAGAATGGCAGTTTCGCGAAAGAGAATGGTACTTCGTACGGGACATCTACTGTAGTCTAGGAAATGTTTACATTTATTTTATTTTCGCTACGTTTGCGAAATAAAAAAAAAACGCAAACATATCCTTATCACCATTATTTACGACATGGGCATGGGTTTCAAAAAAGAGGCGCAAACTTTCATTTTAATAAAGCGAATGCATGTTTAGGTCATCACAGAGAATTTAAAAGTAATAGTAATCCAAAACAAAAAAAAAAGTAAAAGTAATCCCCCCAAAAAAGCAGTGCTCCATAATACTGCGGGCAACAATTAATCAATCTTCAATCTTCATTTTCCTTGGAGAATGTTTGTGTAACAGAAACATAAAATTTACTATAGTCGCAGGTGTAGAGTCGAGCAGTAATTTGTACAAGTGACGACAGTGTTTCTAGGTAAAACCCAGCACAGTACTTACCTCTCCGGCGACTGAGACAGCTCTCGTGTGCTGCAGCAATTCCAGCTTCCATAAAGCCACAGGTGCACGCCTCCCTTCATAGTCTCAGCTGACAGTAGCTCACCTCCAGGTATCTTGCATGCTTCTCCTTCAGTGACATTTTTAGATCAACTTTAACACTGCCAGCTCTACCAGCAACCTGATCTGAAATTACTCCAGCATACCATTCGGTAAAGTAATTCTAGTAGGCATGGTTGGTTTCAGGAGAGTGGGGTCTGATGTGTGAAGCAACATGGATTTATAGTTGGTTTTAAATTTTCTGATGGTTGACTTGTTAGTGCTTATGTGGTACTTCCCTGCATAATACTGCACAGCAGCCATGACCCCGTTTTCAGTTGCATAGTGGCCAATTTTGAATTTGGCCTCACCAGAGTACGAGATGTATTGAGAAGTTCAACTTTTTGAGGTGGGGGGGGGGTTACAGGCGTTTAACTCAGTTGCCACTGAACATGCTGTGTCACTATGTAACCACGCTTGTGTAAGCTGCTCGGATGATAAATCAGCAGCATCCAGCAGGGATTCTCTTTTGGTCCCCTTTTTTGAGTTTATCCACTGCAAAATAGATATTCTGATGCTTGCTATAGATGACAGGTAAACCACTACTTTGGGTTTGCGTTTTGGTTTGGGGTAGGGCATTTAAACATTGCTAGCAATTACCAGTAGATTAATTACTGAAAGAACAGTTGCAGTGTCTACAGGCAATTAGGCAGATCAGGATTTAAGGAGATGATGATAGCTACACTGAATACGAGTGTTAATCGGTATGACGTGAACATTTTCAACCATGAAGATGTTTCAGCACCTGCACTTGCAAACAAAAGCGGACATGAACATATTCTGGACTACAGTATTTTTTCCTATAGGAAATAATGGGAAACTTTGAAATTTAATAACTTTTGATTGGATTAATATTTTTTTCTGCAAACCTTCAAAAGACACATCTATGACCCAGAACCCATATACCCTGAAAGTTTCAGACCAAACCCCAAGCCATTTCAGAGAAACGGACTGAAAAAGAAATTGACAAAAAAGTGGTAATCTTCACATTTTTTTGACGTTCTGTATCTCTGCACCTGTGCATCCAACCGGAATGAAACTTGCAAGATCCAGAGATCTAGGGTACCCAACGGCTCATGCAGAATTTCAAGTCAGTTGCAAAGTTATAAAAGTGCAAAAAATTGGATTTAACATGGAAGTGAACGTTGAACCCTAACTATACTGGTGGTACCGCACCAGTATAATATATATCCACACCAAACCTCAAATTTTGCACTTTAATAACTTTGCAACCATTCAGTGGATTTGCACAAACGTTTGCATGTGCAGTCTCCTCGGGTAGATCTGTTGATGTGCCAAGTTGCGTGTTGGCTGGTTTGGCGGATTTTGTGCCGCGCATAGAGAAAAACGTGGAACAATCACTTTTTTTTAGTTTTTTTTGCTATTACGCCATGTCGAAATGGTCTGGAATTTTGGGCTGGAATTCGGATTAGAAAGTACTTGCCCCACAGAGCATGCCTGCGTTAGTTTGGTTAAAAAATATGAATCTGTTCCAAAGTTATTTCATTTAAAAAATTTGGGTTCTGAGCATGCTCAGTTCAGTCTTTTGGATAGAGGAATGGAACGAAAAAGGACTTTTCTCTGATGAACAGGGATCTTTTTTTTTTGAGGGAGCAATCATTGTTTGCCAGGAAAAAATCTTTTCTCGTGAGTCATCTTGTGTTTTTTTTTTTGCCCCGAAAAAAACTGTCATAACTCTGCCCAGGGATGTCTGTTTTTCACATTAAAGTATGTATTTAGCTCATCCACAGTTGATGAGCTATACTTTTTGGTTTCCGACCTTCGTATGTCCCCAGAAACTTTTTTTTTGTTTGTTTTTAACAAGAACACACAACTATCAGTTAAAAGGCGAAATATGTAAAACCAACAAGAGAGGATCCTGGTTTAACCAGAAAGTAGTAAAACCATGTAATAATTTTTCCTATGAAATTGTTAACAGCAAAACAATGACTACATTTAAGCAGAGGCTTGACAAATACCAAAGAAAAAATATACAGCATTAAAATGGCAAGTCTTCTTGGCGAAAGCTATTGACTTGATTCCCAACCTATGGAGACATTTAAATTCCTTTTTCACCACTCGCTTAATTCCTTTTTTGCCATTCCTTATTCGTCATGGCAAACAAGGATTACCCATTTTCACGAACAGATGCCCAGACCAGGAATCCTTTTTCGCCAGCTGATTTCCTTTTTCACCATGGCAAAAGAGGAAACTGGCTGGAGAAAAAGGATTCCGGTTAGGGCCAGCTGGTCATCAAACCTGGAAATCCTTGTTCACCATGACGGAACTGGCTGGCGAGTAAGGAAACTGGATAGTGAAAAAGGATTGTCTTTTTGGCCATCTCGTCTACAAAAAAAGTGTTGCGGGACCATCTAGTCCCAAAAAATGTATGAATGTGTTTGTCATCCACAAAAAGGCCGTGGTGTCTAATGGCACCCCCCACATATGTGTGTATATATTGTGTATGTATATACCCCCCCCTTTTTTTTCCCTATTTTTTCCAGTGTGGCTTTTCTGCCGCTATGGTCCATTATCCCTGGTGGGTAGTGGTACCCTCCTAATATTTTTATTCCTTCATTGGTGGTTAGTGGCATCCCCCACCCTCCATAGTGTCTCTACCCTGTAAATAAGAAAACTGTCCCTCGTTGTCTTTTTTTTATTTACTTGTAAAAAAAAAATGGTTTATCAACAATCTCGCCCACACCCCCCCACCTGACCACCCACTGTGCACTCACCTCCCCACACCCCCTTGACGTCCCCATAGACCACCACTCACCTGTGGAGGTCCCAGGTTCAAGACTCGCTCCGCCAATCGAAGATCCATCTTGCTGCTGGAACCGGCAACTGCAATATGAACTAAGGTAAATGCGCTTCAATGTATTTCAGTGGGGGGTTTCAACATTTAGTGATAACTCAGTCGTTTATATGACTGTCATTAGGCAACTCCTGCTGGAAAGGGGATTTCGCGGTCGGTTGGCGAAATAACCTTTCTGGTGGGACTTGTGTAACGACAGTTGTATTTTTCATGTGGTGGGGTCATAAGAAGGCTGTGTTGAAAATTTGGGGTCCAAATTGCAAAAATGGCTGTGTTATGAGCATTCATTGCAATCTCACTATGCATGCTCGTAACTTTGGAAATTTTCAATATTTCCCTGCCATATTTTCAACTTAGTCTTCTTATTACCCAACCTCATGTATGTCACAGCTGTCACTTTTCAAATCCTGTCCAAAATGTGTTTTTGCACCTGCGCTGTGGATTGGCGTTGAGCTTGCGTGGAGTTACGTTTTGGTGGGGATTGAAAACGTTTCTGCACTGGGAACATGGGGTGGGTAATAATATGACTATGGTGACAATGTGGTGACTGTTATGCTATAACTGGAAGCGCAGGGTCCTGAGGTCCCTGTTCTTCCACAGCTAGATACATATACGCTTCTATGGAGGGATGGAAGCGCAGGGTCTAAAGGACCCTGTGCTCCCACCTTAAAGTAAGGATATGATTATACTATTTCAGAAAGTAAAGAAATAAATTGCAAAAAACTTTGTTAATGCATCAGTTAGGGTTAAAGCGACAAAAGTAGGGAAATATGGCATTAGGTTTTCAACCCTAACACCCCATTCCGCACTATGCACAGACCCACAGGTGGGGGCCGTCTTAAGATTTAATCCTGATGCTCACCCCATTCCATTACAAAATTAGGTGACATTACTACAGCATAGGAGAATGGGTGGCTAGGGTTCACAGCCCCCAAGACAGCCCAAGACGGCTTACTTTGTTGCTTAACCTAACTGATACATATATATTGCAAAAACTTTGGTAATGCATCAGTTGAGGTTAGGCGTAAAATGGAATATGACGTGGGTTTCCAACCCTAACACCCCACCTCCACCCTGCACAGACAAAAGGGATCGGGTGGCATTGGGGTCATCAGCCCTAATGCTCACCCCATTCCATTAGAAAGTAAACTGGATGGGAACAGTATAGAGAGTGGGACATGGGGCTGATGACCCCAAAGCCACCCCGATTCCTCTTTTGCAGGGTGGAGCTGAGGGGTGTTAGGGTTGGAAACCCTAATGCCACTTTTCCCTTCTTTTGTCGCTTTAACCCTAATTGATGCACTAATTAAATTTTTTGCAATTTATTTCCTTACTTTTTGAGATAGTATAATATCGTAATTTGCTTGGCGGAGGGCCCTACGCTCCCATTCCTCCATAGATGCATATATGTACATAATAGCTTCCATTTATAGCACAAGAGTGATGAAATTGTCAGCATAGCTATGATATTATCTCACCTAATGTACGCCCTACACAAAATATTAAAATCACCATTGAAACATAATTGTGTGTAACTGCAGCACCATTTTCACAGTGCAGCTGTGAAAACACATTTTGGCCAGGATTTGAAAACTGACAATTGTGACATATATTTGGTGGGGTAATAACAAGTCCATGTACAAGATTTGGGGTCAAAATATTTTTAACTGACAAAATTACAAACGTGCCTAGCGCAATTGCAACAAGCCATCATAACTCACACATTTTTTGACATGTTGATCCCGTTTTTAACATGACCTTCTGGGGACCCCACCTCATGAACAATATGACTGTTGTTACACAAATCCCACTGGAAAGGTGATTTTGCCAACTGACTGCAAAATCACCTTTCTGGCAGGAGTTGCCTAACGACAGTCATATTGTTCATGCGGTCGGGTACCCAAAAGGCAACGCTGAAAATTTGGGATCAGAATCTCAAAAAAATGGCTGAGTCATACATCAAGTAAAATCCATTTTCGTGAGCTCCCGAAAAAGAAATCTGCTCGTGAAAAAGGAACTGGCTCACGTAAAAGGATCTAAGCGAGTCATGAAAAAGGGATTTTAAATATGAAAAAAGGGCATTGCAAGGTTGCTCCCCCACCAAATAACTTCACAGTCCACCTAATGGAGTTCCAGTGAACAAGATACATGTGTTGGTGTCTCTACGTACAGTACCTTCATTTTGGGTGGTTTTCAATTTTTCTTAAACAGAAAACAAGATGACGGCTCGCGAAAAATGAATTTTTTCTCACGAAAAAGGATTTCTGTTCTCGCAAAACAGGATTCCCTCTAATGGCAGATCTGTTTCGATGCCTGTGAGGAAGCATTGCCCCGAAGTTGCTCTTCAGAGTACTAATATCCTGGTTTATTCCTTTGTTGATTTCAGTGTTGTTGATTTTGTTTTAGTCAGATTTCGATACTCTGTGTTAGGTTTTAAGGTATTTTATTGCTAATGTACAGTTTTTCTTGGTTCCCTTGCAGTTCCAGGGGACTGAGAGACCTTTGTTGAAATGCGGTACCCGCCGTAGTGGTACTGCATTTTAAACCCTTTTGAATTATTATTTTTTTTTTTTAGCCTGAACTTTAGCCCACACTTCATCTCCGTGTCTGCTCGGCCAAAAGTTTGAAGTATTTATCAGTCATTTAAACTAATGGAAGGGGAGAGGGCACTAGCACACACTATGGCACCAGGGGTGTCATTTGCCCTCCCCCCCACCTGCTTGTTCTGCAGCAGGTCACAAGACGACAGGCACCGACCAGGACATAGCAACTGTAGCCCAAGCCAAACCACTGAAGAGGTAAAAACGGTGTAATAGAAGGAAAGACACAGCAAACAAACAAAGCCAAAGCTGGCGGGCACGCTGTCTCAATGCCAGTAGCCTAGTAAACAAGATACTGGACCTCACTGCCATGATGGCAGAGGCTAATCTTGATTGGGTAGCTGTAACAGAGACAGGGTTCGGTGAGAACCATACCTGGGATGTTGCTGTGAGCGGGGCTCGGATACCAGGATACAATCACCAGGCAGACAACCAATTTTTGTGCATAAAAAATGCCGGCAAAGCCCTTATTTTATTTCTTAGCATAAAATGAGTAGCAGACGTAACAGAAATCCAAAATAAATACGTTAGGTTAGTTCATACTCTTTTCATCAAAGACAAGAGCCTTAGAAAGGCCAATATACTGCCCAGCAATGGCACGCCTTCCCTCAGATAGCACCTACTGTCTTTCTCAGGACTTCCTTCAACGACTCTCAGTACCAGACTGACACACTGTCTGTCTCTCTATCTTTTTTTAGAACCCCCTTGTGGTAGCCTTTTTCTATCCACCTTGAGTGACATCACTGTCAGGTTACCTACATGTATATGTTTAATTAAAAACTACAAAGTTCCCTTTAGGCTCATAACCCGGCCTATACAGAAAGAAAAAGGGTTACTTCTAAGCCTGTTTATTTAGACTAGTCTCTGTGACCCACTCTTTCATAGTATGCTTTAGTCTTTAACTTATAACATAAATTAAACCTTAATTGTTCTGCTCTAGAACTCCTCCCTATTCTGCATACAAAGTATCTATAAAGGTATGAATAAATACAGACTTCTAGGGGCCGCTGTCTCCCTGTAGATCTGCTCAGATCAGGGCAGCTTTCTTAGTGAACAGACCTGGAGAAAACACTGCAGACATAAAATGGCAGCAGAGACTCAGAAGAAAACCAGCAAGGAGAGTGTTTCTCCAAGGCAGCAGGTATATCCACAGAACACCCTGATTCTACAGGCTAAAAGGTAGATTGCATTGGAGGTTTTGTTTCATTTAGGGGGTCTGAATTTATCTATCACATATTCCTGCTGCGTATAGTTTTCCCCAGAAGAACTCAGGCCAAGACATGTTGTTATTTCTTTCCTGCCTTGAGAGCCCCAGACTGAGGTAGACTGAATAGCTGAAGAAAAATGAACTATAAGGCTTTTCTGAGGGGCTATACTGGTTTGCTGAGCGAGGAGACAGTGAAACCCTGAGGACTTGTCAAGCTGTTGGCTGAAATTGCAAGCCGACGACTGACACTTTCACTTTCCAACAGGGAAATGCGCAGAGCTCTGCTTAAGCCGTCCACTAAGTGGCAGGGCTGGAAAACACTGTGCTTTCATGTGCCAGAGGTTTCTCCTACACAGGAGAGTTTAAAAAAAGGAAAATGGGGAAAAAGAGCTTTATTAGCGCTACACGATCGCGAAGGCTTCACATGCGATCAAGGAAAGCAGTCGCAGCACTGTAGCAACCTTAAGAGTCCAAAGAAGCTGCTTTTGACAGCTTACAGGAACAGGACTCTCTCTCTTTTTTTTTTTTTTTTTGTTTACTTCAGGGAGGAGACGAGGAAAAATTAATAAATCTTTAAGGAAGCTGCATTACAGCAGGCATATTACTTGAAACTAATGCACAATTCTGCTTACAACAAGACAACTACTTTGTCATTATAAAACCCAGCATTATTTATGTCTCACTGTATTCTAGCAATGCAGCACAGGATACCGAAATAAAAGTGGAAGGGAATGCTTCTTGCAGACTCGTACTGCTTTATGTCTACATGCAGTGCATTCTGTCTAAACATACTTATCAGGTGTACTCGTACTTTACACATATTGGACACCTACACATTCGTGTCTCGCACTTATATTATAGTTGTTGAATTTTCTACAAGATACAGACCCCTAAGAAGGAAGTGAAATATAAAAGGGAAAAAAGTACAAGCGGGATTGGGGGGGGGGTTCACATGGAGGTGGCCTGCCTCTGCACTGAGAAAAAGAAAGGGATAGCCTTACGACAGGGAAAGATAGAGGTTGCAACCATACAGGAAAGAAAAAGATGGGTCCACACATTATTGGCAAGGACTGACCCTGTCACACTATCCTAGGGTACATTCTTTACAGGAGAGACAGCAAAGGAAGGATAGGAGGTGGGGGATATCTACGTAAGGGAAGAAATCAATGCCACAGAGGTATAGGTGGCAGACACCGAGTCTGAAGCCCTGTGGATCACCCTTGGAGCTGGGGAAAAGTCCCCCATCCGAGTGGGTGTGATCTGCAGACCACCATCTCAACAGATGAAGACAAAGAGCTACTAAAAACCATCCTAACAGTAACCCCTAGGTGGCGTTATCCCAAGGGCTACTACCCCTGCCTGCTTGGCTAGTAGCAGCTTAAGAGGCCTGAGTTCTGAAATGGGTGCCTCCACCCGGAGGCCAGGGTTGGTAGTGGTCAAACTAACCTGGGCACAGCTCTCCGGAATAGTGTAACCCCCCCTCTTTTCTTACTAGTGGCTGGAACAATACACAATAATCACTTTCACAATACCCCTGATACACCATGCAAGTACCCACACTGTTTGCACTTACCACCAGGACTTTCCTCTGGCCCAGCACTGGGGACCCCCTGTAAAACAAAATTATACACAGCAGATAACAGCAGTACAGTACTCTTGCACAAACTGGAACCACAGTCAGGGTAAAGGCAAAAAAGAGAATATATCTGATTTATTTAAGGGGCTTGAACAAGGGAAGGGCGTAATCAGGTTAATTTGCTTAAAGGCTCTATCAATCAAACAGTTATGCTTGTACTTCAGGGTCCATAAACCGTCACACACTCTGGGTACTCAGATGGAGAAAGGTGGGATAGCCAGGAACGTTGCAGCTGGTTGGGGCCCTGTGATGGAAGAAAACAACATGCACAACACACACTATTTGTAATCCGGAGCCTGAGGGCTCAGTTCATGAAAAGAAAACAACAAGACAATCAGATGACACACTTTTAGATTAGGCTGTTGTTACAGGGAGCTACCCTGATGATTACTCACGATACTCAAGACTGGACACAGGCTGGATGAAAATCAAGACAGCAGGTGGTTAATCTGGAGTGCCATGAGAAGCAGGACCCACAAAATTCACAGAGGCGTCATTCCTGTTCAAGCGTGGAGTAGGGGTCTGATTCCCCAGGCAGATCTCTCGTCGGTGGCTTTCTCTGTGCAGTGGGGTTGTCTGGCAGGGCCAGTGTGGTGTGGAATGGAGATGAACGCGGATTCAGTCCGATTAGGCTGGATCAAACTTCCAGCAAGCAGAACACAGTTCACACAGTGGGGAACCAAATCACGACCCACTTTCAGTACACAGCACATTTACATGTAAAGGATTTTACGGTACCAGCAAGAACACAGTTCACACATTGGGGAACCAAATCACGACCCACTTTCAATACTCAGCACATTTACATGTAAGGCAATTCTACCGTACCAGGCAAACCACTCTCCGGTCACGATCGCAACATCTCTGCACAAACCGGGGATTCAGAAGCAGCTGGAAATCCTGACAGGCCGATCGCATTCAGCAAATCTTCGGTCTTCATCAGGTTAAAGCCTGTTCGCAGTCCAGTGGCTTAAATAGTCCTCACAACTCGGATTCAGTCCGAATAAACTCTGTTTTCCCTCTCAGGAACAGCAGGCAGATAAGCAGGCCAAAACTCAGCCCTTTCACAGTTCTCCCATCCCATGCAAAACTACACAGAACTGCTTCTCAAAATCACTTGAGCTGTTAATTCTTCACTTCTCAGCTCAAAACTGAAACTAGCTGCAGCAGCCTGGGAAATTCCCCAAGATCCAAAAGGTTCGGTTGGCTGATCCTCCTTTCAGTCACAACAAAGGCTCCCTCTTCAGGTGCAGAAAAGGGCCAAAAGCCCAAAACTACAATTCCTACAGATTTTGACTTCAGACAGCTCCCATAGTCCAGCTCCATTTTAGATCCCACCAATACTGATAGGTCCAATTCACAGTCCAGGACCAAGATAGTGGAGATAAACAAAACAGTCCTTGCTGCAAAGAAGGGAGGGTAGACAAACTACATTATCATTATCACTCTAAATGATTTTCAGCAAATAGTTACAGCTTTCAACAGAGCTCCCTCTCAGATTACTTATGACTGCAATCCAGGCAGCTCTTAAAGAGACAGTACACAGAGGCTATACAGGCACTCTCTGGCAATCACATTTAAACTGCTAAAATGCAGGACACCAGTCTGGCAGTGAGCATTTAGGCAAGCTCGAGGAAGACTTTTCAGGAACCCCAATTTGTAGGGTGGTTACACCCTTCCCTGCCTGGAGAAAACTTGGCATCCGCGTTAAGTCTGTACCATCATGTATGAGTTAACATAAACTTATTACTTTACTATACATATTCACTACACTTCATGATACTATATCCATTCTGAGAACACGTTGTACATATTTCACACAGGTAAATTGAACATTACTATACCGAATTAGGTAATAACTTCTTGTACCTTAAACAGTGCAAGGGGGGGGCCCTTCCCTATTAGATAACTTGGGGCTAGAGGGGGCAGGGGCACCATGGTGAGAGGGAAAGACATGTAACCTGGAATTGGCTGTCAAGCTAAATTTGGGCAGTGAGCTTGGTGAGACATAAACACCTTTGTGCACCACATTGAAAGGCAAATCCACTGGCCTCCTGGGAAAATCATAACTGAGGCATACTACTGGCTTGATAGCTCGGCCAGTCTTTCTGAGGGGGACAGCTATAGTCTCTGTATTCTCAGCACTGGTCTGGGGACTCTCGTCACTTGTGAGGGGTGCCTCTGCCTGGGTGGGAATGTCCAAATTTGGGGCACTGTTGGCTCCTTGCTCTGCAGGCTCTGTTTCTACAACACTTGACTCATTTTGCGAAGGTTCAGGCACAGTCAAGCTTTGAGGCACTGAAGGGGGGTGGTCAGCATTCTCATAGTGTTCTTCAAGTTCTGGTATGTCACCAGAGAGACTCAAACCCTCAGCCCCTTCTCCAGGCAAATCATACAGTTCCACAATACACAGAGACTCAACATCTTCAGACGTGATACTTTGCACTTCACTTTCTGGGAGCATTGGCTCCAAGGATGAAGCTGTGGGGTAAGGCAGTCCAGAAGGCCCAGCTTCATCCCCACAATTTATCAGGGGGTTACCTCGAAATAGCTGACTCAGTTCATAAGAGGGGTTATAGGCATGGTCGTATTCACTTTCATCAGAAGTGGACTGACAGTCACTATCATTCTGGGCCTGCTGCAGAGGAAACCTTAAATCTGTGACCACTGTGGTAGGTTGACTCTGTCTCTTTCTTGCAACAGCACAAGTCACCGGCCCAGGGGGCTCAATTTCTGGGGGTTCAGCCTCAGTCATGACTTGGCCGATAGGTAGCAAGTGGTTACGGTACATGGTCTTGACAGCTTTGGAGTTCTCTTGGGGCACCTTGTACACAGGTAAATCATCCAACTTTACAACTACTACATGGGGAAGATGGTGCCACCGATCAGCGATTTTGTGTTTACCATGCAGTCCCAAATTGTGTAACAACACACGGTCTCCAGGTCCAAGCTTTTGAGCCTTTACTTTTTGTGTATCATGCCTCTCTTTGTTGGCTAGATTTCTCTTGGCGGCCATTGTGTGGGCCAGTTGATAGGCATGGTTCAACTGAGCTTTCAGTTTTTGTACATATTGCAAGTAGTTTTCAGCTCGGACCCCATCTGGAGAGACCCCAAAACAGACATCAACTGGCAGCCGGGCCTCTCTCCCTAACATGAGGCAGTAGGGGGAGAACCCAGTAGCATAATTTTTCGTGCACTTGTATGTGTTTACCAAGGTGCTAATCTGCTGGCTTCATTTTTGCTTGTCTTTTGGGTGGAGGGTACCCAGCATGTCTAGAAGGGTGCGGTTAAAATGTTCTGGTTGAGGGTCTCTCTGCGGGTGATAGGGGGTGGTTCTTGACTTTCACACCCCCCCATAGAGCATTTCTTTGATTAGCTGACTCTCAAAGTCTCTGCCTTGAGCAGAATGAATCCACTGGGAAGCACCATAGTGGATGAAGAAATTTTCCACTAGCACCTTGGCCATGGTAGATGCCTTTTGATCTTTGGTGGGAAAAGCTTGTGCATACCATGTGAAATGATCCGTAACCACCAACACATTGACAGTGTTCCGCTGATCAGGTTCTAAACACAAGAAGTATATGCAGACTAGTTCCATGGGGGCGCTGGTAGTAATATTAACAAGGGGGGCAGCCCTCTGAGGCAGGGCTTTTCTTTGCAGTCAGCGACTGTAAGTCCTTACATGGTGCTCAGCATCAGCCCCCATTTTCGGCTGCTAGAAGTGAAATTGTACCAGGTCAAGGGTTCTTTTCAATACCGAGGTGTCCCATGTGATTGTGGAGGGACCTCAGCACCAAATCTTTAAAGGCCATGGGCAGGACCGATTGTTGCTTGTCTACTTTGCCACTACGATCTACTGTCTCTCTATACTTCAACTGATTGAGCAACTTCAGTCTGGGGCCTTCTTTAAACAGTAAAGCAGTTCGCAAGTCAGTGGAACGTAATTTAGACACATCTTTCCCCTCACGAAGGGCATCAAGTGCTGGCTGAATCATAGGATCTTGGGATTGAGCCCACTGAATGCTGTCATTGTTAAATTGAGGTAGTGTACTAATATCTAGAGCAGAGAAGTGGCAATAAGCAGCTGGTATGCAGGTGTGAGAAGGACCCAAGCAATCTACTAAACAGTCCACTGTGTCCGTAGACATCTGTTCATCTCTATCAAACTTTTGGCACAATGTTCGAATGTCAGGTTCAGACAGCCTGACCCAATCACTCTTGGAAATGGGCCTTCGTGATAGGGCGTCAGCATCAATATGGTTCAGGCCCAGTCTGTATTCGACAGCATAATAATAGGTTGATAATGCAGAAAGCCACCAGTGCCCAGTGGCGTCTAACTTACCTGAAGTCTGTACATAGGTCAACGGGTTATTGTCAGTCTTCACCAATATCTTTACCTCATAGAGGTATTCATGAAACTGGTAAACGATGGCCCATTTTAGTGCAAGGAACTCCAACTTATGCACAGGGTAGTTTTGTTTGGACGGGGTCAAGCTCCTACAAGTGAAAGCTACTGGTCTCAGGCCATCCTCATGGTCTTGATACAGCATCGCTCATAGACCCTGCAGACTAGCGTCCGTATGCAGCACATAGGGTTTGGTGGGGTCAGCATAGGCGAGGATGGGAACGTGGGTGAGCTGCTATATGATCTCATGGAAGGCTGCTTCATAATCAGGCATCCAGCGGGGCCCGAAGAGTTCACCTGGGCGGAAGTATACTTTTTCTGGTTCTTTAACAGACCCTTTTTTGTATTTACGATTGGAAGGAGGGTAACCCTGGGTAAGGTTCAAGAGTACGTGAATCACCTTGGAATAGTATTTTATGAACCTGCGGTAGTAGTCACAGAACCCCAGGAAACATTATAGTTCTTTGAAATTATGAGGATGGGGACAAGTAGTCAGTGCTTCAACCTTACTGGGATCAGTCTCAATCCCTTTTGTAGATACTGTGTGCCCCACATACTTCACAGAGGTTTGGAAAAACTGGCACTTGTCAGTGGACAGCTTGAGGCCGAAGTCTTCCAGTCGGTCTAGGACTTTAAACAGTCGGTTCTCATGCTCCTCTAAGGTGCTCCCAAACACAATGGCATTGTCCAAATATACCAGGCATTCCAGCAAATTCATATCTCCCACCACACGTTCCATCAATCGCTGAAAGGTGGCCGGGGCACCTGATATCCCCTGTGGCATCCTCAGAAACTCGTAGAACCCCAGTGGACAGATGAAGGCTGTTTTCTCACGGTATTCCGGGGCCATCAGGATCTGGTGGTATCCGCTGCGAAGATCCAACACTGAGAACCATTTGCTCCTATTCAAGCAGTCCAGGGCATCTTGTATACGAGGCATAGTGTATTGATCTGGGATGGTCCGCCGGTTCAGGGTTCGATAATCAACACACATCCTCACAGACCTATTCTTCTTACGCACAACCACAATGGGAGAGGCATATGGGCTCTTGGATTCTTGTATCACGCCAGCAGCGAGCATTTCCTGCAGGTGTCTTCTCACATCATCTGTGTCTGCTGGGGCTAGGCATCGGGACCTCTCTTGAAATGGCTGCTCATTGTGCAGGCGTATGTGATGCTCCGCACTCTGGACACATCCCACATCCCATTCCTTCAATGAAAACACTTGGTCTGTCTGGGCAAGAGTCTTGCTAATTCTAGCCTTCCATTCAGCTGGCAACAGGGAGTCACCAAAGTCAAACAAGTTTGGGGTCACTCTCTCCTTCTCACCAGGGTGCTTGTTGCTGGGCAGTACTGCAGTGTCTGCACAGTGTACCGTAGCTAGGGTGCACCCTCCGTTTACCCGGCTCTCCCCATCTGACACATTGCGAGTCTGGACCATCACTCGTCCTACATAGGCATGGGCATGAGCAGACAAGATGCTGGGCTTGACCAATGATCTTTCTGGCAATTTTCCATCGACTGGCACATCCAACATCAGTATTTTGTTCTTGACATCTTTCCGGAGGCAGTCCTCCCCTTGAATGGTACACTGGGCGTTAGGGTCCAGTACCATGGAATCGGGATCCTTCTTCCACATGATCCCCACCGGTTCATCCTGGTCTACTTCCTGGGGTTTCTGTTGCAAATCATAGGCCCTCTTGATCTGAGCCAGAATTCTCAGGGCCCTCCCAGTCTGTCGCCCTTGTTTCTCGTGACAGAGTTGCACCAGTCTCCCAGACATATGGGCGTTTGTCCCAATTAACAGGGTGACCCTTTCATATAGTCCAGTGGGGGGACACACTAGGGCCAATGTCTCTACTCGCTGCTCTACACCCGTTACAGTTGCAGGAAAAGACAACCAGAGGCAGACATACCCTAGGTAGGGATAAGAATTGTCGCTCAGACGCCACACATGTAGGCCTTCCAGGGATTGCAAAGGCACATCAGATAAGTGTTTGTCATACCAGTCCTGGAATACAATGGTCACTTGCAACCCACTGTCAAGCAAAGCCTAAGTATGAATACCATTCACAGTCACCGTAGTCTCCATTGAAGGGCGCACTATTTTGGACCAGTCTGGAGAGGCAGTAGCAGAGGCCTGGACAGACGATTTAGCCACAAAGAAATTTGAGTTAGGGTTTCTCGAACCCTCACTGCGATCATTTTGGGCACCCCTTGGCCATTGATTTGCTTTTCGGAGCTCCCCTTGGAGTCTGTTTACTACTCTTTCTAAGTCCTTCTGAGACTGGCATTCTCTTTTCCTATGGCCATCCTTTCCACAGTTGTGACAAATGATAGACTCCTGGGTCATCCTGGGAGAGAACATCATATGAGGAATTGAAGCAGTAGTAAGAGATTGGGGTCTAGTATCTGCTTGCAGCCATGAGAGTGGTGCAACGTGTCTTAACAGTTCCTTTAGCGTGGCAGTCAATCTGGTGATCTCAGCCTTGGAGCCACCCTCGGTAGCGGATGCTTGAGGGTGCACCCCCCCATGGCAGTCACATCCTGAAAGGGACCATAATTTTTTTCCATGGGGGAAACCCTCGCAGAGGCACCCGTCTTCATCTCTCAGACTTCCTTTAGTGGCTCGTCTTTCCAGTGCTGGGCCCAGGGTGGGAAGTCCTTTGCATTCTCAGAGTGCTTGTTAAGTGCAGACTTTTGCCCCTGAGCCTCACTTGGCTGATCACTCTCAGTCACTTGCGCAGCAGCAGCAGATATGGGTGCAATTCCCCCATGGGGTCTCTTGCTCAACCCCCGAATTTCTTTCATTATCTCGTCATAGGAGGGGGTGATTCCAGTCGGGTGGCAAGGCGCAACTGAAGCAGTAACAATTCTGAAAATGGAGCAGACTTAAGGATCCAGTCCAGCCTAGTTTGATCTAATTCATTTGACGGCAAACTACCCTTTCTGAGGCACTCTTGTAGCAGCTTTTCCAGCCGAGGTACATACACAGACAATGGCTCCCGTGGGTACTGCTGAGTGTTTCTTACTCTCCATCACAGACCCTCATCTGAATCCGGGCTCCCATACACATTTTCCAATACATCAAGATAGTCCTGTGCAGTTGCTTCGGGGTTATTGGCCCGCTTGGCATGGATGATAGCCAGAGCAGGACCTCGGAGGCTCTCTCTCAATCAATCAATCAAAATCTTTATTTATCCAGGTGGGCACCATTGAGCAAGGCTCATTTGCAAGGTGGACCTGGTCATGAATACATCAAAGTACAGTACAGAAGCAGGTTTACAAAAAGCAATAATATACAAAGAAGAAAAAGTATATACAGTACAGTACAAAGTTGAAATAAATAAAACAGCGTTATTTTACAATTGAAAAGGTCAACAAATGTACAGTCAACCTTAGGCATACAGGGGTTATAAGCAGAGATCTTTTGAGTGAGACAGCCGGCAACTACACACATAGGGGAAAGAGGCCGTGTATGGGGTGTCAGGTTAGAGAGGTAAAGAAGAGGAGGGATATATTACCGACGACTGGGGGAAAAATTGGACTAAAACCACAGAAAGTGACGATGGCTGTTGTGTACTTGTTTTTTATGATAATGACGAGATGGGATAGATAATTGGGACACTACTATGGATGGGGTGGGACTTTAGCCAGGCTGGAGCGGACAGGGAAGGGTGGGTCCAGCAGGAAGAGTTAACAGGGCAAGAGTCAGGATGGAAAGGGGGAGTTGAGGAATTATTGGGCTAGTGGTGAGGAAAACATTTGCAAGGTGCTTTCATGTAGCGATCATAGAGCGCCTTGAAGATATTCAGGCTAACAGGGTAGTTCAGCTTCAAGTTCCTTTGTAAACTGTTCCACAATGTGGGTACAGAGAAGCTTAGAGCAGCTTTGCCGAGACGAGTTTTGACCCTTGGAACTTGGAGGGCAATTAGGGAATAACTCCTTAGAGCGTAGGTGCCTAACGCACTCCAGGGAATACAATCTGAGACATATGAGTGGAGCTTGTTGGTCACTGCTCTGAAGGACCATAGGGCGGCGTTTCTATTCCTTCTATAGTAAAGGGAAATCCAGCCTAACGATGAGTACAGGGAGCAGTGGTGTGTGGAAAGTGGGAGGCCAGTAATGAACCAGATAGCTCTGTGGTAGAGGGTGTCCAACTTAGCCAGTGCAGTGGCTGTAGAGCAGGTCCGCGTAATCTATTAAAGATAGGAAGGTAGCTTGAACCACTTAAATCTTGGCCTCCTTTGTGAGCTGGTGGTTAATTCTGTAGAATAGTCCTAATCTTTGCCTTAGTTTCTTCTGTAGTTCTTCTAGATGGTTGGCGAAGGCAAGTTTATGATCGAGCCAAACTCCTAGATATTTGAATTTAGCTACATACTCCAGTGTTTCTCCAAGAACAGTGGTAATTTGTGGGTTAGCGCCACCCCCCCCCAAAGCAGGAATTGCCACATGCAAGGAGGGGGAGAAGAGCATGGCTTTTGTCTTTTTCGCATTGAGCAAAAGCTTTTTGTTTATGAGCTGGTATTGTAGAGGTTAAATTCAGCTTGGAGGTCTTCACAGGCTGCTTCCGGCGTGGGACGACTCAAGTACAGTACAGTGTCATCCGCAAATAAGTGGATGTTGGCTTTTTTGATGGGGTCATTGATGTTGTTAATGTAGACTGCAAAGAGGAGGGGACCAAGGATAGATCCCTGGGGCATGCCCCTCAGCATAGGTTTTAATGGAGAAAGATCACCTTCAGCTTTAATCTGTTGTTTCGTTTTCCAGGTAGTCTGCAAACCAGCACATAGATTTATGATCCAGGCCTAAGGTGCTTAGGGAGGAAAGAAGCAGGCTGTGATCGACTGTGTCGAATGCCTTACTAAGATCCAAGAAAACGGCACAGACATGCTTCTTGTTGTCAAGGTCTAGGGCCAGTCATTGGTCACCTTAGCTAGGGCTGTTATGGTGCTGTGCTTTGCTCTGAATCCAGACTGAACCGGGTTTAATAGACTTCTGGATTGTAAGTATACCCCTAGCTGGCCACACACTATTTTTTCTAGTAATTTAGACAGGATGGGGAGGAGGGAGATCGGTCTGTAATTATTTAGATCGCAGGGGTCACCTGCTTTTAATAGAGGGATGACATGGGCTATTTTCCATTGAGGGGGGGAGGCTACCCTGGGAGAGTGACATGTTGAATAGGTGGGTGATTGGCACTGCAAGCACATGGTAGACACATTTCAGATAGTATGGCTCTATGAAGTCGGAGCCTGCTCCCTTCCTGGTGTCCAGTTGCAGCAGTAGATCTTCCACCTCTTTTAGAGAGACAGGCAGGAGGGAGAAGGCCTCCTCGGTAGAGGGACTCAGTGGGTTGGTGGGCCGTGAGCTGTGCGGGGTCATTGGCAGGGGCGTATCAAATGCTAGCCGTGCCATTGCAAAATGGTTATTGAGGGCTTCTATCATCTCCAATCGGTTAGAGAGAACGCTCACACGGACTTATTTTGCTGGAATGGAATTACAGGTGTGTGTCCAGACATATCTTTTTAATGTTTTCACTCAACCTCTTCAGTTTCTCTTCTTCTGAGCATTGCCATTCAAGTACTAGAGGGGCAACATAGTCTATCCAGGTCTCCAGGTCATCCTCCCCTGGGGGGGTTGGGAGGGTGCCCGAGAAGATTCTCAGCCTTCAGTAGGAGTCGTGACTAATGGGAGGTACAGATATAGGGGCCAGCATTTGCATGGGCACAGAAGGTGGGGCAGTAACAGGTGCTGGAGTGGGAGGGGGTGTTGGGGAAGGAACACCCCCAGGTGGCAGGAATAGTTTCTTAAAGTCCTCTACGGTTTTCCCTTCCTCCAGCAACAACTTAGCAAATTTCTCCTCAAACATCTCAGATAATGGTGGAAGCTCATCCTGTCTTTTGTTAGCACTCTCGAGGCAGCTGGAACCCCTTCTGGGGAAATTGTCTGTGGCACTTTAGAGCTGTCCACGAGGTCACTACACTCTACCAAGGCTATGAAAGTTTGGGCGATCAAATCAGCCTGTTGACCCACCATCACAGGGTTTTTAAACATTCAACTTTGGAGAGTGCTCCCTCTACAGTGTCTTTACTGGTACCCGGGGGATATCCAGTATAAGTAGAGCATTTTGGTGGTCGATCTCCTGCCCAGTACACCACCCCACCAACTGGTGTACAGCCATTTCAACTGGGGTAGCCATTAATCTTTAACAATAATTCATAATTTTTGGCCACTAGAAGGCACAAAATCCCAGCGGTGAGCCTCCAAAATGTAACCCTATGGCGCTATCCCATGGGCTACTACCCCTGCCTGCTTGGCTAGTAGCAGGTTAAGGGCCTGAGTTCTGAAATGGGTGCTTCCACCCGGAGGTCAGGGTTGGTAGTGGTCAAGCTAACCTGGGCACAGCCTCCGGACACTGTAACCCCCTTTCCTTACTAGTGGCCAGAACAATACACAGTAATCACTTTCACAATACCCTGATGCACCACACAAGTACCCACACTGTTTGCACTTGCCACCGAGGGATTTCCTCTGGCCGCCCAGGGACCCCTGTAAAACAAGGTTATACACAGCAGATAACAGCAGTACAGTACTCTTGCACAAACTGGAACCACAGTCAGGGTAAATGCAAAAAGAGTTGGATCTGATTTATTTAAGGGGCTTGAACAAGGAGGGCATAATCAGGTTAATTTGCTTAAAGGCTCTATCAGTCAAACAGTTATGCATGCACTTCAGGGTCCATAAACCGTCACACACTCTGGGTACGCAGATGGAGAAAGGTGGGATAGCCAGGAACGTTGCAGCTGGTTGGGGCTCTGTAATGGAAGAAAACAACATGCACAATGCACACTATTTGTAATCCGGAACCGGAGGGCTCAGTTCATGAAAAGAAAACTACAAGACAATCAGATGACACACTTTTAGATTAGGCTGTTGTTGCAAGGAGCTACCCTGATGATTACTCACGATACCAAAGACTGGACACAGGCTGGATGAAAATCGAGACAGCTGGTGGTTAATCTGGAGTGCCAGGAGAAGCAGGGCCCACACGATTCGCCGAGGTGTCATTCCTGTTCAAGCGTGGAGCAGGGGGGCTGATCCCCAGGCAGGTCTCTCGTCGGTGGCTTTCTCTGTGCATTGGGGTAGTCTGGCAGGGCCAGCGTGGCATGGCCCAGGCCGAATGGAGATGAACGCGGATTCAGTTTGATTAGGCTGGATCAAGCTTCCAGCAAGCAGAACACAGTTCACACAGTAGGGAACCAAATCACGACCCACTTTCAATACACAAAACATTTACATGTAAGGAAATTCTGCTGTACCAGGCAAACCGCTCTCTGGTCACGATCGCAAAATTTTGCACAAACCAGGATTCAAGCAGCTGGAAATCCTGACAGGCTGATCGCATTCAGCAAATCTTTGGTCTTCTTCAGGTTAAAGCCTGGTCACAGTCCAGTGGCTTAAATAGTCCTCACAACTCTGATTCAGTCCGAATCAACTCTTATTTTCCCTCTCGGGGACAGCAGGCAGACAGGCAGGCCAAAACTCCTCCCTCTCACGGTTCTCCCATGCAAAACTACACAGAACTGCTGCTCAGAATCACTTGAGCTGTTAATTCTTTACTTCTCAGCTCAAAACTGAAACTAGCTGCAGCAGCTTGGGAAATTCCCCAATATCCAGAAGGTTTGGTTGGCTGATCCTCCTGTCAATCACAACAAAGGCTCCCCCTTCAGGTGCAAAAAGCCCAAAACTACAATGCCTGCAGATTTTGACTCCAGACAGCTCCTATAATCTGGCTTCATTTTAGGTCCCACCAGTACTGATTGGTCCATTTGCAGTCCGGGACCAAAATAATGGAATAAACAAAACAGTCCTTGCTGCAAAGAAGACAGGTTAGACAAACTACATTATCATTATCACTCTGAATGATTTTCGGCAAATAGTTAGATCTTTCAACAGAGCTCCCTTGCAGATTACTTATGACTGCAATTAAGGCAGCTCTTAAAGAGACAGTACACAGAGACTATACAGGCACTCTCTGGCAATCACATTTAAACTGCTAAAACGCAGGACACCAGCCTGGCAGTGAGCATTTAGGCAAGCTCGAGGAAGACTTTTCGGGAACCCCCATTTGTAGGCGGGTTACATAACAATGGCTTATAAAAGCAGCTTGTTGCTCATTGAGTCTTCAGTCTGCCTGATATAGATTGGTCCTCCCACATGACTTCATCGGACAGGAGCACAGAATTCTTATAGCTCTTAAAGGGTAGGACTAAAACAGTTGGTGAGTCACCACCAGAGAAAACACAACCCTGGACCTCATACTATCAAACAGTACCAGGATCACAGACATTAAGGTAGGAATCAGTCTGAGTCCAGCGACCATAGGTCAGTCTGCCTCACAGTCAAAGGGCAGAGGACACAAGTCACACAAAACTGAAAATCCTGGACTTCAAGAGGCTGACTATGTCAAAATGAAACGTGACATTAAAACCATCTCAAAGATGTTGCAGGGGTGATGTGGAGGAAAGCTGGAAGGCCATATAGACGAGTAATTCTGGCCACAGCAGAATGCACCAAAAGATCAGTGAAACTAAGACAAACCCTCTTTGGTTTTCTAAGGAGTTTGTATTCTGTATAAAGGAGGGAAAAAAAAGCTTTCAAAAAGTACAGACAAAGAGGGACAGCGACATGGAGGAATACAAGGCAAGGCTCAAGGAAGCAGGGAAGGCGATTAGGATAGTTAAAGCGCGAACAGAAGAAAGAATTGCTGAAGGGGTTAAAAAAGGGGACAAGACCTTTTACAGATATATATGGGAGAAAAGAAAAGGGGGTATCGTTCGATTGAGAACCAGAGGGGGGGCAGAACATGCAGACTGACAAAGAAAAGGCAGAGGTTCTGAACGAATACTTATGCTCAGTCTTCACACAAAAGGAACAGGGTAGTGGGCCAGTACTAGGAAATGAAGGACACCACACCAGGGACGCCGACACAGATCCCTTCACAAAAGAAAGGGTCCTAAAAGAATTGAAAACAATTAAAAAGCATCAAAGCAGTGGAACCAGACAGTGCCCACCCAAGAATACTGAAAAACTCGCAGAGGACTTGTGTCCCCATTAGCAGTCCTCTTTAGTAAGTCCCTGGAGAGTGGCTGAGTCCCAAACGACTGGAAAAAACCCACAGTGGTACCCCTGCACAAAAGTGGGAGCAGGGAAGATGCTGGTAACTACTGTCCAGTCAGCCTCACCTCAGTGGTGGGGAAAATCATGGAAACATTACTGAAGGAAAGAATAGTGCAATATATGGAAGCAAATGGAAAACTGGACCCAAAGCAGCATGGCTTCTCAGCAGGGAGGTCATGCCAGACAAACATGATTGATTTATTTTGATTGGGTGACCAGAACGGTGGACCAGGATGGAGCAGTAGACAATAGTGTATCTGTACTTCAGTAAGGCGTTCGACTCTATTCCACATAGAAGACTAATAAACAAGTTGGAACACACTGGAGTGGGGCATAAAATAGTCAGCTGGGTTAGGAACTGGCACCAGGGGAGAACCAAGAGGGTCTTGTATGGGGTAACCAGCAGAGTCCCCCAGGGATCAGTACTGGGGCCAATTCTATTTAACACATTCATCAGCGACATTGCTGATGGATTAGAGGGAAAGGTATGCCGGTTCCAGATGACACCAAGCTCTGCAACAGAGTAGGCATGCAAGAGGGGACCACAGAATGGAATCTGATCTAAAAAGCTGGAATAATGGTCAAAACATTCAGTTGAAATTCAGCACCAAGAAGTGTAAAGTTATGCACCTGGGGAGGAAGAATCTGGGCAGGAAACATACCCTAGTAGGGGGACAACTGACGGAAACTAAGGTTGAGAGGGATCTAGGAGTACTCATGTTTGATGATTTATAGACAACTGGGTAATGCAAAAAGGCAGCACAGAAAGCTAATGGCATCTTTGGATGCATAGGTAGGGGTATTTTGAGTAGAAAAACTGAGGTGATAATCCCGCAGTACAGGTCTTTGGTGAGGACGCACCTACAGTATTGCGTCGTTAGAGGAGAGCTACAAAGATGATTCACGGACTTCATCAAGAACCCGAGTCAAGACTCAACCATCTCAAGGTGTACTCACTGGATGGGAGATGGGACGGGGGGATATGATTGAGACATTCAAATGCTTCAGAGGAATTAACTCAGTACAAACTCAGGACCTTTTCAGAGAAAGTTAGTTTACATGAACAAGGGGCACAGCATGTGCCTACAGGAGGTAGATTCAAAACCAACATCAGGAAGTTTTTCTTCATTGAAAGGGTGTTGCAACCTTGGAACAGTCTGCCCCAGAAGTCGTGCCAGCAAATACAGTGAGAGAGTGAAGTAATAAGAGTTGATAAAGCAATGGGACCAGATGGGGTGCACCCCAGTGTCCTTAAAGAACTAAGAGAGGTGGTGGCTGAACCTCTGGCTATCCTGTTTAGCTGATCACTGGAAACAGGGATGTACCCAAAGACTGGAGGACAGCAGATGTAGTCCCTTATACAAAAGTGGGAACAAAGAGGAAGCAGGGAACTACAGACTCAGACAACCTCACCTCGGTAGTGAGGAAGATCATGGAAGCACTACTGAAGGAGAGATTGGTGGAACATCTGTTGTCAGTGGACTACAGGACCCAAGGCAGCATGGTTTCACCAGGGGAGGTCATGTCAGACCAACCTCGTGAATTTTTTGACTGGGTGATTAGGAGGTGGATCAGGGAGGGCAGTGGACATGGCCTATCTGGACTTCAGCAAGGCCTTTGACACTGTGCCACATAGAAGACTATTACACAAACTGGGGAATATGGGTGTGGGCAGGACAGTAGTGTGGTGGGTAGGTAACTGGCTGGGTGGCAGGACACAGAGGGTGGTGGTAAATGGCTGTCACTCCACAGAGGGAAGAGTGACCAGTGGGTACCACAGGGATCAGTGCTGGGACCGGTCCTATTCAACATCTTCATCAGTGACATTGCGAGGACCTAGAAGGCAGAATTTCACTGTTCGCTGATGACACAAAGCTCTGTAACAGAGTAGACACACCAGAGGGTGTAGACAGAATGAGAAGGACCTGCAGAAACTTGAAGAATGGTCAGGGTTTGGCAGTTGAAATTCAATGCAAGGAAGTGCAAGATAATGCATATGGGGCACAAAACCTGGCACAATATATCAGTTGGGGGGTGAGGATATAGCATGCACCAAGCAGGAAAGGATCTTGGGGTTATCATCTCTGATGACCTCAAGGTAGGGAAACAGTGTGACAAGGCAGCAGGTAAAGCAAATAGGATGCTGGGATGTATAGGCAGGGGCATCACCAGCAGGAAAAGGGAGGTCATAATTCCGCTATACAAGACACTAGTGAGGCCCCACCTGGAGTACAGTGTACAGTTCTGGAGACCATACCTACGTAAGGACATAGACAGGGTAGAGAAGGTTCAGAGGAGGGCAACAAAGATGGTGCATGGATTGCATCCCATGTCCTATGAAGACAGGTTGAAGGAACTGAACATGTACTCCTGGAGGAGAGGAGGAGAGAGGGATATGATAGAGACATACAAGTATCTTACAGGAGGAACAGGGTGCAGGAATACACTATTTTTAGCGAAAAAGATGTTCCAGGACTAGAGGGCATGGGATGAAGTTGGAGGAGGACATTCAGAGGAAACATGAGGAAGAATTTCTTCACAGAATGGGTGGTGGACAAGTGGAACACCCTGCCAGAGGAAGTTGTGGAGGCTGAAACAATCACGGGATTTAAGAATGCATGAAATAGACATAAAGGAATTCTGGAGGTCAGGGGTTAGGGGCAACAGACTTCTAGGAAAACATAAACTGAACTTACAAGCTCAAATGGGCAGACTGGGTGGGCCATAGGCCCTTATCTGCCGACACTGTCTATGTAGAGTTCAAGTTAGCACAGGATAGGCACTGTGGAAACTTAGGAAGGAAAAATGACTTTGGAGGGGAGCCCACACGGGCAGACTAGATGGATCATACGGTCCGCTTCTCCTGGCACTTTCTTATGAAGTAAAATTTGCCTTTTTTTAAATAACGCTGCTGTTTTTTTTCTGGTTCCCACTTGTGATCCCCATTTTTCCCTTTCTGGTTCCCTGTGAGGAACCAAGGCGATAACTTATTGCATTTGGCTTATTTATTCTAATATTTATTTGTTACTTTGGGCGTTAATATTCTAGTGTTTTAAATTTTTGCATTTCCCATATTTTTGTGGGAACTGAACCACTAACCCTTGGAAACCGCACCCCTTTTTTCCTTTTGTTGCTGTCAGCTATTGGCATGTCTGACAAGCGCAAAAAGGACAGGACCAACTGGTTTCAAAAATTGTGCCCAGTGTTTTAATCTCCTGGCTAAGGCAGACTGCCATGAGTTTTATTTTTCTTGTTTTGGGTCCTGATCACAATTTTTCCAGCTGTGAGCTTTGCATCAGGTTTTCCCTAAAACACCAAAAAAGAGGGCCAAAAAACTTGAGAATATCATAACTTCTTAGTTTGCTTCCTCTTCACAACCTGGCTGTGGGGAAGAGTCCGTCCAGTTTCTCACTCGAAGCAGCAGGACAAGCCTGCTAAGGGTGACTCAGAGAGGTTAGGGTGTCTACAGGCATCAGAACCAGTGAATCTGAAGAAAAGCAGAAGAAAAGCATGTCAGTGCCCCCGTGCTGAAGAAGCAAAGGAGACACTAATTGACAAGAACAGAATGCTCTCAGCTGAGGACGTGGCTAAGCTTGGCAGTTTTCCAGGCTTCTTTATATCCATCAAGCCCCCAGCTCTTCAACCTGTAACAAAACCTGTGGTAGAGGGTGCTAAGATATGTTATGAAGAGGAGGAGGAAGAGGATGAGCCCATAGAGCCTTAATGGTTCTCTAGTTCAGGAGTTCGGTTCCCCTTCCTGGTCCTCAGAGAGTACTCCTCATACTATTCTTTTGTGAGGCAAATGGCAAGAACCCTCAACCACTCCCCTCAAGAGACAGCAGAGATCGAGGATGAGGTGTAATTTTTGGACATGATAGGCTTATTACCTACAAAGAGGGTGTTGTTGCCTATTCATACTGTATATCACTGAAAAAAGGCCACTTCCGAATTCCTGGCAGCACCTACTTCGGTAGCTGGTATAGACAAAAGGGCAAAAAAGAAATACCCGCTGGATGGACAAGGTACCAAGTATCTGTACACTCACCCTGACCGTGAAGCAGTGGTGCAAACTGTTGTCTGCGACAAGGCCAAGGTCCCCCCTTTCTTCTCAACCCCCAAGAAAGGGATTCCAGAAAACTGGACAGTGTGAAATATAGAAACATAGAAATTGTCAGCTTATAAGGACTGCTAGGCCCATCTAGTCTGCCCGTAGGCCCAATACATCTATCAGTCCACTCACCCTAAGTGGTCAGTGGCTTTTCATCACCCCCTTCCCGACCAAAGTTCCCTTGTGCTTGTCCCAGGCATGTTTAAACCCCTCCACTGCGCTTGCCCCTACCACCTCTTGTGGCAGACTATTCCAAGCGTTCACCACCCACTCTGTGTAGGAAAACTTCCTCACATTACCTCTTAATCTACCCCCCTCCAATGTCATATCGTGCCTCCTCATTCTGGTATCTTTTCTACATTGGAAAAAATCTCCCACCTGCACCTTCTTTATGCCCTTGATGTACTTAAAAGTTTCTATCATGTCGCCCCTTTCTCTCCTCTCCTCTCCTCCAGTGAGTACATATTGAAGTCTCTTAGTCTCTCCTCATATGATTTGCGGTGCAAACCATGCATCATCTTTGTCACCCTTCTATGGGTAGCCTCCACCTTGTTTATGTCCTTACGCATGTGTGGTCTCCAGTACTGCATGCAGTACTCCCAAGTGAGGTGTTACCAGTGTTTTATACAGTGGCATCACCACCTCCCGCCTCCTACTAGTAATACCTCTGCCTATGCACCCCAGCATGCCACTGGCCCTCCCTGCAGCCTTTGCACACTGCTTTGATACCTTAAGGTCATCAGATAGGCTAACTCCTACATCCCTTTCCTCTTTGGGGATAGTCAGCACAACCCCCTCCCCCCAAAAAATCCTGTAGCTGTCCCCAGGGTTCACCCTACCTACGTGCATTATCTTGCACTTTTTTGCACTGAACTTCAGTTGCCACACCTCCCACCATCTTCAAGTTTTCCAGGTACTCTTCATTTTCTGCACCCATTCTGGAGTATCGAATCCTGTTGCAGATCTTGGTGTCATCTGCAAATAAGCAGACCTGTCCTTCCAGCCCCCTGCAGTGTCACTAATGAGGACATTTAACAGGACTGGTCCCAGTACTGATCCTTGTGGCACTCCACTGGTCACCACTCTCTCCCCGATTGGATCCCATTTACCACTACCCTCTGCCTTCTGTCCGTCAGTCAGTTTCTAACCCAGTGTATCACCATGTGCCCCATGTGTACACCTCAGCTTCCCTTTTGCTCAGACAGACAGTTTATATGGCCTATGCAACTCAGGACCAGAAGGCCCTCTGGACCTCTGTAGTGTTCATGAGTGAGAATGCTGCAGGCAGTCTAACTCAGGACCTGGCTGACACAGCAAAAGTTGCCTTGAGTGACACTAAATACCAGTTTCACATGGCTGTGGATGCCAGTGACACTGCCTCTACGGTCATGGCTTATGCAGTGTCCCTGAGGAGGTTTGCCTCCTGGCTTAGAACTACAAACCTCTCACAGGACACCCAAACTAAGACCATGGATTTCCCCTGTGTGTGGAACTTCTTGTTTAGTGACAAAACAGAGGCCTGTATGAAGAAGGTGGACGAATATAAGACCACCTATAAAATCAATACTGAAAAGGGAAGGCTTCCACCCTTGGACACCATGGAAGGGGAGGTAGGAGAAGGGGTTCAAACAACATGAAGTCTTGCTGTATTCTGACAATTGCAGTGATTCCCAACCTTTGAACTGCCCCGGAGAACAAAGAGTTAACTTTCTATGCAGGGTATTGAATGCTGAGCTCGAGCTCAGTTGAAGTCTCTGTCTGGAGTGATTCAAACCTAAACCGTCAGATTCTTTACTCCGCCTCACTGAGCAGTCGCTCCGTGAGATGTCTCCTTCAGCTCGGTTCGAAAGTCAGTTAAAGTTTTCGGTTTTCGTCTGTTTTTAAATTGAAAAAAGTATCTGCATAGTCGGTTCAGTCTCTGTCTGTGGTGCCATGAGTACTAGATAAGAATTGTTCTGTTTTTCTGTGTGGAACTTGTAAAAGTGTGGCTCGGTTCAGCTGAACCGGCCATTTGATAGTGAAATTTGTTTGTTTACTTAATGTGTGGTTACCGGTTCTTATCGGTTCTAAAAATAACGTGTTTCTAACCGGTTTATTCCAATACCTGTGACACGGTTAGGAACTGATAAAGGAGTCTTGCCTGGTGGTTTCCGAAAAAAGGGTGTTTGGTTAGGTTGGCCATGTCTGAGAAACCCAAGAAAAAAACTGGGCCCACTGGGTTTCAACACTGCAGTGAGTGTGGGGAGGTCTTTGATAAGGCCGATCCCCACACCACCTGTGTTTATTGTCTGGGGTTTGACCACCTCAATTCAGACTGCCAAATATGTAAAAACTTTCCCAAATCTACCCTTGAGAAGAGATTAGGTAGACTGAGGAAAAGGAGGCCGAGAAGTCCGCTGACCGGATGGCCAGCCGGTTTGGTTCGACTGAACCAGAAGAGTGCCCTCGGACGGAAGCGATACTTCTTCGGACAAAGGAGAGCCGATTCGAGGATCGGTTCCGACAAAGAAAGCCAAAGATAAATTGACCGGTTCAGATCAGAGGTTCATGTTCCGACCGCCGAAGAGATAGCCAGGGCGATTCAGATTGTGGAATCGCTCCGTCCGGTTCCGACCGATCCGGCTCCTTCTGGCAGGGGTTCAGTTCGATTGGTTCCCCCGGTTCAAGAGTACATCCTTGAAGATTTTTATGAACTAGAATTTGAAGAGAAAGGGGAATTTGAGGATGATGACGTAAGTGAAGGTCTGGATGTGCCTGTGGAACCGGACATCTCCCCAGACAGACCTTCAGGTGTTTCCCCTCCTAGGCTTTCTGAGTCCCCTTCTCACTTTATGTTTTACAGAAAGGTGGCTGAAACCCTCCAGCTTCCTATGAAGGAGGCTGTGGAAGATCAAGAGGAGCCTGATTATGTAGAGATGATGGACATCCCAGAGTCCAGGAGACTGTCTATTCCCCTCCATAAATCTTTTGGGAAACAGACACAAAAAATCTTAAATTCTCCTAACATTATACCTCCTGTGGATAGAAGAATGGACAAGAGGTATACACTTTCAGGCTCAGACACAGAGTTCTTATATCAACAATGCAGCCATGTTGGGGGTAGTGCAGGCTGCTGCCTGTGACAAGGCAAATATTCCCTTGGCTCCCCCCCCGACAAGGACTCCAGGAAGATTGATGCCATGGCAAAGAAGGTACATGCTATCTTCTTTGGGACTCAGGCAGGCGAATTACATGGCCTAAACAGCCAGGTACCAGAAGTCCAGGTGGGACACTGTACTGGCACTGGCTAAACAGGCCTCCCAGCTAGCCAAGGAGCTGGAGGCAGTGGCTGCAGATGGGATTGAGGCATCTAAAGTTCAGTTTCATGCTGCTGTGGTCTCTAATGATGTGTCATCAAGAGTCATGGCTACATCTTTGGCTCTTTGGAGGATGGCTTGGCTCAGATGTACTAGCCTCTCGCAGGACACCCAGGCTAAGGCCATGGATTTTCCAGTAGTGGGTAATTCTCTGTTTGGGGAGCAGACAGGGAATTACATGAAGAAAACGGATGAGTACAGGACCACTTACAGGAGTGCTCAGGCCAAGGAAAGGCAGGAAACTCCTCAAAGGCAGCAGTCTAGGGGCAGGGGCATGCCTTTTTGGAAGGCCTTTTTACCAAGCACAGGCCTCTTCTTCCTTTTTTCAGAGGGGGTTCTTCACAGGGAGAGGCAGAAGGGAGATGAGCAGGGCTGCATCAACTCCTCAGCCTAAAGCCCCTGCCAAGCAGACACCCTGATGGGCCTGCCCGGGTCGACTCTCCTATTCCAGTAGGGGGCAGGCTGGCTTACTTTGTCCAGGACTGGATGTCTGTTACATCAGACAAGTGGGTCCTGGAAGTATTAAGCCAGGGACTGGTTCTCAGCTTCAAAAAATTTCCAAAGATGAGAGCCATATCTTTTCCACCTGCAAATCTCTTGGAAACCCTTGCCCTAGAGATAGAGATTTCTTCTCTCCTAGCTTTAAGCGCTATAGAGAGAGTACCTATCCTACACTGGGGCAAAGGACTGTACTCCAGGTACTTCCTGCCCCCCCCAAAAAAAAACAGGGGAGTGGCAACACATCCTACACCTAAGATATCTAAACAAACATTTTTTAAACCCAAAGGTCAAGATGATAACTCTGGGAATAATCCTTCCCTCTCTAAGGCCAGGGGACTGGCTAGCCTCCCTGGACCTCAAAGATGCCTACTTTCACATTCCCATCAGGTGCTCCCACAGAAAGTACCTCAGGTTCGAGTTGCCCTCAGGCCATTATCAGTTCAGAGCAATGCCCTTTAGCCTAACCTCAGCCCAAGGGTTTTCACAAAGTGCCTGGCAGTAGTAGTTGCCTTTCTAAGAAGGCAAAGATTTCCATTATTCCATATCTGGACGATTGGCTAATAGTGGGTCAGTCTCCAGACCAAGTCAAGTCTCACCACTCAAGTGCCCCAGCAAGTGCTCACTTCTCTAGGATTTCTTCTCAACCTTTCCAAGTCAGTTCTCGAACCAGTCCAGCTTCTTACCTTTATAGGGGCAGAACTGGACACACTCAGAGCAAGAGCCTTTCTTCCTCTAGAAAGGGCAAGGGTTCTTATGGAACTAGCTTCTTCCTTCGCCTTCGGGTATCTCAACCAGCAAGGCATTTCCTCCAGCTCTTGGGCCACGTGGCAGCTTCAACAGCAGTGGTCCAAGGGGCAAGGTTCCAGATGAGGGATATTCAGTTCCACCTGAGAACTTTCTGGTCTCAGAGAAAGGTCTCCCTTACCAAACTGATCCCAGTGACTCTGATCTTGATCCAAGCCCTCCAGTGGTGGCAGGATCAGGACAATTTAAGACAAGGTGTTCCTTTTGTTGCTCAGCCTTGTTCAGTGGTCCTTACCACGGATGCTTCTCTCCTGGGCTGGGGAGCCCACTTGGGGTCCCTTACTGCCCAGGGGCTGTGGTCCCCCCAAGAATCCCTTCTCCACATCAATCTTCTAGAGCTCAGGGCAGTTTTTCTGGCTCTAAAAGCGTTCTCACAGTCAGTACAGAACAAGGTGGTTCAAGTCAGAACAGACAACACCACCACCATGTGGTAGATCAACAAGCAGGGAGGCACTCGGTCCACGGCCTTGTGCACAGAAGCCATAAAGTTGTGGTCCCTGGCTTATTCCTGCAAACCTCTCTTGTAGCAGTTCACCTTCCAGGCAAGGACAATGTGCTAGCAGATGCACTGAGCAGGATTTTCAGGGCCATCACAAATGGTCCCTGGACCCTCAGGTGTTGAAAGTGATTTTTTCAAGGTGGGGCACTCCAGAGATAGATCTCTTTGCAGCCCCAGATAATCACCAACTCCCTCTCTTTTGTTGCAGACCTCCAGTCCTGGGCTCAGTCCCTCTGGACGCCCTGATGCTGAATTGGGAAGGGAAGTTTCTGTATGCCTTTCCTCCTTCCCACTCCTGTTCAAAGTTTTGATAAAAATAAGGTCTCAACCTTGCAAGGTGATTCTGATTGCTCCAGATTGGGCCAGACAGCCCTGGTACCCCCTGTTGCTGTCCCTAGCAGTCCATCTTCTCCTGTCTCTTCCCAGGAATTACAACCTGTTAACATCCTCTCAGGGAAGGATTTGGTACCCCAATCTTCAGTCTCTCAATCTCAAAGCATGGCTCTTGAAGAGTTAGAGTTTGCAGATCTGCATCTTTCCCAAGGGGTTCTGGATATCCTCAAGGCTTCTGAAAGCCCTCCACCAGAAAGACTTACAACTCCAAATGGAAAAGATTCAGCATTTGGTGTTCTAAGAAGCATGTTTCTCAGACACTGCTGAATTGCCTCACAGTTCTGGATTATATGGTCCATCTTAATGGCCTGGCCTCAGACCAGCTACTCTCAAGGTACACTTGTCCAGCTGTTTCTCGTTTTGTCTGTGAGAAGCCTTCCTCGTTATCTTCCCATCCTGTGTTCTGTAAATTTTTTAAAGATTGCTTCACACCAATCCTCCTTTTAGAGACCCTGCCCCTGCCTGGGATTTGAATGTTTGCATTGCTCAACTTATGCAACCCCCCTTTGAGCCTATGTCTTCAGCAGGCTTAGTACTTGGCTTGGAAAACTGTGTTCTTGGTAGCCATTACCTTGCCAGGAAGGACAGTGAATTGCAAGCACTGTCATGAACCTGATTTTATCTCCTTTCACAGGGATAAAGTGGTCCTTAGAACCAATAGAAGGTTCTTGCCCAAAGTGGTTTCAGACTTCCATTTAAACCAGTCTGTGTCTCTCCTGACTTCTTCACTGATCATTCTTCCTCAGGAGAGAGGAGGCTACACAGTTTAGATGTCAAAAGAGTCCTAGTTACTAATAGAGCGTGACCAAGGGTCACAGGTTTGACTCTCTCCAGTTATTCCTAACTTATGGAGAAGTGGAAAGGGCAAACCTGCCACCAAAATATCTATTGCCAGGTGGATTGTGTCTTGTATACAATTCTGCTATGAAAAGCTGGGAAAACTCCGCCTCAGGCCTGAGAGCTCATTCCACAAGAGGTACAGCTGCTTCCTGGCTGCTGCAGGATATCCTCTCTTAGAAATTTGTCAAACAGCCACCTGGAAAGCAGTTCATACCTTTACCAAGCATTACTCTCTGGATATCCAGGCTAGGAGTGGTGCTCGGTTTGGCACAGCAGTACTTCAGAGCCTGTTTCCAAAGTAGGTTCTGTTCCTCCTCCATGGAGGTACTGCTTTTGGTAGTCTGCAGTTGTCAGAATACAGCAAGACTTCATGTTGTTTGAAGAAAAAATTACTCACCTTAGTAATTATGTTTCTTCTAATGGAGTTTTGCTGTATTCTGACCTGCCTCCCTCTCGGAACCTGTTTTTGGGAAGTGGGTGGGCAGGTGCAGTGTTGCACCCCAGGGGTGTTTTTGACTTGCACCCTCTGCCTTTTTGTTTGGGTGCTGATTTATTATTGTTATTTTTAGTACATTTGGTTTTGTTTTTGGGTTTCCTGACTTGAGTCTTCCTTGGGAATCCAAAACTTTTTTCAGCCAGTTGGCTAGTAAGAATTTTTACAATTTCCACATATAATTTTTTGTTTAGTTGGGCTTGTAAGAATCTGACGGTTTAGGTTTGAATCACTCCAGACAGAGACTTCAGCCGAGCTCGAGCTTAGCATTCTATGCCCTGCATAGAAAGTTAACTCTTTGTTCTCTGGGGCAGTTCAAAGGTTGGGAATCACTGTAATTGTCAGAATACAGCAAGACTCCATTAGAAGAAACACAATTACTAAGGTGAGTAATTTTTTCTTATGTACCATGGGCATACATGACTTATGGTTACCCTCCGAAGGGGGGTTCTTCAGGTCAGGAGCAAGTGGGGTGCAGTGCAGGCTGCATCACCCCAGCTCTCAAAGTGCAAGCAAACCAGAACCCCTGACAGGTCTGCACAGGTCACCCAGCCATTTCCAGTGGGAGAAAGGTTGACTTACTATTTCCAGGTGTGGAAAATATTACAGGCAAGTGAGTCCTGGAAATAGTGAGTCAGGGTTTCTCTCTGCATTTCAGAGAATTCCCAAAACTGCAGGCACAGGGACCTTCCACCTCATACCCCAGCAGAAAACGCCTACTGGGTTGGGGGTCAAAAGCTGCTGCAGGCAGCCAGTCGAACAGGTCCCTCTGCCTGGTGTGGCAATGGTCTCTACTTCAGGTACTTCCTCACCCACAATAAAAATGGAGAGTGGCGATCTGTTTTAGACCTAAGATTTCTGAACAAACACTTGGAAAAAAGAAAAATTCATAGTGGTGACATTGTCTGCTGGGATCCCATCTCTGCAGCAGGGATATTGGTTGGGGTCACTGGATCTGAAGGATGCCCAATTTCATATTCCAGTAAGACCCTCCCACAGAAAGTGCCTCAGCTTCAGGGTAGGGAACTGCCTCAATCAGTTTGTGGCCCTACCCTTTGGTCTATCCTCAGCACCAAGGGTCTTCACAGAGTGCTGCCTGGTAGTGGTCGCAGCTCATTTGCGAAGACCAGGTGTGGTGGTCTTCTGTTACCTGGATTACTGGCTAGTCTCAGGGGAGTCATACCAGGAGGCCAAGGCCTCCGTCCAGCTCACCCACTCAACCCTGAGGGATCTGGAGTTCCTGAAGAACATCCCAAAGTCTCAGACAGAACCTGACCAAGTGCTGGACATCATAGGAACAGAGCTAGACACACAACAGGGAAAAGCTTTCCTTCCTCAGGAGAGGGTGGTATGTCTCACATAACTGGCAAAGTCTTTCAAAGTTGGGCAGCTCGGACCAGCAAGGGTTTTCCTCCAGTAGCTGGAGCACACGGCTACCTCCACAGCTGTGGTCCCAGGCACCAGGTTTGAAATGAGGGACATTCAGTATCACTTAGGGTCCCACTGGTCCAAAGCGGACCCCTGTCAAAGTTGGTATCCGTTACAGAGTGCCTTCTAAAGGCACTGGACTGGTACAAAGAGGAAGAGAACCTCAGAGAGGAATCTGCTTCTCTAGCAATCACCCACAGTGGTGCTCACTATAGATGCCTCCCACCTGGGGTGGGGCATACACCTGGAGGGCCCACTGTAAGTGAGGTGTGGACCCCACTAGAGTCCCAGGGCACATAAACCTCGTGGAACTTAAGGTTGTGTATCTGGCAGCACAGGCTTTTTCCTCCCACCTTAGGGTCAAGTCAGTCCAAATTAGGACAGACAACCCGTCATCATGTACTACATTGACAAACAGGGAGGAACAGTATCTTCCAAGCTGTGCACAGAGACAATGAAGATCTGGAGCCTAGCATACAACCTAGAAATGCAGCTATCCACAGTGCACCTACCAGAAAAGACAGTGTCCTTGCAGATTTCTGAGCAGAATCAGTCAAGGCAACCACAGATGTACCCTGAACAAGCAGTGCTTGCAGCAGTGTTTAGAAGGTGGGGCACACCAGAGGTGGACCTGTTTGCCTCTTTGCAAAACTATCATGTCCCCCCTTTTGTAGCTGGCCAACATCAGTGGGGACAGTCCCAAAGGATGCCCTGTTCTTCTGTTGGACAGGGAGATTCCTTTACACGTTTCCCCCTTTCCCTCCACTGCTGGGAGTGCTGCTCAGGCTCAGAAAGGAACCTGCAACAATGATTCTAATTGCTGCAGACTGTGCCAGGCAGATCTGGCATTCTCTGCTCCAGGCCCTGTCCAGCAAACCTCCTGTCACTCTTCCCCTGAGGTACAATCTACTGACCTTGTCTCAGGGCAGAATAACATATCTAGACCCCAGTACTCCGTGCCTCAGGCCCTGGTACTTGAGGAGTTAGAGTATTCTGGTTTAAACCTCTTGAAAGAGGTTATAGACGTGTTGAAAGTTTCCAGAAAGCCAGCTACCAGGAAAACATACACCTCAAAGTGGAAAAGGTTTCCCCTGTGGTGTATATCCAGGTAGATCAGTCTGTCCTGCATACTAGATTACCTGGTACACCTACAGTATCTGGGTTGTTTCCCTTCTGCCCTTAAGGTGAATCTTGCAGCAATCTCAGCCTACACTTCGGCTGGTGGGGAGAGGTCAGTAGCCTCTCTGGCTATTTTTAAAAGGTTATTTAAGGGTCTGACCCACTTGAACCCTCCTTTCAAAGATCCAGTCCCTCCGTGGGACTTGAACCTGTGTATTGCCCAGCTCATGGGTGCTTCCTTCGAGCCTGTAGCAACTGCTGCTGTGAAATATGTTACCTGGGAAACAGTTTTGTTAGTAGACCTCACCTCAGCCAGGAGAGTGAGCGAGCTCCAAGCTCTGTGTACAGATCCTAACTACATTAGGACCAACAGGAAATTTCTCCTTAAAGTGGTTTTGGAATTTCACCTCAACCAGTCTATCACACTTCCTGTGTTTTTTAACTGAATAATCCACACCAGGGGAACAGAGGCTTCATTTCCTGGATTTTAAAAGAGCTTTAAGGTACTGCTTGGGCCACACAAAGAATGTTAGGTCCACATCAGCACAACTGTTTGTTACTTATGGAGATATAGGCCAATGAAAGCCAACATAAAGGAGGACCATTGCTTATGGATAGATTCTTGTATACAGGTCTTTTATGGCAAAGCTGTAAACTTCTGCTGGAAGGCTTAAGGGACCATTCCACAGGGGCATCTCTGCCTTTGTGGCAGCATCTAGAGGTGTCTCCATTCAGGAGATTTTAAAGCAGCTACATAGAAAACAATACACATCTTTACAAAGCCCCACCGTCTAGACTACAGTCCAGAAGAGATGCCAGTTTTGGCACTGCTGTCTTGCAGAACCTTTTCCTAAATAGGTTCTGTACTCAGCCTCTCAAGGTACTGCTGTGGAATCTGCAGTTGTCGAGCAATAGTGAGGGGTTCCTGGGGTGTGAAGAAAAAAAAAATACTCACCATAGTAATGTTTCTTCCTAAAGAATCGCTCACTATGCTTCACAATCCCTTCCCTACCTCCCCTTCCAGAACCTGGAAAAGGTTCTCACAACACCCTCCTCTTAGTTTAGTTAAGCAGTCCTTGTTGCTTTGGCTCACAACTGAAATTCTTGTAAGTTTCATTTGTTTGTTTAAAAAAAAAAAGTGTTTTTTTGTTAGAATTTTTTGGTAGTCACTTTGCTAGGTTTGGTGGTCACTGCTTTCCCACAGTTTGAGAAATAAAGCTGCCTCTAGGGAGCAGGGGAGAGCGTGACCACAGCAGAGTTTTGAATTTCATTCTAAAGTTCTCTAATTAGTATACAATTCTAGGCTGTGGGGCAGTTGTCAAGCATAGTGAGGGATCCCTTATGAAAAAACAGCATTACTACAGTAATCTTTTCTTCAGGACCACCCAACTCCCTGTAGTGGGTGCACACTACTGCCCTTGGGGTGCCTGATGGCACATGTTCACCCATGTCATTAATGACTCCTCTACCATGCCACCCTAAATGTTGCTCAGTGAGTACCACATTGAGACACCCACTCCTTGGAGGGAGTGCCCACATGGACAGACAGCTTCCTCTTCCTGCTGGCCTCTGTGCCTGACTTACTAGATTTGGGTCACAAACCCTGCTTACCAGTGTTCAAGAGCTTTCCCCCCTTATCTGCCTGGCACCACAGAGCCAGCTGATCAGTACATGTTTGACCATGAAAAAAGCTGAAATTGGTTGGAAATTCAGAATTGGAAAAGTATTTCTAATCTTTTTTTTTTTTCCCCAAAAAAACTGGCATGTGTTTTTACATATCAATATGTGGATATTTTAATAACATGATATGACCCTCTCCTGCTAACAGGGGAAGTGGGCTTGTTTTCTAGACTGCTGGACCATGGAGCCTATTGATTGGTATTGTCCCTGACAGCCAGTGGATGGAGTTTAAGTGGCAGTTGTTGGGTGTTGGCAGGGTGTCTCAAGATAGCAGAGTTGGCCGGCCCACTGGCACAGCGGTAGAATTTCCACTTGCGACGCCGGCGACCCGGGTTCGGTAACGGACTCGGGGAACTGGAGGGCCAGCCGGGAGAAGGATTGATGTCCCAGGGACTGCCTCTTTCTCCAGGGTGAGGCGTGGATGAGTGCCTGTGGCTGGGGTACTCCTGGCGGAGGCTGGGAGAGCCTCAGGTGATCGGCTCCTGGAACCAGGTGGGTGAGGTAGAGCAGGACATCGCTGTACGCCCCCGCCCCTGGGGTAAACCTAGAAAATAACGCCACGATCGCCATGAATGAAGCCTGCACTTGGCTTCGATTAGCTCCAGGCCGGCTCCCCGATCCAGTCCCAGGATTGGCATTAGCCCCGGTGCCACAACCCCACCCTGGGGAGAAGCCAGAGGTGTCGGGGGAGCCGAGGCCGATATGGAAGTGGGAACACAAGGGTCCATGACTGGGCAGATGCACTGGCGGCTGTAAGCAGGGAAAAAAGCTAAATAAAAAAGATGGCAGAGTGATAGGAGGGTACAGGTGTGCCTTCAGGGCGCAAGCCTCAGATTGCTTCCCAAACCACCTGAGGAGCAAGAACCCCTCACCTGCAGCACATTGTCTAGTCATCTGGTCACCTCCAGGAACAGACACTGTGGTGATGACCCTGGAGATTTCGAGTCTGACGTCCATTTAGTGTAGATCATCATTTATTCTGGTAATAGTTTAAAGAAATTACTGGAGGATGTGTGTATCCTAAGGAGCTGCCCCTCAAGGGAAGTTTCTGGCAGCCTTGCAGCACATAGTGGATCTCATTGAAATGGGTGTTCACTTGGGGGTGGGGGTGATTCTGTGTCCTAGAGAAAGGTGCCAGATGTGCTGAAATATGGCGAGCGGTTCGGTGACAGAGAATGAGCTACTGAATCAGGCTGGAGATGGGACTACCATTTGTAATGGGAATCCCAAACTGTTAATACAGAGATGTTCTGAATTCTGATCCAGCAAAGTACTTCACTATCCCTGCAATGATCCCCTTTCATAATGTTTACTTGTTTTCTTAGATGAGTTTGGCTGCCTTGTATGGTCCCACTCAGAGACTCACATCCTGTATGTGGCTGAGAAAAAACGCCCTAAGACAGAGTCCTTTTTCCAAACCAAACCCCCTGAACTCAGCAGCACAGAGGAAGAGGAGGAGACGGCCATGAAGCCAGAGAAAAAGGAAAGAGCAATAAAGGTAATCAAAATGTCAGTTTTGTTTACAGGTAATGGAACAGAAGATTAGAATGAAAGTGACACTATCTTATCTGCCACTCATCACATACGTCTCGAACATCTGGTGTCCCTCTGTGTGTGCACTACACATTGGCAGTGACGTAAAGAAAGAGTCCCTTGATAAATCGGCGAACTCACTGGAGCTGCACATGCAAAGAACCAAGGCGGGTACACTCATAAAAATGGCCAAGGAAACACACAGAAAGGAGGCATAATGGGGTTTATGCTGCTGTTTCTGCTTCATGTGAGCCAACCTGCAAAATAAACTTTGAGGCTGCCACTGATATTATTTTGTTCCTGGAGTGCCTCCTTTTTGTGCGTTTCCTTGATAAATCAGGCAGACAAAAGAGAGAAGGACTCACAGAAGCAGTGTACATCCAAGCTGGTGTCCTGAGAAAGCTGTTCTCATTCCAGTCGAGGACCTCACTGTGGGAACAGAGCATGCACAAAATCTAATTTATTTATGTATTTGAAAATTTGTTGAGCGGGAAAGGCACACTGAGTCGAAGCTTGTTTCCAGGTGCGGCCTGGGGAAAGGGAGAGGGGGATACAGCATAAATAGCACATACATGTTTTTGCATTTACAATAAAGTTCAGAGACGTAAAAAAACCTGGAGTTATTGCAAAATTAAATGCAAAAAGGCACTCGGCATTAGTAGCAGATTTTTTTTACAGCCACTTATACACCATATATAGGGGTACTACAATGGGACATTAAGGAGCTGACTCACAGAAGCAAATTGGAGAGGAAAAGCTGGCAGGTGAGGCAGAGAATCAGATGGAATATGGAAGTTGGTTGCAAAGTAAAGGGGAGCAATAGGTGAAGGTTGATTGCCCAGTTTAGCAATGGGGATGAGGCGTGGAGAATGTGCAAGGATCCCTGATGTGGAGGGAACAGAAGGCGGAGGGGATAAGGGAGAGAAAGGATGAGGGTAAGAGAGAAGGGACCCAAATCAGTATTTGGAAATGAAGGAGGTACAGTGACTCTGACAATGTGAAGGTAGTGATAAAATGCATAGGAAGGAGTAAAATGGGAGGTGATGAGTATGGGGAAGGGAGTTGGAAGCAAAGCGCAGAAGGAGTTGCAGAAGTTATCCATTCTGGCCAGGGAAGTGGATGGGGCAGTGCTGTACACCACATCCACATAGTCAAAAAGTGGGAGCACCATTTTTTAAACAAGGTCACCGAGGAATAATGGAGAAAGACTATCTTTATTATGGTATAAGGCACCAAGTTTGAATGGCGCTCTGCATGGATAGCGTCAATATGAACAGAAAAATCAAGGTTGCTGTCTAGCCACACACCAAGATACGTGAAGGATTGGACTATCTCAAGAGGGTTGTCATCCAAGGTGGTAAAAATGGGCAGAGTTGGGATTCTGGCCAATTTTTAACTGGTGACAAAGGTCACAGACACAGTTTTTTTGTGTTGACCTGGAGCTGGGTAGACTGGAACCAGTGCAGAGCATTGTGGAAATCTTGCTGGAGCAGACCTTCCAGGGCTGAGGAGGAGGGACTGGAACTGTAGATGACTGTGTCATCCGCATAACATGTGAATATGGGAGTTGGCACGGGCCAATAGGAGATTGTTATTGAAGATGGAAAAGAGAATAGGACTCAGGATGGAGCCCTGTGGGACTCCTGCCTGTATGGAAAGTGGAGGAGATGGTGCTACCAGCCTGTACTGACTGTAGATGGCCTGTTAGGTAAGAAAGATCCTAGTCCAATGCAGGAGCTGAAAGGCCAGGAGATCTCAGCTTATGCAGGAGAAGTGGGTGGGACACTGAGTCAAAGGCCTTGGCTAGGTCGGAGAAGATGGCAGCTGTGACATGCGCCTGATCCATCCTAGAAGGTGGCATCAGGCACATGCAGCAAGGACCAGGATGGTAGAGTGATGCTTCAGGAAGCCAGATTGAAAGTGGGACAGGAAGTTGGTGGAAGATCAGAGCTCAGTGAGTCTGGTGAGGCAAGCTTCCTTGCAGCTTAGCAAGAAGGAGGAAGGACTGGCCAGAGGTTTCTGGGGAAGAACAACATTGGCCGACTCGGACTGAGGACAGCAGTGAGGGAGAAGGGAAAGGTTGAGTAAGTGAGTCAGAGGAGATGCTGTTGCAGGAGCTGAGCTATGGAGTAATTTTGGATCCAGGCCATCAGGGCTGTGTTCGATAAACGAGGGAGTAGAGAGCAATCAGGGCTTCCAGGGTAAGGCCTAACAGAAATTATAACGAGAGCACAGGAGTAAAACAAACATATATAACTATAATAATGGCAATTCATAAAATACTAAATACAGCAATTAAAATGATAAAAGGGCTTCAGATGGTCACATAAAAGTATCTGGGGTTGTAGGGAGAGTAGAGGGGAGGGAGAGAGAAGGTGAGGAGGAGTCGAGATGGTTGGGGTGACCAGAAGGGAGAGCGTAAGTAGTGAAAAATGTGTTCACGTGAGCAGCAATTGAGGAGGGGTCAGACACTGGTAAACCATTTATCTGCAGAACTGGAGTGGTGTACTGGGTCGGATGGTTATAAAGGAGTGAATAATCTTCCAGAACCTTGAGGGGCACTAAGATTGTTCTGAAGGTTGGCTCTTGAAATGTTGTGATTTGCATCACAGACAGCCTTAGTGCAGGAGTTTCTGATAGTTCTGTAAAAGAGGAGGTCTGGTAAGAAGTGAGATTATTTTTATGACATGCCCAGGCTAGATCTCTGAATTTGAACTCATCAGTGATGTCTGAGAAAATCCAGGGGTGATGGTGAACTTTGGCCCTCGATTTTCTGAGAGGGGCATGCTTGTCCCAGACAGAGGAGAATTTAGAGTGGAACAGAGAAAGGGCAATGTCTGTATCCATGGCAAGGAGTATGGCTGTCCAGTCTGCTGTAGCAAGGTCATTTAAGAGGGCTGTGGTACTGATCTACAAGAAGGATCTAGTCTAAATGTATTTAGGGGTGAAGGGTGGACACCCGACCTTCCTGACACAGAATGCCATACAGTCAGTGGTCAAAGAATGTGTTTGACAGGATGCCTGCTGCAACACTAGGGTGGGGGTGGGAGGAGTCCTGTCCAGGAGGGAATGATTATAAGAGTTAGAGTTGAGCTGGGTGTGTTGACTGTTTCTGTGTGAGGTTAAGTGACTTAGCCCTGTGGATGGTTGGCTTGGAAGTAGAGGAGAGCCAGTTGACTTTGGAGTCTCCTAATAGGATAGGTTCACCAGTGGAGGAAGGGGAGTCATCCTGGTAGGAGGAGGATATTCTTGGTGAGACATGGAATACTCCAATGAAGTTAGGCACAGATGAGGTGAACATTTTTATATTTTATTTATTTACTTAGAAAGGTTTCACCAAGAAAGACATGAGCTGTAAACAGTTCATTTCCAGAAGGCGTCCTGTGTGTGTGTGTGTGGGGGGGAGGGTTACAACAATTGGGAGAGCAGACAAAAACATAATATTATAAAATACATGCCAGTGCAATTCTAACTTATAAAGTAAAGACCAGGAAAACATAATATTGAGTACATACAGTGCCATACAAATACATAAAGTGTAGTACAAATGTAGTACACTTTGATCCAAGACAACAGACTGTATAGAAAGTGTGATAGAAAACTAATAGATGTACCTGGGTTAAACCAAGAGCAGGCTCACCCAGTAGAGGTAGAGGTAGAAGGTGGCGAGCACCGGGTAGCTAAGTGCTGGTTTCGGTCTTGAAGAGGCAGTTCACGTGCAATGGGGTAGTTAGGAGGGAAGACTGGGTGAGGGAGGGAAAAACTGGACAAGGGAGGGGGAAGAGAGGAAAGCCAGGAACTAAACCTCTTCAGGATGCTGAGAACCCTGCAAGGGGCAAAACCTGGCAGATAGGAGGTGTGGGGGAGGCAATCCAGGAACTGTACCTTCAGGATGCTAAGAACCCTGCAAGGGACAGGATCCAGCAGATAGGAGGTGGGAGAGGGGGGGGAGCAGAGGAGGAGAGAGGTGGGGGGCAGGAGGGGCTGTAGGGTGCAGGGTTGAAGGAGGCATCTGTCAGAGGTAGCCTTGAAATGGAGATGGACAGCGAAGGGTTGAAAGGATGGTAGCGAAGGGAAAATTACTATTGAAAATAGCCTGCCCATGGGAAATTCTTGAAGCAGGTGTGACCTCTCTGGTAACCACGGTGCAAGAGAAGCTATGGTGAGCATAGATGGCAACATCTCTGCCACGTTTTCTCCTGTCCTGCCCAAAAAAGATGATAATCATGGAGATACAGACTAGACTCCTGGATCCTGGAACCGAGCCAGGATTCTGAGATACAGAGCATATCAGGAGAGTGCTGTAAAGTCCAGACAGACAGGATGTTGAGCTTTGGAAGGACCTCTAAGCACTGAGGTGAAAATACTCAGGCCTTTGGCAGGCGGAGGTGAAAAAGGAGAGTGGAGGGTCCAAGGTTGGATTCTGTGTCACCAGACAGGAGAAGTAATAAGAACAGGAGCAAGAGGATGGAGTGACATTTCCACTCTTAGAATGTGTGTGTGTGTGTGTGGGGGTGGGGGAGACAAGAAGGAGGAGGGAAAGGAAGTGAAGGAGGCCACAGTGGAGCTGCTCCAGGTTAAGGGAGGGAAGAGAGAACTCCAGGGTAGATGGGAAGGGAGGAGGGTGGAGGGAGGAGTGGAGGCTGGATGTGAGAAGGGAGAGGAAATGGAGGAGAGATGGGAGGGATTGGGTGGGAAGAGGAGGGTATGGGATTGGGGAGTTAGGAAAAGGAAGGCAAGAAAGATTGTGAATTGGAGGTGGAATGTAGTAATCAGATTATGCAGTGAGGAAGCTGATGTTCTGAACAAATGTTAGGCAAAAAACATGAAATTGTAGTCATCTACTAACAGTCCTTGTCAATCGAGACAGTAGATCTTTGTTCTGCCACGGGAAGCGAGGCGCGGTGGGGCTTCCCTAAGTCACCTCAGGGACTGACTGGTAGTTGGTCCATTGGGTGCCTGTAGGCTCAGGTCGTGGGTAGTTGGTGGTGTGGTTAGCTAGGTCTGCACAGTTAGGGGTGCCTATTTGCCTCCTGGTGCACTTGCCCCACTCTAGTCCCGCTGGGTGTTTGGAATTTTAGGAGGTCTAACGGAGTGAGTGTGACTAGCAAATGATCTCTACTGTATGCTAGCCTTAAGAATTGGTCGACCTGGGATCTATCTCCTTGCTTTGGTGTTTGTGGATAATGTGGACTGACTTTTTCCTGGCTGATTTGCACTGGGATTGCTGACTTAATTCACTCCCTGGCCCTCCTCTGTGGGTACTTAGGTGGTGAGCGCGCTGTGCACACCGTTTCTTTTTTACTTTCTGCGTACTATTATTTTATCAGATTTCCTGTGGTTCTCCCCGCCATGTGAGAGGTGGCTGTTGGGGGGAAATAGAACTCATCTGATTGTGAGACTCATGGATTGCTTAGATTTTATTGCATTGGCATATGATCACTTTTACATTATCTGTTGCTTTTGACTCTGTGTCTTCGCCCCCCCCCCCCCCACCACCATGTGAGAGGTGGTGTTGGGGTCAGATCATGTGTGGATTTTTTGAACCAGAGTGGTGAGAGCTCTTTCGTACCAGAACTCATACTCTGCTATATTGCCAAGACTGTTTTTTTCCTATTCTTCATTTATTTGATTAATTATATTTTGGACTGTGTAATTTGTACAACTTTATTTCCTTTTTCTTTTTATTCTGAAGTTTTTAAGAGTGTATATGCGATTGATTGGGTGTATTGTTTATACTATTTTATAAGTATTTACCTACTGTTTTCACTTGTAGCTGTGGGTGAGCCAAAGATGTGCTGGCAGGCAGCTCCCCTGGTCTGGTGCTACTCCTCCTCCGAGTTCCAGGACCTTCGCCCCTTCAATTGTCCTCCCTTGCTGGCAGCAGTTTATAGACGCTGCAGGGCTCTGGGAATAGTAGGGAAGAGATGGAGGGGGGTTGGAGGTTCCAAACCTCAGTGGAAGGGTTGAGCAGGATGGTCGGATTGGGTAGTTAGGGCCGAGGAGGCGTCCTGGGTGAAATGGGTTCCAGAATGTGGTCCTCCACATCTGTCCCCATACCAAGTGATCACCACACCATAAGGTTCAATTTCCTAGCTCCCCCCATAGGCCTGCCCCTGTGGAGATGGTCAGATACTGCCCTTTCAGGGATGTGACCCGTGATGGTCTGTTGGCGGTATTAGACCTATCGGGATTGCCGGGTGCAAGCAGAAGTCCAGAGGACTTAGTCCAGGCCTATAATAAGGCTGTGACGGAAGCCCTGGACTCTGTCTCTCCTGTTCGTGTTCGTCCTCTCTCTCTTCGCCCATGATCCCCCTGGTTCGATGGGACCATGAGGGAGTTGAGACGAGTTGGACAAAGATTAGAGTGATGCTGGCGGAAATCCGCCCTGGATACCGACCACCTTAGATTGATGGGACACTATCAGGTCTATCAATCAGCAGTCACCTGTAAGAAGGCAGGTTTCCCATCCAGGAGATTGCTGCAGCTCAGAATCAACTAGCTCAGCTCTTTTGGACCGTGGACACGTTGGGCAACCCAACCTGTCTGCAGTTCTGAAGTGTCTTTTCACAGCTTAAGTGTGATGAGTTTGCTTGATTCTTTGCTGATAAGGTGGCCGACCTCAGGGCAGAAATCCAGCCTGCTTATTCCACGGGCATTAATGATGGTCAGTGCTTGGCCACAGCACCTCGGTTTTCTTGGTCTTCTTTCGACTGTCCAGAGATCGTTGATATTGTGCAGATTATCCAGAATATGCGGCCGTCATGCTGTAGTTTGGACCTGGGCCCAACACGCCTTATATTGGGGTGTATTGATTCTTTTGGCCCTGTCCTGGCCAAGATTGTGCGGGTGCTCCTTAGAGATGGGTGAGTTCCTAGCTCCCCGAAGGAGGCAGTGGTGACACCCCTCCTAAGAAAGCTTCTTTGGACCCTAACTGCTTGGCCAACTACAGACCTATCTCAACTTTCCCTTTGTAGGAAGGTGATTGGAAAAATAGTTGCGCTGCAGTTGGAGAACCAGCTTACCATCCATGATATCTATGATCCTCTCAGTCCGGTTTTTGAAGAGGCACAGTACCGAGACTGCTCTGGTTCGAGTGCTCAATGATCTCCTGATGGCTAGAGATCAGAAGCGCTGCTCCATCTTGGTGCTCCTTGATCTGTCGTCAGCTTTTGACACCATGGACCATGGGGTGTTGCTTGAGCGCCTGAGGGTCATCTGCGGCCTGGCTGATTCAGTCCTTGGATGGTTTCGATCATTCCTTTCCGGCAGGTTTCAGAGGGTGGTGTCTGGGTTGTTTCCCTCTGACTCATTCTCCCTGCCTTGTGGGGTCCCTCAGGGCTTGGTGCTCTTCCCAGTGTTGTTCGTAGTGTATATGCTTCCTTTAGGAGACATTGTAAGACAGTATGGGCTGAGGTTTCACTGTTACACAGATGATACCCAGCTCTACCTGTCTTTACTCGACCAGGTTAGCGCGAGTCTCGGTCTTTAATAGCAGCCTCACAGAAATCCAGGACTGGATGAAATCCAGCTGGCTGAAATTAATTCGATAAGACTGAGGTGCTGGTCGTGGATCCAGTCCTCTGGATCGGTGGTAGGAGCTTCCTTATGGGCTTTTGCTGGGGTAGTCAGCTGCCTTCCTCTAAGTGGGTGCGAAACTTGGGCATGATCGTTGATGATAGGCTGACACTGCAGTCCAGGTATCTGCAGTTGTCAAGTCTGCATTTTACCATCTTAGGAACATCGCTCGGGTCAAGCACCTTGTTCTGACCGGAGACCTTTCGACGTTGATCCACACCTTTGTGACCTCACGCCTGGACTACTGTAACTCCCTTTACCTAGGGCTTCTGAAGGTTGATATCTGTCACTTGCAGCTAGCGCAGAACGCTGCGGAACGGTTGTTGACTGGGGCCCCTTGTTCTAGCCTCATCACTCCTGTGCTACGCGAACTGCACTGGCTGCCTGTTCAGTGGCAGATTACCTTCAAGGTCGGTCTTCCTACCTTTAAAGACCTACATGGACTTGGCCTGGGCTACCTGCAAGAGCTTCTCATTCCTTACTGTCCTGGCCACCCACTCCACTCAGCAGACGAGGGGTTGTTAGAGATTCCCAGGGTACGGCTGAAAACATCTGGCTCTTGTGCTTTTATGTTCGTAGCCCCGACCCTGTGGAATTCTCACCAGATTCGAGAGTGCCAGATCATGGGGAGCTTTAAGACAGCCTTGAAGACCTGTTTGTTCTGCCAGGCCTTCGGTGACTTCTTATAACATCCTGCCTCATTTGTTTTATAGTTTTATATGGAATGGGTTGATTGTTGTTTTAACTGTTTAAAGCTTTGTACAGTGCTTTGGTTTTAGATACTAAAGCATATAATAGTTCATCATTATTATTATAATGTATGAGATGAAGGAGAAACCACAAGCAGGAGTGAACAGCAGCTCAGATGTATTCAGACGAATACCTGGCTAGCTGACCTACTGCACAAACAGATGAAAGGAGAAGTACTAGGGGATTATGTGTGGTATACACAGTTGCTTAGACAAATAAAAAACAACAAATGAGAACTAGCAGATTGGCATTTCAGACAGTGGGTGGACCCAGAAGAAGTTGGCAAGAATAGCAATATTGCAACATACTTGAAACAGAAAATCTTTGATAGGATTTAACAAGCAGTTCACAATTGCAGTCACAAACGTCAAAAACTAGGTATGCTATAATAATAAATTGAGGAGCTGGAAGCGCAATAGCCAGTGTTTCCAGATAGGGTGTATCCAGGAGCCACAAGAATGAAGGAGTTTTGAAATAGGCAGAGGGCAGGTTAAACGAGCTGGATGCACGAGTTCGCTGGAGCTGAAGAGGCCAAAGGGTTTAACAATGGTAGTCTGGCGTGAGAAAAAGCAGTAGGGCAGCAGTGGAGTACCCTTAGTAGGTGCAGGCTCCTGCAGGAAGGAGGGAACAGTACTTACATAGGAGTCCAGTTAATTTATTTATAGCAGAAGTCTAAAACTTCCATGAGTTCTAACCTGAAATCATTCCAGTTTTTGGAAGTCATATTACTTCCCAAAACTAACATTTTGGAAATTAGTATTCCAGGAAGGATCAGTTAATGTATGTTAATATACATCTTAGTGGTTAAATAGTTTTGTTCTGAAAAATCCAGTGTTTCTTGACTTCCATGTCTGCAGTTTTGAAGTCATCTAATATTGCTTTAAGATTGGAAGTCGTGACTTCATTTCCTTTATTTTGGGAAGTTTTTACCTTATTTTGGCAGTCAGATACTTCCAAAATGGAGTTAACTGAATCCTGCTTACATGTCTAGTAGAGTGTGGCAGCTAGGGTAATGGGAGGCAGACTGTAGGAGCATTGTGGCTGACTGACTTACGGTTGGTTCCAGGCAGGCTCCTTAGTGTCCTTTGCATTCAGTTCTTAGTGTGACTAAATTTAATAGGAATCAGCTGCCTTTAAGTGTAGTCAGTTTGAGGAAGGGGCCAGCAGCAGATGGGAACAGGTGCTGTGTGACCAGAAAGGTTTTCGGCACTGCTGGGCTCATTAGTGGTAGATGGCAGCTCCAAGGCTCTGGCTGTTCAAGGCAAGGTAACCTTTATTTTATGACACCCATTCCATGTGGCTCAGAGCCCCTTACGAGGAGAGTAAGACAGTAAAGTACTCAGAATAATGAAGAAACAAATAAATACAATAATAAACAAACATATCTAAGAGCAGCAGGTAAACTGGAAAAAAATGATTGTCTGCGCTTCCTTGAAGGCATCAGCTGTGCAAGCTGACCAAACGCTAAATGGAAGGGAGTTCCGTAAAACAGGAGCAGCAACCCCAAAACCTCTATCCTTTAATCAGGAATAGGGTACTGCTGCAAGGCAAGGCAGTTTTACTTACAAGGTGCCCATTCCCGGAGGCTCAGGGCACCTAACCATCACAAATACAAAGATTAAAATACAGTGAAATTAAAACAATAAAATTCAGTCAGTTAGCAGAACCTTTCTCTTTTTACAGTATGCTTCTGGTTGCTAGGGAAACTAACTAATGGTCCAGACCCAAAAGGCCCGCATCAGTGGAGTGGAGAGGACATGCAGGGGTGTGAGGCAGTAGGGGTTCTTTCAGCTAGTCAGGATCCATGTCATGCAGGCCCTTGCATGTAATCAAGCATATCATGAAGTTTGATAAACCACTGAATTGGCAGCCAGTGCAGAGCGTGCAGAACTGGTGTAATATGCTCATTTTGAGGTGTTCGGTCACTAGCCAGGCTGCAGCATTCTGGACCACTGCAGGCGATGCATCAAGTAAGCAATAATACCCAACAGGGTGGGTGGTATTGGGCTATACCGGACCACCCAGGGCATAATGAGGCCCTATGCCGCAGGTGGAGGGCCTTACAGCCCATACCTCCCACCCTGGAGGGTATTATTGCGCTTAGAAAATGGGCCACTGAATTATATGTATATATGTGTGTGTGTGTGTGTGTATATGTATATATATATATATATGTTTAGTGAAAAAAATATTTTATGGCTACATGCTAAAACCTACCTGTTTGATTTATTTTCTACCTCAAAAGGTTCCTCTGCCTAATCTAGGGACTTATGTCCTAATGCAGCATCTGTATTTCCTACCTTGAAACTGGTTGTCGTGGTTAATACACACACACACACACACACACACACACACAGAAGGTTTAAGTGATTTTCGTTATTCAGTAATGCATCTGTTAATTTTATTTACTCATTTGTTCAACATCTTTGTTTAGTATTGTACCCTAACCATTACGATTCCATGTTGGTGCGACCCTTCCACCGCCATGCATGTTGCTGTCAGGTTACATTTCACCGCTATCAGACAGGGATAGGGAGATGAGGAAGACTGAAGTGGGGATCTGACATTGTGTAGCTCTTGGTGGGGTCAGGCATGATGGCCAGAAGGCGTGAAAGGAACGCTCTTGTACCTACAAAGCCCTAGGATGCGGTAAGGAGGTGCTTCTGATCAGCAGTTGTAGACAGGGTGACTGGCTTTGCAGTAGACATAGGATATTTATAATTACAACATGTGGCAGTTAAAATGGTTAAGTAGCTTTTACTATCAGGACGCTGTGCAATTGGGAAGAATTGTCCTTGGGAGCTGTCATGCTCCACGCTCGTTCTGTAAGTGAGTGGAAGGAACAAGTATGAAAAATACAAACCAGTTGCTTTTATTTCTTTTAGGTGTACAGTGCTGTGATTTTTTAAATTACTGGGAGGTATCCCATTCAGTATGTGTGTGTTTGGGAGGGGGAGCTCTCACTCGGTCTCTGTCTCGCTAAGTGAGTAAAAAAAAATGGCGGCAGTTTCAAATTGTGTGCCCACTGCTTCGGCCAATGATGAAGCAGGCTGATCACAAGGATATATCTGGCTGGGTGTCAAGCAGGTTTGGGCTGGGAGTTTTTATTTGGTGGGCATCTATTGAAAGTTAATGTACCCCTGTGGAATGGTTACCAGCCAATCCGATGCCTCCTAATAAAAAGCCAATTTTCTAAGCCTCCAGAAAACCCCAAGTATAAAGTGTGATGATTGGCCAGCTGGTTATGATTGTTGTATGATATTTGAAAAATAAAAATATAGTATGTGATTGTCTAACATAAGACAGCCTGTGCTTCCGTGGGTGCCCCCCCCCAGGTTTCAGTGAAGCTACAGGATATGTAAACTGACCAGGAACCAGTTAATTAATTACCTTCCTTCCAGAGGGCATTTTATTATCTTTTATGGCCTGTTGCTGCTTTGAAGTTGAAAACCAAATATAACTTTACATGGCTGCCAGAGGATGAGCATAATAAACTTTTATGATCTTTTAAGAGGAACAGGCCATTGATAGCAACATGTGTTAAAATGTCATAAATACCCTTTGATCTCCTTGGGAAGACAGGAACCAGTCACCAGTTCAAAGGAAAGGCTTGATTAAAGACGGTCACAATTTAGGAAATGTCTTTTTTCTTCTGAAGTCACATTATTTAAAATATCTCCTGATAGGAAATCACTTTTTGTAATTTTATATTCTAAAAGGAGGAGCTAGATGACTCACAGAAGGGGTGTGGAGAGACAGAGTTAAACTGATACTTGTGTCTGAACTGTCTGTCATATTATTTTGGGACTCGAGAGAGAGAGAGACAGCTCTCTAATTTAACTGCATTCATAGAAGTAATACATTAGATCATTAGTTCTCTCACTTTGTGGTAGTGAGCCTCCCCAAGTCATGGAAGAGATTCCGAGCCTCCCTCGAATTTGGAAAAAATATTGGGCCTCCCCATAGAAAAAAAAATCATACTTTTGCACAGTACACCAGGAATCAAGTGGGACTAATAATGTTGATGGAGCACATTCTCTTTTTATTTGACTTACTGTTCTCCACCCCCAACCCCACACCCCAGGTCATCCTTATCACTCCACTATTCTGACTCTTGGACCCTTATTACTCTACTCCCTCTCTGTCTGGAACAACTAACCTAGCCACATCATCTCTCACCCTCTTAACCCTGTTAAGCAACATCTTGTTCCCTTACTGAGGTCATGCCTAAAACATGCATTGGCTCAGTGTGCCTTTCCCAGATACCAATTTACATATACATAAACACCTACTGTAGAAACAAGCCTTGATTGTGTGCCTTTCCCAGTCACTAATTTGCATATAAACACCTACTGTAGAAACCAGCCTTGACTCAGTGTGCCTTCTTAGTCCTCAATTTACATTTAAATATACACATACAGTATAAACAAGCTTTGGCTCGGGGCCTTTCCTGGTCACCAGTTTGTGCATAAGTAAAGAAATTCACCTGCCATTATCCATATTTAGTTTTCTTCATCCCTTCACACAAAACATCCAGAACTTAAAATTTAAATACTGTACATTATCAGACTTGCTGGGCTTCCCCTGGAACAGTATGGGGCCTCCCTTGGGAGGTTGGCCTAACCATTTGAGAACCACTGCATTAGATAGAAAAGATCTAAATTTATTTTGGTAGGAATTTGTTCTGTAGTTTTCCTTGTTTTTCTTTTATGTGATTGTGATCTCTTTGATATATTGTTCTGTGTTACATTTTCATATTTTATCTATTTTAGTAAACATTTTTCTTAAGGTACTGCATGGGTTTGTGCCAGGTAGATCATGTCAAACCAATCTTGTGGAGTTCTACAAATGGATAACATCAGAACTGGAGAGGGGAAAGCCTGTGGATGTATTATTCTTGGACTTCAGCAAGGCGTTTGACTCTGTCTCCCACAATGGTCTGGTGGAGAAACTGATGGGGTTAGGAGTAGGCTCTTTGATGGTCAGATGGATTGAAAACTGGCTAGCTGGACGCACCCAGAGAGTAGTGGTCTGTGGGGAGCTCTCGAACCCTAGAGAGGTTGGTAGTGGGGTACCGCAGGGCTCGGTCCTGGGTCCGATTCTGTTTAATGCATACATATCGGACATCAGGGAGGGTATAGAGTGTGAAACGAGTCTCTTCGCTGATGACTCCAAGATGGGAGGGAGGGAGAAGAGGGGAGGTTGGCTCTGCAAGGGGACCTGGACACCCTGGAAAGCTGGGCTCACACATGGAAATTAAATTTCAATATCACCAAGTGCAAGGTGTTGCATCTTGGGCGGGGAAACCCTAAACACAGATACATCCTGGGAGGGGAGGTACTGGAGGCCACAATAGGGGAAAAAGACCTAGGGGTCATGGTGGATGCATGTATGAATAACTCTGAGCAGTGCAGGAGAGCAGCTAGCAAGGCAAACAGGATGTTGGGATGCATCGTAAGGGGGATCACCTCTAGGAGCAAGGAATTGATTCTGCCGCTGTACAATGGACTGGTTAGACCACACCTTGAGTACTGTATAAAGTACTGGAGACCACACTTGAAGAGGGACATACAGCTCCTGGAGAGAGTACAGAGGAGGGCAACTAAGATGATACGAAGGCTAGGGGATTTGACGTATGAGGACAGACTTGAGGAGCTGTGCCTGTTTTCATTGGAGGAGAGGAGAGACAGGTGGGACATGATTGAGGTCTTCAAGTACCTCAAGGAATAAATAGGAGTGAAACATGGAGGGGATCTTTAGACTAAAACAGGGAGGTATCACCAGAGGGCATGGTTTGAAGTTGGAAGGTGGAAGGGTGAGGGGGGAAAAGAGGAGGAGGTTTTTCACTGAGAGGGTGGTGGACCCTTGGAATGCACTGCCTGGCGAGCTGGTTCAGAGATCCACAGTGGAGGGCTTCAAGAGAGGGTGGGACAGACACAGAAAATGGATGTATCAGATGACAGCCTGGCCCAGGGGGGTGGGAATGGATGATAGGGGTTTCTGGAACACAAGGGGGGGCCTCTGCACCCAACTAGGGATCTGAGGTTCGAGCAGACTCGATAGACCGTAAGGCCTAATCTGCTGGCAGATAGTATGTTAGTATGGGTCTCCTCAGTCATTTTTTTTGCATGATATTGCTGAACGGATAATAATTTTAACAACTGTTCAGTACTAAACTGGTAAAAGGTAGGAATATACCCAAGGTCTCTTATAGAGTTTTAAGGGTTCATTTTAGAAGCCTGGCTGGGTGCCCCGGCGTAAGATTGTACCACAATCCCCAAAGAAGGTACGTATCTAAGCCTGTACACTGGGTACGCTAGTATAAGTTTCACAGTTTGAATCCCCCCAGAACTTGAGACTAAAGGTGATTCGGCTCCAAAGCAGACAGGAGGGATACCCTGTCTGTTACTTGTTCACACTATTGCACTCTGAGGTTGGCACTGTGGGAACAGAGGGCCTGACCTGCTGAGTGCGTTTAAGATAGATTAGGTGGCAGCGGCAAAGCGAAAAATTTGCAATACAAGCCTTTAACTGTTCAGTGTGTCAGCTCAATACTGTACAGCTCACTTGCAAAAGAAGCCAGTGATTTTTTTTTTGGAAAGTAAACATAACTATATCATTTTGCTTACAGTCAAGTTCATACCTGTTTTATTTATTTTTTTCAAAATGCAAGTTAGAGTAGCCGTATTTAGGAAGAAGATGGCTTCCAACTACAGTGAGCACACTGCAGACTACCTGAAGCAGTTGTGCAAGGAGGGAGGAGTCCTGCATGAGGGAGAGCCACCAAGCAGAACCTCTTGGATGCCCTGATGAGCAGCAGATGTCCAGAGCATCGAGTCAGACTCTGAATGTAAAGGACCAGACCTTGGGTGTGGAGGGCCAGCGGCCAGTGCAGTGTCCAGATCCAGTTAGGAAGGCAGCAGGGCCAGTACAGCGAAGGAGCCACAGCAGCAGAAGGTCACCCAGCATTCTGGAGACAGAAGTAATCAGGCTGCAGATTGCGTTGTGCAGAATGGAGCTGCAGTTCCAGAAAGAGGCTGAGCGAGAGAAGCGAGCTGCAGAGGAAAAGAGGGAGCAAGAACAGCGAGAAGCTGAACGTGAACAGTGAGATGCGGACTGTGAAGAGCGTGAGCGCCAGCGGCGACATAAACTGGAGAAACTACAACTCCAACCACCTGCACCAGAGCAGGTAAGTGGCTTGGGTTTAACTGGAACTACAGGACTGGGATACAAATTAAATTCACATTGATAGCTGAATTTAAGAGGGGAGGATATGGGTGCCTTTTAAATTCCTTTGAAAAAGTTTGTATTCAGGCAAAAATTCCTAGAGGATCCTGGAGCTTCCAGCTATCCCCGCTACGTACCGGGAAAGCTCGGGATGCATTGGGTCAAATGAACAATGAGGACAGTAATGATTACAACAAACTTAAAGCTGCACTTTTAAAAAAAGTTTGATTTAACTGCAGAAGCATACAGCATTCTATCAATCAATCAATCAATCAGTCAAATCTTTATTTATCCAGGCGATCACCGTTGAGCAAGCTCATTTACAAGGTGGACCTGCTGTTGTCAAATGACAGTTATACACACATAACTTAAAGGTGGGTTAAACAATGTAAAGAAGATGAAAATATAAACTTACAAACATGAGGTAGGTGCAATAAATAGATTCCAAGTGTTCACATGGGATCACATGACATTAATTACAACATTTAAAGACATAGGGTTTAGAGTTGCACATTTATCCATGACTTTACAGGAAGGTACAAATTAATAACATTACAGCCCCCTGGGGTCAGTTCAGTGCATGGGTGGTGACCAGGGCTTCGGAGAGCCCATGATGTTCAATTATTTGGGTGGCATATGGGATTAGAGGGAGGAAGATGAAAAAAAGCCTATGGTTCCAATGGCCAGCATGGCAGCTGACTGCTGAATAGATTTATGTAGGGCGGAGAGGGGTTGGGTTCGTAGCTGCATATGGTGAGGCTAGAGCGTGAGCCACCATCAGGACGACTAGGTACTATGGAAACATTTACAGATTTCGACAAATGTTTTGTCATAAAGGTTCCTAAACACGGAAATACTGACAGGAGAGCTAAGTTTCAGTGAACCTTGTATCCTTTTCCAGAGTGTAGGCAAGGCATGGCTTATAGCTGCCCTACCAAAGTGGTTATTGATTCTGGGAATTTTTAGGGAAGTTAGTGAGAGGCTTCTTATGGCATAGTTGCTTGGCGGACACAATGGGAGGCAAGCAACAATGTAGTTAGGGAGTTTGTTGGTAAGTGCACAAAGTATCCAGAGAGCTGCTTTTCTATGCCGCCTGTATTGTAGAGAAGGCCACCCTACTGCAGTGTATAACAAGCAGTGGTGTGTGGAGGATGGGAGGCCAGTTATGAATCTTAATGCTGTATGATACAGTACATCCAGTTTTGCAAGGTATGAAACAGAGCATTGGCCTGACAAATGATGTCAGCTGTAATCGATTAATGAAAGGAAAGTAGAATAAACAAAGCTGTCTTTTGTGGCTACTGTCAGGAGATGTCTAATTCTATAAAAGAGGCCAAGCCTCTGCCTTAGCTTTTTCATCAATTCTTCTGTGTGCTCCATGAAGGAGAGTTTGTTATCCAGCCATAAACCCAGGTATTTGAATTTAGTTACGAACTCAAGTTTTTCACCTAGTAGGGTGGTTATAGGAGGAACTGTACCAGCTAGTGTGGATTTGGCCCCAAAGCTGGATGGTGAAAACAGCATGGCCTTGGTTTTTTTTGCATTTAGCAATAATTTTTGTTGATAAGCTGGTTTTGCAGCATATTGAATTAGCTTGGAGTTCTGAGCATGCGGCTCCAGGAGAGTCACGACTTAGGTAGAGCACTGTATCATCAGCAAACAGGTGGATACTGGCTTTCTTGATTCCTGAGTCCAGATTGTTAATGTAGATATTGAACAGTAGGGGGCCCAATATGGAACCCTGAGGAACTCCTCTTTTTATTGGTTTGAGTGGGGAAAGTTCTCCTTCAGCCTTGATTTGTTGCTGCCTACCAGAGAGGTAGTCCTGGAACCAATCCAGTGAGATTGAGTCCAGGCCTATGGTGTTTAGCGTGGAGAGAAGTAGGCAGTGGTCGATGGTGTCGAACGCCTTGCTGAGGTCTAGAAACACTGCACAAACAAATTTTTTCTTGTCGAGTTCCCGTTGCCAGTCATTAGTGACGTTGGCCAGTGCCGTAGTAGTACTGTGCTATAGCTCTAAATCCGGACTGCATGGGGTTAAGCAATGCAGAGTTGTCTAGGAATGATCTCAACTGTGTATCCACAACTTTTCCAGCATTTTGAAAGTATAGGTAGTAGGAGATTGGCCTATAGTTGTTCAAGTCACTTGGGTCCCTGCTTTAAAGAGGAATAACATGAGCAGTTTTCCATTCCGTGGGAGAGCCTTGGGTTAGAATAGAGTTGAATAAGTGTGAAATGGGTCTTGACAAGTATGTGATAAGCTATTTTCAGAAAGTATGGATTGAATAAAGTTGGCTCCTGCGCTTTTCCTAGTGTCCAGCCGTAGCAGCAGGTCTTCAACTTCTTTTTATGTTGATTGAGGAAAAGGAGAAAGTCATACTATTGTTAATTGGTTCGTGTGGCTGGGCTTTGAGCAACGGACGAAGACTGCTTACTGGTGCATTATCAAATGCCATGCCTGCTGTGGCAAAATGGTTATTGAAAGCTTGGAGAATTTCAGATCTGTCAGTGACAGTGACATTGTCAATCGTAATTTTGGATGGTAGCACACTACCTGGTGAGTGTCCAGACAGTTCCTTTATAGTGGACCAGAATTTGGTAGGGTTGGTGGATGCAGAGCACAATTCATTTTGGTAATAAATGGCCTTAGTTTCCCTGATCATTTTTGTACAGGCATTCCTAGCTGACCTAAAGAGACACCAGTCAGCATCAGCATGTGATTTTCGGGCCTTTTTCCATAGCTGGTCTCTTTTGAGTAAGGCTTTTTCAGGTCGGTGTAAACCAACGGCAGGTCCTTGTTTTATCGAGCTTTGATCAAGGGAGCATGGGTATTAAGGGCACTGGCTATGATTTGTGCAGAATATCATAGGCCTCACTCACTGATTTAGCTAGGTAGAAGTTCTGCCAGAGCAAGGAGTTTTTTTAGATCATTGAAGTAAGCCGTGGGGTTGAAGTTCCGTTTGGATCTTTTGATAGAGAATTTTGAAGTGGATAGTGGTTTGGTGATGGTTCTGATGCCAGCTGTTATGCAGTGGTCGCTAACATCAGCTGGTAGGATACTGGCATGTGAAAAGTATTGAGGTTTGTTGACAAGAAGCACATCCAAGAGGGTGCTCCTCATAGGATTTTTTTTTGTTGATGCGGGTTGGTTTAGTTATAAGTTGGGTGAACCCATGCGAGTCACAGAATCGTTTTAGGGGTGGGGATCCGTTGGTTAGCCAGTCATAGTTTAGGTCACCTAATAGGCCTGTCTCCATGGGTGTTGCATCCATTTGTGATGACAGGTGAGTCAAGAGCTGTGGCCCTGCTGCAGGCGGTCTGTAGCAGCCAATTATGCGGAAGGCCACCGAGTGAGATGCTTCAACTCTGAGAGACAGGCATTCAAATCCTCCAGCCACGGATGTAGCATCTAATACAGATACTGTGAATTTATTTTTAACATAAATTGCTACCCCCAGTCTTTCTGTCTGCTCTGAAGAGTAGATAATTTGGGATATTGACACAAGCTGTCCGGGCGATGCCCAAGCCACGATTCAGAGATCACAAAATATCTGGAGTGGAGTGAATAATCCAGGCCTGGACAAAATCCAACTTTTGAAGGCTGCAGATATTAGCATGCAGAAACTGATTCCTTTCAAAGTAGTAATTTCGGACGGTGATGAGAGCAACTTTGTGGGGCCAGGGTTAAGTTCGATGTCTCCTGCGCACAGTAGTAGAGAGGAGAATTCTTCTCAGATAGACAAGGAGATTTTTAAAAGCACGGGTCTTTCTGCGTTTGCTACAAGCTAAACGCATGGATCCAGTGGTCGGATGGACCTCTTGCTTTGCCCTATAGATACGTAGCTTAGGATCCAGGCAGGGTAGTAACAGCCTGTACATTGTTTGGGTACCTGAGGTTTGGGGATAGTCATAGCATAGTAGATTGCTGTACCACTGTTGGTAGTAACAACATACTTAGAGTGAATCAGGGGCAGCATGTTAAGTACATATATTTATTATGTGTAGGGACCGGTGGGGCAGGACATGTCTCTATAAGGAAGTTGGGTCTGTCAGGGAGTTCATTTATATTACGTAGCAGAAGGATGTTAGCTAGTAGGCAAAGCCAGATGATGCTGCCCATATTTATTTTACACAAAGTGGGTAAACCTCCACAGGAACTGCCAACCAGTATCTCTTAAGCCCTCAAATTTTATGCAAAAGGTGCTACTGTAGTAGGCTCTTGACATTCAGTATTTGATGAAAGCAGTTAGGTATAGTCATAGCATGTAACCTTAATGCCATGTTTAGTTAATAGGATCTTTACTGAGAGGAGGGAAAGATGGAAGTATTTCTTTCACTAAACGCGGAAAGAAGGAGAAATGCCTGTTCCATATGGGCCAGACCAATGGAAGGCTGTGGCAGGACTAGTGGACTATAAAATAACACTCGGAGAGGGATGGGCGGGTGGCGAAAAATTGCGGCCGCGCACACTTGCAGGCAGGAGAGTCCGTGCGGAGGTCTCAGGCGGCGGCTGAAGCGCCGACCGCCTGTGGTCAGTCATCCCACGGGCCAACTCTTCAGAAGTCCCTAGGAAGACAGAAGGAGGACTAATTAGTACTAGTCCCAGTCGGCTGAGGGCGGCAGACCAAGGTGATGCAGAGCTAAAATTTGCAGGACAATAGGAGCGTTTCAGGCGCCCTATGTCTAGCTGGCTTCTGCTCTTTACAAAGAAAGAAGGCTGTGATGACTTAAATACACCTCCTTAACAGTTCTGGCAAATGAATACACTCAATTAGGCATGTTTACAAACAAACTAACATTTTACAAATTCCAGATTATCCCCACAAAGCAAGAGAGCAGCCCTTTTTGGCAAGTTTTCAGTAGAAAATCAAGGGTGTAAAGGCAAGCCAGTCGGAGTCCACCTAGAAATGGCGCTCGCGCTCCAATTGGCTGCGGCTGTAGGAGCGCCAACCGCACGGTGGCCGCTCGTCCTACGGCCGACTTTCAGAAGTCCCTTGCAGGCAGGGAGAGTCCAGTGCGGAGGTCTCAGGCGGCGGCTGTAGAAGCGCCGACCACCCGGTGGCCGCTCGTCCTACGGCCGACTTTCAGAAGTCCCTTGCAGGCAGGGAGAGTCTGGTGCGGAGGTCTCAGGCGGCGGCTGTAGAAGCGCCGACCGCCCGGTGGCCGCTCGTCCTACGGCCGACTTTCAGAAGTCCCTTGCAGGCAGGGAGAGTCCGGTGCGGAGGTCTCAGGCGGCGGCTGTAGAAGCGCCGACCGCCCGGTGGCCGCTCGATTCCATAAGCTCAGGAGAAGCCCTGACGTGAGCTACGAGGAGCCAGCCATGAAACGTCAGTTTTTAAAACGTTGATGGGAGGGAATTGAAGCAAACTCTGTAGATAAAATTGAAAATGCTATATTGTTATAGCAGTTTTTTGGGGCATGCCCAGCAGAGCTGAAAACCTGGCTGGAGGACCGAGATCCCAAAACAGTGCAAGAGGCTGCTGAACTCTCAGACCGCTATGCCAAGAGCAGGCCTGCTCTGAGAGTGAATGGGGCGGGCGTGGCAACGCGGAAAGGGAAAAGCGAGCCTTCAGGGCAGCTCAGACCCTCATTGCCTCCACCAAAATCAGTTAGCCCCAGGTATCAAAGAAAAGACTTTTCTGAGAAAAGAAACGAATGTTGGCTTTGCAAGGAAACTGGGCATATTGCCAGACAGTGTCCCAAAAGGATGAGCAATGCACAAAATGGGGCTAGAAAGAAGTGGGTTGTTTTTGTGTCCCTGGAAGCATGCCTGTGAACATGAGGGAACACTTTCACCCAGTCATCTTTGGCAACAATCTCAAATGGGATGGTGTGTGCAGTTACCCATAGCCAAGCAGGAAGGGGAAATTGTAGATCTTACTTTGAGGGTGTTCCTTCAGTAGGTCAACACATATAGGACTGGCACCACCTGGCGTCGGGCCGCACGGCAGACTTTTCTAGCAATCCCTGATGGGGGACCGCCCACCCGACATCACGTGACTGATGTCAGCGTGACTGTATAGTGGGCAGTCCCCATGCCTGCACTCCAGTTCTTTCCCGCCATCGCCTCGTGTCAGTCGCATTGCAGACTTCCATATACCGATCGTCATGAAAGTATCTTGCGTCGGAATTTCTCTCGCCAAAAAGTCTTCATTTTTTGCAACTCTTCATTGATGTCTTCACTGAAAAAGTGCTCGTCTTGTGGTACGCAGATCCCACACAAAGACAGTCACCTCAAGTGTGTCCTCTGTCTAGGCCCAGACCATCCTGTCTCCTCCTGCCCAGAGTACCAGACCTTCAACCAGGCCACGAATGCTTCTCTAGAAAAGAAGATGGACCGCTTGGAGAGAGTCCTCGGCAGATAAATCTTCTCCGTCGAAGCAGCCCTCAACGAGCAAGGCCCAGTGACCACCCAGAAAATCGGACAGTAAATCTGGTAAGACCGCAGCAGGTCAGCCGATCATCTGCCCCTCCAGGGATCGCTCAGCAGCCGGTAAGCCGGCTCCCCAGTCAGTGGGGACCCACCCCGGCACCCATCGATAAGTCGGCTGGGGTCTCCTCCCCCAACCGCCCGATGCCACCTGTTAAGACGCCCATCCCTGACGGCCGTACAGGTGTGGTTTTATCCACTGGTAAAATTAGCAGAGAATGACCATTCTGCTGGCAGAATTTCTGCTGGAAATTCACTGGTTCTTCTGTGAATTCTGCCTGTTGCAATCTATGGAATAATATTCCGTGTAACAGCATTATTCTGCAGAAAATCATTCCACAACCAGTTCTGCAGAAAATATTGAAATCCACAGAATAATATTTTGTGGAACAGCATTTTTCTGTAGAAAATAATTCCATAACCATTTCCATGAAAAATATTGAGATCTGCTGAATTAAATTCTGCAGAAATGTTGCAGAAAATTCATTACCCATTTTTCTGTTGTGAAATTCCACCATTCTGTTTCTGGTGACATTCAACAGAATTTTGGCAGAATTTCAAACATTCCATAAAATTTAATTTCACTGGAATCTGAAAATTCCTCAAAGCACTAATAGTGCCCATCGATGAAGCACTGGCCGCTGAACTCAGCCATTTTCCTGCCCATCTCACAGCCAGCTGCCATGATTTCTTGCATATATATCTCTGGCAGTAATGCAAATTTCATTCTAAAACTTTCAGATTCAATAGATGTGATTTCTTGGTGTCATCTGAGCCCTGGTTGAGCACAATCAATGAAGTTATGCTTGAGTTATGAACACATTTCTCACTGAGGTGGGACAGAACTGTAGCCTAAATTACCATTCTGGTCTGTGGTTCAAGCAAGCACTCAGAATACATATTTATAACCACAAAGGGCCTTCCTCCAAATAGAACAGAAAGTTACATACATTGTGATAACAAGAAACAGTGTTGAACTAATATGAACTAAATTATACAATGGCAATAAAGAATCCTGGGCTCTGATTGGTCAGTCTGGGACTAGACCCATGATGGTATCCCAGTATAACATCATGGGTATAGTCCCAGCACACAGATGACTGCATCAACTGTAAAAGGAATCAGTCCATGGGGCCCAATTCACTGATCCTCTCTCGGCAACCCACTACCATGATTCCTACTCACAAAGGTGCTTTCACAGTCCCCGCACCTTTACTATTAAATAAAAGAGAAAACCTCCCTCCCACCAAGTGACAGTCTTCTCTCCCCCAGCACACAAACCTAATGGAATAAATTAAATTTTCATGGCCTTTTTCTTCTCCAAACCAAGCGGCTTCAGTAAACTGTGGACACCATAACTGCCTGTCGCATAGTTCACTGACATCACTCAGTTTGGGAAAAAAAAGCACCATGAAAAGTAAATTTATTTCATCTGCTGCAAGTATCGCACATCCTCCATCCCTGCCCTCCTCAAACAAAATAAAGCAGTACCTCCAGCAGAACACATCGATGGTACCTACTGTTGGTACTGGTAGTTAGCTAAGCAGCCGTGGTCCTTCCATTGGCTCAGTGGTCAAGGTAGTCAGATAGCATAAGAAATGGATGAATTACTTACAAATGAAAAAATAAATTCCAGGGGCAGACACGATAAAACCTGTCACAGACCCAAGCACCCCTAGCATCCCTAGCAACTTACCTGTCATATTCCCTCGACAAGGCCCCCTGGCTGCACTGTCTCCGCCCTCACCCATCTCCCTTTCATATCTCCAGTCTTGCCCTGCCCCAACCACCTCCCATACTCCCATTACCACCTGCACCTCCTTCTCCCTCGATCTCCTACCCTCATTCCCCCCACCCACCCCCTTCCCTTGTCTGGCTCATAGCTCAAGTCTTTGTACTGGTTATTACATGTCTGTAAGTCAATGGCTATATATTTGTAACTAAAAATGATGACTGTTGCACACGCTGACATGGAACCTTTGTAAAAGAGCCTCGGCTCAAAGGTATTGTAATCCTAGATAGAAATAAATAAATAAACAAGCACAGACACAAACCTGTTCACACAAGAAAACCTGTGAAGAAACACAAGACAGTATGTGTCAGCACCATCTAGTGGGCAAAACAGAAACTGCGGGCTATTTTCCTAAACATGTTCCTACACTCAGCTAAAATAAAGAAAAAAATCATTTTAAACATTTTTTGTATTTTTTTTTTCTTTACAAGCGAGCCATTATATAGTAGCAATAATGCATTTCAGAAGTATGTCATGCTGGGATAACATCATACCCTGAGTATTCAACGCACTCAACCTTTGGCCTCATGCCCAACTACCCAAGGCGGGATGTTATCCCAGCATGACACACACCCTGTCATGCATTATTGCTTAAATATATAACAGTCCCTAGTTCCCTAAAACTGTAAAACTCAAGAACATTTTTATAGTTTGTCACTGCCAATGACCTGCTTCCTTGACCCTATTTTTTAAGTGCATTTTTGTGTTAAAACTTCAGTTAAAAAAGTATTTGAAAACTTACATTTAGCTAGGCTACCACCCGTTGGCACACATCTCGTAGGAGTCACCTGCTTCCTACCAGGGGATATGCTAATATGCCCTTTTTGGCCAATGTGCTGAGCCATCATGGGCTCATTAGCATATCCCTGACATGGGAGAAAATGGCTCCCACAAAATGGCTGCCAGCAGCTTTGCTAAATGGAAGTTTTGAGCACTCTTCTAAACATAAGTTTTAATGCCAAAATTGTGAAAGTGCAGTTAGAAACAAGTATTACACAAAATGTTAATCGGAGGCATATGACCAACAGAGAGCACACAAAGGTAACTGGTGTTTCCTTTAAAAGCTCAGGCATTTTCTTTGCTTGTTCTGCTTTGTCTGATAGGGTACTGAAAAAATGAAATGAACATCTGTTTTGGAGGCCAGGAAGGAATCAATAAAGCAAATTGCACAGCACACAGAGGAAGGAATTAAAAACGAAAGACTATGTTTGTTCTAAAGACAGGAAAGCAAGCTGAGTTGCACAGTGGAGCAAATTTAATGGATGTTTTTATATTTATATATTTTATTACTTTTACAATGTATGGGAGCTCTTGTTACTAACTGAAATCAAACTGTTTACAATGCTGTTATGGTATCGATGTGATGTCAAAAGGTTGCTAACTCCTCTTGACAATGTCACATTGATACTATAACAACAGATACATCTGTGCATGCGCAGCTTTAAATCAGTGGCTCTACAATGAGCGGCAGCAGCGGTGAGCTGGCCCTAAGGAGAGCAGCGGTATACCAACGCTGCCTCAACAACTTTACCACAACCGACACTACAGTGACAACAGCGCCAGGTCGCTGTAGTGTTGGCACGGACCACAGCACTGCTTTCTGGGGTATTGCACCCTTCCCTAAAGCAACTCCAACTCAGAGTTGATTATCTAAGTAGTGGGGGTGCAGTGAGCAAAGCCTGGTTCAGGGGCAAAGATCCCCAAAGAATACAAAGTTTGATGTGACTCCCTTTATGCTGACTGCAAATGTGGTTGACATAAAGGAGTCCCTGTAATGTCAGTCGACAATGAAATTGTCGACCGATTGTCATAGATCTGAGCGGTGCTATGGGGAATCAAGAAATAGTAAGGATTAACTTAGTTTGGACTGGTGCTCAGTTTAGTTTTTGCCCATACACTATAAAATATAATGTATGGGTTTTTATTGGTAACCTCGCTGAAACCGCTTCTCGAGGTTACCGTGACAACTGTAAACCTCTCGAGCTTCACTCTTGAGGTTTACAAAGTTGTCATGGTAACCTCTAGAAGCAATTACAGTGTGTTTACTGAAAAATCCCCATACATTATCCTCTACATACTGTTATTTGGATCACTGTTTGGCCTGAAAGTTAGTGGCATAGTAGGAAGTAACTTTTATAACCAGTGCCTGGATATAGAGCATAAAGATAGGAGAAATCACATTGCATAAAAAAAAAAAAAACAGGAGACAAAAATAATTTCAGTAATTTTCCAAGATCATTGTTGTTTCAACATCAGAAGTGTCCATACAGCCATAAGATTAGTCATAATACCAAGCTGCAAGTGTGAGTGCAACCACATCTAACATCATTATTCCAGAATCTTTGTTAGGAAAATCAAGAGCAGAGATCAGAAAGCCATAAGTATAGTTGTCAATTCCATATCCAAAGCTGGCAGGTAGTGACAGCACATTGTCAGGTTGATTAGTACACCCTAGTCACTCAAAAGAATCAAGCAGATGCGTATTGAGCTTCATGAAAAGAAGTTGCTGGACATTTTCAGCCTACAGATGGGAATGATGCGGCTGAACAATACCTCTTGCAGTGTTGAGGAGGCACCCCAAGGGTATGCTTGTCAGTGGGCACAAAAGATATTTACATGCTACCTGGGACAAATTAGGACATGATTCCTTTTTGGTGTTCCAGTATGCAAGCAAGTCAACTTTAATGTCCACAGCTGGTTTATCCAAATAATTAGTGAGCATCTACTCAACAGAATGTGGCAACAAACATGTCCTCTGCCACCGCTTGTTCAGCAAAGAACTTGTGAGCAGCAACTAGTCATAATGTTGTGCTTTTGTAACCTAAGGAACAGTGTCATGGGCCTGCTGACTCACCCTATCTCCCTGCATCAGCCGTCATCCTCATTGTCAGTGGCATACCACCACCCAACCCACTATCACTTGGGTTGCCAGTGCGACTGACTCCAGTTGTTCCAGAACTGTCTGACCCTCCAGCATCCTCTGAATGGAACTGGTTCATCTCCTTCATGACTCCCTCAAGTTCACTATACAGTTGCTGTTGGTAATCACTCACTCTGTGACTTTGCAGAGATTAGAACAGTGCCTCACATTTGAATCTTGGGTCTAACATGGTTGCGAACAGGTAGTATTGTCATGTATAGTTAAAAACTGTGATCTTAGCTCCCTAGTAAGCCCCTTAATGAGTTCTTTGATGGGTTCTGGAAACAATTCCATAGTGCTGCACTCCTGGAAACTCTCCATGGTTGATATGAGAAGATGGACAGCTGGAACAACCTTACTCAATGAAGTTGTATTTGGCTTAGGTCACAGGTGCATTTCACAAAGAGAGACACAACCTGGACCACACCCTCAGTGATGCTCCAATCTTGGTGTAGCAGTACCCTACCAATATCCTGGTCAATAGATAACTCATATAGATTACACTGCTGTTCCTGCAAGTGCTGCAGCATATAAAATGTGCTGTTCCATTGTGTACTGACATCTTGGATTAGCCAATGATTTGGTAAACCAAGCCAGTCCTGAACAGCTTGCAGCTCTAGGTTGCATTAACATAATGATAAAGAAAGTGAATCACATGACTTTCAGTGATGTCAGTGTTAAAATGGAAGCCTAAGCAAAGAGCTCTGTAGGGACCTTACAGATTTATCCTCTCTGCATTTGTATTCTTCAGCCATCTATTTCAATTTTGATGTCAAGGAGGTTCTTTGTGCATGGGAAGACATCGGGGGCCCAAAAAATACAAAAATTCATAATCTTCGACCTAGATTACAACAACTACAGTATGCCACAGCGGACAGACTCAACCATTTTGGCCAAACCTTCAAGAGATTCACAGCAGCCTTCCAATTCAGCTCTTTTAGCTGAAATTAGAGTATTTCAGGAGGAGACTAGATCATTGTACCAAGAACTAAACTCCTCTATTGCCACCATAGAAAGGAAAATGCAACTCTTAGAAAAACAAGTCTCTGAAACAGATAGCCGAGTTGATTGCCTGGAGCAGTTGCTCACTCGTGTGCTTCAAGATACCCAACAACTTACTGAAAAATGCGATGATCTAGAAAACTGTTCCCATCAGAACAACTTTAGAATTTACGGTGTTCCAAAGGGTGCTGAGGGTAAGGTGAACATTTTGGACTTCATCCAAACATTACTTAGCTCCCTCATGGACATCTCTAATTTGCTCCCACTGCCTCTGGAGAAGGCACATAGATCTCTGAATACTCCTGCCTTAGACCAGGGTTCCTGTCCCTGCTCCATAATTGTGCATTTCTTTCCTTTTTTTCCATCTAGCTGTTTGACCCCCCGTTGCCACCTCCCACCAACTTTGGTGACAGGGGTGCATGGCGGAGCTGGCAGGAGGCTCTGGCCCCCCCTCAGAGGGGCACAGTCTCAGGATCTTCCGCATTTCCCACCCTTGACCCTCCTGGAAATCCTCCATGGGTTGCCCCCCAGTGACATGGCTGAGGTGAAGGGCATCGACTTTACCTTCCTGGAGACCAACATCTAGACTCCAGGGGACTGGTGCAGGTGCTGTGGAGCCATCATAGAGCCTGTCTGCTCCATTTTTACTAATTTTCTCCCTGCCTCTTGCTGCAGTTGTCTGCTCGTGTGTGTAGGCATACACACGTAGTGACCCACGGCACCCTCCCTACCGTAGTCGCTCCCAACTGCTCTACCTCCGGGCCTCCACCTGGGGGCAGCCTTGCAGCAGTCACTGCTGGGTCCCCACCTGGGAGGGGAGAGCTGCCTTACGGTCACTCAATCCATCTCCCACCCCCCCACTGACTCCTGATGACCTGGGATCGTTCCCGAACCCAGGTTGCCAGCGTGGCGCGAGGTGTAGCATCCAGTGCTTCAACCCTCACCATACCTCTCAACCTTTTGTCCCCCAAATGTGGAACATTGCCTCTCAAAATGTGGAACAAATGAGCAAAATGTGGAACACTTAATCAAATCTTTACCTAAGAAGCTCAGAACACTGTTAAAATATCTGCATTTATGTTCAGAAAGTCTGTTATTAATTGAATAGTATATTTTTTGCATCATTTACTATAGATATTTGCTTTAAAATGTTAACACTGAATGTGGGACAAGTCCTCACAATGTGGAACGGCGAGCTTTTGTGAAGTAAAATGAGGAACGTTCTTCGTAATGTGGTACAGTTGAGAGGTATGACCCTCACTGCCACTGGGTCGGCTGCAATTGTGTGCTTCTACAATTATGCCACCAAGTGTACTATATTAACCAGAGCTTGGAAAAAAGGGCAATTGCAATTTCAGGGGCATCGCCATAGATAACTATTACTCCCTGACAATTCAGCGGCAAGAGAGCCTTCATTCCTCTCTTTAAAATTTTGTGGGAAAACAACTTGAAATTTAGCACACCTTACCCTGATCGTTTAATGTTTTTTTCACTGATGGTCCTCACCTTTTCAACGACTATGCAATGGCTTTATAAGCCCTTCAGGGCAGAAAGCTGATTGCTGAAGATGTCATGGAAGTGCAAGAAGTGAGGGAAAAACAAACTCTGCAACAAAAGTTTGAACAAGGGTTTCTCCAGATGGGAAAAAGCAATGCAAGGAGCAAACACTGACTGAAATAGCTCCTTGTTGCAGATTTTCAGAAGAGACCCACTGGAGTGATGGCCCACTATGGATGTACTGCTGCAGTAAGTTTTAGCTGTTTCCTTGCGAGATTTGTTTCTCCAGTATGGAACCCGTGGAGCATTTCAAACTCCTCTCGGTTTCTGTAAACTTGGATTCCTGAGATACCCTGGCACTTAATTAGCCTTTGGATACTTGTTATCTGGCTCATCTCTATAATACATCTTTGCTACCTTCAGAACAAGGACTGGGCTGTTTCTAATATTTCCCCCTTTTCTGCTGCCCAAGAAATAGCTGAATCCATCTGTGCAATGGACTGCTCCCTATAATCTGACATTGCTACCAATAGATAAGGTGCAGGGCTCAGCCACTGTGTTGCTTTTTCTTCAGCTGCCCTTTGGCAGGTCTCAGGAATCTGATTTCTTTACTAAGGGTCCTTGGAACACATTTGAGAGACTAGATTATCTTCAACACTTAATCAGTGATCCAGTGGAGTAATTTCTGCCGCACTGTTGAGTCCACTTCCAAATAATTATTCTGCTTACAGACCCTCCACATTGCTGTCTGAAGCCTGGGAGATTTTTGTTCCAGGAGACTAATCACCTCCTGTTGATCAGTACATCTCCAAGAGGTGTAGCTGCATGGCAGATTTCAGATAATCACTTTTAGTTATCGCCTACAGTTTGAATTTACCTTATGCTACAGCCCCATTCCTGCATCAAATCAGGATTGTCCTAATGATGAGTCCCTTGAATCGCAGCAGAGTTCTGCATCAATTCAGCTTGAGGTTTCATTCATGTTTGCTGGTTAGAAATTTCATTTATGTGGACTTGGCTAATTTTTTGTGACACTTTTAGCGTCTCCTCAGGTGCAGCGGCTTGACAGGTTTCGGATATTTGTTTTCAGCTGCTGACTGGCAGTTGGATTCTGTCTTTATCTCATATCTACAGTATGTTTTTGCATCGAAGAGAGAACTGCACTGAAGGTGGGACTGTTACAAAAGCAAAATTCATTATCAGGTCACCTTGGGCTCTCATTTATGTTTGTTGGCCCATATTTAATTTAGTTAGGATTCAGTGGACAGATGGGGATTCACATTTAGTTAATGAGATACTAACAGACTGAATTTTGGATTTTTATTTGTTTTGTAGTTTTTCTTTTTTCCTTTTTTTCATTGGTTCCTATTATTTTCTTTTTGATGGTGGGTATTGACTAAGCAGCTATTTAATTTGTAACATGTTAACCTTGTTTTCAGTAGTGTTCTTGTTAGAATGTCCATAACACGTATGGCCCAGGCTGTTTTTATAGAAGCCTACTGTTATTATCATATTGTATTGTATTTAGGTTATATATGAGGGTGGGTCTTAGGTTTTGTTTTAGATGGGCCAGGTATACAAAGGGCTCTGTCATTTAATTAGTTGCCATTTCAATGCATTAATATAGAGCCATTTATTTAGTTTCATTTTACTTTCAGTAATTGGAACAAGCCTTATTCGAACATACAAACTGCCAGCAGTTACAGGTCATATAGTTTATCAAGTCTGCTCGAGTGTGCAGCTAGCAATCCCTAATACTGCAGCTGCCTCCCTCCCTCCCCCATCAAGGTGATATTCCCCTCAATTTGTCCCACCCCACCAACTTACAGGACACCACCTCTTCAGGCAGCGCATTCCACATAGACACTACCATTTCTGTGAACAAGTGCCTCCTCATTTCTCTCCTGAATCTTCTTCCCTCCAGTCTCAGACCATGCCCCATCATGTCTCTTCCCCAATTTAAAATCCTCTGCTTATTTTTATTCTATTTATTGAAATGTTTTACTGGGCACTAGAACAACAAGTTGCTGGTCTCCGGTGTGACCTGTACCAGTCTTGCTTATACCCTTCATGTATTTAAACGTTTCAATCATATCTCCCCATCCCTCCTCCTCCTCCAGGAAGTACATGTTAAGCTCCTTAAACCTCCCTCATTGGGTTTGTCCTCCAATCCCATGATCATCCTTGTTGCTCTGTGGGACCCCTTCCAGTAATCTAACATCTCTCTTCAAGTTTGGGCGCCAATACAGCATACAGTACTCCAAGTGCCACCTCACCAATGATCTTTACAGAGGCAGGATCACCTCCCTCCTTCTGGAGGTGATTACTGTAGCAATACACCCTAGCATCTTGTTGGCTTTAGCTGCTGCCTTCCTGCACTCTGCTGAGTGGTTCATTTGCCCCGTTATTATCACCCCAAGATCCTTCTCCTCTTCTGTTGTAGCTATCAGCACCCCTCCCAATGGATAACACCTCCTTGGGTTCCTTGCTCCCAAGTGCATGACTTTGCACTTCTTAGCACTGAGCCCCAGCTCATGTGTTTGACCAGTCCTCAAGTTTTGTTAGATCCTCCTGAAGCCCCTGCTACCCTACTATGTCATCTACCACCGCACCGATCTTGGTGTCATCTACAAAAAGACTAATCTTGTTCTTAATGCCACGTGAGATGTTGGCTATGAAAATGTCAAACAACACCAGTCCCAGTACCAAGTCCTCGGCACCCTGCTCATTACAGCCCTTGGAGCCGAGTTCCCTCCCACACTACCCTCTGTTACCTCCCTTGCAGCCAGTTCTTGATCCAATTCATCATCGTTTGCTGGACAACACTGCCCAGTGTGGACCAAAAAGGAGGGGAGTAGTGTTGATGGGGACCTTAATATGTCAGGTACAAACTGGGGAACCGTGTCCTCTAAGGTGCCAAGGAGCAGAGGCTGCTGGATGGCTTCCAGGATGTGTTCTTAACACAGCACATGATGGAGCCCACAAGGGAGGGGCATGTCCTGGATGTGGTTCTGGCAGATGGGGATCTGGTAAAGGACCTGGCTGTAGAGGATCCCCTGACTGGGATCAACCACAATACTGTCTGGTTTCAAATAAGCATGGGGGGAGGGTGGAAGAGATCTAGGACACTGGCAGTGGACTTCAGGGGAGCAGACTTTGTGGGAATGGGAAATATTCTCAAGGATCACTTGAAGGGGATTACAACAATGACAAATGTGGAAAAGAGATGGGAGGTCATAAAATGGGGACTTCATGAGACAGTCAGGACCTGCGCTAAGGTGAAGCATAAGGGAGCAAGGTTACATAAACCATGCTGGTGGTCCAGTGAGGTTCAGGCAGCGGTCAGAGAAAAGAAGGCTGCCTACAAAAAATATAAAACTACGAGAGGGGATAGGGAAAAGGAAATTTACCATCTTGTATCTAGCAAAGTCACCCCGATGGTGCAGGGGGCAAAGTCCAGTAAAGAGCAGCAGCTGGCACAGGGGATACAGGAGAGGAAAATGGGTTCTTCCAGTACATTGGGGAGCAGAGAAAAACTAAGGGCCATCTCGGCAGATTGAGATCAGAAGGAGGATGGGTGGAAGAGGCAAGGGACCAGACAGAGGTATTAAATGAGTACTTCATCTCTGTGTTCACTAGGGAGGGAAATGGGATATCTACAAAGCAAGGCAAGATGGGGATAGAAACGGTGGTGAATGGGATCAGGGGAGCAACAGAAATGGAGCAAGAGGGAGGGAGAGGTACCCCAGGGGTGCCACATCAGGATAACGATAAAAAGGCCAGTAAGGTGGAGGGGACAGATGATGCTATCTCCATCGAAAGGGTGTGGTTAGCCCTTAAGGCCCTAAAAAAAGATAAAACTCATGGGCCGGATGGCATTCATCTGAGAGTACTATGGGGATTGGCAGACATACTGGCTGCACCCCTGGCGGAGCTCTTCAACATGTCGCTTGAGACAGGGAGGGTACCTAGGGATTGGTGAGAGGCACATGTGGTGCCAATCCATAAAGGGGGGTCAAGAGGAGTACCAGGTAACTATAGACCCATCAGTTTGACCTCGGTGGTGGGAAAATTTATGAAGAGTATACTAAAGGAACAATTGGGGGTGTACTTGGAGGAGGTGGGAGGTCTGAATAGTCGGCAACATGGGTTTGTGCCAGGTACATCATGTCAAACCAATCTTGTGGAGTTCTATGAATGGGTAACATCAAAACTGGACAGGGGAAAGCCTGTGGATATATTATTCTTGGACTTCAGCAAGGCGTTTGACTCTGTCCCCTACAATGGTCTGGTGGAGAAACTGACAGGGCTGGGAGTAGGCCCTTTGATGGTCAGATGGATTGAAAACTGGCTAGCTGGATGCACTTAGAGAGCAGTGGTTGGTGGGGAGCTCTCGAACCCTAGAGAGGTTGGTAGTGGGGTACTGCAGGGCTCAGTCGTGGGTTTGATCCTGTTTAATCCATACATATCAGGGAGGGTATAGGGTGTGAAATGAGTCTCTTCACTGACAACTCCAAGATGGGAGCAGTAGTTGAGGGGAAGAGGGGAGGTTGGCCTGCAGGGACCTGGACACCCTGGAAAGGTGGGCTGACACATGGAAATTAAATTTCAATATCACCAGTGCAAGGTGCTGCATCTTGGGCAGGGAAACCCTAAACACAGGTAAACCCTGGGAGGAGAGGCACCGGAGGCCTCAACAGGGGAAAAAGACCTAGGGGTCATGGTGGATGCATGTATGAATAACTCTGAGCAGTGCAGGAGGGTGGCTAGCAAAGCAAACAGGATGTTGGGATGCATCATAAGGGGAGATCACCTCTAGGAGCAGGGAAGTGATTCTGCCACTGTACAATGGACTGGTTAGACCACACCTTGAGTACTGTGTACAGTACTGGAGACCACACTTGAAGAGGGACATACAGCTCCTGGAGATGGTACAGAGGAGGGCAACTAAGATGATATGAAGACTAGGGGATTTGATGTATGAGGACAGACTTGAGGAGCTCTGCCTGTTTTCATTGGAGGAGAGGAGAGAGAGGGGGGACATGATTGAGGTCTTCAAGTACCTCAAGGGAATAAATAGGGTAAACACGGAGGGGATCTTTAGACTAAAGCAGGGAGGTATCACCAGAGGGCATGATTTGAAGTTGGAATGTGGAAGGGTGAGGGGGGGAAAGAGGAGGAGGTTTTTCACTGAGAAGGTGGTGGATCCTTGGAACGCATTGCCTGGTGAGCTGATTCAGAGATCCACAGTGGAGGAGTTCAAGAGAGGGTGGGACAGACACAGAAAGTGGATGTATCAGATGATGGCCTGGCCGGGGGATGGATGATAGGGGTTTCTGGAACACAAGTGGGGGAGGGCCTCGGTACCTAACTAGGGATCTGAGGTTCATGCAGACTCGATAGACCGTAAGGCCTAATCTGCTGACAATTAGTATGTTAGTATCTTTTTCCTTGCTCCCTGGTATTCCAACTTGCTAATCATCCTCCCATATGGCACCGAGTCGAATGCCTTGCTGAAATCCAGATACAGGACGTCTACCACATGGCCCTTGTCCAGTTTACTAGTTACCCAGTCATAATAGTCAACCAGGTTGGTCTGGCAGGATCTGCCAGAGACAAACCCATGTTACTTCCCATCCTGGAGACCATTACCTTCTCGAAGGGTTACTAACCTCTCTTTAAGGATTGTCTCCATTAACTTTCCCACAATGGATGTGAGGCTTACTGGTCTATAGTTCCTTGGATTATCCTTGGGTCCGATTTTGTGGAGGGGCACCACGTGAGCCATGCTCCAGTCCTGGGGCATGCACCCTGTTTCCAGAGAGGTATTGAACAAATCTGCCAATGGCTCTGCCAGGACCTCCGCCAGTTCCTTCACTACCCAATGGTGTATGTCATCCGGTCCTGGTGCCTTATCCACCCCTCAGTGCCCTTAAACCTTCAAGTACCCTGGTCATAGTGATTTCCCCATCTGTCACCCCCTCCCCCCTGTGCCTACCCTCCCTATCCCCTGAGGCATTGACCCATCCTTTTCCTTAGTAAATACAGAAGTATTAATTTAGCCCTTCTGCCTGTTGTGCCCCTTTCTCTGCCCACTCCCATCCTTCTTTATCCTTACTATTTGGTCTTTGCAGAGCCTTCTCTCTCTTATGTACCTGAAGAAGTCCTTTTCCTCATCCTTGATACCCTGTGCCAGCCTAAGCTCTCTGTAAGCCTTGGCTGCCTTGACTACTCTGGTCACCTCTCTAGATTACTTCAGGTACTCCTCTCTATCCTGCCCCCACCTGGATCTATTGAATCTCCTGAAGGCTGCCCTTTTTGCCCTCACCTTTTCCAATACCTCCCTGCTTAACCAACTCGGTTTCTTGGCCCTAGCCTTTTTCCTTTGTGTCTCGGTACAGAATCTGGTGGCCTTTGCAAGTCCTAGCTTGATGACCTCCCATTTCTGGCCAGCATCCATGTGTGGGTGGATTATGGCTAGGTGCCCGCCACTATTTCCCCATCCTACCAAAGTCAGGTTGCCTGAAGTCCAACACCCTGGTCCCTGTTCCCACAGCCTCCTTGCCTATGCTGAGTGAGAACCACACTGTGTGGTGGTCACTCCCTGCCAGTGGATCCTCCACCCCATGCCTCTAACAAACTCCCCATTAGACAGCATGAGGTCCAGAGTGTTGCCTAACCTGATTGGCTCGTTTACCATCTGTAACAAGAAGCTGTCCTGAAAAGCCTCAAGAAGGACTTGCTCCCTCATGCTCGAGGTGCCCCAATCCACCCCAAGCAGATTGAAGTCCCTCATAATCATGGTGTTACCCTTCCTGCTGACCCTCCTGATCTGCTAGGTTAGTTGTCTGTCCAAGTCCTCTGCCTGAGACAGTGGCCTATACACCAACACCATCCTTAGAATCTTGTTTCCTGAATCCTGGAATTGTATCAATAATGCCTCTGTTTTACCCTCCTCCCCTTCTTCCCTGGCACACCTTATCCCCTCCCTCACATAGATTGCCACTCTGCCCCCTTTCCCTATCCCTGCAGTATATTTTGTAACCTGGGATCACCAGGTCCCAGTCCTGGTATTAGGAGACTCATGTTTTGGTGATGTAAGCTATGTCCACCTCCCTCCCTCTCTGCTATGAGAGCCTGCAGCTCGGCCATTTTGTTTCCCAGACTTCCTACATTCAAGGAGACTGCCCTCCAATATGTGCCCTTCCCACCCTTACCCTATTCAACACTATCGTCATCAACACTGTATGTAGAGATGCAGTGAATTTAAAATTCGCTGGTGAAGTGCACGCGAAGTGGGTACTTCGCATTGCCACTCCACTATGCGGAGTGGGCAATGCAAAGTGCTCACTTCACCTTGTCATTACCACTTCGCGTTGGCATACTGAGAATGCGAAGTAAGGTGAAGTCATTGATTTCAATGGACTTCGCATTCCTCATTATGATTCTAAGTGATCCACTTGTTGTTTCAGACTTGGCAGCCCCCCCACACATCACATGGCTTACAGTACTGTAAGTTACATGCTTGCTAGCCAGGCAGGAAGGAAATGAGTCACAGAGGCAGTTTCACTTTCTCCTGTGCAGACTGAGAGAGAGGAGTGTGTACTAGAGAGAGGAGTGTTTTGATTGCAGAGGAGGAGAGTTAAAATTTGATACTTAACCCAACAGCTTTTTTAAAAGTTACATTTTTTTGTCTAATCTGTACTGTTTTTTACTTAATTTGTTCTTTCTTTAAATTTTATTTTTCTTACCTACTTAGTTGTTTTTCTGTGTGTGTGTGTTGTGCTTGTGTCGTGAGATGGAGCAGGGTAAGGGAATGTCAGGCAGCTCTGGGAGAGCATGGTAGTACGTCGTCGCATCAAGGCGATGCGTGGTGGGCAAGGCGCCATTTGTGTTGGACCGCTCTAAACTTAAGAGTGACCAACCCCTGAAAGCAGGACCAGCACCACCTCCTGACTCTGAGGCAGTTCAACCACCACCACCACCACCACCACCATCACCACCACCACCAAGTCCAGCACAAGGTCCTTTGATGCAGGATGTGCCTGTTCCCCCAGGCCCAGATGTGGATCCCATCAGTACTGTTGAGCAGTATGAGCAGCCTACTGCCAGTTCATCTAGCCCTCCTCTGCCTGTGCCTGGTCCTCCCCACACTTCCGTTGTTTGGCAGTTTTTTGACTGTGTCGGGGGGGACAGCAGTGTGGTGAAGTGTCGCCTATGTGCGGTGGAGGTGTGCCGTGGCCCCCGGGGGAGTCACCTGGGGACTGGAGGCCAGCGCACCCATATGCTTAATCACCACCAGTTGGAGTGGCAGACTGCCACAGAATGGACCATGTCTGCACCTGCTGGCGCTCTGTGGTAGAGGGTGCTGCTGTGAATAGCGGGCGCGGCATCACTAAGAAGAGGGGAGGGCCAGCACACCTGTTGCTCCACCAGCACCCCCACCACCACCAGCAGGTCGACCTGTCGAAGGAGTGGACACCAGAGAAGTGCATGTAGCACTGTCTGACTTGGCAGTTCTCTGGAGTGCTGTTGAGGAGAACAGCGAGAGGATGAGTGCTGTGGAGCAGTGGCTGGATGACATACAGGGACATCAGCTTCAAATTATGTCCATGCTGGAACTGCTGCTGGATCACCATAGGATCACACATTAGTTTTGTTTCCTCACATCAAGTCCCCCCCCCACCTTCCATGCTGTACCATAAAATGTATTCCTCCACCATCCCTGACCCTTGTATGTAATTATGCCCTTTTTTTGTTTCTTCAGTATGCGTTACACTTTGTATTCTGGGCCCCTTCCTTCTGTTAAGTGTCTGTGTGTTTTGTGTGTGTGCGCTGTTTGGTGCCTCATTTTTCTGCATGTGCAAAGGGCATCTGTCTTGTGTCAGAAAATTGACAAGTGGTAACACAGTGAAATGAGACTGTTTCAGCACATACAAAGTCCCCCAGAATTTATGGTGCACTCAGTCACCTGCACAAAAGTGGCACAGAGTCACCAGATTTTTTCTGTTCACCCAGAATGCATCCTCCATGTGTCCAGAAAATTTACAAGTGGTAACATCAGTCCCGGTGGTAGTGGTGGACCATGGGGGGCAGACAGACTGATGGTGACAGCAGACTTGGATAACATCAGTCCCAGTGGTGGTGGTCCGGGTTGGGGGGGGCACACTGCCTTTTAAATACTGCAGTTAAAACCTGCCAACATTAACCACATCATCATCCTCATAAAGAAAACTGCCCTCACAGTCATCGATGTCTGAAGTCTGACCACTGGGAAGTTATTTCTCCATTGTGTCATCACCTACGTCTGTGGTGGGCCGTTTCAGGCAGCCACTGCCAGTGCCACCAGGATGCTCCATTTCCACATCAGCAAGACCACCATGACTAGGCCGGGGTATGAATACCGAGGTTGCAGTCTGTGCTGGTATGTGCCTCTCATTCATTTTAATGAATGTTAGCAAACTAACATTTGCAGGAGACAGGTTGTCTGACGATCCCTGACTATTGCACCTGCTCAGCTGAATACCCTCTCAGCACTTACACTGGGGGGTGGGCATGTGAGGTACTTCGGTGCCACTGCAGTCAGCTCTGGCCATTCACTGACCTTTCCACTCCAGTACAAAAGAGGATCTTCTCTTATTGTCAGATGCCTGTTTTCAGACAAATAAGACTCAACCATTCTCTGTGCCATACTAAGTCCTATTGTTGATGCATCAGCCTGTTCCCCAGAATCATTGATGTCACAAATACCCACTTGGGACAAAGCCTCCCAAAGCGGGTTGACGCCAGCCACTTTGGATGACAGACCACCAGTAACTACAGTCCCCTTACCCCTGCATGATATGCTTGCTGGTCCTCCAGCTACACCTGCAGCTGGATTATGCTGCTGAGGTTTGCAAACCTTGGCACATGACTTCTGTGCCCCATGAACCAAGCGAACCAGTTGACCACTGATATTTTTTACCTGTTCAGTCCCTCTCTCCAGTACTGATGCAATTCGATGTTTGTATCGTGGGTCCAGCATTGTTGCCATGGCAAAGTTGTCACTACGCTGAATGCTCACAATGTGACGATTTTGGTCGAATACAGTCAGCATGTGTTGCAGCAACATACTGCTACCACCGTCTCTGGCAACATCAAGGCTATGCTGTACATTCATCAATGTCTGCCTCAGCACCCGCAGCAGTGGAATTGATTGGCTAATGGAGGCAGACTCGCCACTCACTGCCTGTGTGGCATGTTCAAAAGGCCGCAAAATTGTTATTACAGAGTCCATGAGGCGCCACTGTTCAGTCGTCATAGACATGGAGGACCCAGAACTGTCACGGCTAGTGTGCATAACAAGATATTCTGTGATGGCTTTGTATTGTTCACAACCTCTCTGCCATGTATAACTTGGAGTTCCATCGGGTGACAACTTCCAGCTTTAAGCGGTGCTGAGGCAGGCTGTTTTGTATCGCAACTGCCGCAGTTGGTCACGCAGGCCTTTCCAGATCTTGAAAAGTGACAGCAGATACGTTGTGCAATGGTCAGCATTTCCTTTATGTCAGGATGCTGCAGAAACTCCTGAACCACAAGATTTAAACAGTGGGCCATGCATGGAACATGAAAAACCACCATTCGTGATGCATTTCACCACATTTAACCCATTGTCACTTGCCATGAACCCAGCTCTCAGGGACAGAGGGTTTAACCATCTGTCAGTTTCAGTCAGTACCATGTCCAACATGTTCTCACCAGTGTGTGAACAGGTCACACTGTACATAGCAATTGTTGCATGCTGGCGAATTCCAGGAAGATTGCTGCCATGATAATCCACTTTCCTGCACTGATTATTCACACTACCAGCATCACAAACAACCCCCAGCACCTGCGCCCAGTGTGCAGTTATACACAGATATGAACTCCCTGCTGTTTTGCCACCTGTCCACATATCCATACTTAAATGGATGAATGGAGAGGAGGAATGTTGAAGGGCATATCTTACTGAGTCTGAGACAGTGCAAAACAACTCGGGAACAGCACGGGTAGAAAAGTATGTCATGGATGGGACTTTCCATTTTGGACAGGCACAGGCAGCAAACCGCCGGAACCCAGAATTCTCCACAAACAGAAGGGCAAAAGATCAATTGCTAGGATTTCCGCTACAGCAGCATTAAGTTCACGTGACACTGTATAATTGGGGTGCTTCAGCTTATGTGCAAAAACACTCTGTAACGTGGGCTGACAAACGTTTTACAGGGTGTGTGTTGTTGGTCACAAATGGTTGTGCTCTGTGATGAATGGCATTGGCAGGGGGTGGAGTGTGGACATTTGATGAAGATGACTGCACAGGTGATAATGACAAACCCAGAAATGATGTTATTTTTCTGGATTTGCCAACTGGGGTTGATGTACCACTTGCACTAGACGAACTGCATTCACCACCACCACCACCACCACAAAAACTGCTACTCTCACCAGCACTGGACAACATTTCAAAGTCATTATGGTCCTCCACCTCATCATGCCTGTATTAATCCTCTGCTCTTATTATAGCACTACTGCACACGTTTAATTTCCTACTGGGCTTAACAGTCATGGAAGGGGATAACGTGTTGGCTATGGTTGCTGCCGATGATACGGGTGAACGCCCAAGTCTGGTATTAGCTGCCAGCTTGTGCTGGGTCCACAGAGCCAAGTGCCTATTCTTAAAATGCGTATGCTCTCCTCCTGTCCCAAGATGGCTCCCCTTTTTACCTCAGCTCACATGCACATGGCAAACCTGGCAGATTGCAACTGAATCATCATTTGCATCTTGAACAAAAAAATCCCAAACAAGGGACTGTGATGCTCTGCTTTTAACATGTCCATGATGATGTGGCTTATTTAAGTCTGTTATTTTAAGCACTGAAGTGGGGGGGGGCACATGATGTTTCTGTCACTGCACACCTGGACTGCAACTGACCACCATGACTACCTATCATATTGAGTACTGGGTCATCATCATCATCATCATCATCCACTAAAACCGGTAAATCACAAGTTTTTATTGGGGGGGATTCCTGCAAACAGATTCAGAAATTTCAGACACAGCCACTTTTAATTCCTTTTTCTCCGGTTCCCAACTGGGGTCAATTAAATCATCATCATATTCATCAATGTCACTGTCACACACATCCACATCTTCTGCTTGGATGCTAATATGTGGACTGCATGTTGCAACAACAGCAACATCATTCATCATCAGCATCTATACTACCATCACCTGATATTTTTTCACCACACTGTGAATCACTGCATGGAAAATGAGTGATGTTAAGTGCCATAGTGGATGGAATATCACATTGTATGCTATCATTGACATGATCATCAGAACCAGGTCCAGTTAATGGGATGTTACTGGGAAGTATGACATCATCTACACTGTCACTCACTTGCACTGCTTCACACTCAATATGTTTGATACGGTACACTGGTCGGAATTAGAACTTGACGCAACAATGCTAATACTACCTCCACACTACTAACACCAGTAACACTAACACCACCAGCTGGGAAAACATCACCTCCTCCAACTATCAGTGAAACTACTGATTGGGCTGTAAAAAACATTGCAGGAGAAATACTGTACCTTTCCTCACATCAGCAATGCACTTCTCCGTCCACATACTACTACCATGCCCACAGACCCTCTTACTGCCAACATTGCCATGGCCAGAAACAGCTTTACTTGCACGTCTCTTTGCAGGCATTTTGGGGGATCAACCACAAATATTATTACCAAATTCAGATTTTGATACATTCACTTTCTGACTGGAGGGTCGCTACGCGCTACTATCGCTAGCTGGATGTGAAGCAAAATAAACAACTGTGGCTTCAGCAACAGATAAGGGACTACTGTGTTGTGACACTATCACGTAATTAAAACAACTTCAGTAACCAGTGGTGCTGATGGGGTCACAAAAACAATCCAGTCTGGTAAAAAATACCTTTTCAACATGGGGGGGGGCACGGAATACAGACAGTGCAGATTTTTACGGCACTACAAGCAGCAACACTAAGAACAGAGAACACGATCGCAGTACAAAATCAGGCAGCTGCAGTGGATAGCAGGTTCACACTGCTGCACTTAGTTACACTTACATTGTTCTGTGTCACAAATTTTAAAAGGTGTATTATATTTGATGCACGCAACACTGCACACACGACACAGAACACTTTGTGTACAATGCTGAACAAGGAATGCGATGCAAATGCAAAAGTTCAGTGTACTCAGTGCCACGTAATGTAAATTTGTAATTTAAACAACCTGACCTTATGAAATGCTGCACCACATTCACACAACAAGCAGCAAGAAAATTTGTACTATCATTGACAATTTTACTATGTGTACAGTAACACAGTCAGTTATATAACAAAATATTACCAAAACACAAAGAAATCACTAGTTCTCCAACTTAAATCTACCTACACACAGATCGCCCTCCCCACACAGCACACTTCCTGTCTTTCACCACACACAACACACACTCAATGTTGTAAATTTACATTCAAAATCCACACAAAAAACGCTCGATGATATGAGCACAGGAGGGTTTCCTACAATTGATGAACTACAGTTGTATCCCCCCAAAAAAAGCAAAAATGCTTTCTGAACAACTTTTAAAAGATTCCTACAGACAGCTATCAGAGCACACTGTCTCCTAATCCTTCCTACTCCTTCTTACTCATACTACCTCGAACTGAAGCTGTGCAGATCAATATAGAGCCCATGTGACCTGAACTCCCATGAATCACTGCAAAATCCTCCTTTGGAGCTCAAAAACAAGGCAAAGTGAGGCGAAATGAACTGCCACCAATGTACTTCACCTTAAAAATTGAAAGAGAAGTGACCAGTGGAGGCGGAGTAACGCGAAGTAGCTGTTTTCAATGCACTTCGCGTTCCTCATAATAATGCGAGGTACTCCACTTTGCATTGCGGAGCACTCCGCGAATCCGCCTTTCTCCGCAAATCATTTCGCGGAGCTGATTGAGCCCACTTCGCCCACCACTAACTGTATGTACCCTCCCTTATTCCATCTCTATTTGTATGGGGGTAAGCCCTCTTGGCTCCACTACCTGGAGATCTTGTTTGAATTCCACCAAACTGCCTCCCCCCACACCTACTTTAAATCTACTCTGGTTGCTATATACTCCTCCAGCCTCCGTTTTAATACTCCTGAGCCCTTCTTGCTGAAATGTAATCAGTCCAGGCATACAGGGTGCTGCTATCTCAAGTTCTTCCCATCCCCTCACCAGGCCATACCCTTTGGTCTGACACTAGGCTCCCAACAGCGTTGACCCCTCTATTCTCAATTTCCTCACAGCACTTGCTCTGGGTACTGGGAATACTTCCGAGAAAGACACGAGCTCCTGCTTCCTCACACAACTTCCCCAGCTCCAAGATACATAGCTACATAGCTGTCAGCAGATAAGGGCCTATGGCCTAACCAGTCTGCCAATTTGAGCTTGTACAGTAAGTTCCCTTTATGTTTTTCTAGAAGTATGTTACCCCTTACCACTGACCTCCAGAATTCTCTTATGTTTATCCCATGCATTCTTAAATCCCATGATTGTTTCAGCCCCAACCACTTCCACTGGCAGGGTATTCCACTTGTCCACCACCCTTTCTGTGAAGAAATCCTTCCTCATGTTTTCTCTGAATCTCCCTCCCTCCAACTTCATTCCATGCCCTCTAGTCCTGGAACAACTTTTTAGTTGGAACATAGTGTATTCCTGCACCCTGTTTCTCGCTGTAAGGTACTTGTATGTCAGAATCTCCCCTGTACCTCTGTACAGTCAAGGAGAACCTCTTCCTGTACCTCCTTGACTGTGTTCTCCTCCTGATCATTCGTGCCCAAGTGCACCACGATATGAGGTTTCTCCTTCCCCCTCTTTGCTCACTTAGGAGTAAACTGTCCCCCCCACCTGCTGTCATTCCTGGTATGCACTCCACCCATATGCAATTTTGCTATTCCCCTTTAATCCCCCATCTCACCCCTTTTAATATTGAGTCTGTCAGCACTAAGATTCCACCCCTTTCCTCTGTTGAAACCCATGCCTCATCACCTTTTCCTGACCCCTGTTCTGAATCTTTACCCCATTCTGCATATCCACGACTCCCCCTGCTTCACCAGCCTCCTCCCCAGCCCCTACCCTCATCCTGTCTCCCCTACTACTTTCCTTGGCTGACCCACCTCTACTGCCCCATATGCACTACCCACTTGAGCCCACTCATTCCCAACACCACCTAACCCTAGCTTCCCTTTCCTTTCCCTCCACTGCTTTAATCTCCCACCTGCCCTCCTCCCATTTCCCTCTTTCTATTACTCATCATACCCGTCTCCTCCATCTGCCATACTGCTGCCCGCTGGGATGACAGTAGCCCCCATACTTCCTGTGCCATCTAGGAGTTCCTCCCCCTCCTTATCCTCCATTGTAGCCAGCACTGGGAACCCTATTGTTTGACACTTGTACTCTGCCCTGAGCTATCACTGTCAAACTATTCTGAGACTTCTATTTGCTGCCAGCTCGTGGATCATTATTACACCTAATCCTGATTCTCTTCTTGTTTAATTTGCAGTAAGCATTAAAATTCATTGTTTCAGCACTTGATCCTGTGTGCCGCTTCACTCTTCTCTGGATCCTCTTCCAGCCCCTGGTTCTTTACCCTAGGTTCCTGAGGAGGTGTCACTGTTGGTCTATTCTCCACACCCTCTTCTCACCCCTTGGTCTGGGATATCTGCCAACCTCTGGGGCACTCCCTATGTGCCCCAGGTCCTGAATGGTTCCCCCACACTGCCCCCATCCCTTTCCTAATCTCTGTCCTTAACAAACTAATCTCATCAATAAACTGCTCAAACTGCCTGCACACCAAACACCCCCACTCTCCATGCCAACCTCTAAAATTAGCTGTCCCACAACTGTTGCAGCATACCACCCTCCCTTATTTCTATCAGCAGTCGGACTCCACGCTGCACCCACAGTTGTAGGTTGTCTGCCCCATCCCCTAGGCTGTTCCCACCTTCTAGGTTTATCCATGGTATATGTACAACCCCCTCTTCCTCACTGATCCTTATCTCTATCCATGTAACAGATTTTGTTTTGTCCCCTCTGGATCTCAGGGATGATTAGGACATGTTAGAGGATGCAAATGGTTGTGCTATCCACCAATTCCAGTGCAGCACCACCCCAATAAATGTGGATGAGCTTGGAGCGGAAGGGATGGGGGAGGGTGGATTGGGACTACCCCAACTCCTATGAGAGTCAATCAGCCTCTTGCACAACAGTGCACCTCAGACCCTTTCCTCAGGCAGGAACAAAACTTTCCTTGTAATTTATACTCATTCAGGCTCCAGATCCAAACTGAATCAATTAGCTAAAATGCCTCCTGGCTAGGTTCCCCTCCCCCAGCCTGCCTCCCACAAGGGTAAATATGTTTACAGTTTTCTGTGCAACTCCCACAGACAGAGTTGCGCTCTCAGAAACAGTTCAAATCCCAAACATCACTGCATCACATACCCCCCTCAAAGTACAAGCTAAGACACACCAAAATTAAAACAGCTGGAACAAATACTTCCCTTTAGTTCATCCTCCCTCAAACAGCAGAAACTAACAAAGCCCTGTAGTTCATCCTCCTTCAGGCTCTAGATCCAAACTGAATCAATTAGCTAAAATGGCTCCTTGCAGCCTGGGGCATCATTTATGTTTACTGGACCGACTCAGCTTAATTAACCCATTAAGGACTTTCTAGGGCTTTTGCCTTGTTAACAAACTGTGTACAGGATAAACTACTGAATACAAGTTGTTTCTTTATTTCTCTTTAATGATTTCTATTATCCACTTAAGGAAGCTGGGCTTTGATTAGTAACTATTCAATTGTCCACATATTATCATAGTTTCTATGTCTGTGCTCATTAAGAAGTCTGGTATAGATTTGGTCCAGGCTGCTTTTATTTATTTTATTTTATTTTATTTAGTTTTTGTTGACCGGGTAAGTGCACTAGACAAATCCTGCCTATTTTCAGGCACGACCCAGGGAAGGGGGATACAGATGAATGCCAACTGACCTTGAACCAGATTAGGCTGTTGGTAATATTAGCATATTGCCACTACAATTTCGTATTATAATTTGCCTGGATATGTAGGTAGGTTAAAGTGTGTGCACTAATGCAGATTTAAGTTTATAGGAGTTTGAATCAGTTACTAAGTTAATACTTTCTGAACAGTTATAGTACTGCTTACTTAGTCCTGCCCTTACCCAATGTCGGTAATGAAGATTTTATTAGTTGGCTTGCTTTTTGTTAATAGTTGTATTGCTTTGGTTCCTTAATTTTTTAGCCGTCCTTTGTTTAATTCATTCAGAGGCAGGAATTAGGAGGGGATATTATTATTCAGGTCTTTGCTTTAAGGCACTAGAGCTACAGTATGTTGTTTCATTTTCACGTTATGCTTATCAGGGTGACTTGGAGGGAGGAGGGCCCTGATTAATATTAAGGGGAAATTCATCCTGGATAACCTGGGCATATTTTTTTTTCTTGCTGTAACCTTTTGGGAGGTATTCCTTTATGATCAGTTAAGATTTGTTCCATCCTCTCTCTGTGGTTTATATTAGACCCTCATGATAATTGGATCCTCATCCTTTCCTCTTCCCTCCCTTTCTCTCCCCCTCTTTGTCTCCCCCACCGACAGGGGGTTTATTCCTTTTGGATTCTCTGGGGCCCCTGTCTTCTTCCTGTAGTCAGTAACAGTAGAATTATATTTTTCTCTATGGCAGTCCCATGAAAGTGGGAGACTGACTTTGTTTATGCTTGTCATTGCTCTCCATGCCTTAATAATATTAGGGACCAACAACATCAAAGGTAAGCACTCAATAAGTCACAAAACTCTCACTTCACTCATTATTTCAGGTGAATTTTAACTGCTTTATTGCCAGTGCACCATAGAGTGAGGCAGGAACACACCATATTAGAGGCCATTGGTGGCCGAGGGACTCCTGGCATGCCCAACTTGCTCTTGCAGCAATGCCTGGAGTTAACAAAGCTTTGCTAAGGAGCCATGATTTTACTATGGCTCCTCCCTCCCTCCCTCCCTTGAAGTCATTATTGTACAGTTAGCCTGTTTCTTTTTTTTTTTTTCAATTCAACTTTTATTAAAGTTTTCGATACAGAGAACAAATCCACAATAGACTTGACATAATGAAAGTAAGACTACTACAAATTCTATAGTGATTCATTCTCTCCTTATCCTCCCTCCCTCCCCCCACCCCAGTTAGCCTGTTTCTATGAGTTAATGGTAGGTGTTCAAAGAAGTGTTTCTGCCTATTTAGCAGTATTTTTTTCTGTTTTGCTGTTCCAGTTTGATGCTATATCTTTGTGCCTAGGTTACTATATCATAATTTTATACTTTTCAATTTGCAGCTTACCCTGTTTACAATTATAGTTCATGTGACTATGGTATGTCCCTTCTAATTGTGCACTGGGGCTGGTTAGGAAATTTTCTTTTTTACATTCTCTTGGGAACCAGGACTTCTGATGGGAAATTCACTTTTATTTCTACTTGGTTTTTAAATGGCTAATTTGACAATTTGTTGCTTCTACAATGTCAATGGTCTAACAAACCCTATAAAGCGTAGTAAAATTTTAAGTTTCCTAAGGAGATCGAAGGTGGATTTTTTCTTGTTACAAGAAATGCATCTTTCTCCCCAGGAACATGAAATGTTAGGGTGATTAGGGGTTGGTACTTCTATTTTTTTGCCATATAAAAAAGGCAGTCAAAGGTAGTGGCCATTTTGATTCTGTCGAGTCCCCTTTGAGTTGTTAGATTCATTTTCTGATAAGAAAGGGAGGTATGTATTTGTGAAGGGTTGTTATTTGAGTAAGGTCATAACCCTAGCTTCGGTCTATGTTCTGCTGGGTTCAGATTTTTTTACTTGTTGTATGATTCTTTTAACTCTACAGGGCAGGGTGGAAGGGGACGTAATATGGAGGGGTACTTTAACTTACTTTTAAACCCTCAGTTAGATTCTACTTTGGGTGCTCACAGGAGGGTGGCTAGAACTCCAAAGTTTTTTGGTAAATTGCTGAGAGAATTAGGCTACAAGGATGTCAGCAGCAGCTTCATGGGAGGCAAACATCTTTTACCTGTTTCTCACCATCCCATAAAACTTATTCAAGAATAGACAATTTTTTTCCTCCACACTGAATCTTTACATAGTGCCCAGGGCTATTGGATGGGTGACCTGTTGTTGTCTGATTATGCCACCCTTTTCCTTAAATTGAGCTTAGCAAATTTCAGAAGAAATGCTTTTTGGCACCTAAACTTAGCATTTCTGCAAGTTTCCAAAGTTAAACAGATCATACAAGAGACACACCATAAAGCTTTTTCTGATAACGACACCAAAGGTACCCCACCTGCCTTACTCTGGGACACTGTAAAAGCCATAATAAGAGGAAAGTTTATTTTGTTCGCAACCCACAAAAAGAAGGTCCAGGAAGCTACACGAGAGGAACTGCGCTGTTAGATTCACCACTCAGAGGCAGTGAGCAATTACTCTCTCATATTTAAAGAAAAGGTTGAATACTATTTTGGATTACCAGGTCGAACAAAAGCTGCTCTTCCTGTAGCAGCAATATTACAACGGGGGCCCCAGGTCATTAAAACTTTTAGCTGACAGGTTAAGAATTCATAAAGCCCGGGCCTCTATTACAGTTTTTTGAAATGCCCACACACCCGTCCAAACTTTACACAAGACCCCCAGCATTATCAAGGCCTTTAGAGCATATTATTCTGAATTATATACTCCCAGCTCTCCTGTAGTCCTCGAAGCTTTAACTAGCTATTTGAATCATTTGGCTCTTCCATCCCTTCCTCTGACTGCTGGTGAAACGTTAATGGCCCCAATTACTTTAGTGGAATTGAAAACAGAAATTTCACGCCTTAAGCATGGGAAATGTCTGGGAATGGATGGTCTGCCAGGGGAATTTTATAAACATTTTAAGGAATTGTCCCCTTTATTGCTAAAAGTGTTTAATGAAGCCATGGGTAGGGAAGGTGTTGTTCCTGTTTCCTGGGTTGAGGAGATTATCTCAGTATTACCCAAGCCTGAAAAGGATGTCTCATTTTGTACCTCTTAGAGGTTGATTTCCATTCTTAATACAGATTATAAATTGCTTACTGCTATTATTACTCAGAGGTTGAAATGTGTGCTATCAAATTTGATTCAGCTTGATCAGATGGGGTTTGTCCTAGGCCGTCAAGCTCATGATAATCTTCAGTGCATGCTGCACATCATTGATGCACTTCATATTTCACAAAAACCTGGACTTCTGCTTAGTTTTGACATGGAAAATGCCTTTGACAAGGTTTCATGGCCTTTTCTGAGGGCAATCCTTTCTTGGTTTGGGTTTCCTGTTTAAACTGTATACGAACCCCTTATGTTACATCAGAGCTAAAGGACATGTTTCCTTCCCATTTAGCTTACGAAGGGACACACACCAAGGGTGCCCTCTGTTGCCCCTTTTATTTGCTTTATATAGTGAATGCCTGGCTTAGAGTATCAGGGAGAATCTGGCAATTGAGGGAGTGCAACTTGGGGATCATCAGCACAAGCTAGCATTGTACGCTGATGACGTGCTATTGTATTTAACCAACCTGGAGGTATCGTTATCAGCAGTTTTTGATCACATTTCTTGTTTTGCAGATCTTTTCAGTTACACTTTAAATACTACTAAAACAGAGATATTAAAATTTAACTATGATGCCCTAAAGTCCCTGCAAAACAGATATCCCTTGAGATGAGATCTCCCTTCCCTAAAGTATCTCGGCATTCATTTATCATCTTCAGTAACATATCTTTTCCAACTAAACTTCCCCCTGTTGGTTACACACTTGAAGCTAGATCTACAGAGGTGGTCATTACTGCCCCTTCCTCTTTATGAATGTATTCAAACCTTGAAAATGAATGCTTTGCCTCGATTTTTTGGTTTTTATTTCAATGTGTTCCTTGCAAAGTCCCTGTCAAAGATCTGGAATCATGGCAACGGATTTTTATGAAATCTATTTGGCAAACTAAAAAACCCAGAATTGGCCATCAGATTTTACTTCTTCCTAAACACTTAAGTGGTCTCGCTGTCCCTTGTTTGGCTGGTTGTTGGGCAGCGGTACAGATGCATTTTAGTTTTACTGCTGGAGCATCAGCGTTAACAAGCACACTGGAAAACTATAGATCTGAGTTTTCCTCTTTTCTCCCCCTTGTTGGTACAATGTTTTTTCCCTTCCATATCTGTGAGTTGGGGCCAACCGATATGTTCGGGTACTGAAGCGATGTTGGGAGGCTGTAGAAGGGGGTTTGGTTGGAGCATTACTAGGTTTCATTTATGGAAATATCAAGGGTGGGTGGCCAATCCCTCATTCCACCCAGCACAAACAGGTAGTTTTTTTTTTTTTAATTTATTCACTAAGGGCATATTCACTTCTCAGCAACTACTGCAATCTATTTTGAGGCAGTTCAATTTAAATTTGAATGGGGGCCAGAAGACTGGATTAGGTACTACCTATTCAGGGGTTAAATTTCATCCATTCAACAGCAGTGAAAGTTTGTTGCCCGGTGCACCATTTGAAGCTATCAGCAATTTGGGGTCTAGGGCGAAGGCCATTTCATTGTTATATGCCAACTATATTTCAGATTTTCAGCAAACCACTGGAAAAATCCATCAAAATTGGGAGCAAGAATTGGCTATAAAGATTGAAGACTCGCATTGGCTTCAAACATGGAAACAGACATGGCAGACTGCCTCCTTTCTGAGATGGATGGAATTCCTTAGGAAACTTCACATTAGGTAGTTGTGAGTCCCAGTGGTGTTATCCAAATAGTCTCCATCAGTGTCAGCAGCTTGCTGGAGGGAGTTGTGGAGAATTTCTAGCTCTGCAGACTCATATTTTCTGATCCTGTATGGCCCTACAATCATTTTGGTCCACCATACTTGGACATCTGCAAGCCATATTTGATTTGAACTCACAACCTGGTGCCATGAACCTTCTTTTAGGTGTTCCACTGGGTGGGGGGATGGACAAAGAGGCTAAGTACCTGTGGAACATATTATTAGGGGCAGCTTTCAAAGTGATCACTAGAAAGTGGCTCTCTCCTCACCCCTTGAGTAGTGCAGAGTGGAGGGAGATAGTGCAATTTACTTTTTGGAAAGAATTGCATTCTCACTCCAGCAGAGGACTTCACAGTTTTGAAACAGACTGTCAAGATGGAAACTTTATGAAGGCTCTCTTGCTCCTAATTTATAGTGTATTATTTCCCCTCAGCATTGAGCATTAATGTCAACATGGAGTTGTGGGGGACCAGGCTTCATCTCACATTTTTATTTAATCCTCTGGAGAGTATTTTACATGGATTAACAATGCTCTTGGGTTCCCATCCCCAGTGCACATCTTTTTACATGACATCATGAGTTGTATTTCTATTTTCTCCTTAGTTCCTGGCTAAGCTGCAGTCTCATTATTTTGTTATATTGTTTTCCTTTTTTATCTATTATCTTTGTGTCTTAAATCTTATAGTTAAGTTAATTAATATGAAGATAAATATTTATGTATTTCTTACAATGTAAAACTATTGCTAGACATTGATATTCGTGATGCATTGTTAACACTGTCTATGAGACTGGTCTTTAGTACAATAAAGTTTAAGTGTGAAAAAAACATAACGATAGAAAAGGCTACAGATGTCTCTTGAAGTATCAGCAATAGGAGAAGCATCCATAGTCCCATACCACTCTGGAGAGCCCAAATGACCACAAGCTTTGATGTATGATCAAAGCAGTGAATTCCTTGGAAGTGGCCATCACAAACCATTTTTACCATTTTCTTCCCATTATCTGTAATAAAGAAGTCAATATGCAAACTCATTCTGCTAATCCAGCAGTCAAGCATTTCTTACAAAGACATAAGAATGTTGACATTGGTGTGTTTGCTTGGAAGGGATGCAACACTAAGGTGAACAGACATCCAATGGGATGGCTTGTTGGTACAGCCAATGTCATAGGAAGAAGAGAAGGATTCAACAGAAGTTATGCCACCATGTGCTACTGGTATAGGTGAGCACCAGTGTGCTGTGAGTGAAAAGTATGCATGTAGTGAGTTTGTACTGCTCCATATGTCAGATGTGCAGTGGAAAGCCCTACCCATGGTCTGGTTCAGCAATTTCTCCAGCTGACTGTGGAATGCCTCATAGATATTTGGCATGTCTGTATGAGAAAAAGTAGTTTGCGGTGGGATATGGTATCGAGGTTGCAAAAAACGTGGAAGTCTGTGGAATCCAGTATTTTCAACTGTAGAATAAGGTTACAAATCCAGTGCAGTCATCTTGCTTATGAGCTGTGTTATCTGAACAGCTGTAAGATGAGTTGGCAAGAACTTTGTGCAGGCCTGAAATGCTTCCTGTATTGTGACAGTAGGCTTTTGAAACACCATATCCTTGCTCCTGATTGTGACTCCAGAGTGGATAAATGCTGGTGACTTAGTCTGTGGGGGTACCACAAACTGCACAACTGTTGTATCACCATCTGAACCAGTTTGTGAGGGACATGATGTTGTGCCTGTCAGAATACTTGGAAAAGGACTGAAAACAAGATTTTGATGGTGTTAGGTCACTTGCTGACTGTCTTTGGCACCATCAGCACCAGAAGCACCATCAACAGTGTCAGAAACTGGTTTTGCTTTTTTGAAATGCAACATGCATGGCATGAAGAAACACCAGCAGGTGCTTTATCCAGGTTAACCAACATCAAGGCCCATGCTCAAACCAGGACTGCCGGTGGTGCCACTGAGGGTATTAGCTTTACCCAAATTCATCAAAACAACCAGAAAATGCACACACTGGAGAATGCTTAAAATAAAAAATTAACACGATGCTTCAAAGTTGAGAAACTCTGCACTTTATTAGCTAAGAACACCATAGGGGAGACAGACCTAGAAACTCCCTAGCACTTCATTTAGGAACCTTTGTCAGGAGTGTGGTTTGAGATGTGATTGACATTTCTTTATACTTACAACTTGATGACATCATAAGCAAGGCCCTTGGAATTCTACAATTCTGCGGTTATGGAGTTTTCCACAGAATTTATATCATGTCACAAAATTCATATAGTGCCTCAGAATTCATTGTTTTTGATGAATTTTCATTCAAATATACAGTTTTTCCACAGTGACAGGCTCCCGTATCCATCTTGTTTATCCTGAAGCCCCTCTTCTATGCTTGGCAGGTGATGTCCTCTATGACATCACATCATATTTTAGCCAATAGCAGGACTGCATTCTGCCACAGAAATTAATAAATCATGCAGCAGAAATCTGAAAATTCTGCCTCAGAGCACTAGGGGCCCTGATCATAAGTCACATGATGTCCACATAAAAAAATAATAACATTTATTCTCAACATATATATAAACAATAAAAGGGAAATACTTTTCCATTTCTAAACTGTTGCAAACCTTTAAACAAGTCTCGTCCTTAGCTTCTATTATGACTGTTACATTGCAGAATGTTAAACAGTACATCAAACAGCTTAAACCAAAACTTTAAGGAGAACAAGCACATATGGCAAGGACACTTCTTGATATTGAAATTTGACACACTCAACAGGCAACGCATCAGACACATACTGAATTTACTTGATTTTATCAATAAGTGAATACTCCAGTAGAGACCTTCCCAAAAGAGGGATTTCTATCTTACCCCAAACATGCACATGTGTGGCATTGCCAGCAGAGAGACCAGAATCAATACTGTATTTTCACAAAAATAATCTGAACCATACAAGACTCCAAGCTCAGGTGCGAATACAAGCTTCAGAACCATTGTTTAATTGAAATCAAGCCCTTTTGCCTTTATAACAATGCATTATTCACTCATTTTTTAATGTTTTGCACATACAACAACATAGAGTTCTGAATTCGACAAAAATGTAAAATGCAAAAAAATTTTTTACAGATTTTACATTAGAAACTGTGGGGAAGGGAAAACAGGAGTACAAGAAAATTCAAAACAATATAGCAACAAAAACAATCTAATAAATCCCAGTGTAGACACCCACCAGATTACAGATGGGGGGGCTGTGGTGGGGGCCAGGAGTGCTGGGGTGCCGGGGATGCTCAGGGGTTTGGATTCGGGGGAAAGGAATGGAAGAAGGTGGGAAGGGAATCCTAAAACAACAAATAACATTTAAATTAGCTTTGATATTCACTCACATATGAAAGTATTGATAACTGACCAGGATTTCCTTTAAATCCCAGTTTCATTCAGCTCCTAGGACTCATGCTCTCCAGTGGCCCCTGCCCACTCTATGGGACAGATAAAGTCTGGGGCGTCCAGAGAAAAGAAGGCTTCAACTATTTATTTTAGATTGTTTGTACCTTTTCACTGTTTTAACAACAGTCAGAAACTCAGACAGCTATTACAGGGCCGCAAGGGTACCCCCCAGGCCCCTACCTACCCTACATCACAAACAAAGTCTGTGGCAAGACAAAAATGACAAATAACAATGGGCAAAGCTGCCCTTGCAAACTGGCAGCAGCTCAGAGCACAGCACAGTGAGGTGAGCACACACTGAAGTTTTGCCTTCTTCTCACACAAGCAGATATAGCACTATAATATTTGCCACAAAATAATTTTTTTTCAGCACTGTAAAGAAGTCACAGGAACAAGCCATTTTCAGCCAGTCAGTCAGCAAGCAAGAGCTAGCCTAGCCTGCAACTGCAAACAGAAGTCCCTCACCATGCCCTGACCTGAAGATTACAACACAGTTTGTTCTGTTGTTAATATATACATGTAGATATATATATATATATATATATATATCTTTCTCTACATATATATATATATATATATATATATATAACACACATATATATATATATATTAGAGGCAAAAAACTCCATTTTATGCATCAGTTAGTTTGTTCACAGCAACAAAAGCGAGAAATCGGGAGTTAGGGTTGAAAACCCTAACTCTGTATTCACCCCCCATCCCCCAGCACCACACACACACAGACACACAAACACACACACATGCAAATAGGGGGGAGGACCAAGGCAACATGACCAATCACAGACAACCAGCAGCAGGTGTGCAGTAGTGCGCTGACATATGTACAGTCATCTGTGGCTGTCCACTCAGGATGCTGTACCTGGTCAGAGGGGGCATTGCCTGTGTGAGGCCATGCAAATCCTAACTGTGCTAAGCTGAGTGTCCTTGCAATCAGTGAGTTGTACCATTGATATCCATACCCTCTGTTTTGCTGTGGGTCTCCACTCAGAATGCAGTACCTGGTCTCGGGGTTTGGGGGAGCATTGCCTGGCTGAGGCCATGCAACTCATAACTGTGCTAACTGGAGTGTATCTGTAATCAGAGAGGTGTACAATTGATGTCAATGGCCTTTGTTTTCCTGTGGCTGTCCACTCAGGATGCAGTAACTGCTCTGCGGGGTGCATTGCCTGCCTGAGACTGTGCAACTCCTAAGTGTGCTAACTTCTGTACAGCTGCAATCAGTGAGTTGCACTGTTGATGTCCATGGGTGTATTTTTGCTGTGGTTCTCCAGTCAGTATGCAGTACCTGGTCTGGGGGGGTGGGGCATTGCCTGGCAGAGGTCCTCCAATTCCTATCTGTGTTAACTTGTGTGTACCTGCAGTCAGGAAGATATACCATAGATGTCCATGGCTTTAGTGTTGCTGTGGCTCTCCACTCAGGGTGCAGTACATGGTGTGCTGGGGCAGAGGCATTGCTAGCTAAGGCCATGCAACTCCTAAGTGTGGTAACTTGTGTGCACCTGCAATCAGGGATATGTTTCGTTGGTGTACATGGCCCCAGTTTTGCTGTGGATCTCCAGTGAGCTTTCAGTACCTGGTCTGGAGTGGTGGGGATGTCTTGTAGTATATTTAGACAGTTCTATTTTATTTCTGTCACCTGCTGCTGGTTGTCTGTGATTGGTCATGTTGCCTTGGTCCTCCCCCTTACTTGCATATGTGTGTGTGTGTGTGTGTGTGTGTGTGTGTGTGTGTGTGTGTGTGGGGCGCTGGGCGGAGTGGGAGGTGAATGCGGAGTTAGGGTTTTCAACCCTAACACTGAATTATTTCCTTGCTTTTGTCGCTGTGGAACAACCCTAACTGATTCATTAAACTGAGTTTTTTGCCTCTAATTTCCTTTCTTTTTGAGAATGAGGATGATAAATAGTGAATAGAATGCAGTGGCGGGAGCGCCAGCCCGCTCACCACGTGATGTCTTGTCACATAGTAACAGGAACAGCAACGCAAATGCAAGCGCCAAGAGTTATGCACATGGTAACACAAATGTAAATGGTAAAGCAAACGTTAATAGAAACACAAGCGCAAAGTGATGCAGAAGTGAACAGTGAGAGAAACGGAGATGCAAGTGCATACAAAAACGCAACTGGTAACCCGCACAATGATGGCACCGGTATTTGAAATGCAAATGTTAAGTGTTACAGCTAAATGCACACCAAAGGGAACAGAAACGGAAATGTGAATGCATGTGCACAAATAAACGCAAACCATAACACACATGCGCATGGTACCACAGTAGTAAATGCAAATGGTAAAGTTAACATGAAGAATAACACCAAAGGAAACAGAAATGGAAATGGGAACAGAAGCGCATATGGAAACGCAAACCGTAATGCGCATGGGCATGGTACCGCAATTGTAAATGCAAGTGGTAAAGTTAACATGAAGAATAACGCCGAAGGAAACAGAAACGGAAACGGGAATACAAGCATGTACAGAAATGCAAACCATAAGCGGCGCAGACACGTTACACGCCAATTGTAAATGTAAATGGTAACAGTAACAGCAACAATAATGCCAAAGTAAACAGAAATGCAAAAGAAATGCGGTAGCGTGATGGAAGCGCCAAACCGTGACATGCACGTTCACAGCACGCGACAACTAGAAGCACAAACAGTAATGTTAACAGCAGAAAGAATGTCAAAGGAAGAAAGCGAATCGACAATGAATACATGCAAACGAGCGGAAACGTATCACATGGTGGCGCATATGGAACAGTAACGCAAACAGGAACGGAAACACAAGTGGTAATGCTAAGTGTAACAGTAACGTAGGGTACACCTTGTTTTTGCCCAACAGCTGCATAGAAAAACACAGTGTGTACAAAGAATGTATGCATAATAATGGGCCTCAGAGCAGAAAATGAGCTGTTGGAAGATTAAATTGCTTATATCTCAAGAACCGTACGACGTAGAAAAAATAAATTTCCCATGATTCATGATTTTCATGCCTGCATTTTGCTGAACATGTAGCCATAGTCTACACCTTGCCACAATGAAAATTCCGTATCTCGCACCATTTCCGAGATAAGAGCCCCGAAAGGCGCGGCATATGCCACCATGTTAGTCTATGGGAAAAAATGCCAAATTCGAAGTACCGTAACTTGGCATCTGTGCAATATTTTTTTACCAAACCACCAAAGGCACATCTGTGAGATGTTGGCTGCCTTCTCTCCAAATTTCAGCTCAAAAGATCAAACTGTTTTTTCGCAGCATTGTGGCAAATAATTCCTGTCATTTTGTCCAAGTCTAAAAAATTAGTGTCTCAATTTGCAGCAATTTTCACAAACATTTGCTAAAGTGTCGCAAGTGCGACACTACTTTCCGACACTACTATTTCCAGAAATTTTAAAAACATATTTCTGGGGTGTTTTACCCCAAAATAAAGACATGGCTAGCATCCTCAGGGTCCGACTAGGTGAACACAGAAATAATTGTGTCCCTAGAGGGTCCCAATTTTAAATGGCAAGCATTTTTCTGATCACTAACTGAAAACAAAATGGCAGATTTGCGACACTACTAGGGCCATTTGCGACACTAAAAAGTGCATTTGCGAAAGTGTTGCACTTTTTGTTAACTTTTCCCTTTGACTTATAATGGGAACTTGTTTTTTGAATAACTTTTGAACCGTTTCATATTTTCTCATGAAATCTTCAAAAGGCACATCGGGGACCCCGGCCACAAGTTCCCTGAAGTTTTTGGACCAGTCACACAAACTGTGCGACCTGTAGGCGAGAGCAAAGAATTTGCAAAAAATCATAATTACACATTTCATTGTTGCTTAATAACTCTGCAGCCATATATCCGACTGGGACGAAAGTTGGCAGATCCAAAGGTATACCATGCTCAATTGTGCATACCAAATTTCAGGTAAATCCATTGACTGGTGGCAAAGTTATTAATGTGTAAAATTTGACCCTTTAACCTTAAACGTACTACTCTATAATATATATATATATATATATATATATATATATATATATATATATATATATATATATATATATATATATATATATATATATATATATATATACATATATATATATATATATATATATATATATATATATATATATATATATATATATACATATTCTATCAAAAAACTTTGTTAATTCATCATTTAGGGTTAAAATACAAAAAGTAAGGAAATGAAACTTTTAGGTGATGGGGTGTGTCCTTGGGGTTGTGAGGCCTAAATCTCACCCCATTCCATGTGTAATCATATTCACAAGTCACAGAAAAGAAGAATGGGGTGAGATTTAGACCTCGGATTCTCAAGGACACACCCTGTCAGCTGTCAATCTCAGGATGATGGGAAGATCCAAGGAGGGGTCAACCCTAAAAGTTTCATTTCCTTACTTTTTGTGTTTTAACCCTAAATGATGCATTAATTAAGTTTTTTGCATAGAATTTCCTTACATTTTGAGAAAGAATATAAAAGTAAAAAGTCGCAGACGTTGGTGGGAGCATGGTCCCTTTGGGCCCCGTGCTCACCAACCTAAATTCATTAAAAGTGAAAAGTCACACAAGTTGGTGGGAGAGTGGGCCCTTCAGGCCCCCATGCTCCCACCAACTTATACATTTCTGTGTAAGATAAGACTACAAGTACTGAATATCATATGTATTGCTGGGAGTGCATATGGGTGGGAGCATGAGGCCCGAAAGCTCCCATCACATTGAGAGAAAGCAAAGTGTCAGTCATCAGAGTGGCATAATTCAACACCTGTTTTCATGTTAGACACATAACCACTGGAAATTACCTCCATGGCAGTAACGCTAGGCACCCTATAAATGTGAACCCAGTACCACAATACAAAATGGCATACACAAAACCTACATTTTCCAACACCTAAACACCATAATTCACATGAAGAAGACATCTCCTGAAGACCCTCCAAATTTCAATATAAAAGACGAAACCATTTTCCGAGATACAACATGTGAAAGTTTGAGATTTTCATTTGTTGGAGTGGCAGACTTACGCACCTGTTAAGATTTTAGACACCTAATGACTGAAAAGTAGATCCATGGCAGTAAGGCTAGCTACCATATAAATTTCAAGCCAGTATGAGAATGGAAAATGCTGTCTGCCAAATGTAAACTACGCCATGCAATATCTCCACAGAAAATAAGTTGTCTGACACATAAAAATGGTAATTCACATCTATAGGACATGCCGTCAACACCCTCCAAATTTCAAGTAAAAAGACCAAACCATTTCTGAAATATTTAAAGTTAAAGACTGTTAAAATTGGCCTAACTGTTGCATTAAAATCTGGCCATCTAGTCCTTCCCTCACGTTCAAAGATCACGATTAAAGAATTCAAATTTTAGACATAAATGCATGAAACCACCGGCATGGTTCAATAACATGAAGCCCCCTGAGCAAAACCCACCCTCATTTGTGTTAATAGCCCACCCCTGAGCTGAGAAATTAGATTTTTTTCAGCTGGCCATCTTGTCCCTCACTTACGATCAAAGATCGCTGTCCAAGAATCTCACGATCAAAGAATTTGCAGGCTCACGATCAAAGAATTTGGAGGCTCATGATCAAAGAATAAAAAGTGGTGAAATTCAAATTGTAGGCATAAATACATGAAACTACCAGCATGGTGTGATAAAACAAAGCCCCCTGAGCAAAACCCACCCTCATTTGTGTTCGTAACCCACCCCTGAGCTGAGAAATTAGCTTTTTTCAACTGGCCATCTTGTCCCTCCCTCACGATCAAAGATCACGATCAAAGAATCTTACGATTAAAGAATTTTCAGGCTCACGATCAAAGATCATGAGCAAGTAGCAGTCAAAGCATAAAAATGTGTGAAACTCTATTTTTTTACCATTTTGAACAAAACCAAAGGCATGGCTCGATACAGCGAACCCCCCTGAGCAACACCCATCCAAGTTTTACTTCAGGAGTTACTCCTGAGCCAAGATAGTTGAGTTTTTCTCACTGGAACCTTAAAACAACATGGCTGCCATCATGATCAAAGAATTCTCGGGATCAAAGATTCTTTGACCATGAGGCTGCAAATTCTTTGATCGTGAGGAGGGACCAGATGTCCAAAATCCCATTCTTTGTTCGCAAAATAACCATATACATTTTCCCATTGACTTATAATGGGAATTTAAAACTGCAAAAACTTTTGAATGGATTAATATTTTTTCACCAAATGAAAAGTGGCATGTTCGTTGACTGAGGCTCTTTCAGATGAGCCAACTTGCAGAGCAGCATGCCACACAATGGCCACACAATGCCACAGACAAAATCCCCAAAACTGCCCACACAACTGGCGAAAAGTGCATTTTTCAGCATTTTGGTGCACAGAGACCATAAGACCGACTGAAACAAAATTTGGCAGATCAAGAGATTTACCGTGCCCCACCGCGCATACCAAATTTCTTGCAAATCCATTGTATGGGTACAAAGTTATTAACACGCAAAATTTTGAGTTTAACACTAATCTTTTTGGGGTTAAACACCCCAGAAATATGTTTTTGAAATTTCTGTAAACTGTAGTGTCGCAAAGTAATGACGCACTTGCGACACTTTTGTGATTTTTTTTGCGAAAGTGGCGTGATTTGCGACACTACTTTGCGACACTATGGCCAAAATAACAGGTATTCTTTGCCACCCTTCTGCAAAAGAATGGTTTGGTCTTTTGGGCTGAAATTTGGAGGAAAGAAAGACAACATCCCACACGTGTGCTTTTTGGTCATTTGGTGACAAAATATTACAGGGATGCAAAGTTATGGTACTCCAAAGTTGACACTTTTCCCATAGACTAACATTACGGTGTCCGCTGCCCCTTTCGGGGGAACGTATCTCAGAAACACTTCGAGATATGGACTTTTTGTTGGAAAAATGCTTAGCCCCTACTAAGTACAAAACTAGCCAGGAAAGTCATAATGTATATGAAATTTTCATTGTTTTTCTATGTCGTACGGTTCCTGAGACATAAGCAATTTAGTATTCCAAGTGCTCATTTTCTGCTCCAAGGCCCATTATTATACATACATTCTTTGTATTCACTGTGTTTCTCTATGCAGGCTGTTAGTGAAAAAAGGGTGCGCTTTCGTTACTGTCACAGTTAGCGTTCCCACTTGTGTTTCCATAACTGTTTGCGTTAAGCGTTCCGTGTGTATGCCACTGTGCGTTACCCTTTGCATTTTTGTTTGCACTTGCGTTTGTGTTTCTGTTACCATTTGTGTTTCCATTACTGTTTCTGTTTGTGTTTAGTTTTGCATCACTGTGTGCATTACCATTTGCGTTCGCGTCACGTTAGCTTCTGTTCGCGTTTCCTTTGGTGTCATCGTTGCTGTTACTGTTAGCATTGCATTTCTATTAGCGATTACCATGACGATGCGTTACCATTTGTGTTTCCATCGCGCCGAATTTGCGTTTCGTTTGCATTACCATTCCCATGTACACCACCGTGTGCATTACCCTTTGCCTTTTTGTTTGTGCTTGCGTTTGCTTAACAATTAACATTTGCATTCCCATTACTGTTTTTGTTGTGTTTCATTTTGCATCACTGTGTGCATTACCTTTTGTGTTTGCATACGTGCTTCTGTTTGCATTTCTTTTGGCGTCATCGTTGCTGTTATCGTTAGCATTTGTCTTTCCTATTGAGGTGCCATGACTGTGCACGTTATCAGTTGCGTTTCCGTACGTGCTTGCATTTCCATTTCCATTTGTGTACCATTCCTGTCTATGCCACTGTGTGCATCACCCTTTGCATTTTCATTTGCGCTTGCGTTTGCATAACTGTTAACCTTTGTGTTTCCATTACTGTTTTTGTTTGCGTTTCCCTTTGTATCACCTTGTGCATTTCCATTTGCATTTGCATATGTGCTTCCACTTGCATTTGTGTTTCTGTTTGTGTTTCCTTTGGTGTCATCATTGCTGTTACCGTAAGTGTCTGCATTTCCAATTATGTTACCGTGCCCATGTGGGTTATGCTTTGCATTTCCATACGTGCGTGCATTTGCGTTTCTGTTTTCATTAACATTTGCGGTTGTGTTTGTATTACCATTTACGTTATTGTTTACATTTGCATCACCATGTGCGTTAGCATTTGCACTTGCATTTGCGTAGCTGTTACTTCACTATTTATAGTGCACATTCTCAAATAGAAGGGAAATTCATGGCAAAAAACTCTGTTTAATGCATCAGTTAGGGTTGTTCCACAGTGACAAAAGCGAGGAAATTTGATGTTAGGGTTCCCACCCCCTTGCACCCTACCCCCCCCACCAACAGGCATCGGTGTGTCCGTTGGGGTTGTCGATCTAACTCTCACCCCATTCTCCTATGCTGCACCACCTCAGCTTGTTTGCACATGGGATGGGGTGACAGTTAGACTGATGACCCCAACACACACCCCATGCCTGTTGGTGAGGTGGGGTGGGGTGCAAGGGAACCTAACATCGAATTCTCACTTTTGTCACTGTGGAACAACCCTAACTGATGCATTAAACTGAGTTTTTGCCATGAATATATATGTACATATACATATATATATATATATATATATATATATATATATATATATATATACTGTTTATATATTATAGTGGCACAGTAGTACCACTATAGTTAGGGTTGAGTACCCCATTTAAGGTTAAATCTGAAATTTGGCATGCATGGTCTGATACCATAGATCTCTGGATCTGCCTAGTTTTGTTATGGTTGGATGTACGGTAGTGGAGCTACAGAGCACTGGAAAATGCACAAATTATGCATTTCTGTGCATTCTTTGCTCGTGCCTACAGGTTACACAGTCTGTGCGACCAGTCTGAAACCTTCAGGGAACATGCACCTGGGTTCCCCAATGTGCCTTTTGAAGATTTCATGAAAAAACTATTAAACGGTTCAAAAGTTATTCAAAAAACAATTTTCCCATTATAGTCAATGGTAAAAGTTAACAAAATATGCGAAAGTGTCACAAATGCAGTTTTTAGTGTCACAAATGACCCTTGTAGTGTCACAATTACGTCATCTTGTTTTCAGTTGGTGGCCACAGAAATGCTTGGCATTTAAATTTGGGACCCTTTAGGGACAAAATTCTTGCTGTGTTCACCTAGTTGAGTCCTGAGGATGCTAGCCATGTCTTTTTTTGGGGGGGGGGTTAAACACCCTATAAATATGTTTTTTTATTTTTGTAAAAAGTAGTGTCACAAAGTAGTGTCGCACATTCAACACTTTTGTGATTTTATTTGCAAAAGTGTCGTGATTTGTGACACTACTTTGTGACAATATGCCCAGAATAGTAGGAAATCTTTGCCACCCTGCTGCAAAAGAATGGTTTCATCTTTTGGGCTGAAATTTGGAGGGAAACGTTAGAGGGCTGCAAAGTTACGGCACTCGGAAGTTGACGATTTTTCCCATAGGCTAACATTATGGCATCTGTCGCGACTTTCGGGGACCGTATCTCAAAAACGCTTTGAGATACAGGCTTTTCATAGGAAGAATTCTTAGCCCCCAACTAAGGGGCTAAGTACAAAACTAGCCAGGAAACTCATAAATAATATGAAATTTTTAGTTTTTTTCTATGTCATACGGTTCCTGAGATTTAAGCAATTTAGTATTCCAAATGTTCATTTTCTGCTCCAAGGGCCATTATTATGCATACATTCTTTGTATTCACTGTGCTTCTGAATGCACCTTTTTGGGAAAAAAAAGTGTGTGCATTTGCATTACTGTTACAGTTAGCATTTCCGCTTGTGTTTCCGTAACAATTTGCATAAGTGTTTTCATTTACGTCACCATGTACGTTACCCATTTGCGTTTGCGCTTGCATTTGCATTACTGTTACCATTTGTGTTTCCATTACTGTTTTTATCTGTGTTTCCTTTTGCGTCACCATGTGCATTGGCATTTGCGTTTGCGTACATGCTTCCTTTTGCATTTCCGTTTACATTTGTGTTTTCTTTGACAACATCGTTGGTGTTACTGTAAGTGTTTGCATTTCCAATTGCGATACCGTGACCATGCACTTTACCATTTGCGTTTGTGTATGGGCTTGCGTTTGCATTTCTGTTTGTGTTACTGTTCCCTTTGGCATCATCGTTGGTGTTACTGTAACCATTTACGTTTCCAATTGCGTTACTATAACTGTTTGCGTGTTCGTCACCGTTTCAGTTTGCGTTTCTGTTGGCCTTAGTGTTTGCATTTTCGGTAGCATTTCCATTGTTGATTGGGTTACTGTTTCCTTCTGCGTCTCCGTTGCCATTACTGTTTGCATTTCTGTTTGCGTTTGTGTTACCGTTTGTATTTTTGTTACTGTTTGCATTTGCGTTTCCGTTGGCGTTACCATTTCTGTTTTCATTAACATTTGTGCTTGCATTTCTCTTACCATTTGTGTTATCATTTACGTTTGCGTCACCATGAGCATTACCGTTTGCGCTTGCGTTTGTCTTACTGTTAGCATTACTGTTTTATTTTGCCTCACTGTTTACATCACTGTTTGTGTTAACATTACCGTTTGTGTTTTCGCATTTGTGTAGTGCAGTGCAAAATATTATGTTTTTGCTATTTTTCTGCACTGTCTTCCATGACACATAGCACAGCCAATGTGTGGTTGATTGGTCTGCAACATGGCAGGTAGAAAGACCTTTGTTCAAGGAACATGCCAGTTTTTATTTGGTGAAAAATGTTGTTCCGTTCCAGAGTTATGGATATTTGAAGTTAGCCACTTCACAGTTACTGATTTTTCAGCCACCAGGTCTGCCATTTTAGTGCATTTTTGGCCACAATTTCCACCATTTTGTGGTGGAAGACTTCTTAAAGGTACATAAACATAAAAATTTAATATCTCTGGAATGGTTTGGTCTTTTCACTTTTCACATGAAATTTGGAGGGTGTTGAGTAGATGTCCTGAAAATGTGAATTATGCTGTTTACATGTTTGAAAAATAATTCACTGTGGAGATACTGCATGACACAGTTAACATTTTGTGCATAGCGTTCTGCATAGCGTAGGTAGCCCTTGTGGCACAGAGGTGCCTTGCAGTGGTTTCATGTGTAAAACATTAACAGATGCCGAATTATGTCACTCTGACAAATGAAAATTTAGTTCAGTATGCTTCAATAACTTTGGAACCATGTGTCCAATTTGCCTGGTATTTGGAATGTACAAATATTTATAATTCATCTTTCACTGTGCCAATCTTTGGGTCACTGGCACATATGGTTGCTGAATTGTGAATGTGACGTTGTTTGCTTGTGGTGCTGTGCGACCGTTGAACAGATGTACACACAATTCTGGGCACACCATGTGCCATGGTACATGTCTTCATTTACCAATTTTCATTTCAGTCAGTCATACAGTTTTTGAACAGTGAAGTGACAAAAAATCACATGGTGGGAGCGCTGGGCCCTCCACCACATTCCATTCACTATTTATAGTGCACATTCTCAAAAAGAAGGGAAATTCATGGCAAAAAAACTCAGTTTAATGCATCAGTTAGGGCTGTTCCACAGTGACAAAAGTGAGGAAATTCTGTGTTAGGGTTGCTACCCCTTGCACCCCACCCCACCCTGTCCCCAACAACAGGCATTGGGGTGTGTGTTGGGGTCATCGGTCTTAACTCTCACCCTATTCTCCTACACTGCACTGCCTCAGCTTATTTACACATGGAATGGGGTGAGAGTTAGGGCCGATGACCCCAGTGCACACCTGATGCCTGTTGGTGGGGCGGGTGGGCGTGGGGTGCAAGGGTGGCAACCCTAACACCGAATTTCTTTGCTTTTGTAACTGTGGAACAACCCTAACTGATGCATTAAACTGAGTTTTTTTTGCCATGAATATATATACTTTAAACAATCAAGTCAAGTGGAACACCACAGTCTTGTCACTGAAGACCAAAACTGAAGAGTTAAAAAACATTTGCAAAGACTATTTTTTTTTTACTAAATTTGATTCAGAAAACCACAACTCTTTCACAGAGAGAAGCAGCTTCCTCTTAGCTCAAGTGTGTCTGTGCACTGGCAAGACAGACACATGGTAAAGCTCTGGAAAACTCTCTGAGCAGCCTGGGTATTAGCTGAGGAGATCTAAAGAGATCTCAAAGTGTCATCAGATATGTGACCATCAACTACCTTGAATTCACCCCAGTATTTGGGTATTCATTGCATACCCCTAATAAAAGCTGAAGCACAACTCTTCTGGCAGCCAGTGGTCGAGAAGACCAACACCTCCCTCCCCCGCCAGAGCCCCGCTGTAGGAGACACATTTAGACAGTTTTCTGGCAGCCAGTGGTTGGAGGACCAACCCCGCTGGAGCCCACTGTGAGAGACACATTCAGACAGTCTTCTGCAGCCAGTGGTCGAGATGACCAACACCCCCACAGAGCCCGCTGTAGGAGACACATTCAGATGGTGTTCTGGCAGCCAGTGGTCGAGAGGACCAACACCCCGCTAGAGCCCCACTGTAGGAGACACATTCAGGTATGGCTGAGCACAGCTACACGCCTACAAATTTGAACAACTTGTGTGAGAAGGAAGGAACAATGGACTCCAAGTAACGGCACAAATTTCAAATAGGGCCAGCTTCATTTATAGTCAGTGTAGCAATGCTGATAGTTTCTGGCTCTTTGCCCTCCTAATAATTTCTGCAGTGCTTGCGCATGTCTAGAATGGACCTTTAATTTTAATTCTGCCTGTTTAAGCAAACCTGCTAGGAATTTTAACTTTTTGGGCTTGAACAATGATATAATGAGGAACACAAATTTCTTCTGCCAGTACTAAGGTTTGTCCAGCTCAGTGTTAGTGTTAAACATGTTTTAAATTTAGGGGCATAAATTGTTTCTGGCACTAAGAAAGGTCATGCATAGTGTTAGTAGCTTTAAGGACGTTTTAAAATGAACTGTATGTAAAGGTATGTCCTGCATAGTGTTAGTAGCTTTAAGTATGTTTTAAAATCTAGGCGTTTTAAAATACTTCATCCTTTAGCAAAGAAGCTATTAAGCATGTTTTATAACTTGAAGCTTTAAGCTACTTCAGCCTTTACTAAAGAATGCCCTGCACACTGCTATGTGCATTAAGCTACTTTTAAATATAATTCCTGGCATGTATGCTCTGTATTCAGCATGCCCAATTGTGGACTGTAGCAGTACTCCCAAATCCGATTTGTGTACTACATGGAAGCAATAATCAAAGTGATTTTGCGCTGTTTTGAGCCAACAAATAACGCACCCATTTCTCTTTCCTCCTCAGACAGTCTTCTAGCAGCCAGTGGTCGAGAGGACCACCCCCCACCAGAGCCCCACTGTAGGAGATCCATTCAGGTATGGCTGGCGCAGCTTGCACCTAGAAATTTGAACTGCGTTTGTGGCTCTGCGCACTGCGCTGGTGGCCCCACCACCCTTGGAGACTCAGACTTATATAGGCTTTCTCACATGAGTGAAGTAAACCTATCAGCCCACTCTCCTATTAGCAGATTAAATGTTTGCTCCTCTAGTGGCCACTACACTCCAATCCCACTGCCTAACCCTGCAAGCAACATGCTGCTTCTGTTTTTCACCACAGTGAGCCTGCTTACACCCCTAACTTCCCTCCCACCTGCCTCCCACCCTCAAATGCAGCCAAACCCCATCTCATTAGGTACCAATATGACTCCCTCCTTCCCATCATGTAACCTCCACCCCAGTGCAGCAGCAGCATCGCTACTCCCAGAACAACTGGATCCCTAGTGCTTCCATCCTGCCACCCTCATTTCATGTAGGTCTAACAGTACTAATCACCTCCACACTAAATAGCCCTCTGCAAACATCACAACAAGTTCCAACCCCCCGCAAGCCCCAATGGGGCATGCACATTCCTAAACAATTGTTAGTGTTGCTGATTCTCCTGTCCAGGGACATAGAACTAAACCCTGGTCCAAGCCCCCCCAGCACCTACCAGCCCCTCACATTACCAAGGGGTCTTCAAATTGTGCAGCTCAATATTTGTAGTATCTTGAACAAAATCACAGCCCTTCAACCAGTCATACTATTACTTCACCCAGATGTAATGATAATATCTGAGACCTGGCTGAAGCCCCACAACTTGGACACAGAGTTTTTATACCTGGCTACTTGCTCATTTGACAAGATCCTACAGGCAAAAAAAAAATGGGGAGATGTTGCCATGTACATCTCCTCTATGCTCCAGTTCACCCGATACAGAACTCCATGCCCACTCAGTCCATCAACTCCATGCTAATCAAACTCTCACTCCTTTACTCCATTCCACTATATATTGCAGGGTCCTACTGCACCCTGACACCTCCTTGCCCGATGTGCTGGACCACCTGGGCACCTAAAGTCAACCACCTCGGGGGGTGAGTTACATATTCTAAGGGATTTCAAGTTCAACTGGCTCGCAAACAACTCTAAACTTTGCAGCCTAGTCACTGCCCTAAACCTCACCCAACAAATTTCTGAACCCACTCACCTAAATCACAAATCTCAGAACCATTCCCTCTTGGATTGGGCACTTACCTCACTCCCCCATCGGATCATCGAAGCTGAACTCCTCCCGGACTCCCTAAGTGATCACCATATGATCTACACGGTAAGGAAAATATTCAGACCCAAAGCACCGCAACCAAGGACATTGCTCACTAGGTCATACTAGGCATCCTTCCACACAAACCTAAACCACCCTACGAAATTCTGGAAAACAATCAAGTCTTTTCTCTCCCCCACCCAACCTCCCACCCCCACCCTAAATGTAGAAGGCTCCATTGTGTCTGCACCAGGTGAAGTGGCCTCTGTTTTCAATACCTTCTTCACTAGCTGTGCATCCTCTCTTCTACCACACCCCCAAAGTATGCACCCTCCAATGCCAACATCCTCCCAGACTATTGGCTTCTCTTTTCGTTAGGTTACCCCACCCATTGTGCTAAATGCCCTGCAGTCACTCAACCCCTCAAAAGGCAAATGCCCCTCAGGACTTGATTCCAAAATGCTACACCTATCTGCCCCACCCATTGCCACCCTGCTGACCACTCTGTTCAATCTCTCATTTTCACTTGCTGACATACCATCTGACTGGAAGCATGCCACTGTCATCCCCCTCCTGAAAGGGGGTGACCCCTCGGCACCAGGAAACTACCATCCTATCTCCCTACTCCCCATCCTAGCCAAATTATAGGAGCACCTTGTCCTAGCCCGACTCTCCCCCTTTCTTGACTCCTCCTCTTTCTTCATGCCCTACCAATTGGGATTCAGGAAATCACACTCCACCCTTACCTCCCTGCAAAGACTCACTGACGCCATCCTCACTGGCATGGCTAAAGGGCACACCATCTCAGCCATTTTTGTCGACCTCACAAAAGCCTTCAACACAGTCTCCCACTCCCTACTGCTCTCCAAACTCTCTAGTGCCAGACTCTCAGGTGCTTCCACCAGATGGTTTCACTCATACCTGGTTGGTAGATCACAATCAGTAAGAATTGGACCTCACACCTCCACCTCCTCCCCGTCACTACTAGGGTCCCCCAAGGCTCAGTCCTTGGCCCGATACTCTTCACTATTTTTCTAAATGAACGACCCTTGGCCTGCCCACACACATCCATTCACTTGTACGCTGAGGACACCGGACTGTATGCATCAGGCCCCTCCCCCACGAAAGTGGCCTCTGTATTCCAGCAGGATTTCAGTGTGGTACAGCTCTGGTTTTGCTCAAACCAGCTTTTTCTTAACTCCAAGAAAACAGTCTCCCTAACTTTTGGGATGAGGCAAAGGCTCTCCCGGCTCCATTCTATCCTTACTTTCCTCACCACCAAGGGGACTCCTTTAGAGACTTGCACCTCCTTCAAATACCTCAGGGTCTGGCTTGACCAGCACCTTGACTTTTCTGCTCACATTGACTAGATCCACAAGAAACTGCAACCAAAACTCAGAGCCTTATATCGGAACAAGGGCAGCATCCCTCTGGCAACCTGTAAGGAAATTGTTCAGAAGATGATCCTCCCTATACTTGACTACAGGGATATAGTCTACAGCGCTGCTCCCAAGTCTGCCCTAGCCAGCCTTGATCCTCTTTTCCATCCCTTCTGTCGCTTTGCCCTTGACTGCCCCCTTTGACTCATCACTGCGACCTGTACAGGTCCCTCGATCTAATGTCACTCCATGAACATAGACACGTCCACAGCATCAGGAACACAGTGAAATTCTGGGTACAGTCCCTTCCCCCCTACCTCGAATCTGCCCTCTCAGCCCTATCACAGCCCATCTACTCCCTCAGGAGTGGAAACTCCCAGCTTCTCCATGTTCCACGTATGTCCATATCCAAGGGCCAAGTGGCTTTCAAATGCCTCATGCCAAAACTTTGCAATGCACTGCTGGCAGGCATTCATGACTTTGCCAACACTTCACATCTAAATCACCTCCTCAAAGCACATTTCTCCTCAACATGTGTCTGCACATAGGGCCACCGAGGGGCCAGTTCCCCAAGTCCCCTTCTCGTATTTAGGGCCTCTAGCTGTGCAGCACCCCGTGCTACTTGCCTAGTGCTCACAGCACTCCACCCCAGTCTAGAAATTACATTTAGGTAGAGCAGAGTTAGAGTTAGGGTTGACACATGCGGTCTCCACACTGAACAGTGGCAATATTTTTGTGTTTTTTTTGCATACTGTGTTTTTAATTTCTATCGTAAAACCCAATGAATTAATCCACCATACTTTGCCATGCAAATGCCCATATAGTTGCCCTATATTGTGTACACTTCTTGCTCCCAGACTTTTTTCTGTATCTGTATATATTGGCTTTATTCCTCATTGCCTGTTACATATCTATATATATGTATATTATATCTATTCTACTATCTGCATATATCTGTATCTGTATGTCATGTACAACTTCCTTGAGACTATTATTTTGTATGCTCCATGTCTCTTTTCCCCACGGAATCGCGTGGTACCCTGCTTAGTGTGCCTTCTTGGTAAAACTCTTATATAAATAAATAAGTAAACAACTGGCCAGGGCTATTAAACAGTATAATTTATCAGAAGAAAGAACATTATAAAACCCAAAGTCTAAGCCCCCAGAGCTTAAGTCTCTAACACCGTAAGTGGTCATGGAGAAGGAGGAAATAGTCCAGCTCTGTGAGATCATCAAACAGAAAACTAGTACCTCATCTGATCAATTTATTCTCCAACTGCCCCTCTCAGTCTAATATATATTGTTAAGCTTCCAGTTTTTCCAAAAAAGTATTTGCCTCCTGTAAATTCAGTCTTGCCCCCACCTGAATTTGAAGATGTGCTGGGAGCAGAAGAGCAAATTGAATACTCAGTGCCTGAAGTCTGTCCTTTGTTCCTTAAACTCCTTGCATTAGGGCCTAGTGGAGGAACAGATAGACAATAGCATCCTCTGTCTCAATTTCTTCCACTGTAATGTGGATGCAGAGCCTGATCCTTCATGCTTACACAGGTGAGCACAGTTACATTGCACACAGTTGATAAGGGTTTGTGGGGCCCTGTGTGGGTTCCTTTGTATGCCTGATTGATAAAGCCAGGGGATGAGGAGGTTCCCATTTCAGGGCTTGAGGCAACAGGACACCAGAAATCCCATCCAGTTCATACCCTCCATGTCCCTGAACTAACCCACCAGATGCAAGTTGTGGTTCTGCAGTGTGGTTTCAGTGGCATCTAAGCGTTGTTTTGGCTGTGCTATGGTGATAACACCTCCATCGTCACTGCCAGTGCTTTCTCAGGGTGCCATCCCACTGTGTTAACTTTGTCCGACAGACCACCTAGCACTTGTCTTATACTCCATAGCTATCTGAGAGTTCATCAAACCACTTCTCAATTGCCTGTAGTGAATGGTTCATGGTTTCTAAAGAAGTCTTGATATTGGCTACAGTGGTAGCCATCTCAGCTTTCAGTGATGTAGGATATTATACTGAACCACAATGTGCAATCAAGCTATAAATTTGCCACCCGATGTCAGAGGAGCAAATGCTGAATTTTTTTTTCTTTAGTCTGTCACTAGGTGTCTTGGCATCAATTGCTCAGTTTGGTGTAGTTGCATAGTCACTGGCAACGTGGAGTGCAAGCAATAATACCATCCATGGTGGGCAGTATTGGGCAATACCGGACCACCCAGGGGTGTAATGTGGCCCGATGCCACAGGTGTAGGGCCTTATAGTCCCTGGAAGGTCCAGTACTGCCAAATACAGCCCACCCTGGAGGAGCTATTATTGCACTTATAAATGGGACTATTTTTGGAATTTTAATTAAATACTTAAAAGATTATTTTAAAATGTTAAAAAAAGGCAAAAAATGAATACAACTTGATTTTGTTGTAAAATATTCGCTGTACTGGTATGTCTGCCAGTAGAAGGTGCTGCTATTTTGTATATAGCTTTTTTTTTCTATTTTCTATATGGTTGGAGGCTGGGAGAAACAGTTATTCTTCTCTCTCTCTCTCTCTCTCCCTGTCCACATGATAAGAATGGGAGTGTGTTTGTTTCTTGGTTTCTTCTTTCATTTTTTTCTTTCATAAACACAGCCCTTTTACATTTAATTCTGTATTTGATTGGCAGAAGAGCATGCCAACTGTACTAAGCAGCGCTAGTGATCAGCGAGGTGCAGTGTAAGAAAAACACCACAACTGTTTTTTTTTAACTAAAACACTTGTTTTTGGCTACAGAAATTTTCATTTTTGTGTTATATGAGGTGACTAAATGAACTGAGTAACCTGGTGGGGGGGTCTGCTCACTCACTAAGTGACTTAAAAAAATGGCAGAGATTTCAAATTCTGTACCCAACACTTCAGCCAATGAGGAAGCAGGGTGGGCACAAGGATACCTTAGTGGGTGAAGGGGCTCTTGGGCTGGTACTTTTTATTTCCTGGGCACATATTGTTAGTTAATGTACCCCCCTGCCAATGGTACCAGCCAATCAGAAGCCTGGAAATAGGCCCATTTTCCAAACACATTTAAGATGCAACCCCTAATAACCAGTACACATTTTTATCTGAGCACACTCAACAGAAACACGGAGACATAGACATTGACAGCAGATAAGGACCACTTGGCCCACCCATTCTGCCCATTTTACCTACATACTGTAACACTGTTGACCCTGCTTGATCTCTGGCTTTACCCTCCTTCCCTATGTCTAAGGTTCCTTTATGCCTATCCCATGCATTCTTGTATCCCATTACCATTTTACCCCCACCACCTCTGCTTGGAGGCTGTTCCAGGCATCAACCACTCTTTCTGTGAAGAAGTGTTTCCTCACATTTCCCATGAGTCTACCCCCCCAGCTTCATAGCATGTTCCTTTGTTCTTGAGCATTTGTTTTCTGAAAAATGTTTCCCTCTTGAACCTTATTTATACCCTTGAGGCATCTGAATGTTTCTAACACATCCGCTCACTCCCTCCTTTCCTCCAGGGTGTACATATTGAGGTCCTTGAATCCTTTCTTATAGGGCTTGTGATGCAGACCCTGCACCATTTTAGTTGCCCTCCTCTGGGCCACTTCTACCCTGTCTATGTCATTCCAGAGATGTGGTCTCCAGAACTGGATATAGTACTCTAGGTGGAGTCCCACCAGTGATCTATACAGCGGTAACACCACCTCGCTCTTTCAACTGGTGACACCGCTCCCTATGCACCCTAGCATCCAACTACAGTAGCTCTCCCTACTGCCTTGTCACACTGTCTTGCCACCTTTAGGTCATCAGATATGATTACCTTAAGTCTCTTTCCTGTTTGGTGGTGATTAATTCCACTCCCCCCATTTTGTACTCTGTCTCTGGGTTTCTGTGCCCCAAGTGCATGATTTTGCACTTCTTTGTATTGAAACTTAGCTGTCACACCCTTGACCACTACTTTAGTTTTCTTAGATCTCTACTCATTTTTTCCATCTCCCCTGGAGTGTCTACCCTTTTGCAGATTTTAGTGTCATCTGCAAAGAGATATACCTTCCCTTCTAGCCCCTCTGCAATTTCAATAATAAAGAAATTAAAGAGGATTGGCCTCAGTACTGATCCCTGTGGCACCCCACTAGTCACCCTCTCTTCCTCGGAGTGACCACCACCTTCTGTCTCCTGTCCCCTAACCAGTTTCTCATTCCTTTTACCACCTTTGGACCCACTCCTAGGCTGCCCAGCTTGTTTATGAGTTTCCTATTTGGAACGGTGTTGAAGGGCTTACTGAAATCTAGGTAGACCATCCACCTCTCCCCCTGATCTAATTCTCTGGTCATCCAGTTAAAGAACTTTATCAGATTTGTTTGACATAATCTCTCCCCAGTGAATCCATGCTGCCTTGGATCTTGAAGGCCACTGGATTCAAGATATTCCACAGTCCTCTTCTTCAGTAGTGATTCCATTAATTTCCCCATCACCGAACTCAGTCTGACTGGCCTGTAATTGCCAGCCTCCTCTTTGCTAACATTTTTGTGAAGAGGGACTACATGCTGCCCTTCTCCAGTCCTAGAAACCACTCCTGTTTACAGTAAGTGTTTGAACAGGACTGCCAGAGGTGCAACCAGCCCCATTCTTGAGTTTTCTCAAGATCCTAGGATGCACCCCATCTGGCCGCATTGCCTTCTTCCCTTTCAGATTTGCAAGTTCCTTCAGGACTGTCTCCTATTTCAGTGGACTAGTGTCTACCTCCCTTCCTTCGATGTTCCTGGCCATTATCTGTGGTTCTTCACCTTCTTCTTCCTCTGTGAATACTGAACAAAAGTATTTGTTTAAGATGTCCACTTTTTCCTGGTGCCCCTCCACGTACTCCCCTCCTTCCCTCTTAGGCATTAGTATCCCTCAGTTGTATTAATCTTTTTGCTTACATAGCTGAAAAATATCTTGTCCCTTTTCTGCACTGCCTGGGCTATTTTCTCCTCTGTTTGCACCTCTGGGTTCCTAATTGCTTTCCCTGCCTCCCTCTGTTTCTCCTGATACACCTCTCTATCCTCCTCTCTCTGTGTCTCCTTATACCTTCTGAATGCTAACTTTTTTGCTCTTGTGTTCCTGGCCACCTCTTTTGAGAATCATAGTGGTCTCTTTTCCTCTTACTTTTAATTACTTGCCTGACACAGAGGTTTGTTTCCTTCTCTATCCCTCATTTTAGATTCACCCTGCTCCTCTCTCCCCCAAGTCATTCCCCTGCCAGGGCATCCCTTAGGCATTCCCCATCTTTTAAAATCAGCTTTCCTGAAGTCCAGGACCCTTGTCTTTGTGTAGTCTGATTCTGCCACAGTGCTTATATTAGACCACACCGTGCGGTGATCACTGGTCCCCAGGTGGCGCCCACTGTGATGTCTGTAACACTCTCCCGTTGGTGAGTACAATGTTCAATATTTCCCCTCACAAGTGGGCTTTTGCTAGTTTGAATTAGACCTTCTCTAGAGTCCCCTTTTATGTTGGCTTGTGAGCACATGCAAGCAACATCTTGTGCTAGTAGCTAGTTAGTAGGTCGTCCCTCATTCCTCAATAAGCCAGCATGCTAGCCCTAACATGTGAATATGTAAAGTGGACACAACATGAAAAGTGATGTTGCAATCAGAGACAAGCTCGTCTTGCAGAGGCACAGATAACACAACTCCGACATGCCTTTCCTGGTGAAACATTTCCAATAAACATGGCGTGACTGCTGCCACACAATCCCCAAAGGCTGACATCAGGGGTGCAATCCCCATGTTGGCATATCTGTTACCCCACATTGTGTGGCATGCTGGGAGCCCACCCAATGTGCTGCGGCTCCCAGTAGGCAGACCACGCCGGCATGTTCCTGCTCCCAGGCCCGCCCACTCTCATTGTGTGGCACACTGGGAGCCCACCCAGTATTGCCAACATCAGGCCCCCTGAAAGTCATGGGCACACTGGGAGCCCACCCAGTGTGCCCAACATTTGTTTTGTTTCACCTGTAAAGAAAGAAAACTGTCCTGAGGTGCAGTGGCTGTTTTTTTTTTACCTGAAAAAAAGCAGCGGTCTGTTGTCCATGGTGCCTCCCTCCCCAATCTGCACCCAATCTCTGTGCCCCCCACCTCCCCACACCCCCACCCCATACTTACCTCTGGAGGTTGGCACTGCAATCTCGGTGGAGCAGGAACACGTCTGCACTCTTCAAAGCCAACTGCGAAGTGAAGAAATGCCAGTAAGCTGTATAATGGCATAAATGGGGGGGTTCGATTTAGGCGGATATCTCAGCCATTTGTTTGAATTTTGGCTCAAAATTTTCAACATGGGGTTCTTGGAACTGCACCTCATGAACACATACACTGTCATCTCGTTATTCAGTCCCGAAAGGTCATTTTGTGGTCACTGCACAGAATCGCCTTTCAGGACTGATTAATGAACCAACAGTGCCACTGTTTATGAGGTGGAGTCCCAAAAAGCCTATCTTGCAAATTTGGTGAAAAAATTCCAAAAAATGACCGTGTTGCGAGCGTGCATTGTGCAGTTCCATGCACGCTCATAATTTTGACAATTTTTAATATTTTCACTCCAGATTTTCAGCATTACCCTGTTTTCACACCTCCTTATGAACGGTACAGCTGTCATTTTTCACATCCTGCCAAAAATGTGTTTTCACACATGTGGCACACAATGGTGCGGTTGCTGTGGGAAATCAACATTCAGGACAGATTAACAAAATCACAGTGCCACTGTTCATGAGTGGAGCTCTCAAAATGCCTATGTTGAAAATTTGGTTAAAAAAATCCACAAAATATTTGCACTACGGGCATGCGTTGCGCAGTTTCTATGCACACTTGTGACTTCACCAATTTTTCATCTTTTCACTGCAGATTTTTAACATTGCCATTTTTTTACACCTCCTTATGAACAGTATAACTGCAATTTTCACATCCTACTCTAAATGTGTTTTCGCAATGTGGCACACAATAGCATTAATCCCTGTGGAAATCAATGTTCGGGACACAATAATAAAATCACAGTGACACTGTTCATGAGAGGAGGTCTGAAAATGCCTATGTTCAAAATTTGGTTAAAACAATCCCCATGGCCCAGTGGTGCTGAGGGTTGAGGCGCTGGATGCCACACCTCCCACCACACCAGTGACCCGGTTTCAGGAATGGACTTAGGTCACCGGGGGTCGGCAGGGGGAAGGAGGGTTGAGCATCCCAATGAATGCTCTCCTCCTTTGGGGTGGGTTACCAGGGGTGCTTCATGCACCCGACATCCCTGAGGCTTGGTGGGAGTACCGATTTCAGAGCTTTGGTGGCTCCCATGGCACTGGAGTTGGGGAGAGGAGGATGCTGTTAGGCACTTGGCAGGCATCATGTTTCAGCACATCACCTACCTGAGCCGGCGTCCTCAGGGGGCGGAAGGGGACCACAGAAAAACAGAAAACCCCGCTCATCAGTCCTAGATGATGACCAATCTCTGCCTCCCAGTCACCTACCCATGGGCAGACCCCGCTGTGCAGGATCTCCTATAAGGGTTGAGGAAGGGGACAATGGAGAAGCCCGTAACTCTATGAGCAGATTCCGTGATGGTGGTCTGAGGATTGACCGGTCTGAAGGAGTAGATGGAGAGGGCAGACAGGCGGGATAAAAGAAAAGTAAAAAACAACAAAAAACTCAATACCCATAAAAATTGCGTTATGCGTGCATTGCACAGTTTCTATGCGCTTCATTGACTTCACCAATTTTATATTTTCACTCAGATTTTCAACATTGCCATTTTCTACACCTCCATGAACAGTACAGCTGTCATTTTTCATCCTGCCGAAATGTGTTTTACACCTGTGGCATGGAAAATGGCACAGTCGCTGTGGAAAATCACCTTTAGATCTAATGAACTGATAGTACCACTGTTCATGAGGTGAAATTAGCAAGAAGCCCATGTTGAAATTTGGGTGAAAATGCAACAAACTTCATCCTGTAAAGACTGAGCATTAGGGGTGTGACTTGTGATTATCAGCTGTAATGCTCACACCATTCCACCACCCTCACCCTGCAGCCAATGACAGGCATTTGAGGGTGTGCCTTGGTTCTTGACCCCAAAGTTCTTTTGTTCTCCTATACCCCTATCTCAGCATATTCCCTTATGGAATGGGGTGAGTGTAAAAGCCTGAAGACCTGAGACACACCTCAGCATTTTGTCAATGTCTGCAGGGTAGGATGAGTTAAATGGCATGAGCATTATGGCTAATGACTCAAAGGCACACTCTAGTGCCTGTCAGTCTCAAAGGTGGAGGTGAGGTTGGCATCAGTTCACTACTTCACTGCCATTCCTATTATGCATCTCTAATTCCTGCACTACCAATGTCAATGCCAGCAAGACAACATTGGCATTGACAAATGCTAGTTTTATTTTTATATTCTTACATTTTTCTAATTATGGAATCTTGCAATATTCTCTTTACTGAAAAATGTGGCTTTTTGTTTTTGTGGGGGGTACTTCCTAGTGAACAGGCACTGAATGTTTTTTAGAAAGAAGGAAGTGCTCAATACGAATTTCCTCTATTGCCTCCGTATTTTGTCTTTTTATTTTTATCCAAGTGCACTTAATTAATTTTACACTGGTTTACATTTCAGGACCAGCCAGGACCAATATGGAGACAACAGAAGAACTTTGTCTTATCGATTAAAGACTTTGGGAAAGAACACACATAAGGGTTGAGCACGTCCTTCTTTCTAAGAAAACTCTTTTGCTAGTTGCCTGTGGAATGCCCCCTGCAGGGAGTCCAGGATGTCCCTGCTCTAAGCTGAAGCTGCAGCTGGGATGCCCCAATCTACATCAGGAAGGCTGAAGTCCCCCACCAGCAGCACTTCTCCATTGTTTGCCATCTTTTGGATGGCTTCCACCAGAGCCTTATCTAACTCCCCCTTGTGCTGGAGGTCTGTAGATCATGCATGTGTGAAAAGCAGTTCCCTTCCCTGCTTCTATGGTAACCCACTATACCTCCACCCCTCTCTGATTTCCCTGTATCTCAGTAGCCTTTATGCAGTCCCTCACATAAAGAGCCACCCCTCCCCATTTCTTTGTCACACTGTCTTCCTGAACAGAGTGTAGCCTGGTATGGCTATATCCCAGTCATGGTTCTCATTGCACCATAATTCGGTATTGGCAAAAATGTCCTGGTCAGCCTCTGTCATGATGGCCTCTAGGTCCGGATTTTATTTCCCAGACTTCAAGCATTTGCACATAGCCTTCAGAATCTGCCACTGCCCTGTTTGTCAACAACCTCTCCCCTTTGCCTTCTTTCCTTACCCCTCTGCTCTCATTAGCATGTCTCTTCAGTTCTACCATTTTGGTTTTGTTGTTGTGTACCCTCATGGATTTCTCTTCCTTAGGATTCTCCATACAGCCTATTTCAGTTTGGTGGGGGCAGTTTATTTCTCCTCATATCCTTCTGCCACCCCCCTCGGCTAATGTAAATTCTTGCCAGTGTAACATTTAAACCTTTCATTGAGGACTGTGGCTCCCCTCCTGATTGGATGCAGGCCATCCCCCTGTACAGGTCACTATCCCTCCAGGTGGGACCCCAGTCCCCAATATAGCCAAACCCGCCTCCCTGCACCATTCCTTCAACCATGTGTTGAAGCTTCTGGTATGGAGTACCCTATCCTTCCTAGTGTCATAGACAGGTAGTACCTCAAAAAGCCATTGAGCATGTTGATACAAAGTCCACAACTGCACTCCACACAAGGATAAACATAAAGCTTCAATTTCAAGCAAAATGTGAATTTATTGGTGAAATACTGTATCAGACAGACTCACTGGTCATCTACTAGCCCCAGCGCTTATGGTAAAAATGCTTTATCAGGGGACTGTGGTTCCCCTCCCAGTTGGATGCAGACCATCCCTCTGTATTGGCTCCTATCCCTCCAGGTGGGTCCCAGTCCCCAGTATAGCCAAACCCTTCCTCTCTGCACCATTCCTTCAACCATATGTTGAAGCTCCTCATATGGAGTACCCTATCCTTCTCCCTGTCATAGACAGGTAGCACCTCTGAAAAGACCACTGAGCATGTTACCTGGCTACCACCACTCTCCAACTCCCTGACCTCGTCCTGCACTATTCTAGCCCTGTCCCTAGCCAGGTAATTGGTCCCTAGGTGGACACTGTGTTGGGATCATGGCAGGATCTAAACCTGATGGCAAAACATGACACAGGGACAGGTGTTGCCAGAACCAAAGGTTGTTACCCAATACATGTAAAAGGACGGCTTACCATGGCTTGGAGTGCGGAACTCCAATCACCCGGTGTTGTCATAGGAAAAACTCAGTGAAAAACAGGATTACACAAAGTTATATACTCAGAGATAACAAGATCTGTTACCTGGTAACAGGCTCTTCTGCATAGTAGAATAGCTAAACAAAGCATTTCTGTTGGTGGGTAATGTGGGCAGCTCACACCCAAGGCCATTAGGTTTGCACGTACACAGCAATAAGCAATTATGCTGACTAAAACTACTTTTAGGTTACAGTGGAATAACTCGTAGAATATGCTGATCATAGCATTATGGCTAATAGCTGTAGGTGGAGTGATAAGACCACAAATATAATACTGCATAGTACATCATAGCAAGCATGAGTAAATAGTGACATCCCTTATACTGTAAGATGCTGGTGTGCATTAGGGATTGTAGGTCAGGCAGGTCTACAAATGACATATAGCTCTCCCTACCTGCTTGCCTTGTGATCCTCAGGATCTGGTTTCCATCTATCTGAGCAGTGGTACCGGGTAGGCATCTAATCTCCCTCTTCCCCTTCCTGTACCGATATCTATCCCCCTTACAATGGAATCCCCCACCAGGATTTGCTTCCTCCTCCTCAGGGGTCCTCTTCCACCCTCATTGGGGTCTCCGCTACAGAGAACCTCCCACATCCTCCCTGGTCACTACTGCAGGTGTCTCCTTGGAACAGTCCTGCCCTGCCAGAGCAGTGTAGGAATTGTGTTGTGGCATCCAGTGGGGATGTGCTTCTGACCCACCACCCTCACCCTTCCCGAGCCCACCATAGTTTAGCCATTCCTCCTCCTGTGCACCCTTTTTAGGCATCAACGGCAAACATGGTGGTCCCTGGGTGTGGAGAGACACCACAAATCCTAGCCACCTTGGCCTGAATCTATCAACCTCCCTCTCAGTTCTACAGAGGTACATGCAGATGGGGCACTACAATCTCCAGACACACAACCACTACACTACATCACTTCCAGCATAACTGTGTTCTACCCTGCCTGTCTTTCTGCTTTTATTTTCTTTATTTCTTTAGACCCTTTTTCACCTCTATCCTAGATAGGTGTTTCACCTATACCCAAACTATTGCTAGACCCTAACTCACCTCTACCCTGCCTGTTTTGTTTTGGTCTCTTTAAACCCTTTTTACTCCTACCCTACACCCAAACAATTGCTAGACCTAACTCACCTTTATCTTGCCCTTTTCTTATTCTACCCTAGATGGGTTGTTTCACCTGTACCCTAATTATTGTGTGTCCCTGACCCTCCTCACTCCATTGCAATGTGTGTGCTGTTACAGGAGTTTAGCCAGGAATGCTTACCACTGCTGTTAGGTACAACTTCCTGGTGTCCTACATCCTCCTTTCTTACTCATTCATTGATCCCCTGCCTGCCTGTTGAAGTGCTGAGTGTCCACCTGCCAGATGCCTCATTGGGTTGACTCCAGTGGGAAGACTCCACTGCAATGTCCTTATCTTGGGGGGGGCTTAGCTGATGGCCACAGTGAGGGGGCTGCTTAGTGTTCCCCTCCTCATGAATCACCAGGAATTGGGTTGGGCACCTAGAATTGGCTGCTGAGGAATCAGGGGGTGCAGCTTTGTTTCAGATTGGTTCCAGCTGGAGCCCTGTTTCAGCCGTCAAGCTTCTCCCTGCTTGTTATGCCTCAATGCAGGGAGGGAGGGCTCCCTCTGCTGAAAGCATAAGAACCTCCCTGCCCTGATTGCTGCTTTTGGATTGCCAATCACTGCTTTGTGTGGGGTTTTAAATCCCCAGCTTGCTCTTCTGTCAGCACCAGGAAGAGGGCTAGGTACCTGGGATTGGTTGCCGAGGAAGCAGGGGATAAGGCTTTGTTTCAGATTAGCTCCATCTGGAGCCTAGTTCCAGCCACCAAGCTCCTCTCTGCTTGTTTTGCCTCAGTGCATGGGGAAGGTCTCTGTTTTCTGAAAACAGAAGACTGTCACTGCCCTGATGGCTGCTTCTTGATCGATTTTGTACTTTGTGTAAGGTCACCCTTGTAACTTTTCTCACCTGCATATCTCGCTAGAACATCAAACCTTAAGTTGTGGTGTGTCAAACCATTGTTATCTTTAGAACCACTGTATGTTCATAGAATAACCAAGAAGTCAAATTCCTTTCAAGACTTTTATTTTCAAACAACCAAACACTTTTATACAAGTTACTATACTGATCTGTATTGCATACTGATGTTAAACCAAAATATTTCAGTGTACAACATAAAACAAAACCAGAAACAAAAATGCACAAATACTCTGCTTTTTGGCAAAAACTGCAGGGGATAGCAGGACATTATACAGGATAGTAGACTCATCATAAAAGGCCTCCACCAAGGGGGCCACCCTCAGGGCTTTCAGGAGTGAGTTCCAAAGGAGCGGGCTCACTACTTCGAAGGCCCAGTCCCCCAAAGTTTATAGCCACACCCTGGGAACTACCAGAAGGCCCTCCTGAGTGGAGCAGAGAGGATGCAAGGATATGTAAGGGTTCAGGAGATCTGTCAGGCAACCAGGATCCAGTCCATGCAGAGCCTTGTATGTAGGGGCTTGGTGGACTTTTTCATGGGAGATCTGGACCCCGGATCAATCCTGCAATCCACAGACCAGGATAAATACAGACTTTGCTGCAGAAGTCCAGTTCCGTGGAAGTGCCATTTGTGCCATTTTGAGTATTGTCATGATGGGATGCCATTGGCATGCTCCCTTCCACGTACGTGGTCGGTGGAATCCAATCAGGCCACAGCGGTCACATAATGCACTCATGGTATATAACCATGCTAGAGTGTGCAACGTGGCCCAGATGAAAGGAGGACAGTCGGAGGAGCACCTCACTCACTCATTGCAGCAGAGAGCCACCAGAAGAAGTTGCCAAAAAGAAGAAAATACAAATATAAAACAAAATATACATTTTTGGAGGGGAGGAAAGAGAAACTAGGAGAGAGAAAGAAGACTTAGTGGGGTGAGAGGGGGAGAGAAACTGATCATTGTGGGAAGGTGACAGATCGGGACTGAAGAAAGGAGGTATCTGGAGGGACTGGGGAGATAGTGGTGGCCTGGGTGGCTGCTGATGGGGGAGGCAAAAGGCAGGCAGTGTGGCAGTGTGACTGTGTACATGAGCAAGGAAAGGCTGCAAAATATTTGACTTGTACCATTGAAGATGATCCAGAGGAGAGAGGAGGAGGCTACTGGAGGCCCAAGAGAAATTTTACAGTTACAGAAAATCTCAAATGAAAGTTTTTTTTTTCTTTGCCACAGACAATGTATCTATGTGCACATAAGCAAGGGCAGGCTGGCACAATCTTTAACTTGTGCCATTCCAGATTCAGAGGTGAGAGAGAGCGAGAGAGAGACTACTGGGGGACCCAAGAGAAATTTTACAGTTACAGAAAATCCCAAATGAAAGTTTATTTTTTCTTTTCCTGACCTCAGACAGTGTGGTTGTGTACATGAGCAAGGGCAGCTGGCAAAATCTTTGACTTGTGCCATTCCAGATACAGAGGAAAGAGGGAGAGACTACTAGGGACCCAAGGAAATTTACAGTTACAGAAAATCCAAATACATTTTTCCTGGCTTCAATGTGGCTGTGTGTACAGGGCAAGGGAAGCAGGCTGGCAAAGATATTTGACTTGTACCGTCAGAGGAAAGAAAGAGAGAGAGAGAGAGACTACAGGAGCGCCCATGAGAACTGTAACAATCCAAGAAATCCCAAATAAATTTTTTTGCCTGGCTTCAATGTGGCTGTGTGTACAGGGTAAGGGCAGCAGGCTGGCAAAATAAATCTTTGACTTGTGCCATCCAATCATGAATTACAATCACTTGTTAACCTTCATTCACAATGTTGTCCAGAGGAGAGAGAGAGAGAGAGAGAGAGAGACTGCAGGGGGGCCCACAAGAAATGTAACAGTCCCAGAAATCCCAAATATTTTTTTCCTGGCTTCAGTGTGGCTGTGAGTACTGGGCAAGGGTAGCAGGCTGGCAAAATAAATCTTTGACTTGTGCAGTCCAGAAGGGAGAGAGAGAGAGAGAGAGAGAGAGAGACTTGTGCCATCCAATCATGAATCATGATCACTTGTTAATGTTCATTCATGATTTCATGTATTTAAAAAATACTGTTCAGACAAACAACATGTAGTTGATGTGCCTGTGCTGCTGGCTGTGAAGCCAGGAGATAATCTGATTATGACTCATAGCAGGCTGTTTACACCTCAACACAAGTAAAGTACTACTACTGTACACACAAGTGTCATCATCATCATCACTCATGCCCCATTATTCCTCCTTAATTAGTTTTATAGTTCATCGCATTACATTATGTATAAGCATTAACCAACCCCCAGTGTGGGACTGTGCTGCATGAGGCTATGCATCAGATGTGTCTGCATCTCCAATTCAAATTCTGAGGCACACTTAACAGTTGCTGAATTTGGTCATAACAGTAACTAACTGTACTGCTTAGGAGTTAGTCAGGTAATCTAGGAAGGAAGTGGTTGTGAACTCCTGTGCTGTCGGAGTGTTGTGTACAGTCAGTCACAACAGTAAATTTGTCCCTGGTCTGTGAGTGGGAGTCATCAGAAGGACATTACATTAGTTAGAGTATTTTTTTTTCAGGTTAGAATACTAAGAAAAAATGGATCAAAGTGTTGATGAGGTGCATTATATTTCTCAGGTAGGCAGTGGCACTGCAAAAGACAGCAATTGGCCTGAAAAGGGAAAACAAAATCAACCCCCAAAAAGTGATTTTTTTCACATCTAAGGGTTTGTCTTCCAAGCAAATTCTTGAATCCAAAAAAGGTGAATGTCTCAGATCAACATCAGTCCCCAGTTAAAAAAAAGTTATGTAGATAAAAAACTAAAGACTTGGTGGGTACCACCTGCAGAGGCACCCAACGGTATAGAACAATTGCATACTATGCTACTGCCAGTCCCTCACCCTCATCCGATTCTTCTGAGGTTGAACCCGATGAGGGTAATAATAAAGATTAAGAGAATGATCAGGCAGCACAAGGTTTACTGGAAGGGATGGAAATTACAGATGAGGAAGAAACAGGCAGAAATGTTTTGGTTGTGGAGGGTGGTAGTGGGATAAACCACAAGAGGAAAAGGCCCAAGAAAAATCCGGGGGGGTGGATCCTGAAAAGTTGACCGATATGCTGTGCCTTCCTGGGAGCCCCCACAGCACTACTGTAACATCTCCACCACCACTTCCTCCCACTTAAAGGACTCCTACTGTTACTGAAAGTGACCATGTGTTTAAAAGCCCTTCTTCTTCAAGGAGACAGCTTACCATCTCAGAAACATATGGGCATAAAGCCAAATATGCCTCGACTCACCCTGTTGGTGTTACAATAACCAAACACATTTCAGAAATCATAGCTGTTGATTTGCTACCAAATAACATGGTTGAACATATAGGATTCAGGTGGCTGCTTGAGTACCTTGAACCTTAATATAGTATACCATCATGGAAATACTTCGCGCAACAACAGGGATTCCAGATCTTTACGATGTCATATGTAAAAAATTAAGATGCATCTTGTGCAATGCTGTTGGGAGGGTGGTGCATCTCACAACAGATATCTGGACAAGTTGTCAGCCTGAACTCTTCATGTCTGTCATGGCACATTGGGCATGTTTCGATAATTCACGTGGGACCGGGGACCATGAAGCATCGCAGTTTGCTGTTTTAAGAATGTTTTATTTTCCCTCTGAACATGCCTCCTACAACATCAATGAAAAGCTCCAAAACCCAATACAACAATGACTCACTTCACAGGAACTGTCAGTTGGCTTTATAGTTGTAGATAATGGATCCAACATAAGGAAGGCATTGGAGGAGGGAGGGCTTTATTCACATCCACTGCTTTGCGCATTGCTTAAATTTAATAGTTCACAGTTTTCTCAATGACAACAGGCAGATTAAGGCTCTCATTAACACTGCTAAAAGGCTATGCACTCATTTCAGTCACTCAAGAAAAGTCCGTCACTTGTTTGAAAAAATACAGCAGGAGCACAGTTTACCTTTGCACAGACTGATCCAAGTCATTTCTACTCAATAGAACTGGACCTTTTATATATTCCAAAGGCTACTGGAACAAAAGAAAGCTGTCAGGTAATACATCTTGGAAAATAAAATTGGTGATGTAGACGTCTATATTACTCCACCACAGTGGGCCATGCTGGAGTTTCTAATTTTCTTGATCCAGCCATTTGAGGAAATTACCAGGGAGGTTAGTGCAAACACAGCAACTCTCAGCCAGGTGATACCCTAATACAAATTTTTAAATTTAGATTGACTCTGACTAGATAAAAGTTAGAGAAGCAAGACAGTTCCATGATCACACAGGCTGCCAGGGTGCTGCTGACACATACAGATTGCCCGCCAGAATACAAGATCTAACGAGACGTATGATCAAACAAATTAGAAGAAGATGACAAACTATGTAAAATGCTTCATTCTGAGTACTACATTAAAGCAACACTCTTGGACCCATAATCCAGATCAAAGCAATTACTAAGTGATGATAATGACACTTGTTTTGAAATAAACGAACAAGAAATAATTGACAAGTTGCATGCTGTCATGGAAAAGAGTACAACAGCAGCAGCACCACATTCAGAATCTTCTTCCTGACACAGCACAGCATCAGTTGACCCATCCTGTACTGTTGCAACATTTTCCCCTTCCTCCTCAGCCACTGCAGCTAAACCTCTTCTTTACCACCTAGCCAAACATAGCACTGTCCCACAGCTTGGTTCAGCTTCAAGTCTCTGGAGTCACTTAGAAGATGTAACTGTAACATCTTCTTCATCTGCCTCTTGTAACACAGCCTCAGCACAGACCATTGTTGAAATGTACCTGGCAGAGCCCAATATCAGCTAGAATGCTGATCCTTTGCAATACTGGAAATCCAAACAAAATATGTGGTCTGCTTTAGTAAACATTGTAATGAAGCACATGAATTGCCCTCTGACTAGCATTTGTTCAGAACGATTGTTTAGTTCAGCTGGTAACGTAATTACTGACACATGATCCTGTTTCACACCAAAAAATGCTGAACGCCTCACAATTCTCAAAGTCAACATTCCTCACTTTAATTTCAAATATGATACCTGAATAAAACATACACTGACTGCTCTGAGCAGACCCTATCCACAAAACACTTTCAAGAATTTGTGTTTGTGGTGAAAATCTTTATGTATAGGGTCTACTACATGAGGTACCAATGAATTGCAACATGTCAGGTCAGGAAGGACTAGGCCAGGCCACTGTTACTTGAATGATCACATAAGCAGCACAGAATAGAAAAAAAATAATAACATCAGTGGGTTCAGAGTCCAAATACAGCAAGCAACTGCATTTCATGTCACAAACTTACTTGGTGGTACCTGGTATCACTATTAGAGTTGTGCGAAATTGAAATGTTTTGCCCAGTGAAATATTTCACATAATTCATGCATTATGAGAAATATTTCACGAGGGCTAAAATGAAATTTCCACCCCGGTGTGAATCTAAACTTTGCTCAGAACCAGTGAAATTTCACCTGCGGGTGAAATTTCGCAACCTGTAGGCAAAATTTAGCCACCTGCGGGCAAAATTTGTAAGTTCTCTGCAGGTTCTCCCCAGTTGATTACCAGCCGTAACTGAATGAAGTCCCCTCCAGTTGCCCTAGCACCCTCATGTTCTTTTTTAATAAAAAAAAAATTAAACCCACATTCCCTGGTGTCTAGTGGACACCCCACCCCCCCACCTTGTCGTCATGAACTAGTGCCAACCCTGCTTCCCAGTACCCCGATTGGGCCGCCGGCACAGCCCCACTCACCTCCATAGTCAGCAGCCCATTACTGAGCACTTGAACTAATGAGCGATGCTTGAGCCAATCACGTCACCATTCATTCAAGCACTCAGTGGGCTGCCAGCCATGGAGGTCAGAGGAGGGATGTGCCGGTGGCCCAATCAGGGTACTGGGGGGAGCGTGGTTGGTGCTAGCTCATGATGACAGGTTGGGGGGTCCACTAGACACCAGGGAGTGTGGGTTTTATTTATTTTTAAGAAAAGGAAATGAGGGGGCCAGGGTAACTGGGGGAAGCTTTATTTAATTATGGCCAGTGATCAGCCCGAGGGATGACCACTATACAACAGGGAGAACAATTTTTGGGTCACTGAGCAGCCAGGGGGCACAGGGGAGACCACTAGACACCAGGGAGAGTTCTACATAGGGAATGGCAGGGTGTAGAATTGTAGTAAAATTTTGCCATTTCGCTGCAATTTCGTGAAACATTTCATGCAGTGAAATTGCCAGTTTCATTCCAATTTTACCGGCAAAATGTAATTTTGCAACATCTCTATCTGATCTGGAAGGTAGGGTACTGCTGTCTACTACTACTACTGCTGCTATCACTTTTTGTCCTCCCGAGTCATGACTGCTACTTATCACTTTTTGTCCTTACTCCAGTCCTTACTGCTAATACTTGTCACTTTTTTGTCCTCAGCAACTGATCCTGAATGTACTGTTTTCATTTTCATACAGTGCATTGCTTAGCAGATGCCTAAAACCCAGAAACTGAATACTCTTTGTATATTTCTCATGTCCCTCATATTTGGTTGTGATTACTTCAAGAAAAAAATGCTGCTAAATTGAAAGTTTATATAATTTCTTTATTATTTGTGTTTGCATGGTATGCTAGCCTGGTTATATCTCACTTACAATAACAGGACTGAGATTATTATATTACTATATTTAATTTTTGATACTTAAATTACTTGGCAGTGGCTGTAGCAATTTTGGAACTAGGAAGGATATAACTGTATTGTGTGTCATCAGGTCTTCAGGTGGCAGTGGCAAACTTTTTTGTGACTACACCGCACTTGACCTATGCGATGTGACTGGCTGCCTGCCTGGGTGGTGGTGATCACTATGTCTTTGGTTTTTCTTCTTTAAGGATTCAGAGTGTTGATCAGATTCAGCAGAAGCAGTCGTAGTACTAGAAAACATTACCACCTCTTAGACCAGGTAGTGTACCATATACCGCAGTACACCATGAAGCAGTTACATCATTCACACAGGTAGGGTGGGTGGGCTCTCTTAGTGCTGCTCATTTGACCAAAAGGAGGGGCTGTGGACATGGCCTACCCTAGACTTCAGCAAGGCATTTGACATAGTCCCACATAAAAGATTAATCAACAAGTTAGCCACCCTGGGAGTAGGTCCCAGGGTAGTAGCCTGGGTAAAAAATTGGCTGGACAACAGAACACAGTGTGCAATAGTAAACGGAGTCCACTCCAAAGAAAGGGGGTTACTAGCAGGGCCCCTACTTTTCTGCGGCACAGTGGGACCAAGTTCTACGGCAAGACAACCATTTGCTGCAGAACTTCTGCGGCAGTGGCTTGTAATTTCTGTGGAAGTTCTGTGGCACTAACAAACTACCACATCACAGTGTCAGCTTGTCATCCTGACTTCACTTTCATGGCAGTAGTTATAGCAATCAGGATGGTGGAAAGCACAGTAACACTAGTTCAAAAAATAACAGACTTATAATACTAATTTTATGCCTAACAAAGGAAAACAAATGTCTCTCCCTTAAGGTCCTAGCCTGTTGCATAAATGACATATGCAGAGGGGATCTTAAGTGATAAATAAGGTATTTCTATATGCATGCTTTCTATCCCACTAATGAGGTTTCCACTGTCTATCACTTATATATTTGTATGTGCTTTCTACACCACTCATGAGGTTCCCACTGTGTATCACTTATATATTTGTATGTGCTTTCTACACCACTCATGAGGTTCCCACTGTGTGTCACTTATATATTTATCCGCAATCTGTAACATACATACAAATATGCGTGTGTGTGGTGAGAGAGACAGAGATACTGTGTATGTGTGTGTGTGTGTGTATGTATGTATATATATATATATATATATTTTAATTTCCATGAACTTGCATCCTCATTCATACAGGTCCCATTGGAAATGGAATAGAGCAGTTATTGCAAACTCATTTATCATGTCAACCTGCTTTCCTGGACACACTGCGTAACACCATCAGGCCATGGCATGCATGTGAACCAATTGTGAGATAGAACTCTCCGGCCCATCACAGTGTGTTCACCATGTGACAGAACACTGCACCATACCTTCCCAGGCTCCGAGCAGTGATGTGTTCCACCAATCCTTGTGCTACCCAGCCAGCTCCCAGAGCTAATATCTGAACCTGAGTTGCTGGCACGGAAACACAGCATGCTACCCTCTGGCCCAACAGCTGTCCCTGCACATGACATTTCTCAATAAATTTTAGGTGATTCTGTCAACCAATGACAATATGTAATCAATAACCCTGGCAAAATGCGACAGTGCAATTATTTATTTAACAGGTCTATTCTTTCAACAGGTCTACACATTATTATATTTCACTTTTATGGCATAATTACTTTATTTTTCTTAAAATTTAGACAGTTAAATCATTTTACCAGTTATTCATTTCAGATAGCATCTCTATACCTCAAAGGCACAAATAGGTTTATACTAAGTGGTATGGACTTAACAGGTCTGCAGTATTGACAAGGTTCTGTTTAAGTTGTCCCTAGTGCAACAATGTAAGACTGAAAATTGTATTAGGCTGTAGTGCAGGTTGAGCAAATATCACCATGCATGATATGCTGTGCCACCGTCTCTGGCAATGGGAGCTGTGGTAGATAAGTGACTGTTCATTTCTGTTGCAGAATGCAGCCATTTCATTAGCTAATGTATGATGTTATAGCAATGATAACATCACATTCTGAACATATGGGGGGGGTTTGGATATAAAAAGAAGGGAAGGGAACCAGATTCCATGTATAAACAGAAATATTAATAAAAAATCACCAAGAAGAGTGAATTCTGTGGCACCGCAGAAGTTCTGCAGTAGATTGCAAGTCCTATTCAAAATTCTGTGGCCGCAGAAATCTAGGGGCCTTAGTTACTAGCGGGGTATCACTGGGGTCAGTATTGGAGCCAGTCCTCTTTAATGTCTTTATAAGTGACATTGCAGAGGGACTGGAAGGAAAAGTATGCCTCTTTGCAGATGACACAAAGATCTGCAACAGGGTTGATACACAGCGGGGGTGGTGGGTGGAAAGGATGAGAAGGGACTTGGCAAGGTTGGAGGAATGGTCAAAAGTATGGCAGCTTAGTTTCAATGCAAAGAAGTGCAAAGTAATGAACCTGGGAAACAAAAACCCAGGGGAAGCGTACACAAGGGGGGGGGGTGCTAACAAAACAAAAATGGAAAGGGACCTGGGGGTAGTCATATCAGACAACCTAAAGGTAAGCTGGCAATGTGAGAAGGCAGTAAGGAGGGCTGGGGGGATACTGGAATGCTTAGGGAGAGGCATCACCAGTTGAAAACAGGAAGTTGTCCTCCTTCTGTACAGACAGTTGTTGAGACCCCATCTGAAGTACTGCGTGCAGTTCTGGAGACCCCATCTCCGGACATAGACAGGATGGAGCTCTGTCCAGTGGAGGGCAACTAAAAGGTGCAGGGTCTGCACCAGAAGCCGTCAAAGAAAGACTAAGAAGCTTAATATGTATACCCTCAAGGAAAGAAGGAAGGGGGGCATGATAGAAACTTTCAAGTACCTCAAGGGAATCAACAACGTCTTAGAGGGTAGCATCTTTCAGAAAAAGAGATGTGCAAGAACAAGGGGCACAGTTTGAAGATAGAGGGGATGGCTCAGGGCAACTTGAGGTATTTTTTCACAGAGAGGGTGATGGACACATGGAACGTCCTTCATAAGAAGGTTGTGGGGTCAAAAATAGTGGGGGAATTCAAGAATGCATGGTAAAGACATAAGGCAATTATAAGGCATAGGGGGAAGGTAAGGATCATGGGTAGGGGGGAATCAGAGGAGTGGGGAGGGAAGACAGGGACATTAGCTCAAGCTGTGGACCCTGCACTACGAGCAGACTTGATAGACCAAATGGCCTTCTTCTGTTGGCTTCTTCGTATGTTCGTATAGTGGGGGTAGGAGGAAGTAGGCTGTTGGTTAACTAGGATCTAAGTTTATCCAATAGGTAGGAAATGGGCAGACTGGGTGGGCCAAGCGGTTGTTATCTTCTGTCAAAGTCTATGTTTCTGTGTTTCTATGTTTCATTCATATCCATTTCTTTGGCCTGTTCGGCTCTGACTGGAACAACCATCAAAATAATACTCACACAGCACCATTAATAAAAAAAAAATCTTAGCTGCCTTCAGTGCCTGCAGTGCTTGGTGGTGCTATGATATAGGTATTTGCATCTGTCTGTCTGTCTCTCTGTCTCTCCCAGCACACTCATGTCATGGACCCAAGCAGGATATGCTACCATTACAGGCCAGCAATGAAGTGGCTAGTGGTGAGTGATTGTTTTTTTTATTTAGCAGTTTTACATTAATTTTTATACAAATAATCCATTAAATTATTTCCTTTGGGCCTCTGTGTTAAATGTGACCAACTTTGGCCATGTTTATGCATTTTTTGGCATTTATTCAAAATATTTGTCAATAAATCGGAACAAATCAGAATTTCACTGTATTCCGGTTCTTATTTAATAAGGGTCAGAACTTCACCAAGTTCTCCCTGCCCAACTTGTTAGTGAGCAAGCCCACTTTAAAGGAGAGATGCCACTTATCTGGCAGCCAGTGCAAGTCGTGCAGCTCCAGGGAGATATGGCACACCCTGTGAAGGCCAGTCAGCAACCTAGTGGCTGCCTTCTACACCAGCTGCAGGTGCAGCAGTGTGCTTGCATTGACTCCTATGTAAAGAACATTTGCAGTAACCTTGCATTGAAGTCACTTACATGTGCACCAATGTGGCCTGGTTGCCAGGCAGGATAAGGGATCTAATCCAGCTGATGCTCCATACATGGTAAAAGCCATTTTGGACTATTGCTGACACCTGAGCCTCAAATGTTAGCCGCTCATCTGGAATGACTTCTAGATTTTTCACCTTGATGTCAGCCAAGAACCCAGAAAGTCTGAGACAAGGAACTGCCTCCCTCTTGGTAGCTGCCACTCCCCTCCTGCAACCCAGCTTCACCACCAGCACTTCAGTTTTATCCAGGTTAAGTCTCAGCCAGCTCAATGACATCCAGTCTTGAATCTCGGCCAGGCTCCCAATTCAGTATATCAACCACCCTTGTTGTCCCAGGTGCAAAATACATATAGAGCTGGGTATCTCCTGCATAGCAGTGAAACCCAAGCCCATATTGCCTAATGATCTTACCTAGGGGTAGCCAATGCACTGCAAACAGCGTGGGCAAAAGGACTGAGCCCTGGGGTACCCCACAATACAGAACCACTCAGAATGTGGAAAGCCTACCTAACACAACCTTCTGAGTCCTGTCACTGAGACAGGAGTCAAACCAGCAGATGACTTTGCCAGAGAATCCTACATACTCTTTGAGCCAGTCCAATAGGAGCCATGGCCCATGGTCTCAAACACTGAGGAGATATCAAGAAGAAGGAGAATTGACCATTTTTCTCTATCTCTCACCCTGAGCAGATCACTGTGCACCATACCCAATGCAGTTTCTGTGCTGTGCCTGGATATGAAACCAGACAGGAGAGGCTTATGGATGTCAAAAGCAGTGAGGTGTGCCTCAAGCTGCAGCATAACTACCTTTGCAATAACCTTGCTGAAAAAGGGAAAGTTAGAGACAGGTCAATAATTCACTAGGACATCCTGGTCAATATCTGACTTTTTTAGAAGTGTTTTCACCAACTCACTTTTCAGAGACATTAGGAGCATCCCCTCTGAGGAGGAACACCAGATAGTCCCCGCAAACACCAGGCCCAGCTGTCCTACAAAACTCACTGGTAGACGGAGGAAGGATGGTGGACACTTTGAAGGGAGGGAGGGAGGTGGACACTAATCTGTTTTCAGAACAGAGAGCCCTGAAGGGACTCACAATTCTGAAAATGGACAAAGCAATGTGGCCAGATTTGGTTCACCTAAGGTTATTGAGGGAACGCAGGAAGATACTGGCTGCACTTCAGATGGCCTTATCTAAAAGCTCACTGGAAACAGAAGTGGTCCCAGAGGACTGGAGGAGGGCAGATGTAGTCCCACTTCACAAAAGTGGTAGCAGGAAAGAGACTGGCAATTATACGCCAGTCAGCTGAACTTCAGTGATGGAAAAGATAATGGAATCATTGCTGAAAGAAAGGATTGTAGAATATTTTGAACCCAGTAGGTTGCAAGACCCAAAGCTGCATGGATTCACAGGGTGTAGGTCATGTAAAATGAATCTGATAGAGTTCTTTCACTGGGTGACTAAGGAACTAGATCAGGGTGGAGCAGTGGACATAGCCTACCTAGATTTCAATAAGGCGTTCAATACCATTCTACATAGGAGACTAGTAAGCAAGCTGGGTAGCTCAGGAGTGGGTCCAAAGGAGGTAAACTTGGTAAGAAATTGGTTAAGGGATAGGCGACAGAGGGAGGTGGTAAATGGAGTTCACTTATAGGAAGGGGGGGTGACCAGTGGGGTGTCTCAGGGATCAGCGCTGGGACTGGTCCTCTTTAATGTCTTTATAAGTGACATTGCAGAGAAGCTGGAAGTGAAGGTATACCTCATTGTGAATTACATCAACCGCAATGGCGGGGAAGGATGAGCAGCAACCTGAGAAAACTCAAGGAGTGATCAAGGGTATAGTAGCTTGGTTTCAATGTGAAAAGGTGAAAAATAATGCATTTCAAGCACAGAAATCCAAAATGTGGGGGTGGCACTGATGACCACCAAACAGGAAAGAGACATGGGGTGATCATTTTAGATGACCTGAAAGTGGCTTGGCAATGTGAAAAGGCAGTTGGGAGTGCAAGTGGGATGCTAGGGTTCATAGGGAGAGGTATCACCAGCAGAAAAAGGGAGGTGGTGTTACCTCTGTTATATATGAGTGGTAAGACCCCACCTAGAGTACTCTATCTAGTTCTAGTGACCACATCTCAGAAAGGATATAGACAGAATGGAAGCAGTCCAGAGGAGGGCAAATAAAATGGTGCAGGGTCTGCATAAAAAAACCCTATGAGGAGAGATCTAAGGACCAAAATATGTACACTCTTGAAGAAAGGGGAGAGAGAGAGAGGGGATATAATACAGACCTTTAAATACCTCATGGGGTAAACCAGGTACAAGAGGAAAGTATTTTTCAGAAAAAAAGGTGTTCGGGGACAAGGGGACATGATACGAAGCTGGAGGGGGTAGACTCAGGAGAGATGTGAGGAAGTACTTCTTCACAGAAAGAGTGGTGGATTCCTGGGACAGTTTTCCAGTGGAGGTGGTGGGGGTTGAAAACAGTGGTGAAGGTTCCAGAATGCATGGATAGGCATAACGATATCTTTAGGATTCCCTCGTTAGGTAAAGGGAAGTGTGGTGGAATGGGCTGGAGATCGAGTAGGATCTACAGGCAGGGATTCAAATGGGCAGACTATGTGCACCAAGTGGCCCTTATCTGCCAGCAAATTCTATGTTTCTATGTGTCGGGCCTGGGTTCAGATCACAAAATGTAGGCCACAAGTCTGAGATCACCTCACCCAGCTCTTCCACCATCACTGGTTGAAAGTCTCTCCAAGACCACTGAATGCATCTTAAACTTACAGACTTAATACTACTGGGCTGTAACAGCCCACTTAGTGAAATCTCAGCCCTAATAGAGGACACCCTGTCTGAGAAGAGCTGAGCATACTCCTTGCATTTCATGGGTGAAACAGCTCCCAAGGGCTCCAGACAGGCAGGATGGAGAAGCTTGTCCACAGTCTGAAAGAGATGAGCTGGTGTGTTCCTCCCACCAGCAATCTCGCTGGACAGGAGCACTGCCTTTTTATGGGTGATTGCCCTTTGATACTCACTGACTCACTATAGTAAACCATCAAAGCCAGTCTGTCATCCTGGGTCCTGGATTTCTCCAAAATGCTCCAGCCTCCACCCCTTTGCTTTCAAGTTCCATTAGCTCGCTGTTAGACCATGGCAAGGTAAGGCTTGAAACCAGCAGGTGTACATGAACTGATACCACAAGATCAAATGCCACAGTGACTACCCTGTTATAGGCTGCCACTGCTTCATTCAGTCTCCTGGAGCATGCTATCAGCACATCTGAGGTGTCCAGTACTGCCATGAGTCCCTCTGGCCAAAGCCCTCACAAAGGGTGCAACTGGACCACCTTCACAGTGGGTGGACAACAGAAGGGGCCCTGAAAGCAAACCTGATGGCACAATGATCTGACCAACTGAATGGATCAATTTCGAGGTTGGCAATCTCAAGCACCATAAAGAATATCAAGTCCAAGGCATGGCCATATTGGTGGGTTGCGGAAGTAATAGCTTTTGCAAGGCCCAGGGATACCATACCCTGGAAGAAATCCTGATAAAACTGCAAGAGTTCATCATTGACCCAAACATTGAAGACAACTAGAATAAGCCATCTGGTTAACTCCAACGCCATTTAAGCAACGAAGTATGCAATTTCCTGCAGAAAATCCTACTCACTCCATGGAGGTTGGTACATGAGGAGGATTCTGTGACCTGCACCTGGACCCCCACACAAAGCCACACATTCAAACGATGATGTATCCCCCACTGTGTGCAACACTACATTCAACTCAGATCTAAAATGGATGCCCCACCCCCCACGGTTCTTCCTTGAGCAGTGCACTATGGAAATCTTGACTGGGACGACTGACTCCAGAACCGGGCCAGCGTCATCACACAGCTTGATCTCCATAATGCAAGCCAGATTGACAGAGGAAATAAGATCCACCATAATATCAGACTTATTCCTCATCAATCTAGCATTGCACAGTACCACACTAAGAGGATTGAATTGTAGAAGCCAACCCCTCAGGTACTTGTCCACTTAGTTTGGTGAGATCCTGGATATGCAGACTAAACATGTCTGGTCTCTCTCAAGTCCCCATTTCACCCTAGGGCATCTCCTGGTCCCTGCTGCTTGGGTGCGTCCTTGTCCCTCAGAATAGGCTTGCTGCTTGGGTGCTTCCTTGTCCTCAGAATAGGCTTGCTGCTTGGGTGCTTCCTTGTCCTCAGAATAGGCTTGCTGCTTGGGTGCTTCCTAGTCCTTGGAATGGGCCTGTTCTGCCATCAGCTCCGATGCCTCCCTCTCCATGGGATGTGCCAGCTGTTCAGGTGCTACCTCTCTTCTGCTGGTACCTTCTCTTGTGCTTGAGATGCTAACAAGATTTTCTTCCTGCTCTTTATAAAAGGAGGTTCATTATCCCTGGTGATGATATTACACTGTTTGAAAGGCAGAACCAGGGCTGCAGCTAAAATTTTGGGGACCAGGACAAGACAGTTGAGATGGGCCCCTGTCTCTCAAACCAGCTAAGGACAGGGTCTGAGGGCTGCCAGTCCCCCAGAAACTCTGGGGGTATATATGCTCCGTGGAGAGTTTTGGGGCTTTTATTGAAGATAAACGCACTTTTGTTACATCTTTCTTACCCCTGACTCCAGGAAGAAATCATACCCCCCCCCCGTACTTAGGGGCGTGGTAGACTCTAGCAAGCCTTAGAGTCTGCAACTGGAACTTGGGGTTTGCAACTGGCAGAACAACAACGCCATCACCCAGACAACCAAATAGGCATTACTGTAATATACTGTGCAAAATTTTTATATAGTAGTGGGATCTGGTTGCCACTGGCCCCCAGAAGCTCTAGGATTTTAGATGCCCTATGGTGAGTTTTTGCTGGTTTTATTGAAGATATAACAAAATTGTAAACATATGTGAACTTCCTCCTATATAGGTTTGTCTGTCTGTCTCTCTATAGTTGGGCTGGCATACATGCTGTTTGCCACTCTGCTCCCTGATGCTGCACCACAAGACAAGTTTATGGGCAGCATCCATAGTCCTAAACTTGAAAAGTATGAAAATGGGGATCACTGTGTTAACACAAAGTAGGTGAGCCTGGGATGGAACTGGGCCAGTCACTGACCTTCCAATCAGAAGCCCAGGTCAACTGGCTACCAGATTCCCTTCTGTGTGTGAGCAGGGGATTTTGGAATACAGCATTGTATCTTAAACTGGCTTGGGAGAATGGAATGCTTATGCAGCACTGCCACCTGCCAGCTCCCCCCAACCACCCATCTAGGTCTGTGGGCAGAGAAGGATTAGCTTTTCCTCAGCTAAATGTTTACTAAATCCTCCTATTGCAACGGCCACAACACAAACCCAAATAGTGTTACTGACTGACAAAGTCCCTCAGTCCATCTAGTAGTAGTGAACAAGTGCTGCCACTACTCCTTTACATAGCAGTATGTGGCATTACAGAGCATGGGGCTGGGCAGCAGTTGTGTGCCACACCACCACCCACGCCCATCTCTCTCTTTATCCCTATGTTTTGGCAGGGCCAGCCTGTTCTAAGCCTTTTGTTCTCCTGCATAGCAAATTCTCTGTGACCCAAACCCTTCAGTACAAAATGGCATGGCAAAAAGAATAACACCCCCACCTGGGAGGGCAGGCTGCAACACTGCCAACTCAAACTCACCCTATATGTCTGTCGGTGAGTAGACTCTTCCAAGTCTCTGACAGTCTGATTCTCTGGTTGTCTGACAGCAGTCAGGTCATATTGAGACAAGCAACACACTCTCCTCTGCTCTCGATCAAAGAATTATGCTGGTGGCTGGCGGCCACCACCTCAACTGGGGGTCTAAGACTATACCGTGACTCCTGCGACAGAGAGCACACTGACTGACTGGGTTCATCATCAAGACCCAGAAACTACGAGGATGGATGCTCACAGTTCACTCACACTGTCCAGTCTTTGAGTCATTAAGTGTGACAGCATGAGTCAGGTGGGAAGTGTGTTGCATGACTCGCGAGCTCTTCATCTAGCATGTGATGCTGTCCTGCAGCTTATATATTCACAAGTCTACTCACCCAGGCCCATCTGCTCCATCTCACCAGCACAGCGTGGTGCGGGCGTGGCTTCCATTTGCATATTCAAGTTTTTGGGTGGCAACTTGGCAAGGGCCCTGGGGGTTCTGGAGGATTTATTATATAGACTATTAAATATGCCCTTGCCCTGGGGCCCCAGACTGAGTGTGGACATGTATGCCTTAAAAAAAAAAAAAAACACCAAAGGAAAAAGCCGCAGGGAAAAAAATGCCAGCTTTTTGGCCAGGCCCCCTGAGATCGGGGCCTGGGACAACTGTCCCCACTTGTCACCCCATAATGGCGCTGGACAGAACTACAGTCAGAATTGAAGCAAAACAGAATATTGCCTGTAAACTCACAGTTACAGTCGAAAGACTCTTAAAAGCAGTTGGACTAATAGCTATTCTTCAAAACATTTGGCATTTACAGTGGTGTGGCATTTTCCTTTCCCTCCATTTCTGTTTCCAGGTGTGCTGCTCTTCAGGTGCATTACCACTCTTCTATTCCTGTCAGATCTGGTTACATTTGGGGTTGCATAACAGTTTGTGGTTCCGAATTTGGTCGTATCTTCAGTCCAATATACAGTGGTAGAGTGAACTGCCTTTCAATCTGATGTCTATAGTCGCATTTTTCAAGCTCCACAATGCCTCATCATATATTGTGCCCGACTTCAAGACAGCCAGCACACAGGTGTAGATTGGCTCACACTTTTCACACATCACAGTCACATCATACCTCCCTGCTCCTCGGTATCCGATTTGTCTGCTCTTAAATCCTTAGCTTGTGATTTGTCACAATTCATGGGCACGCCTTTTGTACTCTACTCTGCTGTATAAATATTGTGCATTTTGTGGTATTTAATCACATTGTTTGGAGGAAATTTGAAAATTGAAAAATCAGCACCATTGCATTGTCCCTAACATCCACTAACCCATTATGGCTGCCAAAAGGATGAGACTGGAGCTGGCTTCTCAAGCCTTGGCCGGTCCCAGCTCACAGCAGTCCAAGGGTCCAGACAGAGCCTTCATGGAAGCTTTTCAGTGAATGAAGGAACTGGGAGGTTCCAATTGGTGGGAGGCTGTGGCCAGGCTGGATCTGTCATTGCAGGCTACTGTCCCTGTAATGCAGGCCCCATGGGCATGCAAGGCAGGGCCTAGCATGAGCGGGGATACCCCAGCTGGCGTTCAAGAGGTAGTGCCAGGTAGGCATCCTGCCCATCAGAGACAGCCATCCGCATGCCTCTTAGAATCAGTAGCTCTGTTGCCTAAGGGGAGGAAAGCAGGAAGAGGTAAAGGGATATCAGCAGCAAAGCAGCAAGCAAGAGTCACAAAGGGTAGAGGTCAATGGTGAATGGCTGAAAGTACAGGCAGAACCTGAGCAACGTAGGGCGGAACACCTGTGATGCCTAGAGAAAAAGTGGAGCTGAGGCTCATGGGGCGTGATGGATATGAACTCGCTGGTGAGTCTGGGGGTTTGATTTCAGAGGACTCACTCTACACCTCAGAGGTGGAGGAGATGACGGGGGGGTGGAGGACCAGGAGGAAAATGATGCATCCTCCATAGCGGTACAATCCCCGTGAGGTTGCAGACATGAAGTTCCATTGCTGAAAGAGAGGTTATGCCCCAGATCCTGCTCTAGAGATTGCGAGGAGGTCACGGGTGGGTTTACTCAAGGCCAACAGGCCTCCAAATGAACCCATTGTCATATGTGTGTGGGATTTTTGAACACCAGCAGCCCTGTAGCCTGCCACCCCACAGAGAGCTCTGCAGCATTGTGGAGGACCCATACGGGCAGGACGATCCTGGGGTTGGGGCACATGCCTGTGTCTCAGAGACCAGATGGGGGGACAGCAGCGGGTCCCAGTACAGGCCCCTGATCGGACATATCCTATGACTTTGGGCCCGGCAGCCATGGCTAGAACTAGCCCAGGTCAGGCCCAGCTGGAAGGTGGTATTCACACAAATCCATGGGCTTCCTTTCCATGGGCACCTCCTTGGACACAAGGCCCCCCCTTTCTGGCCTGCATACCCATGGGGATTGGGTGGCCCGGTGGGCCAGAATCCCTGGGGATGTTAGAGAGCTCTTTTATCATGACAAATGGGGCCATTGTCCCAATTCCACTAGGCTGGGACAAGTAGGGGGCAGGGTGGCCCTGAACCACTATTCAGGGCCCCTCTCCTGTGCCCTCATGGGAATGTTACCTTCTGCAGCTCCAGGGGTGAGCACAGGGCATCAGGCAGCAGTGGGGATGCAGCAACATGAGTCTGGGCTGGGGGGAACAATACACCTGGTGGAACTAGCATGCTAGGGGGTGGCAGTGGCGGTACCCTTACCACGGCCCCACCAGGAGATCAAGGGAATAACTCTGCTGACAGGGGGAAGGTCCAAGTGGGCCAGCAGGGTCCTCTGGGACCTTGGCTGCAGCTCAGCCTGGTGACACAACACAGGCTACACCCTCTGCCCCAGCATCCATGGACAACAAATGGGCATATGCAAGATTAGAGGATCCCTTAGGGGATCACTTAGCAGACAATGTGAGGGAAAAGATTTGGAAGGGAGACTACATAGACATGTTTTCTGTGCTACACAGAGAACTCTTGGAGGAGGAGGAGAATGACAAAAAAGGAAAAAAAGAGAGGGTACGGAGGCCCAAGGTTCCCTTTACTTTTGAGAATTAGACTGCAGCTTTCAACATTTTTATGTCAGTGTACGGGATGAAGTACCCAGATAAGCTGCTACCCTTACTTAAGTACAGGGATACCATTAAGTTTGCTCACTTGTCCTTTGACGGGTTTGCCTGGCTCAAATATGATGAGCAGTTTCATCTGAAATTGGCTCGACAACCCAGTCTGAAGTAGGAAAATATGCATCTTGACTTACGGGCCAGGTACATGACCGGGGCAGACCTAATTCGGTAACATACACTGATAGCGGGCATGTGATTGCCCGACCCAGTACCGGTGACAGAAAAGAGTTCAACAAATGGGACAGTAAGGCATGTTATGATTACAATACAGGGAAGTGATTTTGGGGCCACAGTAAATTCCAACATGTCTGCAAGTCCTGTGGTGGAAGTCACCGGGTCACCGAATGTAAAAAAGCCACATCCGGACCTTCAGGTCCACCCCATTCTGACAAGTCAAAGTTTGAGGCTGGCTAAGCTCGTAAACACTCAGTAGGTTTGCAGAGGATGTTGATATGGCTTTCCCAGTACCTGACTAATAAGCAGCAGACTTTTGTTGGCTGGTTTTAGCACAGGATTTGAAATCCCTTACAGGGGCCCCTGAATTGCTATGGTAGCCTGCAACTTAAAGTCTGCTATTGCTCTGTCTACAATGTTGACACGCAAGATCGAAAAAGAAGTACAAGAGGGATGGGTAGCTGGCCCTTTTGGGCAACCTCCTTTCCCAACACTCTGAGTGTCCCCGCTTGTCCTTATTCCAAAAAGGAATGATGGGAAATAGTACCTGATCCACCACCTCTCCTACCTGAAGGGAGGATCGGTGAATGACCACATTGCACCAGAGGACGTATCAGTGAACAATGCATCCTTGGATGCGGCGATCGATTTGGTGTGGGATTTAGGCACCGGCACCTTGATGGCAAAGAGAGCATATAAAGTCAGCATTCTGTTACTGGTACTGCACCAAGGGATTATGAACTCTGGGCTTTACATTTCAAGGGCAATGGTATTATGACACAGCGATGCCCATGGGCTGTTTGATTAGCTGTTCTGTTTTTGAGGCATTCTCTACCTTTTTGGAATGGGCCAGTAAGGTTTTCATGGGGAACACTGTGATCATTCATTATCTTGATGATTTTTTATTTGTAGGTCACAAGGATTCTGGTAAGCATCAGGACACTCTAAATGGTTTTCAGACCCTGATGGACAACTTTGGGGTATCGCTGGCATTAAAGAAAACAGAGACTCCTACCACATGCATATCATTCTTAGGTATTGAGCTTGATTCTGTGGCCATGGTATCACGGTTACCTTTGGACAAGATAAAAAACCTATGTCGGTTGTTGGGCGAGGTTATTGGAGCTCAAAAGGCCACCATAGTGCAATTGCAGTCCCTGCTATGCCACCTCAACTTTGTATGCCAGGCAGTGAGCCCTGGACGCCCATTCCTCAGAAGACTGGCGGCGGCAATGTCTGGGTCTTACTAAACCCTACCACCATATACGGATCTCAAGGGACCTCAAGGCTGACTTGTGGGTGTGGGAGGTCTTTTAAATGATTTTAACAGGATAAGCATGTGGCAAGACAAGGCACACCATCACCATGGATTGGATATGATGACCGATGCTTCTGGGGGACTGGGTTTCGGGGCGTATTTCAAATGGTCCTGGTTTGCGGAAATGTGGCCGCCGAATTGGGAGGAGCAGGGGTTAACAAAAACCATGACGCTGCTAGAGCTGTTCCCAATCATGGTAGCAGTCCGGGTGTGGGGACACAGGCTGAAGAACCGGTCAGTGATGTTCTTCTCTCACAACAAGGCAGTGGTCGATATAATCAACTCACAATCTTCCAAATCTGAGGAGGTGATGAGGGTATTGCGAGTGGTTGTGTTATGCTGTCTCTCTTTGAACATCCCATTCTGGGCGAAACATGTGCCTGGGAAGGATAATATGATCGCTGATGCCTTGTCTCAGTTGCAGTTTGATCGCTTTAGACAGCTGGCGGCACACACGGAGGCATCCCCAACACTAAAAAAGGACACAGTTTGGCAGCTTGGGAGTCAGGAAAGTTTCAATGGGTTCAACTTGCTGTTGCCCTTCAACCTGGAAGAAATATTCAGGTAGTTTTGCAGCATTTGCCTGTTTCTGTTCCTCCATTTGGGCACATTTGTCCAGGGTAGCTTTCATTTGGCAGGCACTGGGTTATTCTGACCCAACCAGCAATTTCACAACCCACAAGATGCTGGAGGGGTGGATCAGATCCAGAGGAAAAGGTGAGACCCCAGGAAGCCAATCGGCCTAGGCGAGCTCATCACCAACATACTGGCATCCTTAGGTGCAGTATGTAGCATGCGATTGAAGGCTCAGTTATTCAGGACCTTCTTGCATGTGCCTTTATGGTGCATTCAGGATTTCGGGCTGGTGCCAGACTCAAAAGCATCTGTGGGGGATCTAACATCTGTGGAGGATGCCTCCTGGATGCCCGATTGGGTGGCCCTCTTGCTCCTAAGTTCCAAAATAAACCAAGCTGGCCTTCCAACAATGATCACATTAAATCAGTCAAGTGCCAGTGAGTCCTGCCTATACACCTTGCGGAGGCATATATGGCAGATAGACCTGTGGGAGGGCCATTTGTTTGTGCATGGGGATGTATCCCTGGTGACCAGATGCCAATTTACAGCAATCATTCATAAGAGTTTATGGTTCATGGGTAAGGACCCGAAGGTTTTCAACACTCACTCATTCCGAATCAGGGCAGCTACAGAAGCCTCGAGATTGGGCTTGGGGCAGGTGCAGATTAAGAAGATCAGCAGATGGTCTTCAGTGGCCTTTAAAGGATATATCAGGCCTCAACAGGGCTCGTAGGTTGTACAAGGGTAATGGAAGTCTGATGGAAACAAAAGGTTACAATTATGGATAATGACTTTTTGTTTACTTTATAGCAGAGTGAGGAACACGACCAGATATATGGGTCATCGGGCATTCTTACATCTGGGAGGCACACAGTTGAGTGTTGGCCTGCCCGATGGAGTACAGCTTGGGGTCCCTAAGGAACACGCAAGGCTTCACTGACAGGAAAAGGAGGATGCACTGGGACAGCTGATGGACACCATGATCAGACTGGGTTGGATAGACAACCACCACTGGTGTTGGTGGTGCACTTGGGTGGAAATGATTTGGTAGGGTTGGGGTCCCAGACTTTAGGAGAAATCAAGTGGCTTTTGGCCAAGCTTCAGGCCCTGCTCCCGACAACTAGGCTGGCCTGGTCTAGGATCATCTCACGGTGGCAGTAGAAGGTGCCCACAGCGTCCAAGAGCATTGAGGAAGCCAGGAGGGAGGTTAATTGGGAGATGTCCTGGTTTGCCTCCCCATGGAATTGCCATTCTGTGTTAATTCCTCATACCCAGGAAACGTGATGGGATGGATAGCAGGGATGGAGTACATCTGTCGGGAATTGGGAATGACATTTTCAATGCTACAATTCAAGACTTTTGTGAGATCTTCTTAAAGCAGGTGAAATCTCTGGAGCATTAGGGGGAAAATGAGCTATGCATGTTAGAGTGGCGTAAATTCAGGCTGGATGGTTTAAAATAAGTGTTTGTGGTATTGGGTGACCTGGGCCCTGGTGGTGCAACCCTGGGGTGGGTACACTACAAAGGAAAAGGGTCACCCAAAAACACGGTGGGCATGACAGGAGCTCATGACTGGAGGACGGGGAAGGCTGCCCTGAGCAGGCACCGGCCCAGCTCAACGGTCATGGGGATTCCCCGAGATGCAGTTGGGTGGGGGGGATTGTCCGAGGGAGAGGCATGGCCCTGGGCAGGTCTGCCCTACTCGAGGGCCAGAGTTCCCCCATTGGAAGCACCATACCATCTGAATTCACTGCCCTAGGGGTCTTTTTTGCATTTGTAAATGTGTACAATGTAAGAACTGTATATAGACTTTTATTTGAAATTGTAAATCAAATGTTTGCTGTACAGTAAAGCTGCAGCATTTTTATGCCAAGAAATTGAAACCTGGTATGTGTATGCATTTATTGTGGATCCAATTGGGCAATGACCTCCTCGGCCTCTCACCGGGGGGGGGGTAATGCTGCACACAGTCCACAATGGGAGGTGTGTGGGGGAGGAAACTGGGCCACCATGCCATTGGTGAATGGTGGCCCAGATTCGCTTATGTGGCCAGTCCAATCAAAGATGGCCCCCCTGGGGGGGCGGCCTAGGCTTCTGGCGGAGGGATCATAGGGGGTACTAAAGGGTAGGGCAGAGGGGAATTATCCCTTTTCTGACCCCGGTCTTACCTGCATACATCCCTCCTACCCACCCTTTCTTTGGTTTTGCATTGGCCACGGCAGTTACAGTGGGTTGCAGGTTTGATTAATCCTCATGGGTTGCCTTTTAAGTTGCAGCATGGGTTAAGGGAAAGGGGTGTAAATTCAGGCTGCATGGTTTAAAATAAGCATTTGTGGTATTGGGTGACCCGAGCCCTGGTGGTGTGACCCTGGGGTCAGGTACTCTACAAAGGAAAAGGTCACCCAAAACATGGTGGGCGTGGCAGGGGCTCATGACTGGAGGACAGGGAATGCTGCTCTGGGCAGGCACCAGCCAGGCTCAACGGTCATAGGGATGCCTCAAGATGCAGTTGAGTGAGGGAGAACTGTCCAAGAGAGAGGCATGGCCCTGGGTGGATCTGCCCGACATGAGGGCTAGAGTTCCCCATTGGAAGCACCATACCATCTGAATTTGCTTCCTCAGGGTCTTTTTTGTGTTTGTAAATGTGTACAATGTAAGAACTATATATAGAGTTTTATTTGAAATTGTAAATCACATGTTTGCTGTACAGTAAAACTGCAGCCTTTTATGTCGAAAACTGAAACCTGGTGTGTGTGTGCATTTATTGTGGGTCCGATTGGGGTTTGGACAACGTTATAAATCTATCAGACCACTGCCTAACAGAAGCTGAAATCAGCATTTTGAGTAAAGGATTGTCATTTATACTGAAGTCTGACTTAGACTTTTTCCAAACGACAACTGATATTCACAGACTTTGCAGAGCTTTGCACTTAAGGTGTTTCTACTTAAAGGATGGCAACATGGGGAGAACACCTCTGGATCTAAGTGTGAGTAATGGTGATTTTTTTCCGACTAACAGCAATGACTTAAGTATTGATTTGAATAATGTAATAACTACACAAGCAATTGCAGATCCACTGAATGAATTTGAGGCTGAACAAATAGGGGATAGAATGGTAAGGAAAAAAACAAGGACTTTCTGCCAACCCCCTCAGCTGCAGTCAATATCTTTCAAAAGCTATGCAAGAGAGACTTAGAGGTATTAAAAACTGAAGAATATACCCCAAGCTTTTTTAATGTGTCAGCTATTGAAAGGGAAGTTTTAGAGGGTCTGAAGAGAAACAATAAAATTATTGTCAAACCAGCAGATAAGGGGGGAAGTGAAGGGATACTAAACACAAGTGATTATGAAAATGAAGTGGAAAGGCAGCTCAGTAATAGACAATTTTATTTATCGGTAAATCATGACAAAACACAAGATATTAAGAAGCTAGCAGATAAATTTCTGGGATGGACACAATAGGAGGGGCTCATTAATGAAAAAGAGAAACAATATCTCACTACTGAATGTCCCTTGTAAGCTCAGTTTTATTTACTGCCAAAAATTCATAATACATTAGTAAACCTGCCAGGAAAACTTATTATCTCCAGAATTGGAACAGCTACAGAGGCATTAGCAAAGTTTGTTGATGACAACTTGAAAGACTTACAGTAGTCCCAAACTTGCCCTCACATATTTTAGACACTGGGGATGTTCTAAACAGGCTAAGGGAGGTTCAGTTAGAAAGTAATTAGGTGCTAGTTACACTAGCTATCAAATCATTATATACTAACATTCCCCATGCAAAGGACTACAGGCTTTGAGGTACTATCTGAACAAGAGACCAGAAGGCAGTAGACCAGATACTGAACTATTAATAGATATGACAAAGATCGTATTAGAAAATAGCTTCTTCACATTTGACAACAAATTCTATAGGAAACAAAATGGAACTGCAATGGGGGTAAGTCTGTCCCCGAACTATGCAAAGTTAAGCTTGGGGTACTGGGAAGAGAAATTTATTTGGAACAAACATGCTGACCTATTCTTTGATAAGATTCAAGTTTGGAAATGTTTTATTGATGATGTTCTCATGGTATGATGAGGGGACATGCATGAGTTGAAGAAATTTGTCCGGTACCTTCATGATTCAAATCCAGATTTGAAATTTACATGTAATTTCAGTGAAAAGGAGGTGTCCTTTTTAGATCTTAAGATTTTTTTTATTTTTTTTATTTTATTTGAATCTAGGATTACAAGTACCTTTGAGCCAAGGCTCTTTTACAAAGGTTCCACGTCAGATGCGGTACAATTCAAACAAGGCATTGAATAACAGTATAACAATGGGTTAAAGGAAGTTACATACAGTTTTATACATTCAATACAGTGGTAAAAATGTCAGAAGGAGGTCTGGTAACAGGGTTGACATGGTACAGAGGAGAGACACAGTGGTGGGGTGTGGCCATAGGTACTTGTCAACTATCAGTTAAAGTGCTACAGAGGGTAGGGATGGAAGGTGGGAGGAGGAGAGGATGAATGGGTGTATGGGAGAGGGAGTTGAGGGTGGATATGGTTAAGTGCTAGGTGGAAAGAGCAAAAAGGAGAGGGAGAACAATTAGGAAGGAGAGTCATAGGAGCTAGATGCAGACAGGATGTGATGGAGACTGGATTTGAATGGACCAAGCTTTGGCACTGAGGCAAAGTCAATGTTGACACCATTGAACCAGCTGGGAGCTCTGTGCACAAATGATCTTTGCCCTTATGTGGTGCAGAAATGCGGATATGCAGAAGCTGGGATTCAGAGCCCTTGGTGATGTGAGAAGTCCGTGCTGGGCAGAGGAGAGCTTGGACTCCTGTGGGAGCAAGGCCTAGTGTTATTTTCTTTGTCATAAGGCAGGTTTGATACTTGATCCAGTTTGGAAGTTGAAGCCACACAGTCTGTGCGTAGAGATCATACATGTGGGTGAGGCAATGGGTGCTGGTTATGAGACGGCAAGCTTTGTTTAGTGCAATGGATATGCGCCTGAGCGCAGTGGCAGAGGCAGAGCCGTAGATGATCAGGCCGTAGTCGATTATTGAGATTACTGAGCTCTGTACTGCAATCCTTAGCATCTGAGGTAAGGCACTGGCAATGCTTGAAGAGTAGACCAATGCGAGTATTGGCAGTCTTGGCAATGTTGTCAATGTGTAGCATATGATATGTTACAATTGATGGTATACCAAGATATTTAAAGGATTGAACCTGTTCGAGGGTTGCACCAAGGCAGTTTTGATCGTGATGGGATTGAGTCTATGTTTGTTGTGCAGGCTGCAGAAGAGCATGAACATGTTTTTTGTAGTTGAGAACCAATTTATGTGTACTAAATCAAATTTCAATTGAGGTGAAGGCAAGCTGTAGATTCTATTCAAGGTGGTGGATCACTGTGAGTGGAGATTTTGGTAAAGGATGATGGCACTAGCCACAACTCTATTTCAGAAGCCAACTGATCATACTACTGTTTTGCTTGCAAGCAGCTGTCATTCTTGTCACACCATAGAGAACATCCTAAAAGTCAATTCTATCTGGTTAAAAAAATGCAGTGAACCACTTCATCTGCAGGAGGAAATGACGGACTTGAAAATAGGTTTAGAGTAAGGGGTTATGCTGAAACTGTAATCCAGAAAGCCAGATTAGCAATAAAAAGATGCATAGAGACACATTGCTACAGAAAAGGGTACCAAATTGAGATATACCAGAAAGCCAAGATCTAGTTAACTTTGTAGTACCTAAGCAGCGAGGTCATGGAGAGTATGAGACTTGATATATAAAACTGGTATGTGCTGGGAACAGACTACAGGTTAAAAGAAACAACTAAGAATCCACCAAGGATGTCCTACAGAAGGGCTAGGAAAATAAAGGACATATTGGTACATCTCTCACATCAGGTACAAAAAGTGCCACAAGAATTGGATGCCACCACTTCCAAAGGGTGCAAAACATATAGGCATTGTAAATACTGTGATGTGGTTAAAGACTGTGCCATGTTTAAAAGCCCAGAGGATGAAAGGATGTTCAACATTAACCAGTTTATAGATTGTGACACAACCTATATTATATTATATACCTCTCATCATGTACATGTGGATCTTATTATGTTGGGAAAACAAAGAGAAAAAATGAAGGAGAGGGTCAGTAAACATACGAGGGCAATAAAAACAGTAGTCTGGATTATGTATGGGTACATCATATGTTGAATGCACAAAACAGAAATGAACATGAGTTACAGTTCATTGGTATAGAACATATCCAATTGAGATTAAGGGAGGTGATAGAGGCCTTCTAAGTAAAAAGTAAATGTACTGGATAAAAACACTTGGTCATATAAACAAAAGGTTTAAATGAACAAATAGAGATTAAACCATTTTGAAAGATAGACACTAACCATATTCTTTTGTGTGTGCTTCCTTTTAGGTAAAATTAAATGAACTAATGTTGAGAAAAAAAACATTATCATTACAGATTACCTGAAATCATCCAAGCAGACCACTAAAGCAGTAGGTAAGGCCAGATGGATGTTGTGTGTATTAGTAGGGGTATCACAAGTTGGAAGAGAGAGGTAATCTCCCTTTACAAGACACTGGTTAGGCTCCCATCTGGAGCATTGCATGCAGTACTGGAAACTACACCTGCACAAGGACATTAACAAAATGGAGGCAGTCCAGAGAAGGGCAACCAAAATGGTGCAGGGACTGCATCAGAAAACATATGAGGACAGATTAATGGAGCTCAATATGTATGCCCTAGAGTAAAGGTGGGAGAGAGGTGATACAATCAAAACATTCAAATATCTTAAGGGCATTAACAAGGTGAAAGAGTCTAACATGTTTCAATATAAGAAAAATAGCAGGACAAGAGGACACAGCACGAGATTAGAGGGAGGCCAATTAAGGGGTAATGTGATGAAGTTCTTTTTCACAGAAAGGGTGGTGGGTGCATGGAACGACCTACCTCAGGAAGTGGCGGATATGAATACAGTGCAGTGCTTCAAACAGGCATGGGATAGGCATCAGGGAGCAATACAGATGAGTATGAATAGATAGGCCATTGACAGAGTAAAGGCCTATGGCATATTCATAAGGTAGAAAAAATGGGCAGACTAGATGGGCCTTGTGGTCCTTATCTGCCGCCATCTATGTTTCTATGTTAAAATGGACAGTGTCTTATACCAGGTTTTCCATTACTTATCTGTACATACTTCTTGCCTTTTCTGTAAGTACATTTTTCAATACATCCTTGAAATAGATCTGAGATGGACTAGAAAAAAATAGGTAAACACCTATGAGTTCCAAATCTAATCTGTCCTATAAGTACAAGTTTCTGTAGATTTCTTGGAATTAGTTTCTGATGAACTAATTGAGAATAGATACTACCTATGAGTTTCAAGTTTAATCCTAATTGCCCTTACAGCTCCCCACGGTACCACTCTATGACACTTGTTTATTATGTACATGAATACTCCCCAGGAAATCTTAAAATTAATTATACAAGTGCATAATAAGTGTTGTAACTATATGATTGTGGCTGTCATTTACATAGCACATGACTTCCTTGTGGGTTATCTGTGTTTAATAATGAGCCATAGTTTTATATCGCTTTCTCTTTCCATTGTTTAATAAAGTAATTTTCTTAAACTTTCTGTACTGTCTCCTTATTCTGCCCTTTGTAATGTAAATTGAGGCTGAATTAAATAAGAGTCCAAGTAACTATGTTTAGAAAAATAGTGAATTTAGGATTATGAGTTTTTAAATACAGTATGTCTCCACTATACATTTTGTATAAGGTGATTGTTCATTAATTAAATTCACTTAATTAAATAGTATGACAATTTGTCACAATTGTGTTAGTGTAAGTTTAAATATGATATTGATGTTCATTTTTATAGGTATTCATTAGTGAAAACCATTCACTCTATTTATTAACACTATTACTTTAAGAATTTGAATGAGTTCAATGACATGTGACAATTTTATGCTATTTAAGCATCTGAGCTATAGGGTGCAGTATCTTTGACAAACATTCTTATGAGTTGAAATGTTAGATTATTCTCATGTGGTTCCCTGACCCTGGAGGGTCATTCTGACTGTTGTTTGGCAAAATAAATGAAGTATTAAGTCTTTAAAAGAATAGTTTTCTGGACTCCTTGTGTTCTACTGTATGCCTGGGTAAGTGCCGTGACTTGTGATTGAAAGCTACCTATTGTAGTCAAGCAATGAAAACAAGTATAGTATAAACATTTAAGCTGCAACCTCCTCTACAGTGACAAATGGTTTTCCCATATACAGAAACACATTTTCCCATATAATACAAAAAAAAAATCCTAATTGAGTACTAGGTTAAAACTGTTAATTTAAAGCTGACATTTCTTATAAGGGTGGAAAGATTACTGTTATCAAGGAATGTCCCTCCTATTACTTTGACAATTCCATGACTAAAAATTACCTATTGCACTGTAAATTACTGTGCTACATGATTCCCATATTAATGAATATACATACCACCACATAAAATAATCTTTGGAGCTACTAACTGTAATATTTGAAGCAAATAGAGGTTACAAGCAATTAAAAATGAATGGGGACATTTTCATAGGAGATGCGCTGGTGCATTTGAGATATCCCGGCGCATCACAAGAAATGCATTGAAGCATGATATTCAAAGAACGGAGATGCATCGACATCTCCAGCTGCACCGCGCTGCAATAATGTCTGTGGCTCATCTGGAGGGGGTAATCCCATGAATGGGCCACATGTCCCCATATTCAGCCACGGCAGGCGACACAGCCACCTGTGCATCACAGAGATGCACCGCCCATATGCCTAACTGCTGGTTGCCCACAGACAGGCTGTTTTACTGCAGACAGCAGCAGAGCAGCCTAGTGGCAACCCTCCTCCAGCCTCGATCCACAGTGCGCCATAGAGGAAGAAAGCATACCCCCCGCCCTCTATATAATGCCCTCCATGCCCTGTTCCACCAAGGTAGGGTGACCCCCTATTTCCATAGTGTAGTGGACACCCCCACCCTGAGCCCTGAACCCAGAACCCCAATCACATCAAAATCCCAGCACTCCGGTCCAATATCCTTTTCCACAACACAATTGCATGCCACAACTGTTCCATAGTGTAGTGGCACCCCCCACACCCCTACCCCAGCAGGCATAACCCTCCTCACTGCACCCCAACAACCAACCTGTGCCAGTGACTAGCACAGCCCTCTAATCCTCAAAAGATGGCCAGCTGTCGACCAATCGGTAGTCGCACTTACTTGTACAGATGACGATACATCATCTGTACAGTAGAGACTGTGATCCCAATCAGTCAGCAGCTGGCAGTGACGTGGTGAGGAGGGCTGTTTCAGTCACTGGCATGTGCTGGATTGTGGGGAGGTGTGGGAGGGGTATGGCTACTAGGGTGGGGAGCCACTACACTATGGAAATGCGCAGCATGCGATTGTGTTGCAGAAAGGAGTATTGGACTGGGGCACCCGGGGTTTTGATGCCATCAGTTTTCAGGGCTCAGAGTGGGGGTCCACTACACGACAGAAATAGGGGTCACCCAACCTTGGTGTAACAGGGCATGTGGGGTCACTACATAAAGGGTGGGGGTTATGCTTTCTTCCTCTATGGGGCACCGTGGATCAGGGCAGTGTGAGGGCACTACATAGTGGGTGGGGTATGCTTTCTTACTCTATGGGGCACTGTGGATTGGGGCTGGGGGGGGGCTAGCCCAGCCCGATGCATCCTGCCAGGTACAGGCATGCAAATGAACTCATAATGGGCATGCATGAGGGCCATTTTTGCCAGACATGCCTAATGAGCTCACTTGCATTCTGTGGCTGAATATCTCCTCTGGGGGTGCAGCTCATCTAGAATGTACTGGTGCATCCCCCATTGTCAGTATTCAGCACAACGCAGGGATGTACCAGGTGCATTGTCGGCCTACCACCATTTGCGCTGCCTGCCCAGGCTTGCTATATTCATAGGGGATGCATGACTCATTGGGATCACGCATCTTGTCCAAATATTGCAGTCAGATGCACCATAACTATCTTTCTTGGTGGTGCATCTGGCTGCATCATGCGATCTTCCCCACCGCCTGACTATGGGGACCGTAGTATCCAATTTAGTTTTCAAAAGTAGACTCAATTTTCTAAAGTAACTTATTGTCTATAAATAAGTATTTGAACTGTCATCTCTATTCAGTCCCTAAATTGCAGACTGTTCAATTGTAGAATCCATAGGGTTTTCGCTGTTGTACTTTTTTTAAATCTCCTCTTATTGTCAGATTCACGTGTTCAGTTCCCTAAAACTCAAGACTAGCTGCTGATCCATGTCTGTGTTCCAAATAAGCCTATGCCATAGCATAATCAGTATGTAACTTATCTCAGGATTGATAGATGTTTAAAATAAAATTTCGCCACAAATTGTGTGAAATTGGCAATTTTGCTGTATGAAATTTTTTAATGAAATTAAGTGTGAAATTTAGCCTGTTAATTGCCTCATATATATATATATTTTTTTTAAAGCTCTTGGTGTCTAGTGGTCCGGCTGACTTCACCGCCACACACCAGCCTAAATGACTAGAATCTCTCAGCGATTACTGGTTGAAGTGTCAAGTTAAAGAAATTTCTTTGATTTATTTTATCTGCTTTTGAAGATTGACCTGTTCAAATATCTTAGGGCATCTTTCCTTCTCTCGAGGGATTACTTTGTCACTACTAAATAGAGTGACAGTACTACCTGCTTCCTCCTCTGCTTTTGATCGGGAAGTTATTGGCAGCCTTCACTCATCTTCATGACCGTGGTTTCAATTGAGCACTTCAATGAATGAGCCGTGCCGCGCGCACGCACTCATTCATTGAAGCGCCAGTCGGGCCGCCAGCCATGGAGGTGGAGTGGAGGCTGTGCTGGTGGGCCCGATTGGGGTGCTGGGGGAGCGGGTGGTTGCTGTCAGTCTGACTGTGGTGACAGGTGTGGGGTCCACTAGACACCAGGGGAGAGGGAAGGGATTATTTTTGGGGAATTTTTTAACAGATTGGGGTCATGGCTGGACAGGGATTGGAAATAACTGGAGGGTCTTTTCATTTGACCACTGGCCAGTGATCAGTGGGAGAGGTGTCCACTAGACACCAGGGAGAGGAGGGATTATTTTTGGGGTATTGTTTTGAACAGATTGTGTTCAAGGTTGGCGGAGATTGGAAATAACTCGGTGGGAGGTCTTCATTCGCCACCGGTCAAAGACACTTGGGAGTGGGGGGCCACTTGACACCAGGATATTGTTATATGGGCTAGTGCATAGCCAGGTAGGATTTCACAAGACACCAGGGTCAGAAGTCTCTCTGAAATCAGTCATAATTAGTGAAATGTCGCCCATGGGTGGCAAAATTGTGCTTGCAAGTGAACTTTCACCAGCTTGGGGACAAAATTTCACTCGCATTTGGGGGTGAAATTTCACATTTTGCCTTGTGAAATATTTTGCGAAATGCACAAATTCCACAAAATATTTTGCAGTGTGAACTTTTTCAAATTTCGCACAACACTACTCAGGATGGGGTTTTTTTGTGGAAAAATTGGTTTCATACCAGCCCTGCATACCATCAGTCTGGAAGTAAGATGGCCATCAATTTTATGATTGTTTTTAAGGTATTTTTATTTATACTTAGGGAGTAGAGGAAACATATGTGGACACCCCGAGAGTTCCTCTTAATGAAGGAGAGCAGGCAGCACTACTTGGTTTGCTTGGTTTCAAAGGACAAAAGAAGGCTAATGCCCATCGAGATTGGTCCCCCACCACATTGGTGGGATAATTATACCTTGAAGTTGTTAGACTCGGAGCCAACAATCCAGCCCCTTTTGAAGACTGTATTAGAGCTACTGTTCACTAAGTATTGTGGAAGGAGATTCCACAGTTTGGGGGTTCTTACTGTAAAGTAGTTTAACCTTTTTGTTGTTTTAGCTTTAGATGCAAATATCTGGTTGTTATGATACCGTGGGGAAGTCCAGCTGGAAGAGAAATGTAAGTCACAGTGGTGCATTAACTACTGAGAATTCTTGATTTTGTACAATAGGAGAAGGTCACCTCTAGTACGTCTTGTGCGTAGTGAGTGTAACCCTGTAACTCTTAATCTTTCCTTGTAGTCAAGTTTGGATAAATAAGGGACCATTCTCGTTGCTCTTCTCTGCACCCTCTCAACCCTGTCAACGTCCTGCCCCAGGTAGGGACTCCAGCAGGGGATCCATAGTCCAGATGGGGCCTGACATAAGCTCTGTACAAGGGATTATGCATTCCTGTGTCCTAGACACAAACGAACGTTGGATTTGAGAAGCAAGGCATTAGATTTCAGTTATCATCCTGCAATGATCACTAGAGGATAGTTTATCATTAATGATTACCCGAGATCACTGCTCTAATGGTGATACATGAAGGGCCACACTGTTCAGAAAATAAGTCTGCCTAGGGTTGTTCTTATCAGAGTGTACAACATGACACTTGTCTGAGTTGAGTGTCATTTTGTTTAAAACTGCCCATTCTTCGATGGATTTTAAGTTATTCCTCATGGTTTCTCTGTTTGTCAATGTAAGAACAGAGCCACACAGCTTGGTGTCATCAGCAAATTTTGAGAGACCATTTCAGGGCTAGCCTGCAGATCACTAATAAAGATGTTAAACAGGGTGGGTCCCAACACAGACCCTGTGGGACCACGCTGGTCACACTCAGTGGGTGGGAAAGTGAGCCATTAATTCTGACTTGCTGATATCTTCCATTCAACCAACCTGACACCATGATTATGTAGTAAGAGAATCCATATCATTCATTTTGTCAAGTAGGATGTCATGAGGGACTTTGTTGAATGCTCTACTGTAGTCGAGAAGTATCACATCCGTAGGGATGCCATTATCCAATGCCGTACTGACATGATTATAAAAGGAAACCAAGTTAGTAGTACAGGAGTATCCCTGTCTAAAAGCCATGTTGTGTAGTGTCAGTCAAGTTACCCCAATAGATTCGTGTCTAGTAGATTCTTAATAACTTTCTCCATGATCTTGCTTATAACAGAAGTCAGACTTATCGGACGGTAATTTTCTGGTCTAGAATGGTTACCCTTCTTAAAGATTGGGACTACAGTAGCCATTGTCCAGTCCTGAGGGATAATTCCCTCATATAAGATTTGTTGAATATAATTGAGAGTGGTTTAGTAATAGCAGCAGCTGTCTCTATTACTACCAGCCACCTATGGTGTGGATGTGGTGACTACTGCCTTGATAGTTCTTTTCTTAACATATAACTTATTTTCCCTATGCACACATTTTCCTATGCACATTTTCCCTATGCACTCATCGAACTATTGAACTGCCCTCTGCTTCCTAGACACCACACTGAAATTACCCTTGAAACCATTATGCCTTTTTTAGAAACGTGGACATTTGGGGGCTTAAGGGACACTTTGGTGAAAAACAAAAGGTTGTCCCAACACTTTATTTACTAGATAACCAACAGTGAAAAATGCATAAAATTAGCACTCACATTAACTAGAAACAAAATGATGTATCAAACCAAAATTATTGTTGTCAAACTTTAGTAAGATTAATAAATTGTGACAGCTCCAGTATTACTATAGCAGTAATTCCAGTAGCAGACAGTCACTTATGTGTTCATTTAAAACATCACACTGGTCTGTTATTCAACTTATGGAATGGGGTGAGTGTTGGAGTTGATGACACCAAGGCCTCCCCATCCCCAGATTCCTGTAGGGTGGGGTGTTAGGGTTGAAAACCCTAATGCCGCATTTCCCTGCTTTTGTTGCTTTACTAATAACCCTGACTGGTGCATTAACAACGTTTTTTTTTGGTTATGAATTTAAAATCAACTCATTTAATAGGGCTGGCAGTATGGCCTAGAGTTTAGAGTAACGAGCTTGGTACATCCAGCAGACCAGACCTTGGTTTGATTCTTACAACCTCCACTTGCATACTGTATAACTGAGCAAGTCACTTAACTGCCCAGTGTTCCCAGGTCACCCCTGGAAACAGGCACTTGTGCCTAGTGAGCCTAACCCGGTTACCAAAGACTAAAAGAAAAATATATAGCAATACCAACCCTTGATGTTTTAGGTGGTAAAATAAATCTCAGTTCCATAAATTCCACCTAATGTAATTTTGATAGTCAGATAATCGGTTGAGTTGTAAAGTCTTGCATCTGTCTAACAATAAAACTATTCTTTACATAAATAGGAACTCCTCACCCTTGACCCGATCATTTGGAAACAAGGTATATCCCTCAAGGCTAATAAATTCATTTGGTGTATGTTGCGTCAACCATGTCTCAGTGCCAGTACATCAAAACATTCTTGTTCAACCCATGAGTTCAAGTTTATGTAAATGTGCTAACATACTCCTGATGTTTAAGTGAACAAATCTGACCGTTAATGCTTGGCAATTCAGATGTATAATTATGCTTATTTACCATAGGTCCAGGATTTCTTTCGACATCCCTTCCAAGTAATAGCTGTATCACAGAAAGTAGTGCCCTCACAGCACCCCAACGTTTGTTGATAAGTTTTTGGACTTAAAATGTTTTAATCCTGTATTTTAATTCATTAAAATAATGCCAATTTCGTAGTTGTGAATGCACCTTAAAGTTTTGAATATTTGCTGAATATAACTGTCAATTCATTGTGCGTTTTTGTTTGTCATGTCGACTACCACATTTAACTTCAATGTCGTCTCCTTCTACTGTCAGGAAGTGAATGGCCAACAGAAATCCCCTTAAGCTAAGTAAGTAAAATGATTCATCGTGACTAGTGTATTAACTGTAATTTAACCCCAAAACACTTTGCCCAAACACATTGAGGCTTTCCCCAATAGCTTAGTAGCGTCCAAGTCTTTATACAAAGTCCTAGATACTGTATGCATCTTATAATCCTCAATCTATAACCAAGGTGCAGGTTCTTAGAATTTTTCTTTTAGAGTGGCTCTTGCACCAGTCACACTTTCGCGGTAATAGTAGATCTTCGAGAGAATCTTTTTTCATCAGCCCATGCCGTCCCACCCTCCTTCCCCTGACAAACATAGAAACATAGAGTTTGACGGCAGATAAGGATTGCTTGGCCCACCTAGTCTGCCTGTTTTCCTACCTAACAGATAAGCTGCAGATCCTAGTTGACCAACAGCTTACTTCCTCCTACCCCCACTTGGACTGCCTTATGACTCTCCCATGCATTCTTGAATTTCCCCCACTGTTCTTGACTCCACAACCTTCTCAGGGAGGCTGTTCCATGCATCCACAACCCTCTCCGTGAAAAAATACTTCCGCACATTACCTCTGAGCCGTCCCCCCTCTGTCTTCAATTGTGCCCCCTTGTTCTTGCACATCTTTCTGAAAGATGCTACTCTCTTAGACTTTGTTGATTCCCTTGAGGTACTTGAAAGTTTCTATTGTGTCCCCTCTCTCTCTCCCTTCTTTCCTCAAGGGTATACATATTAAGCTTCTTTAGTCTTCGTATGTCTTCTGGTGTAGACCCTGCACCATTTTGGTTGCCCTCCTCTGGACAGCCTCCACTCTGTCTATGTCTTTGCGGGGATGGGGTCTCCAGAACTGCACACAGTACTCCAGGTGGGGTCTCACCAACTGTCTGTACAGAGGGATAACAACTTCCTCTTTTCTACTATTGATGCTTTTCCCTATGCATCCCAGTATCCCCCCCGGCCTTCCTTACTGCCTTCTCACATTGCTTGCCCACCTTTAGGTCATCTGATATAATTACTCCCAGGTCCCTTTCCATATTTACTGTTGTCAGTATCTCACCCCCCAGTTGTGTACGCTTCCCCTGGGTTTTTGTTTCCCAGGTGCATTACCTCGCACTTCTTTCCATTGACTCTGAGCTGCCATACATTTGACCATTCCTCCAACCTTGCCAAGTCCCTTCTCATCCTTTCCACTCCATCTTGTGTATCAACCGTGTTGCAGATCTTTGTGTCGTCTGCAAAGGGACATACTTTTCCTTCCAAAAGCTTTACTTGGTGCTGTGTTCTTCTCCATGAGGATCTATCTGTTCTCTACCTCGCCTGGTTGGCAGTGTCCTAGTTTCTCTCCTGCAGAGAAGTGAGGAGGGAAGGGGCCTCCCACGTTTATGTAGGAGCAGACGCTTGCTGTCACCGTGGTTGGCCCCCCGTAGGCTGCTTGCAAAAGTTTCCATGTGGTCCTAGTGCCTGGCAGCTATAAGTTCCATAGGTATGGCCTGATGAATTAGATTCTCTCAAAGATCTACTCTTCCGGTAAGTACATAACTGTTCTGTCTTTGAGAGAATCTCTTTCATCAGGCCATGTCGTCCCACCCTCTTTTCCCCCTTTTTTGTGGCTTAAAACTCTAGCCTGGATTGATCTGCCTCCATTCTCTTGCACCCTTAGCCCTCTGCCTTGCCTGGGTTTGCAGAGTACTGGTTATCTTCTGGTTCCCTACAGAGAGATCCTCCAAGCATGATCTCTGGTGGGGAACTGAGAAGAGGAGAGGCTTCCCACGTTTATGTGTAACTTGACATCTGATGTCATCGTGGGCGGCCCCTGGCTGGCTGCTTGCAAAGTTTCTGTGTGGTCCTAGTGCCTGGCTGCTTATAGTTCTATAGGTATTGTCTAATGAAAGATCCTCTCCAAGATCTACTGTTATGGTAAGTATGTAGCTGTTCTTTTCTGTGTGAACATACTGTATGGTTACTCTGTAGTATTCCATTGATTCAAAGAGAGTTGTCGAGTTCTCAATATTTTGTATCACAAATTACAGAAAGCAGCCTTGAAACTGCATAAATGATGTTTTTGTTTCTGAGGCATGCAGTGCAGATCTTAGGAGTTCATCTTTTGTGTGTTTTTTTTTTTTTTTTGTTTTGTTTTTTTGATCTACAGTAGTTTGCCACCTAGTAGATTTCAGATATTAATATTGTTTTTCAGTAAAAACGTACTGGGTACAGAAATTGGGTTTAATATACACTTGTTCAGTGATGAGACTTTACCAGTTTCTGAGGATTTTTACTCACAGTTCGTGCATTTTCTCTCTTCTATAGCTTTACATGTGGCGCCAAACATGAGGCTGCGAGCGAAGGCTTCTCAGCAGTTGAATCCCTGTTCACATGAGAACATGCTTCACGGGCAAAGCGGAAATATTCAGAAATTGAAGACAGTGTACTGACAGGAGGAGGAGGAGGAAAGCCTCAGAAGAATGAAACTGGCATTTTGTCTTCTATCAAAAAGTTAATCCGAGGAAGCACACAGAAGGTACGTTGAAATTAGACAGTTAAAGTGCTGGTGGATTCAAAACAGGCAGACAGGAAAATAGTACAAATTTTATGAAGTAGACAGTCGTAGCTTTTTATTTCTGAAGTATTTTCCTTTTTCCTTTTGCTCATTACAAAGTCCTATATGAAAATACTGTGTTGGCTGTATGGAACAGCTCTTAGCATGGCAGCTGACATATCTGTTGGTATCCACCCCGCTGTTCCATCAGTATTATGATCTCACTGACAGTGACATCAAAGGTGAATGATCTGGCAGAGAGGTTGCAATGTTATGTACTGGGGGGAATAGAGATAGATGTGTCGGCTGCCAGGCAGAGTGTTGTTCCACACATCACATCTGCTAACATCAGGTAAAATAAATTCTTCTAATTAACCAGTGGGAAACGTACCTTGGGTATAAAAGGTAACAGCTGACTGCTTGTAAAAACTAATAGGAGTTTTTAGACGGCACACTAGCTCTTTAACAGCAATCACTCTGGTTATGTGATTATAAAAGTTACTAGCTACTGCACAATTGTGATAGTTATCATTTTTTTAAAATTCAAACTGCTTACTTAAACAGGTCATGACTTAGCTGGTGGCACAGCATAAGCTTTAGGTGGATGTTTAGAGCTGTGCAGGAAATGATGATGTAGGGGGCAGCACGGCACTGACAACCCAGTTTAAGCAGTGTAGTCAGCGTTGTTTAATGTATTCCTGTCTGCGGTTGCTGTCAACTGGTTCAGTTTAGATTTTACTTAGAGACGGTTCCTTCAGTAGGTCATCACATATAGGACTGCGTCGGGCTGGCCGGCAGACTTTTCTAGCAATCCCCATGACGAGGACAGCCACGGACATCACGTGACTGGCGTCAAGCGTGACTATAGTGATACGGTCCCCATGCCCGCCCTCCAGTTCTTTTCCCCGCCAAGGCCTCTTGTCGGTCGTGATTGCAGACTTCATATAGCTACCATCGGAAAGTGTCTTGCCTGAGAGTTCCTCTATAAAATTTATCAACTTTATATCCTTTTTCATTGATGTCTTCACCCAAGAAGTGCTCGACGTGTGGCACGCAGATCCCGCACAAAGACGGTCACCTGAAGTGCTTCTGTTTTGGCCCGGACCAGCCTGTTTCCTCCTGCTCTGAGTGGCAGACCTTCAATCAGGCCACGAAGAAAAGGAGACAGTAGGCTTTGGAGGTCCATCTTTTAAAAGCCTGTCTGGCTTCTCTTGAAAAGAAGATGGACCGCTTAAGCGAGCCCTCGGCCAAAAAATCTTCTCCTTTCAAGAAGCACAAGGACAAATCCTGGGAGCGGGAGTGCTCTGCAGACGAGGCACTGCCCTCGACGAGCAAGGCCCATCCGCTGCCCAGAAAGTGAGACGGTAAGTCTGTTAAGACCTCAGTGGGTCAGCCAGTCGTCGGCTCCTCCGAAGAATGCACCGCTTCAGCTGATAAGTCAGCCCCTGGCTCCTCTGGGGATCGCGCGGTGGCTGGTAGAGCCAACTACTCAGGATCTGGTGCCTAGCCCGGCAAGCGGTTAGGGCTCCGCCCTGCCGCCAACTCCACCGCTAAGACAGCTGTCTCGACAGTCGCTGAGTCAGTTCCCTGTCGGGGTCTGATGAGCGCCTCACCCGATGTTTGGCGAACCCAGAGGGAAAGCCCTCCCTCTTCTTCCCTCGCCTGTACCCTCCCCTTCGCCGGGTACTTCAGGCGATGATACTGGAGAACGCCTCGACGAAGGTCGGTGCTCTGGGTCAGCTAATGTCCCCTCTTGGGGTCAAGGAGAAGGAGGCGCCTGGCCTTGTGGTGCTGAGGTTGAGGCGCTGGAAGGCACTATCGCCACGCCCGGCGGACCGGGTTGAGAATGAGCCTGGGCGCTGGGGTGAGGTGGAGTTGGTGTCCGTGGGGCTGCGGTCTCCTCCCTTGAGGGTTTGGAGATGCGATCGCTCCTGGATCGGCCTCTGGTGGTGCTAGGAGGCACCCAGCAGGGCGACGTAGCGGACGCATGGGTCGGAGTTGCAGCATAGCGTTGCCTTGTCAGCCGCACTCTGAGGGGAAAGAACTTGCACACAAAAGAAGAAAAACCTCACTCCTGGGGATAGATGAAGGCACCTTGGCTTCCTAAGCCCACACTCCCAATTTCCGGACTGTCTCCTCTTGAGCCAGGGCTTCTCATGTGCCAGCACTTTGCCCTTGGAAAGAGAGCGGTCTGGGCGGATAGGGCGACCCTACCTCCAGAGGGTATAGACCCAGAGGTGGTGTTGGGCTGCATGAGAAGAGAGGGGAGTAGTAGTCAAGGATGGAAGTAGCGGCTGGGAGTCCCCGAGAATGCCGGAAGGAGTTCCATAGGATAGTGGTGATAGTTATTTAAAAAAAAAGGCTCCTCCTCAGTCAACAGGCCTTATCGTGGAGGCCCCTCCTCCGCCTTTAGGCAGGATTCCGGCTCCTGCTCCTACGCCGGACGTCCTGACGACAGTCTGGCAGCCTGGATCAGTCGACCGGCCTCAGCAGTTGGCCCAGACGCTGGATCAGGTCCCGCTGCCAGGGCCCCTTTGTCTGGCTTAGACACCGGATCCCCTTCCAGCGCTGGGTCGGGTGGTGCCAATCCTGATGTGGGCTGTCCCGAGGCCAGACCCCCAGCATATATACACAATGGTGGGTCCGATGTGGGTACCCCCAGTGCCTGATCTGATGGGTATTTACTCTAGACCTGAACTGTCCCACATTACCCGCAGGGGTTTGCTGGGGACTACTACCCGGCGGGTCCCCCTCCAGACTAGTCATTTTGAACAGTTCTACCCTGGATTTAATCCCTACTCTTCTACCCAGGGATTCCAGGGTTACTACCCTTAACTGGTTATTCCTCCTTCTCCTCCCCCTCAGCCTCTACCTCCAGTTGCTCTGGATTTCAAGATGCTAATTCAGACTTGGTGGCAGGGGGCAAGGTTGGAGTTGGTCTCTGACCTGGAGACTAGGCTCCCACACATGGTCTCCCGAGTAGTTCCTCTCTTATTCACGGTCCATGTCTGGGGAAGACTCGTCAGGATATTTCCGTTCCTGATAAACACCGTCCTGTCGAGGAGCGGACGATGACGATTGCTCAGAGAGGGCTGACGACTCTTCAGAGGAGTTCCTGGAGGAGCCTGATGGTCCGAGAGGCAAGGTTTCCCGAGACGGTCATTGCCGCGCTGAGGCTCGCGGTGCTGTTCCTCGCGGCTCCATCTCTGGCGCTGACCCTCCGGCAAAAAGTTTGCTCCTGATAGGTCCTAGTGCCTCCGGCGCAGATCCCAATAGTGTGAATGAGTGGTGGAGACTCGTCCAAGAAGATCAAGAATTATGGTAGGTACGTAATTTTCATTTTCTGGGTGTGAGCAAGGGTCCCAGTACTCCTGCCAGCTCGGCCTGGAGCCTGGCCACCTCGGCCCTCAGCCCAGACTTTTCCCTATATATGGGGCAGCACATCGGTACCCAGAATGTTTTTCTGAACACTGCCGCTCAGCACCCACTGCATTGCACCACTCCCTGCATCATCCTTTTCTACTCTGCTGTGTAGTCATCTGCCTGCCTTTTTATATTTTTTTGTTTCTCTCCTTCCCCCTTACTGGTACCCCTGTAACTTTATTTCCCTTTCATTGTCACTTGTGTATGACGTTATTTACCCCTGTGTTCTGATGAGGTCACTACTTATGTGCTGTCCCTTATATAGGGCCTCTGCTAGTTGCTAGGCTGTAACTGAATGTGGAGTTGTGAGGTAGCTGCTTCCTGAAATGTATCAGGATGAAGTAATGAACAGGGTACAATAACGGTAGAGCACCTCGAGGTGGGTGGGTTGAGAGGAGGAGGGGCGGGTCTTACACTTAGGCTCTCAGAAACCAAGCAGCACCTGCTCAACCCACACCAGTGTGTAGTTCTCTTAATGTAACAGCAAACTTAATAGCAAAGAGAGAGTTCCTCAGTAAATTCTGCCACTCGACTCTGCATTGGAGTCCTTTGTGTTAAACCTTTAGCGGGACAGATTAACTACCAACCCGCCCTAAAGTAAAACAAGTACTGTCTTAAGAAAACATAATGAAGTTAAATCGATGTAAGCAGATGCAATTCTAAACTAATAGCACCAGAAACAAGGTGAATGTCCTTATTGAGCGACTATCTTCCAAACACACTCACTACCTGCTCAACCCAGCCCAAAGAAACTACTAACCCAGCAATTAGTTTTTCAGCAAATAAAGTACTAAAATCCAAACATAGTTAAAAAGGAAACGATTGCAATACCATGCAGGTTCTCTCTTTAATACACACTTCCTGCCTAGCCCAGCAAAAAAAAAAAAACCGCCTACTGACGAATACACATATGTCCCAGCAAATGAGGTAATACAATCTAACCTTGTGCCAAAGTATTAACTTAGTGAAAACTTTAGTTCAAAGCAAAATACAAACCAAATGAAAAAGGTATGTTCTACAGCTTACCTACCATGAAGTACACTATCTCGTTCAGGCTCAGCCGCTACTTCCCCTGTTATGCCTGTGTCTGTTTCCTGATCTGCACGCCAAGCTTTATAAGCTCTCCTGCTTGGCATGCTTTGTAGTTCAAATTTTAATGGCATTTGTCCTCTGCTGTGAGGTGGGGGCCCCTCTCTGACTCTTAGAAACCAGTCAGCCTCTGCTCAACCCACACCAGCATGTAGTTCTCTTAATGTAACAAACTTAATAGGAGAGAGAGTTCCCTGACTCCATGTTGGAGTTAAATTGATGTAAGCAGATGCAGTTCTAAACTAATAGTACTGGAAACAAGGTGAATGTCCCTTATGGAGCATCTCTCTTCCAAACACATTATTGCCTGCTCAACTCAGCCAAACGAAACCATTAACTCAGCAATTAGTTTTTCTGCAGATAAGAAAAAATTACTTACTTTAGGCGTAGTAATATTGTTTCTTCCAAGGTGTCCTTTCGCATCAGTGACCGTATGCAGTAAGCTGACTAGGTTGAGCTGCTTTGGAGGTGGAGCTTACGCTAATTAATAAATTAATTAGCCAATCGGAAGAGAGCTTGAGGGTGTGCTGAGGAGCTTGCCCAGAGGGCACCAGAATTTTTTCAAAGCTAGAATGGGAACATGCCCATGCTAAGTGTAAACCAACAGGACTTAAAAATCTTGCAATGGCACGAACAGAGAACAATTGAAAAAACATGTAAACTTTGCTTTAAATGGAGTTCTAAAGTTGAGAGAAAAATTTGGCAATAATGAGGAAACAGAATCCTTTTCAGTCAGGTTTCTGGGGGAGGAAGGGTGGGAGCTTACTGATGCCGAAGGACACCTTGGAAGAAACAAAATTACTAAGGTGAGTAATTTTTTTTTTTTTCTTCTCACCCCTAGGGGTCCTTTAGCATCAGTAACAGTATACAGACTACAAAGCAATGTAGTTGGGAGGCGGGCACAGAACCTACTTAGGGAAGAGGCTCTGCAGGACCACCGTGCCAAGTTTGGCATCGGATCTAGACTGTACTTTCAGGCAGTAGCGCTTTGTGAATGTGTTTACAGTCTTCCAAGTGGCTGCTTTGCAGACATTAAGTAAAGGAATATCCCTCGCCGCTACCACTGTGGCAGCAGTGCCCCTGATAGAATGTACCCTGAGGCCTTCAGGGGGCTGTTTACCAGCCTTGTAACAAAACTGAATACAAGAGACTATCCAGTGAGAGATGGTTCTCTTAATGGCTGGCCTTCCTCTACCTACCTCCCCATAGATGAGGAAAAGTTAGGTAGTGGAACCCGTAAACTGTTTGGTGTGTTCCAGGTAGTAAGAGAAGGCTCTTTTCACATCCAAACTGTGAAGTCTTTTATCAGGAGTGGATTTTTCAGTAAAGAATACAGGAAGGGTAATGATCTGGTTAAAGTGAAATTCGGAGACCACCTTGGTGAGGGATTTCTGTTAGTTCTGAGCTCTGCCTTATCCCTGTGAGGGATTAAGTAGTTTGGCCCAGTACATACTTCCTGTAACTCTGTAGATCTTACTTCGAGTGGGAGCTCTTGCAGCAGGCTATAACATTCAGGACTATGCCGTAGGCACTAGGACCATCTGGAAACTTTTCAGCCAGCAGTACACAGCAGGGACCACCCCTGATGCCGGCCCTGCCCTGACGTCGGCCCTGGTACAAAAAGGGGGCGGATCCAGCTCCACCTCAGTTCTTTTCCTGACGCGTCCATAGTTCCTGCAACTCTGCAGTTCTTCTTGCAGAGGTGTTGGCATCTAGAAAGACCATTTTCCAGGTAACCTACTTTAAGTGTGCCGTAGCCATGCACTCGAAAGGAGGCTCCATGAGCTTGGCAATGCACAGATTAAGGCTCCAAGGGGGAACAGGTTCCCTAATTGGGGCTGAAGACGAGTAAACCTTTAAAAAAAAAAAAAAAACCTTTGAAAATAGGCAGTGAAATGATTGACTTGTCGTTACCTATGGAAAGGTAAGCAGAAATTGCAGCTAGGTGAAGTTTTAAAGATGAGGTCTTTAGGCCTGAGGCTTGTAATTGGACTAAATAATCCGAAAGGCTAGGCACTGAGGCTTTGAGAGGATTTATAAGCTTCCCATTGCACCAGAGAGAAAATCTTTTCCATTTAGCTGCATAAGTTTTCTTGATACTGGGTTTTTTTGGACATCCTCAGGATTTTAAGGACCTGTTCTGAATACTGAGTATCTGAATACTTTTAACTCCTCAAGAGCCAAGCTTTGAGGTGAAGGGATTGCAGATTCGGATAGGTCACTCCTAGGTGTGGTAGTCGGGAGAGCGTGACTGAGAGGAAGCCAAATCGGTCTGCTGTACGACAGGCCTACCAGGAGAGGGTACCAAGGTTGCCTTGGCCAATCCGGTGCCACCAGGATCATCGTTGCGGATTGGACTCTCTGCTTCAGCAACACTTTGTGAACCAGAGGAAATGGAGGAAGGCATAAAGAAACTTACCTGCCCAGTCCAGAGTTAAAGCATCTGCTGGGATGGTCCCTATTGCAGGGGGGCCTGCAGCAGTATAGAAGAAGTTGATGGTTGAGGTGAGAGGCAAACAGATCTGTTGTGGTGTGCCCCACCTCCTAAAGACTGTGGCAAGGACTTGGGAGTCCATTTGTTGTGCCCTTGGCTGATGCGGCTCGGGGCATCTGCTGGGATATTGTCCTTGCCTGGCAGATATATGACTGAGACACTCCCATCGAGAGTGTGAGCCAGAGACCAAGGCCTTGTGCCACCCTGCTTGTTTATATAAAACATGGTAGTGGTGTTGTCTGTTCTGATTTGCACTGATTGCCCTTTTACCTGAGGGACAAAGGCTTTTAGGGCCAGGTAGATGGCTCTGATCTCCAGCAGGCTGTTGTGGCTTACAGATTCCTTGGGAGTTCAAGTGCCGCTTACAGAAAGATTGTCCAGATGAACTCCCCACCCCAGCAGGGAGGAATCTGTAGTAATGATTTTTGTGGGTGTAGAAATCTGGAAGGGAATGCCCACTGATGGGTTAGCTGTTTCCTTCCACCAGTACAGAGCTTAGAGTAAGGGTTTTTGTGACTGGAACCAGCTTGGACTGAGAATGCTTTCTTTGATACCAGTGAGTTTGCAGGTGGTACTGTATGTCCCTCATCTGGAATCTGACACCTGGGACAACGGCTGTCATAGAGGCCGTGTGTCCCAGACGTCTTAGAAAATGTCTGGGTGGCCTGGGCTGGTTCAAGACAAAAGAGTTAGCCACTGACAGGACATTTTGAATCCTGTCTGATAGAAGGAAAGCTTTGCTCTGCTGTGTATCCAGTTGTGCTCCTATAAAGCTAATCTCATAGATTTCTTTGACTGGGTAACCAGAGTGGTGGACCAAGTGGGAGCAGTTGATGTCTCCTACCTTGACTTCAGCAAAGCTTTCGACACTGTTCCACATAGAAGATTGATAAATAAGCTGGGTAGGCTCGGGGTGGGTCAGAAGTTGGTCAGCTGGGTGGCAAACTGGTTGACGGACAGAAAACTAGAGAGTGGTGGTAAATGGTATACAGTCGGAAGAGATGCAAGTCAAAAGTGGGGTACTTCAGGGATCAGTCCTGGGGCCAGTCCTCTTCAATATCTTCATTAGTGACATTGCAGATGGACTAGAGGGTAAGGCTAGTCTGTTTGCAGATGACACCAAGATCTGCAACAGAGTAGATGATCCAGATGGGGTGGGCAGAATGAGAAGAGATCTGGATAAACTAGCAAAATGGTCAGAAGAGTGGCAACTGGATTTAATGCAAGAAGTGCAAGATCATGCACAAGGAAGAGAAACCCTGAAGCCACCTGTAGGCTGGGAGGGGAGTTGCTGGCAGTCACAAAGGAAGAGAGAGACTTGGGCATCATCACCGATAACCTGAAATCATCCAAGCAGATCTCTAAAGCAGTAGGTAAGGCTAGGGGGATGTTGGGGTGTATTAGTAGGGGTATCACAAGTCGTAAGAGGGAGGTAATAATCCCTCTTTACAAGATGCTGGTTAGGCCCCATCTGGAGTACTGTGTGCAGTACTGGAGGCCGCACCTTCTCAAGGACATTAACCAAATTGAGGCAGTCCAGAGAAGGGCAACCAAAATGGTGCAGGGACTACATCGGAAGACATATGAGGACAGATTAATGGAGCTCAGTATGTATACTCTTGAGCAAAGGAAGGAGGGAGAGAGATGATATGATCAAAACATTCAAACACCTTAAGGGCATTAACAAGGTGAAAGAGTCTAACATGTTTAAATATAAGAAAAATAGCAGGACAAGAGGACACAGCATGAGAATAGAGGGAGGCCGATTAAGGGGGAATGTGAGGAAATTCTTTCACAGAAAGTGTGGTGGATGCATGAAACTGCCTACCTCAGGAAGTGGTGGCTATGAATACAGTGCAGGGCTTCAAACAGGCATGGGATAGGCATAAGGGAGCAGTACAGACGAATATGGATAGATAGGTCATGGATAGTGTAAAGGTGTGTGGCACATTCATAAGGTAGACAAAATGGGCAGACTGGATGGGCCTTGTGGTCCTTATCTGCCATCAACTTCTATGTTTCTAAAGGTGAGGAGCTGAGTTAGATTTAAGTGGGATTTCTTTTCGTTGATTAGGAACCCCAGAGACTGTAGTTTGTTTTGTGCAGCTGAGAGCCTCTGACTTGCAGAGAAGCCAGTCCAAGTATGGGTAGTCTGCCATGCCGTATTTCCTTAGGGTGAACTGCCACAGCTGCTAGGCACATGGTGAAAACCCTTGGAACTGATGTTAAGCTGGAAGCATGGCTGCAGACTGGTAATGCCATTATGGCAGTCTGAATCTCTGAAACATTCTGTGGGTCTGCCTTATTGGAATATGGAAATTGGCGTCTTTTAGATCCAGGGAGGCTAGCGAGTCCCCCTGTTGCAAAGAACGAATCACCATTTTGAGAGTGACCATTTTGAATTTTGGTTTCAGTAAGTGCCTGTTTTAAGTATCTGAGTTCAAGAATAGGTTGCCACTCCCCATTCTTCTTTTCTGAGGAAGTATCTGGAATAAAGACCTTTTCCCATCTGGGGCGAGGGTACCCTTTCCACTACTTTTGCTGATGGCAGGTTCTTTACTTCCAGTTCTAACAGACGTGTTTATGTTGGAGTTAGGGGTTTTGATAGTAAGGGACCCCTGAGAGTTGGAAACTTTTTGAACTGGAGGGGTAGGCCCTTTTCCACTACCTCCAGGACCCACTTGTCCGAAATGATGTTCTAGGATTGGAGGTAGTGGAAGAGCCTGCCCCCTACTGGATCTGGGGAGGCGACCTGATTACTGATGTCAGGGCTTAGACTGGGAAGCAGATGCGGGAGTGGTGGCAGCTCTTCTCTGGCCCCTCCTACCCCTTCCTCTATATAGAAACCTCTGGATTGGGAGTAATCCATGTGCATTGGCATCGGAAAGTATGCCCTAGGATAGAATTCCCTGCCTCTGTTTTCTCTGTAGTGGTTTTTTTGGAAGTAGAGGCTTTTTCTTTTGTAGTGTTACTCTCATAGGTGGTTTTATACTTTTCACCTTTTTCATATATACTACCCCCAAAAAGGGAATTATTTTTGCAGGGGAAATCCAGGGCTTTGGACTGGGTATCCTGCGTTAAATTTGTAGTTCAAACAACATGAAGTCTTGCTATATTATGACAATTGCAGTTTGTCCCACCATTAGAACTGCTCCGGAGGTGAAAGAGTTAACTCCCATTCTAAGAATGGAACTTAGAGCACGAGCTCGGTTAGAAGCTCTGTCTGGGTTATTTCAAACCCAAACTGTCAGATTCTTTACTCCGCCTCACTGAACAGTCGCTCCGAGATTTCTCCTACTGCTCGGTTCATTTCTCGGTTTAAACAGTGTTTTCGGTTCAAATCAACGAAAATATTATTATTTAACCATAAAAACCGATCGGTTCAAGCTCTGTCTGTGGTATCGTAAGTAATTTCAGTTTAAATTCTGTGGAACTTGTAAATGTTATCGGTTTGGGTTTTGAACCGATCAACTTCTTTAAAACTTGAAGGTACAAAAATTAGGGTTTTTAGAGTGCGGTTCCGGTTCTTATCGGTTCTAAAAAAACGGAATTCATTCGTTTTTCCAAGACCCGATGACATGGTTAGGAACTGATAAGGTCCTGCCTGTCACTGCGCAAAAGGGCAAGTTTTTGGTTAGGCTGGCATTATGTCTGAGAACCCAAAAGAAAAACCGGGCCCACTGGGTTTCAACACTGTGATGCTTGTGGGGAAGTCTTGCCAAGGCTGACCCACACACCACACATGTATATTGTCTGGGTTTGACCCAGCTCAATTCAGACTGCCAGATTTGTAAAATTTCCTGCAGCCACCCTGGATAAGAGAGTTGGCAGGCTCAGGGAACGAGAGGCCAAAAGCCCGCTGACCTGGATGGCCAGCCCGGTTTGGTGCCAACCAACCGGAGGGAGTGCCTCTGACCAGGGCGGACTACTCGGCAACGCAGTTACCTCGGATGAGCCAGTCTCCAGAAGAAAACAAGAAAATCAGCAGGTGTGGGCCAGAATTCCTTCTCCAACTGCTGCAGATATAAAGAGCTATTCAGATTGTCCAGTCACTTTCTCGGTTCCGTCCGAACCGCCACTGTCTGGTAAAAGGTCAGTTCGGTCGGTTCCACCGGTTCAGGAATATGATGTTGAGGAGTTTTATGAACCAGAGGAGGGGGAGGATGATTATGAACAGTATGAATGTGATTTGGAGGGTCTGGGTGTGCCCATTGAACCGGACATCTCCCCAGACAGACCTTTAGAATCTCCCCCTATGCTTTCTGAGTCCCCCTCTCACTTTATGTTTTACAAAAAAGTTGCTGAAACCCTCCAGCTCCCATTGGAGGAAGCTGTGAATGAGCAAGAGGAACCTGATTTTGTAGAAATGATGGATATACCAGAGTCTAGGAGATTGTCTATTCCTTTGCATAAATCATTTAGGAAACAAACAATAAAAATTTTAAAAACTCCTAATTCTGTGCCTCCTGTGGATAAAAAGATAGACAGGAGGTACACACTGTCAGGTCCTGACACAGAATTCCTTTCACAGCAATGCAGTCATGTTAGTGGTTCAGGCTGCAGCCTGTGATAAACTAATATTCCCTGGCTCACATCCTCCTGACAAGGATTCCAGGAAGATTGATGCCATGGCTAAAAAACAATACATGGCAGCGTCCTTGGGACTCAGGCAAGCAAATTACATGGCTTATGTAGCAAGGTATCAAAAATCTGGGTGGGACACTGTCATGGCTTTGTCCAAACAGGCCTCTGGCCAGCTTGCTAATGAGCTGGAACAGGTGGCTGCTGATGGCATTGAGGCATCCAAGGTGCAGTTTCATGCTGCTGTGGATTTTAATGATGTATCCTCTAGAGTCATGGCTATGTCTGTAGCTTTTCGTAGGTTGGCCTGGCTCAGGTGTACTAGCTTGTCACAGGATACCCAGACTAAGGCTATGGATTTTCCTGTGGTGGGAAATTCTCTGTTTGGGGAGCAGACAGAGAATTATATGAAGAAAATGGATGAATATAGGACTACCTATAAGAGTGCCCAAGCCAAGGAGTGGCTTAGGCAGACCCCCGGGGGTAGGGGTGGCCTTTTCACAGGCCTTTTTACCAAACCCAGGCCTCCTCTGCTTATGCTTAGAGGGGCTTCTTCAGAGGCAGAGGCAGACGGGGTGTGGGCAGGCCTGCTCCCACCTCTCAGCCTAAAGCACCTGCCAAACAGACACCCTGATGGGGTGCCCAGGGCCGATTCTCCTTTACCCGTAGGGGGCAGGTTGGCTTACTTCATTCAGAACTGGGTGTCTCTAACTTCAGACAAGTGGGTCCGGAAGTAGTAAGCCAGGTCTGGTTCTCAGCTTCAAAAGTTCCCAAAGATGAGAATCGGATCTTTCCCACCTGCAAACTCTTTAGAGACCTTTACTCTAGAAACAGAAGTCTCAACCTCCTGGCTCTCAGAGCTGTAGAAAGGGTTTCTCCCCACACCAGGGCAAGGGTCTGTACTCAGATATTTCCTTACCCCAAAAGACAGGAGAATGCGGCCCATTTTAGACCTCAGATATCTGAACAAGCACCTTTTGAAACCAAAGTTCAGAATGGTAACTCTGGCAATGATTTTACCTCTCTAAGGCCAGGGACTGGCTAGCCTCCCTGGACCTCAAGGATGCCTATTTTCAAGTCCTAATCAGAAGCTCCCACTGAAAGTACCTCAGATTCGAACTGCCCTCAGGTCACTACCAGTTCAGAGCAATGCCCTTGGCCTCACCTCTGCCAAGGGTATTCACAAAATGTCTGGCAGTAGCAGTCGCTCATTTAAGGAGAAAGATTGTTGTCTTTCCCTATCTGGACGACTGGCTCATTGTAGGCCAGTCCCCAGAACAGGTAAACTCACCTGCAAGTTACCCAGCAGCTTCTCACCTCCCGGGCTTCTTGCTAAATCTTCCAAAGTCAGTTCTGGAACCAGTTCAGGTGCTCACCTTCATAGGTGCAGAATGGACACAAAGCAGGCCAGAGCCTTCCTACCTTTAGAGAGGGTAAGGAACTTGGTGGCTCTGGCCTCCTCCTTCACTCTGCAGGTCTCTCGACCAGCAAGACACTTTTTGCAGCTCCTGGGGCACATGGCTGCAACCACAGCCGTAGTGCAAGGAGCAAGATTTCAGATGAGGGACATTCAGTTTCACTTGAGAGCCTTTGGTCTCAGAAAAGAGACCCCTTCCAAGTTGGTCCCAGTGACTCAACCCTGATCCAGGCCCTCCAGTGGTGGCAGGATCAGAGCAATTTAAGACTGGGGTCCCTTTACTCCTCTGTCTCACTCCTTGACCCTCACTACAGATGCTTCCTCCTGGGGTGGGAGCCACATGGGCGCACCTCCACTCAGGAGTGTGGTCCCCCAGGAATCTCTGCTCACATCAATTTGCTGGAACTCAGAGCTGTCTTTTTAGCACTTCAAGTGTTTTCTCGCCTGTTCAGAACAAAGTGGTACAAGTCAGAACAGACAACACCACAACAATGTACATCATCAACAAGCAGGGGCACTCTGCTCTCGGCCTTGTGCACGTCAAGCAATGAAGTTGTGGTCTCTGGCCTATTCCTGAACACTTCCTCATAGCAGTTCATCTTCCAGAAAGGACAATGTCCTAGCAGATGCTGTCAGCAGGATTTCCCAGGGCCATCACGAATGGTCTCTGGATCCTCAAGTACTGGGGATAGTTTTGCCAGATGGGGCACCCTCAGATAGATCTTTTGCAGCCCCAGACAATCACCAACTTCCACTTTTCTGTTGCAGGCCCCAGTGTTGGGCTCAGTCCCCCTGGATGCCTTTCTCCTAGATTGGGAAGGGAAGTTTCTTTATGCCTTTCCCCTCCCTCTCCTATTCAAGGTGCTAGTCAAAATCAGATCCCAGCCTTGCAGGGTGATTCTGATTGCCCCAGATTGGGCCAGGCAGCCCTGGTACCCACTCCTTCTGTCCCTAACAGTCCATCTTCCCCTGTGTCTCCCCAGGAATCACAACCTGTTAACCTGTGCCCAGGGGAGAGTTTGGTATCCGAACCTCAAATCCCTCAACCTCAAGGCCTGGCTCTTGAGGAGTTAGAATTTGCTGACCTACACCTTCTCAGGGTGTTCTTGAAATCCTGAAGGCTTCTAGGAAGCTTCCACTAGGCTACTTATAATTCTAAGTGGAAAAGGTTTTCCATTTGCGTACTGGGAAACATATTTCCCGAATCTGCTGATTTGCCCATTGTTTTGGACATATGGTCCATCTTAATTCTTTGGGCCTGAGACCAGCTACCCTGAAAGTACATTTGGCAGCTGTCTCTGCTTTTGTTTCAACAGGAAAGCCCTCCTCTCTTTCCGCTCACCTGTATTTTCCAAGTTTTTAAGGGATTACTTCATACTAATCCACCATTTAGGATCCGGCCCCTGCCTGGGACCTTAATGTTTGCATTGCCCAGTTAATGCAACCCCCTTTTGAACCTCTGTCTTCTTCTGCAGAGCTTAAGTACTTAACTTGGAAAACTGTTTTCCTAGCTGCTATTACTTCTGCCAGGCGCATAAGTGAGTTGCAAGCCTTGTCAGTAGAAACAGACTTTATTTCTTTCCACAGGGATAAGGTAGTCCTCAGGACTAACAGGAAGTTTTTGCCTAAGGTGGTTTCAGATTTCCATCTTAACCAATCTATCTCCCTTCAAGTGTTTTTCACTGAACATTATTCCTCTGGTGAGGGGAGATTGCACAGTTGAGATGTTAAGAGGGCCCTAAGTTACTGTATAGAAGCGTACCAAGGGTCACAGGTTGAATCCTCCAACTTTCTCACTTACGGTGAGGTCGGAAAGGAGACCTGCCACTAAGAGATCAGTTGCCAGGTAGACTGTCTCTGCTTGTATCCAATTTTGTTATCAGAAACTGGGGAAAGTTTCCCCTCTGGCCTGAGGGCTCATTCTACCAGAGGTACAGCTGCGCTCTAGCTGCTGCCAGAGACATCCCTATCTTAGAGATATGTCAAGCAGCTACCTGGAAAACGGTACACACTTTCACCAAGCATTACTCCCTGGATGTCCAGGCCAGGAGGGATGCTCGGTTTAGCACAGCTGTGCTTCAGAGCCTATTCCTAAGTAGGTTCTGTCCTCCTCCATGGAGGTACTGCTGTATAGTTGCAATTGTCATAATATAGCAAGACTTCATGTTGTTTGAAGAAAATTACTCACCTTAGTAATGTTGTTTCTTCTAATGGAGTCTTGCTATATTATGACCTCCCCCCCAGCCTGCCCCTCTCAGAACTTCTACTTGGGTATGGGGTGGGCAGCCTAGTGTGGGCACTAGTTATGCCCATTATATGTTTTCCACCCCTTCTTGGGGTTTTTTGGGGTGTGGTGTTTTTATTTTATATTATATTATTACTTCTGGTCCCCTGACTTGAGTCTTTGTGTTGGGACCAGCAATAGGTGTTAATATTTAGGTAGCCAGTTGGCTAGTGTAGGTTACAGCTTCCACACCGACCTTAGTAAGTTTTTGCTCGTAAAGATCTGACAGTTTGGGTTTGAAATAACCCAGACAGAGTTTCTCTAACCGAGCTCATGCTCTAAGTTCCATTCTTAGAATGGGAGTTAACTCTTTCACCTCCGGAGCAGTTCTAATGGTGGGACAAACTGCAATTGTCATAATATAGCAAGACTCCATTAGAAGAAACAACATTACTAAGGTGAGTAATTTTTTCTTCTTCACCATGCCAGGTCCCTTGGAGAGATGGCCTGTGCCATGACTGTGGATGCTGCATCATTATTGCCCAGAGCCATGTGGAACTGGTACTTAGTGGCTTCTAGTCCAGTTTTCACAGTTTCAGCAGTGGTCCTGTACCGTCTTACCTGATCTCTGGTTCCAGATGGCCAGCACTGAATTCCACAAGGCCTTCTGGAACTTCGCAGAATATGCCAAATAAGTAGAAAGGTGCAAAAGTAAGGAAGCTGTTGTGTAAGATTTGTTTTTTTTTTTGCCATAAAGTCCGGTCTTCTGGACTTTTTTTCTCAGGGGACTGAGAGGATAGTGAGACTTTAGCCTTATCACATGCTGCAGCCTGCACCACCCCTTCATTGCTAGGGTGAACATAGAGAAAGTCAGCGTCATTCCTGGCCAACTGATACTTTGTCAATCTTTTTGTCTACTCCAGACAAGGAGATGGGAGTCTAAAGTAGTTTCATGGTAGTTTTTCTTTAGTGACTTATAAATAAGTAAAACACTTTTTTTGTAGGTGGAAGACCCATCATTTCCCTATAGTCTTCATTCTCTTCATCCTCTGTGGTCTCCTGGGTAAGGAGGTCCAGAGTGTCTACCATGTGCTGTAAAAAGGTTATTAGGGAAGAAAGGTCCTCTTGGCCATTCTGTGAGGTACCAAACCCCTGGTCTGGAGAAACATCTGGTTCTAGGGGCTGACCTTGAGACTCGCTGTTATCATCATCCCTATCTCCCTTGTCATAGTAATAATCTGGGCCAAAAGAAGGAACAGAAGTGCTGTGGTGCACAGGTGTAGGAGGGCAGAGAAAATATTGCCCATACTCTGTGTAGTTTGTTAAAGGTGCCAAGCCTTAGCCATTTCTTCCACAGCGGATAAATCTTTTTCTAAGTCAGACTTCTTCCTTCTCTTTGTGTCTGACTTTCTTTTTCCTTTTGTTTTTGTGCTACTGGTGTCTCCCATTGCCTTGACGTGGGAGGGGCAGTGGAAACTCCTTCAGTCCCTGGCCTCTGACCCCAAAAGGTATTGGAGCCAGATTAATAAGGATCTTAGGGTCCACCAGGCAGCTTTGGCTTCAGGGACATGCTAATTAATGATACTCTGTGCAATAACCCCCGTACTATAGCAAATGCTTTTAACTCCTTTTACTGAGGTCCTAAAATTACTCCTTCGGCATCTTGTGGCCTAGCCCTTCTCCACCTCTTCCTCCACTGGTGCTCTCAAATGTTACGTGGCTGGATGTTCTCGGTTACTTCAGTCCATTCCCCTCATGGCAGTGCCAGGCCTGATGGTATTGAATCCCGGATACTTAGACTTGGTGCCCATCTCCTAGCTACCTCCATTACTGGGCTGTTTAATCTGTCTACACCTCTATGGTGCCTTCAGCCTGGAAAGCTGCTAGGGTTATCCCGGTGTTCAAGAAAGGTGACCCTAAAGTCCTGTCTGATTATCGGCCCATAGCTTTACTACCAATCCTCAGTAAGATACTAGAGAAACTTATTCACCGACAGATCTCTACCCATTTACTGAATTTTAATCTTCAGTTACCTGCTCAGTATGGTTTCTGGGCTGGGCACAGTACCACTACCACCCTCACTCTATTCACCAGTGAAGTTAATTCCAACATGGACAATGGCCTACTCACTAGTACTGTGTTCATTGACCTCACCAAGACTTTTGACTTGGTTAATCACCCACTGCTCCTGAATAAATTACATTTACTAGGTGCCTCCGGATCCACCTTATCCTGGTTCAGTAGCTACCTCACCAACTGATCCCAGTCCATCTCCTTCGGAAAAGTTCTTTTCATCTCCAGCTCCCATCTCCTGCGGTGTCCCACAAGGTTCCATTCTGGGACCTTTACTATTCTCCATCTTCATTAATGACACTGCTTCCTCCTTTCCTCAGTGTCACTACATCATGTATACTACCGATCTGGTGCTGTACGCAACCTCTCATTCTGTCCCTGACATAAATGCCCACCTATCCCCCACGTTCCAACAGATTCAGTTCTGGCTTTCCTCCAACTCACTAATACTCGATCTGCCTAAGACTCAGGCCATGCTTTTCTGGTTTGCTAGAAAAGTCTGTGCAGTGTCTCCTAAGCTTTGCGTGTTCAGCTGTGATGGGTCAGTAATCACGTCCACTGACTCCTTCAAATACCTTGGAGTGACGCTGGATCCCGTACTTTATTTCTTGGCCCACATAAATGAGGTATGTAGATCCGTTAACGCTAAAATAGGCAGGATTAATGCCTAATGCACTTACCCGGTTACCAAAAGCTAATAAATAAATAAATGCTTCTCTTTAAATTTCTTCTTTGCAGGCATTTCATCCGTGACATGTTCCCCTTGTCTATTTTTTGGCTGGATACCATTTTTGTTATTACTGTGCTTGTCAGACTTGTTCTCAGAGGAGTTCCTGCCTGGGGGACTTAATTTTACTTCTGGCAAAGGGGGGAGCAGACTGAGAAGCCATAATTTCCAGTCTCTTGTTTCTCTCTCTTTCTCAAAGTTTTTGGACAGAATTTAGAGCAAAGTACACAGCAATGATCTGGACCTAAACACTGTAAACACAAGATGTGGCTGTCTGCTTTAGCCACAATTTTGTCACTTTAAACAGTTTTTAAAACCTGTAGGTCCAGTCCTTTTTTTTTTTTTTTCCTTGGGTATTTCTGTTGTGCCAAACTGTCAAATTTGGCAGAAGGAATGGTTCCTGAATAGGGAATGTAAAAGTTAGCGGTCAGTTCCCTCGTGGTAAAGAACCGTGACTTTCTGAGGTAGAAAGAAACTTAAAATTAAGAAAAATGACTGTTCCCGCTGAAAAACTGGAACCACTAAGTTACTGAAATAAAACACCGTCAAACACTAAAGACTCAATCAATTTGACTTCAAAATAACTGAGAGGAACTGCGGGGAACAGCGGATAATGCGTTTCCCGGGAACCGCTAAAACAAAGGAGAAATATAATAAAATAGTTATTTACTCACAAACTCCGCAGTGTCGCAAGAAAAAAGTGACAGCTTAGTCAAATTTTGCCTGTGGCCAAAACTGAGAGCGCACCCCAGAAACAGTGTTAGTCAGGCGGAGAAAAAATTCTGGTGCCCTCTGGGCAAGCTCCTGTCAGCACATCCTCAAGATCTCTTCTGATTGGCCAATTTATTCATTAGCATAAGCTCCACCTCTGAGGCAGCTCAACCTAGTCAGCTTACTGTTACTGATGCTGAAGGACCCCTGGGGTGATAAAGTAGTAAAATCTAAACAGATTTAAAAAGGAAACTATTGAAATACTAAGCAGATTCTTATTAATGCACACTCCCTGCCTAGCCCAGCAAAAAACAAACCTACTTACGAACACTACATACAGTATGTCCCAGCAAATAAGTTTATACAATCTAACCTTGTGCCAAAGTATTAACTTAGTGACAACTTTAGTTCAAAGCAAAATACAGACTGAATGAAAAAGGTATATTTTGCAGCTTCCTGCCCTGTAGTACACAGTCTTGTTCAGGCACAGCCGCTACCTCCTCTGTTGTGCCTGTTCCCCGATCTACATGTTGAACTTCATAAGCTCTCCTGCTTGGCGTGCTTTTTAGTTCAAAATTTAATGGCCTTTGTTCTCAGCTGCTACCTCCCCTGTTACTGTTATTCTGTAGTGTTAAAAAAAAAAATGTTTTTGTTAAAGGGGAATGGTCAGTACTAAGAGCCTCATACCCAAGTGTGGGGCAGTGCCAATTAGCACTTTGTGTGCAGAAACACTTTTTTTTTCAACTTACTGTTAACTGCATTGTAGTAGATTGTATCAGGTTAATATAAGGTGACATTTCCTGTAACCAGAAATGCCAGACCCCCCCTACAGCTGACACCAGAGGAGGGCTGCAGAAGTGGGAGATTCAATAGCCTGCAGTGAATGTTAGTGTTTTTATAAGCTGTGATCTTTTGTTTGCTTGTCTGCTGTTCTCCATGGGCTAAGTACAGTCACAGAGGACTGTACTAAGCCCCATGAGCACAGTGGGGCCAGCAAAAATCTGATTTCATCTTACAAAATCTTTGACTTGTATACAGTGGGCTGTTGCATATCCCAGATCTTCTACAGGGGTATCTCAGTCATCGGGTCACACTGTAGGAACTTCACCGTTGGTGAAGTAGGATCCACATGGAAGATTTTCAGCAGTATAACTGTGGCCGCCCGTACCGTCGACGTGCATCGACGTCACCAACCCTGTAAAAGGGTGAGCGGCCCCACTCCCATCTCGGTTCTTTCCTCTTGTCTACTCGCTCGCATGGATCTCCTAGCTCCAGACGGTATTCGAGCCTTTTGCCTACGTCTTTTTCTTCAACCTTTTTTGAATCTATTAAAGACAGTCCTCCAGCTCGTTTATGTCGAGAGTTAATCCTTCGACTTCTCTCTTCTGCTGCTGTGGAAGGAAGACTGTCTCCACAGACTAACATTCCCTCTGTGTCTGTTGTCTTGGGCCTGACCATGAAGTTTCTGACTGTGAGCTCTGCCAGAAGTTTAACCAAACAACCCTCAGACAACGTACTGTAGAAAGGCTCTCGAAAATTTCTTGATGGATCAAGAGGTAGCCAGGTCCGGGCAGGCGCCCTCTAGGATCCCAGCCTCTGTCACCGATGGCCAGGCCTCCAAGGCCCAAGATAAATCCTCGGGGAAAAGTCATAAAAAGACCGCAATTGCATTCATCTTGTTCCCAGACGGCCTCTTCTTCTTCTGGGGTATTCTTGTCTGCTGCGGTTGCATCAATGTGGAAAACTGCTGTCCAGGTCTCCTGTGCCCAGCAGACCCCATACCGACAGCACTCCTCCTTCTGATTCTCCGCCGCCATCGCACTTTTGGTCGCCGGCCCTCCTCCGCTGATGATGGGCTCATCAATGACCTCCTTCCTGCAGGGCTACAGGCTCTTTGGGTGCTCAGGATTCAGCTGATGGACGCCTACACCAGCACTGGCTCTAACACCGTCAACTTGAATGAAGTTCTGATAAAGTTCACAACATGATTGTGCAGAGCTGGGCGCTTATGACCTCCGCCGACGCTTGTCGACAGCAGCTTCATCATAGACGCCTACCATTGGCCATGGAAGCTGCCTGTCAGCTGTCGTTGCACGCACCTAAAGCATGACCTAGATTTAGGAGAGGTCGATACCGAGGAAGAGTACTATCCAGACCTCATTCTTTCTGAGGATGAGGAGGAAGAAGAGGAAGAAATCCTGGTCTCTGACAGGTCTACTGCTTCCTCTGTTGGTGAGGATTCAGTAAAGCATACTCCTAGGTCTCCTCCTGAGGATCCCACATTTTTTAATGTGATGAAGCAGCTATCCTCAGCCATGGGCTTACACACAGAGGAAGATGATGCCACCAGGAAAGAGCTGGTAGACTTCCTGGAGATCTCTGAATTTTCCCCCTAAAATTATTCTTCCAGTTTTGCCTGCCTTGAGGAATGCAGCCTGGCTCAGTGCAGGCATGGTGCCAGCTATGCTTCGCAGGGCGGATAAACTCTGATATCCCCCAGGGGTTCCCCTGCTATGTGGCCTAGCCCAAGACAGACTCTGTGGTCATTAAGGCAGCCCATGATGGGTCTGAGGTGCCTATGCACCTCAGTTCCCTTCCCTGGATAGAGTCTTGTAGAATTGACCGCTGGGGTAAAAAGGTGTATGCGTCCTCTACACTGGGTTTGAGGATTGCAAACTCTACCTGTCTCGCCTGGTAAAGTACCAAAATGCTAATTGGAAGAATGGCAAGGCCGCTGCCCAGGCCCTCCCAGGTGGCACACAAAAGCAGGAGCTGCTTCAGTGCCTCCAGGCAGCTGAGGATGTTAGCAGACACTTCCTTAGAGCCCTTTGCAATATGGTTGACACCATTGCCAGAGCTGCTGCCACAGGCATATGTCGACATAGACACTCCTGGCTAAAAGTATCCGATTTGCTGCCGACGTTGAGCAAAAAGTGCCTAATGTCCCCTTTAATGGCACTAAGCATTTGGCCCTGATGACCAGGACATTATCAATGATCTGCAAGCCTCAGGCAGGGCCCTCACATCTGTCCACTCCGTCTACCATAGGTAGAGGGCGCCCTCCCCAATAGGCCAGGTGCAGCCACCTGGCCCCAAGGGAAATGCTGAGCCCCAGCTGTCTTTCCCGCCCCCCTCCAGTGCTGGAGCTGAGGCCAAGCACCCAAGAAGTGGGTGACCAGCCCATGCTGCTGGCTCCACCTCTGCTTGACTCCTTGCCAGACCCCCTCACCCTTCTGGTTCTGGACCAGGAGGCGGTGGTTGGAGGTGTGCTCCCTCCATCTGAATCAGTGGAGAACCATAACTTTAGATGCATAGATTCTACAGATCATAGAGTGGGGACACACCCTGGCGCCCATTGAGCGATCTCCAGAAACTCCTCCCCTGCCCCCCAGTTACCCCCCCGGCTCACCTGTCTGTTCTCCTGGAGGAGTTGCAGTCTCTCTCCTGCACACGCAGGTCATCGAGCCAGTACCCAGGCACCAGAGAAGGGGTTTTACTCCAGGTTTTTCCTGGTCTCCCAAAAATCTGCAGTCTGAGGCCTATTCTAGACTTAAAGGACCTCACTCTGTATGTCTAGTAGAAAAAGTTCCAGATGGTAACTTTGCAAGGCCTGATGCCCCTTCTCAAAACAGGAGATTGACTCTGCTCTGTGGACATGCAGGACGCTTACCTGCACGTTTTGGTCTTTCCTCCTCACAAGAATTTTCTCCGCTTTGCCTTCCAGGGCTAGCATCATCAGTTCAAAGTGCTGTCTTTTGGCTTGTCCTCTGCGCTGTGAGCCTTTACCAGGTGACTAGCAGCAGTAGCAGCCTCTCAGAAGGAAGGGACTGTGTGTTTTCCCTTATCTGGACGATTGGCTCCTAAAGGCCCCGTCCAGGGAACAGCTTTTTCTGACTGTGGAGGGAATTCTTCAGCTTTTCCACTCCTTGGGCATCACTGTCAGTCTTTCCAAGTCTTTTCTGGTACCATTCCAGAGGTTGCAGTAGGTAGGGTGGTTCTGGACTCTGCGCAGGGAAAGGCCTTTCTGCCCCAAAACAGGACAGAGTGCCTTATATCTCAAGCTCAGGAAGTTGCTAAAAGCCGCTACGTTCCAGCCTGGGTGTACCTGAGATTGCTGGGCCTGATTGCAGTTGTCATACCCACTGTTCCACTGGCCAGGCTTCATCGCATTCTACAGTGGACCCTCCAGGTTCAGTGGGACCAGCACACAGACGAGTTAGATTGCCCAGTCCTTGTCTCTTAAGTCCTCAATGTACTGCAATGGTGGATGGACCCTTTGAACCTGCTTCAAGGTGTCCCATTCCATATTTCCTCCCCGCAGCAGATGCTCACCATGGATGCCTCAGGTCTGGGCTGGGGAGTGCACCTGGGTCCCTTCCAGACCCAGGGCTCTTGGTCCCAGTTAGAAGCCTCTCTGCATACCAGTCTCCTTGAGATGAGGGTGGTGCTCTACGCTGTACAGGCCTTTCATGATCACCCTGCTACAGGTGAGCTGCTGGTGCAGTCAGACAATCTAAGTGTAATATATTACATCAACAAACGGGGGAGAACTCATTCGTACCCCCATGGTGGGAGGCCACGATAGTGTGGTACTGGTGGTTGATCACGGTTTTACTCGCCCGGCGGTGCTCGTGCCAGGAGTGTTAACACTCTGGCAGACAGTCTGAGCCAGACTCAGTCCAGCGTACACGAATGGGAGGCAGTCCTCCATCACAGAAGACTTGTTTGACAGATGGGGTCGTCTAGAGGTGGACTTTTTTGTGTCTCCACTCAATGCAAAACTACCTGATTTTTGCTCGCTAGATCCAGGGCCTGGAGTTTTCTGGCGAGATGCATTGTCCCTCTCTTGGAGCGGGAGGTTCCTTTATGCCTTTCCTCAGTTTCCTCTCATTTAGAGGGTGCTAATCAAGCTACATATGGAGGGGACCAGCATGATTCTGGTAGCTCCATTCTGGCCTTGGCAAATATGGTTTCCTCTGCTACATCAGCTGGTGGAGGAACCTCTGTTCCCTCTCTCCCTCTGCAGGAACCTGCTGACTTGGGATCAGGTGACCCTGGTCCGTCCCAACCTCTGGTCCCTCCATGTGCACGCTTGACTCCTGAGGACATAGCTATAGTCAGATTTGGGGTCTCTAACAGAGTGGCAGGTGTCCTAGTGGCAGCCTGGAAGCCTTCCACTTAATAATATGCTCTAGTTTTACCGCACCTTTCTAAAATCAAGGCACCTTAACAATTAAATACAGAAGAATAAAACAGAATGCAATAAAACCATCAATTCAGTAAATACAGGGTTTCACAAAATTCAGTAAAATACCATCAGGTGGGGTAGGCTTGGAGCCACAGATGGGTCTTGAGGGCCTGTTTAAATCTTTCCACGGTCACGCACTCCGGAAGCCAACGGGGTAGAGAATTCCAAAGGGCTTGGGCCACATACAGTACATAAATGCATGGTCCTCCTGAGGATTTTAAGGAAACCCTTGGAATCTCTAGCAACCCCTCGTCAGCTGAGCGGCGTGATCGCTTGGGGCAGTATGGCACCAGAAGCTCTTTCAGGTAGTCACTTGTGCCACATATGCCTTGAAGTGGAAGCGGTTTGCCATCTGGGCTGCCTGTCAATCTGGACCCTTTCACCTGTCCGGTGAACCACATCCTAGACTACCTGATCTCTTTGTTTGACTCTGGTCTCCAGTATTCCTCACTCAGGGTACACCTTTTGGCTATTTTTGCTTTTCATGAGCCCATGGGTGACAGCATGATTGCTCAGCTGGATGTTTTCAATACCTTTTTAAGGGGCATCCTACATCTGAAACCCCCAATCCATTCTTCCATCTCGGCTTGGAATTTCAATTTTGTTTTGGAGAAATTGACTTTGTCTCCTTTTGATCCAATTGCAACTTGCAAGCTATGCTTTCTCTTTTGGAAAGTTATTCTTAGTTGCCATTACTTCTGCTCGAAGAATTTCAGAGCTTCAGGTCCTCTGGTGTGAGGAGCCTTATTTGATTTTTCACAAAGACAGGGTATCTTTGTGTACAAATCCCAATTTTCTCCCTAAGGTGGTTTCTGGGTTTACACTCAACCAGTCTGTCCACTTTCCTGTTTTATTTCCTGTTCATGGCAATCCAGGGGAAGCACTTCTCCATAAGTTAGATGTGCACAGAGCTTTGAACTACTGCCTGCTTCGCACCAAGGAATGCAGAACGTCGAAGCAGTTGATAAGTTTCTTTCATGCCCAGGTAAAGGGGCGCTTCAGTTTCTAAACTATGTTTATCCAGATGGTTGGCAAATTGCATTGTGTTGCTACAATGAGTATGGCAAAGAATGGCCTGGAGCTGTTAAAGATCATTCCACCAGAGGCACGGCTACCTCTGTGGCTTGTTTCCGAGGGGTCTCAGCTGCTGACATCTGTGCGGCTGCCACCTGGAGTACTGTCCTTACTTTCACCAAGCACTACAGTCTGGACATTCCCTCACGAGCCTGTGCAGGTTTTGGCAGGGATGTGCTGCAGGGCCTCCTGTCTTAAGTTTATGGTGTGCCCTCTTCAGACTGTGTGTTTGCACCTGTAACTGTTTGAGACTCATTCCTATGGTGTGATCTGATGACTGAGATACCACTGAAGAAGATAGAACAGTTACGTAATAACTTACTGTAACGGTAGGTCTTTGGGGGGTCTTGGTCATCGGATCTGCTTTCCCTCTCACCATCCCCCTTCTTGGGGCTCTTGTCTAAGAACTGACTGTCCGGTGTATCCAGCCTTTCATGTGGTTCTGGGCACACCTCTCTCTCTCTCTCTCTCTCTCTCTCTCTCTCTCTCTCTCTCTCTCTCTCTCTCTCTCTCTCTCTCTCTCTCTCTCTCTCTCATATTCTCTCTCATATTCTCCTTGGTCCCCCATGGCTAGAGCTATGTTCCCTTGGTCACCGGGGAGGAATGAGGAGGGAGCTGGGCCGCTCATGCCTTTCACTGATGGTGAAGTTTCTATGGTGTAACCTGATAACTGAGATCCCCTCTAAGATGTACTGTTACGGTAAGTTCTTACTGATTTGTACAAAAAGTGCGAATTGGGATCAGCCTCACACTTGGGTGTGAGGCTTTTAGTGCTGACAGATACCCTTTAATTTTTTGATACTCTGTGTTAGGATGTTATTTGTTACTCATTATGTAAAAGTTTCATTTCTAGGGACATGGATATGTTGCTCATCCACACTGTCTGGCAGGTTCCTTGCCGCTTTAAATCTTGCCGGAAGGTCTTCAAGCTGGCTCCTCCCACCCACCCGGGTGGTAAAACTCTCGGCTCCGCCCCATGAAGCCAGATCTTCCTTACCGCTTGGAAGCTCAGGTTCCCTCCTTAACGCTCTGCATATAAGACTGGTTCCTAATTCTTCGAATTTTCGAAATTGAAAAGTTTTGCTAAAAAGACTTCTGTCTTCTCTCCCTCGCGGCTGCGATGGACAAATCGACTCCGGTTTCGGAGATGCCCTTGCGGGCAGAAGAATGTCTCAGACGGATCCATTACTCACGGCGCTTACTGCTTGGGCCTTGAGCATCACCCGCAGGTTCGCGACCTGTGCTCTTCCTTTCGCCCGCGCTCGAAGACCGGCTGCCCGCTTACAACTGGGGCGCCCTGAGAAGAGAGATTTCCTCCGTTAAGTCAAAAGAGGCCCGGTCGGCGGTGTCCGCAGCGGTGGCTCGGCGGATCAGCTCGAGCAAATGATCGCCTTGAAGAGGAGGCGCGCTGGCTGCTTCACCGGCTGCGGCATTTGTCCCGCTATCTCGGTGCCTCTTATTCGCTTCTTTATGAGCTTTGTCTGACCTCTCGACAAAGGTGAGGTCCAACTTCTTCTGGACCGTTTTCTCGGTCCAAAAGAGAGACAAAGTAAGTCTCACCGTCGACGCTCTTGGGAGTGGGAAAGATCCCTCTCCCCTAGTTGTCGGCCGTCGACTTCGCCACTGGTTTCACGGTGTCCCCGTCAGGCCAGTTGACCGAGACTCCCGCCGACGCGGTCGAGATTTTCTCACCCGCTGGACGGGTTGTCGGCTGGAGAAGCTGAGAATCCTCTCCCGTTCCCCGGTGGAGTTGAGGATCCCGTCGGCTCGTTTGTGCCTCGGTTCCGGAGCCTTCGTGGAATCGCGTAACCGAGGGAGTGCCGATTCCCCGCGACACCTCCCGACCGCCCTCGCCCAGCCGAGGTCTCGGACGCCTTAGCGGTCCAGCCGATCCCGCTGTCATAGGTGGTCTCGGTCTCGGCACGCAGCAAGCGGCGCCGCCTCTTCTTCCTCTTCCTCCTCGGATGAGGGGAGGCTTCGGCGCAAGTTGCGTCAGAAGTATGAGGAACTCATGTGGCAACAATTCCTTCTGACCGGGAATAAGCCGGCGCGTCGTCTTCCCAGCCATTAAGTGGCTGTCACGGGCGAGCGAAACAACCCCTCATTTTAGCGAGGAGCCTGTTCCCAGGCGGTTGTTCGACCAATTCCAGCTGCCCCACCGACTTCCGTGGAACCTCACCTCCACAGCGTTGTTGGGGCTCCGACCAAAATTCTTGGTCGGCTCAGGGACTGCCCCATAGGCTGTCTGTCACCCTCACTCCCGATAGACCTCGGCAGGTGGAGGGTGGCTCAGGCCCGAGGCAGCTCTTTGAGGACTCTTCCGAGTCCGAGGATGATTCCTCCCTTTTCTCCAAGCGAATGGACTTGGAGTCCTCAGGAGGACAGTCGGTGGACGATAGCCCTTCGTCCTTTCTGTGATTGCTTCGGCTCATCTCTGAGTCCACCAGGATGAAGCTCGAACCCGTTCTAAGCGGGCCAGGTATCCCCTCACGAGGGTTTCTGGACCGAGGATTCCCCTACAGAGAGGCCTTTCGGTGGCCGAGGCCATAGTGGGTCCGGCCTGGAGCTCTGGCAGCGCCCTGTTCCTGTCCTGCGCCTGGCCAGGATGGCCAGGAAGTATCGGTCCCTACCGGTTCCCTGTCCATTTTGGAACACCCCTCGGCTGAGGGTTGGTTACCGACAAGCGTTTTCAGCGTGCGAGAGCGCTAGGGATGTGACAAACCTCCCGACAAGGAGTCCAAGAAATTGGACTATGCCGGGCAAAAAGTCTATGCTGCGTCCTCTCTCGGCATTCGCCAGGCCAGTTCGGCCTTCCTCATGGCACATTTTTCTCATGCCCTGTTGGGCTCCCTGGATGAGGTCGTCCCTCATCTTCCCGCGGATCTGCAGACTACGGTCAGGCAGGTGCGGGACCAGGGCAGTGGCCAAACAGCAGCTCCAGACTGCTTTAGACATTGGGGACTCATGTGCCAGGTCTGTGGCGGCTGCAGTGGCTATCGTCGTGAGCTGGCTGAGGATATCCACCTTTGACTTCAGATACCCAGCATAAGTTGGCGGATGTTCCTTTTTGAGGACTGACCTCTTGACCCTGGGGTGGAAGGTCACCTGCAGAGGATCGAAGTCCAATGCTACCTTGGACTCGGTCTCTTCCGCTCAGAAGGACAAAGGCGCAAAGCCACAGCCTAAGCCCTTCGTCCTTCTGCGCCCGGCGTCCGTCCCACCAACGTCCGGGGCCAGCAGGCTGGCTTGGCATCCCAAACCTAAGCCGGAGCTCTCCTCCAACAGGAAGCAGGAGAAAAGGCCCAGGAGGTCCTCGGCCAGTCCCTCCTCCAAGCCTGTCCAGTGACGGGCTCAGGGATGTCCCCCAACCCGTCCACCTCACCCCAGGTTCCCCGTGAGAGATGGCTCCGCACTTCCTTTCTGCCTGGTCCGTTATTACCACGGACAGGTGGGTACTGGAGGTGGTGGAAAAGGCCTGCCTCTAGAATTGAGCAGGCTCCGCCCTTCAGAGCCGTCAGCACCTCGGGGGCCTCGAGGCAAGAGTTCACTGTCGGCTCGTTGGGCCGACATCGCCTCCTCCAAAAGAGGTGATCAGGAGGTAGTGGATCCTCCTCAGACCCGGGTTTGTGTCCAGGTACTTCCTGGTTCCAACGGCGGGGCTGGCGCCCATTCTCACCCACACGACCTGAACAAGTTCCTAAGGTCTGAACCTTCAGGATGGTCACTCTGGCTCAGATAATACCATCCCTGGAACACGGCGTGGTGGTTCTGCTCTCTGGACCTGCAGGACGCGTTCTTTCACGTCCCTATCCGTCCGTCACATCGGAAATTCCTTCGCTGAGAAGAGTGATCCCTCTTCGAGTTCCGAGCCCATGCCCTTCGGCCTGTCTCCAGCTCCAGGGTCTTCACCAAATGCATTGCAGTGGTGACAGCTTTCCATGGGCCGATGGGGTCCGGTGTACCTTACCTGGACGATTGGCTGATAGCAGCCCCTCCAGACAGGAGGTGGAGCGGTCCAGAGATCTGGCCCTCCAGGTTTGCTCTCAAGTCGGCCTTCTCATCAACGAGGCCAAGTCGAACTCGAGCCAAGCTGGTGATTCTTGTTTATCGGGCAGAGTCGACTCTCTCTCGAGCCAGAGCACGGCTCCCGGCGGACAGGGCCGAGGTTCTTACCTCCTTTGCCCAATCATTTCTGGTTGGGCAATGCTGCCTGCCGGACTCCCTCGCCTCCTGGGTCTCCATGGCGGCCTGTACCAGCGTGGTCCGTTGGGCACGCCTGGCACATGCTCCCTTCAGTGGGGACTGGCCAGCCAGTGGTCACAGCAGCTGCGATCCATTGGACCAGCTAGTGATGGTGACCAGGAGATGTGAACGCTCTCCGGTGGTGGACCGTTCCATCTCATCTGCAGGAGGGCTTCCCTGCTTGTCCGCCTGAGCCGACGGTCTCTCTATCGACCGATGCCTCTCTGATGGGTTGGGGTGCCCATCTGGGGAACACCGAGCGCCGCGGCCTCTGGTCCCCGTGAGTCCGATGCCACATCAACCTGCTGGAGCTCCGAGTGGTCCGCCAGCCTCACCGCCTTTGCTCCGCTTTCTCCGGGGTCAAGTGGTCCGAGTCCAGACGGACAATACCACGATACCATGTACTACCTAGATCGCCAGGGCGGGGACGCTTCCATGCTTCTTTGCAAGGAAGCTCTCGCATCTGGTCACTCGTCTTGCCAGCCTGGGGCGGATCTCCTGGCCATTCATGTGGCAGGAGCCTCCAACACCCCGGCCGATGCCCTGAGCCGGATAGGGGCTGCATCTCTGCAGTGGTCTCTCCTGCCAGAGGTAGTACAAGATCTGTTCTCCCACTGGGCACACCTCAGGTGGATCTGTTTGCCTCCAGGAGACGCGAAGCTGAGGCTGTTCATGCCCGCCCCCTCAGCAGGGCTCGCTGCAGGGGGATGCCTTCTCGAGGCTGTGGACCCCGGGCCTCTTCTACGCCTTTCCCCCATTTCCCTTGATTCACAAGGTGCTTCTCAAAGCAAGGAGGGACAAGGCGCAGGTGATCCTGATTAGCCCCAGACTGGCCCCGCCAGTTCTGGTACCCAGATCTCCTCAGCCTCAGCTCCAGGCTCCCGAGGCAGCTTCCAGCTCGCCCGGACCTGCTCTGTCAATCAGGGGAAGGTGTTCCATTCGGACCTTCAATCCCTGCACCTGACGGCCTGGTTCCTGAGCGGCTAGAGTTTCAGGCCTTGGGTCTTTCCGACGAGGTCCTCAATGTTGTTGAGGCGTCCCGTAAGGAGTTGACCAGGAAATGCTATGCCTTCAAATGGAAGAGATTTTCCATTTGGTGTCAGGGCAAGGGCTTGGAACCTTCCTCCTGTCCTTTGGCAAGCATCTTGGACTATTTATGGTCCCTTTCTAGTCAAGGGCTTAGGTCAACGACCATAAGGGTGCACCTGGCAGCCATCTCTGCTAACCGGGTGCGGGCTGGGAAGCAGTCGGTGGCGCAGGAGAAGGTGGTCTGGCGCTTTTTCAAAGGCCTTGATCACATTTCCCCTCCAGTGCGAGAACCTCCACCTCCGTGGGATTTACTGCTGGTACTGGCTAAGCTCATGGGCAAGCCATTCGAACCAATGCACAGGTGTGAACTCTCACCTGTCGTGGAAGACCGCCTTCTTGGTGGCTATCACGTCAGCCAGAAGGATGGGAGAACTCCAGGCGCTCTGCATTGAGTCTCCTTACCTGGTCTTCCACAGGGACAAGGTTGTCCTGCGCCCCAACCCGAAATTCCTTCCGAAGGTGGTGTCGGAGTTTCACCTTAACCAGGTGTTGACTCTGCCGGTGTTCTACCCCAGTCACACCTCGGAGGCCGAATACAGGCTCCATACTTTGGACCCTAGAAGGGCGCTCGCTTATTATAAGGAGCGCACAGCTGAAATCCGGGGAGAGGTTCGCCAGCTGTTTGTCACCTACGCTGAAGCCGCACCTGGCAGACCTGCAGCCAAGCGGACGATAAGCAGGTGGGTCACCTCCTGCATAGATCTCTGCTACAAGTTGGCGGGCATGGAGCCTCCCAGAGGGATAAGAGCTCATTCTACCCGTCATACTGCTGCATCGGTGGCTGCTTCCAGGGACGTCCCTATCCAGGACATCTGCAGGGCTACTACCTGGAAGTCAGCACACACCTTCATCGCCCATTACCACATCGACCTTGAGTCACGCCGGGATGCTGGTTTTGGGGCCTCGGTTCTCCAGTCTCTATTCCCTAAGTAGGGTGTGTGTGCCTGCCTCCTCCTCCGGAGAACTGCTAGAGTCTGCCAGACAGTGTGGATGAACAACATATACCATTCCTAGAACTCCTGTTACAGGTGAGTAACCTGTATATTTTTTCACCCCTCTGGTTCGCAGGAACCTGAGAAGGCTAGTTTTGGAGCGGTTCCCACTTTTAGGGAACTGCTGATCTTACTTCGAGTAGGAGCTCTTGCAGCAGGCTATAACATTTAGGACTATGCCGCAGGCACTAGGACCGCACGGTGAAAACTTCTGCCAGCAATACCAGCGGGGACCGCCCCCGACGCCGGCCCCGGCGTCGGTCAGGGTACAAGAGGGGGGCGGACCCAGCTCCACCTCAGTTCTTTCCCGCCGCGTACCCGCACGTGAAGTTAGCTTCTGTCTGCGATTCTCAGCGAGAATAGAAATCTTCAAGCAAGTTTTACCGTTTTTATTCGACGGTTTTGTTCGTTTCCTCCGCTACCGACGTCACTGTCGCTGCCGTCGTTCTGTACGGTTTTTCCTGCATTTTGGTCTTTTCTCCTCAGTGTTTGCCGCCGTTAGTACCGACATCAGCCCTCTGCCCCCCCGGCCGGGTTCGATGTTTTCCCGGGCTTCAGTGTCCCCTGAACACCTCAACAAGTGCGACTGCGGGCGGCAGATTCCCGCTAAAGACTGACACTGGCGGTGTGTCTTCTGCCTCTGCCCTGACCACGACACCGCTCATTGTGCTGACTGCCAGGCCTTTACCAGCCGGACCCGCATCCGCCGCCTGAAAGCCCTTAAGGCCTGCCTTCTAGAGCAGAAAATGGATCTGCACTTATCGGAGGGGAAGAAAAAAGAGGAGAAACGGCATAGTAAGGAGCGTAGTCGGTCCCGACACCGGTCCTGGTCCAGATCGCGTTTGCGGCCTTCTCCAAAAAAGGCCCGTCCTTCGGGGTCTGGAGAATCGCTGAAGTCTTCTCAGGCTAAGGCCGGCCCGTCGGGGGAGAAGCCGGCCAAGCCGAAGGTGACTCCACTAAGAGTCATCGCCAAGTCCGTGGGGGTACCTGCTTCGGCCCTCCCTACCACGGCACCGGCGCCGCCTGCTAAGGCGCGCCTCCGGAGGTTAAGGACTCTCCGCACCCCTGGCGTCACCCGCCGCCGGTCCCTACACTGATGCGGTCCGAGGGCTAAGGACCGGGGTTGGTCATAGAACTACCGACGTCCCGTCTAAGTCCTCCTCCTCCTGGGCCCTCAAGAGAGCTCTCCTTCGCCTCCCGCCGCTCCGGAGACTTCTTTTCCTCAGCGGGTGGCTGAGATCTACTCCAAGGATGAGCTCAAGCAGCTTTTCTGGTTTTGGTGGGGGCAGGTTCACAAGCGAACCTCCCTGTCGCCGGCCCAGACACCGGTGCTGGATCCTGCGGGTGAACCACAGCCAGAGGGCGAGACCTCTCCGTTGAGGTCGCCCCCTTCCAGGGCTCGTTCCCGCTCTAGATCCGAGGACCACCGACATCGCTCTAAGGTTTCTAGTGACTGACGTCGGTCTCAGTCTCGCTCCAGGAGCCCTTCTGGCGCTAAGCGGGACCGCCCGGCGTCGGTCTCCTGACCGACGTCGGTGATTGCTCCGTCGTCGGTCCAGGGACCGGAGTCGGTCTTAGACCGCTCGCCGGTCCCCTAGTCACCGACGTCGGCGTAGGCATGGTCGTGGGGTAGAATCAGACTATTCCAAGTCGGATAGTTGATCCTCCTCTTCTTCATCGACCTCTTCTTCTTCTCTCAGTCTCAAGCGCTCCCCTGAAGAGAAGGACCTGCCTCGCTCGCCTCTGGACGATCCTACCTTTATGGACGTCATGAGGCACATCCAAGCTTCCAACGAGTGGGACACGGAAGACCTGGACCCGGAACACCGGAGATTGGCTAAATACCTGAGGCAGAAGGAGCCGAAGCCCCTGGTTATTCCTCCTTTAGTGGATACTTTCCAGGATCTTACTAAATCCACCTGGATGCATCCGGCCTCCATCCCGGCAGTTCGGAAAAAGTCGGATAGGCTGTAGAAGGCCCCGAGGGCAGAACCCTTTTTGGCAGAGCACCCTCAGGCCGATTCATCAGTGATCACGGCTGCTTATGATAAATCTCGACAGCCGCGGCACCTCAGCACCTCAGCTCTCAGCCTCCCGACTTGGAGTCCCGATACCTGGATCAGGTGGGCAAAAAATTTTATGCTGCCTCCACCTGTTCCATTCGCTCCTTGAATTTCCTCACGCATATGGTGCAGTACCAGAATGCGTTATGGGAACGGGGACTTGAGCTAACACAGGCCATGCCAGACTCTGATAAGAAGAGAGAGCTCCTGGGCCTTTTGCAGTCGGGCTCAGATGTAGGCTCTCATGTACTGAGAGCCTCGTATGACACTGCGGACACGGCAGCCAGGGCAGTCGCCTCTGGAGTATGCCTTCGGCGCCATGCCTGGTTGAGTGTCTCAGGCTTTCACCAGGATCTGCAGTCTGGTATCCGGGATTTGCCATTCCAGGGTACCGTCTTGTTTGGGCAGGAGACGGAGGCTTTGATCTCCCGTCTCCAGGAATCGGGTAAGTCGATCTGGTCGGTCCGCCAGATGTACCGTGGTGACCAGCGACGCCCCCATTGCCATCGGCCTTTTCGTAAGTCCTCAGGTAATCAGACTTCAGCCCGCGGAAACCAGCATGGGCAGAGAGGTGGCTTCCGCAGCAGATCCAGGAACCAGCAGTCTGGTGGAACTTCCCCGTGGGCCCAAGTCCTCCCAGGCCTCTCCCAACCCGGTTCTGCCCATTGACCCCGTCAGAAGTTCATGGCGAGCGGTTGGGGGCTGCGTCTCCTTCATCTCAAAGGGTGGAGCTCTGTTACCACAGATCAATGGGTCTTGGACGTTGTCTGGAAAGGACACACCTTGGAGTTCTGAGTTCCTCCCACACTCCACCAAAGCTCTCCCGTTATCCTCCTTCTCACATCCCATTATGGGAAGGAGAAATTCAGGCCCTCCTGCAAAAGAGAGTGATAGAGAGAGTCCCCTGGGGTCAGCGAGGCCAGGGGTTCTACTCCCACTTTTTTATGGTCCCAAAAAAGACGGGGGACCTTCGTCCCATTCTGGACCTCAGTCCGTTAAATCTCTTTATAGAGTACAAAAAGTTCAGGATGGTGACTCTTCAGGGTCTCCTTACCCTGCTGCACCAAGGGGACTGGCTCTGTTCTCTTGACATGCAGGATGCATACATGCATATAGGGGTCTTTCCTCCTCACAGGAAGTTTTTGAGGTTCCACTTCCAGGGGGAGCATTTTCAGTTTCGGGTGCTCCCGTTCGGCCTCTCTTCCGCTCCGCGAGTCTTCACCAAATGCCTCGCAATGGTGGCTGTGGCTCTGAGGGGGTTGGGGCATTATGTGTTTCCTTACCTTGACGATTGGCTTCTTACGGCCCCGTGAAGGGACGGCCTCTTACGCTCTCTCTGAGACACTTATACTGTATTCCGAGAGCTGGGGATCACCCTGAACTTAAAAAAGTCATCCCCAGAGCCCAGCCAAAAGCTTGCCTTCATAGGAGCGGTCCTGGATTCTGTCCAGGGCATGGCCTTTCTCCCACAGGACAGGGGGATTTGCTTGCGAACATTGGCGGAACGGATCTCTATAGCACCTCGGGTTCCAGCCCGGAACTTCCTCAGCTTATTGGGGCATATGCCGGCGGCCATTCCAGTCACACCCTTGGCCCGCCTCCACGTGAGAGTCCCACAGTGGATGCTCAGGGTGCAGTGGGACCAATGCTACGACGACCTGGACGCTTTAGTCAGGATCTCGGAGCCAGTCAGGAGAACATTGCTTTGGTGGTTAGACCCCAGCAATCTGGAGAAAGGGGTCAGTTTTCGTCCGGAGCCTCCAGGTCAGACTCTAACGACGGACGCATTGGACCTGGGCTGGGGGGCTCACCTGGGTGTTCATCAAACACAGGGGGTTTGGTCACCCGAGGAACGGTCCCTCCACATCAATGTGCTGGAAATGCGAGCAGTCCTGTACGCTCTTCAGGCGTTTCGGGAGGATCTGGTACCGGGCTCTCTTCTAATTCAGATGGACAACATGGCGGTCGTCTTTTACATCAACAGGCAAGGAGGCACTCATTCCTATCCTCTTTGCAGGGAGGCAATGAGAATCTGGTACTGGAACGGGGCATTCTTCTGTCTGCCATGCACGTTCCAGGAGTCCTAAACGATCTGGCCGACAACCTCAGCAGGTCGCGTGCCAGAGCACACGAGTGGGAGTTGCTACAATCCATAGCGGATCAGCTCTTCGACAGGTGTGGTCTTCCCGAGCTGGATCTCTTGGCGTAGCCACGCCACGCCAACTGCCAATGTTTTGCTTATGGTGAGCACGCCTGGAGTTTTTGGCTAGACGTGTTATCCCTTGCTGGGCAGGGAGGTTTCTTTATGCCTTTCCGCCCTTCCCTCTCATTCAGAGGGTTCTGCTCAAACTGCAGGCCGAAGGGGCCCGGATGATCCTTGTGGCCCCCAACTGGACTCGACAGATTTGGTTCCCACTCCTGCAGCGGTTGTCCCAGGAACCTCCAGTCCCGCTGCCCATTTGCTTGCCACTGCTGTCCCAGGACCAGGGGTCTCTAGTTCACCCGGATCTCAGGTCCCTGCACCTTCATGCTTGGCTCCTTCAGACGTAGCTAGAAACAGATACGGGGTTTCCCCGGAAGTGGCGGAGGTCTTAGCGTACGCAAGAAAGCCCTCTACTCGCTCCACTTATGCCATGAAGTGGAAGCGTTTCTGTCTTTGGGCCTTGCCACAGCATTTGGATCCTGTCACCTGCCCTGTGAACTCCACTTTGCAGTATCTCCTCTCCTTGTACGAGAAAGGCCTGAGCTATTCCTCTATCAAGGTGCACATGTGGGCAGTTTCCGCCTATCATGCTCTCGTGGGAGAGAGAGCATTGGCGCAGTTAGATGTAGCCTGCGCCTTCCTTAGGGGAATTCTACACATGAGACCTCCCATTAGGGACCCTGTCCCACCCTGGGACCTCCTTTTTGTCTTGGAGAAACTCACTCTCCCTCCTTTTGAGCCCACAGCAAGTTGTGAGCTGCGTTACCTTTCTTTGAAAGTTTGTTTTCTGGTTGCTGTTACTTCAGCTTGAAAGGTTTACGAGCTTTAGGCTCTGATGTGTAAAGAGCCCTATTTGGTTTTTCATAGGGAAAGAGTTTCCCTCAGAACTAATCCTAAGTTTCTTCCCAAGGTGGTCTCGGAGTTGACCCTCAACCAGTCGGTTGATCTTCCAGTTTATTTTCCTTCCCCTTCCAATAGAGGGGAGACTCTCCTCCACACATTGGATGTCCACAGGTCCCTGAGGTATTACCTCAGCAGAACAGTTCAGCACTGTAAATCGGAGCAACTCTTTGTGGCTTTTGCACCACATCGCTTGGGTCAACCGGTGTCCAAGCAGACTATCTCTAAATGGATAGTCCGTTGCGTCTCGTTTTGCTACGAGCATCACAATAAACCCCTGCCGGGCCCGGTTAGGGGTCACTCTACCAGGGGAGTGTCAGCTTCTTTTGCCGCCATGGAGAATGTCGCTATCCAGGGCATTTGTGTGGCCGCGACCTGGAACTCGGTGCATACCTTTATCAAGCATTACAGCTTGGTTATCGTCTCCAGACGCCATGCTGGCTTCGGCCTAGCGGTTTTGCAAGGACTTTTGTCCTAGGGCCTCTGGAGTCAGCATATTCCTCCTCTCGGGGTCCGCTACCTTCTTGCTGTGGGACTGCTTGGGATTCGGTCCTAAATGTTATTGCCTGCTGCAAGAGCTCCCACTCGAAGTAAGATGGTACAGTTATGCAAGAACTTACCGTAACAGTAGGTCTTCGAGAGGAGCTCTTGCAGCAGGCGCTGCTTCCCTCCTGCCTTCCCCCTCGGAGTGTGCAGGTCTATTTTCTTTCCTTTCTAGATTTTAGGTTTCGCCTACTTCTCTTGTCAGGCCTTCTGCTGGGTACTGGCGGGAGAACTGAGGTGGAGCTGGGTCCGCCCCCTCTTGTACCCTGACCAACGTCGGGGCGGGGCCGGCGTCAGGGGCGGTCCCCGCTGGTATTGCTGGCAGAAGTTTTCACCGTGTGGTTCTAGTGCCTGCGGCATAGTCCTAAATGTTATAGCCTGCTGCAAGAGCTCCTTTCAAAGATCTACTGTTACGTAAGTTCTCGTAACTGTACTTTTTTTTTTTATAACCTTTTTGTTTATACTCCTTGCTCCATGGCCTCACTCTGGAGGAGTCCCTGTCCAGTCACTCCGTCTACCAGCCAGTGCCAGCTATACCTCTAGGGCTTCTCACCCCTCCCCAAATGGATCCAGTGTGCCAGCCTGTGGCTAGTCGAGGGTGGGGCCTGCGAACTCCCCCTTCATCCTCCCGGAGCGTATTTTCCTCTGGTTTCCTCCCCTTCAGGAGCGGGGCGTGCAGTGGCGCCGGCGCTGCACATGCCCCCATGCGCGAACCCTGTCAAGCATCTGTCTAGCTCCCGACCCACGTTAGGCAGCATTGGTGTTCTGCGCCCAGCCTCCGTTAGAGGCCAGGCATGCACCCCACCCGGAGAAGGAGAGCAGTACTTGGGATGCTCGATCCTTCTCCGTCCCCTGGCGGCCAGTGCCCATTCCCGAACACAGGTGGGCTGGCGTGGTGAGAGGTGTGGCGTCCAGCTCCTCAACCCTCGGCGCCACCGGGCTGGCCCATTTTTTTTTTTTTTTTTTTTAAACTTATAAAGCGATTAGAAATATGTTTTACTTGAACCACTTTATGATTTTACTTTAGATTATTCTCAGTTCCTTGCTTTATTGGGAACTGAGATGAGAATTGGCAAATTTTACTAAGAAACCTTTTTGAGGTAGATTTAATTTGCAATCTTAACTTTTGAGGAACATAACTGTTTTTCTTTTTTAAAGCCCCTGTTTTAACATTTGAGCTTTCCTGTAATTATGATTTTTCTATTGGGAACTACAAGCGTCTTTCCAGGATCATCAGTGTTTGACAGACCCAAAAAGAAGATATTGCCTACTGGTTTTAAAGATTTCAGAGTTTGTTTTTTAACTCCTGGCAAAGGCAGACTGCCATGACTTGTGTTTAAAGTGCCTGGGTCCTGACTACAGTTTTGCTTGTTTTGGCTGTATTAGATTTTGCCCTAAAACGCAAAAAGAAAAGTGCTAAATGCATGGCAGTGGTGACTGCCCACCTGTGGCATCTAGGTATCAGAGTGTACCCCTACCTGGATGAATAGCTGATAGCCAGTTCATCCAGAGAGGCTGTGGAAAGATCCGCAGACCTGGCTTTCCAGATCTACCGAGACTTGTGCTTGTTGGTCAACACAGACAAGTCTGAACTGCTACTGAAGCAGTTGATCAAGTTAATTTGAGCTGAAGTAGACTCCCTGTGGGCTAGGGCCCGCTTCCCTGTAGTCCAGGCACAAGATCTTGTCTGTTTTTCCTGATCATGGTTGGACTCTTGTTCCCTGCCTGGAATTTTCTACGGCTACTGGGGTACATGGCAGCCTGCACCAGCGTGGTCCTCTGGGCCTGCTGGCAGATGCACCACCTTCAAGTGGGAGTTGGTTCGCCACTGGTCCCAGTGCCTAGCAGTCACTGACCCAGCCAATGTGGGACACCATCCAGTGGTGACTTGTCCCGAACATCTGGAGGAAGGAATCTTGTTTGTCTGCCTGAGTCGACAGTTACGCTGAAGACCGATGTGTTTCTGGTAGATCACATGACCCACAGGTTCTGGTCACTTACAGTGTTCCCCCGCAGGTGCATCTTCACTAGTTGAAGCACTTAGAACAATAAATTGTTGATTGCATAAAGTTATGGTTCTTGTATTCACTGTGTGGTACCTGTGTGCAGACTTTGTTTTTGTGTTTCAGGTTTCGGGAAAGCTGCTTGTATCTGCACCCCTGCCCTGTTTCCAGAGACGTGCTGCTTTTGGCTGCATCCCATCACCACATAAACCTGCTCGGAGTTCTGTGCTGTGTGCTTAGTTTTGATGCAGTTTACTCCCCTATTCAGGGGTCATGTCATTCAGGTCCAGACCGATAATACCATAACCATGTTTTACCTGACAGACAGGGCAGCACATACTCCCCACCCTCTATGTCAGGAGTCACTCGATACCTGGTGCTCACCCTGGGTGCCAGTGATCTGGCGATTCACGTCCCGATCGAACAGTCAGCTGGCAGATGCTGGCAGCCAGGTAGGAGAGAAGTCTCATGAGTAGTGTCTGAATCAGGAGGTAGTGAACCGCTTGTTCTCCCAATGGGGTCATCTTCGGTGGACCTCTTTGCCTCCTGGAAGAACGCCAAAGTGACGCTGATTTGTGCCGCGCCCCCCAACAGTCCGGGACACTGATGGAGGATGCCTTCACGAGGTTTTGGACCCAGGCCTTGTGTATACCTTTCTTTCCTTGCCCCAGATCCATGGAGTGCTAGACAGTGTCAGGAAGGACAAGGTGTGGATGAACCTGAGAGCTCTAGACTGGCCAAGGCAGATCTTATCTGTGTCAGTCTTCACCATTCATCACTTTTGGGTACATGGCCAGAGGTCATGACCCCACGGGAATCTTTTTTTAGGTAGGTGGAGCCGGCGCACCATCGGCGCTGCTCTCGAGGCCGATGCATTGCGTGGCGCTCTCGTTGTAGAGGTCACCTTGTGGGAAGCCAGATCCAATTTGAGGCCTACCGGCTACGGAGTTCGTTCTCCAGCTGTTTCTCGTGCCGCAGTCTGGTGCTGTGTCCTGCCGTTTCTAGTTTCCTTACTCGACGTTGCTGGTAAGATCTTTCCATGTATTTTATTCTTGGCAACGTTGAGTCTGTTTTTTTGATGTTTTTTTTTTTCGAGTCATGTCTCGGTCGGTGGACAAGAAGACTGAAGACCAGACGCCCCCATGCGACTGTAAATTTTCCATCACCGACCAGCACGACTGTTGCCTTACGTGTCTTGGCCCACTTCATGACATATACAAATTACTGCTTTCACTTACAGATCGAGTACTGTGTGGAGGTTTGGAGGGGGGGGGGATTGTGAATTACCTTAAGTAAGAGGGTAGAGGTGGGTGGCTGTACAAGCAAATTACTGGCTCCCAGCTCTGTAAGAGGTTCTACTGCCTTAGGCAATTAAATTTAGAATGGCTCTGAATTACCTCCCCTGGCTGTTTGACTAATTAAAATGGGGGACGGGACGGACGGACTAGGATGGAGGATGTCTTACCTCACTCCTTAGGGTGGTCTTAAGGGGTCCTTCACCTACTCCAGGTAGTTCACTGCTGGCTGGTTCCTGATGAATTGAAGGAAGAGGCCCCACATTCTGTTAATACTCCTGTGGTACCTGTAGGGAGAAGTACACAAATCTAGTCTTACTGGCTAGTATCTCCAGATCCTTGTACCACACCCCAGAGTTGGGTTGGGATACCATTCTCCATTTAGCTAAAATCAATCTTTGTGCCTCAGCTGAGGCCTGCATTAACCACTGTCTGTGTGTAGCCATCATTTGTGAGGTCCCCCTCTTAAGACCCAGTAACAGGGTGGCAGAGGTCGGGTGCGCACCCATCTGGAGGATGTCAGAGCAGGCTTCCCCTACCCAGTCCCAAAGGGGACATAGGATTGAGCAGTCCCATAGGATGTGGTATAGATCTGCACCTAGGTCCTCACATCTCCAGCACGTATCCTTTCCAGGAGCCCCATTTTCCCGAGTACTGCTGGGATGCGGTACCACAGGTGCAGGATCTTGTTCTGTATCAACAAACTCTCTTGATCTTTACACGCCTTATTAGTCAACATCCAACACCCCTTCCACTCTGCTTCCGTAATAACTGTCCCCAACATGTTCTGCCATCTTTGTTTAGCAGGTAAGGAGGGATCCTGATCTCTGGCGTCACATAACCTTAGATTTTTCCCTGTGAGACCTTTGGGGTTGGCCAACCACTGAGCTATGGTGAATTTGGGATGTACGCTCTTAGGGGCCCTTTTACAAGTACCCCATTTATATTTCCACTTTTGCCAGCTCATAACGCTTCTTAGCTGCAGGTACTTCCAAAACTCCCCTTTGGGGAGGTTATACTTAGTTTGGATCTCCTCAGAGGAGGACAGCACATGGCTTCCTTCAACTATGATATCTTTAATCTGCATTATGGTTCTGTCCCTTCACTCCCCCCCACTCTACTACCTTATTGTCTGTCTGCAGTTGGGGGTTATTCCACAAAGGGAGGTTAAAACCCAGGATTCAAGCAATGCCCCGAGATCTTACCTGTTCTAGCCCAAGCTGCATGGGCCTCACCTGATAGTAAGCCATTCCTGGGCCACCTTAGGGAGTGTATATCCCAGTTAGGCTGCAGGTGGTGTGTTCTCAAACACTGCTTTTTCAATGTGCACCCATGCTGGGAGCCCTGTCCCCGGGTTTGAGAACCCTCTGTTAGTCATGACCATTAGGCTGGCTGTTGCAGATCTTTGAAAGTTGGTAGGTTCCATCCCCCTTTGTGCTTTGGGGCACATAGCTTCACCCAGCTGAACCTTGGTCTCCCTGACTCTCTCAGAAATGTACTAATTAGTTTATTTTTTGAAACCTGAGCTCTGGGATGGGTACTGGTAGGTGCATGATCACACATATATATCTGGGAGATGAAGTAGAAGAGGATGGTGGGAGGGGGAGCAAATGGACAGAGAGGTTTGGTCAGTAGACAGAGGGGAGGGAGCCAGAACCAAAGCAAAGGACGGAGGAGGGAGGGACATTAGCCTAGGCTGAGGGAAATGTGGTAGATGGGGGCACTGAGAGAGGACAGGTGGAAGGAGGGAAGGATTGGGGACAGGCAGGTGTCCAGACTGGGGAAGTCAGTCAGGGGGGTGGAGAGTTCTCTAGACAGGCCAGGTTTGAGACAAGAATCACTGGGAGAGGTGGAGAGTAGGGTAGGAAGAAATACAGCAGATGGGGTGGGAGGTGCAAGTCTGGGGCAGTGGGAGGTTACTCGGATGGGGGATCGGAGGATTATAGCTCAAGAAGGGAGACTGGGGGGGGCGAACTCTGGCCACCTGGGAGATTGAGGGGGCGAAGAGTAAACTGGCAGTTGCAGGTAGGAGTATGGTAGGCTTGCACATGAGGGTGGCCCCTGAATGACGGGCGGAGGAGCAAGCAGGGGTCGTTGACAGGAGGAGGAGGAGCCTGAAGGAACTAAACGGGCTAACAAAGACCCTCGGGCTGTCAGGAGTGGTAGGAGCAAGCAGGGGTTCGATGACGGGAGGAGTAATCTGGAAGGAATAAAGTGGGCTAACAAAGTGGGGGGTGGGCTGAAAGTGATACTGCTGGGGGATTCCATGACCAGGGGTATCCATTGGGAGAGGGCGGAAGAGAATAAAAGCAGCTCTGTCAAGGCTAAATGTATACCAGGACTATCCGTACACAAAGCCAAATTCCACCTATACTCGTTAGCACTGGAATGCGGGGGATCCCCAGACTTCCTAGTACATCTGGGGACAAATGACTTGGAAGGGAACAGTGAGCTAGAAATCCAGGCTAGATTCCGGAAGCTGGCAAGGGTTTGTCACTCTATAGGGAGCAAAATTTCCTTCTCTGAGATTCTGCTGGTACCAAGGGCAATCGGGGAGAACCAGTGGCTCAGGGACTGGTGCAAGGCAGAGGGGTATGGGCTTGTGGGTGACTGTGAGGATACTTGGGAGAAAGAGGCTATATGCCAGGGATAGTTTACATCTCAACCTGGAGGGGAGGGAGATCTTGAAACTAAAACTTGATGGATTTTTAAACGAGAGGTGGGGTTTAAACTTGTAAAGGGGAGATGGTCAAATTAAAGAAAGGCCTCAGGGAGGCTGTTTGAGGGTTCAGGTTGAGGGCATGGGAAGAGTGTGGTGGGGCTGCATTGCAAATCCAAGGAAAATTGGGCAGAAAAGGGACTGTGAAGGGCTGTGGGGACTGGAGATGGGGGAGAGGTTGGAGTGGAGGACAGTCCTGATCAATGCTAGGAGCATGAGCAATAAAATGCCCGCACTCCAGGCTATGCTGGTTGAGGGAACAGCAGATGTGGCTGCAATTACAGAAACATGGGCCACCCAGAGAAATGATTGGGATCTAAATTTGGAAGGGTACAAGATATTCAGGAAAGATAGAGTGGGAAGAGGGTGAGGGGTTACGCCGATAGAAATTACATAGGGGTTAGTGGAGTGGAGGAGGCTGGAGGAGGTGTGGAGGCGATTTGGGTAACCCTGCAAACGAGGGGAGGGAAAAAATTGAAAACGGGTGGTATACAGGCCCCTTGCGATAGAGGTGGCTCTGAAGGATAAACTGGTTGAGAACATCAAGGGTCATTGTGACCTTGGTAAGGGTAGGGTGGTGGTCATGGGTGACCTTAATATGCTGGGGTGGACTGGTACACCATGACATCCTCTGTAACCAGGGAACAGAGACTGGATGTCTTTCAGGATACCTTCCTGGTCCAACAGGTGGGGAACCTACAAGAGGGGCAGATATTGGGACGTTGTCCCAGCGGACAGTGACCAGAGAAGGGCTTGAGGGGTGCAGCCCACTGGCGGGCGGTGACCATGTCATGGTCTGGTTTCTGCTGTATCTTTTTTTTGGGGGGAACGACTAATACTGCACTGCTGTATTTCAGGGAGCGGACTTCGTGGGTCTGGGTAGGATTCTGTGGGAGAGGTTGGAAAAGATTAGGCCAGACATGGATGCTGGAAGCTTATGAGAGACCATTAAAAAAAAAAAAAAAAAAAAAAGGGTGTTCAAGAGGCTACAAGGTCCTGTACAAAATTAAGGTGAAAGCATGGTGGAACCAGCAAGCCATGTTGGTAGACCAGAGAGGTGCAGGAGGCGGTGAGGGATAAAAAGGCTGTCTATGCACGTTTTAAACGCTCAAGGGGGGATAAGGAGCGAGGAGAGTATGAACTGTTGGCCAGGAGGGTCACCAGAGTGGTGAGGGGAACCAAGGCAGGGATGGAGCAAAACCGGGCTATGGATATCCGGGGAGGGATTCTATAGATGCATAAAAGAAAAGAGGCACAGATCAACAGGATTAAAATTGTGGGGGGATGGGCTCGGGAAGCGGTGGATCAGGCAGAAGTGCTTAATGAGTACTTTGCCTCAATCTTTGCAGATGGGGACAGGGGATCCCTACAGATTGATGGGAGGGAAGAGGAGTCTGCAAAAGCGACAGGTCATTCTGAGACCAGAGGATGGAGAGAGGCTAGGGTACAGGCAGGGCCAGACCCAGAAGGGGTAGGGAGGTTGCATGAAGGGGCGGACTGGGGGAAATCAGTGGATATAGGGTAAGGGAGGCCCTCGGAAGCTAAAACTGATAAGGTGCGGAGCCAGAAGGGCTACACCCGAGGGTTATGAAGAAACTGGTGGTTGAGCTGGCAGCTCCACTGGCTGCACTCTTAACACCTCTCTGCAGACAGGATGGGTGCCCGAAGACTGGAGGATGGCTTATGTAGTGCCTATCCATAAAGGGCTCTAGGGAGGGAGATGGGGAATTATAGGCCTGTCAGCCTAACGTCTGTGGTAGGCAGAGTAATGGAGGGCTTTATCAAGGAGAGGCTTGCGAGGCAACTGGAAAGGTTAGGGCACCAGGATGATGAACAGTATGTCTTTGTTCCGGGGAGATCGTGTCAGTCCAACCCCCTAGAGTTTTATGATTGGGTGACGGGGGCCTTGGACAGACATAGGCTGGTGGACGTCCTATACCTGGATTTTAGCAAGGCGTTTGATTCAGTATCCCCATAAAGGGCTGATGGCAAAGCTGGGAGAGATGGGAGTGGGACGACAGGAGCTCAAGTGGGCTGAAAATTGGCTTTGGGGGCGAATACAGAGGGTACTGGTCGGTGGGATAGTCTCCTCCCCTAAGAAGGTAATCAGTGGGGTCCCCCAAGGTTCAGTATTGGGGCCACTCCTGTTCAGTGCCTATGTCTCGGATATAGGGAGGGGGTTAGGAGTAGACTGTCTCTTTGCAGATGATTCCAAACTGGGAGCACTGACTGACTGGAAAGAAGTGAGAGAGGCAGTCCAGGGGATCTGGATACCCCGGAGGGGTGGTCAAGGAGGTGGGGATTGAAATTGAATGCCGAGAAACGTGAGGTACTTCATTTAGGGGTCAGAAATCTGGGCCATGTTTACTCCCTTGGGGGGAGGGGGGGGTCACACTGCAAGCGACATTGGGTGAGCGGGATTTAGGGGTGGTGGATGTCAAAATGAATAACTCTGAAAATAGTAGAAGAACCACAGCCAAAGCAAACAGGATATTGGGCTGCATAGCCAGGGGAATTATATCCAGGAGGAGGGAGGTAATACTTCCTCTATATAATGCCTTGGTCAGGCCGCAGCTCGAGTACTGTGTACAGTTCTGGAGACCTTATCTGAAGGAGGACATAGTGCTGTTGGAGGAAGCCAGAGGAGGGTGACCAGGATGATTCAGGAAATGGAGGGGAGGCCCTAATGAGGAGAGACTGGAAGAGCTTGGGATGTACACACTGGAGGAGAGGAGGGACAGGGACATGATACGTAGTCTTCTGGTATGTAAAGGAATAACTGAGAGCAGAACCAAGGAGCTGTTTAGGCTAAAGAAGGGGGGACAACTAGGGGGCATGAGGAAGCTGAGGGGGAGTTATGGGGGAACGTGAGAGGCATTATTTCACTGAGCGGTAGGTGGAGCCTGGAATGTGCTGCCCGAGAGGCTGGTGGACAAGGCACAGTGGAGGCTTCAAGAAGGGTGTGACAGGTACAAAGGGAAACTAAATCCAAAGAAGACCCTCTGTGGGGCTGGGAGGGGTGGGAAAGCGAGCAACCACTAGGTGGCTGGCTACCGAGCAGGCATGACAGGCCATTAGGCCTATTCTGCTGGCTTTTAGTATGTTAGTATAATATAGTCTTTGGACTGCCATCATTTTAACTGCTGCTGTTTTCCTCACTAAGGACAGCTTCAAATGCCCCCACCTATCTGTTTCTTCCACCAATTTTGTCAGGAGGGAGTAAAATTAATGGGGATGATTCTTTGTATGTCTTTTGGTACCAGTATACCCAAATATTTAATCTCCATTTGGTGCAGGGCAATCAAATGTTAACACTCCGCGGAGGCAGCGGACTTTATTCAGTGGCAGTATTCGATTTTAAGTCCTGAGAGCTGAGCAAAGGTGGTATGTAAGGTGTCTAAAATGCTTGGGAGAGCCTCCCTAATATTCTCTTGTCAATATGAGGCAGTTGTCTGCGTGACGGTTTGGTACTGTATTGGACCCTCCCCAATTTGGATCCATTAATTTTGGGGTGGCCTCTAATGGCTGCTTCTAGGGGTTCCATTGCTATGACAAAAGTAGTGGGGATAAGGGCACTCCTGCCTGGTCCCCTGTATAGGTGAAAGAAGTCTGATAATAAGTTGTTGGTAAGGAGCTTAGCTGAAGGGCCTGATATGAAGTGCTGGAACCATGAGCAGAAATATATTCTGAAGTTACCCCTTTCTAGGATAGCATGCAGGTATTCCCACTCCACTGAATCAAATGCCATTTCAAAATTCACTGCCAGAGCTGCAGCTGGGGTGGGAAGACCTGCCGCCTCCTGGATCAGGGTAATGAGGGCTGTTATGTGGTCCGCACTCTCTGCCTTTTCACGAACTCCTCCTGGGTGGAGTGGACTGTGCTGAAGAATGATGTTCCATGTGAGCTGCCAGGACCTTGGCCAGAATCTTCGCCTGTATTAATTAGGGGAAATGGGCCTAAACTAGTGGGGTTTGAAAGATCTTTCCCTTCCTTTGGAAGTACCATGATAATGGTCTCTTGCAGTGTGGTGGGGAGAGCTCCTTGTGACCTGGCGATTCTAGCATGTTTAGGAAGCGGCTTCTATCGAGTCTGGGACTACCTGAAAGCTCTACCACGGGAAGCCGCACTTCCTGGTGCTTTTTGGGGGTCATTAACTTACTGCTTTTCTGATTTCTTCTACAGAGAAAGGGGCTTATAGTTGCTGTTTCTGGTCTTGGTTAGCTAGGTATTTGGAGATTCTGCAAAAGGATTCTAAGGCTTGCCTATCCCAGGTGATATGCAGCTGATATAATTCTTTGTAGAAAGAAACAATATTATTTATAGTCTTGGGAGAAGTGTGCAGTTTCCTTGCTTCTCATTTAGGTGAGCTACGCTTTCTCTGCCTGCTGCTTGCTTCAGCCTGTAGGCAAGAAGCTTGCATTTTTCTCCCTCCATGCCCAGTATTTAAACTTTGTTCTTTGCAACTGTAGTTCTGCCTTTCTGGTTGCCAACATATTCAAATTCTTAACCTGGACAGTTTGAACAGCAGGTTAGGGTCATTTAGCTGTGTGGGGTCTTTTTGTATGTGGCCTCCTTCTCCTTCAACTGCTCTTCTAAGTCAGCTACCTCTCTTTCCCTCAATTTCCTCCTGTAGGAGGCAAAGCTGATTATCCTTCCTCAGAGAGTAACCTTAAATGCTTCCCAGATGCCAGTGGTGGATGCTGATCCAGGGGGGTTGTCCGTAAAATATAGTAGAGTTTCATGTTTCAACCAGGCCTGAAACTCCTTCTCCTGAAGTATTTACTAAAGAGAAGAGGGGTGGTGACACCCAAGGGGAGAGAAATGGCAGAAACGGGGGGCGGGGGTGACAGATGGGGAAATCATGGAGGGCAGAGTTTGGGAGGGTTTGAAGGCACTGAGGGTGGATAAGGCACCAGGCCCAGATGGCATCCACTCCAGGGTACAGAAGGAGCTGGCAGAGGTCCTTACAGGACCTTTGGAAGACCTATTTAATGCCTCACTACAGCCATCCTCCAGTCCTGAGGTACACACACACCGAATGTAGTGAAGCATTAAATAGGTCTGCCAAAGGTCATCCTTGGGGCTCTTCCACCAGAGTGGCCCCAAGGATGAACCGGAAACTACAGACCAGTGAGTCTCACATCCATCATGGGTAAGCTAATGGAGACTATCCTGAAGGAGAGGCTGGTGGCCCTCCTAGAGGCCAGAGGACTACAAGACAGCAGACAGCATGGCTTCATACGGGGCAGATCCTGCCAAACCAACCTGGTGGAGTTCTGTGACTGGGTAACTAGGCTACTGGACAGGGGCCATGCAGTGGATGTTCTGTATCTGGACTTCAGTAAGGCGTCGACTCGATTGCCATGGAAGGCCCGGAAGTAAGTTAGTAGCACAGGGGCAGGTGCAAAGCTGGTGAGATGGGTAGGGAACTGGCTTCAGGAAGGCAACAGAGGGTGGTGGTGGGTGGGAGCTCTCATCACCAAGGGTAGTGACGAGCCGGGTGTTCCACAGGGCTTGGTGTTGGGACCAGTGTTTTGGGATATTCATTGCAGACATATTATTGGACATCAAGAGCAAGATCAGTCTGTTTGCTGATGATACCAAGGTAGGAGCAGTGGTGGATGACCTAGGGGATAGCAGGGTTGCAGGATGATCTGGAAAGCTTGAAACCTGGTCAGACACCTGCCAACTGGGGTTTAATGCCAAAAGTACAAGGTGCTGCATTTTGGGATAAAGAACCCAAGGAGGAGTTACCAGCTGGGGGGAGTGCAGCTAGCCCAGACAGAGGAGAAGGATATTGGGGTGCTCATTACAGGGTCAGTGTACAACTTGGCAGGGCGACAAAGATGATCAAGGGGCTGGGAGACTTATCATACGGAGGAGACTCAGGGAGTTAAACATGTACTCGCTGGAGGAGAGGGGGGACATGATTGAAACCTTTAAGTACATGAAAGGAATCAACAAGACAGGTACAGAGCGGCTGTTCAAAGTAAGTGAGGGGAGGGGCACCAGGGTCCATGATACGAAACTGGAGGGAGGAAGGTTCAGGAGGGAGATGAGACACTTTTTTTTCAACAGAGAGGGTGGTGGCTGGGTGGAATGCGTTACCTGCAGAAGTGGTATCCAGTAGAACAGTGGACTGCTTCAAAGGGGGATGGGGCAGGACAAGGGGGAGGGTTAATGAAGGGGAAGGGTGGAAGGGAGGGGTAGCTGCAGAATAGGGGGTGCTAGCTGCACATTCAAGCAGACTTGATAGACCTCTAGGCCTTTATCTGCTGGCAAATTTCATATGGTCGTATGTTCATATTCTACCATTTGTACAGCATTTTTGTGGGTTACATATACTTCAAACAGAATTATGAGGTTACAGTGTACCTCCTTCACACAAAAATGTACTTGAATTTCATAATTTATACTTGAATTGAGCACAGATGGTAAATGGGAACACTGGTAGGGACATTAGATCTTTCAAGGTCTGTAGGGTGCGAATATGAGGTTCAGGTCTATAGTTTTGACCTATCCAGTATGTTGTCCAAGGTCAAATTCATGTCCCGCCCCACTATCTCTTCCTGGGTTGTCCTGGGCCATGTCCATGATCCCTTGTGAGAAGCCTGCCATGAACCCCAGTGCATCCTCATTTGGCGCATACATGTTCTGTAAAATAATTGGGCCCACTGATATTGCCATCTTAGCCAGGACCCACCTCCCCTGATTATCTGTTGCAGAGTCCACTGGTTTCCAGTTTAACTTCTTGTGCTCTAATATAGAGACTCCCCCCTTTGCAATTGGTGCCACACTGTGTACCTCCCGGCCCACCCACTCTCGTTTTATCAAGTGTTTTCAAATATTTACTAAGGCTGATCGCCACAATTTGTGCCTAGTTCCCAGTCATTTTTTTCTAACTGTGAAGTACTTCTTGTTATAAAATGGCAAGAAAAAATCTGGAAATCTCATCAGCCAAGAGACATCAACTGAGTGTACATTAAATCTCTTTATATGCACAGTCATCCTGGTCCTGAACCACATCACACTGTTAACAAATCAGTCCTCCTACAGCCAGAACTATCTTCCATCAGTCCCTCTGCAACCAGAACTGGTCTTCCATCACAAACATGGCTGCTACCTTTACACTGTTTAAAAAAATAAATAAATAAATAAATAAATAAAAAACTTCAACTGGGCCCTAAAAATAAAACTACCTTTAAATAAATAAAAAAAAAAAATTAATGAAATGTTGTTTCCCTGATCATCACACTCTCCTTACGCACATAAATAAATTAGAACTGTTAAGTATTGTTTATAGTTTTCATTACAACTGTTTATTTACTAACAGTGAAAAATCCCCCTTCTGTCTTTACCTGTTCATCAGTTAAATCTCTCATGTGTGCCCTGACAGTGACGGCATACAACCCCAACTGACAGCACATGAGCTAGTAAGAAGGGGGTATGCTATGAATCACTCTCCCTTCTAAGAAAGAGGATCCGGAGTAACCTAATTCCAGCTAGCAGCCAAAGGCTAATGGACCTACTAATGACACTGCTCCTCCTGGCAGGAGATGTCCAGGCAAACCCAGGCCCCGCCACTGCGAATATCTTAATTTCATCCCTGCAGGACCCTCACTGGATATCCACCAAGGGCCTAAAGATCGCACATATGAATGTCTGCAGTCTCGGACCAAAAATGCAAGAGGTGCAAGCGTGGCTTGACCTCTACAAGCCAGATATTCTAGCAATATCAGAGACCTGGCTCAAGGCCCACATTCTTGCCCACGAGATTATGGCCCAAGGATACACCACATTCCGTAAAGACAGGGAGGGCAAGAGAGAGGTTGGTGTACTTATCTGTACCAAGGACGGCCCTACGGCGTCGCACATAACTGTAAAGCAGAATGCCTGTCCTGACAGTGAATCCATATTCATAAGGGTCACCCTAGGCCAACACAAGCACCTCATAATAGGATGCGTCTATAACACCCCCCAAGATGGCTCTTCAATCCCTAGAGCACATCACAAGATCCACGGCCAAAGAAGTCTCTACGGAGCTAATTATTCTGGGAGACTTCAGCCTCAGATGGGCCCACCATCCCAACAAAGACCTCCTTTCCCTGACACAAGAGGCAGATCTGACACAGGTTATCACAGAACCCACCGGGCTGAACCATAAGACTGGGAACCACACCACCCTGGACTGGGCACTGGTGTCAAACCCCAGCAACATCCAGAAAGCCGGGATCCTGTCAGATGCCCTGAGCGACCACTCGCCAATATTCTGCATCTGGAGAAATAGAGGGATTAAGGTCCAGCCCCGAATACTGACTGCTGAGGACTACTCTAACTTCATGGCATTGCAATATAATGACTACCTCAACAACCAGGACTGGAGACCTATCAGGAGCCTCCCCTCCTTGGATGAGGCAGTTGAATACCTCCACCACACAATAAACAAAGCAGCCAACCTCTTTGCCCCCCTGAAAAAACTCAGGGCAAAGGGCAGCTACTACAAATGGATCTCTCCAACCCTGAAGGCCCTTATGATCAGCCGAGACAAGGCTTGGAAGAGGTTCAAAAACACCTCTCTCCCAGAAGATTTTGTGGCATACAGAACGTTGAGAAACAAATGCAAGCACGACACAAAACAGGCAAAAAGAGACTATGTCGCAAGACTACAGAAAAACAACTTGGGCTGTCCCAAACTGTTTTGTGCTCACATAAAAGAACTGATCAAGGGAAACAAAGGCTGAACCAGGACCTATGGAAGTAAAAGGTAAGATAGTGAGCGATAACCCACAAATTGCCTCAGCCCTTAACCTGTACTTCACCAACCTGAAGAATACAAGGCCGGACTACCTCCTCCCACCCAATCACCCAGAACGACAAAACTACCCGACCTAAGCCATCCACTGTTTCACCTGCGGTTGGTTAAAACAAAAGCGGTTCAAACCGTCCTGAAAGCCTTGAAAACCAGAAGCCGAGGGGGACCTGATGGGATCAACCCCAGGCTACTCAAGGACTGAGCCCAAGCGCTCTCCAGACCCGTGACCTGGCTAATAAACAGATCCCTGCTGGAAGGTGCAGTCCCTAACCAGTGGAAGCAGGCAAATGCGGTACCCATCCACAAGGGTGGCCCCAGAGAAAACACGAGCAACTGCAGACCAGTCTCCCTGCTCTGTCTGCTTGCAAAGCTACAGGAAAGACTCTTATAGAACCAACTCCGCAAGTGCCTGGAGACCCACCAGGTACTAGCCCCCTCCCAGCATGGTTTCAGAATTAACCATGGGGACAGACACTACCCTCACCAGTCTCACGACAGGCATACTGGGTGCCATGGACAGTGGGTCCCCCTCGGGAGCTGTATTCGTGGACCTATCCAAGGCATTCGACCTTGTCGACCACAACCTCTTTCTCGCCAGACTAAGCAGTATAGGCCTAGACCCCCAGGCTATTAAATGGTTCAAGAGCTACTTATCTAGCCGTACTCAGAGGGTCATCTGGAATGGTGTGCTATCAGACCCTCTACCCATAAAGGAGGGAGTGTCGCACGGCTCAATCCATGACCCCCTTCTATTCTCTCTGTTCACAAATGACCTCAACCTCCATTGTGGGGCCCTCAGTTGTACAATATGCAGATGACACAGTCATATACCGCTTCTCTGACAGCCTAGTGGAAATTGGGCCCGCACGCCAAACTGATCTTGAAATTACTTGAGGCTTGGCTAAAGATGAACAGGCTGGTCCTGAACGCAGGCAAAACAAGAGCTATGCTATTCGGACCCAGCTCCTTGGGACAGGACAGGAGCAACTCCTTACAGCTCACTGCACACGACTGGACAAGCATTGAGGTAGTGGACTCCCTAAAGTACCTAGGTCTCATGCTGGATCAGGGCCTTAACTTCAAGAAGCATGTGGAACACGTGACCAAGTCTATCCACCGCAAACTGGGTATCCTATATTGGTTAAAGGACCAGATTATACCTGAAGCCAGGTTATCCATTGCAATCAGCGTCCTGTTCCCTACGCTGCCGCTGTAGTACAGGGAATGGCCAAGCTGGATTTCACTGGAATGCAAGTCTTGTACAACAAGATAGCATGTTTTGCTGCCCAGGACCACCCTAGAAACCACCATTGTGACACACTCGCCCAAATTACAGTGGCCAACCTTGATGCTCGCCTCCCAATACCCACTCCTATGCCTGGCCTACAAACTCCTCCGTCCAGTCGCCCCACCCAGCCTGGCAGCGACCATCACCACCAAGAACAACCTTCTGCCTCTTGGGTCATCTGAGCGGATGCTACTCATGACACCTAAGACTCGGACCAATGTGGGAGGCAAGTCTTTCACCTTCACTGCCCCCTCCCTGTGGAACAAGCTCCCCCACCTTGGTGCAGGAAGCATCCACTCTCCCAAACTTTTGCACCAGGCTCAAGGCACGCATGCTTGAAGCCAGCGTATGCCACTGTCCAAACACTTGAAAGTCCAACCCCACAGTCTCTCTAAACCCCTGCTCTTGCAAACTCCCTTCTCCGGATTGCCTTGATACCCAGTGGATAACCTTCACCAAGGGATTCTGCCTGGTTACAGTACACACATAGCTAACATCCAAGACTTAGGCTCGATATCAATGCAGTGAATGACTGTAACATGTCCCACTGACATGTATATTCTATGTAACCTACTCTCTGTATGTAAAACCACATGTAGTGTTCTCTCCGGGTCGCCTCTGAAAAAGGGACCTTCGGGGCTCAGAGGGCCTACCTGTTTATCAAAATTTAATAAATAAATAATTGAGTCTCTGGCTCTAAAACTGGTCTCTCTTGTCTGTGTGTACAGAATATCAGGAGAGTAACATTCTACAAGTGGAACAGAGCAGAATTTTGAATCCCTGTATTCCGTGATGAACATTATATGTCTTGAATGTAGGTAAAAACAGAATGAAGAAAGTAGGCAATACAGTAATACTTTATAAACAAAAAGTAAAGGTGGGAGAAAACAGTTAACTAGGCAGAGGCAGACCCAAAGTGTCCAAATATATTACTAGTGTTACTAAAAACACGTACATTTGAATCTTATATGGTAGTTTTCAGGTGAAGTCCACCTCCTTGCCCACCCAAAAAAAAAGGCAACCTGGCAGGTTTAAATTTTTATTTTTCTTACTAACCTTTCACCTCAGTCCTATAGCAGTTTTCCTTTTATGTACTAGACCACAGCACATAAGTAAAACACAAAAATAAAGAAGTTGCCTTCATTGAGGCTATATATAACTTCAGTGTAATGAAAATTAAGTTTTAAACACTGTTTATGTTGTACAAAATTACAGATGTTACAGTGCATTTATATGATAAAATTTACATGTGACAAAGTATTTATTTTCAACCAACTCTACTAATACTTTTACTGCAAAGTACTGTACTAGTTAACCTATTGCTGCTGACGTATCCTATTTTATGCATTAATAGGGACTACTTTTTTAAGTTTTTAGATGTTTTAGAGATAAGTACCTCAGTGGAATCAACAAAGTCCAAGAGGGTAGCATCTTTCAGAAAAAGAGACTTGCAAGAACAAGGGGACACAATTTAAAAATAGGAGGACGGTTCAGGGGCAATGTGAGGAAGTATTATTTCACAGAGAGGGTAGTGGATGCATGGAACAGCCTTCCTGAGGAGGTTGTGGGGTCTAAAACTGTGGGAGAATTCAAGAATGCATGGGACAGACATAAGGCAGTTATATGGGGTAGGAAGAAATAGGCTATATGTTAACTAGATCTATGGCCTATCCTGTAGGTAGGAAATGGGCAGACTAGATGGGCCTAGCGTGTCCTTATCTCCGTCAAAGTCTATGTTTCTATGTAATGTATTGCACATACTTTTGAAAATAGTAAATATGTTTTAATCCCTATCAGAGTACTTCAAACTCATTCTTTTATGATGGTGGCCCATTTTATAGTGTGATAAACCACTCCAGGGTGTGCATTAAAGCATTTTAATGCACTTCCCAGGTGTAGGACACTGCTTGCAGCACTCTGCCTTAACATCTTCGGGGCGTGTATTGCAATCCTTTAATGCACACCTCCTGTCGTGGCTTATTACTTACTTACAAAACCCCTCAAGAAAAGGGCCAAAAGATTAGATGAAATGGCTTCTGCTCCCACCTCAGTGTCACCAAAGCAACCTGAAGAGGGCTCTTCTTCCCACACTAAAACAAAGGAGAGACCCTCTAAAGATTCGTCAGACCCCAAAATTGCTGAGACTGGGTCTGAACATACTAAACACAAAAGAACCACTGAGCAGGCTCCTGAGTCTGTGCGAGCCAAAAAGAAATATAAAGAAAAGCATGTCGCTGCTCCATTGAAAAAGTAAGTGATCTAGCAGACAAAGACAAATGAATAGACTGTCCCTACTGTGGCCAGACAATCTGATGTACACCCTTCCAGCCATGGACAGTTCTCTTGAAAGTACTCAAAGTTATGTTGGTGTCTTCATAACTCCAGAATGATGCCACAGAGTTTGGCACTCTTATCTGATACAGTGGACTCTCTGCGGCCCAATCTGCTCAGGTTGGGCCTTGGTTATTGGATATTCCATCTGCCACTTGGATCTTAGGAAGCTTCATCTGTCTGACTCTTGAGCACAGAGGATACTTGAGGGCTAGTTATTCTCAAGGCATCCTCCTGTCTCTTGTTCTCCAGGAAGAACTCTACACCTGATGTACTCCAGAAATATCTCCACAGTTAGGTCCAACAGTAGAGTCTGGGACATATTTTGCTACTGAGGTTCCTTCCAGGGAATCAGACTGTAGTGCCATCACTGTGTAGTGTTCTAGCTTCACATCAGAGTCTAGACAAAGGGCTGTCTGCTGGCTTCCTCGGGGCAGTGCAGTACTTCTTCAGCCATTGATATGTCCACTCTTCCTCCCCAACCACCACACCTGGTTCTTTTTGCAGTAATCCGCCTTTAGAAGCATGCTAATCCAGTCTTCCTTCTCTCTGGGATTTAGTGTGGTCCTAGAAGTCATGATGCTTCCATTTCTTGTCGAGGCTTTCTATAGGTTTTTCTCCTAAGGTTCTTCATAGAAACATAGACTTTGACGGCAGATAAGGACTGCTTGGCCCATCTAGTCTGCCCATTTCCCTACCTACAGGATAGGCCGCAGATCCTAGTTAACAAACAGCCTATTTCTTCCTACCCCCCCCACAAGAATTGCCTTATGTCTGTCCCATGCATTCTTGAATTCTCCCAGTTTTAGACCCCACAACCTCCTCAGGAAGGCTGTTCCATGCATCCACTACCCTCTCCGTGAAATAATACTGCCTCACATTGCCCCTGAACCGCCCTCCTTCTATCTTTAAATTGTGTCCCCTTGTTCTTGCAAATCTCTTTCTGAAAGATGCTACCCTCTTGGACTTTGTTGATTCCACTGAGGTATTTAAAAGTTTCTATCATGTCCCCCTCCTTTTTTCCTCAAGGGTATACATATTAAGCTCCTTTAGTCTCTCTTCTTCAATTGGCTTCTTGCAGACCCTGCACCATTTTAGTTGCCCTCCTCTGGACTACCCTCGATCCTGTCTATGTCCTTGCGCAGATGGGGTCTCCAGAACTGGACACAGTACTCCAGATGGGGTCTCACCAACTGTCTGTACAGAGGGATAACAACTTCCTGTTTTCTGCTGCTGATGCCTCTCCCCTTTTCCTCTTCCTTTTTGTGGTTATTTACTTGGTGAGATAGATAAGAAAGTTTCCACACTGGTTCACAGGGACCATTTCTTCTCTGCTCATTTCTCATCTTCCCATAGTAATTGAATCTTCCTGGGTGACTGGACGGCTTTGCCTGCTTTGCCTAGCCTCCAGAAATGCATAGGAGAATTCACTACATTTTCTTGTTCTGAAGAGGGACCTCAAATGTCCTAGCCCTGTCCATATCACTGTCAGGGTGTTGTCCTGCTGGAGCCAGGAAAGAAAGAAAGAAAGCGCTGGCCCCAAACATATCCTGAACATGTGACTGTGTGTGTCCTCTAGCCTGTCATTTTCTTGGGAACTATCAGCACCTCAAAATACTCTAGAGCTATGGCTGCATCTTATGCAGAGTGTGTTTGCATGTACCTGGAGGATGATGGCAAAGCTGCTTTCAGGACATCTGACAGTATTTCTTTATGCATTATTGACATGCTTGGCTCCGCAGTGCTGCTTTCGGGAGGTGTATGTTGAGCTTTGTCATACAGCACTGACCCTCATGGTTCGGGACCGCTTATTAGATCCCATACCCATCTACTGCCTGTCCATAGCAGCCGACACACAATGGGGAATTCTAACTTCCTTTACCAGTAATTCCAGTTGTGTGTAGGCTCCATGCCCCCACTGTTTCCAGTGCTGTATGCCTTACTGCTGCATGCCTTATGATCTAACTCTTCTCCCCTATTGTGTGTAGTTCCCTTAGTTCAAGGATGAGTTGAGTAGTAGGGCCTAAGTTGCTATCCGTTTTATTTCTGATGGTTTACAGGATTTCGTCGTACAGATTTGGATAGAAGGGTGGACTGAGGGTGTATGGATAAAGGGGCGTGCCTTACATTCTCTGACTTTTCAGTCTGTCCCAGCTGAGGGGAAGACCACTCATACATCCTGTGCTTGCCGATGGACAGAGCCTACAAGTCTCACCAGCTGTTTCTGATCCAAACAGAAACCGTGCCTGTCAGACAGGCAGATGGACTGGCAGGTGTATATATCACTGCTGATCTGTACTGCAGGTTGGCTGGGAAGGAAGCTGCCCAAGGGTTGAAGGCTCACTCCACCAGACAACTGCTGCCTTAGTTGCTGTTGCCAGGTGCATTCCGACCAATAAGATCTACAGGGCTGCTGTCTGATCTAGGTGTATACATGTTTTTTCTCCACTATAGCATCAACATGTTCAGTCAATGCAATGCTTCGTTTCGGACCTCAGTCTTCCATTTCTTACTTGCCTAGTTTGTGGAGCATGCCTTGCCTCCTCCACCTGGAGGACTGTTGGGAGTCTGCCTCAGAGTGGATAGTGAACTGAATTCAGGTTGTTAGAAACAAAGATCCCGTGCTTGCTTGGGTTCCTGCTTCCAGTATGCAGATCTGATGTTATGTGGGAGCAGAGCCAGAGGATAATACTATGAGTGGTGGGAGCAGTCAATCTGGAAGATTGTTTTGGTGATTGAGCTACACCCGGTGGATACTGCCTAAGTGTGGATGCAAACTCAATATGAATAATAGAACTATGGGGGTCTGGTACGAAATCCCAACTACTAAAACCTCGGCACTTGGATTTCCGATGCGCTTGTTACTGTCAAGTACGGTATCCTGACCCCAAAATCTTGACTAATCTCAAAATAATATAATAATAAAAAGCACTGTGCTACTAATCGATCCTGCCTTTACTTTTATTCAGAATTGAATGACTGGATGGCAGTATGCCGGAAGCCTTCTGGACTGCCACTGAAAGCAAATTATTTTGGCCTTTTGGACTGACGCTTAAAGACAGACCACCTGCTTGCAGACCTATGGAACAAACTGGTTATTTATCTGTGCTATTCTCCATGCTCTGGTCTGTTTGCAGTTGTTGCAAAAAGTCCTGATCGCAAGCAAAGCCAGGTAAAATCAGTGTTAAACATACAGTAGTGTGTCTGCAAACTTTGCCCTTGCATGTTGAACGCAAAGAAGTGTGTTTACAATCTTGTCGGGATTATGAGTGTTGGCAAATTGTGAGACGGGATTCAGAATTTGACAGGAACTTGGAGTCTGGCTTTTGTCTGTCGGGCATGTTAGTGTTGGGATTTCGTATGGATCCCAACTAGGGTTATGGGTGAGTAACCTCTATTTAATATAGATACATATTTGTAATATTCACATTTCCCTGTTTCTGTGAAAATGCACTTGTGTAGTAGCATCTGCTATCTAACATTTTTTTCTTTACAGCACTGCTGCAACATTTCATTTTCCATCAGTGCTTTACACCTCTGTCTGTTCTCTCTGTCTAAAAAACAAAACAGAGACAGTTAAAACTTACTCAGGTAGGGTGTGTGTGATGTTGTGCCAGTGCTGTACATCAGTTTCTCATAAAAGTTCTGATTCCTGAGGGTTCTTGGCAACTCTGGCCTAAGACTAGCATGTGAGTCTATGGAAGAAATATTTGAAGAGCTGAAAAGTTACTGGTAGGTAAATTCCTTTTCTGAGGTAGCAAATAAGTCTAGATTCAAAATAAATTTCTGTTTTATTAAAGGATGAACAAGAAAATCCTTCGAAGAAAAGCCGAACTGAACATGATATAGACAATAACTTGATTTCTTCAACACCAAGGACTGTTGAAAAACCTAACAAGCAACTTTCAAGAATTAGGCGAAAAAGTCAAGTCAATGGAGGTTAGTTACTTTTATGGCATACAAGTCTGTCTCCCACTGCTACTTTAAAGAATGATGTAATGCAGGTTTCAGTTTCTCAGACTTTTTTCTGAGACGTTAAGTGTTTCTATTAAGTTGCCTCATTTCTGTATACTTATTATCATTACTTTTTAAAGTATTTTGTATTCTGATATGCCCATTGTAAATTCAGAGTATTAATACTGGCTGCTGGCCAACCTCCCAGCATGCTGGGTTTTGTCTGCGAGCCCCAGATTTCCACACCATCAAACGGCTGGTGGTCGAAAGTGCCTCATGGGGTTGAGGGAGTTGTACGCTGAAGGGGGAGTTGCATACATTGTCTACCTCCATGCCCTAATGTGATTCCCAGCTTTGCACTTTGTCAGCAGCTGGTGGATGAGTGCATTAAGGGTGTGGGGTGCTTTTCGGGGTAGACTTACAGTTAAACTAACCCTAATGTGAGTTCCAACATTTTACACAATCTGTGGTTAGTAGCTGAATGCATTGTCAGGTTAAGGGGCTATATTCCGGGGATTTGGGGGGGGGGGCGGCTAGCCTAACTCTGATGGAGCCCCAGCATTTCACTGTCAGCAGCTGGTCACATAGTGTATCATGGGGTTGCGAGGGGCTCTCAGGGCTTGGGTCAGCTGAACCCTAATGATGCCTTTTCATCACACACTGTCAGCAGCTGATCATTAAACACATTTGGGGGTGAGGAGCTTTATTCTGGATGGGGTGTAGGTTAGCCTTACACTGACAGATGACCTGCATCACAGTTTCTGGGAGCAGGTAACCGAGTACATCAGGGGTATGAGGCTGTACTGGGGTGTAGGTTAGCTGAATTCTGATGGGCCCCCTGCATTACACACTGTCACGCTGGTCCAGTAGCACATCATGAGGTTTGAGGCCTCACTCCTGGGGGAGGGTGGGGCAGGATTGTTTATTTATTTAGTTATTTATTTCAGTTTAGTTAATACCTTTGAGTCCAGGACTTGTTTTCAAAGGTTCCAAGTCATTGTTGTACAAACATTAAAAATATAACCAGGCATTCAGAGAACAGGAATACAATTAAATGGGCAATCAAATACCATGTAATTATATACAGTACATCCATCGAGAGGTTTAAACAGGATAGGGTAAAAAAGACTCTGCATTGGAGTTCACTAGTTTGTAGATCAGCCTAGGAGGAAAGAGGGGTAGGGTGGTCAACCAAGGGTGGCGTCTTCATCGTAGGAAGTGCATTGTCAGCTGAGTAGGCCTCATTTAGAGAGAGGGGTGAAAGAGGGGTTTGAGGAGATAGAAGGGGAGATAGGGGGGTTGGGAGGTTGGGGTCATGCCACATTAGCGCTTGCAGGCACAAATCTTTGTCGTCAAGAAGGGATCTGAGCCCAGATTTGAAGGTACTAATCTTAAGTGTATCCGTGAGGTTAGCAGGTAGCTCATTGTACCATTTCGGTCCTTGGTAAAGTTAATGTTAGCCAAACCCTACTGGGACCCCTACATCACACACTGCCAGCAACTGGTGGCTTAGGACTTCATGGAGGTATGAGAGACACTACTCCTGGGGGAAGGTGGGATGCAGGATTAGGGTTAGCTGAACCCTGATTGAGCTCCTGTATTCCACACTGTCAGCAGCTGGTTGCTGAACACATCAGGGTGGGTCCTAGGGTTAGCCATACTCTGATGGAGCCCCTGCATCACACACTATGAGAACTGGTCGTGATAAAGCATCATGGGGGTTTGAGGGCTCTGTTCTGGGGAGGATGGAGCACAAGGTCAGTTAGCCAAACTATAACAGTGCCGCTACATCACACACTGCCAGCAGCTGGTGTGAGAATTCTACTCGGTGGTGGTGGTGGGGGGTCAGCGTTGGCCTACTCCCTGCAATCTGATTTGACACCCAGAATCTCACACTGTTAGCATCTGGTGGCGAGCACATCATGGTGGCGTCGGTCCGCCCCGGCGTCAGGCTTAGATATAAGGAGCGGTCCGCCTAGAATCCCCGAGTTCTCCACTGCGAGACCTCCGGCCGCTGGATGACATCAGAAAAGGAGACCGAGGACCCGCCATCAGATGGCCAAGACTAAGAACCGACCTTTCCAAGTGTAGGTTGGAACCTACTTCCTCCAAGGGGGAATGGTGGGCGGGAAGGTACCTGCTGCAAGAGCTGTTCTCTAAGATCTACTGTTACGGTAAGTTCTTACGTAACTGTACTATCTTCTTCGAGGTACAGCTCTTGCAGCAGGTTACACCATTAGGACTGATTCCCAAGCAATGGCGCCTTGAAAAGCCATTGGGAGGAGGCAGTACTGAAGTTCCAACCCGTCCTGAGCCTAGGACAGGAGGCCTTGTAGGACGGCAAGGCCGAAACCCGCTCTTCGCCGTGAAGCGATGTCCAGGCTGTAATGCCTGATAAAGGTGTGCACCGAGCTCCAGGTGACTGCAGCACACATGGCCGACGTGGACATGTTCTTGAGTGCCGCAAAGGATGTAGCCCTCCCCTTGTCGAAGGCCATGATCACACCTGTTAAGGGTTTCTGGCGCTTGTTGTAGCAAAAGGAAATGCACTGAATGAGCCAGCGAAAGGGTCTGTTTCGAGACTGGAACCCCAACATCCTCTCTGCGAATGAGACTAACAGCTGTTCCGCTTTGCGGTGCTGTTTGATCCTGGTCAATAGTATCTAAGGCATCGTTGAACATCCAGGGTGTGAAGAAAAGCTTCTCCTCGATTAGCGGACTTAGGGAAGTACACTGTTAAATCAGTGTCCTGGTTGAGAGTATGGGCTGAGACCACCTTAGGCAGAAACTTGGGATTAGTCCTCAGGGACACCTGACCTGATGAAAAATTAAATAAGGCTCCTTGCACGAGAGCTGTTCGAAGATCTACTTCATGTAGTTCTTGCGTAACTGTACTTTCCTGGGGCTGTGGCCTTCGGCCATCCGCATCACTGTGGGCCTTGGTGCCAGGATGCTGAGACCTCGGGTCTGGAGTCCCCCCTCTGTACCTTGTGGGTGATCCCCAGTGGCCAGTCTCCCTGGGCAGCTCTTCAGTTTGGTGGTTGTAGTGTCAAGCTGGAGTGTCGTTGCTGGTGGGTCCGGCTCTTGTAAGTTGGTGGCATTGCTCCCATGGTTGAGGCCCCCAAGTCAGGTAGAGTGTTTGTCTCCGGCAGTGGCCTTCTGCCCTTTTCCGTGACCGTGCTGCTGACATCTGCCTCACTGACTGCACCCCACCTCATGTCTCTTGTTGGGACTGGCCGGGTACCTCTGCCAGTCACTTTGGTGCTGGCTGGGTCACTGATACTGGCGTCTGTGCTGGGTTTGGATCTTCGAGGCCTGACCTGGCTCTGCTTCTAGCTCTGGTCCCAGTGCCTGGTAGACCCCTCTTCGGCGTCATGTGTGCTTCATGTCTGTGTCAGGTCGACACGATTTCTTAGTGTCATTTTCTGCTCTCCCTGGTCCTTGGGGCTTTGGAAGGTGCTGGTTCCAGTGCTCCAAGTGCTGGGTTGTTTCTTGTTGGTGCGGGTCAGCTCAGGGGTTTCTGGCACGGGATCTTCAGTGCGGTTCGGCTCCTCTTGGAGCCATCCCTCTGACTCTGCTGGTTCAGGTGTCATTTGAGGCCAGGTTGGTGCTGGGATCTCCTGGCACCACACCTGTTCCCTAATGCTGTCTGTCTCTCTGGCGCTGTATTTCTGGCACTGTGTTTGGTGTCTGACACTGCCTGGCACCAGGAACCTGGTACTGTGTCCGGTGCAGTGTCCGGCACCTGTGTTTAGCATCTGGTTCCGGTGCCGGGTCTCCGCTCCCTAGTGCCGCCTCTGGCACTCCTCTGTGGTGTCCCGTCTGGCACCTGATCAAGGCCAGAAGTTCTCTTCCTCTTGCGCGCACTCAGCGCACCACTGCAGCCCATGGTAGCCCTTATAGCAGCCAGTTGAACCTTTGGTTTGATTACGCACCTGTCTCCCTAGTTCTTCCAGACAGACGACAGTCTGCCTTGTATAGCATGAACAAGCAACAATGAGCACTCTCTTCTTTCTTCCTTATTTACTCAGAAGCTATGTGTGGAGGGAGGGCCTGCAGCAAAGGATCCAACTGTAGGCCAGTTACCCGCCAGCAGTCTAGTTCTCACTGGCAAGTGAGCTCATCCATTCGGGCCCATTTTTTTTGACAGATTTTGTGAGATCACTATTCTGAGAGTAGAGCACTCCAGTTGTAGAGTTGTAGACTCTTTGTCCGAGCTGCCTCGAGTCAGCTCGAGAATGCCAAGAGACAGCTTTTCCTGCTGAGATGTATATTAGACTGCCACATCTATCTCTGTAAGCTTCCCCTAGTACAGGGAATATTGCTCAAACTGGATGCTCAATGGGAAAAAATCACTCTGGTGACACCCTGTTGGCCTCAGCAGATGTACTTTCTCTGTAGACAGGCTATCAATCACCTAACAGTGGACCCTTTCTCTTGGGTTGGACATGTCTCAGAGTCTTCTATTCCATCCAGCCTGCACTTCCTCCACCTTCAGACCTAACTCCCAGAGATGAAGGTTATTAGGAACAAGGTATCTGAGAGTTCCTGCAATAAGTTTTCCTGCCTGAAACCCTCCACTAGAAAGCTAACCTAATAAGGTTTTTCTGCCCAATGCTCCGAAATTTGCACAAACCCCCTCTGAGGTTCTGAAGTTCTAACGGAATCTTTCTTATGCTAGTTTGCAGTATTCCACAATCAAGGTTCTTGTGTGTTATGTCTGTATGCCATGGAACCCTTGGTACCCTCTACCTGGCTCAACTGCCTTGTTTTAACAGGCTCTTGAGGGCATTTTACACGAGGCCCCCTCATCTGGAAGCTGGTGGTTGCTTGGATATCAGCATTATGTTGGTCTTGCTTACCTGCAAGCCCTTGAGCAGTTTGCGACTTGTGAGCTAAGTTTTTACTGGAAAGCAGCGTGGTGTGGCCATCTCTTCTGCTTGCAGAGTGTCTGAAATCCATCTCTTGAGCTCAGATCCCCTTATTCTGTTTCCCACAGGAACAAGGTAGTATTCCATACTAGTACGTTCCTTCTTAAGTGGCATCGCAGTTCTGTCTATGAATCGGCCACTGTGCTGTTTACCTACTATGCCAGCTTCCAGAATGATGGAAGCTCTTTCTTTACATTCTCTGAACGTTCAGGGGGTCCTCATTTCTCACCTAGATAGAGCTGGGATTTCAAGCAATCCAAACAGCTTTTGGTCTTTCTTGCTCCAATTGAAGAGTCAGTCTCCTCCAGTCGTGTGCATTTCAGGCTAGGTAGTGAGCTGTTTGTTCCTCTGCTATGCCATGGCATAGTTCATGCTGAAAGCTCAGGTGTATGCCAACTCCACCTCTCAAGTTGTCAGTCAGCAGAGTTTCGCTCTGTACCTGTCGATGGTACTTTGCAAAGCTGTAACTGGGATTGCAGTGCACAGTTGTGCTACGTACTGTGTCCTACATATCACTGTCAGACAATATGCTACTTATCAGGACTGTCCTGAATGAACTTGGCCCTGTGTGAGTTTTTCACTCCTGCCACCCTACCCCAGGAGTTTGCAGCACTTTGCATGCACATGGCTTGCCTTGGCGCCAGCCCTGCTGAACCATTCTGGCTCCCACGGAGTTCTAGTGCCTACGACACAGACCCGTTAGTGTAAATAAATGGTGAAGATATTCATAAAAGGATCATCCGGCCCCGTGTCCAGTCGCAAGGGGAGATGCCACAATCACTAACATGCTTTGGTGCGCCTAATCACCCTCCTGTTGCTTCTGTCAGGTAACATTCATCCAAACCCTGACCCCTGCCCAACCTTATGAACAAGCCTGCCCAGGCTCAAGGACTCCATAGCTTTATGAATATTTGCAGCCTCCTTAAGAAGGCTGCTGCTAATGCTGGGTACTCAGCACCAACGGACATTGTCGCACTCAGTCAACCTGGTTATCCAAACCACCCCTGACTCCTTCGCTCCTCCTCCTGTTACACCCTTTTCAGGAAGTTCGTGGGTAAGCGTGGAGGTGGTTGTGCTGTCTATATGTGTGACTCCCTCCTTGGCCATGCACTTCCACCCAAGCTTGATAATGTGCACAAGCCCTCACACTAAAAATCTCCCCCAACCCTGGTAAGGGCCCACTCTTTCTCACTGTTGCCTGTATTCCCCCCAGAAAGCAAGACCTCGCCATTCAGGCACTTGCTGACTACCTCTCTGGCCTACCACCCAAAATGGCCTAGATAATTATTGGTGACCTGACTATCAACTGGCTCTGTGCCACGGCCTCCCAAACCAGAGATATCTTTGCCGCCCTTGACATGTCCCAGCTTGTCACCACCCCAGCTAGATACAACACCTCTACTGGCTCCAGCACCCTCCTGGATATCACCATTACCAACCGCCCCGAGAGGGTGCTCTATCAATGTACTTCCCAACTCACTTAGTGACCACCCCGTCACATTCTTTTGGTCTGCTGCCAACAGCAAACCTGCACCACAACCACCCAGCGATCGCCGCTACTCCCAGGCGTCGCGGTGCCTTAAACTGTACCTCTCCACAACTGGATTGGTCCTCAGTCAGGCTTGCAATCGTCCATAGATGAGACATTGATTTTTCACTCGCTTCTTAACACTGCCTGTAACCTCTATGCCCCCTTCATTAGAAATCGCAACAAAAAGCAAAAGATGCCCTGGGTTACCCCCTCCCTCCTTCACAAACTTAAAATGAGAGACAACCTATGGCACATTGCCATGGAATCTGGCAAGCCAGCTGATAGGCAAGTGTACAGCGCTGAGCTCAAGAAGTGTACTTGGGCCATTCGACAGGCCAAAGCCCAGTACTACCAATCCGCTCTTGTCTCCTCCTTGGGGGCGGCTAGAAACTTTTGGGATAATGTAAAGAAGCTGAATGGGAAATCCAGCTCCCCACCCCCCCTCAACTCTCCTTTAATGGAATTGTCTGCTCTGCCCTCCTTGGCATTGCAGACTGCCTAAACTACACTTTCTCAGAACTGAGTTCAGTCCTGCCCAGTAACTTCTTTGACCCCATCCCAGTAGCACCGCTGCCCAATCTCCAGAGCCTCTTTTCTACATACGTACCATTTCCCGCTGGAGGCTAGACCCTTCTGCAAAAGCCGTTAGTAGTAACAACCCTGGCACTAACCTACTGGACACTAGACTACCCTGTCTGACGCTTGATGCTATCCTGGTCCCACTTACAGAGCTGCTCAACCGCCTCTGTGCCTGGGGCAGTTCCCTCAGCACGTGGAAAAACCGCCATCACTCCCATCCTAAAGAGCAGCGATCGAGCGACCCCTGTAACTTTTGACCCATCTCCATCCTCCCCCACCTCTAAGGCCCTTGAAAAAGTAGTTGCCAACCAGCCTGCGAATACCTGGCCATGCACAATATCCTGTGCCCTGAACAGCATAGCTTCGTGCAGGTCACAGCACCACAACGCGCTACTTGAATTCTCCAACTTTCTGCACTCTGCTCTTGATGCCGGAAGTCCTGCCTGGTGCGTGTTCATTGACCTTTCCAAGGCCTTTGAACGGTTTGCATCCTCTCCTGCTTGACTCCCTCAAATGCCTTGGTTTCTCCTCCGCCCCTTGCACTGTTCACCAGCTGCCTGTCTGCCAGAACTCTGTGTAAAAAATCAATAGCACCAATCTGATGCATGATCTGTCGCTCTGGGGTTCCCGGGCTCCATTTAGCCCTCTCCTCTTCAGTCTCTACCTCAACTCCCTCCCCATGGCCTTCCCCAGTAAGATCCTCCTCTAAGCGGAAGATGCTGTGCTCTTCGCTGCTGACCCCAACCCCAACACACTCCAGGCCACCCTCCAACAAGCTTTTGATAAAGCTCAGCATTTTTTCACGTCACGAAGGGTAGTCCTGAACCTAAAAAAGACCAAAGCTATGCTCTTCTTGCATCGCCAAAGCAAAGCCAGTGGTGCCCCTCTCGTGATACTGCCTAGCACACTAAACCCCATTGAGCAGGTTTCCTCCTACAAGTATCTGGGCAGTACCTTTGATTCTGCACTCTTCTTCCATTTCCATATCAATGCCCTTTCTGTTGCCAACAATGTCAGGATTGGACTGTTCTACCACCATAGGGATTGCCTACCACAAGAGGCCCTTAGATTGGCAATCACCTCCTCTGTCCTGTCGCTAATTGACTATGGGCTGCCCATCTATGCTGTAGCCGACAACACTGTGCTTGCAAGAGTCCAGCTCTCTGTAAACAAGGCCTGCAGGCTAATGCTGGGAGCCTCTAGGCACACCCATATGTGCCTGCTGTACTCCACCACCAACTTGCTCGACCTTAAAGAAAGACTCTGCTTCCAAACCTGCCTTCTTGTAAAAAAAAAGAGACCCTGCTAGGCGCCCATTGCCTGCAGCGTGCCTCCTCCTCAGTCTCCACCAGCAGCACTGTCAAAACCTTCCTTATGTCCCCAGGGTAAGGACCTCTATGGCACAGAGATCCTTTTGCTATTGGGCTCCCTCCTGGTTCAGTTCCCTCCCAGCCAATAAAATCCCCCACCTGCCCCTTACCTTCACCCCTAAGCTGGGTCTGCCCTGTCTACTTTTTCTGTATATACCTGGGGTCTCATGCAGCATCTGCTGACTAATGTAATAAAATATCTGTGGTTCCTACCTGACGTGGTACTCGTGTACCTATAATATGACTTCTGTGATCTACCTATTACCGAGCATGTACCACCAGTGAATGCCTGTAACACTGGTTGCTTTTTTAATCTAAGCGTTATTTGTACTGTACTGTTTGTTAAAGTGGTGTATTGCTGTCTTGACGAGGTTCCTTTGTAAATGAGTCTGACTCAAAGGTGTGTAAACCCATGATCTAATAAATAAAAAAAAATATGTATGGTTAGTATGTAATTTTAATTTCATGCAACCTACCCCCTCGAATGCACCTGGAAAAACCATGTCTATTAGCTTAGTGTGCCTTTCCTGGTCAAAAATTACTAAATAAAGCTGTAATACAAGTCCCAGCATTGCACTGCCAGCAGCTGGTAGTCAAGCATATCATGAAGGTGTGAGATGCTGCACTCTTTGGGGGACAGAGTTAGATGACCGCTAATGGAACCTTTGCATCATACACAGACAGAAGCTGGTGGCAGAACACATGGGGGGCATGAGGGGTCTACTTCTGGGGGCATGGTTAGGGTTCACTGAACCCCAGTATAAGCCTCTGCACCACACACTGTAAGGAGCTAGAAGCCAAACACATCATGTGGATGTGAGAGGCTCCACTCCTGGGGGAAGATGGAGGGTGCAGAACACTCAGATTGTTTGCGCTCTCCAATGACTAAAGATGAAGTGATAGTGGTGTTGACTGTGAAGGTGGCCTTGATTGTTAGGGAAGGCTGAGGCTGTTCTAATGCAAATCAAGTAATTCAAACTTAAGGAAAGTATTTGTTTCATGTCAACTGCCAAACATATGTTACTTGGCACTGACAATCCTGTTTTAGTGGATAGTGGTTAAATTATGACATTTGCATTAAATGAAGGATAGGTGTCAGTTGACATTTTTGTAATTTGTTTTTTCAGATGCTGGAAATTTTACCCCAAACAACAAACATGTAAAGCAGAATGGAAAACTAGAAGATTGCCCTGATACTGGCAGTCCCCCAAGGACTACGTTACTGGGGACCATCTTTTCTCCTGTATTTAATTTCTTCTCATCAGCAAATAAAAATGGTAACTGTCTTGTAGCCTTACCAGGGTTTTGTCAAATCGGTTATCCCAATATGCTTTATTTCACAGCTCTGAAAACCACGAAAGAGTGACTGACTGCTTTACTCACATTTGCTGTTTATCGGAGCCGTCTAGTGTAAAGAAAAACAAAACAAAATCGCCCCATGCAAACATCAACCGATAAGCAGTTTTGATTTCCTTTCATTTCTGTGCTGTTCCACGTTAGCAGTGAGCAAGTCATTTACTGCTAGGAAATAGATGTCCACTGAGAGGCTGCCAATAGAGACGCAGTACACTCCAAAGCTGTGTCCATAGAGATCATATCTTCTGTCATACTCACCTCACTCACTTGCACTCACCTCACACTGCCTCACACTCACTGCCTCGCCTCACACTCACTTCTCACTTTCTCATTATCTATAGTATAGGGTCTCAGTAGCACCCTGTAGTTAGGATTGAGTAAGGTGTTTATGTTAAACCCTAAGTTTGCACCCTAATAGCTTTGCCCCATTCAGTGGAATTGCACACAATTTTGCATATGTGGTCTGGAGGACAAGGTCTCTTGAGTTGGTTGATTTGGTTAAGTTACATGACTGCAAGACAGATGTCGGGGTTCCAAGATCTGGGTAGTGCAAAAGTGGAAAAATCTGGATTTCTAGGGCGTGGGTATGGAGATGTAGGGAGGGAGTTTTAGTGATGGCTTTGTAGATCAAAGGGAGGCATTTCTTCACCTCCTAGTGCTGAGGAAGACCAGCATAACTGCGCTGGAGGGCAGTGATGGTGTTAAATGGGATGCTCGCTATGAATTTTAACATTCTTTTATACAAGATATCCAGTTTGGTTAAGGCCGTTTTGGTACAGTGGCTATAAAGTAGGTCAGCATAGTCAATAAGATGGAGAAATGTGGTTTGGACCAGTCTTATGTTAGTTTTGTGATTTTATTTGTTTTATACTACTTTTATTGAGTGAAAGTTAGATATACACTTGTGTACGTTGGGTACATCACTTAGGATCCGTAATTCCAAGGTCAATGGATGGGTACACTTTAGCATTTACATGGTATATATCATATTAAATATGGTTTTAAACGTTACCATAACTATATCAATAAACAAACTTTGGGCAAATTAAACAAGGAATCGGATTAAAACACCTAAAGAAAACAAAACCAAGCTAGAAGCACAGACAAATCCACACAGAGATATTTCGTCTACAAGCTTTAAAGTTAAATAGGGTTACTGCAGTATCTGTATTGACTTTCTAGAGAAAGTAAAACAGCTGATTGACTCCAAAGGGCTATTACCAGGGGTTCCCACTTCAGAATTCATCAAAGGCTCCTCAAGTACACTCTCCCATAACATGACTACTGGATCTGATTCTGATAGTTCCCATTTCGTCCACTGAGAGACGAAAGACTCCATTTTGTTATGGAGAGGAAAAGATAGCTGCTCACTATGTTGGATATTGAGATTGTTTTCCAGTCCAGTATCGGGGGTCCTCTTGCAGCTGTTTCTTGGTTATTGATTTGTATGTGCACACAATAAGATGGACCATAAATATAAGTGTCTTTTCCTTCATCCTCTCCTGTGGCATACTCAAGACAGTGTCTGCTTATCAAGATACATGATGTTTCTAGCATATAAGAGATATGTAGGGAGACCTGTGACCAAAAATTGTGTAATTTGGGGCAGTCATAGAAAATGTGACTATGTGAGGCTTCCAGATCTCCACATCCCCTACAGCAGCTCGAGAAGGTTCCCAGAACCCTGCCCACCACAGTGGGAACCAGGAAAAGCCTAATATACACTTTCAACATAAAGTCCCTCCAAGTAGGAGAGGAAGAAGTAGACCATGTTCCCTTCCAAACCCATCTTGTGCACGTATGACTAGGTTAAGCTCTTTCCTAACTGGCTTGGTGTGGTGGGAGTGCAGCAGGATCAGAAATTTGTATATTTTTAGAGATGGCTGGTTTCCCGTGTGGTGAATTCCATATTTGAATGTAGGGTGTAGGGTCATCTGGGAACGTTAAGTAAAGCTCTTGTTGTTTAAGATGCTTAGTTATGTAATCTTTCATCTGGTAGTAGTACAGTCTGTCTCCTGCTGTCCAGCCATATTTATTTTTGACCCTTCTCAAAGCTTAATGAAAAATTACTCACCTTAGTAATTCTGTTTCTTCCCAGTGATACTGGGTATTCATAACTTTCTGCAGTAAGCCTTAAGGGTTGAACTGCCCGGAGAGAATGGAACGTATGTAAATGATGGAGTCATCAGCACGTGATAACTTTTCAAATGCTACCTTATACTAACTGCCAATGTTCCAAACCTCCTCAGATTTTCTAGGAGCCTGAAAAGACAAGCAACCCAGTAAAAACCTGGAAAGTATTTGAAAAGAGGAAATAATTCAAAATGACCCCAGTCTGGTCATAAGAGAAAACTCCAACTAGAGAAAACACAGAAACATTAATGCAAAGTCAGCATGTCAGCAAAACATGCAAAGAAAAAAGACCATGAGTCTTGTTTACCAACTTGTACCACTGTGTGGCAACATATATACACATTGTGGTGTACCCTTTTGTGATAGTGCAGCATGCGGGAGTGGAGAGGCTTGAGTTCTGGAAGGGAAGGTAGGGTGGGAAGTTATGAATACCCGAATATCACTGGGAAGAAACCGAATTACTAAGGTGAGTAGTTTTTTCTTCTAACCCCAGTAATACTCAGGTATTCATAACTTTATGTAGACTACAACGCAGTACCACTGAGGTAGACACAGAACATCTACTTGGGAAATACTCTGCAGGACTGCTGTGCCAAACCTAGCATAATTTCTGGACTGGATGTCTAGACTGTAATGCTTTGTAAAGGTGTGTACTTTGTAAAGGCGGGTGGGTCTCATGGGATCCTTGGGCGGGATGCCGGGCACAGAATGGACAGGGCTGCGTTGCGGCAGAGGCGGTCTCCAGGCGGATCCGTGGGCAAACCTGTGTCTGGAGTTCCTTTCTGGATTGCTCTTCCTTCCCAGGCGTTGACAACAGATGTGTCTGGAGGGCTGGGGTGCTACTGTAGGGTCTCACAGGACTCTGGGCAGCTGGTCCAGGTTTGAGCAAAATCTGCACATAAAGGTGCTCGAGCTGGGGCAATCCTTTATGCCCTCCAGGCTCTTCTTCCTTCATTCTTCCCAGTCATCTCCTCCAGTCAGACAACGTGTGTAGTCTGATACCTCAACAAACAGGCAAGGATATGTTCCTACCCCCCTATGCTGGGAGGCAATGAGAATCTGGTATTGGGCAGCCTGCAGTTCACCTTCCGGGAGTGGAAAACACACTGGCAGACAAACTCGGTCTGTCCTCCGCCAGGTCTCATGAATGGGAGTTAGATCAGCAGGTCGTAAATGACATCTTTCGACGGTGAGGGACACCTCTGTTAGACCTCTTCGCCTCTCCTCAAAATGCAAAACTTCCTGTCTTTTGCTTGCTCGCTCCAGGGCAAGACGCTTTCTGTCGGGATGCTCTGTCTCTCTGTTGGAGGGACAGGTTCGTTTATGCCTTCCCCTCCCATTCCTTTGATTCTGAGGGTCCTGAACAAACTGATCGGAAGGTGCTCGAATGATTCTCATCGCCCCTTCTGGCCCAGGCAAGTTTGGTTTCTCTTCTGCAACAGTTTTCAGAGGAACCACCTCTTCCTCTGTAGCAACAATTGTTGACCCAGGATCGGGGACCCTTGTTCATCCAGGCCTCAAATCCCTTCATCTACATGTGTGGCTCCTGCAGATGTTGCTAAAGCCCATTTCGGAGTCTCTCCGTTAGTAGAGGCGAGGAAACCTTCTACCAGGTCCACCTACGCTATGAAGTGGAAACGGTTTTCCAGTTGGGCAAACTCTAAAGACTTTGAGCCTTTCTCATGCCCAGTCAACAAAGTCCTGGACTACGTGTGTCCACCTCTCCGACCTGGGTCTCAGCCATTCCTCTTTAAAGGTCCATAAGGCAGCTATTTCAGCCTACCATATTCCCTTTGGAGACAGGACTTTTGCTCAGTTGGAAGTCTCTAAGACTTCTCAGAGTGTTTCTCCACTTGAGACCCCCACTCGCATTCCTGCCCCTCCATGGGATTTGAATTTCATCCTGGAGAAGCTCACACTGTCTCTCTTAGAGCCCGCAGCGGAAGCTGATTTAAAGTTCCTCTCTTGGAAGATGATGTTGCTAATGGCCATCACTTCTGCTTGGCACATTTCCGAGCTCCAGGCCTTGATGTGTAAAATCCCGTATTTGATTTTCCACAAGGAACATGTGGCTCTACGCACCAACCCTAAGTTTCTCCCCAAGGTGGTGGCTGAATCTCCGCTGAATCAATCTATTGAGCTACCCGCTTTCTTTACGCAACACTCCAATCAAGGGGAGTACCTCTTGCATATTTTGGATGTTCACAGAATCCTGAGATACTAAGGATTTCAGGAAGACTGATCAGCTCTTTGTCTCTTTCACTCACAGAAGAGAAGCCAATGCTGTTTCTAAGCAGTGCCTCTCAAAATGGTTGGTGAATTGTATCACTTTCTGTTACAACAAGCCCAACAAGACCCTTCCGGTTCAAATTAGAGGTCACTTCACCAGAGGAGTAGCAACCTCTGCTGCTTGTTTCAAGAATGCCAGCGGCAGACATCTGTGCAGCCACAACTTGGACTTCTGTCCATACCTTTACGAAACACTGCAGTTTGGACATTGCCTCTCATCGTAGAGCAGGCTTCGGGTTGGCTGTTATACAAGGTTTTCTCTCATGAGACCTGTTCAGCCCTGAGGTTTTATGTTATGGATGACAGTCCTCCTCCCAAGTGTTTTTCCTCATTCCAGACTGCTTGGGACTCAGTCCTATATGTGAATACCTACTGCAAGAGCCCTCGTGAAGTAAGATAGTACAGTTACATAAGAACTTACCATAACAGTAGATCTTCGAGAGAGGCTCTTGCAGTAAGTATTGCCCTCCGTCCCCCTAAGTTTCTTTGCTTCATTTCCATAGGGGGAATATCCTTTTCTCTGTCTTGCCTCTTTTGGCCTTTGGTGGGAAAGAACTGGAAGGCGGGCATGGGGATCGCCCCTTTATGCCAAAGTCGCATGACACCAGTCACCTGATGGGTGGTCCCCCGTCAAAGACTACTAGCTAGAAATTTTTCCGGGGAGCCCTGATGCGTGGCGGCTTAGTCCTGTATGTGAATACCTACTGCAAGTGCCTCTCTCTAAGATCTACTGTTATGGTGAGTTCTTATGTAACTGTACTATCTTCAACAGAATCTCTTGAATCAGGCTATGCCATACCACCCCCTTGGCGGGAGGGCCTTTCTGTGCATGTCACTCTTTTTCAGGATGGTTCACCTTGTGTTTCACCTTTCTTTAAGGCGGGAACCTCTGGCTCCCCTCATTTCCACAGCAGGCTGTCCTCTGTATATCGTGTCCGTGGGAGAATTGAGGAGTTAGTGTGGCCGGCCCATGTTTATATGGGAGGAGTGTCATCTGACATCGCCGTATGCCCCTTGTAGGCTGCTAGCTAGAAAAGTTCTGTGTGGTCCTAGTGCCTGATAGCTATGATTCTTTAGGTATGGTCTGATGCAAGAGATCCTCTCAAATCTACTGTTACGTAAGTTCTTACGTAACTGTACTATCTTCTTAGAGAGTATCTTAGTCATCTGGTAACACCGTAGAAAGCTTCATAATCGGTGAAGGAATCCACACAGAAGATTTTAGCTAGTACAGCTGGGGCCACCCACGCCATCAACAGCCCTATATAGGCGTGGTGGTCCTTCTCTCCTCCTCAGTTCTTTTCCTGCTGCTGACTTGCTTGCATGGGTCTCCACTGAAGCTCTCTTGCAGTATTAGTGCCATTCTCAGCCTTTGGCTTTTATTTACTTTCTTTTGAAGAAGAGATTACTACTTTTTATTTATGTGGGAGTTAATCTTTCTACTTCTGTTCCATCACTGGCACTGCAGAAAGAAGATTGCCTCCACAGATGAACATTCCATTGGTGTCTGCTGTCTTGGTCCTGACAACGAGGTTTTTGATAGCGAGCTCTGCCAGAAGTTTAACCAAACAACCCTTCGGTTACCCAAAAAGGCTCTTATAAAATTCCTGATGGATCAACAGGTAGCCAGCTGCAGGTAGGGGGCCTCCGGGGCCCCAGCCTCCTGGTCTCTGGCCGGATCTTTGCACTCCTAGGCCTCCAAGGCCCGAGAAGAGTCCTCAGGGAAAAGTCATAAAAAAGACCGAGATCACGACTGCTCCCCCCGCTGTCGACCTTGTTCCCAATCGACTTTGCCTCCCTCTGGGGGAATCTTCTTCGGCTGCAGCCGCTCCAGTGAAGAGGACTGCTGCCCAGGTCTCTGCCCACCAGACCCATACCTACAGCACCTCTGCCTGATTCTCGAGTCATTGGCCCCTCAGTCGACAGGTTCGTCATAGACTGCTCTCCCTTCGAGACCTGCCCCTTCTCCCACTAGGGCTACAGGCTCGTCGGGTTCTCGGAACACAGCAGGCGGGTTGACACCTGTGCTGTCGAGCCCCTTTCCATCGACAACCACTGTTGACCTGAATGAAGTCCTGATCAAGTTCACTAATGTTCTTCTTCTTCAGCAATTGGGTGCCTTGAATAGGCCCCCCTTCGCTGTTGACGCATGTTCGTCGGACCCGGGAGACTCCTCGTGGGCCACCGTCGATGAATTTGACGCCAGACCCAGAGATTGACGAGGTCGACGTCGAGGAGGAGTATTACCTGACCTCATTCTTTCCTGATCATGTGGAGGAATGAGAGGAGGAACTCCAGCTTTCTGACAAGTCTAGTGCATCTTCTGTCAGTGAGGACTCTGTGAAGCATACTCCCATGTCTCTCTCCTGAGAATATCACATTTTTAATGTGATGAAGCAGCTGTTCTCAGCTATGGAATTCCACAGTTAGAAGAGGATGCCACCAGAAAAGATCTGGTGGATTTCCTGGAGATTCCAAAATCTCCCTCAAAGATCATTCCTCTAATGCTTCTAGCATTAAAGAATGCAGCCACGCAGCCTGACACAGACCAGACATGGTGCCAGATATGCCACGTAGGGCAGACAAACTTTATCATGCTCCCCAGGGTCTCCCATGTTATGCTGCTGAACCAGAGACAGATTCAGTAGTCATAAAGGCAGCTCATGACAGATTGAATGCGCCTAAGCACCTTGGTTCCCTTTATCCCAGATGACGAGTCTCGTAGAATTGACCTCTGGGGAGAAAGGGTTTATGCCTTCTCCACATTAGTATTGAGGATTGCTAACTATCTGTCACACATGGTCAAGTACAAGCATGCCAGTTGGAAGAAGGGCAAGGCTGCAGCCCAGGCCTTTCCAGTGGATACCCAGAAGCAGGAGCTGCTTCTGTTCCTCCGAACCACTGAGGATGTTGACAGACACCTCCTCAGGCTTTGTATGACATGGCTGACACGTTGCCTGGGAAGATGCCCTCCGCAGGCACTCCTGACTGAGTTTCAGAGTTTGCACCTGACATGCAGCAGAAGGTGCTTAGTGCCCCTTCAGTGGCACCAAGCTGTTTGGCCCTGATATCTAGGACATACATGACCTGCAAGCCTTGGGCAGGGTCCTCAAATCGGTCCACTCCCTCTGTCATACCCAAGCAAAGGGTAGGGTACGGCCTCCTTTTTTGTGAACAGACCAACAGGCCTGGAACACCTCCCTGTCCACAGGGAAAAACTCAGAACCCAGGCTCCCTTGCCCACTCCCTTCAGTGCTGGAGTGGCGACCTTGTGCCCCAGAAGTGAGGGGCTAGCATCTGCGGCTGGTTCAACCTCTTTGGTCCCAGACCAGGAGGTGGTGGTTGGTGGTCGGTTCTCCCTCCATCTGAATCAGTGGAGAACCGTAACTTCGGATGCGTGGATCCTGCAGATCATAGAAAAGGGTCACACCTCTGAGGTCATCAAGCAGCCTCCAGACACCCGCCACCACCCTCCAAATAATCCTCAGCTCATTTGTCTGCTCTCTGGGAGGAGGTGCAGTCCCTTCTGCACAAGCAGGCCACCGAGCAGTGCCCATGCGCCAGAGAAAGAAGGGGTTTTATTCCAGTGTTTTCCTGGTCCCCAAAAAGACCGAATATCTGAGGTCTATTTTCGATCTAAAGAACCTCAATCTGTAACTTTTCCAGGCCTGATGCCCCTCCTCAAGACGGGACTGAGACTGTTCACTGGGCATGCAGGATGCGTACCTGTGCATCTCGATCTTTCCTCCTCACAGGAAGTTTCTCCATTTTACCTTTCAGAGAGAGCATTATCAGTTCAATGTGCTGCCCTTTGGCTTATCCTCTGCGCCGCAAGTCTTTACCAAGTGCTTGGCTGTGGTCACAGCAGTTCTCAGAAGAGAGGGACTGTATGTCTTCCCTTATCTGGATGATTGGCTCCTGAAGGTCCCATCCAGGGAACAGCTTCTGCTGAGTCTGGAGCGAACTCTCCAGTTTTTCCACTCTCTGGGCATCACCGTCAATGTGCCCAAGTCTGTTCTGGTATTGTCCCAAAGACTACAGTATATAGGGTCAGTTCTAGAGTTGGCACAGGGGGAAGGCCTTCCTGCCTCAAGACAGGGCAGAGTGCCTCATAGCATAAGGTCAGAAAGTTGCACAGAGCTGGTACAATGTCCATGAAGATAGTGACTGCTTGTCTTATGTATGTCTGTGTTGCCACAGTGTTTCCATTATCTGTAGTGTACATTGGTGATTCTGTTTTCTCCACTGTGATTTATGTCAAACTGTGTACAGTAATAGATGTGCCATCTAATTGGCCTGGAGTCGTGCCTGAAAATGGTCACTGGGATCATTGTACCCACCCGTGTAAACAAATACATTTCTGCGGGTATATCTCAGATTATTGGGCCTGATGGAAGCTGCCATACTTCTATTCTGCTGACTAGGCTCTATATGTGTACCCTCTAGTGGACCGTCCGGGTACAGTGAAACGAGTGCATGGACAAGTTAGATCAACCAGTCCTGGTCTCTTCCCCAGTACGCAAGATATTACGGTGGTGGATGGACACCTGAAATCTGCTTCAGGGAGTTTAATTCCAGATTTCTTCCCCGCATCAGATCCTCACAACAGATGCCTCGGGTCTGGGCTGGGGAGTACACCCGGGTCCCTTCGAAACCCAGGGCTCCTGGTCTCAGTGGGAAGCCTCCCTGCATATCAGTGTGCTGGAGATAAGTGGTGCTCTGCACCATGCAGGCCTTTCATGAATACCGTACTCCAGGTCAGCTGCTAGTGCAGTTGGATAATCTAAGTGTGGTATTCTACAACGGAGGGGGCTCTCTCGTACCGCCTTTGCAGGGAGGCCATGAAAGTGTGGTACTGGGCGCTAGATCACAGTCTGACACTCGCTGCAGTCCACATGCCATGGCCTCTAAACACCCTGGTAGACTGTCTCTGCAGGACCCAGTCCAACATGCACGGTTGGGAGCTTCTCTCATCCAATACAGAAGACTTGTTCAACAACTGGGGTTGTCCAGAGTTGGACTCTTTGCGCCCCACTCAACACTAAACTGCCCAGTTTCTTCTCTCTAGATCCAGGGCCTGGAGTTTTCTGGTGAGACACGTTGTCCGTCTCTTGGAGCGGTAGGTTTATTTATGCATTCCCTCTAATTCAGTGGTTGCTAATCAAATTGCAGATGGAAGGGGCCAGTATGATTCTAGTGGCTCCATTCTGGCCTCGCCAGATATGTTTTCTCTCCTTCAACAGATGGCGGAGGAACCTCTGGTCCCTCTTCCTCTTTGTAGGAATTTACTGACCCAGGATCAGGGGACCCTGCTCCATCCCATATTCGGGTCCCTCCATCTGCATGCCTGGCTCCTGAGAACATAGCCATTGCCACGTTTGGAGTCTCTAACAGGGTGTTGGGCATCCTGGTGGCTGCCCGGAAGCCTTCTATTTGAACCACATATGCCATGAAGTGGAAGGGGGTTGCCATCTGGGCTGCCAAACGTAGCTTAGATCCTTTCACCTGTTCAGTGAATCACATCCTGGACTACTTGATCTCACGATCAGACTCTGGCCTCCAGTATTCCTCCCTCACGGTTCACCTTTAGGCTATTTCTGCATTCCATATGCCCATGGGCGACAACACGATTGCTCAGCTGGATATGTCGTACCTTTCTTAGGGGCATTCTGCATCTAAACACCAATGGTTCTCCTGTTCTGGCTTGTGACTTGAATTTTATTTTGGAAAAATTGACCCAGTCTCCTTTTGAGCCAGTTGCCTCTTGCGATTTGCGCTCCCTCTCTTGGAAATCTCTGGTTTTAGTTGCAATTACTTCTGCTCAAAGAATTTCAGAGCTTCAGGCCCTCTGGTGCGAGGAGCCTTATCTGATTTTTCACAAAGATAGGGTGTCTTTTCACACAAATCCTATGTTTCTGCATAAGGTGGTTTCAGAGTTCACACTCAATCAGTCTATCCACCTTTCTGTTTATTTTCCTGAGCATGCCAATCCAGGGGAAGCACTGTTCCATACATTAGATGTACGCAGAACTTATTATCTGCGTCACACTAAAGAGTCCAGAAAGTCAAAGCAGTTTGATTCCTTCGCCCTGGGTAGATGGGATGTTTGTTTCTAAGCAATGTTTATCCAAATGGTTGGCAAATTGTATTGTGTTCTGCTACAAGTATGACAAGGAGTTGCCTGGTGCTGTCAAAGCTCACTTCACCAGAGGAATGGCTACCATTGTGGCTAATTTTCGAGGGGTCTCAGCCGCTGATGTTTGTGTGGCTGCCACCTGGAGTAGAGTCCATACCTTCACCAAGCACTGCAGTCTGGACATTGCATCAAGAGCCTGTGCAGGATTTGGCAGGGCTGTGTTACAGGGATTCCTTAAGTTAATGGAGGCCCTCCTCCCAGACTGACTGTTTTGCACTTGTAACTGCTTGGTACTGCTCCCACGATGTTGCCTGATAACCAAGATACTCCCAAAGAAGGTAGAACAGTTACGCAAGAACTGGGCCATAACAGTAGATCTTTGAGGGGATCTCAGTAATCGGGTAAATTTTCCTCCCACCATCCCACTTTGTGGAGGCTCCTGTTTAGGAACTGGCAATCTGGTGTATCCAGCTTTTCTTTTAGGTATGGGCACCTCTTTATTTCCTTGGTCCCCAGGGAAGAGCCTAAGCTCCCTTAGTCTTGGGGGGGACTGAGGAGGGAACAGGGCTGCTCGTGCCTATATAGGTTGGAAATGTTGGTGGACATCGAAGGCATCGGCAGACCCAGTTGTATTGCTGAAAATCTTCAGTGTGGATTCCCCTGCACCAGCGAAGGTTCCTATGGTGTTACCTGATGATTGAGATCACCTCGAAGATTTACTGTTACGGTAAGTTCTTGCGTAACGGTTCTTTCTTCAGTCAGTACCGGTGTCCTTAGGCGGAGGTATCGGATGGCCTGTCTCAGACGTGGCTTTTCATCAGAGCGTACATGTTCCTTCGCTACTGCTGCTTCCTGAGGTGCTTTGCATGGTAAGGCACTCGGGAGGAAGCTTCATTCTGTTAGCACTGAACTGGCCAACAAGACCGTGGTTCTCAGACGTGGTGAATCTAGCCCAGCAGGTACCGTTCTGGCATCCGCTCCAGGGGAACCTTCTTTTTGAAGGGCCCATTGTGCATCCTGACCCAGAGGTGATGCAGCTGGCTGCTTGTCTACTGAGTGGAGGAGATTAAGACAGGGGTTTTCCTGAAAAGGCATGGATACCCTTATGGCCGTCAGGAAGATGTTTACGTCTGCTGCCTATGATCGTGTGGGGAAATACCTTCTTGGCTTGGGTCAGAGAGAGAGAGAGTGGTATCAGACCCTCCAAAGCTGATTCCACAGATACTGGATTTTTTTTTTTTTTTTGCAAGCAGGAGTAGACAAAGGGCTTCCACTGAGCACTCATGAGAGGTCAGGTGTCTGCCCTATGAGCAGCTGTGGGAAGTTCCATGGGCATCTCTGGGGAGAGGTTATACGTTTTTCTAAGAGCAGTTAGCGGAAGCAGGCCATTCTTCTGGTCTCCGGTTCCCCAGTGGGACCTTACTCTGGTATTGAACACTTTTTATAGGGCTCCATTTGAACATCTTTCATCAGTACGGTTGGATGTCCTGTTATACAAGGCGTTTCCTAATTGCATCTGCTCTGCCAGAAGGATTGTTGAACTTCAGGTGTTGTCACACAGAGAACCATACCTTATTATTCTTAAGGAGAAGGTGGTATTGAGAATCGTCCTGTCTTTTGTTTTTCAGTTCCCTACAGCTTTTCTTATATATCAGGAAATCTGCTTACTCTCCTTCTGTCCTAAACCAGCAAATCAAAAGGAGGATGAGTTGCACAAGTTCGATTTGTGCAGTCAGAATGTACCTCAAGAGGCAACGGAATTTAGGAAGTCAAACTGTCCATTCTTTTTGGAGCAGCAAGAAAGGGTCAGAAAGCATCCAAGGCCAGCTTGGCTAGGTGGGTGAGGGCTAGCATCACCAAGGCCTATGCGGCAAAGACGAAAGCTCCAGCCCTCATCAAGACTCAGTCTGCCAGAGCTCTGGCCACTTCCTGGGTGGAGAGAGGGGTGGGGGGTGGCATCCATGTTAGAACTGTGCAAAAGTGGCAATGTGGTCCTCTACTCATACATTCAGTAAGCACTACGAGATTGGATGTTCAGTGTTCTGCCGATGCGGCCTTCAGTCGCAGAGTTTTACATGTGATTTAGTAGATAATTATTTTTCACCTGCATGGGTTATGTATGGGACAGAATTCCCCCCACCCACTTGGAAAATGGGTACCGCTTCTTAGAACCCGTATGTATTGACTCCCCATTGACAACTGTGGAGTGATACAGAAAGGAGAAATTCTTTCATGCTTATCGTAATGTCTTTTTCTGTTAGCTCCAAGGTTGTCAGTGGGGCCCTTCCCGGGAGCAAGTTCATATTGGAGAATATTGTCCGATAAATCTCAGCATTTGTATTTCATTATGGATGGTAATTCTTTATAATTTGTTCAGACGTATCTGCTAACCAGGAAGACATCTGCTGTATATTTGGTTACAGGCACATGGATTAACAGGTGGATATTACTGAATATTGCATGGTGCTTTTCCCTGTTGCAGGTTGTCAGTCCTGGTTTTGCAGTCATCTTTACTGTTATTACTGTTAATACATATTTAGGTTGTAAATGTTCAACAAAAAGGCCAGATATGTTAACTCATTACCTCCAGTAGCTCCATATGAAGTCCGAACTAGCCATTGCTTACCTGACACAAAATGGCCGTCCAGGAGGTAATGACTTAAGGAACCAGTGGGGTAGGACACCTTCAGGGAATGACAGAACTTTGTCAGCCAACTCTCCTGAGTATGGTAGGGCAACAGGTTATCCTTCCTGTGATGTCAGATTAATTGTATGTGTTCAGTTAAGGAGAACTCTTTTACGTGGGTGTTTTATAGATTATTTACTAGATAGGCATGTACAGGTACTACGTGGACAAGAAGTGGCTGGAGAATCTCAGCTTTCAGAATGTTCATGTGCCCAAGATTCTATGCTGACTGAGAACTTTGGGCTGTGGCATTAACTCATTATTACCTGGCGCCATTTTGTATCGGGTAAACAATGGATAATTTGGGCTTCATATGAAGCAATGGAAGTAATGAGCTACCCCAGTAGGGGTGGTCAGTTACTCATATGTATTGACTCACCAGTGACAATGTTGGAGCTAAAGAAAAGGAAATTACAGTAAGAATGAGTTTCTTGTTTTCTGGCAAATTGCTACAGAAATGTTGTGGTAGAAATCCCTAAATCTGTAGCCAGACCTTTCAATTAGACACAACATAGCATCCATTTTTGGCAAATGGATGCCCAGAAAAAATAGACATCAGGGAAATGAATAGATGCGATTTGGCGGAGTGGCACCTTAAACCTGTGTGCCAGCCTGCGCTCTCGTGTGTATCTCTGCATATCAGGCACACATGGCGACCTATAACCTTCACCCATGGTTGCAGCTGCATAGTCTGTTAGCTACAGTACCACCAGTTGTGACAGTCATGCAGGCCATTGACCGCCCTATCTTATGATGTCAGTTGAGGTGGCCTCCAGACTGGTGGGGACAGCAGTCTGTATCAGACGGATGGCATGGTTTCACCTTTCGAGACTGGCAGCTTTGGCTGGCATAAGGTGCTTATCTCACATTTGTGGAAGGCTGATTTCTTCTTCCCCGGGGTCAGACGGGAACTGTCGGAACCATCTATCTCCCCTGCCACAGGAGCCTTGTGGCTATGTGTCATTATTTTATTCAGAGAATCTTAACAAGAATTCTTGATGCTGCTGTTGCAGAAATTATACAGGAGAAATTGAAGATGCTATGATTCCTTGAAATCATAAATAATATGATGGAGAACTAATGCTGTATACACACATTCTAGTAAGGTTGGGATGTTATTTTCTGTATTTTTAAGAATTTATAAGCTAACTATGGATTTAGTTCTGTCACTCTCAGACTTTGAAAGATTTATGACTGGTTCAAAGCACTCTCGACAAACGGGTTGGAGCTAAGGGTTCCATGGTGATGTTACAACTTTGGAGCGTGTTATTTCCTAGTAGATGAGTATCTGTGACTTGGCAGTAAATGACTGGCCCAGTGAAAATGTCGGAACTAACAGAATAAGGAATTATGGCAAGTCTGACGGAATTTTGTTTTGTAACCTTTCCATGTTTTGCCTTCCCACAGGCTTACAGCAATGTGATTTTTTTTTTTTCAAGTTGTCTATGCTGCCTTCCTGGCATTTTTTTATTAGAACTGCAGCCATAAAGATAAGATTTTCAAGTGCCAGGTTTCAGATCTTTGTTTTTGCTTGCCTATAAGGACTATTGATTTGGGTGTTTTGTCGTGTTTTGACACTCTTAAACTTACAATGTACCTGACATATGTTTACCGAATTTGGAGGGTTTGTAGATCCTGCCAGGAAAAGTTTGCATTCCTGTTATGAGGGTAGGCTTCCTGGGTCAAAAGACTGTTGAACTGCAAGTGACCGAAATAATGGTTTAACATTGAAGTGCCTTCTGAACCTGTGGTGGGTAATCATTTGCCTTTTTTCTTAGAAGATCTCACCTTTAACCAGTACTGCTTTATGGAATTCAGTGGGCATGCTGTTTCATTTTAGGGACGACTGGGTCGAGTCCCGAGGAGAGAGCTGTTGACGGAGATAGTCAAACAACTTGACATGGATCAAGTAGATGAGATCACGACCAGCACTGCAACATCAGCCAATGGAACAGTAGCATACTCCAGCCAGGTAGTGCAGGTGCGATCTTCTGTCAGTAACTGTTCGGAAGAAGTGGAGGAATCCACCAATCGAGACGTACCTCCACTCACAGGTAAGAATTTATGTTGAGGTTTTGTAATTCTTAACTTGAAATTAAAAGCATTGAAAGTGGCTCATGTAACAGGGTGGTATGTGTTCAGTTTCATTTCTTTTGTTTACTGGGTTGATCCAAGTACAGTCTGCACCCATTTTCAAGAATGATTTGACAGGTACAGACAAAAACAGTATCAGATGTTGTATTTATTAAAACTCTTGATCCAACACAAACATACTTTAAGAAACAGAAGTTGTTGCATTTATGCAAAGTAGAAGGTAAAACGTGCCAACATTTAGCTGCAGAAAATCTGTAAGACTTCTGGCCTTGTTCTCATAGAAGGAACTTCTCAAAAAAGGTTGTTGGAACCTGGTTATCCAAAGCGGTGTGTCTGCAGAATGTCCTTGCTTACAGAATACTTAATGACTTGTGAGATCTTCTAGGAATATATCTTCACCATTAATTCCCACTAATGGGACTGTGCGGGCCTAGGACCCACAGAGCCAGAACTTTTTGGTAAGCTGGCCGGGGCAAGTAATGCACATCGCGGCGCTGCGAGTGGCTTGTGGTGCCAGGCTTACCTTGGCACCAGCCCCAACCACCTCAGTTCTTCTTCTCCCCACTGTCGTGTACACTTCAGTGACAGTGTTGCTCACCCTTCGAGAATCGGAATTTCACGTCTGCACGACAGCCGCTTTAGTAATCTTACTTTGAGGAGGCGCTTGCAGCAGGCACCGGTAGGACTGAAGCCGCCAGGAACACATGGACAACTTCTAGCTAGCAATCCATCACAGGGACTGCCTCGCTAGTATGCTGACATTACATCTACCTCAGTTCTTTTCCGCCGTTGGCCCCTGCATGTCAGACCTTTACGGACACCAGCTACAGTCAACCACCATTTTTTTGCCTTTACCCTGCCTTTTTCTTAAGTGTTTAAAACCGCTTTCCCGATGAGGTTTGTCTTCTCCTCCAACCTCGTCTTCCAGTCAACCAAGAGTGCCTATGGCAAGCAAATTCCTGCTAAAAGACTGACACTCTGTCTAGGCCCCAGTCATGACACTGAAGTCTGCCAAGACTTCACCGACCACATGGAGATGTCGTTTGAAGACCTTGGAAGTTACCTTCTCAAGCAGAAGTTGGCTGTGATGGAGAAGGAGCTGTGGCCAGAAGTTCTTCAGCCTCCCCTGCTCAATCTTCCAGTGCTGCTGCTGCTTCCCAGAAGGAGAAGCAATCAGGCAGGAAGCACAAGCACCGGGAGCATCCTCAGTCAGCCTCTCGATCTCTGTCGCCACATAGACCAGCCACCGCCGCTGGCTCTTCCTCCCGTGGGAGGTCTGCTCCTCCAGCCTCGTCAGCCCTCACTCCTTTCAGGCTTCTGGTGGCTCTGCTGCCCACTTTTATCTTTATCTCGGTCGGTGGTTCTTCGGAGGAGTGGATGTCGTCAACCTGCTTTCCAGTCCTGACGCTCAGGCCCTTAGCACCCACTGGCACTCTGGCAGTTCCCTGACCCCACCCCCCACCCCGGCCAAAGTGTACCAGACTCCTGGGCTGACACTTGTCCTGCTAGGCATTGCCCCACACAAGCACACCCTTTTCCCTCCACTTAGCGTCGCCTCTGCCCTTGCCACAGGGCCCTCATCCCCGCAGGCTCTGCCCTTGCCAGTAGGGTCCACGTTGGCTTCTTCCCCTGACTGGCGCCAGCCGGGCAGCTTGCTGGGTGTCCTTGAAATCCACAGCCAGAGCCGGTTGGGCCTATGCCTGGGTACCCTGCACTGGCTCCCTCACTGACTAATCCACCACCACAGTATCCGTGTCCTTGGTCTACAACCCACCCCCGCCAGTGGATTATAATGCACTTTTCTAGGGACGTGGATGTGTTCTATCCACACTGTTTGGCATGTCCCTTTCCCCTTTAAATCTCGCCGGAAGGTATCAAAGCTGGCTCCTCCCACCCATCCAGGTGGTATAATCCTCGGCAGTGCCCCATGATGCAAGATCTTGCTTTCTGCTGGGAGATTCAGATTGCCTCCTTACGCTCCCTGCGCTCTCTGAGCCCTGGCTTCTCATACTTTGGATTTTCTTAAGGTTAAACTCATTACAGTTAGCAATCCCAATTTTGTCATCTCTGCCATGATGGAGAGAAATCTTCTCTCAGATTCCACGGTGCCCATGCTGAGAGAAGATATCAGCGCACAGACCCATACCACGATGCGTTTACTGTCTGGGTGTCGGCCATGAGACCCAGGCCTGCAAGATGTCTCGCTTTCCACCCTAACGTGCTTAATGATCATCTCGCATGTTTAAAATTGGTCAGGCCTGAGAAACTGAATCCACCGTCAAATTGAAAGAGGCCCAGTGGGTGGTCTCTGTGGCTGCGGGGTTCGCAGAGCAGCTTGAACAAATGCAGACCGAGGATTGCGTGGGCCGCAAATCGTTCCTCTCTGCTGATTTTTGTTCCACTCAGTCTGGGCTCTACATTCTCGGGCTCCTTTTGAGAGATGTGCCAGTCTCTCCTCACCAAGGGCTAGGGATCTTTGGGCTCGCATGTCTCCCAGTCCTGTAAAAAGGACAAGGAACCAAGAGATTCTTTGTCTCGGCGAAGACGTTCTTGGGATCGAGAGCGGTCTCAGTCCCAGGGATCTCCAGTCTCTATCTCTGTCGAGATTGTGACTTCAGCCGCCAGCTTCTCAGCCCTGCCGTTGGTCAGCTGGTCAAGGTCTCTATCGACACGGTTGAGATCACTCTCGACCCTGTCGATCTGTTGCCCGACGAGGCCAACAACTTTCTTACAAGGACCCTGGTCCTGCCTCTCCCTGATAAGGAGACCCAGCCTGCTGGCAATCCCATCGAGGAGCCAGTCCCAGATTAAGGAAAGTCGCCAGTCCCCCCGGTGTCTCCTGAAGCGACCCAGTTGGTCACCCCGATGATCGAGGTTGAGCTCTCGGACCCCCTTGACTGATGGGCCGAGGAAGGTGCATAAGTGCTCCAAGAAAAGGCGACGCCACCATTTGTCTTCGTCCTCCTCGGATGAGGGGAGGCTTCAGCGGAAACTCCGCTACGCAGACCTCATATGGCAACAGCTGATATTGTCTGGTTAGAAACCGGTCACAGTTCCCACACCGGCCATTATTTGGCTCTCGCCTTCTAGGCCAAAGCTGGCTCCATTGGAACCGATTAAGCGGTTCCCCGCCCATGGAGCGGTGAATCCCGCCCGGTTTGGCCAAATCGACCTCTCCACTTATGGTGGTGGAGGCTCCTTCAAAGGAATCTCTGACTGTTCGGGTCTTCCCGTAAGTTGTCGGTTATCCTCACGCCTGACCACCCCAGGCATGTGGAGGGGGACCTTGGTGGCTGGCCGATTTTTATCTGGATACTTCGGATTCTGATGACTCTGACCTACACTTTCGTCCGGTAGATGAAGAGTCGGTGGGCAGTCTCTCGATGGAGGACAGCCCTTCATCCTTCTTGGGGATTCTTCGCCTGATCTCCGAATCTATGGGGATGCCCCTTAGGCCTGTCCAGAAACGGGCTGAATACCCTCTTACGGACATCCTTGAGAGGGGACACTGTGACGGAAGCCTTCCCAGTGGCTGAGGCCATTGTTGTTCCGGCTTTGGAACTTTGGCAGCACCCTGGCCTGTCTGCCCGGATGGCCCTCAAGTAAGCAGTGCCCATTGGGTCCCTCTCGGGGTTCATGGAACATCCCTTTGTGGAACGTCTAGTGACTGAATCAGTGTTCAAATGCACAGGAAGCTCGACAGACATGGACAGACCTCTGGACAAGGAATCCAAAAGTTGGACCCTCTGCCAGGAAGGTCTATGCCGCCTCTTCAGAGCCTCCATCAGGCAGGCTCGGCCATTATCATGGTGCATTTCTCCTATGCCCTTCTGGGCTCTTTGGATGATGTTCTCCTCTCCTCCTGCAGACCTTCAGATTGCGGTCAAACAGATCCGGGACCAGGGTTGGGCTGTTGCCAGGTGCAACTCAGGCGGCCCTGGACCTCGGGGACTCATCGCCCCTCTGGTGGCAGCTGCAGTTGCCATGCGCCTGCAGGGGCTGTTTAGGCTCTCCACCTTACTGGCGGATACCCAGCATAAGCTGATGATGATCCTTTCCTAGGCACCAATCTTTCAGCCCAGGTGTGGATGACGGTCACCTACAATGGATCGAGAAGTCCAGTGCCACCTTGGACTCTGCCACTTCTGCTCAGAGGGCGCTCAAGGCGACAAAAGCAGAAGAAAAAAACTGTTCGACACCCTGCTCCTGTGACAGCCAGCCTCGCGGCAGGGCAGCACAGCAGGCACAGGCTTGGCATCCTCGGCTCCAAGTCCGGGCCTCCAGCTGCCAGCAGACAGGGAGGTCAGGATTCAGGCAGTTTCAATCTGGAGACTCTTCCTCCAAGCCTGCTCAGTGATGGGATAAGGCGGCCACCCTATTCCCGTCATGCCAGCTCTGGCTCCTCCGTGGGGGTCCGACTCCGCCACTTTCTTCCACCTGGTCCACTGTTACCACGGACAGGTGGGTCTTAGAAGTGGTTGGCCAGGGTCTGCCACCTGAATTCGAGCAGTATCCTCCCAGCCGAGCCCGTGCCCCATGGGAGGAGATGGTGTCCGTGCAGACTCGGTTGGCTGTCCGAGACGACATCTCCCAACTCCTCCTCAAGGAGGTCGTGGTCAGAGTCATGGACTCCCTGCTTTACCAAGGGTTCATTTCCAGGTACTTCCTGGTCCCGAAGCGAATGGGGGGGCTGGCGCTCCATTCTAGATCTGCACGACCTGAACCAGTTTCTTAGGCCATGCACCTTCAGGATGGTAACTCTGTCCCAGATCATACCATCCTCAGAGCAGAATATGTAGATCTGTCTTCCAGGGTGGAGCTCTTGCAACAGGTAATACCATTAGGACTGAAGCCGTCAGGCCCCAGGACCCTACGGAAGACTTGTAGCCAGTAGTCTGCAGTAGGGGACCGCCCCCGATGTCGGCTCCGCCTGACGTCCTACATGGTATAAAGGGGGCGGTCCACTGGGGCCACCTCAGTTCTTTTCCCGCCATCCACCTGCTTACTTCAACTCCACGGACGCCTCTCTCAGCAGTCGACAGCTTTGAACTTGGATAAGTCGTTTTTCTTTCTTTTCCTTCAAATTATATTACTTACGCCTTGTTTATGTCGTCGCCCTCACCAACACGGTGAAAATCCAAGTGTGCCTGCGGGAAGCAGATTCTGGCCAAAGACTGCCACAAGGCCTGCCTCATCTGCCTAGGCCTGGAACACCACCCGAATCCTGCAGCCACTGCAAGTTCAACCAAAGGCGCACATCAGAAGGCCCATGCCTCAAAGACTTTCCTCTTGGAGAAAAAGCTTGCGGCAATGCAGAGGATTCGAGAGCCAGCTGATCCTCTCCTGCTAGAGAATCCCCTTGTAAAGACAGGGCCTCCGGGGTGAAGCATCACCACAAGGAGAAGGTTTGGGCCAGGTCTGAATTCCGCTGTTGGTCACCAACGAAACAGGCGTTGTCGTCTTCTTCATCCAGCAAAAGGTTGGGTTCGGTTCCGGCTCTACCGACCGAACCTTCCCACTCTTCCAAGTCCACTCCCACCCCCTCCTCAGAGACACCACCGAGAGTCTGACTCAGCGGGACACCGCTCCACGTCCCTGGCTCATTGACCTCCCCAAATCACAGGATTGACCCAGGAAAGCCTGCCCATGGCTCGGGACAGGGAGAGTTCCTCGGAGAAGAGGAAACGTACAGACGAACATTCTGGTAGGCAGGAGGATGCCTGGAATCGGACACCTCCACCCCAGGCTAAGGTGCACCCTCCAACAGACAAATGCCGCGCCTAGCCTTTCGCCTACCCAGACGACTTGCTCCCCGACGCCAGACATAGACATGGGACAGTCGCCGGATGAGGATCAGCCATCTGCCTCTCTGCCGAGGGAACAGACATCAGTTAAGGCCGTGCCGGACACCAGTCGCCGGCCTACTGATGCCGGGGTGCCGAACCTGACGCCTGCCACTCCAGTAGAGGTTCCCGAACCCCAGGCGCCACGCCAAAGGACCTGAAGCCTGGCCCTTCTGACCTGGCATCGGCTCCTTGGTCATCCCAATGGTGGGCGTAGGTAACTTCGTGTACCACTTGGTGGAATACCGTCAAAGGGACCTTTTCTCAGGCCGGAAACCAGGATGGCGCCCAAGTCCACATCTGAAAGAAATGAAAGAAGCAGACTTCATCCAGTTCTCCTTAGTCTCTACTTCATCCGTCCTCTCGGATGAGGCCGGCGTGAATTTAGACTCATCGGAAGAAAGGTTCCAACCTCCATCGCCAGGACCTAGAGATTCTCTACGGTCTCCTTCGGATGATCCCTCATTCCTTGACATCATGAGGCACATCAGACCATTTATGAGTGTGATACGGGCCCTGACCTGGGTCGACGCCCGCACCAGGATTCTTGAAGAAAAGGCAAAGCCTTGGTTATCCCACCAGATGCGCTGCCCTCGCAGCACATCTACCGATAGACTCTATAAGCCTCCCAAATCAGAACCGTTCCTGGCAGAACAACTGAAGGCTAACTTATTAGTCCTTACAGCTGCCCACGGGTGGGGAGCTCAACTGAAACATTTAAGCTCTCAGCTCCCGACCCAGTCTCCAAGAAATTAGACAGCTGGGGCCGTAGGGTCTTCCTCCTCATCTACTGGGTCCATCAGATTGCTGAACTTTATGACCCATATGATCTCCTACCAGCAGTCACTGTTGAGAAAGACCATGGACTTGGTAGAGACCCTCCCTGACTGTGACTCCAAACAGGAAATTTTAGCTTGTGCCCAGTTGGGCCTGGATGTGGACAAGCATGCCCTCTGGTGTTCTTATGATACCGTAGATGTGGCTTCCAGGGCCACTGCCTTGGGAATCTGTATGAGACGGCAGTCCTGGCTCGGACTCGCAGGATTCAGCCGGATCTTCAGGAGTCCATTCTGGATTCTCCTTTTTAAGGCCCGGTTTTGTTTGGTCCTGAAGTAAAACAGATGATGAAACAGCTTCAGGAGTCAGTGAAAGCGGTGGCGGACGTACACCGAATGTTTAAGTCCCAGCCCAAAGCACCCTGCCGATGTCCTTTTCGTCAGTGTCAAGGGTAAGGACAGAGTGGCAAACAATCCCAGGGAAAGGGATTCAAAAGGTGGGGTAACCCTGCCTATCAAGGTTCCCAGGGCTCAAAGCAGCCTAAAGCTCCCAGGGCCCAGGCCCCTCCCATCCCCTCTGCCTCACTCCCCGCCTCCCCCTCCTCGAGGACAGGCAGAGCAGGCAGGTAGGAAGGCGGTTTGCACTTTACCGCTCAAATGGTCCAGTATCACTGCAGACCAGTGGGTACTGGATACCATTCACAAAGGATGTTTGATAGAATTCTCCTCTATCACACGGACAACCCCATTGTCCCGTTGTCCACTGGATCACAGCCTCCTTCTAGAAAGGGAGATCCAACAGCTCCTAGACAAAAGAGCTATTCAAAGGGCCCCACAGGCCCAGAAAGGAGGAGTTTTCTACTCCTGTTTCTTCCTTGTCCTGAAGAAAACGGGAGACCTTTGCCCCATTCTCGACCTCAACCAGCTCCAGCCTCTCCGTGAAGTAAAAGGAGTCTGGCTATGCTCTCTAGATATGCAGGACGCCTACCTGCATTTCAAGGTTCTGAAGTCCCACAGACCATTTCTGCGGTTCTGCTTCAGAGACTAGCACTACCAGTTCGGGGTACTGCCCTTCAGCCTTTCTTCAGCTTCCAGGGTCTTCAAGTGCCTAGCGGTGGTAGCAGTGTCTCTCCGCAGGAGAGGCCTCTTTGTCTACCTCTGCCTGGACGATTGGCTCCTCTCTGCTCAGTCGGAGGAGGAGCTTCTAATTGCCCTGAGAGAGACGCAGGCTTTGTTTTCCTCCCTGGGCATCACGGTAAACTGGCTGAAGTTGCACCCCTGGCCAACGCAGTGGCTGCAATTCATCAGAGCTATCCTGGACACTGAACGGGGAGAGCTTTTCTGCCTCTGGACAGAGCAGATCGCCTTCTGGGTTTAGCCAGAGGCCTCCAAAGAACCCCCTTCTCCTCTGCTTGGGTGGCCCTGCAGCTGCTGGGTCACATGGCGGCGGCCATCACCACAGTTCCCTTAGCCAGACTCCATGTGAGGACACTTCAGTGGCACCTCAGAGTGCAGTGGGACCAATTGGCAGACGATCTGGATCTCTGAATCTGGATCTCTCGAGCGGTTCATCGTTCTCTGGAATGGTGGCTCCGCATGGACAGTCTAAGCTGTGGAGTTCCTTTCCGCAGACCCCGACCGCTTCAGACCCTGACGACAGACACCTCTTTGTTAGGCTGGGGGCTCATCTAGGGATCACAGGACCCAGGGGTCTTGGTCTATTACAGAGGCTCTCTTCATAACTGTGTTCTGAAAATGAGAGCGTGCTGAATGCACTGTATGCATTCAGAGACCAGCTTCTGCCGGGTCCTCTTCTGGTGCAGACAGACAACCAGACCAGTCGTCTTCCACGTCCAACAAGCGAGAGGGAACTCACTCATACCCCTTTGCAGAGAAGCCATGAGAGTATGGTACTGGGCAGTAGAACACAGTTTGGACCTCACCACAGTCCACCTGCCAGGGGTCCAGAACGTCCTCGCTGACTGTCTGTCCCTCTGCTTCTTAGAATCACGAGTGGGAACTGCTTCAAGATGTTGCAGGCGACCTCTTCGACAGTTGGGGCCAGCCAGAGTTGGACCTCTCTTTTTTGTCCCCGTGCAATGCCAAACTGTGGAATGTTTGCTCACTCGCTACAGGGCCTGGTGTTTTCTGGAGAGATGCATTGTTCCTGTCTTGGACAGGGAAGTTCCTGTATGCCTTCCCTCCCTTTCCCCTCATTCAGAGAGTACTGCTCAAATTGCAGTCAGAGGCAACTGGAATGATTCTGGTGGTCCCTCTATGACCTCGTCAAATCTGGTATCCGCTGCTCCAGCAGCTGTCCCTGGAACCTCCAGTTCAGTTGCCAGTCTCCACCCACTTGTGCTCACAAGAACAGGGGACTCTCGTCCATCCTGCTCTTCAGTCTCTTCACCTACATGCTTGGTTCCTGCAATCCTAGTGGAAGAGACTAGGAGCGTCGAGCAGAGTGGCGGAAATTCTGGTGGCAGCAAAGAAGCCTTCCACCAGGGCCACGTACGCTCTGAAATGGAAACGCTTCTGCTTGCGGGCTTCTGCCCACTCCCTAGATCCCTTAGGTTGTCTGGCTAGGCACATGCTAGGGTAGCTCCGTCACCTTTTGGACTTAGGAATGAGTTACTCCTCAATCAAGGTGCACGTGTGTGCGATCTCCGCATATCATAATCCAATAGGAGACAAAACTCTGGCTCAAATGAATGCCTGCAAAACTTTCCTTCGAGGGGTATTACACGTCAGACCTCCCAAGAGAGACATTGTTTCTCCTTGGGACCTTCTTTTCGTACTGGAGAAACTCGCACTTCCTTCCTTTGTGCTGGCAGCCTCTTGCGAGCAGCGCTTCCTCTCATGGAAGACTCTTCTCTTGGTAGCCATCACAGCCACTCGAAGGGTCTCTGAACTCCAGGCTCTGATGTGTAAAGAACCATACATAGTCTTTCACAGGGACAGGGTGAATTTTAGCATGAACCTCTGATTTGTGCCGAAGGTGGTGTTTGTACTGACCCTTAAGCAGTATATCAACCATCTGGTATACTACCCGAATTTTTCCAACCAATGTGAAGCACTATTGCACACCTTGGATGTTCATCGTGTTTTGAGGACTCACTCCTCTAGAAAGTCGGACCAGTTGTTCGTCTCTTTCGCTAAGCGAATGTTGGGAGCTCCTGTTTCTAAACAGACACTAGCCCGTTGGTTAGTACAGTGCATTACATTCTGTTACCAGCACTGTGACAGACCTCTTCAGAGTGCTTTCAGGGGCCATTCCACCAGAGTGGTGGCATCTTCCTTTGAGGCCCTCAAGAACGTCTCTTCAGCCGATATTTGTGCTGCTGCCATGTGGTCTTCCGTCCATGCTTTCATCAGGCATTACAGCCTGGACATCACTTCAGAAGGAGAACAGGTTTTGGACCAGCAGTCCTGCAAGGCCTTCTCTCATAAATGTCTGCTTAAGCTTTTAGCATATTTCCCACCACCTTATCAGACCTGGGCCTATCTTTGGGTACTGCCTGGGACTTGATCCTAATGGTATTACCTGCTGCAAGAGCTCCACCCTCGAAGACAGGTAGTACAGTTACATGAGAACTTACCGTAACAGTAGATCTTCGAGAGGAGCTCTTGCAGCAGGTGGCTTTCCATCCCCCAGGATAATTTTTTATGAGATACCTTGTCATTAGACCATGGTGCAGAATTTGCTGCCTGGTTCTCCAACTTTATTTCTAGCCGGGTCTTTGGCGGGAGAACTGAGGTGGTGCCAGGGGACCGTCCCCTTTATACCAAGTAGGCTGTCAGGCGGAGCCGACGTTTGAAGCGATCCCTGCCTCAGACTACTGACACAAGATTTTAGAGTGGGGTCCTGGCGCCTGTCAGTTTCAGTCCTAATGGTATTACCTGCTGCAAGAGCTCCTCTCGAAGATCTACTGTTACAGTAAGTTTTTGCGTAAGTATACTTTCTGCTCACTGGATCTCCAGGACGCTTTTTTAGCGTCCCAATCTCGTCAGCGGTTCCTCCACTTCAAGCAGAGGGGAACCCTTTATGAGTTCCGAGTCATGCCATTTGGCCTGTCAACGGCCCCACGGGTCTTCACCAAATGCATTGCAGTGGTGGCAGCCCACCTTCGGCGTTAATGAGTCCGAGTCTATCCCTACCCCGGTGATTAGCTCTTGGCGGGTTCAACCTAGGAAGAGGTGGAGAGGTCCAGGGACCTGGCCCTCCAAACCTGCACTCAGCTGGGCCTCCTGATCAACGAGGCCAAGTTGGAGCTGAGTGTCACGTTGGTCATTACCACAAAGCAAACTGTGAAGCAGAGCCTGCAGAGTGGCGACTCCTTTTGTAGATTGCAAAGTCAACAGCAGCAACAGTGGCGGCATTATCTGCAACACCCCATGATTAATACTACGGTCGAGGTGCCAGGGCTTGATCGAGAGTGACAGGAGCTCCCTGTTGGTTTTTCTGTATTTAGCATAATGAAACTCTTGACGTATATTTATGTCTAGTCATTTGTTATTTTCCAAATTAAAAGTGGTTCTGTGGAGTGGTTAGACATCCTTTTTTGTGTTATCGGCAGTATCACCCTGTCAATTCCTTCCACTGCAAGAATTCTGGACAGGGAAGATCATAATTTTATTTAAAGCAAGTTTAGAGGAACCTCTCATTTACAGTTGCGTTGAGAGAGAGCATTACATAAAATATAGACACGTACATACATGGTCAGCACTATACATATATTACTTATAAAATAAAATCACATTTTAGTATGAGGTGTTTATGTTTGAAACCTGTACCTATCACCCAAAGCAATCACAATGATTGTAAGCCAAACTAGATGATGAAGGATGGTGGAGGTGGTGCATTCGGTGGACAGGTCTGTTGGCCTTCAAGGGCAAAAATTGATCAAATGACTCAGTCGCATACCCTCCTGCTACAGTGCCTGGTGAAGTTCCAGTAGTGCAGTTAACAGTAGTATTCAGTTCACATCGTTAAGACCCACCTAACATCTCCTGGTAAGGCATGTGTTCGATACTTGTTTCCAGAATGCGGATCTGTGAGCACTAGGGTCAGAGTCTGAGGATCAGAGGATTTTACGGTAGGAGGAATAGTGCTAAGAAGACCAAGTATGCTCGGCATAAGGCTTGCCTAAGTAAGGATGTGAACTGAATACTAATAACCAGATCGTGCTTTCACTCTATTCATGGCACCGTAGCCCCATTGCCCTACTTTGTCATCAAAATGCTGATTTTAGTGGTGGATCTTATTAGCAGAGGGTTGGCATCATCAAGAAAGTACTGCTTGCAACACTGATAACCCAGATTCGGGAACAAGCCCAGAGGGCTGGCTGGGGGAGGTAGGATGAGGATCTGCTAAACTGCTCTTGGGGGTGGGGAGGGAGCTGTAGTGCCTGGTGTCAGGTTGACTCTTAGCAAAGGCTAGGAGCTCAGAGGGTAGGGACTGCGAGAGATGGGGGTTAGAGGTGTCTGACGTCAGTATGCTGCTCACTTGCTGCCCTTGTGTGACCACACCACCATAGGGATGCAACAAAAAGGAAACCTTCCTCTAAGTGGAGCATCATGAAGTGGCAGGACTGCAACCTCCTCCAACCGAATGACATTGATGTGAGTCTTGTCTGGGACCACAGGTTGATGTTGATCTCTCCTTGTGCGAGCCCTGCCATGAGGTTGGGTCTCACAGTCAGTAAAATAACTGAATCTTGATTAAAAAATTCAAAGTATGCCTAGTTAGCTTCCCATGCATACAACTTTGTAACATGAGTTGACTGTCCAGAAGAAATGATCATGTCCACTGCTTTTTAAGCAGCAACTTAAAATGTTCTGTTTGGTTAAAATTCTACTGGAAGAATCTACACCTTCTTGCCTCATGCTGTGTTGCCTCAGGAGTATTAGTACCTTGTGGGCCATATTGCTTAACAAAATAAAACATTTGGACTTCTTAAGTTTTAAAGAGCCACTGACGCCTCGAGAAGAACTTTAAAAAACATATTTGCACACAAAGGAGCCTATATTTCTCATTAGTTCAGTATTCATCACCTTTATTTACTGTTGCTGTCATATGGAAGAAAACAGGATAGTTGTTCTTTGAGGGTTCATCAGCTCTTAATGCTTATTCCCAACATGACGTCATAATGCACTGCTTGTGACATTAGTTATTCTCATGGCAACAGACTGGCAGGTCACAATAGAGCATTATTTCAGGTAAGGAATAAGCTGTAGAAGCAGATGAACTCTAAAGGATAAAGCTCTTGTTTTTGTGGAGATTTCTTAAGCAATAAATAATGGAGGAGAGAAGTCTATAGAACGTATATGAAATATAAGCTGAATTGTGTCTAAATGTTGTGTTTTCCAGAAGGTGTCAAGTCGCTCTTTAAGGTGTGTGTAGTTCATTTAATCATTGTCTTTTGTTAACCTGGTGGGGTGCCCTAGACAAACAGTTGCCTATTTTCAGACACACCCCGAGAGAGGTACATACATGGACAATAAATATACAGTTCAGCATTGGCAGTGAGATTCAAGGTTTTTTGTAAATACATTAGGTCATAGCATTTAACAGTACAGACAAGTCAGTCTTAGTGTATCAAACAACATGAAGTCTTGCTGTATTCTGACTAATGCAGTATGACCGACCTGTTCAGCTGCCCCGGAGAACAGAATTGACCTCTGTGCAAATGCATAGAACGCTGAGCTCGAGCTCTGTTTTAAACCACCGTCCTTGGTACGTTGTAGTAACATAAGATTCTTTACTCCACCTGCCAGTGAAGTCGCCTCGGCGATTGCTCCTCTTCTTCTTTGGTCTGAGTAAACTTTCATTGGTTAAACCATCTGTTTTTCACAGTATTCAAACCTCTGTCCTCAGTATAGCATGGTTTTACCGGTTGGGTAAGTCGTTTGGGCTCCTGTCGGTTCCGTGACTGTAAGGAAACCGAGCAACACTTATTTTTCCTTTCCATAGTTTAAAGTAGTTGTATATTGGGTTCCGGTGTGGTTCCTGACTAAAACTGAATTAGTTTTTCTACCGGTGCTAAACTGCCGGTTGTTGGGTTCCGTTTTCTCTTTTACCCGGCCTGACCTGACAAGGGGTAACAAAAATTTTATTTATTTATTTATTTATTTATTTTTAAATCTAGGCCTGACTAAGTCTCCCAAATAAATAGTTTAATTTGGGCATCAGCTTAACTGGCCTAACTAAACTGTGGGGTTAAGCGTTTAAATTCAAGGTTATATCTCTGAAACCCAAGAGAAAAGCCGGTCCCACTGGGTTTCAGTGTTGCACAGAGTGTGGTGAACAATTTGCAAAGGCTGACCCACACTTAATTTGTCACTACTGCTTGGGTTTTGATCACCTTCAGGCAGACTGTGACATTTGTAAAAACTTTCCTCAACCATAGACAGAAGACTTTGTAAATTGAAGGAGAGAATGGAGAAGTCGGCCCTGGATGTCCGGTCCAGTTCAGGTGAACCGGCCGATCGGTTGCAGATCCCTCGGATCAGGGTGAACCGTTGTCTTCTAAGATGGTCGGATTTGACCCCAGACACTGCTCCATCTGAGAAATCCAAGAAGTTCAGTTCGAACACGCGCAATCCATCATGCTGGTTCCTACGCGGGATGAAATTGCTAAGGCAGTTCAAATTGTCCAGTCTTTACAAATTGGCTTTGGTGAACCGATGCAAAGACCGGTTGGGCAGTTACTGGTTTTATCTACTGTCGGTTCAGCTCCTCCTGGCCCTGTGGAGTCTGAGGAGTTCTATGATTCTGAATATGATATTGATGATGAGGAAGGGAAGGGGAACCTGTTGAACCAGAGGTTTCCCTGAGCATCCCTAATCGAGTCTCTTCCTAGGGTTTCTGAAGCCACCTCCCATTTTGCTTTCATGAGGCAGGTGGCAGAGACCTTCAGCTCCTGTCCAGGAGGCTAGACAGGATGAGGATGCAGAGGAAGACTAGGGCTCCTCAAGCCACCTCCCATTTTGCTTTCATGAGGCAGGTGGCAGAGACCCTTCAGCTCCCTGTCCAGGAGGCTAGACAGGATGAGGACGCAGAGGAAGACCACAGGGAAATGTTGGACCTCCCTGCCTCCTCCTCAGGGTGTCTCCATCCCCATTCACAAATCTCTTAAGAGGCACACTCTTAAGGTGCTTCAGACCCCCCCTTTTCTGTCCCTCCCTTAGATAAAAAAAGATGGACAGAAAGTACACTGTGGCTGGCAATGGCACTTACCTCCCATTGCAGTCATGTGGAAGTGGTCCAGACTGCAGCTACCTGCTGCAAGAGCTGTTCTCAAGATCTACTGTCTACGGTAAGTTCTTACATAATACTACTTTCCCCTGGCTTCCCATCCTCCGGATAAGGACTCCAGGGGATTGATTCATTTGCCAAGAAAACCTACTTGGCTTCCTCCCTGGGTATAAGGCAGGTCTTTCATGTAGCCTATGCCTCCAGATACCAGAAGGCACTCTGGGAATCTGTGCAGCAGTTAGCCGAGAAAACTTCTCCTGAGTTGGTAGCTGACTTTCAGGAGATTAACAAGGAATACAGGCATCTAAGGCACAGTTCCATATGGCTGTGGACTCGAATGATGCAGCCTCCAGGGCTGTGGCTTCTGCCATTTCCCTCAGGCAGTTCTCCTGGTTAAGATGTACCACCCTCTCCCAGGATACCCAGAACAATGCTCTGGTCTTTCCCCTGACACAGAATTCACTGTTTGGGGAACAGACAGAAGCATACATGAAAAAGATGAATGATTATAGGGTGGCATACAAGAGTGCTGCTAAAGAGAAAGCAGCCACCTCACAGAAACAGGCCAGAGGGGGCAGGGGCAGACCTTACCCTAGGCCCTTCCATCAGGATATGGCTTTCCCTTTATCTCAGCAACCCAGGGGGTTCTTCAGGGCTCAAAGAAGGAGGGGGTGCAGGCCATGCAGCTCCTATTCCACTTCCCTCCACTCCTGCCAAGCAGACACCCTGAGAAGTCTGCCCAGGCTGCCTCCCCTATCCCTGTATGGGGCAAGCTGTCCCACTATTTGCAGGCTTGGCAAGCCAGCACCTCAGACAGGTGGGTCTTGGAGATAGTGGGTCAGGGTCTTGCCCTCAGTTTCAAATCCTTCCCCAGATTGGGGCAAGACCCCTCAGACCTTGCCCTCCCTCAGAAACAGCTCTGCTAGAGGCAGAGTTCTCCAGGCTCCTGCTCTCAAGGGCAGTGGAACCAGTGCTACTACTACACAGGGAAACGGGGTTGTACTCAAGGTACTTCCTTGCCTTAAAGAAAAATGGGGAGTGGCTGCCCAGTCTGGATCTCAGATACATGAACAGGCATCTGGCAAAGCCAAAGTTCAGAATGATAACTCTGGCTGCAGTTTTACCCATTCTGCGAAAAGGAGACTGGTTGGCATCCCTGGACCTCAAGGATGCCTACTTCCACATACCCATCAGACAATATCACAGAAGATACCTCGGGTTCAGATTATCTTCAGGCCACTACCAGTTCAGGGCTATGCCTTTCGGGCTGACCACTGCCACAAGGGTGTTTACAATATGCCTAGCAGTGGTGGAGGCATTTCTCAGAAGGCAAGGGGTTTCGGTTTACCCCTATCTGGACGAGTGGCTCCTAGCAGGCCAGTCCTGTTTGCAGGTTCAACAGTCGTTGGCTCTCACTTGAGGGACCCTTCAATCTCGGGGTTCCTAATAAACCTGGAAAGTCGGATAGGAACCTGCTCAAGTCTTAGACTTCATAAGGGCAGAGCCGGACACAGTCAGGGCAAGGGCCTTCCTGCCCCTAGGAAGAGCTCAGGCACTCATACAGTTGGCAGATTCCTTTCAACTCGATGTTCCTCGCCCAGCAAAGCATTTTCTGCAACTCCTGGGCCACATGGCATCCACCACCACCACAGGCAGTAGTGGATGCCATGTGGCATCCACCACCACCCAGGCAGTAGTGGATGCCACATGGCATCCACTACTGCCTGTGGTCCCAGGGCCAAGGTTTCAGATGAGGGACATTCAGTTCACCTCGGGTCCTTCTGGTTCCAGAGAAGGGACTCGCTGTCCAAACTCATTCCAGCATCATCCACTCTCCTGCAAGCCCTCCAGTGGTAGCAGGAGCTGGACAGTCTCAGGGTGGGAGTTCGCTTCCTTCCAGAAGTACCTTCCCTTGTACTGACCACAGATGCCTCCCTCTTGGGGTGGGGAGCATATCTGAGGGAGCACACAGCTCATGGAACTTGTATGCCTCAGGAGTCCCTGTCACACATCAACCTCCTGGAGCTCAGAGCAGTGTTCCTAGCTAATCAGGCATTTGCCCTTCATCTCAAGGGACAGGTGGTTCAGGTCAGGACCGACAACACCACCACAATATACTGTATCAACAGGCAGGGGGGAACAAGGTCCTCCCTCCCTCCTCTGCACGGAGTCTATGAAAATTTGGACTTTGGCCTACTCCTTGGGGATTTCCCTGTTAGTTCGCCTACCAGAGAAGGACAGTGTCCTTGCAGATGCTCTCAGCAGAATAAGTTGGCCATCACGAATGGCCTCTCACACAAGTCCTCCTGACAGTGTTCAGGAGGTGGGGGTTCCAGATGGACCTCTTTGCAGCCCCAGACAACCATCAGTTGCCTCTGTATTGCTGCAGGCCCCTGTTCAGGGATCAGTGCCTCTGGAGGCCCTGCTGCTGGACTGGACAAATAGGTTTCTGTATGCCTTCCTTCCTTTCCCTGATTCTCAGGGTACTAGTCAAGTTTATGTCTCAGCCTGTGACCATAATTCTCATAGCCCTAGATTGGGCCAGGCAACCATGCATGGTATCCAGTGCTTCTATCTGTCAGTGGCTAGCCCCATTTCTCTTTCAAGAGGAACAACCTGCTGACATCATCTCAGGGAAATCCTCTACCCCAATCTACAGTCCCATCACCTCAGGGCTTGGCTGTTGAAGAATTAAGAGTATGCAGGCCTGCATCTCTGAGGGTGTCTTGAGCCTTTGACTAGGAAGATGTACTCTAAGGTGGAGGTTCTCCATTTGGTGTTTCTCACAAGAGTTGGATCCCCAACAGGCTGGGCTTCCAGTTCTTCTGGATTATCTGGTGGATTTGCAATCCCTCCATTTGCAACCTTCTACCCTAAAGGTGCATTTGGCGGTGGTCTCTGCATACTTGTCAGCAGGGAAGGGCCCTTCCCTTGTTGCTCACCCTATATTCAAGAAATTCTTTAAGGGGCTCTCTCATCTTCACCCTCCTCAGAGAAAGCCCACTCCAGCTTGGGACCTCAATATCTGCATAGGTCAGCTTATGCAGCCCCTCTTCGAACACATGTCTTCAGCAGAGCTTAAATTCCTGACTTGGAAGACAGTGTTTCTGGTATCTGTCACTTCTGCCAGAAGGATTAGTGAGCTCAAGCTTGTCTGTGGAGCCCAATTACATTCCCTCACAGGGATAAGATTGTCCTTTGACTAACAGGAAGTTTTGCCCTAAGGTAGTCTGACTTCCATCTCAATCACTCTGTTACTCTTCCTGTTTTCTTCACAGATCATTCCAGCTCAGGTGAATGCAGGTTACACAGCCTGGATGTAAAAAGGGCTATTAGCTACTATATGGATAGGACAAAGGAACACAGGTAGGGCTCCAACCAGTTGCTCCTTGCCTATTCGGAAGTGAGTAGAGGTAAGCCAACCACAGAAAGGACCATAGCCAGATGGATTGTGGCTTGCATGCAGTTCTGCTGTGGCAGGTTGGGAAAGGACTCCCCTTCAGGTTTGAGGGCCAATTCCAATAGGGGTACTGCAGCCTCAGTGGCAGCAGCCAGGGATATTCCCCTGTTAGAACTCTGTAAAGCAACCAACTGGAAAACTGTTCACACATTCACTAAGCAATACTGCCTCAATACTCAGGCAAGGAGTGATGCCAGGTTTGGCACAGCAGTGTTGCAGAGCCTATTTCTTAAGTAGGTTCCATGCTCACCTCCCAAGGGGCACTGCTTGATAGTCTGCATTAGTCAGAATACAGCAAGACTTCATGTTGTTTGAAGATAGTTACTTACCATAGTAATGTTGTTTCTTCTAATGGAGTCTTGGTGTATTTTGACATCCCTCCCAGCCTCCCTACAGAACTTAGGGGGTCTTTGGGTTGGCTGTGACTTCAGACTTGATTACCCACCTGTGGGTAAGGTATTGTTCTTAGGCATCAGTGGCGTGAGCCTTCCTTTTTTGCCCTTTTTGTGTTGTGTTGCCCCGGTGATTTTAGAGTTAGAAAGTATTTATTTCACTATTGCTGTATGTTAGCTTCGTAAGACTCTAATCAGTTTCTAGAACGTACCGAGGATGGTGGTTTGAAAACCGTGCTCGAGCTCAACGTTCTGTGCATTTGCATAGAGGTTAACTCTTTGATCTCCAGGGCAGCTGAACTGGTCGGTCATACTGCATTAGTCAGAATACAGCAAGACTCCATTAGAAGAAACATTACTATGGTAAGTAATTTTTTCTTATTGCATGTAAAAGGATGGGCGCTACTCCAGTCCCTAGAACACCTTATTAAATGTGAGGATTCTCATCTCTTCAGGTCTATCCCAGTTAGTAAATATTAAATAAATGCTGTAATATTGTCAGACCAACCCGATAGTATTTTTTTGACTGGGAAACTAGGGCAGTGGATAAGGGACAGACGCGGATTTGGTCTGCTTCAACTTAAGCAAGGCATTTGACTTGGTGCCACACAGAAGGTTGCTGAAGAAGTTAGAGGATCTGGAAACGGTGAAGGACCTGGTTGGATGGGGAGACAGCAGAGGGTGGTGGTAAAAGTGGTGAGGTCAGAAGTGGGGTACGACGGTCAGTCTGTATTCATTAGTGAATAGGAAAGGAATACTGGGCAAGATGTCTCTTCACAGATGGCACAAACTGTGGCAGGTTGGATAGCAAGGAGGGATTATAGAGTTGCAGAAAACTTTGTAGAGGTTAGAGAGGTGATCCAAGGTTTAGCTGTTAAACTTCAGTGCTAGAAAGTGCAACATGATGCACATAGGGAACAAGTACTCCAGGATGGAGTACTGTATGGGAAAGGGTTAAACCAGAAACTACTACTGGGGAAAGAGACCTGGGAGTCTGCATATGTGACTCTCTAAAACAAAGTAGCCAGTGCAACAAGGCCTTCAGCAAGGTAACTAGAATATTGATTGGAATGTATTAGGAGTTTGCTAGTATGAGGAAAGGGGTAATATAGTACTACTGCTTTACAGACCACTGGTGAGACCTGAACTAGAATACTGTGCCCAATTTTTGAATCTTGCCCCAAGTAATAACAGACGGGATGGAGATGTTGCAGTGTAGGGTAACTAAAATGTTTCTGGGCCTGCAGGGTAGATCCTGCAAGGATTGGCTTAATGGCTTTGTACATGTGCATGTACTGGTGCTTGCTAGAGGCCAGGAGTGGGGGGACATGATAGAGAAGTAAAGTTCCTGAAGGGGAATTAAGTTCGACTGTGAAGAACTCATCAGAGAGAGCAAGTCAAAATCAAGAGGATATGAGGTGGGGGAGGGGTGATGTGAGAAAGTTTTACATTACAGTGATGTGAGAAAGTTTTACTTTACAGAGGGGAGTGGTTGAGTCGTGAAAGAGCCTACTAACTGAGGTGGTGTGCGCAAAAAACATTAATAGGTTCAAGCATATCTGGGGCCCAGATTCAGGGGGGAACAGTTAGGAGTGAGGACAACAAACCCTGTCTAGACAGTAGTTCGGAGGGTAGTATAGGGCAAACTGGCAGACTGGATGGTACCACTGGTCTTTTTCTTGCTGATATTAGGTTTCTGTGTATGCACTGTAATAGCCATTTGAAAATCTTAAAGCATTTGTACTTGTGTTTTCTTTTAGCACCAGTATCTCCAGACAGTGGCTATGCTTCCAGCCCATGCAGAGGCTACTTATGAGGAAGATTGGGAGGTCTTTGATCCGTAAGTCTACTCATACTTTGTTTGTTGGGTTAATGTATTATAAAATACGTTGTTATAAAGCTAACTATAGTTACTTTACAGTAAGTATGCATTGGAACTTTCTTTGATTCCCCTCCCATTCTAATATATCAAACTGCAGAGAAAAATATATTGTCACATTCTCTTAGGACACGATGAGGTTGTGTGCCATTTCTTGCAGTAAATACAGTATTATTGTGGGTCGAGATGGGGTGGGGGGTGATAAGTTGTATTTGGTAAGTAAGAGTCCATAACAGAAATGGGTGTGGGTGAACCAGTAGTACAGTTCCTACAAGGAAAGGAATGTTAACTACCTGGATTCACTGTCCACAGTGAGTATGCTCAGAACCTCCAGAAGCCTATTGGTCGATTCTTGCTTCATCTGACCATATCCTTGAGACCCTTCTTCTCTTGGTCTCCAGCTCTTTCTCTCTCGGTTGCATCTTCATTGGCTCTTGCAGATCTTCATGGACTCGAGTCTCCACCACTCATTCACACTTGTGGGATAGCGCCAGAGGCGCTAGGATCAAACGGGAGCCATACATTTTCTGAAAGGTTGGCGCCGAGACAGGACCACGCATGCGCAGTACCGTGAGACTTAGCTTGCACCTGTGTAGGCCATCTTGCCTAATTCCTCCAACCACCTCAATTCCTTTCTCTCCTGCCGCCGAAAGTGCGCTGGATGTCGCACGCCACCGCCTCGTCAAGTTTTCATCTATTATGACAGCAGCTTTAGCTGTTTAATTTATCATTTTTAGTAGTATTTTCTTATTTCTGAAGAAGAAAAAGAAGGCTATGAAGAAGAAAAAGAAATTCTCACCTGCCATCAATGGAGCCGTCCTTAGACTGGCGGTGACGGTAGGAAGACTTCATTTGAAAGTTGTTATGGCAGAGGGCTGCGCCCCACTCCACTGCCCATTGCTAAGGGGGGTCGAATACTGAGCAGTCCTGTACTCGGGGCAATCCACGCAAGCATGAATCTGGCAGTTCCGGGGATCTGGCTCCGCTTACCCTCGAGCTCTTCTTCCTTGTTGGGGGAAGAAAAATTGGTGCTGTCGAGTTTGCCCTCTGGTACGTCTGCATGGGGATGGGTAATAGGCCTGAACTGACTTTAATGGCTTCCCCTTGGCCCTGCTCTTAATGGCCACATTCTTCGACTCCAGACTCCATCTCTGTCCTCGATGGAGTTTTGGTGAGCAGTTTCACCTCTGGGCCGCTCCTGTGGAACGGGGGTTTGACTTCTGTCCAGTTTTCCCGATCTCAGAGCCGCTGGACTGAGGCTGGGTCAATTGGATCAGGATGTGTGTGGTGCCCTCTTGGTGCCTTTGCCATCGCGTCGACCCCTCGTGCCTACCCCTCACTCTTTCCATGCAGGGGCCAGCACAGGCACCACTTTTTCCTTCTCCCCTTCTCCTCAGGATTTCTCTGTTGGCATTCTCCACAGTGCTGTTGGTCTTTGCGCCATGGCCAGTGCCATGGGTGACACTGCAGGTACGGCGCCTTGGTGGCGCCGTAAGAATTGGCGTCAGTGCCATAGGCTGCATCGCTGGTGTTGGTGTTGGCGCCGCTAGAATTGGTGTCTGCACCGTGGATGGTGCTGTTGCTGCTGTGCAACACTGTGGGAGCTGTTGGTGCTGTTGGTTCCCGGCGCCGCTGGCAGTGCCACAGGTGTCTGGTGGCGCCGGGCACCCTTGGGTGCCATGAGTGCCTTCGGGTGCTGAGGGTGCCTGCCGCTGCGGGTGCCATGGGTGCCTTTGGGTACCATTGGTGCTGGGGGTGCCTGCGGGTACCACCGCGGGTGTCGCCTAGGATGGTATAGACACTGCTTGGTGCCAGTCTGAGCCACGAGTGATGCTGGTGCCACAGGGGTGCCAGTTGGTACTGTCTGGCAGAACTAGTGGCAGATTTTTCCGTCTGCACACCTCTTCTGCGGAACTTGTAGCGCGATGTTTTCCGCAGAATGAAGTCCTGTTCTGTGGATCATTTTTCCAGAGATCTTAGTGGTCCGTATGCGAAGGGAGGCCGAGAAGTCTGCTGACCCGGATGGCCAGCCCGGTTCGGTTCCGACCGAACCAGAAGGAGTGCCCTCTGACCAGGGCGATACTTCTTCGGGCAAAAGGAGAGCCGATTCTGAGGAGTCGGTTCCGGTGAAAAGGAAGAGAAAAGATAAATCGTCCGGTTCGGACCCAGAAATTCATACTCCGACTGCCGATGAGATAGCCAAGGCGATAAGGATAGTGCAGTGCTACTTTGTTCCGACCGAACGGCACCATCTGGCAGGAGTTTGGTTCAGTCGGTTCTCCGGTTCCGGATTACACTTTGGAAGAATTTTATGAACTGGAGGAGGAGGAAGGAGAGTATGAGGATGATTATGGTGATTATGAAAGTCTGGATGTGCCTGTTGACCCGGACATCTCCCAGACAGACTTTCAGGTGTTTCTCCTCCTAGGCTTTCTGAGGTCCCTTCTCACTATATGTTTTACAAAAAGTGGCTGAGACCTCCAGCTTCCTGTGGAGGAAGCAGTAGAGGATCAGGAGGAGCCTGATTTTGTTGAGATGATGGACATCCCAGAGTCCAGGAGACTGTCTATTCCCCTCCACAAATCCTTTGGGAAACAGACACACAAAATTCTTAAGTCTCCTAGTTCTGTACCTCCTGTGGGCAGACGAATGGACAAGAGGTACACTCTCTCAGGCTCAGACACGGAGTTCCTTTTCCAGTAATGCAATGCAGCCATGTTGGGGTAGTGCAGGCTGCTGCCTGTGATAAGGCAAATATCCCCTTGGCATCACACCCCCCAGACAAGGACTCCAGGAAGATTGATGCCATGGCAAAGAAACAATACATGGCAGCATCTTTGGGACTCAGGCAGGCTAACTATATGGCCTGTACAGCTAGATACCAGAAGTCCAGGTGGGTCACTTTGCTGGCTCTGGCTAAATGGGCCCCTGACCAGCTTGCCAAGGAGCTGGAGCAGGTGGCTGCAGATGGGATTGAGGCATCTAAAGTACAGTTTCATGCTGCTCTGGACTCCAGTGATGTTTCATCAAGAGTCATGGCTACATCTGTGGCTCTTCGGAGGATGGCTTGGCTCAGATGTACTAGCCTCTCACAGGATACCTAGGTTAAGGCCATGGATTTTCCTGTAATTGGTAATTCTCTGGGGAGCAGACAGAGAACTACATGAAAAAGATGGATGAGTACAGGAGTGCTCAGGCCAAAGAAAAGCAGGCAACTCCTCAAAGGCAGCAGTCCGGGGCCGGGGGGCAGGCCTTTCCAAGGCCTTTTACCAAGCTCAGGCCTCCTCTTCTTTCTCTCAGAGGGGGTTCTTTAGAGGGAGAGGCAGGCAGGGGATGAGCAGGCCTGCATTCATCCCTCAGCCTAAAGCCCCTGCCAAGCAGACACCCTGATGGGTCTGCCCGGCCGATTCTCCCATACCAGTAGGGGGCAGGCTGGCTTACTTTGTCCAGGACTGGAAGTCTCTAACATCAGACAAGTGGGTCCTGGAAGTAGTAAGCCAGGGCTGGTTCTCAGCTTCAAAAAATTTCCCAAGATGTGAACCAGATCCTTTCCACCTGCGAATCTCTGAGACCCTTACCCTAGAGGCAGAGGTTTCTTCTCTCCTAGCTCTCAGAGCTATAGAGAGGGTTCCCACCCTACACAAGGGTAAAGGATTGTACTCCAGGTACTTCCTAACCCCCAAAAAGACAGGAGAATGACGGCCCATCCTAGACCTAAGATATCTGAACAAACCTCTTTTAAACCAAAGTTCAAAATGGTGACTCTGAGAATTATCCTCTGTAAGGCCAGGGACTGGCTAGCCTCCCTGGACCTCAAGATGCCTACTTTCACATTCCCACCAGGTGCTCCCACAGAAAGTACCTCAGGTTCGAGTTGCCCTCAGGCCACAATCAATTCACAGCAATGCCCTTTGGCCTAACATCAGCCCCAAGGGTTTTCACAAAGTGCCTGGCAGTAGTGGTTGCTTTCCTAAGGAGAAAAAAGATTTCCATCTTCCCATACTTGGACGACTGGCTCATAGTAGGTCAGTCTCCAGACCAAGTCAAGTCACATTTGCAAGTGACCCAGCAAGTGCTCACTTACTTAGGATTCCTTCTCAACCTTCCAAAGTCAGTTCTTGAACCAGTACAGCTCCTCACCTTCATAGGTGCAGAACTGGATACAGTAAAGGCAGAGCCTTCCTTCCCTGGAAAGGGCAAGGACCCTCATGGAACTGGCCTCTTCATTCACCCTTCAGGTGTCTCGACCAGCAAGGCATTTCCTTCAGCTTCTGGGCCACGTGGCAGCTTCAACAACAGTGGTCCAAGAGCAAGATTCCAGATGAGACATCCAGTTCCACTTAAGAGCCTTCTGGTCCCAAAGAAAGGTTTCTTACCAAACTAGTCCAGTGATTCGAACCCTGATCCAGGCCTTGCAATGGTGGCAGGATCAGGACAATTTGAGACAAGGGGTTCCTTTGTCACTCAGTCTCATTCAGTACTACTCACCACAGATGCTTCCCTGCTGGGCTGGAGAGCCCATTTGGGGATCTTACCACTCAAGGACTGTGGTCACCTCCGGAATCTCTGCTTCGCATCAATCTCTTCGAACTCAGAGCAGTGTTTCTGGCACTGCAAGCCTTTTCCAAATCTGTACAGAGCAAGGTGGTCCATGTCAGAACAGACAACATCACCACCATGTGGTACATCAACAAGCAGGGAGGCACTCTGTCTATGGCCTTGTGCACAGAAGCAATGAAGTTGTGGTCCCTGGCCTATTCCCTGCAAACCTCTCTGATAGCTGTTCACCTCCCAGGGAAGGACAATGTCCTAGCAGATGCACTGAGCAGAATATCTCGGGGCCATCACGAATGGACCCTAGATCCTTTAGTTTTGAAAGTGATTTTCTCGAGATGGGGCAATCTTTTTGCAGCCCCAGACAATCACCAACTTCCTCTCTTTTGTTGCAGACCCCCAGTCTTGGGCTCAGTCCCCGGATGCTCTGATTCTGAACTGGGAAGGGAAATTTCTGTATGCTTTTCCCCCCTTCCCTCTCCTGTTCAGGGTGTTAGTCAAGATAAGGTCACAACCATGCAAAGTGATTCTGATTGCTCCAGACTGGGCCAGACAGCCCTGGTATCCCCTGTTGCTGTCCCTAGCAGTCCACCTTCCCCTGTCTCTTCCCAGGAATTGCAGCCTGTTGACATCCTCTCAGGGGAGGATTTGGTACCGAATATTCGGTCTCAAGGCATGGCTCTTGAAGAGTTAGTTTGCAGATCTGCATCTTTCCCAAGGGGTTCTGGATATCCTTAAGGCTTCTCTCAAGCCTTCCACCAGAAAGATTTACAACTCCAAATGGAAAAGATTCAGCATTTGGTGTTCTAAGAAGAATATTTCTCCGGTCTCTGCTGAGTTGCCTACGGTTCTGGACTATATGGTCCATCTTAATGGCCTAGGCCTCAGACCAGCTACCCTTAAAGTACACTTGGCAGCTGTTTCTGCTTTCTTGTCAGTAGGCAAGCCTTCCTCTATCATCCCATCCTGTATTTTGTAAGTTTTTCAAGGGATTGCTTCACACCAATCCCCCCTTTAGTGGATCCTGCTCCTACTTGGGACCTCAATGTTTGCATTGCTCAGCTTATGCAACCCCCCTTTGAGCCTTTGTCCTCTGTAGAGCTTAAGTACGTGACTTGGAAAACTGTGTTTTTTGGTGGCCATTACTTCTGCCAGGCGTATCGGTGAATTGCAAGCCCTGTCAGTGGAATCTGATTTCATCTCTTTCCATAGAGATAAAGTGGTCCTAAGAGCTAACAGAAAGTTTTTACCTAAAGTGGCTTCAGATTTCCACCTCAACCAGTGTCTATCTCTCCCTGTTCTCTTCACTGACCATTCCTCCTCTGGAGAGAGGAGGCTACACAGCTTGGATGTTAAGAGCCCTTAGCTCTTACATAGAGCGTACCAAGGGTCACAGGTTTGACTCCCTCCAGTTGTTCCTTACGTATGGAGAAGTTGGTAAGGGCAAACCTGCCACTAAGAGATCTGTTGCCAGGTGGATTGTTTCATGTATACAATTCTGCTATGAAAACTGGGTAGAACTCCACCCTCAGGCCTGAGGGCTCATTCCACTAGAGGTATAGCTGCTTCCTGGCTGCTGCCGGATATTCCTCTCTCAGAAATTTGTCAAGCAGCCACCTGAAAACAGTCCATACTTTCACCAAGCATTACTCTCTGGATATCCAGGCTAGGAGTGATGCTCGGTTTGCCATACAGCAGTACTTGAAAGCCTGTTTCCAAGTAGGTTCTGTCCCTCCTCCATGGAGGTACTGCTTGGTAGTCTACAAATTGTCAGAATACAGGAAGACTCCATTAGAAGAAACAACATTACTAAGGTGAGTAATTTTTCTTGTCACCCAATCCCCAGCCATCATCTTTTATAGTGTATGGTCAAAAAAACACTGTTTGCATTCTGTGTGTGAGAATTACGGAACTCTGGTGCATTCTTTTTGTTATGCCACTGTTTGGAAGTTCTGAAGTGTGGTTAACAACTTTTAAAATTCTAAACCGTGCATAACAAAGCTGTGTGACTGCTGATTATGGTGGTTAATAGGCACTTACCATACATTATAAAATGGTCAACCATCGATGTACCCTACATTAGCTTTTATGGTACCATTTTTTTTTTAGAAAAGAAAGCAGTGCCTTACTGCTGTTTTTCAAACAACATGAAGTCTTGCTATATTATGACAATTGCAGTTTGTCCCACCATTAGAACTGCTCCGGAGGTGAAAGAGTTAACTCCATTCCATGAATGGAACTTAGAGCACGAGCTCTAAAGAGAAGCTCTGTCTGTGTAGTTTCAAACCTAAACTGTCAGATTCTTTACTCCGCCTCACTGAACAGTCGCTCCGGAGATTTCTCCTACTGCTCAGTTCATTTCTCGGTTTAAACAGTGTTTTCTTGGTTCGATTCAACCGAGAATAGTTTTATTTTAACCGCAAAACCGATCGGTTCAAGCTCTGTCTGTGGTATAGTAGTAATTCTTATTTTAATTCTGTGTGGAACTTGTAAGTTTTATCTGGTTCGGTTTTGAACCGATCAGCTTGGTTAAAACTTAAAGTTTTAAACTTGATATTTTAGAGTGCGGTTCCGGTTCTTATCGTTCTAAAAAAAAAAAACGGATTTCATTACGGTTTTTCCAATACCCGTGTTACTGTTTAGGAACCGATAAGGGTGTCTGCCTGGCACTGCCATTTAAAGGGCAAGTTTTTCTGGTTAGGCTGGCATTATGTCTGAGAAACCCAAAAGAAACCCGGGCCACTGGGTTTCAACACTGTGTCTGTGGGGAAGTCTTTGCCAAGGCTGACCCACACACCACATGTGTTTATTGTCTGGGGTTTGACCACCTCCAGTCAGACTGCCAGATTTGTAAGAATTTCCCTGCAGCCACCCTGGAAAAGAGATTGGGAAGGCTCAAGGAACGAGAGGCCAAAAGTCCGCTGACCGGATGGCCAGCCCGGTTGGGTGCCAACCGAACCGGAGGGAGTGCCCTCTGACCAGGGCGAGACTTCCTCGGCAAACGGTGCTGGCTCGGATGAACCAGTTCCAGTAAAGAGAACAAGAAAGTCAGCAGGTTTGGAGCCCCAAATTCTTACTCCAACTGCTGCAGAGATGAGCTATTCAGATTGTCCAGTACTTTCTCCGGTTTCGTCCGAACCGCTACTATCTGGTAAAAGAGTCGGTTCTCGGTTCAGAGTTTAGATATGATAATGTGAGTATATATTATGAATTTCCTAGGTACATAATTCCTGTCTCTGAGTCCTCTCATTTTATGTTTTACAAAGTTGTTGAATCCTCCAGCTCCTTGAGGAAGCTGTGGATGAGCAAGAGGAGCCTGATTTTGTAGAAATGATGGATATACCAGAGTCTAGGAGATTGTCTGTTCCTTTGCATAAGTCATTTAGGAAACAAACAATAAAATCTTAACTCCTAATTCTGTGCCTCCTGTAGATAAAAAGATGGACAGGAGGTACACACTGTCAGGTCCTGATACAGAATTCCTTTCTCAGCAATGCAGTCATGTTAGTAGTTCAGGCTGCAGCCTGTGATAAAGTTAATATTCCCTGGCTTCACATCCTCCTGACAAGGATTCCAGGAAGATTGATGCCATGGCAAAAATAGTACATGGCAGCGTCCTTGGGACTCAGGCAAGCAAATTATATGGCTTATGTAGCAAGGTATCAGAAATCTAGATGGGATACTGTTATGAGTTTAGCCAAACAAGCTGGCCAGCTTGCTAGTGAGCTGGAGCAGGTGGCTGCCGATGCATTGAGGCTTCTAAGGTGCAGTTTCATGCTGCTGTGGATTTTAATGATGTTTCCTCTAGAGTCATGGCCACATCTGTAGCTTTTCATAGGTTGGCCTGGCTCAGGTGTACTAGCTGTCACAGGATACCCAGACTAAGGCTATGGATTTTCCTGTGGTGGGAAATTCTCTGTTTGGGGAGCAGACAGAGAATTATATGAAGAAGATGGATGAATATAGGACTACCTATAAAGTGCCCAAGCCAGGAGCTGCAAGCCACTCCTCAGAGGCACACCCCAGGGTGGGGTAGGCCTTTTTCACAGGCCTTTTACCAAACCCAGGCCCTCTGCTTATGCTCAGAAGGGTTCTTCAGAGGCAGAGGCAGACAGGGGCAGGCCTGCCCCACCCCTCAGCCTAAAGCACTGCCAAGCAGGCACCCTGATGGGTGCCCAGGGCCGATTCTCCTTTACCAGTAGGGGCAGGTTGGCTTACTTCAGTCAGAACTGGGTGTCTTTAACTTCAGACAAGTGGGTTCTGGAAGTAGTAAGCCAGGGTCTGGTTCTCAGCTTCAAAAGTTCCCAAAGATGAGAATCCGGTCTTTCCACCTGCAAGCTCTTTAGAGACCTTTACTCTAGAAGCAGAGGTCTCAACCCTGTTAGCTCTTAGAGCGTAGAAAGGGTTCCTCCCTACACCAGGGCAAGGGTCTGTACTCCAGATACTTCCTTACCCCAAAGACAGGAGAATGGTGGCCCATTTTAGACCTCAGATATCTGAACAAGCATCTTTTGAAACCAAAGTTCAGAATGGTAACTCTGGCAATGATTTTACCCTCTAAGGCCAGGGGACTGGCTAGCTTCCCTGGACCTCAAGGATGCCTATTTTCCGTCCTAATCAGAAGCTCCCACCGAAGTACCTCAGATTCAGACTGCCTCAGGTCACTACCAGTTCAGAGCAATGCCCTTCGCCCTTACGTCTGCCCCAAGGGTATTCACAAAATGTCTGGCAGTATCAGTGGCTCACTTAAGGAGGCAAAGGATTGCTGTTTTTCCCTATCTGGACGACTGGCTCATTGTAGGCCAGTCCCCAGAACAGGTAAAATCTCACCTGCAAGTCACCCAGCAGCTTCTGTCCTCCCTGGGCTTCCTGCTAAATCTACCAAAGTCGGTTCTGGAACCAGTTCATGTACTGCCTTCATAGGTGCAGAATTGGACACAAATCTGGCCAGAGCTTTTCTTCCCTTAGAAAGGTAAGGAACTTGGTGGCTCTGGCCTCCTCCTTCACTCTGCAGGTCTCGACCCGGCCAGAGCACTTTGCAGCTCCTGGGGCACATGGCTGCGTCCACAGCTGTAGTGCAGGGAGCAAGATTTCAGATGAGACATTCAGTTTCACTTGAGAGCCTATTGGTCTCAGAGAAGAGACCCCCTTTCCAAGTTGGTCCCAGTGACCGAACCTTGATCCAGGCCTCCAGTGGTGGCAGGATCAGAGCAATTTAAGACTGGGGGTCCCCTTCATTCCCCTTTCTCACACTTTGACCCTCACTACGGATGCTTCCCTCCTGGGGTGGGGAGCCCACATGGGCGACCTCTCCACTCAGGGAGTGTGGTCCCCCCAGGAATCTCTGTTCCACATCAATTTGCTAGAACTCAGAGCTGTCTTTTTAGCACTTCAAGCGTTTTCTGCTTCTGTCCAGAACAAAGTGGCACAAGTCAGAAAAGACAATACCACAACAATGTGGTACATCAACAAGCAGGGGCACTCGTGTCTTCGGCCTTGTGCACCGAGGCAATGAAGTTGTGGTCTCTGGCCTATTCCTGAACACTTCACTCATAGCAGTTCACCTTCCAGGAAAAGACAGTGTCCTAGCAGATGCTCTCAGCAGGATTTCTCAGGGCCATCACGAATGGTCTCTGGATCCTCAAGTATTGGGGATAGTCTTTGCCAGATGGGGCACCCCTCAGATAGATCTTTTGCAGCCCCAGACAATCACCAACTTCCACTGTTCTGTTGCAGGCCCCCAGTGTTGGGCTCCAGCCCCTGGACGCCTTCTCCTGGATTGGGAAGGGAAGTTTTTGCTTTTTCCCCTTCCTCTCCTATTCAAGGTGTTAGTAAAATCAGATCTCAGCCTTGCAGGGTGATTCTGATTGCCCTGATTGGGCCAGGCAGCCCTGGTACCCACTCCTTCTGTCCCTGACAGTCCATCTCCCCTGTGTCTCCCCAGGAATCACAACCTATTAACCTGTGCCCAGGGGAGTTTGGTATCCGAACCTCAATCCCTCAACCTCAAGGCCTGGCTCTTGAGGAGTTAGAATTTGCTGACTTACACTCTCTCCAGGTGTTCTTGAAATCCTAAAGGATTCTAGGAAGCTTCCACTAGGCTACTTATAATTCTAAGTGGAAAAGGTTCTCCATTTGGTGGTCTGGGAAACATATTTCCCAGAATCTGCTGAGTTGCCCATTGTGTTAGATTACATGGCCCATCTTAATTCTTTGGGCCTGAGACCAGCTCACCTGAGAGTTCTTTTGGCAGCTGTCTCTGCTTTTGTTTCAGCAGGAAAGCCATCCTCTCTTTCCGCTCACCCTGTATTTTCCAGTTTTTTAAGGTTACTTCATACAAATCCACCTTTTTGGGATCCGGCCCTGCCTGGGCCTTAATGTTTGCATTGCCCAGTTAATGCAACCCCTTTTGAACCTCTGTTTTCTGCAGAGCTTAAGTATCTAACTTGGAAACTGTTTTCCTAGTGGCTATCACTTCTGCTAGGGCTATAAGTGAGTTGCAAGTCTTGTCAGTAGAAACTGACTTTATTTCTTTCCACAGGGATAAGGTAGTCCTCAGGACTAACAGAAAGTTTTTGCCTAAGGTGGTTCAGATTTCCATCTTAATCAATCTGTCTCCCTTCCAGTGTTTTTCACTGAACATTGCTCTTCTGGTGAGAGGAGATTGCACAGTTTAGACGTTAAGAGGGCCCTTAGTTACTATATAGAACGTACCAAGGGTCACAGGTTCGAATCCCTCCAACTTTTTCTCACTTATGGTGAGGTTGGGAAAGGGAAACCTGCCACTAAGAGATCAATTGCCAGGTGGATTGTCTCTTGTATCCAATTTTGTTATCAGAAACTGGGCAGAGATCCCCCTCTGGCTTGAGGGCTCATTCTACCAGAGGTACAGCCGCGTCTCTAGCTGCTGCCAGAGACATCCCTATATTGGAGATATGTCAAGCTGCTACTTGGAAAACGGTACACACTTTCACCAAGCATTACTCCCTGGATGTCCAGGCTAGGAGAGATGCTCGGTTTGGCACAGCTGTGCTTCAGAGCCTATTCCCTAAGTAGGTTCTGTCCCTCCTCCATGGAGGTACTGCTGTGTAGTCTGCAATTGTCATAATATAGCAAGACTTCATGTTTGAAGAAAAAAATACTCACCTTAGTAATGTTGTTTCTTCTAATGGAGTCTTGCTATATTATGACCCCACCCCCCCAGCCTGCCCCTCTCAGAAATTCTACTTGGGTATGGGGTGGGCAGCCTAGTAGGCACTATTTTATCCCTTTTATGTGTTTTCACCCTTCTTGGAGTTTGGGGTGTGGTGTTTTCATTTTTCCTTATATTTCTCTCATATTGTTAAATTATACTATTAGTTCTGGTCCCCTGACTTGAGTCTTTGTTTTGGGACCAGCAATGAGTGTTAATATTTAGGTAGCCAGTTGGCTAGTGTAGGTTACAGCTTCCACACAGACCTTAGTGAGTTTTGCTCGTAAAGATCTGACAGTTTAGGTTTGAAACTACACAGACAGAGCTTCTCTTTAGAGCTCGTGCTCTAAGTTCCATTCATGGAATGGAGTTAACTCTTTCACCTCCAGAGCAGTTCTAATGGTGGGACAAACTGCAATTGTCATAATATAGCAAGACTCCATTAGAAGAAACAACATTACTAAGGTGAGTAATTTTTCTTATGTCCCCACTGCTTTTCCTTTCACCGCCCCGTGGCAGTTTGAGCGTCCGATCCAGCTCTGCGCATGCCCAAACTGTTCCCGGTTGCTAACCAATTGATGTGACATACCATAGGTGGGTTAAGAACATCGTGACGTACATCGATGGTAAAACGTTGTTATAAAAAGATAGATTTCTACCTATAGCAACGTTCTACCATACATTATAATTACTTTCTTCATGTTGTACTACTTCGAAACCATTGTAATTTGCTGTTCTTGTGATTTGACGTGGAACCTCTGTAATAGTGCCCTTCACTCAAAAGTTTTTCCGATGTGTTAAATAAATAAAATAAAAATAAATAAAAACTAGAGTTCCTCCATAAGATACAGGAGGGGAACAGGTGGAAAACAGGATCAGGATCCCCAGTGCAAGAGTTTGGCGGAACACCTGGATATTTTTATTTATTTATTTGCAGAATGTTTCACCAGGAAAGACAACATGAGCTAAAAAAAACTAATTTCCAGAAGCGTCCGGGGTTACAGAAGTTGGGAGATCAGACAGAATACATATACAAAGTAATATTGTACAACAACTGAGGGTCTATTGCATAACTTGGTAGTACACTAGGAAGGTACTCAGATATCACAAATGAAGTGCTAGAGGCTGAGTATGCACACAAGTTAAGTGCCAATGGTGTCGGTGACTTTACACGCCAGGAATATGTAATCTTATCTGTGTTGAGCTTCACAATCATCAGTATTGGGTAATGAGCCAGAGGATCAAAATCCTGTGGAGCTTCTTCTTCTTTTTTTTTTCGCTAGAGGAGGCGTCGACGTTGAGGTGGCACTGCCCTCGAGGCCGACATACTGCGTGGCACTCGCGGGTTGGCCAGTAACTGTCGTCGATGCCTCATCAGCCCCAGTTCTGCTTCTCCTGCCATTGAGAGAACAAGACTTCATGTGAGCGCCATCTTTTTCAGTGGTCTAGTCCGTCTGATAGAAATACTCCCTAGTTCTGCGGCCTCGTTATCTCGGCGTGGAACCGGTAAGACCTTTCCTGTTTATTGTCCGACGCCGAGTACTGTTTATTGTTTGTTTTTACTGTTCAGTCATGTCCGGTTCGAGGGACAAGAAAAATTAATTTTCCAGGGTGAGTTGGCCTCCGATGCCTTGGGTGTCCCTGCTGCTGGCAGTACTCAGTCTCAGACCACCATGACCGGTGTCTCACTTGCTTGGGACGGACCATGATATGGACAGATGTGACGCCTGTTTCTCTATGGATCGCCAAGTTCTGGAGTTAAGTACACTGCTGACTTTTGGGGACAGGCGTGTACTCTGGTCGCCAAGAGCAGGTTTCTCTGCCCTTTTCGGGTCCCCTCCCGGTCCTATGTTTCTGGGTCCCCTTCCCGGTCCTGTATGGCCCATGGAGGAGGGGTTTCCGCCTCTTCAGCTTTACGTCAGCGGGAACCCTCCCATATTGCAGGAGGCCCAGCCTGGTCCCTCGGGGCCAAGTGGGAAGCACCATCCAGGCAGTCGCCTCTTCAGAGCAGAGGTTCCCCGTCATGCTCTGGGGCCTCTGACCCAGGCCAGAGCCGTCCTCTGTGCCAGGGATTAGGGTGGCGCTGTTTGTGGCACTGGGCTGGCCTCTGGTGCCATTCGTGGTGCCAGGGACGGGGCGCCACTAGATTGGTTTGCGGGCGCTGTTCGCGTACTGCGGCTGAGAGGATCGGGGTCGTCTGGGTCCCGAGCCTCCTCGGGGACGATGCCCTTGGAGGCTGACCTGGACTGGCTCCCAGATTCCTCGGAATCCTCCGATCTTCATTCGGTGCTTTGACCCCACTCAGCCCAATCCTGGGGAGCGGACGGCTCTCTGGTACCGGTGTCGGTGGAACCAACCAGTCCTCGGGTGCTCAGGTGGGCACCACAGTGCAGCCCAGTATCAGTGACCTGTCTGCCCCCTTTGGAGGTGTACCCCCCTCCTAAGGTAGTTCTAGCAGCCTGACGTGTGTAGGCTGGGGCATCCCAGGCAGGGGAGGATGCTTCACCCCCGGCTGTTTCCCAGGAATCGGTTACGGGGTGCCAGCTGCTTAGGCGAGTGGTGAGGAAGAGGGCTCTCTCGGAGTCCAAGGGGTTGAGAGGGCTTGATTTGGTGCAGTGGCCTCCCCTGGGAACCTGCAAGGGTTCAGGGGCAGAGCCATAGTGCTGGGCCAGTCTTCTTCCCAGAGGCCCCTCTGGGAGGGAAATCTTCTCTTGAGGTTAGGGGCGCCCTTTTGGGCTCATGCGACCCCAGTCTCCTCTCATGGGGAAATTCTTGTGTCTGACTCTGCTCTGGCTGTTCCAGCTCAGTTGAGCGGCCTTGTCTGCAGGGACCCTGGGTCTCCTCCTTTGAGGTCTCATGTCGGTCCCCTGCCTGGGCAGGGCCGTGCCCTCCTCAGAGGTGCCTGGCCCCCTTTCCTCTGCCAACCTCTCCCTCTCTTTCAGGTCTCTCTGGTCCTTCGGGACCCCTTACTTGGGAACAGTTTAGGGCCACGGCTAGACTGTACCCTGCCTACTACCAAGCCATTGACGAACAGGTGTTCCACCACTCCTCAGTGTAGCCTGACCCTAACTCTCCACGCTCGTCGGCTCCCTCGTCTTCCTCCTCCTCTGAGGGAGAGGAGCCCTCCTGCACATCTTTGCCCAGTAGCTGATCTCTCCAGTTATCAGCGCTTTCCTGTCAGTTTGCTCGTGAGCCACATCCCACCCTAGAGTAGCGCAGTCCGGACACGGTCAGGCGCATGCCTTCTTGGGTGACTTCAGTGCGCCAACCTGTTGGTTCCTGCCTGGCTTACTCCTTCCCAGAGGTGTTGCACTGGGTCTGGCGATGTTCCTTTCCCCAGCTCCAGCATGAAGGGACTCTTCACCATCGGTGTGCCTCCCACCCGATCTCGAGGGAACCCTGGCTCACCCTCCTTCGGCGTGGCGGCTCCTGGACACCCACTCTAGGCATAGAGCCCGAGCCGTGACTGACCCCAGATTCTGACTCTGATAACTGAATTTGATTTTAGGACAGGAAAACTTTCTTCTCAGCACATCTCTTGCTTTGTGTGTGGCACATCAGGCCCCTCATGCTACCTACAACAGGCACTTGTGGTTCTTGGCTAGGCCAGTTCTAACCTCTCTACCTGATGCGAGGAGGTAACCAGACAAGCCATTGCCCTCTGGCAGAAGACCTGAGGCACACTGCAAGGCATCTGCCAAGGGCATCAGGAATGCCAACGAGGTGACTTCCAGGCTAGTGGGGGACAGTGGTCTGCATTAGGCGTGTCGGCGTGGTTTTATCTCTCCCCGTTGTCACCCCTGACCCGGCATAGGGTGACATCCTGCTCTTCCGTGAACACATCTTTCTAGGGACATGGATATGTTGTTCATCCACACTTATTGGTAGGTATCCTTGCCGCTTTAAATCTTGCCGGAAGGTCTTCAAGCTGGCTCCTCCCACCCACCTGGGTGGTAAAAATCTCGGCTCCGCCCCATGATGCCAGATCTTCCTTACCGCTTGGAAGCTCGGGTTCCCTCCTTAACGCTCTGCATATAAGACTGGTTCCTAATTCTTCGGTTTTCCCGAAATAAAGTTCAAGGTTTTCAAGACTTCGGTCAAATATTTCCCTCGTGGCTGCGATGGACAAATCGACTCCCGGTTTCCGGAGGTGCCCATGCGGGCAGAAGATGTCTCGTTATCCTCCGGTAAAGTCAAAGGAGGCCGGTTGGCGGTTTCCGCTGCGGCGGGCAAGGCGACCAGCCAGGTGATGATCGGCTTGAGGAGGCGGCGCAGGGTCGCATCTTCGCCTCTCCTTTATCCTGCTCTCCTGGGATCCTCCTATTCAGCTTCTTTAAGAGCTCTGTCTGTCCCTCTCCACTAAGGGAGGGACCAACATCTTCAGGGCCTTCCTCTCGGTCCAGAAGAAGGACCACAAAGGTAAGTCCCTCTGTCGGCGCTCTTGGGAGCGGGAGAGTCCCGCTCACCAGTAGTCGACCCATCGACTTGGTGATCATGACATTGGCCACTGGCTTCCACGGCGTCCCCGTCCAGGTCAGTTGACCGAGACTCCCGTCGACGCAGTCGAGATTTTTCTCGACCTGTCAGGACGGCTGTCGACCGGTGAAGCTGAAAACCCTCACTTCCGGTTCCCCGGGCGGAGAAAGGTTTCGCTGGACTTGCCCGTGCCTCCAGTTCCGGTCCACGGTTGAGCCCTCCGAGGCTGAGGGAGGCGGGTTTCCCGCCTGCCCCAGAACCCTCCTCGAAAAGCCGAGGTTCGCGGTCTCGGTCTCGGACTTCTTCTCGGTCCAGCCAATCCCGCCATCATAGACTGTCTCGGTCACCGGCACCGTGGCGGCGCGTCGCCGCTCGTCCTCATCCTCGACGAGGGGAGGCTTCGGCGCAAGTTGCTCGATGATCCAGACCTCGTGGCAGCAACTTCTTCTGTCCGGGAGCAAACTAGCGTCGCCGCCTTCCCTGGCTATCAAGTGGCTGTCACCGAGCGGCCAAGCAAACCCCTCACCTAGCCGGGCGCCTGCTTCAAGCCTGTTGCTCGGCGAGAACAGGCTGCCCCACCGATTCGGTGGACCTCCGCCTCCACAGCCGTTGTTTGGGGCTCCGACCAAGAATTCTAGGTCGGCCCAGGGTCTGCCCCGTAAGCTGTCTGTCACCCTCACTCCCGATCGCCCTCGGCCGGTGGAGGGTGGCTCAGGCCCAAGGCTGCTCTTTGCGGACTCCTCTGAGTCAGACGGCAATTCCTCCCTGTTCTCCAGGCGGGTTGACTTGGAGTCCTCAGGAGGTCAGTCACTGGACGATAGCCCTTCGTCCTTAATGGGTTTGCTTAGGCTCATCTCGGAGTACACCGGGATGCAGCTCGACGCTGTATCCAAGCGGGCCAAGTATCCCCTCACGGAGATATTGGACTGAGGGGATTCTCCTACAGAGGCTTTTCCGGTGGCCAAGGCCATTGTAGGTCGACCTTGGAGCTCTGGCAGTCCTGCTTCCTGCCCCTGCGCCTTCGGCCAGGATGGCTAGGAAGTATCCGGTCCCTACCGGTTCCCTGTCCGTTTCTCGGAACACCTCTCAGCCGAGGGTTGGTTACTGATAAGCGTCTTCGGCGTGCAGCGCAAGAAGACGTAGACAAACCTCCCGACAAGAGAGTCCAAGAAGCTGGACTACGCCGAGCGAAAAATCGCTTCGTCCTCCCTTAGCCTTACGTCCAGGCCAGCTCGGCCGATGTGATGGCACACTTCTCTCATGCCCTGTTGGGCCCCTGGACGAGGTAGTCCTCATCTCCGGCTGACCTGCAGACCACGGTTAAGCAGATACGGCACCAGGGCAGGGCAGTGGCCAGCAGTAACTTCAGACTGCTTTGGACATTGGTGACTCATGCGGCAGGTCAGTCGCGGCGCCAGTGGCTATCGGCTGTCGGGCATGGCTGAGGATATCCACCTTCATGGCGGATGCCCAGCACAAGTTGGCGGATGTCCCTTCCTGGGACGATCTCTTCAGCCCTGGGTGGAAGGTCACCTCCAGGGATCGAAAAGTCCAATGCCACCTGACTCTGTCTCATCCGCCCAGGGGACAAGGGCCACAGACCGCAACCCAAGCCCCTTCGTCCGTCTGCACCAGCGGCGTCCGGCCCAGCAGCATCAGGGCCAGCAGGCTCGCGGCAGCATCCCAAACCCAAGCCTCGCGGCTTCCTCCTCCAGGAAGCAGGGAGGTAGGCCCAGGTGGTCCCTCGGCGGTCCCTCTTCCAAGCCTGCTCAGTGGCCGGGTTGAAGGTGCCGCCCCCAACCTCGTCACTCCACCCCAGGTTCCCCATTGAAGAGCGGCTTCGCCACTTCCTTTCCACCTGGTCTGCTATCACCACAGACCGCTGGGTGTTGGAAGTGAGTGGAAGACCTGCCTCTGGGTTCAAGCAGGCCCGCCCTTCCAGTCAGTCGCCCCAGGTCTCGAATCCGTAACCCTAGCTGTCAGCTGCAAGCCAACATCACTCTGCTCCTCAGTAGGAGGTGATCAGAAAGGTGCGGACCCTCCTCAGACCAGGGTTTGTGTCCAGGTACTTCCTGGTTCCAAAGCGGACAGGGGCTGGCGCCCATTCTTGACCTGCACGACCCAAACAAGTTCCTAAGGTCTCGGACCCTCAGAATGGTCACTCTGGCTCAGATACCATCCTTGGAGCGGCGTGTGGTTCTGCTCTCTGGACCTGCAGGACGCGTTTTTCACATCCCTATCCGTCCGTCTCACCAGAGATTCCTCCGCTTTTGGCGGAAGGATCCACCGAGTTCTGAGCCATGCCCTTGACCTGTCTCTTGCTCCCAGGGTCTTCACCAAATGCATGGCAGTGGTGACAGCATTCCTGCGGTGCGAGGGTCGGGTGTACCCTTACCTGGACGATTGATTGACTGACAGCCCTCCAGATGAGATGGGCGGTCAGAGATCTGGCCCTCCAGGTTTGCTCTCAGATGGCCTCCTCATCAACGAGGCCAAGTCGGAACTCGAACCGAAGCAGGTGATTCTCTTCATCGGGGCAGAGCTCTACTCTCTTCGAGCCAGAGCACGGCTCCCGGCGGACAGGGCCGAGGTTCTTTCCTCCTTTGCCCAATCATTTCTGGTTGGGCAATCGCGCCCTGCCCGGGACTTCCTGCACCTCCTGGGTCTCATGGCTGCCTGCACCAGCATGGTCCATTGGGCCCGCTGGAACATGCGTCCCCTTCAATGGGGTTGGCCAGCCAGTGGTCTCAATGCTGCGATCCATTGGACCAGCTAGTGACGGTGACCCAGGGGATGTGGAATGCTCTCCAGTGGTGGATCGTTCCAGCTCATCTGCAGGAGGGCATCCCGTTTGTCCGCCCCGAGCCGACGGTCTCTCTATCGACCGACGCCTCTCTGATGGGTTGGGGTACCCATCTGGGGGAGCACAGAGTGCCGCGGCCTCTGGTCCCTCGGAGTCCCAATGCCATATCAACCTGCTGGAGCTCTGAGCGGTCCGCCTAGCTCTCACCGCCGCAGCACCGTTTCTAGGGGTCAAGTGGTTCAGGTCCAGGCGGACAATACCGCGACCATGTACTACCTAAACCGCTGAGGCGGGACGCGCTCCATGCCTCTGTCCAAGGAAGCTCTCCGCATTTGGTCCTCATGGCGCAGCCTGGAGGCGGATCTCCTAGCCATTCACGTGGCAGGGAGCCTCCAACACCCTGGCGATGCCCTAAGCTGGATGGGGGCTGTCTCCCGTGTGGTCTCTCCTGCGGAGGTAGTACAAGATCTGTTCTCCCATTGGGGCACACCTCAGGTGGATCTGTTTGCTTCCAGGGAGAGCAGCTGAAGGGCTGTTCCATGCCCGCCCCCCTCAGCAGGGCTCGCTGCAGGGGGATGCCTTCTCGAGGCCGTTGACCCTGGGCCTCTTCTACGCCTTTCCCCCCATTTCCCTTGATCCACAAGGTGCTTCTCAAGGCGAGGTGGGACAAGGCGTGGGTGATTCTGGTAGCCCCAGACTGGCCCGCAAATGTTGGTATCCAGATCTCCTCAGCCTCAGCTCCAGGTTCCCGAGGCAGCTTCCAGCTCGCCCGGACCTGCTTTCAGTCAGTCAGGAAGGTGTTCCATCCAGACCTTCAATCCCTGCACCTGCAGCCTGGTTCCTGAGCAGCTAGAGTTCCAGGCCTTGGGTCTTTCAGTGACGTCCTCAATGTAGTTGAGGCGTCCCGTGAAGTCGACCAGGAAATGCTATGCCTTCAAATGGAAGAGGTTTTCCATTTGGTGTCGAGAGCAGAGGCCTGGACCCTTCCTCTCCTGTTCCTTGGCAAGCATCTTGGACTATTTATGGTCCCTTTCTCAGCAAGGGCTTGGAGTCGACCACCTAAGGGTGCACCTGGCAGCCATCTCTGCTTCGAGCGGGCCGGGAAGCAGTCGTCAACGCAGAAAAGGTGGTCCAGCGCTTTTCAAGGCCTTGATCACTTTCCCCCTCCGATCACGAGAACCTCCACCTCCGTGGGATCTACTGCTGGTACTGGCAAAGCTCATGGGCAAGCCATTCAGACCAGTGCACAGGTGTGATCTCTCTCACCTGTCGTGGAAGACCGCCTTCTTGGTGGCTATTCGTCCATCGAAGGATGGGAGAGCTCCAGGCGCTTTCCATCGAGTCTCCTTACCTGGTCTTCCACAGGGACAAGGTTGTCCTGCGCCCCCACCTGAAATTCCTTCCGAAGGTGGTGTCAGAGTTTCACCTTAACCAGGTGTTGACTCTGCCGGTGTTCTACCCCAGTCACACCTCGGAGGCCGAATATAGGCTCCATACTCTGGACCCTAGAAGGGCGCTTGCTTACTATAAGGAGCGCACGCGGCTGAAATTGGGAGAGAGGTTCGCCAGCTGTTTGTCACCTACACTGAAGCCGCACCTGGCAGACCTGCAGCCAAGCGGACGATAAGCAGGTGGGTCACCTCCTGCATAGATCTCTGCTATAGGTTGGCTGGCATGGAGCCTCCCAGAGGGATAAGAGCTCATTCTACCCGCCATACCGCTGCAGCGGTGGCTGCTTCCAGGGACGTCCCTATCCAGGAAATCTGCAGGGCTGCTACCTGGAAGTCAGCACACACCTTCATTACACCCTACCACATCGACTTTGAGTCATGCTGGGATGCTGGTTTTGGGGCCTCGTTTCTCCAGTCTCTATTCCCTAAGTAGGGGGTGTGCGCCTTGCCTCCCTCCTCCCGGAGAACTGCTAGGAGTCTGCCAATAAGTGTGGATGAACAACATATCCATGTCCCTAGAAATACAGGTTACTCACCTGTAACAGGAGTTCTAGGAATGGTATATGTTGTTCATCCACACGACCCACCCGACCTCCCCGGCTTCGACGCACAACCTGAGCTTCCAGCGGGCCAGATCTGGCGTCATGGGGCGGAGCCGAGAGTTTTACCACCCGGGTGGGTGGGAGGAACCAGCTTGAAGACCTTCCGGCAAGATTTAAAGCGGCAAGGATACCTGCCAATAAGTGTGGATGAACAACATATACCATTCCTAGAACTCCTGTTACAGGTGAGTAACCTGTATTTTCTCCTGTAGAGTGAGGCAAGAGCTTCAGGGGCACTTTCCCTCTTCTGCAAGGAGATCTTTGCCTCCCCCAAACCAGTGCCAGCCTAGCCAGGCCTGCAGGGGTTCTCTTCTCGGAGTTCTTCCCCACTGGTGGCTAAGTGCGATGTCCTTAGGGAGATTCTTGGCCCCTTGAGGAGCTCAGGTACTCGTCCAACAGTGATGAATGGTGAAGAGTGACGCAGATAAGATATGAAAATTGTGTATCTACCATAATTCTTGGACTTTCTGTGTATCTTCACCATTCAGCACTGAATCCCACCCTCCTTCCCCTCTCAGGCTTCAGTCTCTGGGTGATTCTCCTCCTCCCTGTTTGTCCTCCATTTGGACCTTGGTTCTTTTTCCACAACCTCCTACCCCCTCCTCTTTGGGGTCAGGGTTTTTTCTCCTCTGGACAGACAGACAGGGAAGGTTTTCTGCTGTAGGGGATCCCCCTCTCAGCCCAAGTAGCTCTTGGGGTTCTCCGGCTCCCTCTTGTGCCTTGAGGGAGTCTGGTTGCGAGAGGGGGCCCTGGTGATTCCCTCAGTTGTCCTCCCTTGATTCCATTTTCTCCTCTTCTGGAGAAGTTGGTACTCCCCTCCAGTTCCTCCTCTGGAGGTACCCCCCTCCCTTCCCAGTGATTAAGTTTCTGTCTCCTGGGGTTATTCTCGTCCGCTAGGCACAAGTGCGTGTTTTCAGGGACTACCTGGGAGCACCCGGTGGTCAAGTTCACTTGCTCAGAATCACACAGTATGCAAGTGGAGGTTGTGAGAATCACACCAAGGTCTGGTCTGCTGGTTGCACCAAGCTCGTTCACAGCTTGTTACTCTAACCTCTAGGCTATACTGCCAGCAATTCTACCTCAGTTCTTTTGCAGGAGGGGAAGACCCCGACCCGTTCTTAGTCCTGTGGCCTTTTTCTGCCTCTCTAAATGAGTGCCAATCTCTCCAAGCCTTCTTCTCTTGCTGTCTGTTGACCTGTGGCAGGGCTTCTACAGAGCAGTCCAGGGCAATGTCTCGGGGGTGATGTCTCCCCTTCCTCCTTATTTCTCTTTCTAACCCTCCCTTTTCACCCAGAGATTGGGGCCCTATTCTCCCAGTCCCTTAGGCTTCCTCCTTTCCTGTCCTCTCCTCGGCATATTCCTCCTTTTAGTTCTACACCCTTTCCTTTTTCTGTCTCATGGGCTCCCTTGCCCACCCTCCCAACCTTCCTTATCCCCGGTGCAGAACTGGGGCTGGTGAGGCGTCAACGACAGTTAATTGGCCAACCCACGAGCGCCACATAGTACTTTGGCCTTTAGGGTGGCGCCATCTTGACGTCTTCTTCTCATCTAGCAACAAAAAGATAAAAAGCGTTCCCACGGGGTCTTGATCCTCTGACTCATTACCCCACAGTGATGAATGGTGAAGATGCACAGGAAGATTAAGAATTACAATAGGTACGTAATTTTCATTTCCCGTACCTCGACGACTGGCTCCTATCAGCACTGTCAAGGGACAGCCTGGTGGCCTCCCTACTACTCTGAATCTATTCAGGCAAGTGGGGATCACGGTAAATTACCCCAAATCGTACCTTGTTCCTTCACAGCACCTCCAGTTTATTGGGACAGTACTGAATACTGCTCAGGGTCAAGCTTTCCTCTCTTTGGATCTGGGGGACCTTGCATCAGCAGGCTAACCAAGTGGCAGCCAGCCATTAGACCATGGCCCTTTTGGTCTTGCACCTTCTGGGCTTGATGGGAGCAGCTAGTCCCACTGTCCTCCTACCCAGGCTCCACATGTGGATCACGCAGTGGACCCTTCAGGTCCAGTGGGACCAGAAATCAGATGACCTGGATCACAGGATTCTGGTGTCTAGCCCCATGCGTCGGGACCTCCTCTGGTGGCAGGATCTCACCAGTCTCACTAGACGGGTTCCTTTTCAGGCACACCAGCTGGCTCGGACCCTGACAACAGATGCTTTCGGTCATGGTTGGGGCACCCATCTAGGCGACAACAGGACACAGGGATCCTGGTCTCAGCAGGAGATATCTCTGCACATCAGTGTGCAAGAGATGAGAGCTGTACTAGATGCCCTTCAGGCTTTTCAGCACCTACTCCTCCCTGGCTCCCTACTGGTACAGACAGACAACATGTGCGTGGTCTGGTAACTGAACAAACAGGAAGGCATGCGGTCATATCCACTGTGCAGGGAAGCGATGCGCGTTTGGCATCGGGTGATACAGCACAGCCTGCAGCTCACGGCAGTGCATGTCCCAGGCATTCATAATGTCCTGGCAGACACCCTCAGCCACACTCGGGCAAGGGCACACGATTGGGAACTGAGGCATTCAGTAGTCGAAGACATCTTTGATCAGTGGGGTCACCCAGATCTCGATCTGTTCGCCTTCCTATCCATCACAAAACTATCCAGTTTCTGTTTGCTCGTTCCCACGCATGGTGTTTAATGGCGAGACACAGTCTCTCTGCTGGACAGGGAGGTTCTTGTACACTTTCCCTCCCTTTCCACTGTTGCAGAGGGATCTTCTGAAACTACAGCAAGAAAGGGCTCGCATGATTCTCATAGCCCCTTACTGGCCTCATCAAGTGTGGTTTTCTCTGCTTCAGCAGTTGAGAGTGTAACCTCTGGTTCCCCTACCCCTCTGCCAGAAACTGCTGACCCAGGACCAGGGCAAGCTGGTCCATCCAGGCCTCAAATCCCTTCACCTTTATGCATGGCAGCTTCTAGCGGAGGCTCCTCCTTCAGGTGGGATGCCTTAGGAGCTGACGATTATCCCGGCCCCAATCCTACCATCTGACCCGACGAATCCCATTCCAGCACCGGATATTCTGACGACTGTTCCACAACCAGGGCCTGTGGTTTTCCCCAGCCTCTCGGCTCCGGCGCGCCTGTATCTGGTCCCCGCTGGCAGGCTGCCCCTCTGCATGCTCCCACGCCGATCAGGTGGTGCAGTCCTGATGTTGGTCCCTGACACTGGCTGTCCCAATGCCGGACTCCTTGCCAATTTAAACTACAGCGGGTCCGGCGTGGGTACCCCTCCGTCAGATTTGACAGACGGTTGCCTAAGACTCTGGACTGTCCCACATTGACCCTTCGGGTATCCTGGGGACCACTTCCCAGCTGGTCCTCCTCTTGTATGGAGACTCTTTTGGGCAGTACTATCCTGGTTATAACCCTACCTCCATTACCAGGGTTACCATTACCGCCCCACCAGTTATGCTCCTCCTCCTCACTCCCCCAGCCACAACCTCCTCCTCCGGATTTTAAGACCCTCATCCAGTCTTGGTGGCAGGGGGCGCGCACGGAGTTGGTTTCAGACCTGGAGACAAGACTCCCTCTTCCGCTGTCTCCTGGGTCTGCATTCCCAAGAAGCTCTTCTCCATCCACGGTACATGTCTCTGGGGAGGCTCGGCAGGACATTACCATTCCCGACATCTGTAATCTTCCTGACGAGGGGGCAGACAATGAGGATAAGGATTCCGACAGGTCGGCGGAGGACGCCGTGGAGGAGCCAGAGGGTCCAAGAGGCAAGGTTTCTCCAGCCCCCCAGGACTCTGCCTTCTCGGATCTTCTGAGGTCCATGAAGGATTTCTTCAACTGGGAGTCAGAGGAACAAGACCCAATGAGACAGAGGCTAGCCGAGCACCTGGTCTTAGTCTCTGTCTCCCGTCCCCATTCCTCCCTGGATTGGACCTCACCCGGACCTCAACTCTACGGTCTGGCAGATGCCTCATTCCCTCCTGGCTGTCCCGAAGAGGGTGGACAGGATTAACCGGGCACTGAAGGATGCTCCGTTCCTAAAGACTCATCCTAAGGCGGACTCTGTTGACATCTGAGCTGCTCATGACCGCTCCGCTGCATCCAAGCACATGAGCCCCTCTCCTTCAGACAGAGTTGAGGCAGATGGACCAGTTTGGTAGAAAAGTTTACGCCTCGGCCACATGCGCGCTTAGATCCCTCAACTTTGTGGCCCACATGGTGTCCCACCAAAAGGCTACCCTGAACAGGTTAGAGACTTGTGTCCAGTCTGTGAAACCCTCAAGCCTCAAAGAGGAGCTTGTCAAGGGCCTTAACCTCTCTCGCTTTTCATGTAGGCATGCCTTGTGGGCTACATACGACTCCGTCGACTCTGTAGCTTGCACCTCGGCAACTGCCGGTTGACCAAAACGACACCGCTACCCGCATCTAAGGCCCTTGTCAACAAGTACAGTCGGTGATTCAAGATGCCACCTTCCGTGGCTCGGTGCTTTTGGTGGACACCAAAGATATCATCACTGATCTCAGGACAGAGGCCTCACCCTCAGATCAGTGAGGTCCATGTGCTGATCGGGCACTCAACAGCAGCAGCAGCCCTTTAGGAAAGGGACCTGGAGGCAGAGGAAGCAGGCCCAGACTCTGCGCCAGGGCAAACTCAAGTCCACGGGTTCTGGCCTCCAAGAACCAGAGATGCAGAGGGCCCTCCCTGAATGTCCCTGCCACTATGACTCATTATCCCACTACCCTCCTCAGTCTCACGATGAGGAGCAGGTGGGGAGGTTTGCCCACCATGCACAGGAAAGGAAGGCAATGACCTCCGACACATGGGTCCTGGAACTAGTGTCCATCAGACACACCATAGTTTCTGGAACTTCCTCCAGAATCTCCGCCAAAAAGATCTTCTTACTCCAGGGATCAGGCTCTTCTTGTCCGAGAAGAAGTTCAAAGCCTTTTGCTCAAGGAAGCAATACAGCATGTTCTCCTCCAGCTGTGGGGCAGGGGGTTTTACTCTTAATTCTTGATCTTTCTGTGTATCTTCACCATTCATCACTAAATCCCACCCTCCTTCCCCCTGTGGGCCTCAGCCTCTGGACTTCCTGCCCTATCCCTAGAGTGTCTTATCTTTCATCCTCTCCTCACCCTTGCATTTAGGCTGGAGGGAACTTTAGAGACACATGGGGTAAAACCCTTGAGGGGGGTATGGGGATTTGGGTGGAGGGGGTTTCCTTTTCTCTTATCCCCTTTCTGGGGAGTTTGGGGGCGAGGGCCTCTTCCTCCCCTACTTTTTTTTTTTTTTTACTCAAGTGTCTGTTTAGAGTCTCATGTTGAGCTCTTGTCCCTTCTCCACCTTTGGCTGTTTTAGAGTTTCCCATTTTGGGAGGGAGGAAAGCTTGAGACACACCCCCAGCCTACTTTCTATTCTCTGGTCTTCTAGACCTAGGCTGCTTGCAACTCCTGCTTGCCTCCTGCAGCTGAGGCTTAATAGTCCAAGGCTGGAGTATAGTCTTCTAAATATGTTGGAGTGCATTCGCTCTTGGGGTGTGTTTCCCCTCCTCTCTTACCTCTCCCCTTTCCTCTTCCTTCTCCTTCTAGAGATTGGGGCCCCCCTCTCCCCAATTTCCATTTTAGTCTCTCCTTCTGTCCTTTGTCGTTTATTTCTCCTTTTAGTTTATTGTTCCTTTCCTTTTATCTATCCTTTAGGCTCTCTTGCCTCAACCTTCCCTCCTTTCCTCACACTCTCTGGCGTGTCAGAACTGGGTCTGGGGTGGAGTCGACAGCAGCTAACGGCCAACCCTCGAGCCGCATGAAGCGTTGGCCTAGATGGCGGTGCCAGCTCATCGACTCGGCCCATTTGGGGTTCCTGCAGGGTCCTAGCTCCGGCGCTGTACCCACTAGTGATGAATGGTGAAGATGCACAGAAAGATCAAGAAGTACGATAGGTACGTAATTTTCATTTCCTTCCGATGGTCGTGTTAGTTTCATCTGAATCAGGTCATTAACCTTCCAGTTTACTTCCCGAATCCAACCTTGCATACCAGTTACAGGCTTCATTCATTAGGTGTCTGAAGGGTGCTCTCTTCTTAAGAGCACATGGTGAGAGTTTGTGGAAAATCCCGCTAACTGTTTGTCGCTTACCTTGACGCCACTTCAGGCAGACCGGCAGAAAATAGAACAGTTGCCAGATGAATCGCACCCTGCACTGACCTCTGCTACAGACTGGTTTTAAGGAGTCGCCCAAGATCCTTAGGGCTCATTCCATTGGACATATCGCTGCCTTGGTGGCATCTTCCAGAGATATCCCCATTACGAAGACATGCAATGCTACAACCTGGTTTAAAGCACACACCTTTATCTCCCATTACAGCATCAGTGTATGGAGTCATTGGTATCTGCCCTTGTGGCCTCAGTCCTCCAGTCTGTACTTGCCAAATAGTGCCGCTTTGCTCCTCCTCAGCTACTTGTACTGCAGGAGTCTGCCTGTGTGTGGCTAGTGAACTGAATCCACAACTTTATAATTCTAGGATCTTCCAAAGCAATCTTCACCATTCATCACTGGTGGGGATGCCGGCTGAATGCGAGGATTCTGCAGGAGCATATAGCTTTAAGATTTTAGAGGAGGGCCCGACATCTGGGATGGCGCCACCACCCGAGCCGATGCATGACATGGCACTTGCAGACTGGCCAGTAGCAGTGGCTCTAGCGTCCTCAGTTCTGTTTTCCGATTTTGAGGCAGCATCGTTTCATGGAGCAGCACAGAAGAATCTACACAGTTCTTTTTAGCCTTTGCTAGGCGCGCAAAGTGTGGAATTAGACACTGTCAGTTACTCAGCATTGTTTTCGACTCCGTTGGCCTTTTTTGTTTCGTTTAGTGCAATGTTGAGTGCTCTTCCTGTTTTATTTTAGTTCACGTCAGTCGATCATGTCCAGTTGAGCCTAAAAGGAGCCTACCTTGTTGAGGTAGTACATGGTCGTGGTATTGTCTGTCTGGACTTGAACCACTTGACCCCGAGCTGAGGAGCGAAAGCTGACAGTGCCAGTCTATCTGCACTGAGCTCCAGCAGGTTGATGTGATAATGGGACTCCTCAGAGGTGCAGAACCCATGGGCCCTGTTTTTCCCCATGTGGGCTCCCAGCCCATGAGAGAAGCACTGGTCGTGAAAGACGGCCTCGTCGGTTCGAGGCAGACAAATGGGATCCTTCCTGCAACTGGCCTGGGACGATCCACCACTGGAGGCGTCCCACATCTTCTGAGGTCACAGTGATCAGCTGGTCAAAATGACCGTGGAGCTGAGTCCACTGGGTGGCCAGCATGTGCCACCGACCCAACGGACCATGGAGGTGCACGCCACGCAACCCAGAAGGCCAGAGAACGTCTCGGCAGGGCGCAATTGCCCAACCAGAAATGACTGGGCAAAGGAGGCAAGAACCTCTGCCCTATCCACCGGGAGCCAAGCTGTGGCTTGACGAGAGTTGAGCTCAGCCCTGATGAAGCACATCACCTGAGAAGGCATGAGCTTCGACTTGGCCTCACTGATCAGGAGACCAAGTTGGGAGCAGGTCTGGAGGGCCAGGTCCCTGGACCTCTCCACCTCCTGCTGGGTGGAACCTGCTAAGAGCCAATCGCTGAGGTAAATTCTGACACACACCACCCCCCAACCCCGAGGTGGGCTGCCACCACTGCAGTGCATTTGGTGAAGACACGCGGGGCGTATGACAGGCCGAGTGGCATGGCTCAGAACTTGTATATGGTTCCTTAGGCTCTGAAGCAGAGAAACCACTGGTGGGACGGACGGATTGGGACATGAAAGAATGCGTCCTGGAGATCCAGTGAGCAGAACCACATGTTTCACTCCAGGAATGGTATTATCTAAAGTGACCATCCGGAAGATGCGTGACCTGAGATCCTGATTCGGGTTATGCAGATCTAGAATGGGGCGCCAGCCCGCAGTCTGCTTGGGAACCAGGAAGTACATAGAAATGAAGCCTGGGTCTGCTGGAGGGTCCGCCACTGGAGCTGCTGCCTCGAGGAGGAGCTGAGCAGTGTCGTCTCAGAAAGCTGATCGAGTGTGGGCGGATACCCTCCACTTGTGGGGCGTGGACTCGGCTTGAAGGGTACTGCTCGAATTCCAGAGACAGTCCCTGGCCAACCACTTCTATGACCCACCTGTCTGTGGTAAAAGCGGAACAGGTGGAAAGAAAGTGGCGGAGCCAGCTCCCCAAGGGAGGAGCCAGAACTGGCGTGACGGGAGTAGGGGTGGCAGCCCCCAGCCTGTCACTGAGCAGGCTTGGAGGCAGAGGGTCCAGGGCCTAAACCCTGGCCTCCCTCATGGGCCTGGAGGGTCTGTGCTTTGGCAGGGCGCCAAGCTTCAGCCTGCTGCTACTGACCCCCTTGAAAAAGAGGACTGCTGGGCCACAGGGAAGCCTGCCAAAAGACTTCTGCTGCTGCTGCTTCTGGGACCAGAAGAACCCTTAGCAGAAGTGGCGTCCAAGGTGGCACTGGACTGCTCAATGCGCTGAAGGTGACCAGCCACATCTGACCCAAAGGAACCATACACGAGTTCGAACCATGCCATTGACCTGTCCTTGAGGCCCGCATGTCTTCACCAAATGCATTGCAGTGGTGGCAGCCCACCTCGGGGTGGGGGTCAGAATTTACCTCAACGATTGGCTCTAAGCAGGTTCCACCTAGCAGGAGGTGGAGAGGTCCAGAGACCTGGCCCTCGAGACCTGCTCCCAACTAGGTCTCCTGATCAGTGATTCCCTAGTCGGTGCTCATGCCTTCTGTCTTTTTTTAGTTGGCATTCAAAATAAGAGTATCAACATGCACCGAGACAGCTACGGGGCACAACAGCATATCATCAATTTCAATGCTGCATGCACAGTTTACTGCCAAAAATTAAACAAGCAAATATGCCACACAACATGAAGCCCTACAATGGAAATGTACAGTATGTGCTAGGCAGTACTCTGGTTCAACTAGCTAGAACTAAATGCTACATTGATTCTAAGGACATTATTGAGTATTGTCCCAGGAAGTAATATTAGACATATGGGTGCATGAACAAACGACGTTGAGAAAGGAAATTATTTTCAAAGCCGGAGACCGAGTGAATTGCATCCACCTGTAAGTGAAATCAGTGGGGTTGGTATACATAGTGAGCACATTTAGGTCAGAAACACAGTCACAATTGATTGTCACCCTTGATTGAATGCCCTAAATAAGCGACTTGATGTGGTGCTACCATAGAGGAGTGAACTGATAATAAACAGTTGCCTGTGTGCTATTAGATGTTATCACGCATCGAGGGGAAATTGTTGTAGGTCATTGTATGAAACAGGTAGTGACACATATAGTGTCTTTCATTAGTCTCCAGTTACAGAGGGCTAGCTGATAAGTGCACAAGACAAATTCCATTGAGGGTAGTGCATATTGTGAAGGGGGGGTTGAGTAGGTACCAGCATTCAGTCATGTGATGAGCGTTATAAAATTGAAAAATAAACGGGTACAAATTCAAAGATAATGTAGCAGTGCATACATGTTTTGCGGCAACAGGCGTGTCACTCTCAGTTGAGAACGGTGGTAATGGGACATGTAATGAAATTAGACAGTGGGAAAGGAAACATAAAATAGATGGACAAGCAAAGCTGAGCGACGAGTCTGCCATATAGGACTGGGTGTACACTAGCCCCCCCCCAAACACCGCCCTAGGTCTAGGTCATCAAAAACTGCACAGTCTAGGTCATCAAATAAATATTTTTTCACTGCATTTCATTCCTGGCAAATGAAAAATGCTAAATTGGGGCAGAGAAGGGAAAAAATGAATAACATGATTTTTTTTTAAAAGGACTAATTGCCTTCGATCCTAGGCAGTTCAGCTATCGACCCTAGGCAAGCAAGGCTAAGCTACAAGCCTGCCATATAGGACTGGGTGTTCCTTGCAGATCACCTGGGACAGATCGCAGTTGGACAGTGAAAGGTGCAACAAACTTCAAGGTCACATACAAATAGGAAGGAACACTGAAACACCTTGTGTAGAGTTAGAGATTGATTTGAAACCCACATGGCATTGACAGCATAGGGAAACTATCGCCAGCATACACTAACCCACCCCCAAAAGACCACTCTATGTCTAGGTGTAAGTCTTTAAAAACTGCTCTAGGGGACACAAAACATGTAAGATTAGCAGCATAGGGGACACAAGGAAAAAATGCAAAGCTCATGAGGTTTTCCATGCAATAACACCCGCATTGCAGTGACAGCTCACAGAACAACATAGGGGAACTATCATCTAGCATACACTCCCACAACTGTTCTATAGGTCAAACAAAAACAACATTGCTAATATTTTTTCATTGCATTTCATTCCAGGCAAACAAAAAATGATAAATTAGGACAGAGAAGGGATAAAAGAACAAAAAAAAAATTCCATGATTTTTTAAAAGGGCTATTCAGCTATCGATCCTAGGCAGTTAAAAATCAGTCTTCAATGCAAAAACATACAGCATGACATCTTTGCAAAACAACCATATCTGGTAAAACCAATGGAGTATACCTGGTCAGGATCCATACTTTGGACACGGGGCAGGAAAAAAAGCAGAGATAGTAGTGGAGCAATGTTGCCCAAGTGATGCGCTGCAAACTACTAACGTGAAAAAAAAAATCTGTAGTGTAGGACTACAATTATAGGCACTCTGAAGCCAGAACAGGAAATTGATGATAAAGTATGAAACAGGAGCACCGCAAGCTATTAGCCGCACCCACATCACAGAGATCGGAAGCGTGCATGAGCAAGCATGGTATTTGCACCATGAAACTGCGCAATTGTGAATCAGAAAATAAGCACTTTTTATAAATTTATTCAGATGAATATCAACGTCCACATCAACCAGAACACATGACTGCAGCAGGCATCAGAGAACACTTCCTGCTCGATTACAAAGGTTAGTGCACAAGGGAAGAGGGGAAAAGCTGACAGTGTTGCTTTAACCAACTGAACTATGAGAATTTAGCCAATTAAGGCCCCTGAGTTTTCACATGTGAATCACACGTACATTCCTTTCTGGTGTTGCAATGAGCAACCAGGAAGCCTTTACAGACTCAAATAACTCCTCCTTAATCTCTCCCAAGTGCAATATATGCCACTGCAAGGCAAATTTAGAAATCCAATTTTAGAAATGACAGGGAAAGAGTGACTCTCACTGGGATTTGAACCCAGGGCCTCAGCAAGCTGTGCTTTAGCTCTTAACCAACTGAGCTATGAGAGTTCAGCCAATTAAGGACCCTGCATTTTCCCATGTGAATCACACATACATTCCTTTCTGGTGTTGTAATGAGCAACCAGGAAGTCTCCTTTGCATATGGCACCAGATTTGTTTTGTATGTCTTAGTTTTGCATTCAGTTGTTTATTGTAATTTTAGTTTTAGATGTTGGCAAAAGTACTTTAATCATAAGAAACTTGATTATAAGTAACACGTGATGTCAGTTGCATTGTTGGTTTAATACATTTGTAATGTTGCAAAAACATTAAAGCAGCAGTGCATGATGGTGGTGAAAATACTGACCTACAGTATACTTTTTTATTCTATTTTGAATTGCCCCTTATCTCCTGACTTATATGATATCCTTCTTTCCTCATTATGAGTCTGCTTTAGGACTTCTTTTCACATTTGAAATAGTAAAAGGAGTGCTCCTTTTAATATGGCTTGGACCAGGTTTTTATCAGTATTCTCAGCTGTTTTTCCAACACCTGTTGTCCCATAAGGCCCATATCTCTCTCATTCACCTCTCTTGATGACAGGTGTCTTTCTTACTGTGCTGAATTTCTATCCAAATTCTGTTTTGGCTCTCTTCCAGCCTATCTCTCCCCTCCTCTCTATCCCCCCCCCTCGCTATCTTAGATCCCATGACACTTGGAACCTGGTAGTTCCCATAGATCCTCCACTGCTGGTCAGGCTGCTTTCTCTCACCATTTCCCCAAATTGTGGAACCCCCATATGTCATGCCTCCTCCCTTTGGCCATCTCTCATCTTCTACGAGACTTCTATTCCTCTGCTTGCAACTGCCCTTAATCACAGCCACTTCCCTTCCTGTATACAGAATATGATGATTACTCAGTGAATGTCATTCAAACTAGCTACCTTTATTTTGCAGTCCATGAATGCAGGATGTACCACTGTAGATAACTGTTAAAATGTGTCAAACACTTACGAACTGTAGCTCTTATTGTATTATTACTGTACAAATACATGTATTACTCTATGTTTACTTTACTGATATCTGATGTTCCCTTTCCACCAGGATGCACCTGGAAATGAGCAATTGCTGCTCAGTGTGCCTCTCCTGGTGAAACTTTTTCAATAAATAAGATAAAAATTCCAGGGAGCACTGTCTGCTGCACAATAGTTCATTTTTGTCACAACAGAAGTGATTTTAAACAGCTGGCTCACCTTATGGGGCAACAGGTATACAAAAACAGCTGATAATACTGATGAAAACCTGGTCCAAGCCACATTAAAAGGAGCACTCCTTTTATTATTTCAAATGTGAAAAAAGTACTAAAGCAGATTATAGGTCAAAATTTTCACCACGCCCGGTAAGGAAGGCTGGGATAGCTGAAGTGCAGGTGCAGAGAGTCATAGTGTGGGCTGTTAAAATATTTGGAGTATTTACTGTGAATAAATATTTGAAAAAATCATTTTGCAGTCATTTGGAGTTTATTTGATTGCACCCGGTTCTAGAGTGCTACACTTCTTTTGGGATTTGTCTGTTTTTACATGGGCTGGCTGCCCATTAGTGTTGAGTACCACCCTGCACCGTTCAAGTTGCAGCAGCCACTGTTTGGAACTTGTTCTCCTTTAAGGAAAGGATAGCAGAGTTCCTGGAGCCCATTTGCTTGCACAATTCCAGACAACATGGATTTGCCAGTGGGAGGTCATGCTAAACAAACCTGACTGATTTCTTCAATTGGGTGTCAAAGGCCATGGATATGGGTCAGGCAGTTGTCTAGTACCTAGACTTCAGCAGAGCTTCAACTCAGACCCACATGGGAGATTGATAAAGAAGTTGGGTGACCTGGGGGTGGACGATAAGATTGTGAGGCTTGGTGAAAAACTGAATGACTGAGAGGACCCAGAGCATGGTTCTAAATGGAGAACCTTTAAGAAAGGGAAATCATCAGTGGGATGCCCCAGGGATTAGTTCTAGGACCAGTTCTCTTTAATGTATTTATTTGTGATATAGGTGAGGCATTCCAGGGAAAGATATACCTCTTTGCACATGACACCAAGGTCTTTGGAGGACTAGCTACCAAGGAGGGCTGTAAAGAAAGACCTGGAAACTCTGGATAGTGGTTACTCGATGATGTGACAGCTAAATATAATGCAAAAAAATGCAAGCTAATGCACAAAGGGGTCAAGAATGGAGAACAGGATGAATGGGAAGTAACGGAGAGCACATCAGTGAAAATGGATCTGGGTTGTCAATAATGGACAACATGCAGGCATCAGCACAATGTACTAGAGCTGTTGGCAAGGCAAATCAGATGCTGGAGTGCATAGGGAGAGGGATCAATAGTAGAGGAAGAGAGGTAATACAGCTCTTACATAGATCCTGGTTCACATTCACATGGAGTACTGTGTGCAGTTTGAGAGACCACAATTGAAGAAGGACAGGGACAGGTTAGAGGCAGTGGAGAGATGAGCCACCAAAATCATACAGGGGCATCAGTGTAGGTCCTATGACAAGCACTGGGAGGATCTAAACGTACACGCTGGGGGATAGGAGAAAGAGGGAGATATGTTCAAGTACCTCTGTGGAGCAAAAAGGTGGACAGCAGCAGCAAGCTGTCCACAATGAATATTAACATGGGTGCAGTGGGTACCTCCCTGAAACTGACAAGGGGGGGTCAAGAAGGATGTCAGGAAGCACTTTTTTTACAGAAAGTGTGATACTGGACTGGAACAAACCTCTCGTGGAGGTCATCAGGGATGAAACTCTGTGAGGTTCAAAAGGGATGGGACAGGCACATGGGAACAGTGCATAAGGTGGCAGATGGGGGGTAGGGAGGACTAACAAGGGCACAGTCCCAAAATTAGACAGGCTCTGGCAGACTGGATGGACCACTAAGTCTTTATCTGCTGTCATTTTCTATGTTTCCATTAAATAATATACTGACGTAGGGTCCCAGTACCTAGAGGTAACAGTTCCTCCACTTATAAATCTAGAGGTGAGAGTCCCCCCACCTATAAATCTAGAGATGAGAGTCCCCCCACCTACAAATATAGAGGTGAGAGTTCCCCCACCTATAAATCTACAGGAGAGAGTCGTCCCACCTACAAATCTAGAGGTGAGAGTTCCCCCACCTACAAATCAAATGGTGAGAGTTTCCCCACCTATAAATCAAGAGGTATGGGTTCCCCACCTATAAATGTAGATGCGAGCATACCCCCACCATAAGTCTACAGGTGAGTGTTCCCCCACCTATAAATCTAAAGGTGAGTGTTCCCCACCTATAAATGTAGAGGTAAATGTTCCCCCACTTACAAATCTGGAGGTGAGAGTTCCCCCACCTGCAAATCTAGAGGTGAGAGTTCCCTACCCTAAACATTTCCAGTTTAACCAGTGATTAGAAATGATTCAGTGTCATGTAACCAGCCAACTCTACAATTTAGCACTTGTTTGCAGGTAACCCTGGGGCTGTCTGTTGTCCAGGGCCAAAGGGTCTATCCTGTTATGCTCATGCAGGGGAGTCAGCAGGATTCTGAAAATTGAAGGCCCATGCATTGGGTCATGCTGTGTGGGGGAATTTTATATTCATGATCAGCTGAATTAAGACAGATTGGTCAAAGGTTTTGAATCCAAATGAAGGCCTAGGCCTTTAGGCTGTGACCTGGCTATCCACCTGCCAGTAGCTGTGGGATACCAGCACAGTCTCTCACTGAAAAACTTTAGAAAGCAGACTTTGCAAATGACTCACTTACAATAGGAAATGTGCCAGTGAACTGGAGGGTGGCAGATGTACTCTGCACAAGGGGACGTATTCTGCACAAGGGCAGGGGCAGGGAAAACCTGGGAAATTATAGGCCAGTAAGCCGATGTCAATAATGGATAAGCTGCTAGAGTCTCTAAAAAAGGAACTGAGAGTTTATTTCCTAGAGTAAAATAGCCCTAAGTTACAGATAGGAATCGACACGGGCTCATGAAGGGCAGGTCATGGCCAAAAAAACTTGACTGATTTCTTTTTAAACTCTAACACAGAGGCACATTCCAAACAGTCAACTTTTTTATACCTGGGCTTTAGTATGGCCTTCGATTCAGTGCCCCACAAGAGGCTCATATAAAAGATAGGGGACTTAGGTTTATGGAAGGGGTTAACTAGGGAGGTATATTTCAGAACTGGTTGACAGAACTGAAAAAGTGGTCCTGAATGGCAAGTTCTCTAATGTCTCAGGGGAGGTCACAAGCAGGGTGCCACAGGGGTCTGTCCTGGAACTGGATACTCTTTTTAACATGTAGATAAGCGACATCAAAATGCGTCAACAGGGTGAAGTGAGTCTTTTTTCAGACTATATAAAACTCTGTGGGAGAGTGGATAAAAATAGGATTGGCAGCATGACAAGGGAAAGAAAAGATGAAGCAGTAGTGCAGAATATGGGCATTAAAAGTTTCAGTATTAAAAAATGTAAGGTGATACACATTGGCAACAGAAATCTGTGTACAGAATATTGCATTAGTGAAGTCATCATTGAGCACAAGGAGGAGGAAAAGAATGTAGATGTGATAATTAACAATAGTTTGAAAGCATCTTCCTAATGCAGTATGACTGTAACAATAATTTTGTAATTTTTCTTCTTTTTTTTTTTATTAACTCTTGTCTACTGAGGGGAAGAGATGGGCTGGGGAAATGAGATTAAAATTGTTGCCAGAGGCAGAAGCAGCTACCCCTGTGAGGTAATTAATATCCCTTTTGTCCTGTAACAACAGAACCTCCTGGTCAGTTAAAGATGGAGCGTCAAAGAGCCCAAGATCTTTCATGTCATGAAACTGTTCTGGCCATGTAGCCCCCCTGCAGAGGAAGACATGGCTCAAAGCAAAAGGAGGGGGTTCTGAGTCCACAAAATCCAAAGTTCCAGTTTAGGCCTGTTTTCCAGAAAGGTGGTACCCTCAGGAGACAAAGAAAGTGTCATATCCATGATGTCCAAGTGACATATTTGATGATGCAGCATGGAGGGCTGGCAGCCGAAGGCTTTTGAAGTCTTTGCCAGGCCCTAGCAAGTCTATCTGTTTTGGGGGCTTCATGCTTGCACCATCTAAGGTTGGAGTCTGACACAGCTCACTAAAAGACTTTCTACTCTGTTAGATTTAAGAATCGACAGGAAGATTTATTCTATTTATTTCTTCTGCTGTATGCAATTTCTTTTTAATTTCTGTTATGTTTCAAATGAATTTGTTAAATCAATGAGAATTATTTCTGTTTTTTTTAATGCATTATCTGGGTGTTAATAGTAAGGGAATTTCTAAAAAACTGTCATAAAGCTTCTGAAGAAGGACTTGGTTGGTCTGAAATCTAGAGCACTTTGTTCTTTTGTTGTAACATCTATGTTGGACCAATAAAAGGTATCAAACCATTTGCTTCTGGATCTGTTTTTAATTTCTGTAGTAAGCCTGTAATTCTCATAGTCTTGTAGGAATGTGTAATATCCTGTAGATTGTGTAAATACTGTATCGTGAAGTAGTAAATATTATTTTTATATACTTCATGCCTCTGTGACTGAATCTCTTAGGGGGAATAGTTAACTGTTGGTATTAACTTATCTATGTTCCATCTCTGAAGAGGGAGAAGATGGCTATAGTTACCATTGTTTAAGAAGTGAAGTGTTTTCTCATGAGTGACACGGTAAGGCCATTTGCCTTTAGCCAAAGGAGCACTGTACTGTGTGGACAGTGGATCTGGAAGGATTCAGACCAAGAAAGTCCCCAGGTAAGAGAATCACTTCTAAATGGTGGAAACTACTGAAGTACCCTTTAAGGTGTTGAAGGTTGAGAAACATTCAAAATCTGTTGCAGACTGTGTCCTGACTGTGTACAGGTTGTGACAAAGTTATGCCTGTGGTGTGGATTTGAAAAGGATTGTCAATAACCTAGTTAACTATGCAGACAGAAAACAGTATATTACATAAGAGAACCCAGTGTACACTACTACTGTTATTTTTTTTTAAACAACAGCAGTTAGAAAGAAGACATTATGTCTGGACCATATGAAAAATGCACTTTGCTAAACTTACAAGAGTTGTGCAAAAGGAGAGGGGTGTGTTATGAGGAAGGTCAATCAAAGGCAGAACTCATAAACATCCTTGAGGAAAGTGACCTGGGAAGTGTTGTAAAAGTGGTCACTGCTAGCCGAAGTTGCAAGACAGAAGCTGGAGAGCATGAAAGTGAGCCAGAGCCAGGAACTGGGGCAGCTATGTGGGTACAGAGGTTGAAGTTGGAGCTTGCCCTGGTTCACGCAAAGGCTGATGCAGAGCTGTGAAAGGTGCAGCTGGAAGCAGAGGAGTGAAAGACAGAGTGAGAGCAGTGAGAGAAGGTGGAGAAGTGAAGGCTGTAAAGAGCACCCGCATGAGATCCAGCTTTAAGGGTATGAGAATGAGAGATGGAGATTCTGCACCAGAGGACAACAGTTCTGAAATGTTTCCCAGATATCAGGAGGGGGTGCTCTTGATTTGTTTATAAGATCTTTTGAGAGAATCTGTGGCCAGTTTTAATTGGGTAGGGCTTCTTGAGCAACTCACCTTTCACCACTGCTTGCAAGAAAGGCTTTAGAAGCTTTTTCAGAATGCACAATGAAGACTGCATAAACTATGATAAAGTAAAAAATACCTCGCTAAAGCATTTCAAGTTAACTCTCAAGGCCTATTAGGCAAATATTTAGTGGCTTAAGAAAGGCACTGGGAGATAGCCATGCTGAAATGCTTGTGCAGCTAAGTAATGTGTTAGAATGCTAGGTAGAAGGTGCAAAAGCTTGCTCTGTAGAGCAAATAAAAGATGTATTTCTTCTGGAACAGTTCCTAACAACTGTACCTGAGGAACAGAGAATATGGTTGTTGGATATAACTCCGAGCTCCACGAGGAAGCCAGCCAAGAGGGCTGATCAGTTCTTATCCAGCTGACCATCCTAGCATTGCAAAGGTAGTGGGGGAGGGACATCATGGTGGTTTTAAGGGAACCCAGGGTGGGGGCAACCTAAAGGAAGCTAGTCTGTGCCTGACACAAAAGGGAAACCAAGAGATTTCAGAGGTAAAGTGTCAGGGGAATGCAGGTGTTATATCTGTCAGAAACTGGGGCATTTATCATATGATTGTCTGAAAAATGTAACAAAAGGGGATAGTGTAGTGGGAGGGGGTAGCTCTTGGAGCTCACAGCAGATTGTGGCCTGCACACAGAGTGCAGTGCCCTCTTACTTCACTGCATGTATGCACCCAGTAGTGATGAATGGATTGGTAACCCAGGGATTGAGGGACCTCCATTTCTATGGTGAAGCGGGATTTGATTCATGAGGGACAGATCCTGCCCAGCCAGTTTTCTTTGATTAGAGGGGTGACGGATCCAGCAGTCTCAGTGCCAATGGCCCGGATCTTCCTAAGCTGGGAAGGTGGTCGGGCATACAGGAGGTGGGTGTTGTACCAGATCTGCCTGTGGATGTGATTATGGGGAATGACACTGATAGCAGGGCCAATATTGTGTGTGTCACTACCCACAACAAGGTGATGGAACAGGTTCTTGAGGATGCAGAGGAGGCAGTGCAAAAGGAAGACACACCTATCTCAGTAGCAGGGGAAGTTGTAGCTGAAGGATGTGCTTGGAGCAGCACTTCTGAGCCACAGCTACAGACAGAAGAGAGTCCAGTTGTGGGTGACTCTACCACAGGAGCTTGTGATTTGGGGAAAGTCAGACATATAGTGCTGGGGAAAGCTCAGCAAACTGATCCATCACTGCAGAGATTCAGGGAGTTAGCCAATAGTGTGGAAGGTTATTCTCCAAGTTCTGAAAAAAGGGCAGTGTACTGGGAGAATGGGCTCTTGTACCATGAGTGGGTGCCTAATGGAGGAATGGAGGAAGGGGTATACCAGCAGATAGTTCCTAGGGGGTATAGGAAGCAGCTTTTGCCTTAGCCCATGACATACCCTTTTCTGGACACATAGGGATAAGCCGTACAAAAAGACAACTGGCTAACAATTTTTACTTGCCCGGTATTTTTAAAGATGTGACAAACTATTGCTGGACTTGTTCACAGTGCCAGAGGGTGAGAAAGTTGGGGACAAGGCTAAGGAGACTTTGATTCCCCTGCCTATTATTAAAGAGCCATTTAGGTGAGTTGCCCTGGACATTGTGGGGCCACTTAGCACCCCAAGTCGCACTGGCAAACAGTATATCTTGGTGGTTGTAGATTATACCACAAGGTACAATGAGGCAGTACCCTCCATCGAGGCTGAGAAAGTGGCCAATGAACTGATGTAGATCTTTAGCCAGGTGAGTTTTCCCCAGGTGATTCTGTCAGACCAGGGCACCAACTTCACGTTTGCTTTACGAACATAAGAAAAATACCAGTAGAAAAAGGCTAAAAGGTCTATCTTGTCTGCTTGTAATGTAGATCTTTAAATGATTACTGAGAGGTCTGCCCTCTCCCCATTAGGGGTTCCTCCTCCCTGTTAGGAGTCCCCTCCATTCCACTCCATGTTTCTGCTTTTAATTTCAACCCTCCTCTTTGCTTTCTCCCAACCCGTCTTAAGGCTGTTCACTGTCTTTAGGGGTACCACTTCATCTGGCAACTGATTCCACTTAGCCACGACCCTCTCAATGAAAAAGTGCCTCCTTATTTCCTTCTTGAATTGTCCTCCCACTAGCTTGAGGCAGTGTTCTCTAGTGGTTTTGTTACTGCTAAGGCGAAAGAGATGCTCAGAGTTCAACTTGTTTGTACCACTGAGGTATTTAAATGTTTCATTCATGTCTTCCCTCTCCGTCCTGTCCTTCAGGGAGTACATGTTGAGGTCTCTGAGATTCTCTTTGTACATCCTACCCTACTGACCCTGGATCATTTTAGTTGCTGTCCTCTGAACCGTTTCCAAAAGATTGATGTATTTTCTTAGGTATGGGCACCAGTACTGCACACTGTGCTCCAGGTGTTCATGCATCAGGGATCTGTACAGTGGCAGAATGATCTCTGTTTTCCTGCTAGTTATTCCTCAGGCCATGCAGCCCAACATTCTGTTTGCTTTGATTGCTGTCTTCCTGCAATGCACAGTGTTTGAGTTCACTTGTGATGATCACCCCCAAATCTTTATCCTCTTCCGACTTGGTAACCTGAACGCCACTGAGACAATATTCAGTCTTTGGGTTCTTAGCCCCAAAATAATTTTTCTACCTTTGACTATTTTGCTTAGCCTCCCAGCTCTGATTCACTTTGACAAAGACATTTGAGTTGAACAAGTCTCCCTATGTCTGCCTCTCCTTGCTCCTCTTCCCCCCTCCAATGTTCATTCTCTATTGTATTCCACCAATTCAGCCAGTATGTGTTACTCAAGTATTTTTTGTTTCAAGCTGCTATTACTGAACTGCCTAATTGCTTAATGCTGCTTTATAATTTGTTTGCTATTTTGTGTAATTTTGCCTGTCTTGTACCCTACTGACATGGAACCTTTGTAAAAGAGCCATGGCTCAAAGGTAATAATTCATAGATTCATAAATAAATAAATAGATAAAATAAATAAAATACATGACTCTGCACTTCTTGACATTGAACTCCAGTTGCCAAATACCCAACTACCTTTCAAGTCTGGCTAGATCTTCCCTGAGATCATGTATTCCCTACTATGTGTCCACCCTCTGACAGAGTTTGGTGTCATCTGCAGACAAGCAGATCTTACCCTTTACTCCATCTGCTTGTCAATAATAAATACATTAAACAGCACTGGACTGAGCACTGAACCCTGTTGGTCCCCACTAGTGGCTGTTCTAGCCTCTGGGAATTCCTCCTGACTATTATCCTCTGACTCCTGTCCTGCAACCAATTTTGTACCCAGGTCTTTAGCTTTACCCCTACCCCAGATCCTGCAGTCTCCTGATTAATCTCCTGTGGGGAGCAGAGTTAAAGACTTTACTTAAATCCAGATACAGAATGTCTATAGCCTGGTCCTTATCCCCTGTTTTGGTCAGCTAATCAAATAAATCAATCAGGTTTGTTTGGCAGGATTGCCCCACCACAAACCTGTGCTGCCTCTCATCCTGGAATCCATAATCCTCAAGAAAGCTCACCAGTCTTTCCTTTAATATGGTCTCCGGAAGCTTTCCTACTATCAAGATCAGACTGACTGGTCTGTATTTGTCAGGATCATCCCTCGACCCATTTTTCTGGAGTGGCACTTTGTGTGCTATACTCCAGTCTAAGGAAACTTCTCTCAACATCAGTGAGCTGATAAATAGGTCTGTCAGGGACACGCTAACAGATCTGCTAATTCCCTTGGTACCCTCAGATGTATACCATCCAGGCCTGGAGACTTTCAGGGCCCTCAAACCCTTCCTTACCCTGTCCTCTCCAAAACCCTCATCAGTGTTACTTTCCACTTCATTGCCCACCCCTTTCTTCCCTTGAAGCATCAGACTATCCTTCTTCCTGGTGAAGACTGAGCAAAAATACTTATTTAGTACTTCTGCCTTCTCTTCACTACCTTCCACCCACCCCTCCTTTTTTAGCTTGACAGTCCCATCCTTCATATCCCCCTTCTCCCTAGTACATTGGAAGAAAGTCTTCTCACCCTTTTTCACCCCCTTTGCCAGTTGCAACTTCTTTTTGGCCTTGACCAACCAGATTGTTCTGCCACCACCATAGCCTTAACACTGTAGTCTGCACTGTCTTCCTTCTTCTGGGTCCTTCTGAATTTCTTGAAGACTGACCTTTTGTCTCTGTGACAGACTGGCCTCTCTCTGACTCAGTCTGTACACTGTTACCAGCTTTCTCAAACCTGTCAGATGCCTGCAGGGGTACTTCAGTAGCTGCCACCACTCAGCAAAGACACTCTTGGGTAGCTATAGGTCTGAATCCCACAAGAGCCACTGCCTACACAGTACAGTTCTCCTTACCAAAGGGCAAATGACCCCCCTCCCTGTCAAAGCTGACAACACCTCACTTAAGAAACAAAATATGGTAACCCCAGCCTTCTCTTCAGAGATGGACATAGTTTTTGTCAGTTATAATCCAGTTATCTGTACCTCAAAAGACTCAGTCACAGTAACATGAAATATTTAAAAAATAATATTTTAATACTCCAAGATATTTACACTTATAATACAGGCTACTACACTAAGACAATGGGAAACAGTACTTCTACAGAGATAAAAGGAAAATGTTTTGGAAGTGGAAAAATACAGAAAAGTCTTACTACACTACACTGCACTGCCTATTAGCCTGACCAGTGTCTTGTATAAGGTTATGGAGAGTTGTATTAAAGAACATCTGGACAAACATATAATATCTAAGGGTTACTCAGACAATAATCCACATGGTTTTACTTCAGGGCGGTCTTGCCATACCAATTTGTTGAGTTTCTTTGAAACAGTGAGCAAGACTCTGGAAGATGCTCTACCAGTAGATGTAGTGTACCTCAATTTTTCAAAGGCCTTCTACTTAGTGCCCCATGATGGTCTTATTAACAGTTTATATGCACTGGAAGTAGAACCCCATGTTGTTAAATGGGTAGATAATTGGCTTAAAAACAGAAGGCAAAGAGTATGCATTGGGGGATACTACTCTGACTGGAGAGAGGTGACCAGTGGGGTCCCCCAGGGCTTGGTCCTGGGTCTGGTGTTATTTAACATTTTTGTAACACCCCTCCAGACGTCTAATGGAGTGCGGATATCAAAGTTTGCTGACAACAGTAAAATAGGGGCTGTCATAAGATCAGAAGCTGATACCAAGAATTTACAGCTCGAATTGAACAAAATAGGCTCCTGGGCAATCATTCACAAAATGAAATTCAATATGAACAAATGTAGTGTTATGCACCTAGGCCATAGTAATCCCAAATTTAGTTATAATCTGACTGGATACATTCTAAATGAAATAGACTGTGAGAAAGACCTGGGTATTTGGGTCTCAAATGACCTTTCTTTTAGACAACACACCACTAAAATAGTTAATAGAGCTAACAGAATGATGCACTGTATACTGCATAATATCAAAAGCAGAGACAGATCGGTCCTGCTGCCATTATATAGCACCTTGGTGAGGCTACTTGTGGAGTATGGGGCTAGGTTTTGGAGCCCCTGCCATAATGTGGATGTTATAAATATTGAGAGAATACAGAGGAGAGTGACAAAGAGGATTGCTGGTTTACAGAATCTCCCATTTGAGGAGAGATTGAGAGATCTAGGACTGTACACACTGGAGTATAGGTGACTTAGGAGAGATTTGCGTTTGGTATACTCTGCCTTTCTAAACCACGACTTATGGGAATGTGTGGGACTGGATATAAAAATTAGAACTAAAACTACCAGAACACATGAATATCAACTCCAAGGCCAATTATATAAATCTAGCAAAAGGGGTCACTGGTTTAACCAAAGGGTAGTGTCCCCTTGGAACAAACTTCCATCTAAAATAATCAATAGCATCTCCATTACCTCCTTTAAGAATAAACTGGACAAATTCTTTATAAGCACAAGGACATAGGAGTAACTAAAGAGCCTTCTTTGTGCAAGCTATTGTCTCTTACCTAACTTATGAAACCCATACACTTCCTAACTTTCCCAATGTAGAAAGGTCTTATCACACTGGATACCTTGGTGAATCAGGGAAAACTCAAACATTAGATGCTAACTACTTGAGGTCCTAAAACCTGATTAACTTTTTTAGGGAGTGGCAAGTTCTCAAAACCCTTCAGTTCCCACCCCCCTTGACACATTATCCAGTATGTCACTCTGACATCATAGATTCTACACTTTCTTTTTGTCCTGGAAAACCTCCCATCTGGAAAACTGGTCCAAAATGGAATCTTGGATTTTTGTGGACTCAGACACATTCTCATTGTTCTGAGCCCTGTCTGCCCCAACAGGAATGGCTGCATGGCCAAGGATGTGAAAGACCCTGACCTCTTTGAAGCTTCCTCATTAACTGATGAGGGGTCTCATCATACAAGGCAAATGGATTGTAATTACTTCCAATGGGCAGCTGCTTTGGCCTCTGACAACAATTTCAATGTCATTTCCCCAGCTCACCTGTGTCTCCACAGTAGATAAGAGTTAACTAAAAAAAAGACACAGCAAAAAAATTACAAAATTATTGTTATACCCCCCCAAGAAATGAATAAACACATTCCATTACCATTCCTAACGGATACTTATTTTTCAAGTAAGCTGCCTGGTTCCACTTGCTATTCCCATGGTTCACTTTCTGGGTAAACCCCCATATTAGTTTCTCATTGCACCTCTCCTATTTAAAAAGGGGCACTAGCTATTGTCTGGACAGCCCATCCACATTGCTGTGCTGTGACCTGCTGCAGTGCCCAATGTTCATATTATAGGACTGAAGCATTAGGCTCCACCTTAGCAATTCTGGGTTCTGTCTACTGGTCTTATGCATCCATGTAAGGGAGTTGTGGTCAACCTCCCTCCCATACAAATAAGGTTGCAGCTTCTGCAAAGCCCAGACAGTACATAGGTACTGCTTCTCTACCGTGGTATAGGTCTCCCCTCTGAGCAGCATCTTCCTGCTTAGGTACACGGCAGGGTGTTCCTCTCCCAAGTGCATAACCTGACTCAGAAATGTTCCTAGCCACTGATCAGATGCATCTGTGTGCACAATAAGCCTTAGGGAATAGTCCAGGTTGGCGAGCACAGGTGCACAATACAATGCCTCCTTTAGCTGGTGGAATGCAGTATTGCAGCTGTCAGTCCACTGAACTTTTTCTGGCATTTTCTTCCTGGTGAGATTGGACAGGAGTTTGGCCATGCTGCTGAAATTTGGTACAAACGTATGGTAGTACCCTGCCATTCCTAGGAAGGCCTGTACTTTTCTCTTGGTTATGGGTGTGGCCCATCCCTGTATGTCCTATATGGTCTCAATTTTCATTGGCTCAAGCAGGATGTACCCACTCCCTACCTTGTGCCAAAGGTATGACACTTCTGTCATTCCTATCTGGTGCTTCTCCACCTTAATAGACCAGTAGCCTGCAGTTGGTGGAAGACCTCAGTCATGTGCCTGACATGATTCTCCCAAGATCTGGCTATAGATGGCAGTGTCACCCATGTATGCTGTGTCCATAAGTCATTGAAAGGTGACTGGCACATTCTGCATACCAAATTTCATTACTCTGAACTCAAACAATCCAAATGGGGTGATGAAAGCCAGCCTCTCCCTGACTTTGGGGGTTGGGGTACCTGCCCAATAGCCCTTTATCAGAACTATGGTAAACAGGTAAAAGGCTCCCCCTAACCTCTCTAGGACCTCATCCATCCTGGACATAGGTTATTCATCCAGCTCTGTGCAGCTGTATAGTCAACACAGAACCTTGTGATCCCATCCTTTTTGGAGATTGGCACCACTGGGAAGTCCCAGCAACTACTGGACTCCTGAATCACCTGGAGAGCCAGCATCTTCTTGGTCTTGTCCTCTATGACATGCCTTACTCCATCTAGGACTCTGCATGTTGGCTGTCTCAGTGGGGCTTGGGACCCTGTATCCATGTGATGCTCTTTCAATGTGGTATACCCCAGCTTTACTGTAAACATTTCACCAAATGTGTGCAGCACCACCACACCTTTCAGCAGCTTGGGCTGGTGTCAGCTGCTCTAAGAGGGTGACAGCATCCAGTGAGGATTCTCCCTTATCCTCTCCCAGGAGATCTACCAGTGAGTCTGCTTCTGTCTTCTCCTCCTCTAGATGGCTACACACAGCCAGGACCATCTCATCCCAGTCATGATAGGGTCTCATCATGTTCATGTGGTAGACTCTCTGTTTGCGCCTCCTGTCTGGTATCTCCACCAAGTAATTAACATCATTCACCCTCCTGACCTCTGAGTAAGGCCCCTCCCAAGTCACCTGTCATTTATTCTGTCAGATGGGGATGAATACCATCACCTGTTGCCTGACTTTGTACTCCTGGGCTCTGGTCCCACAGTCATACCATGTATTCTACCTCTATTGTGCAGTGGCTAGGTGTTCCTGGGAAAACCCCATGAACTCCTTGAGCTGTGACCTGAAATTCAGGATATACTCCATGACAGATTCCCCTTAGGGGGAAAACCCACCCTCCCATTCATTCCTTACCAAATAAAGGGGACCCCTTACCTTATAGCCAAATAGGATCTTGAAGGGTGAGAACCCTGTGGACTCCTGGGGGGGGGGACTTTCATATATGTAAATAAGAGAGGGTTAAGTACTTTTCCCACTCTCTCATATTCTGGTCAGCAAATGCCCTTAACATGATCTTAAGAAACCCACTGAATCGCTTGACCAAACCATTAGTCTTGGGGTGGTATGGCAAGGCCTTGACAGCCTTACCTCACACTTCCTGCAAAGACTATCAGATAAAATACAAAGTTGATGCCCTGGACCAACAGAATCTCCTGGGGAAACCCACCTGGCTAAATATCCCCAGCAGTTCATCGGCCACCTTCTCAACCCTGATGGAGGACAAGGGTATCATCTCAGGGTACCTTGTTGTGTAATCTATGACCACCAAAATATGCAGCTTGCCAGTGTGACTTGGGGTTCCAAGTGGCCCCACAGTGTCCATGGCAACTCACTGAAATGGCTCTTCAGTCATAGGCAGGGGAGTTACAGGCACCTTAGCCTTGTCCTCAACCTTTCCCACCCTCTGGCACTGTGGACAAGTCTGGCAGTAGTTTGCCATGTCTTTAAAAAAATACTGGGCCGGTAAATATTGTCAGTCAGACATCTTTTTGTATGGCTGACCCCTAGTTGTCCAGAAAAGGGTATGTCATGGGCTAAGGCCAGAAGTTGCTTCCTATACTTTCTAGGGATCACTATCTGCCAGACTATGCCTTGCTCTGGTCCTCCCTTAAGAACCTACTCATTATACAGGAGCCCATTCTCCCAGTACACCTCCCTTTCCCAGAATTCAGAGAGTCACCTTCCACACTGGTGTCTAACTCCCTTAAGTTTTGTAGGGTTGGGTCAGCTTGCTGAGCTCTCCCCAGCTCTGCAAATCTGACATTCCCCAAAATATAATCTGCTGTGGGAGAGGGGCATATTGCAATGATTTACACTTGGGAGAGGCACCCGACAGGGATGCCTGATGTCCCCATTATTGTTTTCCATCTATATTGAATGCCTGGCATAGGCAATCAGGGAAGATCCTGCCGTTAAGGGCTTTCGAGTTGGGGATACAGAGCAGAAAATCTCACTATACACAGACGATGTGCTGCTGTATATAACGAATCTGGAAGAGTCCCTGACAAAGGTCTGGGATCTCTTAAATAAGTTTGGAAGACTTTCAAGTTATGCCCTAAATAAAAATAAAACAAAAATCCTTAAATTCTTCTATACCCCTTCCATTAAAATAAATCAACTCCTCCCTCTGTGATGGGATACTTCCAAAATTAAATATCTAGGAGCTCACAACCCCAAAAACCTAAACCAACTATACATGAGCAACTTTGACCTCCTTTTCACACAAATCATACAAGATATTAAAAAATGGGCACTCCTAAACCTCCCCCTATGCTCTCGAATAGAAACAATTTCTATGAACATTTTACCTAGGTTCGTATACCTTTTTCAGTGTCTCCCTACCAAGATCTCCCCAGAACAATTCAAGACCTGGCAAAAAACAATTATGGCATTTATCTGGGCCAACAAAAACAAGAATCAAAACTCTAATACTTCAATCCAATAAGAAAGATGGGGGAAGGGCAATACTCAACCTACAGGATTATTACTTAGTCTCTCACCTCTGGTGCACCCTTCTATGGTCGACACCTGACTACCAGGCACTTTGGAAAATTATTGAAAGAGAAGTCATGGAGGATACCCCCCTAGAAGTGAGACTATTCACCCCCAAGGTGTTGATCCAGGACACAGGCCCCACACTATACTCAGTCAGGAACACCCTAGCTGCAGTGCACAGACTTTGGGTAAAACACAAATGCCTTTGGGAAATGTGGCCCCTTAGAAGGTTTGCATGGGATGGAGACCTTGCACCGGTGAGACAGGACCTGACCTTTAGAAGATGGAACAGGTTGGAACTGAATTCCCTGGGGCAACTACTGAACAGAAGCATAATCAGGGACTTTGCAGATATTAAAACACAGTTTCAACTGAGGAATTCAGACCATTTCAGATATCTTCAACTTAGGACCCACATCCAGAACCTTCAAAAGAAACATGGTCCTATAGCAGAGCAATCGAGGCTACAGCTCTCATGGGTGAAATCATGGGCTCACAACAAACTAATGGTCTCTGCCCTCTATGGGGCCCTCAGAGATAAAGGAAAGGAAAACTCAGCCCCCCTTAAGAGTAGGTAGAGAGGTAGGTAATAGAGAAGGAACTAGGGGAGCAGTTAACGGAGAAAGACTAGGAAATCATCTTCACCCAGGCCCACCGAAACACATACTCTCAGAGATGGAAAGAGTTTGAGTGGAAAATAAGATCACGCTTTTTCATCATCCCGGTGGTGAAAATTAAATGGGATAAGAGGCACAGCCCAGACTGCTGGAGAGACTGTGGGGAGGAGCGGGCAGGTCACCTGCACATTCTGGGACTCTGCCCAAAAGTGACCCATTCTGGCAGGAAGTAGTGAGGGCTCTAGAAAATATATTCTTCATAGAAGAGTCCCTTACTGCTAAACACCTGGTACTGGGATTGGTCCCTAAAGGGGTGACAGGTAAACACCAGACCTACTTGTGGAATGTCCTGGTGACCGCTGCATATAAAGCTCTTACAAGAAGGTGGCAATCAACAGCCCCACCTCTGCTGGAGTACTGGAGTGAAGTGGTCAATGAGATCCAGGACATGGAAGAACTGACCTACAAACTAAATTTTAGACCCTCACTTTTCATAAACAGATGGACTAGATGGACACTGTGGCAAGAGGATAGGAAAAGGACGCAGGAAGGAGAGAATCCACCACAGGAAGAAAGACTACGGACAGCCTGACTTAGCAGAATCTCAGAGTACAGTATTAAAAACTTAGACCACTGTTTTACTTCCAAATGAAAAGTGGAGGGCAGCAGTGGAAATGTGCCCAAAGATTTTCCTCATAAACCTGATGACCTGTAAATGTATAAATCAAACTGAAAACTAATGAAACTGCTATGTATTATTTATTTATTTATACCTGGGGGTTATATAGTGGATCACACAGGACAAGTACATGCAGCAGCAATACACACTTGACATAGTTTAGCTAATACAGGGTTTGGTCCTAAGACCGAAAGCGTATACAGTTAGGTATTACAAGATTAGGACCTAAATACCTATAGTCCGTGTAGTATTAACAGGCAGAATCATGCAGGTTGGCAGTAATTTAGCTGTAGGTGTAGCACAGTCAAGTTGCAGTTAGCTGCCTCTTGGTTGCAGGTCTGGATAGTAGGTAACAGTTGCATGCGTCTGAGAAATGGTCATGGAGGAGCGGTTTAAGGAGCTGGGGGGCAGTGGTGAGCCTGATATCAGCAGGGAGGTCATTCCAGAGTTTGGGCAGTCGATATTTGAAAGCGGATTGGCCCTTTGATGTGTGCATGAAAGGGAGTTTGAGTAGCCTGGAGTCGGAGCACCTGAGTGAGTAGGTCAGGGAGGGTTGTGCTGACAGTGCAGAGCTGAGATGAGGGGGAGGGAGTTAGTCCAGAATTTCGCTATGATGTTTGTGCAGTGTATCTTTCATCAGGCCTCGAGTGACTGGAGATGTAAGTGCTGTATAGGTCACAATGGGGGGTGGTGGTGGGGGCATTCCAGGATGAAGCGGCAGAAGGAGTGGAAGAGGGTGTCCACGCTGGCCAAGGTTGATGAAGGTGCTGAGCTGTAGACCACGTCTCCATAGTCAAGGATGGGGAGGATCATTTTATGCACTATTTCCCTCCTGACCGCAGTGGGTAGACACTCTTTATTCCGATGAAGGGCGCCCAGTTTGGGGTGTAGTTTTTTGTGTAACGAGTCAATGTGGACAGAGTAATCAAGGTGTTGATCAAGCCAGACACCCAGGTATCTAAAGGCGGTGCAGGACTCCAACGGTGACCCTTCCAGGGTATGGAAGGCAGGGGGAGCCACAAGGCAGGAGAGTCTAGGTTGAGACCCGAAGGTTAGGGAGACTGTTTTTTTGAGTTGAGTACTAATTGATTTGACCTGAGCTATTGTTGAACGGCATCAAAATCCTGTTGGAGCGCTTCATGCACGTCCCCGTAGGAGGGGCAAGAGGCATACAGAATGGTGTCGTCTGCATACATTTGTATGGCTGAGTTTGGGCAGGACAGAGGGAAGTCATTTAAGAATATGGAAAAAAGTAAGGGGCCCAGAACAGAGCCTTGGGGAACACCCAAAGTGACTGGGAGTGGGGGGGATATGTGTGTACCAATTTTTGCTGTTTGCTGTCTGCTGTCTGCTGTCTGCCGTCTGCCAGTCAGGTAGGCCTGGAACCAATTGGTGGCTAAACAGGAGAGGCCTGCATCACATAGTTTGGCGAGTAGCTTAGGGTGTGAGACAGTATCGAACGCCTTTGCTAGGTCTATAAAAATGGCTGAGGTGATATGACCCTTGTCCATCCCTGAGGCGATGTCATTTGTGAGTCTTAAGAGTGCAGTGATGGTGGAGTGGGATTTACAAAAACCCGATTGATATGGGGTGAAGAAGGAGGTGGCATCAAGAAATTGAATGAGTTGGATAAGGGCTAGGTGTTCCTGTATTTTGGACAGAATTGGGAGAAGGGAGATGGGGCGGTAGTTACCAGAGTCCGATGGGTCACCACCCTTAGGTAACGGGATGATGACCACCTGCTTCCAGGCGGCTGGAATTTGTGCTGTGGAGAAAGAAAGGTTTAGGAGGTCGGCTAGAGGGGTGGCAATGGCAGGGGCTGATAGGTGGAGTAGTTTGGCGTCTAGACCTAGAGGGCATTTGCCATTGTTAGGGTCAAGAGAACATAGGGCATAGAGTACTTCTGCCGCTGTGACAGGACGGAATGAGAACTTGGGGCTGGAGGGGGACTGCTGGGTCAGTGGGGGGGACTGGGTGTGGGTGAGGTGCATTGGTGGTTTGCGAGGAGGGACGCAGCGCAGTTAGTGAAAAAGGCGTTGAATGTTGAGGCAACTTCGCTAGGGTCTGAGACGGTGTTGCCATGGGTAGATAGGGTCGGGGTGGGCAGCTGGGCTGGGGGAGTGAGCAGGGTTTTGATGGATTTCCAGAATTTAGAAGGGTGGTTAAAGTTGGAGGAGAGGGCAACCTTGAAATAGTTCTTTCGTGCCATCCTAATGGCTTTGGTGCTGGAGTTATGGAGGGTCCGGTATCGCTGCATGGATTCCAGGGAGCAAGATTGCTTGTGTTTTCTCCAGGCCTGATCCCTAACTCGACATCTGCTGATGATGTCGGCGGTGACCCATGGGAGATGGGAGCCCCTGACCCTTGTGCATCTTAGGGGGGCGTGATAGTCCCATACAGCTAGCACGTTGTCTCTGAACAGGGCGAAGGCATGGTCAATAGAGGGTGCCATCTGAATAAATGACCAGTCTACATGGGTGAGGTCACTTAGGAGGGACTGTATACAGAGGGAGTTTTATGATCTCATGAGGAGTGTCCTGGGGGGGTGGTTGGTTAGCAGGTCTATGTACCTTCCTGACCATATAAACCATATGGTGATCAGTCAGGGAGGAGGCCGGATTTGATTATCCTGTGAAGGTGTGTTGTGAAGGCCCAGTCCAGGAGGGAGTGGTTTTGTGTTTTTAAGTTTAGTCGGGTATTAAATGATGAAAACCTGTAACTTGAAATAAATGTATATAAAAGTACCGGAGAAAATGAAATGTGTATGTATGCCTGTTATCTTAATAAACTTGAATTTAAAAAAAGAAACTTTGTTGCCACACTCTAGACCATTCTTCAAGCTTTCTTAGTTCCCTATTCATTTTTTTTTCACACACACCCCACCCCAGAGTGTCCACCCTATTGCAGATGTTAAGGTAATCTGCAAAAAGGCATGCCTTCCCTTTTAGCCCCTCTGCAATGTTGCTTATAAAGACATTAAAGAGGACCAGTCCCAGTACTGATCCTTGTGGCACCCCGCTGGTCACCCTTCCTTCCTCTGAGTGAACCCCATTTACCACCACCCTCTGTCGCTTACTCCCATCCGATTTCTTATCCAGTTTACATGGAAATCACACAGTACGCTGAGCACCCACAAGCCAAGACCACACGTATGGCTAAAAAATATTATACCATTTTATTTATAAAAAAGTACAACAATTACCATCACTTGAATTCTAGATGGAACACAGCTTTTGAGTGTTAGCCATGGGTTTTATGCAGCACCACACTCAATTGTTTTTGCACACATAAAACTTTTTGCTGTGTGCTAATTTTGTCGTTCGGCCCAAGTGTCTTTATAGCAAAATACCGTACCTTATAATTAGCATCAAATGGCTGAGGACGGACTGGGGGCAAATGGGAAAGCCACTACCTGGAATGGAGGCTTTGCCAGTTTTGTTTTCACAGCACATGAGGGAGGTAACCTGATTTTGGGACAATCAAATGCATCTGTTGGTAATCAAGAGGTAACTCAGACTCGCACACTTTTTCATAATCTTGAAAAACTGGTTATGAAGGGACACTGAATGTTTTGGCATAAAACCACCTTGGAAGCCTATTTAGAGGTGAAATTAATTCTGAGGGGCTAAGGATTCTAAATAAACCCTCATCATCAGTGTCAGTGGCTCAGTAGGTAGCACACTTGCCTCTGAGGCCGGGAGATCAGAGGGCTGTGGGTTCAGTTCCCACATCTGGCACTTGGGTTAATATCCCAGTACTGACACTGTAGTGCAGCATTAGAGGGGTGCTGCACTTCTGAGGTGCCATCTTTTGGATGAGACGTTAAACCGAGGTCCCATCTGCCTGGATTGATGGTAGTTCAGATGGATGTTAAAGATCTCATGGTGCTTATCGAAAAGAGTAGAATTTTTTTTATTATCAACTTCAAAAATCAAACAAATACAAACAGTGTGAACTCACACAAACGAAAAATACAAATCATAAGAAAATTAGATAAGTATTAAAGTCATACATTGTCTGAAAATTAATAACCTAAACCAATTCCTAATGCATAAAAAGGTCCCCCCAACCTAACTAAAAGAGTAGGGGACATTTTTTATTAAATCATAAGAAAATATATACAGATCAGTTTTACGTCATACAAAAACATTGAAAGAAAATATCAAACATAAATAAGTATTAATTCATACACATACCCCAAACATGAAAAAAACATTATAAACAAATTAAACAACTTAAACTACCCCCCCCACCACCACCACTCTATAAGAGTAGGGGACTCAGTATTAAAGATATAACAAAATATTAACACATCAGTGTCACCTCATACTAAATTATACACATAAGTAAAAATGGCAATCAAAACCATAAATAATGTTGAAAAAAAAGAAAAAAAACATGAATACTGATTGATTCATATCATAACCCCAAAAGTAATGGAACCATCATAATCCAATCCCCTTCCCTTCCTACTAACAGAGTAGGGATCCCTAAATTTTACATGTTCATATAAAGTCAAACTTTCCCCAAAAGGCCACCCATTTAGTTTGTGAAACCATCCTACATTCACTAGCCTGCAAAGTCCTCAAGTCAGTTAATATCATATGAGCTAAATTCGATTCCGAAATCTCTTGTTGCTGTAACGCTAGCCGACATCTACATATCCATATCCAATACAACAAATGCAAATGAACCACTCGTAATGTACTCACACAATTCTCTGTCACATTCAAAGTAAAAATACCCTGATATAATGTTTCCAGTGATGGAGGCATATCAAGCCAACATTTCATCTGTTTTTTAACACGTCCCAGAACCGTACTGCATAAGGGCAGTGAAAATACAAATGATTCATAGTTTCCAACTTCCCCACACAATCGGACCTAGGACAATATCTCTCTTGCAGCACTTTATGTTTTTGGTTACTCTTAACATTAACTTTATAATGTAACCCTAGCCATGCTGTATCCCACATATGTAGTGGGATCCTAACATTCCTAATGTACTCTGAAATCTGTGTTTGATGTAAAACCGGAAAAGCAGAAAAAGGGCTATCACTAAAACTTTGCTTCAGCACTTCTTCATACAAGGCTTTCCTAGAAGTTTGTTGAACTTGACTATACCCAATATTCCATAACTTAATTTCATTAAAAACTTCTGCCCAACATTGTATCAACCTAGGACTCCTTTTATTTTTATGTAGAAATTTAACCGCTTTCCATTCCTGTAAAACTCCTGCCAATATTAGGAGACCCCAGTTATGCCACAACTTATTTTCCTGTCTTATTAAAGGAACCAAATTATGATATACAAAAATAGTGAAAAAAACTAAAACTGGATTTATCATCCCCACCCCCCCTTTCTTTAATACTCAAATACAGGGTGGTCCTCCTAATGGGGTTTAATCTGCTACCCCAAAAGCACAAAAAAAAACTCAATAATTTTGTCTCTAATTTTTGTGGCAAAGAAAAAAACATACTAATATATAAAAAAATTGGAAGTAAAAAGTTTTTAATATAATAAACCCTCTTTTGTTTTGTCACTTTCCATCTAGACCAAACTGCTATCTTTGCCATCGCTATACTCAAGGCTCATTCCCAGTTGAATAGCACCACACTCCCCAGATAAATACCCAATATTGTACATGGTTTCTGTGCTACAAGATACTCCACAAAATACACCTTCTCACTAGGAAACCCTTTAAGACTCAAAATCTTGGTTTTGTGCAGATTCAAAGCTGCTTCTGTAATACTCCCAATTTCTGCAATTAGTTCACATGCCACTCCAAAGGAAACATTATCCTGTAGGAGTAAACGCATATCATCTGCATAGGCTAGGACTTTACAATGTACTTCCATACTCTGAGATACCCCTTTAATCAATGGAGATCTCTGCAAAATCCGCAACAAAAGGGGTCTAATACAAAAATGTACAATAATGGGCTCAGAGGGCACCCCTGTCTCACCCCTCTACAAACTAATTGGGGGATACCTCTCCAACCATTCTCATAAGGTACAACATAGGCAAGAGCATAACATAATTGTATCCAACCAATAAATTCCTTAGGAATACCAAATGCTGCCAAACAAGACCACAAATAAGAACGCAATACTGTGTCAAATGCTTTTGCCTGATCTAGACTTACTAAATATCCAGAATTTCCCCCATTCCAGCTAGCCAACCCATTTTGTGCCATTAGTTCCCTTAACAACAATAAAACATCCACTAAACGTCTCCCTGGAACTGCACAAAATTGCATTGGGCGAATTAGACTCTCCATGACCTCAGACAACCTATTACCCAATAGTTTTGCAAAGATTTTGAAATCGGTATTCAATAAGGGCAAAGGCCTCCAATTGTGAATATCAGCTTGGTTTCCAGATTTAAATAAAAATACCAACAATCCTTCATACATCTGTGTAGGAAGGATATGATCCATCAACAAATGATTATATAAATCCAGTAGAACCTGAGGTATCATTGTCCATAACATTTTATATAGTTCACTGGACAAGCCCTCTGAACCAGGAGAAATATCTGTGTGCAGAGATGAAATTACCCTGGCTAACTCCTGTGTAGAGAATGGTTTTATAAGTGACCTAATACATGATTGTGAAAGCTGAGGAAGTTGAGCCATACTCAAAATAGAAGCCATTTGGCTGTGCAATTCCAAAAATGAACCAAAAACTGTGTTTGCATACTCTTGAACTGTATTCATGATACCTAAATTATTTGTATGTTCCACTCCATCAAAATCTATTAAAGACATAAAACAATGCTGCTTCTGTCTCTTTTGGCAAGCTAAGAATGGATTCACCTGCTCCGTTTTTCCTTGTGTGCCAAATCACTGCTCTTTCCGTAATGAAATTATTCTGGAGTACTGGTATTCCCCCATTTCCTGTCTGATATCAGCAATCTGAGTACTTAAATCAACCTTATCCATAACTTGTCTAGTTAATAAAATCCCCAGTTCTGTTCTCAAGGCCATGTATAAGGCCTGCTTGCTTGTCGCCCGATGAACACTGATAGTCTTAAAAAAAAACAACTAAACATTCCTTAAAATCACCACCATAAACCTACATTATCATATAAGAATAAAGTAGTAACTTTGTCATGTACAATGGTATGCAACTCCGCTAAAACAGAAATATCCGTTAACCTGGAAGTATGTAATCGCCATATACCGGTCCCACCACTCGTTTAGGGGGAGATTCGAATGCAACCCCAATTAAGCAATGATCTGATGTTTCAATTGGCACAACTGTAGTCATTGTGATTTGTAAAGATTTCTTTACAAATACAGAATCAATTCTCAATGACAGTTTTCCTTTAAAAAAGGTTGGTTTCATACCCTTTGGTCTATGATCATGAACATCCCTAAGATCTGCCTGGGAAACCAACAATTTCAGAAAAGATTTATCACAATACTGTTTCCCAGAAATGTTTTTTTCCAATAAATTAATATTAAAGTCCCCAAAATCACCTGTCTAGTGGTATGTAAAAAAGGTCATATTTTTCCCAACAATTCAATCCAAAGAGCTTTTAGCTGTGAGTTGTAAAGATTCACCAAGCGGATTTGCAAACCTTGAAAATCCACATCTAATACACGTGCTTGACCTGGGTCTATATCCACTAAACGTTGCACAAAACATCCGTTGTATTGAAACAAAACCCTAACCCACTACAAGGGTCTATTCCTGGGGACCAGAAAGAAACTCCTCAACCCCAGTCCTGTGTAGTTTGTACAATATCCTTATTCAAATGTAGCCTTGTATCTTGCAAAAAGTAAATGTCATACTTCAAACTTTGCAAGATATTAAATGTTGTAAGACGTCTTTTCCCCATCTTGACACTATTTACATTCAAACATGCAACTTTTAATGCCAGACTTTTAAGGAGGGTTTTTTTTTAGGTTTCCCATTAGATCTGGTCACTCTTTTCTGATAAACAGGTAATTGAAGTAGTCGAGCATCTGACTACTCCTCCCTTACTTTTAACAGGGGAACCTGGCTAGAATTCATGTCTTCTGTTTCCACAGGTTGTTCTTGTTCCATTTGGTCACCCCAAGAGTAAAGAGGAACAAATCTATTTGATGAAAGTACCGGAGAAAGATGGAAATTGGGGTCTAGACCCCTCCCACCACTCCTTTTACTAACTACCGTGAAAGCCCTATCTTCTGGGGAAAACCCAGGGGAATCTATGATCTCTAAAGGAGTCTCTACATCAGAGTCCTCAAGATGAATACTACAGGGTGAACCCTGTGAAAGTATCCCCCAAGACCGTACTGGGGAACCTTGGGGGGTAACAAATGGGGTTTCCTTATCCCCTGGTCCAATCTCTGGAAGCACCAAGACTCCTTTCCCTAACAAGTCTGGGGTGGTCTGCTGCTCAGGAGTGGAGAGGGAACCTCGTCCTGTAATAATGGGTCTAGTAGAAGTAACCCCTCCAGCCCCCTCCCCCGATGTCTGCCTCTAGAACTAACCATCATTCTAACTCCAAGTTGCTCAAAAATTGGACGTTAAGCCTTATTTAAAAAATATTCCTGGTCAGAGGCATCATCTCCATCATGTGATGCCCAGGGACAAGTAGCATAAGAATGTTCAAGATCTCCACATAAATTACAAACAGAAGGAGCATCACATTTTGTTGCTACATGACCAAAAACCCCACAATTATAGCTTTTAACTTTGTCACAATCGGTATTGAGATGTGAAAGCGAACCACATTTATAACAACTTTTCGGTTGTCCTGCATAAAAGATGATTCCTCTGTCTCTTCCTAAAAAAAAAGAACTAGATAAGTGCTGAATCTCCTTATCATCACAGTTTAGTTGCACCCTAAAGTTCCAACCTCTAGTCTAGAACCCATTCTCATCAATAATAGGTTTAGGGTTATCAAATAATGTACATCTGTGTTCTAACCAATAAATAATATTGGCCACATTAACTCCCGCATTCCGGAAGAGTACAGTAATAGTTTTAATTGTAGGTTTTGTCACAGGGATTACTAGAAAGTCCTTCCAAATGTCTAAGTCCTTCATCTCATAATATAGTCTCTAAAATTTGTCTAACAGCTGCATAGTGCAGAAACTGTCATAATTATGATCCCCAGCAGCATGAATAAAGGCATAAACCTCAGAAGGTAAGAATCCCATGTTGTCCAGCAATAAAGTTTTCCCTACCCAAATCCTATCGGGGACTACTGGTGCCTTGCCCCCATAATGAAGACGCACTAAAAATCTTCATTTTGCTTCAGTCGCTAGTTGTAGAAACAGTCCAGCATAAGTTTTTTTCCCAGATGAGGTAGAATGATTATCCCTTGATATATTCTCCAATGGAGGAATAGATAATGCTTCCTGACTTAAAGGAAGATTAGAGCTGTCTCTTTGCACAGATTATGTTGCCAAATGTTGTCTACTCACCCCAAAATCACCTAAACCTTTTTCCAAATTTTCAGCTGGCAGGTCTACGGCATCTGTCACAGTTCCAGGGTTCATGTCCTCTCTCAGTCGCAGTGCATGTGCTATTGGAGAATTTCTGTCCGCCGAAGGGACTGGAACGATGGAGTCCGTTAAAGTTGCAATACCCATCGATTGCTGTTGTGTCTCAAGTACTGTAACTCCTGGTAGTGGAATATCTGAATCCGGAATCCAGATTCCGTTCTGTTGGGTCCAACCTGTGCATTTTAATACCTCACCCGCTATCCAGGTTTCCTCAGTCACTTCCACATCTTCCAGTGCTGGGTCCTGTAAAACATTTGAACACTGTACCGGCATTAGCTCATTTTTAGAAAAGTTCTCTGGCATATTAATAGGTAATCTCTTATTTCCAGTTAATAAAAGACTTGCCAGGGACCTCTTACATTTTTTCTCCTCTTCTAAATGAGTCTGACAGATTCCATAGTCTTTTTCAGCTAATGAAATCAACTCCAACAAATGCAAATTTCTTTTGTTCCAATTCTATATTTAGTCTCTCTTCTTCAGTAATCTCTTAATCAGAATGACTGACTTAAGGTTCTTCTCCCCTAACTCCAGAGCAATCTCTTGGGTCACATGCCTCTCAGCACCAACCTTTCCTGTAGGCAGCTCTACCAAGAGCTCTGGAGCTCCAGGGACAGAACCTCCCTCCTCCACAACCTCCATCAAAATGGGAACCTCCATCCTTCTGCAGCGCAAGAGTGCCCCCTCAGAAAGAGTAGGGGAATTTCCCCAGTGTCTTGACCAAATTTCCCTCATTCACTAAAAATACAACAAACAGCTTAATCTGGTTCAAGGTCAGCTGTCATTCATCTGTATCCCCCTCCTCCGGGTCGTGCCTGAAAATAGGCAGGATTTGCCTAGTGCACTTACCCAGTCAATAAAAACTAAATAAATAAATATGACACAGAAGACTTGGATTTCATGCAAAAGTGGAGATTAAACATGGATGAAGCATCATTTAAGAATTTGCAGTTGATACTAGTCAAAGCTAAACTGGTAAGAGAAGCCCTTTCAGATGAAATAGCAAAAGCAGAAGATGTACTGAACAAACATCTAACATTTGATGAATTTAACAAACTAAACAAACAACTGTTTGATAAAATAACCAGATATGATATGCAACTGAAAAAACAGAAACAAAAGAAGTTCATTAGAGATGAGAATGACTGTAAGGCTGATAGAGTTTATGACTGGCAAGATAAAGAAATGCAACAATCAACAGAATTGAAGTCAATATTAAAAAAGAAAAAAAACAGGGGAGCCCCCCCTCCCAAGTACAAGATGGAACTACACTAGATTACACCACTGGCCCCATTGACACTAAGGGCTCTAGCTTGGGTTTTTTTTTTCTGAGGAGGAGGGGGGACTAGAACCACAGACTTACACATAAACATCAATGGTATGCAGGAGCAAACATGTAACGAGATTTCAGGAACCATTTCAACACGGGAAGAAAACCGGGGCTGGCATGGAGGAAGAAAAAGGAGCGGAAGATATTAAATTATTTTGTTCAAAATGTAGAGACTCCAGCCGCCCTACCTATCCCCACATCATTTAATGGGACTTCACCTGTAATTAACATATCATCTCATGCATTGTATGAATGTGAGACCAAAGTATTAAGTAGAGGCTTGTTGTTTGCACCTATTAATGATGTTAATTACTTTACAACTGTGGTTGATTTACACAGATTAGCTAGGAATCTCACTTTAAAATGTATATATTCTGAGAATGAGGTAACAGACACAGAGAAGCAAACAGGTAATGATATGTGCACAAATGTTGTGCGTGCTAAGTCTCAATATTGTCCAGTATATAACCCGGTTGTTGATATGTTTCTGAAAAAATGTGAATTTGATATAGAACAACTAAAAAATGATAATAGACCTGTATATATCAACAATTGCAGCTGACAGGAAAGAATAGAGCTAGATGAATTAGCTAATAATAAAGAGCTTGTGATTAAATCAGCAGACAAGGGTGGGGCAATTGTTATAATGGATACTGCAGATTACATAGCAGAAATTGAACATCAATTAGCAGATAGCACTTTTTACTCTAGAGGCAATAGAACAATGATTGTTAAATTCAAGCAGGAAATCGATGGTTTGTTAAACAAAGGTTTTTTGAAGGGGTATATCACAGAAGGGGAATATCTAGCATTAACAGTATCACATCCAGTAACACCAGTAATATATATTCTCCCTAAAATACACAAGGATTTAAAAAAAAAAACTAGGTAGGCCCATTATATCATGGAAGGGATGGCTCACCAAACCAATTTCCATCTTTTTAGATACACATTTGCAGTCATTTGTACAAGGATTAAGGTCCTATATTAGAGACTCCATGCACATAATTAACATTGTTGAAAATCTGGAGAAACAACCTGAGTGGCTTTTTGCAACATTGGATGTGGAAACATTATACATCACAATTCCACATGAAGAGGACCTCACAGCACAGCACTTCAATTCTTTTTAGAACAACGGACAGAAGAACAGAGGGTTAATTTATCTACCTGGTATCTAATAGAATTGGCCAAATGTGTACTAACCATGAATTTATTTATGTTTCAGGATAAATATTTTTTTGCTAACTATGGCCCCCAGTTATGCAAATCTTTGTATGGGTTGGTGGGAAATCAAAGTCATCTATGGTGACGCCACAGCTCCCCACTTATCTGGGCTGGACCTTCGGCATCGCTTTATTGTTGATATTCTGGTTATCTGGAGGAGCACTGAATCCGAATTTATTGAATTTGTATGTTAGCTACAAAAAATTAATGACCATCTTAGATTCAAATATAACATTGATTGTAGCGAAATTAAATTTTTGGATTTAAAGATTTACCAAAAATCTACAGGAGAACTGTGCACAACATTGTTCCAAAACAATACTAACAGGAACCGTCTTCTTATGTACAATAGTTTTCATCCCAAGTATATAAAATTTAACATACTGTAGGGACAGTTAATTAGGACTTCTAGAAATTGTGCGGAGTGTGTGGAATTTGAGAGAAAACAAAGTGGTCAAATAATGAGGTTTAAAGAAAGAGGGTACAGTAATAAGAGCATCTGTGCAGCAGTAGAAGCTGTAAATAATTTGAAATGTAGACATTTTGACACCAAAAGCCCAATGTAGGCAAGAAAAAGAAAGAATTGATTGCCTGTTCATAATCACTTTTTCAACACAACAATTTTAAACTTAGAACCAAAATTGAAAACAGTGGTTCAGAATGGACCCAGAATTGTGTTTCGCAGAGAATGAACAATATCAGATATGGTGGTACATAGTGCACTTCCTTCAAAAGAGCCTGACAGAATTTATTGGTCCCCCCCCCAGAGGTACATTCAAACGTGGGCATTGTTTGTATTGCCCTTATGTCAAACAAGGAGGTCAGTTTAGACATCCTACATCAGGCAAGATTTATGAAATTAGATCTTTCATAACTTGTGCAACAGAGAGTGTTGCATATCTCCTTACATGTAGCTGTGGAGAAATCTATGTGAGTTGCCCCATAAGACAGTTTAAACAGTACATAGGGGAGCATGTGTAGGCTATTCAGTTTGACATATGCAATAGTGAAGCACATTAGAAGTAAACCTGATATAACACACAAAATTGATTTTATGGGTATTGAAAAAGTAACTCTGGGAAATAGGGGTGGAGATTTACAAAAATTAATTGGCAGAAGAGAAAGCTGGTGGATATACATACTGGGAGCCAGGGGTGATATGGGAAAGAAAGACAGCATAGATTTCTCTGAGCCCTAACAAAATTGTAAAATAAATATAGAATAATTTCTGTTTTCATTCTTACATACATACCGGGAGCCAGTGGTGATTTGGGGATAAATGAGGGCATAGATCTCTCAGTGTTCCTAATGAAATTATAAGTAATAAATAAAGATTTATTTGTGAATTCATCCTTGCATAGTAATAGTCCCCTTTTTTTGAGCTCCCCTCATGCACTGTGTAAAGTTTTTAATGAAAGATTGGCATATTGTGAAATCAAGACAGGGAATTACTATGATGTTTAAAGTATAATAAATAACATACTATTTAAATGTTATATGATCTACACTTAACATTTAGCTGTATGAAATGTGTTCCTTTGTTTCCAAAATTTTTTTAGGAAAAGAGAAACCTTTTCTATTTAGAGTGAAGGAATAAAGAATAAAATAAGATAAACTAAGAGTGTTTCCCTTTAAAGTATATTGGTTTAACTTGGTTGCTGCTGTGTATCTGTTTCATCATGGTTTTTAATTATGACATCCTTAAGTGGTATGCTGTGATAGGATAATTTAATTATAGCATGTGCAGTTGAGCTATTTAATGTGATATAACAATTAATTTATTTACTCTGAAGAAGCCCGAAGTTCACAGGTGAAAACATTAGTCTGTCTGGCTATGTAGCTTCCAATGTTTTTTCCATCTACAATTTGAGTGATGGTAATTGCTGTACTTTTTTATAAATAAAATGGTATAATATTTTTTAGCCATATGTGTGGTCTGGTTTGTGGGTGCTCAACATACTGTGTGATTTCCATGTGTTGTTTGCTCCTTGAGCACCACAACTACTTTTTCTGGTGCTCATTCTTCTTCTTTTTTATATGATCTAGTTTACCACTTTTGATGCCACTCCCAGGCTGCCCAGCAAGCAGGGTGAGTTAGTGAAAGGTGCCACGCACAGCCTAGGGCACACCCACCCTCTTCTGAGCATACCTCACGACTATGTCACCTCCCATACTCACATGGCCAGCATACTCTGAACAGGGGACTAAGGGTGAACTCATTCTGGTGTCCCATGAGAGTGATAATTGCACAATACAGCCCATACCTCTCAACTGTCACACATTACGCGGTACGTCACTCATATTAACCCTCAGAAATCCTTTGTCCCACATGGAGGTAGTGATATTCTACATTTCTCACAGAGGTTTTAAAGCAGAAATTCATAATTATCTATTCTGCTCAATTATCAGCAAACATTATGAACACTAGTGCACTGTTAGCCGTAGTGTTCTGAGCTTGCAGTGCCGTGTTTGATGATATGTCACACATTTTGCTCATTTGTCACACATCTTGTCACACATTTTGGTGAAAAAAGGTTGGGAGGTATGATACAGCCTACAACTCTGGGGGTGATAAACACAAGAATACCTCATTAGAAAAAAAAAATTGTGTGTTTTGGTTGTTTAGAGGACCCTGATGGTGATGTCTGATCTGACAGAGGGGACATCTAGAACTGGGACTGGAAGGGCAGAGAGTCCACAACCCCATATAACTCTATAAGTTGAACATCTGTTAGTCAGCTGCTTTGCTTCAGGGTTTTTCCTTCCTGATCTCTACAGCCAGGATGCACATTGCTGACATCAGCAGATAATAATGATCACTCAGCTAGATTTGTGACTGTACCATTGTTCTGATGAATGTGTTACATACAAATGATGCAGCTGAAAGGGCAACTTAGGTAACAGCTACACTGCCCAGCAAATTAGTCAATCAGGATAATGTAGAATATGCACTCCATGCATACATGAGCCCATCGCCATAGCAATGGGACTTGATCTTATCTTCGTATAATTGCGAGTGCTTACTGTAAGCTCACTGAGTTTTCCTATGATGTCATTCCTATGGTGGAGGTTTAGAACTCCCGGCTAACAATAAGCTGACCTTTTCTGCATGCATGTACCATATTGCTAGAAATAAACCTTTATTCTGTGAGTACCTGCTTCCTGTGTTCTGCTTTGCCATTGGGTATAGAACCTGAGAAATCTACAAAATGATGACTGTGTCAGAACCTGATTGGTCAAAGGTAAACCAGGGGTGGTGGATCTGGGAATGACACCCCCGATCAATGGGAATAATGCAGGGGCTGAGTCACCTGATCAGCCAGAAGAGAAAGGTGCCAGATTGGTCTGTACCTTCCTGCTGAGGCAGAGGATTGCTTACAAGGTAAAAGGGATCTCCTCACGGAGTCCCTAGAAGCTTGCAGGTTACCTGATTGTGCTAGAACACTAAACCACTGAAAATTGTAACAGTAATGTGCAGAGTTTTGGGAACAGTTGCGATAGAGGATTTTTGTGTCCCTCCTGTTCATTTATTTGCATGGCATGACCCTAAAGGCTTTGCCTGTTGAGCTCTGTGACTCAAAGAAAAAGTGTAACTGTTTAGCAGAAAGTACAGGATTCTGCATATCTGTTACTGCATGGGGTTTTACCAACAAGGTTAATGTGCTTCTAAGAAAGGGAGAAAAAAAAAGCTTTTGTTTGCTACACTGTTCTAAGTTTGTGTATTTGTCCATCTGGTCTCAAAATTATTTTTACGGAATGACTCTAAGATGGGCTCCGTGACTTAAAAAGCTTTGGCATCAGATGTCAAAATCCTTGTGCATCTCCCCTTTTCATGGAACAACTTTCAGGCTCCAAAATCCTGAAGGACTCTGTATCTCAAACATGTAAATATCTCGCTGGGACAATTGTCTGTGAACTGTAGTCAAAGTTGAACCTCCACTGAAACAAATGCTCATTCTAACCAAGCTCTGGGGGGTGGGAGAGTTTTGCACAGAGATCATGAAATTGCAGGCTAATCTGGTACAGTATGTGGGTAGACTGTGCACAGGGATGAAGTCTGTAGCTGGGTGATGTAAAAGCTGTTATCCTGAAGGTTGTGTAAAAATGAAACCTTCTGCCCAGCCATCAGAATTGCTATCATTTGCTGAAGACAGTAAGACTTGCAGCATGCCTTGAGATGCTGAAAACGTGTGCCCAGGAAAAAGGTTTTGGATCTAGCCAGAAGCACTTCTCAGCAATTAAGTAAGATTGAATTAAACCACACTATAAACTCTGTTATCTGACTGTCTTTCCTAATTACCTTTTTTTGTTTGTCTAAATGTGCTGGCCACTCAAGTCTGTCTTTTCTAACTTTCTTTAATTTCTATGACCTAACCTGAAACAATTTTGGGTGTGGTTTCTATTTATTTCTCACATACACACTACATATGTACAAATGTTATCTTTTTTAATACGCATGGAAGAAAGTACATGCTGTGAATTCAAACTGCTAATAGTTTTTTTCTCAGCGTATAACTGTTTTTTTTGTGTGTTTTTTATGCTCCTCTACACAGAGTGTGCTCTAACTCAAGGTTACAGTGTGCTGCCAATAAGATAAGCTTAGGGTTTTCAGAAATATTAGTGCTTATCTAAAGAATTGATGCATAGATTGTCTTAGAAAGTTGAAGAGAAGTTACTGTGAAAGAAAGGTTTTCTTTGGGTTATGTAGTTCTTGCAACAAGATGGTTTCAAAAGGCTTGGGCCCAGATGTTCAAACTGTGCCCAAAAAGTGCGCAATAGCAGGAGCAAGCACAAGTCCGTTGTGCCCATGCACAAGAGGTGCGATATTCAAACACAGAGCAGGCCAAACTGCACCTACAGCCGACGACTGAATATCACACCACCTGTGCCATAGCACAACTAGGGAAGGGAAGCTGAGCAGATCTGATGCACCATAGCGCAACAAGGGATGTGCAGCTGAGCAGTCCAGAGGCACCATGGTGCAACCAGGGATGCCCCCCAGCAGCAGAGCAATGCAACTGCACAACCAGGGAGATAGGGGACCACCACCCATGCCACAGATGGGCACAGGAACACACAGCAGAACAGACATCGTCCCCCCACACCCCATGCACTTCACAACTGGGGGAGGGCTGGAATAACCACCGGCCCATGGAGACTAGCAAACAACCCACAGCTGGCCCATGGTGGCCCATCATACCCCCTGGCAAGCTGTGACTGGCACACAAGGAGGGCTGACCACCCCGTGCCACACCATTCCCCCAATGCAGAGCACACCCTGCACTGTGACCCCTAGACACCTTGCCCAGGAGCAGCGACCACCACTGCAGGAAACCCCATGCATGCCACCCCCCCCACTGTGACACTGCAACCCTTTGCACCACAGAACCATGCAAGGCAGCCCCACCACGAGCACCCATCAGTGGGTGGCAGCACACAGCGATGTTGCAATGGCATACACAGTGCCACCATGCACAATCCCCCCGAGGTACTGCTGAGAGACCAACCATGCATCGGCACATGAGGTACCCCACATGGGACAGGGCTTGCCCCAGACACCACCACCAGTGGTACAGCACCCTGCGCAGTATCCCAATGACACACCCCGACCCAGCACTGGCCACAACAGCCAGCACAGACACCCACAGTGGTGTGTGGAAGCATGCACCTCACCGGATGCCACACAGTGCATGGACAGACACCCACCCATACCCAAGGGCACAACAGCACAGGGACACAGTGGCGGGGCAACCAAGCCCCCAGCGTGGGCCCATGGAAACTGTGTACACACAACCCGTAGTCCTCCATGGCACTGGAGTGCCAGCCACCCTCTGCAGGTACTGTGGACCTGTACGCCACCAGCATTTCACGGAACACAAGTCACAGACAGTGGTGCACATCCCCTGCAACACACACAAGGCACAGCATGGAGGTGGGACAACAACTGTGGAGGCCACAGTGTCACCCGAGGCAGACATGCACCACACCAGTGACAGGAGGCAACTCAGCAATGTGACGGGTACAGTGGCTGCCCTGCAGGAACTGCCACCACTGACATGCCAGCAGACCATGCAGGTCACAGATATGCATGTGTGTCAGCTGCACAGGCCATGGATGGGCTGATAGGGGCACCATGGACACAGAGCACGCACCATGGACCACTGCACACAATCATCCAGTGCACAGGGAACAACACACACACACCGCAGACACTGACTGATAGCTACCCCCACACCATAGTCACCTCCACACGGACACACACACACATACCCATGACCACACCACCCCTGATGCCATGCACACCACTGCAGCTGAGCACCTATAGCCCACTGCAAATCAGAGACCACCACAGTATTCATATCAAAATAACTGTATTGAAAAAACATATAAAAGTTAACTATTTACAAAACTATTTACAAAATATATACAAGGTGGGGGTGAGGGCCACAAACACGGTGGGGGTGGGTAAGGGGCAGGGGTGGACAAATGGGACAGGAAAGGAGGGGTGTGAGAGTGGGTCCAGGAAGGTAGGGGATTTCAGGGGCAGAGGGACTTCTAGCGGGAGCGCCACTCCCCACTCTGGCTCCATCTCTGTCGGTGCCTCCGCAGGACCCCAGTGTCATCAATCCTGTGGAGGATGTCCAGTGACGCCCTTGCCACCTGCAGGATCTCCTGCAGTGCCTCCTTGATCTCTTGGAGATGGCGTGTACCTAGAACAAGGGAGCACAGTCAATAGGTGTGAATGCACAGCACCATACAGCTCGCCCACTGTGCATGGCATATGGCCGTGGGACATACCTCTGTGATGGTGTGTGACCACCCACAGTGATCACGTCCACATGACCTGCCCACCCAGGCGCATACAGCCATGCGGAACGCTGCACACACTCACCGGCCAAGTCATGCACAGCACCACCATGGCCATTTAGTGACATGGCTATGTGGTGCAAAGGCAGTGGCACAGCCATGTACCCAGTGCATGCATGGACCACCATCGACACACTCCCAGACATGCATTGCCACTGGACAGTGTTGACTGTAACAAGTTGCGTGCATGGCAGTGGTGTCAATGGATGGTGGCCATGCTCCGCTGCCCACCCTGTTACACAGCATGCAATAGTAATCATGGAGTTATGGCATTCACCATCATCGGGCCGGTCCACTGGGCGGTGTGGGCCCTCGCCCCACCTGGTTTCCCTCCGTTCTTCCTGCCGCTGCAGATCACAGGCAAGTCTCTGTTCCTCCAGGCCTGTGGTGCAAACATGGAGAGAGAACGTCAGTACAATCCTGTAGCAAAGCCCCCTGCCCCCAAGTGTGTGCCCTCCCACCCAGCCAGACTCACCCACCCCACACCCTGATAACACCACCAGAGCCAACCCCGGATGGTCCCTCCCCATGTGCTGGACACATACAACTGTGATACCCATATGGAAGATAAAAGTGTGTTGACATAACACCTACCTGGCCGTGGCACCGTGCCCCTCCTGGCACGTGCCCACAGGCAGGCTAGCAGCTCTGGCTCCCTCCGCCGTGGGTCCCCATACCTGTGGCAGCACTGCTCAGTGCTTCTCCCCTGTCCAGTGGCCTACTCGAGTGCAGTGGCCACCTCCTCCCACACCTGGGTCCTTGACCTATCCAGGGGTGCCTCCCTGAACAGTGGCCCATGGTGTGGCTCCACAATGGCCACTAGGTTGGCCAGCTCTATTTACGACCACTGAGCAGCCCTCCTGTGCACCATGCTCTCTGCTCAATCTGCAAATATGGTGCTCTGCAGCGTGGCTCCCCACGTTCAGATGCTGCGCGGTACAGCACTGCCATTCCCTATTGCGCTGTCACCGAACAGCACGATAGAAGTGCACCCATGCCTGATGCATGGTGTCTAGGGGGCCAAGGTCGGGCACAGGGTCAAGGGTATCTGGCGCACAGACACGCACAGTGCCATTGGAACCCAATACGTGTAGCGTGATTGGCTGCCTGTGTGCTACCGCCAGTAGCAGCCTGCTGCGCAGTTGCCCCAGTGTGCCCATGATGGCCCAGTGCCACAGCGCCATGTAGGTGACCATCACTATAGTGCCACTGGCACAATGGTGGCCATGCCCTGCATTGCTTACCGCACACAGCATGTCAGCAGCACGGCAGACGCCTGCGTCAGCAACCCGGGCATGCACAGTGAGGTGTGTACTACACATGTCACAGAACTACGCCATTGGCTCAGCATGTTCAACACAATTGCGCAAAGCGCAAAAGCGCGATATTCAGCCGTCATATGCAAATCATCTAATCAGCCATTCAATGGCGCAGCACTGCAATTTGCATCCACTTAAAGTTGTGCCTCACCTCATTTGCATGGGTTGTGCTATAAAAGTGCAACATTGGGCTGCAGTGGCCATAGTCAGTTACTGCAGTCTATTGGTGAGTTGCATGCTGTTTGGGAGTGTGGACTGTGGATTTAGGGACATGCATGGGACTGCACAGTCACAGGTAACAACTACCATTCTTATAGGCTAAATAATGACCGAGCAAGTTGTGGGAGAGGAGGAACACAGTAGTGGGAGGAGGAGAAGGAGGCCTAATTTTACCAAGGCCGAGATCGAAGCCCTGTTTGAGGCCTACCTGGATCAGGAGCCGCTTCTCAGCAGATGGCAGGGAACACCTCAAGCCCGTGCTGCTGCATGGGAGGAGGTGGCACGTGCTGTGAACCTGCATGGCAGCCACCAGCACTCCGTGCAGGAGTGCAAGAAAAAGATGGGCATGGACAGGAGGAGGATAAAGGAGAAGATGGCTGCCATCAGGGCAGCACGAGCTGCAACAGGTGGGGGACAGCCGGAGGTGGTACACCTGACCCCACAGGAGGAGAGGATTGCTGGAAGCATGCAGCATAGTGCCATTGAGGGTGTTCCAGGTGGTGGCTTCCAGATGGGTGGTGGCCCATCACTGCATGGTAAGTCATGGTCTGTCTATGGGGGCAGGGTAGGTCACATGCAGTAACGCGACTTTGCTTTCCCTTACAGATCCTGAGCATCTGCATGGGTCAGCAGTGGTGGGCCTGTCCACTGAGGACAGTCAGCTGGAGATGGAGGAGGGCCCATCCACCTCTACAGGTATACATGGCTCAGTGCGACAGTGGGGCCGCCTGGCTATCCACACTGATGTTGTTGTAACAGGTGCAGAGGAAGCCCTGCCTGTGTTCCAGCGTCCTGGCGTCCACGGATGCCAGCATGCTGTGCTTGGGGCTGGTGCCGAGTCCGTCACCGATGATGATGTCGCTAATGTCATGGGCAGTGACACGTGTGTGCCACGGGATGGCCACACAGCAGGACACATCACGGCCATTGCTGTGGGTGGTGCTGCCATGGAGGCCTATGTGTCAGCACAGTCCCAACCTGTGCCTGTCAGCACCAGTGGGGCAGCACTGGTGTTTGTTCAGGACAGTGGGACTGTTGCGGCCACTGAGGCAGCACCACTGAGCCCTGGGGAGCAGCAGCTGGAGGGGCAGCATCAGCAGTTGGGCAACGGGCTTGGGGGTACAGGGTTCAGTGGTGGCATCTGTGCACCACCTGTGGACATGCCCAGACCTGGTCCTGGTGTGCAGCACCCACCCTCAAGGGGTGCTGAGCATCAGGGCCGTGCACACCCTGAGGGACAGGATGCAGAGGAGGCAGATGACCTCTTGGATGAGCACACCCACCTACTGCAAGCATCAATCCAGCAGCAGATGCGGCTTGTGACATCGGTGGATGCACTGCATGCGGCTCTGGAATGGGCAGAGAAGCACTGCAGCAGGGACACTGCTCTGATCCTGGCAGGGATGGACCGGTTGAGGGAGGATGTGACCGCTGCCATTGACAGGCATGCACAGTCATTCAGTGCTGTCATGGCCACAATGGCCACAGAGTCATGTGCCCATGCATCACGGACACCATGCAGTGCACTGTCCACCCCCCGTTCCCGGTGTTGTGCAACTCCCTCCCTGTCAACACCGGGTTCAGCTGTGAGCATCCCGAGCACGCCTGGTGCAGGCATGTTCGGTGTGCTGCAGACCCCTGTGCGAGCACGGTCATGGTCACACAGTGGAACCCCTGGGGGACCATCGGTGCCACCCTATGAGGCCAGTGGTCAGCCTGTCAGTGCTGGCGGGTCTTGGTGGGGCTGCCCACGCATCCATGGCAGCTGGGGCACTGTGTTGCATGACTGACCTGTCTCCCAACGTGGCTACTGTCTGGTGCTGCCATGTGCATTGTGTCTTTCAGTGGGCAGTGCACGAGTGGGTACCCGGCCCAGCACACAGACACACAGTCCACCTGCACACCCTCCCGGCTGCTGTCCGCAGTTGCGTGTGCATGATGATGCCTGCATTGCGCTGTACACCAATGTGCAATGGTGCTCAGCATCTGACACATGCACATGGACAGGCAGTGGGCATGGTGGTCTGTGGACATGTGTGTGGCTAGGGTTGGCATTCTGGGTTGGTGTTCCTCCTGCCCTTTGTGCAAGTTTGGTGCGTGTGTGTGTGTGTGTCCGCCCATGGCATGTTAGTCCTCACCCATCCCTGGTTGTGTGTGTGTGGTTCCATAGCCCTGCCACTTCCCTTGATGGCATGCACCCCTGGTATGTGTCCATGCATGTTTGTGGGTTGTGTCTTAGCCACTGTTGGCTGCACATGACCCCATGACTTACCTGGGTTGGCTGAAGTGCTCCTCCATGATGGTGTCCTGGTGCAGCTGTGCCAGCTGGATCAGTCGAGGGTCCCATCACCCAAGGGGGGGCTGCCCATCACCATCATCACCGGCGTCCTCATCATCCCCATCGCTGTCCCCCTCTTCGACCTGTACGGCTATCCCACATTCGTTGGCCATGCTGTGCAGGATGCAACAGGCAAGGAATAGTCCACAGACCTTTGAGGGGCTGTACTGTAGGGCACTGCCGGAGGTGTCCAGGCAATGGAAACATGCTTTCAGCATCCCGAACACCTGCTCAATGACATTATGTGTGGTGGAGTGTGCCTCATTGTAGCGTTGCTGCGATGGGGTCGAGGGCCACCGGTAGGGTGTGAGCAGCCAAGGACGGAGTGGGTATCAACTGTCACCTGTGTGTAGAGGGTGGAGGTTAGTTTGGTGATCAGCATCGCCCTGCCCTGGGCCATGTAGGCCACTACCCATGTCACCTCTGGCCATGCCCCCCAGGCCCTATGATTGTCCATGTGGTTTGCATACTCACCCAGTAGGTGTCCAGTGGGGATCTCCCCACTCTCGAATCTGTGGCACAGTGCTGACTGGTGCCAGATGAAGGCATTGTGTGCTCCCCCAGGGTGTGTAGCACAGACATTGATTATGCCTGGCATCGCGACACCACCTGGCGCTGATGCTGGCATAGCCCTTGCAATTTATGTATGCGGTCCCCTCGGGGTCAGGTGGTGTGCATATGGCCACATGGGTGCAGTCTATTGCCCCTAGCATGCCAGGCATACGTGCTACCCTGTGGAACTCCTGTATGTTTGCTGTGTGCTCTGCCAGTGTGCTGGGGAAATGGATGTACTCCGCAGCATGTGGCAGCAGTGCGCTGAGGAATTGGGTGAGGTGGCGTGACGTGGCCAACTGGGTTATGCCTGTGGTGTCCCCAGTTGGTCTCTGGAAGGTACCCGTGGTGAGCAAGCACATGCAAGCTGTCACTTTAGTCTCCACTGACAGGGCATGGCTCTGTCATGTGGTGCCTGCATCACATCACTGCACAGCTCACAGAGCCACCTCAGAATTGCCCTATTAGCGGTACCAGCCCACAATCTCAGTATCACTGTACAGCTCGGCTGTGCGGTCTGGTACTGCCTGTTGGGTACACCACCGACGGGCCCTTCCATGGCCACGCCCCTGCTGCCCACCTTCTCACCCCCCTCATAACGGCCTCCATCTGGAAGGTGGCATTGGCCATGTCCCTGGCTTGTGTTCACCCCCCCTGGCAGCTGTTACTGTATTCCCCCTGCTGTCCTCACTGCTACTTCCCCTGCACCGGGAACACCTGCCTGTGGTGGCCTCTGTGCTGTGTGGCACTTCCCCCTTCTGCACTGGCTGTGGCTCCCCACACCTTCCCTGTGCCTCTGTGTTCAGGGTGCCCTTTCCCTGGCCTGCCCTGTGTGTCCCTCCTACCCTGTCTGTGTGGCTAGAGTTCTGCCTCATGTGCCTTCCCTGTAGAGTTCTTGCGCCTCTCCCTTGCTCCTTTTTATTTTGGATCATTTCCGCTATGGCGCAACTTCCGCTTGCTCCCCTATTGTGCATGGCACAAGTTGTTGAATATCACACTGCACCATTTATGGATGGTTCCTCCACCTTCAGTTGCACATGCCTTCATTATCATTGCGCTGTTGCTCAGTGTGATTTAGAGGGTGCAACTGCCTCCTGCTGAATATCGCAGAATGGCATAATTTCAGACTTGCGCAGGTCAACCCTATTGAGCATGGCTCAACTCTTTTGAATATCTGGGCCTTGGTGTTTAAATAATTTTGGTATGTGATGTTGGTTTAAGCATTGTGTACAATGAGTCTGTGATTTGTTGTTCAGATAAATCAAAACGTCTTATGGTTTAAAAAGTTTTATTTTTCACATGGCTAATTTGCTTGCAGCACCTCATGTCTGGGCAGAAAGCCAGAACAGCAGAGCATCAATGACTATTTTCAAAACACATTTTTTAGTTGGGAATGATACAACTTTGAGCTTGTGGCAATGTTACTATTTCCATGTGTTTTGTGCATTTGTAGTGTAAATATGGTACTGTGTCTCAAGGGGGAGAGCATCCCCTGCCTTTTTTAAAACTACAGTGCATTTTATATGTCTGCTGGCATGATACTGTACTTCAACTGCCTCAAACTGCATGTTTTGTTTTGATCTTTTTTATCATAGATGGAGGCATGGACCTCCTGTAAAACCTTGATACAGCATAGTGCTTCAAGGCACTGCACATACAAACCTCGAGACTTGAGTTTGAATCCCACCAGGCACCACTTGCATACTGTGTGACCTTGTGCCCCCAAGTCACACTCACACACAAGTTTCAACTTGATGTGCCTTTCCTAACTATGCAAGTTTTCAGGAACACAAATCAACTGGTGATTTTACAAAAACGCACTCGCTTGGTAATTATCTTCTAACTGGAAGGAACCATTTTTCCATATGTCTTGCATCCCTTAACCATATCTCATGCTCCAAATGCAATATGCAAGCTTGCTACTCCTTCACAAAGGTTTTGTCTATGAAATGTTACAATCCATTTCAACTACAGCTTCCGTTGCCCACTGCAAATGCCACTTTGATCATCTTGCCAAGGAAAGTGATCAAGTGTGTGTGTGTGGGGACTCAGATCTTTCACAAACTCCTAATATTTGTTTTTTTTTAATCTAATTTTATTTGATTTTCAGGAATCAAGTAATGTGTTGTTAGGCCTGTTCCTCTAACCAATATTGGCACCCTACATTGCACTCTTGACAGCACCCATATTATTGTGCATAATCATTGCTCCAATGAGAGCTACAATCACTACTAACCTAGTAGAGTGCAGGTACCCACCATATAAGTGTGAAGTATCTGAGACATATTACCAAATTACTATGAGATTCATTATGACATGTAATGTACTGATAACTAGTGTGTTCTGACTATCCATTTTAGCTATGAGATTGTATAACTAATGCATGAGCTTTGCCACCATCATGTGGATCTTTTTTGGCTTGCCCAAATCCTTTCTGGTACTCCACATGACAGCCATGATATCATAACTAAGGTTGTAATATGTTTAGTAATGTAGAATATAGGATAATATTATGTGCTTTTGTTATATATGATTGTAGTATGTGCTAGGTAGGCCAAACAGAGTTAGTAATGCTTTGTACAGGCCACAAAATGCAGTTCCAAATATACACATCTGTATTTCTTTTATGCAAGCTAAGCATTTTCTTTGTGCTGTAACCCAAGAAGGGCAGTTATAGCTAGTTAGCCCTTATCTGTGTCCACGTGTAAAACTAACTTGAGCTAATTGTCTTTTGACCAGCTACATGCCAATAGGAGAGCCATATTTACTATAGGTCTCCTTGTTATCTCTAGTATAAGAGTTTGTGTAATGCTATTCTTTTCTGAGTTATTTCTTTGTTTGAATAGACTGTGATCTCTATGGGCTCCCAGTATGGTAAGCTGTAATTTACTGTTGTTTTATGGAAACCAGTAATAAATATTATTACTAATTACTTTATCACTTGTCCATGGTCATGATTCACCATTTGGTAAAAAAACCTCAGCATCCATAATAAACCGTTCACTTTGACAAGTTCACAGGAAAAAGAAAGCAAGGTCACTTGCTAAAGCAGTTTAAACTGCCAAAAAAAAATATTATAACATTTTTCATTTCTGAAAGTCATTTCTGCAATATCTACTGTGCCCCACCAGGGGGAAGATCAACTAGGAATGGTATCTCAAATCAGTGGGGAGATTTTCCCAATCACTTTTAATTGTTTTAACCTTTTGTTTCAGGCCTGACCATTCTCAACTTTACAATGTAAAATAAAATGTGCGTAAATTTTGCCATAAAACACAACTATTGGCATTATTCAAGATTTTGTATAACTCGGCTGAAGTTGTTTTGTAATCTTAGAAACAGGAGGAAAGGGATGCCTTTCCTTCTGATGTTATACTAATTTTATTTGATTTTCAGGAATCGAGTAGTGTGTGGCTAGCAGACACAGGACCACCTACCCTATCTGGGGTAGCCTAAGCCATACATCTGTATAAAGCTAATGCAGCAACATTTTGAAAATCAACATTAATCTATCACAGAGAAAATGGTCTACAAGACTTTGCTCTTTGTGTTGTGTTTTTGTTTTTCTTTCTCTATCAGGAAGAAGAGTTTCTCTCTGGCCTGGGGCTGAATCACTAGACATAAGATCCACCCCTCCGAGGGGGAGGGGGGCAGCAGCCAACATCATCAATTCTCTGGTAAAGTATTAAAAAAAACACAAAAGGGCAATTTCATAGGGTCACCCTACCAACATCTATTCAGCATATACCTTTTAAGGGGATGACTGATTGGCAAATAACATTTCCAAAAACATTTGTGGTTAAATGTCTACACCCCTACTGTAAATAGAGTGTCATCTGACATCTATGCAAAACTGTTATGGGTAAATTTCATGGAAATGTACTAATTTGTTGCCTGGCCTCTGCTCTAGCTTTGGCCAACGCAAGCAGAACTTTTCCATTACTACAATAACTGAGTTGACTCTTTAACCAAAGAAGGAGCTTGGGGGGTATAGACCATGTCCCCTTCCAGTGCAACACCTACAGAAACAAAAAGTCCCTCTGAACCTAACTGAGCCATAGCTGGCAGATCCAAAAATAAAGGAGGCATACCACTATCTCTCCAAAGTCACAGGAATAAAAAACAATATCTGCAAATAATCCATTTGCCGCTTTAATATTTGGGAAAGGCCCTATGCACTTTAACATTGTAAACCAGCTCAGCCCCTCTGTTTGTCAAGTGCAGTGACCAAACCACACAAAACCTATTCACAGGTGGCTTCATACCAACCAGAACTGGCCTGGTGCAAGGGCCCTAAGGCCTTAATAAGTAATCAGCTGAGCTGGGGGGTGGTGTTTGTGCCTTCACCTGTTCCTTCTTGTCTTCACAGGACAGCCAACAAGAAATATCCACCTTTCCAGACATAGAGAAGCTTCACAGAATTAATCCATGGTTCCAGATGGCAGATCCTGAAAAGGCCCTGCCAATCCTAAACCATATGCCTGGTAACACATACAGCTGAGCCAGGTGCCCTTTTTTCAAACCCACAAACATAGAGAGGTGGGATACCAAAAATAATTCTTTCATAAAAACAAACAACATGCAACATCATGTGGTTCCACAAACCTAATTGTATACCTACCCTCCGCAACTCATCCCACCAGGTGGCCAACAAACTGTTTATACACAGTTTGACACCACAACCCTACAGCCACAGCCTTCATAAGGCATATTTTAAAGCCATGCCCACCCAGTGGCCTGACTATGAATTCCATTTCTTGTATTCTTATAACATTTATGTTTCTGTAAATCTAATGATATTATGGTGCACTATGCCCAATATTGTCATTGTGTCATTACCAATATGTTTGGGTTTCATGCTATTATGTTTTACACATAGTCACAGCTTATCAAGTATAAGCTCATGAAACTACTCCACATTCAGGGATGTTCCACCTTAATACACCTCCAGTGGGATTTTGGGGGTAACAGGCCAGTTGGAAAGTGTATTAGCTGTATTTGGGTAAAATCTGTCAATCTGACATGGGGGAGATATACATCAACTTGGAAAACAAATGAGTTGTGTTCACAAGCTAAAATGTCCCAAAGCCTCCCAGCAACAACCCAAATCTAAAGAGGCTTCTCCATGTCATGTGCCCCATAAAATGACTGCTTCTTTCCTCCAGATTATGTGCCATCACCAAACTCAAACAAAGGGGTCAGCATGGCTGTCCCATGCACATTAATTACAGCAAGGTAAAACATGCATACCTAAACACAATGCTGGTGGCACCTGACCAGTCTTCACTACAAACTAAGTGGCAGACTGATAGCAATGGAAAACAAATCCCTATGGCCCACCTAACCAAAGGCACCTTTCAAGGTTGGCCAACACCAGAATTTCACCCAATGGTACCCTATCTATCCATCAGGCCCAAGCACAATACACAGGTTTATACAATCGCACTGCACTCACAAACTCAAATATTGGTGCACCATTTCCAAATAATGCTACTAGACAGTGTTGTGCACTTCATTCCATTACTAGCACTGCCGTGTTTCCAACTGTTGTTCCCCCAACAGTGGAAAACCCTACCCAATGTCCAGTGCAGGAACCCGGACCAACTAGTGGTCTGGTCACATCATCACTCCCAGGTACCCTTGTAAATGACATGCAAATCATGCACGTGCCAGTGATTTTAAAACTTGCCAACTACAATATGGCAGAATTTAGATTCTGTTACAGTACCAACACTTCTAGGTTTCATAGTGCCATGCTACTAGACCTCTTTGAAGCATACCAGAAACATACTCAAGACCCAGTAGCAGGGCCCCACATTACTGAATATCTAGGGGTATTTCATCCCAGAAAGCAAAGTAAAGGAGACCCAAGAAATTGATATTTCAAATGTCACAAGCGCAGTATTCTAACACTGGTCAGTCCATTTAAAACAGAACACATTTGACTGCAATCAAGAGCCAAACTTTAATGTTCCAAACAGGTATAGGCCACAAATGTTTTTACCCCAGTGTTACATGGTGTAAATGGCACACAGCCATAAGTTAAACGTTGAAAGTGTATACTGTTGCACTTTCATTTTATAAGACAGGCCTAAACTAGGCCAAACGGCAACACATAGGCAGGGAACTATGTTTTAACTACTGTCACAACCTTTTCTAAGACCTAAAAGCATGACCAAATGGTATATTCTCATTACTAGACCTCGCCCTACACCTCCGAGTGCATGACCGATGCCATCACTTGTCTATGTCACACCACACCATAATCAAAGACATTGCTAATAACCTTGTCATTTTTCCCTTTCAAAACAGCTATGTGTGTTTTATAAACTGTGTTTCTAACAAGTTTATACTGTAGGTTTCATCAGAGTGGCATGGTAAGCTCTTCAAGCAAGATATCAACTTTTCTTCACTGCTGGTTTTCCAAGCCTGGGTGCCACCTCATACAAACTGATTGTTCTATTATGGACGGTCAATACTTGTGCATGGGTGTAAGCATTTTCCAAAACAAAAAAAACGATGCCATTGTGTGTGGCTAGTCCATTAAAGGACCTAATGAACAACCTAATGCACCTTCTGCCAAGGCCTCTGCAAATCCAGCCATCCAACACACCAGCAGCCAACATTATGAACATTAACTTTCTTACCGTGCTGATGTTTTATCTTCAACTCAACATCTGCATAACCCCATGTGCCATATGCGGTTACAACATTTCTGCAAATCACATTTTGCATGTAACTACACCATGTTGTGGTTACTACCTAAAATCTTATGGACTGATTATACACATTTAACAATGACCTGTGAGCTATGGTCAAAAGACATTATCAACAGATTCTTCAATCAAGAAAAATGAACACCACTGTCACCTGCCTTATCCACTCTCAACGTGGAATCTTCATCATCAGTGGACAATGCTGTATCATTTTATGATGTACAATGCATTCAGTGCTGTTTTAATACTGTTTTTACAAATAATGTTGTGTGGTTATTAACATTACTAACCTTTCTTACACACGTATCAATTGTGATGTTGACATGCCTAGTTTCTCTTTTGTAATTTACAAATAACCATTCCATTCTTGGTCCATCTGTGATTACCCTGTACCAACTCCTAAACAGGTCTACCTTCATAGTTGCCCTGACTATCTGTATGCTATACACCAGTTTTAACAAGGTTTTTCCTGTGATAAATACTACTGTGTCGTAACATACTGTAGCACTATTAATGATCAGCGTTTATATACATGTATTTATTATACAGCACCTCTGGCTCTGGCTGAAGTTACAACAAGGATCAGGACCACAACCGATCAGGGTAAACTTCACGGAGGCCATATTCATGGACCTTTCCAAAGCCTTCACCGTGTAGATCATCCCTCCTCCTCAGCACACTTCACACCCTTGGCTTCTCCCGCCATTCCCTCGACTGGTTCTCTGCTACCTTGGGGATAGGATGCAACTCACCTGCTTCAATCATTACCCTCTTGCCCCCGCCCGTATCAGTGGAGTCCCACAAGGATCCGCCCTCGGGCCGATCCTGTTCTCCCTGTTTGTCAACGGCTTACCCTGTTGCTACCGAGGGGCACCTCACCATGTATGCGGATGACCTCGTCCTGTTGGCCAGCTCCCACGATATCACCAACATCAATGCCCAACTCAACTCTGTCTTCTCCCGAATCTGTAAATGGCTGGAAGGGCACAGACTTGTAGTCAACCTCAAGAAAACCCAGGCAATGCTATTCGGCTCCGCAGTCAAAATTGCCTCCTGCACGATGCCCCTAAAAATCCTTGATGCCTGTAACTCCCCACTAGCTACAACAGTCTCTGCTAAGTACCTAGGACTCTCCCTTGACCCCCAGCTGGACCTCTCTGGGCACATCCGGAACATATGCAATGCCACAAATGGTAAACTAGGCCTTGCCTACAGAGCCAAGGACTGCCTCACCCCCGCCGCTTGGCTGGCCTTAGCCAGGGAGGTACTTCTGCCCACCCTCTCCTATGCTCTTGTTGCCTTTGCCTCTGCCCCTTCCTCATGCCTTGCAAAATGGGATACCACGTACAACATTTGCTGCTTCAAGCTCTCAGCCCCCCGACTTACCCACCGATGCGAGCTCTACTCCCGTCTTGATTGACTCCCTCCCTGACAAATTCTAGACATACTCCTTGGGCAACTTCATCGACACCATTATCCGTACTTCCGTCCCTGCCTCACTTTCCCTCCCCTTGAAACGTGCCTCCTCCACCTACCACCTTAGGTCCTGTGTGTCCCAGACCCATCTGGTCCCTAGGACCCACACCTCGCTGGCGACAGGGCATTTGCCCTCACGCACCCAAGCTATGGAACTCCCTCCCCAGGTCCGAGCCTCCTCCCACTCCTGATTCAAAACCTCCCTCTGGCACTTCTTGAAGCCTGCTGCTACCTGCCTGTACCCTGCCCCATGACCTCCTCAGCCATGTTATTCCCCATCCTAGCTCTCCCCTCCCTCCCTTGCTGCTGGCTTAGGGCAGTACTCTACTGGTTCAGGTCGCTGTGACTGCCTCTCTCCACCCTGAAGTCTCTCACCACCCTGTAGCCCCTGGGTCAGTATGTTTTTTACCCTGTGGTTGTCCACATACAATACCACAGCTTCTCCTCATTCCGTACCGCACGCACCTGACAAATGTCTTGCTCCTGAATACATGAACTATCTGTATATCTATCTGTTATCTGTAATTTATTCTGTACTGTATGCTTTCTGACAAAATGTTATCTCTGTAACTTCTACTCTGCTTTATTGTTGGAGTATGCCCACTCCAGATTGTAATTGTTCTCCTATGCTCCTTATTGTAATTGTTGTCCTTGTATCCTCTCCCTTGCAATTACCCTGTTATTCTCCCGGGTCGCACCTGAAAATAGGCACTGGCTGTCTAGTGTGCTTACCCGGTTACCAAAAGCAAATAAATAAATAATAAATACATATATCGCGAACATGCATTTGACTCTGGTAGTGCGCAAATGTAACATTGCGCATTGCTACTGGCTGCCACTAAACAGTGTCATATAATGCCATCTACAAATGTAGTACCTTTCCTGTCCTCTAACAGCATTACTTGCTGTATCTGCTAAGATGTCACTTGTGAAATGGCCAAGAACCCCACAAAAAATAGCAAAATGGGACTTTACTGCACTTCAAGTGACCGATATTAACACCAAGCTACTAAGTATCACTGCAGTTGTATCTAGGTTGATGGCAGAAAATGTTGCACAGGAGATTGCTTCCGCATTTCCTCTTACTAAAAAAAAAGAATCTTTTTCAGGCAGTCTGTTCACCAGAGGTCAGGTTTGCAATCGGACAGTATGCCATTCAACATGGCGTTATGAATGCTACCTGATTTTATGAATCCAAGTACCACTCCAAAATAAATAAAAGTACAGTCTGCACTTTCAAAAGAGATTACACAGACAAGTTAAAACTTAATCCAGACCCTCAAGCATTAGAAAAAAGTCTTCCAATTAAACTAAGGGGCAGGCCACATCTCCTTATGAAAGATATTGAGACAGAATTGTGTGCTGTCATAAAGGCTTTACGAGCTGATGGTGCAGTTGTCAATGGCTCCATTCTAGCAGCTATAGCCACAGGCATGGTTAAAACAACCCACCCTCAAATGCTAGCTGAAAAAGGTGGAACCCTCTCCTTCTCTCATCAATGGTCATGGCTATTCCTGAATCATATGGAATTCAGTAAAAAAAAGTGTACTAAAGCTGCTAGAAAGACTCCGGCTGATTTTCCTGAGCTGAAAGCACAGTTTTTGCACCGTATTGCTACAGCCGTTAAGCAGGAGCTGGTGCATCAGGAGTTGGTCCTTAACCTGGATGAAAATGGGGTAAATTTACTTCCATGCTCACAGTGGACAATGGACAGCATAGGAAAAAAACAAATTGAGGTGGCTGGTCTCAGTGACAAAAGGCAAGTGACCATGGTATTATGCTGTTCCTTTTCAGGGCAGTACCTCCCCCCACAAGTCATCTACCATGGTAAAACTTCTCAGTGCCATCCCAAGTTTAAATTTCCCACTGACTGGGTGATCTCCCACAGTAAAAACCACTGGGCTAACTCACTGACCACCACTGAGTACACCAACACTGCCATCATTCCATACATTAACAACACTAAAGTCCAGATGGATCTGCCAGATGAGCAGTGAGCTATCCTTATACTGGATTTATTCAGAGGCCATATGAAACCTGAAGTAATTGAGAACTTTGAGAAGCATCACACTATTCCCATCTTTGTGCCCGCATCCTGCACAGACAGGCTTCAGCCACTGGACATTTCCATTAACAAAATCTTTAAAGATCTACTTAAGACGGAATTTACAAAATGGTATGCTGAGCAGATTTCTGAGCAGCTAAAGGTGGGGGACAGTAACTCTGTTAAAGTAGATCTGAAATCTGCTTTACTTAAAGCACGCCATGCACAATGGCTTGTGACAAGCATAGCAAAGTTCTCTACCCGCACTCGACTGTGTACTGGGTTTTGCCAGGCAGGGATACTGGAAGCACACAATCACTGTTTAGATGGTAATTCTACTTACAGTACTAAGTTTGTTGTGTTTTGTTGGTTAACATAAGTAATCTGCCCCCCTGTCCTGTGTCCACAGCAGAGCAAGAGCAAGAACATGAAAAGGAACAGATCGGGTGAAGTTAAAGGCACAACACAGTTAGTACTGTACAACATTATTGTATTCCACTATCCTTGTTGTCTGTCACAGGCAGATTGTCCCTCCTTTATTTTTTAGAGCAAAGGAAAGCAGACCCACCCACACTCAAGTGGAAGTGAAGACAAGTCGAAGTGAGAGCCAGAGAGGTTGCTGTCTTGACCTTGTCGACAAGAAAAAGAAAACCTGTCGACTCATTATTTTGTTCAAATAATCCTTTACTGTGGCATGTAATACAAAAAAAAATAAAAACATTGCACCAAAAACAACCAAGAATGTTTCAAGTCTCCCTATTTTGTCAAAATAGACAATGAAAACACTTTTGTGTTCTGTGTTGTGACCACTGACTGAAGCGAACACTGTTCCCTAGAAACAGTACCATGTGGTAGGCTGAAAAAATGCAAGGAATGACCACTGTAAAACTACTATCACTCTTAAAGGGAAAGCGCGATTATAGCGACATTTTTTTACAGCAATCATTAATAGTTCTACAGTATCATAAAATGTTTTCATATAGTAAATGCAATAAAAAAGGTGTTCATGTCAACAGCAGAGATATTCATCTTATCAGTAATATTATTACTAAAGCAAATGCTTTAACGTTCCTATCAAAAGGTTTTATTATTCTTTAAGAATTTTTCAATTATTTTAATAATATTAACCCTGTGCTGTCTCAAATGTATTTTTAACTTCCACTGTGTGCAATTAACATACCTTTATGCAGCTCATGCAGTCTCTCTGTCATGTAGCTATTACCCTCACACTTACTCTATTAGTTGTTGCCTGCTTATCCAGGCAACAAGGGGGGGATTGTTAGGCCTGGTCCCCTAACCACTATTAGCACCCTACATTGCACCCTTGACAGCACCCATATTATTATGCATAATCATTGCTGGAATGAGAGCTACAATCACTACTAACCTAGTACAGTGCAGGTGCCCACCATGTAAGTGTGAGGTATCAGGGACAAATTACCAAATTACTATGTGATTCATTATGACATGTAATGAACTAATAACTACTGTGTTCTGACTATCCATTTTAGCTATGAGATTGTATAACTAATGCATGATCTTTGCCACCATCATGTGGATCTCTGTTGGCTTGCCCAAACCCTTTCTGGTACCCCACATGACAGCCATGATATCATAACCAAGGCTGTAATATGTTTAGTAATGCAGAATGTAGGATAATATTATGTGCTTTTGTTATATATGATTGTAGTATGTGCTAGGTAGGCCAAACAGAGTTAGTAATACTTTGTACAGGCCACAAAATGCAGTTCCAAGTATACACATCTGTATTTCTTTTATGCAAGCTAAGGATTTTCTTTGTGCTGTAACCCAAGAAGGCCAGTTTTAGATAGTTAGACCTTATCTGTGTCTATGTGTAAAACTAAGTATGAGCTAATTGTCTTTCGACTAAGCTACATGTCAATAGGAGAGCCATATTTACTATATGCCTCCTAGTTATCTCTTTTTTACTCATTTTATTGAGGAAGTTGCATGAAACTTATATTACATAGTGTCTTCAATCTCCTTGTTATCTGTATTATATGAGTTTGTGTAATGATATTTTTTTCTGAGTTCTTCCTTTGTCTGGACAGACTGTGATCTCTATGGGCTGCTAGTATAGTAAGCTGTAATTTACTGTTGTTTTATGGAAACCAGTAATAAATATCATTACTAATTACTCTATCACTTGTCCCTGGTCATGATTCACCATTTGGTAAGAACACTGTGGAGACTGAGGATCTTGACATTCTGGCGACTGCAGCAGGACCAAATTGGACTGAATTTAACCAGTAAAACTGCAAGTGATTAGAGGAATGGCTCTGGGGTCCAACCATCCATTCACCAATTAATCTGGATAATCTCCCAGTTCATTCCATAACATTGGGTGGATAAGGGTATTGTCTCCCTGTCCCTTGGTGGTATTGTACTAAGGAGAGTTCAGAGTCCCTAAGACAACTTTGCCAATTCAGTTAGGTGCTAAGTGGATACACTGAGTGCCCAGTGTTAGGTGCAGAAAAAAAATAATCTTAGAGATCACTAAAAATGGCTATCTGTACAGAACTGAGACTAAACATCTCAAACTTTCTTGCCATCCATGAGGGCAACAGTGATTTCATGCTAGACATGGAATTACAAAATTATCTGATACGGAATGTGTGCACACTGTATCGGAAGTCCTAAACTATAGCCGAAAAACATGACCCAAAAGAGTTAATGGTCTCAGCTCTCTCCAACTTGGTACAGCCTGTGTCAGACCTTCAAAAGCAAGTCTCCAAGAAACTGGAGAATTGACACAGAAATTTGATCGGGGTGGAATCAGCTACCCCTAAAGCAAAGGTTTCAGCTATAGTGTCTATGAAGTAAACTGACTTTTATGTTAAATGTTGGCTTGCAAACTGTCATTGTCTAAATGATTGTTAAACATCAGAACCTGATTAGTCTGAGGTGTTTTATTTTACAAAAACTCACAAATGCACAAACACACTACATTAAATTCTTACTTTTTCTGTTTGCCTTAGTGCACACTGAAAAGAAAAAAGTACACACTGTGATCTTTAACAGTTTGCCATGAAGATATGAACAGTGCTCAAAGTTTTAAAAGCTTTTTTTCTCCCAGATTAAACAACAAAGGGGCTTGTGTGATTTGATTCTCAAAGCACCAAGGTTATGCTGAGCTAACTGAAATAAAAGAAAAACATGTTGCTTATTAGTGTTCTCCAGGGAGGGAAGGTCCAGCCTGTCTTCAAGATTACATCATGTACTAAATTATTTTATGAGAAAAGAATCATGCTTTCCTGACTAGGAATATGGATAAAGAATGATTTAGTATATGTTAACAGGGAAAGAGATAAGCCTATGTTTGTGTGGAATTTTATAAGCTGTTTGTTGGTTTATTGAAAGGTGTAGATATACTGAACGTAAACATTTCGTTAGGGAAAAAATCTGCCAACTGCAACCAGAGAGTAAGAAAAACAAGAAAATGTAGTGTGTTAACAGCTCAAAAATGCCTTTGACACAGTGTTTCAAAAGTTGAAAATGTGTGTGTACATTCTAAAAGGTTTTGGAAAGGATTCATTAAGGTTAATGCATAGGCTTTTGGTTTTAAAAGACAAAAGCAGACAAAACACATTTAAAAGACTTTCAAAGGTTTTGGAACAAGGAAAAAAACATGAACACCACTACCAAGGGCATGTCTAACTCAAATGGGCAATATATCAGTACCCCCCTTGACTCACATGACATGCCACTCGGTAGACCCTAATTACACTCTTCACTGCCTCAAACGGCAGGGTTATTTTGCTTCTTTTATCATTAAAGGAAGCATAAATCCTCTGCAAAAACCTTAATACAGCATAATGCTTAAGGGCACTGCAGATACAAACCTAAAGACTGGGTTAAAAATCCACCAGCCATTACTTGCATACTGTGTGACCTTTGGCAAGTCACTTGACCTCCTTGTAAAACCAAGTCACATCCCAGTACAAGCTCAGACTTGGTGTGCTTTTTCCTAATTAAGCAACTATGTTCCCTTAAATGCAAGTTTTCAGAAACCCACACCCACTGTGATTCCTGAAACTTTTCTTTTTATAGAAGCTGCTTCATACTTGCACTCCAAGTGCAAGACGGAGGAGAGCCATTTTCTTTTGGGCTTGCAGACAGAACTTTTTAGCTTATTTTTTAACACTGTCCAACCATACATATGCTGTTCTTTCTTGGAGGTTCATTATTAGCATGACTTAAGTATCATTCTACACATGATTCCCCTGCCAAGCAAGGCAGTCAAGGGGTGGACTCAAAATCTCAGCATCCATAATAAACTGTTCATTTTGACAAGTTCACAGGAAAAGAAAGCACGGTCACTCGCTAAAGCAGTTTAAACTGCCCACCAAATATATATATATTATAACTGTGTTTTTGTTTTCTGAAATTTGTTTCTGCAATACTTACTAGTTCTACCGGCAGCAGATCAGCTGGGAATGATATCTCAAATCAATGGAAGATTTTCCCAATCACTTATAATTGTTTTAACCTTTTGTTTCAGGTCTGAATGTTGTCAACTTTACAATGTAAAATAAAATGTACATGAACTATGCCACAAAATACAACTATTGGCATTATTCCAGATTTTGTATAACTCAGCTGAAGTTGTTATGTAATCTTAAAAACAGTAGGAAAGCGACAACGTTCTCTCTGGTTTTATACTAATTCTATTATATTTTAAGGAATTGAGTAGTTTGTAGCTAGCAGCCACAGGACCACCTACCCTACCTGGGGTATCTGAAGGCATACATTTGTATAAGGCTGATGTAGCAGCATTTTAAAAATCAATGCTAATCTATCACCGAGAAAACAGTCTACAAGACCTTGCTGTTTGTATTGTGCTTTTGTTTTTCCTTTCTCTGTCAGGAAGCAGAGTGCCTCTCTAGGACTGAATCACTAGAGATTAGACCCACCCCTCCAGGACGGGGGGAGGGCATCAGCCACCATCAGCAATTCTCTGATAAAGTATTAAAAAAACACAGTAGGACAATTTCATAGGGTCACCCTATCAGAATCTATTCAGCATACACCTTTTAAGATGATGACTGATTGGCAAATAAAATTGCCAAAACATTTGTGGTTAAATGTCTACACCCGTACTGTAAATAGAGTGTTGTCTGACATCTATGCAAAACTGTTATGGGTAAATTTAGTGGAAATGTACTAATTTGTTGCCTGGCCTCTGCTCTAGCATTGACCAACCAAAGCAGAACCTTTCCATTACAACAATGACCAAGCTGACTCTTTCACCAAAGAAGGAGCTTGGGGGGATATGAACCATGCCCCCTTCTAGTACAACACCAAAGGTGGCTGCAAAAAACAGAAACAAAAAGTCCTTCTGGATGTAACTGAGCCATAGCTGGCAGCTCCAAAAATAAAGGAGGCATACCAATATCTCTCCAAAGTCACAGGAATAAAAAAATGTGTCTGCAAATAATCCATTTGCCGCTTTAATGTTTGGGAAGGCCCCATGTACTTTAACATTGTAAACCAGCTCAGCCTCTGTTTGTCAAGTACAGTGACCAAACCACAAAACCCTATTCACAGGTGGCTTTATGCCAGCCAGCACCAGCCTGGTGCAAGGGGCCCTAAGGCCTTAATAATTAATCAGCTGAGCTGGTGGGGGGGAGGTTTGTGCCTTCACCTGTTCCTTCTTGTCTTCACAGGACAGCCAACAAGAAATATCCACATTTCCAGACATAGAGGAGCTCCACACAATTAATCCATGGTTCCAGATGGCAGATTCTGAAAAGGCCCTGCCAATCCTAAACCATATGCCTGGCAACACATACAGCTGAGCCAGGCCACCTTTTTCAAACCCATAAACACAGGGAGGTGGGATACAGATACCAAAAATAATTATTTCATAAAAACAAACAACATGCAACATCATGTGGTTCCACAAACCTAATTGTATACCTACCCTCTGCAACTCATCCCACCAGGTGGCCAAGAAACTGTTTACACACAGTTTGACACCACCACCCTACAGCCACAGCCTTTGTAAGGCCTACTTTAAAACCAGGCCCACCCAGTGGCCTGGCAATGAATTCCATTTCTGGTATTCTCACATTTATGTTTCTGTAAATCTAAAGATATTATGGTGTACTATGCCCAATATGGTCATGGTGTCATTACCAATATGTTTGGGTTTCATACTATTATGTTTTACACATAGTTACAGCTTATCAAGTATAAGCTCAGGAAACTACTCCACATCCAGGGATGTTCCACCTTAATACACCTCTGGTAGGATTTGGGGGTAGCAGGCCTAGTGGGGAGTGTATTAGCCTATTTGGGTAAAATATGTCAATCTGACATGGGGGATACACATCAACTTGGAAAACAAATTAGTTGTTTTCACATGCTAAAATGTCCCAAAGCCTTCCAACAACCCAAATCTAAAGAGGCTTCTCCATGTCATGTGCCCCATAAAATGACTGCTTCTTTCCTCAAGGTTGTGTGCCATCACCAAACTGAAACAAAGGGATCAGCATGGCTGTCCCATCCACATTAATTACAGCAAGGTAAAACATGCATACCTAAACACAATGCTGGTGGCACCTGACCAGTCTTCACTACAAACTAAGTGGCCGACTGATAGCAATGGAAAACAAATCTCCATGGCCCACCTAGCCAAAGGCAACTTTCAAGGTTGGCCAACACCAGAATTTCACCCAATGGTGTCCTGTCTATCCATCAGGCCCAAGCACAACACTTTCCTGATTTATAACCCCTTGTCCCATGCCTTGCCCTCACCCCTGTCTCCTTGAGTCCCTGCCCTGGGGGGCTTGCTCCCCTCAGGCTGTCCCTCCCTGCTGCTTCATCATCTGGGTGAGGCAACTGTTGCCTCCCTTGGTTTTACAACCCCCCAGCTAGTTTAAATGCTCATCCAAGTAGCATTTTAACCCTTAGACTGCCAACAGAATTAGAACATATAGGAAACCTGGACATATTTATCAGTCCATGGCACAGCAAGGCTTAACTAAGAACTGTGGTCCCCCTCCTGGAAAGATGCAGGCTGTCTCACCTATAGAAACCCATATCCTCCTAAGGTGGCCGCCATTATCCAATGTAGCCAAAGCCCTCCTCCATGCACCATGCCTTCAACCACCTGTTAAAAGCCCTGGTGCAGAGTGTCCTATCCTCTCCCCAGCTGCATACAGGTAACACTCCAGCAAAAGCCACCTTGTGTGCCACCTACTTGAGGTACCTCTCCAGATCCCTGAAATTTTTCTGCACTATCCTTACCCTGTCCATTGCCAGGTCATTTGTCCCCAGGTTGACAATGACATCTAGGTTCCTCCCATCTCCTGCTGTCCCAGCAATCCTCTGGATCTACTCTTCATCCCTCCAAACCAAATCACCCTCAAGCACTTCACCGCCTTCTCCTTTCTCCCTCTGCTCCCAAGTCTATCCCCCCAATAACTGAGTCCACCACCAGCAGCTGCTTCCTCTTCAGCTGGGGGTCTCTTTCTCTTCTCAGGGCCTCCCTTCTGAGGGACAATCCTTTCCCATTGCTATGAATGCCTCCTCCCGGCTGCCCCATCCTGCTAGTATGGTGGGGGAATTATGCAGTGGTACAGCCTGAGAAGTGTGTAGCCTTCCCACCTCTCCTACACTCCCAAACCCCATAAATGTGCAACCGCTCTGAGGGGGTGGTGGCAGACTTTGTGGCCCCTGGGTAGGGCAGAAGGTTCTCTGCACCCTTGCTAGTTTGGCCCAAAGTCCAGCAACCTCTGATCTACTCTATTCAGTTCTAATGTCTTTGTTCTGGGCTTCATTACCATTTGTTTCCTTTTTCTATTGACTCTTCTGTTTTCTCAGGACTATCATGTATCTATGGCATTATCCTGTCTTGGGGTTGTAGTTTTTAGCTTTTATCCTCATTCTCTTCCTCTGCACTTGTGATGAGAGTATCCAGAGTTCCAAATTTCCTTAAACATGGCTTGTTTGCACTTTGCCTCCTGCCACACCACTGACTCAAGTTTGGGAATGGGTGTGGATTGCTCGAGGGTTGGCTGGGAGAGGGAGGACTGAGTGTCTGAAGGACAGCTCTCCTCCCTTGAGGAGGGGGCCACCACAACCTGCTGCAAAACTGCCAGCTAGAGATGTCCAGGTGGCAGTGCTGGTCTGGGTGCATCAGGATGCAGGACCATGGTTAGATATGTTAGGACATGTATGTAGAGGTGGAGCTTGCCCACCACATGCATTGTGCAGTCTGGTTACAAAAAAAATGTGGAAAATCCCCCTTGGTTGCAGGATGATGTTCAGTCCCTCGCAGGCCCTGCACTGGTGACTGAGCAGCTTGCCACAGTCCAGAAGCAAGGGACATTGGTGGGAAGGTAAGTTCCAGTGACGGGGCTGTGGGGACCGGACAGAAGGGGGTGTGCTGGGGTGAACAGGGGCATAAAATGTATGATTTGTTTGCCTTCCTCAGACTGTATGCCAACTTCTCCACCCTTGATGCCATGAAGATTTCACTTAACCATCCTTAGTTCATAGGCGCCTGTTTATCCAACCAGTGCTTTAGGATTAACTTCCTAGCAACTGCTGTGATTTTTTGGTGAATGCATATCTTTTGCTGACTGCCACTTTTCTTTGAATTAGATTTTCTGCAAAACATGTATCTGGTAGGAGTAAGTCTTCCGTGCTCAGAAGGGAATTTAGGGATGCTCTGTGTAGCTGGGGAGTGCCAAAACAGGAGCATTAGGGATCTGTTTCGTTCCCCACTTATAACATTGTGACATCAGGATTTTTTTTTCATTTTGTGCAGCTTCACCAGAGTGCAGTAGATTGTGTTGGAATCTTTAATTATTAAAAAATGTAACTTGATATTTATTTTCTATGCCCAAGGACTTCTGCTCCTTGGTCCTTGCTATGCACTGCCGATCTTTGCTCAAGTGCAGGCAAACATCCTTCAAGCATGGGATGTTGCCTATAACAAAGTTTTCAGATTTGCCTTGTCTGCTCATTGGCTTAAACACTGCTGCACACTTTACTCTTACCTCCGGTGGTTAACCCCCCCTCCTCCCGGCATTTATATTCCATAGGCTGCCTGACTGACAATATAATTCATTCTTCTCTCCCCTCCTCCCTTGCAGCCATGTTCACCCCAGTTGACTGCCCTGACTCCTCTGGTCCTTGACTTCAGCTCTGGTCACTGTCCCTAATTGCTCCACCAAAATGGATGAACTTGCCTTCTCCATCTACACTCCCAAATTCTGGAACTCCTTCCATTTTCCCTTAGAAGCTCCAGTTCTCACCTGCCTTCAGAAATGCACTCTTTAATTATCTCACCTCCCTAGATGCATGTAAATGTCTTTAGTTCATGTATTACATCTTTTTACTTGCTTTAGTGCACGGAACAAACTTAAGCCCATAAAAAGAGGGAGTAAGCAAGGGATGGAGGCTTGTGCCACGGGGGAGCATTAGAGAGGGAGATTGAGTGGGCAGGCAGGACAGCAGGAGGGGTGCAAGACAGAGACAGAGGTGGCCAGGAAGTGCAACAGAGTGTGGGACTGGGCATGTGACACTGAATGTGGCTGCGCGTGTGAGCGACTGTGTGTGTGTGTGTGTGTGTGTGTGTGTTTGAGACAGGTGTGGAGGCAACAACAGCAACATGTGCCTGCGATACCTGGCATAGGAGGGGCAGCAAAAGTGCCAAGATGGGTGGGAGGTGGAGGCAGCAGCCAACAGGCTGCCTGCTGGAAACCCCAAACACAGGTGTGCACCCAGCGCAGGGGCACATGCAGTGGTACACAGCTGGGGGTGCTTGGGAAGACAGCCGCCTGGGGGGCAGGACCTCTTTACTTGCCATTGCACTACTATCCCCTTCCCTGTCCCATACCCTCATCCTATGCCACCAGCACTGCTGCTATGCACTTATGTTGCTGATCTCTGCAAGCTGTTTTTATCTGTTTCGTACCGTAATGCTTATGCTATGTATGCCATCACTTTCATGCTAAGTAATTCTACTGTCATGAAAGGTTGCTGATCTCTTTATGTACTGCATTGTATCAGCTCCTCCCTGTACTATTGTTTGTAACTTGTTTGAACTGTAATCACCTGGGCCATGCCTGAAAATAGGCAATCCTGTCTAGTGCACTTACCCGTTACCAAAAGCAAATAAATAAATACATTTTCAACTGATTAGTACACAGTTACATACTCAAAAGAGGATTATAAAAGAACTTTACTGACAGTAATAATCGCCCCTAAACATTACATCAAGGAGGTGATGGGGTAAACTAATCATATTTTAAGGATATAGTTATCAAAATGCCAGTCAGCAACAGCGGCTGTGGTGATGTAGAAGTCTTTACAAGAACTGGTACTACAACCTGGTGGTTGCTATAAACTGGTCTCGATATATTACCAAGAGAACTACTAGCACTGCAGTAGTTTCTTTCTTTCTTTCTTTCTTTCTTTCTTCTTACCTTCCTATTGTGTTCAGAAGACCTTTGAGCTAAACAGCCATTTTGCAAAGGTCTCCAAGTCAGGCAAGTTATATACAACATCAGGTCAATACAGTAAACAACTGGCAACAATGTATTACAAAGGTTTTAGTAGTGGAATAAAACATCAAACATTAGCTTATACAAGTGAAAATAGAGCAGGCTGAGGGTCTATGATGCCCTTTACATTCCTTTAGACGTTTTACAGTACTGTAACAGTATTTGATGTTAGAAAACTACCAGCTCATTTACACTGCTACTCACAAGGAGTAAAGTTCCAAAAGTCCTCAATACCAAAAGTCCCAAAGATGCAATAAGAGCTACCGTGCTGAATTATTTTGAACTATAACTCAGTGCTTCAAACAATATATCAAGTGGATAGGAACGTGTTATGTTAATCTTATGGCTGAATGGAAGCCATGACTGGAATGTCTCAGGCCAGCTCCACAAAGCCTCTGCTATTTTGCCATCCTGGACAGGGAAACATGTTGCCTACAAAAACACTCTGCCCCATTGCAAACAATGAGAACCAAGTACATAAGTACATACTGTACCTGATAAAAGAAACCTATCCTCATCCCTGAAAGCAAGAATGCAGAGAATCAGTTTCACAGAGCATGGCACATCAACCTCGATTAGAGAGGCAAATCCTGAACATTACAAATCTGGCATTTCTTTCTTCTTCATCTTCTTCCTGCTGTAGTGCTGCATCCTCTGGCATGAAACTCTTGGGCTGTCTTTTCAGTCCATCTGCCTGCATCTCCGGTGTCAGAAAATTTGAACATTTTACTGTGTACATGATGCAAAAGTGCACAAAACTACATGTAAGTGGTAGCAGGAAGGAGGCTGGCGGTTATAGGCCAGTCAGCCTGACTTCGGTGGTGGAAAAGTTAATGGAATCACTGCTGAAGGAAAAGACTGTGGGATATCTTGAATCCAGTGGGTTACAAGACCTAAGGCAGCATGGGTTCACAGGGGAGAGGTCATGTCAAATGAATCTGATAGATTTCTTTTACTGGGTACAAAAGGATTTAGATTTGAGTGGAGCTATGGACATGGCCTACCTAGATTTCAGTAAGCCTTTTAACACTGTTCCACATAGGAGACGAGTAAGCAAGCTGGATAGCATAGGAGTGGGTCCAAAGGTGGTAAACTGGATAAGAAATTGGTTAGGGGAGAGGTAACAGAGGGTGGTGGTAAACAGAGTTCACTCCTAGGAAGGGAGGGTGACCAGCAGGGTGCTTCAGGGTTCAGTGCTGGGACCAGACCTCTTCTCTTTAATGTCTTTATAAGTTACATTGCAGAGGAGCTGGAAGGGAACATATGCCTCTTTGCAGGTGACACCATAATCTGAAATAGGGTGCACATTCCAAGTGGGGTGGAAAGGATGAACGCAAATCTGAAAAAATATAGGAGTGGTCAAGGGTATGGCAGCTGTGTTTCAATATAAAAATGTGCAAAATAATGCACTCAGGGCACAGAAACCCAGGAGCAGAGTACAAAATGGATGGAGTGGTACTGATGATCACCAAGCAGGAAAATGACCTGGGGTAATCTTGTCAGATAACCTAAAGATGGCCAAGCAGTGTGACAAGGCAGTTGGGAAGGCTAGTGGGCTGTTGGGGTGCATAGGGAGAGGTATCACCAGCAGAAAGAGGGATGTGGAGTTGCCTCTGTATAGATCACTGGTAAGACCCCATCTGGAGTATGGTGTCCAGTTCTGTAGACCATATCTCTGGAAGGACATAGACAGAGTGGAGGTGGTCAAGAGGAGGTCACCTTAAGTGGTGCAGGGTTGGAATCAAAAGCTCCATGAGGAGAGACTAAAGTATCTCAATATGTATACCCTGGAACAGAGGAGGGAGAGGGGGGATATGACAGAAACCTTTAAATACCTCATGGGAGTAAATAAGGTACAGGAGGGAAGTATTTTTCAAAAGAAAACCTGCTCAAGAACAAGGGGATATGCTATGAAGCTGGAGGGGGTAGATTCAGGAGATATGTGAGGAAGTACTTCTTCACAGAAAGAATGGTGGGATTCCTGAAACAGCCTTCCAGTGGAGGTGGTGGGGTGTAAACTGTGGTGGGATTCAAAATGCATGGGATAAGCACAAGGTTATCATAGTGGAAGAGGGAGAGAAAGAGCTGTAGATCAGGGTAGGTCTACGGTAATAGTGTAGGTAGGGAGAAATGGGTAGACTGGATGGGCCAAGCGGTCCTTATCTGCTACCAAATTCTATGTTTCTATGTAGGTATGTTTCTGTGTGCAGTCTGGCAAAAAATAAGACTAAGTCCACAATCCCCAAAGACAACTTGGAGTGGATTCTACTGTCCACTGATTTTCCACCTCCTTTGCCTTATCATGGATCTGGCTGACTAACTGCATACCAGCCTCAGATTCTGAGGCCCTCTGTCAGGAGTTGCAGTAGCTTGTTTTCCACGCTGAGTATTCTTTTCTTCTGGACCAGATACACCTGTTGTGGTGAGGATGTGATACAGAAGTTTATAATGGTCCACTGGTGGTAACTGTAGACATGCTTGAAGCTCTTGGAAGATTGTGAATACAGTATGTTGTTTTAGAGTAGGTGTTCTACTTTCAGTACCTCCATCTCTCCAAACTTGGAAGTTTATTCTTCTGTTCCATGTGCTTATGCAACTGGATAAGATATGTAATAATGCTTGAGTAACTTGATTTGTTTTTGTGGGTTTCCGCGACTCCATCCGTGGGATATACCACCCTGTAGGAGTATGACACAAGGAACCCTAGAGGAGGGTCCCCCCCCACAGGTGCCAGAAATGAATGCATTGGCTAAAGGCAGGTTAGGAAGAAGCCCACGGGTAAGAGAGACAAGCCACTGGAGGAGGAGGGGTGGATGGTAATGAAAAATGAATCCTGGGAGAGTCCAGGATGAGTGACGTTTTTGAGGTCAATGGGGGAGTGACGTTGTTGCTCCACCAATTGAACCTTGGGCTAAAAGCCCTCCCATTCAATGTGCTTATGCAACTGGATAAGATATGTGATGATGCTTGAGTAACTTGCTTTGATTTTGTGGCTTTCTGCTTCTCCATCCATAGGATATACAACCCTGTAGGGATACAAATGCAAGGAACCCTAGAGGAGGGTTCCCCCCCTACAGGTGCCAGAAATGAATGCATCAGCTAAAGGTAGGTTAGGAAGAAGCCCAAAAAGAATACCTAAAGATGTCAAGCTTCAGAGAGGAAAGGATGAAGAATGAATTCTGTGAAGAAGGGCTAACGCCCTGAGGGGAGAGGGAAAGCCGGGCCACCATCCACCTCCATCCAACAGTGAAGCCTAACTAACGAGAAGAAAGTTCTAACTCTAACTAATATTATGACCATTGGCATGGAGGAGAGGAAAAAATCCCTTTGAGGAGGAAACCTCTGGGGATCCATGGCCTAGGTCGCCTTCCCTCCAGGCTGATGATGTTTGATTTGAGGACATGTGTTAGTAGAGAGAATAGTTCCTAGATGAGGGATATGAGTAAGTAGGATTGCGATAGGATAGGGAAAGCTCATAATAAGCATAGGCAAATGGGGAACATGCTGTAGTGGGGACCAATGTAGGATACACTAGAGTGGTCGATAAGGGGTATCCAGATGTGCTCAAGAGGAGATTCCAGATGTGCTGATAAAGAGACGAATGATAATGCAGACAGGCTTGATTGAGCAATGTAAGTGAGCATACACAGAGATTGAAGAGGCATGTTTGATTAAGCAATTAGACTCTGAACGATTAGACCTTGAGGTTGTAGTCGATGAGGTAGTATGGGATTCAATGATAGGAATGTTCGAGTAAATGCTGTAAAGGTAAAAGCCTTGAGGTAATGCTGAATGAATGATGATTGGATTTATGAACTCGATATAACTAGAGTTATGAACTCAATACGCGTCGGAAGGATGGCCGCTGTTGATAGTTGGCATAGGAGTTATGGTAGGTACACCCAAAAAGAATATCGATAGCAGGCTATGAGTGGTGTGAATCCTGGATGGCTGGTATGGAATTGTAAGAGGACAGGAATGAACTTGAAAATGGACTTACCAAGGATATAAATGAAGTGGGCTCCTTGAAAGGAGGTAGACTCCGAGGCCAAGAAGGGAGTTCTGGAACCAGAGGCAACTCAGGTTGAGCAATTGAGGAACAAAACTGAATGAGGTATGATGAGGAGTGAGCAAAATTGGATGATGTATGATGAGGAGTGAGGTAAGAGCTGAGTGAAGCCATGATGGCTGGTACTAAAAAGGTACTAGGACAAGGAAGGAAAATTTGGAAATGGATGAGGTACAATGAGGTATCAAAGCCATGGAGGCTAGCACAGGAAAGCGAGGTATGAAAGGATGAATGACAGTGGAGAAGCAATGGGGTAGTATAGAAACCAGTTGGTACGTGGATACCAATTTGATATGAGGTAGCAGAAACAGGAGTAGGTGAATGAGAGGCATACTTATGGAAGGTATGCATTGCTTACAGGATAAGTGAACTGGATGTCCACAGGTTCATGAGGGATGGCCGCAGTTCAATGAGGTGGCATGGGGCCATGATAAGTATGCCCAAAATAAATATCGAATGCAAGCCATGAGTGGATTGGCAATGATAAGGGAATGCCAGGGAGAGAAGAGACAGAGGTGGGGAATGACACACTCAGAAGCATCAGCGAGCATGCTGCCAGGAAATACACGATGAGAACTGTAGTAGGGTAAGCTGGAAGAGGTGGCGCGCAGGCCAGAGTCTATGGAAGGCCAGATAGAGTCAGCCAGAGATAGCCCAATTATGTAAATGGCAAAGCAAGTGAACAGAGAAACTGCTGGTCCACCGAGGTGCACCAAAAGTTCAGCTGAGGCAAGTTGAGGGAGTGAACTGCAGTAGGCGGCTGGATGGGTAAACCCCAAAAGAAATGTACTAGAGGAGACCAGGCGAGGAGGCAGACTAGAGGGCCCAAACAGAGGAGAAGAGGTACAAGGTACACCGGAGAAGCAGGAGAGCACGGAGAAAAACATGCAGGATTAAGATTTAAATATGATGCATGAGGTATCTATGACTGTAATGATGGACTAAAGGCAGGAGAGATCAGTCCGGGAGTCTGCTTGTTCTAGCCAGGTGAGACAGTGCAGGAACATGCAGCTGATGAACTCACGATTGCATGCCGCTGGAGGAGGAGGGTGGATGGTGGGCAATGAAAAATGAATCCTGGGAGAGTCCAGGATGAGCAACATTTTGAGGTTGATGGGGAGTGGCGTTGTTGCTCCACCCATTGAACCTCGGACTAAAAACCATCCCATTATTTCAGCAAATTTGCTGATTCCCTCAAATGGTTTGTGCAGTGCTCCATTAATGTGTTCAGTTTTGCAGTATCAGCATTCTAAGAGATGCTTATGAGCTGTTGCAATTGATGTATTTTAAGGCATCTGGTAATTGTATGAAGATGAGTGATGCCAACTTAATGCAAAGCCCCTCTTCACTGCCTATTCCAACTCCAGGCCATTTTTTCTCACAGATGCCTATTTCCATGTGTAGCCAGTCCAACATGTATTTTGGGGTCTTGTTCTTCCTCTAGTGGCAACCATTATGACACTTTTGTTAGCTGGGAGGCCATGTAGTATGATTGTAGGTCAGGAACCTTCACTCCCCATCTTCCGATACTCTGGTCATCCTTATAGTACAATGAGGTCTATTTTATTCCATCTGAAGTTAGTCACTTTAGTCTAGAGTTCTTTTATTTGTTTTATCAGTACAGGCATCTGGAGCATTTTAAAGCGGAACATGGCCCTAGGTAATAAATTCATCTTTATAGATGATATCCTGTATCCTATCGACAGTGGCAGCATGTGCCATTTGTTGAGGTTTGCAGTGAGACTGAAATTGAAACTTTTCCAATTTGCTGTTCTGGTTTCCACTGTGGAGGCATACAGTTGAAGTCCCAATATGAGATACTCATTGGGGCCCATGTCAATCCTAGGCCTTCTATCTGAGCTTTACAGCCTTCTCCTCCTATCTGTAGTATTTCAATTTTTTTCTTTGTTTAATTTGTATCCTGAAAAGAGTGGAGAATTTCTGGATCAGGGTCATTAGGGGCGGGATGGGCACTACAGGGTTCCTGAGTGTTCGTAGCACATCATCGATATAAGCCATTACTTTGTATTATTTTCCAGCTGTTTTGATGCCTTCTAATTGTGGTTCTTGCTGTATGTAGAACCCGAACAATGCTGGTAATAAGGGGCTGTTAGGTGCCCCTAGTTAGATGGAAGGGCTTCAAGATCAGGCCATTTGTGATGACCACAGCTTTTGGAGAGTTGTATAGTAGGGCTACCAATTTGCAATACTCAGAAAAGGTACAGCCATTCCATTCATTCAAACACCTTTCTGAGTCCAGTGATATTAGATCTGCTGGTCCTCTTTTTTTTGGCTATTATTTGCAAATACGTAAAGAACAGTTATGTACTTACCATAATAGAAGATCTTCGAGAGAATCTCTTTCATCAGGCCACACCTATGAAACTGTAGCTGCCAGGCAATAGGAACCCACAGAAACTTTTTTGCAAGCAGTCCACTAGGTGCCAGCCATGATGGCATCTTACATTGACACACTGGATATAAACATGGACAGCCCCTCGCCCTCCTCAGTTCCCGACTGGAGATCATACTCAAAGGACTTCCTTCTGAGGAACTGAGTGAGAGCTTAAGTGTCCTGCCACCAGGCAAGGTTGGAAACAGCAGGTAGTCTGTCCTGGAGCGAGAGAGAGAGAGAGAGAGAGACAGACAGGAGCGAATAAGTTCTGGGTCTAAGTGGGATGGACGGTAGGATGGCATGGCTTATTTTATTTACTGGGATTTAAGAATTAACACCCTGAGTCATAAGCTCTTTTACAAAGGTTCCATGTTGAAAGTTCATAAAAAAGACAATAAAAAAACACATTGGAATTGGTTTACACATTCCAGGGTTACTTAACACAAGAAACAGTAGGGGTAGACATAGTAGCTAGGTTAGATACAATGAATAAACAGGGAATATCTTTACAAATAGTGGAGTACATGGACACAATTATACAGAGAATTATAATGCAGCAAAATTAAGCCTTGTCATAGGAGTAGAAGAGTTTCAAAAGTAGCAGGAATTGAAGCTACAAACTGATATAGGCATACGAGACGGGGGATGCATAAGTGTAGGGAGGTAGTTTAGGGTGTATGGGGATGGGAGATCAGAAGACATTCAGGACCTGGGCTGAGTGGACAGGGAGTAGGAAGGAGGGCAGAAGAGTTGAAAAGCTAGTGGAGGGACAGAGCAATTGAGGGGAAAGGGGGAGGTCAAAAAATAGAAGAGAAGATGTAGGGGATTATGGGAGGTGGATAGAGGCATAGAAACAGAGAAAAAGGAGATGAAGGGAGACAGGTGTCAACCTTGGGTAATTAAGTGAAGCAATCACATGATGGCTTGATGAGAGAGATTCTCTTCAAGATCTACTGTTACGGTAAGTATGTAACTATTCTATCTTCTTCAAATATATCTCGTTCATCAGGCCACACCTATGGAATGAGTCCCAAGCAGCACGGACAGTGAGACAGTCTGGGTGGCTGGAGGCTATAGGCCTAAGAAAGGATGCATTGAAGCACAGTTAGGCCAAAGCCTGCTCTTCTTTGATAAGCAATGTTCAGACTGTAGTGTTTAGTGAAAGTGTGGACAGTACTCTGGCAGCAGCACATATTTCTGCAGCTGATACATTCCTGAAACAGGCAATCGAAGTGGCCATGCCTCTGGTTGAATGACCACACACAACCCCAGGAAGTTCTTTACCATACTTCCTATAACAAAAAGTACTGTAGTACAGTTGGCCAACCTCTGGACAGGCAATGTTTGGAAACTGGTACACCCTCTTTCCCAGGGGTGATGGATACAAAATGCTGCGAGGACATCCTGCAGTCCTTCATACGGTGAACGTAATATCTCAGTATTCTATTCACATCTCAGCTATGGAGCAATGCTTCCCCTGGATTGACATGCTCAGGAAAATAAACTGGCATGTGGATAGTTTGATTTAAAGTAAACTCAGACACCACCTTTGGCAGAAACTTAAGGTTGGTATGCAAAGACATCCTGTCTTTGTGGAAAATCAAATAGAGACTCCCAATCCTCTTTAATGTCTTTATAAGTGACATTGCAGAGGAGGGAAGGAACGCCTGACTCTCTGCAGATGACACCAAAATCTGCAATAGGGTGCACACTCCAAGGGGTGTGTGTGTGTGAGAAAGGATGAGCAGGGACCTGAGAAAATATAGGAGTGGTCAAAGGTATGGCAGCTGGGTTTCAATGCGAAAAGTGCAAAATAATGCATAGGCACAGAAACCAGGGTGGAAATACAAAATGGGTGGAGTGGTACTGATGATCACCAAGCAGGAAAAAACCTGGGCATAATCATATCAGATGACCTAAAGATAGCCAGGCAGTGCGACAAGGCAGTTGGGAAGGCTAGTGGGTTGCTGGGGTGCATAGGGAGGGATATCACCAGCAGAAAGAGGGAGGTGGAGTTGTATCTGTATAGATCACTGGTAAGACCCACCTAGAGTACGGTGTCCACATTATAGCCAGAAGCCTGAAATACTTCCAGCAGAAATAATAGCAACTAAAATAACTTTCCAAGAAAGGAACGTAAGCCACAAGTCATGGCTTGCTCAAAGGGAGCCAAAGTGAGTTTCTCTAGGACAAAATTCAGGTCCCAAGGCAGCACTGGATGGCAGATGGGAGGCTTCAAGTGCAGGTAATGCCTCTCAAGAACATATGGGCCACCTCTAGCTGTGCCACTATCGCCATCAGTAGGGACATGGAAAGCTGAAATAGCAGACAAGTGCACTTTGATAGAAGAGTATTGCAGTCCTGCATCTGACAAGAACAACAAATACTCTAGAATCTGATTCACTGGGCAAGTTAAGGGATCTAAGTGATGGGAAGTGGTCCACAAATCAAACCACTTTCACTTCATGGAGTAAGTGGCCCTGGTGATTTTCTGGCAGCCACCAGGACATCAGTCACCTTTGGGAACACTCCATATCTCGCAATGGCTATGTCTTTAGGAGCCAGGCTTGAAGATGGAGTGACTTGAGGTCCAGATGGACCAGAGGTCCCTGTTCCTGTGATAGCAAGCCCTTGCACAGGGCCAGAGGTACTTGGGGTTCCACTGCTAATTGTTGTAGCAAGGGAAATCAAATCTGATGAGGCCACAAGGGAGCCACAAGAATCAAAGTAGCTCCCTCCATTTGAAGCTTGATTAGCACCCTCTGAATCAGAGAACAAGAGAGGTAAGGCATAAAGAAACCTTCGTTTCCAAGAGAGGGTCAATGTGTCTCTCCAGAAAACTCCAGGCCCTGGAGCAAGTGAGCAGAAAAGTGGCAGTTTGCATTTAGTGGACTGCTTGCAAAAGTTTCCATGTGGTCCCTAGCACCTGGTGGCAATAGTTCCATAGGTATGGCCTGATGAAAGAGGTATCCTTGAAGATCTTTCTTATTATCTTCTATATGTCTTCCAGGCATTAATCCTGACTGATGAGACTGAATCAGGGACAGCATGACTGTATACAGTCATACTGCTAAGGCCTTGGTGCAGATTTTGGCATCCAGCTTCAATAAAGTTATTGGTCTGTAGCGTCCTGGAGAGGGCCACTGCCCTTGCCCCTGCCGTGCAGGCCTGACCATGGTTAAGGGTCTGGGTTCCCATATCTGATTTACGGGGGTCCTTTCCCAAAAGTTAAAACAAAAATGGTGGTGCCTCCACCCAGATTACATTTTAATGGGTCTGATTTCTTGCAGTAAAACCCCCTTGAGATGTCATACCAACCCACCTCCCCAACAGTTACCCCAGGCATGGACTTTCAAAGTTTGAACCTTCCCACATTCAATTAAAACATTTACCTTTTTATCTCATCAATACATAGGCTCATTAAATCAAGCTCTGGATTCATTTTCTGCTGCAAAACAATGACTCTGTGGTTTATTTACAGGGAGAGGGTTTAGGAATGGGGTAGTGGAATAGAGGTCAAGTAAGCATTTTTAATTTGCATTTCCCAAATCACATTTCCCTTTGATTCATTCCCCTGTTTCAATTCATGCAGCCATCAGTATCTGTCTATCTAGCTATCGGCTGCAGGAGCCCATACCCAGACCCGCAGATCCCAGTCCAATAAAACCCCACAGTCCTATCACTGGGTACTCGGATTTACAGTTGCAGGCCTGAGGTGCAGCTGGTAGCTGGCGTTGGTGTGCTTACTTGAATTAAACTTTATACACTTTCCCTTGGCTTTTGGTTAGAGCTACCTTTACCTTTTCCCTCTAGTCCTTGGCTCTACCTCCAGCCCTACTGTGCTTGCTCAGTTATTTACAGTCCCCAGGTGCAGGGCAATTCCTGCTGTTTACTCACGGTTCTGCAGAATCAGTCCTTGGATGGTACAGTTCTCTGAAGTCCTGGGGATGGATAGATCCTGAGCAGAACCGGGCTCAAAGCTTGATCAGGGCACAGAGGCTGCAGCTTAGCGCTCTCTTTCACTTGCTTGAAGATCTTGCAGCTTGTCCCCTTGACCCATTACAGACCCGTTGCAGGCAGCAGCACGTGTGCAAGGCCTACCACCACACTGACCCAGACCAGGAGTGGCCCCATGGCCTGACTCCTCCGATCAGAGCACCCTAGCACTTGGGTACAAGACCCATGACCCCTACAACATCAGACCCACTTGATGGGGTTAGCAAGTTCCCCACCTGGCCCTGGGTGCCAGCAGAACATTCACATTCTCTTCTGCTGTTCTCTTTCCAGCCATGGTGTGCAGCCACAGCATTCCCTTTCTCTCTTTGCTGTATCTCAGGAGGAGACAACAGGCACTCAGACCAGAAAGCACCTGTCCATCCTTCTGCTTTCAATGTCTCTCAACTTTAACACAGCCACCTTTTCACCCTGGCTCACACAAATATCACCTGCACACTCACAGTGCAGTCTCCCACCGTGCAGGTACTTAGCATTTTTCTGGCTTGAAGAGACTTACTCTTCCTTTTCTCTTTCCTCATCACATTTATATTCCTCATCCTCTGTATCCCATTTTTTTCCAGGCTTAGATGCAACTTTTGTTCTTTTTCCAGGCTCAGAATGCAACCTTGGTCTTTTCCCTAGGCTTAGACCCAACCTTTGTCCTTTTAGTTCAGGCTCAGGACACAACCTTTCCTCTCTGCTTCTTTGCTTCACTGCTATGGTGCAGCTTCAGAACAATGCAGACAATTCTGCAACTGGCAGCTTTCCTTTTCCTTTTTTTTTTTTTTATTTTTAAATTTTTATTTTTTATCCTTGTGAGCCTGATGAGCAAACTGCCTGTTTTCACAGGTGACAAGCTGCTTGTTCCTTTTCCTGAAGGGTCAGGCCCTCCCTGCCCTGGAGAACAAATTGCTGGCAGCCCCCAGGCAGGCTCACTTCATAGCCCCAATCTCTCCAGGGTCAGGAGCCTCCTCCTCCAGGAGGAGCTCTCCCAAACTCACCCAAGTCCAACTGTCCCTGCTTTATTTGGAGCCCTTTCCTTGCTCCCCATTGGCTGGAGCCACTGTTCTTAGGCAAAAATTAATGTGTATTCATATTCAGATGTATTCACCATTCATAAGGTAGGAAAAATTGAGCAGACTGGGTGGGTCTTACAGTCCTATCTGCCTTCAACTTCTATGTTTCTATGTATGAGGTTCCCTCAATGCCTCATAGGCTGTTCAAAAGGCACCTAGATTTTCCCCGGTATTGTCCCTGAAGAGTCTGTTCACAAGCCCCAGAATCCTCCTGGCTAGTCCTGGCTCGGTGGTTGGTTAGCTGGTGTCACATGGGTGCTAAACATGATGGCCAAAGTAAATAGTGTCCACACATTTTAACACTGTCCTAGGTTTCAAAAGTTCCTGCAACCAAACCACTTTTATTACACATTTCCCCCACACAGCCATAGCCACCCCTGTGCCCTCCATAGCGACTGTGCTTTTTAACATTTCACTTGAATCTTCTGGCTATCAATGCTGCCATTCTGTATAACCCCTAGGCGACAGCACACACACACACACACACACACACACACACACACACACACACACATAGCCTCACTTTACTGTCTGGCTGCAGTCTGTGGGAATACTTTATTTATTTATTCCCCCCGCAGACTGACAGCCTTTCCCTTTTGCACACATATCTTTATTTAGACATTTTTCTTTCCCCTGTCCTAGCACTATACCCTTTCTCCCAGTGCTAGACAGGACTCTTGGGACTTCAAAGGGTGCCGCCTCATTAATATTCATGAGGTGGCTCCCGATCTCTACAGCGCTATTGGTGCTTACAAAATCTCTGTTTTCTTTTTCCTGGTTGCCTCTTCCTTTTAACCAAGGTCCCCAGTCCCTGTCTTGCTCTGTAATGGGACTGGGACCACCCGAGAGGCAACCCAAATCAGCCAAAAATGATCACACAAAAATGCGGATCTGCACATGCGCAGAATGCGCCTGGCACGGGAGTGCCATTCAACAGCTGGCGGCTCCACACTACAGCTCCCTTGGCCCCACTCCCTTAGCAAACCAATGCAGGAGACCAAGGAAGAACCCAGAAAACAAGGGGCAAGCCAGGGAACCAGGAAAAAAAAGAATGGGGGTGGGACCAAAACCCCCCGGGGAAACTAGCCTTTTTTGGGGGCTCACAGGTAAACCCCCAACAGGGGGGTTAGAGGTCTATAACAGGTACATCTTGTTTCTTCTTTCCCTGGTTTAATATAGAGCATAGTGTATGGGCAACAGAGAACAACAACAGTGTTGTTCACTTCGAGAGGTTGTCATGACAACCATTGAAACCTAGAGAGCGAAGCTCGAAAGATTTGAGGGTGTCATGACACCTTGAGAAGTGAACGCCATTGTTGTTGTTCACTGTTGCCCATATACTGTCTTTTATAATGTATGGGCAAAAGTAATGAGAAAACTACTTGTGGTTTCTTCCGCGGTTGCGCTGTGATGTCAGGGAACCCCCCGACGAGCCCGAGTCGGTGACAACACTCCTCTGCATTTTAAATTAAATAATTGGGCTCTGCTGCGTGCCAGCTAAGATATGAACAAAATGGCAATTACATTTACATTAGGATGTCCACCAGTGCCTATACTGAAGTACACTGCCCATTTTTTCGTCTCCACGAACTGAGAGTTGTACATGCGCAAACATGGTAAAATCTGTTGTACCATTAATGTGACATACTCATAATAGTACAACAACATCGTGACATCAAAACAATGGTACAACAAGACTAGGGTCACGTAACATTTTTAATAAATACAGCGTTCTAACATACACTATAGTAAAGTTATCAGACCTTCCATCATTGATTCTGGGAGGAATGCCCATTCATAAGCCTTTTTTGTACACGTCCAGCAGTATAGGAGCAATCTTTTCCCTAAGTGCAATATTAAAGTCTGGAGAACAATCACCAATGCCTGCATCTTTCCCTACTGGTAGTGTTTTGATAATATCCAGGATCTCAACCAACTGTACAGTAGCGGTGTCTCTATTTGATTCTTCTGTTCATTGTTCAATGACTGTAGCTGTGCCTTGTTTAAGAACGTACTCATGTCCGTTTCAGAACAGGAACTTGCAGGCATCTGTTATTTCTGGTAGAAATCTTTAATTTGGGCATTTATTTTATACAGCTCTGTCGTCACTCCTTCCTGTTTCTCTGCCGGTCTGTATTCCTTTGATTAAGGATCTGTTCTGTTCTTGTTTCAAGCAGAGTAAGAATTATGGTTGCTCTTGGCCCGCTTGTTATGTAAGATATTTTTGCTTTTCTCTATGTGAATTTTGAGGACTCTCTCAGTAGTTCGTCATGGCTGTGTTTAGCCACAAACCATTTGTCCCACGTGTCGTCTGACGCATCTGTCTCCAATTCCTTCTCCAGCTGTGCTATCACTTGTTCCCGTCTTTCTTGTTTCCTTTTTGTAGGCACAAAGGGCGATGACTTTGCCTCTCAGTGTGCACCTGAGGGCTTCCCAGGTTATGGCCCAGCTAGCATCTTATAGACTGTTCACATTCATAAAGTTTTCAGTTTCCTTTTCTAGTATTTATATCATTTTCTTAGCTTGCAAAATGCAATTATTAAGTCTCCATCTTGGTGTTCTGCAAGCCTCTAGATCAACCTTTATTCTTATTTTAAATGGGGAATGATCTGGTCATTTTATGGGCAACATTGCACTTGTTCTAAGCCTTTCATTGACACTATTGATTACTCTATTCTGGAAAAGGATCTGTGACAATGGGATCTAACTGTGAAGCCACTCTGCAAGATTTAACAACCTCCACAAGTCTGCTAAGTTCATATCCCTCATGAGCCCCTCTCATGCTCTTGCTGAGATACCGTTCTGGTTTTGAGATATCCAGTTGGGGGTTTAGTGTCATGTTTGGGTCCCCTCTTTTTAAGATTAGATGGTGTGTGAATGCCTGGATTTTTGGGGTAAGTTCATTCATGAAGGCAGGGTTGTCACTGTTCGGACTGTATACGTTTAGTAGTACTACCCACTTACAGTTTAGATCCCCTACTATTAGTAGTGCTCGGCTCTCTGGGTGTTGCCATGTACTGTGCCTTAGAGTCCAGTTTTTCTACTTATCAGAATCATGACTCCACCTTTGTTCTTGCTAATTCCTGCAGCACATGACTGTCCTACCCAACCTCTGTGCAAATGTTATTCCTCCCACCACTTAGCAAATGTGACTGCTGTAGGTATGCTGCTTTTGTCCCAGGTTTGCAATTCCTGTAGGTATGCATCTTGTGTCCTGAGTTCTTCCAGTGCTGTAACACCATCCTTTGTTTCTTCCTCTCCCTTTACGTTTCATGTTGTTAGTTTGACTACTTTATCCCCATCATTGTTTAACTTTCTTTTGTTGAAGTAATACCTTTGGCCGAAGCCCTGCATAATCATTTCCTGGTCTATGCTGTTCCCCCTGAACAGTCACTGTTCTGCTCTTAGTGCATCCAATACTCTTATCCTGGTTTACCAGTTTCCAACCACCCAAAGTAACCTTGCAGTTCTCCTTGTGTCTGATTATGGAGATGTAGTCACAATCAGGTTGGTCTGTGCAGCCACTCCCCAGATCTGTTGCCCTCGCACTGCCAATTGTCTATTTCTGCTGGCTAGTAAAACTGTTCAAACCTTTTGTTAACACCTAAACACTTACTAGCATTCTATATAAATGGCAAAAGTTAACATCTGTGAACAAAGTCTTAACATGAACATGCTTAGATCAAACTTGTAGGATGCTAGTAGGTAAACATTCACAGCTCCCATGTTTTCAGAACCATAAATTATGTTTTAGTGTTTAGCATAACAGAAATAACCAATCCTATATCCCCTTCAATTGTCCTTCCTCACATCCCTTATGATACTGTTGAGATGCATTCTGGTGTAAAATGTCTCATATGATTTTTCTCCCCCAGCCCCAATACAGTTGTACCCTTCCTCCTTACACCACTTCCTTAGCCAGTCATTGAAATCCTCTATCCTTTTTTCCCTGATCATGCTGGCTCTTGGTAATGGTAACACCTCAGAGAAAGCAAGCAATTTCACCATCTCTCTTCAGGTTCCTCTACCACCCTGAATCTTTCCTGTACCACCCCATCTCCTCCCCAGCTAAGTCATTTGTACCAAGGTGTATAACTGTTAGTGGTTCTCCCCAGCTCCCTTCACCAACTCCCCAATTTTTGGGCACACCCACTCCGCTGTCATCTCTGGCATGCAAACCACCTTCCTACTCATATTTGGCCTCCCCTTCTTTCCCCAGTGAATACCCTTAAGTATGGAATCCCTCAGAATTACCACTCTTCCACCTCTCCATTCCTGACTCCCTCTTTTCCTTCTTTGATTGTCTTATGAGCTTCTCTCCCATTTAACTGCACCCCCTTCATCAAGGTTACCTACCCCACCCTTATTCTCTCCAAGCCCTGCTTGCCTGACATCACCATAGTTTCTACTTGCCCCATCCTGTCCTTTCTGTCCTCACACCCTCTCCTTCCCCCTCTTCCTCCTGCCAACATCCCCCAATCCCTACTCCACACTCCATGTTCTCTCTTCCCCACCTACCATGAATACTTTGTACTGTCCTAACCCTCTTCCCCTGTCTTACTCCCCCGACCCTGCTGTCTTAACCTGACCTCTCTCCCACTTGCTGTTGCCCCCTCCTCACTTCCAGATAGTGGGTGAAACCTATTCCTTAAAGGCACCCTTTTGAATGTTCCCACCCCTTCCCCCACCCTGGGCTCTCCTGCCCTCTGAGGTAGGGGTACCCCTGGAACTTGGGTTAAGACTTCTACTCCTATCACCTGCTTGCCAACCCCACTTCCATGGGATTTCCCCATCTGTCTTTCTCTCCCCTGCACAGCTCCTCCTATGGTCCACACCAGCTTCCCCACCTCCCATGTGAGCTGCCTTACTTCTGCCCTTAGGCGCTCTAGGTGTCTGCATCCTAGACAGCCCCACTACCCATATCTTCCTCAGAAATACAGTCACTCCACAACCATTACAGCACACCACCCTTGTCCCACTATCCTGATGCCTGTACATGTTCCTATTCCCCCTACATCCTCCTAACCTTTGGCCCATTCACCTTCCAGATAGAAACCTCTGTATATAATCATGACAGAGTTGAAAAAGACCCTGTGCCACTTTCCCTTTCTGTCTCTTGTCTGTCTGATTGCGCAATCAAATTTTCTTGTGAGACCTAGAAACTGATCACTGTAACAGTCTGATTCTTCCCCCTGCCTTCACTTGCTGTCTCGTGCTGTTTCTATCTTTTCTTCCCCTTGCTTATTTGTGGCTGTAAAATATATGTGGATCTTTATGTGAAACTGGGTTCTCTGGTTCAAAAATGTATATAGTTACATTGTTGAAATGGTTGCAAAAGCTATTTGGAACTTGGGGTTAATATTGAGATCCAGTTTGACCTACACAAGCTCACTTACAGAGTTGTCAACAGGAGATTAGTTCTGGGACACAATATTCTATTTTGTTGCACCTGCAAGGAAAGAAAACCGACATTTCTGATACATTTTCAGAAAACAGGTGTCTGTTAATTAGGCCAGGATGCAGAAATTAACTGCCAGGCAAAGACTTCTATATAAAGAGTACAATATTTTGTTAAAGAGAGATTGAAATTCGAAATTAGAGATACTTTCAGATGAGGGACTTTGCTTTCTATGTTTGTACTGCCTTTGTAAATAGCTGTCCCGAACACTGACATATATTTTTTTATTTTACATTTATTGATAATAATAAAATGCTATTTGTGAATTTTATAAGTGCTCCTGGCTTTCCTATGCTTCTTGATCTATGCTTTGATGACAATAATCCAGTTGGATATGGCTGCAAAAGCCTCAATTCCCCGTTGTCCTAGGCAGCTAACCCTCAATACTTCTACTCCCACCTCGTCTTTGAACCTCAATACAAATATAAGCTGATCCCAGATAGGGATAGCTGCACTCCCTTGCCTGTGTTACCCTTTTGGGTTAGTCCCAGATAGGAGCTGGTTGCCCTTTCTAGCACTCTCCTGATCTGTTATATATTTACAAGCTGACCCTAGATAGGGATCAGCTGCAAACCCCTACCAACACCCAACAACGTATTTTCTGCCCTCCTTTAACAATTACCTACCATCCACCGACCAGCATGGCCTGCAACCTGCAGTCCTCCCTGTTGACGCTCCAGACACCACTTACGTAGATGCCACACTTCTGCTTCATGGCATTTACACTTCGTGGTCACTCACTCAAGTAGGCACTTGGAGCTCTGGAGCTCTATAAATTACAGCCACCCTATTGTCTGGCATGTAGTGCGTGGTCAACAATGGCATCTGAACGGACCCTCCCACACCCACCCTCTAGTGACTTTCTCCCTCCTCCCACATGGAAAAGCCCCCAGTAATTGCCTAATTTCATGCCAGCATGTTCCTTTAATTCAGTCCCCCGAAAGAATTATGATTTGGAAATGAAAATCAAAGTGAAAAGCACACTTCCTTGCCCTTGCCTGATCCTCAGCTCCCACACAGCAGCAGCAGCAGCTAACTGAGGACTGAACTACAGATTACTGCTCTTTTTATGTATAAAAGCTACATCCACCCTATTGGCTGATATGTAACGCATGATTGGCAATGGTGTCTGAACAGACCCTCCTCACCCACCCTCTAGTAGCTTCCTCCTCCTCCCACACACACAAACCCAAGTAATTGCCTGATTTCAGGCCAGCATGTCCCTTAATCCCATCTCCACAAATCACCATTTGGAAATAAAATACAGTAAAAACACAGTTCCTACCCTTGACCGATCCTCGCTACCACATGGTGGCGGCTGCTGCTGACTGAGAATCAAACTACAGATTATCATGCCTTTATGTGTAAAAGCTATGGTCACCTTATTGCCTGGCATGTAATGCGTGAACAGCAATGACCTCGAACAGACCCTCCTTACCTGACTTCTAGTGGCTTCCTTCCTCCTCCCACACACAGACCCCAGTAATTGCCTGATTTCATGCCAGCATGTCTCTGTAATTCAATCCCCACAGAATCACTATTTAGAAACAAAAACAAAGTGAAAACATACTTCCATGCTCTTGCCCAATCTGTGGCTCCTGCATGGTGGCTGCTGCTGACTGAAGATCGGACTACAGATTACCTCACCTTTTGTGTGTAAAAACTACAGTCACTCTATTGGCCATCATGTATCATGTGGTCAGTAGTGGCATCTGAGCAGATCCTCCTTCACCAACCCACCCTCTAGTGGCTTCCTTCCTCCTCTCTCACACACAAACTCCCAGTAATTGCCTGATTTCAGGCCACAATGTCCCTTTAATTCCCCCAGCAGAATCAGCATTTGGAAATTAAAACAACAAAGTGAAAAGTACACTTCCCTGCCCTTGCCAGATCCTCGGCTCCCTTACGGCAGTGGTTGCTGCTGACTGGGGATCAGACTACACACTAACCATGCCTTTTACAAAACTACAGCTTCCCAACTGGCTGGTGTGCAGTGTGTGGTTGAAACTGATGTTTGAACAGACCCTCCTTCACCTGCTCTCTAGTGGCTTCCTCCCTCCTCCCACACAAATAAACCCTCAGTAATTGCCTGCTTTCAGGATTTTAGGCCAGCATGGAGGGATTCACCCATAACAGAGTGTGGGCTTACTAAGCATTAATCCACACCTGGTTGGGGGGCGGTTATGAGGCACAAGGCCGCAGGCAGAGTGACTTCATCCACCCAGGCATGGATTAATGCTCAGTAAACCCTTGCTCTGGAGTGGGTTAATCCTCTTATAAAATGGGCAACTTTAGAAGGTTACCTAAATAAATATTAAAAAAAAAAGTTTACATGAATTTTTAATAAAATAGTTCTTCCACCTAATGGATTTGTCCTTCTGAGGATGCCGTAATTGTAGTTCTCCAGCAGGTGAATTTGTGCTAATGAGGATGATGTAGTTGTAGTTATTTCATGTTTCTCTAGTGGAGTGATCTGAAAAGGTCACTTTACATTGCTGTCACTCAGGATTTTGTAAAGCAGCAAGGCAACTGTGGGTTTAAAGGGATTAACCAATGGTCAGGTGACCTGTTTTGACAAATCAGAATACAGGATTTTGGCACCCATTATATAAGTCTCTTTTATTCAATCCCCCACAGAATCACCATTTGGAAATAAAACAGATTGCAAAGCACACTTCCCTGCCCTTGCCTGATCTTCAGCTCCCGCATGGTGGCAGTTGCTGCCAAAACAGTATGCAGGACTGCCACACAGCCCAAAGGGTGTTGTGTTATACTCCAGTATAGGCAATCCAAGTTCAAAATGAGCTCAGGAAGCGGGCTGAGTGGCCCAGAGCTGGGGATGGCACTACTGTGCAGCAGTGCTTTCAGTTCAGGGAGGGATGGCACAATGTTCAGCCACCCAGATGGCACCTTGTGGTAGGCTGGGGAACCTTCCTTTGCAAGGTGCACCATGCATAACAAGGCTGGCCTTAGGGCTATGCACTGTATCAGGTGAGGTGGGCGGTCAGAATATGGTAAAAAAAGCAAGCTATCAAAGCAGGATGAATCCTCAATCATTGCAGCCCCTGCACTGCCTGCAGGACACTGGGGATTTTCTGGATTTGTGCTGCAGGAGAAAGAGGATGGCCCTACCCCCAACCCTGCCACAGGTGAATATCCATGGGGAATTTTACCTCAGGTAAGTCCCTGAGATCATGGATAATGGGGGTGGGTGACTGGAGGAAGACGTGTCAGCCAGAAGCCAGGAGGATAAAAACCTCTACAGAAAAAAACAATGGATGCAGCAAGTAAAAACTAAAAAAAAGCTGTCCAGTGGCGTGAAGGGCTGAGGAATCCGTGCCTTACCTCCTGCCATGCCGGGGACCTGTGTTCTCAGTGTGAGCGGGTCGCTGGGGGTCAGCTGGGGAGGAGGAGGATCGAGCATCCCCAGGACAGCTCTCCTCCTCTGGGGAGGTGGGGGATCAGTGATCAGTGCCTGCCTGGTTCCTAGCAGAGGTTATGGGCTGACACACTGATGTTGCAAGAAGGAGGGGCAGAGGTGGGGCAAAGCTTGGCGTGCATATGCAAGGGAGCATGCATAGCACCGCCATTGGTGAAAAGAAGAAAACTGCCAGCAGCTGGATAATGATGGGCATCATGGACCCAGCCAGTTGGACTCAGTAGAACCTGATCCTGTGTGTGGCAGGGGTGAGCGCTCCCCCACCAACCCCACCGGGGGGGGCAAGCCCTGGGAGCAGAAGCTGAGTGCTGGTGGTTGATTGACGGAGCTGGGGTGCTTGCCTGAATGTGGGCTGCCAGCACGGGAGAAAAAAATCAACTTGTTTCCATACATTTAGTCTGTCTATAGACAGTCTTCCTCTACTCCAGAATTTACTTACTATTCTCCTTATCTTTGTGCCATCTGCAAATTCAATTACCATACTTGAGATCCGGGATTCCAGGTCATCAATTAAAATATTAGGAGTCCCAATACTGACCCATGGAGAAACCCACTGGTGACTTCCTTCCTTTGTGATGTTGTCCCACACCCCACTATCAGCTGGTACTGGTTGCACAAAAGAAAAAAGCAGAAGGGCTGGCATGACTGCCAGTTGGCAGGCTGGTTTACATGCTGCCATGCTGAGCCCAGCACGCCATGGAATAGGACAAGCTGTAATGTGAGGAACCAGACACAGGGGTGACCTCTGGGCTCATCCAGTGAAGAGACTAGCCTGGTACTGAGTAGCTGCTCTCAGGAGTAGGGGACTTATGGATGTCCACCAGTGAACTGAAGTCCTAGAAGATTTGTTGCCACAGCAGTGGTTGACCCCTGCATCACTAGCTGACCAGGTACTATGGTTCCACAGAAGTGTGAAACCCACTTCAGTAACCCAATAGCTTATATCAAAGTGGGAAAACTTATAAAGTTGTGCAGAGTAGAACAAGCTCTAACCTGAGTTACAACCTCATCCACTGGTGTGTGAAAAGGATTAGGTGGGGTTGTGTGGTTCTTGTTGTGAGATGGGGTACAACCTTATTAAAATGACTCCAAGGTCCTGACTCATATCCAGGGTCAGGATCAAGTCTCCCTGTACAGTCCAAGCATAAAGAGTGATGAAGCATTGTGTTCCCACCTGTAACTACTGACTTCTCAGTAAAGTGTGATATCTGCTTAAAAAATGGACAGTGTGATTTATTTTTGTCAGAGCAGAGGTCTGAGCTGTACTCTCCCTATGGCTGGGAACCTGAGTGGTGTGCAGGGATTGACGATGCTATAGTAGGGTTGCCCTCTGGCCAGCAGTCCATCTCACCTCTAGACACAGAGGGTCTCCCTGGGCTTTGCCCCATTAGCAAGCCCCAAAAGAGGGTCATCAAGTGGTGCCAGCAGAAAATGAAAGTTATGTACTTACCATAACTGGTGATCTTCCAGAACACCTCTTCCAGTGAGTACCACTTAGGGGTCTGCGATGGAAGCACTAGGACCCCACAGGTGCAAATCATTTGTCCAAGGGGTCGGCAGTGACTACCGACTATGGCACCTGCATGATATTGTGTGGTACCACGTGCATACCAATAACCACTGCTGGCTTCCTCACCTACCTCAGTTCTGCTTGCCAAGAGAGAAGCAAAGTTTTTTTGGGTGGGAGATAAGCTGGGACATGCAGAAAACTAGCCCAAAGGGTTGGACAAGGGATATAGGAAAATAAAAATAACCAAATATATAAAACCCAACTACCATGAGACCGGGCACAGCTGAGGTGAAAAAGAAGAAAAATGCTGCCTGGGATTCTGAACCAAACTCAAAAGTAAACCCCACTGTCCAGAAAACAGTAGTTAGGCTGGTAAATAACTGGGAAGAAAGCAGAAGTCCTGTATGCATATAAGCTCTTCCTAGTAGGTGGTAAAAGAGAAGTAGCCAAGGAGGAAACTCCTTTGCATGCTAGGAGGCAGACAGACATATTTGGCCAAGTTTATGTGCTGGTGTGTCACTCAAAAGGTTCCCCAGTGCATACAACTTAGACCTGCTGAAGGTCAAGAGCCACAGGTAGGATCTGTACTAGGCTGCCGGTACTAAACTTGAATTTCCAGGAGTGAAGAAAATGTAGGGCAGAGTTTGGTCTTACAGGTCCCAAGTGCTGGAACATATTACTCACTGACCTTAGGTCCTGTTTCAGCCCTCTGCCAACATGGGCTATCATTTCTCAGAGACTGCAAGATAATGTTCCATTGTCATGTGTACAATGCATAGATACTAGACTGTATTCATGCATGCATGTGTTCTCAGATTAGCCTTGTATTGGAGAAATGTAACTTATATTTCAGTATTATTCAGGTTTTGATATTGTGTTTCAGGGTCAGAACTGAATTCCCTATATACTTTATACTGCATGTCAACTTGTGTGTGCCATGTAACAATTCTGTACTCATTCTGATCAAGACACTGCTGTGAATGAGCCCCTTTTGAGGATTTGAATAAAAATATTGATTTCTGCTTGTTAGCCCTGTAATTCAGTCACTGGTTTCTGCTGAATCCCAGTGACAGTATTTGGATCTCTGAGCATCTGCTCAGGTAACTTCGATACTGCAAAGTAAAGTGCACACGACTGCAAATCAGAGCTGAGAAAAAGGGTTCAGATATATTTAGCAAACACCCCGTACACAATAATATATAAACAAACTCAATTAAAAATACAACTGGGAGTAGTAAAATACATCCCCAAAAGTAGTATAGCAAAGGCACCTTTAAACTATGCAAACTTGCAATACAGATCAACATCGATTCATACAAAGGACTCCTTTTTGGTATACAGCACAGCCTGGTCAATTTTTTGGCTGCTGTCATGCAGAAACTTGAGGACACTTTACAAGAACAAAGGAAAACATGAACAGTAGCAACCTCTAAGATCTGAAAGCTGATTTAGAGTTGTTGGATGGACTGATACCTTTTAGTGTACCAACATACAGTGTATACAGTACAACAAGATTCAGCACATTACTTTCAGTGAGTGAGTGTGTGTGAGACACAACTGTGTGACTGGGTGGGGGTGGGTGGAAGAGAAGATCCTGCTTTTACCCTGTCTTATAGCTGGGAGGGACTGAAATACAGGGAGAGCAACAGGCTTGCTCAGGGGCCCGCAGAGAGTCAGTGAATGTGGTGACTACTGTCATCTGCCTGTCTTGGTTTTGTGCTACCATCTCCTGTCATGAAACCAAGAAATGGACCCCTTCAGAACCCACCTCTTGTCACCTTATGGCTTCATCCCACAGTGGGTTGTCTCCAGCACTTCCCTCCAATATCCAGTATGGAGGCGGGGGGACCTGCAGAATACAGCTGGCCCACTAAGACAACATATTGTAGGGTGGGGGAACGGTGAAGACACACTGCCATTGAGCACTTTTCTTTGGTTTTCTCTCATCCACCAGCAACTGGAACCACCTATAATGCCAAGATGTCCTGTTGTCACCCATGACATACAACACTGCTTCTCACCTGGCAGAGGTGCATGTGCTGCGAGACAGTGGCAGCCCTCCTCCCTCCCTCACCCTCAAGTCTGAGAAGCTGCCTTAGCAGCACTCCAACAACTCCTCTGGTTCAGGGCAGGAAGCTGCATCTCCAGCATGGTAGGAAATGCATTTCCACTGCCATCTGTGGGCATTAAAATGAATTAAACCCGGTTTGACTACCAGACGCTGATTACGCATGTGTGTAGTGCTCCATCCCTCTTAATGCCAATTTCAAGCAGGCAGTACACAGTTTGGTATGAAGCACAGGCACCAAGTCTTGTCAAGGCTATCAGTGTTTGTGAATGGTCCATGGTCTACTTGTATGACAGCCCCTGCCCCTCCACTGCAAAAGGAAATTTACTTACAGTAACTCTTTATCTTTCAAAGTATCTCCTCCAGACAGCCACGCACTTTGATGTTAGGTAAGAAGGCATTAGGACCCTGTGGGAACCAGATTATTTGGGGCAGGAGACACTAATAATAGTACTGACATATAGCAGCATGCCATGCTTGCAGTATATAAAGTATTATATAAAGCAGTGCTGGACCCAGGAAATTGTCTCCCTGGAGCGATGGATGGATTCAAGACATGGTGGGACAAGATGAAAGACAGGCATAAAAGTGTTGAAGGGAGACAGTTTTGATGGGGGGCAGAACCTTCAGCAGTTGCTGAGAAGAGGCTCCACAATTTAAGCAGACTTGATAGACCAACAGGCTGGCAGATTTTTTATATTAGTATATCTCTGTACCTTTTTTTTTTTTTTTTCTCAGGAGAGCAAAAAGCTAGAGATAAAAACATTTTTAGAATAAATTTAATAAAACAGGAAAAGGCATAGAAGGCCCACCTGTTGGCCACCCAATGCCTTGTGGGTAGTGTGACATGCTCTCACGCTGACCTCCCAGGTTCAGGAGTGGACTTGGGAAACCAGCGTGGTGGCCCAGAAGAACTGGGGAGGCACTGTCATGCAGCAGGACTCCCTGCTGGGGAGGGAAAGACATTAGGTTCTAGCGACCCCGGTGGTGGGCCAGGGAGCTTGCCTCCTCCACAGGAACATGCTAGCTGTGTGCAAGGTCTGCCGGGACACAGCCTGACATCTGGGAGATGAGTGGGGAAAGGGACAAAAAGGGTAAAATCCTATGTGTCCCAGTGGCCATTAATGACAGTGAGTCTGTACATTTGGAGCCTTCCCCATGTAGATCCCCGCTAGGGAGACAGCAGGGTGAATGGTGGTAGAGTGTGCCAGAGGTGCCTGGTGAAGGCAATAGGCAACATCCAAGGGTCAAAAAATTTGATGAAAAATAAGAAAGCCCACATGTTCTTGTAAGAAGGGATGAAAAAGACAACTTAACTTTGCAGTCCATATACCTGCTGGTGTGAAGAATAAGAAATTGGAGATGAGAACTGGGGATGGTGGGAGTCATGTATGCCTCTACGGAGATGACACCCTGAAAGACAGACTTATGGTAAGTAAAGTAAGCAATGGTATATAGGTCCCTGGTTCAGCCTCACCTGGAGTACTGTGTGCCATTATGAAATCTGCATCTATAGAAGGACAGAAACAGAGTGAAGGCTGTGCAGAGGAGGGTAACCAAGAACTTCCAGGGACAGCAAAACAGGCGTACAGAGAAAGGCTGGCAGATCTGAACATGTACATGCCTAAGGTGTAAGGGATGCGGGATCATGATTGAAACATACAAATCCCTCCCCCAGGTAAATAAAGTAGATAGCAGGGAATGGTTCAGACTGAGTGAGTGTACAAACATCAGGTCCAACTCCATGAAGCTGGTGGAGGGGAGAGGGGGCATGTCTAAGAGAGAAACCAGAAAGTTCATTTTTATGGAGAGGATCGTGGAGGGGTGGAATCAGATGTTGGAGGAGGTGGTCTGTGCAAAATCAGCAGGGGGTTCAATCAAGCGTGTAGCAGATACTAGGGTTTGGTAAAGACTGCACCAGAAGGGGGGGAAGGGAGAGTGAGACCTAGGACTCCCTCATTCAACATTATCTAGATAGGAATGGGCAGACATGATAGGCCACCGGGACTTTTTCTTCCAAAAGACTCTCTGTATGTAACTTCCCTATCTTTCTAGTGTCAATGTGATCCATAACACCACAAACTCTTTGGTGAAGTGTCCAGCAGTAACAATCCCCGGACAAAGGTGGTCAGAGACACCAGGACTCATGAAGAAAGCAAAGTAGTACAGCCAACCAAAAGCCAGCTTGTTTCCTAGATTGGACATCTAGGATGTAGTGTTTGTGAAGGTCTGAGGCTAAAGGCTTTGATTCCATTATTTTTTTTTTTTTTTTTTTACAATTTATTTCTGAAGATGTCTCAGCTGAGATTCAACATCTCATTTCCAGTGCAGTCCTGCTTCTACCCATTAGAACACCTCAGTGGACCGGCACACTGAGAGGTTAAGTGACACCAAGGTGACACAGTGAGTATCTGATTCTAGTGGGTTTGGCCCTGCAATCTCCCAGTTTCCCAGCTGGTGCTAGAGCACAACACTAGACCACACTGTCTCTGATTATGTGAGTTTATAAAACCAATACTGTCCTCCACATAAGTGTCCTTGCTGTAAGTTGTATCCCCACCACTGATGCTGTCAGTTACCAAGTGGTGATCCCAGTTAAGGTGGTAATTTTCCTCCATTTCTGGCACTGCACATTATCCAGGATGACCTCACCTGCACCTGTCTCACAAAAAGAACTTGACTAGAGAACTTGAAGGGACACTGTCAACCTTTTTGCTCATATTATTTCTAGTTGAAAATCCACATTTTATGACTGTGTCTTTTCTCTAAAATTCATTGATATTGCTGGTTCCTTTATGTGCTTCCTTTCTTAGTAGAACAGAAATGCATGGTAATGGTAAAATTATACCCAGCCTTGTTCTGTTTCAGATCCTTGATCAACTCTTACTGCACTTCCTGAACATTACGAACACCCCCAAATAGTGCAGCCACTCATAATACAATAGTCTCAGGCTGGCCTGGTGGTGCTGAGGGTTGAGGTGCTGGACGCCACACCTCATACAACGCCGGCGACCCGGGTTCGGAAGTGAGCTCGGGGAGCCGGCGGTCAGCAGGGGCGGGACAGGATTGAGCGCCCGCTGGCCTGTTCTCCTGTCCTGGGGGGTGGGAACTGTGGGGAGCTCAGTGCTCCGGCGAACCCTGGGGGAGACTGGGGGTGCTGCAGCTGCGCCGAGCTGCAAGTAACCAGCGTGCCTGGTGCTGGCAGGGTAGCCGTGCACCACTGTGTCAGGATGTGCACATGCAGGGGAGGGGGCGGGCACAACAGAACAGAGGAAAACCCCGGTTCCACGGGTAGGCAACGACACCGATCTCCATGCCCACGACCGTGTCCGACGCAGCCAACCTCCATATCTCCGTCCAAGGGCCCATGCCTCAAAGCTGGAGTCTACAAAGTTAAGAGCACCCAAGGTAGGAGGGGTGGCCCCACCCTGAAGGGGTTAAGCTGGAGGTGCCAGTAGCGAGGCAGGAAGGTGGAGGAGAGAGGCTAGGTTGGGGGGGAACTTCAGGCAGGACAGGACAGATCGGATGCCTGACAGAGGCTCCTGGAACCATGATCGGAGGGAAAAAGACTTGAGAAAAAAAATGATGCAATAGTCTCCGCTCCTCCCACTGCATCATGAGTGGCTAGACTGCATTGGGGGGTGTTCAGAAGTCCAAGAAAGATGCAGTGGAAGTTAATCAAGGAATGTATACAAGCACATTTTTGTGTGGTACTGTAGCACCAGTATGGTGAGCAGTCTGTTTTTCCCTTTTAGAAAGAAAAAGGAATCAGAATCAAATAACCAGTCAGCAATCTTTACAGAATACAAGCAATCACAAAATGTGCTTTTTTTAAACTAGGGAAAATTTGAGGCCTAAGAGGGTTGACAGTGTGTGTTCGTTTAATGTTCAACTGGATCATTCTTCCACTGCCTCGGCATTATAGCACTTTACATACTCTGACTGAATGAATGACTCTGCATAGCAAAGATGATTCACAAGTAATATATGTGATTACATGGACTGGAATTTTCAAGACCTGCTATTGGAAAGCTGATCTAGCAAATGACATTAATAGCTCTAGTCAAGTTCTTTTGAGAAACAGGTGAAGATTATGGTCTGTACAGCATCCCATAATCCGAGTACAGTACAGGAGCCCCAGGACATGAGAGAATGATAGAGTGGCTTCATCTGTACACCTACCATCACCTTGGCCCACCTGGAGTGATGGAGGGGCACCACTAGTGAAGACACATGATTAGGGAAGGTGGTGATGGTCCCTGCACCCTATGTCCCCCACCCTTTTTAATTGTTTTTTTCCTGTGTGTGAATTTTAGTGCTCATGAAAAGTGCTGGACTGATTGACAGCACTGAAACCTGAAGTCCTCTACTTATCCACGACAGGTACAGCACAGGTGATCACAGAGCAAGCTTCCCCACACTGCCCTACCTATGTGCCTCAACCCTGCCATAGAGGGACCACCACATGAGTGAGAAGGTAGTTCAGGACTCCATGCCCATTCAGTCCTTGGCTTCTAATGTGAGATGTGAAGGATAAGTATTTGGAAATACTGGATGAACTGGGCATGCGAAACCCCAACAATGACTTTTCTTGAGTTATAAATTTTGCTTCCCTTCAAAAAAAGCACTTGAAACACTGTTTCTTTGAACAGGACGGTCCTAGCATGAAAACCTCTCTACAGCAGGGTGGGAAATTACATGGGGGGGCGATGGTAAATGGCCATTATGCCCTGCCGCACAATTCAGGTAGGGTTAGAATCCCTTCACAAACAGTGATATAGCTTCTTGGTCCTCAAAAATGCAGATGATGGCCTTAGAAATTTTAAATTTGAACTTTATACTATGTTCAATCAAGGTATTGTTTTATTCCAAATTTGGATTGCTGAGAATTGCATGAATCTCACTTCCAAGGTAAGGTAGTGTCATTATGTGTGGTTCATAGTTCAGTGCTTATGTAACATATAATGGAATTATGTAAATGGTTATTGGATACAGAGGCCAGCATAGAATGACTTGTGCTTAGGTACTTGGATGCTTGAATTGAATCGTTTGATAATATTTGATGGTTATGGCCTTTCTCTGTATCCCACCTGTAGGAAGGAAGGAGGCTTGGATTAGGATTATGGAGCCCCCCCGGTGGGATAAGAGTGCCGCAGAAGGAGGAGGTGTCGGGGAGGATGGTGGGTGAATGCGACTCGCTCTAAGCAGAGTGAGAGACAGCTGCTCTGATTAAATAGGCTGTGGGGGAGGAGCTCTTCCCCCACATAATTACAGGCAAGCCAATCAATTGTGTCAGCATAGCCCAGTAGGCAATTTATTTATATACAAATTGTTGACTGAGAAAGGAACACTGAGCCAAGGATCATTTTCAAGTGACACCCAAGGAGGGGGATTACAGGAGGGCGGGTGCAATAAAGATAAAATCACAGTGTGTAAATGAGAAACTAATAAATAATGCACAGAGAGAACAGTGCAAACAGGGAATGCTCATTAAATGTAACAAACATCTGTCAATGCCGAACATTTAATGCTTGTTAAACAATTTTTTTTATAAAGTCTGACCCAAACTTTTGAAGATACTTGTTTTAGGATTTGCCTTATAGACATGACATGTACCATTTACAGTATATCGGCCGAAATGTCATTTCACATCAGAGATGCCAAAACACTTTTCATCCAGGATTTTAAAAATGAGACTTAGATGGGCCTACGCAACTTGGTATAGATTATGCTTGTGCAACTTCGATAATCTTTGGCTGTTCGCCTCTCTTATCTGTGGGATATACCACCCTACAGGGGTACGAAGGCAAGGAACCCTAGAAGAAGGCTCCACTCCTACAGCTGCCACAGGATTATGAACATACAAAGAAGCCAGAAGAAGGCCATTTGGTCTATCAAGTCTGCTTGTGTTGCAGGGTCCACAGCTTGAGCTACTATCCCTGCTCCCTCTCCTCACTCCTCCCATCCTCCCTACCCATGATCCTTACCCACCCCTTGTACCTGTTCCAGCCTCTCTTAAAGCTGCCTACTGTCTTCAATGAGATTACCTCTTCTGGCAGCACATTCCTAGTGTCCACCACCCTCTCTGTGAAGAAGTGCTTCCTGACCTCCCTCCTAAACCTTCCATCCTCCAGCTTAAGACTGTGCCCCCTCATGTTATGGTTGCCACTCAGTTTAACGAGACTCTCCTTATCAACCTTATTTATCCCTTATAAGTACTTGAAGGTCCCACTCATGTCCCCTCTCTCTCTCCTGTCTTCCAGGAAGTACATGTTCAGTGCCCTCAAACTCTCCTCATATGCCTTACCCTGCTGACCAGCTATCATCTTTGTAGCCCTCCTCTGGACCCTCTCCAGCAGGTTAATGTCCTTTTTGAGGTGTTGGCACCAGTACTGAACTCCATAATCTAGATGCGGCCTTATCAGTGACCTGTACAAGGGCAGTGTAACCTTCTATCTCCTACTACTGATCCCCCTAGATATGCATCCCAGCATCTTGTGTGCCTTTGCTGTAGCTTTCTTGCACTTCTTGCACTGCGTGGAGTGCTTCAGGTCACTAGTGATCATCACTCCCAGGTCCTTCTCTCCTTGATGTAGATACTAGACTCTACCCAGGTAGTACTCTGTCCTCGGATTCTTGGCTCCAATATGTATAACTTTGTATTTTTTGGCACTGCAGCCAAGTTGCCAGATCCTGGACCACCTCCCTAGCTTTTCCAGATCTTCCTGTAGGTCCTGTATCCCTTCAGCTGTGTCCACTCTCCCACAGAGCTTGGTGTCATCCATGAATAGGCACATTTTGCCCTTAATGCCATCTCCAATGTCACTGATGAAGACACTGAACAACACCGGCCCCAGCACCGAACCCTGAAAGACCCCACACTAGTTACCTGTCTTGTGCCAGATAACTCTCCCCCCACAACCACCCTCTGGGTTCTGTCCTTCAGCCAGTTTTCCACCCATCTGGCCATCTTTTTCCAACCCCAAGATCCACCAACTTCCTGATCAACCTTTGTGGGGCACAGAGAGGCCTTGCTGAAATCAAGATAGAGGATGTCTACCGCTTGGTCCCTGTCTACTGTTTTCATGACACAGTCAAAGAAGTCAATCAGATTTGTTTGACACACTCCCTCCATGAACCCATGCTGCCTTGCATCCTGGAGACCATGCTCTCTAGATATTACACCAACCTTTCCTTTAGTATGGTCTCCATGAGGTTGCCCACAATGGAGGTCAGACTGACTGGTCTGTAGTTCCCTGGGTCATCCTTGGGACCGCTTTTGTGGAGCAGCACTACATGTGCTGTTCTGCAGTACTACACCTGTCTCTAGTGAACTATTAAATAGGTCTGCCAGTGGCGCTGCCAGCTCCTCAGCCAGTTCCTTTAGTACGCTTGGATGTACTCCATCCAGGCCTGGTGATTTGTCCACCTTCAATGCCAGCAGCCCTTCCCTCACTCCATCCTTGTCTATCACTATATCTGTGTTCCCCTCCCCCTGCTCATCTTTTCCCTCCTGAAGGCACTGGTCCATCCTTCCCCCTGATGAAGATGGAACAGAAGTATTCATTTAGTGTCTCTGCTTTTCCCCCATTTTCCTCCACCCATTCCACCCCTTCTTAAGCCTAACAATCCCTTCCTTCTTGTCCCTTTTCTCACTTATATAGCGAAAGAAATCCTTCTCACACTTATTAATTCCTTCAGCTATCTGCAACTCCTTCTGTGCCTTTGCTCACCTGACTTTACTTGCCTCACTAGCCAACCTTAGGTAATTTTCCCTATCTACCTCTCTCTTGGTCTTCCTGAATTTTCTATAGGTCAACCTCTTTTCCCTTACTACCTGAGCAACCCCAGAACTGAACCAGCTTGGCACTTTGGCCCTTGTGTTCTTACCCCTGAGCCAAATGCACTCATCTCTGGCAACCAGTATTCCTTCCTTAATGATGTACCACCTTTGGTTCACCCCATATCTGCTCCGATGCCCTCCAGATGGCTCCTTAGCACTTCGCCCATTTTCCTGAAGTCCGCCCTCCTGAAAGCCAAGATTTTGGTCTTAGTCAGGATGCTTTTCCTGCCCACATCCAACTGGAACCACTCTGTGCAATGGTCACTATACAGGAGGCAGTATAGTACTGTGGGTTAAGGCTCTGAGCTGCAGATCTGGAGACCTGAGTTTGAATCCCACAGCCACCTAGGTGCATACTGTGTGATCCTGAGCAAGTCACTTAACTTCCTTGTGCTGCCAGGTCGCATCTGGAAACAAGCTTTGGCTTAGTGTGCTACTCCTGGTTAAACAATGTTCCCTTTCCCTTCCTTCCCCCCACTTCCTCCCAGTGGCTCCCTGACCATTATTTCCTGTACATACTCCCCATCTGTGAGCACCAGATCAAGAATTGCTTCAACTCTTGTTGGTTTAGTGATGCCTGAGTCAGGAACTCACTCTGCAGTCCTTCCAGGATCACCTGACTCCTAGCACATGTCATGGATGGTATGCTCCAGTCCACCTTGGGCAGGTTGAAGTCCCACAAAATTACCTATCCTCTCCACAGCTTCCGATATTTGTGAGCTCAGTTCCCTGTCTCTCTCCTCATCCTGACTGGGTGGTCTATAAACCACCCCTAGCCTCACATTTCTTCCTCTATTGGACCTTAACTGAATCCATAATGCCTTCCCCTCCGACTCCTCCCTCATGCAAGTTATTCCCTCCCTGATATGAACTGCCACCCCTCCCCCCTTTCCGACTACCCTGTCCCTCCTGTATAGTTTATAACAAGGGATTGCAAGGTCCCAGTCATGGTGTGATGTTGCCCAAGTCTCGGTTACTGCAGCTATGTCCACCCTCCTGTCCGCTATTAGTGCCTACAGGTCTTCCATCTCAGTTCCAAGACTTGTGCATTCAGAGACACCACCTCCACCTAGAATCTGACCTTCCTTCTTCCCTCTATTCTTATATTCACATTTATCCCCTCTGTGTGCACCCCTCCATGTACCCTTGTTATGTGTTCCTCACCCCCTCCACCCTTTGCTGTGTTCTTGCCCCTTCCACCTCCTCCCTCCAGACCTCTTCCATCACTGTGGGGTGGGGGGTTCAATTACCTCCTCCTCTCGGAGTCTGTGGGCCTGCACTCCCACTGTCCCTCCTCAGTAGTTTAAATTAAATGTAGTGGTTATGTTTTCCCCCAGTTTGTCCCCAAGTACCATCAAACCCTCCCTACTGAGGTGTAGCCTGTCTGGTGAAAAGAGTGCTTTGTTTGACCAGGTCTCCTCCCAGTCCCCAATACAGATGAACATCTCCACCCTGCACCATTTCCTCAGCCAGTCATTGAAATCCTCTATTCTTCTTTTCCTGGCTGTGCTGGCCCTTGGTACTGGCATCACCTCTGAGAAGGCCAATGAACTTCCTTCCTTCTTGCAGATCTTCCCAAACTCCCTGAACCTACTTTGCACTACCTCCACCTCTTCCCCAGCTAGGTCATTGGTTCCCAAATGTATAACTAAATTAGGTATTCCTCCAACCTCCTTACTATTTCCTTATTCCTTTGGGAATGAATCCCTTGGATAAAGGTACCTTAGGAAGGAGCCCAAAGAGACCAAAAGGTGTCAAGCAGCACAGGTAGGTGTGAACACCGATCTGTATTGAAGACCGGAATGGAGGTCGGAAAGTGTAGGATAGTGAGCAGCTTGAGCAGAGTAGCAGGAGACAATGGATGAACAGTGACCTGCTCGTAGGTCTGAATGAAAGGCACGAAGGCATGACTTCCTAAGGAGAGAGGGAACAGGTATGGCCCATCATCCAGCTCCATCCAACAGTGGAACCTATCTACGGAACCTAGGGAATAGTACTAATCTATCTAGATATTATGACCGTTGGCACAGAGGAGAGAAAAACCTCCCTTTGAGGAGGAAACCTCTGGGGATCCAAGGCCTAGGTCGTCTTCACTCCAGACTGTGGAATAATTTGTTCAGTGATGGCTCGGCTACTGCAATTTAGTATGCCAATCCAGGGGTGGAATCAATTTAGGGGAACACCCTCACCTCTGTCTCTTTAACAGGAACACCGTGAAGGGTTGCAAGTGAACTCTGCAACACGGGGTACACTGAACATGGTACCAACCACCAAGGCGGGAGGAGAAGAGTAATGACTGCCAAGGCACTCAGTCAGCTTACTGATCTAAGAACAAACCAAGTGAACCAGAGGTGGTTATAGGGAAAATAGCTTAAAGGGTGCCTCAAAACCCACTCAGGCAGCTAAAGGGGCCCTGCTGGTGAAAGCCCCACCCCTCGCTGCTGAAGTCTTAAATTCTACATCCAGAGGTGCTGTCAGTAAGGTTGATGATTGAAGGTCCACCTGAGAAGGACCCCGCTCTGAGTTTCACATGCTCAAGATGCAGACTTCGTGGGTGCAGAGTGAGACCAAGGGCTAAAGGCTAGTCCTGAGCCATAGAAGTAATGGACATGGTTGGCATGTCTCTGAGCAGAGAGAAGTAAAGTTGAGATGTAGCAATGGACCTGGACGTGGGTCTTGCTCGATATTCAATCATGAGAATTAGACCTTCATGTAGATTGGAATGAGCAATGGGGGATCCTGACGTGGGTCTAGATAAGGCAATTAGCAATTTGAACCACAGGAGTGCATGCCAACCAGGTCCATTAAGAAGCCAAATTAGGCCGGCCCACCGGTGCAGCAGTTGGATTTCCGCTTGCGACGCCCTGGCCCAGGTTCATGAACAGACCCAGGTCATTGGAGGGCTGGCCGAGGGAGAAGGATCGAGCATCTGTAGACTGCTCTCCTTCTCTGGGGGGGTGGGACTATGTGTTTGGTGTCAAGCGACACCCAGTGGAGAATGGGTTCTACAGCACACAGCCGCCTGGATCTCTCAGGGGTGGGGCGGGGCGGATGCTGGACGTCACTGCACATCCCCGCCCCTGTTTACAGGGGATTAAAACTACTGGGGCCTTTCGTCTCTGTGATGCCCTGCCCCCAGACCTCTCATTGCTGCCGATGCTGGCTCCCCTCTGACCAGATATTGGACTTGCGGCATTAGAGCAAGTGCCGCAACGCCACCCTCTGAGGGGGTAAGCAGGGGTTACTGGGGGGAGCACAGGCCATCATCGGGGGTGGAGGTCTGTGGGGTCCGTGGCCAGGGCACATAATACCAATGACAGGAAACACCAAAAAGCATAATAAATATAAAAAGGAAAAAAAGAAGCCAAATTAGGAGTGAATTGAACTTTTATGAGTGGGAGAGATGGTAATGGCCAGGCAAAGCTCGCAGCTGACAAGTACTGTAAGTAGGAGAAGGCTGCGAAGCTGGTATGTGAAGAAGTGAGGTTTGAGAATGAATAGACTTGATACGCTGATTGTGTTAATGCCAGGAAGGCTGGCATGTGCATGATGACTGGTAGCAGCAACACAGGACAGGAGCAGAAGCTGGGTGAGCCAGCTGTCGAAGAAATACATGAAACTGATATAAGCTGCTCCCACTACCTGGAGCCACAGTGCCTGCTGCGACATCGCAGTCCCCCACCGTGGGAAAAACAGAGAGCCACAAACTGGGCACTATGACACCAAACAGTTAATTAAACCAATTAAATAAAATAAATTGATTAAATACCAGCATCAGAAGCAGAGCTGACAGGCCATGGGGTAAAAGTCATATGCAGGTAAATACGTAGCCAGCAATAAGGATTACTGAGTGAATGCCAGCATTAACCAGGTAAGATAAAATAAATGAGCAAATGCCAGCAGCTGGTGCAGGGCCGACAGTCAGGGGAATAAACATTCAGAGGCAGGTACTTACTGATAAGCAAATAATGAGTGCTAAAATTTTTGATGGTATCAGTGCCTACGAGTCCCACAGGTAGGATAGCTGAGGAATAATAACAGGAATAATGAATGATGGCTGGTAGGGCTGGAAACCCCCAGAAGAGCACATAGTGGAGAAGCAGGAGAGGAGAGCCAGAAATACACCAGAGAAATGCGAGTGGCCGAAGCCACACCGACAGGCCCGCCCAACCGGAGAGCCACGGTCTGGGATGATGGAGATAGGAAGAGAGAGAGAAGCAGCTCTGAAACAGGGAGGGCATCTGGCAGACAGCAGGCATTAAGGAGGGAGGAGGAAGGGGCAGCGTGACACAGGCCACCACCGCAGCTGCCACAGAGCAGGGAGGGAAGACAGAGAAGGAGGGCTGAGAAACAGGCCACCATGTGTGGCAGACAGTATGAGAGGAAAAACCCAGTGGGAAGGAGCGGAGGAGGGATGAAGAGAGCCATACAGCGATGGCACCAGGAAATCTAAGGGAGTGTGAGAGAACACAAATGGCTGAGAATAAGCATCATGAGGAGAGAAGGAGGGGGATGAAGCTTTGAGATTCTGTACTGCAGCCATGATCTTACTGAATTAGAAATTTCTGAGCTGGAGTGACTGATTTCATCATGGACTGTAAGAACGATAGCCACTATAAGGCTCAGTATGTAAGAGTGTCAGAGTAACATGAAAGAAGTAATGGAATAGAATACCCTGACATTGGGCAGGCCGTCCCAAGTGAGGGTCTATGCTGAATATCATAATGCAGTGATAATCCAATGATAAATTCCTTAGAATACCAAGCTCCTTGCTGTTAAACAGACTGTAGGAGTTACCTAGACAGAATATTCATAAACTGCGCTGGAGGTGGACCGCTGTTTGAGCAGGGGCACGTCTTTGACTGTTTAGCTGAAGAGGTACAAGTAACGCTGAGATATGGGCCTACAGTAAATGTATGGTCCTACTGTATCACTGAGGTGTAGCATCTGGAAGCAAGGCATAGAGGCAACAACAGCTTCAGCGGACTGGTGAAGGCCTAAGAAATGAATAGCTGAAGCAGCATGGGCTGATGTGAGTGCGTAACAAACTCAGAAGCAATATGGAGGAATGGAGCAGTGGCTCTGAAAGAATGGCAAAAAGCAAGAGGATACAGGGACAAAAGCCAAAACACAGACAAAGAGGTGGATTGGGGAGGACGGTGGACAACCACCGACAGAGGCAAGTAACTGAGTGAATGAGGGGAACACAATGAGGAACAACAGAATGGAGCTACAGGCACAGAGAAGACACAGGAAGCAAGAAGAATAAGGGAAATCACAAAAGCAAAGAGGGAACGAAGACTGATGAAGAAGGGGAGAAGTGAGCCGGTGGCTGGAGGCAAGCAGCAGACAAACAGGAAACAAGCATGGACAGCAGGAGGAACCAGGGAGGGAAGTGAGAGAGCAGCGCCTCTGGCTGTAATGAAGAAAGATCTTGGAATGAGGTAAAAGGGGGCAGCCTTTTATGGCCTGAGCACGGGTGTGGTTAGTTGCTCCACCCCATTGAACCACAGGCATAGCTCACAAATGTAACATTTATGAGGTGGTGTAGAAAATGGCTATGTTGAAAGTTTGGAGTCAAAATAACGGAAAATAGTGAGTTATGAGTGAATGCTGAAATAGTGTAATGTTCAGTCATAACCTGGGCATTTTACTGTATTTGTACACCACATTTTCTGTATAGCCTTCTTATTACCATCTAATGAACCTGGTAGGTCAAAATTTTCAAATCCCTGCCAAACGTCATTCTATGACCGAACGCCATTCCGTACACAGGCACGAAACACATTTTGGCCAGGATTTGAAAATGACAGCTGTCATGTTCATGCAGGTGCTGTGATGAAATGGCTATGCTGAAAATTCTGGGTCAAAATATTGAAAATTTCCAAAGTTACAAGCCTGCTTTGAGAGTTTCAATGTAGGCTCATAACTTTGTTTTTTAATTAGACAAATTCTCAACATAGCCTTCTTATGACTCCACCCATGAACAAGGTCAGGAGAAAATGGTCAGCTCTGCCCAAAGGGAATTTTATGCAGCAACCACAAAATCACCTTTGGGACAGATTTGCCTAATCAACTGTCATTTTTATGAGCTGGGTTCCCAAAAGAAGCATGTTGAAAATTTGGGCAAAATATTGAACAATGGCCAAGTTATGCCACTAAGTATAAAACCCCACTGAAATACATTGAACTGCGTATCTGATTTCCTCAGTTTGTGGTCTGGCTTTGAAGAGCGAAGATGTGTCTGAGGTCCAGAGAGGATTACGGCACTTGACTCCAGGTGGGTAAGTAAGGGCTGGGGGTGGAGGGGGTGCTGAGTGGGAAGGTTGGGTGGAAGCACAACAGACATTGATGGAAGTTTTTCTTTTTTACAGGGTTTTAAAAAAGCATAAAGGGATAGTTTCGGATACATACATTCTAACACTGGGATTGGGCACCCCAGTGTCGGGCTTGTGGGGGACAAGGATGGACAACCTTGAGCGGAGGGGGGTCAAGAGAAGTGGTACCAGGTTTGGGCACCCTGGACCGCTTACATTTAAAGGGACACTGTCAGCTTTTAACTGATTTTTATAGCCTCTGTTAAAATGATATCTACACATTTATTTTTTACTGCACATCCTAGTCAGTGTTCCTGCTTATGTTAAAATGTGAACTTTTTTTTTTTTTTATAATTTTAGTATTTACTCATCCTGAGGTCAAATCCTACAGGTGACCTACCAGTCATATGGTACCGTCTAACATGGTATGGAAGCACCAGTAAATTTGTGCATGAACGAGGTTGGATTTTTTGAGGGCATGTTAGTTAAAATGATTTCTGAATAGAGGACAGTTTGCTGAGCATTACAAAGTGACTGTGCTGCTGAAACAAATGCTCTAACAATTTTATCTCATTATTTGAAATATAAAGTCATTACTCCAGGCATGCACATTAGCATCAATGCTAAGGCGTGTGGTCAGAGTCATGGCTTTATATTTCATATGAGTTGAACATGTTGGAGCACTCTTCTTAGTAGTGCAGTTACTTTCTAATACTCAGGAAAGTGTCCCCTATTCTGAAATTGTTTTAACTTACTTCTCTTAAAAAAAAAAATCCAAACTCATTTAACTAGTACATGTTTACTGGTGCTTCCGCACCATGTTAGAAGTGCATGCAGGGGACTGGCAAGCAGCTCAGGATTTCGTTCGGGATGAATAAATATAATAATTATGGAAAAACATCTGCAAATTTGCATTTTAAGATGAACGAGAGCAGTGACTAGGATGCGCAGCAATAAATGTATGTGCAGGTATTGTTTTTTAACTGAGTCTATAAAAATCAATTAAAAGCTGACAGTGACAAGCTACTGACTTGAAAGCTGATCAGCTGCTTGCTGACGACCAGCTTCATGCAAATCAAAGGACTGAAGCCCTCTCTGGAGCAGCTCAGTTCTTTGAAGTACACAAAGTTTCCGCCCCAAGCAGCAAATGGTATCACAACCACAGTACATGGTATTATTAGACTGCCAAGCCCTTGCTAGTTTGAGCTGCAATGGCCTGCAGACACTTCTCAAATTCCCTTTCAGTAGCAAAACGCTTGCAGCACTGTAGCATCAAACGAAAAGGGAGAGCACAGAAGTAATATTAGTGGACCCGGTAAAGGTGCAGTAACAAAACATTTAGTAGGGAGTAGACACAAAAAGCACTGGCTACAATACATGGACAGGTTGCCATCAAATGAAAGGATAAGTCACAGCACTGGATACGTTAAGTCAGTACAGTAACATGTGGTCTCCATTTCTGATTTAATGCAGAAATGTAGAATCTGTTGAAAGGAAAGGATCGGTAGGCCCATCTAGTCTGCCCTATTTTCCCAGCCCTTTCCACACCCTGGACCCTATTTGGTCATAAGTGTCCTTTCCTCCTCCTCCCTTTCCTCCATCTGTTATCCCCATGTGCCTATCCCATGCATGCTTGAAGCTCCCCACTGTCTTCGCCCCAACCACCTTTTCTGGCAGGCTGTTCCAGGCATCCACCATGCTTTCTGTGAAGAAGTATTTGCTCATATCCTTGTTAAACTCCCTCCAAGCTTCATTCCATGCCCCTGTGTTCTGTTAATCCTCCTCCTCTGAAAGAGACTCTCTTGCACCTTGTTCACCCCTGCAGGTACTTACAGGTCTCAATCATGTCCTCTCACTCTCCTCTCCTCCAGAGTATATGCTGTACTCCCACAGCCTCCCTTGTGTGGTTTCTCTTGCAACTCTCACACCATTTAAATATCCCTCCTCTGGACCACTTCCACCCTGTCAGTGTCTTTGCAGAGGTACAGCCTCCAGAAGTGAACATGGTACTCTAGGTGGTGACTCACTGAGAGCATTATGGCACCATCATTACCTCCCTTCTTCTGCTACAAACCCCTCCTATACACCCCATCATTTGGCTAGCCATACTGACTTCCTTGTTGCACTGCCCTACCACCTTGAGATCAACAGATATGATTACTCCAAGTTCCCTGTCTTGCTTGGTGGCTATATTGTCTCAGTCCACAACACTCACCGAAAATGTTTAAACTACCCTAATGATGACAGCACTAACCTGTTGTGCTGCTGTGTTATCAAGTTTTAATGCTACTGCTGAACGATTAACACCAGTCTCATTAAAGAGTTAATTTAGCTGAGTTATGTAGTGTATAAAGGTCATTCAAGCTTAATTATTGCTATTTATTTATGTAATTTACTGTGAATTTCTGTAACTGGCCAAATTTATTATTAAAACATTATAAAGCATCCAACCTGTCATGCAGCAATAGCGCTACTGCTTCTGATGCCGGTGACCCAAATTTGGGAACAAGTCCAGGACATCGGGGCCAGCCAGGAGAAGGGATGAGGCGGGGAGGGGTGGATGTTGTGGAAGGTATGCTTCACTTTGAAAGTCATTCTTATGCCAACATCCCCACAGGGAGGGAAAAAGCAGTGCGTGTGTGTGGGGGGCTAAGAGGTAATGCTCCTTCATTTGAGCAGCATGGCGGTCAACATGGCGAGATGACAATATATCCACCAGGGTCATAGGAGTAAAAATTATAAGTAAAAAGAGAGACCCATTTCAAATCTAACCAGAACCACTTACACCCTCTGTGACCCTGAGCAAATCACTTAATCTCTCAGTGCTTCAGTCCACCCACCTACAAAAATAGGTAATAGCAAGACTCCGTTTAAAACGAGATGTTGCATCTCAGCTAGGCTATCAGGTAAATTAACTGTAAACAAGGGCAGAAGCAGGTCCCAACTAAAAATGAGATGTTGGATCTCAGAGGGGTTAACAAGTAAATTAATTGTAAACATGGTTAGAAGCAGAACCCACTGAAAATGAGATGTTGCATCTCAGCTGGGATAAGCAGGTAAATTCACTGTAAACATGGGTAGAAGCAAGACCCCACTGAAAACTAGATGTTGCATTTCAGCTAAGCTAGCAGGTAAATTAACTGTAAACATGGGTACAAGCAGAACCCCACTGACAATGAGATTCTGCATCTCAGCCAGGCAATTCTGGGTAGGTAAATGCACTATAAAACAAAACAAACTTGGGTTGCTATCCAGCTGGTAGTTAAAGATGCCACAGTACTTTTGAAAAAGAGTATGGAATATCCACGTGTCTTGATAAACAATCCCTCTCGCAGTAAATTAATTCTAGCAGGTCTGGGATTCTGTGTGAAGGCTGCCTTACTTCACAGCTATTGCTGTGCTTGTACAGACATAGTTCCTGAGTCTCTTGCACTACCAGTATGACCGCTACTTATGCTAACAGCATCTCATTCCTGAGACGTAAAGCACTTTGGATACATGATGTATAAAAGGCACTATCTGAAGTAAGTTGCCACATTTGGGAAAACATACTATTAGACCCACGTCTGCTGATATTTTATAGAGTTTCTGTAGTTCTATTTATTCTTTTTCCTCTCCTTTATTAGGTTCAGTTACCTTTGCTGGAGTCACAATTCACTGTTTGTTGCACCATATAAAGAAACTGGTATAAAAACAATCCAGAAAATATATCAGCTGCGGAGGTCAGAACCCAGTGCTGGTATCCATGCATAGCAGCACTGGAAAAGATCCGTGACTTTACTGACCTCATTAAAAATACGCAGCATCTGCCATCGACTGGCTGAATAGCAAAAATTATATTATATAGACTATTTTTCTTTCTCTCATTTTTCTCATTTTGTTCTGATTTTACTTTTCTAAGTGTAAAAGATGTTTTCTATAAAATATTTTTATTTTTACTAATCCTGATGTACCCATTTCATAACAATAAGGCACTTCCAGGTGTGCTGTTTGCTGGCATGATGGCACTTCTCAGGTGGTGGAAGCTCTCAGACTTTGACCTCGTACTTTAACCCACCTGAGGCATGCCATTATCCCGGTACAAAACACAACCTGTCATGCCTTACTGCTTAAACATTGTCCACTGCAACAAACTGATGTCACAAATGGGGGATTATGTTATGACTTCAGCAAAGGATTAAGCTGCAGAAGAAGATAAACATTAGGGGGCAATGATTCTGTTTCCATGCAGATTAACTTAGTAATAAAGAACAAAGGCAATAGAAATACAGAAAATATATCAAACATAAGCTGAACTTGAGTCAAAGTACTATGTTTTCAAAATTTTCTTAAAGGGACAAACCTATTTTAAAATCAAATTCTGTTCTATTTTATTCAAATGGCAAGGTAATTACTTTAGAAACCTTAAAAAAAAGTACAACTGTCTTTGGTAATCATCCTGTTGAGCAGTGACCATAATGTATATTTGTATAGGCACATAGTCCTAGAGCAGATGCCTGAAAGACATTTAAATTCTAGGTTATGAAAGGCGGTAGACCTTAGCACAGACTCTGTGAACCCATCACCATTCTGTGCCATTAAATGCAGCCCTTTGTTTTTGCAAACAACGTCTGTTGGCTTGTGCGAGCCAGTAGATGAGTTCTTTGAATCTTGATTGCTTGCTATCTGCTGCCAGTGAAGATCCCCTGGTGAATCAGTTTTTCAGATGCTGTGTGATCCAAAGGGCAGTGTTCATGAGCCCATCAGACTCTGCCTCTGGTTTCGAGAGAGCGTGGTTATTGTCTGGATACCACAGTAACCTAAGAAAGGAAATAAGAAGAACGTCTGTTTGGAAAGAGGGATGAGGAGACACCAACTAAAAACAAACAGAAAGCACAAAGCAACACTAAATGTTGAAACCCATTGAGGAAGCATGATTGGTAGCCACAGTGACTTGGTTTTCTGCCATAGCCTTTTCTCTGTGCACTGTCTCAGTCATGCCTCCTGGTAGGCTGTGACTTAAAGGGTCATCCCATGATGGAGCCTGCAACCAGCTCCATGCACTTTGTGTAGAATCACTTCCACCTCTTGGAAAGAAACTCACTTTGTGGCATCCTATAGACACTCCCTGCATTGAGATAAAGCTCTATTTCCTTTCTGGCATCTTACAAACATATCATGCATTGAGATGAAGCTCCCTGGCATTCTCAGAGATTCTTCCAGTATGGGGAAAAGGGAACTGCATGAACAGAATCAGGAACAAGGAGATCAAAGAATTTAAAACCTAGTTGAATGAATGGTGTCAGGAAAAAGGTTATCATGTCATAGGAAACTGGGGGAGTTTCTGGGAGGGAAGACTTTTCAAGTTCGACATCCTTCACCTAACCAAAGAAGGGGTGAGTGTGCTGGGACAGAAACTAGACATCCACCTCAGGCATTTAAGCTAGGTGAGGAGGACGCTGACACTAGGAAACCTATCAGTTACTGCAATAAGGATAGTAACTTAGCTGTCACTCCCCCACAAGCAAAAAAACTCTCTACCACAGTCTGAGTAGAATCATAGGAAGCAGGAAGAGACTTCAAGGGACTGTAACAGGGGTCATGACATTGGAAACTAACATAATAATCCAAAAAGTAGGAAGAATACTAAAGTTCCTGGTCTATGGAAGGGGATGTGCCTCAATGCCAGAAGCCTTGGCAACAAGGTCAGTGACCGATACGCGTTGATAGCAGAGTCCAGGCTGGATCTGATGGCTGTCACGGAGACTTGGGCCTCGGAAAACAACAACTTGGATCTCTCGATACCAGGGTATTCGCCTTAGACAGGATAAGAAGGGAGCCAGAGGGGAGGGTAACACTTCATGTTAAGGATGGACTAGTGGCCACAACATTCGATGTTAACAGGAAGGAGGGACTGGAATCCCTGTGGGTACAGCTGAGCTCAACATTGGGAAGAAGGTCTACATCAGAGTGGTATTATAAGTCTCGGGTCAAGCGTGGGACAGGGATGAGAAGCTTCTGGAAGAAATCAGAGATGTGGCTCAGAAAGGGGATGCAGTGGTGGCTGGAGACCTGAACCTGCCTGATGCTGACCGGGCATCCCAATGGCTACATCATCAAGAAGTCAATTTGTGGTAGAAGCCTACAGGATTGCCTTCTATTGCAACTAGTAAGTGAGCCGACTAGGCAGGACACCATCCTGAATGTGGTCCTCACCAACTTGGAGATAGTCCTGTTAGGGTTGATGAACTGCTAGCAAACAGTGACCACAACTCTATCTGGTTTGAATTATCCCTAGAGGATGTAAAATCTCAGTCCAGGGCAGAAGTCCTAAACTTTAGGGGAGCCAGCTTTGAAAAAAATGAGGGGAATTAGCTAGGGGGGAAACTAGCAAGGATCCATGAGAAAGTAGAAGTAGAAGACATATGGGGGTTGATTAAATGAGTCATTCTAGAGGCTACTCAGCTGTGCGTGAGGACAGTGACAAAAAAGAATAAACATAAAAGACCCATATGGTTCACTAACCAAGTCAAAATAGCGATTAGAACCAAAAAGAGAGGTTTTCCTCAATTTTAAAAGGAAACTGAATGACAGCTAATGGGAAGATTATGTTCAGAAGAATAAGAAAATTAAGAAGATGGTGACACATAAAAGAAGTGGCTGCACTTCAGACAGTGGAGGAGGTCAAAGCAGGGAAGAAACACTTCTTTAGGTACATACAGGAAAAAGGAAGAAAGGCCAAGGGGTAGTTAAAGATGATGACAGGATAGTGGAAGATGATAAACAGAAGGCCGCTGTTTTAAACAACTTCTTCTGCTCAGTGTTCACTAAGGAACACAAAGGCCCAGGGCCCAACAGTGGTATTAAAGCAGTTGATAAGGGTGTCCCACACATGGAAATGCCAACATTCACCACCAGCAGGGTTAGAGAGGTGCTTGAGTGAATAAAGCAGGACAAATCACCAGGGCAGAATGGGATTCACCCAAGGGTGTTGAAGGAGATGGCAGGGGAATTAGCGTACCCCTTGGCACATTTGCTTAACCATTTTCTTCAAAGAGGAGTCATACCGAAGGACTGGAGAAAAGCTGACGTGGTGCCTCTAAACAAGGATGGGAGCAGAGAGGAGGCTGGCAACTACAGACTGGTTAGCCTAACATTGGTAGTGGGGAAACAAATGGAAGCCTTGATTAAACAGGACCTAGTAGAGTATCTGGACAAGAACGGCCTTCAGGATGAGGCAGCATGGGTTCATAGCAGGCAGTTCATGTCAGACAAACCTGATTACTTTTCAACTGGATGACTAGGGAAATGAATGGGGCCATCCAGTAGATCTCTCTACTTCAACTTCAGAAAGCCCTTTGACTCGGTACTGCATAATCGCTGCTGAAAAAGTTAAAGGACCTGTGCACCGCAAAGAGTATTGTTAGATGGTAGGTAACTGGCTTAAGGACAGAAAGCAGAGAGTAGTCGCTCAACAGAAAGAGGTCAGAGGAGGGAGAGGTCACTAGTGGTGTACCCAGGGTTCAGTCTTGGGTTTAGTCCTGTTTAGTAAGTTCATCAGCGACACTGGGGTAGGTATTCAGGGCAAGATTGCCCTCTCACAGATGACACTAAGCTAGGTGGTAGGGTGGACAGTGAGGAAGCGGTTAAGAACCTTCAAAAGGATCCTCAAAGGCTGGAAAAATTGTCTAGTGTCTGGCAGTTGAAGTTTAACACCAAGAAGTGTAAAGTGATGCATCTAGCCAAAAAGAACCCAAAGACAGCATATTGGCTTAATGGGGTTAGACTCAGTGCTTCACAGGAGGAAAGAGACCTAGGCATTATCATCTGTGACACACTTAAGCAGATCAGTCAATGCACCACAGCTTACAGCAAGGCCAACAAAATGTGGGATGTATTGGGGTGGATTTGACAGCAGGAACAAGGAGGTGATACTGCCACTCTATAGGTCCCTTGTGAGGCCACACCTGGAGTACTGTGTCCAGTTTTGGAGCCACACCCCAAGAAGGACATAAACCAACTGGAAATTATGCAGAGAAGGGTGACAAAAATGATACAGGGCCTGCAGGGGCTTTCGTACAAGGGCTGCTTAGAGGCACTGAATATGTACTCACTGAAGACTAGGAGGGAGAGGGTGACATAATAGAAACCTTTAAGTTCCAGAGATGAATAAATAAGGTGCCCTACTCTGAACTGTTCAACAAGGTTTCCAGCGCCAATGCTAGAGGGCATGAATGGAGGCGGGGGGGGGGACTTCAAAAGGCAACTCAAGAAACATTATTTCTCAGAAAGGGTAGTTGAGCCTTAGAATAGGCTTCCCCTTGGAGATGGTAGGAGCCAAGATGGTGACAGCTTTCAAACTAGGCTGGGATACAGTGAATACTCAAATAAAATCCAGGGTAACTGGATTGGGTTGGGAGCAGAAGGGGGGCTAAGTCCTGGGATCTGAGAAGGTCTTGGGAACTATTGGGAAGACTTGATGGACCCTTGGCTCCTTCTGCCATTAATATTTCTATGTTTCTATTTCCTTTCTGACATCCCACATACATACCGTGCATTGAGATAAAGCTCCACTTCCTCTCTGGTATCCTACAAACACACTGCGTTGAGATAAAGTACAGTTATGTAACAACTTACCATAACAGTAGATCTTTGAGGGGAATCTCTTCCTGCAGGTCACACCTATGGAACTTAGCCATCAGGTGCAAGGATCCCACGGAAGCCTTTTTCTGTAACAGTCTACTGGGACCACCCATGCTGACGTTGGTGTGCCAATGTCACATACCATATAGGCATAGGCAGCCCCGTTCCCTCCTCAGTTTAGTGCCGCTGGAAACTGTCCTTGCCTGGCCTACCTTGGGGAACCCAGGAGAGAAAGGGTGCCTAGGCCTGTATAAGGCAGGAGCACCAAAGAAAAAGTAACCAGTCTGAATAGAAATGAACCCCAAAGGGGGATGGTGGGTGGGATTTGCATTACCTGTTGAAAGAGACTCTCAGATCTACTGTTACGTAAGTTCTACGAACTGTACCATCTTCAGGGATATCTCTTTCAGCAGGTCACACCTATGGAAAGAGTCCAAGAAGTGACATCAGAAAGGATCAAAATGGAAGCAGGATAAAAAGACCTATTAAGAGAAGATCCTAGCACAGCTAGGCTAAAGTCTGTCCGCCTACGTAAAAGGCAATGTCCAAACTGTAATGCTTGGTAAAAGTGTGGACAGAACTCCAAGTGGCAGCAGCACAAATGTCAGGGAAGACATATTCCTGAAACAAGAACTGAAGTGGCCATGCCCTGGTGGAATGGCCCTTGACATCCCCAGGAAGTTCTTACCATACTTCCTATAACAAAAGTGATACAGTTGTCCAACCATCTGGACAAGCACTGTTTAGAAACTGGGGAATCCTCTTTCCCAGGGGCTAAAGAAACAAACAACTGTTTGGACTTTCTGCAGTCCTTGGTACGATGCATTTAGTAATGCAAAATTCTATTCACATCTAAGGTATGGAGCAATGCTTCCCCTGGATTGGCATGCTCTAGGTAATAAACATGAAGGTGGATGGATTGATTGAGAGTAAACTCAGATACCACCTTAGTCAGAAAACTTGGACTGATACGCAAAGAGACCCTGTCATTGTGAAAATTTAAATAAGGCTGCTCACATGAGAGCCTGAAGTTTAGAAATCCTTCCAGCAGAAGTAACAGCAACTAAAAAAAATGTTTTCCATGAGAGAAAACATAGCTTGCAAGACGTGGCCAGCTCAAAAGGTGACAGGGTCAGTTTTTCCAAAACAAAATTAAGGTCCCAAGCCGAGACAGGGTTACGCACAGGGGGCTTCAAGTGAAGAATGTCCTGCAAAAATATATGGGCCACCTCTAATAGGGCCACAATGACCATCCACTGGCACATGGAAAGCAGAGATGGCAGACATGTGCACCTTAATGGAGGAATATTTAAGGCCAGAGTCGGAAAGGGACAGGGGGTACTCCAGGACCTGGTTCACTGGACAGGTGAAAGGGTCCAAGTGATGGGCAGATACCCAAATGGCAAAATGTTTCCACTTCATGAAACAGGTGGCCCTGGTGGAAGACTTCCTAGCTGCCACCAACACATCAGCCAATCTCTGAGAAATGCCAAAGCCGTTTGTGGCTACATCCTCAGGAGCCAGGCATGTATCCACAGGGACTTGAGATCTGGATGGACCAGGGTCCCTTGGGCCTGAGTGAGCAGGTCCTGGCAAAGCGGGAGCGGGACTGAAGTTTCCATTGTCAGTTGTTGCAACAGTGAAACCAAAACGGTGCCACCAGGATGAGGGAGGCCCTCTCCATCTGCAGCTTGAGAAGGACCTGCTGAATCAGTGGGAAGGCATAAAGAAACCTCACTCTCCAGGAGAGGGATGTGTCTCATCAGAAACTCCAGGCCCGGGATCTAGTGAGCAGAAAAGTGGCAGTTTTGCATTGTGTGGGAATACAACAAGGTCCAATTCTGGCCACCCCCACCTTCAAAAGAGGCTTTTGGCCACAGAGGACAGCAACGCCCATTCGTGTTGATGATACTGTGAACAACCTAGCCTGTCTGCCAAGACGTTTTGGTCCCCTGGAACATGGACAGCCGATAGCTTGAGGTCATGGTCCAGTGCCCAGTACCAGACCTACATCACCTCCTGGCAGAGAGGGTACGAGTGAATCCCCACTTGTCTGTTGACACAGTGCCCCACACTGATGTTGTCTGACTGGACTAGCAGGTGACCCAGGGACAGGAGGTTCTGAAAGACCTGAAGGGCACAGAGGACTACTCTCATCTTGAGCACACTGATATGAAGACTTGTCTCCATTGGGGACTAGGACCACTGGGTCTGGAAAGGACCTAGGTGGGCTCCCCAGTCTGTTCCTGAGGTGTCCATTGTGAGGACTTGCCCGAGAGAGGGGATGAGGAAGGAGGCCCCCTGCAAAAGATGGCTGGGGTCCTGCCACCACTGAAGGACCCTGCGGACAAGGGAGGAGACCAGGACTAACTAATCCAGGTTGTCATGGCGCTGATCCCATTGGACCTGGAGGGTCCATTGAGGGACCTGCAAGTAGAGTCTGACTAGCAGAACAATGGCTATAGCAGCTGCCATCAGCCCAGCAGACACAGAAAAGACCGGGTTGGAGATGTCATTCCTGGGCCACAAAGGAGGCCCTGCACCATCAGGCAGTCTGTCCTGTCTTGGGGCAGGAAAGCTCTGCCTTGAGAGGTGTCTAGAACTGCGCAATATACTGGAGGTGCTGAGAGGGAGGGAACTGACTTGGGCAGATTCACTGTGATGCCCAGGTAGTGGAACAGCTGTAGAATCCTGTGCAAGGTGGTGGAAGAGTTCCCTAGACGGGCTTTCAAAAGTCAATCCTCCAGATAAGGGAACGCATAAAAGGCTCTCCTGCTGAAGGGCCGCAGCCACCACTGCTAAGCACTTGGTAAAGATTGATGGTGCAGAGGATACCTAAAGGGCAAGACTCTCTGAATTGAAAATGTTCTCCCTAGAATGAGAACCTGAGGAGTGGACTGACTTGATGGCCTCTCCTGAGGCCTGCAGTTCAGTAATTATGTCCTGAACATCTAGGCCAAAAGCTTGGTGCCCACAAAAGGGCATCTAAGACCTTCTGTTGCACATCAATTGCAAACCCAAACAACCGGAATGCCTTGGAGGCAAATGCCTGAGGTAGCTGCTCACGCTGTAGTATCAGACATATCATACAAAGCCCTAAGGAGGTGCTTACCAACATCCTCAACTCCCTGCAGAACTTTGAGAAGCTCCTGCTTCTGTACCCCATCTGGGAGGGCCTGGGCAGCCGCCTTGCCCTTTTGCCAGAGGGTATTCTGGTACTTGACCATGTGGTAGAGGTAACTGGAAATTCTGAGCTCCAGGATGGCAGAGGCAAAGATCCTTTTGCCCCCACAGATCCAAACTCCTGGATTCCTTGTCCCAAGGGACAGAACTAAGGTGCTTAAGTGCCTTGGAATGGTCATGGGCAGCTTTTATGACCACCGAGTTCATCTCTGGCTGGGCAGAATAAAAGGGCTTGCCCAAGGGTGCATAATAGAGGTGATCCACCTTCCTGGGCATAGCTGGTACAGAGTGGGTCTGTGCCAGACCACCTGGGCTGCATCCTCTAAGGCTGGCAGCAAGGGAGGGATGTTTTTTCTGGTGGCATCCTCCTCCTCCTCAGGCTGGAACCCCATGGCAGACTGGAGCTGTTTCATGTTGCCAAAAAAACTGGAGTCCTCAGGGGGGAACTGAGGGGTAGGGTTCTCAGAGCCCCAACTTCTGCAGGAGGCAGTGGACCTGTCAGTGGAAAAGACCTCTTCCTCCAATACCTCCTCCTCTTCCTCCTCCTCCTCTGAGAAGGTCAGGGTGATACTCCTCCTCAATGTCGAACAGGTCTGAGCCATGGGGCCGACGTGGCAGATGCTGCCGCCACCCAAGAGGGTGCTGGGCAAACAGGCCCCACAGTCGAAGCTGGAGGTGTCAATGGCCTGGCAAGTGCTGGGGTTAACTGCTGTATCAGCAACATGGTAACTGAAGTAAGCATGGAGTTCAGGCCAATGACGGGATGCCGGATGGCCGTCTTGACCGGAATCAGCCATGGGGAAGAACCGTCGATGGCCCAGGAGAGCCTGAGGGTGAAAGCTGAGGAGACTCAGCCATCAAAGACTTTGCCAGAGTAGGGTGCAGTGAGCTCGCCAGAATGCCAGCCATCAACAACCAACTGTCCAAAGCTAGGTAGCAGAGCCCAACACTGGAGATATCCGTGGAGGAGCAGGGAGAGCCAGCGGGTGAGGGTTGCCAACCTGGAGGTCGATGACCGAGAGTCAGGCAGCCAAGGAAGAGACTGCCACCTGTAGCGGCTTCCAAAGCACCCAAGGCTGGGGCGGTGGAAGAGGACCGCCTCAGGGGCTGGAAGAGGTAGTCCCAGAGGACTTAGGAGAAGTGCCCGGGAGTGGGACCGTGACCCAAAGGGGGTCCTTGTGGTAGATCTTATTCTTGTGCTTCCTTGAGGACTTGTCCTGGGCCTTGGAAGCCTGTGACCCAGAGCAGAGAGCTGGAGAGGAGAAGGAAGAGAACCTGGAGCCTCCCTGTTTCAAACTGGCTAGTTTCTGCTCCATAAGAAATATGTTGAGGGCACGTTTGTGGTGCCAGAGAGTAGTAAGGTTAAATTTCTGGCAGATGGTGCAGGCTTCAGGAGAGTGTGACAGTCCCAGACAGCAAACACAGACATCAGAAGACATGGCAGAAGACTCCAGGAGAAAGGACTGCTGTGTGACTGAACTTCTCTGCTGGGAGAAGTAGAAGAACTTTGTATTTAGACCTTTAATTTAGGGTAAAAAAACTAACATACAAAACAAAAAAAGTGTGTGTTTGGGTTAACTGAACTGAATGGGTAACTGAAAAGTCATCTAGGTGTAAATCCAGGTGACTGAAAGGACTTAACTGTTGTGAGGTTTAAATTACTTGCAGAAAGATCTGGTAAGTAGGGGAGCGGCTTAGCTAGAAGGAAGCTACATTTAAAGACTGCCTTAGAAAGATTCTGCTAATAGCTTGGCAGAAGACTCCAGGAGAAAGGACTGCTGTGTGACTGAACTTCTCACTGGGACTATATTGCCCTCCTTCCTCTCCCCACCCAAAGCTAGTTCTATTTTATAGGCACAGGATTTGACTGACAACAGGAACTTCCTGTTTAGGGCAGGAAGTGAGTGATCACAGAACCACCAGGACCCACCATCCTAGAAGGGCAAGAGTAGCCTCTGGCCCCCTCTAGCTGCTGGAGGTCTGCCTCTGAACAAGTAAGCGGTCTACTGAGAAATATAGGATATTCTTGTCTCAGAACAGGACAATCAGGAGCTTAAAGGCACACAGGCAGAAAGTAAGAGAGAGAGAGAGAAAAAAAAGAGGAAAGAGTAAGGATTGCAAACAGTTAAGGGGCCAGAAATAAGACATGATTGGAGTAGTGCAGTTCAGTGGCTGTGGAGCAGCAGTCTTCCGGGAGATGTTCTGGAGGATGCGGTGTTGTCCCATCTGCAGTACCTCTCTGGACGAGGGAGGAGGTTGCTCATCTCTAGGCTGAGTTGGCCAGGATTTGTGGGACCTCCTCTTCCATCCAGGGACCACCAGTGCCACTGCCGTTGCCTCAGAGGTTGCCAAGAAAGAGGAGCGGTTGGACCACAGTGGGCTCAGGGAGGGTGAGGGTGGTGGAACAGAGGCACATCCCTCCAGTTGTGCCTCTCCACAATTCCTATGCCATTCTGGCAAAGTGTGGTTCCTCTATGGAGGCACCCACAGTGGAGACCAAGGAGGATGCTGGGAACCTCCACAAAGGAGACCCACAGGAGGGTGGCAGGGACCCTGCAGGGAAGGAACAACCCTGGTGGGGGACTCCATTGTTAGGAAGGTAGAACTGGGCAAGGAAGGGGAGAGGGAGGTAAGGTGCCTGCCTGGCGCCATGGCTTGGAGGGACAGGGAGCGAATCCTCAGGATTGCTGGAGCAGCTGCACAAGGGAGGGAGCTGGATGTCATTGTCCACTTAGGGACAAATGACCTGGCTAAGAAAGGGATTAGAGAAGTGCAGGAAGAGTTTGTGGAATTGGGAGGGCCTTAGTCAAGCAACATGATGGTAACCTTCTCGGAGGTGCTACCCATCTATGGCATAGGAGAGGCTAGGGTGTTCCGCACCATGGGATTCAATCAGTGGTTGGAAAAATGGTGGAGCTCAGTGATTTGGCTTCATTGGGGACTGGGGTCCACCTGGAGTGATGCAAGCCTATACTGGCATGATGGGCTGCATCTGTCTGGGAGGGAACCAGGATCCTAGGTGATAGGTTTCAATGCTTCATTGGCAAGCTTTTAAACTAGCCAAGGGGAGGCACTGAAAGGAGAGGAAATCCTAGTCCCCCAAACAATCATGTAGTAAGTGTGGCAAGTTCAAACATGGAGGTGTCGATAGGGAGAAGGGCAGGGGTAAATGGAGAAAGTGACAAGGCAAGAAGGACAGGGATGTGGCAAAAGGGGTAAGGCCATCAGGAAATGGAGGTAATGAGTACCAATGCTCAGTAGTCTGGGCAACAAGCTCCTGAGCTGGTGGCCTTAATGGAAGAGGGATGCCTGGATAACGAGCAGTCACAGAAACATGGTACACAGAGAACCATGACTGGGATGTTAACATACCAGGTACATAACCTACAGGAGAGACAGGCAGGGAGAAGAGGGGAGGAGAGCTCTCTATGTAAAGGAAGGGATAAAAGCAACTGAACAAAAGAGTAAACAGGGAGGAGAGGAGGCACTGTGGGTCACCTTGGAGACTGGAAAGAGCACCACAATCCGCACAGGGTTGTGTGACAGACCCCATGTCAGGGGGAAGGAATGGACAAGGATATGATGGAAGGCATTCTTAGAATGGTAGAGAAAGGGAGATACTGTTGATGGGAGACCTGAATATGCCAGATGTTAACTGGAGCACATTGCTGCAGCCACATCCAAGAGCAGGGCCATTCTTGACGCCTCACAGGTGGCAGGCATTAGACAGCTAGTTTCGAACCCACTCATGAGGGAGCAATCTTAGACCTCGTACTCTCAAACGGGGCAGTGAGAGGATCTCAGATCTAGAAGTGGGTTGCCATCTGGGGACAAGTGACTATCAAACAGTGTGGTTCACGTTAACTCAGCTACAGAGTCAAGCCATACAAAAGTGAGGGTACTGGACTTTAGGAGGGCTGACTTTGGCAAGATGGGAGAGTGCCTCAGAAAAGCACTAGCAAACAGGCTAGAAGGAGGTGTGGAGCAACAATGGGAATTATCAAAACTGCCATCACAGAGGCAACAAGCCTTTGTGTGAAGCAAATAAACAAATCAAAATGAAAGAAAAGCCACTATGGTTCTCAAGATAGGTGGCTGTAAAGTCAGAAAAGAACAAGATAGCATTCCAGAAGTATAAGGAAACACAGAAGGAGCAGGACAGAGAGCTGTACCAGTTAAGGCAGAAAGAAGCAGGGAGGGAAGTCAGAATAGCAAAGGCCCAAACTGAGGAAAAGATAGCCAACTCAGTTAAGAAGGGAATAAAACCTTTTATAGGTACATCAGCGAGCATAGAAAGACAAAGGGAGGGATAGTGAGGCTGAATAGAATAAATGTGTGGTGGGCAGAGGGGACAGTGAAAAGCAGGAATACTGAACGATATTTCTGCTCAGTATCTACAAAAGAGGAGGGGAAGTGCCTAATCCAATTAACAGAAGCACTCTTGATAGGGGGTCGATCCCAGTCCTTTCACAGAAGAAAGGGTTCTGCAAGAACTCCTAAAACTGAAGGTGGACAAAGCAATGGGTCCTGATGGAATTCACCTCAGAATTCTAAAGAATTAAGGAAGGAACTAGTGAAACCACTGGCTACTCTTTTAATAAATCATGGGAGGATGGTGTGGTACCCAAGGACTGGAGGAAGCGGATGTGATTCCCTTCACAAAAGTGGGACCAAGACAGAGGCAGGAAACTACAGACCTGTCAGTCTGACCTCTGTGTAGGGAAAGTGATGGAGTCACTTCTGAAGGAAAGAATAGTTGAGTACCTAGGGTCAGTGGAGCACAGGATCCAAGGCAACATGGGTTCACAGCAGGAAGGTCATGTCAGAGCAGATCTAATAGATTTCTTTGACTGGGTGACCAAAGTAGTAGGCCAGGGGAGGGCTGTGGACATGGCCTACCTAGACTTTAGCAAGGCATTTGACACAGTCCCACAAAGATGCTAAGAACAATTAACCAGCCTGGGAGGGTCCCAGGGTGGTAGCCTGGGTAAAACATTGGCTGGACAACAGGACACAGAAGGTAATTGTAAATGGAGTCCACTCTGGAAGAAAGGGCTGTTACTAGTGGGTACCGTGGAGTTCTAGTATTGGGTCCAGTCCTTTTTAATGTCTTCTCCAGTGGCATTGCAGAGGGACTGGAAGGAAAAGTATGCCTTTTGCAGATGACACAAAGATCTGCAACAGGGTTGATACACAAGGAGGCGTGGAAAGGATGAAAAGGACTTGGCAAGGTTGGAGGAATGGTCAGACATATGGCAGCTAGGATTCAATGCAAAAGTGCAAGAATAATGCACCTGGGAAACAAGAACCCAGGGAAGAATACACAATGGGTGGAGGTAGTAAGCAACAACAAAACAGGAAAGGACCTGGGGGTAATCTCATCAGATGACCTTAAGGTTAGCAAGCAATGTGAGAAGAGGCAGTAGGGAGGGCTGGGGTAGCACTGGGATGTATGGGAGACATCAGCAGCAGAAAACAGGAAGTTGTTATCCTCTGTACAGACAGTTGGTGAGACCCCATCTGGAATACTGTGTCCAGTTCTGAGACCCATCTCCGCAAGGACATAGACAGGATAGAGGCAGTCCAGAGGAGGGCAACTAAAATGGTGCAGGGTCTGCAAGAGAAGCCATATGAGGAGAGACTAAAGGAGCTTAATATGTATACTTTTGAGGAAAGAAGGGAGAGGGGGACATGATAGAAACTTTCAAGTACCTCAAGGGAATCAACAAAGTCCAAGAGGGTAGCATCTTTCAGAAAAAGAGACTTGCAAGAACAAGGGACACAATTTAAAAGATAGAAGGAGGTGGTTCAGGGGGCAATGTGAGGAAGTATTATTTCACAGAGAGGGTAGTGGATGCATGGAACAGCCTTCCTGAGGAAGCTGTGGAGTCTAAAACTGTGGGAGAATTCAAGAATGCATGGGACAGACATAAGGCAATTCTTGTGGGGGGCAGGAAGATATAGGCTGTTGGTTAAATAGGATCTGTGGCCTATCCTGTAGGTAGGGAAATGGGCAGACTAGATGGGCCTAGCGGTCCTTATCTGCCGTCAAAGTCTATGTTTCTATGTTTCATGGTCATTGTCTTGGAAAATCTTCTTTCTGCAGTGGCAGCAACAGAAAAGAGAGGACTGCTCGATGGTTCTAGACATAAAATGAAAGAAAATAAAGACTAATGTGTAAAATGGAGGTCAATTGAATGATAAGGCTTCTGCAGGAGATTAGGTGAGTCAGGCAATGGTGGTAAAGAACTGTGGAGGAAAGTGGGGCCGCCTACACCTATATATGGTATGTGACATCGGCACACCAATGTCAGCATGGGTGGCCCCTAGTAGACTGCTACAGAAAAAGGCTTCCATGGGATCCTAGCACCTGACGGCTAAGTTCCATAGGTGTGACCTGCTGAAAGATATATCCCCGATGAAGATAGTTCATTTCCTTTCTGGCATCTTACAAACATGAACGGACATCATGGATGTGAAGAGTTCCTGTTGGCATTCCTGTAAGAGGTATTCCTTTCTTTGGCTATGCTAATAAACACCTTTATGCACCTTTACATTTTGGAGTATTCATGTTTATTCTAGTGGTTGATAGATGGTGCCATTTCATTTTAGAGCAGGAACCAGGTGCATTTATCTATGTGTCTGGGTCCAAAAGGTTTGATGACTGTTTCTCATGTAAAAAAGTGTGTCGAATTCTGATTTACAACTCTTATTCATCCATAGTTGTACGTTTTCTTGGAAAATGCACTTTCTTAAGAGTAACTAAAGGTTTTACATTTATGTAATAGACTCAGCTTATTTAGTTATTTATTTAATTTATCTAATTTATTTAATAGACTTGGTTTACTTTAGTTATTAATGAAATTTATTTAATGTTTCAGATATGGCTAGCAAGACTTCTCACAAACCACAGAGGCAATGCATCCTACACACTGATCCAGGAGTTAGCACAGACCATGGAGACCCGCTACCTTTTGATGATGCTCATTGGGAGAAAGTAGTTGATGCAAAGGAAAGGCATTCTAGTCAGACATTGTCAAAGCAGAACATGGTGTGTCTTGAATTGCCTGAATGTTACTCCAGCAGCCATGGGTATCATTATATCTACTACACGAACTTCACTGCATATAAGAGTTCCGGTAAACTTGCAGCTGATGAAACTTTTTAAAAAAAGATGCCGTAAAGAGTTATCCAGCAAAATTGCTTTGCTCCAACTTATAGTGCTCTATCTGAATCTACAGCATCTACATCAGGCATATTTCCAAATGAATGTATATTTTGCAAATCATACAAGAAAAAGGAACTTAAGGGGTCAAAGGAGACTTTTGAATATCCTACAACATGTGTAACTTATGGGGCAGCAGACAGCATAAAAAAAATGCAGCAAAAAGAAATGGATGATCGACAAATGGATATGATGGTAGGCAGTATTGATCTCCAGCCAAAGAAGTGAAGTACCACAACAGCTGTAAGAACAAGTATGTAAAAAAGGCAGAACAAATAAAGGGCACAGGTACAAAATGTGAATACAGTCAGTTAAGGGACAGTCACCAGGTTGCCTTTTTCAGACTTAAGTATCTACAGTGCATCATTGTTAATGGAATGCAAGAAGAATCATTGCTATCTCTACACAAAAGGTATATGGATATTCTTATGGAGTGTAGTGGGCGTGTAACAAATTACGACCCACAGTCCAAACTGGCAGATCATTTCAAAGATGGTATCATATTTGATACCAAAAGTAGAAAAGTAGGTACAGTCATCAGGTCTGCAAAGAAACAGGCTGAATGGAGGGAAGCACAACCACGCAAGCAGCTAAACACAAGAGAGAACAGTTGTTGGAACTCCTAAAGGTACAGCCTCATAATAAAACCAAAGTTAAGATTGAAGACTCAATAGAAGAAAATGTAAAATTGCTACCTGTTCTTCAGACTTTCCTATGTACTGTACTCACGGGTTCATCAGAAGTGGCAGTGAATGACAGGAGAGGGTAGTTCAATCTATTGAATGACATAGTGTTTGCAGTGTCAAGGGAATAATCAAACCACAAAACACCTTCTTGCTGGGCATGGATATTAAATCCATGACAAGCAGTAAGAAAGTTTTAACAATTTTGAACAGGTTTGGTCACTATGTCAGCTACCATGTTGTGGAGGAACTCGAAACTGCAGTCACAACCAATATAACGGAGAAGAATATGGCTACACCAGATGGATTGTTCATACAGCCAGGTTTAGCCACCGCTTTGGCATTTGACAATTATGATGAGATGACAAGAGACAGTTGACGGTCATGACACTTTGTATGACACTGTGGGTATAGCATACCAACACATACCATCCAGTATTGAGGAGACAGCTGTACCCAAAGAAAGGACTGAAGAAGCTTTGACAACAACACACACAGATGACCAAGCACCAACAAGAAATGAAATACACACAATAGAAACAAACACAGATAAACAAAGATCAGAAATTGATGCCCACGACCAGGCAGGGCCATCTTTAACATCAAAGAGCAAATGACGCTGAACATCAAAGACAAAGGCTGAAGACTTTGATGAAGACTATTTGCCAAGTGTAAAGAAGCAGATACTATAGCCAGTGGCACAGCAGGAACAAGACACTGTAGCCAGGTGCATTCAAACGTCTCAGAGGAAAAGAGCTCTAGATATTGACGAGAAATACATTCTACATATACATCTGGAAAACCAAAAATAAGACAGTGCCAGTATAAGGTGACAGAAAGCTCTGAACCAAAAAACCTCATTCAAGCTAAGAGAAGGGAAGTTGCCTGGCTGATATCTTGTGCAAGTGTAGATGATACTCCAATGTGGCATGGATGGAATGCCCTTGTTTCTGTAGATGATCTGCCACAGCTGATGATATCATACATGGACCCTATAGGGAAGCCTCCTATAAGACTTGATGTAGTGCAAGACACCATGAATACTGCTATCAAGGTTATGGATGAATGTCAGGAGGACTATATGCCTAATACCTTTGACTTGGACATAGCAAAACCTGCGCTACAAATTCAGTCCACAAAGTCCCCAGAATATGACAGACTTTTCATATGTTTTGGACCATTCCATATAAAATTAGCATATTTCAAAGGTCCTGGATACCTCATGAAAGGTTTTGGTGGAGACCACATTTTTGTTGAAGGTGGTGTACTGGCATTGGGATCCCTGAATGGACTTCTTCAAGGAACATTTTTCAGTCGGGCAAAGAGGCTTCACCCGATGCTATCAACTGCATTCAGAAATAAACATTTCCAGTGCTTTATACTTATAAAGGTTTGTCAGACTTTCCAATCTCAATGCTTCTGCAGCAGCTACTTAATGACCCATTGCCTTCCTCAGTAGTGGACCTAGAGAATACAGCTGAGTTCAAGACATTCATGGAAGCATATGAAACCTTCTCAGATGCCACACAGATGGCACAACTGCCCAAAGTGGTTCACATGTGAAGTTGTACCACCAGCCTTTAGTGAACAATTGAATGAACACGACAACAATCCAAATGAAGAAGATGATGACAGTGACTGTGATGTTGATATTGATGAGACAGATTTGCTTAACATGTCAGATAATGAAGACAGTGAACAAGAATACTGATTGTTGTACTTAGGTTCATAAAACATCATAAAAAGTTTATTGTTTCAAGTTAAATATAGAATAAAATAAATAATGTTAATATTAAGCCTTTGATACAAATGTTGCTGTTTGTTACAATGTCTGTAGTATTTCAATAAAAGCTTATAGAATTGAAATTAAAGAAGGAACCATTAATTAAAATATACACAATTTTCATAGACAGTTAATTTGTTCATTGAAGAAGTGCATTTTCCAAGAAAACATTCAACTTTGAGCGAATGAGAGTTGTAAGTCTGGATTCTACACACTTTTTTACATAAGAAACAATCATCAAACCTTTTGGATCTAGACACATAGATAAATGCACCTGGCTCCTGTACTATTTCTGGTATCCTACCAACACATTTTGCATTGCAATGAATCTCCATTTCTGATGGCAGTACTGGGAACGTAACTCACAGCATTTGATACAAGTCTGGGCATGCCAGTACATCAGTGCTGACTAACAAGCACCGTTTTCCATTCTCACACTGCTGGTTCATCTCCGATAAACACATATAGAGAATATGGAGGAATACTGGTTGACACAGAGGAGTGTGTTAGGCTCAGGGGGAAGAACACAAGGGCCAAAGTACCCAGCTGGTTTACTTCTGGGGTTGTTCAGGCAGTAAGGGAAAAGAGGTTAGCCTATAGGAAATTCAGGAAGACCAAGAGAAAGGTGGATAGGGAAAATTACCTAAGGTTAGCTAGTGAGGCAAGTAAGGAAGTCTGGCAAGCTAAGGCACAGAAGTAGCTGCAGATAGCAAGAAAGGCATTTGATAAAGTTTCACACAAAAAACTGACTGAACAATTAAATCATGTGAAAATAGAAGATACTATTTTAAAGTGGGTTACTTCATGGTTAGAAAATAGAAAGCAAAGGGTGAATGTGAAAGGATACCAGTCTGACTGGGGTGATGTGAGAAGTGGGGTTCCCCAGGGATTCATGCTGCCCTTCCATTATTTAATATATTAGTCAGTACACTTCAAACATAGAATAATGCATGGATATGTAAATATGCAGATGACTGCAAACTAGGGGGAATAGTCCAAAATAGTTCAGACAGTAAGATATTATAAGAAAACCTTTATGGTCTTGAAGATTGGGCAATAATAAATAAAATGCAGTTTAATGTCTCCAAATGCAAAGTGATGCACTTTGGTGCTAGAAATCCAAATTGTTTGTATACTCTATATGATCAAATATTGGAGATAACCTCCAAAGAGAGGGACTTGGGAGTAAATATTTCAAATACACTGACGACAGATGTACATATAAATCATACAGTTAAAAAATGGCAAAAAATATTGGGATGTATATTAGCAAATATTAAGAGCAGAGATAGGTTATTTTACCGCTGTATACTAATCTAATTCATCCACATATGGAATATTGTTCCCAGTTTGCCGTAGCAAATAATATTGAGTGAAAAATTGAAAGAAGGAATACAGAGAAAAATAACAAAGAAAATAAAAGGACAATATAATATGACATATAGTGATAGACTACTGAATTTAGGGCTATATTCAGTTGAATATAGACAATTAAGAGGTGACCTTTGTCTTGTATAAAGGGCAACAAGAGATAAAGAATTAATGGAAGTATTAGCACTTAAGAAATGTGAGGAACAAAACAAAAAAATAGATCTCATATTTACAGGCTAAAAGGTGATATTAATAAAACAAAAAAGCGTATGGAATTCTTTACTCAGAGAATAATAAATGGTTGGAATGAATTACCTAGACACATAGTAAATAATGAGACAATGAGACGTTTTAAACATGAATTAAATAAATATATGGGAAATAAAAAATGTATGTACCACCGATAACAGTAAATAGGTGGCGAGTTCAAATACTGAAAAATTGTCTTCTGAACGTGAAATTTAACTATGAACCTATAGCTGAAGGAATTAAGAAGGGGGAGAAGGCCTTCTTTTGCTATGTAAGTGAGAAAAGGGACACGAAGGAAGGGATTGTTAGGCTTAAGAAAGGGGAGGAGTGGGTGGAGGATTACAGGGGAAAAGCAGAGATACTAAATGAAAACTTCTGTTCCATCTTCACCAGGGAGAAGGACATACCTGTACCTTCAGGGGGAAGAAAGGGAGTGGAAGGAGGGGAACACAGATGTAGTGATAGAGGAGGATACAGTGAGGGAGGGGCTGCTAGCATTAAAGGTGGACAATTCACCAGACCCGGACAGAGTACATCCAAAGGTACTAAGGGAACTAGCTGAGGAGCTGGCAGGCCCATTTAATAGTTCACTGGAGTCAGGCATGGTACTGCAGGACTGGAAAACAGCACATGTGGTGTCCCTTCACAAAAGGGGCCCCAACGCTGAACTAGGGAATTACAGACAGGTCAGTCTGACCTCAATCGTGTGCAAGCTCACGGAGACCACGCTTAAGGAAAGGTTGGTAGAATATCTAGAGGAGCATGGTCTCCAGGATGTGAGGCAGTGTGGGTTCATGGGGGAATCATGTCAAACAAATCTGATTGACTTCTTTGACTGGTTCACTAAGACAGTAGACAGGGGCCAAGCAGTAGACATCCCCTATCTGGATTTCAGCAACACGTTTGACTCTGTGCCCTAAAAAAGGTTGGTCAGGGAGCTGGCAGATCTCAGAGTTGGGGAGAAGATGATCAGATGGGTGGAAAACTGGCTGAGGGACAGAACCCAGAGGGTGGTTGTGGGGGGAGAGTTATCTGGCATCAGAGAGGTCACCAGTGGGATCCCACAGGGCTTGGTGCTGGGACCAGTATTGTTCAGTATCTTCATCGGAGACATTGGGGATGGCATTAAGGGCAAAGTAATAATAATAACTTTATTTATATAAAGCACAATTCAAAAAATATCACAGCACTTTTACAGACAACCACCAACATAAAAATTTTAAAACCAGTTAAAAACTTCAAAATCCATGAAATTTAATTGTGCATATTCACGGAACGCACCAAGCTTTGCAGGAAAGTGGACACAGCTGAAGGGATACAGGACCTACAGAATGATCGGGAAAAGCTGGGGAGGTGGTCCAGGATCTGGCAGCTTGGCTTCAATGCCAAGAAATGCAAAGTTATGCACACTGGAGCCAAGAATCCCAGGACAGAGTACTAACTGAGTGGAGTCCAGGTATCTGCATCAGAGGAGGATAAGGACCTGGAAGTGATGATCACTAGTGACCTGAAGCACTCCATGCAGTGCAAGAAAGCAGCATCAACAGCAAACAAAATGCTGCAATGCATAGCTAGGGGAATCAGTAGTAGGACAGAGGAGCTTATACTGCCCTTGTACAGGTCACTAGTGAGGCCACATCTAGAGTATGGAGTTCAGCACTGTGCCCATACCTCAAAAAGGACATTAACCTGCTGGAGAAGATCCAGAGGAGGGCTACAAAGATAATAGAGGATCAGTGAGGTGAGGCATATGAGGAGAGGTTGAGGGCACTGAACGTGTACTCACTGGAGGACAGTAGAGAGAGAGGGGACATGATTGGGACCTTCAAGTTCTTGAAAGCGATAAATAAAGTGGATAAGAAGGGTCTCTTCAAACTGAGTGGCAACCATAACACAAGGGGCACAGTCTTAAGCTGGAGGCTGAAGTTTAGGAGGAAGGTCAGGAAGCACTTCTTCATGGAGAGGGTGGTGGACACTTGGAATGTGCAGCGGAAGAGGTGGTCTCATTGAAGACAGTGGGCAGCTTTAAGAGAGGCTGAAATAGGCATGGGAGGAAGGTAAGGATCATGGGTAAGGAGGAAGAGAGGAGGGAGGGGGGCAGGGTCAGAACTCAGCTGTGGACCCTGCAATACAAGCAGGCTACATTGGCAAAATGGCCTTCTGCTGTATTCTTTGTATGTTTGTATAGTCAGGACCCCTGGTTCTCTGTGGCAATTCAGTCCTATGTTGTGTGGCAGGACTTTAAACCTCTGTGGTGCAGTTTGTTTCACTGCTACAGAAGAGATGCTTAGCTTTGAGGCAGATTTCTGTTCAGTCACTTGTGGATATATCACGTGGATGTCATTAATGTCATTAAATACTGATCCTGCAGGAAAAGCTTCAGGGAAACAAAATGGGAAACAGGCCTGAACTGGGCAAAAGTATGCATCTTTCCATATAAGTATAAACCTATGCGTACCTAAATATGGGAGACAGGGTCTTGAATATGGGACACATGCCCTCAAAATAGAGAGACAACATCAAATAATGGAGGTTCAAGCACGAATTGTGGGAACGCATTGTAATCGCATGGAACACAAGTTGATTGGAGAGGGGCAACATTCTGGGCCCTCAACAGTGATTCTGATTACTCCCACCACCTGATATCCACCACTATTATTGTTATGATAAGAATGTCGTACTGTGTTTGAATTAAACATAATGATAAGTGTATACACATACTGTAAGTACTGCTGTATTTTTGCCCACTGGTCCGGGAATGTGAAGGGTGGTGGGGTGCCGTAGGGCTAGTAGGGGCAGCCTCAAAGAAGTTGTCTAGCCCATTTGCATCCAGGTGGTGAATCGCTTTACGCTCCAGAAGGAGGCTCAAGCTCCTCACTCTGTAAGGGGGGGACTCCGATTCAGTCTCTGGTGATGGGCCAGGCAGCACATTGGCACTCAAGGAGGGTAAGACTGTGAAGAAGGTCCTAGTGATTGGGGACTCATTGGTTAGGGATACAGACAGGGAGTTGGGTGGGGGCAGAGGGAGGAGGGCTGGTTCGATGCCTGCCTGGAGCATCAGCCAACTAGTACATAGATAGAATAGGAGGATGATGGAGAGGAAGGGGGGGCTGGGGGTGCTGGTGCACCTAGGTGCTAGTGATCTGGCCAACTAGTCAGTAGAGGCAGTAAAGCAGAGTTTCCATAGACTGGGGTGCAGGTTTGCGGCACACTTGGCTTCCCTGGCCTTCTCCGAAGTCCTCCCTGAGTAGGGGCAGGCGGGGAGGCAGAACAGGATTGGGGTACTGAGACAGCAAAATTCAACAGTTGGCTCAGGGAGTGGTGTCGGGAAATGGAGTACCACTTTGTGGAGGACTGGGGGGGATTTCTGGGACAGATGACTCTTCATGGGTGATGGGCTTCACTTGACAACAGAGGGAGCCGTGTACTGCCGCAGAAGTTTGATGTCTATATCAGGCATTTAAATTGACTGTGGGGGAGTCAGTTCTACAGGATCCACAATGGAAAGTGAGCAGAATAGGATCCAAGATAGTACTCCCCCACACCCAGGGAATGGTAGCAGGATACAGGGTACAGGGAACAATGTAGGGGTTATGAGAGTAAGGGGGTGGTTGTAAGGGAACAAAACAGCAGGCAGTCGCTAAGGAAAAGGGAAGGAAGCATAACACACAGATAGGCAGTAGCAGAACAAGGGCACAGGCCAAGTGGAAGGGGGTATATGTTAACGCCAGGAGCCTTTGGAACAAACTTACTGTGCTCCAGGCAATGATGGCACACACTGAGGTAGGCCTTGTGGCCATGACAGAAACATGGGCCCAGAAAATAATGACTGGGAGATAGCAGTCCCTGGATATACCTTATTCAGGAAGAATCAGAGGTTGTGTGTGTGTGTGTTTGTGGGGGGTGGGGGTGTTGCCCTCTATGCCAGGAGGGCACTGAGTGACTGAAGTTGGGAGCCTTAGAGGTTTACATGGGAGACTGAGTCTGCATGGATGCAATTCACAGTGGCCTAGGGCAGAAAGGTAAGATTAGGGGTGATCAATAGGCCTTTGGGTCCAAGGAGAGGAAGGGACAGAGTACTAGAAGAGAACTCAGAAAAGGAGTGGCGGTGGGGGGTAGTGGTAGGGATCTAAACTTGAAGCATCAAAGATCAGCGTAAAAGTAGTAATAAAGAAAAATACATCAAAGAAACCGCTATGGTTCTCATCTAGAGTCAGGAAGCAGTAGGGCCAAAGAGGCCTTCATAAATACAGGGAGCAAGCAAGTGTAACCCCTAGGTGGCGCTATCTCATGAGTACTACCCTGCCTACTTGGCTAGTAGCAGGTTAAGGGGCCTGAGTTCCAAAACGGGTGCCTCCACCCGGAGGTCAGGGTTGGTAGTGGTCAAGCTAGCCTGGGCACAGCCCTCTGGGACACTGTAACCCCACTCTTTTCCTTCTAGTGGCCTGAACACAGGGCTGTGTTTACATAGATAGTGCCCATAGGCTTGAAACTTCAGATGCCCCCCCACAACTGACCCGTGCACCCAGTGTGCACCAGGTGTGTCCCCAACATACACACACACACACACACACACACACACACCCCTCCTGCCATGTCCTGCTGAGTTACATCCACACCACAGAGTCCCTGCCTGGTCCCACTCATACCCTTTTGAAAGCTAAACTTGTATAAAACTTTTCCAGAATATGAACATTTTTACCGTCAGAATTTTAAAATTCCTTTTAATAAACTGTTTACACTTATTTAGAGGTGGGAAAAAAAACAGTCTATAAGCACACAAGCAAGCACAAACACTCGCTAATTTATGCATTTGACCTGAACAAGGCCAAACAGTGTGCATTCTTCTTCAGAGTCTCCCTAGTTAGAAAAAAAGTAATGCACCGAATAGAACAGTCACTTTTACCTAAATGGTCCGAGTTCAATCACTGCAAGTCATTCAGGGGTAGCTTTTTAAGGCTAAACTAAAGTTAGTGTCATAACAGACAAGCTGCAAGAATAAATGCACTGCCCCAAACTCCCCGTTTTAACTTCTTTAGAGTTAGAGAAAAAAATTGCTGGTACATGGTAGCATTTTAAAATGGAGGCTAGTGGTTAAACTTTTTATCCAAGTGGTCCGAAGGTCAGGGCAGCATTTTGTTACCAAGTGTGGTGATAACATTATTTAAGAATAAAAGCTACTGCAGTGCCAGTCAGTGTTACTGTCTGATAATACAGAACCTGTGGGTAAACAGTCTGAACTCTGAAGCTGCTGCTATCAATTTAATTTACAGGAGAAAAAAACCCTTCAAATTCACTGCTGGTCATGGGGTTGAGAGGTAGCATGCATCCTGAATGTTCTAAAAAAATGGATACACTACAGATCAACCAGGAGCAGCATTTATTTTGTTACTACATAACACAGACAATAAAATAAGCTTCAAACAAACTGTCAAGCGACGTTGTGTGCAATAAAGCAAAAATGGTACCTGATATGCCTTGAATGATTCTGTGGGAAGGTAAATAGTCTGGCAGAAGTTGCAGGTAGCAGTTATTTATCCAGAGAAGCCGACCGACAGGGACACGACGACCCAGTCCGTCGGACTAGTTGTGATGAATGATGCATGTCGTTGATTTGGAACACACCTAGTCTACAGCTCGCCTGCCCACACACACTGGCTGGCACTGCTCACTCAAAAGATGAAGAACAGTTCTGTTTACTTACTAAAGTAAAGTGTGTCTGGTGTTGACTGTGTGAGTCCCAGTGACCTCTCGACTTGCTTTCAAACTTCTCCCTGGACCAGACCAGCCCAGCCACGACTACTGGCTGACGGCACTGTCTGCACTCACTGTCTGGCAAGGAAGGTCCCTCTCATTCTTTGCTCTCCAGCCTACCCGACTTCTCCACGCTCACTCAGTCAGGTCAGGAGAGGACAGAGGATTTGAATTTCTTTCACTTCAGTCCACAATTCAGTTAGCTGGACTAAAATTAAGTAGCTGTAGCTGGCTGGTCTAGCTGCTCCAGACTAGTACTACCGCTCCGCATCTGCTGCTTGCTTCCGACTCCCGAATCTCCTACGCAGTCACACTTGTCTTGTCTCTGCGATGGTGACTCTCCCAGACAGAGACCCAGTGGACCGAAGACACAGTGGCTTGTGGCTTGCGGCGCGCGCTCGCTCTCTCTCTCTCTCTCTCTCTTCCTCCCAATTCCGGCTGGCAGAGTGGTGGTTGATACAGTTCTCCTTCGATCTTCCAAGTACTTTGCTGTACTTGTACTGGGGCCATTTAAACTTGCCGCCCCTCTTACCTGAAACGGCAGCCAATCGGAGGATGCACAGCACAGTATATGCCCACCGTGGACCTGATTGAAATCCTAAATCACAAGGTCCGCAGGGCGCTGCTGACTTGCTGAGGATAACAGTTTCATACGGGGGAGGGGTAGAGCGAGTGGGTATGTGGAGCACCAACAGTCGGAGGTACATGGATGGCCAGTCAGGGTCAGGTCAGCCATTGCCTCAAGCGGGGCGCCAGCAGTCATGAACATTGATGTCACGTCATCCATTGCCTAAGGGGGAGAGGGCTTGTCATCAGCAAAAACAGCAGGAGCAATAAACATTTATGTCTGTCACGACAAAGGGAGGGCGGGAGCCAATTGTTTAAATGACGTTGGCAGGGGGTCCCTTAGTAGGAGTCTGAACTGGAACGTCTTTAGACTTTTGCGTCTTTTTTTTGTTTTGTTTTTAGCAAGACATACTGGCAGACAACACAAGCAGCCAGCCCAGAAAAAAACGTTTTTTTTCTAACTTTTTTTTTTTGCTGCCTAATTTTGCAGGTGCCCCTAAATGGCTGGCACCCCAGGCTGCAGCCTAGTTAGCCTATGCACAAAAACAGCCCTGCCTGAACACTGTACAATAATCACTTTCACAATACCCCTGGTACACCACACAAGTACCCACACTGTTTGCAATTACCACCAGGGCTGATTCCTCTGGCTCGACCCTGGGGACCCTCTGTAAAACAAGGTTAAGTACAGCAAATAGCAACAGTACAGTACTTTGAGCACAAACTGGAACCACAGTCAGATTATGTGCAGAAAAAGTTAGATCTGATTTATTCGGGGGACTAGAACAAGGGAAGGGCAAAATCAGGTTAATTAGCTTACAGGTTATATCAATCAAGCAGTTATGCATGCACTTTGAGTCCCCCCACATAGTCCACCTCTGGGTACCCGGGTAGAGAAGAGATGGGCTAGCCAGGACAGTTGTCCTGGGTTGCAGCTGGTTGGGGCCCTGTGATGGAAAACACAACATGCACAGTACATAATATTTGTAATCCGGAGCCAGAGGGCTCAGTTAGAAAGAAACGAAACAACAAGACAATCAGATGACACACTCAGATTAAGCTGTTGTTGTGAGAGCTACCCTGGTATTTACTCCACGATACCCAAGACTGGACACAGGCTGGACGAAAATCGAGACTGCAGGTGGTTGATCTGGAATGCCAGGAGAAGCAGGCCCACACAAGTCGCGAGAGCGTCTGTTCTGTTCAAGCTGGAGCAGGGGCTGATCCCCAGGCAGGTCTCTCTGGCCGATGGCTTCTCTGTGCAGTGGTAGTCTGCTGTGGCTGTTTGGCAAAGCCCAGACCGGATGGAGACAAGTTCGGAAGCAGTCCATTTTGGGCTGGATACAGCTTCCAGCAAGCAGAACACAGTTCACACAGTGGGGAACTAACTTACAACCCACTAGCAGCTCATAGCACATTTACATGTACGGGAATTCTACTGTACCAGGCAAAGTGCTCCCCGGGCACAATCGTAAAAAGTCTCTGCACACATCGGGAGCTTAGGGGTAGCTGGAACTCCTGACAGGCCGATCGCATTCAGCAAAATATTCGGTCTTCTTCAGGTTGAGCCTGGCCCACTTCAGTAGCTTACTTTAGTCACACAAACTTGGATTTAGTCCAAAATAATCTCTCTCTCCTCTCAGGAGCAGCAGGCAGACATACAGGCCAAACACTCAGCCTTTTCCCAGTTCTCCCATGTGAATCCACTCAGGATTTCTGCTCAGTATTACTTCAGCTCCTTCTTGCTCAGCTTCCAGCTTACTTCTAACTAAAAACTGCAAGCAGCCTGGGACTTCCCCAAGATCCAAAAGATTTGGTTGGCTGATTTGGCTGTCAGTCAAAGCAAGAGCTCCCCCTTCAGTTGCAAAAAAGGTGCAAAAAAGCTCCAAACTAAAGTTCCTACAGATTTCGAATTCAGACAGCTCCTGTAGTCCGGCTACATTATAGGTCCCACCTGTACTGATTGGTCCAATTTATTTATTTATTGTATTCTAGGAATGAATACCTTTGAGCCAAGGCTCTTTTACAAAGGTTCTGCGTCAAATTAGGTACAATTTGCAGTCCAGGACCAAGATAGTGGAGACAAACAAAACAGTCCTTGCTACAAAGAAAGCAGGTTAGACAAACTACATTATAATTATCATTCTAAATGGTTTTCAGCAAATAGTTACATCTTTCAACAGAGCTCCATCTCGGATTACTTATACTGCAATCAAGCAGCTCTTAAAGAGACAGTGCACAGAGGCTACACAGGCTCTGGCAATCACATTCAAACTGCCAAAATGCAGGACACCAGCCTGACAGTGAGCATTTAGGCAAGCTCAAGGGAGACTTTTAGGGAACCCCCATTTGTGGGGGGGGGTTACACAAGGAGAGGCAGAATGGGAGGAATATCAAAGCCAGGGAGGCTAGGAGTATCATCAGGGAGGCAAAGGCAGACACAGAACTGTGCATCACGGAGGGGTGAAGAAAGGGGAAACAGTTTTTAGATATATTAGTGAAAAATGCAAAAAGGAGGGGGTTATCATTACTAGTGGAGAGGGTTGGGTGATAGAAAAGATAGGCAGAGGGCTACCATTCTGAAAGAATATTTTGCTCCATCTTCACTAAGGAAGAAGACAAGCCTGCCTGAGAGCAGCATCAAGGCGGCCTCAAAAGGAATCCAGAAATTAGTCTGTCTGTATTTACTAGGAAAGAGTCCAGAAGGGCTGGCAGCCCTCAAGATCAATAATGAACTGGGTCCAGATGGGCTGCACCCAAGGATACTGAGGAGTTGCCAACCAAACTAGCTGATCCACTGGCTGAGTTGTTCAACAGCTCAATCAGGATTTGGATAGTCCTAGCAGATTGGAAGTTAGCAGACATAGTACCGCTCATAGTGGGGGGAGGGGACAAGGAGCAACCAGGAAATTATAGGCCTGTTAGCCTAACCTCCATTGCAGGAAGCTGATGGAGTCCCTGATTAAAGAGAACCTTGCAGAATACCTGGAGCAATGGACTCCAGGATGATGAACAATGCAGTTTTGCTGCAGGAAGGTCTTGATAGACCATCCTGATAGTCTTCTCTGACTGGTTGACAACAGGAAAATTGACAAGGGCCATGGGGTAGGCTTGCTGTACTTTGGCTTTAGTAAGGCCTTTGATTCAATAGAGGACCTGGGGCAGCTAAAACTCTTGTGAGATGGGTGGGGATCTGGCTAACAGGTAGGCAACAGAGGGTGGTGGTCAACAGGGTTAAATCAGAAGAGAAGGCGGTAATGAGTGGGGTTCTGCAGAGATCAGCCTGGGACCGGTCCTCTTCAACATGTTCATTAGTGACACTGGAGAAGGAATCCAGGGCAAGTTTTGTCTATTTGCAGATGACACAAAACTATGTAGGAGGGTAGATTGTGAGGAAGGAATAAGCAACATGCAAAAGGACCTGCTAAAATCAGAGGGGTGGTCCAAGGTCTGGCAGTTAAAGTTCAATGCAAAAAATGCAAGGTGAGATACCTGAGGAAGAAAAGCCCCATGACGGTGTAGTAGACTGGAGGGGAGAGACTTAGCACTAAAAATAAGGAACATGATCTAGAAATTATCATCAGTAACCACCTTAAGCAAACTAGTCTGCAACAAGGCCTAAAAAAAGGCCAACAGGATGCTGGGATGAATTTGGAGTGGGACTGACAGTAGGAGAAAAGAGGTGATACTACCCCTCTACAGAGCCCTGGTGAGGCCTCACCTGGAGTACTGTGCCCAGTTCTGGAGTCCTTACCTCAGAAAAGACAAGGATAGGTTAGAGACAGTGCAATGCAGAGTGATGCAAATGATTCAGGGTCAGCCGTATAAATCCTATGTGGAGCGCCATGGGCACTACATTTGTACTCACTGGAAAGCAGAAGGGAGAGGGGCGATATGACTGAGACCTTCACATTCCTCAAAGGAATTAATAAAGTGAACTGTGGTGAATTATTTAGCCCGAGTACAAACTCAAGGTCACGGGTCACGAGGAAGTTGGCAGGTGGGAAGTTCAGGAGAGACGTGAGGAAATATTTCTTTACTGAGCGGGTGGTGGAGCCCTGGAATAGTCTGCCAGCTCAGATGGTGGGAGTAAGCACAGTAAGAGGGTTCAAACAGGGCTGGGATAGAATGACGGGAATAGTAGTTACCAGGTCCTACACAACATGGGAAGTTTAGTAGAGTAATGTCCAGAAGGGTTAGTACCCTGGGGGAACATTAGGTTCCAGGAATAATACCAGGGATTTGGGGAACCTAGGCAGAATGGGTGGACCATGGGTCTTTTTCTGCCATCATTGTCTATGTTTCTTATTATAAAGTTCCTGAAGTATAATGGCGGAGGGCAGGCAACAAATATGAGCATGTCTACAATGGTTGGGGGTGGCAAAGAGGCACCAAAGGGTTCTGGCTTACAAATTGTATTTTCCTAGCTATACCACTGGACACATTAGTTTCTTTACTTAAGCAGAGTTTAAGTGTGATTTAGCATCGTAGATTACTATTGATTTCTATTATTTAAGCAATACGGCATGACAGCATGTGCATTATTGTGGGATAATGCATGACTTGGGAAGTCAGGCATGAAGCAACACCAAATGCCTAACACACCCAAGAAGTGCTGTTATCCACAACGGCTCCCACCTTATTCAGATTATAAAATGATACCGTTTGGTAATGTGGTTCAGAACATTAAGTATTTCTGACCTGTGCTGTTGTGCTGGAAAAAATGCATGATCATGGGATAACATTTGATCAATCATATGTCTTAAATTCGCTTGCACATTTTTATAATATTAGGTTATAGGGACAGTGTGAGGTGTCTCTTATGACTATATCTCCAAGTGCATTCTTAGGATGAGAGAACTGTGAACCAAAAATGAACATATCTGACACCCTAAGAATGCACGTGAGGAGACTCTTATAGCTGTAAGACAAACTTCCACTGTTCCAGTACAGCTTAGTATAAATCACCAAACTATGTTGACTTAATACAATTTTAAAAGTGTATAAAAGAGCTGGCCCAGTGGTGCACACGGATGAGGCGCTAGCGCCTTACCTCCCACCACGCCGGCGACCCAGGTCCAGGAATGGACTTGGGGCACTGGGGAATACTAGGGAAGGAGAGGATTGAGCATCTGGAGGACTGCTCTCCTCTCCTCTCCTGGGGTGGGTTGGGTGGGCAGCCCCTGTTTTTCAGTGGCCCCTGATGGAGACTGGGGGTACTACAAGCAGTGGTGCACAAGAGGGACCAGGAAAGCGTGAAAATGCACGATGCCGCCAGGATGACAGCTGCCCGCCTCCATGCATCTCCCAGCGAGATACCTCAGGCTGCATATCCACACCCTGGTAAAGCTGCAAGGAGCGCTACATGTACTCCAGTCTGTCCTCCGAGGGCCCCGGCGAGATATGGGACAGCCCCCCCTGGCAAAGGGATACATCTGGGACAAACAGGGCATCAGAGCAGCTGGATAGTGGATCGGCAGAGTGACTCCTGTGGCAGACCAGGGAGATTCTCCCATTCTGCAGGCCAGGAGCAGTCTGATAAAGAAACTGAGCAGTCTAGGGGTGGGATTCAAAGTGGTAACCTGGGTAAGAAGCTCTCTTCTGTTTATTTTATCATTGTACTTATACCTTTTCGGCACTTTTAACTCTTGGCACTTCATTTCGATCCTACCCTCGAGCCTTTTCCCCTCCACCCTTCACCCTGCTTCTTCTCTGCTCACACATCTTCAAGTTCTTCCCTTGCTCCTCCTCCTCACCTTCCCTCTTTCACCCTCCACCCATTCTCTTACCTCATGCCACCTCTTTTGCAACTTCTTCCTCTCCTTCTCCCTATATTTCTCTCTCTTACCTCTCTCCCACCCATATTACTCTCTCCCTTGGGTTACGACAAGGCCTGCTAAGCTGCCCCCTGTCCTGACTCCTCCTCACTTCACCAGCACCCCCTTCTCTTCTGCACTCACCCATTTCCCTCCTTCCACCTCCCTATTCTCTCATCTCTCTATCCCTATTACCTCCTTTGCAACTCTTCTCGTCTCCTCCCCACCTGCTGTGCAACTCATCTCCTTCTCCTCTTGTTTCTCCCATCCCCCACCTTACACCCCGTTACTTTCTCTCCCAGATTTTGACAAGGCCTCCCAGACTGTCCTCTCTTTTAGCCCACTCTACTGTTATATTGAGCAACATTCAGTGTTATTTTGATTGCTTTTGATGTATTGTTTAAGCATATTCTTGATATCTATTTACTTATCTATTGTTTACCTTGTTTTGTTTTTGTACTACTAACGTGGAACCTTTGTAAATGAGTTGTATTGCTCAAAGGTGGTGTAATCCAAGACTCAATAAATAAAAATAAATAAATAAATAATGGCTAGGTGACAGGGTGGTGGTTAACAGCACTCACTCTAATGAGGGGAGAGTGACCAGAGGGTGCTGGTCTTCTTCAATGTCTTCAATAAGTGACACTGCAGAAGAACTGGAAGGGAAAGTATATCTTTTGCTGATGACAACATTTGTAACAGGGTGGATACTCAGGAGGTGGTAGAGAGAATGTAAGGACCTAGGGAAACTTAAAGAGTGGCTAGGGCATGGCGACTGGGATTCAGTGCCAAAATTGCAAAATATTGCACCTAGGGCATTGGAACCCAGGAGCTTAGTACAAGATGGGGCTGGGGAGATACTGACAGTCACTAAGCAGGAAATTAACCTTGGGGTTATTATATCTGATGATCTCAAAGTGGTAGCGCAGTGTGAAACATAGAAACATAGAATTTGATGGCAGATAAAGACCGCTTGGCCCACCCAGTCTGCCCATTTCCCTACCTACTGGATAAGCTGCAGATCCTAGTTAACCAGCAGCCTACTTCTTCCTACCCCCAACCCCTAGAATGGCCTTATGACTGTCCCATGCATGCTTGAATTCCACCACTAATTTTGACTCCACAACCTCCTCCGGAAGGCCGTTCCATGCATCCACAAAGGTAGGGCTAGTGGGATGCTTGGATGCACAGGCAGAGGTATCACCAGCAGAAGGAGGAAGGTAGTGTTACCATTGTATTGCTTGCTGGTGAGACTCCACCTGGAGTATTGTGTCCAGTTCTGGAGGCCGCACCTCAGAAAGGACATAGGATGGAGGTTGTCCAGATGAAGGCAACAAAAATGGTACAGGGATTGCATTAAAAGCCCTACGAGAAGAGACTGAGAGATCTCAACATGTATACCCTAGAAGAGAGGAGAGTGAGATGGGACATGATAGAGACCTACAAGCACCTCATGGGGGTGAGCAAGGACAGGAGGGAGTCTCTTTACAGTGAAAAAGAGCATCAGGACCAGAGGGCATGCAATGAAGCTGGAAAGAGGGAAGTTTAAGAGGGATGTAAGGAAGTACTACTTTACTGAAAGAGAGGTGGATGCCTGGAACAGACTGCAAGCAGAAGTGGTGGAAGCAAAAACAGTAAGAGGCTTCAAGCATGCATGGGACATATAGAAATAATAGTAAATAGGCAGGGAGGAGGGAGGGTTGCAAGAGACCAGTTAGGGTCTATGCAGACATACTAGGCAGGGATCATCTGGGCAGACTAGGTGAACCATGTGGTCCTATTCTATAGACAAATTTTATGTTTCTATGTCCTGTCCATGACTATCACCTACAATACACTACAGATGCTGGCCAATTCTAGTGGGTTGAAGGTGCAACAACAGTGGAGAAACAGCTTAATTTTTAAAACACAAAAAAAGTATGTCTAATAAACTAAACAAGAAACATACACCCCCATTTCAAATGTGAAGCATTCCACTGTAATATACACTGCATGTGAGGACATTTTATGGTTCTATGAGGTCCTCTTGTGTCAGTGAATCCTCAGTGCTAAATGATTGAACCAATGTCAATGATTTAAAGACTACATTTATATAATGTGAGACAGCATCTGCTGCATAAGGGCAGCACTTTTTTTTTTTATGCTCTTTTTGCCCTGGGCTGGTCACCATACGCTAACCCACATGCCCAGCCCCACCACTCACCACCCTGCGGCCACCCCACCGGGGTATACTCTGGATTGCCTCCCACAGTGGGGCCACGGGAGGAGGACCCAACCACCCAGCAAACAATCAGATTCGGCCCTGGGACAATTCAGCCCTGGCTTACCCCCCAGGGTGGGGGCCCATCCCCCCCTCCACAGAAGACTGGATTTATCTCTGATGGTGCATGGGCAGCAGAGCAGGATCAGTAGCATGGGTCGGCAATCATCCTGCCAGCCTGAGATTTTCCCCTTGAAGCTCTCTCAGGAGGCAGGATGTGCACTGATGTGAGGGCGTAAATGCCAATGTCCGTCCCTGCCTCCAGCTGTGTAGGCGCTGGACACTGGAAGCGCCTCTGGCCTCTGCCAGGGGTTACTCCATGTGCCGGATACTCGACCCCCCCTCCCCTGGAGGAGGAGAGCAGTTCCTAGGACGCTCAACCCTCTTCTCACTGGCTGTCTCTCCAGTTCCTGAGTCCATTCGTAAACTCGGGTTGGCATCGTGAGCAGAAGTCCAGCTGCTGTGCCGGCATACTGGCAGGGTAGCACCTTTTCATGTGGAAGGGGCATCTCTGTGTTACAAATTGAGGGATACCCCCAAGTGTGGTACAGTCTAGGGTTATAGATAGAAGGACTACCAGTGGTAACATGCAAGGCGTCCCTTGTAATGTAGGACAGATGAGTGATATAGACACAAGGGTTCTGAGCAGTACAATGAGGGATGTAATGTGAACTTTGCCAACATCCAGAGCTGGTAATTTTGTTCATTGCTTGATCATTGAAAACTTATGTTACTTTAGGCACCTTTGTGGTATTGTATTGCTCTGCAGGGATATTTGCTTTGCTTTGCACAGCTGTTAATTTGTTGTACTCGTAGAACCTTATTTAATTATCTGCCCCCACCCCCGACGCATCTGGAAATTAACTGTTACCAGCTCAGTATGTCTTTCATGGTAATACTTTTGAAATAAATTAATGTGGGACAGTTGAGCGGTACCGTACACAGGGGTTCTGAGAGGTAAGACAAGGGGCATCTGTAATGCAGGACAGTTAAGAGGCATGGACACAGAGATTTCAAGCGGTAAAATGAAGGACATTCTTTGTAATGCAGGACACTTGAAAGATAGGGACACAGGGGTTCTGAGTGGTAAAATGTGGGACATCCTCTATAATGTGGGACAGTTTAGAGGTACAGACATAGGGGTTCTGAGTGGTAAAATAAAGGATGCCCCATGTAATGTGGGAGAGCTGAGAGGCAGGTACATGGGTTCAGAGTAGTAAAATATGGGACATCCCTTCTAATGTGGTACAGTTGAGGGATATAGACAGAGGAGCTAAGAGTGGTAAAATAAGGGATATCCCCCATAATGAAGAACAGCTGAGAGATAAGGAAACATTCAGGGGTTCCAAGTGGTAAAATAAATGAGGGACGTCCCATGTAATGTGGGACTGTTGAGTATACACAGTGGGAGTTCTGAGTGGTAAAATGAGGGACTTCCATCCCAGTGCGGACTATTGAGGGGTATAGACAGAGGGAACCTGAGTGGTAAAACAAGGGATTCCCTACTGAAGGGGGACATTTGAGAGGTACAGACAGAGAGAGTCTGACAGGTAAAATGAGGGATGCCCCTCCTTATATAGTGCTGTTGAGAGGTATGGCCAGAGGGGTTCTGGGAACATTCCTCCTAACGTGAGTCAGTTGACAGGGATGGTAATTTTCCAATACAGATCGCCCCAGTGGAGAACTCTGTGGTGGCACAAAGTTCTATAATAGGATGCAAAGTTTGCATCAGTTTTGCACCACTGGAAATGCAAAATCAGGAGCTCTGCCTCATCTCCAGAGCAGCAGTCAGTATCATTTCAGCTATGTCAAATCCCCTGAAAGCACAGTGTATCTTCTGTACTGCAGCCTTGATCCAAAAGGGAGGGGGAAGAGACAGGCTCGATCCAAAAGGGATAGGGAAAGAAGAATCCCAAACACACACACACACACACACTAAAAACATACCTTACTGAAACCCCATGGGCCTTCAGAGCACGATAATATTCCAATCCCTGTTGTGGAGGAACCCGCTTGTCCTTCTCACTCACCATTAGTAAAACTGGAGTTTTTACCTAGTAGGTAAAAAAAACACCATGTCAGATGTGTATTGCTGTGGCTATTATAGATCTGCAGATATGGGACTGTTCCACATATGGACTTATCTAGCCAAGAAACTCCTCACACTCACACTAGCTGCAGGAAAGCAATCTCTGTTCAATGGTTTATTAAATGTACTGTAGCTGCTGCTGATACCAACAGGGGCAGTTGAGAACAAGCACTGTCACTGCATTCTCAATGCACTATTGTCTTACATAGATAAAGGTGTATCTTGAAATCTAACTTTCGTTTTTACACAATTCATAAATCTAGGATAGCCCAATTCAGCTACAGCATCTCATTTGCAGTGGGGTCCTCCTTCTACCCCATTTTAGAGATGACTAGGCATGGAAGAAGCACAGGATGGTCAAGGGCTCCAAGAAAGAGCCATAGAATTAAAGGCCAGTAAGCACTGCATCAGTACCACATAAGCTACTAGGAACAACCAGAAGAAACAGAACTGTTGAACACTTACAGAAAAACAGCTTGGACAGGCCAGAATACCGCAGTTGAACCAAGGTTCAACTTTAGTACTTTCGCTGGGGGCAAAAGCTCAGTATGAATTCTGTAAAAGGAAACCATGCCAGAAAAATCACATTTCGTTCTTTGAGCATGTGACCAAGAAACCTGACATTGGAAGACCTCTGGCTGTTGTGTACCTGGACTTCAGCAAAACATAAGATACTGTCTCACACAAGATGCTGTTTTTGCTTTTTTTTGTAAACGTGTTTTATTGACACATTTTAACTTACATAAAATAGAGACAGTTAATTCATATGCTTAATACATCACAGTATTATACACCAGGTAGAAAGAGTACACATGAGACCGATCATATTCAAGTAGGTAGGGCATTTGCCCTCTGGGTGATCCATTTTACAACAGGCATACAGTAATCCACATATAGGCAACATAAAACGATGGCTAGCCAACCCATACAGAATTTTTTTTTGCAAATTCTGTTTTATTCTCTGGAGGTCCAGGACATCTCTCCAGGGTACCCACATGACAGCCGCCGCTACTCCCAGCCTGAAAGCTCCTCTATCGGTCTCCCATCTGGCCCCCGCGGCTTGCCCAGCCCCCCAAAATACCCCACGGAGGAGCGCCCGCCCACCATTGGGGGCCTTTCTGTGATTACAGGGACATCTGTGGGACCAGGTAAGGGGCGGGAGATCCAACGAGGCAGGTCCGACAGCAGGATGTTGGCAGGTCTCCAGGGCCTCCTTCGCCTCCACTGGGCCGCCATTGTATTTCTTCGTGTTGCTCCCCTCAGAGCACAAACATGCAATGACATCAGTGCTCCTAGTGTGCAGACGTTTGCCACTGCTCCGCCCCCATCTTACGTTTTGCCTTCCTACCCATAGGGTCCCTGGTCTCCACTATGGGCCACTATGGAGCGAGGCTTACCCCAGAACCCACCCCAGAAGGGAGAGCAGTCCTCTGGATGCTCAATCCCTCCCTCCCTCCCCTGACAATGTCTGATGACCCGAGTCCTTTCCCGAACCTGGGTTGCCGTGGCACGATGTGTGCCAGTGTCTCTATCCTCAGCGCCACTGGACTGGCAACCCATACAGTATTAAAGGAGACAGGGAAATGTGTGCTAATTGGCAGCAGCTAGTAATGTTCCTAGCAAGAGGAATGAAAGACTTGCCTCCAAATTAGCCATATTTAACTGTATCTGAATAAACGCTGATGTGAAAACTGTGTTTTCAATTGTTTTCTTTTTATGGGCCCAGAAAAATTAAACTAAATACAGCAATGCCCCTAGCGACCAGAGGTACCCCCCCAACCACCATTCCCCATCCCCATAGCACCTAAGCATATTCCCTGGCATCTAGCCCTCCCACCTCCACCCTGCCAACCCCAACAAGTGCTGGTACTGCCACACCAATAAAGTGACTGGCAAAGCACTCTACTCACCTCCTTGGTCGGCTGCCATATAAAAAACAGGATGCACATCCTATGTATAGCACAGGACGATGTCAGATGTGTGTCCTCAGTTATACAAAGGACGGTGCTCCTGTTTGTTATATGGCGGTTTGAACCTATACAAACTTCTGAATATCAGTCCTTGGATCACTGGTTCCATGGCTGGTAACAGAGTGCTGCCCATAAAAACAAAACAATGAGTTTTTCACATCCCTTTTATTCAAGTACAGTTACGTATGGATCATTTTGGCCTGTGGGTGGGAGCATTATAAACACCTGCCAATTAGAAATCCTTTCTTGTCCTCTTTGAACATACATGGCATTTAGATAACAGATATGTTTGAGCTCATGTCCTTGTGTAAAGATACATAGATACATAGATACATAGATACATAGACAGTGTCGGCAGATAAGGGCCTATGGCCCACCTAGTCTGCCCATTTGAGCTTGTAAGTTCAGTTTGTTTTCCTAGAAGTCTATTTCCCCTTACCCCTGACCTCTAGAATTCCTTTATGTCTATCCCATGCATTCTTAAACTCGTGATTGTTTCAGCCCCCACCACTTCCTCTGGCAGGGTGTTCCACTTGTCCACCACCCGCTCAGTGAAGAAATTCTTCTCATGTTTCTCTGAATCGCCCTCCCTCCAACTTCATCCCATGCCCTCTAGTCCTGAAACATCTTTTTCGCTAAAATAGTGTTTTCCTGCACCCTGTTCCTCCCTGTGAGATACTTGTATGTCTCTATCATATCCCTCTCTCCTCCTCTCCTCCAGGGAGTACATGTTCAGTTCCTTCAACCTGTCTTCATAGGATTTGTGATGCAACCCATGCACCATCTTTGTTGCCCTCCTCTGAACCTTCTCTACCCTGTCTATGTCCTTACGTAGGTATGGTCTCCAGAACTGTACACTGTACTCCAGGTGGGGCCTCACTAGTGTCTTGTATAGCTGAATTATGACCTCCTTTTCCTGCTGGTGATGCCCCTGCCTATACATCCCAGCATCCTATTTGCTTTACCTGATGCCTTGTCACACTGTTTCCTCTACCTTGAGGTCATCAGAGATGACAACCCCAAGATCCCTTTCCTGCTTGGCATGCTATATCCTCACCCCCAACTGATATATTGTGCCAGGGTTTTGTGCCCCATATGCATTATCTTGCACTTCTTTGCATTGAATTTCAACTGCAACCCTTGGACCATTCTTCAAGTTTCTGCAGGTCCCTTCTCATTCTGTCTACACCTCTGGTGTGCTCTACTCTGTTACAGAGCTTTGTGTCATCAGCTAAAGTAACTTCTGCCTCTATATCGTGGTGCAATGTCACTGATGAAGATGTTGATAGGGACCGGTCCCAGCACTGATCCCCTGTGGTACCCCACTGGTCACCTCTTCCCTCTGTGGAGTGACAGCCATTTACCACCACCCTCTCGTGTCCTGCCACCCAGCCAGTTACCTACCCACCACACTCACTGTCCTGCCCACACCCATATTCCCCAGTTTGTGTAATATCTTCTATGTGGCACAGTGTCAAAGGCCTTGCTGAAGTCCAGATAGGCCATGTCCACTGCCCTCCCTGATCCACCTCCCTAGTCACCCAGTCAAAAAATTCAATGAGGTTGGTCTGACATGACCTCCCCCTGGTGAAACCATGCTGCCTTGGGTCCTGTAGTCCATTGACAACCAGATGTTCCACCAATCTCTCCTTCAGTAGTGCTTCCATGATCTTTCCCACTACCGAGGTGAGGCTGACTGGTCTGTAGTTCCCTGCTTCCTCTTTGTTCCACTTTTGTATAAGGGGACTACATCTGCTGTCCTCCAGTCTTTGGGTACCTCCTGTTTCCAGTGATTGGCTGAACAGGATAGCCAGAGGTTCATACCACCTCTCTTAGTTCTTCTAAGGACCTAGGGTGCACCCATCTGGCCCCATTGCTTTGTCAGCTCTTAGTACTTCCAGTTCTTCAGGACCCTTTCTCGTGTAAAGGGACTTGTCCATTTCTGCACCATTCTCACCCCTTGTACTCCTTCAGACCCATTACCCCCTCTTCCTTAGTAAAGACTGAGCAGAAATACCTGTTCAATATGTCAGCTTTACTGTTGTCATCCTCCACGCTGCTCCCATCCTCCCCTTCAGTCTAACTCCATCCCTCCCTTTGTCCTTCTTTTTCACTTATGTACCTGTAAAAGGTTTTGTCCCTTTAACCACTGATTTTGCAATGTGTTCTTCTGTCTGAGCTTTGGCTTCCTTACTGACTTCCCTGCCTCCTTTGTTTCTCCTGGTACTTCTCCCTATCCCTTCTGCCTGTGTCTTTTTGTATTGCCTGAATGCAGTCTTTTTGGCTTTCACTTTCTTTGCTACCTCTTTGGAAACCATAATGGTCTCCTCTTTCTTTTCCTCTTGCTAACCTGCTTAATGCATAATTCTGTTGTTCTTATAATCCCCATTTTAAATACTGCCCACTGTTCCTCAATCCCTGATTCCTGTCCCATTCTCTTAATGCCTCTTTCAAGCATCTCCCCATTTTCCCAAAGTCTGCCCCCTAAAATCCAGGATATGTGTTTTGTGTGGTTTGGTTCTGCTCTTTCTGTGATTTCAAACCACAATGACTGGTGGTCACTGTTACCCAGGTGCTCCCCCACTGTTACCCCCATCACACTGTCCCTGTTTGTGAGCACAAGGTCCAGTATTGCCTTCTGCCGAGTTGGTTCCATGACCAGTTGCTTGAGGATCAATGGCAAATGTAAAAATACAGTTATTGGTTTTAGTACTTCTGTTACAGCCTGTATATTTATTAAAATCTTACCCCTGACAATAAATATACAGTTATACAAATGGGATCCAAAAATTGTTCGATCTGATTGGCTGACTGGTACCTTTTACCTGTGGTAAATCCTGAGATATACCAATGGGTAAAAGTGCCAGACAGCCGCATCCTTTCTGAAATGCATCCGACACCCCAAGCACCGAATGAAAAATTGCCATATTGTCTCCCCACTAAGTGCAATGATAAAGTGGGAGTTTCAAATGTGGAGAACAGGAAACTGCTCCATCAAAAGAACAATCCTGAAAAACTAAAAAATCTTTTTTTTTCTTCAGTAGTTCTTAACCACCTCACCACTCAGTTGCGGTCAGCTATGAGAAAAAAAATACAGTTCAGTTTGAAAGTCAAAACACTGAACCGCCGGTAAACCCTGATGTCATCGCAGCCTCAGAACTGTGTCCATATGCCACAATGGCAAACAAAAGTACTGCCTCCCAAAACAATTCACTGCATCTCCAGCATCCGTAGCTAGTGGTCCTCCACACTCCTCTGTCAGTGTAATAGCCGTCCCACTCTGTACCACTGCCATTACCTCCCCGGTTTGAGTAGGCCAGTCGCATGGTTTGGAGTTTCCACATCATAACACACAAATGAAATAAAAAACAAAGAAAAAGAAACAGCTCTCAGTACAGCTCACTACTCATGTGACATGCTTCTGTGCATGTGCCGAGTGGGTAAAAATAGAGCCAGTGCTCCTTGCTTAAAACGGGTCATTCATAGTCAAACTTAAAAACCTGTCCCAGCTCTTAAAAAAGCTCCTGAAAAAAAATAAGAACTGGGACACAGTGAACACGGTTCGTCTAGGAATCGATCAAACACAGGTCTGTTGGATGAAGCTCATGTAACCTCTAGGCAATAGTGCCAGCCCCTTAGCAACATCCTAGCAACACAGCACTATTTTTTCTGGCATAGCAATAACGTCACGAAAAACATATACAATGGGAGGAAAAAAAATCTTTTTTGATTTTATGTCACAAAAAAAGGTGACATTGTATGATCGCAATAAACCACTCCAGGGTGTGAGTTATGCTGGGATTTACCATGGCTGGCCAGGATTTGACCACTCAGCCTGCAACCTCGTGGCCAAACCACACCAGCCATGGTAAATCCCAGCATAACTCACACCCTATTGTGGTTTATTGCTTAAGTCTCCTGTCCTTTAAATACATAAGTCTCCTGTCCTATTTTTTTTTGTAATTAAATTTTATTAAAAATTTTCATCAATAAACAAGCAAAAGACAATGCTATACATAGACAAAAATTAATACCACAATACTGCAAATGGAACAAAGCATAAAAACATTAACTATTTTGTGTTTGTTTAAAACATCAAAAGAGAACAATCAAACAACATCTGGTGGGGCCTTCAACTCAGAGTGGGCAGCCACCTCAACCCATTTATCTTCCAGATTCTTGAAATAGTCCAGGGGGTGAAATCTATAATTAGTGCATTCCATTAACATCTTCCCAGACTAACGTATTGAATCTGTAAGGTCCAAGAGGAGGGGGCATGCCCTTAGAGGCCAGTCATTCTACTGATTTGCATAAGCTATATATACATTCCCTATCCATATTATGTAACACAACATTTAGAACAACTGAGCCTGGATCTCCAGTACATTTTTTCCTTCTTTCTCTGCTTGATAATAAAAAATGCAGCCATCGGCCATTGAATTTTTCTTGTTGTAATGCAAGCTGTGCTGTAATCTTTTCCATGCCTTGTGTCCTTTACAGTTTTTCCACCATAATTCCTCAAGGGGAAGGGTAGGAGTTAACCATAATTGTGTAATTACGTTTGTGGCTACAGTCACCAAAATATAATATAGATATTGTTTAGACTTTTTATTCAATAAAATGTAAATTTCACATCCCAAATAACTGCCCAAATGAAATCCAATGGACTTCTCTTTTCAGCTACACTGTTTGGTTTTACTCAACTAATTGCATCATTGCGGGGAGTGACGTGTGCGCTCAGGCTGGAAGCAGAGGCAGAAAAGGTGGATAGAAGTGACAGTTTGTTAAGGACGTATTTGGCTTTTTGATTTTTCTTTGTAGCCTTGTCATTTGAAAGAAAACAATCAGAGTCTTGATTTGCTTTGCCAGGCAAAGGCAATGCTTAGTTAAAGACGTTTCTGCCTTTTTTTTTTCCCACTGTATCCCAATCAGCAGTCTTGTTCTTGCAGTTTTACAGCCGAGTGGGTCCTGCCATGTCCACTAGGTAACCGGAATATGGACCCCCACACACACACAAATATACAGCTTGCTTTACCTGCAGATAGATATCTCTGCTGTGATCTGAACAATGGAATTATACCGCATATAAAATAAATTTCTTGTAGCTGGGCATAGTAGAATCTTTTCCCTTTTGCAGCAAATCATAGTGTTTTTTGCAATTACATTAACTGCTAACTGCAAGTGATTTTTTTTTTACTTCATACGAACATACAAATGTACCAACAGAAACAGACCACCTGGTTTACCAAAGTCTGCTCAAGTATGCAGCTAGCATCCCTAGTTTGCAGCTGCCTCTCCCCCCCTCCCCTTTGTCACCCCACTGCCGCCCCCATCTTCCACACCCCACTCTCCACTGTTCCCTGTCCCATGCCCTTTTAAAGCTGTTGACAGAGTTACGTGATACCACCCATTCTGGTAGTATATTCCACTTTGTTACCACCCTCTCCATGAAATAGTGTCTCCTCATTTCCCTCCTAAATGTTCCCCATTGGATGGGGATCATCACGATCAGCCATCTTGTTCTTGTGGTTTTATGGCTGATCGGGTTGTGCCATGTCTACTAGCTACTGGAAAGCACAGAAAAGTTGAAAAGGGCACTATAATCAGTACCTGGAAAGTAACATTACAAGACCTTCAGGACAGGCTGAGGGCAGTTTTTGTCAGCCAAAGCAAATCAAGTCATATTTTCTTTTCCTTTCACAGTATGTCAACGATTGAATCAAATCATATATGTATGGGTCACCCCGTCTGCAGACTGCTAACTGTAAGTGAAGTAAAAAGCATGATATTAAATGAGTTTGAAGCAGAACCATTTTGGGTTTTCTGGCTCGGCAGTGCAGTGTTTATAGCAGATCATGTGGAAGGAGTAGAAGACCAGAATCCAGACTGTTCCTCACAATGTTAAAAAGTGGGACCAATACTTCAGGAAGAAAAATCTATAGGAGCCCATCAGGTCCTGTGTCTTTCCTACCACTCGGAGTATGCACCGCACTAGTCACCACTTCTTTGGTCAGGGGCAGATCTAAGGCTACTTTGATATTATCTGATGATCACCTGGACAATGGGGGCTTTCTTGAAAAAAGCATGAAGTTGAGCTGTGATAAGGTCTACCTCTGAGGTGTACAGTGTTCTACACAAAGTAATGAATGCTTCCCCTGTCTCCTGTCTGTCTGAGGTTAATGGTCCTCCTGCCTTCTGCATATTCCCCAAAACTTTAGCTGCCAAGTCAATAGCTTTCCACCTCTATCCTGATCGAGGTATCTATCAGCCCTAGTGAGGAGAATAGCCCACTTAACTGTGGCACTGCTGAGAGAGTGGTACTCCCATTTGACTTTCTGGAGATGAAGATATAACTCTGATGTGGGATTTCATCATATTGTCCCTTTTCATACAATCTATCTTAGTTTCGAGTTCTTTCAGGTGGGCAACGTGACTTTTCTGGGAGCTGGTGATGGCGATAACTTGGTCTCTTATGTATGCTTTTGGCGCTTCCCAGTGAATGACGTGGGTACTATCTCCTTCTTTATTACTCTCTAGGAATTAAGCAATTGCTGTGGAAAGAAATGTTCTAAAAGCCTTTTTGGTAAGAACACGGTATAATCTCCAGGCTCTGGGTGGGGGAGGGGCCATCTCTATTCAGACAGAGAACCACTGAAGCATGGTCCAAGACCAGTACGGGATAATGTGAGATACTTTTCATAGCTGCCAGAAGGGTGACGGAGGCTAGTATTCTGTCATTCCTGGCATAAGATGCATGGGAATGTGAATAAAAACTGTGTTCATGTCCTGTGGGGTTAGCGTGGTGTCAGGTGTTGGTCAAGACATGTGTGGTGGCCAGCTCTTCTACGGCTTTAGCATTTCAAGAAAGCGGAATGGGGCAGGGTTAGACTGATCCATAACAGTGTCTGAAACACAACTGTAGTAGTCTCCTAATATCCAAGGACCAGTGAAGGCTACCATATTCAGGGCCAGCCAGTGGAAGAAAGCTCCCTCCCTCTATATTCTGGTCATAAATCCCTTGATCTCAGCCTGCACATTCAATCCATCTGTAAGACTGTAAATAGCGAACTTGGTGCAGCATATAAATCTGGTTACTTGCTAACGCCATCTGCTAAAAACGCCATGCTAGGGGTATACTGCTACCTTCCCTTACCTACAGTGCCCCCATCCTGTCTAGTGCTCACAAAACTGCCATTCAGAAATGGGATGTCACTTACAATAACATATGTCGATATGCATCCTCCTCCTCAAGACAAAAGCACCGCTGTCAGCTTTACGATGACCTAGGATGGCTCTCCCCCATGGCAACAAGGCAATATTATCTGGGTTTCCTTACTGGCTCTATTGTAAGGCTCAAAACCCCAAAATCTCTGGCAGAGCTTCTAATTCCCCACTCAGTTCCTCACGGTCTGAGGTCCGCTGACAAATCTCTACTCCAAGTTCCAAGATGCTCTACCACTAAAGGCACTGGGGCTTTCAAGTGTGCAGCTCCCCAGTTCTGGAATATTCTTCCCCCTGAACTCAAATTGGCTGGGTCTCTTCGGTGTTTTAAGAATGAGCTTCGCCGTTATCTATCGTGTACTGGACCCTGCACTTGTTTTGATCCCACCTGATAGTCCTGGAAATATTGCATGTCCCAGTGCTCTCTCATTCCTTTTCTATTCCTCTCTGTATATGTCTTGACCTCGTTTCCCTAAGTCCTATAGGCTTGCCTGCCCGGTAAGTTCTCCTATCTCCCTCCTCCTGTATCTCCGCTCTAACTCTTTCATGCCATGATCCCTCTGCCTTGTCTCCTTCTTGCCTGGTCCTCTACCTTCTCACCTCCATCCTATATGTAACCCCAGATGGCACTATCCCAGGGGCTACTACCCCTGCCTGATTTGCCACTAACAGGTTGAGGGGCCTGGATGCAATGGCGGTGCCTCCACCCAGAGGTCAGGGTTTGCAATAGTTAAACTAACTTGGTCACAGCCCTCTGGGACACTGCTAACCCCTTTCTTCCCACTAGTGGCCCACACAATATATCAGAATTACCTTCACAGTATACACTTACCCCCAGGACTCGCTCCGCACTGGGACCTCCTGTGAAATGAGATACAGTGCAACAATCACAGTACAGTACTTTAACATAGACAAATACCTCAGGCAGTATAACTTTGCTGGAACAAGCAGCTCTGATTTATTTAGGGGGATATAACAAGGACAGGGGGAAATCAGGTTAATTAGCTTATCACTCTAATCATCTACCTATGGCTCTGTGCACAGGCCTATCCCTATCAGTTACTGTCCCTGGGTACCCAAGCCCTAGCGGCTAGTCCAAACCGTGGCAGCTGGTAGGGGCCCTTTCACACAGAGAAAAGGAAAATTAAACAGTCAGCAGTACAGTAATTTCATTTGGATTTAATGTGGCAATTCAACAGGGAGCGACCCTGAATTAGTACTCACGACCTCCAAATAAGATAGGGTCCTTCAATATCAGCAGGGCTACTCTTGAGCTCCAAGAGACTCTTCACACATTTATATGGTAAAAAAAAGAAAGTACCATACCAGGCAGGCTGCTTCTCTATCCCGATCGCAATTACTGCACAATACCCGGGAGAACACACAGCAGATTCAGTTCCTGACAGACCGAGTGTAATTCAACAATTTCTCCAGTCTTCTACAGGGTGAGCCTGGTTTCTACTCTTCAGAGATCCTTTGATTCTTTTCACAGGACGATTCAGTCCTAACAAGCAGTTACACAAGCTGCAGACCGGAACTCTGGCCTTACACACGCTTTTTACTAAAACTGCACACTGAAAAACACAGGGCTCCTTCCTTCTTCACTGCCAAAGCTCAACTGAACCTCCAACCGACAAAACCGGCACTTCCTTTGAGTTCCTCCCAGTTCTTGACTGGATTGGCTGTCACTCACAATAGACTGCTGCTGTTGGTCCAAAAGGCACTGAAGTCTAAACTACATCTCCCAGAGTCACTGCCCATACAATCCTCTTGTGGCTGGCTCAGATTATGAGTCCAAGTTCTGATTCGTCCAAGGCACCATTTTAGAGCTAGCTTACCCCACAACTGATTGGTCCAGTTCAGCAGTTCAAAACCAGAATGGGGAACTAGGCAGACACTGTTCTGACTGCAAAAGAAAGCAGGTTAGACAAACTGTAATTTCATTATTACTGTAAATGATTTCTGGCAAACAGTTACATCTTTCAGATAGGTTCCCTTTGCACTCCTAGTGACTGCAAAAATGGAGTGAATTGGCAGCAGCTTGAGTGGTACTCAATCAAAGAAACACACAGTCCCCCATACAAACTAATTATGTCTGCAAGCAGACAGCTCTTAAAGAGACAGTACCAGAGGTTCTAAAAACACTCACTGATAAATGGCTTAAACGCCAAACACCATTCAGGCTTGGAGCATTCAAGCAAGCTCCTGGAAGTCTTTTGGGAACCCCCATTTGCAGGGGGGTTACACCCTTCCTGGCCTGGGAAAGCTTGACGTCCGCGTCAAGCAAGTACCCCCATAAGTTTTAACTGCAACCATATACATTTGCATTAGGCTCACACATGTAATCATCAGTCAATATATCATTTTACCAAGAACACATTTCTGAAACATTGCAGTACGTCCACTTTACACAGTATTACACACACATTGTACCATAACTCAAGTTATTACCTCTTGTACATGAAACCTGAAGAGAGGGGCCTTCCCTATCAGTTACCTTGGGGCTGGACGGGCAAGGCACCATACTTAGAGGGCAACACAAGTAACTTGAGTTAGCACTGACGCTCAGTTTGGGCAATGAGCTTGGGGACACATACACTCCTTTATGGACAACATTGAGAGGCAAATCCACAGGCCTCCCAAGGGAATCATAACTGAGGTGCACCACAGGCTTTACAGCTCGACCAGTCTTTCTAGGGGAACTGTTACAGTCTCTGCACTCTGAGCCTCATTTTCAGCATTGTCCTCACTTGTCAGGGAGTCTCCATGGGGCAGAGAGGCTAGAACTTGGGGCACTTTCAGCTCCAGGAGTTACAGTTTCTGAGTCCACAACATTTGGCTCGCATGGAGAGCTTTCGGACACTGGCAGTGGACTGTCAGGGCACTCAAAATACTCTTCTTGTTCTGGTGTATCACCAGTCTGACCCAATCCATCATTTTCCTCCCCTGAAAGCTCAAACAGTTCAACCATGCACAATGATTCCATTTCATCTGATCTGATGCTTTGCACTTCACTTTCTGGGAGCATTGGCTCCAGGGACGAAGCTGGGGGCTTGGACAGTCCAGAAGGCCCAGCTTCATCTCCAGTATTGACTAGGGATTGCCCGAAACAATTGACTCAGTTCGTAAGAAGGATAGTATTCAAAGTCACTCTCACTTTCTTCCGATATGGACTGACAGTCATGCTCAACTGGGACTTGTGGAGGGAACACTTTAACTTTGCTTCTGTAGGTGCAGACTTTCTTGATCTTTCTTAGCAGCAGCTCTAGTCACTGGTCCAGAGGGGCATCTTCTAGGGGCTCAGACTCAATTAAGATTTGTTCAATGGGCAGTAAATGATTTCTATGCATTGTTTTACATCTTTTGAATTATTCTCAGGCCTTACTTTCACACTGGCAGATCATCTAGTTTGCCCACTACAATGTGAGGGAGATGGTGCCATCTGTCAGCAATCTTGTGCTTGCCATGCAGTCCCAGATTTCTTAGCAATACCCGATCTCCCTCCTGGAGTTCCTGTGCTTTCACCTTTTATCATACCTTTCTTTGTTGGCCAGATTTCTTTTGGCAGCCATGGTTTGAGCCAGTTGGTACGCATGAGTTAGCTGGGCCTTTAACTTTTGCACATACTGTAAATAGTTGTCAGCTTGAACCCCATCAGGAGAGACCCCAAAACACACATCTACTGGTAGTCGAGCTTCTCCAAACATCAGGCGGTAGGGGAGAATCCAGTGGCATCACTTTGGTGCAGTTATAAGCATGTACCAGGGTGCTAATTTGTTGGCTCCCATCTAGGCTTGTCCTTTGGGTGCAGGGTGCCTAGCATATCTAGCAAAGTGCGGTTGAAGCGTTCAGGCTGTGGGTCCCCTGGGTGGTAAGGAGTGGTTCTGGACTTTGCACTCCCCACAGAGAGAGCATCTCTTTGATCAGACGACTCTCAAAGTCTCTCCCTTGATCAGAATGGATTCTTTGTGGAGCCCCATAGTGAACAAAAAAGTTTTCTACAAGTACTTTGGCCACAGTGGATGCTTTCTGGTCTTTGGTGGGGAAAGCTTGGGCATATCTCGTGAAATGGTCAGTGACCACCAGCACATTACTGATATTTCTTTGATCTGACTCCAAACTCAGAAAATCAATACAGACCAGCTCCATGGGTGCACTGGTGGTGATGTTAACAAGGGGCAGCCTCTGGGGCAAAGCTTTCCTCTGTAAGCAGCGACTACAAGTTTGAATGTGTTGCTCCACATCAGCCCCATCTTAGGCCAATAGAATCTGGATCTCACCAAGTCAAGTGTTCTGTCTATACCAAGGTGCCCCATGTGGTTGTGCAAGGACCTCAGTACTGAATCTCGAAGGCAGTGGGCAGCACTAGTTGTTGTTTGTCTACTTGTCCCCCTCTGTCTACTGTTTCTCTGTATAACAGTTTATTGATCAGTTTCAACTTAGGACCTTCTTTGTATAACAGTGCAGTTCTCAAATCAGTGGAGCGTAATTTGACACATCTTTTCCTGCATAAAGGGCTTCCAAAGCTGCTTTGATCATGGGATCGCGGGATTGAGCCTCGAATACTGTCATTGTCCAGCTGAGGCAGTGTACCAATGTCTATTGCAGAAAAGTGGCAATAAGCAGGTATAGTAATTCTCAGAGGGTCCCAAGCAATCCACCATGCAGTCCACTGCGTCCGTGGACATTTGTTCCTCCCTGTCAAACTTCCGGCAGAGTGCCGAATGTCAGGTTCTGCCAATCGGACCCAATCATTCTGGGGAACAGGCCTCACGGAGAGAGCATCAGCATCTATGTGGTTCAGACCTGCTCGGTATTCGAGAGCATAGTCATATGTAGATAATGCAGAAAGCCACCTATGGCCAGTGGCATCCAACTTAGCTGAGGTCTGCACATAGGTCAAAGGATTATTGTCAGTTTTACTAGTATTTTAGCCCCATACAAGTACTCATGGAATTGGTCAACAATAGCCCACTTCAAAGCTAGGAACTCTAACTTATGTACAGGATAGTTCTTTTCGGATGGGGTCAGGCTTCTACTGCAAAGGCCACTGGTCTCAGGCCATTCTCGTGCTCTTGGTACAACACAGCCCCCAACCCTTGCAAGCTAGCATCAGTGTGCAGGACGTAGGTTTTCTTGGATCGGCATAGGCCAGCACTGGAGCATGGGTAAGTTGATATATGATCTCATGAAAAGCAGTCTCACAATCAGGAGTCCAGCGGCCCCAAATACTTACTCGGATGAAAATACACTCTTTCAGTCTTGAGGGACGCTGACTTTTGGTATTTTTTGTGGGTTGGGGGATACCCTTGAGTAAGGTTAAGTAAAGGGCGGATCACTCTTGAATAGTCCTTGATGAAGCGCCGATAATAACCACAGAATCCCAGGAATCTTTGCAGTTCTTTTAGATTTTGGGCTGTGGCCAGGTGGTCAAGGCCTCAACTTTACTTGGGTCTCGTCTCATTCCTCGGTGGATACTATGTGTCCCACATACTTTACTGATGTTTGAAAGAATTGACACTTATCAATGGACATAGGCCAAAGTCCTCCAGTCGGTCCAATACCTTAAATAATCTGCTCTCATGTTCCTCCAGTGAGCTGCCAAACACAATAACATCATCTAGGTATACCAGGCACTTTAGTAAGTTCATGTCCCCACTGCACGCTCCATCAATCGTTGAAAAGTGGCTGGGGCACCTGAAATCCCTTTGAGGCATCCTCATGAATTCATAGAAGCCAAGCGACAGATAAAGGCCGTCTTTCTCACGGTCCTCTGGGGCCATCGGGATCTGGTAGTACCCACTGCGGAGATCCAGCACAGAGAACCACTTGCTCCCATTTAGGCAGTCCAAAGCATCCTGAATGCGGGCATTGTGTACTGATCAGGGATAGTCCGCCGGTTTAAGGTGCATAATCCACACACATCCTTACTGTTCCATTCTTTTTCCTCACTACCACAATGGGGAAGCATAAGGGCTTCTGGATTCTTGTATTACACCAGCAGCTAACATCTCTTGCAGATGCCGTCTCACATCATCTATGTCAGCAGGTGCCAGGCGTCCGACCTCTCACTAAATGGTCTTTCGTCATGCAGCCGGATATTGTGCTCAGCTCCTTGTACTCATCCTACATCCCATTCCTTTAAAGAAAACACCTGGTCTCTCTGGGCAAGCTTCTCACTGATCCTCACTTTCCATTCAGCTGGCAGCGGGAGTCGCCAAATCAAACAAGTCAGGCGTTACTCTGTGTCTCTTCCTTGAACTCTTGCTGCTGGTAGCACTGCAGTGTCTGCACAATGCACATTAGCCAGTATGCAACCTCTGTTTACTCGAATGTCTCTTTCAGACATTATGAACTTGGACCATTACCCTTCTGGCATAAGCATGGGCTCTAGCGGCAAAATACTAGGCTTGACCAGCAGTCCCTCTGGCAATTTTCCATCGCCTGGTGCATCCAACATTAATATTTTATTCTTAACATCCTTTCTGATACGGACCTCTCCTGTAAGGTACACTGGGCATTTGCTAGGATCAGAGACTCAGGATCCTTCTTCCATACAATTCCGACCGTTCCTCTGGTTCTGTTTTTTCAGCATCTCTGTGTGCCTCATAGGCCTTCTTAATTAAAGCCGGAACTCTTAAAGCTTACTAGTCTTTGACCCCTGTTTTCATAACACAACTGTGCCAGCCTTCCTAACATATGAGCATTTGTTCCAATCAACAAAGGACACCATCATACAGTCCAGTGGGGGACACACTAAGGCTAGGGTCTCTACTTGTTCGGCCACTCCAGCCACGGAGGTGGGGAAAGACAGCCAAATTGGATATACCCGAATAGGGTAGGCCTTCTCACTTAACCCCATACATGCAGTCCTTCTAATGGTTGTAGGCACGGCCTGACAAATGCTTCTGATACCAATCTTGGAACATAATTGTCACTTGGGAGCCACTGTCTAATACAGCTCTTGTAGACACTCCATTCACCTTTACAGTGGTCTCCATGGAGGGACCCACTATTCTGGACCAGTCTGAGAGGCGATAGTGGGGCCTGGCAACTGACCTTGCCCCAAAAGGACGGAGTTAGCATTTTGGTGCCCTCACTGGGATCATTTCATGCACCTCTTAACCACTGATTTGTTCTCCGAAGCTCTCCTTGTAGCCTATATGCAACTTTGTCAGTGTCTTTTGGGGACCGGCATTCCCTTTTCATGTGGCCATCTTTCCCACAATTATAGCAAAACATACTTTCTGGAGTTTGAGCTGGCTGAGGCACCACACTGGGAGTCAGGGCAGGGGTATTACTAACTGGAAACCTTGGTGCCATCTCTGTCTGCGGCGTGATAAGCATTTGGAGACATCTCGGCAGTTTCTCCACTTCCATGGTCAAGGAATCGAGTTCGAGCTGTTATCAGCAGGAGATACATGGTTGGGTACCCCCACCCCATAGCAGATGCAGTCGGATATAGGTCAGGGCCCGTACTTGCAGGCGTGGCCTTCATAAAGGGACTGTTTTTGAATTCCCGGATCTCTCTCAACAGTTCGCCCCATTGTGACATATCTTTTTCCTTGTCAGAGCACTCATTGACTGTCAACCTCTGCCCCTGAACTTCACTTGATGGGTCACCCTCAGTCACTCGGGTCGTAGCCACAGCTGTTGGTGCAGGTCCCTCCCGAGGTCGCCTTTTCTCAACTCCTCAATTTCTCTCATTAACTCATCATAGGAGGGTGATTCCAGTCGATTTGCCAGGCGTAACTGAAGCAACAGCAGTTCTGAGAAGGGGCAGACTTAAGGATTCTGTCCAGTCTGGTTCGGTCCAGTTCAATCGCTGGCAAACTACCCTTTCTGAGGCATTCTTGCAACAATTTTTCCAGCCGAGACATACACAGACAACAACTCCCCTTGGTACTGTTGTGCATTTCTTACTCTCCACCATAGGTCCTCATCAGAATCTGGGCTCCCATACACATTCTCCAAGGCCTCAAGATAGGCCTGTGCAGTCGCTTCAGGGTTACTGGCCCGTTTAGCACGGATGGTAGCCAGGGCAGGACCTCGGAGGCTCTCACTAACCCTCTTTCGCCACTCTTCCGAGCATTGCCATTCTAGCACTTGGGGCAACATAGTTCATCCAGGTCTCCCAGTCATCCTCCCTTGGGGTGGAGGGTGCCAGAGAAGATCCTCAACCTTCGGTAAGAGTCGTGACTAATGGCAGGTGCAGAAATAGGAGTCTGCATTGGTTCAGCCACCATTACGGGCACTGGAGCGGGGAGAGGTGTTGGGGAGGAACACCCCAGGTGGCAAGAATAGTTTCTTCAAGTCCTCCACAGTTTTCCCTTCTCCCAGCAACCATTTAGCAAATTTCTCCTCAAAAGTTTCAGATAGTGGTGGGGCTGATTCCCCCTGGGTCTTTCTGTCCTTAGTTATCACCTCCAAGCAGTGAGGGCTCCCTCTGGGGTAATGGTCTGTGGCACTTTGGAGCTATCTATGGGATCCTTAAACTCTACTAGGGCCAGGAAAGTGTGGGTGAGCAGATTAGCATGCCGACCCACCACCACAGGGTTTTGTAAACCTTCCACCTTGGAAAGTACTCCCTGCACAGTGTCCGTGATGATACCCAGGGGATGTCCAGGATAAGCATAGCATTTGGGGTCGATCTCCTCCCCAGTACACCACTCCACCAGCCGGTGCACAGCCACTTCTGTCGGGTACCATTTTTTTCTAACAGTGGTCGTTAATATGGCCACTAGAGGACACACAATCCCAGCGGTGAGCCTCCAAGATGTAACCCCTAGATGGCACTATCCCAGGGGCTACTCCCCTGCCTGATTTGCCACTAACAGGTTGAGGGGCCTGGATCCAATGGCGGTGCCTCCACCCAGAGGTCAGGGTTTGCAATAGTTAAACTAACTTGGTCACAGCCCTCTGGGACACTGCAACCCCTTTCTTCCCACTAGTGGCCCACACAATATATCAGAATTACCTTCACAGTATACACTTACCCCCAGGACTCGCTCCGCACTGGGACCTCCCAGAAATGAGATACAGTGCAACAATCACAGTACAGTACTTTAACATAGACAAATACCTCAGGCAGTATAACTTTGCTGGAACAAGCAGCTCTGATTTATTTAGGGGATATAACAAGGACAGGGAAATCAGGTTAATTAGCTTATCACTCTAATCATCTACCTATGGCTTGTGCACAGGCCTATCCCTATCAGTTACTGTCCCTGGTACCCAATCCCTAGCGGCTAGTCCAAACCGTGGCAGCTGGTAGGGGCCCTTTCACACAGAGAAAAGGAAAATTAAACAGTCAGCAGTACAGTAATTTCATTTGGATTTAATGTGGCAATTCAACAGGGAGCGACCCTGAATTAGTACTCACGACCTCCAAATAAGATAGGGTCCTTCAATATCAGCAGGGCTACTCTTGAGCTCCAAGAGACTCTTCACACATTTATATGGTAAAAAAAAAAGAAAGTACCATACCAGGCAGGCTGCTTCTCTATCCCGATCGCAATTACTGCACAATACCCAGGAGAACACACAGCAGATTCAGTTCCTGACAGACCGAGTGTAATTCAACAATTTCTCCAGTCTTCTACAGGGTGAGCCTGGTTTCTACTCTTCAGAGATCCTTTGATTCTTTTCACAGGACGGATTCAGTCCTAACAAGCAGTTACACAAGCTGCAGACCGGAACTCTGGGCCTTACACACGTTTTTTGACTAAAACTGCACACTGAAAAAGCACAGGGCTCCTTCCTTCTTCACTGCCAAAGCTCAACTGAACCTCCAACCGACAAAACCGGGCACTTCCTTTGAGTTCCTCCCAGTTCTTGACTGGATTGGCTGTCACTCACAATAGACTGCTGCTGTTGGTCCAAAAAGGCACTGAAGTCTAAACTACATCTCCCAGAGTCACTGCCCATACAATCCTCTTGTGGCTGGCTCAGATTATGAGTCCAAGTTCTGATTAGGTCAAGGCACCATTTTAGAGCTAGCTTACCCCACACTGATTGGTCCAGTTCAGCAGTTCAAAACCAGAATGGGGAACTAGGCAGACACTGTTCTGACTGCAAAAGAAAGCAGGTTAGACAAACTGTAATTTCATTATTACTGTAAATGATTTCTGGCAAACAGTTACATCTTTCAGATAGGTTCCCTTTGCACCCTAGTGACTGCAAAATGGAGTGAATTGGCAGCAGCTTGAGTGGTACTCAATCAAAGAAACACACAGTCCCCATACAAACTAATTATGTCTGCAAGCAGACAGCTCTTAAAGAGACAGTACCAGAGGTTCTAAAAACACTCACTGATAAATGGCTTAAACGCCAAACACCATTCAGGCTTGGAGCATTCAAGCAAGCTCCTGGAAGTCTTTTGGGAACACCCATTTGCAGGGGGGTTACATATACATGTCCTTCCCTACTCCTGCTACTCTTCCTTCCTTTCCTTACCCACTTCCTGCTATGATCCCTCTGCCCTGTCTCTCTCTCTCGACTGGTCCTCCACCTTTTCACCCTCCTATACTTGTCCTCCTTACTCCTGCTACTCTGCCTTCCTTTCCTTACCCTCTTCTCATTATATTACCTTACTGTCTCCTCCTGCCCTCCTCCTCCTCCTCTTTAATCCTATAGATTTTATTTTTCAGAGTTAGACCTGACACCCAATTCTATACAAACTGTATTTGCTTGAATTATCCTGTGTTTATCCCCTCAACAATTGCTACTTGTCTTGCCTACCATGGTTTACTGTTATGCTTTCTGTTTCCCTCCACTTGTACCACGTTAAATTTGTTTTCACCCCATGAGAACCTGTAATGCTACCTACAACTTCTGTTATGTTGAATTAGTTCCCTCAAGGTTCTTACATTGTGTACATTTGCTCCTTTCCTTGTATAATGTATTGTTTGCTTCTCTCCCCATCAAAATGTTCTTGTACCTGTTCATTATGTTGTACTCTTCCGGGTCGTGCCTGAAAATAGTCATTGTGTTGGCTAATGCACTTACCCGGTAAACAAAAACTAAATAAATAATAAATAAATAAATAAATAAATGGAGCCCACTAAGAAGGAGTGAGTAAGTAAATAAACATTTATTTCTTGAGCGCCCAATCCCAGAAGCTCTGGGCACTTTACAGAGATAAAGATGCTGTGAACAAAAAGATGATTCAAACACAAACAGTGGTATACAATAAGTAATCCATAAATCAATAACGTTCTATAAAATAATGAATAAAACAGTAGCACTTCAGTAATGAACATACTATAACTGGCTTCAAAAAGCTTCTCTAAATAGATGTGCCTTCAGACCCCGCTTAAAAGCCTCCACCGATGGAGTCTCCCTCAAAGGTTTTGGGAACGAGTTCCAGAGGGCTGGGCCTGTCACCTCAGATGCACAGTCTCCCAAGGTTTGCACCGGCCCTCGAGTGCACAGGGTGGACAGTGGTCAAAAGGTCATGAGGAAATTCATTTGAATGGGGCTAGGACATACCTGCCACCTAGTCCAATTTCATCCCTCTGACTCCAGGAAAGTTAGGTCAGAATTATATGGCATTACCCCTAGATTTAGAGTTGAAACAAGATACCACCCCAGTGCCCTTGCAGCTCCCAGCAGTTTGGGTCTGCTCATTCTCTGACATGTGTATTTGCTGGAGGGGGAGGATGTCAGTGCTAAACTTCTTGACCCTACCTAGAGCCTTTTTACACTTTATGACGTTTTTAAGGCAAATAATGTTTCACAAGGTAAACTGACTTTTATCACATATTGTCAAACATGAATCTGAGCCCCACAACATAGTATACTCTTTAAAGAGCAAATCAAGGCAGTATTTGCCTATAAAACTGATAACAAAACCAATAGGGTTTTTCTAACCATATAGAATTCCCCCTTCACCCTCCTCCCCCTTCTACCCACAATGCCAGAAACTGCAGAACAACCAGAAATTAAAATTATATACTTACTGTAATTTTTGCTCTTCCAGATCATCTTCATCATTGTTTCATACTTATGGGTCTAGGGCTGGAGGCACTGGGACCCCATGGGAGCTTTTTTTCTACAGGGAGGGAGCTGAAGTCGACTACTGATGTTGCTCACACACTACACAGTGCCGCATGCACTGGGTAATTACTGTCACTGGCTGCTTCATGCACCTCAGTTTTATTTGGCAGTAGAGAAAGAAAGTGGAGAGAAAATAAAAGAGAGGACTAGATACTAGCTCAAAGGGATAGGGAAGGTTATAGAAAATAAACAACTAATTAAAACCTGACTACCAACCTAGAGACTAAGGGTTGGGCCTATCAAGTGGCACAGTGTAGTGGGTCAAAAGGGCCAAGAGCCTCTTACCACTAGCCAGACAGAGCGTGGGTAGTGGTATGTAAAATGATAGGGCAGCACTGTGCAATGGCAGAAGTAGCAAAGGGCGGCCCATCAGGCACCCTTTGCAAATGAGAAGGCAGAAATGTCAAAAATGGAAAAAAGGACATCTGGACTCCCAAAAAAGAACAGCTCCATGCTACCAAAAAGAACTTGGGTAAACTTAAGAGTAAACCCATAACCCCCTTTTCTCTAAGACAGGTAGGAGAAAAGTAGGGATGAAGAGCATAGGAGCTGCAGGACTACCAGTCCTAGGGAGTCAAAATGCAGTTATCTCCTCTGGCATGCTCCATGTGGAGTGGGTGAAGCCAAAAGTACAGAAAGAAGAGACAAGGGATACTAAGCAAATCTCTCAGACTTCCTTTGTGGCTCGTCTTTCAGTGCTGGGCCCAGGTGGGAAGTCCTTTGCATTCTCAGGTGCTTGTTAAGTGCAGACTTTGCCCCTGAGCCTCACTTGGCTGATCACTCCTCAGTCACTTAGCAGCAACAGCAGATATGGGTGCAATTCCCATGGGGTCTCCTTGCTCAACCCCGAATTTCTTTCATTATCTCGTCATAGGAGGGGTGATTCCAGTCGGGTGGTGAGGCACAACTGAAGCAGTAACAATTCTGAAAATGGAGCAGACTTAAGGATCCAGTCCAGCCTAGTTTGATCTAATTCATTTGACGGCAAACTACCCTTTCTGAGGCACTCTTGTAGCACTTTTCAAGCCGGTACATACACAGACAATGGCTCCCTGGGTACTGCTGAGTGTTTCTTACTCTCCATCACAGACCTCATCTGAATCAGACTAACATACACATTTCCAATACATCAAGATAGTCCTGTGCAGTTGCTTGGGGTTATTGGCCCGCTTGGCATGGATGATAGCCAGAAGCAGGACCTCGGAGAGCTCTCTCAATCAATCAATCAAAATCTTTATTTATCCAGGTGGGCACCATGAGCAAGCTCATTTGCAAGGGTGGACCTGGTCATGAATACATCAAAGTACAGTACAGAAGCAGGTTTACAAAAAGCAATAATATACAAAGAAGAAAAGTATATACAGTACAGTACAAAGTTGAAATAAATAAAACAGCGTTATTTTACAATTGAAAAGGTCAACAAATGTACAGTCAACCTTAGGCATACAGGGGTTATAAGCAGAGATCTTTGAGTGAGACAGCGGCAACTACACACACTTAGGGAAAGAGGCCGTGTGGGGTGTCAGGACAGAGGTAAAGAAGAGGAGGATATATTACCCTGACGACTGGGGAAAAATTGGACTAAAACCACAGAAAGTGACGATGGCTGTTGTGTACTTGTTTTTATGATAATAGCGAGATAGGATAGATAATTGGGACACTACTATGGATGGGGTGGGACTTTAGCCAGGCTGGAGGCGGACAGGGAAGGTGGGTCCAGCAGGAAGAGTTAACAGGGCAAGAGTCAGGATGGAAAGGGGAGTTCGGAATTATTGGGCTAGTGGTGAGGAAAACATTTGCAAGGTGCTCATGTAGCGATCATAGGCGCCTTGAAGATATTCAGGCTAACAGGGTAATTCAACTTCAAGTTCCTTTGTAAACTGTTCCACAATGTGGGTACAGAGAAGCTTAGAGCAGCTTTGCGAGCGAGTTTTGACCCTTGGAACTTGGAGGCAATTGGGAATAACTCCTTAGGCGTGAGTTGCCTAACGCCTCCAGGAATACAATCTGAGACATATGGTGGAGCTTGTTGGTCACTGCTCTGAAGGACCATAGGGCTGATGCTTCTATTCCTCTATAGTAAAGGAAATCCAGCCCAACGATGAGCTACAGGAGCAGTGGTGGAAAGTGGGAGGCCAGTAATGAACCAGATAGCTCTGTGGTAGAGGGTGTCCAACTTAGCCAGTGCAGTGGCTGTAGAGCAGGTCCGTAATCTATTAAAGATAGGAAGGTAGCTTGAACCACTTAAATCTTGGCCTCCTTTGTGAGCTGGTGGTTAATTCTGTAGAATAGTCCTAATCTTTGCTTAGTTTCTTCTGTAGTTCTTGAGATGGTTGTGAAGAGCAAGTTTATGATCGAGCCAAACTCCTAGATATTTGAATTTAGCTACATACTCCAGTGTTTCTCCAAGAACAGTGGTAATTTGTGGAGTTAACACCCCCCCAAAGCAGGAATTGCCATGCAAGGAGGAAGAGCATAGCTTTGTCTTTTCGCATTGAGCAAAAGCTTTTTGTTTATGAGCTGGTATTGTGAGGTTAAATTCAGCTGGAGGTCTTCACAGGCTGCTTCCGGCGTGGGGCGACTCAAGTACAGTACAGTGTCATCCATAAATAAGTGGATGTTGGCTTTTTGATGGGGTCATTGATGTTGTTAATGTAGACTGCAAGGAGGGGACCAAGGATAGATCCTGGGGCATGCCCTCAGCATAGGTTTAATGGAGAAAGATCACCTTCAGCTTTAATCTGTTGTTTCCGTTTTCCGAGGTAGTCTGCAAACCAGCACATAGATTTATGATCCAGGCCTAAGGTGCTTAGGGAGGAAAGAAGCAGGCTGTGATCGACTGTGTCGAATGCCTTACTAAGATCCAAGAAAACGGCACAGACATGCTTCTTGTTGTCAAGGTCTAGGGCCAGTCATTGGTCACCTTAGCTAGGGCTGTTATGGTGCTGTGCTTTGCTCTGAATCCAGACTGAACGGGTTTAATAGACTTCTGGATTGTAAGTATACCTAGCTGGCCACACAACTATTTTTCTAGTAATTTAGACAGGATGGGAGGAGGAGATCGGTCTGTAATTATTTAGATGTATGGGTCACCTGCTTTTAATAGAGGGATGACATGGGCTATTTTCCATTGAGGCTACCCTGGGAGGGTGACATGTTGAATGGGTGGATTGGCACTGCAAGCACATGGTAGACACATTTCAGATAGTATGGCTCTATGAAGTCGGAGCCTGCTCCTTCCTGGTGTCCAGTTGCAGCAGTAGATCTTCCACCTCTTTTTTAGAGACAGGCAGGAGGAGAAGGCCTCCTCGGTGAGGGACTCGTGGGTTGGTGGGCCGTGAGCTGTGCGGAGGTCATTGGCAGGGGACGTATCAAATGCTAGCCGTGCCATTGCAAAATGGTTATTGAGGGCTTCCAATATCTCCAATCGGTTAGAGAGAACGCTGCCACCGGACTTATTTTTGCTGGAATGGAATTACCAGGTGTGTGTCCAGACATATCTTTTTTTAATGTTTTTCACTCAACCTCTTCAGTTTCTCTTCTTCTGAGCATTGCCATTCAAGTACTAGAGGGGCAACATAGTCTATCCAGGTCCCAGGTCATCCTCCCTGAAGTGGGGAGGGTGCCGAGAAGATTCTCAGCCTTCAGTAGGAGTCGTGACTAATGGGAGGTACAGATATAGGGCCCAGCATTTGCATGGGGCACAGAAGGTGGGGCAGTAACAGGTGCTGGGTGGGAGGGGTGTTGGGAAGGAACACCCCCAGGTGGCAGGAATAGTTTCTTAAAGTCCTCTACGGTTTTCCCTTCCTCCAGCAACAACTTAGCAAATTTCTCCTCAAACATCTCAGATAATGGTGGAAGCTCATCCTGTCTTTTGTTAGCACTCTCGAGGCAGCTGGAACCCCTTCTGGGGAAATTGTCTGTGGCACTTTAGAGCTGTCCACGAGGTCACTACACTCTACCAAGGCTATGAAAGTTTGGGCGATCAAATCAGCCTGTTGACCCACCATCACAGGGGTTTTTAAACATTCAACTTTGGAGAGTGCTCCCTCTACAGTGTCTTTACTGGTACCCGGGGGATATCCAGTATAAGTAGAGCATTTTGGTGGTCGATCTCCTGCCCAGTACACCACCCACCAACTGGTGTACAGCCATTTCAACTGGGTAGCCATTAATCTTTAACAATAATTCATAATTTTGGCCACTAGAAGGCAATAAATCCCAGCGGTGAGCCTCCAAAATGTAACCCTATGGCGCTATCCCATGGGCTACTACCCCTGCCTGCTTGGCTAGTAGCAGGTTAAGGGCCTGAGTTCTGAAATGGGTGCCTCCACCCGGAGGTCAGGGTTGGTAGTGGTCAAGCAACCTGGGCACAGCCCTCCGGACACTGTAACCCCCTTTCCTTACTAGTGGCCAGAACAATACACAGTAATCACTTTCACAATACCCTGATGCACCACAAGTACCCACACTGTTTGCACTTGCCACCAGAGATTTCCTCTGGCCGGCCCAGGGGACCCCCTGTAAAACAAGGTTATACACAGCAGATAACAGCAGTACAGTACTCTTGCACAAACTGGAACCACAGTCAGGGTAAATGCAAAAAAGAGTTGGATCTGATTTATTTAAGGGGCTTGAACAAGGGAGGGGCATAATCAGGTTAATTTGCTTAAAGGCTCTATCAGTCAAACAGTTATGCATGCACTTCAGGGTCCATAAACCGTCACACACTCTGGGTACGCAGATGGAGAAAGGTGGGATAGCCAGGAACGTTGCAGCTGGTTGGGGCTCTGTAATGGAAGAAAACAACATGCACAATGCACACTATTTGTAATCCGGAACCGGAGGGCTCAGTTCATGAAAAGAAAACTACAAGACAATCAGATGACACACTTTTAGATTAGGCTGTTGTTGCAAGGAGCTACCCTGATGATTACTCACGATACCCAAGACTGGACACAGGCTGGATGAAAATCGAGACAGCTGGTGGTTAATCTGGAGTGCCAGGAGAAGCAGGGCCCACACGATTCGCCGAGGTGTCATTCCTGTTCAAGCGTGGAGCAGGGGCTGATCCCAGGCAGGTCTCGTCGGTGGCTTTCTCTGTGCATTGGGGTAGTCTGGCAGGGCCAGCGTGGCATGGCCCAGGCCGAATGGAGATGAACGCGGATTCAGTTTGATTAGGCTGGATCAAGCTTCCAGCAAGCAGAACACAGTTCACACAGTAGGGAACCAAATCACGACCCACTTTCAATACACAAAACATTTACATGTAAGGAAATTCTGCTGTACCAGGCAAACCGCTCTCTGGTCACGATCGCAAAATTTTTGCACAAACCAGGGATTCGAAGCAGCTGGAAATCCTGACAGGCTGATCGCATTCAGCAAATCTTTGGTCTTCTTCAGGTTAAAGCCTGGTCACAGTCCAGTGGCTTAAATAGTCCTCACAACTCTGATTCAGTCCGAATCAACTCTTATTTTCCCTCTCGGGGACAGCAGGCAGACAGGCAGGCCAAAACTCCTCCCTCTCACGGTTCTCCCATGCAAAACTACACAGAACTGCTGCTCAGAATCACTTGAGCTGTTAATTCTTTACTTCTCAGCTCAAAACTGAAACTAGCTGCAGCAGCTTGGGAAATTCCCCAATATCCAGAAGGTTTGGTTGGCTGATCCTCCTGTCAATCACAACAAAGGCTCCCCCTTCAGGTGCAAAAAGCCCAAAACTACAATGCCTGCAGATTTTGACTCCAGACAGCTCCTATAATCTGGCTTCATTTTAGGTCCCACCAGTACTGATTGGTCCATTTCGCAGTCCGGGACCAAAATAATGGAGATAAACAAAACAGTCCTTGCTGCAAAGAAGACAGGTTAGACAAACTACATTATCATTATCACTCTGAATGATTTCCGGCAAATAGTTAGATCTTTCAACAGAGCTCCCTCGTAGATTACTTATGACTGCAATTAAGGCAGCTCTTAAAGAGACAGTACACAGAGACTATACAGGCACTCTCTGGCAATCACATTTAAACTGCTAAAACGCAGGACACCAGCCTGGCAGTGAGCATTTAGGCAAGCTCGAGGAAGACTTTTCGGGAACCCCCATTTGTAGCGGGGTTACATAACAATGGCTGATAAAAGCAGCTTGTTGCTCATTGGAGTCTTCAGTCTGCCTGATATAGATTGGTCCTCCTACATGACTTCATCGGACAGGAGCACAGAATTCCTTATAGCTCTTAAAGGGGTAGGACTAAAACAGTTGGTGGAGTCACCCACCAGAGAAAACACAACCCTGGACCTCATACTATCAAACAGTACCAGGATCACAGACATTAAGGTAGGAATCAGTCTGGGGTCAAGCGACCATAGGTCAGTCTGCCTCACAGTCAAAAGGGCAGAGGACACAAGTCACACAAAACTGAAAATCCTGGACTTCAAGAGGCTGACTATGTCAAAATGAAAACGTACATTAAAAACCATCTCAAAGATGTTGCAGGGGGTGATGTGGAGGAAAGCTGGAAGGCCATATAGGACGCAGTAATTCTGGCCACAGCAGAATGCACCAAAAAGATCAGTGAAACTAAGACAAACCCTCTTTGGTTTTCTAAGGAGTTTGTATTCTGTATAAAGGAGGGAAAAAAAAGCTTTCAAAAAGTACAGACAAAGAGGGACAGCGACATGGAGGAATACAAGGCAAGGCTCAAGGAAGCAGGGAAGGCGATTAGGATAGTTAAAGCGCGAACAGAAGAAAGAATTGCTGAAGGGGTTAAAAAAGGGGACAAGACCTTTACAGATATATATGGGAGAAAAGAAAAGGGGTATCGCTCGATTGAGAACCAGAGGGGGCAGAACATGCAGACTGACAAAGAAAAGGCAGAGGTTCTGAGCGAATACTTATGCTCAGTCTTCACACAAAAGGAACAGGGTAGTGGGCCAGTACTAGGAAATGAAGGACACCACACCAGGGACGCCGACACAGATCCTCTTCACAAAAGAAAGGGTCCTAAAAGAATTGAAAACAATTAAAAGCATCAAAGCAGTGGAACCAGACAGTGCCACCAAGAATACTGAAAAACTACTGCAGAGGACTTGTGTCCCCATTAGCAGTCCTCTTTAGTAAGTCCCTGGAGAGTGGCTGAGTCCCAAGCGACTGGAAAAACCCACAGTGGTACCCCTGCACAAAAGTGGGAGCAGGAAGATGCTGGTAACTACTGTCCAGTCAGCCTCACCTCAGTGGTGGGGAAAATCATGGAAACATTACTGAAGGAAAGAATAGTGCAATATATGAAGCAAATGGAAAACTGGACCCAAAGCAGCATGGCTTCTCAGCAGGAGGTCATGCCAGACAAACATGATTGATTTATTTTGATTGGGTGACCAGAACGGTGGACCAGGATGGAGCAGTAGACAATAATGTATCTGTACTTCAGTAAGGCGTTGACTCTATTCCACATAGAAGACTAATAAACAAGTTGGAACACACTGGAGTGGGGCATAAAATAGTCAGCTGGGTTAGGAACTGGCACCAGGGGAGAACCAAGAGGGTCTTGTATGGGGTAACCAGCAGAGTCCCCCAGGGATCAGTACTGGGGCCAATTCTATTTAACACATTCATCAGCGACATTGCTGATGGATTAGAGGGAAAGGTATGCCGGTTCGCAGATGACACCAAGCTCTGCAACAGAGTAGGCATGCAAGAGGGGACCACAGAAATGGAATCTGATCTAAAAAAGCTGGAATAATGGTCAAAACATTCGCAGTTGAAATTCAGCACCAAGAAGTGTAAAGTTATGCACCTGGGGAGGAAGAATCTGGGCAGGAAACATACCCTAGTAGGGGGACAACTGACGGAAACTAAGGTTGAGAGGGATCTAGGAGTACTCATGTTTGATGATTTATAGACAACTGGGTAATGCAAAAAGGCAGCACAGAAAGCTAATGGCATCTTTGGATGCATAGGTAGGAGTATTTTGAGTAGAAAACTGAGGTGATAATCCGCGAGTACAGGTCTTTGGTGAGGACGCACCTACAGTATTGCGTCGTTAGAGGAGAGCTACAAAGATGATTCACGGACTTCATCAAGAACCCGAGTCAAGACTCAACCATCTCAAGGTGTACTCACTGGATGGGAGATGGGACGGGGGGATATGATTGAGACATTCAAATGCTTCAGAGGAATTAACTCAGTACAAACTCAGGACCTTTTCAGAGAAAGTTAGTTTACATGAACAAGGGGGCACAGCATGTGCCTACAGGGAGGTAGATTCAAAACCAACATCAGGAAGTTTTTCTTCATTGAAAGGGTGTTGCAACCTTGGAACAGTCTGCCCCCAGAAGTCGTGCCAGCAAATACAGTGAGAGAGTGGAAGTAATAAGAGTTGATAAAGCAATGGGACCAGATGGGGTGCACCCCAGTGTCCTTAAAGAACTAAGAGAGGTGGTGGCTGAACCTCTGGCTATCCTGTTTAGCTGATCACTGGAAACAGGGGATGTACCCAAAGACTGGAGGACAGCAGATGTAGTCCCCTTATACAAAAGTGGGAACAAAGAGGAAGCAGGGAACTACAGACCAGACAACCTCACCTCGGTAGTGAGGAAGATCATGGAAGCACTACTGAAGGAGAGATTGGTGGAACATCTGGTTGTCAGTGGACTACAGGACCCAAGGCAGCATGGTTTCACCAGGGGGAGGTCATGTCAGACCAACCTCGTTGAATTTTTTGACTGGGTGATTAGGGAGGTGGATCAGGGGAGGGCAGTGGACATGGCCTATCTGGACTTCAGCAAGGCCTTTGACACTGTGCCACATAGAGACTATTACACAAACTGGGGAATATGGGTGTGGGCAGGACAGTAGTGTGGTGGGTAGGTAACTGGCTGGGTGGCAGGACACAGAGGGTGGTGGTAAATGGCTGTCACTCCACAGAGGAAGAGTGACCAGTGGGTACCACAGGGATCAGTGCTGGGACGGTCCTATTCAACATCTTCATCAGTGACATTGCTGGGACCTAGAAGGCAGAATTTCACTGTTCGCTGATGACACAAAGCTCTGTAACAGAGTAGACACACCAGAGGGTGTAGACAGAATGAGAAGGACCTGCAGAAACTTGAAGAATGGTCAGGGTTTGGCAGTTGAAATTCAATGCAAGGAAGTGCAAGATAATGCATATGGGGCACAAAACCTGGCACAATATATCAGTTGGGGGGTGAGATATAGCATGCACCAAGCAGGAAAGGATCTTGGGGTCATCTCCTGATGACCTCAAGGTAGGGAAACAGTGTGACAAGGCAGCAGGTAAAAGCAAATAGGATGCTGGGATGTATAGGCAGGGGCATCACCAGCAGGAAAAGGAGGTCATAATTCCGCTATACAAGACACTAGTGAGGCCCCACCTGGAGTACAGTGTACAGTTCTGGAGACCATACCTACGTAAGGACATAGACAGGGTAGAGAAGGTTCAGAGGAGGGCAACAAAGATGGTGCATGGATTGCATCCCATGTCCTATGAAGACAGGTTGAAGGAACTGAACATGTACTCCCTGGAGGAGAGGAGGGAGAGAGGGGATATGATAGAGACATACAAGTATCTTACAGGAGGAACAGGGTGCAGGAATACACTATTTTTAAGCGAAAAAGATGTTCCAGGACTAGAGGGCATGGGATGAAGTTGGAGGGAGGACGATTCAGAGGAAACATGAGGAAGAATTTCTTCACAGAATGGGTGGTGGACAAGTGGAACACCCTGCCAGAGGAAGTTGTGGAGGCTGAAACAATCACGGGATTTAAGAATGCATGAAATAGACATAAAGGAATTCTGGAGGTCAGGGGTAAGGGGCAACAGACTTCTAGGAAAACATAAACTGAACTTACAAGCTCAAATGGGCAGACTGGGTGGGCCATAGGCCCTTATCTGCCGACACTGTCTATGTAAGTTCAAGTTAGCACAGGATAAGGCACTGTGGAAACTTAGGAAGGAAAAATGACTTTGGGGGGGAGCCCACACGGGCAGACTAGATGGATCATACGGTCCGCTTCTCCTGGCACTTTCTTATGAAGTAAAATTTGCCTTTTTTTAAATAACGCTGCTGTTTTTTTTCTGGTTCCCACTTGTGATCCCCATTTTTCCCTTTCTGGTTCCCTGTGAGGAACCAAGGCGATAACTTATTGCATTTGGCTTATTTATTCTAATATTTATTTGTTACTTTGGGCGTTAATATTCTAGTGTTTTAAATTTTTGCATTTCCATTTTTGTGGGAACTGAACCACTAACCCTTGGAAACCGCACCCCTTTTTTCCTTTTGTTGCTGTCAGCTATTGGCATGTCTGACAAGCGAAAAGGACAGGACCAACTGGTTTCAAAATTGTGCCCAGTGTTTTAATCTCCTGGCTAAGGCAGACTGCCATGAGTTTTATTTTTCTTGTTTTGGGTCCTGATCACAATTTTTCCAGCTGTGAGCTTTGCATCAGGTTTTCCCTAAAACACCAAAAAAGAGGGCCAAAAAACTTGAGAATATCATAACTTCTTAGTTTGCTTCCTCTTCACAACCTGGCTGTGGGGAAGAGTCCGTCCAGTTTCTCCTCGACAGCAGGACAAGCCTGCTAAGGGTGACTCAGAGAAGGTTAGGGTGTCTACAGGCATCAGAACCAGTGAATCTGAAGAAAAGCAGAAAGAAAAGCATGTCAGTGCCCCCTCGTTGATGAAGAAGCAAAGGAGACACCAATTGACAAGAACAGAATGCTCTCAGCTGAGGACGTGGCTAAGGCTTGGCAGTTTTTCCAGGCTTTTTATATCCATGCAAGCCCCCAGCTCTTCAACCTGTAACAAAACCTGTGGTAGAGGGTGCTAAGATATGTTATGAAGAGGAGGAGGAAGAGGATGAGCCCATAGAGCCTTAATGGTTCTCTAGTTCAGGAGTTCGGTTCCCCTTCCTGGTCCTCAGAGGAGTACTCCTCATACTATTCTTTTGTGAGGCAAATGGCAAGAACCCTCAACCACTCCCCTCAAGAGACAGCAGAGATCGAGGATGAGGTGTAATTTTTGGACATGATAGGCTTATTACCTACAAAGAGGGTGTTGTTGCCTATTCATACTGTATATCACTGAAAAAAGGCCACTTCCGAATTCCTGGCAGCACCTACTTCGGTAGCTGGTATAGACAAAAGGGCAAAAAAGAAATACCGCTGGATGGACAAGGTACCAAGTATCTGTACACTCCACCCTGACCGTGAAGCAGTGGTGCAAACTGTTGTCTGCGACAAGGCCAAGGTCCCCCTTTCTTCTCAACCCCCAAGAAAGGGATTCCAGAAAACTGGACAGTGTGAAATATAGAAACATAGAAATTGTCAGCAATAAGGACTGCTAGGCCCATCTAGTCTGCCCGTAGGCCCAATACATCTATCAGTCCACTCACCCTAAGTGGTCAGTGGCTTTTCATCACCCCCTTCCCGACCAAAGTTCCCTTGTGCTTGTCCCAGGCATGTTTAAACCCCTCCACTGCGCTTGCCCCTACCACCTCTTGTGGCAGACTATTCCAAGCGTTCACCACCCACTCTGTGTAGGAAAACTTCCTCACATTACCTCTTAATCTACCCCCCTCCAATGTCATATAGTGCCTCCTCATTCTGGTATCTTTTCTACATTGGAAAAAATCTCCCCTGCACCTTCTTTATGCCTTGATGTACTTAAAGTTTCTATCATGTCGCCCCTTTCTCTCTCCTCTCCTCCAGTGAGTACATATTGAAGTCTCTTAGTCTCTCCTCATATGATTTGCGGTGCAAACCATGCATCATCTTTGTCACCCTTCTATGGGTAGCCTCCACCTTGTTTATGTCCTTACGCATGTGTGGTCTCCAGTACTGCATGCAGTACTCCCAAGTGAGGTGTTACCAGTGTTTTATACAGTGGCATCACCACCCCGCCTCCTACTAGTAATACCTCTGCCTATGCACCCCAGCATGCCACTGGCCCTCCCTGCAGCCTTTGCACACTGCTTTGATACCTTAAGGTCATCAGATAGGCTAACTCCTACATCACTTTCCTCTTTGGGGATAGTCAGCTAGCCTCCCCCAAAATCCTGTAGCTGTCCCCAGGGTTCACCCTACCTACGTGCATTATCTTGCACTTTTTTGCACTGAACTTCAGTTGCCACACCTCCGACCATCTTTCAAGTTTCTCCAGGTACCTCTTCATTTTCTGCACCCATTCTGGAGTATCGACCCTGTTGCAGATCTTGGTGTCATCTGCAAATAAGCAGACCTGTCCTTCCAGCCCCCCCTGCAGTGTCACTAATGAGGACATTTAACAGGACTGGTCCCAGTACTGATCCTTGTGGCACTCCACTGGTCACCACTCTCTCCCCGATTGGATCCCATTTACCACTACCCTCTGCCTTCTGTCCGTCAGTCAGTTTCTAACCCAGTGTATCACCATGTGCCCCATGTGTACACCTCAGCTTCCCTTTTGCTCAGACAGACAGTTTATATGGCCTATGCAACTCAGGACCAGAAGGCCCTCTGGACCTCTGTAGTGTTCATGAGTGAGAATGCTGCAGGCAGTCTAACTCAGGACCTGGCTGACACAGCAAAAGTTGCCTTGAGTGACACTAAATACCAGTTTCACATGGCTGTGGATGCCAGTGACACTGCCTCACGGTCATGGCTTATGCAGTCCCTGAGGAGGTTTGCCTCCTGGCTTAGAACTACAAACCTCTCACAGGACACCCAAACTAAGACCATGGATTTCCCTGTGTGTGGAACTTCTTGTTTAGTGACAAAACAGAGGCCTGTATGAAGAAGGTGGACGAATATAAGACCACCTATAAAATCAATACTGAAAAGGGAAGGCTTCCACCCTTGGACACCATGGAAGGGGAGGTAGGAGAAGGGGTTCAAACAACATGAAGTCTTGCTGTATTCTGACAATTGCAGTGATTCCCAACCTTTGAACTGCCCCGGAGAACAAAGAGTTAACTTTCTATGCAGGGTATTGAATGCTGAGCTCGAGCTCAGTTGAAGTCTCTGTCTGGAGTGATTCAAACCTAAACCGTCAGATTCTTTACTCCGCCTCACTGAACGGTCGCTCCGTAGATGTCTCCTTCAGCTCGGTTCGAAAGTCAGTTAAAGTTTTCGGTTTTCGTCTGTTTTTAAATTGAAAAAAGTATCTGCATAGTCGGTTCAGTCTCTGTCTGTGGTGCCATGAGTACTAGATAAGAATTGTTCTGTTTTTCTGTGTGGAACTTGTAAAAGTGTGGCTCGGTTCAGCTGAACCGGCCATTTGATAGTGAAATTTGTTTGTTTACTTAATGTGTGGTTACCGGTTCTTATCGGTTCTAAAAATAACGTGTTTCTAACCGGTTTATTCCAATACCTGTGACACGGTTAGGAACTGATAAAGGAGTCTTGCCTGGTGGTTTCCGAAAAAAGGGTGTTTGGTTAGGTTGGCCATGTCTGAGAAACCCAAGAAAAAAACTGGGCCCACTGGGTTTCAACACTGCAGTGAGTGTGGGGAGGTCTTTGCTAAGGCCGATCCCCACACCACCTGTGTTTATTGTCTGGGGTTTGACCACCTCAATTCAGACTGCCAAATATGTAAAAACTTTCCCAAATCTACCCTTGAGAAGAGATTAGGTAGACTGAGGGAAAAGGAGGCCGAGAAGTCCGCTGACCCGGATGGCCAGCCCGGTTTGGTTTCGACTGAACCAGAAGGAGTGCCCTCGGACCAGGGCGATACTTCTTCGGACAAAAGGAGAGCCGATTCCGAGGGATCGGTTCCGACAAAAAGAAAGCCCAAAGATAAATTGACCGGTTCAGATCCAGAGGTTCATGTTCCGACCGCCGAAGAGATAGCCAGGGCGATTCAGATTGTGGAATCGCTCCGTCCGGTTCCGACCGATCCGGCTCCTTCTGGCAGGGGTTCAGTTCGATTGGTTCCCCCGGTTCAAGAGTACATCCTTGAAGATTTTTATGAACTAGAATTTGAAGAGAAAGGGGAATTTGAGGATGATGACGTAAGTGAAGGTCTGGATGTGCCTGTGGAACCGGACATCTCCCCAGACAGACCTTCAGGTGTTTCCCCTCCTAGGCTTTCTGAGTCCCCTTCTCACTTTATGTTTTACAGAAAGGTGGCTGAAACCCTCCAGCTTCCTATGAAGGAGGCTGTGGAAGATCAAGAGGAGCCTGATTATGTAGAGATGATGGACATCCCAGAGTCCAGGAGACTGTCTATTCCCCTCCATAAATCTTTTGGGAAACAGACACAAAAAATCTTAAATTCTCCTAACATTATACCTCCTGTGGATAGAAGAATGGACAAGAGGTATACACTTTCAGGCTCAGACACAGAGTTCTTATATCAACAATGCAGCCATGTTGGGGGTAGTGCAGGCTGCTGCCTGTGACAAGGCAAATATTCCCTTGGCTTCCCCCCCGACAAGGACTCCAGGAAGATTGATGCCATGGCAAAGAAGCAGTACATGCTATCTTCTTTGGGACTCAGGCAGGCGAATTACATGGCCTAAACAGCCAGGTACCAGAAGTCCAGGTGGGACACTGTACTGGCACTGGCTAAACAGGCCCCCCAGCTAGCCAAGGAGCTGGAGGCAGTGGCTGCAGATGGGATTGAGGTGTCTAAAGCTCAGTTTCATGCTGCTGTGGTCTCTAATGATGTGTCATCAAGAGTCATGGCTACATCTTTGGCTCTTTGGAGGATGGCTTGGCTCAGATGTACTAGCCTCTCGCAGGACACCCAGGCTAAGGCCATGGATTTTCCAGTAGTGGGTAATTCTCTGTTTGGGGAGCAGACAGGGAATTACATGAAGAAAACGGATGAGTACAGGACCACTTACAGGAGTGCTCAGGCCAAGGAAAGGCAGGAAACTCCTCAAAGGCAGCAGTCTAGGGGCAGGGGCATGCCTTTTTGGAAGGCCTTTTTACCAAGCACAGGCCTCTTCTTCCTTTTTTCAGAGGGGGTTCTTCACAGGGAGAGGCAGAAGGGAGATGAGCAGGGCTGCATCAACTCCTCAGCCTAAAGCCCCTGCCAAGCAGACACCCTGATGGGCCTGCCCGGGTCGACTCTCCTATTCCAGTAGGGGGCAGGCTGGCTTACTTTGTCCAGGACTGGATGTCTGTTACATCAGACAAGTGGGTCCTGGAAGTATTAAGCCAGGGACTGGTTCTCAGCTTCAAAAATTTCCAAAGATGAGAGCCATCTTTTCCACCTGCAAATCTCTTGGAAACCCTTGCCCCAGAGATAGAGATTTCTTCTCCTAGCTTTAAGCGCTTACAGAGAGTACTCATCCCACACTGGGGCAAAGGACTGTACTCAGGTACCTCCTGCCCCCAAAAAACAGGAGTGGCAACACATCCTACACCAAGATATCTAAACAAACATTTTTAAACCCAAAGTCAAGATGATAACTCTGGGAATAATCCTTCCCTCTCTAAGGCCAGGGGACTGGCTAGCCTCCCTGGACCTCAAAGATGCCTACTTTCACATTCCCATCAGGTGCTCCCACAGAAAGTACCTCAGGTTCGAGTTGCCCTCAGGCCATTATCAGTTCAGAGCAATGCCCTTTAGCCTAACCTCAGCCCCAAGGGTTTTCACAAAGTGCCTGGCAGTAGTAGTTGCCTTTCTAAGAAGGCAAAAGATTTCCATTATTCCATATCTGGACGATTGGCTAATAGTGGGTCAGTCTCCAGACCAAGTCAAGTCTCACCCGCAAGTGCCCCAGCAAGTGCTCACTTCTCTAGGATTTCTTCTCAACCTTTCCAAGTCAGTTCTCGAACCAGTCCAGCTTCTTACCTTTATAGGGGCAGAACTGGACACACTCAGAGCAAGAGCCTTTCTTCCTCTAGAAAGGGCAAGGGTTCTTATGGAACTAGCTTCTTCCTTCGCCTTCGGGTATCTCAACCAGCAAGGCATTTCCTCCAGCTCTTGGGCCACGTGGCAGCTTCAACAGCAGTGGTCCAAGGGGCAAGATTCAGATGAGGGATATTCAGTTCCACCTGAGAACTTTCTGGTCTCAGAGAAAGGTCTCCTTACCAAACTGATCCCAGTGACTCTGATCTTGATCCAAGCCTCCAGTGGTGGCAGGATCAGGACAATTTAAGACAAGGTGTTCCTTTTGTTGCTCAGCCTTGTTCAGTGGTCCTTACCACGGATGCTTCTCTCCTGGGCTGGGGAGCCCACTTGGGGTCCCTTACTGCCCAGGGGCTGTGTTCCCCCCAAGAATCCCTTCTCCACATCAATCTTCTAGAGCTCAGGGCAGTTTTTCTGGCTCTAAAAGCGTTCTCACAGTCAGTACAGAACAAGGTGGTTCAAGTCAGAACAGACAACACCACCACCATGTGGTAGATCAACAAGCAGGGAGGCACTCGGTCCACGGCCTTGTGCACAGAAGCCATAAAGTTGTGGTCCCTGGCTTATTCCCTGCAAACCTCTCTTGTAGCAGTTCACCTTCCAGGCAAGGACAATGTGCTAGCAGATGCACTGAGCAGGATTTCTCAGGGCCATCACAAATGGTCCCTGGACCCTCAGGTGTTGAAAGTGATTTTTTCAAGGTGGGGCACTCCAGAGATAGATCTCTTTGCAGCCCCAGATAATCACCAACTCCCTCTCTTTTGTTGCAGACCTCCAGTCCTGGGCTCAGTCCCTCTGGACGCCCTGATGCTGAATTGGGAGGGAAGTTTCTGTATGCCTTTCCTCCCTTCCCACTCCTGTTCAAAGTTTTGATAAAAATAAGGTCTCAACCTTGCAAGGTGATTCTGATTGCTCCAGATTGGGCCAGACAGCCCTGGTACCCCCTGTTGCTGTCCCTAGCAGTCCATCTTCTCCTGTCTCTTCCCAGGAATTACAACCTGTTAACATCCTCTCAGGGAAGGATTTGGTACCCCAATCTTCAGTCTCTCAATCTCAAAGCATGGCTCTTGAAGAGTTAGAGTTTGCAGATCTGCATCTTTCCCAAGGGGTTCTGGATATCCTCAAGGCTTCTCGAAAGCCCTCCACCAGAAAGACTTACAACTCCAAATGGAAAAGATTCAGCATTTGGTGTTCTAAGAAGCATGTTTCTCAGACACTGCTGAATTGCCTCACAGTTCTGGATTATATGGTCCATCTTAATGGCCTAGGCCTCAGACCAGCTACTCTCAAGGTACACTTGTCAGCTGTTTCTGCGTTTTTGTCTGTGAGGAAGCCTTCCTCGTTATCTTCCCATCCTGTGTTCTGTAAATTTTTTAAAGGATTGCTTCACACCAATCCTCCTTTTAGAGACCCTGCCCCTGCCTGGGATTTGAATGTTTGCATTGCTCAACTTATGCAACCCCCCTTTGAGCCTATGTCTTCAGCAGGGCTTAGTACTTGGCTTGGAAAACTGTTCTTGGTAGCCATTACCTTTGCCAGGCGTATCAGTGAATTGCAAGCACTGTCATCGGAACCTGATTTTATCTCCTTTCACAGGGATAAAGTGGTCCTTAGAACCAATAGAAGGTTCTTGCCCAAAGTGGTTTCAGACTTCCATTTAAACCAGTCTGTGTCTCTCCCTGACTTCTTCACTGATCATTCTTCCTCAGGAGAGAGGAGGCTACACAGTTTAGATGTCAAAAGAGCCCTTAGTTACTACATAGAGCGTACCAAGGGTCACAGGTTTGACTCTCTCCAGTTATTCCTAACTTATGGAGAAGTGGGAAAGGGCAAACCTGCCACCAAAATATCTATTGCCAGGTGGATTGTGTCTTGTATACAATTCTGCTATGAAAAGCTGGGAAAAACTCCGCCCTCAGGCCTGAGAGCTCATTCCACAAGAGGTACAGCTGCTTCCCTGGCTGCTGCCAGGGATATCCCTCTCTTAGAAATTTGTCAAGCAGCCACCTGGAAAGCAGTTCATACCTTTACCAAGCATTACTCTCTGGATATCCAGGCTAGGAGTGGTGCTCGGTTTGGCACAGCAGTACTTCAGAGCCTGTTTCCAAAGTAGGTTCTGTTCCTCCTCCATGGAGGTACTGCTTTTGGTAGTTCAGAAGTTGTCAGAATACAGCAAGACTTCATGTTGTTTGAAGAAAAAATTACTCACCTTAGTAATTATGTTTCTTCTAATGGAGTTTTGCTGTATTCTGACCTGCCTCCTCTCGGAACCTGTTTTTGGGAAGTGGGTGGGCAGGTGCAGTGTTGCACCCCAGAGTGTTTTTGACTTGCACCCTCTGCCTTTTGTTTGGGTGCTGATTTATTATTGTTATTTTAGTACATTTGTTTTGTTTTGGGTTTCTGACTTGAGTCTTCCTTGGGAATCAAAACTTTTCAACCAGTTGGCTAGTAAGAATTTTTACAATTTCCACATATAATTTTTGTTTAGTTGGGCTTGTAAGAATCTGACGGTTTAGGTTTGAATCACTCCAGACAGAGACTTCAGCCGAGCTCGAGCTTAGCATTCTATGCCCTGCATAGAAAGTTAACTCTTTGTTCTCTGGGGCAGTTCAAAGGTTGGGAATCACTGTAATTGTCAGAATACAGCAAGACTCCATTAGAAGAAACACAATTACTAAGGTGAGTAATTTTTTCTTATGTACCATGGGCATACATGACTTATGGTTACCCTCCGAAGGGGGGTTCTTCAGGGTCAGAGGCAAGTGGGGTGCAGTGCAGGCTGCATCCACCCCAGCTCTCAAAGTGCAAGCAAACCAGAACCCCTGACAGGTCTGCACAGGTCACCCAGCCATTTCCAGTGGGAGAAAGGTTGACTTACTATTTCCAGGTGTGGAAAAATATTACAGGCAAGTGAGTCCTGGAAATAGTGAGTCAGGGTTTCTCTCTGCATTTCAGAGAATTCCCAAAACTGCAGGCACAGAGGACCGTCCCACCTCATACCCCAGCAGAAAAACGCCTACTGGAGTTGGGGGTCAAAAAGCTGCTGCAGGCCAGCGCACTGGAACGAGTTCCCTCTGCCTGGTGTGGCAATGGTCTCTACTTCAGGTACTTCCTCACCCACAATAAAAATGGAGAGTGGCGATCTGTTTTAGACCTAAGATTTCTGAACAAACACTTGGAAAAAAGAAAAATTCATAGTGGTGACATTGTCTGCTGGGATCCCATCTCTGCAGCAGGGATATTGGTTGGGGTCACTGGATCTGAAGGATGCCCAATTTCATATTCCAGTAAGACCTCCCACAGAAAGTGCCTCAGCTCAGAGTAGAGAACTGCCTCAATCAGTTGTGGCCCTACCCTTTGGTCATCCTCAGCACCAAGGGTCTTCACAGAGTGCTGCCTGGTAGTGGTCGCAGCTCATTTGCGTAAGACCAGGTGTGGTAGTCTTCTGTTACCTGGATTACTGGCCAGTCTCAGGAGTCATACCAGGAGGCCAAGGCCTCCGCCCAGCTCACCCACTCAACCCTGAGGGATCTGGAGTTCCTAGAACATCCCAAAGTCTCAGACAGAACCTGACCAAGTGCTGGACATCATAGGAACAGAGCTAGACACACAACAGGAAAAGCTTTCCTTCCTCAGGAGAGGTGGTATGTCTCACAGAACTGGCAAAGTCTTTCAAAGTTGGGCAGCTCGGACCAGCAAGGGTTTTCCTCCAGTAGCTGGAGCACACGGCTACCTCCACAGCTGTGGTCCCAGGCACCAGGTTTGAAATGAGGGACATTCAGTATCACTTAGGGTCCCACTGGTCCAAAAGCGGGACCCCCTGTCAAAGTTGGTATCCGTTACAGAGTGCCTTCTAAAGGCACTGGACTGGTACAAAGAGGAAGAGAACCTCAGAGAGGGAATCTGCTTCCTCTAGCAATCACCCACAGTGGTGCTCACTATAGATGCCTCCCACCTGGGGTGGGGCATACACCTGGAGGGCCCACTGTAAGTGAGGTGTGGACCCCACTAGAGTCCCAGGGGCACATAAACCTCGTGGAACTTAAGGTTGTGTATCTGGCAGCACAGGCTTTTTCCTCCCACCTTAGGGTCAAGTCAGTCCAAATTAGGACAGACAACCCCGTCATCATGTACTACATTGACAAACAGGGAGGAACAGTATCTTCCAAGCTGTGCACAGAGACAATGAAGATCTGGAGCCTAGCATACAACCTAGAAATGCAGCTATCCACAGTGCACCTACCAGAGAAAGACAGTGTCCTTGCAGATTTCCTGAGCAGAATCAGTCAAGGCAACCACGAATGTACCCTGAACAAGCGAGTGCTTGCAGCAGTGTTTAGAGGTGGGGCACACCAGAGGTGGACCTGTTTGCCTCTTTGCAAAACTATCATGTCCCCCTTTGTAGCTGGCCAACATCAGTGGGGACAGTCCCAAAGGATGCCCTGTTCTTCTGTTGGACAGGGAGATTCCTTTACACGTTTCCCCCTTTCCCTCCACTGCTGGGAGTGCTGCTCAGGCTCAGAAAGGAACCTGCAACAATGATTCTAATTGCTGCAGACTGTGCCAGGCAGATCTGGCATTCTCTGCTCCAGGCCCTGTCCAGCAAACCTCCTGTCACTCTTCCCTGAGGTACAATCTACTGACCTTGTCTCAGGGCAGAATAACATATCTAGACCCCAGTACTCCGTGCCTCAGGCCTGGTACTTGAGGAGTTAGAGTATTCTGGTTTAAACCTCTTGAAAGAGGTTATAGACGTGTTGAAAGTTTCCAGAAGCCAGCTACCAGGAAAACATACACCTCAAAGTGGAAAAGGTTTCCCTGTGGTGTATATCCAGGTAGATCAGTCTGTCCTGCATACTAGATTACCTGGTACACCTACAGTATCTGGGTTGTTTCCTTCTGCCCTTAAGGTGAATCTTGCAGCAATCTCAGCCTACACTTCGGCTGGTGGGGAGGTCAGTAGCCTCTCTGGCTATTTTAAAAGGTTATTTAAGGGTCTGACCCACTTGAACCCTCCTTTCAAAGATCCAGTCCCTCCGTGGGACTTGAACCTGTGTATTGCCCAGCTCATGGGTGCTTCCTTCGAGCCTGTAGCAACTGCTGCTGTGAAATATGTTACCTGGGAAACAGTTTTGTTAGTAGACCTCACCTCAGCCAGGAGAGTGAGCGAGCTCCAAGCTCTGTGTACAGATCCTAACTACATTAGGACCAACAGGAAATTTCTCCTTAAAGTGGTTTTGGAATTTCACCTCAACCAGTCTATCACACTTCCTGTGTTTTAACTGAATAATCCACACCAGGGAAACAGAGGCTTCATTTCCTGGATTTTAAAAGAGCTTTAAGGTACTGCTTGGGCCACACAAAGAATGTTAGGTCCACATCAGCACAACTGTTTGTTACTTATGGAGATATAGGCCAATGAAAGCCAACATAAAGGAGGACCATTGCTTACGGGATAGATTCTTGTATACAGGTCTTTTATGGCAAAGCTGTAAACTTCTGCTGGAAGGCTTAAGGGACCATTCCACAGGGGCATCTCTGCCTTTGTGGCAGCATCTAGAGGTGTCTCCATTCAGGAGATTTTTAAAGCAGCTACATAGAAAACAATACACATCTTTACAAAGCCCCACCGTCTAGACATACAGTCCAGAAGAGATGCCAGTTTTGGCACTGCTGTCTTGCAGAACCTTTTCCCTAAATAGGTTCTGTACTCAGCCTCTCAAGGTACTGCTGTGGAATCTGCAGTTGTCGAGCAATAGTGAGGGGTTCCTGGGGTGTGAAGAAAAAAAAAATACTCACCATAGTAATGTTTCTTCCTAAAGAATCGCTCACTATGCTTCACAATCCTTCCCTACCTCCCCTTCCAGAACCTGGAAAAGGTTCTCACAACACCCTCCTCTTAGTTTAGTTAAGCAGTCCTTGTTGCTTTGGCTCACAACTGAAATTCTTGTAAGTTTCATTTGTTTGTTTAAAAAAAAGTGTTTTTGTTAGAATTTTTGGTAGTCACTTTGTTAGGTTTGGTGGTCACTGCTTTCCCACAGTTTGAGAAATAAAGCTGCCTCTAGGGAGCAGGGGAGAGGCGTGACCACAGCAGAGTTTTAATTTCATTCTAAAGTTCTCTAATTAGTATACAATTCTAGGCTGTGGGGCAGTTGTCAAGCATAGTGAGGGATCCCTTATGAAAAAACAGCATTACTACAGTAATCTTTTCTTCAGGACCACCCAACTCCCTGTAGTGGGTGCACACTACTGCCCTTGGGGTGCCTGATGGCACATGTTCACCCATGTCATTAATGACTCCTCTACCATGCCACCCCTAAATGTTGCTCAGTGAGTACCACATTGAGACACCCACTCCTTGGAGGGGAGTGCCCACATGGACAGACAGCTTCCTCTTCCTGCTGGCCTCTGTGCCTGACTTACTAGATTTGGGTCACAAACCCTGCTTACCAGTGTTCAAGAGCTTTCCCCTTATCTGCCTGGCACCACAGAGCCAGCTGATCAGTACATGTTTGACCATGAAAAAGCTGAAATTGGTTGAAATTCAGAATTGGAAAAGTATTTCTAATCTTTTTTTTTTCCCAAAAAACTGGCATGTGTTTTACATATCAATATGTGGATATTTTAATAACATGATATGACCCTCTCCTGCTAACAGGGAAGTGGGCTTGTTTTCTAGACTGCTGGACCATGGAGCCTATTGATTGGTATTGTCCCTGACAGCCAGTGGATGGAGTTTAAGTGGCAGTTGTTGGGTGTTGGCAGGGTGTCTCAAGATAGCAGAGATTGGCGGCCCACTGGCTGTGGTAGAATTTCCACTTGCGGCCTGGCCCGGCCGGGTTGATAGCGGACTCGGGAACTGGAGGCCAACCGGGAGAAGGATTGGCGTCCCAGGGACTGCCTCTTTCTCCAGGGTGAGGTGGGATGAGTGCCTGTGCGGGGGTACTCCTGGCGGAGGCTGGGAGAGCCTCAGGTGATCGGCTCCTGGAACCAGGTGGGTGAGGTAGACGCAGGACATCGTTGCACGTCCCGCCCCTGGGGGTAAAACCTAGAAAAATAACGCTTACGATCGCCATGAATGAAGCCTGCACTTGGCTTCGATTAGCTTCCAGGCCGGCTCCCCGATCCAGTCCCAGGATTGCGGCATTAGCCCCGGTGCCACAACCCCACCCTGGGGAGAAGCCAGAGGTGTCGGGGGAGCCGAGGCCGATATGGAAGTGGGAACACAAGGGTCCATGACTGGGCAGATGCACTGGCGGCTGTAAGCAGGGAAAAAAGCTAAATAAAAAAGATGGCAGAGTGATAGGAGGGTACAGGTGTGCCTTCAGGGCGCAAGCCTCAGATTGCTTCCCAAACCACCTGAGGAGGCAAGAACCCCTCACTTGCAGCACATTGTCTAGTCATCTGGTCACCTCCAGGAACAGACACTGTGGTGATGACCCTGGAGATTTCGAGTCTGACGTCCATTTAGTGTAGATCATCATTTATTCTGGTAATAGTTTAAAGAAATTACTGGAGGATGTGTGTATCCTAAGGAGCTGCCCCTCAAGGGAAGTTTCTGGCAGCCTTGCAGCACATAGTGGATCTCATTGAAATGGGTGTTCACTTGGGGGTGGGGGTGATTCTGTGTCCTAGAGAAAGGTGCCAGATGTGCTGAAATATGGCGAGCGGTTCGGTGACAGAGAATGAGCTACTGAATCAGGCTGGAGATGGGACTACCATTTGTAATGGGAATCCCAAACTGTTAATACAGAGATGTTCTGAATTCTGATCCAGCAAAGTACTTCACTATCCCTGCAATGATCCCCTTTCATAATGTTTACTTGTTTTCTTAGATGAGTTTGGCTGCCTTGTATGGTCCCACTCAGAGACTCACATCCTGTATGTGGCTGAGAAAAAACGCCCTAAGACAGAGTCCTTTTTCCAAACCAAACCCCCTGAACTCAGCAGCACAGAGGAAGAGGAGGAGACGGCCATGAAGCCAGAGAAAAAGGAAAGAGCAATAAAGGTAATCAAAATGTCAGTTTTGTTTACAGGTAATGGAACAGAAGATTAGAATGAAAGTGACACTATCTTATCTGCCACTCATCACATACGTCTCGAACATCTGGTGTCCCTCTGTGTGTGCACTACACATTGGCAGTGACGTAAAGAAAGAGTCCCTTGATAAATCGGCGAACTCACTGGAGCTGCACATGCAAAGAACCAAGGCGGGTACACTCATAAAAATGGCCAAGGAAACACACAGAAAGGAGGCATAATGGGGTTTATGCTGCTGTTTCTGCTTCATGTGAGCCAACCTGCAAAATAAACTTTGAGGCTGCCACTGATATTATTTTGTTCCTGGAGTGCCTCCTTTTTGTGCGTTTCCTTGATAAATCAGGCAGACAAAAGAGAGAAGGACTCACAGAAGCAGTGTACATCCAAGCTGGTGTCCTGAAAGCTGTTCTCATTCCAGTCGAGGACCTCACTGTGGGAACAGAGCATGCACAAAATCTAATTTATTTATGTATTTGAAAATTTGTTGAGCGGGAAAGGCACACTGAGTCGAAGCTTGTTTCCAGGTGCGGCCTGGGGAAAGGGAGAGGGGGATACAGCATAAATAGCACATACATGTTTTTGCATTTACAATAAAGTTCAGAGACTTAAAAAAACCTGGAGTTATTGCAAAATTAAATGCAAAAAGGCACTCGGCATTAGCAGCAGATTTTTTTTACAGCCACTTATACACCATATATAGGGGTACTACAATGGGACATTAAGGAGCTGACTCACAGAAGCAAATTGGAGAGGAAAAGCTGGCAGGTGAGGCAGAGAATCAGATGGAATATGGAAGTTGGTTGCAAAGTAAAGGGGAGCAATAGGTGAAGGTTGATTGCCCAGTTTAGCAATGGGGATGAGGCGTGGAGAATGTGCAAGGATCCCTGATGTGGAGGGAACAGAAGGCGGAGGGGATAAGGGAGAGAAAGGATGAGGGTAAGAGAGAAGGGACCCAAATCAGTATTTGGAAATGAAGGAGGTACAGTGACTCTGACAATGTGAAGGTAGTGATAAAATGCATAGGAAGGAGTAAAATGGGAGGTGATGAGTATGGGGAAGGGAGTTGGAAGCAAAGCGGCAGAAGGAGTTGCAGAAGTTATCCATTCTGGCCAGGGAAGTGGATGGGGCAGTGCTGTACACCACATCCACATAGTCAAAAAGTGGGAGCACCATTTTTTAAACAAGGTCACCGCGGAATAATGGAGAAAGACTATCTTTATTATGGTATAAGGCACCAAGTTTGAATGGCGCTCTGCATGGATAGCGTCAATATGAACAGAAAAATCAAGGTTGCTGTCTAGCCACACACCAAGATACGTGAAGGATTGGACTATCTCAAGAGGGTTGTCATCCAAGGTGGTAAAAATGGGCAGAGTTGGGATTCTGGCCAATTTTTAACTGGTGACAAAGGTCACAGACACAGTTTTTTTGTGTTGACCTGGAGCTGGGTAGACTGGAACCAGTGCAGAGCATTGTGGAAATCTTGCTGGAGCAGACCTTCCAGGGCTGAGGAGGAGGGACTGGAACTGTAGATGACTGTGTCATCCGCATAACATGTGAATATGGGAGTTGGCACGGGCCAATAGGAGATTGTTATTGAAGATGGAAAAGAGAATAGGACTCAGGATGGAGCCCTGTGGGACTCCTGCCTGTATGGAAAGTGGAGGAGATGGTGCTACCAGCCTGTACTGACTGTAGATGGCCTGTTAGGTAAGAAAGATCCTAGTCCAATGCAGGAGCTGAAAGGCCAGGAGATCTCAGCTTATGCAGGAGAAGTGAGTGGGACACTGAGTCAAAGGCCTTGGCTAGGTCGATGAAGATGGCAGCTGTGACATGCGTCTGATCCATCCCTCAGAAGGTGGCATCAGGTACATGCAGCAAGGACCAGATGGTAGAGTGATGCTTCAGGAAGCCAGATTGAAAGTGGGACAGGAAGTTGGTGGAAGATCAGAGCTCAGTGAGTCTGGTGTAGGCAAGCTTCCCTTGCAGCTTAGCAAGAGAAGGGAGGAAGGAGACTGGCCAGAGGTTTCTGGGGGAAGAACAACATTGGCCGACTTCCAGGACTGAGGGACAGCAGTGAGGGAGAAGGGAAAGGTTGAGTAAGTGAGTCAGAGGAGATGCTGTTGCAGGAGCTGAGCTATGGAGTAATTTTGGATCCAGGCCATCAGGGCTGTGTTCGCATAAATCGAGGGAGTAGAGAGCAATCAGGGCTTCCAGGGTAAGGCCTAACAGAAATTATAACGAGAGCACAGGAGTAAAACAAACATATATAACTATAATAATGGCAATTCATAAAATACTAAATACAGCAATTAAAATGATAAAAGGGCTTCAGATGGTCACATAAAAGTATCTGGGGTTGTAGGGAGAGTAGAGGGGAGGGAGAGAGAAGGTGAGGAGGAGTCGAGATGGTTGGGGTGACCAGAAGGGAGAGCGTAAGTAGTGAAAAATGTGTTCACGTGAGCAGCAATTGAGGAGGGGTCAGACACTGGTAAACCATTTATCTGCAGAACTGGAGTGGTGTACTGGGTCGGATGGTTATAAAGGGAGTGAATAATCTTCCAGAACCTTGAGGGGGCACTAAGATTGTTCTGAAGGTTGGCCTTGAAATGTTGTGATTTTGCATCACAGACAGCCTTAGTGCAGGAGTTTCTGATAGTTCTGTAAAAGAGGAGGTCTGGTAAGAAGTGAGATTATTTTTATGACATGCCCAGGCTAGATCTCTGAATTTGAACTCATCAGTGATGTCTGAGAAAATCCAGGGGTGATGGTGAACTTTGGCCCTCGATTTTCTGAGAGGGGCATGCTTGTCCCAGACAGAGGAGAATTTAGAGTGGAACAGAGAAAGGGCAATGTCTGTATCCATGGCAAGGAGTATGGCTGTCCAGTCTGCTGTAGCAAGGTCATTTAAGAGGGCTGTGGTACTGATCTACAAGAAGGATCTAGTCTAAATGTATTTAGGGTGAAGGTGGACACCGACCTTCCTGACACAGAATGCCATACAGTCAGTGGTCAAAGAATGTGTTTGACAGGATGCCTGCTGCAACACTAGGGTGGGGGTGGGAGGAGTCCTGTCCAGGAGGGAATGATTATAAGAGTTAGAGTTGAGCTGGGTGTGTTGACTGTTTCTGTGTGAGGTTAAGTGACTTAGCCCTGTGGATGGTTGGCTTGGAAGTAGAGGAGAGCCAGTTGACTTTGGAGTCTCCTAATAGGATAGGTTCACCAGTGGAGGAAGGGGAGTCATCCTGGTAGGAGGAGGATATTCTTGGTGAGACATGGAATACTCCAATGAAGTTAGGCACAGATGAGGGTGAACATTTTATATTTTTATTTATTTACTTAGAAAGGTTTCACCAAGAAAGACATGAGCTGTAAACAGTTCATTTCCAGGCGTCCTGTGTGTGTGTGTGTGTGGGGAGAGGTTACAACAATTGGGAGAGCAGACAAAAACATAATATTATAAAATACATGCCAGTGCAATTCTAACTTATAAAGTAAAGACCAGGGAAAACATAATATTGAGTACATACAGTGCCATACAAATACATAAAGTGTAGTACAAATGTAGTACACTTTGATCCAAGACAACAGACTGTATTGTATAGAAAGTGTGATAGAAAACTAATAGATGTACCTGGGTTAAACCAAGAGCAGGCTCACCCAGTAGAGGTAGAGGTAGAAGGTGGCGAGCACCGGGTAGCTAAGTGCTGGTTTCGGTCTTGAAGAGGCAGTTCACGTGCAATGGGGTAGTTAGGAGGGAAGACTGGGTGAGGGAGGGAAAAACTGGACAAGGAAGGGGGAAGAGAGGAAAGCCAGGAACTAAACCTCTTCAGGATGCTGAGAACCCTGCAAGGGGGCAAAACCTGGCAGATAGGAGGTGTGGGGGGGGAGGCAATCCGGAACTGTCCCTTCAGGATGCTAAGAACCCTGCAAGGGGACAGGATCCAGCAGATAGGAGGTGGGAGAGGGGGAGCAGAGGAGGAGAGAGTGGGGGCAGGAGGGGCTGTAGGGTGCAGGGTTGAAGGAGGCATCTGTCAGAGTGAGCTTGAAATGGAGATGGACAGTGAAGGGTTGAAAGGATGGTAGCGAAGGGAAAATTACTATTGAAAATAGCCTGCCCATGGGAAATTCTTGAAGCAGGTGTGACCTCTCTGGTAACCACGGTGCAAGAGAAGCTATGGTGAGCATAGATGGCAACATCTCTGCCACGTTTTCTCCTGTCCTGCCCAAAAAAGATGATAATCATGGAGATACAGACTAGACTCCTGGATCCTGGAACCGAGCCAGGATTCTGAGATACAGAGCATATCAGGAGAGTGCTGTAAAGTCCAGACAGACAGGATGTTGAGCTTTGGAAGGAGCCTCTAAGCACTGAGGTGAAAAATACTCAGGCCTTTGGCAGACGGCGAGGTGAAAAAGGAGAGAGTGGAGGGTCCAAGGTTGGATTCTGTGTCACCAGACAGGAGAAGTAATAAGAACAGGAGCAAGAGGATGGAGTGACATTTCCACTCTTAGAATGTGTATGTGTGTGTGTGTGGGGGTGGGGGGGAGACAAGAAGGAGGAAGGGAGAAGGAAGTGAAGGAGGCCACAGTGGAGCTGCTCCAGGTTAAGGGAGGGGGAAGAGAGAACTCCAGGGTAGATAGGAAGGGAGGAGGGTGGAGGGAGGAGTGGAGGCTGGATGTGAGAAGGGGAGAGGGAAATGGAGGAGAGATGGGAGGGATTGGGTGGGAAGAGGAGGGGGTATGGGATTGGGGGGAGTTAGGAAAAGGAAGGCAAGAAAGATTGTGAATTGGAGGTGGAATGTAGTAATCAGATTATGCAGTGAGGAAGCTGATGTTACGAACAAATGTTAGGCAAAAAACATGAAATTGTAGTCATCTACTAACAGTCCTTGTCAATCGAGCAGAAGTCGTCTTGTTCTGCCACCGGGAAGCCGGAGGCGAATTGGGGCTTCCCCTAAGTCACCTCAGGGACTGACTGGTAGTTGGTCCATTGGGGTGCCTGTAGCTGCGGGTCGTGGGTAGTTGGTGGTGTGGTTAGCCTAGGTCTGCACAGTTAGGGGTGCCTATTTGCCTCCCTGAAATTGCACTTGCTACTCTGATCCCCGCTGGGTGTTTGGAATTTTTAGGAGGTCTAACCGGAGTGAGTGTGACTAGCAAATGATCTCTACTGTATGCTAGCCTTAAGAATTGGTCGACCTGGGATCTATCTCCTTGCTTTGGTGTTTGTGGATAATGTGGACTGACTTTTTCCTGGCTGATTTGCACTGGGATTGCTGACTTAATTCGCTCCCTGGCCCTCCTCTGTGGGTACTTAGGTGGTGGTAGCTGTGCACACCGTTCTTTACTTTCTACGTACTATTATTTTATCAGATTTCCTGTGGTTCTCCCTGGCCATGTGTGAGAGGTGGCTGTTGGGGGAAATAGGAACTCATCTGATTGTGAGACTCATGGATTGCTTAGATTTTATTGCATTGGCATATGATCACTTTTACATTATCTGTTGCTTTTGACTCTGTGTCTTCGCCCCCCCCCACCACCATGTGAGAGGTGGTGTTGGGGTCAGATCATGTGTGGATTTTTTGAACCAGAGTGGTGAGAGCTCTTTCGTACCAGAACTCATACTCTGCTATATTGCCAAGACTGTTTTTTTCCTATTCTTCATTTATTTGATTAATTATATTTTGGACTGTGTAATTTGTACAACTTTATTTCCTTTTTCTTTTTATTCTGAAGTTTTTAAGAGTGTATAGATTGATTGGGTGTATTGTTTATACTATTTTATAAGTATTTACCTACTGTTTTCACTTGTAGCTGTGGGTGAGCCAAAGATGTGCTGGCAGGCAGCTCCCCTGGTCTGGTGCTACTCCTCCTCCGAGTTCCAGGACCTTCGCCCCTTCAATTGTCCTCCCTTGCTGGCAGCAGTTTATAGACGCTGCAGGGCTCTGGGAATAGTAGGGAAGAGATGGAGGGGGGTTGGAGGTTCCAAACCTCAGTGGAAGGGTTGAGCAGGATGGTCGGATTGGGGTAGTTAGGACGAGGAGACGTCCTGGGGTGAAATGGGTTCCAGAATGTGGTCCTCCACATCTGGTCCCCATACCCAAGTGATCACCACACCATAAGGTTCAATTTCCTAGCTCCCCCCATAGGCCTGCCCCTGTGGAGATGGTCAGATACTGCCCTTTCAGGGATGTGACCCGTGATGGTCTGTTGGCGGTATTAGACCTATCGGGATTGCCGGGTGCAAGCAGAAGTCCAGAGGACTTAGTCCAGGCCTATAATAAGGCTGTGTCGGAAGCCCTGGACTCTGTCTCTCCTGTTACGTGTTCGTCCTCTCTCTCTTAGCCAAGTCCCCTGGTTCGATGGGACCATGAGGAGTTGAGGCGAGTTGGACAAAGATTAGAGTGATGCTGGCGGAAATCCGCCCTGGATACCGACCACCTTAGATTGATGGGACACTATCAGGTCTATCAATCAGCAGTCACCTGTAAGAAGGCAGGTTTCCCATCCAGGAGATTGCTGCAGCTCAGAATCAACTAGCTCAGCTCTTTTGGACCGTGGACACGTTGGGCAACCCAACCTGTCTGCAGTTCTGAAGTGTCTTTTCACAGCTTAAGTGTGATGAGTTTGCTTGATTCTTTGCTGATAAGGTGGCCGACCTCAGGGCAGAAATCCAGCCTGCTTATTCCACGAGGCATTAATGATGGTCAGTGCTTGGCCACAGCACCTCGGTTTCTTGGTCTTCTTTCGACTGTCCAGAGATCGTTGATATTGTGCAGATTATCCAGAATATCGGCCGTCATGCTGTAGTTTGGACCTGGGCCCAACACGCCTTATATTGGGGTGTATTGATTCTTTTGGCCCTGTCCTGGCCAAGATTGTGCGGGTGCTCCTTAGAGATGGGTGAGTTCCTAGCTCCCCGAAGGAGGCAGTGGTGACACCCCTCCTTAAGAAAGCTTCTTTGGACCCTAACTGCTTGGCCAACTACAGACCTATCTCTAACTTTCCCTTTGTAGGGAAGGTGATTGGAAAAGTAGTTGCGCTGCAGTTGGAGAACCAGCTTACCATCCATGATATCTATGATCCTCTCCAGTCCGGTTTTTGGAAGAGGCACAGTACCGAGACTGCTCTGGTTCGAGTGCTCAATGATCTCCTGATGGCTAGAGATCAGAAGCGCTGCTCCATCTTGGTGCTCCTTGATCTGTCGTCAGCTTTTGACACCATGGACCATGGGGTGTTGCTTGAGCGCCTGAGGGTCATCTGCGGCCTGGCTGATTCAGTCCTTGGATGGTTTCGATCATTCCTTTCCGGCAGGTTTCAGAGGGTGGTGTCTGGGTTGTTTCCCTCTGACTCATTCTCCCTGCCTTGTGGGGTCCCTCAGGGCTTGGTGCTCTTCCCAGTGTTGTTCGTAGTGTATATGCTTCCTTTAGGAGACATTGTAAGACAGTATGGGCTGAGGTTTCACTGTTACACAGATGATACCCAGCTCTACCTGTCTTTTGCACCCGACCAGGTTAGCGCAGTCTCGGTCTTTAATAGCAGCCTCACAGAAATCCAGGACTGGATGAAATCCAGCTGGCTGAAATTGAATTCCGATAAGACTGAGGTGCTGGTCGTGGATCCAGTCCTCTGGATCGGTGGTAGGGCTTCCTTATGGGCTTTTGCTCGGGAGTAGTCAGCTGCCTTCCTCTAAGTGGGTGCGAAACTTGGGCATGATCGTTGATGATAGGCTGACACTGCAGTCACAGGTATCTGCAGTTGTCAAGTCTGCATTTTACCATCTTAGGAACATCGCTCGGGTCAAGCACCTTGTTCTGACCGGAGACCTTTCGACGTTGATCCACACCTTTGTGACCTCACGCCTGGACTACTGTAACTCCCTTTACCTAGGGCTTCTGAAGGTTGATATCTGTCACTTGCAGCTAGCGCAGAAGCAGCTGCAGCAGGTTGTTGACTGGGGCCTTGTTCTAGCCTCATCACTCCTGTGCTACGCGAACTGCACTGGCTGCCTGTTCAGTGGCAGATTACCTTCAAGGTCGGTCTTCCTACCTTTAAAGACCTACATGGACTTGGCCTGGGCTACCTGCAAGAGCTTCTCATTCCTTACTGTCCTGGCCACCCACTCCACTCAACAGACGAGGGTTGTTAGAGATTCCCAGGAGTGCGGCTGAAAACATCTGGCTCTTGTGCTTTTATGTTCGTGGCCCGACCCTGTGGAATTCTCACCAGATTCGAGAGTGCCAGATCATGGGGAGCTTTAAGACAGCCTTGAAGACCTGTTTGTTCTGCCAGGCCTTCGGTGACTTCTTATAACATCCTGCCTCATTTGTTTTATAGTTTTATATGGAATGGGTTGATTGTTGTTTTAACTGTTTAAAGCTTTGTACAGTGCTTTGGTTTTAGATACTGCGCTTATAAATAGTTCATCATTATTATTATAATGTATGAGATGAAGGAGAAACCACAAGCAGGAGTGAACAGCAGCTCAGATGTATTCAGACGAATACCTGGCTAGCTGACCTACTGCACAAACAGATGAAAGGAGAAGTACTAGGGGATTATGTGTGGTATACACAGTTGCTTAGACAAATAAAAAACAACAAATGAGAACTAGCAGATTGGCATTTCAGACAGTGGGTGGACCCAGAAGAAGTTGGCAAGAATAGCAATATTGCAACATACTTGAAACAGAAAATCTTTGATAGGATTTAACAAGCAGTTCACAATTGCAGTCACAAACGTCGCAAAAACTAGGTATGCTATAATAATAAATTGAGGAGCTGGAAAGCGCAATAGCCAGTGTTTCCAGATAGGGTGTATCCAGGAGCCACAAGAATGAAGGAGTTTTGAAATAGGCAGAGGGCAGGTTAAACGAGCTGGATGCACGAGTTCGCTGGAGCTGAAGAGGCCCAAAGGGTTTAACAATGGTAGTCAGAGCGTAGAAAAAAGCAGTAGGGCAGCAGTGGAGTACCCTTAGTAGGTGCAGGCTCCTGCAGGAAGGAGGGAACAGTACTTACATACAGGAGTCCAGTTAATTTATTTATAGCAGAAGTCTAAAACTTCCATGAGTTCTAACCTGGAAATCATTCCAGTTTTTGGGAAGTCATATTACTTCCCAAAACTAACATTTTGGAAATTAGTATTCCAGGAAGGATCAGTTAATGTATGTTAATATACATCTTAGTGGTTAAATAGTTTTGTTCTGAAAAATCCAGTGTTTCTTGACTTCCATGTCTGCAGTTTTGGAAGTCATCTAATATTTTGCTTTAAAATTGGAAGTCATTGACTTCATTTCCCTTTATTTTGGAAGTTTTTACCTTATTTTTGGCAGTCAGATACTTCCAAAATGGAGTTAACTGAATCCCTGCTTACATGTCTAGTAGAGTGTGGCAGCTAGGGTAATGGGAGGCAGACTGTAGGAGCATTGTGGCTGACTGACTTACGGTTGGTTCCAGGCAGGCTCCTTAGTGTCCTTTGCATTCAGTTCTTAGTGTGACTAAATTTAATAGGAATCAGCTGCCTTTAAGTGTAGTCCAGTTTGAGGGAAGGGGGGCCAGCAGCAGATGGGAACAGGTGCTGTGTGACCAGAAAGGTTTTCGGCACTGCTGGGCTCATAGTGGTAGATGGCAGCTCCAAGGCTCTGGCTGTTCAAGGCAAGGTAACCTTTATTTTTATGACACCCATTCCATGTGGCTCAGAGCCCCTTACGAGGAGAGTAAGACAGTAAAGTACTCAGAATAATGAAGAAACAAATAAATACAATAATAAACAAACATATCTAAGAGCAGCAGGTAAACTGGAAAAAAATGATTGTCTGCGCTTCCTTGAAGGCATCAGCTGTGCAAGCTGACCAAACGCTAAATGGAAGGGAGTTCCGTAAAACAGGAGCAGCAACCCCAAAACCTCTATCCTTTAATCAGGAATAGGGTACTGCTGCAAGGCAAGGCAGTTTACTTACAAGGTGCCATTCCGAGGCTCAGGGCACCTAACCATCTAAATACAAAGATTAAAATACAGTGAAATTAAAACAATAAAATTCAGTCAGTTAGCAGAACCTTTCTCTTTTACAGTATGCTTCTGGTTGCTAGGAAACTAACTAATGGTCCAGACCCAAAAGGCCCGCATCAGTGGAGTGGAAGGACATGCAGGGGTGTGAGGCAGTAGGGGTTCTTTCAGCTAGTCAGGATCCATGTCATGCAGGCCCTTGCATGTAATCAAGCATATCATGAAGTTTGATAAACCACTGAATTGGCAGCCAGTGCAGAGCGTGCAGAACTGGTGTAATATGCTCATTTTGAGGTGTTCGGTCACTAGCCAGGCTGCAGCATTCTGGACCACTGCAGGCGATGCATCAAGTAAGCAATAATACCCAACAGGGTGGGTGGTATTGGGCTATACCGGACCACCACAGGGCATAATGAGGCCCTATACGCATGAGTGGAGGGGCCTTACAGCCATACCTCCCACCCTGGAGGGTATTATTGCGCCTTAGAAAATGGGCCACTGAATTATATGTATATATGTGTGTGTGTGTGTGTGTATATGTGTATATATATATATATATGTTAGTAAAAAAATATTTTATGGCTACATGCAAAAACCTACCTGTTTGATTTATTTTCTACCTCAAAAGGTTCCTCTGCCTAATCTAGGGACTTATGTCCTAATGCAGCATCTGTATTTCCTACCTTGAAACTGGTTGTCGTGGTTAATACACACACACACACACACACACACACACAGAAGGTTTAAGTGATTTTCGTTATTCAGTAATGCATCTGTTAATTTTATTTACTCATTTGTTCAACATCTTTGTTTAGTATTGTACCCTAACCATTACGATTCCATGTTGGTCGCGACCCTCCCACCGCCATGCATGTTGCTGTCAGGTTTCACCGCTATCAGACAGGGATAGGGAGATGAGGAAGACTGAAGTGGGGATCTGACATTGTGTAGCTCTTGGTGGGGTCAGGCATGATGGCCAGAAAGGCGTGAAAGGAACGCTCTTGTACCTACAAAGCCCTAGGATGCGTAAGGAGGTGCTTCTGATCAGCAGTTGTAGACAGGGTGACTGGCTTTGCAGTAGACATAGGATATTTATAATTACAACATGTGGCAGTTAAAATGGTTAAGTAGCTTTTACTATCAGGCAGCTGTGCAATTGGGAAGAATTGTCCTTGGGAGCTGTCATGCTCCACGCTCGTTCTGTAAGTGAGTGGAAGGAACAAGTATGAAAATACAAACCAGTTGCTTTTATTTCTTTTAGGTGTACAGTGCTGTGATTTTTTTAAATTACTGGGAGGTATCCCATTCAGTATGTGTGTGTTTGGGAGGGAGCTCTCACTCGGTCTCTGTCTCGCTAAGTGAGTAAAAAAAAAAATGGCGGCAGTTTCAAATTGTGTGCCCACTGCTTGGCCAATGATGAAGCAGGCTGATCCTGAGGATATATCTGGCTGGGTGTCAAGCAGGTTTGGGCTGGGAGTTTTATTTTGGTGGCATCTATTGAAAGTTAATGTACCCCTGTGGAATGGTTACCAGCCAATCCGATGCCTCCTAATAAAAAGCCAATTTTCTAAGCCTCCAGAAAACCCCAAGTATAAAGTGTGATGATTGGCCAGCTGGTTATGATTGTTGTATGATATTTGAAAAATAAAAATATAGTATGTGATTGTCTAACATAAGACAGCCTGTGCTTCCGTGGGTGCCCCCCCCCAGGTTTCAGTGAAGCTACAGGATATGTAAACTGACCAGGAACCAGTTAATTAATTACCTTCCTTCCAGAGGGCATTTTATTATCTTTTATGGCCTGTTGCTGCTTTGAAGTTGAAAACCAAATATAACTTTACATGGCTGCCAGAGGATGAGCATAATAAACTTTTATGATCTTTTAAGAGGAACAGGCCATTGATAGCAACATGTGTTAAAATGTCATAAATACCCTTTGATCTCCTTGGGAAGACAGGAACCAGTCACCAGTTCAAAGGAAAGGCTTGATTAAAGACGGTCACAATTTAGGAAATGTCTTTTTTCTTCTGAAGTCACATTATTTAAAATATCTCCTGATAGGAAATCACTTTTTGTAATTTTATATTCTAAAAGGAGGAGCTAGATGACTCACAGAAGGGGTGTGGAGAGACAGAGTTAAACTGATACTTGTGTCTGAACTGTCTGTCATATTATTTTGGGACTCCGAGAGAGAGAGAGAGAGACAGCTCTCTAATTTAACTGCATTCATAGAAGTAATACATTAGATCATTAGTTCTCTCACTTTGTGGTAGTGAGCCTCCCCAAGTCATGGAAGAGATTCCGAGCCTCCTTCGAATTTGGAAAAAATATTGGGCCTCCCCATAGAAAAAAAAATCATACTTTTGCACAGTACACCAGGAATCAAGTGGGACTAATAATGTTGATGGAGCACATTCTCTTTTATTTGACTTACTGTTCTCCACCCCAACCCCACACCCAGGTCATCCTTATCACTCCACTATTCTGACTCTTGGACCCTTATTACTCTACTCCCTCTCTGTCTGGAACAACTAACCTAGCCACATCATCTCTCACCCTCTTAACCCTGTTAAGCAACATCTTGTTCCTTACTGAGGTCATGCCTAAAACATGCATTGGCTCAGTGTGCCTTTCCCAGATACCAATTTACATATACATAACACCTACTGTAGAAAACAAGCCTTGATTGTGTGCCTTTCCCAGTCACTAATTTGCATATAAACACCTACTGTAGAAACCAGCCTTGACTCAGTGTGCCTTCTTAGTCCTCAATTTACATTTAAATATACACATACAGTATAAACAAGCTTTGGCTCGGGGCCTTTCCTGGTCACCAGTTTGTGCATAAGTAAAGAAATTCACCTGCCATTATCCATATTTAGTTTTCTTCATCCCTTCACACAAAACATCCAGAACTTAAAATTTAAATACTGTACATTATCAGACTTGCTGGGCTTCCCCTGGAACAGTATGGGGCCTCCCTTGGGAGGTTGGCCTAACCATTTGAGAACCACTGCATTAGATAGAAAAGATCTAAATTTATTTTGGTAGGAATTTGTTCTGTAGTTTTCCTTGTTTTTCTTTTATGTGATTGTGATCTCTTTGATATATTGTTCTGTGTTACATTTTTCATATTTTTATCTATTTTTAGTAAACATTTTTCTTAAGGTACTGCATGGGTTTGTGCCAGGTAGATCATGTCAAACCAATCTTGTGGAGTTCTACAAATGGATAACATCAGAACTGGAGAGGGGAAAGCCTGTGGATGTATTATTCTTGGACTTCAGCAAGGCGTTTGACTCTGTCTCCCACAATGGTCTGGTGGAGAAACTGATGGGGTTAGGAGTAGGCTCTTTGATGGTCAGATGGATTGAAAACTGGCTAGCTGGACGCACCCAGAGTAGTGGTCTGTGGGGAGCCAAGACCCTAGAGAGGTTGGTAGTAGGGTACCAGGAGCTGGTCCTGGGTCCGATTCTGTTTAATGCACACTATCGGACATCAGGGAGGGTATAAGGTGTGAAACAGTCTCTCTCGCTGATGACTCCAAGATGGGAGGAGGGAGAAGAGGGAGGTTGGCTCTGCAAGGGACCTGGACACCCTGGAAAGCTGGGCTCACACATGGAAATTAAATTTCAATATCACCAAGTGCAAGGTGTTGCATCTTGGGCGGGGAAACCCTAAACACAGATACATCCTGGGAGGGGAGGTACTGGAGGCCACAATAGGGGAAAAAGACCTAGGGGTCATGGTGGATGCATGTATGAATAACTCTGAGCAGTGCAGGAGAGCAGCTAGCAAGGCAAACAGGATGTTGGGATGCATCGTAAGGGGGATCACCTCTAGGAGCAAGGAATTGATTCTGCCGCTGTACAATGGACTGGTTAGACCACACCTTGAGTACTGTATAAAGTACTGGAGACCACACTTGAAGAGGACATACAGCTCCTGGAGAGAGTACAGAGGAGGCAACTAAGATGATACAGAAGGCTAGGGGATTTGTGTATGAGGACAGACTTGAGGAGCTGTGCCTGTTTTCATTGGAGGAGAGGAGACAGGTGGGACATGATTGAGGTCTTCAAGTACCTCAAGGAATAAATAGGGTAAACATGGAGGGGATCTTTAGACTAAAACAGGGAGGTATCACCAGAGGGCATGGTTTGAAGTTGGAAGGTGGAAGGGTGAGGGGAAAAGAGGAGGAGGTTTTCACTGAGAGGGTGGTGGACCCTTGGAATGCACTGCCTGGCGAGCTGGTTCAGAGATCCACAGTGGAGGGCTTCAAGAGAGGTGGGACAGACACAGAAAATGGATGTATCAGATGACAGCCTGGCCCAGGGGTGGGAATGGATGATAGGGGTTTCTGGAACACAAGGGGGGCCTCTGCACCCAACTAGGGATCTGAGGTTCGAGCAGACTCGATAGACGTGGGCCTAATCTGCTGGCAGATAGTATGTTAGTATGGGTCTCCTCAGTCATTTTTTGCATGATATTGCTGAGCGGATAATAATTTTAACAACTGTTCAGTACTAAACTGGTAAAGGTAGGAATATACCCAAGGTCTCTTATAGAGTTTAAGGGTTCATTTAGAAGCCTGGCTGGGTGCCAGTAAGATTGTACCACAATCCCCAAGAAAGTACGTATCTAAGCCTGTACACTGGAGTACGCTAGTATAAGTTTCACAGTTTGAATCCCCCCAGAACTTGAGACTAAAGGTGATTCGGCTCCAAAGCAGACAGGAGGGATACCCTGTCTGTTACTTGTTCACACTATTGCACTCTGAGGTTGGCACTGTGGGAACAGAGGGCCTGACCTGCTGAGTGCGTTTAAGATAGATTAGGTTGGCAGCGGTGCGAAAAATTTGGTAACACAAGCTTTAACTGTTCAGTGTGTCAGCTCAATACTGTACAGCTCACTTGCAAAAGAAGCCAGTGATTTTTTTTTTTTTGGAAAGTAAACATAACTATATCATTTTGCTTACAGTCAAGTTCATACCTGTTTTATTTATTTTTTTCAAAATGCAAGTTAGAGTAGCCGTATTTAGGGAAGAAGATGGCTTCCAACTACAGTGAGCACACTGCAGACTACCTGAAGCAGTTGTGCAAGGAGGGAGGAGTCCTGCATGAGGGGAGAGCCACCAAGCAGAACCTCTTGGATGCCCTGATAGCAGCAGATGTCCAGAGCATCGAGTCAGACTGTGAATGTAAAGGACCAGACCTTGGGTGTGGAGGGGCCAGCGGCCAGTGCAGTGTCCAGATCCAGTTAGGAAGGCAGCAGGGCCAGTGCAAGCGAAGGGCCACAGCAGCAGGGGAAGGTCACCAGCATTCTGGAGACAGAAGTAATCAGGCTGCAGATTGCGTTGTGCAGAATGGAGCTGCAGTTCCAGAAAGAGGCTGAGCGAGAGAAGCGAGCTGCAGAGGAAAAGAGGGAGCAAGAACAGCGAGAAGCTGAACGTGAACAGTGAGATGCGGTTTGTGAAGATGCGATGTTGCGGCGACATAAACTGGAGAAATTACAACTCCAACCACCTGCATGTAGTAAGTGTTTGGCTTTAACTGGAACTACAGGACTGGGATACAAATTAAATTCCACATTGATAGCTGAATTTAAAGAGGGGGAGGATATGGGTGCCTTTTAAATTCCTTTGAAAAAGTTGTATTCAGGCAAAAATTCCTAGAGGATCCTGGAGCTTCCAGCTATCCCCGCTACGTACCGGGAAAGCTCGGGATGCATTGGGTCAAATGAACAATGAGGACAGTAATGATTACAACAAACTTAAAGCTGCACTTTTAAAAAAAGTTTGATTTAACTGCAGAAGCATACAGCATTCTATCAATCAATCAATCAATCAGTCAAATCTTTATTTATCCAGGCGATCACCGTTGAGCAAGCTCATTTACAAGGTGGACCTGCTGTTGTCAAATGACAGTTATACACACATAACTTAAAAGGTGGGTTAAACAATGTAAAGAAGATGAAAATATAAACTTACAAACATGAGGTAGGTGCAATAAATAGATTCCAAGTGTTCACATGGGATCACATGACATTAATTACAACATTTAAAGACATAGGGTTTAGAGTTGCACATTTATCCATGACTTTACAGGAAGGTACAAATTAATAACATTACAGCCCCTGAGGTCAGTTCAGTGCATGGGTGGTGACCAGGGCTTCGGAGAGCCCATGATGTTCAATTATTTGGGTGGCATATGGGATTAGAGGGAGGAAGATGAAAAAAAGCCTATGGTTCCAATGGCCAGCATGGCAGCTGACTGCTGAATAGATTTATGTAGGGCGGAGAGGGGTTGGGTTCGTAGCTGCATATGGTGAGGCTAGAGCGTGAGCCACCATCAGGACGACTAGGTACTATGGAAACATTTACAGATTTCGACAAATGTTTTGTCATAAAGGTTCCTAAACACGGAAATACTGACAGGAGAGCTAAGTTTCAGTGAACCTTGTATCCTTTTCCAGAGTGTAGGCAAGGCATGGCTTATAGCTGCCCTACCAAAGTGGTTATTGATTCTGGGAATTTTAGGAAGTTAGTGAGAGGCTTCTTATGGCATAGTTGTGTTAGCGACACAATGGGAGGCAAGCAACAATGTATTAGGGAGTTTGTTGGTAAGTGCACAAAGTATCCAGAGAGCTGCTTTTCTATGCCGCCTGTATTGTAGAGAAGGCCACCCTACTGCAGTGTATAACAAGCAGTGGTGTGTGGAGGATGGGAGGCCAGTTATGAATCTTAATGCTGTATGATACAGTACATCCAGTTTTGCAAGGTATGAAACAGAGCATTGGCCATAAATGATGTCAGCGTAATCGATTAATGAAAGGAAAGTAGAATAAACAAGCTGTCTTTTTGTGGCTACTGTCAGGAGATGTCTAATTCTATAAAAGAGGCCAAGCCTCTGCCTTAGCTTTTTCATCAATTCTTCTGTGTGCTCCATGAAGGAGAGTTTGTTATCCAGCCATAAACCCAGGTATTTGAATTTAGTTACGAACTCAAGTTTTTCACCTAGTAGGGTGGTTATAGGAGGAACTGTACCAGCTAGTGTGGATTTGGCCCCAAAGCTGGATGGTGAAAACAGCATGGCCTTGGTTTTTTTTGCATTTAGCAATAATTTTTTGTTGATAAGCTGGTTTTGCAGCATATTGAATTCGGCTTGGAGTTCTGAGCATGCGGCTCCAGGAGAGTCACGACTTAGGTAGAGCACTGTATCATCAGCAAACAGGTGGATACTGGCTTTCTTGATTCCTGAGTCCAGATTGTTAATGTAGATATTGAACAGTAGGGGGCCCAATATGGAACCCTGAGGAACTCCTCTTTTTATTGGTTTGAGTGGGGAAAGTTCTCCTTCAGCCTTGATTTGTTGCTGCCTACCAGAGAGGTAGTCCTGGAACCAATCCAGTGAGATTGAGTCAGGCCTATGGTGTTTAGCGTGGAGAAGTAGGCAGTGGTCGATGGTGTCGAGCGCTTGCTGAGGTCTAGAAACACTGCACAAACAAATTTTTCTTATCGAGTTCCGTTGCCAGTCATTAGTAGCGTTGGCCAGTGCCGTAGTAGTACTGTGTAGCTCTAAATCCGGACTGCATGGGGTTAAGCAATGCAGAGTTGTCTAGGAATGATCTCAACTGTGTATCCACAACTTTTCCAGCATTTTGAAAGTATAGGTAGTAGGGAGATTGGCCTATAGTTGTTCAAGTCACTTGGGTCCCTGCTTTAAAGAGGAATAACATGAGCAGTTTTCCATTCCGTGGGAGAGAGCCTTGGGTTAGAGATAGAGTTGAATAAGTGTGAAATGGGTCTTGACAAGTATGTGATAAGCTATTTTCAAAGTATGGATTGAATAAATGTCGGCTCCTGCGCTTTTCCTAGTGTCCAGCCGTAGCAGGGTCTTCAACTTCTTTTATGTTGATTGAGGAAAGGAGAAAGTCATACTATTGTTAATTGGTTCGTGTGGCTGGGCTTTGAGCAACGGACGAAGACTGCTTACTGGTGCATTATCAAATGCCATGCCTGCTGTGGCAAAATGGTTATTGAAAGCTTGAGAATTTCAGATCTGTCAGTGACAGTGACATTGTCAATCGTAATTTTGGATGGTAGCACACTACCTGGTGAGTGTCCAGACAGTTCCTTTATAGTGGACCAGAATTTGGTAGGGTTGGTGGATGCAGAGCACAATTCATTTTGGTAATAAATGGCCTTAGTTTCCCTGATCATTTTTGTACAGGCATTCCTAGCTGACCTAAAGAGACACCAGTCAGCATCAGCATGTGATTTTCGGGCCTTTTTCCATAGCTGGTCTCTTTTGAGTAAGGCTTTTTTCAGGTCCGGTGTAAACCAACGGCAGGTCCTTGTTTTTATCCGAGCTTTGATCAAGGGAGCATGGGTATTAAGGGCACTGGCTATGATTTCGTGCAGAATATCATAGGCCTCACTCACTGATTTAGCTAGGTAGAAGTTCTGCCAGAGCAAGGAGTTTTTTTAGATCATTGAAGTAAGCCGTGGGGTTGAAGTTCCGTTTGGATCTTTTGATAGAGAATTTTGAAGTGGATAGTGGTTTGGTGATGGTTCTGATGCCAGCTGTTATGCAGTGGTCGCTAACATCAGCTGGTAGGATACTGGCATGTGAAAGTATTGAGGTTTGTTGACAAGAAGCACATCAAGAGGGTGCTCTCATAGGATTTTTTGTTGATGCGGGTTGGTTTAGTTATAAGTTGGGTGAACCCATGAAGTACAGAATCGCTTTTAGGGTGGGGATCCGTTAGCCAGTCATAGTTTAGGTCACCTAATAGGCCTGTCTCCATGGGTGTTGCATCCATTTGTGATGACAGGTGAGTCAAGAGCTGTGGCCTGCTGCAGGCGGCCTGTAGCAGCCAATTATGCGGAAGGCCACCGAGTGAGATGCTTCAACTCTGAGAGACAGGCATTCAAATCCTCCAGCCACGGATGTAGCATCTAATACAGATACTGTGAATTTATTTTTAACATAAATTGCTACCCCCCCCCCAGTCTTTCTGTCTGCTCTGAAGAGTAGATAATTTGGGATATTGACCTCGCTGTCCGGCGTGGATGCCCGAAGCCACGATTCAGAGATCACAAAAATATCTGGAGTGGAGTGAATAATCCAGGCCTGGACAAAATCCAACTTTTTTAGAAGGCTGCAGATATTAGCATGCAGGAAACTGATTCCTTTCAAAGTAGTAATTTCGGACGGTGATGAGAGCAACTTTGTGGGGCCAGGGTTAAGTTCGATGTCTCCTGCGCACAGTAGTAGAAGGAGGAGAATTCTTCTCAGATAGACAAGGAGATTTTTAAAAGCACGGGTCTTTCTGCGTTTGCTACAAGCTGAAACGCATGGATCCAGTGGTCGGATGGACCTCTTGCTTTGCCCTATAGATACGTAGCTTAGGATCCAGGCAGGGTAGTAACAGCCTGTACATTGTTTGGGTACCTGAGGTTTGGGGATAGTCATAGCATAGTAGATTGCTGTACCACTGTTGGTAGTAACAACATACTTAGAGTGAATCAGGGGCAGCATGTTAAGTACATATATTTATTATGTGTAGGGACCGGTGGGGCAGGACATGTCTCTATAAGGAAGTTGGGTCTGTCAGGGAGTTCATTTATATTACGTAGCAGAAGGATGTTAGCTAGTAGGCAAAGCCAGATGATGCTGCCCATATTTATTTTACACAAAGTGGGGTAAACCTCCACAGGAACTGCCAACCAGTATCTCTTAAGCCCTCAAATTTTATGCAAAAGGTGCTACTGTAGTAGGCTCTTGACATTCAGTATTTGATGAAAGCAGTTAGGTATAGTCATAGCAGTAACACGCCTTAATGCCATGTTTAGTTAATAGGATCTTTACTGAGAGGAGGGGAAAGATGGAGAGTATTTCTTTCACTAAACGCGGGAAAGAAGGAGAAATGCCTGTTCCATATGGGCCAGACCAATGGAAGGCTGTGGGCAGGACTAGTGGACTATAAAATAACACTCGGAGAGGGATGGGCGGGTGGCGAAAAATTGCGGCCGCCGTACCTTGCAGGCAGGAGAGTCCGGTGCGGAGGTCCCCAGGCGGCGGCAGAAGCGCCGACCGCCTGTGGTCAGTCATCCCACGGGCCAACTCTTCAGAAGTCCCTAGGAAGACAGAAGGAGGACTAATTAGTACTAGTCCCAGTCGGCTGAGGGCGGGCAGACCAAGGTGATGCAGAGCTAAAAATTTGCAGGACAATAGGAGCGATTTCCTGGGCGCCCCTATGTCTAGCTGGCTTCTGCTCTTTTACAAAGAAAGAAGGGGCTGTGATGACTTAAAATACACCCTCCCTTAACAGTTCTGGCAAATGAATACACTCAATTAGGCATGTTTACAAACAAACTAACATTTTACAAATTCCAGATTATCCCCACAAAGCAAGAGAGCAGCCCTTTTTGGCAAGTTTTCAGTAGAAAATCAAGGGTGTAAAGGCAAGCCAGTCGGAGTCCACCTAGAAATGGCGCTCGCGCTCCAATTGGCTGCGGCTGTAGAGCAGCAACCCGCACGGTGGCCTCGTCCTCTCACCCGACTTTCAGAAGTCCCTTGCAGGCAGGGAGAGTCCAGTGCCGGAGGTTCAGGCGGCGGCTGTAGAAGCGCCACCACCCGGTGGGCAGCTAGTCCTCGGCCGACTTTCAGAAGTCACTTGCAGGCAGGGAGAGTCTGGATGCGGAGGTCTCAGGCGGCTGTAGAGCGCCGACCGCCCGGTGGCACTCCGTCCCACGCCGACTTTCAGAAGTCCCTTGCAGGCAGGGAGAGTCCGTGCGGGAGGTCTCAGGCTATGGCTGTAGAAGCGCTCGACCGCCCGGTGGCCGCTCGATTCCATAAGCTCAGGAGAAGCCCTGACCTGAGCTACGAGGAGCCAGCCATGAAACGTCAGTTTTTAAAACGTTGATGGGAGGGAATTGAAGCAAACTCTGTAGATAAAATTGAAAATGCTATATTGTTATAGCAGTTTTTTGGGGCATGCCCAGCAGAGCTGAAAACCTGGCTGGAGGACCGAGATCCCAAAACAGTGCAAGAGGCTGCTGAACTCTCAGACCGCTATGCCAAGAGCAGGCCTGCTCTGAGAGTGAATGGGGCGGGCGTGGCAACGCGGAAAGGGAAAAGCGCGCCTTCAGGGCAGCTCAGACCCTCATTGCCTCCACCAAAATCAGTTAGCCCCAGGTATCAAAGAAAAGACTTTCTGAGAAAAGAAGCAATGTTGGCTTTGCAAGAAACTGGGCATATTGCCAGACAGTGTCCCAAAAGGATGAGCAATGCACAAAATGGGGCTAGAAAGAAGTGGGTTGTTTTGTGTCCCTGGAAGCATGCCTGTGAACATGAGGGAACACTTTCACCCAGTCATCTTTGGCAACAATCTCAAATGGGATGGTGTGTGCAGTTACCCATAGCCAAGCAGGAAGGGGAAATTGTAGATCTTACTTTGAGGGTGTTTCCTTCAGTAGGTCAACACATATAGGACTGCACCACCTGGCGTCCGGGCATACGGCAGAACTTTTCTAGCAATCCTGATGGGGACCGCCCACCCGACATCACGTGACTGATGTCAGCGTGACTGTATAGTGGGCAGTCCCATGCCTGCACTCCAGTTCTTTCCCCGCCATCGCCTGTCAGTCCATTGCAGACTTCCATATACCCATCGCCATGAAAGTATCTCAAGGCTGAATTTTCTCGCCAAAAGTCTTCATTTTTTGCAACTCTTCATTGATGTCTTCACTGAAAAAGTGCTCGTCTTGTGGTACGCAGATCCCACACAAAGACAGTCACCTCAAGTGTGTCCTCTGTCTAGGCCCAGACCATCCTGTCTCCTCCTGCCCAGAGTACCAGACCTTCAACCAGGCCACGAATGCTTCTCTAGAAAAGAAGATGGACCGTTTGAGAGAGTCCTCGGCAGATAAATCTTCTCCGTCGAAGCAGCCCTCAACGAGCAAGGCCCAGTGACCACCCAGAAAATCGGACAGTAAATCTGGTAAGACCGCAGCAGGTCAGCCGATCATCTGCCCCTCCAGGGATCGCTCAGCAGCCGGTAAGCCGGCTCCCCAGTCAGTGGGGACCCACCCCGGCACCCATCGATAAGTCGGCTGGGGTCTCCTCCCCCAACCGCCCGATGCCACCTGTTAAGACGCCCATCCCTGACGGCCGTACAGGTGTGGTTTCCCCCGTCGGGGCCTAACGGCACCTCACCCGATGTCCGGCGGAACCAGAGGGAGAAAGCCCCTCTCTCTCCCCTTCCTTCGCCCGTACCCTCCGCTTCATCGGCGGGTACCTCTGGCAAAGACAGCAGCGAACCCCTCGACGTAGTCGACTCCACGGAGTCAACACCACATTCTCCTCTCAGGGTCAAGGGGAAGGAGGCTCCTCCTAAGTCAGCAGGCCTTAATGTGGAGGTCCCTCCTTTGCCTTCGGTCAGGATTCCGGCCATCATCCTGCCAGAGGACCCGGCGAACCTTACCCTTACGCTGGACGTACCAACGACTGTTGCACATCTGGGACCTAGCGATTGGCCCCAGCCGCTGGCTCAGACACTGGATGTCCCGACCACTGTCCCTCAGCTTGGACCTATCGCTCGGCCTCCGCCATTGGCCCTGATGCCAGATCCAGTCCTGCCATCAGGGTCCCTTTGTCCGGTTCCGAAGCCGGATCCTTTTCCAGCACTGGATCAGGTGGTGCCGGTCCTGACGTCGGTCCCCCTGACGTGGGCTGTCTCAACGCTGGACCACCAACCTATATATACCACGGCGGGTCCGTCGTGGATATGCCCACTGCCAGACCTGATGACTGGGATTTACTCCAGACCCCGAACTGTCCCCTGCTTGGCTGGCTGCCCTCCGGACTGGAGTCATTATGGGCAGTTTTACCCTGGGTTGATTCCCTACTTTCACTACCAGGGATTTCTGGGCTATCATTACCTTCCCCCACCAGTAATGCTGCCTCCTCCACCTCCTCATCCTCCCCCTCAGCCTCAACCAACTGCACCACCCCCTCCACCTCCTCCGGTTACCCTCAATTTCAAGATTCTGATTCAGTCCTGGTGGCAGGGGGCTCGGTCTGAGTCGGTGTCGGACCTGGAGACGAGACTCCTTCTTCCATGGTCTCCCAGGTCCCCTTCCCCGAGCAGTTCTTCCGTAACTATGGTGCATGTCTTGGGGAAGACTCAGGACGTCTCTCTTCCCGATATCCGTCACCGTCCTGTCGAAGGGGCAGACGACGACGATGATGGGGAGGCTGACGATTTTTCGGAGGAGGTCCCGGAGGAACCCAAGAGCCTGACAGGCAAGGTTTCCCTGAAATCACCACCAGAGGACCCTTCCTTTTTGGACCTCCTGAGGTCCATGAAGGATTTCTTTAACTGGGAGTTAGAGGATCAGAACCCCATGAGGCAAAGGCTCGCAGAACATCTGGACTTAGAGTCTCTGTCTCTGGTCCCCATTCCTCCATTGATTGGACCTCATCAAGACCTCACCACTACCATCTGGCAGATGCCTCATTCCCTCCCGGCTGTCCCCAAATGGGCGGACAGACTTTACTGGGTGCCGAAGGATGCCCGGTTTTTATAAAACACATCCTGAGGCTGACTCTATGGTCATTTCCGCTGCAGATGACCGCTCTGCAGCGCCAAAGCACATGAGCACCTTTCCTCCAGACAGAGTCGAGGCAGATGGACCAGTTCTGGAGAAAGATTTATTCTTCGGCCACATGCGCCCTTTGATCCCTCAACTATGTGACCCATATGGTGTCTCATCAGAAAGCTACCTTGGCCAGGTTAGAGACTCGGGTCCAAGTCATGGGTCCTTCGGCCTTAAAGGAGGAGCTTGTCAAGGATCTTTACCTCTCCAAGTTCTTGTGTAGGCATGCTTTACGGGCCACATACAACTCGGTCGATTCTGTGTCACACACCTCGGCAGCTGCCGTTGCCCTTAGATGGCACTCCTGGCTTCGCCTTTCTGGACTTGCAAACGAAGTTCAGTCGGCAATACAAGACTCCCCCTTTCAGGGCTCAGTACTCTTTGGTGGGGACACCAAGGACATTATCACGGACTTGCAGGACAGAGGTCTGGCCCTCAGGTACGTGAGGTCCATGTACCGATCGGGCACCCAACAACGACTGCCCTTTCGGAAAAGGACCTGGAGGCAGAGAAAGCAAGCCCCAGTATGCCGCCAGGGGAAGCGTAAGGCCGTGGGTGCAGCTACCCCTCCTGCCTCCAAGAACCAGAGACACGCAGGGGGTCCTACCCCTGAACGTATGGCCACTTCTTGACTTCCCATCCCCTCTGCCTCCCCAGTCTCCCGACGGGGAGCAGGTGGGTGGGAGGAGGTTCGCCTGCCATGTGCAGGAGTGGAGGGCAATCACCTCTGATGAATGGGTCCTGCAGTTAGTGTCCGTCGGGCACACAGTAGAGTTTGTGGACTTTCCTCCTACTCAAGTGATCAGGCTCTTCTCGTCCGAGAAGAGGTGAACAGTCTCTTGCTCAAGGAAGCAATAGAGTAAGTTCCCCTCCGGCAAAGGGGAAAGGGGTTTTACTCCCATTTTTTTCCTGGTTCAAAAAAAGACGGGGGGGATTTCAGACCCATACTTGACTTAAGCAACTCATACCAGTTTGTCGAGTACAAAAAATTCCGGATGCTGACTCTCTAGAGCCTCCTTCCACTCCTTCTGGAGAACCATTGGTTGTGCGGTCTGGACAAGCAGACTGCTTACCTGCATATCCCCATCTTCACCAGCCACCGACGGTTCCTGTGGTTTCACTTCCAGGTGGAACACTTCCAGTTCCAAGCGCTACTCTTCGGTCTGTCCTTGGCACCATGGGTGTTTACCAAGTGCCTGGCAGTGGCTGCGGGCCCTTACTACCACGAGGGGTATTAGAGCTCTTCACCTGGACAATTGGCTGATTTCGGCCATGTCCAGGGACTCTTTACTAGAGGCTCTTTCCTTTACTTTGGGTCTGTTCAGTAGACTAGGGATTACTGTCAGTATTCCCAAGTCCTCTGCGACCCTGACCCAGAAACTTCAATTCATTGGGGCAGTTTTGGATGAAGTCTATTTTAGAGCCTTCCTTCCTCCAGACAGGGTGGAGACACTGATCGGTTAGGCTTCTAAAGTGGCTTTTTCTAGGAACATCCAGGCCCGGGAGTTCCTGTGCCTTCTCGGCCTGATGGTGGCCTTCATCACCACTGTTCTCCTCACGAGGCTCCATAAGAGTCAGTCAGTGGTCCCTGCGTTTGCAGTTGGATCAACTCCTGGACAACCTGGACCATCCGGTGCTGGTCTCTTCAGCGGTTCAGAAAAAATTACTTTGGTGGAGGGATCCCTGCAATCGTTCCTTGGGTCTTCCCTTCAGGAACCCAGCTCCCTCCGCATCCCTGACCACGGATGCCTCAAGCATGGGATGGGGAGCACATCTAGGGGAGCACCAAACCCAAGGACTGTGGTCCAGCTTGGAGACTATGTTACACAGCAACATTCTGGAGATGAGGCCTGTCCTGTACATCTTACAGGCCTTCCAGACCCTCCTTCCCAAGGGATCTCTGCTGGTCCAAATGGACAACGTGTCGGTAGTTTGGTACCTGAACAAACAAGGAGGAACCCGCTCGTACCCCTTGTGCAGGAAAGCGATGCGGGTGTGGAACTGGGCAGTCCAGCACAATCTGGCCCTAATGGCTGTGCACGTGCCAGGCATTCTAAATGTCCTGATGGACAATCTCAGCAGATCTTGGACCCTAACTCATGAGTGGGAATTGCATCAGGAAGTGGCGGAATCCATCTTCCTACATTGGGGGAGTCCGGAAATCGACCTTTTCGCCTCCAAATTCAACGCAGAACTTCCCAGTTTTTGCTCACTCGTTCCAGGACATGGTGCTTTTTGGCACGATGCGCTGTCTCTCTCTTGGACAGGGAAATTTTTGTATGCCTTCCCTCCATTTCCCATTCTCCAGAGGTTCCTCCTCAAACTTCAAGCAGAGAGAGCCAAGATGATTCTCATCGCAACTCTCTGGCCGAGACAGATCTGGTTTCCGGTGCTGCAGCAGCTCTATGGAGAACCACCGGTTCCACTTCCAGTGACCCACGACCTCTTGACCCAGGACCAAGGTCGACTGGTACATCCGGGGCTCAGGACTCTGCATCTTTATGCATGGCTCCTGCAGACATGGCGATCTTTTGCTTTGCGGTCTCCTCCAGGAATGCCCAGGTCCTCATCGAGGCCAGAAAAACCCTCTACTCGTTCCACTTATGCTATGAAGTGGAAACGGTTTTCTATCTGGGCGACTGCCAAGGGCTGGAACCCCTTCTCATGCTCTGCCCCACAGGTCATGGAATACCGTCTTCACTTGTCAGACTCCGGTCTTTCATATTCATCGTTGAAGGTCCACTTTTTGGCTAGTTTGGCGTATCACGAGCTAGCGAACGGTAAACCTGTGGCTCATTTGGAAGACTCGAAAACCTTTCTGAAAGGGATTCTCCATCTGAAACCACCCCTCCGCAGCCCAGCTCCCCCTTGGGATTTAAACTTCGTTCTGGAAAAGCTCAGTCTTCCTCCTTTGAGTCGGCTGTGAGCTGTGATTGGCGCTTCCTTTCCTGGAAGGCGTTGTTTCTGGTTGCCATCACGTCAGCTTGGAGGATCTCGGAGCTTCTTGCTGTAGTTTATAAGGAGCCCTATCTGATTTTCCTCAAGGACCGGGTGGTCCTCAGAACTAATCTGAAGTTTCTTCCCAAGGTGGTGTCAGAAGCCACGCTGAATCAATCAGTAGAGCCTCCTGTGTACTATCCGTCCCCCTCTAACAGAGGTGAGGCACTCCTCTATACCATGGACGTGCATCGGATTCTTTGGTGTTATACACACTGGACTAAAGAATTCTGTAGCCGTGATCAGCTTTTTGTTTCTTTTGCCCCGAGATCGAAGGGCAAATTGGTTTCTAAGAAGGGCCTTTCCAAATGGTTAGGCAACTGCATTAGGTATCATTACCAGAAGTATGAAAAACCTCTGCCGGGTACCATCAGAGGTCATTCTACTAGTGGCATGGCTGCTTCAGCTGCCTTTTTGTGAAATGTCTCTGCGGCTGATATCTGTGCCGCAGCCACTTGGAGTTCGGTCCATACTTTTACCAAACATTACAGTCTGGACATTGCTTCTAGGTGGAGGGCTGGTTTCGGCTTAGCTGTGTTGCAGGGCCTTCTGTCCTAGGCTGGGTCCATTCTGGATTCCAGTTTTCTCTGATGGAATTATTTCTCCTCCTCCCCAGTTTCTGTCAGTCTCTCTTTGGAAGGACTACTTGGGACTCTGTCCTATGTGTGATGAACTACTGAAGGAACCCTCTCGAGAAGTAAGATAGTACAGTTACGTAGGAACTTACTGTAACAGTAGATCTTCGAGAGAGGTTCCTTCAGTAGGTCATATGTTTCCCTCCCTCCCTCCTCTCATTTTGTGTTTTACAGGGACTCCAAATCCTGTTCGCTCTTGCTGTCAGGCCTCTTCCTTGCTCCGGCGGGAGAACTGGAGGGGAGGCGTGGGGACCGCCCACTGTATACAGTAATGCAACGCTGGTTGGGCGGTCCCCCATCAGGGATTGCTAGAAAAGTCTGCTGTGCGGCCTGATGCCAGATGGCGCCAGTCATATATGTGATGACCTACTGAAGGAACCTCTCTCGAACATCTACTGTTACGGTAAGTTCCTACGCAACTGTACTTTCCCTGGACCCCATAGAAGCCACTGTGGAAACCACTGGGAGGCTGGTTCCCCATCCTGTGTCCCTTGATATGGAGACTAAAGAAAAGGGGGTAGAAATTTCCCCAGCAGTAGTTAACTACACAGCTATGGAGGGTTACTCCGAAGAAGGAGGGGGGTGACCCATTGTCAGAGGGTTAGGGATGACAGTGATCCTAAGTGCCCTGATGCTAGTGCTAGGGGCCCTAGTTTAGAGACTGAAGGGGACCTGTCCCATGCCTTGGGAATGTGTAAGGAGTTTGCAGCTGCTCAGAAAAGTGACCCTAGTCTAGAGAAGCTGAGGGTCTGGGCAGACTCTGATGGAGCACAGGGAGGTGACGGTAAACATAACTTTTATTGGGAAAATGGACTGATGTATACTCAGGATGCTAAGACAGAGGGAGGGGTGATAGGTAGGCAGCTTGTCGTTCTCCGGGGTACCGTGAGCAGTTGCTCTAGATTGCACACGATATTCCCTTGTCTGGTCATCTGTGAATCACGCGCACTACGCAGCGGTTGTCCCAGAATTTCTATTGGCCCAACTTCACCCAACAGGTGAAGGAGTATTGCAGGTCTTGTTACCGCTGCCAAGAAATATGGAAGGCAGGTAAGAAACCCAAGTCGCCCTAATTCCCTTGCCCATAGTGGAGGAGCCATTCCAGAGGGTGGGAATGGATATTGTGGGGCCTTTAAATACCCCCAGCTCCTCTGGGAAGAGTTTCATCCTGACTGTGGTGGATTATGCCACCCGGTATCCAGAGGCAGTCGCCCTATCCTCACTGAGGACAGACAAAGTGGCAGATGGCTTACTTGGGATTTTCTCCCATGTTGGGTTTCCGCAGGAGGTTATCACCGATCGAGGGGGTTCCTTCATGTCGGTCCTGATTAAATGTTTGTGGGAGAAGTGTGGGGTGGTGCAGAGGCACACAACACCTTATCACCCGCAAGCCAATGGGCTTGTGGAAAGATTTAATGGTACCCTGAAGTCAATGCTCCAAGCGTTTGTTGAACAGCATGGGAGAGACTGGGAGAAATACCTTCCCCACCTGTTTGCATACAGGGAGGTGCCCCAAGAGTCAACAGGATTTTCCCCCTTCAAGTTCTTATATGGATGCCGGGTATGTGGGTTCCTAGACTTGATCCGGGAGGACTGGGGAGGCAAGTATGCCACCCAGGGCACTCCTATAATGCTTTACGTCCTTAGGTTTAGGGAAAGGCTGAAGGAGCTTATGGAGACCTCCCAGAGCAACCTGGCAGCTGCCCAACAGAAACAAAAAGTGTGGTACGACTGCAGAGCCAGAGCTTGTTCATACACGGTGGGCCAGGAAGTTATGGTCCTTATCCCGGTCTGGAAAGACAAGCTGCAGGCTGAGTGGGCAGAACCATACAAAGTAGTTAGAAAGGTAAATGACATGAACTATATCATAGAATTACTCGACAGAAGACGTATAGAAAGAATGTACCATGTCAACATGATGAAGCCATATGCTAATAGGGCTGACATGGTGTTTGCAGTATGTAGTCCTGGGGAGGGGACGGACAAAGGAAACCCCCTTCTGGACTTACTGGAAGTAAGCAAGCAGGAGTCCTCTGTGGAGGCAGTTAAATTGTCACCCCAACTGGCTCCGGACAAGATCCAGGAAGTAAGGGAGGTTTTAGCAGACTTTGCCTCACTGTTTAATGCCAAGCCTGAACTAACCCCCTTATCGACGCACGATGTAGAGACAGGGACACAGACGCCCATACAGTGGACAGCATTTATTTATTTAGTTTTTGTTGACCGGATAAGTGCACTAGACAAATCCTGCCTATTTTCAGGCACGACCCGGGGGAGGGGGATACAGATGAATGCCAACTGACCTTGAACCAGATTAAACTGTTGGTGGCATTTTTAGTGAATGAGGGAAATTTTGCCAGGACACCGGAGAAATTCCCCTACTCTTTTCGATAAGTGCTATGGGATCTTTAACATCCACCTGAACTACCACCAATCCAGGCAGATGGGACCTCTGTTTAACGTCTCATCCAAAAGACGGCACCTCAGAAGTGCAGCACCCCTCTCATGTTGCACTGTAGTGTCAGTACTGGGATATTAAACCAAGTGCCAGATGTGGGAACTGAACCCACAGCCCTCTGATCTCCCAGCCTCAGAGGCGAGTGTGCTACCTACTGAGCCACTGACACTGAGCATATCGGGTGTCAGAGGCTGTCCAAAAGGACATTAGAAGGGAGTTGGAGGAAATGCTGGATTTAGGGGTAATCCAGGGTTCCCACAGCCCCTGGGCCTCACCCGAAGTCCTTGTGCCCAAGCCAGATGGTTCTACTCATTTCTGTGTGGTCTATCATGGACTGACTGCAGTTACGAAGTCAGACCCCCACCTGATGCCCTGGATGGACAAACTCCTGGACAAGTTGGGAGGGGTGACATACCTTACGATGATTGACCTGACAAAGGGGTACTGGCAGGTAGAGTTAACTGACAGAGCTAGGGAGAGGTCGGCCTTCATCACTCTGATAGGCTTATTTGAATTTAAAGTAATGCCTTTCGGAATGAAGAATGCCCCGTCCACTTTCCAAAGGTTGGTGAACCAGGTATTAAATGGTGCTGAGGAGTACCCCGTGGCGTACCTGGATGACATTGCCATCTTTAGTGTCAGCTGGGAGGAACTCCTGTCCCACCTTATGGAAGTGCTGGGCAGGATACAGAGGGCTGGGCTGACTGTCAAAGCTGGGAAGTGCCAGGTGGCCATGGCTGAAGTGTCATACCTCGGGCATGTTGTAGGCCGGGGACAGCTCCGTCCTAACCAAGTAAAAATAGAGGTGATCAAGGCATGTCCCAGATCAGAAACGCAGAAGCAGGTCAGGAGTTTTCTAGGGACAGCAGGGTACTACAGGAAATTTGTGCCTAATTACAGTGCCCTGGCTGCCCCCCAATCTGACCTAGTAAAGAAAAAGATGCCTAAGAAAATTACCTGGGAACCAGCCTGTGAAAAAGTCTTTACCAGACTGAAGGAGGCACTGTGCAGTGCTCCTGTATTGACAAGTCCAGACTATAGCTGACCCCTTGTAGTCCAGACTGACACCTCAGACGTGAGTATTGGGGCAGCACTGAGTCAGACATCCAGCCAAGGGAAAGATCACCCTGTAGTGTACCTGAGTAAAAAGTTACTTCCCAGGGAACAGGCTTACTCTGCTGTGGAAAAAGTGTGTCTTGCCATAGTGTGGGCCCTAAAGAAGTTAGAGCCATACTGATATGGGCAGCATTTTGAAGTACAAACTGACCACAACCCCCTGGTTTGGTTGACACAAATGGGAAAAACTAATGGTATGCTCCTGATGACACACGACTAGTGCGAAACCGGTAGAGATTGTGTTTCTGTACTGTAGGGTGGCTATGGATTTAAACTGCTGATGTAAATAAAGTTTTTTACTTCATTACTTGCAGTGCTTGGTTTTGCATTCTCTAAGATGGAGTCCTGCCTTACAAGGGTATGGCATGACAATCTTACTTAGGGCTGGAGCGACCAATCAGAATGCAGATGGCTTATCGCGTCTATATGAGGAGTGAACTGACTTGGGAAGCTCATCCCATGCAGGGGATAGAGCCCCTAAATTCAGTCTAGGTGGGGAGAATAGTGACGCTTGGCCAGCTGGTTATGATTGTTGCATGATATTTGAAAAACAAAAATATAATATGTGATTGTCTCACATAAGACAGCCTGTGCTTCCATTGGTACCCCCCCCAGGTTTCAGTGAGGCTACAGGATATGTAAACTGATCAGGAACCAGTTAATTACCTTCCTTCCAGAGGGCATTTTATTATCTTTTATGGCCTGTTGCTGCTTTGAAGTTGAAAATCAAATGTAACTTTTAGTCTGACAGAGGTTGAGCCTAATAAATTTTATGATGTTTCAAGAGGAACAGACCATTGATACCAGCATGTGTTAAAATGTCATTAAAACCATTTGATTTCCTTGGGAAGACAGGAACCAGCCACCAGTTCAAAGGAAAGGCTTGATTAAAGACTGTCCTAATTTAGGAAATGTCTTTTTTTCTTCTGAAGTCACATTATTTAAAATATCTCCTGATAGGAAATTATTTTTTGTAATTTTATAATCTAAAAGGAGGAGCTAGATGATTTACAGAAGGGGTATGGAAAGATGGAGTTAAACTGATACTTGTGTCTGAACTGTTTGTCATATTATTTTGGGACTCCAAGAGAGAGACAGCTCTCTAATTCAACTGCACTTATAGAGGTAATACATTAGATAGAAAAGATCTGAATGTATTTTCGTAGGAGTTTGTTCTGTAGTTTTTCTTGTTTTTCTTTTATGTGATTGTGATCTCTTTGATATATTTTTCTGTGTTACATTTTTCATATTTTTATCCATTTTTAGTAAACATTTTTCTTAAGGTACTGTATGGGTCTCCTCAGTTATTTTTTTTTTTTGCATGTTATTGCTGAATGGATATTAATTCTGACAATTGTTCAAGGGCTTGATGGTGTTACTAACCTGGGAAAAGGTAAGAATATACCTAAGGTCTCTTATAGAGTTTTAAGGGTTCATTTTGAAAGCCTGACTGGGTGCCCGGCGTAAGATTGTACTGCAGTCCACGAAGAGGGTACGTATCTGAGCCTGTACACTGGATACGCTAGTATAAGGTTCACAGTTTGATTCCCCCCAGAACTTGAGACTAAAGGTGATTTGGACCCAAAAGCAGACAGGAGGGTTACCCTGTCTGTTATCTGTTCACACTATTGTGCTCTGAGGTTGGCACTGTGGGAGCAGAGAGCCTGACCTGCTGACTGTGTTTGTGACACAGAGCATTGCAGTAGTCCAGTCTTGAGGTGTGAAGCAAACAAACAAAGGAAAAAAATACTATGGTTCACAAAAGAGGTGGCAGGGAAGGTTAGGGAGAAAAAGATAGCATTCAGGAAGTGTAAGGAAACATAGAAGAAGCAGGACAGAGAACTGAACCAGTTAAAGCAGAAGGAAGCAGGGAAGGCAGTCAGAACAGCAAAGGCTCAAACCGAGGAAAGGATAGCCAACTCCATTAATAAGGGGGATAAAACCTTTTATAGGTACATTAGGGAGTGAAGAAAGACCAAGGGAGGGAGGGATAGTGAGGCTTAATAAAGGGGAGGTGAGGTGGGCCAAGGTTGACAGTGAAAAAGCAGGGATACTGAACAAATATTTCTGCTCAGTATTTGCAAAAGAAGAGGAGGGGGAGGTACCTAAACCAAACAATAGAAGCACTCTGGATAGGAGGGTTGATACTAGTCCATTCACAGAAGAAAGGATCCTGAAAGAACTCTTAAAACTGAAGGTGGACAAAGTAATGGGGTTTGACTGGATTCACCCCATAATTCTAAAAGAGCTAAGGGTAGAACTAGTGACACCACTGACTACCCTTTTTAACAAATCATGGGAGAATAGGGTGGTACCTGAGGACTGGAGGAGGGCGGATGTGATTCCCCTTCACAAAGGTGGGAGCAAGACAGAGGCAGGAAACTACAGACCTGTTAGTTTGACCTCAGTGGTAGGGAAATTTATGGAATCACTTCTGAAGGAAAGAATTGTTGAGTACCGAGAGGCCAGTGTGGGGCACAGGACCCAAGGCAGCATGGATTCACAGTGGGAAGGTCATGTCAGATGAATCTAATCGATTTCTTTGACTGGGTGACCAAAGTAGTAGACCAGGGAGGGGCTGTGGACACGGCCTACCTAGACTTTAGCAAGGCATTTGACACAGTCCCACGCAAAAGATTAATAAACAAGTTAGCCAGCCTGGGAGTGGGTCCCAGGGTGGCAGCCTCGGTAAAAAATTGTCTGGACAACAGGACGCAGAGGGTAATAGTAAACGGAGTCCACTCCAAAGAAAGGGGGGTTAGTAGTAGGGTACCACAGGGTTCAGTACTGGGACCGGTCCTCTTTAGTGTCTTTATAGGTGACATTGCAGAGGGACTGGAAAGAAAGTATGCCTCTTTGTAGACTACACAAAGATTTGCAACAGGGTTGATACACAAGGAGGGTGGAAAGAATGAGAAGGGACTTGGCAAGGCTGGAGGAATGGTCAAAAGTATGGCAGCTTAGATTTAATGCGAAGAAGTGCAGAGTGATGCACCTGGGAAACAAAATCCCAGGGGAAGAGTACACACTGGGGGGGTACTGACAACAACAAAAATGGAAAGGGACCTGGGGTAGTCATATCAGATGACCTAAAGGTGGGCCAGCAATGTGAGAAGGCAGTAAGGAGGGTTGGGGGGATACTGGGATGCATAGGGAGAGGCATCACCAGTAGAAAACCGGAAGTTATTATCCCTCTGTACAGATAGTTAGACCCCATCTGGAGTACTGCATACAGTTCTGGAGACCCCATCTCCGCAGTGTCATAGACAGGATGGAGGCTGTCCAGAGGAGGGCAACCAAAATTATGCAGGGTCTGCACCAGAAGGCATATGAGGAAGGACTAAAGGAACTAAAGATATATAACCTCGAGGGAGAGGGGGGACATGATAGAAACTTTCAAATACCTCAAGGGAATCAACAAAGTCCAAGAGGGTAGCATCTTTCAGAAAAAGAGATGTACAAAAACAAGGGGGCACAATTTGAAGATGTTTGGGTTGTGGATACATGGAACAGCCTTCCTGAGGAGGTCGTAGAGTCAAAAACAGTTGGGAAATTCAAGAATGCATAGGACAGACATAAGGCAATTCTAGTGGGGGGTAGGAGGAAGTAGGCTGTTGGTTAACTAGGATCTGCAGCTTATCCGTTAGGTAGGGGAAATGGGCAGACTAGGTCGGCCAAGTGGTCCTTATCTGCTGTCAAATTCTGTGTTTCTGTGTTTCTAGTCTCTTGGTGCCACGGGAGATAAGAAATCACACAAGAAAAGACCTCTCCTTGTATTTTCTCAGGTCTCTGCTCATTCTCTTCACCCCCTCAGGAGTGTCCACCCTATTGCAGATTTTGGTGTTGTCTGCTAAGAGGCATACCTTACCTTCCAGGTTTTCTACAGTGTCACTTATAAAGACATGAAAGAGAACTAGTCCTGTTACTGAGCCCTGAGGTACCCTGCTGGTCACCCTCTCCTCTCTTAGGTGAGGGCTGTTTACTATTACTGTCTGTCGCCTATCCGTCAGTCAATTTCATACTCCATTTACCACGTTAGGAACACCCCCCCCCCAAACTGCCCAGTTTATTTATGAGCCTTCTTTTGTGGTGCAGTGTTGAAGTCTAAATAGGTCAAGTCCACTGCCCCACTCTGGTCTATTTCTATGGTCTCCCAGTCCAAGAATCAGTCAGGTTTGTCTGCCATGCCCCCGTGAAGCTGTACTGCCTTGGGTCTTGCAACCTTCTTGATTTAAGATTCTCCACAAGCCTTTCCTTTCAAAACATCTCCATTAGCTTCTGCACCACTGATGTCAGACTGACTGGCCTATGGTTTCTGCCCTCTTCCAGTGCCCCAGAACCACTCCGTTGTCCAGTGAATTGTTGAATAGGGCTGTCAGAGGTGTAGCCAGTACCTCCTTGAGCTCCCTCAGTACCCATGGAAGTAACCCATCCGGCCCCATAGCTTTGACCACTTTTAGATTTGCAGGACACTTCAGGATTCTATCCTCTGTGAGTGGACTTGTGTACCCCCATCCAGTGTTCCGGTTGCTTTTATGTGATCCATCCCACTCCCTTTCCACTCTGAAGACTAAACAGAAGTATCTGTTCAAGATGTCTGTTTTTTTCCTGATCATAGAAACATGGAATTTGACTGCAGATAAAGATTACTTGGCCCATTGTCTGCCCATTTCTCCCTTCCTACACTTTTAGCACAGAATGTACCAAATCTAAGGATCTTTCACTCACTCCCTTCCTTTCCACTGTGATTCCCTTGTGCTTATCCTATGCATTCTTGATCCCCACCACTGCTTTTGGCCCCACAAGGACCAGGACTGCTGGGCTCATCGACGGCTTCAGTATCGACGACTCCTTTTCCCAGCACTTTAGCGGAGCCTCTTTTCCCATCGATAAGTGCCCCTACCTCACACCTGGTTCCACAACCACTGCTGATACCGTCCATACTACCTATTGGACAATCGACAATTCAAGCTACCACTGCCTCACAACCTTAGATGGCGATGGTAGATATCCAGGCTCCGGTTCACACCATCATTGACCTTACTCAAAAGTATAACGTGGCTACTACTGCCCCTGCTTCACCACAGCCGATGCCTCCTCCACGGCACCCACCCACACATGGTGCTAGTGGTTCCTCGGCCTCTCCAGCTCCTTCACCCAGTATGGATCTTGAGGAGAAGGACTATAAGCATAACCTGTATCAGGATGATGATGAGGAGGAGGAAGTGAACTTATCCACCCCATCCACTTCATCTGCTAGGTCATCTCCAGGGGAAGATACCACCCAGTATCTCCCTTGCTCACCCCCTGACAACCCATCTTTTACTGACAATGTAGCATTTGCAACAAACATTTGGGTTTGAACCAACAGAACAAGATGCCTCAAGAAGGAAACTTGCCCACTGCCTTGGACTACCTGATACTCCTCCTTTGGTCATCCCTCCGTTACTGGAGGCATATGAGGATGCCATTTTAGCTGCTTGGCATCAGCCTCATGCTATCTTGACTGTGTCCAGGAAGGCTGATAGAATATATCAAGTCCCAGTGGGCCAACCATACTTTTCTGAGCCGTTCCAGGTGGACTTGGTTGTTATTAATGCTGCCCATGACAGGTCAATACGCCCTAAACACCTAAGTGCGCTGCCTCCTGACAGGGACTCTAGAAACTTAGATTTGATGGAGAAATGAGTGTTTTCCTCTTTCACACTCACTACGAGGATACTAAATTACATTGGCCTCCTTCTCAAGTACCAGGAAGAACTCTTGAAGGAGGCCCAGCTGTCCACTTGGTCACTCCTGAACATTTCTGGAAAACAGGAGCTGACCAAAACTCTGAAGACCAGTGCTGAGGTGTTGCATCATTTACTTAGGATGGCATATGATGCTGTTGATTCTTTTGCTTGGGTGTCAGCAGTGGGAATATGCATTACAGGACATTCATGGTTGTGGGTCTCTGGTTTCGCACCAGATGTCCAACAGCCATTCCTTAATGCCCCCTTTAAAGGGCATAAGCTCTTTGGGGCAATGACCCAAAACATATTAGAAAAATAGAAGTTGATGGCAGAAAAGGGAAAGGGAACATTGTTTAACCAGGAGTAGCACACTGAGCCAAAGCGTGTTTCCAGATGTGACCTGGGTGCGTAGGGGAGTTACGTGACTTGGTCAGCATCACACCGTATGCACCTAGGCGGCTGTGGGATTCAAACCCAGGTCTCCAGACCTGCAGCTCAGAGCCTTAACCCACTGCGCTATACTGCCTCCCAAAAGGACTGCAAGGCCCATCCAGTCTGCCAGTATTGACAGCTTTACAGCTATCGGGACGAACGTTAAAGTCTGTCCACATTTTATATCACATGCAACCGAAGTGTCCCTTCAGAGGACCATTTTGTAAGTCTGCCATGAAAAACAGACCCTCCACCAAGCAGGCAGTTAAGCATAGGCCAAAGTGTCCCTTCACTTGACCCTACAACCAAATCCACCCAACCTGCCCCCGTGGTCCCTCCCCAGGGACCCCTGTCAGCATGATTCCTCCCCCGAACTCGTGGTCCTCAGGCACCAAACCATGGAGGTAGGGGGCAGGTACTCTCTGTACCTTCAGGGAAGTAAGGCCATCACAACAGATGCCTGGGTGATTCAGCTGATAGGGTTTGGGCACATGTTAGAATTGACAGCCACACCCCCGATATGCCACTCGGACACACCTTGTATCCGCCCGACTACGTGGTGGTTTTGCAGACTAATTCAGTCACTGCTACAGAAAAAGGCCATAGAACCAGTCCCTCACCTCCAAAGAGGGCAAGGTTTCTACTCCCACGTTTTCCTTATCCCAAAAATCACAGAAGACCTTAGACCGATACTGGATCTCCATTAACTAAACCTCTTCATCCAGTACAAGACATTCTGAATGGTCACTTTACCAGCCCTTCTCGTTACTTCAAAAGGGAGACTGACTCTGCTTCCTAGATAAGAAGGACGCACACCCTCACTATATGATACACCCTGCCCACAGGAAATACCTATGATTCGGTTTCCAGGACCAGCACTTTCAATTCCTTGCCCTTTCCTTCAGTCTTTTCTCAGCCCCCAGGGTGTTCACAAAATGCCTAGCAGAAGTAGTGGCAGCATTAAGATGAACAGGCTATTAGGTCTTCCCTTACCTGGGTGACTGGCTGCTTAAAGTGCCGACCAAACAACAGCTTGCAGCTACCCTGTCTCAGACTCTAGCTCTGTTTATTTCCATGGGGATCACGGTCAACATTCCTAAATCCAAACTTACGCTATGCCAGTGTCTCTAGTAAATAGGGGTGGTACTGGACACGCAACTTGGGTCTGTATTTCTACCTCAGGATCAGGATAAGCTTATTCAACAGGCCATGGATGTCTGCAACAGAAGGTATGTCACTGCTCGCTGTTATCTGAGATTACTAGGACTTAATGGCAGTGGCAATCCCCACAGTGCCTTATGCTCGCCTTCACATGTGTACTCTTCAGTGGCTACTGAGAGTACAATGGGACCAAAAAACTGACAACCTTCCCCTCACAGCTGTCCTGAACCGCTCCCTCTGCCTAGGTCAATTCCCCACGAAGTGGAAAACTGCCCTCATCACACCTATACACAAGAGTGGTCACCGTACCATGCCAGGGAACTATAACCCTATCTGTACACTCCCGCCACACTCCAAGGCCCTGGACAAAAATGATCGCCACCTATCCAATTACAATCTGCTATGCCGTGAATAATAGACAGAAATCCTCAGCTCCACTCACGCATGCCACTGGAAAAATAGTTAAGGAAAGGCAAAACCAGGCACTGCAAGTAACAATCGAAAACATTTTTTTATTCACACAGCATCATAAAATAACGCAGCCACCCTGCAGTACAAGGACACAACCTCAATGACGTTGCTGTGTGAATAAAAATGTTTTTACTTGTTACTTGCGGTGCCTGGTTTTGCCTTTCCTATGCCCTGAACAGCATGGCTTTAGAAAAAGTCATAGTATCACTACTGCCCTGCTGGAATTTATTAATGTTGTCCACATGTCACTAGATGCTGGGCACCTTGCCGGGTCAGTATTTGTAAACCTGTCAAAGGCTTTTGCTACTGTTCACCACTTCCTGTTACTGTCCTCCCTAACCCACCTGGGACTCTCTCTCAAGATGCCATAAGCTAGTTCTCTGACTATCTATCTGACAGATCTCAGCAAGTAAGGATTAACCACACCCTGTCCACCTCCCTACCAGTCTGCTTAGGGGTCACGAAGGGACTGATACTAGGCCCCCTGCTATTTAGCTTATTTCTCAACTCCTTCCCCAACACCTGCTCTGGAAAACTGCTACTATATGCGGATGATGCGATGCCGTTCAGCACTCACCCTGACCCCTCCACTCTCCAGCTGGCCCTCCAAAAATCCTTCCTTGAGGCTGAGTCATGGTTCGCTTCCCATAGGCTTGTTCTTAACTATAAAAAAACAACAAAACGATGTTGTTTGCTCATGACCAGAGTAAATACAGTAAAAACCCCTTACTTATACATAGCTCCCAATGTGACACCATGGAGCAGGTTAGCTCCTTCAAATACCTTGGGGTCACCCTGTACTCTGCACTCACCTTTCATGAACACGTCTGCCTACTTCACTTGGCTGTCAATATCCACATTGGTCTACTTCACCACTATAAACACTGTCTCCCCCAGAGGCCCTGCAGCTGGCAATGTCCTCTTCTATCTTGTCCTTAGTTGATTATGGGATTCTGATCTACGGCGCAGCCGACAATACAGCTCTCAATAAGATCAGGGTCTCCTTGAAGAAGGCATGCCGGCTGGCCTCTGGCTGTGGTCGTATGACACACACACACACATTTGCTGTCTACTCCCTTACTAACTGGCTCAACTTCGACGGGAGGCTGAAATATCAAACCTGTCTGCTAGCCAAAAAAAAGTATGATTGGCCTTACCCCCCCACCCTTGCCTCTCATCTCTAGTTCGCCCTGCTCGGATCTCCAGGGACACTCCTAGTGCTGAGAAATCCACCCTCAATGTCCCATGCTGCAAGACTTCTCTTGTTCAAAGAACGTTTCGCTATAGGGCTCCTCAATGGTTAAATACACTTCCCAATACCCTACTCTCAGAATCCAAGCTTGGTCACTTTAAATCCCTCCTTAGGGGCCACATCCATCAGGATGCAGTCTGTGACTGCTTCTGACTACCCCTACCACCCAGACAGGCCTGTGACAAAGGACTTGTGCCCCCATGCCAATCCGGCTCTATAATCTATACAAGCTGCTTTGACCTTAAAGACCTAGGCCACATTGTTCCTCTCCTGTGGCCTATGTTTACTCTAATTTTTCTCTTGTTCTCATGTTGTTAGCACAATTTACTGACTGCTCAATATCTTATGTTTTGTAATCACTGTATTTCTGTTAATTGACATATTTTACCACTATTTGCACTATTATTGTATTTGTGTGTCTGCGACTGTATTATTGTATACGCTGTACTGTATTGTTCTCACTATGACGTGGAGCCTTTGTAAATGAGTCTGTGACTCAAGGGGTTTAATTCCGATATGCTCAATAAATAAAATAAATAAATAAACCTTGAAATGGAGACTGTGGTCTCCACACCAGCAAAAAGAGACCTCCTCTGGTGGATCAAACCCAAACTCCCTAATAGTCAGAGTTCCTTTTCAGATTCCTACCCCATGCCAAACACTCACAACGGACGCATCCTCACTGGATTGGGGGGATCACTTGGAAACCACACAGACTCAAGTGTTAAGCCTGGTCCCCTAACCTATATTGGAAACCTATTGTACACCCCTGACAGCATCCATAGTGGGTGGTGGAGCAGTGGTGTATTTGATTGTTTCTAACAGTCACCTGTGGTTGTGGACTACCCCCCCCCCCCCAGGCGTGGCATTTCCTTTATAGCCAAAGTTCTGACATCACTTCCTCAACAGGTCTTGGGGCAGAACTATCATTTCAAACACCATGAAGTCTTGCTATATTATAACAATAGCAGTCAGCCACTGCAGCTGAACTGCCCCGGAGAGGAAGGAGTTAACTCCAGAAGATCTGGAGTTCTACAGCGCGAGGGCGCTGTGCCCAAAGCTCTATCTGGCAGTTTCAAATGAAACTGTCAGATTCTTTACTCCGCTTCACTGAACAGTCGCCTCAGAGATCAGCTCCTTCAGCTCGGTTCATTCTCGGTTCAAGAGAGTAGTTCATTTGAACCGCAAAAGTCATTATTTTTACCGCATTTCCGGTTCTAAAGCTCTATCTGGTAAACGTCAGTACAAAAATTCAAGTCTGTGGAAAATTAATTATCGGTTCGGTTTTGAACCGATCGCTTGATTTTCTGCCTTTTAAAACTGTACTGTGGGTTTTAGAGTGCGGTTCCCGGTTCTTATCGGTTCCAAAAACCCGAAATTATTACGGTTTTTCAACACTGACACGTGTTAGGAACCGATATGGTGTCTTGCCTGGCACTGCCATCAAAGGGCAAGTTTTTGGTTAGGCTGGCATTATGTCTGAGAAACCCAAAGAAAACCGGGCCCACTGGGTTTCAACACTGTGATGTCTGTGGGACGCCTTTGCCAAGGCTGACCCACACACCACTTGTGTCTATTGTCTGGGGCTGACCACCTCCTGTCAGACTGCCAGGTGTGTAAAATTTCCTGCAGCCACCCTGGAGAAGAGATTGGGCGGCTCAGGAGCGAGAGGCCAAAATCCGTGACCCGATGGCCAGCCCGGTTCAGTACCCACTGACCAGAGGAGTGCCCTCTGACCAGGGCGAGATCTGGAAAGGAAGACTGGTTCAGAGGAACCAGTCCCAAGTAAAAGACAAAGAAATCAGGAGGTTTGGAGTCCAGAATTGTGTCTCCAACTGCTGCAGAGATAGCTAAAGCCATTCAGATTGTCCAGTCACTGTCTCAGGGATCTGTAGAACCACCAACAGTTGGTAAAAGGTTGGTTCGTTCAGTCCCAGTGGTTCAGGATTTTGAAGTTGAGGATTTTTATGAACCACAGGAGGGGGAGGAGGAATTTGATCAATATATGTGTGGCTGGGAGGGTCTGGACGTGCCCATTGAACCGGGCATTTCTCCAGACAGACCTTTAGAATCTCCCCCTACTCTGTCTGAGTCCCCTTTTTTCTTTATTTTTTACAAAAAGGTTGCAGAAACCCTCCAGCTTCCTTTAGAGGAGGCTGTGGATGAGCAAGAGGAGCCTGATTATGTGGAAATGATGGATATTCCAGAGTCTAGGAGGTTGTCTATTCCTTTGCATAAGTCATTTAGGAAGCAAACAACAAAGATTTTAAAAAATCCTCATTCTGTCCCTCCTGTAGATAAAAAAATGGACAGAAGGTATACTTTGTCAGGCTCGGATACAAACTTCCTTATTGAGCAGTGTAGTCATGTAGGTGTGGTACAAGCTGCAGCCTGTGACAAGGCTAATATTCCTCTGGCCTCACATCCTCCTGACAAGGATTCTAGGAAGATTGATGCCATGGCGAAGAAACAGTATATGGCAGCTTCTTTGGGACTCAGGCAGGCAAATTATATGGCTTATGTGGCTAGATATCAGAAATCTAGGTGGGACACAGTATTGCAGTTAGCCAAGCAGGCCCATGGCCAGCTGGCTAGTGAGTTGGAACAGGTGGCTGCTGATGGCATTGAAGCCTCTAAAGTTCAATTTCATACTGCTGTTGATGTTAATGATGTTTCCTCCAGGGTCATGGCCACTTCTGTAGCTTTCGTGAGGTTGGCATGGCTCAGATGCACTAATCTGTCCCAAGATACTCAGTCAAAGGCTATGGATTTTCCGTAGTGGGGAAATTCTCTGTTTGGGGAGCAAACAGAAAATTATATGAAAAAGATGGATGAATACAGAACTACCTACAAAAGTGCCCAGGCTAAGGAGAAGCATGCCATGCCACAAAGGCATGCTCCCAGAGGTAGGGCAGACCCTTTCAGGCCTTTTACCAATTTCAAGCCTTCTCTGCTGTCTGCAGAGGGTTTCTTCAGAGGCAGGGGAGACGTGGCGAAGTAGACCGTCTCCCTCCCCTCAGCCTAAGGCTGCTGCTAAGCAGGCACCTGATGGGGTGCTCAGGCCGATTCTCCTGTACCAGTGGGGGCAGGTTGGCCTATTTCAGCCAGAGCTGGCTGTCCCTAACTCGGACAGATGGGTTCTGGAGGTAATAGGCCAGGGTCTGGTTCTCAGCTTCAAATATTTTCCAAAGATGAGAGCCAGGCATTTCCCACCTTGCAAATCCTCCAGAAGCCCTTGCTTTGGAAGCAGAGGTTTCTTCTCTTCTGGTCTGCAAAGCAGTGGAAAGGGTTCCTCCTTGCCATCAGGGCAAGGGGCTTTATTCAAGATACTTTCTTACCCCAAAAAAGACAGGAGAATGGCGGCCCATTCTGGATTTAAGATACTTGAACAAGCATCTGTTGAATCCAAAGTTCAAAATGTTAACTCTGGCAATGATATTGCCTTCCCTAAGGCCAGGGGACTGGCTAGCTTCCCTGGACCTCAAGGATGCCTATTTTCATGTTCTGATCAGGCCTTCCCACCGAAAGTACCTCAGGTTCGAACTGCCCTCAGGCCACTACCAGTTCAGGGCAATGCCCTTCGGCCTTACCTCTGCGCCAAGGGTATTCACAAAATGTCTCGCTGTAGTAGTGGCTCATTTAAGAGCAGGGTTGCTGTGTTTCCCTACCTGGACGACTGGCTCATTGTGGGTCAGTCTCCAGGTCAGGTGAATCCCACTTGCAAGTCACCCAGCAGCCTCACTTCTGGGATTCCTGCTAAACTTACCAAAGTCAGTTCTGGAACCAGTTCAGGCCCTAACTTTCATAGGCGCAGAATTGAACACAAGGTTAGCCAGGCCTTTCTTCCCTGGAAGGTGGACAGACTCATCGCCCTGGCATCCTCCTTTACTCCTGTGGTCTCGACCAGCAAGGCATTTTCTGCAACTCCTGGGCACATGGCTGCTTCCACAGCTGTTGTGCAGGGAGCAAGATTCCAGATGAGGGACATTCAGTTCCATTTGAGGGCCTATTGGTCTCAGAGGAAGGACCCCTTACCAAATTGGTCCCAGTTATCAAACCCTGATCCTGGCCTTACACTGGTGGCAGGATCAAAGCAATCTGAAACAAGGGGTTCCCTTCATTCCCATTTCTCCCTCCCTCACCCTCACCACGGATACCTCCTGTTAGGGTGGGGGCTCACCTAGCACCTTACCACTCAGGGAGTGTGGTCTCTCAGGAATCTCTCCACATCAATCTTCTGGAACTCAGAGCTGTCTTTTAGCTCTTCGGTCTTTTCAGATTCTGTCCAGAACAAAGTGGTTCAAGTCAGGACAGACAATACCACCACAATGTGGTACATCAACAAGCAAGGGGCACTCGGTCTTCAGCCTTGTGCACCGAAGCAATGAAGTTGTGGTCTCTGGCTTATTCCCTGAACACCTCCCTGATAGCGGTTCATCTCCCAGGGAAGGACAATGTGCTGGCGGACGCCTCAGCAGAATTTCTCAGGGCCATCACGAATGGGCTCTGAATCCACAAGTACTGGGGTCTGTCTTGCCAGTTGGGGCACCCTCAGATAGATCTTTCGCGGCCCCAGACAACCACCAACTTCTCTTTTTGCTGCAGGCCTCAGTACTGGGCTCAGTCCTCTGGATGCCTTTCTGTTGGATTGAAAGGGAAGTTCCTGCATGCCTTCCCCTTTCCTCCTTTTCAGGGTACTAGTGAAAATCAGATCTCAGCCTTGCAGAGTGATTCTGATTGCCCCAGATTGGGCCAGACAGCCCTGGTACCCTCTGCTCCTGTCCCTGGCAGTCCACCCTGCCCTGAGCCTGCCCAGAGTTCACGACTTACTGGCCTGTGCACAGGGGAGAGTGTGGTATCCGGACCTCAAGTCCCTCCACCTCAAGGCTTGGCTCTTGAGGAGCTAGAATTTGCTGATTTACACCTTTCTCAAGGTGTTATGGATATTTTAAAGGCTTCAAGGAAGCCTTCCACTAGGAGCCACTTATAATTCTAAGTGGAAGAGGTTTTCATCTGGTGCTCTGAGAGGCAGATTACCCCAGAATCTGCTGATCTTCCCATTCTTTTGGACTATTTGGTCCATCTGAATTCCTTAGGCCTTAGACCAGCTACCCTGAAGGTTCATCTGGCAGCTGTCTCTGCTTTTGTGTCAGCAGGGAAGCCTGCCTCCCTTTCTTCTCACCTTGTGTTCTCCAAGTTTTTTAAAGGGTTACTTCACACTAACCCTCCCTTTCGGGAACCAGCTCCCGCCTGGGACCTGAATATTTGCTTTGCTCAGTTAATGCAACCCCCCTTTGAGCCTCTGTCTTCAGCAGAACTCAAGTATTTAACTTGGAAAACCGTTTTTCTAGTAGCTATCACCCTGCCAGACGACAAGTGAGTTACAGGCCCTGTCAGTGGAAGAAGATTTTATCTCTTTCCACAGAGATAAGGTAGTCCTTAGGACTAATAGAAAGTTTTTGCCTAAGGTGGTTTCTGATTTCCACCTGAATCAATCTATCTCCTCCCAGTATTTTTCACTGAGCATTCTTCCTCAGGTGAGAGGAGACTGCACAGCTTGGATGTCAAAGGGCATTAAGTTACTATCTAGGGCACCAGAGGTCATAGGTTGAATCCCTCCAACTGTTTCTTACCTATGGCGAGGTTGGCAAGGAAACCTGCCACTAAGAGAACAATTGCAAGGTGGATTGTCTCTTGTATCCAATTTGTTATCAGAAACTGGGTGAGTACCCCCTCAGGATTGAGGGCCCACTCCAGGGGTACAGCTGCGTCTCTAGCGGCTGCTAGAGACATTCCTATTCTGGAGATTTGTCAAGCTGCTACCTGGAAGGCGGTTCACACCTTTACCAAGCATTATTCCCTGGATGTCCAGTCCAGGAGAGATGCTTCGGTTGCACAGCTGTGCTTCAGAGCCTATTTCCTAAGTAGGTTCTGACCCTCCTCCATGGAGGTACTGCTGTGTATCTGTTATTGTTATAATATAGCAAGACTTCATGGTGTTTGAAGAAAAAATTACTCACCTTAGTAATTGCTTTTCTTCTCATGGAGTCTTGCTATATTATAACCACCCTCCCTCCTGCCCCTCTCAGAACTCCTACTTGGGTAGAGGTGGCAAATTGGTGCAAGCACTGTGTCATGCCATTTTAGTTTTCCCCTAACCCTGTTTTCCTTTGGGTTAGGGATCTAGATTGTTCATTTAGGTTATTTTTTATTGCCCCCTTCTTGGACTTGAGTCTTGGGGGGAAGGGGGGTTCATATGTGCTTGTCAAGGGTGGTAAAACGAACCATAATACCATCAACCTTTGTTATTATGGTTCTGGGTGTTTCTTTGTTGTTTATATTGTTGTTATTACTACTAGTAGGTAGCCATAGGCTAGTGTAGTTTTTCCACACAGACTTTTTTCCGTCCGTTGATGTTGGCTTCGTAAAGATCTGACAGTTTCATTTGAAACTGCCAGATAGAGCTTTGGGCACAGCGCCCTCGCGCTGTAGAACTCCAGATCTTCTGGAGTTAACTCCTTCCTCTCCGGGGCAGTTCAGCTGCAGTGGCTGACTGCTATTGTTATAATATAGCAAGACTCCATGAGAAGAAAAGCAATTACTAAGGTGAGTAATTTTTTCATTCTTAATAACCCATCACAGTGCATAAAGGGTAAGTACACACCACCAAAAAAAAAAAAAAATATATATATGGTATATTGTATATTATAAGGAAGAGGGACATGTGGGGAGTGGTGTAGTGCACTGGCTGTGGGGCAGCAGTTTTCTGGGAGACATTGTGGAAACTGCGATGCTGTCCTATTTGCAGGCAACTGTCAGCTCTGAGGGAAGAAATTGCCCACCTCCAGGCTGAACTGGCAAGGACTAAGGAGGCCTCCCCCACCCAAAGAGCACCACTGCCATAACCACTGCCTCAGAGGTTGCCAAGTATGAAGAGCAGTTGGACCATAGTGGGTTCTGGAAGGGTACGGGTGGTGGAACAGAGGCGAAGACCCCTAGTTGTACCTCTACACAAATCATACGCCAGTCTGGCAGAGCAAGGTTCCTCTATGATGGCACCCTCAGTGGAGACCAAGAAGAATGCTGAGGACATCCACAAGGGAGACCCACAAAAGGGTGGCAAGGGACACCACAGGGGAAGTAAACTGCTTCTGATAGGGGACTCAATTGTTAGGGGGTAGAACTGGGGAAGGGAGAGGAGAGGGAAGTAAGGTGCCTACCTGGTGCCATGGCTTGGAGGGACAAGAAGTGAATCTTCATGATTGCAGAAGCAGCATCACAGGAGAGGGAACTAGATATCATTGTCCACCTTGGGACAAATGACCTAGCTAGGCATGGAATCAGTGCAGTGCAGGATGAATTTTTGGAGTTGGGGAGGGTCCTCAGACAGGTAACAAGTGCGGTTACCTTCTCAGAGGTGCTGCCAGTCCATGGCAGGGGTGATGCTAGGGTACTGCACACCATGCAGTTTAATGAATGGTTGCAAATCTGTTGCAGAGCACAGGGCTTTGGCTTCATTGGGGGCTGGGGATACACCTGGAGAGATGAAGGTCTGTACTGGCACGATGGTCTGCATCTCTCCATGAAGGGAACCAAGCTCCTAAGTGACAGGTTTAAATGCTTCCTTGGCAAGCTTTTAAACTAGCCAAGGGGGGAGGTGCTGATAAGAGGCAGGAAATTTCAAGCCTCCACCCACAAAACATGGCAGGTAGTAAGGTAAACACTGAGGTACAGAGCTCAACAGAGGGCAGGACAGAGGTAAATGGAAAAATAGACAAGGGCAATAAGAGCAGGGTTGGGGAAAAAAAGGATAAAGCCAACATTAAATGGAGGGCAATGAGTACCAGTGCTCGTAGTCTGGGAAACAAACTTCCTGAGCTAGTAGCCCTGATGAAGATGAAAATTAGATATTGTGGCAGTCACGGAAACATGGTACACGGAGAACCATGACTGGGATGTCAACATACCGGGGTACACAGTCTACAGAAGGGACAGGGAGGGTAAAAGAGGAGATGGAGTAGCTCTATACATAAGGGAAGGGATCAAAGCTACAGAACTAAAAAGTAAAAGGGGAGGACAAGAGGCACTCTGGGTCACCTTGGAGACGGGGACAGGACCTAAAGCAGCATGGATTTACAGCAGGAAGGTCATGTCAGATGAATCTAATTGATTTCTTTGACTGGGTGACCAAAGTAATAGACCAGGGAGGGGCTGTGGATATGGCCTACCTAGAGTTTAGCAAGGCATTTGACACAGTCCCGCACAAAAGACTAATAATCAAGTTGGCCAGCCTGGGAGTGGGTTCCAGGGTGGTAGCCTGGGTAGCAAACTGGCTGCACAACAGGACACAGAAGATAATAGTGAATGGAGCACATTCCGAAGAAAAGGGAGTCACTAGTGGAGTACCTCAGGGCTCAGTACTGGGTCCAGTCCTCTTTAACATCTTTATAGGTGACATTGCAAAGGGTCTGGAAGGAAAGGTATGCCTCTTTGCAGATGACACGAAGATCTGTAACGGAGTTGACACACAAGGGGGGGATAGAGAGGTTGAGAAGGGACTTGTCAAGGTTGGAGGAATGGTCAGACATATGGCAACTTAGATTCAATGCAAAGAAGTGCAAAGTAATGCACCTGGGAAACAAAAACCCAGGAGAAGTGTACACAATAGCAGGGGAGGTACTAACAGTAACAGAAATGGAAGGGGACTTGGGGGTAGTCATATCAAATGACTTAAAGGTTGGTAAGCAATGTGAGAAGTCAGTAAGGAGAGCTGGGGGGGGGGATACTGGGATGCATAGGAAGGGACATCACAGGTAGAAAAAGGGAAGTGGTTATCCCTCTGTACAGACAGTTGGTGAGTCCCCATCTGAAATACTGTGTGCAGTTATGGAGACCCCATCTACGCGGGGACATAGACAGGATGGAAGCAGTCCAGAGGAGGGCAACTAAAATGGTGCAGGGTCTGCATCAGAAACCATATGAAGAGAGAGACTGAGAGAGCTTAATATGTATACCCTTGATGAAAGGAGGGACGGGGGGACATGATAGAAACTTTCAAGTACCTCAAGGGAATCAACAAAGTCCAGGAGGGTAGCATCTTTCAGGAAAAGAGATGTGTAAGAACAAGGGGGCACAGTTTAAAGATAGAGGGGGGACGGCTCACGGGTAATGTGAGGACATTTTTTTTTTCACGGAGAGAGTGGTGGATGCATGGAATCACCTTCCTGGGGAGCTTGTTGGGTCTAAAACAGTGGGGGAATTCAAACATGCGTGGGACAGACATAAGGCAATTGTAGTGGGGGGTTGCAGAAAGTAGGCTGTTGGTTAACTAGAATCTGCAGCTTATCCAATAGGAGGAAAAATGGGCAGACTGGGTGGGCCAAGTGGTCCTTTTCTGCCGTCAAAGTCTTTGTTTCTATCTAATCATGGCTCCAGTACTTGCTATAACCTATTAGGACGTACGTACCTACCATATAAGAGTAAGGTATCGGGCAGTCTATAAGATTATCATGATTTCATTGGAAATCTATATGTAGTGTACCAGTAATACAGTATATTACTGTGTTTTGATTCTAACACGTATTCTGATCTTCTGAGAAGTTTTATGTATGCCTACATTGCCACCATGCGCATTTATGTAACACCGCAATTGTTTCCTCTGATTTGTGAGAACCCTTTGTATTCACAATTTTAGCTGACCTTACTACAAATTTATATTTCTGATACCGAGGAACCACCTAGCATTTTAGCCAGTAAGGCTTGTTTGTACATCTAATGTGCATAATTGGAATGTGTTGCTGTAGTAATTATCTATAGTGTAATAACTGTTGCCTCAAGTCCATCTTCATATCCTGGGGTATAGGGAATACTCTGGCTCCTGGTATCTAGGTAAGATTCTGTGTAGGGCTTGGTTCTGATTTTGTGTAATGGACCTGTTTATTACTCACTGATGCCATTTGTCTATAGTCTCTTCTATTAGCCTTTGACCAACAAGAACCTGAGACATAATACTCCTCTGCATTTTGTGGACTGCGGGCAGATGGTCAGCAGAGTTAATAGGGATTCATAATTCATCTGGTATTCGTACTGATTGTAAGAAGGTTTGCCCTCTCTGGTCCATGCACTCTGTAGCACCCTCCAAAGTCTGGCTGCACACCGAGCAAGAATGACTATTTCTTGCCTTGCTCCACAGCAGTTTTGAATTGTAGGACTGCGGAGTACAGACGCCCAACCATCCTTTGGTTTAACCGATGTGGATCAATGCACACTGGGGCACCACTGATGGGTTAATATCTGTGCAGATTTGAGGCTTGATGTCTCAAGTTTTCTTGCCTCTCATGGGGGCTGGAGTGACTTTGCGCTGGATATGAAACTATCTGACCAACAAGAACCTGAGAGGTAATACTCCTCTACACAAGAGACATGGCATGACAGAGAGACTCATCTCCATATAAACATACTGGAAATGCGGGCAGTCCTTTATGCCTTGCAAGCCTTTCAGGACCTACTGTCCCCAGGCACTCTCCTAGTGCAGACCCACAACGTAGTAGTACATTACCTCAACAAATGGGGAGATACACACTCATACCCTCTGCAGAGAAGTGATGAGAGTCTGGTACTGGGTGCTGGACCACAGCTTACACCTAATCACTGTCCATTGTCCAGGCAACCTGAACACCCTTGCGGACACACTGAGCTGCTCCAGAGTTCGCACCCATGAATGGGAACTCCTTCAGTTTGTTGCCAACAACCTCTTTGAAAGATGGGGTCGCCCAGAGCTGGATCTCAACAAATCTCCCCAAAACTCAAAACTGCCATATTTCTGCTTGCTAGAGTCAGGGCCTGGAGCTATCTGATTAGACGCGTTGTCCCTTTCTTGGGCAGGGAGATTCTAATACGCATTTCCTCCCTCCCTGCTTATTCAGAGAGTGCTACTCAAACTACATCATGATCAGATAACGATGATTCTAGTGGTACCTCTCTGGCTCTGTCAAGTCTGGTTCCCCTTACTATAACAGCTAGCGGTTGAGAACCCCATTCCCCTTCCTATCTGTCCCACTCTTCTACCCCAGGATCACGGCACCTTACTACACTCCAACCTCCACTCTCTTCACCTTCATGCCTGGCTTCTGCAGACATAGCCCTCGCACGATACCGTGTATCGCCTCAGGTTGGGGAGGCCTTGATAGCAGCCCGTAAATCATTCACAAGGGCAACATACACCATGAAGTGGAAACTTTTTGCTGCGTGGGAGTCTAACCATGCAGTGGACCCATACACCTACCCGGTTGAACAAATTTTAGACTACCTACTGTGTATGTCAGACACTGGTCTTAAATATTCCCTCCTGAAGGTACATCTTTCTACCATATCGGCATTCCACATCCTCATTTCTGACCGCCCAGTGGCCCAACTAGACATCATGAAAACAATCCTAAAAGGTGTGCTACTCCTTAAACCACCTTTGCATAACCCACTTCAACCTTGGGACTTGAACTGTGTGCTAGAAAAGCTAACAATGCCTCCTTTTGAATCAGTGGCCACATGTGAGCTGTGCTTTCTCTTTTGGAAAGCCTTATTTTTAGTTGTGCTCACTAAAGCGAGATGCATTTCTGAGCTACAGGCACTCGTGTGCAAACAGCCTTATTTAATTTTCCATAAAGGTGATAGTATCTTTACGGACAAACCCACATTTTCTCCCCAAGGTGGTATCAGTGTTTAAACCAATCCATACAATTTCCAATGTATTACTCTGAGCTTGCCAGTCCAGGGGAAGCATTGCTCTATACCTCAGATGTACATAGAATCTTAAGGTACTACATTTTGCGTACCAAAGACATGTGCAAGTCAGCTCAACTTTTTATATCCTTTGCCCCTGGAAAGGAGAGCGAACCCATTTCTAAACAGTGTTTGTCCAGGTGGCTGGCCAACTGCATCACTTTTTGTTACAAGAAATGGCAAAGAACTTCTGTGAGTAGTCAAACTGCACTTCACTACTGGGATGACTACTTCAGTTGCTTATTTTAGAGGAGTGTCAGCTGCCAAAATTTGCAAGGCAGCCATGTGGATGAAGGTCCACACCTTTGCTAAGCATTACAGCCTTGAAATTATATCCAGGAGACAGGCCAGTTTTGGTTGTGCAGTATTACAGGGTCTTTTATCCTAATCACCAGGGGTCCAACACTCCTCTCATCCTGACTGCTAGGGACTCGTTCCTACCTGTGTGACCTGTGGTAGAGATATCCTCAAAGAAGATAGTACAGTTACGTTGGTACTTAAGGTAACGGTAGATCTTTGAGAGAATCTCTTTTAGAAGTTCAAGCTGTCCCTCCCTCCTTCCCCCTGTGCGGCCTGCATGGAGGCTCCCACTCGACTGGGGTATACCTTCTGCATCATAGACTACACGGCAGCTCCCTTCTCCTTGGTTCCCTTGGAGCATGTCTGGAATGCACAAGTGGCATGTGGTCGCAGCTGGGAAAAGAACTGAGGAGGATTGGGGATTGTCCACACTTATATAGGCTACACCACAGCACATGACATTGTCGTGAACGGTCCCCCAGGTGAACTGGCAAAAATCCTCCAGGTGGATCTTGTGCCTGTGGCTAGATGTTCCTACTTGTGTGACCTGCTGCAAGAGATTATCTTGAAGATCTACTGTTACTGTAAGTACCAACATAACTGTCCTGTCCTCACATCTCTCCTGAGTATACTCACCTCCAGTTTCATAGCATGTCCCCTTGTTCTTGAGCACCTTTTCTTCTGACAGATACTTCCCTCCTGTACCTTATTTACCACCATGAGGTATTAAAGGTCTGACATATCTCTTCTTTGTTCCAGGGTGTACATATTAAGGCAAAACAAAAAAATGTATTGGCAGGTGCACAGATCAGAATTGTTGCTCTCTACAAAAACTGTGAACCAACAGAAAATAATAGAGTGTGCAGAAAATACACGTATAAATACTGAGATTTTACTTTGAATTACAGCTCTTGCAGCATACAGTAATCATTAGGACTAAGCCGCCAGGTGCCACGACTCCACAGAAACCTTCTAGGTAGCAGTCTTCAGCGGGGGACCACCGCTGACGCTGGCCCACCCCAAAGTCAGCCAGTGGTATAAATGGGGCGGTCCCCAGCCCCACCTGAGTTCTTTTCCCGCTGTCAATCCGTTTGCATTGGCTCTTTGGATGCCTTTTTGCTACAGTTTGACTGCCTTCGCGCTTTCTGCGTTTTTTTCTTTAATTTCTCTCAAAAATATTAATTTCCTCTTGCATGTCTACTTTTCTGGCGTTGTCCGTTTTTTCAGTCGAACGACAAAGATCAGAGTGTGTGTGTGGCAAGCGGATACCGTCGAAAGACTGCCAGGAGGCCTGCCTTCTCTGCTTAGGCCCAGACCATGACACCGCGGCCTGTGAGCACTGCAAGCGGTTCAACCAGTGAACTCACATCCACTGCCAGAAGGCCATTAAGGCTCACATTCTTGAAAAACAGCTTGCCACAATGCAGAAACAGCCTTCGGGGAAAAGTCCTTTCTCATCCTTCTTGGTTTCAACCTCGGAAGCTGCATAAGGAGAAAAAGAAGGACTCCGAAAGTACAAGTCCCGGGACAAAGATCGGGAGAAGGGCCAGACTAGCTCCCACTCTAGGTCTCTCCATCACAGGAAGAGTTCTTCGGGTTCCTCCTCCCACAGGGGGTCGGACCACTAATCCCGACCTGCCTTTACTCCCTCCGGGCACCCAGTGGTGAAACCTCCCGCCTTAGTGCTGGCTTCAGGCAGAGGTAAGTCATGGTCCAGTACTCCGGTTCTGGCCCTGAGGCCCCTGAATGTGAAGGCCAAACCTCCAGTGTCCACCTTTGACTCAGGGGCTGGGAGTGGTCACAAGTTGGGCAGTGAGTCTTCGGCTCCTGTCCACCCGGTCCCGATGACGGTCACTGCTAAGTCTATGGATCATCGTCAGAGGCAGGCTTTCTCCTCCCAGGACCCAGCAGTGCCTCCCCGATGACCACACCACAGGCTTTGGCTAAGCCGGCAGCCACATCTACCCCAAACTGCCGCCAGCCGATGCCTACCCAGATGTCAGCTACTCTGACATCGAACCCGACGACACCAATTCTGTCGCCGGTCCGTTTGACGTCTCCAACCAACATGGATACCTCTTCAAAGGGAGGTTTCTCGCCGGCCAACTCATGGCCCGACGATGCACCTGATCAACCCACACCGGTCCCTTTGCAGCCAGCTCCCCCGATGCCAGTCATACTAACGCTAGGTACCACATTGGATAAGCCGACAGCAGCCCTGCTGCCACCTCAAGCACCTGCCAGTCCTTTGGCTCCCCAGATTCCCCCCAGTGAGGTGAAAGATCTGTTCCATTTTTGGTGGAATGAAATTAAAGGGGACTTCCTCCCGCTTAAACCTGCGGAACCGGTGGCTGTCAAGCCAGAACCGGAGCCAGACCTGGAGCCAGAGCCAAAACAGCCAACTCCAGAGCCAAGGAGTCCTTCCCCGAGCCCTGATAATAAGCACCGTGGAAGGTTCAAGCACCGGGGGATGGAGGCACTGATGTTCCTTCTCCCATTCATCAGGCTGACACCGATGTTGGTGCCATAGTGAACACTGGCTTAGTTCCTTCTCCTCCTCCTCCAGCAGTTCGGAGGACTCTAGCTGGGGCTCATCTCCCTCAGAGTCAGGCCACTTGGAGCCTAGAGGCCATCCTTCCTCCCCGTTAGCAAGGACACCCCTAGGTTGTCTCCTGATGACCCGTCATTTATGGATGTCATGAAGCACATCCAGGCCTCTTAATGGACGGAAGACTGAGGGCCTGGATCCTGAAAGGTGGAGATTAGCCAAATACCTGAGGCAGAAGGAACCCAGGCCCTTAGTGGTTCCTTCTTTGGTAGATACCTTCCAGGATTTAATGAGGCTCACCTGGAAGCACCCATCCTCCACCTCGACCATCTCTAAAAAAATCAAATTGGTTATACAGGGTGCCTAGAGATGAACCATTCCTGACTCAGCACCCTACGGCTGATTCGATGGTGATCACCACTGCCCATGACCGGTCAAAAAGGCTTAAGCATTTAAGCAATCAGCTTCCTGACCAGGAATCCAGAACCACTGACCAGCTGGGTAAGAAGGTATATTTCTCCTTTACTTGCTCCATTCGGTCCCTTAACTTCCTCACTCACATGATCCAGTATCAAAATGCTGTGTGGAAGAAGGGGCCAGAAATTGTTCAGGCCCTTCCAGACTCTGCTCAAAAGACCATGCTTCTGGACCTTCTAAAATCTGGGTCAGATGTGGACAGCCAAGTCTTGCGTACCTCATATTACACTGCAGTCACGGCCACCACAGCAGCCGCCATGGACGTCTGCCTGTGGCGCCATGCATGGCTCAGGGTTCACCCAGGACCTACAGGCTGGCATCATGCACCTCCCTTACAAGGATTTGGTCCTTTTTAGAGATGAGGTGGAAAGGTTGATCACCCTTCTTCAGGATTTGGGCAAAGCCAGCTGGTCTGTACAGAAGATGTATAAAACGAACCAGAGGCCATTCAAAATACAGCCTTTTCGTAAGCCCTCAGGTCAGCAGCCCAGAAATCGGCCTCAGCAGAAGGGGGCTTCAAATGTAAGGCAACCTCCTAGACTCCTGGAGGTTCTGCTTCTAGGGCCTCTTAAGACCCCCCCCCCAAGCCACCCTACTCCACACCCGAGCCATTGGACAATGATCTCCTTGCCCGACCCCCTTTCCAGCAGTTGTTGGGGAAGTGATAGGGGGCCGCTCCCTATCTAGTGGATGGAGCAGGATCACAACCGACTTGTGGGTCCCCCAACCAATAGAGAGAGCGAGGACATAGCTTGGAGTTCCTGGAGAGGACACCAGAAAATCCACCGCTGTCCTCCCATTATCCTCCTTCTCATGTTTCCCTCATCAAAGGGGAAATCCAGGCCTTGCTACAAAAGAGGGCCATAGAGCCAGTCCCCCTCCACCAGACCAAAGGGGAAAGGGATGTTATTCCCAATTTTTTCTCTTTCCCAAAAAGACCGGGGACCTTTGTCCCATCCTGGCTCTCAGTTCCCTGAACAACTACATCAAATACAGGAGATTCATAATGGTCACTCTGCTAGGGCTAATTCCCCTCCTGCACCAGGGAGACTTTGCTCTGCTCTCTAGATATGCAGGATGCATACCTGCACATTCTAGTGTTCCCGCCCTACAGAAGGTACCTGCATTTCCTCTTCCAGGGGTGTCGCTACCAGTTTTGAGCTCTACCGTTCAGCCAATCCTCTGCTCCCAGAGTCTTCACCAAGTGCCTAGTGGTGGTAGCTGCTGCACTCAGAAGACAAGGCCATTTCGTCTTTTCCTACCTAGATGACTGGCTTCTGACAGTTCCCGCAAAGAGTCAACTGCTTTGCACTCTTGGAGACACCTTTACCCTCCTCTGAGAATTGGGGATCACCCTGAATCTTCTGAAGTCGTCCCCATGGCCCATCCAGAGACTCCAATTCATTGGAGCGGTCCTCGACATAGTGCAGGACAAGGATTTTCTCCCCGAGGATAGGGTGGATCACCTACGAGGACAGGCCCGTTTTTTTTGGCTCCCCCGTGTCCCAACTTGAGTCTACTTAAAGCTCCTCAACCATATGGCGGTGGCCATACCCACCATTCCTATGGCTCTTCTCCATATGGGGGTCCCACATTGGACACTCAGAGTGCAGTGGGACCAATGATCAGACAATCTGGAACAGGGTTGTAGTCTATGATCCAGTTCATTGGACCATGACCTAGTGGATGGACCTCGACAACCTGTCCAAAGGGGTCCTCTTTTGACAGGAGCCCCCTAGGCAAGTTTTGATGACTAACACTTTGGGATTTGGTTGGTGTGCTCCTCTGGAGGACAGGCAAACCCCGGGTTCCTAGTCCCCAGACAGGCAATCTCAGCATATCAACGTCCTGGAGATGGGAGCGGTTCTGACCACCTTGCAAACAGTTCAGACTGATCTTCTACTGGGCCCTCTCCTCGTCCAAACAGACATGTCCGTGGTGTTTTACATCAGCAAACAAGGAGGGACTCATTTCCCCCCCACAGGGAGGCAATGAGGTTCTGGTATTGGACTCTGGAACACCACCTAGAACTCACTTTGGTTCTCAGAAACAGTAGCAGAAAAGGTCAGAGCCAAAAGGCTGGCCTTCAGGAAATATAAGGGAATGTAGCAGGATGATGATAGGGAGGCATACCAAACTTCCCTAAGTGAAGCAGGGAAGGCAATAAGGCAGTCGGAGGCCCAAACCAAGGAAACACTATTACAAACAGTAAAAGAAGGTGACAAGGTTTCAATAGATACATTAGTAAAAGGAGAAAGTCCAGAGAGGGTATTGATAAGATCAAAGGGGATAAGGGGGCATGTGAGGAGGAGGATCATGTAGAGCATCTATCCTAAATAGATACTTTTGCTCAGTATTTACTGAAGAGAAGGTAGGGCAGGGCCCACAGCTCAGCACCCATGGACACGGGGGAGGGAAGTGTGCACTAGTCCCTTCACAAAAGAAAGGGTCCTACAAGAGCTCAGTAACTCAGGGTGGACAAGGCAATGGGACCTGATGGCATGCATCCCAGGGTACTAAAGGAGCTAAGGGTGGAACTAGCAGAGCCATTATCAGAACTGTTTAGTGAGATTCTGAGCACAGGAGAGGTCCCAAAAGACTGGAGAAGGGCTCATGTGATCTCGCTCCACGAGAGTGGTAGCAGGGAGGAGGCAGGGAACTACAGACCAATCAGTCTTACCTCAGTAGTGGGCAAGATTATGGAGGCACTCCTTAAGGAAAGGATAGTGCAACACCTGAAATCCATAGGTGCACAGGCTCCAAGACAGCATGGGTTTACAAAAGGAAGGTCCTGTCAAACTAATCTCATAGATTTCTTTGACTGGGTAACCAGAGTGGTGGACCAAGGGGGAGCAGTTGATGTTGCCTACCTTGATTTCAGCAAAGCTTTCAATACTGTTCCACATAGAAGATTGATTAATAAGCTGGGTAGGCTTGGGGTGGGTCAGAAATTGTTCAACTGGGTGGCAAACTAGTTAACGGGCAGAAAACAGAGAGTGGTGGTAAAAGGTATACAGTCAGAAGAGATGCAAGTCACAAGTGGGGTACCTCAGGGATCAGTCATGGGGCCTGTTCTCTTCAGTGTCTTCATCAGTGACATTGCAGATGGACTGGAGGGTAAGGTTTGTCTGTTTGCAGATGACACCAAGATCTGCAACAGAGTAGATGATCCAGATTGGGTGGGCAGAATGAGAAGAGATCTGGATAAACTAGCAAAATGGTTGGAAGAGTGGCAACTGGAGTTTAGCGCAAAGAAGTGCAAGATCATGCACATAGGGAAGAGAAACCCAGAAACCATCTATAGGCTGGAAGGGGAGTTGCTGGCAGTCACAAGGGAAGAAAAAGACTTGGGCGTTATCATCACCGATGACCTGGAAACATCCAAGCAGACCACTAAAGCAGTAGGTAAGGCTAGAGGGATGTTGGGGTGTATTAGTAGAGGTATCACAAGTCGGAAGAGGGAGGGAGGTAATAATCCCTCTTTACAAGACACTGGTTAGGCCCCATCTGGAGTACTGCGTGCAGTACTGGAGGCCACACCTTCACAAGGACATTAACCTAATTGAGGCAGTCCAGAGAAGTGCAACCAAAATGGTGCAGGGACTGCATCAGAAAACATATGAGGGCAGATTAATGTAGCATAATTAATGGTCTCCGTTTTCTCCCATTGCCAAAACCGTGTGTTAAATGCGTTACGGCATTCACGCACTCCTTTTGAACAACAAAGCGCTCGAGACTAACTAAACATAGCGCAACGTTCAAATTGTCCCTGTCACCTCAAGCGGCACGGACTGAAATACACACTTCTCGGGGGTTGCCTCTATACCAAATAGCCTCCAGCAGCCTCACATAGCCTAGAAGTTAAAAAAAAAAAGCAGATTCCAAACACTGAATGAAACCAAAGACAAGAGCAGGAAACCACAACACAATTAAAAGACAAAAGCGACTCAGACTTTTCAAACGGAGCCTTCATTTATATAATAGGTATGGGGAAAGTAGTGATACACACACGCTTGTTGATGAGCTCATAACCGGCTTCGCCTCGGGTTTATGTGCCATCCAACAACTCGGGTGTGTTAAATTCTCGTAACACACTTCTCCCCATACTTTTTCCTATATTTAATATGTATACCCTAGAGCAAAGGAGGGAGAGAGGTGATAAGATTGAAACATTCGAACACCTTAAGGGCATTAACAAGGTGAAAGAGTCTAACATGTTTCTATATAAGAAAAACAGCAGGACAAGAGAACACAGCATGAGATTAGAGGGAGGCCGATTAAGGGGTAATGTGAGGAAGTTTTTTTTCACAGAAATGGTGGTGGAGCATGGAACAGCCTACCTCAGGAAGTGGTGGATATGAATACAGTGCAGGGCTTCAAACAGGCATGGGATAGGCATAAGGGAGCAATACAGATGAGTATGACTAGATAGGCCATTGACAGAGCGAAGGCTGATGGCACATTCATAAGGCAGAAAAAGAAATTGGCAGACTGGATGGGCCTTGCTGTCCTTACCTGCCATCAACTTCTGTGTTTCTATGTTTCTGTTTGTGTTCCAGGCATCCAAAACATCTTGACCGACAGCCTAAGCAGGTCTTGGTTCAAGGCCCATGAGTGGGACCGCCTCCAGTCAGTGGTAGAGCAGTTGTTTGACAGATGGGGTCAACCAGAATTGGACCTCTTCGCGACTTCCCTCAATGCCAAACTGCCCAGTTTCTACTCGCTAGATCCAGGGCCTGGAGTTTTCTGGCGAGACACATTGTTCCTCTGTTGGACAGGGAGGTTTCTTTACTCCTTCCCTCCCTTTCTCATTTTTCAGAGGGTACGTCTCAAACTTCAGGTGGAAGGAGCAGAGCTGATTCTCATTGCTTCCTTCCAGCCTCATCAGATTTGGTTCCCTCTGTTTCAACAGCTAGTCTCGGAACCGCCGACTCCTCTACCACCTGAGCTCGCACTTGCTCTCCTAAGACCAGGGCACTCTAGTCCATCTGGATCTCAGGTCCCTGCATCTGCACGCTGGGCTTCTGAAGACCTAGCAGTCACAAGGTGTTGGGTTTCTTCCAGAGTGGCTGACATCCTAGGGATGGCAGGAAAGCCCTCCACTCCACTCCACCTATGCCATGAAGTGGAAGAGGTTCTGTTTTTGGGAGACAGCCTGTCACCTCGATCCGTTCTCCTGCACAGTGAACTCCATTCTTCAGTATCTCCTCTCTCTGTTTGACACAGGCCTGAGCTACTCTTCTATCAAGGTGCATCTCTCTGCCATTTCTGCATAACATGCAGCGGTAGAGGGTGCACCCCTTACTCAGCTGGATTTGTCCTGTACCTTCCTACGGGGCATCTTGCATATGAGACCTCCCATCAGGAACCCTGTTTCTCCATGGGACCTCCTCTTTATGTTAGAGAGACTTATGCTTCCCCCTTTTTGAACTAGCCAGAGATTGCGAGCTAGGCCTTCTCTCAAATTTAATAAACTTTATTGCATTTTAGATTTACTATTACATTTACATTCTGTAGACAATTCAAACTTGTACAGACAGCTTAATGGTCAACAGCAGTACATAACAAGTCATTATGGTCCCGTAAGCTTCTGTGATACTCAAGGGTGTAGATTACTACAGAGAAAACACAATTATGTTATTTCACCCAACATCAATACCCAAAATTAAATATCAGGAGCAATATTGAGAACATTTAACAAAACTAAGTACGAAAAAGAGTATACAGTATATAGAAGATAATATTTAACCTCCCCACCCGCCTCCCATTTCGCCACCAAGGTAAAAAAAAGAGAAAAGAAGCCATAACATACATTGTATAAAACTGGGAGTAGTACCGGTTGAAAGGAAAAGGGGGATGGAAGATTAATCATTAACATCAGCAGAGCTATGTCAGATCCAGGTAAGATCCAGAATAACACTAAATGGATAGTAAAGTGTGTAAGGGGTTCCCATACCTTCTGGTATTTATTGCTATGCTTAGAGATACTCGCAAGGAGATATTCAGCTTGTAGAGCGAAAATAATTTCTTTATGCCACTCTGTGTACGTAGGAGTTTGTTGATCTAACCAGTGGCGTAGTATAATTTTCTTAGCGCAAAGGGATATCAAGGTTATATGCTTCCTTTGATTTCCTATTAGGGTTTCTCCCAAGTCCCCCAAGATACGAATATCTGGTTGAAAGGCATTCTGTAAACCCAGGAGGGGGTTGAGTTTGGATCGGATATCTTCCCAAAAGGGAGTTACCTTATCACATTCCCAAAGAATATGAAGAAGTGTACCTCTCTGGGACCCACACCTAGTGCACGTCTGATGGAAGGTTCCCCATTTTATTGAGCTTTATAGGGGTGTAATATAAGTCATACAGTACATAAAATTGAAGTAATCTATAGCGGTCCCACCTAACATCTTTATACAGCCTTTTCCAAATGTGTGACCATTGGCAGGGGGCCGTGGAAGTTGGGGGAAGAGTCCTATCCCATACATAACAAGGGAAGCCTTCTAACTCTCTGAGTTGTGCCTGAAGCTCCTTATAGTAAAAAGCAACATGATGGGAAGAAGGCCTCATGGAAAGTGAACCAAGGACAGGGCCAATCATGTACCAGTCCCAGAGGCTGCTACCAAGGTGCTGTATTAATGCATGAGAGATTTGGAGATATTTAAAGCAGAAAGAAATTGGCAGATTGTATTTGGTACTTATAACTGAAAAGGCGAACAATTTATGATTTTCTGTTAGATCTATTACTGCTTCTCCAGCCCGCTTGGCCAGAAAGACGATGTAATAACTTTACCCCCAATTTTAAAATTGGGGTTCCTCAAGATAGGTTACGAAGAGTCCTTCTCTAGCAAGTACCCAAAAGTTTTATTCATCTGCATGTGAATCTGAAGAGAGGCCATAGTGGGGGCAAGGATTTATACTGTTTAGGGACTTTATTAAGGGATAGATAAGGAAGGCTCTTAATATCTACTCCCTTTAGATTACCAATTGATTTTTCTGTTTGTAGCCACAATGGGGGGGGGTCTTCCACGGGCTTCAGCCATTGTGAAACTGCTGAGCAATTAATCGAGAGATAGTAGAGGTAGATTTTGGGAACTTGTAACTCTCCCTGTTCTTTAGGCCTCTGTAGTTTAGTAATTGCCCTTCAAGAAGGCTTATTTTTCCACATAAATTTGGAAATAATACTATGCACCTGGTTAAACCAGGATTTGGGGAAGAATTGATTAAGCATTTAAAGGGGGTATAACAAACTGGGCAGGACATTCATTTTAACTGTGTTGATACGTCCCCAAAGGGAAATAGGGAGTAGCGTCCAACGATTTAAATCTTTCCTAATATGTTTAAGTAACTGATCCAAATTGTAGTGTTTCATTTTGGAAGTAGATTGAGATAAGTATATGCCCAAATATTTTATTTTATCCCTCACTGAGGAGAGCCCAATATATTGAATATCCGCTCTTAAAGTTTGATTATTTAAGGGCATTACTTCTGTTTTGGCTAGGTTCAATTTATAGTTGGATAGACACCCAAATTCTTGAATAATGCTTAAGGTAGTGGGTATAGATTTAGATGGGTGGGTAATGTGAAGCATAATATCGTCTGCATACACTGATAATTTATATTGGGAATGATTGATCAAGATTCCAGATATCATTGTGGAGGTGTTAATTTTCCTGATAAGTGGTTCTAAAAATAAGTTAAACAAATGAGAGAAGGGACAGCCTTGTTGTGTGCCCTGTTGTAGGGGAAAAGGTGGGGAAAGGACTCCATTACATAATACGCGAGCTGAGGGATGTAAATAAAGAATTTTTATCCACTGTAAAAATTGTGTAGGAATATGATATCTTGGGAGTAAATTAAACAAATAGTCCCATGACACCCGATCAAAAGCCTTTTCTGTGTCCAAAGCCACAGGAGTATGGGAGTCCCTGGACTCAGAAATGAGGTGGAAGAGTTTACACAGATGGTCCGCTGATAAGCGTCCAGCCATGAAACCGACTTGTTCAGGGCTTAGTAGAGTACGCCAAACCTTGGCCATTCTATTAGCAAGAATTTTTGCTAGAATTTTCAGGTCCACATTTATAAGTGATATTGGGTGGTAATTCGGCAGCAATGTAGGGTCCTTACCCAGTTTAGGAAGCACTACAATAGTAGCCGCAGTAAAGCTAAGATCCGAAAGGCCGTGTCTGTAGATGTAATTATATGTATCAAGCAGAGTTGTACCCAATTGAGTTTTGAATGCTTTATAAAAATTTGATGTGTAACCGTCGGGGTCTGGCGCTTTATCTAAAAGGAATGCATCAATAGCCTCATGTACCTCCTCTAATTTCAGGGGAGCTTGTAGAAGGGCAATTTGGTGTTGGGACAGGTATGGGAGATCTATATCCTGTAGAAAATGGTCTAATGTGGCACTGTTGAAGGTAGAGGGGAACGTGAGTAAAGAGATTGGTAGTAAGATTTAAAGCAGGAGACAATATCTCTGGGAGAGGTGTGGAGGCTGCCTGCCGTATCTAATAGTTGACACAATCCTATCTGTTACTTGTGCCCTGAGCCTTAGAGCCAATAGTTTCCCTGCTTTGTCCCCTTGATCAAAAGTAGGTAACTTTTGATTTAAAATGGAGATGTTCAACTTTATCACTAAGAAGAATGTTATATCGGAACCGAAGGCTTTCTAATTTTTCGAATTCCGTAGTGTGAGATTGGGAAGATAGGGATTGTTCTAAGGCTCTAATTTGCTGTAGTAACATAGAGGATTCTGAGGAGAGTTTCTTTTTCCTAATGGAAGCCAAACGAATAATTTCTCCTTATAATAAACACTTCAAAGCTCCCCATAATACATCAAATTTCTGCATAGAGGGAGCATTATATTCATAAAAATTTTCTATATACTTTTGAAGGTGATCTACCAGATTCTGGGATTTCGGTAGTTGAGGGTTGAACCTCCAAAACTTTGTCTTGCTCAACTGAGGCAGGCAGGGACCACTGCAGAAGGGTTGGATGGTGATCGGAGATCACTTTAGAGAGATAGGCACAGCTTTGTACCCTCGCTAGTTGCTCAATCCCCAACAAAAATTAGTCAATCATTGAGAATGTATTATGGGGCAAGGAATGAAATGAGTAATCTCTTATTGAAGGAAAAAGGGTCCTCCAGAGGTCAACAAGACCCTTAGTATTCATAAAGTCCTTTAGGGCTAATTGTGCAGGGGTAGGAGGAGAATGTCTGGATTTTGACCTATCCAGTGTATTACAGAAAACCAGGTTCCAATCTCCACCGGGTAATATAGGGAGAGTGGACCAGGAAGCCAAACTAGTCATAAGTTTGGTAAAGAACTGTGGGTCGTCCCTGACTGGCCCATAAACCGATTCCATTATCAGTTCCGTGTGTCCTAAAATGGCTCTCAACAATATATATCTACCCTGGGGATCACATATCGATTGGAGCAACCTGAAAGGTATGCGATGTGCAACCAACACTGCAACTCCACATTTATGGGTGTCCAATCCGACTCCCAGTACATGCTCCACCTATGCTCTTAAACTAAGAATTTGTGAAGTGGGTAAATGAGTCTCCTGTAGAAAGGCCACATCAATATTAAGTTTATGGAGATGTAACAAAATCTTGGTTCTCTTAGTGGGAGATTGAGTGCCTTTAATATTCTAAGAACAAAATCTTAATGTTGCTGTCATGACCAAATAAAATATCGAAAATAGCTCTTCGTAACTAAAACAATCCCAGAAAAATCACTTACCCGCTTGGTAATTGTGTGAGTACTAAGTGGCAACCAACCTAACCCCCCCCCCCCAACACTTTGCAATTAACACTGTGTTCAAAAAAAGCCTATCCTCCTTAACCCAATACCTGACCCAGATATATATTGTAAATGTAGAAAATTGAAGCAAAAGAAAGCCTCCCTCCACAGAGGCAAACTTATTAAATTAACCCAGCCCCTGCCCACCATCCCCCCCGTCACCCAGTATTCCCATTCCACAGCAAGGCAATCAGTATCCCTGAAAGGTGGGGGTAATTCTGAGACTATAACCCTTGACAGCCTTTGTACAATAAATAGTGAAACAAATAACTTCCAGAACATGGCCCCAGACACTGCTGTGGACACCCATCCCACCCTACGTCAGTACGTGGTACACTGAATGGACTGCAGGATAGACCAGGAACCCTTACCTCCCGCCCCAACTCCCAACTCGGTATCGAGTCACAAAAAACTAGTTATAACATTCTGGTTACATACCCACAATAGTAAAGAGAAATAAAAACTAACAAGATCAGTAATATTACAATCAATAATCACAACTGACCTGGGAAAGAATATAAAAAGAGTAAAGTCAATCACTGCAGAGCAGTGATTATAAGGCATTCTTTTGCCAGCTGTCCTTAATATAAATCAGAATTGTGCTGCCTTCTTGTGGCCTCTCTAAATAATAACATGGAGAGAAAAAAAAGGGCTTAATGTAGACTTGGATTGACAGTAATAATAAAAGGGGAGAACACTGGCCACGAGGGAAGATGGGGAAAAATATCAAATCAGGTAAGATTATCAAAGTATCGGTGTACTGGCTGGCAGCATGTGAGGTAATCGTCCTTCTTTATAGTAGGATTGTGAAAAATAAAAAACAAACATCCGATCGCGTTAATACTGAGTTAGTCCATTGCAAGTAGAGGAGTACTGTTTCCATCTTCTTCAATGCGGTGGATTCTACCACCCTCCAGCGGTCAGAAAACGGAACTTTTCAGGGCTGATTCCAACAAACTAATGCTCTCTTGCAAGCAAACCCTCTGAAGAGGAGAGAATTAATCTTGGACAATTCCTCCTTGGAGCATCAGCGAATGGGGAATAAGTCTGGGTACAGTGCGTGTAGAGCTGGGGCAGCTAGTTGCGCGGTATCATAGTAATGCCAGGTATATGCGTGAGAACAACTAGTTGGGATGGATACTGGACTTTGTGCTTAATCCCTGCGGCTATTAGCTTTGATACCAAGGGATTGTACTCTGATCGACGCTGCCTCACTATAGCTGGTAGATCTTGTGCCAGTCACAGCTGCTGGCCCTCCCAGAGGACTTGCTGCAAACTTCTGGCTGAGTGAGGATGTGAGCTTTATCGAGGTAATTCAGGAGTTTTATTATAACTGGTCTCGGGGTCCATTGCAGGTTTAGATCGTAGCAATTGATGAGCCTTCTCTGTTATATAGGTAGAATTATTTGGAGAGGGTCCAGCTACTTTTGTGAGCATCTTCTGGAAGAATAAAATGGGAGAAGGCCCTTCGGCTTCTTCTGGAAGGCGGAAGATAACAATATTGTTCCTCGTATTTCGGCCTTCCAGATCTTCCAATTTTGATTCCATTTTGTGCAATCGTTGCCTTAGGTTCATGACTTCAGGCTCTATTTTACCCCTCCAGTTCTCAAGAGATGTAGTGCGGGCAATAACATCAGAAATGGCCTGATTGGTATCGGAAAGCTCCCCTCTGAGTGACTTAATTTCTGCAGTAATGTCTTGCAGAGCAAGTTTAAATGGTTGGAGTTCTTCTTGGAATTTTTGTTCCGATAGTGGAGTTGGCATTGTTTGGGGTACTGTGGATGCGAGCTTTTACGGAGTCCCCGGCCTGGCCTTTGGGTCATTTCGGCCCCTTCTCTGGGGTTTGTGGGGACGTATGCTTTGGGAGAGCCTGGCGCATTTTGGCCTCCATGGCGCTATTCAGGCCTTGATTTAAGAGTAAAGTTTAGATGATCTACACTTGTTAGATAGCTCCCCGAATTGCTGTGGACGTGTCGGAAGTCTGTTAGAGCTGTGATCCCTCGTAGAGGAAGCTGAAAACCGTCTAAACAGTTGTATTTTAACTGTAGATTGAGGGTTGAGATGAGAGTCGGTCCTCAGAGCTGCTAGTCTTACAGAAGCATCACATGATCTCCCTAGGCCTTCTCTCAGGGAAAGCATTATTTTTAGTTGCAGTTACTTCCACTCGGAGGATTTCCAAGCTCCACACTCTGATGTGTAAAGAGCCCTATTTAGTTTTCCATAAGGGCAGGGTGTCCTTACAGACCAATCCTAAGTTTTTGCCCAAGGTGTCAGAGTTTACTTTGAGCCAGGACATTCCCCTCCCTGTCTATTATGCAGAGTATTCCAACAGGAGAAACATTCTAGGAGCATGGATATGTTGTACATCCACACTCATTGGCATGTCCCCTTCCTCTTTTAAGATCCACCGGAAGTCTTCAAGCTGGCTCCTCCCACCCTCCCGGGTGGTATATCCCTCGGCTCCGCCCCATAACGTGAATCTTCCCTTTCCACTGGAGATTCAAGTTGCCTCCTCCGTGCTCGCACATTTCGTAGGCCGTGGCTTTCAAATCTTCGGTTTTACCGAAACTCCATATAGTTCGAGTTAGCGATTGCCTTTTTTGCATCTTCGATCATGGAAGATAACTCTTCTCCCGGATTTCGCAGGTGCTCATGCCGCCAAAAGATGTCGTGTACTGATCCCCGTACCGCATGAGTCTACTGCCTCGGTATCGGCCATGACACCTCGTCCTGCAGTTGCTGCTTGGCCTTCCATCCCATTGTCCTGGATGACCATCTCGCGTGCCTTAATCTGGGTAGACTGGTAAAGAGGAACCCTCCTGTGAAATCCAAGGAGGCCTGGTGGTCGGTATCCAGAGCTGCGGGATCTGCCGAGCAATTGGAATGCATGCAAGCATTTGGGAAGAAGCTGCTTGCGCTGTGGAATCTTCTCGGAGCTTCTTTGTTCCACACAACCTGGGCTCCACCTTCTCAGCTTCCTTCCGGGATGTGTGCCAGTCTCTCCCTACCAATGGAGAGGCGCCTGCAGGCTTGCACTCCTCTCAATCTGGTAAGCGGGAGAAGGATCTGAGCATGTCTTCGATGTCTTGACGAAGACACTCTTGAGACCGGGAGAGGCCTCAGTCCCAGGAGCCCGCGGTCTCGACTTCGGTCAGTGGCTTCTCGGACCTTCCGGCGAGCCAACCAACTGACGAGGGCATGGTCAACGAAGTCGAAATAGTTATCAACCCAATCGATCTGCTGTCGCCGATTCCTTGGAGAGGACCTTGGCCCTTGTTTTCCCCTTCTGGAGTCCCTATCAAGGAATTGGTCCCTGACCTCGGGAAATCACCGGCCCCGCCAGTATCTCCCAAGCGACTGAGTCGGCCTGCCCGATCTCGATCAAGGTCTAGGACTCCCTTGACTGACAGGCCGAGGAAGGGCCATAAGCGCTCTAAAAAGAGGCAACGCCATCGGTCGTCCTCGTCCTCCTCGGATGAGGAGAGGCTCTGGCGGAAACTCCGTCGCACTACGAGGACCTCATGTGGCAACAGCTAATTTTGACTGGGCACAAGCTTACCCAGGCTTCTATACCAGCCATTACTTGGCTTTTGCTTTCCAGGCCGAAGCAGACTCCTTTGGAGCCAATAAATTTGGTTCCCCAGCCCACGGGGCTAGCAAAACCACCTGTTCTGCCAAAAAACGGTCTCTCCACCAGTTGTGGTGGAACCACCGCCTAAACAGCCTGTGGAAGGGGCTCCTTCTAAGGACAACAGATCGGACACCGGACTCCCCCGGCACTTGTCGGTCATGGTGACTCTGGACCGTCCCCAGCGAGTCGAGGGTGACCTGGGCGGTAGGCCATTATATCCAGATTCCTCGGACTCGGATGGCACCGGTTTACATTCTTGTCCAAGGGATGATGAATTGACCACTGGCCTGGAGACGGAGGAAGGTCCCTCGGCTTTCCAAGGGATCCTTCGCCTCATCTCTGAATCTACAGGGATGCCCCTGGAGCCTATCCAGAAAAAGTCGGAGTACCCTCTTACGGACATCTTTAAGAGTGGGGATACTCCAGTGGAGGCCTTTCCTGTGGCTGAGGCCATTGTTGGCCTGGCCCTTGAACTTTGGCAATATCCTGCCTCTTGTCCAGCTCCATCTGTCCGCATGGCCCGCAAGTACGAGGTGCCCATGGGATCCCTAGCGGGGTTCACAGAGCGCCCTTTGGCTGAGAGCCTGATGACTGCCTCTGTGTTCAGGCATACTGGCAGTTCTGCCGATACAGACCTACCCCCTGATAAAGAGTCCAAGCTTTTGGATCATTCAGCCAGGAAGGTCTGTGTGGCTTCCTCCTTGGGCCTTCGTCAGGCAAGTTCGGCCATCATCATGGCACACTTCTCCCACGTCCTTCTCATTTCGCTGGATGAAGTCCTTCTACATCTCCCCGCGGACATGCAGACCACGGTCAAGCAGGTCCGGGATCAGGGCTGAGCTGTTGCCAAACAGCAGCTTCAGACAGCCCTGGACATTGCGGATTACTGTGCCCGTTCGATGGCTGCTGCAGTTGCCTCTCGTCGCAGGGCTTGGCTGCGGCTCTCCTCCTTTCCAGCAGATACTCAGCACAAATTAGCTGACGTGCCCTTCTTTGGGGCCGACTTGTTCGGCCCAGGAGTGGCCGGTCACCTTCAGCGCTTTGAGCAGTCCAGTGCCACCTTGGACGCTACTTCTGCCAAGGGTTCTTTGGGCAAGACCCAGTAGAAGAAGTAGAAGAAGAAACCTTTTTGGCACTCTTCCCCTGCCGCTCAGCAGTCCTTCTTCCAAGGGGGACAGCAGCACCAGCATCGTCAGCAGGCTCAAGCTCGGCACTCTCAGCCCAAGCCTGGACCCCAACAGGCCCGTAAAGGAGGCCGAGGTGCAGGTCCTGGAGCCTCCTCCTCCAAGCCTGCTCAGTGACGGGGCAAGGGCTGTCCGCCCCTCTCCCGTTACCTCAGCTCTGGGTCCTCCCATGGGGGGGGCCAGCTCCACCACTTCCTTTCCACATGGTCCGCTGTCACTACGGGCTGGTGGGTTCTCGAAGTGGTTGGTCAGGGACTGCCTCTGGAACTCGAGCAGTACCCTCCAAACCGAGCCCACGCCCCTCAGGAGGAGAGAGTATCCACTCAGACTCAGTCGGCTCTCAGAGACGGCATTGCTCAGCTCCTCCTCGAGGAGGCAGTTGCTCCAGTGGCGGATCCTCCAGCAGACCCAGGCTTTGCCTTCAGGTACTTCCTGGTGCCCAAGCAGACTGGCGCCCCATTCTAGATCGGTATGACCTGAATAAATATCTGGGGTCATGCACCTTTCGGATAGTCACTCTGTCCCAGATCATACCATCCTTGGAGCGAAACATGTGGTTCTGTTCACTGGATCTGCAGGACGTGTTTTTTTTCATGTCCCAATCCATCCGTCCCATCAGCGGTTTCTCCGCTTCAGGGTCGAAGGGACCCTGTATGAGTTCTGAGCCATGTCGTTCAGCCTGTCATCGGCCCCATGGGTCTTCACCAAATGCATTGCAGTGGTGGCAGTCCATCTCCAGCGTCGGGGGGGGGGGGGACCAGGATTTAACTCTTACCTTGAAGATTGGCTCCTAGCAGGTTCCACGCAACAGGAGGTGGAGTGGTCCAGGGACCTGGCCCTCCAGACCTGCTCTCAGCTCGGTCTCCTGATAAATGAGGCTAAGTCGGTACTCATGCCTTCTAAGGTAATGGGCTTCATCAGGGCAGAGTTCGACTGTTGTCAAACCACAGCTCGGCTCTTGGCGGACAGGGTGGAGGTTCTTTCCTCCTTTGCAGTTGCGCCCTGCCCAAGACTTTCTGCTTCTTCTGGGCTACATGGCGGCATGCATCTCAGTGGTCTGTTGGGCCCGGTTGCACATGCGCCCCCTCCAGTGGGAGCTGGCCACCCAGTGGACTCAGCGCCACAGTCATTTCGACCAGCTGATCACTGTAACCCAGAAGATGTGGGATGCTGTCCTTTGGTGCACCGCCCAAGACTGATTGCAGGAAGGGGGATCCCGTTTGTCCGCCCCGAGCCGACTGTTGTCCTGACGACCGATGCCTCTCTCATGGGCTGGGGATCCTACGTGGGGGACAAAAGGGCCCACAGGCTGTGGACCCCCGAGGAGTCCTGATGCCACATCAGCCTGTTGGAGGTCAGAGCGGTCAGGCTGGTGTTGTCAGCTTTCGCTCCTCAGCTCCGGGGTCAAGTGGTTAAAGTCCAGACAGACAATACCACAACCATGTACTACCTCAACAAATAGGGCAGTACGCACTCCCGTCTGCTGTGCAAGGAGACGATCCGCATTTGGACCCTCGTGAGCTGACTGGAGGCAGATCTCCTAGCCATCTATGTGGCAGGAGCCTCAAACCAACTGGCAGATGCTCTCAGCCGCTTAGGCCAGACATCCCACGAGTGGTCTCTCCATCCAGAGGTAGCCTACAGCCTGTTCTCCCATTGGGGCAAACCGCTAGCGGACCTGTTTGCCTCCAGGAAAAACACCAAGCTGAGGCTGTTTCATGCCCACCCCCATCAGCAGGGTTCACTGCAGGGGGATGCCTTCTCAAGGCTGTGGACCCCAGGCCTCCTCTACGTCTTCCCTCCATTTTCCTTGATCCACAAGGTGCTCCTCAAGATGAGGAGGGGCAAGATGAAGGTGGTCCTGGTAGCCCTAGACTGGCTGCGCCAGTTCTGGTATCCAGATCTCCTCAGCCTCAGCAGCAGGCCCCCGGAGCGGCTTTGCACACGCCCGGACCTGGTCTCTCTCAATCAGGCGAAGGTATTCCATCCGGACCTTCAATCCCTGCACCTCACAGCCTGGTACCTGAGCGGCTGGAGTTCCAGGCTTTGGGTCTTTCCGATGATGTCTACACCGTTGTGGAGGCATCTAGAAAGGAATAGACTAGGAAATGTTATGCCTTCAAATGGAAAAGGTTTTCCATTTGGTGTCAGGGCAAGGGCCTTGACCCTTTATCCTGTCCAGTGGCTAACATTCTCGACTACCTTTGGTCTCTCTCCAAAGGGGGTCTAAGGTCATCGACCCTTAGGGTGCACCTGGCAGCCATCTCTGCTTACCGGGCATGGGCCAGTCAGCCGACATTGGTGCAGGAGACAGTGGTCGGGTGCTTTTTCAAAGGCCTGGATCACATATCCCCTCTGGTGCATGAACCTCCACCTCCATGGGATCTGCTGCTGGTACTGGCAAAACTCATGGGCAAGCCATTCGAACCAATGCACAAGTGTGCACTGTCACACTTGTCATAGAAGATGCCTTCCTGGGGGCTGTCATGTCTGCCAGAAGGACAGTGGCACTCCAGGCACTTTCAGTGGACTCCCCTTTTCTGGTCTTCCACAGGGACAAGATCATCCTGCGCCCCCACTCGAAATTCCTTCAGAAGGTGGTATCAGAGTTTCACCTTAACCAGGTCTTAACTCTGCCGGTTTACTACCCTAATTACACCTCAGAGGCCGAGTACAGGCTCCATACTTTGGACCTGAGATGTGCTCACTCCTATTATAAGGAGAGGATGGCAGAAATTCGGGGAGAGGTTCGCCAGCTGTTCGTCACTTATGCTGAAGCCGCTTGTGGCAGACCTGCAGCAAAATGGACCATTGCAAGGTGTATTACATCATGCATAGGTCTGTCCTATGAGTTGGCAGGCAAGGAGCCTCCCAGAAGGATAAGAGCTCATTCTATCCTCCATACTGCTGCATCGGTGGCTGCTTCCAGGGACATCCCTATCCAGGAAATCTGCCGGGCTGCTACCTGGAAGTCGGCAAACACCTTCATCATCCATTATCACATTGACCTTGAGTCACACCGGGATGCTGGTTTTGGGGCCTCAGTTCTCCAATCTCTATTCCCTAAGTAGGGAGTGTGTGCCTTGCCTCCCTCCTCCTGGAGAACTGCTAGGAGTCTGTCAATGAATGTGCATGAACATTTTCACGCTCCTAGAAGAACAGGTTACTCACCTGTAACAGTAGTTGTAGGAGTGGTATATGTTGTTCATCCACACGGACCCACCCGACCTCCCCGGCTGCGGACACACACCGCCTGGCTTCCAGCGGGCTAAGATCTGGCATCATGGGGCGGAGCCGAGCGATATACCACCCGGTGGGTGGGTGGAAGAGCCAGCTTGAAGACTTCCCGTGGATCTTAAAGAGGAAGGAGACATGCCAATGAGTGTGGATAAACAACACATACCACTCCTAGAACTACTGTTACAGGTGAGTAACCTGTTTTTACCGCATACTCTGAATGTCCACTGGACACTTCATTTTTATTTGAACTGTACCGGTCCTTCAAGGAAGACTGATCAGTTGCTGTGTTTGTGTCTTTTGCTCCCAAGTCTCAGGGAGCACCAGTTACTAAACAGACCTTGTCAAAGTGGTTAGTTAACTGCATATTTTTCTGTTACCAAAAATACGACAAGCCAGTACCAGGATTGGTTAAAGGCCATTCCACCAGGGGAGCTGCCACTTCCTTTGCCTCTTTGAGAAACGTTTCCACTGCAGACATTTTTGCAGCTACCACCTGGAGCTCTGTTCACACATTCGTCAAGCACTACAGCTTGGACATGGCTTCCAGACATAGGACTGGGTTTGACCTTGCAATTCTCCATGGCCTGCTCTCCTAAACCTTTTCTGGCTGCTTTTTTTTTTGCCTCCTCCCATACTAATCTGTTCCTTCTCCCTTGATTTCTTGGGACTCGGTCCTAATGGTTATTGCCTGCTGCAAGAGCTCTGACTCGAAGTAAGATAGTACAGTTACATAAGAACTTATTGTAATAGTAGGTCTTCGAGAAGAGCTCTTGCAGCAGGCACTGCTTTCCTTCCCTCCTTCCCCCTGGTATTATTTCTGCCTTTCCTTTGGGCAAGAACCTACCCGGTTCTCCTTCCATCTTAGACTCTGGGTCTCCGGTGGGAGAACTGAGGTGGGTCTGAAGATCTGAAGACTGCTAGCTAGAAGGTTTTTGTGGGATCCTGGTGCCTGGTGGTTTAGTCCTAAGGGTTACTGCCTGCTGCAAGAGTTCTTCTCAAAGATCTACTGTTACAGTATGTTCTTACATAACTGTACTTTATGCTGCTAGTGAAAATTCAGATGGACAGCACTGTACCCCGGCGCTTTGAATCTCTGTTTCGAAGCGCCAGGGTATAGTGCTGTCTGTCGGTATGTGAGCACACAAATGTTTTCACTAGCAGCATTACTCCGTATTTCTGACTGTATTTTTTTTTATCCTTTTCTGCTGTATATATTGAGGTCCTTTAGTCTCTCTTTGTAAGGCTTTTGATGCAGACCCTGCACCATTTCATTTGCCTTCCTCTGGGACAGCCTCCATTCTGTCTATATACTTCCAAAGATGTGGTTGCCAGGACTGTAAACAGTACTCTAGGTGGGATCTTACCAGCAGTCTATAAAGAGGCAGCACCACCTCCCTCTTTCTGTTGACGATACCCATCCCTTTGCATGCCAGCATCCCACTAGCCCTCCCAATTACTTTGTTGCGCTGCCTGGCTACATTTAGGTCATCCGAAAATATTGCCTCCAGGTCTCTTTCCTGTTTGATGGCCGTCGATATAACAAGGCATAAATTAGTGTCAGAGACTTGATTACCGGCCTTCGCTAATCAAAGTAAAAAATGATTAGCAAGTGGACGAAGTTGATTAACAGTTACCAAAAATTGATATTTTTGCTCAAAACCCCATAAAATGTACTTATCTTGCTCTATTGATAAACAATACACATTTATACTAGTTTCTGAGACTATGTTTTATTTAGCCATTTCCAGAATACAGCAGCAGCACATACATTTTAAGAGTCGAGATAGGATGTCTGCCAAAGCAGACCATGAATTTGTGAGTGTGATCGTGAGACATGACAAATTAAACTTAAACCCCTTCCCCAGCGTAAAACTGCACTGGGACCGTGATTGACCACACAGTTACCAACAAAGATTGCGTGCGATCTTTTATGCTACCGTTCTCCACCAGGCATGTAGCTGGTAATTCTGGCCTGTTTTGAGGGTGAGGGACCTGGGGGTGGTCCACCATCCTCAGCTGCCAGATCACCAGGATGTCTTGGTTTAGCACTAAAAAATATGTCTACAGCCCTGTCTTGCCCTTGAATTCAGCTGGAGGGGGCCCTGCTTATTAATGTGAATCAATGTGTCTACAGTATCCTCTGACAGACTTCCTCTCCAGTCAGTTTTTACCTTGTTCATAGTTGAAAAACGCCTTTCTACAAGTGCATTAGACACAGAAAATACTCTCAACACATTGACAAGCTTCAGCAGATTTGGATAAGAATTTTGGAAATCACATGCCAGCTTTGACCAGATAGCAGAGGCAGAAAGATTGATGAAATTGGTTTGAGCAAACATCTTAAACTCTTGCCATTCTGCAAGTAGCAGATTGCTGTCACACTCAGGCTGCTGAAATGCTGAAAGTGGTCAGCTACTGCAGTAATGTCACTGTTACCATACAGCTCCAGTTCCTTTCTGTCTGTAACTGCCGGCCAAAGTCCGTTATCTAACAGTTTTGTACGGTTATAGATATTACTTTCATCAGTCAAACCAAACCTTTGTTCACAACAGTTCTCAGTGTTTGTAATGTATTTCTTAGTTTGCTGTTTAAAAGTTTTGACAACTTGGCCACCAAAATGTGTTAATTTCACACCCAAGTGTGTGACTTGAGCACATGATCCTGAAAGAACATCAGATCCGTTTTTTAAGAGAATGTCAAGTTCGCTGCCACCTATGGGACCACTTTGCTTAGCATGGTTAAGAGAGTTTCTCAAGTTTCAACGGAGCTAAATAGCTCTGGTGTCTCAGCTACTTCTTTCTGAAGTGCTAGTGAGAACCTGGCATGTGGCTGAAGCAGCTATTCAAAATACGAAAGGTGTGACACCATTTGGAATTTAGTCATAATTTGTAACACACCCTTGGCTTTGGCCTGGTCATGAGTTGGGTCTGTGGCCATAGATTCTAAATGGGCACAAATTACGGGGAATGATTTGGTAACATCACGGGTGGCAAGAGGTTTATGCTACACCCGTGTGCTATGGGCCTTCTTGGGCTTTTCAGCTGACATCCCTATGGCCTGGGCAAAGGACTGTAACTCCCTGAGTCTCTTAGGACTTTTCTGATAGAGATAAAGCAGGTGGGTCGGAAAATTTGAAACGTCGTTGAAATAGGTGTTATCCAAAGCGTCTTTTATGGCCAGTTCTAATCTGTGTGAGAAACATTGAACACCAACTAACCACTGTATGTCCTCCCTTAAAAGAGCAGCAAGACACCGTCGTGCACCCATGTTGACAGATGCCCCATCAGCCCCAAACCCAACCATGTTTTTTATATTAAGGCCAGACTCTGTAAAAATGTCTAAAAGGAGACTGTTCAGTCCCTCACTTATTTATTTTTTATTTAGCTTTTGTTGACCGGGTAAGTGCACTAGACAAATCTTGCCTATTTTCAGGCACGACCCGGGGGAAGGGGATACAGATGAATGCCAACTGACCTTGAACCAGATTAAGCTGTTGGTGGTATTTTTAGTGAATGAGGGAAATTTGGCCAGACACCGGGAAATTCCCTACTCTTTCGATAAGTGCCATGGGATCTTTAACATCCACCTGAACTACCACCAATCCAGGCAGATGGGACCTCGGTTTAACGTCTCATCCGAAAGACGGCACCTCAGAAATGCAGCACCCCTCTCATGCTGCATTACAGTGTCAGTACTGGGATATTAACCCAAGTGCCAGATGTGGGAACTGAACCCACTTGTGCCATCTCATTCAGCTTCATTCGTAAAAACTTAAGTCTCCACTTGACCATTGATGGGATTTACATAAATTACATAAACCAGTTCCTTTTCAATTACACCACTGTCAGTACTACTGTCCATAAGCACTGAAAAATGATTAGCATTTTTTGACTGTTGCCAGCAGGTTTTCTTATAGGTGCTTGCCACTAACAGCGTCAATGTCTTTATTGCCCAAATGAACTCCATGGCGCTTTTGTTGTTCTGTTATTGTTTCAGACTTTTTAATAGGGATGTCCTCTTTGGCCATCATATACTGGATCTCCATCAGCCTGCCTAGAATCATTGTATGCTGTACCTCTGCATTACTGAAAGCTCTGCCTGCAAATAAACACGTTTTAAGTCTCGGTCCAAACCCCTATCCCCCCATTTTAAACTTACCAATTGTTGTATGGCGATTTATAACAAGTGGTGACCTTGTTCTACTAAATTTGAAAATGTTAACAGCTTTCTTATGCTGCTGTCAGAAGATGTTTCCGGATGGTATCAACTTTTAACTGGGGGCCTGCAGTTAATGCCTCACTGAAGTTCCTCAACCCACGTAGCTCACCTCTGTACTCACAGCACAATTTGCAACTAACACGCACTGCACAGGCTCCCTCATTGCTAATCTGTAGCCAGTTTTTTTCTGGATCATATTTTTAGCACTATCCCTCTGCAGTTGCTAATTTAACTCCAGTCATGTTGGACTGTAATTATTAAAAAGTTTGAAGTTAGCAAAACAATGTGTCAGGGTGTGCAACTACTTAAATTAACACATGATGAGGCTTTTCCTGAAAAAAAGAAGATGGCAGCGCGATATGTGCCCCCCAGCCCCCTCCCCCAGTTGCTGGCACTTCTCAGACCAAACCCTGTTCCTAACTGGGGCAGTCCCTCCCATTGTGACTCGGGGCACAAGTCTTTTTAGTTCCCTCATGGATCTCTGCAAAGGGCAGGCACATAGTCTATTCTGTGTGTTCCCAAGTTCACCGTAAAGAGCAGGGCACAGCACTTAGCAGGACACATTTTCTGGTCCCCTTGGATTCCCTGCAAAGCTGCAGGGCATAACTTAGTCTTTCTGTTCCCAAATTGTTCACTGCAAGTGCAGGGCACACATCATTGACAACATGAGCACTGGCACATAATTTTTAGTGCCTGGTTCCCCATATCTCTGCAAAGCAAGTCTTTTTCCCAAATGTTCATTGCAGATGCAGGGCACGCAACATAAGCAGGGCACAATAAATATAGGGCAGAGTACAGAGCTCTGCAAAGCAGGGCACATTAAATTAGTATTTTCTGTTCCCAAATGTTCACTGCAGATGAAGGGCACACAAGCAGGGCTGGGCACATTAAATAAGTTCTGGTTCCTCCAATCTCTGCAAAGCAGGGTACATTACTTAGTCTCTTTTTCTGTTCCCAGATTGTTCACTACATGAGGGCACACAACTAGCTGCAGGGCACACACATCTCTGCAGAGCAGGGCACATTAACTTGGTCTTATTCTGTTCACAAATTCACTGCAGACGAAGGGCATACAAGTCAGGGCACATAAAATATAAGATCTTATCTGTATCAATTTTAAACCATTCATCACCTCTGGGTATGTGGCCGGAGGTCACGACCCCTCGGGAGCCTTTTTTTTTTTCCGATGGGCGGAGTGGACGCACCGATGGCACCTCCCTCGAGGCCGACGCATTGCGTGGTGCTCGTGGGCTGGCCATTAGGCGTCGTCGACTCCGCCCTCCCACTGGTTCTTCATCTCCCGCCTTAGAGGTTGCACCTTGTGAGGAGCTGCTCTGCAAGAGGCCTACTTCAGCCGTATCGATGCCGAAAGTTTAGACACCGTGTTATCCTGCCAGTTCCGTTTTTGCCACCACTCGACACTACTGTGGTAAGACTGTTCCTTTCTTTATTTGTTAGGGACGTCAAGTCTTTTGTTTAGCTTGGTTTGCCGTGGATCATGTCTCGGTCGGGGTGCAAGAAATCGTTGAAGACAGGGTGGCCCCCTATGCAACGGTGCCCGTGCGGCCGCCAGTACTCCGTCACTGACCAGCATGACCGTTGCCTCGCGTGTCTTGGCCCACTTCATGAGACGGATTCACGCGATGCCTGCTTCTCCATGGACTGTCGTGTCATCGAGCAATGGGCGTGGAAAGTTGGACGAGCTCCACCGACTTTTGGAGGATGGGCACGCACTCATCGGGCCAATCCACAGCCTCTCAGCCTTTCCTCCGGGTCCCCTCCCAGTTCTGTACAGACCATGGAGATGGGGGCTTCTGCTTCTAGTAGCCTCGCTGTTGCAGAAGCCCCTTCTGTGATGCAGGAGGCCCTGTCCTTCCCCGCTGGGGGTGGGGCGGAGGCATCGCAGTGGCAACGCCTTTGGGGGCGAAGGCTCCCCCGGTGTCATTTTCATTGGGCTGGGAAGCCTGGATCTGTGCCGTCTTGGGCCTCGGCACCGTCTCCGCTGTTGACACCATTCGTGGTGCCGATGGTGCTGACGGCGCTGTGGGTTGTTGTACGGTGCCATCTTCGACAGCTTCTTGCCTCGACGCCATTCGCAGCACTGAGGTTGAGGATGGCGCCATGTCTAGTTCTGGTGCTGCTTGTGGCACCGAGCAAGGACACAGTGCCATGGGGGTGTCATCCTTGGCATCGCTCAGCTGTTGGTGCCATCATCAGCACCATCTCTGACTTCGGCGCCTCTCGCGGCGCCATGGGTTGGGACGGCGCCGTGGCAGACATAGACTTCGCTTCTGCTACCACCCTCGGCGCCGTGTCTTCAGGCACTGTTCGTGATGCAGTTGGAGATTTCAGTGCCGGCTCTGGTGCAGACACCAGGATTGGTACCCCTTCGGGTCAGGATGGTGCTGGCGCCGCGACTTCGTCTGGTACCACTCGGGTCTCACTCTCCCCGGAGAGGGATTCGGACTCTGATTCAGACAAGCTGTCTGACTCTTTGGAGTAGGCAGCCCACATGGACACCCTCTGACTCTTTGGAGTTGGCAGCCCACATGGACACCCTGGTAGTTTTCTTGGCTGACCAGAGCCAGCCCCCCTCTGAGGGATGGGCAGTTGCCCCCCGTGTCCAGGGTCAGGGGTGCTGACCAGCAGACAGTGGTGCAGGCCACTATTGCTCTGCAGCCTGGGCTTGGAGGGTTTTCTGTCCCCTCAGTTGTGGTAATCCCTCAGGTGGTGTGCCTGGATCACCCAACTTGAGGGCCGATCAGAGCATCTACAGGAGGGGAGGGTGCTACTCCCTGGGTGGTCAGCTGCCTAGGCTGGTCTGTAGAAGGAGAAGGGCTCTTTCGGACTCCAAGGGGTCTGGGTTCGAAGCAGCGACCCTTTTCTGGGACTCACCCAGGTTCGGGAAGGAGTCGTAGCATGGATCACTGTCCTTCTCTCTCTCGGTCTCCTCGAGAGAGCCCTGGTCTTTGGAGGGTAGGGACTGTCCTTTTGGAATTCCACAGTCCCGGTCACCTTGCAGGAGGGAATCTTCAGGGCATAGCCTAGGCAGTTCCAGAATGGTTGATCAGCTGTCGGCTGTAGAGTTTTCTGGAGCCCCTTCTACCTCTGGGGCCCCTGGTGCGCTCTCTTGCCTGGACAGAGGACTGTCGCCTTCTGCTGTTGGCCTTGTTCCCACTCCTCTGTCACCTTGTCCTGCACTCCCAGGCTTTCTTGGTTCTCAGGGACCTCTCTCCTGGGAGCAGTTCAGAAGTGTGGCTGTTCACTTCCCTTCATATGTCAGGGCCATGGACAGACAGGTGTTTCACCATATCCCTGAGCAGGCAACCCTTGGATCCCTGAGGTCCTCCGCTTCTTCATCCCCCTCTTCGGGGGAGAGGTGCCATCTGTCCACATCTCTCCTCCTGCTGCTGATCTCACAGATTATCAGCATTTCCTCATGAGGATGATGGAGGACCTGCATGTCACCCCACCCACTCAGCACAATCCGGAGCACTTGATGCGTGCTTTCCTATGCGATTTCAGTGCGGACACCCTTGTGGTGCCCGCCTGGCCTGCTTCTTTTCAGGAGGCATCATTGCGATTCTGGTAAAGACCCTTTTCCGGAGTCCCAGCCCCTAGGGATCTGAGCCAGAGGTATTGTGCCCCGAGTCTCCAGGTTGTATGCCTTATCCTCAGTCAGGACTGGCTGGCTGGAACTTCAGATGGGCTTCACATCCCTCCCGTGACCGGCCCCCGGATCAAGATTCTATGGATTTTGACTTCTGGGGGCAGGAGGACGTTCTACTCGGCACAGTTGCTTCTTTCAGTTTCTGCACATCAGGCTCACTATGCTACCTATGATAGGTTTCTGTGGTCCAGGCTAGGTCAACTCCTAGCCTTTATGCCTGATATGGAGGTAACCAGACAAGCCATTGCATTCTCTGCACGTGGCCAGGAGCTAGCAAGGCACTAAGCGAGGGCATCTTATGACGCCAGTGAGGTAGTTACCAGGGTCGTAGGGACAGCGATCTGCACTAGGCGATCGGCATGGCTGGTTCTTTCCCGGTTGTCACCCTTGGCCCAGCTTAGGGTGAATTCCTCCTCTTACCAGAGAACCCATCTTTTCTCCCGTAGGGTGAGGCGGTGTCTGTCGGGCCAGTTCCTACTCCCTCCGGGGGGTCCCCATCTAACTCTCCCCACTCTCTGGCCTCACCAGGCCCGGAAAGCTTCTCTCTCTCTGTGTCTCACCCACTGAGGGCTAAGGGACTTTGTCCTTTAGGGTTGGGGCCCCCTTCAGGGGGTGCTTGGTACTCACTCACAGGTGATGAATAGTGAAGATTGACACAGATAAGATATGAAAATTATGTACCTACCGTAATTCCTGATCTTTCTGTGTATCTTCACCGTTCATCACAGTCCCACCCTCCATTCCCCTGGGGCCTCAGTTTCTGGGTCCCCCTTCCTCTGTGTGCCCTTCTCTCTCCCCCTTTCCCTTTCCGCTGGTCAGGGCGGGGTGACCTTGGGCACTCGGGGATTTTTACTCCCTGTTAGGTGGGAGAGAGGCACCTTCTCCTTAATGCTTGGCTCCACCCGTTGGGGTGGGAGTTGGTGGTTGCCCTCTCTTCTTTTCTCTCTCACCTTCTCTGTCCTACTCCGTCCTTGTCCTTAGGGACTTATCCCTCAAGTTATTTAAAAAAAAAAAAACAACTTTGTTTCTCACCTCCAGTTGGATGGTTTTAGGGAGAGTACAGCCCTGTATCCTGTCCTTTCTCACAGACTAGCCCCTTCTAGGGATGTGGATATGTTGTTCAATCCAGATTTCTTGGCAGGTACCTTGCCGCTTTAAGATGGGCTGGAAGGTCTTCAAGTTGGCTCCTCCCACCCACCCAGGTGGTAAAACCCTTGGCTTCGCCCCATGACGCCAGATCTTCCTTACCGATTCGAAGCTCAGGTCCCTCCTTAGCGCTCCCGTGTTTTGTAGGCCTGGATTCTGACTCTTCAGATTTTTGTCCTAAAATTATTTTAAAACTCACTCAAGTTCGGTCTTCACCTATCGTAGCTGCGATGGAAGACAAGTCCGGCCCTGGGTTCTGCCGGTGCCCTTGTGGGCAGAAGATGTCCTGCACCGACTCTTTCGCCATGTGCATTTACTGCCTTTGGCACAACCATGATCCCCAGGCTTGCAATGCGTGTCTCTCCTTTTCTCCATCGGTGTTGGAGTACTGCTGCTGTCTGACCAGCTATCGGGCGACTGGAGAAGAGGTGTCTCTGCCGTCAAATCGATGGAGGTCTGGTGGTGTCCGCAGCAGTGGGCTCTGCTGAACAACTGGAACAGCTTATGGCCCTCGGCGAGGAGGCAGCCCAGGCAGTGGCGAGCTCCTTCTCGGCCTCTGCGTTTATTCCTCTTCCTCGGGGTTCCTCCTATATGGCTTCCTTCCGGGAGCTTTGTCAGTACCTCTCGACTAAAGGAGAGGGTCCTTTTGGGTCTTTTCCCGCTTGATCCAAAAACCGGGATCACAAAGGTAAGTCCCAGCATCGACATTCTTAGGAGCGGGAGAGGTCTTGCTCCATGAATCGTCTCCTCTTGACTTCGGTCGAAGTTGTGGCCCGGGCCGCTGGTTTCACGGAGTCCCCGTTAGACCAGCCGGCCAAGACTTCTGTCGATGAGGCCGAGATCTTTCTTGAGCCCACTGACAGATTGTCGACTGAGGAGACCGACATCTCTCTTCCTCAGACACTGGTACCTCCACTGCCCTCTGGGGACTTGACCCTTGAGCCCGAGTTCCCCGGCCAAGGATTCTGAACCAGAGGGTATCCCCTGCTCCTTCCTTGGCCCACCGCTGACATCGTCGACAGTCTCGGTGCTCTTCTGCATTGGGTCGGCCCCGCCGACAGCGTTGATCCTGGTTCTGACATCGCGGAAAGTGGCATCGCCGCTTGCTCTCTTCTTCCTCCTCCTCCACCGAGGAGAGGCTTTAACACAAATTGCGTCGATGCTATGAGGACCTTATGTGGCAGCAAATTATTTTAACCGGTGGTCAACTGGTGTCGGCTCCCACCCCGGCGATTAAGTGGCTGTCGCCCAATCGGCTGAAGCAGTCTCCCACCCCCGGTTCCTCGGTCGAGGAGCAGGTTCTGGCGTTGATTACTCGGCCTAAACCAGGTGCTCCGCCCATAGTGGCGGCACCCCCACCTCTTCAGCCGAAGACTGGGGCACCGACCAAGGATTCTTGGTCAGGTCAGGGTTTGCCCCATAGGTTGTCGGTCACTCTCACCCCCAATTGTCCTTGGCTAGTGGAGAATGGCTCAGGTGGTTGGCAGCTGTTTGCGGACTCTTCGGAGTCCGATGACTCCTCGCTGTATTCCTATTCACTCGACCTGGAATCTTCAGGGGTTCTGTCGGTAGATGAGAGCCCATCCTCGTTCCTGGGTATTCTTTGACTCATCTCGGAGTCCACTGGGATGAAGCTGGAACCCATGCTAAAACGGGCCAGATACCCTCTCACTGAGATTCTGGATAATGGGGACTCCTCCTCAGAAGCCTTCCCCATGGCCCGAGGCCATTGTGGGTCCGGCTCTGGAGCTCTGGCAGCGCCCGACCTCTTGTCCAGTGCCTTCGGCCAGGATGGACCGCAAGTATGCGGTCCCTACCGACTCCCTCTCTGGTTTTTCGGAGCACCCCTCAGCTGAGGGGTTGGTAGCCAGTAGTGTATTCCGGCGCTCCAGAAACACTAGGGATGTGGACAAGCCCCCAGATAAAGAGTCCACAAAGCTGGACTATTCCGAGAGGAAAGTCTACGCTGACGCCTCCTTAGGCCTTCGTCAGGCTAGCTCGGCTGTTCTGATGGCACATTTCTCCCACGCCCTGTTGGGCTCCCTGGATGAGGTGCTTCCTCATCTCCTGGCCGACCTTCAGACTACGGTCAAGCAGGTTCGGGATCAGGGAAGGGCGCTGGCTAAACAACAGCTCCAGACTACTCTGGACATCGGAGACTCTTGTGCCTGGTCAGTAGCGGCTGCAGTAACCATGCGCCGCAGGGCTTGGTTGCGGATCTCGACCTTCACGGTGGATACCCAGCACAAGCTAGCAGATGTCCCCTTTTTGGGCACCGACTTGTTCGGGCCCGGGGTAGAGGGTCATCTCCAGTGGATCGAGAAGTCCAGCACCACCTTGGACTCAGTCGCATCTGCCCAGAAGGACAAAGGCCGCCATCAGCAGCATAAGCCCTTTTGTCCCTCCGCTCCTGCGGTACATCTGGCCCAGCAACACAAGCAGCAGGGCCAGCAGGCTCATTTTTGGTGTCCTAAGGCCAAGTCCATTGCTTCCTCGGTCAGGAAGCCTGGGGGAAAAGGTCCGGGCGGCCCCTCGGCTGGCTCTTCCTCCAAGCCTGTCCATTGACGGGTTGCGGGGTGCCACCCCAACCCTGTCACACCTCCCCTGGTTCCCTCCGTGGGGGGCTGGCTCAGCCACTTCCTTTCCACCTGGTCCATTATCACCATGGACCACAGGGTGCTGGAGGTGGTTGGCAGGGGCCTGCCTCTGGAATTCGAGCAGACACCTCCCTTTCGAGCCCGTGCCCCGCGGGGGGCCACCGGATCCGCAGCCTCTCTGTCGGCTCACTGAGATGGCATAGCCCTGCTCCTCCGAAAGGTGGTAGTCAGCAAGGTGGTGGATCCTCCTCCTTGCCCAGGTGTTTGTGTCCAGGTACTTCCTGGTTCCAAAACGGATGGGGGGCTCGTGCCCCATTCTCGATCTACATGACCTAAATAAGTTCCTAAGGCCGTGCACCTTCCGGATGGTCACTCTGGCTCAGATCATACCATCCCTGGAACTAGGCATGTGGTTCTGCTCCCTGGATCTTCAGGATGCGTTCTTTCACGTCCCAATTTGTCTGTCCCATCAGCGGTTCCTCCGCTTCCGAGCAGAGGGATCCCTTTACGAGTTCTGGGCCAAGCCCTTCGGCCTTTCTTCAGCTCCCAGCATCTTCACCAAATGCATGGCAGTTGTGGCAGCATTCCTGTGGCGCAGAGGGTTCCGGGTCTGCCCTTACCTGGATGACTGGCTGATAGCAGCCCCCTTTAGGTTGGAGGCAGTGCGGTCCAGGGATCTGGCCCTCCGGACTTGCTGTCAACTAGGCCTCCTTATAAACAAGGCCAAGTCGGAACTCGTGCCTTCGCAGGTGATCCAGTTCATCGGGGCAGAGCTCAAGTCTCTCCGAGCCAGAGCCCAGCTCCCGGCAGACAGGGTGAGGTACTTTCCTCCTTTGCCTAATCATTTCTGGTTTGGCAGTTGCGCCCTGCCCGGGACTTCCTGCACCTTCTGGGTCTCATGGCGGCCTGCACCAGTGTGGTCTGTTTAGCCCGCTGGCATATGTGCCCCCTGCAATGGCGGCTGGCCTGCCGGTGGTCTCAGCTCTCCGGTCTTCCAGACCAGCCAGTTTCCATGACGCAGAAGATGTGGGACAGCCTGCAATGGTGGCCCGCCCCAGCTTATCTGCAGGAGGGTAACCCGTTTGTCCGCCCCAAGCCAATGGTCATTTTGACGACCGACACCTCTCTGATGGGTTGGGGTGCCCATCTGGTCCCATCAGGAGTCCTGATGTAACATCAACCTGCAGGAGCTCTGAGCAGTCCAGCTCACCCTGACCGCCTTCCCTCCATTTGTCCGGGGTCAAGTGGTCCAGGTCCAGACGGACAGCACCACAACCATGTACTATCTCAACCGACAGGGCGGGACACATTCCTTGCCCTTGTGCAAGGAGGCTTTCCTCATATGGTCTCTCGTGCTCAGCCTGGAGGCGGATCTTCTAGCCATCCATGTGGCAGGAGCCTCAAAGTCTGGCGATGCCCTTGGCCGGATAGGCGATGCATCTCATGAGTGGTGTCTCCTACCAGAGGTAGTGCAAGATCTGTTCTCCCACTGGGGCACTCCTCACGTGGACCTGTTTGCCTCCAGGGAGAATGCGAAGCTGAGGCTGTTCCATGCCCGCCCCCCTCAACGGAGCTCGCTGCAGGGGGATGCCTTCTCGAGGCCGTGGACCGCAGGTCTCTTTTATGCCTTCCCTCCATTTCCCTTGATCCACAAGGTGCTTCTCAAAGCGAGGAGGGACAAGGAACAGGTGAGTCTGGTAGCCCCAGACTGGCCCCGCCAGTTCTGGTATCCAGATCTCGTCAGTCTCAGCTCCAGGCTCCCGAGGTGGCTTTCAGCCTGCCCGAACCTGCTGTCTGTCAACAAGGGGAAGGTATTCCATCCTGACCTTCAATCCCTGCACCTAACGGCTTGTTTCTTGAGCGGCTAGAGTTCCAGGCCTTGGGTCTTTCTGACGAGGTCCTCAATGTTGTTGAGGCATCCCGTAAGGAGTCGACCAGAAAATGTTATGCCTTTAAATGGAAGAGATTCTCCATTTGTTGCCAGGGCAAGGGGCTGACCCCTTGTCCCGTCGGTATTGGCTACACATTTTGGACTACCTGCGGTCCGCTTTCTCAGCAAGGGCTTCGGTCGATGACCCTGAAGGTGCACCTGGCAGTCATCTCTGCTTACCGGGCATGGGCCGGCAAGCAGTCAGTGGTGCAGGAGAAGGTGGTCTGCCGTTTTTTTCAAAGGCCTAGATCACATATCCCCTCCGGTGCATGAACCTCCACCTCCGTGGGATTTACTGTTGGTATTGGCCAAGCTCATCGGCAGGCCATTTGAACTGATGCACAGGTGTGATATCTCCCACTTGTCGTGGAAAACCGCCTTCTTGGTGGCTAAGGGGGGAGGCACTGAAAAGGAGAAGGGAAATCCCAGCCTCCCCCAACAAAGCGCAGTAGTTAGAGAGGTAAACACCAAGGCAGAGAAGTCAGTAGGGAGCAGGACAGGGATAAATGCAGAAAAAGGTGTTAAGGACAGGGATGGGGCTAAAAGGGCTAAGGCCATAAAAAATAAATGGAAGGTGATGAGTACCAATGCCCGTAGTCTGTGCAACAAGCTCCCTGAACTAGTGGCCTTAATGGAAGAGGGATGCCTGGATATTGTGGCAGTCACTGAAACATGGTACACAGAGAACCATGAGTGTGAAGTCAACATACCAGGATACACAGTCTATGGGAGGGACAGGGTGGGCAAAAGAGGAGGGGGAGTAGCTCTCTATATAAGGGAAGGGATTAAAGCAACAGAACTAAAGAGGACACAGGAAGTTGATGAGTCACTATGGGTCACCCTGGAGACAGGAAATGGCACCACAATCCGCATGGGGGTTGTGTACAGACCCCCATCTCAGGGAGAGGAAATGGACAAGGAAATGATAGAAGGCATACTTAAAATGGCAGAAAAAGGGGAGATATTGTTGATGGGGGATCTGAATATGCCAGATGTTAACTGGAGTACCTTTGCTGCAGGCACATCCAAGAGCAGGGTCATTCTTGATGCCCTACAGGGGTCATGCCTCAGACAGCTAGTGTTGGAACCTACTCGGGAGGGAGCAATCTTAGACCTGGTACTCTCAAATGGGGAAGGAGAAAGGATCTCAGATTTAGAAGTGGGTCGCCATCTGGGAATAAGTGACCACCAAACAGTGTGGTTCACAATAAACACAGCCATAGAGTCAAGCCACACAAAAACCAAGAGTATTGGACTTTAGGAAGTCTGACTTTGGGAAAATGAGAGAGTGCCTTAGAAAAGCACTAGCAAATGGGCAAGAAGGAGGGGTGGAGGAACAATGGGGAATAATCAAAACAGCCATCGCAGAGGCAACAGGCCTTTGTGTGAAGCAAATCAATAAAACAAACGAAGGAAAAAACCACTATGGTTCTCAAAAGAGGTGGCAGGGACGGTTAAGGAGAAAAGGATAGCATTCAGGAAATATAAGGAAACACAGAAGGAGCAGGACAGAGAACTTTATCAGTTAAAGCAGAAGGAGGCAGGGAAGGCAGTCAGAATAGCAAAGGCACAAACTAAGGAAAAGATACCAACTCTGTTAAGAAGCGGGATAAAACCTTTTATAGGTATATTAGGGAGCGAAGAAAGACCAAGGGAAGGATACAGAGACTTAATAAAGGGGAGGGAATGTGGGCAGAGGGTGACAGTGAAAAAGCAGGGATACTGAACGAAAGGAGAGGGAGGTGCCTAAACCAAACAAGGGAGAAACTCTGAATGGGGGGTTGATACCAGTTCATTCACAGAAGAAAGGGTTTTGAAAGAACTCTTGAAACTGAGGGTGGACAAAGCAATGGGGCCTGATGGGATTCACCCAGGAATACTAAATGAACTATGGGTAGAACTAGTAACACCACTGACTACTCTCTTTAACAAATCATGGGAGGATGGAGTGGTACCTGAGGACTGGAGGAGGGTAAATGTGATTCCACTTCACAACAGTGGGAGCAGGGCAGAGACAGGAAACTACAGACCAGTTAGTTTGACTTCAGTGGTAGGGAAAATGATGGAATCACTTCTGAAGGAAAGAATTGTTGAGTACCTAGAGGCCAGCACAGGACCCAAGGCAGCATGGTTTCACAGCTGGAAGGTCATGTCAGACGAACCTAATAGATTTCTTTGACTGGGTGACCAAAGTAGTAGACCAGGGAGGGGCTGTGGATATGGCCTGCCAAGATTTTATCAAGGCATTGGACACACAGTCTTACAACAAAAGATTAATATACAAGTTAGCCAGCCTTGGAGTGGGTCCCAAGGTGGTAGCCTGGATAAATAACTGGCTGGACAACAGGACGCAGAAGGTAATAGTAAATGGAGCCCACAGTGAAGAAAGTAGGGTAACTAGCGGGGTACCACAGGGTTCGGTACTGGGACCTGTCCTCTTTAATATCTTTATAAGTGACATTGGAGAGCACCTGGAAGGAAAGGTATGCCTCTTTGCAGATGACACAAAGATCTGCTACAGGGTTGATGCACAAGGTGGGGTGGAAAGAATGAAAAGGGACTTGGCAAGGTTTGAGGAATGGTCAAATACATGGCGGCTCAGATTCAATGCAAAGAAGTGCAAGGTAATGCATCTGGGAAACAAAAACCCAGGGGAAGAGTATACAGTGTGGGGGTGAGTTAATGGCAACAACAAAAATCGAAAGAGACCTAGGAGTAGTTATATCAGATGACCTAAATTTAGGCGGACAAGCAATATGAGACGGCAGTAAGGAGGGCTGGGGGGATACTGGGATGCATAGGGAAAGGCATCAACAATAGAAAACAGGAAGTTGTTATCTCTCTCTACAGACAGTTAGTGAGACCCCATCTGGAGTACTGCCTGCAGTTCTGGAAACCCCATCTCCGCAAAGACATAGGCAGAGTGGACGCTGTTCAGAGGAGGGCAACCAAAACGGTGCAAGGTCTGCACCAGAAGGCATACGAGGAGAGACTAAAGCAGCTTAATATGTATACCCTTGAGGAAAGGAGGGAGAGGGGGGACATGATAGAAACTTTCAAGTATCTCAAGGGAATTAACAAGGTACAAGAGGGTAGTATCTTTCAGAAGAAGAGATGTGCAAGAACAAGGGGGCACAATTTGAAGACAGAGGGGGGACGGCTCAGAGGTAATGTTAGAAAGTATTTTTTCACAGAGAGAGTTGTGGATGCATGGAACAGCCTTCCTGAGGAGGTTGTAGAGTCAGGAACAGTGGGAGAATTCAAAAATGCATGGGACAGACATAAGGCAATTCTAGTGGGGGGCAAGAGAAAGTAAGCTGTTGATTAAGTAGAATCTGGGTGGGCCAAGTGGTCCTTATCTGCCATCAAATTCTATGTTTCTATCACATCAGCCAGAAGGATTGGGGAGCTCCAGGTGCTTTCTATAGAATCTTCTTACCTGGTCTTCCACAGGGACAAGGTTGTCCTACGCCCCCACCCGAAATTCCTTCCAAAGGTGGTGTTAGAGTTTCACCTGAATCAGGTGTTGACTCTGCCGGTGTTCTACCCGAATCACACCTCGGAGGCCAAATACACGTTTCATACTTTGGACCTGAGAAGAGCGCTTACCTACTATAAAGAGCGTACGGCTGAAGTTCAGGGAGAGGTTCACCAGCTGTTTGTCACCTATGTTGAAACCGCACCTGGCAGACCTGCAGCCAAGCGGACGATTGGCCGGTGGATCACTTCCTGCCTTGATCTCTGCTATAGGTTGATGAGCAAGAAGCCTCCCAGAGGGATAAGAGCTCATTCTACCCGCCATACCCCTGCCTTGGTGGCTGCTTCTAGGGATGTCCCTATCCAGGAAATCTGCAGGGCTGCTACCTGGAAGTAAGGCTCAACGAAAACAGCTCCTCCGCAGATAAAGGTGCTCGAGTCCACACAATAGCCACAGGAAACAAGACTCAGCACTCAAAACATGGCGTAGAAAACTGGCATGTTTAATCAAGCAGACGCTGTGTACTCTTTAGCCTTTTGGGCTTTTTGTGGCGTCTGCTTGATTAAACATGCCAGTTTTCTACGCCATGTTTTGAGTGCTGAGTCTTGTCTCCTGTACCTGGAAGTAAGCACACACCTTCATTTACCATTACCACATCGACCTCAAGTCACGCAGGGATGCTGGTTTTGGGACCTCAGTTCTCCAGTCCCTTTTTCCTAAGTAGGGGTTGCGCGCCTTGCCTCCCTCCCTCCTCCCAGAGAACTGCTAGGAGCCTGCCAAGAAGTGTGGATTGAACAACATATCCACGTCCCTAGAAATTCAGGTTACTCACCTGTAACAGGAGTTCTAGGAGTGGTATATGTTGTTCATCCACACGACCCACCCGATCTCCCGGCCTTCGGCACACAAGCTGGGTTCCAGCGGGCTAGATCTGGCATCATGGGGCGGAGCCAAGGGTTTTACCACTTGGGTGGGTGGGAGGAGTCAGCCTGAAGACCTTCCGGCCCATCTTAAAGAGGCAAGGTACCTGCCAAAAAGTGTGGATGAATATACCACTCCTAGAACTCCTGTTACAGGTGAGTAACCTGTATTTCTGCTTATGTCGAAGTTTATGTAAGCAATAATAACCGACAGGGTGGGTGGTATTGTGCTATCCCGGATCGCCCAGGGGCATAATGAGGCCTGACGCCACAGACTGAGGGCCTTATAGCCCCTGGAAGGTCCGGTATAGCACACTACGCCCACCCTGGAGGGTATTATTGCACTTAGAAAATGGGCACTGTGGAAAAAAAACAAATGTGATAAAAAATTGTTAATAAAAAATTATTTATAATAAGTTTTGTGATTAAATAGTTCCTCCACTTGTATATGAATGAAGGACTTTTGTCCTAATGGAGACTCCATACTTATAAAAGCCAGTGGAATGCTGTTGTTGTCACCAGGGCAGATTGTTTCTTCAGTTAGACTCCACCCCCCCCCATCATGAAATAGTTTTGCCTCCCCACCATGTTATACTAATTTCATTTTTGTTTCAGAGTAGCTTTTAAATCCTTTCTTGATTCAGATGCCAAATGCTGTTGCGGATGGGATTAGGGATGGAAGTGCGGAGAGTTAACGTTAGAGCCAGGTTTGATTGCGGTAAGTTTTAAACCATGCTGAAGTGCCTTTTGTAAGAGGGGTTTTCGTGGAGGCTGGAGGCAGTCGAGAGCGACTTGATAGAGATTATTTTATTTATTTGTCAGAAGTATGGCAGGCAGCAGGAGGCAAGCAGTATTAAACAGATTTTCGGGACAGGCATGTGTTGCCATTGCAAAAGCCGTGCTGCTGAGAGTGCAACTGATGTGAAGCCAAAGGGATTGACGGCTTCTTTTTTTTCTCGGTCTTTCTTGTATCTTTCAGGACCGCAAAACTAAATGCTGGAGTGTGTTTCTTTCTTTTTTTATTGTTAAATAAAAACAGCATTTGTTGGGGAGCGAGTGAGCCGCCAGCTGAAGGAGGGAAAGCGAGCGCGTGGTCCACTCTTTTAGAGTCAGATGTGGATAATCATGGATCAGGAGAGAAGACGAAACTAAGACTTCTTTTATTTTCTGTCTTTTTTTTTTTTTTAAATGTGCCGCCTACTACTGTTTGCCGCAAATAAGCTGATGATGGGAATGGGGTTTTCTCATCCGCCAACTTGGCCGCTAAGCAGGAGAAAAAATGGTGGTAGTTTGAAAGCTGAACATTCTAACTGGCCCAGTAAGCTCAGTGATCAGGTCAGTTGCCACTGGCATTTATTGTAACCCGGGGTCTGTTTTCAGATAGACCAGGGGTCTGGGTAGGTAACTAGCCAATCAGGAGACAGAGTTTTACTTGCCCTTTTTCTAATGCCAGTTATTCTGTGCCTTTAATCCTGGCAGTTCAGTCTTCTGGCTGCTCCCCTTGCAGTTTCTATACAATCTGGAGACAGGTATAAGGTTCAGGGTATGTCCTCCCCGCCCTATTTCTAATTTTTCCCTCCCTCCTTTTTCCTGTTTCCAGAGATTGGGGCCCCTTCCCAATCCTCTTAGATTTCCAACTCTCTTTTTTTCCTCTCTGTTGTTTGTTTCTCCTTTTATTTTGTATATCCTTTCCTTTGTCTGTCCCTTGGACTTCCTTGACCCCCCTCCCAACCCTTTCTTACTTTACGGCGACTTAGAACTGGCGGGAGGGTGGAGTCGATGCCTAACGGCCAACCCCCATGCGCCGTGCAGTGCATCGGCCTCAAGGGCGGCGCCGTCGGTGCATCGACTCCGCCCATCAAAGAAAAGAGCTCCCGCAGGGTCGTGACCTCCGGCCACATACCCACAGCTGATGAATGGTGAAGATACACAGAAAGATTAATAATTACGGTTGGTCATTTCTGGTTCCCTCAATCTTTGCTAAGCAGGGCACATTTTACTTAGTTTCTTTTTCTGTTCCCAAATTTACTGCAAAGTCAAGAGCAGGGCACACAACTAGCAGGGCACATTACTTCTTTAGTTACCAAGATCTCAAAGCAGGCAGGGCTGCTTACTTAGTCTTTTATCTGTTCCCAAATGTTCACTGCAAAGATGCAGGGCACATAACTTAGTAGCAGGGCACATTAAGTTCTGGTTCCTCCATAATCTCTGCAAAGCAGGGCACATAGTCTTTATTCTGTTCTCAGTGTTCACTGCAATTACGTTCACTGTTTGTTCCCAAATTCACTGCAAGCAGGGCACAAACTTAAAGTTCAAGGCAGGGTTACCCAATCTCTGCAAAGACATAGACAGGATGGAAGCTGTCCAGAGGAGGGCAACTAAAATGGTGCAGGGTCTGCACCGGAAGACACATGAAGAGAGACGAAAGGAGCTTAATATGTATAGCCTCGAGGAAAGGAGGGAGAGGGGGGACATGATAGAAACGTTCAAATACCTCAAGGGAATCAACAAAGTCCAAGAGGGTAGCATCTTTCAAAAAAAGAGGTGTGCAAGAACAAGAGGACACAATTTGAAGATAGAGGGGCGGCTCAGAGGTAATTTAAGGAAGTATTTTTTCACAGAGAGGGTTGTGGATGCATGGAACAGCCTTCCGGAGGAGGTTGTGGAGTCAAAATCAGTGGTGGAATTCAAGCATGCATGGGACAGTCATAAGGCCATTCTAGGGAGTGGGGGTAGGAAGAAGTAGGCTGCTGGTTAACTAGGATCTGCAGCTTATCCAGTAGGTAGGGAAATGGGCAGACTGGGTGGGCCAAGCGGTCCTTATCTGCCGCCAAATTCTATGTTTCTATGTATGTTACCCTTTCATGCCCTTGTTCTCCCACTACCCACAGTCCAGCTCTAGGCCTTGCCCATTTGTTGCCATTACGCTGTCCCCCCATCTGTGCCCTGAAGTCTGTGTGCCCCTCTTCCCTCCTCAAGCTCCCCAACCAAATGAAAATGTTTTACTTAATTTGCTGCTGAGCTCCCCGATTCTGCTGCACTCCTGCTCTCCTCTGAATCTGCCTGTCCAACCGTGCCTCGACCAACGATGCAGCCGCCTGCTCTCTGCTGCATCCAGGTCACCCCCGTGTCTTCTCGCAGTCTTGGCCAGGCCTTCTCCCTCCGGCTCCTCCTGCCTCCAGCTTGTCTTTGACCACCTGCAAAACAAAAAGACACAATTTAGTTAACCAGATGACTGCGCAACATCAATGAAAATAAAGAAATGTGAAGTAAAATAAAGAAAACTCACCTTTGGACTCCTGTTCGACCTCCCAATGCCTGCTTGCTCTTCTGGTGACTGCAAAGGACTGTCACGCTTCTCCCATGTAAGTCCGTTGTGGGGGGCAGAGCATCATCAGCCAGTCGGGGAACAGCTCAGAGTTAATGGGGTGGGGTACAGAGGAGGGCAAAAATGGATACCAGGACAAAAAAAAAAAATTCAAGTGACAGTGCCCAGTAAGGCAATTTTACAGGACCCAGGACCAATTGACAATGACTGCTTATCATTGCCAGATGTGACTTGCTTTTCACTGATCTCGGGTCACAAATTGCGATGCGAACCCGCTTATTTTATGCCTTTTACCACTCCACCCATTTTATACTCTGCCCCTTGGTTTCTGTGCCCCAAGTGCATTATTTCGGACCTTTTCACATTAAAATCCAGCTGCCATACTCTTGACCAGTCCTCTAGTTTTCTCAGGTCTGTGCTCATCCTTTCCACCACCACCCCCGCCGGAGCCCACTGTATTGCAGATTTTGGTGTCTTCTGCAAAGAAGCAGACATTCCCTTCCAGCTTCTCTTTAATGTCACTTATGAAGACATAGAGAGGACTGGTCCCAGCACTGATCATTGAAGTACCCCCTGGTCATAAATCCCTTCCTCTAAGTGAACTCTGTTTACCATCACCCTGTATCGCCTGTCCCCTAACCAATTTATTTTCCAGTTTATCACAGTTGGACCCACTTCTAAGCTACCCAGCTTACTTAGTAGTTTCTTACATGGAGTACTGTTGAAAGCCTTACTGATATCTAGGCCACGTCCACTGCTCCACCCTGATTTAAATCCCTTGTCACCCAGTTAAAGAAATATATCAGATTAATTTGACATGACCTCCCCATGTGAAACCATGCTCCCTTGGGTGTTGTAACACACTGGATTCAAGGTATTCCACAATCGTTTCCTTCAACAGTTATTCCATTAACTTTCCCACCACTGATGTCAGGCTGACTGGCCTATAATTGCCATTGTCTTCCCTGCTACCACTTTTATGTAGTTGGACTACATCCGCCCTCCTCCGGAACCACTCCTGTTTCCAGTGAGCTGTTAAAGAGGACTGTCAGAGGTGCAGCCAGTATTTCACTGAGTTCCCTCAATACCCTTGGATGCACCCCATATGGCTTCATTGCTTTGTCCACCTTCAGATTAGCAAGCCCCTTCAGTACTCGTGCCTCAAAAAAAGGACTAGAGTCCACCTCTCGCCCTCCAAAGCTTTTGTTACTTTTTTCTTGCCCTTCCCCCTCTCCTTCCTCTGTGAACACTGAACAAAAGTATTTGTTTAAGATGTCTGCCTTTTCCTGGTCCCTGCTTCCCCTTTTTAACCTTACCATCCCACTCCTGGGCTTCCTCTTTTCACTTACATACCTGAAAAATATCCTTTCCCTGTTCATTACCTCCTGGGCTTTTCTGTCTTCAGTTGTGCCTTTGCACTTCTTAGTGCTTTCCCTGCTTCCCTCCATTTCCGCTGATACATCTCCCTGTTCTCCTCCCTCTGCATCTCATTATACCTTCTGAATGCTACCCTTTTAGCCTTTGCCTTTTCGGCCACCTCTTTCGAGAACCATAGCAGTCTCTTTTTCCACTTGCTTTTGCTCATTTGTTTGAGAGAGGTTTGTTGCCTTTACTATACTCCCTTTTCACTGTTTCTCCACCCCACCAAGGCAGTCCCCACCACTCCCAGGTCATCTCTGAGGGATTCGCCCATCTTCATAAAATCTGCCCTCCTGAAGTCCAGGACCCTCACCCTTGTGCGGTTCGATTCCGCAGCTGTCCTTATCTTGAACCATGCCGTATGGTGATCATTGGTCCCCAAGTGGTCTCCCACCTTGATGTTTGCAACACTGTCCCTGTTAGTGAGTACCAGGTTCAGTATTGCCCCATCACGAGTGGATTCACTGACTAGTTGCCTGAGGAATGCCCCCTGCAGAGCGAGTCCAGGAATCCTCTGCACAGTCCCTGCCTTTCCTTCTTAGCCTCACCACCTGTTCCTCTGTCTTCCTCTTTTCACTACACCTAAAAAAATGTCTTGTTCCCGTTTGGCTATCTTTCCCCAGTTTACACCCCTCGGCATTTTCCCTGCTTCCTTCTCATTTTGTATGCAAACATTTTAAACAGCCTGGTTAGCACAGGCAATTGACAAAAAATGTAGAAAAAGTATGTTGTACATAGAGTTGGTGCTGAATTTCTTTTTACAAATCCTTCTCATGAAGGATTTGTACAAACAGCTGCTTGTGAAGAGATTAGGACTTCTTTATTAGCCCTTCCTAACAAAGATTTGAGAAAAAATGGATTTTTATGCTAAAAAGAGTTCTTCATCTCTCACACAAAGGCAGCCTTCCTATATTGTCTATGCTTCTACGTACCAATTTTCCTTCTGATCTTCCAAAGAAAAGTAGTCCTATTATATTTATCGTTGACTTGGTGCCTCGCAGAAAGTTTTGGAAGAAGCTAGAGGATCGGGTATGGCAAAGAACCTAGTTAGATGGGTGGGAAGCTGGTTGGAAGGGAGACAGCAGAGGGTAGTGGGTAGAAGACTTGGTTTGCTGGCCAAGGCACCTAGCTTCACCTGAGCTCTTTCCTTCTAAGACTGCTTGAAAGGCAGAGTAGAGAAACTTACCAGAGCAAGGGAGAAGGATTAAGACTTAGTTTGGCTAAGCAGATTTACTGTGTGGTGGTGTTTTTATTTTTTTACTCACAGGGATTGCTACTGTTTGTTGCTAACATTTCATTGCTTTATTTTTTCTCTGATTCAAATTGTTGTTGCTGGTATACCTTCTTCTGCATTATTACAAGGTGTGCCTACAGGTGTGTGCTAACAGATTACTGCTGTAATCTTCTGATTCAAATTGTCTTTGCAAGGTATATCTTCATATTACTGTTTTATTTTGCTCTGGAGCAAAGTGTTTTACAGGTATATCTTCTGAAATTACTGTATTACAGGTGGAGCTTACATTTTGTGACTTTTTTATCATTGGGCTAAGCAAAATTACTGTTTGACACTGTGTTTTATTTTATTCTTGTTTGTTGTCTCAGAGGTGTTTCAGTCTCCTTCTCACATTGAAGGAGCTAATTGCTTTTCCTCCCACAGCTCTTCCAAAGGATTAGGTGTGTATGTGGGGGGTGGAGCTGGCAAACTGTCAGTAATTTCCAACAGAAAGAAGGGTTAAAAAGTCAGGTTAGCTGATATCTTGGAGGTAGAAGACTTGGTTTGCTGGCCAAGGCACCTAGCTTCACCTGAGCTCTTTCCTTCTAAGTCTGCTTGAAAGGCAGAGTAGAGAAACTTACCAGAGCAAGGGAGAAGGATTAAGACTTAGTTTGGCTAAGCAGATTTACTGTGTGGTGGTGTTTTTATTTTTTACTCACAGGGATTGCTACTGTTTGTTGCTAATATTTCATTGCTTTATTTTTTTCTGATTCAAATTGTTGTTGCTGGTATACCTTCTTCTGCATTATTACAAGGTGTGCCTACAGGTGTGTGCTAACAGATTACTGCTGTAATCTTCTGATTCAAATTGTCTTTTGCAAGGTATATCTTCTGTTACTGCTTTATTTTTCTCTGGAGCAAAGTGTTTCTTACAGGGTATATCTTCTCTGAAATGATTATAGGTGGTGATTTACAGGTTTTACAGTTTTATCTAACATTAGGATAAGCTTTCAGGGTTACTGCATTTGTTGTTGACTGATTGTTTCTGCTCTTACCTCCTTGTTCTTTCGTCCGTGGTTCTTCTTTTTAGGCAGGGAAGGCCCAGCCACCCACCCCATCCCCAACCACCCCACGCTACACTCCTTTTATAGGGTACCACAGTTGCGACATTTCCTGTGGCAGAGCAGGAAGGGGCGGATCAGTGGGGCCTCCACAAGGTGATCTCATACAGGGCATAGTAATTTAACTTGTTATAACAAGTTAAACAAAGCACAATTAAACCATTACTTGCATTTTTTTCCTTCTAATTACTCTGACTAGGTTACAAACCCAGCAACTTATTTGGAATGGATTTCATTAACTGCAGGTACTGTGGAACAATTTTCAGAAGGACAGTCTTACAGGATTTAGGACACTGCCCTACATGCTGGGCCTTGAGATCTTAGGTCTCAGCTCCGGCAGCATGGGCAGAGATTGCACGCCTCAAATTTCATATTGAAGAGGAAATACATTATAAGAACCACCGCCATTTCCCCAGCATCCAACAGAAAAACCTCACCGCAGAGGGTAGTGGTCCAGGAGGTTGGCAGGTGGTTAGGAGGAGCAAATCAGGTGCCCCATCACTCTCTGCTCTCCAACACATTAACTCCAAAACCATATAAACACTACAAACAGGTATCTGCCTCTATCTCTGAAATCAAATAAAGAGGCAGAAGACACTGCAGAGCAGGACATCATGCACAGGAGCTAGCACAACAATACTCACCCAAATCAGGAACCAAAACTAAACAAGCACAAAGGAAATCCAAAAACTTCTGATCATAGGAGACTCCATGATTCGGGAGTTGATACCCATCTCCAGCTAGGGTGATGGTCAGATGTCTCCCAGGTACATCAGCATGGAGAGACACTGACCGCATTACTAAAATTGTTCACAAAGCAGGAGAAAACATTGATGTCCTAGTACACATAGGGACTAATGATCTCGCCAGCCGGTCAGTTGTGGAGACCAAGGAACACCTGACTAGGCTGGGTGACAAACTATCATCTATTTCGTCTGGCATCTCCTTCTCTGAGATCCTGCCAGTCTGGGAGAAGGGAGCAGATGGACGGAAGGTCAGAGAAGGGAGATAGGGGAGCTAAACACGTGGCTCAAGGACTGGTGCCAGGAAAAGGACACAGATTTGTAGGGAACTGGCAACAGTTCTGGGAGCGAAAGTTCTTTAAATTTGATGGACTGCATCTGACTAAAGAGGGAGTCAGTGCATTGGGGCAGAAGTTTGACGTCTTTGCAGAATATTTAAACTAGCAATGGGGAGAGGGGTGCAGCACCCATATGTCGAATGGGAAGAACACCCTCCCTCAGCTAGTGGTCAGACAGGAATTCAGCGTGTTTGCTGCTCATTTGCATCACCAGGTAAGAAAAAGGTTTGTCTCCCATACGATGCACAGGGTAATGCCAAACTTCACCTAACAACTAACACACCAAAATCTGGCCAATGGAAAATCATGTACACAAATGCTCACAGCCTGGGAAATAAGATCCAGACCTGCAGGCAACAATGTCAGAGGCTAAACTGGACATAGTAGCAATTAGTGAGACGTGGTTTTCCAGTAATCACACTTGGGAGACTTCAGTACCTGGCTATGTATTGTTCAGGAAGAGACCTAGGTGCAAAAGGGGGGGAGGGAGGGCTCCTGTATGTTAATGAAAATATCAAAGCTACAGAAATTCAGAATACACATAAGGAGCCAGAAGAACTGTGGGTCACCCTGGAAACAGGAAATGGGACAGCCATAAGAACTGGGGTTGTCTGCAGGCCCCCAGACCAGAGGGAGGACATAGACACATTACTGTTAGAAGATATACAAAAATGACAGCTAAAGGGGAGGTTCTGATAATGGGAGACTTCAACATGCCAGATACAGTTTGGTCAATACCAGCAGGAACATCTGCCAGAACTAGACTCATAGTGGATTCCCTGCAGGGGAAGGGCCTCAAACAACTGGTACAGCAACCCACAAGAGACAGGGCTATCCTAGATCTAGTACTGACTAACAAAGAAGGGATCACAGATCTCCAGGTAGAAGGTCACCTGGGGCCAGTGACCATCACGTGGTATGGTTCAATTTGGCTACTACATCTAAATCATCCCATCTCAAGGCAAAAATATGGGACTTCAGAGGAGCTGACTTGATAAGATGGCCAACAGAGTTAAGCTAGCCCTGGCAAAAAGAAACACAGGTGAGGAGGTACAGGCAAAGTGGGCAGCATTAAGGATAAATACTTGAAGCAACATCCCATTGTGTTAGACAGAAAAGGAAGTGCAAAAGAAGAAGGAAACCACTTTGGTTCTCAAATACAGTAGCAGAAAAGGTCAGAGCCAAAAGGCTGGCCTTCAGAAAATATAAGGAACACAGCGGGATGAAGATAGGGAGGCATACCGAACTGCCCTAAGGGAAGCAGGTAAGGCAGGCAAAGTCCCAAACTGAGGAAACACTAGCAGGAACAGTAAAAGAAGGTGACAAGACTTTCTATAGATACATTAGTGAAAGGAGAAAGTCCAGAGGGGTATTGCTAAGCTTAATGGAGAAAAGGGAGCATGGAGGAGGAGGACCCTGTAAAGGCATCTATCCTAAATAGATACTTTTGCTCAGTATTTACTGAAGAGAAGGTAGGCAGGCCCACAGCTCAGCATCATGGACACAGGGGGAGGGAGGTGAGCACTACCCCTTCACAAAAGAAAGGGTCCTACAAGAGCTTGCTGCTCAGGGTGGATAAGGCAATGGGACCTGATGGCATACATCCCAGGGTACTTAAGGAGCTAAAGGAGGAACTAGCAGAGCCATTAGCAGAATTGTTTAGTGAGTCTCTGAGCAGAGGAGAGGTCCCAGAAGACTGGAGAAGGGCTTCATGTGATCCCACCCACAAGAGTGGTAGCAGGGAGGAGGCGGGAACTACAGACCGGTCAGTCTTACCTCAGTAGTGGGCAAGATTATGGAGGCACTCTTAAGGAAAGGATAGTGCAACACCTGGAATCCATAGGGCACAGGATCCAAGACAGCATGGGTTTACAAAGGAAGGTCCTGTCAAACTAATCTCATAGATTTCTTTGACTGGGTAACCAGAGTGGTGGACCAGGGGAGCAGTTGATGTCGCCTACCTTGACTTCAGCAAAGCTTTTGACACTGTTCCACATAGAAGATTGATAAATAAGCTAGGTAGGCTCAGGGTGGGTCAGAAGTTGGTCAACTGGGTGGCAAACTGGTTGACTGGCAGAAAACAGAGAGTGGTGGTAAATGGTATACAGTCAGAAGAGATGCAAGTCACAAGTGGGGTACCTCAGGGATTAGTCCTGGGCCAGTCCTCTCAACATCTTCATTAGTGACCTTGCAGATGGACTAGAGGGAAGGCTTGTCTGTTTGCAGATGACACCAAGATCTGCAACAGAGTATATGATCCAGATGGGGTGGGCAGAATGAGAAGAGATCTGGATAAACTAGCAGAATGGTCAGAAGAGTGGCAACTGGGATTTAATGCAAAGAAGTGCAAAATCATGCACATAGGGAAGAGAAACCCTGAAGCCACTTATAGGCTGGGAGGGGAGTTGCTAGCAGTCACAGAGGAAGAAAGAGACTTGGGCATCATCATCACTGATGACCTAAATCATCCAAGCAGACCTCTAAAGCAGTAGGTAAGGCTAGGGGGTGTTAGGGGCATTAGTAGGGGCATCACAAGTCGTGTAAGAGGGAGGTAATAATCCTCTGTACAAGACATTGGTTAGGCCCCATCTGGAGTACTGCGTGCAGTATTGGAGGCCACACCTTCACAAGGACATTAACCAAATTGAGGCAGTCCAGAGAAGGGCAACCAAAATGGTGCAGGGACTGCATCAGAAGACATATGAGGACAGATTAACGGAGCTCAATATGTATACCCTTGAGCAAAGGAGGGAGAGAGGTGATATGATCGAGACATTTAAACACCTTAAGGGCTTAAACAAGGTGAAAGAGTCTAACATGTTTAAATATAAGAAAAATAGCAGGACAAGAGGACACAGCATGAGATTAGAGGGAGGCCGATTAAGGGGAATGTGAGAAATTTTTTCACAGAAGGGTGGTAGATGCATGGAATGGCTTACCACAAGAAGTGGTGGCTATGAATACAGTGCAGGGCTTCAAACAGGCATGGGATAGGCATAAGGGAGCAATACAAATGACTATGAATAGATAGGTCACTGACAGAGCAAAGGCCGATGGCACATTTATAAGGTAGAAAAAGAAATGGGCAGACTGGATGGGCCTTGCGGTCCTTATCTGCCATCAACTTCTATGTTTCTATGTTCTATGTAGTGGTAAATGGAGTCAGATCTGAGGTGAGAGATGTCTTCAGTGGGGTGCCACAGAAATCAATCCTGGATTCGGCCTTTTCAGTATGTTTACCAGTCATGTAGGAAAAGGAATTAAGAGCAAGATTTGTCTCCTTGCAGATGACACTAAGCTCTGTGGTAGGGTAGACAGCAGGGAGTGGGTAAGGGAGAAGTAGCAGGACCTGCAAAGGTTGATGCGGTGAAGTTCAACACCAGAGTATGCAAAGTGATGAACATAGGGAACAAAAATCCCAGAACAGAGCAGCCTTGGTACAGGGGCTCCTGATAGTCCTGTGTAAGAGGAGTTCAATAAGCAAGTGGGATCATTTGAAATGTGCCCAGGTTTCTTGCACTGATCAATGATTTCAGGGGTAATCCAGGGGCTGTGGTGAGTTTTGACATTGGAGTTCTGGAACAGGGCATGCTTGTCCCAGTCTGAGGAGGCATAATGGGGGGAAAAAAACATACTGAGACAATTGTTTAGACCATATTCTTTTTTCAACAACAAGAAACAAAATCATTTTGTATCTCCTTTACAGGATACTTAAACCCCTACCCCTCAGTTGGCACATCAGGTTTTAAAAAAAGGCTTCATAGCCTTGTATTGGAAATGCTGTTGTTTACAGTAATGCCCAAACTGTATTTAACATAAATACAATTTTGATAGCATTTGAAAAATGTAAACAAAAGCCTTCCTTTTTAAAAAAAAGCCCACTCTGACTCGTCCCCAGGCTGGCTCCCAACATGCAGCGTGATGACATCAATGGAGTGAGAGCCCTAGCAGCTATTCTTTAGTATTGTATACAGCTTGACTGCACTACACTGATCATAACTCAGTTTCACCTGATTTCTATACAACCATCAAAAGCAGGACTTGTATATTATTTTTACTAGTATACAAGTAAGCTATGTTTTTGATGCATTTGTATTAAAATCTGCACAAAATTAGTGTAGTTTTACTACAGAGTGTTGCCCCAGACATGCTGAAGAAATGGCTCTACGTGAGTTGTGGCCCTGGCATCTACTACATGCAGGTCAAGCTCAGAGCCTCACACACGAAATTATGCTTAGTCCATCACCATCAACCCCCCCCCCCACAAATTCCTTTTGGAGAGCAGAACCAGTTAATATCCTGGTAAATGATTTCAGAACAAACCCTTCCATAATGCGGACCCAGTAGCCACCCACCCCATCTCCCAGATATCCGACAGAAGTTTCCTCCTTCGATATCATGCTCCTGGCTAACACAAGGCAGCATTACCCTGACATTTGGGGGGGTGAGAATGAAACAAAACCTTAAACATTGAGTTCTCCCAACCTTGCAGAAATTATACCAGTCTGGTCACTGTGGCATAGAATTACTGTGGACTCGATTGTAAAGGATGGTTTAAACAAAAAAAAAACAAAAAAAAATCACGCAGGTCCCACAGACTCTCACAGTATTCGGGCTGCTCCCTCCGCGCCAGTTATTTCCTGACTGGTTCCTGCTTACTCTCTCTCCTTTTCGACTGTTCTACAGGCCTGTTGCTCTGGGAGGTCTGGAACTCTGCAGGATTTAGATGTCTGAATCTATCACTTTTCCTGTCTACTGATGCAAATCAGGTGTCAACCTGGGGCGAGCCTGAAGACCATGTGAGTCAGTACAGTTGCTCACTTTTCTGGGACTTGAATTATTTTTTTTTAACCATGTCTACAGTTGAAATCCACAGTCAGTCTATGCTGCAGTGACCAGATCAATATCATTTCTACGAAGTGGAAGGACTCCGTGTTTAAGGATTTTTTCATTCTTTTTTTTTTTTTTTTAAATGCCAGGATTATGCTTCCTTGTGTTTAGGAGTCACTATCAAAGGGGGGAACTCCTGCTGGATATCTGAGAGTCAGAGACAGGTGTCTGCTGGGTTTGCATTATGGAAGGGCTTACTTTACTGATCATTCACCATAATATTAGCTGGTTCCAATCTGCAAATGTTTTTTTTTTTTGGGGGGGGGTTAATGTTGCTGGAGTACGGGTAATATTGGATGTGAAGCTTTGAGCTTGTAGTGGTTGACTGGGTACCAGTTCACATGGAACCATTTCTTCAGCGCATGTGTGGTGACACTTGGTAGTAAAATTCCATGAATTTCATGTAGATTTTAATACAAACACAACAAACCCATAGCTTAACTTGTTTATTATTAAAAAATATACCAGTCAAATCACGTTTTTGATCAATGTTATTAAAATCTGTATGACATTAAGTTGTAGTCGGTATAGTGTAGTCAAGCAGTGCACAGTACTGGAGAAGAGCTGCTAGAGCTTGCTCCACTGATGTCATCACGCTGCACGTTGGCAGCCTTAGCAGCCATCTTAGGGAAGAGTCTTGAGCGGGCTTTATAAAAGAGGCAGGCTTTTGTTTATTATTTTTCAAATGCAACTAAACTGTATTTATGTTATGTAAGTACAGTTTTGGCATTGATGTAAACAACAGCTTTTCCTTTACAAGGTTAGGAAGCCATTTTTTTAACTTGTTATGTCAACCCAGGGGTTTAGGTATCCTTTAAGAGAAACTATACTGATGCCCCAGCATGGTGCATAGTGTAAGTGGAGCACTGTGCTGTCCAAGATGCCATCTTTCTGATGGGTTGTTAAACCTAAGCCTAGTGCTGTTCTGGTGGTTCATGTAGATGAAAAAAGATGTCGCAACACTTCCCAAAAAGAGTAGGGGGCTGATTTCCCATGTGTCCTGGCCACAGTTCCTCAAGAAAAAGTCACCAACAACTTAACGTGGTTCAAGATCGGTTGATTTGCAGTATCCCCCTACCCCCAGGACAAGGCTGAAAGCAGGAAGTACTGTATTTCCCATCCCTCCTTTCCCAGTCAACAAATAAAAGCCAACTAAACTTGTATGAAGCTGGGCAAAATGCCACAACTACATGACAAGTGCATTATTCTCTTGAAACCAGACATGCAATAGCAAATGGATCTTGTTACCTCACTTTGATTATGCTGGAAGATTATATTATAGTTTGTCAGTTAAGGAAACAAATGCATTAACTATGTTGTATAATAACATTTGTCGATTTGTTTTAGACCTTCTCCTACAGACTCACCACTGCTCTCTGTATTCCCAGATAGGATGGTTATCTCCCATATCCCAGTTTAAGTACTGTTATGGGGGTTTCATTTTTAAATCACTATACACAAAGACCCTTTTTCCTCTGATCAGTCTGGTTACTGTGTGTGATGCAACCTTAAATCTGCGGTCATTTAAAGGGACCCTTCTTTTTGCTCCTTCTAAAACTAAATCTGGTTCCCCTTCTTTCTTGCATGCTGCCCTTCCCTTCTAGAATCTGTTGCCAGAAAAATTTATTTATTTATTTATTTAGCTTTTGTTTACCGGGTAAGTACACTAGACAAGTAGTATGCCTATTTTCAGGAACGACCCGGGAGAGCACAAACATACAGTATACATACATGGCAACATTGGAGAAACAGCATGATACAGTAAAAAACAGCTATAACACTTGTATAAAGGCAGAGATACTGCCACACATTGTACAAATTGTTACAGGACATAGATAGATATTAGAGAATTGCTAAGTACATATTTCATAGACCATCATAGACCTAGAATAGACAATAGTGGACTGCTGAGTTTACATTACAAAGGCTAAGAGCAGACAGTATTACATTACAGAGGCTAAGAGCAGTCACATCTTGACGTTTGTTTTAAGTGGGACCATAGGGAGGTGCGAAAGGTCCCAAGGGAAGGGGCTGAGCGAACATGGTCCGGAATAGAGTTCCAGAGCCTTGGCCCAAATGCGGCATAGTCGCGATCCCCATAAGGGTCCGAGTAGGGGACTTTTCAGCTCGGAGGTCTGTGACCTGAGCTGGTAGGGATGACGCCCAGTTTAGGGAGGAGATGCGCCAGTCCCGACGGGATGCCCGGAGCAAGCACTTTCCTTGTGAAGATTCCTACACCAAGGGTCAGGGATTCCGCAGGGGGGAGCCAGTTGAGTTTGTCTTAGAGCTCACAGCGGTGGGTGAGTTTGGGAGCAGCTAGTGCAAACCGACAGATGTCATTATATGCCGTGTTCCACCGATTAAGATGAATTTGGGGTGACCTGGCAAATAGGTGGTATCCATAACTAAGGGAGAGGGGAGAAGCACTCCCCTCACAAGTGCCAGTCTCGCTCCCAGAGTCAGGCTGTATTTGGCCCTGTAGGCCAGGCCAAGCTTACACCTTGTAGCTCTGCAGATGTTTAGGATATGGCTTCCCATGTCAAGTTGTGGGTCGAGAGTGACCCCAAGGTATTTAATTGAGCTCACTGTTGGCAACAGGGGGCCACCATCACAAGTTATTTTGAGTATAGCTGATGAGGCTTTTATCTTGGCCGTGGAACCAAAGAGCATGGCCTGAGTTTTGTTTGGATTCAACACCAGTCTATGGTTGGTAATCCAGGCCGAGACTCTGCTGAAGTCTTCGGATAGGCACTGGTTAAGGTCAACAGCATCGCGAGCATGGGCCACTAGCACAAGGTCATCTGAGTAAAGCGTGACTTGGCAATGAGAGGTCACCAGTGGGAATTGGTTAATAAAAAGTGAGAATAGGAGAGATCCAAGTACTGATCCCTGGGGAACCCCCATGGTCACTACCCTGGGCTCCGAGAGGACCTTGTTAAAGCAGGTGCGCTGCTTTCACCCATTAGGTAGCCCATCATCCAGCTCATGGCATGAGGAGAGAGCCCGAGAGCCCAGAGCTGCTCCCCCAGTAGGTCATGGTTGACAAGGTGAAAAGCTTTTGACTCATCAATAAATAACACCTGACAGTTTGCCCTGGTCCATGGCGGATCTAATACAAGAAGTTACAGTAATCAGGGCAGTAGTGGTACTATGACCCTTCCTGAAACCATGTTGGGCCCTGGAAAGCAGTTCATGGGTATCCACATACTCTGAGAGTTGCTCTGCCACCACCTTTTCCAGGAGTTTGCCAAGGGATGGGAGAATAGCAATAGGGCGATAGTTGTCAGGAAGTTTGGGATTTCCCTGCTTCAGAACAGGGACTATCCTAGCCTCCTTCCAGATGTCAGGGATTATCCCCGAACTGAGGGATAGGTTAAAGATATGGGCAATCAGAGGGGCAATGTATGCTGCTCCCAGCTTGAGAAGCCTAGGCTCCAGGTTGTCAAGCCCTGCACTAGAGTGCTGGGAGAGGGCAGCCAAGCGGTTCCGAACATCCAGGACTGATACAGCCCTGAGATTAAACACTCTCCGAGAAGGATGTTCACCCTGCATCGGAGGGATAATAAGCGAGCTACCCCCATCAGTCGTGAAACGAGAGGTAAGGGCCAAGAGGTCAGAGAAGTGGAGATTGAGATGGTCGGCTATAGTATGGGGATTATTGCACGAGACTCCATCAATAATCATGTCCACGACACCCGAGTGAGAGGGCCCACTGACGAGGGATTTAATGTTCCTCCAGAACCTCCTAGGATCTCTGGCAGAGCTAAGTAGTGCCAATTTACAGAAGTTACTTTTAGCAATCCTAATAGCCTTTTTGCACCGGTTCCTAAGTTGCCGATACCTCAGGAGATTAGCGGGATCCCTGGATCCCTTAGTACTTGCCCAGCATTTGTCTCTCTCCCGCATCTGGGCTAGTAAGTCACCATTCAGCCAGAAGGTGGTAGTTCCCCTCACCCTCCGGGTGACCCTGGGGGCGTGTCTATCTTGGAGAACACCAAAGGAATCAATGAAGCAGGAGGCTGCCACTGAGGGGTCAGAGGCTTCAAGCACCCTGGTCCAGTCAGTACATCTTAGGTCCTCAAGGAAAGCCTCAGAGTCAAAACTGGAGTATTTTCTGACTTGAATGATTTTATGTGGAATTCTAGGGAAGGGGATTTTCCAGACACAGTATACCGGGGAGTGGTCTGATATGGAGTCTGATAGCGTGCCTGAAGATGCAATCCTCTCAGGCCAGTTGGACAGTATCCAGTCCAGCAGGGAACTTGAGGAGCCATTGGCTGCAAGTCTCGTCGGGTCATGGATTAGTTGGTTAAGGGGTAGGCGGGCAAGATGAGATTCACATTTCCTAATATTGCCACACTCCCAGCTCATGTTGATATCCCCCATAATAATGAGTTCGTTGTCACCTATACTGGGCCTAACAGTATCCAGGAGATAAGTGAGTCCTGTCAGACCCCCCCACCAGGAGGGTTATAGGCACATACCAAACGCAGCTTCTTAGCATCACCCAGGAGCAGGAGCACATGAAGGAACTCACAAGGTGGATGATCAGGTTTACTCTGTGCCACCAGGGAGATTTTCAGGTGGGATCTGTAGTAGATAAGGGTGCCCACCCCCCTTCCTACCCCCAGCCCTGTCTAGACGAATGAACTCATATCCTGTTAGGAGCAGGCAGAGTCAGGAATCGAGGGTTTGAGCCAAGTCGCAGTTATCCCTAGGATGTCAGGCTTGTATAGCTCAACCCACGCTAGGAGATAATCTCGGTTAGGGAGCAAGCTCCTAATATTCATGTGCACTATTTTTAGTCCCTTATTCCCACTCCAGGTAGCAGGAATATTGGAGATTAGCTTAGGTGGACCAGGATTGAGCTCAATATCTCCAGCCATGAGAAGTGCGAGAAGGACTAGCCAGGGGAGGAACAACCTTACGAGCGGTCTTCCCCAGGCCTGTACATGCTCGGACTTTCTTCACCCTGACCGCATCAAGGCATCTAGTGCCAAGGCTAAGGACAGTACAGTAGTGTATTACCTTAGTTACAAGTAGGTTGGAAAAGGAGAAATCAGTATCATCATGGGGAGGGCCACAGCCCTGAGTCAATAAATAGGCTAGGAGGCGAGGTAGCACAATACAGGAGGACCAGCCCCAGGGCCAGTGTCATAAGTATTAGTGTCGTAAGACCGACCTGCCGCCCCCTCCTGAACACAGGAGAAGAGGGTTTCATTTCTTCCATGATAAGGACAGGAGTAACCACCCCCTCAAATTGAAGGCAACTGGAGACCTGGAAAAGGAGCAGACCAGGGCTCCCCGTAAAGTAGGGCCCCGAAAGGGAAGAGATCTCCACAACTTGCAATTTCACAAAACGGCAGGACAACCAGCAGGCACACCTAAGTACAGACAGCAAACCAGGGCCGAATTCCCCCTGGTAAGCAAGCCAGTTCAGCCGCAGCAGCCAAGGTATCCCAGTAGTCAAGGGTGCAGATAAATGGGTACAGTCCTAACCAGGGGTAAGGGGAAATGGGTACAGTCCTCAGCCTTAGGAGACAGCTACGGTATTAACAAACAGGGTGTTCAGGCCAGTCAGAGGTATTAACAAGACTCTTGAGCCCCCTACCGGCAGGGGTGTTGGTACTACCCTATGCCACCCACCACCTCAGGAAGCTGTAGTTATTGGGTATTGAGAGATATGAGCAACAGCTTTGAGCTTCCCCTGAAGAGGTAGGAGTCCCTCCCGGCCAGAGCTATCCAATGGCAGCCTAGGTAAAGTTACCAGCCGAAAAATACAGCAGAAAAATACATCTTCAGTAATCCTAATCCAGGATTAAGCACAAAAAGTGGTTGATCAGCAGAGGACAGAAGCATATAGCTGCCTATGATTTAGTATACATACAGGGGAAAGAGAAAATAAAAGTAAAGGTACACACTCCAGATAGGGCAGCAGGCGATAAGCTTATACAAGACTATGTAACAACAGACCATACATCAGTTAGGCAGCAACTTCAAACCCCCAGAATTAGAGAGCTCAATAAGTCATATGTTATCCGTACCCAGGGAGGAGAATGTCAAAGGGACAGCCCAATCCAGTGCACAGGGAGGAGATTGTATGAGAGACACCCCCTCACTAGACAGGACAAATACCTCCCCCCTAGCCTGATAGGATAGCACGCCAGAATGGGCGAGGCCACCTGCCAGCATAAATTCTCCCCACCAAAACAGGGAGGGAGGGTGCGCTCAACAAAATAGTTCTTTCTGCCTTCGGATCTCTCCTCGCCTGGGCAGGGCCACAAAGCCAGCAGTCAGGATCCAGCCGAGGAGGCCCTGGAGCTCCCAAAAGCCCACGGCACCTCCACTCGGCTAAGCAACAGATCTCCTGAGTCGCTGGAGACCCGGTGTGATCGCACCTCCCCTCCTCTCGTCGGCAGCTTGCAGCAGGATTTAATTTAAGTTCTGCCTCATCTTTATCTAGTTTTAGGTTTAAACTAAAGAATTTTTTGTTGGAATGTGATGTTTTGTACTTCTATGTAATTAGTAATGTGTTTGCATTGTTGTTTGTATTTATGTACTTAATAAATAAAATTACTATTATTATTATGTGCATTTTCCTTTGCTCGGGTGGGGCCTGAAAATGGACTTGTTCCAGTACCCTTACCCGATTAACAAAATAAAATGAAATTCTCATATGAATGCATACTGTGGGGTGTTTCATCTAACTTATTGTTTTTTGTCTGTTAAAAAAAAAAAAATTAGCGCAGTTAAGGTGCACAGTCGTAGGAGAATAATTAGTGATCACGTAATGTTTGACAAATCAGATGGTGGGATTTTCATGGCCCATTTTATGAACTGTAAAGAAATGTATTTTGGGGGTAGAATTGCTCTTTTTAAAGGATCTTCTGGACTGATGTATGCTACAGTCTTTACTCTTCTGACACAAGTGTTCCTCAGAAATAACTAAGCAGAATGGTAACATATATGTACTAACCTGAGCTGCTGTACAGCACTTCAGTGGCTATTTGTATTGGAATGTCGAAGAGAAAAACTAAGTGCTGTAGATGCAGACTTTAAGTAGTCCTATAGACTGATTCACAGTGGATCATGACTGAAGACCAGTTTATTGAGAGTCTGCCCACACTGCCAGAGAGCAAAAATGATAACCCTGTCGAACTACTTGGCGTACTATTTGACTTAAGGATCTGCTGCAAAAACGTCTGTCCTATATCTAGCACTGAGAAAAGTGCCAGACCTACACATCACCATGATGTGCTGTTACTCATGTTTTCACAGGCTCCAGAATTAGTGTGTGATTTTGTATTGTATATTTTACAGGGAGACCAGTTTGTATTTTATGAAGACTGGGGTGAGACCTTGGGGAATAAAAGTGTCCCAGCGCTATGTGTTCTGGACATTGAGAGCAACAACATCTCAGTACTGGAGGGCATTCATGATCACATCTCTCCGGGGCAGGTCAGTAATACGTTTTTGAGTGTCGTTATGCAGGACAGTATTTTGTTTTAATGTGAGGTCTTTGGCAAGTTATCAGTGCATTCTAGAATTTTCAGTCTCTCTTCTCTCTATATGTGGAATATCCTACCTATTCATCTTCACCAAACTGACTAGTAAACAACTGAAATTTCATCTCAAATCATGCTTTGTCTCCCTTGCCTAACCATCCCTCAAGAGTCTGCAGTATGTCAATACGTGTCAATTTTATATATTCGTAGCACAAATTATTTCGCTATCCAGTGTTTCAGATATGGTGCGTACATCCCCTTGTATAGTACGTGGCCTTTTTACAGTGTCCGCCATAACTGAAACTGGGCATCCAGCAATAACATCTGGGATCTGGTTGTCCTAAACTACACTATCTGTAGGGAGGACAGTCAGAAGGGTAAGGGAGATGGGGTGGCCCTATATATTGAAGTGTGTATAGTGGGAGATGAGGGAGTAATAGAGCCCTGAATTTACTGGATATACACTGTGCGATCCAGACAGTTACAAGTACCTGAAATGAAACACTGATAGAGGTGCCACATGATTGCTTTCTTGTACAGTGGGTCAAGGAACGTATCAGGGATCTAGTACTGTCTACCAGGGATTTCATTAGGGATGTCAGGATGATGGATTTCATTAGGGATGTCAGGATGATGGAGCCTCTGGAGTACAATACCATAATTCAGTTTGATTTCATACTGACCTGGACACCCACCTCTCCAGCTTGAAAATGAAGGTCCTTGGTCTTTAAAAGGCCTGATTTTGGAAAAGATTGGCAGAGTTAAGGAGGGCAGGTGGGGTGGAGGCCAGATAGGATGTGATTAAGAGGGGGAAGAGCTGAAGTAACATAACTGCATTAGGCAGGTGGGTGGGTGATAATGGAAGTACAGAAAACCATAGCGGTTTACCAAAGGAGTAGGGGAGGCAGTTAGAGTTAAGGGGTGAGCATTCTGAAAGTACAAAGGAGAGCAGAATGACGGCAGTAGGAGAGAATATTCAGAAAAGCTAAAGGAGGCCAGCAGCTCAATAAGGAAGGCAAAAGTAGACGATACAGAGCTGGGAACTGGAGGGGATTAGGAAAGGAGAGAAAGCCACCTTCTGTTACATTAAGAAAGGGATGGAAATTAAAGAGGGAATTGTGAGGTTTAAGAGAGGGAGCACATGGGTGGAAGATGACAGCAAAAAGGCACCTGAATGAATATTACAGTTGAAGATGGTGGGCCACTGCCAGACTGTGGGATCCAGACCCATGGAGCACAGAGAAGCATACTAGCATTAGGAATGTAGTCTGAGGAAAGTTTACTTGGTGGACATAAGCAAGCCCTGCTGCAAGCAGGCTGAGCCGTGCGGGGTGCGCACGGCTCCGCGCACCAAGACATGCGCGGTTGCACTTGTATGGTGGGGCATGCTGGACAGATGTCTCCAGTGTGGAACATTAGACCACTTCCAGTATAGGTAAGCCAACGTTAGCTGTCTAATAAACCTGCAGTAAAGCTAGCAGTTCCCATTCGGCCTTATTAGATTTATGGGTGACTGCACTACAGTTACATGCAGTGTTGCAGTGTGTAAACCACCATCCCCTTTCTGTTTTTTGGGGCTTGTAACTTGCTCTACTCCTCATGATCTTAGCACCATGCTGTTATGGCCTGTATTAAAGCTACTTCTAGCTTTAGCTTATGTCCTTGATTATAGTGATATAACATTATATTGCTGGCTCCTGTCTGTTGGCATACAAAGCTAGTATATTATTTTAAGTGAGTGGACAATTTGGAACTAATATCAGACATGCCTAATACAATTATGACAGTGGATGGAGACGTTCTTTTAAAATGTAGCATCTGCCATATGTATTACATCGCTAATAAACTGGAAATTGAGCTATTTACATGCTGTAAATGTGTTGACAATGCAGAACTGTTACAGGAAGTCAGCTGTTTTAATACAAAGCTAGCCATCAATGAAACTAGCCAAAAGGAAATGGCGAGAAGGCTGAATGCAGATTCTATACTTACATCTTTTAATTCACAACAAGATAGGCATGATGAAGGTTCACTCCAAAATTGTAGCAATATTTTGCTACATCCCCTGCACCTTTAGTCTCAATATCTACTGACCATCCTAATTTCTTCTTGGGTACCTCTAATAGAAAAAGAACTAGGAAGAACGATATCTCCTCTAATTCTGATGATGATTGCTATCTGGTGCAGAGCTCTAAAGCTACTAAAAAATGCAGCACGGCAAATTATTTTAACTTGTCTGTCTCAAACAGGTTTGATCCAGTAAGCCTTAAATCACATATAAATCCACTTGAACCATCTACCTCTAGTCAGAGCTATAATAATCACACGGTTACTCCCAATGCATTGTTACCTGCCCTTACCTCCCCCTCAGTTTCGTCAGCAACTCCAAATAACGATTCTGTTAACTATTCAGCGGGGGGCTGCCTCTCTACCTACTAGCATTCTTAACATCTGTTTTAGCACCTACAGTAACTATTACTGTTATGTCTGCTTTCATTACTGTAGACAGCGCCATGGATGCAGAAAATATTACAGCCACTAATGCCAGGGACATTTATGTATTAGGTGATTCTATTGTAAAACATCTTGACTGCACTGTTTGCAGTGCAAATAAGGCTTAGTCATACCTGTTCTGCTCTTAGGGGTGCACATATATCAGGTATATCTAGAATGGTACCCAGTATTCTGAAAAACTCTGGTGATAAGCCATTAGTTATCATTTATGCTGGTGCAAATAATACATTTCATGATTCTGTACTAAATATCAAACAAGATTTTGTTGCACTCACAAACAGGTTAGTTGAATTAAGTAGCCAGATAGCTTTTTCTGAGATTCTACCTATACCCACAGCCTCAGCACATCACACAAAGTACATTAAAGCAGTTAACAATTGGTTGCATAACTGGGGCCTAAAACAAGACATTCAGTGTATCACACACTGGGAAGAAATTGATGAAAAGCATGAACTATTTAGTTGGGATGGTCTTCACCTTAGCAGAAGAGGCAGCACTTTGCTAGGTAAACATATCACTAAATTTATTGATTCTAATTTAAACTAATATCAATGGGGACTTTACTAGTCCGTATTATAAATTAAAAACATTGCAAAACAACATACTGCAGACAAATTAAATTGTATGTATTTCAGTGCCAGAAGTCTTAAAAATGCTGACAAACTTAAAATAAGAATAGGGCTGAATCAGTTAGACCTCATTTCAGTCACTGAAACTTGGTGGGATAACAAAACCACCTGGCAATTCAGTTTAACAGGCTTTAATCTATTTAAGCTTAACAGAAAGGACAGACGTGGTGGAGGTATGGTATTATTGGTCAATAACAACTTCAAGAGTATAAATATCTCTGATAAAGATAAGACATATGACCTCGATACAGAAACAATCTGGATAAAACTTTTATCTGAACACAGTAACCCCATTATTGTTGGCACTTGTTATAGGCCCCCTGATTGTTCTTCCCTTATCATGGACTCCACTTTTTTAGGAGTTGGAGTTAGCTTGCAGCCTAGGTGACACCTTACTGTTGGGTGATTTTTAACGTCAGGGACAGTGATTGGAACACATTCTCAGCTACTTCTGTTATGGGAAATCATTATCCTTATGTACTCAGTTACAACTCGAACAGATTATCAATTTATGTATTAGAAATGATAGGATACTTGATCTAGTGTTGTGCAGTGACCATTTGGATATTAATAAATTGGACATTGAAGCTCCAATTGGTAGCAGCGACCACAATACTGTATTTTTTTGTTTGGAAAAGCATTTTCCATATACTAGAAGTACTACTAATATATTTTTATATGACAAAGCAAATTTGTCAGATATAAAACATTTTCTTAGTTGGATTGATTGGGAGTCGAGATACAGTAATCTTCCAGTCCAATCTTATTGGGAATTCTTAAGGGATACTCATATCTGTCAGAGATAAATATGTCCTGTCAAAACCCAAATACAATAATAAAGGTAACTCACCAAAATAGCTGAATAGATCCATTAAGAATCTTATAAATAGAAAAATTAAAAAATATAGTACTTGTCTGAAAACAAAAAATCATGATATCTGGTTAGCATATAAGAAACTTCAAAAACAATGTAAAAATAAAATAAAAAAAGCCAAATCAATGTGGGAATTAAACCTAGCAAATCTAAGAAGAACACCATCAAATATTTTTTTCTTATGTTAATTCCTTTAAAAAAAACAGTTAATGTTGGTCCATTAATATCAAGCAGTGACTTCATTCATGATCCCATGATCCCCAGGAGATGGCTGACCTTTTTAATAGGAATTTTTTTAAAACTTTTTCTACACAATGTGGTAGTATAGCTACATCTAATTCAATATTCCCACATAATTGTGATTCCATTACCCTTTCAAGTGAATCCATCAGAAACAAGTTAATGATGCAAAAAGGAAAAAACAATCCTGGACCTGATTACCTCCCAGGTCATTTCTTATATTTAGTTGCTGATAACCTGACTTTACCCTTAAAGCATTTGCTTGAGGGTTGTTTAAAACACAATTTTGTGCCAGCAGTGTAGAAAAGGACAAATGTGATCCCCTTGTATAAAAAGGATTCCAAATCTTTATGGGAAAACTACCGCTCCATTAGTCTGACCTCCGCCTTCAGTAAAATTATGGAAAGTCTAATTAAAGACTTCATTGCTCCAGTTGCGAATGCACAAGATTCTACACAACACAGCTTTAATAAGGGAAGAGGTTACTTGACTAACCCTGATATGTTTTTATGAGCACATTAGTGAAATTCTGGACAAAAAGATCCCATGTGACATGATATATATTGACTTTAGCAAAGCTTTTGACGTTATGCCTCATTGGGCATTGCAAGTCGAACTTAACACCTTAAATATAAATCAGAGCATCAGTCGCTGGATTTGTAATTGGCTTTCAGACAGATCTCAAAATTTATTAATTAATGGTCATGTGTCTCCCCCAGGACCTGTAACCAGTGCATCTCGAAGGGATCTGTTCTTGGCCCCTGTTTGTTTGAAATATCTGTTGCTGACCTTACTTCAGATTGTACATCACTTAATATAAAATATGTGGCTATTGATAAATTAGGAGGCGTCTGTCTTTGCCCAGAAGACTCCTTTACCATACAAAGAGATCTAGATCTTATCTCAGCATGGGTTCACAAATGGGGTATGAAAGTAAATAAAGAAAATAGAGGATTGTCTATGGGGAGGCATTCACAACAAGGATATTCTTCGATCGAGATCTTGTAACGCTCAACCTCGAGAGCCGTAAGTCGAGGTTGTCCGCTAAGGATACCTCGAGATCCGAGAAGATCCTTGTTTGTGAATGACTCTCATAGACAATCTTTATAGTGTATGGGGAGTCTATTTATTTCAAAACAGCGTAATGGAAGCAGCATTTTTTAAAATAATGCCTTACTTGGCTTCCGTGTTGAGACTTGCTCCCAGCCTTACTACCTCCCTCGCCGACGCAGCTTTTAAATCGCCGCGATGCTGAATGCTCGATCTTGTTGTGCTGCACCGGTGACGTACCCAGTGCAGCACAACAAGATCATGACGCACTGAGGCGAGCACAGCAACGCTGTTGGGAGCATGGATTTCCATGCTCAACAGCATTCCAACATACACTATAATGTAAGGTTGTGCACTTAGGAGCAAATGATTACATACTCATTAGCTGGATTGCCATTAAATATAACTTATGAGGAAAGCAATTTGGGTGTCTCTATCAATAGTAATCTTACCCACACTGAGCATATTAATGCAGTGATTAACAAATCTAATAGGGTAATTTGGTCCATCAGAAGAAATTTTAGATCATGCAAATCAGAAGTCATGGTACCTCTGTACCGAGCTTATGTAAGACCACATTTAGTGTATGCCTCTCAATTATGGTGCCCATTTAAAAGGGCGAACACAGCATATTAGAAAAAGTTTAGAGAAGCTTTACTAAACACATTAATGGTCTATGCAATGACAACTATGAAACCAGACTATCAAGCCTAAATTTAATGTCACTAGAAATGCGTCGACTCAGAAGCGACCTTCCATTTTTATGTGATATAATTCAAGACCCGCATCTATTGTCTGACTTGGGGTTGAGCTTCAAATATAGCACTTAAAACATCTGAGGGCACTCACTACAACTTGTGGGAAAAATATTTAATTATATTGGTTGGAAGTTCTTCTTCACACTAAGGTTTACTGACCCATGGAATAGTTTGCCCATGGATGTTGTCATTAGTTAGACCAAATCTATATTTAAAAATGACTTGATACTCTGTGGTTGTCTGGACATAGGCTTCAGTACTGCTCAAATTTGTCATAATGCATACATGGTGCAGATATGGGCTAAACCAGCCTCTTTGCTCCTAAAAATAGGACCTTGCACCTGAAAATAGGCACTTGGCTGTCTAGTGTGCTTATCCGGTTAACAAAAGCAAATAAATAAATAAAATAAATAAAAATCCTTAGTTTGACTCTGGCCCTGAAATTGAATACATCACTGGAACTCAGTGCCATGCACCCTAGGTTGTTGAGAGGTGTGTGTCAATCACTGGCAGCACCACTGGCTGATCTGTTTAACTGCTCTCTGGAAATGGGTTATGAACAGTGGTTTGGAGAGTAGCTGTTATGTGGTGCTGCTTCACAAGAGTGTGGACATAGATGGCCCAGGAAACTGCAGGCCAGTAAGCCTGACCTTGTAATATGGAAGCCACTGGAAACCATCATTAACAAAGTAAGTGGTGGAGTTCCTGGAGGCCAACAGACTACTGGACAAGAAGTGGCATGGGTTTGTGATACGCAGGTTGTGCCAGACTAACCTAATTGACTTGTTTGATTGGGTTATGAAGACAGTAGCTTGGGGAGTAGCAGTTGGTATTCTGTACTGTGTACTACATAGAAGGCTGGTTAAAAAAACTGGATGACCTGGGAGCAGGGAACAAAGTCACCAGATGGACAGAGAACCGGTTGAGGACAGGACTCAATGAGTGGTAATTGATGGGGCATTCCTGGAGTCAGGGGAGTTACCAGTGGGGGTATGACAGAGTTCACTCCTGGGGTCCATGTTGTTCAGCATCTTCATAAGTGACATACTGTAGCAGAGGGTATACTGAGCAAGGTCTTTCTTTTTGCTGGCAACAGAAAAATCCGTGGGAAGGTGGACACAGGAAGGAATAAGGGACATGAAAAGAAATCTAGACAGTCATGAGATGTAGTCTAAGCTGTAGCAACTTAAATTTAGTGCTATGAGGTGTATGGTTGTGCATATTGATAGGAAAAAAGAACTAGAACTGACTGTTGGATTGGGGGTGGTGGTTGAGAGTACTGAAGAAAGGGAGTTGGGCGTTATTGTCAGCAACAACTCTATAAATCCTCAACCCAATTCAGTAAGGCATATTGGAGGGCAAGCAGAATGCTGGGGTGTACAGGTAGAATGTTCCCCAGCAGAAGGAGAATGGTAATACTGCCCTGTACTGGTTCACGGTGAGACTGCACCTGGAGTACTGTGCCCAGTTCTGAGTCCCCGAAAAGGACAGCGACCTCCTGGAAAGGGTTCAGAGGAGGGCTACAAAAATGATACAGTGCTAAAAGGAGAGTACGTATGAGGAGACTAAGCTTAGCTGGGGCAGTTTGAGCCATGTTTCTGCTGATTGTATGGTTGGGCACTAGTATTGTCACTTTGAAAGTTGAAAGTTTTGCAGTGGAAATGAACTCTAGAGATTTCTAACCTCTGAGAGCATTTGACTATGATTAAAAGTAATCTCAAGTTCACTGAAGCACTTGTTTGCCCTATTTCTTTCATAACTGAATGCGGGAAAGCTTTGTTTCTGAGTATGCATCAGGAGAGGCTGCAGAACCCGATCATGTATTCTCTTGAGGCCAAAAGGGACAGGGGGCATGACTGAGACCTGCAAGTTGTTGAAGGGTATGATAGACTGCATGAGTTTATTGAAGAGGAATGACAGTGCAGTAACCAGCTGACATGGGTAGAGGTTGGTGGTAGTGCTGGTGGTGGGGAGATTCAGAAGGTATGTCAGGAAGTACTTTTTCATGGAATGGGGGGGGTGTAGTCACCTGGAATAGTCTGCATTGTAGAAGTGAATTCAGTGATCAGTTTCAAACATGGATAGTGTAGGCACATGGAGATAGTAAGCCCTGGGGGGGGGGGGTGGACAGACAGCGGAGGGGGGCACTGGAAGGACAAAAGGCCTAGTAACTCTGGTCTAGTGTAAGGCAAGACATAGAGATAGGAAGGAAATAGGTAGACTGGATAGACTGTGTCTTTAGCTGCCATCAGAATCTATGTATCTATGATTGTAAAATCAGCACATAGTCAGTTTTTTGGTGTTTGTTTAGCTTATCAAATGTGCCCGGTCTGTAGACACAGAAACCTATCAAGCTTCTACATATACATGGCTGTCGGCCCAAAATGTTGTTTCTGTATCACTTCATATTATCCATGGTTGTGTTAATACCAGACTCTTGACTACCTCATCCTTCATGGTTCCCCCATGTCGAACGTCCCTAGGGCAGAGATCCTTCCGCTACCGTGCCCCCAAATGGCTCAACACTCTTCCCCCTACTCTCTCCCAGTCCCACAGCATCTCACTCTTCAAAACAGGCCTTAAAACCCACCTCTTGGAAATCGCTAAATGTGAATGCTAATAGGCCTGCCCACACTCCTCTCACACCCCCTCTACTGACACAGGGGCTTCCTAGACCCTACAAATCGCTCTCCCTATTAGCTCTGTCTAGGGTTCGCATGCATGCCTCCTAATGTTCTAAACCCAATAAATAAGCTTCTCTTTTGCCAAGTCAATACTGTTTTCAGTAAATAATTACGTGTATAAAAAATTGTTTCTTTTTTGTCGTATACTGTCTTGTGTCTCTCCACCCCCTTTAATCACCGTGGAGCCGTTGTATAAAGATTGTCTGAACTGAAATCTGTATATAATTACTTGTTCCGTCTGTCATCCTTGTACTTTGTTCTCCCTCCACCCCCTGTAACCCGACGTGGAGCCTTTGCAAAAGAGTCTGTGACTCAAAGGATTGTAATTCTGAATATACAGTAAATAAATAAAAAAATACATATGAGTAATACGCATCCTTACCAGGGAATAAGTTGTACACTCAAGACATGAGTGTGTTTATAGATTGAGGGCTTACTCCTGACCAATATTGGTGCTCCTTTCCTTGGCATCTGAGACACTCTTATTCTGTGAAGTGTCTCATGTGCAGCTGCCTGGAATGGCCATGTTCAGGGGAACTTAAAAAAGCTGCTGAGCCCACTGTTGTGGTTGTAAGAGTGGTCTCTAACATCCTTCGGATTTTAGAACCACTCACCTTCAGTTTGTGGTTCTTGTACATTAAGAATGTGTGTGAGAGTACTCTCACAACCATAAGTATGGTCTTATTGTTGGTATTAACATACAGAACAACACTAGCACCTCAGATCTGTGAACATTCCAGTTGTGTCAGTCTGTCTTACGTATTGCTTCTTAGTGGAAGCAACACTCTGACAAACTGTCTTGTGAATCCATTTTCTGTTGCAGGTAGGGGCTCTCTGGTGTTAGGCAACATCCTGAAATTCAAAGCATGCCCGTTAACCTTTTTGCTATTAATTGACTGACCTGCCCAGTTTCTCATCACGACCTCAGGGAAGCCTGGATGTGGACCACTAGCCAGTTGTGTGGTGTAGTACTTCTGTCTGGGCTGCAGTTCTATTTGCTTTCTTAGTTTGGTGCCATAGGTAAATTGAGGAGTTTTCCACTTGTGAAATTGGACAGGCAGGTTCCTCCTTGTGTCGTGCTGCAGCTTGGTGTGTTCCTGTTGTTGGGGACAAAGTGAGTGTTTAGCAGTCTAGTTGGTGGGGGGCGGGGGGTGCTGGGGCTTGAATTTGGAGTTTGTGGATTGTTTTAACAGGCTGTTTGCTTTTGCCTGGTTGGGACTGCTGTGCAATTTTCATGTATTTCTCACAGTCTTTGAGTGCCAGCTTCGTAGTTGCTGGCTGGAAGCCCTCACAGCCCTGCCTGCACTGTTTCTCACTAGTTTTTTCCACTTCTTTAGATTGCTTGCGCTCAGGAGGTAGTGTGGAGGTTCACTCCCCAGACTTCTTTTGCTGATGTCATTATGCTGGACATGCATGACATTAGTACACATGCACACTCCTGGTAGTGTTTTTTTTAGTTCATTTGGCACCATGAGAAACACAGCAGAGGCAGTTGTGGTAGTAGATTCCTTCTTTCAGGAAATAGAAGTGTGTATGCAGCCCCATAAGGCTGCACTGTGTGCGTTTTAGCATATTTTGCACCACACGAAACACAGCAGCAGTAATTGTAGAGATAGAGTGCCTCTTTTCGGGGACAAGCAGCAAGTTTTGAGCCCTAGAATGCTGTTGTATTCAGTCAGTTTTTCGGGAGAGTCTGCTGGGGTGTGGGGGGGAGTTCTTCTTAGATTATAATTTGGGAAGGTTCACTGATTATAACGGGAAGTCATTAGGTGTCTCTGATACCTCCAACTGCAGCTTAAGCATCTCAAACTAAAAGTAAAAGACGTTACTTTTCTGAAATGGGCACCATAACTTTTTGCAGAGCATTTATATTAAAGAGAGTACATGCCGCAGGATGATGAGATTGTCACCCATGGGATCATACTGTCCTTTAAGTGTGACACAGGTTAATTTGTTAGTCTTGGTCCCCACTAACCAGAGCCCCAGTATTGGGGGGTACACATGGTGTTTCTACTGGCAGTTGCAAAGCTGATCCACAGGTAACATCTGTGAAGATACTTGATTCTCTGAAGCACCAGTGAAGGACAGTAGAGCAAAGACCCCTAAGTGTAAGAAGTGCCACGCTAGGCTTCCCACCAAGGTGGAAGGTTCTCACTGCACTTTCTGCAACAGAGCGTCTTCTCGACATAGTGAAGCTCAGAATATCCCTCGTAGCTCCCCAAGGAGTGCGGTACAGAGAGGTTCCTCAGAGGTGGCATCTGTGTAGACAGTTTGGATCACATGACACTGCCTCATCTCTGTCCTTGGACAACCCACCTCCTCTGTTTGGAGAAAAGATGTCACCCCCCCCCCCCCCGAGCCAGGACCCAGAGAGTCTGCATCTTGCTACAGAAATGTATCCAGTGCAATGAACCTCCTTGCAGAATGGCTATCCAAGCAAAACACCAGCAAAAGAAACACAAATGAGATGCCTCTTCCAACCCCAGACATTTACCATGTTGGCATGCCTTGACCACAGGAGTCATTCAGACCAAGATAGTTACACCATGTACCTTCCAATGTCGTGGGTCAAGACTCGCACTTAGAAGGTTGGGTGGGATCTGCACTCGTCAGACAAGGAGCATGAAGACTACTCACTGGGCAGAATTTTTCTTGAGACAAAATTTCCACGCTAAGGAATCAAACATGGATTACATTAGACCTGCAAGATGACCAGCAGCATGCCTCTAAGAAGAAGGCGGACTCACTAAAGAATGCCAGTATGATGAACAATGCTTTCCTGAAATGCGACATGGTGAAGGAAATTATGTTCTGGAGTGGGCCCATGTAGACTGCAAAGCATTGCCATGCGATACACCATACTTTACAAGGTATATGATGTAAAGTCCTGGGATACAAGACCGAAGGTGTACGCACCCATTTTGGCGCCAATCAGTAAAACTGCCATACCAGTGACCAGGGCAGTGGCTATCAAGGACCAACTTTTTTAAATGTAATATACTTACTAGTCATTACAAGGCACTTAATAGTGGATGCAACCCTCCCCCACAACCCCCGACCAGTCCTCCACTCCCATTCTACCACTGCCACCTCCACTACTCCCCTTCAACCCCTGGAGAACCGCGCATAAATAGGGCGTCTCATGAGGTAACTAGACTGACCTGAAATAGTACACTATGCACTAACCCACCTAATGAGTTACATCTGCACGTATCATAACCGAGAGATAAGGCACCTTAATACTCAGAGTGAGAGAATGGGTGAAGGAGGGATCTATCAAGGACCAACTTCACCACATATTGGAATCTGTTATGAAAAGATAGTAACGCTGGCCCGGTGGCGCTGAACATTGAGGTGCTGGATGCCACACCTTGCACCACGCCAGCGACCTGGGGTTGGGAGCGACCTTGGGTGCTGGAGGGTTGGCCGGGGGGGGGGGAGGAGGAGGATTGAGCGTCACAGGGAATGCTCCCCTCCGGAGAGGGTGGGGAGGGAATGGCTGCGGACACACTTGCTCTTAGTGGTGACTGGAGGTCACTGCATGCCACGGTTTGCAGACAGGGCGGCACAGGGCCACACTGGATGTGCTGTGTGTGGGGGTGCACACAACTGCATCCCTGGCATCATGCAAGCCTGAGCCGAGGGAAGGATCACGATGGAAAAACCTACGTGCACAGTGACGGCAGGATCCGGCGGCTTCACAACGGGTGTATCCAGGTAAGCTCCCCTGGTGTGTCTGCCCTTGGACGTCCACAGTGAGCGGGGTAAGTACCCACCGCAATATGGCTGGGGAGGGGTAGGACCTAGGGGTCTTAGAGCTGTGGCTGCGGCTGGGGCAGGGCCAAGGAGATAGCTGGATTGGGGGGGGACCATAGGCACAACTCCCCCAGCCAAGGAATAGAAAAAAAAAAGGTAACTAAAAATAAAAAAAATTAAAAATAAATGAAAAGATAGTAAGAAGCACCTGGCACAGTCATATAGGTGGCCCTAGCATTGGATTATGTCTCCGAGCCATTGCATATTGGCCCACAGATTTCTCCTTTAACCAGCCTGCAGGTTGAGCTTTCTGCTCAAATGTCCCTGCTTACCTTGGGTTCTGCTTCCCTGGCAGATGCATCCTGTGATATCCTACAGATCTTCTTTGAGGATATCTCTTTCATTAGGCCACACCTTTGAACCCCTCCCCCAGTGACATTGCCAGTTGCCACCCTAATTGCCTGGTGCTGGAATGCTGGCACGCTCTGAGGGTGAAACCATTTGGAACTTACAGACGCCAGGCACTAGGACCACATGGAAACTTTTGCAAGCAGTCTGCCAGGGGCTAGCCACAACAGTGTCGTACATTAGCATATACATAAACGTGGGCGGCCCTCCTATCTGCAGTTCTTTTCCTGCCATCGATATGAACTCGTGGGACCACTAGGGAAATGTCACCGTATATCACTGCCATTTTATTTCTTTATTAAAGTAATCACTTTTAGAGTATATTTCAGTGACCTGTATGTCATCGAAAGAACTGTATAAACCTTTCCAGTATGGTGAGTGTGGAGAAGAGATCTACACTGGCGACTCTCACGAGGTCTGTGTCTGCTGCCTAGGCGTAAGCCACAACGTGAAAGCCTGCAACCAGGTGACACCAAAAAGGGGCTTTGCAGAGATTCTTGTTCCAAAAAACTTTGGAAAGAATGGAGAAGGAGTTCCAACAGAAATCTGTGTCACTGGCCCCATTGACTGAATCGCAGCCATTGAAATCCTGAAAGAAAGCATCTGGAAGTCACAAACACAAGCACCAGGACAAGGAGAAGGCTTCACTGGTGCACTCCAGGTCGCCCCTGTGCCATACAGGTAGGAACCTCCTGTTTGATGCCATCTGCTCTGGCGGTGGTGCTGACTGCCCCCAACTGTGGACACAACACCAAAGTCGGGGCTTGGCATAGGCACTGCTGGGCCTATTAGGGCCAGTACGTCGCCATTAATGTTGGGGACCAGCCTCCCCTGTCTACTCCTCCAATCGCACCTGTCGACCAGAGGGGCACTGATGCTCAGGCAGTTCTCCTGTCTTTCTCAGACATGATTAGACATTTACTGCCTGGCCTCCCTGTTTCAGGGGGCCCATCAACAGGGACTCCTGCTAATCCTCCATTTGCTATCTGACGTCGCTGGCGTGGTTCTTCCTTGTTGTCAACCTGGTCGACGATGGATATGAGTACAGTCCTGATTTAATGATGCAGGAAGAGGAGGAGGAGGATGAGGCTGTAGACAATGCTGAGAGCCAATATGAACTTGGCACTAGCTCTACAGTCTCCACATGCAGTGAAGGCTCTGTGGTGAACACGCCACAATCCCCTCCAGAAGACCCTACTTTTTTCACCATGATGCAGCAAATGTGGGCTGCTATGGGATTTACATTAGAAGAGCAGGATACCACTAATAAGAACCTACTGGAGTTCTTGAAGCTCCCAGAATCCCCTGCCATTGTGGTGCCTCCTCTGCTCCCGGCATTAGAGGATGCCACTTATGCAGCTTGGTACAGACCAAACAATAAGCTAACTGTGTCCAGGAAAGCATATACAATATATTCTGCCCCTGCTGGGAAACATTTTTATGCCACACAGCTGAGGCAGACTCATTGGTGATTAATGTTGCTCACTAGGGTACCTAAATACCTGAGTTCCCTTCCTTCTGATGAGGAGTCTAGAAGGCTGGATGTCAGAGGCAAGAGGATTTATGCCTCTGGAGGAAGGCTTAGGCTGTTGCACAGGCCTTGCCTGAGGGTACCGCAAAGCAAGAACTGTTGAAAGCTTTGACGGCTGTTGCTGATGTGGGCAAACATTTGTTCCAGACAGCTTATGATGTATCTGATGTTTCTGCCAGCGCTGCAGCTTTGGCATCTGTCTCAGAAGTTGTTATTCTTGGCTTAGGGTGGCATACTTTTCCACAGATGTCCAATAATCCATTCGTAATGCCCCATTTAGAAGTCAAAAGCTGTTTTGGCATAGTGTACAGGGGACACTCGAAGATCTCCAGGCCTCAGGCAGGACTTTGAAGTTCTTGCACTACCTTTATCATACTAAACATAGGGGTAGGAATGGTGGTGCCTTTCACCCAGCTAGTGTTGGGGGACAGTGCCCAAACCCCAGGCAGTAGGGCAAAGCTAAAGGAGCTAGGGCCTTGCCAGTCCACCCCAGGGTCCCAGTTGCCCATTCAGAAGCACCTAGAGGTGGTGGAGCTGTCCCCACTACCTCAGCCTAACTACATCTACACCCCCAATCACCTTTACCTCCATGGGTAGTTGTAGGAGGCTGACTTTCCCTTCATTTAGACTACAGATGCTTGGATTCTGGTGATAATAGAAAAGGGGCATGCTCTGGAACTTCTGGACAACCTTCCAGATCATCCCCCACCTGTCCCAAAATATCCCCAGGGAACCTGCCCCTTTTGCTGAAGGAAGTGCAGAATTTGATGCAAAATCAGGCCATAGAACCTGTGCCTCTAGAACAAAGGAACACAGGTTTTTACTCCCAGTACTTCCTTGTCCCAAAGTGGACAGGAGACCTGAGGCGTATCCTGGATCTCAGGGATCTAGACTTTTTTAGAATATAAGAAGTTCAGAATGGTCCCTTTGCAGGGTCTCCTTCTGTTACTGCAAACAGGGATTGGATATGCTCCCTTGGTATGGAGGATGCATACTTTCATATCAAGATTCAGAAACATCACCTGAAATACTTGAGGTTCCTTCTTCAAGGGGAATATTACCAGATCTTACTTTGAGAGGGCTCTTGTAGTAGGTACTAACCATTAACACTAAGCCACCAGGCACTGGGAGCACATGGAAAACTTTAGCTAGCAGTGTCTGGCGGGGGACCGCCCACCCGACATCATGTGACCGACATCAGCATGGCGCTATATAGTGAGTGGTCACCATGCCCACTCTCCAGTTCTTTCCTGCCATCGACCTGCATGCGTCTGACCTCGTGGAGAGCATTGCTTCTGTTGACGCCATTTTGGATTAGTATATCTTCATGTTTATTTCGCATCATGTATGTCGTCTCCAACACCTCCCAATTTGTATAAAGACAAGTGCGACTCCTGTGGATCACAGCTCTCACAAAGACATTCCCTCTGCCTCTTTTGCCTGGGCCCAGAACACAAGACTGAGGACTGTGAGGCCTGCCAGAGCTTCAACCAGGCCACACGGAAACAACGTCAGCAGGCCCTGAAAGCCCATTTGCTGAAGCAGAAAATGGCCTCCACAGAGAAGGAGCTGCAGAAACTCAGGAGCTCGTCCTCTTCACCAGAGGGCCATTGCAAGAAGAAGCAGGGCAAGAAGAGACATCAGGACCGGGAATGGTCTCCTTCATGTCCGCGGGCCCCTCCTGGAGCCGTGGACAAGGAGGGCCCCGGAGAGGTATCCCTCCTGCCAAGACTAGATCTGCCACATGAGCTGCCGTTGGCACTCCTGCCAGGACTGATCTCAGTTCCGATGGGAGTCTCTGGGAAATTGGAGACACTTGCTACCCTTAGATCCTTCAAGATTACGGGGTCTACAGTGAGTGGCAGGGCTGGTAAGTTGACCTTCAGCTCCTCCGGTGATCACACGGCCGTGGCTGATAAGTCGCATGTTGGACCCCCCCCCCCAACGTGTGCCGAGCCGTCGATCCTCCAGCAGGAACTGACAACAGGCCTGACGTCCAGGATCTGGACCAGCTGCTGCCTGGACTGCAGCTTTCCCCAGAGGGTCCCCCCCCCTCGGGATTCTCCCCCTCTGCCTCTTGAGGTGGTCCCTCCAAAGTCTCAGATACCACGGGAACCGGAGGAGGGAGTGCAACCCCTGTCAGGTACTGTACCGCTGCCGACACCCGATCACCCTATGCCTGGCCTGCCCTCGGGCCCGACGCCCATGTCTCACATCTCACAGAGTCCTTCAGGTCCCTCTGGGCCACAGTCAGACCTGCCGCTGACAGGTCTGACGCCGGACCTTCCTCTGGGTCCTTTAGACAGGCCGTTTGGCCCACCTTCAGGTCCATGGGACCCACCATCTGGCCCACTATCAGCCACCTCGGCCCTGCCATTGGGCCCTCTGCCAGGCCCAACAGCCCCTCCATCAGGGCCTTTGCTGGGCCCCTCGCATCCTCTGCCGAACTACCCACGCCCAGCTACCCAGCACCACACTGCCCTTCGGGGTACCCTTTATCCGGATTCCCAGCTCCTAGTTACCCGACACCTGGGTACATGACGCTGGGTTATCCTCACTATCCATTGTCGGGCTTTCCCCCGACGGGATACCCATCACCTTACTACCAGGTTCCAGGTTAGCAGACGCCCAGGTACAGACATCAGCCTCCACTGCCTCTGCCTCCACCCCCCCTGCCCCAAGTGAACCTGCAGGCAATGCTGCGATCTTGGTAGGATGTAGCCAAATCCCAGCTTACGTCAGAACTCGAGAAATGTCAGCCTACGGTTACCCCCACATCAGTCACCAGAGAGTAGACGTGCAGATCTCTACCGGACTCTAGACCTTTGACATCAGGCAGGTCTCCTGAACCTCTGCCTCAGCCAGAGCAACCTAAAGACCTCTCGAGACCTGTGGACATTCCTCTACCTAGACTTGGCACCCCCCAACGAAAGCCCAACGTCAGAGTCTGACTCTGACTGTGCCCATTCGGGACTGGATTATGAATCCCCTATCCCAGAGGAGCCGAAACAGAGGGACTTTCCCCCAAGTCCCCTCCTGAGGACTCTTCTCTTATGGTACTTCTCAGAAAAATTAAAGCGGCTTATGACTGAAAAACAGGAAAAAGATTCCCAGCACCAGAGGCTTGCAGAGCATCTGAAACTATTTGACCAGTCCCCGGCTCTCATTCCACCATGAATAGGCCCTTATGAAGACTTGGCCACCACGATTTGGAAACAGCCAGCCTCTCTGGCACCAGTTGCCAGGAAAGCCAACAGGCTATACCAGACGCCAGAGGGTAAGGATCACCTCAGCGTCCATCCTAAGGCCGACTTAGTAGTCGTTAACGCTGCCCGTGAATGTTCGTCCAAACCAAAACATCTCAGTACTTCCCCTCCTGACAAGGAGTCGAAGGTGCTGGATCAGTTCTGGAAGAGATTTTACTCTTCTTCCAACTTAGTCATTAGAGCACTTAACTATGTCGCTCATATGGTAGTCTACCAGAAGACTATCCTGGGACAACTGGAGTCCAAGCTAGAGAAACTCCCTGACTCCGAGCTGAAGGAGGACATGGCCAGCATGATTAGATCAGCTGGATCCGCTAGCTGTCATACCATGAGAGCTACCTATGATGCAGTGGATGCCTCCGCAAGGGGCATGGCTACTGCTGTCAGCTTGCGAGGGCACTCATGGATGAGGATCCCTGGCCTGGTGCCTGAGGTCCAAACTGCCATTCGGGATGCCCTCTTCCGGGGTTCTGTCCTGTTTGGTGGAGATATCAATGATATCATTACTTATCTACAACACAAGGGCAAAGCCTTACACTCTGTCCAGTTTATGTACAAGCCTCCTCACAAGCCTAAACAGCCTTTTTCGTCAACAGCAGCGGCAACAGCAAAGGCTACAGCAGCCCCGGCGTCGGAACAAACGGGCCCCATCTGCAGACATGGCTCCCCCAGATAATTTCCACAGAGCCTCGGGAACAACACCCACCACCCTTCCCACCACCTCCTGACTTGCACCAGCCCCTCCCACCCCCAAAGCTAGATCGGGGGAACCGGTAGGAGACATGTTTGCAAACCACCTACCAGGCTGGGAGGCAATCACAGCGGACTGATGGATACTTCAACTCGTAATCCAAGGGCACACAATAGAGTTCTTTGACCACCAGAGCATCTCCCAGGTTCCCCTTATTACCCTCCGGGTCACATCCACTTGATCAGAGAGGAAACTGAGTCTCTGCTGCAGAAAGCAGCCATAGAACCCATCCCCCAGAGTCAGACGGGCAGGGGATACCATTCCCACTTTTTTCTGGTCCTCAAAAAGATGGGCAATCTCAAACCAATGCTAAACCTCAGCAATCTGAACCTCTTTGTAGAGTGCAAGAGGTTTCGCATGCTATCCCTTCTAGGTCTCCTTCCCCTGTTACATCAGGGACATTGGCTCTGTGCTCTGGATATGCAGGATGTATACCTGCATATCCCCATTTTCCCATCTCACCGCCACTTCCTCAGATTCTCTTTTCAGGGAAAACATTTCCAGTTTAAAGCCCTCCCTTTTGGCCTTTTGTCGGCACCCGGGGTGTTCACGAAGTGCCTAGCAGTGGTTGCTGGTCATGCCGCAGATAGGGCATCCATGTGTTCCCCTACCTCATTGACTGGCACCTCTCAGCTCCATCGAGGGACAGCCTGCTCGAATCCCTATCCAGTACCCTGGACCTTTTCCAGCAGGTGGGCATTACAGTCACTCATCCCAAATCCCACCTCATTCCTTCACAACACCTACAGTTCATTGGGGCAGTGTTGAATACAGTCCAAGGGAGAGCCTTCCTCCCACCAGACAGAGCGGAGACTCTCCATTGACAAGCACAGCTAGTGGCTTCCCAGAGGTGGACCACCGCAAGGTCGATCCTGTGTCTGCTAGATCTCATGGCAGCTGCCAGTTCTACTTTATATATGGCCAGGCTCCTTATGCGGGTTACACAGTGGACTCTTAAGAGTACAGTGGGATCAGACGACCTGGATCACATGATCCTGGTCTCCAACCCAGTGTCTCAGGACCTCTTGTGGTGGCAGAACCAGGGCAACCTAGGAGGTGTTCCCTTTTGGCCCTGCCTCTCGCCCAGACCCTGACAATGGACACCTCCAGACAGGGATAGGGAGCCCATTTTGGAGTTCACAAGACCCAGGGTTCTTGAGCTCAGAGGGAACTTCCACTTCATATTGGTGTGCTGGAGATGAGAGCTGTACTGTATGCCCCCCAGGCCTTCCAGCACCTCTTCAAGACGGGGTCGCTCATGGTCCAAACAGACATGTGTGTCATCTGGTACATAAACAAGGGGGCACATGCTCATACCCACTATGTCATGAAGTGGTGCGTGTATGGTCCTGGGCAGTTCAGCACAGTCTCCACCTCACGGCAGTGCATGTTCCCGGCATTCATAATGTCCTGGCGGGGACACACAGCCACACTCAAGCCAGAGCCCAGAAGTGGGAGCTGAGACAGTCAGTGGTAAATTAAATATTCACCCATTGGGGTCGACCAGACCTCGATCTGTTCGCATCCCCATTCAACGCAAAACTACCAACTTTCTGCTCACTCACTCCAGGGCATGGTGTTTTCTGGCGAGACGCGCTGTCTGTATGCTGGACAGGGAGATTCTTGTACGCCTTCCCTCTCTTTCCATTACTGCAGAGGGTACTACTGAAACTGCAGACAGAGGGGAGCACACATGATTCTGATTGCTCCCTACTGGCCTTGCCAGATTTGGTTCTGTCTACTTCAACAACTGACAGTGGAACCCCAGTTCCCTTGCCCGTCTGCCAAGACTTTCTGACTCAGGAACAGGGCACCCTGGTCCATCAAGGCCTTCAGTCCCTTCACCTGCATGCGTAGCACCTACTGGCATAGCTGCCACTTGCTTTGGAGTGTCCTCAAGAATGGCACAGGTACTAGTGGAGGCCAGAAAGTCATTCACTAGATCCACTTTTGCAGTGAAATGGAAGAGGTTTTTCATATGGGCCACATCTAAGGAGTGGAACCCCTTCTTCTGCCCTGTTCCGCAGGTCCTAGAGTATCTGCTGCACCTCTCTGATCTTGGACTTAGCTACTTGACCCTGAAGATCCACTTGTCTGCCATTTCTGCCTGCCACATACCAGTTGAGGGCAAAACCTTGGTTCAGTTGGAAGTATCCAAAACATTCCTAAGAGTGATCCTTCATTTGAAACCTCCAGTCAGGAGCCCTGCTCCTCCCTGGGACCTGAACTTCATTCTGGCAAAACTCACGCTGTCTCCATTTGAACCAGCGGTGAGTTGTGACACGTGCCATCTGTCATGGAAGGCGCTCTTTTTAGTTGCCATTACTTTTGCTCGAAGGATTTTCGAGCTACAGGCCCTGATGTGTAAGGAGCCTTATTTGATTTTTCACAGAGACTGGGTGACTCTGCGTACTAATCCTGAGTTTTTACATAAGGTAGTTCCCGAATCCACCTTAAATCAGCCCATTCAGTTGCCAGTGTACTACCCCGAGCATTCCAATCTGTGGGGGGAAGCAATTCTACTTACGCTTGATGTACTTAGAATTCTTCGTTACTACATTAACAGGACGAAGTCTGTCCGTAAAACTGATCAGTTATTTGTTTCTTTTGCACCCAAAAGTTTGTCCAAATGGTTGGGAAACTGTATTACCTTTTATTATCAGAAGTATAACAAACCATATCAAAGGGTACTTGACCAGGGGCATGGCTGTCTCTACTGCTTGTTTCAGGAATGTCTGTGCAGGTGCCACTTGGAGTTCTGTCCATACCTTCACTAAGAATTACAGTCTGGATATTGCTTCTAGGTGCACAGCTGGCTTTGGCCTAGCTGTTCTAAAGGGACTCTTGTCATAGGCCCCTGTTCACTGCAGACTTGTTCCTACCTCCCATGCCTGAGACTCGTCTGAATTTGACTGCTTGGGATTCAGTCATAATTGTTAGTACCTAGTGCAAGAGCCCTCTCGAAGTAAGATAGTAGTTATGTTAGAACTTACCATAACAGTAGATCTTCAAGAAAGGCTCTTGCAGTAGGTGCTGCTTTCCCTCTCACCTTTCCCCTGGGTTTCTTCTGCTACTTCTCCTTGTATAGCTTTTATAGCTCCAGGAGCCCACTCCTCTCTCCTGTTGCGCCTTTCTAGGTCTCCAGTGGGAGAACTGGAGGGCGGGCATGGGAACCACTCACTATATAGCGCCACGCTGATGTCAGTCTTGACATCAGGTGGGTGGTCCCCCACCAGACACTGCTAGCTAAAGTTTTCTATGTGGTCCTAGCACCTGGCAGCTAGGTCCTAATGGTTAGTACCTACTGCAAGAACCTCTCTTGAAGATCTACTGTTACGGTAAGTTCTTACTTAACTGTACTTTCTGAGTGGTGCCCTTTGGCTTGTCTTCTGCACTACGGGTCTTTACTAAATTCTTGGCAGTGGTGGTAGCAGGTCTTTGCAGGGAAGGTCTGTACATTTTCCATAAGTTAGACAATTGACTAATGAAAGCCCACTCCGAGGATCAGCTTTTAAAGACCTTAGCTCGAACCAGACAGCTGTTCAGTGCTCTAGGGATGCAGTCAACATACCAAAATCGGTGCTGACACCATGCCAGAGACTCCTGTATATAGGGGCAGTCCTGAATACAGCTCAGGGCTTGGGTTTTCTGCCTGTGGACGGGGACGAATGCCTGACTGCCCAAACACAATTAATGCACAACAGTCATTACGTCTCAGCAAGGACGTTCCTACATCATCTGAGCCTTATGGCAGCAGCTATTATCACAGTATCACTAGCTAGAGTGCACATACGGACACTCCAGTGGACCCTAAGAGTGCAGTGAGATCAGCTCACAGATGACCTGGAACAGATGGTTCTAGTCAAATACCTTGTGTGCAAAGTGCTTGAGTGGTGGATGGAATACAGCAGTCTACTCAAGGGGATGCTGTTCCTGATCCCTTTCCCTTCCCAGACCCTCACCACAGACGCCTCGGGTCTGGGCTGGGGGGGGTGGGCTCACTGTGGGCCTCTTCAGACTCTGGGCACATGGACTCAAGTAGAGAGTGCTTTACACATCAGTATTCTGGTAATGCGACAAACTCCAGCAGGCGTGGTTCACTCAAAAGGAAAACACAAAGGAGCAAATGTTCAAGTCACAAATTCAAAAGATAATTTATTAAAGCTTCCTTGTAGTTTGCAGCGGTTACAGTGTCACAGTGCTTGCCCTAGCACCTCAACTCTCATGAGTCTTCAAGGGGGTCATGCAAGCTGTCCTGTATGGACTCCAGGCCTTTCAGAACCACTTATCCCCAGGTCCTCTGCTGAGCCACACAGTGTCAGCGTGATGCATTACATCAACGAATGGGGATGGGGGAAATCATTCCTATCCGCTGTGCAGGGAAGCAATGAGACTTTGGTACTGGGCTTTGGAACATGGTCTAGAACTATCAGCAGTACATGTTCCAGGTGTCCAAAATGTCTTGGCAGAAAAGCTAAGCAAGTCACAGTCCAGGATGCAAGAATGGGAACTCCTGACCTCAGTGGTGGTCAACCTATTGGAAAGATGGGATTGTCCAGAGCTGGACATTTTTGTATTCCACACAATGCAAAACTGCCAGGTTTCTGCTTATTTGTTCCAGCTCCTTGAGTTTTCTGGCTAGACTCGTTGTCCCTCCCTTGGAAAGGGAGGTTTCTGTATGCCTTCCCTCTAATTCAGATGGTGCTACTGAAGTTGCAGATGGAGAGGGCAACTCTGATACTCATTGCTCCCCCATGGCAGCTAGCAGTGGAACCCTCATTCCCTCTACCCCTGTGCAAGGGTCTGCTGTCTCAAGAAAAGGGAGCTCTAGTCCATCCGAATCTGAAGTCTCTTCATCCGCACTCATGGCTCCTGAAAACATAGCCATAGCTCATTTTGGAGTTTCTGCCAAAAGTGGAAGGTGTTCTGGTGGCTGTGAGAAAACCCTTCACCAGAACTACTTACTCCATGAAGTGGAATGGTTTGCTTTATGGGCTACTTCTCACCACCTGGATCTGTTTACCTGTCCAGTTAATCAGATTCTAGAGTATCTTCTGTCCTTATCGGATTCAGGACTGCAGTGTTCTTCATTCAAAGTACACCTGACTGCAGTATCAGCTTTCCATGTGCTTACTGATAGCTGTACAGTGGCTAAGCTGGAGTTAACCTGTATGCTCCTGAGGGGCATTCAACATCTTAAGTCCCCTATTCTCAGTCCAGTCCCGGCTTGTGACATTAATTTTATTTTGGAAAAGCTCACTTTGGCTTCTTTTGAGCTAGCCATGACTTGTGGTTTATGCTTTCTTTCTTAGAAAGCGTTATTTTTTGTTGCAGTCACTTCTGTTCGAAGGATTTCAAAGGCCTCTAATGTGTGAGCCTTCTTATTTGATTTTCTACAAAGAAAGAGTATCCTTGTGTACTAATTCTAAATTTCTTTCAAAGGTGGTGTCTTGAGTTTACCTTAAACCAAACCATCCATCTGCCGGTGTATTAACTAGAGCATGCCAGTCCAGGGAAAGCATTGCTCCATACTTTAGATGTGCATAGAGTGCTCTGGTGCTATGCACACCGTACCAAGCACTGCAGGAAGTTCTCACACCTTTTAGTTTGCCCTGGGAAAGAGGGTGTCCTAGTTTCTAAACAGTGCTTGTCGGAATGGCTAGCAAACTGTATTACTTTTTGTTACAGGAAGTACGGTAAGGAACTTCCTGGTGTGGTTCATGGTCATTCCAGACAGGAATATGTGAGTAGACAGGCTGGCTTTTGCCTCGCTGTGCTACAAGACCTGTTGTCATAAGCCATTGGCTCCAGCCCCTCAGACTGTCATCTTTTGGTACTGCTTGGTACTCATTCCAAAGGTGTAACCTGATGAGATATCCTTGAAGAAGCTAGAACACTTACATACACACTGTAACAGTAGGTCTTCAAGAGAATCTCATTCATCATGCCATGCCATCCCATCCTCCTTCCCACTTCTGGGTCTGCAACACTGAAATTCTGTGCTACTATTTCCATTCTTTCATTTTCCAGCAATCTGCCTTGCCTGGTTTCTAGAGTGCTGGGTTCTCTCCTGATTCTGTAGAAGGAGGTCATCCGAGCAGATCTCTGGTGGGAAGCTGAGGAGAGGAGGGGCTCCCACATTTGTGTACACTGACGTCTAGCATCGTTGTGGGGGACCCCTGTCAGACTACTTGTAAAAGTTTCCATGTGGTCCTAGTGCTTGGCCACTATAAGTTCCAAAGATATAGCCTGATGAGATTCTTTCGAAGAACTACTTTAACACTAAGTACGTAAGTATTCTGTCACCCCTAAGCAATCCATATACTATGTGCTTGTCAGATGAGCGATTTGGCGGCAGGCAATGAACAACTCCTCAAAAACACCCCTGCTAAACATGTCTTTCCAAGGAGGCCATCAAGAAATGGAGGGTAATGAGTACCAACGCCCGTAGTCTGGGCAGCAAGCTCCATGAACTGGTGGCCTTGATGGAAGAGGGATACCTGGATATCATAGCGGTCTCAGAAACATGGTACACAGAGAACCATGACTGGGATGTTAACATACCAGTGTACACAACCTACAGGAGAGATAGGGAGGGGAGAAGAGAGGGCGGAGTAGCTCTCTATGTAAGGGAAGGAATAACGGCAACTGAACAAAAGAGTAAACAGGGAGGAGAAGAGGCACTGTGGGTCACCTTAGAGGCTGGAAATGGCACCACAGTCCGCACAGGGGTTGTATACAGACCCCCATCTCAGGGGGAGGGAATGGACAAGGATATGATAGAAGGCATACTTAGGATGGCAGAGAAAGGGGAGATACTGTTGATGGGGGACCTTAATATGCCAGATGTTAACTTGAGTACCTTTGCTGCAGCCACATCCAAAAGCAGGGCCATTCTTGATGCCCTTCAGGTGGCATGCCTCAGACAGATGGTTTTCGAACCTACTCATGAGGGAGCAATCTTAGACCTCGTACTCTCAAATGGGAACAGTGAGAGGATCTCAGATCTAGAAGTGGGTAGCCACTTGGGAACAAGTGACCACCAAACAGTGTGGTTCACAATAAACTCAGCTACAGAGTCGAGCCATACAAAAGTGAGGGTTCTGTACTTCAGGAGGGCTGACTTTGTCAAGATGGGAGTGTGCCTTAGAAAAGCACTAGCAAACAAGCTGGCAGGAGGGGTGGAGCAACAATGGGGAAACATCAAAACTGCCATCACAGAGGCAACAAGCCTTTGTGTGAAGCAAATAAACAAATCAAAGTGAAAGTAAAAGCCACTATGGTTCTCAAAAGAGGTGGCGGTGAAGGTTAGGGAGAAAAATATAGCATTTGGGAAGTATAAGGAAACACAGAAGGAGCAGGACAGAGAACTGTACCAGTTAAGGCAGAAGGAAGCAGGGAGGGTAGTCAGAATAGCAAAGGTCCAAATTGAGGAAAAGATAGCCAACTCGGTTAAGAAGGGGGATAAAACCTTTTATAGGTATATCAGGGAGCGAAGAAAGACAAAGGAAGGGATAGTCTGGTTAAATAGAATGGATGGTGGGTGGGCAGTGAGGAATAGTGAAAAAGCAGGGATACTGAACGAATACTTCTGTTCATTATTCACAAAAGAGGAGGTGGGGGAGGTGCCTAACCCAATTAACAGAAGCACTCTGGATAGGGAGGTTGATCCCAGTCCTTTCACAGAAGAAAGGGTTCTGAAAGAACTCTTAAAACTGAAGGTGGGCAAAGCAGTGGGGCCAGATGGAATTCACCCCAGAATTCTAAAAGAATTAAGCAGAGAACTAGTGACACCACTGACTACCCTTTTTAACAAATCATGGGAGGATCGTGTGGTACCTGAGGACTGGAGAAAGGAAGATGTGATTCCCCTTCACAAAAGTGGGACCAAGACAGAGGCAGGAAACTACAGACCTGTCAGTTTGACCTCTGTGGTAGGGAAAGTGATGGCATCACTTCTGAAGGAAAGAATTGTTGAGTACCTAGAGGCCAGTGGGGCACAGGACCCAAGGCAGCATGGGTTCACAGCGGGAAGGTCATGTCAGAAGAATCTAATTGATTTCTTTGACTGGGTGGCCAAAGTTGTAGACCAGGGAGGGGCTGTGGACATGGTCTACCTAGACTTTGGCAAGGCATTTGACATAGTCCCACACAAAAGATTAATAGTCAGATTAACCCACCTGGGACTAGGTCCCAAAGTGGTAGCCCGGGTAAAACATTGGCTGGACAACAGGACACAGAAGGTAATTGTAAATGGAGTCCACTCTGAAGAAAGAGGGGTTACTAGTAGGGTACCGCAGGGTTCAGTACTGGGTCCAGTCCTTTTTAATGTCTTTATAAGTGACATTGCAGAGGGAATGGAAGGAAAAGTATGCCTCTTTGCAGATGACACAAAGATCTGCAACAGGGTTGATACACAAGGAGACGTGGAAAGGATGAGAAGGGACTTGGCAAGGTTGGAGGAATGGTCAGAAGTATGGCAGCTTGGATTCAATGCAAAGAAGTGCAAAATAATGCACCTGGGAAACAAAAACCCAGGGGAAGATTACACAGTGTGGGGGGTAGTAACAACAACAAAAATGGAAAGGGACCTGGGGCTAATCATATCAGATGACCTTAAGTTTGGCAAGCCATGTGAGAAGGCAGTAGGGAGGGCTGGAGGGATACTAGAATGTATAGGGAGAGGCATCACCACCAGAAAACAGGAAGTTGTTATCCCCCTGTACAGACAGTTGGTGAGACCCCATCTGGAGTACTGTGTGCAGTTCTGGAGACCCCATCTCCGCAAGGCAGGATGGAGGCAGTTCAGAGGAGGGCAACTAAAATGGTGCAGGGTCTGCAAGAGAAGCCATACGAGGAGAGACTAAAGGAGCTTAATATGCATACCCTTGAAGAAAGGAGGGGGGGGACATGATAGAAATGTTTAAGTATCTCAATGGAATCAACAAAGTCCAAGAGGGTAGCATCTTTCAGAAAAAGAGATGTGCAAGAACAAGGGGACACAATTTGAAGATAGAGGGGGGACGGCTCAGGTGCAATGTGAGGAAGTATTTTTTCACAGATAGGGTGGTGGACACATGGAACAGCTTTCCTGAGGAGGTTGTGGGGTCTAAAACTGTGGGAGAATTCAAGAATGCATGGGACAGTTATAAGGCAATTTTTGTGGGGGGTAGGAAAGAAATAGGCTGTTGGTTAAATAAGATCTGCAGCTTATCCTCTAGTAAGGAAATGGGTAGACTAGGTGGGCCAAACGGTCCTTATCTGCCGTCAAAGTCTATGTTTCTATGTAGTCCTGCTTTTGGACCAGAACTGGAAACCCTCATCAAGCACTTAACAGACTCTAAGCTGGCTCTGTGCCAAGGCAAGACCTTCTTTTTACAGGAAAGGATGCAAAATTCTACAGCCAGAGCTCCTTTCACCCCAACAGAGGAGGCAATGCTAGAGGTACTTGTAGAGACAGCCAAAACCGCAAGGACAGTCAGTCATACTGAGATCAGGCCCCCTTCCAGTCCACCTCCTCCTCCCATCTCAGAGCCAAACTGTAGCACCGGTGGGTATTAGAAGTTATTTCTAAGGGTCGCACTATCGAGTTGTTCCACCCTGCTACCTAACACTTTTTTTTTTTCAATCTCCAGTGTCTCACGAGCCCACCAAACAACAAGCAGTTCCGGATGAGATACATCACATTATCTCATGATAGCAGAGCCATTCAGCCGGTCCCTACTTTTACAATGGGGGTCTTGCATCTACTTTCTCTTTTCATTGTCCCAAAGTAGACCAGTGGTTTATGAGCTCAATTTGGATTTGCAGCACCTCAATAAACGGACAAAGCCAATATATTTTAAGATGGAGACTCCGTGCTTCATGATGGTGGTAATTCTCCCAAGGGATTTGTAATGTAAGTGCACCTGAAGGACGCATATCAGCATATACCTAGTCATCTGTCACACTGCCAGCACCTCATATTGTGTGTCAGACATGCACTGTCGTTTGATTGTCGGCGGCATCTCAAGTATTAATGAAAATAATGTTAGCACTGGTAGCACAGCTGTGGGAGAAAGGATTACATGTTCATTGCTACCTGAACGACTGGTTTATTGGGCACACTCCCTTAGGGAGGCACAGACAGTAGTGGTAGCAGTAACCAGAACGCTGTAACTCCATGTTTGGACAATCATGCACGAGAAGAGCTCACCGCAGCTGACTCAGTTCCTGCTGCTTATAGGGGGTGCTATTCACATCAGCAACTACTGCAGCAGTGGCTTTGGACAAAGTACACTCCCTGGCAAAGGCATGCAAAAGACCATAGAAAACAAGCAAAGACAGCCAAAGGTATTTTTCTTGGACGCATGGCAGCAAACATTGACCTGGTACTATGGGCCAGGCTCCACGCTCATCCACTGCAGCTCTTTCTTCATCGCACGTGGAAATTTCAAATGGGGTCACTCTAGGACAAGATCTGACTAACCCCAGAAGGGAAGAACTACTTAGTCTGGTGGGCACAACAACAGGATCTATACAGGAGATTCTTCCCTGAAGGACGTTCAACAGCTCACTTTGGTGATGGATGCTAGCTTCCTAGGATGGGACGCAGTGCTTGGCACAGCCTCAGTGCAGGACACCTGCTTCTTGCTAGAGAGAAAATTATCAATCAGAATCTTTGAGATGAGGGAGGTATTCAGAGCAATGCTGTCCTTCAGGAGCAAGATTCTACATGAGCATGTACTAGTGCAGTTGGGCAACACAGTGATGGTAGTATGTATCAGGAAACGAGGAACAAGGGGCAAGGCAGTGGTGTTGGAGACATACAGTGTTCTTCACTTGGCAGAGGTTAACCCACTATCCCGAATAGCAATCCATCTTGTATAGACACTGAACATGCAGGTCAACTGGCTCTGTTGTCAGATCCTCTATCCTGGAAAGTAGGTCAATCGAAGGTATTCAACATGATTTGTCGGAGGTGGGGTATGTCACTTCTAGACCTCATGGCAACCAGGACAAGCACAAAGACTCCGTTGTACTTCAGCCATTTTGGAGAAAATCGGTCATTAGGAATAGGCTGTCTGTGCTTATCGAGGCTGAATGCACAACTGTACACTTTCCTTTCATGGCCTTTGAGCCTGAAAGTAGTAAGGGAGCTGCAAAGGGAGTTGGCAGCATTGATTCTCATTGGCCCAAAGTGGCCCCAAAGAGCATGATACTCAGAACTGAGTCACATGGCCTTATGCAAACCAGTTCTGCTCCCACTCAGACTGAACCTTCTTCATCAGAGTCCAGTTATACACGTCATCAGAAGTTTCTGTTATCAGCTTGGCTCCTGAGTGCACAAGATGCATGAAAGTCAGAGATTCACAAGGTGTAATCCACACCCAGATGCACTCCAGGAAGAACTCTATGAATAAAGACCTACAGTTGAGTCTGGGACATGTTCCTGTTCTGGTGCTTTCCCTTGGGGATCAGACCCATATCTTCCTCTCGGTCCAATACCTTGGAATTTCTGCAGCGGAGTCTAGACAAGGGTTTGTCAGTTCTCTAAGGGTCCAGGAGATGGTACTTTCTGCTATCTGGGGATACATTGATTCTTACCTCCTAGGTTTTCACTTGGATGTTGCCTGCTTCATTATAGCATGCCACCGACTCTGTCCTTGTATGTCACGGGTTTCAACTCCCTGGAAATTGAATGCACTTCTAGAAGCCATGATGGATCCCCCCTTTTGAACTCCTTGCTGAGGTCTCCCTATGGCTTGTTACCCTAAAGGTGCTCTTTCTACTGGCCTTTCGCTTTGTGAAGATTGGGGAAATCCATGCACTCTCCCACAAGGAACCCTACCTGGTGTTCCACAAGGAGAAGGTGGTTCTCCACACAGTTCCCGCCTTCATTCCCAAAGTGGCTTCTGCCTTTCATAGGCAGCAGGAGATTTGCACTGCCTTCTGTGGGTGCAGTTACCAGTAATTAACTTGGTCTCTGTACACATTTAAAGAGGAAATCTCTTTTGGCTGTTTGCTAGAAAGGTGTACTGTGAATTGCACTTATCAATTAGGTGGTGAGATGTCAGACTTTTCTTAGATATGTACTGCAGTCAAAGCAGTTTTATTTTCTAATGTCATAGACAACATAAACACAATAATTGTCTAAATTATCCTAGGATGCCTGAGTAGACTCAGTCTGTTGTGTGTTTCTACAACTACACACTTGTAATATATATCTGTCCCTATTTCTGGGTCTAAGGCAGTGTTCTATCCAGAATTATTTCAGTTAATACCTGTTCACAGTTCTTTAGTAACAAATAATCTTTGCTAGCTTTAAACAGTACTGTATTGCATTTATTCTTATCCATTCATATGGAACCATGATTCTCAAAAGACACACATTAAGTGAGCATCTTAATAGTCTTTAAAATATACACTGCCAAAGTCCTTCCATCTTCTCTGCCTTCCATCCGGAGATTGGATTTTCCTTGAAGGCTGAATGAGTGGTGTCTTTCCTTGGTTTGACATCCCTTTTTTTTCTTTTTCTTCTAAAATTTAATGTGAAATTACTTTTAAAAGTTAATATATTGTTAGAGCTTTTAATGTGCTCTTCTTTCTGGCATTCGCCAAAGTCTTTTGCAGAGTTAGAGAAATGACCATCTCAGATTCAAAGAGTGACATATAGCCGATTTGTCTTTTAGAGAAGAGGGAGTATAGCAGAGGTGAAGCAAGATCGGTATACAGCTTTCTGTCTGTCAACATCCTCCTTTTATGCAGGGCTGTTCATTGCAGATAACGTGGTGTCTTTCATTGGGTTGAGGCAGCAGATACTTGCCAGTCTCTTATTATCCTAGCTGGATCTTCCAGACAAATGTCCTTGCCTGAATGGAAGGTCTTGGAATCGACGTATTGGAGTTTTCCAACCACAGGACCTCAGTCAGCATCTTTGTCCATTGTACTTTTGACCTGACCATAAGATAGCAATTAGTAGATTTATTTATGCCCGCAGGAATTTGCACTGCGCATACTCAGAACAAGGTGTTTGGAATGTGAAGTTTTGTAATTGTGGTCAGAGGGCTGCGGTTTGTAGTAGCAGATGGTCTTTGGTGACAGAGGGTTGTGGTTGTCTTTGAGGAATTTGTCTGTAGGGTGAACTAGCTGGAGTGTCTGGGATGATTGCAATGTTGTAGTGTCGGTCCTATGACAGGATTAATGCTGCATCGTAGTTTTTTTAATATAGCTGTTTGGTCCCCATGGCCTCCTCCAGCCAACTGGTGACGGGGACACATAAGCATTTTACAGGTTGTCTCCCTAACCCCCCCCCAAGGTCCCAGCACACGGACGTGTGAGCGTGTGGAGGCACGCTACGCACCCCATGGCACCAGCTCAGCACCTTCCACAACTGTTTGCCATCCTCTCTCCACCTACGCTACCCACTGGACCTCCACCTGGTGGGAGTGGAACTACGGGGGTGCGCCAACCCACCTTCACCACCCTCGGAAGAGGAGAGCTGCCCATCGGCATGCTTGATCCTGCTCTGCCCTCTCCCCCCTATGCCAGCACCCCGACGACCCAAGGTCGTTCCTGAACCCGGATCGCCGGCATAGCATGCGGTATGGCATCCAGCACCTCAGCCTACAGAACCACCAGACCAGCCTGCATTATAGTTTTTAAAAATAAATCTTTGCTTATCAAGCTCTTAACACACTCATAAGTTCATTTAAGCCAAGTATGTCCAATTAACACTTTTTAAGGTTTTTGAGCTGGAAGGCCTGAAGAGGATATTTTAAAAGGTCGTTCTAATATTTGTGTTCTCCAGGCACAGTCTCTCAACTGAGTTATATCCATGTATATGAATTAACATTTGGCAGAACTGTTTGGCTGTATAATGCTTTGAAATAAATGTGTTATGACAGGCTCTTCAGTGCATTTCAGTTGCTGGTTAGACTGAAGTATACCCACTTTTACATTTTGTCAGAATCCTCTGGCTGGCAGGCTGGAATTGAGCCTACACTTCCCTTTGGCCAGACCCCAAGAATGTGAAGGAGAAATCTCTGCATTCTCTTGACATGAATAGTGCTCTCAGGGTTTACTTGAATCGCACCATAGTCTTTCATAGCAGTGATAGACTTTTATTCCTGCTGGGGCTAGGAAGGAAAGGTGCATCCCCAGTCTAATACACCCTAGTCAAGTGGCTATGTGCGGCCATTAGACTGACTTACATGTCTCAGTGTGTGTGTCAACTCCGTCGGGCCTCAAAGCTCACTCTACTAGAGCTGTGGCTGTGTTTTATGCCGAGTGTATCTTGGTGTCCATGGAGGACATCTGTAAGGCCAGTGCTTGGGCCTCTGTCCATAACTTCCCTAGGCATTACTGCCTGGATGTGCTTAGCTCTGCCAATGCTGCATTCAGCAGGTTTGTACTGAGGCCATTTGATCAGCACTGACCCTCTTGGTTCAGGACTGCTTATTAGGGCCTGTACCATTACTGCCTACCCATGGGAGCTGACCACAGAGGGGGATTATAATTTCCATACTGGTAATTCCAGTTGTGTGTAGGCTCTGTCTATAGACAGGTAGGACCATTGCTTTACATTTGTGTGACTTGCTTCTCTGCCCTATGTTGTATATAGTTCCCTTAGGTCTAGGGTTAGTAGAGTTGTAGGCTTACATCACTAATGCCGTTGTCCGGTAGTTTTATAGGGTTTGGGTCCCAGACTTGGACAAAGGGATCCACTGAGGGTGATGGGATGGGAAGGGGGTGTGTCATTACCCTCTTAGACTTTTCAATATGTTCCAGCTAAGATGGAAAGACAGCCCATACCATTAGTACCTGCCCATGGGTGGACCCTAAACATAACCTGAATTACTGGTAAGGAAATTGTAATTCTCTTGATTTGCATAATATAGGTTCTCAAGTGAAATGAAGCATCATGTGGTCATGTCAATAATGGATTTAAGGTGAGGTGATGTATTTTTGCGTCAGATCACTAAATCTTGGAGTGCGTTTGTGTACAAGAGCTGGTGAATAATGTCAGAGACAGGATCTGTTTTTTTTGTGACAAGTCAGTAAGGGGTTATAAAATGAGGGAATGCAGTTTGGGGCGGAGCAGGTCAGTAGTACGATGTTAAGTGAGGTGATGTATTTACAGTGCAGGCCTGTAATGGGTTCTAGAATCTAGGAGATGTATTAGTGTGGCAAGTCAGTAATGAATTCTAGAGTGGTGTAATGTATTTATGGGGCTGGTCAGTAATAAGTTCTGGAGTGAGGTGATATATTTATGGTGCAGCCTAGCCATTGGTTGTACAGGAAGGGGATGTATTTATGAGGCTGAGCAGTAATTGGTTCTAGGGTGAGGTGATGTATTTCTGGGGGAGGTTAGTAATGGGTTCTAGAGTGGGATGATGTGTTGCTCGGGCAGGTCTGTAAAGGGTTATAGAATGGGGTGATGTATTCCAGGGGCTATTCAGTAATGTTTTCTTGAACGAGAGTATGTATTTTGGGGGCAGGTCGTTAATGGGTTCTAGACTGAGGGGATGGGACAGGTAAGTGTTGAATTTTAAACTGAGGTGTTGTATTTCTGTGGCCCATAGTAGTGGGATCTAGATTGACGTGATGTATTTCCGAGATGGAACATAAGCATTTTGAGAGCACAAAAAGCTCATTTTGTCGAAACTGGAGTGTTCCAGTTAAGAGAATCTTAGTCCCAGCTCGAAGTATTTTCACTATATTCCTGTGTCTTTCTCTGTCAGTGTAATCTAAAAATTTCTTAGTTAAAAGGACCCGTTAGGAAAAACGTCTTTACTCAAAGGATAGTAGAGACACTGAATAAGTTGGCTGAACGTTTCTTGATGCAAACTGTATTAGCAGGCTTGAAAGACAATTTAATGACTTGTTGGAGAAAGCAGAGATAGAGAAATATGTCGAACAGGGTTCAATAGCATGGAAATGTGACAAAGATCCTCTAGATGGAAACAGGTCTGTTTGGTCCTGGTGGCCTGCTCCTGTTCCCAAAATTACGTTCTTTAACCAGTTCTATGTAAGCAGAGCCACAGAATTCCAGGGGCCCTCTGGGCATAGTACGGCACAGTTCATGGTTCTGTATCATAGTAAATTAAGGTTTGATGAGACTCTGGATCCATCAGGTCCATCCCCCTCACTTCATAAGCAGGGATGAATAGATACGCTGTGCAAACATGTACTATATTATATCGATTTCCCTACCCAATGTGACAGGGAGAACCTGCCAGGCTTTTTTTTTTTTTTACCTGTTTCAAACAACATGAAGTCTTGCTGTATTCTGACAAGTGCAGTTGGCCCCAGCCTTTAAATTGACCCGGAGAACAATGGGTTAACTTTTCTATGCATGGCATAGAATGTTCATCTCGAGCTCGGTTGATGTCTCTGCCTGTTGTAATTCGAACTGCAACCGTCAGATTCTTTACTCCGCCTCACTGAACAGTCGCTCCAGAGATTTCTCCTGCAGCTTGGTTCGAAGTCGGTTGAAGTGTCGGTTTTCAGTCGGTTTTCTACTGAAATTTAGTTTCCACATAGTCTGTTCAAGTCTCTGTCTGTGGTACCGTGAGTACTAGATGAGTTTTGTTCTGTTTTCTGTGTGGAACTTGTAAAAAGTGTGGATCGGTTCGGCTGAACCGATCATTCAGGTAAATTTTGTATTTTGCTTTAGTGTGTGGTTACCGGTCCTTATCGGTTCTAAAAAAAAAGCAGGTTGTAGTACGTTTTTTTCCAAGACCTATGACACGGTCAGGAACCGATAGGGGAGTCTTGCCTGGTGGTTGCCGAAAAAAGGATAAGTTTGGTTAGGTTGGCCATGTCTGAGAAACCCAAGAAAAAAACCGGGCCCACTGGGTTTCAACACTGCAGTGTGTGTGGGGAGGTCTTTGCTAAGGCCGATCCCCACACCACCTGTGTTTATTGTCTGGGGTTTGACCACCTCGATTCAGACTGCCAAATTTGTAACAATTTTCCCAAATCTACCCTTGAAAAGAGATTAGGTAGACTGAAGGAAAGGGAGGCCCAGAAATCCGTTGACCCAGATGGCCAGCCCGGTTCGGTTCTGACCAAACCAGAAGGAGTGCCCTCTGACCAGGGCAGTACTTCTTTGGGCAAGAGGAGAGCCGATTCCGAGGAATCGGTTCCGACAAAAAGAAAAGGCAAAGACAAATCGACCAGTTCGGATCCAGAATCTCATACTCCGACCGCCAAAGAAATAGCCACAGCGATTCGTATTGTGGAATCGCTTCGCCCAGTTCTGACTGATCCGGCACCTTTTGGCAGGGGCTCAGTTCGGTCGGTTCCCCTGGTTCAAGATTATACCCTGGAAGAATTTTATGAACCGGAGTTTGAGGAGGAGGGAGAGTTGGAAAATGATTATGGTGATGGTGAAAGTCTGAATGTGCCTATTGACCGGGACATCTCCCCCGACAGACCTTCAGGTGTTTCTCCTCCTAGGCTTTCTGAGTCCCCTTCACACTTCATGTTTTACAGAAAGGTGGCTGATACCCTCCAGTTTCCAGTGGAGGAGGCAGTGGAGGATCAGGAGGAGCCTGACTATGTAGAGATGATGGACATCCCAGAGTCCAGGAGACTGTCTATTCCCTTCCACAAATCTTTTGGGAAACAGACACAAGAAATTCTTAAGTCTCCCAATTCCATACCTCCTGTGGATAGAATAATGGACAAGAGGTACAGTATACTCTTTCAGGCTCAGATACGGAGTTCCTCTATCAGCAATGCAGCCATGTTGGGGTTGTACAGGCCGCTGCTGTGATAAGGCAGGTATTCCCTTGGCATCCCCCCAGACAAGGACTCCAGGAAGACTGATGCCATGGCATCTCCCTTGGGACTCAGGCAGGCGAATTATATGGCCTATGCAGCCAGGTACCAGAAGTCCAGGTGGGACACTGTACTGGCACTGGCTAAACAGGCTTCTCCCCAGCTTTCCAAGGAGCTGGAGGAGGTGGCTGCAGATGGGATTGAGGCATCAAAAGTTCAGTTTCATGCTGCTGTGGACTCCAATGATGTATCATCAAGAGTCATGGCTACATCTGTGACTCTTCAGAGAATGACTTGGCTCAGATGTACTAGCCTCTCACAGGATACCCAGGCTAAGGCCATGGATTTTCCTGTAGTGGGTAATTCTCTGTTTGGGGAGCAGACAGAGAATTACATGAAGAAAATGGACGAATACAGGACCACTTACAGGAGTGCTCAGGCCAAGGAAAGGCAGGCAACTCCTCAAAGGCAGCAGTCCTGGGGCAGGCCTTTTCAAAGGCCTTTTTACCAAGCACAGGCCTCTTCTTCCTTTTCACACAGGGGGTTCTTCAGAGGGAGAGGCAGAAGGGGGATGAGCAGGCCTGCATCCACCCCTCAGCCTAAAGCCCCTGCCAAGCAGACACCCTGATGGGTCTGCCCGAGTCGATTCTCCTATCCCAGTAGGGGGCAGGCTGGCTTACTTTGTCCAGGACTGGATGTCTTTTACATCAGACAAGTGGGTCCTGGAAGTAGTAAGCCAGGGACTGGTTCTCAGCTTCAAAAAATTTCCAAAGATGAGAGCCAGATCTTTTCCACCTGCAAATCTCTGAGACCCTTGCCCTAGAGGCAGAGGTTTCTTTTCTCCTAGCTCTAAGAGCTATAGAGAGAGTACCTACCCTACACTGGGGCAAAGGACTGTACTCCAGGTACTTTCTAACCCCCAAAAAGACAGGAGAGTGGCGACCTATCCTGGACTTAAGATACCTGAACAAACATCTTTTAAAGCTAAAGTTCAAGATGATAACTCTGGGAATTATCCTTCCCTCTCTAAGGCCAGAGGACTGGCTAGCCTCCCTGGACCTCAAAGATGCTTACTTTCACATTCCCATCAGGTGCTCCCACAGAAAGTACCTCAGGTTCAAGTTGCCCTCAGGCCACTATCAGTTCAGAGCAATGCCCTTTGGCCTAACCTCAGCCCCAAGGGTCTTCAAAAAGTGCCTGGCAGTAGTTGCCTTCCTAAGAAGACAAAAGATCTCCATGTTTTCATATTTGGACGACTGGCTCATAGTGGGCCAGTCCCCAGACCAAGTCAAGTCACAAATGCAAGTGACCCAGCAAGTGCTCACTTCTTTACGATTTCTTCTCAACCTACCAAAGTCAGTTCTCGAACCAGCGCAGCTCCTCACCTTCATAGAGGCAGAGCTGGATATGGTAAAAGCAAGAGCCTTCCTTCCCCTGGAAAGGGCAAGAGTTCTCATGGAACTGGCCTCTTCATTCAGCCTTCAGGTGTCTCGACCAGCAAGGCATTTCCTTCAGCTCTTGGGCCACATGGCAGCTACTACAGCAGTGGTCCAAGGCGCAAGATTCCAGATGAGGGACATTCAGTTCCACTTAAGAGCTTTTTTGGTCCCAAAGAAAGGATTCCCTTACCAAACTAATCCCAGTGACTCAGACTCTGATCCAAGCCCTGCAATGGTGGCAGGATCAGGACAATTTGAGGCAAGGGGTTCCATTTGCCACTCAGTCTCATTCAGTGGTCCTTACCACAGATGCTTCCCTGCTGGGCTGGGGAGCCCATTTGGGGGACCTCACCACCCAGGGACTTTGGTTGCCTCAGGAATCTCTTCTACACATAAATCTCTTGAAACTCAGGGTAGTGTTTCTGGCACTGCAAGCTTTTTCCAAATCAGTACAGAACAAGGTGGTTCAGGTCAGAACAGACAACACCACCACCATGTGGTACATCAACAAGCAAGGAGGCACTCTGTCTACGGCCTTGTGCACAGAAGCAATGAAGTTGTGGTCCCTGGCTTATTCCCTGCAAACCTTCTCTGATAGCAGTTCACCTTCCAGGGAAGGACAATGTCCTAGCAGATGAACTGAGCAGAATATCTCAGGGCCATCACGAATGGGCCCTTGATCCTCTGGTGTTGAAGGTGATTTTCTCAAGATGGGGCACTTCAGAGATAGATCTTTTTGCAGCCCCAGACAATCACCAACTTCCTCTTTTTTGTTGCAGACCCCCAGTCTTGGGCTCAGTCCCCCTGGATGCTCTTGATTCTGAACTGGGAAGGGAAATTTCTGTATGCTTTCCCCCCTTCCCTCTCCTGTTCAAAGTGTTAGTCAAGATAAGGTCACAACCTTGCAAAGTGATTCTGATTGCTCCAGACTGGGCCAGGCAGCCATGGTATCCCTTGTTGCTGTTCCTAGCAGTCCACCTTCCCCTGTCTCTTCCCAGGAATTACAACCTGTTAACATCCTCTCGGGGGAGGATTTGGTACCCCAATCTTCAGTCTCTCAATCTCAAGGCTTGGCTCTTGAAGAGTTTGAGTTTGCAGATCTGCATATTTCCCAAGGGGTTCTGGATATCCTCAAGGCTTCTCGAAAGCCCTCCACCAGAAAAAGTTACAACTCCAAATGGAAAAGATTCAGCATTTGTTGTTCTAAGAAGAGTATTTCTCCAGACACTGCTGAATTGCCTACGGTTCTGGATTATATGGTCCATCTCAATGGCCTAGGCCTCAGACCAGCTGTACTCTCAAGGTACACTTGTCAGCTGTGTCTGTAGGCAAGTCTTCCTCACTGTCATCCCAGCCTGTATTCTGTAAGTTTTTCAAGGGATTGCTTCACACCAATCCCCCCTTTAGGGATCCTGCTCCTGCTTGGGATCTTAATGTTTGCATTGCTCAGCTTATGCAACCCCCTTTTAAACCTTTGTCCTCAGCAGAGCTTAAGTACTTGACTTGGAAAACTGTGTTTTTGGTAGCCATTACTTCTGCTAGACTTATCAGTGAATTGCAAGCCCTGTCAGTGGAACCTGATTTCATCTCTTTTCACGGAGATAAAGTGGTCCTTAGAACTAACAGAAAGTTCTTGCCTAAAGTGGTTTCAGATTTCCACCTGAATCAGTCTATATCTCTCCCTGTTTTCTTCACTGATCATTCTTCCTCGGGAGAGAGGAGGCTACACAGTTTGGATGTTAAAAGAGCCCTTAGCTACTGCATAGAGCATACCAAGGGTCACAGGTTTGACTCCCTCTAGTTGTTCCTCACTTACGGAGAAGTTGGAAGGGCAAACCTGCCACCAAGAGATCTGTTGCCAGGTGGATTGTGTCTTGTATACAATTCTGCTATGAAAAACTGGGAAAAACTCCACCCTCAGGCCTGAGGGCTCATTCCACAAGAGGTACAGCTGCTTCCCTCTTTTAGAAATTTGTCAAGCAGCCACCTGGAAAACAGTCCATACTTTCACCAAGCATTACTCTCTGGATATCCAGACTAGGAGTGATGCTCAGTTTGGCACAGCAGTACTTCAGAGCCTATTCCCAAAGTAGATTCTGTCCTCCTCCTTGGAGGTACTGCTTGGTAGTCTGCACTTGTCAGAATACAGCAAGACTTCATGTTGTTTGAAGAAAAAATTACTCACCTTAGTAATTATGTTTCTTCTAGTGGAGTCTTGCTGTATTCTTACCTCCCTCCCCGCCTCCCCTCTCAGAACCTAGATTTTTTGGGATGTAGGTGGGCAGGCGCAGTGTTGGCACCCTAGGGGTGCCCCCTTTACTCCTTGTTTCTCATGGGGTGAGATGTTATTTCATTTGATTGTTTTTTGTGTTTGGGTTTCCTGACTTGAGTCTTCCTTTGAGAACCCAAAACATTATTTTTCTGCCAGTTGGCTAGTAAAAATTTTACAGTTTCCACACAGAACACCTAGTGAGTTTTGCTCATAAAGATCTGACGGTTGCAGTTCGAATTACAACAGGCAGAGACATCAATCGAGATGAACATTCTATGCCATGCATAGAAAAGTTAACCCATTGTTCACCGGGGCAGTTTAAAGGCTGGGGCTAACTGCACTTGTCAGAATACAGCAAGACTCCACTAGAAGAAACATAACTACTAAGGTGAGTAATTTTTTCTTTTTTTTCCCCCTCCAGTCACGGTCTGCGGAGCCTCCCTCAGGCATCCTGCCTGTTTCTGCCCTGCCTGAAGTCTTCCTACCTGAGCCTCCTCTCTCCTCCTTCTCAACCCACACAACCGGCACCCCCAGCTTAACCACTCCGGGCCGGGGTCACCCCTCCTCTTGGGCATTCTGTACAGTTAGTCTCTGGCTTGTGGGTGAGAGCCCGGGTGGAGGACACTGGAAGGCCAGGCAGGTTAGACCTGGCAGTGGGCATGGGGGCAGGTGCTGTCGCCTATCCCGCAGACCAGTGTTTTCCCTGTTCTAGTGTGCGCTCCCCCCTCCCATGCGTGGTGCACGCTCCTGACGCTACAGTGCATGGCAACCCTGCCAAGCATCAGCCACGCTACATATGTGCTGCCCTGCGTGCTGCAGCACCCACGGTCTACACTGGGAGCCGCTGGCATGCCGAGCGATGTCCCTTCCTCCCCTCCCCCCGGGGAGGAGAGCAGCCCAGCGGGCACTCAATCCTCATCCGCCCCTGCCGACCCCCAGCACCAAGCTCGCTCCCGAACTCAGGTCACCAGCGTAGCACAAGGTGTGGCGTCCAGCGCCTCAACCCTCAGCGCCACAGGGCTGAACCTGCCGCTCTTGAGGACTGACCTTTTCTTAAATCTGTTGCAACAGTTCTTCTATTTCTTAGCCTAATCTATCCTTTACAATTTCTAGTCCATAAGGTTGGTCACCTGTGGGCATCCCTTCCCCTTTCTTGTCTATGCTATAGTGTCCTCTTTAATTTTCCTTTTCCCTCTCAGGTCTTCATACAAGGAGGTTATTGTTGTGACCTCCAAGCTGATGTAAAACAACAGGCAGTGTTCCTCATTGTTGGATGTAGTATGCAATGGCACTGTGTCATAAAATACCTTGATGTATATACCTTATGTGTATGAAACCTGTAAATCTTAAAAATACCACGGCACTAGGTGCTTGATAAAAGTAAAAAGTTACTAAGGGACTGTATTATAAAAATTAAGTTAGTTGTGTTATTTAACATGCATGTAAATTACAGATTGTTTGAGAGGCCCTTTGCCACCATGCATTCCTGCTGTAAACTGAGCCAGTCTGCAATTTCATGGTGATTTGCATATACAACCCATGATGCTTTGCATTTGGGGAGTATATGTGATGATGTGTTTCTTTGAACCTTGGCTTATTGCCAATGTCCTTTGGGGCAACCCTTGCTTCAGATCTGTTATCCCACAACCCCTCCACACCCACCCTACTTCCTGGGGTACTTTGTGGTTCCCTTGATAAGCTGACATTTGTCCAGGCATTACCTTGAAAGTCTGGGCATATCTTTGCGTCCTGTTGGTGGATATCGGATCATACTGCTCTGTTCAGTCTTGTCCAGATCTCTAGGTATGAAAAAAAGTGTAAGATCATGTCCCCTTCCAGCCTCCTTTTCTCCAAGGTGAACATGTTAAGGGCCACCAACTTCTCCTCACAGCTCTCGTACTCTAAACTCCTGATCATTTTGGTGGTCTGTGTTGCATTCTCTCTCCCTCTGACACCCAGAAATGTAAACAAGGTGGAGTGTGACCGGAACTTTTTTGATCTTTTGCCATGTTCTTCTACATGTATTTATTTTTTGATTTTCAGGCATTTTGGGCTCCTGGAGACACTGGTGTGGTGTTTGTAGGAAAATGGCACGATCCATTCAGATACGGGACAAAATTTTGCACAAACCGAAGGTAAGAACAACTCGCTACCAGGACTAAGCAGTGAGTGATAGAGAAGTTCTTTGTGTTTTATTCTTAAAAACAAAATCGAGGAAAAAAAGAGGTTTATTATGTGGGGAAATCAGGTGATCCTTCTGTTCTATTTCTGTTTCAGTGGGATTTATGCTAACATTGGGGCACTTGCAAGCTTCCCCACAGCTACTGCATGCTAGTAGTAGTAGATCACTCCTGACTGGGAAACTGGCAGGACAGAAAAGCCATACTGACACTGCTGGTGGAAGTATCCATTACAATGCAATATAAAGTCGTCTCTCTTTATTGATAACACTTTACGTTTGCAGGCTGTGATGTAAAGCCGGCCCCTGAAATTACTACCCCTGTTCTCGCTACAGACAGCACTTTACTCTATGTTAGAAGGCTGTGATATAAAGCAGGCATTGAATAGGAAGGTGTTGAAGGCTGTAAGAAAGAAGAGAAAGTTATTCAGGAGCGCCAAAGTTTCTGGAATTAGAGATCATTTGGAACAGTATATAAAGCATGAAAATAATACAGATCCCTTATCAGGCTGACCAAGAGGGGAATGGAAAAAAGATACAGCCAAAAACCTCAGGATTCAGTCCAAATGTTTTTGGGGCATATGTAAGGAATAAGAGAGGGACAGATAGTACAGTTGGACCACTCAAGGAAGGAAACTTATCTATAATGGATACAGGACAGCAGCAGAATATTTTAATAATGACGTTGCGTCAGTATTTCAGGAATCCCAGCGAGATACGGTCAATGTACAGATCAGGGATAGCACACCTACAAGTAAGTTGGAAATTTCAGTGAGGGAAGTATACAGTGCTTTGAAATCTCAAAATATAAGGAAGTTACAGGGACCAAATGATTTTTACCCCTGTGTTGTTACAGGATTTGGCATTAGAAGTAGCTGAACCAGTAGTGGAAATATTTAGAAAATCCTTAGAGCGGGATGGAGGGTGCCAGATGATTGGAGAAAAGCCATTGTGCCAGTTTTTAAGAAGCATATCAGGGTACTAAAGGAAAATTACAGACCTGTGAGCCTTACATCCATGCTGGGGAAAATCATGGAGACATTACTAGGAAAATTTATTGAAGAACACCTGAGTTTGGGGGGGCTTATGGGATAGAAATCAGTATGGCCTCAGAAGTGGCAGATCATGCCAGACAAACCTGATTAGCTTCTTTATAAAGGTCAGCAAGGCTCTGGACAAAGGTAGGCTGGTTGATGTGGTTTACCTTGATTTCGCAAAGGCTTTTATTTATTTGATTTTTGGTGAACAGGTAGGCCCATTGAGACAAAAAAGTCCTTTTTTCGAGGGTGACCTGGAATTAGTTACATACAGTAGGAGGTTAAAGCATTCATTTACAGAAAGCATATAATTAATATACATTAAAGAGCTACTGATGCCTCAAAGAAAACTTTAGAAAACATAATAATTAGGTACAGTTCTGCTTGCATTCCATTTATATTTTACTTATGTCTCCTACCCATAGCTTATTACTAAGGAAACGTGTATGACTATATGATCATTTCCCTTAGAGTTTATTTTGAGTTCATCTGCCTCCATAGCTTACTCCCTAATGCAAGTCACAATCCTCTGTTGTGATATCACAATCTGTTGCCATGGGAGTAACTGTGAGGTCACAAGCAGTGCTCTAATATTTCAGGTAGGGAGAAAGTAGCAGGAATAGATCACCTCTTCAGGAGCAGCGGTCCTGCTTTCATACAGATTACCTCACTACTACATAATGGGGATGAGGAATACAGAATTAATTTGAAATACAAGCTGAACGTTGTCTAAATATTATGTTTTGTTAAAGCTCTCCTGAACATGTCACCAGCTCTTTAATGTACAGTACATACAAGGTACAAAGGTATTAATTACATACATAAAGTAAGTTAAATTTCACAATATTTACAGAAAAGAAAACCGATAGAGCAGCATGTATAGTACATATAATGTACACCAGGACTGAGAGGTCAAGGAGTGCATCTTGAAAAATAATACAATATTTACAGAGAGGTAGACAAATAGAGCAGCAAGTAATAATTCATATAATAATAATAAATGTTATTTGTATGGCGCCTTTCAAAAAACCAAGGTGCCTTAACAATAATTAAAAACACAATACACACACACAACATCTTAGCATAAAACAAAATAATACTGATAACATCCTTTAATCAATCACCAAAAGCTTGGTTCCACAAGTAGGTTTTTAATGCTGGTTTAAAGCCCTCTACGGTGGAGTACTCATGTAACTGACGGGGTAGAGAATTCCAAAGGGTAGGGGCAGCATACATAAATGTTCTCTTCCCAGAAGATTTCAAACATACCCTTGGAATCTCTAGCAACCCCTCGTTGGCTGAGTGGAGCAATCGCCCAGGGCAGCGAGGCACCAGGAGCTCTTTCAGATGGTCCGGGCCCTGTCCGTGTAGGGCTTTAAAAGTCAGAAGACTGACTTTAAAGGTGATCAGCCACTGAACTGGCAGCCGGTGCAGTCCACGCTGCACAGATGAAATATGACAGGACCGAGATGATCCCATCAAAAGCCGTGCTGCAGCGTTCTGCACTAGCTGCAAGCAACGGACTTCCACCCCAGGTAGCCCTAGGTACAGGGAGTTGCAGTAGTCCAAATGTGAGGTCACAAAGGCGTGAATCAAAGTAGGAAGGTCGCCGGATGGAACCAGGTGCTTAATCCTGGAGATATTCCTCAGATGGTAAAACGAGGATTTAACAACAGCCGACACCTGCGGATGTAGGGTTAACCTCTCGTCGAAGATTACCCTCAGGTTCCACACCCGTTCAGAGGTCAAGAGTGGCACACCCCCAAGGTAAAGACCAGAGGGTGAACCCCCAGTCAGCCCCCCTGTCCAGCGACCCGGATCCACAACCAGTACCTCAGTCTTATCAGAGTTCAACTTTAACCAACTGGCATCCATCCACTCCTGGATTTCAGCGAGGCAGGTGTTAAAGACTGAGACATCTCTATCCTGTTCGGGTGCAAAAGAAAAGTAGAGCTGGGTATCATCTGCATAGCTGTGAAACCTCAGCCTACACCTTCTTACAATGTCTCAGAGAGGCAGCATATACACTGCTAACAACAATGAGGACAGCACTGAGCCCTGAGGAACCCCTAACATGACAGAGGGACTGGGTCCGAGAAAACCCGGACACCACCCTCTGATATCTTCCTGTGAAGAACGTGTAAACCACTTGAGGACTGTACCCCGAGAGTCCGCAAATGAACCTCAGGTGCTCAAGCAGGACCCCATGGTCCACAGTGTCAAACACTGATGAGAGATCTAGGAGGACCAGAATAGAACGGCTCCTCCCATCTCTAGCCATCAGGAGATCATTGAGCACCCGAACCAGCACTGTCTCAGTACTATGCTTCTTTCGAATCCAGACTGGAGAGATTCATAGATGTCATGGATGGTCAAATGGTCCTCCAACTGCGAGGCCACTACTTTCTCAATCACCTTCCCTGCAAAGGGAAGGTTAGAGATTGGTCTGTAGTTTGCAAGGCATTGTGGGTCCAAAGAAGCTTTCTTCAAGAGTGGTGTCACTGACACCACCGCCTCTTTCAGTGAGCTTGGAAACTCGCCTGTTTCCAAGGAGCACCAGACTATCTGAGCTAGGACCGGACCGATAACATCAATACAACCCAAAATCAGGGAAGTAGGTCCCGGGTCCAAACTACAGCATGTAGGGCATACACTCTGGATGATCCACATGACATCCATGAAAGCCGGTCGGACAAAGGTACTACAAGAAGACCGAGGATAAATGATCCCGCACCGATCCACAGCCACACCCAAAGAGTGTGCTGAATGGCAAGCCAATCTGATGTCAGTCACCTTATTTGCAAAAAATCAAGCAAGTTCATCGCACTCTTCTTGCGAAAAAGCTTTCCGGACTTGTAGACAGGCTGGGTTGCACAGTCTGTCCACAGTTCGGAACAGCTGAGCTGGTCGATTTTGAGCAGCCGCAATCTCCGGTAGGTCAGTGATTGCAGTTGCAGGGTGCTAATACCCAGGAAAAGGCTTTGAGCCTCTTTTTGAACTGTATGAGGGTGGGGCAGGTAAGAATCTCTTGGGATAGAGAGTTCCACAGAGTAGGAGCTACAGAGAAGAAGGCTCTCCATCTGGCTGTGAACTGAATCCTTGGAATATCCAGCAAAGGGCAGGCAGCAGATCTCAGGGGCCTTAAATGCTGTTTATGCTGTATTATTGTAGCGAGCCTGGGAGGGGCAGTGGGTTTCAGAAACTTAACAGTTAAACATTACAGGGGAGAGTACAGTTTATCTTCAAAAGAGGGCCAACCCAATGATGCTAGTACTCGACAGTAGTGATCTCTGGAGTGGACACCTGCTGCAAAATGTCCGATTCTGTTATAGAGACTCTTTAGTGTGGACAAAACAGATTCTCGGGCAGACTGTAATACTGGGGCTCAGTAGCAAAGTATAGGCATGACGGTGCTGTTAGCAGTTGCTAGGTGAGCAGAGATAGAATGGTAAGGGACAAGCCTATAAAGGAGGTTGATGTTCTGGTGAAGGGTTTTGACCAAAGCGTTCGTATGAGGTTCAAAGGACATATTTTGATCCAACACTGCCCCATGGCATTTAAATAATTGCACCACTTTGAGTTTGTCACCATTGATGATGGTTAGATTAAGAAGGCTAGGAGATCAGAAAGCTGTGGGTTCAATCCCCACACCAGGCACTTGGGTTAAACCCCAATACTGACACTGTAGTGCAGCATGAGGGGGGTGCTGCACTCCTGAGGTGCCATCTTTCAGATGAGACGTTAAACTGAGGTCCCATCTGCCTGTTCTGATGGTAGTTCAGGTGGATGTTAAATATCTCATGGCACTTCTCGAAAAGAGTAGGGGAATGTTTTTTATTAGAATAAATATAACAACACATGACACTCAAGAAAACACATAATCAGACAATCATTAGTGTAAATACACAAAAACAACAGTGGTACACTTGTTACCTGGAATAAAAGAAACCAAAAAGAAATTCAGCATTTGAACAAAAAAAAAAGATTCCAGCTGTAACAGAGTATTATTAATAGTTTAAACCTCTTGAGTATACACCAATATACGTATCACGTCACCCCCTTCAAATAATATCTTTGGGAGTGCTCTCCACCAATTTTCTATCATGGGAGGAGGCAGTGCCGATTTTTCTTTTAGGTAAACTAATGCCACTTCTTTTGTAGTAGCTTCTATGAGACCACTTAAAGATGCATATCTTTGTTGCATCACATATTTACATCTGTTCTGCCAAATACACCACTTTATCATTGCAAATACCACCCTTAAGGTCCCCGGGTAAAACATATCCCATGCAGTCCCAAATTTCCCATTATATATTGACTCCGTGTAGGTCGTATTGCTTAATATGGATATGTCCCATTTTCGAGCTAATTGATCCCAAAACGGTCTTATATAGGAACACTCAAAAAAATCAATGCTGCATTGTTTCTACTTGCGCAATACACAATTCCCTAATACATAGTCTGTCCTCAGCAGCTTTATGGGCATGATTTCCTCTCACGTTTAATTTACCGTGGCAACACAACCAGATAGTATCCCACATTTTCCCTGGTTTCCTAGCCTCTGAAATCTGCTTAAGTAGCCATTTAGGCTCTATATTTGGAGGGCAGGTAAAACAAGGCCCATTTAAAAAGTTATTCCCCAAAATGTTAATGTAAAAAGCTTTCCTATTAAGCCCTTGACAATTTTGAATAGTCACATCCCATTATTTTAGTTTTTTGAAAACTTCAGTCAAATATAGGGATTTTCCATCTGGAATTAATCTAAATGCTCCCCATTTTGGAGCTTCCCAGTTACTGAAAAAATAAAAACATCTAGCTTTTAAGCTGATTGCCCAATCCATCTGATTTCCTATAAGAAGGGGAATAATATTAGAATAGACATATGTAGAGAAAAAAAATAACACCGGGTTAAGCATATTCAGACCCCCTTGTTTAACCAGCCAGTACGTTACAGACTTCCGGACGGGATTCAGTCAACTCCCCCATAATAACTGAAAACACATGTTATTTAGTCTGTCTTCTTGTTTGATAGGGAGTGGAAACACATTACTCAAAGTCAAAAAAATATGAATTATATATGTTTTTAACATGTACATTCTCTTAAATCTGGTCATTGGATATGACTTCCATTTTTGTACTTTTCCTTTCCGCCTCCTCTAATTTTTCTGCTCAGTTCTTTCTGCTGCATTCATACCCCCAGAGGATACCCCAAATAATTGCACTGTGTCACTGTGAATCTGTATCCCTTCCATCTGAGTGACTTGGAGTTCTGGCCTAATGGCTATAGCTACCCCTTTACATTTCTGTGTGTTTATTTGTGACCCAGAAAATTCTGAGAAGGATTGTATTACCCCTAGTGCATGAGCTCCAGATCTATGATCTGCTACCAGAAGGCAGACATCGTCTGCATAAGCCATTGTACAAGGGAAAGTTGTGTCAGCAGGGCTCATCATGTGTCTAATTCGGTTATCTGTATTTAAGAGTCTCAGTATGGGATCTATCGTAAACACATATAAAAGGGGACTCAGTGGACACCCCTACCTAACCCCTCTTCTAATAGGAATATGCGGTCCTAGGCATCCATTAACTAAAGGTGTCATAAATGCAGTATTATACAATTTTTGTACCCATTGAACAAAGATCTGTGGCAATCCATATAGTTTTAAGACTGTAAACAAGTAAATATGGGGTACTAGATCAAATGCCTTTGTTTGATGTAGGCTTATAACATAACCTCCTGCTGTAGGACTATCAAAAACTTCTCTCATAAACTTCAAATTATCCAACGTTGACCTCTGCGGTATTGCACAAGTTTGGGTTGGATTTATCAGGCTACCTGCAACCCTTGACAACCTAACACATATTATTTTGCTCAGCAGTTTCCAGTCAGTATTTATTAAGCTGATTGGCCTCCAATTATTTATATCCTCCTTTGCATTTTTTTACATAAGAAGATTAGTGAACTGTCTGCCAAAGCAGGTGGTATTGTATGGTGACCCTGTAATATAGTGTTAAAAATCATGGTCAGTGGTCGTCGTAGGATGTCTCTGCTTTTTTCATAAATTTCATTGGGAATTCCATCAGGGCCTGGTTTTACCCCATTTTTTAACTGACTTATCAGAAATTCCACTTCTGATTCCGATATTGATTTTGTCAGTTCTCTGTTATCGTCATCTGATAACTGAGGAATATTAAGTGTGCTAAGATGTTTTCTATGTACCCAAGTTCAGGAGCTTCCTGTCCAAATATGAAATAGGTATGGTCAACCACAATATTTAAGCTTTCCTGACTGGTCTTCAAAATTTCCCCTTCCCTATTTTTAAGACATGGCATATATTTTATGTCAATCCGTTGTCTACAACTATCGTACGGATTCACTGATTGGGCTTTTCCTCTCATGCTATATTTTTGTTCCATAAATAATGAAGTTGCTCTGTCATATTGATATGTGAACACATCTTTTTTTATTTGGGCTATTTACGAGGTATAATCTAAGCCATAGTCAGTTTTTAAGTAAAGTAGTTCTCTTGTCTAAGTATTATATATAATGATTTTTGTGTTTAAGGTTTGATCGCTGTTGGCAGTGGCACTTTATTTCAGGTTTTGTTTCTAACCACCACAAAAGTGGATTCTCATACAGCTCAAACACTGAAAGTTTTGCATCAAAAACCAAATTAAGAGCATGCCATTCTTGTGCTTCCTCTAGAATTTTGATGTTCACTTTCCGGTGATTGTGGGTATGTGGTTTATTCCTAGGTATTCCTATATGTATCTGTAATAAACAGCTATCAGAAGTTTCCACAGGAAGAGCTATTATAGAATCACATGGTAGCCATTCTGACATAAAGAAAAGGTCAATCCGTGAGGATGACTGTCCTCTATGATACGTGTGAGACGCGGGGTGAGGGCCAAAGAGTGCTCCATCTTTTAAATTGGCAGTATCACACATTTTACATAAAAAGTTAGAATCACTGTATAATTTTTGTGTCAAACCCATTTTATCAGACAGAGACATTATACAATTAGAGTCACCACCAAACAATACTGACTTTGTAGTGTGTAAATAAGGCTGAACCACCTTTATGACATCTACTCTTTGTGTTTTTACCCAGGGGGTTATATATATTTATAAACCTCTACTCCTGATTGTGAACGACTGCATCCAAGATTAATACCCTCCCCTGAATTAAGTCCATCAGCCGTGTTACAACAAAGTCTTGCCTGTTAAACAGTATCCCAACCCCTGCACAAGTATCATCCCCCAAAGACCAATAAGAGAGCCCATTGGTCCATTCCTGTGAGGCCATTCTTGCGTCTTTCAAAGTATACAACCTGCTATCCTGTGAAAAAAGGACTTGTAAGTTTAGATTTTGCAGAATAAAGAAGGTGGCAAGCCTTCTCCTTGGATTCCTAATGCTGTTTACATTCAAGGTCCCACAGGTGAGATCCAAATACATTTTAACAAGTTAAGGAAGGGTCATGACTTTCTCCCTTTTCCAGGAGATCTACATTTACACCTCTGTTTCCCAGATTTCTCAGAGTCATTCGAAACTTGTTCCATAACCGTCATAAGTTCAGGTTGTGAGGAAGAGGCCATCGAGGAAGCATCAGAGTCATCCTCCTTCCTCTCCGTCTGCTTTCTTTTGGCCAAGGGGGCATACCTGTTGTTTGTTGGCACCACATCCACCAATAGCAATTTATCAGCCAAGGTTTGGACTTCAGAAGAACATTTAGTGGAACTGCTTCTGGTTATCCGTTTTTGAGATTTTAGTGACCAGGTTGCGTCTTCTGAAGGGGGGCATTGCTAAACTGCCAACCGGCTTCGCTGGTGTAGATAAGTTTAAACTACTTGAGCCTGGAGCATCCCCCCCTCCCCCGTTTTCATCTTCTGGTGCTGCCATGGTTATAACTGACGCAGCTATAGGTCCTTCTTCTACTACCAGTTCTGTAACTGAGGCTCAAGGGGGAGCCAGGACTGGGCCTGTGTCTCATCCCATGGACTCTATCTCTGTGGCCCTTAGGGTCGTTTCCAGCCTATGAGCCTTCATTCTAGTATTGGGAGGAGGCCGAGCAGCCGCTTGTTGCTGCGCTTTATACACTGTCTCATCCTGTTCATCTTGTGTTTTGTGAGGGGTCGTTATGAAAAGCCCAGGGGCAGTTCCTGAAGGTATGAGTGGTAGCGTCACATAAGTTGCAGTATGCAGGATTAGGACAGCCTAGACTGGTATGACCAATGCCTAAGCAAAGAGAGCATTTTAATGTATCACATGCATTGTTTAAATGGGACTGAGCTCCGCATCTGAAACATCTGATCCCGGCCCAGATAAAAACAGCTTGGTAAATGTTGTATTGCTCCATTTAATTGAGGTAGTCTAACTTGAATTTTCCAACCCCCGTCCAAAATTGTTCAGAGTCTATGATTGCCTCAGGTAATCCCAAGACTGTACATTTGAGTTGCAACCATTTGATGATATCTGCAGCTGCCACCCCCTCATTTTTAAAAAGCACTGTGATGGTTTTTATTGCTGGCTTTGTCAAGGGGGTGGCCACAAAGGGGGTCCACAGAGGGGTATATTTCACTTGCTGGTATCTTTCCCAGAATTGTTCTAGGCCTGCAGCTGTTTTAAAGCTGAGGTCAAAATTGGAGTCTCTAAAGGTAAAGTGCATAGATACATACATAAAGTGCATAGATCTCAGTGGGCAAGAACTGTAAACTTTCTTTGACCAGTGTTTCCCCACATAAACCCGGTCTGGAAAGACATCAAGACCCCCTCTGTATCTTATTCTCACTGCATTTCTCTGCTTCGCTAGCTCAGGGGGAGCATGAAAAAGCCCCACATAAGACCTAGGGCGGGGCCCTTGATTCTCAGAGGTTCCTGCACTTTGACCAGGATTTTTTTGATTTTGACCAGTTGAAGTAGAAGGGGAAGCCTTGTCAGTCTGTGAATTGTACCAGTCTTCTATATGCTGCCATTCAGCTGCATGCTGACTGTCAGCTATCTGCTGCCCCCTATCTGAATCAGAAAGTGGAAGAACCAGGGGGGTTGTGATATTCCGATCAGGAAGGAGATTGTCAGTTAAAATATTTGCTATTTCAGCAACTTGTGTAACTGAGGTCATTTTTAACACAGGGTTCTAGGTTAAATGCAGCCCCAACGGGATTTATGAGGGATCCAACATGTCAACCAAATTATCCACATCTCCAGTGCTTTCATGGGCTGGAGAAGACCAAGTATTCATTTCAGTAGATTTCGACCAGCCTGCCCCCCTTAAAGCGTCTGCAATTGTGATACCAGTCACTGAAACATTTGTATCATAATTAGGAGGTACAAAGTCTCTATTGGGAGGGGGACCCTGTCAGTATCATCCTTTAGTTCTGTAGATAATCCTTCAGCCTTACCCTTTCTTACATTCACTTCCTCCTGCAAAGCATTCCCGGGCATTTGATTTAAAGCAGGAGGACAAGAAACAGTACCTGGATTTTTAGAAGAACTGGCAACCGCTTCTGACATAAATATGTTCTGCCATGTCAGACTGTAAAACCACCGTTTGTTCGTTATTATGCAGATCAGTAGGTTGCGGTGCAGACTCCATGCGCCGCATAGTTGGCTCTACCTGCACATCGCTACGGTCAGTAGCTCGCAGTGGCACCTCCAGTAGCCCTTCGTTCAGTGCATTTCCTGGATCAGTGTCTGAGACCTTCAGTTTTTTTGCAGTTTTAGAGAACTCTCCCGACTCTGACTCTAGGCACACACCCCATTCCGTGTTTTTACTGCCAGTCGCTATATCATCGGGTATCTCAGTGCTCATAACTAAAGTGACACCAGCGATTATTTCCTCGGGCCTCACCTTGAAATCCTTTGATGATACTGCGTCATTCGACAGCTGGTGCTGCCTGACAGCCTGCTCTGGAACCATGACAGGAGCTGCAGAAGCCTTCAAAAAGGCAAACTTTCCCTGTAAGTCTTTCTGTCTTGCAAGAATTTCCATTTCCTTATTTTCAAGCTGAGAGAGCTCTTGCTGGACTACCAAGGGTCTCATATCAGTACTACCTTCATGTCCTTCCAATGTGGATACAATCTCAGTGTTTTCCTTCAAAATGTTAGAGCTTACTGCTCTGTGCTGCTCATTCTCTATGTCCATGTCCAGCTCCGTGTTTTCAGCCTCTAAAGGAATCAAGACAGGGGAGGAGGCCTGCTCCCCTGTCTCCAGCATGTCTTTCCTCTCCACCAACACACCTGAAGTGGCCATCTTGGCTGACAGCCAGCAATTCCCCCAGAGGCGAGTAGGGGAATTTCCCTGGTGCCCTGGCCAAATTTCACCCCATTCACTAAAAATCCACCAACAGCTTAATCTGGTTTAAGGTCAGTTGGCATTCATCTGTATCCCCCTCCCCCAGGTCGTGCCTGAAAATAGGCAGAATTTATCTAGTGCACTTACCCGGTCAACAAAAACTAAATAAATAAAGAAGGTGGTATCTTTCTGGGCCAAGTTTCTTGTGACTGAATAGCATGGCTTTGGTTTTTTTTTGGTTTTTTTGCGTTTAGTACAAGTTTGTTATTTTGGAACCAATTTTTAAGAAGGTGGAAGTCATTTTCCAAGTGGTTGTTGATTCAGTTCAAATCTTCCGGGATCTATAAAGAATAGCATCATCTGCATACAGTTGTACTGTGGCTCCACCACAGTTAAAGGACATGTCATTTATAAATAGAGAAAAGAGGAGGGGGCCAAAGATAGAGCCTTGGGGCACCCCATCCGTTATCAACCTAAATTCAGAGGTGCTGTCATGCCATTTTATTCTCTGTTTCCGTGCAGATAAGTAATTTTTGAACCAGAGGCAGAAGAGGTCATCCAGGCTAGTGCCCCTTAATTTACATAGTAGAAGGTCATGGTTGACCAAGTCAAGCGCATTCGTCAAATCGACAAAGATTGCTCCAGTGGCCATGCCTAGAACCACTGCGCTGAGAATGTCAGCGGTAAGTTGAACCAGGGCTGTGTCTGTGCCATGGTTCTTGTGAATTACATGCTGGATATTGGTTAGAGTTGTTATGCTCAAGGAAGGCTTGGAGTTGGTCATACAACAGCCTCTCCTGGATTTTAGCAGCTGTGCAGAGCAGAGAGATTGGTCTGTAGTTTTCTGTTGGTTCTCTTTGCCCCTTTTTTCATAGGGGCCACAAGTGCCACTTTTCATTTCTTGGGGACAGTGCTCAAAAGGAGAGATTTATTAGTAAGGTGCATGATAGCGGTGGCAGTTATGGGTGCAGCAGTTTTAAGGAACTTAGGTTCCTTAAAGGGAGAATTCCTATCCATGGAGATTGTGGCAGGGAGTAACAGACCTGCTCAGCCTTTTTGGACTGTGGATAGTCTTCTCTGTCCTGCCTGTCTACAGCCGAAAAAGACTTTTTCATCCACCTTGTGTGAAGAGTTTGCTCTGTTCTTCTCTGACAGAATGTCGTCTGTCCAGTCGGGGATTCCGTCAGGGAGGCTAATGCCTCGCAGTGGGCGGACTACTAGGAGCAGAGGCACTCTGCCTGTCTGGGAGGCGTTGAGGCTAGTGGAGGTGTCTGAAGTGACTGGGCTGATCTTTGAGCTGAAGCACACATTTTGCGAACTGGATCCAGCCCCGACGCGTTTCATAATGGGATGCGCCGAAGCTGTTGGTCCGGTGTTTGCCAGGATTGCCAGGTGCTCGATGGCATAAAGAGTGTTCCCAGTGGCTTTGAAAGAAGCGCTGATGAGACCCCTCCTTAAGAAACCTTCCTTCAACCCAGACGTTCTGGTGAATTACCGTCCAATCTCCAACCTGCCTTGTTTGAACAAGGTTGTTGAGAAACTGGTGGCACAACAGCTCGAGGATTGCCTCATGCCCTTTGACATCTCTGAGCCATTTCAGTCGGGTTTTTGGGCTAGACCCAGCACAGAAACAGCTCTAGTTAGGGTGCATAATGACCTACTCAGAGCTAGAGATAGAGGAGACAGTCAGTTCTTGTGCTCCTCGATCTCATCAGCATTTGACACCATGGACCACATCGTGCTTCTTGATTGGCTCTATGAGTTTTGTAGACTCGCCGGCACTGTCATCAGATGGTTTGAGTCCTATCTCTATTAATAGGGTGCATCGGGTAGTAATGGGAAATTTCTCCTCCTCCCCAATGCCTCTGTCATGCGGTGTTCAACAGGGCTCGATCTTGTCGCCGATGCTGTTCGTGGTGTACATGCTTCCCCTGGGTGAGATCATTCAGCAATACAGCGTGGATTTTCACTGCTATGTAGATGACAGCCATCTGAATTTGTCATTTGTTCCTAGAGCATCTGGCGCTGTCGAAGTGCTTAACATCTGTCTGGCTAAAATCAATGATTGGATGACTTCCAGCTGGTTAAGACTAAACTCGGATGAGACAGAGGTGCTAGTGATCGAACCAGGTCGCGGGCGTGATGGGTTGCAACCTGGCGTGGACACAGGTCTTTTCCTGAGGTCTGCGCCATTGGTTGCTTCTCCAAGGGTGCGTAATCTAGGTGTGATCCTGGACAGCAGGCTGACCTTTGAAGATCAGGTATCGTCTGTGGTTAAGAGTGGTTTTTACTACTTTCGGAACATCGCCAGGATCAAGCCCCTTGTTCCGCCTGAGGATCTGCCGATGCTGTTACGTGCCTTTGTTACCTCTAGGCTCGAACTGTAACACTCTTTACTTCGGGGTCAGGGGAGGGACCTTCTGCAGGATGCAGCTGGTGCAGAATGCAGTGGCCTGTTTGCTGACGGTCCTGTCATGTGACCCCAGTCCTGCATGCTCTGCACTGGTTGCTGGTCAGGTGGAGTGTCTTTTTCAAGGTGAGCTTGCTCACCTATAAGGCCCTATATGGACTGGGTCCTGGCTACCTGTTGGAGCTCCTGACACCTGCGACCTCTGCTTGCTCCCTCTGCTCCTCTTCGAGGGGCCTCCTGGACATTCCCAGGGTTCGGTTCAAGACATCTGGTAATCGAACTTTCAGTGTCTCTGGGCTGACCCTATGTAATGTACTTCCATCTGCAGTCCAGGAGGCTCCCTCAACTGGTGTGTTTTAGCAGAGACTAAAGGTCCATGTGTAATTTTTTTTGTATAGTTGGGGATTCGAAGGTGTGATATGTTTGCTGACTGATGAACTATGTTAGATTCTGTATGATGAAGCATTTGCACTTTATGACTAATAATATGTATTGCATACATTTTATTTTCCTTCCTTGTAACCAGGTACTGACTTTTATATGGTACCCCTTGTAAATGAGTGTAGTTTTGTACTCAGTGGGTGTAAACCATGTTCATTTTAAAATAATGAATAAATCAAACTAACAAATAATCCTTTTCAGCCTGGCATCTACAGAGTAATTTGCATCTAGTCCTTTTTATTGTTATTGTTACTTTTAACAACTGAGCTTTGATTTTTATTTATTCTTGTAATTTCTGGATTTTAATTGTTTATCTAGCTGTATTTTGTCAGGCGCCCAGAGCCTCAGGGATTGGGTGCCCTAAAAATAAAACTTGCCTTTCCTTACCTTGCTAGGGCATGAAATCCAGGACAGCCATCACCTCTTATGCCTTTGATAAGCTTAAAAACCTTCATTTATGGTTACTAACTTAAAGTAGAACGTAGGTTGGGGGTGCTGGGACAGGTGGCTGATGAGAAGGCAGGGAGCTACTGGAGGTGGCTCTTGTGAGAGTCTTAAATCTATCTAGGTCTGTAAAGAAATCATTAAAGCCGGAGGCAGTGGATAGGGGATTAGAGAGAGCTTGTCCGTTAGTGAACATTTCCACAGAGGAGAAGTTGGATTGACCTTTAAGTAGCAGGTTTATTTGGTACCAGAAATTCCTTGGGTTTGACAGATTTTTAATCTACTGGGACTTGACGTAGGTCCTTTCAGCACTCTTAAGACCATTTTACAGGCATTCTCTAGGTATGCCAGTCAGACAATTGGTCAGACTTCTTAAATTGCTCCCAAGTCTTATCACAAAGTCTCGTGGCTTTCCAGTGGTCACTGTCAATCCATTTGCACATAGACCTTTTTATGGGGCATGTTTGTTGACCACACTGTTAGTCATTTATGAGGTAGTTAAGGACCTGGTCCACATCTGGGAGGTCTTTTACCGGTGTCCAATTTCTTGCTTTTAGGCCATTGATATAAGCAGGTTCATCAAAGTGAGATAGGTCTCTGGATGCTATAATTTTATGGGGAGGGGTGGGGGGAATTGGGAAGTTATTTTTCCAAATGCAGTTGATAGGTGAGTGGTCACTGAGGGAATCAGGAAGGATCCCAGCCATTTTGATTCCATCTGCTCTGTTGATAAGGACCCAGTCAAGGAGCTTATGGGTCCCCAATTTATAGTTAAGTCTGGTGGGTTCCTCAATTAGGTGAACAAGATGGGCATCTCCAAGAGAAGAGACGTGAACCCTTTCTGATTCACGCTAAGCCAATTTAAAGTTACCACAGACTATCATTTCCTTGTGGGGCAGGTCAGTGAGACAGGTAGTGATGGAGGTTAGTGCTTGGGCAACACTATTTGGGAGGTGATATATGCATCCAATGCAGAGAGACTTTATCAGACCCACAGTAATGGATATAAATATTGACTCACCTGGAGAGTTGTTTAAAGTTGGCATATCGGTTTCCATTGCTGAAAGGGTGAAGTGAACATAGAGGAGGACATCGCCCCCCTTTTTTTTTTTTTGAGTCCGTCCCCCTAAAGACTGTATATCCAGGTATGTCAATCACATGGGACCGAATACTTGGTTTTAGCCAGGTTTCAGAAATGCCAATAGCGTCAGGGGCATAGTGCAGGGACCAAGCTTCTAGTCATGTAACTTAGGACGCAGGCTGTTAATATTCATGTGCACAATTTTTATCCTCTTTGTGTTTGACTAGCCATGGACAGTTGGAGAGAACACCTTGGAGTTAACATTCCTAGAGCCAGCATTTAGTTCCACATCCCCTGACAGTAACTGGTTACTGAAGAACAGTAATCAGGGGTGTATAACCCTAGGATTAGAGGCCTGATAGACATATAGTACTGCCTAGTCCCTGCTGTCAGTTTGTAGAAGGTACCATTTTTGTAGAGGCCATGGAGGATAACAATAACCAAGGTATTTTCCTGTGTCTCTGTAAGATGCGTAGAGCATGGGCAGGGAATCTATCATACTATTTAGATGGATGGTGGTTAAAATATTTGCAGCAAGGAGATCACAACAAATGAATAACTCAATGCATCCAGATGCTAGAGCAGCTCCAAGTGGAGCCATGCTGGATAAAGAATAGATTTGTCCTTCTAGCTGATAACGGAAAATAGGGGCTGAGTGAACGAAGAAAATTTTGGCCACTCTGGAGTATGACGTTAGACACACAAGTTCAAATGTAACAAACAGGCTTACCCTAGATAGGGTGTTGTGCTAACTACAGTGCCTTCAGAAAGTATTCACCCCCCTTGGATTTTGTCACATTTTGTTGTGTTACTACCAGAATTTTTAATGCATTGAAATGATTTTTCCCCCTTGATTCACACAGCATACTCAACAGTTTAAAGGGGCAAAAATACTTTTATTGTGTAACAAAAATTTATGAAACATTAAAAAACTGAAATATCTTGTTTACTTAAGTATTCATCCCCCAGAGTCAATACTTTGTAGAAGCGCCTTTGGCAGCAATTACAGGTTTGAGTCTTCTTGGGTATGTCTGTATCAGCTTTGCACATCTGGATTTGGGGATTTTCGCCCATTCTTCCTTGCAGATTTGCCCAAGCTCTGTCAAGTTGGATGGGGAGCGTCGGTGAACCGCAATCTTTAAGGCTTTCCACAGAGTCTCAAGGGGATTAAAGTCTGGGCTTTGGCTGGGCCACTCAAGGACATTCACCTTTTTGTTCTGAAGCCACTCCAGTGTTGCTTTGGCTGTATGCTTGGGGTCGCTGTCCTGTTGAACGAATCTTCGCCCAGTCCATGGTCTATTGCAGACTGATGCAGGTTCTCCTCAAGGATGTGCCTGTATTTGGCTCCATTCATTGTTCCCTCTATCCTGACAAGTGCCCCAGTCCCTGCCGCTGAAAAGCATCCCCATAACATGATGCTGCCACCACCATGCTTCATGGTAGGGATGGTGTTACACTGGTGATGAGCTGTGTTCGGTGTGCACCAGGCATAGCGCTTTGCATTCAGGCCAAAGAGTTCAATTTTTGTTTCATCAGACCAGAGAATCTTTTGCCACATGGTCTGAGTCTGCCACGTGCCTTCTTGCAAACTCCAGGCATGCTATTATGTGGCCTTTTCTCAGGAATGGCTTCCATCTAGCCACTCTCCCATAGAGGCTACATCTGTGAAGTGCTGCAGAGATTGTTGTCCTCTGGACAGGTTCTCCCATCTCAGCCATGGAACTCTGTAGTTCTGTCAGGGTGGTCATTGGGTTGTTGGTCACTTCCCTGACCAAGGTTCTTCTTGCCCGGTTGCTCAGTTTGGGAGGACGGCCTGCTCTAGGAAGAGTCTGGGTGGTTCCATAATCTTTCCATTTCCTAATGATGGACTTCACTGTGCTCCTGGGAACTTTCAACACCCTAGAAATGTTTTTATACCCCTCCCCAGATCTGTGCCTCCTCACAGTTCTATCACAGAGTTCTACGGACAGCTCCTTGGTCTTCATGGTAGAGTTTCTGCTCTGACATGCACTGTCAACAGTGGGACCTTATATAGACAGGTGTATTTCCTCTGAAATCATGTCAACCATTTGAACTGACCACAGGTGGACTCCATTCAAGTTTTAGAGTGATCTCACAAGGAAATTGGATGCACCTGAGCTCAATTTGGAGTGTCATAGCAAAGGGGGTGAATACTTATCAAATCAAGACATTTCAGGTTTTTATTTTAAATTACATGTACAAAAAAATTCCAGAAGTTTCATTCCACTTTGACATTATAGAGTATTTTGTGTAGATACGTGACAAAAATATCCCATATAAATGTATTTTAATTTGAGTTTGCAACATCACAAAATGTGACAAAATCTAAGGGGCTGAATACTTTCTGAAGGCACTGTAGATCTTACTTTGAGGGGACTCTTGCAGCAGTGGTAGGATTGAAGCCGCCTGGCGCCAGGACCACACGTAAAACCTCTAGCTAGCAGTCTATCATGGAGGATCGCCTCTGCAGATGTCAGCATGCTGACATCCGCCTATCCTATAAAGGGGCTGTCCCCAAGACTTACTCCAGTTCTTTTCCCACTGTTGACCCATGCACATTGGACCTCCGCAGATGCCTGCTTAAGTCGACCGCCATTTTGTTCGCATTTACTGCGATTTATATTCTTTTTCTTCATTCGTATCAGCATTGGTTTTTGGTGTTTTCTGCATCTTGTTTTTATGCTTTCTGCTCCAGCCTTGTCTTATGACCGGTCTAAGAAGTGTGACTGCGGCAAGCAGATACCCGTCAAAGACGGTTACTCTTCCTGCTTAGGCCCCAACCACAACACCGAGGCCTTCCAGCATTGCCAGGACTTCAACCAGGCCACACAGAGATGCTGCTTGAAGACCCTTCAAAGCTACCCGCTACAGCAGAAAATGGCCTCAAAGGAGAAGAAGCATCAGGCTAAAAGCACTTCCACTTTCCCAGCCTCCGGGGCCTCCTCGTCTTCTCCTTCTTCCCAGAAGGAAACGAAGCCCAGCGGGAAGCATAAGCACTGGGACAAGCACCAGGACCATTCTTGGTCAGCCCCTCACTCGCAGTCACAACATAGACTGGCTTCCACCTCTGGGTCTTCCTCCCAAGGGGGGTCAGCCTCGCCTTCCTTGGCAGCCCTCTTTCCCTCCAGGTTGCCAGTGGTACAGCCACCTGCCTTCATTTCCATCTTGGGCAGAGGCTCCGTGGGCAGCAGATTTCATCCCCTGCCTCCCAGCCCCTGATGCTCAGGCCCTTAGTCCCATGGGTCTTCAGCCAGGCGGCTTGATGGGGGTTGGATCCTCTGATGGTAGGTCTTCGCCCGTCGCCTTTCCCCCCAGTCAGGGCATTGCCATCGTCTGTCCCCGATTCCGGGGCCATGGCTAGCCCTTCTGTGCATTGCCCAGAGCACATGCTCACCTCTTCCTCCACGCAGGTGATGCATCTGCCCGTGCTTGGGAGGAATTCGCCCCCGCAGGCACCAGCCTCACTTCTGGGGCCTATGTCAGCTGCTTCACCAGATACGCTGATGCCTATGCAGCTAATGACTCAGCCGTCGTCACCTCAGTCCCAGCCTGCACCACAACCGATGTCCGCTGGCCCTCCTACGGATCCCCAGCCGACTCCTACTCGACCTACACCAGGGTACCCTATGCCGGCTCCTTCACCAACGTACCCTCCTCCTCAGTATCCTTATCCATCTTGCAATCCGCCTCCACCAGTGGATTATAATGCCATGTTTACACCCTTGTGGACCTTCCTGCAGAACAAGGATGTGCCCAGGTGACCCTCTTCCTCAGGATCCTAAATGGGCAGGTCATAGCAACCCCCCACACCACGGGGTCTTTCGGGGGTCACAATGGGATCTCGGACCAGCATATGGACGACCGTCGCCCTCAGACGCCGATATCAGACAACAATCAGTTGGAGGTCGATGCCTCCTCCTTGGAGTTGTTTTAGGATTTGAGGGTCTCCTCTGCTGGTCAGGAGCCTCCCAGGGAGACCCCTAAGTCTCCCCCTGATGATCCCTCTTTCCTTGATGTGATGCACCATTTTCTGTCCCTTATGCGATGGGAGACAGAGGAGCTGGACCAGAATCACTGTCATCTGACTATTTACCTCCAGAAGAAGGAGACCCTCCGTTTGATGTTCCCTGATTCGTATGATGATGTTACCAAGGCGGCATGGTACCACCCCTCATCTGCCCAGGCCTTGGTCAAGAAGGCAGAGCGCCTTTACCATGTGCCAGTGGGCAAACCTTCCTTTGGCGAACACCCCACAGTGGCCTCAGTGGTCATGAATGCAGGTCATGACCGCACTAAAAAGCCCAAACATCTTAACACCCATCCTCTAGACAAGGAATCTCGCCAGCTGGACCAGTTGGGCAAGCGGGTATATTTCTCTGCTGCTCTTGCCATTTGGGCCCAGAACTATTTGGCCCATATGGTACAGTATTTCATTTTATTTTCATTTCATTTTATTTTTTATACTTGTAAGCACAATGAGAATGTCTGCCATTTTCATATGTGACAAGTGTACAAAAAAACATTAAAACATTGCATGATATTGCACAATAAATACACAACTAAGAAGACAAAAAATATCGACAGACATAACAAACAAATACATTACAAACAGTTCAAGGCCTAAAAACAAGTACATTTATCAGAGTCATAGAGCTATTGTCGTGTTTTTTTTAAACAGCTAAACAGTGGAGCAATTGACTATGTTAGATGGTAGTGTGTTAAACAACTGAGGAGCTTTGTAAAGTAAGGACTTTTGACCGAAAGTTTTCCTAAAAAAATGGGATGGAAACCTCGCTTTGCGATCTGGTTCTACAACTGTTCAGTGCCCTTGGAAAGAGGGCATATATAGAGGGAGGTAATAGGCCTAGGATACCCTTAAAAAGAAATAGCCCAATCTTGTAATATACTTTATTTTGTAATGACAAGCAGCCAGATAGTTTAATGAGTTCGCAATGATGAATGCGATAGGCTGAACCTGTGATAAATCTCAGGATAGAATTATAAGCAACCCTAAGCTTATCAAGAATTTTATTTGAAGGCCGGCCCGGTGGCGCTGAGGGTTGAGGCGCTGGATGCCACACCTTGCGCCACGCCAGCGACCCGGGTTCGGGAATGAGCCCGGGTCATAGGGGGTCGACATGGGAGGACTAAGATTGAGCATCCGTAGACAGCTCTCTTAGTCCTAGGGTGGGTTCAGGGTTCTCCCGTGGCGCTGATATCCCCTGACGGAGGCTGGGGCACTGCAGTACACTCGCATTGAAGCATGGGGATTAAGACACGGCAGATGTACTCCTCCGGTCGTGTCGGAAGTGTCGCGCTGCGCCGGGCGTGGACGTATGCACGCCCATGCCTCAGGGGAGGAAAACGCAAGAAGAAAATCCCTCTACCCTCAGGTGAGGTGACGGAAACCTCTGGCAAGCCGTCCCACCATGCGTCCAATACCGTCTGACTCTCCGGTTCTCCTTGGGATCTGGGTGCCTCTCCGTGGGGCAGGGAGAGTCCCAGACCCGCAATACCCGGCGTGAAGCTCACGGAGTGGCCAGTTGAGGTGGGCGGTTGAGTGTGGCGGCTGTCAGCGTGACCCTGAGAGATGCCCCGAGAGTGGAGTGCAGAAACAGAACTTACAAAAAAAAAAAAAAGAATTTTATTTGAGGTGGCAGTGTATACGATTAAACCATTTTCAAATAAACTTAACAAAAAGCTGCTGACCGGTGGCGCTGAGGTTTGAGGCGCTGGACACCACACTCGCACCACGCTGGTGACCCGTTTCGAACAAGCACGGGCCAGGGGTCGGCAAGGAGAGAGAGATTGGCAGCCCGAGGACTGCTCTCCTCTTTTGGGGAGGGATCCAGGGTCAGCCCGGCATCGCAGCAGCCCCTGGTGGAGACCGGAGGCACTGCAATGCCTATGACTGTATGCAGGGGAAGATGTCAGGTGGACACCTTCTGGTTGTGGGTGGGAGCACTCACGCTGCGGGCAGGGCAGCATTGCATGTCCTGCATCTGGAGACCTATAAGTAAAAACCCTACCATGGACAAGGAGTTGATGGGGATTCCAGGGACACTGCCCACATTCCACAGACAGCCCCACATTTGGGGGACTCCATGGCCAACCCGCCACCCAGGTAAGATCTCTCTAATCCCAAAACAGGCCGTCACGGGAGGACTGGCCCGCCCCAGGGGGGCGATCCAGGTGGCTAGGTCTGCCTGTTGTGGTGGAGGAGTCCTTCCGAGTATAGGGGGTTCATACCAGGAGTTGAAGGCAGCAGTCAAGTGAATACCCCGGAAGGATGCCTGGGCGAGGTAGTGAATAAATACAATTTGAAAAAAAAAAGGTATTAGTTAATAGTAAGTGTGATTCCTTTATAGGAAATGGTCTGACCCTATACAATATTCCAATTATTTGATTTAATTTTCTCCGTAAGGGAAAAAATATGTGGCTCAAAGGACAAATGAGAAGCCAACAACATTCCTAAGTATTTAAAGGTGTTTACCCTCTCGATAACCTGACCTCTAAGATCTACTGTGGGATTTAAAGGGGGGATGGATTTCATCCTGGGTCCCGTAAACAGCATATATTTGGTCTTTGTTGAATTCAGAACTATACACCTGGAGATGTGCCAACTTTAAAAATTGGAAAAGTCATGCTGGACAATCTTTGATGTACAGATGGGATCATCAGAGATCCTATAAAGAACTACATCATCTGCATAGAGCGTCATAGATGTTTGAGTGAAGATTTGGGGGGCTGAATTCATAAAGAGTGAAAAGATCAGGGAACTCAGGATGGAAACCTGCGGGACTCCACAGCAAATTGGGCTAGGAGGAGAAAGAATCTCATCAGTTTTGGCACTGTGATGTCTATTACTAAGTTAGTTAGAAAACCATGTTTTAACCTCTTGGGAGAAATGCAATTTGAACAAGACTGAAGGCGACAATGAATATTCAACAAGATTAAAGGCCTTGGTGAGGTCCACAAATATGGCTGCAACAGAGCACCCTTTATCAAGGGCACTCTGAATGCACCTTGTGAACCCCACCAAGGCCATCTCTGTATTGTGTTTTAGTTTAAATCCATGATGGGACTCTGAGAGTAAATTATTGCCATCAAGGAATTCTGCAGTTTGATCCAAAATGATCTTTTCCAGAATTTTGGAAAGTGGGGCTAATAACGATATTGGATGATAATTTGTAATATGGGATGGATTGCCATTTTTTTAATATGGGTTTAATAGTGGTCATTTTTTAAATGGAAGGAAAAGTATCAAACCGTAGAGAAAAATTAAAGATAAGTGAAAGTGGAAGAGAAAAGGAATCGATCCCTAATTTAACTACTCTATAATCAGTGTTATCAGGGGCAATGATAGGCCTAGGGTCCATTTTTAATACATATTCTTTAATCTGGGAGGAGGAGTGGCACTGTATGTGAAAAATGACATAAGGGCCACAGAGATCCAGGAGGAACAAAATGGGGGAAGAAATACTGTAGGTTAAGCTGGAAAGGAAAATGGGGCCAGCCATCCGCACAGGTATGGTCTATAGACCACCAGCCCAGGAGGAAGAAACAGATAGGGAGCTGATGCTAACCATCCAAAGGATGGCAGACAAGGGTGAAGTAGTGCTGGTTGGAGACCTCAATATTCCAGACGTGGACTGGAGCATCCCAGCAGCAGCATCAACTAGGAGCAGATTTATCCTGGACTCCCTTCAGGGTGCCTTCCTCAAGCAACTGGTCATGGAACCAACTCGGCAGAAGGCAATACTGGACCTTGTGCTCACAAACAGGGACAGTGTGATGGGGATAACAGTGTGGGAGCACCTGGGGAACAGTGACCACCAGTCATTGTGGTTTGAAATCACAGAAGGAGCAGAACCAAACCACACAAAAACACGTATCCTAGATTTTAGGAGGAAAGACTTTAGGAAGATGGGGAGATGCTTGAAAGAGGCATTAAGAGGACTGGGGCAGGAATCAGGGGTTGAGGAACAGTGGGCAGTATTTAAAATGGGGATTACAAGAACAACAGAATTATGTATTAAGCAGGTTAGCAAGGGGAAAAGGAAGAGGAGGCCATTATGGTTTTCCAAGGAGGTAGCGGAGAAAGTGAAAGCCAAAAAGATTGCATTCAGGCAATACAAAAAGACACAGGCAGAAGGGGATAGGGAGAAGCACCAGGAGAAGCAAAGGGAGGTCAGTAAGGGAAGCCAAAGCTCAGACAATAGAGCACATTGCAAAATCAGTGGGTAGAGGGGACAAAACCTTTTACAGGTACATAAGTGAAAAAGAAAGGCAAAAGGAGGGATAGTGAGACTGAAGGGGAGGATGGGGGACGCGTGGAGGATGTCAACAGTAAAGCTGACATATTGGACAGGTATTCAAACAACATGAAGTCTTGCTATATTATAACATATGCAGTGAGTCCCAACCTTCGAACTGCTCCGGAGGTGAAAGAGTTAACTTTCCATGCAAGGCATTGAACCTTGAGCGCGAGCTCGGTTCAAAACTATGTCTGTTGTTGCTCAAACTCAAACTGTCAGATTCTTTACTCTGCCTCACTGAACAGTCACTCCGGAGATCTCTCCTTCTGCTCGGTTCGTTTGTCGGTTAAAAAGTTTTATTTTTTTGACCGAAATTAAACCGCAATCGGTCGGTTCCAGCTCTGTCTGTGATATTATAAGTAATAGATAGGCTTACATTTATTTCTTCTGTGTGGAACTTGTAGACGTCTCTTTCGGTTCGATTTGAACCGATCAGGTTGTTTTAAAAATACTTTCTAGTCCTTTAGAGTGCGGTTCCGGTTCTTATCGGTTCTAAAAAAGCAGATTTCATTACGTTTTTCCATGACCGTTTGACGGTTGGGAACCGATAAGAGAGTCTTGTTGCGGATTGCCACTAACGGGCAAGTTTGGTTAGGCTGGCACTATGTCTGAGAAACCCAAAAGAAAAACCGGGCCCACTGGGTTTCAGCACTGTGGCCTCTGTGGGGAAGTCTTTGCTAAGGCTGACCCACACACCACCTAGTATATTGTCTGGGGTTTGACCACCTCAATGCAGACTGCCAGATTTGTAAGAATTTTCCTGCTGCCACCGTGAAAAGAGAGTTGGTAGGCTCAGGGAAAGGGAGGCCAAAAGTCCACTGACCGGATGGCCAGCCGGTTCGGTTCCAACGAACGGAGGAATACCCTCTGACCAGGCGATACTTCCTCGGGCAAGCGAAGAGCCAGCTCTGAGGGCGGTTCCAACTAAAGGACTAGAAAGTCAGCTAGTGTGGAGCCAAAAGTTCTTTCTCCAACCGCTGAGGAAATAGCTAAAGCAATTCAAATTGTCCAGTCTCTTTCCCCAGTTCCGTCCGAACCGACACCATCAGGGAAGTGTTCGGTTCGGTCGGTTCCACCGGTTCAAGATTTTGAGGATTTTTATGAATCGGGGGAAGGAGAGGAGGAGGAGTATGAGGATAGTGAATGTGATTTGGAAGGTCTGGATGTGCCCATTGAACTGGACATTTCTCCAGACAGACCGTTGGGGGTTCCCCCCCCAGGCTATCTGAGTCCCCTTCTCATTTTATGTTCTATAAGAAAGTTGCTGAAACTCTCCAACTCCCTGTTGAGGAAGCTGTTGATGACCAAGAAGAGCCTGATTATGTAGAAATGATGGATATTCCAGAGTCTAGGAGACTGTCTATTCCCTTGCACAAATCTTTTAGGAAACAGTAAAAATTCTAAAAACTCCTCATTCTATCCTCCCTGTGGATAAAAGGATGGACAAGAGGTATGCTTTATCAGGCTCTGATACGGAGTTCCTCACTCAGCAATGCAGTCATGTGGGGGTAGTGCAGGCTGCTGCCTGTGACAAGGCAAATATTCCTCTAGCCTCTCACTCTCCTGAAAAGGACTCCAGGAGGATGGATGCCATGGCAAAGAAACAGTACATGGCAGCATCTTTAGGACTCAGACAGGCAAACTATATGGCGTATGCTGCTAGGTACCAGAAATCCAGATGGGATACTGTGCTGGCCCTAGCAAAACAGGCCCCTGACCAGCTTGCCAGGGAGCTGGAACAGGTGGCTGCGGATGGTATTGAGGCATCAAGGTGCAATTTCATGCTGCAGTAGACTCTAATGATGTGTCATCAAGGGTCATGGCTACATCTGTGGCGCCGCAGAATGGCAGCTAGATGTACTACCCTGTCTGGGATACCCGGTCTAAGGACATGGATTTTCCTGTTGTGGGCAATTCTGTGTTTGGGAGCAGACAGAGAATTACATGAGAAAATGGATGAATATGGGACCACCTATAGGGTGCACAGGCCAAGAAAGGCAAGCCACTCCTCAAAGACAGCATGTCAGGGGCAGGGGCAGGCCTTTTCATGGGCCCTTTTACCAAGCCAGGCCTCCTCTTCTGCTTATGCCCAGAGGGGTTCTTTAGAGGAGGGCTGGCGGGTAAAGTAAGCCTGCTTCTACTCCTCAGCCCAAAGCCCCTGCCAAGCAGGCTCCCTGATGGGGTTGCCAGGGCTGATTCTCCACTACCGGTAGGGGGCAGGCTGGCTTACTTTGTCCAGGACTGGAAGTCTTTAACATCAAACAAGTGGGTCCTGGAAGTAGTAAGCCAGGGACTGGATTCTCATCTTCAAAAATTTCAAAGATGAGAGCCAGGTCCTTTCCACCTGCAAATCCATCAGAGGCATTTGCCCTAGAAACGAAGTTTCTACCCTCCTGGCTCTCAGAGCTGTGGAAAGGTTCCACCTACACCAGGGCAAGGGTTGTACTCAGGTACTTCCTTACCCCAAAAAAGACAGGAGAATGGCGGCCCATCCTGGATCTCAGGTATCTAAACAAGCACCTTTTAAAACCAAAATTCAAAATGGTGACACTGGGAATTATTTTACCCTTTCTAAGGCCAGGGGACTGGCTAGCCTCCCTGGACCTCAAGGATGCCTACTTCCATGTTCTTATCAGAAGCTCCCATCAAAAGTACCTCAGATTCGAACTGCCCTCAGGCCATTACCAGTTCAGAGCAATGCCCTTTGGCCTCACCTCGGCCCTGAGGGTATTCACAAAATGCCTGGCAGTAGCAGTTGCCCACTTAAGAAGGCAAAAGATTGCCATCTTTCCTTATCTGGACGACTGGCTCATAGTAGGCCAGTCCCCAGACCAGGTCAGACTACACCTTCAGGTAACTCAGCAACTGCTCACATCTCTAGGTTTCCTTCTCAATCTTCCAAAGTCAGTTCTAGAACCTGTCCAGCTTCTCACCTTCATAGGCGCAGAACTGAACACAAAAGAGGCCAGAGCCTTCCTCCCTCTGGAAAGAGCAAGGACCTTGGTCTCTCTGGCCTCCTCTTTCAGCCTGCAGGTCTCTCGACCAGCAAGGCATTTTCTACAGCTCCTGGGGCACATGGCTGCTTCTACAGCAGTAGTGCAGGGAGCAAGATTTCAGATGAGGGACGTCCAGTTCCATTTGAGAGCCTTTTGGTCTCAAAGGAGAGACCCTCTAACCAAATTGATCCCAGTGACTCGAACCCTGATCCAGGCCCTTCAGTGGTGGCAGGACCAGAGCAATCTGAGACAAGGTGTTCCCTTCACCCCCCCAGTCTCACTCCTTGACCCTTACTACAGATGCATCCCACTTGGGGTGGGGAGCTCACATGGGCGACCTCACTACCCAGGGGTTGTGGTCCCCACAGGAATCTCTGCTCCACATCAATTTGTTGGAACTCAGAGCAGTTTTCTAGCACTCCAGGTTTTTTCCACACCTGTTCAGAACAAGGTTATACAGGTCAGAACAGACATTACCACTACAATGTGGTACATCAACAAGCAAGGAGGCACTTGGTCTACGGCCGTGTGCACCGAAGCAATGAAGTTGTGGTCTCTGGCTTATTCCCTGAATGCCTCCTTTACGGCAGTTCACCTCCCAGGCAAGGACAATGTCCTAGCGGATGCTCTCAGCAGGATTTCCCAGGGCCATCACGAATGGGCACTGGATCCCCTAGTACTGGAGGTAGTATTTGCCAGATGGGGCACCCCGCAGATAGATCTTTTGCAGCCCCAGACAATCACCAACTTCCCCTTTTTTGCTGCAGGCCCCCAGTGTTGGGCTCAGTCCCTCTGGATGCCTTCCTCATCAGTTGGGAAGGGAAGTTTCTCTATGCTTTTCCCCCCTTCCCTCTTCTCTTCAAGGTGCTAGTCAAAATCAGATCTCAACCCTGCAAGATGATCCTGATTGCTCCAGATTGGGCCAGACAGCCCTGGTACCCACTCCTCATGTCCTTAGCAGTCCACCTTCCCCTGTGTCTTCCCAGGAATCTCAACCTGTTAACCTGTGCCCAGGGGAGAGTTTGGTATCCGAACCTCAAATCTCTCAATCTCAAGGCCTGGCTCTTGAAGAGTTAGAGTTTGCTGACCTACACCTCTCCCAAGGTGTATTGGATATCTTGAAGGCCTCTAGAAAGCCTTCCACCAGGGCTACTTATAATTCCAAATGGAAGAGATTTTCCATATGGTGCGCTGGCAAGCATATTCCCCCAGAATCTGCTGACGTGCCCACGATCCTGGATTATTTGGTGCATTTGAATTCTTTGGGGCTGAGACCAGCTACCCTAAAAGTGCACCTGGCAGCTGTGTCTGTTTTCTTATCAGCAGGTAAACCCTCTTCTTTTTCAGCTCACCCTGTATTTTCCAAGTTTTTCAAAGGGTTGCTTCACACCAACCCTCCATTCAGGGACCCTGCCCCTGCTTGGGATCTTAATATTTGCATTGCCCAGCTTATGCAACCCCCTTTTGAGCCATTGTCTTCAGCAGAGCTTAAGTACTTGACTTGGAAAACTGTGTTTTTGGTAGCCATCACTTCTGCCAGGCGCATAAGTGAGCTGCAAGCATTGTCAGTGGAGCCTGATTTTATCTCCTTTCACAGAGATAAGGTGGTCCTCAGGACTAACAGAAGTTTTGCCTAAGGTGGTTTCAGACTTCCACCTTAATCAATCCATGTCTCTTCCTGTGTTCTTCACTGACCATTCCTCCTCTGGCGAGAGGAGTTGCACAATTTAGATGTCAAAGAGCCCTTAGTTACTATATAGAAGCATTACCAAGGGTCTGGGTTTGACTCCCTCAATTGTTCCTCACTTATGGTGAGGTTGGTAAGAAACCTGCCACTAAAGATCCATTGCCAGGTGGATTGTCTCTTGTATCCAATTTTGCTATGAAAAACTGGGTAGGGTTCCTCCCTCAGCCTGAGGACTCACTCTACCAGAGGTACAGCTCGTCTCTGGCTGCTGCCAGGGACATCCCTATCCTAGAGATATGTCAAGCAGCTACCTGGAAAACAGTTCACACTTTACTAAGCATTACTCTGGACATCCAGGCTAGGAGTGATGCTCGATTTTAACACAGCTGTGCTTCAGAGCCTATTTCCTAAGTAGATTCTGTCCCTCCTCCATGGAGGTACTGCTGTATAATCTGCATATGTCATAATATAGCAAGACTTCATGTTGTTTGAAGAAAAAATTACTCACCTTAGTAATGTTGTTTCTTCTAATGGAGTCTTGCTATATTATGACCTCCCCAGCCTGCCCCTCTCAGAACCTCTACTTTTGGGATGTGGGTGGGCAGTGCAATGTTGGCACTTCATAGATGCCCACTTTATTTTCACCCTTTCTTAGGGTGCTTGGGTGTTATGCTTTATTTTTTCTTTCTTGAATCCCCTGACTTGAGTCTTTGTTTTGGGATCAAGAACAAAAATGTGTTTTTTGTAGTTAGTAGCCAGTGGCTAGTGTAGGTTCTGGCTTCCACACAGAACCTTAGTGAGTTTGCTCGTAAAGATCTGACAGTTTGAGTTTGAGCAACAACAGACAGAGTTTTCAACCGAGCTCTCGCTCAAGGTTCCATGCCTTGCATGGAAAGTTAACTCTTTCACCTCCGGAGCAGTTCGAAGGTTGGGACTCACTGCATATGTCATAATATAGCAAGACTCCATTAGAAGAAACAACAATACTAAGGTGAGTATTTTTTTCTTTCTGCCCAGTCTTTACTGAGGAAGAGGAGGGTAATGGGTCTGAAGGAGTACAAGGGGTGGGAATGGTGCAGAAATGGACACAAGTCCCTTTACGAAAGAGGTCCTGAAGGAACTGGAAGTAATAAGAGTTGATAAAGCAATGGGGCCAGATGGGGTGCACCCCAGGGTCCTTAAAGAACTAGAGAGGTGGTGGCTGAACCTCTGGCAATCCTGTTTAGCCGATCACTGGAAACGGGGGAGGTACCCAAAGACTGGAGGACAGCAGATGTAGTCCCGTTATACAAAAGTGGGAACAAAGAGGAAGCGGGGAACTACAGACCAGTCAGCCTCACCTCGGTAGTGGGGAAGATCATGGAAGCACTACTGAAGGAGAGATTGGTGGAGCATCTGGTTGTCAGTGGACTACAGGAACCAAGGCAGCATGGTTTCACCAGGGGGAGGTAATATCAGACCAACCTCGTTGAATTTCTTGACTGGGTGACTAGGGAGGTGGATCAGGGGAGGGCAATGGACATGGCCTATCTGGACTTCAGCAAGGCCTTTGACACTGTGCCACGTAGAAGACTATTGCACAAACTGGGGAATATGGGTGTGGGCAGGACAGTAGTGCAGTGGGTAGGTAACTGGCTGGGCAGCAGGACACAGGGTGGTGGTAAGTGCTGTCACTCCACAGAGGGAAGAGTGACCAGTGGGGTACCCCAGGGATCAGTGCTGGGACTGGTCCTATTCAACATCTTCATCAGTGACATTACGCAGGACCTAGAAGGTAGAATTTCCCTGTTTGCTGATGACACAAAGCTCTGTAACAGAGTAGACACACCAGAGGGTGTAGACAGAATGAGAAGGGACCTGCAGAAACTTGAAGGTCAGGGGCTTGGCAGTTGAAATTCAATGCAAAGAAATGCAAGATAATGCATATGGGGCACAAAAACCCTGCTACAATATATCAGTTGGGGGGTGAGGATATAGCATGCACCAAACAGGAAAGGGATCTTGGGGTTATCATCTCTGATGACCTCAAGGTAGGGAAACAGTGTGACAAGGCAGCAGGTTAAGCAAATAGGATGCTGGGATGCATAGGCAGGGGCACCACCAGCAGGAAAAGGGAGGTCCTAATTCCACTATACAAGACACTAGTGAGGCCCCACCTGGAGTACGGTGTACAGTTCTGGAGACCTTACTTACGTAAGGACATAGACAGGGTAAAGAAGCTTCAGAGGAGGGCAGCAAAGATGGTACATGGATTGCATCACAGGTCCTATGAGGACAGGTTGAAGGAATTGAATATGTACTCTCTGGAGGAGAGGAGGGAGAGAGGGGATATGATAGAGACATACAAGTATCTTACAGGGAGGAACAGGGTACAGGAAGACACTATTTTTAAGCGAAAAAGATGTTCCAGAACTAGAGGGCATGGGATGAAGTTGCAGGGAGGATGATTCAGAGGAAACACGAGGAAGAATTTCTTCACAGAACGGGTGGTGGACAAGTGGAACACCCTGCCAGAGGAAGTGGTGGGGGCTGAAACAATCACAGGATTTAAGAATGCATGGGATAGACATAAAGGAATTCTGGAGGTCAGGGTTAAGTGGCAACAGACTTCTAGGAAAACATAAAGTAAACTTACAAGCTCAAATGGGCAGACTGGGTGGGCCATAGGCCCTTATCTGCCGACACTGTCTATGTATCTATGTATCTGTTCAGCAGAGATATTCCTGAAACGAAATTTAGTATGAGATATAGGGGTACTGTCCAATGAATTGGGTAGCGAAGATGAAGTAGAGGGAATCCTATAGTTTTCCAGGTTTCCAAAAAATTCATTGAAGGATCTGGAGACTATGTTAGGATCGCTCACCAATTTCTAGGGTTATGGGTGCATCCTTTTGTTTTTGACCCAAGAGGCTATTTAGGGTTTGCTACTCTTTGGGGGATTACCTGCAAATTTTCTTTGTTGTGATATAAAAAACTGCTTTTTAACTCTCCTCCTTTCTGTTTTGCACTTGTTCCTTAGCATTTTATGATTTTGTAAGGAGCAAATATCCTTCATGATTTTATATTTCCTTCAGGCTTTGTCTCTACTTTTCATTAATCTCAAGAGCTCCTAATTGATCCATTTATTTGAGTGGGCTCTAACCCTAATCTTATTTTGGGGGGCAACACTATCAATTATTGAGCAGTAGAGATTATAAAAATTCTGCATTACGGAATCAGTATCTGAAATTGACTCCAGTTGTGACCAATCAGTGTTTTTACAGGCTTGGTTAACAATATTTGAGTCCAGCCTCTTAAAATTTCTGGACTCAATATTCTTGGAAGGGCCTCCCCTAGATCTAGCTGACCGCTCACAATATATGTGAGTGGTCAGGCCATGTCCACTGCCCTCCCCTGATCCACCTCCCTAGTCACCCAGTCAAGAAATTCATCGAGGTTGGTCTGACATGACCTCCCCCTGGTGAAACCATGCTGCCTTGGTTCTTGTAGTCCATTGACAACATAGTCAAAATTTTATTGGTGAAGGAAACTAATATCCTGTCAAGAATTGTGTGTTTTCCTGTTTTGTAACTGTGCCTCGTACTATCAGTAATTAATTGTTGTAGGCCCTGATCCAAGAGGTTTGAATTAGAACCCCAGTTGTTATTAAAATTGCCCATTAGGACCCATTCTCTGTTGGGGGAGATTACTTTTAACCTCAGTCACTAAATTCCAACCCAATTTAAAACATCCAGAGGGAATATAGAGGGAGCTAATAGTAAGATGTGTGTTGAGTCGCAGAAGAATATCAACTGCGGTTAAATCACAGTCAGAGGTTCCTCCAGGAGAATCAATGGGAGTAACTTTCAGGTTGTTCTTAACATAAATCATGGATCCTCTTCCCCTTCTCCTTCCCGCCCTGTCTTGTCTAAAATGATTGAAACCAGGAAGTGAAATTTCAGAATTAAGAATATTACCATTTAACCAGGTTTCAGATAAAATAATATAAAAATGATGCTGCTCTACCCAAATAACGAAGGGGTCCCACTTAGCAAGTATGCTTCGAATATTTAAATGCAAAATATTCTGGGCAGCAGAGGGATTGGAAAATTTTTTTTGGGGGGGGAAACTAATACTATTCATATTCAGAGGGCCAGGATGCAGGTGAACTGACCCAGAAATCCAAAGTAGCAAGAGGAGCAGTCTCCTTACCAAGGCCCTATGCAGACATTTTAGGTCCTTTTTTGTTGATGTTCTAGGTGCTATACTGTATGAGTAAGAATCAAACTGAGATAGGAAGACAACCTAAAACCCATTTCCTCCCCACAACATATGGTACAATCCTATCAATTGGTTAATTCCAAGAAAATACAAATGGAACTACTTCCTTTTTAAAATCTAAAACTCTGGGCAGAAAAGAGTTATCAGGGGGATCATGTGATGCAGCAGGCCTGAGAAGACGCTTTTCCGTTCTCTCCTGCCCACCGCCGTTAGCTTCACATATTTTCATTGAGTTTACCAAAATCAAGAGCCTGATCGAAGTTATATTCTGGTGGGGGAAGCTTTTAAGTGTGTAATTGGCGTGTCCGGTGAAGTATGGAAGCCGAAATGAAGAAGCCTCCGCCTAAACATACACCCCAGTCACCCAGAGGCCCCTGAGAAACCACAGGCTGGAACACTACAGGATCAGCGCAGCAGCAGCACCTCAAGCTCAGAGCAGGAGCCATTAACCCTCTGGATTCTGGCGAATTTAGGCCGTTCAAGAAGAAGCTAAGATACCTTGCCTCTGAATTCAAATCTCTCTCTCAGACTGTTGAGGATATAGCGTTGAGAACTTGGGATGTCGAGACTTCGTCTTATCTCCTTAGAAAGGAAGGTGGACAAACAGAGTCCTGAGGTGGCTACGCTTGGCAAAAAATTAACAAGATGGAACAAAAGCTCGGAGACCTCATGGACGTAACTATAGACAATCTCGGTTATTATTGGTCTACCTGAGATGGAAGAAGGGCAAGATGCGGTTCTGTTTGTGCAGAAGTTCATCAAGAGAATTATTGGACCCTCTCCCTATGGCCCCCATTACATTATAGAGAGGGCCCATAGAGCATTGCGTTCTAAGCCTCCGGTGGGGGCCTCTCCCAGACCGTTAATTTTTCACTTTCTTAATTTTTTGGAGAAACAGCATTTTTTTCTAAAGTTGAAGACCTTACAAGAGTTACAATGGGAAGGAACAAGAATCAGAGTTACCCAGGATTTGCCGCTCTCTGTGAGGCAACGCAGAGCTGCCTTCCACCCAGTGGTGAAGAAGCTTCTGGTGGCTGGTCTAAAATTCAGAATGCGGTATCCCTCGATGTTACAGGTTCAGATATCGGGACAGTGGCACTCATATGAGGACTCCGCTTCTGCTATGGATGGACTGAGAAAAGCTATGCCTGACCTCTTTAAGGACTCTTAATAGCAAGGGGGTTATTAGAGAGGACTGTTTTGTTAGTCTGAGATGTAACAGAACTCATGGAAATGTCTAGTGTTTTATTTTCTGGTCCGTTACTATCTATTCCCGATTGTTTCTCTATTTGGGGTTTAAAAAAAAATGATCAATTGCGATATCCTTAAAACTTTTTGGTTAGGCAGGTACAGTTTAGACCTTCTGGGGGGAGGGTAAGGAGAACAGTGGGGACATCCCTGGCAAAAATTATGGGAGGACAATGCCCGTTTATGTATAGGGCATCGTTTTGGGGGGACCGTGAAGGTCTTTAGGGAGTAAAGGGGGCATTTTTCTGCTGGGCCGTCCAGCGTGGCGATTTGGGTTGCAGGGGTGAGGTATTAGGTTAGGATGTCGCTTGCACCCTCTTTTTGATTAATATGGGTCCAATCCTGTTCCTCCCCTTTCTCTTTTAAGCTGGGGTACAGGAGCTCCACGTCAGTTTAACAGCCCTGGTGAAGAGAGTTCTTGTGGCTGGTCGACGGCTGGCTTTGCAGGGCTTATTGACCTTTAAGTGAAGACAGCGAGGTAGAAGACCTTTTAGGTTCTTCTTGTTTTATCGCAGCCACATGAAGGGACGCAGGGATCATCTACGGGGTGGACGGTTTCCATGCAGTTGCGATTGGCAATCACTAGAGGGGAGTATTTCCCTGGCTTTTAGTGCAGCCTTCACAATATTGAAGATGCTGCGAGGCAGAATGGGTGGTAATCGGGATACAGGCTGGGTGCAGTACCACGATTATTCCTGTGGGACGGAGCCGGGGCTCGGCTCATTTCGATTTCCCTAATCTCGTTTTCTCAGGGGGAAACTCCCCGAGTCTGGGTTTTGTCTATTTTGGTAAATAATATCCCTTCTCTTTCTTTTTTCACTCTCAGTTCCTTCTTTGCTTGATTATAGGGGGGAGACCTATTCTTGTTTGGATCCGAGGGCAGTGATTTTACCCCCTTCGTGTGCACTTGCCTCATGGCGAGGCATTGAATGGGAGATACCCTGCCTCATGTTACTCTGTATCAGAGGTGATACCCATTCTTGTGAGGAGTTTGGATTAAAGATAGGATTGTCGAGATTTGTCAATACTACTATTCTGGTTTTAATAGTGGTTCTCACACTTAGTTTCGGTGTTTATGGGTCACATAAGCGTGTTGAACTGGTATTACTTTTCAGTCTTGTCATGGACGGTTACTATACTGAGGTTGTGCAGGGGGTGGGCGGGAGGATGGGAGTGGTGGTTTTGTGGGAGTGCTGCTTAGCGATGCAGAGGAGATTTGGGTGGGATGGGAGGCGGGGGATCGATGGGTATGGTATTTGGGGTTTGTGTTATGGTTGGATAGTTTGGGGATGTTGGCAGGAGGGTGGAGGGAGGTTTGGGGGTTGGAGAGTACTTTTGGGGGACACAGTCCATTATAGGTTGGGTGAGTTTTCTTCTAAGGTTCTCTGTGCGTTAGCTACTGCAGTTATAGATTGTATTTGTACAATGGCTAAAAGCTTTGTTTTCAACTTGGAACGTTAAAGGGGCCCGAGAGAAAACTAAGCAATATAAGATATTGAAGCACTTAGATATTTTAGGTGCTAATGTTGTTTTTATCCCGGAATCTCATTTGCTTGATTCGGAAGCCATTCAGATGAGACGGATGCAGATTGGACAGGTCTTCTCAGCTCAAGGAACTTCAAACAGCCGTGGGGTTTTAATTCTTATTAACAGAGGCATTCCCTTTCAGGTCACCCAGGAAATTAATGACCCCCAGGGCAGATTTGTTCTGGTTAAGGGCACCTTGTTCTCAGTAGATTTTGTGCTGGGTAGCATCTATGGCCCTAACAAAGATGACCCTTTATTTTTTTCGAGATTACTTAATAACATTCTTCCACTGTTGCCTTCCACCATAATTTTAGGAGGGGATTGGAACCTAGTGGTGGATTCATGTAAAGACCACACTGGCTCTCTCTCAATTCCCCTTTCCCCGGCACAGCATGCACTACATGAATTAATAGATAGATTGGGCCTTTGTGATATTTGGAGGGTTCTACACCCTGTGAACAGGGAATACACTTTTGTGTCCCCTGCTCACAGGTCTTTCTCTCGTATTGACTATTTACTAGTGTCTCAGGTCTTGTTACCAGGGGTGACAAGTTCTACTATCCAGTCAGGCCCACCCTCTGACCACCCTGTGGTGCTATGTAAGCTGGCCCTTACTTCTTTGCCTAAGCGGCAAACCAGGTGGAAATTGAATGGCCAACTGCTTAAGGATTCTAAGTGTAGAAACCAAATCAAGGAACATATCACACAATTTTTTGATTTGAATGCTACACAAGACATTAGGCCAGATGTGCTATGGTGTGCCTTCAAGGCATATATTCGGGGCATCCTAATTGGGATGGCCGTGACGAGGAAAAGGGGACGGGAGGCTAGGCTGAGGGAGGTATTAACTCGGATAAGAATGTTAGAGACTAGCCTACACTTAAACCCATCCGACGATTCTGAATAAGAGCTGGCAAAATTGAGGGACTCCTATATAGCTATGCTCAGTGAGAAAGCAGAGTTTGCTATTTTGTGCATCAAAGCCTCCTACATAGAACACGGGAAAAACGGCAAACTACTGGCCCAGAGAATTAAACAATTGAGTCCACGGTTTATCCCCCCGATTCGCTCCAAATTTGACGGAACTCTCAAATCTAATCCTCAGGAGCTTGTCTCGGAGTTCGTAACTTATTACGAACATCTATATGGTGAAATGCCTAATCCCCCCTCAGCCCTTACTCTCTCCTCTTACCTGGCGGAGGTCCATCTGCCTTGTCTTTCGGAGTCCCAGGGTAGGAGGCTAATAGCCCCTATTACGGAGTCTGAAATCTTGGAGGCGATAAAGGGCCTACCCTCAGACAAGTCACCTGGACTAGATGGTTTCTCAGCAAATTTCTGTAAGTGTTTTAAGGAGCAAATTACTCCCCATCTTCCTTCTCTTTTTCACTGTATATTATCAGGTGTGCAAATCGACTCCTCTCTATTTGAGGCCTTCATTGTGTTCCTTCCAAAACCAGGGAAAGATTTAGAATGTGTTGAGAGTTATAGACCCATATCATTGTTGAACCAAGATATAAAAATTCTAACAAAGATCTTGGCGGACAGACTCAGCTTAGTTCTCCCGATTTAATTGGTTCACACCAAGTAGGTTTTATGAAGGCAGATTCTCCATAGACCATCTCCGCTATTTGTTAGATGTATTCTCGGTGTCCAGAGATGCTTCCTTTCCAATAGCCCTGGTTTCTCTGGACGCCGAGAAGGCTTTTGACAGAGTCAATTGGAGTTTCTTACTTCAAACACTAAACTCCTTTGGATTTCCTTATCAATTTCAATCTTGGATAAAGGCCTTGTATCAGCAACCGACGGCTAAGATTTCAGGGAATGGAGTGTTCTCTAGGACCTTCACCTTGCATTCCGGAACCAGGCAGGGTTGTCTCCTTTCTCCTCTACTTTTCAAGTCTCTACCTGGAGCCGTTAATCCGTAAACTAATTTCATGTTCGAAGGTCCAGGGGATTACCATTCTCGATACTGAGCTTAAAGTTGCTGCATATGGGGACAACCTGCTTTTGCACCGTTCTCACCCAGAGACTTCTGTTCCCGCCGTGGTGGATATAATTGAGCATTTCAGTAAATTATCCAGTTACAAATTAAATGTAGGGAAGTAGATTGTGTTTCCCCTAAATCATAAAGTTTTTAAGAATGATATTACTTCCCTGGGTCTGGCCTGGTCTAAAGACTTGTTGCAGTATTTGGGCATTGTGTTAACTAGGGATCCGTAGAGTACCTTTAAATACAACCTGGAGGTCATACTGTCCACGGTGGCTCTAGATTTGGCTAGATGGTCGGCTCTACCTATCTCTTTTTGGGGAAGAGTCAGTCTGGTCAAGATGAATGTTCTCACGCGTCTCTTATACCACCTCCAGCTACTTGACATTTGTGTGCCAAGTGACTGGTTCAAAAAAGCTCAGAGTTTGATTGGTGATTTTATCTGGTCTAAAAAGAAGCCTAGGTTAGCTTTTTACAAGCTCGTTGCGCCTAAGTCCAAGGGTGGTTTACGACTTCCATACATATGGATGTACATCTGGGCCTGTTGTGCGGCCAAATACCTAAGGTGGACGGTCTCCTATTCCTCAGGTTATTTGCCCGCATGGCTTAAAATAGAGAGGGAAATGATCCGCTCGGTTAACATAGCCCCTTCCGCTTTATTTTTCCTCAATATAGTCTCGGTACCCAAGGAGCTAAAAGGTACTACAATTGGAATTTCCCTGAGGATTCATTCACAGTTGTGCAGATTCCTAAAATATAAAAATTGGTTGGATGTGGAGCAGTCGATTTGGAAATCTCCTGCCTTTAAAATAGATAACAAAATGTTATCCCCCAGATGGTTACCTAGTTTAGGTGAGGGGAGGGTTCATTTATTTCTTAAGGAGGATGGTACCTGGTTATCAGCTGAGGATACTGTGGCGAAATTCAGGCTCAAGGGAAGTGACTATTTCAAGGTACATCAGCTTAGACACCTCCTCACTAAAAAATTTGGGGAGGGTACCCCTATATTTTACGATTTTGCCTTCCTCACAGAATTGGCTCCTTTGGTTAACTCCCCCCGGAGCATCTCCAAATTGTACAATATTTTGTATGATTGGCATTTCCCTGTACCGTTTGGCCCTACAGAGTTTTGGTCTGCCCTCTTCCCACACTGGGATAAGAACTGGACAGCTATATGGAATAACTGCCATCGTTTTGTAACACAAGATAGGCTACGATTGATGCAATTCCGTATTCTCCATAATCTCTACCACTATCCCCAGAAACTGGCTAAATGGGGAATAATTTCCTCTAATGTATGTACTAGGTGTGCGCAAGCAGAGGGTTCTTTGCTCCACATTTTCTGGGAATGTTATAAGATATCGCCCCTTTGGGAGCCTATAAGGGACAAGGCTGACCCACTCCTTGGGCTGAGAGACCTGTTCACTCCAGAGGTTTGTATTCTCGGGGATTATTCGTAGATTTCAGTTAATAAGCGTAAGTTTCATATTGCCTTAATTTCCATGTCTGTTAAAAAACTGGTACTTAAGTATTGGAGGAGTTCTGAGGTTATCTCTTATTCTGAATGGCTAAACGAGCTATTATTTAATCTCCGAGTGGAGAAGACTATCTCGAGCATCAATAATAATAATTCCAAATATGAACGGATCTGGGCCTCGCTTCATACATTATACACTATCTAATTTTTAATATTCTTTCTCTAATCTCTCTTGCATGGACTGTCAAGTTTTGGGGACTGTGTCGGGGGTTGGGAGGTGTCCGGGGGTCAGCAAATCTGTTTTGTCTCAAGTTTTACACTATGGATGTTTTGACCCTGTCCATTGTATATTGTGAAACTTTCAATAAATTTTAAATTATAAAAAAAAGAAAAGAGTTATCAGCACAGAGGGGTATATGACAAAAAACAGAGTCCTCCTCCTATAATGGCTCTATTAATAAAGGAGCTTGGCTACAACTAATGAAAGAGATTAATATATATATATATATATATATATATATATGAAAACATCCTACAAATTTCACAAAAACTAAACTGAGTATAAAACCTGAGAACAAAGCTTAAGAGAAAAACAAATCACCTTAAAAATGCTTTAAAACAATTTTGTATAATTACCTAAAAATATGAGGGGGAAGTATGGAACAGAACCACCCTGAGTTTAAAGTGAATTTCTCTATCGGCGCAGGCTTTTAAATAACTAGCCCCACCCACTAAAGGCTGCACCCGGTTGCCAGCTCTGCCGAGCCCCCACACACCATAACAAACAGCCTGAGGATTCCCAAAAGACCAAGTCCCATAAGGCAGTTCACAGTGTGAGTAAACAGTGAAATTCTGGACAGCACTTGGATGTAGCAGCTCGGGCAAAACAGCAGGCGTCCCTCTGATGTTAGAAAGGTCACAGCACTGAAGTTGTAGGATTCAGGTCAGCTTGATGTTTGCGAGCGGCGCATAGCTTTTAAATAACTAGCCCCGAATCCTGAAGGCTGCACCGGTTGCGGCTCTGCTGAGCCCCCACACACTGGAACAAACAGCCCGAGGATTCCCAAAAGATCTGAATAACCAAGTCCCAAAAGGCAGTTCACAGTGTGAGTAAACAGCGAAATTCTGGGCAGTACTTAGATTAGCAGCTCGGGCAAAATAGCGGGCGTTCCTCTGATGTTGGGCAGGTCACAGCAGTGAAGCTGCAGGATTCAGGTCAACTCGATGTTTGTGAGTGGTGCAGGCTTTTAAATAAGTCCCTCTCCCTCAAGGCTGCACCCGGTTGCCAGTTCTGCCGAGCCCCCACATACACCGGAACAAACAGCCCAAGGATTCCCAAAAGGCCGAATGACCAAACCCCAAAAGGCAGTTCACAGTGAGTGTAAACAGTAAAATTTTGGACAGTACTTAGATTTCGCAGCTTGGGCAAAACAGCAGGTGTCCCTCTGATGTTAGGCAGGTCACAGCACTGAAGTTGCAGGATTCAGTACCAGAATGCCTTCTGGGATCAGGTGAGGGATCTGGTTCAGACCCTTTCTGAAGACTACACTAAAACGCAGTTGGCTCAGCTCTTAAAATCTAGATCGGATGTGGGCAACCATGTGCTGAGGGCAGTATATGACACTGTAGATGCTTCTTGGTGTGAGGCGGCAGCCAGGATCTGCATCCGCTGCATTCGTGGCACAGGATACCTGGTTTTGCACCAGATGTACAAGCCACAATAATGGATGCCTCTTTCCGGGGCTCTGTCTTGTTTGAGGGAGATGCCCAGGATATCATCTCCCGCTTTCTGGAACTGGGCAAGGCCCTGAGGTAGGTGCATTCCATGTACCAGTCCCAACCAAGGTCCTCCCAGTGTCAGTCCTTTTGCCAGTCTTCTCGCCAGCCTTCCAAGGTCCAGCAGTTGAAAGGACCCTTTAAGTATAAGGCAAACACTCTGCAAGCTGGAGTCGCTGCTCCTCGGGCCCTTAGAGCACCCACAGCTGCTCTGCCCACCCTGGTTCCACTACCTGACTCCTTGTCTGACCCCCAGCAGAGGCCTTGGGGGAGATGGTCGGGGGTCGATTCACCCTATACCTCGATGGGTGGCGCACAGTAACCTCAAATCAGTGGGTGCTACAGATTATCAAATGGGGTCACACCCTCGAGTTTCTGGAGCCACCCTCCAGGAAATCCTGCCTCACTCTCCCATTGCCCTGAGAACCACATCTGGGAAGAGATTCAGGCTTTCTTGTGCAAAAAGACCGTAGAGCACGTCCCCCCTGTCTCAAAGAGGAAAGGGGTTCTACTCCCACTTCTGCCTTGTCCCCAAAAAAAACAGGGTGCCTGAGACCGATCCTGGACATCAGCCACCTGAACCTCTGCATAGCGTACAGGCTGTTCAGGATTGGTTACTCTTTAGGGGCTGTTGCCCCTCCTTCATCAGGGGGACTGACTCTGTTCCCTGGATATGCAGGATGCCTATCTCCATATGAAGGTTTCCCCAGCCCACCGCCGCTTCCTCCACTTCTGCTTCCAGGGGGACCACTTTCTGTTCAGGGCCCTCCCATTTGGCCTTTCTTCTGCACTTTGGATCTTTACCAGGTGCCTAGCAATGGTAGCTGTGGTTCTGAGGAGACAGGGCTTTTATGTGTTCCCTTACCTGAATGATTGGCTGCTCTCAGCCCCCTCCAGGGATCTTTTGCTGCAGACCCTGGAAGGCACCTTTCGACTCTTCGAGGCCCTCAGAATCATGATAAACCTACCAAAGTCTTGTCTCTCTCTGAGCCAACGTCACCAGTATATAGGAGTGGTCCTGGACTCATCCCAGGGCAAAGCCTTCCTGCCAGTGGACAGAGCAGAGCACTGGATAGCTCAGGCCTGGCTAGTAGCCTCCAGTCACCAGATACCAGCAAGAGTGTTCCTTCATTTGTTGGGGCATGTGGAAGTGGCTATAGCCACAGTTCCCCTAGCTTGCCTGCTTATGTGGGTTCCCCCCACTTGACTTTGTGGGTCCAGTGGGATCAATGCACTGATTATCTTGATCAGCAGGTGCTGGTTTCCAGCCCAGTGATGAAGACCTTGGAGTGGTGGCAGAACCCTGCCAATCCCCTGAGAGGGGTTCCCCGCCATGCTGTATCTTCACAGCAGAGTCTCACTACGGACACCTCAGGTCTGGGCTGGGGTGCTCACTTAGCTGACCGTCGGACCCAGGGCATTTGATCCTGAGTCAGAGCAGCATCTCCACATCAATGTGCTGGAGATGTAGGCAGTTCTTTATGCTCTGCAGGCCTTCCAGAGTCGCATTCTTCCCAGCCCACTATTGGTGCAGACAGACAACATGTCTGTAGTATTCTACATCAGCAAACAGGGAGGCACTCCTTCTTACCCCCTTTGTCGGGAGGCCATGAGGGTCTGGTACTGGGCCATCGAGCACGACCTGGAACTCTCAGTCATCCATGTTCTAGTAGTCCAAAACGCAGTGGCCGACAGTCTAAGCCGGTCCAGATCAAGGATGTACGAGTGGGAGCTTCTGTCCTCGGTTGTCGAAGACCTCTCTGACAGGTGGGGATGTCCAGAGTTGGACCTTTATGTATCCCCACTCAACTCAAAACTGCTGCTTTCAAACAACATGAAGTCTTGCTGTATTCAGACATAATGCAGTTAGCCCCAGCACCTGAACTGCCCCGGAGAGGAAAGAGTTAACTCTATGCAGAAGCATAGAACATTGCGCTCAAGCTCAGTTTTCAAACCTCTGTCTGTGGTACTTCCCAGTGTAACCGTCAGATCTTACTTCAAGAGGGCTCTTGCAGTAAGTAATTACATATAGGACTGGCGCGGCGGAGCGCTGGGACCCGGAAAATTTCTAGCTAGCAGTCCCTGGCGGGGCCGCCCCGTCAGGTGACCAGCGTCAGGAAGACGTCGGTATAAGGGCAGTCCCTGGCCTTGCGCCTTCCAATTCTTTCCTGCCATTAGCTCATGCGCCTCGGAAAAAGTTCTTAAGCTACGTCAGCCTCCCTTAGTCGGTATTTTACGAGTATTTTCACTTTGCTCAATCGTCAGTACATCCGTCGGTGTATCCATCATCCCTACAACCTCCGAGGCACAAAAATAAGTGCGCCTCATGCGGCGCCCAACTCCTGCACAAGGACGGCCATTCCCTGTGCCTGTTCTGTCTAGGCCACGATCACCCAGTCGAGAAGTGCCAGCACTGCCTCTGTTTTAACGTGGCTACCCGGAAAAGGTGGCAGCAGTCCCTGGAAGCCCGCATTCTGAAGAAAAAGATGAGCTCCATGGAGGAGAAACTCAAAAAAAACTGCGGCAGGCGTCCACTTCCCCTGAAGGCCATCAGAAGAAAAAAGACAAGGAGAGGCACCGGGACAAGGGCTCCTCCACCGCGACTCCTTTGGGAGTCGCCGTGCTTCAGGTAACATCCCTCAGGGACCGCTCTCGATGGCTGGTTCAGAGCTTCTGAGGCGGCGGCGGCCCACCAGTCTGGCTCGTGCTCGGGCCCTTCGGGCGCCTCCGGGCTATCAGAGGCCTCCGCCCCTGGTACGGTTGTAGCTTTGCGGCCTACTGGCACGGGCGGCTCCGGTAAGTTGGATGTCAGCTCCTCTGACGTCTGTGCGGAGAAGACTGGTAAGTCGCATGACCCTTCGGGGTGGCGTGCGGCCCCTATTCCGTCTGACCAGTCCGCTCCTCCATCTTGGTCTGCCTCCGGCGATGGGTCCCGTAAGTCGGACGCCGGCTCCTCCGGCGCCCGCCAGGATGTCGCTGACAAACCGCACGTCGGTTCGTCCGATGTCTGTTCAGCGAAAGAGCTGACGCTGGACCCCACCCCCCACGTCCGTCGTCCCTGGCTCCCTGCAGACTTCGCTGCCCTCTGGGGACCCCGAGTCTCCCCAGCTCGACCCCAGGGATTTTTCCCCTCCATCCCCGGGCGACACTGGGGTTCCGCCTCTGTCAGACCGCCCACCTGCGGGTCCGCCGGATCTGACATCGGTTCCCCGGACGCCGGTGCCTCCGACGCCGGCCCCAACGCCGGTTTTACTGGTTCCGGCCGACATCCCGCCCCCGGATGTCGCCCCGACGCCGGGCCCTCTGGGCCTTCCAACCTGGACCCGCCCATGAGGCCTCAGGCCAGGCCGTCTGCTCCGGCAGCTCCTCCGGCTCCCGGGTACCCTCCGTCGTATCTGACGCCATCGTATCCGGGACCACAGTATCCAGCGCCACAGTACCAGATGCTGGTCTTCCCAATGCCGCAGTACCTGGCGCCACAATACCTGGCGCCTGGTTTTCCGCCGCCGGGTTTCGGATACTCTCCGTATGGATATAGTCCATAACCTTATCCCCCTCCTCCTTCTCCTCGTCCACCGCCCCCTCAGCCGCCTGTGGATTTTCAGGAGACTCTGGCCTCCTGGTGGGCTGAGGCCAAGGATCAGCTCATCAGAGAGGTGGAGAGTCGCCTACCGATGATGGTTCCGGTTCCCGTACATCCACGGCGACACACTCCCTCACCACCTCCGGACACCAGGGCTAATCCCTCTGGGTCCAGAGAGGGGCAGGACACACTTCCTCGAGGGCTTCCCAAGGGGTCTGTTCCTCCCCTGTGTCGGGAAAGGGAGTCCTTCTTCTTCTTCTTCCTCCTCTTCCCCCTTGGACTCCTCGGACTCTTCCGACGGCTGCTCCGAAAGGGACGACGAGCCACACTCTCCGTCAAAGCCCAGGCCAAGGACTCCTCCGAAGTCGCCTCCGGAAGACCCTTCCTTTTCGGAGTTGCTACGCAAAATCCAGGAGGTTCATCAGTGGCAATCTTTGGAACCAGACCCTCAGCGGATGAAACTTGCCGAGCATCTGGATTTGCCCGTGACAGCTCCTACCTTGGTGCCACCCTGGATCGAGCCTCATGCCGACCTTGTTACCACCATTTGGAAACAGCCTTCGGCTCTAGCCCCACTTCCGCGGAAGTCGAACAGGCTACACCAGGCTCCCGAGGGTGTTGACTTTTTAGATTCTCACCCTCGTGCTGACTCGGTAGTGATTAACACCGCTCATGGCCGGTTGGCTAACCCAAAACACCTTAGCTCGTCGCCACCTGACGAAGAATCCTGCTTACTGGACCAGTGCGGTAAGAAGATTTTTGCTTCTTCCATGCTGGGGATCAGGGCCCTGAACTATGTCGGTCATATGGGGGATTACCAGAAGACTATTCTTACTCAGATGGAAGCCAAATTGGACTCCCTGCCGGACTCTCAGGTCAAGCAGGAGTTGGCTGATCTTGTCCACTCTGCACGTTCGGCCAGTTGACACATGCTTCGTGCGACCTACGATGCAGTGGACACTGCTGGACGGAGCTCAGCTTTCGCCATAAGCTTACATCGCACGCTTGGCTCCATATGTCAGGGTTGGTCCCGAAAGTGCAGTCCGCTATCCAGGAAGCGCCCTTCTGGGGGTCGTGCTTTTCGGTGGCGATGTCAAGGACATCATCACTGATTTGCAGGAGAAGGGGATGGCACTAAAGTCCGTTGACTCTTTGTACCATCCCCACCAGTCGCAGCGCCGTCCCTTTCACAGACTGAATCGGCCCAAGGCGAAACCTCGGGGAAAGCGGGCCACAAAATGTCGGGCCCCCACAGCTGCTAAGCCCCCCCTGCCCAAAAAAGCAGTGGGTGCTTCAGCTGCGGCGCTGCCCCACACCACCTGACTCCTCTCCTCTCCCACAGCCTCCGGACTCCCCGGAGGAACCGGTAGGAGGTAGGTTTTCCCTCCACCTTCCGGGTTGGGAGAGGATAACATCAGATCCTTGGATGCTCCAGCTGATCGCAGAAGGACACTCAATAGAGTTTCTACAGAAACCTCCTCGCCACCCCCCCAAAGGTCGTCGTATTCACGGGAACATCTTCTCTTGGTCCAGGAAGAGATTTCAGCTCTGTTACTGAAAGAAGCGATAGAACCCGTTCCTCTTCATTTTCAAGGGACGGGTTACTATTCCCACTTCTTCCTGGTCCCAAAGAAGACAGGAGATCTAAGACCCATTCTAGATCTCAGTTCCCTGAATCTTTTTGTGGAATACAAAAGGTTCAGAATGCTCTCTTTGCGGAGCCTTCTGCCCCTCCTCCGTTCAGGACAATGGCTGTGTGCTCTGGATATGCAGGATGCTTACCTGCACATTTCCATTCGCCTGTCTCACTGCAAATATCTTCGTTTTGTGTTCCAGGGAGACCATTACCAGTTCAAGGCACTTCCTTTTGGCCTATCCTCGGCTCCCCGAGTATTTACCAAATGCCTTGCGGTGGTGGTGACCTGCCTGCGTTCACTGGGGGGTGCAGGTTTTCCCGTACCTGGACGATTGGCTCCTGGCGCCTCATCCAGGAGGAACTCCTGCACTGCCTCGCCCGTACCCAGCAGGTTTTTGCCTGCCTGGGTATTACCATCAACCATTCCAAGTCTCACTTGATCCCATCTCAGAGACTACAGTTTATAGGGGCCATTTTAGACACGACCATTGGCAGGGCCTTCCTGCCGCTGGACCGGGCGTCCAGACTCAAGTAAGTCTATTGTCCGTCCGCAGGCGGGTCCATGCAAGATCGGTCCTTCGCCTTCTCGGGCTCATGGCAGCTGCTATCCCGACAGTCCCCCGCGCTCAGCTCCACATGAGAATTTCTCAGTGGACACTCTGCTCCCAATGGGATCAGTTGGTGGACGACTTAGATCACCCAGTTCTAGTCTCCCCACCGATGCTTCGAGACTTGCAGTGGTGGATGGTTCGAGAGAACCAGCTTCGAGGAGTTCCTTTCTTTCTTTCTTCTTCCCTCCTCACAGACTCTAACCACAGACGCCTCGGGCGAAGGTTGGGGAGCCCATCTCTGTCCCCATCGGACCCAGGGCTCTTGGTCCAAGCTCGAACAGACACTCCACATCAGTGTGCTCGAGCTTTGGGCAGTTTTGTACGCTCTCCAAGCCCTTCACCTCTACGTTCTTCCTGGACACCTAGCCGTCCAGACGGACAATATGTGCGTGGTTTGATACATCAACAAACGGGGGACTCAGTCCTACCCTCTTTGCAGGGAAGCAGTGAGGCTTTGGGATTGGGCAACACAACATGGCCTTCACCTCATGGCAATTCACGTTCCGGGAATCGACAGCGCCTTGGCAGACAAGCTAAGTCGCTCGTCCGCTCTGGCTCACAAGTGGGAACTGGACCAGGGGGTCCTAGAAGGTATCTTCCCGCACTGGGGAACACCACAGGTTGACCTGTTTGCTTCTCCTCTAAACGCAAAGCTTCCCGACTACTGCTCGCTCATTCCAGAGCAAAGTGTTTTCTGGAGAGACGCTCCGTCTCTAGACTGGAAGGACAGATTCGTCTATGCCTTTCCCCCAATTCTTCTTATCCCACGAGTCTTGCAGAAACTAGTTTCAGAAGGAGCACGAATGATTCTGATTGCTCCTTTCTGGCCCAGGCAAGTTTGCTTCTGTCCTCTACAACAGTACTCAGAGGATCATCCTCTTCCTCTTCCTCTATCATGAGGTTTGCTGACCCAGGGTCAGGGGACTCTGGTCCATCCAGGTCTCAAGTCACTTCAGCTTCATGCATGGCTCCTGCAGACTTAGCTCAAACTCGCTTTGGGGTTTCTCCCCAAGTGGCGGAGATCTTGGTGGAGGCTAGAAAACCCTCTACTAGATCTACATACGCCATGAAGTGGAAAAGGTTCACTATCTGGGTTGCTTCAAAAGACGTGGAACCCTTTTCCTGTTCGGCTCCGCTATTGCTGGAGTACCTATGCCATCTTTTTGACCTAGGTCTTAGTCACTCTTCTCTGAAAGTTCACATGGTGGCCATCTCGGCCTACCATGTTCCCTTTGCAGACAAGACATTTGCTCAACTGGAGGTCTCTAAGACTTTCCTCAGAGGGGTCCTCCATCTGAGACCTCCTATACGTACTCCTGCCCCTCCTTGGGATTTGAACTTTGTTCTCGAGAAACTTACTCTGCCTCCTTTTGAACCGGCAGCTTCCGGAGACTTGAAGTTCCTTTCATGGAAGACTCTTTTTCCTGGTGGCCATTACTTCCACTCAGAGAATCTCCGAGCTCCAGGCCCTGATGTGTAAAATTCCATACTTGATTTTTCACAAGGAACGTGTGGCTCTACGCACTAACCTTAAGTTTCTCCCTAAGGTGGTAGCGGAGTCTACTCTGAACCAGGCCATAGAGTTACCCACCTTTTTTATGCAGTACTCCAATCAAGGGGAGTATTTACTCCATATTATGGACGTTCACCGGATTCTGAGATATTACACTAACAGGACAAAAGATCTCAGGAAGACTGATCAATTGTTTGTCTCTTTTGCACCCAAAAGGGAAGGCAATGCTGTTTCTAAACAATGCCTGTCTAAATGGTTGGCTCATTGTATCACTTTCTGTTATGACAAGTACAACAAGACCCTCCTGGGTCAAATAAGAGGCCACTCCACCAGGGGAGTCGCCGCCTCAGCGGCTTGTTTCAAGAATGTGTCAGCGGCGGACATCTGTGCTGCCACCACCTGGACCTCCGTCCATACCTTTACAAAACACTACAGTTTGGATATTGCCTCTCGCCGTAGAGCAGGCTTCGGGCTGGCTGTTCTGCAAGGCCTCCTATCTTAAGGCTTGCTCAGCTAGAGGTTCTACTTGGAGTAGTTTTCCTCCTCCCATGTGCTTCTCCTTGTTCCAGACTGCTTGGGACTCAGTCTTATATGTAATTACCTACTGCAAGAGCCCTCTCGAAGTAAGATAGTACAGTTACGTAGGATCTTACCGTAACAGTAGATCGAGAGAGGCTCTTGCAGTAGGTAACACCTTCCCGCTCTCCATCCCACTAAGTTTTTTCAGCTCCTTTTCCATTGAGGGAGATATCCGCTCCTCTCTTGTCCGGCCTCTTTTGGCCTGTGGTGGGAAAGAACTGGAAGGCTGCGTCAGGGACCTGCTAGCTAGAAATTTTTCTGTGGGGTCCTACTGCCTGCTGACGTCAGTCCTATATGTAATTACCTACTGCAAGAGCCTCTCTCGAAGATCTACTGTTACGGTAAGATCTTACGTAACTGTACTATTCTTTACTCCGCCTATCAGTGAAGTCGCTCCGGAGATTTCCTCTGCTTGGTTCGGTAAAAGTAAAATCGTTCGGTTTAAACTGTATGTTTTTTATTATTTTCAGATTTCCAGCCTCTGTCTACGGTACAGGTAGTGTGTAGATATGTAGTGACTGTGTTTTATTTCTGTGAAAAAGTTGGAAATTGTTCTTTTCCTCGGTTTCTTTCCAGTCGGTCCAGTTTGGAACCGACCCTGTTACATTCTGTTTAATTTTATTTCAGGGATTAGAGTGGTGTTCCGGTACCGATCGGTTTCAAAAGAACCAGATCTTTTGCCGGTTCTTTTAAAAAGCCCGTGACACGATTTGTAACTGATCGGTTATTGTATTACCTGGCTTGAAAGCTGCAACAGGGTAATTTGTTAGGTTGGCCATGTCTGAGAAACCCAAGAAGAAAACCGGTCCCACTGGGTTTCAACACTGTACTGAGTATGGGGAGGCCTTTGCTAAGGCTGACCCCCTTCCTCATCTGTGTTTATTGTCTGGGGTTTGACCACCTCCAGTCAGACTGCCAAATCTGTAAAAACTTTCCTAAATCCACTCTAGATAAAAGACTGAGTAGGCTGAAGGAAAGGGAGGCTGAGAAGTCTGTAGATCCAGATGGCCAGCCCGGTTCGGTTGCGGCCAAACCTGAAGAGGTGCCTACTGACCTAGGCGATACCTCCTCCGGCAAAAGGAAAGCCGACCCCAAGGGGTCGGTTCCATCAAAAACGAAGCATAAGTCTTCTGGTTCAGATCTGGTATCGCACTCTCCAACCGTGGACGAAATAGCCAAAGCGATTAGCATTGTTCAATCGCTTAGACCAGTTCCCTCCGAACCGGTACCACCGCTTAGGTTGGATCCATCTCCTCCGGATTATGATCCAGACGCTTATTATGAGGAGTGGAAGGGAGACGAAGACTATCCTGGTGATGATGATGATAATGACGATGACCAGGGGGGTCTGGATGTGCCCATTGAACCGGACATCTCCCTAGACAGGCCCTCAGGTGTCTCTCCTCCAAGGCTCTCTGAGTCCCCTTCACATTTTTTGTTCTTCAAGAAGGTGGCAGAAACCCTGCAGCTTCCCTTGGTTGAAGCTGCAGAGGAGGATGAAGAGCCTGATTTTGTGGAAATGATGGACATCCCAGAGTCCAAAAGGCTGTTTATCCCTCTTCATAAATCCTTGGGGAAAAGCACAAAATTTTACAAACCCCTAATTCAGTACCTCCTGTGGATAAGAGAATGGACAGGAGGTATTTGTTATCAGGCTCAGTTGAGTACCTTTATAGTCATTGCAGCCATATTGGGGTAGTGCAGGCTGCAGCCTGTGACAGGGCTAACATTCCTTTGGCTTCATACCCCCTGGATAAGGACTCCAGGAAAGTGGATGCCATGGCCAAAAAAACAGTATTGGCATCCTCTTTGGGACTCAGGCAGGCTACTTATATGGCCTACACAGCCAGGTACCAGAAATCCAGATGGGATACGGTTCTGAAACTGGCTAAACAGGCCTCTCCCCAGCTAGCCAAGGAGCTGGAGGAGGTGGCTGCTGATGTAATTGAGGCATCCAAAATTCAATTTCATGCTGCTGTGGACTCCAGTGATGTGGCATCTAGAGTCATGGCTACATCTGTGTCTTTCAGAAGACATGCTTGGCTCAGATGTGCTAGCCTTTCACAGGATACCCAGACTAAGGCTATGGATTTTCCTGTAGTAGGTAACTCTCTGTTTGGGGAGCAGACAGAGGCTTACATGTAGAAAATGGATGAATACAGGGCCACGTACAGGAGTGCACAGGCCAAAGAAAGGCAAGTCACTCCGCACAAGCAACAAGTCTAGAGGCAGGAGGCGAGGCCCTTTCAAATGCCCTTTTACCAAGCGCAGGCCTCCTCTCCCTTCTCACAGAGGGGGGTTCTTCAGAGGGAGGGAGGGAGGGGCAGGAGGGGGATGAGCGGAGCTGCTCCCTCCTCCTCTCAGTCTAAGGCTCCTGCCAAGCAGTCACCTTGATGTGTCAGCCCGGGTTGACTCCCCATTTCCAGTAGGAGGCAAGCTGGCTTACTACTTCCAGGCCTGGAAGTCTGTGACGTCAGACAAGTGGGTCCTGGAAATAGTAAGCCAGGGACTGGCCCTAGCTTCAACAGATTTCCAAAAAAGAGGGCCAAGTCTTTTCCACCTGCATAACTCTCAGAAACCATTGCCCTAGAGGCAGAGGTTTCCTCTCTTCTAACTCTCAGAGCTATAGAGAAGGTTCCTACTCAGCACAAGGGAAAATGACTGTACTCCAGGTACTTCCTTACCCCAAAGAAAACAGGGGAGTGGCGACCCATTCTAGACCTAAGGTATTTGAACAAACACATTTCAAAGCCCAAATTCAAAATGGTAACTCTGGGAATAATCCTTGCCTCTCTAAGGCCAGGGGATTGGCTAGCATCTCTGGACCTCAAGGATGCCTACTTCCATATTCCTATCAGGTGCTCCCACAAAAACTACCTCAGGTTCGAGTTGCCTTCAGGCCATTACCAGTACAGAGCTATATGCCATTCGGCCTAACATCAGCTCCAAGGGTGTTCACAAAGTGCCTTACAGTAGTGGTGGCTTACCTCAGAAGACAGGGTATCACCATCTTCCCGTATCTGGACGACTGGCTCTTAGTGGGTTAGTCACCTTTACAGGTCAAGTCAGCTCTTCAGACTGCCCAAGACCTACTCAACTCCCTGGGGTTTCTTCTCAGTCTTCCAAAGTCTGTCCTCGAACCAGTTCAACTTCTCACCTTTATAGGCATAGAGTTGGACACTGTACAAGCCAAAGCCTTCCTTCCCCTGGCAAGGGTGAAGGCCCTGGTGGATCTCGCTTCCTCCTTTTGACCTCAGGTCTCCCGCCCAGCTAGACAGTTCCTCCAGCTCCTGGGCCACATGGCAGTTTCCACGGCAGTGGTGCAGGGAGCAAGGTTCCAGATGAGGGATATTCAGTTTCATCTAAGGTCTTTTTGGTCTCAAAAGAAGAATTCACATACCAAACTGATTCCAGTGACTCAGACTCTGGTCCAAGCCCTCCAGTGGTGGCTGGACCAGGACAACCTCAGACAAGGGGTTCCATTTCTTCCTCAAGTCCCATCAGTAGTTCTGACTACGGATGCTTCTCTCCTAGGGTGGGGAGCCCACCTGGGAGCCCTGACAGCTCAAGGTGTCTGGTCTCTACAAGAGTCTCTCCTTCATATCAATCTACTGGAACTCAGGGCAGTTTTCCTAGCCCTGCAGAGCTTCTCTGATTCAGTCAAGGGCAAGGTGGTCCAAGTCAGAACAGACAACACCACCACAATGTGGTACATCAGCAAACAGGGAGACACTCGGTCCTCTGCCTTGTGCACAGAGGCCATGAAGCTGTGGTCTCTGGCCTATTCTCTTCAGACTTCTCTGGTAGCAGTTCACCTTCCAGGGAAAGACAATGTCTTAGCAGATGCTCTGAGCAGAATTTCACAGGGACATCACGAATGGTCCCTGGATCCTCACATCCTGAAGGTCATCTTCTCCGGTTGGGGCACTCCAGAGATAGATCTCTTTGCAGCACCAGACAATCATCAACTTCCTCTGTTTTGTTGCAGACCTCCAGTCCTGGGGACGGTTCCCCAAGATGCTCTCATTTTGGACTGGAAGGGCAGGTTTCTCTATGCCTTCCCTCCCTTCCCTCTGCTGTTCAGAGTTCTGATCAAGATTAGGACTCAACCCTGCACAGTGATGCTGGTGGCTCCAGATTGGGCCAGACAGCCTTGGTGTCCTCTACTGCTGTCCTTGTCAGTGTCACGCCCCCTGTCTCTGCCCAGGACATACAGTCTCCCATCCTCCTCCCAGGGGCGGATCTGGTACCCCAATCTCCAGTCTCTCAATCTCAAGGCCTGGCTCTTGATGAGTTAGAATATGCAGCACTACATCTCTCTCTGGGAGTTCTGAATATTCTGAAGGTCTCCAGGAAACCTTCCACTAAAAAAACTTACAACTCAAAATGGAAAAGGTTCAGTATTTGGTGCTCTCAGAAAGGCATCCTGCCTGATTCTGCAGGCATTTCACAACCTTAGGCTATCTAGTTCATCTGAATGGTCTGGGCCTTAGGCCTGCCACTCTGAAGGTTCATCTAGCAGCTGTCTCTGCATTCCTCTCAGCAGGGAAGGGCTCTTCCCTGGCATCTCATCCTGTTTTCAGAAAGTTTTTCAAGGGCCTGTTTCACATTAACCCTCCCTTTTGGGAGCCCACTCTGCCTTGGGATCTTAATGTCTGCATAGCTCAGCTTATGCAGCCACCCTTTGAACCTCTGGCTTCGGCCGAATTGAAGTACTTGACCTGGAAAACTGTGTTACTGGTAGCTATTACTTCTGCCAGGTGGATTAGTGAGTTACAGGCTCTGTCAGTTGAACCTGACTTCATCTCCTCCGTAGGGACAAAGTGGTCCTAAGAACCAATAGGAGGTTCTTGCCAAAAGTGGTATCGGATTTTCATCTGAACCAGTCTCTATCTCTCCCTGTTTTTTTCACTGATCATTCTTCTTCAGGTGAAAGAAGGTTACACAGTCTGGACATTAAGAGGGCCCTTAACTACTACATTGAGCATACTAAGGCACATAGAAATGACTGTCTTCAATTGTTTCTCACTTATGGTGAAGTGGGGAAAGGTAAGCCTGCCACTAAAAGAACTATTGTCAGGTGGATTGTTTCTTGTGTACAGTTCTGTTATGACAAGTTGGGTAGAATGCCCCCTTCAGGCCTGAGGGCTCATTTGACTAGGGGTACAGCTGGTTCTCTGGCTGTGGCTATTGAGATATACCTTTGTTTGAGATCTGTAAAGCAGCCACCTGGAGAGCAATATGTACTTTTGCAAGCATTACTCCCTGGACATCCAGGCTAGGGGTGATGCTGGGTTTAACACAACAGTACTGCAGAGCCTCTTCCCCAAAGTAGGTTCTGCATTCTCCTCCATAGGGAACCTCTTGGTAGTCTGCAGTATGTCTGAATACAGCAAGACTTCATGTTGTTTGAGAGAAAAATTACTCACCATAGTAATGTTGTTTCTTCTAATGAGTCTTGCTGTATTCAGACCTCCGTCCTCCCTCTTAGAAACTGTTTTTGGGAAGTGGGCTGGCAGGTACAGTGTTGCACCTCAGGGTGTAATTACCTTGTACCCTCCCTCTGGGTGGGTGGATGTTGTTATTTTTTCTGGTGTTATATACTTAAATATTGTCACTACCTTTCCTTCTTGGGTTCTCGACTTGAGTCTTTTGGGCCCAAAAAGAATCTTTTGCCCTTTGGCTATATGTTGAACAATTTCCATACTATAGTATGTTAGTTAGTGTGCTCGTAAGAATCTTACGGTTACACTGGGAAGTACCACAAACAGAGGTTTAAAAACCGAGCTCGAGCTCAACGTTCTATGCTTCTGCATAGGTTAACTCTTTCCTTTCCGAGGCAGTTCAGGTGCTGTGGCTAACTGCATTATGTCTGAATACAGCAAGACTCCATTAGAAGAAACAGCATTACTATGGTGAGTAATTTTTTTCTTTCTGCTCACTCGATCCAGGGCCTGGAGATTTCTGGCGTGGCACATTGTCGCGCTTCTTGAAAGGGAGATTCCTGTATGCCTTCCCTCCCTTACTTCCCGCTCCTGCAGAAGGTTCTCCTCAAGCTTCGGTTAGAGGAGCAGAGACGATTCTCGTAGCTCCCTACTGGTCACATCAGATTTGGTTTTCTCTGCTGCTGCAGCTGGCAGTGGAACCTCCAGTACCTTTTCCCCTGTGCACGGGCTTGCACTCCCAGGAGCAGGGCACCAAGGTCCATCCAGACCTCAGGTCTCTGTATCTCCATGCGTGGCTCCTGCAGACTTGGCTATTGCCTGCTTTTTGTTTTTTTCTAGGGTTGCTGAAGTCCTGGTGGCTGCTAGGAAACCTTCCACTAGAGCCACGTATGCCATGAAGTGGAAGCGCTGCTTGCCACCTGGATCCTTTTCCCTGTCAGATGAATCTGATTCTAAAGTACCTCCTCTCCCTTTTGTACTCTGGTCTGGGGTACTCCTCTCTTAAGGCGCACCTTTCCTCCATCTCTGCGTACTATACACCTATTGAGGGCAAAGCTATTGCCCAGCTGGAGGTATCCCGCACCTTCTTGCGGGGTATCCTGCATTTGAAACCTTCTGTTTGGGACCCCATCCCTCCATCGTACCTACTTTTTATGTTGGAAAAGCTCACTCTGCCTCTCTTTGAGCCAGCTACGAGTTGCGAGCTGCACTTTCTGTCATAGAAAACATTGTTTATAGTTGCTGTTACTTCTGCTCGGAGGATTTCTAAGTTTCAGGCTGTGATGTGTAAAGAGCCTTACTTGTTTTTTCACAAAGGCAGGGTGTCTTTACGTACTTAATCCTAAATCTCTGTCTAAAGTGGTGTCTTGAGTTCACCACTAACCAGTCCATCCACCTATCTGTTTATTTTCCTGAGTATTCTATTTAGGGGGAGGCTTTGCTGCATACTTTGGACATTCATAGGGTGCTCATTACTACACAAATCACACCCATCTGGTTAGAAAGGCTGTTCAGTTGTTTGTTTTGTTTGCCGCTAAGAGAGAAGGGGCACCTGTTTCTAAACAATATTTGTCAAAATGGTTTGCAAATTGCATTGTGTCCTCTTACTGTAAGTACAACAAGCCCTTGCCGGGGCAGTTAAGGGTCACTCCACTAGAGGTATGGCTGCCTTTACCGCCTGTTTCTGGAATGTGTCTGCTGCAGACATCTGTGGAGCTGCCACTTGGAGCTCTGTTCACACTTTTGTCTGTCACTACAATCTGGACTTCACTTTCAGATGTAGGGCTAACTTCGGACTAGCTGTCCTTCAGGGCCTTATTTCATAAGCAGTTTGCTGCTGTTTTCTACCTCCTCCCGACTGACTTACGGTCACTTCTGGTACTGCTTTGGACTCAGTCCTACTGGTGTGGCCTGCTGCAAGCACCCCCTCGAAGTAAGATAGTACAGTTACCTTAAAACTTACTGTAACAGTAGATCTTCAAGAGGAGCTCTTGCAGTGGGCTCTGCTTTCCCTCCTTCCCCCTGATCGCTACTTTTCCTCGGCTCTGGAGAACTGCCTGTTCTCCACTTTCACGTTGTGCACCGGGGTCTCCAGCGGGAGAACTGAGGTAGGTCTGGAGGAATGCCCCCTTTATAGGATAGGCATTTGTCAGTGTGCTGACGTCTGCGTGGGCAGTCCCCTGTGATAGACTATTAGCTAGAAGTTTTCTGCGTCGACCTAGCGCCTGGCGCCTTCAGTCCTACCATTGTTGCCGCTGCAAGAGCTCCTTTTGAAGATCTACTGTTACGGTAAGTTCTTACGTTACTGTACTGTAACAGGCACCCTGGCACAGTTATCTTAGCGGTAGCAAGTTCTGGGATAAAATCGCTGTAACAGGCTTACCCTAAATAAGGGGTTTGGCTAGCTCCAGTAAGAGCTAACTAACCCTAAAGACTAATCCAAAAGACAGTCAATTGTGAGTTCACAGGCTACACAAGCACACATGTTAATGAGGCCGCTGCTGCAGGCATAGATGCAGAATAACAAACACAATTGTACTCTAAAATAATAACTGTCTGTGCTCTGGTAATAAACTAACAGTGTAATGCAGCTAGCTTTGCAAACAAAGTATGGCAGCTGTAAATATACGTGAACAGAAAGTAACCATAAACGGGCTTGCCCTAGAAAGGCATATGGCTAACATCTATGGAGCAGCAGATAAATTGTCTCTAGGTTCCATAGTACTGTATGGCTAATACAACTTGTACAGTAATCGGTTACCTTTGGGACCCTGTGTGTACCACACTGCAAGTGGAGTATGCAGGTGAATTGAATAGAGTGGTCAGCCAATTGTCCGTCTGCTAGCAGACTCGAGGCAGGCAGTAGTGTTAGTCCTTGGCACATGGTCCCTCGCATGGGCGTCGCAGCGCAGGGGCCGCTTACAGTACCCCACTGAAATATAGAAAGGAAGTAGGTCTCCAGTCCAAAACTCAGCCTCCTGGTTGGCTGAAGAGGGAGAGAGAGTGCGCCAAAATTCCAACTCTGGTTGCAAGATTACCAAAGTCCATTGCAGCTGCTCTCCAGCAATCCCAAGCTGAACTAATTAAATGCTTTGAGGATTACAGACTGGGCAGTAGATTTATAGATTAGGGAATGGTTGAATCATAGGTCACAAACTGTCAGGATAAATGGATGTTGTCTCTGGGCAGAGGGATGTGGCAAGTGAGGGTCTGGGAGTATTTTGAAAGACTGAAATTTACAAGACCGTCTGTCAGGATCCCGAGACTGACTGCCCAAAACTCGGAATCCCAACACTTGGTAATTGCTGGCGGAGGACCCCCCCTCCCCCTCTCCGAAACATGGAAATAAATTCTGCCACGGGCAATTACCGAGTGTCGGGATTCCGAGTTTCGTCAGTCAGTCTTGGAATCCTGACACTCGGTCTTGTAAATTTCAGTCTTTTATAATAAATCCGAGGGTCATCAGGGATCAGTGCTGGGGCCTACTCTATATGTCACTGGTATGAATACCACAAAAGGAGAGTAGATAAATAAATTTCACGGATGACACCAAAATAAATCATTTAGTTGAAACTAGCAACAAATAAAGGACTTCCAAGAGTAACTGAATAGTTTATATGAATGGGGAACTGAAAAAGAAATGAGGTTTAATTTGGACAAGTGTATGGTGATGCACTTTGGTAAGAAAAATCTGGGAGCTAAGTACAGAATTGGAAACCATATCCTAAGATTCATGGATCGTGAAAGGGACTTGGGGGTGACTGTGTCAAGAGATCTCAGGCCTGACAAACAGTGTAATGAGATTATAGCCAAATGTAAAATTTTGGGATATGTTTGGACAAATATGAGTAGGGACAGACATGTTGTTTTACCTATCTCCAGGTCCCTGGCGAGACCTAATGCGGAGTATTGCAGACAGTTCTGGGCTCCTCAGGATATTGGGATTACTGTAAAACTGGAAAGGTCACACAGGAAAACTACAAAAAGGATTACTGGTCTGAAAGATCTGGACTATAATGACAGACTGACTAACTACACTAGGTCTCTTTTTATTATAGATGAGGTGATTGCGAGGTGACCTAATATCTGGTAGTAAGTCAGTTAAAAAATGTGATTTAAGGGAATGCCTAAGTACTGAGTTCAAAGCTAGTACCAGAGATATAAGTGGCCATAAGCCTCAAATTAAGGGAGAGCATTATAGGATGACTAAAAGGAAAAATTGGTTCACACAGAGGGTGGTGAAACATAGAAACAGAAGTTGACGGCAGATAAGGACTGCAAGGCCCATCCAGTCTGCCTATTTTTTCTACTTTATGAGTGTGCCATAGGCCTTTACTTTGTCAATGACCTATTTATTCATACTCATCTGTATTGCTCCCTTATGCCTATCCCACGCCTGTTTGAAGTGCTGCACTGTATTAATATCCAGCACTTCGTGAGGCAGGCCATTCCATGCATCCACCACCCTTTCTGTGAAAAAGAACTTCCTCACATTACCCCTTAATCGGCTTCCCTCTAATCTCATGCTGTGTCCGCTTGTCCTGCTAGTTTTCTTATATTGAAACGTTAGACTCTTTCACCTTGTTAATGTCCTTAAGATGTTTGAGTGTTTCGATCATATCACCTGTCTCCCACCTTTGCTCTAGGATATACATATTGAGCACCGTTAATCTGTCCTCATATGTTTTCTGATGCAGTCCCTGCACCATTTTGGGTGCCCTTCTCTGGACTGCCTCCATTTTGTTAATGTCCTTGTGCAGGTGCGACTTCCAGTACTACATGCAGTACTCCAGATGGGGCCTAACCAGTGTTTTGTAAAGAGGGATTATTACCTCCCTTTTACGACTTGTGATACCCCTACTAATACACCCCAACATCCCTCTAGCATTACCAACTGCTTTAGTGGTTTAGTGACACACTGGAATGTGTTACTGCAGGAGGTAGTAAACGGAACTAATTTAGTTACACTCAAAAGTAAACTGGATAGGTATCTACAGATGGGGGTTTACCAATGTCCCCTATTGATTATGCAGTGGACAGGCTTGGTGGGCATATTGCTGACTCCTGTCGGTTTCTCTTATGTTCTGATGTTTTCAGTGTTGACAGCACTTTGAGTTTGCAGGCTGTGATGTAAAACTGTCCCTGTCATCAGTGACAGGCCTTTATTCCATGTTTGAAGACTGTGTTGTAAAGCTGGCCCTGGTTTCACTAGATATTACTTACAGTTGGAGCTCTTGCAGGCAGGCTATACAATAAGGACTGCGCTGCCAGGCAGTAGGACCCCAAAGAAAATTTCTAGCTAGCAGTCCCTAGCGGAGACCATCCCCCAACATCTGACTGCCTCTGATGTTGGCCAGTGATACAAAGGGGGCAGTCTCCAGCCCCACCTCAGTTCTTTTCCCGTCGTCAACCCGTATGCTTCGGCTCCACGGATGCCTCCTGCTACCTGTTGACCGCCATTTCTTTGTGAGTTCCACATTCTGTTATTTTACAACTGTTTTCATGAGTTTCTTCCTAGCATGTCTTCTCCGTCTTCTACAGAGCAGCGAAAATCAGTGTGTGCCTACGGGAAACCAATTCCAGCCAAAGACGGCCATTCGGCCTGCCTGATTTGTTTAGGCCCATCTCTAAGCCTGCCCGCATTGCTGTAGTTTTAACTGCTGCACACATATCCATCGACTGAAGGCCTTGAAGACCCATATCTTGGAGCAGCAACTAGCTGCCATGCAGAGGACCCCCCTGCAGCCACAGTTCCTCTTTATCCTTGGTCCCTGGGTCTTTGACTTCTTCCCACAAGAAGACCAGTGGGAAGTACCACCATAAGAAAAGAAGAGACTCAGATCGGACTCCTGCTCCAGATCTCCACATCGGAAGGTGGCTTCATCGAGTCCCCACTCCCACGGGAGAGTGGACTCTGCTCCCCGGTAGCTTTCACTATCTGTGGGCTATTGGCGCCTAAGCCTCCTATCCTAATCCAGACGTTGGGCGAGGGGGACTTTGGGGCAAGGGCCTTTGTCCCCCTCCCTGAGTCTTAGTCCGTTCCAGCATCCTTCAGGGCTTAAGCCAGGGGGTACAGCCAGCTCCTTTTTGGACGGCGGGTAGAGGCCTGTTGTCCACCCGGCTGGAGCGTCCTCCTCATCGGGCCACCAGTCAGGGTCCGACGACAGGAAGAGATGCCCTGAGCAAGAACTCCGGTCTGGAGTACGCACCCCTAAACCCAAGATGATGAATACCTGTCGTCAGACCCTGAAGTCCTCTAGGTCTTCCTCTCCGGGGTCGAACTGGGTGGCACTGCCTCTGCTTGCTTCTCCCAAGCTGCCACCATGGGCTCAGCCACCAGCTAAACCGGTGCCCCTGCCTCTGACACTAGATCAGCTGACATCAGATAACCTGATGCCACCCGACCAGCTGGACAACCTGGCCTCACCCACCCTGCTGCCTGAGGGATTGCTGCCAGAGACGCCAGCATCCCCAGACCTGACGGCAGGGCCTTCAGCGCCTACAGGCCCGACGCTGGGTAAACCTGACATACCTCCCTCGGCATCAGACAATCCAGGAGATCTTACTTCGAGAGGGTTCCTGCAGTAGGTCTTCACATACATGACTGTACCCCCTGGCATCAGGTTCCAATGGCAAACTTGTTGCTAGCAATCATCAGTGGCGACGCCCCTCCCCGCGTCGGGGGACGAAATGTCAACCCGACCATAAAAGTGAGCGGTCCCGTGCCTGTCCTCCAGTTCTTTCCCGCTGTTGCTCAGTTTGTTCAACTGACGTGACAGAACAGCGATCAGCCGCCTGCTTAGTATTCAATGTTTTTCATCTTATTCTTCTAGGTTTTCATGATTTTTTGATTGAGTGTATGTCTTCTCGTCTCAAAGAGAAGTGCACTAAGTGTGGAGCCCAAATCCTGCACGGGGATGACCACTCCTGCTGCCTTCTCTGCCTGGGTCCTAAGCACAGCTCTGCTGAGTGTGCCATTTGCCAGGGGTTCAACCAGGCCATGCAGACCCAATGCAAGCAGACCCTCGAGGCCCACCTTCTCATCCAAAGGCTGGCTTCTATGGAAAAGTAGCTCCAGGAGCTTAGGGAGCAGTTGTCATCTCCGGCCCCAGAAAATCAGAAGAAAAAGGACTAGGAGAAGCACTGGGAGAGAAGCCCGTCGCCGCAAGGAGACCTTCCACTTCTAAAACTGTGAGTACCAGCACTCCATCCGCTTCTGCGGGTTGGATGCCTTCTCCCCCTGCTGCCGAGGTGTGCGAGCAGATGAGGGTTGCCTTTCTCGAGATTTCTATCAGTTCTCCCACTCTTAGCACCGATAAGTTGCTCCCTGGCCCTACCACCGGGCGCCCGGCCCAGGCCGATAAGCCTGACTGCGATAACTCCGCAGCCAGCCCGGTCGCGACTGATAAGCGGACAGTGGATCTTCAGTCAAACGCACAGACGCATCTGCTCTACCGTCGAACTCTCTTGTGGACCCTGATGCTGGGACGAGTGTGCTCATGGGGGACACTTCATCCCTGCCGATATTTATCCCCAGGAATTCACCACCCGTTCCCGACATTTTTCTTCCGTCGGGATTGTTACCAGACTGTTGTTGTGGTCTCTTCCGGAGCTCCTTCCTTCACCAGGTTCTTTTCCGCCTATGGATTTCTGCCCTCCCAAGGATCTGTTGCCAGACCGGGATCTTTTAGACATGGAGCACCCTCCCTCGGGACCCTCTGTCACGACGCCTGATCCCTTGCCGCTGCCCGCGGCGCCCTCCCACCTCCTGGCAAGGCCTTCCCACCCCGTGAGGACCCCTGACAGTTTTCGGTGCCGACCCCATGTTCCGCTGCTGGGTGGCCTCACTGGACCCTTCTTATCCGATGCCATGCGAGGTTTCTCCAGCTGGGACACTCGACACCGGATATCTTCACCAGGATATCCCTCGAGCTTCCAGGATACTACTACTACTACTACCCTCCTCCTCCTCCTCCTCAACATCCCTGATGAAAATTTGGAGTGAAACTGCTAGGCAAGGTTCCATGAACAAATCTTCCTGCCGTCATGCCTTCAGGCCACTTTCTGTGGCCCTTTCATATAGTGACCTTGGGAGATCTGCCTTTGGCGGCTTGCATAGCTGTGCCTTGCAGGCTTGGCACAGGATGTTTAAGCATACCTCTTGGATGCTCCTTTTAGGGGTTCCGTCCTCTTTGGCATCGACACGAAAGACATCATTACAGGGCTGCAGGAGAGTGGTAGATCCTTCAGAGATGTGCGCTCTATGTACCGGACAGGTCAAAAGAAACAGCCCTTTTGTCGTCAGAAAAGATGGAACAAAAACCAGAACAAGCATCAAGGTAAGAGACGTGCCACTGTTTCTGGAGCCCAAGCCCCTCAGGCTGTTTGCCAAAGCAGCCTCAGGGTCTAAGGCTCCGCTCCCCTCAGCATCCTGACTCACTCCCCCTCTTACCGCTCCCTCCATTTCCCCTTGGAGGAACCGGTAGGAGGAAGGTTCAGCCTCCACCTGGAGGGTTGGAAGTCCATCACCACAGACATATGGGTGCTTCAGCTCATAGAAAGAGATCACTCCTGGAGATTCCACCTCCAAACCCTCCGGGAAGGTCCTTTTACCTGTCGGATCAGATCCCCATCCACCAGGAGATTCAGGCCCTGCTACGAAAAGCGGCCATAGAACCCATCCCTCAAACTCAACTAGGAAGGGGATTCTACTCCCATTTTTTCCTAGTTCCAAAAAAGATGGGGGACCTGCGACCTATCCTTGATCTCAGCATGCTCAACCTCTATGAGGAGTACAAGAAGTTCCGCATGCTGACTCTTCAGGGACTCCTTCCCCTGCTCCAGTCAAACACATGGCTGTGCTCCCTGGATATGAAAGATGCTTATCTTTATATCCCCATCCTTCCGGCCCACTGCTGCTTCCTTCGATTCTCCTTCTGGGAGAACCATTTTCAATTCAAGGCACTTCCTTTTGGCCTGTCCTCAGCGCCCCGGGTTTTCACCAAGTGCCTTGCAGTGATAGCAGCATTTCTAGGAGCATGGATATGTTGTTCATCCACACTCATTGGCATTGTCCCTTTCCCTTTAAGATCCACAGAAAGTCTTCAAGCTGGCTCCTCCCACGCACCCGGGTGGTATACCCTCGGCTCTGCCCCATGACGCCAGATCTTCCTTGCCACTGGAAGATTCAGGTTGCCTCCCTCATGCTCACGCATTTCGTAGGCCCTAGCTTTTAAACCTTTGGTTTTGCCGAAACTTCGAATTGTTTGAATTAGAGATTGCAAGTTTGCGTCCTCGATCATGGAAGATAAATCTTCCCTTGGATTTCGCAGGTGCTCGTGCGGCCAAAAGATATCGCCTACCGATCCTCATACAGCATGTGACTACTACCTCGGTGTCGGTCATGACACCTTGTTCTGCAGTTTTTACTGGTCTTCATCCCAACATCCTGGATGACCGTCTTGCGTGCCTTAAGTTGGAGAGACTGGAGAAGAGGAATCCTCCTGTATGAAATGAGGAGGCTCGGTAGGCAGTTTCCACGGCTATGGGATTTGCCAAGCAATTGGAACTCATGCAAGCATTCGAGGAGGAAGTGGCTCGTGCTGCGGAATCATCTCGGAGCTTCTTCGTTCCGCTCAACCTGGGCTCCGCCTTCTTGGGTTCCTTCTGGGAGTTGTGCCAGTCTCTCCTTACCAAGAGAGAGGCGCCTGCGGGCTCACACTCCTCTCGATCCTAGCGGGAGAAGGATCTGAGCAAGTGATAAGTCTTGTGAAGGCAGCTCTTGGGATTGGAGAGGTCCCAGTCCCAGGAGACCTCTTGGTCTCGACTTTGTCGAGATCGCCTTCTCGACCGCTGGCTTTTCGGACCTTCCATCTAGCCAACTGGCCGATGAGGTAGAAATTGTTATCGACCCAGTCGACCCGCTGTTGCCAACTCCGGTCGCTGACTCCTTGGAGAGGACCCCGGTCCTCGTTTTCCCCGATGAGGAGACCCAGACTTCTGGAGTCCCCATCGAGGAATCTGTGCTGGACCTCGGGAAATCACCGGCCCCGCCAGTGTCTCCTAAGCGACCGAGTCGGCCTGCCCAAACTCTGTCGAGGTCTGGGACCCCCTCGACCGACAGGCCGAGGAAGAGTCATAAGTGCTCGAAAAAGAGGCAACGCCATTAGTCATCCTCATTCTCCTCGGATGAGGAGAGGCTCTGGCGGAAACTTCGTCGGCGCTATGAGGACCTCATGTGGCAATAGCTAATTTTGACTGGCCACAAGCCTACCCTGGCTTCCACACTGGCCATTAGTTGGCTTTTGCCTTCTAAGCTGAAGCCGACCCGTTTGGAGCTGACAATTTCGGTTCCCTTGCCCGCGGGGCCCTCGAAACCACCTCTTCGGTCAAAAACGGTCTCTCCACCAATTGTGGTGGAACCACTGCCTAAGAGCCTGTGGGAGGGGCTCCCTCTAAAGAGGACAGACCGGACACCGGGCTTCTTCCGCGTTTGTCAGTCATGGTCACTCTGGACTGCCCCCGGCGAGTCGAGGGTGACCTTGGCAGTAGGCTGTTGTATCCCGATTCCTCAGACTCGGATGGCACTGGTTTACATTCTCATCCTGGAGATGATGAATTCACTGCTGGCCTAGAGATGGAGGAAGGTCCCTTGTCTTTCCAAGGAATCCTTTGCCTCATCTCTGAATCTATAGGGATGCCCCTGGAGCCTATCCAGAAAATGGGGGAATGAATATCCTCTTATGGACATCCTTAAAAGAGGGGATACCCTGATGGAAGTCTTTCCTGTGGCTGAGGCCATTGTTGGCCCAGCCCTTGAACTGCGGCAGTGTCCTGCCTCTTGTCCAGCTCCATCTGCCCGCATGGCCCGCAAGTAAGCGGTGCCCATGGGGTCCCTAGCGGGGTTCATAGAGCACCCTTCAGCTGAGAGCCTGGTGACCGCCTCTGTGTTCAGGCATACTGGCAGTTCTGCCGATACAGACCGACCCCCTGATAAAGAGTTCAAGCTCGTGGACCATTCGGCCAGGAAGGTCTATGCAGCTTCCTCCTTGGGCCTTTGTCAGGCAAGTTCATCCGTCATCATGGCACACTTCTCCCACGCCCTTCTAGGGTCACTGGATGAAGTCCTCCCACATCTCCCCGTGGACATGCAGACCACGGTCAAGCAGGTTCAGGATCAGGGCCGAGCTGTTGCCAAACAGCAGCTCCAGACGGCCTGGGACATTGGGGGTTCCTGTGCCTGTTCGATGGCTGCTGCAGTTGCCTCTTGTCGCAGGGCTTGGCTGAGGCTCTCCTCTTTTCCAGCAGATACTCAGCACAAATTAGCTGACGTGCCCTTCCTTGGGACCGACTTATTAGGCCCAGCAGTGGCTGGTCACCTTCAGCGCATTGAGCAGTTCATTGCCACCTTGGATGCTACTTCTGCTTAAGGTTCTTAAAGCAAGAACCAGCAGAAGAAGACATAGAAGCCTTTTCAGCACTCTTACAGTGTGGCTCAGAAGTCCTCCTTCCAAAGGGGACAGCAGCATCAGCAGCAGGCCCAAGCCTGGACCCCAGCAGGCCCGTAAGGGAGGTCAAGGTTCAGGTCCTAGAGCCTCCTCCTCCAAGCCTGCTCAGTGACGGGCCGGGGACTGTCCACCACTCTACCATCACCTCAGCTCTGGTTCCTCCCGTGGGGGGGCCTGCTCCGTCACTTCCTTTCCGCCTGGTCCATTGTCACTATGGACAGGTGGGATCTCGAAGTGGTTGGCCAGGGACTGCCTTTGGAATTTGAACAGTACCCTCCCAGCTGAGCTTGCGCCCCTCGGGAGGAAAGAGTATCCGCTCAGACTCAGTCGGCTCTAAGAGACGACATTGCTCAGCTCCTCCTCAAGGAGGCAGTAGCTCCAGTGGCGGATCCTCTAGCAGACCCAGGCTTTGTCTCCAGGTACTTCCTGGTGCCCAAGCGGATGGGGGGCTTGCGCCCCATTCTAGATCTGCACGACCCGAATCAATATCTCAGGTCACGCACCTTTGGATGGTCACTCTGTCCCAGATCATACCATCCTTGGAGCGAAACATGTGGTTCTGTTCACTGGATCTGCAGGAAGCGTTCTTCCACGTCCCAATCCGTTCGTCCCATCAGCGGTTTCTCCGCTTCAGGGTCGAAAGGGATCCTGTATGAGTTCAGAGCCATGCCGTTCAGCCTGTCATCGGCCCCATGGTTCTTCACCAAATGCATTGCAGTGGTGGCGTCCCATCTCTGGCGTCAGTGGGTCAGGATCTTCTCTTACCTCGATGACTGGCTCCTAGCAGGTTCCACCCAACAGGAGGTGGAGAGGTCCAGGGACCTGGCCCTCCAGACTTGCTCTCAGCTCGGCCTCCTGATCTACGATGCCAAGTCGGAACTCATGCCTGCTCAGGTGATGGGCTTCATCGGGGCAGAGCTTGACTCTTGTTAAGCCAGAGCTTGGCTCCCGGCGGACAGGGCAGAGGTTCTTTCCTCCTTTGCCCAGTCATTTCTGGTTGGGCAGTTGCGCCCTGCCCGGGACTTACTCTGCCATCTGGGCTACATGGCGGCGTGCACCTCAGTGGTCCGTTGGGCCCGGTTGCACTTGCGCCAACTCCAGTGGGAACTGGCTGCCCAGTGGACTCAGCGCCACGGTCATTTCGGCCAGCTGATCACTGTAACCCAGAAGATGTGGGACGCTCTCCTTTGGTGGTTGACCACCCCAGACCAGTTGCAGGAAGGGATCCCGTTTGTCTGCCCCGAGCCGACGGTCGTCCTGATGACCGTTGCCCCTCTCATGGGCTAGGGAGCCCATATGGGGGACAAAAGGGCCCTTGGGCTGTAGACCCCGAGGACTCCCGATGCCACATCAACCTGTTGGAGCTCAGAGCAGTCAGACTGGCATTATCAGCATTCGCTCCTCAGCTCCGGGGTCAAATGGTTCAAGTCCAGATGGACAATACCATGACCATGTACTACCTCAACAAACAGGGCGGAACGCACTCCTGTCTTCTGTGCAAGGAGGCGATCTGCATCTGGACCCTCGTGAGCCAACTGGAGGCAGATCTCCTAGCCATCCATGTGGCAAGAGCCTCAAACCAACTGGCGGATGCTCTCAGCCACTTAGGCCAAACATCCCACGAGTGGTCTCTCCATCCAGAGTTAGCTTACAGTCTGTTCTCCTGTTGGGGCAAACCGCTGGTGGACCTGTTTGCCTGCAGGGAAAACACCAAGCTGAGGTTGTGTCATGCCCGACCCCCCTCAGCAGGGTTCACTGCAGGGGGATGCCTTCTCAATGCCATGGACCCCAGGCCTCCTCTATGCCTTCCCTCCATTTCTCTTTCTCCACAAGGTGCTCCTCAAGGTGAGGAGGGACAAGGCAAAGGTGATCCTGGTAGCCCCAGACTGGCCGTGCCAGTTCTGGCATCCAGATCTCCTCAGCCTCAGCTGCAGGCCCCCGGAACAGCGTTGCACATGCCCGGACCTGATCTCTCTCAATCAGGCGAAGGTATTCCGTCTGGACTTTCAATCCCTGCACCTCATAGCCTGGTACCTGAGCAGCTAGAGTTCCAGGCTTTGGGTCTTTCCAAAGATGTCTACACTGTGGTGGGGGCATCTAGAAAGGAATCAACTAGGAAATGTTATGCCTTCAAATGGAAAAGATTTTCCATTTGGTGTCAGGACAAGGGCCTGGACCCTTTATCCTGTCCAGTGGCTAACATTCTTGACTACCTTTGGTCTCTTTCCATAGGGGGTCTACGGTCATCAACCTTTAGGGTGCACCTGGCAGCCATCTCTGCTTACCGGGCGTGGGTCGGTCAGCTGGCATTGGCGCAGAAGACAGTGGTCGGGCGCTTTTTCAAAGGCCTGGATCACATATCCCCTCCGGTGCGTGAAGCCCCACCTCCATGGGATCTACTGCTGGTACTGGCAAAGCTCATGGGCAAGCCATTCAACCAATGCACAAATGTGCCTTGTCACACTTGTCATGGAAGACGGCCTTCCTGGTGGCTATCACGTCTGCCAGAAGGACAGGGGAGCTCCAGGTGCTTTTGGTGGACTCCCCTTATCTGGTTTTCCACAGGGATAAGGTTGTCCTGCGCCCCCACCTGAAATTCCTTCCGAAGGTGGTGTCAGAGTTTCACCTTAACCAGGTCTTAACTCTGCCAGTTTACTACCCTAATTACACCTCAGAGGCCGAGTACAGGCTCCATACTTTGGACCTGAGATGTGCTCTCCCCTATTGTAGGGAAGGGACTGTGGAAATTCGGGTAGAGGTTCACCAACTGTTTGTCACCAAGATGAAGCCGCTTCTGGCAGACCTGCAGCAAAATGGACCATTGCAAGGTGGATCATATCATGCATAGGTCTGTGCTATGAGCTGGCGGGCAAGGAGCCTCCCAGAGGGATAAGAGCTTATTCTACCCACCATACTGCTGCATCAGTGGCTGCTTCCAGGGACATCCCTATCCAGGAAATCTGCCGGGCTGCTACCTGGAAGTCAGCAAACACCTTCATCACCTATTACCATATCGACCTTGAGTCATGCTGGGATGCAGGTTTTGGGGCCTCAGTTCTCCAATCTCTGTTCTCTAAGTATAGAAACATAGAAGTTGATGGCAGATAAGGACCTCAAGGCCCATCCAGTCTGCCCATTCCTTTTTCTACCTTATAAATGTGCCATCGGCCTTTGCTCTGTCAGTGGCTCATCTATTCATAGTCATTTGTATTGCTCCTTATGCCTATCCATGCCTGTTTGAAGCCCTGCACTGTATTCATAGCCACCACTTCTTATGGTAAGCCATTCCATGCATCCACCACCCTTTCTGTGAAAAGAATTTCCTCACATTCCCTTAATCGGCCTCCCTCTAATCTCATGCTGTGTCCTCATGTCCTGCTATTTTTCTTATATTTAAACATATTAGACTCTTTCACCTTGTTTATGCCCTTAAGGTGTTTGAATGCCTCGATCATATCACCCTCTCTCCTCCTTTGCTCAAGGGTATACATATTGAGTTCCGTTAATCTGTCCTCATATGTCTTCTGATGCAGTCCCTGCACCATTTTGGTTGCCCTTCTCTGGACTGCCTCAATTTGGTTAATGTCCTTGTGAAGGTGTGGCCTCCAATACTGCACGCAGTACTCCAGATGGGGCCTAACCAGTGTCTTGTACAGAGGATTATTACCTCCCTCTACGACTTGTGATACCTCTAGTAATACACCCTAACACCCCCTAGCCTTACCTACTGCTTTAGAGGTCTGCTTTGATGATTTTAGGTCATCAGTGATGATGATGCCCAAGTCTCTTTCTTCCTTTGTGACTGCTAGCAACTCCTCCCAGCCTATAGGTGGCTTCAGGGTTTCTCTTCCCTATGTGCATGATTTTGCACTTCTTTGCATTAAATCCCAGTTGCCACTCTTCTGACCATTCTGCTAGTTTATCCAGATCTCTTCTCATTCTGCCCACCCCATCTGGATCATCTACTCTGTTGCAGATCTTGGTGTCATCTGCAAACAAGTAGGGGTGTGCGCCTTGCCTCCCGCCTCCTGGAGAACTGCTAGGAGTCTGCCAATGAGTGTGGAGGAACAACATATCCACGCTCCTAGAAGAACAGGTTACTCACCTGTAACAGTAGTTCTAGGAGTGGTATATGTTGTTCATCCATACGGACCCACTCATCCTCCCCAGCTGCGAATGCACAACACCTGGCTTCCAGCGGGCTAAGATCTGGCATCATAGGGCAGAGATGAGGGATATACCACATGGGTGGGTGGGAGGAGCCAGCTTGAAGACTTCCGGTGGATCTTAAGAGGAAGGCTACAATGCCAGTGAGTGTGGATGAACAATATATGCCACTCCTAGAACTACTATTACAGGTGAGTAACCTGTTATTTGCCACACGGGCATATATGTGTTCCCATACGTGGATGACTGACTCTTTTCAGCCCCATCTCGGCCAGCCTGAAGGAGTCTCTCTCCTTCACTCTGGATCTGTTTGCCCAGCTGGGTATCTCGGTTAATCTCCTAAAGTCCCAGCTAGTACCCTCTCAGCACCTCTAATTTATTGAGGCGGTACTGGATACAGTCCAGAGCAAGGCCTTCTTGCTGCTGGATCGAGCCGAGACTTTGGCTTCTCAGGCCACTTTAGTGGCCCAAGCTCGATGGACCCCAGCACACTCGGTGCTCCAACTTTTGGGTCTTATGGCAGCAGCCATTCTTACCGTCCCCCTGGCCAAACTGCACATGAGGGTTACTGAGTAGTCTGTTTGAGTCCTATGGGATCAAGCGAGTGGACGACATGAACCAACTGGTCATGATCTCCAACAGCCTTCAGAAAGACCTCCTCTGGTGGCAGGACCTCACCAACTTGTTGATGGGAGCTCCCTTCCACTCTCAGGCTCCCTCCCAGATGCTCACATCTGATGCTTCCGATATGGGTTGGGGAGCCCATTTGGGGGACCACAGAACTCAAGGTTCATGGTCTCCTCAGGAGCAACACCTTCACATCAACATCATGGAGACCAGAGCAGTTCTCCGTGCTCGCCAGGCCTTCCAGTCATTACTACTCCGGGGAACACTTTCGGTCCAGACAGACAACATGGCGACTGTCTGGTACATCAATAAACAGGGAGTTACCCAATTGTACCCTCTTTGCAGGGAAGCAATGAGAGTATAGTACTGGGCTCTTCAGCATGTCCTGTTTCTGACAGCAGTTCACATTCCAGGCATACACAACACCCTGGCAGACAGTCTCAGCTGATCAGTGGCCAGGGCTCACGAGTGGGAACTAAAGCAGGAGGTAGTCGAAGACCTGGTTCTTCGGTGGGGTCAACCAGACCTAGATCTGTTTGCCTTCCCATTCAGTGCAAAACTACCCAACTTTTGCTTGTTTGTTCCCGGGCATGGTGCTTTTTGGCAAGACGCACTGTCTCTCTCTTGGACAGGGAGGTCTCTATACGTATTTCCTCCCTTTTCTCTCATACAGAAGGTTCTGTTGAAACTTCAGGCAGAAGGGGCCCACTTGATTTTGATTGCCCCTCTGTGGCCCTGGCAGATTTGGTTCCCACTGTTACAACAACTAGTGCTAGAACCTCCGGTCCTTTTGCCACTGTCTCACTACCTTCTGTCACAAGAGCAGGGCACCCTGGTACATCCAAGCCTTCAGTCTTTCCATCTTCATGCGTGGCACCTGTGGACATAGTGGTTGCTCGCTATGGAGTCTCCTCTCAGGTTGCTATGGTCCTGATGGAAGCCAGAAAACCCTCCACCAGATCTACCTATGCCATGAAGTGGAAGAGATTTTCTATCTGGGCCACAGCCAAACGCTTGGGACCTTTTTCTTGCTCAGCTTCCAAGGTGTTAGAATACCTCGTAAATCTTTCTGAGTTGGGCCTTAGTTATTCTTCCATTAAGGTCCATCTTTCTGCAGTGTCAGCCTACCATCTTGCGGTGGAGGGTGGAACCATAGCACAACTAGAGGTTTCTAGAACTTTCTTGAAGGGTATCTATCATATCAAAACTCCAGTCCGGAACCCCTGTCCTTCCTGGGATCTTAATTTTATTTTGTAAAACCTTACTTTGCCCCCTTTCGAACCAGCAGCAGGTTGTGATATGCACTTCCTGTCCTGGAAGACTCTATTTTTGGTTGCAGTTACTTCAGCTCAAAGGGTTTCAGAGCTTCAGGCCTTTGTTTGCGGAGAGCCTTATTTGATTTTCCACAAGGACCAGGCTGTCCTCAGGAATAATACATCCATTCTTCCGAAAGTGGTTTCGGAGACGACTCTTAACCAGAGCGTTGAACTGCTGGTCTATTATCCTCAGCATTCCAGCAAGGGAGGATATCTTTTGCACACCTTGGATGTGCATCGGATTTTGAGGTACTCTACCTCCCCGACTAAAGAGTAAAATACAAATTAGAGTTAATAATAAAATTAACATGCATAAGGTAATAGTAACAAGAGGTGCAAAACAATACAAATACCTGTTTTTGTCTACTTATTTGTTCTGTATGATGAATTGTGTTGTAGATAATTTCTGTCTATTATGATTAATGACAGGAAGTTTTAGACTTTTCTATGATATTTGTCTATGATTATTGTTGGTCTATAAAAAGTTAAAGTATTACCCTGTCTAAAAATAAATATTTTTACTACCACAGTACTACTACTACATAGCAGTTACATAAGAACTTACCTTAACAGTAGATCTTCGAGAGAGGTTCCTGCAGTAGGTCTAATTTTCCACCCACCTTCCCCCAGCTCTTGGAAATCTTCCTTTTTATTATGCCTAGTCCTTGGGTCTTACCAGGGCACAGGGTCTCTGGAGTGGTTACTCCTTTCTTTCTACAAGAGAGGAGCAACATGTCTCACCAAAAAACACTTGGCCCTGGATCTAGCAGGCAGAAATTGGTCAGTTTGGTGTTGAGTGGGGATGCAAAGAGGTCCAGTTCTGGAAGTCCCCACTTTCGAAAAGGTCATCTATTATGTCCTGTAGTAGCTCCCACTCGTGAGCCCAAGAGAGAGAATTTCTTCGTGGATGTGGACGGCGTGGGATGTGGAGCAGGTGGAAGAGACAGGAGGTTTGTCTGAAGGGATCTGCAGAAACTTCAGCTCATGCCCCTTTTCCACTATCTGAAGGACCCAGGCGTCTGATGTTACTCTGGTCCATCCCTCTAAATAGAGGGAGAACCTACCACATCCCCCAGTGCTCCTCTCTTGAGCAGGGAAGTTTCTTTATGCCTTCCCTCCCATCCCAGTGCTTCAGAGAGTACTGCTCAAGCTACAAGCAGAACAAGCTGTCATGATTCTCATAGTGCCATTTTGGCCTTGACAAATTTGGTTCCTGTTGCCCCAACAATTGTCTATGGAACCCCTAATTCTTCTACCCCTGTCTTCTCGCTTGCTCCCCCAGGAGCAGGGCACTCTAGTACACCTGAATCTCCAATCTTTGCACCTACGTGTATGGTTTCTGCAGACTTAGGGACAGGTATGGGGAGTCCACAAGGGTAGCAGAGGTCCTAGTGGCCTCGAGGAAACCCTCGACCAGGGCCACATATACCATGAAATGGAAGCATTTCTGCCAGTGGGCTTCATCCCATCTCTTGGATCAATTCATCTTTCTGGTGAATTCGATCCTGGAGTATCTCCTTTCCCTGCCTGATGTGGGCGTCAGCTATTCATCCATAAAGGTACACCTTCTGCACTGTCAGCTTATCATGTATCAATGGATGGGAGGACCCTGGTGCAAATGGACTTGTCCCATACCTTTTTATGTGGTATTATGCACATTAAGCCACCTAGGCGGGACCCTATTCCCCCATGGGATCTCTAATTCATGTTAGAAAAACTTACGTTGCCGCCTTTTGAGCCAGCCGTAAGTTGCGAGCTATGCTTCCTATCTTGAATAGCGTTGTTTTTAGTTGCCATTACTTCAATCTGGAGGATTTCTGAGCTTCACAGAGACAGGGTATCCCTGCATACTAATCCTCAGTTTCTTCTGAAAGTGGTGCCCTAGTTCACTCTTAACCAGGGCATTCAATTTCCAGTTTATTACCCAGAGTACTCAAATAAAGGGGAGGCTCTGTTGCGTACTCTGGATATTCACAGGATTCTTTGTTTTTACATAGATCATTTTCGATCTTCTGGGAAGAGAGACCAGTTGTTTGTCTCTTTCACCCAAAGAATATTAGGGGCACCAGTGACTAAGCAGATAGTGTTTAAATGGTTGGTCAGTTGTACAGTTTTCTGCTGTCAAAAGTATGACAACCCTTTACCAGGATCAGTTAAAGGTCAGTCCACTAGGGGTGTTGCCACTTAAGAGCACTGGTGGTTTCCTTCTGCCTATAAGCACCACCCATCTAACCTGGACTGTATCCTTCTACTGCTTGGGACTCAATCCTAATGGTGCTACCTGCTGCAAGAGCTCTATTTCGAAGTGAGATAGTACAGTTACGTAAGAACTTAACGTAACAGTAGATCTTCGAGAAGACCTCTTGCAACGGGTATGCTTTCCTTCCCACCTTCCCCCATAATTTTGTGAAATTTCTTCTCTTTTGGGGATGTTAGAACCTCCTCGGTTCCGTGTCCTTTATGCTAGCCGGGTCTCTGGCGGGCGAACTGAGGTGGTGCTGGGGGACTGCCTCTTTATACCGTTTGTGATGTCGGGGTCTGGAATGACGTCAGGGGGACTATTTCGCCTTGGACTGCTAGCTAGAATTATTTCCGTGGGGTCCTAGTGCCTGGCGGCATAGTCCTAATGGTTTTGCCTGCTGCAAGAGCTCTTCTCGAAGATCTGCTATTACGGTACGCTCTTACGTAACTGCACTTTGATAAATCATTAGAAAACATTTAATTTGACCATATGCCCCCAATTGTAAACTTGAGTTTATCAGTGTATGTTGATATACATTTATATAAACCTCAGCTGTATTTCAAAATCTTTCACCCATTTATATACAAAAGAAACTATTCTTCAAGAGAGTTACCAACATTTAATGTTTTGCTTTTACCTCTGAACACTGTCTTTTCCCAGAATGGCTGTATGTCTGGTTGTAGGCTTTGTCCGAATTTTTTTCGAAAAATAAAACAGTTCCACATAGAAACATAGAATTTGATGGCAGATAAGGACCGCTTGGCTCACCTAGTCTGCCCATTTCCCTATGTAATGGATAAGCTGCAGATCCTAGTTAACCCTTCTGTACAAACTTCATCATATTGTCTCGTAAAAAAACTTCATAATGCCAAAATGTGAGGGACCGTATAAAACATGTGTGTTCATACTTTGCTAAGTATTCCACTTTGCTTGACAGGATGGACCATCCCTTTACCCCCCTCTCTCACTTCAAAGTTACTTGGAGAAAAACACTCCTCATTGCTTCCTATAAGCAAGGATTATTTATTAGGATGCAGCTTAGGGTATATAAACTAAGTTGTAGTAAATGTGGAAAATAGGGAACTTGTGTTGACATCCTGCCATCTCCTGCAGTGTGTAGGGGAGGTCAGAAAGGCAGACATGCATGGTGAATATACTGCATCGTGGAGAGGTGTGCGACATCACTGTTGACATCTTATGATGCTACAACACCCATCGCTGCTGCAGAAGCCCTAGTGAAAGGGCCATTTCACAAGTGCCTGTGGTGCAGAGGAAATAAGATGTGGTAGATCTTCCTGTACCCTATAGAACCCTGCAAGTTGCAGTGGTTCATCTCCCCCCCCCCCAAACTATAAATAAAATAGGGTAGAATACTGCTTTTTAATTGTTAATTGTTCCACTCTCTATGTGGAAACTATATTAACAAGTGCTGGGGATAGATTATTTAAAATCACTTTATAGGTGGAAAATGAAAGCAGACTTAAAACAACAAGCATTACCAGTCTCATTGTTTGATTATTAAACCCTTTGCATTTAGAGAATAGATATGCCAGCACAGAGCCCTTGATCCTGTCCGAAATGTATGTATAGCCATAAAGCAACAGTAGACATTTCTAGAGGTACTGGATCTCGCACATACCTGAGACAAGCTCACAAAAGGTTTTTTTTTTTTATCATTTTACTTATTGGTCCATATTAAGTCCCATGATTTTACCAAAAAAGTATCCGGTCGCACTCCTCATTCAAGCCCACTTCTGGATATGTGCTGTCCATTATATATTTTTATTTTATTTTATTTATATATCACGTAAACATCTCTTCTTAATAGAAGATTGTCCTGATCTGTTTTTCTTTTGGGGGCAAAAGATGTTTCAGCCCCCAAAATTGCAAAGATGGTGTAGAATGAGCAGCATTTTAAAAATGCCTGGCAAATACAGAGTTCTTATTCTTCCTTTGGATGTCACTTATGTTCGCTGATGTGGACCATAAGTCCTCTTATTGTTTTGCCTGCATACAGCTTGTCATACGGACATTGCAGAAAGTAAATAATGTGTTACATGCCGTTTTATCTCAAACCTAGCATTGTTATAGGGATGTTCATACTCTGCTTTCCTGCTGGTGATGTCACATTGAAAACACCTTCTGCAGGGATAGTTCCCTTTTTATGTTGCTTGCACGCATGTGCAAGAAACATAGTGCCATCATCCAAGTTTTCGGAGGTGTGGCAGCCTTCTTCCAATTCAGTCAGTGTGTTTGCAGGCGCGGCCGCAGTTCTCCAATGGCTGCTGGAGCTATCTATGATAGCAATCGAAAATGCAGTGGAGTACCATTGAAAGGGGGAGCTACGCTTCAGTGAGCAGCGATAAGATATCGCCTGCTCATGCGCGCTCCCCTACACACTGCCGCATACTGCGTGCTTGCCCCCCACACACCATATAGCCGACGGGGTGCCTAATCCCGGCCGGCTGTGCTGCTCGCCTCAAACAGAGTTCCACATGCCACGCTGGGTGCTCACCCCAGCGTGGCTACACATTGTATAGCCGACGGGGGTGCCCAGTCCCCCGTCGGCTCCACTGGTCCCCTCCCAGAGAGTACAGGGTGCCATGCTGGGAGCCCACCCCAGCGTGGCAACAGATGCTATCGCTGACGGGGGTGCCCAATCCCCCATCGGCTCCACGCTTCCCCAAACAGCCGTCCTTGTGCCACACTGGGAGCCCACCCCAGCGTGGCAAACGTCCCACGTCATCGTCCTTTTTAAAAAAAAAAAACTGAAACACAAAAACGGTCCCTCGCTGTCTCTGCCCCCACCTGCGCCCACCCACTGCGCACCCTGCCTCCCACACCCCATACTTACTTCCGGACTCCGCGCGACGATCTTCGGTGGATCGGAACACGCTCTGCACTCTTCAAAGCCGACCGCTAACTGAGGAAATGCCGATAAGCTGTATAATGTAATAAATAGGGTTTTTAACTTTGCTGCATATCTCAGGCATTTTTGAATATTTTGCACCAAATTTTCAACATGGGGTTTTGGGACCCCTTCTCATGAATGCTGTCACTGTCATATGCGTTAATCGGGCGCAGGGGTGATTTCGTAGTCACCGCGTGAAATCACCTTTTGGCACCGATTAACAAAACGACACTGCCAGTGTTCATAAGGTGGGCTCTCAAAAAGTCTGTGTTGAAAATTTGGTGGAAAAATTCCTAAAAGTGACTGTTTTACGAATGTGCGTTGCGCAGTTCCTACGCACGCTCGTAAGTTTGCGAATTTTCAATATTTTCACTCCAGATTTTCAACATTGTCATTTTACCACACCTCCTTATGAGCAGTACAGCTGTAATTTTTCACATCTCGCCCAAAACGTGTTTCCGCCCATGTAGCGCACAATGGTGCAGTTGGTGTGCGAAATCATTGTATGGGACACATTAAGAAAATCACAGTGACACTGTTCATGAGCAGAGGTCTTAAAATGGCTATGGTGAAAATTTGGTGACAAACTTCCTAAAAATTACTGTTTTACGAGTGTGCGTTGCGCAGTTCCTACGCACACTCGTAAGTTTGCAAATGTTCAATATTTGCGCTCCACAGACTTCCAAATACCTACACAGCACATACAAGCAAGCAACATTCGGCATTGACAAATGCTTGTTCTAATGGGCCAAGAAGGAGTTTTATGGTTTCAGTTTGTGGGATGTTTTGTGTATCAGTTTATCTCCAACAGTTTTTTTTTTTTCTTCCATTTAAATAAGAGGTGGGGGGGGGGGTCGTGGAACCTCACATTTTGGCCACCCCCTGCTTCTGTAGTGCCTGCCAATTATTCAGTGGTATTCTAAATGACTATATACTGTAGAGAACAGTATTCTGTTTCCTTTTTTATCCTTTTTGTTTGTTCTCTGTAAATCTTCCCTACTCAAGATAGATGTCTCCTCTGCAGCTTTTTTGAGCAATGTCTCATTGTACCATCTACTCCTGAACCTCTTCATAATTTCTGTTTAAACTCTTTAATGTTCACTGCCCTCACTGTAGTTTCTTTTCGCACAAATAAGCTGTGCTTTTGACATGCTATGTTTGAAGTCTTGGAGCATGGTAACTAGTACAGTGTAGGGTTATGTTTCTGTCTGTCTCTTTGCGGTCAGCAGGTTTGATAACTACTGAACAAGCAAAAGAGCAAGAGAGTGGAGCAGCACAGTGTACCAAAAATGGACCTGTAAACTAAGTCAAGTTAAAAATCATAATTATTAACAAAAGGACAAACAGCACCTGCAACCGCGGTTGTAGGTGCTGTTTGTACCTTTGTTAATAAATGTGATTTTTTTACTGGACCTATCTTACAGGTCCATTTGTTGGTACAAAGTGCTTTCCACTCCTTTGCTATTTTGCTTGTTCCGTTAATGTGGAGGCACCAGTGGTATGCTTCAGGAAGCCACCTTGTTCTTCTGTGGATTTGATGACTACTGCTGACTTGTCATTTTCCAGACTCCACAGCGCTTCCCTCTTCTCCCTTGTAATGCTATGTCTGTATAGATTTCTTTCTCTGGTGTCTCATAATTTTTACCATCCTAGTCCATCAGTTTTATAAATGCTGTAAAGTATCTAAGCCTTGGGGGTAAAAGTAGACTTAACCCCAAAGACCCCTTTCAGCTTCTGTTTTTGTGTTATGGAAGCTGGTGGTTTGTTCCCAAGCAATCCACAAACTTAAGCTTTCTATAAAATGTTTTTTTTTTTTCGTTAACTTTATTCAAAGCAAGGGGGCAATACCAATGAGAAGAACAAATGCACAAAAAGAAAGCATTAAGTTACACCATACAGCACTGTACCGTTGGTACGTCATACTGTACCAGCAACATGAATAGATACACACATATGTAATTATATGCTGGATACTAACATAGCCAAGGTAAAGTAAACGGGAGTTGTTATCAAGATTGCGTACATCTCTCTATATTTTAGATTTTTAACTCTTATTTTCTATTTTCAGCGTGCATTTAATATAACCATTTTGTTTTGCTTTTAGACCACATGCTGACGCAGCGCCTTGTCTTTGTTTTTTTACAATCTCTCTATAGACTACTGATGTTCTTACCAGTACGAGGCATCACAAATAGACCGTATATACGCCGACAGATCACACTGGGCCAACAACCCAGTGGTGTCACAATCTCATAAGGCCGGTTTTCACCATATCATATCGGGAATGCTCCATCTTCAATTTCTTTTTTGAGGGGATCCCAAATTGCTTGGAAAGCAGTAACATTGCCATTAGCTGTATGCTGTGCCCTCTCAGTTTTTAGACAGTAGCACAGGTTATGGCTCCAGTGCACGATAGTAAGGAGGGGGTGACTTAGCCAATTCTGGGGGTAACTGTCTTTTTGGCATTTAAAAAAGCCATGTCCCATAGTCTCCTATGATGTGTAGTGAAGGTGACTGTAGTACTGTATCTGCCTCCAGCAGTAGCTCTGGGGTTGGGGGGAGATAGACAGCGTGCACTTTAGGACCTTTTGCATAATGGAATGTACCTCTGACCAGAATCTAGCCACCTAGGGACATGCTAACACCATGTGGATGAAATCTTACTCATTGATTTTAAATTTTGGGCACGAATTAGATTTCTGGAGGTCGTGCTGTGAAGTTTAACCAAGGTGATGTAGGCCCATTGTATGAAGAACAGCTGAATTTGGTGGAGACGGTTAGTGCAGGCCCCATCCTTGTAGTGGATGGCTGCCCTCTTCCACATCTCATCAGTAAGTACGTACCCAAGATCGCTCTCCTATCTTTTTCTAATATTGGCTGTCGGTGAGGCACCTTGGTCAAGGAATAGCTTATAGAGGGAAGAGATTAGTTTGCAGTTAGGCGGCGGACGATAAATTAGTTCCTGCCCCACAGATCCACCCCCCCCCCTTTGGTCATCCCTCGTGGGGCCAACATCGAGAGTCCCTGCCTAATCCTCAGGTACACAAAGAAGTCTCCTCTAGGGATGAGGAACTTCTTCCTTAATTGTGGAACGCTACAAAGGTGTGAGTTCACATACAGGGAGTTGACTAATCGCACCCCCAAATGTATCCCTCTCAACAAGGCATGATGGAGGGAAGCACTGAGATTGTTTTGGTGTTTGAAGGTCGAGGTCAGTGAGGCATATGGGGACAGACCTGGTGGATACTGCTGGTGTTGTGCTCTCTGTCAGACCCACATGTTCCCTGTGTAGGGATTATGAACTTGCGTGGGGAGGAGTGCCCATTAGGACAGGGGGCAGTAAACCTCCGTGCAGGGAGATACCCAATTCATCCTCCTCCATTGCAAGCCAGAAAGGTGTTATAGTGTTATGCAATGGCAGCAGGCAGGTCAACTATGCCGCCCAATAATAGTACCGGAAATCTGGCAAGCTGTGCCCACACTCACCCAGTGCTTTTTACAAGGTGGCTCTTTGAATACAGGCCAGCCTGTTACTCCAGACAAATCTGTGCTCTAAAGCATCCACTGCTTTAAAAAATACTGTGGGGACACGTATGGGGAGGACCTGAAACAGGTAGAGGCATTTAGATAGCATACACATTTTAACTACATTGACTTTGCATATCACTGACAAGGGTAAGTTAACCCATCTGGCAGAGTCTGCTTTCAGTGCATTCAAAAAGGGCTTATAGTTGTGTCTGTATAAATCAGCTGGCGAGCATGAGAGGTTGACAATGTTAACTACTGGTATCCTCATATAATTACTTGCCAGGGTGCCCGGCCTCATCCTACCAACTGAAAGCAGCTCGCTGTTGGTCCCGCTCACCTTATGGCCAGAGAGCGCAGCATATTTTGTTGGCATGCTATGCAGTGCAGGTATGCCTGTTGCCAGCTTCTGTAAGAACAACAGAATGTCATCTGTGAACAGTGCCGGCTTATGCTCCATCTTACCCCCATGGCAGTGGCCCTGTATTCCCTGGTGCTCCCTGGCAGCAGCTTCTATGGGTTTGAGAGAGGACATACAATAGAGGTGAAAGTGGACATCCCTGCCTGGTGCCACGGGTCAGTGAGAAAGGTGTGGTCAACCCACCATTGATTAAGATTTGTGCCTTGGAAGCTCCATACAAAGCTCCCATCCACTTCACAAAGCTGTTCCCTAATTGGTAACGATGCAGCATTTCAAACATATTCCCCCACTCCACACGGTCAAATGTGATTTCCGCATTCAAGGTAAGGATGGCTGCCACATGTGTCTTGGCAGATTTAGACCAGGTATACAAAATATCTGTGGCTTTCTGAGTATTATTCTCACCGTGACGACTGTGCCTGATCATTGTGAACAATGTTTTGTAACACCAGTTCAAGCCTGGTAGCGAGCAGTTTGGCTGTAATCTTGTAGTCTGCTGTCAAGAGGGAGTGCACTTCAGCAGATCCCCACCCTGTTTTGGAAGGACAGTGGTGGTGGCGGACCGCATTGGGGGGGTAGTTGGCCACTATCCAGATTTTCATGTATCATGAAGGCCATAGGGCTCAACGGTTCTGTCACAAAAGTTTTTATAAAAGTTAATAGGTAACCCATCAGGCCCCCCTCACCGCCACAAGCTCGGACAGCATCTACAGTCTCTGCATTTGTTTTAGGTCTGTTCGGTGAGAGGCTGCATCACTGTCCAGTGGACAGATTGTGGCTTTGGAGAAGAAGCTGTCCATTTGTGAAGAGGTAGGATGGGCCTCCTGAGTGTAAAGGGTTTTATAAAAGTGGCTAAAATCTTCCCCTATCACAGTAGGGTTAGAACTGAGCTTCCCCGACTCCATTGCTATTTGTGGATAGCTCTGGCCCCCTCCCAGGCTTTTAGTTGCCAAGGCAGCAGCTTACCTCCCCCTTGTCTATAGGGGTCCGGTAACCCTGCCATGTCTAGTTGCAGCTTAGGATAAAATGAGGGGTCATCAATGTTTAGGCCATCAATGTCTGAGCCATAAACAGAACCTAGAGAGAAGGACAGTCCACAGTGCATCCTAACATGTACTAGGGTGTATCACTCATTGGGGTCCAGCTTGGCTTCCACCATCTCCCCGGGAAATTTGGCTTAAGTCAGATTGCAGTCCCTCTTGCTTTAGCATTGAAGCATGCACCCTCCCCCAGCATTTTGCTTTTTTGTTAATTTCTCCCTCCATCATATGTGTCTTCTGCATTAATATCGATTCACTCTTTAGTTTTTTTAATTCTACCCTGGGCTTGTTTACACTTAACCACACTCTTTAAAACGTTCACGTTTCATGATATGACATCGAGTTTATCCATTATCAATGAAAGCTATACTTGACCAGCCATGTATCAACTCACAATTTGTAGTGTTTTTCTATATACAATCACCTGACTTTTGTAAGTATTCGTGCATTGACAGAATAGCGCCTTATTTATTAACTCTTTTAACTCTAAAACTACCCCTCCAGCCCCTACCCCAAAACACCCCAATCCCGAAAGATACAGTGAGCAAATAGGCATTGACAGCTCAACAAGATCATCCCCGCCCCAGGCTGGGTTTCTTACTACCCTGCCCATCATCCCCATTAAACAGCTTTGTTGGCTTTGGAAGTCATAGTTCGTATGGGGTCCTGTAAGAACAAGGGAAATATTAACAGGGATTTGACTGTTTCGGCTAGAAAGAAAATGTAAAAGAAGTAAGAAAATAACAACTAAACATACCCTCCCACTAAAGGAGTGGAGACTAAATTCTTGAAAGAACTCACAAAACTGTGTGTCAGAATTTGGAGACTAGAATAATGATTTCCCCTACAGTTATGTCACTGGGAGAAAAAGTAATCAGCCAGGTGATACCCTCAGAGACCCACATATCCAACACTTGGGCTCCCTCGACTACCACCCCACCCCACCCGTGCCGCATAGTATGCTTTACCTTTCCCCACAGGGGTTGTCATCTCCACCCACATAAATTACAAACTGCAGTGAGTTGTGAATGAAAGGGAAGGGGGTACGAAGCCACCTACCCGGTGTTCTGGGATGAGCCAGCAGTGGGAGCCACCATGCAGCTGCTGTCCAGACTCCCTCCAACACCAGCAAGGGGAACGTCCTCCCTGCAGATGAAAGTTTGTCAGTGTCCCCATGAGGTACTGCGGTCAGGGGGTTTACCATCACAAGTGCTAGGAATTCCCAAATTGGCAACATGCCACCCAGACACACTGAATGGTATAGCATAGACATTTTATAGCAGGCAAATCAAATACATGTACAAGGCTGTAACATCCCTAAACAGTATATCAAATAAACTGATCTCTGAATAAATGTGCCATGCTCATGTTTCTGCATACTGTGCTTCCTGTACTCGCCTTTTTGTGCTGAATTGTGCTCCCCTGCTGTTAATCCACGACCCAATTTGATATATCCTTGTGGTCGTGGGGAGAGGATGCCAAAGCAGAGCAGACGAGACTCACAGCTGTCTCTGCTACTGTCAAAGGGGATCGCTGGGCATAGAAGAGCGGCGATCGCTATTAAAGAGAGGATCCCTTCCCCTTGGGCCCCCCCCCCACTGCCAACAGTGATGATCGCCCACAACTGGGCTGAAAACGAATGGGAGCAGTTATAGGACTGGTGTACCAAGGGGTAGGGAGATGATCAAAGTCAGAATACAGCCATTCCAGTCAGACTGCAGTCGGCTCATACAGAAATACAGAATCTCCATGAGTTGTCAGATTGGGCCCTGTGGTAAACTTAAAATGGGGTCCCTTTATCCATTAGGGAACAACATCAGTGCTTCCAATAAAGAGAAAACATTGTAAAAATACCAACATGGTAAATGAAGCACAATTCTCCTGGATCCTTGGTTGATAACTAGGCAGTTATCTTCTCCCTGAGGAAGTCACACTACAGAAAAACAGCAGCATGTTTGACTCCCGCCACCAGGAGACTCAACCGACATACCAAATGCGAACAGCTCAAAGCGATCGGGCACAAGTGCCCGTTTAGGGAAAGCAACACACATTTAACAAATGCTCCCATATCGAAACCAGGTTACAGGAATAGAGTCTTGGTAAAGAATTGCATGAGACAGCAAGCTGCAACAGTATGGATTATAGCGGCACTGGGCACATGCAGGCAAACGGGGGAAAGAGGGCTGCGCCAGCACCTAATAGTGTGAATAAAAATGATAGAAGAAGCTACTGAATTCAGAAGTCAAGGTGCCTGCCCCTCCGCTCCTGCATGCAGCCCCAGCGCTGTGAATGCAATTAAATTAATGCCTCCCCTTGTGGTTTAAGTTGAGGGTCCGGTCTCCCTCACATTTCTTCTGTCTCCTATGGCTCCTGATTGTCAAACCCCTCAGCCTGCTTTGGAAGATTAAAGTATTTCGGAGGCTTAACAGGTATGAAGATTGTCAGTCTTGTTGGGTACAGGTGGGAAAACTCTCGCCCCTTAGCATGAAGTGTTGCTTTGACAGCATTAAACTGCACCCATTGGCCCTGCAGATCCCTGCTATAATATTGGAATATGCTGAAACGGTCTCCCTGAATGAAAACATTTTTTTCTTGGTGGCTCGGAGTATAGTTTCCTTTTTGGAGAACCACAAATATTTGATCAAGAAGTGCCTGGGCCTTTCACCACTGCTGGGCTGGGGACCCAGTCTATGGGTGCACTCAGTTTCAAAAGACAGCACACAGTCCCCCAGACCCAGATGCTCTGCCAGGAGACACTGTGCTGCTGCACCGCTGCACTAGGGTCCTTTCCCTCCAGACCTTCCGGGAGACCCACTAGTCAGATGTTTGACGTCTGTCCACGATTCTCCAAATCATACAGCTTTATTTTCAAATCTGCAAGCTGCAATTGAAGCTTTTTCGTTCTCCACCAGCCTCAGCAGTTTTATCCTCCAACTCACTGATACGCTGTCCGGCCTCCATCAGTTGCATGGTATGGATGCCCACAGTCTCAGAAAGCGCTTGGACTGTATTCTGAACATGAAGAATCCGTCCAGAAATGTTCTCAGAACCAGCTTTCCTCTCATTTTGCAGGTTGGTGAATATGGACATGACAGATCGGTCAGATTGCTGTTCTGAAGGATGGTTCCCGCCAGATGCCATGCCTCTAGTTCGAGCACGGGCCTCCTGAAGACTGTCTGCTGAGTTTTGTTGGGCTGTAACTGCTTCAAAATTGAGAAGAGCTCTTTTTTTCTGCGGTTTGTGTGAAGCCATGAGTTTTGCCCATAAGCTGTGTTAAAATTACCAGTAGTGAGTTTAGGTATTGTTCCAGCCTGAATTCCTTGGTGCAGAAGGAAGCAGTTCTGAAAGGCAACCACCATCTTGCTGGACTGTAACATATTTTTAAGTCTGCGGCTAAATTAAATGTATTGATTTCCTTAGTGGGGAAAAACAGAGTCCCTTTTTAAGTACCCTCCTCTGTATCTGTAATAGTTCTGATCATACTTTGAGGGAGTCCTTGCTGTAGGCAACACCGGTAGGACTGAAGCCACCAGGCACCCGGACCACATGGAAGACTTCTAGCTAGCAGTCTATCATAGATGACCGCTCCCGCCGACATCAGCATGCTGACATCCGCCTATCGTATAAAGGGGGAGGTTCCCCAGACCTATCCCAGTTCTTTTCCCGCTGTCGGCTTGCGCACGTCGAACCTCCATGTATGCCTGATTCAGTCGCCCGCTATTTTGCTAGCATGTACTTGTGATTTCTTTCTTTCTTTTTCTAAAAGTATTAACATTGATTTTCGGTGTTTATTCCATCAGGATTATGTCTTGTTCTCCAGCCTCATCTTCCGACTGGCCAACGAAATGTGCCTGCGGCAAGCAGATACCCGCCAAAGACAGTCACTCTTCCTGCCTGCTGTGCTTAGGCCCAACCATGACACCGAGGCCTGCCAGCACTGCCAGGACTTCAATCAGGCCACATGGAGATGCCTCTTGAAGACCCTCAAAAGCTGCTTGCTAAAACAGAAATTAGCTGCGATGGAAAAGAGGTTTCAGGACAAACTCTCTTCGACTTCCCCATCTCAGTCTTTCAGGGTGTCTTCTTCTTTCCAGAAGGATATTGCATTCTGTGTGACCCTGAGCAAGTCACTTCCCTGGATATGTAGGATGCCTAGCTCCATATCCGGGTCTTCCCAGCCCACCACCGCTTCCTCCGCTTTTGCTTCCAGGGGGAACCACGTTAAGTTCAGGGCTCTCCCCTTTGGACTTTCCTCGGCACCTCTGGTCTTTACCAAGTTCCTGGCTGTGGTGGCAGAGGCTCTGCGGCAACAGGATTTTTACATGTTCCCTTACCTGGATGGTTGGCTGCTGACAGCCCTCTACAGGGACCTCTTGCTGCAGACCCTGGAAGGCACCTTTCAGCTTTTCCAGTCCCTTGGGATCACAATCAACCTGCCCAAGTTTTATCTCTCTCCAAGCCAACGCCTTCAGTGTATTGAGGTGGTCTTGGAGTCATTCCAGGGCAGAGCCTTCCTGCCGGAGGGCAGAGCAGAGCACTTGATGGCGCAAGCCTGGCTAGTATCCTCCAGCCGTCGGATACCGACCACAGCGTTCATTCACTTGTTGGGGCACATGGCTGTAGCCACAGTTCCCCTAGCCCATCTGCATATGAGGGTTCCCCAATGGACTTTGAGTCCAGTGGGACCAATGCACCGACGGCCTGAATCAGCTGGTGCTGGTTTCTGACCCGGTAAGGAGAACCTTTGAGTGGTGGCAGAATCCCAGGAATCTCCTGTGAGGGGTTCCTCTCTGAGCAGCATACCCCCAGCAAATTCTCACTACAGATGCTTCGGGTATGGGTTGGGGCACTCACCAAGCAGGCTGTCAGACCCAGGGAATTTGGTCTGAGTTACAGCAACACCTCCACGTCAATGTACTGGAGATGTGGGCAGCTCTTTATGCTTTGCAGGTCTTACAGATCCCCATTCTGCTTGGCCTGCTACAACTTCAGATGGACAACATGTCCATGGTATACTGCATCAACAAACAGGGGGAACACTCATTCCTACCCCCTTTGTCAGGAGGCAATGAGAGTCTGGTACTGGGCCATCGAGCACGACCTGGAACTCTCAGCGGTCCATTTTCCATGTGACCAAAACGCCCCAGCCAAAAGTCTAAGCTGGTCCAGGTCCTGTCCTCGGTGATTGAAAATCTCTTTGACAGGTGGGGCCACCCAGAGTTGGACCTTTTTGCATCCCCACTCAATGCAAAACTGATGCTTTTTTGCTTGCTCGATCCAGGGCCTGGAGTTTTCTGGCATGACATGTCCCTTTCCTGGAAAGGGAGGTTCCTGTACACCTTCCTTCTCTTCTCGCTCCTGTAGAGGGTTCCTGTCAAGCTTCAGTCGGAGAGGGCAGTTAGGATTCTCATAGTGCTTTACTGACCATGTCAGATTTGGTTCCCCCTGATGCAGCAGCTGGCAGTGGAACCTCCAGTACCCTTGCCCCTGTGCACCGGCTTGCTCTCTCAGGAACAGGGCACTCTGAATCCATCCAGACCCCAAGTCTCTGCATCTACATGCGTGGCTTCTGCAGACTTAGCCATTGCTTGCTTTCTTCCAGAGTTGCTGATGCTCTGGTGGCTGTTAGGAAACCTTCCACTAGAGCCACCTATGCCATGAAGTGGAAGCGATTTTCCCTATGGGCTGGTGCTTGCCACCTGGATCCCTTTACCTGTCCAGCGAATCTGATTTTGGAGTACCTCCTCTCCGTTTTGCACTCTGGTCTGGGGTACTCCTCTCTTAAGGTGCACCTTTTTGCCATCTCCAAGTACCATGCGCCTATTGAGGGTAAAACTATTGCGCAGCTGGAGGTATCCTGCACCTTCTTGCCGGGTATCCTGCTTTTGAAACACCCCATTCAGGACCCTGTCCCTCCATGGGACATTCTTTTTATGTTAGGAAAGCTCACTTTGCCTCCCTTTGAGCCAGCCATGAGTTGCGAGCTGCACTTTCTGTTGTGGAAAGCAATGTTTTTAGTTGCAGTCATTTCTGCTTGAAGGATTTCTGAGCTTCAGGCACTGATGTGTAAAGAGCCTTACTTAGTTTTTCACACAGACAGGGTGTCTTGGCATACTAATACTAAAGTTCTGCCTAAGGTGGTGTCTTGAGTTTACCCTAAACCAATCCATCCACTTGTTTATCTCCCTGAGTATTCTAATCAGGGGGAGGCTTTGCTGCATACTTTGGATGTTCATAGGGTGCTTTGTTACTACACAAATCGCACCCAGATGGTTAGAAAGACTGATCAGCTGTTTGTTTAATTTACCCATAGGAGAGAAGGGGCACCTGTTTCAAAACGGTGTTTGTCAAAATGGTTGACAGATTGCATTGTGTACTGTTACCGTAAGTACAACAAGCCCTTGCCTGAGGCGGTTAAGGGTCACTCCGCCAGACGTATGGCTGCCTCTACCACTTGTTTCCAGAATATGTCTGCTGCGGACATCTGTGCAGCTGCCATTTGGAGCTCTGTTCACACTTTTGTCCACCACTACAGTCTGGACATTGCTTCAAGACACAGGTTCAGTTTCATACTAGCTGTCCTTCAAGACCTTCTTTCATGAGCAGTCTGTTACTGCCTTTTACCTCCTCCCGGCTGACTTACGGTCAGTTCTAGGCTGTGAGAGGTTGTACTGGAGATGCTGGGGTGAAGTGAGGGTTGTGGGGCTGATACAGGAGTGTGGAATAGATCTTACTTCCAGGGTATCTCTTGCAGCAGCAGGCCATCACCGGTTGTACTAAGCTGTCAGGGGCCAGGACTACACAGAAACCTGTCTAGCTAGCAGTCTTCCAGAGGGGTCCACCCACCTCCAGTGTCAGCCAATCCTGTAAAAGGTGGGCGGCCCCCATACCTTCCCCAGTTCTTCCTCGCTATCGACCAGTGCACGTCGGACATCTGGTACAGCCGCAGCTACAGTCAACTGCCATTTTCCTGCATTTAACCGGGCTTTATTTTTCATTCTAATTTCAGTTTAACATAGATATTTCGGTGTTCTCACCAGATGGTTTATGTCTTCAAAACCTTCCTCATCTGCCAACCACGCCATGAAGTGTGGCAGTGGCAAACATTTCCCGGACAAGGACGGCCATTCTGCCTGGGTCTTGTGGCTAGGCTCAGACCATGAAATCCAGTCCTGCAAGGCCTGCCAGAAGTTCAGCTTGGCCACCCGCAGACATTGCCAGGAGATCCTGGAGAGCCACCTCCTAAAGCAGAAGGTCACCTCAGTGGAACAGGAGCTGCACACCAGGAGCTCCTCCGCTTCCCCAGCCCAGTTTTCAGGCTCTTTTTAATCTGAAGTCCTGGGACAAATCTACTGGGAAGCATAAGCATAGGGACAAGGACCAGGACTGACCCTAGCACGTCTTCTGCTCGCAGTCCCCACCCAAGGATTCTTCGGCCGTTAAACAGTCCTCCACCCTTGGGGGGGTCGACCTCCTTGGACCCCCACACACCTTAACTTTCACAGGGCTATCTGTGGCCCTGCCACCTGCCGGGTCTTCCTTGTGGGCGGTGGCCCTTTGGGACAGGGTACTCTGCATCCTGCCTCCCAGCCTCGGCTGTTCCAGATCTTGCTATCCACTGGCTCTCAGTCAGGTGGCTCGGCCGGAGTCTCTTCCACCAGCATGGGTACTACTGGCAACAGCCTCCTGGCTGCCTCCCTCCCTGAAACCCGCGCCACCGATGCCGGTTTTGTCCTCTGGGACTGCTGCCAGTTCTGCTCCTTCTTCTCAGGGGCAGATGCTGCAGGGCACCAGCACCTCCCAGAGACCGGTCTCTCCTCAGCCATCGCCCAGTGGTCGACTTCCGCCCTGGCGCCTGTCTCCCCGCAGCCGGTGCCCATTGACACCCCTCCAGTGTTGCCTCGACCAGCGCCTGCAGGGCCTATGCCCATCATCCCTCTGCTGCAGCCCGCAGGCTATACGGTGGCCCCACTCCCTCAGCCAGCATCTATGGGCCCTTCACCCCCCCCCCAGTCATCCCACAGGAGGTGGTAGTCTGGAGTCTCTTCTCCCTGCACCTGGACAGGTAGAGGGAAATCACCACAAAAAACTGGGTGCTGCAGCTCATTGACCTTGGCCACACTCTCAAGTTCCTGGAGTGGCCTCCAGAAAACCCACTGGGCAATTCCTCGTATCATCCTGGTCACACCCCTCTCATCCGGGAGGAAATCCAGGCCTTACTTCGAAAAATGGCCATAGAGTCAGTCCCGTGGTGTCAGCAGGGAAGGGTGTTCTACTCCCACTCTTTCGTGGTCCTCAGGCGGACGGGAAACCTTCAGCCCATCCTGGACCTAAGCCAGCTGAACCTGTTTGTAGAGTACAGACGGTTCAGGATGGTCACCCTCAGGGTTTACTGCCACTGCTGCATCAGGACTGGCTTTGTTCTCTGGATATGCAGGATGCCTACCTGCATATCAAGGTTTTCGCCTCCCATTGGTGCTTCCTCTGCTTCCACTTCCAGGGAGCGCACTACCAGTTCATAGCTCTGCCCTTTAGTTTGTCCTCAGCCTCCATGGTCTTCACCAAATGTCCTGCTGTGGTGGCAGCTGCCTTGAGACTGCAGGGGTTCAACGTTTTTCCCTACCTGGACTATTAGCTGCTAGCAGCCCCATCCAGGAACCATCTCCTTCAAACTCTTTCTCAAACCTGCAGCCTGTTCCAAGCTCTGGACATTACTGTCAACCTACCAAAGTCTTTTTTGACCCCCAGCTGGTGCCTCCTGTACATATGGGCAGTGCTGGACACTACCAAGGGGAAGGCCTTTTTACCTCCAGACAGAGCAGAGCATCTGATGGACAAGGCCTGTCTCCTCTACTCCAGCCATCATGTTCTGTTAAGGGTCTTTCTGAGGCTTTTAGGTCTCATGGCAGCAGCCATTGCCACAGTTCTCCTTGCCAGTCTGCATATGTGAATCCCTTAATGGACACTGCGGGTCCAGTGGGACCAGCACATGGATGACCTGGATCAACCAGTGCTGGTGTTGGGTCCAGTCAAGAAGGTCCTGTTGTGGTGGCTGGAGCCCAGCAACCTGTTTCAGAGAGCTCCCTTTTCTATAGCTACTCCTCAGCAGATCCTTACAATGGAACCCTCCGGCCTCGGTTGGGGAGCCCACATGGGGACCCACCAAACTCAAGGGACATGGTCCGAGATAGAAAGGGATCTCCACATAAATGTCCTGGAGATGTATGCAGTTCTGTACTCCTTGCAAGCCTTTCAGACTTGGCTCTCCCTAGGTCCGCTTTTGGTTCAGATAGACATCATGTGTGTAGTTTATTACATAAACAAGCAGGGGAGAACTCATTCCTATCCCCTGTGCAGGGAGGCAATGAGAGTCTGGTATTGGGCCAACTACCACAGTCGGGGACTCTCAGCTGCCCATGTTCCCAGCAACCAAAATGTCCTGGTGGATAGCTTAAGCTGCTCGCAGTCCAGAGCACACAAGTGAGAACTTCTTACGTCAGTGGTAGAAGACCTCTTCAACAGATAGGAGTCGGCCAACTTTGGATCTTTTTGCTTCTCCACACAACGCAAAACTGCTGTTTTCTGCTCGCTGGATCCAGGGCCTGTAGTTTTCCGGTGAGATGCATTGTTCCTCTTCTGGACAGGGAGGTTTCTCTATGCCTTCCCTTCCTTCCCACTCCTTCAACGAGTTCTGATCAAACTCCAGATGGAGGGGGCTACAATGATTTTCATCGCCCCTTCTGGTCTCGTCAGATCTGGTTCCCTTTGCTGCAGTAACTGGCAATGGAACCTCTGCTTTTCCTGTCCCTGTGCACAGACTTTCTCTCCCAGGAAAAGGGCACCCTGCTCCACCCAGACCTAAAGTCTCTCCATCTCCATACATGGCTCCTGAGAACATAGCCATTGCCAGATTTGGGGTCACCCCCAGAGTAGCGGATGTCTTGGTGGTGGCTAGGAAGCCCTCCACCAGCACCACTTTTTCTGTGAAATGGAGGCGCTTCACTTTTTGGGCTGCATCGCACCATTAGGATCCCTTCACCTGTCCAGAGGATCAGGTCATGGAGTATCTTTTGTCCCGCTCAGACTCTGGTTTGCGGTACTCCTCTATCAGGGTACATCTTTCTGCCATCTCTGCATACCATGTACCTATAGATGGGTACTCACTGGCCTAACTTGACATGTCCCGCACATTCTTGCGGGGCATCCCACCCTGCATTTGAAAACCCCAATCAGGTTCCCTGTCCTGCCTTGGGACCTTAATTTTGTGTTGGAAAAACTTACACTGCCTCCCTTTGAACCGTCCGTGTCTTGCGAGCTATGCTTTCTGTCATGGAAAGTGTTATTTTTAGTTGCTATTACTTACACTTGAAGGATTTGTGAGCTTCTGGCCCTCGTGTACAGAGCCTTATTTGTTTTTTCCCAAAGACACAATGCCTTTGCGTACAAATCCTAAGTTTTTTCTTAAGGTGTTGCATACCCTCCAACATTTGACAGATGAAAATAGGTACAGACTTACATTAAGTGAGTGAACCTAGCGGTCGTGGCGGAGTGTTATTCTGAGATCCCGAACACTGGGGAGGTCTCTGCCCCTTTCACTTACAACCTCTCCTGCTATCAGGGTTTGTAGGGGTGGGATTTTCAGTGGAAAAACTTTTGGGTGGCTCCACCAGTACAATAAACACAGTCATGCACATACACATGGGAAAAACATGAGGGAACTAGGAGGGAGAGCAGACCTAGTAGGAAGTACCTGGCTGCACTCATGCAATCCAGTTTGATTTGCAAGATTGCCGTTCAGCAGTCAGGCTGTTCAGACGGAGGTGTCCATGGTGGTTTTTCCTGTTTCTGCCCCATGTGTTGGCCTGCATCTAATGCGTTGGGGCGAGAGATTGGATGGTCGGCTGTAATAGTCACTCATTTGTGGCACGAGCAGCCAATATGGCGATTGCCATGAGGACTGATGCTCACACCCACATGCCTCTATAGCGGCCTGGCGGTGGCAATATAAGTCAAACTGTAGTCAAATAACTGTCAGACAGAGTCATGGATTTCAAAATTTGATACACACTGCAACTTCTGAGGATCCGATACCAAAGTAAGACAGCCGGTATTGTACCGGCCAAATCAGTACAGTTGGAGGGTCTGGTGGTGTTGGAGTTTACTTAAAATCAGTCCATCCACCTACCTGTTTATTTTCGGTAGCATTCCAATCAAAGTGAGGCATTGCTCCATACCTTGGATGTGCATAGAATCCTGAGGTACTATATACACCGGACTAATGACTCCCAGAAGTCCAGTCAGTTGTTTGTTTCTTTTGCCCCTGGGAAAGAGGGTGCCCCGCTGTTCAAACAGTGTTTGCCTAAATGGTGAGCCAGTTACATTGTCCATTGTTACCAGAAGTATGGCAAGAAACTTCCTAGAGGGATTAAGGATCATTCCACATGGGATATAGCCACTTCAGTGGAATGCTTCTGTAATGTGTCGGCTGCTGACATTTGTGCTGCTGCCACCTGGAGCATGATCCACAGTTTCACCAAACATTATAGTCTGGACATTGCCTCTAGGCATAGGGCCAACTTCGGCCTAGCTGTCCTCTAAGGCCTCCTGTCTTAGGCTGCTTTTTCTTTTGCATACCACCCGGGATGTCTGCCTGTTCTGCCAGAACTGTTTCGGACTTAATCCTACCAATGATGGCCTACTGCAAGAGATACTCTCAAAGTAAGATAGTACAGTTGCGAAAGAACTTAGCGTAACAGTAGATCTTCGAGAGGATCTCTTGCACCATGTCCTGCTTTCCCTCCCTCTTTCCCCCTTCTCCTGTGTCTTGCTCCCCTTTCCATAGGGGGGAGCCTTCTGCCTTTACTTTTTCTTTGTTATTGGGTTACCTCAGTTCCCCCCTTCTGACATCCTACTTATGGTCTTTGGCAGGAGAACTGAGGAGGGTGTGGAACTGCCCACCTTTTTTGCGATTGGCTAACGTCAGGTGTTGACGTTGGAGGTGAGTGGTTCCCTCTGGTAGACCACTAGCTAGAAAGGTTTCTGTGTGGTCCTGGCACCTGACGGCTTAGTCCTACTGGTGATGGCCTGCTGCAAGAGATCCTCTTGAAGATCTACTGTTATGGTAAGTTCTTATGTAACTGTACTGGGCAGATACTGGGGTGTGGGCAGTTATGTGCTGCCCTTTTTTTTTGCCATAGAGATATTTATTCTTCTGGGCAGAACCAGAAGGCTTTCAGTCGTGTTCTCGGGCACTGCTGGATGGTCACCTACTGTCCTCCATTAGTGCCCTCTTTTCTCTTCCATCTCCAGCCACAGCAGCAGGGCGAGACCACAGTGCCTCAGGCAGTGCTTCACTAGCCCGGTCCCCCCCCACTTCATTTACCTCCAAATTTACACCCTGGAGCCATGGCAGACATGGAGGTGCACATGTGCTCCAGAACTGCTGGCCCCATTCCACCCACATGCATACAGCCATTCCCTAGCATCCACGCTACCACTGGACCTCCACCCAGTGGCAGCCAAGAGCCAGGGATCTCCACCACCCCAGTCTGGTAGAGGAGAGTTGCCATGCAGCAGCTCTGTCCTCTCCCAGCCCTCCCCACCAGTCTCCAGCAACCTGAGCTGATCACTGAACTCGGGTAACTGATGTGGGAAAGATAAGGCGCCCAGGCGCCTCAGCCATCTTCACCACTGGGCTAGCCTGCTGCCAAATTTTTAACAACCCCCACTGGCCCTCCACTTCAGTGCCTGCCTTAGCTGCATCCCTGCACCCCCTCATGTGCCCTGCTCAAAGCCAGCCTCTCTGTACTGCTGCTGCCCTGTCTCTTGAGCATTTCAAGCCCCAAGCAAAGGTGCATCCCCAGAGCACTACAGAATTATATCACCACTTCCACACTTTTTCATTTTGAAAGCAACTGCAGTTATTGAGCATGGACTCCAATGCACCACCCAAAAAGTAAAAGAGATGGCTAACAGAAAACAAAGTTTCTTGCTTAATTATTTATATATATTTTTTTACAACACAGCCTGGCAACACACTACTGCCATTATTTATTTGCAGGAGATCGGAACAGAAGGAGGCAGAGAAGCTGAATGGAATACAGAGGGGGAAGAGTTCCTGGCTTGGTTGAAACAAAACCTGTCAGTGTTTTTATTACCCCACAGTCTAACAGCCTTTATATAACACTAGTAAACCACAGTACATCAGTAACCCCTCTTTGTTTGCACTTGAGCCACTTGCCCCGTAGTGTAGCTAATGACCATTTAGCACAAAACCATGATGAATGTTGTCATGTACCACATGTACATGGACTCGCTCTACCTGGCTCTAGGGCTGCTTGTCGCTTGTGTTTCCTGCCTGAGTGAGTCCCTCCCTGATGACTCCCTCAGCTCAGTCAGACAGACCTGATAAAAATCCTCTTCCTCCTCCTCTCCTGACAGACAGAGCTTTGGTCTTGTCAGACTCCAGTCTTCTTGAACTCTGTGACAACAGGTGCCCGACTCTGACCTCTGGCTCACATGCTAATGATCTGTCCCGACTCCCATCCCAACCCAAACCCCCAAATGCTGACTGCATTAACTAGCCACAGTTGGTGATGGGCGGATCAACTCCATAACGATGGAACTGCAGCAAGTTCCATACACTGTCTAAATGACGCTTTCAGTGCCAGCCCTGAACTCGCTGCATGGCACACTCTGTGCTGCCTCCTGGCATCACCATGACACTCAGTAATGGGTGGGGGTGGCTCTGTCGCCATGCATGATTGGCCATCAGAAACTAGCAGTTAAAGTGACTGATGGCACTGGTTGTGAGCAAGGCATGAAAGGGTGGGTGGGAGCGTGCAGTGAGCTGCCGGTGGCTGGACACCATTGGGAGAGAGCAAATACTTATGGGCTAGGCACTGTTAGTGATGCATGAGCAGAGTGCACATTTCATGACATAAACTGACCTCACCTCCCTCTCAGCTTCTCCAGTCCTCCTCGAGTCAGTTTTATTAGTGCTGGTGGAGAACATCAGACCATTGCAATATCCGTAGCGAGCTGCTATGGCAAATGTGTAAAGTTGTTACATGATGATATAACGCTTGCAAACGCTATGAGACACTGAGTCAACTCCTGCTATCTGCGTAAATGCGGTCCGACCAATTTAGCAAAATGATGATACAGTTAGTAGTTCATTTATATTGGGGGCTGTGCCTCCTCACTCCCCATTTAAAAAAACAAACAAAAAAAAAAACAGGGTGTGTGATTGAACTAGTAACTGTATCATCTTCTGGAATGAGTTACATGCAAATTTCCTAACTGTACTATATGGCTTGAATATACAGAAATCTGCCAACACCACTACATAAGCCATGGTTACGACTGACATGCCGGCCCCAACCAAAAAAATGAAATAATCAGTATAAACAAAAATAAAATGCGAGCAAGCAAACAATACCTCCCCCCACCACCACCACACACACACACACTCTTCCATCAACACAAGTTAACTTTGGCACATAAAGGAATGCAAAATACACATAAGCTCAAGCATAAGCCACACCAAAGAACATGATAGCCTGATGTAACTTTGCACAAGAAAATACTATTCACAGACTATTTACGAATTTGGTCCAACGTTCTCCACATATGCCAGTTTGTCATATAGGGTGGCAGGCCTGGGAATGCAGAACACTGCCAAAAAAAAAAGTCAGATGTAAACATTCCTATGTGCTGAAACTACTAGCTCATGCAAGCCAGTAGAGCAACTTTAGAGAGTTAACCACCAGCTCAAGTAAGCCTGTGCTAGCTGGCTCCAGCATATCTCTGGGTGTGGGTGAGTTACGAAGAAGATAATGGAGTGCAGGCCAGTTGTCTGGCAGACACATTTCTAACATCATTCTGTGGACGTTGGACATAATGCATTGTGTCAAAGTGCTAACGTCATTCTGTGGGCAAGATGCATTTTGTCAAACCCCTAGCTGCATTCTGTGGGCAAAATGTTAACATTACAAACTGCAACCCATGGATCTCGCTAGCTGCTGTATAAGTAGCTTATTTCACCTTGAAAAACAAAATAAAATGGCTTGAAAATTATGTATTCTTATGCTTTTGTTTGTTCTAACAATTTCTTTATTTTATGTTATTTTTTCTGCTTCTTTCCATCCACTGAAATGCTTGTCTGTCATTTGGTTCTAGGTCTGCTCTGTTTTATATTGACCTGACTGAAGGGAAATGCGGTAAGTGGTGTACTGTGTGTGTGCGTGTGTGTGTGTACGCTGAAATGTCGGTATGTGATAAGGGACCAAAGCACAGAAATGCATTCTCTGCTGCTCATAACTTTTAAACAGATCTTTATTTGACGCCCACTTTTTATTTTTTTTTGCATTATTTGTTTATCCCCCTACAAGTCCCAGAGCTGCCTCTCCTTCGGGCTGCCATGGTCCCAGACATTCCCCCACTATCCCCCTTCCGACCACCTACCTCACATCTGCAACCTTCCACAGTGTAGCCCGGTGTAACCCTTCACCGGATGGGTCCCCACTCCTCCGAGGTGGAAGGCACCAGCAGGAGGAACCAGCACACTATTTTTCTCGGTCCCGGGAGCTGCTGAGGTATTCTGTGGCACTCAGGGAGTCTTTGGAGGTGCCTGGGACCGGCAACCATCATCCGGCTAACTTCCGGAACGTTTTTTCCGTTTTTCTTGTTCCCCCTTTGCGTCGCTTCTTGCAGTGCCTCCAATCTCCATTGGGGGTCACTGCGTGAGCGAAGACAGTCCCTAACCCACCCTAGGATAGGAGAACAGTCCATCGGACGCTCGAGCCTGTCCTCCCCCTGCCGACCCCCGACGACATGTTCCCGACCCTGGGTCACCAGTGTGGGTCGAGGTAAGGTGCCAGCGCCTCAACCCTCTATGCCAGTTGACGCCCTTTTACTTGTCCATTTCCTTTTAGGCTTTATGATACCAGAATTAAACAGAGTATGGTCAGTGTGGTGGTGGTGGGGGAACCCCAGTGCTTTTCTTCTCATGTTGTGCCTTGCATTTGTAAAACATCAGCTCTGTGAATTTTCAGAGATTTCTTTAGTTCTGTGTTCTATGACTTACTAATTGCAGTAGTCAAATGGCAGTCAGTTAAGGCGGTGAATGGAGGGTATGTGTCCTCTGTCATCACAGGACGAGTCTGTGGGGGATACTACAGGGCACCAAGAATTCATTTTATCATGCAGTTTATCCAGGATAGCCCAGCTGAGATGCAACATCTGTTTTTATAGTGGGGTACTGCTTCTACCCAGTTCCCCAGCTGGATGTACTAGAGCACTGGGATGGCATAATGTGGACTGAGAGTAGAAAGGGTGCCACTGGATGCCAGAGATGGCCACCAGTAACAGTGGGGGGAGTGCCACTGGACACCATGGATACCAGAGTTGTTCTTTTTTTGAAATTTAGTCAGTTTTATCAATTTTTGTAAGAAGAATATACATCAGACAATCTGCAGTATACGACAGTGTACATTGATCAGGAAAATCAAAACAAAGATACAACCCCAACCCCCTCCTTCCTCTACCTCCCCATTCCACCCCCAAGGAGTGGTGCTAATATCCCTTTAGAAACAACCTTAAGGCTAATAGATGTAAGAAGATATAAGACAGACATCTGAGTGTGGTAATCAGAGAGCGCCCAGAGGAATCAGGATAAATAAAAAGTGTGAAGATTTTCCCCATTTTTTGTTAAATAGATGCAAACGGATGCTGGCGATCATGTGTTCATTCCGAAGGGAGAAGGAGAGTTCCTGTAGCCATTCGGAATATGAAATATGCGTCTGATCCAGACAGTGCCTAAGGACCATTTTTTTAACCATTAAGGAGATGAGGGCCATGTGATACTTTCTCTCCTTGACTGGGATCTGGGAGTGATCACCGATAACACTATTTCGGGAGAGAATAGGCCAGATAGTCACAGGAGGGGTCGCTCTGTTCCTCTGTTTGTACTGATAAGGAAGATACTTTCTCACAGGACCAGAAAATATGCAGTAGTGTGCCATCTGCTTTCACACATCTAGTGCAATTGGGAGAGGGGAGGTGACCCATTTTGGCTAACTTCACCAGAGTGTAATACATGTTGTTTAAGATATGGTACTGTGTGAGTCTTAGCCAGTCTTGAGTTAAGTAAGTGTAAAGATCTTTCCACAGTTTTGGCCAGTTAAAATTATCACCTGGGAGCAAGGATTCCCATACATTGGAGCCAGCCGAGGAATAGGAGGGGTGGGTGGTAAGCAGCCACAAGTACAGTCTCGATGTAGCATGGGGTTTAAGAGCCCAATCTTGAGCTTGACTAAGGAGGTCCTTGGGAGTAGAAGGTTTTGGAAAAGGACCAAATTGCTGTAGAATTAGACGCCGGATCTGGTAGAGTTTGAAAATGCACGCTGGTCCCAGTTGAAATTTCCTCATTAACTCCAGAGATGTCAGAAGAGAGGATTGGGAATAGAAGTCAGAAACACTAACATCCTGTGGTAATGGCAACCATCCAGGGGTTAATGGGCGTTTCTCAATTTTAATGTTTGGGTTAGAGAAGATGGGTTGTGTGTCATCTTTGGGGGGGGATGTTCAGGTAAGTACAAATTTGAAAGAAGACTTTAAGAGAGATACTGATTAGCGAGCTGGCTACTGGGTCTGGTAAAGTTTTCTGTGGAGCAGAGAATTGTAGCGGGTGAAAGATTGTGGACAGTAAAGAAGTAAGAATCTATCTGTAGCCAGATAGCGGTATAATCAGAGTCAGGCACAGGATGTAAATTAGAGAACCATTTTCCGCATTTGTAAAGGTGGCTGGCCCATTAGTAGAGTAAAAAATTAGGGTGTCGAAGTCCACCAAATTCCTTAGGGAGACCCAGTTTATGGTACAAGCATCTGGGTGACTTATCCAGCCAAATGAAGGAGGTAATCAAGGAATGAATACATTTAAAGAATGAGAGAGAGAGAGTATGATGTTAAACATGTTAAGGGGATAAAAAAGCCTGGGGAGGATATTCATTTTAATTATATTAATCCTACCCTATAGTGAAATAGGCAGAGCCTTCCATCTTATTAAATCCTGCCAGATCACAACCAGGAGATCCTCCAGATTCAGTTTCACTGTGTAGATGGGTCGGAAGTACGAGAAATGCCCAGATATTTAAGGGAGTGAGGAGACCATCGCATTCCAAAGGCTGCGAAATGTAACTTACTGACAAAATGATTAAGGGGATAAATTTAGGTTTTACTGAGATTATGTTTGTAGTTAGAGTAATGACTAAATTGATCAATCACATTCAGCACCTCAGTAAGAGAGTGAACTGGATCAGACAGAGGCAGTAGTATGTCATCCGCATATACCGAAATATAAAGTGAAAGATTATCAATGGGAATACCTCTTATATTGGGGGGAGGACTTGAGATGCTGAATGAGTGGCTCAAGATACAAATTAAAGAGAAAGGAAATAAGGGCAACCTTGACGTGTGCCAGTGTATAGGGAGAAGGTATGGTAGAAGACACCATCGCAGTAAATTTTTGCCGAAGAAGAGTTGTAGATTATTTTAAGCCATTGAAGAAATGGGCTAGAAAAGTCCATCTTCTGTAGGATAAGCCACAGGAAGGACCAGTCCACCCTATCAAAGGCTTTCCCCGCATCGAGAGAAATTAAGGCCATCGAGAGAGCGGAGGTTTGGGCTACCTGAACTAAGTGAATAATTTTATGAAGGTGGTCTGCAGACAATCTCCCAGGAACAAAACCCACTTGTTCTGGACTTAATAGCCTGGATCAGACTTTCCGGATTCGAGTTGCTAAGATTTTAATGTCGCAATTAAGTAAGGAAATAGGCCGATAACTCGCTGGATTGAAGAGAGGTTTGCCCGGTTTAAGAAGGAGGACCATTGTGGCTTCCAGAGGTGAGGGGTCCAATTCTTCTGCTGACAACATATATTGGTAGAGTCGAAGTAAGAGAGGAGACAGGTCATTACTAAAGAGTTTGTAGAAGTTCGAGGGAAACCCATCAGGGCCAGGAGCTTTATCTAGAGCTAAACTATTTGTTTCTGCCTCCACTTCTGCTAAGGAGATAGGAGCAGAAAGAAGAGTACAATGATGGTCCGTGAGATAGGGTAGTGGATCTGGAGTGGAGTCCAGGTAAGAAATCATTTCTGCGGTGGTTGGTGGGGAAGGGCGGCTGCCATGTAGAGTGGAGTAGAATTGTTCATACACAGCCGCTGTTTCCCTGGGGAGTGTTTTTAACTAACCATCTGGGGCAGAAAGTGAGGGGATAATCTGAGAGGTCTCCAGCTTCCGAAGTCGGAGAGCAAGCAGATGCCCTGCCTTCTCTCCTTGCTCTATGTATTTGGACTTGGTCTTTAGAATATTCAGCTCTCTCTTGAAGGAGATAGGCCTTGTCCCTGAGGGTTAATAGGGCCTTTAAAGAATCCGGAGAGGATATGGGAGAAAGAGATTGTTCCAAGGCATGTATTTGGGCAGGTGTTGAAAATGCTTCAGCTTCTCTGCGATGCTTCCGGGTGGAGGCCATACAGATGAATTTGCCCCTTAAAAAACATTTCAAGGCACACCATTCATGGTCTTGTCTCTTGGCAGAATTCTGGTTAGTAGAGATAAAGGATTGAATAAGACTAGAAATTCTAGAAGCCACCTGATCATCCTTGAGAAGCTGGGTGTTAAACTTCCACGAGGTATCACGCTGTTGATTGAAAGTTGGGGTTAGTAACATCCAGGCTGCTCCATAATCAGAGATCACAATTGGTTCAAGACCTGCATTACAAAGACCAGGGAATAGGGAAAGACTAGTAAGCACATAGTCAAGCCTTGAAGAAGTATGATGGGCAGTTGAATAAAAGGAGTTGTTACGAGATGAGGGATTGAGAGTTTGCCAGGGGTGACACAGACCCAGTAACTCCATGAACTCTCTTAAGGCTTGTTGTGCAGCTGAGGGAGGTCTGAGGACACAGGTTGAGCAGTTGAGATCCTGGGTGGGAGGGATATTCCAGGTCCCCCCACCAGGATGAAGGGAAGGGTAAGGAAGGGGGTCAGTTTATCAGCTAGCTCTATAAGGAAACTTGGGTCACCATCTACATGGCCATATCCACTACCTAAAACCACCTCTTGACGATCAAGTAACCCAGTAACAAATACATAACAACCCTGAGGGTCCAAAATAGTGTGGTCTGCTTGAAATGATGTGGTACGGCTTATTAGGATGGTGGCTCCTTTACTGGAGGCTGACTTCCCAGAGGTGAATACCTGGCCAATTCCCTGTCTCTGAAGTTTGACCACTTTGTGAGGGAGAAGGTGGGTTTCCTGAAGGAAACCTATCTGGGTATGGAGTATAGATAGCTTTTTTTATACCTGATGCCTCTTGAGCTGATCTCGGAGTACTCTTACATTCAAAGACACAAACTTAATTAAGTTATTAGCCATAATTATCACAATCCAGTGAGTTAAGACTGTACATAAACAAGTGGAAGCACACTCCGTCCCACCCTCCCAGACCCCCTCCCCTGCCAAGAACCTCTGATGGTTGAACCAAATAAACGACTGGTGTGAATCATAGACCTGAATGATTGACAAAACCAACAAACATATACAGCTCAAAGACCAGAATCCTATCAAAGCACAATTTGCAGAGGTTCGATGGGGAAACCCCTCGCCCTCCCTCCCATAGCCGACAGAGGAATATTACCAATTGTTTAATAGTCTGAGAGCGTGAAACTAACAGTGCTCCCCATAGTGAGGCAGGCACAGTATAGCACAAGTGATACAGTCCCATTTGACCTATCTTGTTTCCCCTCCCAGAAAAACTCCCTCCCCACAACAGAAACTATGTACAAAAGCCCTCACATAAAGCCAGGTATTTAGTGGCCTAAAGTAATTAAAATTAGAGGAGAGCTGTGACCCCAAGGCCCTGGAACTTACGTCAATTGAAAAATAGAGTCGACATGAGTACACCCCTGTGAAGCTAATATGGGTAGGAGAGCAGTGCAAGAAAGGAAGCCTCCCAAACCTCAACTCAGGCAAGCAGCAGTACTCTTGGGTGCTGCAGGCAAAAAAACAATTAGAAAGGTGTACAGGGCCCACCCCCCCATACTCCAGGATGTGATGAAAAACAACCCACAGAAAAGCCACACCCTGGGCCTAAGGGTGTAGGCAGGCATATGCACTGTACACATTTGAGAACAGTTTTGTTGCGTGCCTGTCACAAACCATATGCCTTTCTGTTAACATTTTCATTCTAATCTGTAGTATTTGGGTTAGTTTAGGCCACTGAGGAGTGTCTCTTCTCAAACTTATGTTGTTTCGGAGACAGATGACATGTATAACCTCTTTAGAGAGTAGAGGAATCATCTGACAACAATCTGACTTGTATGGAGGGGGGTGCCATTTGGAGAGGATGTGTACATTTTTTAATTGGGGGGTGCAACTTTTGGGGACTGTGTACAAAATGGAAATTTCTGGCTACACCTCTGCCCCCCCCAAATCCACCCACCCACACATCCACCTATAATGTCATCATATAGACATACAAATACAGATAAAATATTGAATCATGGGAGTAAATGAAGGTTGTTGGGCCTACTTGATTGTGATAGCCAGGGGAAGGCCCCTGCTGGTGTTGCTCCAGTGCGGTGCTCGGAGCCAGGGAGAAAAGTGGAGAGAAAAAAGCCAAGCAGGAAAGAGGTTGAAAGTGAAAAGCAAGTAGTAAGCTATAAGGTAAAACGCTGAGAAAAATACAGAGATCAGGAGGAAAACAGTGGAGATTGACTAGAGAACCAGTCGACCAGAAGGAGGAGAAACAGTTGTGGCTAGTTCCCATACGTGTAAGGGACCCAGCGGCGTCTGTGTGTCACATAACCCTGACGTTACATGCCGGTGGGTGTCATCTAGTTCAAATGGCACTTGCCGGCAAAAGTGAGCAGATGCAAAGGCTGGTAATGGACAATAAAGCGAGCACCGGCAAATTATACTGCAAGGACTTCATTTGTTTTGCCCTTTTCCCCTTTTTGGCTGAGGATTGTGTGCGCAGGTTTTTAATATTTTAATTTTAGGTGTTTTCCTTGTAAAATCATTTGGGTAATGCTTCCACCCAGGACGTGGTTATACATCTCATAAAGACTTCATTTATTTAAATTATCACAGTGAACTATGATCCTGTGTACTTAACTGCGCACCATCTATAGTTTCTACTTAAACATTTTAAATGATATTTGATTTTATTATTTTACGTTTTTCTACAAAATAACATACTGTGTGTACTTTGTTTTTTTGTCAAGCAGGTCAGCGGACTAGACAAGTTAATACCCATTTTCTGGCATGACCTGGTATTTATATTCAGTTTGGATTTAGCAGTTCTGTGTCTGTAGGTTAGGTGGAAATGTTATTAGGCACATACTTAATACAGTTTTACTGAACCAACAGATGAGATTGCTGCTGCCTATTCACCATGGGGCCTATGCATGACCGGGTGTGAATTACATGCTGGAGGCGCGTATCCCGTTTGCATAGCTCCGCACCTGCGAACTGATGTGCACCAACCAGTATTCACCAATGGCTGCTGCTACCTGTCCACGGGCCACTCCCTCCGCCCACAGGGAGGAGTCGTGGACCCATTGGGGCATCCAATAGGATGCCTGTCCTGAGTCCCACAGTAGATCACTTGCATGGGGAGGTCTGGGTGTGGGAATAGCCCCTGCAGGCACCTGGAACCGCACAACCGCGTACAGCCCTCTGAGCTGAGCGTCATGGGCACTGCGGTGCCCCCGAGCCGTCAGTCTGCCTTCCAACACATGGCTGGCTTGTCCCATATGGCCAAGGTCACCTCCTGCCCCAACACAGTGCTGCCCCGTCACCGACCCTGCCAATCACCCCAACCCCACCACAGTGCTGTTCAGCCCCAATCCCAGTACTGCATTGCCAACCCCCCCACTCTACCCCAGCACGTCATGCCCCAGTGCAGTGCAGTACCCCCGTACTGCCCTGTCACGGTCTGCGGCGAAGTTCCCCCCACCCCACAGCAGTGTGGCTGTGTCTGGGAAGTGTCCAGTACTGCACAACCCCCAGCCTGGTCGAGGCCCTCCTCATCATTAGTGGTCATTGGTCCCCCATAGCCCAGTAGCACAGACACCCCTCTCCCTTATACTCGCCCATCAGTGATGCTGCCCTGAATGGCCAGCAGCACAGCCTTCTACACACCTCCTCGACTGCTGGCTGTCCAAATGCTGCTGGGAGCTCTCTCCTATAGGTAGGAAGCATGTTCCCAGCAGCAGTTGGACAGCCAGTGGCCGAAACAGCATAAGGAGGGCTGTGCCGCTAGCCGATCTTGGCAGCGTCACCCATGGGAAGGTACGGGGACAGGGGGACTGTCGGTACTGCGGGGTGCCCACTGACCACCAACATGGGGATGGGGTACCGAGGGTGGGCCTTGTGATGTGTTGGTTGGGGCACCTGTGTGCGTCGGTGGGGGGTTAGTGCACATTGCTGGGACAGGGGCAGCTCTGTTTGTTTTGGGGGGGTATGCACTGCAGAGGACCGGCCTGTTACTTTTTGGGGGTGGTAGCACCAGTGGTGCTACTGCCAGGGCATGGGATGACATCCTTTGGAAAGGGGGATATGTATCCTGCCAGCGGGGGGCCTGGAAGCCACATGTCAGGGGCTGAGGGGTTTGAGCCATGCATTGTGGTTAGGCCGCCAAGTTGTGATGGGGCAGGGTGTGTCTCCTGCCATGGGGGGGGGCGCCTTTGCCTCTGGCTTGTGTGAGTGGCCAGTCGTATTGGGGGTGTCCCCGACCCCCACAGGGGCATGTGTGGTTTTCCGCTGTGTGTAGGGCTGGGTGCGTAGAGTGCTTGTGGCAGGGTCTCCCCGGCATAAAGGGCGTCATTCTACGCTCCCTGGTGCACAGCACTACATGCCTTCATGCATGCCGCGTAGTGCTGGCATGCCCCCGCCCATGGTGCATCGCTGTCCCTGCAGCCGGGAGATCTGGTGCGTAGGGGCTGCTCACCCTGTTTCATGCATCCCGTGTGGGGAGCGGAGTGGCTACGCGCCACAGATTCACAGTGCATAAGCACTCTGCCCATTCATGCATAGGCCCCCATATTTGTGGATCTGGTGTCAGTTCAACTGAATAGGACTTGGAGAAAATCAAACAGGACTTAATAAAAATCACAAAGGAATTAACCGTGAAGCGATCTTGGACACTGCTCCCCAACCCCCATGCAATATCCGCAGTTACAACAAACAACTGGCTGTGTACAAACAAACGTGTTACATTTGTGAATAAGGCCAGGATTACGCAGCGCTAATCCACATACCGCTACCTCTTTTTATTAGTAGTTTTTTCTTGTTCTTTTTTTTTTTTATTCCTGTTTTGTCCCCATTTTCTTCCGGCATGTACTTTGTACGTTGAGGCGCGCACATCATATACAGGCTCAGCCCCTTCTGCCCCACACCTAGCTATCATTGCTGCCCCCTCCTGCCTACGCATCCCACCGGATCTCCGCCCGATGGGAGTGGAACTACAGGGGGGTGGGCAGCCACCCCAGGAGGGGAGAGCTGCCTAGTGACTGCCCAATCCCGCCCCCCCCAATGCCGGCTCCCTGATGACCCGAGGGCCTTCCTGAACACAGGTTGCCTGCGTAACGCAAGGTAAGGCATTCAGCACCTCAGCACCTCACCCGTACCACTACCTCTAACCCTACTAGTGCCACCCCGACAGACGTCCCAGAGAATGGCCCGGCAATGAATAGTGCAGGTGAGCTGTTCGGAATTCACAAAACCAGCCATGTAAATTAGCCCATTGGGATTGCAAAGTGCTATTTGCTTCCCATTATGGGCCCGTATACATTGGCTGGGGCGGAGGTTAACAGCCCCCCCTCCCCCATTGCTGGCTGAAGTATTAAAAAAATAGTTTACCCTGGTGCCCAGTGATTCCTCCCCCCACCCACACTGAACCCCTCCCACAGTCGCCACCCGTATAAAATAAATCGGTTACCCTGATGTCACCCATGCATGCCTGTTCCATAAATAATACTTCCCTGGTACCAGTGCCCCTGCCCCCCGATCGCCAATCGGAGTATAAAAGAGTAAGTTGTTAATTGGAGGAATCCTCTTAAAGCAGGCCAACACTAGTAGGACTTAGCTGCTCGGCACTAGGACCACTTGGAAAACTTTCTAGCCAGCAGTCTGCCATGGGAACTGCCCACCCCCAACATCGGCCTTTGATGTCTGCCTATCCTATAAAGGTGGGCGCCCCCCACACTCCTCAGTTTTTTGCCACTGTCGACCAGCGCACACGGGACCTTGATGGTCTCCGCAGCATCAATCAACCGCCATTACTCACACTTGATGCACTCTTTTTGTTTTCCTTTTATTCCAGTAGTAAACATCAAATTTTCAGTGTTTCAGCCTTCAGATTTGTCTTCTCCACAAACCTCATCTCCCGACCACTCCACTAAATGTGCCAACAGTAAACAAATTCCTGAAAAAGATGGCCACTCTGTGTGCATTCTCTGTTTAGGACCTAGCAACGACACTGAAGCCTACCAGGTTTGCCAGAAGTTTAACCAGGACACTCGTCCACGTCTTACAATTCTGGAGAGTCATCTTATCATGCAGAAGCTGGTTATGACAGAAAAGGAGCTGCAGCCAGGAGCTCTTTGGCCTTGCCAGCAGTATCTTCCAGGGCTTCTTCCTCTGCACAGTTCTGGGAAAAATCTGGTGGGAAGTGCAAGCATAGAAACAAACACCAGGACCAGTCTGCTTTCTGCTTGCGGTTGCCACACAAACCTTCGACCGCCTCTGGGTCACCCTCCTGTGGGGAGACTGCACCGTCTGCCCTGTCAGCCCTTTCCTCTTCTGGGCTACTGGTGGCACTGCTGCCCTCCTCATAACCAGTATCAGCAGTAGCTCTTCGGGGCAGGGGACTTCATTTCCAGCCCCTGAAGCTCAAGCCCTTTTCTTCCATGGGCTGTCAGCCAGGAAACTTGGCCAGTGCTGGTGCCTCTGGCATCGGTTCTTTGACCCCTGCCCCTCCCCCGGCCAGGGCACTGCCTGTGTTGGTCTTCTCTATGGGACCATACGTCAACCCAGTCAGTGCCCGCAGCAGGCTACTGCCACCACTTCTAATCTTTCATTGCCTCTGCCTTTGCCTGGGCAGTCACCATCCCCCCAGATACATGCTTCACCAGCTTTGCCTTCTCCTGGGTGCTGTTGGCTAATGCTCGCTGGATCACCACCGGTCCTGCTGCTGCCTCAGCCTTTGGGCCTGACGCCTCCACGTCCTGTGCCTGTGACATCCACATTTCTAGTGCGAGTCTCATAGCTGGCACTAGCTAGTCCCTCACCTGGGTACCCGCCACTGTACTTGATGCCAGCTTATGCCTATCACTGGTTTATAATTTTCCTTTCCTAGTGGATTACAATGCTCCATTTTCTGCATGGCTGGCATTTGTTCTGAAGCAGACCCCTGCTCCTCAGCCTGCCTCCAGCATCCCTCGGTATCTCGAGGGAGACCCTCTACCCTAGGGCCGATCTGGTGCTGGCAGCCCGCGGACATCAGTGTCCTCAGGCTGTCAACCCGATGTAGGTACCGGCTCTTTCATGGAGTGCTCGATGCCTGAGCGCGATCAGGAGGAGATGTATAAAGATGACTCTGTCTGCATGGAGTCTTTCTCTTCACCTGGGGAATCTACAGAGGCTGAGGAATCATCTAAAGTAGTTTCTAAGTTGTCATTCCCCCTTCCAAAGATCCATCATTCAGGGATATCATGTGCCACATCCAGACCATCATAGGCTGGGAGATGGAGGACCAGGATCACAAGAGGTGCCAGCTGGCTACTTACTTGAGGTAGTGGAATGCACTTCCAGTGGTGGTGCCACCCCTGGTTGACTCTTACAACGATATCACCAGGGCAGCTTGGAATCACCCATCCTCTATTCTTTCTTTGCCTAAGATGGTGGACAGGCTCTACCATACCCCTGCAGACAAGCCCTTTCTGGGGGGCCACCCTAAGCCTGACTCCGTAGTCATTAATGTAGCACATGACCGTGCTAAAAGACCCAAGCACCTTAGTACCCTTCCCCCTGATACGGAGCCCAGGCAGCTAGACCACTTGGGTAAATGCGTTTTTGCGCCCGCTATCATGTCTATCCAGGCCAATAATCACCTTGCCCACATGGTTCAAAATCAGAATGTTCTCTGGGACCAAGCCAGGGACCTTGTGCAGGCATTGTGGGAGGACCCCTCTAAGACAAAGCTCGCTTAGCTTCTTAAATCAGGCTCTGACGGTGGCAGTCATGTTCTCAAGACTATCTGTAATGCCGTAGACCCCTCAGGCATGGGAGCAGCAGCTGGTGTCCGCCTGCGACGCCAAATTCTGGCTCTGGGGTTCTGGTTTTGCCATGGATGTGCAGTCCAGCGTCTTAGATGCCCATTATTGGGGCACTGTCCTCTTTGGTGGAGATGTCCAGAACATGATCTCCAACATTCAGGAGTCGTGGAGTGATCTCCGGATGGTTCACTCAGTACCACCCTTATTTTCAGGCCAGTCAGTGCCCTTCCTTTCACCATCCTGCTTGCAAAGACTGCAAGAGGTCAGGGCAAGCACAAGGTGGCATCGGTCCCCTCTGCCTCCAAGGTCCCTCGAGCACCTGTGGCAGTCTTCCAGGCATCCTTCCTTACCTCTTGACTACTTACCTGATACCTCCCAGCCGAGATTCTGGGGAGGCTGTCGGGGTTCGGTTCTCCCTCCACCTCGGCAGGTGAAGACACATAACCGTTTACAGGCGGTTGCTTCAGATCATCAAACACGGACACACTCTAAAATTTCTAGAGTGGCCTCTAGAAAATCTTATGACTCTTGCCTGGGAGGAAATTTAGGCTGTTCTGCAAAAAAAAAAAGCCATAGAGCCTGTCCCTCCAGCTTAGTGAGGATAGGGGTTTTACTCCTACTTCTTTCTGGTCCCTGAAAAGATTGGGGACCTATGGACCCTTTTGGATCTGAGCCATCTGAACCTGCATAAAGAGTACAAATGTTTCTGGATGGTCACCCTTCAAGGTTTGTTTCCCCTTTTGTACCAGGGGGATTGGCTGTGCTCTCTGGACCTGCAGGATGGCTGTTTATATATCCAAGTCTCTCTCCTGCCCATTATCGCTTTCTCTGCTTCCATTTTCAGGGGCCCCATTTTTCGGTTCCAGGCCCTCCCTTTTGGCCTTTCTTCAGTCTCCAGGGTCTTTACCAAGAGCCTGGCAGTGAGTGGTGGCGGCAGCCCTGAGGAGGCAGGGCATCCACATGTTCTCCTACCTAAATGATTGGTTTCTAGCAGCCCCCTCCAGAAATTGTCTGCTCCAAATCTTGGAATGCACCTTTTGGCTGTTTCAGGCCTTGAGGATCACCATCAGTCAGCTGAAATCCTGTCTCTCTCCATGCCAATGCCTCCAGTACATGGGGCGGTTCTGGATACCGACTAGGGCATGGTCTTTCTACCAATGGACCGGGTGGCTTACCTGATGGAACAGACCCGCCTGATCTAACTCACCTGGTCCCGGCCAGGGTTTTCTCTAGCACTTTGTGTTGTCGATAGGTAATCATAACATCTGGGTATTGTGTGCCCTACCAGGTGACTGACACAGCCCAAGCTTTAGAATGTAGGGCACATGAGGATTTCAAGCAGTAGCAACTCCCCAGTTCAGCTGTGCCATTCAGAGGGGACAGAGCTACTTTTATTTTTCATAAAGATTTCAAGACTACTTTGGGGCTGCAGTTCTGCACAGCAGGTTGTGGCTACCTGTTTTCAGTGAGCCCCCTCTAAATTAAAATCGTGCCTGCTAAGCTGTGGCCTTAAAATTGAATAACTTGCCTTCACATTTGTCTGTGGGGATTGGGAGCCTTTTTCTGCCTTGTTAGGGTGTTTTAGTGGTCTCTAAAGGTGCCATAGGTGGGTATAGTTTCATTTATTTCTGGGAGTGTAGGTTTTCTGTCGGGATCCTTTGGCTTTGGTGTGGCCCCTTCCCAGGGTCAGATTCTCACAGTGGACGCTTCCGGTCTGGGATGGAGCACCTATCTGGCTGTCCATCAGACTCTGGGCACTTGGACGGTGTTGGAGCAGGTTCTCCATATCAACATCTTGGAGATAGAGGCCGTCCTTTATGCTCTGCAGGCCTTTCGGTCTCATCTCTTCCCCAGTCCACTGCTGGTGCAGACAGACAACTTGTGTGGTGTACTACATCAACAAGAAGGGGAGACTCTCTCTTACCCCCTGGGCCATCGAGCATGGTCTGGAGCTCTTGGCCGTACATGTTCCTGATGGACAGTCTCAGCTGCTCTAGGATCAGGTCATGGGCTTATGAGTGGAAACATCTGATCACGTTAGTTGAAGATCTTTTCGACCGGTGGGGTCATCCAGAGTTGGACTTTTTTGCGTCCCCATTCAATGCAAAACTGCTTTTCTGCTTGCTCGATCCCAGGCCTGGTGAACAACACTTCCTCCAGTTGATGCCATCTCTGGGCCTTACACAAGTTGTTACTTCTGCCACTCACAAACATGGTCACTCTCTTGACCTAGTCTTCCTCCTGGGGATCAAAGTTTTCGATCTGGGGGTGGAACCTTTCAGTCGGTCCAATCAATACACCGTTGGGTTCAGTTTTTGCACCCCCCTCCTTTGTAGGCCTACCCCTGTGGAGATGGTCAGGTACTGCCCTTTACGAGATGTAAGCTCTGAAGGCCTGGCGGTGGCACTTGACCTATCAGTGCTTCCTGGAACAAGCAGTGACCCAGATGCCTTGGTTTGGCTTATAATAAGGCCATCTCTACAGCTCTGGATGCCGTTGCTCCCGTCCATGTTTATCCTCTCTCCCTTCACCCTCGGTTCCCCTGGTTTGATGGGACCTTGAGGGAGATGAGACGACAATGATGAAGACTGGAGCGTTGCTGGCGAAAATCTACCCTAGATGCCGACCACCTTAAATTGATAGAACATTATCAAGTCTATCAATCTGTAGTCACCTGTAAGAAGGCAGAGTTCCTGTCCCGGGAGATTGTGGCTGCTCAGAACCGACCGGCTCAGCTCTTTCAAACTGTAGACAGACTATGCAGCCCAGCCTGCCTGCAGGCTTGAAGAGCCTTTTCACAAGTGGAGTGTGAAGAGCTTGCTCGATTCTTTGCGGCTAAGGTGGCTGACGTCAGGGGCGGTGCCCCAACCAGCACACTCAATGGGAAATGCTATGGATCAGCTCTCGGTCACCGTCCCTCAGTTCTCCTGGAGTACCTTCCATCAGCCATAGTTCAGCAATGCCATACGGATTGTTCAGGGTATGCACCTTATGTGCCGTAGTTTGGATCCGGGCCCAACTACTCTAATTATGGGTTGTTGTGATACCATCGGCCAGGTCCTAGCACTGATAGTCTGGTGCTCCCTGAAGGAGGCAGTGGTAACACCCCTCCTGAAGAAGCTTCTCTGGACCCAGACTACCCTGTCAACTACAGACCAATCTCTAACCTTCCCTTTATGGGAAAGGTGATTGAGAAAGTAGTGCCCTACAACTGGAGAACCATTCGATCATCCATGACATCTATGAACCTCTCCAATCCGGTTTCTGAAAGAGGCATAGTACTGAGACTGCGCTAGTTCGGGGTGCTCAGTGATCTCCTGGTGGCAAGAGATTGGAAGAGCCACTCCATCCAGGTTCTTCTGGATCTCTCATCAGCATTTGACTCTGTGGAACATGGGGTCCTTCTCGAATGCCTGAGGTTCATCTGTGGCCTGTCTAATACAGTCCTCAGGTGGTTTAAATCTTTCTTCTCTGGCAGAACTCAGATGGTGGTGTCGGGGATTTATTCTTCCAACCCAGTCTCTCTGCCATGTGGGTTACCTCAGGGTTCGGCGTTGTCCCCCATGTTGTTTGCAGTGTACATGCTTCCCCTCTGTGACATTGTAAGAAGGTGTGGGCTGACGTTTCACTGCTATACTGATGATACCCAGCTCTACCTATCTTTTATACTCGACCAGGATAGAGCTCTCTCAGTATTTAGCAACTGCTTCGCTGAAATCCAGGGTTGGATGAATTCAAGCTGGTTGAGGTTAAACTCTGAGAAGACTGAGGTGATGGTTGTGGACCCAGGTCGTCGGATAGAGGTGTTGGGAGTAGGTTTGCCCTTGGGACTTTTTCTTGGAGGCTCCCAGCTCCTTACTTCTGAATGGGTACGAAACCTGGGGGTGATTTTTGACGATGGACTAACATTGCAATTGCAGGTGTTGGCGGTCATCAAATCATCCTTTTAACATCTGAGGAACATCGCCAGGGTTAAGCACCTAGTTCCGTCTGGTGACCCTCCTACATTGGTCCACGCCTTTGTGACCTCACGCCTCGATTATTGCAACTCCGTTTATCTAGGGCTACCTGGAGTTGATATCTGCCACTTGCAGCTGGTGCAGAACGCTGCAACCAGGTTATTAACGGGAACTCCCCAGACTTCTCACATCTCTCTGGTGCTGTGCAAACTGCACTGGCTGCCAGTGCAGTGGCTGATCACCTTTAAAGTTGGACTTCTGACTTAGAAAACCCTACACGTACTAGGCCCGGACTACCTGAAAGAGCTTCTGGTTCCTTACTGCCCCAGGCTAACGCTCCGGTTGGCTGACGGGTTGCTAGAGATTCCAAAGTTTTCTTTAACATTTTTGGGGGCCCGTGCATTTATGTAGACAACCCCAGCCCTTTGGAATTCTCTACCCCGTCAGCTATGGGAGTGCACGACCGTGGAGGGATTTAAACAGGCCCTAAAGACCCATTTATGGCATCGAGCCTACTCTGTATGATAATATTTTTATTTGAATTTTATGAAACTCTGTATTTTACTGTTTTATTGTATCCTCTTTTATTTCATTCTTACTGTAAAGGCGCCTTGATTTTTAGAAAGGCGCTTTATAAATAAAATATTATTATTATTAAAATATTATTGTAGTGGGACGCATAGTCCCTCTCCTGGAGGGGGAGGTTTCTATATGCCTTCCCACTCCTGCATAGGGTTCTTCTACTCAAGCTCCAATTGGAAAGGGCGGAGGTAATACTCATAGCCTCCTTCTAGCTGTGTCGGATTTTGTTCCCCTTGCTGTAGCAGCGGGCGGTGGAACCTCCAGTGCTGTTGCCCCTGAGCACTGATTTGCTCTCCCAGGACTGGGGTTTCCTGGTCCATTCGGGTCTCTGCATCTCCATGTGTGGCTCCTGTGGACCTAGCTATCGCCTACTTTGGAGTGTCGTCTAGGGTCCTAGATGTCCTGGTGGCCACTAGGAACCCCTCCACCAGGGCCACTTATACCATAAAATGGAAATGTTTCACCCTTTCGGCTGCTTCACGCCAACTGGGCCCGTTCACCTGCCTGGTGAATCAGGAGTTGGAGTACCTTCTCTGTCTTAGACTCTGGGTACTCCTTACTTAAGGTGCATCTTTCTGTCATCTCTGCATACCATGCAGCTATCAAGGACAGGGCTGTGGCTCAGCTTGAGGTGTCCCACACCTAACTGTGGGGCATTCTGCATCTGAAACCTCCTATTCGGGACCTGATCCCTCTGTGGGACCTCAATTTTAAGCTGGAGAAACTTAAGTTGCCTCCCTTTGAACCAGCCGTGAGTTGCAAGCTGTGCTTTTTGTTGTGGAAAGTGCTGTTTTTGGTTGCTGTTATTTCTGCTCAAAGGATTTCCGAGCTTCAGGCTCTCATGTGTAAAGAGCCTTATTTGGTTTCCCACAAAGACGGAATGTCTTTGCGTACTAATCCTACGTTTCTTCTCAAGGTGGTGTAGAAGTTTAGGTTGACCCAATCAATCTACCTTCCGGTTTATTATCCTGAGTATTGTACTGTAATCAGGGTGGAGGCTTTGCTCCATACTTTATCTGTACGTAGAATACTGTGTTACTATGCGCACCCCACCAAGGCTTCAAGGAAGTCTGACCACTTGTTTGTTTCATTCACAACCCAACAGGGAGGGTGCCTCTATTTCCAGACAGTGCTTGTCTAAGTGGTTAGCCAATTGCATTGTTTAATCCTACCAGAAGTACCACAGGGACCTTCCAGGAAGGGTTAAGGGCAGTTCCACCAGGGGTATGGCCACTTCCATAGCTTGTTTCAGAAATGTGTTCACTGCAGACGTTTGTGCAGCTGACACCTAGAGTTCTGTCCACACCTTCACCAAGCATAACAATTTGAACATCACCTCTCAGCACAGACCAGTTTTGGCTTTGCAGTTCTTCAGGGCCTTCTCTCCTAAGCCATTGGCTGCTGACATTTTTCCTCCTCCAGGTGCTGTTATCCAAGTACTGCTTGGGACTCTGTCTTACCAGTGCTGGCCTGTTGCAAGTGCTTTCCTTGAAGTAAGACAATGCAGTTGCAAAAGAACCTACCATAATAATAGATCTTCGAGAGAAGTTTTTGCAGCAGGCCCTGCTTTCCCTCCCTCCTTTCCCCGGCTGTCTTTGCTAGTCTTCTGTTCCACTCACACTTTTTATGTTTTACCTTCTTTGGCTCTCACCAGCCCCCTCAGTTCTCCATTCGCTGCCCACTTGGGGTCTCCAGTGGGCAAACTGAGGAGGTTGTTTGGGACTGCTCGCCTTTATAGGATAGGGCCATGTCAGAGATTGATGTCAGTGGTAGGCGGTCTTCCGTGGTAGACTGCTAGCTGGAAAGTTTCTGTGTGGCCATGGCACCTGGTGGCAAAGTCCTATCAGTATTGGCCTGCTGCAAGAGATCCTCTTGAAGATCTAGTGTTATTCCTGGTGGTCTAGTGCGCCCCGATGATCACCAACTCGATAGATAATGAAGAATATCTTTGGTAATCTAGTGGACTCCCTGCCCCCACTATGGATGAGGGATAGATGAGGGGCAGAGTGGTTGGTCTCTACCTGACAGGGTGGAGGGTTGAGTCCACTAGACCACCAGGGAAAACGTTTTGTTGTAGTATAAGGGGAGATCAGGGATAGACAGAATGTTCCGTACATCACCAGGATATTTTCATGATCTATTGGGCCGGCGATTAGGTGTGTGGAGGGGGGGGGGGGCACTAGACTACCAGCTGTAATCTTTATTACATATTGGGTCAGCGATCAGCCGGGATGCCTGTGGGGTTAGCGCTATTGGGGTCCGAAGTAACGATACAGGGGTTACCACTGCATCGTCCTGACTCTATCCATAGTCGAATAGTGTGGTGTACTATTCGACTATGAATAACAAGCTTACACACCTGCACAGTTGCAAAATGCAACACAAACCTTCGGGCTGAGCTTTGTGTTTTGTGTGCGTGTATCTAACCCCTTGCCTCTTGCAGCAAGCTGACCCAGTCCTGCCTTTCCCAGAGTGAGCTCTAGTAGAGAGGCTTCATGTGAGAAACAGATGTATTGACGGAGTAAGAAAAGCCCATGTAGCTATGGTGATGGTGCATTCTGCAGACGAACCATATGTGTCTTATGCACAAAGAAAATAGCCTTCACTTTTACTTGTATCCAGGGATAAACCAAAAATGATTACCTATTTATTTAGAAGGAATAGACCTGCTCTATACAGTGCTGATTGGTAAATGAAATGGGAATGTCACTTTCCTCCTTAGGGCTCAGATATAAGAATTCAAAGTAGCCACATGTAACTATCCACAACCCTTTCAGTTTGCTGCAATTGTGGGCATTGTTTGGGGGAGCAGTGTCCAAGACTGCTTGATGGTTAATCCTTTGTGATATTTATTAAGTCCTGCTTGATTTTCTCCAAGACTGCTCAGTTGAACTGACACCAGACCCAACTGAGAATATCCGCTTGTGCGGCGAGTCAGCAGCAGCAATCTCATCTGTTGGGTCAGTGAAACTGTAGTAAGTACTTGCCTAACAGCTTTTCTACCTAGTCTACAGATATGCGGATAACTGCATATAAATCCCAGGCCATGCCTGAAAATATGTATTTACTTGTCTAGTGTGCTTACCTGCTTAACAAAAAACAAACGACTCACAGTATGTTATTTTGAAGGAAAACATCAAAGAATAGAATACCATTTAATTTTGTAGAGAGTCTTTCATCCACAATTATCTGAGAATGAGTGGAAACTATAGATAGTACACAGCTAAGTACAGGATCATAATTCACTGGGATAAGCAATTTAATACATTTTTATGTGATTTATAACCATGTCGAGGATGGAAGTAATCAAGGAAGTATTTTTTTTTTCTTACTCTTTACACGCCCCCTACCCGCAGTGCTCCCACTCTTCGGGAGACAGCTATGACCTTATAGCCTCCGCCCTCTTACCTGGAGTCCAGTGCAGTCTATCCTCCATGTAGCCGTGGCTATGTCCCCCAGGCAGGCGCGGGTAGAGGCACCCTGAAGTCCTTCTTGTTCTCGTCGGGATGCTGGTAACGGGACAGGCAGGGACACCGGAATCGGGGCCTGGTGCTCTGTCTGCTGGGAGTGCTGCGGGTTGTTTTTCCATTTTTCTGTGGGAGTGGCGCATGCCCTAACATCAAGGCGTCTCCGCCGACGTCCTCCACTCCCAACCCTCTCTTTATGCTCGTGCGCTTGCTATGCCTCCGGCTTTCACCAGAGGCCAGTCAGGTGCCGAGCATGTGCCCCCCTCCCTCCCAGGAGAGGAGAACTGTCCTTCGGATGCTCAATCCTCTCCCTCCCCTGCTGACCCGGGCCTGTTCCCGAACCTGGGTCGCCGGCGTGGTGCGAGGTGTGGCGTCCAGCGCCTCAACCCTCAGTGCCACCGGCCCGGCCCAATCAAGGAAGTATTACCCAAATTATTTTACTTTAACTTCTTTAACTACAGAAACATGTAGGAGTAAAATAACAAAAACCTGCACACACAGTCCTCTGCCATAAATAGAAACAAAGCAAAAAATTAGCACAAATCTTTACAGTACAAACTGCCTTTGCAGATGCTCGCCGCAACTTCTCATCTTTTGCAGTTGCTATCCTTTCTTCCCATTTCCAGCCTCTTGCCTTTGCCAGCAAGTGCAGTTTGGAATGGGTGATGTATGCCAGCATGTAATGTCGGGGTCACATGACATGTGGATGTCGCTAGGTCTCTTATGCTTATTGGAACTAGCCACGGCTCATGGCTAGTTCTCATAGGTGTAAGGGACCTAGCAATGTCAACATGTCATGTGATCACTTTACATGCTGGCAGACAGCACCCATTGCAAAGAGCTAGCGGGTGCCGAGGCTGGGAAGTAAGGTGAGCAGCTGCAAAAGCTGATTGTACTGTAAGGATTTTTGTGTTTTGAGTTTCCTTATGGCTGAGGATTATGTGTGCAGGTTTTGCTGGCAAAACATTTTCAGGTGTGGCACTGGTGTCTTGCTCCTTGACCCCCAGAGTGTTCCTGGCCCGAACCAGGGCGGATTTGGAACTTAGTCTCCACATTTAAGTGCAGTACATTGTCTTGATGGCAGTGACCTATATACCATGCGAACACTCCAACGCCCAGGAGATCAGGTACACAACATTTTGTACGTTTTCCTGTTTTCCAGCATGTGCACCCACAGACAGGGAAAGGGGCTACATTTATTCAGTATAATAAAGAAACGATTATGTAGTGAGTTGGGTTTACGGGGTAACATTGATGGGATGCCAATGAACAGAGATCAGAGGCAGTGTGAGAAGTGCAGAACAGAATAAGGTCCTTAACAGTTATGGGAACTAGCACTTTCATACTATATTTAATAGTTCCAGTGACTGAAAAGACCCAACAGAAAAAAAAGAATACAAAGCAGAATGGACTAAGGTCCTGTACCATTATGGGAACTAGCAGTTTCACAAATGACTGAAAAGGACCAACAGAAAAAATGGAATACGGTGCAGAACAGAATAAGGTCCTTTACTGTTATGGGAACTAGCAGTTTCACATTGTGTCAGATAGTTCCCATAACCGAAAAGGACCAACAGAAAAAATGGAATACGGTGCAGAACAGAATAATGTCCTTTAGCATTATGGGAACTAGCACTTTCACACTGTATCTGATAGTTCCAGTAACAGAAGAGGGCCAATACATTGCAGAACAGGATATGGTCCTTATTTCTTATAGGAACTAGCTGTTTTCTAAAAATGTCAGCTAGTTCCAATAACCAGAAAGGACCAAGCAGAATGAGGTCCTTTGATGGTATGGGAACTAGTAATTTCACTGCATGTTGGCTAAAATCAATGACAGGAAAGGACCTGACCACTAGAGGGTCACAGGGTCCCTGGCTTTTATGGGAATTAGCATGTTTGTTTAGAGCAAGCTAGTTCCCATAACAGGAAAGGAACAGACAACCAAAGATCCTTTCAGATTATGGGGACTAAGCACGACTGAGGAGAAACTGTGAGAGTAGAAGGGAGTGGACCCACCATCACACGGGGAGGTTTTGTCACCAGACGCACTGGCTAAAGATGCACCTTCAGCATTCATAGAATAGAAAAAATAAAAGCACTGAGTGGAAAGAGAGAGGGACGATTTGGCGACTGGTAACCCTAATTAAACAAATCTAAGACCCCAAATTAAACTGTATGTCCCCTTACAAAAGACGTAGATGGTATAGCCCAGTTGTTTCAGGTAGGAATGAAAATACAACCAGACACAGCCCAACATAAATTCACTCCCTCAGGCAACCAGGATTAGAGTCCAGAGTTCCTTGTAGGCCATATCGAACAGCAATGGTAGAAATAAGGTCCAGTACATATTTCAGGCCCCAATTCCCAGTAGGACTCAGAGACTTCAAGCAGCAAGAAGAGCCAACAGTTCGAGGGTGTACTCCAAGGGTATCCATTTGGATAACAGTCACAGGGCCAATGGTGAGTTCAACATTGCTTCATTCAGTGCTACAATACACAGTTATGTTCGCAGAGGGCACAAAGGCCAGACCAGTAATGTAGCAAGCACACAATCACGGATCTTTGAATAGATCTGGGAGTCGAGGGGACTAATTCCTTCGATGCCAGGGCAGGGGTGTCAAAGGATAGCCAGACACCTGCAGTGAAGGGCTGGAGGTGAGCAGGGTAGGCCATCTTAGGTTTAAAGCTTGCTGCGATAAGCTTGCTGATAATTGGGTGGAAAGCAGCTTGTTTTTGTCTAACTTCCAGTGGCAGGTCTTGGGTTACTCAGAGCTTTTTCCTCTCCCAGAGGTTTGACTGGAGCTCCTTAGTTTTAGCCAGGACATGTTGCTTTTCGAGATAGTTCAGGAACCTGGCAGTGATAGGCTGGGGGGGGGGCAGAATCCGCTGGGCGAGGGCGCAGAGAGGGGTGGGCTCGCTTAAGCTGGTAGGTCGAGCTGTGGGGAGATGGGCCCGCTATCTTGGTCAGAAGCTTTTGTAGGAATGTGATTGCAGAGGTGCCTTCCTCCCCCTTCTGGCAGACCAACTATTAAGATATTGTTGCGACAGGAGTGGCCCTGTAAGTCCTTAGTCTTAAGATGGAGCTTCTGGACTAGTTGCCTGAGCTTTACAATTTCAGGCTCTGTGTGTTCTTTCCACCCCTCTAGGGATGCGGCGTGAGCTTCAGTGTCCCCAACTCTTCTGCCTAGGTCTCCCATATCCGCATGGAGTGATCTAAGTTCCGCAGAGATTTCTGAAAGGGTATCTCTGAAGGGAGCCAGTTCCTGAAGAAACCTGTCCTCTGTCAGGGGAATTGGAGTTGCTGGAGTAGCTGCTGGTTTAGCTTGCTGTTCAGGCTGAGCTTTGTTCTTTTTTGCGGCCTTCTCTGGAGTAGCTGGCGGCATGTGTTTCAGTGGGGCCTGACTGGTACCCATCTTCATCGTGGCGAAGAAGGCCAATCACGATGCAAACTAGGCTTTTCGATGGATTCAGTAGATGCTAAGGCAGAAATTAGAGCAGCTTTGAAGCGTTACAGAGCCCAAAGAATTAGATATTTGGAAGGTGGAAGAGCAGTGAGGAGAGAACTCCAAAGATAAGCTGCTATAGCGCTGCAGGCATCACGTGATCTCGACCCGAGTTGTTCTTAATGCTGACCAAGAGAGGGTGGAGCTGCTACTCTACTCCAGGGATATTACTAATGAGGACCAGGAGGGGGAGGTGCCACTGTACTCCAAAGATATATTGGTAGGGGCAGAAAAAGGCAGGGCTGTTTATTTTGCAGCCCACAGCTTCCATCCGCTGTGCCGTGCAGTGTGCTGTGATAATGACATGTGGCTAGACAGGTTAGTGTGTGACGGACCCCTGTATATCAAGCATTGGCACAGCATATTGGCTATAAATATTGTGGTTCAGCGCTTTGGGGTTTGTGCCTTGTAGAGTTCTCAGCCTGCTCAGTGTGGAGTAGTACTTACTGTGTCTTCACTTCAGCAGTTTATGCTTACACAAAGGTTAGGGCTTTGAGTTTCTTTGCATTCACAGGGGGTATATTGGAAACAAGTGCTGTCCAGGGCTATTAGTGCTCAGTTGCTAGTGTACCATACCTCCTTTTGTGACATGTGCAGAGTAGCACAAAGTAATTTGCTTGCCACTTTGTGTGCGGTTTGAATATGCTGCTCTTAGTATACAGACTCCATTGTTTTGGCCAGTTGTTACTGTGAATTCAAAAATGGATGGAAAGAAGGCTGAGCCCAGCTGGCTGGGAGTTAGTTTCAGCCGTACTGATGTATCAGCCCAACAGCTTAACTAAAACTACCTCCAACCAAGAGCCTTAGCCCTGACCCACATACTAGTCTACGTCTTGTCCTACCAGAATGCCCACAAACAGTATGACTGACCCAGCATCAAGGCATACAAATCCAGACAGGCTTCTTCACCTTCAACCCTTGTCCCCTGCCTCACCCAAATGCATCACCAGTCAAATACTCCCCACCATAACAATCGTGATGAAACACTCTGACATGGCTGCCACAGTTACACCAACCACATGGCATCTGTTAAAGGCCCAAATGGGGGCACTGCAAAGAATATTGCTTACTGCATGGCTTCTATCAAATGCCGCCATGTGGACACTTACCGGATCGCAGTAAGTCAATCATTACTCCACTCTTGCATTCCCAGAAAGTCTGGGCGTGCATTCCGGAGTGAGAGGTTTAAGCGACCATGTGGACAGGCTGCACCGTTTTCCATGCGCCAGACACTGTGGGCATCTTTTGGCTGTTTTTAGCTGACTGTTGCTTGACTCCCAGACCCTCACCAGCACATCCTGCATCGGCACTGAGAGGATCTGTGTAAATGCAAAAGCCGAGCATCTCCTTGTGTTGGGGCAGCGCTTCAACGCTCAACAGAAGGAGTGAAGTCGGCCATGTAAACATGGCTAAAGGTCCCAAAGGGGCCACTGTGTGGCATATATCAAAGGCCTTCTCAGGACCTCCTTAAACACCCCCAGCAGGCATCTTCAAATTCTTGCATCTCTCCTTAACACCCCTCCAACACCATCAAAGCCCACACCACACACACAAAAGGCAGAACTGTAGCCTAGAGGGCAGCTACACCGGTTTTCCCAGGATGTTGTCTGTTTGTATAAACACACAAATTCCAGCCTTACTGTGGGATTTATCTTGACTGAGTCTGTATGGCAAGCTTTAGGTTAAGGAGAATTTGAAACACAAAAGTCTGCAGGAAGGGTGGTGCCAAATGGCTACTTGGGTTTCTTAGCAGGTGAGTGTTACACTTATCTAGGGAGTGCTGTTAGGCTGATTCCTTTCAGGAATCAGGCTGTTCTAACCCTAGGAATGCCTCAGTTATATTGGCCATCCTACGAGTGTTTAGTTTTTGGTTTGTGTGAACAGACCTATAGCCAATCTTGACAACAGTATGCTCCAGATTCTTTTTGTTATATGTGAATATTTTTTTATGTCTGGTGAGATATCAAGTTTATATCAAACTGGTACAGTCGCCTCTGGAGGTGGTAGTACAGCAAGTTATGAATTTGTTACATACCGTAAGGTTTATTTCTAAGAACAATATTGTTTATGGCATAGTACTTCTTAGAGATTGTAACGTAAGATGAATATACCCCTGAAATAATTTCTTTAAATACTATTAAGAATGATATTTTGTGTTTTTTATTTATTTATTTTTTATTTATTTTTATTTACACAATTGGTAACCGGGAAAGGCACACTGAGCCAAGGTTTGATTCCAGGTGCGACCTGGGGTGAGGGGTGTGTGAGTACATACAAATTAGCGTTAAATACATACAGTTAGGCTAAAATACACATTTTTAGTAGGTTACACTAAGCAAGTGGTACAGTAGTAATGAAACTGTTAAAACCAAGACAAGATGGACAGTTTGATTACAGTAACAATGATGATCAGTAGAGCACATGGTCCTTGTGCAATTCAGGTAATTGGAGATAACGTGGTAAGAAATCTACAGATAGTAAGTGCATTTAGAAAGAGGGTATAGAAAGTGCTTAGGTGCAGAAGTCACGCAAGCCTGAGGGGGAAGAGTTAGTCATCTGGGGCAGAGGCGGGGGAGATGGTAGGGAACTAAGTTGTTTCTTGCAGGCGTGTAAGAGGAGGAACTCATGATGGAGGGGGCAAGTCTGTTCCATAAACTGGGGAGCCGGTAGGAGAAAGCAGCAAGGCCAGATGAGGAGGATGGATGAGGGATGCTAAAAGAACATACATTTCTGTGCCTCAGTTCGTATGGGGTGACGACGGCGGGAGAGAGACAGTCTGATAGGTAGGAGGGTAGCATGTTAAACCAGAATTTAGATATGAGGTTGAGGGAGTGAATATGACACCTGTGGGACAGCAGGGTAAGTCCTAGGAGAGAGAGTACAGGTCGCAGTAGTCGGTTCTGAGGGGTGATTTGGTTGTGAAGCAGCAAAAGGAGTTTAGGAGGGTATCAAGCTTGGATGGGGTGGTACCAGAGGTGGTGCAGTACACCACATCAACGTAGCTGAAGATGGGGAGAATCATTTTAGTTAGGATCTGATATCTAGCTGAGAGCGGGAGGGAATCTCAGTGCCAGTAAAGCATACCCAACTTGGGGCACTGTTTGGAGACAGTTGCATCTATGTGTTACGTGTAGGATAGGTGGAGATCAAGCCAAACACCCAGGTATTTGAATTTCGTGACCTGGGCTAGAGGGGTACCAATACCTGGGTGCATTGTGTTTACACGGTAGGGGTACTTAAGTTTTCTGTATAGATCTGTTTTTCTTGTAACACTGCCTTACTGTACTGTGTCACTTAATTTTAAATAAAACAAATCCCTACTTTTTTCAAGAAGTGCTATGGGATCTTTTTTTAACTTTGTTTATTAATTTTCTCTTAAAACAGATAATTTATAGCCACGTTCTCATACAGGGGATAGGATAGGTACATAACTGTGGAACATTGCTACTGCTTTAATACACTGATATACAACTGGTATTATCCCATGCATCTTATACAGTGGGAATGGGGGGGGCTCTAAAAACAAATTCAAGTGAAAGGTAAAGTCTTAACATGCTAGCCTTGTCAGTAGCATTAGGTGTATCAAGTAGGGAGAAGATATCAGTAGGAAGAACAAACACAATCATGGAGATTGCTGTTTAAAGAACTGGTGTACAAAACTTCATTAGTTATATTGTGCTGACTGGAGTTTGGAAGTAAGCACTATTTAGTATCTGTTGTATGTTGTTAATTAACCTTGCTACATTTCTCCTTAAATTTAGCTTAGATTTTAACAGCAGTTTTGGCTGCTCGCAGTGAAAGTCTGTGTATCGTGCACATGGTGAGAGCCGGGCAGTGTTGATGCAGTTGGGGGCAGCAGCTGATAAGTGAATGAAATGCCTGACAGGAACTGTCAATACACGCGATAAGAACACTGGAATTATAAAAAGAAAAATAAGCAGCTGTGAGGCAAGGGATTTCAGTTGATCTTACTTCAAGAGGGCTCTTGCAGTAGGTAATAACTTGAAGGACTGCGCCTCCTGGCGTCAGGCCCACATGGAAACTTTTGCTAGCAGTGTCTGACGGGGGACCACCAACCCAACGTCACGTGACCGACATCAGCGTGACACTATATAGTGGGCGGTCCCCACATCCACCCTCCAGTTCTTTCCCGCCGTCTAGCTGTGCACGTTGGACCGACTGAAGCTCGTCGCAGTAGTTCGAATGCCTAGCTCGGATGAGTATCCGTTTTTTCTCTTACCTAAAAATTGTTCTAATAGTTTTGTATGTCGTCCTCTTCTTCTTTGGAATCATGTAAAAACAAGTGCGGCTCTTAATGTCGTCCATCTACCGCATAAGGACCAGCATACCCTCTGCCTCTTCTGCTTGGGACCAGACCACAACATTGAGGAGTGTGAGGCCTGCGCTTATTTCAACCAGGCCACACGGAAAAGGCACCAGCAGTCACTCAAGGCCCATCTCCTGAAACAAAACATGGCTTAGATGGAGAAGGAGCTGAAGAAGCTGAAAAGCATCTCCTCCTCCCTGACTGATCCCAATAAGATGAAAAAAGGGACAAGGAAAATCATGAGGACTGAGGAGCAGTCCCTTCCTCCAGGCTTGCATGCAGGCCCTTGATTGGAGGATCATCCCTTCCTCCGGGAAAACGAGTGCGCGGTGAAGCCTTCACTTCTGCCTACAGAGCAGACTTTGGCCCGTGGCCACCACCTGATCCGGTGACAGCCGGGTACCTTGATCGCCTGAGGCCGCCGACTTAGGCCCATCATCACCCGGGTCTAAGTCGGTAGGCACGGCTGATAAGCCGCCCGTTGGACCCTCCAATGAGCGCCTGGCTGGGGTTGGTAAGTCAGGCCTCTGACTCCTGCACAACCAAGGTCGATCAGCCAGTTGTCAGGCCCTCCGACAATTGCACGACTCTTTCGCATCTGTCAGGCTCTGACGACGCACAGCCAGATTCTGTTCCGGCTTGTGGGCAAGGTTCACCCCGGGTCTCCATCCATGGAAAGTCCCCATCTCCTCCTCCATTGGAGATTCCTCCATTGTTGCCGGACCAGCAGGTCCCGATGGAAAGAGACCCTCCATCAGGTTTACCTGATGTCAGGGTTCCAAAAGGCCTTATGGTGGTTCTGCCACCACCAACAGTAGTACCAGACCCTGCACCTTCTCTATGCCCACAGGTCCCCTTGCCTCCATCAGGACTGCCAACTGGCTTTCCCCTGTCAGGTCTCCCTACAGGTTTTTCACCTTCTGAGCCCCTCTCAGGTCTTCCACCTTTGGGCCCTTGGCCGGGGTTTCCCCCCACAGGTCCTCCAGCAGGACCCCTTTCAGGCTATCCACCATCAGGGCCAACAGGCTGTCCTCCATCAGGGCCGCCCTCAGGCTACCCTCCATCAAGGCTGCCATCAGGCTACCCTCCATCAGGGTTGCCGTCAGGCTACCCTCCATCAGGAATGCCGCCTGACTATATGATGATGAGGGCACCGTCAGGATATCCGCCATCAGGCTATCCTCTTGTCAGCCCCGATGCTGGATCTCTTTTTGACGACCTTTTATTACTCTGGTTGTCCTGGTTATTACCTTCCGCAAGGTTATCCTCACCATTATCCATCCTCCGACTTCTTGGGACACAGACATCCACCTCCTCCTTGACCTCAGGAGGATTTCAGGGAGATTCTGAAATCTTAGTGGTCTGAGACCAAATCACAGCTGGTTTCAGAATTGGACAGCAGGCATCCACTACCTCCGGACACAAGCCGCCCAGATTCTACTCCTAGGGAGCTCTCTCCGGTCATTGCTCGCACTTCGACATCAGGCCAGTCGTCAACCCGACCACAGCCCCTGACATCCAAAGGGATCTCCAGGGAACCAGAACCTCCAATTACTGATAAAATTCTGGAGGATTTGGATGATTCTGAAGTGGACTCTGATTCCTCATCTGCCAGTTCAGGTTTTGAGATGCCTCCCCATGTGGAACCAGTCCTGTGGGAGTTTCCTAAATCCCCACCTGAAGATCCACTTTTGTGGACCTCCTCAAATAGATGGCAGAGGCCCAAGGCTGGAAGTCAGAGGCTCTGGACCAAAAACGACAGAGGTTGGCAGAGCATCTGGATTTCCCGGAGCCGAGTCTAGTACTCACACCCCCATGGCTGGAATCTCACAAGGATTTATCCTTGACCATTTGGCAGAGACTGACCTCCATCCCAGCCATGACCAAGAAAGCCGACTGGGTTTGCAGGACTCCTGAAGACAAAGACCACCTTAGCATGCATCCTAGGGCTGATTTGGTGGTCATTACTGCAGCCCATGATCGGTCTGCGAAGCCAAAGCACCTTAGTACTTCCCCTCCCAACTAGGAATCCAGGCAAATGGACCAGTTTGGGAGAACGTTTTATTCTTCTTCTACAGCTCTAGCTATACATGCTCTAAACTATGTGTTGTACATGCTAGAGTACCAGAAGTCTTTGTTCCGCCAGCTCGAGCCCGTTGTCGAGGCCCTACCAGACTCTGAAACAAAGTCCACCTTGGCAAACACCTTAAAAATGGCCAAGGTGGCAGGATGTCCTTGTTTGCTGGCCACCAGTGATGTGGTGGATTCCTCTGCCAGAGGCATGGCTGTAGCTGTGAGCCTTTACCGGTACTCCTGGCTGCGAGTATCTGGTCTAGCCCCTGATGTTCAGTCGGCTATTCAGGGTGCCCCTGTCAGAGGCTCTGCCTGTTTGGCAGAGAGGCCCAGGACATTATCACAAGCCTGCAGAATAAAGGTACAGCTCTTTGGTCGGTTCACACCATGTACCGTCTGAAACAACAACAACAACAACAAAAATGTCCTTTTCGTCAGCAGAGCAGACACCAGATGAAAAATCAGCACGCACCCAAATGCCAATTTAAATGTAAGACTCCCAGTGCAGTCGCCGCCCCTCCAGCCAAAACCAAAAGAGCTTCAGGAATGGTCCTTTCCACCCCTATTTCTTACTTGCTGACTGCCCTCCCTCCTCCTCGTCTGTCGGAGGAACAGATGGGCAGAAGGTTCGCGAGGCATCTGGGAGACTGGGAGTCCATCACAACAGATGCCTGGGTGCTTCAGGTAATCAGACTTGGTCACATTCTTGAATTTTGAGAAAAACCTCCAAACAATCCTCCAAGATTTTCTCATTACCCGAGGACGCATGTTCCCCATTTAAGGGAGGAGATCACGGCTCTTCTTTGAAAAGAAGCAATAGAGCCAGTGCCGGCAAACTAGATTGGGAAGAGATTCTACTCCTACTTCTTTCTGGTACCCAGAAAGACAGGAGATCTAGGCCCAAATCTGGACCTCAGTATCCTAAACTGCTTCATAGAGTACAAGAGGTTTCGGATGCTGACACTGCAAAGCCTACTGCCTTTCCTTTCCAAAGGACAATGGCTTTGTGCCCTGGACATGCAGGATATGTATCTACACATCCCAGTATTCTGTCCACATCGCAAATTCCTCAGGTTTTCGTTCCAAGGGGAGCATTATGAGTTCAAAGCTCTCCCTTTCGAGCTGCTCTCTGCACCGCTGGTTTTTACCAAATGTCTAGCGGTAGTGGCAGGCACCTTGAGGAGTCAGGGGCATTCTGTCTTTCCTTACCTCGATGATTGGCTTCTCACAGCTCCATGGAGGAAGGGGTTGGAAGCTTCCTTATCGGCTACCCTGCACCTTTGTGAGCACCTGGATATTACTGTCAGTTATCCCAAGTCCCAGCATGCTCCTTTGCAGCGGCTTCAATTTATTGGGGCGGTGCTGGACACAGTACAGGGAATGGCCTTTCTCTCCCTGGACAGGGTGGACACCCTGGAGAGGTAGGCCAAGCTGGTATCTTCCAACCAACACATTTAGGCCAGGGCGGTTCTCGGTCTTCTTGGTTTCATGGCAGCAGCTATCCCTACGGTCCCATTAACCAGACTGCTCATGCAAATCTCGCAGTGGACTCTGAGGTCCCAGTGGGATCAGAGGGAGGACAGCTTGGACAGTCAGGTCCTTATCCCCAGCCTAGTGCAACAGGATCTGTTATGATGGCTGGACTCCAGCAAACTGATTCAAGGAGTCCCTTTCCAGACCCCTCCTCACTCCCAATGGGATGGGGTGCCCATCTGGGACGTCACATGACCCAGGGCCTGTGGTCGCCTGTAGAACTGCACTTTGCACATAAAAGTGCTAGAAATGAGAGCAGTGCTTTATGCTCTTCAGGCTTTTCAGCACATTCTTCAGCAAAAGACCCTGTTGATCCAATTGGACAACATATGCGTGGTATGGTACATCAACAAGCAGGGGGGCATCCGCTCATATCCTCTTTGCAGGGAAGCGATGCGGGTCTGGAATTGGGGGGGTTCTGCACAAGGTCCGTCTTCTGGTGGTCTACATCCCAGGTGTGCAGATTGTTCTCGCGCACAGTCTCAGCCGCACCAGGTACAGGCACACGAGTGGGAGCCAAAACAAGAAGTACTAGATCACATCTTCAACCTTTGGGGTCATCTGGAGGTGGCTCCCTTTGCAGCCCTATCAAACGCAAAACTTCCCAAGTTTTGCTCACTCGATCCTGTGGCCTGGTGTTTTTTGGTGAGATGCACTGTTGCACTGTCATTTCTCTTGCACTGAAGAGAGAAGATGCAGCAGTTTCCAGACAGTGCCTTTCCAAATGGTTGGCCAACTGCATTACTTTCTGTTACTAGAAGTATGGTAAAGTCCTTCCGGGGCAGGTGAAAGGACATTCCACCAGGGGAATGACTACCTCTACAGCCTGTTTCAGAAATGTATCTGCTGTAGACATCTGCGTGGCTGCTGCTTGGAGTTCAGTCCACACTGTCACGAAACACTACAGTTTGAACATTGCCTCTAGGCGCAGGGCTTGGGTTTGGATTAGCAGTCCTTCAGTGACTTCTGCCCTAACTCTCTGGCTTTCTACCAGATCTCTGCTCCAGCCTCCCATGTTTTCCTGTCCCTTGGACTCTGATTGTTTGGGACTTAGTCCCACAACTTATTACCTACTGCAAGAGCCCTCTCAAAGTAATATAGTACAGTTACGTAAGCACTTACCGTAATGGTAGGTCTTCGAGAGAGGCTCTTGCAGTAGGTGACCTTTTTCCCACCCACCTTCCCCCTCTCTACTCACAGTTCTTTTCCAAGTCCTTTCTTGGGTTCAGGAGCCTCTTCCCATTCTCCTGTTATGATTCTCAGAGGTCTCCGGTGGGAGAACTGGAGGGCGGACGTGGGGACTACCCACCATATAGTGTCACGCTGACATCGGTCGGGTGGTCCCCCGTCAGGCACTGCTAGCAAAAGTTCCCGTGTGGTCCTGATGCCAGGGGGTGCAGTCCTACAAGTTATTACCTACTGCAAGAGCCTCTCGAAGATCTACTGTTATGGTAAGTGCTTACATAACTGTACATTCTCTTACCCCAGGACAATATGAGACAGCAATGCAATCTGGCAAAGTTTCACATGTACAGTGGCTCGTATAGTACAACATGCAGAGAGTGCACATGCCAAGGCTTTTAAATTCAGGCATTACACAAAAAGAACCACCATAAACTTTAACTTGAATGGGCTTGCCACTGCAGCTCCACAGATACAGCTGCACAAATGTTTTATTGCTAGCATGGTGTGTTAGTAACAAGCTGTAAAGAATAACCACACCTAATGGACTACACTAGCAAGAAAATGGTAAAATGGTATGTTATATCTGAAACTCCGTTTTATTGTCTGAGCTGTTGCATGTTGCAATAAAGGTACGAGAAAGCTGAACTGTGAGCTATGTTTCTGAAGCTGTATCTGTGGAGCTGCTGTAGCGAGCCCATTCAAGTTTATTGTCCGCTACGGCTGTTCTGTTTGAGCAATTCATTCTGTTTGTAGTTTGTGACACTAGCAGAGTGAAGGAGACAGAGAGAAAACAAAATAGCATCAGTCATGTTACACACATATCAACGTACAATATGTCATAATAAACTGCCTTCTAGCACTGCACACACACACATAGCATATATTCTAATATTCAGAACTTACTGTCCCGGCTTTCACCATGCATTGGAGAGCAGTACGGAAAGATTAAACACGTACTACATAAAATACATAGGGCTTATTTCAGAAAATAAATACATGTTTAATTTGACAGACCTAATAAATTCAGTGCTGTATAGAAGGAAACAGACTCAGTGAATGTCCACAGGCAGCCCAGGCCTTCTCTTTCTCGTTCATGCTGGCAGAGAAGTAAGTGATCCTCGAGGTGGTAGTTTGGGACTCAGGATCAGTCAGAAAGTGCCCAGTGTCAGACCCCCTCTTTCATTAAACATTGGATTCTTTTCTCCAGTTAATTAAACTTGTTGTGTGTTCACTTTTTTGTGTCCTGTCCAGTTCTTTTGGGGGTTATACCTGAACTGCAACCATCTGCCAACCACCCACTGTTGGGGTTAGAGACAGCACTGCAGCATGAATGGACAGTGTGTAAGGAGAGGGGAGCAAGGTAGGCATGACCTATTTCAGTAAGTTGTGAAAAACAACAGACTCCGACAGCAGTCTAAGTCATGAGCTGGGAACCTGCAGCTGTATTGCTGAAACCATAGATGACAGACGTTACTTTCACTGTAGGCAAGATTTGTGTTATAATCAAACTAGCTTCAACGTTTTAAGTAGAGCTGATTGACATTCCCCACTTACCCACCACAATGCCACTTCCAGTGCTCTAGAAGGTGAACGGCGTCAGGCACAAAAAACACTAGCCCGAGGAGTTGTAAACACCCAAAGTGATTAAGCAATAACTTCCGTGTAGTGACTGCTAAGCTGGTAAGGGTTAGAGGATGTTGCTATCTCAATTTTAATACACTAGCTCTGTGTGCTTAAGTTTCGTCCCCTCCACAGGGCTTCCTCAGAGCTCTGAGGACGCCATGTGGATGGGGGTGATATGTAAGCAGGCAGTGTGCTAACACTGTGGTCTTTCTTCTGTGGATTCTGTACTTTGGATGAATAAAACGTATTTATTGAATTGAAGTGACTCTGCATCCTTTATTAAAAGATCCTGGTGTTTTGGTGAGTTCAGCTGCGCCACTTACGCTTGTTAAAACCCTGAATTACAGCAGCACTATTGTTTCCAGTGCCAGACAACTCTGGAACATTGAGTAAATGCTTTTATTGGGAGCGCAGTGCAGCAGTACTCCAGTGCTTTGCCTCCCCTCAAAGCTTTGTCAGGGGGCATCGATATAGTTACTTATAACTTTGGGGAGACTGTCCCCTGCAAAGATACCGACCAGCACCACTTCCTGCAACACCTTGTCTCCCATCTGACAGAATCAGGCTTCATAGTGGTAAGACAGCAGGCAAGGTGGAAAGGCTGCATTGAAATGCCCACCTCCTTGACATCTTTTGGAGAGGCAGCCCTTACAATGCCATTACTGGGCTGCTACTTTCCTCACAAGCTGTCTGCTTCTTGCATCATCCTCTTTGGTGGCATAAAACCTTTTTTTTTTTTTTTTTTGTTGGGGTCGGAGCCTGCTTCCAACATGTTTTTTTCTGCTTTCTTCATCTGTAGCATGATAAAACATTTTCTTATAACTTGTCATATACCGACTGAGATTATTAGACTAAAGATTACTAGACTTGGTTGTGGACTAAAACATTAAGGATATCTCTTGATTTTTACAACCTTTCCACCAGTCTTTCAGGATTGAAAACTGGCAGAAAGCAACAAGCAGTGAGGGTAGTAGGCTACTTGAGAAAGTGGCTGATCCCTGGTACGCTGTCAACACAAGTTCATGCCACGAACCTAGATGTCAGGAGTGGAGGCCAGCAGGAAGGGAATCAGAGGATCCTTTAGATGCTTCCCTCCTTGTGGGGGATGGGGGGGTCATGTTGGACCACTCGGTAGCGGCTTCTGGAGGTGGCTTAGTTGAGGCATTCTTGCATTCTTAGTGGCGCGGGTGACCACACGCTGCCAAACGTCCTGAGATGCCACCATGGCCACACAGTTGTGAGAGGTGGGAGGGCCTCAGAAAATGGAAAATACACCCACACAGTTGACCGGTTGATGACTACTGACTTCTCCTCTGCCACAAAGCCCCTCAGGCACACCACTTTGATCCCCTTAGCTCCCTGCTTTCCTTGGTCAAGGCAGCAGGACGTTTCTCACCTCCCTTGCTCCCCCCAGCATGGATATGCTGGGTCTGCCCAGGGCACAGGAAACAGGGACCAAAGAAGATGGCAGTGGGGAACAGGCTGGTGGGTAGAGGGTGCTAACAATGTGTGGCCTGAAGGAGAGGCCAGTCGGGGAAGGGTAGGAGCAAAAAAATAGGAAAAAAAAATGTTGCTGATCCATGGCTGGGTGGGTCCTTGACTATAAAGTCAAGGACTTTCAGTGCCACTTGTTGAATTGAGAAGTGCTAGTCGGGGTGGGGTGGGGTGGCATAATAAGTCTCCAGTGTAGTGATCTGAACCCTCAACACCACAGTGGATTGACACAAGAAAAATAAGTTGCTTTGACTTAGGCTGAAGAACTTAAAAAACTTATCTTGGACAACGATCAACCACCTATTTGGCTTTCCAAAAGAAACTGAAGGTGGGATCTTTATGTGTATATTTACTGCTAACCTCCTGTCCAAATGTTGGCTTTGGATCCCACACGTGTGTATTAATATGTCCTCTGGAACCACTCATTGCTGGATAAGAGTGGTTTCATGCATGCTGTGCTTGAGAGAGAACAGTGAAGCAAAGCTGAGCTGTTCTGGCTCGAACAGAACGCAAATGAAACTACTGTTATCCAGCAACGAGTGGAAAAGGGGGAAGTATTATTATATTATTGATCAAGCTCGATCAGTTTTATATGTGTATATATATACAGTATATACTGTGTGTGTGTGTGTGTGTATATATATATATATATATATATATGAAACTGTCCCAGAATGTGCCCATTTCCAGGGCATCTGTGCGTGAGATTCTCTTCACAGAATGAGTGTCTCGTGTGCAGAGGAAAGGAGCACTCTTGATTGGTTGGAAGTGCTCCCCTTGATCTATAATACTCTTCTAAAAGCCTACTGTATAGCTCCCTGATGTAGACAAGAAGCCCTAAACTCAATCCGCTTGCTATTGCTAGTCACCATAGTTTAACATGAGTGTGACTGTATACAAAAGGCCTCAAAGTAAAAATTAAGGTTACAAGACAAGTCACCAGTGTACTTGTTCCCAGGTCTCAGCTCTGTGACCCAGGACCAAAGGAAAGCATTTGTTAGTGTTTGGGCAGTACTTTGTGAGTTCCAACTCTCATGGGCCGGTCAGTCTCAGTTGTTCCACTTGCGGGGTAACTAACCTCAGCAGCATCTGAGCCCTATCGCCCATGTGGGCGACACAGGTTGAATACCCGCTCATGATCTCGCTCTTGTTCCCGCCACCATCACCATTGATTAGAGTTTGCCTTCCACCTTGTTTGGCTTCCATCATCAATGTCAAGCCCATTGTCGACTGCAGTAAGTGGCATGGCAGTAGTGGGCCTTGGACTTCTAAACCTGGAGTCAGGGTCAGCCATCGCCAATTTTAATGTCATGTGCAAGGGGAATGTGGAAAGCCCTTTCTACCCAGGCCCCTTTTGCACCTCCTTCCTAGTTGAGCACCCATTACCTCAGTGGATGGTGGGTGCCTCAACCAAAAACTACAGAATTGCGACACGACTTCCAAAGGTTCTATCCTATGTTGTTGACCCTAACCAAGCAGGTAGTTCACTTTCCGTGTAGGTGTCAGTTACTATATCAGACTTTGATGGGTTGCTGGTCTGAGATGCTTCCCAATATCAGGACTTAAACAGTATAGGCTTCAATCAAACTATGTCAGGAGATTGCTTCTCTTTTTGCCTCTCTCTTGGACAAGATATCTTGCAACCTGGAGACATTGAAGTTGGTTTAAAAGAAGGAAACCTGTCCGCCATCCACTTGTGGACATCCATGAGAAAGATTACTCCCCTGGGGTGGTCTTTCCCATAGCACCAGCAGGGATAGCCCTATGCTTCATATTTGGGAGCACCCAGTTTCTTGTTTGTCACCTCCTTAGAGGGCAGACCGTATTTATGCAGTACCCTTAAGGGGTACACCAGGTACTTGGAGCATCCTTACCCAGAGGGTCTGGTGGTGGATGAGATGTCCTGTAACTGCAAGATATTGAGAAAGTCTTCTAAGCTTTTGGACAAGGGAGTCCAAGAAGCAGGACCACCTTGTCTGTGGTGGCATTTTTGGGCATATTTTGCCCTGAAGTGCAGCCATAACCTGTTCGAATGATTCAGACAGTTGCCCCTCCTGCTGAAAGATGACCATCAGGATGGCATAGCCATATGGGAGCAGGGAGGACTATAGCCATGGCAGTTACTCATTGGGCCTGACTTCATCTTTCCCTTCATGAAAAGATTCAGTAAAGGTAGCAGGTCTTCCCTTTATAGGTAACGATCTGTATGGGCCCGATGCTGAGGGCTATCTGACGCAGACTGTGAAGTTCTTTCCCAATTTGGTCTCAGCCATATCAGTTATCAAGCAAGCTACAAAGCGGTACCCACAAGGTGGCAGTTCCTTCTATAGTTCCTTTTTGTGGTTTCCAGGGCCAGCAGCAACAGAGGCATTAGTATAGGCAATACCACCCAGCCAGTCCTTTACCCCCAATGCCCCTGGATAATGCCCTCTTAAGTAGTAGTATACAGTTTATTTTTCAACAGGTATAAACTTTAGGTCCCAAAGAGACCTATTTATAAAGTTGTCCTGCATTGGTTACTGTTTCACATATAAATAACAAAAACCTTTTTAAAGAAAGTTAAGCAACAGACTTTAATAATAAACAAAGCAAACATAAAGGAATTATCCAAAGAAAGCAAGTTATCTGCTTATACTGTTATCACAAATAAACCATCCACACATAATTTGCATTACAAAAGAAAAATATAATAAATCACAAACCCATCTCAAGCATCCAGTCATATATTAACCTCCCCGAAGGACCCAATGAATATGTGGATTAGCTGTAGGAAAGAGAGGGTAAGAACCAGAGATCAAGTAGGATCTGCGGTGTTGCAGTAGGTAGGGAAAATGGGCAGACTAGGTGGGCCAAGCAGTCCTTAGCTGCTGTCAGCTTCTATGTTTCTGTTATTTCATACATGTGCTAGTAAGGAAGGAGGCAGTGGCCACTCCAGAGATCAGGCATCTGACTCTGCAGAGAAGGGCAAGAAGTGGTGGTATAAGGGGCTCCATACCATCTTGGTTACAGATCCCCCAAAAAATCAGTCTTCCCCATAGAGCTTTACTCCTTTGCGTTAGTGCCAAAGGTATCAGTACCTCACAGGAGCAAACACTTTTGCCTAGGTGCCAGCAACAATGTTGGCACCAGTACATGGACAGCACCGCATGCCAGATCCAGCTACTATCATAGACAGCCTAACTGCCTCAGTCCTGTTTTTCCCACCAAGTGCACACGGCAGCAGTGAACATTGATTGTCTCTTGTTCTTTTTTAGTTGTAGTTTATTTCCAAAAGTGTAATGTCATGTTCAAGAAAGCAGAAGCCATGGAAACCTTCGGAGTTACGTTTCCGACATTGGAATGGGAAAAATATTTCCATTCCGACTGATGTATACTTCTTTTTTCTATTGTGGATTTGACCATAGTCTTGAGGTCTGCAGCACCTACCCTACATTTGATATCTCGAGCTTCGTGTCTCTGAAGTTGGAATGGCTGAATGTTGGAGCTTCAAGTGCAGGCTTCAACACAGGCAGTCTCATGGTAGGTCGCCAGACTGTTCCCTGTTGTCCCCTAAGTGCCCTTTGGAGACTGTCGAAGTACTGCTCTCTCCCTTCCTCATCTAGCTGGGGTCATGATGGAGCTTCTAGTAGTGGCATCAGTAGCTCTTTGTCCCCTTCTAGGCAGTCACAGGAGCACCCACTATGGTCCTGTAACCTTATATGTGATTATGCGAGTTAGAACAGATGGGTGGGGTGGGGGGTCGTTCAAGAAAATGGAAAGAGGATTACACTCACGATGAAGCCTTGTGGGACCCCAGCCTGGATGCTTACTGGAGGTGACAGGACGCTTCCTGCCAGTACCAACTGCTGACTGCTCGTGAGGTAGGAATGGAACCATTCAGCAGTGGAAGCTGAGAGGCCAGCAGAGCTCAGCTTGTCCAGGAGGAGTGAATGGGCCACCGAGTAAAAGGCTTTGGCCAGATCAATGAAAATGGGTACCATGATGTGCCCCTGGTCCATCCCAGTGAGGACAGAGTCTGTGATACACAGCAGAAAGGAGACAGTGGAGTGATACTTCTGAAAACCAGCCTGGAAGGGGGAGAGGAAGATGGAAGAATAGAGGAAGTCTACAAGCCTAGAGTAGATAAGCTTCTCTTGAAGCTTTACATGATAAGGAAAGAGGGAGATAGGATGGAATTTGCCAGGGGAGGAGGGTCACCCCCTTTGTTAAGGCAGAGAACTTTGGCAGTCTTCCACGGCTGGTGGACAGCGCAGCGGGAGAAGGAGAGGTTGAGGAGGTGTGTAAGAGGGAGCCGATGGCAGGAGCCGAAAGATGGAGAAGTTTAGGATTCAGCAATTTCGGTCTAGATTTAGACAGGTTGAGGCTGGAGGAGGCAAGCAAGATTTCCTTAGTAGTAAGGGTGAGGAAATGAAATCCCAAAGAATGGTGGGTTGGAGAGGAAGGTAGAGCAAAGGGGAGATGAGAGGAGTCGGGGGGGGATGGGAGAGCATAAGCACTGAAGAACTCATTAAAGTGAGCAGCTACAGAGAGACAGTCAGATACAGGTGACCCATGAACCATGAGGACGGGGGGAGCACAGTGAGCAGGGGGATCAGAAAGGAAGTGAATCACCTTCCGGAATTTGGCTGGGGAGTTAAGTTTGTTCTGGAGGTTGGCCTTAAAATAGTGGGATTTTTGCAGCACGTACACCCTTTGTGCATGAATTTGTATGAAGCTCAGGGTTTTGGCTTCTTTGGGGACTGGGGAGCCACCTGGAGGGATGCAGACCTATACTGGTGCGATAGTCTGCATCTGTCCAGGGGGGAACCAGGATCCTAGGTGAGAGGTTTAAATGCTTCATTGGCAAGCATTTAAACTAGCCAAGGGGGGAGGCACTGAAAAGGAGCAGGGAAATCCCAGCCTCCCCCCACAAAACACGGTAATTAGTGAGGTAAACACCAAGATAGAGAAGTCATTAGGGAGAAGGACAGAGGTAAATTTAAAAAAAGGCGAAGGCAGTAAGGACAGGAATGGGGCTAAAAGGGGTAAGGCCATCAAAAAGTGGAGATTGATGAGTACCAATGCCCGTAGTCTGTGTAACAAGCTCCCTAAACTAGTGGCCTTGATGGAACAGGGTTGCCTGGATATTGTGGCAGTCACAGAAACATGGTACACAGAGAACCATGACTGGGATGTCAACATACCAGGATACACAATCTACAGGAGGACAGGAGGGTAAAAGAGGAGGAGGAGTAGCTCTGTATGTAAAGAAAGGGATCAAAGCAACAGAACTAAAGAGTAAACAGGGAGCAGATGAGGCACTTTGGGTCACCCTGGAGACAGGAAATGGCACCATAATCCATATGGGGGTTGCATACAGACCCCCATCTCAGGGGGAGGGAATGGACAAGGAAATGATAGAAGGCTTCCTTAGAATGGCAGAAAAAGGGGAGATATTGTTGATGGGGGACCTGAATATGCCAGATGTTAACTGGAGCACCTTTGCTGCAGGCACATCCAAGAGCAGGGTCATTCTTGATGCCCTACAGGGGTCATGCCTCAGACAGCTAGTATTGGAACCCACTTGGGAGGGAGCAATCTTAGACCTGGTACTCTGAAATGAAGATGGAGAAAGAATCTCAGATTTAGAAGTGGGTAGCCATCTGGGAACAAGCGACCACCAAACAGTGTGGTTCATGATAAACACAGCCATACAATCAAGCCATACAAAAACAAGAGTATTGGACTTTAGGAGGGCTGACTTTGGGGAAAATGAGGGAGTGCCTCAGAAAAGCACTAGCAAACAGGCAAGAAAGAGGGGTAGAGGAACAATGGAGAGTAATCAAAACAGCCATCACAGGAGAAAAGGATAGCATTCAGGAAATATAAGGAAACACAGAAGGAGCAGGACAGAGAACTTTATCAGTTAAAGCAGAAAGAGGCTGGGAAGGCAGTCAGAATAGCAAAGGCCCAAACCGAGGAAAGGATAGCCAACTCTGTTGAGAAGGGGGATAAGACCTTTTATAGGTACTTTAGGGAGCAAAGAAAGACCAAAGGAGGGATACTGAAGCTTAGTAAAGGGGAGGGAATGTGGGTAGAGGGTGACAGTTAAAAAGCAAGGATACTGAACGAATATTTCTGCTCATTATTCACAAAGGAAGAGGAGGGAGAGGTACCTAAACCAAACAAGAGAAGCACTTTGAAGACGGGGGTCGATACCAGTCCATTTACAGAAGAATGGGTTCTGAAAGAACTAATAAAATTGAATGTGGACAAAGCAATGGGGCCTGATGGGATTCACCCAAGAATTCTAAAGGAACTAAGGGTAGAACTGGTGACACCGCTGACTACTCTCTTTAACAAATCATGGGAGGATGGGGTGGTACCTGAGGACTGGAGGAGGGCGGATGTGATTCCTCTTCACAAAAGGGGGAGCAGGACAGAGGCAGGAAACTACAGACCCATTCGTTTGACCTCAGTGGTAGGGAAAATGATGGAATCACTTCTGAAGGAAAGAATTGTTGAGTACCTAGAGGCCAGTGGGGCACAGGACCCAAGGCAGCGTGGATTCACGATGGGGAAGGTCATGTCAGACGAATCTAATAGATTTCTTTGACTGGGTGACCAAAGTAGTAGACCAGGGAGGGGCTGTGGACATGGCCTACCTAGATTTTAGCAAGGCATTTGATACAGTCCCACACAAAAGATTAATACACAAGTTAGCCAGCCTTGGAGTGGGTCCCAAGGCGGTAGCCTGGATTAAAAATTGGCTAGACAACAGGACGCAAAGGGTAGTAGTAAATGGAGTCCACAGTGAAGAAAGGAGGGTTACTAGTGGGGTACCGCAGGGTTCAGTACTAGGACCGGTCCTTTTTAATGTCTTTATAAGTGACATTGCAGAGGAACTGGAAGGAAAAGTATGTCTCTTTGCAGACGACACAAAGATCTGCAACAGGGTTGATACACAAGATGGAGTGGAAAGGATGAGAAGGGACTTGGCAAGGTTGGAGGAATGGTCAGATGTATGGCAGCTCAGATTCAATGCAAAGAAGTGCAGAGTAATGCACCTAGGAAACAAAAACCCAGGGGAAGAGTACACAATGGGGGGTGAGATACTGACAACAGTAAAAATGGAAAGGGACCTGGGAGTAATTGTATCAGATGACCTAAAGGTGGGCAAGCAATGTGAGAAGGCAGTAAGGAAGGCTGGGGGGATACTGGGATGCATAGGGAGAGGCATCAGTAGTAGAAAACAGGATGTTGTTATCCCTCTATACAGACAGTTAGTGAGACCCCATCTGGAGTACTGTGTGCAATCCTGGAGACCCCATCTCCGCAAAGACATAGACAGAGTGGAGGCTGTCCAGAGGAGGGCAACCAAAATGGTGCAGGATCTGCACCAGAAGACATACGAAGAAAGACTAAAGGAGCTTAATATGTATACCCTTGAGGAAAAAAGGGAGAGGGTAACATGATAGAAACTTTCAAGTACCTCAAGGGAGTCAACAAAGTCCAAGAGGGTAGCATCTTTCAGACAAAGAGATGTGCAAGAACAAGGGGTCACAATTTGAAGATACAGGGGGGGAAGGCTCAGAGGTAATGTGAGGAAATATTTTTTCACAGAGAGGGTTGTGGATGCATGGAACAGCCTCCCTGAGGAGGTCGTGGAGTCAAGAACAGTGGGGGAATTCAAGAATGCATGGGACAGACATAAGGCAGTCCTAGTGAGGGGTAGGAGGAAGTAAGCTGTTGGTTAACTAGGATCTGCAGCTTATCTGTTAGGTAGGAAAATGGGCAGACTAGGTGGGCCAAGCGGTCCTTATCTGCTGTCATATTCTATGTTTCTGAGTGCCCTGTAAGAGACGAGGTCAGGCAGGGAGTGGGATAATTTGTAATGGACCCATGCATGATCTCGGGACTTTCACTGATCCAGGTATGAGGGGAAGATTTAACCCTAGGCTTTCTGAGGGGAGCATGCTTGTCCAGGCAAAGCAAAGTTTCGAAGGGAACAGGGAGATGGCCATGTGGGTGTCACGAGTGGAGAGGAAGGCTGACTATTTAGTTGCAGCAATGAAACTCAGGAGAGTTTTGATATTAAGTGACCAGCAAGACCTAGACAGATGCATTTGGGGGGAGGGAGGACACCGGACATTTCCTGACACAGAAAGTCATGCAGTGGTCGCTGATGGAGTTGGGCAGAATACTTGCTGCTGTGATGCAGTGAGTACGTGTGAAGAGAACCCTTTGCAGGAGGGTGTGATTACGGGAGTGCGGATTGAGCCATGTGGGTTCGGTGATGAGTTGGATAAAGTTAAGGGACTCATTCCTGTGGGAGGTTGGCCTGGAGACCAGGGAGAACCAATTGATGCTGAAGTTCCCAAGGAGGATGAGTTCACTGGAGGAGGAGGAGTGGGAGGTGAGAGCAGAGAGAGGGTCAAGCAGAGAAGAGGGGAGATTTTAGGAGAGGCTTAGAACACTCCAACAAAGACAAATAAAGTGGAGGGAAAGGAGAACTTTGCAAGAAGAAGCTTGTGGAGGAGGGTGCAAACTCCTTGAAAGCAGTGGTGCAGGAGAGGCTGTGGCTGACTTAGAGGGCAACACCACTGCCTTGTTTGCTATGGTCCTGTCTGAAGAAGTGGAAATCAGGAAGGGATAGGCTAGAGTCAGGAGTCCTGGAGGAGAGCCAAGATTTGGAAATACAGAGGATGTTAGGAGATTGTTGTGAGACCCAGACTTTAAGGAAGTTAAATCTGAGGAGGCTTGTAGCATTGAGATGGTAAATACTAAGGCCGTTGGGAGTTTAGGAGGTGGAGTGAAGTGGAGAAGGATGAGGGTCAGTTTCTGTGTGTCCAGATAGGAGGAGCAAGAGTATGGAGTGAGACTTACATCCCCTGAATCAGGGAGGAGAACAGTGGTGGTGGGGGGGGGGGGACAGTGGAGAAGGAACAGGAGGGTTTGGTGAAGATACTCCTGGTTCTGCGAGGGGGAGGAGAGGAGACCAGGGTGAATGGGAAGAGAGAGGGAGAGGGTGTGGACAGACAGGTGGAGGGGTAGGGACAGAGTCGGAGAGGCATGGGGTGAAGGACATGGAGCAGGAGTAGGAGAGGGTGAGGGAGAAGGCAGAGGAAGGCATGGTGGTCAGATAAAGATGCAAAGCTGGCACAGTGGTAGCTCTACCACTCGTGACGCTGGCAACCTGGGTTAGGAAGTGATCTCGGCTCGTTGGTGGCTTGCCAGGGGGAGGAGGATCGAGTGTCCCAAAGGATGCTGTCTTCTTCCAATGAGGCAGGGCAGCTTGCTCAGCTGCAACACTGCCATGTGCATAACCACAGGTAGCAGTGCATCAGAGCTGTGATGGGTGGGCAGGCACTTCTTTGCAAGCGTGCAATGTTCACGTGGGCCTAGCCCACGAAACAGTCGGGATGGTACCAACAGGGGAAGAAAAGTACCTCATCATCTGCAGCAGCTTGACGCTACCTCTCCTTCACAGGCCCCACGGTGCTTACTGGGCTTTCAACTGCAACCCAGCTCTACCACCTTCCAGGCTTGGGGAACCCAGGAGGCTCCACCATGGTGGGCAATCTATGGGGCACTGACTAGTCGGAAGGTAAGTCCTGGGGACAGTGGGTGATGGCGCTGGGAGGTGAGGGCATCCAAAGACTGCCAGGTAGACTAGAAAAAAAAAGTGTAATAAATAAAAATAAGGAAATGAAGCTGCAACAACCAGCAGCTAATTAGCACAGCAACAAAAGCAATGACTAAGGAATAAAAGCAACTGAAGTTCAGGGAATGCAGGAGGGAGTGGAAGCACTGTGGGTCACCCTGGAGGCAGAAAATGGCACTGCCATTCACACTGGTGTGATCTACAGAGCTCCAGCACAAGGGGAGGAGATGGACGGGGTACTAGTGGAAGCCATCCACAAAATGACAGCCAAAGATGAAGTGCTGCTGCTGGGGGACTTCACTTTGACTGATGTGGATTGGAGCACCCAGACTAGAGCCACAGCCAGGAACAGAGGCATCCTGGATGCACTGCATGGGGCGTGCCTTAAGCAGCTTGTGGCGGAACCCACTAGAGAAGGAGCAGTATTGGATCTGGTACTCACCAATGGGGACAGTCTCTTTTTATGTAATGGTGGGTAGCCACCTGGGGTCCAGTGATGATCATACGTGTGGTTCAGTGTGAGAACAGCGGAGGAGTCAAACCACATGAAAGCAAGGGTCCTGGATTTCAGACAGGTTGACTTTACAAAAATGGGGGAATGTCTCAAGGTAGCCCTTGCAAGGGAAGAAGAAGGGGAGGGGGGTGTAGACAAACAGTGGGCTACCCTTAAGGGAGTCATAGCAGAGGCAACAAGCCTTTATGTTAGGCAACTAAGCAAAAGAAAGAGAAAGAAAAAAACAGTGGTTCTCAAAAGGCATGGCCGAGAAGGTAAGAGAGAAAAAGCTAGCTTTCAGGAGGTACAAGGAAACGCAGAGGGGAGAAGACTGAACTGTATCTGGAAAAGCAGGGAGAAGTGCAAAGGTGCAAACGGAGGAAAAAATAGCTCAGGCAGTTTAGGAAAGGAGACAAGACCTTTTTCAGGTACATTAGTGAAAGAAAGAAGACCAGGGGTGGGATTGTATAGTTAAAAAAGGGAGGGCATACCTCTCAACTGTCCCTGATTTTCAGGGACGTCCCTGATTTTGCCTCAAACTTTTACTCTGTTCCTCCTAAAAATTGTGTTTCTGTGACCAAACAGTGGGTGTTGGAAGCACAAAATAGTGTCAGTCATTAAAGTTAAAGAATTGCTCTTCCTTAGAAAATGCATTTTGTACTAAGCCACATATTTTACCAGCTTCCTGAGTGGATATCATCAAGTCTGAAGATGTGTCCCTGATTTTGGTCCTTTGTCCCTGATTTTTTTAAGCCTTGTCCCTGATTTATGAGGCAGGAGGTTGAGAAGTATGGGAGGCTGTGTGTGGAGGGGGACCTAGAAAAAGCAACAATCCTGAACAAATATTTTTGTTTAGTATTTGCAGAAGCAGGGGAAGGAGAAGGACCACTATTGGGCGATAGGTACACCAATGGGAGAGAGGTGGACACCAGCCCATTTATGGAGGAAAGAGCCCTAAAGGAACTCAAGAACCTGAAATGGACAAGGCTATGGGGCTCAATGGGATACATCCCAAAATGCTAAAAGAACTTAGAGAGGTGTTGGCAGCACCACTAACAGTCCTATTCAACAGATCGACAGAGACAGGAGTGGTTCCAGGGGACTGGGAGAGTATGAATGTAGTCCCTCTCCACAAAAATGGGAACAGGGAGGAGGCTGGCAACTACAGGCCAGTCAGCTTGACCTCAGTGGTGGGGAAATTAATGTATTCACTGCTGATGGAAAGGATTGTGATATTTCCTGGATTCAGTGGAGCACAGGATCCAAGGCAGCATGGATTCACAACAGAAAGGTCTTGTCAAACAAATCTGATAGATTTCTTTGACTGGGTGACTAGGGAGGTAGATCAGGGAGGGGCAGTGAATGTGGCCTACCTAGATTTCAGCAAGGCCTTCAACACCGTCCCATATAGGAGGTCGGTAAATAAGTTGGGCAGCCTGGGAGTGTGCCACAAAGTGGAAACTGGGTCAGAAACTGGTTGAGTGACAGGACACAGAGGGTGGTGGTAAATGGTGTTCAGTCCGAGGAGAGGGGGGTGACCAGCGGAGTGCCACAGGGATCAGTGCTGAGACCAGTCCTCTTTAATGTCTTCATAAGTGACATTGCAAAGGGGCTGAAGGGGAAGGTATGCCTCTTTTGCAGATGTCATTAAGATCTGCAGCTGGCTCGACACTTGGGGGGGGTGCTGAGAAATGACCTAAACATCACTGAGGAGTGGTCAAGAGTATGGTAGCTAAGATTCAGCACAAAGAAATGCAAAGTCATGCATTTAGGGCACAGAAATCCAAGGGAGGAGTACAAGATGGAGGGAGATGTACTGACGGCCACCAAACAAGAAAGGGACCTGAGGGTAATCATATCTGATGACCTAAAGGCAACTAAACAATATGAGAAGGCTGTAGAGAGAGCCAAGTGAATGCTAGGGTGCGTAGGGAGAGGTATCACCAGCACTAAAAATGAGGTGGTTATGTACCTGTACAGATCACTAGTGAGACATCATGTGGAGTACTGTATCCAGTTCTGGAGGACACATCTCTGGAAAGACATAGACAAAATAGAGGCAGTCCAGAGAAAGGCATCAACAATGGTGCAAGGACTGCATCAAAAGTCAGATGAGGAAAGACTAGAGGACCTCAATATGTATTCCCTGGAGGGGGGGATATGATAGAGCCATTCAAGTACCTTGGGTATAAAGAAGGTACAGGAGGGTAGCATCTTTCAGAAAAGAAGGTGTACAAGAGCAAGGGGGAGTGATATGAGGCTAGAGGGGTGTAGGTTCAGTGGCAACGTGAGGAAGTACTTTTTCACAGAAAGAGCAGTGGATGCTTGGAACAGCCTCCCTGCAGAGGTTGCAGGGGCAAAAATGGTAGGGGAATTCAAGAATGCATGGGATAAACATGAGTACTCTAGCAATAGGGAAGAGAGGGTAAGCCACAGATCAGCTAGGGTCTGCGGTGATGCATTAGATAGGGAAAAGCTGCAGACTACGTGGCCCACATGATCCTTATCTGCCAGCATCTTCTCTGTCTCTATGGTTCTGTGTTTCTAGCTAGAGAAAGCAGGCTGGCAAGGCTATGAGATTCAGTACAACAGGCCTAGGGCAGTATATAAAATGAACTGAAGATAAAACAGTACAAAACAGGGTAGCCCTGAGTTAAGATAACCAGACAAACTTGAGAAGTTAACTGTACAAGTGGAATAACTTGAAAATTAGAGTAGTTGCAATGCAACTATTTTGATAGCAGGTGTGGGTTTCACAAGAGTTCGGTAAACAATGGAAAGAAATGAAGAGAACAACACTTAAAGTTCTGGAATTAGCCAGAGAGAGGCTTGAGAGTGGAACCCCAGGAGGCCAGCATGGCCGGCCTGTGGTCGACTCATGACTAATTCTAGTCAGACTCCTAGTAGATGTGCTGCGGTCTTTAGTGGTCTGGACCATTTACTTTGCTCTCATTGGGTCTGCTAGGTAGATATACCACTGTGGCGTTGACGTCTCTTCTGACACCGAAAAGGTGCAGACCTATATCTGCAACTAGGCTGTACTCCTTCATTTCCTGTTATCCACAGAGGGCTTTTCCAGGCCTAATGGGACTGTGAATCTCTCATCCCGAGAGCTCTGAACTGGCCACTCCAGTTTTGGTACCAGGATCTGCTCAGCCTCAGCAGCGAGCCATCTCTGTTGCTGTGACTGTTGCTGGGCCTTCTGACAAGGTTAATTGGTATGGTTGGGCACCCTGACCTGCAGTCCGTGCACCTAACAGCCTGATTCTTGAGCAGCTATTGGACCCAACTTAAGGGCATTCTGAAGACATTTTCAGAGAGCTGCAGCTGTCTTGGAAGGGGTCGACTCACAAAACCTATGTTTTTTTGTTATGCTTTATGGTGCATACCACCTAGAAGGCTCAGCCCCCGCTCTCTCCAGTCCCCACCTCGTTCCCGGGACTTACCTCCGGGTGATCCCCCTGGCTTGTGTCCCCCCCCCCGGTGGGGCCACTGTCTCTAATGCGAACCTGTACTATGCCAGTTTGAGGTCACTGGCAGGGAGAACCCACCGGCATAGCCTCCCTGGCTTACCCCCAGGGCAGGGCATGAAGTCGGATCGGGCAAGGAGGACACTGGTGCTAGGTCATCGGTGGAACGCCACTGTGGATGATCATGGCTGGAGGAGCGGGGCATCCATAATTTTTTTAACTAGACCCCTTATGGGAAGTGCAGCATCCAAGGACGCAGCAATGCTGAAGCATCAGTGTCCTACACAGCTCCCCACCAGTTCGGCGCCAACTTGCCACATCCCCCCGGCCTCCGCCAAAGGACAGTCACATGCCAGACACTGGCCCACCTTCCCTCCAGAGGAGGAGAGCAATCCCTTAGATGATTAATCCTGCCCCCCCCGGCCCTCCAACTCCATGGGTCCATTCCCAAACCCGAGATATCAGCATCACAAGTGGATGCCTTGCCACTGTGCTGGTGGGCTGGCAAACCTATTGGTTTAAGTGGAAGAGGTTCTCTTGTTGGTGAAAGGAGCATAGGCTGTCTCCTCATTCCTGCTTGGTGAAGCACATTCTCAATTACCTCTGGTCCCTGTCTCTATCAGGGTTGTGAGGCACGCATCCCTGAAGGAGTATTTGGCAGCCATCTTAGCTTACCACACCAAGGCCAGCATACATGCACTTTATGTGCATGGGATAGACATAAAGGAATTCTGGAGGTCAGGGGTAAGGGGCAACAGACTTCTAGGAAAACAAACTGAACTTACAAGCTCAAATGGGCAGACTGGGTGGGCCATAGGCCCTTATCTGCCGACACTGTCTATGTATCTATGTATCTATGTACAGACTGTGGCCCTGGAGAAAGTGGTGTCTTGATTCTTCAAAGGTCTAGACCACCTTTGCCCTCTAGTTTGTTTCCAAATTTCACTGGGGAACAAGCTCTGTTAACCTGTGAACAAGTGTCATCTGTCACACTAGCCTTGGAAGAGCTCATCTCATTCTTAGTCACCATCACCTCGGCTACATGGGTGAGTAAACTCCAGGCACTCTCTGTAGAGTCACCGTATTTGGAGTTCCACATTTTCTACAAGGACAAGGTTGTCCTACTTCTTCGTTGGAGGCAGTATAGCGTAGTGGTTAAGGGAACTGAGCTGCAAACCTGGAGACCTGGTTTTGAATTCCATCAGCCCCCACTTGCAAACTGTGTGACCCTGAGTAAGTCACTTAACTTCCTTGTGCTCCCAAGTCGCACCTGGAAACAAGCCCCAGCTTAGTGTGCCTTTCCTGGTTACACAATTTCCCTTTTCCCTTTGCGTCAAGTTCCTGCCCTAGGTAGTTTTGAAATTCCATCTGAAGTAGGCCTTCATGTCGCCCATGTTTTTTCCAAAATCTCATGCATCCGATACTGAGTGGACACGTTACATGCTTGTTGTCTGCAGGGCTCATCTCTTCTATCAAGATCACTCAGTGGCATTCCATGGTGCGGCCTGCCAGCTGTTTATCACATACACGGAAGCTGCAGAAGGCAAACCAGCAGCCAAACAGATTATTAGCATGTGGATCATGACCTGCATTGCACTGTTGTGAGCTGGCTGGGAAGGAGCCACCTGAGGATCTGTGAGCTCATGTGGGGTCTACGGGCTCACTCCTCCAGACATACTGCTACCTTATTGGTGCTATTAGGTACATCCTCATTTCAGAGATCTGCAGGACTACTAACTGGTCTAATGCACACACTTTCATATCCCATGACAGCACCGACATACACAGTTACTGGGACGCTGTTTTTGGGGTTCTCATTTCTCTAGTCTTTTTTCAACTAAAAACCTTGGGGGCACTAGGAGTTTGCCTAAGTGTGGATAATAAACTTAATCTAGGTAGTTGGAAGAAGAGGTTACGAAAGTGGCATGAACTTAATCTAGGTAGTTAGAAGATGAGGTTACTAACTTGCAGTGCTAGTTGTACTACTAATGATACTCTACAGTTCACATCTACATGACACGCCCAGCCTCCCCTAACTAGACCTGCTTTAGATTCCTTTGTTCTAGTGAGAGTCAGCGGACACATGATTAGGTGGGGGAGAGGAGTCAAGCTTGAAAACTGTTTTTATTGGCTGAGCATGCTTAGTGGAAGACTGGCCTAGGGGGTATGTGAACTGAATGCAAGTAGCAGGCATATGGTTACATGGTAGTAACTTCTTCTGAAGGCACAAGGCACACAACAAACCCAGGGTATGCTGTTCTCCCATAACAATGCCCACTTTGCTGTATCTTATTTCTTAAACAGTAACCATCAGCCTTCTTAACCAGTTCCTGACTGAAGCACCATGTTTTTAATTTTAAAAAAGTGCTCACTATTTAAAGCTTATGTAACCCCCACCCAGGTATGCCGTTTCTATCTTGACAGCACTACCTGGTGGACTGGGTTCGGGGAGAAATATGTCACTCGGCACATTGGATAGGTTTGGCTACTCTGCACAGGGGCACCCTAGTAACTCCGGACAAAGGAAGCGATAACTGTAATGTCCAATACCAGAAGTGGGATTCTAAAGTGTGGCTTTTATTCACATCCAAACAGAATAAACAAAGCATAGATGGACCCCTATGGGGCTACACTCCTGGTAATGCAGATTTAAGGAGACCAGAACACATCCTCATCACTTTAGCCCTCAGGCTCTGAAATACACAGGGCACACAGCCCGAACTTGTACGCTGCTCTGGGTTTCCCCCTAGCTCGGCTCCCTTGCCAGCCACTTGGACACTTTCCATATAGCATGGAAATATTTACTGGTGGCTCCCTAAAACACCTCTGAGCACTTCTGCTCCATAAGGGAATCTTCCTCATCAATCCCATGTCTGGGTATTTTCCTCAGGCACTGACCAAGTACCTGAGAGAAAGCAACAGGTGCCCCAGAGCAAATCCGTAGAGGTGAATTTGGTTACTACTAATGGGGGATCTCCCACCTCTCACTCCCACAATTCATACCCGGCCATTTCTCTTAACTGTAACACCTCATCCATTAAAACACTTTGCTGTGGAGATTCTTTTTAAATGTATTTCACATTCAGTCTACTGTCTTTACATCACATTTGTGCTGAACTTGAACACACTTAAGAAGAGGCTGTGTCTATTACTCTAGACCCCCCACAAAGTTAAGCAGTCCAATCCCCACATCTTCCAAACTGTACTTGGCTGTCTTTTCCTGACCCCACAGTAACGGTTTCTTTAGTTTCATCTTGATTCAGGTGAAAACACATGGCCCTTTAGCAGAGCGGACTTACCCCTTGGTTGCAGGTGCCCCACAGGCGTTTTCTCCTCAAAGAACTACCTTCCAGAGCTTCTGGTGCCTCAGCACGAACTTAAATCAGGCAGCTTCCTTTCCCTAGCCGGACCGGGGGGTTGCCCCTGGAAGCAGGCTGATTCCTCCCCCCCGCCCATCCCCGCAGGGGATCGGGCCCTGAACCACTGAAAGCGGTCTCCACCACTTCAATGGGCTCTTCTTGTGTTCCTCTTCAGGTGAGAACACACACCTATACCAAAAATAGCTCTTTGACAGAGCTTAGAGCTCTGAGGGCCTGCTTACAGCAGAGCACCTCTTCTACTCAATGCACAGACTCTACTGCACTCACAGACTGACTTCAAATTCCCCAACGTTCTACTCTAACCTCCAACTGCAACATTCCAGTGTGGTGTATGCAGCTGCGACAGTTCTAAATGATGTCATCCCTCAGTCTCAGCTGAGACTGAGAACAGAGTGAGACAGTGTGAAATCCATTTAACTGGAGTTTCACAAGCTGCCTTCCCTGCCTACCACTAGGTCTTACTGGGATTCTAGTAACCCCGGGTAACAGAGGGGTTACACTTAGCTGGCCTTTCACCATTCAGCACAGAGTGTCATGAAATGGAGAAAGAGTAGCTAATCCCACCTCCCAGATGATGTTTCAAGGGACAGCAGACAGTGTACCAGTATACAGTAGGGCCCACTACAATGGGCCTCCTTTTACCCAATTACTGTTGCGTTAACAAAAACAAAGGAATATTTCCCAGTGGTGTTTTGAAGAAGGATTTGCATGTGATTCTCAGAATCCCACACTGGAGTCTATATAGGGTCGACTGTGTCATGGAGGTGGGGCACTCCACTCCTGGTGAGGGTGGGAATGGGTTGCTTGGTATTCACACAAGTCATACTAGCCAGACTTGGGGCACCATTGGCATCAGCTGTGAAAGCTGTGGCTCGTCCACCCTGGTGGTCAGTCATGGTCGTGGTGGGGGAACCAAATATAGAGAGACATAAAATAACTGAAGCCATATGAAAAGCTTGGTCTCTTTAAAGAGCATCTTTTCTGGTGCTCACAACAAAAACCAGGAAGGACCCTTACCTACCCCCAATTCCACTGATGCCAGAGTTATAGTTTGTATTTGCCTGATTTTTTGAAGGGAAGGTATCACATTTCAGCTCTGTGGAGCCGAGCTGCTGATCCCTTCCACTTCCTGATACTGGAGCAGGCTCCATAGACACTAATTGGGCCTTTTTAAGCCCATTTTTCACATTTTAGATGGCCATTCGGAACAAATAAAGCCACCACTTAGCTAACAAGGCCTTTGTTAGTTGAGTAATGTCCTCGATTTGTTCCGAATGCCCATCTAAAATGCGAAAATGGACTTGAAAAGATGGTCACATTGATGTCTATGGAACGTGCCCCTGTGCTTTCCATAAAATGTCACAAAATGTCCTTGGGTAGAGATGACTCTCAGTATCAGGAAGTGGAATGGATCGACGGCTTAGCTCCATGGAGCCAAAATATGACCTCTTCCCTTCAAAAAATTGGGGCATATATGAATTATAACTCTGGCACCAGTGGAATTGGGAGCAGGTAAGGATCCTTCCTGTTTTTTGTTGGGCGAACGCAAAAAGAGTAGCAAATGTGCTCTTTAAGGACATTGTCATGTGGGAAGTCTTTTATGGTTAGAAAAATGCTTTATAGCAGGCAATATGTTCCAGTTAATAGCATGAATAAAGATGTATTTTTCTACTGACATGCATATCCCCATTCCTGGATTCCATACATGTCAGAGTTCCCACTCCCATAGCTGCTCATACACAGGAGTAACCCAGCAGCGGAGTACAGTATGGAAGAAGAATTGACAGTTGCCAAACAAGTGCCTGGGAGTAATGTATTAGGAGATGCAGAGGGAGGCCGGGAAAGTGGAGAGGAGCGAAAAGTGCTGACTGAGGAAAGAATAGCCCAAGGGGTAACAAAAGAAGATGCAACATTTTTCAGGTACATAAGTGAAAAGAGGAAGACTAGGGGAGGAAGTGGGAGGTTAAGAGGAAAAGGTGGGGACTGTGCAGAGGAGGAAGAGGAAGAGACATCCTGAACAAATATTTTTTCTCAGTCTTCACAGAGGAAGGGAAAGGGGATGGACCACATAAAAACAACAGAGGCACTGGAGAGGGGAGGTAGACATGAGTCCCTTTACATAGGAGAGGGTACTGAAGGGACTCTCAAATCTAAAAGTGAACAGAACTGTGAGGTCTGATGGGGTACACCCAAGGGTATGGCAGGAGCTCAGGAAGATACTAGGGAAGATAAGAGGCAGTATAGCGCAGTGGTCTAAGGCTCTGAGCTGCAAATCTGGTGACATCCAGCAGACCAGACCTGGGTTTGAATCCCACAGCTTCCACTTGCATACTGTGTGACCCTGAGCAAGTCACTTAACCTCCTTGTGCTCCCAGGTTGCTCCTGTAAAAAAGCTTTCAGCTTAGTGTGCTATACCTGGTTAAACAACTAAATTAAAAAAAAAAAAAAGATACTGGCTGCACCTCTATCAGTCCTTTTTGGCAACTCACTGGAAATAAGAGTGGTTCCGGAGGACTGGAGGAGGGCAGATGTAATCCCACCTCACAGAAGTAATTGCAGGCAGGAGGCTGGTAAATGTAGCCCAGTCAGCCTGACATCTCTGCTGGGGAGGCTAATGGAGTAACTTGGAAAGGATTGTGAAGTATCTTGAATCCAGCTGGTTACAAGACCTGATACAACATGTATTCACAGTTTTTTTGTGGGGGGAGGGATCTTGTCTGGCAAATTGACTGGGTAATCAGGAAAATAGATCAGGGTGGGGTGGTGGATGTGGCCTACTTAGATTTCAGTGAGGCTTTCAACACCATTCCACATAAGAGGCTCTTAAGGAAACTGGGCAGCTTTGGGGTGGGTCCAAGGGTGATAAACTGGGTAAGAAATTGGTTAAGGGATAGTAGACCAAGAGTTGTGGTAAACAGAGTTCACTCTGGGGAAGGGAGGGTGACCAGTGGGGTACCATAGGTCTCAGTACTGGGACCAGTTTTTCTTAATGTCTTTACTGTATAAGTGACATTGCAGATGAGCTGGAGGGGAAGGTCTTCCTCTTTGCTGATAAATTCAAAATCTGCGATAGAGTGTACACTCCACAGGAGATGGAAAGAATATGTAAAGACCTGAGAAAACTTGGAGTGGTCATGAGCATGGCAGCTGGGTTTCAGTGCAAAAAAGTGCAAAATCATGAACTTAGGGTGCAGAAACCCAGCGGCGGAGTACGGTATGGAAGAAGAAGAATTGACGGTCACCAAACAAGATACGGACCTGGGAGTAATCATATCTGATTATCTTGCTTAGAGAGAGGCTCTTGCAGCAGGCTAGCACCGGTAGGACTAAGCCGCCAGGCGCCAGGACCACATGGAAAACTTAATAGCTAGCAGTCTACCCTGGGGGACTGCCCACTGTCGACGTCAACCTATCCTATAAAGGCAAGTCTCTAACATTGAATTTTCGATGTTTCAGCCTTCGCGTTTATGTTTTCTCTACTAGACTCGTCTTCCGACCGCTTCACAAAGTGTGCCTGCGGCAAACAGATTCCTGAAAAAGACGGCCATTCTGCGTGTCTCATTTGCCTGGGTCCCAGCCACAACACTGGAGCCTGCCAGATTTGCCTGAAATTCAATCCGGCTACTCTGAGACATCATCTTAAGACTCTGGCAAGCCATCTAATAAAGCAGAAGCTGGTCGTGATGGAAAAGTTGTTATGGGCCAGGAGCTCTTGAGCTCTTCAGCTTCACTGGCACAGTCCTCTGGGGCTTCATCTTCCTCTCAAAAATCTGGTGGGAAGCACAAGCACTGGGACTGGAACCGGTCTGCTTCCTGCTCACAGTCGCCCCACAAAACCCTCCACCAGAGCCACTTGCACTGTGAAATGGAAGTGTTTCACCCTTTGGGCTGCTGTACACCAGTTGGACCCTTTCACCTGCCTGGTGATTCGAGGGTTGGAGTACCTTCTTTCCCTTTTGGACTCTGATTTGGGGTACTCCTCACTCAAGGTGCATCTTTCCTCCATCTCTGCATACCTAGCACCTATCAAGGGCAAAGCTGTTGCCCAGCTTGAAGTGTCCCGCACCTTCCTGCGGGGCATTTTGCACCCGAAATCTCCCATTCGGGACACAGGCCCTCCATGGGACCTCAACTTTATGTTGGAGAAATTCACTTTACCTCCCTTTGAACCGGCCGTGAGTTGTGAGCTGCGCTTTCTGTCATGGAAAGTGCTCCTTTTAGTTGCTGTGTCTTTTGTTCGAAGGATTTTCGAGCCTTAGGCTCTTATGTGTAAGGGACCTTATTTGTTTTTTCACAAAGACAGGGGGCCCCGATATTCAAAATTGCACCTAGCAGTGGAGCAAGTGGGTGCGCAGCACAACTGAGTTGTGCTGGAACAACTAAGGGATACATTCAAAAGAGATGTGCCATGGCGCATCCCTTCTGAATATGTCACATAATGCGCGCTGTGCAAATACTGTGCCAGTGCTTCCCCCCAGACAGGTCTGAATACCAGGAATGGGAAATGCACCAGCGCATCAGAGATACAGTGTGCGCAAATTCTGATTTTCAGACACCGACATGCAAATGGAGCCATAATGCATGCAAGGCGCAGATAGGGCCATTTGCATGTCATTATGGCCCCATTTGCATGTGTTGTGCAGGGCTGGCCAGCGAAATGCACCTGGCACCCTGCACAGCATGTGGTCCCTGTAGCAGGGACCGCACAAATACCCTTCCCCATCCCGACCCTCCGATCGCTGAAAGTAAAGCAATTTACTGTCTCTGGTAGTCCAGTGGTGCCCCCCTCCCTGCTTGTACCTCCAATCACCAAAAGTGATTTAAATTACCACCCCTGGTCCCTGGTAGTCTAGGCTTACAGGCTCAACTTTGTGCCAAGGTATGCAGTGAATCTCAGGGTTGTGCCAGCATATGCGCTGCACATCCCGGGTGGGTGTATCAGGATGTGCCACGTATATGGCCATGCCCCTTGAGATGTGTCAGATGACATCTTTGCGCCCAGCGCATTGGAATTGCACTGCATAATCTCTACCGCCACTCCTAACCCCTGCTGCCAGGATATCTGTAGCAAGCGGGGTCCTGTTCCCCAGTCTGCTATACGCTCTCCCTCTTCTTTCCCAGGCCAGTGTCTGTATTCTCCATAAGTGGGACACCACTTACAACAATATTTGTAGACTTGCCCTATCAGCACCTTGCCTTTCACACCATTGTTTGCTCTGCTCCGCCTTGCGCTGGCTGTCATCTAGCTCCCGTTGCTCCTATGCTGTCTGATGTTTCATTGACTCCTTGACTAGATATCCTCGTCCTGACTCTCTAGCGTCCATGCTTTCCCCTGTGCATCACCCCTGCTCCCTGAGGTCCTCTGACACTCAGCTACTTTCTGTACCATTCTGCTCCACCAAAATGGGGGAGCAAGCTTTCTCTCATTTTGCTCCTAAATACTGGAATTCCCTGCCTATCCACCTAAAGCGCTCATTATCTCACTCCTTTAAAACTGCACTTCTTTCTCACCTCCATGCACTTGATACTTGTGACTGTACCTAACCTGCCTGATGATCTTCTCTTTCTCTTCCTTACTTGGTTTCTTTCTCTCAATACTCCATGATTATCAATGTGATCCCTCAATTGACTTCTCATCCCTGCATGGATGGTTTTGCGTGTATGTGTAATTACCATGGTATGGTTGTGCCTTTATGTATAATTTTTCAGCTTTCCCTGCGTGGAAACTGTTTTGTTCTGATTTTATGTTATCTGGACTGTTTGTATGCTTGTATTTGTACTCTCCCAGGTTGTGCCTGAAAATAGGCAGGGTTATTGCCTAATGTACTTACCCGGTCACCAAAAGCTAATAAATAATGAATATTGCCTCGGGGCGCAGTTCTGGGGTTGCGTTGGCCCACCTCAGTTGCGCCAGGCTCAACCCCTTTGAATATCTAGCCCAGGTTTTCTTTGCATACTAATCCTAAGTTTCTTTCCAAGATGGTGTCAGAGTGTACATTGAACCAGTCCATCCACCTTTGAGTTTATTTTCCTGAGTACTCTAATCAGGGTGAGACTTTGCTCCATACTTTGGATATACATAGAATCTTGTGCTACTATACGCACTGGACCAAGGCTTCTTGGAAGTCTGAACAGTTGTTTGTTTCATTCGCCCCCAAGAGAGAGGGTGCTCCTGTTTCCAAACAGTGTTTGTCCAAGTGATTAGCCAGTTGCATTATTTATTGTTATCGGCAGTACAATAAGGACCTTCTGGGAGTAGTTAAGGGCCATTCCATTAGGGGTATGGCTGCCTCCACTGCCTGTTCCAGAAATGTGTCTGCTGCTGACATCTGTGCAGCTGCCATCTAGAATTCTGTTCATACCTTCACCAAGCATTACAGTCTGGATCTCGCCTCTCAGCGCAGGGCCAATTTCGACCTAGCAGTACTTCCGGACCTTCGCTCCTGAGCTCTTGGCTGTGGGTCTGTCCTTCTCCCATTGTTTTTTCTCCAGGTCATGCCTGAAAATGCTTGGGACTCAGTCCTGCCGATTTTGGCCTGCTGCAAGAGCCTTCCTCGAAGTAAGTTAGTACAGTTAGGTAAGAACTTACCGTAACAGTGGTTTTCGAGAGAAATACTTGGCAGCAGGCTCTGCTTTCCCTCCCTTCTTCCCCCAGCTGTTCATTGTTTCTCTTGCACTACTTCTACCTTTTCTTTTTTGGCTCGCGGGAACTTCCTCAGTTCTCCATTCGCTGCCCACTTGGGGTCTCTGGTGGGAGAACTGAGGTAGGTGTGGGGAACCGCCCCCTTTATAGGATAGGCTGACATCAGCAGCTGACGTTGGTGGTCCACTGTGGTAGACTACTAGCTAGAAAGTTTTCCATGTGGTCCTGGTGCCTAGCGACTTAGTCCTACTGGTGTTGGCCTGCTGCAAGAGCTTCTCTCAAAGATATACTGTTACAGTAAGATCTTCCCTATGTCAGTCTTCACCATTCATCACTGGTGGGTGTCAGCTGGAGGTGCAGCACCTCGTGGGACCTTTTTTTTTTTCTTCTTTATTTACCCGAAGGGGGAGGAGTAAGCACCACAGTGCCACCCACGAGGCGGACGCACAGCATCGTGCTTGCAGGTTGGCCATAACTGGTACCGGCTCCTCCTCCGCCTCAGTTCTGCTTCTTCCACAATTGAGAGTGCAGCACCTTGCCACACAGCTCGTACTAACTGCATCATTGCGGCCTAGTCTGGTCTGTTTTTTCAATGAACTTCGACATTGTTGACCCCGCTGTCTCAGTTTTGCCATCCACTCAACGCCGTTTGGCTTATGGTAAGATCTTTCCTTTTTATTTGATAAACGGCACCAGGTCTTTTCTGTGATTAGAGTTTAGTTGCCGTCGGTCATGTCAGGTCCGTCCAGGGACAAGAAAAAGCGTTCCAAAGCGGGTTGGGCCCCTATGCACCGGTATCCCTGTGGCCGACAGATGTCTGCTATGGATCGACATGACCAGTGTCTAACCTGCCTGGATCCACAGTATGATATGGATCGGAGCAACGCATGTTTTACTATGGACCAAAATGTTTTGGAATACTGCGCAATTTAAGTCGGCCGCCCACCGCCGACTTTTGAATGACGCCATCGCACCAAGTCATAGCGCGGGTCCCTTTGCCTTCCTCTGGGTAACCTCACGGCTCTATATGGGCTGAGGAGGAGGGGGCCTTCACCCTTTCTAGCCTTACCATGGCGGAGGCTCCTTCCGCAGTGCCAGAGGGTCGGTCCAGCTCCATTCAGGGCCGGGCCGAGAGAACCGCATTGGCAATCATCTCCTTGGAGGCGAAGGCTCCACCAGTGTCACGGCCCACAGCTGCTGGGCCCAGCACGGGTGGCTCCTCAGTGCCGACCATTGACACCATCTCTGATCCTGTCTGTGTTTCAGGCACCGGTGATCGAGGCAGCACCGCTAGTAGCACCTTGCCTGCCTGTGGCGTCTTTCATGGTGCAGTGGGTGGGAGGACCTCCGGGGTTGTCAGGATGGAGGTCTACTTCATTGTCAGCTCTCCAGAGCTGGATGATCCTGTGGTGGCCCCCGACTGGCAGCCTGACTCTTCGGAGTCTGAGGGCCCTTCTGAGCTTGGTGCCTCTGCGCTCTTCCAGGTCCCCCAGCAGCCCCGATTGTTGCAGTTGGTTCCGGGCCCAGCACAGGGGTAGATGCTGGATAGCAGGGGGCCAATGGTGACTCCGGTACTGTAGGAGTGGTGGTCCTGGCCTTGGATTCAGGGATGGAGGCTGACCCTGGTGTTAGTGCCGCCCAGGATTCGGAGGTAGGTACAAGGGCGGGGGTTTCCTCCCCTCAGTCCCCTTCAGGGGGCCTGAGGGGTTGGAAGTGCCTCTGTCTCTGGGAGTGAGGAAGAGGTTGGCCTCAGAGTCGATGGGGTTGAGGGGATGGGTGGAGGCAGCGGCTCCCTGTGGGGCCCTTGAACTCAGAGGAGATGAAGTCTTGAGCCAGTTCTCTCCTCATTGCCTTTGGGGAGGCTAGTTGGGCTGGGGCCTTCTGGACCTATGTGGCCCCAGCCCTTCTGGACCAATGTGACCCTGATCTCCTCACAGGGGAGTGTCCCCTTCAGGGCTCAGCCCCGACTGCTTTGAGATAGTTGGGTGGCCATTGGCTGCGCAGACCCATGGATCTCCAAGAGGTGTGAGGTCGCCTAGCCCTGGCAGAGGCCGTTTGCAGAGATGCCTTTCCCCCTTGCCTCTGCATCCTCCTCATCAGCTTTCAGGTCACATTGGTCCTACGGGTCCTTTAACTTGTGAACAGTTCAGGACCACTGTTGCTACCTTTTCCATTTATGTGTGTGCCATGGACGACAGGGTCTTCTGCTTTTCTCCTCCACAGCAGTTGGACTCTGAATCCTTGGGCTTGTCTGCCTCCTTGCCTTCCTCCCCTGAGGAAAAGGAATCTTCAGTCCATCTGTCCTCTGACGCTGACCAGACTGAGTATCAGTGCTTCCTCGCGAGGCTGGTGGACGAGCTTCTCCTCTCCCATCTGGCAAGATGCAATCCTGAGCGGGCGACCCGTGCAGTCCTTAGCGAATTCAGTGGGGATGACCTCATGGTCCCTCCCTTAGCTGGTGTCTTTATAGGAAGAGTTGTTTCATACCTGGCAGTGTCCTTCCTCCCTCCCCAGATCCTGCCAGCACAGGTATTGCACACCCCAGGAATCTGCAGGAGCCATATCTCATCGTGCTTCAGGGATTGAGACCCTGGATACTCCTTCTGGGCATAGACTCCCAATGCATGACTGACCCCCGGATGCAGCTCTGCGGAGTTCGACCGCTGGGGACAGAGAGTTTCTCCTCAGCACACATTATGTTGTGCATTTCCTCTCATCAGGCACACCACGCTACCTATAACAGGCATTTGTGGTCTCTGCTCAGCCAGGTGCTAGCGCAGTTGTCTGATTCGGAGGTGACCAGACAAGCCATTGCCCTCTCTGCTCAGGGTCTGGAGCTTGCAAGGCACCAGGCAAGGGCGTCTTATGACGCCAGTGAGGTAGCCTCCCGACTTGCAGGGACAGCGATCTGCATCAGGCGGACGGCATGACTTTGTTTATCATGGTTGTCACCCTTGGCCCGGCATAGGGTGCTTGCCTCCACCTTCCAGGGGACCTGCCTATTTTCCAGCAGGGTGAAGAGGGCACTTCAGGGGCGCCTTCCTTCTCCCAGCCATTGGGAGACCCCTTCTCATCCTGACCAGTCATAGGCCTGAATGGCCTGTGAGGGTCCTCTCCCTTCTGTAGTCTTCCCCTATGGTGGGCTGAGGGATTCTTGTCCCTCAGGGAACTACTGGGCCTCCTTCGGAGGGACTCGGTACTCACCCACCAGTGATGAATGGTGAAGACTGACACAGGGAAGATATGAAAATTACATACCTTACTGTAATTCTTGATCTTCTATGTATCTTCACCATTCATCACACTGAATCCTCCCTCCTACTCCTCAAGGCCTCAGTCCCTGGGCAGTTCTCCTCCCCACTTGCCCTCCTCCCTCCACTGGGTGAGGCCTCCTTCTCAGTCAATGCTCTTCCAGAGAGCCGAGGAGCTCATGCTAAGAGAGAGCAGAGTGAGGGTCTGCGCCCTGGCCTTGGAGGGTCTTCCCCTGTACCCCCTCTCCCCTTGCTCCTGCCTCATGGTGGGGTCTTCCTCTCCCAGGCTCAGCCTGGATCCACTGGATTTAGGCCAATCCCTTGAGGGGTGCCCTGATGGGATGGGTAGTGGGAGGGGTGTGCAGGGAGTCTCCCCTACTATCTATCCTTCTTTGCCTTTTCTCTCTCCTCCCTGAGGCATGGACAGAGATAGTCCATCAGATGGGATGCCCCCTCTCCCTGAGTTTTGGAGAGGTGGCGACCAAGGGGAGGGCCCTATCCAAAAATGTTTTCTCTTTAATATCAGGCGAGGAGAAGGGGAACCATAGCCTGCCATGAACTGTTCTCCTGTCTGGAACTGCAAGCGTCTGAAGCTCGGACCGCTGTTGTGATGGGGCAAGGTTTCCCTGCTAAACAACTTAAACATGGATGTCTTTGGCTTCCCTGTTCAGGGGAGCTAGGGCATCATCATGATGGGGTCCCCCCTGGCTCCTCCCTTATTTCTTCTTTCTCTTCTTCTTCTCCTCTTCTTCTCTTTTCTCTTCTCTTCTTCAGTGCTCTGGCTAGCTGTCCAGGGGCTGGGGCCAACACCATTCTCTCAGGTCCTTCTCTGCCTCTGGACGGCGTATTTCTTTTTCAGTTCATTCCGTTCCTTTTTCTATCCCTTGGACTCTCTTGCCCCAGCTTCCTTTTTCTCTTGTCACTCTGTTTTTCCTCTCACGGCATGCAGAACTGAGGCAGGAGGGCCGAGCACCAGTTATGGCCGGCCACAAACGCGGCCGTAGGTCTGCCTGGTGGGTGGCACAGTGGTGCTGACTCCTCCTTCGGGAATGAAGGAAAAAAAAGCTCCCGTGGGGTGCTGCGCCTCCGGCTGACACCCACCAGTGATGAATGGTGAAGATACACAGGAAGATCAAGAATTATGGTAGGTACGTAATTTTCATATCTTATGTAACTGTACTGTCGCAAGGTGGTGAGGTAGTGCTACAAGGCAACGGGTAGGGCCAGTGGGATGTTGGGGTGTATAGGAAGGGGGTATCCCTAGAAAACGAAGGGAGATGTTGTTGCTGCTGTATAGTTTGCTTGTGAGACCCTGCCTGGAGTACTGTCTCCAGTCCTGGAGACCACATATCAGGATGGACATAGACAGAGTGGAGGCAGTCCAGAGGATGGCAACTAAAATGGTGCAGGGTCTGCATTAGAAGCCCTATGAGGAGCGAAAGACTGAAGGACCTCAATATGTACACCCTGGAAGTGAGAAGAGTGAAGGAGAGGTATGAGAGAGACCAATAAATACCTCACGGGGTAAATAAGGTACAGGAGGGGAATATTTTTCAGAGGAAAAGATGCATGAGAACAAGGGGAAATGCAGTGAAACTGGAAGGGGTAGACTCAAGAGAGGTGTGACAAAGTACTTCGTAACTGAAGGAGTGGTGGATGCTTGCATCAGTCTTCCAGTGGAGGTGGTAGAGGCAAAAACAGTGGTGGACTTCAGGCATGCATCGACAGGCACAAGTGAGTCTAGTGGGAAGCAAGGGGGAGGCTGGAGATCAAGTAGGGTCTGCGATGACAGAATAGGCCAGGGGAAAAAATGGCCAGACACGGTGGGCTAAGCGATAATTTGCCATCAAATTCTGTGTCTAAGTTAAATACATTGCTGATTTTGTTTGCTAACAGGTGGATAATGAACACCTTACCTGCCAGGGGCCAAGAGCCTGAACTATTTATTTCCTCTCAAACGTGAAGGCTTTTTAGGCCAGATGGGTTATGATGATCAGCTTTGACCAGACAAATAGTCATTAGCTTTCCAGCTGTTCTAACCTCCCAAAAAAGCTTCCATTATTTTGTTTTTTCTTCATCCTGTCATTACAGAGCTGCTGTCATCAGATGCAAACACTGTCCGTTCCCCTCGGCTCAGCCCTGATCAGTGTCGCATTGCCTACCTGGAGGAAAGAGTTTTCGGACCACATCGCCAGTGTTCTCGACTCTGCATGGTCAGTACTAATGTTGTAACTGTGGCAAAAACTCTGCATGGTCAGTACTGATAGTGTTACCACAGCTAAGATTCAGCATGGTCAGTACTGATAATGCTGCTGTATTTAAGACCCTGCATGGCCAGTTTTGATAGTGTTGCCACTGCTAAGACTCTGAATGGTTAGTACTGATAGTCTTGTGATAGCTAAGACACTGCATAGACAGTGCTGATAGTGTTACCGCGGCAAGGACTCTGCATGGTCATTGCAAATAGTGTTACTGCAGCTAATGTTCTGCATGGTTACTGGTTAATGGAATAGTCCCACCAGTGAGACTGAAATCATCTGGGGACTTAGCATTTTCTTTGGCTGCTCCAAAACTTTGCAGTACAGTCCCGAAATTTATTCGTTCTTCTGCTTCAGTTGAAAGTTTTAAATTGTATGTAAACACCTTGTTGTTCCGACAGGCCTTTTGGGGGTGAGTTGCAGGCTCTGATAGTTTTATAATTTCGTGGTCTTATGTTCTTCTCATGTTCTTATGGTTACAATCCGAGCTGGGTTTATATCCTGTACTCTTGTGATTGTTCCATAAGAAAAGAGCTTTGAGCCCTGGAAAGGCATCATATAGATAAAAATGATATCCTACTAATACAAAAGTGTGGTTGGGTGTGTTTGAACTGCTGACAGATACACCACTGAGTGTATAAGAGAAGCTGTTCACAAGTGGAAATAAGAAAACTGAGAAATACAGGAATACTTATCTTGAAAAAGATGCTCGGGAAACCATGAAACGTGTTCTTTTGAGTGTGTAAGAGAAATTGTTCACAAGATAAGTTGTTCACATTAAGAAATAAGAAAAATGTCTGGCCCTCTGGCTCAGCAGTTGTGTACTGCCCACCACTCTGGCTACCCAGGTTTGGGAGCAGACTTGGGTTGCTGGAGTCAGCGGGGGTGGGGGGAGATTGGCGTCAAGAACTGCTCCCCTCTCCCGGGGAGGGAGGCTGGTTGCTCAACAATTGACTGCCACCAGGCAGAGGCCTGAGGGTAGCACAGGCATGAGAGCAGGAAGGGTGGGAGCTTCCAATTTGACACAGTGCATGTGTGCCTTCGCATGGTATGCGTTGACGTCTGTGCCACAGCAGGTGAGGGCTGAGGAGAAAACCTGGAAGAACGGAGGAGCAGGATTAGTGAAGCCCTGCCTGCCATCACCCTGCATCATCATCTAGGACAAAAGGGTCCTTTTGGGATGTGTTTCTTTGGAGGGGCCATCCCCCTCGAGGCCCTGCCATGGGGGAAAATCTGTGGGGGAAACCATGGGCAAAAGTAGGTCATGGGGAACTGGTGGCTAGTTGGGGGTATTAGGGACAAGGCGGAGAGTTAGCTGCTCTGGCCAGGATGAATGAACGCCTCTATAGGAAAAAAAAAAAGAATTAGAAAAATATATGAAAGAAATACAGGCCCTCACACCTTACTTACTACTTGTCAGCAGAAACAGGCCACATGGTCTATCGAGTATGCAACTAGCACCCCATTTTCTGCAGCTGCCCCTCCCCCTTCCCCAATTACCCCTCACACAGATGAATACTGACTAACCTTGAACCAGATTAAGCTGTTGGTGATATTTTTAGTGAATGGGGGAAATTTGGCCAGGACACCGGGGAAAAACCTCTACTCTTTTTGATAAGTGCCATGGGATCTTTAACATCCCCCTGAACTACCACCAGAAGAGACAGATGGGACCTTGGTTTAACGTCTCATCTGAAAGACGTCACCTCAGAAGTGCAGCACCCCCCTCATGCTGCACTACAGTGTCAATATTGGGATATGAACCCAAGTACCAGGTGTGGGAATTGAACCCACAACCCGCTGACAACCCAAGTGTTAGGTGTGGGAATTGAACCCACAGCCCCTTGATAACCCTCTGATCTCCTGGCCTCGGAGGCGAGTGTGCTACCTGCTGAGCCACTGACACTGATTGAGCTCCCTTAAAAAAGTGGGTTGAGAAGCCACAAAATGTTGGTTTATTTCTTCGTGTGGCCTGATAAATATTTTTAAAGTCTGTGTTTTATGGTGAGTGATGCGGATCTTCTTCGAGGATATCCCTTTCCTCGGGTCACACCTATGGAACGTATAGCCGCCAGGCATGGGTGTAGGCAGGCATACTCCATGGTGTGCAATTTTATTTAAGGGGAGTAGCAAATAGGCTCTGAACTGCTTCCCTTTTCCGTGAAAACTAACAAAGAAAATACTGAACTTTTTTGTAATTTTATTCATAGGAGTCAAAACTGGAAGGACTGGTCACTAATACTCTCTTTGCATCCCAAGGACAATACAACTTAACAGGCTCTGGGCTGGTATGTGGGTATCTCAGGGAACAATGCATGGCATTTGTATTTACCCATGCATGGCAACAACAACTGTCATGAGATACAAAAGTTGTATTTATTATGCCAAATGAGGCAACAAACACGGTCCTGGTGTACGTTTGTATATTGTCTGGCTACACCTTGAGGGGGAGGGGTAGCGCACCCTAACAAGGGGGAGTAGCAGTGAGTCCACTTGGTGTGCAGATCTAAAATCCTTGGCTACACCCCTGCCGCCAGGCGCTAGAACCACACAGAAAATTTTGCAAGTATTCAGCCAGGGGCTGCCCACAGTGAAGTCAGATGTCGGCTCATACATAAAGATGGGCATCCCTTTCTTTCCTAAGTTTTTTTCCCACCATCAGTCAGACTTGTCGGACCGCTATAGGGAAAGCCACTGTAATAGCCGGCATTTTTATTTTCTCTTATATAAAAGTATAGGGAAGCAGTACAGCACAGTGGTTAAGAGCTCAGAGCTGCAAACCTGGAGATCTGGGTTTGAATCCCTCAGCCACCACTTGCATACTGTGTGACTGTGAGCAACTCATTTAACTTCCCTGTGCTCCCAGGATGCACCTGGAAACAAGCCTCGGCTTAGTGTGCCCTTCCTGGCCAGAAACTGTAAATAAATAAACACAAGCACCGGGATAACGACAGGGAGATGGCCTTCTTGGTGCATTCCAGATCACCACTTCACTCTGCAGGTGCGATTTCCTCAGCGCCATGGTCCACTCTGCTCTCCGCCCCCCCCCCCGACACATCACCAAGCTCAGGGCTTGGCACAGGCACTACCAGGCCTGGTATGGTGGCACATCGCTGTCGGCATCAGGGACTTGGCATCTCCCACTAACTGTTCTAGTCACACCCATCGACCATATGGGTACTGATGCTCAGGCGATTCTCTTATAATTTTCAAACATGATAAAACACTTGTTACGTGGCTTCCCTGTTCCAGGGGTCTGTCGACTGGGCCTGTCACTAACCCTCCATTTATGCAGCAAGGTACGCCTTTCCCACAGCCACCTCCTGTGGTGCTGCCTACGTTACCAGCACGTTGTGTTCTCCCTGTCTACCTGTTCGACGATGATTACGGAAACTCAAGGTTTTGTTGCTCCTCTCTTCATTAAGTTCTCTTTATAGCCTTCTGCCTTACCTGGTTTGCAGAGTGCTTGGTTCTCTCCTGGTTCCCCGCAGGGAGGTCCTCTGAGTATGATCTCTGGCAGGGAACTGAGAAGAGGAGGTGCCTCCCACATTTATATATGAGCTGACATCGGATGTCATTGTGGGTGGCCCCTGGCTGACTGCTTGCAAAAGTTTCTGTGTAGTCCCACGAGGGGTACAAATATCCTAGACCTTGTCATAACTAGTCTTGAAGCCAAGGTACCAAATGTTATGATTTTGAGTCCCTTAGGCAACGGTGACCATAACATAGTCTCCTTCAAGGTTATGGCCTCATGGCATAAACAACAGGGCACAACTATACTGAAGGATTATATAACAAGGCCAAAACAGAGCATAAAGGTATTCTTGCAAACATGGACTGGGACAAATTTTTTTAAAACAGAACTCTAAACCAAGCATGGGAGTTACTCAAGAGAACTATACAAAACCTTGACAAAAAGAAATATAATCGAAAAAGGAAAGTTCCAATGTGGCTAACATCGGAAATAATAAAAAAAAAAATCAAGACCAAGGAAACATCATACAAAACAACTAAATCAGAACTATGAGATTCAAACATTATAACTCATAAAAAGGAAGTTAAATTACTTAGGGAAATGATAAGGAGAGCAATGTACAAGTTAGAATTCAAACGTGCCCATGGGAAGGATACTAAAGCTCTGTTCTCCTATATAAATTGCAATAAAAATTCATCCAGGATCACTGGGCCTTTGTCTCATAATGGAGTCGCCATTATTGACAACGCTGAAACAGCTAATCACTTCAGTTCCTATTTCTGTTCAGTTTTTCCAGTGGGTGTGATATAAGTAATATACTAACAGCTAAAAACTGTGAAAGTTTGTATGATTTTTCAGTGGATGAAGTTTTAAAAGCGTTGGGTGAAATAAAGATAAACTCCAGTCCAGGGCCTGATAACATTCATCCTAGGTTCCTAAGAGACATGGCTGAACAACTTGCCTACCCACTTAATATTATATTCAACGTGTCTCTGGACCAGGGAAAAGTGCCAGATGACTGGTGCACTGCAACCATTACTACAGTCTAAAAAGGGCAACAAAAGCTTGGTGGAGAATTATCGACCTATCAGTTTCACCCCAATTTACTGTAAAATTATGGAGAAATTAATAAAATTGTGATTGGAATCTGAAATAATCAATCTTGGATTGAATGATATACAACAACATGGGTTTAAAAATAACTTTTCCACCACTACCAACTTGGTGACATTCTATAACAATGTAAGCTATAGTATAGACAACATACCCTACAATGTTATCCTATTAGATTTCCGAAAGGCCTTTGATACTGTGCCCCATCAGGCATTGATTTACAAACTACTCAGTATTGGCATTTCACCTACCTTAGTCAGATATATTCAAGACTGGTTTCTACATAGGAAACAAGAAGTCAGAATAAATGGTTCTAGGGACGTGGATATGTTGTTCAATCCACACTTACTGGCAGGTTCCTTGCTGCTTTAAATCTTGCCGGAAGGTCTTCAGGCTGACTCCTCCCACCCACTTGGGTGGTAAAACTCTCTGCTCCACCCCATGACTCCAGATCTTCCTTACCGTTTGGAAGCTCAGGTTCCCTCCTTAGCACTCTGCGTTTTAGGCCTGGATCCACACTCTTCGGTTAAACCGAAACTCATTCTAAAGTTTAAAAGACTTTGGTCTTCTTTTTCTCTCATGGCTGCGATGGACAAATCGACTCCTGGATTACGTCGGTGCCCCATGGGCAGAAGATGTCCCGGACCGATCCGCACTCCACTTACGTTTGTGCCTTGGACTGACCCGACTCACAGGCTTGTGAGTTATTCAAAAATCCTTTTTATTGCCGGTCTTGGAGGAGCTGCCCGATTGCTCTTAGGTGACCTGAAAAACGTTATCCTCCGGTCAAGTTGAAGGAGGCCCATTGGGCAGTGTCTGCGGCAGCAGGCTCAGCAGAACAGCTAGAGCAAATGATCGCCCTCGAGGAGGAGGCGGCCCAGGCCGCATAATCATCATCCTCGGTTGCGGCATTTATCCCGCTCTCCTTGGGCTCATCCTATACAGCTTCTTTTAAGGAGCTTTGCCAATCCCTCTCCACCAAGGGAGAAGGGCCATCGGGACATTCCTCTCGGTCCAAAAAGGACTCCATGGGTAAGTTCCACCGTCGACGTTCGTGGGAGCAGGAGAGATCCCCTTCCCCAGATGATCGACTCTACTGAGGCGAGGTTGTGGCTAAAGTTGGTCACGCTCTGCCCAGAAGCGAAAGCGCCAGCAGCTGTAAGCCTTCTGCCTTCCAGCCCCAGCGGCATGTCCGCCCAGCAACACCAGCATCAGGGCCAGCAGGCTCGCACTTGGCACCCCAAAACCAAGCCTGCAGCTTCCTCCAGCAGGAAGCCAGGAGGGAAAGGTCCAGGTGGCTCCTTGGCCGGCCCTTCCTCCAAGCCTGCCCATTGACGGGTTGAGGGGTGTTGCCCCCAACCTCGTCACTCCTCCCTGGGTTCCCCACGTGGGGGGATGGCGCCGCCATTTCCTTTCCATCTGGTCCGTTATCACCACGGACTGCTGGGTGTTGGAAGTGATAGGCAGGGGTCTGCCTCTGGAATTCGAGCAGTCCCCACCCTATCGAGCCTTCGCCCCATGGGGGGCTATGGGTTCCGCAGCCTCTCTGTCGGCTTATCGAGCTGACATTGCCCTGCTCCTCCAGAAGGAGGTGATCAGGGAGGTGGCGGACCCTCCTCCAGACCCAGGGTTTGTGTCCAGGTACTTCCTGGTCCCAAAACGGCGCCCCATCCTACACAACCTAAACAAGTTCCTAAGGTCTCGCACCTTCAGGATGGTCACTCTGGCGCAGATCATTCCATCCTTGGAACGAGGCATGTGGTTCTGTTCTCCGGACCTTCAGGATGCGTTCTTTCACATCCCAATCCGTCCGTCTCACCAGCTATTCCTCCACTTCAGGGCAGAGGGATCCCTTTACGAGTTCAATGCCATGCCCTTTGACCTCTCTCCAGCTCCCAGGGTCTTCACCAAATGCGTGGCAGTGGTGACAGCATTCCTGCGGCGCCGAAGGGTCAGTGTGTACCCTTACCTGGATGACTGGCTGATTGCAGCCCCCTCCAGGTTGGAGGTGGAGCGGTCTATGGATCTGGCCCTCCAGGTCTGCTCTTAGATTGGCCTCCTCATCAGTGAGGCCAAATCGGAACTCGTGTCTTCGTAGGTGATTCAGTTCATCGGGGCAAAGCTCGACTCTCTTCGAGCCAGAACATGACTCCCAGCGGACAGGGCCGAGGTCCTTTCCTCCTTTGCCCAGTCATTTCTGGTTGGGCAGTTGTGCCCTGCCCGGGACTTCCTGTGCCTTCTGGCCTCATGGTGGCCTGCACCAGCCTGGTCCATTGGGCCCGCTGGCATATGCGTCCCCTGCAATGGGGGCTGGCCCGCCAGTGGTCTCAGCGCTCTGGTCCTCTGGACCAGCCAGTGACAGTGACCTAGGAGATGTGGAACGGCCTTCAGTGGTGTCTCTTTCCAGCTCATCTGCAGGAGGGTATCCCATTTGTCTGCCCCGAGCCGACGGTCACTCTGATGTCCGACGCCTCTCTGATGGGTTGGGGTGCCCATCTGGGGGAGCTCAGAGCTCACGGTCTCTGGTCCCCTCAGGAGTCTCGATGCCGCATCAACCTGCTGGAGCTTCGAGCGGTCCAACTAGCCCTCACCGCCTTCGCTCCGTTTGTACGGGCTCAAGTGGTCCAGGTCCAGACGGACAACACCACGACCATGTACTACCTAAACCATCAAGGCGGGATGCACTCCTTGCCTCTGTGCAAGGAGGCTCTCCGCACTTGGTCTCTAGTGATCAGCCTGGAGGCGGATCTCCTAGCCATCCATGTGGCAGGAGTCTCCAACACTCTGGCCGATGCCCTCAGCCGGATAGGTGCTGCATCTCACGAGTGGTCTCTCCTGCCGGAGGTAGTACAAGATCTGTTCTCCCACTGGGGCACTCCTCAGGTGGACCCGTTTGCCTCCAGGGAGAATGCGAAGCTGAGGCTGTTTCATGCCCGCACCCCTCAGCAGGGCTCGCTGCAGGGGGATGCCTTCTCGAGGCCGTGGACCCCAGGCCTTTTCTATGCTTTCCCTCCATTTCCCTTGATCCACAAGGTGCTTCTCAAGGCGAAGAGGGACAAGGCTCAGGTGATTCTGGTAGCCCCAGACTGGCCCCGTCAGTTCTGGTATTCAGATCTCCTAAGCCTCAGCTCCAGGCTCCTGAAGCGGCTTCCAGCCCACCCAGACCTGATCTCAGTCAACAAGGGGAAGGTACTCCACCCGGACCTTCAATCCCTGCACGTGACAGCCTGGTTCCTGAGCGGCTAGAGTTCCAGGCCTTGGGTCTTTCCGACAAGGTCCTCAACATTGTTGAGGCATCCCGTAAGGAGTCGACCAGAAAATGCTATGCCTTCAAATGGAAGAGATTCTCCATTTGGTGTCAGGATAAGGGGTTGGACCCTTCCTCCTGTTCTTTGGCTAGCATTCTGGACTACCTGTGGTCCCTTTCTCAGCTAGGGCTTCGGTTGACGACCCTTAAGGTGCACCTGGCTGCCTCTGCTTGCATACGGCGGGCCGGGAAGCAGTCGGTGGTGCAGGAGAAGGTGGTCAGGCGCCTTTTCAAAGGCCTTGATCACATATCCCCTCCGGTACGAGAACCACCACCTCCGTGGGATCTGCTGCTTGTATTGACTAAGCTTATGGGCAAGCCATTCGAACCGATGCACAGGTGTGACATCTCTCACCTGTCGTGGAAGACCACCTTCTTGGTGGTATCACGTCAGCCAGAAGGATGGGAGAGCTCCAGTCGCTTTCCATCGAGTCTCCTTATCTGGTCTTCCACAGGGACAAGGTTGTCCTGCGTCCCCACTTCGAAATTCCTTCCAAAGGTGGTGTTGGAGTTTCACCTTAACCAGGTGTTGACTCTGATGGTGTTCTACTCCAGTCATACCTCGGAGGCCGAATATAGGCTCCATACTTTGGACCCTAGAAGAGCGCTCTCTTATTATAAGGAGCGGATGGCTGAAGTTCGGGGGGAGAGGTTCGCCAGCTGTTTGTCACCTACGCTGAAACCGCACCTGGCAGTCCTGCAGTCAAGCGGACGATAGGCAGGTGGGTCACCTCCTGCATAGATCTCTGCTGTAGGTTGGCGGGCGTGGAGCCTCCCAAAGGGATAAGAGCTCATTCTACCCACCATACCGCTGCTTCGGTTGCTGTTTCCAGGGATTTCCCTATCCAGGAAATCTGCAGGGCTGCTACCTGGAAGTCAGCACACACCTTCATTACCCACTACCCCATCGACCTTGAGTCACGCCGAGATGCTGGTTTTGGGACCTCGGTTCTCCAGTCCTTATTTCCCAAGTAGGGTGTGCGCCTTGCCTCCCTCCTCCTGGAGAACTGCTAGGAGTCTGCCAGTAAGTGTGGATTGAACAACATATCCACGTCCCTAGAAATACAGGTTACTCACCTGTAACAGGATTTCTGGGAGTGGTATATGTTGTTCATCCACGCAAACCACCCGACCTCCCCGGCTTTGACGCGCATCCTGGCTTCCAGCGGGCTAGATCTGGCGTCATGGGGCGGAGCCGAGAGTTTTACCACCCGGCTGGGTGGAAGGAGCCAGCTTGAAGACCTTCCGGCAAGATTTAAAGCGGCAAGGAACCTGCCAGTAAGTGTGGATGAACAACATATACCACTCCTAGAACTCCTGTTACAGGTGAGTAACCTGTATTTACCTATCTGAAGAGGGATGTGTCAGCAGCGCAGTCCCACAGGGGTCAGTCCTGGGACCCACATTGTTTGGTATTTTCATCAGGGACATGAACAAACACTCAATTAGCTGCATAAATAAATTAGCTGATGACACTAAACTGGGGGGGTGTCGATGCATTTCATAAACACCTAAATATGACCTATTAGCAATAGGTGGGCTATAAGGAATGGGATGTCTTTTAATTTGAACAAATGTGTAGTTATGCATTATGGGAAAAACAACCCCAACTATACCTACCATCTAAATAATTCCCCCATTCAAATTTCAGAATCTGAAAAAGATGTCAGCATTATGATCAGTAATAAGTTTTCATCCTCTCACCATTGCCGAGCTATTATCAAAAAAGCTATGGAATGGTAAAAAGGATAAAACTATCCTTTGTCTCCAGATCAGAACGGTGTCTGATTCCCTTATATAGAAGCTATATAAGACCTTACCTGGATTATGGCTCCCCTTTTTGGAACTCTTACTTGAAGGGGCATATTATATTATTTGAAAGGGTCCAGATACCCGTCCTTAAAACGATATTCCATCTAACAAATAAGACTTACACTGAAAGATTGAATGAGACACGTTTCTTTCACTACAGGAGAGAAGGCAACGTGGTGACATTTTGTTATGGTGTAAAATCTTTAATTCTCCAGATCTAAACTCCCTCTGTTGGCTTAAATTAAATCCAAGGGGTAACCACTTAATGTTCCCACGACAAACAACTGATAGTACCTTGGGCAAATATATAAAAAAGGGACAACTACTTTACAGTTCGCACCATAGAAGATCGGAATAAACTGCCCCAAGATTTGGTGGACAAAAGTACATTTTAGGGTTTTAAAAAGGGCCTAGATAATTACTTAATGACACAATGGAGAAATGGTGTGGGCAGTTAACATAGACCCATTTGTGTGGGAGGACAGTCTCGATGGGCTATCCTGGCCTTCTTTTGTTCGGCAATATCCAGTAAATCCAGTCCTAGCGCCTGGCGGCTATAAGTTCCATAGGTATGGCCTGATGAGATTTCCTTGAAGATTTAATGTTACGTTAAGTATGTAACTTATTTCTAACCCTACATATCTAAAAATTAGCATTCTCCCACATAAACATTTCCAGTTTAACCACTGGGTAGAGATAAGCAGCACCCCCCCCCCACAACACACACACACACACACACACATGGTGAAGATAGAATTAAAAAAAAAAGTCTACAAAGCTTGGAAGAGGGTCAGGCAAGGGTCCCTGTGATTACTGTTGCATAAATGTCACGATCTTCCAAGAATCAGTCTTTACTGTTGATTACCACTAGTGGGTCTGAGCCACAGGTGCTGGGACATAGCAGGAGCTAAAACTTTTCAGAGAGCAGGCGCTGAGGTAAGCAGCAAGTATGCGCGACTACATGAGTGAGCGCATGCAGTAGCCTGGTTACATCGGTGCCAGACCATAACCGTCTCAGTTCCTTTTTTCTGCCATTGAGTGCACATCAGTGCTTTGTCATTTATTTGCCGGGAGTTAGAACCTCACATCTATACAATAACAGCATTTAGTTTGTCTCAGTTTCAGTGTTTTTGCTAGAGTTTATTTTTGTGTCAGTTTAGTGTATTTTGTCACAAGTTTATCATAGTTTTCTCTTATCCCTACTGAGCATCACCGGTTGAAGGCCATGAAAGATGGTAGGCAGTCTGCTGTGGCAGCAGAGGTCTGTCCGGTCCACTTTCCACTTCAGGAAAGGGTTTTGATGATGCGCAGTCCAGTACCCGGGAGGAAGGACAGTTTTCCCATAAGCACAAAAAGTAGCAGTTCCAATCCCGCTCATGCTCTGCATTGGAGTCCAGGCACTACTGCGCCTCAACTTCTTCCTCTTCCGATAGGAAGGGGACAGAAACAGCACTGGTTATGGTCACCCTCTGTGTGGTCTGCTGCAAGATACTCAGTTTACCAGAGTGAGAGGTCCTCACCATCACCATTGGTGACACTAAGGGTCTCTGGCAGATCATTTTCTCGGGCCTAGAACCCCTTTCTGTCTATAAATTGGGGCTCTGCTAGGCACTTCCACCACTGAGCCGCTCATATGGAGCAGTGGACTGAGCGTCTAGCCTGAATAGCACCGCTAGTGGAGCTAGTTTCAGGCCCTTTGGAGCTGGTGGAACTGGTACTGTAGGTGGTGCCACCAGATCAGATATTGGGTTCGTGTCTGTCAACAGCCTTCATTTGCTTGCCAGGGGTGGCACCATCAGCGTCTGTCCCACTTGTGGCCCATGACCCATCCTGTGCAGGGATGGGGCCAGCCATTGTGCCATCGCTAACTTCAGTGCTGGCTGGTTGTTGGTGCTGGGTTCGGGCTCTTTGAGGCCTGGCTCAGTGCTAGGTTTGATGCCACCCACAGTGCCAGTAGACTTCCTGGTGCCGGATCCGGTGCTTGTTTCGGCTCCGCCTGTAGCTCCAGTCCCATGTTCTTCAGGGCCAGGACCGATGTTGCAGTCACGCTCAGGGTTGTTGAGCCTGCCACCAAAACCTCTCTTCTACCCTCCCTTCGAGGAGGTTGTAGAGGGGGATGAGTCTGACCCCAACATCATTATCTTTAAAGGTGGCAATAATGACTCCTCTAGTATAGATGCCTTGAACCCTGTTCCTGTGCCCCAGGATGATCTCTTCTTCCAGGCCCTGCTCCGAAATATGCACTGAGCATTGAATTTCTAAACATCTCTAGCTGCAGCTCCTCAGTGTGCCTAATCTGTCAGTCAGTTTGTTTTCTCCTGTTCCCCCCTCATTTAAGACTTTGTCTGATATGGTTTGGCACAGACCTGACTGGTTGCAGCTGTACCCAGGTAGGCAAACAGAAAATGTTCTGCTCCTAAGGATAAGCCAGTGTATGTCATTCAGCCCATAGCTGATGACCATTGTCCACAGTGAAGTTACAGCACACTCCATTAACTGGGAGTTTCACAAGATTGACACTTCAGGCAATCAGACCTATGCTTCAGCTACCATGGGCATGAGGATTACCAGCTACCAAGGGCATTTTCTAAGTATGTGTATACCCCATGGAGCACACTGAAGTCTCTGGCAGAGTGTCTGCCAGAATCAGAGACTAAACAAGATATTCTGCTGACTGACAAGCAATGTATTGAGTCCATCAGTCACCAGCTTGAAACTTCTGTGGATGCCTTTGATACTGCCTCTCGCTCTGCTGCTGCAGGCATTTGCATTAGAAAGCATTGCTGGCTGTGGACTTCTGGCTTCACTCTTGATGTCCAACAACAGGTTATGAATGTACCCTTTGATGGAATGTACCTGTTCGGACAGCAGGTGGAGCAGTCTCTTAAGGTGTCAGAGGAAATTAGAATGACTCTTAAGACTTCCAGGGGATATGGTTCTTTTCAAAACAATCAGTCCTTTCTTGGCAAAGGCAGGGGAGCCCAAAACAAAAGTGAGCCTCTTTAGCCTCAGAAGAAGGTGCAACCGAAGGCACAGGCACCGAAAGCGTTCTGTACTACCATCTGGAGCGCTGACTTTGGTCTTGTGCCAGCTGCCCGAGGCAGACCTCACCTCCACAGCAAGGGGAGGAGGGCACCAGACCCTGTTTTAGTGTCAGAGAGAGTCCATTACAATGGACAAATGGGTCCTCAGGAACATCCGAGGGGGTACTGTCTGGGTTTTACAGAAATCTTTCTGAACTGTCAGCCCAGAAGGCAGCCGTTTTTGTCAGATAATATGTCAGAGCTTCAGCCATAGGAGATTGTGGGCTTTCTAAGTAACAGAGCAGTGGAAACCGGAACGAAACACAGGTTTTGGGGACGTGGACATGCTGTATTTCCATGCTTCCAGCAGAATCTTTTCCCTTTAAGACAACGAGAGTGTGGCATATGTGCCTGGAGCAGGGGATCTTACTCCATGCAATCCATCTTCTAGGAGTCCAGAACACTCTGGCAGACAAACTCAGTCAAACAGAAGTTGATCCTCACAAGTGGTCAGCAGCACCAGAAGTTGTGAAATCACTATTTGATGAGTGGAGTTCCCCAGATGTGGACCATTTTACATCCCCACTCAATGCCAAACTGCCTCGATTCTGGTCCAGAAATCCAGGACGTGGTGCTTTCTGTCAGGATGCATTCATACTCTAGTGGCAAAATTGGTTTCTGTATGCATTCCCTCCAGTCCCTCTCATGCAGAGGGTATTGCTCAAGTTTAAGGCACACGGGGCCAAAATGATACTAGTGGCCTCCTGCTGGCCTCAACAGATTTAGTTTCCTGTACTGAGCAGATTTTCAGTCAGCAAACCAAGGACTCTACCTCTAAGAATGGACACATTGACTCAAGATCACCTGGTCTGTATCAAGCTGCGCTGTCTTCACCTTTAGTCCTGAGATAGAAGTGAACAGATACAAGGTATTACAGAGGGCCTCTGAAATACTTTTGCCTCAGCATAAACCTTTTACTAGAAGACATGCACAGCCGAATGGAAAAGATTTTCAACCTGGTGCTTCAAAACCCACATGGACCCCTTTAGGTGTCTGCCTGACAAGGTTCTGTAATACCTACTGGAACTTTCTGATTCTGGCCTGCAGTTTTCCACAGTAAAGGTACCTCTCTTTGCTTTATCTGTGTACCACAAGCCTGTTGGTACCCTCTACCTGGCACAGCAGCCACTGTTCAAGAGGTTCCTCAAGGGCATTTTATATGCAAGGCCTCCCATCAGGAAGCCAGTACTGCCAGGGATATCAACCTTGTGGTAGATTTGCTCACTTGAAAGCCTTTTGAGCCACTTGTGACATGTGATTTGAATCTTTGAAAGCAGCATTTCTAATGGCCATTACCTCTGTGAGCAGAGTGTCTGAAATCCATGCTTTGGTCTTAGATCCTTTGTATATCATAAAGTCAAGGTAGCTGTCCACACGCCCCATGTTTCTACTAAAAGTGGTGTCTGAGTTCCTACTTAAACAGCCCCATGTCCTGCCTATCTACTTTGCCAACTTTCAGAAGGAGGGAGAGCACACTCTTCACTCACTAGATGTTATGAGGGACCTTAGGTTTTGTCTGAACAGAACCAAGGACTCCAGACAATCCAAACAGCTCATTGTCTTTTTTGATCCTTATTGGAAGTGACAGCATAGAAACATAGAAATTGACGGCAGAAGGAAACTGCAAGGTCCACCTAATCTGTCCAAGAACCTACCAGATGCTATTCCCCCCCCTCTCATTTGCATTTCCGTATGCTACCTTTATGCCTATCCCATGTGTTCTTGAACTGGCTTACTACTTTGGTCCTCACTACCTCCTTGGGTAAGCTATTCCATGGGTCAACCACCCTCTCTGTAAGGAAGAACTTTCTTGTATTACTCCTGAACCTCCCTCTCTTCAGCCTCATGTCATGTCCTTTTGTTCTCCCGCTCTCTTTCAATTGGAAAAGCTCCTGAACATTAATCTTATTTATACCCCTGATATATTTAAGTCTCAATCATGTCACCTCTCTCCCTTCTCTGTTCCAGGGAGTACATGTTGAGTTCCTTCAGCCTGTCCTGGTATGCCATATGGTGCAGTCCCTGAATCATTTTCATGGCCCTCCTCCGCACCGTCTCGATTCTATGTCCCTTTTGAGGTGCAGTCTCCAGTACTGTATGCAGTACTCCAGTAGGGGCAGGGCAAACCAGTGCCCTGTAGAGTGGTAACACCGCTTCCCTCCTGTGACTCGTGATTCTCCTCACGATGCAACCAAGCATGCCACTTGCCTTTAGTGCCGCCTTTTCGCACTGTTTACCCACTTTCAAGTCTTCTGATATATTGACCCCTAGGTCCTTCACCTGGCTGGTGGAGGCTAGCTTCTCTCCTCCCAGGTAGTAATCTTCTTTGGGATTGTTTCTGCCTAAGTGCATGACTTTGCAGTTTGTGGCATTAAATTTCAGCTGCCATGCTTCCGACCACTCCTTCAGTTTCTTCAAGTCCGAAGTCATACTCCTCACATTCTCAGGGGAGTCCATTCTGTTGCAGACCTTGGTGTCATCAGCAGATAGACACACGTTACCTTACAGCCCATTTGCAATGTCTGTTATGAACACATTGAGGAGTAGGGGACCCAGTACTGAACCCTGTGTTACCCCACTGGTCACCTCCTTCTCAGCTGAAAATGCCCCATTTACCTGAACCCTTTGTGTTCTTCATCTCAGCCAGCTACTCACCCACTGAACCACCTCCATGTGGTTCAGCTTCCTTACCAGCCTTCTGTGTGGAACAGTCAAAACTGTTACATTCAAGTGCATTTTTGCCTGGCTTATAAATTGTCAGTGCCACTGCTGTGTCATGGATCAGGTTAAATTGGGTAGCCAGGTATGTGTCCACTCCACTAGAGCAGTTGCCACATCCCTGGCAGAGATTTGCTCTGTGCCTATTGGAGATATTTGCAGAGCTACAACCTGGAGCACAGTGAACACTTTTACTAAGCACTATGCCTTGGATGTCCATGCCAGGCAGCATGCCTTCTTTGGCAGGACAATTCTGAATGGATTACTATCCTGAATGAGCCCTAAATTCCTACTGCCCTAGTCTGGGGGACTTTGTCTGAACTTGGTACTCTGACCCACTGGTGGGAATCAATAGTGAAGACTGATTCTTGGAAGATATTAAAATTACATACTCACCATAATTCTTGATCTTCTAAGAATATCTTCATCATTGATTCACATGCCTGCCCACCATCATCTGGACTTACTCCAGTATGATGGTGTTAGTCTTCATCACTTTATGTTCGGTTTGGGTTGTGAAGGCACTGTGTTATTTGATTTGGTGGTGCTTCTTACATGGGCTACTGGGGCTGTTTTATGCCCTTGTGTTCAGTACATAGGTACTTGTTAGGTTATGCCACACGTCCTCGGTAAACAAAGTACTGAGGCGGTTGGGGGCTGATGCTGACGTAACCAGGCTGCTGCATGTACTCACTCACGTAGCCGTGCATGTGTGCTGCTTACCTCGGCGCCATCCCTCTGAAAAATTCTGGCACACACTGGCTCTTAGCGCCTTTTGATCAGACCCACTAGTGTAAATCAGTGGTGAAAATATTCTTACAAGATCAAGAATTATGGTGAGTATATAATTTTTATTTTTTATCTCGTTTCAGTATGACTGGTACACAAAGAAGACTTCCGTTGTGCTGGACACCGTGCAGAGACCTAGGGAAGGTAGGTAGCCAAGTGCTGTGGTAATGACCAGATTTAATTATGAGTCACAAGTACAGCTCATGTCTTTGTGTACGATCCTGTGCTAGTTGATATGAATGTACAGTGGAGTCAGCCAGGATGCAACACAGTAAATGACATGTTGCAGAATACTGCATGGTAAAAGGGATTAACTGCTACTGAATTACTGTTCCCTGCTGTATAATGCAGCACTGTGCAGAATACTGCAAGGTACTGCATTGCATCCTGGCTGGCTTCACTGTACAGCAACTGAAATATTCTAGATGTCATGTTTGCAATGTATTTTATGTTTTTGGCAGGTTTGTTGCTTTTGACTGCAAATGACAAAGGGACCAATGACAGTCCTCTGTTTTAAATCAGAATCAGTGCTGTCTGATCCCACCTCCACTATTGTGCCTGCCACAATACCTCAGTACTGACCTGCAAGGAAAGGGTAGCTCCTTATCCAGATTTATTGAGCTGGGACCCCTCTGCTGTACAGATGGCAATCATACACTTGTTTGCCAGATCCTGTGTCATTGAGCCCAGAAGTCCCCCTATATGGCCCAAGAACCCCATGACCCTGTGACAGGCCCCTTATGTATGGAGACTGATGCTCATGCTTTTTATTTATTTATTTTCCCAGGAGAGCTCAGCTGAGATGTAACATCAAATTTTCAGTGAGATCCTGCTTTTGTCCATTTCAGCAGCTGTGTGGAGCACTGGGGAGGTTAAGTGAATCTAAACATGTCACATAGAAAGCACCGGGCTCTAGCAGGGTTTTAAACTGTGTTCTTCTGGATTTTGTGTGTCACTGAGGCCACTTAGTGAGCTGGCATGTGGTGACTTGGGGCACAACTGTACAGTTGCTCAGTGACCTAGCATTTAGTGGCCAGGAGAAATTGTATGCGGAGGTTTGGAAGGATGATATACTGTTGCTTGGAGGAACAATATGCGGTAGCTTGGAGCAGTATGTCATAGTTTGGTGGGATGATAATACGGTGGCTTGGTGCAGTGGGGTGCAGCAGTTTCATGCTGGCGTGTGGCGTGGTTCACTAGTGTATAGTGGATCCTTGGGCTTGTGTGTGTTGACTTGTTGCTTTGGTATGAGTTAACTTTGGTTAGAGTATGGAGTTCAATACTGGTGCCCACACCTCAAAAAGGACATTAACCTGTTGGAGAAGGTCCAGAGGAGGGCTACAAAGATGATAGCAGGTCAGCAGGGTAAGGCATACGAGGAGAGGTTGAGGGCACTGAACATGTACTCCCTGGAAGACGGGAGAGAGAGAGGGAGGGAGGGAGGGAGAGTTGATAAGGAGAGTCTCTTTAAGCTGAGTGGCAGCCATAACACAAGGGGGCACAATCTTAAGCTGGAGGGTGGGAGGTTTAGGAGGGAGGTCAGGAAGCACTTCTTCACAGAGAGGGTGGTGGGCACTTGGAATGTGCTGGCAGAAGAGGACATCTTGTTGAAGACAGTGGGCGGCTTTAATAGAGGCTGGGATAGGCATTGGGGAAGGTAAGGATCATGGGTAGGAAGGATGAGAGGAGTGGGGAGGGAGGACAGGGACAGTAGCTCAAGCTTTGAACCCTGCAATACAGGCAGACTTGATGGACCAAATGGCTTTCTGCTGGCTTGTTCATATGTACTGTATGTTCATATGGTGTGCGTTGCCTCAGGTCAGTGGTGTGCAGTTCTCATTCTCCAGAGCTGTTGTCCTAAGGAAGGAGAAAGTTGAAGTCTTACTGTTTAGTGGCATCTGTTTTTTGAGATCAAGGCTACTCAGTGACAAGAGGCACCCCCAAAAGCACCTGAGCGTGTGAGTGGTCTCATTGGAAAAAACTTTTCTGAAACACAGGTAGGAGTTGTCTGATAATGTAACACAGCTGCTAATGTTTTCTCCTAGATGGCTTCACGGGCATCTACTCCTTAGCCCTGCCGATGTTTTGCTGGTCTTCAGATAGCAAGAGAGTTGTTCTTGACACACCTCAACGGAGCAGGCAGGTAAGGCTTGCTGTGCACACCTTGTGTGTACTCAGCAGCAGGGATACATTTTGTGACACACCCAACACCAGCAACCAATGTGTAGGGCTTCTAGAATTCTGTGATTCTGCAGCCAAAGAAATTGTATCCTACTGCAGAACTTGTATGTTGGTGCAGAATTTGTCACGTTTAGTACATACAAACCTACGAAGAAGCCAGCAGAAGAAGGCCATTTAGTCTATCTAGTCTGCTCGTATTGCAGGGTCCTCAGCTTGAGCTACTGTCTCTGCCCCCCAACTCCTTCCATCCTCCCTACCCATGATCCTTATCTTCCCCATGCCTATCCCAGCCTCTCTTGAAGCTGCCCACTCACTTTAACGAGATCCTCCTTATGTGGAGTGCTTCAGATCATTAGTGATCATCACTCCCAGGTCCTTCTCCACCTCTGATACAGATACCTGTACTCCACCCAGGTAGTACTCCGTCCTGAGATTGTTGCCTCCAGTGTGCATAACTTTGCATTTCTTGGCATTGGAGCTAGGCTGCCAGATCCTGGACTACCTCCCCAGCTTTTCCAGATCATCCTGTAGGTCCTGTTTTCCTTCAGCTGTGTCCACTCTCCCACAGTGCTTGGTGTTGTCTGGGAACAGGCACATTTTGCCCTTAATACCATCCCCAGTGGAACTGATGAAGACGTTGAACAACACCGGCCCTAGCACTGAGCCCCGCAGAACCCCACTGGTGTCCTCTCTGGTGTCAGATGGCTCTCCCCCAACAACCACCCTCTGGGTTCTGTCCCTCAGCCAGTTTTCCACCCATTTGGCCATCTTATCCCCAACCCCGAGATCCACCAACTTCCTGATCAGCCTTTTGTGGGGCCCAGAGTCAAAGGCCTTGCTGAAATCTAGATAGAGGACGTCTACTGTCTTAGTGACCCAGTCAAAGAAGTCAGTCAGATTAATATGACACAATCCCCCCCCTCCCAAATGAACATATGCTGCCTCACATCCTGGAGACCATGCCCCTCTAAATATTCTAGCAGCCTTTCCTTAAGTATTGTCTCCATGAGCTTTCACACGATTGCGGTCAGACTGACAGGTCTGTAATTTCCTGAGTCATCCTTGGGACCACTTTTGTGGAGGGGAATCACATGTGCTGTTCTCCAGTCCTGTGGTACCATGCCTGACCCCATTGAACTATTAATTAGCCCTGCCAGTTGCTCAGCCACTTCCCTTAGTACCCTTGGATGCACTCTGTCTAGGCCTGGTGATTTATCCATCTTTAATGCTAGCAGCCCCTCCCTTACTCTGTCCTCTTCTATCACTGTGTCTGTGTTGCCCTCTCCCCCCCCCGCTCTTCTTCTTTCTCCTGAAGGCACTGGTCCATCCATCTCCCTGGTGAAGACGGAACAGAAGTATTCATTTAGTATCTCTGCTTTTCCCATTATCCTCCAACCACTCCTCCCCTTTCTTAAGCCTAATAATCCTGTCTTTCTTGTCCCTTTTCTCACTGATATAGTGAAAGAAGGCCACCTCATCCTTAATTCCTTCAGCTACCTGCAGCTCATTCTGAGCCTTAGCTCGCTGGACTTCCTTGCTTACCTCACTAGCCAACCTTAGGTAATTTTCCCTATCCACCTCTCTCTTGGTCTTCCTGAATTTTCTACAGGCTAATCTCTTTTCTCTTACTGCCTGGGCGACCCCAGAACTGAACCAGCTGGGTGCTTTGGCCCTTGTATTCTTCCCCCTGAGCCTGACAGACTCCTCTGTGGCAACCAATATTCTTTTCTTAATGATAAACCACCTTTGGTCCTCCCCCATATCTACTCTGATGCCTGCCAGGTAGTTTCTTAGCACTTCACCCATTTTCCTGAAGTCTGCCCTTCTAAAATCCAAGGTTTGGGTCTTAGTTGACTCAGGATGCCTCCCCTGCCCATATCCAACTGGAACCACATTGTCCAGTGGTCACTCCCACCCAGGGGCTTCCTGACCGTTATCTCCTGTACATGCTCCCCATTTATGAGCACCAGGTCAAGAACTGCATGTGCTCTTGTTGGTTCTTTGACACCCGGAGTCAGCAACCCACTTTGCATTTCTTCCAGGATCACCTGACTCCTAGCACGTGTTGTGGATGGTATGCTCCAGTCCACCTTGGGGAGGTTGAAGTCCCCCACAATTACCTCTTCTCCTTTCCCTGCAGCTTCCAATATTTGCAAGCTCAGTTCCCTGTCCCTCTCCTCATCCTGGCTGGGTTTAGTAATTCAAGTACTTGTTTTCTGTAATGCCTCGCTCTTCCATTCTTTGTTTCTCCTGGAGCCCCACCCCCATGCTCAGCGTCTGAAATAAATTATATCATGTGGCATTTTAGTCAGTGGCAGAACAGAAATCTGCTGCCCATGTGAAAGCCATTCCTGTGTCTTTTTTGAAGCCATGCTGCAGAACTTGGTGCTGAAGTGCTGCAGAGAACCTGGGACCCTGCCAATAAGTGCTTCTCTCACTGGTATATCTCTTCCCAATCTTTGTGGTTAACATACACAAGGAATTTCACCATTGTTTGGAGAAATACATCCAAGCAGGGGCAAACATAGACGCACCTGGTGAGTTATTTAGGGATGTGGCACACAGCCACTTAGGAAAAATGGCCCAGTGATCACCACCCAGAGTGACCAATTAAACCAGTGACTCTTCCTTGGTCCTAGAAGATGACATTAAAAAATCAGCTGAACAAAAATAAAAATTGGGAAAGGTAGAAAAAGCATCTATGATTTTCAAGAATATGCAAAGGATAATAACGTGTACGAGATACTCTAAATGTCTTTTGTTCATAGAAATTTTTTTCCTCCTCAGGTTACTAAAAAGACTTACCAGCCTCCGCATGTGCACCTGATATATTGGTGTCTTACCTCAGGGGAATGTTGTGTATGTGCAGATGTCCAAAAATATTCCAAGAGTTCAAAAGTAATATCCCTCATAAATTTAGTTTCATTGGGTCCCTTGGACTTCACGGTCTGAAGAGCCACCCCTGCGCTCAGCCATGTTATGATGTAAAGTCGGGGAGAGCGTGGGTACATGCTCCATTGTAGTCTATGGGGGAAGCTTTCCAGTTGTTTTTCTATATTGTAATGGTCATTTGGTGATGAATCGAGGGCACTGGTTGAATAACAAGGGCCTTGTTAGTTGACCAGTGCCCTCGATTCATCACCAAATAACTATTACAATAAATAAAAACAGTCCGAAAGCTTTCCCCCATAGACTGTAATGGAGCATGTACCCGCACGCTCCCTGGCTTTACATCATAATGTGGCTATGCTTGGGGGTGGAGTGTGGGCGGCTCTTCAGACCAGGAAGTCCGAGGGACCCCGTGAAACTAAATTTATGATGGATATTACTTTTGAACTCTTGGAATATTTTTGAACATCTGCACATAAACAGCATTCCCCTGAGGAAAAGCACCGATATATCAGGTGCAAATGTGGATTTATTTAACTTGGTGGATCTCTTTGATTCGGCAATCTATTGCTGAATTGTGCTTCACATTGTGGCAGGGCAACTTTTTCATTTGAGGCTCCTTTTTCCTGGAATGATCTTGTACCACAATTCAGAAGTTGTACTAGATTAGTCATCTATAAGAACGCTGTGAAAACAAATATGTTAAATGCTCAGTCTTGCTACAGCTGATTTGATGCTTGATTTTTATTATGATTAATGTTGCATGTCAGTCGTGTTTGTCTTTTGAACTATGATTTGGGATGCTGTGTAAATGAGGCTTTGTATCTCATGGAATCCATCCTATAAATGTTCAACTTTTTAATAAATCAGTTAATAAATGATCATCTTTTATGTGAATACAAGAAACTGAGAACATCTAAAACATTTCAGTGAGGCTCCTGGCTAGCTCTGACTTTTGATTTCCTTCCAGGGACTTACTGGTACTATGGTGACTTACATACTTCTGTTTATTCTGTTTACTTACTGTTAGTTGTTCTGTAGCCCAGATGGTATATAGTTAAATGTTTATGTTTCTACATTAGATATGTTTGGCTCCTCTTACTAGATTCAGAGGAAGCGGTGACATGTATTTAATTTCTCATTTGCTTTCCTGAAAGAGCACCTTTCTTGGTGCTAAAAAATAGAAACATGTAGCTTCCTTACCTCAATATGAACTCCACCACAGTATTTAAAAAAATTTCTGTTAGCCCTCATTGGAAGAGAAAGGATCGTAATTGGCCCCCCCCCCCCCCACCGATGGACTGGCAGCATGATCCCTTTCCACTTCCTTGACTCTGTGATCAGCCCCCGTGTTCCAGCATTGTGTGACATCTCTATAGGGAGAGTGTAGGGGTGCACTGCATTCCCTTCAATGAAGCATCTTTTTTTCAAAGCCGATTGCCTGATTTCAGATCAGGTTTTGGTACCAATTAATGTTGGGATTCAACTAACAAGAACCTTGTTAGTTGAACCCTGGCATCACTTGGTACCAAAACCCAGGATCTTACTTCGAGATACAGCTCTTGCAGCAGGTTACACCATTAGGACTGAAGCCGGCAGGCGCCAGGACCCCGGAGACTTTTCTAGCTAGCTATCTTCAGCGGGGACCGCCTCCGACGTCGGCCTTCTCCGACATCAGCGTGTGGTACAAAGGCGGTCCATGAATCCCAGTTCTTTCCCCGCTGACAGTGCATGCTTGCACTCGGTAAAGTTCTTGCTACTGTCACAAGTGGTTTTCTAAAATTTCGAAGTTCTTCGATTCTTCTGAGGAAGATTTCCTTCTGCAATCAAGACAACTGTCTGATGTCCTCTCCGACCGGGCATTCCTCCAAGTGTGCTTGCGGCAAGCAAATTCCTTTAAGGACCCGACACTCGCGTCAAGGCCAGGTGTCTAGGCCGCGACCACGATCAACAAGGCCTGCTCCCTCTGCCAGGGGTTCAACAGCCGCACCAGGATCCGCCGGCAGAAGGCCCTTCAAGCCTTTCTTCTTGAGGAAAAACTCCGAGCGATGGCCTCCAAGGAGGATTCGACGCACCGGCACGCGGAAAAGAAGAAGAGGTCCAGGGATCCCGCCCGGTCGCCGGTTCGGGCCTCCGAGTCCCGGAGCTCCGGGTCTCGCTCAGACCGCTCTCCCGCCAGGCCTTCGTCGCTCCCGGCTGCGGCCCCCGCTGCACACTCTGCTCAGGCCTCCACCGCCAGGCCGTCGTCTTCCTCTTCAGCCCAAAAGGCCTTGGCGAAGTCGGGGGACGCACCACCACCACCACAAGTCGGGCTCCCGCCCCTCGGGCCCCGACGCCCGGTCTTCCTCTCTTCCCCCCCGGAAGACCTTGGAGCTCACCCTGCTGAGGAAGCCGGGGATCCGGCGTCGGCCAGACCGCCGTCGGTCGTCACGCCAGCGTTCCTCTGAGCCGACGTCAGTCGGTCGGCCGTCGTCGGCCTCTTCATCGCATCGGACGTCGGTGGGGGGACCGACGTCCGCGACGCCTGAGCGGGGGGCTCCTGCGCCTCCGACGTCGGTCGGACAGGAGTCCCCCATCGAGGAGGATTCGGCCTTGCCCGATGTCCAGGCGGGCGTTCCCGGCCACGAAGAGCCTACCCGGGGTCCCTCGCCACTGCCCGAGATCCCCGTGGTACCGTCGCCGGGACCTGACGTCCGGCCCTCGTCCTCGGAGCCGACGTCGGGACTGTCCTTGGCCGAGGTGAAGGACCTGTTCACTTACTGGTGGGCTACTGTCAGGAAGGATGTGGTACCCCCAGTCCTTCCTCCTCCACCTCCTCCTCCTCCGGTGGCTTCGGCCCCGGCCCCACCTTCACCTGTGAGGTCGGCTGGCCATTCCGTCCCCAGGGAGCCTGTGACTCCTCCCAGGGGCAGACATTCTAGAAGGAGACCTCCGTCCAGATCGTCGTCCTCCGGGTCGCCCAGTCCCAAAAGAGATCCAGGAGGCGGCGTCGGTCGCCCGGCGCTGGAGGCTACGGGATCTACTTATTTTCTTCTAGATCTCCTTCTCCGGTCTCGCTTCCTCGCGGACCCGTGAGACTCCAAGGTCTCTCGGACGATCCATCCTTCATGGATATCCTTAGACATATCCAAGAAAATATGGGTTGGGAAGCAGAGGAACTTGACCCTGAAAGGCTCGTCTGGCAAAGTATCTTGGCAGAAGGACCCTAAGCCTGTGATAGGTGCCACCCTTGGTGGACACTTTGTGGGCGTCACCAAGGTGGCGTGGACGCCCTCACTGCTTCCGGCGGTGCCGAAGAAGGCGGATAGACTGTACAGGGCCCCAAGGGGGACCAGTACCTATCTCAACAACCTCTGGCTGACTCCTGGTCATTACTGCCTCTCATGATCGGTCCCAGAGACGCAGCATTTGAGTGCTCTGCCACGGACCCAGAGTCCAAACAGCTGGACGCTCTGGGAGGTGCACTTACGCTTCCGCGACTTGCGCTATCAGGTCCCTGAATTATCTCACCCACATGGTTCAGTTCCAGAACGCTTTGTGGGAACAGGGGCTGGAGGCGGCTGAGAAGCTGCCGGAAGGTGAGCAGAAGGAGGAGGAGATGCTTCAGCTCTTCCGGACGGGTTCAGACGTGGGAACCCAGGTGCTCAGAGCTGCGTATGATTCTGCGGACTCGTCAGCCAGGGCGGCTGCTTCAGGCGTGTGCCTTCGGAGACACTCATGGCTTCGTGTCTCTGGTTTCACCCCAGACGTCCAGAAGAACATTTTGGACGCTACCTTTGAAGGTGAGGTGTTGTTTGGTAATCCGTCCAGAACGTATAATTACCAAACTGCAAGAGCTGGGAAGGCAGTCCGGACAGTCCAGGCGATATACCCGGCGAGGCCTGGATCCTTTCGTAGGACCCAAGGCCGTTTTCGTGGGCGGACTCAGAGGCAACAGCCCCGTTCCGCCACACAGCATAGGGGCTCTGGCTTCCGCAGATCCCAGGGGAAGCAGCCCGCTGGCAGAGGTCAACGTCCTTCCAAGGCTACCCAGCCGGCGGGCCTTCAGCCGCCACAGCATGACTCCTTTCCGGCCCCGGCCCCTCAGGATCAACGGGACGTTTCGGTCGGGGGTCGCATTGCCCGCTTCCTATCGGGTTGGCAAGCAATAACCACCGACAGGTGGGTTCTTCAATTGGTCAGCAAAGGCCACTTTTTAGAATTCGAAGAACGTCCACCCTCAAGGCCTCCTCTGCTGTCCTGATACTCGGGTCAGCACCGCGACTTGATTTGGCAAGAGGTGGTCGCTCTCTTGGACAAGGGAGCGATTCAGTCTGTCCCAGGGGACCAGAGAGGAAAGGGATATTATTCTCACTTCTTCCTGGTTCCCAAAAAGACAGGGGACCTCCGTCCAATTCTGGACTTAAGCGACCTCAACCTGTCGGTCGCTTACAAAAGGTTTCGCATGGTGACCCTTCCGGGTCTCATTTCCATGCTAAAACAAGGCGCCTATTTAGCGTTCTTAGACATGCAGGATGCCTACCTGCACATCCCCATAGCTCAGGCGCATCAGAGGTTCCTCGCTTGAGTTCTTAGGCCACCATTACCAATTCCGAGCTCTTCCCTTCAGACTGTCATCCGCTCAAGGGTTTTCACCAAGTGCATGGCGGTCGTGGCAGCTGCTCTAAGGAGAAAGGCCACTATGTTCCGATATAACACGATTGGCTTCTCATGGCCGCCTCAGAGGCGCTTCTGCAAGCGATCCAGGACACTCAGATCCTGTTCGGATCGCTCGGGATTTTGATAAACCAGGAGAAGTCGGTCTTGGTACCGTCCGCAGAACCTGCAGTTCATAGGCGCAGTGCTGGACACGGTCCAGGGAGGACCTTCCTCCCAGGCGACAGGGCGGAGCATCAGGTCCATTATAGAGGACCTATCAGCGAATCAGACCGCTCCGGCCAGGTTGGTCCTTAAACTGCTTCGGTCACATGGCTGCGGCCATTCCCATGGTCCCTCTCGCGGCTCCACATGCGTAATGCAGTGATGCTCAAGGCGCAGTGGGACCAGAGGCAAGACCATCTGCAGCACCGGTCAGAATTACAAAGCGAGTGATTCAGGACTGGCAATGGTGGTTAGTCCCCAGGTCGCTCTCCAAGGCGTCCCTTTCTGCGCTCGTCCCGGGATTACCCTCACCACGGACGCTTCAGGTCTTGGGTGGGAGCTCACCTAGATGGGGTGAAGTCTCAGGGCGTATGGAGTCCGCTGGGAAGTTCATCTGCACATAAATGTTCTAGAGATGAGCGGTACTCTCGCTCTCCAGGCTTTCAGTCCTTAATCCCACCGTGTACCATCCTGCTTCAGGCCGGACAACACGGCGGTGATGTACTACCTCAACAAACAGGAGGCGCACACTCTTCCCCTTTGCAGGAGGCCATAGAGAGTGTGTGGGATTGGAAGGTAATCGGACACGGCGCAAAATCTAGTCGCGGTACACGCTCCCGCGTGGACAACACGATTAAGGATCGGCCTGAGTCGCCTCCCGGCCAGAGTCCACGAGTGGGAACTTCTTCAGGAGGTAGCAGAGGATCTGTTCCTTCGATGGGGAACTCCAGAGTTAGACTTATTAGCATCCCCATCCAGCATAAAACTGCCCAATTTCTGCTCGCTAGATCCAGGGCCTGGAGTTTTCTGGCGAGGCCGCGTTATCCATCTCCTGGGAGAACAGGTTCCTCAGCCTTCCCTCCTTTCCCGTTGATCCAGAGAGTTCTGCTCAAACTGCGCGGGGAGCGGGCGTTTGATTCTGGTGGCCCCATTCTGGCCCAGAAAAATCTGGTTCCCATTGCTGGCGCAGCTGTCACGGAACCCCACTCCCACTACGCAGCAGTTCTCACCTTCTGTCTCAGGAACAAGGTTCGCTATTACATCCGGATCTGCGGTCTTTGAACCTGCCGCTTGGCTCCTAGAGGCGTAGCCATCATGCGACACGGGTCTCGCAGGAGGTTGCAGAGGTACTCTCTGCAGCCAGAAAGCAGCTACTCACGCTACTTCGCCATGAAATGGCGCAGATTCTGTCTTTGGTCACGGGCTCGTGACCTTTCTCCTTAGGTTGCCCTGTGAGGGCAGTCTTGGACTACCTCTCTCCCTTTTCACTCGGGTTAGCCTACTCCTCTATTAAAGTACACCTTGTGCTATTTCGCCTATCACCAGCCGGTGGGCCACCGCACCATTGCTCAACTGGACGCTTCTCGGGAGTTCCTGAGAGGGGTGCTGCACCTTAGGCCTCCTATTAAGGATCCGATTCCTCCATGGGATCTCCTTTTTTTTGGAGCAACTCACGCTCCCTCCCTTTGAGCCAGCCGTGGATTGCGAGCTACGTTTTCTGTCTTGGAAGACGTTGTTTTAGTTGCAGTTACTTCAGCCAGAAGGATTTCTGAGCTTCATGCCCTGATGTGTAAGGAGCCTTATTTGGTTTTTCACCGAGACAGAGTGTCTCTGAGAACAAATCTAAGTTTTGCCTAAGGTGGTTTCAGCTCTGACCTTAAATCAGGATATTGACCTTCCGGTCTACTTCCCAAACTATTCCAATAGAGGAGAGGCTTTGCTCCATACTCTTGATGTTCACCGCAGCCTGAGGTATTACCTCAATAGAACTAAGTCCTTTCGGGCTTCGGAGCAACTTTTTGTGTCCTTCGCACAGAGAATGAGAGGTCGGCCAGTGTCTAAGCAATCCTTATCCCGCTGGCTTGTGCAATGCATCTCTCATTGCTACCAATCCAAACAAAAGCCCCTCCCGGGTTCCGTCCGGGGCCATTCTACTAGGGGTGTAGCCACTTCTTTTGCAGCTCTCAAGAATGTCTCAACCTCAACTATTTGCGCTGCAGCTACTTGGAACTCTGTGCATACCTTTATCAGGCATTACAGTCTGGATATAGCCTCTGGGCGAAGAGGCTGGTTTACCAGGCCCGTGCTGCAGGAACCTCCTGTCCTGAATCGAGGTTGGGCGGCTGCTCCTCGGTTTCTTCTTCCTTTTCCTCCTCCCGATGTGAAGGGGTCAAGCTTTACTGCTTGGGAATCAGTCCTAATGGTGTAACCTGCTGCAAGAGCTGTATCTCGAAGTAAGATAGTACAGTTACGTAAGAACTTACCGTAACAGTAGATCTTCGAGAACAGCTCTTGCAGCAGGTACCTTCCCTCCCACCGTATCCCCCTTGGAGGAGGTCTTCGCTCGCAGTTTCTCCTCTAGGACGGAGGAGTGAGGGAAGAAAGGATGGTGAGTATTTCAGCCAGCCAGTCTGAATGATCAGACAGCAGGATGTTGCTTTCTTCCGCATGGCTGGGCGAGCGCAGGAGTCAGTTTTCACTTGTAAGGGAAATTCCCTTTTCTCTACTCAGGGTTTTCGTACTCCTTTTTGCCTTCTGACGGTGGATCCTCGGTCTCCCCCGCTATTGCAACCTCTGGCCGGGAGTCTCCGGCGGGAGAACTGGGGATTCTGGCGGGACCGCCCCCTTTGCCTGCAGCAGCGTCGGAGGGCGACGTCGGCGGTCTCATGAAGATAGCTAACTAGAAAAGTCTCCGGGGTCCTGGCGCCTGCCGGCTTCAGTCCTAATGGTGTAATCTGCTGCAAGAGCTGTTCTCGAAGATCTACTGTTACGGTAAGTTCTTGCGTAACTGTACCTTATGCCTGTAAATAGTACCTGGGATCAGTGTACTTACCCGGTTATCAAATAAATAAGTAAATGAATGAATAAAATAAATAAAACCCAATATGAAGTCAGGAAATCAACTTTGAAACAGACCCTCTATTCAAGTGAATGGAGTGCTCCCCTATGCTGCCCCTATTGAAACATCACAAAATGTTGGAGCACGGAGGTGGATTGCAGAGTCAGGAAGTTGAAAGGGTCGTGTTGCCTGACCCTAGGGGCAACTTACGTCCCTTCTCTGCCTTTGGGGGCTAGTAGCAAAAATTTTTAAACATCATGGCGGAGCTCCCATTGAGGTAAAGGATTTCCATGATTCTGCTTTTCAGACTCATCATTGTCATCAGAGTTTATTGTTCATCCATAATACCAAAAAATGGACATTACAATGTATAAAATACAGAATATAAAATGTGACAAGTGCATTCAGTGCAAATTGTGAGGTTCTTTTCCACATCTCATTATGTTACTCCAATGTAAATCAGGATAGGAGGTAAGGGTTCATACAAGCAGCACATATAGACGTTGTACCATAATCAGATTCATTTAATTAGTCAGAGGAGGAAGATGTTTTCTTTTTAGCTTTATCACTTCACAAAAATATTTTGTAGCCACCTCTGCATCTTCTACTGTAAAGGGATGGAGAAGAATAAACGTCGGGTCGTAATCCCCAGTTACATATCTCAGGAGAAAATTATTTAATATCATATTTCGGGGAGACATGTATAATGGGCATTGGACCGTAATGTGATAAATATCTTCAATAAAGCCCTTACATCTACAGGTATCTGGGTAAGGCCTGTCAGCAGAGCTTCTATTAAAATATACGTGTTTGGAGCAAATAATTCCCATCCTTGCCCAGGTAATACATTTCCTATGTGAGGGGATCAAAGGTAGGGAGGGTTAAGTAATTCTCTATGTGAGAATCAGTTTTATTACGTCCAAACCAAATAGCCTGACACTGGTTTCTGACCTGTTCCATTTGTGTCGCTTGAGCAAGCATGATTAATTTCCTTTTAATAATTCCCTTAAACAGAGGTGAGATTACAATACATTTTACGAAGTCCAGCCAAAGATGTTCCAGCAAGATTCTAATTAATATTTCTTTAAGGGTTTTTAACCACGAAGATGTATAATTTTGTTCAGACCACGTAATCTTTTCTCTCAGGCAAAATAAAGGTAAGGGATTGGCCTGGTTATTTATCATTTTTAACCAATATCCTGCTACCCGAGAGTCAACTAGTGTAGAAACAGGAACTCTCCCTAGTTCAGCCCTTGCTATAGGATTTGACATAGCCAACGGAACCTGTAATAATGATTTGTAAAACATAGAAAGTGGACTTTCTAAAGAGAAGGTACTCTGTGCACCCCAAATCTCTGCTCTGTAGAGGAGAATTGGATTCATTGTTTCTTCTCCTGCAACTAAAGCAGGTATAACCATCCGCTCACCATATTTGGAGTTAAAACGTAATAAAGCATTAGCTGCTAACTTTACCCTCACCAATTGATCCTTCCAGTGTGATGACCATAAACCATTGGTAGTGAATCTTACACCTAAATATACGTATGTGGTAACAACTTCTGTAATGTCCATTATTCAAATAGAGTCTAGGGGTTGTTGTATTAACTGTGAGGGCTGAATACCAGGATTTTAGTTTTCTTATGATTCATAGTTAGATCCAGTTCTTCACATTTAGGTATAATTTGCGAAATGTTATTTTGGAGACCTTGTTTAGATAATGCTAGTAATATCAGGTCATCTGCATAAGCTAACGTGTGAATCAAAAGATTATTGATTTTAGGAGACTCTGAAATAACTTCCTTGTTGAATGTCAGTAGATAATCAGTATACAAGCTAAATAAAAGGGGTGCCAGTAGGCATCCTTGCTTTACTCCTGCCGTAGTTCTAAAGCACTCCGAAATATTACCACAATTATTGTATCTAACGGCAGATGAAGTATGTAAGTGTAACAAGTAAATTAGAACCAAAAGATTATGTGGGAGGCCTCTGGAGATCAATACTCCCCACAATTTAGATCTTTTTACTGAATCGAAGGCTGCCGTAAAATCGATGAAAAGCACATATAGCTTCATTTTCCGAAATTACTTATATTTTTTTACCAAATGAGACAAAATGAAGATGTTATCTACTGTCGAAAAACCGTGTCAAAAATCTACTTGAAAGGTGGATAAGGGGGAGGTAGTTTCTGTCCAAATTTGGAGTTTTTGTAACAGTACCTTCGCAAATATTTTACCACTAATATCTAATAGGCTGATTGGGCGACAACTAGATGGACTATGATAATGCCCTTTCTTATGTTTGGAAACAGTTATGTTTTTTGTCCAGAAAGATGGTACAAATCTCTCTTTGAAACAAATATTAAAGAAGTTTGTGAAAAAAATTACCCAGTAATTTAAATGTGCTTTATAAACTTCGCCAGGGATTAAATCAGGTCCAGGTGCTTTATTATTTGGTAGGTTCATTATAGCTTTTTCCACATCTAAAAATGTGAATACCAATGGATCATAGTCATCACTAGTGATTTTTTAAAATAAATTAAGTTTCAGCCCGTGAGTCTGAATCTTTATTAAATAATGCTTTGTAATAAGATATCCAAGTTTCTCTTGGGATATATACTGGCAACAATGACCCTTGGCTTTTCGATCCTTTGGGGACCAATGGCCAAAAAATGTTAATATCATTTGAATTTATAGCCTGATACATTATCTCCCATTGTTTAGATGTAAATTCAATTTTTTTTTTTGTCGGAAGAAATTTTTTATATTCTCTGTGGGCTTTATTTAGATTTAACAACCCGCTCTTAGATGGAAATTTTTTCATTTGTCTGATAATATTATTAGAGTAGATCTCTTTATGTATTTGTTAGTAGCATATATTCAATTGATGGTCAGTTTGTCCAATATTGGACTTGTTAACTACATGAGAAAAGAGAGAAGTGAAACTGGTAGAGTAAATTAAATTTGTAACCTTATCCATAGTTTTCGCATTTATTTTCAATGTTAGTTTCCCTTGTAGTGACACCGCCACCAAGATGTTATTTGAAACATCTACTGTAGGTCAGGGTTCTGATTCAAAAAAGACAAAATGGTGGCATGATTGCTTTCTGGGCGAATAACCACATCTAATCTTTTGAACTGGTTATAACTGTGAGAGCATAAAATGAAATCAATGACACTTTTTCCCATAGGGGAAAAAGTACTCACACCCTCGCGGTCTCCATCCAGTCTCCCATTTAAGATTAGGAAATTATTATTCATGATAAAGCTTTTGAAAGCACCTCCCTGCTTCGTTAAGCACTTTGTCTGATGTTTTTCTAGGTTCAAGATCCCTCAAATAAAACTGTTCATGTAAGGGGTACATTATCAAAATCTGCTATTCTAGAGTTAAAATATCCTCCTAGAATTGTAGTGTCAACCATATGAAGCTGTGCCATAGTATCTATTTCTGTATTTAATTTTTTTTTTTTTTTTGCAGCTACTCTTATTTCTCTCCTGGCACTGGCGGCTTACATCTCTGATCCCTCAGCCCCGTCAACTGCTCGCAGCTTACCTCTCGATATTTCCCGATGGTTATGCCCCCCGTGGGGAAATACTGAGATATTATACCTGTAGCTTTAATATCTGACTGTGGGAGACGGCACGGGCTGCATGCCCATTGGCTCACACTGTGACCAATGGGCGACAGCCCTACCGCAACTGTCAGTCAGCGGGCGGCAGGGTGGGTGGGTGCTGGCCGCCACTGACCGGGGGGAGGCGAGGCGGTGGGGCTCAGTGGGGAGGGGGGGTACAGTGGAGCTCTCCTTATTACTACATATGCCTGCGATCGGTCCACTGGACCACCAGGGATATAGAACATTGCTATTCTTTACATATGCCCGCGATCGGGCTGCGAGTGACCACCAGGGATATAGGACTTTGATTTTTTGTAACATATGCCCATGATCGGGCTACAAGCAGTCAACTGGACCACCAGGGATATTGGACACATCATTTTACACGGATGCCTGCGATCGGGCTGCAAGCGGTCCACTGGACCACCAGCGATATTGGACTTATGTTTTTACACAGATGTCCACGATCGGGCATGGGGGGGTGCCGCCACGAAAGTGCAGCCGGAGCTCAAGTGGCAACCCACAGGTGGCAGCTGCCGTGTTGTGCCTTGCAATACGGCAGCTCACCTGTGGGTGGCCAGCTATTGTTCCTTTTTTTTTTTTGGCTCACCAATGTGTAGTGCAAGTAGGGGTTGCACATGCATGGACTTAGCACATCCCAGGCTGAATATCAGGATGTGCGGAGTATGCATGAGCACGCCCCCCACCTGCGCCGCATACACTACTGATGCGCTCTGGCGCATCGGGATTTGTGCCAGGCACAATCCCTGTTTTAATATTGCGCTGGGGTGCATCAGTGGGTTGTGCATGGTGCAACACTGTTGCGCCATGCGCAACCCTTCTGAATATCCGGGCCACAGTGTCTGGGCACTGGGCCAGAAAATCCTGATCTAGCTGAATGTTCTCAACTTCTTTATCCATTCTCTGAAAGACCTCTCCTGGCGAACCGGCAAGAATCTTCTCCACACTCTCCTTTTTATCACATCCTGTGCTGTTTAGCCCGTTTGATAAATCCAGTGGGCTAAAAATATCTATTCTGGTCAGGCAGAAGGAAATACCCTCCCCCCTTAGAAGTCAGGTCACCTGCGAAATGCAGGAGTGACTAGGGTGACCCCCTGATTGCTCCATTGAACTGCCCCTGTCGTTCAGGGTCTCTGGAGTTGTAATTCCTGAGTGGCATTTTTTATACACAAAGTAGTCTGTAATTTTTGCTTGGTTATTTTGTTGTGATAGATCTGAACTCTTATTAACTAATAAAGGGGTCATATCTAATACTTCTGGATTGTTACCATTATTCGAGGGGTACTGCATAGGAGTTAGGGGGAGAACAAACTGGAGTGGCTGGAATGGCTCTTGTTTTGTGTCCCCTGCAGTGACTCCTGTAATGGGGCTTATCGCTTTAAGATTAGGCCCTTGTATGGACGGAGTTGAGGTGGTAACTTGAAGATCTTATGTATGAACACACCCATTTTTAGTTTTCTTATTTCCCCTGTTTTTAAGAGGACTTATAATAATTTTCTTAACTAATTTGGTTGTTTCCATCTTGTCTCTTTTATTACCCTTGATGGCCGAACGTTTGGATGCTGTTCCCTGCCTAGGTTCTTTTACAAGACCCCTGCCACTTCTAGTGGCCATAACTGGGGTGATTGACTGTAAGGACATGCTCCTAGTGGGCTTAAGTTACCAGTATTTACTGATTGACTGTAACTGTGATTAGAATGATTTTCTGGTGTTACAGGGTACCACTAGACCAGGATACAAGGTGGCCTTAAATAGAAATAAATACTATAAAAAATAATAGCTGCCTAGAAATAATCCGTGCTGTAGTTTTAAACCTCAACCAGTTATCAAGGTGTTACCGAAAATAAATATAAACATATAAATATATAAAAAAGTTAAAGCACACCAAGTACAAGGTGTGCTTATAATGACAATGTAATAATATAAAATGGTATACCAATAAAATACCAGAGGAAAAAAAAAAAAAAAAAAACTTCAGTTAGTTATTCCAGGCCACAGCGTCCAAGGCCCAGACCGATATGCTCTGTCAAGTCCCAAAGTAGAGATCGATCAGTTGAACAGGTGATGAGTGTAGCTTATTTTTTGCAGGGTTCTCAAGAGTTCTCAGGGCCCCATAGATGTTCAAAATTTTGTAAGTTAAATCAGGTTTTCTAGCACCCCTTTTCAGCTTCTACCCGTGCACAGAATACCACAGTTCCTGTTGTATATTGGTGATGAAATTCCAGTAGGAGTTAATTCTGGTAATGCATTTGGTGAACAAAATATCCCTAGTTCACAAACAAGTGTGGACTCTGCTGTTTCAAAGGAGAAGCCTCCTGTAGAACTGAGCACTATCTGCTTTTTAGCAGAAAAAAAAATGCAGGAAAGGTTCAAAGATACCCCAGTGAACTGGGCCTGAGAAGGTTGCATTTTACATATGGTACTTCAAGCCCCAGGAAATCTTACTGTATTCTGACTTAAGCAGTATGGTCTCGCCGTAGGACTGCCCCGGAGCTTAAATGGTGAATAGAACTTGTGCAAATGATGGAATGCTAGGCTCGAGCTCAGTTTTCAAACCACTGTCACTGGTAACATAGAAACATAGTATCTGACGGCAGATAAGGACCGCTTGGCCCACGTAGTCTTCCCATTTTCCTACCTGATGGATAAGCTGCAGATCTTAGGTAACCAACAGACTACTTCCTCCTACCCCCTATTAGGACTGCCTTATGACTGTCCCATGCATTCTTGAATTCCCCCACTGTTCTTGACTCTACGACCTCTTCAGGAAGGCTGTTCCATGCATCCACAACCCTCTCCATGGAAAAATACTTCCTCACATTACCTCTCAGCTGTCCCCCCTCTGTCTTCAGATTGTGCCCCCTTGTTCTTGCACATCTCTTTTTCTGAAAGATTCTACCCTCTTGGACTTTGTTGATTCCCTTGAGATACTTGAAAGTTTCTATTATGTCCCCCTCTCCCTTCTTTCCTCAAGGGTATACATATTAAGCTCCTTTAGTCTCTCTTCGTATGTCTTCTGGTGCAGACCCTGCACCATTTTGGTTGCCTTCCTCTGGGCAGCCTCCACTCTGTCTATGTCTTTGCAGAAATGGGGTTTCCAGAACTGCACAGAGTACTCCAGATGGGGTCTCACCAACTGTCTGTACAGAGGGATAACAACTTCCTGTTTTCTACAGTTGATGCCTCTCCCTATGCATCCCAATATCCCCCCAGCCTTCCTTACTGCCTTCTCACATTGCTTGCCCACCTTTAGGTCATCTGATATAATTACCCCCAGGTCCCTTTCCATTTTTGTTGTTGTCAGTATCTCACCCCCCAGTGTGTACTCTTCCCCTGGGTTTTTGTTTCCCAGGTGCTTTACCTTGCACTTCTTTGCGTTGAATCTAAGCTGCCATACATCTGACCATTCCTCAAACTTGCCGAGTCCCTTCTCATCCTTTCCAATCCATCTTGTGTGTCAACTCTGTTACAGATCTTTGTGTCGTCTGCAAAGAGACATACTTCTCCTTTCAGTTCCTCTGCAGCGTCACTTATAAAGACATTAAAAAGGACCGGTCCCAGTACTGAACCCTGTAGTACCCCGCTAGTAACCCTCCTTTCTTCACTGTGGACTCTGTTTACTGCTACCCTTTGCGTCCTGTTGTCCAGTCATTTTTTTATTTAGGCTACCACCTTGGGACCCTTTCCAAGGTTGGCTAACTTGTGTATTAATCTTCTGTGTGGGATGGTATCAAATGCCTTGCTAAAATCTTGGTAGGCCATGCCCACAGCCCCTCCCTGGTCTACTACTTTGGCCACCCAGTCAAAGAAATCTATTAGAATCATCTGACACGACCTTCCAGCTGTGAATCCATGCTGCCTTGGGTCCTGTGCCCCACTGGCCTCTAGGTACTCAACAATTCTTTCCTTTAGAAGTGATTCCATCATTTTCCCTACCACTGAGGTCAAACTAGCTGGTCTGTAGCTTCCTGCCTCTGCCTCTGCCCTGCTCCTACTTTTATGAAGAGGAATCACATTCACCCTCTTCCAGTCGTCAGGTACCACCCCATCCTCCCATGATTTGTTAAAGAGAGTAGTCAGCGGTGTCACTAGTTCTACCCTTAGTTCCTTTAGAATTCTTGGGTGAATCCCATCAGGCCCCATTGCTTTGTCCACATTCAGTTTTATTAGTTCTTTCAGAACCCTTTCTTCTGTAAATGGACTGGTATTGACCCCCGTCTTCAGAGTGCTTCTCTTGTTTGGTTTCGGTACCTCCCCCTCCTCTTCCTTTGTGAATACTGAGCAGACATATTGGTTCTGTATCCCTGCTTTTTCACTCTCACCCTCTGCCCACATTCCCTTCCCTTTATTAAGCCTCAGTATTCCCTCCCTTGGTCTTTCTTCACTCCCTAATGTACCTATAAAAGGTCTTATCCCCCTTCTTAATAGAGCTGGCTGTCCTTTCCTCGGTTTGGGCCTTTGCTATTCTGACTGCCTTCCCAGCCTCTTTCTGCTTTAACTGATAAAGTTCTCTCCTGCTCCTTCTGTGTTTCCTTATATTACCTGAGTGCTATCCTTTTCTCCTTAACCTTCCCTTCCACCTCTTTTGAGAACCATAGCGTTTTTTTCCTTCGTTGTGTTTTGTTGATTTGCTTCACACAAAGGCCTGTTGCCTCTGTAATGGCTGTTTTGATTACTCCACATTGTTCCTCCACCCCTCCTTCTTGCTTTTTGCTAGTGTTGTTCTGAGGCACTCTCTCATTTCCCCAAAGTCTGCCCTCCTAAAGTCCAATACTCTTGCTTTTGTATGGCTTGACTCTGTGGCTGTGTTTATCGTGAACCACACTGTTTCATGGTCACTTGTTCCCAGATGGCTGCCCACTTTTAAACCTGAGATTCTTTCTCCATCCCCATTTGAGAGTACCAGGTCTAAGATCGCTCCCTCCCGAGTGGGTTCCAATACTAGCTGTCTGAGGCACGCCCCTTGTAGGGCATCAAATGACCCTGCTCTGGGATGTGCCCAGAAAGCCTCACAGTTAACATCTGACATATTCAGGTCCCCATCAACAGTATCTCCCTTTTCTGCCATTCTAAGGATGCCTTCTATCATTTCCTTGTCCATTCCCTCCCCCTGAGATGGGGGTCTGTATACAACCCCCATGCAGATTGTGGTGCCATTTCCTGTCTCCAGGGTGACCCAAAGTGCCTCATCTGCTCCCTGTTTACTCTTTAGTTCTGTTGCTTTGATCCCTTCCCTTACATAGAGAGCTACTACTCCTCCTCTTTTACCCTCCCTGTCCCTCCTGTAGATTGTGTATCCTGGTATGTTGACAACCCAATCATGGTTCTCTGTGTACCACATTTATGTGACTGTCACAATATCCAGGCATCCCTTTTCCATCAAGCCCAGTAGTTCAGGGAGCTTGTTACACAGACTACAGGCATTGGTACTCATCACCCTCCATTTTTAGATGGCCTTACCCCTTTTAGCCCCATCCCTGTCCTTACTGCCTTTGCCTTTTTTTGCATTTACCTCTGTCCTGCTCCCTAATGACTTCTCTACCTTGGTGTTTACCTCGCTAGTTACTGTGTTTTGTGGGGGGAGGCTGGGATTTCCCTGCTCCTTTTCACTGCCTCCCCCCTTGGCTAGTTTAAATGCTTGTCAATGAAGCATTTAAACCTGTCACCTAAGATCCTAGTTATCCCCCTGGACAGATGCAGACCATCGCACCAGTATAGATCTGCATCCTTCCAGGTGACTCCCCCAGTCCCCAATGAAGCCAAAACCCTGAGCTCTACACCAGTTTTTCAGCCGTCAGTTCTAGGGATGTGGATATGTTGTTCTTATCCACACTTGTTGGCATGTCCCTTTCCCCTTTAAATCTTGCTGGAAGGTCTTCAAGCTGGCTTCTCCCACCCATCCACTCGGGTGGTATAAGCCTCTGCTCCGCCTCATGATGCCAGATCTTCCGTTCCACTGGAAGATTCAGGTTGCCTCCTCTTTGCAATTGCTTTTTGTAGGCCCTGGCTTCTAACCCTTTGGCTATTCTGAAAATTAGGCTCATTCGAGCTAGTGACTGTGCTCTTTGTTATTCGGTCATGGAAGATAAATCTTCCCCCAGATTTCACTGGTGCCCGTGCAGCCCAAAAATATCGACACCGATCCGCATGCCACATGAGTCTACTGCCTGGGTGTCGGCCATGACACCCAGACTTGCGAGATGTGTCTTGCTTTCCACCCGAATGTCCTCGGTCATCTCGCGCATGCCTTAAGTTGGGCAGGCCCGAGAAACTGAATCCTCCAATGAAATCCAAAGAGGCCTGGTGTGTGGTCTCCATGGCTGTGGGGTCCACCGAGCAGATGGAACACATGCAGGCCTTCGGTCGTTTTTTGTTCCCCTCAACCTGGGCTCCACATTTTTGGGTTACTTCCAAGAGCTGTGCTGATCCTCCCCACTAAAGGCACAGGGACCCATGGGCTCGTGATTCCTCTTGGTCCCATAAAGGAAAAGGATCCAAAATCTTCTTCGTCTCAGCGAAGACACTCTTGGGATAGTGAGCAATCTCGGTCCCAGGAGCCGGCAGTATCGACTTCGGTCGAAATTGCTTTCTTGGCTGCTGGCTTCTCGGCCCTGCCATCTGGCCAGTCGACCAAGGTCTTGATTGATGAGGTTGAGATAATTCTTAATCCCGTCGACCTGTTGTTGCCCGATGATGCCGACAACTCTTTGACTAGGACTCTGGTCTTGTCTTTTCCTGATGAGGAGACCCAGCCAGCTGGGAATCCCATCTGGGAACTGGTGCCTGATCTTGGTAAATCACCAGTTCCCCCGGTGTCTCCCGAGGGACAGAATCAGCCAGTCCGATCAAGGTCAGCATCTAGGTTCCCCTCGACCGACAGGCAGAAGAAGGCACATAAGCGCTCTAAAAAGAGGTGATGCCATCAGTCATCCTTGTCCTCCTCGGGTGAGGGGAGGCTTCCGCTGAAACTCCATCGACGCTACGAGGATTTGATGTGGCAGCAGCTGATTTTGTCTGGACAGAAATCGGCCATGATTTCTACTCCAGCCATTACTTGGCTTTCACCTCCTAGGCCGAAGCCGACTCCTTTGAAACCAGTCATATTGGTTCCCCTGCCCGTGGAGCTGGCCAAACCTGCTCCGGTTCAGCCAAAATTGATCTCTCCGCCGATTGTGGTGGAGCCACTGCCTAAACAGCCTTTGGGAGGGGCTCCTACAAAGGATTCTTGGTTGGTTCCGGACTCCCACATAGGTTGTCGGTCACCCTTACACCTGATCGCCCCAGGCGTCTTGAAGAGGACCTTGGTGGCTGACTGATCTATCTGGATTCTTCGGATATGGAAGACACCAACTTACACTCTCACCTTCGGGACGATGAGTCAATCGGTAGTCTGTCGACAGAAGAGGGCTCTTTGTCTTTTCAAGGGATTTTCTGCCTTATCTCCGAATCCACGGGGATGCCCCTGGAACCTGTCCAGAAAAGGGCAGAGTACCCTCTTACAGACATTCTTAAAAGAGCAGATACACTCAAGGACGCCATTCCTGTGGCCAAAGCCATTGTTGGCCCAGCCTTGGAGTTCTGGCAGCATCCTGCCTCCTGCTCAGCGCCGTCTGCCCGGATGGCCCGCAAGTATGTGGTGCCCATTGGGCCCCTCTCAGGGTTCACTTAACACCCCTTGGCCGAGGGGTTGGTGACTGTCTCATTGTTCAGATGCACAGGCAGCTCTGCTGACACTGATAGACCTCCTGACAAGGAGTCCAAAAAACTGGACCACACGGCCAGGAAGGTCTGTGCAGCCTCCTCTTTAGGCCTCTGTCAGGCGAGCTCAGCCGTTATCATGGTGCACATCTCTCATGCCCTGTTGGGCTCCTTAGATGAAGTTCTCCCGCACCTCCCCTCGGACCTTCAGACTACGGTCAAGCAGGTCCGGGACCAGGGCCATGCTATTGCCAGGCAGCAGCTTCAGATGGCTTTGGACCTTGGGGAATCTTGCGCCTGTTCAGTGGCATCCGCATTTGCTCACGCCGCAGGGCTTGGCTAAGGCTTTCCACCTTTATGGCAGACACCCAGCACAAACTCACTGATGTTGCTTTCATGAGTACCAATCTCTTCGGCCCACGTGTAGATGGTCACCATCAGCGAATCGAGCAGTCCAATGCCACCTTGGACTCAGCCACTTCTGCTCAAAACACCCCTGATGCCAGGAAGCAGCAGAAAAATAAAAAGCCTTTTTGGCACCCTGCTCCTATGGCACAGCAGCCCTCCTTTCACGGCGGGCAGCAAAAGCAGGCACAGGCTTGGTGCCCTCGGCCTAAGTCCAAGCCTCCACCGGCTCGCAGACTGGGAGGTCAGGGTTCAGGCCCTGGACCCTCTTCCTCTAAGCCTGCCTAGTGACAAGGTAGGGGTTGCCACCCCTATCTCCATCACATCAGCTCTGGGTCCTTCCCTGGGGGGTCTGCTCCGCCACTTTCTTTCTACCTGGTCCGCTGTTACCACGGACAAGTGGGTCTTAGAAGTAATCAGCCAGGGTCTGCCTCTGGAATTCGAGCAGTACTCTCCCAGCCGAGCCCACGCCCCATGGGAGGAGAGAGAATCAGTCTACACTCGGTCGGCTCTGAGAGACGACATAGCCCAGCTCCTCCTCAAGGAGGCAGTGGTTCGAGTGGCAGATCCTCCAGTCGTTTCCAGGTACTTCCTGGTCCCGAAGCGGATGGGAGGTTGGCGCCCCATTCTAGATCTGCACGACCTGAATCAGTATCTCAGGCCACACACCTTCAGGATGGTAACTTTGTCCCAGATCATACCATCCCTGGAGCAAAACATGTGGTTCTGCTCACTGGATCTCCAGAACACATTTTTTCAAGTCCCGATCTGTCCGTCACACTGGCGGTTCCTTCTCTTTAGAGCAGAGGGAACCTTATACAAGTTCCAATCCATGCCATTCGGCCTGTCATCAGCCCCAAGGGTCTTTACCAACTGCATTGTAGTGGTAGCAGCCCATCTCAGGCGTCATGGGGTCAGTGTACCCCTACCTTGACGATTGACTCTTGGCAGGTTCCACTCAGCAAGAGGTGGAGCGGTCCAGGGACCTGGCCCTCCAGACCTGCTCTCAGCTTGGCCTTCTGATCAATGAGGCCAAGTCGGAGCTCGTGCCTTCTCAGGTGATGTGCTTCATTGGGGCACAGCTCGATTCTTGCCGAGTCAGAGCTTAGCTCCTGGCGGACAAGGCAGAAGTTTTCTCCTCCTTTGCCCAATCATTTCTGTTTGGGCACTTGCACCCTTACCGGGGCTTTCTGTGCCTTCTGGGCTACATGGCAGCCTCCACCACCGTGGTCCATTGGGCCTGGTGGCATATGCGCCCCCATCAGTGGGAGCTGGCTGCGCAGTGGACTAGGTTATTTTGCCCAGCTGATCACTCTGACCCAGAAGATGTTGGATGCTTTCCAATGGTGGACCGTCCTAGACCGGTTGCAGGAAGGGATCCCATTTGTCTGCCCTGAGCCGACGGTTGTCCTCACGACTGATGCCTCTGTCATGGGCTGGGGAGCCCACATGGGGAACAGGGCCCATGGGTTCTGGACCCCCAAGGAATCCCGATACCATATCAACCTGTTGGAGCTCAGAATGGTCAGACTGGCGTTGTCAGCATTCGCTCAGCATCTTTGGGGTCAAGTGGTTCAAGTCCAGATGGACAATACCATGACCATATACTACCTCAACAAGCAGGGCAGCATGCACTTCCAGCTGTTGTGCAGGGAAGCGCTTTGTATCTGGACACTCGTGAGCCAACTGGAGGTGAATCACCTAGCCATCCATGTGGTAGGAGCCTCAGATCATCTGGCAGATGCTCTCAGCCGCATAGGTGAGACATCCCTCGAGTGGTCTGTACATCTGGAGGTAGCTTACAGCCTGTTCTCCCACTGGGGCAAACCGATGGTGGACTTGTTTGCCTCCAGGGAAAACACCAAGCTGAGGCTGTTTCATGCCCATCCCCCTTAGTGGGGATCGCTGCAGGGGGGTGCCTTCTAGAGGCCGTGGAACCCAGGCCTCTTCTACGCCTTCCCTCCATTTCCCTTGATCCACAGGGTGCTTCTCAAGGTGAGGAGGGACAAGGTGCAGGTGATCCTGGTAACCCCAGACTGGCCCTGCCAGTTCTGGTATCCAGATCTCCTCAGCCACAGGTTTCTAAGGCATCTTTCAGCATTCCTGGACCTGATATCAGTCAATCAGGGGAAGGTATTCCATCCGGACCTTCAATCCCTGCACCTGACAGCCTGGTACCTGAGCGGCTATAATTCCAGGCTTTGGGTCTCTCTGAGGATGTACTCACAGTAGTGGAAGCATCCAGAAAGGAGCTGACCAGAAAGTGCTGCACCTTCAAATGGAAAAGGTTTTCCATTTGGGTGACAGGGCAAGGGCCTGGACCTTCTGTCCTCTCCTGTGGCGAGCATTTTAGACTACCTTTGGTCTCTTCCCAAAGGGGGTCTTCGGTCTTCGACCCATAAGGTGCACCTGGCAGCCATCTCTGCTCACCGGGCGCGGGCTGGTCAGCAGACGGTGGCACAGGAGAAGGTGGTCTGGTGCTTTTTCAAAGGCCTCTATCACATATCCCCTCCGGTTCGTGAACCTCCACCTCCGTGGGATTTACTGCTGGTTTTGGCAAAGCTCATGGGCAAACCATTCGAACCAATGCACAAGTATGAGATGTCACACTTGCTGTAGAAGACAGCCTTCCTGGTGGCTATCACGTCCGCCAAAAGGACTGGGGAGCTCCAGGTGCTTTTAAGTGGAGTCTTCTTATCTGGTCTTCCACAGGGACAAGGTTGTCCTGCGTCCCCACTCGAAACTCCTCCCGAAGGTGGTGTCAGAGTTTCACCTTAATCAGGTGTTGACTCTGCCTGTGTTCTATCTGAACTACACCTCAGATGCCGAGTACAGGCTCCATACTCTAGACCTGAAATGTGCTGTCTCCAACTATAAGGAGAGGACGGCGGAAGTTCGGGGAGAGGTTCGCCAGCTGTTTGTCACCTACGTTGAAGCTGCACCTGGCAGGCCTGCAGCAAAGTGGATTGGCAGATAGTTTACATCATGCATTGATCTCTGCTATAGATTGGCGGGCAAGGAGCCTCCCAGAGGGATAAGAGCTCATCCAACCCGTCATACTGCTGCGTTGGTGGCTGCTTCCAGGGACATCCCTATTCAGAAACATACCTATCCAGGAAATCTGCCAGGCTACTACCTGGAAGACAGCAACACCTTCATCATCCATTTCCAGATCGACCTTGAGTCACGCCGGGATGCTGGTTTTGGGGTCTCAGTTCTCCAGTCTCTGTTTCCAAAGTAGGGGGTGTGTGCCTTGCATCCCTCCTCCCGGAAAACTGCTAGGAGTCTGCTAACAAGTGTGGATAAGAACAACCATCCACATCCCTAGAAAAACAGGTTACTCACCTGTAACAGTAGTTCTAGGAGTGGTATATGTTGTTCATCCACACTGACCCACCCGACCTCCCCGGCTGCGATGCACAACCTGGCTTCCAGCAGGCTAAGATCTGGTGTCATAGGGCGGAGCTGAGGGTTATACCACCCGGGTGGGTGGGAGGAGCCAGCTTGAAGACCTTCCGGCAAGATTTAAAGGGGAAAGGGACATGCCAACAAGTGTGGATGAATAACATATACCACTCCTAGAACTACGGTTACAGGTGAGTAACCTGTTTATTCTTTACCCCGCTTGCCTCAGTAAGACGTCTCCGGAGAGCTCTCCTTCATCGCTTTGTTTTTCCTCAGTTATTTACCTAGTATTTTAGTTATTTTGGTATTCTTTTCACTGTCATTAGTTTTCAGGTAGTAATTGTTTAGATTTTAGTTAAAAAAGGGTAAGTAGTCGTTTTTCTCCCTGGTTCGCTAACCGAGGGGAAACCGGCATTCTCCCTTTACAATTTTACTGTTTAGTATTTAAAAATTGTACCAACTTGGGAATAGTCGGTTTGTTTTGATTTGAATTTCAGCCAGGGAACTCCTGGTTTATTGTTCGGTTAGCGCAAAAGCAAAAAAAAAAAAAAAAAAAGATTGTGTAGACTTTGGAGTTTTATTCTCTCTTGTTGTCTGGGTTATGTCACAGAAAACCAAAGAGAGAACAGGACCCACAGGTTTCCAGCACTGCACTGAGTGCGGGGAACTTTTTGCCAAAGCTGAGCCACACTTAATTTGCTTATTTGCTCTGGTGTTTGACCACCAACAGACAGTGTGTGAGATATGTAGTAATTTTCCTCAGTCTGCTATCGAGAGACATTTAAAAACACTGAAGGAAAGGATGGCTAAAAAGGCTGCTGACCAGCTGCTGAGCAACCGGTTCCTCATCAGCCTGAACCGGAGGAGCTGCCCTCTGAAAGAGGCGATGGCTCTTCCTCAAAGAAACGAACTGGTGAAAAGTCTGCTGAACCAGCCATTGCGGTAAAAAGAAGGAAAGGCACCAGGAACCACAACCGAGAAAAGCCATGGTTCCTTCTGCTGAGGAAATTGTGAACGCGATTAGAATAATCCAATCTTTGCAGTCCTCGGTTCTGATTGGCAAGCAACTGCTGCCTCAGACTCCCGGTTCAAATACAGCTCTCGGTTTAACAGACCAAGGTGGGGAGCATTTTGATGATGAAGAATATGATGAAAATGAGGATGAAGATGAGAATTTTGGGAACCCATTGATCTGGACATTTCCCCCGATCCTCACAGACCAGATTCCCCTGACAAGGGAACAGAGGATTTCACATCCAAGTTCTCATTTATGAAGCAGGTTGCTCAAACCCTCAATCTCTCATCTCAAGAATCTGTAGAAGATGAGGAAGGGATTACAAAGAGATGATGGATGTGGCACCATCAAAAAGGTTGTTCAAACAACATGAAGTCTTGCTGTATTGAGACATACTGCAGTTAGCCCCAGCACTTTAACTGCCCCGGAGAGGAAAGAGTTAACTCTGTGCAGAAGCATGGAACGTTGAGCTCGAGCTCGGTTTTCAAACATCTGTCTGTGGTACTTACCAGTGCAACTGTCACATTCTTTACTCCTCCTAACAGTGAAGTCGCTCCGGAGATTCCTCTGCCCAGTTCGGTAAACATAAAGCGTTCAGTTTAAAATTTATTCTTTATTATTTTTTCAGATTTCCAGCCTCTGTCTACGGTACAGGTAGTGTGGTAGATAGGTAGTGACTGTATTTTATTTTAAAAAACTGGTGCAAATTGTTGGTTTCTTCGGTTTTTTCCTGGTCGGTTCGGTTAGGAACCGACCTTGTGTTTCCTTCTAATTTTAAATTTATTATTTTAGAGTGGTGTTCCGGTACCGATCGGTTTCAAAAGAACTGGGCTTTTTCTCGGTTCTTTTCCAAACCTGTGACACGGTTGTTACCAATCGGTTGGTATTACCTGGCTTGAACGCTTCTATAGGATAATTTTGGTAGGTTGGCCATGTCTGAGAAACCCAAAAAGAAAACCGGTCCCACTGGGTTTCAACACTGTACTGAGTGTTGGGAGGCCTTTGCCAAGGCCGACCCCCACCTCATCTATGTTTATTGTCTGGGGTTTGACCACCTCCAGTCAGACTGCCAAATTTGCAAAAACTTTCCTAAAACCACTCTAGAAAAAAGACTGAGTAGGTTGAAAGAAAGGGAGGCCGAGAAGTCCGTAGACCCGGATGGCCAGCCCGGTTCGGTTCGGCCGAACCTGGGGAGGTGCCTACTGACCTAGGCGATACCTCCTCAGGCAAAAGGAGAGCCGACTCTAAGGGGTCAGTTCCATCAAAAAAGAAACGAAAATCCACTGGTTCGGATCCAGTACCGCTTACCCCAACCGCGGACGAGATAGACAAAGCGATAAGTATTGTCCAGTCGCCTCGTCCGGTTCCGTCCGAACCGGTAACGACGGTTAGGTGGTCGGTTTGGTTGGAACCAGCTCCTTCGGATTACAATCTGGATGCTTTCTGTGAGGAGTGGGAGGGAGACGAAGACTATCCCGACGATGACTACGACGGTGGGGGTCTGGATGTGCCCATTGAACTGGACATCTCCCCAGACAGACCCTCTGATGTCTCCCCTCCCAGGCTTTCTGAGTCCCCTTCTCACTTCTTGTTTTACAAGAAGGTGGCTGGAAACCTCCAGCTCCCTTTGGTTGAAGCTGCTGAGGAGGAAGAAGAGCCTGATTTTGTGGAGATGATGGACATCCCAGAGTCCAAAAGGTTGTCTATTCCTTCACAAGTCCTTGGGGAAACAGACAAAGATTCTACAGACTCTAACTCTTTACCTCCTGTAGATAAAAGAATGGACAGGAGATGCATGTTATCAGGCTCAGCTGCGGAGTTCCTTTATTCACATAGCAGCCATGTTGGGGTAGTGCAGGCTGCAGCCTGTGACAGGGCAAACATTCCTTTGGCTTCACACCCCCAAGACAAGGACTCCAGGAAAGTCGATGCCATGGCCAAGAAACTATACTTGGCATCCTCTTTGGGACTCAGGCAGGCAAATTATGTGGCCTACACAGCCAGGTACCAGAAGTCCAGGTGGGATACGGTTCTGGAACTGGCTCAAAAGGCCTCCCCCCAGCTAGCCAAAGAGCTGCAGGAGGTGGCTGCGAATGGAACTGAGGCATCCAAAGTACAATTTTACGCTGCTGTCGACTCCAGCGATGTGACATCCAGAGTCATGACTACATCTGTGTCTCTCAGAAGGCATGCTTGGCTCAGATGTACTAGCCTATCACAGGACACCCAGTCTAAGGCTATGGATTTTCCTGTAGTTGGTAACTCTCTGTTTGGGGAGCAGACAGAGGCTTACATGAAGAAAATGGACGAATATAGAACCACTTACAGGAGTGCACAGGCGAAGGAAAGGCAAGCCACTCCTCAGAAGCAGCAGTCCAGGGGCAGGCCTTTTCACAGACCTTTTTACCAAGCCCAGGCCTCCTCGTCTTACCCACAAAGGGTTTTTTTCTGAGGGAGGGGTAGAAGGGGGATGAGCAGGGCTGCTTCTTCCTCCCAGTCTAAGGCTCCTGCCAAGCAGACACCCTGAGGTGTCAGCCCGGGTCGACTCTCCAATCCCAGTAGGAGGCAGGCTGGCTTACTACTTTCAGGCCTGGAAGTCTGTTACCTCAGACAGGTGGGTCCTGGAAGTAGTAAGCCAGAGACTAGCCCTCAGCTTCAAAAGGTACCCAAAAAGGAGGGCCAAGTCTTTTTCACCTGCATCAGTTTCAGAAATCCTTGCCCTAGAGGCAGAGGTTTCCTCTCTCCTGGCTCTCAGAGCCGTAGAGAAGGTTCCTACTCAACACAGGGGAAAAGGCCTGTACTCCAGGTACTTCCTCACCCCAAAGAAAACGGGGGAGTGGCGACCCATCCTGGATCTAAGGTATCTGAGCAAACACATTTCAAAACCCAAGTTCAAAATGGTAACTCTGGGAATAATCATTCCCTCTTTAAGGCCAGGAGATTGGCTAGCATCACTGGACCTCAAGAATGCCTAATTCCATATCCCTATAAGGTGCTCCCACAGAAAATACCTCAGGTTCGAGTTGACTTCAGGCCATTATCAGTTCAAGGCCATGCCTTTTGGCCTAACATCAGCTCCAAGGGTGTTCACAAAGTGCCTTGCAGTAGTGGTGGCTTACCTCAGAAGACAGGGTATCACCATTTATCCATATCTGGACGACTGGCTCCTGTTGGGCAGTCTTCAGACCAGGTCAGGTCAGCTCTGCAAACCACTCAGGACTTGCTCAGTTATTTGGGGTTTCTTCTCAATCTTACAAAATCTGTCCTCGAACCAGTACAGCTTCTCACCTTCATTGGGGTGGAATTAGATACCACCCAAGCAAAAGCTTTCCTTCCTCTGGCAAGGGTGACGGTCTTAGTAGACCTCGGTTCCTCCTTTCGGCCTCAGGTTTGTCTTCCAGTGAGACAGTTCCTCCAACTCCTGGGCCACATGGCAGCTTTCACTGCAGTGGTTAAGGGAGCCAGATTTCAGATGCTGGACATTCAGTTCCATCTAAGGTCCTTTTGGTCACAGAGAACAGATTCTGTCACCAAACTGATTCCAGTGACCCGAATTCTGGTCCAGGCTCTCCAGTGGTGGGTGAACCAGGACAACCTCAGACAAGGGGTTCTATTTCTCCCTCAACTTCCATCAGTAGTACTGACTACGGATGCTTCTCTCCTAGGCTGGGGAGCCCACCTGGGATCCCTAACAGCTCAGGGGATCTGGTCCCTGCAGGAGTCTCTTCTTCATATCAACCTCCTGGAACTCAGGGCAGTTTTTCTAGCCCTTCAGACCTTTTTGGAGTCAGTCAAAGGCAAGGTGGTCCAAGTCAGGACGGACAACACTACACACAGTGTGGTACATCAACAAGCAGGGAGGCACTCGGTCCATGGCCTTGTGCACAGAGGCCATGAAGATTTGGTCTCTGGCCTATTCCCTTCAGACTTTCTTGGTAGCAGTTCATCTTCCAGGGAAGGACAATGTGCTGGCAGATGCCCTGAACAGGATTTCACAGGGGCATCACGAATGGTCCTTGATTCCTCGCATTCTGAGGATCATTTTCTCCAAGTGGGGCATTCCAGAAATAGATCTATTTGTAGCACCAGACAGTCATCAACTTCCTCTGTTTTGCTGCAGACCTCCAGTCCTGGGGACAGTTCCCCAGGATGTCCTCATTCTGAACTGGAAGGGCAGGTTTCTCTATGCCTTCCCTCCTTTCCCTCTCCTGTTCAGAGTTCTGATCAAGATAAGAACTCAACCCTGCACAGAGATACTGGTGGCTCCAGATTGGGCAAGACAACCCTGGTATGCTCTACTGCTGTCCTTGGCTGTCTCACGTCCCCTGTCTCTTCCCAGGAGATACAGTCTACTCTCCTCCTCCTCCCAGAGGCGGATCTGGTACCCCACTCTCCAGTCTCTCAACCTCAAGGCCTGGCTCTTGAAGAGTTAGAATATGCAGCTCTACATCTCTCTCAGGGAGTTCTGGATATTCTGAAGGTCTCCAGGAAACCTTCCACTAGAAAAACTTTCAGTTCCAAATGGAATATGTTCAGTATTTGGTGCTCTCAGAAAGGTATTGTGCCTGATTCTGCAGGCATTTCCACAACCTTAAATTATCTAGCTCATCTGAATAGTCTAGGCCTTAGGCCTGCCACTCTGAAGGTTCATGTGGCAGCTGTCTCTGCATTCCTTTCAGCAGGGAAGGGCTCTTCCCTGGCATCTCATCCTGTTTTCAGGAAGTTTTTCAAAGGCCTGGTTCACATTACCCCTCCCTTTAGGGAGCCTACTCTTCCTTGGGATCATATTGTCTGCATTGCTCAGCTTATGCAGCCACCCTTTGAGCCTATGGCTCCGGCTGAATTGAAGTACTTGACATGGAAAACTGTGTTCCTGGTAGCTATTACTTCTGCCAGGCGGATTAGCGAATTGCAGGCCCTGTCAGTTGAACCTGACTTCATATCCTTTCATAGGGATAAAGTGGTCCTAAGAACTAATAGGAGGTTCTTGCCTAAAGTGGTATCGGATTTTCACCTAAACCAGTCTGTCTCTTCCTGTATTTTTCACTGATCATTCTTCCCCAGGGGACAGTCTGGAGGTTAAAAGGGCACTTAGCTACTACATAGAGCATACTAAGGCACACATAAATGATTGTCTTCAATTGTTCCTCACTTATGGTGAAGTGGGGAAAGGTAAGCCTGCCACTAAGAGAACTATTGCCAGGTGAATTGTTTCCTGTATACAATTTTGCTATGACAAATTGGGTAGAACACCCCCTTCAGGCCTGAGGGCTCACTCGACTAGGGGTACAGCTGCTACTCTAGCTGCGGCCAGAGATATACCCTTGTTAGAGATCTCTAAAGCAGTCACCTGGAAAACAGTACACACATTCACCAAGCATTACTCTCTGGACATCCAGTCTAGTAGTAATGCTAGGTTTGGCACAGCAGTACTGCAGAGCCTGTTCCCAAAGTAGGTTCTGCATTCCCTCCTCCATTGGGAACTGCTTGGTAGTCTGCAGTATGTCTGAATACAGCAAGACATCATGTTGTTTGAAGAAAAAATTACTCACCATAGTAATGTTGTTTCTTCTAATGGAGTCTTGCTGTGCTCAGACCCCACCCCCCCGCCTCTCCTCTCAGAACCTGTTTTTGGGAAGTGGGTTGGCAGGCACAGTGTTGCACCTCAGGGGTGTACCTTGTACCCTCCCTCTTGGTGGGGTAACTGTTATGTTTTTCCTTCTTGTGTTGCATAGTTTGAATTGTCACTACCTTATTTCTTCTTGGGTTCTCGACTTGAGTCTTTTTTGGACCCCATATAGTATTTTGCCTTTTGGCTATGTGTTCAAACAATTTCCACATTTTAGTGTGAAGTTAGTTAGTTGCTCGTAAGAATCTGACTGTTGCACTGGTAAGTACCACAGACAGAGGTTTGAAAACCGAGCTCGAGCTCAACATTCCATGCTTCTGCATGGAGTTAACTCTTTCCTCTCTGGGGCAGTTCAAGTGCTGGGGCTAACTGCATTATGTCTGAATACAGCAAGACTCCATTAGAAGAAACAGCATTGCTATGGTGAGTAATTTTTTCTTCCGGCACTCTTCCCCTGCGGTTAGGAAGCTCTCCTATCAAGGAGGCCAGCAGCAACAGCAGGCTCAAGCTTGCACCCCAGGCACAAGCAGGGTCCTCAGCAGCCCCGTAAAGGAGGCCCAGGTGCTGGTCCAGTAGCCTCCTCTTCCTCCTCCTCTAAGCCTGTTCAGTGGCGGGTTGTGGGTTGCCACTCTTACACCCATCATGCCAGCTCTGGGTCCTCCCTTGGGGGGCACGGCTCCACCACTTTCTTCCCACCTGGTCCGATATCACCTCAGACAGGTGAGTTCTAGAAGTGGTCGGCCAGGGACTGCCTCTGGAATTCGAGCAGTACTCTCCCAGCCAAGCCTATGCCCCTCGGGAGGAAAGGATCTCAGCTTGCACTCCGTCGGCTGTTTGAGACGACATTGCTCAGCTCCTCCACAAGGAGGCAGTAGCTCCAGTACCGGATCCTCCAACAGACCCAGGCTTCGTGTCCAGGTACTTCCTGGTGCCCACGCGGATGGGGGGTTGGCGCCCCATCCTAGATCTCCACGACCTGAATCAATATCTCAGGTCTCGCACCTTCCAGATGGTAACTCTGAACCAGATCATACCATCCCTGAAGCAAAACGTGGTTCTGTTCACTGGATGTGCAGGACGCGTTCTTCCATGTCCCAATCCATCCGTCCCATCAGCGGTTCCTCTGCTTCAGGGTCGAGGGGACCCTGTATGAGTTCCGAGCCATGCCATTTGGCCCGTCATTGGCCCCGAGAGTCTTCACCAAGTGCATCGCAGTGGTGGCAGCTCATCTCTGGCGTCTAGGAGTTTGAATCTACCCTTATCTCGATGACTGGCTCTTGGCAGGTTCCTCCCTTCAGGAGGTGGAGAGATCCAGGGATCTGGCTCTTCGAACCTGGTCCCAACTAGGCCTCCTGATCAACGAGGCCAAGTCGGAACACGTGCCCTCTCAGGTGATGGGCTTCATCGGGGCTGAGCTCGACTCTCGTCAAGCCAGAGCTTGGCTCCCAGCGGACAGGGCAGAGGTTCTTTCCTCCTTTGTCCAATCATTTCTGGTTGGGCACTTCCGCCCTGCCCAGGACTTCCTGTGCCTTCTGGGTTACATGGTGGCGTGCACCTCAGTGGTCTGTTGGGCCAGCCGGCACATGCGCCCTCTCCAATCGGAGCTGGCTGCTCAGTGGACTCAGCGCCATGGTCATTTTGTCCAGCTGATCACTGTGGCCCAGAAGATGTGGGACGCTCTCCAATGGTGGACCACCCCAGAACAGTTGCAGGAAGGGATCCCGTTTGTCTGCCCCGAGCCAACGGTTGTTCTTACGACCGATGCCTTTCTCATGGGCTGGGGAGCCCACATGGGGGACAGCAGAGTCCATGGGTTCTGGACCCCGAGGGGTCCCAATGTCACGTCAACCTGTTGGAGCTCAGAGCAGTTAGACTGGCACTGTCAGCTTTCGCGCCTCAGCTCCGTGGTCAGGTGGTTCAAGTCCAGATGGGCAATACCACGACCATGTACTACCTCAACAAACAGGGCGGCACGCACTCCCGTCTGTTTTGCAAGGAGGTGCTCCGCATCTGGACTGTCATCAGCCGGTTGGAGGCAGATCTGCTAGCCATTCATGTGGCAGGAGTCTCGAACCAGCTGGCGGATGCTCTCAGCCGTATAGGCCAGACATCCCATGAGTGGTCTCTCCATCCAGAGACAGCTCACAGCTTGTTCTCCCATTGGGGCAAACCGATGGTGGACCTGTTTACCTCCAGGGAAAACACCAAGCTGAGGCTGTTTCATGCCCACCCACCTCAGCAGGGCTTGCTTCAGGGGGATGTTTTCTCGAGGCCGTGGACCTCAGGCCTCCTCTATGTCTTCCCTCCATTTCCCTTTCTCCACAAGGTGTTACTTAAGTTGAGGAGGGACATGATGAAGGTGATTCTGATAGCCCCAGACTGGCCGTGCCAGTTCTGGTACCCAGATCTCCTCAGCCTCAGCTGCAGGCTCCTGGAGTGGCTTTGTACACGCCCGGACCTGATATCTTTGAACCAGGGGAATGTATTCCATCTGGACCTTCAATCCCTGCACCTGACAGCCTGGTACCTGAGTGGCTAGAGTTCCAAGCTCTGGGTCTTTCCAAGGATGTCTACACCGTGGTGGAGGCGTCTTGTAAGGAATCGACCCAGGAAATGTTATGCCTTCAAATGGAAGAGATTTTCCATTTGGTGTCAGGGTAAGAGTCTGGACCCCTTATTCTGCTCTGTGGCTAACATTCTCGACTACCTTTGGTCTCTCTTCAAAGGGGGTCTACGGTCATCGACCCTTAGGGTGCACCTGGCAGCCATTTCTGCTTACCGGGCGCGGGCCAGTCAGCCGACATTGGCGCAGGAGACAGTGGTCGGGCGCTTCTTCAAAGGCCTGGATCACATATCCCCTCCGGTGCGTGGACGTCCACCTCCGTGGGATCTCTTGCTGGTTTTGGCAAAGCTCATGGGCAAGTCATTCAAACCCATGCACAAGTACGAGCTTTCACACTTGTGGAAGACCGCCTTCCTGGTGGCTATCACATCAGCCAGAAGGACAGGAGAGCTCCAGGCACTTTCGGTGGACTTCCCTTATCTGATCTTCCACAGGGACAAAGTTGTTCTGCACCCTCACCCGAAATTCCTTCCGAAGGTGGTGTCAGAGTTTCATCTTAACCAGGTGTTAACTCTGCCGGTATACTACTCTAATTACACCTCGGACGCCGAGTACAGGCTCCATACTTTGGACCTGAGACGTGCTGTCTCCTATTATAAGAAGAGAGCGGTGGAAATTCGTGGAGAGGTTCGCCAGCTGTTTGTCACCTACGCTGAAGCCGCTCCTGGCAGACCTGCAGCCAAACGGACCATTCCAAGGTGGATTACATCATGCATAGGTCTGTGCTATGAGTTAGCGGGCAAGGAGCCACCCAGAGGAATAAGAGCTCATTCTACCCGCCATACTGCTGCATCGGTGACTGCTTCCAGGGACATCCCTATCCAGGAAATCTGTCAGGCTGCTACCTGGAAGTCAGCAAACACTTTTATTACCCACTACCACATCGACCTTGAGTCATGTCGGGATGCTGATTTTGGGGCCTAGGTTCCCCAAAGGTTCCCCTAGGTTCAGTTTCCCCTAGGTTCTATTTCCCAAGTAGGCGGTGCGCACTTTGCCTCCCTTCTCCCTCAGAACTGCTTGGAGTCTGCCAGAGAGTGTGGAAGAACAACATTTGCATTCAGGCAATACAAAAAGACACAGGCAGAAGGGGATAGGGAGAAGTACCAGGAGAAGCAAAGGGAGGCAGGGAGGTCAGTAAGGGAAGCCAAAGCTCAGACAGAAGAACACATTGCAAAATCAGTGGGTAGAGGGGACAAAACCTTTTACAGGTACATAAGGGAAAAAAGAAAGACAAAGGGAGGGATAGTGAGACTGAAGGGGGAGGATGGGGGCCACGTGGAGGATGACAACAGTAAAGCTGACATACTGAACAGATATTTCTGCTCAGTCTTTACTGAGGAAGAGGAGGGTAATGGGTCTGAAGGGAGTACAAGGGGTGAGAATGGTGCAGAAATGGACACAAGTCCCTTTACATGAGAAAGGGTCCTGAAGGAACTGGAAGCAATAAGAGCTGATAAAGCAATGGGGCCAGATGGGGTGAACCCCAGGGTCCTTTAAGAACTAAGAGAGGTGGTGGCTGAACCTCTGGCTATCCTGTTTAACCGATCACTGGAAACAGGGGAGGTACCCAAAGACTGGAGGACAGCAGATGTAGTCCCCTTATACAAAAGTGGGAACAAAGAGGAAGCAGGGAACTACAGACCAGTCAGCCTCACCTCGGTATTGGGGAAGATCATGGAAGCACTACTGAAGGAGAGATTGGTGGAACATCTGGTTGTCAATGGACTACAGGACCCAAGGCAGCATGGTTTCACCAGGGGGAGGTCATGTCAGACCAACCTCATTGAATTTTTTGACTGGGTTACTAGGGAGGTGGATCAGGGGGGCAGTGGACATGGCCTATGTGGACTTCAGCAAGGCCTTTGACACTGTGCCACATAGAAGACTATTACACAAACTGGGGAATATGGGTGTGGGCAGGACAGTAGTGTGGTGGGTAGGTAACTGGCTGGGTGGCAGGACACAGAGGGTGGTGGTAAATGGCTGTCACTCCACAGAGGGAAGAGTGACCAGTGGGGTACCACAGGGATCAGTGCTGGGACCGGTCCTATTCAGGGGTAAGTGGAAATAGACTTCTAGGAAAACAAACTGAACTTACAAGCTCAAATGGGCAGACTAGGTGGGCCATAGGCCCTTATCTGCCGACACTGTCTATGTATCTATATGTATCTATGTAACATCTTCATCAGTGACATGGCGCAGGACCTAGAAGGCAGAATTTCACTGTTCGCTGATGACACAAAGCTCTGTAACAGAGTAGACACACCAGAGGGTGTAGACAGAATGAGAAGGGACCTGCAGAAACTTGAAGAATGGTCAGGGGTTTGGCAGTTGAAATTCAATGCAAAGAAGTGCAAGATAATGCATATGGGGCACAAAAACCCTGGCACAATATATCAGTTGGGGGGTGAGGATATAGCATGCACCAAGCAGGAAAGGGATCTTGGGGTTATCATCTCAGATGACCTCAAGGTAGGGAAACAGTGTGACAAGGCAGCAGGTAAAGCAAATAGGATGCTGGGATGTATAGGCAGGGGCATCACCAGCAGGAAAAGGAGGTCATAATTCCCTATACAAGACACTAGTGAGGCCCCACCTGAGTACAGTGTACGGTTCTGGGAGACCATACCTACGTAAGGACATAGACAGGGTAGAAGGTTCAGAGGAGGGCAACAAAGATGGTGCATGGATTGCATCACAAGTCCTATGAAGACAGGTTGAAGGAACTGAACATGTACTCCTGGAGGAGAGAAGGAGAGAGGGATATGATAGAGACATACAAGTATCTTACAGGAGGAACAGGGTGCAGGAATACATTATTTTAAGCCGAAAAAGATGTTCCAGGACTAGAGGGCATGGGATGAAGTTGGAGGAGGAATTCAGAGGAAACATAAGAAGAATTTCTTCACAGAACGGGGTTGGACAAGTGGAACACCCTGCCAGAGGAAGTGGTGGAGGCTGAAACAATCACGGGATTTAAGAATGTATGGGATAGACATAAAGGAATTCTGGAGGTCAGGGGTAAGGGGCAACAGACTTCTAGGAAAACAAACTGAACTTACAAGCTCAAATGGGCAGACTGGGTGGGCCATAGGCCCTTATCTGCCGACACTGTCTATGTATCTATGTATCCATGCTCCTAGAAGAACAGGCTACTCACCTGTAACAGTAGTTCTAGGGGTGGTATATGTTGTTCATCCACACGCATCCACCCGACCTCCCTGGCTTTAGGTGTACAACCTTGCTTCTAGCGGGCTAAGATCTGGCGTCATGGGGTGGAGTCAAGGTACTTACCACCCGGGTGGGTGGGAGGAGCCAGCTTGAAGACTTCCCCGGCAAGATTTAAAGGGGAAAGGGACATGCCAGAGAGTGTGGTTGAACAACATATACCACTCCTAGAACTGCTGTTACAGGTGAGTAACCTGTTCGTTTTTCCATAGTGCCAGGTTATTCTGAAGCCCCTCCTCTATGCTTGGCATGTGATGTCATCAATGACATCACATCATATTTTAGCCAATGGCAGGACTGCATTCTGCCACAGAAATGAATACATCACGCTGCAGAAGTCAGAAAATGCCACAGAAGCCTAAGAGCACTGCTGCAAAAATCAGAAAACACTGCTGAAAAGCACTAGGGGACCTCCGGACAGGGCGGTCACCTGATAGCTTACACCCTCTGCCTCAGCAGATATGTTTTCAGCCGGACCCTTCCTTTAGTGCTTGGGTTGGGTGGCTGGCTGTTCATGCTTTAGTATGTCTAGCCAGACTGCCCATGAGGACACCCCTGTGGACATTAAGAGTCCAATGGGATCCACGGTCCGACCGGGAACAGCAGGTTCTAGTCTCCTCTCTGGTAAAGGAAAAAAAAAGTGCTCCTGTGACGAATGGAAACCTAGCAACCTGTTAGTAGGGGTTCCATTCCTCTTTCCTACCCCTCAGCACTTGCGCACCACAGATGCTTTGGGGTTGGGTTGGGGGGGCTCATCAGGGGCCCCACCAAACACAAGAAATGTGGTCCAATGTGGAGACAAGTCTCCACATCAACGTCCTGGAAATTCAGCAGTTCTGTATACTTCACAGGGCTATCAGATCCAGCTGTTTTGCTTGCGCAGCTGGACAACTTTGGAGTTGTCCACTACATCAACAAGCACGGGGAGAGGGGGGCCTCACTCATTCCATCTTTGTCAGGAAGCGATGAGGGTCTGGTACTGGCTCTGGAACAAGGTTTAGAATTGTTTATCGACCATGTTCCTGGCATCCAAAACAAACTGGCGGCCAAGCTAAGCCGGTCGCAGTCCAAGACACACGAGTGGGAACCTCAGTTGTAGAAGACCTGTTCGACAGATGAGGTCATTCAGAGCCGGACATTTTTCATATCCCCACACAGTGCAAAACTGCCGTTTTTCTGCTCACTTGCTGCAGGGCTTGAAGTCTCCCGGTGAGACACGTCCCTCTCTTTGGAAGGGAGGTTCCTTTACACCTTCCCTCCCTTTCCTCCACTCCAGAGGGTCCTGATCAGGCTTCAGATGGAAGGGGCCACCATGATACTCATCGCCCCCTTCTGGCCTCATCAGCTCTGGTTCCCTGTACTACAGTAGCTAACCATGGATCCTCCAGTGCACCTTCCTCTGTGCTCAGACTTGCTGTCCCAGGAGTGGGGCACACTAGTCCATCCAGACCTCACATCTTTGCATCTTCATACCTGGCTCCTGAAGAAATAGCCATGGTTAGATGTGGAGTGCCCCCCAAGGTTACTGATGTCCTGGTGACTGCTTGGAAGCCCTCCACCGGGTTCATTTATCCCCTGCAGTGGCAGCACTTTGCTGTATGGGATGTTTTCTAGGACGTGGATCCTTTCACTTGGCCAGTGAATCAGATCCTGGTGTACTTGCTGTCCCCCTCAGACTCTGGTCTGGACTACTCTGCTATTAAAGTGCACTTGTCGGCCATTTTGGCCTTCCGTGTGCCTATTGATGGCCATATGGTGGCACAGCTGGAAATGTCCCATACGTTCCAGAGAGGCATTCTTCATTTGATTCCTCCCATCTGCAATCCAGTCCTTCCTTGGGACTTGAATTTTGAGTTGGAGAAAAGCTTTCTTTGGCTCCTTTTGAGCCGGCTGAGAGTTGCGTGCAATGTTTTCTGTCATGGAAAGCATTATTTTTAGTTGCCATTACTTATTGCTTGAAGGATTTCAGAGCTACAGGCTCTCTTGTGTGAGCAGCCTTGTTTGTATTTTCACACAGATGGGATATCTTTGTGTATGAATCCTAAGTTTCTTCCGAAGGTGGTGTCTGAGTATACTTTAAATCACTCCATCCACCTGCCTGTCTGTTATCCAGAGCATGCCAATCCAGGGGAAGCACTGCTCAATAATTTATATGTTCTTAAAATTCTGCATTCCTATACACACCGTAGAAGGACTGCAGGAAGTCTTCTCAGTTGTTTGTTTCTTTTACCCCTGGGAAAGAGGGCATCCCTGTTTCTGACCAGTGCTGGTCTAAATGGTTGCCAACTATATTTCTGTTTGGTACAGGAAGTGTGGTATGGCCCTTCCTGCTGCCATTCGTGGTCATTCCACTAGAGGCATGACCACTTTTATTGCCTGTTTTAGGAATGTGTGAGCTGCAGAGATCTGGGCTGCTGCCACTTGGTGTCCTGTCTGCACCTTTTCCAAGCACAACAGTCTGGACAGTGCTTCGAGGCGTAGGGCCAGTTTTCAGCCTAGCTGTGCTGCAGTGCCTTCCCTCTTAGGCTCATGGTCTCCAGCCACCCAGACTGGTTCTTCTGCTGTCAGAACTGCTTGGGATGTGTTCCATAGGTGTGGCCTGCTGCAAGAGATACCCTCGAAGCAAGATAGTGTCACTGTGTAAGAACTTAACTGTAACAGTAGATCTTCAAGAGGATCTCTTGTAGCAGGCCATTCCATCCCACCCTCCACCCCCCCCCCCCCGGGCCTGCGAGCCTCTCTGTGTGTCTTTCTTTCTCTCTCTCTTCTCTCTCTCTCTCTCCCTTTAACGAAGAGCCTCCTATTATTTCTGTTAGTTTGGTATTGGCGGGAATCTTCAGCTCTTCCTTGGTACCCCAGCAGGAACCTGGTTGCTTATGGTGTCCGGCGGGAGAACTGAGGAGGGTGCGGGGGGCCGCTCACTCCTATAGGGTTGGGTGACGTCATTGTGTGACGTTGGAATGGGTGACCCCCTAGTAGACTGCTAGCTAGAAAAGTTTCTGTGTGGTCCTGGTGCCTGATGGCTATAGTTCCATAGGTATGGCCTGGTGCAAGAAATTCTCTTGAAGATCTACTATTAAGGTAAATTCTTGCATAACTGTACTTTCTTCCAGGGGATCCATCACTATGCTTTAATCTCCCACCCTGCCTCCCCTTCAAGAACCAGGAAAAGGTTCTACAAGAATCAGTGTTGGCCTAGTATTTAATTACTTGAGCATTACATGTTGTTCATTCACAATCTGTTTGCTGTAGATCTTACTTCGAGAGGGTTCCTGCAGTAGGTCTTCACATATAGGACTGCGCCTCCTGGCATCAGGACCGCACGGCAACCTTTTACCTAGCAGTACATAGTGGGGGACTGCCCCCGGTGTCACATGACAGGACATCGGCATGACAGTATATAGGGGGTGGTCCCCTCGCCCAACCACCAGTTCTTTCCCACCGTCGACCTGCATTCCTTGGACCTCACGGTGAACTCAACTACAGTCGACCGCCATTTTCTTAAGTATTTCCATTCCCCCCCCCCATCTTTTTCTTGTAATTTTGTTGCATGTCTTCACGCAAAATTAAGAAGTAGTGCTTGCAATGTGGCGCTTAGATCCCGCACGGGAACGATCACTCCCACTGCGTCCTCTGCTTGGGCCCAAAACAGCGGGTGGCAGATTGTGATATTTTCCAGTCCTTTAACCAGGCCATGTGTGTCAGGCGCCAGAAGGCCCTCAATGCCCATCTTTTAAAATAGTGACTTGCACTGATGAAAAAGGAGCTTCAGGAACTGCGGGAATGTTCCTCTTCACCCACCTCTGAGTGCCAGAAAAAGAAGAGGGAGAAGCGCTGGGAACGGGAATGGTCTCCCTCTACTCAGCGTTGCCAGACAGCCAACGCCACTTCAGGTGGGGCCTCCATCTCGGTGAGTACTCCTCCCCCTAGATCTCTGTCCGTCCTGGTGGATCGGTCCTGCCTCAGTCGGTGGGCAGCAAGGGTTTTCCTCTCAGGAGGATCTGTTTTTGGGGCCTGTAGGCAGCTCTCTGGCCGATAAGTCTCTCTCCAGCTCCGTTGCTGGGTGCACGACCTCGGTCGATAAGCAGGACTCCAGCTCCTCTGTTTTCCGCTTGACCACGACTGATAAGTCGGATGCCGGGATGCCCAGTGGCCACTTGGCTGAAGCTGTCCCGTTGGATCTTACGGCAGCATCCAACATCGTGCAGAGCCAGCTTCCAGGCTCCCCTGTGTCCCACGAGGGTTCTCCCTCCCGGGTTTCACTGACCTAGCCCGACCTCTCATTTTTCCAGGACCTCTGGGACTCGAGTACTGCTGTCCAGGAGACTCCTTCTCCTGCGTCGGGCCATCCTTCTGAGCTTCCCACTTCCCCAGCGGATCTGTCGACGGGGGTCTCAGTTCCTTTACCCCTCCTCACCTGTCTTGGACAAGACATCAGGTCCTATTCAGCCCCCGATGCCAGGCCACTGTCCCGTTCACGTTCCTGTTGACTTGGGGATGGCCTCGGGATTTTATGCTCCGACGCCAGAGCCCCCTCCTGGCCTTTCAAAGATCCCGACTGAGACCCCAGGCCTGCCGACGGACCCTCATGCTCCCAGTGATCACTCAGCCCCACTGCCTTCGGCCCCTCCATCGTTGGGTCCTACAGGCAACTACCCCAGCTATCCGCTGCTGCAGTTCCCATTTTACCCAATGCCAGGAGGGCCAACGCCAGGGTACCAGTTGCAGGTGCCGACACCAGGGTACGCGACGCCGGACCATATGTACCAGGAGTACCATCAGCCTTACCCCTACTGATACCAGACTCCTAGCTACCCCCCATAGTCTCCCTCGAGGTACCCAGGCGACCAGCCTCCCTCTCCTCCACCACCTCCTCCACCTCCTATTCCTCAGCCAGAACCAAAAGGGACAATTCTGGCCTGGTGGAAAGATGCCAACTCACAACTCCTGCAGGAGTTGGGAAAACTCCATCTGGTCGTGGCTACCACCCCGACCCATAGGGCAGTCACTAGGAGACCATCCCCAGTCGACCACTGGTTGTTGGACAGTGACTCTGGCAGGCGCCCAATGGGGGCTTTTTCTGGAGTCAGGGTCATGGAGGCAGTCTCTGACGTGACTTCTTTACCTAGCAGACCAGAGTCTTCCGACTTGGATTCCGGATCTGCTGGTCATTCAGAGCCTCATTCCCCTATAGAACCGCAACCAAAGTAGCCTCACGAATCTCCGCCGGAGGATCCATCTTTTGCGGAACTCCTCAGATCCATCCAGCGGACCTATGGCTGGGCATTTCAGGAAATGGATCCCAAAAGGAAGAGGCTCGTGGAGCACCTAGACCTAACTAATGCAGACCCCCTCCCGATCCCACCATAGACGGGGCTGCATGAGGACTTAGTGTCTACAGTATGGCAACAACCATCCTCTATACCTGCGGTCTCTAAAAAGGCCGAAAGGACTTATCACCCCCAGATGTGGCATGCCACCTCACGAGTCAACCTAAGGCCGACTCCATAATCATTATTGCGGCCCATGATGGGTCAGCTCAACCAAAGCATCTGAGTGCCTCCCCTCTGCACAAAGAGTCCAAACAGATGGACCAGTATGGCCGCAAGGTCTACGTTTCCTCCACCTGCACCATTCGGTCTCTTAATTGTGTGGCCCACATTGTGTCCTTCAAAAAGTCAACTTCCCGGATGAGGATCTCAGAAATAAGCTTTTGGAAAAGGTGAGACTTAACAAGTCTCCCTGCTGCCATGCATTGCGTACCACCTATGATTCTGTGGATTTGGGGGACTGATGAACAGCTTTATGCATTGCGTACCACCTATGATTCTGTGGATTTGGGGGACTGATGAACAGCTTTGTGCATTTGCTTGAGACTTCTGGCTTGGCTCCGGCTTGTGGGACTGGCGCAGATATCCAAATCACTCTTCTGGATGCCCTCTTCAGGTGTTCCGTTCTGTTTGGCAGTGACGCAAAGGATATCATAACAGAGCTACAGTAGAGTGGCAGATCCCTCAGGGACATCCGCTCCATGTATTACTCGGGTCAAAAACCCAAGCAGCCTTTTCATCGCCCCCAGAAGAGGTGGAACAGGCAGAACCAGGGCAGATTCCAGGGTGAGCGCCACGCCACTGGTTCTGGTGCCCAGACCCCCCAGGCAAAAGCCCGAAAGGCTGCTGGAGCTAATAAAGCAGCCCTCCCCTCCGTCTCCTGACTCAAGGGGATCCCCTCCACCTCCTCCCGTGTTTTCCGAGGAACTGGTGCCGGGGAGGTTAGCCCTTTACCTAGAAGGATGGAAGGCGATAACTGCAGATGTTGGGTACTCCAGCTCATTGCAAGAGGGCACTCAGTCGAGTTCCTGGACAGACCACCGGTCAGCCCTCCAGGCAGGTCTCACTACCCGTCAGGCCATCAACATCTCATTCAGCAGGAAATCCAGGCTGTATTGGAAAAGTCAGCTGTAAAGCGGGTTCCTCTCTGGCAGATAGGAAGGGGATATTACTCCCACTTCTTCCTAGTACCCAAAAAGATGGGAGATCTGAGGCCCATCCAAGATCCCAGTCTGCTCAACCTCTTTGTGGAATACAAGAGGTTCCGCATGCTAACTCTCCAGGGACTCTTACCCCTGCTCCAGCAGAACTAATGGCTGTGCTTGCTGGACATGCAGGACGCTTTCCTGCACATACCTGTCCTCCAGGCCCACCGCCATTTCCTGAGGTTCACTTTTCAGGAGAACCACTATCAGTTCAAGGCCCTTTCTTTTGGCCCGTCTCCAGCACCTCAGGTGTTTACCAAGTGCCTGGCGGTGGTAGCTGTGGCCCTGCACCACAAGGGGATTTACGTGTTCCCTTACCTGGATGACTGGCTGTTGTCAGCACCATCTCAGGACAGTCTGATGGATTCTATTTACACCACCCTGGACCTCTTTTCCAGACTTGGCATCACTGTGAACTATCCCAAGTCTCAACTCTCATCTTCTCAGCACCTCCAGTTCATTGGGGCGGTGCTGGATATGGTCCAGGGCAGGGCCTTCTTACCTTCAGACAGGGCAGAAAATCTGATTCAGCAAGCTAAGTATGTGTACAGCTCCCGCTGGACCACAGTGCACTCCGTCCTTCGCCTGTTGGGTCTCATGGCAGCTGCCATCCCCACAGTTCTGTTGGCCAGACTGTATAGGAGGGTGACCCAGTGGACCCTCAGGGTCCAATGGGACCAGCGTTCAGACAGCAATAGACCACAGGGTCCTGGTCTCCAGCAGTATGAAGAGGGATCGCCTCTGGTGGCAGGAACAGTTCAGTCTCTCCTTGGGGATTCCCTTTCATCCCCCGTCCCCTTCCATGACCCTCATGACGGATGCCTCAGGTCAAGGTTGGGGAGCCCACCTGCGAGACTATTGGACTCAAGGGAGATGGTCTCCTCAAGAGGAGCGCCTGCCACATAAACATTCTGGAGATGAGAGCTGTGTTCTGCGCTCTCCAAGCATTTCAGTCCCTCTTTCTACTGGGAACACTCCAAATTCAGACTGATAACATGGCCACAGTCTGGAACATCAACAAACAGGGAGGCACCTGATCGTACCCTCTCTGCAGGGAGGTGATGCGAGTGGGGTACGGGGCAGTCCAGCATGGCCTGTCTCTGACAGTCCATGTTCTGGGAGTTCACAACTTCCTGGCGGACAGTCTCAGCTGCACTGTCACGTGGGCTCACGAGTGGGAGCTAAAGCAGGAAGTAGCAGAAGATCTCTTCAGTCAGTGGGGATGGCCAGAGATAGACCCGTTCACCTACGCAAAACTACCCAGCTTTTGCTCGCTGGTTCCTGGGCGTGGTGTTTTTTGGCGAGATGCACTATCTCTCTGTTGGACAGGGAGGTTTCTGTATGCCTTCCCTCCCTTTCTAATTCTTCAGAAGGTTCTGCTGAAGCTTCAAGCAGAGGGTGCTCACGTGAGTCTTATAGCTCCCCACTGGCCTCGGCAGATTTGGTTCCCTCTGCTGCAACAGCTGGCATTGGAACCCCCGGTACTGATTCCTCTCCTTCACGACCTTCTGTCTCAAGAGCAAGGCAGCCTGGTGCATCCGAGCCTCAGGTTTCTCCATCAGCATGTGTGGCACCTTTGGACATAGCAGTCTCACGTTTCAGTGTCTCCTCTCTCAAGTCATCCAAGTTTTAGTGGAGGCCAGAAAACCCTCCACCAGGTCTGCGTATGCTATGAAGTGGAAGAGATTCTCTGTCTGAGCCATGGCCAAGAGCCTGGACCCATTCTCTTGCTCGGCGCCCCAGGTCCTTGAGTATCTCTTGCAGTTGTCTGATTCAGGCCTCAGTTACTCATCTCTGAAGGTCCACCTTTCTGCGGTTTCTGCCTACCACCTTCTGGTGGAGGGAAAACCCCTCGCGCAGTTGGAGATCTCGAAAACTTTTCTTATGGGCATCCTCCACCTTACCTTCAGTCTGTAATCCAGGTCCCCCTGGACTTAAATTTTATTTTAGAGGAACTTACTTGGCTCCCTTTTGAGTTGGCAGCAAGTTGAGACACGCGCTGTTTGTCTTGAAAGGCTCTCTTTTTAGTTGCTATTACCTCAGCTCAAAGGATTTCAGAGCTTCAGGCCCTCGTTTGCAAGGAGCCTTATTTGATTTTCCACAGAGACTGGGTGGCTCTGCGGACTAACCTTTTCTTTCTTCCGAAAGTAGTCTTGGAATTTACGTTGAACCAAGATGTCCAGCTGCCGGTCTGTTTCCCTGAGTACTCCACTGGAGGGAATACCTTTTGCACACTCTGGATGTGCACAGGATTCTGAGATACTGTATCTCTTGGACCAAGGAGGTGCACAAATCTGACCAGTTGTTTGTGGCTTTTGCACCCAGACGTCAGGGTATGGCCATTTCCAAACAAGGTTTGTCTAAATGGTTGGCTAATTGCATCTCATACATTTATCAACAGTACAAGAAGCCCCTTCTGGGGGAAAGTCCACTCGACCCGTGGCATGGCTGCTTCGACGGCCTTCTTGCGGAATGTGTCCACTTCAGATATTTGTGCTGCGGCCACTTGGTCTTTGATCCATACTTTCACCAAGCATTACAGTCTGGACATCGCCTCTAGGCATAGGGCCGGTTTCAATCTTATGGTCCTGCAAGGCCTCTTGTTCTAATTGGCATTATAGTTAGCAGACAGTTCCTCCTTCTGGGCCTAAGTCTCTGACTTCCTTTGCTTGACTGCTTGGTATTCAGTCCTATATGTGAAGATGTACCGGAGGAACCTTCTTAAAGTAAGATCTTATATTTATGTAAGAACGTACCATAACAGTAGATCTTCGAGAGAGTTTCCTGCAGTAGGTCACCTTTTCCTTCTCACCTTTCCCCAGCTCCTGTTCTTTTCTCCTTTCCCTTCCCTGGGCTTTTTATCAGTGGCTCTGTGCTCCAGGAGTTTTATCTCCTTTCTCCCATTTCCCCTTTTCGAGATCATCTGGCGGGAGAACTGGAGGCCGAGAGTGGGGAACGCCCCTTATATACTGTCACGCTGACATCCCATAATGTGACGTCGGGGGCGGTCCCTCGCTATGTATTGCTAGCTAGAAGTTTGCTATGTGGTTCTGATACCAGGGGGCACAGTCCTATATGTGAAGACCTACTGCAGGAACCTCTCTTGATGATCTGCTAGTATGGTAAATTCTTACATAACTAATTTTTTGTGTTAATCTGCCATGACTAGGCCTGAAAGGCCAGTCATTTGTTTTTCTATTAGTGTTCATTCAGTTTATCTATTTAGTGTAGGATAGTGTAATAGGTTCGTAGCTATTGCTTTTTAAGCTTTTGAAATAAATCTGTTGTTGACCAGCAGAGCGCAGAGCCACCGCGACAAAAAAGTTTGACAAGGGTTCCAAGTTCCACTATTTACATATATTCTACAGTCTCCAGGGGCAGCAAGACTTTGCAGGCTAACTGCATTAGTAAGCATAGTGAGGGATCCCCTGGAAGAAACAATATTACTATGGTAAGTATTTTTTTTTGCTTCAGCAACTCTAGGATTTAGGATTACAGTCTACTAGTCCCATATAATGAGGTACGAATACTCTGTATGGAACAGGCTCAGAGATATCGAAGAGTCTGAGAGAGGAATCTTGCTATCAGAGCAAGGCTAAAATGGCAGCTGACTTGGGAACTAGAACCTTACTACTAGAGAAGAGGGTCTGCAAGGTAAATTGGGGCCTTCAGTTAGGGTAAAAACAAACAAAAAAGCAAGTTAGTGTGCTTGACTGAGTTGGGGGAATGGAACTGTTAACATCTTTGCAGTAAGCTAGGTGAGTAGTAGAGCTATAAATTGTGTGTGTGTGGCTTAGGCAGAAGTAAACCTGGTGTCTGCTTTTAAACTTCCCTAGCTAGATTTTGGCAGAGAGGAATCCTGCTATCAGAGCAAGGCTAATAAGGCAGCTGACTAAGGAGCTAGAACCGTACTACTAGAGAAGAAAGTCTGCAGGGTAAATCGGGACCTTCAGTTAGGGTAAAAACAAAAAAAAACAAGCATTTGCCAGTGCTGAATGTTGTCTCGCTGGCATTGGTAGTGCAGGAGTTAGAGATGCATAATAGGAATAACAGTGAAGTATTGAACTGACGCCAACCTCACCCCCACCCTGCAGAGACACATTTTCAACATAGGCATTTTGGGACGTCCCCTCATGAACAGTGGCACTGTGATTTTCTCAATCTGTCCCTAAAGTTGATTTTCCACAGTGGCCACGCCATCGTGCGCCACAGGTGCAAAAACACATTTTGGGCAGGATGTGAAAAATGACAGCTATACTGTTCATAAGGAGGTGTGAAAAAATGCCAGTGTTGAAAATCTGGCATGAAAATATTACAGATTTGCGAAGGTACAAGTGTGCGTGGAAACTGCGCAACACATGCTTGTAACAGTCATTTTATGGACTTTCATCACCAGATTTTCAGCCTAGGCATTTTAGGACCTCTGCTCATGAACAGTGTCACTGTCATTTTCTTAATCTGTGCCTAAAACTGATATCCCACAGCGACCGTTCTATTCTGTGCCGGAAGTGTGAAAACACATTTTGGCCAGGATATGTAAAATAGCAGCTGTACTGTTCATAAGGAGGTGTGGAAAAATGCCAATTTTGAAAATCGGGAGTGAAAATATTACAAATTCACGAAGTCACGAGCGTGCATGGAAACTGCGCAACTCACGCTTGTAAAACAGTCATTTTTTGGATTTTTTTCACAAAATTTGCAACATAGGATTTTTGAGAGCCCACCTCATGAACAGTGGCACTGTCGTTTCGTTAATTGGTCTTAAAAGGTGATTCCTCGCAGTGACCACGAAATCACCCTTCAGGACTGAATAACGCCATGACAGTGACTGAATTGATGAGGAGGGGTCCCAATAACCCCATGTTGAAAATCTGGTGCCAAAATTCCCCAAAATGCCCAAGATATGCACCAAAGTTGAAAAAACCCTATTTATACCATTATACAGCTTACCGGCATTTCTTCAGTTCATGGTCGGCTTTGAAGAGTGCAGACATGTTCCCAGTCCACTGAAAATGAAGTAGTGCCATGCTCGGAGGTAGAGTATGGGGTGAGGAGGAGTGTGGGGGAGACAGGGTGCAGAGGTGGGCGCATGTTGGGGAGGGCCACGGACTCAGAGGGACCGTTTTGTTTTACAGGTTAAAAAAAAAAGAAAACACTGCAGGAAGGTTTTTTTGGGGGCATTTGCATGCTGGGGTGGGCCTCAGCGTGCCACCTGATGTTTTTTTGGGGGTTGTGGTCGACAGGGGATTGGGCACCTTTCTAGGCACATACCGAAGTGGGGGCAAGAGCTGAGGGGATTGGGCACCCCCTGGCACACAGCAAATGGGGGACATAATGCTGACGGGAGGGCCCCCATCGGCAGATTGAACTGGGAGTGGGTGGACTGAAGCCAGAGGGTTGGGCCCCTGTTGGCAAAGAAAGACTGTTGGGGCATGATGCTGAAGGATTGGGCATCCCCTTGGCACAGATTGAAATGGGAGGAGGACTATTAAGCCTGACCAGGTGGGCTCCCCCGTCGGCACATGAACTGGGTCGGGGCATGCCGACAGGGTGATTGGGCACCCCTGAAGTCGGCATTGTGGCAGGCGGCGGTGGCAGTCACTGCCGCCATGTTTACTGGAATGCTTCACCAGGAAGGGCACGTCGGGAGGCGTGTTATTGTGCCGCTGAGTAGGAGAGCTATAAATTGGAGGGTGTGACTTAGGCAGAAGTAAACCAGGTGTCTGCATTTAAACTCTCCTAGTTAGCTTTTGGCAGACAGGAGTTTTGGTATCAGAGCAAGGCTAAGAAGGCAGGTGACAAGCTAGAACCTTACTATTAGACAAGAGAGTCTACAAGGTAAATTGGGACCTTCAGTTAGAGCACTAGGTGGTATTGCCCTCCCACTCTTAACCAGTTCCACTTTTATAGGCAGTGGAGTTGACTGACTATAGGAACTTCCTGTTTGGGAGCAGGAAGGAAGGGATCACTGAGACACATACGACTCGCCAACCTTGAAGGAAAAGTGTAGCTCTCCCCCCCCCAAGCTGCTGGAGGTCTGACTCTGAGCATGGTAGAGAGAGACTACAGAGGAATGCAGGAACTTCCTGTCCCGGAACAGGAAGGTCGGGAGCTGTAAGGCACAAAGGCAGTAGGAAAGTAGGGAGAAGAAACAAAACAATATATATATTTTTTAGTGAGTTTTCTCTCTCTTAGCTTTTATTCCCTTTCTTTTTTCAGGGGAGGATTTTTGCGGCTATGTACAGGAAGATCTGCATTATAGGAGTAATGGCCATGGTTAGTTGCCAGAGGTGTGGGACACTTGTGTTCTGGCGACTACTATGGAGGATTGGGCACTGTCCTATATACAGGAACCTGAATGAGCTTCAAGCCTAGCTGGAGGAAATTGCACCATCAACTTTACTGGGGTATACATCCCCCTGTCCCCCTCCCCAGAGGCCCACTGGCCCAGGGGGATGGAAGGTGGTGGTACAAGAAGGGAGCAGACAGACAAGGAATCCAAACTGACCAGCAGAAATTTTGACTGCAAATCGCTTCACAACGTTGGAGAGGAAGCAGGACACGTGGGCCGAGGAAGAAGAATCTGAAGCAAACACTATGGAGGAAACAAGGCAGTACGGAGGAAAGGCTACAGAGGGACACAAAAGGAAACGGAAGAAAAAGAACTGAAAACAAACACTCATTCCGGGGGACTCTATGATTAGAGGAGTCAAGTCCCACTTGGATGGATCTGTGGTAAAAGTTTGATGCCTCCCTGAAGCATTGGCCAAGAGAGACACCCCAAAAATTGAGAGGATAATAGACCAGGCAGATGAAGGAATAAACATTCTTATCCATCTCGGTACCTGCGACATAGCGAACCAGACAGTGGAGGAGGTACATGGGGCAGACATAAGGCGATTCTAGTTGGGGGTAGGAGAAAGTAGGCTGTTGGTTAACCAGGATCTGCAGCTTATCCGTTAGTAGGGAAATGGACAGACTAGGTGGACCAAGCGGTCCTTATCTGCCATCAAATTCCATGTTTCTATGTTTCTGTGTTTCTAGGTCAAGCTAAACTTCAGAATGCTGGAGGAGCAACTGGAAGTACGGACAGCCTCACTAACCTTCTGGGAGATCCTTCCAGTATGGGGCAAAGTTGTTGACACAAACTGGATCAGGGAGGAGGAAATCAAGGATTTTAACAGTTGGTTATGGGCATAGTGAAAGGAAAAAGGTTACCATGTCATAGGTGTCTGAGGGAGCTTCTGAGACAGAAGACTGTTGAAGCTGAATGGACTTCACTTAAACAGGCAAGGAACGAGTGCAGTGGGACAGAAGTTAGACGTTCTATTCGGGCATTTAAACTAGGCAAGGGGAGTGTGATGCTAGGAAACCTATCAACAATAGTTTAGAAGATGGGAACTTTTTCTGGATGGAATACATCCAAGGATAATTAAAGAGTTAGTGAGTTAAGTAGCAGGCCCCTTAGCGCACCCGTTTAACCATTCTCTCCAGACGGAAGGGGGTAGTTGTACCTGATGACTGGAAGAGAGCTGACGTGGTGCCTCTGCATAAAGGTGGTAGCAGGGAAGAGGCCGGTAACTACAGGCCGGTCAGCCTCACATCAGTGCTAGGAAGGCAAATAGAGGCCCTGATTGAACAAGACCTAGTAGACTGCTTGGATAAGCATGGCCTACAGGATGACAAAGAACACAGTTTCGTTACAGGCAGGTCATGCCAGAAAAACCTGATTACTTTCTTTGAACGGGTATCCAGGGAAGTTGATAGTGGCCAGCCAGTGGACCGCCTCTATTTTGACTTCAGCAAAGCCTTTGATTCAGTACCATACAAATGCTTTCTGAAGAAGCTAAAGGATCTGGGCATAGCAAGCTGCATCTTAAGTGGGTGGTTAACTGGATGGAAGGAGGCAAAGGGTGGTGGTCAATGGGAGATGTCAGAGGAGGGAGAAGTGACGAGTGGGGTCATGCAGGGCTTGGTCTTAGGCACAGTCCTGTTTGATGTGTTCATCAGCGACAGAGGAGTAGGTATCCAGGGCAAGATTGCACTTTTGTGGACTACACTAAATTAGGGGGAAGGATGGACAGTAAAGAAGCAGTGAGAATCGTACAAAATTATTTGAAAAGGTTAGAACAATGGTCTAGTATCTGGCACTTGAAATTTAACGCCAAGAAATGTAAAGTGATGCATATTGGCAGGAATAATCCTAGAACAACCTATTGGCTAACAGGGTCAAACTCAGTGACTCAGAAGAGGAAAGGGATCTAGGAGTTATTGGTGACACCATTAAACAAACAAACTGAAGCATTGCAGCATATAATAGGGCCAACAAAATGCTGAGATGCATAGGTAGAGGATTTGTCAGTAGGCACAGGGAGGTGATACTTCCACTGTACAGATCTACGGTAAGACCCCATTTTGAATACTGCTTACAGTTTTGGAGACCATATCTTAAGAAGGACAGGGACAGTATAGAGACCATTCAGAGAAGGGCAACCAATATGATACAGGGGCTTCGGGGGCTGCTGTACGAGGGGCATCTGGAGGCATTAAACATGCACTCAATTGAATCTAGGAGAGAAAGGGGGGATATGATAGAAACCTTTAAGTACTGAGGGGTGTAAATTCAGTACCTTACGCTAACCTATTCACCAATGCTCCCAACTCAAACACGAGGGGGCATGGATGGAAACTGAGATTGGGAGTTTTGGGAGGGATCTTATGAAGCACTATTCCTCAGAAAGGATTGTGGAGCCATGGAACAAACTACCTGTGGAGGTGGTAGGAGCTAGGGCTGTATCAGCATTCAGAAGGGGTTGGGATAAGGAGTACTCTAGAATCAAATCTGCAAGGGAATCTACCAGCTAGGACCCAGGATCACCTAGGATCTTGGGATCTCAAGGGCAGACTTGATAAACCTTTGGTCTTCTTCTGCCGTCACCTTTTTATGTTTCTATGCCAAAGTTCTCTTTGAGGCAGAACCTCTTGATGGCCGTTACTCAAGGTTTTGATTCTAACAGCCATCAGCTGAGGGCTGTTTTTGGATGCCTAAGATGCAGCAGCACATGAAACAGCTGCTGGGATTTGTATTTGGAGGTATTCCTGGTTGCAGGCAGCGGGATTCACCTCCAGTGTCCAACAGAAAATCTTGACTGTTCCTTTAAATAGAACCTTTTTTGTTTTGTTAGATTGTTGAGAAGGCACTTAAGGATTCTTAATGAGAAAAATAAATGACCCATAAGGACATGAAGAGCATCCATGCCAAACTTCACAGAAGTAGGGGGCATGGCTTCTTCCACCAGGAGTCATTTCCAGGTAAGCCTGCCCAACATGACTCCACCAGCAGTTTAAGTCAGAGCCCTTCAGCAAAAAAGGCAGAAGCTGAAGCAGAAGGCACAGACAGTGAAGGCTTCCAGTACTACTCGCTGACAGGTAGCTGACCCTGTTTTCACCCCAGCTGCCTTGAGTGAATCACCCGTCTCCAGAAGGAGGGCGACTAGATCTTCCTGGACATAAGTCTCCACCACTCATTCACACTATTGGGATCTGCGCCGGAGGCTCTAGGACCCATCGGGAGCAAACTTTTTGCTGGGGAGTCGATGCCAGAGATGGCGCCGCGAGGAACAGCGCCGTGAGCCCCAGCTCGCGCGGCAATGACTATCTCCGCGCCGACTCCCAACCGCCTCAGTTCCTTTTTTCCCGCCGTCGAGTGCGCTTCAGTGACGACGTCGCTCGCCTGTCGGGAGTTAAACTTCAAACTAGCAGCATAGTTTTCAGTTTTTATTATTTTGTAGTATTATCTCGATACAGTATCGCTTAAGTTATTCTTATTTTTAAATAAAAACGATAAAGAAGTCTCTGCCTACACTGACGGAGTCGACCATGAGCAGGTCAGGTGACGGTAGGGAGACTTCATATGAAAGCTTTTCAGTCAGTCGGGCTGGGTCCGGTCCGCCGCCTTCTCCGGAAGGGGGGTCTGACAACGGTCAGTCCAATGCCCAGGGGGATGGGCAGTCCCCGCGGAAGCATAAAGCCAAATGGTCGCATTCTCGGCACCGTTCGGCCTCGAGCTCTTCTTGACCCGCCCAGGTCTAAAAGAGAGGCATCACACAGTGCAGCCTCTGAGTCGTCTGCACATAGGCGTTCGGTTATCTGGGCTGGTGCGGTCTCCTCAGCCGGGTAGCCAACAGCTTGGTTGCAGCTCGTCTTGAGCATGAGTCCTACCACCGCAGGTAGATCTTGGATGAGCAGTTTCATCAGTGGGCCGCTGTTATGGAGCAATGGGCTCCGGAGGTTGGTTCGGCTACCTGGCTTGGTCGCTCGAGGGCCTTGCCCTCTGGGCGACCAGGTAAGCGATTGGACTTTCCTGGTCGTTGCGGCACCTTCTTGGTGCCGTCGACTCCTTTGCTTAGTGTCGCCCCCTATGATGTCTTCGGCGAGTGGGCACACGATGCCCTTATCTCCTGCTCTTTTTCCTTCAAAACCTGTTTTCTGTCTCTGGGGCGCCTTGAGCACCATGGCGTGGCGCCGCCCTCAGCGTCGCCGTGTGGCTTCACGCACAGCGCCCGGCTGCTTCGGTGTCACCTATGGGCGCAGTGTGGCTTTCGCGCCGCCTGCAGTGCCAAGCGGTTTCTTGCGTCGCTTGTGGCGCCGTGTGGCCGCTCGGCATTGTTCTTTGGCGCCCGTCTGACTTCTCAGCGCCGTTTTCAAGCGCCGCCACGGTTTTTGGCGCCTGCGCTCTCCTCAGCGCTGGGGTTGTCGGGATTTTCTTGTCTCTTTTCCTCCTCCCTCTTCTGGCTTTCATCCTTTCTCTGTCCATACAGTCCTCCTGGACTGTCAGGAGATGACGTTGAGCCCTGACCCAGACCTTCGCTGGGCGTTGAGTGGACGTAAGCAGGATCTTTTACTGCTGCAGAGCCTGTGGTCGAGGACCTGTCATTTAAGTTCTGCTGAAGAATATGATTTCCACTTTTCTCTCAGACTACAGACATTGATCCTGGGAAATTGCTAAAACTCCAATACCTTCACGCCTCGGAGATCCCTACGGATTTGACTCCTCCGATTCAGCCTTCCTTCGAGACGCTGTCTCAAATGGTATGGAATAATCTTGCTCTCTCTTCATCGGTGGCTAAATCCATTGATAGAAAGTATTTAGCCCCCAAGGATCATCCCATTCTGGCATCCCAAGCCTTTGCGGATCCTATTGTAGTCCTGGCAGAGAATGATAAGGTCGTCCTTCCTCAAACCTCTACAGCTTGACCTATTAACAAGGAATCTCGTAAGATAGACACCTTAGGTAAGAGAGTCTTTGCTGCTTCTACCCTAAGTATGCGTATTGCCAGTTACCAGGGCTATTTTTCTCAGTACGAGTATATCCTGTGGCACTCTCTCAAGCAAATGGTTGAAGTCTTCGAGTCGGATTCAAAACCAGAGCTTCTTCAAACTATTACCAGGGTATTGAATCTAACAACCAACAGGTTAAAGCAGCCATGGACGCTTTCGACTTGCTTCCCATTCAGCAGCTGCTGGTATTTGCACACTACGCCATTCCTGACTCCGACTTCAGGCTTCACCAATGATGCGCAACAGCAGGTAATGGCATTGCCTTTGATGGTGCATATCTTTTGGTCCTCAGGTCGAGCAAGCTCTAGAAGCTACACAAAGACTAGGTCAGCCATTAGTTGGCTAGACCTCTCCTGCCCCCTCTCGAGGGCATGCCAGTAAACGTCAGTTTCATAACCGTCAGTCCTTTCGAGGCAGAGGCAGAGGAAGTTTCCATAAGAACCAACCTGCCCAACCTCAAAAGAAGGCGCAGCAGAAAGCGCAAGGCCCCAAAGCGCCCAGCGCTACCTTATGAATTGCTGGCCCAAGTCCCACCTCAACTGCCCGAGGTGGACTTTTCCTCTCCGGTGGGAGGTCGGCTGATGCACTTCTACAGCCAGTGGAAGTCCATAACCTCAGACAAATGGGTCCTTCGGATAATCCGCGAGGGGTACTCACTCAATTTTGTGGAAACTCCTCCGGATTGTCCTCCCAAACGACAGCCCAGGCTGTCTGCCCTTCAGTCAGACCTTCTCACTGCCGAGATTCAGGGCCTTCTAAACAACAGGGCAGTAGAACTTGTGCCGCTGCATCAACGAAACACGGGGTTCTACTCTCATTACTTTCTGGTTCCAAAGAAGTCTGGGGGAATGCGCCCATTCTAGATCTCAGAAAGCTAAACAAATTTCTCCCCAAGGAGAAATTCAAAATGATTTCTAGGAACCCTGTTACCCTTGCTTCATCAGCACGACTGGTTAGCCTCCCTAGACATGCAGGATGCTTACCAGCACATTCCATTCACCTGAGGCATCACAAATTCCTGAGGTTTGTGGCTCTGGGACAACATTATCAGTTCAGAGTCCTGCCTTTGGGCTATCCTCTCGCATGAGTTTTACAAAGTGTTGTGCAGTTCTTGCAGCGCACCTCAGAAAACTCGGAATACAGGTGTTCCCTTATCTGGACGATTGGCTTCTGGCAAGTCCTTCCAGGCGAGGGACTCTGGATGCCGTAGAGACGGCCTCTCACCTTCTTACATCCATGGGAGTCCTGCTAAACCTCAAGAAATCACAGCTGCAGCCCTCCCAGAGGCTCCTTTTCATAGGGACCCTTCTGGACACATCCTGTGCGAAGGCTTTTCTCCCAGAGGACAGAAGGAACGATATCCTTCAGATGGCCCGCATCGGAGAGAACAGATCAGTTACAGTGCTTCTGTGCAACGGATGCTGGGCCTCATGGCATCCCTCAGTGTTCACAGTACCTCTGGCCCGTCTGCACATGAGAACCACCCAGTGGATGCTCAGTACTCAGTGGTCTCCAACCACTCACCCGCAGTCCTATCTCATCAAGGTGACAGAACCCTTACGGAGGTCTCTCACCTGGTGGTCTCAAGAGGACAATCTCCTGCAGGGATACCCCTTTGCCCCTCTGGACCATCAGATCTCCATTACCACAGACGCCTCACTAATGGGGTGGGGAGCTCACTGTCAGGCTCTCCACACTCAGGGTGCGTGGACTCAACTCGAGTCCCAGCTTCACATAAATGTCCTAGAAATGAGAGCCGTCCTTTATGCTGTCCGAGCTTTGAAGGACATTCTCTGTCACAAGAATATTCTCCTCCAAACAGACAACAAAGCAGTGATGTATTACATCAACAAGCAGGGCGGTGCTCATTCTTACCCCTTATGCAGAGAAGCGATGAGGGTCTGGGAATGGTGCTTGGAGCACAAGGCTCTAATTCAAGCAATCTACCTGCCAGGTGTACAGAACGACTTGGCAGACCGTCTCAGCAGAACAGAGGCAGATCCTCACGAGTGGTGTCTCAACTCAACCATAGTTCAGTCACTATTCGAAGAGTGGGGAACTCCGGACCTGGACCTTTTTGCATCCCCACTCAACGCAAAACTGCCTCTCTTCTGCTCCAGAAATCCAGGGCCTGGCATTTTTTGTCATGATGTGTTCAGGCTGCGGTGGACAAAATGCTTTCTTTTCCGCCTTTTCCTCTTCCTCTAATTCAGAGAGTACTCCAGTTCAGTCTCAGGGAGACAAGATGATTCTCATTGCTCCTTTTGGCCTCGACAACTGTGGTTTCCACTTCTCAACAGTATGTTGGCAGTTCCTCCGAGACCACTTCCCTGCAGATGAACCTTTAACTCAGGGACCGTGGTCCATCCCAGTCTGAGATCTCTTCACCTTCACGCTTGGCTCTGAAGAGGTGGAAGTAAATTGGTTCAATGTCTCTCGAAGAGTTTCTGATATCCTTCTGGCTGCGCGGAAGCCAGCCACTCGGAAAACTTACACGGCTAAGTGGAAGCGTTTCTCCCTCTGGTGTGCAAAGTCCTCTTTGAATCCCTTTTCCTGCCCTCCAGATAAAGTTTTAGAGTACCTTTTGGACCTCTCAAATTCAGGTCTCCAGTACTCTACAGTTAAGGTTCACCTTAGTGCCATTTCAGCGTATCATGAGACAGTTTTTTCTATTTCTCTGGCTCAGTTACCTATGGTTAAGAGATTTCTTAAGGGCATTCTGCACACCAGACCCCCTACAAGACGTCCGGTTGCAGCCTGGGACATTAATCTTGTGCTAGACATGCTCACCGAGAAACCTTTTGAGCCTCTAGCTACCTGTGAACTAAAGTTCCTCACCTGGAAGGTTGCCTTCCTAGTGGCCATTACCTCAGCCGTGAGGGTCTCTGAGATACATGCCCTGGTCACAGACCCTCCATATACTGTGTTCCATAAGGACAAAGTAGTTCTTCGTACTCATCCTAAATTTCTTCCTAAGGTTGTGTCAGAATTTCATCTTAACCAACCTTTGGTCCTTCCCTCTTATTTTACGGACTTCCAAAATGAAGGGGAACGATCTCTTCATTCTCTGGATGTTAAGAGGGCCTTGCGTTTCTACTTAGATAGAACCAAGGATTTTCGTAAAGCCCAGCAACTGTTCGTTTCCTTCAGTGAGGCCCAGCTGGGTCAACCTGTCGCTATTAGATGTATCTCAGCATGGCTAGTGGCGTGCCTTCGTCACTGCTATTCCATGGCGCAGGTTAAGTTGGAGGGTAGAGTTTATGCTCACTCTACCAGAGCGGTGGCGGCATCCCTAGCGGAAATCCGCAATGTACCCATTGCAGACATCTGCAATGCAGCTACCTGGAGCTCAGTGCATACTTTCATTAAGCATTATGCACTTGATGTCCATGCCAGACGACATTCTTCCTTTGGCAGAGCCATCCTTAATGGACTTCTGTCTTAAGAAACGTGAGCTCATGGTTTCTCCTGCCGCCCTCTCGGGGGATTATTAGTTCGGTACTCTCCCAATAGTGTGAATGAGTGGTGGAGACTTATGTCCAGGAAGATATGAAAATTACGTACCTACCATAATTCTTGATCTTTTTGGACAAGTCTCCACCACTCATTCACACGCCCACCCTCCATCCCCCGAGCTCGCCTCTCTTGTTGGTCTTCACTCCCTCAGATCTTTAGGCCTTGAAGACTTCTTTGTTGACCCTTCTTACACGGGTCGTCCAGACTATCTCATGTCCGGTTTTAGGTTGGGCTACCCTTCTAGGTTAGTTCACGCTTCACCTCCTTGGTAAAAGGTACTGGTGACCCGGTTGGGAGTCGGCCTTGAGATAGTCATTGCCATGTGAGCTGGGCTGGCCATCTCTGGCGTCGACTCCCAGCAAAAGTTTGCTCCCGATGGGTCCTAGTGCCTCCGGCGCAGATCCCAATAGTGTGAATGAGTGGTGGAGACTCGTCCAAGAAGATCAAGAATTACGGTAGGTACGTAATTTTCATTTCTGTTCTGTCAGCAATGGGAGACCATTACCAGGTACAAAGTGGGTCTTGAAGATTATTAAAGATGGTTAGTCATTGCAGCTGTTAAAACAACCTCTAGATCACCCTCCAGTAACAGGGCCAATGGCAAAATGCCTCCTGCTATAAACAGTGGGGCTGCTACAGAACAGGGCAGTGGTGAAAGTCAAGTCTATTTTATTTATAGTGAATGTACCAGAGTCGCAATGAAGCAGATGTTTCTACTCCTGATACTTCCTCATTCTTAAGACTGGCAGTATGTGCCCAATCTTAGACCTCAGGCACCTGAAAAAGTACTTGTGGTGCAAACAGTTCTGGATGGTGTCTCTGGGATCACTCCTTCCATACTTGAAATCCCAGGGTTGGTTGGCATGTCTATAAATGTAGGATGCATATCAACATATCCCTGTCAGGCTTGCCATTGCAAATACCTCAGCATCTGTGTGGGCACCAGACACTGCCAGTTCAGAGTCCTGCCATTCGGGCTTCCATCAGGGCTGCATGTTTTGACTAAGTACATCACAGTTCTGGCAGCACACCTCAGAAAGGAGGACTTAAAGTATTCACTTACCTAGATGATTGTCTTATAATGAGCTCATCGAAGCAACAGATGGAAATTGCAGTATCTCTGAACACACCAGTTTTTGACGTCCATGGGAGCCCTACTGAATCTGCAGAAATCTAATTTGGTCCCCTCCTAGGGGCTGCGCTTCATAGGAGCAGTCCTACAGTAGCTGCAACTTAAGTCTGGTCTGGAGGTTGACATGGAGCGTGTAGGTTGGCGGCAGCAGGGTGCAGCAGGTTCGGTGGTGGTGAAGGGTATTGGGGTGGTTAGGAGCAGGAGACACCCTGAGATTTGACGGAGCCTAGAGAGAGAGGCCTGACGTGTTTCGTTTCCATCCCCAGGGTTCCCACTGGACCGAGTGGATGGGTAACTGGGGGGCCTGCAGCATCCATTAGTCCCCTTCAGGCTGTGCTGTATAATGCCTGATCGATGAGGAACAAGACTTCCAATTATGGCAGACTTGATTTCTTCGGTTGATCTGGCTTGCATCACAGAGACGTGGCTGGGTGATGACGCCGGGCCCGTTTTGGAGACGTCCGTTCCTTCTGGGTACTCCGTGTTGCACTGCCTGAGGAGGGAATGCAGGGGCAGGGTGTGGCCATCTGTTTTAGATCCAGCCTGGGCTTCATCATGCACCCAGTGGGGTTGGTCGGGTCCTTTGAGTGTGTGACGGTGCGTGGGGGTCCAGGTGCAGGCTGCAGGATTTTCCTCATTTACTGCACTCCGGAGTCAGGAGGAGACTTCCTGCAGGAGGTCGCAGACTTCATTGTCGACAGGGTGTTGGGAGTCCCCAGATGGTTGATTCTGGGGGACTTCAATGCCTGGGATGACTATGAATCCTTGCAGTTTGGTCATGACCTCCTCCTCCAGTTGATGTCGTCAATGGGCCTGACACAAGTAGTTGCTTCTGTGACCCATCACCACGGCCACATGTTGGACCTGGTTTTCTCACTGGGGCTTGAGGTGATGAATCTCAAGACTGATCAGGTTGTATGGTCTGATAGTTGCACAGTGAAGTTTCTGTTTCTGCACCCCCGAAAGTCCCTGAGTGTCCCTCCCCTGGTGAGATGATTAGCTATCAGCGAGGTGGTGGCCAGCTATAATAAGACAGTATCCGAGGCGCTCGATGCCATCGCATCAGTCTGTTTCCGACTCAGATCCTTTGACTTGAGATCCCCTTGGTTTGAAGGAATCTCAAGGCGATGAAGATCGGGGTCGGAAGTTGGCTCATTGCTGGCAGAGGACCTGATCAGAGGAGGACAAAAGGGCCTTGCGTGCTCATTATTATGAGTACCAAGGGGCAATCAACCTTAAGAAGGCAGAGTACCTGTTCAGGGAGATTGCTACAGGGAAGAACAGACAATCTCAGCTTTTTTGAATTGTGCAGAGACTTCTATATCTAGTCTGTCTACAGCCGAAAAAAGGTTTTTCAATGGCATTATGCAATGAGTTTGCTCAGTTCTTCTCTGACAGGGTGTCCTCTATCTAGTTGGGGATCCCATCAGTGAGGCAAGTTTTGCCTCGCAGTGATCAGCCTGGGGGGAGCAGAGGCGCTCCGTTTTGGGTGAGTTTAGACCATTGGAGGTGGCCGAGGTCATTGAGGTGATTGCGAAGCTCAGGCACACTGACTGTGAACTGGACCCGGCCCCAACTTGTTTCTTGATGAGCTGTGTCAGGACCATCAGCCCGGTGTTCGCTGGGATTGTCTGGTGTTCGTTGTCGGAGGGAGTCTTTCTGGATGCCTTGAAAGGGGCTCTGGTGAGGCCCTTCTTGAAGAAGCCATCTCTCGACCCTGATGTCCTGGCGAATTACTATCCGATCTCCAACCTTCCATTTTTAGGAAAGGTTGTTGAGAAAGTAGTGGTGCAGCAGCTTCAGGAGCACGTCATGACCTTTAATATCTCTAAGCCATTCTAGTCAGGTTTCAGAGCCAGGTATAGCACTGAAACAGCGTTAGGGTGCAAAATGATCTTCTCAGGGCTAGAGATAGAGGAGACAGACCAATTCTTGTGCTCCTTGATTTCTTATCAGAATTTGACACCGTGGATCACGTTGTTCTTCTTGATCGCCTTGGAGTATTGTGGACTCACCGGTATTGTCATCAACTGGTTTGAGTCCTTTCTCTCTGGCAGGAAGCAACAGGTGGTGATGGGTAATTTCTTCTCCTCCCTGAAGCTCCTGCCATGTGGAGTGCCTCCAGGTTCTGTCTTGTCGCTAATGTTATTCGCAGTGTACATGCTGCCCCTGGGAGAACTCATTAGGCATTACAGTGTGGGTTTTCACTGCTATGCAGATGATACCCAACTGTATATGTCCTTTGCCCCTGGAACACAGGATGCCATTGAAGTGCTTAACAGCTGCCTGGCTGAGATCAATGATTGGATGTCCTCCAATTGGTTGCGACTGAACCCCAGACAAGATGAAGGTTTTGGTGATTGAGCCAGGTCGTGGTCATAATGGGAGTGCCCCCAGAGTGGCTACAGGATTGTTCCTGGGATCCACTCTGTTGATGGCCTCCCCTAGGGTGTGGGATCTTGGCATTATCCGGGATGACAGATTGACACTTGAAGCTCAGGTGTCATCTGTGGTCCAAAGCAGTTTTTACCACTCGAGGACTATCGCCCAGATTAAACCCCTAGTTCTGCCCGAAGATCTACCATCACTGTTACATGTCTTTGTTACATCCAGGCTTGATTACTGTAATGCTCTATACGTCGGGGTCAATGGAGTGGTCCTCCGCCGGCTGCAGCTGGTGTAGAATACAGCGGCCAGGTTGCTGACGGGTCTGCCCAGGTCTAGTCATGTGACCCCGGTCCTGCAAGCTCTGTTCTGGCTGCCTGTCAGGTGGAGGATCGTCTTCAAAGTGGGCTTGCTCACTTACAAGGAGCTATACGGACTCGGCCCTGGCTATCTGGTTGATCTCCTGCCACCTCAGTTCATTCCCTCTGCTTCTTGAACAGGGGCTTCCTCGCTGTTCCAAGGGCCAGACTAAAAACTTCCAGCGACTGTGCCTTTGATGTCGCTGGACCGGCCCTTTGGAACTCTTTTCCAGCTTTTGTTAGGGAGGCCCTGATGGTCAAGATGTTTAAAAAGGGTCTTAAGACTTACCTGTTTTTCTTGGCCTTCCCTGATGAAGGTTACTGACCAGTGCTAGTTTAATCTTGGATACTATAGTATTTTATTTATTGTTTTAATATCAACGCATGTTGTTTGTGTTTTGTGTTTATTTGTATCACTCTACCTGTTTTTATGTAAGGCACCCAGAGCCTCAGGGATTGGGCACCGTATAAATAAATGTACTTTGCCTTTTCTCCCAGAAGACAGAGTAGAGCCGAAAATGCGCATGGCTTGCTACGTTAAGAGATGCTTCCAAGTGACAGCACATTCCATGTAAAGGAAGATCTTCGAGAATATCTTCTCCATTAGGCCTAACCTTTGGAACTATAAGTCATCAGGATTAGGACCATGCAGAAACTTTTTGCTAGCCAGGGTCTGTCCACAGTGACATGCAGCATCTTCACGTATATAATGGGGGCAGCCCCATCACACCTCAGTTCCTTCTCCCACCATTCATCATCCTTGTCGGACCTGCAGAAGGAAATGCAGTCAACTTAGCCATTGCTGTTTGTTATTTTTCCTTTTCTTAGTGTTCTGTCATCATCTCTATGATAGCTCAGAAGTCAAAAGAGCTTTTATTTTGGTATTCTAAGTGCAGAGGTAACATTTATAAAGAGGACGCATACACAGTTTGTGTGTGCTAGTTGAGCCTGTCTCACAATATGATGAGTTGTGAGATTTGCCAGAACTTCTGCCAGGCTACAAGAAGACACCATATGAAAGCTCTTGAAAATGTCCTTGTATTGAAGACATTGAAAGCCATGGGGAAGGAAAAAGGTTCAAAATCTGCTTTTCCTTCACCACTGGTCGAAAAACATCCATCGAAGTCTAAGGATAGAGACAAGAAATGCCTGTTGTTGCGGGCCTCCTTATCCAGTCATAATCAGAAACACAGAGAAAACAATAAGTCTGCTTCGCTAGCGAAGTCTCCATTACGATTGAGAAAAGGTGCATCCTTGTTAACGCCTGCTCCAGCAGCATCAACTACAATCTCCCCAGTTGTCATTGAGACACCGATGTTGGGGTGCTGCCATACCTACTATAGATGGTATGATGCCATCATCGTTGGGCCAAGGCCCGTCGAAGCAGGTAGTCCCGAAACCTTTGCAGGGTGCTGTTGGCTCACAGGCTGTGCTGGCATTGTTTTGTTAAATAATTCGACACATTCTGCCACGGTTGCCATTACATGCAGTTATTCCACTGATGGTGCCTTATGGTACTCAGTCCCAGTTGATGGGTTCCAATAGCACGCCACAGATCCTGCTTCTTCGCTGCCACCAGCATTGCCGGTCAATTCTGCAGCTCCTATCATCAGTCATGCTGATGACGATGAAATGGAGTATAATCCTGACCTCATGGACTTGGAGGAGGAATATGAGGGAGAATGATTTATGGAGGGTTCTCCTCACTCTAGTTGTGTACCCACTTGTCCTGTGGTGAGGACTCGATGTTTTATACCCCAAGATCTCGTATTGAGGACCCACCTTTCCAAGCCATGATGCAGCAAATGCAATCTGCCGTGGGCTTTGCTGTGGAAAAGAAAGATTCCCCTAAAAGGAATCTCATGGAATTTGTGGAGTTGCCCTGCTCCCCCACCATTATCATTCCACCTGTATAATCCTGCATTAGAGAACGCTACTTTTGCTGCATGGTACAGACCAAACCCACTGTCTGCAGTTCCTAGAAAGGCTGATAAGCAGTATCCTGCATATCTGCTAAGCCTTATTATGTTAATCATCCAGAAACTGACTCTGTGGTCATCATGACTGCTCATGATGAGTCTAGAGCCCATAGCTGTATGAGTACTTTGCCTTCTGATCAGGAATCTAGGAGGTTGGATGTGATGGGCAGGCGTACTTATGCCTCTGCATCATTGGGGTTTAGGATTGTAAACTACCAGGCCTATACCAGGCCTCCGTTGTTACCTCAGTAATTCTGTGGCTACCCCCCCCCTTTTTGCACTTTGACAAGGCCCTTGGCTACCCCCCCCACCTCACTCCCCACCCCTACCCCTCCCACACCAACTTGACGAGGCCTATTGCTGCCACTTCCTACTTTTCTTACCCCAACTGCTCACCACCCCCACACCAGCTTGACTAGGCCTATGGCTGCTACTTCCTACCTTTCTTGCTCCCATCTTTATCCTTCCCCCTCTCATCTACACTTTCCTCCTGTTAGAACGATAAAACTGTGTACAGATATGTATATTTGCTCACTTTATTTTACTGTTTTTGGAAACATTGTACTTTGCCTCCTTTGTATGTTTTGTCCCTCTTCCCCACTGATGTGTCACCTTTGTAAATGAGCTGTCTGTGCTCAGAGGTATTGTAATCTGAGAATGAATAAATAAAATAAATATGTGATAAAATATCAAAACAGCCTGTGGAAAACTGCTCATACTGCTGCTCAGTGCTTTGCCTGATGACTGCCAAGAATGACATACTTAATACATTGTCTGCTGGTGCTGAGGTTGGCAAACATTTGCTGGGCTCAGCTTATGCTGACTCTGATGCTTCTGCCAGGGCTGCAGCTTCTGGTGTTTGCATGAGAAGATATTCTTGGCTTAAATTTGCTGATTTTGCTAATGATGTGTAACAGGCAGCTTTTAAACACTCCCTCTAGGTCAGCCCAGTGGCGCTGAGGCACTAGACGCCACACCTCGTGTCACGCCGGTGACCCAAGGTCAGGAACAAGCTTGGGTCATCGGGGGGGTCTACAGGGGAAGGAGAGGATTGAGCGTCCAGAGGACTGCTGTCCTGGGGAGAGTGGGTTGTGTGCAGCTCCCAGTGGAGACTGAAAGCATCGCGACTTGCGGGAGACATGCTAAGGAGTATGGAGGCGACGGCGGATGTCTTGCGGGCAGGTGCAGGAGCACGCCCATCATGCGCTGGACATCTTTGCATGTCCGTGCCTCTGGAACCAGAACAACGGAATAGCCCTGGCACCCAGGAAGGCAAAGGCAGGTTCTGTGGCCGGCCCAACATGCTCAGTGCCAGACCTACCCAACCAGCCTCAGGTTCTCCTCTGCGTCCCGACCGCACTCTAGGTTCTAGATAGAGCACTGGTCAGGAGTTGATGGCCTCACCTCGGGTTGGGGGGGTTCAGAGCAGGGGGGATAATGAGTCAGAGATGCAGTAGGGGAACTCCCCGGGGCAGAGGCATGGTGTGGCAGGTCTCAGGCGAGCGGTAACGGGTCGGTACCCTGTGTCCTGCTGGAGAGAGTCCTATGGGGCCTGTGCAGGAGGATAAAGAAAGTTGGAAAAAAAAAAAACACTCCCTTTAAAGGGTCAAAACTGTTTGACAACAGTGTTGAAGAGAACTCTACGTGGCCTTCAGACTTTAAAAATGACTCCAAGGTCTGTGAAGGCCCTATATCCCACTCCCACTCCTGCTAGAGGTCATGGTCGGGCTCCTTTCATCCACCTGCTGCTTGAGGTTGTCGTGCCTACCATCGGCAAGACCATGGTAGAGGAGGCGGCCCACTCTGGGTCCCTTCCCTCCGGTACCCATGCAGAAGCACCCAAAGTAATCTGTTCCGGTGGCCCTGCTGCCCCAGTTCCACCTGACTCTCTTCCATCTCCCCAACCCCTTCAGCTGTTACCTCCAGAGGTAATTGTGGGGGGGTGGGATCTTCCTGACAGACAGTGGCTGGAGATCACTATGAGCAAGTGGGTGCTAGAGATAATTGCATGGGAGCATGCTCTAGGGCTGTTACAAATTCCTTCAGATCATCCTGTGCCTTCTTTCTTTCAAATGGTATCCCTGCAAGATCCCATTCCTGTTCTGCAAACAGGGGACTGGCTCTGTTCTCTGGACATGAAGGATATTTACCTTCAGGTAAAGATCAGGAAATCCTACAGACAGTACCTCCACCTTATGCTGAAGGGTAAACACTGTCAGTTTAAAGTATTGCCCTTTGGCTTGTCTTCTGTGCCATAGGTCTTTACCAAATGCTTGTCAGTAGTTGCAGCAGCTCTTCGCAGGGAAGATCTTTATGTTTTCCCTTATCTGGATGATTGGCTTCAGCTCCAGGAAAGCTCTGCTACACACCCTGTCCCAGACACATCAGTTGTTCGATGACTTGGGGTCATAGTGAATGTACAAAATGTGGTGTTTGTGGTCACTCCACAAGAGGGCTAAGGTGCTGGATGCCTTACCTGGTGCCACACCGGCAACCTGGGTTCAGGAACGACCTCAGCTCTTCGGGGAACTGGCATGGGGGGAGAGGGAGGAAGTGGGATTGAGTAGTCGAAAGTTAGCTCTCCTCTTCCAGGGTGGTTGTCCGCCGCCTGTAGTTCCACGCCATTGGGTGGAGGTCTGATGGGAAGCGTAGGCGGGAGAGGGCGGCAGCGATCTAAGGGGTGGGGTGGAAGGGGCCGAGCCGGTACCCAGCGTGCTTGTGTGCCTCCACACGCATGCACATCTCTGCCGGGGTCCCGAGTCTGGGGAGAAAACGGGGGAAAATAAAACACAAAAATTACTAATTAAAAAAAAAAAAAAATGGCTCCACAACTACTGAAGTTAGCAACTACAGACCCATCTCCTTCTTAGCCCCTCTCTCCAAAATCCTAGAAAAAAAATCATGCTAGACCTAACTATGGAATTTCTAGACAAATATCATCTCCTTACACACTCTCAACACGGTTTCAGCCCAGGCCACAATATGAGACCTCCCTAGTCAAACTCATCACCTACATTGACAAGGCTATAGAAGAAGGTCTCTACACAGGCACTGTTTCTGTAGACCTGACCAAGGCCTTCAATCTCGATGATCACCACATACTCCTCCAAACTCTCACCCAACTCCACTTCTCACAGGAAGTCATTCACTGGTTCCAAAACTACCTATGCGATAGATCCCATTCCACCATAATTGACGGTCACTTCTCCAACACCCATAACATCAAATACGGTGTGCCCCAGTGCTCCATCCTAGGACCCCTACTTTTCTCGCGACGCCATTAACTCCCTCCCCACCATCTGTACACACACTGATCTTATTCTTTATGCAGACAACGCAGCTCTCTATTGCAAGGATAAGTGCCCCACCTTCCTTCTCAGCAAACTACAGCACAATTTCAGCCTCCTACACTCCTGGTTCTCCGCCCATGGCCTTGTTCTCAATTCAAAAAAGTACATGGTCTTCTCTAGTCTCAAGAAAATCTTAGATTTCAGTTTCACACCCAGGGATAATGACGACAACCCAACTGAGAAAGGCAACAAATTTAAATATCTCTGCATTTACCTGGACTGCCAACTCTCTTACAAACAACATATCACCCAACTTATCAATAAGATCCACCAAAGACTGGATATGCTGTTTAGAATTAAGCAATACCTCATACCAGAATCTCGAACACTTGTAGCCAACAGTTTCCTCCTCCCTCTCCTCGACTACCATTCTATCATCTACTCCTGCACCTCATCCTGTAAAATGCTCAGTGATCTTCATTTTTTTTTTTTTTTTTTGGCCATCAACTGCTCTACCTTCTGCCTCCCCTGGCACCTACCTCACTTTCCGATGGCTGCCTCCGTCGATAGCCCCCTGGCTTACCCCCAGGGCAGGATCACGGCACCACTTCGTGCCCATCTGTGATGGAGAAAGGTACTGGCAGTCACCGACATTGCCTCCCTGGCTCCCCCCCCCCCCACGGTGGGGTTCGGGGCCTTGGTGATGCCGCAGAGTCGTAATTGGTCGGCGGAGTGGTGGAGCGCTATAGAGGCCAGGCACCGGAAGCATCATCCGAAGCAGTTGGCAAGTGATTTTCTTGTCTACCCCAGGGGCGGGGATGTGCAATGATGTCCAGCATCTGCCCCGCCCCTCAGTGTTTTGGTGCCGATAGCTCGTAGTACCCCCGGCCTCCGCCGGGGTCCATCAAGCATTGGACACTCACCCCATCCTCCCCCCGGAGAAGGAAAGCAGTCCTAGGGACGCTCAGTCCTTCTCTCCCCGGCCAGCCCTCCGGCGTCCGTTCCGGGTCGCCGGCGTTGTAAGCAGAAATCCAACCGCTGCGCTGGCGGGCCAGCTGAAAAAAAATACTCAGTAAACTTACCACCACCTATCACTGCATCATCAGGTTCATCACTGGACTTCCGAAAAGCACCCACCACTGCCTCCTCTACCAGGCTGCTAACTGGCTCTCCCTCAAAGACAGAATAAACTCCAAAATCCTTACCTTCTTCTTTAAAGTTCACCATGGCCTGCTCCCTCCCAGCATTACCTCCTGCTTCCAAAAGGCAAGGCATATTTTATTTAAAAGACGCCTATCCCGGAGGATACAATATATCACAATAATAATCAATTTAAATACAATACTCTGAACAAGTTAAAACAGAATTTGTCGTATAATTAACTACCCTCAACTTCTGCTGCATGTAAAGTTTCCAATACCAGTTAGCATCAGATTTATCTTTACTAAAAAGACAGGTAAGGAACTATAAAGCATAGTCCGGGAAGGCCTGATTAAACAAAAAGGCCTTGAGGCATGCCTTAAAAACCTCCACAGATGGGGCCTCCCTAACAGCCCAAGGCAGCGAATTCCACAGGACGGGGGCGGCAACACTAAATGCTCTGTCACCAACCGTTTTTAGCCTCATCCTGGGAATCGCTAGGAGGCCCCTAGAGGAGGAACGGAGGAAGCGGACTGAGGCAACTGGTGCAAGAAAGTCCTTCAGGTAGCCAGGGCCCATGCTGTGTAGGGCCTTAAAGGTGAGCAAACCCACCTTAAAGAGGACCCTCCACCTAACCGGCAGCCAGTGCAGTTGACGCAGCACCGGGGTAATATGACAATATTTAGACTGTCCTGTCAACAGCCTTGCTGCTGCGTTCTTACATACTAAAATGCCAGCAGAATAGGCCTAACAGTCTTTCGGTGTCTGTCGTTTGGTCAGCCCCCACCCTGGGTGCTGACCTTGCTGTCCCCTCGCCTTTCTCTGGCTTCTCCCTTCCCAGTTCCGGATATTCTTGCTGCATTGGATTTTGCTTCCTGAACCCTTCCCTGTACCTGTCCTACTCTCTTGAACCCTCCACTGTCTCTGCCTCCACCAGCCCCTAGGTAGTGCATTCCATGGCTCCACCACCCTCTCAGTGAAGTAGCACCCTCCTTTCTCCCTGAATCTTCCACCCTCCAGCTTCCACCCATGCCTCTAGTGGCCCCTTCCTCCTTCCTTCAAGCACCCTGACTGTTCCTCCCTATTTACCCTCTTCATGTACCTGAAGACCTCTATCATGTCCCCCGGTCCTTCTCTCTTCCAATGTGTACATATTTAGCTCTTCGAGCCTCTCCTCATAGGTCCTGTCCCCAAGCCCCAAATCATTTTGGTTGCCTCCTCTGGACCCCTCCAGGAGGTTAATGTCCTCTTTAAGTGTGGCCTCCAAACTGCACACAGTACTCCAGGTGCGGCCTCACCAAGCAGTTATACAGAGGGAGTATCACTTCCCTACTTCTGGAGGTGATCCCCCTAGTGATGCATCCCAGCATCCTGTTGGCCTTGGCTGCTGCCCTCCTACAAGTCTCAGAGTTGTTCATCTTGACATCCACCACCACCCCCAGGTCCCTCTCAGCCATTGAGACTTGTAGTATTCCCCCAGGGTGTACACTTGGCCTGGGTTTCTGGCCCCCAGGTGGAGTACCTTGCATTTCCCTGCATTGAACCTCAGCTTCCACTTTCTAGACCATCTTTCCAGAGCCGCCAGGTCCCCCTGCAGGGCCACCCTCCCCTCCTCCCCATCCACCACCGCCCTCAGTTTCGAGTCATCTGCAAAGAGACTCATCTCACTCCTGATTCCTGTCCTTATGTCGTGATACGTGAGGGCTGGAACAGAAGGGGCCAAGGACTGATCCTTGGGACCCTACTAATGACCCTCCTTGGGGATGAGACTATCCCACCAACTACAACCCTCTGGGTCCGGTCCTGGAGCCAATTGCCTAGCCATCTGATCATCTGGTTTCCCACCCCATTTCTCCTAGCTTATCCAACAGGCCCACATGAGGAACAGAGTCAAATGCCTTGCTGAAGTCTAGAAAGAGGACATCCACTGGTCTACCCAGGTCCAAGGCACTTGTCACCCAGTCATAGAACTCCACCAGGTTTGTCTGACACGATTTCTTGATGAATCCATGCTGTCTATCGTCCAGGCACTCTGACTTATCCAGGTCCCCCCTAGCCTCCTCCTTGACAATGCCCTCCATCACCTTGCCCACCACCGATGTCAGGCTGACAGGCCTGTAGTTCCCAGCTCCCTTGATCCCCTTGTGGATAGGCACTACATGCGCCACCTTCCAGTCTTGGGGCACCCACCCTGTCCTCAGAGAGATGGTGAAAGCTCTGCCAGGGGTTTCGCCAGGACATCTGCAAGTTCCTTCAGCACTCTAGGATGTAATTTATCCGGCCCTGGTGCTTTCTCCGTCTTAAGGGAGCTGAGGGCTTCCTCACTCTCTCTGCTGTGATTTCCACTTCTGGTACCTCTTCTCCTGCTTAGCCCCTCCCCCACCTGCCAGTGATGCCCCCCAGACCTGCCGGATCGTGGTAAGGGTCCCCCTCCTCATTATCTCTGTCTCCTCCCATGTATGATGCAGCATCCCATTTTCCTGGTGAAAACTGGAGGTGAAGTACTCATTTAGTACCTCAGCCTGCTCCCTGGGTCTTGTGCCCATCTCTCCCGATTTAATCCTGTTAATCTGCCCTTCACCCTTCGGCCTTTCCCAATGTATCTAAAGAACCCTTTTTCCTCTCCTAATTTCCTGGCCAGGTTCTGCTCCTTCCTTGCCTTAGCCGCCTCACCACTCTAGTGGCCCTTCTAGCCATCAGCCTGCACTCTCGATCCCTTTCACCCTTGAGCACTTGAATTTTTATAGGCTGCTTTCTTCCCGCACCACCTCCTGGACCTCCTGGTCCACCAACAGGGTTTTGGGCCCCACTGCATTTTCGTCTGCTTACTTTGCACAGGTGCTGGTAGCATCCTGCACCCCTCTCCTGATGATTTCCCACCTACTATCAGCATCCATGTCTGACCCAATCCCATCCAAATGCTCCTTAAGGATCCTTCCCATTTCCTTAAAATCCGCCCCTGAAGTCGGTTACTTCCGCTTTGTGCAGCCTTCTACTCCTCCTAGGTCCAGGCAGAACCAGACCGTGGCATGGTCACTCCCCGCCAATGGGTCCCTACCCAGGCTCCCCAATCTGGTCACTGTCTGCCAGGACCACATCCAGTACCCGTGCCTCCCTGGTCGGTTCCCTCACCTGCTGAGTTAGGAACGCGCCTTGAAAGACATCCAACAACCTCTGTTCCCTGGTCACAGAGGATGTCATAGTCTCCCAGTCTGTTCCTGGCATGTTTAAGTCCCCTAACACCACCACCTTTCCTCTGCCCAGTCTGCAGTGTCTCCTAACATCTGCCACCAGACTGTCCTCCAGCTCCTCCGCCAGGGGAGGGATCTATACACCATTCCTATTTTTACTCTCTGCCCCCTTGTTATCAAGGTGACCCAAATTGCCTCCACGGTTCCCTCCGCCTCCTCTACTCCCCCTATGCCAATGCAGTTTTTGGCTATCATTGCTACCCCTCCTCCCCTTCCCTCCCCCCTGTCCTTCCTGAACATAGTGTAACCCTCCAGGTTCGGGTCCCAGGCATGTCTTGCAGTGGCCCAAGTCTCAGTGACCGCTGCCACATCCACTGCTCCCTCAGTTAACTCGCCTTGAGCTCAGGCATTTTATTGCCCAAGCTCCTGGCATTTAGCAGGACTACCTTCCACCCTTTCCTATAGTTCCATTTCCCTGCTCGTGTTCCCATGGGGATTCTGTTTTCTCCTGGTCTGCACTTTGCCAGTTGGCCTTTTCCTGCAATCCTCCTGGTCCCCCGGGGGGTGGAGACAGAGTCCCTCCTTTATCGGCACCCCCTTGACAGCCTTTTCTCCCATCCCACCCCCCTTCACAAGTTTAAACCCCACTTTTCACCAATGAACTCCTCTATTTTCAACTTAAGGATTCCCTTCCCCTCCAAATTGAGATGTAGTGTATCTCTATCTCTAGCATACAGCTCCTTATCCTCCCAGGTCTCCCCCCAGTCCCCCATCAACCCATACCCTCTGGCCTCACACCACTCCCTAAGCCACTGCACCTGAGTTCTGCACCAGCTGCAGTCGATGCAGGGTACCCCCAGAGACCCCAAGATAGAATGCATTACAGTAGTCAAGCCTGGACGTCACGAAGGCTTGCACCAATGTGGGGAGGTCCAGTGGCGGAACTAGGGGCTTTATCCTGGCGATATTCCTCAGATGGTAGAAGCTGATATGACAACGGACGCCACCTGAAACTCAAGTGTCAAACCGCTGTCAAGAATAACACCAAGATCACGCACCCTAGAGGAGGCCTTCAATGGTACAGAGCCAAGACAGAGTCCTGTCTCTGCACCAGAGGCCAACCTGTCACGTCCTCTGTTCGAATCTACCACCAGTACCTTCGTCTTACTGGGGTTCAGTCGCAACCAACTGGAGGCTATCCAGTTATTGATTTCAGCTAGGCAGCTGTTTAGCACTTCTACTGTGCGAGATGTTCCAGGGGCAAAGGAGAGGTACAACTGGCTATCATCAGCATAGCAATGAAAACCCAGACTGTACTTCCTAATGATCTCTCCCAAGGGTAGCATGTACAAGGCAAAGAACATCTGTGACAAGACCGAACCCTGGGGAACTCCACACAACAAGTTGACAGGGGAGGAGAAGAAATTCCCCATCACTACCCTCTGCCTCCTGTTAGATAAAAAAGACTCAAACCAGCAGATAAGTGCCGGCAAGTCCACAGAATTCCCTTAGGCCGTCAAGTAACACTCGATGGTCCACCGTGTCAAATGCTGAAGAGAGATCGAGGAGAACAAGAATTGTCCCCTCCCCTCAATCTCTAGCCATAAGGAGGTCATTATGCACGCGAACTAGTGCAGTTTCTGTGCTATGCCTCACACAAAACCCAGACTGGAGCAGCTCATACAAATCATAGGCCACAAGATGCTCCTCAAGCTGAAGCGCCACCACCTTCTCAACAATCTTACCCAAAAATGGGAGATTGGAGATAGGATGGTAATTTGCCTTGACGTCGGGGTCCAACGATGGTTTTTTCAGAAGGGGCCTCACCAATGCCTCCTTCAAGACATCAGGGAAGACCCCCTCTGACAGGGAACACCGGACAATTGAGGCAAACACCGGGCCAACAGAGTCAACGCATCTCATTAAGAAACGAGTTGGCACTGGGTCCAGTTCACAAAAGGTGCGCCGCAGCTTGGAAGCAATCTGACTACCTCAGCCACCTCCACCGGTCTAAACTCACCCCAGCCAGGCGGAGTGCTCTCTGGTCACCCATGGCGACCACTGTCAACCAGATTCTGGTCCCCTGGCGGAACCTCCTGCCTGATGGCAGGCACCCTGTCCGAGAAGAACCGAGCAAACTCCTCACATAATGCGCTTGAAAAAGCTACCTTCGGCTGTAGACAGGAAGGATGAAGAAGCCTGTCCACAGTCCAAAAGAGCACAGTTGGTCGGTTCCTCCCGGCAGCAATCTCCCTGGACAGGAATTCTGCCTTCTTACGGTTGATTGCCCCCTGGTATGCACAGTAGTGCGCACGCAGGGCCAGTTTGTCTACCTCCAGGCCGGATTTCCGCCAGCAGCGCTCTAATCTCCGACCCAAGGTCTTCATCACCTTGAGCTCCCCATCATACCAAGGGGACTTCAAGTGAGAAGACCTGGGTCGTACATGGACTGCTGCGAGGGAGTCGAGAGCACCAGAAAGCGCCTTGTTATAGGCGTCCACTGCAGCGCACACACCCCCCAACGCATGCATTGTCCACACTAGATAGGTCAGTCACCGCCAAAAAACCCTCAGGGGTCAACCCCCTCAAAGGGCGATAACTGACAATCTCTGCAGGGGGAGGGCTACTGGGGGGCCCCGAACCAGAACTTCACCATGCAATGATCGGACCAAATGGCCCTATCAATGCTGAGACTATCTATCTCAAGCCCCAGTGAGAACACCAAATCCAACATGTGGCCACCCTGATGGGTCACGGAAGAAACTTCCTGCGCAAAGCCGAGAGATTACATCATCTGAAGGAAGTTATAACCAAGCCGAGAGGATTCATCCTCAGCCCAAACATTGAAGTCCCCCAACACCAAACATCTGGGGGCCTCCAATGTTTCGCCGACGATGAATTCATTCACTTCCTGCAAGAAATCTCCCACCACCCCTGAGGGGCGGTAAATCAGAGAACTGTCATTGTCGGACTCTTAATGAATGACCACACATTCAAAGGAATGTGGTGTTCTACTGGTACGGTGAAGTCCAGCTCGGATCTAAAACAGATGGCTACCCCACCCCTGCGTTCCACTCTGGGGCAGTGCACTACGGTATACCCGGACGGGATGGCAGCCTCTAAAACTGGGCCAGCATCATCACCAATCCAGGTCTCTAATGCAAGCCAGATCAGCTGAAGAAACCAAATCCGCTATAATTGCAGTCTTGTTTCTGACCGATCTGGCATTGCAAAGTACCGCCCTCAGGGGATTAGTGGACAGTGCAGCCCCTCTGGCTGCCTGCCAACTTGCCAAAGTCGCCAAAAGCCAACCAGCAACCATAGAACCAGATCCTCCTTCTAACAGTCTTCCCTGGTCCCATTCTACCAGACCACACATGGACTTCATTCTCTCTCCTCAGGAGGTACCAGACTCTTCAACTTAATCTCATCCACACACATCCACTGCACTTCACTAGGAGCCTTTAAGCATAGTATCAAGCACCACTTCTTCAAACAGTCCAGCTGTTCCTGTCTTTAACTCTCCTCCTTCCTCCTACGATACCCCTCTATTATTTATCTGTGATGACTTGGCACTTTTATATTCTAAATGTCATTATTATTATGCATTGTATTTCCACTCACCAATGTATGTTTCCTCAAAAGCTGGATGCTTGTGAAAATGGGCAGTATTGTTCACGTGCCTTTCCAGTATAAAAAATAAAAACTGAAATGAAGGAATCGCAGATAACCATCACTACAGATGCATCTCTGCTCAGCTGGGGAACCCACTGCTAGGGCCATCGCACTCAAGGACTTAGGACCCAGGCAGAGTTGCACCTCCATGTCAATGTCCTGGAGATGAGGGCAGTCCTGTATGCACTCCGACTTCTGGAAGATGTTGTCAGTCACAAAGTAATCCTTCTTCAGATGGACAACAAAGCTGTGATGTACTACATCAACAAGCAAGGGGGAGCACACTCCTACTCTCTCTGCAGGGAAGCCATGAGGGGTATGGGAGTGGTGCCTCAACCACAATGCCCTGATCCAAGCAGTTTCCCTGCCAGGGACTCAGAACGATGTGGCGGACCACCTCAGCAGGACAGAAATGGATCCTCATGAGTGGTTGTTAGCACCAGACGTCATGCAGTCGCTCTTCGACGAGTGGGGTACTCCTGACCTGGTCCTTTTTGCGTCCCTACTCAATGCAAAACGGTCTCAGTTCTGCTCCAAAAATCCAGAACCTTGCATTTTCTGTCAGGATGCATTCAGGCTGCAGTGAACAAATCACTTTCTGTATGCATTTCCTCCTCTTCCATTAGTTCAGAGAGTCCTGCTCAGACTGGAGGCACATGAGGCAGCTTGATTCTCAATGCACCATACTGGCTTCGACAGATTTGGTTTCCCCATATCAACAAGTTGTCAGTGGTTCCTCTGAGACAACTGCTGTAATGGATGGACCTTCTGATGCAGGGATCCCTGGTCCATCCCAACCTGCGCTCCCTTTATCTCCAAGCCTGGCTCCTGAGGAGATAGAAGTGAGCAGGTTTAAGGTTTCTCAGAGAATCTCAGAGATCTTCCTGACTGCGTGTAAGCCTTCCACTTTGAAAACTTATACAGCCAAATGGAGGCTTTTCTTGGAATGGTATGATGAGTTCCCATTGACCCATTCTGGTACTGCCTACTTATTTTCCTAACTTCGAGAATGAAGGGGGAGCGCACCTTTCACTCCCTGGATGGTAAGAGTCCTTCAGTTCTATATCGATAGAACCAAGGACATCCGTCAATCCAAGCAGCTGTTTGTGTCGTCAATGCTGCCTGGCTCAGTCAGCCAGTTTCCATTAAATGTATTTCTGCTTGGATTGTGTCATGCTTTTGCTACTGTTACTCTGTGGTGCAGGTGTAGTTGGAAGGCGAAGTGCGCGCCCACTTACGAGAGCTGTTGCTGTGTCTTTGGCAGAAATCTGTTCTGTTCCCATTGCTGAGATCTGCAAAGCAGCTACCTGGAGCTCAGGGTATACTTTTGTTAAACACTATGCTCTGGATGTCCATGCCATACAACATGCTTCCTTTGGCAGGACAATCCTTAATGCACTTCTGTCCGGAGTGAGCTCTGTTTCCTACTGCCCTGCTCGGGGGATCTTGTTTCAACTTGGTACTGTAACCCAGCAGTATGAATAAATGGTGACGACCTAAGTCCAGGAAGATATGAAAATTACATACTCACCATAATTCTTGATCTTCTTGGACGAGTCTTCACCATTTATTTATACGCCCACCCACCCACCATTCCCCAGACTCATTCAATCTGTTCCTGGTCTTCACCTCCTACTAGTTTCAGTTTGGGCTGTGAGGACATTATTCTTCATTGACTCTTTCTTACACAGGTCCGAAGGGCTATCTTATGCCTTGTTTGGTTAGGTGTTTCTTTAGTTAGTATATGCTGCACCTCATCGGTAAAAAAGATACTGAGGCGGTTGGAGGGTTGATGGTGAGATGTGCAGTCCTACCTCGGCGCCGGCCCTCCTGAAGATTCTTGGCTCTCGCAGGGTTCCAGTACCACTGACTTGAACCCAGCAGTATGAATAAATGGTGAAGACTTGTCCAAGAAGATCAAGAATTACGGTGAGTATGTAATTTTCATTTCTGTTGCTTGTTTCAAAAATATCCCTGATGCTGACATATGTGCTGCAGCCCCATGAAGTACTTACTGTTCATACCTTCACTAAACATTACAGTCTGGTCATCATCTTTTATAGATGTGCTGGCTTTGGGTTTGCCGTACTTGCAAGGCCTTCTGTCTTGATTACATACCAGACTGTGCCAACCTCCTAGTTTACTTTGTACTGGTTGGGAATCATTACAAAAGCGTGGTCTAATGGGGAAGATATACTTGAAGAAGATAAAACAGTTATGTAAGAACATACCACCATAACAGTAGATCTTCGAGAGAGTCTCCTCCATTAGGCCATGCCGTACCCTCCCTCTATCCCCCTTTTGCTTTCACTGATAGTCATATCAGGTACTGTGCCTAAAACTTTACTACATGCATCCTGCATCCAGCCCCATGCCTCTTCTTATATACCTGATGCTGGTCTCATCTCCTGGTTTCTCATGGCTAGAGATCCTCTGAGGCTAATCTCTTGTAGGTAACTGAGGAGTGATGGGTCTGCCCACGTTACATACGCATAGACACTGCACATCATTGTTGGGCGGCCCTGGCTAGCAAAAAGTGTTCGCATGTTTTTGACTCTGACAGCTTATAGTTCCAGAGGTGTGGACTAATGGAAGAAATTCTCTCAAAAATCTTCTGTTATGATAAGTTCTTACGTAAGTATTTTTTTGGTCTCACGCCAGCCATAGTGTTCATGGTACCTTTTGCCAGGCTGTATAAGAAGACCTCTCACTGGATGCTTAGCACAGTGGTCACAAGTATCTGGCCCTCTGAACCACCTTATGTAGGTGACAAAGCCTCTGGCTCATTCCCTCTTATGGTGGGCTTCAAAGGAGAACCACGGATGACTGTCACCGTGGATGACCCCCTTACTGGGTTAGGGAGCACATTTCCAGAATCTTCAAACCCAAGGGACATGGTTAGATTCAGAATCATCTCTGTGTAAATATACTGGAGATAAGGACTGTTCGTTACAGTCTTCAAGCTCTGTCAGTCTTAGTATGCCAGGTAGCAAAATTATTGCAGCACTCCAGGTCTAAATGAAAAAGCAGCAGGCAGCTCACAATGCTTTAAAGAGTTTAATTCTCTCCAGTAGCTAGTGCTGCCTTAGTGGCTTGGCCCAACAATCAAGCCTTCGTTTGAGGGTGCGTATCTTACAAGTCAGATGCTACCTTTTCAACAGGTGATCTTAAAGTGGTGCACTTAATTCAATACCATGTTATGCAATTAATTCATTGTGCACTAATACTGCTTAGACCCACATAATTCTTTATAATAATCATCCAAACACAAAGTAATTTTAAACAATATCACAAAAATTCGAGCTGACAAGGTTAAAGCATTGTGAACTGCCTGCTGCTTTTTCTTTTAGACCTGGAGTGCTGCAATAATTTTGCTGTCTGCTGTTAATTTTTGGGAAAGCCTCCCGATCTTGCAAGCACATGAGGTACACCTGTGACGCACCTGAATTTTTGTTGCATACAGTCTTGGTATGTCACAAGGTACTTCATCTCCAGACAGATGTGTGTGTTATGTTCTACCTCAACAGACAAGGAGGGCCTCACTGCTACCTTCACCTCAAGTAAGTGATGAGAGTTTGAGAGTGGTGCCTAGACAGTGACACATTGCTTTAGGCAGCTCATCTTCCCGGGGTAGAGAATATCCTCACAGACAGTCTCAGTCAAGCAGTAGTAGATCCTGGCGCATGATCCTTAGCAGACGATGCAGTTCAATCCTGTGTGATAAGTAAGGAGTGCCAGAGCTAGACATTTTTGCATCCCCTACAACACAAACCTGCCACTCCTCTGCTCCAGAAATCAAAAGCATTGCCTTTTTTTGTAAGGATACATTCAGACTGCAGTGGAAGGTCACTTTTTTATGCCTTCCCACCACTACCATTCATCTAGATGGTACTTCTCAGGCTGGAGGCATATAGGGGCAGGATGATTCTGATAGCTCCATTTTGGCCAAGACAGATTTGATATACTTTACTGACCCAGCAGGCAGTTCAGCAGCCATGGATCTTACCCATGAGAATTAACCTTTTGACCCATTATCAAGGTCAGCTGATATATCCAAACCTGCAGTCCCTACAGTACATCTTCAGGCATGGCTCCTGAGGAGATGGAAGTAGGTAGATTTCAGGTTTTTCCGTGAGTCTTACAAGTTCTTCTGGCAGCACAGCCTTCAACCTTCAACCAGAAAGGTTTATGGTGCGAAGTGGAAGTGTTTTTTCCTTTTGGTGCTCCAAAAATGATCCCGTCAGCTGCCCTCAAGAGAGAATTTCTGGAATATCTTCAGGACCTTTTGGAGTCTGCTGTACAGTACTTCTCGATAAAAGTCCACTTGTCGGCCATCTCGGCATAACATGTGATAGAGGGAACTCTTACACTAGCTCTACTCTCTCTCTTTTTCAGAAGATTCCTATTCCTATCCTGCATTCGAGGCTCCCCCATAAAGAAACCTGTAAAAATTTGGGATCTGAACCTGGTACTGGACATGCTCAGTGATAAACCTTTGAACCAGAAGCTGCCTGTGAACTACGGTAAAGTACCGTACCTGAAAAAAAGTGTTCCAAGTGTCCCATTACCTCCGTACGCAGTCCCTGAGATACAGGCCATAATCACGTCTCCTCTGTACACAGTTTTCCAAAAGAATAGCATGGTAATCTGCACACATCCTGAATTTCTGCTAAAAGTAGTATTAAAGTTCCACCTCAACCAGTCTTTGGTGTGTCCAGCCTTTCCCAAGCTGAAATATCTGGGAAGAGTGTAACTGCATTCTTGATGTTAGATGGGTCCCAAGTTTCTGCCTTGCTAGAACTAAGGATTACAGACAAGCCTCTCAGTTTTTTGTCCCTTTCGACCCCAGTTGAGAGGGACTCCCTGTGTCCATTCAGTGTGTGTCAAACTAGGTTGTCAGCTACATTCAACACTGCTACTGCACTCTTAGCAGAACAGCAGCTGGAGGGCTCTGTCAGAGCTCAATACACCCTAGGAATGGCTACTTCAGTGGCTTCACGCTCTTCAAACATTTCATTGATTTGTTGGGTCACTAGCTGGAGTGCTGTTCAAACCTTCACTGAGCACTGACATTACCTCCACACAACACACTTTTTTCTGTACTGCAAGGCCTACTCTCCTCTTGAGTATTCAGCCTTCTTTGTCTGGGGGACTTGTTTCTGACCGCGTGCTAGCAGAGACTAAAGAGTGGGACTCTTTGGAGAAGATGGATTCTTGGAAGATGAAGTTCCTTACTGTAACTCTAGATCTTAAAGAATATCTTCTTTATGGAGTACCACTTGGCAGTCCTGCATCTCTGGACACACTTCTGTTATGTTGTCCCCCCCTTCACCGAATAGGAATGGGCAGTGAAGCCACTTTTTATTGTTATGGTTGTTGTCCCTTACAGGGAATAATGGGCTATCTTATGCTCTTAAATTTTTATTCATTACTAGTTTTTAGATTGTTAGATGTTCCTCCTCAGTAAATAAAAAAGGTACTAAGGCAGTTGGGGCCAGCAACAAAATATACACAGTGGGCATGTGGACAGTACCATGGGTTGGTGCTATGCACTTATGCCGCCCGCACCAAAAGTTCTGGTTCCCATTGGATCCTGTTGACTCCAGCTCTAAGACTAATGAGTGGTACTCTATGGAGAATATATTCTTCTAGAGTTAGGGTAAATAACTTATTTTCATGAATGACAGGGAGGTAGCTAAGCTGATAATAAAACTGCTTAGAGATAGCATGCGGAGGCGGAAGAGGGTGCAGACTTGGACTGTTGGAACTGTGCTGGTTTTGCTGTTTGTGCTCATGATTTCACATACTTACAGTATACACCTGGAGTGAAACTCTGCAGATTGTCATCAAAACATGGGTGTGAGAGTGTTGGGGGGAGCTTTGTCTCAGGATTATTTTCTACGTCAAGTTATATGCTGCCTATAAAACTGTCTTTTAAACCATGAACATACTTGTTTCAGAATGGTAGCTACAGTACAGTGCTTTGTTTCCTAAATGTCTGCAGAATGATCCCTGGGAAATGCCTGCAAAGTTTTCTTGGGCTGGGCGCATGTTACAACACTGCAGAATTTTTTTTTGAAATGTGGAAGTGGAGCTTGATGCTTCAGTTCAGAACTTGTGTTTGTACATACTGCATTTCTCTAGCTCTGCTATCGAACTAAAGTACTTGCAGAAAGGTTTACTTTGTTGTGGTTGTCAGTCCTGCGGTTGGAACCGAGATGGCCTGTTACTATAATACACTGCATAATCTGTTATTAGCTTTTTGAGTAGTAGATGGTAAATACTCCCAACCCCACCCCACTGTGTGTCAAATAATAAGGGGAGGTAGATATCTGGTTTAATGTATGATACAAGGTAAATGTATTGTGTATTTGAAACTAACCTATGCTGAACATCCCCTGCACAGGGAAATTCTTTGTACTTGATTTTGTATAAAAGCTATAGAAAGAAGATTTCAAAAATACATCATTGTTGCACATCAAGCTGTTCAACAATATGCAATTATGTAATACATGAGCAGTAACAGGGAGAAGCGAGAGCGCAAAATTGGAATTGGATAAGTAATACAACCTGTGTTAACAAATTAGTATACAGGGTCATTGAAATAACCGGAAAGCAGCCCACAGCCCAGAAAGGCTCGCCCTCTGATCTGTCCTTGAAACAAACTTTAAGATGAGCAGTCACAAGATGCAGCTGCAGGATTGCTTATCACTTGGACATTGGATTGCACTAGAGCTTTCGTATTGCACCACTTGGAGGTGGGGGGAGTTAAACAACAGAATCAGTGCAATGTCCGCTCACTGTGCCATCTTGTGTAAGCCAATCTCTGAATTGCGGGGGCTGGCCAGATGGAGGAGGATTGAGCATCCCAATTGATGCTGTCTCCTCCAGTGGGGAAGGAGGGCCACCATCCTCGCTGCTGTACTGCCACCTGGGTGACCACAGGTGGCAGTGCAGTTGAGAGTGCTAGGGGAGGAGAGATACAGGCCAGGAGCTGGAGCATCATGCATGCTTAGTGTGCACATGCCCTTGGCTCCCCTAGCATGCCTGTATACCAAGGGCTGGGCAAAAACTAAGAAAACTGGCCCCAACCTAGTGAGAGGACTCCTCCACTCCTCCCACAGGCTTTGCACTGCCAGCTACAGCTTTGGCTCAGACAGTGCTGGCTTGATTTTCCTTCAGGTGTCTGTAGCTCCTCCTAGACCCTGCTAAAAGAGCCCTGCATTAGCCACAGGGATATGTGTCTGGAGCAAGTTAAGTTCCCGAAAAGGCCGAGGATGAGGTCAGTGATGTAGATGGGGTCAAAGGTGGCCTATTGGAGAGAAGGATGAATATTAGAATAAAAAATCTCTAGATGGCAGCGGTCCGCCTGCAGAAAGGATGCATACAGTCAGTCCTTGCCATAAATGTCAGTGGATTTTTTTTTTTTGTTATGACTTGGTCCTATTGCCACCTGCAAGATGTGAGATCATGTACGAGCCCCAGAATGCCATTCTGTAGTTCACTGAGGCTGGGGCATGTTATGCAGTTGCAGTGCTCAGCTCCTAGGGTGGGTCGGAGGGCACAGGTAATCCAGCTGACCAGAAAGCAGAATTGAGATGGCTTGAAGATGGAAATTCCCCTGGCCACAAGGAAGGGTGCTATCACAGACACTCCAATTGCCAGGATGGAAGGGGAGGAGGAAAATAGGGGGAAAAACAGAAAACAAAATGTTAAACAATGACTGGAGTTCTTGGAAATATTTCAGTTGTATGTGGTTTCTCTCTCTAATTCAGGTGCTGTTTGTAGTGGATATTACATCAGGAACAGTGAAACCTCTCACTAAAGGTAAGTAACAAGCTCAGTATGTGGGACTGAAGATACTGTAGTTTCCCCCCTTCCCCAGTAAAAGGCCAGTATAGCATGGCCTGGATACCCTTTTATTTCTTGGTGAGGTTACAACATCCCCCCTTCCTCAATCCCTTTCCTCACATTCTCTTTGCAGCAGCTTCCAGCACTGGTGGACAGCAATATATTTTTATTTGTTTATTTGAAAATGTTTCACCAGGATGGCAACATGAGCTGTAGCCAGCTCGTTTCCAGAAGCGTCCTGGGGGAAGGGGATTACAAAGATAGGGAGAACAAACAATAATCATAAAACAAGTGCGAACAAGGCTAGCCACCAACTAGTACATACACTTACATGAGGCAAATAAGTGCAGGGTAGAACAAGCACGGAGCCACTATATCAGTTTTGCAAGTACATACGTAATTAAACAATAACAGAAACAAGAGAGATCAGGCACTAACAAGATCAACTAGTATGTTCACATGCATGGCTCTACTAAGTGCAACTTTGAATCTACTAAAGGGGGGAGCGGAAGAAGAGAGAATGGCAAGGTACTGAATCAGACCTGAGGCTGTACTCCTTCAGGATAAAAAGAACCCAGCAAGGTGGTCCAGATCCGGGAAAAGAATGGGAGAGAGAAAGGGAACTGGGGAAAGGAGAGAAACAGGCCTAGCCTGAAACCCTTCAGAATGTTATGAACCCTGCAAGGTGGCCTAGATCAGGAAGGGGGGAGGGGAGGGGAAGTGTGGAGGGGGAATGACAGGGCAGAGGCGAGGGACTGAACTGAGACTATAACCCTTCAGGATGCTGAGAAAATCCTGCGAGGAGGCCCAGACCTGGGAGAAGAAGGGATGAGGGGTGAGGGAGTGGAATGAGGAAAAGAAAAATAGGGCAGTACAAAGCGAGTGAGAAGAAAAGATAAGGGAGGATTAAAAGAGGGAGCAATAGGGGTGTATTGGGAGGTAGATGGTACATGAGGAAAGAATAGAATAAAGACTAGAGTGTGTAGGAAGAGATGGCATGGGATAGAGAGTAAGAGTGTATAGAAGGAGGTGGGAGGTTAAAAACAAGTACAGTTTGGGGAATAATAGTTATGAAGGGCTAAAGAGATAGAAGCTGTGGACGAGGAGCATCTAATAGGAGGGGGAAGCAGGTTCCAGTGTTTAGGGAACCGGTAGGAAAAGGCCTCCTGACCAATGGAGGTGGAGCGATAGGGAATGGCTAGAGTATGTTGAGCAGTGGATCGAAGATGGTGGGAGGAACCGCAAGTAAAGAGGAAAGGTAGGAGGGAAGGGACCCGAACCAGAATTTAGAAGAGAATTTTACGCAATGAGAGAGACGTCTACATTCTAGGGAGGGGAGGGCTAGGAAGTGATACAGGGAGCAGTGATGTGTGCGTTAGGGAGAGTCTAGAGCAAAGCGACAGAAAGCATTAAAATATAGCTGGCTGTATGTGTTCAAACAGTGATAGGTACTTTAAAGAGGTTGTCCAAGATATAGTCTAAGATACAGCAGTGGGCTTTTTAATACCATAGCCCATTACTGTATGGTAGCAAAAGTCTTTTGAGTCAATAAGTGAAAATTCAAAAGTTCCTGTTTGGAAGGGAAGGGATTGTAAATTGAACCAAAGAGACAGCCAGCCGATCCCTTCCACTTCTTGATCTGCCGGCCATGCCCACGCTCAGACGTTTGTGACATCTAACCAGGAGAGCATGGAGATATTCTCAATTGAAAGTCTATGAGGCCAATTTTGAAAGGAACTTATGTACGTTTAAGTAGTCTTTGATATAAATGAAAGCCAGCACTTGACTAATAGGGACCCTATTAGTTAGGTGCTGACTTTCATGTATATCTAAGACTGCATAAATATGAAGTTCTTTTCAAACTCGGCCCTATAGACTTCAGTAAGGCGCCTCCGTGCTCTCCTCCAGTTAGTTGTCACAAAACGTCTGAGGCCAGGGGCGTGGCTGGCAGATAGGGAAGTGGAAGGACTGGCAGGCGGTTCAGTTTATGATCCCTTCCCTTCCAAGCAGGAACTCTTTTGAATTTTCACTTATTGGCTCAAAAGACTTTTGCTACCATCCTGTAATGGACTATGGTATTAAAAAAAAAAAACATTGCTGTATCGTGGACATTTCTTTTAATAGTGTTTTACCATTATAAATCACTTACCTGATTTCAGCCAATCAGCGCACACAGTACCTACAGTGGTGGCTAAACTGAATGAAGTTTGTGTATTTGTGGGCATTGAAACAAACCGCTGGGCTGCGCTTTTAGAATATTACAGGTCTTTAATGCTTTGCAGTGATTTCTACAATAACTATGACATTGCCACAGAAAGTTAACTGCATACTGGGAGTTCTCTCGAACTTGCAAGTACCATACCCTTCAAACAACATGAAGTCTTGCTGTATTCTGACAATTACAATTAGCTACAGCCTTTGAACTGTCCCGGAGAGTATAGGGTTAAATTTCTATGCAGGGCATAGAACGTTGAGCTCGAGCTTGGTTGAAGACTCTGTCTGCAGTACTTTGAATCCAAACCGTCAAGATTCTTTACTCCGCTTCACTGAACAGTCGCTTTCGGAGATTTCTCCTGTTGCTCGATTCAAAGACTCGGTTAAAGTGTCAGTTAAAAGTCTCAGTTTTCCAAATTATTTTACCACAATTTGGTTCACTCTGTCTGCGGTACAGTAAGTACTTAGATAGTGTTTTTTAGATTGTGGAAATTGTAAAAGTCCCAATCGGTTCGGCTGAACCGATCCTTTAGGTCTTTTGATTTAGTCATTTTAGTGTGTGGTTACCAGTTCTTATCAGTTTTAAAAAAAAAACATGTTTTTAGCGTTTTTTTCAAACACCCGTATCACAGTTAGAAACTGGTAAGAGAGTCTTGCCTGGCAGTTGCCGAAAAAAGGGTAAGTTTGGTTAGGTTGGCCATGTCTGAGAAACCCAAGAAAAAACCGGGCCCACTGGGTTTCAACACTGCAGTGAGTGTGGGGGAAGTCTTTGCGAAGGCCGATCCCCACACCACTTGTGTTTACTGTCTGGGGTTTGACCACCTCGATTCAGACTGCCAAATATGTAAGAATTTTCACAAGTCTACCCTGGATAAGAGATTAGGTAGACTTAGGGAGAAGGAGGCCGAGAAATCCGCTAACCCGGAATGCCAGCCTGGTTTGGTTACCACCGAACCAGAAGGAGTGCCCTCTGACCAGGGCGATACTTCTTCGGCCAAGAGGAGAGCTGATCCTGAGGGGTCAGTTCCTACAAAAAGGAAAAGAAAGGAAAAATCTGTCGGTTCGGATCCAGAACTCCATGTTCCGACCGCGGAAGAAATTGCCCGAGCGATTCGAATTGTGGAATCGCTTTGTCCAGTTCCGACCAATCTGGTCCTGGTTGGTAGGGGTTCGGTTTGGTCGGTTCCTCCGGTTCAGGATTATAACCCTGAAGATTTTTATGAACCAGATTTTGAGGAGGGGGACTGTGAACAATGTGAGGATTATGGTGATGAGTGCTTAGAAAGTCTGGATGTGCCTATAGAACCGGACATATTCCCAGACAGACCTTCTGGCGTTTCCCCTCCTAGGCTCTCTGAGTCCCTTCCCCACTTTCTGTTTTACAGGAAGGTGGCAGAAACCCTCCAGCTTTCTATAGAGGAGGCTGTGCAGGCTAATTATATGGCCTATACAGCCAGGTACCAGAAGTCCAGATGGGACACTGTACTGGCACTGGCTAAGCAGGCTTCCCTCCAGCTGGCCAAGGAGCTGGAAGGGGTGGCTGCTGATGGGATCGAGGCATCCAAGGTTTAGTTTCATGCTGCTGTGGACTCCAGTGATGTGTCATTAAGAGTCATGGCTACATCTGTGGCTCTTCGGAGAATGGCTTGGCTCAGATGTACTAGCCTTTGACAGGACACCCAGGCTAAGGCCATGGATTTCCCTGTGGTGAGTAATTCTTTGTTTGGGGAGCAGACAGAGAATTACATGAAGAAAATGGATGAATACAGGACCACTTACAGGATTGCGCAGGCCAAGGAAAGGCAGGCAACTCCTCAAAGGCAGCAAGCCAGGGGCAGGGGCAGGCCTTTTCACAGTCCTTTCTACCAAGCGCAGGCCTCTTCTCCCTTTTCCCAGAGGTGGTTCTTTAGAGGGAGAGGCAGAAGGGGGATGGGCAGGGCTGCATCCACCCCTCAGCCTAAAGCTCCTGCCAAGCAGACACCCTGAGGTGTCAGCACGGGTTGACTCCCCCATACCAGTAGGAGTCAGGCTGACTTACTCTGTCCAGGACTGGAAGTTTGTTACTTCAGACAAATGGGTCCTGGAAGTGATAGGCCAGGGACTGGTCCTCAGCTTCAAAATATTTCCAAAGCTGAGGCCCAGATCGTTTCCACCTGCAAGCACCTCCGAATCCCTTGCCTTGCAAGCAGAGGTTTCATCTCTGTTGGCTCTAAGAGCCATAGAGAGGATGCCTTACCTACACAGGGGCAAAGATCTGTACTCCAGGTACTTCCTTACCCCAAAAAAGACAGGGGAGTGGCGACCCATCCAGGATTTAAGATATCTGAACAAACATCTGTTAAAACCAAAGTTCAAAATGGTGACTCGGGGAATAATTCTTCCCTCTCTAAGGCCAGGGGACTGGCTAGCCTTCCTGAACTTCAAGGATGCCTACTTTCACATTCCCATCAGGGGCTCCCACAGAAAGTACCTCGGGTTCGAATTGCCTTCAGGCCATTATCAGTTCAGAGCAATGCCCTTTGGCCTAGCATCAGCTCCAAGGGTGTTCACAAAGTGCCTGGCAGTAGTGGTGGTCTTCTTAAGAAGGAAGAAGGAAGAAGATTGCAGTGTTTCCATAGCTGGACGACTGGCTCATTGTGGGACAGTCCCCAGACCTAGTCAAGTCAGACCTCCAAGTGACCCAGCAAGTGCTCACTTCCTTGGAGTTTCTTCTCAACCTTTCCAAGTCAGTTCTCGAACCTGTACATCTTCTCACTTTTATAGGAGCAGAGCTGGATACAGTCAAGGTAAGAGCTTTTCTCCCCATGCAGAGGGTTACAGCCATTTCAGAGCTGGCCTCCTCTTTCCGCCTTCTGGTCTCTCGACCAGCAAGGCATTTCCTTCAGCTTCTGGGCCACATGGCAGCTTCTACAGCAGTGGTCCAAGGAGCCAGGTTTCAAATGAGGGACATTCAGTTCCATCTAAGGTCCTTCTGATCCCAAAAGAAGGATCCTCTTACCAAACTAGTTACAGTGATTCAGACTCTGATCCAGGCACTTCAATGGTGGCAGGATCAGGACAATCTCAGGCAAGGGGTTCCTTTCGTCAGTCAACCCCACTCTGTGGTCCTTACCACAGATGCTTCTCTGTTGGGGTAGGGATCCCATCTCGGGGCTCCCATAGCCCAGGGACAGTGGTCCCATCAAGAGTCCCTCCTGCATATGAGTCTTTTGGAGCTCAGGACAGTGTTCCTGGCTCTGCAAGCCTTCTCTCAGTCAGTGCAGAACAAGGTGGTACAGTTCAGGACAGACAACACCACCACCATGTGGTACATCAGCAAGCAGGGAGGCACTCGGTCCACGGCCTTGTGCACAGAAGCCATGAAACTGTGGTCTCTGGCTTACTCTCTGCAGACATCCTTAGTTGCAGTCCACCTTCCGGGAAAGGACAATGTGATAGCAGATGCACTGAGCAGAATCTCCCAGGGCCATCACGAGTGGTCTCTGGATCCCCTGGTGCTAGAAGTGATTTTTTTCCAGGTGGGGCACTCCAGAGATAGATCTCTTTGCAGCCCCGGACAATCACCAACTTCCTCTGTTTTGTTGCAGACCTCCAGTACTGGGCTCAGTCCCTCTGGATGCTCTGGTTCTGAACTGGGAAGGGAAGTTCCTCTATGCCTCCCTCCTTTTCCTCTGTTGTTCAAAGTTCTGGTCAAAATGAGGTCACAATCCTGCAAACTAATTCTGATTGCTCCAGACTGGGCCAGGCAGCCATGGTATCCCCTGCTACTGTCCCTAGCAGTCCATCTTCCCCTGTCTCTTCCCAGGAAGTGCAATCTGTTAACCTCATCTCAAGGGAGGATTTGGTACCCCAGTCTTCAGTCCCTCAATCTCAAGGCATGGCTCTTGAAGAGTTAGAATATGCAAATTTGCATCTGTCCCAAGGGGTTCTGGACATTCTCAAAGCCTCTCGAAAGCCTGCCACCAGAAAAACTTACAACTCCAAATGGAAAAGATTCAGCATTTGGTGTTCCAAGAAGCATATATCCCCAGACACTGCTGAATTGTCTACAGTTCTGGATTATATGGTTAATCTTAATGGTCTAGGCCTCAGACCAGCTACTCTCAAGGTATATTTGTCAGCTGTTTCTGGTTTTCTTTCAGTGGGAAAGCCTTCCTCTCTGTCATCTCATTCTGTATTCTGTAAATTTTTCAAAGGATTGCTTCATACCAATCCTCCTTTTAGGGATCCTGCTCCTGCCTGGGATTTGAATATTTGCATTGCTCAGCTTATGCAACCCCCTTTTGAGCCTATGTCCTCAGCAGAGCTCAAGTACTTGACTTGGAAAACTGTATTTTTGGTTGCTGTTACCTCTGCCAGATGTATCAGTGAATTGCAAGCTCTGTCAGTTGAACCAGACTTCATCTCATTCCATAGGGACAAGGTGGTCCTTAGAACCAATAGGAGGCTCCTACCCAAAGTGGTTTCTGATTTCCACTTGAACCAATCTATGTCTCTTCCTGTGTTCTTCACTGATCATGCTTCCTCAGGAGAGTGAAGGTTACACAGTTTAGATGTTGAAAGAGCCCTTAGTTACTACATAGAATGTACAGAGGGTCACAGGTGTGACTCCCTCCAGTTGTTCCTCACTTATGGGGAAGTAGGTAAGGGCAAACCTGCCACCAGGAGAACTATTGCCAGGTGGATTGTGTCCTGTATCCAATTCTTCTATGAGAAACTGGGAAAAATTCTTCCCCTCAGGCCTGAGGGCTCATTCCACTAGAGGTACAGCTGCATCTCTGGCTGCGGCCAGGGATATTCCCTTGTTAGAAATTTGCCAAGCAGCCACCTGGAAAAAAGTTCATACATTCACCAAGCATTACTCCCTGGATATCCAGGCTCGGAGTGATGCTAGATTTGGCACAGCAGTGCTTCAGAGCCTATTCCCAAAGTAGGTTCTGTCCCTCTTTCTGGGAGGTACTGCTTGGTAGTCTGCAGTTGTCAGAATACAGCAAGACTTCATGTTGTTTGAAAAAAAAAAAATACTCACCTTAGTAATTGTGTTTCTTCTAATGGAGTCTTGCTGTATTCTGACCTCCCTCCCTGCCTCCCCTCTCAGAACCTGTTTTTGGGAAGTGGGTGGGCAGGTGCAGTGTTGCACCCCCAGGGGTGTCTTCAGCATACTTCCTGTTGGGTGCTTTAGTTTGGTTATTAAGAATTTGTTATGCTTTATTACCTGGTTTTTGTTTGTTTTTTTGGTTTCCTGACTTGAGTCTTCCTTTGGGAACCTAGACCGTTAGTTAGTTGCCAGTTGGCTAGTAGAAATTTTACAATTTCCACATTCTGATAGGTCAGTGAGTTTTTAGCTCGTAAGAATCTGACGGTTTGGGTTCAAAGTACTGCAGACAGAGTCTTCAACCGAGCTCGAGCTCAATGTTCTATGCCCTGCATAGAAATTTAACCCTGTATTCTCCGGGGCAGTTCAAAGGCTGGAGCTAACTGCAATTGTCAGAATACATCAAGACTCCATTAGAAGAAACACAATTACAAAGGTGAGTAATTTTTTCTTGTACTCATTGGGGCTGACTATAATAGATGCCTCCTTCCCCCATGCCACCAGTAACTGCTACGGCACTGGACACAGGGGCAGAAAAATGCCCTACTGTATCCACTGGCAGTTGTCTTCCTGCAGTTGCTTTTCTACCACCTCAGGACTACTGTTTGTTTAAATGGCTTAAAATATTTTTTCTTTTCAGGGACCTGTTGGCAGCACTTTAATGGTGCAATGTCTCCTTTATGATACGCAGACAGGCCAGAACCTCTTTCCTACAGGCTTTTACGTTGGCACAGCACTACTTATATCTCAAAGCAGCTGGCTGCTCGTGGCGATAGCATACATTTCATTTCTTGTTCAGAACTGTTGTGTATATAGTTGTGGTAGTTTTCGGGAACATATTTTCTCACTTATTTTACCCCATTTTTGCATGTCTTGTTGCACAGCCTGTTCACTGTATGGTACTTTGAAGTTATTTCATATAGTGTTTTACCTGTTGACTGGGGTTTCTTATCTTTTTTTTTGGGGGGGGGTGCTGGGAGGGTCCACAGGCCCCAGGCCATTTACCTGGGAAATGTTTTACACAGCTGGCTAGGGTGTCTTATGATAGCCTAAAGATTATTTCCTGGAACTCTAGAGGTCTGAATTGCCCTGTTAAATGATGCAAGGTTCTATTCAAACAAAAAATATGTAATGCAGTGTGGCACCATTGCAGGAGACCCATCTGTCAGGGGAACAAAGCGATTTGACTGTGCTGCTTCTGGGGGGGCACCTCCTACCACAGTGACTACTGCACTAAACAGCGGGGCATCACTGTTCTCTGTAGTAATGGTCTTCAGCTAGGTATTCATAGAGAGATTAAAGATACAAAGAGACTGGTACTACTTTTAGAGGGCACCTATCAAGGGGAACCTGTGCTATTTGGTTATTATATATATATATATATATATATATATAATATATATATATATATATATATATATATATATATAATATATAATATATAAATATATATATATATATATACTATATATATATATATATATATAATATATATATATATGTATATATAATATATATATATATGTATATATATATATATATGTGTGTGTGTGTGTATATAATATGTATATATAGGCTCTGAACACCACCGGACTCAGCCTTTTTAACTTTATTCTTGGAGAACTCCCTGGCATCCCAGCAGGGATTATAATTGGGGGGGCTCTCAACTTGGTTCTCTCTTCAGAGTTAGAACAGGACCAGCGAATAGGTGGAAAGTTGCTGTGGCAGCATATATTACATCTACTTATAGCAGAGCTGGCCTCAGAGATACTTGGTGTACTCTCCATCCCACGGAACAGGATTTCACATTCTATTCATCTGCCCATGACACATACAGTAGACTGGATATGGTATTTATGTCACAGGACTTGGTAACCCGTACTTGGGGGGACGACAGTGGGTAACATCTAATATCTGACCACACCCCAGTGATGATGATCCTGTCTTTAGCCTGGGGTAGACTCTCAGGACCCAGAAACAAATGGTTCTTAAACACCACTGTTTTACAGTAGGGCAACTTTTTGGCCTAGCTGAAAAAAGGTACTACTCGAAATACTTTATGCCTTAATGAAAATTCCTAACACCACTATGGCCACACAGTGGAAAGCTGTGAAGGCAGTCATACCTCTCAACTTTTTGTCTCCCAAATGTGGAACATTGCCTTTCAAAATGTGGAACAAATGAGCAAAATGTGGAACACTTAATCAAATATTTACCTAGGAGGCTCAGAACACTGTTAAAATGTTTGCATTTATGTTTAGAGAGTCTGTTATTAATTGAGTAATATATTTTTTGCAACATTTACTACAGATTTTTGCTTTAAAATGTAAATGCTGAATGGGGAACAAGTCCTCACAATGTGGAACAGGGAGCTTTTGTGAAGTAAAATGAGGAACGTTCCTCGTAATGTGGTACAGTTGAGAGGTATGAAGGCAGTTATAGGAGAGAAATTGATGGCACATTCCTCCAGATTTAGGAAAGAGAGGGATCAACTTACCCACCAAAAGGAGGGTGAACTGAAAAAGCTTGTACATGACTGTCGGTCCTCATCCTCCCACCTGAGGCCTTTTCTGTGTCCCCATATCACTGAGGCCAGGGCTGCTCTAGAGGAAACCTTTCAGTATAGAACCAAACATGCACTGTTCCATCTAAATCAAACTTATTGGGAAGCCGAGGAGCAGCCTGGAAACCTACAGTTCTACGGGCGTGGATGTGGTTCACTGTCCACACTCGGGCAGTTCCACTGGAATAGCTGATTTGCTGTACATCTTTAAGCTAAGCTTCTCCCACTACCTGGGTGGTATAGACCATGACTCTTTCCCATGACATCAGATCTTTCTCTCCACTGAAAGAAAAGGTCACCTCCTTCGCAGCTCTTACTTAGAATCATAGTGCACCATAGGCAAACCATTCTTTGAAGGTCTTCTAACTTGAGCATCTTCTTTCCTTGTTCTCTTCGACTCCATGATGTCACCGAAGATGGAGCAACAGAAGCTGGGGTTCCAGTTTTGCATTTGGTTCTCTCAGAAGATGTTGGTCATTGACCTGCATGACGTGTGTGTACTGCCTGAGTAGTCAGCATGACATGACTGGGTGTGGCCTCTGTCTGTCCATGCTTCCTGAGTCCCTCGAAGATAGGAAGCTCTGTTTCTTTCTGGCTCGACCTCTGGAACAAGTCCAAAGGGCTGTGCTATGGGCTGCAAGAAGGCCTTGGCTGTGTCTGTCCAGCAGCTTGCAGCTCGAAAAGCAAAATTGGTGTCTGCTGTGGTGGGCACCTCCTCGATCTTTGCACTGTTCCCAGCTGAGGCCAGCATTGGAGGGTCCTTCACTGGAGGTTTCTGGGACATGTGTTTGGCCCTCCGAACCTTGGGAAAAGACCTGTCTACCATGGTCCCAAACATAAGCATAGGCAACGCAGGTTGTGGGACTGGGAGTGATTGAGGTCTTCTCAGTCCCTTGACCACTCAATGATGGTCAAGTACCCTTAAGTCGAGGGGAAGGTCGAGGGCTCTTCAGTACCCCGTAGTCTGTTGACTTTGATTTTAGTCAAGCAGGCCATGGAGATTTTCCTCGAGCCTGTCGACTGGCTGTTGGATGAGGTCAGAGTCCATTTCTCATACTCCATTGCTCCTGGTCCTCACTCAGGAGGACATGGACAGGTCAGTATCCCCAACCGGCCACTGTGGTAGCAGCCTCCACTGGCAGTTGAGTCTTCTGTGCCTGTCCTGATCAATGTAGGTGAGCAGTTAGTGTGCCTTAACCAGCCTGAAGGCTCTCCTCAACGTCAATCGTCCAATCAGCAGTCAAGATCATGGTCGAGGTCTTGATCGAGGCGCTCTCACCCTCATACCTGCTTGACCAAAAGGTGTTGCCCTTGACGTTTCTTGACTTCTTGTCCTTGGGCAAGGAGAAGCACTGTTGCAAGTTGAACAGGTGGTTTGAGGAGCTCCTTTGGCAACAGCGGGCCATTGTGGGATAGGATAGGGCTCTACCATCAGGACCACCGGTCACCTGGCAGCTGCCAGTATTGCCTCTGCCAGTCCATGCAATGCAGTGGCTTCCTGCATCTGTTTCTCAACCCTTTTGGTGGAGCTGCCACCACCACCGCAGTTGAAGATGGGTGCTCTGACCAAGGAGGCCGGTTGTCAGTGCAGACCACTCAGGGAGATGATAGTTGAGTGGTCCGTGACAAGAAGCGGTCAAGAGTCATTTGCAAGGAGTCCTTGGATGACTCCAACCAGGAGTCACATGGCCTCCTCTGGGACTCTGCTTCTCAGCAAGGGATCAGCTGAGGAGTTCTCCACCAAGCATGGCCCAGTGTCTTTCAGGGTGCTTTTCTGATATATTATCAGAGTCCTTGTTAGTCCTGTTGGAGCCAGATCAAAAAAAGAGCTAAGCATCCCTTTACTGATATTCTGAGTAAGGATGAATCCCTGGGGATTGCCTTTCCCATGGCTGATGCCGTTTTGCGACCGGCCCTAGAGCTTTGGCAGTGTCCAGCATCCTGCTTGGCACCTTTTACCTCTATGGTCCACAAGTATGCGGTCTCCACAGGGTCCCATTCGGAGATCTTTCAACAATTAATCTTCCCCATTTATTCCCTCCTATGGGTCTGTAATGGAGGCAGTTTGATCCCATGGAGCAAAGTCTGTTGCATTCTACAGCCTGAGGGACCTACAGTGCCAACACCGACAATGAGGCAGATGTAATGACATGGCGTTCGTGGGCTGGCCAGTAACTGACGACAGCACCCACCTTCCTCATTTCTGTTTTCCCACTGTGATGTGCACACTGCAGGAACACCTAAAGTCATCATTGCAACTGCATTGCCCTCCTTCCTCAGTTTGATATGCTGCCATTTGTTCGACGCTTTACCTCGGCACCGTCGTCTCTCTGTGTGCCATCTTTATTATTTTCTTCTCTTAGTGCAGCACCGAACCTTTTCTCTTCTGTTTTTTTTTCTTATTTTTCTTGCGGCACCATACCTAATTCTGAGTAGCATAGACAGAAGTCTTCAAAGAAGAAGAACAAGGAGACCTACTCTAGGCAAGCAGTGAACTGCAAGCCCAGACTCCAAAGTCTTCCCCCTCACCAGAACTGGCTCTGCCCCTTGGGCAAAGCCCAGGCTCCAGGAGAAGAGGTGCCAGAATTGGTGCTGCAAATGGCCTTTCCCATCCCCATCCCTACCCTCTTTTCATCCTACCTCATCCCCCCTTCCTCTACCCCTCCACTCCCCCCTTCCTCCCCTCTGTTTCCTCACCTTGTTCTCTCCCTCTACCCCCCTCCCGTGGGTCTTTTCGTGCACAAGCTACATTGTGGCAGCTCCCTCTTTGCTCTTATTTTGCTCCTTCCATCCCCCCAATTCACTCCTATCCTTCTCTCCTTGTAATCCCATCGACTCCTATTCAGACAAGGCCATTGGCTGCACTTGACACAATATTTATCTTGCCATATTATTCTTTTGTTTATGTAATTAATTTCCTCACGTTGTACTACTTACAGAAACTATTGTCATTTGTTATTCTTGTGACTTGATGTGTAACCTCTGTAAAAGAGCCCTTTGGCGCAAAAGTCTTTCCGATTTGTTAAATAACTAACTAAATAAATAAATGATGGCCCCCCCAATGCATCAGTGCTCCTGTGGGGAACACATGACTGTCCGGGAACAGTACGACTCCTGTTGAGCCTGCCTTGGTGCCGACCATGACATGGACAGGTGTGATGCTGGCACTATCCTGGCCAGTCCACAGCTGTTGGCCTCTCGTTTACGGGCCGGGTTGACAAGCCCGCTCCCCTGGAGAGGTCCCCTGAACATTCCCGCAGCCCTGCAGAGGATCTGGTCTGGACTCACATGACCCTCATCCACCTCCTCTGACCCTTCCTCCCCCAGGCGTTTTTGGTCCTCTTAACCCTCTGCCCAGGGACTAGTTCAGGGTGACAGCTGGTGTGTTCTTGCAGTACCATCTTAGGGCTGATCAGGCCATTTTCCATCCAGAAGTCCCAGCACCACTTCCTCCTGACTACAGCTCATCCTTCCACTTCCTCCTGTGAAGAAGAGGACACCTCTGTCCACCTCTCCTCCGACACTGAGTACACCCAGTACCAGCAGCTCCTAGGAGAGATGATGTAGGTTCTGAGCCTGCACCATTTTGCTTGTTGCAATACTGCTACCCTGGCACTGTCGTTCCTTGGGGATTACAGCAGAGACTCTACAGTCATCCCGTCATGGTCTTGGTCTTTTACTGAGATGTCCAGGCACATCTAGCTCTGTCCATCTGCTGCTTCTTCAGCCCGAGGGACATCCAGTGCAGATGTTGCACTCCCATGGGGTCTTCAGGTGCCATGCTACATCCTTCTTCTGGGATCCAACTCCTGGACACCCTCTCTGGCCCTCGACACCCGGTGCATGACCTCCCCCCTGACTCTGACTCTGTGGAGTTTGATGTCTGGGTTAGATGGGTTTTCTTGGCAACACACATCATAATGTGCATTTCAGCACATTAGGCCCATCAGTTGGCTGATGGCAGGTGTCTGTGGACGACGTTAGGTCAGCTGTTAGTGTCACTGCTAGATAGCGAGGGACTCAGACAGGCTATTTGCCTTTCCACCGAGGGCCTGGAGCTGGTGAACACAGTCTGCATTTGCCTGACAGTGTGGCTTCACCTTTCCTGGTTGGCACCTCTGGCTTGGCATAGCGTACTCAGCTTGTGATTCCAGGGAACAGGCATTTTCTCCCATAGGGTCAGACATGAGCTGTCAGGATGCTTTCCTGTTCCCACTCCACGAGAGCCTCCATCTGCCCCTGACCAGTCTTGGGTCTCACCAGATCCATTAGGAATCCCTGCCTTTCTATGGGTACTCACGGATGGCTGAGAGAATAACCATTTCCCTTAGGGTGAGCCAGCTCTGCCCTTCTTGGGTGGAAGGCTTGGTACTCTGACCCATAGGTGGTAATAAATGGTGAAGATTGTTTCTTGGAAGATATGAGAATTACGTAGTCACTGTAATTCTTGATGTTCCAGAATATTTTCATCTATTATCACGCCCGTCCACCATCTCCCACTCAGATAGGAGCCAGCACCTCTAGTCAGCTCATTCTGTGTCTATTTCTTCCTATACCTTTGCCACTCCCTTTCATGGTTTCAAGGGTTTTCCTCTGCTCTGCAGAGCCCTTGCCCCCTTGTGTTTAAAAAAAAAAAAAAAAAATGGGAATAAGGGAGAAAGGCCCATTTTTGGGGGTTCAGATCCTGCTTGCCCACTGTGTTGAGTACCAGGGGGCAATCTCCCATAAGAAGGCATAATTTCTGTCAAGGGAAATTGTTGCGGGAAGGAACAGACCTTCTCAGCTGTTTCGAACTGTAGACAGGCTCTTACATCCTGCCCGTCTACAGTCGAAAAAAGCCTTTTCATCCAATTTATGGTGAGGAGTTTGCTCTGTTCTTCTCTGACAGAGTGTTGGCCATCTGGTCGGGGATTCCGCCAGTTAGGCATTCGCCTAGCAGTGGTCGGGCTGGGGGAATAGAAGCACTCCACCTGTCTGGGAAGAGTTTAGGCCAGTTGAGGTATCCAGTGTGACTAAGGTGATCTTACAGCAGAAGCACACATTTTGTGAACTGGACCCAGCCCCGACATGGTTCTTAATGGGATGTGTTGAGGCTGTTGGCCTGGTGTTCACCAGGATTGTCAGGTACTCGATGGCAGAGGGGATTCTCCTGGCTGCCTCGAAAGAGGCACCGGTGAGGCTTCTCCTTAAGAAACCTTCCCTTTACCCTGATGTCCTGGCAAATTACCGTCCTATCTCCAACCTGCCTTTTTTGAACAAAGTTTTTGAGAAGTTAGTGGCACAACAGCTTGAGGATCACCTGGTGTCTTCGGACATTTATGAGCCATTTCAGTCAGATTTTCGGGCTAGACACAGCACTGAAACAGCTTTAGTGAGGGTGCGTAATGATCTGCTCTGGGCTAGAGACAGAGGAAACAAGTCAGTTCTTGTACTCCTCGATCTCTCCTCAAGCCTTTGACACTGTGGACAATATAGTGTTATTGGATTGGCTCTGTGAGTTTTGTGGACTCACGGGTACTGTCATCAGGTGGCTTGAGTCCCATCTCTCAGACAGGGTGCAGCGGGTGGTGATGGGGAATTTCTCCTCCTCCTCCTCAATGCCTCTGTCCTGTGGAGTTCCACAGGGCTCGATCCTGTCACCAATGTTGTTTGCAGTAAATGTGCTGCTCCTGGGTAAGATCATTCAACAATACAGTGTGGTGTTTCACTGCTATGCAGATGATACCCAACTGTATTTGTCATTTGCTCCTGGAACATCAGGAGCTGTGGATGTGCTTAACAACTGTCTGGCTAAAATCAATGACTGGATGGCTTCCAGCTCGCTGAGATGCAGCCCGGCCAAGATGGAGGTGCTGGTGATCAAGCAGCTTAATCTGGTTCAAGGTCAGTTGGCATTCATCTGTATCCCCCTCCCCCGGGTCGTGCCTGAAAATAGGCAGGATTTGTCTAGTGCACTTACCCGGTCAACAAAAGCTAAATAAATAAATGATAGGTTGCTGCCTGGGGCTGATTCTGGCCTTGTACTGGGTTCTACCCCATTGACAGCTTCCCCGAGGGTGCAAAATCTGGACGTGATCCTTGACAGCAGACTGACTTTCGAAGACCAGGTGTTGTCTGTAGTCAGTAGTTATTTTTACCATCTATGGAACATTGTCCGGATTAAGCCCCTCGTTCCGCCTGAGGACCTGCCAACGCTAGTGCACGCCTTTGTTTCCTCCAGGCTCAACTACTGCTATGCTTTTTACTTCGGGGTCCCTCCGCAAACTGCAGCTAGTGCAGAATGCAGCAGCTTGGTTACTGACTCGTCTTTCTAGGTCCAGTCACTTGACCCCTGTTCTGTGTGCCCTGCACTGGCTGCTGGTCAGGTAGAGAGTGCTTTTCAAGGTGGGGCTTCTCACCTATAAGGCCTTAAGTGGACTGGGCTCTAGCTGTCTGTTAGAGCTTCTGACACCGGTGACCTCTGCTCGCTCCCTCCGAGCCTCTTCGAGGGGCCTCGTGGATGTTCCCAGGGTTCGGCTCATGACTTCTGGAGATCGTGCTTTTAGCATTTCTGGGCCATCCCTGTGGAACGCACTTCCATCTGCAGTCCGGGAGGCCCCCTCAGTAGAGGTGTTTAAGTGGAGGTTGAAGGCACACCTCTTTGGCCTGGCTTTTAATGAATACTGAATTTTAACATGTTGATCAGTAACTGTTTATGATATTTTATTAGTTTAAATTGTTTTACATTTAAGTTATTTTAAATTGTGTTAATGTAATTTTATATTGATGTATTGTATGTTTATTATGTATTTCTGTGAGGCTCCCAGAGCCTCTGAGAATAGGCGCCATACAAATAATACTTGCCTTACCTTAAAAAGAAAACTTTTTTTTCTTAAGGGAATTTTCATTCCCTTTCCTTCTCCATCCTCCTCCTTTTTTGCCCCAGATTTCCAGGCTTCTTTTCCTTCAGCTGGCAAGCTTGTCCTTTGTGCCTCAATCCTCTATGGTTGGGCAGTCTAACTATCTTGCTCCCTTTGTGGCTGCCTAGGCCTTTAGCCTGGAGGGCAGGACGTTGAGAGTATCCCTACTCCAAAGTCTTCTGTTTTCCTTGCCTCGGGGGAGTGGCAAAAGGACCTCTTTTCTTCCTGTATTTATCTTATTTTTGTATCATGGTACGAGATCTTTCTTCAGTCCCCTTTTTAATTTTTCCTCAGGTCTTTCTTATCCAGCCAGAGCCCTTTACCAGGGCTCTACCCTTTTGCTCTCCTGCTAAGTGGTTGTAGGCTCTGGCTTCTTTCTTTTTATCCACTGCCTTAAGCCCATAGGCCCAATTCTTAGTTTTCTGTAAGTTGATAGTCATGTTCTAGTCTTTCTATGATTTTATATCCTATATCCTTTTCCTGTCCCTTTGGGCTAACTTTCTTAGTCCCCCTTGCGCTTGCTCACTCACTCACTCACTCACTCTCTCACTCTCTCTTTTTTCCTCCCACTTGTTTCTCTCCTGGCAATCAGAACTAAAGAAGGTGGGGGGCTGGTGTCGGTAACTGGTCAGCCTGTGAGCACCACATCATTACATCTGCCTTGTGAGCAGAGCTTGCACCCACGTAGGTCCCTCAAGCTGTAGAATGCAAAAGATTTTGCTCCATGGGGTTCTAGTGCCTCTGGCACAGATCCATAGGTGGTAATATATGGTGATGATATTCTGGAAAATCAAGAATTACATTGAGTACATAATTTTCATTTTTCAGATCACCTCTCCGTGGAGGGACTTCTGACTGATTGAGTTTTCTGTAAATCAGGGAAACCAGGGGGATGAGGACAAGCCTCTGGACAAGGAGTGTTCTATGGTGGACAACGCTGCTAAAAAGGTATATGCTGCGGTGTGCTTGGGTCTTCATCAGGCTAGTTATGTCCTGATGATGGCCAGTTTTGGTCACTCCCTGGTGGGAGTCATTGACACAATCCTCCACCTTCCATCTGAGCAGCAGTCGACGATAAAGGTCATCACATGCCATCATCAATCGCTGTCTAAGCACCAGCTCCAGATGACCATGGACATGATCGATTCATGTGCCTGTGCCATGGCAGGGGCCCTTTCCATGTGTCATCTCACCCACAAAGAGAAGTCCAGTGCCACCCTGGATTCTGTGACATTGTCCCAGAAGGAGCAGAAAAAGAAGCCTAAGATACAGACTTTCCAGTACTTATTCTTCCAGCCACAGCTTGCTCAGCAGCAGCCCCAAGGGGCAGTACCTTGTCTGACACCCCAAGCCCATGTCTGGGGGACAGGGTCCTAAGAAAGTGGGGGGCAGAGGGTGGTGGTACCCCTCCGGCTACAACCATCAGTGCCTCAGCAAAAGCTGCTCAGTGATGGGTTGTGGGGTGTCATCCCTCCACCTGTCCTGTCCCTGTCTACGCTCCCCATAAGAGATTGACTGTTTCACTTCTTGCCATGTTAGTCCCCTATCACAACGGACAAGCTGGTGTTGAACGTAGAGGGCAGAGGGTTGCTTCTGGACTTCGAGGCTCTACCGTCTTATCACCTCTCTGTGCCTCGGAAGACCAGGGTGTTGCAAGACATGCTGTCCATCCTTCAGGAGGACATTGTTCAGCTGCTTGAAAAAGGGGTAAAAGCCCTTGTTCCAGGTGCTCTGGCCAGTCAGGGTTACATTTCCAGGTACTATTTGGTCCTGAAACGGATGCGGGGAGCTGGTGCCTCATTTTGGATCTGCACGATCTGAACTAGTTCTTGCAGAAGCTCAAGTTCTGGATGGGCACTATGAATCAGATCATTCTGTCTCAGGAGCGAAACAGGATGCCATCCAGAGGTGGCTGATCCCCAAACACCTGGAGGAAGGAATCCCATTTGTCTGCAGAGAACTGACCGTCATCCCCACGACGGACATGTCTTTGGTGCAGCAGGCAGCACACCTGGGAGACCACAGAGCCCGAGGGTTGTGGTCACCCTTGGAGTTCCATCACCGCATAAACCTGCTGGAGCTCCGTGCAGTGTGGCTTGTGCAGACGGAATTTGCTCCTCTGGTCAGGGGTCAGGTCATGCAGGTCCTGATGGACAACACCACAACCATCTTCTACCTGAACAGGAAGGTTAGAACACACTCTCTTCCTTTGTGTTGGGAAGCTCTCTGCATCAGGACCCTCATGCACAGCTTGGGTGATCTCCTGGTGATCCATTTTGCGGGAGTTCATAGCTGGCAGATGCTGTCAGCTGGATGGGAGAAATGTCACGAGTGGTCCCTGAATCCAGAGGTGCTGATTCACCTGCTCTCCCTGTGGGGCACTCTTCTGGTGGACCTGTCTGCCTTCTGGGAGAATGCCAAAGTGAGGCTGTTTCATGCCCACCCCAACCCCCCAGTCTGCGACACTGCTGAGTGATGCTTTTATGAGGCCCTGGACCTCAGGCCTTGTGTATGACTTTCCTCCCTTCCCCTTGATTCACAAGGTAGTGGTCAAGGCCAGGGAGGAGACGGAGCAGATGATTCTAATAGCTCCAGACTGGCCAAGGCAGTTCTGGTACCTGGATCACCTAAGTACCAGAAGCAGACCTTTGTGGTCACTGACACTTTGCCCAGATCTGCTGAGCAGACAACAGAGGATGATCTTCCTGGACTAGAAGTCTTCACCATTCATTCACACTAATGGGACTACGCTGGAGGCGCTAGGACCCAACAGGAGCCAAAAATCTTCAGGAGGGCCACGCTGAGGTAGGACCATACATGCATGGCACCGCGAAGCTGGCTCATGCCTGTATAGGCTTTCTCGGCGATGACCCTCCAACTGCCTCAGATCCTTTTCTCCCACTGTCGAGTGCACTTCAATGACAATGTCGCTCGCCTGCCAAGAGTCAGACTTCTGATCTGTACCACAGCTTTTAGTCGTTCAGTTCGTTAATTTTAAATGCTTTTCTTGTTTATTGTTTAAAAAAAAAAGAAGAAAGAAAATTTCTCTCAGCCCTACCCATCGACAGAGTCGGCCATGGATGGTCTCGGTGACAGTAGGGTTTCTTCCTCAGAAGGCTGCTCTGGCAGCGGGACTGTGTCCGATCCACCGCTCTCTCCCGGGGGTGGGGGGGTGTCCAACCACAGGCAATCCGGTGTCTAGGAAAGAGGACAGTCCTCCCGTAGATGCAAAGAAGCTGGCCCAATTTCGATCTAGGTCGAGAACCTGGTGCCGCTTGACCTCAGGCTCTTCCTCTTCCCGTTGGAAAAGAAAGAAGTGGTACCCCTCGAGGTCACCCTCTAGTATGTCTGTCAGGGAGTCTGCAGTAGTTGAGAGCCCTCCGGGTTTCCCAGTGGCTTCGGCTCTAGACAGCCTGGACTCTCATCTCTGGGGTCCTTCTCTGTCCCGGGGGGGGGGTTCTGGTGGACAGTTTCATCTTTGGGCAGCTCTTTAGAACAATGGGTTCAGTGTTGGCTCTTTTGCCCTTGCCGGTGGTTCCAGTGCCGAGACCTTCGGGCTTTGGCACCACTGGGCCACGGCCGGGGTTTTTGGTCCGGGATTTGTGTTGGGTGCTTTTTCTGGTGCCGACACTGTCTACTCTGATCCCATGTGCCTACCCCCATCACACTTCCCCACAGGAGCTGGCACAGGTACCACTCCTCCACCTCCTTCCAGGGATGACCGTTTTCCGGGTTCCTCGACTTCGGTGCTGCGTGCAGTGCCGTCTTCTTTGGTACCATGTGCGGTGCCATCAACTTTGGTGCCATGTCGGGGTCTTCTTGGCTGGACTGGTTTCCGGAACCAGGTGCCTTCCGGTCTATCCTTTACCCAGGTTGGCCTTGCTGGGGCATTTCCTGTTTCTATGGGGTGGATGTGGAGCATGATGAGTCTGATCTGGACCTCATAATTCTGACAGTGGCAAGATGACTTGTTTTGCAGCCTGGATGTGAACTCCTTGTCCCAACTGAACTCTGGTTGAAGCCATGTCTTTTCAGTCTCTCCTTAAGACATGGGTACTGATCTGGCTCTGCAGATCTCCGATGTAGAGCTGGGGGGGGGGGTTTGACTCTCAAGTTCTCCTTATTCAAGAACATTACGCCCTCTGCTCACTCTCCTTGACATCTTGTTGCACGCGGTGTGGGAAAGGCCAGCTCTGATTCCTGTGATGCCCTTCCCAGGGAGGGGCACTTTTTAGCTCTCAACCCTTTGCAGATACTATGGTTGTCAGAGCAGAGAATGAGGCTGTTCTCTCACAGGGGTCCACAACTCTTTCTATCAACAGGAGATCTTGCAAGATTGATATATTGGGGAAGCTAGCAGTTGCTGCTGCAAAATCTCTGTGAAGGCATACGCAACCCCATTAGTCGTGGAGAAAACAAGATCAAGGCACAGGGCCTGAAAGTGCCAAGTGCCACTCTCTGAGACATTAGTACGGGTCCATCTCAACTGCTTGAGGTGGAACTTCACCCTGTGGTGAGAGGTTGTCTGACTCACTTTTGGTCTATGGCAGTTTATAGCAATAGACAAGTGGGTCCTCTGAATTTTGTGGAAGGGGTACTTCCTCAACCTCTCTGAGACTCCCCCAACTGTCCCCCCCAAGCATCAGCCTAGTCTCCCCACTTCACAGTCAGACTTTCTCACGTCAGAGATTCAGGGTCTTCTTCATGGTCTGTAGTCTGGTAAGTCGTTCACCGGCCCCTCCAGCCAGCACCCAGCCTTGGCTGATAAGTTGCTCGCCGGCCCCTCTGGCACGTGCCCAGCCCTAGCTGGTAAGTTGGGTGCTGGCCCCTCTGGCGACTGCCCGGATCCCACTGATAAGTCGTTTGCTGGCCCATCCGATGAGTGTCCAGCTCTAGCTGTCAAGTCACTCACTGGCCCAGCAACTGCCCAGCTTTTTCTGATAAGTCACTCTCCAGCTTCCCTGGTGAGCGCCCAGCTCCGGCTGGTAGGTAGTTCACCAGTCTTCCCTGCAAGTGCCCAGCATCGACTGATAAGTCAGTCGCCGACTCCAACGGTGAGCGCTCAGCCCAGGATGATAAGCAACTCGCAGGTGCTGCCGGCGAAGTGCTCAGCCACGGAGCTTACATTGGACCCCATGTCTGGCCCGACATTGGTCCTCCAGATCGGCGTCTGCTGCCACTTCATCCGCAATCACCCAGTCGGGGGTGCCTCTCCTGAGAGTCCTCCCTTTCAGTGTTTTCGGCAGAGTCCCTGAACTCCGCTGTGCTGTGGGCGCTGATGGAGGGGGAGCGACCGCCAGTTTTTCCCAAACCCTGGTGCCGGTTTGCCTTTCCCTGGCTGTCTCTCAGTACTCCCAGGTCCCTGCGCCTCGAGGCTCCCCCATCTGGGCCCTTTTACTCCCCCCCCCCAGACATCTGTTGGTTTTTTGGGGTGGACACTGGACCGTCCCCCGAAAGTCCAATATCAAGTCTGACTTCATCGACCCTCAAAATCCAACGGGGCCCCATCGTCAGAGCCTTCATCAGGTCTTCTGACGCAGGGTTTTCCCATGCCTGGCTACCCCCCCTTTTGGGTCTCCACTGGCAGAGTTCCCGACGCCGAGGTGTCTTACGTCGGCTCACCCGATGCTGGGTTTTCCCTCTCCTTCGTTGGTTTGCCCGACCTCAGATTTCCAACCACCAGGGTTTCCGACGTTGGGTCACCTGTCTCCAGGTTTTACGATGTCGGCCTCCCTGATGCGAGATCCTGCACCTCCACCTTCCCAGTCACAGGTGGGTTTGCCACCCTTGTTTCAGTTTTGGTAGATCTAGACCGACAGGCAGTATAGTCTAGTGGTTTCCAGGCATCTACCTGTAAAAATGTTTTGCCTGTGTCAGGGGCCTTCCTAGTTGGCCCCTTTCTCATTTTTATGCTGATCAGTCAGGCTTCCTCCTTGGGTGCCCGATTCGGATCAGGAGGTTAGGCACCAGTCGCGCCAGGCTTTGGGCGACTACTCTGCTTGGGTCTGGAGATGGGGACTCTAATTCTTCTCTGGACTCTGTCTCCAATCCGGGACTCCTTGTCAGATTCAGAGCCCCATATGAGGTGGCCCATTCGGTGGTTTACCAACATTCATTCTGGGCCTGCTGAGAACCGAATTTGGTTCAGAAACATAATTCTGGATTGCACACACCATATGCACGGCAGAGATCTCTTGCCGTCATGCCCTCTGGGCCGCATACGATGCAGCTGAGGCTTCTGTCAGCAGCATGGCGACTGCAGTCTGCTTACACAGACAGACAGGGCTGTGAATGTTGGGTCTTGCACACAAGGTCAAATTGGCCATACAGGATGCTCCCTTTAGGGGGTCGGTTCCTTTCAGAGATGATGTGGAGGACATCATCACCGGCTTGCAGACTATGTGCCAGATTTGCGTCCAGTGAGAACGATGCTTCCCTCTGGACACAGGCTGAGGCATTCCTTTCATTGTCAACAGTGCCAGCAGGCCAAGCAGTGGCCGACCAGACGTCAGGTCACATGTCAGCCTACCTCAGTGACAGCCACTTCCCTGGCCAAAGCCTAGCGCTCCTCCAAGTGAGCTGCTCGAGAACCTCCTGCAGTCCCCTGTCTCACAGCCGGGGCTCCCGCCTCTGCCGCCAGTTCAGGGGAACCAGTCGAAGACAGATTTGTCAACCACCTGTCAGACTGGCAGGTGATGATAACTGACTCTTGGGTCCTTCAGCTAGTCGCTTAAGGCCACACCATAGAATTCCTGGAGGGTCCGCCAAAACACCCTCCAGGTCAGTCTTCTCCCCTAGAAATTACTATCTTCTCATAGTGTCAGGGATCAGGGCTCTTCTGGAAAAGTCAGCAATAGGGCCCATCCCTTTTTATCAGGAGGACAATGGCTACTACTCCCATTTCTTTTGGGTCCCCAAAAGTCGGGCGATCTAAGACTACCTTCATATCTCAGGTCTTTCCTTCACATTTCCCCTTTGGCCTCACCTATGCACCCAGGGTGTTTACCAAGTGCCTTGCGGTGTTGGCTGCGTCTTTATGCCACCAGGGTCTGTTTGTGTTCCCATACCGGGACAGCTGGCTTTTAGCAGCCCCATTGAGGCACAGCCTCCTGGTTTCCCTGTGCAAGACCCTGGAATTGCTTCTTCAGGTGAGCATTACGGTGAATTACCCCAAGTCTCACCTTACCCCATCCCAGTTTCTCCATTTCATTGGTGCGGTGCTGGACATGCTTCAGGGTCGAGCAATCCTCCCATTGGGCAGGGTGGACACTCTGCAGCAACAGGCCAGGTCAGTGGCTTCCAGCCATTGAACCACTGCCCGAGTGGTCCTGCGTCTTTTGGGATTTATGGCTGTGGCAATCCCTAATGTTCCTCTAACCAGGATCCACATGCGTGTCATGCAAAAGACGCTCAGGGTCCAGCGGGATCAGAAATCAGACAGCCTGGATCATAGATCCTGAGTGTCAAGGCCCACGCAACAGGATCTCCTCAGGTGACAGGATCTCATCATTCTCAGCTGAGGGTTCCTCTTTCAGTTTCCCCCTCTGGACCAGACGTTGACCATGGAGGCCTCCAGTCAGGGCTGGAGTGCTCTTCTAGGAGACCACAGTACCCAGGGATCCTGGTCACAGCAGGAGCTGTCTTTGCACCTCAACATGCAGGAAATGAGGGCAGCGCTACACACCCTTTAGGCCTTCCAGCCCTTTCTTCTCCCAGGCCCACTTCTTGTCCAGTTGGACAATATGTGTGTGGTATGTTATCTGAACCAGCAGGGAGGAACACGATCGTGTCCCTTATGCAGGGAGGTGATGAGGTTATGGAACTGGCAGTCCAGCACGATCTCCAACTGACGGCAGTACATGTCCCAGGAGTCCAAAACGGCCTGATGGACATGCTCAGACGCACTCAGTCAAGGGCACACAAGTGGGAACTGAGGCAGTCAGTTGTCAAGACATTTTGAGTTTTGGAGTTGCCCAGACCTAAATCTGTTCACTTCCTTATACAATGCAAGACTACCCTGTTATCTGCTCGCTCGTTCCAGGGCATGGTGTTTTCTGGCTAGCTGCACTATCTCTCTGCTGGACAGGGAGGTTCTTGTAAGCCTTTCCTTCTCTTCCTGCTAATACAGAGGGTACTCCTGAAACTGCAGGAGGGAGGGGCTCACATGATCCTGATCGCCCCATAGTGGCCTCGCCAAGTATGGTTTCCTCTGCCTCAGCAGCTAATGATGGACCCTCTAGTCCCTCTGGCCCTCTGTCAAGACCTTCTGACCCAGGAAAAGGGCAAATCGGTCCACCCGGGTGTCAAGTCCATTCCCTTCACAAGTGGCACCTGCTGATATAGCTGCATCACGCTACGGGGTATCTGCCAGAGTAGCCCAGGTCCTTGTGGAGACCACAGAGCCATCTGCAAGAACAACCTATGCGATGTAAATGGCAGAGGTTTTCCATTTGGGCAGCATCCAAGGGTTGGGACCCTTTTCCCTGCCCAGTTCCACAGGTCATGATGTCTCTGTTGCACCTCTCAGACCTTGGACTCATCTGTTCTCCTCTGAAGGTCCGCCTGTCGGCCTTTTCTGCCTACCATACTCCGGTGGATAACATAACCTTGGCTTCGTTGGAGGTTTCCAACACCTTCCTAAAGGGAATCCCCACTTGAAACTTACGGTCCAGAACCCCATTTCGCCATGGGACCTGAACTGCATTCCAGAGAAACTCCCTTTGAACTGGCCGTGAATTGCGACCTACGCTATCTGTCTTGGACAGTGCTGTTTTTTAGTTGCTATTTCTTCTGCTCCTAGGATTTCCGAGCTTCAGGTCCTCATGTGTAAGGAGCCTTATTTGATTCTCCACAGAGACCGGGGGGCTTTGCGTACAAATCCCAAGTTTCTCCCGAAGGTAGTCTCTGAGTTTACTCTGAATCAGACTGTACACTTACCAGTGTATTACCCTGAGCATTCTAATTAGGGGGAGACAATCCTGCGCACACTGGATGTGCACAGAATTGTGCATTGCTACAGAAATCTGACAAAATCAGTCCATAACACGGATCAGCCTTTTGTTTTCTTTGTGCCCAAAAGAAACTGCGGTTAGCACACTGCATTCTGTTCTTGTTATTAGAAGCATAACAAACCACTTCCGGGGGAAGTTAAAGGGCATTCAGCAAGAGACATGGCTGCATCTACTGCTTGTTTCAGAAATGTTTCTACTGCTGACATTTATGTGGCAGCTACTTAGAGCTCTGTCCACACTTTCACTAAACATTACAGTCTGGACATTGCCTCTAGATGCAGGGCTGGCTTTGGACTAGCTGTCCTTCAGGGCCTTCTTTCTTAAATCCCTGCCTGTTGCAGACTTTTCCTGAATCCTGTGTGTCAGAACTTGTCTGTTCTTTTTTCATTGCTTGGGACTCAGTCCTCAAGATTATTACCAACTGCAAGAGCCCTCTCTAAGTAAGATAGTACAGTTACCTAAGAACTTACCCTAACAGTAGATGTTTGAGAGAGGCTCTTGCAGTAGGTAACCAATTTCTCTTCCACCTCCCCCCGCTTCTACTGCTTCTTTTCTAACCTATTCTTGGCTTTTGGAGCCCACTTCTTTTCTCCTGTCACACCTACTTCGGTCTCTGGCGGTAAAACTGGAAGGCGGGCATGGGGACCGCCCCTTATATTGCGTCACGCTGACGCTGGTCACGTGACGTTTGGGGCAGTCCCCCGCCAGACATTGCTAGCTAAAGTTTTCCGTGTGGTCCTAGGGCCTGGTGGCTCAGTCCTCAAGGTTATTACCTACTGCAAGAGCCTCTCTCCATGATCTACTGTTACGGTAAGTTCTTACGCAACTGTACTTTCTGTAGCTTCTGTTTATTGGAAAAATGTCAGTGCTAATTTCAAACATACGCACCATTATAGTCATAGTATATACGTGTTATGAGACATGTCATTGCTGATTTCAAACATGCACAACACTGTGGACCTTATCTGCCACAGATTAGGCAAACTCTCACTTATGAACTTGCATAGGTACATATGATAACATAATTGTATCAAGTATTTTATTTTTATACCTAGATGTAACATATTAAGCAACACGATCTGTTGGACCGCAGAATATGATGTATGAAGTGTTGGTGTTTTAGCAGAGTCATATATACAGTATTTATTTTCCATTCATGCTTCCTTCAGTCTCTAGCTTCTGTTGCTTTCTGGAGCACCCAAGGCGTACCCCACCCCTGCACCCCCTTTCCTGGCAGCTGCTGATCCTACATTTAGCCTTGACTTATCCCCAAGTGGGGATGGAGTAGATGCATTTTCTCCATGTTTCTAGTGTTTCCATGCTGCGATATTGCAGGGATGTGGGGCTTGGATTTACTGGGGTCTATTGTCTTGGTAGTTGGGACCATTTTCACTGTTGCTCCACTCCCAGGATGTCCTGTGTCATGTTGTCATGGTTCACAATTCGATGCCTGCGATGTCTGTACCCTTCTCCTCGGCCCTCTGTTGCATTGCCACCGGTGGTCACCCAGGTGGCAGTATTGCAGTGCATTACAGAACCCTCCTGTATGGAGGAAGAGAGCATTCTCTTGGATGTTCATCCCCCCCCCACCAGCCCCCAGCTACCTAGGCTCATTCCCAGACCTGGGTCACTCTCATCACAAGCAGTAGTCCTACTGTTGCACTGACAGACATACATTTTTTTCCCTATAATTTATAGATATCAGTGAGTAAGTATGCTTGGACATCTAGGACCCCTGCACTAATGAAGCATTCTTTACAAGAGGCTTATTCCAGTGAGCAAAATTATGATGCATCTTATTTCTTCTGCAAACCCTCACTGATGAGGGAGGCAGAGCAGCTGTACCAACACCCCCTCCCCCCATACACATACACGATTGTGCACGCGTGCACACACACATATGCAGACTATCTGTAATCCAAATGAGATGACCCCCCAAACCTAATGTAATTGAGAATTGCAGATTGATTCTGTTGTTAGAAATAAATTGGGGATATTGTCATCGAGGCACAGATCAGAAAGCACAGGGAAACCAGGAGCAGTTGTAAAATTCTCAACAAGAGTTTTATTATTAAAAACAGTAAAATAAAATAAAAAATGTTCAGAATAACTATTTCCAGTGGCAGTAGAAACATAGAAAACAGTCCTGAGTTTTTCTTCTCAATTTCCAGTCTCAGTCTCTCAGTCTCTGGCGCTCTCTTTTGCAAAACATTGCAGCTCTTTTTTTATAAGTCTGTGCAGGAGCTCGTTAAGAAAACAGCATGCTTCTCACACAGGGTTCTTGTCAGTTTCAGCAGGTGCAGCAAAAAGAACATTGTGACCCAGAACTGACCTCTTGTTTACATCTTCTGCAAAAGGCTTAAAAATTGCATCTCAGGTTAACCCCTTGAGTTCCAAATAGCTTTGCAATCATTTCAACAGTATAAGTATATACAGTTTTAGCTTTGCAATCATTTCAACAGTATAACTATATACAGTTTTAAACAAAGGGATCCCAGTATCAATTACATTTCCACAAAATGATTCACACATATTTTTATACCAGCAGATATGTAAGGGGGAAGAAAAGACAGAAACAGCAAGTGAGGGTAGAGAGATAGCGAGAGGCAGAGAATTGCAAGACCGTCGGGGTGATCAAGTCCTAGGTCTCACTAGAAAATTTGGTTGCACAACCAGAGAAGAGACAGAAAGGAAGAGAATAGAACCAATCCTTGCATTTAAACTCTTTCTCTATAACAACTAGGAAGGGCCGTATTCAACCCTGTCACAGATATAAAGTGGGCTGATTCGAAATATGCTAGTTGTCTCCAAGCGTGAGGGGGCAGGACCATAACTCACAAGTGGAAGAACCAAGAGTGAGTTTTGAAAGTCCTGCCCACACACAAGTGATGCTAAATTGCCTATTTTGAGTCAGGCTATTGTATTGGATATATAATTAATGGGTTTAGTTTTTTTCAATGGGAAACCCATAGCGTAATTTGCTGTAATAAAGAAGTGTTTATGGCGACAAACGAGCCAGGTTTCCCATCTTCCATGCATACGCAACTGCCAGCCACTGCTCTTCCACAATGGCAGGAGCCACCCTAGCCAACAAAGACCAGACCGCCACTCTGACTTGGCGGTAAGTAGTTTTTTAAAAAACAAAAATGGCTGCCACCAAAATGATGCCTCCTAACCTAACCACCAAAAAAAAAAAAAAGTCTTCCAGCAGTCATGTCCGACTGCTGACCCTTCTGAAACCCGGTCGGACGGCGGCTACACAAAGACGTCTTCTGTTTTGTTTATTTTGTATAATTGCTGTGGTAGAAAAAAACGAAACCCAACAATTATATAAAAGTAAAATATGGGGTGTGTAAACTCGAATTTTGCACACACCCTTGGTGTTGGATGCTGAGATAAACCCCTCAAGCTTCGCTCTCGGTGTTTATGTGGCCTCCAACACCTTGGGGTGTGTAAAATTCTTGTTACACACACCACCCCATACTTTATTCTAGTTGTAGTATATGGTGTGTTGCAGTTCAGCATGGATTTCCATGCTTTATAAAAAGTTGTTCTGCTGCACTAGTAATGTTCATACTGAAGCAGAACAACTTTTTTGTTATGCTGCAGTAGTGAGTGACGTCAGCAGACAATGCTCCCGAGCTGGTTCTCAGTCAGGCTACCACTTCTGATGCACAAGTGAAGTGAATGGTTGGTAGCACCTTTTTTTTTTTTTTATTTGTTTTACCTGTCACAGCGTAGCAGTAAATGCAACAGAAGCTGAGTGTAGGTGGTAATGTTCACTACTTTTCAGGTCAGAGGGCTGTTGCAGTGGCAAGCAATTGGTCGTCTGTGGTTAGGGGAGGAGACGATTTTGTAGGTCAGAGGTCAGGATTGGACTCCATGGCCCATTTTGCTGCAAGGCATTCCTTTGCAGTGGTGGAGTACCTTTTCTTTCTGTCGTGCAACTTCCTACTTATGTTTAGAATAGGATGTTCTTTCCCATCAATATGTTGACTCAAGACTGCACCTAGGCCTACCTCTGATGCATCTGTCTATAACAAAAACTGTTTCTCAAAGTCTGGACTTCTTAAAACTGGGGCTGAACATAATGCATCCTTAATGGCCTGAAAAGCCTCATCACACTCTGGGGTCTATTTCACATTATTCAGGTACTGTTTCTTTGTGAGTTCAGTGAGGGGAGTTGGTAACTCGGCAAAACTGGGAACAAATCTCCGATAATAATCATCCAGTCCTAAAAATGACCTGATATGTATGTATTTATTTATGTCTTTGGTGACCGGGTAGGTGCACTGATCCAAAGGACCATTTTCAGTCACGACCTGGGCCACAAGGTGGCAAAAAATAGGTACAGGTACAAACAGTCAGTTACAAGATGCAATACGTGCACACCCAACAGCTGGCGGCGAGGGTGGACAGAGAGAACAGTGGTAATGCAGTGACAATGTGCAGACAGGGTAGACAGGTAATGCTGTATCAGTATGTACATAAGCATAGCCAAAATACAGTGCAAGACACAAGCAGTAATGGTATACAGCTACATGGTCCAATTTAAGTACAAGTGATAAAAAACAGTTGCTATAATAAAGATTCAAATAGAAAAACAATCGCAGTTCATAACATCAAAGGGGCAAGACAGGAGGAAAAGGGGCAGTGGTAGACTTAGGGGTGGGGCAAGAAGGAGAGAGGTGGGAAAAGGGGCAGGCTAGTGGGGGCAGGGGGTATAAGTGCTATAGGGCATCAGGTGAAAGTCTGAGTGCTATTAGAGCGTAATAGTTTCTTGGTTTTGGGGACAGGACTCTTAGCTACAGCTTCTATCTTGGAAACCTCTGCTTTGACTTCTCCATTTCCCAAATCATAGCCCAAATATGTGGTTTCCTGAATGCCCAATGCACACTTGGTAGGATTAATTGTCAAACCTGCCTTTTTGATTGATCGGATAATTGCTTGTAGGTGTTCCAGGTGGCTTTCCTAGTCTGGACTGTAGACTGTACACCACAACATCATCCATGTATGCGGCAGAGTAACCAATGTGAGGGGATCAAATTACATCCATGTGCTGCTGAAATGTAGTGGGTGCACCATGTAAACCAAATGGCATGGTGGTGAACTTATAGAATCCTATAGGAACTGCAAATGCAGTTTTGTCTCTGGATTCTTTGGCTAGGGGGATTTGCCAGTAACCCTTGGTGAGATCGAGGGTACTGATATACTTAGCACTCCCCAGTCTGTCCACCAAATCATCTATTTGGGGCATAGGATAACTGTCAAATTCTGACAATTAAGTTTCCTAAAATCAAGGCAGATTCTTATACCCCCTTCTTTTTTATTTACAGTCATCACTGGTGATGACCAAGCACTTCTTGACTCTTCTGTGATACCCAGTTCTTTCATTTTTTGTATTTCCTTAACCATATCTGCTCTTAACCGCTCTGGTAACCTGTAAGTCTTTTGTCTAATAGGGCGAGCATTCCTTGTCTCTATTACATGCTCGACCCCCCTTTGCTTGGCCTGGTAATGCGGTAAAAGTACTGTTAAATGTTTTTAGCAAGTTACATATTTCTTTGGTTTGTTTGGAGGTTAAGGAAACATTCACCTTTACAGCATCAGCAGTAACAGTTTGTTCCAGTCTATCATAAGCTACATCAATATCTTCTCCATCGGTTTACCCATAGTGCTTTGACCGTGCTAGCGCCGATATCCCCTACCGTGACAGCCACAATGCCGACTGTCAGCATTGTAGCTACAGGATGTTGGCTTTCACAATCGAGGGTCTGCGCCCCTGAACCCCACCCTTGTGGGGGACTCTGCCCCCCCACACCCTCCAGTCTCTAGGATTCTAACTCTGAGTCAGAGTTGGACCGGGGGGGGTGGGGGCAAACACCCAGCGAGGCAGTCCCGATCGCCGCACGGACCACCACAATGATGGGTGGATTTTGCCTGATTTCTGGCCCTGTGGTGGTCTTCGCGGTTGGGGAGTCGCTGCGGTGACGGTATATGTTCTCCACCAGTCTCTGGCGAAACCAGCAAAACAGCTCTTGATGTTCTTCCAACCCACTTCCCAAGGAGGCCAACATGGCACATCCCATTAGGATTTCTCCCATCAGGGGTCCCAGTCCCACAGTCAACCATGCCAGCACGTCCAAGCACTTAACAAAGTCCTTAACACCTCACCAACAGTTCACTTTCCTTAGTGGGCAACAGCAGCAAGACCCCTTCACCTGGCTCAAAAACTCCCCCTTTTACCCCAAGGTCATAATACACCTGCTACTGGTCTGGGGCCTCTTCCTGATCACTATGGGCGATTCCAACATATTCTGCCAGCCTCTGTCTCAGTGCACACATACAAGACGTAATAGATTGTTTCCGATGGGGTCATCCCCCCATGCCTCTTCCACCACATCTAGTGGCCCTCTAGATTATCCACCATACAGCATTTCAAATGGTGAAAAACCTGTTGGTACCTGTGGCACTTCTCTGTAAGCAAGAAGCAGGTAAGGTAAGTATTGGTCCCAGTCTTTCCCTTCCCCTTTTACAAACCTTTTTAACATGCGTTCTAGGGTTTGTTTAAAACACTCAACAAGACTGTCTGTCTGAGGTGATAAGGGGAGGTTCTTATAGCAGTGATACGTAGTAGTCAATACAGCTGCTTTAGTAGTGCAGCACCAAAATTACTGCCCTGATCAGTAATAATCTCTTCTAGGAGCGTGGATATGTTGTTCATCCACACTCTCTGGCAGATTCCAAGCAGTTCTCCGGGAGGAGGGAAGCAAGGTGCACACCCCCTACTTGGGAAATAGAGCTTGGAGAACCGAGGCCCCAAAACCAGCATCCTGGCGTGACTCGAGGTCGATGTGGTAGTGGGTGATGAAGGTGTTTGCTGTCTTCCAGGTAGCAGCCCGACGGATTTCCTGGATAGGGATGTCCCTGGAAGCAGTCACCGACTATGCAACACAATTGTGGAACCTAAATAAAAAAAAAAGATATAGCACATATTGAAAAAATACAAAGAAAAATAACAAAATTTATGTAAGGTGCAAGAGACCTGAGATATGAGAATAGGTTAAACTTTTTTGACTTCATGCCATTACAAAGTAATAGAATGAGAAGAGATCTCGTGTTGACTTGGGAAATAATTAACAACCAGTACCTTATGGAGAGCACAGGTCTTGGGTTTAAACAAGTTAATATCAACACAAGAGGGCACCCACTACAGTTAAGTAGAAAAAACACACAACAAAAAAACAGTCAGACTTTTTCCCCAAAGAGTAATAAACCCATGGAACTCACTACATCCATCAGTAGTTATTAGTGAATTTAAAAAAATATTTAAAAATAGAGTAGACAAATACATGGCAAGAGAGTATTCTTTAGTATATTACGGGTGATCGATAGGAGCTCTATATGGGCTTTGCCCTCTGCTCCTAAACCTTATCTTAGTGAATCTTAGTGAATAACTATATACAGTTTTAAACAAAGGGATCCCAGGATCAATTACATATAGGATAAAGTATGGGGTGCAGTGTGTAACGAGAAGTTTACACACACACAAATTGTTGGATGGCACATAGACGCCCTTGGGGTTTTATGCAGCCATCCAATAACGAGGGTGTGTATAAAATTGGAGTTTACACACTGCACCCCATACTTTGTTTTATTTAATTGAGGGGTTGTGATTTTTCACCACATTTTCTCACACAAAGAGCCGTGTAATAAATACCATAATTAACACTCATGTATTATGGCATTTAATACACGGCTATCTGTATGGCAAAAACATGACCCATTAATTAAATTTCCATAAAATGATTCAGTTATATTTTTATACCAGCAGATATGCAAGGGTGAAGAAAAGACAGAAACAGCAAGTGAGGGTAGAGAGATAGCAAGAGGCAGAGAATTACAAGATCAATGGCGTGATCAAGTCCTAGGTCTCACGAGAAAATCTGGTTGCTCAACCAGACAGAGAAGAGACAGAAAAGGAGAGAATAGAACAGATCCTTGCATTAAAACTCTTTCTTGACTTCCGTTGACGTCACCGTTCCATGCAAACGCGCGAACATTAGTCTGTTGTGATCCCCTGACTAAAAATATAATTAATAGTTAAATTCATGAGACAGTGTATTATAAAAGTACATTTCTGTAGTCGGAGAGCATGGTGACTCGGAATAGCCCGAAATCGGGGACAAGCGGCAGCTTAAAACAGCAGAAATTGAACCTGCCTTCTAAGGCCTTGATCAGCAAAGAGGAGGCTGCTAAGCCCACCAAATTAGTGGAGCCATCCTGGGAAAGTGAATCTGAGGAGGAAGGGGAGGACTTCACCATAACCTCCCGCCAGCTGTGCCGGGAGCAGCGGCGCATGAGTAATACATTGGATACCAGAAAGGTAGACATTAAGGAGAACAAAATGAATATTTCAAAACAAGGAAAGCAGATTGAGACAATAGAAGAACACCTTACATCCTGTTCAAAGTCAGTTGATCTGCATAATGGGGCTATCATTCAGTTACATGACTGCACACAGCTCCTTATGGGCAAACTGGAGGATCTTGAAAATCGATCAAGCAGGATCAGCCTCTGAATCTACGGGCCACCTACCTAAGCAGACCGAAAAAGGTAATATGCTGGAATATACTGAAAGTCTGATCAGGAAGATGTTAGATATTAGCAAAGACATTCCTCCAAATATTATTTGTGCACATGGAGCCCTAGCTGCCCCACCGAAGGACCCTAAGGCAAAGCCACGCTCTATTATAATCGCATTCTTGGATTGCAGGATGAGGGAGATGGTTTTGAAAAAGGCCTGGTCCAAGAAAGAACTAGTGTTTGGGGACACTAAATGGTTTTTTGAACCGGATTATGCCCTGACAACAATGGCACACTGGAAACTTTGATTCCCAGTTATTAGGGCTCTGAGACAAAAAGGTCTGAAGGCCAGAGTAGACTTTCCAGCATGTTTACGAGTTACATCAGATACAGGCACAAAGTTTTTTGAAACAATCGCTGATGCAAATAAGTATTTATCCTCTCTGGAGATACAGATCGATGATTTGATTCCACATAAAACAGTGAAAGAAATAGAAAAAAGGCAATGGCAGACGATAGGAGGCAGCCTTGGTGGAAGTCAAAAAGCAGGGCCTGCGGCAAAGATTGGGAACTTTAATACCTGGGGACAACTGCAAGAACAGGCAAAAAAGATGAAGGACCAAGTGTTGAATTGGGGGGGGGGTCTTCCGCAGCCCATATACCATGAACTAATCCAAACTCTGGTGTAGTTATGGAGCCTAATCGGGGGCACATACTGCTTTGAGCTGAAGTAAAGAGCTCCCGACTTTCATTCTCTGGATCCCTCTATAACTTTGGAGAACTTATTTAAGGGACTGACCCTTCTTTGTTCGTGACATTTAAATAGACTGGAGGATGGATACCTTTTATTGGGTGCTTTGAACTCTCATTTGAACTATTACATGCTATACCAGAAACTGAATGGTGCTTGGGTAGGGGACCCATGGGGGAGGGAACTATGGGGGTCTAATGTAGAAATGTGAATAACCAGATGAGTAATAATTGAAATCAGAAGGCCTCCGTGGTCTCCAACCCTTCCCGATTAAGAGGGAAAGGATGCAAATTACTCATGAGTGTCTGTCTTGCTCGGGGGGGGTGGAGTATGAGAACGAACTTGATGGGGCCTCCTTCCTTCTCCTAAGGTTTTTTTTTTTTTTTTTTTTTTTTTTAGTCAAATATTGGTTGGGGGCGAGGAGGTTGGAATACTCGGTCTTCATTGGGAGGGTAGACTCCATTGATGCAGCTTGTACATGGGATGGTCCGGTACTCGCAGCAAGATGCTGGGATCAACCCAGCATTACTCACCAACTATCGACCTTATCAAAATAGTAAGCATTTTGTGGCACCTTGGAAGGGCAGTGGGAGTACTGAGGAGCAAGAGTCTTATCCCCATGAGTGGGAAAAGTTGGTGGGTGAACTGTTTTCCGCCGACACAGTTCATATTTTGATGTTGTTAGTTGATTGCAATGTTTTGACTGTGCACCTGTTAACCCCCACCCCTAAGTCCGGGCCAGGCTACAGCCAACCTGGTCCTCAGGGCTTAGTCAAAGGGCGGTACTGCAATGGAGGGGCTTAATATTATTCCATATAATGTCTGGGGGTTTAATCACCCGATTAAAAGGTCCAGAATTTTGCAGGAGTTGGGGAAGTTAAACGCCCATATAGTTCTGTTACAAGAAACCCATCTCACAGAGGTGGAACACAACAAACTCTGTCGTAATTGGGTAGGTTCTGTGTATGCCTCTTTGTACTTAGAGCATACTCATAGATGGGGAACCGCCATTTTAATTCATAAAACATGCCCTCTCCAGGTGCAGGGCGTCCTCCCGGATCCAGAGGGACGATTTATTAAGATGACCGCTACTTATGGGGTTATTCCCTGTATGATTGCCTGTATATATGCCCCAAATGGAGATGGAGAGGCTGCAGTTTTTCAAGACAAGCTTTCCAGTCCTTGTAGATGCAGACGGTTGTCTCCGTATTGTAGGAGGTGATTTTAATACAATCCTTTTGACTTCTCTGGACAGATGGGGGTGGGGAGGTCCACTTTGAGTCATGCGGGGAACACATTGAATAGGCTGGCCCAGAACTGGGGGCTTTTGGATGCTTGGAGATGGAGGAATGGCCACTCCAGGGATTAAACCCACTATTCCGACAGACATGGGTGCTACACGAGAATAGACATGATGTTTTTGTTGAAGGAGTGGGCTCACACTATATCTAAATGCTGCATTTTATCCCGTACAATTTCGGACCATGCACCAGTGAAGCTCTCCCTCACTTTAACATCTGTGGTAAGGAACTCACATTGGTGCTTCAATGTGGGCCTTCTTAATGATTCAGAGTTTAAAGATATGATAAAGCAGAGTATTAAAGAATATTTCGAAGGTGTACCGTCACCGCAGCGAAACCCAGACGGCGAACACCACCAGTGTGCCAATCGGGACAGCCTCACTGGGTGATTGCCCCCGGTCCAACTCCGACCAGTTAAAATCCTAGAGACCAGGGTATTCGGGGCACAGCCCCCCGATTGTGAGCCCCGACATCCTATAGCTACAGTGCCGACGGTCAGCATTGTAGCTGTCGCTGTAGGGGATGTCGGCGCTAGCGCTGTTAAAGCGCTATAGGTAAACCACTTCGAAAACAACCCTGAAGGTTCGGTACCCCATAATGTTTGATGGGATGCCCTAAAGTCAGTCCTTCGGGGAGCTATTATTAGTTTTGCCGCTCCGAGGAAAAAAAACCAAAAACGGAATGCCAAGATAGCTGAACTAGAGGCTCTCAGCTGAATTAGAATTCCAACATAAGATCTCCCTGAATCCAGAAACAAAAGAACAACTAATGGAATCTAAGCAGATGTTGGATAAGATACTAACATCTCATATAGAAGAGTCATATAGACGACTCCATCAGTTATACTTTGAGGGTGGTAATCGCACTGGGAAATTATTAGCAACTACACTGTGCACTCGGCAGGCCGGCAGACTAATTTTACGGATTAGGGACCCAGTAAGACACCAGGAAACTAGTCACCCAGAGAAGATTATGCAAATCTTCTCGGAGTTTTATAGGCAGCTTTACACTCAGGAACCAATTAGGGATTTTGAGGCTGCAAGTTCAGAATTTTTCAGGGGGTGGGACTTAAACAATTAGACCAGAACTCCAGGGAGTTTCTAGAAACGCAGGTTATGCAAAGTGAATTGCTAGAACAAATGAAAGCACTTAAACAAGGTAAATCTCTGGGGCTAGACGGATTTACATCAGAATTTTACAAAGAATTCGGGGAGGTATTGGTGCCGGTCCTAGCGGAAGCCTGCAAGGAGGTCATGGAGGGGAGGGCCACTCATTTATCCTGGCGGACGGCTCAGATCTCAGTACTTCATAAAGAAGGGACGGACCCCTTAGACTGCGGATCATATAGACCCATATCCTTACTTAATGTTGACCTGAAAATTTTCACAGGTCTGCCGGCAAAAAGATTATAGGTGGTGGTTTCCCAGGTGGTCCATGAGGACCAAACCGAGTTTATTTCTGGGGGATATCTTTCGGACAACATTAGAAAACTGCTAAACATAATTTCATCTCAAAAAAAGCTTTCAGTTTTTCAATTGGCAATCTCCATGGATGCAGAAAAAGCATTTGATAGAGTTAATTGGCGGTTTCTAAAACAATCCATGGAAAGAATGAATTTCGGCCCCAAATTCTTAAAAGTAATAGCTCAGCTATACTCGGATCCAGAGGCCCTGGTGAGAGTTAATGGTATAAGCCCCCCCTTTCCTATTTCTAGGGGAACAAGTCAGGGGTGTCCTTTGTGATAAGTCTGGAACCACTAGTTGTGAAGGTCCATCATGATATAGAAAATAAAGGCATTATGGTGGGGGGAATAGAACAAAAGATGTCATTTTACACGGATGATTCCCTTTTTTATATGTCATCCCCGGAGACTTCCTTACCCCCGTTGGTGAAGGCATTGGCCTCCTTTGGCGAGGTATCAGGCTATAAAATTAATTTACAGAAATCAGAAGCGGTGATGTTAAGTAGATCCCCCTTTGGAGAATTTAAAGAAGCATTCCCCTTTATGTGGGCCCCACATAATCAGATGAGGTATTTGGGGGTTCAGATTGCTGTAGACCTTTCCAAACTGTTTTCCTCTAACTGTGATAAACTCTGGAGGAAAGTGGAGCAAGGCATGACCAGGTGGCGATTACTGCCCCTTTCCTTAATTGGGAGAGTGTAGGTGATAAAAATGAATATATTGCCCTGCTTGCTGTTTCTGTTCTAATGCTTGCCAGTCCAGATACCACGTAAATTTTGGGGCAAGATGAACAAGGATATTTTAAAATTTGTATGGAACCATAAAAAGCCTAGGGTAGCTAGAAATATACTTCAGCAGCCGAAGGATGCGGGGAGTTTGGCCCTTCCGAATCTGGCACATTATTATCTCGCGGCTCAGACCGCTGGCCTGATGATGTGGGCAAAACAGAGAGTGCGTTCTCAATGGTATGCGTTGGAAGATGCAGCGCTGGGAGACAGACCATTGTTTACTTTAATTCTAGCTGGGGTCTCACCAGAATACAAGAGACAGGTGCAGAATCGGTTGGTCCAACATGGATTAGAAATACTGGGGAGGATAAAGAAGGTGTTGGGTACACCGGTGGGTTTAGGCCCCCTTTCCCTTATTCGTTATGAACCTGAGTTCTCTCCCCCCACCTTGGACCCAGGATTCGCCAGATGGGCTGCTCGGGAGGTTACAGGATTTTCCCAATTTGTGGAGGGGGGAGATGTATCACCTTTCAGAGAGCAAAAGAGAAATTTAGCTGGACAAATTCCGAGTTCCTACATTACATGCAAATAAGACATTTTATTAATTCAGATGACCACATCTTAAAATTGTCCTGCCCTTACTCCAGTTGGGAGAACTTCCTATATGGTACGGTCACGGTGGCTAGACCTGCCAAAATTCATATCTAGTATAAACAAACTGACTCTTCAACAAATAGAGGCCCCTCTTGTCACTTATAAAAGGGCATGGGAGAGAGAGGCGAACATAACACTATCAGTGGCAGATTGGACTCACAAGATGAAATGGAGATGGAAAACTACATCAGCTCCTATATGGAGAAAGTTTTTTTGGAAGGTTCTGGTGCGCTTCTTCCACACTCCCACGATAACACTACATTCCCAAGCGACTGCATGGGTTAGATGCTAGAGATTATGTGGACAAAGGGGGTGTCACTGGCATATTTTTGGGGGCTGCCCAAAACTGTCCAACTTTTGGAAGGAGATTCAAGAAGCCGTGAAGAATGTCTTAGGGGTGGAGGTTCCTCTGACATGTCAGGACTGGGTTCTGGGGCTACCTACAGCAACACACCAAAAAGGAGACACCAGGAAGGTAGTGTTAGTGTTGATAGTGGTAGCATTGAAATGCATCACAGGGAAATGATTATTGCAGGAGCCACCAAGCTTAAGGGAATGGGTCCAGAGGGTGAAGGAGGTAGTCTTAATGGAATCTATTACAGCCAAACTTCGACTTAATCTAGAGAAACATTTAGATAGGTGGTGAGGATGGGAGGGATGGCTAATGGGATGGGAAGCAATCTCATGGAGGTGCAAGGCAGGTATGTTCAATCTAAGAACAGAGAAAGTTGAGAGTGTGCCTAGATGGGTGGGTTTTGGATGGGATGCTGTAGAGACAGTAGAGGTGGGGGGGAGGATGCTCAGCATAACTGGGGGCCAGGTTGGTGAGGCCCATGTTTATGTTAATCTTGTCATTTGTTCACCTCACAGGTTTCATAGGTTTTTTCAAGCTAGTGAACAATAGTCCATAATGCTTGCCTAATATTTTGGTGTATTAGATATATTTGTCTTTATTTGTCATTACTGAATCCAAATTTTTTTTGAATGCATCCATCTTTGTACTTTCTACTACAATTGTAGGAAGATTATTCCATATTGAAATTGATCTTATGCTAAACCAGTTTTTCCTCCTTAATGAATTCCATTTCCCAATCAATAACTGTTTATGTCTACGGTTACTTTGTCTAAATTTGGATTTGAATAATCCTGTTCCATTCAAGAGTGTAGAGTCTTATAGTAAGCCATATATAAGGCATAAGTCCCCCTAAGCCTTCTATATTTTAAAGAATACAATTTCAAATCCTTAAACCTATTTTCATAGTTCTTTCCCTTCATTCCTGTTAATGCCATACTAAATCGTCTCTGTACTCTTTCGATATTATTAATTTTTTCCTTTATATATGGGGACCACACTTGGACACAATACTCAAGGTGGGGTCTTACCAGAGCATTATACAATGGCATCATAACCTCACTAGTCCTGCTTGCCACATGTCTAATTATACAATTTAGATTCTGATTCGCCCTTTTGATTTGTTTGGAACAATGTAATTTGAATTTCAAACCCGGGGTGATGGTAAGCCCAAGATCCCTTTCTTCCATAGTCTGATGTAATGTTTGGTTCGCCAGTTTATATGTAAATTTTGAATTATGTTTACCCAAGTGCATCACCTTACACTTATCGCTATTCAATAACAATTTCTTCTCTTGGGCCCAGTTGGTAACTTCATCTAAGAAGTTTTGCAGGATACTGTTTTCCTTACTGTTGTTAATAATAGAACCTATACGGCAATCGTTTGCAAATTTAAGTAGCCAAATATCATTTATGTTTGATTCTAGGGAGGAAATGTAAATATTAAATAGATATGGTCCCAACACTGATCCCTGGGAAACACCACTAGTCACACTAGCCCATTCTGACAATTCTCCATTTATGGCCACTCTCTGCTTCCTATTACTAAGCCACTTCGTTATCCAGTTTATTGTATTTTGTTTATTAGGTACACTCAGCCTATGAAAGATTTAACAGAAAGAGATGTGCCCCATAAGCATGAAATGGATACTAAAAGAACTTACCTTATAACAATGAACTGTTTAAAATGAATCGCACACAGTCATTAGTTTATTCAGTACATGTATAAAAGTCTGGTTTAATATCAAATTGCAATATTTCTGAAATGTTTAATGCAACAACTGATTTGAGTAAAATGTATGTACTATGGTACACTTTTTTCCATATTGTAACAGAATGGAATAATAAAGCTGAGTTAAAAAAAAAAAGACTCCATAACAACTGGGACAGGGTCATATTTAACCCTGTCACAGATATAAAGTGGGCTGACTCAAAATATGCTAGTTGTTTTTAAGTGTTAGGGGGCAGGACCATAACTCACAAGTGGCAGAGCCACAAGTGATTTTTGACATCCTGCCCACTCACAAGTGATGATAAATTGCCTCATTTGAGTCAGGCTATTGTATATTGGGATATATAATTAATGGGTTTTATTATTTTAAATGGGAAAGCCGTAGCGTAGTTTGTCGTAATAAAGAACATGCGCTGGGTTTCCCAACTTCTGCGTATGCGCAACTGCCAGCCGCCGCTCTTCCACAATGCCTGGAGCTACCCTAACCCACAGACACCAGACCGGCACTCTGACTTGGCAGAAAGTATTTTTTTTTTTTAAAACAAAAATGGCTGCCACCAAAACGATGCCTCCTAACTTAACCACCGAAAAGAAAAAAAAAAGTATTTCTCCCAGCAGCCGCGTCCCACTGCTGATGCTGCTGAAACCCAGTTGGGTGGCGGCTGCACAAAGACGTCTTCTGTTCTGTTTATTTTATATAACTGCTGTGGTGGAAAAAAAAAAAAAACGAAACCCAACAATTATATAAAATAAAATATGGGGTGGTGTGTAAACTCAAATTTTACACACCCCCTCGGTGTTGGATGCCAAGACAAACCCCTCGAGCTTCGCTCTCGGGGTTTATGTGACATCCAACACCTCAGGGGGTGTAAAATTCTCGTTACACATACCGCCCCATACTTTATTTATTTATTTTATTTGAATTTTGTTGACCGGGTAAGACCACTGAGACAATTACATTCCCTTTTTCAGGGTCGACCAGGGGTCACATATTACATAGCAGTACATCAAATATCACAGAGCTGTACAGCGTACAGCCAGGTAAAATGCAGGACATCAGTGAAGCATCATCAGCTCCATGTACAATTGGTATGTAGCCATATAGAGCTATGCACAGACATAAATGCTACATAGAATGAGTGCTATGACAAGTGGATACGAGCATAGTGCTATAAATGTATAAAGGGAGGGAGTTAGAGGGAAGGGAAGAGGAGAAGGATAGGGTGGCAGGGACTGGAGAAGTAGAGGTGCATCAGCGAAGACCAGAGCAGGAGATGGGAGAAACAAGGGAGGCATATAGGCTGGACTTAAATAGAGGAAGAGAGGTACTGTTCAGGACAAGTGGAGGAAGAGAGTTCCAGCTAGAGATAGCAGCAAATGAGAAGGACCTCCTAGTGGAGGTTAGGTGCAGTTTGTGTATTTCTAGGAGGGGTAGGGATGCTGAGCGGAGGGTGCGAGGAGTTTGTCTTAAGCTTATTATATCCCTTAGGCAGGGGGGCGTGAAATAGTGGACAAATTTATAAATAAGGCACATGGAGAAGTACTTCAATTTAGATTCGTAGGTTAACCAGCTCAGAGAGGAGAGGACTTCACAGTGGTGCAAATGGGAGTTGGCTTCCAGAGCGAACCTCCCAATCCTATGGTAGGCCTGGGAAAGGAGAGAGAGAGAGAGAGGATGAATTAGTAGTCAGCAGCAAAGGGGCTCCATAGGTCAGGAGGGGAGTGAGCGATGTGGAAGCAATTGTTAGGCTGGAGGCAGAGGTGAGACATGGGTGCATTCGATAGAGCAACCCAAGCTTCTGGTTCATAGTTTTGACAATGTTGGAGACAAGGAGATTGAAAGAGAGTGCAGTGTCCAGGGTGAAGCCCAGATATTTGAAGGACATGACTGTCGCCAGGGTGTCACCCTTGTTTGATATGATATTAAGGGAGGGTGGAGGATCCTTTGTAGATATAGCTACCAACTTTCTGAGGTCTAAAACTGGGACAGTTCATCCTGATCTTGACCCCTCCACCGTGTCACTCCCACGGACACCGCCGCAGTCAACGCTGCGCACAGTTAGTTAAATTTTGCTGCTTGTTTCAGTCATGCCACCCCTCAGTAACACCAGTAGCAAACATTCAGATCAAAACAATACATTGTTCTGCTGCAGCAAGTTCCAAACCATGATGTACAGAAAGTTCATTAGAAGCAAACCTGCATTAAATTGTGATCAGACATTCAAGCTGCATGTATTGCTCCTCCTGATAGTCCCATCCAACCCACTTACACTCACCTCATTTGCTGAGCAAACTTCACTTCGGTGACTCCCACCACCACACCAGATTGTTTTCACACACTTCCCTACAGCTGATTAGATTCAGGGTACCTTAGTTCCCGGCTGCCAGTCTCTTCTCTGTCTGGAGTCCCTCTAAGCTGTTGACAGGCAGACGTCCATATGTGTTTGTTCACACTACTACCAATTCTAATCTAACAGAAAGGAACATGCTTTACTGTGCTCCCACTGACATGCTTTGCAGTGCAACACAGGCGCAGGGATTGAAGTTGCAAACTGCTGTCCAGCCCGAGCAGTGCCACAGTAGTGCTGAAAGAACTGTCACCACAGATTAGCAGTCAGCAAAAAAAAAAAAAAAAAAAAAAAGGGGGGACAAACCGGGACAAGTAAGCAAAAACTGGGACAAAAGTGACATTTTGCAAAACTTGTGGGGACACTGGGACATGCTGCCTAAAATAGGGACTGTCCTGGGAAATTAGGGACAGTTGGTAGCTTTATTTGTAGAGGGGTGTCGGGAGAACAGCATGCATTTAGTTTTCTTAGTGTTGAGGACCAGCTGACGACAGCTGAACCAGTCCTCGAGGGAAGCAAAGTCATTGGCAAGATCCCTATTAATTTGGTCAGAATTTGATGAGGAACGATAGATAATGGCATCATCTGCATAAAGGTGCACTGAGGCACCACCACAAGAGTGGGGAGGTCATTAATGAAGAGGGAAAACAGAAGTGGTCCTAAGATGGATCCCTGCGGTACTCCATGTGTTATATGCCTGGGTTCAGAGAAGGAGGCATTCCATTTGACTCTCTGAGAGCGGCAGGATAGGTAGCTTTTTACCCGTTCTGGTCATTGTTATCCAGACCTAGAGTATGCAGCTGGTGGAGCAGAAGATCATAGTTTACCAGATCGAATGCTTTAGTAGGGTCAACAAAAATGGCACCTGTAGCAAGGCCCTCATCCATGGCATGGTATATGTCTGTTGTTAGTTTTATCAGAGCAGTTTGGGTGCTGTGATTCCTTCTGAATCCATGCTGATAAGGGGATAGTAGGTTGTGTGATTCAAGGTAGTCTTGGAGAAGGTTGTAGACTATGCGCTTCTGTATCTTTGCCAGGTGGCAGAGGAGGGATATAGGTCTATAGTTGTCGACAACAGTATTGGATCCCCCCTTATGTATAGGTACTACCATTGCTATCTTCCACTTATCAGGTACTATGTTGGACAAGAAGGACCAGTTGAAGAGATACTCGGACTGGGCGAGCAAGTGCTGATGCTCCCAACTTGAGATATTTTGCTTCTAGACAGTCATGTCCAGCCGAACTATCAGGATTAAGGTTTACAAGGAGCTTCTGGACCTCTTTGAGTGTGGCAAGTTTGAGGTAGAACTCCGGGCGCCCATCAAGGGCCACTTTATAAGGTGGGGCCAAGTTAGGGGTGGAGGATTTATGGAAAAGTGAGGTATATTTGTCAAGATCTGTGAAGAAGTTATTCAATTCTGTTGCTATGGATAGAGAGTTGGTGAGGGTAGAGCCGTTGGCGAGGAGTGAGCTGGGGGTGGAAGCAGTTGTCCCTCTCAATAGCGAGTTAATTTGCCGCCAGAACTTCTTTGGGTTGCAGAGATTTTCTGTTTGGAGAGATTTAAAGTGTGAGTGCTTGGCCTTATGAAGGGACTGTTTGCATTTGTTCCTGAGGTGCCAGTATTCTTGCAAGTTAGAGGGTAAGTCACTCTTTTTGTAGGCTTGCCAGGCCTTGTCCGTATTGGACATAAGCATCCTGATTTCCCTAGTGAGTGCCTTAATACCATTTGACCTACATTTTTTCAGGGGTGCATTTTGGTTAATTATGTGTGTAAAAGTTGTGATGAAGATGTCTAGGGCATGATTTAAGTCCGGAAGGGCATTAATGGGTGTCCAGTCTGTGTTAGTGATGGAGGTGACAAAGTGGCCTGTGTCAAATTTAGACATGTCACGGACTAAAGATATCTTGGGAGTGGGGTTAGGGTAGTTGTTTCTCCACACACAAAAGGTAGGCGAGTAATTGCTTAGGCAGTCAGGGAGTACCCCAGCTGCTTTTATCCTCGTTGGGCAGTTTGTAACTATCCAGTCAAGTAATGTCTGTTTCCCCGATTTAGTGTTGACACATGTGGGGGCTTGTATGAGCTGGGTAAGGCATGAGTCAGCCAGTGCAGCATGCAGTTTCACAGCATCTGGGTGTAGCCAGGCCTGGTTAAAGTCTGCACAGAGTATGAGGTCATGGCCAGGGAGCTTAGCTGTGGAATCTAGGAGGGAGAGCACACTGGAGGAGGCTGTACTAGGGGGCATGTAGACACATCCAATGCTCAGTTTCTTGACATTTCCAAGTGTTAAGAGAGGCAAAGAGTGAGTCAGTTATAGGTGTAGGTGTATCCCCACCAGGATTAGGGAGTTCCAGGACATCCAGACCTGAAGTATAGTAGGACACCAACGCCCCCTTTTCCTATCCTGTCTTTTCTAAGACAGCTGTAGGCATGTATGGCCACCTCATGCTGCTTTATGGCTGGCCTGAGCCAGGATTCAGATATACAAAGAACATCCTGTGCCATCTGCGTGACCCAGGCATCCAGTTCTGCCATCTTGGGGCGAATACTTCGGATGTTAATATGAGCAATTTTCAGTCTCATAATCTGAGGTATAGACAGTGTAGTGTGTGGGGGAGGAGTAAGACAGGCAGGCCCAGGGTTGGTTTCAATGTCGCCTGCACAAGCTAGCAGGAGGAGGACTGAGAAACAGAGTCCTAGAGAGACATGTGAGGAGAGCATTCCTGTTTCTGTTAAACCTTGAAGTATGTGGAGGTGCTTATAGAGCCAGAGCCCCAGTAGAGCAGTGTCCCATTTTGGGAAACGGGGGATGTAAAGGGGCACCAGAGAGGATTCCAGCCATATGAGGCATTGGGGGGGAGGATCTGTTCCAGGAGTTGTGATGTGTTGCATTAATGACCAGGTTATTTATACAGTAACTGATGAGAATGAGACAAGTCAGGGACGAGATAGTATATAAATTTTTCATGATGATGTCCTATCCAGGGTGTAGTAACCCAGAGGTAAGGAGCTAGACCAGCACTAGGGGGCATCTGTATTATGTTGTATTATGGGGCAGGTACTAGGCAATACTGAGCCCAAGGTAGGCAATGTTCGTACCTGACGATTGGGGCTAGTTCAGGAGGTTAGAGAGTTAAGTTTACAGAGGAGAGGGGATTCGAGGCAGGGGCTACGGCCAAAATAAGCAGCTTAGAGGGGCCGGAATGGGAAGTGAGATAGCTAAAGTAAGACTACCAATGAGCAACGGAGGGGCGGGGCTTCATGCGTATTTAATAGAGGCCAGGGGCAGGCGCGATGGGAAGAAAATACAGATTAACAAATTGAGCTACGCTGCAGAGAATTAGAGAGAGACAGAAAATCAGTTGACCAATCAGGGAAAAAGCCGTAGAAGTCTGCGGCCAATCCGAAGCGTGCTGGAGACCCCAGAGCCAATTGGCATTCAGGAAAAGTCCCGGGGATGTAGAGCAGTCTTACCCTGGTGCTGTGGTCTTTTTGGGCAGGTGGCGCGGGGTTTGCAGCCTGCTGCCTTATCCAGCTGCTGCAGGCTGGTAAAGCGATTCACCCCTAGTCACGGGCACGCCTGGAAGTGAAGAGAGGAGTACAGGGTTAGGAGAATAGTAGGATTTGTGAACAACAGCAGGCCGATTAGCTTAATCAGCGGGGCAGGGGAAGTATGGGGACACAAAGAGTGTAGAGGGGTGTGGAAGGAGGGGGTGGGCTGCCACACAGCAAGATGGAAATTCAGCTATCACTGGCGCCAAGGGGAGAAGAGCAGTTTAGCACTGAAACAATGAAAGGGGGGGAGGAGGAGGTAGGGTCAGAACAATGTAAATGAGAGCGGGAAGTTAGGCAAGGTAAACGAGAGGCAGAGAGAAGCATGGAGACACTGGTTTTACATGAAATTATACCATTAACTGGAGCAATGTTATCCTCTGCCATGTGAATACAAACTACACAGTGCAGCTGTATCTATAGGGCTGGCAGGAAATTAGAGCCCCTAGCACACTTGGATCCCCCGAGCTAGCTAACTGCTGCAGCAAAGATTTACAGTACAGTCCCCTATTTCAAGCGCAGTTACTTGTTAACATTGTTACATCCTGGTTTAGAAAACTTTGCACTTTCTTCAATACAGATTAACAAATTGAGCTACGCTGTAGAGAATTAGAGAGAGGCAGAAAATCAGTTTATATATAATACTTATAGTATATGGTGTGTTGCAGTTCAGCATAGATTTCCATGCCGTGTAAAAAATTGTTCTACACTAGTGGTGTTCGTACTGAAGCAGAATAACTTTCTGTTCTGCTGCAGTATTAACGTCAGCAGACAGTGCTCCCGGGCTGGTTCTCAGTCAGGCTACCACAGTGCAAGTGAAGTGAGTGGTTGGTAGCGCTATTTTTCTTTAAATTTGTTTTACCTTTCACAGCGTAGTAGAAAACACAACCGGGGAAGTTGGTAATGCTCACTACTTTTCAGGTCAGAGGGCTGCTGCAGTGGCAAGCAATTGGTCATCAGTGGTTAGGGGAGGAGACAAGTTTGTAGGTCAGAGGTCAGGAGTGGAGACTGAAACTTAGACACCCGTAAGACAATGGAGAAAATCAGTATGTGCAGCTGACATGTCTATTATCAAAAAAGCCATGTTGAGCAGCTCTTTCACCATCCACTGTATAAAACAGTGTATACGATCCCACATACACAACAAAGCTGTTCTTCCACCTTGTGGTTACCATGACGATGGAGGGACCTCTCAAGCTTTGCTGTCGAGGTCCTTGTCATGGTAACCTCTTGGTGGAAGAATAGCTTTGCTGTATATGGGCTCCCATATACTGTTCTGTATATACAACAGTAGTTTATAACTTACAGCTTTGAAATCTGCAGTTTATTTAAAGATTTTACATACGAACATACGAAGAAGCCAGCAGAAGAAGGCCATTTGGTTTATCAGGTCTGCTTGCATTGCAGGGTCCACAGCTTGAGCTAATGTCCCTGCCTTCCCTCCCCACTATCCTCCTGATCCATGATCCTACCTTCCCCCTGTGCCTATCCCAGTCTCTCTTAAAGCTGCCCACTGTCTTCAATGAGACGACCTCTTCTGGCAGCGCATTCCAAGTGCCCACCACCCTTTCTGTGAAGAAGTGCTTCCTGACCTCCCTCCTAAACCTCCCACCCTCCAGCTTAAGACTGTGCCCCCTCGTGCTATGGTTGCCACTCAGCTTAAAGAGGCTCTCCTTATCAACCTTATTTATCCTTTTCAAGTACTTGAAGGTCCCAATCATGTCCCCCTCTCTCTCTCTCCCTCTCTCTCCTGTCTTCCAAGGAGTATATGTTCAGTGCCTGCAACCTCTCCTTGTATGCCTTGCCTTGCAGACTGGCTATCGTCCTCATAGCCCTCCTCTGGACCTTCTCCAGCAGGTTAATGTCCTTTTTGAGGTGTGGGCACCAGTACTGAACTCTATACTCTAGATGCAGCCTTACCAGTGACCTGTACAAGGGCAGTTTAACCTCCTTTCTCCTACTACTGATCCCCCTAGCTATGCATCCCAGCATCTTGTTTACCTTTGCTGCTGCTTTCTTGTACTGCGTGGAGTGCTTCAGGTCACTAGTGATAATCACTTCCAGGTCCTTCTCCTCCTCTGATGCAGATACTCGGATTCTACCCAGGTAGTACTCTGTCCTGGAATTCTTGGCTCCAATATGATTAACTTTGCATTTCTTGGCATTGAAGCCAAGCTGCCAGATCCTGGACCACCTCCCCACCTCCCCAGCTCCCCACCTCCCCAGCAGATCTTCCTGTAGGTCCTGTATCCCTTCAGCTGTGTCCACTCTCCCACAGAGCTTGGTGTCATCCTCAAATAGGCACACTTTGCCTTTAATGCCAGGTAAGACGTCCCAATGCCAGTGTCCCTATGGGGAGGGCTACGTGTTAATAAGTGAGGGGGGAAGAATGATGGAAAACATCCTGACCAGCAGGATGATCACTGACCCTCTGCAGGCCATACACCAGTCACCTGGGTGCCTCCTGGACATCTGGATCCTTTGATTGGTGGGTCGAGGGACTTCCTGCCACCCTGCCATGGAGGGCAAGCTGTAAGAAACCCGGGAGAGGTAAGTCCAGGGAGAAGCCGGGTGACACAGCTGGGATGGTTGGTGGGAAAGGGGGGTGGGGGGTGGGGAGAGGGGATAAATATAGCATTGTAGGCCTGGCAAGTATTGAGGTAATACAAAAAATAAAAAATCATGGTCTGAAGCATAGGAGGTACCTAAAAAAAGTAGATTTGACAGGTGTGTGCAAATGTTTTTATTTAACTGTAGCTGAAACTAATCTTTTGGGAAAACATTTTTCACAGCACTGCTGCTTTAAATACAAGGGTACCATTGCATTTAATATGTGTATGATAACATAGGTATTGGTGTCTTCAGTGTAGACAGCCTTGGCAGAATGCAATAGTGTCTCAAATATATTGAGATATGACCAAGAAAAAACATTATGGAAATCAATCTGGACAAGACTAAAGTAATAACATTTAGGAAAATGTCATTGATGAAGATATTGAACAACACCGGCCTCAGCACGGAGCTCTGTGGGACCCCACTGGTTACCTGACTGGTGTCTGATAACTCTCCCCCCCACAACCACCCTCTGGGTTCTGTCCCTCAGCCAGTTTTCCACCCATCTGGCCATCTTTTCCCCAACTCCAAGATCCGCCAACTTCCTGATCAACCTTTTGTGGGGCACAGAGTCAAAGGCCTTGGTGAAATCAAGATAAAAGATATCTACTGCTTGGCCCCTGTCTACTGTCTTAATGACACAGTCAAATAAGTCAATCAGATCTGTTTGACAAGATCTCCCCCCCCCCAATGAACCCATGCTGCCTGTCATCCCGGAGACCAGGCTCCTCTAGATATTCCACCAGCCTTTCCTTTAGCATGGTCTTCATGAGCTTGCCCACAATGGAGGTCAGACTGACTGGTCTGTAATTCCCTGGATCATCCTTGGGACCGCTTTTGTGGAGGGGCACTACATGTGCTGTTCTCCAGTCCTGTGGTACCACGTCTGACTCTAGTGAACTATTAAATTGGTCTGCCAGTGGCCCTGCCAGCTCCTCAGCCAGTTCCTTTATTACCCTTGGATGTACTCTGTCCGGGCCTGGTGATTCGTCCACTTTCAATGCCAGCAGCCCCTCCCTCGCTCTGTCCTCCTCTTATCACTACATCTGTGTTCCCTTCCCCCCGGTCCTCTTTTTTCCTCCTGAAGACACTGGTCCGTCCTTTTCCCTGGTGAAGACAGAACAGAAGTATTAATTTAGTATCTCTGCTTTCCCCTCATTATCCTCTACCCACTCCACCCCTTTCTTAAGCCTAACAATCCCTTCCTTCTTGTCCCTTTTCTCACTTATATAGTGAAAGAAAGCCTTCTCCCACTTCTTAATTCCTTCAGCTATCTGCAGCTCCTTCTGTGCCTTTGCTCGCCAGACTTCCTTACTTACCTCATTAGCCAACCTTGAGTAATTTGGTAAATTAGGTAAATTAGGTAATTTTGCTGCTTTTCTTTGATTTTAACTACTTGCTTCAGTGCAGCACTAAGCATTGTGATGTCATGAGCATTGTGGAAGCTGCTCTCTGATTGGTTCAATATTCCACTGTGATGACAGTAACAACATAGAGGATAATGTATGGCCGGCTATGGATAACAAGCGTGTGTTACCACTAAGAGGTTACCACAGCAACTTTTTAAATCTCAAGCGCGAGGCTCGAGAGGTTTTGGTTGTCTTGGCAACCTCGAGATGGCAACATATGCTTTGTTGCCGATAGTGGACCAACATTATCTTTTATTTATTTTTTTTTTCCATAAATATTTTGTTGCCTTTTGTCGGTTTTCTCCCCAGTCCTGATCCCACGTATCCCCGACGTGATGCATACATGTGGAGGGATGTGCAGGTTACGCCCTACAGGACACCCCACCCTACCAGTCCCCCGTTACCGCCTGCACCTGCCACTGGGCCTCCATCCAGTGACGGCGGGACTACGGATGGGTGACCCACCCACCCGGGAGAGTAGTGCCATCGCTCGATCCTGCTCTCACCCCCCCACCCCCATGCTGGCACCCCGATGACCCCAGTCCATTCCTGAACCTGGGTCGCCAGCGCGGCATAAGGCGTGGTGTCCAGCGCGTCAACCCTCAGTGCCACCTGGCAGAAACATACATTATCTTTTATACTGTATGGTCCACATAAAGAATAAAAATAAAGAGGCAGGATCCTTACTTAAAAGTTTTTTTTTATTCACTGCTGGTCTCTCCCGGGTCCAGTTTTAATCGTCGCGGTCCCGAGGTTAGCGTATCGTGCATTTGCAAACGCGTTCTGTGTTGTTATTGTACCATTGATGTGACATACCTACAGTGGTATAACAACATCGTGACGTCACATCGAGGGTACAACACATGAGACGCTGTATTTTTATTGATAACAATGTTCCACCATACTTTATAATATATTTGAAATGTTGCTGTTACTGATGTCACTATCTTTTTTTATATTGTCATTTTTACCCTCACTCCTGCTGTATATAAAAGTATATATCCCTGAACTGAGAGTGTGAATGTGTCCCCACACACTATCACTTCTAAGCATAGTAGGCTTGCCCACAGCGGAGCTCTACCATTAGTGGCACAAATCCAGTGAAATGTGAAATGCTGTCACAGTGGTGCTCATGTCAATGGCAATGTAATAATTCCCCTGCTCCCAGTATATTGCCTGACTGTACTGATATTTAAAACAGAGAGTCACTCCACATTGCACAGAATCTGTTGATACCCCAAGTCTGACAGAACACCTGTGTATAGGATGTGCCACTGAGTCCGTGGACAGTGAAAACATTGTACTGTACTTAGGAATAAAAATGTTTAAAAAATTCCATCATCTTATTCCACAGGTTCGGCTGAGGGGAGCTGGACACTGCTGTCCATAGACCGGGACCTCATGGTGGTTAGTTCTTCTTCTCCAAACTGCCCTCCCAGCCTGGTAAGGCACCAATGCAAAACTCTTATATTTGTCATTATAAGTTCTGTGAATCAACTGTCTAAAACATCCAGTTTGAAACCCTCATGATGACAACCTGTGTATATATAAACAGTGGTACATAGATGGTAGAGGACTGAAAAAAGACTGAAAGTCAATCAGTTCTGCCCTGTTGTTCCTACCTGTAATTCCTCATTCTTTTTGCAACCCCAGAGGCCCAACCCTCCTATTTGCTTCTGAATACCCCCTTGTATATATCCTATAGAAAGTCTAGTATTAATCACAGTAGTGGGTAGATTGTTCCATTTATTCACCACCTTCCCCTGTGAAGAAGTATTTCCTTTAGTCTAGCTTGATGTTTCTCCCCACTAGTTAGAGTTTGTGGCCCCTGTTCAGTGTTCCCGTTCACAGAGAGATGTACATAAAACATGCTAGGAATTAGAAGTGCCAGTTTTATCACCAAGCCTCTTGGAGTACATGTATCTCAGGAAATTGTTGGCTCTACCATGCCTTACACTGAAGAGATGACTGCAGTCACAAACTGTACCCTCCAAAAACAGCCATGGAGAGTACAGAACACGCTGAAACAGCAGGACATTATGGAACTCTGCCCCTATATTAATCCTTCATTTAATCCTGAGGAACCCACCCTCTTGTGCCTTTGCAACGACTTTTAGGTTTCTCTCATGTCCCCCCCTCCCCATCCTGTAGTGAGTATCATCTTTAGATTGTTTAATCATTCCTGATGTGTTCTTCCTTGGGGCCCCTTGATCATTTTTGTTGCCCTCCTTGACTGCTATCAGATTCTATGTTTCTATCTATAAGAGCATTGTATTTCTAGCACAGCCTTCCAGTGGAGGTGACTGAGGCGGAAACAGTGGTGGCGCTCAGAAATGCCTGGGATAAGCATAAGGGAATTATAGAGGTGGGGGGGTGGAGAGAAAGTGCTGTAGATCTGGTAGAGTCTGCAGCAAAAATGAAGGTACAAAAACAATGGGCAGGCTGGGCCAAGCATCCCTTATCTGCCATCAGATCAGAGTCTGTGTTTCTCCAATGAATAAATATATATTTATTTATTTTTTGTTGACCGGGTAAGTGCACTAGACAGATCCTGCCTATTTTCAGGCATGACGCAGGGGATACAGATGAATGCCAACTGACCTTGAACCAGATTAAACTGTTGGTGATATTTTTAGTGAATGAGGGAAATTTGGCAAGGACACCGGGGAAATTCCCCTTCTCTTTTCGATAAGTGTCATGGGATCTTTAACATCCACCTGAACTACCACCAATCCAGGCAGATGGGACCTCGGTTTAACGTCTCATCTGAAAGACACCACCTCAGAAGTGCAGCACCCCTCTCATGCTGCACTGCAGTGTCAGTACTGGGATATTAACCCGAGTGCCAGATGTGGGAACTGAACCCACAGCCCTTTGATCTCCCGGCCTCAGAGGTGAGTGTGCTACCTACTGAGCCACTGACACTAATGATATATATATATATATATCTATATATCTATATATCTATATACACACATTTATATATATATATATATATATATATATATATATATATTTATAGGGCATGGCCGCGCCCTTATAGTTAGGGTTGAGAAGGCACTTCAGTGTTAAACTAAAAATTTTGCAGTTTAATAACGTTGCAAGTGTTCAGTGAATTTGCACAAAATTTGGTATGCACTGTCCTGTGGGGTGGCTCTCCAGATGTGGCAAGTTTTCGCTCATTGACTTTGCTGGTATTTTTCTTTGAACTTGCCTACAGCCCAGACGGTTTGGTTTTTTGGTCTGAAATTTTAGGTGCAGAAAGGGACTACCCCACAGATACACCTTTTGCTAGTCTGGTGAAAAAAACAATAAGCAGTTTCTAAGTTATTGAAATTAAAAAATGTGAAAACATTGTTTTTGAGGATGCTCGGTAAGTTACAAGATAGCATATGAAACAAAGAAGGAATCCTGTTTCGTATGGGAAAATTTCATCTTTGTATGGCCGCCATCTTGTTTTCAGTTTTGTCTGAAAAATTCAAATTTAGAAACCTCCCAAAATGATATTCTGGGGAGGAAGCAACACATGTAGTAGCTTGCTTATTGGCACCCCTTAGGTGCATTCTGCAATTTACTGCTCAAAAAATGCTCTTAAAATGGTGTTTTATTTAACATTTAAATTCTTTGTTCGTATCGGCGTCATACAAAGTAAGATCTTGATTCATATGCCAACTCATGAAACAGGATCTTCTTTTGTATTTGGAAATATCCCAAAATGATATTCCGGGGAGGAATCCAACACATGTAGTAGCTTGCTTATTGGAACCCCTTAGGTGCATTCTGCACTTTACTGCTCGAAAAATGCTCATAAAATTTGTTTTATTTAACAACAAAATTCTTCTTTCGTAGTGGCATCTTCTTTTGTATGGGAAATCAGTGTACTGTATTTCAAAGGAATTTTCAACTTTGGTGCATAACTTTGCCATTTTGCATATTTTGACACCAAATTTTCATGATAGCCTTTTGAGGACCCCACCTATGTGCAATATGACTGTTGCTGTGCAACTTCCATCTGAAAGGTGATTTTTGCGTTCACTTGGCGAATTCACCTTTCAAGCGAGATTTGCATAATGACAACAATATAGTTCATGAGATGGGGTCATAAGAAGGCTATGTTGAAAATTTGGGGTCAAAATATATGAAAATGGCAAAGTTATGACCATTCATTGCAATTTCACTACACACACTCGTAACTTTGGAAACTTTAATGACTTTGACCCCAGCTTTTTAACATAGGCTTGTTATCACCATATCTCATGTATGTCACAACCATCATTTTTAAAATCCTACTCAAAATGTGTTTTTGCACCTGTGGCATGGAATGGCATTGTAGTTGTGGGGAATTACATTTTGGTTGGGTTTTGTACATTTTCTGTACCAAGTACATGAGGTGGGGCAATAAGATGGCTATGCTGGCAGTTTGGTCACTGTTGTCCTATAAATTGGAATGCAGGGCCCTTCCATAGCGACAAACCTACATCCATCTATGGCAGGATGGGAGCGCAGGATCCGGAAGGCACTGCGTTACCACAAGCAAATAAGGCTATGATTACACTATCTCAAGAGTGAAGGAAATTCATTGTAAAAAAACTATGTTAAGGCATTAGTTAGGGTTGTTATTAAAGTGTCAAAAGCTGGGAAATTTGACGTTAGGGAGTCCAACCCCAACACCCCCCCACACACAGATGAAGAGGGGTCTGGAGGTGGCATTGGGGTCGTCAGCCCTAACGCTCACCCATTCTCCTATGCTGTGTCCACCCAGCTTATTTTCTATTGGAATGGGGTGAGTGTTGGGGCTGATGATCCCAATGCCACCCCCGATCCCTCTTTATCTGTGCAGGGTGGGGTGTTAGGGTTGGAAGCCCTAACATCAAATTTCCCAGCTTTTGATGCTTTAATAACAACCCTAACTGATGCAGTAATGTAGCTTTCGGCAAAGAATATATATATATCTGTATCTATCTCTATATCTACATTTATATCTTTACATGGGATATGACATGGCCTGACTGAAGATATTATATTTGTCTTCATGAGAGGCCAGTGATATCATGATATCTGATGAGTGGCTGCTGATCCTTGTTTTGTAGTCTCTGGCAGGGGGAACTGAGGTGGGTGTGGGGGACCACCCCTTTTTATTCCAGAACGGACATTGACGTGCTAACGTAGGAGGGCTGTTCCCCGCTATAGACTACTAGCTAAAAGTTTTCCGTGTGGTCCTGGTGCCTGGCAGCTTAGACCTAACGGTGTTGCCTACTGCAAGAGCTCCTCTCGAAGATCTACTGTTACGGTCAGTTCTTATGTAACTGTACTTTCTAGGGGTGTGGATATGGTGCAGTAGCCACACTCTGGCAGTCTTTCTTTCCCCTTTAAATTCAGTCAGAACGTCTTCAAGCTAAGCTCCCACCCACCCGAGTGGTATACTCCTCAGCTCTGCCCTGTGATGTCAGATCTTCCTTTCTGCTGGAAGAGTTGAGTCTCCTCCTTAGCAGCTCTCTGCTCAGTATAGGCCCTAAAGTAGTTTCTGCTTTCACTTTGTCTTTGAATTGCTTCAATTTCTTCGTATTCTTTGTCCATTCCCAGTGTGGATCTCAAAGAAGCCTGGTCCAGTCCTGGATTTAAACGTTGCATTACATACAACTGGAAGATGACCAGGACAGACTGCACTGATCATGCATTTACTGCCTCGGGGCAGAGCATGTCATGCAGGCTTGCGGCCTGTACAAATCACTACTACCCTTGTCACTCGAAGACCGTTACGTCCATCTCCTCCTTGGTCGGCCAGACAAACAGGACTCCCCAGTCTGCTTCATGGTCACATGCAAGGTGGTGTCCATGGCTGTGGGCTTGGCTACTAAGCTTGGTACCATGGAGGAAGCAGTGGCCCAGGCTGCAGCAGGTGCTTCTTCAGTGTCCACACTGCTCCTGATCGGGGCTGGTTTTGGGGCATCCTTCATGAGCACATGCCATGAAATTAGCCCGTTTCTGCATACACTTGGAGAGGGCCCTTCTTGTAGTGATAAAAAGGTCAAGAAATCCCGCTGACGATCATGGGACAGGGAACCAGCACACTCTTCCCACTCCTGTGAGTGCCTCAAACATTTGACAGCCATAGAGTGCTCAGCCTCATTCAAGCCAGTACTGGTCAAAGGTCAGGCCGCTAGCCCCACAGTACCCCCCCATTGGGCTTGTTGGCCATGACGCAGGCCGACCAGTTGGTTTAGATTTTTCTCAACCTGGTTGACCTGTTGTCTGAGGGGATCGAGGATGTCTTGGTCTCAAGGACTCCAGTCCTTTTCACCCTCTCCCAGGAGTGTTGGGTGCAGTTGCTCGACCAGACTGTCTTCTCCCAGAAGTTACCTCCTTCTGGGGTCTTGCAGCAGGAGCATGGCCCCTCCTCCGGCCTCTCCTCACTGTCAGTGCTCTAGTCGTCGGTCAAAATCATGGTCAAGTGACTACTCACGTTCCCATGCTCGACCCTCATCCTGGAAGCGCTGTTGTTGCTCCTCTTCCTCTCATTTTCGGTTGATGAGAGGCTTCACTGCAAGCTGCATCGGCACTGTGAAGAGCTCGTGTGGCAGCAGTGGGTCCTCAGGCAAGGTAGGCATCTACCACCATCCCCTACACTTCCCTGGTCACCACTGGTCCAGCCTGCCCTGGTTCTGCTGTGCTCAGTGTCTCCAATGATGGCCTTTCCACTGATTAGGGTGGAGCCGACAGTCAAGCAGCTCTTACAGGGAGCCCCTACCAAGGACCTCCCCCTTCACACACACACACACACACAGCTAGCGGCCTTCCTGGATGGCTGTCAGTTAAGATCAACCACTCAGATGAGTCCAGGGTGGTCCACTGGAAAAAGTGACTGAGGGCAGTCTTTGAGGAGCCTTTAGACTCTTGTTGGGTCCTCTGTGCAATCCTCAAGGACCTCATGCTTTAATTGTGAATTGGCTAAACACCTGACCACTGAACACAGACCAGTCTCTTTTGGGGCTTTGCTCTGGTTGATCTCTGAGTCAGTGGAGATCCCATTGGAGCCAGTCCAGAACCTGGTCAAATACCCCCTCATGGAGATCCTGGATCGGGATGATTCCCCAGGGGTCACCTTCCCTGTGGTGGAGGCTGTGTGGTGCCCTTGACCTGCGTGGTCCGCAAGTATGTGGTCCTGACTGGTTCTCTGTCCAGTTTTACCAACCATCCCTTGGCTGAGGGGTTGGTGGCAGACTTCATCTTCCATAAGACAGGAAGTGTCGGGGATGTGGACAGAACCCCCAACAAGGAGTCCCAAGAAACTGGACAACGTGGCCAAGAAAGTATATGCTGCATCCTCTCTGCATCTCTGTCAGGTGAGTTACACCATGATGATGGCCAACTTTGATCATGTCCTGATGGGCGTCCTTGACCATGTCCTCCCCTGCCTTTCTGCAGATCTGCAGTCAGTGGTTAAGGTGGTCAGAGAACAGGGTCAAGCACTGGCCAGACACCAGCTTCAGACAGCTTTAGACATCGGAGACTGCTGCACCCAGTCCATAGCCGCGGCAGTCGCGATGTGTCGACGGTCCTGGCTGCAGATTCCCACCTTCATGGCAGACACCCAGCACAAATTGGCTGATGTTGCCTTCTTGGGTACTGACCTTTTTGGCCCTGGGATGGATGGGCAACTTACAAGGATCAAGAAGCCCAGTGCCACCCTTGATTCGGTGATGTCCTCCCAGAAGGGCAAGTTGGGAATGTGGCTGAAGAAAAAGTCCTTTTAGTTTGGCTATTTCCATCCCAGCAGCCCAAACAGCAGCAGCCCCAGCTGGGGTAATCATGGGTCTAATGCCCTAAGCCTAAGTTCACCAGCCAGTGCATCAAAAATCTGGGGGATTGGGCAGAGAGGCCTCTCCGCAGCTGGTGCCATTGCCTTCTCCAAGATTGCTCAGTCAGTGACAGGTTGGGGGGTGTCTGCCTCCTGCCCATCCATTCCCTGCTTCAGCTCCCCATGGGGGGTCAGCTTTGCCATTTCTGGCATGCCTGCTCCACCATCACCTCAGTCAAATGGGTGCTAGAAGTGGTGAGCAGCAGATTGCTTCTCAACTTCGAAGCTTGCCTGCCCTACAGAGCCCATGCTCTACAGGAGTTCATGATGTCTCAGGACACGTCCACCCCCAGGGAGGACATTGCTCAGCTCCTAGGGAAAGGAGCCATAGCCTGTGTCCTGAATGCTGCTGCTGGCCAGAGCGTCATGTCCATAGAAGCATAGACTTTGACAGCAGCTAAGGACCGCTTGGCCCACCCAGTCTGCTCATTTCCCTACCTGTTGGATAAGCTGCAGATGCTAGTTAACCAACAGCCTACTTCCTCCTACCCCTCACAAGAATTGCTTTATGGCTCTCCCCCCACTGTTTTTGACCCCACAGCCTCCTCAGGAAGGCCGTTCCATGCATCCAGTACCCTCTCTGTGAAAAAGTACTTCCTTGCCTTGCCCCTGAGGTGTCTCCACTCTAACTTCAAATTGTGTTTGTTCTTGCACATCTCTTTTTCTGAAAGATGCTACCCTCTTGGACTTTACTGATTCCCTTGAGTAACTTAAGTGTCCGGGTACTTTCTGGTCGCCAAACGGATTGGGGGGTGGTGCCTCCTATTGGATCTTCACAATCTCAATCAGTTCCTGAGGAATCACAAATTCCAGGTGTTCACTCTGAACTGCATCATTCCATCCCTGGAGCAGAGCATGTGGTTCTGCTCTCTGGACCTCCAGGACACCTTCTTCCACATTCCAGTCTGTCCGTCCCACTGGCGGTTCCTTTGGATCCGCATGGAGGGGGTTCTCTACGATTTCTGGGTCATACCTTTTGGCCTCTCCTCAGTCCCAGGGTCTTCAGCAAGTGCTTAGCAGTGGTGGCAGCATTCCTGCAGTGCAGGGGAGTCTGGGTCTGTCCATACCTGTATGAGTGGCTAATAGGCGGAACATCCAGGGAGGTGGTGGAGCGGTCTAGGGACCTGGCCCCCCAGACCTGCAGAGACTTAGGCCTTCTTGTCATTCCAGCCAATTCCAAACTCAACCCCTCGCAGGTTATCCTCTTCATTGGGGCAGAGCTGGACTCCCTCTGGGCCAAGGCGTGACTCCCTGCCGACTGGGCATTGGATCTTACCTCCTTTGCCCGATCATTTCAGGTTGGGTACTTAAGTACTGCCTGGGATTTCCTACAGGTGGTGGGATACATGGCATCCTGCACCAGCATGGGCAAATGGGTGTATTGGAAAATGCGCCACCTGCATTGGGAGATGGCTGCCAGTGGTCTCGGCACCTACGTCACCTGGACCAGCCAGTCATGGTGACTCAACCGATGTTGGATGCCATTCAGCAGTGGCTCATCCCAGAACATCTCGAGGAAGGAGTTCCCTTTATCTGCTCAGAGCCAAGAGTTACCCTGACATCTGATGCATCTCTTGTGGGATGGGAAGTGCACCTAGGGGACCACAAGCCCCACAGACTGTGGCCCCTTAGGAGTCCCGTTACCACATTAACCTGCTGGAGCGCCTTGCAGTGTGCCTTGCTGTGATGAAACTGGCTCAATTTGTCAAGAGTCGGGTTGTGCAGGTCTAGACTGACAATACCACCACCATGTACTACCTGAACAAGCAGGGTGGAAAGCACTCCCTCCTGTTGTGTAAGGAGGCCTTCTGCACCTGGAGCCTCAAACACAGCTTGGATGCCGATCTCCTGGTGATTCATGTAACGGAAGTCTCCAGCTACCTAGTGGAAGCCCACAGTCAGGTGGGCACGGTGTCTCATTAATGTGGTCCCTGCATTAGGAGGTGGTGAGCCACCTGTTCTTCCAGTGGGGCACGCCCCTGGTCAACATTGTCCGCGTCCTGGGAGAATGCAAAGCTGAGGCTGTTTGTACATGTTCCCCATAGTGTGGGACACTGTTGGCGGATGCCTTCGTGAGGCAATGGACCCCTAGCCTCCTTAACGCCTTCCCTCCCTTTCCCTTGTCCCCAGAGTGTTGGTCAAGGTGCAGAGGGACAAGCCACAGATGATCCTGGTAGCTCCAGGTTGGGGACGCCACTTCTGGTTCCCATATCTTTTTAGTCTCAGCATCAGGCCTCCGTGGAAACTGCCCCTTCATCTAGACCTGCTCTTCTATCACAAGGGGAAGGTCCTGCATCTGGACCTTCCATCCCTGCACCTGATGGCTTGGTTCCTGAGTAGTTCGAGTTCCAGGCTTTGGGTCTGTCCGAAGAGGTTCTGCATGTCATGGAAGCCTCCTAAAAAGAGTCAACCCATCTGTGCTACGCCTTCAAATGGAAGAGGTTTTCCATTTGGTGCCAGGGCAGGGAGCTAGACTTCCTGGCTTGCCCTTTGGCTAGCATTTTGGACTACCTTTGGTCCTTGTCTCGGTCAGGCCTCATGTCGACGACCCTCAGGGTGTACCTGGCAGCCATCTCTGCCCTGAGTTGCTTCCCCGGAGACAAAAATTTAGAATGGTAAGGTTCAGACATTTTTCTGGAGTCATGCTTACTCTAGTGTTCTAATGGTAGATTTATGTCTCCACTGTAGAGATCAGACACCCCAGTGTCCTATTCCAGGCCTAGTGGCTAAGTATGGCTTTTACACTGACTTTTGTCTAAAGTTGTATTATTATAGTGGCTGGGTCGTGCCACTATATTTAGGGTTCAGTAGGCAGTTTAATGTTAAACCCGTTTTTGCACTTAAAAACTTTGTGACCGTTCAACGGATTTGTATGAAAGTTTGCATGTGCAGTCTTGTGGGGTAGGTCTCTGGATGAGCCAAGTCTCGTCTCAGTCAGATGTGCAAATTCCGAGTTCTGGATAGTGCAAAAAGTAAATTTTTGCCATGTTTTCCCATTGGTTTTAATTGTTTTTTCGTCTGACACCTGTAACACCCAGACAGTTTGGAATTTTGGTCTGAAATTTTCAGGGTAGGAAGGGGCTGACCCACAGATGTGTCTTTTGCTGGTTTGGTGAAAAAATATTATTCAGTTCCAAAGTTAATTAATTTTGAAATTGTTATAAACTGGTTCTGAGCATGCTCAGTAAACACCTCAAGATAGCTGTATGAAATGAAAAAATAATTCTTTTTTCGTATTGACGTAACCCTTATTTGTGAGGGGAAAATCCTTTTTCATTTGCCGCCATCTTGTTTCCATTTTTCCCTAAAAATTTTAATTTGAAAAACCACAAAAATGACATTCTGGACAGGTACCAACACATGTATCTTGCATTATTGGGACCCCGTTAGCTGGATTATGCATTTAACTGTTCGAGTAATGACCCTCAAATAGGTCTTGTTTTAGACTATAAACCTTTTCTCAGATTGTGTGATACAAAAAAAGAATCTTTTTTAGTATCAAGAGTGACAAAAAATATCCTTTTTTTCAATTTAATATACTTTATTGAACATTTTCACACAGCAAAAGTGCATACAGTCAATCAACAGCTCCCCCCGCCCCATCCAAGTAAAGGCAAGGAATCCAACAAGTGAATGGAAAGCTGTGACAATGATTCTGCAAGGCCTAACATGTGAGCACTATGATTAACATTGATAAGGCCTAGTCGACTAAAATTATCTATATTCTATCTTCCCCTGCCCCCGAGCACCTACTGGATTGCAAACAAGTCAAAACCCATCCAGAAGCATCCCATACCCTCTGATCACCATCTACCTAATGGTTCTATATTTCCCTGGTGTTTAGTGGTAGCCCCCACACTCCAATCACCCTGTGATTATTTAATGATCTTCAGGGATATCTCAGTCATCAGGTCACACCGTAGGAAATCTGTGTTGGTAGGAGGGAGAATGTACCTGTGTAATCGGCAGTGCCTTGGTTAAGGAATACAGCATGGAGAAAGTTTAGAGGAACAGGCACCTGCCACTCCACAGACTAATCTCAAACTTATGGCTTATCTTGGAAAGCAGTCACTTTGTGAAGTTCACACAACTGAAAGAGAAGAACATACCTGTTACCATCTAAAACGTGCTTTATTTTATTCCACAGTCGTGCTTGTAAATACAAGTAAAAACAGCAGCAGCAGTGGTAATCCAGGGTGCTACACAGTTCTCCTTACCCCCTCCGCTCACGGCAGGTACTACGTCACCTGATGCATTTTACGCATAATTGTATTGCATCAAAGGCTGTAGTAGTACAGAAGGGCACTGCTTTTAAGTCAAACCCTTAAAGGCACAGACACCAATATTGATAGTAGACCTATTATAAGTTAATGATAAAAACATTACAAAAAGTGCTTAGTGAAATATCATAAATATCATATGAACTATTTTATACATATCAGAAACAGTAATAAATTCAACATGTAAATAAGTAAATATTCTAATTAAAAACACAAAAATAGTCATGGTGCACCAAAACTGACTTGCAAGGGCATCAAGCAGGACATACAGTAGCTGGCAAGATGTGAAAGCCCACAGGAGATTAAATAAGAAGCAATATATAGGGGATACCCCAAAATACTTAAGTAATTCCAAATCCTGTTGGTGGTAGGCTCCAAAAAGAAATGGGTGCCGGTAGCCAAACAGTGGGTCACATCTGAAATGGAAGAAAATGTGAACAAATATTAGTACAAAAAGTATACAGGACTACTGTATATAGTAAAAGGCTATATCTAGAAATTACTTAAGGCATGAGTCTAGTTACTCCCACACAGATAATTACTAAAAATCCTAATGGCAGAAAGGCAAGTGCCATTAGGCCAAACAGGTAATAGAGAAAATCACATATGCAATACAGTGCATTTTGGGAATAGAAGGCACTTACATCAAGTAAGGGCCTAATTCAATTTTATAATTCAATCCTGGAGGATTAGTTGCCCCATGGAAAAAAATCCAGTAGTGTTCTCTTTTACGGAGAACATGTCATGGTCACCCCCTCTAAGATGCTTTATAGGTTTTTCTATCTCTATAAAAGAAATCTTGTGGTTACTTTTATCAGGTGCTTTTTAAATGTGCATAGCAAGGGCGTAAGTGAGATCCTAATTACCAGTAGCCCTCATGTGCTCACATATGTGAGTTTTAAACTGATGTTTAGTTTTGCCTATGTAAAAAGCTCTCGCAAGTGCAGATAGCTAAGTATATAATGCCTTCAGGAGCACAGGCCATAAACCAACTGACTTTACACATGAGACCAGTTTTAGGATTATAGAATGATTTGCTACTATTTCTAGGATTGTGGATATGTTGTTCATCCACACTTATTGGCATGTCCTTTCCCTTTAAGAATCACTGGAAGTCTTCAAGCTGGCTCCTCCCACCCACCCACCGGGTGGTATATACCTCGGCTCCGCCCCATGACACCAGATCTTCCTTTCCACTGGAAGATTCAAGGCCCTAGCTTTCAAAACTTCGGTTTTACCGAAATTAAAAATCGTTCGAATTAGCGATCACCTTTTCGCATCTTCGATCATGGAAGAAAAATCTTCCCCGGGATTTCGCCGGTGTCCTTGCGGCCAAAAAATGTTGCGCACCGAGCCCCACCTCACGTGTGTTTATTGTCTTGGTGTCGGCCATGACACCTCGTCCCGCAGCTTCTGCTTGGCCTTCCATCCCAACGTCCTGGACAACCGTCTTGCACGTTTGAAACTGGGGAGACCGGAGAAGAGGAACCCTCTGGTGAAGTCCAAGGAGGCTAGGTGGGTGGATTCCGCGGCTGTGGGATCCACCAAGCAGCTGGAATGCATGCAAGCGTTCGAGAAAGGAGCCGCTTGTGCCGTGGACACTCAAAGCTTCTTCATTCCGCTCAACCTGGGCTCTACCTTCTCGGGTTCCTTTAAGGAGTTGTGCCAGTCTCTTCCCACCCGGGGAGAGGCACCTGCGGGCTCACACTCCTCCCGATCTTGCAAGCAGGAGAAGGAACCGAGCAAGTCTTCGTCTTGGCGAAGGCGCTCTTGGGACTGAGAGAGGTCTCAGTCCCAGGAGCATGCAGTCTCGACCTCGGTCAAGATCGCTTTTTTGGCCACCGACTTCATGGATCTTCCATCGGGCCAACTGACCGAGGATGCAACCGATGAGGTCGAGATTGTTCTTGACCCAATCGACCCGCTGTTACCGACTCTTTAGAGAGGACTCCGGTCCTTGTCTTCCCCAATGAGGAGACCCAGCCTGCTGGTGTCCCCACCGAGGACCTGGTTCTGGACCCCCAGGTATCACCAGTCCCGCCGGTGTCTCCTGAGCGACCGAATCGGCCTGCCTGTTCTCGATCGAGGTCTAGAACCCCCCTCGTCTGGAAGGCCGAGGAACAGCCACAAGTGCTCCAAAAAGAGGCGACGCCATCGGTCATCCTTGTCCTCCTCGGATGAGGAGGGGCTCCGGCGGAAACTCCGGCGCTATGAGGACCTCATGTGGCAACAGGTGATCTTGTCTGGGCACAAGCCGACTTCGACTCCTACCCCGGCCATTATTTGGCTTTCGCCTCCAATGCCGAAGCCGATCCCTTCGGAGCCAAAACCTTCGGTTCCTTTGTCCGCGGTGCTGGTGCGACTATCTGTTCGGCCTAAACCAGTCTCTCTGCCGATCGTGGTGGAACCACTGCCTAGACAGCCTAAAGAAGACGGACCAGACACCGGGCTTCCCCGGCATCTGTCGGTCACGGTCACCCCGGTCCGCCCTCGGCGTGTTGAGGGTGATTTGGGCGGCAGGCCGCTGTATCCCAACTCCTTGGATTCGGATGTCACCGGGCTTCACTCTCATCCTGGGGATGATGAGTCGTCCGTTGGCCTAGGCATGGAGGAAGGTCCTTCCTCCTTTCAAGGGATCCTTCGCCTCATCTCTGAGTCCACAGGGATGCCCCTGGAACCCATCCAGAAAATGGCAGCGTACTCTCTCTCGGACATCCTGAAGAGAGGGGATACCCTGACGGAGGCCTTTCCAATGGCCGAGGCCATTGTCGGCCCGGCCCTTGAACTATGGCAGTGCCCTGCCTCTTGTCCAGCTCCATCTGCCCACATGGCCCGCAAGTACACGGTGCCCATGGGGTCCCTAGTGGGGTTCACAGAGCACCCTTCGGCCAAGAGCTTGATGACCGCCTTTGTGTTCAGGCATTCTGGCAGTTCTGCCGATACTGACCGACCTCCTGATAAAGAGTCCAAGCTCTTGGACCATTGAGCCAGGAAGGTCTATGCGGCTTCCTCCTTGATCCTTCATCAGGCAAGTTTGGCCATCATCATGGCACACTTATCTCATGCCCTTCTCGGGTCATTAGACGAAGTCCTCCCACATCTCCCCATGGACATGCAGACCACAGTCAAGCAGGTCCGAGACCAGGGCCGAGCTGTTGCCATAGGGGACTCTTGTGCCTACTCGATGGCCACCGCAGTTGCCTCTCACTGCAGGGCTTGGCTGAGGCTCTCCTCCTTCCGGCGGATACTCCGCACAAATTAGCTGACGTGCCCTTCCTTGGGACCGACTTGTTCGGCCCAGGAGTGGCTGGTCACCTTCAGCGCATAGAACAGTCCAGTGCCACCTTGGACGCCACTTATGATAAGGGTTCTTTGGGCAAGAGCCGACAGAAGAAGAGAAAGAAGCCCTTTCAGCACTCTTCCCCTGCAGCTCAGCAGTCCTCCTTCCAAGGGGGACAGCAGCACCTGCATCAGCAGCAGGCTCAAGCTTGGCACCCTTGGCCCAAGCCTGGACCCCAACAGGCCTGTAAAGGAGGCTGAGGCTCAGGTCCTAGAGCCTCTTCCTCCTCCAAGCCTGCTCTTTGAATGGGTGGGGGCTGCCACCCCTACTCCCGTCACGACAGCTCTGGGTCCTCCTGTGGGGGGCCGGCTCCGTCACTTCCTTTCCGCCTGGTCTGCTGTCATGTCAGACAGGTGGGTTCTCGAAGTGGTCGGTCAGGGACTGCCTCTAGAGTTCGAGCAGTACCCTCCCAGCCAAGCCTGCGCCCTTCGGGAGCAACTGATTTCCTCTCACACCCAGTCGGCTCTTCGAGACGACGTTGCTCAGCTCCTCCTCAAGGAGGCAATAGCTCCCGTGGCGGATCATCCAGCAGACCCAGGCTTTGTCTCCAGGTACTTCCTGCGCCCAAGCAGACGGGGGCTGGCTTCCCATTCTAGATCTCCACAACCTGAATCAATATCTCAGGTCTCGCACCTTTCGGATGGTCATTCTGTCCCAGATCATTCCATCCTTGGAGCGAACCATGTGGTTTTATTAACTGGATCTGCAGGACGTGTTCTTTCACATCCCAGTCCGTCCGTCCCATCAGTGGTTCCTCCACTTCAGGGTCGAGGGGACCCTATACAAGTCCTGAGCCATGCCGTTCGGCCTGTAATCGGCCCCATGGGTCTTCACCAAATGCATTGCAGTGGTGGCGTCACATCTACAGTGTCGGGGGGGATCAGAATTTACCCCTACCTCGATGACTGGCTTCTGGCAGATCATTTCCTTCAAGAGGTGGAGAGAGCCAGGGATCTGGCCCTCCAGACCTGCTCCCAACTCGGCCTCCTAATCAACGAGGCCAAGTCGGAACTCGTGCCTTCTCAGGTGATGGGCTTTATCAGGGCAGAGCTTGACTCTTGTCAAGCCAGAGCTCGGATCCCGACGGACAGGGCGGAAGTTCTTTCCTCCTTTGCCCAATCATTTCTGGTTGGGCAGTTGTGCCCTGCCCAGGACTTTCTGTTCCTTCTGGGTTACATGGTGGTGTGTACTTCGGTGGTCCGTTGGGCCCGGTGGCGCATGCGCCCCCTCCAGTAGGAGCTGGCTGCCCAGTGGACTCAGCGCCACGGTCAATTCGACCAGATGATCACTGTAACCCAAAAGATGTGGGACGCTCTGCAATGGTGGACCGCCCCAGACCGATTGCAGGAAGGGATCCCGTTTTTCCACCTCGAACCGATGGTCATTCTCATGACCGATGCCTCTCTCATGGGCTGGGGAGCCCACATGGGGGACAAAAGGGCCCACGGGCTGTGGAACTCCGAGGAGTCACGATGCCACATCAACCTGTTGGAGCTCAGAGCAGTCAGACTGGCACTGTCAGATTTCGCTCCTCAGCTCTGGGGTCAAGTGGTTCAAGTCCAGACGGACAATACCACGACCATGTACTATCTTAACAAACAGGGCGGCATGCACTCCCATTTGCTGTGCAAGGAGGCACTGCGCATCTGGACCTTTGTGAGCCGGCTGGAGGTGGATCTCCTAGCCATCCCTGTGGCAGGAGCCTCGAACCATCTGGCGGATGCTTTCAGCCGCTTAGACCAGACATCCCACGAGTGGTCTCTTCATCCAGAGGTAGCTTACAGTCTGTTCTCCCATTGGGGCAAACTGATGGTGGACCTGTTTGCCTCCAGGGAAAACACCAAGCTGAGGCTGTTTCATGCCCGCCCCCCTCAGCAGGGCTTGCTGCAGGGGGATGCCTTCTCGAGGCCGTGGACCCCAGGCTTCCTCTACGCCTTCCCTCCATTTTCCTTGATTCACAAGGTGCTTCTCAAGGCGAGGAGGGACAAGGCGAAGGTGATCCTGGTAGCCCCAGATTGACCGCGCTAGTTCTGGTGTCCAGATCTCCTTAGCCTCAGCTGCAGGCCCCCGGGACAGCTTTGTACGTGCCCGGACCTGATCTTACTCAATCAGGGGAAGGTATTCCATCCAGACCTGCGATCTCTGCACCTCACAGCCTGGTACCTGAGCGGCTAGAGTTCCAGGCTTTGGGTCTTTCTGACGATGTCTACACTGTGGTGGAGGCATCTAGAAAGGAATTGACCAGGAAATGTTATGCCTTCAAATGGAAGCGTTTTTCCATTTGGTGTCAGGGCAAGGGTCTGGACCCTTTGTCCTGTCCCGTGGCTAACATTCTCAACTACCTTTGGTCTCTCTCCAAAGGGGGTCTACGGTCATCGACCCTCAGAGTGCACCTGGCTTACCGGGCATGTGCTGGTCAGCCGACGGCGCAGGAGACAGTGGTCAGGCGCTTTTCAAAGGCCTGTATCACGTATCCCCTCCGGTGCGTGAACCTCCACCTCCGTGGGATCTGCTGCTGGTTCTGGCAAAGCTCGTGGGCAAGCCATTCGAACCCATGCACAAGTGGAGTTGTCACACTTGTCATGGAAGACTGCCTTCTTGGTGGCTATCATGTCAGCCAGTAGGACAGGGGAGCTCCAGGCGCTTTCAGTGGACTCCCCTTATCTGGTCTTCCACAGGGACAAAGTTGTCCTGTGCCCCCACCCGAAATTCCTTCCGAAGGTGGTGTCAGAGTTTCACCGTAACCAGGTGTTGACTCTGCCAGTATACTACCCTAATTACACCTCGGAGGCCGAGTACAGCTCCATACTTTGGACCTGAGACGGGCCCTCTCCTATTATAAGGAGAGGATGATGGAAATTCATGGAGAGGTTCGCCAGCTGTTTGTCACCTACACTGACGTTGCTTCTGGCAGACATGCAGCAAAACGGACTATTGCAAGATGAATTACGTCATGCATAGGTCTGTGCTATGAGTTGGTGGGCAAGGAGCCTCCCAGAGGGAAAAGAGCTCATTCTGCCCACCATACTGCTGCATCGGTGGCTGCTTCCAGGGACATCCCTATCCAGGAAATCTGTCGTGCTGCTACCTGGAAGTCCGCAAACACCTTCATCACCCACTACCACATCAACCTTGAGTCACGCCGGGATGCTGGTTTTGGGGCTTCAGTTTGCCAATCTCTGTTCCCTAAGTAGGGGGTGTGCGCCTTGCCTCCCTCCTCCCAGAGAACTGCTAGGAGTTTGCCGATAAGTGTGGATGAACAACATATCCACACTCCTAGAAGAACAGGTTACTCACCTGTAACAGTAGTTCTAGGAGTGGTATATGTTGTTCATCCACACGGACCCACCCGACCTTCCTGGCTGCGGACTCGCAACACCTGGCTTCCAGTGGGCTAAGATCTGGCGTCACGGGGTGGAGCCGAGGTAGATACCACACAGGTGGGTGGGAGGAGCTAGCTTGAAGACTTCAGTCGATTCTTAAAGTGAAAAGGACATGCCAATAAGTATGGATGAACAACATATACCACTTCTAGAACTACTGTTACAGGTGAGTAACCTGTTCTTACTGTGGTGCAATATTTGCAATTGCCACATTTATAGCGAGCATCACTCCATGCTGGAAGCCACATCCTGGGTTTTTCTGGTAGTGGTTGGACTGAATGAACTACCCAGTCCTTAATGTTTTTAGCCCTTCGGTGGACATATCTGGGACCTGTGTCAGTGAGTCCAGGGTCCAAACCAATTAAATGCCAGTGTTTATTCACTGTATCTGACATTTTCTTTAAACTGTGCATTATAGGTCAGCACAAAATTAACCCTGGGGTCGACATTTTCTTTAGGGTCTTTCTCAACCAATAATACCTGTCTGCCTATTTTGTCAGCCTCATTCCTGGCCTTCTGAATAACATTTTCTGAGCAGTTTTTCCTCTAACTCTGATGCTCTAACAGTATATTTGACTTCATTTCCACAGCTCCTTTTTATCCAGATAGATTTACCCTTGGGTAGGCCAGTGATGGTTGTGTCGATCTGGCCACTGCGGTGTAATATTGCAGATATATTTTTGTATTTTTTTTCTGTGATTTTTGTTCATGCTTTAAAAGTGTTGCATGCAGAGGAACTTGGTTATGTTTCAAAGTTCCAAACAGGCCAGAACTTAGGGTTGCCAAAAGATGCCCATGTTTTTTTTAAAAGGGTTACATGCAGAGGAAATTGGTATTCTGTGATCTGAGAAAGGCTTACTTACCAGGAAGCTGAAAATGACAATCTTACTTCGATAGGGCTCTTGCAGTAGGTATTAACATATAGGACTAAGCCGCCAGGTGTCAGGACCCCACGGAAACATTTCTAGCCAGCAGTCTTTGGCGGGGGACCGCCCCACGTCAGGTGACCGGCGTCATGTGACGTTGGTATAAAGGGGCGGTCCCCTACGCCCGCCTTCCAGTTCTTTCTCGCAGTCGGCGTGTGAAAGTTCCTCGCGGTAGAACAGTGCTCATCAGTCATTTGTCGGTCTTTGTGTTTTCGAACTTTTTGACCTATTTTCTCTAATTTTCGATTTTTTCAAACAATTCGCTGTTTATGTCATCTCCGGTGCCCTCCAAATCGCATAAAAATAAGTGCGACTTGTGTGGTTCCCAACTTCCACACAAGGACGGCCACTCCTTGTGCCTCTTCTGTCAGGGCCCAGACCACCCCATGGAGAAGTGTCAGCACTGCCAGAAGTTCAGCTCCGCTACCTGCAAGAGAAGGCAGCAGTCCCTGGAAGCCCATATCCTAAAGAAGAAAATGGCCTCCATGGAAAAAGAGTTAAAGAAACTTAGGCAGGCGTCTACTTCCCCCGAAGGTCATAAGAAAAAGCATGACAAGGAGAAGCATCAGGAGCAGGAACCGGCTTCCACAGCAGCCGTGACTCCAGCCGGAGTCGCGGCACTCAAGGTAACATCCCTTCCGGGGGATCGCTCCACAACGGCCGTCTTGGTGGTTACCAAGAAGACGTCACCCCTTCTGTCTGGCTTGCGCTCGGGCCCTTTGGGAGCCTCCAGGGCAAAGGAGGCCTCTGCTCCCATGAAGGCTGCTTCTTCCACACGACCCTCCGGTCAGAGCGGGTCCGGTAAGACGGATGTCGATCCCACCGACGCTCGCCCGGACAAGGCTGCTAAGTCACTTACTCCTTGGGGGGAGCGCCCAGCCAAAACACATCCCGATAAGACCGCATCTCCTTCGTGGCCTTCCTCTGGCACAGAGTCCGATAAGTCGGACGCCGGCTCCTCCAACGTCCGCCCGGATTCGACCGATAAGTTGGACGCCGGCTCCACCGATGCCCACCCGTCCAAGAAGGCTGCGCCAGACCCCATCGAACAGTCTGATGCCCCAGGTTCTCCGCAACGTCTTACCACGTTGCCCTCTGAGGTCCCCACGTCTCCTTGACTGATCCCCGGGGATTATAATCCTCCTTCCCAGGTCATCACAGAGAATACTGGGATGCTGCCGTTAGGGAACCCGCCTCCTGGGCCAGACCCCCTGACGCTGGTCCCGACACCGGCCCACCCAGCGACATCTGGCGTCCCTTTACCTGGCGATTGACCTATCTTTCCATCATGTCCTTCGGACCATCTTGAAGGTGTACCCATGCCAGGCCTGACACCCGCGGGGCCAGCAATACCACCGACTGGCCCACCTGCAGGGCCTCTGCCAGGTCCTTCTGCTCTGTCAGAGCCCCTGGCGCCCGGGTACCCGACATTGCAGTCCCCGGTGCCACAATACCCGGCTCCTCAGAACCCAGCACCGCAATATCCAGCACCACAGTACTCAATGCCGGGCTACCCGCCATCGGGTTATGAATACTCTTTTTATGGATACCCTCAATATCCATATCCCCCACCTCCACCAGCGGATTTGAAGGAGACTTTGGCCTCCTGGTGGGCTGAGGCCAAGGCTCAGCTCACCAGGGAGGTCGAGAGTCATCTACCGATGCCAGACCCTATACAGGATCCCCTACGTCTGAGACAGGAGACTCCCTCCCTCCTTCCCAACACCAGAGGAGAGCCCTCTGGCGCCCAAGGATGGAAGGATTCGCGCCCAAGGGAACTCCCCAGAGGAGCCGTCCCTGCCCCTTGTAGGGAGGAGTCTTCCTCCTCTTTGTTAGAAACTTCTGACTCTGACTCAGAGTCCGGCCACTCTGACCCCGAAGACGAGCCCCATACTCCGTAACGCCCCAGGCTGAGGACTCCTCCGGAAAATCCAGGAAGTACATCATTGGCAATCTCTGGAGCCAGACCCACAGTGTAAAAAACTCGCTACCCAATTGGATCTGCCCGAGACTGCTCCTACGCTGATTCCACCCTGGATAGAGCCTCACGCAGATCTTGTTTCCACCATTTGGAAACAACCTTCTGTGTTAGCCTCCCTCCCCCACCGAGGAAGGCAGACAGGCTATATCAGGCTCCTGAGGGTGTAGACTTTCTGAGCCTTCACCCCAAGGCGGATTTGTTTGTCATCAGTGCCGCTCACGGCCGCTCTGCCAATCCCAAACACCTCAGCTCGTCTCCACTTGATAAGGAATCTCGGCTTCTGGACCAATACAGGAAGAAGATCTATTCCTCTTCTACCCGTGGTATTAGGGCCCTTCACTATATGGCACATATGGAGGATTTCCAGAAGTCCATCCTTAGCCAGGTGAAATCTAAACTGGACTTCCTTCCTGAATCACAGACTAAACAGGAAGTGACTGATCTTGTCCATTCTGCTCACTCGGCCAGTCGGCACATGCTTCGTGCCACTTACGACGCAGTGAACACAGCTGAAAGGAGCTCAGCCTTCGCCGTAGGGCTACGGCGTCATGCCTGGCTCCGTGTGTCAGGTTAGGTCCCTGAGTGCAATCCGCCATTCAGGATGCTCCCTTCAGGGGTTCAGTGCTGTTCGGGGGTGATGTCAAGGACATCATTACTGAACTGCAGGAGAAAGGTGCTGCACTCAAATCTGTCAGTTCTATGTACAGGCCCCCTCAAGGGCAGCGGCGTCCTTTTCGTCGCCAAAACCAACAAAGACGTACACTACAGGGCAAACATACCAACAAACGTCGGGCCCCTCCAGCAACCAAGACTTCCCCAGAAAAAGTCAGAGAGCCTCGGCGCTGCGCCTGCCCCACACCTCCTGACTCTCTGCCTCTCCACTGCCTTTGGAGGTTCCAGAGAAACTGGTAGGGGGGAGAGTCTCCTCCCATCTGGTTTGGTTTGGTTTCCTCTCCCCCCCTGCCTTGCGTTTCCTTCCTCCTGATCCCTCTTACCTTCTCATTGTAGTGCTGTCATGGCTTCTGCACCCAACTGAGTACATGTCCGTAGTCCTCCAGGGTCCTCACAAGGTCTCTGTGCCATAACTTCTAGATGTTGGAAGGTTCCGATTTCTGGAAGGCCACGTTCCCTCTGTGATCCATAGAGTTATGTACTAAAAATGAAACAGAAGAGACTTCGCAAATACCATATTATGACTTTTCATTTCTATACTATAGCATAATCGGCATGCACTTTACCATAACAATTCGGTGCCTATATTCTTTTACTTCTTGAGTTTTGGATACCTGTCCTGTGTGCTAGAGCCCATATCCTATGGCCTCCACATATTCCTTCTTCCATTTAAAATTCGGTCCCCGTTCTTGTCTTTTTTTTTCCCCCAGCGTGGTCCTCCCTTAGCAAAAATGACCTCCGTTAAGTTTCTTCTTCACTTTCTCTTTCTTAATTCAGTCGATATAGCCTTCCTATCTCCACTCCCCTTCTAGTCTGTGATAGTTCTCCGCTGTGCCCTCCACGTCTTATATGTTTTCCCCCTGAACTTTCAGGTACTTTAGCTCGTTCCCCACCACCCCTTTTTTGCAGCTTGTCTTTTCCATTAGGCTTGTTGTGTTTACCCCCCTTCCCCTCTCTTTTGAGGTCGATCTGTAGTCATAGTTGGCCATCATCTTCACTTGCAGTCCCCATGCCTAGGCCCCCCTCTGGTAGCCCTCTTTCTTTCCTGTACAGGTTGTAAAGCAGAACTCCCCACTTCCCTTTTGGTACTTAGCTTAAGGCCACTGTATTGCTTTAGTTCTTTTTAATGACCTTGGTGGGTATGGTTTTCTGCTGCTGCCTCCTGTTCTCGCTTCTAACTCTCAGTTCTCTGAGCCGATCCACCTCTCCTCATCTTTTCAGCTGTCCCAGTCTGAGGTTGGTGCTGCGTTCTGTTGAGAGAGAGAGAGAGAGAGAGAGTCTTCAGGATCTCCTTTAATACCTTCATTGTTTTCTCCGCGGTGTCTCTACCATCATTCTGTGTGGACCCTCTTGCACGTTGCTGCTTGCCCATGGTTCCTCGCTGCTGTTGCTGCGGCACTCCGAAGGCCTTACTTCGCAGCGTGTAGGCCACGCCATGCTCCTTGAGTGCTATTTCAAAATCATGAGGCATAGAGTATGTCCTGATGCCCTCTTACCAGAACACACAGAGAAACGCTGGGTAGGGTGTCTGAAATTTAATTTATTTTCTTTACGGAGGACATGCAGGCATTGGAGTTTTTGTCTGTGGATCTCAGGGGGGGTAATCCAGCTCAGAAAACAGCCTCTGTCCCTTAAACGTTACCACTCCCACGCTGCTCTTTCTTTAATCCAGTAGCTTGCAAATTTTGTAAAGAGCTGCTTTGGTCAAGCGTTAGGGTCTGTGGGCTTCTTGTATAGTGCTCTATGGGCCCTTTCAATTCTTACATTGAGAGCAGACAGTAAATCCAAGATTGGAGGCAGGAACTCCTGAAGAAACAACTCCGCGTCTGCAGTTTCTGTGCCCTCTGGCAGTACGGACAATCTAAGGTTGTCTCTGTGTGATCGTGCCTCCAGATCCAGGCACTTACTAAGTAAAGTTTTTGCATGCTGCATCAAAAGGCCCACCACACTGCCCAATAGCCCACATCGTTTTTTTTGCTGTTCCGACTTTCTCTTCCACTCCCCCCCATTCAACTTGGGTGAATCTTTGCTGCATTTTTTTTAATTCTGCCCTGTTCTCACAGCGGTATGATTTTATTTCCTTGAGCAGAGTTTCAAATCTGCTTCTCGTTAAGGTCTCTTCCTCACATTCGGTGTCATATTCCCAGCCTGTTCCGCTCATGGGGGGGTTGCTGCAGCTACGATCAGAGCTTAGGGCTCTATATCTAGAGCCATCATCCAATTTTTTTTTCTGGCTTTCGGTCCGTGATCTGCTATGTCTGCCATCTCCTTGTTCTTTTGAGGCCATTTTTGCCAGTATTTGGAAAGTTTTTCTGTTGTTTTGTTAAGTTATTAGTCCCTGGCAAGGGGAGAGCTCTTCCCTAGGCTGCTGTGTGGTCAGTGACGTCACCGGAAGTCCAAACTGTGTTATTGTGACGCAAACCCACTCTTTTTGTGCACATCTTTTCCCAACCCATACTATAACATATGTGTCCCTTGCTCAGAGAGTAAAGAAACTATAAAGTCAAATTTTTTTTTTAAGCAAACCTAAAACCATTTTATAAATGGAATGCCGCACTCCAGAGTTTGTATATTAAGCTTTATCAACAGTCCCTGGTGGTTTAACATATTTTCGCAGAACCGTGGATTAATGCTAACTTAATCCACGTGCATGCACAGCGACTCCACCAATTGCATTGCTCGTTTTCTCTAACCCATGTTATAATGTATTTTAATTTGCACCCTTTCACAGAATGAAGATTTCAGAGGGTCTTTGTTATTCCTTACTTATACTTTACCATGTTGACTCTCCTGGTGGTTCAGTATTTTGTGGGATCCATGTGTACCCAGCCAAAAATAAACAGTTTTCTTGAAACCTCTTGTGCAGTAAAGATAGAGACCTGTTGCCTTCTTCACACCATTGCTGTGCCATGCAAGTGTGTAATGATATAAACTAAGTGATATGAGCCAGTTTGGTTATGTTAAGACATGCCTTCTGATGTTCTGCTGGGATACACCAGAAGCTTGAGATCACCAATGACTTTGGCCTAAATCCCCACTAAGAAGGCGGATGTGAGGACACAAAGCCAGCCGCTGTTCATAATATGATTAGCTCACCAGTGCATCAGAACATAGGGGTCTGACTGTTGCTGTCACTGTCAAGAGTTGTTTTTCATCAATGTTTTTCTCCCCTGCTGTCGTTCAGCGATATAACCTGTTACCAGGGATACTTCAAACAAGTGTATCACCGCCATTTGGATGGCAGGGGATTTTCCCCCTTATTTTCTTCCTTGTGGCCACCCCATAGCATGAGTGGTTCCAGCCAGCCTCTGGTATCCAGTGAACACAGCTTCTGCAGTTGAGCGCCATACAAAAACGGTGACTCAGTTACGGTGCCTGTGTTCAGGGCTACCTGGCAGGGTAGCGCCTGGATACCAGGGTGGGTGAGGGGAAGCTACGCGTGCCGGGGAGGAGGAGGGGAGGGAATGTCTGTGAGAGGGAATGTGGCGGAAGTTGTTGAGTTGGTCTTCTAGCGTGGTGGGGAGGGTCGTGGTTGGGAGATGCAGGGTTCGCCAGACGTGACACCTTTTTTTTTTCTGGCAGATGGCTTTTTAAAGTATTTCACCCCCATCATGCATCCCCTGGAGTTGAGAATCCTTTAGTAGGGTGCGGGGCACAGCCCCCGTTAAAAAATACACCCGTGGATCTCAGGTGCCCTCTTCTCAGTCGCCGAGTGTGCATCGACAAAATTCATTTTCGTGATGTATAGTCATATAAGCATTGCTATTCCGCAATCACCGTTATCACATAGAACCACCAGCCTCAACATGACCGCGTACCCAAGTAGAAAGAGCAAGCTTTCTGGCCCACCTGTAGGGATCACTGCACACCGGAACCTGCCATCAGCCCTTTCTGACCCAAGCGAATTGCCCTCCGGCAGCTACCTGTAGACTGGGCTGTCTCCCAGTGTGGCAGCCGGAGTCTGCTTCTGAACTCTGGTTGTTTGCACAGTAATTCAACATGCTGCTGCAGGGCAGTTTGGTGGCCTTTGCTTCCCTTGTTGATGTCTTGGTGCAAGACAGTGAATCTGTGCTACCCTTTACTTTCTGACAGCAAATGGCTTTTTGCATTTGAATGCAAGATCAATTTTTAAAGTTCTTATTTGTTTTTGTGTCTGTGTTCTCATGTGGTTATATCACAGCACTGTTAATTTGAAGACCCAAGTTTGAATCCAACCCACCTCTCTCTCTTGTGCACTGTGTACTGTCCCAATACTTTGCCCCAATCCTTGTTTAACCTTCTGCCCCCTGTCACTCCTGTTGTAAACTCCCCACCCCAACAACCACTTTTCCCACCTGCATTCCACATGGATCCCTCCCCAGAGTAGGATCCAGTGAGGCCAGGAGTGGCATGCACAAGAGCGCCTGTAGTTATGCTCACAGTTGGTGACCAGGACGCCAGCAGTAAGGCCTTCAACTTGCACTTACACTGGTGTGCCAACTTGGGGCAGGTTTGCGCCTGCCATACAGTGTTATGCTTGTACTGCTTTCCAGCCCAAAGGCACCAGTTTCAGATGGCTGCCTTAACAGTCCGCTGTAGCTCCATTGCTCAGACAGTTACCATGGACCGAAGGAGTAAAATGGGGGTCGGAGGACAGTGACTGTTTGTTTTTTATTGGTGTTCTCTCTTCACAACAACCTGAGAGTTGGCCGCAAAAACAGCAGGAAACACATATAACAGCAGGAATCCAGCCCCTGAAAAGAGAGATCTTACTTTGAGAAGGAGCTCTTGCAGCAGTTAACACCATAAGAACTATGCCTCCGGGCACTAGGACCCCACAGAAAACTTCTAGTTAGCAGTCCAAGGCGGGGGACCACTTCCTGACGTCAGCCCCGTCTCGATGTCCCCTGTGGTATAAAGGAGCAGTCCCCCGTCACCTGTTCTTTTCCTGCCGTCGACCCGCTAGTATTGGCTCCATGAACGCCTCTATCACAGTCGACTGGTATTTTGCGCTCTGCAAAGTTATCGTTCATTTCTATTTTTCCTCGCATAAGTCTACATTTCAGTATGTCTTCTCCATCCACACAGCAGCAGAAGTCTTAAGTGTGCATGCCACAAGCAGATCCTGGCTAGAGATAGCCATTCGGCTTACCTAATCTGCTTGGGCCCGGGCCACAAGCCGGATGACTGCCCACACTGCCAGAAGTTTGACAAAAAAGACTCACATTCGTCACCTCAGATCCTTAAAGCCATATCTCCTGGATCAGCAAGTGGCCGCTATGCAGACGACCCAGTCTGGACACAGCTCTTCTTCAGCCAGGGACACCCCCTAGAGAGAGAGAAGAGATTGACAGAAACATCACCATAAAGACAAGGATCGAGCCAGGTCAGAGTCCCACCCTTGGTCCCCTCACAAGACCTTTGCATCCTCAACCTCCGGCGGGAGGTCAGAGTCAGTCCCCCTCGGTTCCTTAACCCTTCCCAGGGCGATCGCTAAGAAGACCACCACCTCTTCCCATTCACAGGGAAAGAGTCTTCCAGCCATAGGCGTTCCTCTACCCTGTGTCCCTGGCTCTAAGGCCCCACAAGCCATTGCTTGGGCCTAAGCCAGATGGACAGGTGTCTTCTTTGGGCCAGAAGTCAGATTCTTCCACCCGTAAGACCTCAAGGTCGTCCGACAGGTCAAAATGGTCGGGTGAGTCCTCCAGACGCAAGGTCGCCGAATGTCTCCAGAAACCTCCTCCGCCCGAGGAAAGGCGTCCCTCAAGTTAAGTCAGACCACAGGACCTTCCAACTTAGCGTCTCAGACGGACCAGACATCCCCACCCAAGCGGCCATCTGCTTCAAAAGAGCCTGCATTGAACTGGACGCCAGGGCCTACAGACCGTGGGTCAAGCCCTTCACCTCCACCTCCTCCTGCGATGCCAAATGTCCGTCCTCCAGAGGACAGGGCACCAACAGGAAAGGTTCCATCGGACCTGAGGGCAAAGAGCCTGGGGATAAGGCAACAGCACTAGAACCCCCCAGCGTCCCCACCCCACCGCCAGCACAGTCAGTCATTCCACTGGCAGAGGTAGGGGCTTTGTTCAGTTCCTGGTGGAATACAATTAAGGGAGATCTGCTACCCAGACCATGGGAACCATCCCTGCCCCCTGGAGGACTCCCGCCTCCAGCCCCTCCTAAGGAGCCCTCGCCTCAGGGACCAAAAAGACCCCCTCTGATGCTAGACTGCCCAGCGCTTGGGGATGATGACCAGACGTCATCTGCTCCTAGTGACTATAGGAGACACCCGTTGTCCATTCCCTCCTTTAAGGGATGTCCGCCCTCTTCCTCTGGGGAAGATGCAGAGGACTCCTCCTCCTGCTATTCTTCTGAGGACGAGTTGCCTTTGCCCCCACCAGACTACAAGAAGGACTCTCCCGGGTCGCCCCCAGACGACTCGTCTGTCCTGGACATGATGCATCACATCCAGGCCCTAAACCAGTGGGACACGCAGGAGCTTGATCCTGAATGTCACTGGCTGGCCAAGTTCCTTGGGGCAAGTGACCTAAAACCTTTGGTCATTCCTCCACTTGTAGAGCCTTTTCAGGATATTACCAAGTTAGCCTGAAAACACCCCTCCACCACCTCAGCCGTCCCTAAGAAGGAAGACTGCCTATACAAAACTCCAAAGGGGGAACCTCACCTCAGTGAGCAACCAAAGGCAGACTCCATGGTACTCACTGCAGCACATGGCAGGGCACAACAGCCGAAGTTCATGAGTTCCCAGCTTCCAGACACAGAATCTAAAAAGCTGGATCAGATGGGCCAAAAAGAGTACTCATCAGCCACCTGCACAGTCAGATGACTAAATTTTTTTTGCTCACATGGTTATGTACCAAAAATCCTTGTGGGATAAGGCTTTAGATTTAATCAAGGCTCAACTTGATTCAGACAGCAAATCTGAACTCATGGTTGTGGTGCAGTCTGGCATTGATGTAGGCAGACACGTATTAAGGAGTTCCTATGACTCAGCAGACACGGCGGCCAGAGCAGCTGCCACAGGAGTGTACATGAGATGACACGCCTGGCTGCGGGTCTCGTGGTTCTGGCAAGACCTACAGGATGCCATCCTGGATGCACCCTTTGAAGGGTTGGTCCTCTTCGCGGCCCTGACACCGAAAAATAGATTACAGGCCTTCAAGACTCTGGAAAGGTGGTCTTCGACGTCCACAAGATGTACAAGTCAGCGCCGGCTACCACTAGATGCCATCATTTTCGTAAAAATCAAGGTCTCCAAGGTAGGTGTCAACAACCACAAAAAAGAAGTTTCAAGCGAAAGGAGCCCTTTACTGCCTTCAGGCTCCCAGGGCCCCAAAAGCACCAGAACTGCCTGAGCTCCATTGTCTGCACCCTCCACCTTGGTATGACTTCCTGCCAGCCCCCACCTCCACCAGTGGAGGCTCAAGGGGAGGCAGTAGGTGGGAGATTCTCCCTCTACCTCAGCGGATGATCCAACATTACCACCAATCAGTGGGTACTCCAGATCATCGAAAGAGGGTATGCTCTGGAGTTCACACAGATTCCTCCGGACAACCTGCCCATTTCATCTCACTGCTCCCCATCCCACACAGCTCGGATAAGGGCAAAAATCCAGGCCCTGCTCGAGAAAAGGGCAATTCAGGTAGTACCCCCCCCCAGTCAGAGAGGCAGGGGATACCATTTCCACTTCTTCTTAGTTCCGAAGAAGACTGGGGACCTTCATCCCATCCTCGATCTAAGCCAACTGAACGTTTTCATCGAGTACAAAAGGTTCAGGATGGTGACACTGCCTGGCCTGTTACCCATGATCCACCAAGGAGATTGGCTCTGCTCCCTGGACATGCAGGACGCTTACATACACATAAAGAGCCTGCCATCCCACAGGAAATACCTCCACTTTATCTTCCACAGAGAGCACTATCAGTTCAGGGTGCTGCCATTCAGCCTCTTGTCGGCACCAATAGTTTTTACCAAGTGCCTGGTTGTAGTGGCGGCAACCCTCAGGAAAAAGAGCCATTATGTTTACCCCTACCTGTACGACTGGCTTCTCACAGCCTCGTCAGAGGACCAGCTGCATCAGTCAATACGGGAGAACTTTGGTCTATTTCAAGACTTGGGTATCACCCTGAATCTCCCCAAGTCATGTCCCTGGCCTACTCAATGGCTGCAGTACACAGGGGCAGTCCTGGACACTGTCCAAGGAAAGACCTTTCTCCCTGCAGACCGACCAGACAGGTTGAGGGACGCTGCTTGAAGAGCGATGGCTACCAATCCAGTCCCGGCCAGAGTGGTGCTCCAACTTTTAGGCCACATGGCTGAAGTCATTGCAGTGGTTCCCCTTGCATGCCTGAATATGAGGGTCTTACAGTGGAACCTCAGAGTCCAATGGGATCAAAGCAAGGATGATCTTGATCATCCGATTCAATCCTCCAGTGCAGTTCTTCGGTCTCGGGAATGGTGGATCACCCCCTCTAGGCTAGACACTGGGATTCCATTTCAGTGCCCCAGCCCCCAGTAGATTCTAACCACAGACACCTTGGGGCTGGGCTGGGAAGCGCACCTGGCTTCCCAGGAGATGATGGTCTCTTGGACTAAAACAGAACGTGCTCTCCATATCAACATACTGGAGATGAGAACCGTCCTATACACCTTGCAGGCTTTTCAAGGGGTGCTCTCACCAGGTCCACTGTTGGTCCAGTCGGACAACACTCCAGTAGTCTTCTATCTCAACAAGCAAGGGGGCACTCATTCTTACCCCTATGCAGAGAATCAATGAGAGTTTGGCATTGGGCAGTGGATCACAGCCTGGAAATCACAGCAGTCCATATACCAGGGATTCACAGTGACCTTGCAGACAGCCTAAGCCGCTCTCGGTCTCAGAGTCATGAATGGGAGCTACTACAGGTAGTCATAGATGACCTTTTCGAAAGATGGGGTCAGCCAGAACTGGACCTCTTTGCGTCCCCACTCAGTACCAAACTGCACAATTTCTGCTAGCTAGATCCAGGGCCTGGCGTTTTCTGGCACGACGCATTGTCCCTCTCTTGGACAGGGAGGTTTCTGTATGCCTTCCCTCCCTTTCCGCTTCTGCAGAGAGGGTACTGATCAAACTGCAGGCAGAATGTGCTCACGTGATTTTGATAGTGCCCTCCTGGCCTCGACAGATCTGGTTCCCACTGCTGCAACAGTTAGCATTGGAACCACAGGTTTCCTTACCCCTGTCCACTCACTTGCTCTCTCAGGAACAAGGGGCACTAGTGCATCCCAGTCTACGGTCTCTGCATCTGCATGCATGGCTCCTGCAGACCTAATTAGAGACAGATTTGGGGTATCCCCTAGAGTGGCAGAAGTTCTTGTGGCAGCGAGAAAACCCTCTACCCAGGGCAACATACGCCATGAAGTGGAAGCGCTTCTGTTTGTGTGCATCCCCCTGTTCCTTGGATCCTTTCCACTGTCTGGTGGAATCTGTGCTAGAGTACCTCATTTCTTATCTGACATGGATCTCAGCTCTTCATCCCTTAAGGTGCTTCAAACAACATGAAGTCTTTTTTTTTTTTTTTTGTGTTATCTGTTTATCCCCTTACGTGCTCAGGGCACAACCACTCCTTCAGGCCGCCAAGGACTCCCACACCCCTCCGATTCCATCCTGTGCCTCCTTACCTCACATAGCAGCTGTCAGGGTAACCCAGCGTATCCCTGCGCTGGACAGGTCCCTCTCTTCCGAGGGGGGAAGGCACCAAGGAGGGGGGCCGGCACACTCTCAGTTGGCCCTGTGCTGCTGAGGCGGACATGGCTCGCAGGAGGTCTGGAGGAGGTGTGGGCAGTCCGGCCATCGTCATCCGGCTGAGCCCCGAGCAATTTTCCATTTTTTCTTGGTCCAACAGCTGTTGACATCCTCTTGCAGTGCTCCCGGTCTCCACAGGGGGCTGCTGCAGAGCGACGTGTGCCCAGTACCCATCCCAGGAGAGGAGAGCAGTCCAACGAACGCTCAATCCTCATCCTCCCCTGCCAGCCCATAGCAAACCGAGTCCATTTCCGAACTCATGTCGCCGGCGTGACGCGAAGTGTGGCATTCAGCGCCTCAACCCTCTACACCACCAGGCTGGCTAACATGAAGTCTTTCTGTATTCTGACTATGTGCAGTTAGCTCCAGCACTTGAACTGCCCTGGAGAGTAAAGGGTTAACTCTATGCAAAGGCATAGAACGTTGAGCTCAAGCTCGGTTTTCAAACCTCTTGCCTGTGGTACTCTGAAGTGTAACCGTCAGATTTCTTACTCTGCCTAACTGTGAAGTCGCTCCGGAGAGCCCTCCTGCACTTCGGTTCAGTAAAAGTTTGAATTGGTCAGTTATTTCAACCCGCTTCATTTGAAAATCCGTATTCTTGCCTCTGTCTCGGTACCAGTAAGTGGTAGTTGTAGGTAGTGGTAGTTTTTCTTAGAGAAATTGTTTATTTTCGGTTCTTTGCCGGTCGGTCCGGTTTGGAACTGAAACCTATTCTGCTTATATATTTTACTGTTGACTGTGTGTTTTTTTCCGGTACTTATCAGTTCCTAAAAATATCCGGTTTTAGGATTTTTTTAACCGACCCGTGACACTGGTGGAACCGATAAGTTTGCAGTTGCCTGGCTTAACCGCTGTTTGGAGTGACTTTATATTGTAGGGCATGTCTGAGAAACCCAAAAAGAAAACCGGACCCACTGGATTTCAGCACTATACTGAGTGTAAGGAGGCCTTTGCTAAGGCCGACCCTCACCTCGTATGTGTGTATTGTCTGGGGTTTGACCACTTCAGGGAAGACTGCCAAATATGTAAGAACTTTCCCAAAGTCACTCTGGAAAAACGTTTGAGTAGGCTAAGGGAGAGGGAGGCCGAGAAGTCCGCTGACCCGGATGGCCAGCCCAGTTTGGTTGCAGCCGAACCTGAGGAGGTGCCCACTGACCTGGGCGATACCTCTTCGGGCAAACGGAGAGCCGATTCTGCGGAATTGGTTCCGAGTAAAAGAAAAAGGAAATCAGCCGGTTCAGATTTGTCTTCCCATGGTCCGACCGCTGATGAAATAGCGAAAGCAATTTCAGTTGTTCAGTCGCTTTGCCCAGTTCCGACTGAACCGGTCTCGGTTCAGAGCTGATCTGTTCGGTCGGAGGTACCTGCTTCAGAATTGGATCCTGAGGCATACTATGAGGGTGACTGGGAGGAGGATGAAGATTATGAAGAGGAACAATGTAAAGGCCTAGATGAGCCAGTAGAGCCTGACATCTCCCCAGACAGGCCTTCTCAGGCTTCTCCTCCCAGGCTTTCTGAGTCCCCTTCCCATTTCCCATTTCTTGTTTTACAAGAACATGGCTGAGACTCTTCAGCTTCCTATGGAAGAGGCTAAACAGGATCAGGAGGAACCTGACTATCTGAAAATGATGGATGTCCCAGAGTCAAAAAGGGTGTCTATCGCTTTACACAAACCCTTGGGGAAGTAGACACAAAAAATTCTTAAATTTCCTACATCCATTCCTCCTGTGGAAAAAAGAATGGACAGGAGGTATGCTTTGTCAGGTCCTGGGACGGAATTCCTTTCATCTCATAGCAGCCATGTTGGGGTAGTACAAGCTGCAGCCTGTGACAAGGCTAATATTCCTTTGGCATCTCACCCCCCCCAGATAAGGATTCCAGGAAAGTGGATGCCATGGCAAAAAAGCAGTAGTTGGCATCCTCTTTGGGACTCAGGCAATCTAATTATATGGCATACACTGCTAGGTACCAGAAATCTATGTGGGATACAGTTCTCGAACTGGCTAAGGATGCCCCTCCCCAGCTGGCTAAGGAGCTGGAGCAGGTGGCTGCAAATGGTACAGAGGCATCCGAGGTGCAGTTCCACGCTGCTGTTGATTCCAGTGATGTTCATTCCAGGGTCATGGCTGCAGCTATGTCCTTGAAGAGATTTGCTTGGCTTAGGTGTACCAACCTCTCTCATGATACCCAGGCTAAGGCCATGGACTTTTCTGTAACTGGTAATTCTCTGTTTGGGGAGCAAACAGAGAACTACAGTACATGAAGAAAATGGACGAGTACAGGACCACCTATAGGAGTGCTGCAGCCAAAGAGAAGCAGACCACTCATCAGAGGCAGCAGTTTAGGGGCAGAGGCAGGCCTTTTTACCAAGCTCAGGCCTCCTCCTCTTCTTTCCAGCAGAGGGGTTTCTTTAGGGGAAGAGGTAGACGTGGGGTAACCAGGACCCCATCAGCTACTCAGTCCAAGCCCCCTGCCAAGCAGACACCCTGAGGTGTCAGTCAGGGTCGCCTCCCTAATCCCAGTAGGGGGCAGGCTGTCTCACTACTCCCAGGCCTGGGAGTCTATTACTTCAGACAAATGGGTCCTGGAAGTAGTGAGCCAGGAACTTGCTCTCAGTTTCAAAAGGTTCCCAAAAATGAGAGCAAAGACTTTCAGTCCTCCCTCTCCCTTGGAGACAAAGGCCCTAGAGGCAGAAGTCTCCTCTCTTCTGCTTCTGCAAGCAGTAGAGAAGGTACCTCTGTGTCACAGGGGAAAAGGACTGTATTCAAGATACTTCTTATCCCCCCAAAAACAGGGGAGTGGGGACCCATATTGGATTTAAGGTACCTGAACAAACATTTGACAAAACCAAAGTTCAAAATGGTGACTCTGGCAGTAATTCTTTCCTCCCTGGATCTCAAAGATGCCTACTTCCACACACCTGTCAGACATTCCCACAGAAAGTACCTCAGGTTCGAGTTGCCCTCAGGCCATTACCAATTCAGGGCCATGCCCTTCGGCCTAACATCTGCTTCAAGGGTGTTCACCAAGTGTCTTGCAGTGGTGGTGGCATTCCTCAGGAGGCAGGGCATCTTTCTATTCCCTTATCTGGACGACTGGCTTCTAGTGGGCCAGTCCTCAGACTAAGTCAAGTCAGCTTTAGAGGTCACCCAAAGACTTCTAGAATCCTTGGGCTTCATTCTGAACTTAGAGAAGTCTGTTCTAGAGCCAGCCCAGCTTCTCACCTTCATAGGAGTGGAAATTGATACAGTTCAAGCAAGAGCCTTTCTTCCTCTCTCAAGGGTTCAGTCTCTGGTCACTCTGGCCTCCTCTTTTCATCCTCTGGTGTCTCGTCCAGCCAGACACTTCCTACAGCTATTGGGACACATGGCAGCTTCCATAATAGTAGTTCAGGGAGCAAGATTTCAAATGAGGGACATTCAGTTTCATCTCAGATCCTTCTGGTCTCAGAAAAAGGACCCTCTCTCCAAATTGGCTCCAGTATCCAAAACCCTGGTCCAGGCCCTTCAGTGGTGGCTGGAAAAGGACAATCTTCAACAAGGGGTCCCCTTCATAAGTCAGGTCCAGGGATTCTCACTACAGACGCCTCTCTCTTGGGGTGAGGGGCCCACCTAGATCATCTCACAGCTCAGGGAACTTGGTCATACCAGGAGTCCCTTCTGCATATAAATCGTCTCAAATTAAGAGCTGTCTTTCTGGCACTTCAGACATTTTCAACAGTTGTCCAAGGGAAAGTGGTACAGATCAGAACAGACAATACCACAACCATGTGGTACATAAACAAACAGGGAGGCAAGCAAAGTGGACAAGCATTAAGGATGCAATACTTGAAGCAACATCCCATTGTGTTAGACAGAAAAGGAAGTGCCAAAGAAGAAGGAAACCACTTTGGTTCTCAAATACAGTAGCAGAAAAGGTCAGAGCTAAAAGGCTGGCCTTCAGGAAATATAAGGGAACACAGCGGGATAAAGATAGGGAGGCATACCAAACTGCCCTAAGGGAAGCAGGGAAGGCAGTAAGGCAGGCAAAGTCCCAAACTGAGGAAACACTAGCACAAACAGTAAAAGAAGGTGACAAGACTTTCTGTAGATACATTAGTGAAAGGAGAAAGTCCAGAGGGGATATTGCTAAGCTCAAATGAGAAAAGGGGGCATGTGAGGAGGAGGACCCTGTAAAAGCATCTATCCTAAATAGATACTTTTGCTCAGTATTTACTGAAGAGAAGATAGGGCAGGGCCCACAGCTCAGCACCATGGACACAGAGGGGAGGGAGGTGAGCTCTACCCCCTTCACAAAATAAAGGGTCCTACAAGAGCTCTCTAAGCTCAGGGTGGACAAGGCAATGGAACCTGATGGCATACATCCCAGGGTACTTAAGGAGCTAAGGGTGGAACTAGCAGAGCCATTAGCAGAACTGTTTAGTGAGTCTCTAAGCACAGGAGAGGTCCCAGAAGACTGGAGAAGGGCTCATGTGATCCCGCTCCACAAGAGTGGTAGCAGGGAGGAGGCAGGGAACTACAGGCCAGTCAGTCTTACCTCAGTAGTGGGCAAGATTATGGAGGCACTCCTTAAGGAAAGAATAGTGCAGCACCTAGAATCCATAGGGGCACAGGATCCAGGACAGCATGGGTTTACAAAAGGAAGGTCCTGTCAAACTAATCTCATAGATTTCTTTGACTGGGTAACCAGAGTGGTGGGCCAAGGGGGAGCAGTTGATGTCGCCTACCTTGACTTCAGCAAAGCTTTCAACACTGTTCCACATAGAAGATTGATAAATAAGCTGGGTAGGCTCGGGGTGGGTCAGAAGTTGGTCAGTTGGGTGGAAAACTGGTTGACGGGCAGAAAACAGAGAGTGGTGGTAAATGGTATACAGTCAGAAGAGATGCAAGTCACAAGTGGGGCACCTCAGGGATCAGTCCTGGGGCCAGTCCTCCTCAGTATCTTCATTAGTGACATTGCAGAAGGACTAGAGGTTAAGGCTTGTCTGTTTGCAGATGACACCAAGATCTGCAACATAGATGATCCAGATGGGGTGGGCAGAATGAGGAGAGATCTGGATAAACTAGCAAAATGGTTGGAAGAGTAGCAACTGGGATTTAATGCAAAGAAGTGCAAAATCATGCACATAGGGAAGAGAAACCCTGAAACCACCTATAGGCTGGGAGGGGAGTTGCTGGCAGTCACAAGGGAAGAAAGAGACTTGGGCATCATTATCACCGATGACCTGAAATCATCCAAGCAGACCTCTAAAGCAGTAGGTAAGGCTAGGAGGAAGTTAGGGTGTATTAGTAGTGGTGTCTCAAGTTGTAAGAGAGAGGTAATAATCCCTCTTTACAAGACACTGGTTAGGCCCCATCTGGAGTACTGCGTGCAGTACTGGAGGCCACACCTGCACAAGGACATTAACCAAACTGAGGCAGTTCAGAGAAGGGCAACCAAAATGGTGCAGGGACTGCATCAGAAGACATATGAGGACAGATTAATGGAGCTCAATGTGTATATCCTTGAGCAAAGGAGGGAGAGAGGTGTTATGATCGAGACATTCAAACACCATAAGGGCATAAACAAGGTGAAAGAGTCTAACATGTTTAAATATAAGAAAAATAGCAGGATAAGAGGACACAGCATGAGATTAGAGGGAGGCCGATTAAGGGGGAATGTGAGGAAATCCTTATCACAGAAAGGGTGGTGGATGCATGGAACGGCCTACCTCAGGAAGTGGTGGCTATGAATACAGTCCAGGGCTTCAAACAGGCATGGGATAGGCATAAGGGAGCAATACAGATGAGTATGAATAGATAGGCCACTGACAGAGCAAAGGCTGATGGCACATTTATAAGGTAGAAAAAGAAATGGGCAGACTGGATGGGCCTTGCGGTCCTTATCTGCCATCAACTTCTATGTTTCTATTGTGCACAGAGGCCATGAAAATGTGGTCTCTCGCTTATTCCCTGCAGGCTTCCTTGATGGCTGTACACCTCCCAGGGAAGGACAACATTCTAGCAGATGCTCTCAGCAGGATTTCTCAGGGTCACCATGAATGGATCCTGAATCCTGTCATTCTTCAAGTCATTTTCAGGAGATGGGGCACCCCAGAGATAGATCTCTTTGCAGCCCCAGACAGTCATCAACTCCCTGTGTATTGCTGCAGACCGCCCCTTCTGGGTTCTGTACCCCAGGGTGCTCTTCTACTAGATTGGACAAACAAGTTTCTGTATGCATTTCCTCCTTTTCCTTTAAGCCATAAAATAATGGAGGGTAATGAGTACCAATGCCCGTAGTCTAAGTAAAAAGCTCCCTGAAATGGTGGCCTTGATGGAAGAGGGATGCCTGGATATTGTGGCAGTCACAGAAACATGGTACACAGAGAACCATGACTGGGATGTCAACATACCAGGGTACACAATCTACAGGAGGGACAGGGAGGGAAGAAGAGGAGGAGGAGTAGCTCTCATGTAAGGGAAGGGATAAAAGCAACAGAACTAAAGGGTAAACAGGGGAGAGGAGGCACTGTGGGTCACCCTGGACTGGAAATGGCTCCACAATCCGCACAGGGTTGTACAGACCCCGCCTCAGGGGAGGAAATGGACAAGGAATGATAGAAGGCATCCTTGGGATGGCAGACAAAGGGAGATAGTGTTGATGGGGACCTGAATATGCCATATGTTGACTGGAGCACCTTTGCTGCAGCCACATCCAAAGAGGGCCATTCTCGATGCCCCTCTGGGGACATGCCTCAGACAGCTAGTTTTGGAACCCACTCGTGAGAGAGCAATCTTAGACCTGGTACTCTCAAATGGGGATGGAGAGAGGATCTCTGATCTTGAAGTGGGTAGCCATCTGGGAACAAGCGACCACCAACCAGTGTGGTTCACGATAAACTTAGCTGTAGAGTCACGCCACACAAAAGTGAAGATACTGGACTTCAGGAGGGCTGATTTTGTCAAAATGGGAGAGTGCCTCAGAAAAGCACTAGCAAACAGGCAAGAAGGTGGGGTGGAGCAACAATTGGGAAACATCAAAACCGCTATCACAGAGGCAGCAAGCCTTTGTGTGAAGCAAATAAACAAATCAAAACAAAAGAAAAAAACACTATGGTTCTCAAAAGAGGTGGCGGGGAAGGTAAGGGAGAAAAATATAGCATTCAGGAATTATAAGGAAACACAGAAGGAGGAGGACAGAGAACTGTACCAGTTAAAGCAGAAAGAAGCGGGTAAGGCAGTCAGAATAGCAAAGGCCCAAACTAAGGAAAAGATAGCCAACTTGGTTAAGAAGGGGGATAAAACCTTTTATAGGTCCATTAGGGAGCAAAGAAAGACTAAGGCAGGGATACTGAGGCTGAACAAAGAGGAAGGTGGTTGGGCAGAGAGCGACAGTGAAAAAGCAGGGATACTGAACGAATACTTCTACTCAGTATTCACAATGGAAAAGCAGTGGGAAATACCTAATCCGATCAGTAGAAGCACTCTGGATAGGGGGGATGATATTAGTCCTTTCACAGAAGACAGGGTTCTGAAAGAACTCTTAAAACTGAAGGTGGATAAAGCAATGGGGCCTGATGGGATTCACCCCAGAATTCTAGAAGACCTAAGGGAAGAACTAGTAACATCACTGACTACCCTTTTTAATAAATCATGGGAGGAGGATGGGGTGGTGTCTGAGGACTGGAGGAAGGCGGATGTGATTCCCATTCACAAAAGTGGGAGCAAGACAGAGGCAGGAAACTACAGACCTGTCAGTTTGACCTCAGTGGTAGGGAGAATGATGGAATCACTTCTGAAGGAAAGAATTGTTGAGTACCTAGAGGCCAGTGGGGCAGAGGACCCACGGCAGCATGGATTCACAGCGGGAAGGTCATGTCAGACAAATCTAATTGATTTCTTGGACTGGGTGACCAAAGCAGTAGACCAGGGAGGGGCTGTGGACATGGCCTACCTAGACTTCAGCATGGCATTTGACACAGTTTCGCACAAAAGAGTAATAAACTAATTAGCCAGCCTGGGAGTGGGTCCCAGGGTGGTAGCCTGGGTAAAACACTGGTTGGACAACAGGACACAGCAGGTAAAAGTAAATGGAGTCCACAGTGAAGAAAGGAAGGTTACTAGTGGGATACTGCAGGGTTCAGTACTGGGGCCGGTCCTTTTTAATATCTTTATAAGTGACATTGCAGAGGGACTGGAAGGGAAAGTATGTCTCTTTGCAGATGATACAAAGATCTGCAACAGGGTTGATACACAAGGTGGGGTGGAAAGGATGAAAAGGGACTTGGCAAGGTTGGAGGAATGGTCAAACGTGTGGCAGCTAGGATTCAGTACAAAGAAGTACAAAGTAATGCACCTGGGAAACAAAAATCCAGGGGAGGAGTACACAGTGGGGGGTGAGATACTCACAACAACAAAAATGGAAAGGTACCTGGGTATAGTCATATCAGATGACCTAAAGGTGGGCCAGCAATGTGAGAAGGCAGTAAGGAGGGCTGGGGGGATACTGGGATGCATAGGGAGAGGCATCACCAGTAGAAAACAGGAAGTTGTTGTCCCTCTGTACAGACAGTTGGTAAGACCACATCTGGAATACCGTGTACAGTTCTGGAGACCCCATCTCCACAAAGACATAGGGTGGAGGCTGTCCAGAGGAGGGCAACCAAAATGATGCAGGGTCTACATCAGAAGACATATGAAGAAAGACTAAAGGAACTAAAGATGTATAGCCTCGAGGAAAGGAGGGAGGTGGGGGGGACATGATAGAAACGTTCAAATACCTCAAGGGAATCAGCGAAGTCCAAGAGGGTAGCATTTTTCAGAAAAATAGATGTGCAAAAACAAGGGGGCACAATTTGAAGATAGAGGGGGGATGGCTCAGAGGTAATATGAGGAAGTATTTCTTCACAGAGAGGGTGGTGGATACATGGAATAGCCCTCCTGAGGAGGTCGTAGAGTCAAAAACGGTGGGGGAATTCAAGAATGCATGGGACAGACATAGGCAATTCTAGTGGGGGGTAGGAGAAAGTAGGCTGTTGGTTAACTAGGATCTGCAGCTTATCTGGTAGGTAGGGAAATGGACAGACTAGGTGGGCCAAGCGGTCCTTATCTGCTGTCAAATTCTATGTTTCTATGATATTCAGATGTCCTGTTAAAGATCAGGTACCGGCCTTGCAAGGCGATTCTGGTGGGTCCAGACTGGGCCAGACAGCCTTGGTATCCTCTTCTGTTGTCACTGTCAGTAACATTGCTCTTGTGTCTCCCCAGGCAGTACAATCTCCTCACCTCCTCTCAGGGGAGGATTCTGTATCCCAGCCTTCAGACTCTCAGGCTCAAGGCCTGGCCCTTGAAGAGCTAGAATATGCCAGTTTGCATCTGTCCCAATCAGTCTTGGAAATTTTAAAAGGTAGCAGGAAACCTGCCACTAGGAAGACATACAACTCCAAATGGAAGAGGTTTGGTTTCTGGTGTTCAAGTAAGCATATTAAGCCAGAGCTGGCTGACATTGCCACTGTTTTGGACTATTTGGTACATCTTAACAGTTTAGGCTTCCGGCCTACTACTCTTAAAGTACACTTGGCAGCTGTGTCTGCTTTTCTTTCGGCTGGTAAGGCCTCTTCCCTAGCTTCTCATCCAGTTTTCAAGAAGTTCTTTAAAGGCTTGGTCCATGTCAATCCTCTCTTCCAGGAGCCTACTCTTGGGATCTGAACATCTGTATTGCACAGCTGATGTAGCCCCCTTTTGAACCTTTATCTTCAGCTGAGCTGAAATATTTGACTTGGAAAACTGTATTTCTGGTAGCCATTACCTCAGCTAGTAAGTGCGGTAAACACCAACATAGAGGTGTCGATAGGGAGAAGGGCAGGGGTAAATGGAGAAAGTGACAAAGGCAAGAAGGACAAGGATGGGGCAAAAAGGAGTAAGGCCATCAGGAAATGGAGGGTAATGAGTACCAATGCCCGTAGTCTGGGCAACAAGCTCCCTGAGCTGGTGGCCTTGATGGAAGAGGGATGCCTGGATGTCGTAGCAGTCACAGAAACATGGTACACAGAAAACCATGACTGGGATGTTAACATACCAGGGTGCATAACCTACAGGAGAGACAGGCAGGGGAGAAGAGGGGGAGGAGTAGCTCTCTATGTAAAGGAAGGGATGAAAGCAATTGAACAAAAGAGTAAACAGGGAGGAGAGGAGGCACTGTGGGTCACCTTGGAGACTGGAAAGGGCACCACAATCCGCACAGGGATTGTGTACAGACCCCCAAGTCAGGGGGAGGGAATGGACAAGGATATGATAGAAGGCATTCTTAGAATGGCAGAGAAAGGGGAGATACTGTTGATGGGAGACCTGAATATGCCAGATGTTAACTGGAGCACATTTGCTGCAGCCACATCCAAGAGCAGGGCCATTCTTGATGCCCTAGAGGTGGCAGGCCTCAGACAGCTAGTTTTGGAACCCACTCGTGAGGGAGCAATCTTAAACCTCATACTCTCAAACGGGGGCAGTGAGAGGATCTCAGATCTAGAAGTGGGTTGCCATCTGGGAACAAGTGACCATCAAACAGTGTGGTTCACGTTAAACTCAGCTACAGAGTCAAGCCATACAAAAGTGAGGGTACTGGACTTCAGGAGGGCTGACTTTGGCAAGATGGGAGAGTGCCTCAGAAAGCACTAGCAAACAGGCTAGAAGGAGGTGTGGAGCAACAATGGGGAATCATCAAACTGCCATCACAGAGGCAACAAGCCTTTGTGTGAAGCAAATAAACAAATCAAACGAAAGAAAAAGCCACTATGGTTCTCAAAAGAGGTGGCTGTGAAAGTCAGGAAGAAAAGATAGCATTCCGGAAGTATAAGGAAACACAGAAGGAGCAGGACAGAGAGCTGTACCAGTTAAGGCAGAAGGAAGCAGGAGGGAAGTCAGAATAGCAAAGGCCCAAACTGAGGAAAAGATAGCCAACTCGGTTAAGAAGGGGATAAAACCTTTATAGGTACATCCAGCGTGAGAAAGACAAAGGGAGGATAGTGAGGCTGAATAGAATGAGCAATTGGGTGGGCAGAGGGACAGTGAAAAGCAGGATACTGAACGAATATTTCTGCTCAGTATTCACAAGAGGAGGGAAGTGCCTAATCCAATTAACAGAAGCACTCTTGGTAGGGGTCGATCCCAGTCCTTTCACAGAAGAAAGGGTTCTGCAAGAACTCCTAAAACTGAAGGTGGACAAAGCAATGGGGCCTGATGGAATTCACCCCAGAATTCTAAAAGAATTAAGGGAGGAACTAGTGAAACCACTAGCTACACTTTTGAATAAATCATGGGAGGATGGTGTGGTACCCGAGGACTGGAGGAAGGCAGATGTGATTCCCCTTCACAAAAGTGGGACCAAGACAGAGGCAGGAAACTACCGACCTGTCAGTTTGACCTCTGTGGTAGGGAAAGTGATGGAGTCACTTCTGAAGGAAAGAATAGTTGAGTACCTAGAGGCCAGTGGGGCACAGGACCCAAGGCAGCATGGGTTCACAGCGGAAGGTCATGTCAGACCAAATCTAATAGATTTCTTTGACTGGGTGACCAAAGTAGTAGACCAGGGAGGGCTGTGGACATGGCCTACCTTGACTTTAGCAAGGCATTTGACACAGTCCCACACAAAAGATTAATAGTCAAATTAACCAGCGTGGGTCCCAGGGTGGTAGCCTGGGTAAAACACTGGCTGGACAACAGGACACAGAAGGTAATTGTAAATGGAGTTCACTCTGAAGAAAGAGGGGTTACTAGTAGGGTACTGCAGGGTTCAGTATTGGGTCCCGTCCTTTTTAATGTCTTCATAAGTGACATTGCAGAGGGACTGGAAGGAAGAGTATGCCTCTTTGCAGATGACACAAAGATCTGCAACAGGGTTGATACACAAGGAGGCGTGGAAAGGATGAGAAGGGACTTGGCAAGGTTGGAGGAATGGTCAGAAGTATGGCAGCTAGGATTCAATGCAAAGAAATGCAAAATAATGCACCTGGGAAACAAGGGGGAGGGGAGGTAGTAACAACAACAAAAGGAAAGGGACCTGGGGGTAATCACATCAGATGACCTTAAGGTTAGCAAGCAATGTGAGAAGGCAGCAGGGAGGGCTGGGGGTATACTGGGATGCATAGGGAGAGGCATCAGCAGCAGAAAACATGAAGTTGTTATCCCTCTGTACAGACAGTTGGTGAGACCCCATCTGGAGTACTGCGTCCAGTTCTGGAGACCCCATCTCCGCATGGACAAAGACAGGATAGAGGCAGTCCAGAGGAGGGCAACTAAAATGGTGCAGGGTCTGCAAGAGAAGCCGTATGAGAAGAGACTAAAGGAGCTTAATATGTATACCCTTGAGGAAAGAAGAGGAAAGGGGGACATGATAGAAACTTTAAGTACCTCAGTGGAATCAACAAAGGCCAAGAGGGTAGCATCTTTCAGAAAAAGAGACGGCAAGAACAAGGGGACACAATTTAAAAAATAGAAGGGGTGGTTCAGGGCAATGTGAGGAAGTATTTTTTCACAGAGAGGGTAGTGGATGTATGGAACAGCCTTCCTGAGGAGGTTGTGGGGTCTAAAACTGTGGGAGATTTCAAGAATGCATGGGACAGACATAAGGCAATTCTTGTGGGGGATAGGAGGAAATAGGCTGTTGGTTAACTAGGATCTGTGGCCTATCCTGTAGGTAGGGAAATGGGCAGACTAGATGGGCCAAGCGGTCCTTATCTGCCGTCAAAGTCTATGTTTCTATGTTTCTAGCAGGATCAGTGAACTACAGGCCTTATCAGTGGAACCTGATTTAATTTCCTTTCATAAGGATAAAGTGGTTCTTCGTACCAATAGAGAATTCCTTCCCAAGGTGGTGTCAGACTTTCATCCGAACCAGTCTATGTCCCTGCCTGTCTTTTTCACTGATCATTCTTCCTCTGGAGAGAGGAGGCTACACAGTCTAGATGTGAAAACGGTTCTCAGTTACTATAGTGAGGATACTAAAGCCCATAGGAAGGATTGTTCTCAATTATTTCTCACTTATGGTGAGGTGGGAAAGGGCAAGCCCTCTACCAAGAGGTCTGTTGCCAGGTGGATTGTCTCTTGCATTCAGTTTTGCTCTTCTAAACTTGGGAAGGAGCCTCCCTCAGGCCTGAGGGCTCACTCTACCAGAGGTGCAGCTGCTTTTATTGCAGCAGGTAGAGCTATACCGTTAGTGGAGATATGTAAAGCAGCTACCTGGAAATCTGTTCACACCTTCACCAAGCATTACTCTTTGGACATTCGGTCACGAAGTGATGCTAGGTTTGGCATGGCTGTGCTGCAGATCTTGTTCCCAAAATAGGTTCTCTAACTCCCTCCTCCAAGGAGGTACTGCTTGGTAGTCTGCATATAGTCAGAATACAGCAAGACTTCATGTTGTTTGAAGAAAAATTTGCCATAGTAATGTTGTTTCTTGTAATGGAGTCTTGCTGTATTCTGACCTCCTTCCCTGCCTCCCCTCCTGGAACCTAGTAGTTTTGGGATGTGGTGGGGCAGGCACAGTGCTGCACCCTAGAGGTGTACTGGACAAGCCTCCACCTCTTAGGGTGTTTCTTTGGTTTGTTATTAAGCTTCTTGGTAAACCACTACCTGTTGTGTTCTTTTTGGGTGTTCTTGACTTGAGTCTTCTGACCCTAAAGCTTTGTTTTGCCATTTGGCACAAAAATGTTAAACAATTTCTCCTTTGAGTTAGTTTAGTGCTTGTAAGAATCTGACGGTTACACTTCAGAGTACCAATGACAGAGGTTTGAAAACCGAGCTCGAGCTCAACGTTCTATTCCTTTACATAGAGTTAACCCTTTACTCTCTGGGGCAGTTCAAGTGCTGGAGCAAACTGCATATAGTCAGAATACAGCAAGACTCCATTAGAAGAAACAACATTACTATGGTGAGTAATTTGTTTATCTCTGTGCGCTTTCAGCTTATCATGCACCTCAGGACGAGAAATCTCTGGCACAACTGGACTTGTGTAAGACCTTTTTTAAGGGGTATCTTGCACATCAAATCCCCCCCAGGAGGGACCCTGTTCCTCTTTGGGACCTTCTTTTTGTCTTAGAGAAATGTACTTTGCCTTCCTTTGAACCAGCCGCAAGTTGCGAGCTCCGCTTTCTCTCTTTGAAAGCGTTGCTTTTAGTTGCCATTAGTTCCGCTTGGAGGATTTCTGAGCTACAGGCTCTAATGTGTAAAGAGCCTTATCTTGTTTTTCATAGGGATAGAGTTGCCCTGCATACAAATCCTAAGTTCCTTCCAAAGGTAGTGTCCAGATTCACCTTAAATCAGGACATCCAACAACCCATTTTCTACCCAGAGTACTCAGACAGAGGAGAGACCTTGTTACATACTCTGGATGTACATAGAATTTTCTGTTACTGTGTAGAATGGACCCATTCGTCAAGAAAGACAGGCCAGTTGTTTGTCTCCTTTGCCCAAAGAATGTTAGGGAATCCAGTGACCAAGCAGACATTGGCCAAATGGTTGGTCAACTGCATTACTTTCTGTTACCAAAAGTACAACAAACCCTTGCCGGGACCGGTCAAGGGTCATTCCTCAAGAGGGGTCGCAATCTCCTTTGCATCCCTCAAATATGTGTCTGCAGCAGATCCTCTATGCAACTGCTACTTGGAGTTTGGTCCACACTTTCATTAGGCACTACAGTCTGGATATTGCTTCTAGAAGGAGAGCAGGTTTCAGCCTTGCAGTCCCCCCAGGGACTTCTCTCCTAAAGGAGTGCCATGGACTCTGTGTTTCTATTAGTTCACCACCCTTCTGACTTGGGTCTCTATTTGTATTGCTTGGGACTCAGTCCTTATGGTGTTGCCTGCTGCAAGAGCTCCCTCTCGAAGTAAGATAGTACAATTACGTAAGAACTTGCTGTAACAGTAGATCTTTTGAGAGGAGCTCTTGCAGCAGGTGGTTTTCACACCCACCTGCCCCTAGGATTATGTTGCTGTACTTCTCTCTGGAGGATGGGAGATCCTCCTCAGTTCCCCATCCTATACATCAGCCGGGTCTCTGGTGGGAGAATGAGGTGGTGCCGGGGACCGACCCCTTTATACCACAGGGGACACTGGGGCGGAGTCGATGTCTGGGGGCGGTCCCCCACCTTAGACTGCTAGCAGGAAGTTTTTCGTGGAGTCCTAGTGCCTGGTGGCATAGTCCTTATGGTGTTACCTGCTGCAAGAGCTCCTCTCGAAGATCTATTGTTATGGTAAGTTCTTACGTAACTGTACTTTCAGCAGGAAACCGGCTCCTGGAGTGTTCAGCAGCGACCGAGGATTTTTGCCGTCCCTCCCATCTGCCCAATTACCAAAGGAGCATCTTAGTTGAGTGGCAGCCGCAGCTGAATGAATAGAGTGCCTAGCAGGATGTCAGAAAGTAGGTGGGAGAGGGGAGATTGAAAGATTGTAGGCCTGAAGCGCACTTGCGCCATCTTGTGCTCCATAGCAGTTCAGGTTGAACATTTTCACTGTATTTCTTGAGAGGTGGCTTCATTTGTCCAGTTTAACTGCTTGATGTTACATTGCTATGTGTGCTGTGTTTCTTGTGCGGGAGCTTCATTTGTTTACATTGCTGCTAATTTATGAAAGTACGAAGGCTAGCATATCCCTGCTGCTCAAGTTAGGTAACTATCTTCATACGGGAGCTATTGATCTTGTACAGTTACCTACAGTTCTTATTTTCTGCTGCTCACATTAGGTAAATATTTTTATACAGGAGCTATTTATCTTGTACAGTTGCCTACAGTATTTTCTTGTTTAAATCACCGTATAGTTAGCCTTCTGCTGTATACTCTGTTGTTATTAAGCTGTAGTGTTTTGAATCATCTTGAGCAAGTAATAGTTCACTGAGCAGCCAACTGGTTTAGAACTAGCACAGTCCATATTTGCTTGCAGGCTCATCTACAAAGTGGATAATTTGTTAGGATGTTGATAGCACTATCCATATCACATCTTACATAGTAACATTTAGGGGGATAAAGTCTTGGAGGTGCCTGATAACAGAGAGTGGCATCACCAAGACCAAATGTAACTTTCGGCAGAGAAATGTGGGGGCCTAGTAGCAGGTACAGGCGGGGGGGGAGGACGGAGGGATGGCAGTGGAGAGAGACGGGAAGATTATGGGGGCAGGAAGGAAGGGAGGAGTAGTTGGCTATAATGGATGTGTAGCAGCAGTGTTCTTGGCTACATTGTGGAGAGATGGGGGGATGCACAATATGCAGGAATCTGGGCCAACTTAAGGCAGAGATAAATTGGCTGAGGTGGGAGGTGGAGAGAGGGGTGAGGGGATGGGCTAATGAACAATGGAGAAATGAGCAGGGCAGCACTGCTGAAGGATGGGGTGAGGGCAGTATTAGGTGGGATGCAAGGGGGTTGCCAAAGGGACTGGAAGCGAGAGCTCCAAATAAACCAACCAGTACTAAGAATAATGATTGGCAAGTAGTGAGAAGAAGAGGAAAAGTAGCACAAGGGAATAATGGGGGTATGGTAGAAGTGGATACTAGGGAAAGCATAGTAGTTGGGGAGCAAGCTTCAAACGGGTTCTTGCCACTAGCGAGTATGGTGGACCAGGGGGCACATAACGAGCGTGAGGCACAAACAGACATGCAAGGTAAGGTCAGTGTTAAAAAGACAAGAGGGGAGAGGAGAAGGAAGTTCAATCAATATGGAAGGAGCCAAGCGACAGGACGAAGTAGGGGGAGAAAGGGGGGTCCAGGGAGAAAGCACGACAGCAGAGAGCATATGGAGGGATGGGGACAAAAGAGAAAGAAGGTGATTAAAAAAAAAAAATGGGATCAGGTGGGAAGATGGGCATGGGGCACAGGGGAAGAATGCAGAGAGGTGGCTGATTCACCAGAAGCTGGAAAGGGGTCAATAAACAGGACTGGGGGAAAGGAGAGATTGATGGTCTTCGGGGATTACATAATAAAGGGGGTACACTGGATTCGGAAGTGTGGCCCAGATAAAAGAAGGGTGGTCGTTTGCATACCAAGAATGGAGGCTGGGAGAGCAGGACCATTGTTAAGGGAGGAAATAAGGAGACTGGGGGAAAACCACACCTGCTTGTTCACTTGGGTACAAATGATTTGGCAGAAGATGAGCTGGGTGAGGTACAGCAAAGGTATAGGGATTTAGCAAGGGGCTGCTGCAGGGAGAGGGTGAGCTTGTTGACTTTCTTGGAAGTCCTACCGGTCCCTAGTGCCAGTACTGGCAGAAAAGAGGATAGAAGAATTCAACAGTTGGCTAAGGGAATGGTGTGCGGAAGTGGGGTTGGTCTGCATTGGGGAATGGGGGTACATGTGGAAGGACGAAGGGTTCTATTCGAAAGGCTACATCTGAATGAGGCAGGGTCCGGGGTACTGAGAGAGAAACTGCAGGAATACATAGCTAAGGCTATGAATTCAAATTAAAAGGGGAGTATGAGGCTAGGGAAGGAAAGGAGGACGTAACTGGGGGAAGTTACCTTGCTGGCACTTCCCCACAAACGGGGAAAAGAGTTAAGAAAAGGGGAGGAACTGGTGGAGGGCATTATGCGTGAATACCAGGAATCTGAGCAACAAAATAGCGGATTTAGAAGCCACAATGTCGGGGGAGGATCTTGACCTGGTACCCATTATGGAGACCTGGTGTACTGAAAACCAGGGCTGGGAGATTTATTTATTTATTTAGCTTTTGTTGACCAGGTAAGTACACTAGACAAGCTGTATGCCTATTTTCAGGTACGACCCGGGAGAGTACAATGAAAATACAGGTTCAGACAAGGTACCTAACAACAAGAAGGGCAATGTACAGAGTCACAAACAGCTAGAATGAACATAGATAGTCTACAGTGAGCAGTAATGGGTAAAATATACATATACATACGGAATAGATAGATTAAGACATTCAATGGCAATTACATTGTATGAGTGACCCTTTTACCAGGGCCACATAATTCATAGGCAGATAGCAAACAATCACATGCTTCCAGAGTTAAAGGACAGTGGGCAGTGGGTTGGATGAGACCAATTTGGAGACCTGGTTAAGGTGGCTTAGGACACCCGCACACAGAGGACAGTTTCAAGTGCTCCCACTGGGAATTCCGAAGACTCAGGTGGGAGGGGGCGGAACGTACGTGGTCAGGAAGGGAGTTCCATAGCCTCAGAGCACACGTAGCAAAGTCCCTATCCCCCATTAGGGTTTGAGTATAAGGAACTTTGAGCACCCCAGGACCCTGAGACCTGAGGGAGTAGGAGGAGGAGGATTCAGCAGGCTTGAGAAGCCGCATGAGCCCCGGAGGGGTGCCGGTTCTGAGCACCTTTCCTACAAAGCAGCCCAACCCATATTTCAAGTGATTGGCCAGGGAAAGCCAGACCAGTTTGTCGTATAATTTACTGTGATGGGTGAGATGTGGGGCTGCCAGGGCAAAGCGACAGATGTTATTGTAGGTTGTGTTTCACCGAGCAGGGTGGACCTTGGAGGTGCTAGCGAACAGGAGAAGGCAATAGCTAAGTGAAGGGAGCAGCGCACCTCTGGCCAATGTCAAGCGAGCTGCAGACGTCAAATTTTTCTTTGCCCTGTAGGCAAGACCCAGTTTACAGCTCTGCAGACATTTAGGATGTGACACCCCAGGTCAAGTTGGGGGTCTAGTGTCACCCCAAGGTATTTTATAGAAACCTTGGTTAGGAGGGGAGAGCCATCCACACCAGTGACACATAGAGGGATAGGGGAGGCCTTGATCTTGGCTACTGACCCAAAAAGCATGGCGTGAGTTTTTTTTAGGTTGAGGACCAGCTTGTGAGACGTTACCTAGGACTGAATATTCTTAAAGGCCTCACTCAGCTGAAGGTTGAGAACCCCAATGTCCCGGGAATGTGCAAGGATGACAAGATCATCAGCATAAAGGGTGGCGCTACAGCTGGAAGCCGCAGCAGGGAGGTTGTTAACAAATGCGGAAAAGAGAAGGGGCCCCAAAACTGATCCCTGTGGGACACCAAAGGTCACCGGAGTGGGGTGAGAGAGGACCTTGTTGAATTAGTCTGCTGTGTTCTGCCCTGGAGGTAGTTTCTAAGCCAGCTCAAGGCAGGAGGGGACAGGCCAAGGGACTGCATCTGTGAGTGAAGTAATTCATGGTCCACAAGGTCAAAGGCCTTGGATAAGTCAATGAATATGGCCCCAGAGAGTTCGCCCAGGTCCATGGTCACCCTGATGCTAGTAGAGGCAGAGACAAGGGCCGTGGATGTGCTAAACCCTTTACGATAGCCATGCTGCGCAGGGGACAGCAACTTATGAGCCTGAATGTACTCTGTGAGCTGTTCGGCACAGCTTACTCTAGGAGTTTACTAATGGCCGATAGGATGGCAATTGGACAATAGTTGTCCAGGACTTTGGGGTTACCTTGCTTTGGAACGGGGACAATCCTCGCTACTTTCCAAATGCCAGGGATAACACCAGTGGCAAGGGACAGGTTGAAAATATTTGCCACTGGGAAGGCAATGTCAGGAGCACCCAGGTTCAGAAGCTTGGGCTCCATGTTATGGCCAGTGCTGGATAGTGGAGAGAGACCAGAAAGAACTCTCTGTGTCTCCATGACAGATACAGCCCTGAGATAAAATACTGGGTGAGAGGAGTGAACCTCCTGAGAGACAGAGGCCGAGGGGCCACTGATATTCTCTACAGCAGGGAAAAGGGAGGTAAGTGCAGAAAAGTCAGAAAAGTGGGAATTTAAACCATTAGCAATCGTAAGTGGATTATTACAACTTGACCCACCAATGATCTTATCAGATACCCCAGAGTTGGAGGAGTCGCTGACTACATTTTTTATGTTCCTCCAGAACCTTCATGGGTCCTTAGCAGAGCTAAGCAGGGCAGATTTACAGTATTCACTTTTTGCTGCCCTGATGGCTTTTTTTGCACTCATTTCTGAGCTTCCTATACTGTTGGAAGATGGACTGATCCAACGTGCTTTTGAAGTGAGCCCAACACTTGTCCCTTGCATGCATGAGGGCCAAGAGGCTCCCATGCAGCCATTTTGTGGCAGACCCCCTTAGTCTCTGCCTAATAAGGGGGGCATGCTTGTCTTGCAGGGCACCAAAAACAGTGAGAAACTGGGTGACAGCAGTAGAGGGGTCATGGGCACTAAGCACTCCTGACCAGTCAGTGATCCTCAGATCTTCATGAAATGACCCCAGATCAAACCTAGAAAAATCCCTAACATGAATGATTTTGTGGGGAATTTTTGGTGAGGGGACTTTCCACACACAAAACACTGGGGTGTGATCTGAGATGGAGTCAGGTAGGGTTCCAGTGGAGCTGATCCTATCTGGACGGTTTGGTAGGACGCAGTCCAGTAGGGAGCTAGTTCCACCTTTAGCAGACTATCTAGTGGGCTCCTGGATAAGCTGAGTCAGGGCAAGACTCGCCAATAGAGGTTCAAACTGCTTGGAGTTACTTCCTGTCCAGTTTAAGTTCACATCTACCAGGATCAAAAGTTCATTATCCCCAACATCAGGACCAATGGTATCCAGGAGGTGGATAAGTCCAGGCAGACCAGCCTTGGGAGGATTGTATGTGCATACAACATGCAGCTTCTCTGTATTTCCAAGTAACAACACAGTGTGCAGCAGCTCACAGGAAGACAGGGAGGACTGCTGATGGATTACCACAGATACTCTAAGATGACTCTTATAGTAAATTAGGATACCACCCCCTCGTTTTTTTCCCGGCCGATCTTGTCTAATAAAGTCATAGCCAGGAAGTACACAAGCTGAGTCTGGTATTGAAGGTTTCAGCCAGGACTCTATAATGCCTAGTATGTCAGGCTTACAGTGGACGACCCAGGCATATAGTTTGTCAAGGTTGGGTAGTAGACTGCGAATGTTAAGGTGAGCAATTTTTAACCATTTTCCCAATTTCAAACATTCAGGGATTGAAGAGGTCTGATAGCCGGGACTAGGGTTTAGGACGATGTCACCAGCAAGGGACAGTATCACTAGGAAGAGCCAGGGGAGAAACCTTATGGGGGGAGGGGTACCACTGACTGAGGGCCTACCGGCTGGTCGTCTTCTCACCATGGCAATACCCAGAAGGCATCTGAGGTCAAGACATCAGGTAGGCCAGGGAGGCAGTCTATCATGAGCTAGAAGGTTAGAGAAGGTGAAATCAAACACCTCATGAGGGACAGTCATTCCCCAGTGGTCCCCATACAACCAAGAAGAGTCTATGGCCATTAGGGAGAGAAAAAGGCCAGCAAGGAGACCGATGGCGAGGACAGCACGAGGTGAGGAGGGCATGACACCTTCCCTAGTAGGCCTGGGAGTCTTCATTTCAGATTTTAACTCAGCAGTGAGCAGTGACACTCAACTCAAAGAGACAACAGGGACTAGTGGATCAATTTGAGAGGAGTCAGGCCAGAGTTCATAGTGCTCTTGTACATCTAGTGTGGACAGGGTCTACCTGAGAGTGTAAAGGCATACAGCGTAGACAGTTGAACAGTGTCATGGACGTAATTGCAAACACTCACCCCCGGAGATACTGACAGGTGTATACTAGCATGAAACCTGAGAACCCTAACTTTTGACATAGCTAGCCCAGCAAACACCCAAAGCAACATTCAAGGGAGAATATAGACAGTTAGGGAATATGCTAGTAGGAAGGGGGGTGGACTAGCCCTATATGTGAGGGACACTATACAGGCTTCAGTGGTGCAGGAGGAGTAAGGGGAAGCAGAAGTACTATGGGTCACTCTGGAGAAGCGGTCAGGAGCAGTTATGCGTACAGAAGTAATTTATAGGCCTCCAACGCAGGAGGAAGTAGTAGATTGGGAGTCAATGCAGACAGTTCAAAGGATGGCCCAGAAGAGGGTATTGTTGTTGGTGGGGAACTTCAGTCTCCCTGATTTAGACTGGAATCTCCCAACAGTGGCAACAACCAGGAGCAGGGACATACTGGACTCCTTGCAGGAAACGTTCCTCCAACAACTTGTACAGGAACCAACTTGGGGAGGTGATACTGGACCTTGTCCTAACCTATGGGGACAGTGTCACTGATGTCACGGTGGGGGACAATGTAGGGTCCAGTGACCATCACATGGTGCAGTTCAGAATAAGAACTGGGACAGAGATGAGTCACACAAGGAAAACGGTTATGGACCCCAGGCATGCAGATTTTAATAAAATGAGGGAACTTCTTAAGAATGCCCTAGTAAGCATTGAGAAAATGGGAGGAGTTGAGGAGCAGTAGGCAGTAATCAGAGGGGGACCTGAAAGGCCACGGAACTCTGCATAAGACAGGTCAGCAAAGGTAAGAAAAGAAAGAGGCCGCTTTGGTTCTCCAGGGAGGTAGTAAGATCGGTAAGGAAAATAAATAGCCTTCAGAAAGTACAAAAGTACACAGAAGGAGGAGGAGGACAGAACAAAATACAAGAAGAAATGGAGGATGGCAGGGCAGATAGTTAGGAAGGTGAAGGCGGATAATGAGGAATGGATAGCCAAGTCGTTAAAGATGGGGGATACAACATTTTTCAGATACATCAGTGAGAAAGGAAGTCCAAGGCAGGAATAGTGAGACTGATAGGGGAAGGGGGGTTACTGTTGAAGGGGCTAGCCAGAAGGTAGACTTACTAAATGTTCAGTTTTCACAGAAGAGGGGGAAGGAAATGGTCCGGTGATTCACAAAAAGGGCACGAAGGGTCCGGTGGTAGACACTAGTCCGCTCACAGAGGAAAGTGTTCTTAAAGAACTGTCCAGGTTATGGGTAAACAAGGCAGTGGGTCCAGATGCATTTCATCCTAGGGTACTGATGGGCTCAGGGAGGTGCTGGTGGCACCTTTGGCATCGCTGTTCAGCCTGTCGTTGGACACTGGGGAGGTTCTGGGGGACTGGAGGAAGGTAGATGTGGTGCCTCTCCACAAGAGTGATAGTAGAGAAGAGACAGGTAATTATCGACCAGTCAGCCTGACCTCGGTGGCAGGAAAGGTAATGGAGTCACTCCTTAAAGAGAGAATTGGTGAATACCTTGCAGCAGTGGTCTCCAGCCAGAGGCAACATGGATTCACACAAGGGGAGGTCCTGCCAGGCAAACCTAATCGAGTTTTTTAATTGGGTGACAAGGGTGGTGGACCAGGGAGGGGCGATGGACGTGGCCTAACTGGAATTTAGCAAGGCTTTTGACACTGTCCCTCACAGAAGGCTGGTGAACAAACTGAGCAGTCTGGGACTGGGTCCTAAAATAGCAAGATGGGTGGAAAGCTGGCTTAGCGGTAGAAGCCAGAGGGTGGTAGTAAATGGGGTTCACTTGGGGGAGGGCAGGGTGGCAAGTGGGGTGTCACAGGGGTCAATGTTGGGCCTGGTCCTCTTTAATATCTACATTGGTGACATTATGGTAGGTTTGGAAGGGAAGGTTTGCCTATTTGTGGATGATACGAAAATCTGCAATAGGGTGGACACACGGGGGGGGGAGGGTGGAAAGGATGAAGGAGGACCTGGGGAAGTTGGAGGACTGGTCAAGAACTTGGCAATTGAGATTCGGCACAAGAAAGTGCAGAGTCATGCACTTGGGGCATAAAAACCTGCGGGCACATAAGAACGGCGAAGGTAGTCACAATAACAGGGCAGGAAAGGAGCCTGGGATTTATTGCATTGGATGACCTAAAGGTGGCAAAACAATGTGATAAGGCAGTGGGAGAGGCAAATTGCATGTTGGGCTCTATAAGGAGGGGTATAACCAGTAGGTGGAAAAAGGTGATACTGACCCTACATAAATCAATGGTGAGATCCCACCTTGAGTAGAGTGTACAGTTCTGGAGGCCTCATCTATATAAGGATATAAACAGGATGGAGAGGGTACAAATGAGGGCAACCTAAATGGTTCAGGGCCTACATCAGAAGCCCTACGAAGAAAGACTAAGGGATCTAGAGCTGTACTCCCTGGAGATCAGGAGAGAGAGAGACATGACTGAGACATTCAGTTACCTAAAGGCAATAAGCAAGGTACAGGAAGGGAGCATCTCTCAAAGAAAAAGATGTCCAAGGACTAGAGGCCACAGTATGAAGTTGGAGGGAGGAAGGATCAGAGGGAACAGGAGAAAAGGCACAGCCTTCCAGTGGAAGTGGTAGGGGCTAAAACAGTAACAGGATTTAAGAAAGCATGGGATAGACACATGGGTATCATAAAAACTGGTAGGGACGGTAACCCGGAATCCTAACAGGGGCTGGAGACAGCATTGGTAGGGGAAAGGGGCAGGAGGGTAGAAGTTGGAGACTGTGTAGGGTCTGCAACTTTATATTAGGCAGGGAAAAATGGTCAGACATGATGGGCCAGGCGGTCCTTTTCTGCCATCAACCTCTATATTCCTAGGATACCAGGGGAGAGCAATAGTGTGCATATTGGCCTCACTGTCTCTCCCTGAAGACTGCGTTATTCCAGATGGATGCACCCCGGCCTCGTGCCACTCCACAGTGGCATCCCTGGCTCGGGGTGCAAACCTAGATCAGTGACATGGCAAGGGGCCTCCAGCAGTGTGCAATCAGCCTCTGTATATTTACATATATTTTTCATTATTATTTTTGTCCCCGACACCTCGCCAGACCCTGTCTAGATGTGGCCCCCACTGCTTAGTCTCCCACCATCTCTGGAAGTGGCCCCGTTGCCCCAAGACTTTTACCCCTCATGGCACGATTGTAGGACCTTGCACTTACCCCTCCGAAGCAGGATCCAGTAGGGTTCCAGGCCTGAGGGGGCTGTTCATTATCTCACCCAGTAAGGTATTTTCCTTCATGTTTCTGCCCCAGGATGTCTATGTGCAATGATTCAAAGCATCTTTCGGCATCTCACACCCTTTTGGGCCTCCCGACTGGCTTGACACCCAGCATCCAACAGGTGTTGAGGGCATTTTGAGAGTCACGACCCACTCTGGGAAATGAGAGTAATCTCTTGGATGCTCGATACTCACACCCCCAGTTGACCCTCACCAATGCAAGTCTTCCCAAACCCAGTTTGCCAGCTTAGCAGGCGATGGCGCTATTGCTGTGCTACTGGGCCAGCCTCTATACTTCTACTTTTCATTCACCCGAGCTTTCCTTAACTGCCCTCATTCTCACTTATTCTTGCTGTGTGTGCCTAAAGGCTGCTGCCATTTGTTCATGGATTTAAGTGCTTTGGGAAACATGCTATATAAAGTCAAATACCCTTGCCTGCTTTGGTTTTCAGATCCCTATTCTGTGGGGCCTGCCTATGTTTTTAACATCCTGGCACCATTTAGCTTAGGTCTTCCTGCAGTCAGTGGGTGGGTACAGTGCCCCAGCATAACTGCTTTGTAATGTTGTGCTCCAGCTGTGTTCCTTGGCTTTGAATTTGCATCCAGATGCTGCTGCTCTGGACTGCACTCTGATGGTTAGTTCTCAGCTTGCTGTGACTGGGTTCTTGAGAACGGGCAGCTTACTCTTGAAAACCATTACCAGAAAGGAGGGAGGGAGCAGGCTGCCCTGGTATTATAGCATTCCACCACCAGTAGGGAAACTATTGCCAGGGCTACAGCCCTGCCATTTTCGGCAATTATCATTCCACAGCAGCAGTTAGCATGACAGGTACAGGTAAGTTAGAAATGCTGTATGGAGTAGCATTTCAAAGAAAAATAATTGTGTCTATATACTGTATGTAGATTTTTTATTTGTTTTTGATTTAGATGATTGGGATGGCATCCGGGATCTTCCTGTTGGCTCCCTTTTGGGTATGATGTATATGATGGGTGGGCCAGTCCCCAATAGCAGGTCACGAATGGTAGCATGAATAGGGCCTCAGTGAGTTCAGTTGTTTTCCCCAACTCTCCCTCATCCTGTTCATCGCTCACCCCCACTCCACCCCAGGATTCCCATCTCCCTTTTGGTTGTAGCTCCTGCCACAGCTACATGCCAGCTGTTTTCAGAAGGCCCTGACCAGTGCCTGCCTTTTGGTGATTCTGTGATACTCCTACAAGAAAGGTACATTCATAACGTTGATTTACTACCCTCCCATAGTGTGTGCATCAACCTCTGCATTACAACGTGGCACCATTGCCATTTGGGAAGGAATCCTGCATTTGCTCTCTCTCCCCTAATCAACTGCATGTTTTGTTGTGTGCTGCAGGATGCATTGTGGGACCCTTAATGTGAGGGAGGGTAACAAATTGTTTTTCTGTTTTTCATTTGCAGAAAGTTGGGTTCCTGCCATCTGCGGATAAAGAGGAAGAAATTAGCTGGGTCGTGCTTGAGGAAGTCGAACTTATCTCCGACATCAAGTGGAAGATCATTCCACTCATGCCCCCTCCTGAGCAGGAAAACCTGAAGTACCGTGAGTAATGAATGATTAGATGGCCATCCTTAAAGATCAAATGCGTACATGTTTCATAAAAAGCTTGAATTCACATCTCTGTGTCATGAGTAGTGTTTCCTGAAAATATCATGCTGTTTGGTTTTGTGGTTTTCTTTAAATCAGCATCTATTAATGTGCTCTGCAGTAACTGAAAACAGTGACAACACAGTGAGGATGTTTCTGTCCCTGTCAGTGAGCAATGACATCATACCTGTCCTGCCTGCTGCTTCTACAATTAAGTCTCTGCTAAATAAGCTGTTGCAGTCCCTAGTTAGAGCAGTCTGTAGAGCTAATTGTTTTCACTCAAGAGTTTACTAACCCCTCTGGTTTGTGTTTAGAGAGATATGCTTAAAATCTAACTTTCTGCTCTCATAAAAAGTTGATCAATCAATCAAAATCTTTATTTTACCAAGCAGAACATCATTGAGACAAGCTCATTTACAAGATGGACCTGGGGCAAAACAATTGCCAACAGGGTTAAGACATAACAGGTTGAGTGAATGTGCATAACAATTACATAGTAATAATAATAACAACATAATAACATATAACCATCGCATATAACAAGATACTTCCAGCAGAACATAGCAATAGGTTCAACGAGAGGTAGTGCCATTTAAATACAATTGCATAGATACAGATATATGGACATAAGGTAATGGGTTAAAGTTTATACAGTAAACATCATTGGAGGAGTCATAGTAAGCAGGAATGGCAGTTTCTCTAGCATCAAAGTGCGAAGAAGATTGAGATGTAAGAGTCCTTTGATAAGTACTGTAGGCATGGCCTGGCAAGTGGGGAGGGAAGGGGAGAGGGGTATAGGGAGTGGGGAGGGAAGGTCAGATGAGATAGGAGAGGGTTGCACATGATGGCCTAGGGAGGAAGGACTGTTCTAAGGGAGAAACACGACAGATGCCACAGGCAGTGGTTGGGGTTTAAGTCCAATACTTGAGGCAAAAACAGATCGTGATTGTGGGACCTTGATTTGGACAATGTCAGACCTCAGAGACGGTCCTCAGGAACAAGGATTTGAAGAGGGAGAACGTGACAGGGGAAGCGAGCCTTAAGGTTGTCTGGCTCTTATTCCAGAGCATAGGAAGAGTGAAGCTTATTGACGCTCTACCAAAGCGCGTTTTAATTTTAGGGATAGCCAGAGATAAGATGGTAAGACTTCTGAGAGAATAGGCACTAGGAATGCAGGGAGTTAGGCAGCTTGTGAGGTACTGAGGTAATTTATGAGTGATTGCCTTATATGTCCATAGAACAGCATTATTTTGCCTCCTGAAGCTAAGGGAGCTCCAGCCTACGGAAGAATAGAGGATGCAGTGGTGCGTGTCAAAAGGGGAATCCGAAATTAACCTAAAGGCTCTGTGATAAAGGGTATCAAGCTTAGAGAGAGCTGTGCTAGTACTATGGCCATATATGAAGTCCGCATAGTCTAGGAGAGGCAAGAAGGTAGCTTGGACTAGGAGTTTTCTAGCCTCCTGGGTTTGTGAGTGCTTGATCCTGAAGAAAATATCGAGCCTTTGACGTAGTTTCTTAGTGAATTCTTCAATGTGATCAGTGACGGACAATTTGTAGTCACTCTAGACCCCCAGGCATTCGAATTGTTCCACAAACTCACACAAATGAATGACAGCCACAGGCAGGTGGCTGTGGCAGAATTCACTGCTGAAGGAGTAAGGGAAGAGCTGGGTAGACTTAGGGTAGACAAGGCAATGGGGCCTGATGGAATACACCCAAGGGTTCTCAAGGAGGTGAAGGATGAACTGGTGCCGTATCTAGCGAGGCTGTTTAATCTGGCCTTGGTCACAGGGGTGGTGCCAATGGACTGGAAGAGGGCAGAGGTGGTCGCACTACATAAGGGGGGGGGCGGAAGGATGAGGTCAGAAACTACCGTCCTATTAGTCTCATCTCGGTGGTGGGGAAGGTAATGGAAACACTACTTCAGATCAGGTTGATAGAATACTTGGAGATGAATGGCGTGCAGGATGACAGGCAGCATGGCTTCACCAAGGGAAGGTCCTGTCAGACTAACCTGATAGAGTTTTTCGATGGGGTGACACAGATAGTGCACCAGGGAGGAGCAGTGAACGTGGCCTATCTGGATTTCAATAAGGCCTTCGACACCGTTCCGCATGGTGGAATGGTACATAAGCTGGACAGACTAGGGGTGGACAACAGGATCACCAGGTGGGTGGAAAACTGGTTAAAGGGAAGGAGTCAGACTATGGTGGTAAATGGGACACAATTCAGGGAACAGGCGGTGACCAGTGGGGTGCCACAGGGGTTAGTGCTAGGACCAGTACTCTTTAACATCTATGTTAGTGACCTAGCAGATGGTCTGGAGGGACGGGTGTGCCTGTTCGCAGACGATACAAAAGTCTGCAATAGGGTGGATTCACCTAGTGGGTTGCAAGCCATGAAGTGGGAGCTGGAGAGGCTGGAGAGGTGGTCTGACACCTGGAAATTGAAGTTTAATACATAAAAGTGCTCGCTGATGTACCTGGGGGGAAGAATAGGAGGGAAACTTACTCCCTTGGGCGGTTGGTGATTAAGGAGAAGGAAACAGAAAGGGACCTGGGGATTATTGTATCGCGTGACCTCAAGGTGGGCAGCCAGTGTAGCAGGGCGGAGGGAAAGGCAAATGGAATGTTGGTCTGCATTGCGAGGGGTTTTAATAGCAGGAAGAGGGAGGTGCTAATGCCATTATAAAGAACCATGGTTAGGCCGCATCTGGAGTATGGGGTGCAGTTCTGGAGGCCTCACCTACAAAGAGATGTCGAGCTGATGGAGAGGGTGCAGAGAAGGGCAACCAAAATGGTACGAGGGATGCAGAATGTGCCCTATGAGAGAAGATTGAAAGGGCTGAATTTGTATCCTCTGGAGACTAGGAGGGAGAGGGGGGACATGATTGAGACCTTTAAGTATCTGAAGGGAATAAATAAGGTAGAGGGTAACAGCTTGTTCAAATTGAAGAAGGGAGTAAACACAAGGGGACATAGCCTCAAACTAGAAGGTGGGCAATACAGAGGTAATGTCAGGGGGCATTTTTTCATGGAGAGGGTGGTGGAGGCCTGGAACAAGCTGCCAGAGGAGGTAGTGGCAGCTGAAATGTTGGAGGGGTTCAAGAGGGCTTGGGATAGATTTAAGGGGTTGGGAAAAGAGGGTGGAAGCATAACAGAAGGGTGGAGGTAGGGTGATGGGCAGACTAGATGGGCCGTGGTGCCTTTCTCTGCTGTCACATTTCTGTGTGTGTATCTAACTCCAGGGCGTCTCTCAAAAGTTGTGCTTATGTGAGGAACCTTATCTGTTTTTTTTGAGATGAGGGGCCAGTGGAGAGAAAATCATGGCCTTAGTTTTTTTTTTTTGGCATTGTGCAGGAGTTTCAAGTTGAGTAGATTTTTTTGGAGAACGTCAAAATCGTTCTGGAGGTCCAAAATGGCTTGATCTGGAGTTGATCTTTCAATATATAGAACTGTATCATCAATGAAGAGATGGATACTAGATGACTTTAGGCCATTGTCAATTTGATTAATATAAATGGCAAAGAGAAGTGAACCAAGTATGGATCCTTGGGGGACACCTCTAAGGAGTATTTTTTTTTCTGTATCACAGCTCTCAGTTCTCTGTCATCACAACTCTGCATTCTATTCTGGCTGTATAATGGATACAAATAAACTACATTCCATTAATTCATACAAACAGTGTGTATTTAATGTAGTCTCAATAAATATGTTCATGTGATTTTGTTTTAATGTCAGATTGACAAATGTGTGTCTGCCACACACTGCTATTTCAGGAACATGTACTGTATGAACTCATAAAATTCAGTTCTTAGAAGGTTTCTGTGTGAAAATACATCATGTATGTGTATAACTAGAAATACTATATGGCATCCTGATGCCCCTGTCTCCTGCCCGACAGTTTAGGCAGCAGCTCTCTAAACACAAACCAGATGGGTTAGTAACAAACTCTGAGTGAAAACAATTAGCTCTACATACTGCTCTAACTAGGGACTACAGCTTATTTAGTCAATTAGGGACTTAATTGCAGAAGCAGCAGGCAGGACAGGTATGATGTCATTGCTCACTGACAGGGACAGAAACATCTTCACTGCTTCTTCACGGTTTTCAGTTACTGCAGAGCACATTAACAGATGCTGATTTAAAGAAAACTGCAAAACCAAACTGCATTATATTTTCAAGAAACACTAATCATGACACAGAGATGAGTATTCAAGGGGAGTCAAGCTTTTTATAAAATATGTGCATTTGATCTTTAAAGGCTTTATTTTATGGATATGTTAAAAAACGTTGACATTTGTTCTAGGTTTTATGACTGAAAATAATCTAAGACCATCCCACAGTGTGGGCTTCCTGGGGGAGGGTGAGTGCATCTTGGAAATTACATGGTTAGGGTAATTACAGAAGAAATAGTCAAAAAAGGGCTTGTAGCCCTGAAAATAGATAAGGCTCCAGGGCCATATGGGATGCCCCAAGGGTGCTCAGGGAACTGGCACCAGAACTAGCAGAACTTTTGGCAGGACTATTCAGTAGTTCACTACAGTCTGGGATCTTTCCAAAAGATTGGAGGGTAGCAGATGTAGTTCCCCTCCACAAGGGAGAGGAGACAAATAGCAACCAGGAAACTACAGGCCCGACAATCTTATCTCCATTGCAGGTAAACTTGTGGAGACACTAGTCAAAGAGGACATAGTGGACTACTTGGAGAGTAGTTGACTCTAGAATAGTAAGCAGCCTGGGTTTGTGGCAGGGAGGTCTTGCCAGACCAGCCTGATAGTGTTCTTTGACTGGGTAACTAGGGCAGTGGATAAGGGACAAGTAGTGGCTTTACTGTATGTACTTTGACTTCAGCAAGGCACTCAACTCCGTGCAGCACAGAACGTTGCTAGAAGACTGAGGACCTGGAACAGTGAAGGACTTAGTTAGATGGATTGGTATCTGACTGGCCGGGGGTGGACAGCAGAGTGTGGTGGTAAACTGGGTCAAGTCAGGGGAGAGGAGGTCATAAGTTGGGTGCCACAGCGTTCAGTCCTAGCTCCAGTCCTTTTCAGTATGTTCATCAGGGACATAGGAGGAATACAGTGCAAGATGTGTCTCTTTGCTGTTGATACAAAGCCCTGTGGTACAGTAGACGGCATGAAAGGGGTAAGGGAGCTGCAGAGGGACCCTCGAAGGTTAGAGAGGTTGTCCAGTGTTTTGCAGTTGAAATTCAGTGCCAGAAAGTGCAAGGTGATGCGCATAGGGAACAAGATCCCCAGGATGGAATATTGGAAGGAAGAGGTTAAGTTGGACACTGTGACTGAGAAGAGGGACTTGGGTGTCATCATAAACAACTCCCTAAAACAGTCTAGCCAATGCAGCGAGGCAACCAGAATGTTGGGGTGTATTGAGAGGGGGTTCGACAGCAGAAGGAAATACTACCTCTCTAGATATCTGGAATACTGTGCTCAATTCTGGAGCCCCCCACCTAATGAAAGACAAAGACAGGGTACATATGGTGAAGTGTAGGATAACCAAAATGATTCAGTGAAAACTGGGCAGAGCCTAAGGCTCTGTACACATTAGCAAGTGAGATGTGGTCTGTTTTTAAAAATGTTTTGCGAAACGTTTTTGAACTCACCACAGCAGCCTGTCCACATTAGTGAACAACCGAGTTTTAACTTGGTTATCACACAGCCGACTCCCGTCCGCATCTACATCCAGTAAAGTTTTTAAAACCAGTCCCCCACGACTGTAGCACGCCTCCTAATGGAGCAAGATGCAGATGCCCATCCGCATTAACAGGTAACATGATCTCGGATTGAAAAACATTTTTAAAAAGTTTAAGCCTAGAATTCCTTCAGGGTTTACACAGTTTGCTAACACAGTTTCAAACCATGTTTTAATGCGGACAGGAGCCGTGTTTGCGCTAGTTAAAACGTTTTAAATGCCTTAAAATGTTTTAACTAGCCTGATGTGTACAGGGCCTAAGAGTACCAGCCTTATAGTGTTCTTTGACTGGGTAACCAGGCAGTGGATAAGGGACAAATAGTGGATTTATTCTACTTCGACTCAGCAAGGCACTCGACTCAGTGCAACACCGAATAGTGCTGAAGAAGATTGAGGACCTGGGAACAGTGAAAGACATAGATGGATGAGTAGCTGACTGGTGGTGGTGGTGGTGGTGGTGGGGGGGGTGACAGCAGAGTGTGGTGATAAACAAGGGAGGGGTCAAGTCAGGGAAGGGGAGGTCACAAGTTGGGTGTCACAGTGTTCAGTCCTGGGTCTGGTCCTTTTCAGTTTGTTCATCAGGGACTCAGGAGAAGGAATTCAGTGCAGGATGTGTTTCTTTGCTGATGACACTATGCTGTGTCGTACGGTAGACAGCAAGGAAGGGGTAAGGGAGCTGCAGAGGAAACTGTGAAGGTTAGAGAGGTTGTCCAGTGTGTTTTACAGTTGAAATTCAGTTCCCAAAAGTGCAAGGTGATGCACATAGGGAACAAGAACCCTGCGATGGAATACTGGATGGAAGGGGTTAAGTTGGATACTATGCCTGAGAAAAGGGACTTGGGAGTCATCAGAAACAGCTCCTTAAAATAGGCTAGCCAGTGCAGCAAGGCACCCAGAATGTTGGGGTGTATTGTGAAGGGGCTTCGACAGCAGGAGGAACGAGGTAACACTATCTCTCTTGATCACTGGTGAAGCCACATTTGGAATACCGTGCCCAATTCTGGAGCCCCCACCTAATGAAAGACAAAAACAGGGTACAGATGATGCAGCATCGGGTAACCAAAATGATTCAGTGCAAACTGGGCAGAGCCTAAGAGTGTCAGCTTAAGCTCTGAACATGGATTCACTTGAGAGAAGAAAAGAGAGGGACAGTATTTTGATTTATTTTACGATTTTTGGCCAGGAAAGACACACTAAGCCAAGGCTTATTTCCAGGTGTGTCCTGAGATCACAGGGAAGTTAAGTGACTTGCTCATGGCCATACAGTATGCAGGTGGTCAATGTGGGATTGTAACTCAGTCCTCCTGGTTTGCAGCTCAGAGCTCTTATCCACTACGCTATACTGCTTCCCAAAATGGGCAGTAGAGGCCTTCAGGTTCATAAAATGAATAAGCAATGTAGACTTCAAGGAAATATTTAGCAGGAACTGAAAATGAAAAACATGGGAACATAAGTGGAAGCCGACAAGGGGGAGATTCAGGAGGGACGTGAGAAAGTTTTATTTTACAGAGAGTGGCTGAGCCATGTAACAGCCTACCGGCACAGGTGGTGGGTACAAGAACCATTAATGGTTTCAGACATGGCTAGGACCGAGTAAAAGGCTTATTAGTTACTCACGGGGTTAGCAGTAGGGCAGGGGGCAAGTGGGGGGGGGGGAGACGAGGGCAAAGCCCCGAACTAGACAGTTGGTCCAGGGTTAGGACAGGGTGTAACAGCGCAGACTGGATGGAACAATTGTCTTTTTCTGACGACATTTTCTACCTGTATACATTTCGATGAGGCCCATGGCTCATAAGGAGAGACGGTGTGGTCTGTCCAGCATCGCATTCACATACACCCCTAGTGTAAGGAGATGCATTGGCAGCAGCTAAGACGGCAACTGCTTGCCCACTCTCCTATACAGAGAAAGGATGCAGCTGTGGCAATCCTGAACACCGGAATAAGGGAATAAAGAGACTAAAAGTGTGTGTGTGTTTTGGGGGGGGGAGTACATAACAATAAACAAGAGTTGGCTAAAGCTAACAGTGGCTGCCTCTGCAATAGCTAGATGTGTAAGGTTCAGCTATCACTTGGCAATGCTGTATTTTGATGAGCTTTTCTGTATTTATTTACAAGAGTATAGACAAATTGCTACTGCTGTTCCACAGGCTGCAGATCAGATTGCAACACTTGGCTGCTTGTCATTGGACTGTACAGTTCAAATGATTACCAAAATACTACCGGGTTTTATGCTTACAGCTTAACTCTTTACTACCTGGAGACACTTTTTGAAGTCCAGGCTTTGCATTGCTTAACCCTGATACAAAATGGCCACTCATACATCATTTTAAACACTGTCACTGACTGGTTTTATTTGTTGTATTGCTGTGATGTAATTGTGGTATATTAGTCATTGGTAATGCAACCAATTTTTAACGGCAGAGCAGTATGTATGTCATCTGCAGTCCAGTTATAAAGTATGCACACACACACACAAATTGTGAAATACGTTAGTACATGAGATAGGGAGACATACAAACACAGTGTGAAATACATTAATGACACACATGGCCCCCCACCCCCAAGTGGAATTCTCGGATCCTGAGAGTGATGTATAGGCAGACATGCCCAGACTCCCAGAGAACATGTGGATTTTTCGAGTGATGTTCATGAATCCCGAGAATGACAAAAACATGACCACACCCTCTCTTCCTCGGTCAGACACACATGGACCCCCAGACTAACAAATACAAACCCTGGGGACGTGTATACACACACACACCTACCTACCTCCGTAGTGACACATGCACATTCTCTATACCCCCACCAAATTAATTTAAAACCATCTTCTCATATACAGTACCACACAGACACATCCCTGTGTCTCCCATCAGATGACTTTACAACCTCATCGCTTCTTTCTCGTTCTCTAGGCTGAATACATTCTGGCTTCTCCTCCCATATCTCACACACACACTCACTCACTCACTCACACTTTGGCTACCCCTGCCCCCTCAATTGCACACACAGGTGTATCTGCAAACATGCTTAGGCTGTATTAACGGCACAGCATGCATTCAGGCATTCGACCAGACTGCTTGCCTCCACCACCACCCAAGGCACAGCAGCAAATGTTCTTAGGCCCCATTACCACCATAGTACGCAGTCATGTGCAAGAGCACACATTCATCGCCCCCCAGCACACACCCCATTACACATACTCACAAACACAAAAGAACACAAACTCATACTGGAGCTACATATAAATGATTACAAATGTAAAAAAAAAAAAAAAAGTCTAATGTCAATTTGATTTTTTTGCTTGTTACTTTCATTCTTCCCTTGTTCAGTTTCTGTATTTTGTATAAATAATCCTTTGGTTTGGCTTTTTGTATTTCTTTTCTTTGGTGTCATGCATTTTTTAATCGCTTCAACTTTATTTCATTTTCTCTCCAACCTATATTGTGCAATGTTTTCAAATAACAGTACTGATCCCCTAATGACTGCCATGCCCCTCTCTTGTGGATTGCAAGGAGTACTGGGATATTGCTGTGCATACGAGCACACACACAAATTTATGTAGATATATGTAAAGATATACATCTATACACACACTCTCTCTAACAGTTGAGTTCTCTACTTGCTGTCTTGTGGATTGCTGCATTGGTCCCCACCCCCAGCCCCAAACACAGAATGCCCCCCCCAACACAGAATGGCAGCAACATTCTAGCCCCACTGTCTAATTGACTGTAGAGCATTTTTGGTGGGATGGTTCGACCCCCCCATGGCAGTAACGTAGTCTCCTACCTAGGTCACATGTGAAGAAGGATGAGTGTTATAACCAGAATTATACAGTGGCAAGAAACAATCCTTCATCCTGACTGGTCAGTGGTCACCTTCAATGGTGATGTTATCCCAGCAAAACATCACTGTGAAGGTCTTGATTGATTGTAGACTGTTTTGTAGTTTGCATCTTCACCAGACTCTTAAGAAGCAAAGAAATGCTTTCATACTAAACAAAATCAATCAAAAACTTAAACTATTTTTTTGTTCTCTATAAAACAAGCCAATGTATAATAGTAATGCACTCTAGGGTGTGTGTCATGGGGATAACATCACATCTTGGGTGTTGGACACCCTCAGCATGCATCCTCATGCCCAACTACCAGAGGTGTGATGTTATTCCAGCATGACACACATCTCTGTCATGCATTATTGCTTAACTCATACACGCTATATGGAGAATAATATATGGGAAAGGGTGTTGTATTGTGAGATTTTTTTTTTGCTTCATTTTACACACCCAAGATCTGTGATATCCATAAACCTCAAGAGCGAAGCTCAAGAGATTTATGGGGACATTACAAACTATGGGCCCGATATTCAAAAAATGCACCTGGTAATGGCGCAAGTGGGTGCTGCGCAGCACAACTGAGATCCTCTGGAGCAACTAAGAGATTTATTCAAAAGAGATGTGCCATGGCGCATCCCTTCTGAATATATAAAATAATGCATCCTGTGCAAATACAATGTGCCGGTGCATCCCGCCAGACAGGTCTGAATACCAGGAATGGATAATGCGTCAGCGCATCAGAGATACGCTGTACACAAAGTCCTGATATTCAGAAACCAATATGCAAATGGAGCCATTATGCGTGCAAGGTGCAAATGGGGCCATTTGCATGTCATTATGGCCCCATTTGCATGTGTTGTGCAGGGCTGGCCAGCAAAATGCGCCTGGCGCCCTGCACAGCATGTGGTTCCTGTACCAGGGACTACAGTAGTACTCCCTCCCCTCCCAACCCTCCGATCGCCGAAGTATATGTGACTTCCTATATCGCTGGTAGTCCAGTGGTACCCCCCTCCCTTTCTGACCTTCCGATCGCCATATAGACAGACCAGTATTACCCTGGTGGTCCAGAAGTACCCCCCACCCTGCCTGAATCCCCGATCCCCGTCATATAAGTAAATCCTAGTGCTCTGGTAGACCAGTGGTACCCTTCTCCCCTCCCATGGCACTGATTGCCATCAGCGGAATAATAGTATTACCCATGGTGGTCCAGTGGTACCCCCCGCCCGTCACTTGTAGATCTGCTGCATAGTTCTCTGGTAGTCTAATGGAACCACCCCCACCACGCGGTAACGCGATCACCGAATGTTAACCACACCGATTTCCACCAGCGGTGGTCGGTAACCCCCACCTTTGGACCCCAGCCACCAGCTTCCCCTTCATCGACGGGTAGCAGATCCATCTGCATACCTCCACATCTGCCTGCCGAATGACAGCGTACAGTAGGAGCTGCAGGCTCATTGGTCCACACTGTGGACCAATGGGCTTGCAGTGCATTCTGTAATACTCTTTCTCAAATATGTGAATGAAGACAGCGGTCGATGCTATGGGGGGGTACCAATGACCCACCAGAGAACTAGGATTTACTTATATGATGGGGATCAGGGATTTGGGTGGGGTGGGGGTACCTCTGGACCACCAGGAAATATTGGTCTGTATGTACAGCAATCGGAGGGTTGGAAAGGGGGGGGGACCACTGGATCACCAGGGACTATTGTATGTGCTTGTGCACAGTGTTTGGGAGGGGGTTGCCACTCACGGCTTGTGGCTGCTGTGTTGTGCACTGCAATACAGTGGCCTGCTGGTGGGTGGACTGCACATGAGCCATTTTTTACAGGCTCAACTTTGAGCCGACATAAGCGGCACATCTCTAGGTTGTGCCAGAAGATGCACCGCTTATCCTGGGCTAAATATCGGGATGTGCATCAAGTGCATGGGGACACCCCCTGGAGTTGTGCCGCATACATTATCTTATTGTGCAGCGCAATTCCCGCATTTGAATATTACCCTGGGGTGCAGTTCTGGGGTTGCGCTGGTGCATCTCAGTTGCACCAGGTGCAACCCCTTTGAATATCTAGCCCTATGGGTGTATTAAAAAAAAAAGTACAATCCTTCCTATATTTTAATTTTTTTATCATTACTGGCCTGTGAAAACTAAGGTAAAACATGATGGACATTTTCACCTTTACTGGTTTAACAGACTTGAATTGTTTAGAGTAAACAAAGGTGAAAAATATCAAGGTATCCAGGAAATAAATGGTATTAAGTCTTTAAACTGTAAAATATACTGGTTAGAGAACTACATTGTTTGGTTAGCTTGCATTTTTGAAATAATAATGTTTAAGAGCAGAAATGTCATAATACACAAGTGATAATACATACATGTGTAATATCACTCATGTATTATCATTTGTGTCATAAAACATGAGTGATATACACATATGTGTATTATCATTGGTGTACTATAGGATTTAACAGTGTTTAGAATCAGGATATTAAATATAGTGACCAGTAATTATAACAGTATAAGATAGTGGCTTGGAGCATGGGTTAGGGATTGTTTAAATTTTGAGAGCATGACACAACGTGAAATATAAGAGACAGGAGATATGAAAAAAAATATTTTACGTGAGGTTAACTGGGAATCTAGTAATGAAGCAGATAAGGATCAACTCTTGGTAGTCCAATTGTAATATGTTTACTGTCTATCAGCTCTTGAGGGGTTGAATTTTTTTTTTTTAACTAAGACTCCTAATGTAATTATCATTTTATTTCTAGCTCTTTTTTTCAATCAGAGGCTGATAATATGGACCGTAATGGCACATCTTCCTGGAATCAGTCTTCACCATGGATTTCCACTGATGGGTCTGTGGCCAGAGGCACTAGGACACCACAGGAGCACATTTTGTTGCAGAGAGGGAGCAGATGTCGTCTGTTGATGGCACCTGAGCACCTCACATGGTGCCACACATGACAGCCAGTAACCATCGCCGGCTCCCTTATGCACCTTAGTTATGTTCTTCATGCCACTGAGTGCACACCGTAGGAGTGACAGTACCTCAGTTTACCTGGTGGATGAGTCTGGTGGACAGCTGGCTCCTTCAGTGCAGCCGGCCGTGAACTCCCCACAGTCTGCCTGCCCTGAGCAGCAGAGGTCCCTGGTGGTGAAGCCAAAGCTATATGCTCAGTCTATACCAGAGGACACCTTGGTGTCATCTGGTACCACCTGTGCTGGTTTCACCATTCACAGTGACAGTGAGTCAGGTGGCATTGGACACAACATCGAGCGCCCCTCTGACACCAGTTTGCAGTGCCAGAAGAGGAACCAGCATCGGGGCCATTGTGCTTACAGGTACCGAGGTACAGGTTGATCTTCAGAAAATCAGTCTTCACCGTTAATTCCTACTAGTGGATCTGAGCCAGGGGTGTCAGGAGGACCCAACGGGAGCCAGAACTTTTCAGAGGACTGGTGATGCGGTATGCAGTACGTATACATTGTCACGGAACGACACACATTCCCGCTGGCATACAGTAGCACCAGCCCCCAACCGCCTCAGTTCCTTTTTTATCCCACCGTCGAGTGCACATCAGTGATGACATCGGTCACTTTCAGTTCTTCAGTTTAACTTTAGAGTTTGTTATTTTTGTGTCAGTTTAGAATAATTTAACACAGATATTACAGTTTCTTTTTCAGCCTTACTTACGTGTGAACAGTCAGCGGGATGGTAGGGAGCTTGAAGAGGCATATTGGGTTGGCAACAGGGCTATGAAACATAGAAAATGTCAGCAGAAGGGGACCTGTGGTCTATCGAGTCTGCCCAAGCACAATATCCTGAGACTTATTGTACACCCGGTGTCCTGTTCCCTGAGATGCCCGATATAGCATTGAGCCCTAGCCTTGTCCCACATGTGTTTAAAACTAGATACTGCCTTAGCTGCCACCACCTCGGGTGGCAGTCTGTTCCAAGGTTAAGTTCTACCACTCTCTCAGAGAAGTAATACTTTCTGATGTCCCTCCTAACCTTCCCCCTTTCAGTTTCCACTCATGACCCCTTGTTGTAGAATTGGCATTCCTGTTAAAAAGTGCCAATTGTGTTACTTTGTTAGTACCGCTAAGGAACTTGAAAGTTTTGATCATAACCACCTTTCCTTCTAGTCTCCAGTGAGTACGTGTTCAAAGCCCTAAGCCTATCCTCATAGGTGATTCCATGAAGGCTATGAATCATTTTAGTTGCCCTCCTCTGGACCACATCTTATCTGTCAATGTCCTTTCTAAGGTAAGGCCTCCAGAACTGGACACAGTGTGGGGAACAAAACTTAGTTATTAAAATATTTTATCATATTATTTATATTATTTTAATTACTATTTTACATTCTTTATAAATGCTTACTTATTAAGGTAACTGGAAAGCCATACTATAAACCTCTGGTCAAAATTGCTGTCTATATAAGTTACAGGCAGAAGGAAAAAAACACTGCTTGTATAAACCTTAAACATTGAAAAAGGGAAGATGCAACTTCCAACTTGGAAAAAAAAACTTAAGTTATGATATTAAGGAACACTTTGCAGTGCCCAGTCTATAGAAGAGGCCTTCACATTCCTGAGAGGTCAAAGGTGGCAAAATCTCCTTGACAACCAGAGATAAGAGGCCTTGGTGATGTCACAACAAAGGTACCTTAAGAAAAAAAAGATTTAGAATCTGAATTTTTATAAACTTTAATGGAAAAAAAAGAGTTTTGCGTCTTGTAAGACCAATTTTTATGCTGCTGATATGAAATGTTTACAGTTTGTAGAGAAGATTGCAACTGTCTATCTTTCTAAATTGTGTGGATGCAGCTAATTGGGATTGGAAGATGTATATAAAAATATTTTAAAACAATACTTTTTAAATCAAATTTTTTAAGTTTAGTTTTAAAAGAAAGCTGACATAATGACAAGTTCAAATATATAATTTTGGGGTATGCAACTTGATGCTATGTAGGGATAAACCATCTGAAAAGAGGTATAAAAACGTTTGACAGCTTTGATTTGTGTGACATGAGGCCAGCATGAGAGAACAAAGAAACGTGTGCTTGCAAAGAAATCTGATGTTTTTTTGAGGACTTTTTAAGGGGGTTTATGAACAAATTTGACATTATTCTAAAGCCTAGAACATTTAAAACAAAATACTCACTTTGTATTGAGAGACTTTGCCAAGAAAATTAAGTTATAGTCCTTATTAACTTAACTCAGGAAATACTGGTCCTACAAACCTAACAGGCACTTTAAATGACTGGTTTTAATGAGAGAAGTTTAAATACGTTTGTTTAAAAATGGTAATTCTTTGCATAAAAAAGATAGAGGATATAGTAATTTTATGTTTAAAACAACTCTGAGCAAAGAGGCAGTTTTTAAAAAGAGGTGGAGACCCACATCTACCTTATTTGCAGTACAGTGGAGCCCTGTTATAAGCACACCCTAAATGCCAAGCAAAAATGTTCTTATAACCGGGATGTTCTTATAAGAGGGCTTCATTGAAAACAGTGAAAATCCATGTAAAATCTATGCTTAACATGATTAAACGTGGTTCAAACTAGTTTTTAGATAACTCATTATTAAAAGTAGTAGAACATAGCTTTTCCAAAAAGTTCTTGCTCAATTAGTGTAATGTTCTAAAATGCATTCACTGTCTCCCTTAACTGTGAAATGTGCTGTCTTCTTCATGGGGCATCTTTCACACATCCATTTACTAGTTAAATGACTGTTAATGAAGAGACTAGGTGATAATTCAGCCCAGGTTTAGCACACTCAGAGGTAATAATGATCATCTACCATTACCTCTGGGAAAAAAAATGTTCTTATAAACGGGCTTTGCTTCCATTGAAAATAAAGGACAAAGATCGGGACATCCAAACAATGTTCTTATAAACGGGATGTTCTTATATCCGATGTTCTTATAAGTGGGATCCACGGTATTTAATTAGAGTTGGGAAAAACTGCATGAAATAATGTTAAGGTAGTATTCTAGCCAAAGAAATAAGCCTACAATGTTAGGTTTACCCAAAATTTCTTAAACCTTTGAGTTGTAAAGATCTGCACCAGGTTAACCGACGAGTAATTTTGTGGTTTTGAGACTTTTGCAAGGCTGAAAGCCTATAGCCACGCCTGCCTTGGATGCTTGGACCAGCATTTGGTTAAACCATTGTTGAGTTTACACCATAGGTCTGGAGTTTTAAGCCTGGAAAAAGACACATAATTGTAACAACAACAGGCGACAAGAACGTAGCTTGTTCCAATATTGGATGGAGCAAAGCATGTGATCTAAGTACTGGACATCTTTGACTAAAGTAATGTTTTAAAGTTTTTTTTTCTGAAACAAAGGCTAACTGTTAGAAACAGTCATAAAATCCAGTTACCAAAAAAATAAAAAAACTTTGCTGTATAGGAAAAGAAGACCTTTTTTGCAACCAACTGAGATGGTAAAAGAATCTACAGTTGTGCTGTTAAACTGTTGGTATCTTGTTGTCTGATATTTCTGCCAAAATCAGAATAAAGGACTTTTGACACTCAGTGATGTCTGAGCCAGGAGGAATCAGTCTGCATTGCTGAATTGATGCCAGACAAAGTCCCGGGTTTAAGTGTGAACAAGAAAAAAGGACAGAGACTACAGCAAAGCCAACTACTAAAAAACGTTTATTGTCCAAAAGGAGAAATTTTCGCTAAGATTTTTAAAGTTAAAAGGAAAGAAGACCAAGCCTCTATAAATAACCAGAGGTTTAAGTATTAATTTAATTATTTTAATTTTAGTATTCTAATTTGGCTTAGCTGGGGAGGTAACAGAATTAACTTTTAAACATAAGATCTTCCCTGTGTCAGTCTTCACCATTCATCACTGGTGGGTGGTTGGCCAGAGACAGGCACCCCGCGGAGCTTTTTTTTTGTAGGAAGGAGGAGCCGGCGCCGTTGGCACCGCCCACAAGGCTGACATACTGCATGGCGCCTGCTGGTTGCCTAGGCAATCGCTGTCGGCCCTCCTCCACCTCAGTTCTTCTTCTCCCGCCATTGAGACAGCACCTTGCCTAGCATCTAAATTGTTCTCTGCGACATAACAGCCTACTCCGATGTCGATGCCTTCCAGAGCCGTTGTTCCTTGGGGCTGTTCAATGCTATTCCTTCGACTCCTTCACCGTGACTCCACCTCGGTTCTGCAGCCCACTTGACGCCGTTTATCTCCAGACCAGTAAGATCTTTCCTTTTATTAAGCAGCGTCGAGTCTTTTACTGTTTTGTGTTTTGTTACCGTTCGCATCATGCCTGGTCCTCGGGACAAGAAACGTTAGAAGAAAACGGGTCAGCCTCCCATGCGTCATTGTCCCTGCAGCCGACAGATTTCCATTACTGACTGGCATGATGTTTGCCATACCTGCCTTGAACCACAGCACGACATGGATACCTGCAACGCCTGCTTCTCTATGGACCGCCGCTTTCTGGAGCACCATGCGTTAAAAGTCATCAGGGCTCCGCCAATGTTCGGGGGAGGCGTCGTCGCTCTTGTCTGTCCAAGCACAGGACTCTCGGCCATTCCTCCAGCTCACTTCCCAGGCCTACATGGTCTGCTGAAGAGGGCACCTCCTCTTCTTCTTACCTTGCCATGGAGGAGGTTCCTACTGCAGTGCTGGAGGTCCGATCTGGCTCTACTCGGGGCCAGGCCAGGAGCACCGTTCTGGCAGTCACCTCTTAGGAGGTGCAGGCTCCCCAGTTGTCGAGACCCATGGCTGCGGGTCCTGGTGCGGGGCATTCCTCGGCACCGCCTTGGATCCCAGGGCCATTCACGGCTCCGGTGATTGGGGTGATGCCGCAAGGGGTGCTAGGCCTGCTCGTAGCGCCGTTTGCAGCGCCGTGGGTGGGAGTGCCCCGGGACTGCTGGACCGGAGCTCCTCTAGATCATCTCCTCTTCAGAGCCGGATGATTTGGAGGCTGATCTGGACTGGCAGCCTGACTCTGCGGAGTCGGAGGGCTCTCCACAGCCTGGTACACTTGCACCTCCCCAGGTTCCCCCTCCTGCAGCTCCTAAGACTGCGGCCCACACCGACTCTCGAGCCAACAATGGCTCGGTGGGTCAGGTGCGTGCTTGCAGTCCTGCTGCTGCGGGAGTAGCGGTCCGGAGTTTGAGGGAGGGAGTGACTGCCGTCTCCTGTGCCATCCCCTCTGTCAGGATCAAGACTGAACCTCACTCCTCTGGGATTCTCCTTGGGGAGTTGCCAGAATTGGGGTCTCCTTGGCACAGGGTGCGAGGAAGATAGCTTGCTCAGAGTCGGTGGGGTTTAGGGAGCTGGGTGAGGGATGACAGCACACTCCTGCGGCCTCTGGGGCCGGGGCAGGAGCCGCAGTGATGAGCCCAGTTTCTCTCCTTCATCCCCTTCGAGGGAGTCCTCATTGGGTGGGGCTGGGGACCACCCTTCTGGATCTGTGCAGCCCCGATCCCCTCATAGGGAAGCTTCTTCTACAGGGCTAAGTCCCGACTGCTTCACATGTCTTAACAGGTCGGTGAATTTGCAGACCTGCAGATTCCCACTTATGCGAGGTTCGCCTGTAGAGTCTTCCAGCCCTGGCAGAGGCACGTCACCTACGGTAATGGGTTCGCCCATGCCTCTGCGTTCAGCTCCCCTTCTCCCAGGCCATGTTGGTCCTTTGGGACCTTTGACCTGTGAACAGTTCAGATCCCAGGCTGCAGATTTCCCCCAGTATGTTAGGGCTATGGACGATCAGGTCTTTCGACCGGTTTCCCCCTCCACAGCCAGAGTCTGACTCTGCAAGCTCCACAGCCTCCTCATCTTCCTCCAAGGAGGAAGAGGAACTCTCTGTCCACGTGTCTTCAGACGCTGATCAGACTTGGTATCAGCACTTCCTAGCGAGGCTGGTCAGGGACTCGCACATTACCCACTTTGCTTGTCACAATACCGCGCGTGCGATGCAAGCCTTCTTAGGAGAGTTCGGGGCACACCATTTGGTGGTCCCTTCCTGGCCAGTTCCCTTCCAGGAGGTGTCGTACAGTGTGTGGCAGCTTCCATATGCCACAGTTCCAGCCCCCATGGACTGCAGGAGGCGGGATTGTGCACCCCGAGGATCTCCAGGCTCTCTGCCTCATCCCACTTCGGGACTGACGTATCTGGACACTCCTTATGGGCATAGGCATCCAGTGTGTGACTGATCCCTGGATCCTGACTCTGCGGAGCTCGATCGTCTGGGGCAGAGAGTGTTCTACTCTGCATGGATAACTCTAGCTGTTGTTTCAAATCAGGCACACCACGCTGCCTATAACAGACATCTGTGGGCGATGCTGGGCCAGGCTCTAGCATTCCTGCAAGATTCGGAGGCTACCCGGCAAGCCATAGCCCTCTCTGCTATAGGTCTGGAGCTGGCAAGGCACCAGTCAAGGGTATCTTACGATGCCAGTAAAGTCGCCTCACAGCTTGAAGGGACAGCGATCTGCATTAGACAGATGGCATGGCTTCACCTTTCGAGGATGTCACCTTTGGCCCGGTGTAGGTTATTGGCCGCCTCTTTCCGGGGGACCCATATTTTTTCTCCGCAGGGGCAAGATGAGAGTTGCAAGGGGACCTTCCTTCTCCCAGGGGATGGGGGACCCTGCCTCTTCCTGACCAGTCCCAGGCTTAACTGGCCAGTGGAGGGTCTCTTCCCTCCCCCTCCCCATTATTCCCCCCGTGGAAGGGGGGAAGAGGGCTGCTATTCTCTCAGGGATTTCTGGGCCCCCTTTGGGGGGGGGCTTGATACTCACCCACCAGTAATGAATGGTGAAGATTGATGCAAGGAAGATGTGAAAATTATGTACCTACTGTAATTCTTCACCTTCTTGGGTATCTTCACCATTCATCACTGAATCCCACCCACCTTCCTCTCACAAGGCCTCAGTCCCTGAGTTTTGCCCCTCCCTGCTTGTCCCCCTCTCTTCACTCTGCTGGGATTTTTTCCCCTCCTTCCCTGGCAGTCTGCTAAGAGGCCTCTGGGGGAGTGTCAAAGTAGGGCTTCTGTCTGGCCTTCATGGGGACTTCTGGTGGGCCCCTTCCTTATCCTGGGTCTGATCTACGGGGTCAGCTATCCCCTTGGTTCACCTACCTTGGATCCTCTGGGATGAGGGGGGTTCTGGGGCTGACTAAAACTCCCTCTACCCTTGTTGTTTTTCTCTTTGGCTGTATCCTTCCCCCAGGGAGGGACACTTTAATACTAGGGTTCCTTCCCCCCCCCCCCCATGGGTTCTCTGGATTGCGGTAACAAGAGGGGGGGAGGGGTGGGAGATCCTCCTGGGGAGTTGTGATTCGAGGGGGGGCCTTACCCATTTACAGGATTCTTCCGAGTTTCCTTGGAATCTCCCTATTGAATAATATCTCTTGGAGGATCTGCCAGCTTAATTCCTGGATGGGGCTTGGCCTCCCCCTCTCCTTCCTCTTCCCCTTAATTCTCTCTCTCTCTCTCTCTTTCTGTTTCCTTCCCTTCCTGCCCTTTTGGCCGTCCAGGTACTGGGGCTTTTCGGCCCATAACCTCCCAGGTCCCCCTCCTCCTCCTCTTCTGATCGGCCTATTTCTTTTTCAGTTTAAATCCTTTCCTTTTACTATCTCTCAAGCTCCCTTGCCCCATTCTCATTTTTCTCTATGTCCTAATTTCTTCTGTCTCCCCAGCATGCAGAACTGAGGTGGAGGAGGAGCCAACGGTCATTACTGGCCAACCCATGAGCGCCACTTGGTGCCGGCTCCTCCTCCTTATCAAAAAAAAAAGCTCCTGCGGGGTGCCTGTCTCCGGCCAACCACCCACCAGTGATGAATGGTGAAGATACATGGAAGATCAAGAATTCCGGTAGGTACGTAATTTTCATATCTTGGGACATCGTTTAAGCTTGAGTTTAAAAGATAACCATTTTTGCATGAGAAAAAATATTTAACAAGTTACAAAGAAAAGTCAACATAATAACTAAAGAAAGCCATTTTAAATATTTTTGCAAAAACACAATTTTACTGTTTACTGAAGTTATCAAAACTTCAGATTGTTTAGTTTCTTTCGTTTGATTTTCTGAAACCTTTGTTATTTTGTGTTTGCATTATTTTTATTATGCTTGATATTTATGCAAATTAGGGATATTTAGAATTTGTGTACATGTATTAAAATTAATTTTTTATACTTTTAGGTGTGGTGGAAATTTTTTTAACCGTTATCTAAAACCTTTAAACTAGGGATAATCTCAGATTTAAATTTTATGATTATTTATATGATTTTTAAAAATGTTGTGATGTGAGGCCTGAGGCATGTCTGAGTGCCTATCATAAAAATTGCTATTTTGACCTATTGTTCCTACATTTTTGGTTGTTTAGTAAATAACCGTTCATACCCTGGTGTGTATAAATAATAAATTATTATTTGCAAAGTTACTAAATTGCAAAAATAATCTTTTTCTGTTTTGCTTTTACAATAATCTAAAGTTACCTTAAACAAAAAAAGCTGAAGTCTAAATGTCAGCATGATAAAATCCCTAATTAACAGTACAAGCTGGAAAAAAAAGACTTAAAGCATTATAAGAAGAAATTGAGTTCTTTGGTTTTAAATTGCGTTATATAAGCATTGCTACTTAATTGTTTGTATTATTGTTGTTGTTAAAGTTAGTAGTTATTGGCCCAGATATTCAAACGGGTTGCGCCTGTCACGACAGGTTTGCCTGGCGCCAACAGAGTTCGGCTAGCGCAACCCGCACTGTGCGGTGGTATATTCAAAAGGCTGCCAGGAAGCGCGCAAAATCCTGATGCTACCGGGGTAATGGTAATGAATGCGGTGCAAATGCAGCGGATGTGCCCATGCATGTGCGGCGCATATCACTCCAAAACAGTAGCACACTTCCAGAGAACAGACGGAGATGCAAACAGCAATGATCAACTATTGTTGAATTTATTATCACCTCTTTTGAATAATTCCATTTCCCTCATTGGTTATTTATGTATTCATTTTGATTGATTTAGATTGGTTAAAGATTAGCGTGATGTCACACTTGAAATGTATTTAAACGAACTTTGTGATGGTTTCTGTATTACGCCCCCTTGAAGGCACTCTGCCGAGGCACTAGCAGCTCCCACAAGAGGTGATAATAAATTCAACAATAGTTGATCATTGCTGTTTGCATCTCCATCTGTTCTCCGGAACTGCGCTACTGTTTTGGAGTGATTTCAAGATTATTAGGTGGTTTACCTTGGTGGCGAACTCCTCTGAGTGCGTGAGCGCAGTAATTTTGCTATTTTGGAACTCTGTGCGACGCATATGCTGGCACAACCCTGCATTTCGCCGCATGGGGGGTGCAAAGTTGAGCCTGTGAAAAGAAGGAACAAATCCTGGCCACCTGCTGGCGGGCTGCTGTATTGCAGGGCGCAACACAGCAGCCGCCAGCCGTGGGTGGCCACCGCCCACCCAGAACACCGTCTACAAGCACCCATATGGTCCCTGGTAGTCTAGAGCAAGGGTTCTCAGGCCTTGCCATGGCGAGCCTCCCCTACTGGACTTGGAAGACTTCCAGGCCTCCCCATGAGTCATGACCTCATTTGCATATGGCGGTAATCTCATAAAAATTGACCATTAGCGCACTGCACATAGACTAAATTGCACTTCCGGTCACCTTTTGCATGATTGCCACTGTACCTTGCCAGATACCAGTAATGATGAATAACTCACAAAATCACACACACCCACTGTTAAATAAGAAGTGTGTTTATTGTTGTGCAGTAAAATGTATTGTAAATTCTGCTGCCTGTTAATCAGATAATGCCAGTCTGTTAAGAGGGCAACCTGTGAGCCTGTTTTGTGCAGTCAGCTGTAATATTCTTGATTTTACATTTGAAAGGTAGAGGCGCAAGTCATCTTCAACTTTAAGACGGGCCCGATACTTTGTTTTTATTGCAGTTAGTGCTGAAAATCCAGATTCGCAAAGATATGTTGAGGCAAAAGGCATAAGTACAGCAAGAGCTCAATTTTTCGGTGCTGGAAATTCATGTCCAACTGACAGCCAAAAGTTTGCAAGGGGCTGTTGGGCAAAAGAGACCTTCAGAGTTGGATCTGTAGCCAGGTCAATGAGGCACTCCTGTTCTTCTGGCGATAAGGAGTCTGCAGAGCTTGGCTTGAAAATGAAGGGATTCCTGACCCACTGGTCACTGTCCACTCTGCTATGTTCAGGGAAGTAATCTCGTAGCTTGCCTTGCAACCCACATAAATGTTCTGTAATTACTGCTTTGACACAGTCAACTAAAAGTTCATGTTCCTGAGGAAAATCCTCCAAGGTTGGAAATGTGGCAACTGATCCTTGCTGCACTCGTGTGGACCAAAGTTCAAGCTTGGAACCAAATGCCTTGATCTTGTTCCTGACTGCGAAAATACTGGCATCCCGTCCTTGAAGTGACAGATTGAGAGTTTAGTCTGTCAAAGATATCTGCCAAGTATGCGAGCAAAGCAAGCCACTGTTGATTGTGGAAATGTTCCACAAGTGGAGAGTTACAGTCTGCAAGAAATATGAGGACTTCATCACGCAGTTCATAGAGGCGGGTCAACACTTTCCCCCCGGGACAACCAGCGGACCTCAGTGTGCAAGAGCAGCTGTGTGTGTTTCGCTCCCATCTCTTCACACAGTACCGAAAACAGTCTGGAATTCACTGGACGTGCCTTGATGAAGTTCACGGCTTTCACTGCATCAGTCAAAACTTTGTTGAGTTCACCTGGCATCCTCTTGGCTGCCAGAGCTTCCCTGTGAATCATGCAGTGGTTCCAGAGAGCATTGGGAGCCACTGCTTGTACCCTGGTAACCATCTCGCTCTGTCTTCCAGTCATTGCATGAGCTCCATCACTGCAGATACCAACGCAATGACTCCAATCAAGGCCTTCATTCTCAATGAAAGCATTCAGCAGGCGAAACAGCTCTTCCCCCAGTTGCTCTCATAGGAAGTGCATGGCAGAATAGAAACTCCTCCCAAAGATCTGTGTCCGTGGCATACCGAGCATACACCAGAAGCTGTGCAGCATCTGCTATATCAGTGGACTCATCTATCTGCAGAGAGAAGAATGGGCTCTGATGAATGGAATATACGATCTGGCCTTCACATCTGCAGACATGTCCTCAATCTGACGGCAAACTGTTGCGTTTGAAAGAGGATTGCTTCCAGCTGTGCAGCTGCTTTCTCTCCAAGCATCACTGAACACATTTCCTTTGCAGCAGGAATTAGCAGCTCTTCTCCAATGTTGTGTGGCTTCCCAGCTTTGGCAATTCTCAGAGAGAGAAGATATGACGCTTCAACAGCTTTTGCAGGAACAGTCCCATGGTGCTCCACAACTTTTTTTTGCCCTCGCAGTTCGCTCAGTTTTCTTTTGAAGAACTCCACTGGTTTTGAAAGTAAGCTGGGGTGCTTTGTTTCCAGATGACGCCGTAGCTTGCAGGGCCGCATACTGTCTTGTGCCAGAACCTCAGCACACACCACACACTGGGGTCGTGGTGCATCACTGGTCCCGATCCAGGTGAATCCTAGTTTCAGATAGTCCTCATCATATCTTCTGGCCTTGCGTTTTGCTTGAGGTTCTCTCTGCCAAACAGGTTCCATCTCCTCATGCACACGCTTCCTTCCAATCAGAAAGCAATCCATTCTTGGTCTACAATGCAATGAAAAATTCATATTGATGAGAAGTTGACATCAATTAAGCCAGTCTGCGGCCAGACCATCCTGGGCATGCCCAAATGTTCCGCCAGAACTGCTACAGTACAACTGCTACAGACACAATACCCGCCAAGAAGAAGAAGAATATAGCACTTTTCATACGCAGTGTATCCCAAAGCACTGAACAAGCAGTGGTAGACTGGTAGTGAAGTGACTGAATTTGAAGTGGCGACCATATTGCACATCAGCAACCAGACACAGCCTGGACAATTGCATGAACCTATTTTATGGTAAACAAGGGGAATACGGAACTGAACCCTACTTTTGCAAAAGTGCATTGATTTACTTTCACCTGGACACCCACCAGGAGGTTAGAAGAAGAACTCAGTTTGACATCGCATCCGAGCGGCACTCCCAGTATATTGCCCCCACCCACCCACCCCAAATACAGCACTTGGATGCCAGTGTTTTTGGCATGCGTCCAATCCTGGTGTGGGACGAGAACCCACAACTCTCTGGTCCACAGGCAGATGTACCACCAACTGAGGCACACTGACAAGAAGAACACCACTTATTAATTGAAGCACATTTTGAAGAAAGAAGAAGCCATAAAAAAGCAATCTCTGAAATATCAAGACTGGGCAGGCGCATCCCTTTTTAATCAGGCAACTGCTAGTAGCAGCTCTGGCAGGATCAAGATTGTTGCTTTGCGTCACCTTGTAAATGTACCTCCCAACAGATCTCCAGTAGGACAGGATCATTAGTGAAGGACTGCAGCTACACAGCAGCAGTACTTTGTAAGACGTAATCAGCCACCCCAACAAAGCTCTGGCAGGACCAGATCAGAACGAGCACTTTGTAATCATCCCCCCCCAGACAAAGTTCAGGCAGGACCACTGCAGAGTGACCACCTTGCAGCACTTTGAAACCCCAGACTGCCTTGAATTGCAAAACACAGGCATTCATACACACAGAGGCCCAGCATTACAAGCTGCAGTCTCCAGCCATAGTCCCAAAACAGCACTCCATCCTTACCACTCAGACACGTGACCAGCCAGGAGGGATGCCCTTCATTTTACTTCTCAAAACTGCTCTGCTACATCTCATCTGTCCTTCATGTCAAAGGTGCTACCCATGCAGATAAATGTACTGTGCATTCAGACTTTAGTGCAGGTCCTTTGTGTCCGCCAGAGTCCAGCAAACCCTTTTGCTCAGAGTCCAAGCCCACCATCCGAAGGCCAGATCCATAGCCAGGTCTTTTTAAACTAGCAAAGGCATTGAGTGTCGCGAGGAGGATAGGAGAAATTCTATCACTTACCATAATTTCCTTTTCTGTTAGCTCCTACATTGTCAATGGGGAGATATATGTGAGTAAGACCTAAGCAAAGCTAGCCAACCCCTCGCTTCAAAGCCCCCCACCCAAAAATGCTGGCTCCTCATTCACACCCAGCCCACATCAGAAAGCCAAAAAGAAAGTGTGCCATTTAAAACCATGCATTACAAGTCAGAGGCATCATATATGCACAAAAGCACCATTTTAAATCTGCAGGAAACAAGTATAATTCCACCACCCAGCCCAAATCAATAAAATAAATAAGCAAAAAACCATGCACCATTTCAACCCCACACCCCCAAAAGACATCTTATATGCTCCCCCAGATGCAGGCCCATTCGCAATCAATGACAATTGCATGGATCAGTTATGTGAAGGAGAATATTATTACGCACTGGGAATATCCTCTGCCTACTTTCCAAAGAATGCCACGGGTTCTATGACTTTTTCTTCCACCTGGACACCCACCAGGACAACACCAGGATGGGTAGAAGCCAAGGGACCGCGGTTTTAACGTCTCATCCAAAGGACAGCACTAGTGCAGCACAGCACCCCTTGAATACTGCAATGGTGCCAGCGCTTGGTTACGATTCCAATCCCAGTGTGGGATCAGAACCCACGACCCTCTGGTCGGAGGTGGATGTGCTACTAACTGAGCCACACTGATACCGACACTTAAATCTCTCAGCACAAGGACAACACTACTCTAGTAATGGCCCGGATCATATTGGGCCAGCAGCAGCAACAATTATAAATGAGACAAGGATGACAAACAAAACAAATAAAAGCACTTCCTTCCTAAGGTAGGACGGTGCTTCAGTAGTTACCCGGTGGCACTGGTGCCACGCCAGCAGGTCCTTCGGTCAAAACACACCCAGCAGATCACTCCAAAAACTCATCCAGCAGGTCCTTCACTCCCGCCCCACTCCCACCATACAGGCCAGATGTAGGTTTCTTTTCCTCAGACAGAACTGGGTGTCAGCGGGAGAACAGGAAAAATTATGCTTACCACAATTTCCTTTTCTGTTAGCTCCAATGTTGTAAATTGGACTTCCATGGGTAGTAGGCAACAGCATCAGGTTATTTATTCCAAAACCCCTGCCCAAACACACGGGCTACCCCCATCCCAACATCAGTTACAAAAACTAACATTTGAACCCCACACAGAAGCATCACATATAAACCACATGCCACCATTTCAACACCACCACCACATAAATTGGTGGTTCAGTCAGATGCAGCTGCTTTGCAGTTGCATGCCATAGGTGTGAGTGGAGGATATGGGCACTCCTTGAACAGACCTAGGGAAGGTCCCCCACACCCAAGCAAGACGAGCAGGCCCTTCACTCCAAAGTGTCCCACCCTAAAAGAGGAGTTCTCATTCAACAACCATATACAGTAAATAGGATAGGGGCCATTTCAGGCTTGCACAGCATGGAAAGGCATCTTGTGTGACCCCCCCCAGACTCTGGGCCATTACTGAAACAGCCCAACCAAGAATAAAATGGCACAACCCTGAGAGACATCATGCAGCTTAGCATTACCGTCCTGAGCAAACCAGCTAAGGGGCATGCCCCCCCCCAAGCACGGTTTCACCCATTCCCCCTGCTCAGGCTCATGCGTGACACCACTACCATCCACTCAGGCCAGACCAGCTGCGGGATATTACAGTCAACCCCTCCCCCACCTGCCACCACCACGACAAATCCCTGCTAAGAGGCATCAGAGTCCCCCCCCCAGTCATCAAACACCTGCTTGAACTATCACTGAGGCAGCATCAGCACTACCATGAGATGCATCCCCCAGGCTCTGTTAGCAGCAGCATTACCCTGGGCAAAGCAGCCAAGGCGCATTTTGTGTAACTGCCCCAAACCCCACTCAGGCTGGACCAGCTGCGAGGCAGTACAGGCACCTCCCATCCCACCACTGCAATCCCTGCTTGAGAACAGACCAGCTGAGGGCATCAGTCCTCCCCAACCACCACATGAACACCTGCTCAAGCTACCAGACCCAACTGAGGCATCACACCCCACCACGAGAGGCATCACCCCCCCATAAGAGGCATCAGCCCCCAAACTCCCTCAGGCCAGATCAGCTGTGAGACAATACAGTCCCCCCACCACATGAGAGGCATGAGGCACATCAGGCAGCACCCCCCAAACTCCCACTCAGGCCAGATCAGCTGTGAGGCAATACAGTTCCTCCCCCACATGAGAGGCATGAGGCACATCAGGCAGCACCCCCAAACCTCCCAGTCAGGCCTTCAGGCAGCACCCCCACCACCTCCCAGTCAGGCCATCAGGCGCACCCCCCACCTCCCAGTCAGGCCATCAGGCAGCACCCCCCACCTCCCAGTCAGGCCGTCAGGCAGCACTCCCCCACCTCCCAGTCAGGCCATCAGGCCACCCCCCACCTCCCAGTCAGGCAATCAGGCAGCACCCCCACACCTCCCAGTCAGACCATCAGGCCCCCAGGTCAGGCCATCTGGCAGCATACCCCCACCCACCCACCTCCCAGTCAGGCCATCAGGCAGCACCCCCAACCTCCCAGTTAGGCCAGCCAGACCAAACCCCACTGGAGCTCCCAAAATGCAGAGTGCATTTGACTGCAGAGTAGTATTCTTACCTGAAGTCTGGGGAAGGATCCGGTCTGCAAAAGGCTCTGCTAGGACGGTGGATGTCACGAGTAGTCTCAGGAGCTCTGTCTGCGGCGATCGGTGTTCCACGGTGGCGACTGTAGCAGCTGAAGGGCGGCAGTAGTTGACAGGCAGGATCGGCAGGTGGCGGCTTCAGGAGTCGGAAGGCAAGTAGTGAAAAGTGACGGCTTCTTGCAGGGGATCCAACAAAAAAAAACGCAACAGAAATTCCCATCGGAGTCTCCGTTCCACCGCACACATGGCATGGCATTTTATTTCCGGGATTGATGACAACATCGCACGTTACGAAGCTGCTCATTGGTTGAGGAAGCCGGGTGATGATTGGCTGCAAATGCACAATACTGATTGGCTACAGCCACCTCTCTATGATTGGACACATTTGCTGGGCTTCCTATTGGTCTGCCGAAGACCTTGTCTTGCACTGTCATTGGCTGGCTCAGAATCCCCCTGCCTACTACCTCTAGCTGCTAGCACATACAAAATCGGACTTGGTAGGGATCAGAGGTGCAGAGTGTACAGCCGTGGTAGAATGCAAATCAGAATCACGTATCCCGCCTCCCCTGGAACGAGCTTGCGCCTCCCAGGGAGGCGCGCCTCACCATTTGAGAACCCCTGGTCTAGTGGTACCTCCCTCCCTCCCGTAGCAGCAGTTGCCTGTGAAATGAAAGAAACACAATCCCTGGTAGTCTAGTGGTTCCCCCACTCCCTCTCCAGAGCTGTGATCGGCGGTAAAATAACATAAGTACAGTCCCTGATAGTCCCGTGGCCCCCCCACCGAGCCACGATTGCTGGTAAAATGACATAAGTACACTCCCTGGTAGTCCAGTGGTCCCTCGCCCCTAGCCCCAGTCGCTGGTAAAATGACACATTGCAATCCCTGGTAGTCTAGTGTACTAGACGGCCACAAATATGTGAATGACTTCATTCACAAATTTGTGACTTTCTAGTACAGTATGCCCAGGAAGCCCATTGGTCCACAGGCTTCCAGGCCTACGCTGCACAATATCAGAAGTTCCTCTGGCAGTCTGTTCTTGTTATGGCTGAAAAGTCCCCCTCTAACCTTTCAGCAGACTTGGCTGAAACTGTCAGATTTGGCTTGGAAACTGCTAAATATCAGTTTCAAATGGCAGCAGACACCAGCGACACTGCTGCCAGGTGGATGGCCAATACAGTTGCCCAGAGGAGATTTGCTTGGTTGAAAGCCACAAACCTTACTCAGGACACACAAAATAAAGCCCTGGATTTTCCAGTGGAGGGTAACTCTCTTTCTGGAAGTCACAAAGAGGCATACTTGAAAAAAGTAGATGAGTACAAGGCCACCTACAGAAGTAACTCTGCCAAAGAGAAAGCTTCCCCATCTTCAAGACCTTATGGTAGGGGAGGCAGCGGCAGACAGTTCCATTCCAGGCCTTTTTATCAGGCCATGGCCGTTACCCCAAGTTCCTCAGTATTCTCAGTAGGGGTCCTTCAGAGGAAGGGGCAGGAGGGGTTCCGGGCGTGGTTCCCACTCTCAGCCCCAGGGAAAGCAGGACCCCTGACTTGTCCTCCCAGAATGCCTCCCCAATTCCAGTAGGGGGCAGGCTGACTCACTATTTCCAGGCCTGGAAAAAGATAACCACAGCCAAGTGGGTCCTGGAAGTAGTGAGTCAGGGCTTGTCCCTAAGCTTAAAGTCCCTTCCCTCTTTAAGAACAAGAGTTTTCAAACCAACCTCCATCATGGAAGGAAAGCTGCTGGAAAAGGAGGTTCAGAACCTACTGCTGTCAAAAGCAATGGAACCAGTGCCTCCACAGCTCAGAGGAAAGGGGTTTTACTCAAGATACTTCCTCACAACAAAGAAAAATGGGGAGTCGTGGTCTATCTTATTTATTTTTGTTTACCAGGTGAGCACACTAGACAGCCAGGTGCCTATTTTCAGGTGCGACCCGGGAGAATACAAGGTACATTTGGAGACATCAGGCAACATCAGGGTACATACAGTAACATCAGGCATATGCATTTCAAACAGAGGATAGATAACAGCATAGTACAGGCATGAACAACAGTAATCAACATATAGGGTCTGCCATACCCTCAGGAGGGTATGGGTAATGAGTTACACGAGTAGTGCAGTTTGGAGGAGAGAGACCTAGAAGAGCAGGAAATAGAATAGTACAAGTACTCTTTACTTGAGCAGTTGGGCAGAGAAAGGCTCCAATACATATAATATATCTGATAGCAAACCAGTGGATATATTGCATTCAGTACCAGGAGACTCATCTCCTAACAGTCGAGCTGGTTTATTTCGACTCAGCTGGCCAGGTTGGTCAGGCCGAAGGCACTGGTGGGGGGGTGATTTATTAAGTGCATGGACAAGTGGAGGCTGATTTGAGGAAGCCCCGTAGGGAGGCTTTGAAGCAGGGATGGGAAGAGAAGAAGCGAGTGTTTGCAGGAAGGGAGTTCCACAGTCTGGACGCATAAGCGGCGAAGGCCCGATCACCCATTTGGGTGCGAGTTTTTGGAACCAGGAGGGCCTGAGAGTCACTGGATCTTAAGTGGTAGGAGGGGGTTGCAGGCTTGCAGGATATAGCGAGTGCAGGAGGGGTGGCAGTTCTGACAATATTGTCGATGAAGTTGCCCAGGACAAAGGTATGATGCTTTTCCAGGGAGAGCCACCCGAGCCGGGAGTAAAGTTCACAGCGGTGCATGAGGCGAAGGGCAGAAGTACAAAGCGATATACATTATTGTATGCGGTGTCCCATTTTGAGAGACCGGTTTTAGGGACGAGAGCAAAGGAGACAAGCCCAAAGCAGAGTGTGGGTAGGAGGACCCCCGGCAAGGAAGAGATGTGCAGCCGAGGTGAGACAGCTTTTTGCTCTGTATGCCAGGCCCAGCTTGCAGTTTGTGACATTACATGCGTTATGAATATGCACCGTGAGGTTTAGTTTCGGGTCAAGGGTTATCCCCAGGTACTTGACAGTGTCCACAACATGCAAGAGGGAACCATCATCCCCAGATTTTTACAGGAGCAGGATGAGCTTTTGTCTTGGCCAGGGAGCCAAAGAGCATGACCTGGGTCTTTTGAAGGTTAATAGTAAGCTTGTGGCCCTTTAACCAGGTTTGAATTCGGTTGAAGTTGGAGTTTAGCCAGGTGTTTATGACATTGATGTCCTGGGTGCTGGTCAGGATGATGAGGTCATCTGTGTACAAGGTGGACCGCACCCATGGGCTGGGGCCTAGGACAGCTCATTTATGAAGAGGGAGAACAGGATGGGCCCGAGGATGGATCCGTGGGGACCCCGCAGTCCACGGAGAGGGATTGGAGAGGGCCTTGTTGAAATTAGTGTATTGTCTGCCAGAGAGGTAGTTAGAGAACCAGACATGGGCGGGGGAGAGAAACCAAGGGACCATAGGGTAGAGCACAGGGGCGAGTGATCAACCCGGTCAAAGGCTTTCGAGAGATCCACGAAGATGGCTCCAGTCAGTTTTACCTTCATATGTAGTGGACCTGATCTCGGAGGTGACCACGGCTAGGGCAGTAGGGGTGCTGTGCCCTTTCCTGAAGCCGTGTTATGCTGGGGAGAGTATGTTGTGGCTCTGTAGGTAGTGGGTGAGCTGTGAGGCAACCACCTTCTCGAGTAGCTTACTGATCACAGACAGGATCGCTATGGGGCGATAGTTCTTGAGATTTTTCGGGTCACCTTGTTTGTAGACAGGGATGACTTTGGCCACTTTCCATACATCAGGGATGATTCCCGAGATTAGGGAAGCATTAAAGATATGGGTGATGGGCCAGGCTAGGAGAGATGCCCCCAGGCAGAGCAGTTTGGGCTCAAGGCTGTCATGCCCAGCTCCCGTGTGAGGCGAGATATGAGCAAGGAGCTTCTGGGTCTCCATGATGGAAAAAGCCTTTAAGTAGAAGGGAGGTCTGGAGGTTTTTCCCCTAAGGGAGAGGCCTTGAACCTTGGTGTCAGGGGACTGGGAGGGGAGAGCAGGCAGGCAGGTCAGAGAACATGGAGTTGAATGCATTGGCAATGGTAAGGGGGTTGTTGCAGCTAACCCCGCCAATATGCATGTCAGTGACCTGGGCTCTGGCGGACCCTCCCACCTTGTTTTTGATGTTCTGTCAGAAACTCCTCAGGTTCCTGGCCAAGGAAAGCAGGGCAGATTGACAGAACTCACTCTTGGCAATGTGGATGGTTCTTTTACATGCGTTTCTCAACTTCCTGTATTCAAGGAAGTCAGTACTGGTGAGGGAGGTCTTGTATCTCGCCCAGCTTTTGTCCCTTTGCTTCATGAGGGAAAATAGGCCACCATAGAGCCACTTGGTGACAGTGCCCCACACCCTTCTTTTAGTGAGGGGAGCATGTTTGTTTTGAAGGGGAGTAAAGACAGCGAGAAAGTTGTCAAGGGCTTCTGAGGGGTCACTTGTGGCAGTAACCCGGAACCAGTCTGTCTATCTTAGGTCAACACGGTAGTCATTAGTGTTAAATTTGTAGTAGTCCCTCATCTGGATCACTTTATTGGGGATTTTGGGAGGGGAGATACCCCATGTACAGTAGGTGGGAGACTGATCCGAGATGGCGGAGAATTCCTGAGGAGACTATTCTATCGGGTCTGTTGCTCAGCACCCAGTTGATGAGGGATCCTTTTTCCCCGCAGGAGGAGGGCCTTGTGGGTTCCGTAATAAGTTGGCTGAGGGCAAGACCAGACAGCAGGAGCTCGTATTGCTTGGCGTTATGGCCCTTCCAATTTAGGTTAAAGTAGCCAAGGACTAGTAACTGATTTGTGCCAGCCTTGGCACTGAGACTATCAAGGAGGGAGGAGAGCCCTAGCACTCCTCCCTTAAGGAGACTGTAGGCACAAACCAGGTGTACCTTTTTAGTGTTACCTAGTAGGAAGAGGGCATGCAAGAACTCACAGGTGGGGTATGCCCTATGACAGACACATTTAGATGCACCTTATATTATAGGAGCACCCCACCCACAAGTTTGTTCCCTGCTGTGTCTTGCCAAAGGAAGTTGTAGCCCGTGAGGGCACAAGCAGGGTCTGGGGCATGGGGCTTCAACCAGGTTTCTGAGCCCCCATGATATCAGGGTTGTAGTGAGCAACCCAGGCCGTTACCCCCGCTAGATTTGGTAGGAGATTTCGCACATTCAAGTGTACCATTTTTATGCCTTTGGCAGATAGCCAGGTGGGGGGGACCTGAAGGAGGACTTGGCGGCTAGAGGTCCAGGGTTTTGAGCCATGCTCCTGGCCAGACCGGGGAGGACAGTGTAACTACTCAGGGGCAGCATCGTGTGCAGCAGTTTGCAGGGAGGCACTGAGCAATGGCAGTCCCAAGGGATACGATGTAGCGCCAGTGGTTTATAATGAAAGCTAGGTTGGTTACAAAGTGGCAGTAATGCGAGCAGCAAGTCGTAGCTTATGCTAGATAGGATACTGATTGGCAGTATTTAAGCAGCAAGTCATAGCTGATAACAGGTTACGTGGGAAGTTAAAAACAGTGTACTGCTATTTTATGCACCAGTTGCTTTGCTAGCTCAAGCCCAAAAGACAGTAGGTTGCTATTACTTGCTCAAATTGCTTTACTAGCACTATTTCATGCACCAGTTGCTTTGCTAGCTCACACACAAAACGATGTTGCCATTACTTACTCTAAGTTGCTTTACTAGCTCAAGTAAGACAGTGTGTTACATTACACGCTCTTTATGACACCAGAAATTTATATAGCAAGTCAGTCAGCAGGGCTAGGAGTCTATGCACCCTGTTTGACTACAGCAAGGGAGATCGGGGGAGTTACCCTAAGGTAGCACATGTAGCTATGTGAAAATAAGACAGCTGATCTAGCTGGAGGAGTGACGCGATAGGTTCCCCCAGGAGCTAGTGGGAGGGGGTAGAGAGCATTTAATGAGAGGAGGGAACAGCGTGGGTGGGTGGGGCAAAAAAAAAACAACAAATGTTCCCCTGAAACAAGTATGCAGTCCCACTGAGCCATGGGAGAGAAGCTCCCACCTTGCAGCCCAGATCCGGTGAGTCAAATTCTTTTAAAAGTCCCGCCAGAGTTCAAAGGGGCTGGGGGAGGTCTGCCCGCCAAAAGCAACAATCCGGCGCCTCTACCCCGGGTCCTGGAGCTGTAGATCATGGAAAGAGGTTTGTTGCGGGGGGGGCACTGAAAAGGGTCTCCCTTGCCTCCCTGAGTCCTCACAAGGCTGGAGTGAGCTGCGGGGCTCAGAGATCAGCCTTTGGGCAGTCCAGCGTCACAGTAGACAAAGGAGCCAATCAGGCATGACATAAGGGTCCTAAACAAGCACTTAAAACCAAAATTCAAAATGGTAACAGTGTCTCTGATTTTACCAGCCCTCCAAACCGGAGATTGGCTAGCATCTCTGGACCTAAAAGATGCTTATTTCCACTTCCCCATTAGGGAGTCTCACAGAAAGTACCTCAAGTTCAGACTCCCTTCAGGTCATCATCAGTTTTCAGCCCTGCCATTCGGTCTCACTTCCGCTCCAGGGGTGTTCACAGAGTCTCTGGCAGTGGTTGTGGCACATCTGTGAAGGCAAGGTGTCACAGTGTTCCCTTATCTGGACAATTGGCTGGTGGTTGGAAAGTCACCACAGCAGCTAAAAGAACACCTACAGCTCACTCAGCAACTTCTGGAATCTTTAGGTGAGTCTGATAAATCTCAAAAAGTCATGTCTTCACCCTGCACGATTTCTGCAGTTCTTAGGAGCAGAGGTAAAGGGGACAACAAATAATTTCTAATTATCAGATGTTTATAAAGTTCTTATTCTCAGAAATTATATATATTCCCATAAATTATCCGTATTTAACTGTACCTGAAAAAAAGGGATCCAAAAACTGTATTTTGCATTGTTTTGTTTTCATGGGCAACATTCTGTTACAGTTCTCTTCATGGAACCAGTAATTTGGAGTTTTTACTATCTCACAGTTTGTGCACAGAATGCTAATTATGAGCAGTTGACCTATCAGAACTATGCTTAGAGTTCTGTGCCCAAACAGTGACATAGTTAAAACTCCAAAATACTGGTTCCATGAAGAGAACTGTAATAGAATGCTGCCCATGAAAATAAAACAATGCAAATTACAGTTTTTCTTATCACTTTTTACTGAGGCACAGTTAAATATAGATAACTTAGGGGAATGTATATCATTTCTGAGTATACTAACTTCATAAACAACTGTCAGTTAGAAATGATTTCCTGTCCTCTTTAAATACCAGGGAGGGCAGAGCTTACCTACCCCTGGACAGGGTAAAAAGCATTCTGCAATTGGCAGACTCCTTCAGCCTGAAGAAGCCAAAAACCGCTTGACAGTGTCTTCAGCTGATGGGCTATATGGCAGCTGCCACTGGCACAGTTCTGGGTTTCAGATGAGAGACATTCAGTTTCACTTAAGGGGTCATTGATCTCAAAGAAGGGACCCTCTTTCAGAGTTGATCCCAGTAACAACAACATTAATCCTGGCTCTTCAGTGATGGAAAGAGGAAGCCAACCTCAGGGAAGGTGTTCCTTTCCAGAAAGAGCCTCCTTCAGTGATCCTCACAACAGATGCATCACTTCTGGGATGGGGTGCTCACATAGGAGAGCACACTGCTCAGGGCACCTGGTCAAGTACAGAGTCCCTCCAGCATGTAAATCTGTTAGAACTGAGGCAGTGTTCCTGGCTCTGCAAGCCTTTATTCCACTGCTCCAGGGAAAGGTGGCTCAAGTCAGAACAGACAATACCACCACCATGTATTACATAACCAAGCAAGGAGGGACAAGATCCAATCCTCTCTGCACAGAAGCCATGCGGAATTTGGACTCTAGCTTACTCTCTAGGTGTCTCTCTTCAGGCTGTTCATCTGCCAGGCAAGGACAATACCCTAGCAGATGCCTTGAGTTGAATCAGCCAGGCCCATCATGAATGGACCTTAAACAGGCAGGTGGTAGAAGTGATTTTCAAAAGGTGGGGTACTCCAGAGATAAATATCTTTACATCCCACGAGAGCCATTACCTCCCACAATATTGTTGCAGACCCCCAGCTATGGGCACAGTACCCCTGGATGCTCTGATTCTGGACTGGTCAGGGAAGTTACTGTATGCCTTCCCTCCGTTCCCACTAGTGTACAGAGTGCTACTCAAGCTCAGTCTTCAGCCAGCCACCATGGTCTTGATAGCTCCGGACTGGGCCAGACAGCCATGGCATTCCCTACTGCTCTCCATGTAGTGGCCAAATTAATACACCTTCCCAGGAGGCACAACCTCTTGGCCTCCAACCAGGGGAGGCTCCTATACCCGAACCTCAAGTCACTCAGACTCGAAGCATGGTTCTTAAAGACCTAGAGTATACAGGCTTGCATCTCTCTGAAGGGGTCGTAGACATTTTAAGGGGGATGCAGGAAAACTTTCACAAAGAAGACCTATGCAGCAAAATTGAAAAGGTTTTCTATCTGGTGTTCCACCAGGCACATAGTTCCAGTCCAGGCAGGAATGCCAAATTTGCTAGACTATATTGTTTACCTGAATCCATCGGGCTTGCAGCCCACTACCCTGAAACTTCATTTAGCTTCAGTCTCTGCTTACACCTTAGCTGGAAAAGCTACCTCTATGGCTTCAAATTCCATTTTCAAAAGTTTCTTTAAAGGCCTGTCCCACTTCCATCCTCCTGTCACGGAACCAGTGCCAGCCTGGGACCTAAACATTTGTATTGCTAAGCTCATGGGTCCCCCTTTTGAACCCATGTCTTCAGCTCCATTAAAATATGTTACATGGAAAACAGTATTTTTAGTGGCCATCATTTCAGCTAGATGAATTGGTGAACTTCAGGCCCTATGTATTGATCAGGACTACATCTCCTTCCACAGGGATAAGATGGCCCTGCGAAGTAACAGAAAGTTTCTCCCAAAAGTGGTCTCAGATTTTCATTTGAAACAATCCATCACTTTACCTGTGTTCTTCACTGATCACTCGTGTTCTGGTGAGCATAGGTTGCACAGCCTTGATGTCGAGAAAGCTCTCGGCCACTACTTGACAGGCCACAGACCAGAAGGAAAACAGCTATTCCTGACCTATGGGGATGTGAGAAAAGGAAACCCAGCATCTAAAAGGTCAGTTTCTCACTGGATAGTTCAGTGTATACAGTTTTGCTACTCAAAAGCTGGTAAGGAGGCACCAGTAGGGCTGAGAGTCCACTCCACAAGGGGTACAGCTGCTACTATTGCAGCTTCCAGGGATGTCCCTCTGGTGGATATCTGTAAACCAGCTACCTGGAGAACAGTTCACACCTCAACTAAACATTATTGCCTGGACTTACAGGCTAGAGGTGATGCCAAGTTTGGCATAGCTGCCCTGCAGAGCCTGTTTCCAAAATAGGTTCTCTACCCACCTCCGAAGGTACTGCTTCTTAGTCTGCATAAGAGTTAGGAATATTGGAGTATTCCTGGGGTGAGAAGAAAAAGTTACTCACCATAGTAATCTTGTTTCTCCCAGGGGATACTCCAATATTCATAACTCTCCCACCCTGCCTCCCCTACTAGAACCAGTGGCCTCTGCACTCCAGATTGTAATATCAGAGATATGTATGCCACACCTTGGCTTTTAATATTTGAAATTGTGTTCAATGTTTTTTTCCTCCCCTCTTCAGGTGATTTCTGCATTGGGGATGGTTCTGGTTAATGGCTTTTTCCCTCCAGTTGGAGGTACTTTATGGGTGTTTTTATTGTTATTGATTGTTATTACAGAATAATTGTTAATCGTTCTGGGCCTGTCTTGTCAGGCGTCCATGAAATCTGAGGGTTAGAATGTAGACAGTTGATAGGTGGCAGCATTTGAAAAACTGGCACGAGCCAATGATTCTATCATTTGCATAATGTTACATCTCCAGGCAAATCTGGCTTAAAGGCACGGTGCATAAGAGTTATGAATATTGGAGTATCTCCTGGGTGAAACCAGATTGCTATGGTAAGTAACTTTTTCTTGTTGTCCGTGGCCCAGGTTTCAGTAATAGCCACCAGCTCAACCATTGCATCCACCACTAGAGCCTGCAGGTCACTGATCTTCTTGCCTAGGCTCCTAGCATTGAGGGAGACTCCTCGTCATGAGGTTGCTGTGTGCCCACTGTTGACTGATTTTAGTTCCACTTTTCCCACAGATTCTTCCCTGTGCCGCTTTGCTGTTGCCAGTCCTTTATTGTATGCTGTCTTTGTCTTAATGTGAATGGTGCCATTACGCCTGCTCTCTGAGTTCCTTTTTGGGGAGAATTTGGCATGGCACGCTACTTGTTTTCATGCCTTAGTCCCCCCTCTATTTAGTTTAAATGGCCCAGGTACACCTCCACCTTCTGGGCCAGCGCTCTTGCTCCCTCCACTGTGAGGTGAAGTCTGTCCTGTCTGAAAAGTGATCTATCCTAGAAGTTCCCCCATGATCCAATGAAATGGAAGCCTCTTGTTTGGCACCAGTCCTTCAGCCAGCTCTTGAATTCGTCTGTCTCTGCTGGTCTCATTTTTTCCATATTGCCTTCCTTTCCCCACACTGGTAGGATTTCTGAGAATGCTACGGAAGTCGCAGCTGCTGCAAGCCTTTCTCCCAGCCTTTTGATACTCTGTTTAGTGTCCTCAACCTTCCGGTCAGCCAGATCATTGGTTCCTATGTGTACCAGTGCCCCTATATCCCCTTCCTCTCTGTTCATAATTCTCTCAGTGCACTCGCAGTCCCTCGTTGCTGAGGCACTGGGTAGGCATCTGACTGTCCCCATCTTCTGCCAGTACTTGAGCAGTCTCGTTGCCATTCCTCTGATCATGGAGTCGCCAACTATGAGGATTTTCTTGACTTCATGCATGGCCTTCTTTGATCTGCTACTGGTTGCTGAGGTGTCTTTACTCTTTGTCCACTTGATGGAACTAGCATCCCTTCTCGGTGGACTGTTTGGTCAACACCCTTTCTCTGGCAGGTGTTCTGACAATTAGCAATCCAGTGCCCGAGAGGGAAGGCAGCCCTTCCTGAAGCAGAAAAGGAAGTCCAGATCTCACACATGCTCAGTGTCAGGGTCCTGACACCGCTTGGCCTCAAGCCCTACCTCTTCTTGCAAGAAGAGGAAGAAAAAGCACTGGTAAAGGACAAAGTAGCCTTCTGTCAGTTCTACCTTGAGACATTTGACTTCTGTGGGCTGGAGGTCACCACCATTGTTGTCGATGGCACTGGGGACATCCAGGCCTACAAGGTCACTGTCCACGTCGCAGAGCCTCCCTGTGTCTTCTAGGGAGAGCTCTAGTGGCAGTTCAGTCACTGGGCAGCTCTTTTGAAGCAGTGGGTGCAGTGTTTTGCTTATGTGGCACCGCTTCTGTCGCCAGTCCCTGACCCCTCAGGGTCGGCAGGGCTGACGCCACCGGCAGTGCCATTGGACCTGTATGTGTATTTGTTTGTGGCAGTGGTCTCTGAGCCGGTGTCACAAGTGGCACGGCTGAGGTCTGTCCCATTTGTGATATCACCTCCGTCCTGTCAGGATGGGGGGAGCCACGATGCCATCACTGGGCACTTCATTGCCAGCTGGGTTGTTGATGCTGTATGAGGCCATGCACGCAGTGCTGGGTTTGGGCTCCTTGGACACTGACCCGCTGTTGAGCGTGGCTTCAGGTGCAGTGTTGCATGAGTTCGCAATGCTGGGAGTTCTCTTGCTGCCTGTAATGCCACCTCCAATGCCATTCCTTAGGCCTCTGGGGCAGAGTCTGGTGTCCCTAGTATTGCCGCACTGTGCTATCAGCTCAGTGACCCCACTCCTTTTACTAACCTCCTAATGAAATGGATGTAGAGGGGGTCGAGTCAGATCCTGGCCTTATTATCAGTGATGGTGGGGATCATGATTCTTTTTTTATGGTCCAGAGGTCCCAGTCCCTCTGTCTGTTCCTCAGGAGGACCTTTCTTTCCAGACTCTGCTCAGGAACATGCATTCAGCATTGGATTTTGAGCCAGCAGCCCTAGACCAGACTGGGCTCTTCCAACTGGAGTTTCTATATATGCCTAATATCCCAGTTTGCTTAATTCTTCCCATCCAACTCGCTTTAGAGACTTCATCAACTGCAATTTGGAAGAGGCCTACTACTGTGGCAGCTGTCCCCCAAGCAGGCGGACAGGAAATATGACGCTCCTAAAACTAAGCCAGGGTATTTCACTCAGCCTATAGCTGATGCCATTGTTACACTTGTTGAGAATGACAAAGCCATACTGTCCAAAGAGGTTACTGTGCACCCCACAAACAAGGAGTTGCACAAGATTGTCACCATGGGCAAGCGGGCTTATGATTGGGTCACCCTTGGCATGTAGATAGCTAGCTACCAGGGTAATTTTTTTCCAGTTATGAATATACCGTCTGGAGCAAGCTGAAGTCCCTAGCAGAGGCCCTGCCAGAGTCGGAGGCTAAACAGGAAATGCTGCTTATTCTTAAACAAGATATTAAATCTAACAGTCATCAGCTCAAAGCCGCATTGATGCATTTGATGCAGCACATTGCTCTGTGGGCCACAGGCATCTGTATCAGGCAGCACTCCTGGTTGCAGACTGCTGGCTTACCAAGGATGTCCAACAACAGGTAATGAACGTGCCCTTCGATGGCACTTATCTGTTCAGACAGCAGGTGAAGCAATCTCTTAAGGAGTGTAATGAAACTAGAACGACTCTTAAGACTTCTAAACCAGCTCAATTTAACCCTCAAAGTGGTGGGGGACTATGTCTCTTTCCACAACAAGCAGTGCTTTTGTGGTAGAGGCAGGGGAGCGTAGAACAATAAAAAAAACAACCTCCCCAGACCCTAAAGATGGCACAGCCAAAGGCACAGGCACTAATAGTGTTCAGTGCTACCATCTGAAGCTCCAGCCCTGTGCTGCTTCAGCTGCTCAAGGCAGACCTCTCCTCCCAAGTTGGGGTGGGGGTGGGGCTGACCCACTTTTACCGTCGGTGGCAGTCCATCATGATGGACAAGTGCATCCTGAGGCTTATCCAAGTGGGGTACTCCCTGGACTTTACAGAAACCATTTCGGACTATCCTTCCAGAAGCAACCCCCTCTGTCAGCTCACATGTCAGAGCTTCTGGCTCAGGAGGTTGTGGGCCTTCTGAACAACAGGTCAGTAGAAGTGCTACAGTCAGAACAGAAGACAGGGTTTTACTCCCACTTCTTCCTGGTACCAAAGAAGTCGGGGCATGCACTCCATTCTGAACCTCAAAAATCTGAACAAATTTATGGATTGAGAAAAATTCAGAATAATTTCTCTGGGCTCTCTGCTATCCTTCCTGAAGCCTCAGGATTGACTACATAGATACATAGCCACTGTCGGCAGATAAGGGCCTATGGCCCACCCAGTCTGCCCATTTGAACTTGTAAGTTCCCTTTATGTTTTTCTAGAAGTCTGTTGCCACTTACCCCTGACTTCCGGAATTCCCTTATGTCTATCCCATGCATTCTTAAATCCGTGATTGTTCCAGCCCCCACCACTTCCTCTGGCAGGATGTTCCACTTGTCCACCACCCATTCTGTGAAGAAATTCTTCCTCACGTTTCCTCTGAATCGTCCTCCCTCCAACTTCATCCCATGCCCTCTAGTCCTGGAACATCTTTTTCGCTAAAAATAGTGTATTCCTGCACCCTGTTCCTCCCTGTAAGATACTTGTATGTCTCTATCATCCCTCTCTCCCTCCTCTCCTCCAGGAGTACATGTTCAGTTCCTTCAGCCTGTCCTCATAGGACTTGTGATACAATCCATGCACCATCTTTGTTGCCCTCCTCTGAACCTTCTCTACCCTATGTCCTTACGTAGGTAAGGTCTCCAGAACTGTACAGTGTACTCCGGGTGGGGCCTCACTAGTGTCTTGTATAGTGGAATTATGACCTCCCTTTTCCTGCTGGTGATGCCGCTGCCTATGTATCCCAGCATCCTATTTGCTTTACCTGCTGCCTTGTCGCACTGTTTCCCTGCCTTGAGGTCATCAGAGATGATAACCTCAAGGTCCCTGGATATGCAGGAGATACATACCAGAACATACTGGCACACCCCAGATACTGTACCATTGTTTGTGTTCTAGAGCAACACTACCAGTTCAGAGTTCTTCTCTGTGGGCTTTCCTCAGTGCCACAAGTCTTTACAAAGTGCTTTGCAGTACTCGCAACATATGTCAGAAAGCGAGGGCTCCAGGTTGTCCCATATTTTGATGACTGACTAATCTCAAACCTGTCCAAACAGGAGACTGAGCAGACAAAAGCCACAGTCTCCCAATGTCTGACATCCAAGGGAATCCTTCTAAACCCCTCAGCATCTCAGCTGGTTCCCTCTCAGGAGTTATTGTTCGTAGGTGCTGTTCTGCATATGACCCTGACCTGGTCCTTTCTCACAGAAAGCTTGACTACGAGCAATACTGATGATGGCATGCTACATCATAGAATGCAAGACTGTGCAAGGCTTCTCCATGCAGCACATGCTGGGTCAAATAGCCTCAATGTTAACAGTGTCCTTAGCACACCTGCTCATAAGGACAACCCAGTGGATGCTCAGTGTACAATGGTCACAGTCATCACACCCTCAAACTTACTCCATTCAGGTTACTAAACCCCTGGTGAGGTCCCTGACATGGTGGTCAGTGGAGGGAAAACGTCCTCCAGGGCTTCCCCTTCTCCACACGGAAGTGGGAGGTGATTCTTACCACCGATGCCTCCCTGTTGTGGTGGGAATCGTACTTTCAGGGCCTGCATACACAAATTGTCTGGCACCTGTCAGAGACTCATCCTCACATCAGTGTGTTGGAGATGCGAGTTGTTTTGTACGGTTTGAAAGCCATAGTGGACTTAGCCACAAAACAGTCCTCCTCTAGACAGCCCACAAGTCTGTCATGTATTATATCAACAAGCAAGGAGCACACACTGTTAGCCTCTGTGCATGAAGATCGTGAGAGTGTAGGAACAGTGCCTGGAGCAGGGGATTCTGCTTAAAGCTACCAACAGTCCGTATTTTCCCAAGACAGTCCCTATTTTAGGCAGCATGTCCCAGTGTCCCCACAAGTTTTACAAAATGTCACTTTTGTCCTGGTTTTTGCTTACTTGGGCAGACTGGGTGGGCCAAGCGGTCCTTATCTGCAGTCAAATTCTATGTTTCTATGTTTCTACTTGTCCCAGTTTTGTCCCTTTTTTTGTTGCTGGCTGCTAATCCATGAGTGACAGTTATTTCAGCACCACTGTGGTGCTACTCGGGCTGAACAGCAGTTTGCAACTTGCGCCTGTGTTGCACCGCAAGCATGTCAGTGGGAGCACAGTAAAGCATGTTCCTTCCTGTTAGATTAGGCTGAGTAGTAGTGCATACAAGTGCATTTGGACATCTTCCTGCCAGCAACTGAAAGGGACTCCAGACAGAGAAGAGACCAGCAGCAGTGAACCAAGGTACCTGAACCTGATCAGCTGTAGGGAAGTGTGTGAAAACAATCTGGTGTGGTGGTGGGAGTCACCGAAGTGAAATGAGGTGAGTGTAAGCGGGTTGGATAGGACTGTCACGAGGAACAATTCATGCAGCTGGAATGTCTGATCACAATTTAACACAGGTTTGCTTCTAATGAACTTTCTGTACATCATGATTTGGAACTTGCTGCAGCAAAATGATGTATTGTTTTAATCTGGATGTTTGCTGCTGGTGTTACTGTGGAGTGGCACGGCCAGAGCAAGCAGCAAAATGTAATCTTGAGCAGCATTGTCTGCAGCGGTGCCTGTGGGAGTGACATGGTGGGGGTGGTGGTCATGGTCAGGATGGACAGTCCCAGTTTTAGACCTTGGAAAGCTGGTAGTTTTAATTCTGCTCCAAGCAATCTGTCAGAAATCAGAACATTCTGGCAGACAAATTCAGTCGAACTGAGATCAATCCTCATGAGTGTTCACTGGCTTCAGATGTCACAAGATCACTATTCGATGAGTGGAGCACCCCAGATATGAACATGTTTGTGTCCCCACTCAACAGCAAACTACCTCGATTCTGCTCTAGAAATCCTAGCTCATGGCATTTTCTACCAAGATGCATTCAAACTGCAATGGCAAAATCTTTTTCTGTGTGCATTCCCTTCTAAACTTGTCTTACTGCTATGCACTTTATTGCAATCTGTTTGAGTACGCCTGCTTTTCGATGGATTGTATCCTCCTGTTAACCATTCTTGTCTCACTGTCTTACTCTAGCCTGTGATTTGTATCATCTTGTTTTGACTCTTATAGTTGTTGGTACTGCTGTTGTACCTGATTCTGTAATGTATTACTTTAGCTCTGCTGTACTTTAGTGAAATGTGTTCTGTAACGTATTCTGAGGTAATGTATGCTTAAGCTCTGCCAGGTATAGTATTGTCACCTTGTGTCTTCTGTTCATCATGTCTGTAACCCTCCCAGTTCATGCTTGAAAACAGGCAATTCTGTGGTCTAGTTCACCTACCCCGTTAACAAAAACTAAATAAATAAATAAATCACCCCTACCCGGAGAGTGTTGCTCAAGTTGGAGGTGCATGAGTTCAAGATGATTCTAGTGTCCTCTGCTGGCCTCGTCAGATATGGTTTCCTCTGTTGAACAGACTTTCAGTCAGCAAACTGAGGCTTCTGCCACTGAAGATAGCTTTGCTGATGCAGTCAGCTGATCCATCTCAACCTGTGCACCCCTCACCTTCAGGTCTGGCTCCTAAAGAGATAGAAATGAACAGGTACCATGTATGTTGGAGGGTCTCTGAAATACTTTTGGCTGCACATAAACCTTCCACCAGGAAGACATACACAGCCAAGTGGAAAAGATTTTCTATCTAGTGCTCTAGAAGCTTTCTGGACCCTTTTTTAATGTCTACCCGATAAGGTTCTGGATTACCGGCTGGACTTTTCTGATGCAGGCTTGCAGTATTCCACAGTTAAGGTCCACCTGTGTTCTATTTGAGCATATCACAAGTCCATGGTTACCCTCTACCTAGCACATCTACTAATGTTTAAGAGGTTCCTCAAGGCCGTTTTACACACAAGTCCTCCCATTAGGAAGCGCTCCCAGGAGCATCAACCTTGTGCTGGATATAGTCACTTGCAAGCTTTTTGAGCCTGCTGCACTGTGTGACTTGAAGTTTTTAACTTGGAAAGCAGCATTTCTAGTGGCTATCACTTCAGCCTGCAGTGTATCTGAAATCCATGCTTTGGTCACATCCCCTGTATACTATTTTCCATAGAGACAAGGTAGTGCTTCTCACGCACCCTACGTTTCTACCTAAGGTAGTGTCAGAGTGCCAGCTTAATCAGGCAATAATCCTGCCTACCTACTTTGCCAACTTCCAGAATGAGTGAGAAAGGACTCTCCACTCACTGGATATTAAGAGGGTCCCTAGTTTTATTTAGACAGAACTAAGGACTTCAGACAATCCAAACAGCTCTTTATCTCTTTAGATCCTAATGACAGCCTGTTACAGTTAAGTGCATTTCTGCTTGGATTGAGAATTGCCTTTGCCTCTGCTATGCTAAGGCTCAGGTTAAATAGGAAGGCAGCGTGAGCGCCCACTCCACCAGAGCAGTTGCCACGTCCCTAGCAGATGCCTATTGGAGATATTTGCAGAGCTGCCATTTGGAGCATAGTGCACACATTTACTAAACACTATGCTCTGAATGTCCATGCCAGGCAGCATGCCACTTTAGACAGGACAGTGTTTGAATGGATTACTATTCTGAGTGAGCCCTGAGCTCCAGCCAACCTAGTCCAGGTGACTTTCTCTGTACTTGATACTCTGACCCACTACTGGGAGTCAGTGTTAAAGACTGATTCTTGGAAGATATTAAAATTAGTTTCTACTACTTGCACAGTGTACTACCTCTTGCAGTGTACAATATTTTTCCTTTCTCCTCTGTTCGGAACCTCCCTTCAGAATCTATCTAACCTCTGACCCCTGGTCTTCATCTCCCTAAGCTCCCCATCAATGCATGAGACCCAGGTTTGTACACGAGTGGGTGCTACAGAGTTGAAGGCCCCCATGATGACCCTATTATGGGCCATTACCGTGTTCTCTAACCCCGTCTCACAAACTGTTACTATCTCTGTGATATCCATTACTGCCTGTAGTCCTTCTGGCTTAAGCCCCATAAAGGGCAGTAATCATCTCCACAGGGGGTGGACTACAGAGGATGCTGAAGGAGAACTTCACCATGCAGTGATCTGACCAACTGAGCAGATCAAGTTGGAGGTTATTAACCTTGAGCCCCAGGGAGAAAACCAAGTTCAAGGCAAGTCCATGTTGGTGAGTCACAGAAGTAACCATTTGTGCAAGGCCCAGTGACTCTATTAGCTGGAGGAAATCGTGGCCAAAAAGTGAGAATTCATCATCTCAGGCATTGAAATCATGCAGGATAATCCATCTTGACAACTCCAGTACCCTTTCAACTATGTAGTGCACAATTTTCTGCAGGAACTCTCCTTCATGCCCTGGAGGCTGGTACACAAGGAGGATCCTGCAACCTACACTTATACCCCCACACACAGATATGCATTCTAGCAGTGAGGTGTCCCCCACTGAGGGCACAGTGAAGGTCAATTTGGATCTAAAGCTAATGCCCCCTCCCCGATCCCTCTGTGAGCAGTATACCACAGAGACTCCTACTGGGACCGCCAGTTCCAAAATTGGGATGGCTTAGTCACTCAGTTTGGTCTCCGTGATGCAAGCTAGATCAACCAAGGAACCAGACATAAAATCTGCTATAATGGGAGTCTTGTTCTCATTGATCCAGCACTGTAAAGCGCCACCCATAGGGGACAGAGCAAAACAGCCAGCCTAATGGCTACCTGTCCTTTGGGTCTGGCAGCAGCCCTGGGTATGGGAAACAAGTATATCTGGCCTCTCTCTAGGTCCCGTTTCACTCCACGATGTCTTCTGCTCCTCACTGTCCTAATAATGCACCCCCAAATCCAGCTGCTGACCACTCCACGTCTTCTCAGTATTGACCTACTTATGTGCATATCCATACACCAGGCTCCTCAGGCAGCCTTCAGTCGCCATCTGTGGTTGTAGCTAAGTCAGCTGTTAGCTGCAGTGCCACAGTGTGAGTTAGTCAGGCAGACCATTTGCCTATCTGCTTAGGGCCTGGAGGTAGCTCGGCACTAATCAAGGGCATCGTACGATGCCAGTGAGATGGCATGCAGAGTAGCAGTACTGCAGTCTGCCTCAGGCAGATGCCGTGGCTTCACCTTTCCAAACTGGTGCCTTTGGCTTGGTGTAGGTGCCAAGCTTGCAGTTGTAGGGGGCTCATTTCTTCTACCTCAGGGTCAGGCAGCAGTTGTTGTAGGTGCCCTTCTGCTCCTGTGCCACAGGAACTCCCATCTGGCCCTGACCAGTGTTGGGTCCCACCAGACCTGTGAGGAGCCCCTACCCTCAGGTGTTTTTCTCCATGCAGAGAGCATAGATTCCATGTCCCATGATCGAGCACTCCTCTCTGTGGCATGGCTCACCTCTGCAGCTGCCACCCACCCACTTGCTTGCCTGCCCGCCAGCTAGCCTAAAGAAAAGATTCCACGGCTCCTGACCAGGCGTTTCTCTTCGTGGTGTGACTTACCTCTGCAGCCGCTGCCTGCCCACTTGCTTGCCCGCCCGCCAGCCAGCCCAAAGAAAAGATTACATGTCCCCTGACCAGACGCTCCTCTCCGCAGTGCGGCTCACATCTGCAGCCACCACCCGCCCGCTTGCTTGCCTGCCCAGCCAGCCTAAAGAAGGGATTCCGCATTCCTGATCGGGCACTCCTCTCCAAGGCATGGCTCACCTCTGCAGCCGCTGCCCGCTTGCTTGTTTGCTTGCCTGCCCACCAGCCAGCCCAAAGAAAAGATTCCATGGCCCCTGACCGAGCGCTCCTCTCCACCGCACGGCTGACCTCTGCATCTGCCTCCTGCTTGCTTGCCTGCCCACCAGCCAGCCCAAAGAAAAGATTCCATGGCCCCTAACCGGGTGCTCCTCACTGTGTCACGGCTCACCTCTGTAGCCACTGCCTGCTTGCTTGCCTGCCTGTCAGCCAGACCAAAGAAAAGATTCCATGGTTCCTGACCGGGCACTCCTCTCTGGCGCGGCTCACCTCTGCAGCCGCTGCCTGCCGGATTGCTTGCCTGCCCACCAACCAGCCCAAAGAAATGATTCCATGGCCCCTGACCAGGCGCTCCTCTCTGGCGTGGCTCACTTCTGCAGCCACCACCTTCTCGCTTGCTTGCCAGCCCAAAGAAAAGGTACACACTTAAGCTGCTTTGCCGCTTGAATTCTAGCGCCTTTCCTCATCCTGTTACTGACTCATCCCTGACATTCGGCCGAGCTGACTATTGGACCTCTCTGTTTTTCCATTTTTCTATATGAATTTATTTACAATGTTTTAAAAGCAATCAAATCTCAGTTATTTCAGCTAAGATTAATTCAGTTTTTATTGACTTAGCCGAGGTTATCTTTTGTATGTAGCTAGCCCATAAGTTTATCTCAGCTGCTATTTTTGAAGCATATCAATAGTAAGTTAATTGTTTTTGCTGACGCCCTGAGACCTCTGCTGCCCTCTGGGTCGCCTCACTTCTCCCCCATTTCTCTTTTTTCTAATAGCTACTGGGATTGTGTTTAAGTCAATTGATTAGCCTACACCTTGTACCTCTGCTATCCTTGGCTCCCCTTTTTTCCATCTAATTTTCCCTAACGGGTACTGGGACTGCATTTTCCCCAAAACAGTCTTCCTGTTTGCTACCCACCCCTATACTGTGTTCCCCTTTCAGCTCTTTTACTGAGACCTACCCTTCCCCTGTATCAATCTCTTTCACAATCTCTCTCCTTCCCTTAGACTCTGCTTGTGAAACCCTCCCACCAATTAACTTGTATTCTCCTGACTTCTGACTCCATCGATTATCCAGCTCCCCTGCTGTCTGTCTGTCTGTCTGTCTCTGGGTCCCAGACCCTCCCTGCAGTAACCTAACCCACCAATTTGCTTCAGTTAATTAATTGTGCCTCTCCCCTTCCTTTCCTCTAGATTCCATGGCTCCTGACTGGGCGCTCCTCTCCATGGCATGGCTCACCTCTGCAGCCGCCGCCCTCCTGCTTGCTTGCCTGCCCGCCGGCCCCCCAAAAAATGTCCTCCCCCCACCCTGAACAATTACTTATATAAATAAGCTCAGTCACATGACGAACAAAAAAGGAGGCAGTATGGCGCAGTGGTTTAAGGCTCTGAGCTGCAAATCTGGAGACCTGGGTATGAATCCCACAGCCCCCACTTGCATACTGTGTGACCCTGAGGAAATCACTTAACTTCCTTGTGCTCCCAGGTTGCACCTGTAAATAAGCTTTCAGCTTAGTGTGTCTCACCTGGTTAAATAATTGGAAAAAAAAAATCTGTGAACTCTACCATTGGCTCCATATAGTTTTTGTCCTCCAGAAGCGCCATACCTTGAGAGTACTGCTCACATTTAGTGGTCATTCCCTTCAATCAGCTGCTTGAGTCCCCAGCCAAATCAAGTGAAACTCAATCCTTTTATTTGATTCTCCTCTCTCCTAAGCCACCTTCTGATATAATATATTGTAAAAAAAAAAAAAATCTAACTATAATCCAGTTCACCATACTAACAGCCACTCCTGGCATACTCCTTATTCTCCCCATTCTCTCCCCTTCTACCTTCACCAGCCCCCCAGCCCACACCACTAAAATGCCGCCCCCTTGCTGCATCCCCATCCTACAGCCTCCTATGTTCCTCTACGCAGCATCCCCCTTCCACCATATCTGGGCCCACTTTCCTCTCCTTCCTTGTGCATCTCTCATGTCGGTGCCGACCTCCTATGCGCTATTGCGGTTACTAAAAATACAATCACCATACTCTGCTCACCCTCTCACAATCTCAAGCTCGTTTGGATCCCAGCCATGGTACAAGAGTTCTAAACTTCATTATCGCATCATGACACTCCTACTCCTGTCTGTGGGAGATATTAATCCCAGCATTGGTCCTAACCCCTCTGACACCCATGTGCTAACACACACTCGCTCTGGCCCTTCCCCCTCAGCCTCCCCCGAGGCCTTAAATTTCTCCACCTCAATATACGCAGCCTCCTATGTAAAATCAAACTGCTACAGCTGCTCGCTGTATCACTCACCTCTGACGTTTTCATCCTCTCCGAAACATGGCTAAATATCAAAATACCCAACCCTTCTATCTCTATCCCTGGTTACACCATCTCCCAACAGGTCCACGCTGGTCAGGGAGAAGGTGTGGTGATGTACATCTCCTCCACAATCCAATCTATTACGTTCCAAGCTACATCCCACCCTGCAGCCTATGAGGCACTAGTCATAAGAGTATCCGTACCGTTCTACGCCTCCATCTTTGTTCCTGGTGTCTACTGTCATCCTGGCATCCCTGTCTCTGTTGCCTTGGATCTCATCACCACCATCATTTCACACACATCCTCCGATGAACTATATTTTATGGGGGATTGCAACCAAAATTGACTGTCCCTCTCCCTAAGCAAGGCACAAAATGACCTAATTGCTCAAAACTTAATGCAACAAATCCATAAACCAGCCCAGCTGAATCCCCAAACTGCAGATCACTCCCTGATCAACTGGGCCTTCACTTCACATCCACATAGGGGTCATTCAATCTGGTTTACTTCCCGATGCTCTAAGCGATCATCACATGATTCTTATGGTTCGTAAAATTCACAGGCCTAAGGCCCCCCACAGAGTGCTGCAAATTCATTCTTACAAATCCTTGGACCATGCCCCTCTCCACCAAGACCTAGACCACATGAATTGGGCTCCTATGACCTCAGCAATTGATGAAGCTCTGGACTATTTCAGGGTTAATTTTCTCCACATATGGAACCAACATGCCCCAGTTAAGCATTCCAAAGTTCATGGTAACCACCTCCCATGGTTAACCCCCGAACTGATGGCCTGCCAACGGGCATGAGACAATGCATGGAATATTCACAAAGTTTCCAAGCTGCCTAGTTACTTCAAAAAATACAGTGCACTATGGAACTCCTGTACTAAAGCTATCCGGTTGGCCAAGGCCAAATACTTCAGATCCACCTTCAAATCTAATATAAATAACCCCTCAAAATTCTGAAAGGTTATTCGTGCCCTAGTCTCACCCCATCTAAACCTCCAACACCACTCATCACAGTGAACAACTCACTAATACCTGACCATCCTTCTGTAGCCGCAGAATTTAACTCCTATTTCATGTCCTGTGCCTCTGCCCTCCTGTCTTCTCTCCCCCTCCTCCCCTATCCTGTTCCCCACTACTAACACCCCTAGTGCCCACCCCTCACTTGAGAGTTTTTCTTTCTCCCTAGTCACCCCAGTTGACACCCTGGCTGCTCTCCTCACTTTCAGTCCATCAAAAGGAAGTTTGCCTGGTGATCTCAACCCAAACCTCCTCTGTCTGCTCCTGCAGTCTCCTCTCCACTGTCTGATCTTCTAAACCTCTCCTTCTCTTCTGCATCTGTCCCGGATGATTGGAAGCATGCCATTGTCCTACCCTCACCTAAGGGTGGATATTCCTCCTTACCTGGGAACTACCATCCTATATCGTTTCTCCCTATCCTAGCCAAGTTACAAGAGCACTTGGTCCTCTCTCAACTCTCCTCCTATCTCTCAGACACCTCCTCCTTCACACCTTTCCAATCTGGGTTTTGGAAAACTACCTCAACCACAACTTCCCTACTTAGGCTCACAGATTCCATCCTCTCAGGGATGGACAGTGGCTAATCACATCCACTATTTTTGTTGACTTGCCAAGGCCTTTGACATGGTCTCCCACACCCTCCTCCTAAGTAACCTCACCTCAGCTGGCCTCTCTGACTCTGCCACAAACTTGTCCAGAGCCTACCTTGTAGGCAGGACTCAGTCAGTTAGAATTGGTGATTTGATATCCCCCATTCCAAATTAACACTGATGTGCCACAGGGCTCTGTACTTGGCCCACTATTATTCTCCATCTTCCAATGACCTCCCCTCAGTCGGCACCTCATCATCCATCCACATGTATGCTGGCGACACTGTCTTATTCACCTCCAGACAGTCTTCCTTGGATGTAGCAGCCAAACTACAGCATGACTTTGACAAGGTTCAGTGCTTGCTAATCTCTTGCTAACTCTTTCTCAATGCCAAGAAGACATTCTCTGTGAACTTCAACACTAGGCAGAGACTCTCTAGGCTACCCTTCATGCCCTCCTTCCACACCCTTTATGGGACTACCCTTGAGGATACCACCTCATTTAGATACCTTGGGGTTTGGCTCGACCAACACGTCAGCTTTTCTGGTTATGTGGATTCCATCCTGAAAAAAACTGTGCCCCAAGCTTGGTGCGCTATACAGGAACCATTTTTGCTTACCTCAATCAGCTAGGCGGGAACTTGGCCAGAAGATGATACTCCCTATTTTTGACTACTGTGATGTAGTCTATGGTGCTGCTCCCAAGTCTTCCTTAATCAAGTTGGACACCTTCTTCAACTACTTCTGTCGCTTCGCTCTTGACTTACACTCATCACTGCGACCTCTACTACTCTCTTGCATTTCTCTCACTATATAACAGACATCTCTCACATTGTGCGAAATTCACCTCTAAATTTTGGTTTGGATCTCTCCCGCCTACCCCCTCCTCTCTAACCATCCCTCCACCACCTTCTCACTCCCTTAGATCAAACAACTCTCACACTATGGCAATCCCATGCCAAACTACATTGAAATGCAGCAGCTTCTCACTGCATTTCCAAAAACTTTGGAACTCCTTATCCCATCATATAAGACACTCCTCTTCCCCTCACTCCATTTCCTCATCCCTGCACAACATAGTCTCCCCAAATTGTACCTGCTCGTAAGTTCCTCTATCTTCCCTTACTATTGTAATCCTATATATTATTTTCCACCCAATTTATGATCATCACTGCCTGTTTGTCTCCCCCTTTATGCTGTCTTACTCTCCCCTAGTCGTAGTAATTGATACCTGCACTTCAGGGCATTTACTTACATATATTGTTCATAACTTGTGCCTCACAACATCGTAACAGTACTATATGTCCATATTTCTCCTACCTCTGTTTTTATCTTGATTTTTGTCTACATTGTTGAATCCAGCACTTAATATGTACTCCTTTTTTAATTGCTGTATTTCACACGTTATATGCACTTTTTATGAGTTTTACATGTCGTATAATTTACTTTTTATGTATTAATGTATTCCTGTCTCTACCAAATGTGCTTGTATGATTGTTGCTTCTCTCCCCCAGGATGCACCAGGTGATAAGCAACTTGATTGCTTAGTGTGCCTTTCCTGGTGAAACTTTTCAATAAATAAAATAAATAAATAGGGTACCTACTACCCTCAGTGAGCCAGCTTCTCCCTCAGAAAGGAAGGTAAAACTTGGTACTCTGACCCATAAGTGAGAATCAGTGGTAAAGATATGAAAATGATGTACTTACTGTAATTGTTGATCTTCCAGAATATCTTCACCATTGATTACCAGGCCCTGCCCACCATCCCCCTCTCAGACAGAGCCGGGGCCTCTGGGCGAGTTCATCCTGCTGGTGCTGGTAACACCACAGATATTTCAAGACAAAGGGGGGAAATCCACAGGAAATGAACACTGCTTATTATTTCCAAGCTACCTCTCCCAATGTGGTACAAGTATGGAGCAGTCTGTGACTCAGAAAGGGGTTGGGGCGCTAAACACAAATCACTGCAGACAGTCGTTTCAATATCCAAATATTTTTCTTTGTTATAAACACGGCAAATACCTCAACATTTCACCTAGGATATAGACTTTTTCAAGAGATGCCTTTATATCATATTATTATACTCTCAGTTGTTCTAGAGTCCATTATTAAATTCTGTACTTGTTTAAATAATCTTAGGGTCCAACACTCCGAAGTTTCTATGTACCCAGTTATGTACACATCTACATTCAGCTTAAACATCAACATTTCTTGCCATCTCTCATTTCATTTTATTTGTTTCCATTAGTTGTCCCATTGGGTTCTCATCCTAGTTTCTGCAGCCTGCTACTGCTGCATCAGACGCCAAGCTGGTTTCCTCGTGTGTATGCTGAAACAGTTGCTCTAACTTCAGCTTAGAGCGACTGTTTCAGCATACACAGAAAACCAGCTTGGCATCTGACTCAGCAGTAGCAGGCTGTAGAAACTAGGATGAGAACCCCCTTTCTGAGTCAGAGACTGTTCCATAACACCACAGATATACAGTATTGGGCATCTCCCTAGTTATGCTCCCTTAGGGGATATCTCATTTTCTTTATAAACACACACACACACACACACACACACACACTACTTACTCTACAGGGGCACAGTAGCACCCCTATAGTTAGAGTTGCATCGGCAGTTAAATCTTAAAACCCAACTTTTTGCTCCTTAATAACTTTATCGCCATTTGCCGAATTGGCACAAAAGTTAGTATGCGCAGTCAGGCTGTCAGAGTCTAAAGATAGGAGCAGTTTTGTGACTGCATCTTGTATGGTTTTCAGGATATGGAGCATCACAAAACTGAAAAAATCTACCCTATACTTAACATTGGGTATTTTTTGCTTTCATCTACAGCCTAGACGGAATGGAATTTCTTCATGAAAGTTTCAGGGATGATGAGGCCTGTACTCAGGCATAAACACTGCCCCAACAGCTTGGATGTGCAAGAAAAATTATAACAAGTATGGAAACAGAAAATCTTTCTGGACATGAAGTCTCCACCACTCATTTACACTAATGGGAGTACGCTGGAGGCGCTAGGACCCAGCGGGAGCAAACTTCTTCAGGAGGACCGGCGCCTGAGATGGAGCCGCGAGGAAGCATGCGGTAATGACTATCTTGGCATCGACCCTCCAACCACCTCAGTTCCTTTTTTCCCACCGAGTGCGCTTCAGTGACGACATTGCTCGCCCTCCAGGAGTCAAACTTCAAACTAGCAGCTTAGTTTTCAGTTTACTGTTTTGTATTTTATCTTCGATAAGTACTGACTATAGTAATAAATTCTACTTATAAAAGAGAAGTCTTCAGCCCTCCATTGACGGAGTTGACCATGAGTGGGGCAGGTGATGGTAGGGAGACTTCATATGAAAGCTGTTCAGCTAGCGGGGCCGGGTCTGGTCCGCCACCCTCCCTGGAGAGGGGTCTGGCAATGGACTGTCCAATGCTCAGGGAGATGGGCAGTCTCCCTGGAAGCATAAAAAGAAGCAGTCCCATTCTGGGCGCCATTCAGCTTCGAGTTCTTCTTGGACACACAAGTCGAAGAAGAAACTGCATATTTGAGGTTGCCCTTAGTGCGTCTGCGCGTAGACGGTTATTAGGGCCAGGTGCCGGTCTCCACCTCTGTCGGAGTCCCCGGTTTCTGTCTCTGTCTCTGATGGCAGACCTTTTTGACACTGGAGCCCCTCTCCGCGTACTGGAGGAGCTTTCAATGAGCAGTTTCACCTGTGGGCTGCTCTTATGGAGCAGTGGGCTCAGAGGTTGGCCCAGTTGCCCGAACCGGCCAGTCCGACACCGGGGCCTTCAGGCCCTTTGGTTCTGGGATGGCAGGCGGGGTGGTTAGGTCTTCCTAGTCACATGGCGCCTTCTTCGGTGCCATCGACTCCGTGCTGTGGTGTCTATTCCCCTCACACGGCTGCGGTGCAGGGGTCTACACCGATGCACTTATCTCCTGCCATTTTTCATCCTGTAACTTCAAATCACAGTTCTCAGACTTCTGTGATGTCGCCATCGTCTGTAGTGCTGACTTCTCCAGCGCCAAGGTCCCTTGCGGTGCCGCGAGTGCTGTCGGTGCCGTCTGTGGCACCGTGGGCTCTGTCGGCGCCATCATCTGTGGCGACGTGGGCTCTGTAGGCACCATCCTTGATGTCGGGACTGGTGGTGATGCTGCGCTATCCATCGGCCCCTCCTGTTTAGGGTACGCTGTCGCTCTCTTTGTCGGTACCGTGTGTGACGCAGTTTTCTGTGATAGCGCCTTCTTTGCTCTCTGCGCTGTTTTCTTCTATGGCGCCATGAATGGGTGTGGCGCTGTCTAGTTTCCAGAGGTTTTTGACTCCGATTCTTTCTCCTTCTCCTTCTCTTCTTCCTCCTGGTTTTCACTCCATTCCTGTTTATACAGTCCCCCCTTGACTGTCAGGAGATGATTTTGAGTCCGATCCAGATCTTAGACTGGGTGATGATGTTGATGCTGACACTGCCCTGGGGGCAGGGATCAATCCTACTGCAGAGCCTGTTATTGAGGACTTGTCCTTTAAGTCTCTGCTCTTCAGACCACAGAAATCGATCCTGGCAAGCTTTTGCGTCTCCAATATCGTCATGTCCCGGAAATCCCTATGAATTTAACCGCTCCGGTACAGCTCTCTTTCGAGACCCTTTCACAGATGGTGTGGAAGAATCCAACTCTTATTCCTTCTGTGGCCAAGTCCATAGACAGGAAATATGCCCCTCCCAGGGATCGCCCCATCTTGGCTTCACAAGCCTTTGCTGATGCCATAGTGGTTCTGGCAGAGAATGATAAATCTGTCCTCCCTCAGAAATATACAGCCTGGCCTATGAACAAACAATCTTGCAAAATAGGCACCTTAGGTAAGAGAGTCTTTGCTGCCTCAAGCCTGGGCATGTGCATTGCCAGCTACCAGGGCTATTTTTCTCAATATGAATATGTTCTTTGGCATGCGCTCACAGCAATGGTAGATGCTCTGCCCAAATCGGAGGTTAACTCAGAGCTACTTCAAACCATAACTAGGGGTGTTGAGTCCAATAACCAACAGGTTAAAGCTGCAGTGGACCCCTTCGATACCGCTTCCCAGGCGGCTGGCATCTGCACCCGTCACCACTCTTGGCTGCGTACTTCAGGCTTCACGAATGATGCCCAGCAACAAGTCATGGCCTTACCTTTCGACGGTATGTATCTGTTCGGACCTCAGGTGGAGCAAGCCCTAGAGGCCACATGGAAGACTAGGTCTGCCATTAAGACAGCCAGACCTACGCCCGCCCCCTCCCGAGGGGGTGGGAACAAGTGCCAGTTTCACAACCGTCAGTCCTTTCGGGGCAAAGGCAGAGGAGGTTTAACAAAAATCAGAACCCTCAGCTGCAAAAGAAAGTGCAGCAGAAGGCACAAGGCCCAAAAACACCCAGTGCCACCTTCTGAGTTTCCGGCCCAGGTCCCACCAACGCTGCCTGAGGGGGACTCCTCCTTAGCAGTGGGAGGACATCTGACTCAGTTCTACAACCAGTGGAAATCTATAACATCAGACAAATGGGTCCTCAGGATAATCCACGAGGGGTACTCTCTCAGCCTTTCGGAAACCCCTCCAGATCATCCTCCCAAACGACAGCCCAGGCTGTCAGTGGTACAGTCAGACCTTCTTGCTTCCGAGGTACAAGGCCTTCTGAACAACAGAGAAGTAGAAGTAGTTCCGTTGGATCAACGGAACACATGTTTCTACTCCCATTACTTTCTGGTCCCAAAGAAAACAGGCGGCATGTGTCCCATTCTGGCTCTCAGAAAGTTAAACAAGTTCTTACACAAGGAAAAGTTCAAGATGACATCACTTGGTACCCTGCTACCCTTTGATTCATCGACACGATTGGCTAGCCTCCCTGGACATGCAGGATGCCTACCAGCACATTCTCATACACCGAAAGCACCACAGATACCTAAGGTTCGTGGCATTGGGTCAACACTATCAGTTCAGAGTCCTGCCCTTTGGGCTGTCCTCGGCGCCTCGAGTTTTTACAAAGTGTTGTACTGTTCTCGTGGCACACCTCAGGAAAATCGGAATACATTTGTTCCCATGTCTGAACGACTGGCTTCTAGCAAGTCCCTCCAGGCAAGAGACTCTGGAGGCTGTGGTCACGGCCGCAGACTTGCTCGCATCCATGGGAGTCCTGCTGAACCTCAACAAGTCGCAGTTGCAGCCCTCCCAGAAACTCCTCTTCATAGGAACTCTTCTGGACACCTCCTGTGCGAAAGCCTTTCTTCCAGAGGACAGAAGGAGCGATATCTTACAGATGGCCCAATACATCAGAGAACACAGCTCGGTTTGAGCTATCTCGATGCAACGGATGCTGGGCCTCATGGCATCCTCGGTGTTCACTGTACCCTTGGCTCGTCTTCACATGAGAACCTCTCAGTGGATGCTCAGTGGTCCCCAACCACTCACCCTCAGTCCTTTCTCATCAAGGTGACGGAACCTCTGAAGAGGTTGCTCTCCTGGTGGTCTCAGGAGGACAACCTTCTGGAAGGATATCCCTTTGTCCCTCTGAATCATCAGATCTCCATTACCACAGACGCGTCTCTAATGGGTTGGGGAGCTCACTGCCGGGATCTCTGCACCCAGGGTACATGGACTCAGGATGAGTCTTAACTTCCCATAAACATCCTGGAAATGAGAACCATCCTCTATGCAGTCCAAGCTTTGGAGGACATGCTCTGCCACAAGAACATTCTCCTTCAAACAGGCAACAAAGCAGTGATGTACTACATCAACAAACAGGGCGGTGCACACTCTTACCCATTATGCAGGGAAGCAGTGAGAGTGTGGGAATGGTGCCTGGTGCACAAGGCTCTGATTCAGGCGGTTTACCTGCCAGGAGTACAAAATGAGCTTTTTGGATGAAGTCTCCACCACTCATTCACACGCCCATCCACCATCCCTCGAGCTCACATATCTGTTTCTGGTCTTCACTCCCTCAGTGGCTGAGCTGTGAAGAGACTATTGTTGACCCTTCTTACACAGGTTATTCGGACTATCTTATGTCCATTTTTGTTAGGTTAGTCCCTCTAGGTTAGTTACGCTGCATCTCCTCGGAAAAAAAAGTACTGAGGTGGTTGGAGGGTCGACGCAGAGGTAGTCTTTACCGTGCGAGCCACGGCTCCTGGTGCCACTCCTTGCGGCATCACCTCTGGCGCCAACCCCCTTGAAAAAAGTTTGCTCCCACTGGGTCCTAGCGCATCCAGCGTAGATCCCATTAGTGTGAATGAGTGGTGGAGACTTCATCCAAGAAGATCAAGAATTATGGTAGGTACGTAATTTCCATTTTTTGCACCTGTGGCGTGGAATGATGTTTTGGTGGTGCAGAATGACGTTTCATCATGGATTTCAACATTTTCAGTACCGGGTTCATGCAGTGTTGTAATAAGAAGGCTATGCTGACATTTTTGTTGTAGTTTTGCTACAAATGCAGGCCCTGCGCTTACACAGAAAGATGCATGTACGCTGCTATGGGGAATGGGGCCCCTGCGCTTCCAGAGTCGAACAAGGATGCAATTATACTATCTCAAAGAGTAAGGAAATTTACTCCAAAAAACTACGTTAATGCCCCACTTAGGGTTAAACCAACAAAAGTAGGGAAATGTGGTGTAAGGGTTTCCAGCTGTAGTCCCCCCCACCTTGCAGGCAGCACCAGGAGAAGCCATTACAGTTTGCCCTCTCCCCCATCTTCACAAATCAGGAATGGGGTGTGCCTCAGGGATTTGCAACTCAAAACTCTCACCCCATTCTGTGTACTCTACACATGTCAGCTTCTTTAATGATAGAATGGGGTGAGTGTTATGACTGACAACCCCTACACTTGATTTATGAAGATGCAGGAGAGGGCAAACTGTAGTGGTTTCTTCTGTTGCTGCCTGTAAGGTGGGGAAGGGGGTGTTATAAACCTTGATGCCACTTTTCCCTACTTTTGTTGGTTTAACCCTAACTGGTGCATTAACAATGTTATTTGCAATGACTATTATAGTGGTATGGCAAGGACTATTATAGTGGCGTGGTATCACCATTATAGTTCAGGCTGAGTAGGGTGTTCAATGTTAAACCCCTAAATTTGCACCTTAATAGCTGTGGCACTGTTTGATAAAAGCAGCTGAAATTTTGCATGTATTGCCTAGGAGGCAAGATGTAAATTTGTTGAAAGTTTTGTGATGGCAGCTTGTGTGGTTTCTGAGATACGCATATTTCATTTTTATGTAGATGTCTAATTTATTTTCCTGGGATTTTTTTTTTTTTTTGCTCTCACCTACAACCTACACAGAATTTTTATTTTTATTAACCGGGTAGGGACACTGGAACTGGCCCTTTTTCAGGTCCGACCCGACACACAAGAAAAACAAAGCGCAGTACAGTTACAAAAATACAAAATGACACAATAAGACACAACTACAATGATTAGAACATTATATAAAACACGTGCAAGCATCTAATTCCTTTAAAAACTTTTAAAATTGATCTTAAAACGGGCCGGCCCGCCCAGTGGCATGGAGGGCTGAGGCATCATGCCTTACTTCCTGCCATGCTGCTGACCCGTGTTCGCAGTGTGAGCGGGCCGCCGGGAGTCGCTGGGAGGGAGGATCGAGCATCCGGGGACAGCTCCTCTTCCGAGGAGGTTGGGAGCGGAGTCCGCTGCTCTGCCTACGAGCGGAGGCTGGGGTCGACACCGTGGCCTTGCATGAAAGGGCGTGTTAAAGGGCAGCTGCCCGGGCGTGGTCGCTGCGGGTGGAGCGCACGTGGCTTGGCCATTGGTGTTACTGTGCACATCGCTGTGCCGCTTGGGGACAGAAAATGGCCCCTCAGCAGGATGATTGCTGGATGCTGCAGGCCCTGCTCCCGCTTGGTGGCAGCCCCCCGCACCAGATCCGTTCCGGTGGTTTGAGGGATCCTCGCCCTCCTGCCACGGGGGGCAACCCATGGAGGAAGCGGAGGGGCAATGCTGCGAGCAGGAGACTGAGTTGGGCGCACTGACAGGAGGGAGCGCCATAGAGAATGAAGATGAATAAATAGATTAACAGCAAAAAAAAAAAAATTTATCTTAAAACTTTGCAGGGAGGAGACAGATCTCAAATTTTCAGGTAACGAGTTCCAAAGAGGGGGAGCAACAGCAGTAAAAGAGCGAGACTCAACTTTTGATCTTATCCGTGTCAGTCTTCACCATTCATCACAATTGGGTATGTGGCTGGAGGTCACGACCCCGCAGGAGTTTTTTTTTATGGGCGGAGCTGACGCGGCGACGGCAATACTCTTGAGGCGGATGCACTGCGTGGCGCTTATCGGTTGGCCGTTAGCTGTCGCCGGCCCCGCCCTCCCACCAGTTCTTCGTCTTCCGCCGTAGAGGTTGCACCTCATGAGGAGTTCCAAGCAACTACATCGGGCCTAGTCTTAGTCTGTCGATGCCGGGTCTACCTGCCGGTTCCGTTTCGCCATACTCGACGCCGCTGTTTGGTAGGGTTGTTCCTTTATTATCTTCAGCAATGTCAAGTCTGTTTTTTCATTGTTTTCCGTCGATCATGTCTAGGTCGGAACGCAAAAAGTCGCTGAAAGTGGGGCGGCCTCCCACGCGTCGGTGCCCGTGCGGCCGCAAATACTCCGTTACCGACCAGCATGATTGTTGCCTTACGTGCTTTGGCCCACTTCACAACATGGATTCGTGCAATGTCTGTTTCTCTATGGATCGTCGTGTCCTGGAACACCGCGCGTGAAAAGTTGGACGAGCTCCGCCGACTTTTGGGGGATGGATGCGCACTCGTCGGGCCAAGCCGCGGTCTCTTGGCCTTTCCTTCGAGTCCCCTCCCAGTTCTATACGGACCATGGAGGAGGGGACTTCCGCTTCTTGTAGGCTCGCCATGGCAGAAGCCCCTTCCATGGTGCAGGAGACCTAATCCGTTTCCCCTGAAGCAGAGGCTTTCCACTCCGGCAATCGTGCTTCGGCGAAGGCTCCCCGGTGTCGCTCTCGGGCTGAAAGCCTGGTCGACACCACATCCTTGATGTTGTTCGTCGGTGCCGTTTTGGACCTTGGTGCCGTTCGCGGCGCCATGGGCCCTGATGGTGCTGTGGTCGGCGCCGGTCTGCCGCTCGGCGCCATCTCTGCTGTCGATGCCGTTCACAGTGCCGTGGGAAGTTCTACGACACCATCTTCGACTGTTTCTGGTCTCAGCACCGGAGGCTGGGTATGGCGCCATGTCTAGCTCCGGCGCCGTGGGAGGTGTCGCTCTTGGCGACACTGAGGGAGTTGTTGGTGTCGCCCTTGGCACTGTCCCTGACCCTGGTGCTGTTCGCAGCACCGTGGGAAGGGACGGCGCTGTGGCGGACATCAACTCCAGTTCTGCTGCCGCTCTTGGCACTGTCTCTTTCTTGGGCGCCGTTCACGGTGCCACAGGGGAGTTCGGTGCTGGCTCTGGTTCGGACACCTGGACTAGCATCTCCCTCGGTCCAGACAGGAACAGGTGTCCACGTATGGTCTGGCACCGGACTTTGGTCTCTACCTCTTTGGAGGTGGACTCTGAGTCTGGTTCTGACTCTCTGTCCGACTCTTTGGAGTTGGCAGCCCATGTGGATACCCTGGTAGTTACTTCGGCTGACCGGACCCAGCCTCCCTCTGAGGAGCGGGTGGTAGCTCCAAAGTCTGGGGTCAGGGGTGCTGACCAGCAGGTGGTGGTCCAGGCCACTACTGCCCTGCAGCCTAGGCTTGGAGCATTTTCTGCCCCCTCAGTTGGGTTACCCCCTCTTGTGGTGTGCCTGGATTGCCCAACTTTAGGGCCGACCAGAGTGCCCTCGGAAGGGGAGAGTGCTACTCCCTGGGTGGTCTCCTTGGGGACAGACCAGGGTTGCCAGCTGCCCAGGCTGGTGTTTGCGAGGTGGAGGTCTCTTTCAGACTCTGAGGGGTCGAGGGGTCAGGGTTTGATGTGGCGACCCTTTTCTGGGACCCATCCGGATTCAGGGAGGAGTCACAGTGCAGACCCCCACCCTTCCTTCTCAGTCTCCTCGAGAGGGCCCTGGTCTTTGAAGGGAAGGGACTGTCCTTCTGGGTTTACACGGTCCCGGTCACCTCACAGGAAGGATTCTGCAGGGCACGGTCTAGGCAGTTTCAGCTTGGTTGATCAGTTGTCGGCTGTTGGGCTTCCCAGAATTCCTCCTTCCCTTGAGGCTTCTGGTGTGCTCTCTTGCCCGGACATTGGCCGGTCCTCTTCTGTTGTGGACCTAGCCCCCATTCCTCTGTCGCCATCTTCTGCTCTTCCAGGCATTCATGGTTATACAGGACCTCTCTCCTGGGAACAGTTCAGGGGTGTGGCTGCTCACTTCCCTACTTATTTCAGGGCCATGGACAAGCGGGTGTTCCACCCTCCCCCTGAGCAGACAATCTCTAGATCTCTGAGGTCATCTGCTTCCTCATCCTCCTCTTCTGGGGGAGAGGAGCCCTCCGTCCACATCTCCCCTGCTGCTGATCTTGCTGAGTATCAGCATCTTCTCGTGAGGATGATGGAAGACCTGAGTATCACCCCACCCACTCCTCAGCACAGTCCGGAGCTTTCGACGTGTGCCTTTTAAGGCGACTTCAGTGCAGCCACCCTTATGCCTACCTGGCCTGCTGCTTTTCAGGAGGCGTCATTGCGGTTCTGGCAAAGACCCTTTTCTGGAGTCCCAGCCCCTAGGGATCTGAGCCAGAGGTATTGTGCCCCTCCAGAGTCTCCAGGTCGTATGCCTCATCCTCAGTCAGGACTGACGCAGCTGGACACTCCCGATGGGCTTCGCGTCTTCCACCGTGACCAGCCCCCAGATCAAGATTCCGTGGATTTTGACTTCTGGGGGAGGATAACCTTCTCCTTGGTACGGTTGTTACTGTCAATTTCTGCTCATTAGGCCCACTGTGCTTCCTATGATAGGTTCTTGTGGTCCAGGCTAGGTGAACTCCTAGCCTCCTTGCGTGATTCGGAGGTAACCAGACAAGCCATTGCACTCTCTGCACGTGGCCTGGAGCTAGCAAGGCACCAAGCGAGGGCATCTTATGATGCCAACGAGGTAGCTTCCAGGGTTGTAGGGACAGCGATCTGCACTAGGCGGACAGCATGGCTACATCTTTCCTGGTTGTCACCCTTGGCCCGGCAATGGGTGATTTCCTCCCCTTACCGGAGAACCCACCTTTTCTCCCGTAGAGTGAGGCGGCGTCTGTCGGGGCAACCTCCTGCTCCCTCTGGGGGGGGGGTCCCCGTCTCAATCTCCCCAGTCTTTGGCTTCGCTGGGCCCATAGGGGTTCTCCCTCTCAGTGTTTACTCCCCCACTGGGAGCTAAGGGACTTAGTCCCTTAGGGTCTCAGGCCCCTTCGGGGCGCTCGGTACTCACCCAATTGTGATGAATGGTGAAGATTGACACATATAAGATATGAAAATTATGTACCTACCATAATTCTTGATCTTTCTGTGTATCTTCACTATTCGTCACAAATCCCACCCTCCATCCCCCTGGGGCCTCAGTCTCTGATCCTCCTCTCTCTGTGTGCCCTTTTCTGCCCCCCTTCCTGTTTGGTAAGGAGTGGGGAGACCCTCGGGCACACAGGGGTTGTTTTTTCTGCAGCCGTTGGCTGGGAGGAGGGAGTCAGGTGGGGCTGTCTTTTCCTTATTACCTTTGACTCCCCACCCTTTCAGGGGTGGGATGTGGAGGACTATGTCATCTTTCCTCCCTTTAATCCTTTTACTCCTTTTAGAGGTGGGGTTTTCCTCCCTTCCTCTTATTTTTGGTTGGATAGGGGAGAGGACATCCCTTAGTTCCTGGTCCCCTTCCCCTCTTTAATCCACGACTCTAAAAGTCGTTCTTGCCAGAGTATGTCTTGGTCAAACTTCTGTGCCTTAAATCTTGCCAGCCTTGCCAGGCTCCTAACTACTCCTGGGCAGTCATCCATCTAAGAGCCAGGGGACCAGACCGCGAACCCTGGTTTGTCCTCTCCCCCTCCCACTTAATTCTCCTTCCCTTTCTGTCTCTTTCCTTTTCCTCTTCCAAAGATTGGGGTCCCTCCCAGTCCCCTTTAGCTTCTCTTTCTCCCTTGTCTGTCCTCTTGGTCGTTTATATCTTTTCCTTTATATGTCCCTTGGTCTCTCTTGTCCCACTCTCCCACCCTTGTTTTTCTTACTCTACGGTGACTCAGAACTGGCGGGAGGGCAGGGCCGGTGACAGCTACCCGGCTACCCACGAGCGCCACGCAGTGCTGCCTATGAGGGCGTGTCATCGCTTGTGTCAGCTACGCCCATCCCCCCCCAAAAAAAGCTCCCGCGGGGTCGTGACCTCTGGCAACATACCCAACAGTGATGAATGGTGAAGATACACAGAAAGATCAAGAATTATGATAGGTACGTAATTTTCATTTTTGTATGGTAAGGACCGGAGAAGAGTTCCCTTAAAAGACTTGAGATTTAAAGAGGTATCGCCAACTGAAACCAAATTATTTAACAGAAATAAATGTTTAAAACATAAAGATTTAAAAATTAAACAAAAAAAAAGTAAATCTAAAACTGGGGGATAGCCATCCAAGTCAGGAACACAATAAACAATGGTGTATGCTCAAAGAAAGATACAAAACAATTCTACAAATATTGTTATACACAACTGTTAGAGCATTAGTTTCTTTCACGGATCGCTTAAAATATAAACCCCCAACATAATCCAAATGCGGTAACAAAATTCCAGTGGCTATAGATTGTCTAGTGTCAGTTGAAAAATGCTTTTTTTTTTTAATTTATATAACCCAGTTTCTCATTGACCATTACACAAACAGCTTTACGTTCAGTCTGAAAAGTTAAGCTGGAATCGAACAGGACTCCCAAGTATTTAAATTCAAAAATCTATTATTATCATCCATTTTTCATCCTGAATAATTAGGCTTGGGTTGTCCTTTATGATAGACAGAGATCCAAATAATATGGACTTAATTTTCTTAACATTTAAAATGAGAGAATTAGCCTTGAACTAGTTGCAAATATCAACAAATGCTTGCTCTAATAAAGAGGTTAATTGGGAGATATTTTTAGCTTGGGGAAAAAAGAATCAAATCATCCGCATAAAGTAAACAATCACAAAATTTACAAAGGAAAGGTAATTGATGGGCAAAAAGGAAAAATAATAAGGGACCCAAAATGAAGCCCTGCGGCACACCTGATTCAATTGGATATGTAGAGGAAACTGCAGTTCCTATATTAACAAATTGGGTCCTATTAAACAAATGGGGCCCAGATATTCAAACTGCGCCAGGCTGCGGCGCAAGCCTGAGTGCAGCGCAACTTGACTGCTCAGGGGCGTTGACTGGGCTATATTCAACAGAGCTGCGCCATGGCACAGCATCATTGAATATCGCACCCTGGCCATCTGCAGTGCACATGGCGCAGTTGCACTGCGCCAGCGTAAGTGGCCAGAGTGGAGCAGGGGGATGCGCTAGTGCAAGTTCCGTTGCACCATGCGCAGCAACCTCGATATTCAAAAGTGCACATGCAAATGGGGCTATAATGTATGCAAGGCGCAAATGGGGCCATTTGCATGTCATTATGGCCCCATTTGCATGCAAGTGCGCCAATCACTGGCAACTTGCACCTGGCACCCTGCCAGGCAGCAGCCGTCTGGGACCGACGCCCCCTGCACAGTGCGGCAATGTGCCCCACAGCCCGATCGCGGGCTTCAGTAAATAGAAAATAGCGTCCTATATCCCTGGTGGTCAAGTGGACCGCTCTTAGCCCAATCGCGAGCATGTTTAAAAATGAAGATAATCCAATATCCCTGGTGGTCCAGTGGATTACTCTCAGCCCGATCGCGGGCATTTGTATAAAAAGTACGCCCACTATCCCTGGTGGTCCAGCAGACCCTCCTCCTCCCCACCCGCCCACTGATCCCACCGTCCCGCCTCTTCCCCGGTCATTGGCGGGCGGCAGCACCCCACCCACCTGCTGCCCCGCCGACTGACACCATAGGTAGGGCTGTATGCCCATTGTTCCCTGTGTGGGGGGAGGGTTTGGGAGCGAAGCCCCCCGAAGAAAACACTACATGTCTTGAGAAACGAGCAGCTGACTGCTAAATGTGGTCGACCTGCCGGTTTCGCTGTTGGGGCGTTCAACGAGAACTTTGTGAAACACCTGTCGTAGATGCCCGCTGCTCAACAGACTATCGGAACACCCCCCCCAAAAACACTTCCTCTTCAGCTGAACCTTCTGACCCAGGGTTCTGTGGTCCATCCCAACCTGAGGTCGCTTCACCTTCACGCTTGGCTTCTGAAGAGATAGAGGTGAATAGGTTCAATGTTTCTCATAGAGTTTCAGATATTCTTTTGGCTGCATGTAAACCGGCCACTAGAAAAACCTACACAGCTAAATGGAAGTGTTTCTCTATCTGGTGTGCAAAATCCTCTTGGAACCCTTTTTCCTGCCCAGTGAATAAAGTCTTGGAGTATGTTAGACCTCTCAAACACAGGTCTGCAGTACTCCACAGTCAAAGTTCATCTTTGTGCCATTTCGGCATATCATGAGCCGGTACTTTCCATGTCGCTGGCTCAGTTGCACGTAGTTAAGAGGTTTCTTAGGGGTATTCTGCATGCTAGACCTCCTATTAGACGTCCAGTTGCAGCCTGAGACATTAACATTGTGCTAGACATGCTCACTCGTAAACCTTTTGAGCCTCTAGCTACTTGTGGGTTGAAGTTCCTAACTTGGAAAACAGCCTTCCTGGTGGCCATTACTTCTGCCTGTAAAGTTTCTGAAATACACACACTGGTCACAGACCCCCTGTACACTGTATTTCACAAGAGAACAAAGTAGTTATTAGGACTCATCCTAAGTTTCTCCCTAAGGTTGTTTCAGAATCCCATCTAAACCAACCTTTAATCCTTCCTATCTACTTTGCGAACTTCCAGAATGAAATGGAGTGTACCCTTTATTCGCTGGATGTTAAGAGAGCATTTCGGTTCTATCTAGATAGAACGAAGGAAATTTGCAAGGCTCAACAACTGTTTGTTTCCTTCAGCGAGACCCGGCAGGGTCATCCTGTTGCTATCAGGTGCATTTCAGTGTTGCTAGTGGCATGCCTTCGCCACTGCTATTCTATGCCACAGGTCAAGCTGGATGGCAGAGTGTACGCTCACTCTACCAGAGCAGTCGTGGCATCTCTGGTGGAAATTTGTAATGTGCCCATTGCAGATATTTGCAGTGCGGCTACCTGGCGCTCCATGCATGGAAGCACCAAGGGAGGTCGACAGTGAAAATGCCGACTTCCCCCACAGCGACAGCACAATACCGACGCAGGTATTGTGCCACCTGTTTTAAAAGTGTTTTCTGTGGGGGGCTGTGCCTCCCACACCCCGCTGGACTATAGGATTCCAACTCCAGGGTGGAGTTGGTCCGGGAAGGGGGCAGAACATTGGGAGAAGGCGAAACATGGAAAAAGGACCATTACCACAACTGTCACCGTAATGGTCTTTTTTCCTGTTTCGCCGTCTGGTGTCGACTTGAAGGGTGCACCGTCCATGCATACATTCATTAAGCACTACGCCTTGGATGTCCATGCCAGACGACAGATGTCGTCTGGCAGGACCATTCTTAACGGACTTCTGTCTTAAGCACGTAAGCTGTTTATCTTCTGCCACCTGTCTCGGGGGATTATTTAGCTCGGTATTCTTCCCATTAGTGTGAATGAGTGGTGGAGACTTTATGTCCAGGAAGATATAGAAATTACATACCTACCGTAATTCTTGATCTTCTTGGATGAAGTCTCCACCATTCATTCACACACCCACCGTCCCCGAGCTCACTTTTTTGTTTATGGTCTTCACTCGCTCAGTGGTTGGACTGTGAAGACTTTGTTTTTCACCCTTCTTACATGGCTCATTCGGACTGTCTTATGTCCGATTTTTTTTAGGTTGGTCCTCTAGGTTAGTTACGCTGCACCTCCTCGGAAAAAAGGTACTGAGGTGGTTGGAGGGTCGGCGCCGAGATAGTCATTGCCGCACACGTCGTGCTTGCGGTACCACTTCCTCGCAGCTCCATCTCAGGCACCAGCCCTCCTAAAAAGGTTTGCTCCCACTGGGACCTAGCTCCTCCGGCGTACTCCCCATTAGTGTGAATGAGTGGTGGAGACTTCGTCCAAGAAGATCAAGAATTACAGTAGGTACGTACGTAATTTCCATTTACTTAAAAGACAGAGCAAAAATATTTATTAAATGCATTTGCCATATCAATTGGATGTATAACCTCAGTATTGTCAATGTGTAAGGGCCCGTTGGTGTTGGATGGGCTTTTCTTTTTATTTATGTATTGGTAAAAACTTTTCCCTCCATCCTTCATATGGGCCAACTTAAATTCTATTTTACATTTTTCTTTGTTTACGGTCATTTTGCATCTCCTAAGAACAGTCTTATATCTGTCTCTATTATGAGCATACGAAATTACCAGCAGATACAGGCTGTATGGTCTATCTAGTCTACTCGACTGTGCAGCACGTCAGCCCATTAGACTGCAGCTGCCCCCCCATTAACTCTTCCCTCCCCCAACTGCCCCCTGGTATGTACTTTCCCCTTGAACTTGTCCCACCCCCTCTTGAAGCACCGCACAGTCTGCACTGATACGAGTTGCTCAGCAGTGCATTCCACCCTTTACCACTCTTTCAGTGAAGCAGTGTCTCCTCCTTTCCCTCCTGAATCTGCCCTCCTTTAACTGCAGGGAGTGCCCTTGGTATCTCTTCCGTTCTGGAGAGTGAACCCACCCTGGAAGCCTACTTTGTTACATAGATACATGGACAGTGTCGGCAGATAAGGGCCTATGACCCACCCAGTCTGCCCATTTGAGCTTGTAAGTTCAGTTTATGTTTTCCAAGAAGTCTGTTGCCCCTTACCCCTGACCTCCAGAATTCCTTTATGTCTATCTCATGCATTCTTAAATCCCGTGATTGTTTCAGCCCCCACCACTTCCTCTGGCAGGGTGTTCCACTTGTCCACCACCCGCTCTGTGAAGAAATTCTTCCTCACGCTTCCTCTGAATCGTCCTCCCTCCAACTTCATCCCATGCCCTCTAGTCCTGGAACATCTTTTTTCGCTTAAAATAGTGTATTCCTGCACCCTGTTCCTCCCTGTAAGATACTTGTATGTCTCTATCATATCCCCTCTCTCCCTCCTCTCCTCCAGGGAGTACATGTTCAGTTCATTCAGCCTGTCCTCATAGGACTTGTGATACAATCCATGCACCATCTTTTGTTGCCCTCCTCTGAACCTTCTTCTACTCCTATGTCCTTACGTAGGTAAGGTCTCCAGAACTGTACAGTGTACTCCAGGTGGGCCTCACTAGTGTCTTGTATAGTGGAATTATGACCTCCTTTTCCTGCTGGTGATGCCCCTGCCTATGCATCCCAGCATCCTATTTGCTTTACCTGCTGCCTTGTCATACTGTTTTCTGCCTTGAGGTCATCAGAGATGATAACCCCAAGATCCCTTCCTGCTTGGTGCATGCTATATCCTCACCCCCAACTGATATATTGTGCCAGGGTTTTGTGCCCCATATGCATTATCTTTGCACTTCCTTGCATTGAATTTCAACTGCCAAACCCCTGACCATTCTTCAAGTTTCTGCAGGTCCCTTCTCATTCTGTCTACACCCTCTGGTGTGTCTACCTGTTACAGAGCTTTGTGTCATCAGCTAACAGTGAAATTCTGCCTTCTGGGTCCCATGAATGTCACTGATTAAGATATTGAATAGGACCCGGTCCCAGCACTGATCCCTGTGGTACCCCACTGGTCACTCTTCCCTCTGTGGGTGACAGCCATTTACCACCACCCTCTGTGTCCTGCTGCCCAGCCAGTTACCTACCCACCACAATACTGTCCTGCCCACACCCATATTCCCCAGTTTGTGCAATAGTCTCTATGTGGCACAGTGTCAGAGGCCTTGCTGAAGTCCAGATAGGCCATGTCCACTGCCCTCCTGATCCACCTCCCTAGTCACCCAGTCAAAAATTCAGCGAGGTTGGTCTGACATGACCTCCCCTGGTGAAACCATGCTGCCTTGGGTCCTGTAGTCCATTGACAACCAGATGTTCCACAATCTCTCCTTCAGTAGTGCTTCCATGATCTTCCCCACTACCGAGGTGAGGCTGACTGGGCTGTAGTTCCCCGCTCTTTGTTCCCACTTTTGTATAAGGGGACTATATCTGCTATCCTCCAGTCTTGGGTACCCTCCCTGTTTCCAGTGATCGCTAAACAGGATAGCCAGAGGTTCAGCCACCACCTCTCTTAGTTCTTAGGACCCTGGGGTGCACCCATCTGGCCCCATTGCTTTATCAACTCTTATTACTTCCAGTTCCTTCAGGACCCTTTCTCGTGTAAAGGGACTTGTGTCCATTTCTGCACCATTCTCACCCTTGTACTCGTTCAGACCCATTACCCTCCTCTCTCCTCAGTAAAGACTGAGCAGAAATACCTGTTCAATATGTCAGCTTTACTGTTGTCATCCTCCACACAGCCCCCATCCTTCCCCTTCAGTCTCACTATCCCTCCCTTTGCCTTTCTTTTTTTCACTTATGTACCTGTAAGTGTTTGTCCCTTCTACCACTGATTTTGCAATGTGTTCTTCTGTCTGAGCTTTGGCTTCCTACTCACCTCCTGCCTCCCGTTGTTTCTCCTGGTACTTCTCCCTATCCCTTTCTGCCTGTGTCTTTTTGTATTGCCTGAATGCAATCTTTTGGCTTTCACTTTTTTGCTACCTCTTTGGAAAACCATAATGGTCTCCTCTTCCTTTTCCTCTTGCTAACCTGCTTAATACATAATTCTGTTGCTCTTGTAATCCCCATTTTAAATACTGCCCACTGTTCCTCAACCCCTGATTCCTGCCCCATTCCTCTTAATGCCTCTTTCAAGTATCTCCCATTTTCCCAAAGTCTGCCCCCTAAAATCCAGGATACGTGTTTTGTGTGGTTTGGTTCTGCACTTCTCTGTGATTTCAAACCACAGTGACTGGTGGTCACTGTTCCCCAGGTGCTCCCCCACTGTTACCCCCATCACACTATCCCTGTTTGTGAGCACAAGGTCCAGTATTGCCTTCTGCCGAGTTGGCTCCATGACCAGTTGCTTGAGAAAGGCAATCTGAAGGGAGTCCAGGATAAATCTGCTTCTAGTTGATGCTGCTGCTGGGATGCTCCAGTCCACGCCTGGAATATTGAAGTCTCCAACCAGTACTACCTTATCTCTTGTCTGCCATCCTTTGGATGGCTAGCAGCAGCTCCTATCTGTTTCTTCCTCCTGGGCTGGTGTTCTGTAGACCACACCTGTGCGGATGGCTGGCCCCATTTTCCTTTCCAGCTTAACCCACAGTATCTCTCCCCATTTTGTTCCTCCTGGATCTCTGTGGCCCTTATGTCATTTTTTTCACATACAGTGCCACTCCTCCTCCTTCCTGCCTGCTCTGTCTCTTCTGAATATGTTGTAGCCAGGTATGGCTGTCTCCCAGTCGTGGTTATCATTACACACCAGGTTTCAGTGATGGCCACAATGTCCAGGTCTGACTGCACCATGACAGCCTCCAGATCTTCCATCTTGTTGCTAAGGCTCCTGGCATTTGCACACATGGCTTTCCATGATTTGACCTCCCTAGACTGTTATGCTGTTCTACTCCAGCCCCTTCCTTGGTTGTCCTTTATCCCTGGTTCTCCTTGCTGTCTGCCCTTCTGCTGAATTTTGCCCCTTTTCTGCCTATCCAACTCTTGGGTGCTAATCTCCATCTTTTGCACACTGCTTTGTAGAGACAGCAACTCCTCTGGTTCACTGGTTCCACTGCTAGCTGTGGGGGTTGAGCAAGTAGGTACCCTCCTTGCTGGCCTGCCACCCTTTGCTAGTTTAAATGCTTGTCAATGTAGCATTTAAACTTATCATTGAGTGCTTGGATTCCCCTCCAGGATGGATGCAGGCTGTCAGGCTTGAACAAACCTCCATCCTTCCAGGTGGGTCCCCCAGTCACCAATGAATCCAAACTCCTCCTCACAGCACCAGTTCTTCAACCATGAGTTAAAGTTCTGGTGCATGCACCCCTATGCTGTCCCTTGCCTCTCACAGGTAGTACTTCTGAGAAAGTGACAGAAGTAGCTACTTGCTTGAGACCCCTCACCGATTTCCTAAACTCTTCCTGAACTTCCTTTGGCTCCCCATTTGCGAGGTCATTAGTACCTAGGTGGATAATGACATCTAGCTCACCCTCCCGTCTTGCCTTCCCAGTGATCCCCAGATGCTTGTTCATCCCCTTTAGATGCTTGAAGGTCTTGATCATGTCCCCTCTCCCTCTTCTATCCTACAGGGTATACATGTTGAGCTCTTTTAGTCTTTCCTCGTAAGTTCTAGCCCCCAACTCCTGGATCATCTTTGTTGCTCTTCACTGCACTGCTTCCAGTAGTTTTATATCCCTTTTCAAGTACGGGTGCCAGAACTGCACACACTACTCCAAGTGCGGCCTCACCAAGGACCTGTAAAGGAGCAATATGACTTCGCTACATCTGGATGTATTCCCCCTTGCTATGCACCCTAGCATCCTGTTAGCCTTAGCCACTGCTTTCCTACACTGGGTAGAGTGGTTTAATTCCCCGGTCACCAGCACCCCTAGATCCTTCTCATTGGATGTGGACAGTTTGATGCCATCCATCCAGTAGCTATATCCTGGGATTTTGGCTCCAAAATGCATCACCTTGCACTTCTTGGTGTTGAACCCAAGCTGCCAGGTTTGAGACCCCTCCTTGAGTCTTGCCAAGTCCTGCAGTAATTTCTGCCACCTCCTCCCCATCCACCTCAGCACAGGTCTTGGTGTCATCGGCGAAGAGGCTGATCTTATTTTTGATCCCAACCGCTATGTCTGCGATGAAAATGTTAAACAGGACTGGTCCCAGTACTGATCCCTGTGGGACACCACTCATCACTGCCCTGGGCTCCGCGATGCTTCTCACCCCACAACTACCCTCTGCTGCCTGTCCCTCAGCCAGTTTTCTACCCTTTGTAGCTATTATTATCTTATTTAAAGACCCTATAAGCCTTTTTTTTTTGCTTTATTTGCTTTTTTAACCTTGTTATGAAACCATATTGGCACTTTCCCTTTTTGTTATATAAAACTTAGTTTGGTATATATTTATCTGAGAACTCAGTAATCTTAGTTCTAATTTTGGTCCACATCTGATCAGATGAAGTAATGTAATTTCCCCAGTCCCATCTTTGCAATTCCTGTTGTATCGCCTCAAAGTTGGCCTTACTGAAATCCTTAACCACAGTTCTACCGCTCTCTCTAGTGATTTCTAAGTTAACGGAGAAAGTTATTGGATTATGATCGCTATTAATCAATGGGTCATGTATTTCTAAATTATTAATTTCATCTGGAATATCAGTAAGGACTAAGTCCAATATGTTATTCTGCCTTGTAGGCTTGTCTACCATCTGACATAATCCATTCACCATGCAAAACTCCAACAAAGCCCGCTCTTATGTTGTAATGGTAGTGTTTTCTTTCCAGTTTATTCCTGGAGTATTGCAGTCTCCAATGATCAAAATATCTTTATGGTTCAATTTATCCATAATACTAGATAATATTTCATTAGGTACTGATTGGTTTACATCTGGTGGCCTATAGCATACCCCTAGAACTAAGTTCTTATTATTTTTTATGTCAGTTTCAACCCAAATGATTTCATTATTATCTAATGAATTATCTGTTAATTGTCGAAAACTATTGGTGTTTTTTAAGTAAATTGCAATTCCACCTCCCATTCTTTCATTTTTGTCCTTATGTACAAGATTATAACCAGGGATGTTTTTATTCCAAGAAGAGTTGCTACCCCACCATGTTTCTGTAACAGCTGCAATATCTATTTTAAATGTAGAAAGAGACAGTTCAAGTTCATCTTTTTTAATATGATAAAGACTTCTTGCATTTTTTAGCAAAAAGTTGAGGTTAGAATGAGATTTCATTGTGGACAGACTGTTCTTGCTTTTTCCCTCATTGGATACATTATCATTTTTGTTCCCCATTTGCCCCTCATAAATTAGTTTTTTTTGTTCTTGTGTATGCTTGCTAATGGCCTGATGGAATATATTTCCTAGCATTCTGGTTCCATTCTTATTTAAATGGAGTTCATCGTATCCAAAAAGTGCAAAGTTATTGTAAAATATCTCCCATGTTCTTAAACAGTTTATATTATTTTCAAGACACCATCTGTGAAGACAATTATTAAACGTCTTGATTTTATTATTTTTGGCCCCGAGGAACAGGCAGGATTTCCGATAAGATTATTTTTACGTGGTGATTTTTTAAAATAGTTACTGACCTAGTCATTTCTTTGACTACATCCTCTACTCCTGCTTTATTGATGTCATTCGTTCCCGCATGTAAAATGACAGATCTTCCTGGACTAAGTCTCCATCACTCATTCACATTAGTGGGGATAGCGCCGGAGGCGCTGGGACCAAGCGGGAGCCTACAATTTTCTGAAGGGTCGGCGCCGAGACAGGACCACGCATGCACGGTACCGCGAGACTAGCTCACAGCTGTGTAGGCTATCTCAGCATCGACCCTCCAACTGCCTCAGTTCCTTTTCTGTCGCCGTAGAGTGTGCTTGGATGTCGATGTCGCTCGTCTGCCGGAGTCTTAAGTTTTCATCTATATGACAGCAGCTTTTAACGTTTAATTTAAATATTTAAGTAGTAATTTCTTATTTTACGAACAAGAAAAGAAGATTATGAAGAAGAAGAAGAAAAAAAGAAATTATTTCCTGCCTTCAACGGAGTCATCCTTAAATGGTAGCGGTGACGGTAGGAGGACTTCGTTTGAAAGTTTTTATGGCAGAGGGGCTGTGTCCGGTCCGCCGCCCTTAATTAAGGGGGGGGGGTCTGACTACGGACAGTCCTGTGCTCGGGGGGAGGACAGTCCTCCGAAGCACAAATCTAGCGGTTCTGCTTAACCTCGAGCTCTTCTTCCTCGTTGGGGGAAGAAGAATCGGTGCCGCTCGAGGTTGCCTGTTGGTACATCTGCACGAGGATTGTTCGGGAGGGGCGATGGCCCAGATACGACTTTGGTGGGTTCCTCTTGGCCCTGCTCCTAACGGCTGCATTCTCGACTCCGAGCTCCATCTCTGTCCTCGTTGGAGCTCCGGTGGGCAGTTTCATCTCTGGGCTGCTCCTATGGAGCAGGGGGTTTGACTTTCCAGTTTTTCCTGGCTCTGTTCCTGATGTCGGGGACCTCCGGGCCTCGGAGCCGTTGGACTGGAGCTAGGTCAATTGGATCACGATGGGCACAGTGCCCTCTTGGTGCCTTTGCCATCATGTCGACCCCTCGTGCCTACCCCCCTCTCCCTTTTCCATGCAGGGGCGGCACGGCACCACCTTTTCCTTCTCCCTTCTCAGGATTTCCATTGGCATTTTCCTTCGCTCCGGGCTTGGTGCCTTGGTTGGCGCCATGCCTCGAGCCATGGCTCGGTGCCTTGGTCGCACCGAGCCTCAGTGCCTTGGTCAGTGCCATGCCTTAGTCGGTGCTGTGGGTCGTGCCATCGCTCTGTGCAGTGCCATGGGTGCTCTTGTTGCTGCCATTGGTTGTCGGCACCATCAGTGGTGCTGCAGGTGTCTGGGTGGCGCGAGCACCCGCGGGTGGTGCAGAGCACCTCGTGGAGCGTGTCACCGGGTGCCATGGGTGCCGACGGTGCCATGGGTGGTGCCTGGAGCACCCGTGGGTGCTGTGGGTGATGCGTGCATGGTGCCACAGGTGCCATGGGTGCCGCAGGTGCCATGGGTGCCACTGGTGCCCTCGGTGCCATTCTTGCCATGGGTGTCATGGGTGCCATGGTGCCATGGGTGTCGGGGGGCCCTCGGGTGCCATTGCTACATGGGTGCCGGGATGCTGCGGGTACTGCCGGGTGCCCTCGGTGATCACCCAGGTTGGCATAGGCACTGCTTGGTGCCCTCCTGTGCCTGAGTGATGCTGGTGCCGCACGGTGCTAGTGGGTGCTGCATGAGCAGAATTAGTGACACATTTTTCCTTTTCGAACTTCCTTTCCACAGAACTTGTGGCGGGATGTTTTCCGCAGAATGAACTCCTCTTCTGCATCTTATTTTTTCCACAAATCTTAGTGAGTGGCGGTCTATGTGGGATCTTATGTCATCCAATGGTTTTCTGCTGATGGAACTCTGCTGTACTGCTGTGCCAGCGGAATCTCATTTTGCTCAGCACTTTCTCAGCTCCCTACATGGTACCAAGCTCCTCGACATCCTTCCTGATGGCGGAGTCTCTAGTGGCTCTGACCTAGACCTCTCTTGGAGGTCCTTCTGGGGTAGAAGTGCATCTAGATGGGTCTTTCCCTGTCCTTCTGGTCAGTAATACAGCGGACGACTCATTTTATATACTGAAGGGCACGTCCTCTCTATCATCAGAGTCCGTGATGGAAAATCTTTTCAGTAGTTCCTCAGTAATGGGGTCCACTATAGTATTTCACACTGCGTCTGTGGACCATACACTTCTGTGTCTAGACTTTTTCAATCGTCAAGACAGTTACACTCTGTGGAACATTCTAATTTAATGGTCAGGAGCCGCTCTGGCTCTTCCGCTCCTTTGATAGGGGTATATAGCCCCCTTGTGATATTGCCCCTTCAGTGGCTTCTTCGGCACAGGTGGTTAACATCTCTCCAGCTGTGATTATTAGTCCAGTCATGATTTCAGTATGGACGCTCAGGCTCCTTCTGCACTCAGATGGAGAACATCATCTCATTTTGTATCAAGACAATCCTTGCGAAATAGCAGCCTGAAAGCCTTGTTAGGCTCGGACTAAAAAATTTTTTTATCACAGCACAGTGCCTAGCCGAAGTTACCCGATACTCCCCTTTTTGGATCGGGTCAGGTTCCGCCTCAGCCCCTGAGGTGCTCATCTCCAAAGTACAGTAAAGAGTACCCGACTTCTTCCCCTGGGGGACTCTGATCCGGCGACGGTATGGGTCATCCCTTTCTCTAAGAGAGATTTCTCTCATTCAGAGACATTTCCTAGACCTAGGCAACTGCCCAGTCTGTTAATTCCCCTTTCTTTTTATCAGGCTTTCTCCTGTTGAGCAGAGCCTTGCAGCAGCAGAAGCGACTTTCTACCAGGTTGGAACTTAGGTTCCTACTTCCTTGCTTGCTTTAATGTAAGAGGTGATTTTCTCCTTCATGATGGAAGGTCAACTAGGTCTTTTTTCTGAGGTCGCTTCTCAGATATTCACACCTTTGGTTCCTGCACACTGGTCCATGCCAGTCGCTCACGAAGCTATCCTCTCCAAGTGCGTAATGGAACTAGAATCCTTTCCTACTCCCTTCAGGGAGGCCAGAGTGGGTAGTGCCTCACCGCATTGAGTCACTGCCTCTTTCAGTCACTTCAACAAATGGGTTAGCACTAACTTGGTCCTGCCGTGTCCCTCCTCGATGCACATTTACCTCTATTTGCCTTAGAAATCCAGTCCGTTTTTTTCTGTCGGAATGTTTTTTTCTGCAGTGGACATGTCCTCCTGTACACTTTTTCCTTTCTTCCCTGAGTTCAGAGACTGCTACTACAGTTGTACACAAAGGGGCAAAATGATTCCTTTTGGAATATACAGTGGGTAGGATCTGGTTCTACTAGACCACCACAAGAAGCTTCTAAGTCGTGCTTGGCCTTCCATCGGGAAGGTTCCTGTGGCTAAGTGGAGACCATTCTCCTTGATGGGCTAACCCCCACCTGAACCCCCTTGCTCACCAAGTAAGGGGTTCAAGTGCTCCTGGACCTGTTGTTTACAGGTCAGCCATACTTGATAGTGGGGGTTTCCATCTGCACTTTCCGGTCTACCCTGAACCAGTAGACTTTACCTCCAACTCTTTCAGTTCCTGAGGTCCCTTTACGTTACATTAGTACATGTCTTTGACACTATTAATTCTGGTCCTAGACCAAATTGTGATGCCAGGTTCTTGCCACTCTCCTAGAGTGGTTGCAGCTTCCTGGCAGACTTTCATTTTATGCCCGTTGCAGTCGTCTGCAAAGTGGTAAATTACAACTCGAGCGCTTATCTTGTAAGCACTATGTTCTAGATGCTCTTTCCAAGACAGCTCTTTTTATTAGCGGGACAGTCCTTGGCTGTCCTTTCTGAGTGGACCCTATCTCCTACCACCCTACTCAGGGTTATTGGTTTTAGCTCGGTACTTTCCCACTAGTGTGAATGAGTGATAGAGACTTAGTCCAGGAAGATATGGAAATTACGTATTTACCATAATTATTGATCTTCTTGGACAGTCTCCATCACTCATTCACACGCCCACCCACCATCCTCTGGATTCACTCGTTTTCTTTCCTGGTCTTCATGGTCCTATGGTTCAGACTGTGAGGACATTGTTCTTCGACCTTTCTTGCAAAAGAGGCCATCTGGGCCTTCTCAGGTCGGGAAACTCAGAGATGAGTTATTCTCATTAGTTACGTTGCACCTCCTCGATCAAAAAGGTACTGAGGCGGTTGTAGGGTCGACGCCGAGATAGCCTACACAGGCATGAGCTAGTCTCGTGGTATCGCGCATGCGTGGTTCTGTCTCGGCGCCAACCCTTCAGAAAAGTTTAGGCTCCCGCTTGGTCCTAGCGGCTCCGGCGCTATCCCCGCTAGTGTGAATGAGCGATGGAGACTGTCCAAGAAGATCAGTAATTACGGTAAGTACGTAATTTCCATTTTTAGGCTCATCCACTGCTCTCAGTATACCTGGTAGCATGACATTTATATCTTTAATTGTTGCCCCACTGTAGCTGCAGCTTGTCACATTTAGTTTGTTACATTTTGTTGAGTATCTATCAGCAGGGTTCATTTTTGGGTGGGGGATTGGGACAGTTGACACACAGTTTTTTTTAGTTTGACCCACCTTTTCTTCTCTATAGGGGACAACCTGTTCACTGTTATAGAGGTTTTAAACTGCTGTTTTATGAATCTGCTTGGTTGAATAATATGACCCATTGTTTTCTTTTTATTTGACCCTTCCTTTTTTTTTCCCCAAGGTTTTTTTCTCCCCCAAACCCTGGCAGAGGCTTCAGCCCTCCGAAGAAGGACTCTATCTTGGGTTCTGCTGCTCCTGTGCTTGCCAACCCCAGTGATTCTCCCACAGCTTGCCACCCGTGGCGGGGCCAGGGAGGTGGTGCCCCCTTCCCCCGGAGACCCAATCTAGAAGTCGGGGTCAGCCCTCGGGTATGGTGGACTGTCATGGAGCACTGCCAGGCTCCTTTTTTTCTTTCTCCTTTTCTCCCATCCCCCTCCCTACCAACGTGATTACGTTGGAGCGTGGCTCATGGGAACGTAGAAGTTGATGGCAGATAAGGACCACAAGGCCCATCCAGTCTGCCCATTTCTTTTTCTGCCTTATGAATGTGCCATCGGCCTTTGCTCTGTCATTGGCCTATCTATTCATACTCATCTGTATTGCTCCCTTATGCCTATCCCATGCCTGTTTGAAGCCCTGCACTGTATTCATAGCCACCACTTCCTGAGGTAGGTCGTTCCATGCATCCACCACCCTTTCTGTGAAAAACAACTACCTCACATTACTCCTTAATCGGCCTCCCTCTAATCTCATGCTGTGTCCTCTTGTCCTGCTATTTTTCTTATATTGAAACATGTTAGACTCTTTCACCTTGTTAATGCCCTTAAAGTGTTTGAATGTTTCGATCATATCACCTCTCTCCCTCCTTTGCTCTAGGGTATACATAATGAGCTCCGTTAATCTGTCCTCATATGTTTTCTGATGCAGTCCCTGCACCATTTTGGTTGCCCTTCTCTGGATTGCCTCAATCTGGTTAATGTCCTTGTGAAGGTGTGGCCTCCAGTACTGCACACAGTACTCCAGATGGGGCCTAACCTGTGTCTTGTAAAGAGGGATTATTACCTCCTTCTTCTGACTTGTGATACCCCTACTAATACACCCCAACATCCCTCTAGCCTTACCTACTGCTTTAGTGGTCTGCTTGGATGACTTCAGGTCATCTGTGATGGTGATGCCCAAGTCTCTTTCTTCCCCTGTGACTGCCAGCAACTCCCCTCCCAGCCTATAGGTGGCTTCAGGGTTTCTCTTCCCTATGTGCATGATCTTGCACTTCTTTCCGTTAAACCCCAGTTGCCACTCTTCTGACCATTTTGCTAGTTTATCCAGATCTTTTCTCATTCTGCCCACCCCTTCTGGATAATCTACTCTGTTGCAGATCTTGGTGTCATCTGCAAACAGACAAACCTTTCCCTCCAGCCCTTCTGCAGTGTCATTGATGAAAATATTGAAGAGGACTGGCCCCAGGACTGATCTCTGAGGTACCCCCACTTGTGACTTGCATCTCTTCTGACTGTAGACCGTTTACCACCACTCTCTGTTTTCTGCCCGTCAACCAGTTTGCCACCCAGTTGACTAACTTCTGACCCACCCCGAGCCTACCCAGCTTATTAATCAATCTTCTGTGTGGAACTGTATCGAAAGCTTTGCTGAACTCAAGGTAGGCGACATCAGCTGCTCCCCTTTGGTCCACCGCTCTGGTTATCCACTCAAAGAAATCTATGAGATTAGTTTGACAGGACCTTTCTTTTGTAAACCCATGCTGTCTTGGATCCTCTGCTCATATGGATTCCAGGTGTTGCACTATCCTTTCCTTAAGGAGTGCCTCCATAATCTTGCCCACTATTGAGGCAAGACTGACTGGTCTGTAGTTCCCTGCCTCCTCCCTGCTACCACTCTTGTGGAGCAGGATCCCATGAGCTCTTTTCCAGTCTTCTGGGATCTCTCCTGTGCTCAGAGGCTCACTAAACAGTTCTGATAATGGCTCTGCTAATTCCACCCTTAGCTCCTTTAGTACCTTGGGATGTATGCCATCAGGTCCCATTGCCTTGTCCACCCTGAGCTTATTGAGCTCTTGTAGGGCCCTTTCTTTTTTTTTTCACTTTATCTTTTTATTGAAATTGAATACATTAGAAAGTACATAAACAGTGAGAGAATGTCCTCCATATGAAATACAACGGGAATCACTTAGGAAAAACACATTATGTGAGATAAATACAATGAAAAACCTTATGAATGCATAATCATGATAAAATTTAAGATTAGCTATATTATAGAAGGTGAATAAAGGGGTTACAGCCATTAAAGCATTGTGGATTCAGAAATGGGGGAAGGTAATCAAATACAGGATAAATGCTGGAACAAGCTATAGTAATGCATTCAATAAGTTACCAAAAGTGATACCTATGGGGATACAAAAAATATATATATATACAGAAGAGGAGGAGTAGAAATAAAGAAAGATATACAATGAGAGATAGGGAAAAAGCAAGGAAAAAAGAGGCTAGAGAAGAGAGAGAGGAGAGATATATGTGCACAAACGTATCAGAGAATCCCTAATATAGGGGACCCTTTCTTTTGTGAAGGGACTAGTGCACACCTCCCTCCCCCCGTGTCCATGGTGCTGAGCTGTAGGCCGTGCCCTACCTTCTCTTCAGTAAATACTGAGCAGAAGTATCTATTTAGGATAAATGCTTTTACGTGGTCCTCCTCCTCACATGTCCCCTTATCCCCTTTGATCTTAGCAATATCCCCTCTGGACTTTCTCCTTTCACTAATGTATCTATAGAAAGTCTTGTCACCTTCTTTTATTGTTTGTGCTAGTGTTGCCTCGGTTTGGGCTTTTGCCTGCCTTACTGCCTTCCCTGCTTCCTTTAGGGAAGTTTGGTATGCCTCCCTATCTTCATTCTGCTGCGTTCCCTTATATTTCCTGAAGGCCAGCCTTTTGGCTCTGACCTTTTCTGCTACTGTATTTGAGAACCAAAGTGGTTCCCTTCTTCTTTTACACTTCCTTTTCTGTCTAACACAATGGGATGTTGCTTCAAGTATTGCATCCTTAATGCTTGCCCACTTTGCCTGTACCCCCTCACCTGTGTTTCTTTTTGCCAGGGCTAGCTTAACACTGTTGGCTATCTTATCAAAGTCAGCTCCTCTGAAGTTCCATATTTTTGCCTTGGAATGGAATGATTTAGTTCTAGTGGCCAAATTGAACCATTCCATCTGATGGTCACTGGCCCCCAGGTGACCTTCTACCTGGAGATCTGTGATCCTTTCCCTGTTAGTCAGTACTATATCTAGGATAGCCCTATCTCTTGTGGGTCGTTGTACCAGTTGTTTGAGGCCTTCCCCCTTCAAGGAATCCACCATATGTCTAGTTCTGGCAGATGTTCCTGCTGGTATTGACCAATCTGTATCTGGCATGTTGAAGTCTCCCATTATCAGAACCTCCCCTTTAGCTGTCATACTTTGTATATCTTTTAACAGTAATGTGTCTATGTTCTCCCCCTGGTCTGGAGGCCTGTACACAACCCCAGTTCGTATTGGCTGTCCCATTTCCTTTTTCCAGGGTGACCAACAGTTCTTCTGGCTCCTTATGTGTATTCTGAATTTCTGTAGATTTGATAATTTCATTGACATAAAGGGCCACTCAACCCCCCCATTTTGCACCTCGGTCTCTTCTGAACAGTACATAGGCAGGTACTGACCTGTATCGCCCTCCAGTCACCACCAGAGGGCGATCAGCGGGTGTGACGACATGGCACCTTCCCCCCGAGATAGGAGAGTAGTCCTCCAAATGTTCAATCCTGTCTCCCCCTGCCTACCCCAGGTGGCCTGGGCTCATTCCCAAACCCAGGTCACCAGCATGACGCGAGGTGTAGCAACCAGCGCTTCAACCTCCAACGCCACTAGGCCAGCATTGACCCTTACTTTTTATACCCAGTGGGTCAGTGTCCCTTATAGATAAATATCTGAAATTAACCCTGTGTCAGTAATCTGATCATTGAGTCACCTAGAAAATAAATCTTTCATGTGTGACATTTACATCTTTGGTTACCCTATTTAGTGTGGTAGTTTGCATGATGTCTTCTCTCACACCCATGGGGCCAGACGCTTCAAAGACATTAGTCATATTTTCAGTGGGATTAGAAGACTGATTTATTTCCTCCAAAGATGTGGTAGTAGAATTTATACTAATTGGGGGGGTGCAACCAAAGATAACGTCTGTCCTATTGTACTAGTATTAGGGAGGGAGGTATGTGTTACATTGTTGGGTTTTGTAATTGATTCATTCACACTAGTTTCTTATTCAGCAGGGTCAAGGGAGCTTAATGGGTTGAAGGTGTTTAGCAGAGGTAGTGCAAAATGTTCAGGTTTCCTGCCTTTCTTTGCCGCTCTTCTGCGCTGTGTTTGGTACCATTCATCGTCACTATAGCCAGTAGTGTCTTCCTTCCTATTTCTTTTTTTATTTCCAATATCATTAGTCATTGCACTTGTGTTTGCATTAATCAACACTGGGACATTTATTGTATTAGAATTGTTTTGTTTTGTTACATTATGCTCTGTACACTGAACCCTCAAGGAAAGCTGCAGTGGGGCTTTTCCATTACTTATTTTGGAATCTTGTCTTCTGCTAGTTTTTTGGCCATATCTGACTGGCTGTGTTCAACAGCTGATAATCTAATATCTATGGCGGATAGTTCTTTAATCATAGCCTCATTTTCCAAGCATTTAGTGCAGGAATATGGCATTTTTGGTGGGGGGGGGCACACAAGCAACATTTGATCCCCACCTCTCCCCTCCAGGGTCCTGATAGTATCTGCCATTATTCCACAAGATTCTATACTTTAATATATTTTAAGAAGATTTACCTTCTGCTGGTATAAATATGCTGAATCTTTGTTATATCTTCCCACAGCTCCCGCCAAACACGCTAAACATGCACCAGATGCGCGTCTTTGCGCATGTTTCAGCGCGTGATGACCATGTGCACGTCCCACCCATGCTTGCTCTGCTCGCACAAAACGCTCATTTATATCCTAGAACCTTGAAGCGTGGATACAGATCATGTGACCCATTTCAGTGCTTCAGCCACCCGCCCACTTAAACAGCTTCTGTAATGTTGCGCAAAGTAATTCTCAAGTCTTCGCAGATGCCCTGGTGGTTTTTGGCGGAATACCACAAAGCTGTGCTCCCCCAGTAATCCATGGCTCATCTGGTGAATAAAAAATCTCATAAAATAGACACTCTGGGGAAGCAGGTGTTTGCTGCTGCTACCTTGGGCATATAGCTAGTTACCGGGGCCATTTCTCTCAGTATGAGTATTTCCCCTGGCATTCACTCAAGGCAGCAGTCGAGAGCCTCACAGAGTCTGGCACTAGTGCAGAGCTTCTTCAGACCATTACCAGAGGCATAGAGTCCAATCATCAGCAACTGAAAGCTGCTGTGGTCACCTTTGACACTGTCTCTAGGGCATCAGCGGCTGGGATTTGTATCTGGCGACACTCCTGGCTAAGGACTTCAGGCTTCACAAATGATGCTTAGCAGAGAGTCATGAATTTCCCCTTTGATGGTGTTAATAAGGGAGAGGGGAGGTGGGCAGAGGGAGACAGTGAAAAGGCAGAGATACTGAATGAATACTTTTGCTCAGTATTCACAAAAGAAGATGAGGAAGAGTTACCTAAACCTGACAATAGAAGCACTCTGGGTAGGGGGGGTTGACACCAGTCCATTTACAGAAGAAAGAGTCCTGAAAGAACTCCTAAAACTCAAGGTGGACAAAGCAATGGAGCCTGACAGGATTCACCCCAGAATCCTAAAAGAACTAAGGGAGGATCTAGTGACACCACTGACCACACTTTTTAACAAATTATGGGAGGATGGGGTGGTACCTGAGGACTGGAGGAGGGCAGATGTGATTCCAATTCACAAAAGTGGGAGCAAGGCAGAAGCAGGAAACTGCAGACCTGTAAGTTTGACTGCAGTGGTAAGGAAAATGATGGAATCACTTCTGAAAGAAAGAATTGTTGAGTACCTAGAGGCCAGCAGGGCACAGGACCCAAAGCAGCATGGATTTACAGCAGGAAGGTCATGTCAGATGAATCTAATAGATTTCTTTGACTGACCAAAGTAATAGACCAGGGAGGGGCTGTGGATATGGCCTACCTAGACTTTAGCAAGGCATTTGACACAGTCCTGCACAAAAGATTAATAATCAAGTTAGCCAGCCTGGGAGTGGGTCCCAGGGTGGTAGCCTGGGTAACAAACTGGCTGCAAAACAGGACACAGAAGGTAACAGTGAATGGAACACATTCCGAAGAAAGGGGGTCACTAGTGGAGTACCTCAGGGCTCAGTACTAGGTCCAGTCCTCTTTAACAACTTTATAGGTGACATTACAGAGGGTCTGGAAGGAAAAGTATGCTTCTTTGCAGATGACACAAAGATCTGTAACAGAGTTGATACACAAGGGGGTAGAAAGGATGAGAAGGGACTTGGCAAGGTTGGAGGAATGGTCATCACATATGGCAACTTAGATTCAATGCAAAGAAGTGCAAAGTAATGCACCTGGGAAACAAAAACCCAGGAGAAGAGTACACAATAGCAGGGGAGGTACTAACAACAACAAAAATGGAAAGGGACCTGGGAGTAGTCATATCAGATGATCTAAAGGTTGGTAAGCAATGTGAGAAGTCAGTAAGGAGAGCCAGGGGGATACTGAGATGCATAGGAAGGGGCATCACAAGTAGAAAAAGGGAAGTGGCTATCCCTTTGTACAGACAATTGGTGAGACCCCATCTGGAGTACTATGTGCAGTTTTGGAGACCTCATCTACGCAAGGACATAGACAGGATGGAAGCAGTCCAGAGGAGGGCAACTAAAATGGTGCAGGGTCTGCATCAGAAACCATATGAAGAGAGACTGAGAGAGCTTAATATGTATACCCTTGATGAAAGGAGGAACAGGGGGAACATGATAGAAACGTTCAAGTACCTGAAGGGAATCAACAAAGTCCAGGAGGGTAGCATCTTTCAAAAAGAGATGTGTAAGAACAAGGGGCACAATTTAAAGATAATGGGGGACGGCTCAGGGGTAATGTGAGGAAATTTTTTTTCACAGAGAGAGTGGTGGATGCATGGAATCGCCTTCCTGGGGAGGTTGTTGGGTCTAAAACAGTGGGGGAATTCAAACATGCATGGGACAGACATAAGGCAGTTGTAGTGGGGGGTGGCAGGAAATAGGCTGTTGGTTAACTAGAATCTGCAGCTTATCCAGTAGGTAGGGAAACGGGCAGACTGGGTGGGCCAAGTGGTCCTTATTTGCCGTCAAAGTCTATGTTTCTATCTGTTTGGCCCATAAGAGGAGCAGGCACTGGAGGCCACTCAAAAGACCAGGACTGCTATTAAGACTGCCAGACCAAGCCGGCCCGCCGGCGCAGCGGTTGGATTTCCGCTTACGCCCAGCGACCTGGGTCTGGAACGGACTTGGGTAGCTGGAGGGCTGGTTGGGGAGGAGGGATTGAGCGCCCAGCTGCTGCTCTTCTCTCACGGGGTGGGTGGGGAAGTCCTGGCAACACCGCCACCTGGGTGACCACAGGCGGAGGTGCAGCGACTGCACGAGGTAGGGGATGTCTGCCAGGAGCCGGGGCGCCAGGCACGCCGACGCGCCCCGCCCCCTAGGCTTCCCAGCGTGCGGACGCCCTGAGGGCGGGAAGAAAACCAGGAAGAGACTCGGTCGGACTTCCAATGGACGGAGCTCCTGGCCACGATCCCACACGCCCTACCGGCCAACAGCATCCCCGACGCTAAATTCAAGTCACGCTGGGTATAGGGCCCCACCCACTCCGCTGGGGGGTATAGCCAAGGTCTGGGGGATGGACTGCGCTGGTCGCCAGATAGCAGGAGCGGGACTAATCAGGCCGTTGGAGTCTCCTGAAGGAGTGGAAGTCCGGCGGTGAGGAGGTGGTATAAAAAAAAAAAAAAAAAAAAAGACTGCCAGACCAACTCCTGCCACCCCTCAGAGGGGCAGAAGCTGCAGAGAGTTCCATAACTGTCAGTCCTTTCACGGTAAAGGCCGAGGAGCTTTTAACAAGAACCAAACCTGTCCGCCGCAAAAGAAGATGCAGCAGAAGGCACAGGCCCCGAAAGTGCCCAGTACCACCCTCTGAAGACCTGGCCCATGTTCCACCTCAGCTGCTCAAGGTGGACTCTTCTTTGGTGGTAGGGGTGCGTCTGACTCGATTTTTCAACCAGTGGAAATTCATCGCAATGGAGAAATGGGTCCTCAGTATAATTTGAGAGGGATACTCTCTCAGTTTCACAGAGACTCCCCAGGATCATCCACCTAAGCGACAGCCCAAGCTGTTCACCACTCAGACCTCCTTGCTTCCGAGATTCGGGGCCTTCTGAACAACAGGGCAGTAGAAGAAGTTCCGCAGGCAGACTGGAACACAGGTTTCTACTCCTATTACTTCCTAGTTCCAAAGAAAACAAGCGGCCTACACCTTATTCTAGACCTAAGGAAGTTGAACAAGTATTTGTTCAAGGAAAAATTCAGGATGACAGGGTTTTAAATAATTGATTAGCAGTTTTTTTCTTGGGACAATACTAACTGTGCAGAAAGCATTTATATAGGTTTTCTAGAAGTGTTATGCTTGTTAAACACAGTGAGGCAAGTGCAATGCATTTTCACAATGTTTTAGAACTTTTATGAGCAAAACGCTAATCAATTTTTAGAGTTAAATAAAACCCTGGAATGATCTCGCTGGGAACGCTACTGGCTCTCATTCGTCAGAAGGACTGGTTGACGTCTCTGGACATGCAGGATGCCTACCAACATGTTCCGCTATACCCAAGCCACCACAAGTACCTACGCTTTGTAGCTCTGGATCAGCACTACCAGTTCAGAGTCCTGCCCTTTGGGCTGTCCTTGGCACCACAAGTCTTCACAAAGTGCTTTGCAGTACCGGCAGTGCATCTCAGAAAACTCAACCTTCAGGTGTTCCTGTACCTGGACGATTGACTCTTGGTGAGCCCTTCCAGGCAGGGGACACAGGAAGCAGTCTCCACAGCTTCCAAGTTCCTCACCTCCATGGGGGTACTACTGAACCTGGATAAATTGCAGCTTCAGCCCTCCCAACAACTTCTCTTCATAGAAGCTCTTCTGGACACCTCCAGAGCAAAAGGTTTTCTTCCTGAAGACGGGGAACGACATTCTCCATATGGCTCGCTTCATCAAAGAGAACAACTCAGTTCAAGCTCTCTCGATGCAGTGGATGCTAGGCCTTATGGCATTGTCCATATTCACGGTGCTTCTAGCCCGCTTACACATGAGGACCACTCAGTGGATGCTCAGCACTCAGTGGTCTCCAACCACGCATCCGCTGTCCTTCCACATGAGGGTGACAGAGCCTCTAACGAGGTCTCTCACCTGGTGGACTCAGGAGGACAACGCTCTCTAAGGTTTCCCCTTTTCCCCACTGGAAACACAGATCTCCATCACCATGGATGCATCTCTGACCAGTTGGGGAGCTCACTATCAGGACCTCCACACCCAGGGTCTATGGAGCCGGAAGGGGTCCCATCTTCACATAAATGTCTTAGAGATGAGAGCTGTTCTTTACACTATCTGAGCCTTGAAGGATGTCCTCTGTCACAGAGTAATTCTCCTTCAGATGGACAACAAGGCTGTGATGTACTACATCAACAAGCAGGGGGGAGTGCACTCTTACCCTCTGTGCAGAGAAGCTATGATAGTGTGGGAGTGGTGTCTCGAACACAGGGCCCTGATCCAGGCAGTCTGCCTGATGGGAATCCAAGTTCCACATGCACAGCACTAAAAAAAGAGAAGTATGCTCAGATGTAGGTAAGAAAATGCAGTTTAATTACGGGCAGTGGTACACAGCCCTACCCCAGCGCTTCGGTGTGAACCTTCATCAGGGGGTCCACACTTCTCTTTTTTCGAGTGCCGTGCGTGTGGAACTTGGTTTATTTTGGGGTAACAACCCTTCACCAAAGCACCTCCCCTATTCCACATGTCTCACAGTATCCACCCTGTGAATTTTGGAACTGCCGGGATTCCAGAACGATCTAGCGGACCGCCTCAGCAGAACGGAGGCAGGTCGACACGAGTGGTCACTTGACTGAAGCGTTCTGCAGTCGCTGTTCGAAGAGTGGGGCATTCTGGACCTGGACCTTTTTGTGTCCCCACTCAACGCAAAACTGTCTCTATTCTGCTCCAGAAATCCAGAACCTGGCGCTTTTTGTCAGGATGCATTCAGTCTGCAGGGACAACATGCTCTCTATACGCATTTCCTCCTCTTCCCTTAATTCAGAGGTTACTGCTCAAGTTAGAGGCGCAGGTGGGCAGCATGATTCTCATCCCCCATACTGGCCTCCGTCAGATATAGTTTCTGTTAATCAACAGATTATTGGAAGTCCCTCTGAGACAACTTTCCATACAGACGGACCTCCTGATACAAGGTCCAGTGGTCCATCCCAACCTGCAGTCCCTTCATCTTCATTCCTGGGCTCCAGAGGAGATAGAAGGGTAGGTTTAACATCTCAGAGGATCTCAGAAATCCTCTTAGCCACGTGCAAGCCACCCACTAGGAAGACTTACATGGCAAAGTGGAAACTGTTTTCCATTTGGTGCGCAAAGTCCACCCTGGACCCCTTTGTTTGCCCACCAAGTAAGGTGTTAGAGTACCTCCTACACCTGTCGAATGCAGGACTGCAATACTCTACAGTAAAGGTGTACCTTTGCATGATTTCTGCCTATCACGAGCCAGTCCAGAATATGTCGGTGGCTCAGTTACCGTTAGTCAAGAGATTCCTTTAAGGTATGCTGCACACTAGGCCACCAGTCAGGAGACCTGTGGCTGTGTGGGATATCAGTCTTGTGCTAAACACGCTCACCCGTAAGCTTTTTGAGCCTGTAGCAACCTATGACTTGAAGTTTCTGACCTGGAAGACAGCATTCCTAGTGGCCATTACCTCCACTCGCAGAGTATCTGAAATACATGCCCTGGTCACAGACCCCCCCTTACACAGTACTGGAGAAACAATGTTTTATATCTCCCAAGCAGCACAGGGCATGCACTGATTTCTTCTGCATTTCTTTTAGACAAGGTCACACCTGAAAATAGGCACTTGGCTGTCTAGTTTGCTTACCCAGTTAACAAAAGCAAATAAATAAATAAGATAAAAAGGCACATATCCGGCCCTTGGAAAGAGATGGGCTGCCAACACAGAGAAACAGCGCAACCTCCCCTTGCCTTTACAATAGATTGGTGATTTCCAGCAGAAAAAAACAGCCCAAAAATCATCCCTAATTTAAGAAAACACTGAGGCAGTCATCAGCAATCTACGTGCTATAAAGCACACTTTTCCCTTGCTTTTGGAGGTGCACATGGGTACCTTTCAGTCCACAGAGTGCCACCACGGTGGGGGGGGGGGGGCAACTAATGCATTACTTTATTGGAGTCCCTTGTTACAGTAAGTATTTTTAAAAGGCCTGTTAATATTTATTCACTTGTTTGGTGAAATCACAGCACATGCTATGTTTCAAGACATGCTCCTACCGTGACACTAAGCTATCTGTTTACATGGTGCACTTTCTCTATTGCGGGGCAGGTTTCACATAAGACATTACTTTACAGATGTCTAATGTAGTTTCATGTGTGACGCTCTGTATACCTGGCCTACTGCTCTTGATTGCTGCAAAGTTAAAAGAATAAGGGTAATAATTATTGTGTTTACTGTTCGTCAGCCATAAAATTCCCCATTAAAAATCTGTAATGTCTTATGAAAAACTTGCCAGGTAATGAAGTGCATCATATAAACTGATAGCTTAATGTCACAGTAGAAGAATGTCCTGAAACATAGCATGTGCCATGATCTCACCAAACAAGTGAATAAATATTAACAGGCCTTGTAAAATATCTTCTGTAGTAAGGAACACCAATAAAGAAGTTACAAAAATGTGACAAGAAAAAAAAATCTTACTGGACTGTTACCCAATTTAAATTCCTTGCAGGTAACGTGTCTGGCACTGCTTCATTTTAATAATGTGAGCCCCAGCAGTGTGTCCAGGTAAATCAAGGGGGACCGAGGAGCAGCCGCCAGTCACGGCCTATGTGAGTATGGTGGCCGAGTAGCAGATGCCGATCGTGACCTATTTGAATATTTGGGGGGGGGGACCAAGTAGCTGCCACCTGTTGTAGTAAAGGGTGCTGAGGAACAGCTGCCGATCACAGCCCATGTGAGTATGGGGGAACAGATTAGCAATCACTGATCACAGCGTGTTTGAGTATTGGGGGCGTGAAAGTGTCAAGGAGCAGCCACTGCTCGCAGCCTTTTTGAATATTAAGGGGTAGAGGAGAAGCCCCCGGGTATGGCCTATTTGAATGTGGGGGTGTCAGGGAGCAGCCGCCTACTGCGCCTTTTGAGTATGGGGTGTCGAGGAGCAGCTGCCGATCGTGGCCTATTTGAGAATGAGAGGATGCCAAGGAGCAGCCACTGATTGTGGCCCATTTGAGTATGGGTGGGGGTGCTAAGGAGCAGCTGCCAATCATAGGGAGCCAGGAGTAGCCACAATGGATCACAGTCTGTTTGTATGGGGAACCGAGGCAACCACTGACCCAAAGAAAGGCCGTAAGAGGCATCACCAAAAATAGGTATGTTTATTTTACTTAGGAATAAGACACAGTCTTCTGAGACTGAGTCTGACACGACTCAGACAGTGATTGCATGTGATAAGGCTCAATGTGATGTAGTTCAGGCCATGTCCGGAGTTGGCCTGGAAGTCAGACAGCAAGAGAAAGACTTAATTTAGAACCAAACCAGCTACAAAAATAAAACAGCTTTGTTTGGATAAGGGATGGCTGTGTTTTGTTTATAGTCTAGAGGTGGCTAGGGGTAATTGTTGCTGCTACTGTACTTACTACCGCTTACTGTGTGAGGCTTCAGAGTAGTTCTCATATAGTAACTGCAGTAGTAACATGGGTAAAACACCTTGTCCAGGTTCCATAGGCTCTTTAATAGTAATTCCAAGAAGTCTGTTCTGACTTTGTGCTACAGCCTTAAAAAGGAGTCTGAGAGACTTTCTGTGTTACAGTAGAGAAAGGAGTCCGAGCCTTTATACATAACAGTAGAAAAGGAGTCTGAGAATCTTTTAACAGTAGAGAGAAGGAGTCTGAGAACCTTTCTTTAGACAAAGCAGCTATGTTTCAAGGCTATGCAGGGGTGTACTTTAGCAGTACATATGACAGTCCAAAGGCACTCACCCATTGTAGCTTACTATATTCAGAAAATCAGGATGGATTCCAAGATAACATACAGAAGGATTTATTTGCTCATACCAAAAGTTGTCAAACCAGTGCATACAAATGTATTTCTTATTTATTTGACAATTGGTGACTGGGAAAGGCACACGGAGCTGGGGCTCATCTCCAGGTGCGACCTGGGAAGGGGAGCAAAGGATAAAAAAAACAGTACATAGCTTAAATAAGTACAGTGTTACAAGAAGTACAGTGCTACAAAAAGTACAGTGTTACAAGAAGAATGCAATGTCATAGCACACAAAGACCATTAAAGTGCAAAATTATCAAAGAAACAAAAATTGGCAGTTAAGCATTACACCAGATGTAAGTAGAGTGTTAAAGGGAAGGGAAGCAGGAGCAAGGGGGAAATGGAAGAAGTCTCAGTTGATGTCTGAGGGAGGAAGGGGAGGCACTGAAATGGAGGGAAGAGAGAAGTTGGTTCCAGAGTGAGGGGAGACAGTAGGTGAAGGCTGATTGGACAGCTGAGATATGGGGATGTGGCAGAGCAAATGTGAGATGTCCCTGGAGCAGAGAGAGTATGAGGCAGAGGGAACAGTGGAGAGGAGTAGGAGGTAGGAAGGAAGGGACCCAAACTAGTATTTAGGTATAAAGAAGTCAACAGTGCATCTGGCGATGGGATGGAATTGGAAGAATGGATAGTGATGAGTAAAGTGAGCAGGGATGAGTTTGAGAGGGTGAGTTGGTTGCAGAGCAACAGAAGGAGTTACAGAGGGTATCCAGTCTGGTCAGGGAGGTGGAGTGGGCAGACCCATTAAACCACGTCTGCATAGTCAAAGACAGGGAGCACCATTTTGGTGACAAGCTCTTGGTGAACCTCTAGAGAAAGAGAGTCTTTATTTCGGTACAGGGCACCAAGTTTAGGATGGAGCTTGGCATGGATGGCGTCTCTGTGGACAGAGAAGTCATGCTTGCTGTCAAGCCACACACCAAGGTACTTGAAGGAAGGAACCACTTCAAGTGGGGAGCCATCCAAGGTGGAGAAAATGGGCACAGAAGTCAGTTTGGCCAGTTTTTGGCTGTTACCAAAGGTCTTGGACACCATTTTTTAGTGTTGACCCAAAGTTGGTTAGACTGGAACCATCATAAGATGTTTGTGGAAAGTCTTGCTGTAGCAGACCTTACACATCAGTGATAGTGAGGTCAGAAGTGTAGATAAATGTGTCTTCTGCATATATGTGAGTTGGCACAGGCTGAAGGGAGGTCATTGAGGAAGCTGAAGAAGAGTATAGGACCCCTCACCTTCGGATGGGAAGAGGAGATGACAAGGTGCCACCTACCTGTACTTACAGTAGGCGGCCCATGAGATAAGAACGGAACCAGTTGACAGCAGCAGCTGAGAGTCCAGCCACACCCAGCTTTTTCAGAAGGAAAGGGTGAAGACACAGAGTCAAAGGCCTTAGCTAGATCGATAAAGATGGCTGCCGTGATGTGACCTTGATCCATCCCTGAACAGATGTAATCAGTTACATGCAGCAGAGAGGAGACAGTGACGTGATCTTTCCTAAACACTAATTGGTAAGGGGAGAGGAAATCAGAGAAGGAGAGAAAATCACAGAGTCTTAGGTGTACAAGCTTCACTTGCAACTTGGCAAGAGGGGGAGGAGGGAAATAGGCCATTAGTTACTGGAGGAGGAGGAAGGGTCCCCCCTTCTTTGTGTAGTGGTATAACATTGTCCAACTTCTAGGTCTGTGGGACCACACTGAGGGAGAAGGAGAGGTTGTAAAGGTGAGTCAGGGGAAATGCAATGGCAGGGGCAGAGATATGCAGAAATCTAGGATCAAATCTGTCTGGGCTAGACTTATTTAAATTCAGGGATTAACTTGCAGTCAGGGTCTCCTGGTGGTAACAGCAGAGAAGTGGAAGCCCTGGGAGGGAGGAAGAAGCATGGTATGAAGGAGTTGTGGAGGTGGGGAGAGGAAGGAGAGCACAAGTGGTGAAGAACTCATTGATGTGTGAAGCGACAGGGCAGGGGTCAGATATTGGTGAATCATGAATCAAAATAACTGAGGGTCTGGACTGGGTGGGGGTGGAGGTCAAAAAGGGAATGAATTACCTTCCAGAACTTCAAAAGTTTGGAGGTTGGTCCTGAAATATTGTGATTTGGCAGCCCTGACAGCCTTTGTACAGGAATTCCTACTAGATCTATACCTGAAGAGATCAGTAAGGGAATGGGAATATTTATAGCATGACCAGGCAAGGTCACGGGACTTGCACTGATCAGTAGTTTCAGGGGTAATCTGGGGTGATGATGGGACAGTACTCTGATTTTTTGAGCGGGATGTACTTGTCCGAGATTGAATAGAATTTAGAGTGAAACGAGGAAAGGGCAGTGTCGATGTCAGACGTGTATGTGGAAGGCTGTCCAATCTGATGCAGCAAGGTCACTCAGGAGGGCCTGAGTGTTGAGTGACCTGAGGGATGTGCAGCAGATGTGGTTTTGGAGAGGAGGGTGTCTGCCTTTCCTGATGCAGAACATTATGCAGTGGTTGCTGAATACGTCAAGTAATATCAGCTGCAACAATACAATGGGGACAGGAGGAAAGAACACAGTACAAAAGGGTGTGGTTTTGTGATTGTGGATTGAGCTGAGTAGGATCAGAGATAATGTATGTGAGATTTAGGGACTCAGGGCCAGATATTCAAACCTTTGCGCCTGGTGCAAAGCCGTAGTGCTGGAATAGCGCTAGGCTGCAATATTCAGAAGCCCTAATAGTGCTGGCGCCGTGTGGTGGCGCCCGGCGCTAAAGTAAATGTATGCAGGGTGGGGGTTAGGGAGTGGCCAGGAATGCCAGCTGTGCAGCATATTCAAGCAAGCGCCACCTACAGGCACTAGTGCGACCTGTAGCGCGGCACCAAATACTGCTGACAAAAAGCTGGCAGTAATGCGATTGTACCTCCCACTCCCCCATCGTGATCACAGACCTCCGGTAGCACGGAAAATAAGCATATTTCACTGGTGTTTTCGTGGTCCCTCCTACCCCCATTGCAATCTCAGACCCCTGGTATCACCGAAAATAGTTATATTTTCTCTGGTGTTCTAGTAGTCCCCACCCCCACCCTTGCGATCTCAGATCCCGGTAGCACTGAAAATAGGTATTTTCTCTGGTGGTTTAGTGGCCCCCCATCGTGATCTCATACACGGTGGTAAAGGAAATATGCAAAATTCCTGGTGATCTAGAGTTCCACCCCCCTCTATCCCCAACCCCGCAGCACTGCATAACCTGGTGGTCTAGTGGTCCACTAAACCAACTGCGAAATATACTTATTTACTTTGCTACTGGATTTCTGGGATTGCGATGTCGGGTGGGGGCACTACTACACCACCAGGGAAATAGACATATTTTCCTTGCTACTGGGTGTCTGGGATCATGATGGGGGGTGAGGGGACCACTAGACCACCAGGGAAACAGTGCATTTCTAGAGGCACCGGGGGTTGGAGAAGATGCTGGGGAAGGGGGGCAGATACACATGGGACCAGGGACCATGACAGCTGAGCAGGGCTGCCCAGCCCAGCCTGTCTGCCCAGGTCCCTATATATTGGATGGATGTGCTGCACAACCCAGTGGACCTACAGCTGATGTCCCCCCCCCCCGCACCAGGTTTGTCTTATGCCTGCCCCATGCATACTTATGTCCCCCCACTGAGTTACACCCACACCTGCTGTGGGCTGCCTCTGTTGGTGTGGGGTGGGGATCATCATCCAGGGCACGTGTTGCCACAGGTAGTGTGTGTGTGTGTGTGTGTGTGTGTGTGTCTAGCTATCTATCCATATATATATATATATATATATATATATATATTAGAGCAAAAACTCTGTTTAATGCATTAGTTAGGGTTGTTCCACAGCGATAAAGTGAGGAAATTCGCTGTTAGGGTTGAAAACCCCCTGCCCACCCCAACTGGCATTGGGGTGTGCTTTGGGTTCATCGGCCTAACTCTCACCCCATCACATGTGTAAAGCAGCAGAAGTATAGGAGAATGGGGTGAGAAGTTAGATCCGACGACCCCAATGCACACCCCAATGCCGTTGGGTGTGGGCAGGGTCCGGGGTTTTAACCCTAACAGCCAACTTCCTCACTTTTTGTCGCGGTGAACAACCCCACCAATGCATTAAACGGAGTTTTTGCCTCTAATTTCCTTCTTTGAGAATGATAACGCTAAATAGTCAATGTACGCGGGCGTGGAGCTGGGCCCACCACATGATGTCTTGAGGAATAGTAACAGGAACAGCAACGCAAACAGAGTGCTAACAGGCGACATGGTAAATGCAAGCGAATGAGAACAGAAAGGGTAACTATTAACGGGTGGCGTGATGGGAACGGTCTGCCACGTGATGTGTTGTCACATAGTAACATGGTGTCTGCAAACGGAAATTTCAATGGGCATGGTGACGCAAACTAAAACAGAAAGAGAAACAATACTGTAGACACAAATGGCAAAAAATAACAGAAACACAACCGAAAATGAAAACGCCAAGGATAACGCACATGGTGGTGCAGACGTCAACAGTAAGTGAAACAGGTACGAGACCGCAAGCAGAAAGGGCAACAGTAACAGTAATGTAAGCACACAGGCTGGTTTTCCCCAAAAGCTGCATAGAGAAAGACAGTGAGTACAAAGAATATATGCATAATAATGGATATCAGAGCAGAAAATGAGGACTTGGAATACTAAATAGGTTATATCTCAGGAACCGTACCACACAGAAAAACAATTTAAAACTCATATTATTTACAACTCTCCTAGCTAGCACTTTTCCGACGAAAAGTCTGTATCTCGCACCGTTTCCGAGATACGGGCCCTGAAAGGCGCGGTGAACGCCGTAATGTTATCGTATGGGGAAAAAAGAGAAGTTCGGAGTGGCATAACTTTGTCTCCCTGTAATATTTTTTTACCAAACCACTGAAAGGCACATCTGTGGGCTGTTGGCTGTCTTCCCTCCAAATTTCAGGAAAAAAGACCAAACCGTTATTTTGCAGCAGGGATCCAAAGGATTTCTATAATGCGTCGGGCACCGTAATATTATCCTGTGGGAAAAACCGTCCAACTTTGAGTGCGTAACTTTGCCACCGTGTAATATTTTCAATACAACACTGAAAGGCACATCTGTGAGATGTCGGCCGTTCCCTCAAATTTCAGCCTTAAAACTCCCAACGGTTCTTTTGCAGCGCAGTGCCAAAGAATCGCTGTCACTTCCACAGATGGAAAACTACTGTCTCTAATTTGAAAGCTTTTAAAAAGTTCGACACTTTCATGAGCACGAAAGTAATTTGTAGCATTCTTTTCCAGAAATTTGAAAAACATATTTCTGGGGTGTTTTACCATAAAATAAAGACATGGCAAGCATCCTCAGGGTCCGACTAGCTGAATACAAAAAAATTAGGTTGCTAGAGGGTCCCAAATTTAAATGCCAACCATTTTCTGATCACCAACTGAAAACAAAATGGCCGATTTGCGAAAGTAACAGGCCATTCTCGAAAGTAAAAATGCATTGCGACACTGTCGAACTTTTTGTTAACTTTTCCCATTGACTTATAATGGGAAACTGTTTTTTGAATAACTTTTGAACCGTTTAATATTTTTTCACCAAATCTTCGAAAGGCACATTGGAGACCCCGGCCGCACGTTCCATTGAAGATTTCGAGCCGGTGGCGCAAACCATGCGACCTGTAGGCGACCGTAGAATTCCAGAAAAAGCGTAAATGCGCCGCACAGATCACGCTATCAACTCTGCAGCCATATATCCCGACCAGCACGAAACTTGGCAGATCCCAAGGCCTATGGTTCTTGTTCGTATTCCAAATTTCAGCCAAATCCACAAATGGTTGCAAAGTTAAGGTGCAAAGTTTTGGGGTTTAACATAGAAATGGCTCCTCAACCTTAATTATGGTAGCACTACCGTGCTACCATAATATATATATATATATATATATATATATATATATATATATGTGTGTGTGTATATTTTGTATTTATTTATCTATATTTATAGATAGATATATATATACTGTATATTTATATATCTTTATCTGTACACACACACAGTATTATGTACTATTTGCAGTGCTGCAAAAAGAAAGTCATGTCAAACTAATCTCATAGATTTCTTTGTCTGGGTAACCAGAGTGGTGGACCAAGGGGGAGCAGTTGATGTCACCTACCTTGAGTTCAGCAAAGCTTTCAATACTGTTCCATGTAGAAGATTGACTAATAAGCTGAGTAGGCTCGGGGTGGGTCAGAAGTTGGTCAGCTGGGTGGCAAACTGGTTGATGGGCAGAAAACAGAGAGTGGTGGTAAACGGTATACAGTCAGAAGAGATGCAAGTCACAAGTGGGGTACCTCAGGGATCAGTCCTGGGGCCAGTCCTCTTCAATATCTTCATCAGTGACATTACAGATGGACTGGAGGGTAAGGTTTGTCTGTTTGAAGATGACACCAAGATTTGCAACAGAGTAGATGATCCAGATGGTGTGGGCAGAATGAGGAGAGATCTGGATAAACTAGCAAAATGGTCGGAAGAGTGACAACTGGGATTTAATGCAGAGAAGTGCAAGATCATGCACATAGGGAAGAGAAACCCAGAAGCCACCTATAGGCTGGGAGGGGAGTGGCTGGCAGTCACAAGAGAAGAAAGGGACTTGGGCGTCATCATCATGATGACCTGAAATCATCCAAGCAGACCACTAAAGCAGTAGGTAAGGCTAGAGGGACGTTGGGGTGTATTAGTAGGGGTATCACAAGTCAGAAGAGGGAGGTAATAATCCCTCTTTACAAGACACTGGTTAGGCCCCATCTGGAGTACTGTATGCAGTACTGGAGGCCACACCTTCACAAGGACATTAACCAAATTGAGGCAGTCCAGAGAAGGGCAACCAAAATGGTGCAGGGACTGCATCAGAAAACATATGAGGACAGATTTTTTTTTTTTTTTGCAATTCACTGTACTTTTAACCGAGCTGCCTGCCGCCCTCCAATCAGCTCGGTCACGGCTCTCCGGCTTCTGCTTCCCAAATCAGCCATCCCCCCCCCCCGATACCCCCGTGGCTTGCCTCACGGGGCCCACGGCAGGGCCAGATGCCACAAACGGTTCAGGCTGGGGTCTTGCCTGGGAGCACATCAGCCACGGCGGCTTCATCCATGGCGCCGGCAGCTCCGTTTTTCCCAGTTTTCCCCACCCCTGAGGAGGCGGAGACGGCAATGATGCAAGCGTCCGCCCCTCTCCCCCCACTTAAGTAAGCATGGCAGCAGCATGGTGTCCACCAGCCTCCGCTGAGCCCCATCGCTCGGTTGCTAACCCAACCCTCCCGGAGAAGGAGGCAGTCCGTCAGGCGCTCAATCCTTCTCCCCCGCCTGACCCTCCGGCGACCGGGTCCGTTCGAACCGGTGGCGGCGTCATAACAGAAATCCCACTGCTGCGCCAGCGGGCGGCTATATGAGGACAGATTACGGAGTTTAGTTTGTATACCCTAGAGCAAAGGAGGGAGAGAGGTGATATTTATTTATTGAAATGTTTCACCAGGAAAGATACACTAAGCAGCTTAATGCTCATCTCACCGTCCTGGGGGAAGGGGTAGAGGGATAACAGTAGTAATGACAATTCATACAGCAATACAGAGGTGCTAATAAATGCGGCAATACAGTGGTACAGAGGTGGGATTAACATTCATTATAAAATGATAAGAAAAAATCTAGACATCTCATTGGCCAAGAGACATCAGCTGACTGCACATTAAATCTCTTTATACGTACAGTCATCCTGGTCCTAAACCACATCACACAATGAACAAATCAGTCCTCCTGCAGCCAGAACTGCTTTTCCATCACAAACATGGCTGCTACCTTTACACTGTAAAAACCTTCAACTGGGCCCTAAAAATAAAACTACCTTAAATAAAAAATAAAACAAATTAATTAAATGTTGTTTCCCTGATCATCACACACTCCTTACACACCTTAACAAATTAGAATCATTAAGTATTGTTTATAATTTTCAGTACAACGGTTTCTTTACTAACAGTGAAAAATCCCCCTTCTGTCTTTACCTGCTTATCAGGGAAATCTCTTCTGCTTGCCCTGACAGTGAGATAATTGAGTCTGTGGCTTAAAGCTTCCAACTTTCCAAGGTCTAAAACTGGGACTGTCCATCCTGACCATGACCACCCCCCACCATGTCACTCCCACAGGCACCGCTGCAGACAGTGCTGCTCAAGATTGCATTTTGCTGCTTGCTCTGGCCGTGCCACTCCACAGTAACACCAGCAGCAAACATCCAGATTAAAACAATACATCATTTTGCTGCAGCAAGTTCCAAATCATGATGTACAGAAAGTTCATTAGAAGCAAACCTGCATTAAATTGTGATCAGACATTCGAGCTGCATGAACTGTTCCTCCTGACAGTCCTATCCAACTCGCCTACACTCACCTCATTTCACTTCGGTGACTCCCACCACCACACCAGATTGTTTTCACACACTTCCCTACAGCTGATCAGGTTCAGGTACCTTGGTTCACTGCTGCTGGTCTCTTCTCTGTCTGGAGTCCCGCTACTACCCAATCTAATCTAACAGGAAGGAACATGCTTTACTGTGCTCCCACATACATGCTTGTGGTGCAACACTGGCGCAAGTTGCAAACTGCTGTCCAGCCCGAGTAGCACCACAGTGGTGCTGAAATAACTGTCACTCATGGATTAGCAGCCAGCAACAAAAGGGACAAAACTGAGACAAGTAAGCAAAAACCAGGACAAAAGTGACATTTTGCAAAACTTGTGGGGACACTGGGACATGCTGCCTAAAATAGGGACTGTCCTGGGAAAATAGGGACTGGTAGCTTTACTGTGGCTCTAAAACAGGCCTTTGTTGTCTATGTGTACAGAATGTCAGGAGAGTAACATTCTACAAGTGGAATAGAGTAGAATTTTGAATTCCTGTATTCCATGGTAAACATTCCATGATAAACATTCTATATCTTGAATGTGGGGAAAAACAGAAAACAAAAAACAGGATGAAGAAAGTAGGCAATACAGTAATACTTTATAAACAAAAAGAAAAGGTGGGAAAACACAGTTAAATAGGCAGAGGCAGGCCCAAAGTGCCTAAATACATTGCTAATGTTAATAAAAGCATGTACATTTGAATCTTGTATAGGAGTTTTCAGTTGAAATCTACCCTTCTTGCCCACCAAAAAAAAGACAACCTGGAAGTTTTTTTTTTTTACTAACCTTTCACCTCAATCCTATAGCAGTTTTCCTTTTATGTACTAGACCACAGCACATAAGTAAAACACAAAAATAAAGAGAAGGTTGCCTTCAATTAGACTATATAACTACAGTGCAATGAAAATTAAGTTTTAAACACCGCTTATGTCTTACAAATGTACAGATGTTACAGTGCATTTATATGATAAAATTTACATGTGACAGAGAAACTATTTATTTTCAACCAGCTCTACTAATAAATACTTTTACTGCAAAGTACTGTACTAGTTAATCTATTGCTGACATATCCTATTTTATACATTAATAGGGACTACTTTTTTCAGTTTTTAGATGTTTTAGAGGCAATGTATTGTACACTCTTTTGAAAATAGTACATAAGTTTTAATCCCTATCAGAGTACATCAAACTAATTATTTTATGATGGTGGGCCATTTTATAAGTGTGATAAGCTACTCTAGGGTGTGCATTAAAGGATTTTAAAGCACTTCCCAGGGGCGTAAGGACACTCGGCTTTCAGCCTCGTGCCTTAGCACACTCCTGGGGCGTGCGTTAAAATGCTATAATTAATGGGTTTCGCTTTTTTACATTGACAAAACCGTGTATTAAATACCGTAACACCTGAGTAGGTGTTACGGCATTCACGCGCCTGCTTCCAATCGAAATCGAAAGTACAATGTGGCTCCAGACGTTCAAAAACATTCTGCCTCTCAAAAAATACACTTAACAATAAACACTCACTTCATCAGCCACTATAAAACGAAAGCACATTTTCTTCTTTCCACTGACTACCTAGATTTCTCCCAAATCTTTCACCTCTCCCCCTCCCTCTGAAGATCACAAGACTCCACTGCCAGGCAACACGTAGCAACAGCCGTAGCAGCGTAAAAAAAAACAACAGCCAGGCGGAAGATTCAAACGGACGTTTTTTCTTCTTTCTATTTGCAGTAAAAGCAAATGAAATTCAAGTTCTAACAGTTAATTTAATATTGCTACTCATTACAAAGTACTCTGCCTACCAAATAAAGAAAATCTATCACGCAAGGTACGACTGTCTGCATTTTATTTATATTCAGATCTCTTAATGAGAAGAAAAAGCAAAACCCCTTGAATTATATAAAACAAAATATGGGGTGTAGTGTGTTTAACTCGAATTTAACACACACCCTTGTTGTTGGATGTCTATCAAAAACCCCTCGGGCTTCGCCCTCGGGGTTTATGTGCCATCCAACAACTCGGGTGTGTGTTAAATTCTCGTAACACACTGCACCCCATACTTTATCCTATATTTAATGCACACCCTGTCGTGGCTTATTACTTATGTAATACACTAGATACAGTACAGTACAAACATGGTAAGAAGTACATTCATGTGAGGGCATCATTTGCAATATAGGAGGTTTGCATAGGTGACAGGTATAAAAAGCATACTACATACAATTGTTAAGTGCAGCACTGAGCCATGCGTCTGTAACAGGATTTGTAGGAGGTACACTGCAGCAGTTACAGTAACCTTCCATGAGGAACATGTCTCGAGGTTAAGTGCTAAACTAAGAGGGGGTGAGGTAAGTGCATGAGGAGGGGGCAGGTGAGAAGGTGGGGGAGGTTAGGGGAGGAGGGGGTCAGAAGCAGGCGCAGGAAGGGGTGAGGTAGTTGTGTAGAGCAGAGGTAAGAGAAAACAGGGAGGAGGAGAAGTGAATTTGAGGAGGCAGAGAATTCCACAAATTAGGCAGGTGATACGAGAAGACTTTCTGTCCTGAGGATCTGGTTCTGCCAGGGATTGACAGGGTGCGAGTGTCAGCAAGAGATCTAAGGTGGTAAAGGGAGGGGGAAGGGGTACCAAGATAGGAGGTGATGTAAGAGACGAGCGAACCAAGCCAGAATTTAGAGATGAACTTGGCACCGTGTAGAACTCTCCGATTGTGGAGGGGAAGGAAGTTGAGGGAGCGGTACAGGTCACAATGGTGGGTTAGGAGGGGGGGCAACAAGAGCAAAACAACAGAAGGAGTTGAAGAGAGAGTCCAGTCCAGTCCAGACTATGTCGCAGTAGTCAAAAATGGGCAGGATCATCTTCGGTACCAGCTCACGCCTGTTGGCAAGAGGGATGCAGCTACAGTTTCTGTAGAGGACACTGAGCTTAGGTCTTAATATGATCAAAACATTCAAACACCTTAAAGGCATTAACAAGGTGAAAGATTCTAACATGTTTCAATATAAGAAAAATAGCAGGACAAGAGGACACAGCATGAGATTAGAGGGAGGCTGATTAAGGGGTAATGTGAGGAAGTTCTTTTTCACAGAATGGGTGATGGATGCATGGAACGGCCTACCTCAGGAAGTGGTGGCTATGAATACAGTGCAGGCCTTTAAACAGGCATGGGATAGGCATAAGGGAGCAATACAGATGAGTATGAGTAGATAGGCCATTGACAGAGCAAAGGCCAATGGCACATTCATAAGGCAGAAAAAGAAATGGGCAGACTGGATGGGCCTTGCAGTCCTTATCTGCCGTCAGCTTCTATGTGTATGTTGCATGCACTGCTTGTGCCTGCCAGCACACAGTTCCTGCTGCTTCTAGCCTGTACTTCCATTTCGACCAACAGGGAATGCTGTGGGCACGCCTTTGCCTGCAGCGTCCAGCCTATACTGCCATTCCGACCAAAGGCAGGGATGTATCTATGCACAGCACCGGCAACCAGACAGGTGCAATGTGCCTGTTTGCCCAATGGATTAGTCAAGTAGGGCTCATTTGCATGGGAACTTTGAATATAGCTCCCGTTTGCCCCGGGCTAACCAGTTTGCACTGGCCTATTGTGTTAGCACTGTGCTATCGGGTTAGCCCCGGGCAAACAACACTTCAACATTGCACAGTTCTGTATTGTGTGGCGTACATTGTTGTTTGCAGTAGATGTGAGACATCTCTGTGCAATCACACACAATGTTCTCCACCTGCAACACTGGCTTGCTCCAGAGTCTAATGAGCCGCAGTTGCAGTGTGCATTTCCCTGTTGCTATATTCAGTGCTGTCTTATTCCCAGGCTATTTTTGCCCTGCACTCCTGGCCCTGTTTGCCTGGCTTTCTTTGCTTGCTATATTCAGCTGGTTTTGCACCGGGCTTTTCCTTTTGAATATAGCTTGCTTTTTGCTCCAGGCTAAGGTTGCCCGCTGGGCAGTGCTAATTTAGCCCCGGAGCAAAGTTTTGAAGATCTGGCCCTCAGTCTTTTGGGCGATTGACCTGGAGGCTGGGGAGAGCCAGTTCACATTAACATCCCTTAGAAGAATGAGCGCACCAGCAGAGAAATGGGAAGTGATATTAGTTATAGATCTAACCAATGTAGAGGATGAGATTTTGGATAAGGCATAGAGTATGCCAATAGAAATGGGCACATAGGAGAAGAATGACAGCCTAATAAGGAGAACCTTATGGGAGGAGAATACAGCCTGTCTTAACAGCCACGTTTCAGGAGCGGCTCTGATGTGTAAAAATAGCAACCCCACCCCCATGTTTACTCCTGTCCCGTCTGAAAAATTGATAGGGCATGCTAGGTTAGAATCTGGGATCTTGGCATAGAGCCAGGATTCAGAAACAAGGGATATTAGGACAGTATTGCAAAACCCATGTGGACAGCCGATTGAGTTTTGGAAGAAGGCTTCGAGCACGGAGGTAGAAAATGCTCAGAACAACTGAGGATGCAGAGAAGGATGGAGGGGTGAGGCCTGTGTTGAGCTCCACATCGCCAGACAGGAGAAGGAGCAGGACTAGGAGCAGTAGCATGGATTCCCTTGGGGTGGGAGCAGGGAGGTGGGAAAGGGAGAGGAGGATGCAGTGGAGAAACTCAAGGTTAAGGGAGGGAGAATATAGGAGACCAGGGTGGATGGGGGGGGGGCAAGACTGATGGAAGGGTGGACATAGCGTGGAGAAAGGGGAAGGGGTTGGTGGGATGGGGGAGAAGGAGATGCTGGTGATGTTAATAGGTGGAAGAAAAGGATAATATACATTTTAAGCATGAAGCGAGGCGTCAACAGCCAACTATTAAACAGTAGAGTAATTTGATGAATTACATCACAGTGAAATACATAAAACCTCCACCTATTAGCAGGACTAAGCAGTGAACGGAAATTTATGGTAGCAATAAATAAGTAGGTGACTAGTGCAGGATGGTTGCAATAACTAGAGGGGTGCTATGCAGTATGGAAACACAGTAAACTAACAGGGCTTAGGCAAGTGCAAATAAACAGCGCTGAGTACTGACAAATGACATGCAAAGCATTCAGTGGCAAACATTGTTCAACCCAGCTACAGTAAATAAAAGAAATGTAAAACAGCAATATGAGTGCACCCAATTAGGGGATAAATTATGAAATTATGAGTCCTCAGGAACAAGTTTCAGTGTGAAGCAAAACTGTTGTAGGACTTGTAAACTGAATAGCAGAGTTGGGTAAGTACACAGACTGGCAATAAAAGCACAACCCTGGAAAGATGCGATTCAAGATGGCCGCCAGGCTGGGCATGTCGTCGCTGCCTCTTTGAAGAAGAAGTTTTATTTTACTTTTATTTGTGTTTAGATTTGGTTTATGTTTATTTTTTCGGTTTGGTTTCGGTTTCGGCGTTCCTACGTTAAGCGTTACCGTCTGAGCGTATTGGTTACCTGGTGTACCGGTTCGCCATTGCCATGTCATGGGAGATGCCTGCTGGCTTTCTTTTCGGAGTCTTTGGCAGTCCTGGTCGAGAGGCTGGTGTGATTCCTGCGGAAAGAGCATATTTTGTGGGTTACCAGCTTCGCGGGACGCTGTGTGTGGGAGTGACGTCCTGGGAGAAATTTGGGAGACTGGATGGCTGTCTGATTCCGATATTTTCTGTTTTACTCCCCTTGGTTTGGGTACTGGAGGGGTTCGGAGAATTCAAGCTCTTGTTTGTGAGTCGGTAGTACTCTCCCCCACAGTTTGAGGCAGGGATTTTGTGATTTTGTCTCCTGGCTCTTTGTGGAGAAGCGTTTTCGATCGTGGGGAAAGTGAGGAGCTAGCCCTGAATGCGTTTGGAGGAGCTCTGGATACTGTGACTGTTGAAGAGGAGACGGAGGATCTTTGGACTGGGGCTGTGTTGGAGACTGGGAGCCCTTTGAGTTTTGTAATCTATAGGTGTTTTTTACTGCCTTCTGTTTGCTCTGGCCGGCGCTCTCCTAGGTGTTGCTACTCCACAGGGGTTGGGGTATTTTCCAGTCGGGGAGCTGAGTGGGGTACCTCCACCTTGGACCATGGAAGGGGCTGTAGTAGTGCTCTTCTCATGGCCCTTAGTGTGAGTGGCAATAATTGCCTGGGGTTCAGCTGGGAGTAAATGGGATTGGAGTCTGCTTGATCCTCCGTGGATATAAACTTGCTGGACTTTTGAACTCGCTGGATCTCTTTTGGACTAATTTTCCCTTGGTTTGTGTGGCTGCCTTCCTTGGACTTGGACTGTTTTGGACCTATGTCGATTTGAGAAGCTGCTGATTTTGTCTCCTGTTGACTCTGTTCTGGACCTTTGGGTGGTGAGAGGACCCTGGGTCCAAAATTTTTGTTTATTTAATTATTTATTTGTTTGATTTGATAGTGTGTGTCTTTCTCCTGGTTGGGAGAAAGACTAATTTTATTTCTCCCCTGTTGTGAGAGAACTGGGGGGGAATTTAAATATTTGTATGTTTTCTATTAGGCAGTGAGAGTGCCTTTATACCCTCGCTCCTCGGTGGTGAGAGGACTGGGGTGGGAGGGGTTTGTTTTAATTTATTTTTTGTGGATTTTATTATAATTTGTTGATTTAATTTTGTTTATTAGTTAGTCTGGACAGTTAGTGTAGGTTATTCTGAATAATTTGGGTGGTGGGTTTATTTTTATTGTTTAATTTGGTAAGCAGCGTCATGTGCTGGCCTTTTTCCTTCACGGTGGTGCGTTATTCCTCCTCCTCTCTTTGTGCCCTCTGCCCCTTTTGCACTGCTCCCTTACAGTTCGAGGTTTATCAGCATTGTAGGGCGTTGGGGATTGCTCGTGGGAGGGTGAGGGGTGCGCGAACAGGGGAGGAGGAACGAGCGGGTCATCGCGTTGGGGTTATTAAGTCCAGAAGGCGCCCTGGGGCGAAATGGAATCCAGATCGGGGTCTGCCTTGTCTGGTTTCCATACCCATGGGCACTACTGATTTCAGTAGGCAGATAGGCCCGACAACCTCCGAGGTTTGTCTAACTCGGGCAGTGTTATGCAATGCCAGGTCTGTTAGGAATAAAACTGCTCTTATTGCCGACCTTATTGGTTCGGTTGACCTGGCTTGCATCACCGAGACCTGGCTGGATGAAAATTCTGGCCCTATAGTGGAGGCCATGACCCCGGCCAGGTACTTGGTGATACACTGCCAGAGATTGGACCGCAGGGCCGGGGGGGTTGCAGTCTGTTTTAAGACTGAATTGGGCCTCTCAAATGTGGTAGTGGGTGAAGCCGAGTCCTTTGAGTGTACAGTCGTAGCAGATGTAGGCGTCCGAATCATTCTCATCTACCGTCCACCCGGAGATGGGAAACGTTTCTTACAGGAAGTGGCAGACTTCCTCGTCGACATGTCGTTTGAGTCACCCAGATTGATGGTGCTGGGTGACTTCAACGCCTAGGTTGACGATGAACTCTCACAATTTGGTAAACACTTCCTCCAACTGATGTCTTTTTTGGGCCTCACACAGGTAGTTTCCACTGCTACACACAAAGCTGGACACTCTCTCGACTTGGTCTTCCTTCTTGGGATTGATGCATCCGATATGGGGGTGGAACCAATTGTTTGGTCTGACCACCACATCGTGAGGTTCAATTTTTGTACCACCCGAGAAGGCCAGCCCTGTGGAGATGGTCAGGTACCATCATTCGGAATGTTACTTCACAAGGCCTGGCGGTCCTTGACCTATCATCCCTCGTGTGGTGGGCAGTAGTCCAGAGGCACTGGTGCTGGCCTATAATGAGGCCATCACGGTTGCCCTGGATTCTATTGCTCCTGTTCGTGAGCGCCCTCTTTCCCGTCACCCCAGGGCCCCTTGGTTTGATGGGACTCTGAGGGAGATGCGGAGACAAGGGTGAAAGTTAGAGCATTGCTGGCGCAAGTCCGCCCTTGATGCCGACAGTCTTAGATTGATTGAACATTATACCAGCTATCAATCTGCAATCGCCCATAAGAAGGCAGAATTCCTGTCCAGGGAGATTGCAGTTGCTCAGAATCGACCGGCTCAGCTGTTCTGAACTGTAGATAGACTGTGCAACCCAGCCTGTCTGCAAGTTCGGAAACCCTTTTTGCAAATTGAGTGCGATGAGCTCGCTCGATACTTTGCAACTAAGGTGGCTGACATCAGGGCGGACTTGTGTCCACAACCTCTAAGGGTGACGGTAGGTGTGAGAGCACAGGGCCCGCTTCTCCTGGAGTTCCTTTGTCGACCTGAGTTCGTGGATATTATGAGGATCATCCATAGTGTGCACCCTACAAGCTGTGGCTTGGATCCTGGACCGACTACCCTAATTTTGGGTTGTGTAGACATCATTGGTCCAGTTCTGGCTAAATAGTCTGGTGCTCCTTGAGTCGGTGAGTTTCTAGCTCCCTGGAAGAGGCAGTGGTGACACCATTCTTGAAGAAAGCTTCCTTGGACCCAGACTGTTTTTCTAACTACAGACCCATCTCTAACCTTCCCTTTATTGGGAAGGTTATTGAAAAGGTCGTAGCTGCTCAACTGGATGACCATTTAACCATCCATAGTATCTACGAATCCTTCCAGTCTGGTTTCCGTAAAAGGCACAGCACCGAGACTGCACTGGTTCGGGTGCTAAATGATCTTCTGAGGGCGAGGGATCAAAAGAGACGTTCCATCTTGGTCCTCCTTGATCTCTCTCCAGCTTTTGTCACTGTGGATCACATGGTGTTGCTAGCAGGCCTGGGGCAAATCTGCAGAATGTCTGGAACCGTTTTTAAATGGTTCAATTCATTCCTTACTGGGAGATCACAAAGAGTTGTGTCGGGGATTTTTTCCTCCAGCCCAGTCTCTTTGTTGTGTGGAGTGCCTCAGGGTTCTGTGCTATCGCCCATGTTATTTGCAGTGTACATGCTGCCCCTCGGAAACATTATAAGACGGTATGGGCTGAGGTTTCACTGCTATGCAGATGATACCCAGCTATACCTGTCTTTTGCACCCGACCAGGATGGAGCTCTCTCGGTGTTTAATAACTGTCTGGGGGAAATCCAAGACTGGATGGATTCTAGTTGGTTAAAGTTGAACTCGGAGAAAACTGAGGTTTTGGTCGTGGACCCGGGTGGTCAGATTGAGAGGTTGTGTGCTGGCGCGCCTTCTGGAATTTTTCTTGGCGGTGTGTCATTACAGCCTCTGAACGGGTGCGTAACCTTGGGGTGATTCTTGACGATAGGCTGACTTTTCAATCTCAGGTGTCAGCCGTCGTCAGGACTTCCTTTTACCATCTTAGGAATATTGCCCGGGTTAAGCACCTTGTTCCGCCTGACTCTCTGTCAACATTGGTCACGCCTTTGTGTCTCGCGCCTCGACTACTGCACCAGCCCTTTACTTTGGGCTCTCTGGGTTGAAATCACGCCGCCCAGCTTGTGCAGAGCGCCTTGGCCGGGTTTGACTGGGACAAGTAGGTCCTGCACATATACCCGTGTAGGCGCCAAGTGCACTGGCTCCCCAATACGGTGGCGGATCACCTTTAGAGTCATTTTATTGACTTTTAAAGCCCTTAGCGATCAGGGTCCGCCCTATCTGAAAGACCTACTGGTCTCCTTACTGCCCCGGCCAACACTCCGGCCGTCGACATGAAGGTTAGAGTCCCAAGAGTGAGTTTGAAATCCTCTGGCAGCAGAGCATTTTCTCATGCTGCTCCCACTCTTGGAATTCTCTACCATGCCGGTTACGGGAATGCACCTCCGTGGAGATATTTAAGAAGGAATTGAAAAACACACTTATGGAGAATGGCCTTCTTGGAAAGTTAATATGTACTGTAAAATGTGTGAAATTTTATTGTAATTATGTTTTTATGATATATTTTATAGTGTTTATGGTCTTTGATGTTTTGTATTGAATGTTGAAGTTTTAATTAATTTGTTCAGCGCCTTGATACAGTGAAAGGCGCTATATAAATAAAATTATTATTATTTATTATTATTATTAAACAGCATGATTGCAAATGAAAACAAGCATTTGTCAACGCGGAATGTTTGCTTGCTGGCATTGGTAGTGTAGGAGTTCGAGAGATGCATAATAGGAATGACAGTGAAGTATTGAACTGAAGCCAACCCCACCACCACCCTGCAGAGACTGACAAGCATTAGGGTGTGCCTTTGGGTCGTCAGGCATAACAGCCACGCCATTTCACCACACCCTACCCTGCAGACACCGACAAGTGTCATGGTGTGCCTTGGGGTCTTTGGTCCTTATGCTCACCACATTCCATAAGGAAATACGGTGAGATGGGTGTAGTATAGGAGAATGGGGTGAACTTTGGGGCCGAAGAATCCAAGGCACACCTCAATGCCTGTCACTGGCTGCAGGGTGTGGGTGGGGGTGGAATGGTATGAGCATTACAGGCGACAATCCCAAGTCACACCCCTGATGCCTGTCAGTCTCTACAGGGTGGGGCGTTATGGCCAGAAACCCTAACGCCCCAGGCGTTCATTGGTATTTTCACTCCAATTTTTCAACATGGGTTTTGTGACCCCCACCTCATGAACAGTGGCAATATCAGTTTGTTAGCCGACCGCTGATTTTGCACAGTGACTACGCCATTTGGCACCACAGGTGCGAAAACACATTTTGAACAGGATGTGAAAAATGACAGCTGTACTGTTCATGAGGAGGTGTAAAAATGGCAATGTTGAAAATCTGGAGTGAAAATATAAAAAAAACTGGTGAAGTCACGAGCACGCGTAGAAACTGCGCAACGCACACCTGTAATGTAATTAGTGTGGGAATTGTTTACAGCAGATTGTCAACACAGGCATTTTGGGACCTCCGCTCATGAACAGTGTCACTGTGATTTTCGTAATCTGTCCCGAACACTGATTTCCCACAGCGACCACGCATTTCTGCACCGGAAGTGCGAAAACACATTTCGGCAAGGGTGTGAAAAATGACAGCTGTACTGTTCATAAGGAGGTGTTGAAAAATGCCACTGTGGAAACTCTGGACTGAAAATATTACAAATTCGTGAACTTACGAGGGTGCGTGGAAACTGCACAATGCACACTTATAACACAGCCATTTTATGGACTTTTGTCACCAAATTTTCAACATAGCCATTTTAAGACCTCTGCTCATGAACCGTTTCACTGTGATTTTCTTAATCTGTCCCGAACATTGATTTCGCACACCGACCCCGACATTGTGTGCAACATGTGCAAAAAAACCCATTTTGGGTGAGATGTGAAAAATGACAGCTGTACTACTCATAAGGAGATGTGGTAAAATGGCAATGTTGAAAATCTGGAGTGAAAATAATAAAAATTTGTGAAGTTACGAGCGTGCATGGGAACTGCACAACGCATGCTCGTAAAACAGTCATTTTGGGGAATTTTTTTCACAGTATTTTCAACATAGGCTTTTGGGGGCCCACTTCATGAACTGTGACACTGTAGTTCTAGGGACATGGATATGTTGTTCATGCACACTGTCTGGCAGGTTCCTTGCCGCTTTAAATCTTGCCGGAAGGTCTTCAAGCTGGCTCCTCCCACCCACCCGGTTGGTAAAACTCTCGGCTCGGCCCCATGACACCAGATCTTCCTTACCGCTTGGACGCTCAGGTTCCCTCCTTAACGCTCTGCATATAGACTGGATCCTAACTCTTCGGTTCACCCGAAAATAATTTTAAAGACTTTCCAGACTTCGGTCTACTTCTTCCTTCGTGGCTGCGATGGACAAATCGACTCCCAGTTTTCAGCGGTGCCCATGCGGGCAGAAGATGTCCAGGACCGATCCATACTCCATGTGCGTCTACTGCCTCGGGCTTGACCACGACCCACAGGCCTGCGAGTTGTGCAGGTCTTTTTCGGCTAATGTCCTTGAAGACCGTACTGCCCGGCTCCAACTTGGGCGCCCCGAGAAATGTTACCCGCCGGTGAAGTCCAGGGAGGCCTGTTGGGTGGTGTCTGTGTCGGCTGGCTTGGTTGAGCAACTCGAGCAGATGATCGCCCTCAAGGAGGAGGTGGCCCAGGCCGCTTCTTCATCTTCCTCAGTCGCGGCATTTATCCCGCTCTCTTTGGGATCCTCCTACACAGCTTATTTTAAGGAGCTTTGCCAGTCCCTCTCCACGAAGGGTGAGGGGCCATTGGGACACTCTTCTCGGTCAAAAAAGGACGACTCAAAGAGTAAGTCCCACCATCGATGTTCGTGGGAGCGGGAGAGGTCCCCTTCCCCGGACAGTCGACACTCGACTTCGGTCAAGGTTGCGGCTAAGGCCGCTGGCTTCACGGTGTCCCCGTCAGGTCAGCCGGCCGAGACTCCCATCGATGCGGTCGAGATTTTTCTCGACCCATCGCACGGGCTGTCGACTGGTGAAGCCCACAACCCCGGTTCCCCCGGTGGAAACCGAGGACTTGCCTGCGCCTCCAGTGCCGGAGTCCCCGGTCAAGGCTCCCAAGCTGAGGGAGGAGCGGGTTTCCCCTGCTCCCTCCCAGGCCCACCCTCGGAAACACAGAGGGTCTCGGTCTCAGAACTCATCTCGGTCCAGCCGATCCCGCCAACATCGGAGGTCTCGGTCTCGGCACCGAGGAAAGCGGCGGCACCGCTGGTCCTCGTCTTCCTCCTCGGAAGAGGAGAGGCTTCAGCGCAAATTGCGTCGATGCTACAAGGACTTAATGTGGCAGCAGCTCCTTCTGTCCGGGAACAAGCCGACGCCGTCGCCTTCCCTGGCCATTAAGTGGCTGTCACCCGAAAGGCCGAAAAAAACTCTCGCGGTGGTCGAGGTGCCCAAGCCTGGGCCGGTTGGTCGGCCGAAACCAGCTGCCCCACCGATTGTGGTGGAACCTCCGCCTCCACAACCGAAGTCGGGGGCTCCAACCAAGGATTCTCGGTCGGGTAAGGGTCTGCCCCACCGGTTGTCAGTCACTCTCACTCCCGACCATCCTCGGCAGGTGGAGGGTGGCTCAGGACCTAGGCAGCTCTTCGCAGACTCCTCAGAGTCTGACGACGACTCCTCCCTGTTTTCCAGGCCCCTTGACCTGGAGTCCTCCGGGGGGCAGTCAGTGGACGAGAGCCCATCATCGTTCATGGGTCTGCTTCGGCTCATCTCGGAGTCCACCAGGATGCAGCTCGAGCCCTTATCCAAGCGGGCCAAGTATCCCCTCACGGAAATACTGATAGGAGGGGATTCTCCCACAGAGGCCTTTCCGGTGGCTGAAGCCATTGTTGGCCCAGCCTTGGAGCTATGGCAGCGGCCGGCTTCCCATCCTGCGCCTTCGGCCAGGATGCGGTCCCTACCGGCTCTTTGTCCGGTTTCTGGAACACCCTCTCCTGGGAGGGGTTGGTTACCGATAAGCGTTTTCCGTGTTCCGGGAAGCTAGGGATGTGGATAAGCCCCCGACAAGGAGTCCAAAAGCTGGACTATGCCGGGCACAGGTATACGCTGCATCCTCCTCGGCCTCCGCCAGGCCAGTTCGGCTGTACTGATGGCGCACTTCTCCCACGCCCCTGTGGGCTCCCTGGATGAGGTGATCCCTCATCTCCTGGCTGACCTGCAGACTATGGTCAAGCAGGTGCGGGATCAGGGAAGGGCAGTGGCGAAACAGCAGCTCCAAATGGCTCTTGATATCGGAGACTCCTGTGCCCGGTCAGTAGCAGCCGCAGTGGCCATGCACCGCAGAGCCTGGCTGAGGATATCCACCTTTACGGCGGATACCCAGCACAGGTTGGCGGACGTCCTCTTTTTGGGGACCGTCCTGTTCGGCCCTGGACTGGAAGGCCACCTCCAGAGGATCGAAAAGTCCAATGCCAACTTGGACTCGGTCACGTCTGCTCAGAAGGACAAAGGCCGTCGACAGCAACATAAGTCCTTTTGACCTTCTGCCCCTGCGGCACGTCTGGCTCAGCAACACCAGCATCAGGGCCAGCAGGCTCACACTTGGCATCCTAAAGCCAAGCCTGCAGCTTCCTCTAACAGGAAGCCTGGAGGAAAAGGCCCAGGAGGTCCCTCGGCCGGTCCTTCCTCCAAGCCTGCCCAGTGACGGGTTTAGGGGTGTCGCCCCCAACCTCGCTGGCTGCCACTCCCTGGGTTCCTCCGTGGGGGGACGGCTCTGCCACTTCCTTTCCGCCTGGTCCTCTATCACCACGGACCGTTGGGTGTTGGAGGTGGTAGGAAAGGGTCTGCCTCTGGAGTTTGAGCAGGCCCCGCCCTTCTGAGCCGTCGCCCCACGGGGGGTTACGGGGTCCGCAGCCTCTCTGTCGGCCCGTCGAGCCAACATTGCCCTGCTCCTTGAAAAGGAGGTGATCAGGAAGGTGGCGGATCCTCCACCAGACCCAGGGTTTGTGTCCAGGTACTTCCTGGTCCTGAAATGGACGGGGGTGGCACCCCATTCTAGACCTGCACGACCTGAACAGGTTCCTAAGGTCTCGAACCTTCAGGATGGTCACTCTGGCTCAGATCATTCCATCCTTGGAATGAGGCGTGTGGTTCTGTTCTCTGGAGCTCCAGGATGCATTCTTTCACGTCCCAATCCGTCCGTCCCACCAGCGATTCCTGCGCTTCAGAGCAGAGGGGTCCCTCTATGAGTTCCTGGCCATGCCCTTCGGCCTTTCTCTAGCTCCCAGGGTCTTCTCAAAATGCATGGCAGTGGTGACAGCATTCCTGCGGCGCTGAAGGGTCCGGGTGTACCCCTACCTGGACGACTGGCTGATTGCGGCCTCCTCCAGAATGGAGGTGGAGAGGTCCAGGGATCTGGCCCTCCAGGTTTGCTCTCAAGTTGGCCTTCTTATCAACGAGGCCAAGTCGGAACTCGTGCCAAAGCAGGTGATCCAATTCATCGGGGCAGAGCTCGACTCTCTGCAAGCCAGAGCACGGCTCCGCGGACAGGGCTGAGGTTCTTTCCTCCTTTGCCCAGTCATTTCAGGTTGGGCAATTGCGCCCTGCCCGGGACTTCCTGCGCCTCCTGGGCCTCATGGTGGCCTGCACCAGCGTGGTCCGTTGGGCCCGTTAGCACATGTGTCCCCTACAGTGGGGACTGGCCAGCCAATGGTCACAGCGCTCCGGTCCTTTGGATCAGCCAGTGACAGTGACCCAGGAGATGTGGAACACTCTCCAGTGGTGGATCATTCCGGCTCATCTGCAGGAGGGCATCCTATTTGTCCGCCCCGAGCCAACGGTCTCTCTATCGACCGATGCCTCTCTGATGGGTTGGGGTGCCCATCTGGGGGAGCACAGAGCGCACGGCCTCTGGTCCCCTCGGGAGTCCCAATGCCACATCAACCTGCTGGAGCTTGAGCGGTTCATCTAGCCTCACCTTCTTCGCCTGTTTGTAAGGGGTCAAGGGTCCAGGTCCAGACGGACAATACCACAACCATGTACTACCTAAACCGCCAGGGCGGACACGCTCCATGCCTCTGTGCAGGGAAGCTCTTCGTATTTGGTCCCTCGTGCGCAGCCTGGAGGCGGATCTCCTTGCCATCCATGTGGCAGGAGCCTCCAACATTCTGGCCAATGCCCTAAGCCGGATAGGAGCTGCGTCCCACGAGTGGTCTCTCCTGCCGGAGGTAGTACAAGATCTGTTATCCCACTGGGGCATGCCTCAGGTGGACCTGTTTGCCTCCAGGGAGAATGCGAAGCTGAGGCTGTTTCATGCCCGCCCCCCTCAGCAGGGCTCGCTGCAGGGGGATGCCTTCTGAGGCCGTGGACCCCGGCCTCTTCTACGCCCTTCCCCCATTTCCCTAGATCCACAAGGTGCTTCTCAAGGTGAGGAGTGACAAGGCGCAGGTGATTCTGGTAGCCCCAGACTGGCCCCACCAGTTCTGGTATCCAGATCTCCTCAGTCTCAGCTCCAGGCTCCTGAGGTGGCTTCCAGCCCGCCCGGACCTGATCTCAGTCAATCAGGGGAAGGTATTCCATCCGGACCTTCAATCCCTGCACCTGACGGCCTGGTTCCTGAGCAGCTAGAGTTCTAGGCCTTGGGTCTTTCCGACGAGGTCCTCAACATTGTTGAGGCTTCCCGTAAGGAGTCAACCAGAAAATGCTACGCCTTTAAATGGAAGAGATTCTCCATTTGGTGTCAGGGTAAGGGCCTGGACCCTTCCTCCTGCTCCTTGGCTAGCATTCTGGACTACCTAGTGGTCCCTTTCTCAGCTTGGGCCTTCGTGAGAGCGACCCTTAAGGTGCACCTGGCAGCCATCTCTGCTTACGGCGGGCGCGGAAGCAGTCGGGTACAGGAGAAGGTGGTCTGGCGCTTTTCAAAGGCCTTGATCACATATCCCTCCAGTGCGAGAACCTCCACCTCCATGGGATCTACTGCTGGTATTGGCTAAGCTCATGGGCAAGCCATTCGAACCGATGCACAGGTATGACATCTCTCACCTGTCTTGGAAGACGCCTTCTTGGTGGCTATCACGTCAGCCAGAAGGATGGGAGAACTCCAGGCGCTTTCCATCGAGTCTCCTTATCTGGTCTTCCACAGGGACAAGGTTGTCCTGCGCCCCCACCGGAAATTACTTCCGAAGGTGGTGTCAGAGTTTCACCTTAACCAGGTGTTGACTCTGCCGGTGTTCTACCCCAGTCACACCTCGGAGGCCGAATATAGGCTCCATACTCTGGACCTTAGAAGAGCGCTCGCTTATTACAAGGAGTGGACGGCTGAAGTTCAGGGAGAGGTTCGCCAGCTGTTTGTCACCTACGCTGAAGCCGCACCTGGCAGACCTGCAGCCAAGCGGACGATAGGCAGGTGGGTCACCTCCTGCATAGATCTCTGCTATAGGTTGGCGGGCATGGAGCCTCCCAGAGGAATAACAGCTCATTCTACCCGCCATACCGCTGCTTCGGTGGCTGCTTCAAGGGACGTCCCTATCCAGGAAATCTGCAGGGCTGCTACCTGGAAGTCGGCACACACCTTCATTACCCACTACCACATCGACCTTGAGTCACACCGGGATGCTGGTTTTGGGGCCTCGGTTCTCCAGTCAATATTTCCTGAGTAGGGGGTGTGCGCCTTGCCTCCCTCCTCCCGGAGAACTGCTGGGAGTCTGCCAGACAGTGTGGATGAACAACATATCCATGTCCCTAGAAATACAGGTTACTCACCTGTAACCGGAGTTCTGGGAATGGTATATGTTGTTCATCCACACGACCCACCCGGCCTCCCCGGCTTCGACACACAACCTGGCTTCCAGCGGGCTAGATCTGGCATCATGGGGCGGAGCCGAGAGTTTTACCACCCGGGTGGGTGGGAGAAGCCAGCTTGAAGACTTTCTGGCAAGATTTAAAGCGGCAAGGAACCTGCCAGACAGTGTGGATGAACAACATATACCATTCCTAGAACTCCTGTTACAGGTGAGTAACCTGTATTTTCGTTACTTGGTCTCGAAAGGTGGTTCCACGCAGTGACCGCGAAATCATCTTTCGGGACCAAATAACAAAATGACAGTGACTGAGTTCATGAGGTGGGGCCCCAAGAACCCCATGTTGAAAATTTGGTGAAAAAATTCCCCAAAATCGCCGAGACATGCACCAAAGTTGAAAACACCCATTTATGCCATTATACAGCTTACCGGCATTTGTTCAGTTTGCGGTCAGCTTTGAAGAGTGCAGATGTGTTCCCAGTCCACTGAAGATCGCCGGCTTGGGCTCCAGAGGTAAGTATGGGTTGTGGGGGTGCGGAAGAGGGTGCGTAGAGGGTGGGCGAGGGTGGGGAGGGGGCAAGACAGTCAACAGGGACCTTTATTTTTACAGGTGTCTTTTTTACTTTTTATTTTAGAAGATGACGCGGGACTTTTGCCATGCTGGGGTGTGCTCCCAGCGTGGCAGCTGGAAGTTTGTTTTTCAGGAGGTAGTGGAGCCAAAGGGGGATTGGGCACCCCCATTGCCATGCGGACTTTTGCCACACTGGGGTGGGCTCCCAGCGTGGCACCTGGAAATCTGTTTTGGGGGAGGCAGCGGAGCCAATGGGGGATTGAGCACCCCCGTCAGCCATATGGTGTGCGGGTGGGGGGAGTGCATGAGCACGCTGGGGTGGACTCCCAGCGTGTTACATAGGTGTTTGGGGTGGGGGGCAGAACTGTCTGTGACAGTTCAGATGCAGTGTGACCTGTAGGCAATTTGCATACTGCCAACGGCAGTATTCAAATTGCCTACACGTTACCACCGCTGACTGCAGCTGTTTTTCGCTTTCAGCTGTACACCACTGCATCTGAACTGCTGTCATAGACAGCTCCGACATTTATTGGTGCAGTCAGACAGTGCCTGCAAAAGGGAGCAGGGCATTGGAAGTTGAGTGGCACACCTACGAAAATTCATATGGTGGCACTATGTTTCTTGCACATGCATGCAAGCAAACATAATGAGTGATAAAGGCTAGTTAGGGTGAGCAATGAATGTGTAGCTAGAAAACAGTAAGGCAACAGCTGTTTTTTTTTTTTCGTTCTTGCATGCTTCCCATATGTTCGAGGTGCAGGGGAGATCTGGTGTAGCTGGGAGGAGACAAACGTGGTGAGCAGCATAGTGCAAGGTGTGAGTAGAGCTGACCCCAATGTTTTGTGTTTTTCCTTATATATCCAAACATGCATCGGCGACCATTTTTTATTGGGCTAGGCGGGCCAATTAAAGTGAGTTGGAAAGTAAACGGAGCGTACAAAAGTGCTCATTGCAAGTTAAAAATAATTGTTCACATTCATTTAAATAGACAATTATAAATATCAAAAACAATTAGACATACAGTATCCTAGACCAATAAAAAATGGTCACTGATACCCGTTTGCGTATACACCTGTGGGTGTACCCCAAGACCAAAAAGAACAGTAACTTGCAGCCTACCAGAAGGCAGGCACAGTCATGAAGGTGTAGCTGCTACAACCAATCAAGGAGCCCAAGCTATGGATTACCAAATCTGTGACTGTTTTTGGAATTTGGGGCCCTCCACTTCACTTTAGACTCCCCCCTCCACCCATAGTTGGAGTGCCACTCAGATGTTAGTAAGCTGAGGTGCAGTCTCTTAGGAAAGGTAGTGACAGCAGTCCGTGACCGGGTGCAACCGAGCTTTGCTGCAAGTGGAGCTCCATTCTTTAATAGCCGATCTTACTTCAAGAGGGTTCCTGCAGTAGGTCTTCACATATAGGACTGCGCCCCCTGGCGTCAGGTCCGCATGGCAAACTTGCAGATACCAATCATCAGCGGGGACCACCCCCGATGTCGGGGTGGCGTGACGTCAGCCCAACAATAAAAGGGGTGGTCCCGTGCCTGCTTTCCAGTTCTTTCCCGCCATCGCCTCAGTAACGTTTGGCTCGTGTTTGAACAGCAATGCAACACTCGCGTTGTATTTTGTCGAAGTTTTCTTCGCCTCTAATTAATATTTTCTCACAAAGTTTTTCTTCAATTTGATGTCTTCTAGACAAAAGAAAAAGTGCTCTAAGTGCGGCGCTCAAATCCCACACGGGGAAGACCAGTCCCGCTGCCTCCTTTGCCTTGGTTCTAAACACGACGTCCAGGAGTGCTCCATTTGCCAGGCCTTCCACCAGGCGACCAGAACCAGGTGCAAACGGTCCCTCGAGGCCCATCTTCTGACTGGACGCTTGCGTCTATGGAAAAGGAGCTCCAAAAACTGAGGGAAAGGTCATCGTCGCTGGCCCCTAAAAAGAAGAAAAGCAAAGAGAAGCGCCGGGACTGGAGTCCGTCGCCACAAGAGAGGCCTGCAACTGTGAGTACTTATTCGGGCACCCCATCTGCCTCTTTGGGCTGGGCCCCTTCTCCTCATACTGCCGAGGTGAGCTGGCAGCCGGGGGAAGACTCTTTGGCGGTGTTAATCTCTTCACCTTGTCCTGCCGATAAGACACCCCTCGGCTCCAGCGAAGGGTGTGCGGCCTCCGCTGATCAGTCTAGCGGCGGCCTTCCAGATGTCTCTAGCCTGGCTGGATCTGCAATTTCAGATGCCGGCTTCTCCGACGCCCGCCCGGATCCATCAACTCTCCCGTCAGGCTCCAGTTTGGCCCCCGACGCCGGACAGAGTGAGGAAGAAGTCGACCTGTCGTCCCCTAGGGTTCTTCACCCCAGGGACTCACCACCTGATCCTTTTCTATTTGCATTAGCTAGATTGCACTTGGATCTGCCATCAGGGGGCCCTTGAGTCCCCCCCCCCCCGCCAGGCCTTCTGCCGTCCCCGGACAGGAGTCTGCTGCTGGCTGGGGATCCGGCCATGGAGCCTCCACCCTCTGGTACTTCGGGCACACTCTCGGATCTGGCGCCATCTGTTGGTGCTATGGCACTGCCCCTCGCGGGTCATTTGGCTGGGTTCCCAGACTCTGAACCCTCCTTCCCGCCTCCGAGGGGCCCTCTGTCTACCACTCAGTATCAGACGCCGGGCCATGTGCCTCTGTTGCCGGGTCTTCTGATGCCAGGTTACCCGACGCCATCCTATCCGACGCTGGGGTATCCCACCCCAGGACACCCCACGCCGGGTTATCCCGGGTACTCTTACTATTACCCGTCCCGGCAGTACCCTCAGTTTTCGGGGTATCCGAGCTTCCAGCCCCCTCCTCCTTCACCTGCGGTACCAGACCATATGTCCGTTCCCCTTTGGTGGAAGGACACCAGAATGCAGCTTCTGTGAGAGATAAGACAGTCGGTGAGAGAAGCACCCACTCCCAGGGTCACTTCTCCACCGCCTACTTGGACCAGAGCTTTGGGCTGCTTAACTGTGGGCGTCACAGAACCAGACCCTTCGGTTCCTAGTGGTTCCAAGCCCTCTGACACCGAGTCCGACACAGACCCATCGGACCCTAGGTCTCCTGTAGAGGTTCCCCCTAAAGACTCTCCCAAGTCTCCCCCGAAGGACCCCTCTTTCAGAGATTTACTACTTTCCGTTTGGGCATCTGGCGGCTGGCTAACCAAAGAGGTAGACCCGCAAAGAAAACACCTTGCGGAACACCTCGATCTGGCCTCTTCTGAACCTGTCCCCATTCCCCCGTGGATGGGACCCCATGAGGACCTTGTCACCACAATTTGGCAACAACTGTCCTCCATACCAGCAGTTTCATGCAAAGCTGACTGCATCTGTTACACCCAGGAAGGGAAATCTCACCTTAACTCCCACCCTAAGGCTGATTCCTTGGTCATCACAGCCACTCACGACTGTTCAGCCCAGCCCAAAAACTTGAGCTCTTCACCTCCTGATAAGGACTCGCATCAGCTTGATCAATTTGGGCGTAAAATCTACTCTTCTTCCTCTTGTGCGATACGTTCCCTTAATTACGTCTTGCACATGGTCGCCTTCCAGAAAGCTTCTCTTTTGGATCTGGAAAGGGACCTCCAAGAGGTTCAGGATGAAACCCTGAGAAAGAAGTTGTTGGATAAAGTTAGGATGGGGAAATCCTCGTGTCGCCATGCCCTTCGGGCGACTTATGACTCGGTGGACTCAGTGGCTAGAATGGCAGCCATGGGGATCTGTCTCCGCCACCTCTCCTGGCTTCATATTGCAGGACTGGCACAGGATGTGCAGTCCTCTCTTCTGGACACCCCTGTCAGGGGTTCCATCCTCTTTGGTGGCGACGCTAAAGATATTATTACTGGGCTGCAGGAGAGTGGACGCTCCTTGTGGGATGTCCGTTCCTTATACAAAACGGGCCAGAAAAAGCAGCCTTTTTGCCGCCAAAGAAGGTGGAACAAATCCCAGGCGAAGCGTCAAGCAAAGAAACGCGCCCCTGGATCTGGAGCTCAAACCCCACAGGCCAAATTTTCCAAACAGGACTCTGGGGCAAAAGCTTCCTTCCCCTCAGTGTCCTGACTCCTTTCCCCTCCTTCTGCTCCCTCCAGTAACACAGGAGGAACCGGTCGGAGGGAGATTCGGCCTCCATCTGGACGGTTGGAGATTCGTCACCGCAGAAGCTTGGATACTTCAGCTCATCCAGCGTGGTCACTCGATAGAATTCAGTGAGATTCCAGCCCCCCTTCTATCCTTGGGATCAGGTCCCCATTGTCTCTCAGGAGATCCAGGCACTTCTTCTAAAGAGGACAATAGAACCCATCCCAACAAACCAAATAGGAAGGGGATTTTACTCCCACTTCTTCCTGGTACTGAAGAAAACGGGCGACCTGAGACCGATCCTGGACCTCAGCACACTAAACATGTTTGTCGAGTACAAGAAGTTTCATATGTTGACCCTTCAGGGGCTCCTTCCCCTGCTCCACCCAAATTCGTGGCTGTGCTCCCTGGACATGCAGGATGCTTACCTGCATATTCCTGTCCTCCTGGCCCACCACCGTTTTCTCCATTTTGTCTTCATGGAGAAGCTTTTCCACTTCAGAGCACTCCCATTTGGTCTTTCTTTGGCCCCCAGAGTGTTCACCAAATGCCTAGCGGTGGTGGTGGCATTTTTTCGCCATCAGGGCATTTATGTCTTCCCATACCTGGACGACTGGCTCCTCGCAGCACCCTCTCCTACCAGCCTGAACGAGTCCCTCTCTTTCACTCTGAACTTGTTTGCTTCCCTGGGCGTAACGGTCATTTTTCCCAAGTCCCAGCTAGTACCATCCCAGAGGCTCCAGTTCATTGGAGCTGTACTAGACACAGTTCAGGGCAAGGCTTTCCTGCCATCGGATCGGGCTGAGACCTTAGCTTCTCAGGCCACTCTAGTGGCACAGGCCCGATGGATCCCAGCACACTCTGTGCTCCATCTCTTGGAACTGATGTCGGCCGCCATTTCAACAGTTCCCATGGTCAGGCTTCACATGAGGATCACCCAGTGGTCTCTGAGTCCAGTGGGACCAGAGGACTGACGACATGAACCAAAAAGTCATGATCTCCAACAGTCTTCAGAGAGATCTTCACTGGTGGCGGGATCTCTCAAACCTATCGAAGGGAATTTCTTTCCATCCTTCAGTTCCAAACCAAATTCTCACCACGGATGCCTCAGATCTGGGCTGGGGAGCCCATTTGGAGTCTCACAAGATGCAAGGGTCTTGGTCCGACCAGGAGCTGATGCTCCACATCAGTGTTCTGGAGACCAGGGTGGTTCTTTACATGCTCCAGGCATTCCAGTCGCTTCTGGTTCCAGGATCCCTTTTAGTCCAGATGGACAACATGTCCACAGTTTGGTACCTAAACAAACAAGGAGGAACCCCTTCATATCCCCTTTGCAGAGAAGCAATGAGGGTGTGGTACTGGGCAAGTCAGCACAGCCTTTACTTGACGGCAGTCCATGTTCCGGGCATCACCAACGTCCTGGTGGACAGTCTTAGTCGATCAGTGGCCAGGGCCCGTGAGTAGGAGTTAAAGTCAGAGATGATCGAAGATCTCTTTCTTCGCTGGGGTCGGCTAGAGATAGATCTGTTCGCTTCCCCATATAACGCAAAACTACCCGTCTTCTGCTTGCTCGTTCTAGGGCATGGTGCTTTTTGGCAAGACGCGCTGTCTCTTTCATGGACAGGGAGGTTTCTATATGTCTTTCCTCCCGTTCCTCTCATTCAGAAGGTCTTGGTGAAACTTTCAACAGGAGGGTGCTCACGCCATCCTGATTGCCCCTCTTTGGCCATGCCAAATTTGGTATCCTCTGCTGCAACAATTGGCACTGGAGCCTCCGGTTCTTTTGCCCATTTCCCACGACCTTGTGACTCGGGAGCAGGGCACACTGGTGCATCCGAGCCTTCAGTCTCTCCATCTTCATGTGTGGCACCTGTGGACATAGCGATTTCTCGTTATGGGGTATTTTCGCAGGTTGCGCATGTTCTAGAGAAGGCTAGAAAACCCTCCACTGGATCTACTTACGCAATGAAGTGGAAGAGATTCACGATATGGCCCCAAGCAAGGAGATGGGATCCATTTTCGTGCTCGGCTTCCCAGGTTCTAGAGTACCTCGCACATCTGTCTGAGGCGGGCCTTGGCTACTCCTCCTTAAGGTCCACCTTTCTGCGGTGTCAGCCTACCACCTCCCGGTGGAGGGCAAAACCTTGGCTCAGCTGGAGGTTGCCAAAACTTTTTTGAAAGGCATCCTTCATTTAAAACCTCCAATCCGGAATCCTTGTCCTCCCTGGGACCTGAATTTCATGCTCGAGAAGCTGACCTTACCCCGTTTGAACCAGCTTCTTTCTGCGACTTACGCTTCCTTTTCTGGAAGACCTTATTTTTAGTCACAGTTACATCTGCCAGAAGGGTTTCCAAATTACAGGCCTTCATCTGTAAAGAACCTTATTTGATTTTTCATAAGGACCGGGTAGTCCTTCGGACTAATCCTTCCTTTTTGCCCAAAGTAGTTTCGGAAACCACTTTGAACCAGAGCGTGGAATTACCAGTATACTATCCACAGTATTCCAACAGGGGGGAACACCTTCTGCACACCCTTGATGTGCACGTTCTAATTGCTATCACGAACAGGACTAAAGAGGTTAGGAAATCTAGCCAACTGTTCGTAGCCTTTGCTCCACAGTGCCAGGGCAAGGCTATATCCAAGCAGACCATCTCTCGATGGCTAGCTAACTGCATCCATTTTTCGTATACGAAATATGGGAAGTCCCTTCTGGGGGCAGTTAAAGGCCATTCCACCCATAGCGTGGTGATCTCTACTGCCTTTTTTAGGAATGTGTCCACGGCAGAGATCTATGCAGCGGCCACATGGTTGTCTGTTCACACCTTCACTAAGCATTACAGTCTGGACATTGCCTCTCGGCGCAGAACTGGCTTTGGTCTTGCAGTCTTGCAAGGCCTCCTTTCGTGATTTCTCATGGTGACTTCTCCTCCTCCCAGATGCACCTATGTTTTGTTTTTCTCTGGGACTGTTTGGTATTCAGTCCTATGTGTGAAGACCTACTGCAGGAACCCTCTCGAAGTAAGATATTGCTGTTACGCAAGAACTTACCATAACAGTAGATCTTCGAGAGAGGTTCCTGCAGTAGGTCTAGTTTCCCACCCTCCTTCCCCCAGTTTTTGGATGTTTTATCCCTATTTTCCATCCTACCTAGCCCTTCGGGACTAGAGTGGAAGCAGGGTCTGAGGAGTTTTTACTCCGGTCTTATTCTTACCTATATTTAGGTCTCTGTTGGAAAAGAACTGGAGAGCGGACACGGGACCACCCCTTTTATGGTCGGGCTGACGTCACGCCGCCCCAACGTTGGGGGCGGTCCTAGCTGATGATTGCTATTCAAGTTTGTCAGGGACCTGACGCCAGGGGGCGCAGTCCTGTATGTGAAGACCTACTGCAGGAACCTCTCTCGAAGATCTACTGTTACGGTAAGTTCTTACGTAACTGCAGTTTCCTACTTATAACCCCACATCAGGTGGGACAGAGTGAGGCTGTTGGGGAGGGGGGGTTGTAAAAATGGGTAAGCCACCCAGTGTGGGGCAGTTGACAGGAATGCCAGATGAACTGAAACGTGCGTCAGGAGGTCCAGGAGTGGGAATTGATTAAACTCTGCCTTGTTTTTTTCAGCTGAACTGGATTATGAAGCTGTCCTGCTGAAGCCAAAAACTGCACACGAAGGGTCCCGTGCTCCATTAGTTGTTGTTGCACATGGTAAGATTTTTGGGGGGAGGGGTGCGGGAGGGAAGAGAGAGAATGTGAGCTGACCTGTGCCTCAATACAAAAGCCTTCCCAGATGTGTTGACAGCTCACTGCATGGCTCCGTAGTGCAATGCATTGTCAGTAACATATGCAAAAGCAACACAATTTTTATTACCGTACACACTGTATTAGAGTATCCATGTCATTTTTCTGGGGGGGGGATGAGACGCCCTTCCCTACTTAGGGTGGCATTTAGTTACTCCTCCTTTTTTTTTTTTCTTGTTTTTATGCAACCAGCACATTAACGTGAAAATAGGATCCCAGATCTCAGTTTGAGGGGGCTCTTGCAGCAGGTTACACCATAAGGACTGAAGGCGGCAGGCACCAGGACCCCACAGAAAACTTTTAGCTAGCAGTCTGTAGTGGGGGACTGCCCCCTGATGGCGGCCCGCTCCCGACATCCCTTGTGGTATAAAAGTGGCAGTCCCCCAGCACCACCCCAGTTCTTTCAAACAACATGAAGTCTTGCTATATTATGACATATGCAGTAGAATCCCAGGTTAGAACTACTCCGGAGGTGAAAGAGTTAACTTCCATGCAGGGCATGGCATCTTGAGCGCGAGCTCGGTTGAACACTCTGTCTGTTGAAGCTCAAACTTAAACTGTCAGATTCTTTACTCCGCCTCACTGAACAGTCGCTCCGGAGATTCCTCCTGCTGCTCGGTTTGTTTGTCGGTTTTAAGGTGTAATTCTCGGTTTGTTTTACCGAAATTTAACTGCAATCGTCGGTTCAAGCTCTGTCTGTGGTATTGTAAGTAATAGATAGGCTTATTTATTATTTTTTTCTTCTGTGTGGAACTTGTAAACGTCTTTTTCGGTTCGGTTTGAACCGATCAGAGGGGTTTTAAAATTACTTTCTAGCCCTTTAGAGTGCGGTTCCCGGTTCTTATCGATTCTAAAAAAACGTATTTTATTACGGTTTTTTCCACGACCCGTGACATGGTTGGGAACCGATAAGAGAGTCTTGCTTGGTATATTGCCGTTAACGGGCAAGTTTTGGTTAGGCTGGCGCTATGTCTGAGAAACCCAAAGGAAAAACCGGACCCACTGGGTTTCAGCACTGTGGCTTCTGTGGGGAAGCCTTTGCCAAGGCTGACCCACACACCATTTGTGTATATTGTCTGGGGTTTGACCACCTCAATGCAGACTGCCAGATTTGTAAGAATTTTCCTGCTGCCACCGTGGAAAAAAGAGTTGGTAGGCTCAGGGAAAGGGAGGCCAAAAAGTCCGCTGACCCGGATGGCCAGCCCGGTTCGGTTCCAACCGAACCTGAGGGAGTGCCCTCTGACCAGGGCGATACTTCCTCGGGCAAATGAAGAGCCAGCTCTGAGGAGCCAGTTCCAACTGAAAGGGCTAGAAGGTCAGCTAGTTTGGGGCCAAAAGTTCTTTCTCTAACCGCTGAGGAAATAGCCAAAGCTATTCAAATTGTCCAGTCTCTTTCCCCAGTTCCGTCTGGAATTGGCACCATTGGGCAAGCGCTCGTCTGTCGGTTCCCCGGTTCAAGATTATGATTTTGAAGATTTTATGAACCAGGGAAGGGAGGAGGGGTACGAGGAGAGTGAGTGTGATTTTGACAGTCTGATGTGCCCATTGAACCGACATCTCTCCAGACAGACCCTCAGGAGTATCCTCCCAGGCTATCTGAGTCCCCTTCTCACTTTTTGTTTTACAAGAAAGTTGTTGACACTTTGCAACTCCTGTTGAGGAAGCTGTTGATGATCAAGAAGAGCCTGATTTTGTGGAAATGATGGATATTCCAGAGTCTAGGAGACTGTCTATTCCCTTGCATAAATCTTTTAGGAAACAGACAGTAAAAATTCTAAAAACTCCTCATTCTATCCTACCTGTGGATAAAAGGATGGACAAGAGGTATGCTTTATCAGGCTCTGATACGGAGTTCCTATCTCAGCAGTGCAGCCATGTGGGGGTAGTGCAGGCTGCAGCCTGTGACAAGGCTAATATTCCTCTAGCCTCTCACCCTCCTGAAAAGGATTCCAGGAGGATGGATGCCATGGCAAAAAAGCAGTACATGGCAGCATCTTTGGGACTCAGGCAAATTATATGGCTTACGCAGCTAGGTACCAGAAATCCAGGTGGGATACTGTCCTGGCCCTAGCAAAACACGCCCTGAACAGCTTGCCAGGGAGCTGGAGCAGGTGATTGCGGATGGTATTGAGGCATCCAAGGTGCAATTTCATGCTGCTGTAGACTCTAATGATGTTTCATCTAGAGTTATGTCTATGTCTGTGTCTCTTCGCAGAATGGCCTGGCTCAGATGTACTGCCATGTCACAGGATACCCAGTCTAAGGCTATGGATTTTCCTGTTGTGGGAAATTCTCTGGGGAGCAGACAGAGAATTATATGAAGAAAATGGATGAGTATAGGACCACCTATAGGAGTGCACAGGCCAAAGAAAGGCAAGTCACTCCTCAGAGGCAGCATGGCAGGGGCAGGCCTTTTCATAGGCCGTTTTACCAAGCCCAGGCCTCCCTTCTGCTTATGCCCAGAGGGGTTCTTTAGGAAGGGGCAGAAGGGGCTCTAGTAAGCCTGCTTCTACCCCTCAACCCAAAGCCCTGCAAACATGCTCCTGATGGGGTAGCCAGGGCCGATTCTCCACTACAGGTAGGGGCAGGCTGGCTTACTTTGTCCAGGACTGGAAGTCTTTAACATCAGACAAGTGGTCCTGGAAGTAGTAAGCCAGGGACTGGTTCTCAGCTTCAAAATTTTCCAAGATGAGAGCCAGATCTTTCCACCTGCAAACTCATCAGAGGCACTTGCCCTGGAAGCGGAAGTTTCTTCCCTCATGGCTCTCAGAGCCGTGGAAAGGGTTCTACCCATACACCAGGGCAAAGGGTTGTACTCCAGGTACTTCCTTACTCCAAAAAAGACAGGAGAATGGCGGCCCATTCTGGATCTCAGGTATCTAAACAAGCACCTTTTAAAACCAAAGTTCAAAATGGTGACCCTGGGAATTATTTTACCCTCTCTAAGGCCAGGGGACTGGCTAGCCTCCTGGACCTCAAGGATGCCTACTTCCATGTTCTCATCAGAAGCTCCCATTGAAAGTACCTCAGATTCGAACTGCCCTCAGGCCATTACCAGTTCAGAGCAATGCCCTTCGGCCTCTCCTCGGCTCCAAGGGTGTTCACAAAATGCCTGGCAGTAGCAGTTGCTCATTTAAGAAGGCAAAAGATTGCCATCTTTCCTTATCTGGATGACTGGCTCATTGTAGGCCAGTCTCCAGAACAGGTCAAACTGCATTTACAAGTAACCCAGCAGCTGCTTACATCTCTAGGTTTCCTTCTCAATCTTCCAAAGTCAGTTCTGGAGCCTGTCCAGCTTCTCACCTTTATAGGCGCAGAACTGAACACAAAAGAAGCCAGAGCCTTCCTTCCTCTGGAGAGAGCAAGGACCCTGGTGTCTCTGGCCTCCTCTTTCACCCTGCAGGTCTCTCGACCAGCAAGGCATTTTCTACAGCTCCTGGGGCACATGGCTGCTTCTACAGCAGTAGTGCAGGGAGCAAGATTTCAGATGAGGGACATCCAGTTCCATTTGAGAGCCTTTCGGTCTCAAAGGTCGGATTCCCTAACCAAATTGATTCCAGTGACTCGAACCCTGATCCAGGCCCTTCAGTGGTGGCAGGATCAGAACAATCTGAGACAGGGGGTTCCCTTCACTCCCCAGTCTCATTCCTTGACTCTTACTACAGATGCATCCCTCTTGGGGTGGGGAGCTCACATGGGCGACCTTTCCACCCAAGGGCTGTGGTCCCCTCAGGAATCTCTGCTCCACATCAATTTGCTGGAGCTCAGAGCAGTTTTTCTAGCACTCCAGGTTTTTTCCACATCTGTCCAGAACAAGGTAGTTCAGGTCAGAACAGACAATACCACTACAATGTGGTACATCAACAAGCAAGGGGGCACTCGGTCTACGGCCTTGTGCACCGAAGCAATGAAGTTGTGGTCTCTGGCTTATTCTCTGAACGCCTCCCTTACGGCAGTTCACCTCCCAGGCAAGGACAATGTCCTAGCGGATGCTCTCAGCAGGATTTCCCAGGGCCATCACAAATGGGCACTGGATCCCCTAGTATTGGAGGTAATATTTGCCAGATGGGGCACTCTGCAAATAGATCTATTTGCAGCCTCAGACAATCACCAACTTCCCCTTTTTTGCTGCAGGCCCCCAGTGTTGGGCTCAGTCCCTCTGGATGCCTTCCTTCTCAGTTGGGAAGGGAAGTTTCTCTATGCTTTTCCCCCCTTCCCCTTCTTTTCAAAGTGCTAGTCAGAATCAGATCTCAATCCTGCAAGATGATCCTGATTGCTCCAGATTGGGCCAGGCAGCCGTGGTACCCACTCCTCATGTCCTTAGCAGTCCACCCTCCCCTATGCCTTCCCAGGAATCACAACCTGTTAACCTGTGCCCAGAGGAGAGTTTGGTATCCGAATCTCAAATCTCTCAATCTCAAGGCTTGGCTCTTGAAGAGTTAGAGTTTGCTGACCTACACCTTTCTCAAGGTGTATTGGATATCTTGAAGGCCTCTAGGAAGCCTTCCACCAGGGCTACCTATAATTCAAAATGGAAGAGATTTGCCATATGGTGTGCTGGTAAACATATTTCCCAGAATCTGCTGGTGTGCCTACTATCCTGGATTATTTGTGCATTTGAATTCCTTGGGTCTGAGACCAGCTACCCTAAAAGTGCACTTGGCAGCTGTGTCTGTCTTCTGGTCAGCAGGTAAGCCCTCTTCTTTATCAGCTCACCCTGTGTTCTCCAAGTTTTTTAAAGGGCTGCTTCACACCAATCCCTCGTTCAGGGATCCTGCCCCTGCCTGGGATCTTAATATTTGCATCGCTCAGCTTATGCAACCCCCTTTTGAGCCATTGTCTTCAGCAGAGCTGAAGTATTTGACTTGGAAAACTGTGTTTCTGGTAGCCATCACCTCTGCCAGGTGCATAAGTGAGCTACAAGCGTTGTCAGTGGAGCCTGATTTTATCTCCTTTCATAGAGATAAGGTAGTCCTCAGGACTAACAGGAAGTTTTTGCCTAAGGTGGTTTCAGACTTTCACCTTAATCAATCCATGTCTATTCCTGTGTACTTCACTGACTAATCCTCCTCTGGTGAGAGGAAATTGCACAGTTTTGATGTCAAAAGAGCCCTTAGTTACTATATAGAATGTACCAAGGGTCACAGGTTCGAATCCCTCCAATTGTTCCTCACTTATGGTGTGGTTGGTAAAGGGAAACCTGCCACTAAAAGATCCATTGCCGGGTGGATTGTCTCTTGTATCCAATTCTGTTACGAAAAATTGGGTAAGGTTCCTCCCTCAGGCCTGAGGGCTCACTCTACCAGAGGTACAGCTGCGTCTCTGGCTGCTGCCAGGGACATTCCTGTCCTAGAGATATGTCAAGCAGCTACCTGGAAAACAGTTCACACTTTTACTAAGCATTACTCTTGGATATCCAAGCTAGGAGTGATGCTCAATTTGGCACAACTGTGCTTCAGAGCCTATTTCCCAAGTAGGTTCTGTCCCTCCTCCATGGAGGTACTGCTGTGTAATCGGCATATGTCATAAAATAGCAAGACTTCATGTAGTTTGAAGAAAAAATTACTCACCATAGTAATGTTGTTTCTTCTAATGGAGTCTTGCTATATTATGACCTCCCCCCAGCCTGCCCCTCTCAGAACCTCTGTTTTTGGGATGTGGGTGGGCAGTGCAATGTTGGCACTTCTTTGATGCCCACTTTATTTCACCCTTCTAGGGTGCTTAGGTGTTATGCTAAAATTTTTCCTTCTTGAATTCCCCGACTTGAATCTTTGTTTTGGGATCAAGAACAAAAAGGTGTTTTTGTACTTAGTAGCCAGTGGCTAGTGTAGGTTTACGGCTTCCACACAGAACCTTAGTGAGTTTTTGCTCGTAAAGATCTTACAGTTTAAGTTTGAGCTTCAACAGACAGAGTGTTCAACCGAGCTCACGCTCAAGATTCCATGCCCTGCATGGAAGTTAACTCTTTCACCTCTGGAGCAGTTCTAACCTGGGGTTATACTGCATATGTCATAATATAGCAAGACTCCATTAGAAGAAACAACATTACTAAGGTGAGTAATTTTTTCTTTCCCACTGTTGACCCCCACAAATCGGACCTCCACAGATGTCTTCTTCTCAAGTCGACTGCCATTTTATGCATTATCCATGCTTTCTTATTTTTCAGTGTTTCTGTGCATGTCTTCTTCTCCTTCTTTGTCTGTTAAACACTGGCAAACGAAGTGCGCTTGTGGTAAGCAGCTGCCCTACAAGGACAGCCATTCGGCATGCTTATTTTGTCTATGCCCGAGTCACATCGTTGAGGCTCATGACCATTCAAAATGACCCTGGCACCTCAGTACTCAGCCTCCTGACAGGCACTCTAGGCAGATAGAGTATTTTGGCGAAAAGGTCTACTCCTTGGCTACTTGTGCCATCCGTTCCATAAACTTCTTGGCCCACATGGTTCAATATCTGAACACCCTGTGGAAGAAGGCCTTGGAGGTGTTTCAAGCTCAGCCGAATCTCCCCGGGAAAACTGAGCTGCTGCACCTTCTCAAGTCGGGCTCTGACGTGGGGACCCATGTCCTGCGGGCCTCCTCTGATTCTGCAGATGCAGCAGGAAGGGCCATGGCTACAGGAATTTGCTGACGCCGCTCATGGCTTAGGGTCCCTGAGTTTGCCCCGGACGTCCAGTCAAAGATCCTGGATGCCCTCTTCAGGGGCCCCATCTGGTTAGGCGAGGATTCCCAAAATATAATCACTAGCCTCCAAGAGTTGGGTAAGGCTTATCTGATCAGTTCATACCCTATATCGGCCTCAGCCTAACTCTTCCCCGCTGCAGCCTTTTCATCGCAACTCCAGGCAGTAACCTGGAGGTCAGCAACCCAGGAGTGCCTTTAAGAGAAAGGCTACTCCCCAAGCAACAGGGGGTTAAGTGCCCAGAGCTCCCCAGAACCTCCCAGGCCGCATTGCCTGTCCCTGACTCCTCTGCCTGACTCCTTGTCCGACCCCACTCCTCCAGACGAATCCCTGGTGGAGGTGGTAGGGGGTCGCTTCTCTCTTTACAGGGAAGGTTGGGGCAGAATAACTTAAGACCAGTGGGTTCTACAGTTAGTGGATCAGGGACATACTCTAGAATTGTTGGAGATTCCTCCGGACAATCCTCCAGCTCCCTCCCATTACCCTCAGGCTCATTTTGATTTAATTCAAGATGAGTTACAAGCCCTTCTGCAGAAGCAGGCCATCAAACCTGTTCCCCCAGCACAATGCAGCAAGGGATTCTACTCGCATTTCTTCCTGGTACCCAAGAAAACAGGAGATCTGTGCCCCATTCTGGACCTCAGCCATCTGAACAAGTTCATAGAGTACAAAAGTTCAGGATGGTCACTCTCCCCAGTCTCCTCCCCTTACTGCAGCAAGGGGATTGGCTCTGCACCTTGGATATGCTGGACTCTTATCCCCACATGTTGGTGTTTCCACCCCACAGGAGGTTCCTCCTCTTCTGCTTCCAAGGAAACTATTGCCAGTTTTGGGCCCTGTCCTTGGCCTCACGGGTCTTTACAAAATGCCTAGCAGTGGTGGCAGCGGCCTTAAGGAGGGAAGTTCATTACATGTTCCCGTACCTAAACGACTGGCTTCTGACAGCTCCTACCAAGGAGAAGGTGCTCAGAACCAGGGAGGCCACCTTTTCCCTGTTTTGGGATCTGGGGATAATCCTCAGTCTTCCAGAATCATCCCCTTGGCCAAGTCAAAGACTCCATTATATAGGGGTGATCCTAGACACTGAACAAGGCAAGACTTTCCTTCCACAGGAAAGAGCAGAACACCTTCAGACTCAGGCTCAGCTGGTCTTGTCTCGGCAAGTCCTAGCCAGAACGGTCCTCAGACTGCTGGGTCATAAGGCAGCAGCCATTGCAACAGTACCCTTGGCCCACCCGCACATGAGTGACCCAGTGGAACCTCTGGGTTCAGTGGGACCAGCATTCAGATGACCTGGACCTCCCGATGTCAGTATCCAACTCGGTCCATCAAACCATGGCGTGATGGCTGAACCCCTCCAACCTTTCCAAGGGTGTTCCCTTCTGGTCGGAGTCACCTCGGCAAATTCTGACCACAGACGCGTCAAGCCAGGGTTGGGGTGCGCACCTGGCCAACTGTCAGACTCAAGAGGACCTGGTCTCCATTGGAGCAGCATCTCCATATCAATGTTTTGGAGATGTGAGCAATACTGTATGCTCTCCAAGCCTTTCAGACGTTTTTGCTCATGGGTCACCACTTGATCCAGATGGACAATATGTTGCTGGTCTGTTACATAAACAAGCAGGGGGGAACGCATTCTTACCCCCTCTGCAGAGAAGCCATGAGAGTGTGGTATTAGGCCATAGAGCATCACCTGAGCCTGACGGCTGTACATGTTCCAGATGTTCCAAACACCTTGGCCAACAGTCTAAGCCATTCTTGGTCCAAGGTTCATGAATGAGAACTTCTTCCGGCAGTGGCCGAACATCTCTTCGACAGATGGGGCCGCCCAGAGCTGGATCTGTTCATGTCCCCATCAGCTCAAAACTGCCCAATTCTAGGATCGTGGATATGTTGTTCTAGCCACACTTGTTGGCGTGTCCTTTCCCTTTAAGAATCTTGCCAGAAGGTCTGAAAGCTGGCTGTTCCCACCCAGGTGGTATATCCCTCAGCTCCGCCCCTTGACACCAGATCTTCCTTTCTGCTGGAAGATTCAGGTTCCCTCCTTGTCACTCACACGTTACTGTAGGCCCTAGCGAACAAATCTCCGGATTTACCGAAACTTAAACTCGTTTAAGTTTCTCCAAATCGCTTTGTGATGTCGACCATGATGGAGGACAAGTCCTTGCCCGGTTTTCGCCACTGCTCATGCGGGCAAAAGATGTCTCGGGCCGACACGCATGCCTCATGCGTCTGTTGCCTGGGTCATGATCACGACACCCAGACGTGAAAATGTGTCACATGGTCTATCCCAACATTTTGGATGATCGTCTCGCACGACTACAATTGGACAGCCTAGAAAAACAGAACCCACTGGTCAAATCCAAAGAGGCCCATTGGGTGGTCTGCGTGGCTGCAGGGTCCACTGAGCAGCTGAAGCAGATGAAGGCCTTCGAAGCGGAGGCGGCACGGGCTGCTGATTGGTCCTCTTCTCTGTTGGTCTTCGTCCCGCTCAGTCTGGGCTCCACCTTTTCAGGCTCCTTTAAGGAGATGTGCCAGTCCCCTCCCCACCAAAGGAGAGGGTGCTTCGGGCGCGCACGTCTCTCATTCCCGTAAAAAGGATAAACAGCATAAAGAAGGTTCATCTCACTGACTACGTTCTTGGAATCGTGAGAGATCTTGGTCCCAAGAATCTGCTGTCTCGACTTCGATCGAGGTTGCAGCCTCAGCTGCTAGCTTCACGGTACCCCTGCAAGCCAGCCAGCCAGCCAAGATGCGGGACGACAATCTGGTCAAGATTATAATTGACCCTGTCGACCTGTCGTCGCCTGATGAGGTCAACAACTCCACATTCAGGACCCTGGTCTTCCTTTGACCCACTGGGAAGGAGACCCAGCCCACTGGGAACCTCTTCACGGTCCCGGTCCCTGACCTGGAAGAGCCGCGATTTTCCCCGGCTCTTTCCGAATTACCCCGTTGGTCCCCCCCGACAGTCTTAAGTTGAGGTCTCGGACCCCTTTGAGCGACAGGCCAAAGAAGGCGCATAAGCACTCCAAAAAGCATCGCTACCGCCATTCTTCCTTATCCTCCTCGAAAGAGGAGAGGCTTCGATGTAGGCTGCATCCATGCTATGAAGATTTGATATGGCAGCAGCTGATTATGACCAGCCAGAAGCCAACTCCGGTTTCTATTCCGGCCATTACTTGACTGTCGCCCTCCAGGTCAACACCGACTCCTCCTGGCTCGGCCGAAACTGGCCTCTTCACCAGTTCAGGCGGAACCGCCACCTAAACTGCCTACCTCCGGGGCTCCAGCCAAGGAGTCTCGGCCCATTATGGACCTTACACACAGGCTGTCTGTCACCCTCACACCCGACCATCCTAGGCAGGTGGAAGGCAACTCTGGTGGCCAGTCGATCTATCCAGAGTCTGAGGACTCTGACCTGCATTCTCGTCCCTTGAATGACGAATCTCTAGGGAGTCTTTCGACGTAGGAGGGCCCACTTCCTTCATGGGTATACTCTGTCTCGTCTCTGAATCCATAGGGATGCCCTTGGAGCCCGTTCAGAAACGGGCTGAATACCCCTTCATGGATATCCTCAAATGAGGGGATTCTCTGACAGAGGTCTTCCCAGTGGCTGAGGCCATTGTTGGCCCAGCCTTGGAGCAGTGGCAGCACCCTGCCTCATGCCCTACGCCCTCAGCCCGGATGCCCTGCAAGTATGTGGTCCCCATCAGCTCCCTTTCGGGATTCATAGAGCACCACTCAGCTGAGGGGTTGGTGACCGAATCTGTGTTCAGGTGCTTGGGAAATTCGAGAGACACCGATAGACCCCCTGACAAAGAGTCCAAGAAACTGGACCATTTGGCCCCAGAAAGTCTATGCTGCCTCCTCGCTTGGCCTTAGTCAGGCAAGCACGGCTGTCATCATGGCACATTTTTCCTATGCCCTCTTGGGCTCTCTGGATGAGGTCCTTCCTCGCCTCCCCGCAGACCTCCAGACCACGGTCAAGCAGGTCCGTGACCAGGGCCGGGCGGTTTCGAAGCAGCAACTCCAGACTACTCTGGACATCGGGGACTCCTGCGCCCACTCGGTGGCGGCCACGGTTGTCACGTGTCACGTGCTGCTGGGCCTGGCTGAGGGTCTCCACTTTCACGGCAACACTCAGCACAAATTGATGGACGTCCCTTTCCTGAGTGCCTACCTTTTCGACCCAGGAGTGGGTGGTCACCTCCAACACATAGAGAAGTCCAGTGCCACCTTGGACTCTGTGACTTCTGCTCAGAAGGAATCCCAGGGTTGCAGAAAGCAGAAAGGAAAGCTTTTTCAACCTTCTGCCCCTGTGGCCAACCAGTCCTATTTTCAATCGGGGTAACAACAGCAGCAGGCATAACCTTGGTGCCCTCGGCCCAAGTCCGGGATCCCGGAGGCTAGGGTCCCAGTGGTCCCCAAACTGGATCCTCCTCCTCCTCCAAGCCTGCACAGAGACAGGATGGGGGTTGCCAACCCCATACCTGTCACACCAGCTCTGGGTCCTCCCGTGGGATACCGGCTCCGCCACTTCCTTTCTGCCTGATCCGCTGTTACAATGGACAGGTGGGTTTTGGAAGTGGTCGGCCAGGGGCTGCCTCTGGAATTCAAGCAGCACCCACCAAGCTGAGCCTGCGCCCCATGGGAGGAGATGATGTCCATGCACACTCTGTCGTCTCTCCAAGATAACATCACCCAACTCCTCCACAAGGAGGTAGGGGCCAGAGACGCGGATCTTTCTGTCAACCCAGGGTTCATTTCCAGGTACTTCCTGGTCCCAAAATGGATTGGGGGCTGGCGCCCCATTCTAGATCTGCACGACCTGAACCAGTTTCTCAGGTCTCACACATTCAGGATGGTAACTCTGTCTCAGATCATACCATCTCTCAAGCAGAACATGTGGTTCTGCTCACTGGATCTCCAGGATGCGTTCTTTCATGTCCCGATCCATCTGCCTCACCAAAGGTTCCTCCACTTCTGAGCAGAGGTAGCCTTCTTTAAGTTCCAAGTCATGCCGTTTGGCCTGTCATTGGCCCCCTGGATCTTCACCAAATAACATTGCAGTGGTGCAGCCCACCTTCAGCGTCAGGGGGGTCAGAGTGTACACTTATCTCGACGATTGGCTCATAGTGGGCAGACAGACAGGAGGTGGAGAAATCCAGGGATCTGGCTGTCCAAACCTGCATAGAACTTGATCTCCTGGTCAACGAGACCAAGTCAGAACTCATACCTTCGCAGGTGATCTGCTTCATCGGGGCAGAGCTCGACTCCTGCCAAGCCAGAGCCAGGCTCCTGATGGACAGGGCAGAGGTTCTCTCCTCCTTTGCCCGATCATTTCTGGTTGAGCACTTGCGCCCTGCCCAGGATTAACTGTGCCTTCTGGGGTACATGGCGTTCTGCACCACCGTGGTCCGATTGGCTCAGTGGCATATGCACCCCACTCCAATGGGGGCTGGCCAGCCAGTGGACTCAGCGACATGGTCACTTTGACCAGCTGGTCACTGTGACCCAGAAGATGTGGGACGCTCTCCTATGGTGGACCATCCTAGAACACCTGCAGGAAGGGATCCCGTTGGCCCGTCCCGAGCCAACGGTTGTTCTGACTACTGATGCCTCTCAGGCTGGGGTGCCCACATGGGGAACCACAGAGTCCACAGGCTGTGGACCCCCAAGGAATCCCAATGTCATATCAGTCTGCTGGAGCTCCGAGCAGTTCGGCTGGCACTGACTGCATTTGCTCTTGTTTCTTCGGGGTCAAGTGGTGCAGGTCTAGACGAACAATACCACGACCATGTACTAATCTCAACAAGCAGGGTGGCATGCACTCCCAGCCTCTGTGCAGGGAGGTGCTCCGCATCTGGACCCTCGTGCGCTGACTGGAGGCCGATTTCCTAGCCGTCCACGTGGCAGGAGCCTCGAATCAACTGGCGGACGGCGGATGCCTTCTCGAGGCCGTGGACCCCAGGTCTCTTCTTTCCCTTCCCTCCACTTCCCTTGTTTCACAAGGTGCTCCTCAAGGTCAGGAGGGACAAGGCACAGGTGATCCTGGCAGCCCCAGACTGGCTTCACCAGTTCTGGTATCCAGATCTCCTCAGCCTCAGCACCAGGCCACCGAAGCATCTTCCAGCATGCCCAGACCTGCTCTCTATCAATCAGGGGAAGGTGTTCCATCCGGACTTTCAATCCCTGCACCTGACAGCCTGGTTCCTGAGTGGCTAGAGTTCCAGGCTTTGGGTCTCTTGCAAGATGTACTTACTGTTTTGGAGGCATCTAGGAAGGAGTTGACCAGGAGGTGCTATGCCTTGAAATGGAAGAGATTTTCTATTTGCTGTCAGGGCAAGGGCTTGGACCCTTCATCCTGTCCGGTGGCTAGCATCCTAGACTACCTTTAGTCTCTCTTCAAAGGGGGTCTTCTGTGCACCTGGCAGACCCTTAAGTGCACCTGGCAGCCATCTCTGCTTATCGGGCATGGGCCAGTCAGCAGACGGTGGCTCAGGAGGAGAAGAAGAATCAGCATTTATATAGCGCTTTCCATACACAATGTATCCAAAAGCGCTTTACAAGCAATGCTAGACTGGTAGTGAAGTGACTGAATGTGTAGTGGTGGCCATATCACACATCAACACCCACACACAGCCTGGATAATTGCATGAACCGGTTTATGGGAAGGGGAATGTTGGCCAGGACACCGGGAATGTCCCCTACTCTTTGCGAAGAGTGCCCTGGGTTCTTTTAATTCCACCTGAACACCCACTAGGACAACACCAGGATGGGTAGAAGGCACCTCAGTTTAACGTCTCATCCGAAGGACGGCACACCCCAGCTGTACAGCACCCCCCAATACTGCAGTCGGATGCTAGCATTTTAGGTGCAAGTTCAATCCCAGTGTGGGATGAGAACCCACAACCTTCTGGTCCAAAGGCAGATGTGCTACCAACTGAGCCATGCTGACACCCAGAAGGTGGTCTGGCGTTTCTTTTAAGGCCTTGACCATATTTTCCCTCCAGTGCGTGAACCACCAGTGGGATCTACTGCTGGTACTGGCAAAGCTCATGGGCAAGCTATTCAAACCAATGCACAGGTGTGAGATGTCACATCTGTCGTGGAAGACCACCTTTCTGGTGGCTATCATGTCAGCCAGAAGGACTGGGGAGCTACAGGCACTCTCTGTCGAGTCTTCTTACCTGGTCTTCCACAGGGACAAGGTTGTCCTGCACTCCCACCCCAAATTCCTTCCAAAGGTGGTGCTGGAGTTTCGCCTCAACCAGGTGTTGACTCTGCTGGTGCAATACCCCAGTTAAACCTCGAAGGCCGAGTACAGGCTGTATACCATGGACCTGAGACGAGCGCTCTCTTACTACAAAGAGTGCAAGGCTGGAATTCGGGGAGAGGTTCACCAGCTGTTTGTCACCTACGCTGAAGCCGCACCTGGTAGACCTGTAACAAAGCAGATGACTGGCAGATGGATAACATCCTGCATTGATCTCTGCTACCGGTTGGTGGGTAAAGAGCCTCCCGTAGGGATAAGAGCTCACTCCACCCACCATACTGCTGCGTCGGTGGCTGCTTCTAGGAACGTCCCTAGCCAAGATATCTGCAGGGCTGCTACCTGGAAGTCAGCAGACACCTTCATTTCCCACTACCACATTGACCTAGAGTCACGCTGGGATGCTGGTTTTGGGGCCTCAGTTCTCCAATCTCTGTTCCCTAAGTAGGGGGTGTGCGCTTTGCCTCCCTCCTCCCTGAGAACTGCAAGGAGTCTGCCAACAAATGTAGACAAGAACAACGTATCCATGATCCTAGAAGAACAGGATACTTACCTGTAACAGTAGATCTTTCATGGAGTGGTCTCTTGCAGCAGGTAGTACACTTGGGTCATTGCCAGAGGTCGCTGTGGCACATGGCAGCTCTTCTAGCAGTCTTTTCCAGGGACCTCCCACACATGATATCAGCTTTCTGTTTCCTGTGTAAGTGTGGGCAGTCCTGGGTATCCTCAATCCATTTTCCCACCGTCTTCAGCTCGCATGCAGCAGCTAGAGCAACTTCAGACAGCAGTCATCGACGAGAATTTGAGCAAATGACAAATGTCCAAAGAATCTTCAAGCAAGATAGCACTATTTCATTCTTGCCACTGCGGTAGGAAAGTCTACCACTTCAACAACTGCACCACTTGTGTAAGGTGTCTGGGACCCGCACATGACACCACTTCCTGCATACATTGGCAGGATTTCAGCCAGGCAACCTGACAACAATGGCAGCAGGAAATCAAAAATCATTTATTGGAGCAGAAATTGCCTCACATGGAGAATCAGAGGACTCGTCCCAAGTGCTCCCCATCCACTGATTCTCATAAGTGGCACAGAAAGGAGAAGGAGAAGCCCTCCTCAACCTCCGTGCCTAAATGCTCATCGACGACGCCAGTTACAGGTGCTCCACTGTCGATGTATTCTCAGACTGCCTCCTCATTGACGGGAGGTTATACCCTCTCATCGACAGCACTTTCCAGTATGTTGACGGCAGTCTATGATGACCTCCTTATGGGTTCCATCAACGGGGGCTCCTCTCCCGTTGACGGGGTCATCATTTTTACTGCATAATACAGTTTCCCCAGCGGTTCCAACTAGGAACCGCATTCCTCAAGAGAAACCTACTGCATTTGCTATGCATACTGCCCCTCCACCCTCACAGGTGTGTACTCATGGGGCCAGGCGGACAGGGTTCGTGAACTGGGACTTTACCACCCAGGGGAAAGACCTGCTCAGGTTACATGTCCAATCCTCTCCACCATCCCCCTGGTTTCCCAGAAACCCCCCTCCTTGATTCTCAGTGGGACGTTACTTCAGTAGTACAACACGTCTTGCATGCCATGCAGCATGCTCAGCCCTCCGATCCAGGAGTGCTGAGCCACCCATCCCATTCCCCTACTCCTCCGCCAAAAATGCTTTCATTGTGACAGGGACCCTTTACCACCCTGGTCATCTCCCTCATATGTGGATGACTACCTATCAGACGAGTCTGAATTTCCGGTAGATTTTACAGGAGATCTGGAGGAGGAGGAATTCCAGGATATGGATTTCCAGCTCCAGTTTCCCCTATCAGAGATCTCCTCACTAAATGATGATTTATCCAGTCATGCGGCTGCCTCTCCTCCAGATGACCCATCCTTCCATGAGATGGTCCAAATTCAGAAGGTCATCGGATTCTCTACTACTGAACATGACAAACAATGTAAGGATATGGCAGACTATCTAGAGTTACCAGAGGATTCGCTCTTAGTGGTACCCCGACTAATCCAGACATACCAAAATGCTATGCTTGCAGCCTTAACTCAGCTTTCCTCAAATCTTATCTGTGTCAGTCTTCACCATTCACCACCGTTGGGTACTTGGCCGGAGGTCATGACCCTGCGGGAGATTTTTTTTTTTTTTGGATGGCCAGAGTCAACGCACCATCGGCGCGGTCCTCGAGGCCGACGCACTGCGTGGTGCTCGTGGGTTAGCCGTTAGGTGTTGTCGACTCCACCCTCCTGCCAGTTCTTCATCTCCTGCCATTAAGGTCACCTCGTGGGTAGCTGAGATGAAGATTTCTAGAGGCCTACCTCTGTTTTTGAAGCCTTTGAGTGTCGCAGTTCGTCGACTCCGTGTACGATCCGTTGACTCAATTTATCCTGCCAGTTCTGTTCGCTCCACTCGACGTTGCCTGGTAAGACTGTTCCTTATTTTATTTTGCGACATCGGGTCTTGTTTTGGTGTTCTTTTTCCCGTAGGTCATGTCTCGGTCGGAGGGCAAGAAAACTTCTAAGACGAGACGGCCCCCAATGTGTCGGTGCCCATGCGGCCGAAAGTACTTCATCACTGACCAGCATGACCGTTGCCTCGCGTGTCTTGGCTCGCTTCACGAAATGGATTTGTGCGACACCTGCTTCTCTATGGACCGTCGTGTCATCGAACAGCGCCGTGGAAAGTTGAATGACTCCGCCCGACTTTCGGGGACAGGTGCGCACTCGTCGGGCCAAGCCGTGTTTTCTCGTCCTTTCCTCCGGGTCCCCTCCTGGTTCTATATGGACTGAGGAGGAGGGGACTTCTGCTCTTGTAGCCTAGCCATGGTAGAGGCCCCTTCAGCGGTGCAGGAAGCCCAGTCTGTCACCCCAGGGACAGGCAGGAGGCTTCCACTGTGAAATCGCCCTTCAGGGGCGAATCCCCAGTTGTCGTGCCCTCGGCTTGGAAGGCCTGGGTTGGTGGCGTCCTTGATGCCGTCTTGGGCCTCGGCACCATTTGTGGCACCGAGGGCCCTGATGGCGCTGTCGGCGCCGGTCCATCGCTCGGTACCTTTGCAGCTGTCGGCACTGTTCGCAGTGCCGATGGTGCTAGTGGTGCCATGGGGAGCTCTGGCGCTGTCCTGACTGTTTCTCGCCCTGGTGCTGTCCATGGCGCTGTGGTTAAGCTGCGGCGCTATGTCCAGCTCTGGAGCAGCTCGCTGACTCGAGCAAGAACGTAAGCGCCATGAGCCAGACACAGGCTTGGCACCATCTGGGGCCAGGAGGCGCGGTTGGTGCCGTGTCTCGCCGTTTCTGTCCTCAGCGCCGTTTGCAACGCCGTGGGGTGGGTCGACGCCATGGGGGTTTCCGACCTTGGCGCCATTCGCAGTACTGTTCACACAGCCGGAGCTGTCATTGGCACCGTCTCTGGTCTTTGCGCCGCTTGTGGCGCTGTGGGCCGGGACGGCGCCATGACAGGCTCCTACTCTGAGGCTGCTGCCATCGTTGGAGCCATGTCTTCTTCTGGCACCATTCGCGGTGCAGCTGGGGATGTTGGCATCGACTCTGGTGCAGTCTCTGGTTCTGGTGCCCTTTTCAGTTGGGATGGTAGCAGGCAACCACACACTGTTTGGCACAGAACTTCGATCTCCACCTTTTCTGAGGAGGAATGAGACTCTGAGTCAGACAGGTAGTGTGACTCTTTGGAGTTGGCTGCTCACGTGGACACCTTGGTAGTGTCCTCGACAGCCCGAAGCCAGCCCCCCTCTGAGGAGTGGACAGTGACTCCCGGGACCATGGTCAGGGGTTCTGACCAGCAGACAGTGGTGCAGGCCACCATTGCTCTGCAGCCTGGTCTCGGAGGGTTCTCTGACCCCCTCAGTGGTGGTACCCCCTCATGTAGTGTGCCTGGATCACCCAACTTTGGGGCTGATCGGAGCACCCACTGGAGGGAAGGGTGCTGCTCCCTGGATAGCTCTTTCGGGGGCAGGCCAGGGCTGGCAGCTTCCTAGGCTGGCTCTCTCGAGGAGGAGGAGGGCACTCTCGGATTCCAAGTGGTTGAGGGGTATGGGGTCTGTGCGGCGGCCTGATTCTGGGGACCACCCAGGCTCTGGGAGAAGCCATATTGCAGATCTCCACCCTTCCCTTTCGGTTCCTCGAGAGGGCCTCGTTCTTTGGAGGAAGGGGACCGTCCTTCTGGACTTTCACAGCCCCGGTCACCTCACGGGGGGGGGGGGGATCTTCAGGGCACAGCCTAGGCAGTTCCAGTTTGGTTGATCAGTTGTCGGCTGTGGAGTTTTCCGGAGCTCCTTCTTCCCTTAGGGCTTCTGGTGTGCTCCCTAGCCCAGGCAGAGGTCAGCCGATTGCTGGTGTCGGCTCTGTCCCCACTCCTCTGCCACATTCTCCTGCTCTCCCAGGTATTCTTGGTCCTAGCAGTCCTCTCTCCTGGGAGCAGTTCAGAGCGGTGGCTGCTCAATTTCCCTCTTATGTTAGGGCTATGGACAGACAGGTTTTTCAACCTCCCCTTGAGCTGCCCGCTTTTGAACTCTTGAGGTCCTCTAACTCCTCATCCCCCTCTTCTGGGGGAGAGGAGCCGTCTGTCCACATCTCTCCAGCTGCTGATCTCCCAGAATATCAACGATTCCTCGTGAGGATGTTGGAGGACTTGCACATCACCCCTCCCACTCAACACAATCCATAGCACTTGACGCGCGCCTTCCTAAGCGATTTCAGTGCAGACACCCTTGTGGTGCCACCCTGGCCTGCTCCCTTTCGGGAGGTGTTGTTACGTTCCTGGCAGAGACCCTTTTCCAGAGTCCCAGCCCCTAGGGATCTCTGCCAGCGTATTGTGCCCCAGAGTCTCCAAGTTCCATGCCTCATCCTAGCTCAGGATTGGCCAGTTGGATACTCCCGATGGGTTTGCCCCTACACGTGACCAGCCCCCAGATCAAGATTCCTTGGATTTTGACTTCTGGGGAGGGTTTATTCTGCTACGACGCGATTGCTGCTTTCTATTGCAGCACATCAGGCCCACCATGCAACCTATGACAGGTTCCGGTGGTCCAGGCTAGGTCAACTCCTAGCTTCGATGCCTGACATGGAGGAAACCAGACAAACCATTGCGCTCTCTGCATGTGGCCTGGAACTAGCAAGGCATCAAGCAAGGGCATCGTATGATGCCAATGAGGTAGCTACCAGGGTCGTAGGGACAGCGATCTGCACTAGGCGAACGGCATGGCTGCATCTCTCCCGGTTGTCACCCTTGGCCCGGCATAGGGTGATTAACTCTGCTCACCAGAGAACCTATCTTTACTCCCATAGGGTGAGACGGCGTCTGTCGGGGCAACTTCCTATCCCCTCCAGGGGGTCCCCATCTCACTCTCCCCACTCACGGGCCTCTCCAGACCCGTGAAGGTTCTCCCTCTTAGTGTGTCACCCACTGAGAGCTAAGGGACCAAGTCTCTTTGGGTTAAAACCCCCTTCGGGGGGGGCTCGGCACTCACCCAAAGGTGATGAATGGTGAAGATTGACACAGATAAGTTATGGAAATTACATACCTACCGTAATTCTGATCTTTCTATGTATCTTCACCATTGATCACAATCCCACCCTCCATCCCCCGGGGGCCTCAGTCTCTGGGTCCCCCTCCCTCTCTCTGCCCATTCCTCGCCCCCCTCCTTTCTGTTAGTCAGGAGTGGGGTAAACTGGACACATAGGGGGATAATTTTCTTAGGGGCAGAGTGGTCAGGATGGGGGGGGGCACTCCATCTTCAGTGCTTCGGCTCCACCCCTGTAGGGTGGGAGTTGGCAGTTGCCCTCTTCTTTCCTTCTTCTCCCCTCTGTCAACCCTTTCATTTCCTTGTCCTTTGGACATAACCTCAGTTAATTTAAGAAACTAGGATCCTATCTGTGTCAATCTTCACGATTCATCAGCTTTGGGTTATTGGCCGGAGGTCATGACCCTGCGGGAACTTTTTTTTTTTTTTTGGATGGGCGGAGTTGACGCACCATCGGCGCCGTCCTCGAGGCAGATGCACTGCGTAGCGCTTGAGGTTTGGCTGTTAGGTGCTGTCGACTCCGCCCTCCCGCCAGTTCTTCATCTCCCGCCGTCGAGGTCACCTCGTGGGAAGCTTCTAAGAGATTTTGAAGCCTGCTTCTACGCAGTTTTCGTTTTCAGACTCTGTCGACTCTGAGCCATAGTTCGTCGTCCGTTCTCCTGCCGGTTCTGATAGCCTACTCAACGTCGCCTGGTAAGATTGTTCCTTTTGTTTAATTTTGCGACGTCAAGTCTTGTTTTGGTGTTTCTTTTCGTAGGTCATGTCTCGGTTGGAGGGCAAGAAATCTTGGAAGACGGGATGGCCCCCCCCATGCGGTGGTGCCCTTGTGACCATAAGTTCTCCATCACCGACCAGCACGACCGTGTCCTCGTGTGTCTTGGCCCGCTTCACGACATGGATTAGTGTGATGCCTGCTTCTCCATGGACTGCCGGGTCATCGAACAACATGGAAAGTGGGCGAGCTCCGCTAACTTTCAGGGGTCGGGCGCGCACTCGTCGGGCCAAGCCATGTTCTCTTGGCCTTTCATCCGGGTCCCCTCCCGGTTCTGTACGGACCGAGGAGGAGGGAGCCTCGACCTCTCATAGCGTAGCCGTGGCTGAGGCTCCTCCCGCGGTGCAGGAGGCCTGGTCTCTTCCCTCTGGGAGATGGGCGGAAGGCACCACATTGGCATTCGCCCCTTCGGGGGCGAAGGCTCCCCCGATGTTGGACCCACGGCTTGGGAGGCCCAGGTCGGCACCGTGCTTGATGCCGTCTGTCGGCGCCGTAGCTGCTGTCGGCGCTGTTTGTGGAGCCGATGGTGCTAGTGGCGCCGTGAGAGGTTCTATGGCACCGTCTCTGATTTTTCCATGCCTCAGCGCCACCCACGACACCGAGGTTGAACATGACACCGTGTCCAGCTCCGGAGCCGTTCGTGGTTCGGAGCATGGCGCCGTGGGGGTTTTGGATATCGGCGCCATTCATGGCGCCGAGAGCACTGTCGGAGCCATCATCAGCGCCTTCCCTGTCTTGGCACTGTCCCTGTCCTCAGCACCGCTCACGGTGTTGTGGGGCAGGACGGCGCCGTGGGGTCTCTGGCCTCAGCGCCTAGAGCGCTTTCGGAGCTGTCGTCGGTGCTGTCTCTGTCCTCAGCGCTGTGTCAGGTTCTGGCTCTGAGACTGCTGCCCTGGTTGGAGCCGTGTCCTCTTCTGCCACCGTTGATGGTGCTGCGGAGGATGCTGATACCGACTCAAGTACGGTCTCTGCTTCTGGTACCCTATTTGTTCGGGATGGCAGCAGGCACCCGCCAACTGTTTGGCACAGGGCTTCGGTTTCCACCTCTTCAGAGGAGAAGTCAGACTTTGAGTCAGACAGGCAGTCTGGCTCCTTGGAGTTAGTTGCTGGCTTGGGCACCCTCGTAGTGTCCTCGACAAGCCGGAGTCAGCCCCCCTCTGAGGACCGGGCAGTGACTGCTGGTGCTGGGGTCAGGGGTTCTGACCAGCAGGCAGCGGTGCAGGCCCCCATTGCACTGCAGCCCGGCCTCGGAGGGTTCTCTGACCCCTCAGTGGTGGTACCCCCTCAGGTGGTGCGCCTAGATTGCCCAACTTTGGGGCCAATCAGAGCACCCATGGGAGGGGAGGAGAGGGTGTTGTGCCCTGGATAACTCTTTTGGGGGCTGACCAGGGCTGTCAGTTGCCTAGGCTGGCTCTCTCTCTCTCGAGGAGGAGGGTGCTCTCAGATTCCGAGGGGTCGAGGGGCATGGGGTTTGTGCAGCGACCTTTTTCTGGAGCCCACTCGGGCTCTGGGAGATGCCATAGCGCGGATCTCCGCTCTTCCCCCTCGGTTTCCTGGAGAGGGCCCCGTTCTTTGGAGGTAGGGGACCGCCCTTCTGGACCTACACGGCCCCGTTCACCTCACAGGGGGGATTCTTCCGGGCACAGCCAAGGCAGTTCCGATATGGTTGGTTGGCTGTCGGCTGTAGAGTCTTCCGGAGCACCTTCATCTTCTGGGGCTCCTGGTGCACTCCCTAGCCCAGGCAGAGGTCAGTCGATTTCTCTTGTCGGCTCTGTCCCTATCCCTCTGCCACATTCTCCGGCGCTCCCAGGCATCCTTGGTCCTAGCGGGCCTCTCTCCTCGGAGCAGTTCAGGGCCGTGGCTCCTCGGTTCCCCGCTTACGTCAGGGCCATGGACAGACAGGCTTTTCAACCTCCCCCCAAGCAGCCACCCTCTGAGCATTTGAGGTCCTCTGATTCCTCATCCCCCTCTTCTGGGGGAGAGGAGCCATCTGTCCACATCTCCCCAGCTGCTGATCTTGTGCAGTATCAGCAAATCCTCGTGAGGATGTTGGAGGACTTGCACATCACCCCTCCCACTCAAAGCAATCCAGAGCACTCAGCGCACGCCTTTCTAGGCGATTTCAGTGAGGACACCCTTGTGGTGCCCCCCTGGCCTGCTCCCTTTCAGGAGGCATCGTTGTGTTCCTGGCAGAGGCCATGCTCCAGAGTTTGTGCCCCTAGGGATCTCTGCCAGCGGTATTGCGTCCCCCCCCCCATCTCCAGGTTCCATGCCTCATCCTCAGTCAGGACTGACGCAACTGGACACTCCTGATGGGCTTCGCACCCTCCACCGTGACCGGCCCCCAGATCAAGATTCCTTGGATTTTAACTTCTGGGGGAGGAGGACATTCTACTCGGCATGGTTGCTGCTCTCTATCGCAGCACATCAGGCCCACTACGCATCCTATGATAGGTTCCTGTGGTCCAGGCTGGGTCAGCTCCTAGCCCCATTGCCTGACACGGAGAAAACCAGACAAGCCATTGCACTCTCTGCACATGGCCTGGAGCTAGCAAGGCACCAAGCAAGGGCATCGTACGATGCCAATGAGGTAGCTGCCAGGGTCGTAGGGACAGCGATCTGCACTAGGCAGATGGCATGGCTGCGTCTTTCCCGGTTACCACCCTTGGCCCGGCGTAGGGTTGTTAACTCCACTCACCAGAGAACCTATCTCTTCTCTTGTAGAGTGAGACAGCATCTGTTGAGGCAACTTCCTTTCCCCTCTGGGGGTCCCTGTCTCACTCTCCCCACTCACGGTCCTCTCCAGGCCCAGAAGGTGCTCCCTCTTAGTGTTTGTCACCCACTGAGAGCTAAGGAACTGTGTCCCTTAGGGTTAAAAACCCCCTTCGGGGGGACTCAGCACTCACCCAAAGGTAATGAATGGTGAAGATTGACACAGATAAGATATGAAAATTACTTACCTACCGTAATTATGATCTTTCTGTGTATCTTCACCATTCATCACAATCCCACCCGCCATCCCCCTGGGGCCTCAGTCTCTGGGTCCCCCTCCCTCTCTGTGTCCTTCTGGCCCCCCCCGCCCTTTTCTGTTAGTCAGGGGTGAGGTAAAAGCGGGGACACATAGGGGGATAGTGTTTTAGAAGGAGTGGTCAGGATGGGGGGGGCACTACTTCTCCAGTGCTTTGGCTCCACCCCTGTGAGGTAGGAGTTCGTAGCTGCCCTCTGTTCTCTCCACATCCTTATCCCGTCAATCCTTAGTTCCCTTGTCCCGTGGACATATACTTAATCTCCTCAAGAAACCAACATTTCTTACCCCAAAAATGTTTTCTCTGAGAGAGGGGAGAGTAACCCTGTGTCTCGTCTTTCTTCTAGAATAGCCGTTTTCTGCTTCTGGAGTTATTGCCAATGATTCTGTACCTTGAATCCTGACAGTGAGCCTTTTGGCTACTCCTTGCAGTTCCTATACAAGCTGGAGACAAGTCAACATTAAAAGTTCCAGGGTATGGTTGTTACCCCCCCCACCAAGCTTATCCTAAATCCTTCCTCTCTCCATTTTCCTATTTCCAGAGATTGGGGCTCCAACCCAATCCCCTTAGTCTTCCTTCTCCTTCTGTCCACTCAGTCGTTTATTTCTCCTTTTGGTTTATATATCTTTTCCTTTGTCCCTTGGACTTCCTTGTCCACCCTCCCACCCCTTTTTCCTCACCTCTGTGGTGACTCCAGACTGGCGGGAGGGTGGAGTTGACAGCACCTAATGGCCAACCCTTGAGTGCTACGCAGTGCATCGGCCTCGAGAGCGGCGCCGATGGTGCGTCGACTCCGCCTAGCCAAAAAAAAAAAAGCTCCTGTGGGGTCATGACCTCTGGCCAATAATCCAAAGGTGATGAATGGTGAAGATACACAAAAAGATCATAATTACGAAAGGTACATAATTTTCATTTTCTTACACCAAAATTTCCATTTTGAGAGGGGGGGGGAGTATCCCTGTATCCTGTCTTTCTTCCAGAATAGCCGATTCTGCTTTGGTTAGAGTTATTGCCAGTGATTCTGTGCCTTGAATTCTGGCAGTTAGCCTCTTGGCTACTCCTTCACAGTTCCTATACAGTCTGGAGACAGGTCAAGGTTCTGGGGTATGTTTGTCCTATTTTCCCCCGTCACTCTTATCCCTATTTCTAAAAATTCTTAACCCACCCTCCTTCCTCCTTTCTGCTTCTAGAGATTGTGGCCCCTACACAATCCCTTTAGTCTTTCAAACTTGTTCTGTCCTCTCAGTCATTTATTTCTCCTTTTAGTTTATATATCTTTTCCTTTGTCTGTCCCTTGGACTTCCTTGTTCCACCCTCCCAACCCTTTTCTCACCTCTACGGTGACTCAGAACTGGCGGGAGGGCGGAGTCGACAACATCTACTGGCCAACCCACGAGCGGCACGCAGTGCGTCGGCCTCCAGGGCAGCGCCAATGGTGCATCGACTCCGCCCATCCCCCCCCAAAAAAGCTCCCACGGGGTCATGACCTCCGGCCAAGTACCCACAGGTGATGAATGGTGAAGATACACAGAACAATCAGAATTAGGGTAGGTACGTAATTTCCATTTCAAACAACATGAAGTCTTGCTGTATTCCGAACCGGCCGATTTATCCTTTCATTTTCTTTTTGTAGGAACTGATCCCTCAGGATCGGCTCTCCTCTTGCCCGAAGAAGTATCACCCTGGTCAGAGGCCACTCCTTCTGGTTCGGTGCGAACCGAACCGGGCTGGCCTTCCGGGTCAGCAGATTTCTCGGCCTCCTTATCCCTAAGTCTACCTAACCTTTCTCTAGGGTAGACTTAGGGAAATTCTTACAAATTTGGCAGTCTGAATCGAGGTGGTCAAACCCCAGACAGTAAAGACAGGTGGTGTGGGGATCGGCCTTAGCAAAGACCTCCGCACACACACTGCAGTGTTGAAACCCAGTGGGCCTGTTTTTTTTCTTGGGTTTCTCAGACATAGCCAACCTAACTAACTTACCCTTTATATGGCAACCGCCAGGCAAGACTCCCCTATCTGTTTCACACCGTGTCACAGGTGATGGAAAAAATGCTAAAATTACGGGTTTTTTTAAAACCGGTACCGACCGGTAACCACACACTTTTTCTTTTTCAAAATCTTACTACAAGATCGGTTCAGCCGAACAGATCGGAAAAATTTCACAATTTCCACACAACAGCCACTAATCTAAGTACTTACGGTACCACAGACAGAGTCTCGAAACGAAAAACGGAATGAAAATTGGACTAAAACCGAAACTTTAACCGCGATAGAACCGAGCAGAAGGAGAAATCTCCGGAGCAACTGTTCAGTAAGGCGGAGTAAAGAATCTGATGGTTTGGTTTCAAAAGGACACAGACAGAGTTTTCAACCGAGCTCGAGCCCAACGTTTTATGTCTGGCATAGAATTTAACCCTTCACTCTCCGGGGCAGTTCAAGAGCTGGAGCTAACTGCTAATTGTCAGAATACAGCAAGACTCCATTAGAAGAAACACAGTTACTAAGGTGAGTAATTTTTTCTTATGGCTGTTCCCCGCAAGGCGGATTGCCTCTACCAGGCTCCTCTGGATCACCCCTTTTCATCCACCATTCCTGAAGCAGATTCAGTGGTGATTGCTGCCACTCATGATCATACTAAACGACTGTAACTGACGAAACACATGAGCTCCTTACTTCCGGATAAAGATTCAAGCAGAATAGACTATCTGGGGAAAAAAGGTATTCCAAGCAAGTACCATGAATCTCAGAATCCTAAATTATATGGGACATATGGTCAAATACCAGCGTACACTTTGGTCCTCTGCCATTGAATTAGTCAATAAACTCCCTCCTTCACAGGAAAGGGAACAATTACTGGCTACCATATCTACTGGCAATTCCATTTCCTGACACCTATTTAGTTCGGGATATGATGCGGTCGATACTTTGGCCCGCATGTCAGCAACCGACATTACCTTGCGTCACCATGCTTGGCTTCGCGTCTCAGGCTTCACACCTGATGTACAGCATAGAGTGGTCAATGCCCCCTTTACATAGAAACATAGAAGTTGACGGCAGATAAGGACCGCAAGGCCCATCCAGTCTGCCCATTTCTTTTTCTACCTTATAAATGTGCCATCAGCCTTTGCTCTGTCAATGGCCTATCTATTCATACTCATCCGTATTGCTTCCTTGTGCCTATCCCATGCCTGTTTGAAGCCCTGCACTGTATTCATATCCACCACTTCTTGAGGTAGGCCGTTCCATGCATCTACCACCCTTTCTGTGAAAAAGAACTTCCTCACATTACCCCTTAATCGGCCTCCCTCTAATCTCATGCTGTGTCCTCTTGTCCTGCTGTTTTTCTTATATTGAAAAATGTTAGACTCTTTCACCTTGTTAATGCCCTTAAGGTGTTTGAATGTTTCAATCAGATCACCTCTCTCCCTCCTTTGCTCTAGGGTATACATATTGAGCTCTGTTAATCTGTCCTCATATGTTTTCTGATGCAGTCCCTGCACCATTTTGGTTGCCCTCCTCTGGACTGCCTCAATTTGGTTAATGTCCTTGTGAAGGTGTGGCCTCCAGTACTGCATACAGTACTCCAGATGGGGCCTAACCAGTGTCTTGTAAAGAAGGATTATTACCTCCCTCTTCCGACTTGTGATAACCCTACTAATACACACTGACATCCCCCTAGCCTTACCTACTGCTTTAGTAGTCTGCTTGGAAGATTTCAGGTCATCGGTGATGATGCTGCCCAAGTCTCTTTCTTCCCTTGTGACTTCCAGCCTATAGGTGGCTTCCAGGTTTCTCTTCCCTATGTGCACGATCTTGCACTTCTTTGCATTAAACACCAGTTGCCACTCTTCTGACCATTTTGCTAGTTTATCCAGATCTCTTCTCATTCTGCCCACCCCATCTGGATCATCTACTCTGTTGCAGATCTTGGTGTCATCTGCAAACAGACAAACCTTACCCTCCAGTCCATCTGCAGTGTCACTGATGAAGATATTGAAGAGGACTGGCCCCAGGACTGATCCCTGAGGTACCCCACTTGTGACTTGCATCTCTTCTGACTGTATACCATTTACCACCACTCTGTTTTCTGCCCATCAACCAGTTGGCCAACTTCTGACCCACCCTGAGCCTACCTAGCTTATTAATCAATCTTCCATGTGGAACAGTATCGAAAACTTTGCTGAAGTCAAGGTAGGTGACATCAACTGCTCCCCCTTGGTCCACCACTCTAGTTACCCAGTCAAAGAAATCTTTGAGATTAGTTTGACAGGACCTTCCTTTTGTAAACCCATGCTGTCTTGGATCCTGTGCTCCTATGGATTCCAGGTGTTGCACTATCCTTTCCTTAAGGAGTGCCTCCATAATCTTGCCCACTACTGAGGCAAGACTGACTGGTCTGTAGTTCCCTGCCTCCTCCCTGCTACCACTCTTGTGGAGCGGGATAACATGAGCCCTTCTCCAGTCTTCTGGGACCTCTTCTGTGCTCAGAGACTCACTAAACAGTTCTGATAATGGCTCTGTAGTTCCACCCTTAGATCCTTTAGTACCGGATGTATGCCATCAGGTCCCATTGCCTTGTCCACACTGAGCTTATCGAGCTCTTGTAGGACCCTTTCTTTTGTGAAGGGACTAGTGCTCACCTCCCTTCCCCTGTGTCCATGGTGCTGAGCTGTGGGCCCTGCCCTACCTTCTCTTCAGTAAATACTGAGCAGAAGTATCTATTTAGGATAGATGCTTTTACATGGTCCTCCTCTTCACATGCGCCCTTATCTCCTTTGATCTTAGCAATACCCCTCTGGACTGTCTCCTTTCACTAACGTATCTATAGAAAGTCTTGTCACCTTCTTTTACTGTCTGTGCTAGTGTTTCCTCAGTTTGGGCCTTTGCCTGCCTTCCCTGCTTCCCTTAGGGAAGTTTGGTATGCCTCCCTATCTTCATTCCGCTGTGTTCCCTAATATTTCCTGAAGGCCAGCCTTTTGGCTCTGACCTTTTCTGCTACTGTTTTTGAGAACCAAAGTGGTTTCCTTCTTCTTGTGCACTTCCTTTTCTCTCTACAATGGGATGATGCTTCAAGTATTGCATCCTTAATGCTTGCCCACTTTGCCTGTACCCCCTCACCTGTATTTCTTTTTGCCAGGGCCAGCTCCTCTGAAGTCCCATATTTTTGCCTTGGAATGGGATGATTTAGTTGTAGTGGCCAAATTGAACCATACCATGTGATGGTCACTGGCCCCCAGGTGACCTTCTACCTGGAGATCTCTGATCCTTTCCCTGTTAGTCAGTACTAGATCTAGGATAGCCCTGTCTCCTGTGGGTTGATGTACCTGTTGTTTGAGGCCTTCCTCCTGCAGAGAATCCACTGTGTGTCTAGTTCTGGCAGATGTTCCTGCTGGTATTGACCAATCTGTATCTGGCATGTTGAAGTCTCCCATTATCAGAACCTCCCCTTTAGTTGTTATGTTTTGTATATCTTCTAACAGTAAATGTATCTATGCCCCCCCAGTCTGGGGGCCTGTTGACAACCCCAGTTTGTATGGCTGTCCCATTTCCTGTTTCCAGGGTGACCCACAGTTCTTCTGGCTCCTTATGTGTATTCTGAATTTCTGTAGCTTTGATATTTTCATTGACATACAGGGCCACTCCACCCCCCTTTTTGTACCTCGGTCTCTTCTGAACAGTACATAGCCAGGTACTGAAGTCTCCCAAGTGTGGTTACTGGTAAACCACGTCTCGCTAATTGCTACTATGTCCAGTTTAGCCTCTGTCATTATTGCCTGCAGGTCTGGGATCTTGTTTCCCAGACTGTGAGCATTTGTGTACATGATTTTCCATTGGCCAGATTTCGGTGTGTTAGTTGTTGGGTGAGGTCTGGCATTTCCCTGCGCCATATGGGGAGCTGGACCTTTTTCCTTACCTGGTGATGCAAATGAACTGCAGACATGCTGAACTCCTGTTTGACCACTAGCTGAGGGGGAGGAGTGTTCTTCCCATTCGACGTATGGGGTGCTGCACCCCTCTCCCTATTTGCTAGTTTAAATATTCTGCAAAGATGTCAAACTTCTGCCCCAGTGCACTGACTCCCTCCTTAGTCAGATGCAGTCCATCAAATTTAAACAACTTTCACTCCCAAAACTGTTGCCAGTTCCCTACAAATTTGTGTCCTTTTTCCTGGCACCAGCCCTTGAGCCACATGTTTAGCTCCCCATCTCCCCTTCTCTGACCTTCCGTCCATCTGCCCCCCTCTCCCAGACTGGCAGGATCTCAGAGAAGGAGATGCGGGAGGAAATAGATGATAGTTTGTCATCCAGCCTGTTAGGTGTTCCTTGGTCTCCACAGCTGACCGGCTGGCGAGATCATTAGTCCCTATGTGTACCAGGACGTCAATGTTTTCTCCTGCTTCCTGAACAATTTTAGCAATGCGGTCAGTGTCTCTCCATGCTGATGTACCTGGGAGACATCTGACCATTACCCCAGGCTGGAGATAGGTATCAACTCCCTGAATCATGGAGTCCCTTATGATCAGAAGTTTTTTGGATTTCCTTTTTGCTTTTTTTGTTTTGGTTCCTGTTTTGGGTGAGTTTTGTTGTGCTGGCTCCTGTGCTGCAGTGTCCTGCTCTGCAGTGTCCTCTGCTCCTTTGTTTGATTTTGGAGATAGAGGCAGATACCTGTTTGTAGTTTTTATATGGTTTGTGGAGGTAATATGTTGGAGAGCACCGAGTGATGGGGCACCCGATTTGCCCCTTCTAACCATCTGCCAACCTCCCGGACCAACTACCCTCTGCGGTCGAGGTGCTTTTGTTGGATGTTGGGGAAATGGGTGGTTCTTATAATATAGTTTCTCTTGAATATGAAATTTGAGGCGTGCAATCTCTGCCCATGCTGCCTGGAGCTGAGCTCTAAGATCTCCAATGGCCCAGCATGTAGGACAGTGTCCTAAATCCTGTAAAACTGCCCTTCTGAAAAGTGTTCCGCAGTACCTGCAGTTAGTGATATCCATTCCAGATAAGTTGCTGGGTTTATAACCTGGTCAGAGTAATTAAAAGGAAGAAAATGAAAGCAAAAGTTTGATTTTGTGTTTTGTTTGTTTGTTTTTGTATAACTTGTTATAACAAGTTAAATTACTAGTGCCCCTGTAAATGAGGTCATCGTGTGGATACCCCACTGATCCGCCCCTTCCTGCTTTGCCACAGGAAATGTCACGACTGTGCTACCCTATAAAAGGAGTGTAGTGTGGGGTGGTTGGGGAAGGGGGTGGGTGGCTGGCTGGACCCTTCCCCTGCCGAGAAAAAAGAACCACAGATGAAAGAAACGAGGTAAGAGCAGAACAATCAGTCTGCAACAAATACAGTAACCCTGAAAGCTTATCCTAATAATAAATAAAACCGTAAAACCAGTAAAGCACCACCTGTAATAATTTCACAGAATCACATCAAATCAAACTTTATTTCTATAGTGCCTTTCAGAAACCAAGACGCTGTACATAAAACCAAATACAAATATAACATTAAAACAGGAAGATAAAATACATTAGTCATTAGGGAAGGCCAAGTTAAATAAGAAAATATACCCTGTAAGAAACACTTTGCTACAGAGACAAATAATGGGTCCAAACTATTTGGACCAGGTACCCAAACACTGAGAGATGATTTCCAATCTTCAGGAAGAACTCTCCGCACGGTGCATGGCATATACCATACTTCCCAGCCAACCTACCGTCCTCAATCCTCCTTTTATTCCAAAAGAGGTGGAAAATACAGAGGCTCGCATAGGAGCAGATTCTGTGGTCATTCCCAGTCTACCAAAATCAACAACTCTACCGCCAAGGGCTCCCGCTACCACCCTCCTGGTGGGGCTGGTCAGCCCACTTCCGTCACCAGCTGGGGTTCTATCCACGCTTCCTCGACCAGGCCTCAGAAGCCATGGGCGATCATTTTGCCCTCCATGTAGAGCCCATGAAAACGATCATTTCGGATAAGTGGGTACTTCAGATGATTCAGAGAGGTCACACTCTGGAACTACTTTCCAAACCTCTCCCTCACTCCCCCCCCCACTCTGTCCATTACCCACCCGACCATATTCCTATTCTGCAGGAGGAATTACAGGCTCTTCTAACCAAGAAGGCCGTTTACCCCGTACCCCCTACAGAACACCAAAAGGGGGTTTTACTCCCACTTCTTCCTGGTACCCAAACGAACTGGAGATCTCAGGCCAATACTTGACCTCAGACAACTGTACCTATAGGTCCAGTACAAAAGGTTCCGCATGGTCACCCTAAACTCCATCATGCCAATATTGAAACAAGGGGATTGGCTATGTGCCTTAGATATGAAGGATGCCTACCTACATATCCCTATCCATCCTGCCCACCACAGGTTGCTTTGTTTTCACCTGTTGGGTCAACACTACCAATTTTGAGCACTCCCGTTCGGCCTCTCATCCACCCCAAGAGTGTTTACCAAGTGCCTAGCGGTAGTAGCAGCAGCAGCCCTACGACGGGACGGGCACTTTGTCTTCCTGTATCTGGATGACTGGCTCATCAAGGCAGAGTCCAAAACCTCTCTGCTTTTTTTCCTAGAAGCAGTCTTAACTCTGTTCCAAGTTCTAGGGATTACAGCCAATTGTCCGAAATCCAATCTGACCCCTACACAGTCGCTCCAATATATAGGAGCGGTCCTAGACACCGTCTCTGCCAGGGCCTACCTCCCGGCCGACAGACAAGACAAATTTCTGTCTCTGGCCTTTGCAGATACAAACCCAGAACGTTGTCACAGCCAGATGCATGCTGTGTCTCCTAGGTCACACGACCGCTACCATCCCTATGGTAGCTTTCGCCCATCTTCATATGAGACCAGTCCAGCGGGTTCTCCAGAGCCAGTGGTTTCAAAGAACAGGAAATTTTGAAGATAAAACAGAGTCACTCCCACATTGCGGTCCGCCCTACTATGGTGGACCCTCCAAGCCAACCTATGTCAAGCCATGTCCTTCCAGTCCCCCCCACCCCAGCAGACGTTGACTACGGATGCATCCCTGGAAGGGTGGGGTGTACACCTAGGTCCTTACAGGACACAAGGCAAGTGGACCAGTTCTGTCCCTCATCCTCACATCAGTCTCCTGGAGCTGAAGGCAGTTCGCTTAGCCCTCCAGTCTTTTCAGCCTCACTTGTCTCTGGGACTGTTGCTGATTCAGTCAGACAACACCGCAGTAGTATTCTACCTCAACAAACAAGGAGGTACGAAGTCCCGTACTCTGTAAGAGGCGCTTGCAGTCTGTCAGGAGGCTATTCGGCAGCACCGCGTACTGACAGCCGTCAGTCTGCCAGGATGTCACAACCTCCTGGCCGACCTTCTCAATCTCCAGTCGTCCACACACAAATGGACACTTCATCAAGAAGTGCTTCAGAAAATCTTTCATTTGTGGGGAACCCCGCAACTGGATCTGTTTGCCTCCCCAGTCAACCACTGTCTCTCCAGCTACTATTCCATTATCCCGAGCAAAAAGGGATGGTCTATACATACTGTGTCCCAAGCATGGACAGGACTCCTCTAATATGCATCCCCCCCCAATCCCACTCCTGCAATGGACTCTACTGAAACTACAAATTGAACCTGCCACCATGATTCTCATTGCCCCTCTGTGGCCTTGGCAGGTGTGGTTCCCCCTTCCTTCAACAGTTCTCAGTGGAGGAACCAGTTCTGTTGCCAGTCAGACCAGATCTCTTTACTCAGAATCAAGGGACCCTTCTACATCCCAACCTAAAGGCACTACACTGTGACGCTTGGCTCCCGAGGACACTTTCATAGCATGTTTACAAGTGTCCTCCCCTGTTGCCAGTATATTACTGGCCTCATTTAAACCAGCGACCAGGGAAACATATAATGCCAAATGGAAACGCTTTCCATCTGGGCTGCTTCCCGGTCATTGGATCCCTATTCCTGTCCACTGATGAAAGTCTTGGATTACCTGGCCTTGATTGCCGAGATAGGATTAAGCTATGCCTCTATCAAAGTCCATTTGGCCTCTATTTCAGCCTTTCACGATCCTCTGGATGGCAGATTACTGTATTAACATCATCTAGCCAAAATGTTTCTAAGAGGAATGTTACATATTAAGCCACCTATCAGAAGACCCACGCCTCCGTGGGATCTCAATTTTCTAATAGAGAAATTTACTCGTGATACCTTTAAACTGGCAGCCACTTGTGACCTCCATTTTCTGTCTTGGAAAACACTATTCTTAGTGGCTGTCACTTTGGCTCAGTGTATTTCTAAGCTTCTTGCTGTCATGTGTAGAGAACCTTACTTGATTTTTCAAAAGGACAGAGGGGCACTTAGTACCAACCCTTCCTTCCTACTTAAGGTAGTGCCTGAACACACCTTAAATCAGTCCCTGGAGTTACCAGTATATTATCCTGAACACTCTAATCTAGGCGAATACCTCTTGCATACTCTAGACATTCATCATATACTACAATACTATACTAATCGAACTAAATCAATTAGGAAGACCTTGCAACTGTTTGTTACCTTGGCCTCAGGCAGGGAAGGCCTCTTGGCCAGTAAATGGACCCTCTCCAATTGGCTAGCACACTGTATAACATTTTGTTATTCAGAATACAAGAAGCCATTACCAGGACCTGTCCAAGCTCATTCTATTGCGGCCTACTTTAAAGGGGCCTCTATCATGGATATCTGCAATGCAGCTACCTGGTCCACGAGTCGTACTTTCACAAAGCATTACAACTTAGACGTTGCATCGCGCCGTAGGACGGCCTTTGGCCGAGCTGTCCTACAAGGCCTCCTGTCATAATTCCACCCTTCTTGGGATTCATCCCGAGTGTATTACCTGCTGCGACAAACCATTCCATGGAAGATAGTACAGTTACGTAAGACCTTACTGTAACAGTAGATCTTTGAGAAGTGTCTCTTGCAGCAGGTATGATCCCATCCCCCTCCTTCTCTAGGAGAACAAATTCTGGTCCAATGACTTATGGGTTGGGGATATCTATGGTACCTCGGCTTCCCTGGGTCCCTGCAGCAAGCTGAACTGGGGAAGCAGGATACCAGGACCACCCACACTTATATAGGAAACAGAAGCTCATGTTGTGTGTGGGCGCCCTTTGAAAAGACTGCTAGAAGAGCTGCCGTGCACCACAGCAACCTCTGGCAGTGACCCAAGTGTATTACCTGCTGCAAGAGACACTCCTCAAAGATCTACTGTCATGGTAAGGTCTTACGCAACTACTTTCTAGGAGTGGTATATGTTGTTCATCCACACAAACCTACCCGACCTCCCCGGCTTCGACGCACAACCCTCTGCTTCCAGCAGGCAATATCTGGCGTCAGGGGGCGTAGCCGAGGGATATACCACCTGTGTGGGTGGGAGGAGCCAGGTTTCAGACCTTCTGGCAAAATTCTTAAAGGGAAAGGACATGCCAACAAGTGTGAATGAACAACATATACCACTCCTAGAACTACTGTTACAGATGAGTAACCTGTTCTTTCTGCTCGCTAGATCCAGGGCCTGGTGGTTCTGGCGAGACGCGTTGCCCCTCTCTTGGACAGGGAGGTTTCTGTATGCCTTCCCTCCCTTTTCATTACTACAGAAAGTTCTGCTCAAATTGCAGTCCGAAGGGGTGGAGATGATTCTAATAGCTCCCTTCTGGCCTCAGCAGATTTGGTTTCCACTTCTCCAGCAACTTGTAGTGGAACCCTTGATTTGCCTGCCTCTGTGCTCCAACCTGCTCTCACAGGAGCAGGGCACCCTCGTCAGTCCGGGTCTAAAGTCTCTGCAACTTCATACATGACTCCTGCAGACTTAGCAATTGCTCGATTTGGAGTGTCCCGCCAGGTGGCAGAAGTTCTAGTGACTGCCAGAAAACCCTCCACTATATCTACTTATGCTATGAAGTGGAAGCGATTCTGCATATGGGCCACCGCTCATCAGCTGGATCCCTTTTCTTGTCTGGAGAATCTTGTTCCGGAGTATCTCCTTTCCTTGTCTAACTCAGGCCTAATCTACACATCCATTAAGGTGCATCTTTCAGCCATCTCTGTGTACCATGCACCTATTGAAGGCAAGACTCTTGCCCAACTTGACGTATCCCGCACATTCTTGCTGGATATTTTGCATCTGAAGCCTCCCATATGAGACCCTGTCCCTCCTTGGGATCTGTTATTCATCTTAGAGAAACTTATGTTGCCTCCCTTTGTGCCTGCCGCAAGTTGCAAGCTTCGCTTTCAGTCATGGAAAGCGTTATTTTTAGTTGCTATTACTTATGCTCATAGGATTTCTGAGTTCCAGACTCTGATGTGTAAAGAGCCTTATTTAGTTTTTCACAAGGACTGAGTGTCCTTGAGAACCAGTAGTACAGTTAGGTAAGAACTTACCGTAACAGTAGATCTTTGCGAGGTGCTCTTGTAGCTGGCTATTACAATTAGGACTGTGCTGCAGGCACTAGGACCCATCGAAAACCTTTAGCTAGCAGTCTCCAGTGGGGACCACCCCTGACGCTGGCCAATGGTATATCAAGGGCAGTCCCAGGCCCACCTCAGTTCACCTGCCGGAGACCGCAGGTAAGGCCGCAGGCGGATCATGAAGCTTCCACATAAATCAAAATGAAAATGGCTCACCAGGGGGAAGGAGGGTGGGAAAGCAGTGCCTGCTGCAAGAGCTCCTCTTGAAGATGTACTGTTACGGTAAGTTCTTACTTAACTATACTATCTTATTTTGAGTGGGAGCTCTTGCAGCAAGCTATTACAATTAGGACTGGATCCCAAGCAGTCCTGTGAAAAAGGAACAGGTAACTGGGAGGTGGCTGTAAGCAACAGTGCTAGAATAGCGCACCTTTAAAAGAGGAGGCCCTGAAGGACCACCGGGCTGATGCCTGCCCTTCGCCTAGAAGCAATGTTTAGGCTGTAGTGCTTAACGAAAGTATGCACTGAGCTCCAGGAAGCCGCTGCACAGATGTCTCCAATGGAGACATTTCGCAAGGATGCGAAGGAAGTAGCCACTCCCCTGGTAAAATTACCCCTAACCAAGCCCGGTTGGGGCTTGTTGTAACAGAAAACAATACAATTACCCAACCACTTTGATAATGTCTGCTTAGACGCTAGAGCGCCCTGGCAGTGAGGCGCAAAGGTCATGAACAGCTGCTGCATCTTACGGTGTGGAGCAGTGTGTTTTAAATAGTAAGTTAGCACCCTGTGGACATCCAAAGTATGCAGGAGCACTTCCGCTCTGTTCGAGTGATCCAGGTAGTATACCAGAAGATTGATGTCCTGATTCAATATAAGTTCGGACACCACTTTAGGTAGAAACTTTAGATTGGTTCGTAAGGGGACCTTGTCCCTGCGAAAAATCAAATAAGGCTCCATATACATCAGGGCCTGAAGCATGGAAACTCTTTGAGCAGAAGTAACTGCAACTAAAAATAACACTTTCCAGGAAAGGAAGCGAAGCTCGCATTCCGCAGCAGGCTCGAACGGTGGAAGGGTAAGCTTCTCCAGCATAAAGAGGAGATCCCAGGGGGGTACTGGATCTCTGATTGGAGGCTTAATGTGTAGAATGCCTCTCAAAAACGTACAGGACACGTTCAGCTGGGTGAGTGTTTTCCCTTCCATAGGTGTGTGGTAAGCAGAGATTGCTGAAAGATGTACATTTATGGAGGAGTAGCTCAAGCCTTGATTTAATAAGGAGAGGAGATACTCCAAGATCGAGTTCACTGGACAGGTGAGAGGGTCTAAATAACAGGGTGACGTGCATAGACAAAATCTTTTCCACTTCATGGCATAAGTGGACCTAGTTCAGGGCTTTCTCGCTGCTACGAGAATGTTCGCCACCTCCTGGGAGACCCCAAACATGAATTTGACTAAATCTGCTGGAGCCAAGCATGAAGATGCAGGGACTTGAGGTCCGGATGGACCAACGTTCCCTGATCCTGAGACAGCAAGTGCAAGCTCAGCGGCAGCTGTATTGGAGGATCTTACTTCGAGAGGGTTCCTGCAGTAGGTCTTCACATATAGGACTGCGCCCCCGGCGTCAGGTCTGCACGGCAAACTTGTAGATAGCAATCATTAGCGGGGACCACCCCCGATGTTGGGGCGGTGTAACGTCAGCCTGACACTAAAAGGGGCGGTCCCACACCCACTGTCCAGTTCTTTCTTGCCGTCGCTTCAGTAACGTTCAGCTCACGTTTGAACAGCGATCCAATGCCTGCGTTGTATTTTATCGAAGTTTTCTTCGCCTCTAATTAATATTTCCTCACAAAGTTTTTCTTCAGTTTGCTGTCTTCTAGACAGAAGGAAGAGTGCTCTAAGTACGGCGCTCAAATCCCGAATGGGGACAACCATTCCCGCTGCCTCCTTTGCCTGGGTTCTAAACACGACGTCCAGGAGTGTTCCATTTGCCAGGCCTTCAACCAGGCGACCAGAACCAGGCACAAATGGTCCCTCGAGGCCTATCTTCTGACCCGACGCTTGGCGTCTATGGAAAAGGAGCTCTGAAAACTGAGGGTAAAGGTAGTCATCGCCGGCCCTTAAAAAGAAGAAAAGCAAAGAGAAGCGCCGGGACCGGAGTCCTTCACCACAAGAGAGGCCTGCAACTGTGAGTACTTCTTCGGGTGCCCTGTCCACCTCTTTGGGCCAGGCCCCTTCTCCCCCTACTGCTGAGGTGAACGGGCAGCAGGGGGTAGCCTCTTTTGGAGGTGGTAATCTCTTCACCATGTCCTGCCGATAAGACACCCCTTGCCTCCAGCGAAGGGCCCGCGGCCTCCGCTGATCAGTCTAGCGGCAGCCTTCCAGCCGTCTCTAGCCTGGCTGGTTCTGCGGTTTCAGACGCTGGCTTCTCCGATGCCCACCCGGATCCATCCACTCTCCCGTTGGGCTCCAGTTTGGCCCCTGACACCGGACAGAATGAGGGACAAGTCGACTCGTCGTCCGCTAGGGTTCTTCACCCCAGGGACTCGACACCCGATCCTTTGCTATTTGCATTAGCTACATCGCACTCGGACATGCAATCGGGAGCCCCTCGAGTTCCTCCTCCCCTCACCAGGCCTTCCACCGTCCCCGGACAGGAGTCCGCTTCCAGCTGGGGATCTGGCCATGGAGCCTCTACCCTCTGGTACTTGGGCGCCTCCTGGATCCGCCCCATCTGCTGCGCCACGGCACTCCGCTGGTCATTCGGCTGGGTTCCCAGACCTCTGATCCTCCTTCCCGCCTCCAGGCGGCCCTCCGTCTAAGACTCAGTATCAGATGCCAGGCTATGTGCCTCTGTCGCCAAACCTTCCGACGCCGGGTTATCCGACGCCATCCTATCCGACGCCAGGGTATCCCACTCCAGGACACCCCACGCCAGGTTATCCCAGGTACTCTTACTATTACCCATCCTGGCAGTACCCTCAGTATCCGGGATATCCGAGCTTCCAGCCCCCTGCTCCTTCACCTCCGGTACCGGACCGTGAGTCCGTTTCCCTCTGGTGGAAGGACGCCAGAATGCAGCTTCTGTCAAAGATAAGATGGTCGGTGGGAGAAGCACCCATTCCCAGGGTCACTTCTCCATCGCCTACTCGGACCAGACCAGACCAGAGCTTCGGGCTCCTTAACTGTGGCTATCACGGAACCAGACCCTTCGGTTCCCAGCGGTTCCGAGCCCTCTGACACCAAATCCGACAAGGACCCATCGGACCCTAGGTCCCCCGTAGAGGTTCCCTGGAGGACCCCTCTTTCGGAGATTTACTGCGTTCCATTCTGGCGGCTGGTGGCTGGCCAACCAAAGAGGTAGACCCACAAAGAAAACGTCTTGCGGAACACTTCGATCAGGTCACTTCTGACCCTATCCCCATTCCCCCGTGGATGGGACCCCATGAGGACCTTGTCACCACGATTTGGCAACAACCGTCCTCCATACCAGCGGTTTCGCTCAAAGCTGACCACACCTATTACCTCCCGGAAGGGATATCTCACCTTAACTCCCACCCTAAGGCTGATTCCATGGTCATCATGGCCGCTCACAACCGTTCAGCCCAGCCCAAAAACTTGAGCTCTTCACCTCCTGATAAGAACTCGCATCAGCTTGATCAATTTGGGTGTAAAATCTAGCGGTGGTGACGGCGTTTTTATGCCATCAGGGCATTTATGTCTTCCCGTACCTGGACAACTGGCTCCTCGCAGCAACCTCTCCTACCAGCCTGAACGAGTCTCTGCCTTTCACTTTGAACTTGTTTGCTTCCCTGGGCATAACGGTCAATTTTCCCAAGTCCCAGCTAATACCATCCCAGAGGCTCCAGTTCATTGGAGCTGTACTAGACACAGTTCAGGGCAAGGCGCTCCTGCCATCGGATCGGGCTGAGACCTTAGCTTCTCGGGCCACTCTAGTGGCACAGGCCTGATGGATCCCAGCACACTCTGTGCTCCGTCTCTTGGGACTGATGGCGGCCACCATTTCAACAGTTCCCATGGCCAGGCTTCACATGAGGGTCACCCAATGGTCTCTTCAAGTCCAGTGGGACCAGAGGACGGACGACATGAACCAAAAAGTCACGATCTCCAACAGTCTTCAGAGAGATTTTCGCTGGTGGCAGGATCTCTGAAACCTATCTAAGGGAATTTCTTTCCATCCTTCAGCTCCAACCCAAATTCTCACCACGGACACCTCAGATCTGGGCTGGGGAGCCCATCTGGGGTCTCACAAGACGCAAGGGTCTTGGTCCGACCAGGAGCTGATGCTCCACATCAATGTTCTGGAGACCAGGCCGGTTCTTTACGCGCTCCAGGCATTCCAGTCGCTTCTGGTTCCGGGATCCCTTTTAGTCCAGACGGACAACATGTCCACAGTCTGGTACCTAAACAAACAGTGAGGAACCCATTCATATCCTCCTTGCAGAGAAGCAATGAGGGTGTGGTACTGGGCAATTCATCACAGCCTTTACTTGACAGCAGTCCATGTTCCGGGCATCACCAACATCCTGGCGGACAGTCTCAGTCGATCAGTGGCCAGGGCCCATGAGTGGGAGTTAAAGTCAGAGGTGGTCAAAGATCTCTTTCTTCGCTGGGGTTGGCCAGAGATAGATCTGTTCGCCTCCCCATACAATGCAAAACTACCCGTCTTCTGCTCGCCCGTTCTCGGGCATGGTGCTTTTTGGCGAGACGTGCTGTCTCTTTCATGGACAGGGAGGTTTCTATACGTCTTTCCTCTCTTTCCTCTCATTCAGAAGGTCCTGGTGAAACTCCAGCAGGAGGGTGCTCACGCCATTCTGATTGCCCTTCTTCGGCCATGCCAAATTTAGTATCCTCTGCTGCAACAATTGACACTGGAACCTCCGGTTCTTTTGCCCATTTCCCACAACCTTCTGACTCAGGAGCAGGGCACCCTGGTGCATCCGAGCCTTCAGTCTCTCCACCTTCATGTGTGGCACCTGTGGACATAGCGATTTCTCGTTATGGGGTATCTTCGCAGGTTGCGCATATTCTAGTGGAGGCTAGAAAACCCTCCACTAGATATACTTACTCAATGAAGTGGAAGAGATTCATGATATGAGCCCAAGCAAGGAGCTGGGATCCATTTTCGTGCTCAGTTTCCCAGGTTCTAAAGTACCTCGCACATCTGTCTGAGGCAGGCCTTAGCTACTCCTCCACTGAGGTCCACCTTTCTGCGGTGTTGGCCTACCACCTCCCGGTGGAGGGCAAACCTGGCCCAGCTGGAGGTTGCCAAACTTTTTGAAAGGCATCCTTCATTTAAAACCTCCAATCTGGAATCCTTGTCCTCCCTGGGACCTGAATTTCATGCTCGAGAAGCTGACCTTACCCCCGTTTGAACCAGCTTCTTCCTGCAACTTACGCTTCCTTTCCTGGAAGACCTTATTTTTAGTCGCAGTTACTTCTGCCAGAAGGATTTACGAATTACAGGCCTTCGTCTGTAAAGAACCTTATTTGATTTTTCATAAGGACCGGGTAGTCCTTCAGACTAATCCTTCCTTTTTGCCCAGAGTAGTTTCGGAAACCACTTTGAACCAGAGCGTGGAATTACCAGTATACTATCCACAGTATTCCAACAGGGGGAACACCTTCTGCACACCCTTGATGTGCACTGGATTCTGAGGTACTATATGAACAGGACTAAAGAGGTTAGGAAATCTAGCCAGCTGTTCGTAGCCTTTGCTCCACAGTGCCAGGGCAAGGCTATATCCAAGCAGGCCATCTCTCGATGGCAAGCTAACTGCATCCATTTTTCATATATGAAATATGGGAAGTCCCTTCCGAGGGCAGTTAAAGGCCATTCCACCTGTAGCGTGGCGACCTCTACTGCCTTTTTTAGGAATGTGTCCACGGCAGAAATCTGTGCAGTGGCCACATGATCATCTGTTCACACCTTCACTGAGCATTACAGTCTGGACATTGCCTCTCAGCGCAGAACTGGCTTTGGTCTTGCAGTCTTGCAAGGCCTTCTGTCGTGATTTCTCATGGTGACTTCTCCTTCTCCTCCCCGGATGCACCTGTGTTTTGTTTTTCTCTGGGACTGCTTGGTATTCAGTCCTATATGTGAAGGCCTACTGCAGAAACCCTCTCGAAGTAAGATATTGCAGTTACGTAAGAACTTACCATAACAGTAGACCTTTGAGAGAGGTTCCTGCAGTAGGTCTAGTTTCCCATCCTCCTTCCCCCAGTTTTTGGATGTTGGGACTAGAGTGGAAGCAGGGTCTGAGGAGTTTTTACTCCGGTCTTATTCTTACCTATCTTTAGGTCTCTGTTGGAAAAGAACTGGAGAGCGGGCGTGGGACTGCCCCTTTTATAGTCAGGCTGACGTCACGTTGCCCTGACGTCTGTGGGCGGTCCCCGCTGATGATTGCTATCTACAAGTTTGCCGTGCAGACCTGACACCAGGGGGCGCAGTCCTATATGTGAAGACCTACTGCAGGAACCTCTCTCGAAGATCTACTGTTACGGTAAGTTCTTACGTAACTGCAATTTCCACTGCCAGCTGCCGAAGTAGTGGGAACCAAATCTGCCAAGCCAGAATGGAGCGATGAGGATCATCTCCACTTCTTCAGCTTGTAGCTTCAGAAGAACCCTCTGAAGAATGGGAAAGAGAGGGGAAGGTGTACAGAAACCTCCCTGTCCAACAGAGGGACAAAGCGTCTGGCCAGAAAACACCAGGTGCAGGCTCTTGCAAGCAGAAACTGGGCAGTTTGGCGTTGAGTGGAAACACAAAGAGGTCCAACTCTGGATAGCCCCACCTATCGAATAGCTGATCTGCTACTGACTGGAGGAGCTCCCACCCATGAGCCTTGGACCGAGACCGGCTTAGGCTGTCGGCCAAGATGTTTTGGATGCCTGGAACATGAACAGCAGTGAGGACTAAGTGGTGTTCCAGTGTCCAATACCAGACTCTCATCGTCTCCTGGCATAGGGGGTAGGAATGTGTTCCTCCCCCTTGCCTGTTGACGTAAAACACTACCGATGTGTTGTCCATCTGGATAAGAAGAGGGCCTGGCGAAAGGTCCATCTGAAATGCTCGCAAGGCGTTCAGGACCACTCAGATCTCAAGGATATTGATATGGAGCAGTTGCTCGTCTGGAGACCATGCCCCCTGGGTCTGTCTGTCTCCTAGATGAGTGCCCCAACTGAGACAGGATGCATCTGTCATTAGAATCTGTCTCGAGGGGACCCCTCGTTCCAGGTTGGAGGGGTCCAACCACCAGGAAAGAGTCCTTCTTAGACCCTGACCAGCTGGTCTAGATTGTCTGACCTTTGGTCCCACTGCACCCTGAGCGTCCATTGTGGGACTCTCAAATGGAGGCGAACCAAAGGCACTGTGGGGATGGCCACCGCCATATGCCCCAGAAGTCTGAGGAAGGTCCTGGCTGGGGCCTGTGGAGCTGTGGATACTGTCCAGGCTACACCCCTTACACGACCCTCCTCCCCATCCTGCAGTTGGAAAGCCATGCCCTAAACAGTGTCGAGGACCACTCCTATAAATAGGAGTCACTGGCTGGGCTCTGGGGAAGACTTTGGAAGATTCAGGATGATCCCCAGCTCTCAGAAGAGTGTAAAGGTGTCTCCAAGAGCACGAAGCAGCTGAGCCCTGGAGCATGCTGCCAGAAGCTAGTCATCTAGATAAGGGAAGACGTAATGGCCCTGGCTTCTAAAAGCCGCAGCCACCACCGCTAGGCATTTGGTGAAGACTCGAGGAGTGGAGGAGAGGCCAAACGGCAAGGCCTGGAACTGATAATGCCTCCTCTGGAAATGGAACCTCAGGAACTTCCAATGGGGAGGTAAGACCCTTATGTGTATGTAGGCGTCCTGCATATCCAGGGAGCAAAGCCAGTCCCCTTGGTGCAAGAGGGGAATGAGGCCTGGCAGAGTGACCATCCTGAACCACTTGTAGTCTATAAAGAGATTTAGGGAACTAAGATCCAGGATGGGCCAAAGGTCCCCGGTCTTTTTTGGAACTAGGAAAAAAATTAGAGTAGTAACCCCGTCCCTGTTGACCCAGGGGGGACTGGCTCGATTGCCTGTTTCAGCAAAAGGGCCTGGATCTCTCCTTCTGTCAGTGGAATGTGCGAAGGGCGATAATAGGAGGACCCTGGTGGTTTTTCCGGAGGGATCTGGATGAACTCGAGAGTATGTCCTCTCCTTATCAGGTCTAGTACCCAGAGGTCTGACATGATACTGCTCCATCCCTCTGGGTAGAGGGAGAAGTGACCCCCTACTGTCTCCCCCATTGCCTCTGCCAGAGGAGGGGGGGGCCAGTAGTGAGTCATTGGGTAGATCCAGGAACCGGCAGAGAGGGCTGGGAGGACTTGGGGCCTCTAGAGGTGGAGCTCCCAGAAGCTTGGGTTGGTGCCTTTCTCTTAAAGCCACCTGTCTGCGGAAATTGGCTGCAGGTATTTTTCCCTGAGGGCTTATGAAAAGGCTGTTTGCGGAAAGGTTTCTGGTCCCTCTTATACATTTTTCATATGGACCAGATGGACTTCCTGAAATCTAGGAGAGGCGAGAGATGAGTTTCTCCCTCTCCTCCCCAAAAAGGATGGAACCTTGGAATGGAAGCTCCAGGATCCTAGACTGCAGATCCTGGGAGAATCTTGAGGCTCTAAGCCAGGCGTGGCATCTAAGGCAAACACCAGAAGCCACTGCCCTCAAGGCCGTATCTGCAGTGTCGTACGAGGCCCTCAGGACATTAGTGCCTACATCCGAACCAGACTTCAGGCTGTCCAGAAGTTCGGTCTTTTGTGCCGAGTCTGGCAAGGCCTGAGCCACATCTAAGCCTTTCTCCCACATGGCATTCTGGTACTGTACCATATGCGTGAGGAAGTTCAAGGATCAGATAGAGCAGTTGGAGGCAGAATAGACCTTCTTGCCCACCTGATCCAAAATTCTGGACTCAACATGGGGAGGCTGGGAACTGAGGTGTTTAGGCTTCTTAGATTTATCATGAGCAGCCATAATAACCATGGAGTCTGCCAGAGGGTGTTTTGCCAGGAAAGGCTCCTCTCTCGAGGCTCGATACAGCCTATCCAATTTCTTGGAGACCGCCGGAGTGGTGCAGGGATGCTTCCAAGTGATCTGAGTAAGATCCTGGAAAGTATGCACAAGAGGAGGAACAACCAAAGGCTTTGGCTCCTTCTGCCTCAGGTACTTTGCCATCCTCCGGCGCTCTGGATCCAGGTCCTTCGTCTCCCATCCATTGGAGAACTGGATGTGCCTCCTGACGGCCATAAAGGTTGGATCGTCGGGAGGAGATCTGTGAGTGTCCTTCTCATCTGGGGACACTGGCCTTTCTCTTGAGAGAGAGCAGTTGAACCCAGAAGAACTGGGATGCGAGCCGTGGCCTTCAGAAGAGGAGGAGGCTGACCTAGAATGAGATAAAGATCTACTCCTTTCATAAGAACGCCGCCTACTAGTAGACCAGCATCGGCTATGGAACTGGCAACGGCTGGCATAGTGCCGACGATGGCTTTCTGACTGTCGTCGGCTATCTGACCGCCTTCAACTAGGACAGCAATGGTGAGAGCGTTGTCGGTGACAGCGCTCCTTGTGTAAAGTCCAGCCACGTGTATCCGCTGGAGTACGTGACTGTGAGTTAGGCTTGGGTTTAGGTGAGGACCCTTTAGGCATGGGAGAGGAAGACTTTTCATCCCGGCCTTTGCCCTTCTCTTCCTCTGGGGTCGGAGTTGGATCCAGCTGCAGTGCAAGCATATCTTTTTTGACCTGACCCCACCAGAACTGGAAGGGTTCTGTTAGCTCTTCCTTAGAAAACTGTGAAGCCGCAAACCCTGCCAGGTGGTGAGATTTGTCCAGTGTCGGTGGAACTATGGTCAAGGAAGGGAGATCCAGTAAGTCCCTGGGAGAGGACCCATCTTCCTGGTCCTCAGGTGTGGAGGCCCTATGGACTGGCGAACGTTCTGTGTCCGACGATGCCTTGGCCGCAAACCCTGCCAGGTGGCGAGATTTGTCCAGTGTCGGTGGAGCTATGGTCGAGAAAGGGAGAGTCCCTGGGAGAGGACCCATCTTCCTGGTCCTCAGGTATAGAGGCCCTGTGGACCGGCGAACGTTCTGTGTCCGGCGACGCCTTGACTGACGTTCCACCCTTTCTTGTGCACCATCGAAGGTTTGGAGCCATCCAGCTTGGAAATTGTCATTGGTTTGGACTTCGGAACCTGACTCCCATTCCCTGTGCTTGGAGGTCTTACCCGGAGCCCTGGGAAAGACCAAGGTTGGGACCTTACATGACAGGACCGAAGTCCCTGTGGAAGAAGTAGAGGTCCAGACTTCCGAGGTAGAGTGTGGCCACAAGGATGCTGTCTTCACCTTCGGGGTAGAAGAGGCCAGTGTGGAGACCAGGCCCTGTTTACTACTGCCCGATATCGGTGGTTTGGCAGGAGTGGAAGAATCTTGCCGCCCTGTAGAGTGTTACGAATAGTGGGAAGAATGTTCCAAACCTCCTGAGTTGGACCCGGAGGAGGTATTCTTCTTGAGCGGTGACCGGGAGCGAGAACGTCCCTTAGACCAGCCCCAGTCCTTTTCGCTGGACTTGCGTTGGTCCGAGTCCCATTTCTTCTCTTTGTGTTTTGTGGACCGAGAGGAGGAGGAAGATTTTTCCGCAGGTGAGCCTTGCATCATGGCCACCTGCTGCTCCAAAAATGATGGGCCGTAAGAGCCTTGAGGCGGTGAATTCTGGTCCTGCCTGTAAAGCCACTGCAGATCGAGCAGGCCTTGGTGTCATGGTCGGGCCCTAGGCAAAAGACATAGGCCTTGTGTTTGTCCTTCACCGGTATCTGGCGGTCACAGGTACACTTCATTCTCTTCTTTTCGGTTGAGGAGACTGAAGACGGTTAGGTCAACATGCAATGTGGATGAACTAAGTGAAAAGCGGACTTTTCGACAAAAAAAGACGATAATAGACTTCACTAGAAACTACTATAAAGTTCTAAAGGCAACCAACGAGCCGATGGAAGCGGGTCTTTGGTGGGAAAAGAACTGAGATGGGGCAGAGCCAGTGTCGGGGGTGGTCCCCGCTGGAGACTGCTAGCTAAAGGTTTCCAATGGGTCCTAGCACCTGCGGCATAGTCCTAATTGTAATAGCCTGCTGCAAGAGCTCCCACTCGAAGTAAGATCCTAAATTCCTTCCTAAGGTGGTGTCTCAGTTTACTCTGAATCAGGACCTCTATCTTCCTGTGTATTACCCAGAGTATTCAAACTCAGGGGAGGCCTTACTGCATACTCTGGATGTTAACCGAGTGCTTCATTATTATTTGGACCGCACCTGAACCATCAGAAAAACTGATCAGTTGTTTGTTTCCTTTGCCTCGAGAAAAGAAGGGGCTTCATTTTCTAAACAGTGTTTGTCCAAGTGATTGGTTAATTGTATTGTTTACTGCTACCGCAAATATGACAAGCCTTTACTGGGCTCGGTTAAAGGCCATTCTACCAAGAGGATAGCTACCTCATTTGCATCTTTCAGAAACATGTCCATTGCTGACATTTGTGCAGCGGCCACTTTATTTTCTGTCCACACCTTCATCCGGCATTACAGTCTGGACACTGCTTCTAGGCGTAGGGCAGGTTTTGAACTGGCTGTCCTTCAGGGCCTGCTCTCCTGAGATCCTTATTCTGACCTCTACCACCTCCCATCTGAGTGGGGTCAGTCCTCTCACTGCTTGGGACTCAGTCCTTACAGTGTAACCTGCTGCAAGAGCCCCCTTGAAGTGAGATAGTACAGTTATGTAACAATTTAGCATAACAGTAAATCTTTTAAGAGGCGCCCTTGCAGCAGGTGCTGCTTTCCTTCCCTCCATCCCCCTGTTGACTGCTTCTCCATCTTTTTTCCTCGGTTCCAGAGGAACACCTCGGTTCTCCAGCAGGAGAACTGAGGTGGTGCTGGGGGACCACCCCTTTTATACCACAAGGGACGTCAGGGGCGGGCGACGTCAGAGGGTGGTCCTCCGCTATAGACTGCTAACTAGAAGTTTTCCATGGGGCCCTGGTGCCTGCCGGCTTCAGTCATTATGGTGTAACCTGCTGCAAGAGCTCCTCTCGAAGATCTACTGTTATTGTAAGTTCTTACATAACTACTTTTTCTAGATTGCATCTGCTAAGACTTACTGACAACACCTGGCATCATAATTCTCTACTTGTGACATCACAGTCTGTTGCTCTCGAAATGCTCAACTGCTTTAAATAGAAAATTGCTATGTCCAGTGTAGACAGGCAGTCAGAGCAGATGAAGCCAAAGTGACAGTGACTCAGTTTTCTTGTTAAAATACATGCTTATATACAGGGTCCCTAGAATTCTGCGATTCCATAGATTCAGAATTTTGGCAAAGGTTCCACAGAATGTTGAATTTTGCCTGCAAAATCCTCAGTGTTTGGAATAAATCCTGAAATTCCACGAAAGTGGAATTTAACAGCCCCCCCCCCCTTTGCCGTTAGTACATTATAATAGGTTCATGCTGATTCCAGCAGTATTGGTATCTCAGACAGCTGGTTTTGGTCACCGAGCTGAAGGACTGTCAATTTGGTGTGGCTTTGTGATGATGGCTGAGCTGAGAATGCTTCAGCTCACTTCACATGTGACCAGACCAGGGTTTCAAACCAAGTTTTCCAGTTGTAGGCACTATCTGTGATGCACTTGTTAGAGGACAGAATGTGAACTGGGATGTCTTGGTTCAGATGTTCATTCACTCAGTGACCATTAGGAAATCACCCGATTTCCCTGTGCTTCAGTCTCTCCCTGCTGTAAATCAGGGATGTAAATATGAGATGATGCATTGGATGTTGTACATCATGAGTTTTCTTACACACTTGAGATGTGCAATACCACATAAACCTTGAGTGTGAAACATGAGTGATTTGTAATGGTATCATATACTAGGGGGATTAAAAAAACAATGTCAACACCCAATAGTTGATTTTATATACTTGATGGTTTGGATTTCACAGACAAACTATGTGATGGATTCCCCTGAGCAGTAAACAGACAGCTAGAGGACAAGTAATCAAATTTACAGATGAATTACCTTTCTTGTGTAGTTGTTCACAAAGTCTGTGGTGAATGTATGTTTGTAACTTTTTTATTAACAGTGGAAGCGATGTAAAGCATGAGGAACAAAATTGTTTTATTTTCCAAGTGTAACCCCCCTGCAAATGGGGGTTCCCAAAAGACTTCCAGGAGCTTGCTTGAATGCTCCAAGCCTGAATGGTGTTTGGCATTTAAGCCATTTATCAGTGAGTGTTTTTAGAGCCTCTGGTACTGTCTCTTTAAGAGCTGTCTGCTTGCAGACATAATTAGTTTGTATGGGGGGACTGTGTGCTTCTCTGAGTACCACTCGAGCTGCTGCCAATTCACTTCATTTTTGCAGTCACTAGGAGTGCAAAGGAACCTATCTGAAAGATGTAACTGTTTGCCAGAAATTATTTAGAGTAATAATGAAATTACAGTTTGTCTAACTTTGCTTTGCAGTCAGAACTGTGTCTGCTAGTTTCCATTCTAGTTTTGAACTGCTGAACTGGACCAATCAGTGTGGGTAGCTAGCTCTAAATGGTGCCTTGGACGAATCAGAACTTGGACTCATAATCTGAGCCAGCCACAAGAGGATTGTATGGGCAGTGACTCTGGGAGATGTAGTTTAGACTTCAGCACCTTTTTGGACCAACAGCAGCAGTCTATTGTGAGTGACAGCCAATCCAGTCAAGAACTGGGAGGAACTCAAAGGAAGTGCCCGTTTTGTCGGTTGGAGTTTCAGTTGAGCTTTGGCAGTGAAGAAGGAAGGAGCCCTGTGCTTTTCAGTGTGCAGTTTTAGTCAAAACGTGTAAGGCCCAGAGTTCCGTCTGCAGCTTGTTAGGACTGAATCTGGCCCGTGAAAAGAATCAAAGGATCTCTGAAGAGTAGAAACCAGGCTCACCCTGTAGAAGACTGGAGGAATTGCTGAAAATTACACTGGTCTGTCAGGAACTGAATCTGCTGTGTTCTCCCGGGTATTGGGCAGTAATTGCGATCGGGATACAGATGCAGCCTGCCTGGTATAGTGCTTTCTTTATATGGATGTGTGAAGAGGTTTGTGCACCTCAAGTGAGCCCTGCTGACATTGAAGGACCCTATCTTATTTGGAGGTCGTGAGTACTAATTCAGGGTCGCCCCTGTTGAATTGCCACATTAAATCCAAATGGAATTACTGTACTGCTGACTGTTTAATTCTCTTTTCTCTGTGTGAAAGGGCCCCTACCAGCTGCCACGGTTTGGACTAGCCACTAGGGCTTGGGTACCCAGGACAGTAACTGATAGGGATAGGCCTGTGCACAGAGCCATAGGTAGATTATTAAAGTGATAAGCTAATTAACCTGATTTCCCTGTCCTTGTTATATCCCCAAATAAATCAGAGCTGCTTGTTTCAGCAAAGTTACTGCCTGAGGTATTTGTTCATGTTAAGCATGTACTGTGATTGTTGCACTGTATCTCATTTTCACAGGAGGTCCCAGTGCCGAACCAGACCTGGGGTAAGTGTATACTGTGCAGGTAATTCTGATATATTATGTGGGCCAATTAGTGGGAAGAAGGGGTTGCAGTGTCCCAGAGGGCTGTGACCAAGTTAGTTTAACTATTGCAAACCCTGACCTCTGGGTGGAGGCACCCGCTATTGATCCAGGCCCTCAACCTGTTAGTGGCAAATCAGGCAGGGTAGTAGCCCCTGGGATAGCGCCATCTAGGGGTTACATCTTGGAGGCTCACCGCTGGGATTGTGTGTCCTCTAGTGGCCATATTACGAACCACTGTTAAGAAAAAATGGGTACCGACAGAAGTGGCTGTGCACCGGCTGGTGGAGTGGTGTACTGGGAGGAGATCGACCCTCAAAATGCTATGCTTATCCTGGACATCCCCTGGGTATCAACACGGACACTGTGCAGGAGTACTTTCCAAGGTGGAAGGTTTACAAACTCTGTGGTGGTGGGTCGCATGCTAATCTGCTCACCCACACTTTCCTGGCCCTAGTAGAGTTTAAGGATCCCATAGATAGCTCCAAAGTGCCACAGACCATTACCCCAGAGGGAGCCCTCACTGCTTGGAGAGTGATAACTAAGGACAGTAAAGACCTGGGGAATCAGCCCCACCACTATCTGAAACTTTTGAGGAGAAATTTGCTGAATGGTTGCTGGGAGAGGGAAACTGTGGAGGACTTGAAGAAACTATTCTTGCCACCTGGGGTGTTCCTCCCCCAACACCCTCTCCTGCTCCAGTGCCCGTAATGGTGGCTGAACCAATGCAGACTCCTATTTCTGCACCTGCCATTAGTCACGACTCTTACCGAAGGTTGAGGATCTTCTCTGGCACCCTCCCCACCCCCCAAGGGGAGGATGACTGGGAGACCTGGATAGACTATGTTGCCCCCCAAGTGCTAGAATGGCAATGCTCGGAAGGTGAAAAGCGAAAGAGGGTTAGTGAGAGCCTCCGAGGTCCTGCCCTGGCTACCATCCGCAACAACGGACCAGTAACCCTGAAGCGACTGCACAGGCCTATCTTGAGGCCTTGGAGAATGTGTATGGGAGCCAGATTCTGATGAGGACCTATGGTGGAGAGTAAGAGATGCACAACAGTACCAAGGGAGTTGTTGTCTGTGTATGTATCTCGCTGGAAAAATTGTTGCAAGAATGCCTCAGAAAAGGTAGTTTGCTAGCGATTGAACCTGGACCGAACCAGGCTGACAGGATCCTAAGTCTGCCCCCTTCTCAGAACTGCTGTTGCTTCAGTTACGCCTGGCAGATCGACTGGAATCCCCACCTCCTATGATGAGTTAATGAGAGAAATTCGAGGAGTTGAGAAAGACGACCTCGAGGGACCTGCACCAATAGCTGTGGCTACGACCCGAGTGACTGAGGGTGACCCATCAAGTGAAGTTCAGGGCAGAGGTTGGCAGTCAATGAGTGCTCTGACAAGGAAAAGATATGTCACAATGGGGCGAACTGTTGAGAGAGATCCGGAATTCAAAACAGTCCCTTTATGAAGGCCACGCCTGCAAGTACGGGCCCTGACCTATATCCACTGATCTCTATGGGGTGGGGTACCCACCCATGTATCTCCTGCTGATAACAGCTCGAACTCGATTCCTTGACCATGGAAGTGGAGAAACTGACGAGATGTCTCCAAATGCTTATCACGCCAGAACAGAGATGGCACCAAGGTTTCCAGTTAGTAATACCCCCCCTGGCTCCCAGTGTGGCGCCTCGCCAGCTCAAACTCCAGAAAGTATGTTTTGCTATAATTGTGGGAAATATGGGCACATGAAAGGGAATGCCAGTCCCAAAAGACACTGACAAAGTTGCATATAGGCTACAAGGAGAGCTTGGAGAAGAAATCAGTGGTTAGAGGTGCACGACATGATCCCAGTGAGGGCACCAAAATGCTAATTCCACGCCCTTTTGTGGCAAGGTCAGTTGCCCAGGCCCCCACTACCGCCTCTCCAGACTGGTCCAGAATAGTGGGTCCTCCATGGAGACCACTGTAAAGGTGAATGGAGTGTCTACAAGAGCTGTATTAGACAGTGGCTCCCAAGTGACAATTATGTTCCAGGATTGGTATCAGAAGCATTTGTCAGACGTACCTTACAACCATTAGAAGGACTGCATGTATGGGGGTTAAGTGAAGGCCTACCCTATTCTGGGTATATCCGAATTTGTGCCTTCCCTCACCTCCGTGGCTGGAGTGGCCGAACAAGTAGAGACCCTAGCCTTAGTGTGTCCCACTGGACTGTATGATGGTGTCCCTTTGTTGATTGGAACAAATGCTCATATGTTCGAAGGCTGGCACAGTTGTGTTATGAAAAACAAGGGTCAAAGACTAGTAGAGCTTTAAGAGTTCCGCTTTAATTAAGAAGGCCTATGAGGCACAGAGAGATGCTGAAAAACAGAACCAGAGGAACCGGTCGGAATTGTATGGAAGAAGGATCCTGAGTCTCTGATCCTGGCGCCAAATGCCCAGTGTACCTTACAGGAGAGGTCCAGATTAGAAAGGATGTTAAGAATAAAATATTAATGTTGGATGCACCAGGCGATGGAAAATTGCCAGAGGGACTGCTGGTCAAGCTTAGTATTTTGCCCGCTAGAGCCCATGCTTATGCCAGAAGGGTAATGGTCCAAGTTCATAATGTGTCTGAAAGAGACATTCGAGTAAACAGAGGTTGCATCCTGGCTAATGTGCATTGTGCAGACACTGCAGTGCTACCCAGCAGCAAGAGTTCAAGGAAGAATGACAGAGTAACGCTTGACTTGTTTGATTTCTGGCGACTCCGCTGCCAGCTGAATGGAAAGTGAGGATCAGTGAGAAGCTTGCCCAGAGAGACCAGGTGTTTTCTTTAAAGGAATGGGATGTAGGATGCAAGGAGCTGAGCACAATATCCGCTGCATGACTAAAGACCATTTCGTGAGAGGTCTCGGCGCCTGGCACCTGCTGACATAGATGATGTGAGACGGCATCTGCAAGAGATGTTAGCTGCTGTGTAATACAAGAATCCAGAAGCCTTATGCTTCCCCATTGTGGTAGTGAGGAAAAGAATGGAACAGTAAGGATGTGTGTGGATTATCGCACCTTAAACCGCGGACTATCCCTGATCAGTACACAATGCCCGTATTCAAGATGCTTTGGACTGCCTAAATGGGAGCAAGTGGTTCTCTTGCTGGATCTCCGCGGTAGGTACTACCAGATCCCGATGGCCCCAGAGGACCGTGAGAAGACGGCCTTTATCTGTCCTATGGCTTCTATGAATTCATGAGGATGCCTCAAGGATTTCAGGTGCCCCAGCCACTTTTCAAGCGATTGATGGAGCGGCAGTGGGGGACATGAACTTACTAGAGTGCCTGGTATACCTAGATGATGTTATTGTGTTTGGCAGCTCACTGGAGGAACATGAGAGCAGATTATTTAAGGTATTGGACCGACTGGAGGACTTTGGCCTTAAACTGTCCATTGATAAGTGTCAATTCTTTCAAACATCAGTAAAGTATGTGGGACACATAGTATCCACCAGGGAATAGAGACCGACCCAAGTAAAGTTGAGGCCTTGACCACCTGGCCACAGCCCAAAATCTAAAAGAACTGCAAAGATTCCTGGGATTCTGTGGTTATTATCGGCGCTCATCAAGGACTATTCAAGAGTGATCCGCCCTTTACTTAACCTTACTCAAGGGTATCCCCAACCCACAAAAATACCAAAGTCAGCGTCCTCAAGACTGAAAGAGTGTATTTTCATCCGAGTGAAGTATTTGGGGCCGCTGACTCCTGATTGTGAGACTGCTTTTCATGAGATCATATATCAACTTACCCATGCTCCAGTGCTGGCCTATGCGATCCAAGAAAACCTTCGTCCTGCACACTGATGCTAGCTTGCAAGGGTTGGGGCTGTGAATGAGAGCACGAGAATGGCCTGAGACCAGTGGCCTTTGCCAGTAGAAGCCTGACCCATCCGAAAAGAACTATCCTGTACATAAGTTAGAGTTCTAGCTTTGAAGTGGGCTATTGTTGACCAATTCCATGAGTACTTGTATGGGGCTAAAATACTAGTAAAACTGACAATAATCCTTTGACCTGTGTGCAGACCTCAGCTAAGTTGGATGCCACTGGCCATAGGTGGCTTTCTGCATTATCTACATATGACTATGTCGAATACCGAGCAGGTCTGAACCACATAGATGCTGATGCTCTCTCCCGAGGCCTGTTCCCCAGAATGATTGGGTCCAATTGGCAGAACCTGACATTGGGCACTCTGCGGAAGTTTGACAGGAGGAACAATGTCCACGGACGCAGTGGACTGCATGGTGGATTGCTTGGGAGCCTCTGAGAATTGCATACCTGCTGCTTATTGCCACTTTTCTGCAATAGACATTGGTGCACCTGCCTCAGCTGGACAATGACAGTATCTCGGGCGGCTCAATCCCGCGATCCCATGATCAAAGCAGCTTTAGAAGCCCCCTATGCAGGAAAAGATATGTCCAAATTAGCTCCACTGATTTGAGAACTGCACTGTTATACAAAGAAGGTCCTAAGTTGAAACTGATCAATAAACTGTTATACAGAGAAACAGTAGACAGAGGGGACAAGTAGACAAACAACAACTAGTGCTGCCACTGCCTTTCGAGACTCAGTACTGAGGTCCTTGCACAACCACATGGGGCACCTTGGTATAGACAGAACACTTGACTTGGTGAGATCCAGATTCTATTGGCCTAAGATGGGGGCTGATGTGGAGCAACACATTCGAACTTGTAGTCGCTGCTTACAGAGAAAGCTTTGCCCCAGAGGGCTGCCCCTTGTTAACATCACCACCAGTGCACCCATGGAGCTGGTCTGTATTGATTTTCTGAGTTTGGAGTCAGATCAAAGAAATATCAGTAATGTGCTGGTGGTCACTGACCATTTCACGAGATATGCCCAAGCTTTCCCCACCAAAGACCAGAAAGCATCCACTGTGGCCAAAGTACTTGTAGAAAACTTTTTGTTCACTATGGGGCTCCACAAAGAATCCATTCTGATCAAGGGAGAGACTTTGAGAGTCGTCTGATCAAAGAGATGCTCTCTCTGTGGGAGTGCAAAGTCCAGAACCACTCCTTACCACCCCAGGGGACCCACAGCCTGAACGTTTCAACACTTTGCTAGATATGCTAGGCACCCTGCACCCAAAGGACAAGCCTAGATGGAGCCAACAAATTAGCACCCTGGTACATGCTTATAACTGCACCAAAAGTGATGCCACTGGATTCTCCCCTATCCTCTGATGTTTGGAAGAGAAGCTCGACTACCAGTAGATGTGTGTTTTGGGTCTCTCCTGATGGGGTTCAAGCTGACAACTATTTACAGTATGTGCAAAGTTAAAGGCCCAGCTAACTCATGCGTATCAACTGGCTCAAACCATGGCTGCCAAAGAAATCTGGCCAACAAAGAAAAGGTATGATAAAAGGTGAAAGCACAGGAACTCCAGGAGGGAGATCGGTATTGCTAAGAAATCTGGGACTGCATGGCAAGCACAAGATTGCTGACAGATGGCACCATCTCCCTCACATTGTAGTGGGCAAACTAGATGATCTGCCAGTGTACAAAGTAAGGCCTGAGAATAATTCAAAAGATGTAAAAACAATGCATAGAAATCATTTACTGCCCATTGGACAAATCTTAATTGAGTCTGAGCCCCTAGAAGATGCCCCCTCTGGACCAGTGACTAGAGCTGCTGCTAAGAAAAGATCAAGAAAGTCTGCACCTACAGAAGCAAAGTTAAAGTGTTCCCCTCCACAAGTCCCAGTTGAGCATGACTGTCAGTCCATATCGGAAGAAAGTGAGGTGACTTTGAATACTATCCTTCTTACGAACTGAGTCAATTGTTTCGGGCAATCCCTAGTCAATACTGGAGATGAAGCTGGGCCTTCTGGACTGTCTAAGCCCCAGCTTCATCCCTGGAGCCAATGCTCCCAGAAAGTGAAGTGCAAAGCATCAGATCAGATGAAATGGAATCATTGTGCATGGTTGAACTGTTTGAGCTTTCAGGGAGGAAAATGATAGATTAGGGCAGACTGGTGATACACCCGAACAAGAAGTATTTTGAGTGCCCTGACAGTCCACTGCCAGTGTCAAGCTCTCCATGCGAGCCAAATGTTGTGGACTCAGAAACTGTAACTCCTGGAGCTGAAAGTGCCCCAAGTTCTAGCCTCTCTACCCCATGGAGACTCCCTGACAAGTGAGGACAATGCTGAAAATGAGGCTCAGAGTGCAGAGACTGTAACAGTTCCCCCTAGAAAGACTGGTCGAGCTGTAAAGCCTGTGGTGCACCTCAGTTATGATTCACTTGGGAGGCCTGTGGACTTGCCTCTCAATGTTGTCCATAAAGGAGTGTATGTGTCCCCGGCTCATTGCCCAAACTGAGCATCAGTGCTAACTCCAAGTTACTTGTGTTGCCTCTAGTATGGTGCCCTTGCCCCATCCAGCTCCAAAGTAACTGATAGGGAAGGGCCCTCTCTTCAGGTTTCATGTACAAGAGGTAATAACTTGAGTTATGGTACAATGTGTATGTAATACTGTGTAAAGAGTGACGTACTGTGCAATGTTTCAGAAATGTGTTCTTGGTAAAATGATATATTGACTGATGATTACATGTGCGAGCCTAATGCAAATGTATATGGTTGCAGTTGAAACTTATAGTACTTGCTTGACGCTGACGCCAAGCTTTCCCAGGCCAGGAAGGTGTAACCCCTGCAAATGGGGGTTCCCAAAAGACTTCAGGAGCTTGCTTGAATGCTCCAAGCCTGAATGGTGTTTGGCATTTAAGCCATTTATCAGTGAGTGTTTTAGAGCCTCTGGTACTGTCTCTTTAAGAGCTGTCTGCTTGCAGACATAATTAGTTGTATGGGGGACTGTGTGCTTCTCTGAGTACCACTAGCTGCTGCCAATTCACTTCATTTTGCAGTCACTAGAGTGCAAAGGAACCTATCTGAAAGATGTAACTGTTTGCCAGAAATTATTTAGAGTAATAATGAAATTACAGTTTGTCTAACCTGCTTTCTTTGCAGTCAGAACTGTGTCTGCTAGTTCCCATTCTAGTTTTGAACTGCTGAACTGGACCAATCAGTGTGGGGTGCTAGCTCTAAAATGGTGCCTTGGACGAATCAGAACTTGGACTCATAATCTGAGCCAGCCACAAGAGGATTGTATGGGCAGTGACTCTGGGAGATGTAGTTTAGACTTCAGCACCTTTTGGACCAACAGCAGCAGTCTATTGTGAGTGACAGCCAATCCAGTCAAGAACTGGGAGGAACTCAAAGGAAGTGCCCGTTTTGTCGGTTGGAGTTTCAGTTGAGCTTTGGCAGTGAAGAAGGAAGGAGCCCTGTGCTTTTCAGTGTGCAGTTTTAGTCAAAAACTGTGTAAGGCCCAGAGTTCGGTCTGCAGCTTGTTAGGACTGAAACTGCCCTGTGAAAAGAATCAAAGGATCTCTGAAGAGTAGAAACCAGGCTCACCCTGTAGAAGACTGGAGGAATTGCTGAAAATTACACTGGTCTGTCAGGAACTGAATCTGCTGTGTGTTCTCCGGGTATTGGGCAGTAATTGCGATCGGGATACAGATGCAGCCTGCCTGGTATAGTGCTTTCTTTATATGGATGTGTGAAGAGGTTTGTGCACCTCAAGTGAGCCCTGCTGACATTGAAGGACCCTATCTTATTTGGAGGTCGTGAGTACTAATTCAGGGTCGCTCCTGTTGAATTGCCACATTAAATCCAAATGGAATTACTGTACTGCTGACTGTTTAATTCTCCTTTCTCTGTGTGAAAGGGCCCCTACCAGCTGCCACGGTTTGGACTAGCCACTAGGGCTTGGGTACCCAGGGACAGTAACTGATAGGGATAGGCCTGTGCACAGAGCCATAGGTAGATTATTAAAGTGATAAGCTAATTAACCTGATTTCCTGTCCTTGTTATATCCCTCAATAAATCAGAGCTGCTTGTTTCAGCAAAGTTATACTGCCTGAGGTATTTGTCTATGTTAAAGTACTGTACTGTGATTGTTGCACTGTATCTCATTTCACAGGAGGTCCCAGTGCCGAACCAGACCTGGGGTAAGTGTATACTGTGAAGGTAATTCTGATATATTGTGTGGGCCACTAGTGGGAAGAAAGGGTTGCAGTGTCCCAGAGGGCTGTGACCAAGTTAGTTTAACTATTGCAAACCCTGACCTCTGGGTGGAGGCACCCGCCATTGGATCCAGGCCCCTCAACCTGTTAGTGGCAAATCAGGCAGGGGTAGTAGCCCCTGGGATAGCGCCATCTAGGGGTTACACAAAAATTAATCTTCACCATTGATTCCCACTTACCAGTCTGTGCTGGCGGCACTATGACCCCGCGGGGGCAAAGTTTTTTTCATGCGGCCAGCCATGGCTACTGGACATGGCACTTGAACACTCTCTACATGGTGCTACACGCAAGCCAGTAACCATTGCCAGCTCCTTTATTAACATAATTTCTGTTCTTCATGCCGTCAGGTATACACCATGAGAGCGCTCCTCAGTCCACCTTGTCGCCTTATTTTTCTACTGCATCACTGTAATTCTTTTCATTTGCAATGTCACCTGTCTTTGTTATTTCACTGTGAAGCCAAAGTAAGATAAAAAGGGACCAAGTCATTGAAGAAAGTCCGACAGCAGCCCATTAGTGCCCCTGTGCAAAAACAATGGCTGTTCTGGACCAGCATCAGACCTGTGCGGCCTGTGTTAGACCGGAGCACGATATGGATGCGTACGATGCCTGTTTCTCCATGGACCTCCCTACCCTTACGAACTGTGCACTGAAGTGGGGACATATGAGTCCCATCTTAAGAGACAGGTCTCGCACGTGTGCGTCCAAGATTAGGCCTTTCCTCTGGGCCTCATCCTGGGAACTCTAGTTCTGTGGAAGTCTGGCGTTCTGCTAGACCTCGCTGCACTGAGGCATCAGAGACTCTGGTGGACACTCGATTCCTTCTGGGTGGTCGATTGCAAACCCTCCATAATCTGCCTGCCCTGAGCTGCAGACATCCCCAGTGGTGAGGCCGTAGCTATATGCTCTGCCTACACAAGTAGACCCCTTGACATCATCTTCTGGCATCACTCATGCTGTTATTACCATTCATGATGATGGCGCGACGGGTGGCTCTAAGGATGACCCTGGGCCCACCTTCGGACACTGTTTGCAGTGTCAGGAGGGGGACCGGCAGAGAGGCTGTTGTCATTTCGGATGTTGTCACCATCCGTGGTGTTGCTAGTGACACAGAGGAAGGTGATGACTCCAGACATGATTACCGAAGCGGCAGCAGCCATGGTGCTGGTCCCAGGTCCAGCTGTGGGCGAGATGCTGATGACAGTGTCATCCAACAGGTTGTCCCCGACCCTGGTGTCATTCACCACAAGGAGGCTGATGGTTGTAGGCACAACATCCAAGTTGACACCGAGTATGGTGCTGAGGGCTGTGCCAGCCATGGTGATGGGGATGACTCTGTCTCTGAAACTGTCAGTGATCCTGAGCCCAGTGCCAGAGGCGCCACTGACTTAGGGCCGGATTGCAGCTTGGAGATGGAGGTTTCTCCAGAGCCGCTGGATGTCACCGCTGCCAGTGAGGACTGGGGTCACCCTATGGGCACCAGTTGGGTTACTCATCAGTTGTAGAACAACACCCTTTGGGCAACTCTGCTAGATCCTTCCCACAGGTAAGGCCCCCTACGGAGTTCGACAGCCCAGGATGAGTCCCTAGAGACCTGAAGTCTCAATCCCTTCTAGAGGGGTCTCATCGATTCCTGGAATGGGTGATCTTGTTTATAGGCCCAGAGGGGCCTCTAATATTGGAACAGCACCAGGCATGGGTCAATCCCTTAGATAATCACACATCACAGAACCTTTGGCCACAGAGAATAATGATTGGGACCTGACAGTCCCAGGCTACACTGTGTTTAAATGGGATAGAGGAAAAGGTAAAGGAGGAAGAGGTGTAGTCCTATATGTCAGGAAGGATATAGAGGCAGTGGAGGATGGAGACATCAGGGAAGGTAATAGGGAAACAGAATCAATGTGGGTTCAGCTGACAGCATCCACAGGCACAAAACTACGGATGGGCCGGAACTATAGAGCTTCCTGGACATAAAGTCTCCACCACTCATTCACACTAGTGGGACTACGCCGAAGATGCAAAAATCTTCAGAAGGGCCGGCGCCGAGATAGGACAGCACGTGCGCAGCACCACAAGGCTGGCTCATGCCATATAGGCTATCTTGGTGTTGACCCTCCAACTGCCTCAGTTCCTTTTTTCCCCTGCCGTCGAGTGCGCTTCAGTGATGACATTGCTTGTCCGCCAGGAATCGGATCTTAATGTTTATATCACAGCAGCTCAGTCGTTCAGTAGTTGACTAGTATAATTATTTATTTAAAAAATACAACTTTTATTATTCAACAAAGAAAGGAAGTCTTCAGCCTACTCGACAGAGCTCACTCATGAAACGGGCCGATGACGTAGGGAGACTTCGCTGAAAGCTGTTGTAGCAGCAGGGCTGGGTCCGCCGCCCTCTTCAGAGGGGGGGGGTCTGACCACGGGCATTCCAGTGCTCAGGAGGAAGGGCGGTCCTCCCAAAAGCACAAAAGGAAGCGGGCCTGTTCCTGATCGAGGTCGGGAACCTGGCACCACTCAGCCTCAAGCTCTTCTTTGTCCCACCAGTTGAAGAAGAAGCAGTACCACTTGAGGTCGCCCTATGGTACAACTGCACACAGATCACCAGTAGTGGGGGATGGGAGGCTGACCCTGGCACCATCTGGGTCCCCTGTGGCCCCGTTTTCTAGCGACCATGATATTCAGCTCCAGAGTCCCTCCCTGCCCTCGGGAGGTCTTCCAGTGAGCAGTTTCATCATTAGGTCGCTCTTATGGAGCAGTGGGTCTGGCAGTTATCCCAACTGTCCTTGCCTGCGAACCCAACTCTGGGGCCTTCGGGCCTGGGAGCCACAGACTCGTGGTTGCAGCAGTTGGGCCAGCCTGGTTGCACGACACCTTCTTCGGTGCCATTGATGCTGCTCCCTCGTGCTTTTCCCCCTCACATGGCTGCAGCACAGGGGCCAGCACAGGTGCTGTCTTCTCCTACTTCTTAACATTCTTTCAGATCTTCAGCTTTGAATGTCCCGGTGTCGAGTTTGGGGACTCCTAGGTGTTGCCGGTGCGAAGTTGGGTGCACTGCTCTGACCTTTGGTGGTACTGCTCCCCGTGCCGCGTATTGTGCAGGCACTGTTGTTCGCGCCTAGCGCCGACTGTGGTGCTAGGTTTTTCAACTCCAATTTGGAGAGTGCTTCCTCCTGCTCTTTTTCCTCCCTTTCCCTTCTATACTATCCTTTCTGGGTTAGTAGGAGACTATATTGAGTCTGAGCCTGACCTACGTTTAGGGGAGGAATTGGATGAGGATTCATCCTTTGGAGTGGAAAGCAAGCCCTTCACTTTAGCAGAGCTTTTGGTCAAGGACCTTTCTTTTAAGTCTCTTTTGAGGAATATGAATTCCACCCTTTCTCTTCAAACTTCTGAGGTGGATCCTGGGACGCTTTTGCACCTTCAATATCTGCATGTTCCTGAAATTCCTGTGGAATTGACACCACCAGTGCAATCCTCTTTCAAGACTCTTTCACAAATGATGTGGGACAGACCAGCGCTCATTCCATCTGTGGCTAAGTCCACAGACAAGAAATACGCTCCCCTAAGGATCGGCCAATCCTTGCCTCTCAAGCCTTTGTGGATGCCATAGTGGTCTTGGCAGAGAATAACAAAGCCGTTCTTCCCCAGGAATCCACGGCTCATCAGGTAAATAAAGAATCCCATAAAATTGACACTCTGGGGAAGCGAGTGTTTGCTGCTGCTACCCTAGGCATGAGTATTGCTAGCTATCAGGGCTATTTCTCTCAGTGTGAGTATACCCTCTGACATTCGCTCAGAGAAATTGTGGAGGCTCTTCCGGAAGGGGACGTTAGCTCGGAGCTTCTTCAGACCATTACTAGGGGCATTGAGCCCAACAATTAGCAACTTAAGGCTACAATGGACGCCTTTGACACTGCTTCTAAAACAGCAGCAGTCGGGATATGCACCCGGTGTCATTCATGGTTAAGGACTTCAGGGTTCACAAATGATGCTTAACAGAGAGTTATGAATTTTCCATTTGATGGGGTTATGTGTTTGGCCCACAGGTGGAACAGGCACTGGGGCCACTCAGAAAACTAGGACTGCTATTAAGATGGCCAGACTGGCCCCTGCCACCCCTCAACAGGGCGGAACCTACCAGCAGTTTCATAACTATCAGTCCTTTTGTGGTAAAGGCTGAGGTGCTTTTAACAAGAACCAGGTCCCTCAATCGCAAAAGAAAATGCAGCAAAAGGCACAGGGCCCGAAGGCTTCCAATGCCACCCTCTGAAGACCCGGCCCATGTCCCACCTCAGCTGCCCGAGGGGGACTCCTCCTCGGTGGTGGTGGGGGTGTCTGACTCAATTTTACAACCCGTGACGGTCCATCACATCGGACAAATGGGTCCTCAGGATAATTCAAGAAGGATACTCTCTAAATTTTTCAGAGACCCCTTCAGATCGTCCACCCAAACGACAGCCCAAACTGTCTACTACTTAATCAGACCTCTTTGCTTCCAAGATTCAGAGCGTTCTGAACAAGTGGGTAGTAGAAGTGGTTCAGCAAGCAGAACGGAACACAGGTTTCTACTCCTACTACTTCCTAGTTCCAAAGAAAACAGGTGGTACGCACCCTATTCTAGACCTAAGGAAGTTAAACAAATTCCTGTTCAAAGAAAAATTCAAGATGATATTGCTAGTAACGCTCCTACCTCTAATTCTTCCAAATGATTGGTTGGCTTCTCTGGACATGCAGGACGCCTACCAACACATCACAGTGCACCCAAGCCACCACAAGTACCTACGCTTTGTGAACCTGGGCCAGCACTAGCAGTTCAGAGTCCTGCCCTTTGGGCTATCCTCGGCGCCTTGAGTCTTTACAAAGTGCTTTGCAGTACGTGCGGCACATCTCAGAAAACTCGGAATTCAAGTGTTCCAGTACTTGATTGATTGGCTCCTTGCGAGCTCTTCCAGACAAGGGACACAGGAAGCGGCTGCCATGGCTTCCAAGTTCCTCTCATCTTTGGGAGTTCTCCTGAACCTGGAAATATCGCAGCTTCAACCCTTCCAACAACTTCTCTTCATAAGAGCTCTCCTGGACACCTCCAGGGCAAGAGCCTTCCTCCCAGAAGACAGGAGAAATGACATTCCCCAGATGGCTCGCCTCATCAAGGAGAATAACTTGATTTGAGCTCTGTTAATGCAGCGGATGCTGGGTCTCATGGCGTTATCTGTGTTCGTGGTGCCCCTGGTCCGCCTGCACATGAGAACTGCACAGTGAATGTTCAGCACTCAGTGATTTCCAACCATGCACCCGCAGTCATTTCACATCAAAGTAACTGAGCCCCTGACAAGGTCACTCACCTGGTGGACTCAGGAGGACAACCTTCTCCAAGGTTTTCCCTTTGCCCCATTGGAGACGTAGATCATCATCACCATGGATGCATCTCTGACCGGTCAGGGAGGTTGCTGTCAGGATCTTCACACTCTGGGCCTGTGGAGTCCGGATGAGTCCCAGCTGCACATAAATGTCCTGGAGATGAGAGCTGTCCTGTACGCTGTCTGAGCTCTGAAGGATGTCCTCTGTCACAAGATAATTCTTCAAATGGACAACAAGGTGGCGAAGTATTACATCAGCAAACAGGGTGGAGCACACTCTTACCCTCTGTGCAAGAAGGCCATGAGAGTGTGGGAATGGTGTCTTGAGCACGAAGCCCTGACCCAGGCAGTCTGCCTGCCAGGAATCCAGAATGATCTGGTGCATCACCTCAGCAGAACAGAGGTGGAGCCACACGAATGATCTCTCGACTCAAACATCGTGCAGTCACTATTTGAAGAGTGGGGTACTCCAGACCTGGACCTTTTTTGCATCCCCACCCAATGCAAAACTGCCTTTATTCTGCTCCAAAAATTCCAGAACCTGGTGTTTTCTGTCAGGATGCATTCAGACTGCAGTGGACAAGACACGTTCTGTACGCATTTCCTCCTCTTCCCTTAATTCAGAGGGTGCTGCTTAAGCTGGAGGCACAGGGGAGCAGCATGATTCTCATCGCCCCATACTGGCCTCGTCAGATATGGTTTCCATTAATCTGCAGATTATCAGAGATTCCACCGAGACAACTTCCACTTCAAACAGACATCCTGACCCGGGGTCCGGTGGTCTGTCCCAACATGTGGTCCCTTCATCTCCATGCCTGACTCCTCAGGAGATAGAAGTAGGTAGGTTCAGTGTCTCCCATAGAATCTCAGACATTCTTCTAGCAGCGCATAAGCAATCCACTAGGAAGGCCTACACAGCAAAGTGGAAATGTTTCTCCATTTGGTGTGCAAAGTCCTCCTTGGACCCCTTCACTTGCTCACCAAGCAAAGTGCTGAATTACCTTCTAGACCTGTTGAATGCAGAACTGCAGTACTCTACAGTGAAAGTACATCTTCATGCGATTTTGGCCTACCACGAGCCTATCCACAATATGTTGATGGGTCAGTTACCCTTGGTTAAGAGATTTCTTAAAGGTATACTGCACACTAGACCACCAGTCAGGAGACTGGTAGCTGCTTGGGATAGCAACTTTGTGCTAGACATGCCCACTCGTAAACCTTTTGAGCCTCTAATAACCTGTGACTTGAAATTGCTGACCTGGAAGGCTGCCTTCCTTGCGGCACATTCGCCGTCATGGGTCTCTGAATGCATGCCCTGGTCACAGACCCCCATACACAGTGTTTCACAAGGACAAGGTGGTTCTCAGAACTCACCCTAAATTCCTTCCTAAAGTAGTCTCGGAATTCCATCTGAACCAGCCCCTGGTCCTTCCGACCTACTTCATAAATTTTCAGAATGAAGGGGAGCATACCCTACATTCTTTGGATGTAAAAACGGTTTTGCTATTCTACATCAACAGAACAGAAGAGATTTGCAGATTCAAGCAACTCTTTGTCTCTTTCAGCATGGCCCGGCTGGGTCAGCCTGTTGCCATCAGGTGCATTTCAGCATGGCTGGTAGCATGTCTCTGCCATTGTTATTCGATGGCGCAGGTCAAGCTGGAAGGCAGGGCGTACGCCCACTCTACCAGAGTGGTCGCAGCATCTCTGGCAGAGATTCAGAACCTGCCCATTGCAGACATCTGCAATGCGGCCACTTGGAGCTCTGTGCACACTTTTGTGAAGCACTGTGCCTTGGATGTCCATGCCAGACAGCATCCTTCCTTTAAAAGGACAATCCTCAATGGATTAATGTCTTCAGTGAGCTCCTCTGTCCTGCTGCCCTTCTCAGGGGGATTATTTTGGCTCGGTACTCTCCCACTAGTGTGAATGAGTGGTGGAGACTTTATGTACAGGAGGATATGAAAATCACATACCTACCGTAATTCTTGATCTTCTTGGACAAAGTCTCCACCACTCATTCACCTGCCCACCCACTGTCCCTCGAGCTCACTCATTCTGTTTTTGGTCTTCACTCCCTCATTGGCTGGGCTGTGAAGACACTGTTGAATTGACCCTTCTTACATGGTCATACGGACTATCATGTCTGAGATGGGTTAGTTTTCTAGGTTAATTTATGCTGCACCTCCTCTGTGAAAAAGGTACTGAGGCGAATGGAGGGTCGACGCCGAGTTAGCCTATATGGCGTGAACCAGTGGTCCTAGCTTGGCGCCGACCCTCCTGAAGATTTTTGGCTCCTGCTGGGTCCTAGCGCTGCCAGCGTAGTCCCACTAATGTGAATGAGTGGTGGAGACTTTGTCCAAGAAGATCAAGAATTACAGTAGGTACGTAATTTTCATCTATGCTACTCGATACCTAGTATGTACTGTCATAGCCCCAAAAGTGGCAGCAAAACATGCCAAAATGTTCAGCCTGGTGAGCATACCTAAAGAGATTATTTCTGATCAGGGTAGTAATTTTAGTGCTGCATGACTGAAGGAGCTGTACAGACTACTTGGTATCATTGCCATAAGAACCTCCCCTTATCACCCTCAGACAGACGGTCTTGTTGAGCGTTTTAATCAAACTTTAAAATGTATGTTAAAAAGGTTTGTAAAAGGGGAAGGGATAGATTGGGACCAATACTTAACCTGTTTTTTGCTTACAGAGAAGTGCCTCAAGCTTCAACAGGTTTTCACCATTTGAAATGCTATATGGTAGACAACCTAGAGGGTCACTAGATGTAATAAATGAAACATGGGAAGATAACCACACTCAGAAAAAAATCTATTACGTTTTACTGTATATGTGCACCCTGAGAAAGAAGCTGGCAAAATATGCTGAAATTACCCATAGTAATAAGGAAGAGACCCAAAACCAGCAGAAGGTATATTATGGCCATGAGGTAAAAGAAAAAGTTTTGCAGCCAGATGAAAAGGTCTTGCTACTGTTACCCACTACAGAAAATAAACTGTTAATGAAGTGGCAAGGGCCTTATAAAGTGCTTAGACATACTGGCACGGTTAACTGTGAGATTGAGACCCGTGATAGGAAAAATCCTACTATGATATACCATGCTAACCTCCTGAAGAAATGGGTTGCAAAAACACCAAAAGCTGCTTTGTTAGGGGCAGACTGGCTGGGCCAATGGGGTACTTTTCTGCCGTTAGTTATCTATGGTTCTGTTAGTTTTACCAGAAACTTCTACAGAAGATATTGATATAGCTTATGAAAGACTGGAACAGACTATAACTGCTGTTGCTGTTAAGGTGAATGTTTCCTTATCCTATGAACAAACCACAGAAATTTGTAACTTGCTAAAGACATTTAACAGTACTTTTACCACAGTACTAGGCTGAGCAAACTGGATCGAGCACGTAATAGTGACAGGGAATGCTCTGCCTATTAGATGAATGATATACAGATTACCAGAGCAGTTAAGAGCAGACGTGGTTAAGGAAATACAGAAAATGAAACAATTGGGTATCGTAGAAGAGTTGTCACCAGTGGTGATTGTAAATAAAAAAGAAGGGGGTGTAAGAATCTGCCTTGGGGTTAGGAAACTTAAATCAAGTGTCAGAATTTGACAGTTATCCTATGTCCAGGATAGTTGATTTGGTGGACAGATTGAGAAGTGGCAAGTACATCAGTACCCTTGATCGCACCAAGGGTTACTGGCAAATTCCCCTAGCTAAAGAATCCAGAGACAAAACTGCATTTGTCACTTCTTCTGGATTCTGTCAGTTCATCACCATGCCGTTTGGTGTACATGATGCACCCACTATATTCCAGTGGTACATGGATTTAATTTTAGCTACTCACACTGGTTATTGTGCTGCTTACCTGGATGATGTCATGGGGGTACAGTCTAGACAGGAAAAGCTACCTGGAACCCCTACCAGCAGTTATTCAGTCTATCAAAAATGTCTGACAGTCCTACCATATGTGCATTGGGCATGCAGGAAACCAGATAGTTGGGATATATTTTGGGAAATGGAGAAGTAAAGCCAGAGATTTCTAAAATAGAAACTGTAGCTAACAGTACTATCCCTGAATCAAATGTAACCCCCTACAAATGGGGGTTCTCGAAAAGTCTTCCTTGAGCTTGCCTAAATGCTCACTGCCAGGCTGGTGTTCTGCATTTTAATATATTAAATGTATAGCCTCTGTGTACTGTCTCTTTAAGAGCTGCCTGGATTGCCGTCTTAATCCAAAACGGAGCTCTGTTAGAAGATGTGCTTGTTTGCTGATCATTTGTTAGAGTAGTAATAATATTGCAGTTTGTTCTAACCTGCCTTCTTTGCAGCAAGGACTGTTCTGTTCATCTCCACCAACTTGGCCCGGGACTGTCAGAATGGGCCAATCAGTACTGTTGGGACTCTAAAATGGAGCCTGCCTACAGGGGCTTGGTGGGGTCAAAACTTGTAGGAATTGTAGTTTTTGCATTTTGGCGCCTAAAATAACCTGGAGGGGGAGCCCTTGTTGTGACTGACAGATCAGCCAACCAAACTTTTTGGATCTTGGGGAAATTCCCAAGCTGCTTGCACCTAGTTTCAGTTCTGAGTTGGGAAGTGAGGAGATAACAGCTTGAATGATTCAAGCAGCAGCCCCAGTGTAGATTCGCGTGGGAGAACTGTGGAAAGGCCTGAATTTTGGCCTGCATGCCTGCTGTCCTGGAGAGGGAACTTAGCCTTTTGCGGACTGAATACGAACTTGGAGGGCGAAGTGAGCCACTGAATTGTGACCAGGCTCCTACCTGAAGAAGACCGAAGATTTGCTGAATGCGATCGACCTGTCTGGACTTCCAGCCACCTCTGAACTCCTGGATTGTGCAGAGACTCTGTAATTGCGACCGGAGAGCCTTTTGCCTGGTACAGTGGAATTTCCTTACATGTGAATGTGTTGTGTGCTTATAGTGGGTCATGATTTGGTTCCCCACGGTGGTTTGAATTGTATTCTGCTTACTGGAAGCAGCATTAGAATTTCCTTATGTGTAAATGTGCTGTGCGCTGCTAGTGGGTCGCGATTTGGTTCCCCACTGTGGTTTGAACTGCATTCTGCTTGCTGGAAGCTGCATCCAGCCACATGGACTGAATCCAGAATCATCTCCATTGGGCCTGGGCCTTGCTACCCTGGCCCAACCCGACTACCCGCTGCACAGAGAAAGCCATCGACGAGAGACCTGCCTGGGGATCAGCCCCCTGCTCAACACTTGAACAAGAAAGACGCCTCGTTGATTCGGGTTGGCCCCGCTTCTCCGGGCACTCCAGCTTAACAACCTGCAGTCTCAAGTTCGTCCTGCCTGTGTCCAGTATTGGGTATCGTGAGTAAACATCAGGGTAGCTCCCTGCAACAACAGCTAAATCTAAAGTGTTGTCATCTGATTGTCTTGTTGCTTTTTCTTTCATGAACTGAGCTCTCCGGCTCCAGATTACAAGTAGTCTGTGTTGTGCATGTTGCTTTTCTTCCATCCCAGTGCCCCAACCAGCTGCAATGTTCCTGGCTAGCCCACCATTTTCCTACCTGGGTACCCAGAGTATGTGACTGTGGGGACTTGAAGCGCATGCAAAACTGTTTGATTAATATAGCCTTTAAGCCAATCAACCTGATTATGCCCCTTCCTTGTTCAAGTCCCCTGAATAAATCAGATCTGACTTTTTTGCTACATTTAACCTGACTGTGGTTCCAGTTTGTGCCAAGAGTACTGTACTGTTGCTATTTACTGTGCATAACCTTGTTTTACAGGGGGTCCCCAGGGTTGAGCCAGAGGAACCAGCCCTGGTGGTAAGTGCAAACAGTGTGGGTAAGTATGGTGTACAAGGAGTACTGTGAAAGTGATTATCGTATATTGCTCAGGCCATTAGAAGGGAAAGAGGGGGAGTTACAGTGTCCCGGTGGGCTGTGCCAAGGTTAGTTTGACTACTACCAACCCTGACCTCCGGGTGGAGGCACCCGTTTCAGAACTCGGGCCCCTTAACCTGCTACTAGCCGTGCAGGCAGGGGTAGTAGCCCTTGGGATAGCGTCACCTAGGGGTGACATCTTGGATGCTCACCTCTGGGATTTTGTGCCTTCTAGTGGTCAAAAATTACAAATTATTGTTAAAGATTAATGGCTACCCCAGTAGAAATGGCTGTACACCAGTTGGTGGGGTGGTGTACTGGGCAGGAGATCGTCCCTCAAAATGCTCTGCTTATACTGGATATTCCCCCGGGTACCAGTAAGGACGCTGTAGAGGGAGCACTCTCCAAAGCTGAATGTTTAAAAAACCCTGTGGTGGTGGGTCAACAGGCTGATTTGATCGCCCAAACTTTCATAGCCTTGGCAGAGTATAGTGACCTTGTGGACAGCTCTAAAGTGCCACAGACTGTTGCCTCAGAAGAGGTCCTAGCCACCTGGAGAGTGATAACAAAAGACAGTAAAGACCCTGGGGAGGATGAGCTCCCACCATTATCTGAGACTTTTGAAGAGAAATTTGCTAAGTTGTTGCTGGAGAAAGGGAAAACCGTAGAGGACTTTAAGAAACTATTCCTGCCACCTGGGGGTGTTCCTTTCCCAACACCCCCTCCCACTCCAGCACCTGTTACTGCCCCGCCTTCTGTGCCTGTGCCAGTGCTGGCCCCTATATCTGTACCCGCCATTAGTCATGACTTCTATCGCCGGCTGAGGATGTTTTCAGGCACCTTCCCCACACCCAGGGGGAGGACAATTGGGAGACTTGGATAGACTATGTTGCCCCTCAAATCCGAGAATGGCAATGCCCTGAACCAGAGAAGAGGAGAAAGGTGGTTGAAAGCCTCAGAGGCCCCACCCAACTTACTATCCACACTGCCCAGGCTAGTAATCCAGGAGCAACTGCTCAAGATTTTTTGAGTGCATTGGAAAATGTGTATGGGAGTCCCGATTCGGATGAGGACCTGTGGGGTAGGGTCAGAAACACTCAGCAATACCCAGGGGAACCCTTATCTGTGTATGTGCCTCGACTCGAAGCGGTGCTGCAGGACTGCCTAAAGAAAGGTGGCATGGCCCCAGCTAAGTTACATCGGAATAGGTTGGACCAACTTCTCAAGTCAGCCCCATTCTCTGAATTATTGCTGCTCCAACTATGCCTTGCTGCTCAATTGGATGCGCCTCCTACCTATGATGTACTGATACCGGAAATTTGGAGGATTGAGAGGAGGCAGCCATGTGGGGGGGGCCCCTCCTGTATCTGCTGTTGCTGCTGCCCAGATGACCGAGGATGCACATGTGAGTGATGCTCAGGGGCGAAATACAGTGCCAGTTGAACATTGGGAGGCTAGCAAGGACGCTCCACCCTGGGGTGAGATACTGCGAGAGGTCCGAGAAATGAGGGCTACCATTTCCCTACAAGCCCATTCCAGAGATACAGTGGGCTCAAACCCTCTCAGAGCATGTCCGCTATGGGGGTGGGGGTGCACTCTCAGGCATCCCCTGTTGACAGCAGCTCAAAGATTGATGAATTGACTGTGGAAGTGAGGGAATTACTGAGGCATCTCCCCATGCTCACCACACACCAGACAGAGGTTGAATCATGATTTTCTGCTAGTGGTACCTCAGCCCCCAGTGTGATGCCTCGGCCATGCCAGACTCTAGAAAGCATACTCTGTTATAATTGTGGGAAGGAGGGGCATATGAAGAAAGAATGCCAGTCCCCAAAACAAAAAGACTTAGATAAGGTTGTATACAGACTTCAAGGGGAGCTCAGGAAAGCGAAACCATGGCCGAGGGGTGCTGGAAATGACCGCAGTGAAGGCTCAGGAAATCCCAACTCCATCTTCTTTGTGGCTAAGTTGTCTGTACCGGCCCCTGCTACTGTCTCTCCAGACTGGTCCAAGATAGTGGGCCCCTCAATGGAGACTAATGTGGCTGTGAAAAGTATTCCTACTGTGGCTGTGCTTGACAGTGGGTCGCAAGTGACCATTGTGTTTCAGGACTGGCATGACAAACACTTATCTGATGTGCCCTTACAATCCCTGGAAGGCCTACATGTATGGGGGCTGAGCGACAAGTCTTATTCATATCTAGGATATGCCCACCTCTGGTTGTCTTTTCCTGCAACTGTCACTGGCATAGATGAGCAAGTAGAGACACTGGCCCTAGTGTGTCCCCCCACCGGACTGTATGATGGGGTTCCCCTGTTAATTGGAACAAACGCCCACATGTTTGGGAGACTAGCACAACTCTGCCATGAGAAACAAGGGCAGCTGACTGGACGGGCCCTAAGAATTCCAGCCTTAGTAAAAACGGCTTATGACTGGCAACAGAGACCCGATGAAGTGGACCCAGATGAGCCAGTGGGGATAGTGTGAGAAAAGGAACCTGACTCCTTGGTATTGGCCCCCATCGCCCAGTGCACAATCCATGGAGAAGTCCACCTAAAGAGAAACGTAAAGAAAAAAATATTAATGTTGGATGCACCAGGAGATGGAAAGTTGCCAGAGGGATTATTGGTCTAACCCAGCATCTTGCCTGCTCATGCCCACGCCTGTGCACGACGAGTGATAGTCCAGATTCAGAATGTGTCAGATCGGGAGATTCGGGTGAACAGAGGGTGCACCCTAGCTACAGTACACTATACCGACACTGCCGTATTGCCCAGCAGCAAGTACTCTGGCGAGGAGAGAGTGACCCCGGACTTATTTGACTTTGGTGACTCCCCATTGCCAGCTGAATGGAAGGCTAGAATTAGCAAGAAACTCGCTCAGAGGGACCAAGTGTTTTCATTAAAAGAATGGGACGTGGGGTGTGTCCAGGGTGCAGAGCATCACATACGCCTGCATGATGACCCGCCATTTCGAGAGAGATCCCGACGTCTTGCCCCAGCAGACATAGATGGTGTGAGGAGACACCTGCAGGAAATGCTCGCTGCTGGTATGATACAAGAATCAAGGAGCCCATATGCCTCTCCCATTGGGGTTGTGCATAAGAAGAATGGGTCAGTAAAGATGTGTGTTGATTATCGAACCCTGAACCGGCGGACCATCTCTGATCAATACACCATGCCCCGTGTACAAGATCGCTGTATTGTCTGAATGGGGGCAGATGGTTTCGATATTGGATCTTCGCCTGTGAATACTACCAATTCCCGGTGGCCCCAGAGGACCGTGAGAAAACAGCCTTCATCTGTCCTTTGGGGTTCTAAGAATTCCAGAGAATGCCACAGAGGATTTCAGGCGCCCCGGCCACCTTTCAGCGACTGATGGAACGTGCGGTGGGAGATATGAACTTGCTGGAATGTCTAGTGTACCTAGACGATGTCATTGTGTTTGGGCACACATTAGAGGAGCATGAGACCTGACTGTTTAAAGTCCTAGACCGATTGGAAGACTTCGGCCTCAAGCTGTCCATTGACAAGTGTCAGTTTTTTCAAACCTCTGTGAAGTATGTAGGGCACACAGTATCTGCAGAAGGGATAGAGACTGATCCCAGTAATGTTGAATCACTGACTACTTGGCTTCAGCGCCATAATTTGAAAGAACTACAACGTTTCCTGGGGTTATGTGGCTACTACCACAGGTTGATAAGACTATTCAAAAGTGATTCGCTCACTCTTGAATCTTACCCAGGGTTGCCCTCCTACCGACCCTAAATATAAAAAAGGGGCCATCAAAGAACCAGAGAAAGTGTACTTCCGCACAGGTGAACTTTTTGGGCCCTGCTGGACATCCGAATGTGAAGCAGCCTTTCACGAAGTCATATAACAGCTCACCCACGCCCCCATCCTCGCCTGTGCTGACCCCACCAAGCCCTATGTGCTGCATACAGACGCCAGTCTGCAGGGTCTAGGAGCTGTGCTGTATCAAGCCAATGAGGATGGTTTGAGACCAGTGGTCTTTGCCAGTAAGAGCTTGATCCTTTCGGAGTGAAACTACCCTGTGCACAAGCTGAAGTTCCTTGTGCCAAAATGGCCCATCGTCTACCAGTTTCATGAATACCTCTGTGGGGCAAAGATATTGGTGAAGACCGACAATAACCCATTAACCTATGTACAGACTTCAGCTAAGTTAGACGCCACTGGGCACCGGTGGCTTTCCGCCTTATCAACCTATGATTATGCTGTTGAATACAGACCAGGACTGAACCATATTGATGCTGATGCCTTGTCACGAAGGCCAGATCTTCTTGGACTAAGTCTCCATCACTCATTCACACTAGTGGGATAGCACCAGAGGTGCCAGGACCAAGCAGGAGCCAACATTTTTCAGAAGGGTCGGCGCCAAGACTAGCTCGCGCCTGTGTAAGCTGTCTCGGCGTGACCCTCCAACCGCCTCAGTTCCTTTTCTCCCACCGTCTAGTGCGCTTGGATGTTGACATTGCTCATCTATCGGAGTCAAAGTTTTCGTCTATACGACAGCAGCATTTAATTTAACATTTTAGTAGTAATTTCTTATTTTATGAACAAGAGAAGAAGAAAAAAGAATTTCACACCTGCCTTCAACAGAGTCGTCCTTAGACGGTAGTGGCGATGGTAGGAAGACTTTGTTTGAAAGTTTTTAAGGCAGAGGGGCTGTGTCCAGTCCACTGCCCTTTGATAAACGTTGGGGGAGGACAGTCCACCGAAGCACGAATCTAGCGGTTCCGGGGATCTGGCTCCACTTAACCTCAAGCTCTTCTTCCTCATTGGGGAAGAAGAATCCGTGCCACTCGAGGTTGCCCTCTGGTACGTCTGCACGAGAATTGTTCGCCGGGAGGGGCAATAGGCCTGAACCAACTTTGGTGGGTTCCCCTTGGCCCCGCTCCTTATGACCACATTCTTCGACCCCGGACTCCATCTCTGTCCTTGATGGAGCTCCGCTGAGCAGTTTCACCTCTGGGCCGCTCCTGTGGAGCAGGGAGTTCAACTTCTGTCCAGTTTTCCTAGCCAGTGTTCCTGATTTTGGGGCCTCCAGGCCTCGGAGCCACTGGACCGGAGCTGGGTCGATTGGATCAGGAGGAGCACGGTGCCCTCTTGGTGCCTTCGCCATCGTGTCGACCCCTCGTGCCAACCCCCCCTCTCTTTCCATGCAGGGCTAACACGGGCACCACCTTTTCCTTCTCCCCTTCTCCTCAGGATTCTCCATTGGCATTTTCAACGGTGGTGTTTGTCCTGGTGCCGTGCTTGACGCCATGGGTGATGGCGCAGGTCTGGCGCCATGGCGGCCGCTGGATTTGGCATCGGTGCCATAGGCAGCACCTCTGATGTTTGGGTCGGCACCGGGAGTCGGCACTGTGGGTCGGCGCTGTCGCTCTGTGTGGTGCCATGGGTGCTGTTGTTGGTGCCGTTGGTTGCCGGTGCCACTGGTGGTGTTGTGGGTGTCTCGTGACGCCGTGGATGCCCGCGGGCACTCGCATGTGGTGCCGAGTACCCGCGGGCGGCACCGAGCACCCACGGGTGCCATGAGTGCCACAGGTGCCCTCGGGTGCCAGTTCTGCCATGGATGTCATTGGTGTCGGGGTACCCTCAGGTGTCATTGCTGCCATGGGTGCCGGAGGTGCCTGCGGGTACCGCCGTGGGTGCCCTCAGGTGTCGCCCAGGTTGGCATAGGCACTGCTTGGTGCCCTCCTGTGCCACAAGTGATGCTGGTGCCACAGGGGTGCTAGTTGGTGCTGTCCGACAGAACTAGTGACGGATTTTCCTTCTGCAGACCTCTTCTTCTGCGGAACTCTTGGCAAGATGTTTTCCACAGAATGAAGTCCTGTTCTGCGGGTTATTTTCCGCACATCTTAGTGAGTGGCGGTCTGCGTGGGATCTTGTGACATCCGCTGATGGAACTATCCTGTACTGTTCTGCCAGCGGAATCTCTCATTCTGCTTAGCACTTTCTTGGCTCCCTACGTGGTGCCGAGCTCCTCGTCATCCTTCCTGGTGGCGGAGTCTCTAGTGGCTCTGACCTAGACCTCCCTTAGGGGGTCCTTCTCGGGTAGAAGTGCATCTAGATGAGTCTCTCCCTGTCCTTCTGGTCAGTGATACAGCGAATGACTCATTTTATATACTGAAGGGCACACCCTCTCTATCATCAGAGTTCATGAGGGAAGATCTTTTCAGTAGTTCCTCAGTGATGGGGTCCACTATAGTATTTCAAACTGCATCCATGGACCATACACTTCTGCGTCTAGACTCTTTCAGTCGTCAAGACAATTACACTCTGTGGAACATTCTAATTCAATGGTCGGGAGCTGCACAAGCTCTTCCACTCCTTTGATAGGGGTATATAGCCCCCTTGTGATACTACCCCCCTTCGGTGGCTTCATCGGCACAGGTGGTTAACATCTCTTCAGCTCTAATTATTGGACCTGTCACGATTTCAGTTATGGACACTCAGGCTCCTCCTGACCCTCAAATGGATGACATCTTCGTCATTTTTGTATCAGGCAATCCTTGTGAAATAGCAGCCTGAAAGCCTTGTCAGGCTCGGAATAATGGTAAAAGGAAAAATTATTACAGCACAGGGCCCAGCCGAAATTACCTGATACCACCCTTTTGGATCTGGTCTGGTTCCGCCTCAGCTTCTGAGGCGGTTGTCTCTTAACTACGGTAGAGTACCTGACTTCTTCTACCCCTAGGGGGAGTCCGATCCAGTGGAGGTATGGGTCATCTCTTTCTCCAAGAGAGATTTTTCTTATTCAGAGATATTTCCTAGACCTAGGCGGCTGCCCAGTCTGTTGGTCCCTCTTTTTTTATCTGGCTTTCTTCTCTTGATCAGAACCTCGCAGCAACAGAAGTGACTCTCCAGCGAGTCGGAACTCAGGTTCCTACTTCCTTGCTTGCTTCAACTTAACAGATGACATGTTCCTTTCTTGACCATAGGTCAAGTAGGACTTTTTTCTGAGATGACTTCTCAAATATTCACACCTTCGTTTTCTGTGTACTGGTTCTGTGCCAGTCGCTCACGAAGTTATCCTCTCCGAGTGCGTGATGGAACTGTGATGTTTGTTTTTCAGCAAGCAAACTAGAGTCCTTCCCTACTCCCTTCAGGGAGGCCGGAGTGAGTGGTGCCTCACCGCATTGAGTCACTTCTGCCACTATTCAGTCACTTTCAACAAATGGGTTAGCCCTAACTTGATCCTGCTGCGTCCCTCCTCGACGCACATCTGCCTCTATTTTCCTTAGAAATCCAGCCCCTGTTTTTTTGTGTCGGAATGTTTTTCCACAGTGGACACATCCTCCTGTACACTTTTCCTCTCTTCCCTGAGTTCAGAGACTGCTACTACAGTTGTACATACAGGGGCAGGATGATTCCTTTTTGGAATATGAAGTGGTAGTATCTGGTTCTACTAGACCACCACAAGAGGCTCCTATGTCGTACTTTGACCTTCCATCAGGAAGGTTTCAGTGACTAAGTGAAAACCATTCTCCTTGATGGGCTTACCCCACCTGGACCTTTTTTTGCTCACCAAGTAAGGGGTTCAAGTGCTCCTGGACCTGTTGTTCGCAGGTCAGCCATACTTGGTAGTGGGGATCTCCAGCTGCGCTTTTCAGTCTACCCTGAACCAGTAGACTTTACCTGCCACTCTTTCAGTTCCTGAGGTCCTTTTATGTTAGATTAGTACATGTCTTTGACACTATTAATTTTGGTCCTAGACCAAATGGTGAGGCTGGGTTCTCGCTGCTCTCCTAGAGTGATTGCGGCTTCCTGGCAGAGTTTCATTTTGTGTCCATTGCAGTCGTCTGCAGAGTGGTGACTTACAACTCAAGCACTTATCTTGTAAGCACTATGTTCTAGATGCTCTTTCCAAGACAGCTGTTTTTATTAGCGGGACAGTCCTTGGCTGTCCTTTCTAAGTGAACCCTATCGCCTACCACCCTACTCAGGGTTGTTGGTTTTAGCTTGGTACTCTCCCACTAGTGAGAATGAGTGATGGAGACTTAGTCCAGAAAGATATGGAAATTACGTACTTACCGTAATTGTTGATCTTCTTGGACAGTTTCCATCACTCATTCACACGCCTACCCACCATCCCCTGGGTTCACTCATTTTCTTTCCTGGTCTTCATGGTCCTATGGTTCAGGCTGTGAAGACATTGTTCTTTGACCCTTCTGGCAAGGGCCATCTGAGCCCTCTCAGGCCCAGAAAGTCAGGATAAGTTATTTGCATTAGTTACGCTGCACCTCCTCGGTTGAAAAGGTACAGAGGCGGTTGTAGGGTTGACGCTGAGATAGCCTACACAGGCATGAGCTAGTCTTGTGGTGCCACGCATGCGTGGTCCTGTCTCGGCGCTTACCCTTCTGAAAAATGTTGGCTCGCGCTTGGTCCTAGCCCCTCCGGCGCTATCCCACTAGTGTGAATGAGTGATGGAGACTCTCCAAGAAGATCAACAATTACGGTAAGTACGTAATTTCCATTTTCCAAGAGTGATTGGGTCAGGCCGTCTGAACCTGACATCCGAGCTTTGTGGCAAAAATTTGACCGAGATGAACAGATGTCTGCGGACACAGTGGGCTGCTTAGTAGATTGCTTGGGCCTTCCTGATACCTGCATACCGGCTGCCTATTGCCACTTTTCTGCTCTAGATATTAGTGAACTACCTCAATTTGACAATGACAGCATTCAGTGGGCTCAATCCCAAGATCCTGTGATTCAGCCCGCATTTCATACCCTGCATGCAGGGAAAGATGTGTCCAAGTTGCGTTCCCCTGACTTGTGAACTGCTCTATTGTTTAAAGAAGGCCCCAGGTTGAAGCTACTCAATTAGTTGTTGTGCAGAGAGACAGTGGATCATGGCGGTCAAGTAGACAGGCAGTAATTGGTCCTGCCCATGGCCTTTAAATATTTGGTACTGAGGTCCCTCCACAATTACATGGGGCACCTTGGTATTGACAGAACTCTCGACTTGGTACGATCTCGATTCTACTGGCCCAAGATGTGGGCCGATGTTGAGCACAATGTAAAGACCTGCAGTCATTGCCTGCAAAGAAAAGCCCTGCCTCAGAGAGCTGCCCTCCTTGTCAATATTACTACCAGCACCCCCATGGAACTGATCTGCATAGACTTTTTGTGTTTAGAACCTGATCAGCAGAATATTGGCAGTGTGTTAGTGGTTACAGATCATTTCACACAGTATGCGCAAGCTTTTCCAACTAAAGATCAAAAGGCCTATATTGTGGCCAAGGTGCTAGTGGAAAATTTCTTCGTCCACTATGGTGCCCCTCAGCGGATCCACTCTGACCAAGGCAGAGATTTTGAAAGTCGGCTAATCAAAGAAATGCTCTCTCTCTATGGGGGATGCAGAAGTCAAGAACCACCCCTTATCACCCACAGGGGGACCCTCAACCAGAACGTTTTAACCGCACCCTTCTAGACATGCTGGGCACCCTCCATCCCAAAGACAAGCCTAAATGGAGCCAGCAGATTAGCACCTTGGTCCATGCATACAATTGCACAAAAAATGATGCCATTGTGTTCTCCCCATACCGCCTCATGTTCGGGAGGGAGGCCCGACTGCCTGTTGATGTCTGCTTTGGAGTCTCTCCAGATGGGGTCCGAGCCGAAAATTACTTACAGTATGTACAGAAACTGAAAGCTCAATTGAACCATGCCTATCAACTGGCCCAGACAATGGCCGCCAAAAGAAATCTCGCCAACAAAGACATGATAAAAAGTAAAGGCTCAGGAGCTTCAGCCTGGAGTCCATGTGTTGTTACGCAATTTGGGACTGCATGGCAAACACAAAATTGCTGTTGGGTGGCACCATCTTCCCCATATAGTAGTTGGAAAGTTGAATGATTTACCAGTGTAAAAGGTGTACCCAGAGAATAACTCCAAAGCTGTCAAGACCATGTACCGTAACCACTTGCTACCTATTGGCCAAGTCATAATTGAGGCTGAACCATCAGAGATTGATTCCCCTGGACCGGTGACTCATGCTGTTGCAAAAGAGACAGAGTCAACCTACCCCAGTAGTTACAGATTTAAGGTTTCCCCCGCAGCAGACCCAGAATGATAGTGACTGTCAGTCCACCTCTGATGAAAGTGAGTGTAACAATGCCTGTTACCCTCCTATGAATTGAGTCAGCTGTTTCAAGGTAACCCTATGACTAATTGTGGGGATGAAGCTGGGCCTTCTGGACTGCCCTAACCTCCCAGCTTTGTCCTTGGAGCTAATGCTCCCTGAAAGTGAAGTGCAAAGTATTATGTCTGAGGTTGTGGACTCTGTGTTTTGCAGAATTGTGTGAGTTGCCCGAAAAAGGGGCTGACAGTCTGAGTCTCTCTGGTGACACACCAGAACTTGAAGAACAATGTGAGAGTGTTGACAGCCCCCCATTCAGTGTCGCAAAGCTTGATTGTGCCAGAGCCTCCTCAAAATGAGCAACCTGGGCCTCCTTCAGAAGATAATGAGCAAAGTGTTGTGGAAACAGAGCCTGCAGAGCAAGGAGCTGAGAGTGCTCCAAGTTTGGACATTCCCATCCATGCAGAGGCACCCCTCACAAGTGATGAAAGCTCCAAAGTTAGCACTGAAAGTACAGAGACTGTGGCGGCTCCCCCCAGAAAGACTGGCCGAGCTGTCAAGCCAGTGCTACGCTTTAGTTATGATTCCCCTGGGAGGCCAGTGGATTTGCCTCTCAGTGTGGTTCACAAAGGGGTTTATGTTTCGCCAAGCTCACTGCCCAAATTGAGCTTGACGGCCAACTCCAGGTTACTTGTTCTTCCCTCTCACCATGGTGCCCCTGCCCCATCCAGCCCCAAGTTAGCTGATAGGGAAGGGCCACCCTCTTACATTGTTTAATGTACAAGAAGTTATTACATGAATTTGTATTACTTGTATGAAACCTGCATAAGTATCGTCAATATGGATCTAGTAATGTGAAGTATATTGAAATGTATAGTAATGTAACAAGCTAATGATATTTATGTCTCGTATATATCGCATTTTTGATATTGTGATGGTACAGACTTGATGCGGACGTCAAGTTTTCTCCAGGCAGGGAAGGGTGTAACCCTCCCTACAAATGGGGGTTCCCGAAAAGGCTTTCTTGAACTTGCCTAAATGCTCACTGCCAGGCTGGTGTTCTGCGTTTTAGCAGATTAAATGCATTGCCAGAGAGTGCCTGTATAGCCTCTGTGTACAGTCTCTTTAAGAGCTGCCTGGATTGCAGTCTTGCTTAATCTAAAAGGGAGCTCTGTTAAGAAGATGTGCTTGTTTGCTGATCATTTGTTAGAACAGTAATAATATTTCAGTTTGTTCTAACCTGTCTTCTTTGCAGCAAGGACTGTTCTGTTTATCTCCACCAACTTGGCCCGGGACTGTCAGAATGGGCCAATCAGTACTGTTGGGACTGTAAAATGGAGCCTGCCTACAGGGGCTTGGTGGGGTCAAAACCTGTAGGAATTGTAGTTTTTGCATTTTAATGCCTAAAATAACCTGGAGGGGGAGCCCTTGTTGTGACTGACAGACAGATCAGCCAGCCGAACCGTTTGGACCTTGGGGAAATTCCCAAGCTGATTGCAGCTAGTTTCAGTTCTGAGTTGGGAAGTGAAGAGAAAACAGCCTGAATGATTCAAGCAGCAGCCCCGGCATAGATTCGCTCGGGAGAACTGTGGGAAGGCCTGAGTTTTGGCCTGCATGTCTGCCTGCTGTCCCCGAGAGAGAACTTGTGCCTTTTTCGGACTGAATCCAAACTTGGAAACGAAGTGAACCACTGAATTGTGACCAGGCTCCTACCTGCAGATGACCGAAGATTTGCTGAATGCCGATCGGCCTGTCTGGACTTCCAGCCACCTCTGAACTCCCGGATTGTGCAGAGACTCTGTAACTGCGACCGGAGAGCCTTTTGCTTGGTACAGTGGAATTTCCTTACATGTGAATGTGTTGTGTGCTTATAGTGGGTCGTGAGTTGGTTCCCCACTGTGGTTTGAATTGTGTTCTGCTTGCTGGAAGCTGCATTAGAATTTCCTTACGTGTAAATGTGCTGTGTGCTGCTAGTGGGTCGCGATTTGGTTCCCAACTGTGGTTTGAACTGTATTCTGCTTGCTGGAAGCCGCATCCTGCCCCACGGACTGAATCCAAAACCATCTCCGTTGGGCCTGGGCCTTGCCACACTGGCCCAGCCTGACTACCCGCTGCACAGAATAAGCCATTGATGAGAGACCTGCCTGAGGATCGGCCCCTGCGCAACACTTAAACAGGAACGATGCCTTGGTGATTTGTGTGGGCCCTGCTTCTCCGGGCAGTCCAGCACAACAACCTGCAGTCTCGATTTCGTCCTGCCGGTGTCCAGTATTTGGTATCGTGAGTAAACATCAGGGTAGCTCCCTGCAACAACAGCTAAATCTAAAGTGTTGTCATCTGATTTGTCTTGTTGCTTTTTCTTTCATAAACTGAGCCATCCGGCTCCGGATTATAAGTAGTGTGTGTTGTGCATGTTGCTTTTCTTCCATCACAGGGCCCCAACCAGCTGCAACATTCCTGACTAGCCCACCATTTTCCTACCTGGGTACCCAGAGTATGTGACTGTGTGGGGACTTAAAGTGCATGCATAACTTTTTAATTAATATAGCCTTTAAGCCAATCAACCTGATTACGCCCCTTCCTTGTTCAAGTCCCCTGAATACATCAGATCTGACTTTTTTGCTGCATTTAACCTGACTGTGGTTCCAGTTTGTGCCAGGAGTACTGTACTGCTGCTATTTACTGTGCATAACCTTGTTTTACAGCGGGTCACCAGGGTTGAGCCAGGGGAACCAGCCCTGATGGTAAGTGTAAACAGTGTGGGTACTGGTATGGTGTACAAGGGGTACTGTGAAAGTGGTTATCGTATATTGCTCAGGCCACTAGAAGGGAAAGAGGGGGGTTACAGTGTCCTGGAGGGCTGTGCCCAGGTTAACTTGACCACTACCAACTCTGACCTCCAGGTGGAGGCACCCGTTTCAGAACTCAGGCCCCTTAACCTGCTACTAGCCACACAGGCAGGGGTAGTAGCCCTTGGGATAGCGCCACCTAGGGATTACACAAAGAAACATGTCAGGTCATTTTTAGGGCCGGCAGAATACTGTTGGAGATTTGTTCCCAGCTTTTCCCAGTTAGCTACTCCTCTCACTGAACTCAGGAAGAAACAGGACCCAAATAAAGTGAAATGGTCCCCAGAGTGTGATGAACCTTTACAGGCCTTCAAGGTTGCATTATGTTCAGCCCTGTTTTTCGAAGCCCAGACTTTGAGGAACATATTTTATTACAGGCAGATGCATCAGAGGTAGGCCTAGATGCAGTCTTGAGTCAGAATATAGATGGGAAGGAACATCCCATTCTATGGATCCGTAGGAAATAGCATGACAGAGAGAAAAGGTACTCCGGTTTTGAAAAGGAATGCCTTGCGGCAAAGTGGGTCATGGAGTCCCTTAAGTTTTATTTGCTAGAAGCTGGCTTTGTAATTATAACAGATCACATGCTGTCCGTTGATGTCACCGACGGCAATTGAGGCTTAAATGAGAGGTCCTAGTTCGCGATGGGCTAATCTGTTTTCGTCTGGTGAAGAAAGGCACAACTTTCAGATCTGAGTGACTGTACTGTGTTTCAAGATGAGTCAGGTGCAGAAATCGAGGGGTAGAGGTGGCCCCAAGAACAGTAATCACTGTGGATCCAGGGCAGACCGGAGCCCTAGTGGATCCCCATAGAGATCCTTGGAGTCTGCTGCAGGGTCAGTGGATGAAGATGAGGGCACAATTTTACACAGTAGCTCAATCGACAGCAGAGCGACCTCTTCTGCCATCATGAAAATACTGCTTTGAATCGACTCAAATGTAAAAGATATTGAGCAGGAGATGAAACGTCTAGGGCGCAGGACCACAGAAACACAATCGGGCCTGAACGAGATTCAGGAAGACAACATGCACCTAGGCCGGGCTGTCCTGTATTTAACTAGAAGCAAGAGAGAGAGAACTTACCATGCGAGCCGAAGATGTAGAATCTTGAGGTAGACGGAAAAATATCTGTATCTTCGGTTCCCTGAAGGCTGTGAGCAGCATGACCCACACGGAATTTGTTTCTACGTGGCTCTGAAAGGAATTAGAAATCCCTGATGATGAACCCCTGGAGCTGGAGAGAGCCCACAGGGCCCTCGTCCCAAAGCGAAAGCCAGAGTCCCCCCACCAGATCCTTGCTGGTCAAATTTAACAGATTCCTGGTTAAAGAAATGATTCTTAAAAAAGCATAGGCTAAATGGGACTTGAATTTATTCATTTTTATTCATTTAAACATTTGGTAACTGGGAAAGGCACACTGATTTGAGGCTCAATTCCAGGTACGACACTGGGGGAGAGGGGAGTACAAACATGAATGCACAAAAGTAAGTTACAGTTCAGTGTGATACTGTAAACAACAGTTACATGCAGCAGTAAAAAGCCATTACAATTTGTGAGACAGTTGTCTAAAGAAGAAAAACAAAGGTAAGTGCTCCTCATAATGAGCTAGTTTTATAAGTGCTTGGGGGGGCAGGAGAAGGACAGGCAGTAGAGGTAGCAGGAGGGGTTCAGATATGACAGTCGGGGGGGATGAATCGTAGTTGTTGCTTGCAGGCAAAGTGAGAGGAGGAGTTCCTGATAGTAGGGGAAAGTTTGATCCACAGGTAGGGGAGCCAGGGCCAAAGGGTCTGTGCAGATCAGGATTACCCGACGGTGACGATGCAGATGCTCAAACAAGTGTTAGCAGTCATAAAACAGTTAAAGGAGAAGAACATCAAAGCACAGCTTCGGTACTCAGCCAAGGTACTGATTTATTGGGAAGATGGTCAAAAGTTGTATGACTCTTTGCTGCAGGCCGCCAAACCTCTGCAAAAACTCGCCATCACCCTCCCAACTTCCCAACACGATGCTACTGAGCAAGCCTTACTCCAACTTAAATGGGAACCTGTGAGTAAAGCTGCAACTGGGGCAAAAAAGAGAGGAACTGGCCCGGATGATCAGATGTATAAAGACCTGGCTCATATTTGCAAGGTTCTGAAGAGCAAGCCCCCATCCTGAATATCACCTTTTTGCGGTAAGAACTAGCTCACTTTTTGTGCCTTTCATGCAGAAGCCAATTAATCTGTTGATTTTCTCGTGGTGCTTCCGCTTGTCTCCCCTCCCGTTTAACTCACCCTCAAAGAACTGAAAGTTCATATTCCCAGCACTGACAGCCTCTATGAAATATCTAAGCCCAGAGACCAACCAGTACTTTACTTATTTGATCCCTCCAGAACACTTCTGACCAAACATCTGGGTCTGGACACTCTCTGCAAGTCGGTCTCCGAGTCAGACTAGCAACGCTCCTTTAAATAGATGATCAACTCGAGGGGGCGTGAAGCAGATTTCTAGAGGCAGGCTGTGGTCGCACATTCATCTTTGACCCTGACACACATTTAAGAATGTAAGCAGACTGAAACACTGATTGCGCAGTGGGGTCCCCCAAAAAAAAAACAACAGCTTGCATCCTAAAAGCCAATTGTTGACAGTAGCTTAGACGCTAGACCCCGAGTGTGTTTATGCACCTTTTTCCCTTCTCTGCAGAGTGCTAATCATCTTGACGCATGCATGCAGTGGCCACTGTGCTCACTTTCAACGGCAGAACTACAATAAAGAGTTTCCACCAGCTACAGGTAGAATCTGGGCTGCCCCACAGAGATTTCTTCTGTTATCTGCAGGTCAGACATTTCCTAACCACAGGATTTAGGTGAGAGATCTTAGAGACACCAGACTGTCACCCTCTGGTGAGCTTTTGTTTGAAGTTACTGAGGGGCCCAAGGAAGGAGGAACATCTGATCTCACAACTGTACCAGCTCATTAGGGAGAACAACCTACACCATAGAAACGAAATACAACAGAAGTGGGAAGCGGAGGCCAGAATAACACTCCACACAAAGACCTAGGAACAAATCTGGGAAGAAGCCTATAAGACCACTGCCTTAGCCTCCTGGAGGCAGTCTCGGTGGCAGGTTCTCACTAGATTTTTCAGGACACCAGTTATAACAAAGCACTTTGGGCAGTTCCCATCTGACAGATGCTGAAGAGAGTGTGGACAGATTGGCACACATGCATGCATTTTCTGGGAGTGCCCTAAGATCAAAAGCTATTGGGAGGGGGTACGTCACAGCATTGGTGAAGTGATGGAGGTGCACATCCCTGACCAATGCCAAGTACTCTTACTAGGTGGGTTCCCTCAGGGGTACACATACCGGGGAAGAAATACCTGTTTAATATATTTATTGCAAGCTATCACCCAACGTGGGCTGTCACATCACCCTCTGTTGGTTTCACATTGGTTAACCGACTGTCAGCAAATCAAAGACTTGGAAAAGTTGACAGCACACCTCTGATTGCAGTCAGACAGGTTCAAGACCCGTTGGCTCCCCTTCTATATATTCCTGAGCAACATGGAAGGGGTGCCTTTTATTGATATTCTGGCAGGTGAAGCTCTGGGCCAATAAGAACGAAAACTATTAACTTATTCCTAACCATGTGGGGAGCCGCGAGGCTTGTCCTTGCTGTTACTGTTGCTGTGAAAGGGGAAGACATGCCTCTCCTTTATAAACTGCAAACTTTAGCGCATTGTAAGTCCATTCCAACTGTCAACCTACCACTTTGGTAATGTACTCAGGGGTTGTATACCATGCCTGTTGCTCTGGGGTGGTGGGAGGGAGGAAGGAGGGATTAGTTTGTTTGTTAGTAATTTATTTATTTTTATTTATTTATTTGAAAAGGTTTCACCAGGAAAGGCAACATGAGCTTTAAACAGCTTGCTTCCAGAAGCATCCTGGTGGGAGGGGTTACATAATGGGGGTAGGCAAAAACATAGTAGAATAGGAAATACAGTGAAAATACAAACACATAAAGTGAGGTACTAATACAGAACAAATCAAACGTAGGCAAACAGACATTTTTTTAGTAAAAAAAAACAAAGTAGAAAGTCAGGGGCATATGGTGAGGCCTCCTGGGGTGGATAGGCAATATCAGATATAACCTACATAGTGAAAATCAGGAATAGGAAGCCGGTAAGGTATAGGCCAGTGGGAGATCAAATAATGTGGCAGACTGAGCATAGGGATTATTAAGTGCTAACTGACCTAGAGTTCACAGGGATTCTCAAGTGCTGTGAGGATATAGGAAAATAGAAGTATATGGGAAAATAGAAGTTGGGAACACAAGTGATGGTGGGGGGAAGATGGAAGGGATATGCCCTTCTTTCCTACTTACAGGGTGGAGGAAGGAAAGGGGGAGGGCAAGCGAAGAGCTAATCCCCATTCAGGGTGCAGGGAACCTCGCAAGTAGACAGGACCCGTGGCAGGGGAGAAGAAAGAGTAGGGAGGAAGGAAGGGGGAGGGAGAGTGGGGGGCGAGTCGAGAACTATTCTTCAGGATGCTGAGAACCCTGCAAGGGGACAGGACCTGTGGAAGGACGGGTGGGAGGGACGGGCAAGCTGAGAACTATTCCCTTTAGGATGCTAGGAGCCCAGCAAGGGACCACGCCCGCAGAGAAGGAGAAGAAAATAGGGGGAGGGTAACCCAGAACTAATCCCCTTCAAGATGCTGAGAATCCTGCAAGGGGACAGGATCCAGCAGGGGAGAGAAGGAGAGAAAGGGGAGGGAGGAGAGAAAGGGGGAGGGCTAATAAGGGTTAATAAGGTTGCGTTTAAAGTGTAATTGATGTATGTATTTGTCCCAGTCTGATGTGTGTCCCCTTATTTTGTTTTTTTTTTTTCTTTGTGCTTGTACAATGGAAACTTTAATAGAAGTGCTATTTCAAAAAAAAATAAAAAAATAACAGATCACAATCCTCTTTGTTGGTTTAACTAAATGAAGGATAAAAATTCCAGAATCACATGATGGTACCTGGCACTACAGCCATTTAAATTCAAAGTGATGCACAAATCTAGAAAAGAGAATGTCAGCGCTGATTTTCTGTCAAGATATGGATCAGGGCCCGGCCCAGTGGTTCTGAGGGTTAAGGCTCTGGATGCCACACCTCGCGCCATGTCAGCGACCCGTGCTCGGGAGTCTGCTGGGGAGGAGAGAATTGAGCGTCCAATGTACTGCTCTCCTCTCCTGGGGTGGGTTCTGCCTCATGCAGCATTAGTGACCCCTGGTGTTTCTGGGGATCGCCGCAGTCTGCGGGGGCACATTCATATGGGTCGAGCAGCAGTGGGCGTCTTTGGACGTTTACAGTCATGCCAGGCCACCAGTTGGCGGTCCTGAGTAATGTATCTGTCCTTCAGTGACCACCAGTGGGGGCATCATGTACTTGATGTATAAATTCAGTGCGCAGTGATTTTGGAATTACCCATAACTTCAGTTGTGAGTTATCTTCAGGCTGATACCATATCAGTCTTCCATCTTTAGAAAGATGGAGTTTGTTTGCATAACGTATGTAGGGATTATGTGTTGGCAGCTCCTTTTCAGTGGCTTTGTTCAAGAAACCAAACACTTGTTTGAGCTCTTTGTCAGATTTTTGTGCAGCTTGCAAGTCTGATGGGACTATTAGTTTTGGTTTTTGATTGGCTGCTACGCTGGTAGGGATGATATCCATGTATTTCATTATCCAGATATTCCCCCCAGGGCACCTTCCTTAGCAAGAAGGTCTGCTTTCTCATTGAAGATGTGATAAGGCTCATTTTTGGAATGGGACTTAACTTTATGGATGTACAGTTTGAAGATGAACTTTTGTACCCGAGTCTCAATGTAAATAAAGAGGTCTCTGTATTTGATTGGAGTGCCATCAGAAAAGGAAAAGGAATGGAGTTTCCAGAATGGTAGGAACTCTGTAAGAGAGATACAGACCCAGTTGGAGAATGTAAAGATGATGGTTTCATCTGGTCCCTCTTTTATAAGTTCCAGGGCTACAACAATAGTAGCAAGTTCTGCCTACTGTGAGGATTTAATGTGACACCCTTTTGAGGTGTGCATAACTTCTCTATCAGGGCAGTGAATCAGGACTCCTATCCGAGCCACTTGAACTCCTTCATGGTATGAGGCAGAGCCATCTGTAAGATGTGACACATGGTTGTCTTCCAAGTGTTCATGTGCTGCTGGGAGAAATGGACCTGGGTCAGGCAGTATAGGAGGTTGGAAACCCCACTCATGCGGCTCTCCTGTGTATAAGAGTCCATAGGCAAGAAGAGAGGGCATTTTGGCTGTGTGTACTTGGATGTTTCTGTCTTGCAAAAGCAGTGACCTGTGTGTTAATCTGGTGTTTGAGACTGTCCCATCTTTCACTCTGTCTGATAGCAAAAGGTTTGTAGGGGTGTGGTTGGTGTGTAACACAGTGGGTGAGAACCCAGTGATGTACAGAAAATATTTGACAGCCCAATAGGTAGCCAGGAGGCTTCTTTCACAGAGCGTGTATTTGAGTTCCACTGGGGTGAACATTTGGGATGCATAGGCAATGGGTCTGAGTATTCCATTTACCTTTTGTGCAAGTACTCCAGACATAGCAGTGTCAGAAGTGGCTGTTTCCAAATGGAAAGGTAGGTCAGGGCTTGGGTTGACCAATGCTGGGGTAGATGCCAAGGCTTGTTTTAAGTCAGTGACTGCTTTAGTATGTACTGGTTCCCATATCCATGGGACATCCTACATCCTTTTTCAGGAGCTCATACAGTGTGGCAGCCTTTTGTGCAAAATCACTGATAAAGTCTCTGGAGTAGTTTACCATCCCCAGAAGACGTCTGAGTGTTGCCACACTTGTTGGCAGTGGCAGATCTTCCTGGACATAAAGTCTCCACCACTCATTAACACTGATGGGATCTACGCTAGAGGCACTAGGACCCAGTGGGAGCAATCTTTTTTGCAAGAGGGCCGGTGCCAGAGATGGAGCCATGAGGAGCGGCGCCACGAGCCTCCGCTCGTGCGGCAATGACTATTTCGGCATCGACCCTCCAACTGCCTCAGTTCCTTTTTTCCCGCCGTCGAGTGTGCTTCAGTGACAACGTCGCTCGCCCGCCGGGAGTCAAACTTCAAACTAGCAGCATAGTTTTCAGTTTATTGTTTTGTAATTTAGCTTGAAATAAGTAGCGCTTACTTTTAACTTTACTTATTAAGAAAAGAAGTCTTCAGCCCTCCATTGACGGAATCGACCATAAGAGGGTCAGGTGACAGTAGGGAGACTTTGTATGAAAGCTGTTCAGTCAGCCGGGCTGGGTCTGGCCCGCTGCCCTCTCCGGGGGGGGGTCTGACAATGGACGGTCCGATGCTCGGGGAGGGATGGGCCATCCCCCCAAGAGCATAAAAGAAAATGGTCCCATTCTCGGCACCGTTCGGCCTCGAGCTCTTCTTCAGCCCACAGGTCAAAAAAAGGGAAGGCATAACTCGAGGTCGCCGGTCAGTCGTTGGGGCCAGGTGTCGGTCTGCTCTGGAGTCGCCGGTTTCTGTCTCCAGTGACCGACCTCTTCGACATCGGAGTCCTTCCCCACCTATTGAAATGGCTTCCGATGATGAGCAGTTTCATCAGTGGACCACTCTTATGGAGCAGTGGGCTCGGAGGTTGGTCCAGCTGCCTGGCCCAGTCACTCCGAGGCCTTCGGGCCTTTTGAGGGAGCGGGTAGGGCGGTTGGACCTTCCTAGTCGAGCGGCGCCATCTTCGGTGCTGTCGACTCCGCTCAGTGTTCCCCCCCTCACATGGCTGCGGCGCAGGGGGCCACACCAATGCCTCTATCTCCTGGTATTCTTCATCCTTTTTCTTCAAATTGCAGTCTTCGGAACCCTGGGTTGCTTCCGGCACTGTCGTCGTCGTTGGGGATGCTCTCGGCGCTGATGGGTCTGTTGGCACCACCCTCGGCGCCGATGGGTCTGTCGGCACTGTCTGCAGTGCCACAGACTTCTTTGGTGCCGTGGTCTCTGTTGGCACCATGTGCTGGGCTGTTTCCGACAGCGCTGACTCCCTTACCTTCAGTGCCGTGTTCCTGTTCTGCGCCGAGGCTTGATGCGGCGCCGTCCAGCCTTCAGGGGTTCTCGACCCCGATTCTTTTCTCTTCTTCGTTTCCTTCTGATTTTCACTCCTTTCCTGTCCATACAGTCCCGCCTGGACTTTCAGGAGATGACATTGAGCCTGACCCAGATCTTCGACTGGGTGATGATGTTGAAGGAGCAGGGATCAGTCCTGCCACAGAGCCTGTGGTTGAAGACCTGTCATTTAAGTCTCTGCTGAAAAATTTAAATTCTACTCTTTCTGTCCAGACTATAGATATCGAGCCTGGAAAGCTGTTAAGACTTCAATACCTACATGTCCTGGAGATCCCTATGGATTTAACTCCTTCGGTACAACCATTCTTTGAGACACTCTCTCAGATGGTATGGAACGATCGCGCTCTCATCCCTTCTGTGGCCAAGTCCATAGACAGGAAATATGCTCCTCCCTAGGATCGACCCATCTTGGCCTCCCAAGCCTTTGCTGATGCCATTGTAGTCCTAGCAGAGAATGATAAGGCCGTTCTACCTCAGGCATCTACAGCCCAGCCTATAAATAAAGAATCTCGTAAGATAGACACCTTAGGTAAGAGAGTCTTTGCTGCCTCCACCCTGGGTATGCGAATTACCAGCTACCAGGGCTATTTTAATCAATATGAGTATGTCCTTTGGCATTCGCGTAAGCAAATGGTAGAAGCTCTGCCTGAGTCAGAAATTAATTCAGAGCTACTTCACACCATAACCAGGTGCATCGAGTCTGTGAACAGGGGCATGGTACCCCCCCCCTTTGTATTTGTTTCATTATTTTGTATAGATATAGGTTCATTCTGGATACCTATAGAAGGGCACTCAGAAAGTGCCTTGATATTACTAATAACGTGGTATATGGACTTTCCAAAGATTCTTCTCTGTCAAAAAGTACAAATCTGTTGGAACAATATCTTATTCTAGCTCTTTTCTATCCTTTCAACTCTATACTTTCCCTACCTACATATTGGCCACATGTGGGTCTCTTTCTGTCTCTAATTTTATTCCCTCATCTTTTGGAAAAGCCCAATACACCTGCTATCAAGTAATGAAATGGCTTGTATGCCCGTTTGTTACGTTCGCTAGTTAGTGGACCTGCGCGACAGTGCGCATGATCGCACTGCACGAACGTGCGCACGGAGCTGTGCGACCGTGCGAATGTACCTAAAAGCGAGAGCTAGCGTCTCGCTAGTGTTAAACTCACATAAATCTTTAGGAGCCTGTAGTTGTGGCAGGTTTTTCACTGTTTGTGGTGTCTCCCAAAAATGAAAGAGGATAAATGAACAATTATAAAAGTGGGCTTCTCTGAAGCCACTGTATCCTCCCTGTTTCTCTCAGTTTAAAACTTTCAGCCTTAGTACAAAGCAACAAAATGAGCCAGGCATAAAACAAACTATTCTGCTGCTTGACTCATTGAAAATTCACATTCTTTTTATTTCAATAAACCCTCCAAGCCCTTGAGAGAAACTGAACAGGAACCAATATTCACAAAAGCACAGCTGCAGGTTATACATGCAGCTTGCATGTCGAGTGAAGTTCTGGGCTGCATTAAAAGACATATGTAACAAAGAATAGTTGCAGCCAGCTTTTAAACAAGCTTAAATATAATTATAATGTTTTCTCTTCGAGTCATATTGTACTCATTGTTTGAAATGTTTATAAAACTAGTAGTTTTACCTTTTTTTCTTTTTAACTTCCTGGTTCAGGGCTTCCAGAACCTCCCTGCTGTTTTCATGTTGTTTTAAGGGCTGGCCGGCCATGACTCCTCCCCTTTTTATGATGTTAAAAAGGAGGCGGTGCCTGAATCCCCAGCATAAGCTATTTTCTTTTGTTTATCTTACTAATTATTGCCTTGCTGTGCCTAACATCCTTTCCAGTTCTGTGTGATAGCAATATTAAGTTATTGTATTAAGAATTTAATCCCTCTAAAGGATAATTTTGTTTTTCAAGTTAGGTATGGGAGGGACTGTGATGGACATGTGACTGTGTTTCAGTATATAAGCACTGCAGATTGTATGGTGAATCAGTTGGTAGGAGCAACTCCCTACCAGTCCCCTAGCCTAATACTAGGTGCATGAACATCTTGCTTTATGGAATTGGCCTAAAACTGTAATTTGATTTTGTTTGATGCCTTTATTATTTTCCGTTCTCAGTCCGCTAATTTTATTTTTGTCTGTTGGAGAAATAAATCCAGTTCTTCTTGAATTTGAATCAACGTCTGGGCTCTATTTGTTCCCACATCCACAGAGTCCAATAACCAGCAGGTTAAAGCTGCAATGGACACTTTCGATACTGCTTCTTGAGCAGCACCGGTGGGCATTTGCACCCTTCGCCACTCCTGGCTACGTACTTCGGGCTTCACGAATGATGCCCAGCAGCAGGTCATGGCTTTACCCTTTGACGGTATGTATCTGTTCGGACCTCAAGCAGAGCAAGCGCTGGAGGCAGAAGACTAGGTCTGCCATTAAAAATGTTCGACCCGCTCCACCCCTTCTCGAAGCGTCAACTGTCGTCAGTTTCATAACCGGCAGTCCTTTCGGGGGAGGGAGGTTTTAATAAAAACCAAAACCCCCAGTCGCAAAAGAAAACGCAACAGAAGGCGCAAGGGCCCAAAGCACCCAGAGCCACCTTCTGAGTTTCTAGCCCAGGTCCCACATCAGCTCTCTGAGGGGGACACTTCCTCAGCGGTGGGAGGACGTCTGACTCAGTTCTACAGCCAGTGGAAATCCATAACATCAGACAAATGGGACCTCCGGATAATCCATGAGGGGTACTCACTCAACCTTTCAGAAACCCCTCCGGATCATCCACCCAAACGACAGCCTAGGCTGTCGGCAATTCAGTCAGACCTTCTTGCCTCCGAGGTACAAGGCCTTCTGAACAACAGGGCAGTAGAAATAGTTCCGCCGGATCAACGAAACACAGGTTTCTACTCCCATTACTTCCTGGTCCCGAAGAAAACTGGTGGCATGTGCCCCATTCTGGACCTCAGAAAGTTAAACAAGTTCCTTCTCAAGGAAAAGTTCAAAATGATTTTGCTAGGGACCCTGTTACCCTTGCTTCATCAACACGATTGGCTAGCTTCCCTGGACGTGCAGGACGCCTACCAACATATTCCTATACACCCGAAGCACCACAAATACCTAAAGTTTGTGGCGCTGGGTCAATATTATCAGTTCAGAGTCCTGCCCTTTGGGCTATACTCGGTGCCATGAGTCTTTACAAAGTGTTGTACAATTCCTGCAGCGCATCTCAGGAAATTCGGAATACAAGTGTTCCCATAACTGGATGACCTAGCAAGTCCCTCCAGACAAGAAACTCTGGACACCGTAGCCATGTCTTCAGACTTCATGTCCATGGGAGTCCTGCTGAATCTCAAAAAATTGCAGTTGCAGCCCTCCCAAAAGGTCCTCTTTATAGGAACTCTTCTGGACAACCTCTTCTGTGAAAGCCTTTCTTCCAGAGGACAGAAGGAGCGATATCTTGCAGATGGCCGGTTACGTCAGAGAGAACATCTCAGTTCGAGCTATCTCGATGCAGCGGATGCTGGGTCTCAAGGCATCCTCAGTGTTTACTGTACCCCTAGCATGTCTCCATGTGAGAACCTCCCAGTGGATGCTCAGTACTCAGTGGTCTCCTACCACTCGTCCTCAGTCTTTTCTCATCAAGGTGACAGAACTTCTAAGGAAGTCTCTCACCTGGTGGTCACAAGAGGACAACCTTCTGGAAAATCCAGAGCCTGGCATTTTCTGTCAGGTTGCATTCAGGCTACAGTGGACAAAACGCTTTCTATACACTTTTCCTCCTCTTCCACTAATTCAGAGGGTACTTCTCAAATTCGAGTCTCAGGGGGACAAAATGATCCTCATTACTCCCTTCTGGCCTCAACAGATATGGTTTCCGCTACTCAACAGTATGTCAGAAACCCCTCCGAAGGCACTTCCTCTTCAGATGAACCTTCTGACCCAGGGTCCCGTGGTCCATCCCAATCTGAGGTCGCTTCACCGTCACGCTTGGCTCCTGAAGAGATAGAGGTGAATAGGTTCAATGTTTCCCGTAGGGTTTCAGATATTCTTTTGGCTGCGCGTAAGCCAGCCACTAGAAAAACCTACGCAGCCAAATGGAAGCGTTTCTCTATCTGGTGTGCAAAATCCTCTTCGAACCCTTTTTCCTGCCCACCAAATAAAGTCCTGGAGTACCTTTTAGACCTCTCAAATTTGGGTCTACAGTGCTCTAAGGTCAAAGTTCACCTTTGTGCTATTTCAGCCTATCATGAGCCAGTACTTTCTCTGTCACTGGCTCAATTACCTGTAGTTAAGAGGTTTCTTAAAGGTATTCTGCATACCATACCTCCTGTCAGACATCCAGTTGCAGCCTGGGACATTAATCTCGTGCTAGACATGCTCACTCGAAAGCCCTTTGAGCCTCTAGCTACCTGTGAGCTGAAATTCCTCACCCGGAAAACGGCCTTCTTGGTGGCTATCATCTCGGCCCGCAGAGTCTCTGAAATACATGCTTTGGTCACAGACCCTCCATACACTGTATTTCATAAGGACAAAGTAGTTCTTAGGACCCATCCTAAGTTCCTCCCTAAGGTTGTCTCAGAATTCCATCTAAACCAACCTTTGGTCCTACCTACTTAGTTTGTGAACTTCCAGAATGAAGGGAAGCGTACCCTTCATTCTCTGGATGTTAAGAGAGCGCTGCGATTCTATCTTGATAGAACAAAAAAAAAAATCGCAAGGCTCAACAACTGTTTGTTTCCTTCAGTGAGACCCGACTGGGTCAACCTGTCGCTATTAGGTGCATTTCATCGTGGTTGGTAGCATGCCTTCGCCACTGCTATTCTATGGCACAGGTAAAACTGGAAGGCAGGGTTTACGCTCACTCTACTAGAGCAGTCGCAACATTCCTGGCGGAAATTCGTAATGTGCCCATTGCAGATATTTGCAATGCGGCTACCTGGAGCTCAGTGCATACTTTCGTTAAGCACTACGCCTTGGATGTCCATGCCAGACGACATCTGTCATTTGGCAGGACTATTCTTAATGGACTTCTATCCTAAGTAAATGAGCTCTGATTTCCTGCCGCCCTCTCGGGAGATTATTAGCTCGGTACTCTCCCATCAGTGTGAATGAGTGGTGGAGACTTTATGTCCAGGAAGATATGGAAATTACGTACCTACCGTAATTCTTGATCTTCTTGGATGAAGTCTCCACCACTCATTCACATGCCCACCAACCATCCCCTGAGCTCACCTCTCTCGTTGGTCTTTACTCCCTCATTGGCTAGACTGTGAAGACTTCTTTGTTGACCCTTCTTATATGGGTCGTTCAGACTATCTTATGTCCGATTTTTTGTTAGGCTAGTCCTTCTAGGTAAGTTACGCTGCACCTCCTCGGAAAAAAGGTACTGAGGCAGTTGGAGGGTCGATGCCGAGATAATCATTGCCGCACGAGCTGAGGCTCATGGCGCCGCTCCTCATGGCTCCATCTCTGGCGCCGGCCCTCTTGCAAAAAAGTTTGCTCCCATTGGGTCCTAGCGCCTCCGGCGTAGATCCCATCAGTGTGAATGAGTGGTGGAGACTTCGTCCAAGAAGATCAAGAATTACAGTAGGTACGTAATTTCCATATCTTGTAGGCTCTGAATCTTGTTCAGTGCTGGATGCCTCCCTTGTGGGAGTTGATACTGAGGCCAAGGAATGTAACTTCCTTCTGGCAGAGTTGTATCTTTGATAGGTTGCATTTAAGGCCTGCCCTCTGTAAAAAGGTCAATAGTTTGTTTAGGAGCTCCAGGTGCTCCTCTAAGTCTGCAGTAGATAGCAGTAAGTCCACGTACTGCAAGAGGCATTGTGGGGCACATAAGCTCTTGATGGCTTGGTGCATGTGAATATGGAAAAGTGATGGACTATTACACCCTTGGGGTAGGCACGTCCAGGTGTACTGGCGCCCTTCAAATGTGAATGCAAATTTGTACTGGCTATGGTGGTCCAAAGATAACGATCAAAAAACCATTGGCGATGTCCAGGGTACTGAACCAATTTTGCTCTGGTTTCAGCAATTTGAGCACATCAGGTGCTGATGCTACTGTGGGTGAACAGGTAGGTGTAACTTGGTTAAGTTTTTTTGTAATCAGTGGTGAGTCTCCAGGAATGATTTGGTTTTTTTCACAGGCCAAATTGGGGAATTGGTGGTTGACACACATTGTCTGATGACATCTTGTTGTAATAGGGATCCAGTGGTGGCTTTCAGGGATGGCAAGGCCTCTGCAGGAAATGGATAATGCTTGAATCTGATTGGTGTGTGTCCGGGGACCGCTATGCAGGTGTCCATCCATCCACAATCATGCTTATGCTTTGCAAAAGCATCCAGGTGTCTCTCATCAATAGGCAAGAGCATACCGTAGAGTGGGTGATTTTGAAGTGACGTGATGACATTATATTCCATGTCATTGTTGGCTATTGCAGCCACAACATGCGAGTCACGGATAACATGTGCATGATATTGTCCTTCAGTCTGGATGATTAGCAGATAAGCTAGATCCACAGCACAGCTGTGTCATGCTAGAAAATCAATTCCCAAGATGCTGGAGTGATGACTAACAATCATCAGGTCAAACACAAACGTACTACGTAAAGTGCTAATGATCACTACCAATGGGTGTGATCAGTAGGTGGCTAGCCTGATTCCATCCACACCATGGGCGATGGTTCGTTTGCCCGTGGACCAGGCTGATGTCTCTGGGTCTTCTTGGTGTACTACTAACATGGCTGCACCAGTATCCAAAAGCAAAACTGTTTGGCGGCCCCCGACTGCGGCCTTGGTGCAAGGCCGTCCGCTACCATCGAGCATGAGTTTGTTGATGATACGAACTGGTGCCTGTAAGCATCAGTCGGAATGAACAGGCTTGTTCTCTGGTGGGTATTGGTATTGGAGCATGGCCTGTGGGGTTTGGGATTCCCGTAGTTCCTCAACCCGATACAGGGATGGTGTTTTACATTTCTGGGCCTGTGTGGCGGAGGCCACTGGTGCTTCCATTTCCTTGGAGAGTTCTGGGGACGAGGGTGTTGCTGATGAGCCTAGGTCCCCGATGTCCATAAGAGACCGATGTTGTCGGCAGCTACTGCCACGACAGTCCGTTTGGGAATGGTTTCTGCTGCAGATTGTAGCTTCCCAAGGATTAAGCGGAGCTTGTCATTCTCCTCTTTAATCCTAATCTTTTCGTCCTTATCTCCTGATAGGGAGGTCCTTTATTTGGGCCTTTGTACAAGGATTGTTGCTGGTTTTGAGCCTTGTTCCAGTTCTTGTTGTAGTTCTGGTTCTGACCCCCCACCTCCTTGGGCCTGTAACTTGTGGGGGTAGGCCTGGCCTGAGGCCTGGGAATCTTGTGGTTGGGCCTGTGGATTGTAGGGGGGAGGCTGGTAGTAGCGTTGTCCCTAGGGCTAATAGGATTTCTGTTCGGCCTGGGACTTTCCTTCCACGGCATAGTGCATATGTAGCTCACTGGTGTTTTGCACCGCAGCTACCTTACCCTTGTTGCTGGAAGTGAGGTCTCGGAGATAACAGTGTAAACATTTGTTCCGCTCTTTGGAGAATATCACGAAATGTATCTGTTCTAGGGAACACAGTGGGTTCGGCCTTGTCACTGACAGCAGGAACCAGATTTTTGATGAAAAGTGCCTTTTACTCAGCCTGGTCATGGTCAGCTCCTTCCCCTGCAAGGTTTTAACCCGCGCGGTAGGCCAACCATAAACAGTTGTGAAAAGCCATGGGGCTTTCTTTAGCGAACTGCTTAACCAGTTGGGCAAGCATTATGCCTACTACCCCTGAGTTGGTGGCAACGATAAGCTCAACGGCTATATCGTCGTCCTTGATGTCTGCAGCATTCCTGACTTCCACGGGGAGTTTCCACCATAAAGCTGGGTCAGTGGTTTGGTGCAGTACCTGTACTCTGCACTCCATGGGGAGGCTGAGCATTTCGCAGTGACTTCGGACTTTTTCCAGATGATAGCTGAGGGTGTCACTGGGGGTCATGCAACCGATGCTCTCGGCAGTCTGTTGTACTGACTGAGTGGCCTGCAAGGGGCTTGCCAGTATGACTGGCGGAGGTGGATGAGCAATGGCAGACCAAGCTGCTGCGCTCACTGCGGCATTGGCCATGGTCTTGATGAGGGGGTTCCCTCTTGGTTTGTTCCAGAAGAATTTCTTTCATGGCAGTCTGCAAGGCAGAGATCTGCTTGGGGCTCATGGTAGATATGACCAATGCATCCTCGATCCATTTCATGATTTCACTGTTATCCTGCTTGGTAATCACAGCGACAGTACGGGGTAAGCCTGGCCTACCGCCTTGGTTGTGGGGGTCGTTATCTTTGATGACTGCGTCATCAGGTTTGTCGTCATCTCCTGATGACACTGTGTCAGTGGGCAGGTACTGGGTTCCACCCATCACTTTGACGTGGCCGACCAACACTTCTCTTTGATGACGCAGTTTCGCCATCTTGGCTGTACTCGAAACATGGCACACTCTACTTTTATTCTGTCTCCCCTCATTTATGTGTTTCTGCAAAACTCTATACGCAGCACTGAGTTCGCAATTCTCCCTAAGTTCTTTGTCTAACTCCCTAGACATTCTCTGTAACTCTTCCTCCAGCTCATCATTCTCATCACGCAACGTCTTATTCGGTCTAATGTCATTCATATGCAATAACTGCATCTTATCCTGCAATGACCTACCCATTTTCCTCACTCAAACGATTTAATTCTCGTTCACTTTCCTGAACAGCATTTTGTAAGTTTGACTTATGTTTATAGTGTTTGAGTTGCATCCACGTACAGTGTGGAGAAGCTCTGCACTGGATTTCTCTCTGATTTCACGTCCCGCACGAAATCGTTCCACCCTCCATGGGAAGCAAGAAAATTAGAGTCTGTGTGTATATTATAAGTATGGCTAACATATTGGCTAAAAATTAGGTGGCTCCCAGTATCTAAAGATATACGAAGTATAGAAATATGCTGGCTAAGGTATTCCGGCGCTAAACAATGAATTAGTATTACAGGCAGACAGCAGGTCACTAGTTGGTGCTGTTGTATAAGGCAAATCCAAATACAGTCCAGAAGTTTATTTATTTATTTAGTTATTCAGAAAAGACCTTTGAGCGCAAGCTCTTTTACAAAGGTTCCACGTCATAGATCGCAAAACAAAGTACAATAGGAGAAAGCAAAGGTAGATTACAATGAACTATACAGCTTGGATTCAGAACTTACAGAATAACTAAAAACATAGGTACAAGTTAAATAACAAGAAAATTACTTTATGAGGGATGGGGGGATAAGCAGCCACAAAGTGCCTTGTCAATTGTTCAGAGGGACGGGGATAGCTGGCAGTGGGGTGAATAGTGTCAATGGCTCAGCAGGTAGCACACTCGCCTCTGAGGCTGGGCGATCAGTAGGCTGTGGGTTCTATCCCCACACCAGGCACTTGGGTTAATATCCCAGTACTGACACTGTAGTACAGCATGAGGGGGTGCCGCACTTCTGAGGTGCCGTCTTTCGGATGAGACGTTAAACCAAGGTCCCATCTGCCTGTTCTGGTGGTAGTTCAGGTGGATGTTAAAGATCCCATGGCACTTCTCGAAAAGAGCAGGGGAATTTCCCCGGTATCCTGGCCAAATTTCCCCCATTCACGAAAAATACCATCAACCGCTTGATCTGGTTCAAGGTCAGTTGGCATTCATCTGTATCCCCTTCCCCTGGGTCGTGCCTGAAAATAGGCAGGATTTGTCTAGTGCATTTACCCGGTCAACAAAAATGAAATAAATGAATAAAAGAAAGAAGGTACGAGAGAGAGGTATGTACTGGGGTGGGGGAAGAAGGGCGATAAGGTATAGGGAGAAATGGTGGGGTGAGGGGAGGCTGAGCGGAGAGGACATGCTAGAGTAAAATGGTTGGGTGTGAGGGGGCATGGTCAGGCAGCCTGCATTAGTAGTGACTGTTAGGGAAACTCACAGGACTGTGAGTTGGGGGAGGGGAAGGGGGTGTCGGGTGCTGAAGGAGCATGATGCAAACTGATTGCTGAAGCAAGTCAAGAGAAGGGACAGAGGGAGGGGGTAACTGAGGCCTGCCTAGTGCTTGCTGGGGGGCAGAGAGAGCAGGTGTGGCTGGACTTAGGGGCAGGTGCACTTAGAGAGTGTTATTAGGTGCTGTTTGAGGTCAGTTTTGAATTGTGCCAGACAATTGGTGGCCAAGAGGTGCCCAGGGAGTTCATTCATCCATAGGGGGGCCTGGTAGGCAAATGCACATTGCCCAAGTGAGGTGCGACGGAAGGGGATAGCCAAGGCCTCTCTAGTCCTCCCTCTGGTGACCTGTAATGAGTTGTCTGCCTTGATCAAATTGCCTACACAAGGTGGTGTTTTACTCAATAGAGCCTTCTTCCCTAGGATGCAAGTCTGGAATTTGACCCTGTGTCTTAATGATAGCCAATTTGCACGTTCATACAGAGTACAGGTGTGAGTGCCACACTCAGCATCCAGGGTGAGTCTGCAGGCTTTGTTGAGCGCAGGCTGAACCCTCTTGAGCACTGTACCTGTTGACACCCCATAGACCACTAGTCCATAGTCAATAGTAGATATAATTGAACTGTGGACTGAGAGGTGGAGGACCCCCGAAGAGACGTATTGCCTGTGCCTGTACAGGACACCAATCTTGGTATTGACTGTCTTGACCAGAGAGTCAATATGGTGTGCAAACGTGAGGGTATCATCTATTATGACCCCCAGATACTTGAACAAGTGAACTTGTTCAAGCGGCTCACTGCATGAGTTGGAGATGATGAGGGGGTGGTACTTATTTTTGTTGCGGGGCTGGACATAAGCATGGCCTTGGTCTTCTTGTAGTTTGGTAGCAACTTATGACTACAGAACCAGTCCTCGAGTTTGGAGAAGGAGTTCTGCAGCTCAAATTGTAGGGCAGCCTGAGACGTGTTGCTGCTCAGGAGCACAGCATCATCTGCATTTAGTATGAGTTTGGTGTTGCAGGCTGTGGGAAGGTCATTTAAGAAGAGGCTGAAGAGTAGGGGCCCCAGTATTGATCCCTGGTGTACCCCTAATGATACCTCTCTGTGCTGGATACTGTTTGCCCAATTTTGACACATTGATTTCTCCGTATCAGGTAGTCTTGGAACCAGCAAAGGGCATTAGGTGCCACACCCATGTTTCGCAGTTGGGTCAGTAACGGGGTGGTTGAAGTTAGTGTAACATAATCCACCAGATGGTTTTACAGACCACACTCGATCATACAATGGTATTGTTGCAAGCAATAAAGCATAAAACAATGCTTAGTTGGAAGACTACAGTAAAATCACATTATATTCGTATCAATAGTCATAATATCATAATTAGCAGCAAACAATAATCAATAATTAGTCCCTGTTACCACTCTTGTACAGTGGGTACTGTGCCCTAATACGTTAGTAGTGATCAGTATCATCATGGTTAGCAGTAACAAAATAGTGTTGTCCAAGATGCACTATGGGTACCTAATATGGAGAGGGGGCCTAGCCTAACAGCGGACTCCCTCAGTCGCCACTCTTGGAATCACGAGTGACTATGCATCACGATGTTCTGCACACCATCTTTCAGGCCTCGGGTAGCCCAGGGACAGATCTCTTTGCCTCCCTGGAGAACCATCATCTCCTCATATAAGGATTCCGTTATCCCAAACAAAAAGGGACGGTCAACAGATGCCCTGTCCCGAAACTGGACAGGACTATTCTTATATGCTCCCCCCCCGCGTACTCCCCATTCAAAGGACCTTGCTGAAATTACAGCTAGAACCAGCCACAATGATCCTTATTGTCCCACTCTGGCCTCATCAAATTTGGTTTCCCATACTACAACAACTGGCAGTGGCTAACCCAGATCAACTACCCCTCCACCCTGATCTGTTGACCCAGCACCAAGGGAATCTGCTCCACCCCAATCTGAGGTCTCTGCACCTTCATGCTTGGCTGCTGAGGATGCTTTCATAGCTCGCTTCAATGTCTCCTCTTCAGTGGCAGATATACTACTGGCATCCCGCAAACCATCCACCAGACAGAACTATAACTCCAAATGGACATAATGTGCCTTTTGGACAAACTCCAAATCCTTGGATCCTTTCTCGTGCCCTTTAACGGACGTCCTCGACTACCTGTCCTCTCTCACCTCTACAGGCTTGAGCTACTCCTCTATTAAAGTCCACCTTGCTTCCATATCTACCTTCCATGAACCTTTGAAAGGTAAACTATTCTCTCAACATCATCTAGCAAAAATGTTTTTAAGGGGTATGTTACACCTGAAACCCACTATCAAGAGACCCATTCCCCCATGGGACCTGAACTTTATACTAGAGAAATTGACCCTCCCCCCCTTTGTGCCAGCAGCCTCCTGCAACCTCCGTTTCCCAGTCTGGAAGACACTCTTTTTAGTGGCCGTTACTTCAGCTCGTCGTATTTCAGAGCTGCAAGCGCTAATGTGTAGGGAACCATTCCTGGTTTTCCACAAGGACAGGCTCTCCCTGTGCACCAACCCATCCTTCTTGTCCAAGGTGGGTCTCATAGTATACTCTAAATCAGTTAATTGAATTACCTGTCTTCTTTCCTGAGTACGAAAATCAAGGGGGAGTCCCTGCAGCACACTCTGGATGTCCACCGCATTCTCCAGTACTACACGTCACGCACCAAGTCTTCCAGACGGACATCCCAACTTTTTGTGTCTTTTGCCTGATCCAGAGAGGGCCTGCCTGTTAGGAAACAAACCCTCTCTAACTGGCTAGCTCACTGTGTAACATTATGTTATAACAAATACAATAAACCACTACCTGGAGCTGTCCATGCACACTCCACCAGAGCTATAGCCGCTACGGTGGTTTGCTTTAAAGGGATGTTTATCACCAACATCTGCAATGCCGCTACATGATCCACAATACATAGCATTATAACCTGGACATTGCCTCTATACGCTGGACTGCTTTCAGCCATGCTGTCTTGCAGGGTCTCCAGTCCTAAGGTTTCCACCCACCATTTCCTTACTGCTTGGGAATCGTCCCAAGAGTATTACCTGCCACAAGAGATACTCTCGAAGCAGATAGTACAGTTGCGTCCTTACCATAACAGTAGATCTTCGAAAGGATCTCTTGCAGTAGGTATGAACCCTCCCTCCGTCCCACTCCTTCTCTAGAAGAGCAACCTTATTTAAAATAAAAACAACGGGGTACCTAGTTGCACCTCGGTTTCCCTCTGTTCTCGCTCCACGAGCTGAAGCCAGTGGGGAACTGAGGATGCCTGGAGCCACCCACATCTTTATAGTCTCTCAGTTGATAAGGTCATTTGTGTGGGTGGCCTCTAGGCAAACACTGCTGATGAGAAGCTGCCGTGCACAGGAGCACACTCTGGTGAGGACCCAAGAGTATTATCTACTGCAAGAGATCCTCTCTAAGATCTACTGTTACGGTAAGTACGCAACTGTACTTTATGACGTCTTTGAAAATGGTGACAGTCTGGTTAATAAACAGGCTCACCAGTAGTTATAATGTTTTTATTTGTGTTTTGCCAGGTAGATTCCTTGGTCTTTTTTGCAAGGGCGACCTGTTAAATGAATGTAGGGTTAACAGCATGAATGTATAGTTATATGAAAGAGCCACACTTATTTTGTATTATTTATTTGTAATGCTTGACCAGGAAAGGTGTACTGAGTTGTGACAGCTCATATCCAGGTGCATCCGGGGAGGGTGGGTTATATGGACTTATTTCAGTTATGTGGCATGTTGGCCAGGGAGCTGGAGAACCCCCTACAGTTAGTTAAGCTACTGTACCTAAACAATTGCATATAGTGACCATTGGCCAGTTAAAGTTTAAATGCAAGAGCAGGATTTACTTAAGTTTTTTGTTACCAAACTTTTACAATTTGTCAGCAGCATCAGAATAGCCATTTTCAGGTCTACTGTACTCTGTTCCTCAGCCAGGAAGTACAGAAGCTGAAGGCTTTTTCCCTAGTCTACACAATAAATTGAACTGGTAGAAGATTGTTGCCATTTCCATCACTTCTGTCTGACTTTTAACAGTACTACTGTTTTTTGTTTGTTTTTATTTTCTCGTTGATATTTTTCTCTGCAGGTGGACCACATAGTGTGTTTGTGGCAGAATGGCTGCTGCACTACGCGTTTCTCTGCCGGATTGGATTTGCCGTACTGTTGGGTGAGTATCAGACTAGATAGAGGGATATAGTAAATCCAACTTTGACCACAGCAGCCCAGTTGTTCCACTAAATGGATGAATAGTAGAAACGTTTGGGTGGCCTCAGCCAAGCTGCTTGTACCCTAGTAGCAGCTGGTCCAGAGTCACAGCTTATATATATATATATATATATATATATATATATATATATATATATGTACATGTATAATTTATTTCAGAAAAGACATATTGAGCTGTTAACAGATGCATTTGAGGGGAGGGTATCAAAAGATAGTACAAATGAAGAAAAAAATAATTTACAGATATACAGAAATAAAATGAACGTACGAAAAATGCCAGAAGAAAAAGGTCAAAAGGACTGTCTTGTCTAGTCATAATGCAGATCTCGCAGTGATTACTGACAGGTCCAACACCCTTTCCTGTTAGAAGCCCCCCCCCCCCCAATGTTTCTGCTTTTAATTGCAAACCTCCCCTTTACTTTGTCCCAACCCCTTTTTAAAGCTGTCCGCTGTCTTTAGGAATACCACCTCACCTGGCAACTCATTCCACTTAGCCACGCCCTCTCAGTGAAAAAATTCCCTTCTCATTTCCCTCTTGAATCATCCTAGACTGTAATAGTCTATATAGTAATACAATACACTAAAAGGAGCAAGTCTTAAACATTGCAAGGCAAAATGGTACAGCAGGCTGCATGCAGTAGATAAACATTTAACTTAGGCAAGGGGAAATTACTTGTAAATGTAAACTGTATATAATACATGAATGAGAACTTTGCCCCATTGAAAAGGCCACCATTTACTTCCCTGTATACCTGTCACTAATATATCAATTAAAGCTATGTACCTCCACTAATCAATCAATTACAGCTATATACCTTCACTAATTAAAGCTTAATATATACCTACACTAATCGAACAATTAATAGTATATACCTGCACTAATAAAAAGTACACACTTACACTACATTAAACCCTATGGGGTACCACTTATAACACAGCATTAGGAAGCTAGGCAAACCAGTTAACAAGCTACAAAAGAACTTGGGGAAAAAAGACACTTACACAAAACCCTCCCAAACCTCTACCTGTACTCACTGCAAACCATTCCCTCCTTGCTGCAAGAGACATTCAGGTGCCATAACGTGATTGCAGATGCAATCTCCATAACAGTAACCATCCCAATGTATTATATTCAACAAACAGTGGGTAAGGGTGGAACACTCAGAAGTATACCCATCTTGGGTGCTAATTAGGGTGATAAAGCCATCCGCCTTTCTGGCTCATGGCCTTACAGCCCTATTTAGCCCCCTCAATAGGTATACATCCTTGTATAGCACCCCTACCCATTATTTATTTTTTATGTATTTATGTCAGTGTATAAATATATAAATATATAGATAGATGTGTAGATATTTCCAAAGACAAAGGTTACTTAACATAATTTCAAACAACATGAAGTCTTGCTATATTATGACATATGCAGTTTGTCCCAGCCTTAGAACTGCTCCGGAGGTGAAAGAGTTAACTTTCCATGCAGGGCATGGAATCATGAGCGTGAGCTCGGTTGAAAACTCTGTCTGTTGTTCTTCAAACCCAAACTGTCAGATTCTTTACTCCGCCTCACTGAACAGTCGCTCCGGAGATTTCTCCTTCTGCTCGGTTCATTTTGTCGGTTAAAAGTGTAATTTCTCGGTTTTTAAACCGCATTTTGTCTATATTTAACCGCAGCCGGTCGGTTCAAGCTCTGTCTGTGGTATTGTAAGTAATAGATAGGTTTTACATTTTTTCTGTGTGGAACTTGCAAACGATATTATCGGTTCGGTTTGAACCGATCAGGTTGTTGTTAAACTTTATTAAATTGCATTTAGAGTGCAGTTCCCGGTTCTTATCAGTTCTAAAAAAACCGGATTTCATTACGGTTTTTTCCACAACCTGTGACACGGTTGGGAACCGATAAGGGTGTTTTGCTTGGCGAATTGCCGTAAACGGGCAAGTTTTTGGTTAAACCATAAAACCAAAAATAGCTGCTCAAACCTTTAAATTACTACACTCTGGAATTCACATTTCTTATAAGGGGTGCTGCTAGAAGGTGACAAATAACAAACAAAGCAAAAAGACTAGCACACACCCTCCCCCCCCCACATAGCAGAACACTTAAACTTTCAAATGCCAAAAATGGCTATATTTACTTTCAAACTCCATGTGAGGAGAAGGTCCTCTTAGTTTCAGACTGGAATTCCAATTTGAGTGAGCTAAATCACCAACGTCAAGGTGGGGCCCTTTGATTTAGTCCCTAACCTTCCAATGCCTCAATGGCTACTAGCTAACTGCTTTTATACTGTGCTCCCAGTTTTTGGTTAGGCTGGCACTATGTCTGAGAAACCCAAAAGAAAAACCGGGCCCACTGGGTTTCAGCACTGTAGTGTCTGTGGGGAAGCCTTTGCCAAGGCTGACCCACACACCACATGTGTTTATTGTCTGGGGTTTGACCACCTCAATGCAGACTGCCAGATTTGCAAGAATTTCCCTGCAGCTACCCTGGATAAGAGAGTTGGTAGACTCAGGGACCGAGAGGCCAAGAAGTCCGCTGACCCGGATGGCCAGCCCGTTTGGTGCCAACCGAACCGGAGAGAGCCTCTGACCAGGGTGAGACTTCCTCGGGCAAACGGAGAGCTGACTCGGGAGAGTCAGTTCCAGCAAAAAGGACTAGAAAACAGCAGGTGTGGAGCCAAAATTTCCTTCTCCAACCGCTGCAGAGATAGCCAGAGTGATCAAAATTGTCCAGTCGCTTTCCCCGGTTCAGACCGAATCGGCACCATCAGGTAAGCGGTCGGTTCGGTCGGTGCCACCGGTTCAAGAATATGATATAGAGGAATTTTATGAACCGGAGGAGGGGGAGGAAGATTATGAAGAGAGTGAATGTGATTTTGAAAGTCTGATGTGCCCATTGAACCGACATCTCCCCAGACAGACCTTCAGGAGTGTCTCCCTAGGCTTTCTGAGTCCCTTCTCATTTTATGTTTTATAAAAAGTTGTTGAAACCCTCCAGCTCCCTTTGGAAGAAGTTGTGGATGAACAGGAGGAGCCTGACTATGTGGAAATGATGGATATCCCAGAGTCTAGGAGATTGTCTATTCCTTTACATAAATTTTTAGAAACAGACAATAAAAATTTTAAAAGCTCTCATACTATACCTCCTGTGGATAAAAAAATGGACAAGAGGTACACATTGTCAGGCTCTGATACAGAGTTCCTTTCACAACAATGCAGCCATGTTGGGGTAGTGCAGGCTGCAGCCTGTGATAAGGCAAATATTCCCTTGGCTTCACACCCCCCTGACAAGGACTTCAGGAGGATTGATGCCATGGCAAAGAAACAGTACATGGCAGCATCCTTGGGACTCAGACAGGCAAATTATATGGCCTATGTTGCAAGATACCAGAAATCCAGATGGGATACTGTTATGGCTCTAGCGAAACAGGTCTGGCCAGCTTGCCAAGGAGCTGGAGCAGGTGGCTGCTGATGGTATTGAGGCATCCAAGGTGCAATTCCATGCTGCAGTGGACTCTAATGATGTATCTTCAAGAGTCATGGCTACATCTGTGGCTTTTCGCAGAATGGCTTGGCTCAGGTGTACTAGCCTGTCACCGGATACCCAGGCTAAGGCCATGGATTTTCCTGTTGTGGGTAATTCTCTGTTTGGGGAGCAGACAGAGAATTACATGAAGAAAATGGGTGAGTATAGGACCACTTATAGGAGTGCACAGGGCAAGGAAAGGCAAGCCACTCCTCAGAGGCAGCTTTCCAGGGGCAAGGGCAGGCCTTTTTACCCAGCCCAGGCCTCCTCTTCGGCCTATGTCCAGAGGGGGTTCTTCAGAGGGAGAGGCAGACGGGGTACGAGCAGGCCTGCTCCCACCCCTCAGCCTAAAGCCCCTGCCAAACAGGCACCCTGATGGGATGGCCAGGGCCGATTCTCCATTACCTGTAGGGGGCAGGCTGGCTTACTGCGTCCAGGACTGGGAGTCTTTAACATCAGACAAGTGGGTCCTGGAAGTAGTAAGCCAGGGACTGGTTCTCAGCTTCAAAAAATTTCCAAAGATGAGAACCAGATCCTTTCCACCTGCAAATCCATCAGAGGCTCTCGCTCTGGAAACAGAAGTCTCAATCCTCCTGACTCTCAGAGCTGTAGAAAGGGTTCCTCCCCTACACCAGGGCAAAGGACTGTACTCCAGGTACTTCCTTACCCCAAAAAAGACAGGAGAATGGCGGCCCATCCTGTATCTCAGATACCTAAACAAGCACCTTTTAAAACCAAAATTCAGAATGGTGACTCTGGGAATTATTTTACCCTCCCTAAGGCCAGGGGACTGGCTAGCGTCCCTGGACCTCAAGGATGCCTACTTCCATGTTCTCATCAGAAGCTCCCACCGAAAATACCTCAGATTCGAACTGCCCTCAGGCCATTACCAGTTCAGAGCAATGCCCTTCGGCCTCACCTCTGCCCCAAGGGTATTCACAAAATGCCTGGCAGTAGCAGTTGCTCATTTAAGAAGGCAAAAGATTGCCATCTTTCCTTACCTGGACAACTGGCTCATAGTGGGTCAGTCTCCAGACCAAGTCAAATTACACCTTCAGGTTACCCAGCAGCTGCTTACATCTCTAGGTTTCCTTCTCAATCTTCCAAAGTCAGTTCTAGAGCCTGTTCAGCTACTCACCTTCATAGGCGCAGAACTGGACACAAAGCAGGCCAGAGCTTTCCTTCCTCTAGAAAGAGCAAAGACCCTGGTGGCTCTGGCCTCCTCCTTCACTCTGCAGGTCTCTCGACCAGCAAGGCACTTTCTACAGCTCCTAGGGCACATGGCTGCCTCCACAGCAGTAGTGCAGTGAGCAAGATTTCAGATGAGGGACATTCAGTTCCATTTGAGAGCCTTCTGGTCTCAAAGGAGAGATCCTCTATCCAAATTGATCCCAGTAACTCGAACCCTGATCCAGGCCCTGCAGTGGTGGCAGGATCAGAGCAATCTGAGACAAGGGGTTCCTTTCATCCCTCAATCTCACTCCTTGACTCTTACTACAGATGCGTCCCTCTTGGGGTGGCGAGCTCACATGGGCAACCTCACCACCCAGGGATTGTGGTCCCCTCAGGAGTCTCTGCTCCACATCAATCTGTTGGAACTCAGAGCAGTTTTTCTAGCACTTCAGGTTTTTTCTGCATCTGTTCAGAACAAAGTGGTACAGGTCAGAACAGTCAACACCACTACAATGTGGTACATCAACAAGCAAGGGGGCACTCGGTCTTCGGCCTTGTGCACCGAGGCAATGAAGTTGTGGTCTCTGGCTTATTCCCTGAACACCTCCCTCATGGCAGTTCACCTCCCAGGCAAGGACAATGTACTGGCAGATGCTCTCAGCAGGATTTCCCAGGGCCATCACAAATGGTCACTGGATCCCCTAGTACTGGAGGTAGTATTTGCCAGATGGGGCACTCCTCAGATAGATCTTTTTGCAGCCCCAGACAATCACCAACTTCCGCTATTTTGCTGCAGGCTCCCAGTGTTGGGCTCAGTCCCTCTGGGTGCCTTCCTTCTCAACTGGGAAGGGAAGTTTCTCTATGCCTCCCTGTTCAAGGTGCTAGTCAAAATCAGATCTCAACCTTGCAAGATGATTCTGATTGCTCCAGATTGGGCCAGACAGCCCTGGTATCCACTCCTTCTGTCCTTAACAGTCCACCTTCCCCTGTGTCTTCCCAGGAATCACAATCTCTTAACCTGTGCCCAGGGGAGAGTTTGGTATCCGAATCTCAAATCCCTCAACCTCAAGGCCTGGCTCTTGAGGAGTTAGAGTTTGCTGACCTACACCTTTCTCAAGGTGTACTCGATATCTTGAAGGCTTCTAGGAAGCCTTCCACCAGGGCTACTTATACTTCCAAATGGAAAAGGTTTTCCATATGGTGCTCTGGAAAGCATATTTCCCCAGAATCTGCTGATTTGCCCACAGTCCTGGATTATATGGTCCACTTAAATACTTTGGGGCTGAGGCCAGCTACCCTGAAAGTGCATTTGGCAGCTGTCTCTGCTTTTATTTCAGCAGGAAAGCCCTCTCTTTCTGCTCACCCTGTATTCTCCAAGTTTTCAAGGATTGTTTCACACCAACCCTCCATTCAGGGACCCTGCTCCTGCCTGGGATCTTAATGTTTGCATTGCTCAGCTTATGCAACCCTCCTTTGAGCCTTTGTCTTCAGCAGAGCTTAAGTACTTGACTTGGAAAACTGTGTTTCTAGTAGCCATCACTTCTGCCAGACGCATAAGTGAATTACAAGCTTTGTCAGTGGAGCCTGATTTTATCTCCTTTCACAGAGATAAGGTGGTCCTTAGGACTAATAGGAAGTTCTTGCCTAAGGTGGTTTCAGATTTCCACCTTAATCAATCTATATCGCTTCCAGTGTACTTCACTGACCATTCCTCCTCTGGCGAGAGGAGGCTGCACAGCTTAGATGTAAAGAGAGCCCTTAGTTACTACATAGAGCGTACCAAGGGTCACAGGTTTGACTCCCTCCAACTGTTCCTCACTTATGGTGAGGTTGGTAAAGGGAAACCTGCCACTAAAAGATCCATTGCCAGATGGATTGTCTCTTATATTCAATTTTGTTATCAAAAACTGGGTAAGGTTCCCCCTTCAGGCCTGAGGGCTCACTCTACCAGAGGTACAGCTGCGTCCTTAGCTGCTGCTAGGGACATCCCTATCTTAGAGATATGTCAAGCAGCTACCTGGAAAACAGTTCACACTTTCACCAAGCATTACTCCCTGGACATCCAGGCTAGGAGTGATGCTCGGTTTGGCACAGCTGTGCTTCAGAACCTATTTCCTAAGTAGGTTCTGTCCCTCCTCCATGGAGGTACTGCTGTGTAGTCTGCATATGTTATAGTATAGCAAGACTTCATGTTGTTTGAAGAAAAAATTACTCACCTTAGTAATGTTGTTTCTTCTAATGGAGTCTTGCTATATTATGACCTCCCCCCTGCCTGCCCCTCTCAGAACCTCTGCTCTTGGGATGTGGGTGGACAGTGCAGTGTTGGCACTTAGTAGATGCCCACCTTGTGTTTTTCACCCCTCTTTTGGGGTGTTTGGGTGTTGTGTTTTATTTTTTGGATCCCCTGACTTGAGTCTTTGTTTTGGGGCCAAAAAATGTGTTAATATTTTAGTAGCCAGTTGGCTAGTGTAGGTTTACAGCTTCCACACAGAATCTTAGTGAGTTTTGCTCGTAAAGATCTGACAGTTTGGGTTTGAAGAACAACAGACAGAGTTTTCAACCGAGCTCACGCTCAAGATTCCATGCCCTGCATGGAAAGTTAACTCTTTCACCTCCAGAGCAGTTCTAAGGCTGGGATAAACTGCATATGTCATAATATAGCAAGACTCCATTAGAAGAAACAACATTACTAAGGTGAGTAATTTTTTCTTCTTTACCATGTGTAAACAACCATTGTTAAATTATAGTCTGTCATGAATTTACAGGCAAATCTGGACAAGAAATCAAAGCTTTAAGCCTAAATCAAAAATACAAGCTTTGATTTTGTTTACTGGTATGTGTTCTTGATTAAACTGATGTTGCCTCTGAGTAGGCTACCTGGCATCTTATTCCATAGAGTCAATCTAAAAAAAAAACACTTTTTTTTTTTTTTTTTTATTTGACCCTACAGGTCCACACTGTGCAAGGATTTCAAACCAGCCCTGTTGTTACATACTTGGATACAACAGGATAAGTTGTCAGGGCCCCTCCACCTTTCAGGGTTAACAACACCATGTGCTGCTCCCTTCTAAGAAAGGGGGTGCCATTTTAAGCAAGCAATATTGCACAACAGTACGTTGTAAAGAGCCAATCTAGAATCAACTAAGTCAGTTTATTTTGAATAATGTCAGGATTTTTTAGATTATAATAAGATGCTAAATCGTAAATATGATCTGCATAATCAGTGATTGGGAAAATGTGTGTCTGTATAATTTGGGTCATGGTTTCACTACCCAGAATATCTATTCTTGTAAAGGAATCTGATCCTGGTATTTAACTGCATACTGTATAGCAGATACACGAGTAGAGCAAAAAAGACCTTAGTGCAACCACAATCCAAGGTATTTCTAACTGTCCACATGTTGCAAAGAAGTTTCATCATTGGTTAAAATAGAAATTGCATCATTTTAGTGGATTTTCTAGAGCCAGATGCCATCAGTGTTGTCTTGCTCGCATTCAGGTCAAGTCTGTTAGAAACAAGAAGGATCAGAATGGAATCAAAACTCAGCTGTAAACCTTAGAAACCTTGCAGAAAAGTTGCTTTACTTCACAACATGAGGCTGAGTCGAGTCGTCTTAAAAAAGAATTAAATTCACTTTCCGATTATCAGGTTGAACAGAACCTATTGTATTTAAAGCATTGCTACTATGAAAAAGGGGCCACGTGCATTGAGGTTACTAGCTCACAGGCTGTGTCAAAGGAAAGCTAAGACAATGGTTACAAACATTTTCCACCCACAAACTAAACAGATGCTTTCATCTACTTTAGATATAGCCAATGCTTTTACGGATTACTGCACTACCTTATATAAAGCTGATCAGGCCCCAGACCAAACCCTGTTGTCGAATTTTATTGCCCAGTTGAACCTCACAAGGGTTTTCCAGGCTGATAGTCAGTTGTTGACTGCCCCCATCTCCTCCTCAGAAATCACTTCTGAGATTTCCCGTTTAAAGACAGGTAAATGCCCAGGAACCGACTGTTTCCTGGGAGAGTTTTATAAACTCTTCAGGGATCCAGTCATCCCATTATTATAGCGGGCATATAATGCAGTCCTTGACACGGGTTGGGGGTTGTGGCTCCTTCATGGATCCAGGCAGTCGTGATGGTACTCCCGAAGTTGGCCAAGGACCTAACAAACTGTGCCTCCTACCACCCAATTTCTATATTAAAGAGGACAGGAAATACAAAATTATATTTATCCCATGAATTGTGTCCTGTAGTTATTACTTATATTGTTGGTTTGAATTGTAGTCTGAAAAGATATGTTGCTTGCTATTTCGGTTTTAATATTATTTACTTCATTGATTTTCCCAATATGGACGTTATTGGAGCCACTTCACAAATATTTCCGATATTCACACAGAAGAAGTGAATGTGGGTTTGGTCATGGCATGCCTGTTTGAGTTTGACACTGCTCGCTGTTCTCGCGCCCAGGCACTCTGTATTGTTACAAAGTGCTATAAAGGGTTAGGTAAGTCAATGTTAATAGTCTGTGGTTACTCTGCCTTGCTCTTTTCGCAGTGGTTAAGCGTATAGTTCAGTCTTTTATTGACACGAATAGTTGTAGTGATGCATTGGCGTTTCTGATATTGCCCAACAACCGTACACACTTAGAACCGGGGGAAGTGAGTCTGGCTGTAGAGGCACTAGCTCCACAGCATAACGCATGCTTGGAGAGGACTGTTTATTGTCCAATAAAATACATTTTTGAACTGAGAAAAATGCCTGCTCTCATTATTGCACAGGAAGAGTGCAGAGTAATTTTGGGTTTCTTTACTTTGGTGTTTGGGGTGCTCGACCCCTTCGCTGCAAACAGCAGTACACACAGCTGAAAGTGAGCTGGAATATGCGTCTGCCTTGTAGTGTGATGAAACTAATGATCATCAGTGATGTTCATCATGATGTGCAGTAGTTGATGTTCCCGAGCACTACTGCAGTGCCTTGCTTCAGTCACTGTAAGTTCCGTCTTTTAGGGAAAAGAAACGCTCTTCTGGTTGTAAGTTCCATCTTTTAGGGCAAAGAAACGGTCTTCTGGGTGAAATCAATTAAATTATTGCCATTGTAATGCACAAAAAGTGGCTCCCTTAAGAGATTAATAGCTATTTCTGCCATTTACACTGAATGAAAAATGTTATTTAATTTAGTACCCTACTCTGACGCTATTTCCCAATGAGCTGCCTCTAAACATGTATCACATACTTAGATATCACATACTTGTACTGCAGCTCCCATAAGCCAGTGACGCTTCTCTAGTGTGATCCCTGAATTGGGGCCCTGCAGAGAGGACGGGCTGGAAAGAGATGGAAAAGTGAGATACCAGTGTCAGTGAGGGATTCCCAGCAGCAGATATGCACTTCATTTTCAGTGGCCCTGAGTGACCTGGTGAGGCTGAAGGAGTTGCTGGCAGAGTCGGACTGTACCCGCAGCCCCTGACATGAGTCTTGCCCTGCATTATCTCTCACCAGTTTTAGACAATGACAGACTGACTGTGGACTTGATGTGGGATCCAATTTACACTTGGCTTGTGCTGGCAGTACTGACAGAGTGGAGCCCAGAACCCCAAGTTTGTTATTGACGTACTACTAACGTGCATCCTAGTGTCAATCTAAACCAAGACAAACAAATTTGAGGGCTTGTTAAAAAATAGAGAACAAAAAAAAGCAAACGACTAATGTCAATAACTGATCTATTTTTCTGGATCCCTGAAGCAAACTAGCCTGCCTGCATCCCAGGGCAAATCTCAAATGAGATTGAGGTGAGGGTTTGTTAAAAAAAAAAAAAAAACTAACAAAACTGGCGAGCTAGCTGGCAGGCACTGCAGTGGATGCTGATCACTGAAATGACAAAACTCTCCCTCAATTTCAACTAGTGTTGAAGAAGATTAGTGGTCTTTGGCATGTAAGTGTAGTGGATGAACCTCCTGTAATGGACAATGTCTGTAGCATTTAGCGCATCGGTGTCAGTGCTAGTGTTGGGGGGGTTACGGATCAGGTATGGAACATAGACAAGAGATTGTGTAGTGCACTGCCTTAGTTTGCATGTCTCTAAATGTGGAGGTGCTTTGTTTTGGTGTTTGTTTTTGTTTGCTTGTTTTTTAACATCCAGTATTTAGATAGTGACACGCTGAAGGCTACAGACATTGTCTGTTGCATGAGATTCATCTGCTGCATTTACATGCCAAAGGCAGCCAGTTTCCACTGCTGGTCCCAGTTCCTGACAGACAGCTTGCTAGTTCAGTTACAGTATTTTTTTTAACAAACCCTTACATCTATCTCTGTTGCAATTCGCAGTGGGATGCAGGCTAGTTTGCGTCAGGTATCTGCAACGGAGATTGGATACTGGCTGCGAGCTATTTTAATTAGGCAGAAGGTCACAATTGGGCAATAGTAAGCACAGTTTGCTTTTTTATTCTCTCTTTTTTAACAAGCCCTGCATAATACACTGTCTCTGTCCTTGTTTAGATTCATGCTGGGATGCAGGCTAGTTTGAACTTTCCCATTGTGGCTACAGCAATACAGTCTAGTACCTGCCAACCAGCTTAGCCTTACCACTGGCTCCCCATATCTCCATTGCAACCAAATACCACCCCTCCAGTATTTAAATATGGAATAATGTATGGTGTGTGGTACATTATACCCTATATCAGTAATTAGATTTCCATAGTGTAGTGTCCCACCCCAATCCTCACTCACCCAGCAGATATCAGTAATTAAGTTTCTGTATTGTAATGTCCCACCCCAACTCCCAATCACCTGCCGGATATTGAGAAAGTCCTTTTTTTTTTTTTTTTAATGCATCGTCTAGTGATCTCTCCCTACCTTACCAGTCGCAATACCAAAACAATAAAACAAAAAAAAAACACTCTGCTAGTCTAGTGGTACCCCCCAAACGTACATACGTTCAGGTAACCCACCCCCTGGCACAACTTTCCGTCGATGAGCAGCACAGTCCACCTCTCACCTCCACGGCTGCCCACCAACTGAGTTATGAATGAGCTTAACTCATTCAGTTATTCATAACTCAGTTGGCAGGCAGCTATGGAGGTGAGAGGTGGGCTGTGCTGCTCATTGATGGAAAGTTGTGCCGGGGGTGGGTTACCTGAATGTGTGTACATTTGGGGGTACCACTAGACTAGCAGAGTGTTTTTTTTTTATTGTTTTGGTATTAACTTTTTTGACAAGAGAAACTTGACTTCAGAATGAAGACGCACACTGCCAGATGAACTATTACACTCAGTATTGATACAGACACTCGAGTAACTGGCATACCTTCCCTATATTTTGATCAAGGTCATTCACCGTAGGACTGTCTCAGATCAGGACATCACTTAGAATGCAGCATTTTACCAGCCGATCAGGAGCATGAAAAGAATACTGAGAGTCGGGGTTGGGGGGGCAGTTGGCATATGGGTAACTGGTAACACACAACTAAAAAATAACAGGCGGCATCTATACGTGCTTAGCTTGCTTATAATGTAAATATAGGAGGTTATAACAGAAAAAATAACATAAAGCACAATTCATGTCCCCTTTAAATACAGCTTACAAAATCCTGACGGGGATAATAACCTGAAGATTAGAACAAATTATACCTAAATTAATACATATTGACCGAACTGTTTTTCTCCTGGGATGACAGGTGAAGGACAATATTCGTCATGCTGTACATATCATAGATCATTTGTCCAGAACTAAACAGCCAGCCTTGTTAATGAGTCTCGATGCCGAAAAGGCATTCGATAAAGTATCTTGGACTTGCTTGAATGAAGTCTTGGCCGGCTTTTGGTTCTCCAGACCATTTCTTAATTTTATTTCTAAGATATACTCCACCCCCCTGGGCTTTGTCAAGGTTAATGGACACAGTGCCACACGGTTTAAATTTTGGAGGGGAACCCAGCAGGACTGTCCACTCCCCCTCCCCCCTTTGCTTTATATATTGAACCTCTGGCCCAGAGTATACCTTTGAATCCCAGAATTTGGGGGATTGCTGGGTGTGGGGGGGGGGTTCTGAGCATAAATTGGAATTCTATGCAGATCTGCCTTTTTTTTTTTAAGAAAATCCAGACCAGTCACTCCCAGAGATTTTTGCCCAAATTCATACATTTTCGACTATCTCTGAATATACATTCAATACCACCAAGATGGAAGTTTTAGCTTTTTCATTCTCGGTGTCCAGGGAAATGCAAGATAAATAACTAATGTGATGGGACCTTCCCAAGATTAAATATTTGGGTGTCTATTTGGGGCTTTCTCCATCTTCCCTTTTTCAAGATAATAACCAATATTCCTTTCTAGTTTGAAACATGATTATAAAAGATAGGCTTTCCTTCCCCTCCCACTTTATTCTCATATTCAAATGGCCAAAATGAATATTTTGCCAAGATCTTTGTATCTATTTCAGTGTCCCCTGTTTAGGACATAATTTATTGCTACCAAATCTGAAACTTTGTGAACTTCCAGATTTCCAAACCCACTACCATAAAAGATTTGACTCTACTCCCCCAGTCCCCGAGACAATCTGGGCAACTCCAAGTGGTAAAGGAGCAATCACATTATTATATATCAACTATCTTAAGGACCAAGGTATATCAACTACTAATGTATAACGTAAGTGGGAGGGATAATTAGGTATTCAATTAGAACAGAGGGATTGGGAGAGGATGTGGAAATTAACATGACATATGACATCCTTGCTGAGTTGGCAAGAGTTTGCCTGGAAGCTTTGGATCTGGTATTTCCTGTTCCCAGTGATTCAGGCAGAGTGGCCCCCTCACCCCTGATTCAGTGCAGGGAATCAGCTGCCACCTGATCCCACATCTTCTGGCAATACCCAATACTTAATAGTTATTGGACCACTCTGATAAAACATTTGAAGCATCTTTTTGTTTTGTCAGAAAATATAGGCCCAGAAAATATATTATTAGGTCTCTCACAGTCATCACTGAAAGGACAGGATTCCAAATACCTATGGGGTATACTGATTGTTGCAGCTTTGAAAGCTATCACAAGGTGTTGGTTACACCTGAATCCCCCATCCCTGGAGGAATGGATCTGTGTGATCTGGCAGATATAAGAGATGGATCATAGTTCTTTTTCAGTACAACACTGCCATAAAGTGTATTTCAATAAAGGGGCAAGATGGGACCTATATCAAACCGAACACCTTCTTTGATTCCTGTCTGTGAAATTGTCAACCGTTTTTATAGTCCATGTGACTTAAGAATATTTTACCTCATAGAGACCATTATTACTATTTTTAAAAACCCTATAGAAACATAGAATTTGACGGCAGGTAAGGACCTCTTGGCCCACCCAGTCTGCCCATTTTCCTACCTAATGGATAAGCTGCAGATCCTAGTTAACCAGCAGCCTACTTCTTTCTACCCCAACCCCCTAGAATTGCCTTATGACTGTCCCATGCATGCTTGAATTCAACCACCGTTTTTGAATCCATAACCTCCTCCAGAAGGCCGTCCATGCATCCACAACCCTCTGTGAAAAATGCTTCCTTACATTACCTCTGAGCCGCCTCTATCTTCAAATTGTGCCCCCTTGTTCTTGCACACACCTTTTTTTTTTGAAAGATGCTACCCTCTTGGACTTTGTTGATTCCCTTGAGATACTTGAAAGTTTCTATCATGTCCCCCCTCTCCCTCCTTTCCTCGAGGTATACATATTAAGCTCCTTTAGTCTCTCTTCATATGTCTTCTGGTGCAGACCCTGCACCATTTCAGTTGCCCTCCTCTGTACAGCTTCCATCTTGTCTATGTCCTTGCGGAGATTGGATCTCCAGAACTGCACATAGTACTCCAGATGGGGTCTCACCAGCTGTCTGTACAGAGGGATAACAACTTCCTGTTTTCTACTGGTGATACCTCTCCCTATGCATCCCAGTATCCCCCCAACCCTCCTTACTGCCCTCTCACATTGCTTGCCCATCTTTAAGTCATCTGATATGACTACCCCCAGGTCCCTTTCCATTTTTGTTGTTGTTAGTATCTTACCGCCATTGTGTACTCTACCCCTGGGTTTTTGTTTCCCAGATGCATTACCTTTCCCTTCTTAGCATTGAATCTAAGCTGCCATACATTTGACCATTCCTCTAACCTTGCTAAGTCCCTTCTCATCCTTTCCACCCCACCTTTTGCATCAACTATGTTGCAGATCTTTGTCATCTGCAAAGAGACATACGTTTCCTTCCAGTCCCTCTGCAATGTCGCTTATAAAGACATTGAAGAGGACGATCAATACTGAACCCTGCGTGCCCCCTAGTAACCCCCCTTTCTTCAGAGTGGACTCCATTTACTATTACCCTCTGTGTCCTATTCTCCAGCCAATTCTTTACCCAGGCTATCATCTTGGGACCCACTCCCAGTTTGGCTAACTTATATATTAATCTTTTGTGGGACTGAGTCAAATGCCTTGCTAAAGTCTAGGTAGGCCATGTCCACAGCCCCTCCCTGATCTACTACTTTGGTCACCCAGTCAAAGAAATCTATCCGATTTGTCTGACATGACCTTCTCGCTGTGAATCCATGCTGCCTTGGGTCCTGTGCCCCTCTGGCCTCTAGATACTCGACAGTTCTTTCCCTCAGAAGTGATTCCATCATTTTCCGTATCACTGAGGTTAAACTAACAGGTCTGAAGTTCCTGCTTCTGCCCTGCTCCCATCTTTGTCAAGGGGAATCACATCTGCCCTCCTCCAGTCCTCAGGTACCACCCCATCCTCCCATGATTTGTTAAAAAGGGTAGTCAGTGGTGTCACTAGTTCTACCCTGTGTTCTTTTAAATTCTGGGATGAATCCATCAAGCCCCATTGCTTTGTCCACCTTCAGTTTTAAGAGTTCTTTCAGAACGCTTTCTTCTGTGAATGGCTGGTATCAACTTCTGTATCCAGAGTGTTTCTATTGTTTGTTTAGGTACCTCCCCTCTTCATTTGTAAATACTGAGCAAAAATATTTGTTTAGTATCTCTGCCTTTTCACCGTCGCCCTCTGCCCACCCCCCCTTTATTAAGCTTCACTATCCCTCCCTTAGTCTTCCTTCACTCCCTGATGTACCTAAAAAAGGTTTTATCCCCCTTCTTAACTGAGTTGGCTATCTTTTCCTTGGTTCGGGTCTTTGCTATTCTAACTGCCTTCCCAGCTTCCTTTTGCTTCATCTGATACAATTCTGTGTCCTGCTCCTTCTGTGATTCCTTGTACTTTCTGAATGCTTTCTTTTTCTCTTGAACCTTCACTGCCACCTCCTTTGAGAACCATAGTGGTTTCTTACATTGTTTTGTTTTGTTTATTTTCTTCACACAAAGGCTTGTTACCTCTGTGATGGCAGTTTTTATTATTCCCCATTGTTCTTCAACCCCTCCTTCCTGCCCATTTGCTAGTGCATTCCTTAGGCACTCACCCATTTTGGCAAAGTCAGCCCTCCTGAAGTCCAGTACTTTTGCCTTTGTATGGCTTGACTCTATTGCTGTGTTTATTGTGAACCATACTATTCGATGGTCGCTAGTTCCCAGATGGCTACCCACTTCTACATCTGTGATCCTCTCTCCATCTCCATTTGAGAGGACCAGGTCTAAGATTGCTCCCTCTCGAGTGGGTTCCAATACTAGTTGTCTAAGGCATGCCCCCTGTAGGGCATCTAGAATAACCCTACTCTTAGAAGTGGCTGCTGCAACTGCACTCCAATTAACATCTGGCATATTCAGATCGCCCATCAGCAATATCTCCCCTTTTTCTGCCATCCTAAGTATACTTTCTATCATTTCCTTGTCCATTTCCTCCCCCTGAGAGGGGGGTCTGTATACAACCCCTGTGCGGATTGTGGTGCCATTGCCTACCTCCAAATTGACCCACAGTGCTTCTTCTCCTCCCTGTTTACCCTTTTGTTCTGTTGCTTTGATTCCTTCCCTTATGTAGAGAGCTACTCCTCTTCCTCTTTTACCCTCCCTGTCCCTCCTGTAGCTAGTGTATCCTGGTATGTTTACGTCCCAGTCATGGTTCTGTGTGTACCATGTTTCTGTGACTGCCATGCTATCCAGATGTTCCTCCTCCATCAAGGCCACTAATTCAGGAAGCTTGTTACCCAGACTACAGGCATTGGTACTCATTGCTCTCCATTTTTTGATGGCTTTGCCTTCTGTAGCAGCATCCCCCACTGACCTTTCTACCTTGGTCTTTTTCTCATTTAGTACCCTGTTTTGTGGGGAGGCTTGGATTTTCCTGCTGCTTATCAGTGCCTCCCTTTGACTAGTTTAAAAGCATGCCAATGAAGCATTTAAACTGATTGCTCAAAAGACTTGTTCCCTTCCTGGACAGATGCAGACCATCCTGCCAGTATAGGCTGGTGTCCCTCCCGGTGGAACCCCAGTCCCCAATGAAGCCAAACCCCTGTGCTCCACACCATTTTTTCAACCATTTGTTAAACTGCATGGTGCAAAGTACCCTCGCCTCACCCATGCCACTGACAGGCAGCACCTCTTTTTTTTTTTTTCAATTCAAACTTTATTAACAGATTTTCCACAATATAGGGGACAGAAATTATAGCATGTATAGCATATACATAGGACAGTACATGATCTGCCCCCACCCTCTACCTCCTCCCCCCCCAGACAGCAGTTTACGACAGTGTTGTAGTATGATAACATATTACAATAAGCTTGTGTAAACTGAAGTACACCATTGCCAGCCACTCATTTATCCATACTAATCATGATTAGGGTGTGAAGGGGATCCCAAATGCGCTTGTATCTCTGTAGCCTGTTGTGGAGACTCGCTATAGCTTTATCTGTACGAAGATTAGCAAGGATTTCATTAATCCATTCCTGATATGTTGGGCTAACCACATCCTTCCAGTGCCTAAGTACGATTTTTTTAATGGATAATGCAATCATGGAAATATGAAATCTCTGAATTTTAACCTTAATAGAGGACAGGTCGCCCAGCAAGCAAATGTCTGGGGTAAAGCAATCCTGCAAACCCAGTATGGGGTCTAAATTGGCTTGAATTGCCTCCCACAATGGAATTATCTTAGGGCACGACCAGAAAATATGGAGAAGTGTGCCTGTTTCCTGACAACCTCTGGTACACAACTCCGATTCAAGAAGGCCCCATTTCGCCAACTTTACTGGGGTATAGTACATGTTGTGTATAATGTGGTATTGCATAAGCCGTAGTCTGTCTTGAGATACATATTTGTGACAGGACTTCCATAAAGCTGGCCAGTTGGGGGTATGTTGGGGGAGAAGGGAGGCCCAGAACTTGGTGGGACCATCAGATCTCCCATACCTCCAGTGAAATAAGGCTTAATATATTTTAGAAATAACACTTGATGGACCAAGTAGGGAGGAAAGCTCAGATATCAATGAGAAGGCCGGCGGACGGGAGGGTTTTACCCAGCACCGTGGAAAGCAGGTGCTTTAATTGGACAACCCTAAATTGCTGAGTTACCGGGATATCAAATTCAGGATTATATTAGAGACTGAGAACCATGTCCCCTCACCATCCAGAAAGGTAGATACTGTCCCATCCCCTGTTTGGGGCAACCACGTGCGAGAATCCTCTGTTTGTTTATAGTAAAAGTTGGGGAGTTCCAAATGGACTGGGACAGATCCAAGCTTGGGGTGTACCGCAGAAAAGAGCAGAGCTGTGTATGGACTTTTAATGACGTCCTAAGGGTGGGGCACTTACTAACGTCTTGAAGGGACGAAGCCTTAACATAGATCATAGTCGAGGGGTCCATGTTCATAGTCTGGATAAAGTCTGATTCAGTTTTGAGCCAGACCGGTCTTAAATTCTCAGGACCCGGACTCACCCACCTCAGGTATTTTGCTAGATGGCTGGCCCAGTAATAGATTGCCAGGTGAGGAATCTGCAGTCCTCCATCTGTTTTCGGAGCAGCCAGTATGTGATATGCCAACTGAGACTGCTTGTTAGGCCAGATAAAGTTGGTAACAATTCTGTGCATTTTCTGAAACCAGGATAAAGGGATGAATGAGTTAAGATGCGAGAGGGGATAAAACAGACAAGGAAAAACATTCATTTTAATTATATTGATACGACCCCATAGGGAAACGGGAAGCTTAGACCATGTATCAAGGTCCTGGACAATCAACTGGGAGAGGGGCTCCAAGTTCTCTTTGAACCGTGAGGAAGGATTGCGTGTTAAATTGATACCCAGATATCTAAGAACACGGGGTGACCAACATAAACGAAAAGGGACAATATCATTCTTAAAGACCTTGTGGTTAAGAGGGAAAATGGATGATTTGTTAGCAGTCAATTTATAATTCGAGAAAGAGCTGAACTTGGCTATCTCCGTAACATAGCTGGGATAGATTTTACTGGGTGAGACAAGTGGAGGAGAAGATCATCTGCATATGCCGTGATTTTCACCACATTGTTCCCTATCGGTATGCCTTATATCTCCGGATTATTAAGAATATTTTGGATAAGGGACTCTAGGTATAGATTAAATAAAAGAGGGGAAAGAGGACAGCCCTGTCTAATGCCGGAAAATAAGAGGAAGGGTTTAGAAAATGCTCCATTACCTGAAATCCTGGCAGAGGGGGTCCAATATAGAGCACAAATCCAGTCTATGAACATGGTAGGAAAATCAAACGCCCTAAGAACCTGGAATAAAAAATTCCAGTTCACATGATCAAATGCCTTCTCGGCACCCAGGGAAACCAACCCCGGAGGAAAGGTGACGTCCCTAGACACCAAGAAGACATGCAAAAGAGTGCATAAATGGTCTGATAATGAACGTCCCCTCATAAATCCCACCTGAGACATACTAATCAGGTCCGGGAGGACCAGGGTTAGCCTGTCGGCCAATATCTTCGAGAGAATTTTGACATCCTGGTTCAAAAGAGATATGGGCCTGTAGCTTTGGACTAACTCAGGGTCTTTATCAGGTTTGGGAAGAAAAACAATCAGGGCTTCAAACAGATGGGTGTCTACACCTGCCCCAGAGAGAATGTGGAGGTACAACCGGTGAAGTACCGGCAATAATTGTTCTCGGAAAGCTTTATAAAATAATGCGGAGAAGCCATCCGGTCCCAGAACTTTGTCTGAGGGCAGAACCCTGATGACCTCTGATATTTCCTCAAGGGATATTGGAGAGGATAAAAAACTCCTCTGTGAATCTGACAGGGAAGGGAGACAAGATTCCCTGAGATACACCTCCAGCGTCTCCAAGGGAGGAGGACTGTCCATATCCTTATATAATTGCTCGTAGTACAAGGCAAATTCCTGTACAATCTCTGAAGGAGATACCCTTAAGGATCCATCTGCTTGAGCCCTGATTGGAGGAATAAATCTTGCACATTCCTGCTGTTTTAACCTTAAAGCGACCAAGCGACCCGCTTTTTCCCCCTGATCAGTGTAGCTTGCTTTGGTGCGGATAATAGCTTTCAAACAACATGAAGTCTTGCTATATTATGACATATGCAGTATAACCCCAGGTTAGAACTGCTCCGGAGGTGAAAGAGCCAACTTCCATGCAGGGCATGGAATCTTGAGCGCAAGCTCGGTTGAACACTCTGTCTGTTGAAGCTCAAACTTAAACTGTCAGATTCTTTACTCCGCCTCACTGAACAGTCGCTCCGGAGATTCCTCCTGCTGCTCGGTTTGTTTGTCGGTTTTAAAGTGTAATTCTCGGTTTATTTTACCGAAATTTAACCGAAGTCGTCGGTTCAAGCTCTGTCTGTGGTATTGTAAGTAATAGATAGGCTTATTTATTATTTTTTCTTCTGTGTGGAACTTGTAAATGTCTTTCTAGGAGCGTGGATATGTTGTTCATCCACACTGTCTGGCATTGTCCCTTTCCCCTTTAAATCTTGCCGGTAGTCTTCAAGCTGGCTCCTCCCACCCACCCGGGTGGTAAATACCTCGGCTCCGCCCCATGACGCCAGATCTTCCTTTCCGCTGGAAGATTCAGGTTCCCTCGTGCTTTCTGCAGTGTTGAGGCCCTGGATTCGTTTCGACGGTTTTCACCGCATCTTCTCGCTCTGAAACTCGTTAAGAGTTTACGACATGGATGACAAGTCATCCCCCGGGTTTCGCCGGTGTCCTTGCGGACAGAAAATGTCGCACACCGATCCCCACCTCTCGTGCGTTTACTGCCTCGGTTCGATTCACGATACCTCGCAGTGCTCCATTTGTGCTTCCTTCCAACCCAACGTCCTGGAAGATCGTCAGGCGTGCCTGAAGCTGGGTAGACCGGAGCTCTGAAACCCACCGGTAAAATCCAAGGAGGCCAGGTGGGCGGTTTCCGTGGCTGCGGGATCCGCCGAGCAGCTCGAGCGCATGGCGGCTTTCGAGGAAGAAGCCGCTCAAGCCTCTGCTAGCCGAGGTTTCTTCGTGCTGCTCAACCTGGGTTCCTCCTTCTCAGGATCCTTTCGGGATTTGTGCCAGTCTCTCCCTACCAAGGGTGAGGCACCCTCGAGCTCGCACTCTTCCCGTTAGAGAAAAGGGTCCTAAATCATCTTGAGTCGAAGAGTGCTCCTGGGATCAGGAGGCGGTCCGATTCGACTTGATCGAAACTTGCCTCGGCCGCTGGGTTTTCAGACCTCCCGTCTGTACCGGGCGTGAAGCCGAGTCGGCTGATCCGGCGAGATTATTCCGACCCGATCGAGCCGTTATCACCGACTCCTGCGATGATTCTTTGGAAAACGCCGATTCTCTCATTTCCGGCAGAGACCGCCCTGCGGACCTCCGATCGGGAAAAAGAACGAACCTCGGTTTCACGGGCCCAGTCTCTCCCGATCGACAAAGCCGACACTGTCGGTCTCGATCAGGAGTAAGTCTCTTCGATCGATCGACCTAAAAGGACACAAGCACACACATAGGCGCGCCACTGTTCCTCTTCCTCCTCGGACGAGGAGAGCCCGACGGAAAATTAGTCGGCGCTGCGAGATCTCATGTGGCAGCAATTCCTGCTAGGAGGTCGAAGCCGCCCCCTCGAGAGTCCCGGCTATTTCCTGGCCTCAGCCTCTTGGCCGCCTCAGACACCGTGCTCGGTGCGGTCTCTTCGGGGCTCAGTCGTCTTCGCCACATCCGGTTTCAGGTTCCCAACCTATTTTGGTGGAACCTCCACCTGAATTGCCCTCGGAGGATTCCTCTCAAGAGGCCACGACAGTCTTGGTCTTCCCACAGACTGTCAATCAGTCACCCTGATCGCCCTAGGCGTATCGAGAGGGACTTAGGTGGGCAACCTTTATATCGGGACTCCTCCGATTCCGATAACTGCCTTCACTCTCTCGATGAGCTTTCGGCGTCCGGCTTGGAAGAAGGGCCTCCCTCCTTCCAGGGCATCCTCCGGCTCATTTCTGAATCGACGGGATGGCCCCTATACTATCAAGAAAAAGGCGGAATATCCCTACGGATATCCTTAAGAGGGATACCCCTGGAGGCTTTTCAGTCGCTGAAGCCATTATGGGTCCGGCCTTGGAACTCTGGCAGCGTCCAGCCTCCTGCCCAGCTCCATCTGCCGCATAGCACAAGATCGCGGTGCCCACAGGGTCTTTGCAGGGTTTACTGAGCACCCCTGGCGGAAAGCGTGTGACTGCCTCAGTATTCAGGTGGATGGGCAGCTCAGCCGATACTGACCGCCCTCCAGACAAAGAGTCAAACTCATGGACCACTCTCCCGAAGGTCTATGCTGCATCATCTTTGGGCCGTCGAGGCAAGCTCAGCGGTGATTATGGCACACTTCTCTCGCCCTCTTGGGATCGCTGGGCCAAGTTCTTCCCCACCTCCCAGCTGACATGCAGACCACGGTCAAGCAGGTCAGGGACCAGAGCAGAGCGGTTGCTAAACAACAACTCCAGACTGCTCTGGGCGTGGGTGATTCCTGTGCCCGTTCACTAGCTGCAGCGGTATCCTCCGCCGCGAGGCTTGGCTGAGGTTATCCTCCTTTCCCGTGGATACTCAGCACAAGCTGGCTGATGTGCCCTTCCTTGGCACTGACCTCTTCGGGCCAGGAGTGGCAGGTCACCTGCAGCGTATCGAGCAATCTAATGCCACCTTAGATGCTACATCTGCTAAGGGTTCTTCAAGTAAGAAACAGCAGAAGCGCAGGAAGAAGCCTTTTCGTCAGTCTTCCCCTGCGGTCAGGCAACCGCCATTTCAGGGGGGTCAGCAACAGCAGCAGGCTCAGGCTTGGCGCCCTAGGCCCAAGCAAGGTCCCCAGCACCCGCAAAGGAGGCCGAGGCGCTGGTCCAGGTGCCTCCTCCTCCTCCTCTAAGCCTGCCAGTGAGCGGGCAGGTGTCCTCCCCCGTACCCGTCACTTCAGCTCTGGGTCCTCCCGTGGGGGGCCGGCTCTGCCACTTCGTTTCCGCCTGGTCCGGTATCTCCACGGACAGATGGGTCCTAGAAGTGGTCGGGCAGGGTCTACCCTTAGAATTCGAGCAGTACCCGCCCAGACGAGCCCGTGCCCCACGAGAGGAGCGGATCTCAGTCGCCCAGTCTGTCCTCCGAGACGACATTGCGCTACTCCTCCTCAAAGAGGTGGTGGCCAGTGACGGATCCTCCTTCAGACCCAGGCTTTGTCTCCAGGTATTCCTGGTGCCAAAGCAGACGGGGTTGGCGCCCATTCTAGATCTGCATGACCTAGAATAGTATCTCCAGGTCTCGCACCTTTCGGATGGTAACTCGATCAGATCATATACCACCCTGGAGCGAAACATGTGGTTCTGCACATTGGATCTTCAGGGCGCTTTTTCACGTCCCTATCCATCCGTCTCATCAGCGGTTCCTCCGCTTCAGGGTTGAAGGACCTATGCAGTTCAAACCATGCTGTTCGGCCTGTCCTTGACCCCAAGGGTTTTACCAAATGCATTGCAGTGGTGGCAGCCATCTTCGGCGCCAGGGGTTCGTATTTACCCCTACCTGGGCGATTGGCTCCTGGCGGGATCCTCCCTTCAGGAGGTGGAGGTCAGGACCTGACCCTCGAACCTGTTCACCACTGGGCCTTCTGATCAACGAGGCCAGATCGGAACTCGTGCCTTCACAGGTGATGGGCTTCATCGGGGCAGAGCTCGACTCTCGTCAAGCCAGAGCTCGGCTCCCGGCGGACAGGGCAGAGGTTCTCTCCTCCTTTGCCCAATCATTTCTGGTTGGGCACTTGCGCCCTGCCTGGGACTTTCTGCGCCTCCTGGGTTACATGGCGGCATGCACGTCGGTGGTCCACTGGGCCAGACTGCACATGCGCCCCCTTCAGTGGGAGCTGGCTGCCCAGTGGTCTCAGCGTCAGGGTCTTTTCGACCAGCTGGTCACGGTCACCCAGAGGATGTGGGACGCTCTCCAATGGTGGACCGTCCCGAGTCATCTGCAGGAAGGGATCCCGTTCGTCCGCCCCGAGCGGCGGTCGTCCTTACGACCGTTGCCTCTCTCATGGGCTGGGGAGCCCACATGGGGGACCACATAGCTCATGGGCTCTGGACCCAGAGGAGTCCCGATGCCACGTCAACCTGTTGGAGCTCAGGGCAGTCAGACTGGCTCTGTCAGCTTTCGCTCCTCAGCTCCGGGGTCAAGTGGTTCAAGTCCAGACTGACAATACCACGACGATGTACTACCTCAACAAACAGGGCGGCATGCACTCCGTCTGCTATGCAGAGGGCGCTCGGATCTGGACCCTCGTCAGCCGACTGGAGGCGGATCTCCTAGCCATCCATGTGACAGGAGTCACGAACCAACTGGCGGATGCTCTCAGCCGCTTAGGCCAGACATCCCACGAGTGGTCTCTCCATCCAGAGGTAGCTTACTACCTGTTCTCTCGTTGGGGCAAACCGTTGGTGGACCTGTTTGCCTCCAGGAAAACACCAAGCTGAGGCTGTTCCATGCCGGCCCCCCTCAGCAGGGCTCGCTGCAGGGGGATGCCTTCTCGAGGCCGTGGACCCCAGGCCTCTTTTACGCCTTTCCTCCATTTCCCTTGATCCACAAGGTGTTACTCAAGGCGAGGAAGGACAAGGCGAAGGTGATCCTGGTAGCCCCAGATTGGCCACGCCAGTTCTGGTATCCAGATCTCCTCAGCCTCAGCTGCAGGAACCCGGAGCGGCTCAGTACATGCCCGGACCTGAGTTTTATGAACCAGGAAGGTCCTTCATCGGACCTTCAATCCCTGCTCCTCACAGCCTGGTTCCTGAGCGGCTAGAGTTCCAGGCTTTGGGTCTTTCTGAGGATGTCTACACCGGAGGAGGCATCTCGAAAAGAATCGACCAGGAAATGTTATGCCTTCAAATGGAAGAGATTTTCCATTTGGTGTCAGGGTAAAGTCTGGACCCCTTATCCTGCTCGGTGGCTAACATTCTGGACCTCTAGTCTCTCTCCAAAGGAGGTCTTCGGTCATCGACCCTTAGGGTGCACCTTGCAGCCATCTCTGCCTACCGGGCGCGGGCCGGTCAGCCGACGTTGGCTCAGGAGACGGTGATTGGGCGCTTTTTCAAAGGCCTGGATCCCATATCCCCTCCGGTGCGTGAACCTCCACCTCCGTGGGATCTCTTGCTGGTTTTGGCAAAGCTCATGGGCAAGCCATTCGAACCCATGCACAAGTGTGAGCTCTTGCACTTGTCGTGGAAGACTGCCTTCCTGGTGGCTATCACGTCAGCCAGAAGGACAGGGGAGCTCCAGGCGCTTTCGGTGGACTCCCCTTATCTGGTCTTTCACAGGGACAAAGTTGTCCTGCGCCCCCACCCGAAATTCCTTCCGAAGGTGGTGTCAGAGTTTCACCTTAACCAGGTGTTGACCCTGCCAGTATATTACCCTAATTACACCTCGAGCCAGGTATAGGCTCCATACTCTGGACCTCAGGCGTGCTGTCTCCTATTATAAGGAGAGGACAGGCGAAATTGGGGAGAGGTTCGCCAGCTGTTTGTCACACCACGCTGAAGCCGCTTCTGGCAGACCTGCAGCCAAGTGGACTATTGCGAGATGGATCACATCATGCATAGGTCTGTGCTACGAATTGGCGGGTAAGGAGCCTCCCAAAGGGCTAAGGGCTCATTCTACCCGTCATACGGCTGCTTCGGTGGCTGCTTCCAGGGACATCCCTATCCAGGAAATCTGTCGGGCCGCTACCTGGAAGTCAGCGAGCACCTTTATTACCCATTACCACATTGACCTAGAGTCACGTCAGGATGCTGGTTTTGGGGCCTCGGTTCTCCAATCTCTGTTCCCTAAGTAGGGGGTGTGCGCCTTGCCTCCCTCCTCCCAGAGAACTGCTAGGAGTCTGCCAGACAGTGTGGATGAACAACATATCCACGCTCCTAGAAGAACAGGTTACTCACCTGTAACAGTAGTTCTAGGAGTGGTATATGTTGTTCATCCACACGCACCCACCCGACCTCCACGGCTTTAGGCGCACAACCTGGCTTCCAGCGGGCTAGATCTGGCGTCATGGGGCGGAGCCGAGGTATTTACCACCTGGGTGGGTGGGAGGAGCCAGCTTGAAGACTTCCGGCAAGATTTAAAGGGGAAAGGGACAATGCCAGACAGTGTGGATGAACAACATATACCACTCCTAGAACTACTGTTACAGGTGAGTAACCTGTTCTTTTTCAGTTCGGTTTGAACCGATCAGAGGGGTTTTAAAATTACTTTCTAGCCCTTTAGAGTGCGGTTCACGGTTCTTATCGGTTCTAAAAAAAACGCAGTTTATTACGCTTTTTCCACGATCCATGACACGGTTGGGAACCGATAAGAGAGTCTTGCTTGGTGGACTGCCGTTAACGGGCAAGTTTTGTTAGGCTGGCACTATGTCTGAGAAACCCAAAGAAAAACCGACCCACTGGGTTTCAGCACTGTGGCCTCTGTGGGAAGCCTTTTGCAAGGCTGACCCACACACCATTTGTGTATATTGTCTGGGGTTTGACCACCTCAATACAGACTGCCAGATTTGTAGAATTTTCCTGCTGCCACCGTGGAAAAAAAAGAGTTGGTAGGCTCAGGGAAAGGAGGCCAAAAAGTCTGCTGACCCGGATGGCCAGCCCGGTTCGGTTCCAGCCGAACCTGAGGGAGTGCCCTCTGACCAGGGCGATGCTTCCTCGGCCAAACGAAAAGCCAGCTCTGAGGAGCCGGTTCCAGCTAAAAGGGCTAGAAGGTCAGCTAGTTTGGGGCCAAAAGTTCTTTCTCTAACCGCTGAGGAAATAGCCAAAGCTATTCAAATTGTCCAGTCTCTTTCCCCAGTTCCGTCCGAACCGGCACCATTGGGCAAGCGCCGGTTCGGTCGGTTCCTCGATTCAAGATTATGATTTTGAAGATTTTTATGAACCAGGGAAGGGAGGCGGGTATGAGGAGAGTGAGTGTGATTTTGACAGTCTGGATGTGCCCATTGAACCGGACATCTCTCCAGACAGACCCTCAGGAGTATCCTCCCAGGCTATCTGAGTCCCTCTCACTTTTTGTTTTACAAGAAAGTTGCTGACACTCTGCAACTCCCTGTTGAGGAAGCTGTTGATGATCAAGAAGAGCCTGATTTTGTGGAAATGATGGATATTCCAGAGTCTAGGAGACTGTCTATTCCTTGCATAAATCTTTTAGAAACAGACAGTAAAATTCTAAAACTCCTCATTCTATCCTACCTGTGGATAAAAGGATGGACAAGAGGTATGCTTTATCAGGCTCTGATACGGAGTTCCTATCTCAGCCGTGCAGCCATGTGGGGTAGTGCAGGCTGCAGCCTGTGACAAGGCTAATATTCCTCTAGCCTCTCACCCTCCTGAAAAGGATTCCAGGAGGATGGATGCCATGGCAAAAAAGCAGTACATGGCAGCATCTTTGGGACTCAGACAGGCAAATTATATGGCTTACATAGCTAGATACCAGAAATCCAGGTGGGATACTGTCCTGGCCCTAGCAAAACAGGCCCCTGAACAGCTTGCCAGGGAGCTGGAACAGGTGGCTGCGGATGGTATTGAGACATCCAAGGTGCAATTTCATGCTGCTGTAGACTCTAATGATGTTTCATCTAGAGTTATGGCTACGTCTGTGTCTCTTCGCAGAATGGCCTGGCTCAGATGTACTGCCCTGTCACAGGATACCCAGTCTAAGGCTATGGATTTTCCTGTTGTGGGAAATTCTTTGTTTGGGGAGCAGACAGAGAATTATATGAAAAAATGGATGAGTATAGGACCACCTATAGGAGTGCACAGGCCAAAGAAAGGCAAGTCACTCCTCAGAGGCAGCATGTCAGGGGCAGGGCAGGCCTTTCATAGGCCGTTTACCAAGTCCAGGCCTCCTCTTCTGCTTATGCCCAGAGGGGTTCTTTAGAGGAAGGGCAGAAGGGTTCTAGTAAGCCTGCTTCTACCCCTCAACCCAAAGCCCCTGCAAAACAGGCTCCTGATGGGGTAGCCAGTGCCGATTCTCACACTACGGTAGGGCAGGCTGGCTTACTTTGTCCAGGACTGGAAGTCTTTAACATCAGACAAGTGGGTCCTGGAAGTAGTAAGTCAGGGACTGGTTCTCAGCTTCAAAAATTTCCGAAGATGAGAGCCAGATCTTTCTACCTGCAACTCATCAGAGGCACTTGCCCTGGAAGCGGAAGTTTCTTCCTCCTGGCTCTCAGAGCCGTGAAAGGGTTCTACCCGTACACCAGGGCAAAGGGTTGTACTCCAGGTACTTCCTTACCCCAAAAAAGACAGGAGAATGGCGGCCCATTCTGGATCTCGGGTATCTAAACAAGCACCTTTTAAAACCAAAGTTCAAAATGGTGACCCTGGGGATTATTTTACCCTCTCTAAGGCCAGGGGACTGGCTAGCCTCCCTGGACCTCAAGGATGCCTACTTCCATGTTCTCATCAGAAGCTCCCATCGAAAGTACCTCAGATTCGAACTGCCCTCAGGCCATTACCAGTTCAGAGCAATGCCCTTCGGCCTCTCCTCGGCTCCAAGGGTGTTCACAAAATGCCTGGCAGTAGCAGTTGCTCATTTAAGAAGGCAAAAGATTGCCATCTTTCCTTATCTGGACGACTGGCTCATTGTAGGCCAGTCTCCAGAACAGGTCAAACTGCATTTACAAGTAACCCAGCAGCTGCTTACATCTCTAGGTTTCCTTCTCAATCTTCCAAAGTCAGTTCTGGAGCCTGTCCAGCTTCTCACCTTTATAGGCGCAGAACTGAACACAAAAGAAGTCAGAGCCTTCCTTCCTCTGGAGAGAGCAAGGACCCTGGTGTCTCTGGCCTCCTCTTTCACCCTGCAGGTCTCTCGAGCAGCAAGGCATTTTCTACAGCTCCTGGGGCACATGGCTGCTTCTACAGCAGTAGTGCAGGGAGCAAGATTTCAGATGAGGGACATTCAGTTCCATTTGAGAGCCTTTTGGTCTCAAAGGTCGGATTCCCTAACCAAATTGATTCCAGTGACTCGAACCCTGATCCAGGCCCTTCAGTGGTGGCAGGATCAGAAGAATCTGAGACAGGGGGTTCCCTTCACTCCCCAGTCTCATTCCTTGACCCTTACTACAGATGCATCCCTCTTGGGGTGGGGAGCTCACATGGGCGACCTTTCCACCCAAGGGCTGTGGTCCCCTCAGGAATCTCTGCTCCACATCAATTTGCTGGAGCTCAGAGCAGTTTTTCTAGCACTCCAGGTTTTTTCCACATCTGTCCAGAACAAGGTAGTTCAGGTCAGAACAGACAATACCACTACAATGTGGTACATCAACAAGCAAGGGGGCACTCAGTCTACAGCCTTGTGCACAGAAGCAATGAAGTTGTGGTCTCTGGCTTATTCTCTGAACGTCTCCCTTACGGCAGTTCACCTCCCAGGCAAGGACAATGTCCTAGCGGATGCCCTCAGCAGGATTTCCCAGGGCCATCACGAATGGGCACTGGATCCCCTAGTATTGGAGGTAGTATTTGCCAGATGGGGCAGTCCGCAAATAGATCTCTTTGCAGCCCCAGACAATCACCAACTTCCCCTTTTTTGCTGCAGGCCCCCAGTGTTGGGCTCAGTCCCTCTGGATGCCTTCCTTCTCAGTTGGGAAGGGAAGTTTCTCTATGCTTTTCCCCCCTTCCCCCTTCTTTTCAAAGTGCTAGTCAGAATCAGATCTCAATCCTGCAAGATGATCCTGATTGCTCCAGATTGGCCAGGCAGCCCTGGTACCCCTCCTCATGTCCTTAGCAGTCCACCCTCCCTATGCCTTCTCAGGAATCACAACCTGTTAACCTGTGCCCAGGGGAGAATTTGGTATCCGAATCTCAAATCTCTCAATCTCAAGGCTTGGCTCTTGAAGAGTTAGAGTTTGCTGACCTACACCTTTCTCAAGGTGTATTGGATATCTTGAAGGCCTCTAGGAAGCCTTCCACCAGGGCTACCTATAATTCAAAATGGAAGGGATTTTCCATATGGTGTGCTGGTAAACATATTTCCCCAGAATCTGCTGGTGTGCCCATGATCCTGGATTATTTGGTGCATTTGAATTCCTTGGGTCTGAGACCAGCTACCCTAAAAGTGCACTTGGCAGCTGTGTCTGTCTTCTTGTCAGCAGGTAAGCCCTCTTCTTTATCAGCTCACCCTGTGTTCTCCAAGTTTTTAAAGGGCTGTTTCACACCAATCTCGCTCAGGGATCCTGCCCCTGCCTGGGATCTTAATATTTGCATCACTCAGCTTATGCAACCCCTTTGAGCCATTGTCTTCAGCAGAGCTGAAGTATTTGACTTGAAAACTGTGTTTCTGGTAGCCATCACCTCTGCCAGGTGCATAAGTGAGCTACAAGCCTTGTCAGTGGAGCCTGATTTTATCTCCTTTCATAGAGATAAGGTAGTCCTCAGGACTAACAGGAAGTTTTTGCCTAGGTGGTTTCAGACTTTACCTTAATCAATCCATGTCTCTTCCTGTGTACTTCACTGACCATTCCTCCTCTGGTGAGAGGAGATTGCACAGTTTAGATGTCAAAAGAGCCCTTAATTACTATATAGAACATACCAAGGGTCACGGGTTCGAATCCCTCCAATTGTTCCTCACTTATGGTGAGGTTGGTAAAGGGAAACCTGCCACTAAAAGATCCATTGCCAGGTGGATTGTCTCTTGTATCCAATTCTGTTACGAAAAATTGGGTAAGGTTCCTCCCTCAGGCCTGAGGGCTCACTCTACAGCTGCGTCTCTGGCTGCTGCCAGGGACATTCCTGTCCTAGAGATATGTCAAGCAGCTACCTGGAAAACAGTTCACACTTTTACTAAGCATTACTCCTTGGATATCCAAGCTAGGAGTGATGCTCTATTTGGCACAGCTGTGCTTCAGAGCCTATTTCCCAAGTAGGTTCTGTCCCTCCTCCATGGAGGTACTGCTGTGTAGTTCAGATATATCATAATATAGCAAGACTTCATGTTGTTTGAAGAAAAATTACTCACCTTAGTAATGTTGTTTCTTCTAATGGAGTCTTGCTATATTATGACCTCCCAGCCTGCCCTCTCAGAACCTCTGTTTTTGGGATGTGGGTGGCAGTGCAATGTTGGCACTTCTTTGATGCCCACTTTATTTCATCCTTCTAGGTGCTTGGTGTTATGCTAAAATTTTTCCTTCTTGAATTCCCGACTTGAGTCTTTGTTTTGGGATCAAGAACAAAAAGGTGTTTTTGTACTTAGTAGCCAGTGGCTAGTGTAGGTTTACGGCTTCCACACAGTACCTTAGTGAGTTTTTGCTCGTAAAGATCTGACAGTTTAAGTTTGAGCTTCAACAGACAGAGTGTTCAACTGAGCTCTTGCTCAAGATTCCATGCCCTGCATGGAAGTTGGCTCTTTCACCTCCGGAGCACTTCTAACCTGGGGTTATACTGCATATGTCATAATATAGCAAGACTCCATTAGAAGAAACAACATTACTAAGGTGAGTAATTTTTTCATCTCTGCCTTTTCCCTCAACAAGTCTAAGTATCTGTCTTTAGCTACCAAAAGCTTCTTCCTGTCCTCTTCTGAGGTTCTGGGAGATAAGTTGGCTTCCAGGGACCTTACTAGAGACAACGAGGATAAGAATTCAGCTTCTTGGGCCCGTTTCCTCTTTGTGGCTAAACTAATAAGGATCCCTCTCATATAAGCCTTGAAGGCGCCCCATAAGATATCTGGTGCCGTACCCTCCACAGAGTTAGTAGAGAAAAAGAAATCAATCTGTTATTAGGCTACAATACTTAGCATCCTTCAATAATTGTTCATTTAATTTCCACCGGGTCTCTTTTTTGGGAATATTAAGGAAAGCCAAGTTGCAAACCACAAAGGAATGGTCGAATACAGGGCCTGGCTGAATCGAAGCTGACAAGACCCCTGGTAAGAGTGCCTGGGACATTAAAAGATAATCAATGCGGGACTGAGATCTGTGCAGTGGTGAACTAAAAGTGTATTCCCTGGAGTTGGGGTGCACTACACGCCACACGTCACACAGTCCGCACTGATCCAGCAGATCCCTGAATGCTCTCTGCCCAGGAGACAGACTCCTCGACCTTCTTCCAGACCTGTCCAAGTTAGGGTCCAAGACCAAATTAAAATCTCCTCCCATAATTATTGCAATAGGAAGCATGGGGAGAATAATAGAGACAAGCTTCATAAAGAAGCCCGGGTCATCTGTATTAGGCCCATATATGCTGCAAAGTAAAAGTGGCATGGACCAAAGATTACCCTGAACCAGGACACATCTACCACCTGGGTCCCTAAAGACCTGCTTAGAGACAAAGGGGATGCCTCTATTGACAAGTAACATGACCCCGCAACTGTTGGTGGACCCCGAGGCATTAAACAGCTGTCCAACCTGTTGCCTCCTGAGTTGCAGAGTTTCGCACTCTAGCAGATGGGATTCTTGCAAAAACGTGATCTGGGAGCACAACAAGTTCAGGTGTTTTAGCACTTGATATTGTTTAAATTTTTTCCTCATCCCCTTCACATTCCAAGTAGCTAGATTAATACTACTAGCCATCTAAATAAGTAAAAGGAAGCCACATACATGAAATATGAAAATTACTACAATAGTTGAATGTCCAATACCCCTTGATTACTGCTGCTACCTCCCAACCCGCACCTCCCCCAAATCCAGTCCCCCATGAACCCCTCCTCCATAATGCACCCCAACATTCCATAAACTAGATAAGCCAGGTTTCTAAAATTTAACCATGACCCTACCCACCCTACCACCCCAACTATCACGAACAACGTTCAACAAAATACCGCTTCTCTTTCTCTCCCCCCAGCCTCCCAACCATGTGCCTACAGACCCAACCCAATTATGCAACACATTCCTAGAAAGAACAGATAACTGTTAAATATATGTGCAAAGAGATATAATGTTATAACTAACATTTCTTAACCATCAGGCTCCTGATAGCCAGAGAGAAATGCTCACTATTTAGAAACTGAACATTCAAACGGGAATGCTGGCATGGTAAAACAGTTGCATGCAACCTGATGGCTAAGCACGATACCATAACTGCTGCAACCAGCAACCATAAAATAAAGCAATTTCACAACTGACCCATGCCAGCAGCTGGGCTAAATAACCTAAAATAAGAAACCTTATTTAATCCCAGGCCACCAAAGGAAAGCTCCATCAGGAGAAATAGAATCCCGGGATATCTAATAGCACTAAACCACTAAATGAATGACAAGAGCTCCCTCTGGCGGTACCGGAGCGAAAGCGCATGGCAATGCAAAATTATACAAAGATAACCCTAGTTGTACCCCTGATCATTGCCTTCGTGAAATAAAATGTCGAGCCAAAAGGCATAAACCTGGCATATTAAGTATCGCGCTGATGCACCTGCAAATAGTTATCTAGGACACCCTTTGCAGGGAAAAAACCCTCCCCCCAAATAGAGTGTCTCTCCATTGAAACAGTCTCCTGGCAAAAACAGCTGCCCAGGAATATTAAGGATTACAATGTGCTATGAAGGATAAAATTAACACAGCAAGATGAAGTCCCTTCAGCCTTTAATGGCAGGATCACACGGTCTCAGGCGGAGAACGTCTCTCATCCCTCTCATTTATCTCGAGGAGGACTTCTCCATTCCAACTCTGATTTTTCCAGTTCTGAGAGAGTAGATCATGTATTGCGGAACAGATCAGGCAAGGCAGACTTTAGCCCCAGTAGCGCAGCATCAGGATCCTCGTAGGTTGACCAGGTACCAGCCACCTGTACCTGCAATCTAGCTGGGTAGCCCATCTTGAACTGAAGTCCTGCTGCAGTAATCTTTGAAACAATAGGGTGGAATGCTGTATGTTTCAGTCTGACAGACCCCGGTAGATCTTGTGCAGTTCTAAGCTTGGCGTTTTCCCACTTAACTTCCTGTAATTCTTTAACTTTTACCAGGAAATGTTGCCGCTCTAAGTAATTCAAAAATTGACATATAATGGGACGAGGTGATGCTCCTGGGGGAGGCTTTGGTCGCAAGGACCTATGTGCCCTCTCTATAATATACTTGACCCCGAAGGGAGAGGGGCCGGTGATCTTTTCAACCAACTTCTGAATAAAGGATATGGTATTCTGGCCCTCTTCTCCTTCTGGGAGCCCCAGAATAACAATGTTGTTTCTGTGGCTACGACCCTCAAGATCTTCTAACTTTACTTTGAAGCGTGAAAGCTTCTGCCACATAGCCACAAGACTGGGGTCAATTTTTTCCACACGTTTCTCCAGGGAGGAAATTCGAGCTGTGTTGTCCGAGGTTGCGATGGAAACCTCCTCGATCTTTTTTGATAGGGACTTGAGCTCCGTAGAGATTTCCTTTACTTCCTCACGGAAGGGCTTAAATTCCTCCAAGAACCTGCTCAGAGTTAACGGCTCTTGCTCAGCGATCAGATTCGAATGCTCTGGCTTATCTGATGCGTTTGAGGCCTGTGATTTCTTCGGGGCCTTCTCGGGGGTAACCGGTGGGGTGTGTTTCTGCGGAGCCTTCTTCATATAAACCTCCATCACTATCACAATCCAGTCAGCAGGAGCACAGACTAATAAGAAAGCGAAGTGAGGTAGATTTTAAGGGTTTTAGGTGGTTTTAGCATCCCTAAATGCAAAATTAATAAGTCGGGAGGCTGGAGCTGCACAGAGGAGCTTCTGCCCGGTACCCTGCATCACGTGGTCTCCGACAGGCAGCACCTCTGAGAAGGACACTGTGTGTGCTACTTGTCTTAGGCCCCTCCCCAGCTCTACAAAGTCCTTCTGCACTGCTCTAATCTCATGATGAGCCAAGTCATTTGTCCCTAGGTGGACAATGACGTCCAGCTCAGACTCCCGTGCAACTGTTCTTGTGATCCTAAGGATGCGCTTCCTGTCCCTCCAAGCCGTGGCACCAGGCAGGCACCTTACTTCAATTTTCCCTGTTCCCCCCAGTTCTATCCCCCTAATAATTGAGTCCCCTACCAGAAGGCAGTTATAGTTGTCCAGACCCCCTTAAATATGCATTGGCATTACAAATAAAATTTATGTGGGAATGGCCTACCCATTGAAAACAAACAGGGAAGTGCATTTCTATGGGATGAGTTCTTGAATATAGAACCTTCAAATTTCACTCTGGAAGTAAAATACTCACTTAAATATTCATATTATTTTAAAATAAATAAAAAAGAATTGCTGTTAACACTAGAAGGCTTAAAAAACTAGATATTTTCCATTGCTACACTTGGAGATCTGGGGGAATTCTGAAGTAATGAAAGCTAATATAATCAAGAAACCTATTGGCCCTGATAAGTTGGACTTACAAAGATGATCCCAAATGATTGTAAATGGAAAATTATAGATTATGTACATTTTCAGGATGTTTTTCCTATTAAATCAAAAATAGACTGTCTATCTTATTTAAAGTTAAAACATCTCTGAATATCAGTAATAAAAAAAAAATCTTAACAGCAAATTTAAATTATGATAAATAAAAAAAATAACTTGTTATCTGTATTCATAATAATGGAAGACAAACTTTTACAAACTATTTATGTTACCGTTATGATAACCAACCAAAATCCATGGAAAAAAAACTAATTCAAAATGGAACGAAAAATTATGTGAACAGATAAAGGAAACTCAATGGATTAGTTTAAGGAAAAAAATAAAATAAAAAAAAGATTATGTATTTGCTAATAACATAGCTATTCAAAAAAAATAACAGATTGTGTATATCATACACCACAGATAATAGGAAGAATATCAAAATTAGATAACCAAATATGTTGGTACAATTGTGATTTCCAAGCTAATTTATATCATTGTCTCTGGTCATGCAAATTTATAAAAGATTAGTGGACAGAAACAGTCACATTATTACAAAATATTTTAAAAACAGAGATCCCCCTTGAGTTCAAGTTGTTAGTTATGAATGATACAACTAATTTACATGTGGAAAATAAATATTTTAAAAATTCTGTATATAGGAATGATAGCAACTAAAAGATTACTGTTGCAATATTGGGATGCCCCTTCCCTAGAAAAAATGAACAAAACTGCTTGGTGGTTCTCTGTAGCTCACTTTATATCTCTGACTCACTCCCTCTTCTAGTCACAGCTGGTGTTGATTTTTCAACAATTTGATCTCCTCCAATCCCCACGTAAAATAAAATGGAACTTTTTACATATGGTAGACTAATTTAAATTAGACAGTGATATTTCTATAGTGGATCAATTGAAGGTGACAGCAGATGTTGTTTATGCTGTTTTGCAGTTGTTTTATATAGATTCTATTAGCAATACAGTAGTTTGAAGGTAACCATTATGCCAATTGTACAGTTTTCTATAATTGTATGCCTACGGCCTATGGTCTGTATTTTTTATGTGTATAAACAATATTGGAATCTTTACTAGGCTCCCTTGTAAGATGAAGGTATTTGTAGTTATATGACATATATTTGCCATATCTTTTAATAAAGAAATATAAAAAAAAGCTGTAAAATGAATTGATGATATGGATTGGTTAGTACAGTAGATTTTGCAATCATCTATATAAGGTTGCTATTTTAATTAAAATTTATTACTGAGGTTATTGTTTTACAGTAGGGATGCACGGGTATCTCACCCAAACTTTTGAACCGGTTGGATTTTTCAGTTCCCGACTGTATCCAGCCCGATTGGATACTCCCCCATAAGAGGGGTCGGGTAGTTGCTGTTTTTGTATAGTGTTAGGTACCTGCAGTGTAATGTCAGTGATCTGCCAATAACACTGCTGAGGCAAAGTCAGTTGTTTCCTCAACTGTCAGGCAACAGCCCTCAGCCCTCATAACCTTTTTTTAAAATATCTCAAAAAAGCTTGGTTTGGAAATACTTCTCACTCGCAAGTGACAATGACTCCAAGGCAAAATGTTGTTTATGCCAGTTGTCTACTTTTATAAGTCGTGGCTCCTCAGTTGAATCGTATGGTACGTCTAGCCTGATTAATCATCTTCAGAACAAGCAAAAAGAAGAATTTTCAGAAATGCAGCCTGACAAAGAAAAAAAAGAGCTGAGCAGACAATCTTCTTGTGAGCCTCATGCTAAAAAGATGAAAAAAAGTGAACCAGACCATTGAGGCACGTATTGCTCGCTCTGTGCCATTTACAAATGACAGCCCACGAGCAGTAACATATTACTCAGTCATTTGCAGAAATGATAGCAATAGATGAGCAGCCTTTCTGTAATGTTGATAATCCTGGTTTTAAATGGCTAATTTCGGTACTGGAGCCTAGATACATTATTCTTTCAAGACTGCACTTCTCGGACCAAATATTCCCTGACATGTGTTCTTGAATTTGGGTTAAAATAAAAGCTGGTCTTTCTGAAGTGAATTCTTCAAGTTTTACCATAGACACCTGGCCCAGTGAGTGTTCAACAGCATCTGACTTAGTGATAACATCTCATTGGGTTGATGCTGACTTTAACAGACATGGTGCTCTACTCGAATTAAAACACCTGAGATAGTGCCACACAGGTGAAAATTGTCTAAGGAATTTCTTCAAGTGCTGGATAGTTGGTGCATCAAAAGCTGTCAAAGGCACCTAGTTATACACGACAATGGTCCCAATATAGCCAAAGATCTTACTTCGAGAGGGTTCCTGCAGTAGGTCTTCACATATAGGACTGTGCCCCCTGACATCAGGACCGCACAGCAAACTTCTAGCTAGCAATACTTAGCGGGGGACCAACCCTGGCGTGACATGATACACCAGGGTACCCGACGCCGGGTCATATGTACCAGTGGTACCATCATCAGCCTTACCCCTATTGGCACCAGGCTCCTGGTTACCCCTCATATTCTTCCTTGGGGTTTCCAAGCTATCAACCGCCACTTCCGCCTCCTCCTCCTCAGCTGGAACCCCAGGGGGCAATTCAGCCTTGGTGTAAGGACGCCAAATTAGAGCTCCTGTAAGAACTTGGACAACTGCAACCAGTCATGATTACCACCCCAACCCCCAGGGCAGTCCCTGGGAGCCCCTCCATGGTCGACCATCGGTCGTCGGATAGGGACTCTAGCAGGCATCCAGCTGGAGCCCTCTCGAGCTTCAGGATTATGGTAGAGGTTCCAGAAATAGCCTCTCTACCAAGCAGACCGGAATCTTCCAACTCTGACTTTGCAGCTCACTCAGAGCCCCATATTATATTGTATTGGATCCCCCCCAACTCAGGTACCCAGCTCTGTTCTGTGTCATACACAATGTTTTACTGAGGTTCCATTTGCTAGTCTGTTAATTAATCCATTAATCTAATATTCATTAACATTTAAAATGCTGAGGGAGGCTATACTGCCCAATTGATTTACATCCTGCACTTCAGTTTAGAACTTATTGTACTGCTTCTATTTGACAGCTGCACTGAACTTTATATTTTTAAAATACAATACTGCTGTGCACTGTCATTTGGCAATATAAGCACTTTTTGCACCCTTATCTCACCCCTGAAAACATGGTCTGTAGTGCTTCGGTTAAAAAACACTGCTCTGGTACTTGCTTTGAAAAGAAATGTACTGCTGCACGAACTTGATGATGCCGATGACTCTGTGCTTGTGTGGTTTTAATGCAACATGTATTTTTAATTGTTTGAGGTTTTCCATAATTAAAAAACAACAATTTCCCCTTGTGTGTTTTTTTTGGGGGTGATGTATCCAACTCGATTATTATCCAGAACCGATTGGATAGCACATTATCATTATCCGGAACTGATATTTGGACAAATTTAGCTATCCGTGCATCCCTAGTTTACTCTAAAAATAAAAGGGTCTCAAAACAGGCCTCTCAGGAACTCCTCTATGCATTAACATCTCCAGGCCAGCATATCAGTGCAGTGGCAGGGACACATCTCATGAAGTTGGTGACTGAGGTTTGGGAATGAGCCCAGGTTATGGGGAAGGAGGATCGAGTGGCATTGGTGGAGAACACCGGACCACAATAAATTTTTTTTTTTAGTCTTTGGTAACCGGATAAGGCCCTCTAGGCACAAGTGCCTGTTTTCAGGGGTGACCTGGGAGTACTGGGCGGTTAAGTGACTCGCTCAGAGTTACACAGTATGCAAGTAGAGGTTGGGAGAATCAGACTCGGGTCTGGTTTGCTGGATGTACCAAGCTCATTCACACCTCGTTCCTCTAACCTCTAGGCTGTACTGCCAGACCATATCATCATATCTGGTCCGTGAATACCATTTTTGCATAAAAATTTGCATAGCGCAGGGATGTCACATCTGAACATCGTGATCATGTCCTGATCAGTTACACAGGCAGGCAACGACTCCCCAGCTTGCTACAGATATTGCGGTGGACTTGCAATGAGTAAAGCAAGGTAACAAGCAGCCTATACTAAAAAAAATACCCAGTGTTAGTGCATATTGTGAGCAACAAGTCTCAGCATTCTAACAAAGACAAGTAAATGTACGTAACTGGGCTCCGTAAATGAGCTCCCCCTATATACGTAATGATACAGCTAATAATTCACTTGAATTGGGAGGCTCTACCCCCCACCCAATTTTTTTTCTAAATGGAAAGTGGGTGGGGGTGTGTGGGGGATGCAGCCCCCCATTCCGTATAAACTACCAGCGGTATTGTTACAGATATAGCGGGAACAAATTCACGGAGCCTATTTGTGATGCGATTTATACAGATGGTGATACAGCTTATAATTCACTTGACTTTAGGGGGGCTCTGACCCCCCCCAAACCCCCCCTTTTTTCTTCAATGGGAAGTGAGGGGGTGTTGGGTGCACAGCCCCCCAATTCAAATGAACTACTACTGTATTATCACAGATATAGCATGAACTAGCAGGAGTTGAATCAGCGCTTACATCATTACGTATTGTTACACATTTTGACATAGCAGCTCACTACGGATATTGCGGTGATCCAGTATTCTCCACTGTTGTCGATCGAGCATCCTGTAGGATGCTCTCCTCTTTTGGAGGAGGGAGAGGTAGTGCTGCCACCTGGATGACCACAGTGGCAGTGCATATGTGGCATAGCAGGGGTGGGGAAGATGTCAGTTGAGCTCCAATTAGCATGCTTTAGCTTGTATGCACTAGGAATTTCTCTTCCGCTGCTGTCTACTTGGGACAGGAATCAGGAAAAGAAATCCAGTGAGGCAGGGTGAAGCCTGCTATCTGGGGCCCCACCACAGACTACTCCATACCCACTAAGGAGGCTCTGATGGGAGAGTCAGCATCCCTTCGGGTTTTGGCCTGGCTGAAGGGCCCTGCCTTAATGGAGGGAAAATGCTGGAGGACATGGAGTAAGAGCGGGCGATGTCTGTGCATGGGACTGAGTGGAGGCAGGCTGAAGGGGGCATGTGGTTCTGTGTAAATATGGCAACTCCTTAATAGTGAGGCCATAATCAGCGAATGCACGTCAGTGAGTACACAAACGGTGAGTGGTACACATCACCCGATCACGAAGCGGCGACAAATCCTTTTCTGTGAGGCTCCCCTCCCACCCCCCTTAGCAGTGGGTTTGGCCCCGCACATACTTACTTATTTAACCAACTCTGAGGTCATAGCACCTCAGAGAGGGAGAAAACTTGTTGTTGTTTCAGCGATAGGTGATATGGGCCACTCGCCTTTGTGTACTCACTAAAATGCATTCACTGAGGTATCACCAGCAGGAAAAGGGAAGTCATAATTCCACTATACAAGACACTAGTGAGGCCACACCTTGAGTGCAGTGTCCAGTTCTGGAGACCTTACCTATGTAAGGACATAGACAGGGTGGAGGCAGTGCAGAGGAGGGCAACCAAGATGGTGCAAGGATTATATCACAGAGCCTAGGAGACAGGCTGAAGTACCTGAAAATGTACTCCCTGGAGGAGAGGAGGAATATGATTGAGACATATAAATACTTCACAGGGAGGAACAAGGTGCAGGAAAACACAATCTTTCATCAAAAAAAATATGTTCTAGGGACATGGATATGTTGTTCATCCACACTGTCTGGCAGGTTCCTTGCCGCTTTAAATCTAGCCGGAAGGTCTTCAAGCTGGCTCCTCCCATCCACTCGGGTGGTAAAACTCTTGGCTGCACCCCATGATGCAAGATCTTTCTTACCGCTTGGAAGCTCAGGTTCCCTCCTTAACGCTCTGCTTATAGACTGGATCCTAATTCTTTGGTTGGCCCGAAACTCATTCTTAAGTTTTCAAGACTTCAGTCAAATTACTCCCTTGCAGCTGTGATGGACAAATCGACTCCCGGTTTTCAGCGGTGCCCATGTGGGCAGAAAATGTACAGGACGGATCCGCACTCCACGTGCGTCTACTGCCTCGGCCTAGACCATGACCCGCGAGCCTCACGGAAGTGTATGCGTTCTTTACTGGCGTCCTGGAAGACCACGCTGCCGGTTACAGCTTGGCGCCCGAGCGCTACCAACCGGTAATGTCAAAGGAGGCCCATTGGGCAGTGTCTGCGGCGGCTGGCTCGGCTGAGCAACTCGAGCAGATGATCGCCCTCGAGGAGGAGGCGGCCCAGGCCGCATCTTCATCTTGCTCAGTCACGGCATTTATCCCGGTCTCTCTGGGATCCTCCTATACAGCTTCTTTTAAGGAGCTTTGCCAATCCCTCTTCATGAAGGGAGAGGGGGCCATCGGGACATTCTTCTCGGTCCAAAAAGAAGGACTCGAAAGGTAAGTCCCACCGTCGGCGTTAGTGGGAGAGGTCCCCTTCCCCGAACAGTTGACACTTGACTTCGGTCGAGGTTGCGGCTAAGGCCGCTGGCTTCATGGTGTCCCCATCAGGTCAGCTGGCAGAGACACCCGTCGACGCGGTCAAGAGTTTTCTCGACCCATCAGACGGGCTGTCGACTGGTGAAGCCGACAACCCTTCTTCACCGGTTCCCCCGGTGGAGACTGAGGACTTGCCTGTGCCTCCCGTGCCAGAGTCCCTGGTCAAGGCTTCCGAGCCGAGGGAAGAACGGGTGTCCCCCGCCACTTCCCAGACCCGTCCTCGGAAACACCGAAGGTCTCGGTCTCAGTCTCGGACCTCGTCTCGGTCCAGCTGATCCCGCCGACATCGATGGTCTCGGTCTCAGCACCGAAGTAAGCGGCGCCAGCGCCTCCTTGTCTTCGTCTTCCTCCACGGAAGAGGAGAGGCTTCAGCGCAAATTGCATCAATGCTACGAGGATCTAATGTGGCAGCAGTTACTTATGTCCAGGAACAAGCCGACGCCGTCGCCTTCTCCGGCCATCCAGTTGCTGTCACCCGAACAGCCGAAACAACCCCTCGCTGTAGTCGAGGTGCCCAAGCCTGGGCCAGTTGTTCAGCCAAAACCAGCTGCCCCACCGATTGTGGTGGAACCTCCGCCTCCACAACTGAAATTGGGGGCGCCGACCAAGGACTCTCGGTCGGGTCAGGGTCTGCCCCACAGGTTGTCGGTCACCCTCACTCCCGACCATCCTTGGCAGGTGGAGGGTGGCTCAGGCCCAGGCAGCTCTTAGCGGAGTCCTCGGAGCCAGCGACAACTCCTCCCTGTTTTCCAGGCCTTGACCTGGAGTCCTCGGTGCAGTCGATGGGCGAGAGCCCATCGTCTTTATAGGTCTGCTTCGCTCATCTCGGAGTCCACCGGGATGCAGCTCGAGCTCAGATCCAAGCGGGCCAAGTATCCTGATGGAGATACTGGACCGAGGGATTCACCCACGGAGGTTTTCCGATGGCTGAAGCCATTGTTGGCCCAGCCTTGAGTTTTGGCAGCGACGGCTTCCTGTCCTGCGCCTTGGCCAGGATGGCCAGGAAGTATCACGGTCCCTACTGGTTCTTTGTCTGGTTTTGGAACACCCCTCTGCCGAGGGTTGGTCACCGATAAGCGTGTTCGCGTTCCGGGAGCGTTAGGGATGTGGATAAGCCCCCCGACAAGAAGTCCAAAAAGCTGGACTATGCCGGGCGCAAGGTGTACGCTTCGTCCTCCCTTGGCCTCCACCAGGCCAGCTCGGCCGTGTTGATGGCACACTTCTCCCACACCCTCATGGGGTTCCTGGATGAGGTGATCCCTCATCTCCCGGCCGACCTGCAGACCACGGTCAAGCAGGTACGGAACCAGGGAAGGGTGGTGGCAAAACAGCAGCTCCAAATGGCTCTGGACATTGCAGACTCCTGTGCCAGATCAGTTGTGGCCGCAGTGTCCATGCGCCGCAGAGCATGGCTGAGGATATCTACCTTCACGGCGGATACCCAGCATAAACTGGCAGATGTCCCCTTCCTGGGGACTGACCTGTTTGGCCCTGGAGTGGAAGGTCACCTCCAGTGGATCGAAAAGTCCAGTGCTACTCTGGACTCGGTCACCTCCACCCAGAAGGACAGGCTGTCGCCAACAACATAAGTCCTTTCGCCCTTCTGCACCTGCGGCACGTCCTGCCCAACAGCACCAGCATCAGGGCCAGCAGGCTCGCACTTGGCACCCCAAAGCCAAGCCTGCGGCTTCCTCTAACAGGAAGCAGGAAGGAAAAGGCCCAGGAGGTCCCTCGGCCTGTCCCTCCTCCAAGCCTGCCCAGTGACGAGTTGAGGGGTGTTGCCCCCAGCCAAGTCACTCCCCCCTGGGTCCCCCCCCCCCACGTGGGGGGACGGCTCTGCCACTTCCTTTCTGCCTGGTCCGCTATCACCATGGACCGCTGGGTGTTGGAGGTGGTAGGAAAGGGTCTGCCCTGAGTTCGAAAGCAGGCCCCGCCTCCGAGCTGCTCAGCTACGGGTCCAGCCTCTCTGTTGGCTCGCCGAGCCGACATCGCTCTGCTCCTCGAAAATGAGGTGATCAGGAAGGTAGCTGATCCTCCACCAGACCCAGGGTTTGTGTGCAGGTACTTCCTGGTCCGGAAACGGATGGGGGGCTGGTGCCCCATTCTAGACCTGCACGACCTGAACAGGTTCCTAAGGTCTCAGACCTTCAGGATGGTCACTCTGGCTCAGATAATCCCATCTTTGGAACAAGGTGTGTGGTGCTGTTCTCTGGACCTCCAGGATGTGTTCTTTCACGTCCCACTCCGTCCGTCCCACCAGAGATTCCTCCGCTTCTGGGCAGAGGGATCTCTCTACAAGTTCTGGGCCATGCCCTTCGGCCTTTCCCTAGCTCCCAGGGTCTTCACCAAATGCATGGCAGTGGTGACAGCATTCCTGCGGCGCTGAAGGGTCTGGGTGTACCCCTACCTGGACGACTGATTGATTGCAGCCTCCTTCAGAATGGAGGTGGCGCGGTCCAGAGATCTGGCCCTCCAGGTTTGCTCTCAGGTTGGCCTCCTCATCAACGAGGCCAAGTCGGAACTCGTGCCAAAGCAGGTGATATAATTCATCGGGGCAGAGCTCGACTCTCTACGAGCCAGAGCACGGCTCCCGGCGGACAGGGCCGAGGATCTTTCCTCCTTCGCCCAATCATTTCAGGTTGGGCAATTGCGCCCTGCCCAGGACTTCCTGTGCCTCCTGGGCCTCATGGCGGCCTGCACCAGCATGGTGTGTTGGGCCCGTTGGTACATGCGTCCCCTTCAGTGGGGGCTGGCCAGACAATGGTCACAACACTTCGATCCTCTGGATCAGCTAGTGACAGTGACCCTTGGGATGTGGAACGCTCTCCAGTGGTGGACCGTTCCAGCACATCTGCAGGAGGGCATCCCGTTTGTCCGCCCCGAGCCAATGGTCTCTCTATCGACTGATGCCTCTCTGATGGGTTGGGGTGCCCATCTGAGGAAGCACAGAGTGCACGGCCTCTGGTCCCCTCGGGAGTCCCGATGCCACATCAACCTGCTGGAGCTTCAAGCAGTTCATCTAGCCCTCACAGCCTTCAATCTGTTTCTACGGGGTCAAGTGGTTCAGGTCCAGACGGACAATACTATGACCATGTACTACCTAAACTGCCAGGGCGGGACGCGCTCCATGCCTCTGTGCAGGGAAGCTCTCCGCATTTGGTCACTCGTGCGCAGCCTGGAGGCGGATCTCCTTGCCATCCATGTGGCAGGAGCCTCCAACATTCTGGCCGATGCCCTAAGCCAGATAGGGGCTGCGTCCCATGAGTGGTCTCTCCTGCCGGAGGCAGTACAAGATCTGTTCTCCCACTGGGGCATGCCTCAGGTGGACCTGTTTGCCTCCAGGGAGAATGCAAAGCTGAGACTGTTTCACGCCCGCCCCCCTCAGCAGGGCTCGCTGCAGGGGGATGCCTTCTTGAGGCTGTGGACCCCGGGCCTCTTCTACGCCTTTCTCCTATTTCCCTTGATCCACAAGGTGCTTCTCAAGGTGAGGAGGGACAAGGTGCAGGTGATTCTGGTAGCCCCAGACTGGCCCCGCCAGTTCTGGTATCCAGATCTCCTCAGTCTCAGCTCCTGGCTCCCGAGGCGGCTTCCAGCCCGCCCGGACCTGATCTCAGTCAATCAAGGGAAGGTATTTCATCCGGACATTCAATCCCTGCACCTGATGGCCTGGTTCCTGAACGGCTAGAGTTCCAGGCCTTGGGTCTTTCCGACGAGGTCCTCAACGTTGTTGAGGCATCCCGTAAGGAGTCGACCAGAAAATGCTACTCCTTCAAATGGAAGAGATTCTCCATTTGGTGTCAGGGCAAGGGCCAGGACCCTTCCTCCTGTTCCTTGGCAAGCATTCTGGACTACCTGTGGTCCCTTTCTCAGCAAGGGCTTGGTCAGCGACCCTTAAGATGCACCTGGCAGCCTCTCTGCGTGCAGAGCAGGCGGCGAAGCAGTCGGTGGCACAGGAGAAGGTGGTCGGGCGCTTGTCTAAGGCCTTGATCACATATCCCCTCCGGTGCGAGAACCTCCAACTCCATGGGATCTACTGCTGGTATTGGCTAAACTCATGGGCAAGCCATTCGAACCGATCGATGCACAGGTGTGACATCTCTCACCTGTCATGGAAGACCGCCTTCTTGGTGGCTATCACGTCAGCCAGAAGGATGGGAGAGCTCCAGGCGCTTTCCATCGAGTCTTCTTATCTGGTCTTCCACAGGGACAAGGTTGTCCTGCGCCCCCACCCAAAATTCCTTCCAAAGGTGGTGTCGGAGTTTCACCTTAACCAGGTGTTCTACCCCAATCACACTTCGGAGGCCGAATATAGGCTCCATACTTTGGACCCTAGAAGAGCGCTCGCTTACTATAAGGAGCGGATGGCTGAAGTTCGGGGAGAGGTTCGCCAGCTGTTTGTCACCTACGCTGAAGCCGCACCTGGCAGACCTGCAGCCAAGCGGACGATAGCCAGGTGGGTCACCTCCTGCATAGATCTCTGCCATAGGTTGGCGGGCATGGAGCCTCCCAGAGGGATAAGAGCTCATTCTTCCCGCCATACTGCTGCATCGGTGGCTGCTTCCAGGGACGTCCCTATCCAGGAAATCTGCAGGGCTGCTACCTGGAAGTCAGCACACACCTTCATCATCCACTACCACATCGACCTTGAGTCACGCCGGGATGCTGGTTTTGGGGCCTCAGTTCTCCAGTCTTTATTTCCTAAGTAGGGGGTGTGTGCCTTGCCTCCTTCCTCCCAGAGAACTGCTAGGAATCTGCCAGACAGTGTGAATGAACAACATATCCATGTCCCTAGAATACAGGTTACTCACCTGTAACAGGAGTTCCTAATGGTATGGCTGTCCTGACTCCACCAACCTCCCGGCCCGGACGCACAACCTGGCTTCCAGCGGGCTAGATCTGGCGTCATGGGGCAGAGCCGAGAGTTTTACCACCCGGGTGGGTGGGAGGAGCCAGCTTGAAGACCTTCCGGCAAGACTTAAAGCGGCAAGGAACCTGCCAGACAGTGTGGATGAACAACTTATACCTTTCCTAGAACTCCTGTTACAGGTGAGTAACCTGTATTTCCAGGACTAAGGGACATGGGATGAAATTGGAGGGAGGGAAGTTTGGAGGGAACATGAGGAAGAATTTCTTCACAGAGAATGGTGGTGGACAAATGGAATGCCCTGGCAGAGGAAGCGGTGGGGACTGAAACAGTTGCAGGATTTAAGAATTCAGGAGATCCTGGTAGTTGGAGAAAGGGGACAACCTAGTTTTAGAAAAGCTTGAAGAAGCTAAGTGCGTGTGCAAATGGGCAGACTAGGTGGACTGTAGGCCTTTATCTGCCGGCAACATCCATGTATCTATGATTTTGGCCTCGCTATTACGGAGTAGCCAGAATCACGGGTCACTGGGCACGTTGGGCAATGCTGCTGAACAAGGGAGCTTAAACAGTAAATTATAACAAAAAAGGCGGGGAAAAGTATTACCCTCTCTTCTGATCTACTAATATGTATAAAAACATACTGAGATTTATTCAAAAAATAGTTTGTGAACCATTTTAGTGGGCCGGAACCTCAGCCCAAGTCTGCAGGCTTCATTATTTATAGTTGGTGGTCTACTGTATAAAAAGTAGAGGAGTCCAAAACCATGAAATAAACAGCTTCCCCAGCCCCAAAAGAAAGCACAGCTGAAGGCACTATCACCAAAAACACTCAGTGCAACTATTTGAAGCTCTGGTCCAGGTCCTCCATCAACTGTCTAAGGTGGACATCCCCCCAGTAGGAAACTGGCTAACCATTTTTTTTTACCATCAGTGGGAATCCATCTCGATGGACAAGTGGGTCCTCAGGAATATCCAAGACGGGTATTCCCTGGACTTCACAGAAGCCCCTCCTGATGATCCTCCCTTGTCCATTCACATGTCAGAGCTTCTGACACAGAAGATCTTCATCAAAGGTATCTCTTGCATCAGGCCACACCTATGGAACTCATAGCTGCCAGGCACTAGGACCACACAGAAACTTTTCTAGCTAGCAGTCTAGAAGCGGCCACCCACGACAACGTCAGATGCAGCAACATCTATCCCATATTAAGGTGGGCAACCCCACACCCTCCTCAGTTCTTTTCCTGCTGTCAATCTTTACACATCAGACTCCACGAAGACACCGCCACTTCAGTCAACTGCAAAAATTATTCTATCTTTGCTTTCTTTTCTTTTCTCACCCTAGTTCTACAATCACTTTATTTTAAAGTGATTTGGGAGTTTTGTCCTTTTATGCCTATTGATCCTAAAAAACCTTTCCACTACTGTGAGTGCAGCCAGAAGATCTTCGATAAGGACGACCACAACGCCTGCGGCTGCTGCCTAAGCCCGGACCATGACGTTAAGCTTTCGAGGTCTGCTGCAGATTCAACCAAGCCATCGGGCAGCTCCACCAGAAGGCCATCAAGAACTTTTTTCTGTAACAGAAGGTCATCCAAATGGAGAAGGAGCTCCAGGCCAGACGCTTCTCTTCCTGGGCAAGAAGTCCCGGCTGTTGGACCTCATTAGCAAGCTGACCTTCAGGGTCCTTAACCATATCACCCATATGGTCCAGTTTCAGAACCAACTCTGGGCTCAGGCCAAGGAGGCAGCTAAAGCCCTCCCAGAGGACCCTCTGAAGCAGCTGCTCCAGAGCAGTCAGTCAGGGGCCGACATCTGCAGGCACCTTCTTTACTCTGCCTACGACGCCGTGGATGCCTTGGCCCAGGAGGCCATGGTGGCTATTTGCCTGTGACGTCATTCCTGGCTGTGGGGGTCGGGCTTTGCCCAGAATGTACAACAGTCCATCCTGAATGCCCCCCTCTAGAGGGTATAAACTGCTCAGGGCAGACGTGCAGTGCATACTTTCAAACCTGAAGGCCTCCAGCCGCACCTTGCAGTCAGTTCATTCCATGTACTACTCCATCCAGCCTTGAACTGGTCAGCAGGTGCCCTTTCAACGTGCTGCCCATAGGCTTAAACCTAGCTCCAAACCTCAAGGTAAACACAGAACAGCTGCAGTTCTGCCTACTCCTACTTCCACCACTGGGGAAACTTTCAGAGGAGGTGGGGTGGCCCCAGCCTCAGGTGCTGCCTCAGCATGATTCCTTGCCCAGCCCCCTCCTTCCAACCGGGCAGGAGGTGATTGGCTAGAGTCATTTCTCCCTGCACCTGGACAAGTACAGGGAGATCACCAGACATGCCTGGGTCTGCAGCTCATAGAAAATGGCCACACTCTGGAGCTTCTGGAGTGGCCTCCAACAGCAGGGCAAGGGGTTTTAGTCTCACTTTTTCCTGGTCCACAAATGTACAGGGAATCTCAGGCCCATCTTAGTCCTCTGAGACCTAAATTTCTTCATTCAGTACAAGAAATTCCGGATGGTTAGCCTTAAGGGAATGCTGCATCTTCTGCATCAGGGAGATTGGATCTGCTCCCTCGACATGAAAGATGCATACCTGCATATCAAGTTATATGCCTCCCACCATCAGTACCTCACGATCTTACCTCGAGAGGGCTCTTGCAGTAGGTATTCACATATAGGACTAAGCTGCCAGGTGTCGGGACCCCACAGAAAAGTTTCTAGCTAGCAGTCTCTGGTGGGGGACCACCCCCAAATCAGGTGATCGACGTCAGCCGACGTCAGTATAAAGGGGCGGTCCCCCACGCCTGCCTTCCAGTTCTTTCTCACCATCGGCTTGTGAAAGTACCTCGTGGAAGAACAGCGCTCATTAGCTCGCCTTTTCGGATAAGTTTTGTCCCTTTTTCGACTCTAACTTTGTTTTTTCTCATTTACAGTATAATTCAACATACTTGCTGTGTATGTCGTCCCCAGCACCATCTGAATCACATAAAAACAAGTGCGACTCGTGCGGTTCCCAACTCCCTAATAAGGACAGCCATTCCAAGTGCCAGCAGTGCCAAAAATTCAGTTCCGCCACTCGTAAACGGAGGCAGCAGTCCCTGGAAGCCCACCTACTGAAGAAGAAAATGGCATCTATGGAGAAGGAATTGAAGAAATTGAGGCAGGCGTCCACCTCCCCCGAAGGCCATATAAAAAGAAGAGGGACAAGGACAAGCACCGGGACTGGGATTCGTTGTCCACAGCTGCTGCGACTTCGGCTGGAGTCACATCCCTCAGGGTATTTTCCCCTCTGGGGGACCGATTCTCGACGGCCGTCTTGGTGGCTACCAAGTCGGTGTCTCTCCTCCCGGCGGGCTAGCGCTCGGGCCAACCGGGAACCTCCGGGTTAAAGGAGGCCTCCACTCCCTCGAAGGCCGCTCCTCCCTCACAGCCTTCCAGTCAGAGTGGGTTGGGTAAGTCGGACACTGGTTCTACCGACATCTGCCCGGGCAAGGCTGCTAAGTCGGTTGCCGGCCCTGCTGACAACCGCACAGCCCTCTTCTGTACCACAAAGGCCGCTCCTCCTTGACGGCCTCCTGGTCAGAGTGAATCCGCTAAGTCGGATGCCGGTTCTACCGACGTCCACCTGGATATGGCTGCTAAGTCGGTCGTCAGCCCCTCTGACGACCCTCCAGCCTGCGAACCCACGTCTGGCTCTGAAACTATGCCTGACGCCCGGGAATCACCACAGCGTATTACCACTATGTTGCCTTCTGAGATCCCGCCGTCCCTTCCCCTCAGACTCACCTCGGGGATTCTGCTCCCTCTTCCCTGGCTGGGGTCAAGGATACAGGGACGCTGCCATCGGGGGTGCCCCGGACGCTGGATCCTCAGACGCCGGACCTGATGCCAGACAACCCGACGTCGCCCTCCGGTATCCTATTACCTGATGAAGACCATCAGGACTGGTCACCCCACTCCAGGCCCTACGCCCTTGGGACCGACGCCTGAACCGTCCGGTCCCCCTGCTGGGCCGACACCAGGACCTTCTGCTCCTTCAGAGCCCCTGGCGCCAGGATATTCAATGCTGCAGTACCCCACGCCTCAGTATCCAGCTCCTCAGTATCCAGTGGTGCAGTACCCGGTGCCGCAATATCTGACACCGCAGTACCCAACGCTGAGTTTCCCACCGTCAGGCTATGGATACTCTTATTACGGGTTCCCAGGCTACCCGTACCCGACCCCCACATCTCCCTCCTCCACCACCTTCGCAGCTGCCGGTGACCTGAAGGAGGTCTTGGCCTCTTGGTGGACCGACGCAAGGCCCAGCTCACCAAGGAGGTCGAAAGCTGTTTGCTGATGCCAGACCCCTTACGTCGGCGACAGGAGACTCCACCCCCTTTACTCGATGCCAGAGGAGAGCCATCTGGGTCTCGGGTCGGGGAGGACATGCACCCTCGGGGTGCCCCCAGAGAGGTTGTTCCACCCCCCAACAGGGAGGAGTCTTCCTCTTCTTTATCGGAGCTATCGGATTCTGACACTGACTCTGATCACTCTGACCCTGGGGACGAGCCACACACTCCAGAAAACCCCAGGCGTAAGGACCTGCAACTCTTCCGGAGGACCCTTCCTTTCTGGAGTTACTCAGAAAAATCCAGGACATCTGTCAGTGTCAATCAGTGGAACCAGATCCACAATGGAAAAAACTTGCTCCCCATCTGGATCTTCCAGAAACCACTCCCATGCTGATTCCACCCTGGATAGAGCCTCACGCGGATCTTGTTTCCACTATATGGAAACAACCTTCCTCATTAGCCCCTCTCCCTAGAAAGGCAGATAGGCTTTACTAGGCTCCGGCGGGGTAAAGACTTTCTCAGTCCTCACCCCAAGGCGGATTTGGCAGTGATTAGAGCTGCTCACGACCATGCAGCCAACCCAAAGCATCTTAGCTTTCCCCCCGACAAGGAATCTAGTTTTCTGAACCAGTATGGAAAGAATATCTATGCATCTTCAACCCTGGGAATAAAGGCCTTTACTGTAACTACATCAGCCACATGGGGGATTACCAGAAGTCCGTCCTTAGGTCGAATCAAAACTGGATTCCCTTCCTGATTCACAGACCAAACAGAAACTGGGAGACCTCGTCCATTCCGCACGTTCGGCTTGAAGGCACATGTTAAGTGTCACATACGATGCGGTGGACACGGCAGGTAGGAGCTCTGCTTTCGCCGTAGGCTTGCAGCATCATGCCTGGCTCCGTGTGTCAGGATTGGTCCCTGAAGTGCAGACTGCTATCCAGGATGCTCCTTTCAGAGGTTCAGTGTTGTTCTGTGGTGATGTCAAGAACATCATAACCGAACTTCAGGAGAAGGGTACTGCACTTAAGTCTGTCCAGACTCTGTACAAACCCTCCCAAGGGCAGAGACATTCCTTTCGGCACCAAAATCGCCCGTAACAGAGACAAACACAGGCTAAACGCCTCAACAAGTCTAGAGCCCCTCCAGCAACCAAAGCTCTCCCCAGTAAAAAAGCTTCCAGAGTTCCAGCCTCTCCCTCTGCCCCCTGCCTCTGGCTGTTCCAGAGGAACCGGTAGGGGGAGATTTTCCTCTCATCTGCTGGGTTGGGAGAGGACAACTGCAGACACTTGGGTGCTCCAACTAATATCAGTAGGACTCTCTGTAGAGTTTCTCGAGAAACCACCTCGCAGACCCCCCAATCTTCGTACTCCCTTCTGCATCTTCCTTTGGTACTAGAGGAGATCTGCTCTCCTTTATGAAAGAAGGATAGAACCCGTCCCCACCCACCTTCAGGGGACGGGTTACTATTCTCATTTCTTTCTAGTGCCAAAGAAAACCGGAGACCTGAGACCCATCTTAGATCTCCGCTCCCTGAATCAGTTCATGGAGTACAAACGGTTCAGAATGCTCTCACTGCAGAGCCTTCTTCCTATGCTTCGGCCGGGGCAGTGTCTATGTCCTTTGGATATGTAGGATGCATACCTCTATATCCAAATATGCCCTTCCCACCGAAAATGCCTCTGTTTTTGCTTTCAGGGGGCCCTCTACCAGTTCATGGCTCTCCCATTTGGTCTTTCCTCGGCCCCCCGAGTATTTACCTGGCGGTAGTGGTGGCCTACCTGCATACTTGGGGAGTGCAGGTCTTCCTCTACCTGGACGACTGGCTATTAGCAGCACCGTCCAGGGGAGAACTCCTGCACTCCCTTTCCCTTACCCTGCAGGTTTTCACCAGCCTGGGTATAACTATCAACCAGGCCAAGTCTCATTTGGTCCCTTGCCAGTGACTACAGTTTATAGAGGCAGTGTTGGACACGATCCTGGGCAAAGCCTTTTGGCCCCCAGGCAGGGTCGAGACGCTTCTGAACCAAGCTCATCTCTTGTCCGGTCTCAGATGGGTCAGAGCCCGGAAGGTCCTCTGTCTTCTCGGGCTCATGGCAGATGCCATTCCGACTGTCCCTCTAGCACGGCTCCACATGAGAGTCTCCCAATGGATGCTTCAGTCTCAATGCGACCAAACTCAGGCCAGCCTAGACCATCAAGTCCTAGTGTCGGATCCCGTGATCAGGAATTTGCACTGTTGGACGGTTCAAAAGAACCTCAGTATGGGAGTCCCCTTCTGCATCGACCCTCCCATCCAGACACTGACGACAGACGCATCAGGGGCAAGCTGAGATGCCCACCTTGGGTCTCACAGGACTCAGGGCAGCTGGTCTCTTTTCGAGCAGAAGCTTCACATCAGTGTGCTTGAGCTTAGGGCAGTTCTATATGCCTTACAGGCTCTCCTTCCCTTCATTCTCCCCGGTCGTCTTCTGGTTCAATCAGACAATGTGCATGGGCTGGTACCTCAACTAGCAGGGAGGAACTCGTTCCTACCCTCTGTGCTGGGAAGCCATGAGAGTCTGGTACTGGGTGTCCCAGCACAGCCTTTACCTGACTGCAGTCCATGTTCTGGGAGTGGAAAACACACTGGCCAATGCTCTCAGCAGCAAGTCAGCCAGGTCCCACGAGTGGGAACTCGATCAAAATGTCGTAAACGACATCTTCCAGTAGTGGGGTACTCTTCAGGTGGATCTCTTCGCCTCCCCCGACAATGCCAAGCTTCCAACCTTTTGCTCGCTCACTCCAGGGTGAGACTATTTTGGTGGGACACTCTCTCTCTGTTGGAAGGGCAGATTCTTTTATGCCTTCCCTCCCATTCCTTGATTCCAAGGGTACTGAACAAACTTCAGGCAGAAGGGGTGAGAATGATTCTCATCGCTCACTCGAGGCCGTGGCAAGTTTGGTTCTCTCTTCTGAAATAGTTTTCCGAGGAACCTCTGTTTCCTCTTTCTCTGTCACAACATCTGTTGACCCAGGATCAGGGGACCCTGGTTCATCCAGTGCTCAAATCACTTCATCTTCTTGCGTGGCTCCTAGTGACGTAGCTAAGGTGCGCTTTGGAGTCTACCTCCTAGTGGCGGACATTTTGGTGGAGGCCAGAAAGCCTTCCACCAGGTCCACCTACGCTACGAAGTGGAAGCGGTTTTCCATCTGGGTGAGCTCTAAGGACTTAGAGCCCTTCTCATGTCCAGCTAATAAAATCCTAGATTACCTATTGCATCTCTTTGACCTGGGTCTTAGCCATTCCTCTTTGAAGGTTCATATGACAGCCATTTCAGCCTACCACATCCCCTTGAGGACAGGTTCTTTGCACAACTGGAAGTCTCTAAGACTTTCCTCAAAGGGGTTCTCCATCTAAAACCCTCTATCTGCATCCCTGCCCATCCCTGGGACTTGAATTTTATTCTGGAAAAGTTCACACTGCCCCCTTCGAACCAGCAGCGGAGGCAGAGTTGAAGTTTCTTTCTTGGAAGACAATTTTTCTCATGGCCATTACCTCAGCTCGGTGGATTTCCGAGCTTCAAGCCTTGATGTTCAAAATCCCATACCTGATTTTTCACAAGGAACGAGTGGCCATGCGCACCAACCCTAAATTCCTTCCAAAGGTGTGGCTGAGTCTACGCTGAATCAATCCATTGAGTTGCCGGCCTTTTTCATGGAACACTCCAGTCATGGAGAGTACCTCCTGCATACTCTGGATGTACTCAGAATCTTGAGATACTACACTAATCGGATTAAGGATCTCATAAAAACGGATCAGCTCTTTGTTTCTTTCACACACAAAAGGGAAGGCAATGCTGTTTCTAAGCAATGCCTGTCCAAGTGGTTAGCAAATTGCATCACTTTTTGTTATGACAAGTACAAGACCCTTCCGGGTCTGTTCAGAGATCACTCCACAAGAGGGGTTGCTGCCTCTGCTGCTTGTTTCAGGAATGTGTCAGCAGCTGAAATCTGTGCAGCCGCAACTTGGACTTCCGTCCACACCTTCATGAAGCATTACAGTTTGGACATTGCCTCTCTTTGTAGAGCAAGCTTCGAGTTGGCTGTTCTGCAGGGACTCCTTTCTTGAGACTCGCTTAGCCCATATTTATATCAGTTATGGATGACAGTCATCCTCCCATATTCCTTTTTTTTTTTCCAGACTGTTTGGGACTCAGTCCTATATGTGAAAACCTACTGCAAGAGCCCTCTTGAAGTAAGATAGTACAAATACGTAAGAACTTACCGTAACAGTAGATCTTTGAGAGAGGCTCTTGCATTAGGTATTGTCTTCCCTCCCTCTGTCCCCCTGAGTTTCTTTCATTTTCTTACATGGGGGCATATCCTCTTCTTTCTTGTCATGCTTCTTCTGGCCTTTTGCAGGAAAGAACTGGAAGTCGGGCGTGGGGGACCGCCCCTTTATAGTGATGTCAATCACCTGATGTGGGGGCGGTCCCCCGCCGGAGACTGCTAGCTAGAAATTTTTCCGTGGGGTCCTGATGCCTGGTGGCTTAGTCCTATATGTGAATACCTACTGCAAGAGCCTCTGTCAAAGATCTACTGTTAGCCGGCCCGCTGGCACAGCGGTTGGATTTCCACTTGCGACGCCAGCGACCCGGGTTCGGGAACAGACTCGGGTAGCCGGAGGGCCGGCTGGGAGAGGAGGATCGAGTGCCCAACGGCTGCTCTCCTCCTCTGGGGAGGGAGGGGATGCTTGTCCCGCAACTCTACCGCCACCTGGGTGACCACGGGTGGAGGTGCAGCGGGACTGCATAGAAGGAGTGGGAGGGCGTGGGCGGAAACAGGCGGCGCGACACTCGTGGCGACGCCCTAGGTCTCCCAGAGTGCTCACGCCCTGTGGGAGGGACAGAAAACGGAAAAAGGTGCCTGGCGTGGAGGACGTAGACGGGACCAGACTGCCCCAGATAACCCATAACCGGGCTACCGATGGATGCCGCTGATGGACCACCTGACACACACTAATGGACTGGAGGGGGTTAATGGGGATACCCCCCTCCTCCCCGCCCGGGGGGGGGGGTAGGCCGAGGCAGCATGGAGGTAGGTCCGAGCGACATCACGGTAGATACCCGGGGAGGGACTAGGGGAGTTCAGTCTAGGGATTCCCAGAAGAAGTTCCACCATGGCAGAGAGAAGGGGGATTAAAAAAAAAAAAGATCTACTGTTGCGGTAAGTTCTTACATAACTGTACTTTCCACTTTCAGGGAGCAAAACTCCCAGTTCTGGGCCTTGCTTTTTAGCTTGTCTTCGGCCCCTCAGGTGTTTACTAAATGCTTGGCAGTAGTGGCAGCAGCCCATGGGAGGGAGGGACTCTTATGTTTTTCCCTACCTGGACAACTGGCTCCTCAAAGCACAGTCCAGGGAACAACTGTTGCAGGCTCTGGAACGTACTACCCACCTGTTCCTGGAACTGGGCATCACCATCGGTCTGCCCAAGTCGGTCTTGACCCCCTGCCAGTGTCTCCAGTACATAGGGGCGGTCCTGGATATGGCTCAGGGTATGGCCTTCCTACCCCAGGACAGGGCAGACCACTTAATGTCTCATGCCCACCTGCTGTACATCAGCAGATATGTCTCAGCCAGACTCTTCCTCTGGCTCTTGGGCATGATGGCTGCGGCTATAGTCACAGTGCCTCTAGCTAGACTATACATGAGGGTACCCCTGTGGGATCAGTGTACTGACGACCTGGAACAACAGGTCCTAGTCCCCCCTCTCTGATCAAAAAGGTTCTGCTTTGATGGATGGAACCCAACAATCTGTTAAGAGGGGTCCTTTTCTCATTCCTTCCCCTCGGCAAATTCTCACCTCAGATACTTCTAGGTTGGGGGTTCATCTGGGGCCCCAGCAAACACAAGGGACGTGGTCCAGAATGGAGTCGTCTCTCCACATCACTGCCCTGGAGATGTGGGCAGCCCCTTATGCCCTGCAGGTCTTCAAGACACAGCTATCCCCATGCCTTCTACTAGTGCAGAAAGACAACATCAGTGTAGTCCACTACATCAACAAGCCAGGGGGAACTCGCTCGTACCCCCCTACCAGGAACCAATGTGGGTCTGGTACTGGGCTCTAGGAGATGATCTGGAACTGTTAGTCATCCATGTTCCAGGTGCCCAAAACGTCCTGGAGGACCAACTAAGTTGGTTGCTGGCTAGGATGCACAAGTGGGAGCTACTGACCTCAGTCTTAGAAGACCTGTTTGACAGGTGTGGTCATCCAGAGTTGAACCATTTGGCATCCCCGCTCAACGCAAAACTGCCATTTTTTTTCTCACTCACTCCAGGGCCTGGAGTTGTCTGGCAAGACACGTTGTACCTCTCTTGAAAAGGGTGGTTCCTTTACGCTCTCCCCTGCTTCAGAAGTTGCTGATCAAACTCCAGACAGAAGGGGCCATTATGATCCTCATCGCCCCCTTCTGGTCCCGTCAGATCTGGTTCTCTTTGCTACAGCAGCTGACAGTGGAACCTCCAGTGCCTCTCCCTCTGTGCACAGGCTTTTTCTCCCAGGAGCGGAGCATCCTGGTCCCCCCAGAACTCAAATCTCTACATCTTAATGCCTTGCTGCTGAAGACATACCCATGGATGGATTTGGGGTGTTCCCAAGGTGGCTGATGTCTTGGTGGCTGCTAGGAAACCCTCCAGCAGGGCCACTTATTCCAAGAAGTGGAAGCGCTTTGCTCTGTGGGCTGCTTCCCATCACTTGGACCCTTTAACTTGTCCAGTGAATCAGATTCTGGAGTACTTGCTGTCCCTCTCGGACTCTGTTCTGAAGTACTCCACCATTAAAGTAGATCTGTCAGCCATTTTGGCCTTCCACGTGCCCGTTGATGGCCGTACAGTGGCACAGCTGAAAGTGTCCTGTACGTTCCTGAGATGTATCCTTCACTTGAAGCATCCCGTCCGCAATCCAGTCCCACCTTGGGACTTGAATTTTGTGATAGAGAAACTTACTTTGGCTCCTTTTGAGCTGGCCACGACATGCTAGCTATGCTTTCTTTCATAGAAAGTGTTATTTTTAGTCGCCACTACTACTGCTCAAAGGATTTCTGAGCTTCAGGCTGTCGTGTGAGTAGCCTTATTTTGTTTTCCACGAAGACAGGGTGGGTTTGCGGATGAATCCTAAAATCTTCCTGAACTTAAGTCTTCACCATTTATTCATACTGCTGGGTTCAAGCCAGAGGTACTGAGACACTGCGGGAGACAAAAATCTTCAGGAGGGCCAGCGCCAAGATAGGGCCACGCATGCACAGCGCTGTGAGACTGGCTCGCACCATTTAGGCTATTTAGGTGTCAGTCCTTCAACCACCTCAGTTCCTTTTTCCCCGCTGTCAAGTACTCTTCAGTGACGATGTCACTTGCCTGCCGTGATCAGATCTTCACTTCTGTTTGACAGCAGCATTTAGTTTGTTCAGTTTTTAGCTAGTATTCATTATTTTTCTGTCAGTTTGGAAAAAAAAAAACAGAAAGAAGAGTTTTTCTTCAGTTTCTTCTCAGCCCTACCAAGCAACGGCCTTCAACTATGGATGATGACAGTGGAGAGTCTCTTTATGAGTGCTGCTCTGGCAGTGGGGCTGTGTCCGGGCCACCCTCTTCTCTTGTGGGGGGGGGGGGTTCTGACCACAGACAGTCCTGTGTTCGGGATGGAGGACAGTCCTCCCGTAAACTCAAAAAAAAAAGCATGCCCTTTCCAGGTCCAGGTCGGGGACCTTGCACCACTCGACCTCAGGTTCTTCTGCTTCCTGTCTGAAGGGGAAGAAACGGTACCACTGATGGTTGTCCTCTGGTATTTCGGCCAAAAGATCTTCTAGGTCCGGGAGCAAAAGGCCTTCACTGGCACCGTTGTTTTCTCTGACGGCTTCTGTTCACGGTCATTCCAGGTTTCGCGGGCATGAAATCTTACGCTGTCCTCTTGTGGAGATTCTGAGGGGGCAGTTTCACCACTGGGCAGCTCTTACGGAGCAGTGGGTACAGTGTCTGGCTCATCTACCCCTCCCTGCACGGCTGGTGCCGGGGCCTTTGGGCCTAGGCTCCTCTGGATCACAGTTAGAGCATTCAGGCCAGGTCGAGCATTTAGCTTCGCCAGCTGATCCTGATCCCTTGACATTGACTGCACCGCTGACACAGGTTCCACATGTCTCCCTCCCTCTCTCTGTCTCTTCACAGGGATCGGCAAAGGTACCTTCTCTGGTCACTTCTGTGCTGGCTGGACCTTCTGAGACTTTGGTGGCGCCGCTTCCAGTGCTTACTGCTCTGGGGCCAGTTCCCTTGCATCCAACACTGGGTCCAGTGCTGACCCTCATTCCAGTTCCAGTGTCACCAGTCTGTCTGACTCCTAGGCCTGGGCAATGCCTTACAAAGTCCACTGCTCTTCCAGCACCTTTTTCAAAGGCAGATTTGGAGGGGGAAGAGTCTGACCCCAGTCTCATTCTCTTTGAAGATGATGATGATGATGATGACACTTTTTACAGCCTGGAGAACCAACCTCCAGCTCCTACATCTCTCCCTCAGTAGGGCCTCTGTTTTCAGACTTTGCTGAGAAACATGCAGACTACTGTTGCTCTCAAGACTTCTGCCCTCGACCCAGTTAAGCAGCTGCGTCTCAAGTGGCTTCATGTTCCAAACATTCCAGTTAACCTCACACTCACTGTTCCTCCACCGTTTGAGACTCTTTCGGAGGTGGCGTGGGCTAGGCCTGCTTCCATTCCTTCCACCTATAAATTGATAGACTGTAAATATATTCCTCCTAAGGACACACCACTTTTGACATCCCAGCCTATAGCAGATAAATTGTTATCCTTGCAGAAAATTATACGGCCGTACTTCCTCAAGAGATTACTGCACACCCCATTAATAAGGAATCTCGTAAGATTGATACTATGGGAGAGGGCTTTTGCAGCAGCCACTTTGAGCATGTGGCTAGCCAGTTATCAAGGACATTTCTCTCAGTATGAATATGTCCTCTGGACGTCCCTTAAGTCTCTTGTGGACACCTTACCAGAGTAGGATATTAAATAGAACATTCTTCACACTGTCACTCATGGTATAGAGTTCAACAGTCATCAGTTAAAGGAAGTTGTTGATGCATATGACACTGCTTCTTGTGCTGCTGCTGCCAGAATCTTCATAAGGAGACATTCCTGGCTGTGGACCTCAGGGATTTCTGCTCAGCAGCAGGTTATGAATGTCCCCTTTGCTGGCACTTGATTGTCTGGTCAACAGGTGGAACAGTCTCTTGGGGCCTCTCAGAAGACTAAGACAACCATAAAATCTGCAAGACCAGCCCCTTCACATCCACAAAGAAGAAGAGGCTGTCAGTTCTTTCATAACAAGCAGTCCTTTCATGGGAGAGGCAGAGGAGCCCCATCCAAGCACCCGTCTCCCCAGGCAGCAAAAGGTCCCAAAAGCATCTAGTGCCACCCTCTGATTGTTTGTCCCCAGGTCTGCCTCAGCTGCCCGCGGTGGACCTATCCTCCACAGTGGGGGTGGGGGGGGGGGCATCTGACTCACTTTCACCGTAAGTGGAAGTCCATCACCATAGACAAGTGGGTTTTAAGGATCATTCAAGAGGAGCAGTTACTGAATGTTTCAGAAATACCCCTCTCCCCCAATTAACTGCCCCAAAACAGCACTCTTATCAGCTGCCCAGTCAGACCTCACTTTGGAAAAAGCAAGCCTTCTGAGAAACAGGGCAGTGGAAGTAGTCTCTCCAGTGGAAGGCAATGCTGGCCTCTACTTCATCACTTTCTAGTTCCAGAAAAGACAGGGGTATGCGCCTCATTCCTGAACTCAGACAACTAAACAAATGTCTGTACCACGAGAAGTTCAAGAACCCTTACATAGAAACAGATGGCAGATAGGGACTGCTCGGCCCACCTACTCTGCCCAATTTCCCTACTTCCTGCATTACCGCAGATCCTATTTGATCTCCAGCTTTTACCCTCTCTTTCCTAATGCAAGGTATCCCTTGTGCCTCTCCCATGCGTTCTTGGATCTCCCTACCGTTTTTGCCACCACCACCACCTCAGCTGAGAGGCTGATCTTAACTGTATCAATCTTCACCATTCATCACTAGTGGGTAATACGCTGGAGGTGCTTGGACCCTGTGAGAAGCTTTTTAGCTTTAAAAGTTTTCTCCCTCCTGGGAGGAGGGGTCAACATCAAAGATGGCCGCCCTCGAGGCTGACTCGTGTGGCGTTCGCGGTTTGGCCAGTAACTGATGCCGGCCCCTCCAATACCTCAGTTCTGCTTTTCCCACTGTCGAGGTGCAATGATTTTATGAGACAGCAAGAAAATCATCGGCATCACTCCCAGTTCTGCTTGTTCAGTTCGAATACTCGATGCTGCACTAGTTCACTGCCATGTTGGCATTGTTTTTCTTATTTTATCTTAAAAAGTTCTCATTTGGCATCAAGTCTTTCCCTTTCATTTTTGTTTCATTCTGTGCGGTAGGATCATGTCATGTTCAGGGCAAAAACATTCAAAGGCAGGGATTTCCTCTATTCATCGATGCCCCTGTGGAAGTCGAATTTCCATAACGGACCCACATGACCAATGCTTTATCTGCCTTGGGCCGAACCACAACATGGATCACTGCAACACCTGTTTTAGTATGGATTACCGCACCTTGAGAGCCATGTGGCTGGTTGGGCTCACCCCCAACCTTCGGTGGTTGGCGCCTACGAGGGCTGCTAAGGTAAGGTCCTTGGGCCCGTCCCCCAGGTCTCCCTCCACTGCTATATGCACCAGGGGAGAGCAGGCCTCCGCTGGCTCAGATCTTGCTGAGCCTGGATGCCTGGGTGAGCGATTGGGGGAACAGTCAGCCTTCGGGGGCAGCCGTGGATCACTCGCGGCCTGGTTCCCCAGCCAACCCCGGTGTCGAGGCCTCAGCTACACACGGGGCCTGCATCAGTGGTACCTTCGAGGGCTTCAGGGAGTGCGGCCTAGGCTCCTGGAACCAAATCTAGTGTCGATGAGTGAGGCCGAACCCCTGCTACTGCAGAGACCTTCCTCAGTGCCCGGAAAGGTAGAGTGGCTGGGGTTGCCTCTCTTGGGATCGCCATGCTCTCCTTTTCAGATTCAGAAGATGATCAAGCTGATTCAGATTGGCAGCCGAGCTCTCCAAAGTGATGGCTGCTCCCTGGGATCTGAACGAGGTCTTAGTCCGTGAGTTCTGTTCACAGGGTCGACACCATATGGGACACTGCCCTTTCCTTAGTCAGTGCCATGCTCGGTGCTGCTGCGGACTCCGGTGCCATCTCCGGCGCCATCTTGGGTACTGGCACCACTTGCAGCATCATGCCCAATGACAGTGCTATAATTGGTGCCTCAGTTGGTGCCATGACTGGCAATGGCGATGTGGTCGGTGCCATCTCGGGAGTCGGTGTCGTGGTCGGCGCTGTCCTCAAAGTTGATGCCACATTTGAGGTGGATGCCGTGGCTGGAGTAGATGTCAGTGCCACTTTTGGTGACAGCGCCCATGTCGGCGCCATGGATGATGTCCATGCCGTGATCTGTGCCACCTTGGGTGATGGCGTCGCCTCGGGGGCTGTTCCCATGGGAGAAGCCAGCTTCAGTGCCAAGTCGATCTTCGGTGCCGACACTGAGTTCGGTGGGGAATCAGGGGCCGACCCTGGAGAGCGGTGCCATGGTGAAACCTGTCTCGAGGGCAGGTCTCGGTCCTCTGGGCTAGGGGGGGCCGGGGGCCTGGTTGGCCTCCTGCTGAGCCCCGGTCACCTCGGGACGGAGTTGGAGTGCTGCGCTGGGCAACCCCTTCCTGTCTAGGGGTTGGAGTCCTGCAACAGGTGATGACAGGGGCTGTCTTTCTGGTCCTGCTTGGCCCCAGTCTCCTCACCAGGGGTCTTCTCCCTTAGGGCTTCCCCTTGCTGGCTTGGGGAGGTTTGAGCAGCAGGTGGGGTCTGGACAGCACACCCCCCTCAACTCAGACGGCTCCCTTGCTTGTGCTCCCAGCTCTGGCAGAGAGGTTCCAGTTTCTAAGGACCATTCTGCCCAGCTGTCAGCCCCTCAGCATCCTTCCCCCTTCTCCTGGGTCTTTCTGGTCCCTTGTAACCTCTCACTTGGGAGTAGTATAAGGTGACGGCGAGTGCTTTCCCCATCTATTACTGGGCCATGGATGAGATGGTGTTCACATCTCCTCTTCCTTCACCGTCGTTCCCTGTGCAGAGCCCTTCCACTTCCGTCAGCTTCCTCCTCTGAAGAAGAGGAATCCACCTTGTACCGGTCTTCTGATGCTGACTTTGCAGAGTATCAGAGGTTCCTGGTGACGATGATGGAAGAGCTCAATCTTCCCTCAACAACTTGACGCAATCCTATGTATGCAACAACGGTGCTCCTTGGGGAGTACAGCCAGGAATCGATGGTGATCCCTCCATAGCCTCGGCCTTTTATGGAGGAGTCGCACAGTATCTCGTAGTCCCCCGCTTCTCTGTCCCCTGGGGACTGCCAGCACAGGTATCGTGCTTCCTCGGGGTCTCCAGGGTCTTTACCCCACCCCACATCATGCTTGGAGTGGCTGGATACCCCTTCTGGGCATCTGCGCCTAGCAAGAGACCATCCTTCAGACGTGGACTCTGCAGAGTTCGATCGCTGGGGCAGAAGGGTTTTTACGCCTCGGCATGTCTCTTGCTCTCCATAGCTGCTTATATGGCACACATGGTGGCCTATGAAAGGCATCTGTGGGCTTCGTTAGGACAAATCCTGGCAGCCATGCCTGATAGCGAAGCAACCAGGCTGGCCATCGCCATCTCCACGAGAGGCCTGGAGGTAGCGAGACACCAGGCGTGGGCATCTTAGACACCAACGTGGTAGGCTCCAGGATTGTGTGATCTGCGGTGTGCATTAGGCAGACAACATGGCTTCGCCTTTCCCCGGTTGTCACCTTTGGCCCGGTATAGGGTGACTGCCTTACCATTCGGGGGGCCCAGTTTTTCTCCGGCAGGGTTAGGCAAGAAGTGTCAGGGTGCCCTCCCTCTCCTGCAGGTCAGGAGGCTCATTCTGGCTCTGAACAGTAGTGGGTCTGGCCAGACCCGTGATGGGACTTCTCCTCTCATGAGTCCTCCACGGGAGGTTGAAGGCTGTCTAGCCTTCAGAGAGGTACCGGTACCACTTTGTAGTACTTGGTACTCACCCACCAGTGATGAATGGTGAAGACTGATACAGTTAAGATATGAAAATTATGTACCTGCTGTAATTCTTGATCTTACTGTATATCTTCACCATGTATCACTGCTTCCCACCCACCATCCCCTCTTGGGCATCAGCTTCTGTGCTTCCTCCCTCCCTGCCTGCCCCCCCCCCAATTGAGGCCAATTATGGGCAAAGTTCCACTGGTACCTCCGGGCTCCCTGCCACTTCTTGGAAGCATCAGGGGCCCACTCGAGAGGGGGGGGCAAGCAGGAGCTCTTGCCTTCTTTTCCTTGGCTCCACAGGCCCCCATGACAGTAGGAGGGGTCTTCAGGTCTTCCTATTCTAGGAGTCCTGCCTCAGGCATCCTTCTGGCGCGATTCCTGCCTTCTAGCTAGGGCCCCTTTGCTGAAATCATGGTGTCAGGGATCCTCCTCTCCATATACTTCTTTCATCTTCTTTTCTCCATTACAACTAAGACACCCACGACTGAGTCTCTTGGCAACACTCAGTCCCCTCAGACTTCCCAGGAGTTAGGAACCTCATTGAGGTCACCTTCTCTTGTTAAATCACCTCCCCAGTGGTGCGAACTTTGGCCTGAAGGTGGGTTCTTACCACCTTCCAGCCTCAGAGGAAGGGGGAGAAGGAGCATTTCGGGATCATGTATCTACTCCCTGGTGGACCTGGGTTTAGCTTCTGGTCTGTCGATCAGTGTCACCTGTTAAGACTTTCTTGCTGGTGAGGGTTTGTTTTTTCCCCTCTCCTCATGGGAAGATCCAGTTCTCTGGATTCAATTGCCTGGTCTTAGGCTTTCTCCCAGAAAAAAAAAAAGTTATAGCACAAAAGGGTGAAGGACAGAGGAGTTAAGTCAATCTCTTGGTCCACAGAGACTTTTGGAACATGTTCAGCAGTTGTCCATCCTCTCCCTCCGTCTCCTTCTCCCCCTACCTCCTCCTTCTTTCTCTTCTCCTTCCTTCTCTTCACCTCTCCTCCCTCCTTGGCCTGCCCAGAAGTTGGGGCCCATCTCCCAGAACCTGTTAGGCTCCAACATCTACTTTTCTGGTCGGCTTATTCGTTTTTCAGTTTATATCCTTTCCTTTCCATTTTCTGTCCCTTGGGCTTCCTTGTCCCACCTTCCTACCATTGTTTTCTCTATATTTGTTTTTCCTCTCCAGCGAGCAGAACTGAGATATTGGAGGGGCCGGCGTCGGATTACTGGCCAACCAGTAGGCGTCACACAATGCGTGAGCCTTGAGGGCGGCGCCATCCTCGACGTCGGCCCCTCTTCCTAGGAGGGAAAAAGCTTTTAAAGCTAAACAGCTTCCTGTGGAGTCCTAGCACCTCCAGCGTAGTACCCACCAGTGATGAATGGTAGTAAGATCAAGAATTATGGTAGGTACATAATTTTCATTTCCATGCATCCACCACCCTTTCTATGAAAAAATACTCACGTTACCCCTGTCTACCCCACCACCAGCCTCATATCATGATCCCTTGTTCTTGAACATCTTTTTTCTGAAAGATGCTACCCTCTCATACCTTATTTATGCCCTTAAGGTACTTGAAGGTCCCTGTCATATCCCCCCTTTCTCTCCTCTCTTCCAGGGTATACATATTTAGGTCTCCGAAGAAACCTGGCAGCACGCCAGGAGAAACATCAGTCTATTTGCTAGCCACTTTGGCGGTGTTTTATTTTCACTTTTTTACATTTTGCTGTTTGGAGTGTGGGTGCTGATCTATTTACTTCAATATTTAGGTCTTCTAGTCTCTCCTTATATGACTTTTTGTGCACAATTTTTGTGGCCGTTCTTTGAACTGCCTCTGCTCTGTCTATGTCCTTCTGGAGATGCAGCATCCAGAAAGGACACATTACTCCAGATGGGGTCTCACCAATAATTTATACAGTGGTATCACCACCTCCTTTTTTCTGCTGGCGATACCTCTCTCTGTGCACCCCAGCATCCCACTAGCTTTCCTCCATAGCCTTTTCACAAATGCTTGGTCACCTTCATGTTGTCAGATATGATTATCCACAGGTTGCTTTCCTGTTTGGTGGTCATCAGTACCTCCCATTCCATCATGTACTCTTCCCCTGGGTTTCTGTGCCCCAAATGCATGATTTTACACTTCTTTGCACTGAATCTTAGCTGCCACACTCGACCACTCCTCAAGTCTGCTTAGGTCTCTCCTCATCCCCCTTCCCCCGAGTGTCAACCCTGTTGTATATCTTAGTGTCATCTGCAAAGAGGCATACTTTCCCTTCCAGACCCTCTGCAATATCTCTTATGAAGACATTAAAGAGGACTGGCTCCAGAACTGATCCTTGTGGCACCCCACTGGTCACCCTACTCTCCTTGGAATGAACTCCGTTTACCACCACCCTCTGTGTTTTATCCCTTAACCAATTTTTGACCCAGTTAACCACCTTGGAACCCACTCCCAGCCTGCCCAGCTTGTTTACAGGTCTCCTGTGTGGAACAGTGTCGAAGGCCTTGCTGAAATCCAGGTAGGCTACATCCACTGCCCCTTCCTGATCTAATTCCTTGGTCACCCAGTCAAAGAAATATATCAGATTTGTTTGACATGGAGCAGCGATAGAGCTACTGCTTGCAACGCATGTGACCTAAGGTAGGGCGAGTTGGATTGCTGGAGGGCTGGCCGGGGGAGGAGGATTGAGTGCCCATAGGGCTGCTCTCCTGCTCCGGGGAGGGTGGGCTGCAGGTCCCGCCACCTTACCGCCACTTGGGTGACCACAGGTGGTGGTGCAGCAGGGCTGCAAAGTACTTTGGAGGGGAGGACATCGGCCGGAAGCTGTAGTGGCAGCACACCTCTACGTGCCCTGCTTCCTTGGCTCCCCTTGTGTTCTGTCCTTCTCGCGGGTTGGGGCTGAAAAATGAAAAAAAAAAACGCTGCAGCCACCAGTAGAAATGATCCAACTGCCCTAGACCTCACAACCAGGCTCCTATGGGAGGAAGCCGTTCGGACTACCCGATGCACACTGAGGGACTGAGAGGGGGGAACCCTGGACCCCCTCCCTCCCTGCCCGAGGGGCAGTCCAAGGCAGGATGGGGGCAGGTCCAGCAGCTCCTCTAGGAGTTACCTGGAGCAAGGCTAATGAACAACCAGCCTAAGATCCCAGAAGAGTGGTGATTGCAGGAGAGAGAAGGGGTCTCAGAAAGAATTAAAAAAAAAAAAAGATTTCTAGGGATGCGGATATGATGTTCCATGCACACTTCTTGGCAGTTTCTTTTCCCTTCAAGACTGGCCAGAAACATCTTCAAGCTGACTCCTCCCACCCACCCAGGTGTAACTCCCTTAGCTCCACCCCATGATGCCAGATCTTCCTTTCCACTTGAAAAAGCAGATTCCCTTCTTACCGCTCTCATGCTGAGTATGCCCTTTGCTGTAAAATCTTCGGATTTACTTCGGAATTTAACTTTAGAGTTTGCCTTCAGCTCGATCGTCATTCGCAACCACGATGGATGACAATTCCAATCCCGGGTTCCACTGCTGCCCTTGCGGGCAAAAGATGTCCTGAACGGACACGCACTCCACATGCGTCTAGTGCCTGGGGCACGATCATGGTCCCCAGGCCTGCCATTTTTTGTCACTCTTCTCACCTGACCGTCATCGAGGATCATCTAGTCCGGCTCAAGGTAGGCCAACAGGGCCAGCGGAACCCGTCAGTCAAATCTAAGGATGCCCGTTGGGTGGTCTCCGCAGCTGCGGGGTCAGCTGAACAGCTTGCGGCGTTCGAGGAAGAGGCGGCCCTGGCCGCATCCCACTCCTCTTCAGCTTCTGCCTTTATGCTGCTCCAGCTGAGCTGTACCTTTATGGGGTCCTTCAAAGAACTGTGCCAGTCCCTGCCAACCTTCAGCCAGGGACACTCTGGGCACAAATCTAAATGTAAGAAAGAGACCAAAAAGGAAAGGACTGGCCGTCACACGTGGGATCGGGAATGCTTTCGGTCAAGAGCTTCGGATTCCCACGCTTCTCTGGATCCAAACTCAGTCAAATCCTCTGTCCAGGCCACCGACTCCATGGTAACCCCGTCAGGCCAGTTGGCTGAGATGCTGGTTGACGTCCCGGCCAAGATTTTTCTCTACCCAACTGATCAGTTGTCACCTGAAGATGTCGACACTTCCTTATCCTGGACTCCGGTCCTGACTCAGCCCACTGGAGGGACATATCAGTCTGCTAACCCACCGCCTCTGGTCTCTGACTAAGACCTGGAGGAGCCCCGGCACTCACTGGCTCTTTCCAAGCCCCGGTGCCCCTAGTGGTCAAGGTCTCATTCCCATGGGTTGAGCGGCTCCCGCCATTGACGCTCCCGCTCTCGACACCACGGGAAGCAGCAATGCCACTACTCTTGCCCTTGTCCTCCTCAGGTGAGGAGAGGCTACGGCGCAAATTGCGTCGACGCTACAAGGACCTCATGTAGCAACAGCTGGTGCTCACCGGTATCAAGCCAGCTACGGCTCCTATGCCGGCCATCACCTGGCTTTTGCCCAACAGGTCGACGCTTTTCCGTCTCAGGAGTCCCTAAGATGGTCCCGGCTCAGCCAACCCCATCATTTCCACCGATCCATGTGGAGCTGCCACCCGTTCAGCCAAAAACTGTTCCTCCTACCAAGGAGTCTCGGCCAGCCAAGGGGCTTCACCATTGGCTGTCAGTCATCGTCACCCCTGTCCGTCCCTGGAGGGTCAGTGGGGAATCGGGCAGTCGACCACTCTTTGACGATTCCTCAGAGTCGGGGGGTTCCTCGTTGTACTCCCATCCGGTTGACATGGAGTCGACGGAGGATCTCTCGACAGATGAAGGCCCTACTTCTTTCATGGGCCTTCTCTTGAGTCCACAGGGTTGAAATAGCCCGTCCAGAAATGGGTCCTTTAACTGTTGACCAAGATCCTTGACCGGGGGGGATACTCCTCCAGAGGCTTTCCCGGTGGCGGAGGCAGTTCTTGGCCCTGCTTTGGAGCTCTGGCAGCACCCTGCTTCCTGCCCTGTGCCCTCTGCCCAGATGGCCCGCAAGTATGTGTTACCTACCGGCTCCCTCTCGGGATTCACAGAACACCCCCCGGCTGAGGGACTGGTGGCCGATTCTGTGTCTAGGTGCTCTGGCAACTCTGGGAACGTTGACAAGCTGCCTGACAGAGAGTCTAAGAAGTTGGACCATGCGGCTAAGAAAGTCTACATTGCCTCCTCGCTTGGTCTTCGCCAGTTGAGCTTGGCCTACCTCATGGCCCACTTCTCCCATGCCCTGCTGGGCACCCTAGATGAAGTGCTTCCTTAGCTGCCGGCAGACCTCCAGACCATAGTCAAACAGGCCCGGAACCAGGGCCGGGCTGTAGTAAAACCGCTTCCGACATCCATGGACACTGGGGACTCCTACGCCCTCTCCATAATGGCCTCAATGGCCATGCGCCACAGGGTTTGGCTGAGGATCACGACCGTCATGGCAGCCACTCAGCACAAGCTGGCAGATGTTCTTTTCCTGGGCATTGACCTGTTCAGGCCTGGGGTTGAGGGACACCTCACCTGTATCGAGAAATCCAGTGCCACCTTGGACTCAGTGACATCTGCCCAAAAGGACCCCAAGGGCTCCAAGCAGCAGCAGAAACGGAAGCCCATTCGTTCCACCGCCACTCCTGCAGCCAAACCAGGCCAGCCCCAGGCTGGTCAGCAGGCCTAGGCATGGCGACCTCTGCCAAAGTCATTGGCCTCCATCATCCGTAAACCTGGGGCGAGAGGCTCCGGTGGCTCCTCAGCCAACCTGCCTCCTCCAAGCGTGACCAGTAATGGGATGAGGGATGCCTCCCTCATGCCCGTCACATCTCCCCTGGATTCTCCCGTGGGGGGCTGGCTCCACCACTTCCTTTCCGCGTCGTCAGTTGTTACCACGGACAGGTGGGTTCTTGAAGTGGTGGGTCAGGGTCTGCCTCTGGAATTCGAGCAGCACCCTCCTTGCCAAGCCCGCGCCCCAAGGGAGCACTTGGTATTCGCAGACATCCTGTTGGCCCTTCAAGACAATATTGTCTAGCTCCTCTGCAAGGAGGTCATGGTTCCTGTCTCAGATCCTCCAGAACACTCAGAGTTTGTCTCCAGGTACTGACAGGTGGCTAGCACCCCATTCTAGATCTGCACGACTTGAACAAATGTCTCAAGTCTCGCACCTTCAGGTCGGTAACTCTGTCTCCAATCATACCATTTCTAAAGGAAAATGTGTGGTTTTGCTCCCTGAATCTTCAGGATGCGTTCTTTCATGTCCTGATTTGTTCATCTCACAGAACGTTCCTCCGAGTCCAAGCAGAGGGAGCCCTCTATGAGTTCCAAGCCATGCCATTCAGCTTGTCCTTGACCACCAGGGTCTTCACCAAGTGCATTGCAGTGGTTGCAGCTTACCTGAGGGACTGAGGGGTCCGGGCTTACCCCTACCTAGACGACTGGCTGATTGCAGGTCCCTCCAGGCAGGAGGTGGAGCAGGCTAGCAACCTGGTCCTCCAGACCAGTGTCTCCCTTGGCCTCCTGGTCAGTGAGACCAAGTCAAAACTTGTGCCTTCACAGGTGATCAACTTCACTGTGGTGGAGCTTGACTCTTGCAGTGCCAGAGCCCAGCTCATGGTGGACAGGGTGGAGGCTCACTACTCCTTTGCCCGATCATTTCAGGTTGGGCACTTGGGCTCTGCCTGGGACTTACTGCGCCTGCTGGGTTACACAGTGGCCTGCACCAGCGTGGTCCGATGGGCCCGCTGGAGAATGTGCTCTCTGTAGTGGTAGCTGGCTAGCCAGTGGTCTCAGCGCAAGGGTCACTTCACCAGCTGGTCACTGTGACCCAGCGGATGTGGGACGCCATCCAGTGGTGGTTAGTCCCAGAGCATCTGCAGGAAGGGATCCCATTTGTCCACTCGGAGCCAATGGTCATCCTGATGACTGATGCCTCTCTCGTGGGCTGGGGTGCCCACTTGGGGTAACACAGAGTCCATGGGCTCTGGACCCCCCGGGAGTCCCGATTCCGCATCAGCCTGCTGGAGCTCCGAGCAGTTTTTTTTCCTTGTGTGTTTCTTTTTTTTTTTTAAGTCTTTGGTAACCGGGTAAGGCCCACTAGGCACAAGTACCTGTTTTCAGGGGCGACCTGGGAGCACTGGGCGGTTAAGTGACTTGCTCAGAGTCACACAGTATGCAAGTGGAGGTTGGGAGAATCAAACTCAGGTCTCGTCTGCTGGACGTACCAAGCTCGGTCACACCTCATTCCTCTAACGTTGGTGCTGACAGCATTAGCTTCTCACATTCAGGGTCAGGTGGTCGAAGTCCAGACGGACTATACCACGACCACGTACAACCTCAGCAAACAGGGCAGGACGCGCTCCCTGCCTCTGTGCAAGGAAGCTTTCCGTGTGTGGGCCCTCATGCGCAGCGTGGGGGAAGACCTCCTAGCTATCCATGTGACAGTAGCTTCCAGTCAGCTGGTGGATTCCCTCCGCCATGTGGACGAGGCATCTCATGAGTGGTCTCTCCACTCAGAGGTAGTACACAGCCTATCCTCCCAGTGGGGCACCCCTCAGGTGGACCTGTTTGCCTCCAGGGAAAACACAAAGCTCAACCTGTTTTGTGCCTGCCCCCTCAGCAGGGAATGCTGCAGGGGATGCCTTCTCAAGGCCCTGGACCCCAGGTCTCTTCTGTGCCTTCCCTCCACTTCCCTTGATCCACAAGGTGCTCCTCAAGGCCAGGAGGGACAAGGCACAGGTGATTCAAACAACATGAAGTCTTGCTATATTATGACTGTTGCAGTTTGCCCCAGCCTTAGAACTGCTCCGGAGGTGAAAGAGTTAACTTCCATGCAGAGCATGGAGCTTAGAGCGCGAGCTCGGTTCAGAAGCTCTGTTTGGCTGGTTTCAAACCAAAACCGTCAGATTCTTTACTCCGCCTCACTGAACAGTCGCTCTGGAGATTTCTCCTGTTGTTCGGTTCATTTCTTCGGTTTTAAGTGCTATTTCTCGGTTTAATTTAACCGCGATTTCATTATTTTAACTGCAAAACCGATTGGTTCAGGCTCTGTCTATGGTAATCGTAAGTAATAGATAGGGTTTTTTCTGTGTGGAACTTGTAAAAGTATTATCGGTTCGGTTGAACCGATCGAGTTGTATTTAAATATAAGTTTAAAGCCTTTTAAGGCTTTTTAGAGTGCGGTTCCCGGTTCTTATCGGTTCTAAAAAAAAATGATTTCATTACGTTTTTTTCCGGGACCCGTGACACGGTTTGGAACCGATAAGGGTGTCTTGCCTGGCACTGCCATCAAAAGGCAAGTTGGTTGGTTAGGCTGGCATCATGTCTGAGAAAACCCAAAGAAAAAACGCCCACTGTTTCAACACTGTAGTCTGTGGGGAAGCTCTGCCAAGGCTGACCCACACACCTACATGTGTCTATTGTCTGGGGTTTGACCACCCCAGTTCAGACTGCCAGATTTGTAAAAATTTCCCTGCAGCCACCCTGGACAAGAGAGTGGGCAGGCTCAGGGAACGAGAGGCCAAAAAGTCCGCTGACCCGGATGGCCAGCCCGGTTCGGTGCCAACCGAACCAGAGGGAGTGCCCTCTGACCAGGGCGAGACTTCCTCGGGCAAACGAAAAGCTGGCTCTGAGGAGCTAGTTCCAGCAAAGAAATCTAAAAAATCAGCAGGTTTGGAGTCCAAAATTCTTCTCCAACTGCTGCTGAGATAGCAGGGCAATACAGATTGTCCAGTCCTGTCCTCGTTCCTCCGAACCGCCACTGTCTGGCAAAAGGTCGGTTTGGTCGGTTCCAGTGGTTCAGGATTATGATATAGAAGAGTTCTGTGAACCAGAGGAGGGGATGAGGATTATGATCAGTGTGAATGTGATTTTGAAAGTCTGATGTGCCCATTGAACTGACATCTCCCAGACAAACCTTCAGGTGAGTCTCCCCTGGGCTTTCGAGTCCCTTCTCATTTTTGTTTTATAAAGTTGCTGAGACCCTCCAGCTTCCCTTAGAGGAGGCGTTGGATGAGCAAGAGGAGCCTGACTATTGGAGATGATGGATATCCCAGAGTCCAGGAGGTTGTCCATCCCTTTACATAAATCCTTTAGAAAACAAACAGTAAAAATTTTGAAAGCTCCTAATTCTGTGCCTCCTGTGGATAAAAGATGGACAGGAGGTACACTTTGTCAGGTCCTGATACAGATTTTCTTTCACAGCAATGCAGTCATGTTAGTAGTTCATGCTGCAGCCTGTGATAAAGCTAATATTCCACTGGCTTCACATCCTCCTGACAAGGATTCCAGGAAGATTGATGCCATGGCCAAAAACAATACATGGCAGCATCCTTGGGACTCAGACAAGCTAACTATATGGCTTATGTTGCAAGATACCAGAAATCTAGATGGGATACTGTCATGGCCTTAGCTAAACAGGTCCCTGGCCAGCTGCAAAGGAGCTGGAGCAGGTGGCTCTTGATGGTATTGAGGCATCTAGGTGCAGTTCCATGCTGCAGTGGATTCTAATGATGTATCCTCTAGAGTCATGGCTACATCTGTGGCTTTTGCAGATTGGCCTGGCTCAGGTGTACTACTTTGTCACAGGATACCCAGTCTAAGGCTATGGATTTTCCTGTGGTGGAAATTCTGTTTGGGGAGCAGACAGAGAATTATATGAAGAAAATGGATGAATATAGAACCACTTACAGGAGTGCACAAGCCAAGAGACAGCAAGTCACTCCTCAGAGGCAGCCCCCAGGGGTAGGGTAGCCTTTTCACAGGCCTTTTACAGACTCAGGCCCTCCTCTTCAGCCTATGTACAGAGGGGGTTCTTCAGAGGGAGAGGCAGACGGGGTTCGAGCAGGCCTGCTCCCACCCCTCGGCCTAAAGCCCCTGCCAAACAGGCACCCTGATTGGATGCCTAGGGCCGGCTCTCCACTACCTGTAGGGGGCATTTTGGCTCTCTTCGTCCAGGACTGGCAGTCTTTAACTTCAGACAGGTGGGTCCTGGAAGTAGTGAGCCAGGGTCTGGTTCTCAGCTTCAAGAAATTTCCAAAGATGAGAGCCAGATCTTTTCCACCTGCAAACCCTTTAGAAACTCTTGCTTTGGAAACAGAAGTCTCAACCCTCCTGGCTCTCAGAGCTGTAGAAAGGTTTCTCCCCTTCACCAGGGCAAGGGTCTGTACTCCAGGTACTTCCTTACCCCAAAAAAGACAGGAGAGTGGCGGCCTATCCTGGATCTAAGATATCTAAACAAGCACCTTTTAAAGCCAGAGTTCAAAATGGTGACACTGGGGATGATTTTACCCTCCCTAAGGCCAGGGCTGGCTAGCCTCCCTGGACCTCAAAGATGCCTACTTTCTGTTCTTATCAGAAGCTCCCATCGAAGTACCTCAGATTGAACTGCCCTCAGGCCATTATCAGTTCAGAGCAATGCCCTTCGCCTCACTTCTGCCCCAAGGGTGTTCACAAAGTGTCTGGCAGTAGCAGTCGCTCACCCAAGAAGGCAAAAGATTGCCATTTTTCCCTACCTGGACGACTGGCTCATTGTGGGTCAGTCTCCAGACCAGGTCAAATCACACCTGCTAGTTACCCAGCAGCTGCTTACCTCTCTGGGGTTTCTTCTCAATCTTCCAAAGTCAGTTTTGGAACCTGTCCAGGTACTCACCTTTATAGGCGCAGAACTGGATACAAAGCAGGCCAGAGCCTTCCTTCCCTTGGAAAGGGTAAGGACCTTAGTGGCCCTGGCCGCCTCCTTCACTCTGCAGGTTTCTCGACCAGCAAGGCATTTCCTGCAGCTCCTAGGGCACATGACTGCCTCCACAGCCGTGGTGCAAGGAGCAAGATTTCAGATGAGGGACATTCAGTTCCATTTGAGAGCTTTCTGGTCTCAAAGAAGAGATCCTCTATCCAAATTAATCCCAGTGACTCGAACCCTGATCCAGGCCCTTCAGTGGTGGCAGGATCAGAGCAATCTGAGACAGGGGGTGCCTTTCATCCCTCTGTCCCATTCCTTGACCCTTACTACAGATGCATCCCTCTTGGGATGGGGAGCTCACATGGGCGACCTCTCCACCCAGGGATTATGGTCCCCTCAGGAATCTCTGCTCCACATCAATCTGTTGGAACTCAGAGCTGTTTTTCTAGCACTTCAGGTTTTCTCTGCATCTGTTCAGAACAAGGTGGTACAGGTCAGAACAGACAACACTACAATGTGGTACATCAACAAACAAGGGGGCACTCGGTCTTCGGCCTTGTGCACCGAGGCAATGAAGTTGTGGTCTCTGGCTTACTCCCTGAACACTTCCCTCCTAGCAGTTCACCTCCCGGGCAAGGACAATGTCTTGGCAGATGCCCTCAGCAGGATTTCCCAGGGCCATCACGAATGGTCACTGGATCCCCTAGTACTGGGATAGTGTTTGCCAGATGGGGCACTCCTCAGATAGATCTTTTCGCAGCCCCAGACAATTATCAACTTCCACTGTTTTGTTGCAGGCCCCCAGTGTTGGGCTCAGTTCCCCTGGATGCCTTTCTCCTCGATTGGGAAAGGAAGTTTCTTTATGCCTTTCCCCCCTTCCCTCTCCTGTTCAAAGTACTAGTCAAAATCAGGTCTCAGCCCTGCAAAATGATCCTGATTGCTCCAGACTGGTCCAGGCAGCCCTGGTACGCACTCCTTCTGTCCTTAGCAGTCCATCTTCCCCTATGTCTCCCCAGGAACCACAATCTGTTAACCTGTGCTCAGGGGAGAGTTTGGTATCCGAATCTCAAATCCCTCAACCTCAAGGCTTGGCTCTTGAGCAGTTAGAGTTTGCTGACTTGTAACTTTCTCAAAGTGTTCTCGAAATCCTGAAGGCTGCTAGGAAGCCTTCCACCAGGGCTACCTATAACTCCAAGTGGAAAAGGTTTTCCATATGGTGTTCTGGGAAGCATGTTTCCCAGAATCTGCTGATCTACCTACTGTATTGGACTACATGGTCCATCTTAATTCTTTGGGACTGAGACCAGCCACCCTGAAAGTGCACTTGGCTGCGGTCTCTGCCTTCATTCAACAGGAAGCCCTCTTCTCTCTCTGCTCATCCTGTATTTTCCAAGTTTTTAAAGGATTGCTTCACCAATCCCCATTCAGGGACCCTGCCCGGCTTGGGATCTTAATGTATGCATTGCTCAGCTAATGCAACCCCCCTTTGAGCCTCTGTCTCCGGCAGAGCTTAAGTATTTGACTTGGAAAACTGTATTTCTGGTAGCCATCACTTCTGCCAGGCGTATAAGTGAGTTACAGGCTTTATCAGTAGAAACTGACTTTATTTCTTTTCACAGGGATAAAGTGGTCCTCAGGACTAACAGGAAGTTTTTGCCTAAGGTGGTTTCAGATTTCCACCTTAACCAGTCTATTTCACTTCCAGTGTTCTTCACTGATCATTCCTCCTCTGGTGAGAGGAGGCTGCATAGCTTAGATGTTAAGAGGGCCCTAAGTTACTACATAGAGCGTACCAAGGGTCACAGGTTTGACTCCCTCCAACTGTTTCTCACTTATAGTGAGGTTGGAAAAGGGAGACCTGCCACTAAAAGATCCATTGCCAGGTGGATCATTTCTTGTACACAATTTTGCTATCAAAAGCTGGGTAAGGTTCCCCCCTCAGGCCTGAGGGCTCACTCTACCAGAGGTACAGCTGCATCTCTAGCTGCTGCTAGAGACATCCCTATCTTGGAGATATGTCAGGCAGCTACTTGGAAGACAGTACACACTTTCACCAAGCATTACTCCCTGGATATTCAGGCCAGGAGGGATGCTCGGTTTGGCACAGCCGTGATTCAGAGCCTATTCCCTAAGTAGGTTCTGTCCCTCCTCCATGGAGGTACTGCTGTGTAGTCTGCAATAGTCATAATATAGCAAGACTTCATGTTGTTTGAAGAAAAAATTACTCACCTTAGTAATGTTGTTTCTTCTAATGGAGTCTTGCTATATTATGCCCTCCCCCCCCCGGCCTGCCCCTCTCAGAACTCCTACTTTGGGGTATGGGGTGGGTAGTCCTCTGTTGGCATTTAGTGATGCCCTCTTTCGTGTTTAGGTGTTGTGTTCATTTAGTTATTTTATCTTAATTTTTCTGGTCCACTGACTTGAGTCTTCGTGTTGGGACCAGTAAAAATGTCTGAATATATTAGTAGCCAGTTGGCTAGTGTAGGTTACAGCTTCCACACAGAACCCTTAGTGAGTTTTTGCTCGTGAAAGATCTGACTTGCCTCAGTTTGAAACCAGCCAAACAGAGTTTTGAACCGAGTCAAGGCTTAAGCTCCATGCTCTGCATGGAAGTTAACCTTTCACCCCGGAGCAGTTCTAAGGCTGGGGCAGACTGCAATAGTCATAATATAGCAAGACTCCATTAGAAGAAACAACATTACTAAGGTGAGTAATTTTTTCTTCTGGTGGCTCCGCACTGGCAGTGCCAGTTTTGTTACCCTGATCTCCTCAGCCTCAGCAGCAGGCTCCCGAGGCGTCTTCCTCTACACCCAGACCTGCTCTCCATCTATGAGGGGAAGGTACTCCATCTGGACCCTCATTCCCTGCACCTGACAGCCTGGTTCCTAGAGTTCCAGGCTTTGGATCTCTCCAGAGATGTCCTCACTGTCGTGGAAGCATCTAGGAAGGAGTTGACTAGGAATGGCTTTGCCTTCAAGTGGAAGAGATTCTCCATTTGTTGCCAGGGCAAGGGGTTGGACCCTTTATCCTGTCCAGTGGCTAACATCCTTGTTTACCTGTGGTTCCTCTCTGTCGGGCCTTCAGTTGACGATTCTTAAGGTGCACCTGGCAGCCATCTCTGCCTACCGGGCGTGGGCTAGTCTGCAGTCGGTGACACAGAAGAAGGTGGTCTTGTGCTTTTTCAAGGGCTTGGACCACATTTCCCCTGCAGTGCGTGAACCACCACCACCTTGTTGCTGGTTTTGGCAAAGCTCATGGGCAAGCCGTTCAAACCAATGCACAGGTGTGAGATGCCACACCTGTCATGGAAGACTACCTCCTGGTGGCTATCACTTCAGCCAGAAGAATCAGCGAGCTCACTGGAGTCTCCATACCTGGTCTTCCACAGGGGAAAGTTTGTCCTGCGCCCCAGCCCGAAGTTCTACCTGCAGGTTTTGTCTGATTTTCACCTTAAACAGGTGATTAATCTCCCAGTGTACTTCACCAATCATACCTCGGAGGCTGAGCACAAGCTCCATACTCAGGACCCGCGGCTAGCACTAGTCTATTATAAGGAGTGCACAGCTGGAGTTTGGGGAGAGGTTGGCTAGCTGTTTGTCACCTACGATGAAGCTGCACCTTGCAGACCGGCAGCTAAGCAGATGATTGGCAGTGGATAGTCCCCTGCATCAACCTCTGCTATAGGTTGGTGGGTAGGATTGCCTCCCGTTGGGTTAAGGACTCATCCCACCCGTCATACTGCTGCCTCAGTGGCTGCTTCCAAGGATGTCCCTATCCAGGAAATCTGCAGGGCACCTATGTGAAGGTCAGCACACACCCTTATTTCCCATTACCACATCGACCTTGAGTCACACCGGGATGCTGGATCTTTCCTTGTCAGTCTTCACCATTCATTACTGCTGGGTGTAAGCCGGAGGCTCGCACCTGCACAGGAGGGTTTTTTTTTGGGGGGGGGTGGCACCGTCCACGAGGCCCACACACTGCATGGTGCACACAGGTTGGCCGTTAGGAGCTGCAGGCTCCTCCTCTACCCCACTTCTGTTTCTCCCGCCATCGAGGTCACACCTGCTGTGCGAGTTTCAGTGTTTGCTGCGTCATCGGGCCTGTTCCATATTTCGACGCCGGTTTGCTGCTTTTCCATCCCAGTTCTGAATCCTCCTGAGGCTGTTGGGTACCAGTGAGACCATTCCTTTTATTATTATTGCCAGTGGCACACTGGTTCAGTGGCTAAGAGAAAATCCAAAGCGGGCCGTGCCCCAGTGCGTTAGTACCCCTGTGGCTGACATTTTTCCGTAACGGATCAACATGACGTTTGTCTGCGATGCCTGGGTCCCAACCATAATATGGACAACTGCAATGCCTGTTTCTCCATTAACTGCCATGTTCTGGAAATCCGCACATTTAAAGTTGGCAGGGCCCCACCAGCTTTCGGAGGACAGTGTCATTCTAGGGATGCCATGGCAAGATCTCTTGACTCTGCCTCCAGCTCCCCTCCTGGGTTTATACGGCCCGGTGAGGAGGAAACCTCCTCGGATTCCAGCCTTGCCATCGAGGAGGTTTCTTCTGCAGTGCTGGTGGAATGTCTCGGCTCCCTGCAGGGCTGCATTGGGAGCACTGCCACAGCAATCACCTTCTCGGAGGTGCAGGCTCCCCTGGTGTTGCGGCCCACAGCTGCTGTCAACGGTGCCATGTCCTGTGGTGGTGCCGTTCGCGGTGCTGCCAGTTCTGGGACCCCTGGGGTCACTCGTCTCGAGGTATGCATGGTCTCCTCTTCTGAGGTGGAGGATGACTCGCTAGCCGATCTGGACTGGCATCCAAACTCCCTGGGGTTGGGGAGCCCCCCTGGATGCGGCACTAGGTGACCCAGTGTTCACCTCCCAGGCTCCCCGGAGTTTGTGGTCTCTGCGGGCCCCCTTGCCGACTCCAGTGGATAGCAGTCCCGGAGGACTTGGTGTGGCGGTCTCAACCTTGGAGGCCGGGCAGCTGCCATATCTGGTGCTGCTTTGGCGACCAGTTGGGATGGGGACTTCTTCTGCAGCCTCCCTTGGGGGGCCTGCAGGATTAGGGGACCCCTTAGCACTGGGGTTGAGGAAGAGGGCAGCCTCAGAGTCTGAGGGTTTGTGGGGCCGGGGTGAAGCACAGGGGCCCTCTTCCACTTCCCTGCGGGGGGTGGGGAGCCCCACTTCTACTCTTCGGAGTCCTCAGAGGTGCCCTTAGTGGGCAGAGCTGGGGGTTGCCCTTCTTGATCTATGCAACCCCAGTCGCACCACAGGGTTCACTCCCCCTCAGGGCTCAGCCAGGATATGTTTTCACATCTACAGCATATGCTGACTGGGTCAACCACCGGATCCCCTCAAGTTAGAGGATCACCAGCGAGGTCTCAGAGACCGGGCACTTTCACTTAGGTGCTCTTCCCCAATCTCTCCGCAGTCACCTCCACCTCTCCCTGGCCATGTGCGCCCTGCAGAGCCCTTAACCTGGGAGATATTCAGGGCCACTGCGGCGACCTTTCCTAGGTATGTTAGAGCCATGGACGAGCAGATCTTCTGCCTGTCTCCACCGCTGCACTGAGCACTTGAGTTCCTCGACTTCCTCTTCTGAGGAAGAGAACCATTCAGTCCACCTTTCCTCTGATGTTACTTTCGCTGAATATCAGTGGTTCCTCTCAAGATTGGTACAGGAACTTCATATATCCCATGTGGTAAGACACAGTATCAAGTGGGAGACGTGCTCCTTCCTGAGCGAGTTTAGTGCGCACCACCTAGTGGTATCTTCCTGGCCTTTCCCTTCCAGGAAGCATCAATCCGTGCCTGGCAGTCACCAGCCGCCTCATCCCCAGCCCCAGTGGACTGCAGGGGAAGGTATTGTGCTGCCCAGGAATCTCTTTGTTCTCTGCCTCACCCGCCTTCGGGATTGATGGCCTTAGATACTCCTTCCAGGCTTCAACACCCGGCGCACGACCGACCACTGGATCCAGATTCCACTGAGTTTGACCGGTGGGGAAGAAGAGTTTTCTCTTTGGCTCATGTGCTGCCTTGTATCAGTTCACATCAGGCTCACCATGCTGCTTACAACAGTTACCTGTGGGTGATGTCATCGTAAGTGTTAGCATCTTTGCCTGATTTGGAGGAATCTAGGCACGCCATTGCCCTCTTTGCACAGGGTCTGGAGCTTGCAAGGGCATCTTATGACACCAATGAGGTGGCTTCCAGACTGGCAGGGACAGCGATCTGCATCAGGCGGACAGCATGGCTTAGTCTGTCCAGGTTGTCACCCGTTGCCTAGCATAGGGTGATTTCCTCTGCTTTCCGGGGACCCGTCTTTTCTCCCGCAGGCGAGGAGGAATTTGCAGGGGCATGTTCCGTCCCCCCAGCTACGGGGGACACCTGCTCAGCTTGACCAGCCTTAAGCCATGTACGGTCTAGTAGGGCTATGTGGTCTCCCCCTCCTGCATCTCAGCTGCAGGAGGCTGAGGGAATCCGTTCCCTCAGGGCAGTGTCAGATCCCCTCCGGGGAAGGGGGGGGGGCTTTGGTACTCACCCAGCGGTAATGAATGGTGAAGATTGACAAGGGAAGATATGAAAATTATGTACCTACCGTAATTCTTGATCTTCTCTTGTATCTTCACCATTCATTACTGATCCCCCCCCCACCTTCTCCTCTTGGGCCTCAACTTCTGTGCGCCGCCACCCTGTTCACCCTCCCCCTCTTTGAGGCCAGTTGGGGCAAAGTCCCCCTGGTTCCTCGGGGCTCTCTGTTTCCTTCTCTAAAAAGTCACAGAGCGCTCGACCTTGGAGGGTGACGAGTAGGGTCCTCACCCTGACCTTGGAGGGAACTCCCCAGGGTTCTCAGTGTAGTATACTCAGGGGTCCTTACATGTCATGGCTTGGATCTCCGTTATAGGCTTCTAAGGAAGTGGGGACTTCATCACTACATTTCATGGAAGGACCCATGGGGACTTCCCTCCATTTTTCCCTTCACGCTGTCCCCCTTTTGTTATGGGCATAATTTCTGGACAAAGTCCTCTCCTGTTTAGGAGGTGTTTTTCCCCTTAAACTAACTCTCAGGTGTTGAGCTAGTGGGTCATGCTCCAGGACTTTCATCCCTTATGTGGGTCTAGGGGTGGGCGGGGTTACATCTTCGCCACGCCTTTTTATTATCCAAGACCATCAAGAAGTTCTCTGCCTGGGCCTATGTCCAGTGGTCCTTGAAGTTGACAGGATCCTTGCTCCTGTGTCTTCTTTCCCCCTCATGGTTTTGAAGCTGAACTGAGCCAATGGTCTTCCAGCTGAGCACGGCAGAGGTTTCCCCCTTCTTCCCCTATTATTTCTTTTTCTTCTTCTTCTCTTCTCTTTCATTTTCTCGCTTCACTCTCTCTCTCTCTTCCTGTGCTGCCGCCCCGGGGCAGGGGCCTTAAGGCCAGTTAGGAAAAAGTTCTATACCCTGTCCTTTGGTCGGCTTATTCCATTTTCAGTTTATATCCTTTCTTTTCCTGTCACTCAGCTCTCTTGCCTCATCTTTGGTTTTCTCTGTCCCCCTTTTTTTCTTTCCTCTGCAGCAGAACAGAACTGTGGTGGAGGAGGAGCCTGCAGCGCCTAACGGCCAATCCATGTGCACCACGCAGTGCATGGGCCTCATGGGTGGCGCTGTTGGCGCTGGCTCCCCTCTCCCAACAACAAAAAATCACTCCTGTGCAGATGCGCACCTCCAGCTTACACCCATCAGTAATGAATGGTGAAGATACAAGAGAAGATCAAGAATTACAGTAGGTACGTAATTTTCATTTTTGGGGCCTCAGTTCTCCGATCTCCGTTCCCTAAGTAGGGGGTGTGCATCTTGCCTCCCTTCTCCTGGAGAACTGCTGGGAGTCTTCCAAGAAGTGTGGATAGAACACCATAGCCACGTCCCTAGAAACACATGTTACTCACCTATAACAGTAGATCTTCCATGGAGTGTGGTCCCTTGCAGTGGGTAATACTTTTGGGTTACCAGCAGAGGTCGCTGTGGCACACGGCAGCTCTTCTAGCAGTCTTTTTCAGGGACCACCCACACATGACATCAGCTTCCTGTTTCCTATATAAGTGTGGGTGGTCCCTGGTATCCTCAGTTCTTTTTTTTGCTGTCTACAGCTTGCATGTAGCAGCTAGCACACTTGAAAACAGCAGTCATCGACGAGAAACAACATCAGAGATTCTAAGAATAAGGGGGCTCACCCAACAAGAGCTCCCCCATCTACTGATCTATGTTTCTGGACTGACATAGATCAGGAGTACCCCTCCTCACCCTCTATGTCTCCTTTACTCATAGACGGGCCACCACACCGTTGATGATGCATCTATAGTCTCATTGACGGCCACCATACCGTCGTCGATGCATCTATACCTTCATTGACAGCCCATAACTGTCAGCATCCTTATCGACGGCTGCCACCATCGACGATGCATCTGTATTCTCATTGAGAGCCATACCAGTCTATGTTCTCATCAATGACTACCACTGTCAATGATGCATCTATACTTTCATTGACGGCCCATAACCGTCAACCTTCTCATCAACGGCTACCACCATCAACAATGCATATATATTTTTTCATTGACGGCCATACCATCATAGTCCTTATCGACAGTGATGCATCTGTAATTTCATTGATGGCCCATTCAAACACCATGAAGTCTTGCTATGGTATGACTTAAGGCAGTTAGCCACAGCACTTGAACTGCCCCGGAGAGGAAACAGTTAACTCCAGGGAGACTGGAGTTCTAGCAGGCGTATGCAAAAACTCTATCTGGCAAGTTTCAAATGAAACTGTCAGATTCTTTACTCCTTCACTGAACAGTCGCTCCGGAGATCAGCTCCTTCAGCTCGGTTCATTTCCGGTTCAGCGAGTATTTTCGGTTCATTTGAACCGGCAAAATATTTATTTTACCACATTTCGGTTCAACGCCTATCTGGTAAACGTAAGTACAGGATTTAAAGTCTGTGTGGAAAATTAATTATCGGTTGGTTTTGAACCGATCGGTTTACTAAAATAAGCATTTCTATTCATATTTTGGGCTTTTAGAGTGCGGTTCCCGGTTCTTATCAGTTCTAAAAAACCTATACTTTTGGTTTTTTCAAATACCGTGACACGTTAGGAACCGATAAGGGTGTCTTGCCTGGCACTGCCATCAAAGGGCAAGTTTTTGGATAGGCTGGCATTATGTCTGAGAAACCCAAAGAAAACCGGGCCACTGGGTTTCAACACTGTGATGTCTGTGGGGAAGCCTTTGCCAAGGCTGACCCACACCACTGTGTTTATTGTCTGGGGCTGACCACCTCCTGTCAGACTGCCAGGTGTGTAAAAATTTCCTGCAGCCACCCTGGAGAAGATTGGGCTGGCTCAGGGCGAGGAGGCAAAAGTCCGCTGACCGGATGGCCAGCCGGTCCAGCACCCACTGGACCAGAGGGTGCCCTCTGACCAGGCGAGGCTTCCTCGGGCAAAAGGAAGGCTGGTTCAGAGGAACCAGTCCCAGTAAAAAAGACAAAGAAATCAGCAGGTCTGGAGTCCAAAATTGTCTCTCCAACTGCTGCAGAGATAGCTAAAGCCATACAGATTGTCCAGTCACTGTCTCAGGGACCTGTCGAACCACCAACAGCTAGCAAAGGTTGGTTCGTTCAGTTCCAGTGGTTCAAGAGTATGATGTTGAGGAATTTTATGAACCACAGGAGGAGGAGAATTTGATCATTATATATGTGGCTGGGAGGGTCTGGCGTGCCCATTGAACCGGACATTTCTCCAGACAGACCTTTAGAATCTCCCCCTATGCTGTCTGAGTCCCCTTCTCATTTTATGTTTTATAAAAAAGTTGCAGAAACCCTCCAGCTTCCTTTAGAAGAGGCTGTGGATGAGCAAGAGGAGCCTGATTATGTAGAAATGATGGATATACCAGAGTCTAGGAGGTTGTCTATTCCTTTGCATAAGTCATTTAGGAAGCAAACAACAAAGATTAAAAAAAATCCTCATTCTGTCCCTCCTGTAGATAAAAAAATGGACAGAAGGTCTACTTTGTCAGGCCCTGATACAGACTTCCTCACTGAGCAGTGTAGTCATGTAGGTGTGGTACAAGCTGCAGCCTGTGACAAGCTAATATTCCCTGGCCTCACATCCTCCTGATAAGGATTCCAGGAAGATTGATGCCATGGCGAAAAAACAATATATGGCAGCTTCTTTGGGACTCAGGCAGGCAAATTATGGCTTATGTGGCTAGATATCAGAAATCTAGATGGGACACAGTATACTGAGTTAATCAAACAGGCCCATGGCCAGCTGGCTGAGTGAGTTGGAACAGGTGGCTGCTGATGGCATTGAAGCCTCTAAAGTTCAATTTCATACTGCTGTTGATGTTAATGATGTTTCCTCTAGGGTCATGGCCACTTCTGTAGCTTTCCGTAGGTTGGCATGGCTCAGATGCATTAATCTGTCCCAAGATACTCAGTCAGAGGCTATGGATTTTCCTGTAGTGGGAAATTCTCTGTTTGGGGAACAAACAGAAAATTATATGAAAAAGATGGATAAATACACTCCACAAAAGCACGCTCCCAGAGGTAGGGGCAGGCCTTTCCACAGGCCTTTTTACCAATCTCAAGCCTCCTCTGCGTTTGCACAGAGGGGTTTCTTCAGAGGCAGAGGAGGCAGGGCACAAGTAAGCAGTCCCCTCCCTCAACCTAAGGCTAAGCTGCAGGCACCCTGATGGAGTGCCAGAAGGCATTCTCCTGTACCGTGGGGGGCAGGTTGGTTTATTTCAGCCAGAACTGGCTGTCCCTAACTCGGACAGATGGGTTCTGGAGGTAAAGCCAGGGTCTGGTTCTCAGCTTCAAACAGTTTCCAAGATGAGAGCCAGACATTTTCCACCTACAAATCCTTCAAAGCCCTTGCTTTTGGAAGCAGAGGTTTCTTCTCTTCTAGACTGCAAAGCAGTGGAAAGGGTCCCTCCTTGCCACCAGGGCAAGGGGCTGTACTCAAGATACTTTCTTACCCCAAAAAAGACAGGAGAATGGCGGCCCATTCTAGATTTAAGGTACCTGAACAAGCATCTTTGAAACCAAAGTTCAAATGTTAACTCTGGCAATGATTTTGCCTTCCCTGAGGCCAGGGACTGGCTAGCTTCCCTGGACCTCAAGGATGCCTATTTTCATGTCCTGATCAGGCCTTCTCACCGAAGTACCTCAGGTTCGAACTGCCCTCAGGCCACTACCAGTTCAGAGCAATGCCCTTGCCTACCTCTGCTCCAAGGGTATTCACAAAATGTCTAGCTGTGGTAGTGGCTCATTTAAGAAGGCAAGGGTTGCTGTGTTTCCCTACCTGGATGACTGGCTCATAGTGGGTCAGTCTCCAGATCAGGTAAAATCCCACTTGCAAGTCACCCAGCAGCTTCTCACTTCCTGGATTCCTGCTGAATTTACCAAAGTCAGTTCTGGAACCAGTTCAGGTACTAACTTTCATAGGTGCAGAATTGAACACAAAGTTAGCCAGGGCATTTCTCCCTCGGAAAGGGTAGACAGACTCATTGCCCTGGCATCCTCCTTTACCCTCGGGTCTCTCGACCAGCAAGGCATTTTCTGCAACTCCTAGGGCACATGGCTGCTTCCACAGCTGTTGTGCAGGAGCAAGATTCCAGATGAGGGACATTCAGTTCCATTTGAGGGCCTATTGGTCTCAAAGGAGGACCCCTTACCAAATTAGTTCCAGTGACCCAAACTCTGATCCTGGCTCTCAGTGGTGGCAGGATCAAAGCAATCTAACACAAGGGTTCCCTTCATTCCATTTCCCTCCCTCACCCTCACCACGGATGCCTCCCTGCTGGGTGGGGGCTCACTTAGGCGACCTTTCCACTCACGAGTGTGGTCCCCTCAGGAATCTCTGCTCCACATCAATGTTTTGGAACTCAGAGCTGTCTTTTTAGCTCTTCAGGTTTTTTCAGCTTCTGTCCAGAACAAAGTAGTTCAAGTCAGGACAGACAACACCACAACAATGTGGTACATCAACAAGCAAGGGGGCACTCGGTCATCAGCCTTGTGCACGAAGCAATGAAGTTGTGGTCTCTGGCTTACTCCTGAACACCTCCCTGATAGCAGTTCACCTTCAGGGAAGGACAATGTCCTGGCGGATGCCCTCAGCAGGATTTCTCAGGGCCATCACAGAATGGGCTGTGAATCCTCTGGTGCTGGAGGTCGGTCTTTGCCAGATGGGGCACCCTCAGATAGATCTTTTGCAGCCCCAGACAACCACCAACTTCCTCTATTTTGTTGCAGGCCTCCAGTGCTGGGCTCAGTCCCTCTGGGCGCCTTTCTGTTGGATTGGAAGGGAAGTTCCCTATGCCTTTCCCCCTTCCTCTTCTCTTCAGGGTATTAGTAAAAATCAGATCTCAGCCCTGCAAAGTGATTCTGATTGCTCCAGATGGAGCCAGACAGCCTGGTACCCTCTGCTTCTGTCCTGACAGTCCACCCTGCCCTGAGCTTGCCCAGAGTCCACGACTTGCTGGCCTGTGCACAGGGAGGTGTGTATCCGGACCTCAAATCGCTCCATCTCAAGGCTTGGCTCTTGAGGAGTTAGAATTGCTGATTTACACCTTTCCCAAGGTGTCCTGGATTTTAAAGGCTTCAAGGAAGCCTTCCACTAGAACCACTTACAATTCTAAGTGGAAGAGGTTTTCCATCTGGTGTTCTGAGAAACAAATTGTCCCAGAATCTGCTGATTTGCCCATTTTACTGGACTATTTGGTCCATTTAAATTCCTTAGGCCTTAGGCCAGCTACTGTAAAGGTTCATCTGGCAGCTGTCTCTGCTTTTGTATCAGCAGGAAGCCTGCTTCTCTTCCTCTCATCCTGTGTTTTCCAAGTTTTTAAGGGGTTACTTCACACTAACCCTCCTTTTGAGGAACCAGCTCCTGCCTGGGACCTGAATGTTTGCATTGCTCAGTTAATGCAACTCCCTTTGAGCCTCTGTCTTCAGCAGATCTCAAGTTTCTAACTGGAAAACTGTTTTCTAGTGGCTATCACTTCTGCCAGATGCATAAGTGAATTACAAGCCCTGTCAGTGGAAAAGATTTTATATCTTTTCACAGAGATAAGGTAGTCCTCAGGACTAACAGAAAGTTTTTGCCTAAAGTGGTTTCAGATTTCCATCTGAACCAATCCATCTCTCTTCCAGTATTTTTCACTGAGCATTCTTCCTCGGGTGAGAGGAGACTGCACAGTTTAGATGTCAAAAGAGCTTTAAGCTACTATTTGGAACGCACCAAGGGTCACAGGTTCGAATCCCTCCAACTCTTCCTTACCTATGGCGAGGTTGGCAAGGAAACCTGCCACTAAGAGGACAATTGCAAGGTGGATTGTCTCTTGTATCCAATTTGTTACCAAAACTAGGTAGGAACCCCCTCAGGACTGAGGGCTCACTCCACCAGGGTACAGCTGCATCTCTAGCGGCTGCTGAGAGATATTCCATTCTGGAAATCTGTCAAGCTGCTACTTGGAAAACAGTTCACACTTTTAAGCATTATTCCCTGGATGTCCAGTCCAGGAGAGATGCTCGCTTTGGCACAAAAGCTTCAGAGCCTATTTCCTAAGTAGGTTCTGACCCTCCTCCATGGAGGTACTGCTGTGTATTCGTCTTAGTCATAATATAGCAAGATTCATGGTGTTTGAAGAAAAAATTACTCACCTTAGTAATTGCTTTTCTTCCTCATGGAGTCTTGCTATATTATGACCACCCCCAACCTGCCCCTCTCAGAACTTCTACTTGGGTAGGGGTTGGCAAATTAGTGCAAGCACTGTGTCATGCCATTTTAGTTCTTCCCTTTCCCCCCTTTTATTTAGAGTTAGGGAACTAGGTATTTCTGTTTTTTAAGTAATATATGGCCCCCTTCCTGGACTTGAGTCTTTTGGGGAAGGGGGGTCTAATAGTGCTTGTTAGGGGTGAAACTAATAATATTATTATCATTGTTATTGCTCTTGTTGTCGTTGTTGTGTTTGCTGTTGTTATTCCTACTAGTAGGTAGCCACTTGGCTAGTGTAGAGCTTTCACACAGACTTGCTGCTTAGTGTTAACCGTAAAAGATCAGTTTCATTTGAGACTTGCCAGATGACTTTGCATAAGCTCTGCTTTAGAACTCCAGTCTCCTGGAGTTAACTGTTTCCTCTCCGGACAGTTCAAGTGCTGTGGCTAACTGCCTTAAGTCTAATATAGCAAGACTCCATGAGAAGAAAAGCAATTACTAAGGTGAGTAATTTTTCTAACCATCAACTTCCTCGACTGCTACCGCCATCGACAATGCATCAATATTATCATTGCCGGCGACCACTGTCAATGATGCCTCTATATTCTTATCATTGGCCATACCCGTCAACGATGCATCCATATTCTCATTGACGGACATCCCGGTCAGGCGAGGCATCCCTATTTCTCATTGACAGCTGTCCCCCGTCGACAGTGCATCATTATGCTGCCTACTCATTGACGGGACATTTTTTTCACTCCTTCATCAACACTGCTTCCAGCACTATAAAAGGCACATAAATAACCCTTTCTGGGTTCCATTAGAGTCACAGAGTGGGAGAGATCCCCCTCAACCTCTGTACTTCATGCCTCATCGACAGCCACCATTCCAGGTGTCCCTCCGTCGACGGTGCGTCCTCATATGCTATCTTAGTAAATGGGTCTTCATGAAAATGGCTTCTGCCATGTTTTTACCCCTCCACCATCTTAGATGGGCAATCACAGGGGTCAGGCAGACAGAGATCGGAGCCCTGGACTTTACTACCCAAGGGCAAGACCTGCTTAGGCTACATGTCCACTCCCCTCCATCACACCCTGTGTGTCTTAAACACTCGCCCATTCCCCTCCTTCTCAGAAGGAAATGGACTGTAGTACAGCACGTCTTGCATGCCATATAGCACCCCAGCCCTCCGCTCCATGGGGGCAGGGTGACCCTCCACGATCTACTACTCTTCCACCTAGGAATTTTCATGATGACCTGGATCCATTCCCACCCTATTCACTTCTTCCCTATATGGAAGACTATTTTTCGGATGAACAAGTGCTCCCGGTTGACTTCACCGGTGACCTTGACCACATGGATTTCCAGGAGCTGAAATTTCTTCCTCAGTCTCCTTTTTTCAGAAATCTCTTCTTTGGATGCGGGCCTGCCTAGAATCCGCAGCACCGCCTCCTGATGACCCTTCATTCCACGAAATGATGATATAAATACAAAAAGTCAATGGATTCTCTACCACAAAAACATGACAAAGTAAGGATATGGCAGAATACCTTGATCTGCTGGAGCAGCCCATCTTGGTGGTTTTCCCCACTAATTTAAACTTACCAGAATGCCATGCTGGTTGCTTGGCATCAGCCTTCAGCTATCTCAGCTGTGCCCTCTAAGGTAGATCATATTTATCAAGCTCCTCTGGTTTATCCCTTCCCTTCCTTTCAAACTATCCTGGAAGCGGACTTTGCACTGCCCACTCATGATCATGAGCTCCTTACCACCTAATAAAGAATCCCAAAGACTTCACTTTCTGGGGAAACAGGTCTTTTTCTCCAGTACCATCAATATCAAAATTCCAAATTACATGGGTCATATGATTAAATATCAACATACCCTTGGGTCTTCTCCATTGAGATTATCACTCGCCTCCCTCCTTCACCAGAACGGGAGCGATTATTGGCTACTATGTCAACTAGTAATGCTATTTCCCGTCACCTACCCAGGTCAGGATATGATGCCATAGATACCTCGGCCCGACTATCAGCTGCTGGCATTTATTTGCAATGCCACACCTGGCTTCACTTTTCAGGCTTTACGCCTGATGTGCAACATAACATAACTAATGCCCCCTTTTAAAGGGTCCATGTTATTTTGGGCCAGGTACTCAGACTTTACTGGATGGCTTACCGGCATCAGGTAGAACTCTTATGTACGGTTCATGGAATGTCCCATACTCCACATACACCCTACCGTACTCTGTCCTCTTCCTACTCTGAAAGAGATTGAAAATATAAAAATATCAATGCAGGCGGCTATAGAGGTCGTTCTCGACCTACAAGAGGCAACACCTCCACCGCCCGTGGCTCCCGCCCCCACCCTCCTGGAAGGGCTGAGCAGCCCACTACCCAGTGACCCACTAGGTTTTTTTTTCCCACCCCTCCTTGAAACAGGCCTCGGAGGCTGTGGACGGTTGTTTTGCCCTCCATTTAGAGGCCGGGTGACCGATCACTGTAGATGAATGGGTACTCCAGATTATACGGAGTGGTCATACTCTGTAATTTATCCAATCAGATCATATACTGATCCTTCAAGAGGACTTGAGGGCTCTACTGGTGACACAGCCTGTTTCCCCAGTACCCCACTCCTAGCATCAAAAGGTATTCCACTTCTTTCGGGGGCCTAAACAAACTTGAGACCTCGGTCCGATACTGGACCTTGGAAAAATGAACCATTCCATCCAACACAAACAGTTTCGCATGATAACCTTGACTTCCATCATGCCAGTACTGAAACAGATGATTGGCTTTGTGCCCTAGATATGAAGGGTGCCTACCTGCTTATCCCTATCCATCCTGCTCATCGCAGGGTTCTTCATTTCTACCTGGTAGGTTAACACTACCAGATCTTATCTGTGTCAATCTTCACCATTGATCACAATTGGGTATTGGCTGGATCGCATGACCCAGCAGGCATCTTTTTTTGGATGGGCGGAGTCGACATTATTAATCGGCACTACCCTCGAGGCTGACGCACTGCGTGGTACTCGCGGGTTGGCCGTTAGATGTTGTCAACTCCGCCCTCCCGCCAGTTATTCATCTCCTGCCGTCGAGGTCACCTTGTGGGACGCTTGCTGCGAAGAAGTTTAAGGCCTGCCTAGTGCGCAGTTGATTTCTCAACTATGTCTCGATTATTTATCGACTCTGTGCCACATTCCGTCAGCTCCCATTCTCCTGCCGGTTTTGTTTTCCTACTCGACGTCACTCGGTAAGATCTTTCCATTATTTTATATTGTATTTGCGACGTCGAGTCTTATCAGTGATCCCCATTCATTAAAAATGAGAGGCGGGCCGCCATGCTATCTTGAATGTCCGCCTCTCATTTTGTATTGCTGCCACTCTTTCCTGCTTGATTGTGCTGCCCTAGTAGCGCTTAGCGCTGCTGTCCCTTTAAATGTTCGCGATCGCACTAGGAGCATGCACGTTAGGAGCGCGCACGCAAGCAGCAGATTCCAGCATCCTGAGCTGTCACGGAGGTATTCATCACGCAACCGCAGTCAGTTACACCGTCGGTGATCACGGGGTTGTTGGTCTAGCAGTCAGCAGACCATGCAAGGCGCCAAATTGTGGAACCAATCACGGAGGAAGCAGGAGAGTGACAGCTAAGACGCCCTATAGTGGAGCAGCTACAACACTTAGGGGTAAGTCCCACTAAAGTAGTCTGCTGCCACTCGAGGGTTTTTGCCAGTGTGACTGTGTGTCTTCTAAGGAGATGATCGTTTTGTTTTGTAGCATGTGGAAGTCGGGGCTATACTGATGTGACAGCAGGCAGCTAACCCCCCCCCCAAAAAAAAAAAACATAAATCTGTATTGAAGAAGTAGCAGTGTTGATCACAATGAAAACTATTTTACTAACTTAACTTTGCTGTTAATTTACTGCTTTGAAGTTGGCTGAGTGAGGTGGGCAGGGAAGGGAAAGATCATTGTGTGGACTGCACAGAGCAACAGCTTTCACTGATTTGATTGCAGCTGAAAAATAATTTGCAGTGACTGGAAAAAAAATACAGATTGCCTGTGAGTCAATGACTCTTAGAGAAGTGTTGGCTGTGTTTAATAACTAACTGAGTAGGCAATTTTACTTAAATAAAAAAAGGTTTGAGGGGGAACTATTGGGTTTGATTTGAGAGGGGAGCAGAATCACTGTGTGGTCTTCACAGCAGACCTGGGCAGCAGCTTTATTTGAACTGCTGAAGGGTAGGAAAAAATACTGGCAGTAAGAAAAAAAACAAAACACAGTGACTGCACAGAAGATCAACGTTTTGGTGCACTTTACAGCCCTTTGATAGGTGACACTGGAAGGACCTTAGCCTGAATTAAACCAAATAAAAATAAACCTGACCACCAGAGATTTGTTTTGTAGCCAGCAAAAAAATATTTGTGTGAGAAAAAAAATTCTGGTCTCCTTAACTGTGCCACCAGAGGGTCTGCACCACTAGTCAGGTTGTGCACTTAGTCTTGCGTCGTCAGTGGTCACTTGTTCTGAACCCTGATTCAGGGAGCAAAAAAATATTTGTGTGAGAAAAAAAATTCTGGTCTCCTTAACTGTGCCACCAGGGGTCTGCACCACTAGTCAGGTTGTGCACTTAGTCTTGTTTCGTCAGTGGTCACTTGTTCTGAACCCTGATTCAGGGAGCAAAAAAATATTTGTGTGAGAAAAAAAAATTCTGGTCTCCTTAACTGTGCCACCAGGGGTCTGCACCACTAGTCAGGTTGTGCACTTAGTCTTGCCTCGTCAGTGGTCACTTGTTCTGAACCCTGATTCAGGGAGCAAAAAAATATTTGTGTGAGAAAAAATATTTGGGGCTCAACCAGCATTACCAAACTCTCGTTCTGTATTGACGAATAAACACATGATAACACTTAGGAAAAAAAAAGCTTTATTGTACACAGTGCAGAAACTAACGAACTTTGGTTTCAAATCAACTCAAAAACGGAAACATCCGGATCAAGATGACAATTGTGAGTCGATTAGGACAATGCCAGTTGGTCCAGTTGATATCGACGTCATTGTCCAAAAAACTCCCTGCACTTCCTCCTGTAATACAGAAAAAACACCTCTAATCATAGAGCAACAGGATTTTATACTGGCTGGCTTAACAAATACTGTTGGTTACAGTACAAAGAAAATGACGGCATGTTTTGTGCATTTTGCATAAAACATAAACAGATGCCCAAATCAGAAACAGTTTGGGTACTCAGTGGGTGTAAGACATTCAGAGAAGATACTATAAAAAGGCATCAGAACAGTTCAGTTCACGTTTTTCCTTCTGAACTGGAAGCTAACTGCAGAATTTCTGCTTCAAAAGGTGGAATAGAGCAGGCAATGCAGCAGGCCCTGACCCTGGAACAAGAAGCTTTTGTGGCATCCCTTTGTTGCATGTACTGGCTAATAAAAAATGAGCTGCCTCACACAACGAAATATGGCTCACTGCTGGATCTCGCCAAATCATTGGGATGCAAATACCTAGGCAATATACATATTGCTGATGCTGTTAAATATCGTTCTGATCGAACTGTCAGAGAAATGGTTCTCTCTCTGGGTGAGGTGGTCAGGAGATCAGTTCTTACAGATTTGAAGGCTGCCAATTTTTTTCATATTTGGTGGACGAAACAACTGATATTGCTGTTATGAAGCAGCTCATTTTGTATGGTATGTACTGCAAAGAAGGGAAACCCAGAGTTTCTTTCCTGGGACTTGAGGAACTAATTCATGGAAAGGCAGACATAATTGTTAAAAAAATGATGGAGTTCTCTGATAACAATCAAATCTCGGTTGATCACCTTGCAGGGTTAGGCAGTGATGGAACAGCCGTTATGCTGGGCAGGCAAAACGGGGTGGCTAAAAAGCTGAAAGAAGTCAGCCCAGTTCTTGTTGAAAATCACTGTATGGCTCACCGGGAGGCCTTGGCTGTAAAGGCAGCAGCAAATGAAGTGAACGCCATTAAAAAGTTTAATCAAACACTAGATCACGTATACAGATATTATGAAAACTCTGCTGTTCGCATGGCTGCTCTGAAAGAAAGTCAGCAGGCAATGGAGAACCCTGTTTTAAAGCCTAAACAGGCAAAAGCAGTTAGGTGGTTGTCCCATGATGCAGCATGTGACACACTAAGGAAGATTTTCCCATCCGTTGTTACGTCCTTGCATAGAGAGGCCTCTGAAAGGCATGACCCCAAGCTGTGGGCCTAGTAAAATGGTGGAAAACTGGGAGTTTTCTCTATTTTATGCATGATGTGACATACTTCCACACCTTAGCATCTTATCTAAATGCTTTCAAACATCAGCTCTGAATTTTACTGATATAAAGAGACATTTACATTCCACTTTAGAGATTCTTAGGGCACGCCTACTGGTACCTGGTCAGTACTTCTCCTCCGTTTCGCCTGAACTAGTACTCCTGAATGATAATGGCCTGAACTTGCCATTTAGCGAACCACAGTTACATCATTTCAGAACCTCTGTGCATGACAACTTTATTAGGGCCCTAATTGCTCAAATTGAGCAAAGGTTTCCAAGCACAGAACTTTTGGATGCGTTCAGTATCTTTGACCCCAACATGATACGGAAGGTGATATTGAAGAGTTGGAAGGATATGGTAGTGATAGCCTTGAGATTATTCTTGGTCAGTATGCTACTGTTCTGGATGTAGATGCTTCTGCACTGGAATGGGCTTCCTCACGTAGTCTCATGTTCACGGAAAGATGGCCTTTAAGACTATTTCTGATGCTGCACGCTCTAACTACTAAGTATGTAGACCTGTATCCAAACATATCTACTTTGGCAGAACTGGCAATGATAATACAATGTCAACTGCAGATTGTGAGAGGGTTTTCTGCACTGAATCGAATAAAAGCGCAAAGAGCGAAATAGATTAAGTGCCAGTGTGCTAAATGCACTTATGCTTATCTCAATTGAGGCCCTGATATTGACAGTTTCCCTTATTTGAAGCTGCAGCTCATTGGGCAGGACTGCGAAACCGAAGATTAGATCTTGGCCTTGCAGGCACTAGTAAAGAGATGTAGTATGGCCGCACTAAAATGTCAAGACTCTCACAAATTGTTGCCTGGCCTGCAACTAGAATGCAGAGGTTCTCCAGTATGTTTTATCACAATTTTCTTTTGCTACTGCACACTACAGAGGCCTCCAGATCATCATATTACTCTTATTTCTTATGCATTTATTGCATCCCGACTGACTCCGCCCCTGGTGACCCCGCCCCTGTGGCTCCTCCCCATTACCACCGCTCTATATTTTCACGCAATGTGGAACACTGGTCTATTTTGGTGTTTCTTTTTCATAGGTCATGTCTAGGTTGGAGGGCAAGAAGACTTCCAAGACGGGACGGCCCCCCCATGTGACGGTGCCTTTGTGGCCGTAAGTACTCAGTCACCGACCAGCATGACTATTGCCTCGCGTGTCTTGGCCTGCTTTACGACATGGATTCGTGTGACACCTGTTTCTCCATGGACCGCCGGGTCATCGAGCAACGTGTGTGGAAAGTGGGGCGAGCTCCACCAACTTTCTGGGGTCGGGCACGCACTCAGGCCAAGCTGCGGTCTCTCGGCCTTTCCTCCAGGTCCCCTCCCGGTTCTCTACGGACTGAGGAGGAGGGGGCTTCTGCCTCTTCTAGCCTAGCCATGGCAAAGGCCCCTCCTGCGGTGCAGGAGGCCTGGTCTGTTCCTCCTGGGGGACAGACGGGAGGCGCCACTTTGGCAGTCTCCCCTTTGGGGGTGAAGGCTCCCCCAGTGTCGCACCCGTGGCTCGGAAGGTCTGGGTTGGCGCCGTCCTTGATGCCGTCTGTCAGCGCCGTCTTGGGCCTCGGCGCTGTTCGCGGCGCCGTGGGCCCTGAAGGTGCTATTATCAGCACCGACCCATCGCTCGGCATCATTGCTACTGTCTGCGCCGTTCGCGGCACCGATGCAGCTGTCAGCACCGTGGGAGGCTCTACAGAACCATCCTTCTCTGTTTCTCGCCCCGGCGCCGTTTTCGGCACCGTGGTTGAGCATGGTGCCGTGTCCAGTTTGGCGGCCATTCAGGGGTTTTGGAGCTCGGTGCCATCTGCGGCATCGAAAGTGCTGTCGGGGCCATCGTCGGTGCCGTGTCTGTCTGTGAGTCGGCACCGTGGCGGTCTCCGGCCTCGGTGCCGAGAGCACGGTCAGAGCCGTCGTTAGTGCTGTCTCTGTCCTCGGCGCCGCTTTCGGTGCTGTGGGCGGGGCGGCACCATGACAGGCTTCAGCTCCGAGACTGCTGCCCTTGTTGGAGCTGTGTCCTCTTCTGGCACCATTCGCGGTGCAGAGGGGAGCACAGGTGTCGACTTGGGTGCGGTCTCTGGCTCTCTTGCCCTATTCAGTGATGATGGCAGCGGGCGTTCACGCACTGTCTGGCACAGGACTTCGATCTCCACTTCTTCGGAGGAAGAGTGGGACTCTGGGTCCGACATGCAGTCTGGCTCCTTGGAGTTAGTTGCTGGCGTGGACACTCTGGTAGTGTCTTCAACAGGTCGGAGTCAGCCCCCCTCTGAGGAGCGGACAGTGACTACTGGGGCCAGGGTCAGGGGTTCTGACCAGCTGGCGGTGGTGCAGGCCACCACTGCCCTGCAGCCTGGCCTTGGAGGGTTCTCTGATCCCTCAGTGGTGGTACCCCCACAGGTGGTGTGCCTGGATCGCTCAACTTTGCGGCCGATCGGAGCACCCATAAGTGAGGAGGGTGCTGCTCCCTGGATAGCCCCCTCGGGGGCCGACCAGGGCTGTCAACTGCCTAGGCTAGCTCTCTCAAGGAGGAGGGCACTCTCAGATTCCGAGGGGTCGAGTGGCTTGAGATCTGTACGGCGGCCTTTTTCCGGAGTCCACCTGGGCTCTGGGAGGAGCCGCAGTGCAGATCTCCAACCTTCCCTTTCGGTTTCCTCGAGAGGGCCCCATTCTTTGGAGGTAGAGGACCGTCCTTTTGTACCTACACGGCCCCGGTCTCCTCACAGGGGGGATTCTTCAGGGCGCAGCCTAGGCAGTTCCTGTGTGGTTGATCCGGTGTTGGCTGTGGGGTTTTCCGGAGCTCCTTCCCTAGGGCTCCTGGTGCATTCCCTAGCCCAGGTGGAGGTTAGCCGATTTCCATTGTCTGCTGTGCCCCTACTCCTCTACCACATTCTCCTGTGCTCCCAGGCATTCTTGGTCCTAGCGGTCCTCTCTCCTGAGAGCAGTTCAGAGCCCAGGCTGCTCAGTTTCCCTCTTACAGTAGGGCTATGGACAGTCAGGTTTTTCAACCTCTGCCTGAGCCACCAGCCTCTGAACTTTCAAGGTCCTCTTAACTCTTCATCCCCCTCCTCTGGGAAGAGGAACCATCTGTCCACATCTCTCCAGCTGCTGATCTCGTTGAGTACCAACGATTCCTCGTGAGGATGATGGAGGACTTGTGCATCACCCTGCCCACTCAGCACAATCTGGAGCACTCAACATGCGCCTTTCTAGGTGAATTCAGTGCGAATGCCCTCGTGGTGCCCCCTGGTCTGCTCCCTTCTGGGAGGCGTCATTGCGCTTCTGGCAGAGACCCTTCTCCGGAGTCCCAACCCCTAGGGATCTCTGCCAGTGGTATTGTGCCCCCCGGAGTCTCCAGGTTCCATGTCGCATCCCCAGTTGGGGTTGACACAGCTGGACACTCCTGATGGGCTTCGGGCCCCCGACCATGACCGGCCCCCAATCAAGACTCCATGGATTTTGACTTCTGGGGGAGGAGGGCTTTCTGCTCGGCACAGTTGCTGCTCTCTATTGCAGCACATCAGGCCCACTACGCCACCTATGACAGGTTCCTATGGTCCAGGTTAGGTCAGCTCCTAGCCTTGATGCCTGACACGGAGCAAACCAGACAAGCCATTGCACTCTCTGCACGTGGCCTGGAGCTAGCAAGGCACCAAGCAAGGGCATCGTATGATGCCAGTGAGGTAGCTACCAGGGTTGTAGGGACAGCGATCTGCACTAGGCGGACAGCATGGCTGCGTCTTTCCGGGTTGTCACCCTCGGCCCAGTGTAGGGTGATTAACTCTGCCCACCAGAGAACCTATCTTTTCTCCAGTAGGGTGAGGCGGCGTCTGTTGGGGCAACTTCCTACCCCTTCCGGGTGACCCCTTATCCTCTCCCCATTCTCGGGCCTCTCCAGACCCGTGAAGGTTCTCCCGCTCAGTGTGCCACCCACTGAGAGCTAAGGGACCTCAGCTCCTTGAGTTAACCTCCGTGGGGCTTTGCACATCTCAGAGGTGATGAATGGTGAAGATTGACACAGATAAGATATGGAAATTACGTACCTACCGTAATTCTGATCTTTCTGTGTATCTTTACCAGTCATCACAATCCCACCCTCCATCCCCTCTGGGGCCTCAGTCTCTGGGTCCCCCTCCCTCTCTGTGCCCTTCCCCTCTTGCCCCCCTCCTTTCTGTGAGTCAGGAGCGGGGTAAACTGGGGCACATGGGGGATAGTTTTCTTGGGGGAAGAGTGGTCAGAAGTGGGGGCACACCTTCTGTAGTGTTTCGGCTCCTCCCCTGTGGGGTGGAAGTTGGCAGTTGCCCCTGTTTCTTTCCTTCTCCCCTACTTCCCATCAATCCTTCATGTTCCCTTGATTTCCTTGTCCTATGGACATAACCTCAATTATTTTAAGAAACTAGGTTTCTTGCACCAAAAATTCCATTTGGGGGGGATATCTCTGGTTTTCCTGTCTCTTCTTCCAGAATAGCCAATTCTGCTTATGGGAGTTTACCAGTAATTCTGTGCCTGCAATTCTGGCAGTTAGCCTTTGGCTACTCCTTCGCAGTTCCTGTTTAACTGGGGACGAGTCAAGGTCACAGGATATGCTTCTCCTGTCTCCCTCCCCTCTCAATTTTTCCTTACTTCTAAAACCATAACCCTCTCTCCCTCCTCCTTTCTTCTTCCAGAGATTGGGGCCCCTTCCCAATCCCCTTAGTCTTCCAGCTTCTTCTGTCCTGTCAGTCATTTATTTCTCCTTTTCGTTTTATATCTTTTCCTTTCTCTGTCCCTTGGACTTCCTTGTCCCACCCTCCCAGCCCTTTTTCTAAACTCTGGCGACTCAGAACTGGCGGGAGGACGGAAATTGACAAACTAATGGCCAACCTGCAGGCGCTTTACACAAGTGCGTCGGCCCGAGGCGGCGCTGATGGTGCGCTCAACTCCGCCATCAAAATGTTTTTTTTTTAAAAGAACTCCATGGGGTCATGACCTCCGGCCAATACCCAATTGTGATGAATGGTGAAGATGCACAGAAAGATCAGAATTATGGTAGGTACGTAATTTTCATTTTTAAGCACTCCAGTTTGGCCTCTCCTCAGCCCTGAGTGTGTTCACCAAATACCTAATGGTAGTTGCGACAGCTTTAAGAAGGAAAGGGCACTTTTACCTTCCCATAGCTAGATAAACTGGCCAATTAAAGCAGAACAGCTTTGGTTTTTTCTTACCTAGAGGCTACCCTGCAAATATTTTCACACTCTAGGGATCACAGTCAATTGGCCACAGTCCAACCTGACCCCAACTCCAATACATTGGAGCTGTTCTAGTTACAGCCTCAGCCAGAACTTACCGTCTGTCCATCTGGCAAGCCACACCCTTGTTTCTGGTATCAGGCATACAGACTCCAAATGTAGTCACAACTAGGAAAACTGATATGCCTTCTGGGTCACATAGTTGCTGTCATCCCTACGGTAGCACTGCCCCGTCTTCATATGAGACCTATTCAGTGAACCCTCCAGAATCAGTGGTCTCAAAGATCAAGAAAAATTTGAAAGGCAAGATCAGAGTCACTCCATCTCTGACATCAGCTCTGCCTTGAAGGTCAGTAGACACCGATTTATGATAAGGAATGCCTTTTCAGTCCCTCTCTCCCACGCAGACATTCACCACAGATGCGTCCATGGCAGGATGGAGCGCACACCTGGGTCCTTATTGGACACAGGGTAGCTGGACCTCTTCTCCCTCCTCAGCCTCACATCTCTCCTAGAGCTGAGGGCGTTCCACTTAGCCCTTCTGGCATTCCAACCTCTTTTGACTCTAGACCGTTGCTTATTATCCAGTCAGACAACACTGCAGTGGTGTTCTGCCTCAACAAGCAAGGAAGTGCTCCAATCTTCAACCTCTTGGCTCGAAATTAAAGAACACTGTTACATCCCAACCTGAAGGCTCTACCCCTTCACGCTTGGTTCCTGATGATGCTTTCATGGCCAGATTACAAGTATCCTCTCCTCTTGCCAATCTTCTGTTGGCCTTATGTAAGCCAGCAACCAGGGAAACATATTTCCCCAAATGGAAATGCTTTTTCCATATGGGCTGCTTCTTGATCATTGGATCCCTATTCCCTGCCTACTGACGAAAGTTCTATACTACCAGGCCTCACTGTCTCAAATGCACTTTGAGTCATTCCTCCATCTGGGTCTGTTCAGCCGCTATTCTTGGCCTACTAGATGACAGATTACTGTACCAACATCATCTAGCCAAAATATTTTTGAAAGGAATATTACATATCAAACCGCCTATTAGCCGACCTACTCCTCTGTGGGGTCTCACTTTCTGACAGAGAAATTAACTCTTGAGCCTTTGTACTGGTGGCCACTCATGCCCTCCATTTCCTTTAATGGAACATCTTATTCCTAGTGGCTGTCACCTCTGCTCGCCATATTTCTGAGCATCATGCCCATGTGTAGGTAATCATATTTGATTTCCCACAATGGCAGGGTGGTCCTTCGTACCGACCCTTTCTTCCTTCCTAAAGTAGTCTCCGAACATACTTCAAATTACTGCTTGGGGCTGCCAGTCTACTATCCTGACTACTCCACTCAGGGAGAACATCTACTACATACTTTAGACATCCATCGTATACTCTGCTACTATACTAATCGGATATAGTCGATTAGAAAGACGTCTCAACTGTTTGTCTCTTTTGCCCTGGGTCGCGATGGCCTCCTGGTTGCTAAACGTACTCTTTCATCCTGGTTGGCACGTTGTATTGCATTTTGTTACAAAAAATAAAACAAGCCTTTGCCTGGACCTGTTCAAGAGCACTCCTAGAGAGCTATGGCCACCACTGCAGCTTACTTTAAAGGAGCCTCCATTTCAGATATCTGCAATGCGGCTACCTGGTCCATGATCCATGCATTCACAGTGCACTACAATCTGGATATTGCCTCACAACGTAGGTCGGCCTTGCAGTCCCACAAGGTCTCCTATCATAACTGTCCTCCCACATGGGCATTACTGCTTGGGAATCATCCCAAAAGTATTACCTACTGCAAGAGACCACTCCATGGAAGGTAGTACAGTTATGTAAAAACTTACTGTAACAGTAGATCTTTGAAGAGTGTCTCTTGCAGTAGGTTGGTTCCCACCCTCCATCCCCCTCCTTCTCTAAGAGAGTAAGATCTTCCTGGACATAAGTCTCCACCACTCATTCACACTAGTGGGATCTGCTTCAGTGACAACGTCGCTCGCCTGTCGGGAGTCAAACTTCAAACTAGCGCATAGTTTTCAGTTTATTTTTTTGTAATTTTATCTCGATAGTAGTATCGCTTAATTTTATTCTGTTATATTTTAAATTTAACTATAGTAAAGAAGTCTCGGCCTACTGGACGAGTCGACCATGAGCAGTCAGGTGAGCGGTAGGAGACTTATGCGAAGCTATTCAGTCAGTCGGGCTGGGTCCGGTCCAGCCCGTTCCCCTCAGCGGGGTTCGACAGCGTCAGTCCGATGCCTGGGGGATGTCGGTCCCCGCCGCATAAAATAAGCAGTCGATTCTCGGCACCGCTCGCTCGAGCTCTTCTTCGCCCACAGGTCAAAAAGAGAAGGCATCACCGAGGTCGCCTCGATACGCCTGCTGGCGACGGTCGGTGTTATCGGATTTAGTTGCGTCTCCTTCGGAGTCACTCAACTTCCGTTTCCGCTGTTTCACATCGGAGCCCCACCCGCCTATAGGTAGGGCTCCAGATGAGCAGTTTCATCAGTGGGCGCTCTTATGGAAAGATGGGCTTGGAGGTTGGTTCTTCTGCCTGGCTCGGTTGCCCGGAGCCTTCGGGCTCGTTAGGCGATCAGGCAGAGTTGAACCTTCCTAGTTCTTGTGGCGCCTCCTTGATTGCCAGCGACTCCGTCTTAGGTGTTTCCCCCTCACATGGCTGCGGCGCGGGAGTCACACCGATGCCCTTATCTCCTGGTTTTCCTTCTCTTGCTTTCCAGGTTCCAGGGTGTCTCGGCGCATTCAGAGAGTCGCTGCGCTTGTCGGCGCTGTTTTCAGCGCCCTGTAGCCCGCTAGGTCTTCTTGGCGCTGTCCGTGGTGCGGCGGGTCTCCCGGCGCAGCACCGTGTGTCTGTAGCGGTGCGGGCGCGCGTACTGCCATGCTTCTTGGCGCCGTGCGCCCTCTGCAACGCTGTTTTCGACTCCTTTTGCCTCCTCGGCGGGGAGCCCTAAAGTCTCCCCTCTATCTGCTCTTTCTTCTTCTCTATTTTTACTCCTTTCCTGTCCAAACAGTCCTTCCTGGACTATCAGGAGATGATGTTGAGCCTGACCCAGACCTTGGTTGGGTGATGAAGTGGAGAAACAGGATCCTTCACGCTACAGAGCCTGTGGTCGAGGACCTATCCTTTAAGTCTCTGTTGAGGAACCTGAGATCCACTCTTTCTCTCCAGACTACGGACATCGATCCTGGGAAAATATTAAGACTCCAGTATCTTCATGCTTCAGAGATCCCTACGGATTTGACTCCTCCGATTCAACCCTCCTTCGAGACGCTGTCTCAAATGGTATGGAATAATCCTGCTCTTATTCCTTCAGTGGCTAAATCCATTGATAAGAAATATTCAGCTCCCAAGGATGGTCCCATTTTGGCATCCCAAGCCTTGCGGATCCTATTGTAGTCCTGGCAGAGAATGACAAAAGTAGCTACTTGTTCAGCCCGCAGGTATTTGTACTCGACGCCATCCTGGCTGCGTACTTCTGGCTTTTACGAATGATGCTCAGCAGCAGTAATGGCGTTGCCCTTTGATGGCTCCCTATCTTTTGGGCCTCAGGTAGAGCAAGCCCTAGAGGCCACTCAGAAGACTAGGTCGGCCATTAAGTTGGCTGAACCCCGCCTACCCCTCTCGGGGCATGTGATAGCGTCAGTTTCATAGTGCCAGTCCTTTGAGCAGAGGCAGAGAAGCTTCCATAAGCCAACCTGCCCAACCTCAAAAGCGCAGCAGAGTGCAGGGGCCTAAAGCCCCCAGCGCTACCTGAATTGCCGCCCCAGTTCCATCCACACCGCCCGAGATGGAACTTTCTCCTCCGTGGAGGTCGCCTGATGTACTTCTACAATAAGTGGAAGTCCATAACCTCGGACAAATGGGTCCCCGGATAATTCGCGAGGGTTATTCTCTCAATCTTTTGGAAAACCCCCCGAATTGCCCTCCCAAGCGACAACCCAGGTTGTCGACCTCTCAATCAGACCTCCTCACCGCCGAGATCCAGGGCCTTCTAAACAACAGGGCAATAGAACTGGTGCCCCCGCATCAGCGAAACACAGGGTTCTACTCCCATTACTTTCTGGTTCCAAAGAAATCTGGGGGGATGCGCCCCATTCTAGACCTCAGAAAGTTAAACAAATTCCTCCCAGGAGAAATTCAAAATGATTTCCCTAGGTACCCTGTTACCTTTGCTGCATCAACACGACTGGCTGGCCTCCTGGATATGCAGGACGCCACCAGCATATCCAATCCACCCGACCCATCGCAAATTCCTGAGGTTTGTAGCTCTGGGTCAGCATTATCAGTTCAGAGTCCTGCCTTTTGGGCTATCCTCGGCGCCTCGAGTTTTTACAAAGTGTTGTGCAGTTCTCGCAGCGCATCTCAGGAAGCTCAGACTCCGAGTGTTTCCCTACCTAGACGATTGGTTCCTAGCGAGTCCTTCCAGCCAAGGGACTCTGGAAGCCATTCAAACGGCCTCTCGCCTTCTTACGCCCATGGGAGTTCTGCTAAATCTGAAGAAGTCACAACTGCAGCCCTCCCAGAGGCTCCTTTTCATAGGGACTCTTCTGGACACCTCTTCCGCGAAGGCTTTCCTTCCAGAGGACAGAAGACTCGACATCCTTCAGATGGCCCGTTACATTGGGAGAACCGATCGGTCACAGCTCTCTCGATGCAACGATGTTGGGTCTCATAGCGTCCTCAGTGTTCACTGTACCCCTAGCTCGGTTACACATGAGGACCACCCAATTGATGCTCTCCGCTCAGTGGTCACCGACCTCTCACCCCCAGTCTTATCCCATCAAGGTGACGGAGCCCCTATGAAGGTCTCTCACCTGGTGGTCTCAAGAGAGCAATCTCCTGGAAGGATTCCCCTTTGCTCCTCTGGATCATCAGATCTCCATCAACACAGATGCATCGCTAATGGGATGGGGAGCTCACTGTCTCTCTCTCCACACTCAAGGTGTATGGACTCAGCTCGAAACTCAGCTCCACATAAATGTCCTGTAGATGAGAGCGGTCCTCTATGCGATCCGAGCGTTGAAGGATGTTCTTTGTCACAAGAACATTCTCCTTCAAACGGACAACAAAGCTGTGATGTATTACATTAACAAGCAAGGGTGCTCACTCTTATCCCTTTGCAGGAAGCAGTGAGAGTGTGGGAGTGGTGCTTGGGCACAAGTCTCTAATTCAAGCGGTATATCTGCCGGGTGTACAAAACGACTTAGCAGATCACCTCAGCAGGACGGAGGCAGACCCTCACGAGTGGTCTCTCGACCCAGCCGTAGCTCGGTCACTGTTCGAAGAGTGGGGGACTCCAGACCTGGACCTTTTTGCATCCCCACTCAACGCAAAACTGCCTCTCTTCTGCTCCAGAAATCCAGGGCCTGGCATTTTCTGTCAGGATGCGTTCAGGCTGCGGTGGACAAAACGCTTTCTTTACGCCTTTCCACCGCTTCCTTTAATTCAGAGAGTTCTCCTCAAGTTCGAGTCTCAGGGGACCAAGATGATTCTCATTGCTCCCTCCTGGCCTCGGCAACTATGGTTTCCTCTACTCAACAGTATGTCGGTAGCCTCTCCGAGACCACTTCCCTTGCAAATCAATCTTTTGACTCAGGGTTCGTTGGTCCATCCCAACCTGAGGTCACTTCACCTTCATGCTTGGCTCCTGAAGAGGTAGAAGTGAACCGGTTCAACGTCTCTCGTAGAGTCTCAGACGTCCTTCTGGCTGCTCGGAAGCCAGCTACCCGAAAAACTTACGCTTCTAAGTGGAAACGCTTTTCTCTCTGGTGTGTAAAGTCCTCTTGGAATCCCTTTTCCTGTCCTCCAGACAAGGTTCTGGAGTACCTTTTGGACCTATCAAACTCAGGTCTCCAGTACTCCACGGTTAAAGTTCACCTTAGTGCCATTTCGAGCGTTCCATGAGCCGGTTTCTTCCTTGTCTCTGGCTCAGTTACCTATGGTGAAGAGATTTCTTAAGGAATTCTGCATACCAGACCCCTGTTAGGCGTCCGGTCGCAGCCTGGGACATTAACCTTGCTGAGACATGCTCACTCGGGAGCTTTTCGAACCCCTAGCTACCTGTGAGCTAAAATTTCTTACCTGGAAGACAGCCTTCTAGTGGCCATTACCTCAGCCACTGGTCTCTGAGATACATGCCCTGGTTACGGACTCTCCGTATACTGTGTTCCATAAGGACAAAGTAGTTCTTCGTACTCATCCTAAATTTCTTCCCAAGGTTGTGTCAGAATTCCATCTAAACCAACCTCTGGTGCTTCCCTCTTACTTCGCCAACTTCCAAAATGAAGGAGAATGGTCTCTTCATTCCTTGGATGTTAAGAGAGCCTTGAGGTTCTACTTAGATAGAACCAAGAATTTTCGCAAGACTCAGCAATTGTTTGTTTCCTTCAGCGAGACCGGCTGGGTCAGCCTGTAGCTATCAGATGCATCTCATCATGGTTAGTGGCATATCTTGACATTGCTATTCCATGGCACAGGTTAAATTGGAAGGTAGGTGTCGCTCACTCTACTAGGCGTCATCGGCATCCCTAGCGGAAGTGCAATGTTCCAATTGCAGATATCTGCAATGCCGCCACCTGGAGCTCAGTGCATACCTTCACTAAGCATTATGCACTGGATGTTCATGCCAGGCATCATTCGCCTTGACAGAACTATCCTTAATGGACTTCTGTCCTAGGCGTGTGAGCTGTGGCTCCCCTGCACGCCCTTTTGGGGATTATCAGCTTGGTACTCTCCCACTGGTGTGAATAGTGGTGGAGACTTATGTCAGGAAGATATGAAAAGTGCAGTACCTACCGCAATTCTTGATCTTCTTGAAGAGTCTCACCACTCGATCCTACCTCCCTCTCATCCCGAGCTCACCGCTGTGTTGGTCTCCTCCCTCAAATCTTTTGGGCCGTGAAGACTTCTTTTGACCCTTCTTACATGGGTGCGTCCGGACTATCTTATGTCCGTTTTTTAAGTTAGGTTTACTCTTTACGTTAGTTGCGCTGCACCTCCTTGGTAAAAAAGGTACTGAGGCGGTTGGAGGGTCATCGCCGAGATAGTCATTACCGCGCGAGCCACCGCTCACCGCGCCATGCCTCGCGCCAACCCTCCAGCAAAAAGTTTGCTCCCGATGGGTCCTAGTGCCTCCGGCGCAGATCCCACTAGTGTGAATGAGTGGTGGACACTCGTGCAAGAAGATCAAGAATTACGGTAGGTACGTAATTTTCATTTCTGGTCCAATGACTAGGGTCAGGACTCCTTTGGTACTTCGGCTTCCCTTCGATCCTCGCTTTGCGACATGGCTCCAGCGGGAACTAGGGATACCAGGGACCGCCCACACTTATATGGGAAACAGGAAGCTGATGTCATGTGTGGGTGGTCCCTGGAAAAGACTGCTAGAAGAGCTGCCATGTGCCAGAGCGACCTCTGCTGGTAACCCAAAAGTATTACCTACTGAAAGAGACACTCCTCAAAGATCTACTGTTACGGTAAGTTTTTACGTAACTACTTTCTAGGAGTGGTATATGATGTTCATCCACATGGACCCACCCGACCTCCCCGGCTGTGGTGCACAACACTGCTTCCAGTGGGCAAGATCTGGCATCATGGGGTGGAGCCAAGGGAGTTACCACCCGGGTGGATGGGAGGAGCCAGCTTGAAGATGTTTCCGGCCTGTCTTTAAGGGAAAGGCAACTGCCAAGAAGTGTAGATGAACATCATATACCGCTCCTAGAACTACTGTCTCAAGCGAATAAGCTGTGTTTGTTTGACATGGCCTTTCTGCTATGAGTCCATGCTGCCCAGGATCCTGTGATCTGCTGGATTTAAGACATACAACAATCCTTTGGTAGTGATTTCATTAATTTCCCCACCACCTAGATCAGGCTGACTGGTCTGTAATTGCTAGCCTCCTCCCTGCTCCCACGTTTGTGGAGAGGGACTACATCTGGCCTCCGCCAGTCCTCCGGAACCACTCCCATTTCCAGTAATTTTTTTGAACAGGGCTGTCAGTGGTGCTACAAACACCTCTCTATGCTCTTTTAATATTCTTGGATGCATCCTGTCCAGCCCGATTGCCTTGTCTACTCTCAGTTTTGTAAGTTCCTTTTAGGACTCTCTCCTCTGTAAATGGACTGGTGTCCACCTCCCTTCTATCGATACACCTGTCGTTTAACTGAGGTCCCACACCTTCCCCTTCTTCTGTGAATACTAAACAAAAATATTTGTTCAGGATTGCTGCTTTCTCCAGGTTCCCCTTCACACACTCCCCTCCTTCCCCTTTTAGCCTAACAATCCCACCCCTGGTCTTTCTTCTTTCACTAACAGACCTGAAGAATGCCTTTTCCCCTTTTCGTTACTGCCTGGACTGTTTTTTCCTCCGTCTGCACCTTTCGGCTCCTGACTGCTTTCCCTGCTTCCCTCTGTTTTTCTAGATACACTTCCCTGTCCTCCTTCTTCTGTTTCCCTGTACCCCCTGAATGCCAGCCTTTTTGCTTTTACCTTCCTGGCCACTTTCTTTGAGAACCATAGTGGTTTTTGTTTCCTCTTACTTTTACTTAATTGCCTAATGCAAAGGTTTGTTGCCTCCTCTGTGGCTTCTTTTAGATTCACCCACTGTTCCTTTACACCCCCCAATCCACCATCCCCCCCACCCGCCAGGGCTTTCCTGAGACATTTCCCCATCTTTGCAAAGTCGGCCCTTCTGAAGTCCAGAACCCTCGCTTTCATGTGGTTTGACTCCACCACTGTTCTCACATTGAACCACCCTTCTGCCACTTCTCAACCCACAGGACTGGTTGTCATCCCTGGACATGCAAAATACCTACCAGCACATTCCAGTATACCCAAGTTACCATATGTTCCTACGCTTAATGGGCCTTGGACCAGCACTATCAATTCACAGACCTGCCCTTTGGGCTATCCTCGGCACCTCGAGTCTTCACAAAGTGCTTTGCAGTTCACCTTCAAAAGCTTGGACTACAGGTCCCCACCCCCACCCCCACCTGGACAACTGGCTGCTGGCAAATCTGTCCAAGCAAGCTATAGAAGAGGCATGGACCACAGTAGTTCAGTTCCTAACCTCCATGGGGGTCCTGCTAAACCTCAAGAAATTGCAGCTTCAACCCTTGCAACATCTCCTCTTCATAGGAGGCCCTCCTGAACAGTACCAATGCAAGGGCATTCCTCCCAGAGGACAGAAGAAAAGCCATCCTTCAGATGCTACACTTCATCATGGAAAACAAGTCTGTGCAGGCTCACTCCATGCAGCCGATGTTGGGCCTCATGGCCTCTTCAGTCTTCACAGTGGCTCTAGCACAAGTACACGAGGACCACTGATTTCCTCAGCACGCAGTGGTCTTCGACAAAGCATCCTCAGTCCTACCCCATCAAAGTGATGGAACCTCTGCATCGGTCACTTGCATGGTGGACACAGGAGGACAGCCTTCTTCAGAGTCTCCCCTTAGTTCCACCAGAATCACATATAACGCTCACCACAAATGCCTCTCTCCTGGGGAGGGGGGCTGACTGGCAGGGCCATCACACCAAGGGAGTCTGGACTCAGATGCAGTCTCATCCCCATATCATTGTTCTGGAGTGGAGAGCAGTCCTTTACACCCTTTGAGGCTTGGTGGACTTTGTCTTTTAAAAGGTAATCCTTCAGATGAACAACAAGTCAGTGATGTATTACATCAACAAGCCGGGGGCACACTTCTACACACTTTTCAGGGAAGCGGTGAGAGTATGGGAGTGGTGTCTGGAGCAGAATGATCCGATTCAAGTAGTTTACCTGCCAGGGGCTCACAACAATCTGACTGACTGACTCAGTCTGACAGAAGAAGATCCTCACGAGTGGTCATTAGCTCTAGACATCGTACAGCCTCTCTTTGATGAGTGAGGAACTCCAGACCTGGTCCTTTTTGCATCTTCACTCGACTCAAAAATGTCTCAATTCTGCTCCAGAAATCCAGAACCTGGCATTTTTTGTCAGGATGTATTCAGGCTGTGGTGGACAAATCACTTTCTGTAAGCATTTCCTCCTCTTTCGCTGGTTCAGAGGATACTGCTCAAGCTGGAGGCTCATGGGGGCAAAATTACTCTAATTGCCCCATTTTGGCCACAACAGATTTGGTTTCCTTAGATCAACAAGTTTTCAGTGGTTCCTCCAAGGACCTACCTCTGCGGACAGAATTTCTGACTCGGGGATCTCTGGTCCTTTCCAGTCTACGCTCCCTTCATTTTCATGCTTGGCTCCTGAGGAGATAGAAGTGACCAGGTTTAAGGTCTTTCAGAGGATCTCTGAGATTCTCCTAGCTGCCCATAAGCCCTCTACCAGAAAAACCTACACAACCAAATGGAGGCTCTTTTCAGAATGGTGCACCCAGTCCCATATGGATCCATTCCAATGTCCTCCAGACAAAGTTTTGGAATACTTACTGGATCTCACTGATGCTGGACTGCAGTACTCCTCTGTAAAGGTTCACCTTTATGCTTCTCTGCCTATCACAAGCCAGTCCTGAACCTTACTGTAGCTCAACTGCCTCTCTGCAAAAGATTCTTAAAAGACATCCTGCCCACAAGGCCACCAGTACGAAAACCTGTCGCTCCCTGGGATATCAACCTTGTGCTGGACATGCTCACTGTTAAGCCTTTTGAGCCTCTGGCTATGTGTGATCTTAAATTCCTTACTTGAAAAATTGCATTTTTGGTGGCCATCACCTCTGCCCATAGGGTCTCTTGAGATGCATGCTTTGGTCACAGACTCTTCTTATGCTGTCTTTCATAGAGACAAGGTGGTCCTTCGCATCTCCCCCAACCCCCCCAACACACACACAAGTTTTTGCCTAAAGTGGTGTTGGAGTTCCATTTAAACCAACCCTTGGTGCTGCCCACATACTTTCCTAGCTTCCAGAATGAGGGAGAGTACACCCTCCACTTTCTGGATGTTGAAAGAACCCTCGGGTTCTACATCATTAGAACTAAGGACATCCGTTAATCCAAGCAGCTCTTTGTCTCTTTCACCTCGAACCGACTAGGTCAGCCAGTTATGATCACATTAATTTCTGCTTGGATAGTTGCCTGCCTTCACCACTGCTGCTCTATGGCACAGGTCAGATTAGATGGCCAAGTGCATCCCCACTCCACCAGAGTGGCTTTAACGTCCTTAGCAGAAGTCTACTCTGTTCCCATTGCTGATACTTGCAAAGCGACTGCTTGGAGCTCAGTGCAAACTTTTATCAAGCAGTATGCCCTGGATGTCCATGCCAGGCAGTATGCTTCCTTTGGCAGGACAATCCTTAATGGACTTCTGCCCTGAGTGAGCTCCGTCTCCTACCACCCTGCTCGGGGGATTTTTGTCTGAGCTAGGTACTGTAACCCAGCACTGTGAATCAGGCAAGATAAGGTCCAGGAAGATATGAAAATTGAGTACTCGCCGTAATTCTTGATCTTCTTGGACCATCTTCACCATTAATTTGCATGCCCACTCACCACCCCCAGAGCTCATTCTGTCTGTTTCCTGGTCTTCACCACCCTTGTTCTAGTTTTGGCTGTGAAGACAGTGTTCTTGTTGTTGACCCTTCTTAAACAGGCTCAAAGGGATATCTTGTGCCATTATTAGGTTAATTGTTTACTTAGGTTACGCTGCACCTCCTGGGTAAAAAAAGATGTTGAGGCGGTTGAGGGCCATCATGGAGAATAGGCTGTGTAGCACAAGCTAGTCTTGCAGTGCTGTACATGTACCCAGCCTACCTCAGCGCCAGCTCTCCTGAAGATTTATGGCTCCCACAGGGTCTCGGCACCTCCAGCTTGAACCCAGCAGTGTGACTCAATGTGAAGATGGTCCAAGAAGATCAAGAATTATAGTGAGTACGTAATTTTCATTTTCTTCCAAGGGGGTATCGGAGTTTACTCTAAATCAGACAATCCACCTGCCTGTTTATTATCCAAAGCATGCCAGTTCAGGGGAAGCATTGCTCCATGCTTTAGATGTTCACAGAATTTTGCGTTACTATACACACCATATGAAGGACTGCAGGACATGCTTGCAGTTGTTTGTTTTTCTCACCCCTGTCAAAAGGGGCCATTTCAGTTTCTAAACAGTGCCTGTCCAAATGGTAGGCCAGCTGTATTACCTTTTGTTACAAGAAGTATGGTGAGAACCTTCTTGGAGTTGTTCGTGGTCATTCCCCCAGAGGTATGGCCACTTCAGTTGCCTGTTTCAGCTGCAAAGATCTGAGCTACTGCCACTTGGGGTGCAGTCCACACCTTCACTAAGCACTACAGTCTGGACATTATATCTAGGCATTGGTTCAGTTTCAGCCTAGCGGTGTTTCAGGGCCTTCTCTCTTAGGTTCAGAATCTTACTTCTAGGAAGGCTCTTGAAGCAGGTCATACTGGTAGGACTAAGCCGCCAGGTGCTAGGACCACATGGAAAACATCTAGCTAGCAGTCTACCATGGGGGAAACCACCCCCTGCAGACGCCGGTCAGCTGATGTCAGCATAGCCTATATTGGAGGGCGGTCCCCCACACCACCTCTGTTCTTTTCCCACCGTCGACTCGCACATGTCAGACCTTAGCGGATGCCGCAGCTAAAGTCGGCTGCCATTTCCCGCACTTACCGTGCTTTTTCATTTTCATTTCTTCTAAATATAAAACATCGAATATTTGGTGTTTTTCTCAACGAGTTTGTCTTCTCCACCAGCCTCGTCTTCTGAACACTAAACAGAGTGTTCCTGCAGCAAACAGATTCCTGAAAAGGACAGCCACTCTTATATGTCTGATCCGCCTAGGCCCCAGCCACAAAACCAGAGCCTGCCAGTTCTGCCAGAAATTCAACTAGGCCACTTGCAGACGTCATTTAAAAACTTTGGAGAGCCAGCTTTTAAAGCAGAAGTTAGTCGCCATGGAAAAGGAGTTGCAAGCCAGGAGCTCTTTGACCTTGCCAGCCCAGTCCTCTGGGGCCTCCTCTTCTTCTCATAAAGAGAAATCTGGGAAACACAAACACCGGGACAAGCACCAGGAACAGGCCCAGTCAGCTTTTCGGTCACGGTCGCCCCACAAATCGTCGACCGCGATGGGGCCTTCTTCCCATGGGGGGTCAGCCCTACCAGCCTTCTCTTTCTCTAGGCTCCCAGTAGCTCAGCCGCCTGCCCTCATCTCAGTCTCTGGCGGTGGCTCTTCGGGGCAGGGAACTTAGTCTCCTGCCCCCAGCCCCTGACACTCAGGCCCCTATCCTCGACGGGCTATCAGCCAGGTGACTCGGCTGGTCTTAGTACTTCAGGCGGTGGCTCTACCACTGTCGCCCAAGGGTCCCAGCACTGCTGTCGTCGGCTTCCATCTTGGGGGCTACCACCAATCCGCCCAGGCAGCGCCCACAGCAGGCTGCCGTTTTCTCCTCCTAAATGGCATCGCCTCTGCCTCTTTCCTGGAGTCTCCTTCCCTCCAGGTGCTGGCCTGTCCTGTAGGGCCGGTGCCAGTGGACCCTTCGCTGGGCCGATGTAGGCCAATGCTTACTGGGCCACCACCAGTACTGCAGCAACCCCAGCCTTTGAGTCTGACACTGTTGTCGCCACTGCTGCAGCCTATGCCGCAACTGACACCTGTTGGCCCATCGCCGGAATGCTACCCAGCACAGGATGGCCCAACACCCGAGTACCCTTCACTGGCTTCTCATCCGATATTCCCCAAACCACCATTTCTTCCAGTCCTGATGGTGTATAACATAGCACCCCATGTGGATTACAACACGCTCTTTTTAGCATGGTGGTCTTTCATGCAAAAGTGGACCTCCATTCCTCAGGGCCCACCTCAGGCATCCCCCCACTGCCCTCCACAGGGCCCTCTGCCCCAAAATTCTGACCGCACTAGTCCCAGCGAACCCCAGACCTCAGAGTCTTCAGGGGCACCACCTGATGGTTCAGGCTCAAGAAGAGACAATCGCTGGCCTCTGACGCCAGTCCCAAACAGCAGTACTACAGAAGATGACTCCCAAATCTTCAGGGTCTTCCACCTCTCCAAGCGACTCTTGGAAGGGAGGACCAGACTAAGAAGGTGCTGAAGTGTCGTCCCCGATGACCCATCCTTCATGGATGTTATGCATCACATCCAGTCTGTGATGGTTTGGGAGACCGAGAAACAGGACCCAGAGAGATGCCGCTTGGCTGTCTGCCTCAGGCAACAGGATTCCTACGAGGATGTCACCAAGGCAGCCTGGGCCCACCCCTTTACTACTCTGTCTCTACCTAAAAAGGCGGATTGCCTCTACCATGTTCCAGCAGGCAAGCCCTTTCTGGGCAGCCACCCTAAATCAGATTCTGTGGTGATTAATGTGGCACATGATCGTACTAAGAATCCCAAGCACCTCGGTATTCTCCCCCCAGACTGGGAATCCAGGCAGCTGGATCACAGTGTCTTTGTCTCTACTACTGTGACTATTACTGCCTTGAATTGTTTGGCCCATATGGTCCAGTACTCCCTGTCTCCTTATGATATGACTCTTCTTCTTTCTCTTTTAAAAGGACTTATGACAATCCCCCTTTATAATCTATGTCCCTCATGTGCTTCGCCTGAAATGTTTCTATCTCGGTCTACCCCCACCATTGTTTATGCTCCCTTGTTAATCCACCCCCCCCCAGCCAAATAGTTATTCCCCACCTCTCTACGTTGTTCTTTGACAACTGTACTAGCACTTACTGCACTTGCCTCTTATTGTCCATTTTATAGTTAGCCCTGATTATGTTTTATTTATACTTGCAATTGTTGTATTTGCTTGTTATCTTGCTGCTATTGTACCTAGCTGACTATTTCACTATCTTGTATCCTTGCTGTAAAACACTGATGTATTGTTTCACTACCTTGTAACCTCCTGGGTCGTGCCTGAAAATAGTCATTTCTATGGCTAGCACACCCTACCCGGCAAACAAAAATGAAATAAATAAAAAAATATATATATCAGAATGTCCTATGGGACCAAGCCAGGGATCTTCCTGGACTAAGTCTCCATCACTCATTCACACTAGTGGGATAGTGTCGGAGGCGCTAGGACCAAGTGAAGTCAAAAATTTTTTGAAGGGTCGGGCGCGAGGTGGGACCGCCTTGCGCTGTGACACCAGCGAGACTGACCAGCCTGTGTGGGCTATCTCGGCGTCGACCCTCCAACTGCCTCAGTTCCTTTTCTCCCTCCATCGAGTGCACTTGGATGTCGACGTCGCTCGTCTGCCGGAGTCAAAGTTTTCGTCTATACGACAGCAGCTTTTAGTGTTTAATTTAGACGTTTTAATTTAACTATTTAGTGGTAATTTTTTTTTATTCTACGAACAAGAAGATTATGAAGAAATTCTTTCCTGCCATCCACGGAGTTGTCCTTAGATGGTAGGAGTACTTCGTTGAAAGTTGTTATGGCAGAGGGCTGTGCCCGGTCCGCCACCATAAGTAGCAGAGTCTGACTACGAGACGATCCTGTGCTCGGCGGGAAGGACAGTCCACCAAGCACCAATCTGGCGGCACCGGGATCCGCTCCACTTAGCCTCGAAGCTCTTCGCCTTCATTTGGGGAAGAAGAATTGGTGCCACTCGAGGTTGCCTCGCTGGTATGTGTGCACGAGGATTGTTCGTGGTAGGGCGAGTAGGCCTGAACCGACTCAGGTTCCCCTTGGCCCGCCTCCTAACCATGCATTCTCGACTCCGGACTTCATCTCTGTCCTCGTTGGAGTTCCAGTGAACAGTTTCACCTCTAGGCCGCTTCTGTGGAGCAGGGGGTTTGACTCCTTTTTTCCTGGTTGTGTTCCTGGTTTTGGGGCCTCCAGGCCTCGGAGCCGTTGGATCGGAGCCAGGTCAATTGGATTAGAATGAGCGCGGTGCCCTCTTGGTGCCTTCGCCATCGTGTCAGCTTCGTGCCTACCACTCACCACCTTTTCCATGCTGGGGCTTGCAGGGCACCACCTTTCTCTATCTTTTCCTTTGGCTTTCCACGGTGTTTTTCCTGGCGTTGTGCCCGACACTTTGGTGGCACCGCATGTTCGGTGCCGTGCCACTGGTTTGGCATTGGTGCCATAGGCGGCGCCGGTGGTGTTTGGGTCGGCGCCGTGGCTCGTGCCATGGTCGGCACCGTACTCGGTGCCGCAGTCGGCGCCGTGGCTCGGTGCCGCAGTTGGCGCCGTGGCTCGGTGCCGTGGTCAGCACCGTACTCAGTGCCGCAGTCAGCGCCATGGCTCAGTGCCATGGTTGGCACTGTATTCAGTGCCGCAGTCGGCGCCGTGGCTCATGCGCTCGGCGCCTTGCTCGGCTCCATGGGTGCTTCTTTGCCGGCACCGCTAGCGGTGCTGTGGGTGTCTCACAGTGCCACTGATGCCCGTGGGCACCCGTGGGTGGCGCCCGTGCACCGCAATTGGCGTGGGCAGTGCGTGCTCCCGTGGGTGCCCTTGGCGCACGCCACGTGCGCGAGTGGCGCCGTGCACCGAGGTGCCGCTGGCGATGCCGGTGGTGGTGCGGGGCCATGGGTTTCTGTGTGCCATGGCGTCTTCGCGTCATTGCTGCTGCTGGTACCGAGGATACCTGAGGGTTTCGCCATGGGTGCCCTCTGGTGTCTCTCAGGTTGGCATGGGTACTGCTTGGTGCCCTCCTGTGCCACGAGTGATGATGGTGCCACGGGGTGCCAGTTGGTGCTATCTGACAGAACTAGGGAAAGATCTGTTTTGCAGACCTCTCTTCCGCAGGACTTGTGTTGGGATGTTTCCATGGAATGAAGTCCTATTCTGCGGATTATTTTCCACACATTTTAGTGGGTGGCGGTCTGCATCGGATCTCCTCATCCAGTGGTTTTCCGCTAATGGGACTCTTCTGATCTTACTTCGAGATACAGCCCTTGCAGCAGGTTACACCATTAGGACTGAAGCCGGCAGGCGTCAGGACCCCACGGAAAACTTCTAGCTAGTTATCTTCAGCGGGGACCGCCCCGGTCGGGCCCGCCTCTGACGTCAGGCGTGGTACATGAGGCGGTCCCCCGATCCCCAGTTCTTTCCGCCCCGTCGACTTGCATGTCTCGACCCTTCGGTTCAGCTCTAGCGCGACGTGTGGTTAAGTTCTTTCCTAACGGAAATTCGGATTTCTTCAAGCAAGTTTTTCTCTGATGTCCTCTCCGACCTCCGGTCATTCCTCCAAGTGTGCTTGTGGGAAACAGATCCCCTTCAAAGACCCTCACGCGGCCTGCGTCCGGTGCCTAGGCCCAGACCACGACACCCGGGCCTGCCCCTTCTGCCAGGGGTTTAATAGCAGAACCCAGATCCGTCGCCAGAAGGCCCTTCAGGCTTTTTTGCTGGAAGAAAAGCTCAAGATCATGTCTTCCAAGGGGGACTCTTCAAAGGCCCACAAGCACGCTGAAAAACGAAGGGAGAAGGCCCCTTCCAGGTCCCCTTCTAGGGCCTCAGACTCACGCAGCTCCGGTTCCAGGTCCAACCGCTCCCCCTCCAGGGCCAGCTCTCAGCCTCCCCCTGCTGTGGTTAAGAAGTCTTCCTCTTCTCAGGCCAAGACTGCCAGACCTTCCTTGTCCTCCAGGGCCTTGGTCAAGTCTGGGGATCGCCACCATCATCATAAGTCAGGTTCCCACCCTTCTGAACCCGACGTCAGGTCGGCTTCCTTGCCTCCTCGCAAGACCTTGGAGCTTACCTCTCTGAAGAGACCGCAGGACCCGATGCCGGTGCGTCCGTCGTCGTCCTCTCGCCATAGATCCCTGGAGCCGCCATTGGCCAGACGACCGTCGCCGGCCAAGCCAACACCTCATCGGATGCCGGTGGGGAACCGGCGCCCGCTCCTATCGAGAAGAGAACCCCGATGCCTCCGACCGACGTCAGTCAGGAGACCATAACCGAGGAGGAATTGACTCAGCCCGAGGACCAGGCAGGCGACCCGGTCCTGTCAAGGCGCGGGAACCCTCGCCGTTACGAGCCCCTGTGGCGGCGCGGACCCGGCGACCGTCCACCGGCGCCTGGAGCGTCGTCGCGGCCTTTCCATGGTAAAGTGAAGAGCTGTTCACTTACTGGTGGGACACCATAAAGAAGGACATGGTTCCCACTCCTCCTCCTCTTCCTCCTACACCGATTACTCCTCCGGTTCCTGCACCCCCCTCGCCATCGGGGTCGGCAGGCCGATTACCTCCTCCCCGGGAGCACAGAACACCTCCCAGGGGGAGACCAGACAAATGGAGACCTCCATCCAAATCCTCTTCTAGGTCACCCAGCCCCAAGAGACCCAGAAGACGCCGACGATCGCCTTCGACGGAGGACACGAGATCAGAGTTCTCAACATCCAGATCCCCATCTCCCCTCTCCATCCCTTCTCCGGATCCATGCGAGATGCCGAAGTCTCCTCCGGATGACCCTTCGTTCTCGGATATTATGAGACACATCCAAGAGAACATGGGATGGGATGCGGAAGAGTTAGACCCCAAAAGGGTACGCCTTGCCAAGTATCTTCAGCAGAAGGACCCCAAGCATGTGGTGGTACCACCCTTGGTAGACACTTTCGTGGACGTCACCAAGGCAGCGTGGAAGCGTCCACATTCACTCCCGGTGATGCCGAAGAAAGCTGATCGCTTGTACAAGGCTCCCAGAGAAGACCAGTACTTGACTCAGCAGCCTCAGGCCGACTCTCTGGTCATAACAGCCTCACATGACCGGTCCCGGAGACCGCAACATCTGAGCACCCTGCCACGGACCCAGAGTCAAACAGTTGGAGGCGCTATGGGTAGCGCGTCGCTTCCGCTACCTCGCCATCAGATCCCTGAATTACTTAACCCACATGGTGCAGTTCAAAATGCCTTGTGGGAACAGGGTCTGGATGCGGCTGAAAAACTGCGGAAGGTGAGCAGAAGGAGGAGATGCTTCAGCTCCCGTGCGGGTTGAGACGTGGGAACCCAAGTGCTACGAGCTGCGTGTGACTCCAGCGGACTCCTCGGCCTGAGCAGCAGCTTCAGGCGTATGCATCGAGACACTCTTGCTGTTCGCGCGTCTCGGCTTTACCCCGGACGTCACAGAAGAGTATCATGGACGCCCATTCGAGGGAGAAGTCTTGTTTGGTAAGCCCTCAGAGAGATTATTACCAAACTTCAAGAGGCCGGGAAGGCGGTGAGGTCGGTTCAGGCCATGTACCGACCCAAGCTAGTTCCTTTCGTAGGAACCAAAGCCGATTTAGTGGACGGACGCAGAGGCACAGTCCGCCCGGCTCCACAACAGAGGGCTCCGGCTTCGAAGAGCCCAGGGAAACAGCCGCAGGCGAAACCAGCGTGCTTCAAGCCGGCCCAGCCAGCGGGACCCTCAGCCGCCACAGCCTGACTCCTTTCCGGCCCCCGCCCCTCAGGATCAACGGGAAATCATGGTCGGGGGTCGCATTGCGAACTTCTTGCCAGGATGGCAGGCTGTAACCACAGACAGGTGGGTTCTTCAGTTGGTCGGAAGAGGCCACTATATAGAATTCGCAGAAAAGCCACCCTCGAGGCCTCCTTTGCTCTCCCGGTATCCAGGTCAGCACAAGTCTCTGATCTGGCAAGAAGTACTCACGCTCTTGCAAAAGGGAGCGATAGAGTACGTCCCGGAGAACCAGAGAGGACAAGGATACTATTCCCACTTTTTCCTGGTTCCAAAGAAAACAGGGGACCTCCGTCCGATTCTGGACCTCAGCGACCTCAACGTGTCGGTCGCCGACAAGAGATTCTGCATGGTGACTTTTCCGGGTCTTATTCCCATGCTGAAGCAAGATGCCTTCTTAGCATCTCTAGACATGCAGGACGCATACCTGCACATCCCTATAGCTCAGGCGCACAAGAGGTTCCTGCACTTCGAGTTTCTCGACCACCACCTTCAATTCCGAGCCCTTCCATTCGGACTGTCATCTGCACCCAGTGTCTTTACCAAATGCATGGCAGTCGTGGCAGCGTCTCTAAGGAGACAGGGCCATTATGTGTTCTCGTACCTGGATGATTGGCTTCTCATGGCCGCCTCCAGAGAGGCGTTGTTACGTGCGATCCAGAGCACCCAGGACCTGTTCCGATCTCTGGGCATCTTAATCAACCACGAGAAGTCTCTCCTGGTACCGTCGCAGAAGCTGCAATTTATAGGCGCAGTACTGGACACCGTTCAGGGAAGAGCTTTTCTTCCAGATGACAGAGCGGAGCGCATCAGATCCCTCATCAGGGAGTTATCGTCGAACAAGACCGTCCCTTCCAGGTCGGTCCTTCGCTTGCTCAGACACATGGCTGCGGCCATTCCTACTGTCCCTTTCACAAGGCTCCACATGCGGGTAACTCAGTGGATGCTCAAGGTGCAATGGGATCAAAGGCAAGACCACATGCAGCATCCGGTCAGAATCACGAACACCGTGATTCGAGACTGGCAGTGGTGGCTAGACCCAGGGTCGCTCTCCACGGGCATCCCGTTTGTAGCGCCGTCCCCGGAGGTAATCCTCACCACAGACGCCTCAGGTCTAGGGTGGGGAGCGCACCTGGATGGGGTGAAGTCCCAGGGTACGTGGACCCCTCTGGAGGCTCATCTCCATATCAGTGTCCTAGAGATGAGGGCAGTCCTTTATGCCCTGCAGGCCCTTCAGTCAGAAATCCCGCCGAGTACTCTCCTGCTTCAGACAGACAACACGGCGGTGATGTATTACCTCAACAAACAAGGAGGCGCACACTCTTACCCCCTTTGCAGGGAAGCCATGAGGGTGTGGGATTGGGTAATCCGACACAGCGCGAATCTGATCACTGTACATGTTCCCGGGGTGGACAACACGATTGCAGACGGCCTGAGTCACTCCCAGGCCAGAGTCCACGAGTGGGAACTTCTTCAAGAGGTAGCGGAGGATCTGTTTCTTCGATGGGGAACTCCAGAGTTGGACTTGTTCGCATCCCCATCCAACGCAAAACTGCCCAATTTCTGCTCGCTAGATCCAGGGCCTGGTGTTTTCTGGTGAAACGCGTTGTCCCTCTCCTGGGCGGACAGATTCCTCTACGCTTTCCCTCCCTTCCCGTTGATCCAGAGAGTTCTTCTCAAACTGCGCAGGGAGCATGCAACAATGATCCTGGTGGCCCCTTTCTGGCCCAGACAGATCTGGTTCCCCTTGCTAATTCAGCTATCCCGGGAACCTCCGCTCCCATTGCCGTTCAGCTCCCATCTCTTGTCTCAGGAGGAAGGTTCACTGGTCCACCCGGACTTACGCTCACTGAACCTGCATGCATGGCTCCTAGAGACATAGCCATCTTGCGTCACGGGGTCTCGCAAGAGGTTGCAGAAGTTCTTTCTGCAGCCAGAAAGCCGGCAACGCATGCGACGTACGCCATGAAATGGCGCCGTTTTTGTTTATAGTCATGAGCACGCGATTTTTCCCCTTTAGGTTGCCCGGTGGGAGTGGTGTTGGACTACCTGCTCTCCCTTTTCCATTTGGGTCTAGCCTACTCCTCTATCAAGGTGCACAACTGTGCCATCTCTGCCTACCACCTTCCGGTGGGACATCGCACAGTGGCACAATTAGACGCCTCTCGGGAATTTTTGAGAGGGGTGTTACACCTTAGGCTACCCATTAAGGACCCAGTGCCTCCATGGGATTTGCTCTTTGTCCTGGAACAACTCACGCTTCCCCCTTCGAACCTGCCGCGGATTGCGAGCTGCGTTTTCTGTCATGGAAAACGCTGTTTTTGGTTGCTGTTACTTCAGCGAGAAGAATTTCTGAGCTTCACGCTCTCATGTGCAAAGAGCCTTATTTAGTTTTCCACCGGGACAGAGTATCCCTGAGGACGAATCCCAAATTTTTGCCTAAGGTGGTCTCTACACTCACTCTCAATCAGGATATTGACCTGCCGGTCTACTTCCTGAACTACTCTAACAGAGGAGAGGCACTGCTTCACACCCTGGATGTTCACCGCAGCTTGAGGTATTACCTCAACAGAACTAAACTACTCCGTAGTTCTGAGCAGCTTTTCGTTTCCTTTTCTGAAAGGATGATGGGCCAACCTGTATCCAAACAGTCCCTGTCTCACTGGCTTGTCCAGTGTATTTCATTCTGTTATGATATCAAACAAAAGCCCCTCCTGGGTACAGTCCGGGGTCATTCTACTAGGGGTGTGGCCACCTCCTTTGCAGCACTCCGAAACGTCTCCACTTCTGCCATATGTGCTGCAGCCACTTGGAGCTCTGTGCATACATTTGTCAGGCATTATAGCCTGGACATCGCCTCTCGGCGAAGAGCCAGCTTCGGCCTGGCGGTGCTACAGGGTCTCCTGTCCTAGATTCAGGACCTGGAATGTATTCATAGTTTCCTCCTCCCAGAATTTTGGCAGCGTTACTGCTTGGGAATCAGTCCTAATGGTGTAACCTGCTGCAAGAGCTATATCTCAAAGTAAGATAGTACAGTTACGTAAGAACTTACCGTAACAGTAGATCTTCGAGAACAGCTCTTGCAGCAGGTACCTTCCCACCCACCTTCCCCCTTGGAGGAGGCATGGCTTTCGCCTTTTCTATCAGGGTTTGTTCCCTTTGACTTCTGACGGTGGATCCTCGGTCTCCCATTTCGATGTCAGCCTGCGTCCGGAAGTCTCCGGCGGGAGAACTGGGGAATCGGGCGGGACCACCCCCTTATGTACTACGTCTGACGTCGGAGGCGGGACCGACGTCTGGGGCGGTCCCCGCTGAAGATAGCTAGCTAGAATTTTTCCGTGGGGTCCTGACGCCTGCCGGCTTCAGTCCTAATGGTGTAACCTGCTGCAAGAGCTGTTCTCGAAGATCTACTGTTACATTAAGTTCTTACGTAACTGTACTTTCTGTTCTGTCAGCGGAATCTCTCATTCTGCTCAGCACTTTCTCAGCCCCCTACGTGGTGCCAAGCTCCTTGACACCCTTCCTGGTGGCGGAGTCTCTAGTGGCTCTAACCTAGACCTCTTTTGGGGTCCATCCGTAGTAGAAAGGCATCTAGATGACTCTCTCCCTGTCCTTCTGGTCAGTGATACAGCGGATGACTCATTTTATATACTAAAAGACACGCCCTCTCTATCATCAGAGTCTGTGATGCAAGCTCTTTTAGTAGTTCCTCATTTATGGGGTCCACCATAGTGTTCAGACTGGATCTGTGGACTATATACCTCTGCGTCTAGACTTTTTCAGTGGTCAAGACAATTACACTCTTTGGAACATTTTAATTCAATGGTCGGGAGCCGCACAGTCTGTTCTGCTCCTTTGTTAGGGGTATACAGCCCTCTTTTGATGCTGCCCCTCTGGTAGCTGCTTCGCCACAGGTAGTTAACATCTGTCTAGCTATTATTAGTCCAGTCAGGGGTTCGGTTATGGATCCTCAGGCCTCAGAGGAATTACATCCTTGTCATTTCTATATCAGGCAATCCTTGCCAAATAGCAGCCAGCAACCTTGTCAGGCTCGGACTAATGATATTAAAAAAAAAGGGGGGGGTCAGAATTATCACAGCACAGGGCCTAGTTGGAATTTCCCAATACCACACTTGGATCTGATCAGGTTCCGCCTCAACCCTGAGGCGGTCGTCTCTAAACGTCAGTAAAGAGTACCTGTTTTCTTCTACCCCTAGGGGGCAGTCCGATCCAGCGGTGGTATAGCTCACCTCTTTTCTCTAGAGAATGTCTCTTATTCCGAGATATTTCCAAAACCTAGGCGTCTAACCAGTCTGTTAGTCCCTTTTGGTTTTTTAATCAGGCTTTCTTCTCTTGATCAGAGCCTTTCACCAACAGAAGTGACTCTTCAGCAAGCCGGAACTTAGATTCCTGCTTCCATGTTTGCTTCAATTTAACAGATGACATGCTCCTTTCTTGACCATTGGTCAAGTAGCTCTTTTCTGAGGTGGCTTCGCAATATTCGCATACAGTCATACACATAGGGGCAGGATGATCCCCTTTTGGATTATGCAGTGACTAGGATTTGATTCTACTAGGCCACTACAAGAGGCTTCTAAATTGTGCTTTGCCTTCCATCAGGAAGTTTTCAGTGACTTAGTACAAACCTTTTCCTTGTTGAGCTAACCCCACCTGGACCTTTTTTTGCTCACCAAGTAAGGGGTTCAAGTGCTACTGGACCTGTTGTTTGCAGATCAGCCATACTTGGTAGTGGGGGTTCCGTCTCCACTTTTCAGTCTACCCTGAACCTGTACACTTTACCTCCGGCTCTTGCAGTTCCTGAGGTCCTTTACATTAGATTAGTGCATGTCTTTGACACTATTAATTTTGGTCCTAGATCAAATCATGAGGCCAGGTTCTTGCCGCTCTCCTAGAGTAGTTGCAGCTGCCTGGCAGACTTTCATTTTTTGCCCATTGTAGTCGTCGGCAAGGTGACGAGTTACAACTCGACATTTATCTTGTAGGCACTATGTTATAGATGCTTTTACAAGACAGCTCTTTTATTAACAGGACAGTCCTTGGCTGTCCTTTCTGAAGTGAACCCTATCTTACCACCCTACTCAGGGTTGTTGATTTTAACTTGGTACTCTCCCACTAGTGTGAATGAGTGATGGAGACTTAGTCCAGGAAGATATGGAAATGCTTACTTACCGTGAATTGTTGATCTTCTTGGACAGTCTCCATCACTCATTCTACACCCCACCATCCCCTGGGTTCACTGTTTCTCTTTCCTGGTCTTCATGGCCTATGGTTGGACTGTGAAGACATTGTTCTTTGACCTTTCTTACAAAGGCCATCTGGGCCCTCTCAGGCCAGAAACTCAGAATGAGTTACTCTCATTAGATTATGCTGCACCTCCTTGGTCGAAAAGGTACTTTGAAGGCGGTTGGAGGTGGCCGAGATGCTTCTGAGGCGTGAGTCAGTCTCCGGCGGTGCAGCAGTCGTGAGCCACCTCGGCGCCGACCCTTCAGAAAATTTTTGGCTCCCGCTATCCCACTAGTGTGAATGAGTGATGGAGACTGTCCAAGAAGATCAACAATTACGGTAAGTACGAAATTTCCAAATTTGGTCCATACGTTGCCTGAAGATATCACTAAGATGCAGCTCGCCCAGCTTCTGAAGTCGGGCTCGGACATCAGCAGTCATGCCCTCCGAGCAGCTTACGACACTGTTGATGCCTCTGGTTGTGGGGCAGCTGCTGGGTTTTGCCTCCAGTGACATTCTTGGCTGTTGGTGTCCAATTTTGCCCTGGACATGCAGGCTAGTATTTTGGATGCCCCTTCCACGGTGCGATCCTTTTTCGGAGTGATGTCCAGGACATTGCTGCCTTACAGGAGTCTAGGCATACCCTCAAGTCAGTCCATTCGCTGTATCACACCCAATCTGGAGCAGGCCAACATCAGTCCTTTCATCAGCCTTCCCTCAAGCAAACTCGGGGCCAGCCTACCAAAGGGCAGCAGAAGCGCAAGGCCACAACAGCACCTGCCGCTGCTGCCATTAGAGCTGCCAGAGCTCCCACGGCCTCTCTGTCCCTGCCCGCCTCCACCTCCTGACTCCTTACCCAACCTCCTCCCCTGACCGAGGATCAAAGGGAGGTGGTCAGGGGTCAGTTCTCCCTCCACCTGGATGGGTGGAGCCAAGTGACCATAGGCAATTGGGTGCGCCAGATCATGGCTTTATAAGGACATTGTGAATAGACTGAAGGAAATGTATGCCTCTTTGCAGATGACACCAAGATCTGTAATAGGGTTGACACTCGGGGGTTGGAGCAAATGAGGAGAGACATGGGCAAGTTGGAGGTGGTCAAGAGTGTGGCAGCTCGGATTCAATTCCAAGAAGTGCAAAATCATGCACTTGTGGAACAGAATCCCAGGGGAGGAATACACAATGGGGGGGGAAGATGCTAACAACAACCAAAATGGATAGGGACCTGGGTGTAGTCATAACAGATGACGTAAAAGTAGCCAAACAATGTGAGAAGGCAGTGAGGAAAGCTGGTGGAATGCAGGGGTGCATAGGGAGGTATCACCAGTAGAAAACAGGGGGTGATGATGCCATTGTACAGGCAATTGGGTGCCCCAGATCATGACTTTGTAAGTGACATTGTGAATAGACTCAAAGGGAAATGTGTGCCTCTTTGCAGATGACACCAAGATCTGCAATAGGAGGTGATAATGCCGTTGTACAGGCAGTTGGTGAGGCCTCCTCTAGACTACTGCATGCAATTCTGGAGACCTCAGCCCTGAAATGACATCGACAGGGTGGAGGCAGTCTAGAGAGGGGCAACAAAAATGGTGCAGCGGCTACACCAGAAACCATACGAAAAGAGATTGAGAGAATTCAATATGTATACTCTAGAGAACAGGAGGGAGAGGGGGGATATGATAGAGACATTCAGATACCTCAAGGGGATCAACAGAGTTCAAGAGGGCAGTATCTTTCAGAAAAGGAGATGTGCAAGAACCAAGGGGTCACAATATGAGGCTGGAGGGCGGAAGACTCAGGCAACATGAGGAAGTATTGTTTCACACATAAAGGGTGGTGGATGCATGGAACAGACTCCTAGAGGAGGTTGTGGGGACAAAAACAGTTGTCGAATTCGGGGATGCATGGGACAGGCAGAAGGCAAAACTGGTGGTAGGAAGGAGGAGGTAGGCCACATATTAAATAGGATCTGGAGCTTATACAGTAGGTAGGGAAATAGGCAGACCAAGAGGGCCAGGCAGTCCGTGTCTGCCATCAAGTTCTAGGTTTCTATAACTCACGGTCAAATTCTGGAATTCCTAGAGTAGCCCCCCACGAAAATCCTCCTGTCCACTCTCTTTTTTTTTTCACATCTCTATTTTTCCTCCTGCAGCCACAATCCCTGCCTACCTCCAGCCACTACTCCACCTCACTGCCGACCCCACAGTTGTGCATGCCCAGCTGGCATACACAGCTATACCATCGAGAGGGGCCCCCGCCGATGCCCCCGCACCTGGCTAGGATCCATTACCAGCAAACGCCTCTATCCAGGCATTCACTGGCTGGTGAAGCTGCGCCTATCAAGCTGCCGCGGGTTTGTGCTGCCATTTTCCACCAGCTTGTGAGATCCCCTGGAGTGTGATCGTGCAATGACGTTGCGTAGGCGCTGACGTCTGCCGCACTCCACCCCTTTTCTGCACCACTCTAGTAGTGCCCCCCCGGTCATTGCAGTTGTGTACTTCCAAATGATGTACCCCAAAGCATTATCCATTTTGCTGTTATAAATGGCCCTAATGTGTTCCTGTGTGCGATTTTTTAACGGTCGTTTAGTGCGACCTACATACAGTATTTTAAATTCCCACCAAACTGCATATACAGTATAACAGATCTATCAGTAAGTATAATGATGCAACATAAACTGTTTTCCTGTTATAGGCTGTTTAAACATGCTTCCCGTTTCTGCATAGCAGCAAATATTACATTTTCAGCATTTAAAAAACCTGTTTCTAGCAGATATTCTGTTTTTTGCTTCTTCTTCTGAATTAGTAAAAATGGCTGGAAGTTAACATGTCTCGTAGGTGTGTGCCTCTGCAAAATTACACCAAATGGGGTTCTCCCAAAACCGGTTTTAGGGTGTTATCTGTCTGTAATATGGACCATTGTGTGTTAATTATTTTTTTTACCTCAGAGCTCCTACCATTATAATCAGTCACAAAAAACATTCTTTGCCCCTCGTCAATTGCATTTGTTTTTTTAGGCTTCAACGTAAGTAAAGATTGTCTGGCAACTTGTTTAGCTTTGCCCAAAGCCTTAGTAACAACTAATGCACTGTATCCCCTATCCCGAAACCTGATTGACTTCTTTGCAGAACTTTCAAATAATTCATTTTTTGTACTGTTTCTTTTTAGCCACAAGAACTTTTCAAAAGGGCTGTTTTCTACTAGAGCCCTAAGATGACAACTATCGGCTCGAAGAATCGTATCCCCACGAAATGGGTTTCCTATAGGGGATACTACAAACCTACCTCCCTCCCCAATTAAGGCCACATCCAAAAAATCTATCTGATGTACATCTGTCCCATAGGTACACCTGATGTTTAATTCATTCTCATTGCTCCAAGTAATGAAATTAGAAAAGTTATCATAACCCCCACCCCAGACAGAAATGATATCATCAATAAAGCAGTACCACAAAACTGTGTGTCTGAGGTGAGGATTCAGATCCCCAAAGATCACATGTTTTTTCCACCACACTAGAAATAGGTTTGTGTAAGAAGGGGCTAAAGATGCCCCCATTGCCGTACCCTGAAGCTGGTGGTAGAACCATCAAATATAAAACAAATTATGTTCCAAAATAAACCTTAAAAGTTCAAGTATAAATTCCCTTGGGGCTAAAAGAAATCTGTCATCCTCAACTAAGAACTCCCTGCTGGATGCAATGCCATCTTCATGTTTAGTACATGTATAAAGTGAGCAGATACCAATCGCAAGCCAGCAGTCATTTTCGGAACAATGAAGTATCTCAATTTTATTTAATAAATCCATCGTGTCCCTGATGTATATAGGCAGACCCTCACTGAGAGACCCAATGCTGGAGACAATGGGTCTCCCAGGAGGGTCAACAGTACTCTTGTGAACTTTCAGAAGTGTATACAATGTTGAACAAACTGGAAAATCATTTTTAAGAAACATGGCCTCATCCTCATCTATCCAACCACAATTAAATGCAAAATCAATCAAATCAAAAAGAATAGTTTTGAATAGTATTGTGGGATTAAATATCAAAGCTTTATAGCACATTTTATCCGACAGTTTTTTTTTAATCTCTGCAGCATATTTCAGGGAATCTTGAACCACGACAGAGCCCCCTTTATCTGTGGGTTTGATAACTGTTTTATTATTTTTCAATTCCTTGATTGCTCTCCACTCCTCAGTGGATAGATTATATCTGCGTGGCTCAGGTTTAATTTATATTTTCTCAATATCTCTTTTCACCAGTCTTTCAAAAGTTTTAAAAGTAGGGTGTCTAAACCCTGTGTTGCAAAAGTGTTTTTTTTTTCTTTAAGCCAGTTACAGCTCTCAAATCCCTATCTTCCACATTTTCATTTTCCATTTGCTCAGTGTGTGAAATTAACATGTCTAAACCCTCACCAAACCCCCCTCCCCCACAAGCCCCACCCCTCCAACACCCGCCAACAGCGGAATCTGTGTTCTCTAATAAATAACTTACAATTTGCAGATTCTTTTCTATATTTAAGTCATCAGGTTCATTGATATTTTGCATCTCAAACTTTGTACCCCTTTCATTATACCTTTACATCAGTTTTACATAACAGTTTAAAGAGCTCTACTTCTAAATTGAAAGGATCAAATGTTGTTAATGGTACAAATGAAAGGCCCTTTGATAATACTTTTCTTTGTGCCTCAAGCAAATCAGCACTCAAAATACTGATTTGAAAAATGTAAGAATGCTATAAATAGGTCAAAAAAAATAATGGAATTAAGATTAGCACAAACAGCAAATAAAGGAAATAGTAAACAGTTTTTTGGATATATAAACTCACTAAAAAATGCAACAAGTGAGTTTATTGTAGTTATGGACAAAAATGAAATAATTAGTGAACCAATACAAGTTGCGGAGTTGTTTAATAGACAGGTTTGTTCAGTATATACGGATTCAAGCAACAAAGAAGAAGTGATGTCATGCCCCAATGAAGGAAAGATCCCCACTTGTAATAGGAACACCATAGTTAGGTCTTGATAGCATTACACCCCAAATGCTGTTAATTGCAAAAGATACCATATGTGTACCTCTGGAAATGCTGTTTAATAAACTGTTGGAAACAGGAGATGTGCCGTCAGATTGGATACTGGCAAAAATAATTCCAATACATAAAAAAGGACCAAAAAATAATGTAAAGAATTATAGACCAATTAGTTTAACATCAGTTCCGGTAAAATATTTGAGTCTATTATAAAGGACAAAATAAATGAGTATATTAAATCTCACAACCTGATGGACATTACACAACGTGGATTTACAGTAGGACGGTCATGTCTTACAAATTTGATATGTTTTTATGATCCAGTAAGTACATTTCTGGACAAGGGTATACCTGTGGATATTGTGTTAATGGACTTTTCAAAGGCTTTTGACACGGTACCACACTGGGCAATAAAATATAAACTAAAAACATTTAAATTTGATCCATACCTAATAAACTGGATTGTAAATTGGTTGGACAACAGGTGGCAAAGAGAATCTGTAAATGGAGTCTTTATCTGGGGCTGGGAGAGTGACCAGTGGTGTTCCGCAGGGCTCTGTTTTAGGCCCTGTGATTTTTCAGTTATTTATGGCTGACCTCGGAGTAGGACAAAAAAATAAATTAGCAAAGTACGCAGATGATATCAAGCTGGGAGGACCATGTGAAACTAATAACGATATTGCATCAATTCAACATGACCTGGATCAAATAACTAGTTGGGCATATGAATGGGGAATGGTATTTAACATGGACAAAAGTAGTGTGATACATCTGGGGAAAAGGAAAAAAAATCAATATATACTGAGTAACGCATTATTGAACAACTCCGGGTGATCGAGATTGGGGGGTATATATTGATAGCAATCTAGACTTTAGTAAGCAATGTACAAATGTGATCTCAGTGGCAAACAGGACATATGTAGCGATATGTAGGAGTATAAAGAGTAGAAAGATGGAGGTGTTGAGGCCCCCTTTATAGGTCATATGTGAGACCTCAGTTGGACTTTTGTAGTCAGCTTTGGAGTCCTTATAAAATGAAAGATATTATAAGACTGGAGAAAGTACAGCGTAGGACGACCAAGCAAATTAAAGATTTAAAAATATTGACTTGTAAAGAGAGAATGAACACCTTGGGATTGTATAGCCTGGAGGAAAGATGAGGAGACTTAATTTTATACTTTGATATTATTAAGAGTAATCTACTTAAACATGAATTGGATATAGAGTTAAAAAATAAGGAAGTAAACACAAGAGGTCACTCGTTACAAGTAAAGGGAAACAGAGTGAAAACAAATAAACGAAAATATTTTTATACCGAGCAAGTGGTGAATTTATGGAATGGTCTACCAGAAGATTTGATACAGAGTAAAAATAGAGACACATTTAAAAGAGGTCTTGACAATCTTATGCAAACTGGTACTATATTACGATACTATTAAGAGAAAAGGAGCAATTATGGGCAAGCGCCTTCTCTAGCTCCTATTGCAATAGTGACAGTAGTACTTGATTTATTTTGGTTCCTTTGTACTCCTCAGTTCCATATCTGTCCCAGGACCTTTTCTTTCCCCTCTGCGTTTTCCTCCTTTTTTTCCTTCTGAAATTTGGATCTGCAGTTGATGTTGTGGCCACTGATGTCTGCTATGGATTGATTTTTTGTGATTGGAGTTGATGTCAAAAAAACACATGTTTAGAAGGTGATTGATTTCTTCTGTTACGTAAGCACCCTCTGTTCCTACTCCTTGATATTTTCTGTTCCAGTTAAATACACCACCTGATTCATAGTCACATCTGTCTCTGTCTCTCTTATTTTTCTTTTGTTGTTCTAATTGTGATTCTATTTTACATCTCTTTTTACTAAGTTGTTCATCCAAAAGCTTGAAATCATTGCAGTCACAGAAAGGTACCAATTCAGTTTGAACATCTTTTAATTCTTGCTCAGTGTTAACTTGATTCCATCAATCCTGTTCAGTTAAGATTTCAGCTAGAATCTTAGAGCCCATTTCAAGTGAATCTTCCCATACTTTTGTTTTGTTTGTTAAGTCATCATCACGTTTCCCTGAAGATGGTGCTCTGATAACCTAAGACCTCTTGGGACACTTTCTAGTTCTTGGATTTTTCTAATGCCACTTTGTCAAACCACACATTCACTTCTTGTACCAAAAGTTTTTCAAGCTTGAAAAAAATAATTTTTAAACCATTATTCAAGGTGACCTCTGGCATACCTTCAGTGCACAGTGTCTCCGTGATGTCCCGGAACCTTGCACTATGTCTTATTCTTTGTTCTTGTTGGACTGGCTGTGTTCCCCTGGACATACCGGATGCTGCCTGCATATCCGTGACTTTCCTGTCCATCATTGCTTCCTCCGCTTTCACTTTCAGGGAGCCCATTATCAGTATAGGGCCCTCCCTTTTGTCCTTCCCTCAGCCCCCCCCCCCAGGTATTTACCAAATGCCTGGCAGTGGTGGCTGCTGCTTTGAGGAGGCAGGGTTTCTATCTGTTCCCATACCTGGATGACTGACTGCTTTCAGCCCTCTCCAGAGAACGTTTGGTTCAGACTCTGGAATCAACCTTCAGTCTTTTCTAGGCCTTGGGGATCACCATGAACCTGCTAAAGTCCTGCCTGTCTTCTTGCCGGCACCTCTAGTACATAGAGACAATCCTGGACACTAGTCAGGGCAACGCCTTTCTGCCCGAGGACAAAGTGTAGCGGCTGATGGCACAGGCCCAACTGGTTTCCTCCAGTCTGCAGGTCCCAGCCAGGGTCTTCCTTTGCCTTCTGGGCCAGATGTCGAGATAGCTGTTCAACGAGTTGAGAACCCTCTGCGAAGAAGCAGTGTGAGTATGGGAATGGTGTCTGATCCAGGCAGTCTGTCTGCTGAGACTGCAAGATGCTCTGGCGGCCGAACTGAGGCTGATCCTCACAAGTGGTCAGTGGCACCATATGTCATGAGATAACTGTTTAACGAGTTGAGAACTCCAGATGTGGACCTTTTTGCATCCTCACTCAATGCCAGACTGCCTCGATTCTGCTCAAGAAATTCTGTACATGGTGTTTTCTGTCAGGATACATTCAGACTGCAGTGGCAAAATCTCTTTCTGTATGCATTTCCACCAGTCCATGTAGTACAGTTCTCATCTCCTTCTACTGGTCTCAACAGATATGGATTCCTCTGTTGAACAGTCTGTCAGTCTGCACACCGAGGACCCTTCCCTGCAGGATTGATCTACTGAGTAAGTGCCCCCGGTCCCTCCCAACGTGTACTCCCTTCACCTTTAGGCCTGGCTCCGGAAGAAATAGAAGTGAACTGGTACAAGGTGTCTGAGAGTCTTTATGATACTGTTGTCTGCCCCTAAGCCTTTCGCCAGAAAGACTTACACAGCTAAGTGGAAAAGATGTTTAGTCTGGTCCTCCAAATCCCTCATTGACCCCTGTTGGTGTCCGCTTGATAAGGTTTTAGAATACTTATTGGACCTTTCTGATGCTGGTCTGCAGTACTCCACAGGTTAGGTTTACTTGTGTGCTTTTTCAGCATACCACGAGCCCATCGATACCCCCTACTTGACTCAACTACCACTCTTTAAGAGGTTCCTTAAGGGCATCCTACCCACAAGGCCTCTGGGCAGGAAACCCATAGAGCCCCTGGTAACTTGTAAGCTGAAGTTTTTGACTTGGAAAACTTGTAGACTTCACCTCTACCTGCAGTTTCTGAAATTCATGCTTTGGTCACAGATCCTTCGTATACTGTTTTCCACAAAGACAAGGTCGTCCTTTGCACACTTCCCAAGTTCTTACCCAAACTGATATTGGACTTTCACTTAAATCAGCCTCTTGTTCTGCCTACATACTTTCCTGACTTCCAGAATGAAGGAGAACACAATCTTACTTTGAGAGGGTCCTTGGTAGGCAATAACCATTAGGACTGAGCCGCCAGGCGCTAGGCCCACATGGGAAACTTAGCTTGTAGTGTCTGGCGGGGGACCACCCACCCAGTGTCATGTGACTGACGTCGGGCCTGGCGCTATATAGTAGGCAGTCCCCATGCCCACCATCCAGTTCTTTCCCACAGTTGACCTGCCCACATCGGACTTCACGGAATGCTGCTGCTGTCGACCACCATTTTCGATAAGTATATACTTTTGAATTTTCTTAAAAAAATCCTGTAATTTGTCGTTGGATTGCATGTCTTCTCAAACTCCTTCCAAATCGCACAAGAACAAGTGCGCCTGCGGCAAACAGATTCCTGAGACAGACGACCATACCTCGTGTCTCCTGTGCTTTTCGCCTGACCACAGTACCGAAGATTGTGAGGCCTGCCAGAAGTTCAGCCAGGCCACGCGGAAATGCCATCAGCAAGCCTTGGAAGCCCACCTTCTCAAGCCCAAACTGGCTTCCATGGAGAAGTAGCTGCAGCAGGTGCAGAGCTCTTCATCTTCACTGGGAGGATCTTCTGGTTCCCACAAGGAGAAGCACTGGGACTGTGATCGGTCTCCTTCCAGACCGTGGCTCCCTCCAGAGATCGAGGTCGACGAGCGCGTTCCTCCAGCAAGGATTCCACTTCTCCAACCAAGGCTGTTCCTACCTCTTCGGGACAGCTCTTGGTCCCCTCGCCTAAGCTACTTACGATCCAGGCAGGAACCTCCGGGGATTCGGAGGCTTCCACCACTCTTAGGCCCTTCAGACCTTCCTGATCTAAGCAGAGTGGTTTGGCTGGTAAGTTGGACATCAGTTCTACTGACATCTGCACAGTCCCGGCGCTCATGTTGGGCTCCACCTCAGGGTCTGGCGTTAGTACTCTGGACCAACCCCCATTGCCGCTTCAGCCGCAGTCCAGGGAGGAGTCCCCCTATCGGGACACTCCTTCATCACATCCACTGGGCCCTTCCCACCTGGAACCGGAGGAGCTGCCGCCCGCTGACCAGATTGATCAGCCAATGCCAGGTGGCACTTTCCTGAACCCCCCCGCCCAGGACGTTCTGGCCAATCTTCCACCTGGATTGTCTCCTCAGTCCCAGAACCCAGATGCACCCATCAGCCCGGGAGGGCCAACACCGGAACCCCCCACAGGTCCATCACTGCCTCCCCCAGCTGATCCGTTGCTACCTCCCCCCGCAGGGCTACAGCCGGCTCCCCCGCAGCCTACTCCTCTGCAGCCTGGGCCATCTGGTGTCCCCTCGGGGCTGCTGCTGAGTCCCTTAGCCTCACCTTCGGGTCCTTCGCCAGGCTATCCGATGCTGAGGTACCCTATGCCAGGGTACCTGTCGCCAAGGTACCCAACACCAGGATATTCAACACCAGGTTATTGCACACCAGGATCCCCAACGACGAGGTATCTGACACTGGGTTACCCACTGCTGGGCCACCCGCCGGCCTTCTAGCTACCTACTCCCGCTGCTCCCCAGCCGCAGGTGGATTATGGGGCCCTTTTTCAGTCCTGGTGGAAAAGATCCAAGGTTCAACTTGTCTCTGAGTTAGACCAACATCAGCCATTCGCGGCCTCTACACTGGCCCGCCCGACTCCTACTTCTCTCTCTTTCTCTCTCTCTCTCTCTCTCTCCGGCTGAGACTCATCCCACCACTTCAGGCCACACATTGTCTGTGTCGACAGTGGAGGGCAGGAGGAGCGGAGCTACAGAACCTCAAGTGGAGATTCTAGGGATATGGATATGTTGTTCAATCCACACTTACTGGCAGGTTCCTTGCCACTTTAAATCTTGCTGGAAGGTCTTCAAGCTGGCTCCTCCCACCCACCCGGGTGATAAAACTCTCGGCTCCGCCCCATGACGCCAGATCTTCCTTACCACTTGGAAGCTCAGGTTCCCTCCTTTGCACTCTGTGTTTTAGGCCTGGATCCTAACTCGTTGGTTAAACCGAAACTTATATTAAAATTTACTAGACTTCGGTCTTTTTCTTCCTTCGCGGCTGCGATGGACAAGTTGACTCCCAGATTTCGGCAGTGCCCTTGTGGGCAGATGATGTCCCGGACTGATCTGCACTCCACATGCGTTTAGTGCCTTGGGCTCGATCACGATTCGCAGGCCTGTGAATTGTGCAAGTCCTTCACGGCCACGGTTCTTGAGGATCGCGCTGCCAGACTACATCTTGGGTGCCCCGAGAAACGTGGTCCTCTGATAAAGTCGAAGGAGGCCCATTGGGCGGTGTCCGCGGCTGCGGGCTCAGCTGAACAGCTTGAACAAATGATCGCCCTCGAGGAGGAGGCGGCCCAGGCCGCATCTTCTTCTTCCTTGGTCACGGCATTTATCCCGCTCTCTTTGGGCTCCTCCTACATGGCTTCATTCAAGGAGCTTTGTCAGTCCCTCTCCACTAAGGGAGAGGGGCCTTTGGGACATTCCTCTCGGTCCAAGAAGAAGGACTCTAAGGGTAAGTCCCACCGTCGACGTTCGTGGGAGCGAGAGAGATCCCCTTCCCCGGATAGTCGACACTCAACTTCGGTCGAGGTTGCGGCTAAGGTCGCTGGCTTCATGGTGTCCCAATCAGGTCAGCTGGCTGAGACACCCATTGACACAGTAGAGATTTTTCTCAACCCATCGGACGGGCTGTCGACTGGAGAAGCCGACAACCCTTCCTCACCGGTTCCCCCAGTGGAAACCGAGGACTTGCCTATGCCTCCTGTGCCGGAGTCCCCGGTTAAGGTCCCCGAACTGAGGGAGGAGCGGGTTTCCCCCGCTCCCTCCCAGACCCACCCTCGGAAACACCGAAGGTCTTGGTCTCGGTCTCGGTCTCGGACCTCTTCTCGGTCCAGCCAATCCCGCCGAGATCGGCGGTCTCGGTCTCGGCACCGAGGAAAGTGGTGGCGCCGCTCATCCTCGTCTTCGTCCTTTTCGGAGGATAGGCTCTGGCGCAAATTGCGTCTGCGCTATGAGGATCTGATGTGGCAGCAGCTTCTCTTGACCAGGAACAAGCCGACTCCATCGCCTTCCCCGGCCGTTAAGTGGCTGTCACCAGAGCGGCCGAAATAACCCCTCGTTGTCATTGGGGAGCCGAAGCCGGCACCAGTTGTTTGGCCGAAACCAGCTGCACCACCCATTGTGGTGGAACCCCCGCCCCCACAACCTAAAACTGGGGCACCGACCAAGGATTCTCGGTCGGGACAGGGGTTGCCCCATCGGTTTTCAGTCACCCCCACTCCTGATCGGCCTCGGCAAGTGGACGATGGCTCAGGCCCTCGGCAGCTGTTTGCAGACTCCTCGGAGTCTGACGATGATTCCTCGCTGTTCTCCAGCACCTCGACCTGGAGTCCATGGGTGGTCAGTCGGTGGACGAGAGCCAGTCCTCGTTCCTGGGAATGCTTTGGCTCATCTCAGAATCTACTGGGATGAAGCTCAACCCCGTTTCAAAGCGGGCCAAGTATCCATTCACAGAGATACTGGACTGAGGGGATTCCCCTACAGAGGTCTTTCCGGTGGCCGAATCCATTGCTGGCCCGGCTCTGGAGCTATGGCAGCGGCCAGCTTCTTGTCCAGCACCTTCGGCCAGAATGGCCAGAAAGTATGCTGTTCCCACCGGTTCACTGTCCGGATTCTCGGAGCTCCCCTCTGCGGACGGGCTGGTGATCAACAGTGTTTTCCGGCGGTCCAGAAATGCTCGGGACGTGGACAAGCCACTCGATAAAAGTCCAAGAAACTGGACTACTCCAGACGTAAAATCTATGCTGCATCCTCCTTAGGCCTTCGTCAGGCCAGTTCGGCCGTTCTGATGGCACACTTTTCCCACGCCCTTTTGGGCTCCCTGGATGAGGTGATTCCTCATCTCCCGGCTGACCTCCAGACTACGGTCATGCAGGTGCGGCATCATGGAAGGGCGGTGGCTAAGCAACAGCTCCAAACTGCTTTAGATATTGGAGACTCTTGTGCCTGGTCAGTAGCGGCCGCAGTGGCCATGCGCTGCAGAGCTTGGCTGCGGATCTTCACCTTCACGGCGGATACCCAGCACAATCTGGCAGACGTTCCCTTCCTGGGTACCGACTTGTTTGGTCCCGGGGTGGAGGGTCATCTGAAGAGGATCGAGAAGTCTAGTGCCACCTTGGACTCAGTCATGTCTGCCCAGAAGGACAAAGGCTGCCAGCAGCAGCGTAAGCCCTTTCGGCCTTCTGCTCCTACGGCAAATCCGGCCCAGCAACACCAGCATCAGGGCCAGCAGGCTTGCACTTGGCACCCCAAAGCCAAGCCTGCAGCTTCCTCCAGCAGGAAGCTGGGAGGGAAAAGGCCCAGGAGGCCCCTCGGCCGGTCCTTCCTCAAAGCCTGCCCAGTGACGGGTTGAGGGGTGTCGCCCCCAGTCTCATCACTCCTCCCTGGGTTCCCCCCATGGGGGGACGGCTCTGCCACTTCCTTTCCGCCTGGTCCACTATCATCATGGACCGCTGGGTACCGGAAGTTGTAGGAAAGGGTCTGCCTCTGGAATTTGAGCAGGCCCCACCCTATCGGGCCATCGCCCCACGGGGGGCTACGGGGTCCGTGGCCTCTCTGTCGGCTCGTTGAGCCGACATTTCCCTGCTTCTCCAGAAGGAGGTGATCAGGGAGGTGGCGTATCCTCCACCAGGCCCAGGGTTTGTGTCCAGGTATTTCCTGATCCCAAAACAGACAGGGGGGCTGGCCCCCCATTCTAGACCTACACGACCTGAACAAGTTCCTAAGGTCTTGAACCTTCAGGATGGTCACTCTGGCACACATCATTCCATCCTTGGAACAAGGCATGCGGTTCTGTTCTCTGGACCTCCAGGACGCGTTCTTTCACGTCCCAATCCGTCCGTCCCACCAGCGATTCCTCTGCTTCAGGGCAGAGGGGTCCCTTTTCGAGTTTCGGGCCATGCCCTTCGGCCTCTCTCCAGCTCCCAGGGTCTTCACCAAATGCATGGTAGTGGTGACAGCGTTCCTGCAGCGCCGAAGGGTCCAGGTGTACCCTTACCTGGATGACTGGCTGATTGCAGCCCCCTCCAGACCGGAGGTGGAGCGGTCCAGGGATCTGACCCTCCAGGTCTGCTTTCAGATTGGCCTCCTTATCAGCGAGGCCAAATCAGAACTCATGCCCATGCAGGTGATTCAGTTCATCGGGGCAGAGCTCGACTCTCTTCAAGCCAGAGCACGGCTCCCGGCGACAGAGCCGAGGTTCTTTCCTCCTTTGCCCAGTCATTTCTGGTTGGGCATTGCGCCCTGCCCGGGACTTCCTGCACCTCCTGGGCCTCATGGCGACCTGCACCAGCGTGGTCCGCTGGGCCCGTTGGCACGTGTCCCCTACAATGGGGAGTGGCCCGCCAATGGTCGCGGCGCTCCGGCCCTCTGGACCAGCCAGTGACTGACCCAGGAGATGTGGAATGCTGTCCAGTGGTGGATCGTTCCAGCTCATCTGCAGGAGGGTATCCCATTTGTCCGCCCCGAGCCGATGGTCACTCTAACGATCGACGCCTCTCTGATGGGTTGGGGTGCCCATCTGGGGGAGCTCAGAGCACATGGCCTCTGGTCCCCTCAGGAGTCTCGATGCCACATCAACCTGCTGGAGCTTTGAGCGGTCCGACTAGCCCTCACCACCTACACTCTATTTGTACGGGGTCAAGCGGTTCAGGTCCAGACGGACAGTACCATGACCATGTACTACCTAAACCGCCAGGGCGAGATGCGCTCCTTGCCCCTGTGCAAGGAAGCTCTCTGCACTTGGTCTCTCTTGAGCAGACTGGAGGCAGATCTCCTAACCATCCATGTGGCAGGAGCCTCCAATACTCTAGCCGATGCCCTAAGCTGGATAGGTGCTGCATCTCATGAGTGGTCTCTCCTGCCGCAGGTAGTACACGATCAGTTCTCCCACTGGGCCACACCTCAGGTGGACCTGTTTGCCTCCAGGGAGAATGCGAAGCTGAGGCTGTTTCATGCCTGCCCCCCTCAGCAGGGCTCTCTGCAGGGAGATGCCTTCTCGAGGCCATGGACCCGGGGCCTCTTATACGCATTTCCCTTGATCCACAAGGTGATTCTCAAGGCGAGGAGGGACAAGGCGCAGGTGATTCTGATAGCCCCAGACTGGCCCCGCCAGTTCTGGTATCCAGATCTCCTCAGCCTCAGCTTCAGGCTCCCGAGGCGGCTCCCAGCCCACCCGGACCTGATCTCAGTCAACCAGGGGAAGGTTCTCCACCCGGGTCTTCAATCCCTGTACCTGACGGCCTGGTTCCTGAGTGGCTAGAGTTCCAGGCCTTGGGTATTTCCGACGAGGTCCTCAACGTTGTTGAGGCATCCTGTAAAGAGTCGACCAGGAAATGCTACGCCTTCAAATGGAAGAGATTCTCCATTTGGTGTCAGGATAAGGGGTTGGACCCTTCCTCCTGTTCCTTGGCCAGCATTCTGGACTACCTGTGGTCCCTTTCTCAGCTAGGACTTCGGTCGTCGACCCTTAAGGTGCACCTGGCAGCCATCTCTGCTCACCGGGCGCGGGCCAGAAAGCAGTCGGTGGCGCAGAAGAAGGCGGTCGGGCACTTTTTCAAAGGCCTTGATCACATATCTCCTCCGGTTCGAGAACCTCCACCTCCGTGGGATCTACTGCTGGTATTGGCTAGCTCATAGGCAAGCCATTCGAACCGATGCACAGGTGTGACATCTCTCACCTGTCGTGGAAGACCACCTTCTTGGTGGCTATCACGTCAGCCAGAAGGATGGGAGAGCTCCAGGCGCTTTCCATCGAGTCTCCCTATCTGGTCTTCCACAGGGACAAGGTTGTCCTGCGCCACCACCCGAAATTCCTTCCAGGTGTTGATTCTGCCGGTGTTTTACCCCAGTCACACCTCGGAGACCGACTATAGGCTTCATACTTTGGACCCTAGAAGAGCGCTCTCTTATTATAAGGAGCGGATGGCTGAAGTTCGGGGAGAGGTTCACCAGCTGTTTGCCACCTACGCTGAAATCGCACCTGGCAGACCTGCAGCCAAGTGGACGATAGGCAGGTGGGTCACCTCCTGCATAGATCTCTGCTATAGGTTGGCAGGCATGGAGCCTCCCAAAGGAATAAGAGCTCATGCTACCCGCCATACCACTGCATCAGTGGCTGCTTCCAGGGACGTCTCTATCCAGGAAATCTGCAAAGCTGCTTCCTGGAAGTTAGCACACACCTTCATTACCCACTACCACATCGACCTTGAGTCACACTGGGATGCTGGTTTTGGGACCTCAGTTCTCCAGTCTTTGTTTCCTAAGTAGGGGGTGTGCGCCTTGCCTCCCTCCTCCCAGAGAACTGCTAGGAGTCTGCCAGTAAGTGTGGATTGAACAACATATTCATGTCCCTAGAAATACAGGTTACTCGCTTGTAACAGGAGTTCTAGGAATGGTATATGTTGTTCATCCACACAACCCACCCGACCTCCCCAGCTTCGACGCACAACCTGGCTTCCAGCAGGCTAGATCTGGCGTCATCGGGCGGAGCCGAGAGTTTTATCACCTGGGTGGGTGGGAGGAGCCAGCTTGAAGACCTTCCGGCAAGATTTAAAGCGGTAAGAAACCTGCCAGTAAGTGTGGAAGAACAACATATACCATTCCTAGAACTCCTGTTACAGGTGAGTAAACTGTATTTCCCCGCCATCAGTCTCTGTCTCCGGATGGGATCCCTTCATCAGATTCGGAGTCTGATTCATCTTCCTCAGCCTCAGGCTTTGAATCCCCTCCGCTGGAGGCCCCTAAACCCAATGGGACTCCCAAGTCTCCCCCAGGCGGACCCTTCCTTTATGGAAGTCCTCAGGAAAATACAGGCCAACAGTTGGAAGACCGAGGACCAAGATCCTCAGCGTAGAAGACTGGCGGAGCACCTCGATTTACCAGAGCGGACTCCTCTCCTCATTGCCATTTAGCCACCACTATTGGCAGCAACTGTCATCTGTAGGAGCTATTGCTAAGAAGGCGGACAGATTATACCACACTCCGGAGGGTAAAGACCACCTCAGTGCCCACTTTAAAGCTGATTCACTGGTCATTAATGCGGCTTACGACCACTGTACTAAGCTTAAGCACATGAGCACCTCCCCTCCAGATAAGGAGTTGAGGCAACTGGACCAGTATGGATGTAAAGTTTATTTATCCTTCACGTTGGCACTGAGGGCTCTGAATTATGTTGCCCACATGGTGTGTTACCAGAAAACTGTCCTGGGCCAGCTCAGATCTGAGTTCGACGCCTTACCAGATTCTGAGGCCAAGACCAAGACTGAGCAAATGGTTAGGATGGCAGAGATCAACTGTCGTCATATCTTATGAGCGACCTAGACACCATCGATACTTCTGCTGACAGCACAGCGATGGCTGGCTGTTTATGTAGACACTCCTGGCTGCGGGTGTCCGGATTCGCCCAAGATGTTCAAACCTTCATTCTGTACGCTCCCTTTCAAGGCTCGGTTCTCTTTGGAGGGGACATCAAGTATATACTGACCAAATTGCAAGAGAGTGTGAAAGCCCTCAGCTCTGTGTAATCCCTGTACCGACCCAATACTAAGCCCCGGCAGCCTTTTCGTTGCCAGCAAAGGTGTCAGACAAGGCTACAGCCTGCCAAGCCTCAGGGCAAACAGGCTCCCTCCGCAGGCCCAACCCCCCAAACCAAGTCTCAGAGGGCCTCCAAGGGGGCACTTTTGAACCCTTCTTCCACCTCTTGACTCACGGACCACCCACCCCTAGTTCTGGAGGAGCCAGTAGGGAGCAGATTTGCCAGTCACCTACCCAGATGGGAGGTGTCATGGCAGACTTGTGGGTCCTTCATCTCATAGCTCAAGGTCACACATTGGAATTTGAAGAGAGACTGCCGGAAAATCCCCCAGGTCACTCTTATTACCTGAAAGGTCGTATCCCGCTCATCAGAAAAGAGATTGAGGCTCTGCTGGAAAAGTCAGCCATAGAGCCTGTTCCTCAGGGCCAAGCCAGAAGGGGATATTACTCCCACTTCTTCCTAGTGCCCAAAAAGACGGGAGACCTTCATCCAATACTGGACCTCAGTGCGCTCAATCTTACGTAGAGTACAAGAGATTCCGCATGCAAACTCTCCCAGGTTTATTGCCACTGCTTCAACAGGGACACTGGCTCTGCGATCTGAATATGCAGGATGCGTGTCTGCATGTCCCTGTCTTCCTCGCCTACTACTGCTTCCTCAGGTTTTCCTTCCAGGGGGAGCATTTTCAGTTCAAAGCCCTCCCCTTTGGCCTTTCCTTGTCACACAGGGTGTTTTCCAAGTGCCTAGCAGTGGTGGCTGCAGGTTTGTGAAGCCAGGGTCATTATGTGTTCCCGTACCTCGATGACTGGCTCCTGTTGGCCCTGTCAAGGGACAGCCTGGAGGCCTCTCTGTCAGCTACCGTGACTCTGTTCCACCAAGTGGGAGCTGTTGTGAACTACACCAAGTCTCATCTAACACCTTCACAGCACCTCCAGTTCATTGGAGCAGTGCTTGACGCAGCCCAGGGTCAAGCCTTTCTCCCCTTGGACAGGGCTGAAACGCTGCAGATGCGGGTCAGGCAGGTAGCCTCCATGGTCAGGTCCATCTTATGCCTCATAGGCCTTATGGCAGCAGCTGTTCCCACTGTTCCTCTAGCCAAACTCTACATGCGTGTCATGCAGTGGATGCTTCGAGTGCAGTGGGACCAGAAGTCGGACAACCTGGACCACAGGGTCCTGGTCTCCAACCCCATGAGACAGGATCTCCTCTTATGACAGGATCTAAAAAAAATCTCTGCTGGGGTGTGGGGTTCCCTTTCTAGTCTCCCCCTCCGGACCAGACCATGACAACGGATGCATCTGGTCAGGGCTGGGGTGCTCACTTAGGGAATCGCAGGACCCAGGGATCCTGGTCTCAACAGGAACTCTACTTATACATCAATGTGCTGGAGATGCACACGATTTTGTATGCCCTTCAGGCCTTTCAGCCCCTTCTCCTTCCAGGCTCACTGCTGGTTCAGTTGGACAACGTGTGTGTAGTCTGGTACATCAACAAGCAAGGAGGCACACGGTCATACCCCGTATGCAGGAAGGCTATGCGTGTTTGGAATTGGGCAGTTCAGCACTGCCTTCAGCTCACAGCAGTGCATCTCTTGGGCATCTAAAACATCCTAGCAGACACTCTCAGCCGCACTCTGGCAACGGCACACGGATGGGAACTGAGGCATTCAGTGTCCAAAGACATCTTCGAACTTTGGGGTCACCCAGATGTAGATCTGTTCGCCTCCCCATACAACATAAAACTACCCAGTTTTTGCTCACTCATTCCCAGGCCTGGTGTTTTTTGGTGAGGCACGCTGTCTTTTTGCTGGACAGAAAGGTTCTTGTACACCTTTCCTCCCTTCCCACTGCTGTAGAGGGTGCTGCTCAAGCTGCAGGTGGAGGGGCTCACGTGGTTCTGATAGCCTCATATTGGACATGCCAGGTTTGGTTCCCTCTGCTCCAGCAGTTGATAGTGGAGCCTCTGGTTCTTCTACCCCTCTGCCGTGACCTCCTGACCCAGGAGCGGGGCACCCTGGTTCACCCAGGTCTCAGATCCCTTCATGCGTGGCACCTTCTGACATAGTAGCCTCACGCTTTGGTATTTCTTCCAGGGCGCTCAGGTTCTTGTGGAGGCCAAAATGCCATGCACGAGAACCACGTTGCTATGAAGTGGAAGAGATTCTCTATCTGGGAAAACTCTAAGGGTTGGGACCTCTTTGCTTGCCCTGTCCCACAGGTCATGGAGTACCTCTTGCATCTCTCTGACCTGGGACTCAGCTGTTCCTCACTGAAGGTACACTTGTCTGCCATTTCCACCTACTGTCCTCCGATAGAAGGCGAGACCTTGACTCAGTAGGACGTTTCTCGCACTTTCCTTAAGGATATCCTCCACATGAAACCCCTAGTCAGGACCCTGTTCCTCCATGGGATCTGAACTTCATACTTGAGAAATTCACTTTGCCTCCCTTTAAACCGGCCGCAAGTTGCAACCTGCGCTACCTATCTTGGAAAGTGCTGTTTTTAGTTGCCATTACCTCTGCTCAAAGGATTTCCGAGCTTCAAGCCCTTATGTTTAAAGAGCCCTATTAAATTTTTCACAGAGTTCTGCATACAGATCCTGAGATCTTGCTTCAAGAGTCAGCTCTTGCAGCAGGTAACACATATAGGACTGTAGCCGCCTGGCGACAGGACCCCACGGCAAACTTCTAATCGGCAGTACCAAGCGGGGACCGGCCCTCTCAACATCGGTCCACCCCCGATGTCCCACGTGGTATAAAAGGCGGCGGTCCCCAGCATGCCCCAGTGCTTTCCCACCATCGACAGTGCATTCATTGAATCCACGGCCTGACGTTCGCCAGTTAGAACTTCAAAACTCTTTCGATCTTTTTTTCGGATTCATTCTGTTGTTTTCACTGTGTCTGCATGTCTTCATCCCCACCTAGGCACACGAACAAGTGCACCTGTGGGAAGCAGATACCTGCCAAGGACGGCCACGTGGCCTGTGTTTTCTGTCTGGGCTCAGACCATGACACCAAGGCCTGCCAGTTTTGCCAATCTTTCTACAGCAGGACGTGCATCCGTCGGCATAAGTTGTTTCAGGCCTTACTTACCCAGCAACAGTTGGCCGCCCTGCACAAAGGATCCTCCACGGAGCAGGAGTCTTCACACCGCAAACATTCCAAAAAACATAAGGAAAAAGATAGAGAAAGGGAGAGGTCTCTCTCTCTAGAGGTCCAGATCCTCCGGGTCTCAGTCGACCTCCCACTCAGTCTTCAGCCCGCGAGTCCCGGCTCATGGTACTAAAGTCCGCAGCCATCTCGGACAGGTCGGGTTCCCAGGGCAAGTCACAGGCTCCTGGGCCAGGCGCCAAGGAGAAGACACCAGTGCCTTCAGGCCCGACGTTCCAGCCTATAAAAATCCAGCCTCCGGACCAGATTACGGACCGTACTTCAAAAGGTAAGTCCTCTCACGCCTCCCAGTCGGCCTCCTTGTGTAGCACTGACTCCCGGGACAAGGCTAAGTCTGTAGGTTCTTCTGCTGGGGAGATCCTCTTCTCTTCCTCCAAAACATGCTCAGAAGTCAGGCGATAAACGCCCTACACAGACTTCTGACTGGCACGGCTCAGATAGACCTAAACCTGCCTAGGACTCGCACTGACGTCGGTCCTCGGATGGCAAGTTCAAGGAACCCCGCACGCTGATTCCTCCGCCAAGATCACCATCACCGCTGATGCCCCCACCTCTGACAGATGACACCACGGCCCCCTGAGGACCTTATGACGGACCCTGGCATACCTTCAGGGCCCAACACGGCCAGGACGCTCCATCGTCGCCTGTCCACACACCGATGCCAGATAGACCTGACATTAGTACTGGCGCTGGTATTGCCCCGGATACAACGCCAGCTGCACCTGTGGACTCTCCTAAAGCTGAACATGTCCCATGTGAAGGACTTGTTCTCCCATTGGTGGGAGACAGTTAAATCTGATCTTGTGCCACCTAAGCCCCAGTCTTCCACACCCGTGGAACCTGATTTGGGCAAGGCTCTGGACCCTCCTCTGGATCAGAATGTTATCCCACCCCCACCCCGGCTGAGAGGGGTCGGGACAACCACCCTTCCTCCCATGGTAGGCCAAGGAAGAGGGTGGCAAAGAAAAAACACCAAAGATCCAGATCTAGGAGCTCAAGCTCTTCTAGCTCCTCTAGTGGGAGGCATCATAAAAAGAGGAGGCACCAGTCGCCTTATGAGTCTTCCTCCGACTACCAAACGTCGGACTACTTGGAGTCACCCTTTGATGAGTCTCCCCCCAGGGACCCTGAGGATACTCCTAAACCTCCTCCAGATTACCCTTCCTTTATGGAGGTCATGCGCCATATCCAGTCCAACATGGGATGGAACACAGAGGACCTTGACCCTGAGCGTATGCCGCTTGCCAAATACCTCAGACAAAAAGACCCAAAACCAGCGGTCATCCCACCCATGATGGACACCTTTCAGGACGTGACTCAGGCCACCTGGAGACGTCCCTGTTCATCTATGGCCATCCCCAGAAAGGCCGACCATTTGTACAGGGCACCTAAAGACCATCCCTTCTTGGCTGAGCACCCATCCGCAGCCTCTGTGTTCATCTCAGTGGCTCACGACCGTTTGCAGAGGCCCAAACACCTGAGCACCCAGCCTCCTGACAGAGAGTCTAAGTAGCTGGATTATATAGGCAGGAAAGTGTACACACCTGCCACCTGCAGTGTCAGAAATCTCAACTTTCTGGCACACATGGTCCAGTTCCAGAATGCCCTTTGGGAACAAGGGTTAGACATCGTTCAGGGTATGCCTGACTGCCCCAGAGGGCAGAACTCACCAAACTGCTTCAAACAGGGTCAGACGTAGGCACTCATGTCCTACACTCTGCCTGTGACTCTGCGGACACTGCAGTTAGGGCTGCTACCATGGGCATTTGCCTACATTGCTACTTTTGGCTTAAGGTTTCAGGATTCGCTCCAGACGTCCAATCCAACATACTGGATTTACCCTTTAAAGGCTCCATCCTCTTTGTCGAGGATACACAGACCACTATTAACAGATTACAGGACTCCGGGAAGGCCGTCCGCTCCGTGCTGTCCATGTACCGCCCGAAACAGAGACAATTTCGACGGTCTCGTTTTTGTGGAGGAGGGGGCAACCAACAACAGCATAACATCCCCGTTACCAGAACAGACAGCCTAAACGGGGTGGCTGTAGTCGACATGGCAGCCGCAGAGTAGCTGCTGGCAGCACTGCTTGACAACCTAAAACCTATTCAGCCCCTCAACTGCCTGATGCCACAGGTGAACCCCTTCCCAGGAAATTCTGCCAGGGAGGAGGTGGAAGGCCGCTTCTCTCTCTCTCTCTCTCTCTCTCTGTGCAACAGCCTGGAGAAAAGTGACCTCTGACCAGTGGGTTCTCGAGCTCATAGAGAACGGGCACTCTGTTGAGTTCGTCAACATCCCACCAGACAGGCCCCTACCCCCATCCCGCTATTCCAGGGAACACGAGGTCTGATCCAACAGGAAATACAAGCCCTGCTCTCCAAAAAGGCCATAGAGCCTGTTCCTCCAGGCCAGCGGGGAACAGGGTTCTATTCTCATTTCTTCCTGGTCCTGAAGAAGTCAGGGGACTTGAGGCCAGTTCTCGACCTCAGCAATCTCAACCTGTAGGTCGAGTACAAGAAATTCCGGATGGTCATCCTGCAGAGCCTACTTCCTATGGTCAGGCAGGGTGACTGGCTAGCGTCCCTGGACATGCAGGATGCCTACCTCCGCATTCGGATAGCAAAATATCACAGGAAATACTGTACCTCCGGTTCTCCTTCTGGGGCAGACATTTCCAATTCGGGGCTCTGCCCTTTCGCTTCTCCTTGGCTCTGAGGGTGTTCATGAAGTGCCTCGGGGTGGTGGCTGCAGCACTTCGAAGGATGGGGCACTATGTGTTCCCTTACCTAGACGATTGGCTTTTCAGAGCTCAATCCAGAGAACGCCTGCAGTCGGCCATTCTGGACACCTGCAGTCTCTTCTGGAGGCTGGAGATCACCATCAACATGGTGAAGTCGTCCCTGACCCCTGTGCAGTAGCTGCCGTTCATAGGGGCAGTTCTCGACACTGTCAGAGGAAGGGTTTACCTGCCACCGGACAGGGCAGACCACCTCCAGTCCCTTCAGAACAGGTTTATTCAGCATCCGTGGTGCCGGCAAGACTTTGGCTCCAACTGCTGGGCCACTTGGCAGCATCTGTTGTCACTGTTCCCTTTGCGAGGCTCAGAATGAGAACCATCCAGTGGACTCTTCAGGTCCAGTGGGATCAGACTTGGGACAACCTAGATCTCCCAGTTGCGGTGACACGGCCCATTCACCTGGAATTAACCTGGTGGATGACCTCTCCTCTTTTACAGGAAGGAATCCCATTCCAGAAGGAAGTTCCCACACAGATTCTTACCACAGATGTCTCAACCTCGGAATGGGGGGGCTCACCACGGGGTTCACAGGACACAGGGTTCCTGGTCTGCGACAGAGGAGGTCCTGCACATCAATGTCCTGGAAATGAGAGCCGTTCTCTACGTACTTCAGGCCTTGAACATGGCACTCCACCCTGGACATCTTCTGATTCAGACGGACAACAAACAAGGAGGCACGTGCTCATATCCCCTTTGCAGGGAGACCATGAGGGTGTGGGATTGGGCCATTGCCCACCAAATCTCCATTTCGACGGTCCACATCCCAGGAGTGCCGAACACTCTAGCAGATGCCCTCAGTCGTACAAGGTCGAGGGATCACGAATGGTCGCTCCTCCAGTCTGTGGTCGACGCACTATTCGCCACGTGCGGAACCCCTGAATTGGACCTGTTTGCCTCAGCCACCAAAGCAAAACTGCCCAGTTTTTGCTCGTTAGATCCCAAGCCTGGTGCTTTATGGCAAGACACATCCCTCTCCTGGAAGGGGAGGTTTCTTTACGCTTTCCCGCAATTCCCGCTCCTTCAAAGGGCACTCCTCAAGGTGGAGACGGAGGGAACCACTATGATCCTCATAGCTCCTCTGTGGCCCCAACAAATTTGGTTTCCTCTATTGCAACAGCTTGCTGTGGCTCCTCCAGTTGTGCTTCCTCTGAGCTCTCACTTACTTTCCCAGGACAACGGGACCTTAGTTCATCCAAACTTGCGATCCCTGCATCTTCGTGCATGGCTCCTGAGAACCTAGTCAAAGTTTGTTTCGGAGTTTCGGACAAGATCGCTGAAGTCCTGGTGGATGCTAGAAAACCCTCCACAAGAGTCACTTATTCTACGAAGTGGAAACGCTTCTGCTTGTGGGCCATGGCATGTTGTCTGGATCCCTTGGCCTGTCCGGTCAATATTCTGTTGGAATACCTGTTATCCCTTTCAGAGTCAGGTCTTAGTTACTCCTCCATTAAGGTATACCTGGCTGCTCTTTCTGCCTACCACACTCCTGTCCTTGGCAGAACAGTGGCTCAATTGGAGGTTACCTGTACCTTCCATAGAGGCATCCTCCATATAAAGCCTCCCATTAAGGATCCTGTTCCCCCTTGGGATTTTCTCTTCATTTTGGAGAAGCTCACCCTTACCCCCCCTTTGAACCTGCCACAGATTGTGAGCTACAATTTGTGTCTTGGAAGACTGTTTTTTTCGTTGCCGTTACTTCTGTTCAAAGAATTTCTGAGCTCCAGGCTCTGATGTGTAAAGAGCCTTATTTGATTTTCCACAAAGACAGGGTGGCTTTACGTACAAATCCTGAGTTCGTTCCCAAGGTGGTTTCAGAAATGACATTAAACCAGGACGTTCAACTTTCGGTTTATTATCCTAACCATTCCAATAAGGGTCAGGCTCTTCACACTTTGGACGTTCATTGCGCCTTGCGATATTACCTGTCCAGAACCAGGGGGAGCAGAAAATCTGATCAACTTTTTGTTTCCTTTGCCTCTCAGTCTTTAGGTTCCCTGTAGGCAAGCAGACCCTTTCGCATTGGCTGGTGCATTGCATCACTTACTGCTACCAGAAATACGAGAAACCCCTATTGAGATCGATATGGGGTCATTCAACGAGGTGCCGCTGCCTCTTTTGCAGCTCTGAAGAATGTCTCCGCTCCGGACATATGCGCAGCGGCCATATGGCATACAGTCCACACATTCATCAAGCACTACAGCCTGGATATGGCATCAAGGCGTAGAGCAGGATTTGGCCTGGCTGTGCTGCAGGGTCTTATCTCAGAAAGGGGTCCCTTCCTTCCCTTTCTTCCCTTCTCCTTCCACCCAGGATAGTTGTCTTAAGTTTATGCTGCTTGGGACTCAGTCCTATATGTGTTGACTGCTGAAAGAGCTGACTCTTGAAATAAGATAGTACAGTTACATAAGAACTTACCATAACAGTAGATCTTCAAGAGAAGCTCTTGCAGAAGGTATACTTCCCTCCCTCCTTCCCCCTGGAGATATCCTGTTGCATGCGAGTCCTATCCATTATTGCTGGAAGAGAAAGTGCCTTTTCACAAATCTTCTGCAATGTTTTTTGTCGCAGATCTGACTGCCATTGTTTCTGGCGGTGCAAGAACTGTGGCATGCTGGGGACCACCCCCTTTTATACCACATGGGACATCGGGGGCAGGCCGACATCGGAAGGGGCAGTCCCCACTTAGTACTGCTGATTAGAAGTTTGCCGTGGGGTCCTGTTCCGGGGCAGCTACAGTACTATATATCTTACCTGCTGCAAGAGCTTCTCTTGAAGATCTACTGTTACGGTAAGTTCTTATGTAACTGTACTTTTTTACCAAAGGTGGTTTCTGAGTTTACCTTGAATCAGACCATACACTTGCCAGTGTATTACCCTGAGCATTCAAATCAAGGGGAGGCTATTCTGCACACTTTGGACGTGAACAGAATTTTATGTTCTAACCCTAGGAATCACTCATTATGATTAAACGAATGCAGTCAGCCTCCCGTGTTGGACTGCCCGAAGAGAAGGAATTATATGCAAATGATGGAACTCTCAATTGGCTCATGTCACTTTCAAACTGCTGCCCTAGCAACTGTTGCACTCTGAATGCTTCAGATTCTTTACTCCGCCTGCCTAGTGAAGACGTCCCAGAGAGCTCTCCTTCAACCTCTTCAAAACCTGATTATCTGTTTGATAAGTAGTGTTTTTACTTTATTTTTCAGCTTACTGCCTTAGTTTTAGTTTATTTTAAAGTTTGTGTAAAATGTATTGTATTTAGCGGCTCCTTTCACGGTTCCTTGGAACCGAGGGTTCCGCTATTTCTAGTGAGGGTTTTTTCGTTTGTATTTGTCATTTTTTTGCGGTAGGTTTGTAACCGCATATATATATATATTTTTTTTGTTATGAGTTTTCTCTCCCCACTGCCAGCTGTCTCAGGAGGGCGTCCCCAGCCCGTCCCCGGTGTCTACCAGCGACGCTGACCTGACCCCAGGGCTGCCCCCTCTGGAGTGGGTCGGCGGGGGGACCCCAACTCCCCACCGGTTCGATATAGCTGCCAGCGCTGTGGCTAGCCGGGGCGGAGCCTGTGAGGCGCCCGCCATCTTGCACGGGAGTCTATTTTCCTCCAGTTTTTCTCCCTAGGAGTTGGGACCTGCAATGTCGCCAGTAGAGGGGACGCATGCGCTTCCGCTGCGCTAGGCGTCCAGGCATCTGGCCCGACTCTTCCAGCTTTGTGGTACGGCGCGGTCCTCCAGCCTCCGCCAGGGGCAACAAGCTACCGACCATCAGGAATCTCCCGGAGAAGGAGAGCAGTCCATCGGATGCTCAGTCCTTCTCCACCCCTGCCGACGGCCCGTGCTTTTTCCCGAACATGGGTCGCCAGCGTAGCGCGAGGTAAGGCGCCAACGCCTCAGCCCTCAGCGCCACCAGGCCGCCAACCGCATATAATTATTTAAAATTTTATACAGGATTTCTTAGTCTTTCTGTCAGGAACCGAGTAGCACTCGGTTCCCGGAACCATTAGCGGTTGTTTATATTTAGTGTATTCGGTTCCCAGGAACCGATAATTTGTCTTATTTTATTTAATGATTCCTGATCAATGTCAGAGGATCCTACTGTTAAGCCTAAAAAATACACAGGACCCACTGGTTTTAAATTGTGTGAGTCTTGTGGTCAGATAATAGCCAAAGCAGACAGGCATTCTTTGCGTATTTTTTGCCTGGGTACTAGCCATATCTTTGCAAATTATGACATTTGTAGAACTTTTTGCCCTAAGACTCTTAAGAAAAGGTCAAAAATATTAGAAGAAATGGCCTCTGCTTCTTCTGTTACTGGTGAAACTAGTTCCTCCACTTCTGGCACAAGAAAGGATGGAGGTGAAGCTAAGAATCCTGAGAAAGGATCAGATAAAGTTGAGCAGGGCAAGTTAAAAAGGCCAGTGGACACAAGGCTCTGAACCTGTGCCAATGAAGAAAAAATGTAAAGAGAAGCATGTCACTGCGCCCTACAGCCGAGAAGGCTAAGGAGCTCCCAGCTGGCAAAACTGGTATGCCCTCGGCTGAGGACATTGCCAAGGCCTTACAGGTCTTGCAAGCACTGCAAGCTGCAGTCCCAGTTCCAGTACCGACTGCCCCGGTTCCTGTACCGGTTCCACCCCCTCAGGAGCCACTGGCTTCCTTTCCTGAGGAGGAGGATGATGATTTTGAGGAAGAACAGACAGACCCTGAGGTTTGTCCAGAACAGGAGTTCGGTCCCCCCCCGCCGGAGTCCGGAGGATCATTCCTCACACTATGCTTTTGTGAAAAGCATGGTAGAAACACTTAACCTTCCTCTGCAGGAGACAGAGGAGGATGTGGAGGAAGTAGAATTCTTGGATATGATTGGGTTAACCCCAGCAAAACGTTTATTACTGCCTATGCATAAGTCCTTAAAAAAGGTAGCAATGCAAGTATTTCAAACTCCAGATTCTATTCCAGGAGTTGATAAAAAAGCTGATAAGAAATATCAACTTGATAGAACAGCAGCTGATTTTCTGTTCAGCCACCCTGACCCTGAAGGGGTTGTGCAGGATGCTGCTTACGACAAAACCAGAATTCCCTTGGCTACCCATCCCCCTAATAAGGATTCCTGGAAGATGGACACAATGGGGAAGAAAGGGTATATGGCTGCTTCCCTCATTCTTAGACAGGCCAATTATATGGCTGATGCAGTACAATACCAGAAGGCACTCTGGAATGCAGTGCTAGCTCTGGCAGACAAAGTGCCTGGTGAGGTAGCAGTGGACTTGCAGGATACAGCAAGGGCTGCTTTAGATGCCACAAAATATCAGTTTCATGTGGCTGTGGATACTAATGACTCAGCAGCCAGGTTGATGGCACTTTCTGTCTCCCTTAGAAGATTTGCCTGCCTCAGGACCACAAACCTGACCATTGATACCCAGGCTAAAGCTTTGGACTTTCCTTTTGAGAAAAATTCTCTGTTTGGTGATAAAACAGAGGCCTATATGAAGAAGGAAGAGGAATATAAGGCCACCTACAGAAGCAATTCTAAGGATGGGCCTTCCTCATCCTATAGGTCCCAGACCAGGGGAGGCAGGGGTAGGGGATCCTACTGCAGACCTTTTTTTCCAAGCTCAGGCCTCTCAGCTGCAACAACAGCCTAGAAGGTACTTCCAAGGAGGGGGAAGGAGAACTATGAGGAGAGTTTCTCCTTCCCCAGTGATTCAGGCACAGCCCACTCAGAACCCCTGACGGGCTAGTACAGGTCGCATCCCCTTCCAAAAATCCGCCAGTGGGTGGCAGACTGGCTCATTTTCTCCAGTATTGGTACACCATCACCACAGACAAGTGGGTTCTGGAGGTGGTGAGCCAGGGTTTAGCACTCAGCTTCAAATCCCTTCCCAAGCTGAGAGCAAGAACATTTGCACCGGTCACATCTGCAAACAGGATATTGCTGGATGCAGAAGTAAAACATCAGCTAGCCATCAAGGCAGTGGAGCCCTGTGCCCCTAAACCAGCGGGGCAAAGGCTTCTACTCCAGATACTTCCTTACAAAGAAGAAAATTGGGGATTGGCGACCTATCCTGGATTTAAGACTTCTAAACAGACATATTCTGAAACCAAAATTCAGAATGGTCACTCTTGCTCTGATCATACCCACTTTACAAAAGGGAGACTGGCTAGCCTCCCTTGACTTAAAAGACGCTTATTTTTACATCCCCATCAGACCTTCTTACAGAAAGTATCTGAGGTTCATATTGGCCTCGGGCCGTTATCAGTCTGCAGCCCTTCCTTTTGGCCTGACTTCTGCACCAAGGGCATTCACAAAGTGTTTGGCTGTGGTAGTGGAGTTTCCGTGAAAACAAGGAGTATCAGTCTTTCCTACCTGGACGACTGGTTAGTGGTGGGTCCATCTCTACATCTGGCAGAGCAGGCCTTGGCACTAACAAAGTCTACTCTAGAGTCCCTGGGTTTCCTCATAAACGAGCAGAAGTCTCAGCAAGCACCAGTTCAGGTGCTCGAGTTCATTGGAGCAGAACTGAACACCAGTCTGGGCAGAGCTTTCTTGCCACAGGACAGGGAAAACAGTATTTTACGAATTGCAAACTATTTGTACCAGGAAAACCCAAACGAGCTAGAGATTTCCTCAGGCTTTTGGGCCACATGGCAGTTGCCACCACAGTGGTACTGGGATCCAGATTCCAAATGTGGGACATTCAGTTCCACCTGAGACAGTACTGATCACAGAGGACAGACCCTCTGTCCAAGTTGGTGCCAGTCACACACACACACACTCCTACAGGCACTGCAGTGGTGGCTGGATGAACAAAACCTTTGGGTAGGGGTTCCTTTCACAAAGGATCAACCTTCCTTGGTTCTTACAACAGACGCATCCCTTCTGGGTTGGGGAGCACACGTTGGATTATACAGCAAGTGGCACATGGTCTACTCAAGAATCCATGTTGCACATAAATCTTCTGGAGCTCAGAGCAATGTACCTAGCCCTGCAGGCATTTGCTCCACATCTTCAAAACAAAGTGGTGCAGGTCAGAACAGACAACACCACTACTATGTATTACATGAACAAACAGGGAGGAACCAGGTCAGCCCCACTGTGCACAGAAGCAATGAGGCTGTGATCCCTGGCCTACTCCATGAAGGTATCCCTTTCAGCCATACATCTTCCAGGAAAGGACAATGTACTGGCAGACTCCTTCAGCAGAATAAGGCAGGATCACCATGAGTGGTGTCTGAATCCTCCAATCCTCAGTTCAGTTTTCAGGTGTTGAGGCACTCCAGAGATGGATCTCTTCACCTCTGCAGAAAATCACCAGCTGCCAGTTTATTGCTGCAGGTCTCCTTTCAGGGGCACACTACCCCTGGAAGCATTGGCACTGGATTGGATAGGGAAGTTTCTGTATGCCTTCCCTCCTTTCCCACTGATATTCAGGGCCTTACTGAAATTGAGATACCAATCAGCAAGAATGATACTGGTGGCACCAGATTGGGCAAGGCAGCACTGGTATTCGCTTCTGTTGACTCTGTCAGTGGTACCTCCAATATATCTGCCCAGGAAGCTCAATCTGCTGACTTCCTCTCAGGGCAGAATATTGTACCCCAACCTGAAATCTCTAAGGCTCAAGGCCTGTCTCTTGAGGACTTAGAGTATGTGGATCTTAAACTGTCAGAACAAGTTTTGACAGTACTTAGGGGTTCCAGGAAATCTTCCACTAAAAAGACATACTCTGCCAAGTGGAAGACGTTCTCCATATCATTCAATCAGAGTCTTTATTTATACAGGCTATCACTGTTGAGCAAGCTCATTTACAAGATGGACCTGTTAAATGGTGTGCAGGTAAGGGTATTTACCCATCCAGGGCTGTTTTAGCCATTCTCCTGGATTACGTGACACATCTGCATTCTTTAGCTCTGAAGCCTTCGACACTCAAGGTTCATTTGGCTTCAGTTTCAGCTTACCTGTCAGCAGGTAAAGAGAGGTCCACGGCTTCTCATCCAGTTTTCAGGAAATATTTTAAAGGCCTTAACCTTTTGTACCCTCCCTTGAGGGAACCAGTTTCGGCCTGGAATCTGAATATCTGCATTGCCAAGCTCATGGATGCCCCATTTGATCCAATGGCAACAGCAGACCTGAAGTATATCACCTGGAAAACTGTGTTTTTGGTGCTATTACTTCAGCCAGCAGAATCAGTGAGTTACAAGCCCTGTGTATGGATGACGATTACATCTCATTCCACAGAGATAAAGTGGTCCTCAGGACCAACAGAACATTTCTTCCCCAAGTGGTGTCTGATTTCCATTTAAACCAGTCCATCACTTTACCTGTCTTTTTCACAGAGAACTCCAGTTCTCCAGAAAGGAGGCTTCACTCCCTTGATGTCAAAAGGGCACTTAGCCACTGTATTGACAGAACTAAGTCTTACAGACCAGACCAGACACAGCTCTTTTTTACCTACGGAGAGGTAGGTAAGGGTAGATCTGCCACAAAATGGACAATTGCTCGTTGGATAGTGGCATGTGTTCAGTTTTCAATCAATCAATCAAAATCTTTATTTATTCAGGCGGATATCATTGAGCAAAGCTCATTTACAAGATGGACCTGATAGGTCGAGGAACAACATGAAGGTACAATAACAGACATATGCAAAAACACTTCTAAATAAGCAGATACAATAATAAAACAGAACAATAATACAGACATAATTACAAGCAGTGTATCCAGAGATTGCAGGCTCCAGGGCAGACTAAATCAGACAGTTATGACTGAAAAATGATTTAGTTGTTGAAGGTGTTGAAAGCAACCTCTGAAAAGAAATGGGGGCTGGTGGGAGTTTTTGGATAGGAACTAAATCAACTAGTAGTGAGTGAAAGGGGTGAGAGGTAAGTGCCAGGAGGTAGCAGAGGTTTTTGGGGGGGAAGGGATGTGATTGGACTAGGCCTTGTGAAAGCAATTGCATTTCTCTGGGAAGAGACTGTGTAAAGCTTTTTAAAGGATGTTATAGGTATGAAGGTGGTCAGCTTTAGGGTCTTCTGCAGAGAATTCCAAGCCAATGCTAGACAGTAACTGATTGCAGATCTCCCATGTCGGGTGCAGGCTTTGGGTAGCTTCAAAATGATGAAATTGTTGCTTCTTAGGGCATATGACCTAGCTGTGGCCAGTGTAAAGCAAATCAAAATATAGGATGGAAGTTTGTCTGACAGAGCTTTGTAAATCCATAATGCAGCATTTTTGTTCCTTCTGAGGTGTAAGGATGTCCAACCAACTGCAGCATAGAGAGACAATGATGAGTGTTGAAAGGAAGATCTGTGATGAATCTTGGAGCTCTATGATACAAGGTATCCAGTTTACTTAAGTAGGAAATAGTACAGTGGCTATATAGGAAATCTGCATAGTCGATAAGTGATAGAAATGAGGCCTGGATTAGCCTCTGTTTTGACTCTCTGGTTAAGTAATGCTTGATTCTGAAGAAAAGGCCGAGCCTCTGACGGAGTTTTTTCAGGAGTTCCTCAATATGCTGAGTATAATCAAGTCCGTTGTTGTCAGTTTTGCTATAGTAAAGTGGGTAAACATGCCCCCCTGAGCCTCAGAGCACACTCCACCAGGGGTACAGCTGCTTCAGTGGCAGCTTCAACGGATATCCCACTCTTGGAAATCTGCAAAGCAGCTACATGGAAAACAGTAAACACCTTCACAAAGCATTACAGCCTGGCTCTGCAATCCAGAAGTGATGCCAGGTTTGGTACAGCAGTGCTGCAGAATCTGTTTCCTGAATAGGTTTTCTGCCCAACCTCCAAAGGTACTGCTTGGTAGTCTGCATTCGTTTAATCATTATGAGTGATTCCTTGGGTTAGAAGAAAAAATTACTCACCATAGTAATCTTGTTTCTTCAAAGGGATCACTCATTATGATTAAAGCTCCCTCCCTGCCTCCCCTACTAAAAAAACTATGATCTTTGTTCTGTATCCCTGTTTTGGGATATATTTTCCATATAGGTTAGGTTAGAGACTCACTTTTTTGTTAACCAGTTGGTTCCTTTGTGGTCTCAAGTTTTTTCCTTTTTAGGTTTATCTATTGGGATGTTTTTTTGACCTGAGAGGACAAAAAATTATTATTTATACAAATATTATCATATAGTTGCTAGGGCATCAGTTTGAAAGTGGCATGAGCCAATTGAGAATTCCATCATTTGCATATAGTTCCGTCTCTCCGGGCAGTCCAACACAGGAGGCTGACTGCATTTGTTTATTCATAATGAGTGATCCCTTTGAAGAAACAAGATTACTATGGTGAGTAATTTTTTTCTTATTACACGAATCGGATGAAGTCAGTCCGCAAAATGGATCAGCTTTTCGTTTCCTTTGCACCCAAAAGAGAGGGTGTAGTAATTTCAAAACAGTGTTTATCCAAATGGTTGGCAAACTTCATTTTGTTTTATCAGAAGTATAACATACCACTTTCAAGGGAAGTCAAAGGGCATTCAACCAGAGGCATGGCTGCATCTACTGCTTGTTTCAGAAATGTCTCTGCTGCAGGCATCCGTGCGGCAGCCACTTGGAGCTCTGTCCACACCTTCACTAACCATTACAGTTTGGACACTGCCTCTAGGTGCAGGGCTGACTTTGGACTAGCTGTCCTTCAAGGCCTTCTGTCTTAGACCCTGCCTACTGCAGACCTTTCCTGCCTCCTATGTTCAGTCGTTGCCTGACTTACACTGCTTGGGACTCCGTCCTAATGGTTATTGCCTACTGCAAGAGCCCTCTCAAAGTAAGATAGTACAGTTATGTAAGAAGTTACTGCAACAGTAGATCTTCCAGAGAGGCTCTTGCAGTAGGCAAGGTGTTCCCTCCCTCCTTCCCCCTGCTACTTATTTCAGCCTTTTTCTTGGCTCCAGGAGCCCGCTCCTTTCTCCCGTCATACCTTCTTAGGTCTCCGGCGGGAGAACTAGAGGGCAGGTGTGGAGACCGCCCACTATATAGCGCCAGGCTGACGTTGGTCACGAGACGCCAGGTGGGCAGTCCCCCACCAGACACTGCTAGCTAAGTTTTCTGTGTGGTCCTAGCACCTGGTGGCTCAGTCCTAAGGGTTATTACCTACTGCAAGAGCCTCTTTCAAAGATCTACTGTTATGGTAAGTTCCTATGTAACTGTACTTTCTTCATTCTTTGCATGTCAAGAGAGCCCTGAAGTTCTACCTGGACAGAATTAAAGACTTCTGGCAGTCTAAACTGCTCTTTGTCTCATTTGATCCTAATCAAAAGGGACAGCCTGTTGCAGTCAAGTGCATTTCTGCAAGGATTGTCAGTTGCCTTCACCACCTCTATGCAGTGGCGTAGGTCAAGCTGGAAGGCTAGGTAAGTGCCCAAACCACCAGAGCAGTTGCCATGACCCTGACAGAGATTCACTCTTTCCTATCAGGGATATTTACAGAGCTGCAACTTGGAGCACAGTGCACACCTTTGGCAGGCACTGTGCCCTGGATGTCCATGCCAGGCAGCACGCCTCCTTTGACAGGACCATCCTGAATGGATTTCTATCCTGAATGAACCTCAGCTTCTACCTTCCTAGTCCGGGGAAATTTTTCATCTGGACTTGGTACTCTGACCCATTAGTTTGAATCAGTGGTGAAGACTGATTCCTGGAAGATAAAAAAATTACGTACTCACCATAATTCTTGATCTTCTAGAAATATCTTTGCCATTGATTCACACACCCACTCACGATCCCCTGGCCTCATTCCAGTCTGTTTGTTGATCTTCAGCTCTTGTTGTTGGTTTGGACTCTGAAGACACCTTGTTTCTGGTTTGTTGACCCTTCTTACATGGGTCCCCTGAGCTATCGTGAGCATTAATGTTAGTTAGGCTATGCTGCACCTCCTCAGTAAAAAGGGTACTGAAATGGTAGAGGGCTGGTGCCAAGGTAAGCCATGCAGCGTGAGCTAGTCTTGCAGCCTACCTCAGAGCCAGACCTCCTGAAAAGTGAGTAATTTTCATTTATTCCCTTCTTTATTCTATTCCATTGTGCCTCCACACCCTTCCCCCAGCTATCCCCCCCTTCAAGGTATTTCTTAAAGCAGTCCCCCATTTCTCTAAAATCTGCTCTCCTGAAGTCCAGGACCACTGTCCTAGTGTGGTTTTTCCCCTCCTCAATCCATATGATGAACCACACTGTACTACGATCACTTGAACCTAGGGGGCTACCCACTGTCACGTCTTAATATGTTGCCCATGTTTGTAAGTACCTGATCCAGCGCTGCCTCATTTCTAGTTGGATATATAACCATCTGCCTGAGAAATGCCCCTTGCAGGGAGTCTAGAATGATGCTGCTGCTAGACATAGCTGTGGCCAGCATGTTCCAGTCCACATCCAGCAGATTAAAGTCAGTCATGATTACCGTTTCCCCTTTGCTTGTCATTTTGCCTATGCCTTCCCCCAAAATTGTAAAAGAAGTGATTCCCTTTTGTGCAGCAGAAATTCTGGAAAGTGCAGTGTGTACACTGAAAGTGCAGCATGCACGAGGACATTTTGTGGTGTTACTGATGATACAATTTGCTGACATGACACGTTCTGACATGTCCATTAATTCTGCATTCTTTAGTTAACTACCGAGGCTCCATTGGGTTCGGACAGGACAGCATCCTCTCCCTACCGGGAAATGTTGGAACACAGGACGTACGGGATGTACAGGTAATGACTAGCCTATGGGCTGCACTTTCTGTATGGCACTGCTTAGGATGTAATCTTACTAGAAAGGTTACTCTGAAATAGGTCCTTTGAGATGTGTTGGGATGTGGCATGCCATTTACAATGGGTAACACCTGGCAACAGTAGAGCAATGCAGAAAGCATATTATAGCCAGCAAATATTGCAATATACAGTACAAATCTAGTGATGTACAGAAACAATAGGGTACTGAATACGGTGCCCTTTTTAATGCAGTAGGCAAGTACAATATAATGGATATAATACAGTGAACTGGCTTAGGAAAGGCACATAGGTGTAGTGGGACAAAACAAGACCAAGAAGGCAGTAAGCTTTCCTCATGTTACCCAGTCAACAAAATTCAATAAATAAATAAATAATTGGTATCTGCAATAATCTGAAATGCCTCCCCCACCAGATGTCTATCCGTCCACTGTTTCCCGGAAGAAGGGGCTAGGCCCCCTCCCCAGGCAGAACATACACAGAGTGATCAGTAAGTGGAGGGAGTAGGTAGAATAGATGGGGATGGGGGTGGGGTTTTCTGAAGGATGGGGTAATTGGCCCCTCTCTGGGTAAAAAGCACACGGGAGTCAGTAAAAGGGGAGAATGGGGGGACTGGAAGGGGCAAGGGGTGATCAAAAACATGGTGAATACCGAGGGAAGAAGAGGGAAGGGGCAGGCAACCAAGCATGGGATGAGGGTGGCAATTAGTCAAAAAAGAAAGGAGGGAATCAGGAGTGGTGGAGGGTACTGGCCCTCAACACTAGAAATCATGAACAAAATGGACAACCTGCAGGTAGTGATGGCAGCGGGGAAGGTGGATCCAACAGCAGTCACCGAGACATGGGCTACCCCTAACCATGACTGGGAACTCTGTCTTTTCCAGGGTATACCTTCTGTAGACAGGACAGGAAGAAAGAGAAAGCCGTGGCACTATACATTAGAGAGGGCATTACTGCCACTAGGGAGAAAATGGGTGAAGTAAAAGTAGAGGCACTGTAAGTATAGAGCCATATGTAGTAAAAACCTATATTTTTATACAGGATAGTAGGTGACAATTCCACATCATTAGGACGAATCCTATTTTCAAGATGGTCCTGTGTATAATCAAGATGGTCCTGTGTATAAATATGGTATGGTAGAAGGAAGGAAATTTAGACTGGTTGTAGTTTACAGGCCACTTAGTCAAAGCGAGGATAAGGATAGAGAGTTGGGTACCATGGTGAGGATGGCAGCAGAAAGGGGTGGTGGTAATAGGGGACTTCATTTTGCCTAAGGTATATTGGAGTGTCCCATCTACCGCCTGTGCCAGGAGCCAGTTGATCCTAGATGCCATCCAGGATGGGTTCCTGGTTCAAGGGGTGACTGAACTGACAAAAGAGGGTGCCATTCTGGACCTGGTATTAATAAATGGGGATGACGGCAGGGACATCAAGGTGGAGAGCAGTGACCAATGAACGATGTGGTTCCAATTTGATATTGTGACAGAAACATCAAGACAAAAGTGCTGGATTTCAGGAAGGTTGACTATGGTAAGGTGGTTGAACTATAGAGGGGATACCTAGCTAATCTAAAGAAGATACAGGAGTGGATCAACTGTGGATGGTGATCAGGGAAGGGATTGCAGCAGACACTAGCACCTACCTGAAGCAGAAGGGGAAAAACTCAAAAGCCAGAAGGCCAGGTTGGTTCATTAGGGAGTTGAGCCATGCAGTGAGGTATAAAAGGGCTGAGTATAGGAAGTCTTGAAGGGATGAGGATGAAGGGCCTACTTGGAGAAAGCTAGGGAAGCTAATAGGGCAGTCAGGCATATCAAGGCTAGAAAGGTGCTACAAATTGCAGAAGGGACAGAGAGTAAACCGTCTCCAGGCACATCAGCGAAGATAGGGAAATGAAGGGAGGCATAGTGAAGTTAAAAAGGGGGAGGAGTGGGTGGAAGCCAGTAAAGAGAAGTGAGAGGTGTTTAACAATTACTTCTGCTCTGTCTTTTCCAAGGAAAAGGATGAACCAGTGCAACAAAAATAGATGGTGGGGGGGGGGGAGGACATGGCTGAGAACAGGATAAAAGATGACAGGGTTAGGAAGGGGCTCCTGTCCCTGATGGCGAACAAGTTCCTGGGTCTGGATGGCATGCACCTAACAGCGTTGAGGAAACTGGCAGTGGAACTGGCGGGTCCACTGACTGATCTGTTTAACAGATCTTACTTCGAGGGGGCAGGCAACACTGGTAGGACTGAAGCTGCCAGGCGCCAGGACCACATGGAAAACTTTTTGCTAGCAGTCTTATCACAGGGGACTGACCCCGCTGACATCAGCACGCTGACACCCGCCTAGCCTATAAAGGAGGTAGTCCCCCACACTTACCTCAGTTCCTTCCTCCATCGACCCGTGCACGTAGGACCTTCATGGACGCCAGCAACAGTCGACCGCCATTTTCTCAGGGGGAGAAAATGGACAAGGAAATGATAGAAGGCATCCTTAGGATGGCAGAGAAAGGGGAGATATTGCTGATAGGGGACCTGAATATGCCAGATGTTAACTGGAGCACGTTTGCTGCAGCCACATCCAAGAGCAGGGCCATTCTCGATGTCCTACAAGGGAGCATGCCTCAGACAGCTAATGTTGGAACCCACTCGGGAGGGAGCAATCTTAGACCTGGTACTCTCAAATGAGGACGGAGACAGGGTCTCAGATCTAGAAGTAGGTAGCCATCTGGGAACAAGTGACCACCAAACAGCGTGGTTCACGATAAACTCAGCTGTAGAGTCAAGCCATACAAAAGTGAAGGTACTGGACTTCAGGAGGGCTGATTTTGTCAAAATGGGAGAGTGCCTCAGAAAAGCACTAGCAAACAGGCAAGAATGAGGGGTGGAGCAACAATGGGGAAACATCCATACTGCCATCACAGAAGCAACAAGCCTTTGTCTGAAGCAAATAAATCAAAACGAAAGAAAGAAACCACTATGGTTCTCAAAAGAGGTGACGGGGAAGGTTAGGGAGAAAAAGATAGCATTCAGGTAGTATAAGGAAACACAGAAAGAGCAGGACAGAGAACTTTACCAGTTAGAGCAGAAGGAAGCAGGGAAGGCAGTCAGAATAGCAAAAGCCCAAACTGAGGAAAAGAATGCCAGCTCGGTTAAGAAGGGGGATAAAACCTTTTATAGATACATTAGGGAGCGAATAAAGATAAAGGGAGGGATACTGAGGCTGAATAAAGAGGAGGGTGGGTGGGCAGAGAGGGACAGTGAAAAAGCAGGGATCCTGAACAAATACTTCTGCTCAGTATTCACAAAGGAAGAGGAGGGGGAGGTACCTAATCCAGTCAATAGAAGCACTCTGGATAGGGGGGTCAGTATCAGTCCGTTCACAGAAGAAAGGGTTCTGAAAGAACTCCTAAAACCGAAGGTGTACAAAGCAATGGGGCCTGATGGGATTCACCCTAGAATTCTAAAAGAACCAAGGGAAGAACTAGTAACACCATTGACTACCCTTTTTAACAAATCATGGGAGGATGGTGTGGTACCTGAGGCCTGGAGGAGGGCGGATGTGATTCCCCTTCACAAAAGTGGGAGCAAGACAGAGGCAGGAAACTACAGACCTGTCAGTTTGACCTCAGTGGTAGGGAAAATGATGGAATCACTTCTGAAGGAAAGAATTGTTGAGTACCTAGAGGCCAGTGGGATACAGGACCTAAGGCAGCATGGATTCAGAGCGGGAAGGTCATGTCAGACGAATCTAATCGATTTCTTTGACTGGGTGACCAAAGTAGTAGACCAGGGAGGGGCTGTGTACATGACCTACCTAGACTTTAGCAAGGTAGTTGACATAGTCCTACACAAAAGATTAATAAACAAATTAGCCAGCCTGGGAGTGGGTCCCAGGGTGGTAGCCTGGGTAAAACATTGGCTGGACAACAGGACGCAGACGGTAATAGTAAACGGAGTCCACAGTGAAGAAAGGGGGGTTACTAGTTGGTACCGCAGGGTTCAGTACTGGGTCTGGTCCTTTTTAATGTCTTTATAAGTGACATTGCAGAGGGACTGGAAGGAAAAGTATGTCTCTTTGCAGACGACACAAAGATCTGCAACAGGGTTGTTACACAAGGTGGGGTGGAAAGGATGAGAAGGGACTTGGCAGGGTTGGAGGAGTGGTCAGCCATATGGCAGCTTAGATTCAGTGCAAAGAAGTGCAAAGTAATGCACCTGGGAAGCAAAAACCTAGGGGAAGAGTACACAATGGGGGAACCCAAGGGAAGAGTACACAATGGGGGGTGAGATACTGACAACAACAGAAATGGAAAGGGACCTGTGGGTAGTCATATCAGATGACCTGAAGATGGACAAACAATGTGAGAAGGCAGTAAGGAGGGCTGGGAGATACTGTAATGCATAGGGAGAGGCATCACCAGTAGAAAACAGGAAGTTGTTATCCCTCTGTACAGACAGTTAGTGAGACCCCATCTGGAGTACTGTGTGCAGTTCTGGAGACCCCATTTCTGCAAAGACATAGACAGGATGGAGGCTGTCTAGAGAAGGGCACCCAAAATGGTGCAGGGTCTGCACCAGAAGACGTATGAAGAGAGACTAAAGGAGCATAATATGTATACCCTCGAGGAGTGGGGACAAGGATAGAAACATTCAAGTACCTTAAGGGAATCAACAAAGTCCAAGAGGGTAGCATCTTTCAGAAAAAGAGATACGCAAGAACAAGGGGGCACAATTTGAAGATAGAGTGGGGGATGGCTCAGAGGTAATGTGAGGAAATATTTTCATGGAGAGGGTTGTGGATGCATGGAACAGCCTTCCTGAGGAGGTTGTGGAGTCAAACACAGTGGGGGGGAATTCAAGAATGCATGGGACAGACATAAGGCAGTTCTAGTGGGGGGTAGGAGGAAGTAGGAAGTAGGCTGTTGGTTAATTAGGATCTGCAGCTTATTCATTAGGTAGGGAAATGGGCAGACTAGGTGGGCCAAGCTGCCAGCACATTCTGTTTCTGTGTTTCTCTCCTTTAACCCGCGCCTTTATTTTTTCTTCTGTTAATGTTTAAAACATCGAGTTTTCAGTGTATTCTCGCCTAAGTTTACATCTTCTTCTCCAGCCTCATCTTCCGAATGACAATGAAGTGTGCCTGCGGCAAGCAAATTCTCGCTAAGGACGGCCACTCTGCTTGCCTGATCTGCCTAGGCCCCGACCGTGACACAGAGGCCTGCCAGTACTGCCAGGACTTCAACCAAACCACACGGAGACGTCATTTGAAGACCTTAGAAAGCTACCTGCTCAAGCAGAAGTTGGCCACTATGGAGAAGGTGCTACTGGCCAGAAGTTCTTTAGCCTCCCTGGCTCAGTCTTCCGGGGCTGCTGCTTCTTCTTCCCGGAGGAGAAGAAATAGAGCAGAAAGCACTGGGACCTCCTTGGTCAACCTCTCTCTCGCGGCCACTGCACAGACCGGCAACCACCTCTGGGTCTTCCTCCCATGGGGGGTCGGCCCCTCCTGTCCCATCAGCCCTTACCTCTTCCAGGCTGCCTGTGGTTCCGCTGCCCACCCTTATCTCCGTCTTGAGTGGTGGCTCTTCTAGGCAGCCGATGTCATCCCCTGCCTCTTGGCCCCTGTCACTCAGGCCCTTAGCACCCATGGGCACTCAGCCAGGTGGCTCTACTGGGGTTGGAGCTTCTGGGGTACTCTACGCCGGATTCCCCACCGTCATACCTGTACCCCCCACCACAGTATCCTTACACTCCGGTTTGCAATCCACCCCTGCCGGTGGATTATAATGCACTTTTCTCTGTTTGATGATCCTTCATTCAGAATAAGGACACACCCAGGAGGCCCTCTCCCTCTCCCTCTTATCCTCCTCGGGGCCCCCTGTCTCATGACCCGAACCAGTCAGGACCTAGCAGCCCCCATACCATGGTGTCTTCCAGAGGGTACCCTGATATTGGCTCTGGCCTGCATTTGGACGACTGTCGTTCCCTGATGCCAGTCCATGATAGTGAACTGTCGGGTGATTACTTTTCCTCTTCAGAGTCCTCTGAGGGCTCCGTTGACTCCTCCGAGGGGCAGAATGAGTCTAAGGAGGCTCCAAAATCCCCTCCTGATGATCCTATCTTTCTTGACATTATGCATCATATCCAGTCCCTGATGGGATGGGAGACAGAGTAACTGGACCTGGAGCGTCGGTGTTTAGCCATATATCTGCGAAAGAAGGATATCCTACCCTTGGTGGTACCTCCTTTAATCGACTCATATGAGGATGTTACCAACTCAGCGTGGAGCTACCTCTCCACCTTTGCCCAAGAAGGCTGACTGCCTATACCATGCACTGGTGGGTAGGCCCTTCCTTAGGGAGCACCCCATGGCAGACTTCATGGATCTTCTTGGACATATAGTCTCCACCACTCATTCACACTGATGGGAACTACGCTGGAGGTGCTAGGACCAAGCGGGAGCAATGTTTTTGCAAGAGGGCCAGCACCAGAGATGGAGCCGCAAGCCTCGGCTCGTGCTGCAAGGACTATCTCGGCGTCGACCCTTCAGCCGCCTCAGTTCCTTTTTTCCCGCCATCGAGTGCACTTCAGTGATGACGTCGCTCGCCCACCGGGAGTCAAACTTCAAACTAGCAGCATAGTTTTCAGTTTATGATTTTGTATATATCTCGAAATAAGTACCGCTTACGTTTAACTATACTTATTGAAGAAAAGAAGTCTTCAGCCTACATTGACGGAGTCGACCATGAGCGGGTCAGGTGACGGTAGGGAGACTTCGTATGAAAGCTGTTCAGTCAGCGGGGCTGGGTCCGGTCCGCCGCCCTCTCCAGAGGGGGGGTCTGACAATGGACAGTCCGATGCTCGGGGGATGGGCGGTCTCCCGAAGCATAAAGAAAATGAGTGGCACTCTCTCAGCACGTTTGGCCTCAAGCTCTTCTTGCCCACAGGTAAAAAAAGAGAATGCATCACTTGAGGTCGCCTTCTGGTATGTTCATGCCGCGACGGTCGGTTATCGGGGCCAGGTGCCGGTCTCCTCAGGATTCGCCGGTTTCTGTCTCCGGTGACCGTCCTCTTCGACATCGAAGCCCTTCCCCACCTTTTGGAAGGGCTTCAGATGTGCAGTTTCATCAGTGGGCTGCTCTTATGGAGCAATGGGCTCGGAGGTTTGTCCAGCTGCCTGATCCGGTCACTACGAGGCCTTTGGGCCTTTCGAGGGAGCAGGTAGGGCGGTTGAACCTTCCTAGTCACGCTGCGCCCTCTTCAGTGCCGTCGACTCCGCGCTCAGGTGTTTCCCTCCTCACATGGCTGTGGTGCAGGGGGCCACACCGATGCCTCTATCTCCTGGTGTTCTTCCTGCTTTTTCCTCAAATCGCAGTTTTTGGAGCCCTGGTTTGGTTTCAGCGCCATCGGTGTCGATGCGCCTCTTGGCACCATCTTCGGTGTCGATGCGCCCGTCAGCGCCATTCTCAGTGCCACTGGGGTTGTTAGCGCCTTCCTTGGCGCCGTGCGCTGGGCTGTTTTGGGCGGTGCTGGCTTCCTTGCCTTCGGCGCCGTGTTCCTCTTCAGCGCCAAGGTTTGGTGTGGCGTCGTCCAGCCTTCAGGGCTTCTCGACTCTGATTCTTCCCCATCCTTCTTTTCTTTCTGACTTTCACTCCTTTCCTGTCCATACAATCCCTCCTGGTCTGTCAGGAGATGATATTGAGCCTGACCCAGACCTTCGGTTGGGTGTTGATGTTGAAGGAGGAGGAATTAATCCTGTTGCAGAACCTGTGGTCGAGGACCTGTCATTTAAGTCTCTGCTGAAAAATTTGAATTCTACTCTTTCTCTCCAGACTATGGATATCGATCCTGGGAAGCTCTTAAGGCTACAGTACCTACATGTCCCGGAGATCCCTATGGAGTTAACTCCCCCGGTACAACCATCCTTTGAGACACTCTCTCAGATGGTATGGAATAATCCCGCTCTCATTCCTTCTGTGGCTAAGTCTATAGATAGGAAGTATGCTGCTCCCAAGGATCGACCTATTTTGGCCTCCCAGGTCTTTGTGGACCCTATTGTAGTCTTGGCAGAGAATGATAAGGCCGTCCTGCCCCAGGCTTCTACAGCCCGACATATAAACAAAGAATCTCGTAAGATAGACACTTTAGGTAAGAGAGTCTTTGCTGCCTCCACCCTGGGTATGCGTGTAGCGAGCTACCAGGGCTATTTTTCTCAGTATAAGTATGTTCTTTGGCATTCGCTCAAGCAAATAGTGGAAGCTCTGCCCAAGTCGGACACTAATTCAGAGCTTCTTCAGACCATAACCAGAGGTATCGAGTCCAACAACCAGCAGGTTAAAGCGGCTTGGACGCTTTCGATACTGCTTCTCAAGCAGTCAGCAGGCCATGGCTTTACCCTTTGATGGTATGTATCTGTTCGGACCTCAAGTAGAGCAAGCGCTGGAGGCCACACAGAAGACTAGGTCGGCCATTAAAACGGCTCAACCCACTCCCACCTCTTCTCGGGGTGGGGGTGTTAAAAAGCATCAATTTCACAACTATCAGTCCTTTCGAGGCAAGGGCAGGGGAGGTTTTAAGAAAAAACAATTCCCCCAGCCTCAAAAGAAAATGCAACAGAAGGCACAAGGGCCCAAAGCCCCCAGTGCCACCTTCTGAGTTTCTGGCCCAGGTCCCACCTCAGCTGCCCGAGGGGTACTCTTCCTCAGCAGTGGGAGGGCGTCTGACTCAGTTCTACAAGTGGAAGTCCATATCTTTGGACAAATGGGTTCTCCGGATAATTCGCAAGGGGTACTCCCTCAACCTTTCAGAAACCCCTCCGGATCGTCCTCCCAAACGACAGCCCAGGCTGTCAACGATTCAGTCAGACCTTCTTGCCTCAAAGATACAAAGCCTTCTGAACAGCAGGGCAGTAGAAATAGTTCCGTTGGGTCAACGAAACAGAGGTTTCTACTCCCATTACTTCCTGGTCCCGAAAAAGACCAGTGGCATGTGCCCCATTCTGGACCTCAGAAAGTTAAACAAGTTTCTTCTCAAGGAAAAGTTCAAGATGATATCACTAGGGACCTTGTTACTCTTGCTTCATCAGCACGATTAGCTAGCTTCCCTGAACATGCAGGATGCTTACCAACATATTCCTATTCACCCGAAGCACCACAAATACCTAAGGTTTGTGGCGCTGGGTCAACACTATCAGTTCAGAGTCCTGCCCTTTGGGCTATCCTCGGCGCCACGACTTTGTGCAATTCTGGCAGCGCATCTCCGAAAAATCAGAATTCAAATGTTTCCATATCTGAACGACTGGCTCTTAACAAGCCCTTCCAGACAAGAAACTCTCGACGCCGTTGCTCCGGCCTCAGATTTTCTCACGTCCATGGGAGTTCTGCTAAATCTAAAGAAATCGCAGTTGCAGCCCTCCCAGAAGCTCCTCTTCATAGGAACTCTTCTGGACACCACCTGTGCAAAAGCTTTTCTGCCAGAGGACAGAAGGAGCGACATCCTACAGATGGCCTGATACATCACAGAGGACAGCTCAGTTCAAGCTGTCTCGATGCAACGGATGCTGGGTGTCATGGCATCCTTGGTGTTCACTGTACCCCTAGTACGTCTCCACATGAGAACCTCTCAGTGGATGCTCAGTTCGCAGTGGTCCCCTACCACTCACCCTCAGTCCTTTCTCATCAAGGTGACAGAACTTCTGAAGAGGTCACTCACCTGGTGGTTGCAAGAGGACAACCTTCTGGAAGGGTATCCCTTTGCACCTCTGGATCATCAGATTTCCATTACCACGGATGCGTCCCTGATGGGGTGGGGAGCTCACTGCCAGGATCTCCACACCAAAGGTACGTGGACTCAGGTCAAGTCCCAACTCCACATAAACGTCCTAGAAATGAGAGCTGTCCTCTATGCAGTTCAGGCTTTGAAGGACATTCTCTGTCACAGGAACATTCTCTTTCAAACGGACAACAAAGCAGTGATGTATTACATCAACAAGCAGGGCAGCGCACACTCTTACCCTTTATGCAGGGAAGCAATGAGAGTGTGGGAATGGTGCCTAGAGCACAAGGCTCTAATTCAGGCGGTCTACCTACTGGGAGTGCAGAACGAATTGGCAGACGTCTCAGCAGAACGGAGACAGATCCTCACGAATGGTCTCTCGACTCAACCATAGTTCAGTCACTATTCACAGAGTGGGGAACCCCAGATCTGGACCTTTTTGCATCCCCACTCAACACAAAACTGCCTTTCTTCTGCTCCAGAAATCCAGGGCCTGGGATTTTCTGTCAGGATGTGTTCAGGCTGCAGTGTACAAAACGCTTTCTATATGCCTTTCCTCCTCTTCCACTAATTCAGAGGGTACTTCTCAAGTTCGAGTCTCAGGGAGACAAAATGATCCTCATTGCTCCCTTCTGGCCTCGACAGGTATGATTTCAGTTACTCAACAGTATGTCGGAAACCCCTCCAAAGGCGCTTCCCCTTCAGACGAACCTTCTGACCCAGGGTCCTGTGGTCCATCCCAGTCTGAGGTCGCTTCACCTTCACGCTTGGCTCCTGAAGAGAGAGAGAGTTGAATCTGTTCAGTGTCTCTCGGAGAGTTTCAGATATTATTTTGGCTGCGTGCAAGCCAGCCACCAGAAAAACTTAAATGGCCAAATGGAAGCGTTTTTCTCTCTGGTATGCAAAATCCTCTTTGAATCCTTTTTCCTGCCCACCAGATAAAGTTCTAGAGTACCTCCTAGACCTCTCAAATTCAGGTCTACAATACTCTACAGTCAAAGTTCACCTTTGTGCCATTTTAGCTTATCATGAGCCAGTACTTTCCTTGTCTCTGGCTCAATTTCCTGTAGTTGAGAGATTTCTTAAGGGTATTCTGCATACCAGACCCCCTGTCAGACGTCCAGTCGCAGCCTGGGACATTAACCTTGTTCTAGACATGCTCACTCAAAAGCCTTTCGAGCCTCTTGCTACTTGCGAACTGAAATTTCTCACTTGGAAAATGGCCTTCCTGGTGGCCATCACCTCGGCACGCAGGGTTTCGGAAATAGATGCTTTGGTTACAGACCCTCCCTACACTGTATTTCATAAGGACAAAGTCATTCTTAGGACTCATCCTAAGTTTCTCCCTAAGGTTGTCTTAGATTTCCATCTAAACCAACCTTTAGTCCTACCTACTTACTTTGCGAACTTCCAGAATGAAGGGGAGCATTTCTATTTAGATAGAACAAAGGAGATTCGCAAAGCTCAACAACTGTTTGTTTCCTTCACTGAGACCCAGCTGGGTCAACCTGTCACTGTCAGATGTATTTCAGAGTGGCTGGTGGCATGCCTTCGCCACTGTTATTCCATGACGCAGGTTAAGCTGGAGGTCAACGTGTACGCTCACTCTACTAGAGCAGTCGCGGCATCCCTAGCGGAAATCCTCAACGTGCCCATTGCAGACATTTGCAATGCAGCTACCTGGAGCTCTGTGCATACTTTCGTCAAGCACTATGCCTTGGATGTTCATGCCAGGTGACATCTGTCATTTGGCAGGACTATCCTTAACGGACTTCTGTCCTGAATTGTGAGCTTTTGGTTCTCCTGCCGCCCTCTCGAGGGATTATTAGCTCGGTACTCTCCCATCAGTGTGAATGAGTGGTGGAGACTTTATGTCCAGGAAGATATGGAAATTACGTACCTACTGTAATTCTTGATCTTCTTGGACAAAGTCTCCACCACTCATTCACACGCCCACCCACCATGCCCTGAATTCACCTCTGTTGTTGGTCTTCATTCCCTCAATCTTCAGGCTGTGAAGTCTTCTTTATTGACCCTTCTTATATGGGTCGTCCAGACTATCTTATGTCCGGTTTTTGTTAGGCTATCCTTCTAGGTTAGTTATGCTGCAGCTCCTTGGGAAAAAAGGTACTGAGGCGGTTGGAGGGTCAACGCCGAGATAATCATTCTCCCCGCATGAGTCGAGGCTCGTGGACGTCGCTTTCAGCTGCTCATCTCTGCGCTGGCCATCTTGCAAAGTTTGTCTCATAGGTCCTAGCGCCTGGCGTAGTTCCATCAGTGTGAATGAGTGGTGGAGACTTCATCCAAGAAGATCAAGAATTATGGTAGGTACGTAATTTCCATTTATGAACACAGCCCATGACCACACCGAGAGACCCAAATACCATAGTACCCACCCTCCTGACAAGGAGTCTAGACAGCTTGATCAGTGTGACCAGCAGATGTATGCCTCTACAACCCTGGCTATTCCAGTTGCAAACTATTTGTCCTATATGGTGCAGTACCAGAACTCTCTCTGGAACCAGGTGAGGGATCTGGTACAGTCTCTTCCTGAGGATCCTACCAAAACTCAGTTGGCCCAACTCTTAAAGTTAGGCTTAGATGTGGACACTCATGTTCTGCGGGTGGCATACGATACTGAGGGCGCCTCCAGGTGTGGGCGGTGACAGGGATCTGTCTTCACCGCCATTCATGGCTTAGAGCATCTGGCTTTGCTCCTGATGTTAAATCCAGCATCTTGGTTGCCCCTTTCAGAGTTTCCGTCCTTTTTGGGTGTGATACTCAGATCATCATCTCCTGCTTCCAGGAGTCCGCTAGGGCTCTAAGGTCAGTTCATTCTCTCTACCACTCTCAGCCTCAGACTGCACAGCGTCAGTCTTTTTATTGGTCCTCTCGTCAGCCCACCAGGGGACAACAGGCGAAAACCTCCTTCAAGCGCAAGCCTCAACCCCCCCCCCCAGTCACAGCGGCTGCTTCTAGGGTCCCATGAGCGCCCACAGCCGCTCTGCTCACCCCCGGGTCCACCGCCTGACTCCTTGCCTGACACCCACCCACCCCCAACCCCCGCCAGCAGAGGGCTTGGGGAGGTGGCCAGAGGCAGTTCTCACTTTACCTCGACGGGTAGCGAGCAGTGATCACAGACCAATGGGTACTGCAGTTCATGGAGCAAGGGAAGACCTTAGAGTTTCTGGAACCCCCTCCAGAAAATCCTTCCTCACCCTTCCATTACCTCTTGGCCCACTTCTCCCTCAATCGGGAAGAGATTTGGCTGTCCTGCACAAGAGGGCCATACAGCCTATCCCTCCAACTCAAAGAGGAAGGGGGTTTTATTCCCACTTCTTCCTCGTCCCCAAAAAGACAGGGGACCTGAGGCCAATCCTGGACCTCAGCCAACTGAACCTGTACATAGAGCACAAACGCTTCAGGATGGTCACCCTTAAGGGACTACTACCCCTCCTTCACCAGGGGGACTGGCTCTGCTCCCTGAACATGTAGGATGCCTATCTTTATATCTAGATATTCCCAGTCCACCACCATTTCTGCTTCCAGGAGGACCATTTTCAGTTCTGGGTCCTCCGTTTTGGCCTTTCTTCGGCACCTCGGGTTTTTACAAGTGCCCAGCGGTGGTAGCTGCAGCTTTGAGGAGACCAGACTTTTACATGTTCCCCTACCTGGACGACTGGTTGCTAACCGCCCCCTCCAGGGATCTCCTGCTACAGACCCAGGAATACACCTTTTGGCTCTTCTGGGCCTTGGGGATGACAGTCAGTCTTCCAAAGTCTTGTCTCTTTCCATGCCAGCACCTCCATTATATTGGGGCGGTACTGGACTCTTCCCAGGGCAGAGCTTTACTGCTAGCGCACAGGGCAGCACACTTGATGGAGCAGGCCCATCTCGTCTCCTCCAGTAGACAGATCCCAGCCAGAGCTCTCCTCCACTTGTTGGGGCACATGGCAGTGGCCATAGCTATGGTCCCTCTCGCCCGCCTACACTTGATTCCCCAGTGGACCCTTCAGGTTCAATGGGACCAGGGCACGGATGACCTGGATCAGCCGGTCATGGTCTTAGTGAAATAATTGCTGCATTACCTACAATATTTAGCAGATCGATAAAAGGGGAATCTTAAAAAGTAACTAGAAAACAATAGTTACAAAATAATTAATGTAAATCTAGTGTTTTCAACCTTTCGATTATAGTAGAGTGTTGCTGTTTAAAAGTAAAATCTGCCCCTTTTCGGATGGCACCAAGCTCTGTGGGAGGGTGGATACAGATGAAAGGGTACAGGACCTAACAGGATACCTGGGGAAGCTGGGGGTTGGGGGGTTGGCATATGGCAGCTATGGGTCAGTACTAAGAAGTGCAGGGTCATGCACATAGGAAGAAAGAACCCGAGGGTTGCCATTACCAGCGACTTAAAGCGGCTACATAGTTTAGATGGCAGCAGCTATGGCTAATAGAATGATGGGCTGTATTGCTAGAGTGTTAACAAGCAGAAGGGAGGAAGGTATTTTGCCACTGTTCAGATCCTTGGTGCGGCCATGCATGGGGTATGACGTGCAATACTGGAATCCCTACCTGGAGAGGGATATCAGCCAGCTTAAGGCAGTTCATATGAGAGTGACAAAGATGGCTCAGGGGCAGCAGGACAGGGCATATAAGGACAGACTGAGAGAACTCAATATGTACTCACTCGAGGAGAGGAGGGAGAGAGGGGACATGATTGAAACCTGCAAGTACCAGAATGATATCAACAGGATGGGTATCGGTCACCTTTTCCATCTTAGTAGAAACAAGACTACAAGGGGGCACTGTTACAAACTTGCAGGGGTAAGGTTTAAGAAGCAGGTCAGGAGATACTTCTTTGCAGAGCGGGTGTTGGCTGGATGGAATAATCTCCCATCTGAAGTAGTCAAATTAAAAGATGTTGAGGGGGTTCAGGAAGGTGTGAGAAAGGATAAAAGGGAGAGTCAGGGTTGGTGGGGACGTGGTTCTCATTGTAATCTGTGTATCAGAAGCCATGCAATCGAGCAGACTAGATAGACAAAACAACCTTCTTTTACTGGCTATGCTGTATGTTTGTAAGTTCGTATCCAGACTATTTTGAAACTGTGAACATCGCCTGCACTTACCACCTATTCTGTTAATGTGCTCCACAGCTATGCTGTCAGAAAGGTTCAGTTCTGCAGATGTTGATCTGTGCTGTCAGTCCAGCTGATGGAGAGCTCTGCTGTCAGTCCTGCAGGTGGTGAGCTCTGCTGTCATGAGTGACTCAGTCTTGCAGGTGGGGAGCTGTGATTTTTAGCTGTGCTCGGTACTGCAGATTGGGGAGCTGTGCTGTCAGGGATCTCCATCCTGCAGGATGGAGAAGTGCTGTCAGTCCTTCATGTGAGGAACTCTGCTGTTAGAAGTGACTTAGTCCTCTAGCTGGGGAGCTGTGATTTCAGGGGTGTGTAGTCCTGCAAGTGGAGAGCAATGCTGTTAGAGGTAGCTCAGTCCTGCAGGTAGTAACAGTGCTGTCAAGGGTGGCCCAGTCTTGCGGGAAGGAGCCATACCTCTCAAGTGTCCCTCATTACGAGGGACATCCCTCATTTTGCCCCTTAAAATTGCTCTGTCCCTCATCCATCCCTCGTGGAATAGGTGCTGCCCACACAGCGAATGTGCTGTAAATTCAGACTTTAAAGCAGAAACTCTTAATATTCTAAAGTACTAAATCCAAAATAAACTTTGTACAAGTAAATACTATGGTTTTCACAGTGTTCTGAACTTGTATAGGTACATGTTTGAGGATGTATCCCTCATTCTGAGCGTCTGTGTCCCTCATTGTCCATTATTTTGAATGTCCAGAAATGTCCATGTCCCTCATTTCAGTGACAGAAGGTTGAGAGGTATGGAAGGAGCAGTGTTGTCAGAGGAGCTCAGTGCTGTTGGTGTTGAAGTTCCGCCAGGAGTGGTACAGTTCAGGGGTGTAGCCAGGGATTTCAAATTTTTACACAGAGCTGCCACACTGCTGCTCCCCAACCCCGTTGTCCAGCCCCCCGACATATGTCATTTAATCTGTGACGTATACTCTAAATACGAAATGTAAAGATGTAACGCACGTACTCACATTCCCACACAGTAAGAAAGCCTTTCAGATCACCAACAATGTCAGACTAACAGACTGGCTTTTTTTTTTTTTTAACAATGTTGCATTGTGACAAGCCTCTGTACCACATCAAGGTAGCCAGTCCCACAGAGGTCCATTCACACCAGTACCTGTGCTCATGCACTTTATCCACTCTCTCAAGCTGAAACACTCACGGCAGCCAAAAATCATTCATATACTTACGCATACCCAAAGTAACCAAAATCACTCACTCAAAATGGTAACATGCCCTCGGCAGTGTACTCTTACCAGTTACATAGAGGATAATGTATGGGCATATATTGGTAACTGGTTTGTTAACCATCGAGAGGTTGCCATGGCAACTATGTAAACCTCGAGAGCGAAGCTCAAGAGGTTTACTTCACTGTGGTATCCTCAAGACGGTTGCACAAACTGATTGCCAATATATGACCATACATTATATTTTATAGTGTATGGTCCCCATAACTAGTAAAAGAATGAAGCAGGATCCTTGCTGTTGTTATTTTCAGTCACCACCGCTCTGCTTCAGGTCATGCTGTCACCACCACGGCTGTTTCAGGAAGGCCGTCTGTTCAGGCAGCGTGCATGCGCAGAACAATCCCTATTGTTATACCATCGATGTTTCATACCATTGATGGGTTAACAACATAGTGACATCACATCAATGATATAACATAGGTATAAAAAGATGGATTTCAACCTATAATAACGTTCTACCATACATTATATTAAAATTATAGTAACTATTTACATTACTTACTGTATAAGAGGGCTGGGGTGAGCTAGATGGTGCTCTGGTTTTGGTTCCATAACCTTAACCACCTAAACCGTTTACACCAAACAGGCCTAATATCACACAAACTTTGGTATATTACCAGCTTACAATTCAAATCAAATACCAAGTACAGCTGAGCCCCCAAACCAGCCAAAAATGATTCATGTGCTACAGTCCACTCACACCCAAAGTAACTAAAATCACTCACTCAACAAAATGGTAACGTACCCACAGAAGTGTGCTATTACTAGTTGCCTTCAAATTACAGTAATTATTTACATTACAGTTTAAGAGGGCTGGGGTAAGCTAGATGGTGCTCGGGTTTTTGTTCAGTCACCTTAACAACCTAAATCGTTCGCATCAAATAGCCCCATATCTCAGACTTTGGTACATTACCAGTTAAAAATTAATAAATTACATACAAATCAAATACTAAGACACAAAAAAAAAAAACCCACAACTGCTGAGCCCCTCCACCAACCAAAAATTATTCATGTGCTACAGACCACTTATACCCAAAGTAACTAAAATCACCCATTCAACATAAATACATAGATGTTGACGGCAGATAAAAGCATACAGACCACCTAGTCTGTCTAGTAATCAACAAAATGGTAACGTACCCACAGCAGTGTGCTGTCACTCACTGCCTTAAAATTACAGTAATTTACATTACAATATAAGAGGGCTGGGGGAAGCTAGATGGTGTTCTGATTTTGGTTCAGTCACCTTAACCACCTAAACCATTTGCACCAGATAGCCCCATACCTCACAGGCTTTGGTACATTACCAGTTTACAGTTAAAAAATTAACTACGACTCAAATATCACCAGCCACAAATCATTCATATACTCACTCATACCCAAAATAACTGAAACCACCCCATCAACAGAACAAGTTCTAATCAGTTTATCCTCCATCTGCTGTGAATACACCAAAAACCAACCAATGCCTCAAACCACAGAACAGACCCAGCAAAACTAGCTCCATTGGCAGATGTCACCCTGACACAAAATTAATCTGATGATCATTACGAGTCAAAATCCTTCAGTGCTTGCTCCATGTTGACTGGGATATCCTGATGTAAATGCAGCAGTGCTAAACCTGTAAGCCATCTTTCACCCATACAGTTCTGTAGCCAGGTCTTTACTCTTTGCAGTGTGCTGAATGACCTTTCTGCTGTAGAAACGCTGACTTGTATTGTGGCCAAAACACAAAGAGCCGTGTTAATATCTGAGTACCTCTCAAGATTTACCTGAGATAATGTAGCAAGGATGCTGTTCGGCCATTCTTCTTTTGGGACAGACATCCACTTTGCCCTCCATTTCTGCAGTTCTTCTTGAAGGCTGTCCAGGCTGGAGAGGACACCCTTGTGCACATTATACACAGCTATCACCATGTTCTTAGTTTCCGTAGTATGCAGTTTATTTGGTAACAAGTACTGAGCAAGAAAACATGGACGGCATTCAGTCAGTTGCTCCTTCCGCTCCGAAATAACATGGTCCAAGAAAGGAATGAAGATATTTCTTCTGTAGTATTCATGTGGATCTGATGCACCAGCATTGTTCCTCTGAGTTTGTCTTCCACATACCCGTGGCATAGATTCTTCAACAAACACAGAATTTGCCAGACGTTTCGCCTCAGCATACAGTGCAGAAAATCTGATATCGACATCCTCTCTCATGCTTTGCAGTGCCTCAACCACAACACTTGCTTTTTCACATACTTGAATCAAGTTGATATCCTCACTTTGCAGGTACAAATGAGAAGATTTTGTGAATCCCAGAATGAACTCTACACACACCAAACTGACGAGGAAATTAAACTTCGTAGTAGAAAATAGAAATCTTTCAGCATCGTCATCGAACTCAGCAATTTTCTCCAAGGTGCTGATGATCACAATATATTTTGCTTTGAAGCATCAAAATGAATCTACCTGGCTCATCCCATCATATATTCCCTGGGGCAGGCAAGGCTGTGTTTTAGTTTTCTTCCTTATCTTCCCAGTCACATGGCAAGTTCATGAATTCCTTTAGTTCTGTCAAATACACATTGCTGTGCTTGGCAGAGGATTTCAGTGGTATTTCTTTCCTGCATGTGTCAAACATGTTTGCAATCTGTTGTGTTGAACAGGAATGAACAATTGCTGTGTTCAGATTATGGGCTTGCAGGCAATGTAGTTGCTTCAGGAAGGACTGCACGGATTCTGGTTTGCACTACACTGAATTGCCCGCTCATGTTGCTGCCTCAATCATAGCCTTGACCCCTAATTTTTTTTTTTTGTTGTTAAATGTTTTATTGTGTTTAGGTAAAAAGAACAAAACTGAACACAGCAATGAGTCACATTAAAGCTAGAAAGGAAATGTACAAATCAGATGTATTATCTGTGGTCTGTTCTGTACATACTGGCATCAGCCGACTGTGGCTATACAGGAGGATACCATCTTACATATGCTGTGTCAAAGTTCTGGAGATTAACATTATTTAAACAGTAAGATTAAGTAAATCGTGGACCTACCTTCCACGTGCTGTGGCCTGTGCGAACAGGAGAAGGTACTGCCGCTGACTGTGAAGGCCTAAGGTTCAGAAAGTTGTACCTTCCAGTGGTCAGACAGGAACTTCATCTGTAAAGGCAGGTGATCACAGAGTAACTATTTCAAAAACAAGAACACAAGTGGATTTCAGTAAGAAGGAACCACTCAGCAGTTAGGTAACCTAGTTTCCATCCAGTAGGAGTGATTACAGAAAAATATCATTTACTATTTACATACTATTAACTGTGTACCTATGCCGGATACAGAAAATAATGAAAAAACATGTCCATGCAATTGTCAGAGTGTCAGAGATCGATGATATCATAAACCATCTATTCAGCCTATGTCGGCTATGCATGCCAGAAATGCCATGTATGGTTCCCAGCATTTCTGGAAGAGATACATTTGTCCTAACACCAAGTGAGAACATCTGTCTAGCTCATACACTTTAGTGAGGGCTGGGAGAATACCATATATAGTTGGTATGAGGGGACTTCTCCAATTTTGCAGGATGGTACGCTTGACCTGCATACTTAATAACATGAGCAATCTGTGCTCATGATTCGTCAGAGGTAGGGTAACAGGTTTTATACCTAGTAGCATTAGTGAATCCTGAGGGGGAATATGGTGGTGTAGGGTGTCACTGGCAATCTGGGATGTTGTCTCCCACAGTGGAGATATCAAGGGGCACTGCCAAAGGATAGGTCTCCACCAGGTTGCTGGCATCTCCAGCAGTTATCCTGGGTTATGAGTTTTGCTTTCTTAAGTATGGTAGGGGTCCTATACCATGAGTGGAGTATTTTGTTATGTGTCAGGCTACTCCGAGCATCTCTGTGGGCTGTATGTCCTACTTGCCAGCAATGCTTCCACTGAGTGTCCGTAATTTGAATTTGTAACATTTTTTCCCATTTGGTTTTGGAGGCTGCAGCAGTGGTGGGGATGGTCCCTTGTAGGGAGGCGTATATTAAACCTGCAGTACCTTTGGGTACTTTTAGCCGTCTGGGTAGTAACGTGGAACCTGCAGAAGGGTATATATTTTGCAGGAGAATAGGTTTGATGGTATCCCTGATTTGGAAATATTTCCAAAGATCTGTGGAAGGTAATAACCATTGGGCCTGCAGGTTCTGAAATGTGTCCATCATAGCCATGTTAGGTACCAGTAGGTCTGTAAGGAATAGAATACCTTTTTTACTCCAGCTTGGCCATATTACTGGGGCTACCACCTGTAGTGATACAAGGATTCTTCCATAGGGGAGTGTGCAATAAGGGACATGCCTGGGTTCCAAGTTTCTTATGTAGGAGTTTCCAGTATCTAACGGAGGGCCCCAGCATTGGGTGAGATCTAAGCAGTCAAGGTAGGTTCGCCCCAAAGAAGGGAAGCAAGTATAGGTGAATTGGCCAGAGTTTGCTCAATTTCTAGCCATTGGGAGATTCCAGGGGAGTGGGGATGAAACCAGGTGAGTGTTTGAGTGCATTGATAAGCAAACTTATATCCTTCAAACCACGGGAGCCCCCCATCCTCCCTGTTTCCAGTGGGATCTGAGTGTGTGTTTGCTAAAGCGAGGCCTAGTGGTTCCCCAAAGGAAAGAGCCAATTATTCTGTCTATTTTCTTATACCAACAGGGGGGCAGATATAATGGTATGTGAGACAGCAAATGAAAGAATTTAGGGGCCATAGTCATTTTAAAGGCCATTATCTTGCCTGCCAATGTAAGATGTAGATGGTTCCATCTGTCTAATTCTCCCTTACATTCCACCAGCAGTGGTTCAAGGTTAACCTCCCACCACCTGTCAATGTGTGCTCCTACCTTGATCCCTAAGTACGTAATATTGTCCTTTGCCCATTTTAGGCCTAAACGAGGCATATTGTGGGGTTGACAGTGGGAGTTTAGAGGGAGAATCTCAGTTTTGGAGTGATTGACACTGAGCCCAAAAAGATGTGTAAAGTGGCTTAACAGGTCCATTGGGGATCTTTGCATCTTCCAGGACAACTAGCAGATCGTCAGCATATATCAGAGTTGAGTAGTGTCTATGTCCCACTTGTATTCCTTTGAGTGTGGGGTCTTCACAGATTGCTGCTTCTACAGGTTCAAGCGCAAGGACAAAAAGGAGAGGGGACAGAGGGCAGCCTTGTCTAGTTCCTCTGTGTAGTGGAAAGGGAGTTGAATGGGTAGAATTGGTTAAGACCTTTGCTGAGGGGTTAGTGTATAGGGCAGATATCGCTGATCTGAAGTGGTGACCAAAGCCAAAATATTCCAGAGCAGTGTGGAGATAGTCCCACTCCACAGAGTTGAAAGCTTTCTCAAAGTCAATTGCCAAGGCCACAGCCGGAGTGTTACGCTGTGGGGCTAAGCGGATGAGATTAAGAAGGGTTCTAAGATGGTCGGTGCTATATCTGAGCTTAACAAAACCTACCTGTGAGGGATGGATCAGGGTGAGGAGCACTGGGTTTACCCTAACAGCCAAAGTGTTGGCACGTATGATGCGTTCCAAACCAGGCACCTCTGCGTACAAAAAGGGTGAGAGGGGCTCATATTGCCCCCCCTGCACACCCACTGACATCATCCTCTCTCATCTAACCACCTTACAGTCCTTAGTTGCAGGTGGCGAGTTTCATGCCACAGGTGATTTTAACGCCAATTGGTTAGGTGCTGATAAAACCCTCATGAAAACCAAAATAAAGGCCCTGGCCCTCACCCAACTCATACAAGAACCCACCAGACTCAACCTTAAGTCAAACAACCACTCTCTACTGGACTGGGCTCTCACCTCGCACCAAGACAGAATTCTGAACGGTCTGCTGCCAGACTCAGTAAGTGATCATCACATGATCTACCTGATCAGGAAGATACATAGCCCCCAGCCCCCCAAGACACTACGGACCAGGTCCTATAACTCCCTAAACCTTGACTCTCTCCTGGCAGACCTGGGATGTGCAAACTGGTCCGGCATCACCGAGACTTCCTCCATTGACAATGCGTATGATGCGTTCCAAACCAGATTCCTAGAAGTATGGGACAAGCATGCACCTCTGTGTACAAAAAGGGTAAGAGGGGCTCATCTCCCATGGATCACGGCTGATATAATTAGAAAATGCCACTCCAGAGACCATGCATGGAAGGCTCATAAAAAATTGGGCACCCAGGCCTCCCTTATTACCTACAGATCCCTTCGAAATGCTTGCACAAACATCATCCGAAGCAAAAAAGCTATTTCCTAACAGCCTTAAGCAATAACCTTAACCATCCAATCGATTTCTGAAATCTCTCAAATCCTGCTCTCCCCCAACCCAACCCCACCCCAACCCTATCAAATCAGTGCACCCTCATCTCCAACTCCATCAGCGTAGCCAACGCTTTTAACTCACATTTCGTCAGCTGCGCAGACAAACTTCTACCCTCCAAGCACACCCCAGTCACCCCCCACCATCCACACAACCCTCTCACATCCCCCCCAGTCCAGCCATTCTCATTTCAACCAGTTTCCCCAGTGGAAGTCCACCGCCATCTACGGGCACTGAACCCCAATAAAGGCAAATGCCCATCGTCCCTGGACGCCAAGATGCTGTTCCTGTCAGCCCCTGCCATAGCCGCCCCCGTAGCTGCCCTTCTAAACCTCTCCTCACTGGGCAAGTTACCAACGGCATGGAAACTGGCCACTGTTATTCCTCTCCCAAAAGGTGGTGACCCCTCCTCCCCAGGAAACTATAGACCAATTTCCCTACTCCCTATTCTAACCAAACTCCAGGAGCGACTTGTACTGTCCCAACTGACTCCTTACTTTAAAGCCGCCTCCTTTTCGCCTTTCAATCCATTCTATAAAACCACTGTGCTATCACCTCCTACTACGAGTCTCTGGGAACATTCTCACCGTATCAAAGGTCATGTCACCTCGGCTATGTTTATTGACCTAGCAAAGGCCTTCGATACCGTCTCTCACCCCCTGCTCCTCTCCAAGCTTACCATTGCAGGGCTAGCACCCCCAGCAATCGAGTGGTTCCAAGACTACCTTGTGGGCAGGAAGCAAGCTGTCAGAATTGCATCACACACCTCAAACCCCCTTCCAGTCACATTGGGCGTCCCCCAAGGATCGCTCCTAGGACCATTACTTTTCTCCATTTTTCTAAATGACCTCCCCTCTGCATGCTCCCATTCTTCTATCCAAATGTATGTGGATGATACCGTCCTGTATGCTTCCGGCCCCTCAACTAGCAGAGTGGCATCTCTCCTCCAGGAGGATTTCTCTGCCATCCAGCACTGGTTTAGGTCGAACCAGTTATTTCTAAACCGGAAAAAAACAGTGTCTGTCATGTTTGGCTCCCAACAACGACTCTCCCGCCAATCCCCCTGCCCTCCGTTCGCAACCCTGGATGGGACTGCACTGGAGCAATGCACTAGCTACAGATATCTAGGCATCTGGCTTGATCAGCACCTTGATTTTGCCTCTCACATTGACTCCCTACACAACAGGCTGCTTCCTAAACTGGGCGCATTATATCGTAACAAAAACTGCCTCCCCACACAAGCGAGGCACGCTATAGTCCAAAAAATGATACTTCCCATACTGGATTATGGCATTTACAATATACACTATCGCTCCTGCGTCTGCCCTGGCAAGCCTAGACACCCTGTTCCACTCCTTCTGTCGTTTCATCCTTGACTGCCCGCAATCCACCCACCACTGCACTCTGTACAGCTCCCTAAACCTGCCATCCCTTCATGATCGGCGTTTAATAAACTGCGCCAGGTTTGCTGCCAAATACTTGTCTCTCTCCCTCCCTCCCTACCTGGCGTCTACCATCTCCCAACAACCCCCACCTGCATACTCCCTGAGAGGTACGGACCCAAGACTACTCCACATCCCATATATGTGCACTACCAAGGGGCAGGCAGCTTTTAGCTACAGAATACCACAGATCTGGAATGCCCTACCTATCTCCATAAGACACGCACAAAATCCCTATCAGCGATCCCGAATACTCAAGGCACATTTCTCCTCCAGCTGCTCCTGTCTAAGCTAATTTAATCAATCTCTCATTCTGTTATGTTGTTGTAAAGTTTAGTTCGTGATTTTTTGTATTGTACCACACAGCTATCTCCTGTATGTAAACTCCCGGACCTAAGGCTCCAGGTGTACACTTTACTGTATCATAATTGCTATTGTAATGCACTATTTTCAATGTAATGCACCGGGCCTCGGCCCCCAGGTCGCAACTGGAATCGAGCATGTTGCTCAGTATGCCTTCCTGGTAAATCTCGTAAATAAATAAATATACCTTGCTGTCAGTGTTAATCAGGGAGATAGGGAAGTAGCTAGCTGCCTCAGTAGGATTTTTCCCTTTTTTAGGAAGTACTGTAATAGTGGCTTCTCTTAGGGTATGTGGGAGTATGCCTGCAGCTTCAGACTCAGCATACACTTGGCATAATAAGGGAAAATGATGGAATCACTTCTGAAGGAAAGAATTGTTGCGTATCTAGAGGTCAGAGGGGCACAGGACCCAAGGCAGCGTGGATTCACAGCGGGAAGGTCATGCCAGACAAATCTGATAGATTTCTTTGACTGGGTGACCAAAGTATTTGATCAGGGAAGGGCTGTGGACATGGCCTACCTAGACTTTAGCAAGGCATTTGACACAGTCCCACACAAAGATTAATATACAAGTTAGCCAGCCTGGGAGTGGGTCCCAAGATGACAGCCTGGGTAAAGGATGGCTGGAGAATAGGACACAGAGGTAATAGTAAATGAGTCCACTCTGAAAAAAGGGGGTTAGCAGTGGGAATACATGAGGATTCAGTATTAGGACGGTCCTCTTCAATGTCTTTATAAGCGACATTGCAGAGGGACTGAAGAAAAGTATGTCTCTTTGCAGATGACACAAAGATCTGCAACAGAGTTGATGCACAAGGTGGGGTGGAAAGGATGAGAAGGGACTTGGCAAGGTTAGAGGAATGGTCAAATGTATGGCAGCTTAGATTCAATGCTAAGAAGTGCAAGGTAATGCACCTGGGAAACAAAAACCCAGGGGAAGAGTACACAATGGGGGGAGATACTAACAACAACAAAATGGAAAGGGACCTGGGGTAGTCATATCAGATGACCTAAAGGTGGGCAAGCAATGTGAGAGGGCAGCAAGGAGGGCTGGGGAGTACTGGGATGCATAGGAGAGGCATCACCAGTGAAAACAAGAAGTTATTATCCCTCTGTACAGACAGCTGGTGAGACCATCTGGAGTACTGCGTGCAGTTCTGAGACCAAGCTTAGCAAAGACATAGACAGGATGGAAGCTGTCCAGAGGAGGGCAACTAAAATGGTGCAGGGTCTGCACCGGAAGACATATGAAGAGAGACTTAAGGAGCTTAATATATGTATAGCCTTGAGGAAAAGGAGGAGAGGGGACATGATAGAAACTTTCAAGTACCTCAAGGGAATCAACAAAGTCAAGAGGGTAGCATCTTTCAAAAGAGGTGTGCAAAGAACAAGGGGCACAATTTGAAGATAGAAAGGAGGGGCGGCTCAGGGTAATTTAAGAAGTATTTTTTCTAGAGAGGGTTGTGGATGTATGGAACAGCCTTCCAGAGGAGGGTTGTGAGTCAAAAACAGTGGTGGAATTCAAGCATGCATGGGATAGTCATAAGGCAATTCTAGGGGTTGGGGGTAGGAAGAAGTAGGCTGCTGGTTAACTAGGATCTGCAGCTTATCCATCAGGTAGGGAAATGGGCAGACTGGGTGGGCCATGCGGTCCTTATCTGCCGTCAAATTCTATGTTTCTATTTTTCTATCTGCGGGGCTAACATCTGAAGGAAGTCAACAGGGAACCCATCCCCACCTGGGGATTTCCCCTTTTTCAGGGAGGTTAAGGCCTGAGACACCTCTTCTGTAGTTAATGGGGATTCTAAGGTAGCCCTGTGTTCCTCATTTAGTTTGGGCAGTTGTATGGTATCGAGAAAGGTTTGGGTTTCAGGGCTAGTATCAGCTCTGGACGAGGTATAGAGGGTGTGCCTAAAAGACAGCCATAACCTCATTTATCTCTTGGAGTTTGGTACAGATTTCCCCGGTTTGGGGGTTCCTTAGTCCTGCAATATGTCTTTTAGCTTGCTGCTTCCGGATTTGGTAAGCGAGCACCTTCCCGCTGTTTTCCCCTCCTTTCCAGTATGAGTGTTGGATTCGAAGGAGTGCCAGGTCAGGTTTCTGAGACAGGAGCTCATTCAGTTTCATACGTATCATGAGCACCTGCTGATCTACCTTCAAGTGATGTGATGGGCAGGGTGTGTTTTTAAGTGCTCTCTCTCTGCTGCAGCAAGCTCCCCCCTCTACCTTCACCTGTTCCTCTTCCTCTTCTCTTGGCTTCCTTCTGTATGTAGCATACCCTATAATTTCCCCCCTCATGGTGGCTTTGTATGCTTCCTATGTATTCCATGCAGAGGTATCAGTTATCGGGTTTTCCTGAAGAAAAAGTATCGTTTCATGTTTGGCCCATTTACAAAAGTCAGGGTCCTGCATTAGTAGCGGGTCTAATTTCCATGAGGAGGAATGGGAGGATGGGATGTCCCACTGAAGTATTAACTGTACTGGGGCATGGTCCGAGACAACAGTGGGGAGGATAGTGGATCCCAGAATTCCTTGGGTAAGAGACTGCGAGAGAAGCCAAAACTCTAGGCGGCTGAAGGACCCGTGAACTCCAGACTGAAATGTATAATTCTTCTCTTTGGGTTGTAGAAGGTGCCATATGTCTACTAGCTTAAATTCTGAGTTTAACTGCATTACTGCCTGCAGTCCCCGAGTGTGGGTCTCTTTCCCCTGATGACTTCTGTCTAGGATGGGTACTAGTGTGAGATTGAAATCTCCCCCTGCTACTATGGGGGTTTCTGGTTCCGCCATGGATGCGATTTTGGTTGCTAAATCATTAAAAAAAATGGGATAATCTTCATTAGGGGCGTAGACGTTTACCAACAGTATATGTCCAATGGGGATGTCAATTAGGCCCATCACCCATCTACCTTGGGGGTCCGCTTTGGTTTTCAGAATGGCCCAGGGAAGATATTTATGTAATTGTATGACTACTACTCTTTTTCTGGTAGGAGCGGTGGCATGTAATTCGTTCCCTACCCAGTCTTTAACCAAAACACGTGGTTCTGCTTAGTCAGTTTTGTCTCCTGTAAGAAGGCTATCTGAGTCATCACTCTTTTCAGCTGTGTTAGTACTCTCTTCCTTTTTTGAGGAGAGTTAAGTCCCCAGACGTTCCAGGTAATAAAGGATAGTTCAACCATAGTCAGTCTCGGTGCGGAACCTTTTAAAGGTGACAGGGCTCACAGCTGACCAGGGGGAAGTACATCTCCAGGGGTAGGTTTATGTCCATGATCAGGGGTATAGTATCATAACATCTGTAGGCATAGTCTAGAGAACACATTAGTCCAACCAACAACATCACATACAGCAATAACAACTGAATAAAGCATTGGTGCATTTTAAAGTGATCAAAAAAAGGGAAAAATGAACTATATACAATTAGTGCATTTTCCAGCACATTGGACAAGATCAGCTTGGAGGCCAAGATGGCATCACCTTCTCAGGCCTTGCCTTTCTCCCCAGTAGGGGGTATAAGTGGTTAAACAGTCTCCTATAAAGTAGGTGATCGGGGATAGCCAGCCCTGTCGGGTTGTTCTTTCCCAGGTTCTGATCTTATGAATATGTACACCTATCAGGATTCGTCCACAGTGGATTAAAGACTGCTGGGGTTGTGTGTGTGTATACACACGTATGGGGGAGGGTGAGTAGAGAGCATTAAGACATAACTGTGGAGTGTCCATCCCTCCATTCCCAGTAAAAGTACCCCTCTCTGCACTTAGAAGGAGATTGCAGCATTAGTGGTCAGGTATATTCATCTAGTGCTGGAAACGTGCTGGTATATCTGCTTACGGTGTATGCAGCTATATATGTAAAGTGGTACTCACACCACCGAGGAGAGAGGAGAAGTATAATTAACCCATAAGGGATAGGGGAGCTAAAGGTACATACCGTTGTGTATCTTCTCTACCTGTTCCCCCAGCTCCTGGCTGAAGTAGTAGGATAGATAGGGGAGTCCCCATTACTACAATGCTCGGGGGAGAAGAACATAGTGCATGCTCGAACAATAGTAAATCATTCCTTGTCCCTGTGCAGTTTCTCTCTGTTAACAGGGCAGGAGCATCTGGCATGGTCATCACACACTAGGCCGAGGAATAAAACAGCAACCCGCCTTGAGAAGATCACATCTTACATTCGTAATTAGGGATTGACTGTAGCCAATGCCCCTGCCCTGCCTATATGAAAGAAAAAACAATAAAGGGGCACTTATCTAAGCAAGTCCTGTAGGTGAGGATTCTTCAAGCTCTTCGAATGCTTCAAGGAGAAAAGCTGCTGGCTTGCTTGGGCCACAGTCTGCGGGCTCTGTTATGTGTAAATTCGGAGGGGATGTTGTGTGTGAGGGTGCCATGTCAGTCTAGCATCGAGAGTCCATTTCGGTCACAGAGGCCTCATGCACCATCTCCTCCGGGTAGTCTGCGAAATCCCCCAGGTCCGTTGGTTCAGCGTGAGTCAATAGCACATATCTATTAGGCATTGCAAACCTCCCTATGGTGGTATCGGTCTGTTCTTGAGCTGCTGCCCGCTTTTGCAAGGGCTCTGCGGTGCGTTCCTGCAGGTGGTGCATCTTGTTGTGCCACCCGGATTGTTGATGCTTCCCTGGTCTAATTGGAAGGTTGAGGTCAGTACTTCTGAAGTAGAAGGTGGGCTGTGGGGAGTTACGGTTGCCCGGCATCATGTTGTGGGAGTCGTGTTGCCCCTTGCTAGTAGTTCCGGTCTGCTGGGTTTGAGCGGAGCTGGATTTAGAAGGCCAGGTGCACTGTAAATACTCCATCAAGGCTTCTGGGGTGGCAAACGTGAGAAAAGTACTGTTCTCTTCAATGCACATGGTAGCAGTGTATCGGAGAGAGAATTGTATCCTGAAATTGTGCCTCATGCGTCTGGCCTCAGTTAAGGCCTTTCTACACATCGCAAGGTCCCAGGAGTAATCTTGAAAGGTTAAAATGTTGTGACTTTGCCAGGAGAGAGCACCGCGTTCTCAGGCCCTTGTTGTGATCCAGTCTTTGTCTACGAAATTGAGTATTTTGGCCAGAATCGGTTTGGGTCGATCTCCAGGCTTTAGCATGGGGCTAAGTGTCCTGTGAGCTCTCTCTATGACCATGGTGGTAGTTCATGTTGTAAAATTTCGGGAAGTGCATCATATAAAAAGCCTGTCGGGGATCCTTCCTCCACCTTTTCGGGGAACCCCAGTAGCCAAAGATTGTTGCGTCTGCTTCTGTTCTCCAAATTGTCAAGTTTGGATTGGAACAGCAGGATCATCTTCCCTTGCTCTCGGACAGTAGCAGTGAATCTTTCTATAGTGTCAGTATTTGCCGAGACATTCACTTCAGTCTGGCAGATCCGCATATCCATCTGCTAAATTGCCAGTGTTGTATTATTAGAGGCAATCATAACCGCCACCATACATTGCATGAGGGCCTTGAACATGCTGTTCACTTGCTGTGCATTAAGGCCTATGGGATTTTCTGCACGTGTACTGTGCGCCATCCTGACCTGCAGAACTATTTGAGTTTTTAACCAGAAGATCGAGCCTGGTAGCTTGCAAAACTATATTGGGTTGTTCCTGACCCTTCCAATATATTAATACCTACTGCAGATTCGAGGGATTGCAGGTTTAAAGGTGCTATTTCGGAATATTCAACCCCGGGCTCAGAGAGCACATGAATTAGGCGGCCATCACTGTACGAGCCAAGCCAACCCCCATTTTTTTTTTTTTTTTGTTTTACTTTTTAAGTATTTTCTTTTATGTTTACAAGTCATTTCTGTGTAGTGAAACGTATAATTACATCTTTAAAGATTACACTTCATGATAAATTTTCTCCCCCCCCCCCAACAACATCAAAAAACAGTCCAGTTTATATACAATATATCTAATGGTACTATACCAAACCATCTTGTTATTAACCTTACATTAAATAGACAATGGTGGCATATTGTGTTCAATTTCTTTACATTTTGACCCATAATATTGTCAGTGTCCTCATCAATTTCATATAAACGTTTTTCAAAACGTACAGTTTCATGAAAAATGGAACACCACTGCAAAAAATTTAATAGTTTTAGCTCTTTTTCTTTCCAGTTTTCTAAAATGATAACATTTTAGGGCCATGGAGGCAAGGGTGGTTATGTTATGTTATGTTAAGCTTGCTTCATATTGAGAGCATTAACATTATTAAAAAGGTAAACTTCGAAAGAAAAGGGTATTTTCTTTCCCAACCAGTCAGACATTATTTTGTTTAAGTTTGGCCACCAAGAATTTATTTTAGGGCATTCCCATAAGCAATGAATTAAATTACCATCTGGGGACGTGGATATGTTGTTCAATCCACACTGTCCGGCAGGTTCCTTGACATCTTAAGATGGGCCGGAAAGTCTTCAAACTGGCTCCTCCCAACCACCCGGGTGGTAAAACCCTCAGCTCTGCCCCATGACGCCTGATCTTCCTTACCGCTTAGAAGCTCAGGTTCCCTCTTTAGCGCTCTTGCGACTTTAGGCCTGGATCCTACACCTTCGGTTTTCTGAAAGTCATCTTAAAATTTACAAGACTTAAGTCTTCTCCTTCCTTCGCGGCTGCAATAGATTCAAAATCTACTCCCGGCTTCCATCGGTGGCCTTGCTGGCAGAAGATGTCTCAGACCGACCCGCATGCCACGTGCGTCTACTGCCTGGGGCTTGCATATGATCCGCAGGCCTGCTATCTCTGCAAGTCCTTTTCAGCTTTGGTTCTGGAAGACCGCGCTGCCTGACTTCAACTGGGGTGCCCTGAAAAGTGGTTTCTGCCGGTGAAGTTGAAGGAGGCCCGTTGGGTGGTGTCTGTGGCTGCGGGCTCTGCGGAGCAGCTGGAGCAGTTAATCGCCCTCAAGAAGGAGGCAGCCCAGGCCGCGTCTTCATCTTCCTCGGCATCCGTGTTTATCCCACTCTCCTTGGGCTCCTCCTATACTGCTTCCTTTAAGGAGCTTTGACAGTCCCTCTCCACCAGGGGAGAGGGGCCCTCAGAACTCACTTCAGATAGGTTGAAGAAAAGGAACCGAAAGGTAAGTCCCACCGTGCGTTCGTGGGAGCGGGAGAGATCTCGCTCTCCGGAGCATCTTTTATCGTCTTTGGTCAAGGTTGCGGCTAAGGCTGCTGGCTTTTCGGTGTCCCTGTCAGGTCAGCTGGCGAGACACCCATCGATCTTGATCGAGATTTTCTTGACCCGTTGGACGAGCTGTGGACTGGAGAAAGCCGATAATCCTCACCATACCCCCGGTGGTTTCCGAGGACTAGCCTCGGCCTCCCGAGCCAAATTCACCAGTCAAGGACCCTGAACCAGGGGATGAGCGGGTTTCCCCAACCCCTCTTCTACCCACCATCGGTGACCCCGACGGCCTCGGTCCTCCTCCGTGTCAGGTAGGTCCCACCAACATCGGCGGTCTTGGTCCCGGCATCACGGAAAGCGGCATCGCCGCTCACGCTCATCGTCCTCTTCAGAGAATAGGCTCGGAGAATAGGCTCCGGCGCAAGTTGCACCGATGCTATGAGGACATGATGTGGCAGCAGCTCTTATTGGCCAGCATCAAGCCGACTCCATCGCCTTTCCCGGCAATTAAGTAGCTGTCGCCCGAATGGCCGAAGCAACCTCTCGCCATTGGATCCTTGCTCGAGGAGCCGACTCCGGCACCGATTGCTCGGCCGAAACTGGCTGCTCCACCCATTGTGGTGGAACCTCCACCCCTGCAACTGAAGACTGGGGCCCGACCAAGGATTCTCGGTCTGGTGAGGGCTTGCCCCATAGGTTGTCGGTCACCCTCACCCCCGATTGGCCTCGGCGAGTGGAGTGTCGCTCAGGCACTCAGCAGCTGTTCGCGGACTCCTCGGAGTCTGACAACTCCTCCCTGTATTCCAGGCCCCTCGGCCTGGAATACTCCGGGGGGTCTATCGGTGGACGAGAGCCCATTCTCGTTCCTGGGTATTCATTGGCTCATCTCAGAGTCTACTGGGATGCAGCTCGAACCTGTGCAGAAACGGGCCAGATATCCCCTCAAGGAGATTTTGCACCAATGGGATTCCCCCACGGAGACCTTCCCTCTGGCTGAAGCCATTGTTGGTCCGGCTTTGGAGTTGTGGCAGCGGCCTGCATCCTGTCCTGCGCCTTTGGCCAGGATGGCCCTCAAGTAAGCAGCCCCCACCGGTTCCCTTTCCGTTTTTTCGGAGCACCCCTCGGCTGAAGGGCTGGTAACCGATAGCGTCTTCCGGCGCTCTGGAAATGCTAGGGATGTAGAGAAGCCCCAGGACAAGGAGTCCAAAAAGCTGGACTACTCCAGGTGCAAGGTTTATGCTGCCTCCTCCCCTAGGCCTTCGACAGGCTAGCTCAGCTCTACTGATGGCACACTTTTCACATGCCCTTATAGGCTCCGAGGATGAGGTGCTTCCTCATCTCCCGGTTGACCTTCAAATGACAGTCAAGCAAGTGCAGGATCAGGGAAGGGTGGTGGGCAAGCAACAGCTCTAGACTGCCTTGGACATCGCAGACTCTTGTGCCCGGTCAGTAGTGTCCGCAGTAGCCATTCGCCGCAGAGCTTGGCTGCGAATCTCCGCCTTCACGGCGGATACCCAGCACAGGCTGGCAGACGTCCCTTTCTTGGGCACCACCTTGTTCGGGCCCTGGGGTGGAGGGTCATCTCCAGAGGATTGAGAAGTCCAATGCCACCTTGGACTCTGTCATGTCTGCCCAGAAGGACAAAGGCCTCCAGCAATAGCGTAAGCCCTTTCACCCTTCCGCCCCTGCGCTACGTCCGGCGCAGCAGCACCAACAACAGGGCCAGCAGGCTCATGCTTGGCACCCCAAGGCCAAGCCTGCTGCTTCCTCCAGCAGGAAGCCTGGAGGGAAAGGTCCAGGTGGCTCCTCGGCCAGCCCTTCCTCCAAGCCTGCCCAGTGATGGGTTGAGGGGTGCCGCCCCCAACCTCGTCACTCCTCCCCTGGGTCCCCCCTGTGGGGAGATGGTTAGAAACATAGAATTTGACGGCAGATAAGGACCGCTTGGCCCACCCAGTCTGCCCATTTCCCTACCTACTGGATAAGCTGCAGATCCTAGTTAACCAGCAGCCTACTTCTTCCTACCCCCACCCCCTAGAATCGCCTTATGACTGTCCCATGCATGCTTGAATTCCACCACTGATTTTGACTCCACAACCTCCTCCGGAAGGCCGTTCCATGCATCCACAACCCTCTCTGTGAAAAAATACTTCCTTAAATTACCTCTGAGCCCTCCCTCTATCTTCAAATTGTGCCCCCTTGTTCTTGCACACCTCTTTTTTTGAAAGATGCTACCCTCTTGGACTTTGTTGATTCCCTTGAGGTACTTGAAAGTTTCTATCATGTCCCCCCTCTCCCTCCTTTCCTCGAGGCTATACATATTAAGCACCTTAAGTCTCTCTTCATATGTCTTCCGGTGCAGACCCTGCACCATTTTAGTTGCCCTCCTCTGGACAGCTTCCATCCTGTCTATGTCTTTGCGGAGATTGGGTCTCCAGAACTGCACACAGTATTCCAGATGGGGTGTCACCAGCTGTCTGTACAGAGGGATAATAACTTCCTGTTTTCTACTGGTGATGCCTCTCCCTATGCATCCCAGTATCCCCCCAGCCCTCCTTGCTGCCCTCTCACATTGCTTGCCCACCTTTAGGTCATCTGATATGACTACCCCAGGTCCCTTTCCATTTTGTTGTTGTTAGTATCTCACCCCCATTGTGTACTCTTCCCTGGGTTTTGTTTCCAGGTGCATTACCTGCACTTCTTAGCATTGAATCTAAGCTGCCATGCATTTGACCATTCCTCTAACCTTGCCAAGTCCTTCTCATCCTTTCCACTCCACCTTGTCCATCAACTCTGTTGCAGATCTTTGTGTCATCTGCAAGAGACACTTTCCTTCCAGACCCTCTGCAATGTCGCTTATAAAGACATTGAAGGACCGATCTAATACTGAACCCTGCGGTACCCACTACTAACCCCTCTTTTTCAAGTGGACTCCATTTACTATTACTCTCTGTGTCCTATTCTCCAGCCAATTCTTTCCAGGCTGTCATCTTGGGACCCACTCCCAGGCTGGTTAACTTGTATATTAATCTTTGTGTGGGACTGTGTCAAATGCCTTGCTAAAGTCTAGGTAGGCCATGTCCACAGCCCCTCCCTGATCAAATACTTTGGTCACCCAGTCAAAGAAATCTATCAGATTTGTCTGGCATGACCTTCCCGCTGTGAATTCATGCTGCCTTGGGTTCTGTGCCCCTCTGGCCTCTAGATACTCAACAGTTCTTTCCTTCAGAAGTGATTCCATCATTTTCCCTACCACTAAGGTTAAACTAACAGGTCTGTAGTTTCCTGCTTCTGCCTTGCTCCCACTTTTGTGAAGGGGAATCACATCTGTCCTCCTCCAGGCCTCGGGTACCACCCCATCCTCCCATGATTTGTTAAAGAGGGTAGTCAGTGGTGTCACTAGTTCTACCCTTAGTTCTTTTAGAATTCTGGGATGAATCCCATCAGGCCCCATTGCTTTGTCCACCTTCAGTTTTAAGAGTTCTTTCAGAACCCTTTCTTCTGTAACTGGGCTGGTATCAACTTCTGTATCCAGAGTGTTTCTACTGTTTGTTTTGGTACCTCCCCTCTTCCTTTGTAAATACTGAGCAAAAATATTTGTTTTAGTATCTCTGCCTTTTCACAGTCACCTCTGCCCACCCTCCTCCCCTTTATTAAGCCTCACTATCCCTCCTTGGTCTTCCTTGGCTCCTGATGTACCTATAAAGGTTTATCCCCTTCTTAACTGAGTTGGCTGTCTTTTCCTCGGTTTGGGCCTTTGCTGTTCTGACTGCCTTCCAGCTTCCTTTGCTTTAACTGATACAGTTCTCTGTCCTGTTCCTTCTGTGATCCTTGTACTTCCTGAATGCTTTCTTTTCTGTTGAACCTTCACTGCCACTTCCTTTGAGAACCATAGTGGTTTCTTACCTCGTTTGTTTTGTTTATTTGCTTTACACAGGCTTGATACCTCTGTGATGGCAGTTTTATTATTCCCATTGTTCTTCCACCCCTCCTTCCTGCCCATTTGCTAGTGCATTCCTTAGGCACTCACCCATTTTGACAAAGTCAGCCCTCCTAAAATCCAGTACCTTTGTCTTTGTATGGCATGACTCTATTGCTGTGTGTTTATTGTGAACCATACTGTTCGATGGTCGCTAGTTCCCAGATGGCTACCTACTTCTACATCTGTGATCCTCTCTCCATCTCCATTTGAGAGAACCAGGTCTAAGATTGCTCCCTCTCGAGTGGGCTCCAATATTAGTTGTCTAAGGCATGCTCCCTGTAGGGCATCTAGAATAATCCCACTCTTAGAAGTGGCTGCTGCAACTGCACTCCAGTTAACATCTGGCATATTCAGATCACCCATCAGCAATATCTCCCCTTTTTCTGCCAGTCTAAGTATACTTTCAGCCACTTCCTTTCTGCCTGGTCCGCTATCACCATGGACCATTGGGGGCTGGAAGTGGTCAGCACAGGTCTGCCTCTGGAATTCGAGCGGACCCCTCCGTATCAAGCCATCGCCCCTCGGGGGGCTACCGGTTCCGCAGCCTCTCTGTCAGCTCATCGAGCCAACATAGCTCTGCACTTCCAGAAGGAGGTGATCAGCAAGGTGGCGGATCCTCCTCCAAACCCAGGGTTTGTGTCCAGGTACTTCCTGGTCCCAAAACGGAAGGAGGGGCTGGTGCCCCATTCTCGATCTGCACAACCTGAACAAGTTCCTAAGGCCACGCACCTTCAGGATGGTCACTCTGGATCAGATCATGCCATCCTTGGAACTAGGTGTGTGGTTTTGTTCTGTGGATCTCCAGGACACGTTCTTTCACGTTCCAATCCCTCCGTCACATTGGCGATTCCTCCGCTTCAGAGCAGAGGGATCCCTCTACGAGTTCCGGGCCATGCCCTTCGGTATCTCTCCAGCTCTCAGGGTCTTCACCAAATGCATGGCAGTGGTGACAGCATTCCTGCGGCACCGAGGGGTCCGGGTGTACTCTTACCTGGACGATTGGCTGATAGCAGCCCCTTCCAGCTCGGAGGTGGAGCGGTCCAGAGATCTGGCCCTCCAGGTCTGCTCTCAAATTGGTCTCCTGATCAATGAGGCCAAATCGGAACTCGTACCATCGCAGGTGATTCAGTTCATCGGGGCAGAGCTTGACTCTTTTTGAGCCAGAGCCCGGCTCCCGGCAGACTGGGACGAGGTCCTTTCCTCCTTTGCCCAATCATTTCAGGTTGGGCAATTGTTCCCTGCCTGGGAATTCCTGCACCTTCTGGGTCTCATGGCGGCTTGCACTAGCATGGTCCATTGGGCCCGCTGGCATATGCGTCCCCTACAATGGGGGCTGGCCCGCCAGTGGTCTCAGCACTCTGGTCCTTTGGACCAGCCAGCAACCGTGACCCAGAAGATGTGGGACAGCCTGCAGTGGTGGCTTGTCCCAGCTCATCTGCAGGAGGGTATCCCATTTGTCCGCTCCAAGCTGACGGTCATACTTACGACCAATGCCTCTTTGATGAGTAATTAGAAAAAGGGGCATAAACTGATCCAAAAGTAATGTTTTGTGCTTTAACTTGTATTTTTATCAGAATTATTCTCCCATCGTTGTCCCTGAATTGGTCTATTACTTTTATATCCATTCCATTTTTATAATAATGGCAACACTTGTGCTCTTTTTGGTTCCAGTAGTGTAACAAATGTGGCTTGCCCATTTCTTTTTCAGTGTAACAATTTCTTTTTTCTCTAAATGTGTTTCTTGAAGACAGATCATATTAGCTCCAGATTTTTTTTTTTTATCCTCCTCCTTGCTTCCTGGTCTGCCACTCCTTCCGGCTGATCATGCCTCCTGCGACCTCGCCCTGACCCCCCTCCCCACACCCCAAATCGCAGCCGACCCAGGAGTGGCCCGGCATATCCCTTCTCCGGGTGGGTCCCCCTCCTCCGAGGGGGAAGGCGCCAGGAGGGGCAACCAGCGCACTAGGCATCAGTCCCTGAGTGCTGCTGAGGTGGATTTGGAGGCGTCAGGGCATCTCGGGCCGACAGGAGCGAGGCCGCCATCATCCGGCAGACCAGGAGGCTGTATTTTCTGTTTTTCTCCCCGGGGCGTGGTGTGCCACTAATGTCTGGGCAGAGCCGACGTTCACCACGCCCCCCCTGTGCGTTGAGGCTCCTGCTGGTCTCCCCGGCCTCCGCCAGGGGTGCCAGACAGCGAGCGCGCCCTCCTCCCCCTGGGTAGGCGAGCAGTCATGGGACGCTCCAGGCCTACTCCTCCCCGGCCAGCTCTCCAGCGACCTGAGTCTGTTCCAGACCGGGTGGCCGGCAGCCATAGCGGAAATCCAACCGCTGCACCGACGAGCTGGCCTTCCAGATTTTTTAACATAATTTAATATTCTGTTTCTTTTAATGGGGGTGTTGATCCCATTAACATTGAGGGAGATTACTTTAATTTTATTATAGTTTGCCATTTATGTTATGGTTAAGATATGTAATTTTCCCAGAAGACTAGGAGTTTTGTACTTAAAAGGATTTTGCAGTTATTAGGGTTCTTTGATGAATCATTTAGATTTTGTATAATAAACCAGTTCCTAAAAAGCACTCTCTGGACTGCATAAACTTTGACATGCCATTTGATTTTCCTCCCCCACGCCCTTCTTAATTTTAACCCAAATCTTCCTGCTTAAAAATGAAGATCTAACTTCGAGAGGGTTCCTTTAGTAGGTCATCACATATAGGACTGGCGCCACCTGGCGTCGGGCCGCACAGCAGACTTTTCTAGCAATTCCTGATGGGGGACCGCCCACCTGACGTCACGTGACCGACATCAGCATGACTGTATGTAGTGGGTGGTAACCACACCCACCCTCCAGTTCTTTCCCGCCGTCGCCTCATGTCAAGTCGCATAGCAGACTTCCATATAGCGATCGTCAAGAAGGTGTCTTGCGTCGGAATTTCCCTCGCTAATTTTTCCACTAATTTTGTGTTTATTATTAATGTCTTCTCCAAAGAAGAAGTGCTCGTCCTGTGTCACACAGATCCCGCACAAAGATGGTCACCTCAAGTGCATCCTCTGTTTAGGCCCAGACCATCCAGTCTCCTCCTGCCCTGAGTGCCAGACCTTTAATCAGGCCACAAAAAAGAGGAGACAGCAGGCTTTGGAGGCCCATCTGCTAAAAGCCCGCCTGGCTTCTCTCAAGAAGAAAATGGTTTGGCTTAGACATTCTTCGTCTGAAAAGGCTTTTCCCTCTAAAAAACAGAAGGAGAAATCTCGGGAGTGGGAACGCTCCGTGGGCGACACCAGGCCTCGGCAGGCAAGGCCCAGCCACCACCCAGCAAGGGCGAGTAAGTCTGTTAAATCTATAGTGGGTCAGTCAGCCGTCGGCTTCTCGATGACCCGCGCCTCGGCCGATAAGTTGGCTCGGCTCCTCCAGGGACTCGCCTGTGACAGTAAGACAATTACCCAGGCTGTGGTACGCGCTCCAGTCGATAAGCCGGCGGGGGCTCCTCCCGCCCGCCTCCACCTAGTAAGTTGGCGGGTATGGTTCCCCTGTCAGGGCCTGACGATGCCTCGCCTGACGTCTGGCGGGACCAGAGGGAGAAAGCCCCTCTCTCTCCTCCTCCTTCCTCACCTGTACCCTCCAATTCTCCGTTGGGTACCTCCGGCGATGACAACGGAGAACCTCTCGACTCAGTCGATGCCTTGGGGTCTGCTCCGCTTTCTCCTCTCAGGGTCAAGGAGAAGGAGGCTCCTCTTTGGCCATCTGGCCTTACTGTAGAGGGCCCCTCCTCCACCTTCTGGCAGGCTCCCAGCGCCTCCGACGCCAGTTGTCCTGACAACAGTTCCGAAGCCTGGACCGGTTGTCTGGCCCTGACACCGGATCAGGTTCCCCTGCCAGGGCCCCTTCATCCGGATCCGACACTGGCCCTTCCGACGCCAGACCCCCTTCCGGTGCCGGACCAGGTGCTGCCGGTTCCGACGTTGGTTCCCCTGATGTGGGCGGGTCCGACGTGGGTACCCCCGACGCCAGATCTGATGACGGAGATTTATACCAGACCCCGAACTGTCCCACATTACCCTCAAGGGTATCCTAGAGGCTACCACCCGGGGGGGCCCCCACTCCAGACTGGAGTAATACTGGGCAGTTCTACCCTGGATCCAATCCCTACTTGAACTTTCAGGGATTCCAGGGTTATTATCCTCCACCGGTTCCTGTTCCTCCTCCTCCTCCCCCTCAGCCTCTGCCTACTCCACCACCCCCCTCCTGCTCCTGTCACCCCGGATTTCAAGGCTTTAATCCAGTTTTGGTGGCAGGGGCCACGGTCAGAGTTGGTCTCGGACCTGGAGACTAGGCTCCCACAACCGCGGTCTCCCAGGTCTCCTTCCCCGAGCAGCTCTTCCATTACCACCATCCATATCTCGGGGAAGACTCGGCAGGATATTTCCCTCCCGGATACCTGATGTCGTCCTGTTGAGGAGGCAGATGACGATAGTTCAGAGGGGGCGGACGATTCTTCTGAGGAGGTTCCGGAGGACACAAAAGGCAAGGAGTCCCCAAAGTCCCCACCAGAGGACCCTGCCTTTTCAGATTTGTTGAGGTCCATGAAGGACTACTTCGACTGGGAGTCGGAGGAACAGGACCCAATGAGACAGAGACTGGCGGAGCATCTCGGCCTAGAATCTCTGTCTCTGGTCCCCTTTCCTCCCTGGATGGCACCTCACAAAGACCTCACCACTACCATCTGGCAGATGCCTCATACCCTCCAGGCTGCCCCCAAACGTGCGGACAGGCTTTACCGGGCGTCGAAGGATGCCCCGTTCTTGAAGGTTCATCCCAAGGCTGACTCTGTGGTCATCTTGGCGGCTCATGATCGCTCCTCAACACCAAAGCACATGAGCACATCTCCTCCTGACAAAGAGTCGAGGCAGATGGACCAGTTTGGAAATAAGATATACTCGTTGGCCATGTGCGCCCTTCAGTCCCTCAGTTACGTGGCCCACATGGTGTCGCACCAGAAGGCTACCTTAGCCATGCTCGAAGCGCGAGTCCAGTCCATGGATCCCTCGCCTTTGAAGGAGGAACTTGCCAAGGATCTCCACCTGTCCAAAGTCTCTTGTAGGCATGCCTAGCGTGCTACCTATGTCTCTGTCGACTCTGTGGCTCGCACCTCGGCAATGGCCGTTGCCCTTAGATGGCATTCCTGGCTGTGCCTTTCTGGACTCGCCAACAAAGTCTAGTCGGTGATTCAGGATGCCTCTTTCAGGGACTCAGTACTTTTTGGTGGGGACACCAAAGATATTATCACAGACCTACAGGACAAGGGCCTTGCCTTTAGGTCTGTGAGGTCAATGTACCGATTGGGCTCCCAACAACAGCAGCAGCAGCCCTTTCGGAAAAGGACCTGGAGGCAGAGAAAGAACGCTCAGGCATGCCGCCAAGGGAAGCATAAGGCCACGGGTACAACCACCCTCCTGCCTCCAAAAATCGAGACGTTCAGGAGGCCCCCCGAGACGTCCGCCACTTCTTGACTCCCGGCCCCACTGCCTCCTCAGTCTCGCAACAGGGAGCAGGTGGGGGGGAGGTTCGCCCTCCACGTGCAGGAGTGCAGAGCGATCACCTCCAGTGAATGGGCCCTGTAACTGGTGTCCGTCGGACACACCATTGAATTTCTGGAATTCCCTCCAGAAACTCTGCCCAGGAAGTCCTCCTATTCTCTGGACCAGGCCCTCTTAGTTGGCGAGGAGGTAAACTCGCTCTTGCTCAAAGAAGCAATCGAGTGGGTCCCCTTTGGGCAAAGGGGAAAGGGATTTTATTCCCACTTTTTCCTGGTTCCAAAAAAGACGGGGAACTTCAGACCCATACTCAACCTCAGTCAACTAAACCAGTTTGTCAAGTACAAAAAATGTCAAATGCTGACACTCCAGAGCCTCCTCCCTCTCCTCATGAAGAACCATTGGCTCAGCACCCTGGATATGCAGGATGCCTACCTGCACATCCCCATCTTCCCCAGCCACCACCGATTCCTGCGTTTTCGCTTCCAAGGGGAACACTTCCAGTTCCGAGTGCTCCCTTTTGGTCTGTCCTCGGCACCACGGGTTTTTACCAAGTGCCTGGCGGTGTCCACGGCATTCTTACGCCGCAGGGGTATTGCAGTTTTCCCTTACCTGGACGATTGGTTGATTTCAGCTCCATCCAGGGATTCTGTTTTGGAGGCTCTTACCTTTACCCTTGACCTTTTCAATAGACTAGGGATCACAGTCAGTGTCCCTAAGTCATCCCTGCCCAGAGATTTCAGTTCATTGGGGCAGTCCTGGATACGATCCAGTGCAGAGCTTTCCTGTCTCCAGACGGTGGAGACCCTTATCTGCCAGGCCTCCAAAGTGGCTTCTCACAAAATCATCCCAGCTCGGGAGGTCCTACGCCTTCTGGGCCTGATGGCAGCTGCCATCACAACTGTTCCCCTAGCAAGACTTCACATAAGGGTCACTCAATGGTCATTGCGAGTGCAGTGTGATCTACTCCTGGACAACCTGGACTATCTGGTTCTGCTCTCCTCTGCGGTTCAGAAAGAATTGCAGTGGTGGAGAGAGTCTCGCAATCTTTCTGTGGGACTTCCCTTTTGGAGCCCTGCACCACTAGCTACCCTCAGCACGGATGCCTCAAATATGGGGTGGGGAGCTCATCTTAGGGAGCACCAAGCCCAGGGACTGTGGTCCGGCTTGGAGACTCCTTTGCACATCAGTGTTCTGGAGTTGAGGGCGGTCCTGTATGCCTTACAGGCCTTTCAGGCCCTACTTCCAAAGGGATCACTGCTAATCCAAAGTGACAACATGTCAGTAGTTTGGTATATCAACAAACAAGAAGGAACCCGGTCATACCCCCTGTGCAGGGAGGTGACGCAGGTGTGGAACTGGGCAGTCCAGCACTATCTGGTTCTCGTGGCCGTTCACATTCCGGGTGTTTTAAACGTCCTGGCGGACAGTCTCAGCAGATCTCAGACCCTAGCTCACGAGTGGGAACTACTTCAGGAAGTGGCAGAATCCATCTTCCAACGTTGGGGGCATCCGGAAATTGACCTCTTCGCCTCCGAATCCAACACAAAGCTTCCTAGGTTTTGCTTGCTCGTTCCAGGGCACGGTGCTTTCTGGAATGACACATTGTCTCTATCTTGGACAGGGAAATTTGTGTACACATTCTCTCCGTTTCCCATTCTGCAGAGGGTTCTTCTCAAGCTTCAAGCAGAGAAGGCAAGGATGATTCTCATCGCTCCTCTCTGGCCAAGATAAATCTGGTTCCTGCTGCTGCAGCAGCTTTCCAGGGAGCCACCAGTTCCACGTCCAGTGACTCACGACCTCCTGACTCAGGATCAAGGTCGACTGTTGCACCCGGGGCTCAGGACCCTGCATCTCCATGCGTGGCTCCTGCAGACATAGCGATCTCTTGTTTTGGGGTTTCCTTCAGGGTTGCTCAAGTCCTCATTGAGGCTAGAAAACCCTCTGCCTGTTCCACGTATACCATGCAGTGGAAGAGGTTCTCCATTTGGGCGACTGCTAAGGGTTGGAACCCCTTCTCTTGCTCAGCCCCTCGGGTCATGGAATACCTCCTTCACTTATCAGACTCTGGTCTGTCCTAATCTTCTTTGAAGTTCCATATCTCAGCATACCACGAGCTAGTGGATGGTAAACCCATGGCTCAGTTGGAGGTCTCAAAAACCTTTCTGAAAGGGATTCTCCATCTGAAACCCCCTATCCGAAGCCCAACTCCAACTTGGGACTTGAACTTTGTACTGGAAAAGCTCACCCTTCCTCCTTTCGAGCCGGCTATGAGCTGTGATTTGCGCTTCCTGTCTTGGAAGGCGCTCTTTCTCGTGGCTATCACGTCAGCTTGAAGGATTTTGGAGATTCATGCTCTAGTCTGCAAGGAGCCCTATCTGGTCCTTCATAGGAATCGGGCGGTCCTCAGAACTCATCCGAAGTTTCTTCCCAAGGTGGTGTCAGAAGCCACACTGAATCAATCAGTGGAGCTTCCGGTGTATTACCCGTCCCCCTCTAATAGAGGTGAGGCACTCCTTCATACAGTGGATGTCCATCGGATTCTCCGGTGTTACACCCACCGGACCAAAGAGTTCCGCTCTGGCGACCAGTTGTTTGTTTCCTTTGACCCGAGATTGAAGGGCAAACTGGTTTCTAAGCAGGGCCTGTCCAAGTGGTTACTTAACTGCATTAGATTGTTACAAGAAGTACGATAAGCCTCTGCCGGGTTCTATCAGAGGTCATTCTACTAGGGGCATGGCTGCCTCCACTGCCTTTTTATGTAACGTTTCTGCGGCCGACATATGTGCTGCTGCTACTTGGGAGTTCTGTCTTGGAGTTATGGGGAGCCAAAGGAAGTTCAGGAACAGTTTAGGAAATTGGGAAGGGGTCTCAAGCAAGTAGCTACTTCCGTCACTTTCTCAGAAGTACTACCTGCGAGAGGCAAGGGAGAGCATAGGAGTGCATGCACCAGGAACTTTAACTCATGGTTGAAGAACTGGTGCTGTGAGGAAGGGTTTGGATTCATTGGTGACTGGGGACCCACCTGGAGGGATGGAGGTTTGTTCAAGCCTGACGGCCTGCATCCATCCTGGAGGGGAATCCAAGCACTCAATGATAAGTTTAAATGCTACATTGACAAGCATTTAAACTAGCAAAGGGGGGTGGCAGGCCAGCAAGGAGGGTACCTACTTGCTCACCCCCACAGCTAGCAGTGGAACCAGTGAACCAGAGGAGTGGCTATCTCTGCAAAGCAGTGTGCAAAAGATGGAGATTAGTGCCCAAGAGGTGGATAGGCAGAAAAGGGGCAAAATTCAGCAGAAGAGCAGACAGCAAGGAGAACCAGGTATAAAGGACAACCAAGGAAGGGGCTGGAGTAGAACAGTAAAACAGTGTAGGGGAGGTCAAATCATGGAAAGCCATGTGTGCAAATGCCAGGAGCCTTAGCAACAAGATGGAAGATCTGGAGGCTGTCATGGTGCAGTCAGACCTGGACATTGTGGCCATCACTGAAACCTGGTGTAATGATAACCACGACTGGGAGATGGCCATACCTGGCTGCAACATATTCAGAAGAGACAGAGCAGGCAGGAAGGGAGGAGGAGTGGCACTGTATGTGAAAAATGACATAAGGGCCACAGAGATCCAGGAGGAACAAAATGGGGGAGAGATACTGTGGGTTAAGCTGGAAAGGAAAATGGGAACAGACATCCACACAGGTGTGGTCTATAGACCACCAGCCCAGGAGGAAAAACAGATGAGAGCTGATGCTAGCCATCCAAAGGATGGCAGACAAGAGGTGAGTAGTACTGGTTGGAGACTTCAATATTCCAGGCGTGGACTGGAGCATCCCAGCAGCAGCATCAACTAGGAGCAGATTTATCCTGGACTCCTTCAGGGTGCCTTCCTCAAGCAACTGGTCATGGAACCAACTCGGCAGAAGGCAATACTGGACCTTGTGCTCACAAACAGGGACAGTGTGATGGGGGTAACAGTGGGGGAGCACCTGGGGAACAGTGACCACCAGTCACTGTGGTTTGAAATCACAGAAAGAGCAGAACCAAACCACACAAAAACACGTATCCTGGATTTTAGGGGGGGCAGACTTTGGGAAAATGGGGAGATACTTGAAAGAGGCATTGTGGAAATGGGACAGGAATCAGGGGTTGAGGAACAGTGGGCAGTATTTAAAATGGGGATTACAAGAACAACAGAATTATGCATTAAGCAGGTTAGCAAAAGGAAAAGGAAGAGGAGACCATTATGGTTTTCCAAAGAGGTAGCAAAGAAAGTGAAAGCCAAAAAGATTACATTCAGGCAATACAAAAAGACACAGGCAGAAGGGGATAGGGAGAAGTACCAGGAGAAGCAAAGGGAGGCAGGGCGATAGGGAGGTCAGTAAGGGAAGCCAAAGCTCAGACAGAAGAACACATTGCAAAATCAATGGGTAGAGGGGACAAAACCTTTTACAGGTACATAAGTGAAAAAAAAGACAAAGGAAGGGATAGTGAGACTGAAGGGGGAGGATGGGGGCCACATGGAGGATGACAACAGTAAAGCTGACATATTGAACAGGTATTTCTGCTCAGTCTTTACTGAGGAAGAGGAGGGTAATGGGTCTGAAGGAAGTACAAGGGGTGAGAATGGTGCAGAAATGGACACAAGTCCCTTACGAGAAAGGGTCCTGAAGGAACTGGAAGTAATAAGAGTTGATAAAGCAATGGGGCCAGATGGGGTGCACCCCAGGGTCCTTAAAGAACTAAGAGAGGTGGTGGCTGAACCTCTGGCTATCCTGTTTAGCTGATCACTGGAAACAGGGAGGTACCCAAAGACTGGAGGACAGCAGATGTAGTCCCTTATACAAAGCGGAACAAAGAGGAAGCAGGGAACTACAGACCAGTCAGCCTCACCTCGGTAGTGGGGAAGATCATGGAAGCACTACTGAAGGAGAGATTGGTGGAACATCTGGTTGTCAATGGACTACAGGACCCAAGGCAGCATGGTTTCACCAGGGGAGGTCATGTCAGACCAACCTCGTTGAATTTTTGACTGGGTGACTAGGGAGGTGGATCAGGGAGGGCAGGGACATGGCCTATCTGGACTTCAGCAAGGCCTTTGACACTGTGCCACATAGAAGACTATTACACAAACTGGGGAATATGGGTGTGGGCAGGACAGTAGTGTGGTGGGTAGGTAACTGGCTGGGTGGCAGGACACAGAGGGTGGTGGTAAATGGCTGTCACTCCACAGAGGGAAGAGTGACCAGTGGGGTACCACAGGGATCAGTGCTGGGACCGGTCCTATTCAACATCTTCATCAGTGACATTGCACAGGACCTAGAAGGCAGAATTTCACTGTTCGCTGATAACACAAAGCTCTGTAACAGAGTAGACACACCAGAGGGTGTAGACAGAATGAGAAGGGAACTGCATAAACTTGAAGAATGGTCAGGGGTTTGACAGTTGAAATTCAATGCAAAGAAGTGCAAGATAATGCATATGGGGCACAAAACCCTGGCACAATATATCAGTTGGGGGTGAGGATATAGCATGCACCAAGCAGGAAAGGGATCTTGGGGTTATCATCTCTGATGACCTCAAGGTGGGAAACAGTGTGACAAGGCAGCAGGTAAAGCAAATAGGATGCTGGGATGTATAGGCAGGGCATCACCAGCAGGAAAGAGGAGGTCATAATTCCGCTATACAAGACACTAGTGAGGCCCCACCTGGAGTACAGTGTACAGTTCTGGAGACCATACCTACGTAAGGACATAGACAGGGTAGAGAAGGTTCAGAGGAGGGCAACAAAGATGGTGCATGGATTGCATCACAAGTCCTATGAAGACAGGTTGAAGGAACTGAACATGTACTCCCTGGAGGAGAGGAGGGAGAGAGGGGATATGATAGAGACATACAAGTATCTCACAGGGAGGAACAGGATGTAGGAATACACTGGTTTTAAGCGAAAAAGATGTTCCAGGACTAGAGGGCATGGGATGAAGTTGGAGGGAGGACGATTCAGAGGAAACATGAGGAAGAATTTCTTCACAGAGCGGGTGGTGGACAAGTGGAACACCCTGCCAGAGGAAGTGGTGGGGGCTGAAACAATCACGGGATTTAAGAATGCATGGGATAGACATAAAGGAATTCTGGAGGTCAGGGGTAAGGGGCAACAGACTTCTAAGAAAACATAAACTGAACTTACAAGCTCAAATGGGCAGACTGGGTGGGCCATAGGCCCTTATCTGCTGACGCTGTCTATGTATCTATGTATCTATGTCCATACCTTTACCAAGCATTACAGTCTGGACATTGCTTCTAGGCGGAGGGCTGGCTTTGGCCTTGCTGTCCTGCAGGACCTTCTGTCCCTGACTGGGTCTTTTTGGACTCGACTTTTTTCTGCTGGAGTTAGTTTTTTCCTCCTCCCTAGTTTCTCTCGGTCTCTCCTTAGAGGAACTGCTTGGGACTCTGTCCTATATATGATGACCTACTGAAGGAACCCTCTCGAAGTAAGATAGTACAGTTACGTAGGAACTTACCATAACAGTAGATCTTTGAGAGAGGTTCCTTCAGTAGGTCATATTTTTCCCTCCCTCCCTCCCTCCTTCCCCTCATTTCTGTTTTTACAGGGACTCCAAATCCTGTTCGCTCCTGCTGTCAGGCCTCTTCCTGGCTCTGACGGGAGAACTGGAGGGTGGGCGTGGGGACCGCCCACTATATACAGTCACGCTGATGTCGGTCATGTGACGTCGGGCGGGCAGTCCCCCATCAGGTATTGCTAGATCCACCGGCACCAATACCGATTGTCAGCTAAAATTCAGACCAATCGGTATTGGTTTTCCTCATGCTCTGTGCCCTCCTCCAGCATTCTGTTGAGAGAGCACAGCACAGGGTGACGAGACAGTCTTGTCTGGTGGTCGGTAAGGAAGGAAGCAAGAAAGGGGTCAAGTCTCAAACGCATCTATTTTTCTTTATTGTCAGTGGCTGCTTGCATCAAAAAAAGCCCTTGTAAGGGCTCTCTACTTACTCTGCTTGCAAAAGAGCATAATTCATCACTAACTATTCACATCAAGCATAGTCTCCTCTGTCAGAGTGAAGCAGATTCTGTGGTGGTGTTCAGTGAGACTAAGAGAGGAGATCAGACAACAAGCTTAGCTAGCTGCTGTTCTGTATTTATATTTATGCTGCCTGCTAGGGTTACCACCTGTCCTGATTTGGGCTGCTGTGTCCTGCAAAAAAAACATGAAAAGCACTACACGTCCTGACATTGTAGTAGAAAAAAAATATTTCTGACTTTCCTCTAAATGTTGCAACAAACTATAATATCTTAACTAAAATACCTTAAAATGATAAACACTAGAAACAACTAAAAAACTACAACATTTAGTCTAAATTTTGGTTATTTAGAGAAAACAAGTCTGTTGCACTGGTCAAGGTTACATATTGTCCTGCGAAAAGTCATGCTTCAGTAAGAAATGTCCCACTTTGGGCTTAAAAGGTGGCAACCCTACAAGTGACTGCTTGTGTATAAATGAAAATGAAATAGGAAAGAAGACAGTCTCTCAGACTAGTGTGTATAAAAAAATAAAATAGTTGGAGTCAGGAGGACAGAAAGAAAGAAGTCTCACTGTGTGTTGGGGGCAGAAAGAGTAGAGAGAGGACTGAGGGCAAGGCTCACACAGGGAGTGAGTAAGTGTGGACAGAGTGTGACTAGCTGCTGTCTGTCTCTCTAGGACAGATTATGTGAGGAGTGAGGCTAGTGCTGCAGTAAGGGAAGACCCAGCCCAGACCGATTCTGGCTTGGATGATTGTCTGGTACTATTTGTTTTGAGTTGTCTATTGTACATAAAATAAAGAGATAAACAACGAAGCCTGCCCTGCCTGGCCGGCCTGCCATATTTCTTCTAATTGGAGTGCACTATTCTGATTCTGCGCCGTCTGGCTGCAGTGCACTACTGCTGCACAGTGCAGAAGAGAGAGAGAGAGTCTAGAGATAAGTGCAATACAGTCAGATCAGACATAACAAAAGAATATTCGTGATTTGAACTAGACTAGTAGTAACAAACATTAAAAGTGTGTAAGTCTTGGCCAGCCAACCAACCCAGCCTGCCAGAAGATTTATTCTGAGTAAGCTGAGCCCGGGCTGAGACTCAGTCAGAGCATATTCTGTTTTCTGCAGTGCACTTACTGTGTGTGTGTGTGTGTGTGTGTGTAGTGTACTGTACTGTACTGTGAAGAGGAGAGAGAGAGAGACTTCAGAGAAACTGAGAAAGGTAGTATATAGACAACAGACTATAGAGAATTAGAGCCCTACAGAAGAAAGAACAAAAGGTTAACTAATTGAGACTGCCTTTCAGATTGATTTTGATTAAACGAACACTGTCTCTCTGGGCACTGCGCTTACTCTGTAAAGAAGAGAGACTTCACATTCAGAGAGAGAGAGAGAGAGAGAGAGAGAGATAGAGTATATAGACTTAAAGAAATAATAATATAAAGTGAAGTGTAGTCTGCCTGCGGCCTGCCAGATTTATTCTGATTAAACTGAGAGCAGTAGCACATACTACTGCAGTTCACTTACTGTAGAGGAGAGAGAGTCAGTGAGAATTAAAGTTCAGAAGAAGAAAAAGAGAAGAGAGATATTAGTAGATCTTCACAAACGAACCATGCACTAGGTAACTGTGGTGCATTCAGCCAAACAATGAATCCTTCTGGTAAAAGCTGATGCACACACACACCCCAATAATATTCAGGATCCAGAGCTTCTTTTATATATTTATTTCACCAACAACACACCACACCTGATGCGTTTCGGACAATAAGTCCTTTATCAAAGGCTAGAAGACATCATTACCCACATACCATTTTATATCAAATCACTCATGACGTCATAATGTCGAAATATAAACTCATTGGTTCTCATCTTACAATAATTTAAAAACACCATCACCCTTAAAATGTCTTAAGATTACAATGTTTAAATAACATCTCATATAAAAAAAAAACATTTGTAAACTCTAGAATATTGTTAAATAAAAATTACAAAATAGTCTCTCCATCAGAAACTCATTGCCATACATTATAAAACATCTTAAATGTTTTTACATTATCAAATAATAGAACTCAGCCTAAATCATAATATACATAACTTTATTATCTGTATTCTAGATAAGGTTTAAGTTCTAAGTGTGCATTAATGCCTGGCTGTTTATAGGCATTAAGTCTAAGAATCCATTCATTTTCTTTCCTTAAGATTTTATTTCGATAATTGTCACCTCTTGGACCATGCAAAACTTTTTCAATCCCCACAAATTTGAAATCATGCCTTTCTGATTTTCTCTATTTTCAAAGACATGGCAGCTGTTGCATAAGTTAGATCTTGTTTGTTTATGGCTCTCACGTGTTCCAACACTCTAACTTTAAAAGCCCTCTCAGTTTTCCCGACATAGAAAGCTCCACAACTACATATGGCCAAATAAATAACCCCCTGCGTATTACAGATTATCAATTGCCTGATAGTAACATTTTTATTTTGTTGGTTAACTACACTGAACTCCTTTTCTTTTACTATACAGTCACAGGCACTACAATTCTTACACTGTGTGCAACCTATATAATTTCCTAACCAATTGCTGGTATGTCTCACTACATCTGTAAAATGACTCCTCACCATAGTGTCTTTTAATGTTGGAGCATGCCTATAGGTTAAAATCGGGAACTGTGATGAAACCTCTCATAGTCCTAACTCAACAGCTAACACATGCCAATGTTTTTTAATGATTTGCTCTACTTGCCAACTTTGAGCACTATATGAAGTGACGAAATGAAACCTATTAATAATCTTCCCTTGTCAATCTTCACCATTCATTACTTCCTGGGTATGGCGAGGCTTACCCGTCACGAAACTTTTTTTTTTTTTTTTTTAAAGTTAGCCTAACGGCCCGCCCTCGAGGCGGCGTCGTGCGCGAGGCGGCGTTAATGCGACCGACTCCTCCTCCAACTCAGTTCTGTTTCTCCCGTCGTCGAGAGCAGCACCTGTTCGAGCGTCCATATTTTGACTCGTCAGCGACTCCTCTTTCCCTCGACCCCAATCGGTGAACCGTTCTTTTTTCTTTCTAAAGCGGCGCCGGGTGTGCTTTCCTACTGTTTTTTCTTGTTGATTTCGCGTTATGTCCGGGTCCGGAGCTAAACGTGTTTCGAAGACGGGCCGCGCCCCTATGCGTCGGTGTTACTGTGGCGGCATTTCTCCGTCTCGGACGGCGCAGCGTTTGTCTTACGTTGCCTGGGACCCAACCATGACATGGATTACGTGCGACACCTGTTTCTCCATGGACGCCCGTGTTCCAAGTCCAGTCAGCGTTCAAGCTCGGCAAAGCCCGCTGACCTTCGGGGCGGCGTCGCTCAAGGGATTCTCAGGTAAGGTCTCTGAGCCGTTCCCAGGTCCCCTCCGGGCCTATCACGGTCTGAGGAGGGTCTCCTCGTCTTTTCTTGCCGAGGAGGAGGCCCTTTCTGCGGTGTTGGGGGAGCGTCATGGTCACTTCGGGCGCGGCGCTGACACCACCTCGGCAGTCACCTCTTGATCAGGCTCCCCGTGTCGAGGCCCTCGACTTTTGGGCCTGGCTCGGGTGGACCCTCGATGCCGCCTTTGAGCGCGTTCGGATCGGCGCGCTTTGGGCCTCGGCGCGGTTCGCGGCGCCGATGGACAAGCGGCGCCCGTCGGCATACCGCCTCGCCTTCAGCGCCCGCACCGTGGGCCTTGTCCTTCCTCCAGGCGGTGCCGGCCTTGCGGCGCTGTTAGAGGTGTGGAGCTAGGCCTGGCTGCTACGGCGTGAGGGCGGTGGCGCCTCCCTTGGTAGAGCGTTTGCGGCCCGTAGCCTCGGGACCCCTGGGGTGGCCAGCATTGAGGTCCTGCTGGTCTCGTCCTCCTCGGGCCGATGATTCAGACGTGGACCCATCCTGGCACCCCACTCTTGAGTCTGGGTCCCGGTGGCTAGAAAGGTGCCAGAAGCGGCGCCAGGCCCCTCCTCTGTCCCCCTCCGTCGTCTCCTGAGGGTTCCCGGCTGGGGTGGCGGGGAGCCCGGGGCAGGCGTGGGGGTGGCGCGGGGGCTCCCCTCTCTGGAGGCCGGTGACAGCTACTCACGGGTGCTGTTGCCCTCTCTAGGGACAGGGGCGCTGTGGTCAGGAGGAGGGCCCTCTCGGAGTCCGAGGGGTTGAGGGGCAGGGTCTGCTGCTCGGTCTTCTTTGGCCACCCAGGGGGGGTGGCCAGGAGCCGAAGTGCAGAGCCTCGCCCCTCCCTCCAGGGTTCTATGGTGTCCTCCGGCGGAGTTTGTGCGGACTGCCCTTCTGGATCCATGCAGTCCGGCGTCGTCACAGGGAGGTTCTCCCCAGGGCTCTTCAGGCTCACTTCCCAGAGTTCCATTCTGCGGCCTGGTCTGATATCCTGGATCCCTCTTTCAGGGCTCCTTTCCCGGATTACAGAGCCTCGCAGGAGCAGTTGCCTCCACGGAGGTGCCCCTCTCCCATCTCTCTGCCTTCACCACCCCCGCTCCCAGGCCATGTCGGTCCTACGGGTCCATTATTCTGGGAGCAGTTCAGGGGTTCTGCGGCGGCCTTCCCCTCATATGTTAGATACATGCATGAGCGGGTCTTTCGACTCTCCCCACCACCGCAGGAATCCTCTGGGCATTCCAGTTCCCCATCATCCTCGTCTCCCTCCTCCGAGGGAGAGGAACCCCCTGCTCATCTGTCCTCCGATGCTGATTTCACAGAATATCAGCGTTTCCTCTCGAGGATGGTGAGGGATCTCCGGATTTCCTACGTTCAAGAGACAATACCGAACGGGAGACGCGTGAATTCCTTGGTGAATTCAGTGCCCAGCATCTGGTGGTACCTTCCTGGCCTATCCCCTTCCAGGAGGCGTCTATCCGGTCATGGCAGTCCCTGCCGCTTCTTCCCCAGCCCCAGCGGACTGCCAGCGTAGGTATTGTGCCCCCTCTGAGTCTCTAGGTTCCCTTCCCAACCCGTCCTCAGGTTTGGTATACCTGGATACTCCTTCTGGGCACCGTTGCCTGGCGCACGACCGCCCACCGGATTCGGACTCTCTCCAGTTCGGCCGTTGAGGCGAAGTGTTCTCTTCTTCTCGATGCGAGTGCATGTATTGCATCACATCAGGCTCACCCGCTGCCTACAACCGGCATCTGTGGTCGATGATGTCCCAGCTGCTGGCATCTATGCCTGATACGAACAAACCAGACAAGCCGTTGCCCTCTCCGCGGTAGGCCTGGAACTGGCAAGACACCAAGCAAGGGCATCTTATGACGCCAATGAGGTGGCTTCCAGGCTCATGGGACAGCGATCTGCATCAGGCGGACGGCATGGCTCTCTTTCCAGGTTGTCACCCTGGCCCGGCGTGGGGTGATTAGCTCCGCCTTCCGGGGACCCGTCTTTTCTCTTCCAGAGCTAGGAGACTTTTACAGGGCTCCCTCCGCCTCCTCGTCCTCGGAGGCACCTCCTAGCTCTTCTCCCTCTTAGGCTTTCTGAATAAGCCAGGGTCTTCTCCTTCTGTTTCTCACCAGCAGAAGGCTGGGGTCTTGTTCCCTCAGGGTGTGGCCTCTTCCCCCTCCAGGGGAAGAGGAGCTTAGTACTCACCCAGGAAGTAATGAATGGTGAAGATTGACAAGGGAAGATAGGAAAATTACGTACCTACCGTAATTCTTGATCTTCTCTTGTATCTTCACCATTCATTACTTACACCCACCCACCATCCCCTCAGTGGCCTCTTCCTGTGGCTTCTCCACCTCCCGTCTCCTTCCTCTCTCTGCATTTATATAAAATATAGGAAAATTGCCTAATTTTCCAAAAAAAAAAAAAAAGATCTTTCTTTGGGGTCTAAATTTCAGAAAATTACTTACTCTAAGATTCATGGGCCATCTAGTGGATTGCATTGACGATCAGACTGCACAACTATCTCTTGCTATTCTTCTGGTAAGATACCTCTGGGGTTTTTGGCCTGGCTCAGGCTATTCAATTTTGATCCTGCAATCCCGTGTCCAGATAGTTGCCCTGGAATCTAATCCCCCTCTATTCTTGCCTTACAGAGCAGAGGAGCGAAGTCGTCTATTCCTTTTCTTTTTTGCAAAAAAAAAAAAAAATGCTGAGGGAACTCTCTTCGACTGCTATAGGCATCTTGGTATCTGGGTCATGCATCTAGTTAAAAAAAAAATTTTATCTGTAAAAAAAAGGGGAAAACAAACAAGAAGGCAAATGAGAAGGTAGGCTATCCTTCTCGCTGTTTTGCTATTGGTTTCTCCCTTTAAGTGTCCTCCTGGACAATTTTTACAGTAGAACATTGCTGACCATATCCAATCCTAGCCAGCCTAAGCCTTGACCTGCCTTAGCCAGTCAGTCTGAGTCCCATTTCTATCTTGAAAGCTACAGAAGGCTTACATTTCCATTTCTAAACCCTGAGCAGCTCTCATGCTGCCTGGGTTTTATTCTTCCCTCCTCGGCTGTCCTCCAGTTAAAGGCCTTCCATGGCCAGGAGCCCGAGGTGGGTATCAAGAACAATGGCATGTTGAAGATGAGGACTATGCCCTCCTGAGTCTGTCTAGCAGGTTCGGTGAACCTTCTCTTCAGCTCTATCTCCGGGGATTCTTGCTTCCACTTTAGTCGAGCCTTCAGCTACAAGCTAACTATGCTCGTTGGGCATTCTGGTCCCTTCAACATCCCATCTCTCTCTTCTCTTCCTTCTTCTTCTATTTTCTCATTTCCTTACTCATCTCTCCTCCTAGAGTCGCCCAGGTAAGGAGGCCCTGCAGTCCCTAGGCTAGGGATGTTCTTATCTCCTCTGTCCTTCCTCCATCGGCTTATTCCTTTTTCAGTTCATTCTTCCTTGCTTTGCTATCCCTCGGCTATCTTGCCTCGCTATCTATATTTTCTGCTTTCACTTTTGCCTCTCCGGCTCACAGAACTGAGTTGGAGGAGGAGTCGGTCGCTACTAACGGCCGCCCCTCGCGCATGACGCATGACGTCGCTCTCGAGGCGGGCGTTAGACTAACACAAAAGCTCCCGTGTGAGCGCGCCTCTGGCTTACACCCAGGAAGTAATGAATGGTGAAGATACAAGAGAAGATCAAGAATTACGGTAGGTACGTAATTTTCCTTTGTCGGACACCACTTTTTTATCCAATAACAATTCACTTCTCTCTGCTATTACGGCAGCCTGATATCCCTTATCTATTATCTTATTTGTATATCCCCTACTATTGAGACGATTTTTTAAACCTTCTGCCTCTATTTCAAAATCTGATAACTTACTACAGTTCCTTTTTAGTCTCAGGAGCTGGCCTTTCGGTATGTTCTCTACTGTATGTGCAGGATGACAACTCATGGCATAAAGTAAAGTGTTTCCATCAGTGGCTTTCCTAAAAAGATTAGTGCTAAAACCACCTTCCTTCTCACGGATGATTTTCAAATCCAAATAATTTACTGTATTTTCACTCACACAATATGAAAATCTCAGATTTTCATTTGTACTATGTAAATAATCAACAAATTCTTGCAGCATTTTTTCATTTCCCTTCCAAACTAATATAATATCGTCTATAAAACATTTCCACAATAACATTATAAAAATATGGATTCCTTTGGTTGTTAAACACGACATATTCCCAATGGCCTACATATAGACTAGCCACTGACGGAGCAGAGGTAGCCCCCATTGCAGTCCCTTTTATTTGTCTAAAAATGCTACCATCAAAAACGAAAGTATTCTTTGTTAATACTTGTTCTAACAACCTTAAAATCAATTCTATTTCCTCACTCGTTTTGTCACCAGAATGGTTTAAAAAATATGCAGCTGTATCCAAAGCCCCTTCATGGGGCACATTGGTATAAAGTGCTTCAATATCAAGTGTAACCAACAAACAATGCTCTCCAATAGATATTTCATCCAGTAATCTTAGAACATCCTTAGTGTCCTTAATATATGATTGTAACTTTTTCACATAAATATTAAGTACTGAGTCCACATATTGTGAGAGAGGTTCAGTTAAACTTCCTAACCCACTGACTATTGGACGACCTGGGAGATTCTATCGTTATGTACTTTCGGTAATATATAGAAAGTCGGACGCACCGGATATTCAACTTTCAAAAATTTACTCACTTGGGCAGTTATGGCAGCTTGTTTCAATGCCTCTTCTATTGTTTCATCGATACAGGTTTTATACTCCCAAGTTGGGTCATAATTAAATTTTTCATAAAACTCTGTATTATTTAACTGCCTCATCACTTCCTGCTTGTATTTACACACATCCCATAACACTATGCATCCCCCTTTATCTGCTTGTTTAATAACAATATCAGAGTCACAATTTAAAAGTCTCAAAGCCTCGCGTTCCTCTTTAGTCAAGTTCTTATATTCCAACCGTGGTGGAGTTTCGAACAGCTTCTCGAGGTCTCGTTCACACAGGTCTCGAAACACACTTACTGCAGTGCAGAGGGGTGGATTAAACACCGAATTTGGTTTAAAGGGCATTGAAGCAGCCGATTGTTCAAAAACATATTCTCTGTCATTACGTTTGTTAAAGAACGCTTTAACATTCAAGTTCCGACACATCAGGTGCAAATCAATAATTGTTCTTTCAGGATTCAATAAAATCGTCGGTGAAAAACTTAAACCCTTCTTTAACAATAGTCTCTCCAATTCAGTTAATTCATGCTTTGAGAGATTAATAACCTGAATGTCTCGACTCACCTCCTCATTGTTCTGGCGTTCCACCTGTTGCCATTTCTCTTCCAGCTGTACCGACCCCTCTGCTCGTGATATACAATGTTTTTTCTGTCTTCTCCTTGTCCAATTTTCTGTGCCGTAATTCACCAGCCTGGGGCTCCGGTGTAATTCCTGCTAAGTAGGTTGTTCGAAATCTTCTGTTTCTCTGTGAAAAAAACGTCCTTGTCCAACATTATTTTCATCACCTTCTGATCCACTTTCCTCTGTGCTATAATTAAATGAGACTCGAGTTGGTCTTTTCAAAATCCCCTTTCTTGTATCTCTTTTCCACGAATAAACACGATTATTTTCATAATCCCCTTTGTCTCGAATAAATTTGACCCTGCTTTGCACTCTTTAACTCTCGATCCAATCTATCAATGAATTCTTGTAGTCCTTTATTACATGTTTCAAAACCTTCAGTCTCTTTGTGTTTCAGAACCTCCTTCTCAATTTGTTTTAACTCATTTTTAAGCCCAATTTCTCTTTTCTTGCTGTATTTAACTATTAACTCCATTAATTTGCTGCTGGCTTCACTTAATATATTTTCCCATTCCTGCATAAAAACAGTATTATCAGTACCAAAAGCAGGATTTTTAATTAACCTCAAGCCTCTTGGCATTCTCTTAAGTTGTAAGTAAGCTTCCAAATTCGTAACATTCCAAAAAATCTTTCTCAGTTGTTGCATGGTTTTTTCAAGCTCTCTAAATGCTCCTTTCAGTGAATTCATATCTTTAGATGTTGATTCCGATTCACTACTTTCTATTAAAAATGGATTAACATCATTCGATTTTGTAAGCAATTGTTCAACATAAAACAATGGATTCTCACTCTGTGACTGATTCGTTGGTGTTATTCCTCGTGTGTTCATCATATTCATAAGATTGCGCTCCCAATGTCCGGGGTTTTACTTGAATTTCGCAACGAATTGTTCACTACAGTAGCCAAAACCTGTGCAATGGTTCAAACAACAGACTAAAAAGGAACTGTAGTAAGTTATCAGATTTTGAAATAGAGGCAGAAGGTTTAAAAAATCGTCTCAATAGTAGGGGATATACAAATAAGATAATAGATAAGGGATATCAGGCTGCCGTAATAGCAGAGAGAAGTGAATTGTTTTTGGATAAAAAAGTGGTGTCCGAGAATATTAATAGGTTTCATTTCATCACTTCATATAGTGTTCAAAGTTGGCAAGTAGAGCAAATCATTGGCATGTGTTAGCTGTTGAGTTAGGACTACGAGAGGTTTCATCACAGTTTCCGATTTTAACCTATAGGCATGCTCCAACATTAAAAGACACTTTGGTGAGGAGTCATTTTACAGATGTAGTGAGACATACCAGCAATTGGTTAGGAGATTATATAGGTTGCACACAGTGTAAGAATTGTAGTGCCTGTGACTGTATAGTAAAAGAAAAGGAGTTCAGTGTAGTTAACCGACAAAATAAAAATTTTACTATCAGGCAATTGATAACCTGTAATACGCAGGGGGTTATTTATTTGGCCATATGTAGTTGTGGAGCTTTCTATGTAAGGAAAACTGAGAGGGCTTTTAAAGTTAGAGTGTTGGAACACGTGAGAGCCATAAACAAACAAGATCTAACTTATGCAACAGCTGCACGTCTTTGAAAATAGAGAAAAATCAGAAAGGCATGATTTAAAATTTGTGGGGATTGAAAAAGTTTTGCATGGTCCAAGAGGTGGCAGTTATTTAAATAAAATCTTAAGGAAAGACAATGTATGGATTCTTAGACTTAATGCCTATAAGCAGCCAGGCATTAATGCACACTTAGAACTTAAACCTTATCTAGAATACAGATAATAAAGTTATGTATATTATGATTTAGGCTGTGTTCTAGTATTTGATAATGTAAAAACATTTAAGATGTTTTATAATGTATGGCAATGAGTTTTTGATGGAGAGACTATTTTGTAATTGTTATTTATTTAACAATATTCTAGAGTTTAAAAATGTTTTGGTTTTTTTATATGAGATGTTATTTAAACATTGTAATCTTGAGACATTTTAAGGGTGATGGTGTTTTTAAATTATTGTAAAATGAGAACCAATGAGTTTATATTTCGTCATTATGACGTCATGAGTGATTTGATATAAAATGGTATGTGGGTAATGATGTCTTTTAGCCTTTGATAAAGGACTTATTGTCTGACACGCGTCAGGTGTGGTGTGTTGTTGGTGAAATAAATATATAAAAGAAGCTCTGGATCCTGAATATTATTGGGGTGTGTGTGTGTATCAGCTTTTACCAGAAAGATATTAGTAGATATAAATAGAATAGGGAATAGAGACAGACACTGAAAGAAATAACTAACATAAAGTTAAAGTCTGCCTGCGGCCTGCCTGCCTGCCAGAATCCAGATTTATTCTGATTAAACTGAGATGAGAGCACCGTTGTGTGTCTGTGCACTGACTGACTTACTGTGTAAAGAAGAGAGGAAGACTTCAAGGTCAGAGTGAAAGAGATAGAGTTGTCTTCTTGAGAAAAAGGGAGGATATGTTTTAAAAAGCAATTTCCTGACCTAATCCCACCCGACTGAGCTGACCCATCCTGTTCCAGATCCAGCCCTTGCCATCAGATTCTTCTGATTAAATTAGAGCACTCCTCCAATTCTGCACTGTGTGTGTAATAACTGGAATGTGTGTGTAGTGTTATAGAGATACTTCAGAGATAGAGCTACTAGTAGGAGGACTTCAGAGAGAGAGAGAGAGAGAGAGAGTAGGAGAAGGAGGAGGACTACTCAGAGTAGAGACTGAGAGCGAGTGAGTGAGGTAACAACTTCAGGGAAGAGACGAGACCTAGCCTGTCCTGGTGGATTGAAAAATAAGAAACAGCAGAGAAGACAAGAGACATTTCCTTTTTCACAAAAACAATTTTATTAAAGAGACAAGTTAGAATTCTGCAAACTTGTTAACTAGTTTTCTAACTGAACTCGGTCTGCATCTGCTTAGCTTATATTCTTATTAGCATTCCACAGCAATGTGCTGCACTGCTCCCTAAGGTTTGTTTCTGATTCCCAAGTATATTCAGTTTCATTCCCTTCCTACTACTGTTGTTGCTTGGTCGTCTCACACTGGCTGGCAGCCTGGCACTGTACAGCTCTGTGCCTGCTCTATCTTCTTGTTTGTGTTCTCTGAAAGTTTCTGGTATAAGAAAAGAAAAGAAACAGTTAATATTGAAGTAAGAAAAACATATAATTCTCTTTCTCTCCAGTTCCATACTTGAATAACGAGTTTATAAGTTGGCACTGTCACTCTTTCGCAGCCTGTTCACAACTGCACACTATACCAAACAGGACGGAGTCCAGACCAGACTAGTCAGTCAGTAGATAGTATACAGTGTCCTGACTGACCAGTATGAAAATAAATGTACTAGTACCATCCAATATATACCATAACACTCATTCAGTGTGACCCTGAGCGCCTGAGCCTGACCCACACCCAGCCAGAGGCCAGACGAGTCAGACAACCCTTACTCTAGTCTCGTGGTAGTAAAGTAAAGAAAAAATACAAAAAAAAAAAATCAAAATGAAAAGACAAATGTCTCTGCTTGATATGTTTAGTGCAAGAGGAAAGAAAGCTAAGTCCATTGCTGAAAATGTGGTCAGTGAAGCAGGATGTGTGGATGTGGAAAGCACTCTTGTTTCCACAACAGTTGAAACTGAAGCTGTAAATGTGTAGTGCATTCACATTGTGATTCTGAATCTGAAAGCACTTCAGGCTCTGATGCAGTGGTGGTGGCCACGTCGTCCACTACTGACTCTTTGATTTCGTCCACCTCCACAATCACACCCACATGCTGCAGACCACCACCACCACCAGGTCATACTACACCTAGTGCGCGGGTCGGGAACGATATAAGTGAATACATAGGAAAGATGAGACTTAGTGATGAGAAACGGTTTAAAATAATGAATGCACTGCATAAACCTGACAGTGATTAAAAGTTTCCTGCAAGTGGCAAGAGAAATCTCAGTTTCCAACACCACTGGCTTTCACAGTACAATTGGCTTGCATATTCATCTATGACAGATAGTGCTTACTGTAAAATATGTGTTGCTTTCTGCAGTGACGAAGTAAGTAAAGGAAGTCATCAGCATCTTGGACAGCTTGTCTGTGAGCCTTTAACAAAATGGAAAAAAACTCAAGAGCTTTTTTGACTTACATTCTCATACTAAGTATCATAAAATAGTTCAGTGAAAACTGAACATTTGTGTCGCATCTCAGGAGGTTGTTCAATAGCAATTACAGAACAAATAGACTCCTATCGAAGAGCTACAGCAATATAGAACCATAATAAGATAATTACTGTGATAGATAAAATAATTTTATGCGGTCGCCAGGAGATTGCACTCCATGGAAATGAAGAGTCAGGGCCACTGACACTTGAGTACCCGATTAAAAAAAAAAAAAAAAATTATGGGAATTTCAGAACTCTCATTTGGTATAGAGCAAATCACAGAGATGAAGTGCTCCGAAAATCATTACAAAATAATTCAAGTAACGTCACGTATCTTAGCCCTAAAATCCAGAATGAAATCATTGAGATCATTAGAGATATCATGATTGAGAAAATAGTTACAAGAATAAAACACTGCGGTCCTTTTGCAGTTTTAGCTGATGAAACAACAGATGTAAGCAACAGCGAACAATTGTATATCTGTGTGCGATATGTTGACACTGTGAGTGAAGTGTTAAAGTCAGAAATCAGGGAAGACTTCCTCATTTTCCTGAGGGTTACAAACTTGACTGGTGAAAGTCTGGCTAATACAATCATGTACACCTTAAAGGGGCACCGTCAGCTTTGCTCCTCGGTTTTCTGTAAATTTTTATCAGTGGGTCTGAAGGCACATACCTGTAAGAACGTTCCTCTAGAATGCCCCTGCATGAAATAAAAAGTAACCTGTTTACCTACTTTTTAGTATTTTTTCATAATTTCCATTTGTTCCATCCTGCAGTTATATCTCCTGCCCACTGGAAGCAGATCGCCGCTGAGAATGCGCATCTACCAGTAGCGCTGTCCCGACGAGCACATTTTACCATCCCCATTGCAATAAGCATTCAATCCACTTTAGCATTCTATATTACAGCGTTCCTGGCATCTTTAAATAAAAACCGAGCACTCTTTGAGCCGAAAGTACTTTACAAAGCCAGTGCTGAAACCCCGCGCATGTGCAGAAGCGGCACATTCCCGCGCATGCGCGGGATCTTTTCCCATGCTGCTACTGCGTATGCACTGGATTTGGTATGGAACTGATTTGGTTTGAACTGGTATGGATTTGGTATGGAACTGGTATGATCAGTGAAGAAGACTGGCAAAGTCATGGAATAATTAAGCTGGAAGTCTGAAACCACCTTAGGGAGAAACTTCCTATTAGTCCTAAGGACCACCTTGTCCCTGTGGACTACTATGTAGTTTGGCTCTGTGGACAAGGTCTGGAGCTCACTGATCCTCCTGGCTGAGGTGATGGCTACCTGGAACACTGTTTTCCATGTCACATACATAAGCTCTGCTGACATGGGTTCAGATGGTCGCTGCATTAGCTGGCCAATGCATATGTTAAGGTTCCATGCAGGAGTGGGTTCCCTGAGAGTGGGATGCAAGTGCAATAGACCCTTGAAAATCTTCCTGAATACCTAGTTGGCAGCCAGGGATGCCCCTTTCCAGCAGAGAGGTAAGCAGAGAGAGCTGCTATATTCACCTTAAGAGTGGAGGTCCAAAGGCCAAGGAAATGCAAGTGGGCCAGATAGTCCAAGACTACTAATAAGGCAGCCTGGTGGTGGTCTATCTGTCTCTGTCCACACCAAATAGAAAACCTCTTCCATTTAGATGAATTGGTCTTTCTGGTGGAAGCTTTTCTAGATACCCTGAGGACCTCTAGCACCCCTTCCAAAAGGTGTAGGTCAGCATATTCTAAGTCCTCAAGAGCCAAGCTCTGAGTCTGAGGGATTGGAGATTGGGGTACAGAACTGTGCCCTGGGAGGAAGTCAGTAGGTTGTGCCTCCTGGGCAGAGAGATTGCTCTGGAAATTGACAGGGTCAGTAGCAGTGAGTACCAAGGCTGCCTGGCCCAGTCTGGAGCATTGAGGATCATTATTGCTGGCTAAACCCTGAGCTTGTTCAATATTCTGAGCAGCAAGGTGAATGATGGAAAGGCATGCAGAAACTACCCTGTCCAATCCAGCAGGAGTGCATCTAGAGGCACTGTGCCCAGTGCAGGGGGCCTGCAACAAAACAGTGGCAAATGGTGATTGTCTGGGGCTGCGAAGAGGTCCACCTCTGGGGCACCCCACCTTCTGAACACCACCTGCAGGATGTACCTGTTCAGTAACCACTTGTGGTGGTTCTAGTTGATCCTGCTGGGGGTAACTGCCAGAACATTGTCCTTCCCTGGGAGATGGACCGCTGAGAATGAGATCCCTAAGGAGTAAGCCAGGTTCCATACCGTCATGACTTCTGTGTACATTGGGAGGACCTTGTGCCCCCTTACTTGTTGATGTAGTACATTGTGATTGTATTGTCTGTCCTGACCTAAACCACTTTGTCCTGCAACATTGAAGCGAAGGACTGAATGCCCAAATAGACTGCTGAGTTCCAGCAGGTTTATATGAAGCAGGGACTCCTACTGGAGCCAGGTACCATGGGCAGTGTGATCCCCTAGGTGGGCACCCCATCCTAGGAGGGAGGCATCTGTTTTTAAAACTGCTGCTGGTGGCAGCTGAAGGAAAGGCATGCCTTCCCTGAGGTTGTCCTTTCCCTGCCACCATTGCAGAGCTTGGTCGCCCCTGAAAAAGGGATCTCTGGTCTCAGTGGGCTTACCCGGTTACCAAAATCCAAATAAATAACTAAGCAGGATTCCTCTGACTTGTACCGTCTTTGACAGGGAGTCTCTTCTCTAAGACCAGTGAGCCCTGAGGTGGAACTGAATGTCACTCATCTGGAATCTTGATCTTGATGCTGTTGCTGTTGATGCAGCCATGTGACCTAACTGGAGAAAATGCCCAAACCAATGGAAATACAAATATTTACTTGTAACAATCACACAGGAGTGTGGTGTGCATATTTATGGAACACATACAAACAGAGGTGAGAAAGAAGTAAGTGCTTCAGCTTGGACTTTAATCCAGGCCACCCAGAATACAGTTCTGATTGCGCTAACCAGCTATGCCACTGAGACAACTGGAACCTGGGCTGTCCCCGAGCACATTACTCTTTCTCAAATGCACAACCCAATGGCAACACAAATGTTTAATTGTAACAATCACATAGGAATGTGGTGTGCATATTAATGGAACACATACAAACAGAGATGAGAAAAAAGTAAGTGCCTTAGCTGGGATTTGAACCCAGGCCGCCTGGAATACCATTCCGATTGCGCTAACCAGCTGTGCCACTGAGACAGCTGGAACCTGGGATGTCCCCATATGCATAGCAGCGTGCCCAGTGTCACGACTCAACTCTGAGACCATGTTTATTTGTAATTTTTAGCCCGCGGTTTACAGACAGAGACACTTGCCCAAGTCCAGCTGGGATTAAACTGCAAGAATTAACTTTTAACTGAAGTCAGGTCTGAAGAGCCATCTATGAGCCTTAGTGCAGGCTGGGAAAACCCTCTCACAGTGTAGCTGGTAGTGCCAGCTGTTCTTACAGTCGGGAAGAACGGCATACAATGCCGGCACCACTACGCAATCCCACAAAACGAGCGATCGAGGTCACAACGCTCCACAGCTATTAGTGCAGAAAATGGTGGTGTTCAGACGCGCACAGCGGCACAGATTTGGCTGCTGTGCACCACCACCAATGGCTCAAGAGTTGGCCGTGTGAACAGGGCTATTGTTTTGGTTTCTCTGTCAGAAAAAAGTTCTGATAGTCTGCTTTAACACATAATTCTGAGTGATCAAGTGTACATATGCATGGCCAGAGGATTTTGAAACCAAAGCAGGGAAGTGCATCACATTAAAGTAGAGTCACATTGGACTCCTCCTCACCTCACACTATATCGTTTTGGTCAAATCCAAGTCTTTGTACTAAACTGTTAGCATATTTGAGAAGAGTTCCTTGAGAATTTATATATTTATATACAATTTTGGTCAAAAATTCAATAAATGTAAATAATTGCAAGAAATTGTGGAGGAGGGTGAAAATTGCAGAAATTGCGGAACAAATTATGGGTGCAATTTACCAGTGCCCCTGCTTATGACACAGCTTCTAGAGCAGCTGCTGCTGCAATCTGTATCAGAAGACATTCCTGACTTTGGATATTGGGGTTCTCTGATGCTCAGCAGCAAGTGATGAATGTCCCCTTTGATGGCACTTATCTGTTTGGCCCACAAGTAGAGCAAGCCCTGGAGGTCTCTCAGAAGACCAGGACTGCCATTAAAACAGCCAGGCCTGCTGAGGGAGGAGCCATCAGTTTTTTTCATAATGGGCAGTCCTTTCGAGGAAGAGGCCAAGGAGCCCCTAACAGGAACCAGCCTCATCAGCCGCAGAAGAAGACACAGCACAAAGCACAGGCCCCGAAAGTGCCCAGTGCCACCCTCTGAAAATCTGGCCCTGATCTCGCCTCAACTGCCTGAGGTAGACATTTTCATGGCATCTGATTCAGTTTTACAACCAGTAGAAGTTTGTCTACACAGACAACTGGATCCTCCAGTTTGTTTGGGAGGGTTACTTGCTCAATTTTGCAGAGATCCCCTTCCCCCCAGATCTTCATCCAAACGACAGCACAGTCTGTCAGTCGCTCAGTCAGACCTTCTTTCTTTCGAGGTAAAGGGCCTTCTCAGAAACAGAGCAGTAGAAGTAGTTCCCTGGGCAGAGAAGAACACAGGTTTCTACTCTCATTACTTTCTGGTTCCAAAGAAGGCAGGGGGCATGCGCCCCATTCTCGACCTCCAAAAGTTGAACAGGTTCTTGTACAAGGAGAAGTTCAAGATGATCTCCCTAGGGATGCTACTACCACTTCTTCAACAACACAACTGGCTGGCATCCCTGAACATGCAAGACGCCTACCAGCACGTATTAGTACACCTAAGTCACCACAAGTACTTTCGCTTTGTGGTCTTGGGTCAACACTACCAATTCAGAGTCCTGCCCTTTGGGCTCTCCTCAGCGCCTCACGTCTTTACCAAGTGCTTTGCAGTTCTGGCTGTATACCTTTGAAAGCTCGGTGTTCAGGTTTCCACTACCTAGATGACTGGCTTTTGGCAAGCACATCAAAACAGGAGACACAGAAGGTGGTTTCCATAGCCTCTCAGTTCCTGACTTCCATGGGGGTCCTGCTGACTCTAGAGAAGTCAAAGCTCCAACCATCTCAGCAGCTCCTCTTCATAGGAGCCCTCTTAGATACTACAAAGGCGAGAGCTGTTCTTCGAAAGGACAGGAGGTACGACATCCTCCAGATGACTCACTTCTTCAGAGAAAACAGCTTTGTAAGAGCTCACTCCATGCAGCAGATATTAGGCCTTATAGCTTCATCCGTTTTCACGGTTCCTCTAACTCATCTGCACATGAGAACCACTCAGTGGATGCTCAGCACACAGTGGTCCAGAACTACACATCCTCCATCTTACACCATCAAAGTGACAGAGTCCCTGCTTTGGTCACTTGCATGGTGGATGCAGGAGGACAACCTTCTACAAGGTCTGCCCTTTGCCACACAGGAATCTCAGATCACGATCACCACAGATGCATCTTTGCTCGGCTGGGGGGCTCACTGCCAGGACCTTCGCACACAGGAGGAGTCTAATCTTCACATCAGTGTTCTGGAGATGAGGGCAGTCCTGTACGCCCTACGAGTCCTAGAAGAAGTGATCACTCACAAGATAATTCTGATTCAGACAGACAAATCTGTAATGTACTACATCAATAAACCATCCAATATCCATTCACAACCAATTTACACTACTTTTAAAGTGGCATTTAGACAATTTTATGTTGAGTCCTTGAAATGTGACTGTTTTGATTGAGTTATTTTGTATGTTTTTGTGTTTAATGTGTATGTAACATCTTGACTGTACTATACAGTCCCGGGTCCTTTTGTGAAAAAGAGCCTTGGCTCATATTGCTTATCCGGTGAACAAATGTTTAAATAAATAAATAAAAATAAAACAAACAGGGCGGGGCACACTCCTACTCTCTATGCAGAGAAGCCATGAGGATATGTGAATGGTGCCTGAACCATGATGTACTGATTCAGGCAGTTTACCTACCAGGAGTCCAGAACAATCTGGTGGACCACCTCAGCAGGATGGAAGCGAATCCTCATGACTGGTCTCTTGCACCAGATGTAGTGCAGTCACTCTTCAATGAGTGGGGCAGTCCAGACCTGGACCTTTTTGCGTCCCCACTCAATGCAAAACTGCCTCTATTCTACTCCAGAAATCCAGCATTTTCTGTCAGGATGCATTCAGGCTGCGGTGGACAAGATATTTTCTGTACGCTCTTCCTCCTCTTCCACTAATTCAGAGGGTGCTGCTTAGACTGGAGGCACACCAGGGCAGAATGATTCTAACTGCACCATATTGACCTCAACATAATCAGGTTTCTTGTGGTCAACAAATTGTCAGAGGTGCCCCGGGAACAATTGCCTCTTTGCATGGACCTCCTGACACAAGGGCCCCTGGTCCATTCCAAGTTGTGCTCTCTTCACCTCCACTCCTGGCCCTTTGGATGCAGGACTGCAATACTTGTCTGTAAAGGTGCATCTCTGTGCAGCATGCACTTTCTGCCTATCATGAGCCAGTCCCAAGACATGACCCAGGCTCAGTTGCCGCTGTCCAAGAGATTCCTTAAAGGTATCCTTCATACGAAGCCATTGGTTAGAAAGCAGGTTACTCCCTGGGATATTAACTTCTTGTTAGATATGCTCAATAGTAAATCCTTTGAGCCTCTAACTATGTGTGATCTGAAGTTTCTGACATGGAAAACCGCCTTCCTGGTGGACATCACTTCTGCTCGTTGGGTCTCCGAAATACATGCCTTGATCACAGACCCTCCGTATACAGTCTTTTATAAAGACAGGGTGGTTCTCCATACTCACCCTAAGTTCCTACCAAAAGTGGCTTTGGATTTTCACCTCAGCCAGCCTCTGGGTCTGCCTACTTATTTCGCTAACTTCCTGAATGAAGGGGAATGCACCCTTCATTCCCTGGATGTTTAAAGAGCCCTACGTTCCTGTATCCATAGAACAAAGGACACCCGTCAGGCTAAGCAGCTCTTTGTGTCCTTCAGCATGGCCCGGCTGGGTCAGCCAATGTCCATCAGAGGTATTTTTCCTTGGATAGTGGCATGCCTTTACCATTGTTACTCCATGGCGCAGGTCAAGTTCGAGGGGCCAGGTGCATGCCCATTCTACCAGAGCTGTGGCCGCTTCTCTGGCAGAGATCCACTCAGATCCTATTGATGGCATTTCCAAAGCAGCTACAGTACTTGGAGGTCAGTGCACACATTTGTGAAGCACTACGCTCTGGATATCCACGCCAGACAGCATGCTTCCTTTGGCAGGACAATCGTTAGGGGACTCCTGTCCAGAGTGAGCTCAGTTACACTGCTCTGTTCGGGGGATTGTTTTTTAGCTTGGTACTCAACCAGCAGTATGAATAAATGGTGAAGACTTTAAGTCCAGGAAGATATGAAAATTACATACTCACCGTAATCCTTGATCTTTTTGGACAAGTCTTCACCATTCATTCATATGCCCACCCACCATCCCCCGAGCTCACTCAGTCTGTTCCTGGTCTTCACTCCCTTGTTCAGTTTGGGCTATGAATACATGGTTTCAAGTTGACCCTTCTTATACGGGTCAATCGGGCAATCTTATGCGCTTGTTAGGTTAGGTGTTGTTTAACTTATTTATGCTGCACCTCCTCAGTTAAAAAGGTACTGAGGCGATTGGAGGGTCAACAGCTGAGATAGCCTACACAGGTGTGAGACAGCCTCGCGGTGCCGCGCATGCATGGTCCTATCTCGGCGCCGGCCCGCCTGAAGACTTTTGGCTCCCTCAGGGTTCTAATGCCTCTGGCTTAAACCCAGCAGTATGTATGAATGAATGGTGAAGACTTGTCCAAGAAGATCAAGAATTACAGTGAGTACGTAATTTTCATTTTCTTTCTTCTCTCTGGTCGGCTTGTGGTTTAGTTTTTGCTTCCTTTCCTTTCCTTTTCCTGTCCCTTAGGCTCCCTTGCCCCACCCCTCCCTTCTTGTCTATCCCTGTTTTTCCTCTCCTATGGCCAGAACTGAGGAGATGGAGGAGTCAGCGTTGGTTACTGACCATTCCGCAAGCACCACATCATGCATAGGCTTTGTGGGCGGCACCATCCCCAATGTCAGCTCCCCCTCCTGATGATTTTTACAGCTTTATACTCCTGCTTGGGGTCCAGCCTCCGGGGTGTATCCCACCTGTGATGAATGGTGAAGATATCTTGGAAGAGTAAGAATCACAGTGAGTCCATAATTTTCATTCCCCTCATGCATATGTGGCGCTAAATGGCCACTAGCAGTGACTTAGTTTAATGCTTCTAAAACTAGACCTTAACAGTGTGCAGACCCATCTGTGCATTGTAAAAAGCTGGGTACCCTGGTGGTCTTATTTTTCCATTCCTAGCCCTGATCCCTTCCCCTGTAATTCATATTTAAACTCCGGTGGTCTAGTGGCCCTTCCCTAGCCCTTCCCCAGTATATCATTTATAATACCTAGTGGAGCAATGGTCCCTCCCCCGTTCGACGATTTCTGTCCCTGGTAGTTTAGTGGCCCCCACACCCTGGCAGGTAATGACCCACGACCCCTCTCCCCCCAACCCAACCCATGCCGGTGAATGGCACAGCCTTCCCCACACTGCCATGGCCAGCCGCCGCCTGAACTGTCAGTGAGCATGTACAATATATAGTACGCACTCATTGGGGTGACTAATGAGTGCGTACTGTGTTTTGTACATGCTCATTGATAGTTCAGTTGGTGGCTGGCTGTGGCGGTATGAGGAGAGCTGTGCCAGTCACCGGCACGGGTCAGGTTGGGGGAAGAGCGAGGTGGGGGGGACCATTAGACTACCAGGGAATTTATTTCTGTGGGTGGGACTATAATCAGAAAATAGGGGTAGGGACCACTGAACCACCAGGGATTATAAATGACATACTGGGGGAAGAGATCAGGGCTAGGGAGGGGTGAATAGACCAGCAGTGTTTAAACATAAATTACCGGTGAAGGGATCAGGGCTAGGGAGGGACCACTAGACCACCAGGGTTTAACCCTTGCTGTGCCACAAACTGATATATCAATCCAGAATTCCTGTATGTTCTAATTCTGTTGGCACCCTAAGGGTTAAAACTGATTCACTGGGGAAGGGATCGGGGCTAGGGGGGGCTGCTGAACCACCAATGTGCCTTTATATTTATATGGGACAGGGATCGGGGCTTGGGGGGAACCTGGCCCTGAGCACATGGGCCAGGCACTCTCATGCAGGTGAGCCCATAACGGGCATGCAAATGACCCCTTCTTGCCGTGCATGCCCAGTGGGTCATTTGCATGTTTGGGCTGAATATCACCCATGAGGGCTGCAGCACTCACTGATGTGCACCGCACTTTACCCCTGTGGGCGGTCATCAGTCCCGCCCTCTGGTAGCACTGCTCCAAACATGGCAACCACTTGCTGTGAGCCAGGCTACCAGGGTCCACTATTCAAACAGATAACGCGGTCACTTCAAATCGTGGCTATCTCTTTGAATATGGTGCCAGAGCCAGTCAGCCCTATTTTTTCACGTGGTGCACCTTTTTGCATGCACAGATGGCTGGCTCTGAACATGGGGCACATCACGTCTTGTAAACATTGCACATGGCAGAGTAAATACAAATAAACTTTCAAGAAAAATTAACAAAAGTAACCAGACACAGTGTATAGTCTTAGTAAACTTTTGAAAATAGTGGTATTATTTCTGAATACCCATATTTTACATACATTAGAAGATTCCCCCTACGTAACCACCCCTTTCTAAGATACACAAGAAATGTAAACATTTGTGATAATTGGAGTTTGCTTGACGTGTAGGTTTTTCTTCAGGATGCAAAAACAAAGGAGAATCTGCTGCTTTGATCTGCAGTTGATGTCAATCTGGTGGTGCTGGTTCTTGCTTAGAAGTACCGCATTTCTTCCTTTCACTAGCATGGCAAACCTTTGGTACATATGCAGGGACAGGCTCAAGCTTTTGTTGCAGTCAATAAACGAAAATCCAAATGTAGCTAAGCACTCGTGAACCATTCTTGAGACTGATAAAAAAAGGTACTCAGAACACGATATATCCCAACAAAAAATTTATTCCAACCAAATTTACAGAGTGAGTACAGTGGTGGTAGACTAACAATAGCCACACAAATATCCCAGCACTTCGACCATAGTCTTCGTCAGGGGGTTTTAAGTTTTCTTTTTTTTTTTTTAATCAGCCTCAAGAGTGGTGCACGAGTGCTTAGCTACATTTGGACTTTAGTTTATTGACTGGGACTAGTAAACCCACGCTAAGCACTGGGTCCCCTTCTGCCGCTGAGCACACTGCTGGAGGAGTTCTGGTCACTAATGCTTTAGTTTGAAGGAGCTTTCCAGCTTGGATGCAGCAGCTTCAGATGTGGATCATGCTAGAAGCTGCTTTGAATGGATTCTAACCAAATTTCAGACAGTCCACTGTTTATATGCTGGTCATATTTCCATAATTATGACATCACATGTTCTGGTTTAACTACTGTGATTGGACATTGCAAATGAGGAGGGAGAATGGTACATTCTTCTTCTTCTCAGCAGCACCCTTTTTTAGTATAATGCTCACTTGAAAAAAAACAAAATCAAAGTTATTTTTCACCAATATCTGGGGGCTACCAGGTACTTGTGTTAACATACAGGTCTTTGGATTCGACAAGTCATTTTGCACATTGAGACAGAAGCCCCATCTCTCCGAAGCCTGTAGTTCACAAAATGAGCCATAACATTGTTTCTAAGCAAAGATCTTTATAAAAATTATACTTTCTTAATTCTCTCCTCCTGTCCTTTAAAATGAGGTACCTTTATTTCAAACAAACGTTTAGAAGTAGGTCAGAAGTCACAGAATCTTTGTTGGACAGAAGTTTCTTTGTCTGTAACTACTGATGCATGAGAAGGTCATAAATTTCAGAGATATCCCAAAACTTTTAAACCGTTATAGCAGAGTTTTTGTCTGACCCTCTATCCCCTTCCCCCCCTACCCCGATCAGAGGAAGGGCTCAGCTATGATGCGAGCCCCAGATGTCAGCATTGGGGGTGACAGGGAGCAATGGAATAAAACAGTCCTAATATTATTACTAATGATATTTATTGTTTCCTTTTCAGTATTCTGCAGAGCACATGTTAGAAAAAGAACCAGTTGATGCAGAGAAAATTGCTGTGGCTGGTGGCTCACATGGTGGGTTCCTGTCCTGCCACCTTATTGGTCAATTCCCAGAATTCTACAAGGCTTGTGTGTCCCAGAATCCTGTCATCAATATGGCGACTATGTTTGGAGTCACGGACATTCCTGACTGGTGGGTACATCCTTATTCCAGCTTTATTTTATTTAGTTTTTGTTGACCGGGTAAGTGCACTAGACATATCCTGCCTATTTTTAGGCACGACACGGGGGAGGGGGATACAGATGAATTCCAACTGACCTTGAACCAGATTGAGCTGTAGGTAGTATTTTTTTAGTGAATGAGGGAAATTTGGCCAGGACACCGGGGAGATTCCCCCTGCTCTTTTCGATAAGTGCCATGGGATCTTCAACATCCACCTGAACTACCACCAATCCAGGCAGATGGGACCTGAGTTTAACGTCTCATCCGAAGGACGGCACCTCAGAAGTGCAGCACCCCTCTCATGCTGCACTACAGTGTCAGTACTGGGATATTAACCCAAGTGCCAGATGTGGGAACTGAACCCACAGCCCTCTGATCTCCCGGCCTCAGAGGTGAGTGTGCTACTTACTGATCCACTGACACTTTTAACTAATTTAACACTTTTAACTTGAACTAGAAACAGCTGCGTCAGCCTGGCCATGTGGCACTGGGATAGCTTGTTGTGCTATCATGAGGTAGACCTGGGTTCTTGACTCTGTGCACCTGGACAGTGGAGTCTAGGACAGTGCACTCTGTGAGTCCTGTGGAAGGTAATTGTCTGACCTGTTATACAAGTGCTTTCTTCAGTAGGGAGCTACAGTGGCTTTGATATCATAGGTGACCAGGCAACACCAGCTGCCCCCCAAGGCTAGCAGAGTGTCTGTGGCATTGGAGGTGGGAGGGTCTATAGGGAAAAGACAATTGTAGTGCCAGTAAGGATACTACCTAGCCTATGCCCACCCACTACAGGCCCAGTGACAACTCTGGAGACTTCTCACCCCATACTGGATAGAAGGGAGTTTTCTGCCCATTTCTGGGTGAAACCATAAGGATGTACAAGGATGGCATCTGAAGGAGTACCAGGAGCTGGGGAGGGGAGCAGACGCTGAAGTCAGACAGAGTTGTATTCTTTGACCCTGCTACAGAAAATAAAAATTAGCCATTGGGGGTGGTGCCACTGGCCACTTGGTTGAGAGTGCATCAGTAAAATTATAGCTGGTTCTACAGACTGAGTTATACTAAATGTGTTCCTATTGTTATGTCTGTCTCATCTGTTGGACAGTCTCACAAAGAGCTCTTTGTTGGGATTTAAACCCAGTTCCCTTAGTCCCCAAGCCAAAAGCTGTAAACATTCAGTTAAAGGGAAATACCCTGGTCAACCCCGATGGCCTAGCCACACTGCTGGACAGATGGCTCGGGTTCGGGAGCAGACCTGAATTGCCACCTCAGTAGGCAGACCTGGCTGAGGTAGCTGCTGCGTGGCTCTGTGCCACAGCCAGGGAAGGTCGATGGCAAGCTACAGCGCCACAGCAACCCTTGTGACTGGGCCAGGGAGCATGCTCCTGCTGCATGGGATATGCTGTGTGCATGGGAGGCCACTGTGCAGTCTGCAGTCACGTCAGGGTGGTGGAAGGGACCAAGAAAAAAGGACTAAAATCATAGCTGTCTAAATGACCTTCTGGGCTTCTGGATTCCTCTGGGTTCTAGTGCCTGCCAACTCTGGATCCTAGGCCACATGGTGGACTGTCTTAGGGAGGAGGATGACCCTTCCCTCAGAGCCCCTGCCATGGAGGGCAACCCGTTGGGGCAACCAACGGGTTGTCAGGGACTGAGCAGACTAGGGAATGCAGGCCTGAACAAGATATATCCACCCACCTGGTGCATGCAGTTATTACAGCATAACTGCACATCCTGTAGTGTGTTATGATTTTCAGTGTTGGGGAAACCACACTGTATCCTTGTACTTTTAACAACATCAGTGTTTTTTTTTGCATATCATTTCAAGCAGATAGCCTACATGTGGTCTCTACCCTGGAATGTAAGCAAGTAGCCTGCATGTGCTTTGTGCCCCAGAATGTCAGAGTAGTTTTGAACCAATCCAGGCACTGATCACGCAACCCCTGAGCCGTATAATTTTCAGCTGCAGTAAAGACTGTAAGCCTGGGACATAGCTTTGCAAAAATTATTGGTTTTGTGAGTAAAAATTCAGGTACTGATCACTTTAGGAGGAAACTGACACATTGTTCGGTAGCAGGGAACCAATCACAATCAGTTCCACTTTAATTTTTCTTAGTTTCTTTTTTTACATGGGAATCGAGAGTTCTCTAGTGTGTTTTATTCATTCTTGGTTCCAGACTGCAAACTGGAGAATGAGGGATCTTCCTGGACTAAAAGTCTTCACCATTCATTCACACTATTGGGACTACACTGGAGGCGCTAGGACCCAGCAGGAGCCACAGATCTTCAGGAGGACCAGCACCAAGGTAGGACCATGCATGCAAGGCACCACAAGGCTGGCTTGTGCCTGTATGGGCTGTCTCGGCGTCGACCCTCCAACTGCCTCAGTTCTTTTTCTCCCGCTGTCGAGTGCGCTTCAGTGACAACGATGCTCGCCCACTGGGAGTCAAACTTCTCGTCTATACGACAACAGCTTTTAGTCATTCAGTTTGTTAATTTTAAATGCTTTTTTTATTGTTTAAAAAAAAAAACAAAGAAGAAGAAAGATTTCTCTCAGCCCTACCTATCAACAGAGTCAGCCTTGGATGGTGATGATAAGGATTCTTCTTCAGAAAGCCGCTCCAGCAGCGGGACTTTGTCCGGTCTGCCACCCTCTCCGGAGGGGGAGTCCTACCACGAGCAGTCTGGTGTCCAGGAAGGAGGACAGTCCATCGTAGACACAAAGAAGTGGGCCTATTCTCAATCTAGGTTGGGAACCCGACGCTGCTTGACCTTGAGCTCTTCCTCTTCCTGTCAGAAGAGGAAGAAAGGTACCCTTCAAGGTTGCCCTCTGCTGTCTCAGTCAGGGAGTCTCCAGTAGTCAAGAGCCCTCCGGATTTCCTGGTGGCGTCTGCTCTTGACGGCCGGGACACTCATCACCGGGGCCCTGCTCACTCCCTTGGGGGCTTTTGGTGGACAGTTTCTTCTTTGGGCAGCTCTTTAGAGCAATGGGTTTAGCATTGGCTCATTTGCCCTTATAGGTGGTTCCGGTGCCGAGGCCTTTAGGCTTTGGTGCCACTGGGCCACGGCTGGGGTTTTTGGTCCAGGATCTGTGTTTGGTGCCTTCTCCAGTGCTGACACTGTCTACACACATCCCATGTGCCTACTCCCCTCATTCTTCCCCACCGGGGCCGGCACAGGTACCACTCCTCCACCTCTTTCCAGGGATGGCCATTCTCCAGGCCCCTCAGCTTCAGTGCCACATGTGGTGCCGTTGAATTCGGTGCCGCGGGGGGTGCCATCTTCTTGGTGTCACATGCAGCGTCAGGGTCTTCTGGGGCAGGCTCGCTTCTGGATCCAGGTGCCCTCCGGTCTATCCCTTGCCCAGGTTGGCCTTGTTGGGGCATTTCCTGTTTCTACCGGGCGAATGTGGAACATGACGAGTCTGATCTGGACCTCATCATTCTGACAATGGTAAGATGACTTGTTTTACAGCCTGGACGTGAACTCCTCATCCCAACTGAACCCTGGTTGAAGCCATGTCTTTTCAGTCTCTCCTTAGGACATGGGTTCTGACCTGGCTCTGTAGGGGGCCTTTTTCTTCTCGAGTTCCCCATGTTCAAGAACACTGTGCCCTCTGCCCACCCTCCTTGACATCTTGTCACACACGGTATGGGGAAGACCAGCTCTTGATTCCCTCGATGCCCCTCCCAGACAGGGACACTTTTTAGCTCACAACCCTCTGCAGATACTATGGTTGTCAGAGCAGAGAATGATGAGGCTGTTCTCCCTCAGTGGTCCACAGCTCATCCTATCAATAGGGAATCTTGCAAGAGCGATACCTTGGGGAAACGAGCAGTCGCAGATGCAAAAGCTCTGTGGAGACCTATGACTCTGCCTCCAGGGCAGCTACTGCTGGGATCTGTGTCGGGTGACTCACCTGACTTAGAACATTAGGATTTTCTAATGATTCTCACCTGTTTGGCACTCAAGTAACTGCCTTCAAAACAGCCGGATCGGCTCCATCCATTCCTCAAGGGGGCTTCTGCAAGGTGGGGTCTGAGAGGTCTTTGCAGAGTTCAACCCCATCAGCCACAAAGAAAACGCAGCTCAAGGCACAGGACCCAAGAGCACCAAGTGCCACTCTCTGAGACATTAGTCTGGGTTCCATGTCAGCTGCCTGAGGTGGAACTTCACCCTGCAGTGAGAGATTGTCTGACTCACTTTCACCCTGTGGCAGTCTATAACAATAAACAAGTGGGTCCCCCGGATTTTCTGGAAGGGGTACTCCCTCAACCTATTGGAGACTCCCCCGACCATCCTCCCAAGTGACAGCAGGCTTTCCACTTCACAGTCAGGCCTTCTCACCTCAGAGATTCAGGGCCTTCTTCGTAGTCTAATAGTCCTTAAAACAACAGGCAGCATGCGCTCTATTCTCGACCTCAGAAACAAAATAGGTCTTTGTTCAGGTTGGGATGGTCTCCATAGGGACTCTCCTACCACCTCTCCAGCAGCATGACTGGTTAGCATCCCTGGACACACAGGACGCTTCCATGAAGGTACTGCCTACCCTGCAAAAGTCACAGCTTTAAGCCCCTCAGCCTCTCAGCTACTCTTTATAGGCCCCCCTCCCAAAATGCCTCCTAGCGAGGACCTTCCTCCTGGGGGTCAGTGGGAACCACGTTGTCCAGATGGCTCTTTTCCTTGCTGAGAGTTACCTTGTATGAGCCTGATCGATGTAGTGGATGCTGGGCCTCAGGGCTTCTGCCACTTTCATAAGTGCTTCTGGCCGGTTCCACATGAGGACCACACAGTGGATGCTCAGCACATGGTGATTTCTGACCACGCACCCACAGTCCTTCCACATAAAGGTGATGGAACCCCTGACAAGGTCACTTGCATGGTGGGCACAGGAAGACAGGCTTCTACAAGGTCTACCCTTTGCCCCACTTGCATGTCATATCACCATCACCATGGATGCTCACTATCAAGACCTCCGCAGTCAGAGAGTGTGGAGCCAGGAGGAGTCTCATCTTCACATAAATGTCTTAGAGATGAGAGCTGTCCTGTATGCTTCCGAGTCCTGAAGGATGTCTTCTACCTCAAGATATTTTCCTTCAAATAGACAATAAGGCCGTGATGTATTACATCAACGAGCAGGATAGAACGTGCTCCTACCCTCTGTCCAGGGAGGTCATGAAGTGGTGGGAGTGATATCTCAAGCACGATACCCTAATTCAGACAGTCTACCTGCCAGGAATTCAGAATGACCTAGCGGATCACTTCAGCAGGCTGGAGGCTGGTTCCCACGAATGGTTGCTCACCCCAATGGCAAGCAGTCGCTGTTCGATGAGCGGGACAGTCCAGACCTGGACCTTTTTTTCCATCCTCACTCAATGCAAAACTGCCTCTATTCTGCTCCAGAAATACAGAACCTGATGTTTTTCTGTCAGGATGCATTCAGACTGCGGTGGACAAGACACTTTCTGTACGCATTTCCTCCCCTTCCTTTAGTTCAGAGGGTGCTTCTCAAGCTGAAGGCACAGGGGGAGGGGGGCAGGATGATCCTCATCACCCCGCATTGGCCTTGTCAGATATGGCTTCCAGTAATCAACAGGTTGTCAGATGTTCCCCCGAGGAAGCTCCTCTTTAGACGGACCTCCTGACACAGGGGACCCCTGGTCCATCCCAACCTGCTCTCCCTTCATCTCCATGCCTGGCTACCGGAGGAGATAGAAGTGGATAGGTCTGCGGTTTCTCAAAGGATCTCGGAAATCCTCTTAATGCAAGCCTTTCACTGGGAAACTTGCACAACAGAGTGGAAGCGATTTTCCATTGGTGTGCAAAAAAAAAGTCCATTCTGGACACATTTTTTTGCCTCCGAATAAAGTGTTGGAGCACCTTTTAGATCTGTCAAATGCAGGACTGCAGTACTCAACAGTGAAGGTACACCTCTACACGATTTCCACCTAACGTGAGCCAGTGCAGAATGTGTTGCTGGCTTAGTTACCACTAGTCAAGAGATTACTCAAGGGTATCCTACACACTAGACCCTCGGTCATGCAACCGGAGGCCGTGTGGGATATCGACCTCATGCTAGATATGCTCACCCATAAACCTTTGAGCCTCTAGCCACCTGTGACTTGAAGTTTCTGACCTGGAAGACTGCCTTCTTAGTGGCCATTAACTTCCGTTCGCAGAGTTGCTGAAATTCATACCTTGGTCACAGACTCTCCATATACTGTCTTTCACTAGGACAAGGTGATACTTTGTACTCACCCTAAATTCCTGCCCAAGGTAGTTCAGAATTTCACCTTAACCAACCCCTGGTTCTTCCCACTTATTTTGCCCACTTCCAGAATGAAGGGGAACTCTCTGGATGTCAAGAGGGTTCTACGATTCTACATCAACAGAACTAGAGTTTCGCAAATCCAAGCATCTTTTCATATTTTTCAGCATGGCCCGACTGGGTCAGCCTGTTGCCATTAGATGCATTTCTGCATGGTTGGTGGTGTGTCTTCGTCACTGCTACTTGAAGGCGCAGGCCAAGTTGGAAGGCTGGGTTTACGCCCACTCTACCAGAGTGGTTGCGGTATCCCTGGCAGAAATTTGTAATGTACCTAGTACATATATTTGCAAAGCAGCTACTTGTAACTTGGTGCATACCTTTGTAAAACACTACACTCTGGATGTCCATGCCACACAGCACATTTCCTTCGGCAGGACAGTCCTTGATGGACTTCTGTCCTGAGTGAGCGCTGTCTCCTGCCACCCTACTCAGGGGATTGTTTTTTAGTACAGTACTCTCCAATTCGTGTGAATGAGTAAAGACGTTTAGTCCAGGAAGATATGGAAATTATGTACCTACCGTAATTCTTGATCTTCTTGGATGAAGTCTTCACCATTCATTCATATACCAACCCACCATCTCCCGAGCTCACCCATCCTGCTTCTGATCTTCACTCCCTCGTTAGCTTGGGCTGTGAAAACGCTTATGAGTAGACCTTTCTTAGATGGGTCATCCAGGCTCTCTTATGCCCAGATTAGGTTAGGTGTTTCCTAGGTTAGTTTACACTGCATCACCTCTATCGAAAAGAAACTGAGGCGGTTCGAGGGTCGACACCGAGATAGCCCATACAGGCATGAGCCAGCCTCGTGGTACCATGCATGCGCAGTCCTACCTTGGCGCTGGCCCTCCTGAAGATTTTTGACTCCCACTGGGTCCTAGCACCTCCAGCGTAGTCCCATTAGTGTGAATGAATGGTGAAGACTTCATCCAAGTAGATCAAGAATTACAGTAGGTGCATCATTTCCATTTTTATTTTGGTTGTTTTGATAGTAACACCTTATGTTGCAGAATAGAAAGAAACACACAGGCCCACCAGGGTTTGAAAACGGTGTGGACTGTGGTGCTAAGGTAATTGAGGCTGATAGCCATAATTAGTGTTCTAAGTGTTTGGGACCAGAGCGTGTTAAACAGTATTGTGAATCATGACTTGGATCTTGTCTTGTCAGAAGAAGAGAATCTGAATTTAACAATCGAACATGTAGACTTGTGCTGGACATAAAAAAGAAAGAGAAGTTCATCACTGTGAGCTCTATGCACTTGTCGATGGTTGCCTGTAGACTTGCACGTTCAGTACCATGGGAACCAGGAAGTACCATGATGAAATTTAGTGCTGGAGACTTTTACATGAATCACAGAACAGAGAACTTGAACACAGTGGTATCAGAATGCTCAAACGCAGGTCAACAAAGAACTTGCAGCTGGACTTACCATATTGTAAAACTAAATTGGGACAGAATTTTTTTTAGATATCAGGCAATCAAAATGTGGAATTCCTATCCACAGAAGGTAACTAACATTCACACATTGGATCAGTTTGAGTGATCTTTTTTTTAGAAAGCATTTTGATGATCCTAAGAGCTGCAGTTGTTTTAGATAATTGTCATATTGGCCACTGGTGATTGTGTTTAGTTTTAATGTAATGGTATTCTACACTGTAACAAGGAATCAATTAAGCAGCTTTACATTGCAATTTTTGACCCAAGAATCAGGAAATGCAAGTCAGTTGCCAGCTTGATTAGCCATGATTGCTAATCATATAAGTTGGCTGTCCCCCGTATTTTTTAAATGTTCCCTGGTATCTAGTGGTGCCCCCGGCCCTCCAGTTGCCGGCCCTTTGTTTCTCTGGTGTCTAGTCCCCCCCACCCGATCGCAATCCCCATAATGCTTTTTTCTATCCCTGGTGTCTAGTGGATTCCCCGCCCCATCCAGTCACTGACCCTGTTATTCGTTCGTTCCCTGGTGTCTAGTGCTATCCCTCCACCATCTGATCACTGTCCCTGTTTTGTCCCTCGATTTTTTTTTTTTTTAAACCTGCACAAAAAAATGGTCCATCGACAATCACTCCCATACCTCCCACCCGACCACCCACACCCCCTTGACACCCCTACAAACCGTCACTCACCTGCAGAGGTCCCAGGTTTGAGATCCGCTCTGTGATCGAAGACACATCTTACTGCAGGAACCAGCAACTGCTACATTAGAGCTAAGGTAAATGCGGTTCAGTGTATTTCAATGGGGAGGTTCAACTTTGATGCATAACTCAGTCATTTTTTGACATATTGACCCCAAATTTTCAACATGGCCTTTTTTGGGACTCCATCTCATGAACAGTATGACTGTTATTACACAACTACCGCCCAAAAGGTGATGTCGCAGTCGCTTGGCAAATTCACCTTTCGGGTAGGATTTGCATAATGACAGTCATATTGTTCACTAATTGGTCATACAACTGTGTTGAAAATTTGAATCAAAATATGAAAATGGCAGTTATGACCATCTGTCAGTACTGCCTACGCACACCTCGTAACTTTGGAAATTTTAAATATTTTGACCCCAGATTTTCAGCATAACTTTCTTATTACCCCACCTCATGTATGTCACAGCTGTCATTTTTCAAATCATGGTCAAAATGTGTTTTCGCCCCTGTGGCATGGAATGGCATTGCAGTTGCACAGACTTACGCTTTGGCGGGGATTGGAACACTAAGTTATGCCTTGCTGTAAGTATGACGACTTTATAATGATTTTTTTATTGTATAAAAACGTGACATTATATTTTATATGTGTGCATAATAATTGTATTGTATGATTATGATTGATTGAGACACCTTTAGAAATAGGTACTTGTTGCCTAAAGGTTATTCCCCTAATAAACTAAACTAAAAGGCTGTCACTTTCAGCACCTGTTTCCACACAGTGCTGCCCAGTAAACAATAATTTAGTTAACATGGAGGGATCCAGGAATGCTAGTGTCTTTTCACAGGATTCAGCTAAACCCTCCACCTGTGGTTATACCACTAATGCTAAGAGACTAGCAGAGGTGAGCAGTTCATCTCTTGGTGCCACTGGGGGTATATGAACTTACACAAGGAGAGGAAACTGGTGGAAGATCCAGGTGTACAAAGTGACAGCCATGCAGTGGGAGCGAACTAGTGAAAGAGCCATGTTGTAAACTCACTGTGAAGCTCCAGTTGACCAACTTGTCCCTCAGTTGGTCAGATGACCTTTCTGGAAATGTGGCAAAATGTTTCAGGTCATGCAGCAACTGCAGACTTCTACTTTTAGTCCTCCCCCCTTGTACCTGATAAAGGTGAGGTAAGGGAGGAAATTGATGAATTCAGCACAGAGACAAAGTATGATGGTTTTACTCTTGAGAACACAGGAGAGGAACATTTTTGTTCTCTTCCTCATCCCATGAAAGACGATTCTTGCAACATGTTTATTAATAATGTGTGTGACCAGTTAGCTGTGGAAGGTGACATTTTTGAGCAGACATCTCCACAGGCCAAAAGACCTGGGCTTGACCCTCTCTAGAGCATTTTTAAACAGCCTGCTTCAGCACAGGCAGTTCACAAAGAATTAGTGGAAAGATATTCTGTACCTAGAGAGGATGTTGCATTTTTATTTACATATCCTTCTCCTGAAGGATTTATTCAAAAAGCTGCTTGTGAAAAACTAAGATCTCTTTTATTGTCAGTCCCTCCATGCATAGAATGAAAAAAAATATATATTTTTGTGCAACAAGAACTGTTCAGCTTGAACTGTGGCACAGAGGCAGGCTATCCTATATTTGCTACTCTTCAAATGACCAATGTTCACGCTTGTCTCGCATACTGCCTCTGTGTAAGAATATGCCACAAGAAGACAAAGCACATATTGCCCAAGTTATGAAGGCTGTCCGAGAGGTTCCCAGGTGGCATCTTCAGATGTCTGTCAGTTTGAATGACACTGGAGATGGAATTGTAAGTAATGCAGTAATCATAAGATTTGCTTAGCTCAGGACAACTAACCAGTCTGCTGACTTACTGCAGAAAACTTCCATTCGTCCAAGAATCAATCCTTGCTATAGAGTCCCACGAATGGGTCTGAAATGGAGGCACTAGGACTCCGCAGGAGCCAGAACTTATCTAGAGGGGGCTGGTAATGCACGTAGGCTCCATATGTGTCACCGCACTCACCTGCTGGTATACACAAGCTCCAGCCTTCAGCCGCCTCGGTTCCTTTTTTCCCACTGTCAGGTGTGCAGCATCCCTGCTCTCATCTTTGAGATCAGAACTTCACAATCTGTATAATAACAATGTTAAGTTTTAAATTAAAATACACAAGAGTTTGTTATTTTTGTGTCACTTTAACATACAAATACACAAAAAATTAATAGTTTTTTCTCAGTTGTACCTTGTGGAAACAGTCAACATCCATGGAAGGGAGGGAGGCTTAACAGGCAGGTTGCTTTGGCAGTGGAGCTGTGTCTGATCACCAGCTCTTTCTGGGAGGCTGGGTGCGCAAACAACAGGCAGTCTAGCAACCAGGGGTACGGGCAGTCCTCCTGGACTCCCAAAAAGAAACAATCCCGATCTTGCCCATGCTTGAAATCAGGGTCTGTGCACTGTTCAGCCTCGACCTTTTCCCACAAATAATATAAGGGGAGGAAAAGACATGGTCAGGGTCATCTTCTAGTCATTCTGCTATATGACATTATATTCCTGTGGACCCAGGTACCACACTGTCATCTCTGACGACTCTGGGGATTCCTAGGCCTGTGTGGTCAAGGTTTTTGTCCTGGTGCCCCTGTCCGTGCACTAGAGCAGTCAATCAGTCCTCTTAATGTTGAGCTTAAAAAGCCATTTACATAGGAAAAAAAAATTAAATACAATTTACCGAAAAATACAGTGACATTTAACAGATTACACATATACTATAATAGATAAAAGGCAAATTTACATTAAATGTAGCTTACATTCTGGATACATAAAATGTAACAGAAGGAAATTAACATTCATACATTTCATACAAGGAAACCACCAGTGCAATTTATCCCCACTCAGCTATACACATATCATGTTTCATATCACAATATGAGTTGCCATTCATTTCTTTTTTTCCCTTATTGATTACTGAAAAATATTTAGACATTCTGGTTACTGCCCAGGGATCTGCAGTGTGCATTAATATCATGGTCAAGGTCTCATAGCTAACTTTGTATCTAGGATCTAAAAAGACGTTTAACCAGTAGGTCCTCTCCATGGTATACTATGTACATTTCCATAAAACAAGGTTTAAATCCTCAATACCCCTGGCCTCACATGTACAATTTTCTTGATCTTTAGACAAATTATATCTTACAAAGAGAATATTACCTTGAAATCTCTCAAATTTATATGTAATAAGCATTCTCCTTAAATTCGTGTCCATTAATATATCTAAATAAGGTTTATATCCAAAACAGATATTATGGTTGGCGTACCATCTAGAAAAGAGAGTATTTTTTTTTTTACATTTTTATTAGATTTTGCACATACATGAACAATTATACGCATAACATTCACCAAAAAAGGAAAAAAAAAAGAAAAAAGGATCATACAGACATTATACACTTACACAAAAACATAAAATAAACTCTACTATTTTACATATGTCCACATCTTCCTAGTAATTCATATACTCTACTCCATGCAAATCACTCCATATTTTTCATTCAGCTTCTATGCTCACATTAAGATTCCAGTCTACATTTCATTTATGCCACATTTCCCGTTTTTGTTTTGTTTTGGGTTAAGCCCCCTTGCCCCTACTTTCGCGCCTCAGGCCCCCATCTGCAGGATCACTGCTTCCTCCATGGTTAATGTTGTTACAAGGGGGTTCCACATAGATATAAAGGTCTCTGTTCTACCTTGAATTTGGTAGGCCCTTTTTTCCATTGCCAAGGCACCAATGATCAAAGCACACCATTGCTCAATAGAGGAATCCTTTGCCGACACCCAAGTATTCAAAATGACTTGTCTAGCCTGTGACAATACAGTCCTGATCCACTTCTTATGTGGGGCCCATTCCTCTCCCCCCCTCGTCTCTATGCCAAATAATAGGTCAATTGGATGAAGAGGGATATCCACCCCCATATTCCCCTTCATATACTGCACTACCTTTTTCCAAAAAATTTGCAACCGAGGACAAGTCCAGAAGCAGTGCAGATATGTGCCCCTCTGTTCATTACATCTATTGCACATATCTGATACCTCCGGTTGGTATCTATGCAGCACCACCGGGGGGCAGAACAGTCTGTGTATAAATTTATAGGCTGATTCCTTATATTTATTTGACAACAATAGGCCCATATGCATCTCCACCATGGTTCCCCAGTTGTAATCAGAAATTAGGATTCCTAAGTCTTTTTCCCACAACCCCTTGGTATTTCTTATCTTACCGTGTAAACTATCCCAGAGTATATGGGCCACATCCTCTATCATACCTTTAGGGTCCTTCTTAGTTCTACAGATCAAGGCCTCTATCTGTTGCAATGGAAATGACTGGGGCCCCCTGCTTCCTCAGCTTCTTATAATAGTCCCTGGCCTGGAAAAATCTAAACAAATGATTATTGGGTATTCCTCTGCTCTCCTTTAGCTCCTGAAAAGAACTTATGTCTGACCCTTTAAGGAGGTCCCCTACACTATGTACCCCCCTAGTATTCCACTCCTCAAAGCCTTGGTCTTCCAACCCCGGGCAAAAGAAAGGGTTTCTGTTTAGCGGTAGAAGCATCGTTTCCACCTCTGTACTTCCCAAGAGTTTCTTGATCTGCTCCCAGCTTTCCAGCGCCATGACCACCATCGGGTTTGTTCGATTCTGTGCCACATAAGCCTTTTTTCCCCCCTCTGGCTAGGTATGCCGATAATCTGCCCTGACCCTCCATTTCTTCCAAGTCTATCCAACTGGCTACTTCCGGTTTGGCAATCCAGTCCTTAATTACTCTTACCTGTGTAGCCAGATAATAATTCTTTATATCCGGAAAATTTAACCCTCCCTCTTTTATATTTAGTTTTAATCTGCCCAAACTGATCCTGACCCTTTTCCCTTGCCATAAGAAATCAGAAAAGCCCCTCTCTAATTTCTTACTGTCTTTCTTGCTCAGACCCATTGGGAGCATCTGCAGCAGGTACAGTATCCTTGGCAAAGCATTCATCTTTACCAGGTTCATGCGTCCAATCCAGGATATCAGTAATGCTCTCCATCTTCTCATATCTGCTACCATGCTTCCAATCAGTGGCCTATAATTCAATCTGTACAATTCCGGGATAGTCTTCCCAATATTTACTCCCAGATATTTAAAAGATGACCTAACTTCCCTTAGTCCTCACGACTCACTTCCTCTTATTCTCCCCTTTCCCAAATACATTATCTCTGATTTATCTAAATTTATCTTATATCCTGAGAAGAGGGCAAATCCCTCTATCAGTTCCAACAACAGGGGGACATATCTCTCCAGGTTACCCAAATACAAGATCATGTCATCCGCATATAGTGACAATTTATGTTGTTGTCCTCTCGCCCCCACTATGCCCTCGATATTTGGATTCTGCCTTATGGCTATGGCCAAAGGCTCATTTGCCAGATTGAACAGTAGTGGGGAGAGTGGGCATCCCTGCCTCGTTCCCCTAGACAGGTCAAAATGCCCCAATAACACTCCATTAATTAGCACTGCCGCCTGCGGAAAGGTGTACAAAGCCCTCACCATAGCCACAAATCTTTCACCCAAGCCAAATCTATTCAGAACCTCAAAGAGGTATCCCCATTCAGTACGGTCAAAGGCCTTCTCGGCATCCAGTGCCAAAACCGCTGTCACCCCTGGACGCCGAGAAGAGCAATGCACCTCGTTCAAGACCTTCCTCACATTATGATAGGAGTGTCTGCCCTTTACAGATCCCGTCTGGTCCGGATGCACCATCTGTGGCATCAACCCATCCAAACGACCAGCCAGTACCTTAGCATAAATCTTAGCATCCACATTTAATAAGGATATAGGCCGATATGCAGCACATTCCTGCGGGTCTCTTCCAGGCTTCGGGATGACACAAATCGTCGCCATCCCCATGGTAGGAGGGAGTGGATTCCCTTCCCTTGGTTCTCGGAATACCTCCCAGAGTAAGTCCACCACCTCCTGCCCCATTTCCTTATAGACCTCGGCTGGGAGTCCGTCCGGGCCAGATGCCTTACCTGCCTTCATACATTGTATAGCTCTCCTGATCTCTTCCATAGAAATTTCTTTATCCAACTCCTTCCTCTGCTTCTCAGTAATTCTTTGGAGCTTGGTCCCATCAAGGAAGTCTCTCGCTTTATCTAATTGACCCTCGCACTCGCTCTCATATAAGGTCTGATAAAATTTCCTGAACCTTTCCCCTATAGCCTGAGGCTCCTTCAATAGTATTCCTCCCTCTCCCCGTATCTCCTGAATTCTTGCCATCCCCTTCCTGCCTCTAATGAGGTTAACCAGCATGGGCCCTGGTTTATTACCCCATTCATAAAACTTTTGTTTCACAAACCATGTCTGGTTTCTTGCCTGCTCAGCCAGCATACTATTAAGTGTCCCTCTTGCCGTTGCCAGCATCTGGATACTCTGTTCGTCCCCCCCACTATCCTCGCTCCAGTTCTTTAACCTGTCGAAATAGTTCATCGTACCACTTGGTCTGTTCCTTCTTATATCCTGCCACATACCCTATAATAACCCCTCTTAAATAGGCCTTCCCCGCATCCCAGAAGACCTGCCTGGATGGTGCCGTTTCTCCGTTGAGTGCCACATACCTCTTTTTTTTTTTTCTTTCAGGAAAGTCCGGAACTCTTCCTTCCCCATCAAATATAGAGGGAACCTCCACGAGGCAGGCCTCATCCTACTAACCTCCATTTCTATTGTCATAGTCACCATGGCATGGTCCGAGACATGAATAGGTCCATGCCCCACATCTACCATCTTATGGTACCAGCTTCCCTCTATATAGATGTGGTCTAATCTTGACCACGTTTGTGGGGATTAGAGAAAAAGGTGAATTCTTTAAGATTCGGATTGGCTGTCCTCCAAGTGTCTAGTAAACCTAATTCTACTATACCCTCTCTCCACTGTTTCATGCACCTCCACCCTCTGCCCCTCCCTCCCGAGTGATCCATAACTGGGTCCGGCGTACAATTAAAATCTCCCTCCATTATCAGCCCCTGGAACTGCTCTCTTGTAAGAAGCTCTAGAAGATTCCTATAGAACGTTAGTTCAAATAGGCCGGGGCATATACACATCCAAATGTTACCTGGGTCCCATGTAGCATTCCCTCTACGAACACATCTCCCCTCCTTTTTATCCTGTAGCACTCTTGAGACCTTGAATGGAAGGTGCTTATGTATCAGTATTGCCATTCCCCTCTTATGAGAAGAAAAGGATGCAGCATAGCAAGTTCCAACCCAGTTCCTCACCAACTTCTGATGTTCTAAGTGAGTCAGATGCGTCTCTTGCAATAGAGCAACCTGAGCCCTTATCCTCTTGAGGGCTGTAATAATAGAAGTGCGTTTGATCGGAGAGGAAACGCCTCGCAAATTCCACGAGGCTACCTTCACTCTCTCTTTTTGATCCATCTTATTATCAGACAAAACTCTCCTTCCCTCACAATTAAACGCATCTCCATAACAGTCTTTATGTGTGGCATTTCTCTCCATGCTATATCTCTTGTTGTGGACCGAACATGCAGTTTTGGAACAACATACATAACATAAGACTTGAACCCCCCCCCCCCAACCTATATACAATGTGAACTTTTTGTCCCCTTTTCATAACATAAAACATTTTTATAAATAGTATGTTCTCCCCTCTATGGTCTATTAAAGGGCTTGATTCAAAAAAACCTTTTGATCAACCTTTTCTCCCCCGGGTTATTAACTTCTTCTAACCACCTGTCCCCTGCTCCATAGTTTCCTTAATCCCACAATGTACCCTGTCTGTTTATTCCATCTTTGCCCTCCTCTCTCAAGACATATTGATACCCATCTCCAGTCCCCTGCCTTTGCCTTTGATGAGCACCCCTCCTTCCTGCACTAGTCTATCCCTTCTCTCTCTCTCTCATTCTCCCTTATATAGAGCAGCCTTCAGTTTAGGTATCGGTACTCATTCTTCCTTCTATTTCTTCCCTCATACCTATTGATAAGGCTAGGCCCGGATTCCATCATAGCGCACGGGCCCTCCTCGGCAACCACTTTTCTACCTCCATTTCTTTAAGAAATATATGACGCAGCTCAGCACCTAGACATTCTTTCCCTCCACTTTTCCCTGTAGTAGCAGCAAACTAGCTTCCTCCCCCCCCCCTCCAGCCATCATTCTTCTTCGGATCCATTACTGAATGTCCTTTCTCCCACTCAGTAGAGCGAAACTGCATACCTTTATTGCCTGGTCACCAGGGTAGGCCGCACAGTCAGCATCAAGCAGGCCCTCCGGACCAAGCCGCCACTTTTCTCCTTCAGCGATAGCGAGACCGGATCTGCACTTGTACCTGCAACCATCAGTTCTGGATGACAGATTCGGCTATCCCGCTCTCATAATGCTCTTTCCACAGGTCCTTTCCGCTCCAAGCACGTTCACATTTCATTAGCGTGGGAACGAGGGAGTTCAGGCCAACCATCTGCTGTCAAAGGGGGAACACTTTACGCCTGCTTCTCTCTCACTTCTCAGGCAGTGTTCAGGCAAGTCACTGCTCATTACAATCTCTGCATAACTGTCATCAACTGTAACTCTGCATATTAAAGAAAAGTTCAGAAACTATGTACAGGGCCAAACCTTATGACATTTCGTTGCAGCTCTTGCAAACTCCTTTCCTTCATTCTTTAAGAGCGATCACCAAATCTTCTTTTGCAGCTCCATCACAAACTTATGTGCTTTCTTGGCTTCCCAAAAACTATACATTGCCCCTTCATGTCTGATCTTCATTGTGGCTGGGAAGACCATATACCACTCCAGCTTTATGCGTTGGCATGTAGCAATCACCTCATTAAATTCCCTCCTCTTTTTACCGACCCTCGCAGAATGGTTCTGGGAAATGTATAGCCGCACTCCTTCGTACTTCAGCTCAGGTAAAGCCTTGTACGCCTTCCACATTTCCTGTCTGTCTTGAAAATTATGAAATCTGAATATTGCTTGCCTCGGGGGTTGCCCTCCCTGGGGCCGTGGCTGGACTTCTCGGTGCGTGCGCTCCAATTTATATCCACCTCCTTTTGGTTTCAGGCCCATGAGCGCTGGTAAAATTCTCGCACAGAACCTCAACATATCTGCGCCTTCTTTGCCTTCGGGAAGGCCCCGGAGTCGCAAGTTGGACCTTCGCTGATAATTCTCCTGATAGTCCAGGATTTCCCTCATGTCCTGCAGCTGTTTTTCTAGTTCTCCAACCCTCTTCTCCAATGGGTGCAGTGTGTCTTCCGCGGCCGAAATGCGGCCCTCTGCCTCCTCCATCCGTTCATGTTGCCTTTCTATTTGCGTCTCCATCGTGCCCGGCCTTCCCTCAATCTCGTTCTCTAATCTCTCTAACTGAGGGGATAAGGTTTCCATAAGCTGATCTTTCAGTTCTCTTCCTATCACCGTCATCTCCGCAGCTGAGATCGATATAGGGCCTACACTACTCGTCTGACCCGCAGCCGGGCGCTTTTTGTTGCTTTTGGCTCCTGACCGTTGCGATTTACTCGCCGCTGACACGATAAACTCATCCATAATGTTTTGTATATCAAATGGTCTGTTGCTTGTGTTAAATTTAGAAGGGATTCCGGTGGATTTTCAACTTTAATTTACCTGGGGCTTGGAGCTCGAAAAAGGCACGTCCTCACGCCATGAAGCGGTCACGTGACCCCCAAGTGAGAAGTTTTAATAGCATCAAGATCTTTTTGGTTCCACCAGTTCACTATTCATTTGGTGATATACTTTTTGTATTTCAAGCTAATTGCTACTCGCTTTTCTACTAATACTTTTAGACATGATAGTTTATATTCTTGTAAAAGTTGGGTACCAGAATTTGTTATTACTATATCTCACACCATTTGCTTTTTTCATTAAAACACTCAACAGTCAAATGGTTATTAGGTAGTTTCAATATTCTTAGCCAAAAAGAGCAGGTTACTCACCTGTAACAGTAGTTCTAGGAGTGGTATATGTTGTTCATCCACACTGTTTGGCATTGTCCCCTTCCACTTTAAATCTGCCAGAAGTCTTCAAGCTGGCTCCTCCCACCCACCCGGGTGGTGTATACCTTGGCTCCGCCCCATGACACCAGATCTTAGCCCGCTGGAAGCCAGGTTGTGTGCGTCCGCAGCTGGGGAGGTTGGTTGGGTCCATGTGGATGAACAACACATACCACTCCTAGCACTACTGTTACAGGTGAGTAACCTCTTCTTCTAGGAGTGTGGATATATCCACATTGTTTGGCAGACTCCAAGCAGTTCTCCAGGAGGAGGGAGGTAAGATGCACACCCCCTACTTAGGGAACAGAGATTGGAGAACTGAAGCCCAAAACCAGCATCCCGGTGTGACTCAAGGTCTATGTGGTAGTGGGTGATAAAGGTGTTTGCTGACTTCCATGTAGCAGCCCGACAGATTTCCTGGATGGGGATGTCCCTGGAAGCAGCCACTGATGCAGCAGTATGGTGGGTAGAATGAGCTCTTATCCCTCTGGGAGGCTCCTTGCCCACCAACTCATAGGACAGACCTATGCATGATGTAATCCATCTTGCAATAGTCCGATTCGCAGCAGGTCTGCCAGAAGCGGCTTCAGAGTAAGTGACAAACAGCTGGCGAACCTCTCCACGAATATCCGCCGTCCTCTCCTTATAAAGGAGAGAGCACATCTCAGGTCCAAGGTATGGAGCCTGTACTCGGCGTCCAAAGTGTAGTTAGGGTAGTAAACCAGCAGGGTCAACACCTGGTTACAGTGAAACTCTGAAACCACCTTCGGAAGGAATTTTGGGTGGGGGCGCAGGACAAATTTGTCCCTGTGGAAGACCAGATAAGGGGAGTCCACCGAAAGTGCCTGGAGCTCCCCTGTCTTTCTGGCTGATGTGATAGCCAGCAGGAAGGCAGTCTTCCATGACAAGTGTGACAGCTCACACTTGTGCATGGGCTTGAATGGCTTGCCCATGAGTTTTGCCAAAACCAGCAGCAGATCCCACGGAGGTGGAGGTTCATGCATCGGAGGGGATATGTGATCCAGGCCTTTGAAAAAGCACCCGACCACTGTCTCCTGTGTCAATGTCAGCTGACTAGCCCTCGCCCGGTAAGCAGAAATGGCTGCCAGGTGCACCCTAAGGGTTGAAGACCGTAGACCACCTTTGGAGAGAGACCAAAGGTAGTCGAGAATGTTAGCCACAGAACAGGATAAGGGATCCAGACCCTTACCCTGACACCAAATGGAAAATCTCTTCCATTTGAAGGCGTAACATTTCCTGGTCGATTCCTTTCTAGATGCCTCCACCACAGTGTAGACATCCTCGGAAAGACCCAAAGCCTGGAACTATAGCCACTCAGGTACCAGGCTCTGAGGTGAAGGGATTGAAGGTGCGGTTGGAAGACCTTCCCCTGGTTGAGAGATATCAGGTCCGGGCATGTGCAAAGCCGCTCTGGGGGCCTGCAGCTGAGGCTGAGGAGATCTGGGTACCAGAACTGGCACAGCCAGTCTGGGGCTACCAGAATCACCTTTGCCTTGTCCCTTCTCGCCTTGAGTAACACCATGTGGATCAGGAGAAATGGAGGGCAGGTGTAGAGGAGCCCTGGGGTCCATGGCCTAAAGAAGGCATCCCCATGCAGCAAGCCCTTCTGAGGCGGGCGGGCATGATACAGCCTCAGCTTGGCATTTTCCTTGGAGGCAAACAGGTTCATCATTGGTTTGCCCCAATGGGAGAACAGGCTGTAAGCTACCTCTGGATGGAGAGACCACTCGTGGGATGTCTAGCCTATGTGGCTGAGAGCATCCGCCAGCTGGTTCGAGGCTCCAGCCACATGGATGGCTAGGAGATCTGCCTCCAACGGGTGTACAAGGGGTCCAGATGCGGAGCGCCTCCTTGCCCGGCAGACAGGATTACGTTCCGCCCTGTTTGTTGAGGTAGTACATGGTTGTGGTATTGTCTGTCTGGACTTGAACCACTTGACCCCGGAGCTGAGGAGCAAAAGCTAACTGTGCCAGTCTAACTGCTTTGAGCTCCAGCAGGTTGATGTGGCATCGGGACTCTTCCGGGGTCCAGAACCCATGGGCCCTGTTGTCCCCCATATGGGCTCCCCAGCCCACGAGAGAGGCATTGGTCGTAAGGACGACCGTCGGCTCATGGTGGACAAACGTGATCCCTTCCTGTAACCAGTCTGGGGCAGTCCACCATTGGAGAGCATCCCACATTTTCTGGGTTACAGTGATCAGCTGGTCGAAATTACTATATCGCTGAGCCCACTAGCCCATTGGACCACCGAGGTGCACGCCGCCATGTAACCCAGAAGGCACAGAAAGTCCCAGGCAGGGCGCAAGTGCCTAACCAGAAATGACTGGGCAAAGGAGGAGAGAACCTCCACCTTGTCCGCCGGGAGCCGAGCTCTGGCTTGACAAGAGTCGAGCTCTGTCCCAATGAAGCCCATCACCTGGGAAGGCATGAATTCCGACTTGGCCTCGTTGATCAGGAGGCCGAGTTGGGAGCAGGTCTGGATGGCCAGATCCCTAGACCTCTCCACCTCCAGTTGGGTGGAACCTTCCAGGAGCCAAACGTCGAGGTAATGGTAGAGTCTGACTCCTCGACGCCGAAGATGGGCCGCCACCACAGCAATGCATTTGGTGAAGACCCATGGGGCCGATGACAGGCCAAAAGGCATGGCTCGGAACTCGAACAGGGTCCCCTCGACCCTGAAGCAGAGGAACTGCTGATGGGATGGACAGATTGGGACGTGAAAGAATGCGTCCTGCAGATCCAGTGAACAGAACCACGTTTCACTCCAAGAATGGTATGATCTGGGACAGAGTGACCATCCAAAAGGTGCGAGACCTGAGAAACTGATTCAGGTCGTGGAGCTCTAGAATGGGGCACCAACCTCCCATCTGCTTGGGCACCAGAAAGTACCTGGAGACAAAGTCTGGGTCTGCTGGAGGATCCGCCACAGGAGCTACTGCCTCTTTGCAGAGGAGAGGAGCTGAGCTATGTCATCTCGAAGAGCCGACTGGGTGCATGCGGAAATCCGTTCCTCCCAAGGGGCGTGGGCTCGGCTGGGAGGGTACTGCTCAAACTCTAGAGGCAGTCCCCGACCTACCACTTCGAGAACCCGCCTGTCTGAAGTGATAGCGGACCAGGCGGAAAGAAAGTGGCGGAGCCGACCCCCCACGGGAGGGCCCTGAGCTGGTGTGATGGAGATAGGGGTGGCAACCCCCATCCCATCACTGGGCAGGCTTGGAGGAGGAGGCTCCAGGACCTGAGTCTCAGCCTCCTTTGCAGGCCTGTTGGGGTCCAAGCTTAGGCTGAGGGCGCCAAGCTTGAGCCTGCTGCCGATGCTGATGCTACTGTCCTCCTTCATAGGAGGGCTGCCGGACCACAGGGGAAGAGTGCCAAAAAGGCTTCTTCTGCTTGTTCTTGCCTGAAGAACCCTTGGCAGAAATGGCGTCCAAGGTGGCATTGGACTGCTCTATGCGCTGTAGGTGACCAGCCACTCTTGGACCGAACAAGTCTGTCCCCAGGAAATGTACGTCAGCAAGCTTATGCTGAGTATCCGCCGGGAAGGAGGAAAGCCTCAGCCAAGCCCTGCAGTGAGAGGCCACTCCGGCGGCCATCAAGCGGGCACAAGAATCCCAGATGTCCGAGGCCATCTGGAGCTGCTGTTTGGCAACAGCATGGCCCTGGTCATGGACTTGTTTGACCGTGTTCTGCATGTCCGCCGGGAGATGAGGCAGGACTTCATCCAGTGACCCTAGAAGGGCATGAGAGAAGTGTGCCATAATGACAGTTGAGCTGTCCTAACGAAGGCCCAAAGAAGAGGCCGCATAGACCTTTTGGGCAGTGTGGTCCATATGTTTGGACTCTTTGTCTGGAGGTCGGTCAGTGTCGGCCAAACTACCAGTATGCCTGAACACAGAGGCGGTCACCAGGCTCTCGGCCGAAGGGTGCTCTGTGAACCCCGGAACGGGACCCCATGGGCACCGCGTACTTGCGGGCCATGCGGGAAGATGGTGCTGGGCATGAGGCAGGGCGCTGCCAAAGTTCAAGGGCCGGGCCAACAGTGGCTTCGGCCACTGGAAAGGCCTCTGTCGGGATATCCCCTCTATTTAGAATATCTATGAGAGGGTACTACGCCTTTTTATGGATAGATTCCAGGGGCATTCCAGTGGAGTCAGAAATGAGATGGAGAATCCCTTGGAAGGAGGAAGGGCCTTCCTCCATCCCTGTGCCAGCGGATGACTCATCATCTCCAGGATGAGAGTGGAGCCCGGTGATGTCTGAGGAGTCATGGTACAGCAGTCTACTGCCTAAATCACCCTCGATCCACCGAAGGCGGTCCGGGGTGACTGTGACCGACAGATGTCGGGGAAGTCCGGTATCTAGTCGGTCCTCTTTCGAGGAAGCCCCTCTGTAGGCTGCTTAGGTGGCAGTTCCACCCAAATAGGTGGAGAGACCAGAATAGGTCGAACTGGTGGACGAGCCGGCCCCACGTGTGGAGGAACTAGAGGCTTTGGTTCCGGAGGGGTTGGCTTCGGCCTGGGAGACGAAAGCCAAGTAATGGCTGGGGTGGGCGGTGGAGCCGGCTTCTGCCTGGTCAGGATCTGCTATTGCCACGTAAGGTCCTCATAGTGCCAACGGAGTTTCCACCGGAGCCTCTCCTCGTCTGAGGAGGATGAGGATGACCTGTGGCGTCGCCTCTTCTTAGAACGCTTATGGCTCTTCCTCGGTCGTTCAGCTGAGGGGGCCCTGGACCTCGTTCAAGATCGGGCAAGCTGACTCAGTCGATTGGGAGACACCGGTGGTATCGGTGAAACCCGAGGGTCTGGAACCGGGTCCTTGATGGGGATGCCAGCAGGCTGGGTCTCCTCATCAGACAATAGTAGGACCGGAGTCCATTCTAAGGAGTCGTCGGCCACGGCCAGCGACAAAGGGTCGATTGGATCAAGGATTCTTTCGACCTCGTCGGCCATTTCCTCGGTCCCCTGGCCAGACGGAAGATCGGATAAGCCGGCGGCCAAGGAGGCGATCTCGACCGAGGTCGAGACTGCATGCTCTTGGGACTCTGACCTCTCTCGGTCCCAAGATTGTCTTCGTTGAAACGAAGACAAAGGTTCTTTTTATCTCTTCCGAGAGCATGAGGAGTGCGAGCTTGAGGGCACCTCACCCCGGCTGGGGAGACATTGGCACAACTCTTTAAAAGAACCAGTAAAGGTGGAGCCTAGGTTGAGAGGAACAAAGAAGCTTTGATTGGCTGAAGCGTGAGCGGCTTCTTCCTTGAATGCCTGCATGCGTTCCAGCTGCTCGGCGGAGCCTGTGGCCACAGAAACTGCCCACCTAGCCTCCTTGGACTTCACCGGAGGGTTCCTTTTTTCCAGTCTCCCCAGCTTCAGTCATGCCTTGCGGTCGTCCAGGACAATGGGATGGAAGGCCAAGCAATAACTGCAGGACAAGGTGTCATGGCAGACACCTAGGCAGTAGATGCACGTGAGGTGGGGATCAGTGTACGACATCTTTTGGCCACAGGGACACTGGCGAAATCCTGGGGGAGATTTCTCCTCCATGGTCGATGCTGCAAAAGCGCGATTGCTAACTCGAACGAGTTTCAATTTAGTTAAAAGCGACAATTTGAAAGCCAGGGCCTACAAAATGCGAGAGCACGAGGGAGGCAACCTGTATCTTCCAGTGGAAAGGAAGATCTGGCGTCATGGGGCGGAGCCAAGGTATATACCACCTGGGTGGGTGGGAGGAGCCAGTTTGAAGACTTCTGGCAGATTTAAAGTGGAAGGGGACATTGCCAAACAGTGTGGACGAACAACATATCCACACTCCTAGAATAAATCTTTTTGGAGTGTGCTAGTGCCATTACACTATTAATTCCCAGTTCTGCCCTAATAGAGGCAGCAGGACACGAGAAGCCCACTCCCAGGGTTTTTCTACTGTAAGTAACTTGAACATGGGTCTAGTTAATTCTCAGATTTCAAAACCATGTAAGCATTAATGCATGACAGAGGAGAGCTTTACTAGGGAATTAATGCCCAGTTTGGGGGGGCATAAGGCCAAAGGCTGAGTGCTTCCAACCACCATAGACATTAAATTCCCTAGTAGAGCCACAATGGAGTGCGGTATTAATTGCGCTTTGTAACATGGCAAGCGCTACAAAATGGATTTCACACAATTGCATTTTGAAAGAAAGAGATGTACGTTTGTGCTGTTCGCAACTTTTTTTAATGTGTGCACTTGGTTTTTACACATGCAACATTGTTTAATATTATGGCTGCTACAGAGTGCTGTATGAGTTAGGCACTGAAAATCTGCAACAGTAAAACACAGTAATAAATGCTATATTGTTAAATTTTAGTAAAAGCTACTTGTGCATTCCCAAAAGTCCTCGTAACTTGCTGATTTTTCTCACTATTTGTGTAGCAGTGCATTCTGGGATCGGTCATTAACATAATCCGCTGTAACATGACTGATCGCAAACAAAACCATGCATTTGTGGCCAAAGACAACTTTAATGGGCATATTACATTCTCTGGAACGTTGTACAATTTTGTCGTCCACCTAAGATCATGAGTTTTTCTCCTCAGGTACTTCTTAGGCATTTTTAGTATTGGAAACACCAGGACTTGGAATGTTGCTACCAGGAGCAAAGTAATTGAAATACACTGGGCTGGTCATAGTAAAGTGGGTCAGGTTAGCGCTATGGTAATGCCACGATTCCGAATCTGCATGGATACAATTGTGACCACTGGGTGGGTGGATGAGAGGTTACTATTTCACATACTACTTGGTTAGCGATTTTAGTGTGGACATTCAGAGTACTGCAAAATGAAGCAGGCATTACTAGTGGATTAATGCCCGCTTCATTTTGCATCACTGGTTGCTTTTCAGCATATTTGAATCCTGTATTCAGGGATAAGAAAAGTTGCCATGTTACAAAAAGCATTTGTGCCTGGTATTTTGCTTTTAATGTACAAATTAATGGTTTTACAGTTTGACCACCTTTTCTGTAGTTGAATCTTTCCAGCCCTTTAGCTGTTTTCTTTTACTTTTTCCCTAGCTGCTTCAATATGTTCTGTCCATAAGCAGTTATTTTTAAGTCAACCCTATATATGTGTAATTCGTTACCACTTCAATGTTCTGATTTCCCAGTCACCATATTCTTTTGTTTTTGAGGAACCAAAAATTAAAATTTTAGTTTTCTGCAAATTAACATTGAGCTGAAGTTCTTGTGACCTATCAAATAATACATCCGTTTTCTGTAAACCACATTTTGAGAGAGAGAGTAAGACAAAATTGTCCACATATGCTAATGCAGGAGAACAATTATTGTTAATTTTTGGAGAATCAGGAAGAGTGTTCTGCAAATCTGTCAATAAAACATTGATGTATTAGGAAAACAAAGTTGGGGCTAAAACGTAGCCTTGTCGAACACCTTTGTTAATCTGAAATGAACCAGATAGTTCACCCGAATAACCTAGTCTTACTCTAGCCCATGTGGGAGAATACAGGCTATGAATTATATATATATATATATATATATCAAACTTTTATTTATACCTCTGTCCATCAGTGTTTGCCATAAAATGCTCCTAGATATAGTATCGAATGCAGCTGAGTAATCTATAAAGGCTGAGTAGATTTTTTGTTTGCAAAGAAATATATATTTTTCCACCAAATGGCTCAATACGAATATATTATCCAGAGTAGAATAATTCTTATGGAATCCTGCTTGCAGGGGTGAAAGACCACCTTTCAAGTCTGTTTCTAACAGGAGTTTTTCAAAGATAATTCTGAAAAATATTTTCAAACTAATGTCTAGAAGATTGATTGGTCGGTACATCAGTAGATCAGCAGTACTACCTTTTTGTGGACTGGCACAATGTATGTACTTCTCCATGATTCTGGATAACTATCCTCTTTTACACATTTGCTAACCATCAGAATTACTGATTCATGCATTAAAATCCCCAATTAATAAAATGTCCAAGTTACTAAACTTAATATACATATCTTTGATGCACATACCCAAACAGTCCCGTATATTGTCATTATAAAAGGCAGAGTTGAGTGGTGGGACATAGCAATTTATCACCAGGAACTTCATAATATTATTTTCCACTAGAGTACATATATAATTATTGCCTACACTTATACCGTTCAATTTGTTAAACACACCAATCTTGGCAAAAATAGCCACACCTCCTGAGCATCTCCCAGTCATTTGAACCTTAGTGCCCAGAACTTGGTGGCATTCATACCCATTTAGACTCAGTTCTCCTTCTTTACTATGCCATGATTCTTGTATGGCAGTTATAGCATGTTTTTTTAATAAAAGACACCCAGTCATAGTCAGCTAATTTATTACTCCACCCAGAAACATTTCAGGAAATTAATTTTATTTCCCCAAAAAATTTCATATAGCCACTAGTGTTACTAGAAGCCACGGAGGTGCTCAGGTTAAAAATTGTTAATCATAGTATCCTGCTAAGACATTAAATCTGTTCTCATTTTGTATGGTGGTTCCGCTATCAATACTTAATACTTTTGCTTCAACAGCATACGAGCCCAAAAAGTCTAACAATCCTGTTTTTTGTAATATTTTGTTGGCTATTTCCTTTCTTTTAATTAATAAATTGACCTGTGATCCTTCACCTACTCTTTGAACAAATAGATTGTCTTTTCTTCCTAAAGTTATCTATAGTATGTTCTCAAATAAATCAAATTGTGTACTTTTTAATGTATAATTTGTTTCATTAGTTTGTTTAGAGAAACCAAAAATACACAACTGGACAGGTTCTGTTTCCGTTAATGTAGGATTCTTACTTTTAAAATCAAAATTGTGTCTATATAGAAATGTGACACTAAAGTCCTTGCTTTGTCGTGATTCAGCATTCATCCAGACAAAATTAACCACTCTTGATGAAAGAAAAAAGATATCTACAATAGTAGCAAAAGCTAACTGTATACACCTTACTTGGGACATTTCAATCTCATCTAACTCAATAGCCAGAAGAAATGTTATTGTATCTATTATTTCTTTACCTTGGTCCTCCATATCTGTTTTAATCCACTCAGCCGGACCAGAGAATCTAACAATGGATAACTTTACAGTGTTTCTGTTATCCTCACAAGGATCCCTGTTTGAGTCTGACTGAAGTACATTTCCCCCCTTGTTTTCCCCCTTCCTTCGTTTGTTTGTTATAGGTTCAGATTTCTGTTCAGTGTCATTCATCTCATTCTCCTGGCCCTTATTAATGCCTATCATGTTGCTAAGTTGTTTCATCTCATTTTCTAATTTACTCAAACTGTTAATAAATATGATACTCCTGTTGGTATTAATGAACCATTTGGCTTCTCCTTTCCCATTTTTCCTATTTTATCTTTTAAGTATTTATCCATATTATGATGTCCAATACTAGCAGCTTCACTGCTATTATGCACAATCTGATTAACATCTTGGCCAAGTTCCTTCACCATTCCTATTGTCTTTCCTTCAGTTACATGCCCAGCATATCACACTGACTCTGAGGGTTGATGCACTACTTTTTCCCTTTACTTTTTGATCCTTCTTATTTCCTTTTTGTCTCCTCCATCTTGTTTTCCTTGATACTCCATTCTGCTTATTAGGGCTTAGGCTATCTGGAATAATTATAGTGCTGAAGTCTTGCTTCATTTACCTCATTTATATCTTTTCTTTTCTCCCCTTGAATTGGCTCACTAATTGAGTCTGTGTCATTTAAAGTGGTACAGTGTGTTAATTGTCTTATAAGACCATCTATTTTAAATCTATTCTTGCCACATCAACTCCAAGTTCTTCAAGCAATTTTTTTTTAATTACTAACTGTTCAAGTAGTATGAGACTGGTACAATACTGATTTCTCATTAAGTGAATAACATTTTCTCCCAAGCAGTCAGGAATGTATTATAATCTATTGTGTTCAGATGTTACATGCCTCTCTCTGGGCCCTATACGACCATATTGCTCCCCTAGCTTTTTGTCACAGTCCTTTAAACCATCTATTGTATACTGCATTGTTGACATTATTTACTTTAAGTCACCACCTAATTTAATAGTGGCTCCAGCTGGCTTGCTCCACTTCCTCAAGTGAGGACCATAAATTAAGAGATAAATCTAGTTCTGCTGGGAAAAAAATATCCAAACATTGACGAGTAGCTTCAGTATTTTTTCCACCTTCTTTATACTATGATTAGTAATTGAGCCTAACTTTGAGCTATCCTGCACATCAGGTGATACTCCTGCATTCAAAAGTGGGGATTCAGAACTCACAGACATTATTCTCCCATTTTGTAACCTATTTTCTATCAGTAAAGGTAGGATTTTAGGAGTGGAGGTAATAGTACCTCCTTCCAGCTCGTCTACAAGATGTTCTGTAATCTTAGTTTGCCTAAATAATGTTTTTATTCTTTTACCTTTGCTTTTAATGTTCTTATCTGGCATCTCAATAAGAGGGGATAACTCAGGATCTTACTTCGAGAGGGATCCTGCAGTAGGTCTTCACAAGTAGGACTGCACCCCCTGGCATCAGGACCGCACAGCAAAATTGTAGCCAGCAGTCATCAGCGGGGACCACCCCCCGACACCAGGTGACGAACATCAGTGTGCCTATAAATAAGGGTGGTCCCCCGCCTACCCTCCAATTCTTTCCTGCTGTCGACCTGAATCGTCAACCTTGCGGTAGAACAGTTTCAGTCGCCTGCAATGTTACTAAAATTGGCGTTCAGTCTAATGTCTGATTCTAGGGACGTGGGTATGTTGTTCAATCCACACTGTCTGGCAGGTTCCTTGCCGCTTTAAATTTTGCCAGAAGGTCTTCAAGCTGGCTCCTCCCACCCACCTGGGTGGTAAAACCCTCGGCTCCACCCCATGACGTCAGATCTTTATTACCGCTTGGAAGCTCAGGTTCTCTCCTTAGCGCTCTGCGTTTTAGGCCTGGATCCTAATTCAGAAGTTCCGAAAATTATTTTAAAATTCTCTAGACTTACGTCTTCATCTTCCCTTGTGGCTGCGATGGATAAATCCACTGCCGGCTTCCGTCGGTGCCCTTGCGGGCAGAAAATGTCCCGCGCAACCCGCACTCCGTACATCTATTGCCTGGGTCTTTTACCATCCGCAGGCCTGCGATCTCTGCAAATCCTTCATGGCTTCGGTTCTGGAAGACCGCGCTGCCCGACTCCAACTGGGGCGCCCCAGGAAATGGTACCCATTGGTGAAGTTGAAGAAGGCCCGTTGGGTGGTGTCTGCGGCTGCGGGCTCTGCGGAGCAGCTGGAGCAGTTGATCACCCTCGAGGAGGAGGCGGCACAGGCCGCGTCTTCTTCCTCCTCAGCATCTATCCCGCTCTCCTTGGGCTCCTCCTAAACTGCTTCTTTCAAGGAGCTTTGTCAGTCCCTCTCCACCAAGGGAGAAGGACCCTCAGGACACTCGAGTAGGTCAAATAAAAAAGAACCGAAAGGTAAGTTCCACTGTCGACGTTCGTGGGAGCGGGAGAGATCCCCTTCCCTGGACTGTCGGCTCTCGACTTCGGTCGAGCTTGCGGCTAAGGCCGCTGGCTTCACGGTGTCCCTGTCAGGTCAGCCGGCCGAGACACCCGTCGATGCTATTGAGATTTTTCTCGAACCATTGGATGGGTTGTCGACTGGAGAACCTGACAACCCTTCTTCACTGGTTCCCCCGGTGGTTACCGAGGACTTGCCTGTGCCTCCTGTGCCAAAGTCCCCAGACAAGGACCCTAAACCGAGGGATGCGCGGGTTTCCCCCGCCCCCTCTTCGACCCACCATCAGCGACCCTGAAGGCAGTCTCGGTCCTCTTCCACGTTGGGTAGGTCCCGCCGACATCAGCGGTCCCGGCATCGTGGAAAGCGGCATCACTGCTCATCCTCGTCTTCCTCTTCGGAGGATAAGCTCCGACGCAAGTTGCGTCAGCGCTATGAGGACATAATGTGGCAACAACTCTTGTTAGCTGGCAATAAGCCAACTCCCTTGCCTTCTCTGGCCATTAAGTGGTTGTTGCCCAAATGACCGAAGCAACCCCTCGTTCTAGTCGAGGAGCCGACGCTGGCACCAGTTGCTCGGCCAAAACCGGCTGCTCCACTCATTGTGGTGGAACCACCGCCTCCTCAACCTAACACTGGGGCCCCGAACAAGGATTCTCGGTCGGGTCAGGGCTTGCCTCACAGGTTGTCGGTCACCCTCACTCCTGATCGGCCTCGGCATGTGGAGGGTGGCTCGGGAGCTCGGCAGCTGTTCGCGGACTCCTCGGTGTCTGACGACGACTCTTTGTACTCCAGGCCCCTTGACCTGGAATCTACAGGGGGTCAGTCGGTGGACGAGAGCCCATCCTCATTCTTGGGAATCCTTCGGCTCATCTCAGAGTCCACTGGGATGTAGCTCAAACCCGTACAGAAACGGGCCAGATATCCCCTCACGGAGATACTGGACCAAGGCGATTCCCCCACGGAGGCCTTCCCTGTGGCCGAAGCCATTGTTGGCCCGGCTCTGGAGTTGTGGCAGCGATCTGCATCCTGTCCTGCACCTTCGACCAGAATGGCTCGCAAGTACGCAGTGCCCACCGGTTCCCTCTCTGGTTTTTCGGAGCACCCCTCTGCGGAGGGGCTGGTGACCGATGGCATTTTCCAGCATTCTGGGAACGCTCGAGACATGGACAAACCGCCTGACAAGGAGTCCAAAAAGCTGGACTACTCGGGATGGAAGGTTTGTGCTGCTTTCTCCCTAGGTCTTTGACAGGCTAGCTCAGCCGTGCTGACAGCACATTTTTCACATGCCCTTATGGGTTCCCTGGATGAGGTGATTCCTCATCTCCCAGCTGACCTTCAGACGACGGTCAATCAGGTGTGGGATCAGGGAAGGACAGTGGCCAAACAACAGCTCCAAACCACTTTGGATATTGAAGACTGTTGTGCCCGGTCAGTAGCGGTCGCAGTAGCCATGCACCGCAGAGCTTGGCTGCGGATCTCCACCTTCACAACGGATACCCAGCACAAGCTGGCAGACGTTCCCTTCCTGGGTACCGAATTGTTTGGGCCGGGGGTGGAGGGCCATCTCCAGAGAATCGAGAAGTCCAATGCCACCTTGGACTCGGTCACATCTGCTCAGAAGGACAAAGGCCACCAGCAGCAGCATAAGCCCTTTTGCCCTTCCGCCTCTTCGGCACGTCCAGCCCAGCAGCACCAGCAACAGGGCCAGCAGGCTCACACTTGGCACCCTAAGGCTAAGTCTAACACTTCCTCTAGTAGGAAGCCTGGAGGGAAAGGTCCAGGTGGTCCCTCGGCCGACCCTTCCTCCAAGCCTGCCCATTGACGGTTTGAGGGTTGTCGCCCCCAACCTCGTCGCTCCTCCCCAGGTTTCCCCTGTGGGGGGATGGCTCCGCCACTTCCTTTCCACCTGGTCCGCTGTCACCATGGACCATTGGGTGCTGGAAGTGGTCGGCAGGGGTCTGCATCTGGAATTCAAGCAGTCCCCTCCCCATCGAGCCATCGCTCCACGGGGGCTACGGGTTCCGCAGCCTCTCTGTCGTCTCAACGAGCTGACATTGCTCTGCTCCTCCAGAAGGAGGTAATCAGCGAGGTGGTGGATCCTCCAAACCCGGAGTTTGTGTCCAGGTACTTCCTGGTCCCAAAGCGGATGGGGGGCTGGTGCCCCATTCTCGATCTGCACGACCTGAACAAGTTCCTAAGGTCACGCACCTTCAAGATGGTCACTCCGGCTCAGATCATTCCATCCTTGGAACTAGGCGTGTAGTTCTGCTCTCTGGATCTCCAGGACGCGTTTTTTCACGTCCCAATCCGTCCGTCTCATCAGCGATTCCTCCACTTCAGAGCAGAGGGATCACTTTACAAGTTACGGGCCATGCCCTTCGGGCTTTCTCCAGCTCCCAGGGTCTTCACCAAATGCATGGCAGTGGTGACAGCATTCCTGTGGCTCTGAGGGGTCCGGGTGTACCCTTACCTGGATGACTGGCTGATAGCAGCCTCCTCCAGGTTGGAGGTGGCGCAGTCCAGGGATCTGGCCCTCCAGGTCTGCTCTCAAACTGGTCTCCTGATCAATGAGGTGAAATTGGAACTCATGCCATCGCAGGTGATTCAGTTCATCGGGGCAGAGCTTGACTCTCTTTGAGACAGAGCCCAACTCCCGGCGGACAGGGCCGTGGTCCTTTCCTCCTTTGCCCAATCATTTCTGGTTGGGCAATTGCGCCCTGCCCGGAACTTCCTGTGCCTTCTGGGCCTCATGGCAGCCTGCACCAGTGTGGTCCATTGGGCCTGCTGGCATATGCATCCCCTGCAGTGGGCGCTGGCCCGCCAGTGGTCACAGCGCTCCAGTCCTTTGGACCAGCCAGTGACCATGACTCAGAAGATGTGGGACACCCTGCAGTGGTGGCTTATCCCAGCTCATCTGCAGGAGGGTATCCCGTTTGTCCGCCCCAAGCTGACGGTCACTCTTACGACCGACGCCTCTCTGGTGGGTTGGGGTGCCCATCTGGGGGATCCCCGGGCCCACGACCTCTGGTCCCCTCAGGAGTCTTGATGCCATGTCAACCTGCTGGAGCTTCGAGTGGTTCGACTAGCCCTTACCGCCTTTGCTCCGTTTGTACGGGGTCAGGTGCTTCAGGTCCAGACAGACAACACCACGACCATGTACTATCTCAACCGTCAGGGCAGGATGCACTCCTTGCCTCTGTGCAAGGAAGCTCTCCACATTGGCCTCTCGTGATCAGCCTGGAGGTGGATCTTCTAGCCATTCATGTGGCAGGAGCCTCCAACAGTCTGGGCGATGCCCTCAGCCGGCTAGGCGCTGCATCTCACGAGTGGTCTCTCCTGCCGGAGGTAGTGCAAGACTTGTTCTCCTATTGGGGCACCCCTCAGGTGGACCTGTTTGCCTCAAGGGAGAATGCGAAGCTGAGGCTGTTTCACACCCGCCCCCCCTTAGCAGGACTCGCTGCACGGGGATGCCTTCTCGAGGCCATGGACCCCGGGCCTCTTTTACACCTTCCCTCCATTTCCCTTGATCCACAAGATGCTTCTCAAGGTGAAGAGGGACAAGGCGCAGGTGATTCTGGTAGCCCCAGACTGGCCTCACCAGTTCTGGTACCCATATCTCCTCAGCCTCAGCTCCAGGCTCCCGAGGCAGCTTCCAACCCACCCGGACCTGATCTCAGTCAACAAGGGGAAGGTTCTCCACCCGGACCTTCAATCCCTGCACCTGACGGCCTGGTTCTTGAGCGGCTAGAGTTCCAGGCCTTGGGTCTTTCCGACGAGGTCCTCAACGTCGTTGAGGCGTCCTGTAAGTGGAGCCAGAAAATGCTATGCCTTCAAATGGAAGATTCTCCATTTGGTGTCAGAACAAGGGTTGGACCCCTCTTCCTGTCCATTGGCTAGTATTTTGGACTACCTGTGGTCCCTTTCTCAGCTAGGGCTTCGGTTGACGATCCTTAAGGTGCACATGGCAGCCATCTCTGCTTACCGGGCGCGAGCCGAAAAGCAGTCGGTGGTGCAGGAGAAGGTGTTCGGGCGCTTTTTCAAAGGCCTAGACCACATATCCCCTCCGGTGCGAGAACCTCCACCTGCGTGGGATCTACTGCTGGTATTGGCTAAGCTCATGGGCAAGCCATTTGATCTGATGCACAGGTGTTACATCTCTCACCTGTCATGGAAGACTGCCTTCTTGGTGGCTATTACATCAGCCAGAAGGATGGGAGAGCTACAGGCGCTTTCCATCGAGTCTACCTACCTGGTCTTCCACAGGAACAAGGTTGTCCTTCGCCCCCGCCCGAAGTTCCTTCCGAAGGTGGTGTCGGAGTTTCACCTTAACCAGGTGTTGACTCTACTGGTGTTCTACCCCAATCACACCTCGGAGGCCGAATATAGGCTCCATTCTTTGGACCCTAGAAGGGCGCTCACTTATTATAAGGAGCGGACGGCTGAAGTTTGGGGAGAGGTTTGCCAGCTGTTTGTCACCTACGCTGAAGCCGCACCTGGCAGACCTGCAGCCAAGCGGACGATCAACAGGTGGGTTTCCTCCTGCATAGATCACTGCTATAGGTTGGTGGTCATGGAGCCTCCCAAAGGGATAAGAGCTCATTCTACCCGCCATATCACTGCTTCAGTGGCTGCTTCTAGGGACGTCCCTATCCAGGAAATCTGCAGGGCTGCTACCTGGAAGTCAGCACACACCTTTATTTCCCATTATCACATTGACCTAGAGTCATGCCAGGATGCTGGTTTTGGGACCTCGGTTCTGCAGTTCTTATTTCCTAAGTAGGGGGTACGCGCCTTGCCTCCCTCCTCCCGGAGAACTGCTAGGAGTCTGCCAGACAGTGTGGATTGAACAACATATCCATGTCCCTAGAAATACAGGTTACTCACCTGTAACAGGAGTTCTTGGAGTGGTATATGTTGTTCATCCACATGACCCACCTGACCTCCCGGGCTTCGACGTGCAACCTGGCTTCCAGCGGCCAGATTCAGCGCTACAGGACAGTGGGTTTTACCACCCGGTGGGTGGGAGGAGCCAGCTTGAAGACCTCCGGCAAGATTTAAAGCGGCAAGGAACATGCCAGACAGTGTGGATGAACAACATATACCACTCCTAGAACTCCTGTTACAGGTGAGTAACCTGTATTTTTTTTCCTGTCCACAGTGGTGTATGTCATCTAGTTGGCCCAAAAAAAAAGTGCTCCAAGTGCAGCGCACATATCCTGCATGGGGACGACCATTCCCGTTGCGTCCTTTGCCTGGGGCCTAAGCATAAGACCGCAGAGAGCTCCATCTGCCAGGCCTTCGACCAGGCCACACACAGCCGTCACCAGAGGACCCTCGATGCCCATTTATTGAAACTAAGACTGACATCAATGGAAAAAAAGCTACAAGAGTGGAGGGAAACATCGTCGTCGCCAGCCCCGGAAAAGAAAAAGGAGAGATGCCAGGAGTGGAGCCACTCTCCCCAGAGGAAAACCAGCCAGACAGTCGATGCCATCTCAGGTGGGGCCTCCACCCCCGTGAGTACCCCACTTCCTAGGCCTTCGTCTACTCCGGTGTACCGGACGCCCTATCCCCCCCCCCGCCAAGGTCAGTGGGCAGTCTCCTCCTCCTCTGAAACAGTTGCAGTTCCTGCTCTGAGCTCGGATGATAAGCCGCCCTCCTGCCCCGCCACAGTGCACCTGACTCTCGCCTTCTTTCTTCTGTCAGCTTAGCCACGGTCTCTAAGTCGGTTGTCTGCTCCTCCGACGTCCACCAGGCCATCACCTCTAAGTCGGCTGCTGACCAGTCTGGCGACTGCTTGGTGTGTTCTCTCCCGTCGGACTCCCTTGCAGACCCCAACACTGGGCAGAGAGAGCTCGCAGGCACCACTTCATCCCATCAGGATTCTCCCTCCAGGTATTCGCTGTCCTTATCCAACCTTTTTGGGCCTGATTTCCAGGTCCCTCTCCCATCAGATACCCACCAAACAGATCTGTCAACGGAGGCTTTTCCACATATACCTCCCTCGCCAGCCTCTGTTCCGCCGGTGGATCTTCACCTGACACCAGATCCCTCGATGGACATCCTTGGGGTTGGTATGGATCCAAATCCCCCTAGGCCTTTGTGGCCTTCTCCCCGACTCCGCCGATGGATCCGTCCCCTAGCGGTCCCTCGACCCTGCTGCAAGCCAGGCCTTATGTCCCTCCTCCATCGGGTCCTACTGGGTACTATCCTGGCTACACGCCACATTTCCCACAGTACCTATTGCCAGGGGGCCTGACGCCAGGTTACCCGATGCCGGGTCAGGCCCCTTCAGTATCCAGGGTATCAGTACCCTTACTGGTACCAGCCTCCGGGTTACCCATACTCCATGGGGTACCCAGGATATCCTCATCTTACTTCGAGAGGGTTCTTGCAGTAGGTAATTACATATGGGATTGGCGCGGCGGCTAACAGGACCGGAAAATTTCAGCTAACAGTCTCTGGCGAGGGACCACCCCCCGTCAGGTGACCGCATCAGGAGACGTCGGTATAAAGGGCTGTCCCTCACGCCCGCCTTCCAGTTCTTTCCCACCGTTAGCTCATGCCAGCATCTCGCGGAAAGGTTCCTGACTTCTGCTTGCTCGTTCAAGAACGAGGCATTTTTTGGAGAGACGCTCTGTCTCTAGATTGGAAGGACAGATTCGTCTGTGCCTTTCCTCCAATTCTTTTGATCCCGCGGGTCTTGCAGAAACTAGGTTCAGAAGGAGCACGAATGATTCTGATCGCTCCTTTCTGGCCCAGGCAAGTTTGGTTCTCTCTTCTGCAACAATACTCAGAGGAACCACTTCTTCCTCTTCCTCTGTCACGAAGCTTGCTGACCCAGGATCGGGGGACCCTGGTCCATCCAGGTCTCAAGTCCCTTCAGCTTCATGCATGGCTCCTGCAGACATAGCTCAAGCCCGCTTTGGAGTTTCTCCTCAGGTGGCAGAGATTCTGGTGGAGGATAGGAAACCCTCCACTAGGTCTACCTATGCCATGAAGTGGAAAATGTTCACAATATGGGCTGCTTCAAAAGACATTGAGCCTTTCTCCTGCTCAGTTGGGTGACTGCTGGAGTACCTGTGCCATCTCTTTGACCTGGGTCTTAGTCACGCGTCTCTGAAAGTCCACATGGCGGCCATTTTGGCCTACCATATTCCCTTAGCAGACAGAACATTCGCTCAACTGGAAATCTCTAAGACTTTCCTCAGAGGGGTTCTTCACTTGAGACCCCCTATCCGAGTTCCTGCCCCTCCTTGGGATTTGAACTTTGTTCTTGAGAAGCTTACTCTGCCTCCTTTTGAACCAGCAGCTTCCGCAGACTTGAAGTTCCTTTCTTGGAAGACGCACTTCCTCGTGGCCATTACCTCTGCTTGGAGGATTTCCGAGCTGCAGGCACTGATGTGTAAAATTCCATACTTGATTTTTCACAAGGAACATGTGGCTCTGTGCACCAATCCTAAGTTTCTCCCCAAGGTGGTAGCGGAATCTACATTGAACCAGTCCATAGAGTTACCCGCTTTCTTTACGCAGTACTCCAATCAAGGGGAGTATTTACTACATACTATGGATGTTCACCGGATTCTGAGATACTACACTAACAGGACAAAGGATCTCAGAAAGACTGATGAACTGTTTGTCTCTTTCGCACCCAAAAGAGAAGGCAATGCTGTTTCTAAGCAATGCCTATACAAATGGTTGGCTCATTGCATTACTTTCTGTTATGACAAGTACAACAAGACTCTTCCGGGTCAAGTAAGAGGCCACTTCCCCAGAGGAGTTGCTGCCTCAGCGGCTTGTTTCAAGAATGTGTCGGTGACAGACATGTGTGCTGCCGCCACTTGGACTTCCGTCCATACCTTTAAAAAACATTACAGTTTGGATATTGCATCTTGCCGTAGAGCAGGCTTTGGGCTTGCTGTTCTGCAAGGCCTCCTTTCTTAAGGCCTTCCATGTGCTTCTTCTTGTTCCAGACTGCTTGGGACTCAGTCCTATATGTAATTACCCACTGCAAGAGCCCTCTCGAAGTAAGATAGTACAGTTACGTAAGAACTTACCGTAACAGTAGATCTTCGAGAGAGCTTCTGATAAGTATCCTTCAATCCTCCATCCCCTAAGCTTTTTCAGCTCCTTTCCAGTGAGGAAATATCCGCTTCTGTCTCGTCCGGCCTCTTTTGGCCTATGGGCGGGAAAGAACTGGAAGGCTGGCGTGAGGACCGCCCTTTATACCGGCGTCTCTGATGCTGGTCACCTGGCGTGGGGGCTGTCCTCGAAAGAGACTGCTAGCTAGAAATTTTCCCGTGGGTCCTGCCGCCTGCCTGTCGTCCAGTCCTATATGTAATTACCATGCAGAGCCTCTCTCGAAGATCTACTGTTACGGTAAGTTCTTATGTAACTGTACTGTCTTACTGAGAGGGCTTTTGCAGTAGGTAATTACATATAGAGACTGACGCTGAGGCGGCAGGACCCCAGGAAAATTTCTAGCTAGCACTCCTGACAGGGACCGCCTCACATCAGGTGACCGCATCAGAGATGTTCTGATAAAGGGCGGTCCTTGATGCCCGCCTTCCAGTTCTTTCCTCACGCTAGCTCGTGCAGCGCTCACAGAAAAGTTTTCCAGTCAGCCTATCTTCATCGTTTTTTTACTGAAATAATTGCTTTTTTTCAACTAACATCAAGTACCATCGTTGGTGTATGTCGTCCCCTACACCTTCCGAGCACAAAAATAAGTGCGATTTGTGCGGCGCCCAACAGTAGTAGCTGAGTCTACTCTAAATCAGTCCATAGAGTTACCTGCCTTTTTTACGCAGTACTCTAATCAAGGGGAGTATTTACTCCATACTATGGATGTTCACCGGATTCTGAGATACTACACCAACAGGACGAAGGATCTCAGAAAGACTGATCAATTGTTCGTCTCTTTTGCTCATAAAAGGGAAGGCAATGCTGTTTCCAGGCAATGCCTATCTAAGTGGTTGGCTCATTGCATCACTTTCTGTTATGACAAATATAACAAGACCCTACCGGGTCAAGTAAGAGGTCATTCCACCAGAGGGAGTAGCTGCCTCAGCGGCTTGTTTCAAAAATGTGTCTGCAGCAGACATCTGTGCTGCCGCCACCTTGAATTCCGTCCATACCTTTACTAAACACTACAGTTTGGATGTTGCTTCTTGCTGTAGAGCAGCCTTCGGACTGGCTGTTCTGCAAGGCCTCTTGTCTTGAGGCTTGCACAGCTAGAACTGCTTTTGGAGTAGTTTTCCTCCTCCTGGTGCCTCTCTTTGTTCCAGACTGCTTGGGATTCAGTCCTATATGTAATTACCTACTGCAAGAGCCCTCTTGAAGTAAGATAGTACAGTTACGTAAGAACTTACCTAACACTAGATCTTCGAGAGAGGCTCTTGCAGTAGGTAATACCTTCCCACCCTCCATCCCCCTAGGCTTTTTCAGCTCCTTTTCCAGTGAGGGAAATATCTCCTCCTCTCTCGTCCGGCCTTCCTGGCCCATGGCGGGAAAGAACTGGAAGGTGGGCGTCAGGGACCGCCCCTTTATACTGACGTCTCCTGATGCCAGTCACCTGACGTGGGGGCGGTCCCTCGCCAGGGAGTGCTAGCTAGAAATGTTTCCATGGGGTTCTGCCACCTGCCGGCATCAGTCCTATATGTAATTACCTACTGCAAGAGCCTCTCTTGAAGATCTACTGTTACGGTAAGTTCTTGCATAACTATACTTTCTTCCTCCACTTCCTCAGCTGGAACAAGACATTTCCGGCTTGGTGGAAGGACGCTAAGTCACAGCTGCTTCAGGAGTTAGGGCAACCTCAACTGGTGGTCAGGGCCACCCCCCTCACAGGGTGCCACCCGGTAGCCCTGCAGCCTGTAGTAGAGTCTCGGACAGAGGCTTGGGTGTTCTGCCCTCCGCCATTACTGAACACAGGCTTCCAGACTCTGTCCTAGATGTTTTCCAACCTAGTAGGCCGGAATCAGACTCAGATGAGGATTCACATCTGGGGGATCAATCAGAGACGCACTCTCCTATTGAACCCCAGCCAAAAGAATCCCGGAAATCCGCTCTGGAGGACCCTACCTTCGCTGAGCTCCACCGATCCATTCAAAAGTCTTGCGGGTGGGCTTCCCAAGAATTGGACCCCTAACGCAAAAGACTGGCTGAGCATTTGGATTTGGTCAATGCGAACCCCCTCCTTATCCCTCCCTGGACGGGGCTGCATGAGGATCTCACTACCACCATCTGGCAACAGCCTTCATCCATCTCGGCCATCTCAAAAAGGCAGATAGGACATACCACCCCCCGGAATGGGTTTCCCACCTTACTACTCAACCCAAAGCTAACTCTGTTGTAATTACCACAGCTCACGATACGTCAGCACAGCCCAGACACCCTCAGTGCCTCCCTTCCAGAGAAGGAGTCGAAGCAAATGGACTGGTATGGCTGCAAGGTTTATGCCTCCTCCGCTTGCGCCATTCGCTCCTTCAATTACATGGCCCACATGGTGGCTTTTCAGAAATCGGCCCTGTCCAGTCTGGAAAAGGACATTCAGGAGGTACCTGATGAGCAACTCAGGAACAAACTCCTGGAAAAGATTAGATTGAATAAATCATCCTGCCGCCATGCCCTTTGTGCAACCTATGACTCGGTTGTCTCGGTTGCACGTGGTACAGCCATGGGCATCTGTCTCAGGCACCTTGCTTGACTGCATCTTGCAGGGTTTGCACAAGATGTACAAAGTACACTTCTGGATACTCCCTTCAGGGGTCCAGTTCTGTTTGACGGCAACGCCAAAGATATAATCACAGAGTTGCAAGAGAGCGGCAGATCTCTGAAAGATGTCCGTTCCTTGTACCACTCAGGTCAGAAACCCCTGCAGTCCTTTCGTCACCAATGGAAGTGGAACTCACAGAACCGGGGTAGATGCCAGAACAAGCGCCGCCCTTCGGGTTCTGGCGCTCAAAGCCCCCCAGGCCAAGTTCTCAAAACCGCCTCTGGGGTGAGCGCCTCCCTCTGTGTCCTGACTCCCAAACCCCCTTCTGCTACCTCCCATCCCTGTGGAGGAACCGGTGGGGGGAAGATTTGGCCTCCACCTGAAGGGGTGGAGGGCCATAACGGCAGATGCATGGGTTCTTCAACTCAGAGCAAGAGGGCACTTAATAGAGTGCCGGGAGAGATTACCCATCAGGCCGCCAATCTCTGGTCCTACAGGAAATCCAAGCTGTGCTGCAAAAATCAGCCATAGAGCAGATTCCACCACAACACACAGGACGGGGGGGTTTACTTCTGCTTCTTCCTGGTTCCAAAAAAGATAGGAGATCTCAGGCCTATCCTAGATCTCAGCATACTCAGCCTCTTTGTGGAGTACAAGAGGTTTAGCATGTTGACCCTCCAGGGACTGTTACCCCTGCTCCAACCAGACTCTTGGCTGTGTTCCCTGGATATGCAGGATGCCTACCTACATTTATTTATTTATTTATTAATGCTAGGATTACAAGTACCTTTGAGCAGAAACTGCTCGTTTACAAAGGTTCCATGTCACAGGATGGGGGTAACATACAACAATGGTAAACATGGTAACAGTCATAACATACAGAATAACAAGTACATGATATAGTTCAGTCAGTCCATTGCAGAAGAACAACCACAAGCTAGTTTCTAACAGAATTCATGGTGAAGCAGTATACTTGGTAGGAGAAGTCAGTAGGAAGCCGGCCGATAGGTGCCGTTGTCGGACAAGGATGAAAAGAGCGAGGGGGAACAGGGGCCAGTGGCCATACCAATGAGCGAGTCTGAGAAGAGGGGATGGGAGGGTGAGGGGGGCGAAGAGCGAGAGGGAGGAGGCTGGTGCCAAGAAAGCGAGGCTTGCGTGTCAGGTTATAGCTACAGCTAGGGTAGAAGGTGGTGACCATTTCTTAGGGGAGGCAGACACAAGCTGAGGTAGAGGGGAGGAATAGCCACAGTTGCCTTTTAAAGTGGTTTAGTGTTGCAGCAGCAAGAGTCTCTTTGTTAAGGATGTTGAACCACTGCGGAGTCCTGTGCATGAAAGATCTCTGACCCAACGAGGTCCGGCACCTGGGGACATAGAAAGTCTGTTATTGAGAACTGTGAGTTGACTGGGTGCTGCTGTTGGCAGTAAGGAGACTTGCAACACTGTTGGCATGAGTCCAAGAAGAGCCTTTTTGGCTGTCAGACAGGTCTGGTATTGTATTCTGCTAATGAGAGGTAGCCATCCTGTCTTGGCGTAAAGGTCACAGGTATGTGTTAGGCGGTCAGCCCCCATGAGAAGTCTGCAGGCCTTGTTAAGTGTCACTGATATCCTCCTAAGTGCATTGGGTGAGGCCAAGCCATAGATGACTAGCCCATAGTCGACAATGGAGGTAACAGAGCTGTGGATGGCCAGTCTTAGGGCTTCAGAGAGTGTTTGTACTTGTGGAGCAGACCAAGACATATGTTGGCAGACTTGGCAACCATCCCAATGTACTGAGAGTAGGAAAGTGAGCTGTCCAGGGTGATGCCAAGGTATTTGAACTCATGAACCTGTTCAAGTGTGGTCCCCTCTTGATTCTTGATGGTAAGAGGTAGAGGTTTATACATGTTATGAGCATTGCAGAAAGCCATGACCTTTGTCTTGCTATAATTCAAGACAAGTTTGTGGGAGTCGAACCATTTTTCCACCAGCCTGAAATCATGTTGCAGTTGACTCTCAAATCCCCATTCTTCCAGCCCATCGCTGCTTCTCGAGATTCTCCTTCCAGGAGGAGCATTTCCTATTCAGATCCGTTCCCTTTGGCCTCTCCTCGGCACCTCGGGTTTTCACCAAGTGCCTAGCGGTGGTAGTGGCGTTCCTGCACTGCAGGGGCTTCAAACAACTTGAAGTCTTGCTGTATTATGACATATGCAGTTTGACCCAGCCTTCGAACTGCTCCAGAGGTGAAAGAGTTAACTTTCCATGCCAGGCATGGAATCTTGAGCGCGAGCTCGGTTGAGAACTCTGTCTGTTGTTCTTCAAACTCAAACTGTCAGATTCTTTACTCCGCCTCACTGAACAGTCGCTCCGGAGATTTATCCTGCTGCTCGGTTCATTTTCTCGGTTAAAAAGTTTAATTTCTCAGTTTTTAAACCACATTTTGTCTATATTTAACCGCAACCGGTCGGTTCAAGCTCTGTCTGTGGTATCGTAAGTAATAAATAGGTTTTACATTATTTCTGTGTGGAACTTGTAAACGATATTATCGGTTCGGTTTGAACCGATCAGGTTGTTGTTAAACTTTATTAAATTGCATTTAGGGTGTGGTTCCCGGTTCTTATCGGTTCTAAAAGCAGTTTCATTACGTTTTTCCGCGACCAATGACAGGTTTGGAACGATAAGTGTCTGTCTTAGCGGAATGCCGTAAACGGGCACGCTTTTGGTTAGGCTGGCACTATGTCTGAGAAACCCAAAAGAAAAACCGGGCCCACTGGGTTTCAGCACTGTAGTGTCTGTGGGGAAGCCTTTGCCAAGGCTGACTCACACACCACTTGTATTTATTGTCTGGGGTTTGACCACCTCAATGCAGACTGCCAGATTTGCAAGAATTTCCCTGCAGCTACCCTGGATAAGAGAGTTGGTAGGCTCAGGGAATGAGAGGCCAAAAAGTCTGCTGACCCGGATGGCCAGCCCGGTTCGGTGCCAACCGAACCGGAGGGAGTGCCCTCTGACCAGGGCGAGACTTCCTCGGCCAAACGGAGGGCTGACTCGGAGGAGTCAGTCCCAGCAAAAAGGACTAGAAAATCAGCAGGTGTGGAGCCAAAATTTCCTTCTCCAACCACTGCAAAGATAGCCAAAGCGATCAAAATTGTCCAGTCGCTTTCCCCGGTTCTGACCGCACCGGCACCATCAGGTAAGCGGTCGGTTCGGTCGGTGCCACGGTTCAAGAATATGATATAGAGGAATTTTATGAACCGGAGGAGGGGGAGGAAGATTATGAAGAGAGTGAATGTGATTTTGAAAGTCTGGATGTGCCCATTGAACCGGACATCTCCCCCAGACAGACCTTCAGGAGTGTCTCCCCCTAAGCTTTCTGAGTCCCCTTCTCATTTTATGTTTTATAAGAAAGTGGCTGAAACCCTCCAGCTCCCTTTGGAAGAAGCTGTGGATGAACAGGAGGAGCCTGACTATGTAGAAATGATGGATATCCCAAAGTCTAAGAGATTGTCTATTCCTTTACATAAATCTTTTAGGAAAAAGACAATAAAAATTTTAAAAGTTCCTCACACTATACCTCCTGTGGATAAAAAAATGGACAAGAGGTACACATTGTCAGGCCCTGATACGGAGTTCCTTTCACAACAATGCAGCCATGTTGGGGTAGTGCAGGCTGCAGCCTGTGATAAGGCAAATATTCCCTTGGCTTCACACCCCCCCCTGACAAGGACTCCAGGAGGATTGATGCCATGGCAAAGAAACAGTACATGGCAGCATCCTTGGGACTCAGACAGGCAAATTATATGGCCTATGTGGCAAGATACCAGAAATCCAGATGGGATACTGTTATGGCCCTGGCGAAACAGGTCCTGCCAGCTTGCCAAGGAGCTGGAGCAGGTGGCTGCTGATGGTATTGAGGCATCCAAGGTGCAATTCCATGCTGCAGTGGACTCTAATGATGTATCTTCAAGAGTCATGGCTACATCTGTGGCTTTTCGCAGAATGGCTTGGCTCAGGTGTACTAGCCTGTCACAGGATACCCAGGCTAAGGCCATGGATTTTCCTGTTGTGGGTAACTCTCTGTTTGGGGAGCAGACAGAGAATTACATGAAGAAAATGGATGAGAATAGGACCACTTATAGGAGTGCACAGGCCAAGGAAAGGCAGGCCACTCCTCAGAGGCAGCTTTCCAGGGGCAGGGGCAGGCCTTTTCACAGACCTTTTTACCAAGCCCAGGCCTCCTCTTCAGCCTATGCCCAGAGGGGGTTCTTCAGAGGGAGAGGCAGACGGGGTACGAGCAGGCCTGCTCCCACCCCTCAGCCCTAAAGCCCCTGCCAAACAGGCACCCTGATGGGAGGGCCAGGGCCGATTCTCCATTACCGGGCAGGCTGGCTTACTTCATCCAGGACTGGGAGTCTTTAACATCAGACAAGTGGGTCCTGGAAGTAGTAAGCCAGGGACTGGTTCTCAGCTTCAAAAAATTTCCAAAGATGAGAACCAGATCCTTTCCACCTGCAAATCCATCAGAGGCTGTCGCTCTGGAAACAGAAGTCTCTACCCTCCTGGCTCTCAGAGCTGTAGAAAGGGTACCTCCCCTACACCAGGGCAAAGGACTGTACTCCAGGTACTTCCTTACCCCAAAAAAGACAGGAGAATGGCGGCCCATCCTGGATCTCAGATACCTAAACAAGCACCTTTAAAACCAAAATTCAAAATGGTGACTCTGGGAATTATTTTACCCTCTCTAAGGCCAGGGGACTGGCTAGCGTCCCTGGACCTCAAGGATGCCTACTTCCATGTTCTCATCAGAAGCTCCCACCGAAAGTACCTCAGATTCGAACCGCCCTCAGGCCATTACCAGTTCAGAGCAATGCCCTTCGGCCTCACCTCTGCCCCAAGGGTATTCACAAAATGCCTGGCAGTAACAGTTGCTCATTTAACAAGGCAAAAGATTGCCATCTTTCCTTACCTGGATGACTGGCTCATAGTGGGCCAGTCTCCAGACCAAGTCAGATTACACCTTCAGGTTACCCAGCAGCTGCTTTCATCTCTAGGTTTCCTTCTCAATCTCCCAAAGTCAGTTCTAGAGCCTGTTCAGTTACTCACCTTCATAGGCGCAGAACTGGACACAAAGCAGGCCAGAGCTTTCCTCCCTCTAGAAAGAGCAAAGACCTTGGTGGCCCTGGCCTCCTCCTTCACTCTGCAGGTCTCTCGACCAGCAAGGCATTTTCTGCAGCTCCTAGGGCACATGGCTGCCTCCACAGCAGTAGTGCAGGAGCAAGATTTCAGATGAGGGACATTCAGTTCCATTTGAGAGCCTTCTGGTCTCAAAGAGAGATCCTCTAACCAAATAGATCCCAGTAACTCGAACCCTGATCCAGGCCCTACAGTGGTGGCAGGATCAGAGCAATCTGAGACAAGGGGTTCCTTTCATCCCTCAATTTCACTCCTTGACCCTTACTACAAATGCGTCCCTCTTGGGGTGGGGAGCTCACATGGGCAACCTCACCACCCAGGGATTGTGGTCCCCTCAGGAGTCTCTGCTCCACATCAATCTGTTGGAACTCAGAGCAGTTTTTCTAGCACTTCAGGTTTTTTCTGCATCTGTTCAGAACAAAGTGGTACAGGTCAGAACAGACAACACCACTGCAATGTGGTATCAACAAACAAGGGGCACTCGGTCTTGACCTTGTGCACGAGGCAATGAAGTTGTGGTCTCTGGCTTATTCCTGAACACCTCCATCATGCAGTTCACCTCCCAGGCAAGGACAATGTCCTGGCAGATGCTCTCAGCAGGATTTCTCAGGGCCATCACGAATGGGCTCTGGAGGTAGTATTTGCCAGGTGGGGCACCCCTCAGATAGATCTTTTTGCAGCCCCAGACAATCACCAACTTCCGCTATTTTGCTGCAGGCCCCCAGTGTTGGGCTCAGTCCCTCTGGATGCCTTCCTTCTCAACTGGGAAGGGAAGTTTCTCCATGCCCCCCCCCTTCCCTGTCTTGTTCAAGGTGCTAGTCAAAATCAGATCTTCCTGGACATAAGTCTCCACCACTCATTCACACTAGTGGGATCTGCACCGGAGCCACTAGGACCCATCGGGAGCAAACTTTTTGCTGGAGGGTCGGCGCGAGAGATGGCGCCGCGAGGCATGGCGCCACGAGCGGTGGCTTGCGCGGTAATGACTATCTTGGCGACGACCCTCCAACCGCTTTCAGTTCCTTTTTTTCCCGCTGCCGAAAGTGCGCTTTCAGTGACAACGTCGCCGCTTGAAATGGAGTCAAACTTCAAACTAGCGCATAGTTTTCAGTTTTATTTTTTTGTAATTTTATCTCGATGATAGTATCGCTAATTTTATTCTATTTCTGTTATATTTTAAAATTTAACTTATAGTGAAGAAGTCTCGCCTACTGGACGGAGTCGACTCATGAGCAGGTCAGGTGACGGGGAGACTTCATGAAAGCTGTTCAGTCAGTCGGGCTGGGTCCGTCAGCCCCCTTCCCTCAGCGGGTTCCGACAACGGTCAGTCCGATGCCGGGGATGGGCGGTCCCCACCGGCATAAAATAAACGGTCGCATTCTCGCACCGCTCCGCCGAGCTCTTCTTCGCCCACAGGTCAAAAAAGAGAAGGCATCACTCGAGGTCGCCCTCTGATACGTCTGCGCGTCGATGGTCGGTTATCGTACCTAGTTGCCGGTCTCCTCCTTCGGAGTCGCCAACTTCCGGTTTCCACCGTCTTCGACATCGGAGCCCCACCCCGCCTATAGGTAGGGCTCCAGATGAGCAGTTTCATCAGTGGGCCGCTCTTATGGAGCGATGGGCTCAGAGGTTGTTTCTTCTGCCTGGCTCGGTTGCCCCGGAGCCTTCGGGCTCGTCGGGCGATCAGGCAGGGCGGTTGGACCTTCCTAGTCGCGCGGCGCCTCCTTTGGTGCCAGCGACTCCTTGCTAGTGTTTCCCCTCACATGGCTGCGGCGAGGAGGCACACCGATGCCCTTATCTCCTGTTTTTCCCTTCTCTTGCTTTCCAGGTTCCAGGGGTGTCCTCGGTGCCTTCAGCGGGGGTGCTGCGCTTAGCCGGCGCCCGGCGGGGCCCGCCTAACGGCGCCGCTGGGTCTTGGCGCCGTCAGCGGTGCGGCGGGTCTCGCTGGCACGCCAGCGGTGCCGTGTCGCCATAGCGCCACTTGGAAGTGCGCGTGCTAACCCGGTCGCCGTGCGCCCTCCAGCGGCGCGTTTGACTCCTTTCACCTCCACCGGTAGCCGGGGCCTCGGGGACTCTCCTTTCTATCTGCTCTTTCTTCTCCCTATTTTCACTCCTTTCCTGTCCAAGCAGTCCTTCCTGGACTATCAGGAATGATGTTGAGCCTGACCCAGACCTTCGGTTTGGGTGATGAAGTGGAGAAACAGGATCCTTCACCTGCTAGAAACCTGTGGTCGAGATCTATCCTTAAGTCTCTGTTGAGGAACCTGAGATCCACTCTATCTTCCTTGTCAATCTTCACCATTCATTACTTCCTAGGTGAAGCCGGCGCACCTCTGTGAGAACTTTTTTTTTTTTTAAGTGCCCTACTGCCCGCCCTCGAGGCGCGTCATGCGAGCGGCGTTATGGCGACCGACTCCTCCTCAACTCGGTTCTGTTTCTCCCGCCGTCGAAACGCTTTACCTGTTTGGACGTCCATTTTTGACTGCGTCAGCGACTCCTCTTTCCCTTCGGCGCCAATCGGTAGGCCGTTCTTTTTCTTTCTAAAGCGGCGCGGTGTGTTTTCTACTGTTTTCTTGTTGATTTCGCGTTATGTCCGGGTCGGAGCTAAGCGTGTTTGAGACGCGCGCCCCTATCGTCGGTGTTACTGTGGCGGCATTTCTCCGTCTCGGACCGGCATGGCGTTTGTCTTGTGCCTGGGACCCAACCATGACATGGATTCGTACGCGCCTGTTTCTCCATGGACCCGCCGTGTCCTCGAAGTCCAGGCGTTCAAGCTCGGCAAGCCCCACCGACCGAGGGCGGCGTCGCTCAAGGGATTCTCAGGTAGGTCTCTAGGCCCTTCCCGGGTCCCCTCCGGGCCTTCTCGGTCTGAGGAGGAGGGTCTCCTCGTCTTTTCTTCCGAGGAGGAAGCCCTTCTGCGGTGTCGAGGCGTCGTGGTCCTCCGGGCCTGACGCCGACACCGCCTCGGCAGTCACCCGGAGGTGCAGGCTCCCCGTGGCGAGCCCTCGACTTTGGGCCTAGCTCGGGTGGACCCTCGGCGCCGCCTTCGGCGCCGTTTCAGATCCTGGCGCCGTTCGCGGTGCTGGTGATCGTCTGGCGCCCGTTTCAGCGCCGTTTGAGTCAGCGCCGGTGATCAAAGTGGCGCCGTTAGCGCACCGCTTTGAATCGGCGCCGTTCGCGATGCGGTGATCGGCGGCGCCATTAGCGGTGCGCTTTGGAGCCTGGCGCCGTTCGCGGCGCCCGATGAATAAGCGGCGCCGTCGGCAATCGCCTGCGCCTCCAACGCGCCCGGCGCCATGGGCCTTATCCTTCCTCCAAGGCGGTGCCCGGCCTTGCGGCGCCGTTGAAAGTGTGAGCTAGGCCTGGCTGCTACGGCGTGAGGGCGGCGCGCCTCCCTTGGTGCGGGGCCATTCAAGCCCAGTAGCCTCGGGACCCTGGGGTGGCCAGCATTGAGTCCTGCTGGTCTCATCACCTCCGGAGGCGATGATTCAGACGTGGACCCATCCTGGCACCCCACTCTTAGTCTGGGTCCCGGTGGCTAAGAGTGCCAAGCGGCAGCGAGCCCCTCCCTCTGTCCCCCCTTCCGTCGTCTCCTGAGGGTTCCCGGCTGGGGTGGCCGGGAGCCCGGGGGCAGGCGTGATGAAGTGACGCGGGGAGGCTTCCCTCTTTGGAGGCCAGTGACAGCTACTTACGGTGCGTCGCCCTCTCTAAGGACAGGGGACGCTGTGGTGAGGGAGGGCCTCTTGGAGTCCGAGGGGTTGAGGGGCAGGGATCTGCTGCTCGGTCTTCTTGGCCACCCCAGGGGTGGCCAGGAGCAAGTGCAGAGCCTCGCCCCTCCCTCAAGGTTCTAGGGTGTCCTAGGCGTTTGTGCGGACTGCCCTTCTGGATCCATGCAGTCCAGGGTCGTCAGGGAGGTTCTCCCCAGGGCTCTTCCAGGCTCCGCTTCCCCAGAGTTCCGTTCTGCGGCCTGGTCTGATATCGGGATCCCTCTTCCAGGGCTCCTTTCCCCGGTTCAGAGCCCTCGCGAAACAGTTGCCTCCAGCGGAGGTGCCCCTCTCCCATCTCTCTGCCTTCACCACCCCCGCTCCCAGGCCATGTCGGTCCTACGGGTCCGTTATCCTGGGGGCAGTTCAGGGGTTCTCTGGCCTTCCCTCATATGTTAGGTACAGCATGCATGGCGGTTTTCGACTCTCCCCACATATGAGGAATCCTCTGGGCATTCCAGTTCCCCATCATCCTCGTCTCCCTCCTCCGAGGGAGAGGAACCCCCTGCTCATCTGTCCTCCGATGCTGATTTCACAGAATATCAGCGTTTCCTCTCGAGGATGGTGAGGGATCTCCGGATTTCCTACGTTCGAAGAGACAATACCCGAGCAGGCAGCATTAATTCCTTGGTGAATTCAGTGCCCAGCATCTGGTGGTACCTTCCTGGCCTATCCCTTCCAGGAGGCGTCTATCCGGTCATGGCAGTCCCTGCCTTCTTCCCCAGCCCGGACTGCCAGCGTCGGTATTGTGCCCCCTCTGAGTCTCTAGGTTCCCTTCCCAACCCGTCCTCAGGTTTGGTATACCTGGATACTCCTTCTGGGTGCCGTTGCCTGGCGCACGACCGCCCACCGGATTCGGACTCTCTCCAGTTCGACCGTTGGGGGCGAAGAGTGTTCTCTTCTTCTCGTGCGAGTGCATGTATTGCATCACATCAGGCTCACCACGCTGCCTACAACTGGCATCTGTGGTCGATGATCCCAGCTGCTGGCATCTATGCCTGATACGGAGCAAACCAGATGACCCGTTGCCTCTCGCGGTGGGCCTGGAGCTAGCAGACACCAAGCAAGGGCATCTTATGGCGTAATGAGGTGGCTTCCAGGCTTGCGGGGACAGCGATCTGCATCAGGCGGACAGCAAACCCCGTCTTTCCAGGTTGTCACCCCTGGCCGGCGTGCGGTGATTCGCTCCGCCTTCCGGGGACCATCTTTTCTCTCTTCAGAGCTAGGGAGACTTTACAGGGCTCCTCCGTCTCGTCCTCGGAGGCACCTCTAGCTCTTCTCCCTCTTAGGCTTTCTGAATAAGCCAGGGTCTTCTCCTTCTGTTTCTCACCAGCAGAAGGCTGGGGGTCTTGTTCCTCAGGGTGGCCTCTTCCCCTCAAGGGAAGAGGAGCAATACTCACCAGGAAGTAATGAATGGTGAAGATTGACAAGGAAGATAGGAAATTCACTACCTACCGTAATTCTTGATCTTCTCTTGTATCTTCACCATTCATTCTCCACCTCCCACCATCCCCTCAGTGCCTCTTCCTGTGGCTTCTCCACCTCCCGTCTCCTTCCTCTCTCTGCATTTATATAAAATATAGGAAAAATTGCCTAATTTTTCCAAAAAAAAAAAAAAAAAAAAAAAAATCTTTCTTTTAGGGGGGGTTCTAAATTTCCAGAGAAATTACTTACTCTAAGATTCATGGGCCATCTCGTGGATTGCATTGGCGTTCAGACTGCACAACTATCTCTTGCTATTCTTCTGGCAAGATACCTCTGGGGTTTTTTGGCCTGGCTCAGGCTATTCAGTTTTGATCCTGCAATCCCGTGTCCAGATAGTTGCCCAGGAATCTAATCCCCCCCTCTATTCTTGCCTTACAGAGCAGAGGAACGAGTACGTCTATTCCTTTCTTCTTTTTGCAAAAAAAAAAAAAAATGCTGAGGGAACTCTCTTCGACTGCTATAGGCATCTTGGTATCTGGGTCATGCATCTAGTTAAAAAAAAAAAAAAAACATTTTCTTTTATCTGTAAAAAAAAAAAAAGGGGAAACAAACAAGAAGGCAAATGAGAAGGTAGGCTATCCTTCTCGCTGTTTTGCTATTGGTTTCTCCCTTTAAGTGTCCTCTTGGACAATTTTTACAGTAGAACATTGCTGACCATATCCAATCCTAGCCAGCCTAAGCCTTGACCTGCCTTAGCCAGTCAGTCACAGAGTCCCATTTCTATCTTGAAACGCCTGAAAGGCTTACATTTTCCACTTCTAAACCCCTGAGCACGCTCTCATGCTGCCTGGGTTTTTAGTTCTTCCCTCCTCGCTGTCCTCCAGTTAAAAGGCCTTCTGCCAGGAGCCGAGGTGGGTATCAAGAACAATGGCATGTTGAAGATGAGGACTATGCCCTCCTGAGTCTGTCTGGGGTTCGGTGAACCTTCTCTTCAGCTCTATCTCGAGGTTCTTGCTTCCCTTTAGTCGAGCCTTCAGCTACAAGCTAACTATGCTCGTGGGCATTCTGGTCCCTTCAACATCCCATCTCTCTCTTCTCTCTCCTTCTTCTTCTATTTTCCCATTTCCTTATCATCTCTCTCCTAGAGTCGCCCAGGTAAGGAGGCCCTGCAGTCCCTAGGCTAGGATGTTCTTATCTCCTCTGTCCTTCCTCCATCGGCTTATTCCTTTTTCAGTTCATTCTTCCTTGCTTTCTATCCTCGGCTATCTTGCCTCGCTATTTATATTTTCTGCTTTCACTTTTGCCTCTCCGACACGAGAACTGAGGTTGGAGGGAGGTCGATAGCACTAACGGCCGCCCCCTCGCGCCTGGCGTCGCTCTCGAGGCGGGGCCGTTAGGCTAACTAAAAGAAAAAAAAAAAAGCTCCCGTGGCGGGTGTGCGCCCCGGCTTACACCGGAAGTAATGAATGGTGAATACAAGAGAAGATCAAGAATTACGGTAGGTACGTAATTTTCCTTTCTCTCCAGACTACGGACATCGATCCTGGGAAAATATTAAGACTCCAGTATCTTCATGCTTCAGAGATCCCTACGGATTTGACTCCTCCGATTCAACCCTCCTTCGAGACGCTGTCTCAAATGGTATGGAATAATCCTGCTGTTATTCCTTCAGTGGCTAAATCCATTGATAAGAAATATTCAGCTCCCAAGGATCGTCCCATTTTGGCATCCCAAGCCTTTGCGGATCCTATTGTAGTCCTGGCAGAGAATGACAAGGTCGTTCTTCCTCAAGCTACTACAGCTCGACCTATTAACAAAGAGTCTCATAAAATTGATACATTAGGTAAGAGAGTCTTTGCTGCCTCCACTTTAAGTATGCGTATTGCCAGCTATCAAGGCTATTTTTCTCAGTATGAGTATATCCTGTGGCACTCTATGAAACGAATGGTTGAAGCTCTTCCAGATTCCGACTCCAAGTCAGAGCTCCTTCTAACCGTTATCAGAGGTATTGAGTCCAATAACCAACAGGTCAAAGCCGCCATGGGCCTTTCATTGACACTGCTTCTCATTCAGCAGCCGCAGGTATTGCTAGCGCCATTCCTGGCTGCGTACTTCAGGCTTTAGAGATGATGCTCAGCAGCAGGTAATGGCGCCTTTGATGGCTCCCTATCTTTTGGGCCTCAGGTAGAGCAAGCCCTAGAGGCCACTCAGAAGACTAGGTCGGCCATTAAGTTGGCTGAACCCCGCCTACCCCCTCTCGGGGGCATGTGGAGTAGCGTCAGTTTCATAGTCGCCAGTCCTTTCGAGGCAGAGGCGGAGGAAGCTCCATAAAGCCAACCTGCCCAACCTCAAAAAGAGCGCAGCAAGCACAGGGCCTAAAGCCCCAGGCTACCTTATGAGTGCCGCCCCAGTTCCATCCACACTGCCCGAGATGGAACTTTCTCCTCCGGTGGGAGGTCGTCTGATGTACTTCTACAATCAGTGGAAGTCCATAACCTCAGACAAATGGGTCCTTCGGATAATTCGCGAGGGTTATTCTCTCAATCTTTTGGAAAACCCCCCGAATTGTCCTCCCAAACGACAACCCAGGTTGTCGACCTCTCAGTCAGACCTCCTCACCACCGAGATCCAGGGCCTTCTAAACAACAGGGCAATAGAACTGGTGCCCCCGCATCAGCGAAACACAGGGTTCTACTCCCATTACTTTCTGGTTCCAAAGAAATCTGGGGGGATGCGCCCCATTCTAGACCTCAGAAAGTTAAACAAATTCCTCCCCAGGGAGAAATTCAAAATGATTTCCCTAGGTACCCTGTTACCTTTGCTGCATCAGCACGACTGGCTGGCCTCCCTGGATATGCAGGACGCCTACCAGCATATCCCCATCCACCCGACCCATCGCAAATTCCTGAGGTTTGTAGCTCTGGGTCAGCATTATCAGTTCAGAGTCCTGCCTTTTGGGCTATCCTCGGCGCCGCGGGTTTTTACAAAGTGTTGTGCAGTTCTCGCAGTGCATCTCAGGAAGCTCGGACTCCGAGTGTTTCCCTACCTAGATGATTGGCTCCTAGCGAGTCCTTCCAGCCAAGGGACTCTGGAAGCCGTTCAAACGGCCTCTCGCCTTCTTATGTCCATGGGAGTTCTGCTAAATCTGAAGAAGTCACAACTGCAGCCCTCCCAGAGGCTCCTTTTCATAGGGACTCTTCTGGACACCTCTTCCGCAAAGGCTTTCCTTCCAGAGGACAGAAGACTCGACATCCTTCAGATGGCCCGTTACACCGGGAGAACCCATCGGTCACAGCTCTCGATGCAGCGGTATGTTGAGTCTCATGGCGTCCTCAGTGTTCACTGTACCCCTAGCTCGGTTACACATGAGGACCACCCAATGGATGCTCTCCGCTCAGTGGTCACCGACCTCTCACCCCCAGTCTTATCCCATCAAGGTGACGGAGCCCCTACGAAGGTCTCTCACCTGGTGGTCTCAAGAGAGCAATCTCCTGGAAGGATTCCCCTTTGCTCCTCTGGATCATCAGATCTCCATCACCACAGACGCATCGCTAATGGGATGGGGAGCTCACTGTCTCTCTCTCCACACTCAAGGTGTATGGACTCAGCTCGAAACTCAGCTCCACATAAATGTCCTGGAGATGAGAGCGGTCCTCTATGCGATCCGAGCATTGAAGGATGTTCTTTGTCACAAGAACATTCTCCTTCAAACAGACAACAAAGCTGTGATGTATTACATCAACAAGCAAGGCGGTGCTCACTCTTATCCCCTTTGCAGGGAAGCAATGAGAGTGTGGGAGTGGTGCTTGGAGCACAAGTCTCTAATTCAGCGGTATATCTGCCGGGTGTACAAAGCGACCTAGCAGATCACCTCAGCAGGACGGAGGCAGACCCTCACGAGTGGTCTCTCGACCCAGCCGTAGCTCGGTCACTGTTCGAAGAGTGGGGGACTCCAGACCTGGACCTTTTTGCATCCCCACTCAACGCAAAACTGCCTCTCTTCTGCTCCAGAAATCCAGGGCCTGGCATTTTCTGTCAGGATGCGTTCAGGCTGCGGTGGACAGCAGCTTTCTTTATGCCTTTCCACGCTTCCTTTAATTCAGAGAGTTCTCCTCAAGTTCGAGTCTCAGGGGACCAAGATGATTCTCATTGCTCCTCCTGGCCTCGGCAACTATAGTTTCTCTACTCAACAGTATGTCGGTAGCCTCTCCGAGACCACTTCCCTTGCAAATCAATCTTTGACTCAGGGTTCAGTTGGTCCACCCCAACCTGAGTCACTTCACCTTCATGCTTGGCTCCTGAAGAGGTAGAAGTGAACGTGTTTAACTCTCGTAGAGTCTCAGACATCCTTCTGGCTGTTCGGAAGCCAGCTACCCGAAAAACTTACGCTTCTAAGTGGAAACGCTTTTCTCTGTGGTGTGCAGAGTCCTCTTGGAATCCCTTTTCCTGTCCTCCAGACAAGGTTCTGGAGTACCTTTTGGACCTGTCAAACTCAGGTCTCCAGTACTCCACGGTTAAAGTTCACCTTAGTGCCATTTCGGCGTTCCATGAGCCGGTTTCTTCCTTGTCTCTGGCTCAGTTACCTATGGTGAAGAGATTTCTTAAAGGAATTGCATACCAGACCCCTGTTAGACGTCCGGTCGCAGCCTGGGACATTAACCTTGTGCTAGACATGCTCACTCGGAAGCCTTTCGAACCCCTAGCTACCTGTGAGCTAAAATTTCTTACCTGGAAGACAGCCGTCCTAGTGGCTATTACCTCAGCCCGCAGGGTCTCTGAGATACATGCCCTGGTTACGGACCCTCCGTATACTGTGTTCCATAAGGACAAAGTAGTTCTTCATACTCATCCTAAATTTCTTCCCAAGGTTGTGTCAGAATTCCATCTAAACCAACCTCTGGTGCTTCCCTCTTACTTCACCAACTTCCAAAATGAAGGAGAACAGTCTCTTCATTCCATGGATGTTAAGAGAACCTTGCGGTTCTACTTAGATAGAACCAAGAATTTTCGCAAGACTCAGCAATTGTTTGTTTCCTTCAGCGAGACCTGGCTGGGTCAGCCTGTCGCTATCAGATGCATCTCATCATGGTTAGTGGCATGTCTTCGACATTGCTATTCCATGGCACAGGTTAAATTGGAAGGTAGAGTGTACGCTCACTCTACTAGGGCGGTCGCGGCATTCCTAGCGGAAATTCGCAATGTTCCAATTGCAGATATCTGCAATGCCGCCACCTGGAGCTCAGTGCATACGTTCATTAGCATTATGCACTGGATGTTCATGCCAGGCGTCATTCCACCTTGGCAGAACTATCCTTAATGGACTTCTGTCCTGGTAGTGTGAGCTCTGGCTCCCCTGCCGCCCTTTGGGGATTATCAACTTGGTACTCCCACTAGTGTGAATAAGTGGTGGAGACTTATGTCCAGGAAGATATGAAAATTACGTACCTACCGTAATTCTTGATCTTCTTGGACGAGTCTCCACCACTCATTCACACGCCCACCCTCCATCCCCCGAGCTCACCGCTGTGTTGGTCTTCACTCCCTCAAATCTTTAGGCCATGAAGACTTCTTTGCTGACCCTTCTTACACGGGTCGTCTGGACTATCTTATGTCCGTTTTTTAAGGTTAGGTTTACTCTTTACGTTAGTTGCGCTGCACCTTCTTGGTAAAAAAGGTACTGAGGCGGTTGGAGGGTCGTCGCCGAGATAGTCATTACCGCTCGAGCCACCGCTCGCGGCGCCATGCCTCTCGGCGCCATCTCTCGCACCGACCCTCCAGCAAAAAGTTTGCTCCCGATGGGTCCTAGTGCCTCCGGCGCAGATCCCACTAGTGTGAATGAGTGGTGGAGACTCGTCCAAGAAGATCAAGAATTACGGTAGGTACGTAATTTTCATATCTCAACCTTGCAAGATGATTCTGATTGCTCCAGATTGGGCCAGACAGCCCTGGTATCCACTCCTTCTGTTCTTAGCAGTCCACCTTCCCCTGTGTCTTCCCAGGAATCACAATCTGTTAACCTGTGCCCAGGGGAGAGTTTGGTATCCGAATCTCAGATCTCTCAACCTCAAGGCCTGGCTCTTGACGAGTTAGAGTTTGCTGACCTACACCTTTCTCAAGGTGTACTCAATATCTTGAAAGCTTCTAGGAAGCCTTCCACCAGGGCTACTTATAATTCTGAATGGAAAAGGTTTTCCATATGGTGCTCTGGAAGGCATATTTCCCAGAATCTGCTGATTTGCCCACAGTCCTGGATTATATGGTCCACTTAAATACTTTGGGGCTGAGGCCAGCTACCCTGAAAGTGCACTTGGCAGCTGTCTCTGCTTTTTTATCAGCAGGAAAGCCTTCTTCTCTTTCTGCTCACCCTGTATTCTCCAGGTTTTTCAAGGGATTGCTTCACACCAACCCTCCATTCAGGGACCCTGCTCCCGCCTGGGATCTTAATGTTTGCATTGCTCAGCTTATGCAACCCCTTTGAGCCCTTGTCTTCAGCAGAGCTTAAGTACTTGACTTGGAAAACTGTGTTTCTGGTAGCCATCACTTCTGCCAGATGCATAAGTGAGTTACAAGCTTTGTCAGTGGAGTCTGATTTTATCTCCTTTCACAGAGATAAGGTGGTCCTTAGGACTAATAGGAAGTTCTTGCCTAAGGTGGTTTCAGATTTCCACCTTAATCAATCTATATCGCTTCCAGTGTACTTCACTGACCATTCCTCCTCTGGCGAGAGGAGGCTGCACAGCTTAGATGTGAAGAGAGCCCTTAGTTACTACATAGAGCGTACCAAGGGTCACAGGTTTGACTCCCTCCAACTATTCCTCACTTATGGTGAGGTTGGTAAAGGGAAACCTGCCACTAAAAGATCCATAGCCAGGTGGATTGTCTCTTGTATCCAATTTTGTTATCAAAAACTGGTTAAGGTTCCCCCTTCAGGCCTGAGGGCTCACTCTACCAGAGGTACAGCTGCGTCCCTGGCTGCTGCGAGGGACATCCCTATCGTAGAGATATGTCAAGCACCTACCTGGAAAACAGTTCACACTTTCACCAAGCATTACTCTCTGGACATCCAGGCTAGGAGTGATGCTCGGTTAGGCACAGCTGTGCTTCAGAGCCTATTTCCTAAGTAGGTTCTGTCCCTCCTCCATGGAGGTACTGCTGTGTAGTCTGCATATGTCATAATACAGCAAGACTTCATGTTGTTTGAAGAAAAAATTACTCACCTTAGTAATGTTGTTTCTTCTAATCGAGTCTTGCTATATTATGACCTCCCCTGCCCCTCTCAGAACCTATGCTTTTGGGATGTGGGTGGGCAGTGCAGTGTTGGCACTTAGTAGATGCCCACCTTGTTTTTTCACCCCCTTTTTTGGGGTGTTTGGGTGTTGTGTTTTTATTTTTTGGATCCCCTGACTTGAGTCTTTGTTTTGGGACCAAAAAATGGTTAATATTCTAGTAGCCAGTTGGCTAGTGTAGGTTTACAGCTTCCACACAGAATCTTAGTGAGTTTTGCTCATAAAGATCTGACAGTTTGAGTTTGAAGAACAACAGACAGAGTTCTCAACCGAGCTCGTGCTCAAGATTCCATGCCTGGCATGGAAAGTTAACTCTTTCACCTCCGGATCAGTTCGAAGGCTGGGTCAAACTGCATATGTCATAATATAGCAAGACTCCATTAGAAGAAACAACATTACTAAGGTGAGTAATTTTTTCTTCTATGTGTTCCCGTACCTAGATGATTTGCTTTTTCATCCCCCTACCCAGACACTCTGAAGGATTACCTTTCCTTCACTCTGGACCTTTTCTCCAGTCTGGGCATCTCAGTCAAATACCCCAAGTACCAGCTGTTACCATCCCAGCACCTCCAGTTCATTGGAGCAGTGTTGGACATGGTCCAGAGCAAGGCCTTCCTCCCTCCCTCCCAACAGAGCAGAGACTCTTATCTCACAAGCGGTGCTGGTGGCTTCCTCTTGTTGGACCACAGCGTGTTTGGTCCTGCGACTGCTGGGGCTGATGGCAGCTGCTATTCCCACAGTCCCCCTGGCCAGACTGCACATAAGGGTAACCCAGTGGTCTCTACAAGTCCAATGGGATCAACGCTTGTACGACATGGACCAGAAGGTCCTGGTCTCCAACAGCCTTCAGAATGATCTCCTTTGGTGGTAGGACATATCCAACCTTTCGGTGGGTGTCCTCTTCCACCCTCCATTTCCCGCCATGATTCTCACATCCAGTGCCTCAAACCAGGGATGGGGAGCACATCTGGGAGACCATCGGACACAGGGCACCTGGTCGCCCATGGAGGAGAACCTTCACATCTGTATTCTGGAGACAAGGGCAGTGCGCTATGCTCTCCAGGCCTTTCAGTCCCCCTTGGTTCCGGGAACACTACTTGCCCAGATAGACAACTTGGCCACTGTCTAGTACATCAACAAACAGGGAGCACCCAGTCTTCACCCTTTTGCAGAAAGGCGATGCAGGTGTGGTACTGGGCTGTTCAACACGGTCGATCGTAGACAGCAGTCCACTTGCCAGGGGTTCACAACATCCTGGCAGACAGTTTCAGTCGCATGGGCTCATGAGTGGGAACTAAAGCAGGAAGTAGCAGAAGATCTGTTTCTTCAGTGGGGAGGGCCAGACATAGACCTCTTCACCTCCCCATCCAACACAAAACTACCCAGCTTTTGCTCGTTCATTCCCGGGCATGGTGCTTTTTGGGGAGATGCACTGTCTCTATCCTGGACAGAGAGATTTCTATACACTTTCCCTTCCTTTCCTGTTCTACAGAAGGTTCTGATGAAGCTTCAGGCAGAGGGGGCCCATATGATTCTCATTGCCCCCCTGTGGCTTCGGCAGATTTGGTTCCCTCTGCTACAGCAGTTAGCACTGGAACTCCCAGTACTTTTTCCTCTCTGTCACGATCTTCTGTCCCAGGAGCAGGACAACTTGGTACACCCAAGCCTCAAATCGCTCCACCTTCATGTTTAGCACCTGTGGACTTAGCAGCCTCTCATTATGGCGTATCTGCCAGAGTCTCTCAGGTCCTAGTGGAGGTCAGAAAACCCTCCACTAGATCAACGTATGCCTTGAAGTGGAAGCGATTTACCATTTGGGTTACGTCTAAAGGCATGGACCCTTTTTCTTGCTCGGCTCCCCAGGTTTTAGAGTACCTCTTGCACCTATCAGATTTGGGCCTCAGCTATTCTTCTCTGAAGGTCCATCTCTCTGTGGTTTTGGTCTACCATGTTCCAGCGGAGGGCAAAATCCTCGCTCAGATGGAGGTTTCCAGAACCTTTCTTAAAGGGATCCTCCATCTCAAACCTCCGGTCCGGAATCCTGTCCCCCCAAGATCTTAAATCTTAATTTTATGTTAGAAAGCTTACTTTGCCCCTATTGAGCCAGCAGCAAGTTGTGATATGTGTTTCCTATCATGGAAAACACTCTTTTTTTTTCTCGCTGTCACTTCAGCTCGAAGAGTTTCAGAGCTCCACGCTCTAGTTTGTAGAGAGCCTTATTTGATTTTCCACAGAGACCAGGTGGCTCTGCGGACTAACCCTTCTTTTCTGCCCAAGGTAGTTTCAGAACTCACCTTGAACTAGAATGTTGAACTGCCGGTATTCTATTCCGAACACTCCAACAGGGGGAAAATCTCCTGCAGACACTTGACATGCACAGGATTCTGAAATATTATGTCTCAAGGATTAAGAGGTTCGCAGGTCAGGCCAACTGTTCATGGCCTTTGCTCCTCAATGCCAGGGCAAGGCTATTTCTAAAAAGACTAGGTGGCTGGCAAATTGTATTTATTACACTTAAACAGAAGTACGAAAAGCCCCTTCCAGGGATGGTTAAGGGCCACTCAACTAGTGGGGTGGCCACTTCCACTGCCTTTTTCAGGAATGTGTCCACTGCAGACATTTGTGCAGCGGCCACTTGGTCCTCCGTCCACACCTTCACTAAACATTACAGTCTGAACATTATTTTTAGGCGCAGGGCTGACTTCAGTCTAGCAGTCCTGCAAGGTCTTCTGTCATGAGTGACCTATAGTTGGCAGACATTTTCCTCCTCCCAGAACCTCGTCTCCAACTCCTCCTTTTTTTAGTTGACTGCTTGGTATTCAGTCCTACTTGTGAAGACCTACTGCAGGAACCGTTTCGAAGTAAGATATAGAAGTTACGTAAGAACTTACCGTAACAGTAGATTTTCGAGAGAGGTTCCTGCGGTAGGTCTAGATTTCCCACCCACCTTCCCCCAGCTCCTGTGTTTTTTCCTCTTTATTCCCTTCCCAGAATGTTGTTTTATCCAGGGCTCAGGGTCCCAGGAGTTTTCACTCCTTTTTTCTGCTTCCTCTTTAGAGGTCTCTGGTGAAAGAACTGAAGGGCGGGCAGGGGACCACCCCTATTTATAGGCACACTGACGTCCGTCATCTGACATATGGGATGGTCCCCACTGAGGATTGCTGGCTACAGTTTTGCCATGCGATCCTGACGCCAGCTGACGCAGTCCTACTTGTAAAGACCTACTGCAGGAACCTCTCTCGAAGATCTACTGTTAGGTAAATTCTTACGTAACTGCTATTTTTCCTGACCTTTGATTTCCAATACTAACCATATTCAAAGCAAACAACTATATAGAAGAAGTAAGCACATTGTTCAGATTACTCAAATCGTACTAGTAACAGGATACTGTAGTTATAATTTAGATTATTGATAACTCAGTAATAACTCACTGAGTTATGGTCAATACCATATGAGACAATGTAGGACAGATATGGTTTTTCAAATCAACAGCATCAATGCCTAAGCCAGTTAAGTAGGAATCTGGGAAAGGTCAAGGGTCAAAGTGCTTAAATGCTGAAGTGCTCAGTTGCTTAAGTGGACAAAAGTGCTTGTCAGGCTATCACTCTCTTGGGCACAATTTAATATTCGCTGAAAGTGGTTCAGAAATCAACATGCACAGAGAGTGCAATGTGCTACTAAACCATCTGTCCATTAACAATTATTCCAGTTCAATTTTCAGTCAGACTAGCCAGAAGATAGCCAATTCCATTCTGTACATTATTTCTTATTCCTTGCTCCCTGTTGAACATACACTTAGAGCAACTGGGTGTTCTCAAATGTAGAAATGCCCACAAATCAAAGTTATTCAATTTCCTCATATTTGTAACCAGTCCTGTTCCAAGCTTTCAGCCCATGAGCAACGACTTGTATGATTTTCTAGTTTGCACACAGAATTGTGAGGATAAAATGCCAGATGGCTATATTTGCTTGTAGAAGACTTCTCCCCCACCTGTGTTTCTGGCACTTTCCACCAATATTTCTAAAGAAATAAACATAAAAGAACGGGTCAGTTCTAAAACTTTCTGAATCCAAGGGGTATACAACTTACATATCCTCACTAGAAACTTCGAATATGCACAAATTTATACTTCTTTTCACAAAATAAAAATTGCATCCAAGAGTCAGAGACAGAAAACTCAAAATAAACTCCCCATATGCAAAATTATATAAAAGCGATAACCCCAAATAAAACGATTAACTGCACCAAAAATAAAAACTAAAGCTCTTACTCTGTCAGCATGGTAAATATAAATTTGGTCGATAGCTCCAGCTTCCAGTTTGTACCTTTCTATCCCACAGGCAGAGTAAAGTATAAATCAGCAGCCTCCTTATATCCTTCAGTAAAAGGAGACCCTTTGGTGCAGTAAAACTAGTAAGAGGCGCACGATACACTCCAAACCCCAGATTAACAAATCTAGATGGCAGAATGCCACGCATGCACTTTAAAGAGTAAGTGACGCATGCCACGTAGTCACATACTCACCAGGCACACAAATTAATTATTCTAAGTTATATAAATATATAAGTAAAACTCATGTATGTGAACAGACTACCATATAACAGATAAATCTATGGAGTAAAAAGAAAATATCAGTTGCCACCTGATGCTCTGTGATAATACCAAAATGAATAGAAAAAAAACAAATAGGTCCCAAACAGCGTGAACCAACTGTTTAGCACAATATTTCACACATTTCTATAAAGAAAAAGCCAGAGATGAGGAAGAAAATAAGTTTTAAAGGAAAGCTGTCATTAATGTGAGCCCCCGCCCCCAAAAAGCTTACCCTCAGTAAGCTTTTACAGTAAAACAACATTTTTCGTGACTAACTTATTGTATGTAATTTACAAAACCGAATCCAGAAGCAGGCGATGCAGGAGGCTCCATTTGCTGAAAAGGTGCGTACATTTGTATTGAAGCAAGCGGCGGCTGCACTTTTCAGCAATGAAGCCTCCCCTGCATCTGCCATACTCCGGTTTCAGACTTTGCAATTTAAAATACATTGTTGTGGCTGCTAAGAAAAATATTGTTTGCTGTAAAAGCTTAACCGAGGGTAAGCTTTGGGCGGGGCCACATTAATGACAGCTTCTTTAAGGAGAAGTGAGAATTAGAAGTAGAGGTTATGATGACGTAATACAGCAAATTTTCAGCTTAAAAATGAAACAACCCCCCTGTCGTTCAAATTGAAACACAGCCACGTTCAGCTAAATAGTCCTTAAATTGCTGTCTCCCACACAAGGTGAAACTTCACTCTCCACAAACATTCTCTTCGATTCTCCTCAAATAACCTTGATGTTTTAACTTTTTTCGCCCACTGTCACCAACTGAATATTATCCAGCTCTGCTGCTGGAGTGGCCCCCGTGAGCAGTAGTTGTCCCCTTCTCACAGTTACGGGCTCCTCCACTGTGGACTCCAGATATCTGGGGGAAGAGAAAAACACCAGGGCAGGCCAGGCAATAACCGTACTACGGCACAATAAATTCTGGAAAGGTTATGAACATGCTAAAGACGCACAATAAGCAGGCAACGGTGGTTTGCCTGCCATAAAAAGTGGGAAGATTTTTCAGAACCCAGCTGTATTCTCTCCTGAGCATCAATGTGTAGCTGCCATCTTCCTTCTAGTCTGACACACATTAGGGTGGCCTCTGGACTTCATTGGGCAGTTCAGTCATTGGGCAGCTCTTATGGAGCAGTGAGTACTGTGCATAAGTGTAATGGTGCCCTTGTTGGTGTCAGCTCCAGGCCCTTCAGGGCTGGTAGAGTTGACTCTGCCTTCTGTGGCATCAGATTTGGGCATGTAGCTGACTTCGACTGCATCCTGGGGCTGTCATCAGTGCCACAAGCACCTGCCCTGCTTTTGTGGTACTGCCTCCAAACTTTTCGGGGATAAGGACAGCCACAGTGCCTCTTCCGAGTTCTTTGTGGCTGGCAGAACTCTCAACACTGTTGATGGTGCCACATTTGGCACTGGGATCAAGCCCTTTGGGGCCAACCTCAGTGCCAACACAAGTGCTACCTTTGGTACTGGGGCCGATCCCTTTGCGTCAGCCCCAGGCCTGACCTTGGTGCTGTCGGCTGCGCCATTCATAAGACTGCTGGGAGCCAGGTTGTGTCCGACATGAGGTGAAATGGATACAGTCTCCAAGTCCTTACACTCCATGGTCTTATTGATATTATAGACCTGGTCCCGTTTTTATCGACCTGGTCCTTTCATAATAGGTGAGGCTGATTTGCAGTCTAGTCTTTCTATTTTATGAACTCACATACATTACAGACTTGGTGTGCTCCTTTAATACGTTTGTTTTATTTCAGTTGTTTACTGTACTATTTTGATGGATTATTATATGTCAGTTTTTTGCCATGTTATGTACCAATGCTGGCTTTTTTCCTTTCTCTATTTACAGACGTAATGGATCACCATCATTTCAGGAACTTGTGTTTTTCCCCAATGATATATTATTTACATATTATTTATAATTATTTTTTATGCTAAGCTCCTATTATTTATGGCTGCATTTTGCCATTTCTGTGGCTCTCTACATTGTCAGTGGGTATTCATAACAACTGGGTAATGTGCACCCCTAATAGGGGAAATGGCACAGCCCAAAGGCTTAGAATGTTGGACATATGAGGATTCCATACAGCAGTAACTCTCCAGTCGTAGCTGTGCCGTTGAAGAGGGAACTTCTATCAAGCTTTTCAGAAGGAACTTTCAGCTTAGCAGGTTGAGGCTGCCTGGTGACAAGGAGTACTCCTAATTAAAAATTGTGCCTGTTAAGCTGCGGCTTTCAAATTGGCTAACCTGCTCTTCCCATTGCCACTGCATATGCTTGGGTTGGGAGCCACTTCTGCCAGACTTTTGTAGGGTTTTTTTTTTTTTTTTTTTTAGGATTTCTCTGATTTAAAAAAAAAAAAAAAAAAAACAGCTTGGTTCCTCAGGTAAGTATCTATCTTTTCTTGCTTTTAGTTAGGGCTTCCCTGGGGTCCTCCCTCCCCACCAATACCACCATCGTTGAGTGTCGGTACCCCCCTCCTCCTTCTCAGTGATCTTTTCTGACAGGTGATTTTGTGTTATTTGGTGTTGTTTTGTTGGGTATATGGCCCTTTAAAGGGATACTGTCAACCTGTTTTTCATCATATTATTTCTAGTTAAAAAACTACATTTTATAATTGCTTACATTCTCTAAAATTCATTGATGTTGCTGTTTGTCTTATCCATCTTCTTGTTTAGTAGAACTGAAATGCATGCTAATGTATATTTATAAACAACCGTGTTTTGTTAACAATCCTGGATCTGTCCTTACTGCATACTTCATGAGCATTAGAAACACACTCAAACAGTGCAGTCACTCATGGAGGCAGTAGCCTCCTAAACTCCCACTGCATCGTGAGGGGCTAGACTGTGTTATGGGTTTTCCCAAGTCCAGGAAAGATGCAGTTGGAGCTGATCAAGGAGTGTAAACAAACCTGTGTTTGTGTGATAACACTAGTATGGTGGGCAGTCTGTTTTTCACCTTTTTGAAGGAAAAAAAGAGTCAGACTCAAACTACCGGTTACATCAGCAATCTTTACAGAATGTTGGCAATCATAAAATGTGTTTTATAAACTAGGGACACTTGCTGAGACCTTAGGGGGTTGACAATATCCCTTTAATTGGGCTCTGTGTGAAGGGCTTTTCCCTTTTAATTCTTCACCAGTTAAAAAAAAAACGGAGCCTGCTTGTGAGGAGTTTTCTCTCAACTGTCCACATTTTAGGAGCAGTCCTTTGTTTTGTTTTTTCCTCCACATAGCCCCCTTTTCTGTTCCTGGTGAGGAGCCTTAGATCTTTTAATTAATCAGAGCCATTTTTCCACCTCTGTCGGTGTTTTTTCCACCCATCAGTCTTTTGGGTTTTTTCCTAAGGCTCCATTGATAGCCATTGGCGTGCGCCTTGTTGTTTGCTTCAATACTGAGCGTACGCCCCGTTGTTTGCCTTTATGTAGAGTGCAGTTGTTTTTGCATGCCTGTGTTCACGCACTCCCTTCAACATGCCGACATCACATCTGCATCGTGACATCGCGCATCTGCACTGATTCAGTGCTAGACACAGTGATTCTATGTATCTTGTACCTTTTTCAACTTGATGGCCTGCTTAAGTCATTGTCCTCCTAGCAGGCGTGACTGATCAGAGCTTTTCTTCTGCAACCTTTTCACACTTTGGTGCCGGGTGTCACGGCAAGGGGTGGCAGTACAGCCTAAAGGTATGAGAATTGAGCTTGGTGCATCCCGTAGTCTTGGGTTTGAGTCCCACAACTTCCACTTGCACACTGTGTGACTCTGAGCAAGTCACTTAGCCACCCCAGTGCTCCCGGGTCGCCACTAAAAATAGGCTTTTCTCAGTTACTTTCAGAATAAAAAAGTGTCAATATGTGTGTGGCAAATGGTTAAATGTGTGACCAGTCCTATATATTGTTTAGCAGGATCAGCACTTTTTTAAAATTCTTGTCCAGCTGCAGAGCTATTTTTCTTGACACTATAACATATCAGAGACCTCCCACTTTCCAGACATACAAGACCTGGAAAGGGAAGGGTATTGAGGCCTCCTTCCATGGGTTCCTTTTCCCTCTTTGTGTTTCTCAAGATAATATGCCTCTTATGGTTCCCCCCAGTTGGGCCTCCAAGCTGAGGGGGGGGGTGCACCTGTTGTATTGTTGGCAGTGGCACACAGAATTCATATATCCTTTTGCTGCTCCACGAGAGCTTCTGGGCTCGATGTTCTACGGGACATCCCAACACACACACACCTAAACCCTAATTTGCCCCTCAGATTGGGGTGGGGGTGTTCATAGACACGTCCCAGGTGTGCCGCAGCAGGACTGGGCTGATATTTCAGATCTGCAGGCAGACCCTGACCTTGACCATACAGAGAGTCAGGATGAGGATTTCGGGGATCTTGGGGAAAATCCTGATCAAAAGAAGTTACTCTATGAGGATAACAACCCCTCTGATGAGGAGGAGGAGGAAGGAGAGTGGTAAGTGCTGGAAAGGAGTTTTCTATCCCCCGCCCTTGTGAGCATTTTGCGGTCGGTATCCATGGTTTCCACCTTCTTTGGGGGGGGGGTGCCAAGGTAGGACACTTATGTATGTCAGCTTGCTCCACCTATCACGGTGTGTCGGCTATGTGAGGTTTCTGGCTTCGGTTCTGTGTAGCTGATTAGTCTTCAAAGACTACGCTGTTTATCTTTGCCTTCGAAGGTGGCTCGTTGTTTGGCTCTGGCCTGGTTGATATTTTGAGGGATATCCAGGATGAAAGAACCACCTTCCTGTGTCAAGCAACAGCCAAATACCACATCAACTCTAAGGGTTCAAAGAGGCGGCTGTCATTTTGGAATTTTGAGAACCAGTGGAGAGGAGAATCTTGCTCTGGTTTTAAGAGCAAGGGTAGCAGAGGAGCCCTTGCCCGAAAATGTAACACTGGCACAGGGCAAAAAGCACATACCTCACAATGAGGGAATGTGGGCCCATCTCTTCCTCCCTTTCCCTTGGTGGAAGACAGCACAGTTTTTACACAAGATGGGCCCAGATAACATCAGTTGCTTGCATTTGGAAATTTACACAGACCCCAGACCATCTCTGTCAAATCGGGGCTGTTGTTCCGGTGCCTCTCAGTGAGCATGGCCAGGCATTTCTTTACAATCTGTTTTGGGGTTCCCGAGAAGTCAGGGGGTTTCAGGCCCTTCATGGTCCTCAAACACCTAACAGCTTGTTCCCCATACGTTGTTTAAGATGGAGTCCCTACATTCAGTCATCCGAGCTGTCCAGCCGAGGGATTATCTGACTTCCATAGATCTGAGGGATGTGTATCTTCACATCCCCATCCAACAGTCTCTCAGAGGTCCCTTAGGTTTTCGGCCCTGGGATATCAGTTCCAGTACAGGGAGCTCACTTTTGGGCTGGCAACAACCCCCACACCACTGGGTGGACATGGGAAAGTATTCCTCTCACCTGCCAGGAAGGACTCCATATTGAGACAGGTCCAGTGGCCGAGGAGCCAGTCGTCGGCTTCAGCTCACCGCCTACTACGGATTCTGGGTCATATAACGGCAGTGCTAGAATTAATCCCGTGGACTCGCCTTCACATGTGGCCCCTACAGATGGAATTACTGTCAGCTTGGTATCCAGTTTCGAAAAATTATTAGGCCAGGATCCCACTCTCACCACAACTGAGGCAGTCTCTGAGTTGGTGGGTGAGATGGAAAATCTGAGTGCAGGTTCCCCTTAGAAGTCACCCCAGAGATGATTCTGGCATGTGATGCCAGCCTGTCAGGTTGGGGGACAGTCTAGGACCACTTTCCTATTCAGGGGGATTGATCAGCGCAAGAATTACACCTACACATAAACATTCTGGAGAGAAGTTCAGTGCACCTCACTGTCCTTCCTTTTCAAAGTCAGGTGCATTCAAGGACCGTGAAAATAAGGTCAACAATGCTGTCATGGTGGCATACCTTAACTCTCAAGGGGGCACAAAGAGCAGGGAGATACTGAAAGAAGCCGCTGATTGCCTGCTGTGGGTAGAGGAAAATCTCTCTCTTTCTCTCTCTCTCTCTCTCTCTCTGTCTGCAGTCCTCTTAGCAAGGGAGTTGAACCTTCAAGATGTTTGGATAAGCTGCACACAGGTTCTTCCAGGGGAATGGATGTTGAAACCGGAGGTGCTCGACCTTCTGTATCAACATTTTGGTCAGCCCCAGATCGATCTGTTCACTTCCAGCTTTAGTGTCCACGTTCAATGTTTTTTAGCCACTACCGGTGTCCACAGGTGGAGCAGTGGATGCCCTGTCACAGGAGTGGAGCTTCAACAGAGCATATGCCTTCTCTCCTCTGCCTCTCCTTCCCTACATCATACGCAAAATAGGCATTCAAGAGGAAGCTTTCTTCTAATAGCTCCAGAGTGGCCCAGAAGACCACAGTTCTCGGACTTGGTGAACCTGGCTCAACACTCTCCCTTTCACCTTCTAGTGTGGGGGAGCCTTCTCTCTCAGGGCCCCACTCTGCATCCAAATCTGGGAGCGATGCAGCTCGCGGCCTGGCCCCTAAAAGAAGATTCCTAAAACTAGCTTTCTCTAAGAAGGGGATGGACACTGATGGATGCCAGGAAGAATTCCACATCGGCCACTTATGCTCGCATATGCACCGACTTTTCAACTTGGACCAGGGACAAAAATATCCAGCTTTTCAAAGCCTCTGTTCCTCAGATTTTGGATTTACTTCTGGAAGGAGTGGAAAGAGGTTTGGCCTTGAGAACCCGGAGAAGTCAGGTGCTATCTCTTGTAGTCTCCTTGGTTGTGTCCCTAGGGACTAACAGAGAGGTTATTCAATATCTGCAGGCTGTCAACAGGAGTCGAGCAATGTTCCGATCCCTGGTTCCCCCATGGGTTCTGAATCTGGTCCTGATTGCACTCTGTAAGGAGTTTTTCAATACACTTTCATCCATACCATTGGACATGCTATATTAAAAGGTGTGTTTTTTGGTTACTGTGTGCTCAGCCAGGAGGATTGGCGAGTTCCAGACCTTGTCCTGCAAAGAACCATACCGTGTCATGCATAAGGACAAGGTGGTGCTCAGAACAGTTCCATCCTTCATCCCAAAGGTTCCCACACCTTTCAATGTGAACCAGAAAATCTGCCTCCGTCTTTCTATCCATAACCTTCTCCCCCAAAGGAGGAGGAGTGGCAGACTTTGGACTGCTTTGGGCCGTTAAGACATACCTTAGACCAACTGCTGAGTTCCAGAAATCGGCGGGTAAGGGCTTGCATTGCCATGGCTTATGTTGCAGTAAGCCCATGCCCTCCAGAAACAATCAGCTACAGCTCTGACCCACCACCCTACTGAGTGCTTTCCTTCCTTTCAGCAAGACAACCTGCACAACAGTTTAACAGAAAATATACCCTGTAAAAAAAAAAAAAAACAATTTCAGCTGCTCTCTTGGTTTCCCTTGTTTCTCTCTCTAGTCTTCCTAGTTTGCTGACTCTGTCAGACTTTAATGGCTTTGTGGGTTGGCAAGACTGAGCAAGTCCTGTTTTCAGCTGCTGCTCTCTTGGTTTCCCTTGCTTCTGTCCTGTCTAGTTGTTATGCATACCGTTTGATCCTGTCTAGTTGTTATGAATACCCATTGACAATGTGGAGTGATACAGAATACCTATTGACAGTGTGGAGCAATACAGAAAGAAGAAATTCATTCATACTTACCTTAATTTCCTTTTGTATTAGCTCCTACATTGTTAATGGGGCCCACCCAGGAGCATTGTTCCTGTGAGAGAAAATTGTTCAGTATGCCAGCAGAGGAAATCTCTGTTGTCCTATTATAATCTCTGTTTTGTAAGCCTGTCTGGACTTCCCTCTTTAGTTTACCTGCTGCGTCCTGTGCTTGTTTGGACATATTAAAAAAAATAATGGTAATAAGGAGAGCACGTCCACATCAAAATGTTGGCCACTGTTGCGCAGATTCAACAGGTTTAAATTTGATTTGATGCTAGCCAAGGGTGCCTTCCTTTGTTGCATGCAGTCTTTGCTTTGTTATTAATTTTTCTTTAAAGTTGGTACTTTCTGTTGGACCGTGCGACACGTGAACTGCGGAAGACCAAGCTTTGAGCAGTCAGTTTTCTTCATCTGACAAGGTAGGCCACTGTTTACTATGTTTTGTTCTGGCTAGAGTCATAGCTATATAGACAGTTAATTGTGTCTTTTGGTTTCAAGACGACTGATGTGGCATTTATTTCATTTTTAGAGGCACTGCAAGGACAATGGTGACTGGAGAGTTATACCTTATATGCCCAACATTCTGAAGTTTTGGGCAGTGCCAGTTCGCTTAGTAAGGGTGCACATTACCCAGTTGTTATGAATACTCATTGACAATGTAGGAGCTAACAGAGAAGGAAATTAAGGTAAGTATGCAGAAATTTCTTCTTCCCTTCCCACTTGCCCCCAATATTTATCTTGTAATTACAAGTTCTTATTATGCACCTCATATTTATGGCTACATTATTTGAAACCCATCCCCCACCCTCACCACCTCCTTTCCCACCATTTTTCTTTCCTCCACATCTGCCTTTCCATCTGCCTTTTTGCACATATTACACTCTGGATAGCTTCCTTTGATGTACTTTACATACTCTAAGATGTATTTCTGTTCAAGTGTTTAACATCTCCCATTGTTCTTAGTTCTATGGATAGGCTTTCTATTTTAGTTTTATGACTTTGCTTCTGGAAACGCTTCATAAAGCGCTATATGTTTTAATTCACTGTTGAGTTTTTGGTACGTCTTCTTGGTAGCTTTTATGTTGCTTGCACTTGTGCAAGATACATTTTGCTACAGAGAATGGCTTTTCAAAGGTGTGTCACTGACTAGCCCAATGCAAGTCACGCTGCATTGGGCTCGTCCTTGCAGACCAATGACCATGCAAGCTAAGTATGACAGTGGTTCACAGTTTATGGGCTGAAACTTTGTGTAGTTGAAACGAATAAAGCGCTCCAATGAGAGAGCACTTCGTCCATTTCATTTGCATAATGCCGTCCCCCCCCATCGCTCTGTTTTCCTTGCTGTCCCCTCCCCCCCACACACACACACACACGCCTCTTTTGTCTTGTCTGCATGTATTCCCTTTAGGTCCAAAGACAGTACTGCATTAGATCACGTTCATCTAGCAAATAGGGAACATTTTTTTTTTTTTTACATTTTACAGAAGTCATCCCAATACAGTGCCACAGATACCCAGCACAGCTACTGCAGAGATCAACCAATAAGTCACCTTTCCTCCTTGAGTGATGATGAACCAGTGTTCACCTTCAGCTCTCACTGTGTGCCATACCACTTGCTGCTCGGGGACCTGCAGTCTGTTGCCTGAGCCTGTAAGTGGATTCGATCATCACAATTTTGAGGCGTGCAGCTGTTGACTTTAGTTCTCAAGAATTGCATGACTTACCCTCTTGGTAGCAATTGATTCATCCACCCCAGCACCCCTTACGGTACTGGCACCCATCCCTGAGAAGTACCCCTCCCGTCCGCTGTAGCTCCAGTGTTGTAAAGGTTGTAGCAGATGCTTCATTAATTCCCTTTAGGTGCGAACATGGCATTGGATGAAATCGCATTCAGCTAGAAAATGGGCGGGGTTTTTTTTGTCACATTTTAGCAGTGTCCTCCGGTGCGTCAAGAGTGAGGTTGTAGAGTGGGACTGGGACATGCAGCTGAAAGTTGCAGTGCGACTCTCAGCGCTGCCCACTGGAGAGTGAGAGACAAAGAGAGGAGAGGGAGCGAGTGAGCCAGTAGCAGATCGTGCAGTAGAGAGAGAGAGAGAGAGCAGTGTTGCAGTAGCTGTCAGATGAAACACTCTTTCTGTCCCACACCACCTCAGTGTCTCTCTGTCACTCTCAGTGCTCTCGCTGTCTGTATCTCCTGACCGCAAATCACTACACCATGCCAGGTGAAATCTCCTGCATGGCATACTACACTAACATGCATTCCCATGTTGTCAGCAAGTACAGTTCTGTCCTGCAGCACCTCAGTGTGTGTCTGCCAGACTGTCACTCTCACTGCTCTCTCTCTCTTTCTCATTCTCTCGCTGTCTCTCTCACTTTCTCAGTCACTCACTTGGTCTGTCTCCTGACTGCGAATCACTACAGCATGCCAGTTGAAATCTCCACCACTCAATAACATGCATTGCATTCTCTGTGTCTGTCGCTGTGGTGTGGGGGTTGGAGTGCACATGCGAGACCGAGAAAGATAGTGCGGCACAGTGGGCGGCATCAGGACGAGTGGCACAGTCATTTCTCTGACTGGTTTCCCACTGAGCAGTGTAGGTTTTGGTGGCAAACAGTGTCGGTGATACAAGGGGGTTGAGAGAGAGAGAGAGAGAGACAGAGACTCTCCAAGTGCATCGACAGTGTGCATTTGCATGGTGGGGGTTGCCACCATAACGGTAGTAGGGAGTGTAGCACACAGTGTTATGCACAAGAAATGTCACAGATCATGTCAGTCGTGTAGCTGTGACATTTCTGTGCATGCACCTTCTGTATTCTGTTCACCCCACAGTTCAGAGGTGGTTGTTATGGCACAGCAACAGCTTGACAATCAGTGTTAGCCATGCCATGGCAATGCCGCAGCCCCCACCCCTCCATCCCCCTACCCTGCCTCCCTCACTATTGACCCTGTTATGTCATGCCATTCCTCTCCTTCGTGACCTCCCAACTCCTGCCCACAATTCACTTTCCCCCAGACCTGACAGGTGGGGAAAAGGACCCTGCAAAGCACTCCAGCTGGCAGCTTTAAGAGTGTTTTTGCTATTACTTCTACTCTATGGGAACATCCACCCCAACCCAGGCCCAGGCAAAGTGCACAGTTGTTGGGGAACTTCATATTGCATCTATTAACATCTGCAGTCTCTTAAAAAAATTTGACAATCTGCAGGCATGGGTAACCAAGCAGCAACCAGACATTATCTCTGTAATTGAAACCTGGCTAAATAAATATATACCTGATTCAGCAGTCTCCCTTACAGGGTGCTTAATATACCGAACAGATAGACTGGGTAAGGGGTGGCTTTGCCGTCTACCTCTGGGACTCATTTCAGGGGCACATCCTCCTGACCTGGACTCTGGCACCCAGGCCCTATCATTAAAAGTAATAAACAACACTGCTAGGGCTCAACTATACATCTCATCAATTTACATTCTTCCTAAGAACCAAAAAACGGCCTTTGAATCAGTTCTTGCCTATCTTTCCCAACTGCCTGACAAGGCTGAAATCATGTCCCTGGGTGATTTTAACGTAAACTGGTCCTCGGACACCACTATCCCCTTAAAAGATGCTGCAGCTGCCATTGACCTTGCACAGATAGTTCCCACTCCCACCCACCAAAATCCAAGAACAAGTACCTCAACCCTCCTTGACCTTGTACTAACCAACCATCCCAACAAATTCAATAAAGTGTGCGTCTTACCCGACTCCCTCAGTGATCACTCCCCTATTCTGTGCCACTGGTCCTTCATAACTAGTAATCCACCACCTAAAATTATTTTCCAGAGATGGCTTAAACCTGGTAAATTAAGGGTCCTCAGACAGCACCTAGCTAACTGGGACTGGTCTCCCATATTGACTGCCTCAGACATGGACTCTGCCCTGGAATTCTTCATCCAGTTCTTTAACTCTGCCTGTGACCTTTTTGCATCCCTTAGCAGACGTGTCATTAAAGGCACAGATGCCCCCTGGATCACTCAGTCCCTTCTTGACCAACTGCACGACAGGCATACTCTCTGACATACTGCTCTGGAATCTGGAAAGCCAGCTGACAGGCAGTGATACCAGGCAGCCAGAAACAAGTGCACCTGGAATGTCCGCAAGGCTAAAGCTGAGTACTACCAGTCGGCTGTCACTGCCTCCTGGGGCAAGGGACGCAAGCTCTGGGATAACTTGAAAGAGCTCAGTGGCAAAACTGTTGCAGCCCCACCCTCCCAAATGTGTGTCAATGGATCCATCTCATCCGACCCTGAACTCATTGTGAACACTCTGAACTCATCATTCTCTGATCTTAGCAGTGTCCTCCCACCCAACTTCTTTGCCCCATCCCCTCTCCTCCTCTGATCCCCCCTCCCCAGCACCTCCCTTCCGCTTCAAAGCTGTCTCACAGCAGGAGGCTACTCCCTACCTGCAAAAAGTGCTAAACAAGTCTAGATTTAGCAGTGATTCCCTGGACCTAAAACTACTAAGGTTAACATTCAACGAGGTACTTTACCCCTTTACAGTGCTCCTCAACCTCTTCCTGGGCCAATTCCCTACAAAATGGAAAACTGTTCTCATCACATCAGTCCATAAGAGTGGTGATCGTACATCCCTGAAAACTATTACCCCATATCAATACTCCCACTGCATTCCAAAGCCCTTGAGAAAATCTTAGCCACCCAACTCTCTGAACACCTTACCAAATACAACCTGCTGTGTAGCGAGCAACACGGCTTTTGAAAAAGCAACAATACCACTACTTCCCTGTTAGAATTTACTAATACCCTTCATACCTCCCTAGATGCGGGGCACATCGCAGGTGCAGTATTTATAGACCTGTCAAAATCTTTTGACACCGTCCACCACTCTCTGCTGCTGACCTCTCTCACCCAGCTGGGCCTCTCACAGGCCACTATAGGCTGGTTTGCTGATTACCAGTCTGGCAGGTCCCAGCAAGTACGGATCACCCATACTCTGTCCTCCCCCGTCCCAGTCACCTCAGGGTTCCCCCAGGGATCAATCCTGGGTCCCCTATTATTTAGCCTATTTCTCAATACCCTACCCAGTGCCTGTTCTGATACACTTCTATATGTGGATGATGCAGTACTCTTCAGCTCTCACCATGACCTAGGCTCGCTCCAACTGGTACTCCAGAAATCTTTCAACGATGCTGAATCCTGGTTCTCAAACCACAGACTTGTGCTAAACTATAAAAAAATTACAATGATGTTGTTTGCCCATGCCTGAAACACATACAGTGGCCACCCACTGACCATACATATCTCTCATCTTGAAACGCTTGAGCAGGTCATTCGGTTCAAATTCCTTGGAGTCACCCTGGAGTCAGGGCTCACCTACCATGACCACATTCGCCAACTGAGTACGGCAGTCAATATACGCATTGGCCTACTTCACTGTTATAAGCGCTGTCTCCTCCCAGATGCCCTACAACTAGCTATCTCCTCCTTGATTTTATCCCTGGTCGACTATGGGATACTGATATATGGTGTGGCCGACAACACTGCTCTTCAAAGGGTCAGGTTGTCACTGAATAAGGCCTGCTGACTGGCCACTGGTTGTGACCAGCTGACCCACACCTGCACCCTCTACGCCGTGACCAACTGGCTCAACTTTGATGGAAGATTGAAATACCAGTCCTGCATCCTGGCCAAAAAAATGTCTACCGGCCTTGCCCCTGCTAGTCTCACACAGTTTCTCCAACCTAATTTAACCACCAAACACACTCGGGGATCAGAGAAATTCCCTTACCATGTTCCTAACTGTAAGACGGCACTGGGACAAAGAACATTTTGCTATAAGGCACCCCTCCAGATGAATTCACTTCCAAAAACCTTACTGACAGAGACTAAACTAAGCCACTTCAAATGCTGTCTTCGTACTTATATCTGGCAGGAAGCAGCCTGTGACTGTTACTGATCTTCCCTGTTACTCAGTTAAATCACCGGACAAAGGTCATCTGCACTTATGCTTGACCTGCACTGTAAAACTTGTATGAACAGGCATTGCCCTGCCAGTGTCCTTCTGTAGCCTTGACTCTGCTGCTCTGATCCCTTGTACATAGTACTGAATTAATTTGTTTTGTTACCCATTGTATGACTGCTAAATGTCTAAAGTTCCTCATGTACCATGTTAGCAATCAATTTTGTTTAACACTGTCTGTATCTCTGTACTTCTCTGAGTCTCTGACTCAAAGGTTTTAATTTCCAATATGTTCAATAAATTGTAAAAAAAAAAAGTTGCCTCAGACATGCCTCCAGTGACCTGGATCAGCTGGCCACTGAAAAATCTGCTGCCAGTAAAAGCAGATACCCAGTGGGGCATTGGGTGCAAGCAACTGCAGACAAGAGTACACCCCAGCCACAGAATGAGGCTGACCAGCCAGCAGGTATAGCCAGGAGAGAGAATCTTCCACAAGGGAGGCCTCCAGGGAGCACCCAAAACTGAAGTGAGGGAACCACCAGTTGCCAATATTTAAAAACATGCAAAGTAGGGACTGCAAAAAAGCACTTGATGCCATGAGTGGGATATAAGCTTCCTATCATCCACCAGAGAGGAAACGGGAACATTCGCTAACTGAGGACAGAAGGCTATGGGTAACCAATGGCCCCCTATCCTAATGTTGGGATAGTGACCAGGACCAATCCATCTGCAGGAAGCGTTCCAGCTATAACCTGGCTTTGATAGACCAGAGAAGTGGAATGGGAGCGGACTGCAGCTGGTAAATGGGAGAGCTTAACATGCAAAAGACTAGCACAGGAGACACCAGCATACCGGTACAGTTGAGATTCAATAAAGCCATCTTTTCCACGTGTTGTGGGAGTGCCCTAAGGTGACACTTTTCTGGGAGAGAATCAAGGCCTCAAATGGACACCCTTCTCGGTCTGGATGATGCCTTACACCTGAAATCTGTGTTGTGGGTGACTACCTGTCCACCATGATTGGGCACCGCAAGGCTCACACAGCACTGATATCAGTGGTGGCCAAAGTTGTTATACTCAGACACTGGAGGGATGACTCTACGCCCCCATTTCAGGAGTGGTAAAATGAGCTCCAGCAAGCTCTCACAGTAGAAAAACAAATTGCTAGACTACATTGGGGTTTTCACTGCTATCAGCAGTGCTAGGAGACACTACAACCACCCCATGCTACACTCTCTTATAGAGTAGCACAGTCATGACATTTCCTGTAGCAAAGCAGGAAGGAGAATATCAGAGGGGTATCCACACAATGACCTCACTTACAGGGGCACAAGTAATTTAACTTGTTATAACAAGTTATACAAAAACAAACAAAAAAAATGTATATATATATGTATATATAAAAAAATCAATCTTTTGCTTTCATTTTCCTTCGAATTACTCAGACCAGGTTATAAACTCGGCAACTCAACTGGAATGGATATTATTAACTGCAGGTATTGCGAGACAATTTTCAAAAGGGCAGTTATACAGGATTTAGGACGCTGTCCTACCTGCTGGACCATCGGAGATCCAAGGGCTCAGCTCCAGGCAGCATGGGCAGAGATTGTGTGCCTCAAATCGCATTTTCAGGAGGAAATATATTACAAGAACTGCCCACCATTTCCCCAACATCCAACTGAAGCACCTCGACCGCAGCGGGTAGTTGGTTCAGGAGGTTAGCAGGTGGTTAGGAGGGGCAAATCGGGTGCCCTGTCACTCAGTGCTCACCAACATATCATGTCCACAAACCATATAAAAACTACAAACAGGTATCTGCCTCTATCTCCGAAATCAAACAAAGGGGCAGAGGACACTGCAGCACAGGAGCTAGCGCTACAAAACTCACCCAAAACAGGGTCCAAAACAAAAAAAGCAAAAAGCAAATCCAAAACACTTCTGCTCATAGGAGACTCCATGATTCGGGGAGTTGATAACTACCTCCAGCCGGGGGTAATGGTCAGATGTCTCCCAGGTAAAACAGTGTGGAGAGACACTGACCACATTGCTAAAGTCATGCAGGAAGCAGGAGAAAACATTGATGTCCTGGTACACATAGGAACTAACAGTCTCACCAGCCGGTCAGTTGTGGAGACCAAGTAACATCTGACCAGGCTGGGAGACAAACTGTCATCCATTTCATATGGCATCTCCTTCTCTGAGATCCTGCCAGTCTGGGAGAGGGGGGCAGATGGACAGAAGGTCAGAGAAGGAGAGATAGGGGAGCTAAACATGTGGCTCAAGGGCTGGTGCCAGGAAAAAGGACACAAATTTGTGGGTAACTGGCAACCGTTTTGGGAGCGAAAGTTCTTTAAATTCGATGGACTGCATCTGACTAAGGAGGGAGTCAGTGCATTGGGGCAGAAGTTTGACATCTTTGCAGAATATTTAAATTGGCAAATGGGGAGGGGGTGCAGCACCTAATACATCGAATGGAAGGAACACCCCTCCCCCCTCAGCTATTGATCAAACAGGTGTTCGGCATGTTTGTAGTTCATCTGCATCACCAGATAAGGAAAAAGGTCCAGCTCCCCATACAACGCTCAGGAGAAATGCCGGATCTCGCTCAACAACTAATACATCGAAATCTGGCCAGTGGAAAATCATGTACACAAATACCCACAGTCTGGGAAACAAGATCCTAGACCTCCAGGCAACAATTACAGAGGCTAAACTGGACATAGTAGCCATTAGTGAGACATGGTTCACCAGTAACCACACTTGGGAGACTTCAGTACCTGACTATGTACTGTTCAGAAGAGACCGAGGTGCAAAAAGGTGGGGGGAGTGGTCCTTTATAGCAATGAAAATGTCAAAGGTACAGAAATTCAGAATACACATAAGTGGCCAGAAGAACTGTGGGTCACCCTGGAAACAGGAAATGGGACGGTAATACGCACTGAGGTTGTCTACAAGCCTCCAGACCAGGGGGAGGACATCAACACATTACTATTAGAAGATATATGGAACATGACAGCTAAAGGGGGGGGTCTGATAATGGGAGACTTCAACATGCCAGATGCAGTTTGGTCAATACCAGCAGGAACATCCGCCAGAACTAGACACATAGTGGATTCTCTGCAGGGGATGGGCCTCAAACAACTGATGCAACATCCCACAAGAGACAGGGCTATCCTAAATCTAGTACTTACTAGTGGGGAAAGGATCACAGATCTCCAGATAGACGGTCACCTGGGGGCCAGTGACTTTCACATGATATGGTTCAATTTGGCCACTAGAACTAAATCATCCCGGGGCGCTGTGGAGCCCGAGCAGCGTGCAGCAGTCTTTTTGAGCTCTCAGGAAACTACCCCTTTCTTTTGCCAAAAAACGTATTTTGGAGGCTTTACTGTAAATTTTACGTATCACCATCGAACTGAGCGACCCCGACTTCATTAAAATGGGTAATCCAAAAAAAGACAAACAGCATGGTGGCGGAGCAAAAAGTAAAGGAAACTTTGGGGCCTTGCCTTCCGACAATACCATGCAGCCTGCGACAACTTTGGGCTCAGGAGAAGCTATTGAGACACTGGGCCACAAACTACAACTCCTGATCCAAACAGTGACATCTCTAAACACTAAAGTGGATGCCTTTAACAGCAGAATTGTAATTTTAGAGACCGCTATCAACAGTTTAAAGGAGGAAGTGAGCCAAATTAGAAAACAAGTCGACGCCTCTATGGGAGCCACAACTTTATTGGAGAAAGAAAATCAACACCTTCGTGCTAGGCTCGAGGCACTTGAGAACCAAACCAGGGCAGCTAACATTTGCATTATTGGTCTACTTGAAGGATCGGAGGGGGATAACCCCTTAATGTATCTCAGGGAATGGCTCACAGATAACCTAATACCTGAAGGGACAGAGGAGTCTTGGGGCATCCAGAAAACTTATTGCATTACCCCGAGGGGTAAGGTATCTAACTCTGAACTGCCTCGTACACTTATGTTGATCACCACTGGTGTTGGGGAGAGAGATAAAATTCTAAAATATGTGAGGAAACAAGCCCCTTTATTTCAAGACAACAACCAGATTCATTTCTTCCCCGGCATAAGCTATGCTACTCGACAGCGCAGGAAGCACTTTGAAGGAGTTTGGTGACAGCTACAAGCACTGGAGATTCCACACTCCATGATCTTCCCCGCTCGACTTCAGCTGGTCTTCCAGAGCAAGGTGTATGTTTTTTCGGACCCGGTGGAGACGGGAAAGTGGACTGATTGTCAGCCGGTTGCTGCAGGATTGAGAACAGCAGACCAGGAGGACGAAGAGGAGCTTCTAAGCCCTACTTGACTTTCTTTTTGAGAAGACTAGGCCTCAGTATTTCTAATTAAAAATATGGTATTTTTCCTCTTTTGTTTGTCTCTGTCCTGGAACGGCTAGTTGCCCGGTTTGCTGCCAGAAACAACAGCTCATAACCACTAAACACAGTGTTTAAGGTAGGTGATTACCCAGCCTTATGTTTTTTACATCAAGTGTATTGCTCATTTAATAAGAATCAGAATCCTAGAAGTGTATTAAAAAGGGGTTGCATCTTCGTTGATTCGGGGCAAAGAGGGGAAAAGTTTCTTTAACGTTGCACAGATTTTGCTAATTTTAGCTTCTGCAGATACAAAGTTGATATTTTAACATTAAGCTTTTGACATGGCACCATTTCTTCCCCTTTTTAAGGGGATAATGGGATTTTTGGACTGGATTTGCTGGACAGTCCTTCTCATCGAGGTATTTTGGCCATGTGGCTCATGGAATTCCTATACAGTACCTATCAGGACATAACGTTGGTACTAATTGTTGTTTCCTCTGAATGTTGTACCACAATAGGGCACATGCATAATAACCCTGTATCTCAGAGATTAGTTTATCTCAGTGGTGTAATATGGCATTGGTCTGTGTGCTTTATGTATCATGATCTCCTATCATGTTTAAATAATAATAGATGAAAATAAAGGAAAAAAAAGTAACTAAATCATCCCATTCCAAGGCAAAAATATGAGACTTCAGAGGAGCAGACTTTGACAAGATGGCCAACAGAGTTAAGCTAGCCCTGGCAAGAAGAAATACAGGTGTGGGGATATGGGCAAAGCGGGCAGACATTAAGGATGCAATACCTGAAGCAACATCCCATTGTGTGAGGGAGAAAAGCAAGAGTACAAGAAGGAGGAAACCACTTTGGTTCTCAAAAACAGTAGCAGAAAAGATCAGAGCCAGAAAGTTAGCCTTCAGGAAATGTAAGGGAACGCAGGCGACGAAGATAGGGAGGCATATCAGACTTCTCTGATGGAAGCATGGAAGGCAGGCAGGCAAAGGCCCAAACCAAGGAAGCACTAGCACAAACAGTAAAAGAAGGGCAGAAGACTTTCTATAGATACATTAGTGAAAGAAGAGAGTCCAGAGGGGGTATTGCTAAGATCAGTGGGGATAAGGGGGAGTGTGTGGAGGAGGACCAAGGAAAAGCATCTATCCTAAATAGATACTTCTGCTCAGTATTTACTAAGGAGAAGGTAGGGCAGGGCCCTCAGCTCATCATTATGGACACAGGGGGGAGGGAGGTGTGCACAAGTCCCTTCACAAAAGAAAGGGTCCTACAAGAGCTCAATAAGCTCAGGGTGGACAAGGCAATGGGACCTGATGGCATACATCCCAGGGTACTAAAGGAGCTAAGGGTGGAACTAGCAGAGCCATTATCAGAACTGTTTAGTGAGTCTCTGAGCACAGGAGAGGTCCCAGAAGACTGGAGAAGGGCTTATGTGATCCCGCTGCACAAGAGTGGTAGCAGGAAGGAGGCAGGGAACTACAGACCAGTCAGTCTTACCTCAATAGTTGGCAAGATTATGGAGGCACTCCATAAGGATAGTGCAACACCTGGAATCCATAGGAGCACAGGATCCAAGACAGCATGGGTTTACAACAGGAAGATCCTGTCAAACTAATCTCATAGATTTCTTTGACTGGGTAGCCAGAGTGGTGGACCGGCGGGGTTGCAGTTGATGTCGCCTACTTTGACTTCAACAAAACTTTCGATACTGTTCCACATAGAAGATTGATTAGCTGAGTACGCTTGGGGTAGGTCAGAAGTTGGTCAACTGGGTGGCAAACTGGTTGGCGGGCAGAAAACAGAGAGTGGTGGTAAATGATATACAGTCAGAAGAGATGCAAGTTACAAGTGGGTTACCTCAGGGATCAGTTCTGAGGGCCAGTCCTCTTCAATATCTTCATCAGTGGCATTGCAGATAGACTGGAGGGTAAGGTTTGTCTGTTTGCAGATGACTCCCAAGATCTGCAACAGAGTAGATGATTCAGATGGGGTGGGCAGAATGGTAAGAGATCTGGATAAACTGGCAAAATGGTCGGAAGAGTGGCAACTGGGGTTTAACGCAAAGAAGTGCAAGATCATGCTCATAGGGAAGAGAAACCCAGAAGCCATCTATAGGTTGGGAGGGGAGTTGCTGGCAATCACAAGGGAAGAAAGAGACTTGGGCATCATCATCACAGATGACCTGAAATCATCCAAGCAGACCACTAAATCAGTAGGTAAGGCTAGAGGGATATTGGGGTGTATTAATAGCGTTATCACAAGTCATAAGAGGGCTGTAATTATCCCTCTTTACAAGACACTGGTTAGGCCCCATCTGGACTACTGCATGCAGTACTGGTGGCCACACCTGCACAAGGACATTAACAAAATAGAGGCAGTCCTGAGAAGGGCAACCAAAATGGTGCAGGGACTGCATCAGAAAACACGAGGACAGATTAACAGAGCTCAATATGTATACCCTAGAGCAAAGGAGGAAAATAGGTGATATGATCAAAACATTAAAACATCTTAAGAGCATTAACAAAGTGAAAGAGTCTAACATGTTTCAATATAAGAAAAATAGCAGGACAAGAGGACACAGCATGATATTAGAGGGAGGCTGATTAAGGAGTAATGTGAGGAAGTTCTTTTTCACAGAACGGTTGGTGGATGCATGGAACGGTCTACCTCAGGAATTGGTGGATATGAATACAGTGCAGGGCTTCAAACAGGCATGGGATAGGCATAAGGGAGCAATACAGATGAGTATGAATAGATAGGCCATTGACAGAGTAAAGGCCTACGGCACATTCGTAAGGTAGAAAAAAATGGGCAGACTGGATGGGCCTTGCGGTCCTTATCTGCTGTCAGCTTCTGTGTTACTGTCTATACGTGCTACTCCACAACAGCATTAAGTCTGTGTGTTGTTGCACCCCTATGATTCCTCTACTCACCCCATTTTTTCTTTTCTTTTTCCCCTTTTCCTTCCATCTAGCCTTTTTCCTTTCCTTTTTTTTCTTTCTTTTTTCTTTTCCTTTATTTCTGCTAAGCCGGTGTTCGCCCTGTTGCATCGTTCTAGCTTAATTCTCTATTATACGAGGGGGGAAGATAGGTTGTGTTTGGGGGGTTGGGGGATGGGGCGTTTTATTGTTGTTCTTTGGTTTGATTGTTCATGTTTGTTCATGGTTTCCTCTGGTGTTAGTGTTGTTTTGTAAAACCAATAAACTTTAAATTTTAAAGAAAGAATATTTACGCACTGTGTCATATATTCTAAAATGCACTAGTTTAATAATTTGTTCATTATTGCCTCTGCACTATCAGTGCCAAACACCTAAACAGCAAATACAAGCAGGCAACATTCAGCGTTCACAAATGCTTGTTGTTGTCTGAGCTCATGTAATCAGCCAGGTTTAATCACAAGCTTAAAACTTGGTATGTCACTTTAAGAATGTAATATTTAAGAACGTTCTTGCCCTCCTGGCTCCACCCCCTGACAACATGTCATGTGTTAGGATGCAAAGTGCTCCACCATGCTCTTTTTTGTATATTGCAGCTTCTGGCAGTTAAACTACTTTAGCAACTATTTTTGCAGTTCCTGATGTAGTTTTTCAGTACTTTGTATCTTAATCTGCTGGTTGCTATTATAGTATTTGGGCCTCAAGTGCAAGCTTTATGTCTCAAGTTATCAGGATTTTTTTCTGGTTTTGCACCTGCCGCTCCGACAGTGTGCGCACAGTCCTTGTGCTCCAGGAAGTCGGAAGCTTAATGGTGTTTTCTGCACGGCCCAACCACTGAATCTTTACGGCATTTGGTGTCTTTTGAGGTGCATTTCTCGACTACAGTGCTTTATTATTTACATTATTTATTATTTATTTACAGTATTATTTTTACTGTGCTTTTGTATTTTTTCATGTTGCAGCATACTTTTGTTTGTTAGTGTGCCATATAAGTTAGGGAACAAGCTCAGAGAGTTAAGTCTTTTATCAGTTGTCACGAAGCATACACACCTATAAAATGTTGTAAATGGAGTTTTGTGCAGATATCCTCCACAACTAGCATGTTTCAGCAGAAACCTACCTTAGTTCCGCTAGCACGTTTCAGCAGAGACATCTCTCAGCTGTTCTAGAATGAGTGAATCAGATATGGATCACGCTGATTCATAAGCAGGCATATTGGATACATTCTCATGTTTTGAATTGGTGGCGGCATCAGCCAGATGCCATTTAGGTACTGTTAACCTATCTTTGAATGCAGAACCAGTGCCTTCAGATGACGGGTTTGAAAGCCTTTTTTCAAAAATTTTAGAAGCTTAAATTTAAAGACATCATTACCTTTTTGTGACAGGATTGGGTAAGAGTCTGTCTGTCCCATTTGTTATGCAGAGAGTTAAAACATCTGGGTGTCTTCTTATTCTTGCTTTCCCCTCCTGTACCTCCCTGCCCACCCCCTGCTCCCTTAGCCTCCCTTCCCCTCCCTCTCATGTCAATCATAGGAAAACCTCTCACCATCTCCCAGCCAGGGTGTTAGTCATGCTACTACTCCTGTCAGGGAACATTCATCCAAACCCTGGCCCGGTTCCCAGGAGCTCCCCAACTCGCACCACAGGCCTATGCATGGTCTCCATGAATATCTGAAGCCTCCTAAAAAAGTTTGACTCACTACAATGCCTGGTCACATCAATTAAGCCTGATGTCATCACCCTGGTTGAGACTTGGCTGTCAAAATCCTCCCCTGACTCCCTAGTCTCCCTTCCTGGTTTCACCCTTTTCTGGTCCGACCGTGTTGGGAGACCGGGCGGCAGCTGCGCTATTGTCAAGGAATCTCTCCCGTGACTAGCCCTGCCCACTCCCATCCTTGACCTAGGCCCTGGCGCCACGCTGAAACTAACCCTGACCCTTTAAAGGGACCCCTTTATCTGACTACTGCACGTGTTCCCCCAGGGACCAAACGCAGGCCATTGCCTCTTACAGAATACCTTACCTCTCTACCTCCTTCCGCTGATCAAATTCTGGTGGGTGACTTAAATGTCAACTGGCTCAGCCCCTCCTCCTCCTCTACCCGAGACTCCTTTTCTGCAATAGACCTAACGCACCTAGTTACCCACCCTACCAGGACTAACCCCAAGAGAGGCTCCAGTACCCTGCTTGATGTGGTACTCACCAACCGCCCTAATCGGATCCCCAATGTACAAGTCCTCCCAGACTCTCTCAGCGATCACTCCCCCATTCTATTCCACTGGTCAGCCTCAGTCCCCAAACCCATAGCACAGTCCACATGCAGTGGCGTCTAATACCTGGTGGACTGATAAAACTTAAGGAACTTCTGTCCCAAATTGACTGGTCTCCTATACAGGCAACTCCTGACATTGACACAGCTCTTTCCTTCTTTACCCAAACTTTTAATAATGCCTGTGATATCTTTGCCCAAGTGTTGACCCGCCGTTCTAAAAGGAAGAATGCCCCCTGGGTTACCCCAGCTTTGATCCACCAGCTCAAACATAGGGACAACCTATGGCACCGTGCCATTGAGACTGGCCGGCCCAATGACAGGCGGTTATATGCTGCCGCCCGAAACAAGTGCACTGAGGCCATCAGAAAGGCCAAGTCTGAGCACTATCGGTCCTCACTCACTGCCTCATGGGGGAATCCCAGAACCTTCTGGGATAACATTAAACAGTTAAATGGGAGTGCACACTCCCCCCCACCCAGATCAACATTAATGGTGTGATCTCCTCAGACCCAGCCCTCATAGCCAACCACCTCAACACCTCATTCACTGACCTTAGCCCTATCCTCCCTACAAATTTTTTGGACCCTCCTCCCCCAGCACCTGCCGTAAATCTTTCTTGCCCTTATTTTCTCCTCCGCCATGTTTCTGCCCAAGAACTTAGGCCGCACCTTGTCACTGCCCTCAAGAGTAATAGTACAGGCAGTGACACCCTGGATCCGTGTATCCTACGGCTGGTCTTGGACACAGTCCTTACCCCGATCACATGCCTCATCAACCACTCTCTTTGCCTGGGGAAGGTTCCAACTGCCTGGAAAGTCGCCACTGTCACCCCTATCTTTAAAGGTGGTGATAGGACTGTGGCTGGAAACTATCGACCGATCTCCATTCTCTCTTCTCTCTCCAAGGCCTTGGAAAAAGTGGTGGCCTCTCAAATCTCTGACTACCTCTCCACCTACAATGTCCTTTGTCCTGAGCAGCATGGCTTCCGAGCGGGCCACAGTACCAACACAGCCCTCCTAGAGTTCTCCAACTTTCTCCTCCTCCTTAGACACTGGTTCTCTGGCTGGTGCTGTCTTCATTGACCTCTCGAAAGCTTTCGACACTGTCTCCCACCCCCTCCTTCTTGATGCCCTTAGTGTCTCCTGGTTTTGCTGCTGGGCCTATCTCCTGGTGCACCAGCTATCTGTCTGACCGCTCACAGGCGTGTAAAAATTAATGGGACCTACTCAGACATCTGTCCCATCTTTTCTGGGGTTCCCCAGGGCTCCATTCTGGGCCTTACTATTCTCCCTTTACCTTAACACCTTCACGCTCTTGCTCGGGAACATTCTATTGCTACGCTGATGATGCAGTCATCTTTGCCTCAAGTCGTAACCCTACTGCCCTCCAGGACTCGCTGCAGAAGTCCTTCACTGAAGCCGAGGGCTGGTTCAAGGAACATAGATTGGTGATAAATCTTAAAAAACAAAAACCATGTTCTTCACTCATCCCCAAAACAAGTCCTGCAACTTCAAACTCCTCATTCACTCTGGGTCCTCATTCCCACTTGAACAAGTTTGCTCCTATAAATACCTAGGGATCCATTTTGACCCTCCTCTCCTTCCATGGACACATCGCTGCCCTAGCCACTGCCACTAATATCCGATTGGGCATCTTACATCGGTATAAACACTGCCTCCCCGGAGGCTCTTGACTATGATCACCTCCTCTATCCTGTCCCTAGTGGACTATGGACTGCCGGTGTATGGTGCTGCTGATCAGACCGCACTCCATAAAATTGCTTTACTCTGAATAAGGCCTGCAGGTTAATTACTGGAGCACCTAGGATGACACACACCTGTCTACTGTATGCTAAAGCGCTGGTACTTGATCTCGATGAGCGCCTCAAATATCTTACCTGTACCCTTACAAAAAGACCCTCCTTGGGCTTTCCCCACCAGGATTGACCACCACGATCGCCCGCTCTGTCCCACTGGTTTATACTCGGACCTCTGGAAAACCTCTCTTGTTATCCCTAGAGCTAGGACCTCTCACGGCCAAGAGCCTTCAGCTTTAAGGCCCCCTCCTGGTTCAACACACTGCCCCCTCCATCTCTGAAGCTCCAACTATGTCGTTAGCTAAAACTTCATACGTAACCACCTTATTAACGCACCCGATGCTGTAACTGCCACTAGTCAAAGCCGTACTCAGTACTTATGACAAAAGCTTATTACTAAGCTGCTAAGGACGACATAACTCTGGTATTGTTTGCATCCATCCTACCTGTAGCAGCTTGTTTGTATCTATGTCTTAATTTTACTGTTATACTTATGTGTTGTACTGCTATACTGTGTATTTTGGTTTGTCTTACTGTGACAAGGTACCATTGTAAATGAGCCTATGGCTCAAAGGTTTTCCAAACTGCTGTTTAAATAAAATAAAATAAAAAAAAATAAATAAAAAAGCAAGGATCTGTTTTACTCCTTTCCTATTCTGCTACTTGTCTATCTCTTGCCTGTCTAATTGCGCAATAAACATTTGACTTGTAGCACCTCAGAACTGGACACTCTGATGGTCCCACAATTTCTCCCTCCTTTCACTTGCTGTTTCTAGTCTTTCTTTCTTCCTTTCCTTCTGTGTGGTTAAGGAAATGTAAGTGAGCCTTTATGTGAAGCTGGGATCCCTTGGTTTGCAGGTGTGTATGTTAAAAAGAATTACAGAAAGTTGTTTGAGGCTTGTTAGAAAACATAGCAAGCTGGAACACAGGGGGTTGGCCTTGAGGTGCATTTTGAGCTCCACAGGCTTGTTTCCAGAGTTGTCAGCAAGTGGTTGGCCCTGGGACAGGATGTCTTGGTTGGTTGCACCTGTTAGGACTGATGTGCATTTCAGGCTGCTCACATGAAGGAAATTGACAGGGTCTTGATGCATTTTGCCAAACACAGGTGGTGTGATTTGTAGGAATGAGATACAGGGTTTGGCACCCAAGAACATCTTATAAAAGAGAACAATATTTGTTTAGTGAGGGGGAGGGAGAGAGAGAGAGAGATTGAAATGTAGGTTTAGAGATGCTCTCAGATGAAGGACTTTGTTTTGTTTGAACTGCCTATGTAAGAGTGTGACAGGGTTGAATAAATCCCTGTCCCATTTGTTATGCAGAAAGAGTTTAAGTGCAAGGGTCTGTTCTAGCCTCTCTTTTTCTGTCTCTTCACTCTCTGGTTGTGCAACCAAATTTTCTTGTGAGACCTAGGAACTGATCACTCCGACGATTTTGCAATTCTCCGCCTCTCGCTATCTCTCTGACTTCCCTTGCTATTTCTGTCTTTTCTTACCCCTTGCATATCTGGGTATAAAAATATATGTGAATCTTTATGTGGAAATGTCACTGATACTGAGATCCTTTTGTTTAAAACTGTATACTGTATAGTTATACTGTTGAAATGATTTCAGAAAGCCATTTGGAACTGGAGGGGTTAACCTGAGATGATGGTTTGCAAATCTGCAGAGCTGTCAACAAGAGGTCAGTTCTGGGTCACTATGTTCTTTTTGCTACACCTGCATCGAAACTGACAAGAACATTCTGTAAACTTACAAGAACATTCTGTGATAAGCAGACTTTCTTAACGAGTTCCCAGACAAAGACTTATAAAAAGAGCAGTAATGATCTTCCTAGACTAAAAGTTTCCACCACTCATTAACACTACTGGGACTACACCGGAGTCGCTAGGACCCAGCGGAAGCCAAAAATCTTTAGGAGGGCTGGCACAGAGATGGGACTGCACATGCGTGGCACCGTGAGATTGGCTTGCGCCATATAGGCTATCTCGGCGTCAACCCTCTAACCTCCCCAGTTCCTTTTTTTCCACCGTTGAGTGTGCTTCAGGGACAATGATGCTCGCCTGCCGGGAGTCAAATCTTCATGTCTATATGACAGCAGCTTTAGTTGTTCAGTATTTGATTTTGTTAGTGTATTTCGTGTATTAGTAGTTTTATTTTAAAAAAAAATAATAATAATATTGTAGGAAAGGAGTCTTCTTCAGCCCACCATCAACTGAGTTGACTATGAACAGTGCCGGTGAAGGTAGGGAGAGTTTGTTTGAAAGCCGTTTTGGCAGCAGGACTGGGTCCAGTCCGCCATCCTCTTCACAGGGGGGTGGGTCTGACCACAGGCAGTCCGGTGCTCGGGAGGAAGGGCGGTCCTCCAGAAAGTACAAAAAGAAGCGGGCCCGTTCCTGGTCGAGGGCTCAGCACCGCCCGGCCTCGAGCTCTTCCTCCTCCCACCGGTCGAAGGAGAAGCGGTACCACTTGAGGTCACCCTCTGGTACGTCTGCGCAGGGGTGTTAGCAGGGGACGGTAGGCTGACCCCAGCCCTGTCAGGGTCACCTGCGGCCTCGGTCCCTTGAAGCCACGGTCCTTGACTCCAGGGTCCTTCCGTGCCCCCTAGGAGGTCTTCCAGTGAGCAATTTCATCATTGGGCTGCTCTTATGGAGCAGTGGGTTCAGCGGCTGTCCCAACTGCCCTTGCCTGCGGACTTGGTCCCAGGGTCTTTGGGCCTGGGCGCCGTCGGTGGAGTGATTGGGTCAGCTTGATTGTGTAACACCTTCTTTGGTGCTGTCGAAGCCGCTCCCTTGTGCCTTTCCCCCTTCCATGGCTGCAGCGCATGGGCCGGCACAGGTACTGCATTTGTCTCCTACTTCTCTTCATACTTTCAGGTCTCCAGTGGTGTTGCAACCTTCGGGTGTCTCGGTGTTGAGCTTGGGGACCCCGGGTGCCCATTCGCCAGCTGTGGCACCGCAAGCGGCTCCGGCTATGGTGCTGGTACCACATGCAGTGCTGGTGCCAGTTCCATCTCGGGTTCCAGGGTTCTTGACTCCAATTCTGGGAGTGGCACCTCTGGTTCTTCTTCCTTCTTTTCCTACCTGTACTATCCCTTCTTGGGTAGAGGGAGACCATGATGAGTCTGATCCTGATCTACACCTGACAGAGGATGTGGGTGAAGACTCGTTTTATGGGGTGGAAAGTTAAAACCTCTACTTCAGCTGAGCCTGTGGTTGAAGACCTCTCATTTAAATCTCTGCTGATGAATATGAATTCCACTGTGGCTCTCCAGTCTGCTGAGGTGGACGCTGGGAAGCTTTTGCACCTACAATATCTGCATGTTCCTGAAATTCCTGTGGAGCTGACACCACCGGTGCAACCCTCTTTTGAGACTCTTTCACAAGTGGTATGGGACAGAACCGGTGCAGATTCCTTCTATGACTAAGTCTATAGATAGGAAGTATGTTCCCCCTAAGGACAGGTCAGTCCTTGCTTCTCAAGCCTTGGCAGATGCCCTAGTGGTTCTGGTGGAAAACAACAAAGCCGTGCTCCCCCAGGAGTTCATGAAGCATCCAGTAAATAAAGAGTCTCATAAAATAGACACTCTGGGGAAGCGAGTGTTTGCTGCTGCTACCTTGGGCATGCATATTGCTAGTTACCAGGGCCATTTCTCTCAGTATGAGTATACCCTCTGGCATTCACTCAAAGAGACGGTCAAAGCTCTCCCGGAATCGGACACTAACTCTGAGTTTTTTCAGACCATTACCAGAGGCATTAAGTCCAACAATCAGCAACTTAAAGCTGCTATGGATGCCTTTGACACTGCCTCAAGAGCAGCAGTGGCCGGGATGTGTACCCGGCGACACTCCTGGCTAAGGACTTCAGGCTTCACTAATGATGCTCATCAGAGAGTCATGAATTTCCCCTTTGATGGTGTTTATCTGCTTGGCCCACAAATGGAGCAGGCACTGGAGGCCACTCAGAAAACCAGGATTGCTGTTAAAACCGCCAGAGCGGTCCCTGCCACTCCTCAGCGGGGTGGAAACTGCCTACAGTTTCATACCGGTAGTACTTTCGAGGTAAAGGCCAAGGAACTTTCAACAAAAAACAAACCCCTCAGCCACAGAAGAAAGCACAGCAGAAGGCAAAGGCCCTGAAAGCGCCCAGTGCCACCCTCTGAAGATCCGGCCCATGTCCCATCTCAGCTGCCCAAGGGGGACTCTACTTCGGTGGTAGAGGGACATCTGACTCAATTTTACAGCCAGTTGAAATCCATCACAATGGATAAATGAGTCCTCAGGATAATTTGAGAGGGATAGTCTCTCAGTTTCTCAGAGACCCCCTGGATCATACACCTAGGCGTCAGCTCAAGCTGTCAGCCTCTCAGTCAGACCTCTTTGCTTCTGAGAATCAGGGCCTTCTGAACAACAGGGCAATAGAAGTGGTTCCACTAGCAGACCGGAATGCAGGTTTCTACTTTCTAGTTCCAAAGAAAACAGGTGGTATGTGCCCTATTGAGGACCTAAGGAAGTTAAACAAATACCTTTTCAAAGAAAAATTCAAGATGGTCTTGCTGGGAACACTATTGCCTCCCTTTCATCTCAACAACTAGTTGGCATCTCTTGACATGCAGGACACTTGCCAACACATTCCAGTGCACCCAAGCCACCACAAATACCTACGTTTTGTGGCCCTGGGTCAGCACTATCAGTTCAGAGTCCTGCCTTTTGGGCTGTCCTCGGCACCACAAGTCTTTACAAAGTGCTTTGCGGTACCTGAACGATTGGCTTTTAGCTAGCCCTTCCAGACGGGACACAGGAAGCGGTTTCCACAGCTTCAAAGTTCCTCACATCCATGGGAGTTCTACTGAACCTGGAAAAATCGCAGCTTCAGCCCTTCCAACAACTTCTCTTCATAGGAGTTCTTCTGAACACCTCCAGAGCAAGAGCCTTCCTTCCAGAGGACAGGAGAAATGACATTCTCCAGATGGCTCACTTCATCAAGAACAACTCGGTTCGCTCTCTCTCGATGCAGAGGATGCTGGGTTTCATGACGTCGTTCACATTCACGGTTCCCTTAGACCGCTTGCACTTGAGAACCACACAGTGGATGTTCAGCACTCGGTGGTTTCCAACCACACACTCGTAATCCTTCCACATCAAGGTGACAGAGCCTCTAATGAGGTTGCTCACCTGGTGGTCTCAGGAGGGCAACCTTCTACAGGGTTTTCCCCTTTGCCCCAATGGAGACACAGATCACCATCACCACAGATGTATCTCTGACTGGTTGGGGAGCTCACTGTCAGGACCTTGACACCCGGGGCCTGTGGAGCCAGGAGGAGTCCCATCTGCACATAAATGTCCTGGAGATGAGAACTGTCCTGTATGCCGTCCGAGCTCTGAAGGATGTCCTCTGTCACAAAGTAATACTCTTTCAGATGAACAATAAGGCGGTGATGTACTACATCAACAAGCAGGGTGGAGAGCACTCTTATCCTCTGTGAAGAAAGGCCATGAGAGTCTGGGAGTGGTATTTCAAGCGCGAAGCCCTGATCCATGCAGTCTTCCTGCCAGGAATCCAGAACGATCTGGCGGACCGACTTAGCAGAACGGAGGGTAGATCCACATATATGGTCTCTCAACTCGGACATTGTGCGATTGTTATTTGAAGAGTGGGGCAGTCTGGACGTGGACCTTTTTGCGTCCCCACTCAACACAAAACTGCCTGTATTCTGTTCCAGAAATCCCGAAGCTGGTGCTTTCTGTCAAGATGCATTTAGACTGCGGTGAACAAGACGCTTTCTGTACGCATTTCCTTCTCTTCCCTTAATTCAGAGGGTGCTGCTCAAATTAGAGGCACAGGGGGCAGCATGATTTTCATCACTCCATATTGGCTATGTCAGATATGGTTTCCATTGATCAACAGATTGTCGGAAGTCCCTCCGAGGCAACTTCCCCTACAGATGGACCACCTGACACAAGGTCCGGTGGTCCATCCCAACATGCGATTCCTTCATCTCCATGCCTGGCTCCTGAAGAGATAGAAGTGGGTAGTTTTAACATCTCTCAGAGAATCTTAGAAATCCTCTTAGCCATGCATAAGCCATCCACTAGGAAGACTTACATAGCAAAATGGAAGCGATTTTCCATTTGGTGCGCAAAGTCCGCCCTGGACACCTTTGTTTGCTCACCAAGTAAGGTGTTGGAGTACCTCCTAGACCTGTTGAATGTAAGGCTACAATACTCGACAGTAAAGGTGCACGTCTGCGCAATTTCTGCTTATTACAAGCCAGTACAGAATATGTTGGTGGCTCAGTTGCCCCTAGTCAAGAGATTCCTTAAAGGTATACTGTACACCAGGCCACCAGTCAGGAGACCGGTGGCTGCATCGGATATCAGTCTTGTGCTAGACATGCTGACCCGTAAACCTTTTGAGCCTCTAGCAACCTGCGACTTAAAGTTCCTGACCTGGAAGGCAGCCTTCCTAGTGGCCATTACTTCCGCTCGCAGGGTCTCTGAAATACATGCCCTGGTCGCAGAACCCCCTTACACAGTATTTCATAAAGACAAGGTAGTTCTGAGAACTCACCCTAAATTCCTGCCCAAAGCGGTCTTGGAATTTCACCTTAAACAGCCCTTGGTCCTTCCGACCTACTTTGCAAATTTCCAGAATGAAGGAGAACGAACCCTTCACTCTCTGGATGTCAAAAGGGTTTTGCGATTCTACATTGACAGAACAAAAAAAGATTTGCAAATCCAAACAACTTTTTGTATTGTTCAGCATGGCCTGGCTGGGTCAACCTGTGGCCATCAGGTGCATTTCAGCATGGTTAGTAGCGTGTCTTCGCCATTGCTACTCGATTGCACAGGTCAAGCTAGAAGGTTGAGTGTATGCCCACTCTACCAGAGCAGTCGCGGCATCCCTGGCGGTCATTCGGAACATTTGCAATGCGGCCACTTGGAGCTCTGTGCACACTTTCGTGAAGCAGTATGCACTGGATATCCATGCCAGGCAGCATCCTTCTTTTGGCAGGACAATCCTTACTGGACTTCTGTCCTCAGTGAGTTCCTTTTTCCTGCCACCCGGCTCGGGGGGATTGTTTACTGCTCGGTACTGTCCCACTAGTGTGAATGAGTGGTGGAGACTTTTAGTCCAGGAAGATATGAAAATTACATAACAACCGTAATTCTTGATCTTCCTGGACGAAGTCTCCACCACTTATTCATACGCCCTCCCACCATCCCCTGAGCTCACTTATCCTGTTTCTGGTCTTCCCTGTCTCATTGGCTGGGCTGTGAAGACACTGTTGAGTTGACTCTTCTTACACGGGTCATACGGACTATTTTATGTCCAGGTTAGGTTAGTTTCCTAGTTTAGTTTATGCTGTACCTCCTCGGTAAAAAAGGTACTGAGGCAGTTGGAGGGTCAATGCCGAGATAGCCTATACGGCCGCGACCAGTCTAAACGTACCCGCATTATCACCGGTCCTTATCTGGCGTCGGCCCTCCTTAAGATTTTTGGCTCCCGCTGGGTGCTAGCGCCGCCAGCATAGTCCCACTAGTGTGAATGAGTGGTGAAGATTTTGTTCAAGAAGATCAAGAATTACAGGAGGTACATAATTTTCATTTTTTGCTAGAGAGACAAGGAGAGTGAGAGACTGCGAGACTGAAACTTGGAATTAAGAGACACCCTCAGAAGAAGGACATCGTTTTCTCTGTTTGTACTGCTTTTGTAAATAGTTATACTGAATAATTTTTATTTTTTATTTTGCTGTTATTGAGAAAAAGAGAATGTTATTTGCAAATTTTGAAACTGCTCCTGGTTTTCCTGTGTTTCCTGATCTGTGCCTCGATGACAAAGAGCTATCCCGCACAATTTCACTTTTTTATTTTATTGTTATTGTTAATAATAAAATGCTACTTGTGAATTGTTATTGATAATAATAAAATGCTACTTGTGAGTTTTATGACTTCTCCTGGTTTTCCCGTGCTTCCACGACACTTAATGTTGGAAGTGGGATTTGCACCGTGCATACTTTCCATTGGGAGTTGTGTGCATGGTACCAGGAAAGCATAAAAGAAAGGTGTGGATCCTGCAACAGCAAGCCCAGAAGGGATTACCAGAAGAATGACAACCAAACTAGAAGCAGAAACTAAAGTCCAAACTGAGACTGCACAGCCGGGACCAGTGATAGGAAAAGATGAACAGGCAGGGACAGAACATGAAAGCATGTCAGCCTTCAAATGGTGGGCTGTTCAACAAAGAGAGATGGAGAAGCAGAGAAAAGAAGAGACGCAGTGACAAGCTTAGCAGACAAAAGAGATGCAGTGATGGCTGGATGCCTTGCAAGCTATCAAAGCTGCAGGATCTGGTACAACTCTAGCAGATCAACAAAACGCAATCAACTGAAAAGACAATAAGCTTAGAAAGCTGTGTCCCTCAGATAATATTGAAGCATACCTGACAACTTTTGAAAGGGTTGCTGGAGCTTGCCAGTGGCCAGAACAGCAATGGGCAATCATGCTGGTACATTATCTGACAGGTAAAGCCCAATTTGCCTATAGCAATATGGACACTGTGTAGTCAGAAAACTATGACCTAGTGAACAGAGAAATCCTTAAAAGATATGAGATCTCAGGAGAGACATGCAGGCAGAGATTCCAGTCCCTGAATTACCACTCAAGTCAACAGTCCTCAAGAAGCCTTTGCTTGCCTCAGAGAACTCCTCATCAAAAGGCTTCAACCAAAGGGCAAAACAGTCTCTCAGATTATTGGCATACATGCAATGGAGGAATTCATCAACATCCAGCCCAAAGATGTGCAACTCTGGCTCACAGATGTGCAGCTCTGGGTAAAAGAACACTGACCAGAAACTGAGGAAAAGGCTATTTCTTTAGTGGAGGACTGTCAGATGGTCAGACAGACACCGCAGCAGGGAAGTAACAGGCAACAAATTCTAAGAATCTGTTTTTGCCAGTGTAATTCCAGATCAGACAAGGACTCTGATGTGGGTAACAAATCTGCACCCAAAGACTATTTGCAGTAACTGTAATAAGCCAGGCCATATTGCAAGAAACTGCCATAAAACTAAGGAGGGTAACATTGGAGCACATTTGGCCTGACCAGATTGTGGGCATGTATTTAACAAATGTCAAGAAGGGGGATAAGACCGTGAAGGGACTTATAAGCCATGTTTACACGGCAGTAGTCCTACAAATTAAATACCGCAACAGCGCGGTCCTGTCCACTTGCCACCCGCATCCCGTCTGCCTACATGGCCCCTCTCTGCACCGCTGCAGTCAGTGCTGGTGAGGGGCCATGCATTGAGGGGAGCCAACCATCTGCTGGCAGATGGAATGATTCTTGACACCACATGCAGTTCACACACTGCCGCCGAGCCGCTGTAAGCCACTCGCTCCTCTTGGCACTCCAGTTTGCCAGAGAATCTGGGAGCATCTTAGCGAGCGGCTTACCCCAATTGGGTACATGTCCACACAGTCACATTTGTACTGGAGCAACCCAAGTACACGGGTTACTCCAGTGCAGATGTGACCGTGTAAAACAGGGCTATAGATTCTGGAAGCGAACAGACCACGGTGCATGCTGAAGTTCCAGGAAAAGACTGTGCAGAAGGACCAGGTACTGGGGTCATCTTCATCTAGGGGCCACTTGATACTATCCCAGCACCCAAGTGACTCTGAATGTTAATGGGGTATTGCACCAAATGAAAGTGAGGGTTGTACCTAAGTTACTTATACCTGTAACTGTTGGAAATAAATTTCCAGGATTTGCAAAGTTAATCACGGAGGGAGTAAATCCTGCTGTGTAAGCAACTGTGACAAGAGCACATGCAGGGAAAATCTCAGACGTTGAGGACTCTTTTCCTTTTGGTGCCTTTGATACATACTTGTTTGAGCACAGCTCTAAGATCCAAAAGTCCAGGGAAAAAAGAAGATGCCTGAAAAAAACAGTGACAGCAAAAGACTGTTGGACCTAAGGGCTTGATGTAGGAATATGTGGAAACTAAACTAATTGATTATGATTTTGTTTCTGAACAAACTAACCATGTGTCTGTCCAAGGTTAGTTTAAGTGGTGAGGGGTGGGACAAAAACAGGGTGTACCCATGTATAAAAAAAGTAATGGGCTACAGTGCGCAATTTGGGTTAATCCCCAGACACAGGAACAGATAGAACAATTGGTCATACCAGAGAAGTATGGAACTTAAGTTGTTAGAGTTAGCACATGATAGTCCTGTGGCTGGTCACTCGGTGAGGGACCGCACCCTTACTAACCTTTTGTGCAGATTTTACTAGCCTTGGATTTATGAGAATGTTGCTACCTATTGTGGTTCTTGTGCTGAATGTCAGAAAGTAGCCCCAGTAACCAAAAAAGACAAGGTACCCCTGCTGGCCCTAGCCTTGATAGATGTGCCTTTTGAGAGAATTGCAATGGATGTGGTTGGCCCCTTAGACAAAAGTTAAAAGGGTAATGGATTCATTTTGGTAGTATGTGACTATGCTACTTGATACTCAGAGGCAGTTCTAATACATATTGTCACAGCCCCAAAAGTGGCAGCAGAACTTGCCAAAATTAGAGATTATTACAGATCAGGGTAGTAATTTTGATGCTACATTACTGAAGGAACTGTATGGACTACCAGGCATCACTGCCATAAGGACCTCCCCTTATCACCCTCAGACAGATGGCCTGGTTGAGCATTTTAATCAAATCCTAAAATGCATGTTAAGGTTTGTGAAAAGTGAAGGGAAAATTTGAACAAATACTTACCTTATCTTCTCTATGCTTGCGTAAAAGTGCCACGAGCATCAACAGGTTTTTCACCCTTTGAAATCTTGTATTGTAGACAACCCAGAGGGCCACTAGATGTAATAAAAGAAAAATGGGAAGATAACCCCCGTGTAAGATGGTAATAAATTACCTTTCTCAGGTTCTTGGTGGAACAGCACAGGGGAAGAGACAACAGACAAGTGGTACTCATGTAATAAATGAAATTTATTACAGGCAAATGATACAGGCTTACTACTAACAGTAAAAACACTGGGAGAACGTCCAGTTTTCCTTACCTAGGTAAATGCAGTCTCTCGCCTCAGAGAAGCTACGTGCTACACAGGGTCTTATGCCCCGATAATCAGTATATAGTATATAATTGGCCAAAAACAGGTGGCCTGAGTAACTGTCCTAACTAACATAAGAAGTTGCTTAGCTTGCATAGATAGTAACACAGTGGGCTCTCTGTAAGTCCCAAGGTCAGTTGCAATTACAGTGATGCACAAGCAATAAAGGTGGCACTGTTGCCTTACATATGAGGATGCAGTAAAAACAGAGTGAAAAGCATCTCTCAGGGCTAAGATATATTGGTAAAACATAATGGAACATAACATGCAATAGTAAAATACAGTAGAACACAGATCCTGACACTTATGCTTATTTAGAAAATGGGTTGGGAAAATCCCTAAATCTGATTGGCTTAGGCAACCAGCTACCCGGGCCGGTATCTGGCAACAGAGACCGGAAAATAATGAGACGCAGTCTCTGTTGTCTGATTACATTCCAAATGCTTGTGCCAATAGAACTTTCAATTAAAAAACACTGCCATCTTTTAAATCTACGATTGGCGAGAACGCCCGTCATCAGCAGAATCGCTGTCTTTCCCATAACTTGATTGCTCCAGGTGACTAATCCCCCAACAACATAAAAAATATAAATAAAATTATTTTATTGAAAAAACGAGGTTCGGTTTTCCAGCAGCCCGTTTCAAACTTTCAACCGCGCGGGTCTTCTTTTTAAAAAAGCACCAGCACAGTCGCATGCTCAGCACCGTTACCACGTACCGTAACTTTCTTCCAGACATGCCCTACCCCCTCCACACTTGCTGCAGAAAAAAAAAACTGACTGAACAGCACAAGTCCTAGCACGATAGGGCACAGGAGTGTCATTAATCACAGAGTCTCAGTAATCCATTTTTATTTTACACAGCCCAGTTTATTACTGTACAAGCTGCAGCTGGCGGGGAGAGAGAGAGACAGCACTTTTATAATTTTCCGTGGCTCTCTCCGTGTAGACACTAGTTAGGGCTTCAGTGTGAGTTCCAGAAGACAGCTCAGGGACTCTTTCTGGTGGTGGGAAAGAGAGAGAGAGACTGCAGTATTAGTTTTCCTTTTGAAACAAAGCAGCATCTCTCTCTCTCTGAGTAGACCTGCAGTAAAGGCTTCAGTGTGAGCTCTGGGACACAGTTACGGACTGATTATGGGTGGGGCGGGGGGAGGAGAGAGCCTTTTTACCAATTTCCCAGCCGCCTCTCTCTCCTTTTACAGTATGCCGTAATTAAGTTATTTTTTTCCTGTGATGTGCCGAGAAATTGTCCTCTTTTCTCCGTGAAAAAATACAGCCCTACATATAACAGACAATAAAAATGAAGCAAATGACTTACATAGCAAAACGCTATTGTGGATCACGCTGAACTAATGAAACGCTATTTAAGCTGAAGTCTCACAAACAAACTTCTGTTGCCAGTATATGGGGGTGGCATGAACAAAAAATGGTATAGAAAAGCAAAGGTGCCTCATCTTAACAGGTTGGGGAAGGGGTGCTTTCTAGTCATTCTGATCCAGGTGGAGGAACTATTTTATCTCAAAACTTACATTGAACTATTTTATTAACAGTTTTTTATTGATCTTTTTTTTTTACAGTGCCCATTTTTCTAAGCACAATAATACCCTCCAGGGGTGAGCGGTATGTGCTGTAGCGGATCTTCAGGGCTATAAGGCCCTCCTCCGCCTGCGGCATCGGGCCTCATTACGCCCCTGGGCGGTCCGGTATAGCACAATACCGCCCACCCTGTTTGGTATTATTGCTTACACAGCAGGGATTGACAAATTTTAAAATCTCATGCTAGTCCAGGACAAGTGGCCTTGAAAAAATGGTAGTCCTCGAGTTCAGAGTGGTAGTCCAGTATATTTCAATTGAAATATTCAACTGACTTAACAGAAATAAGTTAAATGGTGTGGCTGTGTGGCAGTGCTTATATATTGTACTATTATTTCATAGGATGGATGGAGAGATGTAGAAGAACTTCATAAATTAGGAAAACAATATTTTCATATATTTTTTGTTAATACAGGCTAGGTAGTAGTACAGGCCGGACACTAAGGCACCCCAGGCAGAAGTCTGTATTAGAAGAGATTGGAGAAATGTTACAGAATTAGTTAAGGACAAGCCAAACCAGCTAGGCCATTGGTTGAGAAGAACATGAAATGGTGATTAAGGGCTAGGCCAGGAAGAAGATGATGGGGCACTGGGAGCAGGAGTACTAGCATCAAGAAGATCACCAGCAGCAGAAGCAGCTAAACCAGAAGATGATGTATCAGCAGCAACAGCATGCCCACGAACATGTCGAGTGCCTGGACCAGAGAGCAGCCAGTGGTTAATTGCTGGATCCGGATCAAAGTCATGCAGTTCAGACCTTCTACTGCTATCTGCAGGAGAGACTGTAGTGAATCCTCAGCCAGCCTTGTCCTGATTTTTGTTTTGATTAGGTTCTGAACAGAAAAAACTCTCTCACATTTTGCAGTCGATACACTCATTGCCATGAGTATTTCAACTAGGTCAAGAATGTGTATAATCTGGGGTGGTTTTTCTTTTAGTAATCTGGTATATACTTGCAAATAGGGTTTATTAATGGCAGATTTCAATATTGTTTTAAATGCAGCATACTCTGACTTTATATGTTCCTGCTGCTCCTCCGTGAAAAAGTGAAAATATTCTGCCAGGTTTGCAAGTTCAGAGGTCCCAAACACCGCTAGTTGGTCTCTTGGCAGATCAAACTGCTTAAAATCTAAGCAGTTGAACCATATGAGAGGCACCTCTGAGAAATTTTTTAATCTGATGTCAATATACATTATTGCTGCATCTATTAAAGTCTGCAGTTGTCCATCTGTCACAAAATTGATTTCTGGGCAGTTGCCTCTGAATGGGAAATGAACAGTCTTCTCCTCCCCTCCCCTCTTTGTCACGACATATTCCATACATTTCTGTTCTGGTTTGTAATGGCTGAGGAAAGCTGCCATGTATTGCCCTGGCATGGTTTTCAGTTCCATAAGCTGGAGTAGGCAGGTCTCAACAAGCTGTGGAACTTCCAGTATTACTATGTCATCTCGTTGAAACTGCAGTGACAGGTTTTTAGTATTGGCAGAAATCTTGCAGTATATGGATAGCTTTTACAAACTGCACACTCTGTGTTTCTTTTAAGAGGCCCTTTGTTTTTGAACTTTCATCACCACCAGCAGTCAAAGATGCATGTAGGTGTTGTACAATAGTAGGTAGGTTAACCTGAACTGCATGTACCGAACGTGACCTACTGGCAAGCCATCTCACTTGTTTAATTGCAGTAAAGTGCGCCAGATCAGTATCCATCACGTTTGCAATTTCTTGGAGCGCTCTCATTTTTTTGGGACTATAGTGATAAAATTTAAATATTCCCCTGAGAGTACTTTCCAGCTTTGATACAAATGGATTTTTTTTTTAACACATCGAGAACTGCCAGCTCTAGCTTATGGGCAACGCAGTGCATCGCAATTATTTCAGGACGGCAGTGTTCCCGCAACTTTGCTATGGTTCCTCCTCTTCGCCCATCATGACACTGGCCCCATCAAAATTTGCTGAAATAAGAAGAGGTCCTGGATTGTTAACATTTTGTGTTACTGAGAGGAAGATTTACTGACTCAATGCAGTTGATATTGCATGGAATACACCTTCTGCATGTGCATGTTCCAGTGGCACAGCTTGGATAAGCAATATATGCACCTGTTTTGAATTAGGTTCAACAAACCTTAAGAAAACATTTTCCCACTCAGTTATACTGTAATCAGTACTACCATCAGCAAGAACTATCACATACTTAACATTAGCAAGAGTCTGCATCTGGGTTCTGGATATAACTGCTGAAATAGCACTGCAAAAGTCCCTGGCTCGCTTATCGTTAGTATAATTAGAACCTAGCTTAATGCCATTTTTTCCTGTAATTCACAGAGCCACCCATGTCTGAGAACGGCAAGATTTTTGGCTATGGAATACGCTGTGTTAAACAGGCGCCTCATCTTTGCTTTTGTGGCCTCTTCCAACTGTGCAAAGGCTTGGTAAAGTGGTGACTCACTAATCTCACAACATACTGCTCGTTGGCACTTTCCAGAATTTGTTGGTTCTGGCATAGCACATGTGGATTTGATTTTTCGTAGTGACTCAATGCTAAAGTTGTTAGAGCCTGTGGCAAAGACATTTGTTTTTTGAAAATGCTGGAGTTGCAATAGTGGGCCACTTTTCACATAGTGTGCAGTACATAAGCCCTTTTATCATCGTGATCTCAACCATTTATAAGTGGACAACCAATGACACTGAAATAGTCTGGCCCTTTTTCTTGGTCATATTTCTTGTCTCTACTACTCCAACTGCCACCTCATTATCAAGCAGTAAACTATGTTTCTTAGCAAGTGACACAGGGGCTTTTTGAGATAAGGCTACTACGGCTTCTCTGTTTACATCAAGTACCTGGTCAGTAGTTATATCCAGAACCACAGATGCAGATTCAGTTTCATGACTTTTATCTGTGGAAGTAGTACCAGACTGTGTGTGTCTCGTAAAAGATGGTGCTGCTGCTGACCAGAGAGTCAAGAGACTTTGTTGTTTGGCTTTGTTCATCTGCATATTGTCCATATAAATTTGGTGGTCACTTTTTTTTTTAAAGACTAATGGAACCAATAATAATAAACTTATTTTAAACCCTGGTGTCTATGTGTACTTTTTTCACTGGTGGTTAGTGTGGGCTCATCATGGGCTGGGTCACCAGGGGACAGATATATGCTTTTTTTTCTACACTGGAAGTTGTCTTGTCCTGTAACAAGTCAGGCAGCTGGCTGCAGAACACTCTCCCACAGTCACTCACTCTCCTCTCTCCCAGCACAGCCTCCCCGAGTTAAGCTCCCTTATTTTATTTTACCGTTAGTTACACTTGTCTTATATATATTTTTTACTATATTTCTTTTTGTTTCTTGGGTACTTCAAGCCAAAAGCCAGCCAACCTGCTGCAGGACACTGGGTCCTTCACTCCTTTTCACAAAATCTCTCTCTCCCAACAGCCCAACCAAGCCAGTTTGAGTTATAGGCTTATTTCTTCTAAGTTCTTATCTTTTTTTTTTTTTTTACTAACTTTCTCAAGTCAGTCCTTTCCTTCGCCCTGCCTCTCTCCAAGCTCCTCCTTCACTCCTTTACACACAATCTCTATATCTGCGCTCTCCTCTCCTCTCCCAAGAGCCCACCAGCCTCTTCTTTCTTTTTTTTCTTTAGCTAAACTGCTGTTTTTACTGGTGGGCAACACAAAGCTCCCCGCCCACAGTAGTAGTCCCTTGCCCTTGCTTTCTTTCTTTTTATTTTCTGTAGTCAGTGACACTTTACGCTGCTGCTAGTTCTCAGTTGTCTTCTTCCACCCTACTACACAGACAGCAAACAGTACCAGACTGTCCCCCCTCCCAAGTTTCTGTTTTGTTTCCTTTTGTCAATTTTTTTTTTTTACTTAGTTGTTTAACCAGGTATAGCACACTAAGCTGAAAGCTTTTTACAGGAGTGACCTGGGAGCACAAGGAGGTTAAGTGACTTGCTCAGGCAGTATGCAAGTGGAAGCTGTGGGATTCAAACCCAGGTCTGGTCTGCTGGATGTCACCAGATTTGCAGCTCAGAGCCTTAGACCACTGCACTATACTGCTTACTTAATTTATTTTATATGCTCCTAGTCCTTAGTTTGCTTTCACCCTGTTATGCCCAGTTCTGTGACAAGCCCAACCTAACCCTTCTCAATATTTTATTTACCCTGCCTGCAGTGCACACTCCTTATTTACTCAGATTACTCTCTTAATTAATTTTGCACTTTTGGCAAAACTGGCACGGCACAGGGCAGGTAAATTTGCTTGTCTGCTGTTATCAGTGCTCAGCCACGTTGTCCCCTCTCCTTAGTCCTCCTAGCTCCTGCCTTCCTCCTCCCCGCTCTTCACTCTCACCAACCCTCCCTCCTTAATTCAGTTTATATAATATTTGTTTTCCCGAGTAGTCCACTCCACACACACAAAGTAAGGCAGCACTGGTTGCACTCGCAGTCCCCACTCCCCGATATCCACAGCAACGGACTGTATCCTCTAGTCAGTAATGAGGGGCTCTAACGGAATGCATGTCTTTACTCTCGTCTCCACTACGCGCCAAATCACCACCGCAGCCAATGGGCATTCTTTACAGTTTAAGATTGTTTTCCTCATTTGGCCCCACGCCTGCCAGTCTGACAGCTTGCTCCTCCTCTGTTTTCCTCCAATGAGACGCTGCTCACGCTCACACTCGCTCGCTCCTGACTCTGAGGCAGGCTCGTTCCCGACCAGTAGGTGCACTGCTCAGTAGGTCAGATGAGCACCGTGAAAGCCGAAGCAGTGAGCACCCTACTGGTGGAAGCCAGAACTGCAGCAGCAATGATTTAAATCAGTACTAGCCCGTGGATAGGTGGCACAACAGAAAGTGTTTGTCCCTGCACTGTAACTGGCAGCCCGGGACGTCGGGCAATAGGATTTGTCGAACCCTGTTACACAGTGTCTCTGCCCTAAGGTTAGTACATGTACCTACATATGTGTTGCTGTCTGCTAGGTGGGGGTACAGTCAGGGGTGCTGGACCATGGATAACATTGCTCCCCTTGTTGCCATTAGAAGAAAAGGCAACAACCACATGAAAGTAGTGGGATGGAGCCCGATGCACAAGCCTTGTAAAGGCATTCGAGTTGTTCTCTGTGTTGTCTTAGAGTACAGGCAGCCGTTAGTATCAGAAAAACAATCAAAAATGCTTGGATAATAAAAGCTTTAAAAGTCAGTTCTAACCAATTGTTGGATAGAGCAGTGCTTAAATCACCATCATGAATAAGATTATTAAGAGCATCACCAGCCTTAGAAATGTGATTGCTAATACAAATCAAATGCGAATCTTTTCTAGCTAAAAGAGATTTCAAAGAAAGAGTCAAAGGGTCAATGTGCACGTTAAACATAGGCAAATATTGAGACAAGGCAAGCAAGTATTGTGGATCGGTATCAATAACGTCTGGTTCAGGGAGATGAACAGGAATGATCACAGTGTGACCAATTACTGTTTTCTGCGGTGGAGTAAAACAGAAGTTAAGAGCTGAAATATCACAGTTTTTTCACCATAAGCAAAGGATTTATGATTTGTCACTACACAATACTGCCCATCGGAATTATAAATGTAACCTCTAGGTGGCGCTATCCCAAGGGCTACTACCCCTGCCTGCTTAGCTAGTAGCAGGTTAAGGGGCCTGAGTTCTGAAATGGGTGCCTCCACCCGGAGGTCAGGGTTGGTAGTGGTCAAGCTAACCTGAGCACAGCCCTCCGGGACACTGTAACCACCCCTCTTTCCTTACTAGTGGCCAGAACAATACACAATAATCGCTTTCACAGTACCCCCAATACACCACACAAGTACCCACACTGTTTGCACTTACCACCAGGGCTTTCCTCTGGCCCGGCCCTGGGGACCCCTTGTAAAATAAGGTTATACACAGCAAATAGCAGCAGTACAGTACTCTTGCACAAACAGGAACCACAGTCAGAGTAAATGCAAAAAAGAGTTAGATCTGATTTATTTAAGGGGCTTGAACAAGGAAGGGGCGTAATCAGGTTAATTTGCTTAAAGGCTCTATCAATCAAACAGTTATGCATGCACTTCAGGGTCTATAAACAGTCACACACTCTGGGTACCCAGATGGAGAATGGTGGGCTAGTCAGGAACGTTGCAGCTGGTTGGGGCACTGTGATGGAAGAAAACATGCACAACACACACTATTTGTAATCCGGAGCCGGAGCGCTCAGTTCGTGAAAAAAAAACAACAAAACAATCAGATGACACACTTTTAGATTAGGCTGTTGTTGCAGGGAGCTACCCTGATGATTACTCACAATACACAAGATTGGACACAGGCTGGACAAAAATCGAGACAGCAGGTGGTTAATCTGGAGTGCCAGGAGAAACAGGGCCCACACAATTCGCCACTCCTGTTCAGGCGTGGAGCATGGGGCTGATCCCCAGGCAGGTCTCTCGTCGGTGGCTTTCTCTGTGCAGTGGGGTAGTCTGGCAGGGCAGCATGGCCCAGGCCGAATGGAGATGAATGCTGATTCAGTCCGATTAGGCTGGATAACGCTTCCAGCAAGCAGAACACAGGTCACACAGTGGGGAACCAAATCACGACCCACTTTCAATACACAGCACATTTACATGTAAATGATTCTACATTACCAGCAAGCAGAACACAGTTCACACAGTGGGGAACCAAATCCCGACCCACTTTCAATACACAGCACATTTACATGTAAGGAAATTCTACTGTACCAGGCAAACCGCTCTCCGGTCACGATCGCAAAGTCTGCACAAACCGGGGATTCAAAAGCAGCTGGAAGTCCTGACAGGCCGATCACATTCAGCAAATCTTTGGTCTTCTTAGGATAAAGCCTGGTCACAGTCCAGTGGCTTAAATAGTCCTCACAACTCAGATTCAGTCCGAATAAACTCTTATTTTCCCTCTCAGGGACACCAGGCAGACAGGCAGGCCAAAAACTAGGCCCTTTCACAGTTCTCCCATGCAAAACTACACAGAACTGCTGCTCAAAATCACTTTGAACTGTTACTTCTTCACTTCTCAGCTCAAAACTGAAACTAGCTGCAGCAGCCTGGGAAATTCCCCAAGATCCAAAAGGTTCGGTTGGCTGATCCTCCTGTAAGTCACAACAAAGGCTCCCCCTTAAGGTGCAAAAAGGCGCAAAAAGCCCCAAACTACAATTCCTACAGATTTTGACTCCAGACAGCTCCTGTAGTCCGGCTCCATTTTAGGTCCCACCAGTACTGATTGGTCCAATTCACAGTCCAGGACCAAGATGGTGGAGATAAACAAAACAGTCCTTGCTGCAAAGAAGGCAGGTTAGACAAACTACATTATCATTATCACTCTAAATGTTTTTCACCAAATAGTTACATCTTTCAACAGTGCTTCCTCTCAGATTACTTATGACTGCAATCCAGGCAACTCTTAAAGAGACAGTACACAGAGGCTATACAGGCACTCTCTGGCAATCACATTTAAACTGCTAAAACGCAGGACACCAGCCTGGCAGTGAGCATTTAGGCAAGCCCGAGGAAGATTTTTCGGGAACCCCCATTTGTAGGGGGGATACATAAGTAACTGTCACAGTTGGAACCCTCCATCACTCTAGACGTATGGGACAGGTGGCAAAGCTTCTTATGGCCGACGGGGGTGCCCAGTTCCCCATCGGCTCCAGCCCCCCAAACAGCCTTCCCAGCTGCCACGCTGAGAAGCCCCTGTGCGTCGTCTTAATAAAAAAGTAAACCTGTGAGAAACAACGGTTCCTCGTGGTCTCCTGCCCCCCACAACCCGACCCACCCACTGCGCACCCTGCCTCCCCACACCCCTCACCCCATACTTACCTCCTGACCGTGGGTGCGACGATTTTCGGTGACCGTGAACCCGTTTGCACTTCTTCAAAGCTGACCGCCGAACTGAGGAAATGCCGGTAAGCTGTATAATGTTATGAATAGGGTTTTTTCAACTTTATTGCATATCTCAGGCATTTTTGGGAATTTTGGGCCCAAATTTTCAACATGGGGTTTTTAGGACCCCTCCTCATGAATTCTTGCACTGTCATGGCGTTAATCGGGCCTGAAGGGTGATTTCACAGTCACTGCGTGAAATCACCTTTCGGGACCAATTAACGAAACGACACTGCCAGTGTTCATAAGGTGGGCTCTCAAGTCTATGTTGAAAATTTGGTGAAATAATTCCTAAAAATGACTGTTTTACAAGCGTGCGTTGCCAGTTCCTATACGCGGCTAAATGAATTCATATTTTCAATATTTTCATCAGATTTTCAACATTACCATTTTACCACACCTCCTTTTGAGCAGTACAGCTGTCATTTTTCACATCTCACCCAAAGCGTAGCTTCCGCCTTATGTAGCGACAATGGCGCAGTCGGTGTGCGAAATCAATGTATGGGACACATTAAGAAAATCACAGTGACACTGTTCATGAGCAGAGGTGTTAAAATGGCTATGTTGAAAATTTGGTGAAAAAATTCCTAAAAATGACTGTTTTACGAGCGTGTGTTTCGCAATTCCTACCCATGCTAGTAAGTTTGCAAATTTTGAATACTTGCACTCCAGATTTTCAACATTGCCATTTTACCACACCTCCTTATGAGCAGTACAGCTGTCATTTTTCACATGTCACCCAAAATGTGTTTCTGTGCATGTAGCGCACAATGGCGCAGTCAGTGTGCGCAATCAGTGTTTGGGACAGATTAAGAAAATCACAGTGACACTGTTCATGAGCAGAGGTCTTAAAATGGCTATGTTGAAAATTTGGTGAAAAGATTCCCTTTAGACGTTCTGCGATGTTACTAATGAAGACCCTGCAGCACCCCACTGGTCACCCCCTCTCCCTAGACTGCACTCCATTTACCACCACTTTCTGCCTCCTGTCTGTTAGCCAGTTTCTAACCCAGTTTACCACCCTTTCCCCCATGCCCAGCTTACCCAGCTAGTTTATCAGCCTCCTATGTGGGATGGTGTCAAAGGCTTTGCTGAAATCAAGGTAAGCATTGTCCACTGCCCCACCCTGATTCACTTCCTTTGTCACCCAGTCAAAGAAATCAACCAGATTTGTCTGACATGATGTCCCCACTGTGAATCCATGTTGTCTATGGTCCTGGGCTCCGATGGCTTCTAGATGCCCCACTATCCTTTCTTTAAGCAATGCCTCCATGATCTTCCTCACTACTGAGGTGAGGCTGAAAGGCCTATTGTTCCCTGCCTCCTTCCTGCTGCTGCATTTGTGTAGAGGGACCACACGTGCCCTCCTCCAATTCACTCATGTTGAATGACTCAGTGAACATGGCTGCCAGAGGTACTGCTATCTCCCTTTGCAGTTCTCTTAATATCCTTGGGCATATGCCATCTGGTTCCGTCGCTTTGTCCACCTTCAATTTAGTGAGCTCCTGCAGGACTCTTTTGCCTTTGAATGGACTATTGTCCACCTCTTCACCCCCTTGGCAACTGCTGTACTGCTGTGGCCCTTGCCCTCCCACTCTTCTGTGAATACTGAGCGGAAAGACACAGTGGAAGACTTGGGAGGAAGGCACAGAACTATCACTTCCAAATACCTAAACAGCACATACAAGCAAGCAACATTCAGCATTGACAAATGCTTGTTAGAATCATTGAACCCTTTGGCAATTTCCTGCATGTTATATAAAATAAAATGTTCTTCTTTACTTAAACCATCTACACCATGTAACATTGGGGTAGGATATCATTTTTAACAGCTTGCTGAAAATTAAGTGTTTGTACTTTAATATCAGCTATATCTGCTCTATTCCAGATAGACATGCCTGAGCCAAAAAGGCCAGAAACGGTGCCTGCTGCACCAGTAACATCTGCAGTGTCACTAGTGCTGGTCTAGCTTAGCATTAGAAGGGGTCTAAAACCCTACTTGATCAGTGGTATGAGGTCCACTAACTGGATCATTGGTGCGAGTTTGGTAAGCAGCTACAATATCTGAAGCATCATACTGAAAAATTCTGAAGTGTTGGTTGTGTGACAGAGACCAAACTCAGCCATATTCCAATATGTAAGATTGAAAATAACTGGGACATGCATTAATTGTACATTATTAATCAAAGCTCCTGGAAGGGAAGTGGCACTCAAACCACAAGGAGGACCAGCCTCCTGGGGAGGACATTCAGTCATTTCTTCTTCGGTGGGTGGGACTACAGAAAGAAACAGAGCTTCAGTAGCTACATAGTTGTGAAGACAGAAAACACGTGACTCCTCAGAATGAAGGTGGTCACAAAAGGCAGGATCTAATAGAGCAGTAAGGTGCAGTGACCAGTATGTCTGGGAGAAGTTTGTCAAATAGAGAGTGTACCGTTTGGGGAAATCCCCATGTCGGGCCATCCCTGAAAAGTACCTTTGGATAAACGAGCTACAGGAAGTGTGTAACCATTAAGACCAGTTCTCCATTGTATTTGCAATGTGGACTTGTCTGGAGTACTACCATGGCATTAAGATAGGCGTCTGAGCCTTCCTTAACGGTAATCATTTTGTTGGGAACAATGGACTCCCATTGGGGCTGAGTGTTCAAGTTTGCTAAGCAAATGTTCTATACGTTGTTTGTGTGCATCCAATAGGGGTTTGTTTTGAGAGTCAGTCAGAGAAAGTAGTCCCACCAGGATGAGGAGGTGTAAGATAGCCATCTTGCCAGTGTACCTTAAAATAAACAGAAAAGGGTTATTAAGTGAGGGGAGCTATTCTGCCCTAAGTGGGTTAGGAAAAGTAATTTTAGTCACCTTTATACCACTTGAGCTGATTAGCATGGAACCACTTGTCGGTGATCTGTTTTTGCTGTTGAACTCTGGCCTGATAGACAGCAGGATTGAATTTGTTGACAATGGGATATGGGCCTTCCCATTTGCTGGCAAATGAATGAGTTGGTTGTATTGGAGAAGCATAACTTGGTCTCCAACTTGCCAGTCGACTTCTTTGACATGCTTATCAAAATGAGCTTTAGCTTGTTGTTGAGCTTTACCCATTTGATTGGTAGCGAACAGGTGTGTCTTCATGATATCCTGATCAAGCTTTTCAACGTACTTATCTACAGATACTCTATCTGCAGTACGGGTGTGGAGATCAATCAGCAGGTGCTCAGGTAATATCATTACTCTACCAGTCATAACTTTATAAGGTGTGCACTGGGTAGTTGCTGCAGGAGTGGCCCTGATTGCCATCAGTAGTAGTGGCAAGAGGGAATCCCAATCCTTGGGATTGTCACTGATGAATTTGCATAACATCTGTTTGATTCTTCTGTTTGCTCTTTCTACCTGACCTGAGGATTGAGAATGGTAAGGGATATGAAATTTCTGAATTACTCCAAGTAGTTGGTGTGTCTGCTTCATCAGCTCAGCTGTAAAACTGGTTCCCTGGTCTGAGTCTACCTTAAGGGGTAGGCCTCACCTGGAGAACAGTTGATCCACCAGGATCTTGGCAGATGTCTTTGCTGTGTTATTCTTAGTGGGAAATGCTTCCACCCACTTAGAAAACAAATCTGTGACAAGTGCATACTTTTTGTTCTTGCTGGAAAAGGTAAGGGGCCAATGAAATCGATTTGTATTGCATTCCATGGTCCAGTTTGTCTTTGTAGCAACAATTTGCATTTCTTTTCACCAAAATTGGGGTATTCTGGGCACACACTATGCAGTTGTCCACATAATGCTCTACATCTTTTGCCATACCCGGCCACAAGAAGATGGTTTTGAGTCTCTGGAGGGTGTTGTCTGCCCCCTGGTGTCCACCAGTGGGGGTATCATGAACCATATAGATGAATTCAGTTCACAAAATTGTGGAGCGACCACAGTTTGTCACCTGTATCTTTTTTCGATACCAGATGAGCTTCTGATCACTAGAAAGTGTATGTTGTCAGAGTGTCTCTTGTATGGACTACCAACAGGTAGACCTTACTTGAGAGGGCTCTTGCAGTGGGTAATTACATATAGGACTGAAGCCAGCAGGCGTCAGGACCCCACAGAAACATTTCTAGCTAGCAGTCTCTGGCGGGGAACCGCCCCCATGTCAGGTGACCGACGTCCCCCACACCCGCCTTCATGTTCTTTCCCACCGTTAGCTCGTGAAAGCGCTTTGCGGTTAAGTTCACTGCTTCGCAGTCTTTCGTCGGTGTTTTTACAGCTATTTCTCTTGATTTTCATCGATATTTCGTCAGTTTGTTCCTCTGCCGTGTATGTCGTCCCTTACTCCATCCGTGCACAAGAACAAGTGCGATTCCTGCGGCGCCTAGCTCCCGCGTAAGGACGGACATTCCCAGTGCCTCTTCTGCCTAGGCCCAGATAACCCCATAGAGAAGTGTCAGCATTGCCTGAAATTCAACGCTGCTACCTGCAAATGGAGCCAGTAGTCCCTGGAGGCCCATATGCTTAAAAAGAAGATGTCCTCCATGGAGAAGGAGCTGAAGAAGCTTTGTCAGGCCTCTACTTTCCCTGAGAGTCATCGAAAAAAGAAGGAGAAGCACCGGGACCGGGACTCCTCTTCCACGGCCACTGCGACTTCGTCTGGAGTCGCCGTGCTACAAGTAACGTCCCCTCCGGGGGATCACTCCAACGGCTGTCTTGGAGGCTTCCAAGAAACATAGCAACATAGACTTTGATGGCAGATAAGGACCGCTTGGCCCATCTAGTCTGCCCATTTCCCTACCTACAGGATAGGCCGCAGATCCTAGTTAACCAACAGCCTATTTCTTCCTACCCCCCACAAGAATTGCCTTATGTCTGTCCCATGCATTCTTGAATTCTCCCACAGTTTTAGACCCCACAGCCTCCTCAGGGAGGCTGTTCCATGCATCCACAACCCTCTCTGTGTAAAAATACTTCCTCACATTACCTCTGAGCCGTCCCCCCTCTATCTTCAAATTGTGCCTCCTTGATCTTCCTGGACATAAGTCTCCACCACTCATTCACACTAGTGGGATTAGCGCCGGAGGCACTAAGACCCATCGGGAGCAAACTTTTTGCTGGAGGGTCGGCGCGAGAGACGGCGCCGCGAGACACGGCGCCCCGAGCAGCGGCTCGAGCGGTAATGACCATCTCGGCGACGACCTCCAACCGCCTTCAGTTCCTTTTTCCTCCTGCCGCCGAGTGCGCGCTTCAGTGACGACGTCGCTTCGAATGGGAGTCAAACTTCAAACTAGCGATAGTTTTCAGTTTGTTTTTGTAACTTTATCACGATAAGTAGTATCGCTTAATTTTATTCTATTTTCGTTAAATTTTCTAATATTTAAATTTTACTTGAAGAAGTCTCGGCCTACTGGACGGAGTCGACTATGAGCAGGTCAGGTGACGGTAGGGAGACTTGATGAAAGCTGTTCAGTCAGCGGGCTGGGTCCGGTCAGCCTCCTTCTCTCAGCGGGTTCCGACAGCGGTCAGTCCGATGCCGGGATCGTGATCCCCGCCGGCATAAAATAAACGGTCGCATTCTCGGCACCGTTCGGCCTCGAGCTCTTCTGCCCACAGGTCAAAAAGAGAAGGCATCACTCGAGGTCGCCCTCTGGTATGTCTGCCGACGCCGGTTATCGTTACTAGTGCCGGTCTCTTCTGGAGTCGCCAACTTCCGTAATTGTCATCCTCGACATCGGAGTCCTCCTCCCGCCTATAGGTAGGACTCCAGATGAGCAGTTTCATCAGTGGGCCGCTTATGGAGCAATGGGCTCGGAGGTTGGTTCTTCTGCCTGGCTCGGTTGCCTCGGGCCCCTCGGGCCCTCCGGCGATCAGGTAGGGTGGTTGGACCTTCCTAGTCGCTGTGGCGCCTTCTTCGGTGCCAGCGACTGCTTAGGTGTTTCCTCACATGGCTGCGGGCGCAGGGGCCCCACCATGCCCTCTATCTCCTGGTTTTTTCTTCTACCTTCCAGGTTCCTGGCTCTGTGCCTTCGCAGGGTCTGCTGGCTTGTCTGGGCGCCTGCTGGTGCGCTGGGTCTTATGGGCGCCCGCCCGCGCGCCGTGGGTCTCGCGCGCCGCCGGTGGTGCTGCTGATACGGGGCGCCTGCTCACGGCGGCCGTCATGTGCCGCGGCGCAGCCGCCGGCCGCATCTGCAAGACCTCGCCCGGGCGGGCGCCGCCAGGGCGCTTAGCGGGGTCACAGGTTTCTTGGCGCCAGAGTACCTCGGTGCCGCCTTCAGTCTGCTTTGCCGCCTCCGGCGCCCGCAGCCCTTGGGGACTCTCCTGTTTTTCTGCTATTTCCTCCTCTCTAATTTTCACCTTTCCTGTCCAAACAGTCCTTTCTGGACCATCAGGAGATGATGTTGAGCCTGACCCAGACCTTCGGTTGGGTGATGAAGTGGAGGAAACAGGATCTTTCTTTGCTACAGAGCCTGTGGTCGAGGACCTGTCCTTTAAGTCTCTGTTGAAGAACCTGGGATCCACTCTTCTCTCCAGACTACAGACATCGATCCTGGGAAGATATTAAGACTCAGTATCTTCATGCCTGGAGACTCCTACGGATTTGACTCCTCCGATCCAGCCTTTCCTTCGAGACGCTGTCTCAAATGGTATGGAATAATCCTGCTCTTATTCCCCAGTGGCTAAATCCATTGATAAGAAGTATTCAGCTCCAAGGATCGTCCCATTTTGGCATCCCAAGCCTTTGTGGATCCTATTGTAGTCCTGGCAGAGAATGACAAGGTCGTTCTTCCTCAAACTACTACAGCTCGACCTATTAACAAAGAGTCTCGTAAGATTGATACATTAGGTAAGAGAGTCTTTGCTGCCTCCACTCTAAGTATGCGTATTGCCAGTTATCAAGGCTATTTTTCTCAGTATGAGTATATCCTGTGGCACTCTATGAAAAGAATGGTTGAAGCTCTTCCAGATTCGGATTCCAAGTCAGAGCTTCTTCTGACCATTATTAGAGGTATTGAGTCCAATAACCAACAGGTCAAAGCCGCCATGGACGCTTTCGACACTGCTTCTCGCTCAGCAGCCGCGGATTTGTACTGCGCCATTCCTGGCTGCTGCATTTGGCTTCACTAATGATGCTCAGCAGCAGGTGATGGCGCTGCCTTGATGGCTCCTTCTTTTGGCCCTCAGGTGGAGCAAGCCTTAGAGGCCACTTAGAAGACTAGATCGCCATTGTTGGCCAGACCTCCGCCTGTCCCTCCTCGGGCATGAACAGACGCTCAGTTTCATAGTTGTCAGTACTTTCGAGGCAGAGGCAGGGAAGCTTCCATAAAAGCCAACCTGCCCAACCTCAAAAAGAAGACGCAGCAGAAAGCGAGGGCCTAAAGCTCCCAGTGCTACCTTATGAGTCGTTGGCCCAAGTTCCATCCACTCTGCCCGAGGTGGAACTTTCTCCTCCGTGGGAGGTCGCCTGATGTACTTCTACAACCAGTGGAAGTCCATAATTTCGGACAAATGGGTCCTTCGGATAATTCGCGAGGGTTATTCTCTCAATTTCTTGAAACCCCTCGATTGTCCTCCCAGACGACAACCCAGGTTGTCGGCCTCTCAGTCAGACCTCCTCACCGCTGAGATCCAGGGCCTCTGAACAACAGGGCAATAGAACTGGTGCCCCGAGATTCATGTAAACACAGGGTTCTACTCCCATTACTTTCTGGTTCCAAAGAAATCTGGGGATGCGCCCATTCTAGACCTCAGAAAGTTAAACAAATTCCTCCCCAGGGAGAAATTCAAGATGATTTCCTAGGTACCCTGTTACCCTTGCTGCATCAGCACGACTGGCTGGCCTCTCTGATATGCAGGATGCTTACCCCATATCCCTCGCTCCACCCGACCCACCCGCAAGTTCCTCAGGTTTGTAGCTTTGGGTCAGCATTATCAGTTCAGAGTCCTGCCCTTTGGAGCTATCTTGCGCCTCATGAGTTTTACAAAGTGTTGTGCAGTTCTCATGGCGCATCTCAGGAAAGTCGGACTCAGTGTTTCCCTACCTGGACGATTGGCTCTAGCAAGCCCTTCCGTCTAAGGGACTTTGAAGCCGTGCAACCACTTCTCGCCTTCTCACGCCCATGGGAGTTCTGCTGAATTTGAAAAATCTCAACTGCAACCCTCCCAGAGGCTCCTTTTCATAGGGACGCTTAGACACCTCTTCAGCGAAGGCTTTCCTTCCAGAGGACAGAAGACTTGACATCCTTCGAATGGCGTCTACATCAGGGAGAACAATCGGTTACAGCTCTCTCGATGCAACGATGTTGGGTCTCATGGCGTCTCGGTCTTCACTGTCCCTCTGGCCCGACTGCACATGAGAACCACCCAATGGATGCTCTCCACTCAGTGGTCCCGACCTCACCCCAGTCTTATCCCATCAAGGTGACGGAGCCCCTTCAAGGTCTCTCACCTGGTGGTCTCAAGAGAACAATCTCCTGGAAGGATTCCCTTGCTCCCCGGATCATCAGATCTCCATCACCACAGACGACGCTAATGGGATGGGGAGCTCACTGTCTCTCCCTCCACACTCAAGGTGTATGGACTCAGTTCGAAACTCATCTCCACATAAATGTCCTGGAGATGAGAGCGGTCCTCTATGCAATCCGAGCTTTGAAGGATGTCCTTTGTCACAAGAACATGCTCCTTCAAACGGACAACAAAGCAGTGATGTATTACATCAACAAGCAAGGCGGTGCTCATTCTTATCCCTTGCAGGAAGCAATGAGGGTGTGGGAGTGGTGCTTGGAGCACAAGTCTCTGATTCAAGCGGTTTATCTGCCGGGTATACAAAACGACCTAGCAGATCACCTCAGCAGAACGGAGGCAGACCCTCACGAGTGGTCTCTCGATCCAGCCGTAGCTCGGTCCCTGTTCAAAGAGTGGGGACTCCAGACCTGGACCTTTTGCATCCCCACTCAACGCAAAACTGCCTCTTCTGCTCCAGAAATCCAGGGCCTGGCATTTTCTGTCAGGATGCGTTCAGGCTGCGTGGACAAAACGCTTTTACGCCTCTTCCACCGCTTCTCTAATCCAGAGAGTACTCTCAAGTTCGAGTCTCAGGGACCAAGATGATTCTCATTGCTCCTTCCTGGCCTCGGCAACTATGGTTTCCTCTACTCAACAGTATGTTGGCAGCCTCCGAGACCACTCTTTGCAAATCAGTCTTTTGACTCAGGGTTCGTTGGTCCATCCAACCTGAAATCACTTCACCTTCATGCTTGGCTCCTGAAGAGATAGAAGTGAATCGGTTCAACGCCTCGGAGAGTCTCAGACATCCTTCTGGCTGCTCGAGCCAGCCACCCAAAACGACGCCCAAATGGAAACGTTTTCTCTTGGTGCAAAACTCTTGGAATCCCTTTTCCTGTCCTCCTGGCAAGGTTCTGGAGTATCTTTTGGACCTGTCGAACTTAGGTTTTCAGTACTCCACAGTTAAAGTTCACCTTAGTGCCATCTCAGCGTTCCATGAGCCGGTTTCTTCCTTAACTCTGGCTCAGTTACCTATGGTGAAGAGATTTCTTAAGGGGATTCTCCATACCAGACCCCCTGTTAAGCGTCCAGTTGCAGCCTGGGACATTAACCTGGTGCTGGACATGCTCACTCGGAAGCCTTTCGAACCCTTAGCTACCTGTGAGCTAAAATTTCTTACCTGGAAGACTGCCTTCCTGGTGGCCATTACCTCAGCCCGCAGGGTCTCTGAGATACATGCCCTGGTTACAGACCCTCCGTATACTGTATTCCATAAAGACAAGGTAGTTCTCCGTACTCATCCTAAATTTCTTCCCAAGGTTGTGTCAGAATTCCATCTAAACCAACCTCTGGTACTTCCGCTTACTTCGCTAATTTCCAAAATGAAGGGAACAGGCTCTTCATTCCTTGGATGTTAAGAGAGCCTTGCGGTTCTATTTAGATAGAACCAAGGATGTTCGCAGACTCAGCAACTGTTCGTTTCTTTCAGCGACACCCGGCTGGGTCAACCTGTCGCTATTAGATGCATCTCTTCATGGTTAGTGGCATGCCTTCCTCATTGCTATTCCATGGCTCAAGTTAAATTAGAAGGTAGAGTGTACGCTCACTCTACTAGGGCGGTCGCGGCATCCCTAGCGGAAATTCGCAATGTTCCAATTGCAGATATATGCAACGCCGCCACCTGGAGCTCAGTGCATACCTTCGTTAAGCACTATGCACTGGATGTTCATGCTAGGCGACATTCCGCATTCGGCAGAACTATCCTTAATGGGCTTCTATCTTAGACGCGTGAGCTCTGGCTCTCCTGCGCCCTTTGGGGATTATCAACAGGTACTCTCCACTGGTGTGAATGGTGGTGGAGACTTATGTCCAGGAAGATAGGAAAATTACTGCATCACTGTAATTCTTGGATCTTCTTGGACTAGTCTCCACCACTCATTCACACGCCCACCCTCCATCCCCCGAGCTCACCGCTGTATTGGTCTTCACTCCCTCAAATCTTTAGGCCGTGAGGACTTCTTTACTGACCCTTCTTACACGGGTCATACGGACTATCTTATGTCCGTTTTTTTAATGTTGGGTTTACTCTTTACGTTAGTTGCGCTGCACCTCCTTGGTAAAAAAGGTACTGAGGCGGTTGGAGGGTCGTCGCCGAGATGGTCATTACCGCTCGAGCCGCTGCTCACGGCGCCGTCTCTCGCGCCGACCCTCCAGCAAAAAGTTTGCTCCCGATGGGTCTTAGTGCCTCCGGCGCTAATCCCACTAGTGTGAATGAGTGGTGGAGACTCGTCCAAGAAGATCAAGAATTACGGTAGGTACGTAATTTTCCTTTCTTGCACATCTCTTTTTCTGAAAGATGCTACCCTCTTGGACTTTGTTGATTCCACTGAGGTACTTAAAAGTTTATATCATGTCCCCCCCTCTCCTTCTTTCCTCAAGGGTATACATATTAAGCTCCTTTAGTCTCTCCTCATATGGCTTCTCTTGCAGACACTGCACCATTTTAGTTGCCCTCCTCTGGACTGCCTCTATCCTGTCTATGTCCTTGTGGAGATGGGGTCTCCAGAACTGGACGAGTACTCCAGATGGGGTCTCACCAACTGTCTGTACAGAGGATAACAACTTCCTGTTTTCTGCGGCTGATGCCTCTCCTGTACATCCCATTATACCCCGGCCTCCCTACTGCCTTCTCACATTGCTTCCTAACCTTAAGGTCATCTGATATGATTACCCCAGGTCCCTTTCCTTTTTGTTGTTGTTACTACCTCCCACCCATTGTGTTTCTTCCCTGGGTTCTTGTTTCCCAGGTGCATTATTTGCACTTCTTTGCATTGAATCCTGGCCATACTTCTGACCATTCCTCCAACCTTGCCAAGTCCCTTTTCATCCTTTCCACGCCTCCTTGTGTATCAATCCTGTTGCAGATCTTTGTGTCATCTGCAAAAGGCATACTTTTCCTTCCAGTCCCTCAGCAATGTCCTGATGAAGACATTAAAAGGACTGGACCCAATACTGAACCGATGCGGTACCTCACTAGTAACCCCTCTTTCTTCAGAGTGGACTCCATTTACAATTACCTTCTGTGTCCTGTTGTGCAGCCAATGTTTACCCAGGCTACCACCCTGGGACCCACTCCCAGGCTGGTTAATTTGACTATTAATCTTTGTATGGGACTGTGTCAAATGCCTTGCTAAAGTCTAGGTAGGCCATGTCCACAGCCCTCCCTGGTCTACTACTTTGGTCACCCAGTCAAAGAAATCTATTAGATTTGTCTGACATGACCTTCCCGCTGTGAACCCATGCTGCCTTGGGTCCTATGCCCCACTGGCCTCTAGCTACTCAACTATTCTTTCCTTCAGAAGTGACTCCATCACTTTCCCTACCACAGAGGTCAGACTGGCAGGTCTGTAGTTTCCTGCCTCTTTCTTGGTCCCACTTTTGTGAAGGGAAATCACATGCACCTTCCTCCAGTCCTCGGGTACCACACCATCCTCCCATGATTTATTAAAAAGAGTAGCCAGTGGTTTCACTAGTTCCTTCCTTAATTCTTTTAGAATTCTGGGGTGAATTCCATCAGGACCCATTGCTTTGTCCACCTTCAGTTTTAGGAGTTCTTGCAGAACCTTTCTTCTGTGAAAGGACTGGGATCGACCCCCCTATCAAGAGTGCTTCTGTTAATTGGATTAGGCACTTCCTCCTTTTGTGAATACTGAGCAGAAATATTCGTTCAGTATCCCTGCTTTTTCACTGTCCCCCTCTGCCCACCCACCGTTCATTCTATTCAGCCTCACTATCCCTCCCTTGTCTTTCTACGCTCGCTGATGTACCTATAAAAGGTTTTATCCCCCTTCTTAACTGAGTTGGCTGTCTTTTACTCAGTTTGGGCCTTTGCTATTGACTTCCCTCCCTGCTTCCTTCTGCCTTAACTGGTACAGCGCTCTGTCCTGCTCCTTCTGTGTTTCCTTATACTTCCGGAATGCTATCTTTCTCTTTCTGACTTTCACAGCTACCTCTTTTGAGAACCATAGTGGCTTTTTCTTTTGTTTTGATTTGTTTATTTGCTTCACACGAAGGCTTGTTGCCTCTGTGATGGCAGTTTTGATGATTCCCCATTGTTGCTCCACACCTCCTTCTAGCCTGTCGGCTAGTGCTTTTCTGAGGCACTCTCCCATCTTGCCAGAGTCAGCCCTCCTAAAGTCCTGTACCCTCTCTTTTGTATGGCTTGACTCTGTAGCTGAGTTTAACATGAACCACACTGTTTGATGGTCACTTGTTCCCAGATGGCAACCCACTTCTAGATCTGAGATCCTCTCACTGCCCCCATTTGAGAGTACGAGGTCTAAGATTGCTCCCTCACGAGTGGGTTCAAACTAGCTGTCTGAGGCCTGCCACCTGTAGGGCATCAAGAATGGCCCTGCTCTTGGATGTGGCTGCAGCAAATGTGCTCCAGTTAACATCTGGCATATTCAGGTCTCCCATCAACAGTATCTCCCTTTCTCTGCCATTCTAAGAATGCCTTCTATCATATCCTTGTCCATTCCTCCCTGACATGGGGTCTGTACACAACCCCTGTGCGGATTGTGGTGCCCTTTCCAGTCTCCAAGGTGACCCACAGTGCCTCCTCTCCTCCCTGTTTACTCTTTTGTTCAGTTGCTTTTATCCTTCCTTTACATAGAGAGCTACTCCTCCCCTCTTCTCCCCTGCCTGTCTCTCCTGTGGGTTATGTACCTGGTATGTTAACATCCCAGTCATAGTTCTCTGTGTACCATGTTTCTGTGACTGCTACGATATCCAGGCATCCCTCTTCCATCAAGGCCACCAGCTCAGGAGCTTGTTGCCCAGACTACGGCAATGGTACTCATTACCTCCATTTCCTGATGGCCTTACTCCCTTTTGCCCCATCCCTGTCCTTCTTGCCTTTGTCACTTTCTCCATTTACCCCTGCCCTTCTCCCTATCGACACCTCTATGTTGGTGTTTGTTGCACTTACTACCGTGATTTTTTTGTGGGGGCTAGGATTTCCCCCTGCTCCTTTCCAGTGCCTCCCCCCTTGGCTAGTTTAAATGCTTGCCAATGAAGCATTTAAACCTATCACCTAGGATCTGGGTTTCCCTCCCAGACAGATGCAGCCCATCATGCCAGTATAGGCTTGCATCACTCCAGGTGGACCCCCAGTCCCCAATGAAGCCAAATCCCTGAGCTCCACACCAGTTTTTCAACCACTGATTGAACCCATGGTGCAGAACGCCTAGCCTCTCCTATGCCATAGATGGGCAGCATCTCCAAGAGGTTGCCACTGCGTGCTACTTGACCAAGGCCCTCCCAATTCCACAAACTCTTCCTGCACTTCTCTAATCCCTTCTTAGCCAGGTCACTTGTCCCTAGGGTGGACAATGACATCCAGCTCCCTCCCCTGTGCAGCTGCTCTGGCAATCCTGAGGATTCGCTCCCTGTCCCTCCAAGCCATGGCGCCAAGCAGGCACCTTACCTCCCTCTCCCCTTCCACCCCCAGTTCTACCTTCCTAACAGTGGAGTCCCCCACCAGGAGTTGTTTCCTTCCCCTGCCACCCTCCTGTGGGTCTCCTTTGTGGAGGTTCCCAGCATCCTCCTTGGTCTCCACTGCGGGTGCCTCCATAGAGGAACCACACTTTGCCAGAATGGCATAGGAATTGTGGAGCGGTACAACTGGAAGGATGCACCTCTGTTCCACCACCCTCACCCTCCCTGAGCCCACTGTGGTCCAACCGCTCCTCTTTCTTGGCAACCTCTGAGGCAACGGCAGTGGCACTGGTAATCCCTGGATGGAAGAGGAGGTCCCACAAATCCTGGCCAACTCAGCCTGGAGATGAGCAACCTCCTCCCTCAGCCCAGAGAGGTGCCTGCAGATGGGACAACACCGCATCCTCCAGAACATCTCCCGGAAGACTGCTGCTCCACAGCCACTGCACTGCACCACTCCAATCATGTCGTATTTCTGGCCCTTTAACTGTTTGCAATCCTTACTCTTTCCTCTGTTTTTTTTTTCTCTCTCCTTACTTTCTGCCTGTGTGCCCTTTAAGCTCCTGATTGTCCTGCTCTGAGACAAGAATATCCTATATTTCTCAGTAGACCCCTTACTTGCTCAGAGGCAGACCTCCAGCAGCTAGAGGGGGCCGGAGAGCTACTCTTGCCCTTCTAGGATGTTGGGTCTTTGGTGGCTCTGTGATCACTCACTTCCTGCTCCCAAACAGGAAGTTCCTGTTGTCAGTCAAATCCTGTGCCTATAAAAGTAGAACTAGCTTTGCGTGGGAGGGAAGGAGGGCAATATAGTCCCAGTAGAGAAGTCCAGTCACACAGCAGTCCTTTCTCCTGGTGTCTTCTGCCAAGCTATTAGCATAATCTTTCTAAGGCAGTCTTTAGATGTAGCTTCCTTCTAGCTAAGCCACGCCCCCTACTTACTAGATCTTTCTACAAGTAATTTAAACCTCACAGCTATTAAGTCCTTTCAATCACCTGAGATTTACACCTAGATCACTGTTCAGATAACCATTCAGTTCAGTTAACTCAGACAAACACACACTTTTTTTTTGTTTTGTTTGTTAGTTTTTTTTTACCCTAAATTAAAGGTCCAAGTACAAAAGTTCTTCTTCTTTAGTCCCAGCAGAGAAGTCCAGTCACACAGCAGTGCTTTCTCCTGGTGTCTTCTGCCAAGCTATTAGCAGAATCTGTATCTGCATCTGTATCTGCTTCCTGGTCATCTGGCTGTCCAGCGACCCTTCCGTCTGGCTCAGGCTCTGGCCCTTCAGGAGCCCCCGGGGGTCAAAGGAGGCAGCCGCTCCCGGAAAGGCTGCCACCGTGTGGCATTCTGGTTCGAGCAGTTCCGGTAAGCTGGATGTCAGCTCCTCTGGTGCCTGCTCTCGGACAAGGCCGCTAAGTCGCCCGACCCTTCGGGGAAGCGCACGGCCTCCAAAGCGCCCGCCAAGACCGCTCCTCCCTCGTGGCCTTCATCGGGCGCTAGCACTGCTGGTAAGGCAAACATCAGCTCCTCCGACGGATGCACAGCGTTGGAGCCGACGCCAGACCTGATGGACTAGTCCACCATCCCTGGCTCGCCGCAGCGCTTGCCGCTGCAGTCCGAGGTCCCCTCGTCTCCTCAGCGGGACCCTAGGGATTTTAGCCCCCCCCTTCCCCAGGTGACACCGAGGACGCAGGTACGCTCCTGTCAAGTCTCCTTCCCGCCGGGCCGGATGACCTGACATCGGACCCTCAGACACCGGCCCTTCCGACGCCAGGTGACATCCCCTTGATGGATGCCATCCCTACACCAGACCCGACGCCCGCCGGGCCTTCTGTCCCTGGCCCACCTGCTGGGTCTCTCCCAGTGCCTTCTGCCCCATCAGAGCCCCTGGTGCCCAGGTATCCGACCCCGTCTTATCCAACGCTGTCCTACCCAGGATCACAGTATCCTGCACAGCAGTACCCGGTGCCACCGTACCTGACGCCACAGTACCCGGTGACCCGCCGTCAGGTTACAGATACTCGCTGTATGGATATTCTCAATATCCGTATCCCTTTCTCCTCTTCCACCGCCCCCTCAGCTGCCGGTGGACCTGAAGGAGACTCTGGTTTCCTGGTGGGCTGAGGCCAAGGCTCAGCTCACCAGGGAGGTGGAGAGCCGTCTTCTAATGCCAGACCTGTTTCCGGATTCCCGTTGTCGGAGGCAGGAGACCCCCCCTGCCTGACACCAGAGGCGAGCCCCACGGTTCCAGGGCAGGGGAGGACACGCTTCCCCGAGGGTTGCCTAAGGGGTCCGTTCCTCCCCTGTGAAAGGAGGAGTCTTCTTCTTCTCCTCCTCTTTCTCTTCTGAGACCCCAGACGACTCCGACGGGTGCCCCGATCCGGACGATGAGCCATGCTCTGCATCTGTATCTGCTTCCCGGTCATCTGGCTGTCCAGACGGACAACATGTGCATAGTCTGGTACATCAACAGACAGGGAGGAACTCGTTCCTACCCTTTTTGCAGGGAGGTGATACGGGTTTGGGATTGGGCAGTGCAACACAATCTTCACCTCACGGCGGTTCATGTTCCGGGGGTCGAAAGCACGTTGGCGGACCACCTCAGCCGGTCATCTGCCCAGGATCAGGGTGTAGCAGACAATATCTTCCTATGCTGGGGAATACCTCAGGTAGACCTGTTTACGTCTCCTCACAACGCAAAACTTCCCACCTTCTGCTCGCTCGCTCCAGGGCGAGGAATTTTTTGGAGAGACGCTCTGTCTCTAGACTGGAAGGGCAAATTCGTCTATGCCTTCCCCCCCCAATTCCATTAATTCCGAGGGTCTTTCACAAACTCAGCTCAGAAGGAGCTCGCATGATCCTAATCACTCCTTTCTGGCCCAGGCAAGTTTGGTTCTCCTCCTCTTCCTCTGTCACAACTTTTGCTGACCCAGGATCAGGGGACCCTGGTCCATCCAGGCCTCAAATCCCTTCAGTTGCATGCGTGACTCCTGTAGACGTAGCTCAAGCCTGATTCAGGGTTTCCCGGCTGGTGGCTGAGATTCTGGTGGAGGCCAGAAAGCCTTCCACTAGATCTACCTATGCCATGAAATGGAAACGGTTCTCTATTTGGGCCTCTTCCAAAGATTTTGAGCCATTTTCTTGCCCTGTCGGGAGGCTCCTGGAATACATGCGCCAGCTCTTCGATCTGGGACTCAGTCATTCCTCTCTGAAAGTTCACATGGCGGCCCTCTCCGCTTACCGTGTTCCTTTTGGGGACAGAATTTTTGTGCAGTTGGAAGTCTCTGAGACTTTTCTTTGAGGGGTTCTCGACTGGTCTTCCAGCCGGTAGAGGACTGACATGGCTGCTCTGGTATCCAGAAGCATGGTAAGTTGTGTTAATCTCACTCGCTACTTGTAAAAGTGTCCCACAGTGCACCACTGTAATGCAGCATTGGTATAGAAGCTCGAGGCAAAAACCACAGAAACTGTCGGTGGGAATGAGAAAAGGTAAATGGTTGTGTGTTTCACATAGAAACCTTCTCGTGTTCAGTTTATCTAGAAATAGCCCTCACTATATAAATAGTACTATAGCATGCAATGGGAACACGCACGTTTGTAGACCACGGCAATCTGTACCAACCAAGTAAATGCAAGACAGTTTGGAAAAATAATTATTCATCTCCAGAAACTGTAGTGTACTGTAAGCAGAAAAAAACAGGTTACTCACCTGTAACAGTTCTAGGAGTGGCATATGTTGTTCATCCACACTTCTTGGCATGTCCCTTTCCCCTTTAAATCTTGTCAGAAGTCTTCAAGCTGGCTCCTCCCACTCACCCAGGTGGTATATATCTCGGCTCCGCTCCGTGACACCAGATCTTAGCCCGCTGGAAGCCAGGTTGTGTGAGTCTGCAGCCGGGGAGGTCGGGTGGGTCCGTGTGGATGAACAACATTTACCACAACATATACCACTCCTAGAACTAGTTACAGGAGAGTAACCTGTTTTTCTAGGATCGTGGATATGTTGTTCATCCACACTTATTGGCAGACTCCTAGCAGTTCTCCGGGAGGAGGGAGGTAAGGCGCACACCCCCTACTTAGAGAACAGAGATTGAAGAACTGAGGTCTCAAAACCAACATCCCGGCGTGACTCAAGGTCGATGTGGTAGTGGGTAATGAAGGTGTTTGCTGACTTCCAGGTAGCAGCCCGAAAGATTTCCTGTATAGGAATGTCCCTGGAAGCAGCCACCGATGCAGCAGTATGGTGGGTAGAATGAGCTGTTATCCCTCTGGGAGGCTCCATGCCCACCAACTCATAACATAGATCTATGCATGATGTAATCCATCTTGCAATAGTCTGCTTTGCTGCAAGTCTGCCAGAAGCGGCTTCAGCGTAGGTGACAAACAGCTGGCGAACCTCTCCATGAATTTCCGCCGTCCTCGTCTTGTAATAGGAGAGTGCACATCTCAGGTCCAAAGTATGGAGCCTGTACTCTGCCTCCGAGGTGTAATTACGGTAGAATACCGCCAGAGTCAGCACCTGGTTAAGGTGCAACTCTGACACCACCTTCGGAAGGAATTTCGGGTGGGGGGGGCAGGACAACTTTGTCCATGTGGAAGACCAGATAAGTGAAGTCCACCGAAAGCTCCTGGAGCTCCTCTGTCCTTCTGGCTGATGTGATAGCCACCACAAAGGCCGTCTTCCACAACACTTGTGCATGGGTTCGAATGGCTTGCCCATGAGCTTTGCAAGTACCAGCAGTAGATCCCACAGAGATGGAGGTTCACGCACCGGAGGGGTTATGTGATCCAGGCCTTTGAAAAAGCGCCTGACCACTGTCTCCTGCACCACTGTCGGCTGACCAGCCCGTGCCCAGTAAGCAGAAATGGCTGCTAGGCGCACCCTAAGGGTTGATGACCATAGACCCTCTTTGGAGAGAGACTAAAGGTAGTCGAGAATGTTAGCCACAGAACAGGATAAGAGTTCCAGACCCTTACCCTGACACGAAATGGAAAATCTTTTCCATTTGAAGGCACAACATTTCCTGGTCGATTCCTTTCTAGATGCCTCCACCATGGTGTAGACATCTTCGGAAAGACCCAAAGCCTGGAATGCTAGCCACTGAGGTACCAGGCTGTGAGGTGTAGGGATTGACGGTCCAGATGGAAGACCTTTCCCTGATTCAGAGATATCAGGCCTGGGTGTGTACAGATCTGCTCCGGGGGCCTGCGGCTGAGGAGATCTGGATACCAGAACTAGCACGGCCAGTCTGGTGCTACCAGAATCACCTTTGCCTTGTCCTTCCTCACCTTGAGTAACACCTTGTGGATCAAGGGAAATGGAGGGAAGGCATAAAGGACGCCTGGGGTCCACAGCCTTGAGAAGGCACCCCCCCTGCAGCTAGCCCTGCTGAGTGGGGTGGGAATGATACAGCCTTAGCTTGGTGTTTTCCTTGGAGGCAAACAGGTCCACCATCGGTTTGCCCCAATGGGAGAACAGGCTGTAAGCTACCTCTGGATGGAGAGACCACTCGTGGGATGTCTGACCTATGCGGCTAAGAGGATCCGCCAGCTGGTTCAAGGCTCCTGCCACATGGATGGCTAGGAGAGCCGCCTCCAACTGGCTTACGAGGGTCCAGATGTGGAGCGCCCTCCTTGTACAGCAGACGGGAGTATGTGCCGCCCTCTTTGTTGAGGTAGTACATGGTTGTGGTATTGTCCGTCTGGAATTGAACCACTTGACCCCGGAGCCAAGGAACGAAAGCTGACAGTGCCAGTCTGACTGCTCTGAGCTCCAACAGGTTGATGTGGCACTGGGACTTCTCGGGGGTCCAGAGTCCGTGGGCCCTGTTGTCCCCATTTGGGCTCCCCAGCCCATGAGAGAGGCATCAGTTGTAAGGATGACCGTCGGCTCAGGGCGGACAAATGGGATCCCTTCCTGCAACCGGTCTGGGGCGGTCCACCATTGGAGAGCGTCCCACATCTTCTGGGTTACAGTGATCAGCTGGTCGAAATGACCTTGGTGCTGAGTCCACTGGATGGCTAGCTCCCATTGAAGGGGGCGCATGTGCAGCTGGGCCCAATAGACCACCGAGGTGTATGCCGCCATGTAACCCAGAAGGCACAGAAAGTGCCTGGCAGGGCTCAAGTGCCCAACAAGAAATGATTGGTCAGAGGAGGAGAGAACCTCCACCCTGTCCACCGGGAGCAAAGCTTTGGCTTGACAAGAGTCGAACTCTGCCCCGATGAAGCCCATCGCCTGAGAAGGCACGAATTCCGACTTTGCCTCGTTGATCAGGAGGCCGAGTTGGGAGCAGGTTTGGAGGGCCAGATCCCTGGACCTCTCCACCTCCTGTTGAGTGGAACCTGCAAGGAGCCAAAAGTCGAGGTAGGGGAAAATTCTGACCCTCCGACGTCAGAGACTGGCCACCACCACTGCAGTGCATTTGGTGAAGACCCGTGGTGCCGATGACAGGCCAAACGGCATGGCTCAGAACTGGTACAGGGTCCCTTCGACCCTGAAGTGGAGAAACTGCTGATGGGATGGACGGATTGGGACGTGAAAGAACACATCCTGCAGAGCCAGTAAACAGAACCACATGTTTCGCTCCAAGGATGGTATAATCTGGGACAGAGTGACCATCCAAAAGGTGCGTGACCTGAGGTATTGATTCAGGTCGTGGAGATCTAGAATGGGGCGCCAGACCCCTGTCCGCTTGGGCACCAGGAAGTACTTGGAGACAAAGCCTGGGTCTGCAGATGGATCCGCCACAAGAGCTACTGCCTCCTGGAGCTGAGCGATGTCGTCTCAAAGAGCCGACTGGGTGCATGCGGAAATCCGTTCTTCTCAAGGGGCGCAGGCTCGGCTGGGAGGGTACTGCTCGAATTCCAGAGGCAGTCCCTGATCGACCACTTCGAGAACCCACCTGTCCAAAGTCACAGCAGACCAGGCAGAAAGGAAGTGGCGAAGCCGGACCCCTATGGGAAGACCCAGAGCTAGCGTGACAGAGATAGGGGTGGCAACCCCCATCCTGTCACTGGGCAGACTTGGAGGAGGAGGAGGCTCCAGGACCTGAGCCTTGGTCTCCTTTGTGGGCCTGTTGTGGTCCAGACTTGTGCCAAGGGCGCCAAGCTTGAGCCTGCTACTGATGCTGATGCTGCTGTCCTCCCTGGTAGGAGGACTGCTGAACCGCAGGGGAAGAGTGCCGAAAAGGCTTCTTTTTCTTCTGCTGGTTCTTGCCCGAAGAACTCTTGGCAGAAGTGGCATCCAAGGTGACACTGGACTGCTCTGTGTGCTGTAGGTGACCAGCCACTCCTGGGCCGAACAAGTCGGGCCCAAGGAAAGGCACATCAGCTAACTTGTGCTGAGTATCCGCCGGGAAGGCAGAGAGCCTCAGCCAAGCCCTGCGGCGAGAGGCAACTGCGGCGGCCATTGAGCGGGCACAAGAGTGCCTGATGTCCAAGGCCATCTGGAGCTGCTGTTTGGCGACAGCGCGGCCCTGATCTCGGACCTGCTTGATTGTGGTCTGCATGTCCCCGGGGAGATGTGGGAGGACTTCATCTAATGACCCGAGAAGGGCATGAGAGAAGTGTGCCATGATGACGGCCGAACTTGCTTGACAGAGGCCCAAGGAGGAAGCCGCATAGACTTTCCGCGCTGAATGGTCCAAAAGCTTAGACTCTTTATTGGGGGGTCGGTCAGTGTCAGCAGAACTGCCAGTACGACTGAACACAGAGGTGGTCACCAGGCTCTCGGCCGAAGGGTGCTCTGTGAACCCCACAAGGGACCCCATGGGCACCGCATACTAGCGGGCCATGCAGGCAGACGGTGCTGGACATGAGGCAGGGCGCTGCCATAGTTCGAGTGCCGGACCAACGATGGCCTCTGCCACAGGAAAGGCTTCCGTTGGAGTATCCCCTCCCTTGAGGATGTCCGTGAGAGGGTACTCCGCCTTTTTCTGGATGGGTTCCAGGGGCATCCCTGTAGAATCAGACATGAGACTGAAAATCCCTTGGAAGGAGGAAGGACCTTCCTCCATCTCTGTGCCAGTGGACGACTCATCATTCCCAGGATGAGAGTGGAGCCTGGTGACATCCGATTCCAAAGATTCGGGGTGCAGCAGCCTGCCACCCAAATCACCCTCAACCCACCGAGGGCGGTCTGGGGTGACCGTGACAGACAGACATCGGCAAAGCCCGGTATCTGGTCGGTCCTCTTTGGAAGGAGCCCCTCCCACAGGCTGCTTAAGCGGCGGCTTCACCACTATCGGTGGAGAGACTGGCCATGGGTGGGGGAACCGGAGGCTTCGATTCTGAGGAGATCAGCTTCGGCCTAGGAGGCAAGAGCCAAGTAATGGCCGGGGTAGGTGGCGGAGCCGGCTTCTGCCTGGACAAAATTAGCTGTTGCCACATAAGGTCCTCGTAGCGTCAATGGAGTTTTTCCGTCGGAGCCTCTTCTTGGAGCGCTTGTGGCTCTTCCTTGGCCGATCAGCCGAGGGGGTTCTAGACCTCAGCCGAGATCGGGAGGGTCAACTCGGTCACTTGGGAGACACCGGAGGACTCGATGAAACCCGGGGTTCCAGAACCAGGACCTCGATGGGGACACCTGTGGGCTGGGTCTCCTCATCAGGAACACAAGGACCGGAGTCCTCTCCAAGGAGTCGTTGGCCACGACCGGCGACAAAGGGTTGATTGGATTGAGAACAATCTTGACCTCATCAGCCACCTCCTCAGTCATCTGGCCAGACAGAAGGTCCGTGAAGCCTGCTGCTGGGGAAGTGATCTCGACCGAGGTTGAGACCACATGCTCCTGGGACTGAGACCTCTCTCAGTCCCAAGAGCGTCTTCGCCAAGACGAAGATGAGCTAGGCTCCTTGTCTCTCTTACGAGATCAGGAGGAGTTCGAGCCCACAGGCACCTCACCCCGGATGGGGAGAGACTGGCACAACTCCTTAAAAGAATCTGTAAAGGTGGAGCCCAGGTTGAGTGGAACAAAAAAGCTTTGATTAGCGGAAGCGCGGGCGGCTTCTTCTTTGAACACCTTCTTGCAGTAAAGCTACTCGGCGGAACCCGCAGCCGCGGAAACTGCCTCCTTAGACTTCACCGGAGGATTCCTTTTCTCCGGTCTCCCCAACTTTAAACGTGCCAGGCGGTCATCCAGGATGTTGGGATGGAAGGCCAAGCAAAAGCTGCAAGATGAGGTGTCATGGCCAACACCTAGGCAGTAGACGCACGAGAGATGGGGATCGGTGCGCGATATCTTCTGGCCTCAAGGACACCAGCGAAATGCTGGAGAAGATTTCTCTTCTATGATCGAGGACTCAAACACGCGATTGCTAACTTGAACAAGTTTTAATTTTGGTAAAACCGAAGCTCTTCCTGGACATAAAGTCTCCATCACTCATTCACACTGATGGGGATCTATGCCAGAGGCGCTAGGACCCAATGGGAGCAAATTTTTTTGCAGGAGGGTCGGCGCCAGAGATGGAGCCACGAGGAGCGGCACCACGAGCCTCGGCTCGTGCGGCAATGACTATCTCGGCGTCAACCCTCCAACCACCTCAGTTCCTTTTTTCCCGCCATCGAGTGCGCTACAGTGACGATGTCGCTCACTGGGAGTTAAACTTCAAACTAGCAGCATAGTTTTCAGTTTTTTATTTTGTAGTATTTCTTGAAATAAAATACTGCTTATTATAATTTATTATAAGAAAGAAGTCTCAGCCTACATTGACGGAGTCGACCATGAGCGGGTCAGGTGACGGTAGGGAGACTTCGTGTAAAAGTTGTTCTGTCAGCCGGACTTGGTCTGGTCCGCCGCCCTCTCTGGAGGGAGGGTCTGACAATGGACAGTCCAATGCCCAGGGGGAGGGGCAGTCCCACCGGAAGCATAAAAGAAAACGGTCGCACTCTCGGCACCGTTCAGCCTCGAGCTCTTCTTCGACCCATAGGTCCAGAAAGAGAAGGCATCACTTGATGTCGCCTTCTGGTATGTCTGCGCGTCGACGGTCAGTCATTGGGGTCAGTTGCTGGTCTCCTCCAGAGTCGCTGGTTTCTGTCTCCAGTCTCCGACATCGGAGCCCTTCCCCGCCTTCTGCTAGGGCTTCAGATGATCAGTTTCATCAGTGGGCTGCTCTGATGGAGCAGTGGGCTCGGAGGTTGGTCCAGCTGCTTGGCCCGGTCACCCGGGGGGGCCCTCGGACCCATTGGGTGATCGGGTAGGGTGGTTGGGCCCCCCTAGTTGCACGGCGCCTTCTTCAGTGCCATCAACTCCGCACTCATGTGTTTTCCTCCCTGACATGGCTGCAGCGCAGGGGACCACACCAATGCCTCTTTTCCTGCTTCTTTTGCCTCAAATCTTGGTTTTCCGGTCCCTGCATTGGTTTCGGCACTGTTGGCATCAATGAGTCGCTCGCTGTCCTCGACACTGTTAAGGTTGTCGGCGCCATCTTCAGCGCCGTGTGGGTTGTCTGCACCATCAGGCTTGTCGGCGCTGTCGGGGCTGTGCGCTGTGCTGGGCCAGGCGGCACCGTGCTCTTCTTCGGCGCCGAGACTTGGTGTGACGTCTTCCAGTCTCCAGGGCTCCTCAACTCCGAACCCCTTTCCCTCCCATTTTCCTTCTGATTTTCACTCCTTTCCTGTCCCTATTGTCCCTCCTGGGCTGTCAGGAGATGATATTGAGCCTGATTCAGACCTTAGGCTGGGTGATGATGTGGAAGGAGCAGGATCTAATCCTGCTGCAGAGCCTGTGGTCGAGGATCTGTCATTTAAGTCTCTGCTGAAAAATTTGAATTCCACTCTTTCTCTCCAGACTATGGATATCGATCCTGGGAAGCTTTTAAGACTCCAGTACCTTCATGTTCCGGACATCCCTATGGATTTAACTCCCCTGGTACAACCCTCCTTTGAGACGCTTTCTGAAATGGTGTGGAATAACCCTGCTCTCATTCCTTCTGAGGCTAAGTCCATAGATAGGAAGTATGCTGCTCCCAAGGATCGACCCATTTTGGCCTCTCAAGCCTTTGCGGACCCTATTGTAGTCTTGGCAGAGAATGATAAGGTCGTCCTTCCTCAGACTACTACAGCTCGACCTATAAACAAAGAATTTCGTAAGATAGATACTTTGGGTAAGAGAGTCTTTGCTGCATCCACCCTGGGTATGTGTATTGCTAGCAACCAGGGCTATTTCTCTCAATATGACTATATTCTTTTGCATTCACTCAAACAAATGGTTGAAGCTCTACCGGAGTCAGACGCTAATTCAGAGCTTCTTCAAACCATAACTAGGGGTATTGAGTCCTACATCCAGCAGGTTAAAGCAGCTATGGACACTTTCAATACTGCCTCCCGAGCGGCGGCAGGCATTTTTACCCGCCGTCATTCCTGGCTGCGCATTTCCAGCTTCACGAATAATGCCCAGCAACAGGTCATGGTGTTGCCATTTGACGGTGTGTATCTCTTCAGTCCTCAAGTAGAACAAGCTCTAGAGGCCACACAAAAGATCAGATCGGCCATTAAATTGGCTCGACCTGCTCCTGCCCCTTCTCGGGTGTTAATAAGCACCAGTTTCACAATCGTCAGTCCTTTCAAGGCAAAGGCAGAGGGGGTTTTAATAGAAGCCAAGTCCCTCAGCCTCAAAACAAAACACAACAGAAAGCACAAGGGCCCAAAGCGCCCATTGTCACCTTCTGAATTTCTGGACCAAGTCCCACCTCAGCTGCCCGAGGAGGACTCCTTCTTAGCAGTAGGAGGTTGTCTGACTCAGTTCTACAACCAGTGGAAGTCTATAACTTCAGACAAATGGGTCCTCCGGATAATTCATGAGGGATGTTCCCTCAGTCTTTCAGAGGACCCTCCGGATTGTCCCCCCAAATGGTAGCCAGAACTGTCAGCTCTTCAGTCAGAACTTCGCGCCTCCGAGATACAAGGCCTTCTGAACAACAGGGCAGTAGAAGTAGTTCTGCTGGATCAACGGAACACAGGGTTCTACTCCCATTACTTTCTAGTTCCAAAGAAAACCGGGGGCATGTGCCCCATTTTGGACCTCAGAAAATTGAACAAATTTCATCCCAAAGAAAAATTCAAAATGATATTGCTAGGAACCCTGTTACCTTTGCTTCATCAGCACGACTGGTTAGCCTCACTGGACATGCAGGATGCTTACCAACTTATTCCTATTCACCCAAGGCATTACAAATACATAAGGTTTGTGGCTTTGGGTCAACATTATCAGTTCACAGTCCTGCCCTTTGGGCTATCCTTGACGCTGTGAGTTTTTACAAAGTGTTGTGCAATTCTGGCAGTGCACCTCAGAAAGATCGGAATACAAGTTTTCCCATATCTGGATGACTGGCTTCTAACAAGCCCTTCCAGGCAAGGAACTCTCGACGCCATAGCCACGGCCTCAGACTTCCTCACGTCCGTGGGAGTCCTGCTAAATCTCAAGAAATCGCAGTTGCAGCCCTACCAGAAGCTCCTTTTCATAGGAACTCTTTTGGACACCTCCTGTGTGAAAGCTTTTCTACCAGAGGACAGAAGGAGCGATATCCTACAGATGGCCCGATACATCAGAGAGAACAGCTTGGTTCAAGCTATCTTGATACAGCAGATGCTGAGTCTCATGGCATCCTCAGTGTTTACTGTACCCCTAGCACGCCTCTGCATGAGAACCTCTCAATGGATGCTCAGTACTCAGTGGTCCCCGACCACTTACCTTCAGCCCTTTCTCATCAAGGTGAAAGAACCTCTGAAGAGGTCACTCGCCTGGTGGTCGCAAGAGGACAATCTTCTGGAAGGGTATCCTTTGCTCTCCTGGATCATCAGATTTCCATTACCACGGACGCGTCCCAGATGGGGTGGGGAGCTCACTGTCAAAATCTCCACACTCAAGGTACGTGGACTCAGGACGAGTCCCAGCTTCACATAAATGTCTTAGAAATGAGAGCCATCCTTTATGCAGTCTGGGCTTTGAAGGACATTCTCTGTCACAAGAACATTCTCCTTCAAATGGACAGCAAAGCAGTGATGTATTACATTAACAAGCAGGGTGGTGCTCACTGTTACCCTTTATGCAGGGAAGCAATGAGAGTGTGGGAATGGCGCTTGGAACATTCAAGTGGTCTACCTGCCAGGAGTGCAGAATGAACTGGCAGACCGTCTCAGCAGAATAGAGACAGATCCTCACGAATGGTCTCTTGATTCAACCATAGTTCAGTCACTATTCGCAGAGTGGGGAACTCCAGACCTGGACCTTTTTGCATCCCCACTCAACACAAAACTGCCTCCCTTCTGCTCCAGAAATCCAGGGCCTGGCATTTTCTGTCAGGATGCGTTCAGGCTGCAGTGGACAAAACTCTTTTTATACTCCTTTCCGCCTCTTCCTCTAATTCAGAGGGTACTTCTCAAGTTCGAGCCCCAGAGGGACAAAATGATCCTTATTGCTCCCTCTGGCCTCGACAAATATGGTTTCCATTACTCAACAGTATGTCGGAAACCCCTCCGAAAGCGCTTCCCCTATGAACCTTCTGACTCAGGGGCCTGTGGTCCATCCCATTCTGAGATCGTGTCACCTTCACGCTTGGCTCCTGAAGAGATAAAGGTGAACAGGTTCAATGTCTCTCACAGAGTTTCAGATATTCTTCTGGCTGTGCGCAAGCCAGCCACTAGAAAAACTTACACAGCCAAATGGAAGTGTTTTTCTCTCTGGTGTGCAAAATCCTCTTTGAATCATTTTTCCTGCCCACCAGATAAAGTTCTAGATTACCTTTTAGACCTCTCAAATTCAGGTCTGCAATACTCTACTGTCAAAGTTCACCTTTGTGCCATTTCAGCATATCATGAGCCAGTACTTTCCTTGTCACTGGCTCAGTTACCTGTGGTTTAGAGGTTTCTTAAGGGAATTCTGCATACCAGACCTCCTATCAGGCGTCCAGTCGCAGCCTGGGTCATTAATCTTGTACTAGACATGCTCACCCGAAAGCCTTTCAAGCCTCTAGCTACCTGTGAGCTGAAATTTCTCACTTGGAAAACGGCCTTCCTGGTGGCCATTACCTCGGCCTGCAGGGTCTCTGAGATACATGCCTTGGTCACAGACCCTCCATATACTGTGTTTCATAAAGACAAAGTAGTTCTTATGACCCATCCTAAGTTTCTCCCTAAGGTTGTTTCAGAATTCCATCTAAACCAACCTTTGGTCCTTCCTACTTACTTTGCGAACTTCCAAAATGAAGGAGAGCGTTCCCGTCATTCTTTGGACATCAAAAGAGCTCTACGTTTCTATTTAGATAGAACAAAAAGATGCAAAGCTCAACAACTGTTTGTTTCCTTCAGCGAGACCTGGCTGGGTCAACCTGTCACTATCAGATGCATTTCAGCATGGCTGGTGGCATGCCTTCGCCACTGTTATTCTGTGGCGCAGGTTAAGCTGGAGGGCAGAGTGTATGCTCACTCTGCTAGAGCGGTCGTGGCATCCCTGGCGGAAATCCTCAACGTGCCCATTGCAGATATTTGCAATGCGGCTATCTGGAGCTCAGTGCATACTTTCGTCAAGCACTATGCCCTGGATGTCAATGCCAGGTGACATATTTTGTTTGGCAGAACCATCCTTAGTAGACTTCTGTCCTAAATTTGTGAGCTCTTGGTCTCTCCTACCGCCCTCTCGGGGGATTATTAGCTCGGTACTCTCCCATCAGTGTGAATGAGTGGTGGAGACTTTATGTCCTGGAAGATATGGAAATTACATAACTACCGTAATTCTTGATCTTCTTGGACAAAATCTCCACCACTCATTCACATGCCCACCCACCATCCCCCGAGCTCACCTCTGTTGTTGGTCTTCACTCCCTCAATCTTAAGGCTGTGAAGACTTCTTTCTTGACCCTTCTTATATGGGTCTTCCGGACTATCTTATGTCCATTTTTTGTTAGGCTATCCTTGTAGGTTAGTTATGCTGCACCTCCTCGGAAAAAAGGTACTGAGGCGATTGGAAGGTCGACGCCGAGATAGTCATTGCTGCACGAGTTGAGGCTCGCAGCGCCACTCCTCGCGGCTCCATCTCTGGCGCCGATCCTCCTGCAAAAATGTTTGTTCCCACTGGATCCTAGCGCCTCTGGCGTAGATCCCTATCAGTGTGCATGAGTGATGGAGACTTCATACAAGAAGATCAAGAATTACGGTAGGTACGTAATGTCCATTTTTGAAAGCCAGGGCCTACGAAGTGCGTGAGCACGAGGGGTGCAACCTGTATCTTCCAGCGGAAAGGAAGATCTGGCATCACGGGGCAGAGCCGAGGTGTATACCACCCGGGTGGGTGGGAGGAGCCAACTTGAAGACTTCCAGCAAGATTTAAAGGGGAAAAGGACATGCCAATAAGTGTGGATGAACAACATGTCCACGATTCTAGAACAATGTTTGCACATTATCTGCCTTGCACTTGCCATGTTACAAGTGCATTAATCCCCTCCAGAGTCGGGCTCTACTAGTGGATTAATGCCTTGTTGGTGGTTGGAAGCACTCGGACTGCGGCCTTGTGCACCAACACCCCCCAAAAAACAGGCATTAATCCACTAGTAGAGCCCGACTTGGTGGGGATTAATGCTTACGCATTCTTGCCTGGGCCCCATGCAAATTCGGGAGAGTCACTGATCAGTAAACTGGATGTAAAAAGGGTGCTCCATTATTACATTTATGGAGAAGAGGCCATTGGGATGACAAAACTTAGCTACTTGACACATATGTTTAAGTGACTGGGGATACCCAGCAGATGGAAAATTATTTCTCACTACTTGGTTCTTGTATTTCCCACTGTTTCAGTAAAGCTGGCAAAGAGCTCACTCACTCACTCTATTTATTTATTTATTTATTTATTGTCTTTGCTAACCGGGTAGGTGTACTGATCCAAAGGACCGTTTTCTGTCACGACCTGGGCCACAAAATGTAGCAAAATAAGTACAGGTATAACAGAGAGATTCAGATAATACATAAGATATAATGGACAAGGCAGAACTGACACAATGTGAGGCAGTAACAGAGTACAAGCAGCAAATTGTGTAAAATACAAAGTCAAGTTCAATGCTGTACAAATGACAGGGTTGTGCAAATACAGGTAGAGATAAAAAAACATCAAAAATTCAAACGGCAGTAAACACAAGATTCGGAGAAAGAGAGAACAAAGAGGGGAGTAACAGAGGAGAGAGGGTAGGCAAGGGTGGGGCAGGAGGTGCAGAGGTGGGAAAGGGGAGTACTGGGGGAGGAGCCTGGGGGGGGAGAAGATGCTGTCTGGTGGCAGGTACAGCCTAAGTGCTTAGGTCAGTGTTGAGATGCAGACCCTATCCTTGCTGTGAGGAACAGTGACAGACTGCAGACGAAAAGAGCCATGCCTTCATGGCATGCTTAAAAGCTAGACGGGTGGGTGATGAGCGAATAGACAGGGGAAGCTTGTTCCATAGCAAGGGTGCAGTAACAGAGAAAGCTCGCTTCCCCATGGAGGTGATGACACAAGGTACTTCCAGCGGTGGGACTGAGGATGCCCGAAGATTTCTGTTGATCACTCTGTCGGTAGGGAGAGTAGGGGGACATGTCGGAGATGGAGGGAGTTGTCCACCATGCAGCCCTATGCATAGTCAAAGCGACCTTGCAGGGTCGGCCACCTTAGCGCTTGGTAGAGTGAGCAGTGGTGGGAGCAGTAGGGGACGGGAAAAGACAGAATGACAGATTGCGTTGTATGTAGTGTTTAGCCTTGTATGCAGAGTGGTGGACAGGTACAAGTTGACTGGGGAGCAGTAGTGTAGGAGGGGCAGTAGGTTTCCACGTGCTACCGGCAGACGAGCTTCCATGGACAAGTAGTATTCATATTGGTATGCGGCGCCTTGTTTTTGGTGGATATGGCGAACGGTGTGGTTGACATATTCAGAGAAAGAAAGGGAGGGGTTAATGGTAACTCCTAGGTACTTAAAGGATGTGACAATTTCAGGCGGAGTACCAGCGGGGGTGAGAACTAGGAGGGAGGAATTTGTTTTGGTAGCTTTTGATAGTAACAGTTTAGACCCAAAAAACATAGATTTAGTCTTTTTTTCATTGATTAGTAGTTTGTGAGAGAAGAACCATTGGTGGGCAGATGCAAAGTTTTGTGTGAGGGTGGTAGAGATAGAGTCAACAGTTTTGTCAGTGTGATAGATAACCAAATCATCAGCATAGAGGAGAGCAGAGCAGCTGATGCTGCCCTTGGGGAGCGTATTGATAAACATAGAGAAGAGCAGAGGTCCGAGTATGGAGCCCTGGGGAACTCCAGTGAGTACAGGAAGGGGAGCAGAGGAGACCTTACTGATGAGAACCAACTGGTGCCTGTGTGATAGATAGCTGCGAAACCAGGCGGCAGGTCCAGGAGAGCAGCGAAAAAGGGGCAAGACTGAGTGATGGAGGTTGTGGTCAACAAGGACAAATGCTTTAGATAGGTCAGTGAAGACTGCACCTATGGGTTTGCCCTGATCTATACATCTCAGCATGTGGTTGGAAAAGAGTGCAAGGGCAGAAGAGGTACTATGATGTTTGTGGAAGCTGTGCTGGAGGAGGCATAGGAGGTTGTATTTTTCCAGGTGCTCCATTAGCTGAGAGTGTATGATTTTTTCAAGTAGTTTGCTCAGGTGGGGAGGACTCGGAGGTGGGTCTGTAGTTGTCAGGGGATAGGGGATCGCCAGCCTTAAATATCAGTACATTAGCATGTTTCCAGGAGTCGGGTACAGCACCAGTAGTTAGGGAGAGATTGAAGATAAAGATGATGGGATTCACAATTGCAAGAGAGATGAGTTTTAGGAAAGAGAGGTATTGGGCACTGGAGCACAAGCCGACACCCTTGACGGTCCACGTGCCCGGCATGCTAAACACCCTGATGGATTGCAGCATGGTTAACTAAGAGGAAACAGCAAGTTTGCATTAGTGGATTTATGTCCGAATGGGGGGAGGTTACTATTGGAGTGCCCCTGGGCTCTGTCGTGGGCCCTGCTTTGTTCAATATATTTGTCTCTTCCCTAAAAACATCTGATAAATCCTGGATAAGCAGATTCGCAGATGACAGCAAGATAAGGGCAATTGTTAATACTAGAGAAAACATTATGAACCTTCAAGAGGACCAAGGTGGAATAGGTAGATGGGCATCTGAACACAAAATGAGCTTCAATATTGACAAATGCTGTATTATGCATTTTGGGAAAAACAACAAACATCCGTAGTATTCACTACATGGTACTGAACTAAAGTGTGCAGAAGGCGAAAAAGATCTGAGAAAACTTGTAACTAACGACCTAATATTTAAGCAACACAGTATTCATGTCACGAAAAGAGCAAATGGTATGATGAATTGTATATTGAGAAATATACGTAGTAGGGATAGTACCGTAATAATGCCACTATGTGGATCCTTGGTTAGGCCTCTGATGGAGTGTGGTGGTAAGTTTTGGAGACCCTGTCATAAGGGGGATATTGTGAGGTTGGAGAGGGTTCAGAGAAAAGCCACCAAAAAAATAACATTGTTAAGAATTCCTAGCATATGATGAAAGGCTACAGGAAACAGGGTTATACACTTTAGAGTATCACAGGCTCAGAGGAGACGTCTGCCTTATACAGTAAGTGCAGCATTTAGAAATGATGATTTATGGGAATGTTTAGGTTTGGTAAGGGACATCTCAAATAAAACTACTAGAGCTCATAGTTACCAGCTAAGAGGAGAAAACTACAGAACGGACAAAAGAGGAGCTTGGTTTAATCAAAGGATGGTGGTACACTGTAATTGACTGCCAACAAATATAGTAGGCAGTGATACCATCGCTACTTTTAAAAAGAAATTGGATTTACACTTTGGCAAGAGCAGGCCATCTTAATCTATCCACTGAACAATGGTGAGTCTGTTTTGGCAAAAGTGATAGACTGGTATCATACCTATGATGCTAATGATGCCCACTGGTATACAGCATCACCAGACAACAACCCCTTCTGTTCCTTTTTTCCTGCCATTGAAGTGCAGCTTTTCCCTTGCTTTCCTTATTGGCACCAGAACTTTAAGCACTTGGTCAACATATAGCATTCTGTCTAGTTAGTCACATTCTTACTTCTAAAATACACTTAGTTTGGTGTTTTTGTGTCAGTTTAGTGTACAAAAAAGAAAAAGAAAAAAAGACAAGTTTTCCTCTCAGCCCAACCTTTTGACAGTGGACACCAACATTGCTGATGGGGGTCTTAACAGACCAGTTACATAGGTACATAGACAGTGACACGAAAAAGACCTGTCAACCCATCCAGTCTGCCCACTCTGCCTAACTATTCTGCAGTGGCCATGGTGGCTCTCCCTTCCATTTGTTTCTTTCCCCTTTCTTCTAACTAACCCCTTATGCCTGTCCCATCCCTGCTTTAAGCAGGTGACTGACTTGGCCTGTACCAATTCCTCTTACAGGTTGTTCCACTTGTCCACTACTAGCAGTGAGGTTGTGTACAAGCAGTACTCCTCTCTGGATGAGTGTACTGGCTCCAGGCAGTCTTGCAGCTGGGAGGAAGGGCAGTCCTCCTGAAGTCGCTTAAAGAAATGGTCCTGACCTGGCTCACACTCTGTATTGGGTATTAGGGACCAGTTGACCCCATCCTCTTCTCCCCAAAAGTTTTTGGGGCTGGCAGCATGGGTATGTCATGTACAGGCCACCTGCACATGCCCACTGATATACCGTGGTGCCAGACCACAACCCCTTCTTTTCCTTTTTTCCTGCCATTGAAGTGCAACATTTAGTTGGTCGTGTCCTTACTGCTAAAATACACTTTGAGTTTGTTGTTTTTGTGTCAGTTTAGTGTAAAAAAAAAAAAAGGTTTTCCTCTCAGCCCTACCTTGTGACAGCAGTCAGTGACATGGCAGGTAGGGGGTCTTAACAGCCCAAAATACACTGATACATAGACAATGATGGCATAAAAAGGCTCTAGGCCCATCCAGTCTGCCCACCATACCTAACTACTCTGCACTGGCCCTAGTGGCTATCCCTCTCCTTTTCTAACCAACTCTATATGCCTGTCCCTTCCCTACTTTAAGTAGTTCACTGACTTGGCTTATAACATTTCCTCTTGCAGCTGTTCCACTTGTACAGTACTAGCAGTGACATTGCATACAACCACTACTCCTCTCTGGCTCCCGGCAATCTCCACCCGGGAGGAAGGGCAGTCCTCATGGAGTTGCTTAAAGAAATTGTCCTGACCCAGCTCATGCTCCGTATCAGGTATTAGGGGCCAGTCGACCTTGTCCTGTTCTCTCAGAAAGTATAAAGAGAAGAAAAGGCATCAGTCAAGGTCGAGCTCATGCCACTCAGCACTGAGGCATTTTATACCTGTAGGCTTAGAAGCTCCACTGTTGTCCCCAAAGACAATGCTGGACTTCCTGAGGCCTGCATACCTATTGTCTCCCTCCCTGAGCCTTTCCCTGTCTACTAGGGAGCCCTTGGGTGAGCAGTGTATTAGCTTTTATGCAGCAGTGGTTTCAATGCATAAGTGCAGTTGTGTCATTGGCAGCTCCAGCTCTGGTGGCTTCCTTGCATTCATGACCTACGCCAGTGTTGCCTTCAGTACTGTCGCACTTGGTGACACCAAGTTCAGCTGCAGTGTCAAGGTCTTCAGCAACACTTCATGCAGTGTTGCTGAAGATTCCAGCTCCCTTGGTGCTGGCTTTGTTGTTGCTGCTATTGTTGGTGCCACTTGTCGCACCAGTTGGAGTCAGTGCCTCACTTGACGCTACAGTCAGTGCCATTTTTAATGCTGCTGTTGGTGTTGCTTGTGGTTCCAGTGCAGTGCACGGTCCTGCTCATGGCACTGGGGCCTGCACCCTCGGGGGTGGTCCCAGTGTCATTGTTGGTGCGTACAGTACCGGGCCCTTAGGGACCACAGTTTGTGCATCTGTCCCCTGATACAGATGAGGACAAGTATGATCCAGACCTAGTTCTGGATACTTACTCAAATGATGAGGACTCCCTAGTACCTGTAGAGCCTGAGTCAGTCCCAGTTATGATTCACCAGAAGTATCTTTCATACGGCAGCCGAGCGAGGAGGTGAGAGGAGGGCTGTGCCAGTCACTGTATTGGGATTACACGTTTCCACTCACATTCCCAGGGGGACATTGGATAAGTGGTGATCTTCCCTTGTCAGTCTTCACCGTTCATTACTGCTTGGGTGTCCGGCGGAGGCGCGCACCCGCCACAGGAGTGTTTTTTTTTTTTTTTTTTTTTTGTCGGCACCAACAGCGCCGCCTCTGAGAGTGACGCAACGCGTGATGCGCAAAGGGTGGCCGATAGGTGCTGCAGACTCCTCCTCCTCCATCTCAGTTCTGTTTCTCCCACAGTCGAGGTTGCGCTTGCTATGCGTGAAGTTTTTTGTCTGCGCCAGAGGCCTACTTTCGCGACTCCTCTCTTCAAGTAGTTCTTTCCTGACGCTGTTGATTTTGGTAAGATTGTTTCTTTCTTTTTCACGGTGCTGGGAGTGTTTGCTGTATTTTATATTGTTTTCGCATCATATCTGGTTCGGGAGCAAAGCATAAATCTAAAGTGGGCCGCGCCCCTATGCGTTGGTGCTCCTGTGGCCGGCATTTTTCCATTACGGACCAGCATGATGTTTGCGTTCGCTGCCTGGGACCCATCCATGATATGGATTCGTGCAGTGCCTGTTTCTCGATGGACCGTCTTGTCCTAGAAGTCCGCTCGTTCAAGATCGGCAAGGCTCCGCTGACTTTTGGGGGACGGCGTCGCTCCAGGGCTTCCCAGGTAAGATCTTAGACCCTTCCTCCGGGTCCCTCCCAGGCCTATATGGTCTGGAGGAGGGCCTCCTCATCGTCTGGTCTTGCCGAGGAGGCCTCTTTTGCTTGATGTCGAGGCAGCTACAGTCCCACCAGGGCGTGGTGGAGACACCGCTGGCAGTCACCTCTTGAGTACAGGCTCCCCAGTGTCAAGGCCCAGATCTATTGGGCCCGGCACTGGTGGACCCTCGGCGCTGCCCTCCGGGAACAGCGCCCGGTGATCGGGCGGCGCCATTCGTGCACCATGTTGGCTCTCAGTGGCGCCGTGGGCCGGTCGATTCTTCATAGCGCCATGTTGGGTCAGAGCCGAGCGCGGTGCCAGCCAGGGCCGGGCCGTTCTGGTGTATCTGTGTGCACAAGCCTCCGCGCTGTAGATGGCACTGGCGTAGTTCGCGGTGCCGTTTCTCTGGAGACCCCTGGGGTGGCCAGTATTGAGGTCCAGCTGGTCCCTTCCTTCTCGGAGGAAAGTGATTTGGACGTGGACCCATCCTGGCGCCCTGACTCTTCGGAGTCGGGGTCTCCAGTGAGATGATGTGTTAGGTGGCCCAGCGCGCCTATTCCCCTATCTCCTCTGCTGTCCTCTCCTGAGGCCTCCCAGGCTGGGAGTGGCCTGGAGTCCCTGGAGGAGGATGGCGTGGGAAGGGGCTCATCCTCTTGAAGGAGTTGCGGTAGCTGCTGATCCCAGTGCTGCTGTACCTGCTCGGGGTGGGTTGTCGCTGGGGTCGAGGAGGTGGGTGTTCTCAGAGTCCAGGGGGTTGAGAGACCAGGATGAGACGCCTCGGTCTTCACCTGACACCCCTCGGGGTGCGGGTAGGAGCCGTAGCGCTGGGCCCTGTCTTTCCCTCTCAGGCTGCAGGGACCCTTGTGGTGGCGTTGCTGTGGGCTGCCCTTCTGAACCCATGCAGCCTCAGGTTCGTCACAGGGGAGGATCCCCTACTAGGCTCTTTAAGGCTTCACATCCTCAGGGTTTCGTTCTGCGACCTGGTTTGCTGTCCGGGACCCCGCTAGCTCGGGCTCCGTTTTCCGGATTTCAGAGCCTCAGCAGAGGACAGTTACCTCGTCGTAGGTGCCCCTCTCTTATTCCTCTGCAGCCACCCCCCTCTCTCCCGGGCCATGTCGGTCCTATGGGCCCGTTATCCTGGGAGACGGTCAGAGACACTGTGGCGGCCTTCCCCCTATACATTAGATGTATGCATGTACAGGTGTTTCGCCTATCCCCACCACCGCAGGAGTCTTCTGGACATTCGAGCTCCCCATCATCCTCGTCTTCCTCCTCTGAGGGAGAGGAGCCCCCTGCTCATCTCTCTTCCGATGCTTATTTCACTGAATATCAGCGATTCCTTATGAGGATGGTGAGGGATCTTCATATCTCCTTTGTTAGACAAGACAGTCCTGAATAGGAGACGCGTGAATTCCTCAGTGAATTCAGTGCCCAGCACTTGGTGGTGCCTTCCTGGCCTATTCCCTTCCAGGAGGCGTCTATCCATTCCTGGCAGTCGCCAGCCGTCCCTGTTCCAGCCCCGGCAGACTGCAGGAGAAGGTATTGTGCCCCATTGGGGTCTCTAGGTTATCTCCCCAACCCACCTTCGGGATTGGCATTCCTAGAAACTCCCTCCGGGCGCCGCCGTCTGGCGCACAACCTCCCACAAGATTCAGATTCCCTACAATTTGACCGGTGGGGGAGAAGGGTGTTCTCTTCTTCTCGTGCGATGCTGTGCATTGCGTCACATCAGGCGCACCATGCTGCCTGCAACAGGCATTTATGGTCGATGCTATCCCAGCTTCTAGCATCAATGCCTGATTCGGAGCAATCTTCACAGGCCATTGCCCTCTCTGCTATAGGTCTGGAGCTGGCAAGATACCAAGCAAGGGCATCTCATGACGCCAATGAGGTGGCTTGCAGGGACAACGATCTGTATTAGACAGACGGTGTGGCTTCGTCTATCAAGATTGTCACCCTTGGCCCGGCGTAGCGTGATACGTTCCATCTTCCGAGGGACGTGTCTGTTCTCCTCCAGGGCTAGGAGGCTTTTGCAGGGGCTTTCTCTGCCCCCTCCGTCTTTGGGGGACACCTCCTAGTTCCTCCCATCCTTATGCTTTTCTTCAGTCAGCCGTGGGTCTCTCCCTTCTGTTTGTCACCGACAGAGGGCTGAGGGTCTCATTCCCTCAGGGATGCTCTGTTTCTCTCCCCCCCCCCGGGGGTAGGGGGCTTGGTACTCACCCAAGCAGTAATGAATGGTGAAGATTGACAAGGGTAGATAGAAATTACGTACCTACTGTAATTCTTGATCTTGTCTTGTATCTTCACCATTCATTACTGATACCCTCCCACCTTCCCCTCAAGGGCCTCCTTCTTCGGCGTCTCCCCTTCCCTGCTCATTCCCCCACCCCCTTTTTCTTCTGGCCTTTGCCAAAAAGAGACTTTTTTCCCTGAGGGGTAAGGGGGAACGACTGATTTCTTTTTCCTGAGGGAACTCTTTCTGATCCCCCTTGGGGGGGGCCTTTTGTTTTTTCTCAAAGCCATACTATTCACTTCACAGTCTTGAGAGACTGTTCCCTTTGGTTCAGTCCCTTCTTCTAGGGATCCTCAGGTAGGCTCAGACCTCCTTGTATCAGTTTCAACTATTCGTGGAACTGTTCCGGCATTTCGCCCTGAGCTGGAATCTTTGCTTGTCTTAGGGAGTCCGATTGAGTTCCTGCTCTATTCCATATGAAAACTGTACCCTCTAATGGGTTCTGCCCAACCCTCTCCCACTTACACATTCTGGTGTTAGCACTTAACAAAGTGGGAGTGGGTTTTCTTTCCCCTCCTGTTGGAGTGCTCCCCTGCCAGAATAATTTTTCTGCCTTCGCAGTCTGTGAGCTCTCCTCTAGGATTTGGGGGTTAGGGATGATGAGAGGTGTAGAGAATCTGCCCTTGGTGTCTAATCTGTTCAACTGGTTTGGCCGAAACACTTTTACTTTCAAACTCCCTATATGGGATCCTTGCTCCCTTGTTTTGGTTCCGAGCCTATAAACCTCCAAACCAATCCCCCTTGGCAGGACCTCTCCCCATCCCCTTTTTTTGCCTTCCTTTCTCTCTTTCTTCCTATTTCCCTCCTTCCTTTTCCTTCTTTGGAGACGCCCCAGGAGCAAGGCCCTGTGGCCCTTAGGGTAGGCATCCTTTTCTCTTCCTCTGTCCTCTACCGGCTTATCCTTTTTCAGTTTATATCCTTTCCTTTTTTTCTGTCCCTCAGCTCTCTTGCCTCACTTCCTTTTTTCTTACCCTTTTATTCACCTCTCCAGCTAACAGAACTGAGATGGAGGAGGAGTCTGTGGCACCTAATGGCCGCCCCTCGCGCATCACGCGTTAAGTACTCATGAGGCGAGCGCCGTCGATTGCGACTAAAAAAACAAATAAAAAAAAAACTCCCATGGTGAGTGTGTGCCTCCGGCTGACACCCAAGCAGTAATGAATGGTGAAGATACAAGAGAAGATCAAGAATTACGGTAGGTACGTAATTTTCCTTTCTGGGAGCAGGCAGGACGGGTGAGGGTCTACTGGGCAGTCACCGCCTAAAGGTACCCGTGGCAATGAGCACTCAGTGGGGTGGTACCAGTGGATACCAGGGCATGAGGTATTAGTGTTCATGGGTGCCCAGGGGGCGAAGGGTGCCACTGAACACCAGGGAGATGTCTAAGGAACACAGGATGAGTGATTAGGGAGTTGGGGGGTGCCACTAGCCACCAGGGAAATGTATTACGAGCATGGGACAAGTGATCAATGGGTGGGGGTGCCACTAGACACCAGGGAGATGTCTAAGGACCACAGGATGGGCGTTTGGGGTTGGGGGGTGCCACTAAACACCAGGGATATGGTTTACTGACATGGGATGGGTGATGGGGTGGGAGGTGCCACTAGCTACAGGAAGATGTCTAAGGAGCATGGGATGGGTGATAGAGGGGTGGGTGGGTGGGCACCACTAGACACCAGGAGATGTCCAAGGGATGGGACCGGTGATTGGGAGGATGCCACTAGACACTAGAGAAATGTCTGCCAATCATTGGACAGGTGTTTGGGGGTGGGGTTGCTACTAGCCACCAGAGAGATGTCCAGCAACCATGAGACAGGTGATCGGGGGGGGGGCACTAAACACCAGGGAGTTCTCTAAGGAACATGGGATGGAGGGTGCCATTAGACACCAAGGATGTGGTTCACTGACACAAGACTGGTGATCGAGGGGGGGTGGCGGTGCCACTAGCTACCAGGGAGCTGTCTAAGGAACACAGGACAGGTGATCGGGGGGTGTGGGATGCCTCCAGGGAGATGTCTAAGGAGTAGAAGATGCATGGTCAGGGGTGGGAGTTGCCACTAGACAGCAGGAAGATGTCTGCTTATCACAGGATAGGCATTCAAGGGGTGGAGTGCACCAGTAGCCACTAGAGAGCTGTCCAGCAATCATGGGTCAGGGGATGGGGCTGCCACAAGCTACTAGGGAGACGTCTAACGATAATGGGATGGGGGTTAGGGGTGTCACTAAATTGCAGGGAGATGTCTAAGGAAAACAGGATAGCCATTTGGGTGGTGGTGTGTGCCACTAGACACCAGGGATGTCAGGTGTGCACACAGGATGGGCGCTAACAGGCTGACTTTAACCATGCAGATGAGCCGATAATTGGCGTGCAAATGGCCCTGTAGCACCTTGCATGCAGAACAGGCTCATTTGCAAGGTCTGGCTAAAAGTAGCCCACGTGGGTCCCAACACTATCTGGTCCAGAAGCACTATTCCTTGTAGGCTGGATATAGGCCAGGCCCATGTCAGGGTGGCACAGTTTTACTTTACACTGCAGCAACATGGGCCAGTAGTCAGATAGTGCCGGTACACTAACCGACTGAATATAGTAACCGCTGGGTTGGGTACTAGCGCAGTCACAGAGCAAATATTTATGTTGCGCTTGCACTCCTTTTTTAAATATTGGGGCCCTAATAATTTATAAAGCAAAGAGAAATATGAGGCTGATTCCCCTATGAAGGCTTCTTCAGGGTGTCATGTAATACCACTGGTCATTCAAACAAATAGTGTAGTTCTGTGGAGCAGACTGACTATAGAAAGTTACTTACTTTAGTTAACTCTTAATGTTCTAGAGTAGCTCCTCCACAGAGCCTCCAATGTCCTCCCATTGCCCCATGGGCTCACTGATCTTACTGTGTGTGTTGTTCTTCTCCCAACAGGTTTTTAGGTTGTGTAGATAAGTTTAATTTTCACCCACTTCTTAGAGGGACATGTAGACTCTGTTGTGCCTTTTGAGTGTTTTCTGAATTCTTCAAAACATTTTTAACTTGTAACTTTTTACTGTCCTCCATGGAAAAAATAAAATCCTGAGGCTGTTGGGCCAGTTCTGCTTTATATGCTGTGGATGTACACATGGTGCTGTACATGGTTACCAACACCATGGAACCCAAAAGGTCTGCTATCCACGGGTCCAGAGTGCCTTAGGTCCTAAGACCAAAAAGTATGGCTGTATGGAGGACATGCTATAGAAGATCAAGAGTTACCATAAGCAACTTTCCAATCTTCAAGAGAAACTGCTCCATAGAGCCAAACTCTCCCATCCTTTGCCCCTCCAACCGAGGTGTGATTGAACTGAGTTTAAAAAGTGTGTTTAATATTTTCCTGATTGGCACTTCTCTGTCCTTCTCCTTAAAAATTCAGGCAGCCTGTGCAATAAGCAGGGTCCAGTTTTGAAATTTATTGTTGCACTAAAGAAAATGTTAATGTTTCATTTCCAAGTTGTTCAGCTCACATTACCTAGTTTTTGGCAAGTGGCTGGGGATCTGTTCTCTCCAGTCAGATCTGAGGTGGTTGCACATAAGTGCACCATATATGCAGTGTCATTGCACATAGGGTTGCACTTTGGTCATGTGCTTATGGCAGGGATTGGTCAAGGTTCTAATATTCCCATGGGATCCTGGGATTGGTGACAACAGTTCAAAGAGTGTGGCTCTACAGAGGAGTTTCTCTGAAGGTCTAGAGTTACTGGTAAGTAAGTATCCTTTCATATTTTTTTGTGACTGTGGGGAACAGTCAAGCAAGGCCCATTTGGTTTGCAGGGTCCTGGGTACTCTTGCTAACAGTGGAGAGTGGCCGATCAAACCCTGACAAAGTGCTGTTGGGCTCCCAAATGCTCCAATAAATAGAATTGTGCTTTTGTATTTAAACAACTCCTCTAGTTTGTGGGAGAGTGTCCAGTCCCATGATCCTCTAAACAGTATCCTCTGTCTTCTTTTCTAGGAACATGGTGGAAGCAGGGTTTGACTATAAAGCTGAAGTTGTGCCTGATAGTTCTGTTTGGAGTGAAATGCTGAAGAAATCTCCCATCATGTATGCCTCTCAGGTACATGGTAGTTCCCAGCTTCTTACTTTTATATTTCATATCTCTTTCTGTAGCTTATTTTGTTCATGCAGGAGTTAAACCTGTAGTTCATTTGTTAGTTAAGAATGTATTGTTTTACGGCCTTATTTGGTGCTTCTAAGGGCATGGACATGGTTCACAATCCACATTCTGGCAGTCCCACTGGAACAGTCTGCTTAGCCTCAGGGACAGGAAGCTGTAGCTCTTACTGGGTCGGCCTTCAGAATGGGATCCAAAGGAACAACATAAGGGCCGCAAGAAGGTCTTGGCTACAGCCGGGTTGGCTCAGCAACGTGCAGCCCTTGAGACAGAAGCAGCGGTGGCCCATTCGGCCACTGACTTTCCAGGGCACTTGTCAGTGAGGATCACTCTGGGAGAGGACACCCTGTGGCAAAAGAGTCGAGGGCCATTTTTGAGGAGTCCACAGATGACTCCGATCACGAGTCCATGGCCTCCTCTGGGACTCCCCTCTTCAACTGGGGATTAGGCAAAGTGCTGACCACTGAGCTTGGCCCAATGTCCTTCAGGGCACTTCTTTGATTCATATTGTAGTCCCATGTCTCTCCCACTTGAGCCAGTCCAAAAGAGTGCCAAGTATCCCCTTACAGACAGTTTGGATGGACAGATCCCCAGGGTTGCCTTCCCTGTGGCTGAGGCTATTTTAGGACTGGCCCTGGAGCTTTGGCAGCATCCAGCATCCTGCCCGGCATCCTCCTCCTGTATGGTCCACAAATATGCAGTCCCTATGGGATCCCTCTCTGGGTTCTTGGATCACGCTTCTGTGGAGGGTTCAGTCACGTAGTTGTTGTTCCACAAGTCTGGACGCCAAGGGGACATAGACGAGCCTCTGGACAAGAAGTCCTATAAGATTGACCTTGCCACTAAAACGGTGTACACTACAGCATCCCATGGTCTCTGTCAGGCTAGTTATGCCTTAAAGGGGAACTGTCAGCAATCTGTGCATCTGCATTTGTGTCAGGTGGTTTTCCCCTAAATGGCAATTGCATAGTGTGTGCCAGAAAAATTACAAAATCACTAAAAAATTGATCTTCCTGGACATAAGTCTCCACCACTCATTCACACTATTGGGAACTGTGCCGGAGGCACTAGGACCCATCGGGAGCAAACTTTTTGCTGGAGGTTCGGCGCCAGAGATGGTGCCGCGAGCCTAACTCGGCGTGGCAATGACTATCTCGTGGCGACCCTCCAACCGCCTCAGTTCCTTTTTTCCCCGCCGTCCGAAAGCGCCTCAGTGACGACGCGACGCCGCATTGGGAGTCAAACTTCAAACTAGCAGCATAGTTTTCAGTTTTGTTATTTTGTAGTATTATCTCGATAAAGTATCGCTTAGTTTACTTTTATTCTAAAAATAAAGAAGTGTCAGCCTACTTTGATAGAGTCGACCATGAGCAGATCAGGTGACGGTAGGGAGACTTCGTATGAAAGCTGTTCAGCAGTCGGGCTTGGTCGGTCTGCCGCCTTCTCCGGAAGGGGTCTGACAATGGTCAGTCCAGTGCCGGGGATAGGCTCCCGGAGCATAAAATAAGCGATCGTATTCGGCACCGTTCGACCTCGAGCTTTTTCGGCCCACAGGTCTAAAAGAGAAGGCATCACCGAGGTGCCCTCTGATATGTCTGCGCTGACGTCGGGTTATCGGGGCTAGTTGCCGGTCTCCTCCTTCGGAGTTGCCAACTTCTGCTTTTGGTAGCCAACGGCTTCGACATCGGAGCCCCACCCCGCCCGCAGGTAGGTCTTCAGATGAGCAGTTTCATCAGTGGGCCACTCTTATGGAGCAATAGGCTCGGAGGTTGGTCCAGCTACCTGGCTCGGTCTCACATGCGCTTTTGGGCTCATTAGGAGACCGGGTAGGTCGGATGGATTTTCCTGGTCGCGCGGCGCCTTCTTCGGTGCCGTCGACTCCGCGCTTAGGTGTTTCCCCCCCTCACATGGCTACAGCGCAGGGGGCCACACTGATGCCCTTATCTCCTGCTTCTCTTCCTTCAAAACCTGTTTTTCAGAGTCTGGGGGTGTTTCTGGCGCCTTCGGCGCCGTGTGGCTTATCAGCACTGTCCTCGGTGCCGGTGGTGCGCTCGGCACCGTCTTCGGCTTCTCGGCGCCGTGCGGCTTCTCTGCACCGTGCTTGGTGCCATGCGGCTTCTCAGTGCCGTTTTCAGCGCCGCGTGGTCCCTCGGCGTCATTTTCGGTGCCGCGTGGTCCCTCAGCTTCGTTCTCGGCACCGGGAGCTCTCGGGGCTCCCTCTGCTTTTCAGCTTTCTCGCGTTTCCTTCTTCCCTCTCTTCTGATTTTCATTCCTTTCCTGTCCATGCAGTCCCTCCTGGACTGTCAGGAGATGACATTGAGCCTGACCCAGACCTTCGGTTGGGTGATGAAGTGACGTAAGCAGGATCTATTACTGCTACAGAGCCTGTGGTCGAGGACCTGTCATTCAAGTCTCTGCTGAAAAATCTGAGTTCCACTCTTTCTCTCCAGACTACAGACATCGATCCTGGGAAATTGTTAAGACTCCAATACCTTCATGCCCCGGAGATCCCTACGGATTTGACTCCTCCGGTTCAGCCTTCCTTCGAGACGCTGTCTCAAATGGTATGGAATAATCCTGCTCTCACCCCTTCGGTGGCTAAATCCATAGATAGGAAATATTCAGCCCCCAAGGATCATCCCATTTTGGCGTCTCAAGCCTTTGCGGATCCTATTGTAGTCCTGGCAGAGAACGATAAGGTCGTTCTTCCTCAAACTACTACAGCTCGACCTATTAACAAAGAATCTCGTAAGATAGACACCTTAGGTAAGAGAGTCTTTGCTGCTTCTACCCTAAGTATGCGTATTGCCAGTTACCAAGGCTATTTCTCCCAGTATGAGTATATCCTGTGGCACTCAATCAAGCAGATGGTTGAAGCTCTTCCGGAGTCGGATGCGAAGCCAGAGCTTCTTCATACCATTACCAGAGGTATCGAATCTAACAACCAGCAGGTTAAAGCAGCCACAGATGCTTTCGACACTGCTTCCCGTTCAGCAGCTGCTGGTATTTGCACCCGCCGTCATTCCTGGCTGCGTACTTCGGTCTTCACGAATGACGCACAGCAGCAGGTAATGGCGTTGCCCTTTTCAAACACCATGAAGTCTTGCTATATTATAACAATAGCAGTCAGCCACTGCAGCTGAACTGCCCGGAGAGAAGGGTTAACTCCAGAAGATCTGGAGTTCTACATGACGGCTGTGCCCAAACTCTATCTGGCAGTTTCAAATGAAACTGTCAGATTCTTTACTCCGCTTCACTGAACAGTCGCTCCGGAGATCAGCTCCTTCAGCTCGGTTCATTATCGGTTCAAGCGGTAGTTTTCGTTAATTTGAACGGCAAAAGTCATTATTTTTACCGCATTTTGGGTTCTAAAGCTCTATCTGGTAACCGTAAGTACAAAATTTAAGTCTGTGTGGAAAATTAATTATCGGTTCGGTTTGAACCGATGCGCAGTTTTTCTGCCTTTTAAAACTGTACTGTGGGTTTTAGAGTGGGTTCCGGTTCTTATCGGTTCTAAAAAAGCGAAATTATAACAGTTTTTTCAAATACCCGTGACACGGTTAGGAACCGATAAGGGTGTCTTGCCTGGCACTGCCATCAAAGGGCAAGTTTTGGTTAGGCTGGCATAATGTCTGAGAAACCCAAAAAAAACCGGGCCCACTGGGTTTCAACACTGTGATGTCTGTGGGGACGCCTTTGCCAAGGCTGACCCACACACCACTTGTGTCTATTGTCTGGGGGCTGACCACCTCCTGTCAGACTGCCAGGTGTGTAAAAATTTCCCTGCAGCCACCCTGGAGAAGAGATTGGGCCGGCTCAGGGAACGAGAGGCCAAAAAGTCCGCTGACCCGGATGGCCAGCCCGGTTCAGTACCCACTGGACCAGAGGGAGTGCCCTCTGACCAGGGCGAGACTTCCTCGGGCAAAAGGAAGACTGGTTCAGAGGAACCAGTCCCAAGTAAAAAGACAAAGAAATCAGGAGGTTTGAGTCCAAAATTGTGTCTCCAACTGCTGCAGAGATAGCTAAAGCCATTCAGATTGTCCAGTCACTGTCTCAGGGATCTGTAGAACCACCAACAGTTGGTAAAGGTTGGTTCGTTCAGTCCCAGTGGTTCAGGATTTTGAAGTTGAGGATTTTATGAACCACAGGAGGGGAGGAATTTGATCAATATATGTGTGGCTGGGAGGGTCTGGACGTGCCCATTGAACTGGACATTTCTCAGACAGACCTTTAGAATCTTCCCTATTCTGTCTGAGTCCCTTCTTTCTTTATTTTACAAAAGGTTGCAGAAACCCTCCAGCTTCCTTTAGAGGAGGCTGTGGATGAGCAAGAGGAGCCTGATTATGTGGAAATGATGGATATTCCAGAGTCTAGGAGGTTGTCTATTCCTTTGCATAAGTCATTTAGGAAGCAAACAACAAAGATTTTAAAAATCCTCATTCTGTCCCTCCTGTAGATAAAAAATGGACAGAAGGTATACTTTGTCAGGCTCGGATACAGACTTCTTACTGAACAGTGTAGTCATGTAGGTGTGGTACAAGCTGCAGCCTGTGACAAGGCTAATATTCCTCTGGCCTCACATCCTCCTGATAAGGATTCTAGGAAGATTGATGCCATGGTGAAGAAACAGTATATGGCAGCTTCTTTGGGACTCAGGCAGGCAAATTATATGGCTTATGTGGCTGAATATCAGAAATCTGGGTGGGACACAGTATTGCAGTTAGCCAAGCAGGCCCATGGCCAGCTGGCTAGTGAGTTGGAACAGGTGGCTGCTGGCATTGAAGCCTCTAAAGTTCAATTTCATACTGCTGTTGATGTTAATGATGTTTCCTCTAGGGTCATGGCCACTTCTGTAGCTTTCCGTAGGTTGGCATGGCTCAGATGCACTAATCTGTCCCAAGATACCCAGTCAAAGGCTATGGATTTTCCTGTAGTGGGAAATTCTCTGTTTGGGAGCAAACAGAAAATTATATGAAAAAGATGGATGAATACAGAACTACCTACAAAAGTGCCCAGGCTAAGGAGAAGCATGCCATGCCACAAAGGCATGCTCCCAGAGAGGTAGGGCAGGTCCTTTTCAGGCCTTTTACCAATTTCAAGCCTCCTCTGCTGTCTGCAGAGGGTTTCTTCAGAGGCAGGGGTGGCGTGGCACAAGGACCGTCCCCTCCCCTCAGCCTAGGCTGCTGCTAAGCAGGCACCCTGATGGGGTGCCCAGGGCGATTCTCCTGTACCAGTGGGGGCAGGTTGGCCTATTTCAGCCAGAGCTGGCTGTCCCTAACCGGACAGATGGGTTCTGAGGTAATAAGCCAGGGTCTGTTCTCAGCTTCAAATATTTTCCAAAGATGAGAGCCAGGCATTTTCCACCTGCAAATCCTTCAGAAGCCCTTGCTTTGGAAGCAGAGGTTTCTTCTCTTCTGGTCTGCAAAGCAGTGGAAAGGGTTCCTCCTTGCCATCAGGGCAAGGGGCTTTATTCAAGATACTTTCTTACCCCAAAAAAGACAGGAGAATGGCGGCCCATTCTGGATTTAAGATACTTGAACAAGCATCTGTTGAGAGCAAAGTTCAAAATGTTGACTCTGGCAATGATATTGCCTTCCCTAAGGCCAGGGACTGGCTAGCTTCCCTGGACCTCAAGGATGCCTATTTTCATGTTCCGATCAGGCCTTCCCACGAAAGTACCTCAGGTTCGAACTGCCCTCAGGCCACTACCAGTTCAGGGCAATATATGACCCTTACCTCTCGCCAAGGGTATTCACAAAATGTCTCCGCTGTAGTAGTGGCTCATTTAAGAAGGCAAGGGTTGCTGTGTTTCCCTACCTGGACGACTGGCTTATTGTGGGTCAGTCTCCAGGTCAGGTGAAATCCCACTTGCAAGTCACCCAGCAGCTTCTCACTTCTCTGGGATTCCTGCTAAACTTACCAAAGTCAGTTCTGGAACCAGTTCAGGTCCTAACTTTCATAGGCGCAGAACTGAACACAAGGTTAGCCAGGCTTTTCTTCCCTGGAAAGGGTGGGCAGACTCATCGCCTGGCATCCTCCTTTACCCTAAGGGTCTCTCGACCAGCAAGGCATTTTCTGCAACTCCTCGGGCACATGGCTGCTTCCACAGCTGTTGTGCAGGGAGCAAGATTCCAGATGAGGGACATTCAGTTCCATTTGAGGGCCTATTGGTCTCAAAGGAAGGACCCCTACCAAATTGGTCCCAGTTACTCAAACCCTGATCCTGGCCTTACACTGGTGGCAGGATCAAAGCAATCTGAAACAAGGGTTCCCTTCATTCCATTTCTCCTCCTCACCCTCACCACGGATGCCTCCCTGTTAGGGTGGGGGCTCACCTGACGACCTTACCACTCAGGAGTGTGGTCTCCTCAGGAATCTCTGCTCCACATCAATCTTCTGGAACTCAGAGCTGTCTTTAGCTCTTGGTCTTTCAGATTCTGTCCAGAACAAAGTGGTTCAAGTCAGGACAGACAATACCACCACAATGTGGTACATCAACAAGCAAGGGGCACTCGGTCTTCAGCCTTGTGCACGAAGCAATGAAGTTGTGGTCTCTGGCTTATTCCCTGAACACCTCCCTGATAGCGGTTCATCTCCCAGGGAAGGACAATGTGCTGGCGGGCGCCCTCAGCAGAATTTCTCAGGGCCATCACGAATGGGCTCTGAATCCACAAATACTGGGGTCTGTCTTTGCCAGTTGGGGCACTCCTCAGATAGATCTTTCACGACCCCAGACAACCACCAACTTCCTCTTTTTTTGCTGCAGGCCTCCAGTACTGGGCTCAGTCCCTCTGGATGCCTTTCTGTTGGATTGGAAAGGGAAGTTCCTGTATGCCTTTCCCCCTTTCCTCTCCTTTTCAGGGTACTAGTGAAAATCAGATCTCAACCTTGCAGAGTGATTCTGATTGCCCCAGATTGGGCCAGACAGCCCTGGTACCCTCTGCTCCTGTCCCTGGCAGTCCACCTGCCTGAGCCTGCCCAGAGTTCACGACTTACTGGCCTGTGCACAGGGAGAGTGTGGTATCCGGACCTCAAGTCCCTCCACCTCAAGGCTTGGCTCTTGAGGAGCTAGAATTGCTGATTTACACCTTTCTCAAGGTGTTATGGATATTTTAAAGGCTTCAAGGAAGCCTTCCCTAGAACCACTTATAATTCTAAGTGGAAGAGGTTTTCCATCTGGTGCTCTGAGAGCAGATTACCCCAGAATCTGCTGATCTTCCCATTCTTTTGGACTGTTTGGTCCATCTGAATTCCTTAGGCCTTAGACCAGCTACCCTGAAGGTTCATCTGGCAGCTGTCTCTGCTTTTGTGTCAGCAGGAAGCCTGCCTCCCTTTCTTCTCACCCTGTGTTCTCAAGTTTTTAAAGGGTTGCTTCATACTAACCCTCCCTTTGGAACCAGCTCCGCCTGGGACCTGAATATTTGCATTGCTCAGTTAATGCAACCCCCTTTGAGCCTCTGTCTTCAGCAGAACTCAAGTATTTAACTTGGAAGACCGTTTTCTAGTAGCTATCACCTCTGCCAGGCACATAAGTGAGTTACAGGCCCTGTCAGTGAAAGATTTTATCTCTTTCCACAGAGATAAAATGTAGTCCTTAGGACTAATAGAAAGTTTTTTGCCTAAGGTGGTTTCTGATTTCCACCTGAATCAATCTATCTCTCTCCAGTGTTTTCACTGAGCATTCTTCCTCAGGTGAGAGGAGACTGCACAGCTTGGATGTCAAGGGCCTTAAGTTACTATCTAGAGTGCACCAGAGGTCATAGGTTAATCCTCCAACTGTTTCTTACTTATGGCGAGGTTGGCAAAGGAAACCTGCCACTAAGAGAACAATTGCAAGGTGGATTGTCTCTTGTATCCAATTTTGTTATCAGAAACTGGGTGAGTACCCCCTCAGGATTGAGGCCCACTCCACCAGGGGTACAGCTGCGTCTCCAGCGGCTGCTAGAGACATTCTATTCTGGAGATTTGTCAAGCTGCTACCTGGAAGACAGTTCACACCTTTACCAAGCATTATTCCCTGGATGTCCAGTCCAGGAGAGATGCTCGGTTTGGCACAGTTAGTGCTTCAGAGCCTATTTCCTAAGTAGGTTCTGACCCTCCTCCATGGAGGTACTGCTGTGTAATCTGCTATTGTTATAATATAGCAAGACTTCATGGTGTTTGAAGAAAAAATTACTCACCTTAGTAATTGCTTTTCTTCTCATGGAGTCTTGCTATATTATAACCACCCTCCCTCCTGCCCCTCTCAGAACTCCTACTTGGGTAGAGGTGGCAAATTGGTGCAAGCACTGTGTCATGCCATTTTAGTTTTCCCCTAACCCTCTTTTCCTTGGGTTAGGGATCTAGATTGTTCATTTAGGTTATTTTTATTGCCCCCTTCTTGGACTTGAGTCTTGGGGGGAAGGGGGGTTCATATGTGCTTGTCAAGGGTGGTAAAACGAACCATAATACCATAAATTTTTGTTATTATGGTTCTGGGTGTTTCTTTGTTGTTTATATTGTTGTTATTACTACTAGTAGGTAGCCATAGGCTAGTGTAGTTTTTCCACACAGACTTTCCGTCCTTTGATGTTGGCTTCGTAAAGATCTGACAGTTTCATTTGAAACTGCCAGATAGAGCTTTGGGCACAGCGCCCTCGCGCTGTAGAACTCCAGATCTTCTGGAGTTAACTCCTTCCTCTCTGGGGCAGTTCAGCTGCAGTGGCTGACTGCTATTGTTATAATATAGCAAGACTCCATGAGAAGAAAAGCAATTACTAAGGTGAGTAATTTTTTCTTATGGTGCATATCTTTTTGGTCCTCAGGTAGAGCAAGCTCTAGAAACTACACAAAAGACTAGGTCAGCTATTAAGTTGGCTTGACCCCCTCCTGCCCCCTTTCGAGGGCATGTGCGTCAGTTTCATAATCGTCAGTCCTTTTGAGGCAGAGGAGGTTTCCATAAAAACCAACCTGCCCAACCTGAGAAGAAGGCAGCAACAGAAGAAAGCAACAGAAAGCGCAAGGGCCCGAAGCGCCCAGCGCTACCTTATGAATTGCTGGCCCAAGTCCCATCTCAGCTGCCCCAGGTGGGCTTTTCATCTCTGGTGGGAGGTCGTCTGATGCACTTCTACAACCAGTGGAAGTCCATAACCTCAGACAAATGGGTCCTCCGGATAATTCACGAGGGGTATTCACTCAATCTTCTGGAGACCCCTCCGGATTGTCCTCCCAAATGGCAGGCCAGGCTATCGACCTTTCAGTCAGACCTTCTCGCCGCCGAGATTCAGGGCCTTCTAAACAACAGGGCAGTAGAAGTGGTGCTGCTGCATCAACGGAACACGGGGTTCTACTCCCATTACTTTCTGGTTCCAAAGAAGTCCGGGGGAATGCACCCCATTCTAGATCTCAGAAAGCTAAACAAATTTCTCCCCAGGGAGAAATTCAGAATGACAATGAGTTGCCTTTGCTTCATCAACATGACTGGCTAGCCTCCCTGGATATGCAGGATGCTTACCAGCACATTCCTATTCACCCGAGGCATCACAAATTCCTGAGGTTTGTGGCTCTGGGACAACATTATCAGTTCAGAGCCCTGCCCTTTGGCCTATCCTTGGCGCTGCGGGTTTTTACAAAGTGTTGTGCAGTTCTCGCAGCGCACCTCAGAAAGGTCGGGATACAGGTGTTCCCTTTTCTGGACGATTGGCTTCTAGCAAGCTCTTCCAGGCAAGGGACTCTGGACGCTGTAGAGACGACCTCTCGCCTCCTTACATCCATGGGAGTCCTGCTGAATCTCAAGAAGTCGCAACTGCAGCCCTCCCAGAGGCTCCTTTTTATAGGGACTATTCTGGACACCTCCTGTGCGAAGGCTTTTCTTCCAGAAGACAGAAGGAACGATATCCTTCAAATGGCCCGTCACATCAGGGAGAACAGCTCAGTTACAGCTCTCTCGATGCAACGGATGCTAGGCCTCATGGCATCCTCAGTGTTCACTGTACCCCTAGCACGTCTGCACATGAGAACCACTCAGTGGATGCTCAGTACTCAGTGGTCCCCAACCTCGCACCCGCAGTCCTATCTCATCAAGGTGACAGAACCTTTAAGGAGATCACTCACCTGGTGGTCTCAAGAAAACAATCTCCTGGACGGATATCCTTTTGCTCCTCTGGACCATCAGATCTCCATTACCACGGACGCATCCCTTATAGGGTGGGGAGCTCACTGTCAGGCTCTCCACACTCAAGGTGTGTGGACTCAAGTAGAGTCCCAGCTTCACATAAACATCCTAGAAATGAGAGCCGTCCTTTATGCGGTCCAAGCGTTGAAGGACATTCTCTGTCACAAGAACATTCTCCTTCAAACGGACAACAAAGCAGTGATGTATTACATCAACAAGCAGGAGGTGCTCACTCTTACCCCTTATGCAGGGAAGCAATGAGGGTATGGGAATGGTGCTTGGAGCACAAGGCTCTAATTCAAGTGGTCTACCTACCGGGAATACAAAACGAGCTGGCAGACCGTCTCAGCAGAACAGAGACAGATCCTCACGAGTGGTCTCTCGACTCAACCATAGTTCAGTCACTATTCAGAAGAGTGGGGAACTCCAGACCTGGACCTTTTTGCATCCCCACTCAACGCAAAACTGCTTCTCTTCTGCTCCAGAAATCCAGGGCCTGGCATTTTCTGTCAGGATGCGTTCAGGCTGCAGTGGACAAAACGCTTTCTTTATGCCTTTCCACCTCTTCCTCTAATTCAGAGGGTGCTCCTCAAGTTTGAATCCCAGGGGGACAAAATGATTCTCATTGCTCCCTTCTGGCCTCGACAGCTGTGGTTTCCACTTCTCAACAGTATGTTGGCAGTCCCTCTGAGACCTCTTCCCCTACAGATGAACCTTTTGACTCAGGGGCCGGTGGTCCATCCCAACCTGAGATCACTTCACCTTCACGCTTGGCTCCTGAAGAAGTGGAAGTAAACCGGTTCAATGTCTCTCGTAGGGTTTCAGATATTCTTCTGGCTGCACGGAAGCCAGCCACTCGGAAAACTTACACAGCTAAGTGGAAGCGTTTTTCGCGCTGGTGTGCAAAGTCCTCTTTGAATCCTTTTTCCTGTCCACCAGATAAGGTTCTGGAGTACCTCTTGGACCTCTCAAATTCAGGTCTACAGTACTCTACAGTCAAAGTTCACCTCAGTGCCATTTCAGCGTATCATGAGCGTTTTTTTCCTTAACGCTAGCTCAATTACCTGTGGTTAAGAGATTTCTTAAAGAAATTCTGCATACCAGACCTCCTACAAGACGTCCAGTTGCAGCCTGGGACATTAATCTTGTGCTAGACATGCTCACTCGGAAACCTTTCGAACCTCTGGCCACCTGTGAGCTAAAATTTCTCACCTGGAAGACTGCCTTCCTAGTGGCCATTACCTCAGCTCAGAGGGTCTCTGAGATACATGCCCTGGTCACAGATCCTCCGTACACTGTGTTCCATAAGGACAAGGTAGTCCTTCGGACCCATCCGAAATTTCTTCCTAAGGTTGTGTCAGACTTTCATCTAAACCAACCTCTAGTCCTTCCCTCTTACTTTGCGGACTTCCAAAATGAAGGAGAACGATCTCTTCATTCTTTGGATGTTAAGAGAGCTTTGTGTTTCTATCTAGATAGAACCAAGGATTTTCGCAAAGCCCAGCAACTGTTTGTCTCCTTCAGCGAGACCCGGCTGGGTCAACCTGTCGCTATCAGATGCATCTCAGCATGGTTAGTGGCATGCCTTCGACACTGCTATTCCATGGCGCAGGTTAAGTTGGAGGGTAGGGTTTACGCTCACTCTACTAGAGCGGTCGCGGTATCCCTAGCGGAAATTCACAACGTGCCCATTGCAGACATTTGCAAGGCAGCCACCTGGAGCTCAGTGCATACTTCTGCTAAACATTATGCACTGACGTCCATGCCAGACGACATTCTTCCTTTGGCAGAGCCATCCTTAATGGACTTCTGTCCTAGAAATGTGAGCTCTTGGTCTCTCCTGCCACCCTCTCGGGGGATTATTAGCTCGGTACTCTCCCAATAGTGTGAATGAGTGGTGGAGACTTATGTCCAGGAAGATATGAAAATTACGTACCTACCATAATTCTTGATCTTCTTGGACGAGTCTCCACCACTCATTCACACGCCCACCCTCCGTCCCCCGAGCTCACCTCTGTTGTTGGTCTTCACTCCCTCAAATCTTTAGGCTGTGAAGACTTCTTTGTTGACCCTTCTTATATGGGTCGCCCGGACTATCTTATGTCCAGTTTTTAGGTTAGGCTACCCTTCTAGGTTAGTTACGCTGCACCTTCTTGGTAAAAAAGGTACTGAGGCGGTTGGAGGGTCGACGCCGAGATAGTCATTGCCGCGCGAGCTAGGGCTCTCAGCGCCGTTCCTCGCGGTGCCATCTCTGGCGCCGACCCTCCAGCAAAAAGTTTGCTCCCGATGGGTCCTAGTGCCTCCGGTGCAGTTCCCAGTAGTGTGAATGAGTGGTGGAGACTCGTCCAAGAAGATCAAGAATTACGTAGGTACGTAATTTTCATTTTTTTTAAGCTGTCCTGTCCCTCCTCCATTTTCAGAGTTTAACTGATAACCGTGACCAGAAGTGGCCTCAACGATGGACTGCACTCTGTCTATTTACTTTAATTAAATCCTTTTGGTAGCACTCTATAATTACAAACATCTGTGGATTACTACTAGCTAAACTAGAAAGTCTCAGAAGGCTATAGAAACTCACATCAAGCCGTCAGTATGAAAATTTGCCAAGTAGCAAAGTAAACTATGAGACAGCTTCAAGCTGCATATAAAAGGACCACCTATGCCTCAGCATCTGCCTGTCAGTTTTCATTAGCTATGCTGGCAAACGTCACTAATGGCTAGTACACTGAGAGTCAGTCGTTATAAAGCATTCACTCTGATGACTTGTACATTTTTTTTTAATGAAACAGTTATGGGGGTGTATGCTTACTAGCAATCTGTTCTGTGTATGTAAGTCAGTTTGTGGCAGGTGCTGCAGAATACATTAGAAATGTGTTGCTATGTTCCTCCCAGCTCTTTGTAGTAAACCCTTCCCCCACTTACTGTGGCTGACAAGTCCCAGACAGTAAACGGTGGATATTATCATTCATTTCATTCCTATTTCCTCTGTGCTCCTGATAACCATTTTTATACAGTACGGATGGTAGCTTCTAGACTGTGATAAATGGAGATCGCTTCACTGGAGTGTGATTAATGATGATGACATCAGTACTGTGACGATAAATGCCATTTATCCATACTGTGCTGATGTTACCACTCACTCACTACAATCTGCATTCTAAATGAAACTGCTTTACCCATTTCTCTTTCTCACTGAGGCCTGCAAGTTACGCAGTTAGTATTGCAAAGGACACTCAGCTGTTTCCCATAGTGTTTCTGAAACTCCTAGGCCATTACTATGCTACTCTCAGCTTCACTACAGCCTGCATTCTAAATGACACTGCTTCACAAACAGTGTGTTTCTCACTGCTACCTGCAACTAATTCAATTAGCATTACAAAGAACACTCAGCTGTTTCCCATAGTGTTACTGAGACTCCCAGCCCAATCAGAAAAACTCACACACACACTCGGACCACACAAACAAAAAGCACACAGCACACAGAAACAGGAAAATAACACAGGAAAACATAACAATACTTCTGAAGCTCCTACCCCCATTGTATAACTAGCACACATGATGTGCAGATCACGTGCTATCGAAAATATTCTCACTCCTGCAGAGTGAGCTCTGGCTACTCTCACTCGTGCCTTCAGCACTCATGAGTATCCAGCGCTCACTCTGCAGGAGTGAGAATATTTTTCATATCGCATTCCTGCCCATCATGTATCCTCTATATTGCTATGTTATTTTGAAGTTTTCAATAAGGGAGACATTTATGACTGGCATCAGTTTCAGGAAATGGCACTGTGAAATGAACGAGGGACCGGTGGAATAACCACGATATCAGAGCCTCATCATTAGCAAACCATTACAGAGACTCATTTTTATTTTCACCCCCCCCCCCCAACAATGGCAACACATTTCTACTGTATGCTCAAGCACCTTCCATGACCTCACTCACACACACACAGAACAGACTACCAGTAAGCATTCACTCCCATAACTGTTTCATTAAAAAACAAGCATTTGTTAATGCCAAGTGTTGCTTGCTGTCATTAGCAGTGGAAGTGCAGGAGTTAGATGTAGTATAGAAATGGCAGTGAAGTACTGAACTGACGCCAACTCTACCCCCACCCTGCAGAGATAGACAGGCATTGGGGTGTGCCTTTGGGTCATCGCCCATAACAGTCATGATATTTCACCTCACCCTACCCTGCAGACACTTACAAGTGTTGAGGTGTGCTTTGAAGTGTTCGGGCTTTACACTCACCTCATTCCATAAGGAAATACACTGAAATGGGTGCAGTATAGAAGAACGGGGTGAACTCTGGAGCCAAAGGGTCCAAGCCGCACCTCAGTGCCTGCCACTGGCTGCAGGCTGGGGGTGGAATGGCATGAGCATTACTGTCGACAATTCCAAGTCACACCCCTGACACCTGTCAGTCCCTACAGGGTAGGGCATTACGGTGGAAAACCCTAACACCCTGGGCGTTTCTTGGTATTTTTACTCCAAGTTTTCAACATGGGCTTTTTGTGATCCCACCACATGAACAGTGGCACTATCAGTTCGTTAGCCAAAAGGTGATTTTGCACAGCAACTGCGCCATTTAGCGCCACAGGTGCAAAAACATATTTCAAACAGGTTATGAAAAATGACAGCTGTTCATGAGGAGGTGTAAAAAAAAAAATGGCAATGTTGAAAATCTGGAGTGAAAATATGAAAAAAAAATGGTGAAGTCATGAGTGTGCATAGAAACTACGCAACACACACCCGTAATGTAATTAGTTTTGGGATTTTTTACAGCAGAGTTTTAACATAGGCATTTTGGGACCTCCGCTCATGAACAGTGTCACTGTGATTTTCTTAATCTATCCCGAACACTGATTTCCCACAGCAACCGTGCTATTCTACGCTGGAAGTGCAAAAACACATTTCAGCCAGGGTGTGAAAAAGATTACGAATTCATGAACTTACAAGGGTGCATGGAAATTGCACAATGCGTGATTTCTCAGAATACAGTCATTTTATGGATTTTTGTCACTAAATTTTCAATATAGCCAGTTTAAGACCTCTGCTCATGAACAATGTCACTGTGATTTTCTTAATCTGTCCCAGACATTGATTTCAAGACACTGACCACGCTTATTGTGCACTACATGTGAAAACACATTTCAGGTGATATGTGAAAATGACAGGTGTACTGTTCATAAGGAGGTGTGGTAAAATGGCAATGCTGAAAATCTGGAGTGAAAAAGATTAAAAATGCTCGAAGTTACAAGCCTGCATAGGAATTGTGCAGCATCCGCTCATAAAACAGTCATTTTGGGGAATTTTTCACAAATTTTCAACATAGGGTTTTTGGGGTGGCTCACCTCTATGAACAGTGTCACTGTGATATTCTTTATTGTCCTGACATTGATTTCAAGACAATCGACCAAGCGCCCACTGTGCGCCACGCAAAGTAGAACACATTTCGTAAGTAAGATGAAAATGACAGCCGTACTGTTCATAAGAAGGTGTGGTAAAATGGCAGTGTTGAAAATCTGGAGATAAAATATTAAAATGCTTTCGAAATTACTGACTTCGCGTAGGAACTCGCAATACTGCAGCTCATAAAACAGTTATTTTGGGATTTCACCAAATTTTCAACATAGGGTTTTGGGCCTACCAAGAACTGTGACACTGTTGTTTCGTTAATCAGTCCCGAAAGGTGGTTCCGTGCAGTGACCCCGAAATCACCTTTCGGGACCAAATAACAAAATGACAGTGACTGAGTTCATGAGGTGGGGTCCCAAGAATCCTGTGTTGAAAATTTGGTGAAAGAATTCCCCAAAATGGCCGAGATATGCACCAACGTTGGAAAAAAAAACATTTATGCCATTATACAGCTTACTGGCATTTCTTCAGTTTGCGGTCGGCTTTGAAGAGTGCAGACGTGTTCCCGGTCCACCAAAGATCATCGCGCTGGGCTCCGGAGGTAAGTATGGGTGAGGTGGGGTTGTGGGGAGGTGGGGTATGCAGAGGGTGGGTGCGTGTTGGGGGCAAGAGAATCAACGAGGGACTGTTTTTTATTTCTAGTTTTTTTTTTTGTTTTTTTTTTAAAGATGACTTGGAAATTTTGCCTCGCTGGGGTGGGCTCCCAGTGTATGGCACCAGGCAGTTTGTTGGGGGGGGCAGTGGAACCGACAGGGTATTGGACACCCCCGTTTGCCATACAATGTGCTGGTGGGGGAGCGCATGAGCCATGGGTGGGGGAGGTGCATTATGCCGACGGGGATTGGGCACCCCGTCGGCTTTTTAAATTTATTTATTTATTGAAATGTTTCACCAGGAAAGCACACTGAACGGCGGGCGGTTTCCGCCTGCTTCCTGGGGACTTTGAAAGGCTAACGGAGAAGATACATTGATGAGATTGACGCAATCAGCTGTTTAGTAGCTTGTAATGCACCAAACAGCTGATTGCGTGGTGTTGTGGCCAAATTTCTTGACGCATTGTGGCCTGCTCTCTAACTGCTGACTGACACAATGTGTTTCTTGCACATTTGTGCAAGCAGCACAAAAAATGACAAGTCATCGGAGTGAATGCTTCATGACTCCCAACTCTCACCTCAGTCTACTAAGCATTAGTGAGGTTTGTCGGCACAGTTAATGAAAACTGACAGGCAGCTATCACTTGTAATTTGTGCTGTATGAGTGAGCGCTTTCATGACAGCTGTCCTCGAGTGGGCACAGTATTATAATCCACACTCGTAAGAGAAGGTCTCGTGCACTGCACCTAAGAAAGTATAGTGCTTCCATGTAGTAATGAACTGGTGGAATTCATTATGTTCTCTTTGATCAGTATATTCATTCTTCCGATTGGATACAAATAAATTTGCTAAGTTCGGGGGGGTGGGGGAACCTGGTGCCCATAGGAGGTGCCTTTGATTTGGACATAGCATTTCTGATCAAAGAGAAAATCATTTAATTCGAGCATAAGCCTTGCCATCTCAGCAATAAAGGTACTTGGAGGGGCGATGTTTGGAGCAGTGTCTTGTAATGCTCTTTCACTGGATTGAACCTCCCTCCTTGGGGAATATTGGTGTAATGGCCCTCTATGGCAATACATACTAGAAAATCTCTTGCTTGCACTTGAATGGTGTTTAAAATTTGGGCCATTTGGTTTGTATCCTTGACACAGGAGCATGTGAAGCCCAAGTTCATTCAGTAACTGACATAGGTGATACTCTGGCTTCACTGAGTGGTAAGACAAGCCAAAAAAAACAATGCTGATTTGAGAGCCCTAGAACAAAGGTAACAGTAAAGAAAGATGCAAACACACAAAATTGGTAGAAAATGTTTATTGACAGCAAAAACACTTCTACATTTAGCGATCATAATACATTCAGCTCACTGGTATTTCAGTACAGGTGCAGAGAGCGGAGTCTGTCAGTTACGTCACTGGGTAAGTCCTGCTACTGCACATGTGCAAAAATGGAACTGCGCAGGTGCGGGAAATGCACATATATGGCGGGCATACAGAACAATTTTAAGGCGAGGGATTCAGTTTTTGAAGTGTCAACAGGGATGTCCAGGTTGTAAATGTGACTGGGAAACAGGAGACAAATAACAATATTAGTGACAATTGCCCTTTAATGATGGACAACTTCAGTCACTCCCTGATGGGGGTCTTCAGTGCAATCCTCCTTCACCTCCCTGGTGATCAGCAAACGGTGGTGACTGTCATCAGAAACCAGGATCAATTGCCAGCTAAACACCAGCTCCAGATGGCCTTGGACATGGGCGACTCATGTGCCAGTGCCATGGCAGCGGCCGTTCTCCATGCATCGCAGGGCCTTGATGTGTCTGTCCACCTTCATGATAGACACCCAGTGCTGTCTGATGTCCCTTTCTTGAGTATCAACCTCTTTGGTTCTTGGGGTGGAGTGACATATCGCCATGACTGAGAATTCTAATGCCACCCTAGATTCTGTGGTGTTGTCCCAGAAGGACCTCAAAAAGAAGCCCAAGAAACAGGCATTTCGGTTCTTTCAGCCACAGCCTTCTTGGCAGCAGCCCCAGCAGGGGCATACGAGGCTTTTGCACCCCCAGCAGAAGTCCAGGGCCAGGTTCCTAAGAAAGGTGGGGGCGGGGTAGTGGTGCCCCTCTGGCCACAGTGGCTGGTGCCCCCCCCCCAAAGCTGCCCACTGACAGATCAGGATATGTCATCCTTCCACTTGTCCTGTCCCTGTCTTCACTCCCCATTGGAGGTTGGCTACATCATTTCTTCTATCGCACTGGACAAGTGGATGTTGGACATAGTGGGCAGAGGGTTGCCTCTGGACTTCGAGGCTCTCCTGTTTTACTGCCTACATGTTCCTTGGCAGTCCATGGTGTCACAGAACACACTGTCCACCCTTTGGGAGGGCATTGCTCAGCTCCTTGCAAAAGAGGCACTTTTCCCAAACACCCTGGCCAGTCAGGGTTATGTGTCCAGGTACTTCTTGTCCTGAAACGGATAGGGGATCTGGCACCCTGTATTGGATCTGCACGATCTGAACCAGTTCATGAGGAAACTCAAGATCTTCTAAGAATCATTCTTCACCACTTATTACCATGTATGGGTCTGTGCCAGAGGCACTAGGACCCAGTGGGGAAAAAAGGCTTTCACGGCTTAGAGCTAGGCAGCCGATGTCGGTGACAGCGATGCCTATGACGCAGACAGATGGTGTGGTGCTCGTGGTGTGGCCAGTAACTGATGCTGGCCCCCTGTACACTTCAGTTCTCTTTTCCCTCATTGCAGCAACACCATGGGAGCTGCAGCTTTGAGTTTTTAACTACATCACACCTTTCGCCACCACTTTTTCCTCTGCACCATCCCCTTTTCAGTCATTTTTCGATGCCACCTTTTTCCCCTCACTAAATCTTAAAGCGTCGAGTGTCTTGTTTGACTGGTTTTGTTATTTTCCATGTCAGTCATGTCCAACTTCTAGGGGCAAAAGAAGAAGGATAAGAAGAAGAACGTGGATGCCCCCCCATGCATCAGTGCCCCTGAGGGAGACCTATGTCTGTCTGGGAATAGCATGACTGCTGTTAGACCTTTCTTGGAGCTGACCATGACATGGACCACTACAACTCCTGCTTCTCAGTGATCTGTGCAATGAAGTGGGGTCATCACTCCCAACTCCCCCCCCCACAGACACACACACACACTTTTGGAGGCAGGCTGTGCACTTGGGACTCCAAGGTAAGGTCCTGGGCTCTTTCCCTAAGCCCCTCCCCAGTACTGTACATACTAAGGGAGACCAGGATTCTCCTAATCATCACCCCGCCAAGACAGAGCACTTGAGGGAGGGGACGGGTGGACAGTTGGCCTCCCCTGAAGGGCCGGCTCAGCACCACTCCCAGTCTGTAGCCCCTCCTGGGTAGCAGATGCCCCTGCTTGTGAGGTTGAAGCTATACACTGGGTCTACACTGGTGGGCACCTTGGCATTGCAGCCTGGTGACACCTCAGCTCCTGGCACTAAGGCTAGTGCTGGTGAGCGAGGCAGTGCTGGCTGTAAGGCCACGTCCCCTCCCAACACCACATGCGGCACTGGGAGAAGGAAGGCACACTGGATCCAGACCTACTAGGCATCCTGTGGAGGTGTTCTGGATCTGTTCCCTTGACAGTTGGATGACCCAAGAGTTGGGGACTGGGAGGGCCTAGTCTCCTTGCAGGATTCTGGCGATCCTGGGCCTGGTTCTGGGCATTCATTGGGATCAGTGACTTCTCCAAAGGTTTCCCCTCAGCCTGGTGCAGCTTGCAGCGCCACTGCCTGGTCATCCTCTAGTGCTGACTGTGGTGCTCTTTGCGATGCTGAGCAGGGGGTGGTGCCATCCACGATGCCAAAGGGGGGTTCCAGTGCCATTTCCAGTGCTGGCTCTCTTGCTTCCTCGGAGACTGATGTGGGACCTGTTCAGAGGTCCAACCCAAGGTGCAGGGCACTGTCTAGTGAGAAGGGTGCTGGCTGGTCTTGGTCAGCAGTTCATTTCAAACAACATGAATTCTTGCTGTATTCTGACTATATGCAGTTAACCTCAGCACTTGAACTGCCCTGGAGAGTAAAGGGTTAACTCTATGCCACAGCATAGAACGTTGAGCTCGAGCTTGGTTTTCAAACCTCTGTCCCTGGTACATCCTACTGTAACCATCAGATTCTTTACTCCACCTAACTGTGAAGACGTTCCAGAGATTTCTTCTCGCTGCTTCGGTTCGGTCATAGTAAAACTGGTCGGATTAATCAACCGTTTTATTTCTTTGTTGGTCATCAAATCTCTGTCTATGGTACAGATAGTGTAAATGGTAGATAGTGGTAGAAATTGTTTTTCTTTCAATTCCTCATCGGTCGGTCCGGTGTGGAACCGAAGTAATTCTTTGTTTTCTGAAAAAGTTCTCTGTATTGTGGTGTCTTTCGGTCTCAAAAAAACAACGTTTTATTCTGTTTTTTTCCACAACCCTTGAACTGGTTGGTGACTGAAAGTTTTGGTGTTACCTGGCTTGAACACCATTTTGGGTAACTTGAATAGTAAAGGCAATGTCTAAGAAACCCAAAAAGAAAACCGGTCTCACTGAGTTTCAACACTGCACAGAGTGTGGGGAGGCTTTTGCTAAAGCTGATCCCCACCTCGTTTGTGTTTATTGTCTGGGGTTTAACCACCTTAAAACAGACTTCCAAATATGTGCTAAGTTTCCTAGAGCCACGCTGGAAAAGCTATTAAATCGTCTGAAGGAAAAAGCAACCGAAAAATCAGCTGATCCAGATGGTGGCTGCTGACCCGGGCGATACCTCCTCGGGCAAAAGGAAAGCCGATTCCGAGAGATCGATTCCATCCAAGAGAAAAAGAAAGTTGGTTGGTTCGGATCCGAACCCGGAGATCCCAACAGCTGAGAAAATTGCGAAGGCGATCAGCATAGTTCAAGCTCTTTGCCCCCAATACGACCAAACCGATGACCTCTACAAGGTGGTCGGTTGAGTCAGTTCAGGTTCTCTCTGAGTATGATCCAGAGGCCTTTTATATACCGAAGTGGGAAGGAGAAGAAGAGGAGGATGAGGATGATTTTGGAGGCCTAGATGAGCCAGTGGAGCCTGACATCTCCCTAGACAGGCCTACCTCTGTTTCTGCTCCCAGACTTTCTGAGTCCCCCTCCCACTTTTTGTTTTACAAAAAAGTGGCAGAACCTCTTCAGCTTCCAACTGTGGTACCTTCTGAAGAGGAAGAGGAACTGACTTTGTGGAAATGATGGATGTCCCAGAGTCAAAGAGATGGTCCATTCCCTTGCACAAATCTTTGGGGAAACAGACTCAAAAGATTCTGCAGGTTCCCACTTCTGTACCTCCTGTGGATAAAAAGATGGACAGGAAGTATATGTTGTCAGTTTCTGGGAAGAAATTCCTGTATAATCATTGCAGCCATGTTTGGGTTGTGCAGGTTGCAGCCTGTGATAAGGCTAATATCCCCTTGGCTTCACACACCCCAGATAAGGATTCCAGGAAGGTGGATGCTGTGGCAAAAAAGCAGTATTTAGCGTACTCCTTGGGACTCAGGCAGGCCTCTTATATGGCTAGATACCAGAAATCTAGGTGGGATACAGTTCTGGAACTAGCAAAGAATGCCCCTCCTCAGCTGGCCAAGAAGCTGGAACAGGTGGCTGCAGATGGTATTGAGGCATCTAAGGTTCAGTTTCATGCTGCTGTGGACTCAAATGATGTGTCATCAAGAGTTATGGCTACATCTGTCTTTTTAAGGAGATTTGCTTGGCTCAGATGTACTAGCCTCTCACAGGATACCCAGCCTAAGGTCATGGATTTCCCTGGTACACAGAACTCTCTGTTTGGGGAGCAAACAGAGATGTACATGAAGAAAGTGGATTGTAGGACCACCTACTGGAGTGCAGTGGCCAGGGAAAGGCAGGCTACTCTTCAGAAGCAGCAGTCTAGGGCTGGCAGGGGCAGGCCCTTTCACATGCCTTTTTACCAAGCTCAGGCTTCTGCTTTTCAGCAGAGGGGGTTCTTCAGAGGGAGAGGCAGAAGGGGGATGAGCAGGGCTGCATCCACTTCTCAGCCTAGGACTCCTGCCAAGCAGACACCCTGATGTGTCAGACCAGGTTGCCTCCTCTATTCCAGTGGGGGGCAGGCTGGCTTACTTTTTCCAGGCATGGAAGTCTGTCACTTCAGACAAATGAGTCCTGGAAGTAGTAAGCCAGGGACTTGCTGTCAGTTTCAAAAGATACTCCAAAATAAGAGCAAGGTGTTTCAAGCCTGCCACACCTCTGGAAACAGCTGCTTTAGAGGCAGAGGTTTCCTCTTTATTGCTCCTAAAAGCAGTGGAGAAAGTTCCTCTATTGCACAGAGGGAAAGGCTTGTACTCAAGATACTTCCTTATGCCAAAAAAGACAGAGGAGTGGCGACCCATCCTAGACCTAAGATATCTGAACAAACATCTTACAAAGCCAAGATTCAAAATCGTGACTCTGGGAATCATTCTTCCCTCTCTGAGACCAGGAGACTGGCTAGCCTCTCTGCATCTCAAGGATGCCTATTTTCACATTCCAATCAGGTGCTCCCACAGAAAGTACCTCAGGTTTGTGTTGCCCTCAGGTCATTATCAGTTCAGAGCAATGCCCTTTGGCCTGATGTCTGCTCCCAGAGTCTTTACAAAATGCCTAGCAGTGGTTGTAGCCTTCCTCAGAAGGCAGGGCATTTCTGTGTTTCCTTAGCTAGATGACTGGCTCATTGTAGGCCAGTCCTCAGACCAAGTCAAGTCAGCTCTGGCTGTTACCCAGAGGCTTCTGGGTTCCCTAGGGTTTCTTCTCAGTCTTTCCAAGTCAGTACTGGAACCAGTTCAGTTTCTCACCTTTATAGGGGGTAAAGCTGGATACCATTCAGGCAAAGGCATTTCTCCCTCTCCCAAGGGTGCAGGCCCTTACAAATCTGGCAACCTCTTTCAGACCTCGAGTGTCTCGTCCAGACAGGCATTTTCTTCAGCTTTTAGGCCACGTGATAGCCTCCACTGTGGTGGTCCAGGGAGCCAGGTTCCAAATGAGGGACATTCAGTTTCACCTAAGGTCCTTCTAGTCTCAGGAAAAAGGACCCCCTTACCAAGTTAATTCCAGTAACTCAGACTCTTGTCCAGGCTCTCCAATGATGGTTGGAGGAGGACAGTCTCAGGCAAGGAGTCCCTTTCCTTCACTAGATACCCTCAGTTGTTCTTACAACAGATGCTCCTCTTCTGGGTTGGGGAGCTCATTTAGGGAACCTCACTGCGGCAGGGCACATGGTCACAGCAGGAGTCTCTCTTTCACATCAGTCTTTTGGAACTCTGGGCTGTGTTTCTAGCCCTTCAAGCATTCTCAGAATCGATTCAAGGGAAAGTGGTGCAAGTCAGGACAGACAACACCACTACCATGTGGTACATAAACAAGCAAGGGGCACTCGGTCCACGGCCTTGTGCACAGAAGTCATGGAGGTATGGTTGTTGACCTACTCTCTCCAGACCTCCTTGATAGCAGTACATCTTCCAGGGAAGGACAATGTGCTGGCAGATGCCCTCAGCAGGATTTCTCAGCGTCATCACGAGTGGTCCTTGAATTACCAAGTTCTATAGACCATTTTCAGGAGATGGGGCAACCCAGAGATAGATCTCTTTGCAGCCCCAGACAATCATCAGCTCCTTCTGTTCTGTTGCAGATCCCCAATTCTGGGGTCTGTTCCTCAGGAGGCTCTCCTGTTGGATTGGACGAACAGGTTTCTATACGCCTTCCCTCCTTGCCAATGTTGGTCCACGCCTTTGTGTCCTCGCGCTTGGACTACTGCAACGCCCTATACTTTGGGCTTTCTGGGGTTGAAATACGTTGCCTACAGCTGGTGCAGAACGCTGTAGCCCGGGTTTTGACTGGGACAAGGAGGTCCTGTCATATTACCCTGGTGCTGCACGAACTGCACTGGCTTCCTATACGGTGGCGAATCACCTTTAAAGTCATTTTATTGACTTTCAAAGCCCTACCATCAGGGTCCACCTATCTGGAGTAAATCCTTGGTGTCTTACTGCTTCCCGCCGATCGCCTCCGCTTCGGCCGAATAGGAGTTGTTATATTCCAAGAGTGAGTTTGAAAACCTCTGGCAGCAGAGCATTTTCTATGCTGCACTCACTTTGGAATTTCTACCACGCCAAGGTGTGAGGCACTGTGAGGTATTTAAGAAGAATCTAAAAACTTACTTGTGGCAAATGGCCTTCCTGGAAGATTAAGTTAATTGTATTGTGCTGTGATTCTATGGAATATTTTACTTTTTGATTTTAATATTTGATGTTATTATGGTATGATTTTATTTATGTTTTATTAATTTGTATCTGATATTACGGTTTTAATATGTTCAGCTCCTTGATACGTTGAAAGACGCTTTATAAATAAAACTATTATTATTATTATTTTCCTCTCATATTCAGAGTACTGATTAAAATGAGGTCTCAACCCTGCACAGTGATATTAGTGGCACCAGATTGGGCCAGACAACCTTGGTATCCTCTATTCCTGTTCTTGGCAGTGACAATTCCTCGCTGCCTTCCCAGGAGGCACAACTTCCTTTCCTCCTCCTCCCAGGGGAGGATTTGGTACCCCAATCTCCAGTCTCTCAGACTCAAAGCCTGGCTCTTGAAGAGTTAGAGTATGCAGGATTGCATCTCTCACAAGGGGTTTTGAACATTTTGAGGGTTTCCAGGAAACCTTCTACCAGAAAAATGTATAACTCTAAGTGGAAGAGATTCAGCATCTGGCTCTCTCAGAGGAATATACAGCCAGATTCTGCTGGAATTTCCACAGTCTTGGACTATTTAGTCCATTTGAATAGCTTAGGTCTGAAGACTGCCACTCTTAAAGTTCACCTAGCAGCTGTCTCTGCTTTTCTTTCTGTAGGGAAGGGGTCTTCCCTGGCTTCTGATCCTGTGTTCAGTAAGTTTTTCAAAGGTCTGGTTCACCTCAACCCTCCCTTTAGGGAGCCAACTCCTGCTTGGGATCTGAATGTCTGTATCGCACAGCTCATGCAGCCTTCCTTCAAACCCTTGTCTTCAGCTGAGCTAAAGTCTTGGCTTAGAAGACTGTGTTCCTGGTGGCCATTACTTCCGCCAGGATAATCAGTGAGTTGCAGGCACTCACAGTAGAACCTAACTTTATTTCCTTTCACAAGGATAAGGTGGTCCTCAGGACAAATAGAAAATTTCTTCCTAAGTGGTTCCAGATTTTCATCTTAACCAGTCCATGTCTTTGCCTGTGTTTTTTACTGATCACTGTTCTTCTGGTGAATGAAGGCTGCACAGTCTGGATATAAAAAGGGCATTAAGCTATTATATGGAATATACTAAAGCCCATAGAAATGGCTGTTCTCAGTTGTTTCTCACTTATGGAGAAGTGGGAAAAGGTAAGCCTGCCACGAAGAGAACAATAGCCAGGTGGATTGTCTCTTGTATTGAATTCTGTTACACGAAATTAGGCGAAGTGCCCCCCTCAGGCCTGAGGGCTCACTCTACCAGGGGTACAGCTGCCTCTTTGGCAGCAGCTAGGGAGATTCCCCTGTTGGAAATCTGTAAAGCAGCCACCTGGAAATGTGTTCACACATTTACCAAGCATTACTGTCTGGATATTCAAGCCAGAAGTGATGCTAGGTTTGGCACAGCAGTTCTACAGAGCCTTTTCCCAAAGTAGATTATGTGGATCCTTCCCTCCGGGGGTACTGCTTGGTAGTCTGCATATAGTCAGAATACAGCAAGACTTCATGTTGTTTTTTTTTAATCACTTCCATATTTGTCGCCTTTCTGCAGCGAGACCGACTTGGGGCATCCAGCTGCCAGCCCTGCCCACCCGGAGAGCTGGGTGGCTCATACTGCACCCAGAAGGGTCTGGGACGGCCATCTTGCTGTCCCACCGGAGAGCCACGTCTGCCACTCCTAGCCAGGACAGCCCCAGATCCTCCCCGACAGGACTCTTCACAAGTCCTCCGGGCAGCACAGGGCGCAGCCATCAAGCTGCATGTCACGCCCAGCCATTTTCCTCTCAATTTTTTTGTCCCTCGGGGATGTGGACGTGCAATGATGTCGGGCACAACGTGCCGACATCCACCGCACTCCCCCCACCAGCTGTCATCACACTGACAGTACCTCCAGGCGTCCCCAGAGGTCACTGCTGCGCGACGGTGTTCCCCAACCCACCCCAGGACTCGGAGAGTAGTCAACGGACGCTCAATCCTAGTCCTCCCCTGCCAGCCCCTGATGACCCGGGCTCGTTCCTGAACCCAGGTCACTGGCGTGGTGCGAGGTGTGGCGTCCAGCGCCTCAACCCTCAGCACCACCGTGCCAGCCTGACTTCATGTTGTTTGAAGAAAAAATTACTCACCATAGTAATGTTGTTTCTTCTAATGGAATCTTGCTGTATTCTGACCTCCCTCCCTGCCTCCCCTCTCAGAATCTGTTTTGGGATGTGGGTTGGCAGGTGCAGTATTGCACCCCAGAGGTGTACCCATTGAACCCATCCTGACTAGGTTGGGTATTGTTGAATTTTAAATTATTATTATTACTTATCACTATCTACATAAGGTTTTCTTCTTGTGTTCTTGACTCAAGTCTTTCTGGACCCAAGCTGTTGCTGCCTATGGCTTAAAATTTTAAAAACAATTTCTTAAGTTAATTAGCTAGTATTAGTGCTCGTAAGAATCTGATGGTTACATTAGAATGTACCAAGGACAGAGGTTTAAAACCGAGCTCGAGCTCAACGGTTTATGCTTTTGCATAGAGTTAACCCTTTACTTTCCGGGGCAGTTCAAGTGTTGAGGCTAACTGCATATAGTCAGAATACAGCAAGACTCTGTCAGAAGAAACAACATTACTATGGTAAGTAACCCAGGGTAGGTGGCACCACGGGCAGGAGTCGCAGCACTGACTCAGGGCTCCTGGTCATACCATAACCATCAAGCCATATTTTTGGTGGGGATCAGGGCCATCCTGTGGGACCTTCATGGCTCTGTTCTCCCTGCTGGAGGGCTTCCCTCCAAGTGCACCATCATGGCCGCTCCTCACCTGTTGAGTGCTCTTTGCTGTATACATTTTCCAGGCCCTCTCCAGGCAAGGCCATCTGAGCTGTCTCTCAGCCCTGGCAGAGGATCTCGCCTCGTGCATGACATCCTCTCCCTCCTCTGCCTTCTCCTCCTCCTCTCCCAGGCATTTTGGGTCCTACAGGGCCTTGGACCTAGGAACAGTTCAGAGCTTCAGTGAGTGCAGTCCCTCAGTACCTTAGGTCACTAGGTCAGGCTGTTTTCTTGCCTGAGACCCCGGCACCACCGCCCCCTGACTCCAGCTCCTCCTCATCTACCATGTCCTCCTGTGTGGAAGGGGATACTTCCCTACATCTTTACTCCAATACTGGGTATACCTCATACCAACAGTTCCTGGTGGAGATGATGAGGGAGCTAGGAATATCCCACTAAGGAAGTCATAGCCCTGCTCAGCTGGTGCAGTCATTCCTCGGGGAAATACAGCTATGACTCGGAAGTCATCCCTCCATGGCCTCTGCCCTTTGCAGATGCATCCAGGGATGTCTGGCTCCATCCCTCTGGCCCTCCACCAGCTCCAAGAGACATCCAGCACAGGTATTGGAGGCCCATGTGGTCTCCAGGAGCCATGCTACATCCCTCCTTTGTGATCCAGCTCCAGGAGAAGGGCATAGGCATCAAGAGTGTGACCACCCCTCAGACTCAGAATCTGAGGAATTTGATGTCTGGGGTTGAAGAGTGTTCTCGGCCGCATGTACCTTGTTATGTATTTGAACACATTAGGCACATTGGGTGACCTATGGCAGGCACCTGTGTGTGACGCTGGGTCAGTTGCTGTAAGTCTAGCAGGATTTTGCAAAAATCATTCAGAAAGTGAAAAAAAGCATGAAAATTGGTACGTACATAAGTGTTTATGTTTTCTATAAAATAAAAGCAGGACACACATGATATGTTTATATTAAGGGGATTAAAATAGAGTTAGTGTAGAGTTATGTGAAAAACACCAAAATTACACAAACATATACAGTATATGACTCACTGGTCCACAAACATGTTTCCAGATTATTACAAATTACACCAAGTAACCTTTTATACTTTACATCGCTACTTTAAACCAAGACCTTTGGTTTAAAATTAATCTTGAATTGTGTGGAAAATGTTTCAAAATTATTGTACAGTTTGAAGTATACAGTACAGATAACTGTGATATGGAGATGTGCTGTCATTTGAAGACAAACACTCATTATGTTATCTTTAGAAATATGTATTGGCCGGCCTGGTGGCGCTGAGGGTTGAGGCACTGGACGTTACTCCTCGCGCCATGCCAGTGACCTGGGATCGGGAACGGACTCGGATGTTGGGGGCTGGCAGGGGAATGAGAGGATTAAGCGTCTGGAGGACTGCTTTCCCCACCTGTGGTGGGTTGGGTGGGTAGCCTCAATCTGTAGTTGCCCCCAGTGGAGACCGGGAGCACTACAAGGGCGGCACAGCAGGGGAACCAGAAAAACGTGAAAATGGCACTCATGCCGCCCAGATGATGGCAGCCCTGCCTTCCCACGCCTCTCAGCTGCGATGCCTCCAGGCTGTATTTACACGCCCTGCAAAGAAGTAAAGAAGTGCATTTGCACTCTGGTCCCCCCTCCCGATGCCCCCTGGTGGGTAAGGGGGGTCCCCCGGCAAAGAGACACGTCTGGGACAACAGGGATGCTGGAGCTGCAGGACGACGGAACAGTGGGAGGTAATGGCAGGATTGGCCACCTGAAGGAGAGGATGACTGTGTGCGCATAGGAGGAGGTAAAATAGAACATATAAAAAAAAGAAATGTGTATTACAGATATATCATTAAAGATAAACTTTGAAAAAGATTGCTTGAAATGTTAATGAAATGGAAACAGGATATGTTTACAGTCATTATCTCACAAAAGTGTACTTCACACAAATAACTGTCTGTGATTGCACATAATCATGTTACAAAATTTCAGTATTAACAACTTACAATAATATCTGCCACTACGCCTCTGCCTCCTCTCGTCGTAAACACCTCAGTCAGCTCTATGCTGACCTAAAATGGCCCTCCCCATCTACTCATCGACTCCTCTCTCTTGGCTGTCTGACTGATGGCATTATCTGATCTGATGGCATTATCATATCTTGAAGCCCTGCATCCTGAGCCTCTATGCTGTCCTGGCAAACTCCCTCACATGGACTAAGGTCGGCTGACCAAACTCTCCTACATATACTGAGGTGTAAAACAGCCAAGGGTGTCCATGCTTTCTCCCCATGCTGCCCCTCATTACTAGAACTCCATTCCCTTAGATGTCTGGTTAGCACCAAGTCATGACCTCTTTGAAAAGAAACACCTGGATTACCTTACCAAATCAGCCCCATGTACATGCTTCTATCCACCTTAAGCCCCCCTTATACCTACCACTGTAGGTTTTCTCCCCCTCCTACGTTATCACCCTACCACTATTACCAGCTCTTGTCTCCCTATTTCCCTTACACTTATCTGATCATCCTCTACCTTGTGGTCTCAGTCACTATCTACTCTCTTTTTGCTCTCCTGCTCCTTTCGCTATTGTTCTACTTGCTTTTATGAAGGTTCTTTATACTAGATGGCACTTATTTATTTTTATATTATATTTTGTCTCTGAAACTCTGGGTGCCATTTCTGCTCTCGTTGTAAACTAACCATGTACTGACTGTTTATCAGCTGTATTGTATTCTTCTTCAGCTAAATGGTGAACTGTATTTCCTCCATTGTCATGTACCACTTTTTTGTAACCTCCCGGGTCGTGTCTGAATATAGACAAATCTATGTCTAGTGCACCCTACCCGGTTACCAAAAACAAATAAATAAATAAATACCTATTACAGTTAAGGGATGAATTAAATTAAAACTATCATACTTGATTACAGAAATTACCAAAATACATAGTTATCACTATCATTGTCTCTGTAGCATGATCCTGTACAAGCACACAGATCAGTACATGGAAGTGAGGCATTGAAACATTTGCATGGTGATCTGCAAGCCTTTCTGCAACCGCATTTGGTCAACTCTTTGCATGATTTAGCTGCCTTCGCAAGGACTGTCCAAATGGGATTCCAGTCTTTCTCACTGTCTAGTTTCCAAGCCCAGCTAACTGGTCTTGGTAGTTCATGTTGTGCCACTGTTTTTCCCCCAGCAATGACTTCCCTTATATGCAGCTCTTTCTGTGTGCTCCATCATCGTGAAGTTCGAAAGTTGAGTGGGATGTAGTTTTCAGCTGTCTTCCTTTTGCAGACATCTTCTTCCTTGCCTGGACCAGTGATCACCAACATATAAACCAGGCAAGGAAACAGATGTTTGAAAAAGGAAGACAGCTAGTACACATCCCTCCAACTCAGACTGCCTTAGCGGCACAGTTCCAGACTTCCAAGCTTCACAAGGTATTGCTGTGTAGTCTGCAGATCTTCTTCAGAGGTATCTTAGTCATCAGGTTACACCATCAGAACCTTCACTGTCTGAGAAGGGGAATCCACATGGAAGATTTTCTGCAGTACAACTGGGGCCGCCCACACCATCGACATCCGCCGACGTCACCAACCCTGTATAGGTGCGAGCAGCCCTGCTGCCTCCTCGGTTCTTTCCCACCATCCACTTGCAAGCACAGTCTTCATGGAAGCTTTGTTGCAGTATTTGCACCTTTTTCGGCCTATGACCGCATTTTTTCCTACAACCCTCACCTAAATCTCTTTTTAGAGATTTTTTCCTTTCCTCTTTTCCATCACTGCCACTGCAGAAAGAAGATTGCCTCTGCAGATGAACACTCTGTTTGTGTCTGCTGTCTGAGGCCTCACCACGATGTCTCCAACTGTTAGTGCTGCCAGAAGTTTAATCAAACCACCCTCAGGCAACTCATGAAGGCTTTAAAACAATTCATGGAACAACAGGTAGCCAGTTCTGGGCAGGGGTCCTCCGGGGCCCCGGACGCTCAGTCGCCCACCGGATCTTCGAGCTCCAAGGCCCAAGACAGGTCCTTGGGGAAAAAATCACAAAAAAGACCGGGATCATGACCGCTTCCCCTGCGGCAATCCCATTTGCCTCCCCTTTGGGGGGCTCTTCATCAATGGTGGCTGCCAGGACGAAGAGACCAGCTGTCCAGGTCTCTGTTCCTACCAGACCCATACCGACAGCTCCACTGCCTGACTCACAGGGCACTCATCTGTCGACCTTCAGGTCGTCAGCCCCACCACTGTCGATGATGGGCATGTCATCGACGATGACTCCGTCAAGATCTGCCCCTTCCTTTCTGAGAGCTGTGGGCTCGTCGGGCTCTCAGGACAGAGGGTCATCGGCTGCTGTACTTTCGAACCCTCCTCCGTCACGACGACTATGGATCTGAATAAAGTACTCGTCAAGTTTACTACTGTACTAGTTCAGCAGCTAGGTGCCTTCAGTAGGCCCTCGTTACTGGTACCGTTGACGGCAGCTTCGTCGACACCTGTTTGTCGACCATGAGAGGCTTGCCGTGGGCCGCTGACAACTCGTCCGATGCCAGACTCAGACGAAGAGGTCGAGGAGGAGTACCATCCTGATCTCATCCTTCCTAATGACAGAGAGGATGAAGAGGAAGAAACCCTCATTTCTAATAAGTCCACTGCCTCTTCTGTCGGTGAGGACTCAGTCAAACATACCCCAAGTTCTCCTCCCGAGGATGCCACCTTTTTCAATGTCATGAAACAGTTGTCTGCCACAATGGGCTTCCAGACTGAGGAGAAGGATGTCACCAGGAAAGACCTGGTGGACTTCCTGGAGGTTCCTGAATCTCCTCCAAGATTATTCCTCCTATGCTGCCAGCACTGAAAAATGCTACTACGGCAGCCTGGCATAGGCCAGACATGGTGCAGGAGTGCCATACAAGGCAGACAAGCTTTACACTGCACCTCAGGGCCTTCCTTACTTTGCTGCCCAGGCCGAAACTGACTTGGTGGTCATCAAGGCAGCTCATGACAGATTTAAGGCATCTAAGCACCTTAGTTCCCTTCCCCCAGACAAGGAGTCCCATAGAATTGACTTCTGGGGCAAAAGAGTTTACACCTCCTCTCCATTGGGCCTAAGGATTGTAAACTACCTGTCTCATATGGTTAAGGTCCAGAATACCAAATGGAGAAAGTGCAAAACTGCTGCTCAAGCCCTTCCAGATGGTTCTCAGAAACAGGAATTGCTCCAGTGTTTGCAAACTGCAGAAGATGTCAGTAAGCATCTTCTCAGGGCCCTGTATGACATAGCCAACACAGTGGCCAGGGCAGCTGCCATAGGCATATGCCTTCATAGGCACTTGTGGCTTAGGGTCTCCGGTTTTGCAGCCCGTGTGCAAAACAAGGTGCTTAATGCCCTTTTCAGCGGCACCAGGCTCTTCAGCCCTGATGTACAGGACCACAGTGATCTGCAGGCCTCTGGCACAGCCATCAGGTCTGTGCATTCTCTCTACCACACTCAACCCTGTGGTAGAGGGTGGTCTACTTTGCGTAGACAAGCCAAAAGGCCAGGTTTGAACCCCCGCACCCAGGGAAAACACAGAGCCCAGTCTTCCTTGCCCTCTCCCTCCTATCTTCGAGTGGTGGCCAAGTATCCCAGAAATGAGGGACCAGCCTCAACAGCTGGTTCCACCTCTGCTTGACTCCTTGCCAGACCCTCCTCCTCAGGTCCAGACCCAGGAGGCAGTGGTCGGAGATCGGTTCTCCCTCCATTTGAATCAGTGGAGAATCATAACATCAGATGCTTGGATCCTGCAGATCACAGAGAGTAGTCACACCCTGGAGCTCATCCAGCAACCTACAGATACCCCTCCACCACCCTCAGACTATCCCTCGGCTGACTTGCCTGTTCTTCAGGAGGAAGTACAGTCTCTTCTGCACAAGCAGGCAATTGAATTGGTGCCCAGGTGCCAGAGAAAACATGGGTTCTATTACAGGTTCTTCCTGGTCCCCAAAAATACCGGAGATCTGAGACCCATCTTAGACCTCAAGGACCTCAATCTTTGTACAGCACAAAAAGTTCCAGATGGTAACTTTGCCAGGACTCATGCCTCTCCTCAAAACAGGGGACTGGCTGTGCTCACTGGACATGCAGGATACTTACCTGCAGATTTCATTCTTTCCTGCTCACAGGAGGTTCCTTCGTTTTGCCTTTCAGGGCAGGCATTACCAGTTCAAAGTGCTGCCCTTTGGCTTATCCACTGCGCCACATGTTTTTACCAAGTGCTTAGTATCAGTTGCAACAGCTCTCAGAAGAGAAGGACTGTATGTCTTCCCTTACCTGGATGATTGGCTTCTCAAGGCCCCATCCAGGGAACAGCTTTTGCTGACTCTGGAGGGCACTTCCCAGCTCTTCCACTCTCTGGGCATAATGGTCATCCCACCCAAATTTGTTTTAGTACTGTCCCAAAGACTGTAGTACATCAGGGCGGTTCTGGACTTCAAGCAGGGGAAGACCTTCTAACCCAGAAACAGGGTAGAATATCTTATGGCCCAGGCTCAAGAAGCCGCTCACAGTTGGTACATTCCTGCCAGACTTTACCTCAGGCTATTTGGGCTAATTGCAGCAGCCATTCCCACCATTCCACTAGCCAGACTTCACATGTGTAATGGGACCAGCGCACAAACAAGTTATATCAGCAAGTCCTTGTCTCCTCCCCAGTTTACAAGGTACTGCAGTAGTGGATGGACCCCTCGAATCTTCTTCAAGGGGTCCATTTCCAAATTTCTTCCCCTCATCAAATCCTGACCATGGATGCTTTGGGTCTAGACTGGGGTAGCACACCTGGGTCCCTTTTAAACCCAGGGTCCTGGTCTCAGTGGGAGGCCTCCCTGCATGTCAGTGTCCTGGAGATGAGAGCAGTGCTCTTTGCCATGCAGGCTTTTCAGGAGCATCTTGCTCCAGGCCACCTGCTGGTGCAGTCATACAATCTGAGGGTAGTCTACTACATCAGCAAGCAGGGTGGGGCTCACTCTTACCCCATTTGCAGGGAGGCCATGAGAGTGTGCTGTTGGGCACTGGAACATGGTCTGACACTCTCTGCGGTCCACGTGCCAGGCATCCTAAACACCCTGGTGGACAGTCTCAGCAGGACTCAGTCCAGCATGCACGAATGGGAGCTTACCTCATTCGTAGCAGAAGATCTGCTTGACAGAGGGGGTTATCCAGAGTTGGACCTTTTTGCGTCCCCACTCAGTGCAAAACTGCCCAATTTCTGCTCACTTGATCCAGGGCCTGGAGTTTTCTGGTGAGACGTGTTGTCCTACTCATAGAGCGGGAGATTTCTGTATGCATTCCTTCCATTTCCACTGATTCAGAGGGTGCTGATCAAGCTACAAATGGAGGGGGCCAGCAAGATTCTGGTAGCTCCATTCTGGTCTTGCCAGATATGGTTTCCTCTGCTTCAGCAGCTGGCAGAGGAACCTCCAGTACCTCTGCCTCTTTGCAGGTATCTGCTGACCCAGGATCAGGGGACTGTGGTCCATCCCAACCTCAGGTCCTTCCCATCGGCATGCATGGCTCCCGAGGACGTAGCCATTGCCAGCTTTGGGGTCTCTAACAGGGTGGTGGATGTCCTGGTGGCTGTCCACAAGCCTGCCACCTGTGCCACTTATGCCATGAAATAGAAGCAGTTTGCCATCTGGGCTGCCAGACATTCCCTAGACCCATTCACCTGTCCCGTCCCATGAATCATATTCTGGACTACCTGATCTCTTTGTCTGACTCAGGCCTCCAATATTTCTACCTCAACGTCCACCTTTCGGCTGTTTTCTGCCCATCATGAGCCCATTGGTGACCGCACTATTGCTCAGCTGGATGTCTCCCGTACATTTCTCAGGGGCATCCTGCATCTGAAACCCCAAATCCATTCCCCGGTCCCAGCTTGGGACTTAAATTTTATTTTGGAAAACTTGACCTTCTCCTTTTGAGCCAATTGTGACTTGCAATTTGTGTTTTCTCTCTTGGAAAGCATTGTTTTTAGTTGCAATTACTTCTGCTCGAAGAATTTCAGAGCTTCAGGCCTTTTGGTGCAAGGAGCCTTATTTGATTTTTCAGAAAGACAGGGTATCTTTGCACGCAAATCCTAAGTTTTTACCTAAGGTGGTTTCTGTGTTCACACTAAGTCAGTCTATCCACTTTCCTGTTTATTTTCCTGAGCATGCCAATCTGAGAAAAGCACTGTTCCATACGTTAGATGTGCGCAGAATTTTTGAAGTATTATGTACTTCAGACTGAAGAGTCCAGAAAGTCTAAGCAGTTGTTTGTTTCTTTCGCCCCAGGTAGAGAAGACGCTTCAGTTTCTAAGTAATGTTCACCCAAATGGTTGGCAAATTGCATTGTGTTCTGCTACAATAAGTACGGCAAAGAACTGCCTGGTGCTGTCAAGGCTCACTCCACCAGAGGCATGGCTACCTCGGTGGCTTGTTGCAAAGGGGTTTCAGCCACTGACATTTGTGCGGCAGCCACCTGGAGTACAGTCCACACTTTCATTACATTCTGCATTACAGTCTGGACATTACCTCAAGAGCCCGTGCAGGATTTGGCAGGGCTGTGCTACAAGGACTCCTGTCTTAAGTTTCTGGAGATCCAACCTCCCAGACTGTCTGTTTTTTCACTTGTCACTGCTTGGTACTCATTCCTATGGTGTAACCTGATGACTGAGATACCCCTGAATAAGAAAGAACAGTTACATAAGAACTTAACATAACAATAGATCTTTGAGGGGATCTCAGTCATCAGGTCTGATTTCCCTCCCAGCATCCCCCTTCTTGGGGCTCCTGTTCAGGACCTGGCTATCTGCTGTTTCCATCTTTTCTATCTAGAGCTGGGTCTCTCTGTCTCTCCTTGGTTCCCCAGTGTGTGAGATTTGCTCCTTTTGTCTACAGAGGGAAAGAACCTAGGAGGGAGCGGGGCCTCCCATGCCTACTGTATATAGGGTTAGTGATGTTGGCGGACGTCGCCAGCGTGGGCGGCCCCCTTTGTAACATAGAAACATAGACTTTGACGGCAGATAAAGACCGCTTGTCCCACCCAGTCTGCCCATTTCCCTACCCATTGGATAAGCTGCCAGTCCTAGTTAACCAACAGCCTACATCCTCATACCCTCCCCCACTAGAATTGTCTTATGTCTGTCCCATGCATGTATAAATTCCCCCACTGTTTTTTTAACCCCCACAACCTCCTCAGGAAGGACATTCCAAGCGTCCACTACCATCTCCATGAAAAAAAATACTTCCTCACATTGCCCCTGAGCTGTCCCACCTCTATCTTCAAATTCTGCCCCTTTGTTCTTGTACATTTCTTTTTCTGAAAGATGCTACCCTCCCAGACTTTGTTGATTCCCGTGAGGTACTTGAAAGTTTCTATCATGTCGCCCCTCTCCCTCCTTTCCTTGAGGGTATACATATTAAGCTCTTTTAGTCTCTCTTCATATGGCTTTTGGTGCAGACCCTGCACCATTTTAGTTGCCCCCCTTCTGGACTGCATCCATCCTGTCTGTGTTCTTGCAGAGATGGGGTCTCCAGAATGGCACAAAGTATTCCAGATGGGGTTTCAGCAGCTGTCTGTACAGAGGGACAACTTCCTGTTTTCTACTGGTGATGCCTCTCACTATGCATCCCAGTATCCCCCCAGCCCTCCTTACTACCTTCTCACTTTGCTTGCCTACCTTTAGGTCATCCGATATGACTAGGCCCAGGTCCCTTTCCATTTTTGTTGTTGTTAATAACACTTCCCCATTGTGTACTATTCCCCTTGATTTTTGTTTCCCAGGTGCATTACTTCACACTTTTTTTACATTGACTTAAGCTGCCATATTTTTGACCATTCTTCCAACCTTGCCAAGTTCCTTCTCATCCTTTCCACCCCTTGTGTATCTATCATGTTGCAGATATTTGTGTCGTCTGCAAGGAGGCATACTTTTCCTTCCAGTCCCTCTACAATGTCACCTATAAATACATTAAAGAGGACCGGTCCAAGTACTGAACCCTGCGGTACCCCGCTAGTAGTTCCCCTTTCTTCGGACTGGACTCCATTTACTATTACCCTCTACGACCTATTGTCCAGCTAGTTTTTTAACCAGGCTACCACCCTGGGACCCACTTCCAGGCTGACTAACTTGTTTATTAATCTTTTGTGTGGGGCTATGTCAAATGCCTTGCTAACGTCTAGGTAGGCCATGTCCACAGTCCCTCCCTGGTCTTCTACTGTGGTCACCCAGTCAGACAAATCTATTAGCTTCATCTGACATGACCTTTCCACTGTGAATCCATGCTGCCTTGGGTCCTGTGCCCCGCTGGCCTCTAGATACTCAACAATTCTTTCTTTCAGAAGTGATTCCATTATTTTCCCTATCACTGGGGTCAAACTAACAGGTCTGTAGTTTCCTGCCTCTGCCTTGCTCCCACTTTTGTGAAGAGAAATCACATCTGCCCTCCTCAGGTACCACACCATCCTCCCATAATTTGTTAAAAAGGTTAGTCAGTGTTGTCACTAGTTCTCCCCTTAGTTCTTTGAGAATTCTGGGGTAAATCCCATCAGGCCCCATTGCTTTGTCCATCTTTGTTTTAGGAGTTTTTTCAGGACCCTTTCTTCTGTGAATGGACTGGTATCAACCCCCCTATCCATAGTGCTTCTATTGATTGATTTAGGTACCTCCCCTTTCTCTTCTTTTGTGAATTCTGAGCAGAAGTTTTCGTTCAGCATCCCTGCTTTCTCACTGTCACCCTCTGCCTTTATTAAGCCTCACTATTCCTCCCTTGGTCTTTCTTTGCACCCTAATGTACCTGTAAAAGGTTTTATCCCCCTTCTTAACTGAATTGGCTATCTTTTGCTTGGTTTGGGCTTTTGTTATTCTGACTGCCTTCCCCACTTCCTTCTGCTTTAACTGGTACAGTTCTCTATCCTGCTTCTTCTGTGTTTCCTTATACTTCCTGAATGCTATTATTTTCTCCCTAACCTTCTCCGCCACCTCTTTTGAGAACCATGGTGTTTTTTTTTTCCTTCATTTTGTTTTATTTGCTTCACACAAAGGCTTGTTGCTTCTGTGATGGCAGCTTTGATTTTTACCCATTGTTCCTCCACCCCTCCTTCTTGCCCGTTTGCTAGTGCTTTTCTGAGCACTCTCCCATTTTGCTAAAGTCCAGTACCCTCTCTTTTGTATGGCTTGACTCTATGGCTGTGGTTAACGTAAACTACACTGTTTGGTGGTCGCTTGTTCCCAGATGGCTACCCACTTCTAAATCTGAGATTCTGTCTCCGTTCCCATTTGAAAGAACCAGGTCTAAGATTGCTCCCTCCCGAGTAGGTTCCAACACTAGCTGTCTGAGGCATGCCCTCAGTAAGGCATCGGAAATTATCCTGCTCTTGGAAGTGACGGCAGCAGAGATGCTCCAGTTAACATTTGGCATATTCAGGTCCCCCATCAACAATATCTCCCCTTTTTCGGCCATTCTAAGGATGCCTTCTATCATTTCCTTATCCATTTCCTCCCCCTGAGAAGAGAGTCTGTATACAACCCTCATGCGGATTGTGGTGCCATTTCCTATCTCCAGAGTGACTCACAGTGCCTCCTCTCCTCCCTATTTACTCTTTAGTTCTTTTTCTTTTATCCATTCCCTTACATAGAGAGCTACTCCTCCTCCTCTTTTACCGTCCATGTCCCTCCTGTAGATTGTGTACCCTAATATGTTGACATCCCAGTCATGGTTCTCTGTGTACCATGTTTCTGTGACTGCCACTATATCCAGGCATCCCTCTTCCATCAAGGCCACTAGTTCAGGGAGCTTGTTACCCAGACTATGGGCTTTGGTACTCATCGCCCTCCATGTTTTGATGGCCTTACCCCTTTTAGCCCCATCCCTGTCCTTACTGCCTTTGCCTCCATTTACTCCTGTCCTGCTCCCTATCAACTTTTCTACCATGGTGTTTACCTTGCTAACTACCCTGTTTTTTTTTGGGGGGGGGGCGCCTGGGATTTCCATGCTCCTTTTCAGTGCCTCTCCCCCCACCCCTCTTGGCTAGTTTAAATGCTTGCCAATTAAGCATTTAAACCTATCATCTAGGATCCTGGTTCCCCTCCTGGACAGATGCAGACTATCGCGCCAGTATAGGCCTGCATCCCTCCAGGTGGACCCCCAGTAGAAACATAGAAGTTGATGGCAGATAAGGACTGCAAGGCCCATCCAGTCTGCCCATTTCTTTTTCTAACTTATAAATGTGCCATCGGCCTTTGCTCCTTCAATGGCCTATCTATTCATACTCATCTGTATTGCTCCCTTATTCCTATCCCATGCCTGTTTGAAGCCCTGCACTGTATTCATATCCACCACTTCCTGAAGTAGACCGTCCATGCATCCACCACCCTTTCTGTGAAAAAGAACTTACTCACATTACCCTTTAATCGGCCTCCCTCTAATCTCATGCTGTGTCCTCTTGTCCTGCTATTTTTATTATATTTAAACATGTTAGACTCTTTCACCTTGTTAATGCCCTTAAGGTGTTTGAATGTTTCTATCTTATCACTTCTCTCCCTCCTTTGCTCTAGGGTATACATATTGAGCTCCGTTAAGCTGTCCACATATGTTTTCTGATGCAGTCCCTGCACCATTTTGGTTGCCCTTTGTGAAGGTGTGGCCTCCAGTACTGCACGCAGTACTCCAGATGGGGCCTAACCAGTGTCTTGTAAACAGGGATTATTACCTCCCTCTTACGACTTGTGATACCCCTACTAAAACATCCTAACATCCCCCTAGCCTTACCTGCTGCTTTAGTGGTCTGCTTGGATGATTTCAGGTCATCGGTGATGGTGATGCCCAAGTCTCTTTCTTCCCTTGTGACTGCCAGCAACTCCCCTCCCAGCCTATAGGTTACTTCAGGGTTTCCCTTCCCTGTGTGCATGATCTTGCACTTTTTTGCATTAAACCCCAATTGCCACTCTTCTGACCATTTTACTAGTTTGTCCAGATCTCTTCTCATTCGGCCCACCCCATCTGGATCATCTACTCTGTTGCAGATCTTGGTGTCATCTGCAAATAGACAAACCTTACCCTCCAGTCCATCTGCAATGTCACTGATGAAGATATTGAAGAGGACTGGCCCCAGGACTGATCACTGAGGTACCCCACTTGTGACTTGCATCTCTTCTGACTGTACACCGTTTACCACCACTCCCAGTTTTCTGCCCATCAACCAGTTTGCCACCCAGTTGATCAACTTCTGACCCAACCCAAGCCTACCCAAATTATTAATCAATCTTCTGTGTGGTACAGTATCGAAAGCTTTGCTGAAGTCAAGGTAGGCGACATCAACTGCTCCCCCTTGATCTACCACTCTGGTTATCCAGTCAAAGAAATCTATGAGATTAGTTTGACAGGACCTTCCTTTTTGTAAACCCATGCTGTCTTGGATCCTGTGCTCCTATGGATTCCAGGTGCTGCACTATCCTTTCCTTAAGGAGTGCCTCCATAATCTTGCCCACTACTTAGGTAAGACTGATTGGTCTGTAGTTCCCTGCCTTCTCCCTGCTACCACTCTTGTGTAGCGGGATCACATGAGCCCTTCTCTAGTCTTCTGGGACCTCTCCTGTGCTCAGAGACTCATTAAACAGTCCTGATAATAGCTCTGCTAGTTCCACCCTTAGCTCCTTTAATACCCTGGGATGGATGCCATCAGGTTCCATTGTCTTGTCCACCCTGAGCTTATCGAGCTGTTATAGGACCCTTTCTTTTGTGAAGGGACTAGTGCTCACCTCCCTCCCCCCTGTGTCCATGGTGCTGAACTGTAGGCCCTGTCCTACCTTCTCTTCAGTAAATACTGAGCAGAAGTATCTATTTAGGATAGATGCTTTTACATAGTCCTCCTCCTCACACGCGCCCTTAACTCCTTTGATCTTAACAATACCCTCTCTGGACTTTCTCCTTTCACTGATGTATCTATGGAAAGTCTTGTCACCTTCTTTTACTGTTTTGTGCTAGTGTTTCCCTCGGTTTGGGCCTTTGCCTGCCTTCCTGCCTTCCCTGCTTCCCTTAGGGAAGTTTGGTATGCCTCCCTATCTTCATCCCGCTGTGTTCCCTTATATTTCCTGAAGGCCAGCCTTTTGGCTCTGACCTTTTCTGCTACTGTTTTTGAGAACCAAAGTGGATTCCTTCTTCTTTTGCACTTCCTTTTCTCTCTAGCACAATGGGATGTTGCTTCAAGTATTGCATCCTTAATGCTTGCCCACTTTGCCTGTACCCCCTCTCCTGTATTTCTTTTTGCCAGGACTAGCTTAACTCTGTTGGCCATCTTATCAAAGTCAGCTCCTCTGAAGTCCCATATGTTTGCCTTGGAATAGGATGATTTAGTTGTAGTGGTCAAATTGAACCATACCATGTGATGGTCACTGCCCCCCAGGTGACCTTCTACCTGGAGATCTGTGATCCTTTCCCGGTTAGTCAGTACTAGATCTAGGATAGCCCTGTCTTTTGTGGGTTGTTGTACCAGTTGTTTCAGGCCTTCCCCCTGCAGGGAATCCACCATGTGTCTAGGTCTGACAGATGTTCCTGCTGGTATTGACCAATCTGTATCTGGCATGTTGAAGTCTCCCATTATCAGAACCTCCCCTTTAGCTGTTATGTTTTGTATATCTTCTAACAGTAATGTGTGTATGTCCTCCCCCTGGTCTGGTGGCCTGTATACAACCCCAGTTCTTATGGCTGTCCCATTTCCTGTTTCCAGTGTGACCCACAGTTTTTCTGTCTCCTTATGTGTATTCTGAATTTCTGTAGCTTTGATATTTTCATTGATATACAGGGCCACTCCACCCCACCCCACCCCCACCTTTTATACCTCGGTCTCTTCTGAACAGTACATAGCCAGGTACTGAAGTCTCCCACGTGTGGTTACTGGTAAACCACATCTCACTAATTGCTACTATGTCCAGTTTAGCCTCTGTCATTATTGCCTGCAGGTCTGGGATCTTGTTTCCCAGACTGCAAGCATTTGTGTACATAATTTTCCATTGGCCAGATTTCAGAGTGTTAGTTGTTGAGTGAGGTCTGGCGTTTCCCCTGTGTGTCGTATGGGGAGCTGGACCTTTTTCCTTACCTGGTGATGCAGATGAACTGCAACCATGTTGAACTCCTGTTTGACCACTAGCTGAGGGGGGAGGGGTGTTCATTCCATTTGACGTATGGGGTGCTGCGCCCCTCTCACCATTTGCTAGTTTAAATATTCTGCAAAGACGTCAGACTTCTGCCCCAATGCACTGACTTCCTCCTTAGTCAGATGCAGTCCGTCAAATTTAAAGAACTTTCGCTCCCCAATGAAGCCAAAATCCTGAGCTCTGCACCAGTTTTTCAACCATTCATTGAATCTCATAGTTTGGAGTACCCTAGCCTCACCCATGCCATAGACAGGCAGCACCTCCGAGAAGGTTACTGTACATGCTACTTGTCTTAAGGCCCCTCCCCAATTCCACAAACTCCTCCTGCATTGCTCTGATCACATTCCCAGCCAGGTCATTTGTCCCCAGGTGGACAATGACGTCCAGCTCCCTCTTCTGTGCAGCTGCTCCTGCGAACCTGAGGATTCGCTACCTGTCCCTCCAAGCCATGGCACCAGGCGGGCACCTTATCTCCTTCTCCCCTCCCTCCCCCAGTTCAATCCCCCTAATGATTGGGTCCTCCACCAAGAATTGTTTCCTTCCACTGTGGAGTCCCATGCCACCCTCCTGTTGGTCTCTTTTGTGGTGGTTCCCAGCATCCTCCTTGGTCTGTACTGCAGGTGCCACAATAGAGGGACCATGCTCCACCAGAATGGGGTATGAATTGTGGAGAAGTACAACTGGAGGGATTCACCTCCATTCCACCACACTCACCCTCCCTGAGCCCACCATGGTCCAGCCGCTCTTTTTTCTTGGCAATCTCTGAGGTAGTGGCAGCGGCCCTGGTGGTCCCTGGGTGGGGGAGGAGGTTTCCTGAATCCTTGCCAGGTCAGCCTAGAGACAGGCAACCTCCTCCCTCAGTCCAAAGAGATGTCTGCAAATAGGGCAGCATAACAGCTCCCAGAACGTCTCCCGGAAGATTGTCGCCCCACAGCCAGTGCATTGCACCACTCCCCACATGTCCCTCTCCCTTCCTGTTTACATTTTTTTTTGTACTGCTGAAAATCTTCCACGTGGATTCCCCTTCTCAGACAGCGAAGTTTCCTGCGGTGTAACCTGAAGATTGAGATCCCTTCAAAGATCTACTGTTACGGTAAGTTCTTGCGTAACTGTTCTTTTTTTGTATGGCATCACTACAAGACTCAAGTTGTTAGATGGAAAAAAACTACGTATCATAGTAATGATGTTTCTTCCAATGGGTTCAAAAGTGGGCCAATACAATCCCATCCTTACCTCCTCTTCTAGAACCTAATCAGTAAAAAGTTCTCTATTGAATATGACTTTTTTCAAAATACTCATTATCTGCCTGAGCATTTTAATATGTTCACATAGTTCAGCTTTTAATACTAATTTAGAATCTTTTGTCTTGTAACAATATTTTTATTATAAATTTGTTTGTTTAGCTAATTTATCTTTTAGGTTAAGCAATGTAGTTTAGACAAATTTAGCATTGCTTCCTTCCGTTCAGCTCTTTAGCACAACTGTGATGTTAGAATGGTAGAGGGGGAGCATCAGCACACAGCAGCAGTTGAATGGAGTTCTGATTATATCAGTATCATCCCAAATCCTCTGATGTAATATCTCAGGCTGGGAAATGATGCAGTTTTTTTTATTGGCTCACTGTTGGACATATTAGAAGAAACATCAGTACCATGGTGAGTAATTTCTTCTTACAATCCAGGAAGCAAAATTGGGTGCAGTGCTTTGAAGCCCTCCAGGCCTTGTCAAAGGCTGGGGCATTTGCTAAGGGAGTCCCTTCCGGCCCCAAACTGTGTGTGAGTGCGCTGTGGGAGGGTGCATCGTGCTTGCTGCTGGATCCCTCAGGCATATCCTACGGGCCCTTGCGGCCACTTCTGCAGTGTCTAACTCCTGCTCTGAATCCCAGTGGAGAATAGCATACCCTCACCTGCCTTGGCAGCCTCTGATCTGATCGCACATGTAGGGATGCAGATCAGGTCAGGCTGCCCTTCCTTGGGGAGGAGAGTAACAAGGAGCTGCCACACTCCTAGGGCCTCCCTACACACATACACAGGCGCATAGTGCTTCTAGTCACTTGTGTGGATTGAGCCCTAAGCTTTTATCCGTAGTTACTGCATAGGAGATAAATAGAAAATGTTTTTTTTTCTGTCTTTCCCATGTTTTCCAGTATATTTGTTGATTACATGTAATCTGCAAGATTTGATGACAATTTTCTGATCTCTTTAGTGCATTTTCTAATGACATTCGTGTTTTTTTTTTTTTTGACAACAAACATGGTGATTGTGAGGTCTGTTTACTGCGAGGTTTCAGAAACATGCAGATAATTACATAATGGTATATGTTCCAGCTTATCTAATAAAAGTAATTGACAAAGTCAAAAAAACTAGAAAGCATTAAAATGAATTAGAAAGGTGATGGTTGCTATTGGCCAGTCAGGTTTCTTTTCTCACCCACTTCTGATGCATGTTAGAAGACCCTCAAAGGTTCAGAGTAATGAACAATGAGCTGCTTATGCTACCACAAATATAAACAAACACTTTGCTGGCCCTTTTTCTAAAATAATAGTCCCTATATATGAAGATATCTTCAGTCAGATTATGCACCCGGACTTTGTTGGGGGTATGGACAGTGATTAGTGTAAGAATGCCAGGCCTAGAACATTGATGGGTATATGTCTGTCTGGAGTAGGAACAGTTAAGGCTGTATGTCTGTCTGGAGGACACTGATGGTGGTATGCCTGTATCTGCAGTGGAGGACAGTGATGGGCTATGTCTATGTCCGGGGTGGGAGATGGTAATGTGTATATCTGGCTTGGGGACAGGACAGTGACTAGAGAATGTATCTGTCAAGGTGGGGGAGAGTTGTGGCTGTATGTCAGTCTGGGAAGAGGATGAGTGATGGTTGCATCTCTGTATCTAGTGAGTGAGACAGTGATGGATGTATATGTCTGTGGTATGAGGCAGTGACAGATTTTTGTCTCCCTGGGGCTAGGCTGGGGGACGGTAATGTTTGTATGGCTGCCTAGGGTAGGAGACATTAATGGGTGTGTGTCTTTCTGTGGTGGGGGGAGGACGGAAATGGGCTTATTTCTGTCAGCGGGGAGACAATGATGGGTGTATGTCAGGCGAGGGCAGTGATGGGTGTATGACTGTCAGAAAGGGCACAGTGATTGGTGTATGGCTTGGGCATGGAACTGTGGTGGATGTATGACTTTTAGGAAGGGACAGTGTTTGGTGTATGCCTGTTGGAAGGGGACAGGGATGAGTGTATTACTGTAGAGTGGGAAGGAGAGAGTGATGGTTATATGACTGGTGGGACAGTGGTGGGTGTATGACTGTCGAGTAGAGGACAATGATTTGTTAATGACAATGGGGCAGGGTACGGTGATATATGTATGACTGGGCTGGGGACAGTGATTGGTTTATGACTGTTGGTTGGGGGACAGTGATGGGTGTATGACTGCTGGTTTGGTACAGTTATTTGTGTATTACTATCTGGCATGGGACAGTGGTTGGTGTATGGCTGTTAGATGTGGACAGTGATAGATATATGACTTGGGTGGGGGACAGTGGTTGGTATATGACTGTTGGGTGGGGAACAGTGCTTTTGTGTATGGTGGGGTCAGTAATTGGTGAATGACTCAGGTGGGGGACAGTGGTTGGCCTATGGTCGGCATGGGAGAGTGATTAGTGCATGATTGATAGGGAAAGTAGTTGGTGTATGACTTTTGAGTAGGGGACAGTGATGGGTGTATGACAGTGGGGCAGTGACTGGTGTATGACCAGGGTACAAAATTCGTGAAAAAAGTACATGCCGACTTGGGCATGAAATAAGCAATCGTACATGCCCAAGAAACTATTTACATACCGCCCCTTAATTTACATAATTTTAAATGTCCTCTTCATTGGTTCACAGTTCCATAGCTCCAAAATATTAATTTTATTTAGATTTCAGATGGCTTCCTCGGCTCCCAGTAGCTCTTTACTTAGATTTTTTTATAGTTTAGCACCAGTTGAGTGAAATAACTTTTTATTCCATAGCTGCCTCCGCTCCCAGTAGCTCTTTTTGGATTTTTGATACTTTAAATCCAGTTAGTGAAAGAACTTTTTATTTATGAGAGGCAGGACAGGAGAGTATAATAAAATGCATTTTTTCTTCCTGATTTTAGCTTGATCAGCTGAGCTCCCAGTCACTGAGTCTATGACTACAAATAAAAGCAAACTGCAAGAATGGGTCCCTGCTTTTACTTTCTCCTGATGGCTGAGTCCCCCTCCCCCTCTCTCTGCTGCAGTCTACTTTTTCCTTTTAATACCATCTCTGTCTTTTAATCTTTATTCATAAGAATACAGTGAGACTGTAGCAATTTCTAATATGAACTTAGCTGTAAAGTTGTTTTCCCCATAACTGTCTCTGATGCACTCTCTCGAGTCCCACTCATGTACACAGTCAGCATAAAAACACCACCCTCCTCCGTCCTAACTTGATATTTTTCCAAAGGCAGACAGTGCTTTTCCTATGTTTCTAAAGTGGTAGCCTATGTTTTTTCTTCCTCGAGTGAGGGACCCTCTCCCACCATGCTGCAAGTGGTAAGGACATAGGGTTGAGCCAGGGAAGAATTAAATAAAGATGAGCTCCTAAAAGAGCTTAAGTATTTCTTTTTTGTATAGCACAGCAGTAATTGAATTAAGGACAGGACTTGCCTATCCAATAGCGATCGCCAACTGCAGTGAGTGCAGCAAGTTAATATCTGCTCTCCCCATCTGAAAGCGCGCCACTAGCAACATGACCCGACTCACCAACTGAACACGCTGAAGTGGCGTACATTATAGACACAGCACATATGATCGCATGGTGTGAATGGGGCGGGCACACTAACACTTTGGATTGGTGTCTTATGGCTGTGACGCAACTCCTCCCCCGACAACCTGATACCTCACAGCTTCATTTGCTGATCGTTCTTTCCATCAGTGGAAGGGACGGTCAGCCAGCTCATTCTGGTCTGCCTTTCCTGGCTCTGACTCCCCTGTCAGCTGATCACACTATGATCGCAGCTAGCAGAACTCCTCCTCCGACTTCCTGCCCCCCAGTCCAGCGATGTTAGGCGAAAAAAAAAAAAAAAAGGCGTGGGAAAAATGGAAGCGCGGGAAAAACGAACTCACTGCACAGTTAGGCCTTAGGGTGCCCACGGGCAGGCACTAACCAGCACTAGATGTCCTGAGACAAAAGTGCCTGCCCTGGGGCACCTAAGGTATAGGAATTTCGCACCCTGTGTATGACTGTTAATTGGGGACATGTTAGTTGGGGAAAGTGATTCTGAATGAGTATTGGGCATGGGACAGTGATGAGTATATGACAGTGGAGGGGGACAGATTGGTATATGAATGCTGGTGGTGGGACAGTGGTTGATATATGACAGTGGTATGAAATACTCATGTTTGTTTCTCCCTGCATCAGGTCAAAACACCTGTTTTGTTAAGACTTGGTGAAGATGACAGGCGAGTACCTTACCATCAGGGGATTGAGTATTATCGAGTATTGAAGGCCAGAGGAGTTCCAGTACGGTAAGGAGAGCTCATTATTTTAAATTAATGAAGCACCACAAATCACATTTTTGTCTTGCCAGATCCTTTGGGTACCAAGTTTTTTTTTGTTTTTGTTTTTTTGTTGTTATTATTTTTTTCCCCAGTTTCTGTTTATTGCTCTCTGTAGCACTTCTGGGTAGTACAGTTCCTCTGGACTGGTTGAGGTTTGGCTGTATAATTCGGCAGATTATTATGTAATCACTGTAAAAATTAAATAAAAGTCCTCATTTGCTCACCCTGTTATTTGTCAACTCAAGGAAGGCAGAAACAGATTAAGGACCTTGTGCACTGGCTCCATAAATAATGCTGGTGGTTGCTGCCTAAGAGTAACCATTAGTGTAACTGGTTAATTGTCATAAAAGTCACTCCAGTATGCACTTTTGTTTTGTTTTTGTGTTTTTATTCCCCACCTTTTTTTCTCTTGGGCCAAGTACTGAGGACCTCCTTGCCTGATGCCCACCGTGGTTGCCGTGCCATGTGGCTGCCTTTAGTGCTGCCACTTCTGATCCTGGGTCCTGCTTTACTCTTCTGTCTTGTTCCTCCTTGTCTCCTTGTGATTCCCCAATCAATTTCCCCTTTGAGCTTCTGTTTAATTGGGACTTGGTCCTCCTGCCAGTCATGCAGTGCCAGGGTAACTTCTCCATGTTGGTCTGGAAGCCTAAAGAGTGAGCTGTACAGATCGGGGTGGAGTGCTAATGCCAGCACTACCCTATGTAGAGAAGTAGTTTGAGGCTGCATAATGCTTGAAACTATGTGTTACCACTCCATATCGGTTAGGATATGCCAGAAGTAAAAATTACTCACACTAGTAATGATGTTTCTTCTAGAGAGTGTATTTGTGTGTCATACAACTTTCAGCACCTTAGCCTAAAATGTTGCCTTGGAGGCAGATTTGAAAAGACATTTGACTTTTTATCCTTCGGCTCTCCCCACTCAACTGGACCTCTGTCAGTGGTTGCTTTTGCCTGCTTCCAAGCCCACAGAGCCATCTCTGACCGGTGACCCAGGTAACTCCAATTCATATGTAACATAGTGAGGTGTTTCTCCTTGGGCTCCCCCCACCCCGAGGTGCAATGTGCCTACTGATCCACAGCAATACACCCGCTAGCATCCAGTTCCTCCAGAGGAGGTGGTTCTGAAGCTCCCCTATGGCCGGTTGGGAGATGGATTGCTGTAACTGTGGGAGGCTAAGCAGAACATCATCCACCTGGCAAACCTACTTTCCCCTTTGATCTCCTGAGGAGTGGCCATGCAGTGACACAAAGGGCTCAACTGTGTGTGCTTCTGCACACAGTGTGCCAGCATCAACTGCTCCTCCGCCAATCAGAGCTCCAAGCCACCCTAACCCCAGGCCACTGCTGGGTGTCAGCATAACGTCGGCAGCTGGTATGTTTCTGTTACCTATTAACTAATCCAGGTCGCCTCTAAAAAGGGATTTTCAGTCTCAGCGGGCTTGTCAGGTTAACAAAATCTCAACAATAAAATATAAAGCTGCGCCTCCTCCCACCCAAGGAGGAGAACTGACCCTTGGATGCTCAGTCTTCCTCCCCTGAGTGGCCCACCAACGAACTAATCATGTGCCTGAACCTGGTTTGTCAGCATTAGAAGTGGTAGCACAACCACAGCACGAGCAGGCCTGCAATCTTTAGAATGTTAACATTCCATTTCTGTAGTGTGGTCACCTCTCCCTCCCCGATATCCTAACGGCAGATTTATAGCTGAAAAGTAGAAGAGAGCAATTAATTATCAAATAATTTATGTGCTCTGAATTAACAGATATAAATGCAATTAGAAGAGACAAATCTCTGTATGAAAAAAATTGTAAAAACTGCAAAGTTTGAAATTGTAATATGGTCAAGCAAGAACATTTTTTAAACATTTGATCTTATTTCACCTGAAGAACATTTGTTATGTAGCTTCTAGAAGGAAGGGCTTGTATGACCCCCAAATACTCTCTAGAAAAAACATCATTACTACAGTAAGATCTTATCTGTGTCAGTCTTCACCATTCATCACTGTTGGGTGGTGAGCCGGAGGATCAGGACCCTGCAGGAGACTTTTTGCAAGAGGAGGAGTTGACATCGAGAAGGTGTCACCCTCAAAGCCGACGTATTATGTGGCGGTCATGGGTTGGCCAGTAACAGATGCCGATGCCTCCTCAGCCCCAGTTCTGCTTCTCTTGCCATCGAGTGAGCACGACCTCGCATGTGAGCGCCATTTTGATCTGTGGCCAAGTCCTAGTTCTGCTGCTGCATTTCCTCGGCAATCAACTGTTAAGATCCTTCCTTTTATTTTCTCAGTCGACACCGAGTGCTGGTTGTGGTTGTTATTTTTTCCGACCGGTCATGTCTTGTTCGGGGGACAAAAATAAATCTTCCAGGGCGAGTCAGCCTCCAATGCATTGGTGTCCCTGTGGCTGACTGCACTCCACAACAGATCAGCATGATCGGTGTCTTACTTGCTTGGGACCTAGCCACAGCATGGATAGATGCGATGCCTGTTTCTCCATGGATCATCGTGTGTTGGAGTTGCGCACGCTAAAAGTCAAACGTGCGCTGCTGACTTTCAGGGGACAGGCGTGTACCCAGGTTGCCAAAAGAAGGGTTCTTGACCCTTCCTCTGTGTCCCCTCCAGGTCCTATACGGCCCGTGGAGGAGGGGGTTTCCGCCCATTTCAGCCTTGCCTCAGCAGGAACCCCTTCCATGGTACAGGAGGCCTGGCCTGTCCCCAGAGGGGGTCAGGCGGGAGGCACTGCCAGGCAGTCACCTCCTTGGAGGCGAGGGCTCCCCTGGCATCATGGTTTGAGACCTCCAGGCCAAGACCACCCACCGGTGTTGGCCCTGGTCCCGGCGCCACTTGCTGCACAGGAGATCGGGGTGGGGCCAGTCTCTGGCACCATTTCTGACTCCGGCACCATTCACGGTGCTGGGGATGGGTCAGTGCCGTGAGCAGCACGGGGCTAGTTCGCAGTTCAGGAAGGATTGGGGAGTGGTCTGGGTTCAAGCCTCCTCTGGGGAGTACGATGCTGAGGCTGACCCAGACTGGCTGCCGGGTTCTGTGGAATCTTCCAGTTCTTCCTCCTCCAGTGCTTCAGCTCTGGTTCAGCCCCCTTCCAAGGAGCAGATGGCTTCCACTGATTCTGGGGTCAGTGGCACCAACCAGTCCTCAGGTGCCCTGGGGGGGGGCACCGCAGGGCAGCCTGGAGTTGGTGGTCCATCTGCCACCTTGGGAGGTGTACCTCCTCCTGTGCCAGTTCTTCCTGGCCCTACTTCTGGGCTGGCTGGAGTGTCTCAGGCAGGGGAGGGTGCTCCATCTACAGCTGTCTCTCCAGAGTTAGCTACGGAGTGTCAGTTGCCTCGGCTGATAGCGAGGAAGATGACTGTCTTGAAGTCCGAGGGGTTGAGGGGGCTGGATTCAGGGTAGTGCCCTTTCCTGGAAACCTGCAGGGGTTTGGGGAGGAGTCACAGTGCTGTTCTGACCTTCTCCCCCAAGGTCTCCTGAGGAGGGACCTCATCTATCGAGGTTAGGGGCCGCCCTTCTGGGCTGATGTGGCCCCAGTCACTTCGTGGGGGTAATTCTCTTTTGGGCTCAGCTCTGGCCATTCCAGCTTGGTTTAGCGGCCTTCATCTGCCGGAACCACTGGGTCTCCTCCTCCTTTGAGGTCTCTCGGCGGGTCCCCTAGCCTGGGCAGAGAGGCCATGCCCTTCCACAAAGGTGCCTGGCTCTTTTGCCTCTGTCAGCTCCTCCCTCTCTCCCAGGTCACTTCGGTCCTATGGGACCCCCTTATCTGGGAGCAGTTTAGGTCCACGGCTGCACTATTCCTAGCTTACTACCAGCCATTGTACCAGGAGGTGCTCCACCACTCCCCGGTGCAGCTGGAACCTAACTCTCTGGGCTCATCGGCTCCCTCATCTTCCTCCTCTGAGGGAGAGGAATCCTCTGTCCACCTTCTCCCAGCTGCTGATTTTCCCAGCTATCAGCGCTTCCTGTCAGGGCTGCTTGACGAGCTCCATATTTCCACCCTAGACAGCCACAATCATGACTGGTTTGCACACGCCTTCTTAGGCGAGTTCAGTGCGGCCAACCTGTTGATTCCTGCCTAGCTTACTCCCTTTCGGGAGGCATCGTACCAGGCCTGGCAACGTCCCTCAACCCAAGCACCAGCCCTGAGGGAACTCCGCCAGAGGTATTGTGCACCTCTTGGGTCTCCAGGAGCCTTACCACACCCACCTTCGGGTGTGACTCTCATGGACATACCCGCTGGGCATAGAAGCCCAAGGCATGACTGACCCCCAGAATCTGACTCTACTGAGTTTGATTTTTGAGGGAGGAGAGCCTTCTTGTCGGCACACCTTTTGCTTTGTCTTTCAGCTCATCAGGCCCACCAAGCTGCCTATAACAGGCACTTGTGGTCTCTTCTATATCAGGTCCTAGCCTCTTTGCCTGACTCTGAGGCAACCATACAAATCATTACCCTCTCCGCGTGAGGCCTGGAGCTTGCGAGGCACCAAACAAGGGTATTTTACAATGCCAACGAGGTGGCTTCCAGGTTGGTGGGGACAGCGATCTGCATCAGGCGTACGGCGTGGCTTTGTCTCTCCCAGTTGTCACTCTTGGTCCGGAGTAGGGTGACTGCCTCCTCCTTCGGGGGAATCCATCTCTTTTCCTGTAGGGTGAGATGAGAGCTTCAGGGGCGCCTTCCCTCTCCTGCTAGGAGAACATCGCCTCACCTAGACCAGCCTCAGGCCTAACCAGGCCTGTTAGAGTTCCCTACTGTAGTGTCTCCACCACTGGAGGCTGAGGGACTTTGTTCTTTAAGGAGGTTCTGGGCCTCCTTTGGGGACATGGTAATCACCCAACAGTGATGAATGGTGAAGATTGACACAGGTTAAAATATGAAAAATACGTATCTACCGTAATTCTTGATCTTTCTGTGTATCTTCACCATTCATCACTGAATCCTGCCCACCTTCTTCTTTCAGGCCTCAGTCTCTGGGTGATCCTCTTCCTCCCTGTTTACCTCTCAGTCAGGATCTTGGTCCATCTCCAGCACCTCCTCCCCCTTGGGGTCGGGTTTTTCCCCCTGGGTTGACAGACAGGGAGGCTTCCCTCTGTTGGGAGCCTCCAGAGCTCCTTCTCATTCCAGAGAGTTCTTGGCTTTCCCTGCTTTCTCCAGCCTAGTCTTGAAGAGGTATGGGGGGCACTGGTCACTCTCTCAGTTATTTCCCTTCCAACCACATTGTGCCACCCCATATGTGGTTTACTTTTATCCCCTCCTCTTTCAAGGAAAATATGTATTCCTTTTCAGTTCCTCCTCCTCTGGAGGTGACTCCTTCTATACAACAAACTAAAAGGCAGTCCCTTGGGGGTTTTCCTCTCCAGGGATGTGTCTAAGTGGTTTTCCACTTCACATTCTCTAGGCGTGAAGGGGAGACACCAACCTGTCCTTGGCCCTCTGGGTGACTCATCTGCCTCCCTCTGGATTGATGCCTTTCTGCTGCTCCAGCCTTTTGGATCCTCCTCTGGCTTAGTTTGATCCAGTCTGGGGCATAACATCCTCCCTTCAGCCTTCCAGGGCCGTATGCTCGGGGGTGGTGTCTCCTCTGTCCTCAAACCTTTCTTTCTCTCTTCCTTCTACCCCTCACCCTTTCATCCCTCCCTTACTCGCCCAGAGATTGGGGCCCTCTTGTCCCAATCCCTTAAGCTTCCTTCTTGTCAGTCCTCTCCACAGCTTTATTCCTCCTTTTAGCTTTACATCCTTTCTTGTTGCTATCTCTCGGGCTCCTTGCCCTCCCTCCCTCCCTATTTCTCTGTCTCTCTCTCCAGCATGCAGAACTGGGGCTTAGGAGAGGTCGGCCAACTGGCCAACCCACGAGTGCCACGTACTACGTTGGCGGCACAGTCCCAATGTCGACTCCTCCCCTTGCGAAGCTCCCATGAGGCCCTGATCCTCCGGCTCACTACCCAACAGTGATGAATGATGAAGATACACAGAAAGATCAAGAATTACGGTAGGTATGTAATTTTAATTTTTTCTTCCAGCAACCAGAGTGTATAATTGCAAACTCCAAGTAGTATTTAGGAGGTGGGGGTCTAGATCACTTGTTTGGTTGGTTCGATTTTTGTGACGTGGTGGGCACTCTTAAGACATAGATCCCTTTTTCAAGTGTGGTCCAGAACTGATTACAGAAACAGGTATAAAGATAGTTTATGGCAAATACAGATTTTACAGACGCAATAACAGGATACATTTTTTTTTCCTTCATTTTTCTCCTCTGGCCGGCATCCCTCTGGAGGGCACCCCATCCCTATCCCCCGACGTCCACCAGCTGGCACCAGCCCCGTTCCAGGGCTTATCCCCCCAGCAGGGTTGGTGGGGTTCCCCCAACCCCCTACCGAGGCCCGAATTTCAGTGGGTCCGCGCCGTGGCTAGCCGGGAGTGGAGCCTGAGAGGTGCCCTCCATCATTGTACCGCGGCCACTCTGTTTTCCTCTGATTTTTACCCCTGGAGCTGGGGGACATGCAGTGATGCCGATGGAGGTGGAGCACGCACGCATCCGTGCATGCTTTCCTCCAAGCGTCTACCTCCAGCTGTACCCAACTGCAGCACTGTGCCCTGTCCCTCAGCCTCTGCCAGGGGGTGAATGGGCACCGTGACTGAGAGCCCCCTTCCCCAGAGAAGGAGAGTAATCCATCGGATGCTCAATCCTTCTCCTCCCCTACTGACCCCTGGCAGCCTGTGTCCAAACATGGGTCGCCAGCATGACACAAGGTGTGGCATCCAGCGTCTGAACCCTCAGCGCCACCGGCCCGGCTGTAACAGGATACATTTACATCAAATAAAATTAGTGTACATAGGGATAAAACAACAGAGGATGGAAATACAATGTTTATCAACAGTCACGTAAGAGCAGATACAACACAAGCCATCAAGGATGTGCAACCTAAGTTTGTTTTTGAAGGCAGAGAGGGAGGAACAGCTCTGGATATTAGAAGACAAGCATTCCACTGCTGTGGTGCAGTACAGCTAAAGGATATTTGTCCAGAGGATGACCTTGCTCTTCTTCAAGGATATCTCTTTGATCAGCCACACCTTTGGAACATATAGCCACTCGACACTATGACCACAAGGAAACTTTTCAACATCAGATATCAGTATATACATAAACGTGGGTGGCCCCTCCACTTAGTTCTTTTCCCACTGTCAGATCAGACTCATCAGACTGCTGTAGGGAACGTCACTGTTATTGCCGCTGTTTTATTTATTTCATTTATTAAAGGTAATCACTTTTATAGTGATTTTCAATTGCCTGCATGTCACGGAAGGAACCATCCAAACTTTTCCAGTACTGTGAGTGCAGAGAAAAGATCTACACCAGAGACTCCCATGAAGTTTGTGTCTGCTGCTTAGGCCTATACCACAACGTGACAGATTGCAAAATCTGCCGGGGGTCTAATACCACAACCAATCAACACAGAAAGGGGACTTTAGAGAAGTTTTTAACTCCAAAAGACCATAGAGAGAATAGAGAAGAAGCTCCAAGAGAAATCCGTGTTGTCGGCTCCATCGACCAAATCGTAGTCGTCCAAATCCCAGGAGAAAGCTTCAGGGAGTCACAGGCACAAAAAGTCTTCCCACTCACCCCTGTGCTCTACAGGTACAACCTCTGCTTTGACGTTGTCCACTTCGACAACGATGCCAACCGCCCACCAACCATCAACCCGACACCAAAGTCAGGGCTTGTGTGGGCGCCACCGAGCCTATTATGACCAGTATGTTGCCATCAGTTACTGGGACTCAGCCTCTCTTGTCGACTACTCCAGTCATGCCTGCTAACCAAAGCAGTCACAACACTCAGGCAGTCCTTCTGTCCTTTTTGGACATAAGGTGCCTGCTGCCTGGTCTCTGTGTTCCTTGGAGCATGTCAACGGGATCTTCTATATATGATCCCTCAGCTACGCAAGGTACTCCCTTGCCACAGAATCCTCCTATGCCACTGCTTGGTTTCTCACTCCCATCGACCCAGTTGACAATGAATGTGAGTATAATCCTGATCTAGTGATGCAGGAAGAGGAGGAAGAAGTGGAAGACTATGCTGACAGCCAACATGAACATGGCACCAGCTCTACAGTCTCTACTCGCAGTGAGAACTGTGTGGTGAACACAAAAGTACCCTCCAGAAGACCCCAATTTTTAACCATGATGTAGCAGATACAAGCTGCCATGGGCTTTTGCTAGAAGAGCAGGATACCACTAAAAAGAAAATGCTGGAGTTCCTGGTGCTGCCAGCCTCCCTGTATTGTGGTGTCTCCTCTGTGTCCAGCCTTAGAGGATGCCACCTCTGCAGCTTGGTATAGACCAAACAATATACTAGCTGTCTCCAAAAAGGCAGATAAAATGTATTCTGTCCCTTCTAGGAAACCATTTTATGCCATACAGCCTGAGACTGACTCAGTGGTGATCAAAGCTGCATATGACAGGTCTAGGGCACCTAAACAGCTAAGCTCCCTTCCTCCTAATAAATAATCTAGAAAGTTGGATGTCCTAGGCAAGCAGATATTTACCTCTGCATCCTTGGGCCTTCATATTGCTAACTACCAGGCCCACATGATGAAGTATCAGAACACCCTCTGAAGGAAGGCTAAGGCTGCTACACATGTCTTGCCAAGAGCTCCTCAAAACAGGACTTACTGAAAACTGACAGCTGGGGTTGACGTGGGCATGTATTTGCTCCACACAGCCCATGACGTTTCTGATGCTTCTGCCAGGGCTGTGGCCTCTGGCATCTTTCTCAGGAGATATTCTTGGCTTAGATCAGCAGGTTTGCTACAGATGTGTAATAAACTATTCTTAATGCCTCATTCAGAGGGCAAAGGTTGTTTGGTCATGAGGTACAGAAGATTCTCAAAGATCTCTGAGCCTCGAGCAGGACTTTGAAATCGATGCACTCCCCCTACCATACCCAACCCAAGGGAATGAGAAGTGGTGCCTTTCACCAGCTGGTGTTAGGGAACAGCACCCAGCCCCTGACAGCAGGGCAGGAGCAAAGGAGCAGGTGCTTTGCCAGTCCCCAACACTACCCCAGGGAAGCACCTGTGGTGAAGCTGGTGGAGCCACCTACGCCAGCTCAGCCTGACTCCTTATACACCCCTCAACTGCATTTACCATGAGTGGTTATAGGGGGTCGCCTCTCACTCCACTTAGCCCAGTGGCAGGAGGTGACAACAGATGCAAAGGTTCTGGAGATCATAAAATAGGGTCATGCTCCAGAACTTCTGAACAACCCTCCAGATCATCTTCCTGTTGCGTCAGTCTGCCCTCCAGGGCTCCTGCCTCTATTGCAGGAGGAAGTAATGACTTTGCTGCAAAAAAAAAAAAAAAAAAGACCTTAGAACCTGTCGTTCTAGAACAGAGAAACACAGGGTTTTACTCCCAATACTTCCTTGTCCCAAAGTGGACAGGAGACCTGAGGCCTATTCTGACTCTAGAAGAGCTAAACTTCTTCATAGAGTACAAGACGTTCAGAATGATCACCTTGCAGGGTCTACTTCCATTACTGCAAAAAGGGGATTGTATATGCTCCCTGGATAGGATGAATGTATACCTCCAAGTCAGGATCCCTAAACCTCACAGAAAATACCTGAGGTTCCTGTTTCAAGGGGAGAATTACCAATTCAGAGTGATGCCCTTTGTCTCATCTTCTGTGCCATGGGTCTTTACCAAATGCTTGGCAGTGGTGGCAGCAGCCATTCACAGGGAAACCCTGTATGTTTTCCTTACCTGGACAATTGGCTATTGAAAGCCCACTCCAGGGACCAGCTGTTGCTTACTTTAGCTCGAACTAGACACCTGTTCAATGCTCTGGGGAGTAACAATCAACATTCCAAAATCAGTGTTGGCACCCTGCCAGCGACTGCTATATATAGTGGCTGTCCTGGACATGACCCAGGGTTCAGCTTTCCTCCCTCTGCACAGGGTCGACTGCCTGATTGCACAAGCACAGTTAGTGCATGACAGCCTTTTGCACATTCTGGGACTCATGGCTGCAGTCATTTTCACAATACTACTGGCCAGGGTGTATATGCAGATTCTCCAATGGAACCTAAGAGCCCAGTGGGACCAGCTCATGGATGATTTAGAACAGATGATTCTGGTCATGCGCCGTATGCACAAAGTGCTTGAGTGTTGGATGGAACGCAATAACCTGTTTAAGGGGGTTCAGTGATCCCTTCCCCACTTCAGATCCTCACCATGAGTGCTTGGGAGTTGGGATGGGAAACCCACATTGACCCTCACCAGACACAGGGCATATCGACCCCAGTGGAGTGCTCTTTGCACATCGATGTTCTGGAAATGTGGACAGTCCTGTACGGTCTCCAGGCCTTTCAGGACCGCTTGTCCATAGGGCCTCTGTTAATACAGAGGGACAATGTCAGTGTGAAGCATTGCTTTAACAAATGAGTGGGGACTCATTCCTATCCACCATGCCAGGAAGCAGTGACCATCTGCTATTGGACTCTGGAATACGATCTAGAACTATCAGCAGTACATGTTCCAGGTATCCAAAATGTCTTGGCAGACAAGCTGAGCTGGTCACAGTCCAGGATGCATGAATGCGAACTGCTGACCTCTGTGGTAGATGACCTGTTTGAAACATGGGGTCATCTAGAATTGGATCTTTTTGTATCCCCACACAATGCAAAACTGCCACTTCAAACAACATGAAGTCTTGCTATATTATGACTATTGCAGTTTGTCCCACCATTAGAACTGCTCCGGAGGTGAAAGAGTTAACTTCCATGCAGGGCATGGAACTTAGAGCGCGAGCTCGGTTAGAGAAGCTCTGTCTGGGATATTTAAAACCGAAACTGTCAGATTCTTTATTCCGCCTCACTGAACAGTCACTCCGAGATTCCTCCTTCTGCTCGGTTCATTTTCTCGGTTTAAAGAGTTTTTTTCAGTTAAATTCAACCGTGATATCATTATTTTAACCGCAAACCAATCGGTTCAAGCTCTGTCTATGGTATTGTAAGTAATAGATAGGTTATTTCTGTGGAACTTAGAATGTTTATCGGTTCGGTTTGAACCGATCAGGTTGTGTGGAAACTTTATTCTGAAGCATTTAGAGTGCGGTTCCGGTTCTTATCGGTTCTAAAAACGGATTTCATTCCGGTTTTTCTACGACCCATGACATGGTTGGGAACCGATAAGGTGTCTTGTTGGCACTGCCGAAAAAAGGGCAAGTTTTGGTTAGGCTGGCATTATGTCTGGAGAAACCCAAAAGAAAAACCGGCCCACTGGGTTTCAACACTGTAGTGTCTGTGGGAAGCCTTTGCCAAGGCTGACCCACACACCACATGTGTTTATTGTCTGGGGTTTGACCACCTCAATGCAGACTGCCAGATTTGCAATTCCTGCAGCTACCCTAGATAAGAGAGTTGGTAGGCTCAGGGAACGAGAGGCCAAAAAGTCCGCTGACCCGGATGGCCAGCCCGGTTCGGTGCCAACCGAACTGAGGGAGTGCCCTCTGACCAGGGCCAGACTTCCTCAGGCAAACGTAAAGCTGACTCTGAGGAGCCAGTTCCAGCAAAGAGAACTAGAAAATCAGCAGGTGTGGAGTCAAAATCCTTCTCCAACTGCTGCAGAGATAGCCAGGGCAATCCAAATTGTCCAGTCACTTTCTGTTCCGTCGAACCGCCACTATCTGGCAAGAGGTTGGTTCGGTCGGTTCCACCGGTTCAAGAATATGATATAGAGGATTTTATGAACCAGAGGAGGGGAGGATGATTATGAACAGTGTGAATGTGATTTTGAAAGTCTGATGTACCCATTGAACCGGACATCTCCCCAGACAGACCTTTAGGAGAATCTCCCCTAGGCTTGCTGAGTCCCTTCTCATTTTCTGTTTTATAAAAAGTTGTTGAAACCCTCCAGCTTCCTTTGGAGGAAGCTGTGGATGAGCAAGAGGAGCCTGACTTTGTAGAGATGATGGATATCCCAGAGTCCAGGAGATTGTCTATTCCTTTACATAAATCCTTTAGGAAACAAACAATAAAAATTTTAAAAGCTCCTAATTCTGTGCCTCCTGTGGATAAAAGATGTACAGGAGGTACACTTTGTCAGGTCCTGATACAGAATTTCTTTCACAGCAATGCAGCCATGTTGGGGTAGTTCAAGCTGCAGCCTGTGATAAGGCTAATATTCCCCTGGCTTCACATCCTCCTGACAAGGACTCCAGGAAGATTGATGCCATGGCTAAAAAACAATATATGGCAGCGTCCTTGGGACTCAGACAAGCAAATTATATGGCTTATGTGGCAAGATACCAAAAATTTAGATGGGATACTGTCATGGCTTTAGCCAAACAGGCCCCTGGCCAGCTTGCCAAGGAGCTGGAGCAGGTGGCTGCTGATGGTATTGAGGCATCTAAGGTGCAATTCCATGCTGCAGTGGATTCTAATGATGTATCCTCTAGAGTCATGGCTACGCCTGTGGCTTTTCGTAGATTGGCTTGGCTCAGGTATACTACTTTGTCACAGGATACCCAGGCTAAGGCTATGGATTTTCCTGTGGTGGGAAATTCTCTGTTTGGGGAGCAGACAGAGAATTATATGAAGAAAATGGATGAATATAGAACCACTTATAGGAGTGCACAGCCAAGGAATGGCAAGCCACTCCTCAGAGGCAGCCCCCCAGGGGTAGAGGCAGGCCTTTTCACAGGCCTTTTTACCAAACCCAGGCCTCCTCTTCAGCTTATGTTCAGAGGGGTTCTTTAGAGGGAGAGGCAGACGGGCACAAGCAGGCCTGCCTCACCCTCAGCCTAAAGCCCTGCCAAACAAGCACCCTGATGGGATGCCCAGGGCCGGTTCTCCATTACCTGTAGGGGGCAGGCTGGCTTACTTCGTCCAGGACTGGGAGTCTTTAACATCAGACAAGTGGGTCCTGGAAGTAGTAAGCCAGGGTCTGGTTCTGAGCTTCAAAAAATTTCCAAAGATGAGAATCAGATCTTTTCCACCTGCAAACCCTCTAGAGACTCTTGCTTTGGAAACAGAAGTCTCAACCCTCCTGGCTCTCAGAGCTGTAGAAAGGGTTTCTCCCCTACACCAGGGCAAGGGTCTGTACTCCAGGTACTTCCTTACCCCAAAAAAGACAGGAGAGTGGCGGCCCATCCTGGACCTAAGATATCTGAATAAGCACCTTTTAAAACCAAAATTCAAAATGGTGACTCTGGGAATGATTTTACCCTCCCTAAGGCCAGGGGACTGGCTAGCTTCCCTGGACCTCAAGGATGCCTACTTCCATGTTCTTATCAGAAGCTCCCACCGAAAGTACCTCAGATTCGAACTGCCCTCAGGCCATTATCAGTTCAGAGCAATGCCTTCCGCTCACCTCTGCCCCAAGGGTATTCACAAAATGCCTGGCAGTAGCAGTTGCTCATTTAAGAAGGCAAAGATTGCCATCTTTCCCTACCTAGACGACTGGCCTCATTGTGGGTCAGTCTCCAGACCAGGTCAAATCACACCTGCAAGTTACCCAGCAGCTGCTTACCTCTCTGGGCTTTCTTCTCAATCTTCCAAAGTCAGTTCTGGAACCTGTCCAGGTACTCACCTTTATAGGTGCAGAACTGGATACAAAGCAGGCCAGAGCCTTCCTTCCCCTAGAAAGGGTAAGGACCCTGGTGGCCCTGGCCTCGTCCTTTACTCTGCAGGTCTCTCGACCAGCAAGGCATTTCCTACAGCTCCTAGGACACATGGCTGCTTCCACAGCTGTAGTGCAAGGAGCAAGATTTCAGATGAGGGACATTCAGTTCCATTTGAGAGCCTTTTGGTCTCAAAGAAGAGATTCCCTATCCAAGTTGATCCCAGTGACTCGAACCCTGATCCAGGCCCTTCAGTGGTGGCAGGATCAGAGCAATCTGAGACAAGGGGTGCCCTTCGTCCCTCTATCTCACTCCTTGACCCTTACTACAGATGCGTCCTTCTTGGGATGGGGAGCTCACATGGGCGACCTCTCCACCCAGGGATTGTGGTCCCCTCAGGAATCTCTGTTCCACATCAGTCTGTTGGAACTCAGAGCTATTTTTCTAGCACTTCAGGTTTTTTCTGCATCTGTTCAGAACAAAGTGGTACAGGTCAGAACAGACAACACCACTACAATGTGGTACATCAACAAACAAGGGGGCACTCGGTCTTCGGCCTTGTGCACCGAGGCGATGAAGTTGTGGTCTCTGGCTTATTCCCTGAACACTTCCCTTATAGCAGTTCACCTCCCAGGCAAGGACAATGTCCTGGCAGATGCTCTCAGCAGGATTTCCCAGGGACGTCACGAATGGTCACTGGATCCCGAGTACTGGGGATAGTTTTAGCCAGATGGGGCACCCCTCAGATAGATCTTTTTGCAGCCCCAGACAATCATAGAAACATAACATAGAAATATAGACTTTGGCGGCAGATAAGGACCGCTAGGCCCATCTAGTCTGCCCATTTCCCTACCTACAGGATAGGCCGCAGATCATAGTTAACCAACAGCCTATATCTTCCTGCCCCCCACAAGAATTGCCTTATGTCTGTCCCATGCATTCTTGAATTCTCCCACAGTTTTAGACCCCACAACTTCCTCAGGAAGGCTGTTCCATGCATCCACTACCCTCTCTGTGAAATAATACTTCCTCACATTGCCCTGAACCGCCCTCCTTCTATCTTTAAATCGTGTCCCTTGTTCTTGCAAGTCTCTTTTTCTGAAAGATGCTACCCTCTTGGACTTTGTTGATTCCTTGAGGTACTTGAAAGTTTCTATCATGTCCCCCCTCTCCTTCTTTCCTTAAGGGTATACATATTAAGCTCCTTTAGTCTCTCCTTATACGGCTTCTCTTGCAGACCCTGCACCATTTTAGTTGCCCTCCTCTGGACTGCCTCTATCCTATCTATGTCCTTGCGGAGATGAGGTCTCCAGAACTGGACACAGTATTCCAGATGGGGTCTCACCAGCTGTCTGTACAGAGGGATAACAACTTCCTGTTTTCTGCTGCTGATGCCTCTCCCTATACATCCCAGTATACCCCCGGCCCTCCCTACTGCCTTCTCGCATTGCTTGCTAACCTTAAGGTCATCTGATATGATTACCCCCAGGTCCCTTTCCTGTTTTGTTCAACTTCCACTTTTTTGTTGCAGGCCCCCAGTGTTGGGCTCAGTCCCCCTGGATGCCTTTCTCCTCGATTGGGAAGGGAAGTTTCTCTATGCCTTCCCCTTCCCTCTCCTGTTCAAGGTGCTAGTCAAAATCAGATCTCAGCCCTGCAAGATGATCCTGATTGCTCCAGACTGGGCCAGGCAGCCCTGGTACCCACTCCTTCTGTCCTTAGCAGTCCATCTTCCCCTGTGTCTCCCCAGGAACCACAATCTGTTAACCTGTGCCCAGGGGAGAGTCTGGTATCCGAATCTCAAATCCCTCAACCTCAAGGCCTGGCTCTTGAGGAGTTAGAGTTTGCTGATCTACAACTTTCTCAAGGTGTTCTTGAAATCTTGAAAGCTTCTAGAAAGCCTTCCACTAGGGCTACTTATAATTCCAAATGGAAGGTTTTCCATATGGTGTTCTGAAGCATATTTCCCGGAATCTGCTGGTTGCCCACTGTTTTTGGACTATATGGTCCATCTTAATTCTTGGGACTGAGACCAGCTACCTGAAAGTGCATTTGGCAGCTGTCTCTGCTTTTATTTCAGCAGGGAAGCCCTCTTCTTTTCTGCTCACCCTGTATTTTCCAAGTTTTTTGGGGATTGCTTCTACCAATCCACCATTCAGGACCCTGCCCCTGCCTGGGATCTTAATGTTTGCATTGCTCAGCTGATGCAACCCCCCTTTGAACCTCTGTCTTCGGCAGAGCTTAAGTACTTGACTTGGAAAACTGTATTTCTAGTAGCCATCACTTCTGCCAGGCGCATAAGTGAGTTACAAGCTTTGTCAGTGGAGACTGACTTTATTTCCTTTCACAGGGATAAGGTAGTCCTCAGGACTAACAGGAAGTTTTTGCCTAAGGTGGTTTCAGATTTCCACCTTAATCAATCTATTTCACTTCCAGTGTTCTTCACTGACCATTCCTCCTCTGGTGAGAGGAGGTTGCACAACAGATGTTAAGAGGGCCCTAAGTTACTACTAGCATGAGCATACCAAGGGTCCTGGTTTGACTCCTCCAACTATTTCTCACTTATGGTGAGGTTGGGAAAGGAACCTGCCACTAAAGATCCATTGCCAGGTGGATTGTCTCTTGTATCCAATTTTGCTATCAAAAACTGGGTGAGGTTCCCCTTCAGGCCTGAGGGCTCACTCTACCAGAGGTACAGCTGCTCTAGCTGCTGCCAGAGACATCCCTATCTTAGAGATATGTCAAGCAGCTACTTGAAAACAGTACACAGTTTCACCAAGCATTACTCCTGGATATCAGGCCAGGAGGGATGCTTTCGGTTTTGCCAACCGTGCTTCAAGAGCCTATTCCTAAGTAGGTTCTGTCCTCCTCCTTGGAGGTACTGCTGTGTAGTCTGCAATAGTCATAATATAGCAAGACTTCATGTTGTTTGAAGAAAAAATTACTCACCTTAGTAATGTTGTTTCTTCTAATGGAGCCTTGCTATATTATGCCCTCCCCAGCCTGCCCCTCTCAGAACTTCTACTTGGGGTATGGGATGGGCAGTTCACTGTTGGAACTAATTGATGCCCCCTTTTTATGTTTTCCACCCCTTCTTTTTGGGGTGTTTGGGTGTTGTGTTTTTATTTTATTTTATCTTATCTTTCTGGTCCCTGACTTGGTCTTGGTGTTGGGACCAGGAAAATGTGTTAATATCTTAGTAGCCAGTTGGCTAGTGTAGGTTACAGCTTCCACACAGAACCTTAGTGAGTTTTGCTCGTAAAGATCTGACAGTTTCAGTTTGAAATATCCCAGACAGAGCTTCTCTAACCGAGTTCGCGCGTTCTAAGTTCCATGCCCTGCATCGAAGTTAACTCTTTCACCTCCGGAGCAGTTCTAATGGTGGGACAAACTGCAATAGTCATAATATAGCAAGACTCCATTAGAAGAAACAACATTACTAAGGTGAGTAATTTTTTCTTTTCTGCTTGCTTGCTCCAGGGCCTGGAGTTTTCTGGTGAGACTTATTGTCCTTCTTTTGGAATATGAGGATCTTCCCTTATCAATCTTCACCATTCGTTACTGCTTGGGTGTAAGCTGGAGGCACACATCTGCCACGGGAGGTCTTTTTTTTTGGGGGGGGAGGAGTCTGTGCCGACGGCGCCGCCTCTGAGAGTTAAGCACTATGTGGTGCGCAAGGAGCAGGCGTTAGGTGTGGCAGACTCCTCCTCCATCCCAGTTCTGTTTCTCCCGCCGTTGAGGCAACACCTGCTGCGCGAGTTTTACAGTACTGCGCCATTAGGCCTTCTCTTCAGCGACTCTGTCCCAGTTCGATTTCCCAACACAGTTTGCATTCCTTTGTGTAATTTTTTGACGGCGCCGGGAGCTTTACTGTTAATAGTTTAATTTCGCATCATGTCTGGTTCGGGAGCTAAGCGTAAGTCGAAAGCAGGCCATACCCCCATGCATCAGTGCTCCTGTGGCCTGCAATTTTTTTAGTTACGGACCAACATGATGTCTGCCTTCGGTGCCTGGGGCCAAACCATGACATGGACAGATGCGATGCCTGTTTCTCGATGGACCGCTGTGTTCTCGAAATCCGCGTGTTCAAAATCGGCAAGGCCCCACCGCCTTTTGGAGGATGGTGTCATTCTTGGGCCTCCTAGGCCAGGTCTCTAGGCCCTTCCTCCGGGTCCCCTCCCAGGTCTATACGGTCTGGTGAGGAGGAGCCAAACCATGCCGAGGAAAAGGCCTCTTTTGCGGTGTCAGAGGAACACCGTAGTCCCTCCCGGGGCCACGGTGGGAATACTGCCTCAGCAGTCGCCACTTCAGAGGTGCAGGCTCCCCCAGTGTCGCGGCCATCGGTTGCTGGACCCAGCATTGGTGGACCCTCGACGCCGCCCTCCGGCATTGTCTCAGATCCTAGCACCATTTGCAGTGCTGATGATCAGGGCGGCGCTGCATGCGGTGCTGGTTTGGTTTTTGGAGTCGCTCGTGGTGCCATGGGTCCGGTCGACTCTGTGAGTGGCACCGTGTTGAATTCTGGTGCCGCGGGCAGCGCCGGGGACTTGGCCGGAGTCGTGGGTGGGTCGGGGCTGGGCTTTAGGGCTGCGAGTGGTGTGCGGGCGGGCGACGCCACGGGTGACACCGGCGCCTTTAGCAGCGCTGCTTCTCATGGGACTCTTGGGGTGGCCAGCATCAAGGTCCTTCTGGTCGACTCTTCCTCGGAAATGGACGACTCCGACGTGGACCCAGCCTGGCTTCCCAATTCTTCAGAATCAGAGTCTCCGGTGGAACGTGGTGTCAGGCGGCCCAGTACTTCCATTCCTGAGTCTCCGAAAGCACTCTTCATCTGAGGACTCCCAGGCTGGGGGTGGCCTGGGGCCCATGGTGGGGGGGGGGACGGTTTGGGGATTGGGAAGGGGACTGTCCCCTTAGAGGTGGCTGTGGCAGCTGCGGGTTGACTGAGGGTTTTGTCTTCAGGGGCCCCTCTTGGGCCTCAGGATCGACAGAACCTGTCGGTGGGGTCGAGGAGGAGTACGTCCTCAGAGTCCAAGGGGTTAAGGGACTGGGGTGAGGGGCATCAGGTTCCACCTGCCACTCCTCGGGGTTTAAGGAGGAGCCGTAGTGCCGAGACCCACCTCTCCCTATTGGGCTCCAGGGACCCCTCCGGTGGCATTGCTGTGGGTTGTCCTTCTGGATCCATGCAACCCCAGGTGTGTCACAGGGGAGATTCCCCCTCTAGGCTGTTCTAGAGTTCGCATCCCCAGGGTTCCGTTCTGTGACCTGGTTTGATATCCGGGACCCCGCCAGCTTGGGCTCCGTTCCCTGGATTTCAGAGCCTTAGCAGAGGACAGTTGCCTCGTCGTAGGTGCCCCTTTCCCATTCCTCTGCAGCCACCCCCCTCTCTTCCAAGCCATGTCAGTCCTACAGGCCCATTATCCTGGGAGAAGTTCAGAGGCACTGCAGCGGCCTTCTCGTCATACGTTAAATATATGCATGAGCGGGTTTTTTCGCCTCTCCCCCCCCCCCACCGCAGGAGTCCTCTGGACGCTCGAGTTCCTCATCCTCCTCAACTCCCTCTGCTCACCTTTCTTCCAACGCTGATTTCACGGAATATAAATGCTTCCTGTCAAGGATGATTGGGGATCTCTGTATATCTTGTATCAGACAAGACAATACTGAGTGGGAGACCCGTGAATTCCTCAGTGAATTCAGTGCCCAACATTTGGTGGTGCCATCCTGGTCTTTTCCCTTCCAGGAAGCGTCTATCCGCACCTGGCAGTCACCAGCCGACCCTATCCCAGTCCCAGTAGACTTCAGGAGGAGGTACTGTGCCCCATCTGAGTCCCTAGGTTCTCTTCCCAACCCGCCCTCGGGATTGGTGTCCCTAGAGACTCCCTCTGGGCATTGCCGCCTGGCGCACTACCGACTGCCGGACTCAGATTCTCTTCAAGTTGATCGGTTGGGGCGAAGAGTGTTCTCTTCCTCTTGTGCAATGTTGTGCATTGCATCACATCAGGCACACCAGGCACTCGTAGTCGATGCTCTCTCAACTTCTAGCATCAATGCCTGATATGGAGCAATCCAGACAAGCCATTGCCCTCTCCGCTATAGGCCTGAAGGTGGCTTGCAGGGACAGTGATCTGCATTAGGCAGACGGCATGGCTCCATCTATCAAGATTGTCACCCCTGGCCTGGCGTAGGGTGATTCGCTCTGCCTTCCGAGGGACCCGCCTTTTTTTTGTCAGGGCTAGGAGGCTGCTACAGGGGCTTTCTCTGTCTTCTCGTCTCCAGGGGACACCTCCTAGCTCTCCTCGGCCTTAGGCTTCATGTCTGGTAAGGCCAGGGTATCTTCCTTCTGTTTTTCACCAGCAGGAGGCTGAGGGTCTTGTTCCCTCAGGATTTTCCTAGTCCCCCCTTCGGGGGGGGGGATTGGTACTCACCCAAGCAGTAATAAATGGTGAAGATTGACAAGGAAAGATATGGAAATTACGTACCTACCGTAATTCTTGATCTTCTCTTGTATCTTCACCATTCATTATTGATACTCGCCCACCTTCCCCTCATGGGCCTCCTTCTTCGGGGTCTCCACCTCCCTGCTCACTCCGCCTCCCTCCTTTTCATGGCCTTTAAGCCTGAATTTAAAAAAAATAAATAAATAAATAAGAAAATACATTTTCTGAGTTTTCCATTCTTCTCTCAGAACGAATACCATAAATTTGAAAAGAGAGGGGAACAAGTAGAATTTGGCTTTCTCTTGAGGAAACTCTTTCTGATTACCCTTGAGGGTGTCCTCTTGGTTCCTTTATAAGCCATGATTGTTCAATCTACAGTTAACAAAACCTCCCGTGTATGGTTCTGTGCTTTTATCCAGGTCACCTCTGGCATTTCTGTATCTCCTGTTTTCGCCAGTCTCTGCTAGTTTAAAGCTGCCCTGGCACTCCAATTGCCTTGAGCTGATGATTTGAATTGCCTTGCTCCAGGGAGTCAGACTGAGTTCCCATTCTGTCCCCCTTTTGTAACATAGAAACATAGAATTTAACGGCAGATAAGGACCGCTTGGCCCACCTAATCTGCCCATTTCCCTACCTGATGGATAAGCTGCAGATTCTAGTTATCAACAGCTTACTTCCTCCTGCCCCTCCAGAATTGTCTTATGCCTGTCCCATGCATTCTTAAATTCTCCCACTGTTCCTGACTCCACAACCTCCTCAGGAAGGCTGTTCCATGCATCCACAACCCTCTCTGTGAAAAAATACTTTCTAATATTACCTCTGAGCCATCCCCCCTCTGTCTTCAAATTGTGCCCCCTTGTTCTTGCACATCTCTTCTTCTGAAAGATAGTACCCTCTTGTAGTTTGTTAATTCCTTGAGATACTTGAAGGTTACTATCATGTCCCACTTGAAAGTTTCTATCATGTCCCCCCTCTCCCTCCTTTCCTCAAGGGTATACATATTAAGCTGCTTTAGTCTCTCCTCATATGTCTTGCGGTGCAGACCCTGCACCATTTTGGTTGCCCTCCTCTGAACAGCCTCCACTCTGTCTATGTCTTTGCGGAGATGGGATCTCCAGAATTGCACGCAGTACTCCAGATAGGGTCTCACTAACTGTCTGTACAGAGGGATAACAACTTCATGTTTTCTACTATTGATGCCTCTCCCTATGCATCCCAGTATCCCCCCAGCCCTCCTTACTGCCTTCTCACATTGCCCACCTTTAGGTCATCTGATATAATTATTCCTAGGTCTCTTTCGATTTTTGTTGTTATTAACTCACCCCCCATTGTGTACTCTTCCCCTGGGTTTTTGTTTCCCAAATGCATTACCTTGCACTTCTTTATATTGATTCTGAGCTGCCACATATTTGACCATTCCTTCAACCTTGCCATGTCCCTTTTCATTCTTTCATCCCACCTTGTGAATCAACCCTGTTGCAGATCTTTGTGTCATCTGCAAAGAGACATACCTTTCCTTCCAGGTGCTCTCCAGTGTCACTTATAAAGACATTAAAGAGGACCAGTACCAGTACCGAACCCTGTGGTACCCCGCTAGTTACCTTCCTTTCTTCACTGAGGACTCCATTTACCATTACCCTTTGCGTCCTGTTGTCCAGCCAGTTTTTTATCCAGGCTACCACCTTGGGACCCACTCCAAGGCTGGCTAACTTGTATATTAATCTTTTGTGTGAGACTGTGTCAAATGCCTTGCTAATATCTAGGTAGGCCATATCCACCGCCCCTCCCTGGTCTACTACTTTGGTCATCCAGTCAAAGAAATCTATTAGGTTCATCTGACATGACCTTCCTGCTGTGAAACCATGCTGCCTTGGGTCCTGTGCACCACTGGCTCTAGGTACTCAACAATTCTTTCCTTCAGAAGTGATTCCATCATTTTCCCTACCACTGAAGTCAAAGTAACTGGTCTGTAGTTTCCTGCCTCTGCCCTGCTCCCACTTTTGTGAAGTGGAATGACATTTGCCTTCCTTCATTCCTCAGGTACCACCCCGTCCTCCCATGATTTGGTAAAGAGAGTAGTCAGGGTTGTTACTAGTTCTACTCTTAGTTCTTTTAGAATTCTTGGGTGAATCCCCTCAGGCCCCATTGCTTTGTCCACCTTCAGTTTCAAGAGTTCTTTCAAAACCCTTTCTTCTGTGAATGGACTGGTATCGACCCCCCTATTCAGAGTTTCTCTCTTGTTTGGTTTAGGTACCTCCCCTTCCTCTTCCATTGTGAATACTGAGCAGAAATATTCATTTAGTATCCCTGCTGTTTCACTGTCACCCTCTGCCCACATTCCCTCCCCTTTATTAAGTCTCTGTATCCCTCCCTTAGTCTTTCTTCACTCCCTAATGTACCTATAAAAGGTTTTATCCCCCTTCTTAACAGAGTTGGCTATCTTGTCCCCAGTTTGTGCCTTTGCTATTCTGACTGCCTTCCCTGCCTCTTTCTGCTTTAACTAATAAAGTTATCTGTCCTGCTCCTTCTACGTTTCCTTATGTTTCCTGAATGCTATCCTTTTCTCCTTAACCATCTCTGCCACCTCTTTTGAGAACCATAGTGGTTTTTTCCTTCGTTTTGTTTTGTTGAATTGCTTCACACAAAGTCTTGTTGCCTCTGCAATGGCTGTTTTGATTATTCCCCATTGTTCCTCCACCCCTCCTTCTTGCCTGTTTGCTAGTGTTTTTCTAAAGCACTCTCTCATTTTCCCAAAGTCAGCCTTCCTAAAGACCAATACTCTTGTTTTTGTATGACTTGACTCTTTAGCTGTGTTTATTGTGAACTACACTGTTTGGTGGTTACTTGTTCCCAGATGGCTACCCACTTCTAAATCTGAGATCATTTCTCCTTTCCCATTTGAGAGTGCCAGGTCTAAGATTGCTCCCTCCCGAGTGGGTTCCAACACTAGCTGTCTGAGGCATGCCCTCTGTAGGGCATCAAGAATGACCCTGCTCTTGGATGTGCCTGCTGCAAAGGTACTCCAGTTAACATCTGGCATATTCAGGTCCCCCATCAACAATATCTCCCCTTTTTCTGCCATTTTAAGGATGCCTTCTATCATTTCCTTGTCCATTTCCTCCCCCTGAGATGGGGGTCTGTACACAACCCCCATGCGGATTGTGGTGCCATTTCCTGACTCCAGGGTGACCCATAGTAACTCATCAACGTCCCGTTTACTCTTTAGTTCTGTTGCTTTAATCCCTTCCCTTATATAGAGAGCTACTCCTCCTCCTCTTTTACCCACCCTGTTCCTCCTGTAGACTGCTTTTTTTCACAAGGGGGTGCCCTCTATTGGGCTTCACGTCTGTGTTAGCACACAACAAGCTGCTAGTGGGCTTCCTTCCCCTTTCTTGTTGGGCGCTCTCTCTCTCTTTAGAACAGATTTCTGCCTTGGCAGTCTGTGAGCTCTCAGCTTGAATGTAAGGGTTGGGGATGACAGGAAGTGTAGAAAGTCTGCCATTTGTGTACCAAGCTGTGCAAATGGTTCAGTTGAACCTACATCAGTTTTACTGAGTGGGATCCTTGCTCCCTTGCTTTGGTTCTGAGCTTATGTAACCCCCCTACAAATGGGGGGTTCCCAAAAAGTCTTCCTTGAGCTTGCCTAAATGCTCACTACCAGGCTGGTGTCCTGTATTTCAGCAGCTTAAGTGTGATTACCAGAGTCTGTATAGCCTCTGTGTACTGTCTCTTTAAAGAGCTGCTTGATTGCAGCATAAGTAATCTGAGATGGAGCTCTGTTGAAAGATGTAACTATTTGCTGAAAACCATTTAGAATGATGATAATTTAGTTTGTCTAACCTGCTTTCTTTGTAGCAAGGACTGTTTTGTTTGTCTCCACTACCTTGGTCCTGGACTGCAAATTGGACCAATCAGTTCTGGTGGGACCTAAAATGTAGCCTGACTACAGGAGCTGTCTGAATTCAAAATCTGTAGGAACTGTGGTTTGAGTTTTTGCCCCTTTTTTGCAACTGAAGGGGGAGCTCTTGCTTTGACTGACAGCCAAATCAGCCAGCCAAATCTTTTGGATCTTGGGGAAGTCCTGGCTGCTTGCAGTTTTCAGTTAGTTTCTGAACTGGAAAGTAAAAGGAGAGGAGTTAAAGTGATTCTGAGAGCAATCCTGAGTGGATTTGCATGGGAGAACTATGAAAAGACTGAGAGTTTGGCCTCCATGTCTGCCTGCTGCTCCTGAGAGGGAGAGAAGAGAATTATTTTGGACTAAATCCAAGTTTGTGCGACTAAAGTAAGCTACTGAAGTGGGCCAGGCTCAACCTGAAGAAGACCGAATATTTTGGCCTGTCAGGAGTTCTAGCTACCCCTAAGCTCTCGGTGTGTGCAGAGACTTTGCGATTGTGCTCGGGGAGCACTTTGCCTGATACACTAGAATTCCTGTACATGTAAATGTGCTATGAGCCGCTAGTGGGTTGTAAGTTAGTTCCCCACTGTGTGAACTGTGTTCTGCTTACTGGAAGCTGTATCCAGCCCAAAACAGATTGCTTCTGAACTTGTCTCCATGCGGTCTGGGCTTTGCCAGGCTGGCCCAGCCAGACTACCCACTGCACAGAGAAGCCATCGACGAGAGACCTGCCTGGGGATCAGCCCCCTGCTCCACGCTTGAACAGGAACGACACCTCTGCGACTTGTGTGGGTCCTGCTTCTCCTGGCATTCCAGATCAACCACCTGCAGTCTCGATTTTCGTCCAGCCTGTGTCCAGTCTTGGGTATCGTGAGTAAATACCAGGGTAGCTCCCTACAACAACTGCTTAATCTGAGTGTGTCATCTGATTGTCTTGTTGTTTCGTTTCCTTTACGAACTGAGCCCTCTGGCTCCGGATTACAAATATTGTGTATTGTGCATGTTGTGTTTTTCATCACAGGGCCCCAGCCAGCTGCAACCCCGGGCAACTGCCCTGGCTAGCCTCTTTTCTACCTGGGTACCCAGAGGTGGACTGTGTGGGGGGACTCAAAGCGCGTGGATAACTGCTTGATTGATGTAACCTTTAAGCTGATTAACCTGATTTTGCCCCTTCCTTGTTCAAGTCCCCTGAATAAATCAGATCTAACTTTTTCTGCATGTAATCTGACTGTGGTTCCAGTTTGTGCTCAAAGTACTGTACTGTTGCTATTTGCTGTGCTTAACCTTGTTTTACAGGGGGTCCCCAGGGTCGAGCCAGAGGAACCAGCCCTGGTGGTAAATGCAAACAGTGTGGGTACTTGTGTCATGTACCAGGGGTATTGTGAAAGTGATTACTGTACAGTGTTCAGGCCACTAAAGGGGAAAGAGAGGGGTTACAGTGTCCCGGAGGGCTGTGCTCAGGTTAGCTTGACCACTACCAACCTTGACCTCCTGGTGGAGGCACCCGTTTCAGAACTCAGGCCCCTTAACCTGCTACTAGCCAAGCAGGCACGGGTAGTAGCCCTTGGGATAGCACCACCTAGGGGTTACACTTACAAGCCTTCAAACCGAATCTCACAGTTTGGCAGAACTTTCTCCCCTCTCCCAACATCCCCCTTCTTCTTCTTCCTTCCTCTTTTTCTCCCTTATCTGTTCCTCCCTCAGAGCCACCCCAGGAGTGAGGCCCTGCGGTCCCATAGGGTAGGTGTTCCCTTTTCTGTCCTCTATCAGCTTATTTCTTTTTCACTTTGTATCCTTTCCTTTGTCTACCCCTCGGCTGTCTTGCTTTGCTCTCCTTTTCTTATCCTTTTTTTTCGCCTCTCTGACTAACAGAACTGGAATGGAGGAGGAGGAGTCTGCGGTGCCTAAAGGCCACCCCTCGCACACCACGTAGTGCATCACTCTGGGGGCAGCGCGACTTCTCTCAAAAAAAAAAAATCCCTGTGGCGGGTGCGCACTTCCGGCTTACACCCAAGCAGTAATGAATGGTGAAGATACAAGAGAAGATCGAGAATTACGGTGGGTATGTAATTTCCATTTTCTGTACTCCTTCCCTCCCTTCCTGCCAATTCAGAGAGCTGCTGAAGTTATAGATGGGGGGGGGGCAGCTCTGGTACTCCTTGCTCCCTGTGGTCTCGGTAGATCTGGTTCCCCCTACTGCAACAACTGGCAGTAGAACCTCCAGTATCTTTGCCCGTGTGCAAGGATCTACTGTCACTGGATCAGGGAACCCCGACCAATCCAGATCTGAAGCCTCTTCATCTGCATGCAAGGCTCCTGAAGACATAGCCACAGCTGGCTTTGGGGTTTCCCAGAAAGTGATGGATGTTCTGGTGGCTGCTAGGAAACCAGCCACCAGAACTACTTTCTCTATGAAGTGGAAGCGATATGCTTTATGGGCCACTTTACATAACCGGGATTAATTTACATGCCTAGTCAATTAAGTTGTAGAGCACTTGCTGTCCTTATCAGATTCAGGCCTGCAGTATTCCTCACTCAAAGTGCATCTGGCTGCCATATCAGCTATTGATGGCTGTATGATTGTTCATCTGTAGGTAACCCATACGTTCTTGAGAGGCATTTTACACATAAAACCTCCCATCTGCAGTCTAGTCCTGGCTTGGGACTTCGAGTTTTACTTTAGAGAAATTTACTTTAGCTCCTTTTGAGCCAGCCGTGACTCGTGACTTGTGCATTCTTTCTTGGAAAGCATTATTTTTAGTTGCAATCACTTGTGCTCGAAGGATTTCAGAGCTGCAGGCTCTAATATGTGAGCCTTTTTATTTGATTTTCCACAAAGACATGGTGCCTCTGTGTATTAATCCTAAGTTTCTACCAAAGGTGGTGTCAAAGTTTATTTAAATCAAACCATCAACCTCCAGTTTATTATCCAGATCATGCCAATCCAGGGGAAGCATTGCTCTATACCTTAGTTTTGCATAGAATACTCATGTATTATATACACTGTACAAAGGCTGCAGAAAGTCCTCACAGCTTTTTGTTTTGTTCGCCCTGGGAAAGAGGGCACACCAGTTTCTAAACAGTGCTTGTCCAAATGGCTACAAAACTGTATTATGTTTTGTTACAGGAAGTACGGTAAATAACTTCCTGGTATTGTTTGTGGTCATTCCACCGGAGGCATTGCCACCTATGTTGCTTGTTTCCGGAGTATTTCTCGCTGCAGAGATCTGCGCAGCTGCTACCTGGAGTACTGTCCACACCTTCACTACAGTCTGGACATTCTTTCTCGTAGATGGGCTGAGTTTGGCCTAGCTTTACTACAAGGCCTACTCTCATAAGCATATAGGCTCCAGCTGCCCAGACTGCTACCTTTCGGTACTGCTTGGTACTCGTTCCAAAGGTGTGGCCTAATGAAAGTGATATCCTCGAAAAAGATAGAACAGTTACGTACTTACCATAACAGTAGATCTTTGAGAGAATCTCTTTCATCAGGCCATGCCGTCCCACCCCCTTTCCCCCTTTTTGGGTCTACAACAATGGATGCTTGTGCGGCAGTCTACATTTCTGCATTTTACAGCCCTATGTCTTGCCTGATATGTAGATTGCTGGGTTCTCTCTTGGTTTCTTAGAGGGAGGTCCTCCGAGCATTATGTCTGGTGGGGAAATGATGAGAGGAGGAGCTGCCCACATTTATGTTTATGCTGTCATCTGACGTCATCGTGAGTGGCCCCTGGCTGACTTCTTGCAAAAGTTGTCATGAGGGCCTAGTACCTGGTGGCTGTGTGTTCCAAAGGTGTGACCTGACAAAAGAGATTCTCTCGAAGATCTACAGTTAGAGTAAGTACATAAGTGTTCTTTCTTGGTCCTGATAGGATGGGCTTGGCAGAGGAGTGAAGGGATTTGCTCGATGGTTTAACCACAGTAGTGTCCCTTAGGTTAAAGGGCAGAGCATTCATAATTTTAAAAAAGTGGCAGAGTATTGAGTACTTCATCTGCCCCCATAAGGATGGCCAGTTTATGGTAGAGAGAACAGAACAGAGGTGATCTCATCTGTTTACACCAGCTACAAAATGGACAATATGATTGTATAGTAGTCTGAGTCTACTCAGTTTAGGTTCATGTAGGGAGGAGAGGATAGGGGCACCATATAGAATACAAGGCATAAAATAGGCGGGTTTGCATTGCAGTTCGCAAACCAAAAATCTCAATTTGCTAATTAATTTGTTTTGATTAGCTGCAAATGCTGGTCAGTTTGTCAAGCCAGGCTGAGTTGAAAATGGACAGTTTTTGGTTACTCAGCTCTATCTCATGGCTGTTGGATCCCCAACCCCTGTCTTGCTCAAAAATCCCACCTTTGAACTTGCTGGCCAGTTTATGGTAGAGAGAACAAAACAATGGTGATTTTGTCTGTTTACACCAGCTGCAAAATGGGCAACATGGTTGTACAGTAGTCTTGAGTCTATTCAGTTTATGTTCACGTAGGGAGGAGAGGATAGTGGCACCTTATAGAATACAAGCCATTTGCAAATTAATTTGTCTTGATTAGCTCCAAATGCTAGCATATTTGTCAAGCCAGGCTGAGTTGATAATGTACCATTTTTGGTTTCTCAGCTCCATCTCATGGCTATGCGATATCCTGTCTCCCACCCCCATCTTGCTCAAAAATCCCATCTTTGAACTTGCTGGCAGTATTTTTCAGCCAGTTGGTTAGCCTATATATTATGTAATGCTCTCCGTTTCACCAGTCAGCAACAGGCAGGGCAGAGAGAGGAGCATGATGTGGGAGAAAGACTGATTCCATTTTGCATATGGTGAAATCATAAGCAACGTTCAGTGGACTAAGCCAGCCCAGTAAGAGTATCTTCTAGCAGTAATTTAGCTTGTTGCTGAGCAGTGTCCTGACCGCTACCTTAGCAAACACCATGCGTCAAAAAAGGGTGAGCAGCATCAAAGCCAGAGTTATGAGGGGATGGTTTTTTTTATTTATTTATTTGCAGCTCTATGTCAGGTTGTTGTGCTTTATTAGTTGCGCGAGTTGGTACTTCATCGTTGATCTTACTCAGCAAAACTGTCTAGTTGTATAGTACATAAATTTAACTTCGCAAGCAGCAACCAGAAAACATAGTGTGGCTCATGAATTTAAAAACCTGTGCAAGGCAATAGATGACAGATCTGTGAAAATGAAATACCTTTGGGGGATGACAGCTCCATTTAGTTTATACACTGCCAAATGACTAACCAACTAAATACAATCCTTTCCTTTAGTGTCAATTGGTTACATAACCCGATTAATAGGCAGAAAGTTCTGCAGGTTCTGAGTAGAGGAGGGGGTGAAATAATATTCTTACAGGAGACTCATTGTCCAAAGAAGAAAGTGATAAACTCCTTAAATTTGGTTACTTATAGGGATTCCACTCAGTACATACTGTAGCTCATGCAGATGGAGAGGGGTTTCTGTATTATTGCAAAATTCTTGTGACTTTCAGGAGGAGGAAATCTATCAAGATGACGTGGGCAGATACATTTTAGTGCTAGGAATGGCACAGGGGGAGAAAAATACATGAAACTGCACTGCTTAATGTTTATCCCCCCAATCCCCTAAATCATTTTTTCAGTCTCTCTTTGATTTTACTGCACACAGAGGAGAGGGCCTGTTTTTTTAGTATGGGGACTTCAACATTGTTCTTAACCCTTCCATGGACACAACTAATCCCCGTATATAGGTCTGGGTCCCCTGCGCCATTGATTGCCCTATTGTCATCAACACCACTTCCGTCTCCATGGGCCGTCATCAGCCCCTTGTTCATCGGACCTTGAGCTTGAGCAGGTTGAAGTCAAGGATGAGTACCGTCCTGACCTCATCTTACCCAAAGAAGAGGTGGAAAAGGAAGAACCTCGTTACTCTGACAGGTCCATGGCCTCTTCAGTGAGTGAACACTCCATCAAACATACTCCCAGGTCTCCTCCGGAGGACCAAACTTTCTTCAGTGTTATGTCCACAGCCATTGGCTTCCATACTGAAGAGGAGGATGCCACCAGAAGGAAGCTGGTGGACTTTCTGGAAATCCCAGAATCTTCTCCCATGGTCATTTCTCCTATCCTTCCAGCCCTGAGGAATGCCACTACTTCCACCTGGCACAGACCTGACATGGTTCAAGCCATGACCCACAAGGCTGATAAGTTGTATCGTGCCCCCCAGGGCCTTCCACACTATGCTTCCCAACCCAAAACTGATTCTGTAGTATAAAGTCAGTTCATCACAGATCAAAGGTGCTCAAGCACCTGAGCTCCCTTCCCCCTAACAGGGAATCCTGTAGGATTGTCCTCTTCAGTAGGAAGGTATATGCTTCCTCCACTTTGAGGCTGAGGATTGCCAACTACCTCTCTCACATGGTTAAGCACCAGAATACCATTTGGAAGAAGGGCAGCACTGCTGCTCAGGCCCTTCCTGATTGCTTCCAGAAACAGAAGGTTCTCAAGTGCTTGCAGAGTGCAGAGGATATTAGCAAGCACCTACTTAGGGCCATCTACAATATTTGGGACACAGGTGCCAGGGCTGCTGCTACAAGCATTTGCCTTCATAGGCAGTCCTTGCTGAGGGTCTCAGGCTGTCCGGCTGATGTCCAGCAAAAGGTGCTTAATGCCCCTTTCAGTGGTTCTGTGCTATTTGGCCAGATGTTCAGGATATCATAAATAATCTGTAGGCACCTGGCAGGGCTATTACGTCTGTCCACTCACTCTACCATACTTAGCCTGGGAATATACAGTGCCCTCCCTTTCTCAAGGTGTCCCATAAATCCGGAGCAGCTTCCCAGCCCCAGGACAAGAGAATGGCCTCCTCTGCCTTGCCTACCCCCTCTTCCATCACAGCAAAGCACCCTAGCGGTGATGGATCAACCCCAATAGCTGGATCTGCCTTGGCTTGACTCCTTGCTAGACCCCCCTTTCTGGTCCCTGACCAAGAGATGGTAGTCAGAGGTCGGTTCTCCCTCCATCTCAATCAGTGGAGAATCATCACTTCAGATGCCTGGATTCTTCAGATTATAGAGAGGGGTCACACTTAGGAACTCATAGAACTTGTTTTGTTGGAGATACCGCCACACCAGGGATATGTTGTGCCACGGTTAAATAATTGGTCACAAAAAAACAGACAAAAATATCCACAAACCGGCACCATCTGAAAGGCAAGCGGAGCAAATGCAGCTTCCGCTATCAATTTACTTAGTCACAGTTTGCAATGGCAGTTGAAATGTACAAAAGCACTCACCACTTCTTAGTGCAAAGGATCTTTAATGTTGTGCTCCATAAAAGTCCATTCAAAGGATACAAGCCAAGCCCCAAACAAAATCCAGGTTTACCATTTCACCATTACTCCATTACTTCCTTCTCCTTCTTCTGCCCTGCTCCCTCTGGTGTCACCAATCAGCCTGATAGTGAAATGGTAAACTTGGATAGGTTTCGTGCTTGGCTTTTATCCTTTGAATGGACTTTAACGGAGCACAACATTAAAGATCCTTTGCACTAAGAAGTGGTGAGTGCTTTTGTCCGGTTCCTGGACATTGTTGTCTGTTGGGTTTTTTTTGCAACTCCTAGAGCTGCCTTCAGAGATTCTTCCAGTACCCTCCACCTACCCTCCAGCCCTTCTGTCTGTCCTGCGGGAGGAGGTGCAGTCCCTTCTGTACAAAAAGGCTATTGGGCCAGTGCCCAGGCGCCAAAGGAACAAGGGACTTTATTGCAGGTTGTTCCAGGTCCCCCACCAAAAATGGAGATCTGATGCCCGTACTGTATCTCAAGGACCTTACTCTGTATGTCCAGTACAAAAACTTCCACATGGTAACCCTGCCAGGCCTAATGCCTCTGCTCAAGCAGGGCAACTGGCTGTGCTACCTGGGTATGCAGGATGCTTACCTGCATATCTCAGTGTTTCCACCACACAGGAGATTCCTCCGATTTCTTTTTCAGGGCAAGCACTACCAATTAAAAGTATTGCCCTTTGGCTTATACTCTGCGCTGCGGGTCTTTACCAAGTACTTAGCAGCAGCTCTCACTTGCTGCAACTCTCAGAAGGGAGGGACTTTACATTTTACCATACCTGGATGACTGGCTCCTAAAGGCCCCATCCAGAGAACAGCTTCTTTGGACTCTGGAAAGAACCGTCCAGCTGTTTCTCTCCCTGGGCATCACTGTCAGTCTTCCCAAGTTAGTCCTGATCCCAACCCAAAGACTGCAATATATACGGGCAGTACTGGACTCTGCACAGGGCAGAACCTTCCTGCCCCTAAACAGGGTGAGGTACCTTATTGTCCAGGCTCAGGAGGTCACCCAGAGCCATTATATCCCTGCAAGGGTATATCCGAGGCTGTTGGGTGTGATGGCTACAGCCAGTCCCATGGTTCCCATGGCCATGCTGCACATGCGAGTCCTCCAGGGTACAATGGGACCAATGCATGGACAAATCGGAGCAGTTAGTGCTGGTTTTCTCCCCAGTCTACATGGTGCTCCAGTGGTGGAGCACAGAACCTGTTACAAGGAGTCTCATTCCAGATCTCCTCTCCCCAACAAATCCTCACCATAGATGCTTCTGGCTTGGGCTAGGGAGCATGTCTGGGTCCCTTTCAGACTCAAGGGACATGGCCCCAGATCAAACTGTCCCTGCATATCAATGTTCTGGAGACACTGGCGGTTCTGTATGCCATGCAGACTTTCAAAACCATCTCCTTCCATGTCAACTGTTGATTCAGTCTAACAATCTCAGCGTTGTGTACTGTATCAACAAGCAGGGGGGAGGCATTTGTATCCCATATGCAGGGAGGCCATGAAAGTTTGGTACTGGGCGCTAGACCATAGTCTGGTTCTCTCAGGAGTCCATATCCCAGGCGTGCTAAACATCCTGTCAGACAGCCTCAGCCAGATGCAGTCCAGCATGCATGAATGGGAACTTCTGTCATACTGTACGTCACAGAAGATCTGTTTGCCAGATGGGGTCATCCAGAGTTGGACCTTTGTGCGTCCCCATTCAATAAAAAATTACCCAGTTTCTGCTCGCTAGGTCCAGGGTCTGGAGTTTTCTGGCAAGATGGGTTGTCCCTCTTCTGGAGCAGGAGGTTCCTTTATACCTTCTCTCCATTTCTTCTGATTCAGAGGATGCTAATCAAGCTGCAGATGGGAGGGGCCAGCATGATCCTGATCGTACCATTCTGGCCTCGGCAGATATGGTTTCCATTACTGCAACAGTTAATGGAGGAACCTCCGGTCCCTCTGCCCTTCTGCAGATATCTGCTGACGCAGGCCTAGGGGACCATGGTCCATCCCAAGTCCCTTTGACAGCATGCCTGGCTCTTGAAGACATAGCCATCACCCAGTTTGGGGTGTTCCAGAGAGTAGCAAGTATCCTCATAGCAGCTCAGAAGCCCTCCACTAGAGCCACATATACCATGAAGTGGAAGAGGTTTACCATCTGGGCTGCCAGACATCATCCTGACCCTTTCACTTGTCAAGGGAGGAAAACAGAGCTCCAGGAAGTGTGCATCGGTGCTATAATGTGAACCAAGACAGGAGAGGAGAAGCACAGCACCCGCTGCCCCGAACAAAGAATGTGTAATAGTCCTTTATATAAAATAGGCAAATAATCATCATACAAAAGCGGTGGCTAAAAAACACCAACGTTTCACTGAGACAGACTCAATTTAGTTGGGGAAGCAACATGCTCTTCTTCGGTTTGCAAATTTAAAAAATGGGCAATGGCTGCCAGGCCCTCTTTATGGGGAGTACAGTATACAGTGTGTTCACATATATGGTGGCAAAATACTACCAATCCTCCATACATAGATCCTCCATAACAGTAACTATTTTGGTAGAGTCCCTGACATAAAACCTCAAACTGCGAACCAGTAGTTGTAGGAACTGGTCAATGTACATACACTGAGGCGCAGTGAGCCAACCCCGGCCTGAAATAATAGGCCTGCCCAGTGGTTTTTGCAAATCCTTATGGATTTTCAGCAAAATATATATAACTGGGATCACTGGGTGGCTCACCGTCCTACTCCTGTACACTGTGTCTGAAAGACTGCCTTTAAGAAAGCCCTCATTCAACAATGCATCCACCTCTGCCTTGGACCCTTTAACAACACTCCTACTGATCTTGTAAAAAGTTTGATCGTTTAGTAATCGCAATACTTCTGTAATGTAATCCACTTTTTTGGTTGTCTTGGTGACACTCATTTTATGGGTCTCATTGAGACAACTGTATTAGTGTGCACACAAATGGGTTCCAAGCAAGATTGTTATTCTGAATACTTGTATACATTTTGTATGCCTTGGGCTTGGACTAAAATATGTGCAGTGATTGAAACATTTGCAGCAATTTGATGCAGGAAGTTTGTGTCACGTTTGTGCCTGGGCCTTTTATATTTACTATGTAAAAATACTTTTAGATCTAATATACATTATTTTTGGCCCATGATTTGTATAGTTCATAGACTGTATATGTTGTGTGCGTCATATTCTACTGGAAATGTTAAGAACAATTTTATGCTCATACCAGTTTGAAATGAAATGCTTGCTTGCCATTGGTCAGATGGACATGTGATGCATGGACAATGATATTTAAGGAGCACTTTTGTCAGAACTTCCTTATCACTCTGAGGAAGCTTAGCAGTGTGTCTCAGTGAAACATTAGTCTTTTTTAGCCACCGCTTTTGTATGATGATTATTTGCCTATTTTATATAAAGAACTATTACACATTACATTAGCCCTTGTGTTCTTTGTTCGGGGCAGCAGGTGCTGTGCTTCTCCTCTCCACCCTTTCACTTGTCCAGTGAGCCAGATTCTCAAGTGCCTGATACCTTTGTCGGACTCAGGTCTCCAGTACTCCTCCCTCAAGGTGCACCTTTCAGCTGTCTCTGCCTTTCATAAGCCCGTGGGCGGTCGAACCGTGGCTCAATTAGACGTGTCCCATACCTTTCTCAGGGGCATCCTGCATCTGAAACCTCCAATCCATTCCCCTGTCCTGGCTTGGGATTTGAATTTTGTTTTGGAGAAGTGGACCCTGTCTCCATTTGAGCCAGCCACAACTTGCGAGCTATGCTTTCTTTTGTGGAAAGCATTATTTTTAGTTGCTACTACTTCTTCTCGAAGGATATCTGAGTTTCAGGCCCTCTGGTGCGAGGAGCCTTATTTGATTTTTTATAGAGACAGGGTGTGTCTCTACACAAATTCTAAGATCTTCTTTGAGGATATCTCTTTCAGCAGGTCACACAGGTAGGAACATCCAGTTGCAGGCATGACATCCACCCAGAGGACTTCACCAGTAGTTTACCTGGGGACCGCCCACAAGTTTCTTCCTTAAGGTGGTGTCTGAGTTTAACCTGAACCAATCTATCCAACTACCTGTTTATTTGCCTGAGTGTGCCAGTTAAGGGGAAGCACTGCTCCATACGTTAGACATGCACAGGATTTTGAAGTATTATGTGCTCCAAGCTAAAAAATGTAGAAAGTCGAAGCATCTTTTTGTTTCTCTCGCCCAAAGTAGAAAGGGCATTCAGGTTCTAAACAATGTTTGTCCAAATGGTTGGTACATTCTATTGTGCTCTGCTACAACAAGCATGGGAAAGAGTTGCCAGGGTGGTGAAAGCCCATTCCACAAGAGGCATGGTTACCTATGTAGCCTGTTTCAAAGGGGTCTCGGCTGCTGTCATTTGTGCTGCTGCCGCCTGGAGTACTTTTCATACTTTCACCAAGCATCACAATCTGGACACTGCCTCTAGAGCCCTTGCAGGCTTTGGCAGGACTGTTCTGCTGGGCCTCCTATCCAGCATCTTGGGATGGCCTTCCTCCCAGACTGTCTTAGCGAATCTGTAACTGCTTGGGACTCGTTCCATATGTATTACCTGATGACTGAGATACCCCTGATGAAGACAGAATAGTTGCATAAGAACTTACCGCAACAGTAAATCTTCGAGAGGATCTCAGTCATCAGGTCTGCCTTCCCTCCCACCATACCCCTTTTATGGGGCTCTTTCTCTGATCTTGCTAACTAGTGTATCCAGCCTTTTATTTAGGCCTGGGCACCTCTCTCACCCTCCTTGGTCCCCTGTGGCGAAAGCTTTGCTCCTTTAGTCTCTGGGATAAAAACTGAGGAGGAAACATGCCTTTATAGGGTTAGTTACCTCAGCAGAGACGCACTGTAGATGTGAGCGGCCTCAGTGATACTGATGAAAATCTTCCGTGTGGATCCTGCTTCACCAATGGTGAAGTTCCATATGTGTTACCTGATGACTGAGATCCCCTTAAAGATCTGCTGTTACAGTAAATTCTTGCGTAACTGTTCTTTCTCATTCCTGGAAAACAGCTTAGGATTGAGATGCTGCAGTTTGTATGACATCACAAATACATTCTCATTGCTAGAAAGCCGTTTGACATCCCTGCTGCTCCACAAGTCAGTTGTGGGCATGCCTCCATCTCACTCCCTTAGAAGATCACTAGTCAATCACAGAGTGGAATGCAGGTGAGCACCTCTCCCAAAAAAAATGAGATTAACCATAATGTTCCTGCGCTTGGAGTGTGAACCCAGGTTAGGGGCATGGCAAATGGTGCCCACCACCTCTGTGCTCAATAACTAATGCAGAGTAATGCATCATAGGTAGGGCTGTAATAAATTCGTGTCTGTCCCGGATTTCACGATTACCGTGAAAGTAGTTCAATGCCGTGAAATTGGCGAAACTTTTTTTTTGGTAAATTCAAACTGGCACACCAGTCCAAAAGACCGTGGACTTGCACTACTCGTTACAGCTGTGGCACACAGTTGAAATAAATCAGTTTAGACACTTGAAGAAGTGTCACTCCCGAAGCCAGGTCCTTCCTGCAGAGTTAATCAGACCGACACTACATGCTACCACTGTGGGCATTGAAAGAGGAAAAGTGCTGAAAAAGAAGAGTCACTCCTGAAGCTAGGTCCTTCTTGCAGAGTTAATCGGACAGACACTACATGCTACCATCGTGTACAGTGAGACTGACTGAACTTTGATAAGGATATGGGACCCCCACTACACGTTACCGCTGCAGCTCATCTACCGGGTCAAGTTCCAGCCTTCTCCACTCTCCAACTTCTCCATGGCACTTACCTGAACCCTCAATAAACATGTTAATTACACTGCCTACAGCTTTTGCCCTACTCCTTACTTCCTGGCTAAAACCAAACAAGACACAACAAGGGATCACAAAGTAATGAATTCTCAAAAATAAAATAAATTAAAAAAATTAAAATAGGAGAGAAGCTATATTTTTGGACCATACTGTGACATGAAATTACTGTGTTTTTCCCGTGCATGTGCCGTGAAATTGGCACATTTTTACCGTGAAAAAATTACAGCCCTAATCATAGGACATCAGAAAAGACTTGATGGACTTAGTGTTTTTCCAACCACATTCTTCTACAGTTCTATTGGCTGACCCTAAACTCACTTGTTACAAGCTTTTCTCACTGTCAACGGAGCAGCCTTGAAAGGCCTAAAATGAAACCTTTTGTGGTTTGCCAGGAAAAGGACCATTTAATGAAATATGTTGTGAGGCACAGGGTCCAGAGTTACATGATAATATGTTGGTGGGGGTATTGGTGACAATACAGAGGTTTAGGAAACCCACATCCAATTCACAACCTCTAACCTGATTCAGAGTAATTGGCTCAGTAAGCCTGTAGCCCATGGCATGTTCTCGGGGTGGGGGTGGGATTGGATAATGGGGTATTGCTGTATAACTGCACCCAGCCACAGAAAAAGACAAATGAGTTTAAGGGGGCCCTGATTGCGAATAATATAAACTGGACTCGTTACATAAAAATAAATAAAAAGGCAGGTGATTAGTACTGGGCATAAACATGTTTAGCAAGAAGTTCACGGATAATTCCTTTCATGCCATTCTTAAGGTATATAAAGCTAAAGCAATATCTACAATGCTTTATTTAGCAGAAATGTGGGGATTTTAACAGAACAGGGTAATACTGGAACTTATTCAAAATGTTTTCTAAAGAAATGTGCTAGGGCTCCCAAGAGCTATATTGGGTGCCCATCTAAGAAAGGAAAGCAACCTCCCAACATTAGACTCGATGGCTAATATAAGAACACTAAACTACTGGGAAAGAATTGTTAAATCTCCCAATATTAAGTTAAAATATGCCTGCTGGGAGGAAGCCATGTTGTATCATAAAGAAGGAATATACTATCAATCCTGGTTTAGTAAACATCATACTAAAATACAAAAGGCTGGAATACATACCCTTTATAATAGCTGGGCAATAACTAATATCAGAATATATTGAAGAATGTAGGAACTAGATGGTTAGACATTAGTTTACAAACGGATAATATGAAAATTGGCTCTTCAACACTGTTTACACAATATAACTTATTACATGTGCAAAATGAATCTCAGGATTACCTGGACTGGTGCCAGAACTCCTTACATAGGAAAATATTGGCTACATTATGCTTTGATATTCATCATCATTACAAACCCCAAACCATAGTTTGAGAAGCATTGACTGAACCTCGAATATGTAGGTATGAACAAATAAAATATCTAACTATTTCACACTTACTATTCGATTGCCCTTTTTTTAGATGAAATAAGTAAAAAATGGCTGTATCAGTTTTTAAACAAAATGAATGGTTTAAAAGGAGACAAACTCCTCAAAAGACTTTTAAAGGGTCACATCATGGCAATTTGGTATGCTGTGATCAGATTCCATTTGGAAACCTATAAACTCTTGCGTTTATGAATAAGGTCAGGGAATAAATGTGTATATACAGTATATTACTAGGATTTTAATATATTTGTATTGTGTTTGCCGTATGACTATACACTTTTAATAACAATAAACTTTGACTTTAAGGGGGGAAAAAGGATTGAACATAAAATCCATGAGAATTAATTAACGTATAAGCTAGAATTTGACCCCAGAAGTTACTGATCTTTGAGGTTTTACAGATCAGTTTTTACATGCAAGGAGTTTGGAAGCAGACCAAGAGGATGGAGTTTGCCCATGCTGCTGTTTGGTTTTAATCCTTGATATTTGCATTTTCCCTTTGTTCATTATCTAGACACGACCAGCAGGGATTTTAAAGCCATGCCTACTCCCATACCTAACTGCCCCAGTGGCGACTGCATTATGTTGTATGGTACAGTTTCCCCCTAAAGTCCAGCAGATATCTGTGGTCCTCACTGCAGGGTAACTGTTCATAGCAACAATCTGCTCTGAGAGCACAGTGAGGGCAGCCTTTTTCACAGCCCATACTGATGCTGCTCCATCGGTCAGTGCTACAGTGCAGTATAGCTGGCACTGGGGCGCACAAGTTGAAGGCCAAACTGGCTGTCCTGGAAAATGCCCCGCTGCCCCAAGGCTGGTTACCCAATCTCTCAGATTTGAATATAGCAAGTTGCTGAAGTTTCCATTATATATCTCCCAGGTCTTTATTGTCTCTTTTAAAAGCATTTTAAAAAAGTGATTCTTTTTATGTACTTTTTTGGTTGTAAAGTTTTTATTATTCTCCTTATTATAGCATCATACAAACAATATGAGATGATACATCACATACTTTATCAGGAAACTGTTAGGGGAAAGGAAAGACAAGGAAGGGAGGGAGGGGAGCAAGGGGAGAGCAAAAAGACCAGCAAGCACATATCAGCAAATATATAAGATGGCTCTCATATGATTACAGTCATGGTAAGCATGCATACAAACTTAACTATCCTATCACATATTTTGGATACTATCAATTATTAGTGACCTTGTTTTAGTCCTCATTATGGGGCCCAAATTCCTCAAGTTGGGGGGGGTCACATAAGTAAGACAGGTGGCACCCACCCTGGAGATACCTTGAAGTACACAAAGAAGGTTACTCACCTTTCCGGGGTCATGTGGAGACACTGGCAAGGGGTCAGAAGTCGGGAAATTCCTTTATCTGTATCGTGGATCGAGAGTTGTCTTGTCCCAGGAGTCCAACCTTGTGAGGTCATTCTGTTATCCCTTGACTTCAACCTCTAAACAACAGAAAGAAGGGCACACAAAGAGTCCAAGGGCCATTAGGCTTTTCGGGCCTAGTGAGCTTAGTCACAAAGTTGGGTAGGGGTCCTAGCCATAACACTCAAGTGGATTAAATGTGTTCTTAATATATGAGCTATGAGTTCTGGAACAAAACCTTCCTGGGTGGGACATTATAGGTATAGACTTTGACTTTGATGGCAGAAAAGGACCACTTGGCCCACCCAGTCTGCCCATTTCCCTACCTACTGGATAAGCTGCAGATTCTAGTTAACCAACAGCCTGCTTCCTGCAACCCCGCACTATAATTGCTTTGTGTCTGTCCCAAGCATGTTTGAATTCCCCCACTGTTTTAGACCCAACGACCTCCTCAGGAAGGCTGTTCCATGTAGCCACCACTCTCTCCGTGAAAAAGAATTTCCTCACATTACCCCTGAGCCGTCCCCCCTCTATCTTTAAACTGTGCCCCCTTGTTCTTACACATCTCTTTTTCTGAAAGATGCTACCCTCCTGGACTTTGTTGATTCCCTTGAGGTACTTGAACGCTTCTATCATGTCCCCCGCCCCTCCTTTCATCAAGGGTATACATATTAAGCTTCTCTGTCTCTCTTCATATGGTTTCTGATGTAGACCCTGCACCATTTTAGTTGCCCTCCTCTGGACTGCTTCCATCCTGTCTATGTCCTTGCAGAGATGAGGTCTTCAAAACTGCACACAGTACTCCAGATGGGGTCTCACCAACTGTCTGTATAGAGGGATAATCACTTCCTTTTCTACTGTGATGCCCTTCCTATGCATCCCAGTATCCCCTGGCTCTCCTTACTGACTTCACATTGCTTACCCACCTTAGGTCATCTGATATGACTACTCCCAGGTCCCTTTCCATTTTTGTTGTTGTTAGTACCTCCTGCTATTGTGTACTTTCTCCTGGGTTTTTGTTTCCAGGTGCATTACTTTGCACTTCTTTGCATTGAATCTAAGTTACATGTCTGACCATTCCTCCAACCTTGCCAAGTTCCTTCTCATCTTTTCTACCCCTCTTGTGTATCAACTCTGTTACAGATCTTGTGTCATCTGCAAAGAGGCATACCTTTCCTCCAGACCCTCTGCAATGTCACTTATAAAGATGTTAAAGAGGATTGGACCCAGTACTGAGCCCTGAGGTACTCACTAGTAACCCCTTTCTTCGAATGTGTTCCATTCACTGTTACCTTCTGTGTCCTGTTGTGCAGCCAGTTCGCTACCCAGGCTACCACCCTGGGACCCACTCCCAGGCTGGCTAACTTGATTATTAATCTTTGCGGACTGTGTCAGATGCCTTGCTAAAGTCTAGGTAGGCCATATCCACAGCCCCTCCCTGGTCTATTACTTTGTCACCCAGTCAAAGAAATCAATTAGATTAGTCTGACATGACCTTCCTGCTGTAAATCCATGTTGCTTTGGGTCCTATGCCCCACTGGCCTCTAGGTGCTCAACAATCTTTCTTTCAGAAGTGATTCCATCATTTTTCCTACCACTGAGGTCAAACTTACAAGTCTGTAGTTTCCTGCTTTTGCCTTGCTCCCACTTTTGTAAAGGGGAATCACATCTGCCCTCCTCCAGTCCTCAGGTACCACCCCATCCTGCCATGATTTGTTACAAAGTGTGGTCAGTGGTGTCACTAGGTCCCCCCTTAGTTCTTTTAGGATTCTGGGGTGAATCCCATCAGGCCCCATTGCTTTGTCCACCTTGAGTTTTAGGAGTTCTTTCAGGACTCTTTCTTCTGTGAATGGACTGGTATCAACCCCCCTACCCAGAGTGCTTCTATTGTCTGGTTTAGGTAACTGCTCCTCATCTTCTTTTGTGAATACTGAGCAAAAGTATTCATTCAGTATCTCTGCCTTTTCACTGTCTCCCTCTGCCCACCTCCCCTCTCCTTTATTAATCTTCACTATCCCTCCCTTAACCTTTCTATGCTCCCTAATGTACCTATAAAATATCTAAGTCTCTGTTCCCTGACACCTTGGGTCATGCTCTGAAGGACCGTTAGCATGTTCAACAACTGTAGGCCAGACTTATTCCTAAGCACAGAGGGAGACAACCCAGCTGAATCCAGCCATTCAGGGAGTACTCAACCCACCCCTTCTGATGGGTTTGCATCTCTCAGTTAAGGAGCCCAGCACATCTGGAAGTTAATCATCTGGTTGGCATGAAGGTGAGACAACCTGTCAAGTTTTGACAGGGCTGACAATCAGGTCTTGACCTCGTGGAGAGTGGGGGTGATATTCATACGCCATTTACATACCAGGGCTCTCTTGGTTTGGAGGGCCAGCAAGGCTAACCATCTGCGTTCCTGCTGGGTCATTTGTGGGAGATCTGTACGAATCCCTAGGAGAAAAAACAGTGGCCTCTGAGGAATGGATTTATGTAGTACTTGTGCGGCCAGGGTACAGATCCCCCTCCAGAGTTTTTGTATCTTAGGACAGGACCAAAGTATGTGAGCTAGGTCTGCTCCCCTGGCCTGGCAGCACCAGCAGTGGTCAGAATCAAGAAGCTTAGCTTTGTAAAGGACAGCCAGGGTTTTGTACCAGGAGGGAGAATTTGCTCTGAATCAGCCATGATCGTGCGTCCAAGTAACATTTATGAGTGTCTTTCCATGCTCGACTCCATGAGCTGTTGGGGATAGTGCATTGAAGCATCCGTTCCCATTTCAGTTTAGCTTCGTCTGACTGAGAGGGTAGGTTGTCCCTGAGCAGGGTGTAAATTCCATCAGTTAGGCCCTATGGATGTTGTATTCATGCTTGTAGGACCGGGGTGTTAATGATCTGTTTGTCGCTATTCAGGAGGGGTTTGAGCGCTGCTCAGATCTGGAGGTACCTCCAGAAGTCCCTGCTGGGGAGTGCCCACTTCTCTTGCAGAGTTTGGAAGGTAGCAACCCTGTCGAGACCTGGATCACAGACATGTCTCAGTGTTTGAATGCCCTTCTCGTGCCATACCTTCCAGAACACACTCTTCCGGTCAACAGTGATAGCTAGGTTCTGCCAGAGCAGTGTCAGGAGCCGGGGAAGGGGATCAAGAGGTAGTCTAGCATGCATGGAGTGCCAGGTTTTCCTAGACGCCTCTATTGTAGGTGGGGGTATGGTCTTAGGAGAGAGTAAAGCGTGTGAGGAGCTAGGATCTTCCAGAGGGAAAAGGAGGGGCAGACGATTTTGGTCAGGGCCTGTTCAACACAGACCCACTGCGGCCTATGTGAGATGTCGGATCTGAACCAATGGACTGTTTGGGCTACCTGGAAAGCCAATTTATACCCCTCTAGCCTTGGGAGGTTCCATCCACCCTGCTTCCAGTGCACTCTGAGTTTAGAACGGCTGAAGCAGGGCTTCGAGCCCTCCCAGAGAGAGTCTCCTATCAGGTTATCTATGGGTTTGAACCATTGCTTGGGGAGGGTGATTTATATGTGGGCCAACAGGTATAGAAACCCAGGAGCAGATACCATCTTTATGGCCGCTATCTTACCTGTGAGAGTTAGTTTTAACAGCTTCCACTTGTCAAATTCGGTCTTAGAAGTAATCAGTAGGGGGTGAATGTTGGCGTTCCACAAATTCTCCAATCTGGGGGTAATTTTAATGCCCAAGTAATGATTCCTGAGGGAGCCCATAGAAGACTGTGGGTCTGGACCGTGTGTGGGGGGACAGTGGTCATTAAGGGGGAGCAGTTCAGTTTTGGTTTGGTTAAGCTTCAAGCCAGAGTGGCTTGCAAATGCTTCAAGCACATTCAGTATATGCAGGACTGAGAGTTGGGCATCTGCCAAGGGGAGGAGTAAGTCATCAGCATACATAAGAGTGGGGTAGGCTATAGGCCCTGCCCTGATCCCTTGAATGTCAGGGCGCTGTCTTATGGCAGCTGCCAATGGTTCAACTGCCAGGACAAAAAGTAGAGGGGCTAGGGGGCACCCTTGTCTGGTGCCACGTTCAAGTGGAAAGTGTGGGGAAACTATGGCATTGGTGGCAGCTCGTGCCGTCGGATTGTGGTAGATAGCCTGCTGCCCAGCTTTAAACCCTTCACCCACCCCCAGGTGGGATAGGACCAAGTAGAGGTAGTCCCATTCGAGAGGCTCAAAGACTTTCTTGAAGTCTAGTGCCATAGCTGCAGCCGGAGTGTCCCAACTGCTGGGCCAGATGCATAAGATTGATCAGTGTTCGGAGATGGTCCGAGCTATGACGTCCAGGAACAAATCCCACCTGGGAGGGGTGAATAAGGTGGGTTAGCAGGGGACTCAACCTAGCGGCAAGGGTCTTGGCATATATCTTACTGTCAAGATTAATAAGTGAGATCGGGCGGTAGTTCCCCGGATAGGTGGGGTCCTTCCCTTTCTTTGGGATGACCACAATGGTAGCTTCTCTAAGAGAGGGTGGCAGGGATCTTAGAGCAGCAGCTTCCCGAAATACCTCTGTGAGGAGCGGGATGATTACTGGGGCTAGGGCCTGGTAAAAGTCTGCAGTGTAGCCGTCACTCCCAGGGGATTTGCCCACACGGAGAGATTTGATAGCAGTTTCCACCTCTTCCCTGGTAAGGGGGGCATCTAAAGCAAGGGACTGATGTGGGGAAAGCTTCAGGAGGTTCAGACTTTGGAGGAAAAGCTGAGTGCCTACAGTAGGGGCATGGTGTGTGGAGACATATAAGTTCTTGTAAAAGGTTGCCATTATTTGGTTTATGCCTTGTGGGCTGGTGTCGACACTTCCACTGGGATTCCTGAGACCCGTAATAAGCCTACTAGCCTGTTGTCGTCTAAGCTGGTAGGCCAGCACTTTCCCTCCTTTGTCTCCCCCCTCCCAAAAAGTGTGGCGCAACCGAAGAATAGCCACCTCCGCCTTCCTGTTAAGGAGCTGGTTGATTTCAAGGCGTAGGCCGAGAATTGATCTACTGAGTGGAAAGGAGGGCGAGGGGAAGGGGAGTGCCTTAAAGGCAGCCTCTGCAGATGCCAGTTGCTGAAGATGCTGCTCTCTCTCTCTCTCAGTGCTTGGCTGCAGCATATCCCATGATGCTACCCCTCATGGTGGCCTTAAAGGCCTCCCACGTGTTTCCTGCTAAAGTGTCAGAAGGAGGGTTATGAGCCAGGAAGAGCAATGCCTCTTTCTGAGCCCATGGAATAAAGTCTGGATCTCGCATAAGCAGGGGGTCAAGCCTCCAGCGGCAGGCAGGGGGAGACACCGGGCCCCACTGTAGCAGCAGCTGGACAGGGGCATAGTCTGAGATTATCTGTGGAAGGATGGCAGCGTCGAGGGTGTTGTGTAGGAGAGGCGGGGACACAAGCCAATAGTCCACCATGCTATAGGAAGCATTAGGTTCGGAGTGTAAAGTATAATCTGTGGTTCTGGGGTGAAATAGCCGCCAAACATCAGTAAGTGCTTGGTCATTCATCAGCTGTTAAAGGGCCCACGTCCCGCTCACATAACTCTCCTTACTGTTGTCGCTCCTATCCAGGGAGGGTACCAGCATTAGGTTAAAGTCACCCCCCACAAGTAGTGGACAGTTGGGGGGCAGGGAGGTGTTGATGGAGTCACCAAGGTTATGGAAGAATTATGGGTCATCGTTGTTAGGGGCATATACATTGCACAATGCAGTGGCGCCTGTGAGGGTAGCATATGTGGCCAGTACCCATCTGCCCTCAGCATCTGTGGCAGAGTTGATAAGAGTCCATTGAAGCGATTTGTGTATGAGGATAAGCACTCCATGCTTCCATGTGGGGCCATTGGAGTGAGCCACTTGGCCTACTCAGTCCCTCAACATCATAACATGGTCACTGTTAGTCAGTTTGGTCTCTTGCAGGAAGGCCACTCTAGTTTTGAGTCGTTTAAGGTGTGTGAGAACCTTTTTTCGTTTGATGGGCGAATTGAGCCCCTGCACATGCCACGTGTAGAGTGGTAGATCGGTCATATTGAGGAGGGGTATCTCCATCCGAATCTCTCTCCCTTCAGGGCTTAGGAGGAGAAAGTGAAACACAGGGTCTGGTTCAGAGTTCCTGACTACAGTCGATAACCCCTACTCTGACAGACTGACGGGGGGGGGTGAGACCTTATAAGGCCTTCTGGGAACCAACCGTAGAACCAGGGCTAGCTAGGTAGCTATGTGTTAGTCGAGAGGGTCTGTATCGATTAACAACATGCACTCTATTCTCAGATGTATGAACAGTATAGAAAGTAGCGAAACCACAACCTGATACACCTTGTGTACCTTGTGCTAGCCTAACCCAGAGAAAAGAAAAACCTTTTTTAAGGACTGAAGTTGCACTTAGCCGGCCGGGTCCCTAGCCAATGGCATGTGCAGCCTTTCCTGTGGAGAAGTAACTGTCTTACTCAACTATCTAGCCAGCCAATGGGGATGAACTAACTATCCAACTAACCGAGCCAAACTAGGAACACAGGCTGCAGTAACATTGGTCAAAGGTAAGAATTCCTATCACTGTAGTTGCCTACCAGAGCGAAAGGAGGAATGTTCCCTTAAGAGCTACGTGGAGAAAAGAGAAGCTCTTAATGGGAATTTAGAGTATAGTGTCCTAGGAGGAAAAGTGTCTAGCGGGGGGGGGGGGCAGGTAGATTCACACTGCCCATCTTGGGAGCCCCTATCACTGGAGTCTGATAGAACAACCTGTAGTGATCATCTCTGGCCCCCCCCCTTCTATCCAACCCTTTACTCCCTATTGAAACTAGACCTGGTAGGCACTTATCTTATGTAGTGCTCAGACCGGGAGCACATCGTGTGGCGTCCGTTCCTCTTCTGCTTCATGCTGCGCCGATCCTGAGAGTGGGCCTGAGTCCTGGGACGAAATTGTCAGGGGTCGCAATGGCAATGCACTGTCTGTGGCTACTGCCCAGGAGGTCTGTGCCTCATCACCCTGGGGAGTTTCTGAGTCCTGTGCCAAAATTTCCATCTCGGGCTGAAACTCCTGGTCCTGGGGGTCTAATGGAGCAAATCAATTTTTGGAAAAGTAGAGGCTTGTATATACAGGGTCTGGTGATTTCACCCAGTGGTTCAGTAAATCATTCTGCACCGTGGTTCGTCCAGCCTTGATTCTGTCATGCGGATGATCCCATTTGGCATGGGAGACAGAAGGGAGTGTTTTGCGGCCCTTGGAGTGGCGAGGCTCTAGTTCTCTTAGGGTTCCAGCGGGGTGCTCAGCCTCCTCTGTTATCAAGGAGGAATGGCGATCAGAGTAAGTGGCTTGTGACCAATCCATGGGGTTCTTCTGCGGGCTGCTGCTCCGGTTGTTCATGTGCGGCCAAGTAGCATTAACGAAGTTGGCTGCAGACTTTGGGGAAAAGAACTGCCGGGGGGCACCATTAACTGAATCTTTAGGGTCGCTGGGTATCAGAGAGAGAACAGGACCTGTAAGTCGTGGAGGCAACGACACACCTCAGTATAGCCTTCCTCTTAGCAGCCAGGTCCTGTGAGTAGTCCTGGAAAATCATTATTCGTTGCCCCCTCCATGTCGGGGGTTCCGAGTTCCCGGACTCTCGCCTGAATAGCCTATTTCTCCACAAAGTTGAGAAAACGGGCTAGAATGGGCCTGGGTCTATCCTCAGCTGCCGGCATCTGTTAAAGGGATCTGTGAGCACACTCAGTCACAATTCGGGTGGTGGGAGGCAGTCGCAAGAGCTCCGGTAGGGCCTGTTGAAGAAAATTTATAGCTCTGCCCTCCTCACATCCTTCTGGGAAGCCCAGGAGCCTAAGATTGTTGCAGCGGCTCCTATTTTCAAGATCATCGATTTTTTTTCCTGTAGTTGTTTTATTTGGGCTGCCTGCTTGCGCATCATGGCACAGTGCCCTTGCAAGGCCGAATCGTGCTCCTCCACTGTACGTTCGGTGTGACCCATTCTATGGTCCAGTTGTTGTATTGTGCCCGTAGCGTTATTAGTGGCCAGTGTTAAGGTGTCCATTCGCTGTAATATTGAGGCGAACATGTCTCTGATGGAAGACTCTCTGCCTTCTTTTGGTGAGTGTGCCATGTGGTCTCAGATCCCTCGGCCCCCGTTCCGGAGTGTTCCCTGTGAATTTGTTCGTTCTGTATTCCAGGCGAGGGAAGTTGGGATAAACAAGTCTTCCCACAACTTCTTATCTGCTGATCAGTGATTAGCTCTTCTTTAGGATGGAGAACAGTCGGGTTAAAAGCTCTGGATTAACGGCACAGAATACTTAAGCTTCCATTTTTCTTGATGGTTAAGCCACACCCCCCTTTAATGTACTTTTTTATTTTTTTATAGTTCTCTTTTTAAACCCTGGACTGCCATATCTGCCTCACTCCTTTTCCAGCCAGCTATGCATCATCTCCCCTCATTGTTTTATTTTTTTTTTTTCTACCTCCTCGGCAGAGCGGCCCCTACGATCTCCAGCCGCCGGCCCCTACACTCCTGGGCCTGGTCGTGTGCACAGGCCACACAAACCTGTACCCCCAATGGGCTGGCCATTATCGCCCTCGCACCACATTGGGTGTGCGCCCCTCTCAGGTCACTTCCAGGGGTGCAACAGCACGATCATCATCAGCCGCGAAGATCGCCCTCTGCATGTTTTTCCACCTTTTTCTCCCTTGTGGAGAGCCAGTGGTGCAGTGGCGTCCGAGCATGTAGTTCTGATGCCTGCCACGCTCTCCTCCCTATTTGCATACTACTGTAGTGCAGCTGGCCTCCGCCAGTCGCCGCTACAGAGTGATGCAAGCCGCATGACCCACCCCAGAGAGAGGAGAGCATTCATCGGACGCTCGATCCTCCCTGTCCCCTGCCAACCCCCGGCGGCCTGTGTCTGTTCCTGAACCCGGGTCCCCGGCATGGCGCAAGGTGTGGCGTCCAGCGCCTCAACCCTCGGCGCCACCGGGCCAACCATCTCCTCTCATTGTTTAGAAACCTGAATGCTCTGACTCTGGATTCCCATGTAGACCACTGATATCACTCCACACACCTCACAGAACCCAGCCACTTTTTGTGGAGGGTTGCCCTAATCAATTAAATTTTTATTTCTAAAGTGCTTTTCTAGAGCCAAAACATAGAAACACTATAAAAACAGACATTAAATCAAATAAAACATGTAAAAATAAAAAGGCAGCAATAATAAAACTAAACATCATCCCCAAATGCCAGGCCAAATAAATATGCTTTTAATGAGGATTTAAAGGTCTCGGTGGACAGGCACTCTGTAATCCGATGAGGTAGAGAGTTCCACAGGGTCGGGGCTACAAAAGCTGGTAGGTTTGTTTAGGGGGGAGCCTGATACTGCCTACCACCTGTGACCTAGCTGCTCAATTGACAGCTTAGAATTCTGTCCCCTGTATGTTCACTCAGTGTGTCAAGGTGGCTTCACATCACAGCTCTCCAAAGAAGGCACTTGAGCTGTCTGGTCGGTGGTATACCCTTCCCCCACCCAGCATTGAGTTTGCTTTCTCTTCATAGGACCCTGGTCTCCTCCAACTCAGAGATTGGGGGTTGGGCTTGGGACACAACCCCTGTTTTCCTGCATTGTTGCATAATGCTCTACCCCAGCACGACTACACAGGACAAACTTTTTTTTTTAATGTCACTTGTAATACTGCTCCCTTTTTTAGTATCTGTGTTACTTATAAAATGGGAATTAATAAAAGTCCAGAAACCAGATTGGTTGAGGAGCTCAATACCCATTGCTGATATCCCAGCACAGCAGCCCTGAAAAAAGATCTGTGACATCACAGATCCGTTTACATTAAGCAGGCACAGCTGTGTCACTACACCTCAGTTCACTTACCTGGGCTTGTATTTAAAAAAATAAAAATATGGACCTCCTGATGACTCAGTGGAAGCTTATGTGCTTCCATATAGGTGACCAGGGTTAGGAAATGAACTTAGGCGTCTGGTCAGGGGTTGGGGGACTAGGATGACACTGCCACGCAGCAGCACTTCCAGCCAGAGATGTTAGGAGCTGTGGTTCCAGTGCAGCAGCAACCCCTGCATTAGGCTGAGGGAGCTTGTCTCTGCTGCAGGGAGTCACTGTGTGTATGCATAGGCCCGCCCGCAGGGTTACTGCCCAGCATCTGGGAAGGAAGGTGAGAGGAAAACATGGAAATGTCATTTCTCCCTACCACCATTAATGACAGCTGCCTATCCTCTCTAGTCCCACATTGTGGATCCCCTCCGGCTTCAAAGGTGGGAGGGGGGCAGCACATGGGACTGGGTGGGCCAGGTCACTGACCCAGTGAACGGCACAAAGGCAACAGAGGGCAAAGAGTGAGACAAAAAAATTGCAGCATCTGGCATCTACTGAGCATACAGCAAAATTACAATGGCTCAATGGGAGTCCATTCTTCTTATTCTCTTTTTTTTTTTGCTCTTTTATAGTTTTTACTTATTTAATATGTTTCTCTCTCTGTTTTTGCTCATACTGTAGTCTTACCAGATGCTAATAAATAAATAGAAAAATATCTGTTTTGTTTACTTGTCTTACTGGATCTATTTCAAAAATCACAGTAAGGCACTCCAAGGTGTACTTGTGCTGGGATAACAGCACACCTCAGCAGTGGAAGCATTCAGCTTTGGCGTTGTTCTTCATTCCACCAAAGATGTGCCATTATCACAGCACAGAGCATGCCTTTATGTGCTTTATTGCTTAAATAAGATGCAATTTGAGGTACTACGAGTACTGTGCATCTGAGTACTAGAGCTTCAAGTACTGTGCATTGGGGTGCTAAATAAATTAAGATTTCAGTGCCATAGGATTTTCATCTCTTGGCATTTAAAACTTGATCATTTAGCAGGACATGGTGCCCAAATTAGGCAGGACTCTCGGGGAAATAACAGAAAGTATAGACATAGGAACACGGGATTCAAGAGACAGAAGAAGACTGAAAGGTTCACTTAGTTTGTCCCCCTACCATCTCAGCAGAAGTACCCATCATAGTGCAACTGTAATGTGCTTGTATACACAATAATGTTTCCATTCTCTTGTGTTTCTCTGTTGCAGGGTGCTGTGGTATCCTGGTAATGGTCATGCTCTCTCGAACGTGGATGCAGAAGCAGATGGGGTTATGAACCAAGCTCTCTGGATCATTCAACACTTGAAATGCTGACATTGGCCTGAAAAGAGCTGTAGATCAGTCTATATCACTTGTGTCAGTTCCTTGCAGTCTTCTACAGATAGGATCATTCTAGAATGGTTTTCCATATTTGATTTTTTTCCAGAGATTTTTTTTTATCGCAACAGTACATCCTCTAAAGTTACTGCACCAATAAGAAATCATTAAAGGTTGCCAAGTGTTAATTCTGACCTAGACGTGTCCTTATTTCTGAGATATCTGAGCTATGCCAGTCAATAAAGATTAAAAAGGAAAAGGGCCATCAGCCACACTGACATAGATCAGTGTAAGCAGTGCATGAAATGTTAAATTTGCCTGCATTTAGTGAGGGAGCGCTGATCTGGAACTCAGTATCTAACTGTGGAGTTTTCACTGCCTCCTTGTGACCTGTCCTGCCCACTGTAGTGGATTGCAATCTCTTATGCACAGTGCCACTTCCTGTTGGCAGCAAGGCTGATGGGTGTCTCCCAGGTAGAATAGGCAAGTTTGTAATGCTGTCAAGGAAACCAGTAAGTACTCACAGGAGGTCTAGTTGCCTCTTCTAATCAGCACACATTTCATAATCTACCTTCAGTGTACCCATGGCTCCATCAAGCTGTAGAAAAGATCTGAAATTAAGATACAGCATGATGATACCTTAGTACTGTATATTACCAAATGTTTTATTGTACGACTGTAGTCTGTAGACATATCCCACCGAGCCATATGCCAAATCATGCTCCTTCTCATTTACTAGTATTGAGACCACGGAGCCCTCTGGTTCAGTAATGTTGGTTTCACAGAGCCATTTTTTACTGGAGTACTGGGACTATTGACTCTCCAGTCCTCTGGTACTGGGGTCATAGCAGGTCCTCCGATTGTCAGATACTGAGATTGCAGGTCTTTTGGTTCTCTAGTTCTGTGAACATAGACTTTCCAGTTCTCTGTTACTGGGGTCATAGTCTCTCTAGTTCTCAAGTACTGGGACCACAGTCCCTTTGTTGTTTTTTTAATATCCATGTAATGGGCTCTGTTGTTCTGTTTCCAGGGCTGTGGGCCCACTTGTTTTCTAGTCTTAGGGTCATGGTCCAGTTCTCTTGCCCAGGTTTCATGGATCCTCTCGTTCACTAGTTCTGGGGTAATGGGCACTCAGCTGCTCTGTTTCTGGCTCATGGACTCACTGACTTCCTAATACCCGGGCAGTTGACTGTTTTATGGCTGTAGGCAGAGCCTACAGCCATCTTGCTATCCGTAGCTGGAAGTGGTGTATCATAGAACACATGTTTTGGACTTTTCAATGTATCCTTCCATGCCAACTGAAATAAAATATTCCCTTCTTTCTGTTAAGAATGTTGGAGACATAACTCCAAGCTGCTTATCAGATGCCATTATGAAACTGAAGCAGTTTGTTAAATATTTGTTAAATATTGGTTACTTATTAAACTGGAGATTTGTTTACCCCCTTATGAAACAAACTGCACATTTAAATATTTGGCATTTAAACAGCTTCTTGATACAAGATACACTTGGGAATGTATTGTCTTTCAAGAAAGATTCATACCTCATAAATGTCACCCTTTCCCAGAAAATCTATGATTTACACTGTTTTTTTTTAACCTCTACAGACACTATCTGATGAGCACTGAGTCAGAAATATGCCAGGTCTTCAGTGAACTGCCCAGACTAAATACTGTGGCCCAGATATTCAAAAGAGCTGAGCCATGCGCAATAGGGTTGCGCCTTCGCAAGTCCGAAATTGCGCCATTCTGCGATATTCAGCAGGAGGCAGTTACCCCAAATCATGCTGAGCAACAGCTAATGATAATGAAGGCATGCTCAACCCGAAGGGGAGGAACCATGCATAAACTGCACAGTCCGATATTCAGCCGGGCCGTGCAGAGTTATGCAGGCGCAACCCCCTACCTGCGCCTGCACACTTTAAGCCCCCAAAAAAAGGATCAAGTCGAGAGCCACCCACAGGTGAGCTGCCGCATTGCAGGGCGCAACACAACAGCTGCCACCTGTGGGTGGCCCTCCACTTGTTCCCGGTGCCCCCCCTGCAGCCCGATCGCGGGCATAATAGTAACCCCGTAGCCTGATCGCGGGCAGCAGAGTATCTCCCTCACCGCAGCAGCCCGACGCGCATACAGTGACATCCCTTCTTCGACTAGCCCGATCGTGGGACAGATTACAGTCTCACTCAGCCCGACTGTGCATATTGATTAGTTTGATTATGGCATAACGGCATTCTCCTCAAAGATCATTATCTTCGGTGGTCCAGTGATCAGAAGTTCATCACAGAGGGTCAAACCTGGCCTTCAAAAGTCCAACAGCCCTGGTGATCTAGTGGCCCCCACTCCACCACTCCGGCAGCACCCCATCTGCCTGCCGCCTCCAGAACCGACAGCTCGGTAGGGCTGCACGCCCATTGGTTCAGAGCAAGAGCCAATGGGTGTGCAGCTATATCAAGAAGTCAGTCAGATATGTGAATGATTCTTCATTCACATATCTGAGACTGCCTTAGACGCTAGTGTATCTGCACCATTGGCTCTGCTCTGAACCACGGGCGTGTTCACCGAGCTGTCTCAGGTAGCGGGTGGCAGGTGGGTGGGCTGCCACCCGCCAGCTGACGGGGAGCGGGCAGGGGCCCGTGGGTGAGTGGGGGAGCACCAGATCACCAGGGCTATTGGACTTGGGGGGGGGTTTGACCTTATGCCCGTGATCGGGCTTAGGATCCACTGGACCACCAGGGATATTGGTCTTTTGGGGGTTTTCATTATGCCCATAATCAGGCTAGTGGGCGGTTTGTGTCACTGTATGCCCGCGATCGGGCTAGTCGGGGGTTGTCTTACGCTTTGCCCTCGATTGGGCTAGTCGGGGTTGTCTTCATGTTTTGCCCACGATCGGGCTAGTCAGGGGAGAATTCCTTTATGCCCACGATCGGGCTAGTCGGAAGTGGGGGAGTGATGTATGCCGCAATCAGGCTAGTCAGGGGGCGAAGAACTGTATGCCCGATTGGGCTGCTGGGGGGGGGGATGGAATACTGTTCTGCCTGCGATCGGGCTGCAGGGGGCGTCAGTCCCCAACGGCTGCTGCCTGACAGGGCGCCAGGCTCATCGGGGATCGGCGCACCTGCATGCTAATGGCATGCAAATGGGGCCGTAATTAGATGCAAATGGCCCTCCGTGCACCTTGCATAAATTATGGCCCCATTTGCATGTCACCTTTTGAATATCGCAGGTTTGCGCATGGCGCAGTGGAACTTGCGCCACCGCATCTGAATGCTCCACTCTGACCACTTGCGGTGACGCAAGTTCCACTGCGCCATGCACAGTGACTGTGGCCAGGGGGCGATATTCAAAGAAGTTCCTCAATAGCGCAACTCCTTTGAATATCGCCCTGGCCACACCCCTGCGCAACTTTTTTGAGCAGCGCAAGGGCTTGCATAACAGAATGGCACAGTTTGAATATCTGGCCCTGTATGTAGCAATCAGCAGACATTTTCCACTATGCTTTTTGAGAAAAAAAAATATATTGAGCTACAGCAAACACACACGCGCGCACACACACACACACACACACACACACACTGTACACACCATCTTCATGACCACAACATTCAAAATAAATATTGCATTCTAATGTTATAAAGAAATTGTTTGTCAGTGAACACAGTGAAGTTCAGTTTAGAGTAAATTTCCTATAAATATTTCTTATCCTATACTTTGTACACACATACACACACTACACACCATCCGCATGGCCACAATACTGCCAGGAGGCCTGGTTCAAGTCCCAGCTGAGGCACTTATTCTTTCTCATCTCTGTTTGTATGTGTTCCATAAAATATGCACACCACACTCCTGTGTGATTGTTACAAGTAAATATTTTTGTTGCCATTGGGTTGTGCATTTGAGAAAGAGTAATGTGCTTCGGGACAGCCCAGATTCCAGTTGTCTCAGTGGCGCAGCTGGTTAGCGCAATTGGAACGGTATTCCGGGTGGCCTGGGTTCAAGTCCCAGCTGAGGCACTTATTCTTTCTCACCTCTGTTTGTATGTGCTCCATAAAATATGCACACCACACTCCTGCGTGATTGTTACAAGTAAATATTTGTGTTGCCATTGGGTTGTGCATTTGTGAAAGAGTAATGTGCTCGGGGATGGGCCAGGTTCCAGTTGTCCCAGTGGCGCAGCTGGTTAGCGCAATCAGAATGGTATTCTGTGTGGACTGGGTTCAAGTCCCAGCCGAGGCACTTATTCTTTCTCACCTCTGTTTGTATGTGTTCCATAAAATATGCACACCACACTCCTGTGTTATTGTTACAGTAAAGAAACTGTGTATGTCAGTGACCACATGTAGGATAGTGGATGGGCAACTATGCACAACCAGTATGTTGTGCCACCGAGGGGGTACTGATTCCCTGTGACCTCGAAAGTGAAGCTTGAGAGGTCCATGGGAATCAGTTCCCCAAGGTGGCACAATACACTGGTTGTGCATAGAGCTGGCCATCCACTATTCTATATAGTGTATGGGCATCAATACACTGCCCCGTATTTCAGTGAACTAGAGGTTTGGGGGGGGGGCACTTGAGGGTTAATGGTAGGCTCAAATTACTGACAGTATGCTGCAGATGTTTTTTTCAAGTTCAAGTTTAAAATCAACATCTTCCAGCTTGATTGGGGAAATCAAGTATATGGCAGCATTCCAAGTTCTTCTGCTGCAGTAGTGACATAACTGCTGCAGCAGAACAACATAATGATGTCACTACTGCAGCAGAACAAGTATATTCCAGGAATGGAATTCCATGCATAGCAGTATTCCACCATACACTATAGTGAGGTTCAGTTTAGAGTAGAGTTCCTTTAAATATTTATTATTCTATATTTTGTATCCTGGATAGTGCAAGGGAGATGCTACATCTCATTGTCATAAGGATCTTCATTTACACATTTCTGCACTGTATTTACTCAGGCTGTCCCAGATTAGATGCAATATCTTGTTTTCAGTAGGGTCATGATTTTCCCATTTTGATAATGTATTTCTTCAGGGTAGTCTAGTCCAGGGCCCCCATATTCAAAGGAGATGTGCAGCGCATCCCAGCGGAAAAGGGAGATGTGCCATGCCACTCCAACAATGCGCTGCAGCGTGATACTCAAATGTGCAGGATGCGCCTACCACAAGGGAATGGGTCATGGTGCACACAAATAGTATGCCATGCAAGTGGATGGTGCATTCCCATGCATATGCCGTGCTGCGGCATACTCAGTGGGAATGCACCCCTCGCATCGCAGAGCAGCACGGCCCACAGTTAGGCCATGAGTAGATGGTCAAACTCGGCTGGCCAGCCACCCACAAGTAGGCTGAAGTGCACCCAGGTGCACAGCAGCCTGGTAGCCCTGATGGACTAGAGGTACCCCCTTCCATCCCCGATCGATCCAACTCCATCCCTGAAGAGCTCCATAGTGTAGAGCCCACCTGGACCCAGTTGCACCAGAGGAAACCATGGTCCATATCCATAGCATAGAGAACCCCCACCCACCCCTTGGTACATAGACAACACCGCTCTCCCATACCTGACCTGTTGCAGAGACTGGCACTGCCCTCCACACCCTGCCATGGCCAACCACCGACTGCACTGGACCCAGGCCGGAGACCTGCACTCCAGAATGACCCAAGTGGCTCTACCATACATTGGAGCACTACACAAGCTACAGACCTACCAGTGTATGCAGCCATGTGTATGTCCCTGGCAAACCGTAAGAGGGAATTGACATACCTCCAATGCATGCCTTGTCGATGCTGTATCTTCTTGCTGTCATACACTCTCCCCGTTCCCCTGTGTAACATGCCGCCCTCCAGACTGCTACAGTATTCCGGGTGCCATGCGGTGCAGTATCCTGCAATGCCATTTCAAGTGTGCACTCCAGGCTGTGGATAGTGTGTTTGCAGTTCCCTGATTGTACAAACAAATGGGAGACTGGCTGTAACATGCCTGTTCCAGGACCTGTATGAGTGAGTACAGCATCGGCTTTCACCTGCACTGAGCAGTGCAGCAGCACCAGGACAGTGGATCCACATGTGAGTGCCTGAGGTGTATGGCCACTGGGCGTTGTCGCCCACACACAGCTCGTACCTATGTGTGACACATTCCAGCATCCTACTGCTAGTGCTCCGCCACTCAAAAATAAGATGCCATTTCTTCTGGGAACTTTACAGGCTAAGTATATAGCAATCAGTAGGCATATTCTGGGAAACTACATTGTAAAAATGTGTAAAAGGAAGACCACATTGAAACTGCCCCTCAGCAGATCTGCATTGTGCAAATTCATTAGAAATAATGGGTAAAAGCATCCCAAAACCTTTCCACAGCCATATCAGCTCTGATCAGAGTTTATGTACTGAGGTGATGGACCTTCTTGTTCTTCAGTACTAGGATCTACGGGCCATCTGTTTCTTTAGTACCACATTCTTTAACAAATCTGGGACCATTTGCTCTCTGGGTTTGGAATACTGAGAGCATGGCCCATAAATTGACTGCTACTTGGGCCACAGGTCCTCAGGTTCACAGTATTTGGTGCACAGCCCTCAAGTTTACAGTACTGGAATCATAGGCCCTCTGCTTTACAGTAATGGGATCCATGGCCCTTAGAGTCCAAGTATGATGCTTAGGTTCACAGTACTAGGACCCTGAGCCCTCAGCTTCACAGTGCTGACACCATAGGTCCTCTGTTTCACAATACTGGAAATATATATCCTCTGGATCACAATACTGGGATCATGGGCCCTTGAGTACACAAAACATGGACCCTAAGGCTGAAAATACTGGCACAGTTGGCTCACTGCTTCACAATACTGGGCCAATAGCTTCATGATACCGGAACCATAGAAGCAGAAAAACAAGTACAAAAAAGTCCATCCTGTCTGCCCACTAGTCTGGTAGTATATTACACTGACCCCCTCTTCCTCTAGTAACCCCTTTGAAAATGTCCCATTTTATTTTTAAAAATAATAAAGTCTCAGCATTGACTATATTACTGGGCAGTCTATTTCACCCATCTGCCACTCACCCACTCTTCCAAGTACAATATTTTTATGTTTCTGTCATATACACCTCACCCTTTGATCTTCCAGCATTGTGTTCACCACTGATTCACACCAGTCAGTTCTGAACCAGAGACACTAGGCCCCACAGGAGCCAGAACTTTTCAGCGGGGCTGGTACTGAGGTAGGTTGCATGCATGCGCAACATTGCGAGACTAGTTTGCACTGCATGTCTTACCTTGGCTCCGGCCCTCAACCGCCTCAGTTCCTTTTCCCCCTGCTGTCAAGTGCGCTTCAGTGACGATGTCGCTCACCCGGCAGGAGTCAGAACTTCATGTCTATGACAGCAGCATTCAGTTGTTCTCAGTTTTAGTGTTTAAAGCTAATGTTTATTATTTTTGTGTCAGTTCAGTGATTTTGGTTTACTTTGTCAGTTTCTCTCAACCCCACTGAGCAGCGGTCAAATGCATGGATGGCAACAGTCACACTAGGGAGCCTCTTCAGTCATGTTGCTTTGGCAGCGGGGCAATGTCCAGTTCACTTTCCCCTGTGGGGAAGGGTTCTGATGATGGGTGGTCCTGTGTTTGGGAGGGAAGACAGTCATCCCCTAAACACAAAAAGAAGCAGGTCCTTTCCTGATCTTGGGGAGCCAGCACCATTCAGCCTTGAGTTCTTCCTCTTCCCATTGGAAGGGGAAGAAATGGTACCGCTTGAGGCTGCCCTCTGGTAGGTCTGCCGTGAGGTCCTCAGCGTCCTGGAGCAGAAGGCCTTCCCCAGTGCCATCAGAGTCTCCGATGGCTTCTACTCGTGGGCAGTCAAGATGTCGGGCCTTGGGTCCCTCCCTGTTTTCCTGTGGGAGCACCGGTGGGCAGTTTTGTCATTGGGCAGCTCTTATAGAGCAGTGGATACGGTGTCTGACTTGTTTGCCCCTTCTTTGGAGCCAGTCCCAACCTTCAGAGCTAGGGGCATCAGCGCCACAATCAGAACCTTCCAGCCAGGTAGAGCATCAGGCTCTGTCAGCAATCTCTGGGCCCTTGCTGATGACCGCACCGCCGATGCCTGTTCAACTGGCTGCATCCCCATTCAGTGTCACTACTTTGGGACAGGCCCTGGTACCTATGCTGGTCACTCCGCTGCCAGCTGGACCTTCAGCACTGGGATCAGACCCTCTGGGACCTGGCCTGGCACCGTGCACAGTGCCACCCCGGTGCCAAGAGAGCCCTTGGCGCTGGTCCCAATCTCACCAGCGGTGCCACCTCCAGCATCAACTCTTCTTCTGCCAGTGCTGGTGTCGTCTGTGTTGCTGATTCCTAGGACTGGGTTTGGAAACCTGAGGTCCATTCCTCTCCCAGAACCCCTCCCCGGAGAGGATCTGGTGGGGGATGAGTCTGACCTTGAACTCATCATTTCTGAGGGTGTCAACAATTACTCTTTTTATAGCCTGGATATTTCAACCCCAGGCCTTTCCCCTGCTCCCCAGAATGGCCTTTCTTTTCAGGCTCTCCTTTGCAATATGTATGCAGCTCTTGCTTTTGAGCCTTCTTCCATTGACCCTGGGAAACGTCTTAGTCTGGACTGGCTCAGCATTTCCACCATGCCAGTCAGTCTTATATCCCTTATTCCCCCTGCATTTGAGAGACTTTTGGATGCAGTATGGAGTAGACCTGTGTCTGTCCCCTCAGTCTGTAGGCAGATGGACTTTAACTATACTGCCTCCAAGGACAGGCCTATCCTTTCTTCCCAGCCTATAGCTGACAGGATTGTCATTTTGGATGAGAATGACAAGGCCATTCTTCTTCAAGAAGTCACTGCACACCCCATCAATAAGGAGCCATGCAAGATAGAGACTATGGGGGAAAAAAACAAGTTATCCAGCCTGGGAGTGGGTCCCAGGGTGGTAGCCTGGGTAAAAAAATTGGCTGGACAACGGGACACAGAGGGTAATAGTAAACTGAGTCCACTCCGAAGAAAGGGGGGTTACTAGCAGGGTACCATAGGGTTCAGTACTGGGTACGGTCCTTTTTAATGTCTCTTTACAAGTGACATTGCAGAGGGACTGGAAGGAAAAGTATGCTTCTTTGCAGACGACACAAAGATCTGCAACAGGATTGATACACAAGGGAGGGTGGAAAGGATGAGAAGGGACTTGGCAAGGTTGGAGGAATGGTCAAAAGTATGGTAGCTTAAATTCAATGCAAAGATGTGCATAGTAATGCACCTGAGAAATAAAAACCCTGGGAAGAGTACACAATGGCAGGGAGGTACTAACAACAACAGAAATGGAAAGGGACCTGGGGGTAGTCATGTCAGATGACCTAAAGGTAAGCAAGCAATGTGAGAAGGCAATAAGGCCTGGGGGGGTACTGAGATGTATAGGGAGAGGCATCATCAGTAGAAAACAGGAAGTTGTTATCCCTCTGTACAGACAGTTGGTGAGACCCCATCTGGAGTACTGCGTGCAGTTGTGGAGACCCCATCTCCTCAAGGACATAGACAGGATGGAAGCAGTCCAGAGGAGGGCAACTAAAATGGTGCAGGGTCTGCACCAGAAGCCATCTGAAGAGAGACTAAAGGAGCTTAATATGTATACCCTCGAAGAAAGGGGGGAGGACATGATAGAAACTTTCAAGTACCTCAAGGGAATCAACAAAGTCCAAGAGGGTAGCATCTTTCAGAAAAAGAGATGTGCAAGAACAAGGGGGCACAATTTGAAGATTGAGGGGGGATGGTTCAGAGGTAATGTGAGGAAGTATTTTTTTCATGGAGAGGGTTGTAGATGCATTGAACAGCCTCCCTGAGGATGTAGTGAAGTCAAAAACAGTGGGAGAATTCTAGAATGCATGGGACAGACATAAGGCAATTCTAGTGGGGGTAGGAGGAAGTAGGCTGTTGGTTAACTAGGATCTGCAGCCTATGCATTAGGTAGGGAAAGAGGCCAACTAGGTGGGCCAAGCGGTCCTTATCTGCCGTCAAATTCTATGTTTCTATGTTTTATACTGATAGTAAAGTGCTGGACAAGCTGACAATGCTTAAAGTGTGTGAAATGAACAGTCACTTGCCATACGCTTGGGAGGTTACGGTCAGTAACATTGTGGAACAAAATAAAGTGGATAAAAATAAAGCAGCAAAAACAGTGTCACCATCAATATTGGCAGCACAAAATGTAGTGTGCCAGAACAATGCAAGCCACACGACAAGCAGGTAGCAAACAGCATCTACCGCATGGAGGCATTGCACTGGAACACACAGCAGCATGCACAGGAACAGCACGGGTGCAGGGAGCTAGAACACGGCACGGTACAACCACCACTGGGGGAAGCAGGCCACTGGACACCTACCATGGTAATCTAATGGCACAGGCACCCACATGGTGGGGTACCCACACCCAGAATGCTGAGTGATGGAAAACGTGCAGCGGGGTAACCACCGGGAGGAGAGGTGGACCATGGCCACCATGTGGATGGGCATGTATAATACAAGAGGCCAGGAGCAAAAGCCAGCATGTCCCCAGCAACACACAGGACAGGGGAAATGGCATGCTGGCTTGTGCTCCTGGCTCCTGTGGTTCCAGTGCAGTGCCTCCATGCAGTGGACGTTGTTTTCTACCTGAGTGTCGTGGCCTGCATTGTTTTGGCATGCTACATTTTGTGTTGTCAATATTGATGGTGACACTGTTTTTGCCACTTTATTTTGTTCCACGATGTTACTGACTGGAACCCTCTTGGGAAGAGGAATGGAGGCCTGTTATTGCGGAAAAACATTTCCTACTTCAAAGCATATACATGTAACCCCTACCCAGTCTGCCGTTGCCATCTGACAGCAATACCAGGTGGGCTGGGTTTGGGGAGGAATAGGTCACTTGGCACATAGGCTAGGTTTGGCTACTCTGCACAGGAGCGCCCAAGTAATTCCGAACACAGGAAGCAGTAACTGTAATGTTCAATACCAGAAGTGTGGCTTTTATTCACATCCAAACAGAATAAACAAAGCATAGATGGCCCCCCACAGGGCTACACTCCTGGTAATGCAGATTAAAGGAGACCAGAACACTTCCTCCTCGCTTTAGCCCTCAGACTATACAACACACTGGGCACGCAGCCCGGACTTGTACGCTGCTTTGGATTACACAGCCCGAACTTGTACACTGTTCTGGGTATTCCCTGGCTCGACTCCCTTGCCAACCACTTGGACACCTTCCATATATCATGGAAACATTTTCTGGTGGCTCCCTAAACCACCTAAGAGCACCTCGGCTCCATCAGGGAATCTTACTCTTTAATCCCATGTCTGGGTACTTTCCTTGGGCACTGGCCAAGTACCTGAGAGAAAGCAACAAGTGTCTCAGAGCAAACCCATAGAGGTGAATTTAGTTACTACTGATGGGGTGGGGTCTCCCACCTCTCGCTCCCACAATTCATACCCGGCCATTTCTCTGGACTGTAACACCTCATCCTTTAACACTTTGCTGTGTAGATTCTTTGTTAAATGTATTTCACATTCAATCTAATGTCTTTTCTTTAATTTGTGCTGGACTTGAACATACTTATAAGTGGCATTGTCCATTACTGTAGACCCCCCCACAGAGTTAAGCAGTCCAATCCCCACATCTTCCAACTGTACTTGGCTGTCTTTTCCTGATCCCACAGTAACAGTCCCTTTAGTTTCCTTCTGTTTCAGGTGAAAACAACATGGCCCTTTAGCAGAGCGAACTCACCCTTTGGTTGCAGGTGCCCCACAGGCGTTTCTTCCTCAGGGAATCTCTTCTTGAGCTTTTGGTGCCTCAGCACAACTTAAACAGGCAGCTTGTTTCCCTTGGCCAGACCCAGGGGGGTTGCCCCTGGAAAACAGGCAGACACCTTCCCCATCCCCTCAGGGATGGGGCTCTGAACCATTGAAAGCGGTCTCCACCACTTCAATTACCAGTTCCTGTGTTCCTCTTCAGGTGGAAACACACACCTACTACAAAAGTAGCACTGAAACAGAGCTTAAAGCTCTGAGAGCCTGCACACACTCTGCTGCACTACAGTCTCTCACTCAGACTGAACACAGACTGCTTTCAAAATCCCCAACATTCTACTCTAACCTCCAACTGCAACATTCCAGTGTGGCTTATGCAGCTGCGACAGTTCTAAAATGATGTCATCCCTCAGTCTCAGCTGAGACTGAGAACAGAGTGAGACAGTGTGAAATCCATTTAACTGGAGTTTCACAAGCTGCCTTCTCTGCCTACCACTAGGTCTTACTGGGATTCTAGTAACCCCGGGTAACAGGGGGGTTACATACACAAGCCTTTTATATCCTTAAATACCAATCAAAAAATAAAATTCACTTTGTGTTATTGTCAGAGATGTAGTCTTGTCAACAATATGTTCTTTATTTAACAAATATAGTTGTGAGTGTGGCACTAAATTGTGCTTTTGTCACTGCTGTCTCTGCCCTTTGTTTTCAGAACTTCCACTTTCTGTGGGGGAAAGCATGATGTCATTTAGCCTCCACACTGATTTCATCCTGCTAAAACAAGTAACTTGAACACCTCAGTATACAAGAATTAATCCTGTCACTTAAACTAATATCTCAGTAGCTTTTAATGGACACAAATAAAGAACTGAAGTAGAATAGAGACTAAGGACTAAAATTGCATCCTCAAAGTTTTACTGGCCTGCCACATCTTGAAAGGCACAGCAGTGAAAAAAAGTGCACTGTCACAGCCCACAGTAAGTCTTAGGAACTCCTTTTTTGCTTTTTTGTTTTGTTCTAAACACAGTTTATATATTCTGGATTTTGCACACCGCCTAAGCCTCTGGGTGCTCTCCACCTGCAGTCCCCTTCCAATGTTCAAACTTCTTTTTAATTATTTTTTATAAAACATCACACATTGGGAATTCTAATTTAGAGTATTTTTTATTATTTGTTTTTCCTTCTTGGCTCAAGTGGAATAGGCAATAGAGCCAGGAAGGAAAAACAAACAGAAACACCATTAATGTAAGGTGGACATGGTGGATGGAAAAGAATTGCAGAAAGTATGGTAAAGTACATAAGGGGAAATCATTCTGAGAATAGTAACTGAATTGAAAGAAAAATGAAATAATGACATTTAATCAAAATATTTTTTGGCCAGCTTAAATTCAGTCGAGACTGCTTGGAATTTTATATGTCCACGGTTTAAAAGGATGATAACAAAAATTAAAAAAATACTCTAAATTAGAATTCCCAATGTGTGATGTTTTATAAAAAAGGACTAAAAAGAAGTTTGAACATTGGAAGGGGAGTGCAGGTGGAGAGCACCCAGAGGCTTAGGCGGGGTACAAAATCCAGATTGAATTTCCCTGCCACAGTTGCATCCCAGAACCCCTAAAAGCCCATGATAAAAAAGGGAATGAGCAACACTAACATGTTTTTTTTGTTTGAACTTTACAGTTTATATATTGTTAGTACCTACTACCAGTAAAACTAAAGTAACATATATTTTTAAATCTCCAAAGATCTTTCATTTTATAGCAACAGCATTTTTTTCAATAAAAACAGAGACAAAGTAGGCAATTTGATAACTTTGCTAAATTTAATGGACTAATAAGTAATTATTAGTACAGCAGTACAGTAGCAGGTGTGTGCATATGCCTAGTCTTGCACACCTTGTACTCCTGGAATGGACAAGTGAGAGGAGTTATTGAAATGTTTTTGAAATTTCACCTAAGACATCAAACTTGCTGATTTGACTGCTCTGTCTGTATTGCAATTTGCTACTCACATTAAAATGTATTTACCTACATGAAATGTGTTTAGACAGGAGGAATGACAATACACCATTAGGGCAAAAGAGTCCAATCTGCAACATGATACTGTAGCAAGAGTTCATACAGGCACAGAATTAGAATAATGTAACCAATCTTATCACACATAATATAAAAACGCATTCGCACAGAGCCAAATTTCCATATTTTCTGTTTGATTTGGTATGAGATTTATGTAAATCAGGAAAAGCAAAAATCCCAGGATGGAGCTTTACAGTACTTCCCTGGTCACCCCAGACCAGTCTGACAAGTACCCATAAACAGGAAACCTCTGTGTTCTTCATTATATATGATCTAAACCTCCTCAGTCTCCTCAGAAATTCTAATGTCCAGCATCAAAACATATTGATCCACAAGACTTAATGCTTTCAAGAGATCTACGAACACTGTATCCACATCCTTCCCCACTTCCAGGGGAAGGGGAGGTGATCAGATCTAGTAAATCACTGAATGTGGATTTCATGGAATGTCCCTTCATGAAGCCAGACTGGTATTTGGTCAGGAAAGCAAATTTCTACAGGTAGTCATATATTTTCCTGTGGACCAGTCTTTCTAAAATTTTAAATAGTATAGATAAGAGAGTAACTGGACGGTAGTTTGTAGAGGAAATTGATTCCCCACTCTTAAAAATTGGAACTACTTTAGCTGCTTTCCATTTTGAAGGAAAGATCCCTCCCCTTATGCTCCCAGTTAAACAACTGTGTGAGTACTGGCCAGATTATGTCGACAGAGTCCTGGAGGAATCTTGTTTCTGTGCCGTCTATACCGTGATTTTTTTTCAAATTTACATTTTTTATATTACATTATACCTCCAAACAATTTATGATTTTAAACCTAAACTAGAGGAAATGATCCCTCAGTTTATCAATATTATTCACTAAAAAACTGGAAAGATCAATTGGTCATTTCTTATAACGAATGGTTGCAGGAGCTCCTGAATAATCTCCATTTGGAGAAGTTGATTTCTAGCTCCAATTTTAAAATGAAGGGGTATAATAAGAAATGGGGTTAACTCCATGCTTTGTATTCCCTCTGATTTCTCCTTCGAGTGGCACTGTGGATGATATTTGACACCAGCCACATAAACTTGTGGTAATTTTATTGTCTATTCCTACTCGTATGTTGTCCAGGTCTCTTTTCTTTTCTGCTACCTTACTACCCTCTAATCATTGTAACTGTTTATATTGGGGTATATTAAAGGGACACCGTCAACCCCCTTAGGTCTCAAAGTGTCCCTAGTTTGAAAAACAAATTTTATGATTGCCAAATTTCTGTAAAGATTGTTGATGTAGCTGATAATTTGTTTCTGCCTCTAATTTTCTTTAAAAAAGTGAAAAACAGACTGCCCAACATATTGGTGTTACCAAACCAAAACATGTTTGTTTACATTCCTTGATCAATTCCAAATGCATCTTTCTTGGACTTGGGAACACCCACAACACAGTCTAGCCCCTCCTGTTGCAATGAGAGTTTAGGAGGCTAGTGCCTTATAAGTGACTGCACTTTTTGGGTGTGTTTCTAATGCTCAGGAACATGCAGTAAGAACAGATCAAGGATTATAAACAAAACAAAGTTGTTTATAAATATACAGTACATTGCCATGCATTTCAGTTCTACTAAACAAGGAGACAGACAAAACAAACAGCAACATCAATGAATTTTAGAAAAGGTAAGCAATCATAAAATCTGGGGTTTCAACTAGAAATAATATGATGAAAAACAGGTTGACAGTGTCCCTTTAAGTCGCATGATCCTTACTGTATGTATTCAGGACTTTTGTGTTTGGATCTCCGCTGGGGGAGGGTAGAGGCCTATGAGCCTGGGTTGTATTGTATGAGTTGCTGCTGTTTGGATGTTATAGGCTTCACTTTTACCTATACTATACATATATATATATATATATATATATATATATATATATATATTATATAATAAAACAGTTTAGGCTCATTTCAAACGTTATTAGCAACTAATCATGAGGGAGTAGATGGTTTAATGATAAAAATTGGTTCATTGAGGTTAGTTGTAGGAGTGTTTTATGCCCCTCCAAAGACAAAAATAAAAACATTTGATTCTTTGGCAGAGGTCATTTTGGATAAGATAGGAGATCAGCAGGTATTGATAACAGGTGATTTTAATTCAAATTGTTTGCAATCCAGGGGTGCAAAATTGAGAGAAAGTTTTGCAACTTTAGGATTGAATCAAATAATACAAAATCCAACCAGATCCACTAACAATCAATCTTTGGGCTCTTTATTAGATTTGATATTTGTATCATAAGGGATACAGGTTTTGACACAGAAAATATTACCTTTGAATTTGAGTGATCATAATCCAATAGCATGTGTAATTAATATAAATAAAATAACGAACATAAATAAAACCACATATTGGGTAAGAGATTATACTAGGTTTAATGAGTTAAAATATAGGAATTCTTTAATAAAACAGAATTGGGAAAGGATCTTTCTCATTTCAGATATTGAATTAGCTCTTCAAGAGCTTAATGAAATAATGTTGTCGTGTATACAGCAACATGCACCAAAAGTAAAAAAGTTAATTAAAGATAACCAATTACCTTGGATAACAAATAAATTGATAAAACAATTAAGAATAAGAGATAGAGTATGGAAAAAAGGTAGAAGGGATAAGGAAATTGAGACTTGGGAAAAATTTAAATATTGGAGAGATAAATGTAAAAAAGACATAAAGAGAGCTAAAGTACAATATTATTTGACTAAGTTAAATAAGGCAAGGGATCCAAAAAGTTTTTGGAGGCAGATCTCTAATTTAAAAGATCCCATAAAACAAAGACAAAAGATCAATTTAAGTCAAGGAGAAAGTTTGATAAAAGATCAAGAAGGAGTTGTAAATTATTTTAATGCATACTTCATTGATCTGCCTGATCTAAATATTCCTAAGTTAATTAAAAGGGCATCTGAAATTTCCTTGGATAAATTAAAAAGAAATAAAGAAACAATAAATAAGATTGATCTTGGATTTAAATTCAAATTTAAAGAGGTAATGGTAAACGAAGTAGAAAAGGAATTGAGAAACTTGAATGTCTCAAAATCTGGAGGTTTAGATGGAATTGATGCTAAATTTTTAAGCTATGGAGCCGACATTATTGCTCCAGTTGTTACATATTTATTTAATTGGCGTATACAATGTTCTGTGGTCCCAAAGGTATGGAAAATAAGTAAAATAATACCAATTTTTAAAGGAGGGGAAAGTACATTAGTATCGAATTATAGACCAATTGCCATATTGCCCATATTGTCTAAAATTTTGGAAAAATTAGTTCATACACAATTGATGGAGTATCTAGAAGATAATGAACTAATGACTAGTTACCAACATGGATTTCGAAAAGGGAAGTCAACAAGCACGGCCTTACTTGATTTTAATGATTTGGTAACAACATCATTGAATCGGGGTAAATGTACAGGGGCCGTGTTTGTTGACTTAAGTAAGGCGTTTGATTTGGTTCAACACGAATTATTGTTGCTTGATCTGTTTGAATTGGGTATTCAAGATGAAACAGCGTGGATTAAATCATATCTATCTGATCGAAGACAATGTGTTGTTTTGGGAGAAATTGCCTCAGATCAAGGTGAAGTTTTGAGGTGTCCCACAAGGTTCTATTTGGGCCCCTCTTATTTAATGTTTATGTGAATAACCTTCAAGGCAAATACAAAACTGTGATGTCAGAAATGCACGATGATACTGTAATAGTTGCATCTGCTGATAATATGGATCAGTTAACACATAAACTTCAACAGGATATAAACTTATTACAGACCTGGTTTAATAACCACGGTCTGTTGTTAATAAAAAAAACTCAAAGTATGATATTTGGAGGGTCGAAAAATAGAGGGAAACTTGAACTTAATATTAATTTGGCAGGGAATAAACAGATTACAGTAGTTGATACTTATAGATATTTGGGGGTACAGATTGACTGTGGTTTACAATATTCAGAACATGTTAGTATACAAGTGAGAAAGGTAACTCAAAAATTAGGGGTATTAAGAAGAGTAGCAGGGTGCCTGACAAAGAAGGTAAGGGAGCTAGTGGTTAGGCAGCTATTAATACCAGTTTTAGAATATGGGTCTATACTATATATGCATTCTGATATTACAGTATTAAATAAAGTAAATCAGGTTTATTATAAAATGAGTAAATTTATAACAAGAAGTAGGCACGGTGTGCATCATTGTGATCTATATAAAAAATTAAATTGGTTAGACCCAAAACAGAGAAGGGTCTATATTTGGTATAAACAGTGTTATCAAATTTTGAAAGATGAACCTAGACATTGTTTGGTTGATCACATTATTTTTAAAGATGATAGGATATTAACTATGCAGACAAGATCCTTTGGTAAAGAAATCCCCATGATTAGACCTCAGAATAGGTATGGAACCGAAATGCTCCAGAATACAGTAGCTTACTATTGGAATAAACTGCCCCATAGATTGAAGGTAATTACGAATTCATCCGTTTTCAATAAAAAATTAAGGGCATACTTGCAATTATCATGTACCTGTTTTAAGTAAAATATTTAAATGTATTGTGAAGTGATGTTTTGTATAACTGTATGTTATTTATTACCAGGACTTTGTTGAAAACGGGACTAATGTCCCAACAAATGTTTCCTGTATAAAAATAAAAAATTTTACAAACAAACAAACAAACATACTGTTCTAATGGTGTTGATGTGTATGTTCATTCTTATTTGTTATCCTATAAAACGTGAATAAAGTTTATTAAATTAAAAAAAAAACATTCACTAAAACTACCACCAAGAGTTTAATCTGGTTCAATGTCAGTTGGCATCCATCTGTATCCCTCTCCCCTAGGGGTTCTATGTGGTAACAGCAATCGCGGAAAGGCGATCACCGTTAGAGCGAATGTACATTGGCGAAAATCCATTTCACTGATGTACACTCCGCGCCAGCAAAGGGGCTCCAGGACTTGTATTTTCTTTGTTTATTCAGGGGGATGTGCTGCCCCCCACCACCATCTGGGCCTTCGCCCCACACCCCCCTACTAAAGGTTTCTCGACTCCAGGGAGGTGCATGTTGGGGGGGGTGAAAACAAAACAAAAACAAAAAAAATATATATATTACACGGACTGGCGCAAAAACCCAGACGTGCCTAGCACCGAACCCGGCATTCTTCCAACCCTAGCATACCATGAACCCACCATGCCACACAGCCAGCTCAGCAACCCACCATTGCGCTACACCTCACAAACCCTCCCTCCCCTTCCACCCATCACATGGCATGCTCGCTCCCCCCCGCACGCGTATACATATATAGCGACAGGCTGTCACTATACCCGTATTCGCCCCCTGTCCGGTAGCCCTGTGAACAGGCACCGCTATTGAGTCACCCTTTTTGTAAGTGCTCAATAGTGGATGCCCTTATCACAGGATACCCTCCCAGGGGATGAGGCTGAAAATAGGCAGAACTGTCTAGTCCTCCTTTCTAGGGACATGGATATGTTGTTCATCCACACTCATTGGCAGTATCCTTGCCGCTTTAAATCTTGCCGGAAGGTCTTCAAGCTTGCTCCTCCCACCCACCCGGGTGGTATAACTCTCGGCTCCGCCCCATGACGCTAGATCTTCCTTACCGCTTGGAGCTCAGGTTCCCTCCTTAACGCTCTGCGTTTGTGACTAATTCCTATTTCTCCGTTTGCGGATTTAAAATAATATTTTGCAAAAGACTTCAGTCTTGATCCCTCGCGGCTGCGATGGATAAATCGACTCCCGGTTTGGAGATGCCCATCGCGGGCAGAAGATGTCTCCCGAGACGGATCCACACTCCGCGTGTGTCTACCTGTAGGCCTTGAGCACGACCCGCGGGCTTGCGACCTGTGCTCATCTTTTCGCGACCTCGTCCTCGAAGACCGTGCTGCCCGATTGCAACTGGGCCGTCCGGCGTTCCCTCGGTGAAAGTCAAAAGGCCAGTTGGCGGTGTCAGCGGCGGTTTCGGCGGATCAGCTCGGCGGATGGTCGCCCTCGAAGAGGGAGGCGGCGGGCGTATCTTCCTCGACGCGGCATTTATCCCGCTCTCTCTGGGTTCTTCCTGCGGCTTCCTTTAAGGAGCTTTGTCTGTCCCTCTCCACTAAAGGAGAAGGGCCTGCGTCTGCTGGACCTTTTCTCGGTCCAAAAGAGGACAAGGGGTAGAGTCCTCCGTCGGCGCTCTTGGGAGGCGGAAGGTCCCTCTCCCGGGCGTCGACCGTCGGCTGAGTCGACCGCTCGGCCTGACCACTGGCCTCCACGGTGTCCCCGTCAGGTCAGTTGACGAGACTCCCACTGATGAAGTCGAGATTTTCTCGACCCATTGGAACAGACTGTCGCCTTTAGCGCGAGATTCCCCTCTCCCGGTTCCCGGGAGGAGTTAGAATCCGATGGGCTCGCCTGTGCCTCGGTTCGGCCCTCGGATGGACCTTCCGAGCGAAGGGAGTGTCGTTCGGCCGACACCTCCTGCACCGACCCGAAATTCGGGACTCTCGGTCTCGGTCTGGACCTCTTGGCGGTCCAACCGTTCCCACCGTCATAGCGGTCTCGGTCTCAGCACCCTGGCGATCGGCGCGCGCTCGTCCTCGTCCTCCTCCTCCGGATGAGGAGGCTTGGCGTAAGTCGTCGGCGATGCGAGACCTTATGTTCTAACAGCTCCTCCTGGCCGAGAATAAGCCGACTCCAGGCGCTTCCCGGCCATTAAGTGGCTGTCACGGGCAGCCGACACAACCCTCGGCTTGCCGAGGCCTATACCAGGCGGTTGTTGGCCAAAACCAGCTGCTCCACCGGTGCGGTGGAACCTCCGCCTCCACAGCCACAATTGGGGCTCCGACCAGAGATTCTCGATCGGCTAAGGTTTACCCCGTCGCGTCAGTTACCCTCACTCCCGACCGACCTCGGCAGGTGAAGGGTGGTTCAGGCCAGAGGCAGCTCTTGAGGACTCTTCCGAGTCCGAAGATAATTCCTCCTTCTTCTCCAGCGACTGGACTTGGAGTCTTCAGGAGAGGTCAGCCAATGGGCGATAGCCGTCGTCCTTCCTAGGACTGCTTCGGCTCATCTCGGAGTCTACCGGGATGGAGCTCGAACCCGTTTCCAAACGGGCCAGGTATCCCCTCAAGGAGATTCTGGACCGAGGGGATTCTCCGACGGAGGCCTTTCCAGTGGCCGAGGCCATAGTGGGTCCAGCACTGGAACTTTGGCAGCGCCCTGCTTCCTGCCCTGCGCCTTCGGCCAGGATGGCCAGGAAGTATGCGGTCCCTACCGGTTCCTTGTCAGTTTTGAACACCCCTCTGCTGAGGGGTTGGTTACCGACAGCGTTTTCAGTAGCACCGGCTGCGCCAGGGATGTGGACAAACCTCCTGACAAGGTCAAGAAATTGGACTATGTCGGGCGAAAAGTCGCTGTGTCCTCTCGGCCTCGATCAGGCCAGTTCGGCCGTCCTCATGGCACATTTTCTCATGCCTGTTGGGCTCCCTGGATGAGGTCATCCCTCATCTTCCCGCCGATCTGCAGACTACGGTTAAGCAGGTGCGGGACCAGAGCAGAACGGTGGCCAAACAAGCAGCTCCAGACTGCTTTGGATGTAGGGGACTCATGTGCCAGATCGGTGGCGGCCGCAGTGGCTATGCGTCGGCGGGCTTGGCTGAGGATATCCACCTTTACTTCGGATACCCAGCACAAGTTGGCGGATGTTCCCTTTTTGGGGACTGACCTCTTCGGCCCTGGGGTGGAAGGTCACCTGCAGAGGATCGAGAAGTCCAATGCCACCTTGGACTCGGTCTCTTCCGCTCAGAAGGACAAAGGCCGCAAACCACAGCCTAAGCCCTTTCGTCCTTCTGTGCCCCAGGCCCTGAGCCCAGCAACGTCAGGGCCAGCAGGCTCGGCCTTGGCATCCCAAACCCAAGCGCCGACTTCCTCTAACAGGAGGCAGGAGGAAGGGCCCAGGAGGTCCCTCGGCGGTCCCTCCTCCAAGCCTGCCCAGTGACGGGCTGAGGGGTGTGCCCCATCCCGCCACCCTCCCCTGGGTCCCCGTGGAGACGGCTCCGGCACTTCCGTTCCGCCTGGTCCGCTGTTACCCACGGACAGGTGGGTCTTGGAGGTGGTGGGAAGAGGCCTGCCTCTGGGTCTGAGCAGGCACCACCCTTCAGAGCCGTCGCCCTCGGAGGCGGATCCCAGCCTCACTGGCGGCTCGTCGAGCCGACGCCGGCTCTCCTCCTCCAGAAGGAGGTGGTAAGAGGTGGTGGACCCTCCTTCAGACCCAGGGTTTGTGTCCAGGTACTTCCTGGTTCCAGCAGACGAGGGGCTGGCGCCCCATTCTCAACCTACGACCTAAACAAGTTCCTAAGGTCTCGAACCTTCCAGGATGGTCACTCTAGCTCAGATAATACCATCCTTGGAGCAGTGTGGTTCTGCTCTCTGGACTTGCAGGGCCAGCGTTTTTGCGTCCCTATCCGTCCGTCTCACCAGAGATTCCTTCAGCTTCCGGCGGAAGGATCTCTCTTGATTCAAGCCATGCCCTTCGGCTTGTCTCCAGCTCCCAGGGTCTTCACCAAATCATGGCAGTGGTGACAGCATTCCTGCGGCGCCGGGGTCCGGGTGTGCCCTTACCTGGACGACTGGCTGATAGCAGCTCCCTCCAGGAAGAGGCGGAGTGGTCCAGAGATCTGGCCCTCCAGGTCTGCTCTCAACTGGGCCTCCTTATCAGCGAGGCCAAGTGAGACTCGAGCGAAGCAGGTGATTTTATTCATCGGGCGCAGCTCGACTCTCTTCGAGCCAGGCGCGGCTCCCGGCGGACAGGGCGAGGTTCTTTCCTCCTTTGCCCGATCATTTCTGGTTGGGCAATGCGCTTCTGCCGGGACTTCCTCGCCTCCTGGGTCTCATGGCGGCCTGTACAGCGTGGTCCGTTGGGCCCGCTGGAACATCGTCCCCTTCAGTGGGGACTGGCCAGCCAGTGGTCCTGGCAGCTGCGGTCCCTTGGACCAGCTTGTATCGGTGACACAGGGGATGTGGGCAGCTCTCCAGTGGTGGACCGTTCCAGATCATTTGCAGGAGGGCATCCCGTTACATCCGCCCGAGCCGACGGTCTCTCTGTCGACCGATGCCTCTCTGATGGGTTGGGGTGCCCATCTGGGGAACACGGGCTCATGGCCTCTGGTCCCCTTGGGAGTCGATGCCACATCAGCCTGCTGGAGCTCAGCGGTCCGCCTAGCTCTCACCGCCTTTGCTCCGTTCCTCGAGGGTCAAGTGGTCCGAGTCAGGACGGACAATACCACGACCATGTACTATCTAAACCGCCAGGCGGGGCGGCGCTCCATGCTTCTATGCGAGAGCTCTCGCATTTGGTCACTCGTCGCAGCCTGGAAGCGGATCTCCTGGCCATTCACGTGGCAGGGCCTCCAACACCCTGGCCGATGCCCTGGGCGGATGGGGCTGCATCCCGCAGTGGTCTCTCACCCGGAGGTAGTACAGCATCTGTTCTCCCTTTGGGGCACACCTCAGGTGGACCTGTTTGCCTCCATGGAGAGCAGGCTGAGTCTGTTTCATGCCGCCCCCCAGCGGGGCTCGCTGCAGGATGCCTTCTCGAGGCAATGGACCCCGGGCCTCTTGCGCCTTTCCCCATTTCCCTTGATCCACAGGTGCTTCTCAAGGCGAGGAGGGACAGGCGCAGGTGATTCTGATAGCCCCAGACTGGCCTCGCCAGTTCTGGTACCAGATCTCCTCAGTCTCAGCTCAGGACTCATGGCAGCTTCCAGCTCGCCCGGACCTGCTCTCAGTCAATCAGGGAAGGTGTTCCATCCGGACCTTCAATCCCTGCACCTGCCGGCCTGGTTCCTGGCGGCTAGAGTTCCAGGCTTTGGGTCTTTCGGCGAGGTCCTCAATGTAGTTGAGGCGTCCCGTGAAGGTCGACCAGAAAATGCTATGCCTTCAAATGGAAAGGTTTTCCATTTGGTGTCAGAACAAGGGCTTGGACCCTTCCTCCTGTTCCTTGGCAAGCATCTTGGACTATTTATGGTCCCTTTCTAGTCAAGGGCTTAGGTCGGCGACCCTAAGGGTGCACCTGGCAGCCATCTCTGCTTACGAGGCGCGGGCAGGGGAAGCAGTCAGTCGCGCAGGGAGAAGGTGGTCTGGCGCTTTTCAAAGGCCTTGATCACATTCCCTCCAGTCGGGAACCCCCACCTCCGTGGGATCTACTGCTGGTACTGGCAAGCTCATGGGCAAGCCATTCGAACCTATGCACAGGTGTGCTCTCTCTCCACCTGTCGTGGAAGACCGCCTTCTTGGTGGCTATCACGTCAGCCAGAAGGATGGGAGAGCTCCAGGCGCTTTCCATCGAGTCTCCTTACCTGGTCTTCCACAGGGACAAGGTTGTCCTGCGCCCCCACGAAATTCCTTCCGAAGGTGGTGTGGTTTCACCTTAACCAGGTGTTGACTCTGCCGGTGTTCTACCCAATCACACCTCGGAGGCCGAATATAGGCTCCATACTCTGGATCCTAGAAGGCGCTCGCTTATTATAAGGGCTACGGCTGAAATTCGAGGAGAGGTTACGCCAGCTGTTTGTCACCTACGCTGAAGCCGCATCTGGCAGACCTGCAGCAAGCGGACGATAAGCCAGGTGGGTAACCTCCTGCATAGATCTCTGCTATAAGTTGCGGGCATGGAGCCTCCCAGAGGATAAGAGCTCATTCTACCCGCCATACTGCTCTTGGTGGCTGCTTCCAGGGACGTCCCTATCCAGGAAATCTGCAGGGCTGCTACCTGAAGTCAGCAAACACCTTCATTACCCACTACCACATCGACCTTGAGTCACGCCGGGATGCTGGTTTGGGGCCTCGGTTCTCAGTCTCTCTTTCCCAAGTAAGTATATGGGATTGTGCGTCTTGCCTCCCTCCTCCCGGAGAACTCTAGGAGTCTGCCAATGAGTGTGGATGAACAACATTCCATGTCCCTAGAATACAGGTTACTCACCTGTAACAGGAGTTCTAGGAATGGTATATGTTGTTCATCCACCACTCCGACCTCCCGGCTCGACGCACAACCTGAGCTTCCAGCGGCCAGATCTGGCGTCATGGGGCGGAGCCGAGTTATACCACCGGTGGGTGGAGGAGCAAGCTGAAGACCTTCCGCCAAGATTTAAAGCGGCAAGGATACTGCCAATGAGTGTGGATGAACAACATATACCATTCCTAGAACTCCTGTTACAGGTGAGTAACCTGTATTTCTCGGCCAACAAAAACTAAATAAATAAATCCACTTTACCCAAATTAACACCATCCACTAGTGCTGTAGTAGCATTATAGACTTCTTTGTCTGGTAAGTTTGTAAAGTACTCATTTGGGATGTCAGCCAAAATCTTAGAACTCTGTAGCAAACCATTTCTTAAAATTTGTATAGGTTGGGTACTTTAACTGGTCTTTTAAAAGATTAAACAATGGACCAGTATTTCTTTTAATCAGTAGATCTTAACTGTATCAATCTTCACCATTCATCACTGGTGGGGTCAAGCTGAAGGCGCTATGACCTCATGGGAGCTTATAGCTCAGAGCTTTTTTCCTAGGAGGAGGGGCCAGTGCCGGGAGGCTGATGCATTGCGTGGAGCTTGCGGGTTGGTCAGTAACCACCGCTGGCAACTCCACCACCTCAATTCTGGTTTTCCCACCACCGAGGTGCATCACCCTGTGGGAGCTGCTATGCTTGTCTACTGCATACACAAGTGAAGTTTGTAATTGACCACTGAACGTTCTGCCCCTACCGCTACTCGATGCCGTAGGAGTCTCCAGAAATGGTAAAACTGTTTTTTATATTTTTCTTATTTTCTACGGCATGGAGTCTTTGCTTTAGTTTAATTTCTAGTTGTCCATAATGATCATGTCCAGTTCGGGGCCTAGTTCAAAACTGAAGGCAGGGTGTGCCCCTATGTATCGGTGCCCCTGTGGCAAGTCGACCATATCGGACCATCCTGATTGTTATCTCTCCTGCCTGGGTGTCCATCATGATATGGATAACTGTGACACCTGTTTCTCCATGGACTGCCAGGTCCTTGAGGTGCGTGCATTGAAGGTGGGTCAGGATCCTCCCACCTTCAGAGGGCGGCGGTGGTCCTGGGATTCCAAGGTCAGGACATTGGGCAATTGCCTGGGTCTCCCACTGGTACTATATGTGCCGAGGGGAGCAGTCCAATTCTGGTGCCAGGGACGGTGTCAGTGCTGAGGGCAGTGCCAGGTGGGGGGATGGCACCATCTATAGTGCTGAGTCTGGTACCAGTGCTGTGCTCAGTGCTGGGTTGGACTTCAGCACTGAGTCCAGTTCCAGCATTGTGCATGGTGCCAAGTTGAATTCTGGAGCCAGGATGGGGTCTGGAATTATTGCTAGTGCCTCCTCTGGTGCTGGGGCTGTCTCAGAACCCCCAATATCAGACATTGGGGACCATCCGAGAAGCAGGCTCCTGTCTGGGAAGGGGAGTTTGAAGAGGTCGGGGGTGGCGCCCAGACCTAATTCAAGAACTGCTGGTGGTTCTGGGAGGAGTCTCAGTGCCGACACCTCTCTTCTTCCCTTTATGGACCAGGTAGGGTCTGCAGCAGGTGGTGCTAGGGGCCACCTGCAAGGGTCAGACCAGCTCCGACCACTTCATCATGGGGTCCTTTCTCTTGGGCACCACTTTGGCTGCTCCTGTATGGTTGGGCAACCTACAGTGGGTGCATTGCGCAGCCCCCTCCCCCTTTGGAGGAGTACCCTGTGTGTTCCCATAGCCCTAGCAGGGATCCTGCTGTGGCTCACCAGATCTCCCTGCAGATCCTCTGCCTCCTCCTTTTACTCTATCAAGCCTCTTGGGCCCTTTGGGATCTATGACCTGTGACCAGTTCAGATCATTGGTGGCTGCTTTTCCCCACTACCTAAAAGCCCTGGACCAGGTAATTTTTAGACTGGAACCCCCAGCAGCCCCAGAATCTGAGCCAGGCTCCTCTGCCTCCTCGTCTTCCTCCCCAGAGGAAGAGAATCCTTCAGTCCACCTGTCCTCAGATGCTGATCTCACTAGCTATCAGCGATTCCTGTCCAGGTTGCTGGAGTAGCTCCACATATCCCACTTTGTGAGTCGCAGTCCTGATCATACAATGCGGGTGTTCCTCGGAGAGTTCAGCTCATAGAACATTGTCATCCCTCTATGGACTGTCCCTTTCATGGACGCATCACATTGGGTCTGGCAGCATCCCTTTGCCCCTTCTCTAGCCCTGAGGGACTGTCAGCATAGGTATTGCACACCCCAGGGGTCTCCAGGTATTATGCCTCACCCCTCTTCTGGGGTAGAGCTCCTGGACACCCCTTCTGGATGTCACCCAAGACCCGACCATACGACTGCCCCCCAGAGTCTGACTCAACTGAGTTTAACCGCTGGGGTAGGAGAGTCTTCTTAGCATTGCATCTCCTGCTGTGCATCTCAGTGCACCAGGCACATCAGGCTGCCTACGATAGGCACCTGTGGACGGTGCTGGGACAACTCCTGATGACCTTGCCTGACACAGAGGCAACCAGGCAAGCTATTTGCCTTTCTGCTCAGGGCCTAGAGCTAGTGAGACACCAAGCACGGGCGTCTTATGATGCCAATGAGGTAGCGTCTAGTCTAGTAGCATCTTGGCTAGCAGGAACTGCAGTCTGCATTTGGCAGACAGCATGGCTTCACCTCTCATGGTTATTACCCCTGGCCCGGTGTAGGGTGATTGCCTCTCCCTTTCAAGGGGCCCATTTTTCTCCCCCAGGGTGAGGCAAAGATTGTCGAGGCGCCTTCCTTCTGTCAGACAATGGGAGTCTCAGTCTTGCCCTGACCAGCCTCAGGCCTCACCAGACTAGTGAGTGGCCTTTTTCTTTCTGTGTTGTTTCCCCCCACAGGAGGCTGAGGGAAGTTTCCAGCCCTCAGGGAGGTGCCAACACCATTAATTACTTGGTACTCACCCACTAATGATGAATGGTGAAGATTGATACAGTTAAGATATGAAAATTACGCACCTACTGTAATTCTTGATCTTACTGTATATCTTCACCATTCATCACTGTTTCCTGCCCACCTTCCACTCTTGTGCCTCAGCCTCTGGGCAGTGCCTCCTCCTTGCTTGCCTTCCCCACAAGAGAGGCCAGTTGTGGGCATAGTTCTGCTGGCATCTCTAAGTCCACTGATCCTTTGCTGAAGCTTCAGGGATCCACCTCTGGGGAGAGGGCAAGCAGGGGTGTTTTTCCTCTCTATACTAGGGGCTTCTCGGGGCCCCTCACAACCCCTAATGGGGACTCTTCTGAAAGGATTTCCAAAGCCCCATATTTACTTTCTTAAGGGGCTCCTTCCTCTCTGCCTAGACATCAAGTTCAAGATGCCCTGTTCTTGGGTCCCCATCTTTGTCATGGGGTGGTCTCTGGGGACCTTCACCCCTCTTTTTTTGGAGTCTTGGTTGCTCCATTTTACTTCCTGGGTAACCCACTCTGGGCTGCCATGGGGCAGGATCTCCTCTGACCTTCTTAAGAAGTGTGACCACTTCTGGAGACTTCAGGCATCTGCCTTTGCCACTTCTAGCAGTGCTAGGTGTAAGAGGATCTCATCCTTCTCAGGTTCTGGGACCTTCCAAATTGAGGGGATCTAGGTCTCAGAGGATCCTGCTCTGGGGTGGGTCCTGTCCCCACCTCTAATTTGCACAAGGAACAGGGAGTGAGACCCAATGGCCCCCTTTCCCTTCTCTGGTGGACCAGGAGGGCACACCCTTATGTGGCTAACACCGTGTCCTGTGATGCTTTCATATCTGCAAGATTCTGTAACCTGCTATGCATGGCAGCTTGGTTCTCCTACCTTGAGTCCTCTTTAGTCTGGGAGGCTTATCTTGGACTCTCTCTGTCTCTCTCTCCTGCCTTGGGGTTCCTCCCCAGTAACAAAAAAAAAAAGAGAGGGAGGGGAGGGGAGCCAAAGCAGTTGAGTCCCCTCTTGGTCCCCCAGAGGACCCATTTAGGCTCTTCCTCTTGTAAGTGCAATATATCTGTCACTCTCCTCTCCCTTCTTTTCTTTCTCCTCCCCTCCTTCTTCTTCTTAACCCTTGGCCTGCCCTGTAGTTGGGGTCTCCTCTCCCAGACCTCCTAGTGTCCTTCCTCATCTCTTGTGGCAGGCTTATTTCTTTTTCAGTTTATATCCTTTCCTTTTTGCTATCCCTTGGGCTCCCTTACTCCACCCTCCTCTTTCTTCTTATGTCCCTATTTTTCACTCTCCAGTGAGCAGAACTGAGGTGGTGGAATGGCAAGTGGCAGTTACTGGCCAACCAGCGAGCGCCATGCAATGCATTGTCCTCGAGGGCAGTGCCAGCCCGGCACCAGCCCCTCCTCCTCCTAGACAAAAAGCTGTCAGCTCCCGCAGGGTCCTAGAGCCTCCAGCTTGAACCCACCAGTGATGAATGGTAAAGATATACAGTAAGATCAAGAATTACAGTAGATACATCATTTTCATTTTCTTTAGTCTTTTTACAATAATGAGACTTTTTAGCTTTCTTAATAACTTGTTTAATCTGTTTCTAGTGTTTTTGTAACTTTCCCAATCTTTTGTCTGAAGGTGTATTTGTAGTTTTCAACAGTCTGTTTTTACTCGTACATCCTTTTTTATTTTCTCAGTTACCCAATGGAACATGTGTTATCTTTTATTTTTGTTTCTTTAAATGGTGTCAAAACATTATAAGTTGTAAGAAACACATTGGTGACTTCCTCAACTGTTAAGTCCAATGCCTGTGTTAGGAACTATCTGAACCAAGTAATCTTAGCCACATTTAAAATGGAAGCCTCTTTATTATAGTTTCTGCAACAATGCTTCTTTAATTACAGCCTCTTTGTGAATATTTTTTTTTCTTCTAACTATTTCAAGACAACAGCTTAATGTGTTGTGCTCCCTCAGGGTTTGGTACTTTCACTTTGGAAAATGGTACTGTACATTTATTTTTGCCGAGACATAAAAAGAGGTCTAATGTGCTACCAAAGATTTTTTCATTTACCCTTTCTCATTGGAGTACTTATAGTTTGCAATATCTTCAGATATTTTAAGATACTTTATAGTTTGTTTACCCTAGGCCACATTAAAGTCATGACTAATGCTAGTTATTTAAGTCAGAGGTCATTCTCAGTATTCTGCTTCATTGTACAGAACAGCATTTTTACAGCTGCATGGGCAGAGCTTGGGATTGCTAGGAGAGAGAGAGAGACAGAGACAGAGAGAGAACTGACAGGCTACAATGACTGGGTTCTTCCCCCTGAGTGCTAGGGCACTGGACATTACTCAAAACTCTCTGCATTCTCTGGATTTATTGCACTGGTCTGTTTGGGTCTGCTGTCTCCTTAGCCTCTGCCAGCACTAGACTGCACTCTTTCATTGATTGACTGAGTTTCGGTTAGATACTTCGACAATCAGTTCCTTGTAAGCCAGTTTTTAGAGCCCCTTCAGTAACTGTGCCCTTGGGTCTATTTTGTGTGACTTTCCATCCACATTGAAGCTGGACTGTAAGTTTCAGCAGAAAAAAGAGTGTCCAACAGAGAACAGAGCCCAGCCATGATCTCTCTCATACACTCACCACTCTTCTTCAACTGCTTGTACTTCAAAAGAACCAAGCTACTCAAATCAGAGAGGGCTTCATTGATTTGCATGAAGCCACTCAACAAGCAGCTGATCGGCTGTCAACACCAGCAGCCTGTCTTTAAAATCCTGTAAAATTAAAGAAAAATCATCTTGAGCAGCACTAACAACCTGACCAGACTACATCGGAACATTGGGAGAAGATCTACAGAGAGTTTGACTGTGTTGTGCCAATATTTTTTTTATTTTATTTCTGTATAAGGGTTTTCCTGCCTCAGCTTCTGAAGGCAATTTGAAACTACAGGATGATGTCTCATATTACAGCCATTCTTTGACCTAAACTAGCAAGTCTCTAAACATATGAACATATGAAATTAGCCAGCAGATAAAGGCTGATAGGTCTATCAAGTCTGCTCAATTATGCAGCTAGCTGTCCTACTTGGCAGCTGTCCCTCCCTCCCTTCACCACTTCCTTTCACCCCCCCCTTACCCTGTCCCATCCCCTTTTGAAGCAGTTCACCATTGTGCAGTCCACCACATCCTCTGGCAGCGTGTTCCGCTTGGCCACTACCCTCTCTGTAAAAAAGTGTGTTCTCATCTCCCTCCTGAACCTACCCCCCTCCAATATCAAAGCATGGCCCCTAGCATTCCTCCATTCCCTCACTTTGAACAGCCTCTCTGTCCCAGCCCTGTTTATGCCCTTCAGGGACGTGAAGGTTTCTATCATATCCCCCCTGTCCCTCCTCTCTTCCAGCGAGTACATGTTCAGTTCCCTCAATCTGCTCTCATGAGGTAAGTCCCCCAGACCATGGATTATTTTTGTTGCCCTGTGTTGTACCCCCTCCAGTAATGTAATGTCTTTTTTCAGGTACGGGCACCAGTATTGCATGCAGTATTCCAGGTGCGGCCTAACCAGCAATCTATACAAGGGCAGAATAACCTTTTTCAGGTACATCAGGGAGAAAAGGAAATGTAAGGAACTGAATAACCTTTCCCCTCATTGAGGATATCCCCCTGGCAATACAACCCAGCAATTTATTGGCTTTCACAGCCACTTTCCTACATTGAACCAAGTTGTTCATTGATCCCATTATGAGGACCCCCACCCAGATCCTTTTCTTCCTCTGTCATTGCAAGCTGAACCCTTGGTAGCTCTTTTTTTAGATTTTTTGCCCCAAAATGCAGCACCTTGCACTTTTTCACATTGAACCCCAACTGCCATGTGTCCAACCAGGCCTCAAGCTTTGCCAGATCCTCTTGCAACCCTTTTCACCCCCCCATATCATCCACAACCACTCCTATGTTGGTGTCATCTGCAAACAGACTAATCTTGCTCCTGATACCCACTGAAATGTCTGCAATGAGTGTTCCAAATAACATCAGTCCCAGCACTGAGCCCTGTGACACTCCGCTAGTCACCATCCTTGGAGATGAGATCTCCCCATCCAACACCACTCTCTGCTACCTACCACTTAGCCAGTTTCTCACCCATCCCACCATCTTAGCACCCGCCCCTGTGCCTTCTAGCTTACTTCCAAGCCTCCCATGCAGCACCAAGTTGAATGCCTTGCTGAAGTCCAGATACAGGACATCCACTGCATGGCCCCCATCCAGCTGTCTAGTTAACCAGTCGTAATACTCCACCAGGTTGGTCTGACAGGATCTGCCAGTGACAAAGCCATGTTGTCTGCTGTCCTGCATCCCATTGGCCCCCAGAAGAGCCACCAGCCTCTCCTTCAGGATCATCTCCATCAGCTTCCCCACGATGGACATGAGGCTCACTGGCCTATAGTTCCCTGGTTCATCCTTGGGGCCACTCTTGTGGAGGAGTACCACATGAGCCATCTTCCAATCCTGAGGTACACAACCCAGTTCCAAAGAGGCACTGAATAGGTCTGCCAAGGGCCCTGCTAGAACCCCTGCTAGTTCCTTCAGTACCCTGGGGTGGATGCCATGTGGCCCTGGTGCCTTGTCTACCCTCAGAGCCCTTAAGCCCTCCAACAACCTACTTTCCATTATAGCCCCATCTGTCACCCCCCTGTTCCTGACCTCCTGCCCCCCTTTTTCTCTAGTAAATCCCACTTCCTTCTTCATCCTCACGATCAGTTCCTTACATTTCCTTTTCTCCCTGATGTACCTGAAAAAGCCCTTCTCCCCATTCTCAATGCCTTATGCCAGCCTGAGCTCCTTAGATGCTTTAGCTGCTCTCATTGCCCTTGTCACCTCCCTTGCTTCCTTCAGGTACTCTCCCTGTCTTCCTCCCTCCCTGTTTTTTGTATCTCCTAAAGGCAACCCTTTTCCTCTTCACATTTTCCATGATATGCCCACTCATCCAACTTGTTTTTTTCACCCTAGCCTTCTTACTCCGCACCCTGCTACAGGATTTGATTGCTTCTCCTAACCCCTTCTTTATGAGCTCCCATCTCTGGTTCATGTCCATCTCAGGTTGAATTCTGGCCAGGTACCCCCTTACTATTTCCCCCATCCTTGCGAAGTTGGCCCTTCTGAAGTCCAGTACTTTCATATTAGATACTACTCCCTCCTTGCCCATATCCAGCGTGAACCATACTGACTGGTGGTCCCTCCCCGCCAGTGGTTCTTCCACTCCCAGATCCCTCACATATTCCCCATTCATCACCACTAGGTCAAGGGTGCTCCCCCCAGCTGGTTCACCTACCATTTGTATCAGGAAGCTGTCCTGGAATGAGTCCAGCAGTATCTGTTCCTATCTATTGTTGGTGGCTTTGGTACCCCAATCTACTCCTGGCAGGTTGAAGTCCCCCACAACCAGTGCACTCCCTTTTTCACATGTCCTCCTGATCTGTTCCACTAGTTTCCTGTCCAATTCCTCTGACTGAGAGGGCAATCTATACACCACACCCAATCAGAGAGTCCTATTCCTGGTATCCTGGATTAACAACCATATTTACTCCATACTGCCCTCCTTCCCTTCCTCCCTTACACACTTCAGTCCTTTCCTCACATGTAGCACCACCCCCTCCCATTTGCCCCATCCTGCAGAATATCCTGTACCCCTGGTATTGCCATGTCCAGTCACGGTACTGGGTGGCCCATGTTTCAGTGATGGCAGCCGTGTCCACCCCACCATGAGGTCTGCAGCTCCGTCATTGTATTCCCCAGTTTTCTAGCATGTAAGGTGACCACCCTCCATCCCCTTCTGTCTCCCCCCGCCCACTCTTTCTATTTTCCCCCTTCGTACATTCACCTATTCCCTTGCCCATGTTTCAGGGGGTCAGCTCATGTGGCTTCCCCTCTTGTGGCCTCTGTGTGCTCCCTCTCTTCCTGCCACTCCCCTCACTCCTAGTTTAAATTCCCAGCTACCTCAATGTACTCTCCAATCCTCTTTTTCAGCATATAAAGAAGATTTATCCTTTGCCTGCCCCTCTGGTTGCTAGTAGTATGGAATGCAGTCTCCTTACTGTGGCAGCTTTTACATACAGGGAAAAAAATAATAGTATATCTCTGTTTCTCTCCACCAGCAAGTGTATATTGCAAACAAAGTTAACCTAGACAAAGACATATATTCATTCTAAACTTTTTGTGTCCATCTTTATGAATGAAATTGGAAAGGCGAACCCACACTTATAGAACTGCGTTTATAATGATGTCACCAACTTTTGCAATCCTCCCCTGCCCCTCCCCCTTATTTCCTTTCTCACATCCCTTCTCCCATAACACTTATGTTCCCCTCCCCATACCCTAGCCCTCCATACCCCTTCCCTGTATGCTACACTGCACTATAATGTATTTGTGTGAATCTGTGTTGCTTTAAATGGAAGCACATACGTGCAGATCTTGCTCTTTCTCTCTCATCACCCAGACCTTCCTTTTTTTTTAAAGTAAGTGTTTTTCAAATGATTGTAAAAGCAAATAAATTGTCAGCAACATGGCATGGAGTATTAGCAGTTTGGTGTAGCGTGCGTTTATTGGTTTTAAAATTTCCCCAAATGATATGCCTTTTGTATGTGTTTGTGTGGGGGCCAGTCATGTATTTTTTTATGATAAGAAAATAAACTGTATAACAGTGGCTGCACAGTCACATACACAACAAGCCTGCATTGCCAGCAGGGTTCTGACTACACTTGAGGTTGGTGACAACACAAGCTTGGTTTGTATAGCTGGCCATCCACTATCCTCTATACACAAAGTAATAAATTATGACATCATTCTTGGCTAATCAGGATTGTTGATTTCTAAACATTTCAAGTACTATTTTTCCCACAAAACATCTCATGCAAACAGTTTCAAAGCTACCGTTCTAAGATCAGATAGCGTAGTCCATTTCATCACACGGGTTTCTTTAATTTAACACAAAATCTAACAGTTGTTTTTAAGAGAGCAGGTTTCTATTTTGCAAACTTTCACTCCTCCCTCAACATAAATAGCACCTTACCAGGCATTTAATCCATGCAACCATAAAGTTAATTTTGGGCTTGCTATATTTATTGAAATTACACTCATAAAAACCCTCCGTGGAGCAGGTAGACAAAACACTCCTACTTCGTTATGTTTATGTGGAGCCACGCCCCCATGCTAGCACATTTTGTAATGTCAGTACAAGAATGGCACGAGGTTGCACTCCTTAAACTGTAATGGGGCCTGTTTTCACAAGCATTGTTTTATAATGTTAAGTGACGATATTGAGAAAGTAAGGACACCGCTCAACTAACAAAGTCCTTGTTAGTTAAGTAGTGGCCTTCCTTTCTCAGTGTCAGCTCTTAACAGTATAAAAAATGCTTGAGAAAACCAGCCCCATTATAGTCTATGGAATGTGCACCTGCGCCATTCTTGTACTAACATCACAAAATGTGCTAGTGTGGGGGGGGGTGTGACTCTGCATAAGGAAGTAGGAGCATTTTGTCTACCCACTCCATAGTGGTTTTTATGTTGGCGCGCTTGCAGAGCCAGCATCTTGTGGCAGTGCAGCTTTGGAGGCGTAGTCGCTGTTGGGCAAATGCAGGGCATGCACCAGTAGGTGCATCCCTCATTCCCCAATCAGCCTGCATGCCGGCACCACACCATGCATACATAATGTGGCAAGCACATCTAAGAAAAGATCCGCTGCAATCTGAGCAAAGCTCGTCAGATGCAGCGGACCTTCCCTGGACATGCTCACCCGACATTATGAGGCATGGCGGCACAGTGGTGTAAAACTGCCAACCGGGTGCCCCAATCCCCCTGTCAGTTAACCCTGCCCTCTGTACTGCTGACAGGGGAGCCCACTCCCCGTTGGCATAAATTGCCTTCCTCCCCATTGTTAAATGCCGAGGGGGTGTCCAATCACCCCCGGCTCAGCGCTCCCTCTGCTTTCTTTGTGTGCCGATGGGGGTGCCCAATCCCCGTCAGCATAAATTCCCCCCCGTTGTGTGCCAACGAGGGTGCCCAATCCCGCATTGGCTATAGACCCTCCCAAACAGGTGGCATGCTGGGAGCCCACTTCAGCATGCCAATTCCCCTAAAACAAAAAAACTGTCCAGCAATGTTTTTTTTTTTTACCTATAAAATGAAAACGGTCTCCCTGCCCCTCACCCGCACCCACCCTCTGTGTACCCTGCCTCCCCACACACACCCTCACCCCATACTGACCTCCAGAGTTCGGCTCGATGATCTTCAGTGGACTGGGAACACGTCTGCACTCTTCAAAACCAAGATCGTGAACTGAGGAAATGCCGGTAAGCTGTATAATGTAATAAATAGGGTTTTTTCAACTTTGATGCATATTTCAGGCATTTTTTGGGAATTTTGGCCCTGAATTTTCAACATGGGGTTTTTGGGACCCCACCTCATGAATTCTGTCACTGTCATTTTGTTAATCAGGCCGGAAAGATGATTTTGCAGTCACTGTGTGGAATCACCTTTCAGGACTGAGTAATGAAATGACAGTACCACTGTTCATGAGGGGGGCTCTCAAAAAGTCTATGTTGCAAATTTGGTGGGGAAAATCCAAAAAAATGACTGTTTTATGAGCTTATGCTATGCAGAAAGTTGCTACGCACGCTCATAAGTTCACGAATTCACAATATTTTCATGCCAGATTCTCAAGATTGGCATTTTACCACACCTTCTTGTGAACTGTATAGCTGTCATTTTTCACATCCTGGCCGAAATATGTTTTCGCACTTCCGGCGCAGAATAGCATAGTCACTGCACAAAATCAGTGTTCGGGACACATTATGAAAATGACAGTGACATTGTTCATGAGCAGAGGTCCTAAAATGCCTGTGTTGAAAATTTGATGACAATACTCCATAAAATGACTGTGTTACGAGCATGCGTTGCGCAGTTTGCACGCTCGCGCGTAAGTTCATAAACTTATAATATTTTCACTCCAGATTTTCAACAGTGCCATTGCTTTGCACCTCCTAATGAACAATACAGCTGTCATTTTTTCACATCCTGACCAAAATCTGTTTTCGCAGTTCCAGCGTAGAATAGCGCGGTCGCCGTGGAAAGTCCGTGTTTGAGACACATTATGAAAATGAAAGTGATACTGTTCATTAGCAGATGTCCTAAAATGCATATGTTGAAAATTTGGGGACAAAAGTCAATAAAATGAGTGTTTTACGAGCATGCATTGCGCAGTTTGCATGCATGCTCGTGACTTTGTGAATTTGTAATAGTTTCACTCCAGCTGTTCCTCATTGGTATTTTTCCATACCGCCTTATGAACAGTACAGCTAGGCTGAAATGTGTTTTTTGCATGTCCAGGGCAGAATTGCACGGTCACTGTGCAAAATCAGTTTTCGGAACAGTTTGAGGAAATGACGGTGACACTATTTATGAGCAGAGGTCCTAAAATGCCTATGTTGAAAATTTGGTGCCGAAAGTCCCTAAAATAACTGTGTTGCAAACGTGCATTGTGCAGTTTCCACGGACGCTTGTAACTTCGTCAATCTGCAATACTTTCATGCCACATTTTCACCACTGGCATTTGTGCACACCTCCTTATCAACAGTCCAGCTGCCATTTTTCACAGCCTGCCTAAAACGCGCTTTCGCAGCTGTGGCACACAATGGTGTGCTCGCTGTGCAAAATCACCTTTTGGGACACATTAACAAAATCACAGCACTATGTGTCTCTAGCTCCGCCACTGCCACTGCCAATGCCAGCACGACAACATTCGGAATTGACAAGTGCTTGTTTAAGAGTGCAATTTCTATAAAAATAGTGAGCCAAAAATTAACTTTATGGTTGCATGGATTAAGTGCCTGGTAAGGTGCCGTTTATGTTTCGGGTGAGTAAAAGTTTATAGAATAGAAACCTGCTCTTTAAATTCAAGTTGTATTTCTTAACAGAAATCTTCAACTGGATTTATTTATTTTTTTTTTGATATTTCTATTTTTCTCCCTCCACTGAGCCGAACCCTCGGGAGCACCCATGAAGCCCAGCCCCTGCCAGCACCCCTCATTCCCCCAGTCCCGTCATTATGCTGCAGAATACCCCCCGGGCAGGGTCGGGTCCGGGAACCCCCGAATCTTGGGTACTTATCTGGTCCTGGGTTCGTGGGTGGGTGCTGGCACATTAGGGCCCTTGGCTTGGTGCTCCTTCATCGAGGCTCCGTGGAGGTATTTTTCCTCCCATGTTCCCCCATGGGACGTTACGTGCCTAAGCGTCAGGGCATCCTCTGGCGTCCGCAACATCCCCCCCTCCTTCCGCGAAGGAGCAGCCTCTGGGGTTGATTGGCTGCCGGCTTCCGCCTGTGGCCAATCATACCCCCTGAGACTTGGCTTGCCATCGCTCACCCCAGTCTCCACCAGGGGTTGCCGCTTGCCAGTGTAGAGATCCCTCCCTCCCACCCGGAGAAGGCGAGAGCTGTCTCCGGGCGCTCCAGCCTGTCTCCCCGGCCAGCCCGATATTGAAGACTAGCCACTCCCGAACCCAGGTCGCCGGCGTGGCGCGAGGTGTGGCGTCCAGCGCCTCAACCCTCAGCGCCACCAGGCCGGCCTTCAACTGGATTTATATTTATGTGTACAGTTTCCATGTGTCTTGTGGCTACAAGAGTTTCTGCTCAAATCCTTTGTGTCCCAGAACTGCTCAGCTTCACTTTGCTATTCTGTCACCCAAAGAACTCAAGAATGCACTCTTATAACCATAAGAGAAACAATAACTGTACATGCAAGCATATACCAAATTCTATTCTATACTATTATTCTAAACTAAACCTGAAATTGCGTGTAGCATTTTGGGACCCCACCACCTAAGTGGCTCAGTATCTTGAAAGCTACTTCACTCCAAGGGTGTTCTTATTATTTTTTTTCAACTTATTTTTGTCACCCCCCCAATCCGGAACTCTCTCTGGCCACTCCACTCGCCAATGCCGCACTACTGCCCACTGTGATCCCTGCCTTCTTCAAGGACATTACTTTCCCCTCAGACTCCAGAGGGAGAAGGGCCCAAGGAGACCGAAGGGGTAGAGGCAGGGAACCAGTGTTGGGCATGTGGCAGCTCGGCACTGGGAGGACCATCGCCTATCCAGCGTGGAGGTTTTGTTTTCATTGTTTTTCCCCGTGAGCTTCCTCCTTCCCCCTGAGCATGGAGTGCCATGATGCCATGGTGCACAGCAACCCTGCCGGCATCTGCCACACTCACCCACACACTGGTCCTGCATCATGCAGTGCCCCCGATCTCCACTGGGGGTCACTGGGACACCGGACAACCCCACTACCCTCCCCTCAGGAGAGGAGAGCAGCCCATCGGATGCTCAATCCTCTCCCTCCCCCTGCTGACCTCCAGCACCTGAGCTCGCTCCCGAACCTGGGTCACCGGTGTGGCATGAGGTGTGGCTTCCAGTGCCTCGACCCTCAGTGCCACCAGGCCGGCTGGATGTTCTTATTATTAAAGCAGGCAGGGGACCACACTCCAAGAGTAACATCAATTTGTAGGTTAAAAAAAATGGATTAGATGAGTACTTTAAATTGTAGGAATATTTTATGTTATAGCCACACAGAGAGCACTGCACTTACCTGCTGCTTCAGACTTAAACTTGGTTCTTCATCAGGATGCCCCCTGATGAAGAACATACCAGGTTTATGTCTGAAGCGCTAGTTAAATACAGCATGATCTGTGGGGCTATAACTCAATAAAATGTTCCTGTAATTAGAGATACTGATCCAGCCTGGATTTTTTTTACCTCTACAGATTGGTGTTACTCCTGGACTGCAGTCTCACGCCTGTTGCTCCTCTTGATTTGTTGAATCGGTACAAATACTGTACACTGTCAGCTGCAGCAGAATGTTTGAGTAGTTTTCACTCAGCCTCACCTCTCTGCAGCAGCTGTGTTGGCTCTGATCAGAGTTTGTTTAAATAACGTAGACATAAAAATATTGTGTGCCAGAACACTTCATTTATACTAAAGTAAGTCTTTCCATGCACTTTTTTTGGAGGGAGAAGGCTTGATTTTCATTATTTTGTGTGACATGGCTAATTTTTGCCGATTTGACCTGTATTCAAAAGTAAGGACCGCGCCTCAATTCAGATGTGATCCATAGAAACATAGAATTTGACGGCAGATAAGGACCGCTTGGCCCACTTAGTCTGCCCATTTTCCTACCTAACAGATAAGCTGCAGATCCTAGTTAACCAACAGCTTACTTCCTCCTACCCCCACTAGGACTGCCTTATGTCTGTCCCATGCATTCTTGAATTCCCCCCGTGTTCTTGACTCCACGACCTCCTCAGGGAGGATGTTCCACGCATCCACAACCCTCTCTGTGAAAAAATACTTCCTCACATTACCTCTGAGCTTCCCCCCTCTATGTTCAAATTGTGCCCCTTGTTCTTGCACATCTCTTTTTCTGAAAGATGCCACCCTCTTGGACTTTGTTAATTCCCTTGAGGTACTTGAAAGTTTCTATCATGTCCTCTCTCCCTCCTTTCCTCAAGGGTATACATATTAAGCTCCTTTAGTCTTTCATCGTATGTCTTCTGGTGCAGACCCTGCACCATTTTGGTTGTCCTCCTCTGGACAGCCTCCACTCTGTCTATGTCTTTGTGGAGATGGGGTCTCCAGAACTGCACACAGTACTCCAGATGGGGTCTCACCAACTGTCTGTATAGAGGGATAACAACTTCTTGTTTTCTACTATTGATGCCTCTCCCTATGCATCCCAGTATCCCCCCAGCCTTCCTTACTGCCTTCTCACATTGCTTGTCCACCTTTAGGTCATCTGATATAATTACCTCCAGGTCCCTTTCCATTTTTACTGTTGTCAGTATCTCACCCCCCATTGTGTACTCTTCCCCTGGATTTTTGTTTCCCAGGTACACTACCTTGCACTTCTTTGCATTGAATCTGAGCTGCCATACATTTGACCATTCCTCCAACCTTGCCAAGTCCCTACTCATCCTCTCCACTCCATCTGGTGTATCAACCCTGTTGCAGATCTTTGTGTTGTCTGCAAAGAGACATACTTTTCCTTCTAGTCCCTCTGCAATGTCACTTATAAAGACATTAAAGAGGACCAGTCCCAGTACTGAACCCTGCAGTACCCCACTAGTAAACCTCCTTTCTTCACTGCAGACTCCATTTACTACTACCCTTTGCGTCCTGTTGTCTAGCCAATTTTTTATCCAGGCTACCACCTTGGGACCCACTCCAAGGCTGGCTAACTTGTGTATTAATCTTTTGTGTGGGACTGTATCAAGTGCCTTGCTAAAATCTAGGTAAGCCATGTCCACAGCCCTTCCCTGGTCCACTACTTTGGTCACCCAGTCAAAGAAATCTATTAGATTCATCTGACACAACCTTCCCTTCATGAATCCATGCTGCCTTGGGTCCTGTGCCCCACTGGCCTCTAGGTACTCAACAGTTCTTTCCTTTAGAAGTGATTCCATCATTTTCCCTACCAGAGGGAGAGGTATGCTTTGAAGCTTCAGTCAGAGATGATGTTAGCCTTTTCCTATCAGAATGGAATTCCCTAGAGCTACCTTTCCATAATCTAAAGTCTCTTCTGTCTTTTGTGCTAATTTAGCAGTGGTACTGAGAGGATGTTGGCTAAAATGCACTACTAAACAACCATGAAAGAAAAATAAATAAATGACTCAGATAATTGCTGGGAATGTGTACTATAATCCTGTGATATAGAATATCCATGTCCTTAGAGTGCTGAAGGGTTTGACTCCCACCAGTGCCATGTGCTCAGTTACATTAATAAATATGTACTTGTCTCACCCTTTAGTTGCACACAGCTGGGGATCAGGAAACTTGTCTAACAGAAAATATATTTCTTTTATTTAGGCTTTGATCAGCACATTATTATAAAAAGAAAACAATTACATATATACTGAAGTACATTCCATTACTTGTAGTTGATATGGTCTTGTAATTTATCGTGGCTGGACATCATACTTGCACATACTCAGTCACAATATACAGATATTACCTGTAATAGTCTGAAACATAAATTGATGTATAAACAGAGTGAGAAAATGTAAAGTAGATTTAGTAATTATGTGCCTATGGAAAGTGGGGAGTACATGCGCATTTAAGCTGCTGAGTTATGAAGACATTAAACCCAGACTCTGTATGGACAGACTGACGATACACAGACAGGGTCACTGTGTGGGTATGGAGCAAAAATCAGGATACCCATACAATTTACAACCAGATGCAATAAGACCATGCCCCCTAATAGAGTTCTTTACTGTTTCATAAGTCTAGTAAAAATCTTCTCCACTGCCCCCACAATAAGCCATAAATGAAAAGTGACATCTGACAGTTCACTGGCAAAGGCGACACATGCTCACCAAACAATTAGACATGGAAACAAAAGCAAATCTGCTTTATCATGTTACATTCCCATGCCCTCCCAGGTGGTTCAGCTTTTGCAAAACAGTTACTAAAATCCGATTGTGCAAGGAAAAACATAAGTTAATGTTTGCAGACACTTCCCATCACACCACAAATAGTAGTGTATGAATAAGAATAAGAACAAGCATTTGTCAATGCCGAATGTTGTCACGCTGACATTGGCAGTGGGAGTGGCATAGCTAGAGATGCATAGTGCTGTGATTTTATGACTGTGTCTCAAAAGGTGATTTTGCACAGCGAGCACGCTGTGCACCACAGCTGCGGAAACACGTTTTGGGCAGACTGTGAAAAATGGCAGCTGAACTGTTGATAAGGAGATGTGCACAAATGCCAGTGGCGAAAATGTGGCATGAAAATATTGCAGATTGATGAAGTTACAAGGGTGCGTGGAAACTGCACAATGCACGCTTGCGACACAGTCATTGTAGGGAGTTTCGGCACCAAATTTTCAGCATAGGCATTTTAGGATCTCTGCTCATGAATAGTGTCACTCATTTCCTCAAACTGTTCCAAAAACTGATTTCGCACAACGGCTGTGCAATTCTGTGCCGGGTGTGCGAAAACACATTTCGGGCAGCTGTAGTGTTCATAAGGAGGTATGGAAAAATGCCAATGATGAACAGCTGGAGTGAAAGTATTACAAATTCACAAAGTCATGAGCGTGCGTGCAAACTGCGCAATGCACGCTCATGAAACACTCATTTTATTGGCTTTTGTTCCCAAATTTTCAACATAGGCATTTTAGGGCATCTGCTAATGAACAGTGTCACTGTCATTTTCATCATGTGTCTCGAACACGGACTTTCCACAGCGACCATGCTGTTCTGTGCCGGAACTGCGAAAACAGATTTTGGTCAGGATGCGAAAAATGACAGCTGTACTGTTCATTAGGAGGTGCAGAACAATGGCACTGTAGAAAATCTGGAGGAGAGTATTAGAAGCTTGGCGAATGTATGAGCATGTTATAAATTCGCTGCGCAACGCATAATTGTAATACAGTCATTTTAAGGAGTATTGTCACCACCAAATTTTAAAACGGCATTTTAGGACCACTGCTCATGAACAGTATCACTGTCATTTTCATATGTGTCCCGAACACTGATTTCGCACAGCGAACGCGCTATTCTGCACCGAAAGTGCGAAAACACATTTTGGCAAGGATGTAAAAATGACAGCTGTACAGTTCACAAGAAGATGTAGTAAAATGCCAAATTTGGAATCTGGCGTGAAAAATATTGCAAATGCGCTAAGTTACGAACGTGCATTGCACAGTTGCTATGCACCTCGTAAAACAGTCATTTTATGGAGTATTGTCACCAAATTTTCAACACAGGCATTTTAGGATCTCTGCTCATGAATAGTGTCACTGTCATTTTCGTTATGTGTCCTGAACACTGATTTTGCACCACGAACGCACTATTCTGCGCCGAAGTGCGAAAACACATTTTGGCCAGGATGTGAAAAATGACAGCTGTACGATTCACAAGAAGGTGTGGTAAAATGCCAATGTTGAGAATCTGGCATGAAAATATTGTGAATTCGCTAACTTACGAGTGTATGTTGTGCAGTTGCTACGCACGCTCGTAAAACAGTCATATTTTGGATTTTTCCCACCAAATTTGCAACATAGGGTTTTTGAGAGCACTCCTCATGATCAGTGGCACTGTCATTTCCTTATGTGGTCCCAAAAGGTGATTCCACGCAGTGACTGCGAAATCACCTTTCGGGACTGAATAACGGCATGACAGTGCAAGAATTCATGAGACGGGGTCTCAAAAACCCCATGTTGGAAAATTTGGGGCCAAATTTGATGCCTGAGATATGTACTAAAGTTGAAAAAACCCTGTCTATCCCATTATATAGCTTACCGGTATTTCCTCAGTTCGCGGTTGGCTTTGAAGAGTGCAGATGTGTTCCCGGTCCACCGATGATTGTCGCGCCGAGCTCTGGAGGTAAGTATGGGGTGAGGGTGTGGGGAGGCAGGGTGCACAGTGGGTGGGTGGGTGCGGGTGGGGGAGGGGCACGGAGACCACGAGGGACCGTTTTCCTTTGCAGGTTCAAAAGGAAAAAAACAAAACATCGCCGGGACAGTTTTTTTTTCCAGGGATTTGGCATGCTGGGGTGGGCTCCCAGTGTGCCACCTAACTTGTTTGGGGTGTCTGTAGCCGGCGGGATTGGGCACCTCGTTGGCAAACAACACAGGGGCAGAATTTATGCTGATGGGGATTGGGCACCCCCATCGGCACACAAAGAGGCGCAGGGAAGCTGAGGGGAGATTGGGCACCTCCCTCAGCATTAAACAATTAGGAGATTATTTCTGCCGACGGGGTGGGCTCCCTGTCGGCACCTAAGAAAGGGCGGGGGTAAGGCCAAGGGGATTGGGCACCTCAGCATTAAACAATTGGGGGTGCTTTGTGCCAACGAGGTGGGCTCCCCGTCGACACATTCACAGGGGCAGGGGCAGCTGACAGGGCATTGGGCACCCCGAGTTGGCAGTTCTATGGCCAGTGTCCCGCCATGTACATAATGGTGGCGAGCACAGCAAGAAAAGGACCGCTGCGTCTGACGAGCTTTGCTCGGATTGCAGCTGACCTTTTCTTAGATGTGCTCACCACATTATGTATGCATGGTGTGATGCCGGCATGCAGGTCTGATTGGAATGCGGGACGCACCTACTGGTGAGCCCTCAGACATTTAACAGCCTCTGCGCCTCTAAAGCTGCACTGTCCCACGATGTTGGCTATGCAAGCGCACCAACATAAAAAGGAAATGGCCTTGAATTTCTACTTATGTAAAGTGTGAATCAATATGAGGGATGGGTTTCCAATGCTAGTTTAATAAGATTGCAAACCATACTGTATCTGAAACAATAGAAGTTACAGTTCAAAGTTCTTTTGTGTAATAAGGTTTCTTGCGTTAATAATTTTAAAAAAAATTAATAAAATAGTCCCAATAGGTTTTTGGCACTATTGTGAACGTAAACAATTACACCCCATTTAGAGATCTAATTAGAAATCCTATTTGTTCTTTCCCACCTTTTTCCTGATTAATAATCTTAAATATACACATACACACACACACACAAAACTGTTGTTGCTTTTTTTAAAACATATCTTTTTATAGCATTTGGCTTTAGATGGTGAAAGATTCAGTGTTTTTTGTTGTATTAGAAAATGGTCTTGAAAAATAAAGCTTGCTGATTGGCTAAAAGTCATAATCAGCCATGCATTTATTTTTCAACACCGCCCAGCAATAAAAAAGTGCCAATCTGGGGTGCCCCATTACTTGAGGTGTCTTTGGGCCACCTAAATTGTCAAACTGGCTAGCCTCTATTTTATTTTCTTGCTTAGCGAGACAGTTGGCGAGCGAGGTGGTGACCAGTCAAGCCCCCCTCATCTGTTTCACTTCTACTAGCCAAAAAAAGAATTTGGGAAACAAAAAAGGAAGCTGACAATCCAATTGGCTTTTGGTGGCAGTCCACAATGCAGCTTTTAAAATGGCAGCTCGTGCCTCTACTTAGTAGTTTAATTCCACCAAGTGCTGCTTGCCCGTGCTGCCTGCCGTATACCGTCTCTCTCCCATAGGTATAGCCAACTACCAGAAACTTTCACATCTTGAAAGAAACAAAAAGTACCTCTTTAAGTTCATATGATGACTTCTGTGTCCTTGATTTCGTGTAAAATGATACTGTGCCTTTCCCGCTCCACAGTTCAGCCACTTGCTCCCCGCTGACAATCCAGGCAACCAAAACCATTTTATCCCGTAATGCAGAGAGGAAACCCACAGGGGAGGGAGGAAGAGATAAAAAGTTTAAATGAGCAATGTGTAGTAGTATAAAAAAGTGTCACTCCAATACAGTATAAAGATAGATATCACAAACATGAAGGAATTAAAAAAAAAAAAAAAGCATTGACGTGCTCCCTGCCAAACGTACCTACTCGGGAGTTATTGGAGGGGAGGACACATAAGGGAAAGTTAAAGAAAAATAGAAACAACATGTAAAAAAGTGCTGCATAACTAAGGGGAGAGAGGGGTGCTGAAACTGCATACAACCAGCTTTTTTTAATCTACAGTGTGTCCACTAGGACAAACCTCCTTAGCTCAACTTTGTGGAAAAAAGTGATGATGCAGGCGGAGGAACTATTTTATCACAAAACCTACTTTAAATTAATTTTTTATTAACACTTTTTTTCAACTTTTTTTTTTTTATATACACAGCCCATTTTCTAAGTGCAATAATACCCTCCAGGGTGGGCTTTATTGGGAAATACTGGACCTTCCAGGGGCTATAAGGCCCTCCGCCTGCAGCGTCGGGCCTCATTATGCCCCTGGGTGGTCCGCTATTTGCCAATAAAGCCCACCCTATTGGGAATTATTGCTTACAGAGACAATGGGAGAGAGACAGAGTGATGCTTGTATCCCTTTTTGTGACAGAATGCTGTTCAGAAGTGCCATGACAAAAACTGCCAATTGGGTGCTCACCAGTCATTTACCTTGTATCTGCTAGAATGGAGTTCAGAATAAGCTTTTTTTTATTTAAAACCACTGACTCAACAATTGTTTAGTCTCCACTGGAGCAGAGTTCGTTGAAAGCAGCAGTCAACAATTTTTGTCTCTGCTACAACGGAGTTCCAATCAATAAGGGCTGATACCATGGAGTTCAGAAGAAGTTTTTTTTTTCTTTTTTCAAACCACAGACTCATTGGTTGTGTACTTACTGCTGGAATCGAGTTCATGGTTGACATGAAATTTGCCAAGTTAGCGGTATAAACCAGTGTGTCAGAAATAAATGTGGAATACCTCATTTAAAAAAAAAACAGTTTCAGCTACAAGTAATAAATATGGGACACGGAACGGAGGATGGGGGTGGGACAGCACACAGAGGGAGGGAGCAGGAGGGTTTTTCATTATATGGGGACATGGAACGGAAGGTGTGGGTGGGACAGCACACGGAGGGAGGGAGCAGGAGGGTTTTTCATTATATGGGGACATGGAATGGAGGGTGGGGGTGGGACAGCACACAGAGGGAGGGAGCAGGAGGGTTTTTCATTATATGGGGACACGGAACAGAGGGTGGGGGTAGGACAGCACACAGAGGGAGGGAGCAGGAGGGTTTTTCATTATATGGGGACACGGAACGGAGGGTGGGGTGGGACAGCACACAAAGGGAGGGAGCAGGAGGGTTTTTCATTATATGGGGACACGGAACGGAGGGTGGGGGTGGGACAGCACACAAAGGGAGGGAGCAGGAGGGTTTTTCTTCTACATATGGAGCACTGTTAAGAAAGGCTTCTGACGCTGAAAGCTGACCAGCTGTTGCTGAATGGCTTCATGCAGATCAAAGGTCCAAAGCCCTCTTTAATTGGAGCAGGTTCTGGTCCTTTAAAATACATAAAGTTTATGCCCAGCAAGCAGAGAGTGGTGTCTCGACCACACTGGGTGGTAATTTGTCTAGACTGCCAAGCCCCTGCTATTTTGAGCTGCAATGGGCTCAGCAGTGACCCCCCACACACGAAAATCCCCTTCCACTAAAAGCAAAACATTTGGTGAGCAGTTGCACATCAGATGTAAAAAGTGCAATGTCATGCGCGTAGGAAACATAAATCCTAGGTAGAGTTGGAGGAAGGGGGACGTAACTGTCAGTGTGACTGAGGAAGAAAGGGATCTAGAAGCGGTAATCTTGTACAACCTCAGAACAACATCATCATAATGTAACAAGTGCTGGTCAGAGCTAAAATGCCTACTAATGCATTAAACTTAGAGATACAAAATTAAAATGTGGGCAGGGTTTTGATTTATTTGTTATATTACTGTGATATTAAAATTCAAGACTTACATCACAATAATAGAAAAAAAAAAGAAAGCCTTTAAGGTCAAAATAATGTAGAAGCAGGTGCTGTTGGCTCTGGACATAGAATATACCCCCCCCCCCATATAGCCACACATGTGCACAGAGCACATATGCATGTACACGCACAAACACAGAAAGGGTGTACTGTGTGTTCAGAGCCAAGAGCACCTGATTCTACAGTGTATTTTTCCCAGGACAGATATGTTGAGATGCAATATGTCCTTTTCAGTGGGTTTCTGTTATGTGTTTTCACATTGTCTTTTCACTAGGACAAAGCATATGAGATGCAATTATGAATCTCATTTTCAGTGTGGTCCTGCCTGCTTTTAGCCATTTTTACAATGTATTTACCCTGGGAAGGCAAGGTGAGATGCAATATGTCATTCTCAGTGCAGTCGTTTTTCACCTTTTTTTTGGTTTGTTTGTTTCTGTTGACTGTAATGGAAATCCCTCTCACCAGGGATTTCCTGCCCATTGCCACCACGTGGTTTTTACCAACAGGAACCAGGAAACCTGTTTTTTACCTCCTCCTTTGCACAAGGCCGGGAAGGTCAACACAATAGAGTGCACCTTCAGAGACTGACTGCAAACAGTCCAGCAGAAACAGTAAAATTACCCTTTTAAATAAAGCAAGCAGTCAATGATTCTATAAAAATAGAAGCTTTACTAAAATACTACAAGTATTTATAACAGGATGTATTTCCTAGAAAACAAAAGGGCTGCACATTTACTAAGAAACAGAAAATCAAGCAAGTTAACAGATAGTTGGTGTACTTCAAAATTCTGAACTATCCTTATCTAGACTCCTTTACTTGCCCGTCAGCTAGTCTTTGTACAGCAGAGCTCTGGTCATGATGTTCCAGCCCAAGAGAGAGACGTGAATCTCATTTCTCTGTTATATTCTTTCTCTGATTGTGGGAGTTGATTTCTCTACTTTGAGTGACAGGCTACCCCTGCCTACCCCCAGATGGGTGGGTGTATGGAGGGAGGACCTCGTTCACCCAAATGTGCTCTGTCCACTGTGATTCTGCCTTGAAGATAGTCTGGATGTGTAGCCGCACACTACTTGTCTTTTAAGCTGGCTGAGGCATTCAGCCTGTCACTCTCCCATCTGCCTTACTGAATCTCTGACTTCAAGGATGTCTGAGGTGTTCACAGTTACACCTTCACATCTGCCAGGATGTGCACCCTGGATTAGCTCATGAGAAGGTTCCACAGAGCAGTCCTCAGTATTTCCCTTAAGAATTGTCTGGACCTTGTAAGCCATATTTTTTGTGTCCCCTTCGCAAATAGCAGAAGCTATGACAGAAGCATACTTACATTACAAAATACAGTAACAAAAGAAATTAGTACATTACTCTGGTCACATGTCCCTTGCATTGACTCTCTTTATCTCTCGGGTTTAGGTGAGGATGTACCCTGGTTTCAACTTCCTGGACTTCTCACCTGGCATTCCCCCCAAACCACCCAGTCTGGGAGGCCCTCAGCTTGCCCCCTGCTGCAGGGCTCCCCGAAGGGAGAGACTGAGATTTACCTGAGGCCCCAGCTGAGGCTTACACCTGGGGCAACATTCAGGAATGTGTCTAGTGGCGTCATGCTGCAGCTGGCCCATGGGCTTTCCAGCGTGTTTTCTCGTGGAAGAGTGGCAGTGTGATGATGCCTGAGACACATCCACATATGCTCCCATACTTGATGCATCAGTGTCTTCCATCACTTCCAGTCCCCGATCTAGCAGTCCCTTGGTGCTGTGCTCCTAGCAACCGCTAGGAATCAGCCAGACACCGGGCACCGATCCCCACCCTCCCCAGAGGAGAAGTGCTGTCTAATGGATACTCATCCTACCTCCCCTCAGCTGGCCCTTTGATGTCCCAGAATCAATCCTGAACCCATGTCACCAGCATTGCAAGCAATAGCACTACCGCTGTGCCATCAGACTGGTGTTTTTATCAATTGATACAATGTTTTTATCTACAATAGCCTGCTGGAGTTGCAGTAGCTCATTTTTCAGGAGTATCCTGTGTTTACCCATTTTTTTCAATGTATTTTTTCAGGATAGATCAACTGAGATGCAATATCTCACTTTGAATGGAGTCCTGCTTGAATACATTTTTGCAACATATTTACTCACAATAGGCAAGCGGAGATGCAATAGCTCATTTTCTCTGAGCTCCTGCTTTTACCCATTTTTACACTGTATTTACCCAGGATAGGTCAGCTGACATGCAATATCTTACTGGAGTCCTGCTTTTACACATTTTTACACTGTATGTATCCAAGATAGCACAACAGAGGTGCTACATCTCATTTTTAGTGTGGTCCAGATTGTAACCATTTTTACCATGTATCTAGCTGGGGTAGCCCAACTGAGACGTAATAACTTGTTTTCAGTGGGGGTCCCATTTTTAAAAAAACGTTTTCAGTATATTTACCTAGGACACACCTGCTGAGAAGCAATATGATTTTGCTATAGATTTAGCCAGGATAGTACCACCAGCAGACAGTATCTCATTTTTATTAGGGTCTTACTTTCCCCCATTTTTACATTGTTTATAGTCAGGATAGCCCAGCTCAGATGTAATATCTTGTTTTCAGTAGGGTGCTGATTTTAGCCTAGGGACAGAAGTAGCAACTATGCGCTGCCCTTCCTAGTCACAAACCACAACTGTGGGCCAAATTGGCCCTCTCTACTCCAGCCCTAGCTGTAGAAGCCTCTTCAGTGGGGGGAGGGCATCACTTTTACAGGCTGGGGATTTCATGAAAAGTTATATCCTGCCATAGCCAACATACTGGACAGGCAGGGATCCATTTTTTTTCCTTTTTCTTTTTACAGTAGTTCATAACTTTTTGGTTTTTTAATATTTTCTCATACATTTTTCTGTCAAGGTCATTTTTAGCCCCACCCTGATAGATACTGTCAGCATCAGCTTAAAATCCCCCCAAAATGGGTGTGTGTAGTGGATGCTGGTGTGTGCTGCAAACACCTATTTTGGAGGTGGGGGGATTTGAACATTGACACCCATAGTGTTCATCAGAGTGGGGCTAAAAAGGCCTAGACAGAAAAAAGTATGAAAAATATTGAATAACAAAAAAGTTATGACTTAAATACCCTCCACTGAAATGAACGAGCACCGTAATTGTGCTAATAATAGTTTGCGCTAAAAAGTCTGGGAGCACAGCCGCGCTGAAATTTGGTTGCGCGATAATATTGCGTTATACAGTACTTTTCATTCAGCACACACTTTCCATTCCTTTCCATGGGGATATTTCTTTAAATATTTTTTTGTTTGTTTTTTTTTTATATTTTCATCTTTATCTTCCTCCTTCTGACCTCCGGTGCCCCCTCCTTCTGTCCGCTCATGTCCCCCGGTACCTACCTTAGGGATCTGCCCCTAGAGTGCCCATCCTCCTCTCCTCACACAGTGGGGTCTGTCCTGTAGGTGGTCCGGGTGGACTTAGGGCGGACTTCATCTAGGGCTGCCGGAGGGGATTTTCCGTTTTTCTCCCCTTACGTCCCCACTCCTCTAGGACGTCTTGTGCTTGGGACGTATGTCCCGAGTGGTAGCGTGCTTATGCACGTGAACCCTCATGCACCACGACGTCCCCCCTCCCCGACTCCGACAGGCAAAGCCGCCTCCATCCCTTCACTGCTGGTGCTTCCACCGGCTACGGAAGGAATGCAGAGCGCACTGCGCTCATGGTAACCCACCCCTGAGGGAGGAGAGCATCCATTGGGACGCTCGATCCTCCCTCTCCCCACCGACCTCCGGCCACCTGAGTCAGTCCCCGAACCCGGGTCGCCGGCGCAGCGTGAGGTGTGGCGTCCAGTGCCTCAACCTCAGCGCCACTGGGCCGGCACTTTTGTTTGTTTTTTAACATTTTTACCTTCTTATTTCTGCTGAGATATGTTATAGGCCCACTCTGATGAACACTGTGGGTGTCAATGTTCAAATCCCCCCCCCCCAAAAAAATAGGTGTTTGCTGCACACACAAGCGTACTCCACAAACATCTATTTTGGGAGGGACTTGAAAGCTGACACCCATATAGTTCATCAGGGTGGAGCTATAAAAGATGTATACAGGAAAAAGTAGGTATAAAATATTAAAAACAAAAAAATTATCAACTAAAAAAGAACCCCATTGAAATGAAAGGCCCCATTGAAATGAATGGACTCTATTCATTTTAATGCATTCAGCTGTCAGAGAAGCAGCACTTCGAGGGACACTGAAGATTCAACATTGAGGGGTAAGAGGAATTGTTAAGAGGGACAGGAGCTGAGCACTACTGGATGGGGCAGGTGATAGGGTACACAGAGGGTAGGAAAGGGTGTTTTTTCATTTTAGACTTTGGGGGATGGGGATACTGAGACAGACTTTCTGGAGAAAGGCAGTAACATGTACAAGCAGGGGGATAGGCAGCCTGATCGCTGAACTTGGGGGTGGTGGTGGTGAATGTACAAAAATGGAGGGCGCATGCACCACTGAGCCCATATGCAAAAGCCACCTCTGGTTAATCAGTTGGTTACTATAGATCAGAGTAGTCTGAATATTAAGGGAAGATGTACTGTATAGTAAGTAGAGGAGAGAGAGAGAGAGAGAGAGAGAGAGAGACAGAATACAGAACTCGCAGTGTCAACTGAGATACTGAGAGGGGCAAAGGAGTTTCCCAGCGCTTGTTTATGCATTGTTGCCTTAGACAGAGATTAAGCCTTTGACGGTGGTGGAGGAGTGAGAGAAAGCACAATGATTCATGTGTATGATATGTGCTTCAACTCCACTAGATGGAGCATGGCGCAGCCATAATGTCATATGTATGGTACCCAACCCTTCCAGAGACCCCTTTTTCTCTCGCCTCCTCTGTCAGCAATACATCAACATAGCTCTGGCTATACATCCCAAAAAAGCAACAGAGGAGATGAACAGAATGCTGAGATGCATTTGTAAGGAGGTCAGCAGCAAGAGAAAAGAGGTAGTCTTGCTCCGGTACAGAACCCTGATGCAAGCACACCTGGTGTGCTGTGTACAGTTTAGGGGCCCTCATCTAAGGAAGAACATAAACAGGCTGTAGACAGTGCAGAGGAATGCAGCCAAGATGATACATTGTCAGCAAGCAGAAACTGCAGAGCCTCAACATCTATTTGCCAGAGACCAAATGACAAAGGGGGACCAGGATCAAAATGTTTAAATACATGCAGAGTATTAACAAAGTTGATTCAAACAAGCTGTCCGCCATCAGTAGCAAAACTAATACCAGGGGGAGATTAGAAACTGAAGGGAGGGTGGGTAGGTTTTAAAAAGATGTTATCAAATACTTTTTAGAGAGACAGTGGTAGAATAAACTATCCAAGACACTGGTCATTACAAAAACAGTGGAGGCTTTCAAGTGAGGGTGCAATAAACATAAAGGACTAGTCAAGAAAGCTGAGGATGTAGGGTGGGGTTGGGGGAATATGGTCATGATCCCATAGATGATGTGTACCACCTCATAGGGAAGACTGGATAGACCGTAAGGCCTTCTTCTGCCACATCTGTTTCCTACATTTCTGTTTCATTTTGACAGCTTCCTCTGAAACTCTTCCCTAAACTGGTCCCACTATAGCAGAAAAAATCTTGTCCCCCCTCACTACACAGCAGGAAACCATTGTTAGAAGACTGAGGAAAGGGTGTGAGGCCATGACAATCAGCGCAGACACACTTTGTATGTGTGCACTCTTGACATCAATTCACACAATGTCCCAGGGGATGGGAGCATATGGCCCTAGTTCTTCAGATGATGGACCCTGGTATATTCATTCCCCACATCCCCACCTGGAAAGCTGCCTGATGATACAGAAACATAGTGATTGATTCTCAAAGGGCAGCACAAGCTGTGCCAATGGCAGCTTGCACTGACTGCCTCTGCACCATGGACCCTGCTCCCAGTTGTCGATTGGGTAGGGTCCTGGCAGCAAAGTCCCACAGCGTGCAGCAACTGTGGCCATGCACCAAACAGACGGCACATCTGGCAGGTTTACCACAAGCTGTGGGGTGGTCAGGCAGCACACTTGGTAGAATGGAAATACTATGTAGGGTAATGCACATACACCAGTCACGTACGTGATTACATATGTAACCAACAGCACATAGTTATTATTGCTACTCCACATGACGGCAAAATGAATTGGACAATGTCGATGTGTACCTAACTATTGTTTAGACCTACAAAGACTATCCCATACATTGTGTACACTTTTTGATGCCACTAATGGACTACACTGTGAGTCACCGATAGGGTCCCTGGGACTACACTAATGGTTTATATCTAACTTTTCTAGGTGCATCTGGATGTGAAAACATCCCATTGTCTCCACAATATATGGTATTTGACAATCTGTGGCCAACACTATATTCTCTCATTGTACCTCCTTCATTTGTTAGGCAATAGTGTCAATCTGTCTATCTTCTCCACCTATTTTGTCTGTATTCTCAAGTACTTTTTCAATATATCCTCTTGTGCTAAGCCTTTCATTTAGTTTTTCCTTTTCCGTTATCATACTCTCCTGATAGTCATATTTCGTTGTACCCTCATGTACTGTCCATTTCTGTATATGTATATTTTGTATATGTTTATATGTTGAATGGGAACTTGATGAATGCAATACAGTATTTTTATATGTACAGTAGGGGCCAGATATTCAAAAGGGTTGTGCCATGCGCAATAGGGTTGCACTAGCGCAAGTCCGAAAATGCGCCATTCTGCGATATTCAGTGGGAGGCAGTTGTGCTACTGAAAACATGCTGAGCAACACCACAATGCAAATGAAGGCATGCGCAACTGAAGGGGGTGGAACCATGCATAAAGAGTGCAATGCGATATTGAAAGGCTTGTGCAATGTGCAACAGCGGATCAGCCGGAATGTGCGCCACGGCGGAAATGAGCCAAAATAAAAAGGCTCAAGGAAGAGGTGCAAGAACGCTACAGGGAAGCCACATGAGGCAGGGAGAGAGACAAGGCAAGAGGGACAAAGAGGGCAGGCCAGGGAGATCCCAGGACAAAATAGGGGCAAGGGAAGGTGTGTGGGGCCACATACTGCAGAGGCCAGTAGGTGTACCCGGTGCAGTGGAGGTAGCAGTCAAGACAGCAGGGGTAACAGAGCAACAACAGCCAGGGGGGGAACACAAGCCAGGGACATGGACAGTGCCAGCTTCCACATGGAAGTTATAATGAGGGGGGTGAGAAGGCATGCTGCAGGGGGACGTGGCCATGGAAGGGCCCGTCGGCGGTACGCCCCCAACAGGCAGTACCGTGCCTGCATCAGCTTTGAGCTGTACACGGATGTTGAGATTGTGGGCCGGTACCACCTGAACAGGGCAATACTGAGGCGGCTCTGTGAGCTGTGCAGTGATGTGATGCAGGCACCCTCACGACGGAGTCACGCTCTGTCAGTGGAGACAAAGGTAACAGCCTGCATGTGCCTGCTCGCCACTGGTACCTTCCAGAGGCCAACAGGGGACACCACAGGCATAACACAGTCGGCCACGTCACACATCCTCACCCAATTCCTCAGCGCACTGCTGCCACATGCTGTGGAGTACATCCATTTCCCCAGCAATGCGGCAGAGCATACAGCAAACATGCAGGAGTTCCACAGGGTAGCACGTATGCCTGGCGTGCTAGGGGCGATAGACTGCACCCATGTGACTATTCGCATGCCACCTGGCCCCAATGGGGCCGCATACCGAAACCGGAAGGGGTTCACCAGTGTCAACTGCCAGGTGGTGTGTGATGCCAGTGGGCGCATCATCAATGTGTGTGCCACACACCCTGGCGGAGCACATAATGCCTTCATATGGTACCAATCTGCACTGTGCCATCGATTCGAGAGTGGGGACATCCCCACAGGACATCTAGTGGGTGAGTATGCATGTAGGGGTTACAAAGTTGGGGCAAGGGTGGGAAAGGCACAGGTGCCATGGTAGTGGCACACAGGGCTATGGGCAATATGGACCTGAAAATGATACTTAACTACACTATCTCCACACAGGTGACAGTGGATACCCACTTCGTCCCTGGCTGCTCACACCCTACCGGCGCCCCACGACCCCATCGCAGCAACACTATAATGAGGCACATGCCGCCACACGCAACATCATCGAGCGGGTGTTTGGGATGCTTAAGGCACGCTTCCGATGCCTAGACACCTCCGGTGGTGCCCTACAGTACAGCCCCTCAAAGGCCTGTGGGATATTCCTGGTCTGTTGTATCCTGCACAACATGGCCAAAGACTGTGGGATAGCCGTACAGGTCGAGGAGGTGGACAGCGATGGGGACGCTGGTGATGATGGGGATGAGCAGCCCCCCCCCCGTGGACGGCGGGACCCCCGACTGATCCGGCAGGCCCAGCTGCACCGGGACACCATCACGGAGGAGCATTTCGCACGACACAGGTAAAGTCATGGGGCGATGTGCAACCAACACTGTTTAGGCACAACCCACAGGCACACAGGGTAACACACCAGGGGTGTATGACGGCAAGGGGAGTGGAAGGGTCCATGCGCACAAACACACCATCAGGGAGGGGTGAATAGTTACATGCCATATGGACACACACACACACACACACACACACACACACACCAGGCACAAACCGTACATGGGCAGGTGCACAGCAGATTAGGAACAGACATGTGAAACACACAGATCCATGGACCACCCCCACCACCTGGACAGTCCAAGTACGTGTGTCAGATGCTGGGCACCCTTGCACCTTGGTGTACAGTACAATGCAGGCATCATCATGCACATGCACCTGTGGACAGCAGTCGGGTGGGTGTGCAGGTGGTCCGTGTGTCAGCGTGTTGGGCAGGGCACCCACCAGTGCACTGCCCACCATGACACACATTGCACACAGGGCAGCACCAGACAGGGCCCGCACTGGGAGACAGGTCAGTCAGTTGGCACTGTGCCACGGTCATCTCGGATGCGTGGGCAGCCCGGCCGTGACCCAGCAGCACTGGCAGACTGAGCAAGGGCCACATGGGGTGGCACCGATGTACCACCAGGGGTCCTACTGCACGAGCGTGACCTTGTCCGCAGAGGGGTCTGCAGCATGCCGAACATACCTGCACAAGGGGTGCTCGGGATGCCCACAGCGGAACACGGTGTCGACAGGCTGGGTGTCGATGACGCCAGGAACGGGAGGGAGAGCGTACTGCGGGTGCGCGTACAGGGCACCTGACTGTGTGCCCAATGCGGCCATGACAGGACCAATGCCTGGGTCTGCCTGTCAATGGTGGCGGTCATATCCATCCGCATCTGGACCATCTCTGCATGGATCATTGCAGTGTCCCTGCTGTGCCGCTCCACAGCCACACAGTGCCTCCACAGGCGTTGCAACCCGCATCTGCTGCTGTGCTGATGCCGCAGCAAGCGGTGTATCGGTCTAATGGGTAGTCTGCCACTCCGGCAACCTGTCCCCCAGGGTATGGAAGGGCCTGATGCTCAACACCCCTTGAGGGTGGGCGCTGTTCACCAGGACCAGGTATGGGCAAGTCAGCAGGTGGTGTGCATGTGCCACCATTGAACCCTGTACCCCCAGACCCAGTGGGTGACTGCCTCTGCTGCCCCTCCAACTGCTGTGCCCCAGGGACCAGTCGTTCCACAGCTGTGTCTGCAACAGTGCCAGAGACCTGCACAGCCACCGGTGCTGCCCAACCGGTGCCGCCAGGCACTGCCTGGGACTGTGCTGACGTGCTGGCACACACGTTGGAACCAGCTAGGTCCAGGGGCACGTGCTGTCCTGCTGTGTGTCCACAATGAGACACTCACGTGTCACTGCCCATTGCGGTCCTTGCATCATCAATGGTGCAGGTTCATGCAACAGCCACAGTCACAGCATGCTGGCAAGCTTGCATGCCAGACTGCTGTGACACAGGATGGGCACCCCCACCTGACTCACCGACATTGGAGATGGCAGCCAGGCATGCACACTGGTGCAATGCATGCCGGCTGGCAGCAGAGGTGGATGGACCCTCCTCCAACTCTTGCTGGATGTCCACACTGCATGGTCCCACCACCACTGTCCCCTGCAGATGCACAGGATCTGTAACAGAAAGTGAGAACATGTTAGTGCATGGGATCAACCACCCCCACCACCACCATGTCATACCGTGCAGTGATGGGCTTCCACCTGTCTGGAAGCCACCTCCTGGAACGCCCTCAATTGCACTGCGCTGCATGGATGCAGCCAGACAGTCCTCCACCAGGGTCAGCTGCGCCACCTCTGGCTGGCCCCCGCCTGTGGCAGCGCATGCCGCCCTGAGGGCTGCCACCTTCTCTTTCACCCATCTCCTGTCGGTCCCAATCTTTTTCTTACATTCCTGCATGGAGCGCTGGTGGCTTCTGTGCAGGTTTACGGCGCGAGCTACCCCCTCCCATGCAGCAGCATGGGCCTGAGGGGTGCCCCGCCGTCCACTATAGTGGCTCCTCATCCAGGTAGGCCTGGAAGAGTGCCTCTGTCTCGAGACTTCGTGAAGTTGGGCCTCCTCCCACCACCATCATCCTCCTCACCCAGTCCTTGCTCAGCCATGTCGGTCTGAATGGGTGGAAGTGGACACCTGTCACTGTGCAGTATACAGCATTATCCCATGACAATTGCCCAGAACATCACACAGCATGCAACTCACCTCTCACCTGCAGTAACCGACTCTGGCCACCGCAGATCACTGTCGCACATTTATAGCGCAATGCATGCAAACTAGGAGTGGAGCAACTTAAATGAGATGCAAATTGAGCCAATGCGCCTTTGAATGGCTGATCAGATGATTTTCATATGTCGGTTAAATATCGCGCTGTTGCGGTTTGTGCAATACGGTTACGGGTGCCGGCTGAGCCAATGGTGCAGTTCTGTGACTGCGTAGTACACCGCATTGCGCATGCCCAGGTAGCTGACACAGGTGTCTGCCACACCGATGACGTGCTGTGCGTGATCAGCAATACAGGACACAGCCACTATTGTGCCAGTGGCGCTACAGCACTGGGCACCACATAGCGCTGTGGCACACCTGCGCAATAGTACACTGTGGCACTGGCACACAGGTGACTGATCGCACTGGATGTGTAGACGTCCGATGGCACCGTGTGTGGCCTTGCGCCACAGACCCATGACCTTGTGCACGACCTTTGCCCCCTGGCGCTGTACATCTGGCATGTCTACGGCTCTATCGCGCTGTTCGGTAACAGCGCGATGTGGACCGACGGCGCTATACGAACAGCATGATAGGGACTGATGGAGTTGTATTGCGCAACATTTCCACGTGGGGTTACCGCGCTGTGGAATGCCATATTGCCTACTATACAACTGCAGTGATGGTACGCAGGAGAGCTCCACAGTGGAGTGCGGTGGAGTTGGAAAACCTGGTGGCTGTGGTGGAGCCACACCATGGGTCACTGTTTGGGGGAGAACCCCTGCACATGACCCACACCCATGTGTGGCAGCAGGTGGCGACAAATCTGGAGCAGGCCACTGGGCGGCGGAGGACTCCAGAGGTGCAGGCACCGGTATGATGACCTCCGCGGAGGAGGCGGGGAACTGCTGGAGTGCCTCAGGTCATATGCCAGGAGGGGCATTGTGCCTAGGCCAGGTGGGTGTGCTGTGTATGCACCTGTTTTGTCCGCATGGGTGACACTGTGTACTGTGACCTGCGCATGGGGGTGGGTTGGGCTATGGTTTGCTGTGAAGGTGTTTGCAGGTGTGTGCTGTATGGGTCTGGTTGTTTGGGCAGGCACACTCAATGGGGCAAGGGGCTGTCTGCTTTGGGATCTCACTGATGTGTTTCTCTTCATTTGTCTCCCACAGGCGTGGAGGAGCGGAGGTGGGCCCGCGCTGAGGAACAGAATGGCGGTGCCGGGGTGGCTGGCAGAGGTGGCATAGGTGGTGGGCCACAGCAGCAGCAGCAACGCAGCACAGCCGCAGCAGCAGCAGCAGCAGCTTGATGAGGTGAGTGTCATTACATCATGGATGCTATTGCATGCTGGGGGGCACGCCACCATCCATGGACAACACTACCATGCACGCAACATGTGACAGTCATCACTGTCCAGTGGCACTGCATGTCTGTGTGTGTCACTGGTGATCCATGCATGCACTGGGCACATGGCTGTGGCACTAGCATCCCACCATGTAGCCACATCACTGGACAGCCTTGGTTGTGCTGTGATGGACATGGGCAGTGTGTGTGTGCAGTGGTACACATGGCTGTTGCTGCCTGGTTGGGCATGTCTTGTGCACGGTCACTGTGGGTGGGTGCAGTCCATCACAGGGCTGAGCACTTGGCCGTATGCCATGCATGATGGGTGGGATTCAGGGATGTGGACAGTCACAGCCATTGACTCTGATCCCTTGTCCTAGGTATCCAGATCCTGCGACAGATGCAATGCATACTGCAGAGGCTGACACAGGTGGCCATTGACTCTCTTGCCATCCTCTTGGACCTACAGCGGCATGGAGTGTGGCGCAGGAGGAGGCCCAGGGCCCAGCACCAGGCGGCAGGAGGGCAGACTGGCAGGCAGTAGTTGCCCATCACCTCACCCCACCTTCCCTCTCCCGGTTGTTCACCCCTGCCCCTTATCCACCCTTACCTTATACCCATACCCCCCACCCCTGCTTTGTATATATGTGTACATAGTTGTTTTGTTGTTCTTCTTATTCTTGTTTATTACATTTATATATTTTGATATGAATACTGTGGTGGTCTCTGATTTGCAGCTGGTTATAGGTGCTCAGTTGCAGTGGTGTGCATGGCATCTGGGGTGGTATGGTCATGGGTATGTGTGTGCGTGTGTGTGGGGTGGTGTCTCTGGTGTGGGTGTGGCTTTCAGTCAGTATTGCAGTGTGCTGCCACCCACTGCTGGGTGCTCATGGTGGGTTTGGCTTGTATAGTTCTGTGGTTCACGAGGTTGCAGTGTGTCGGGGGGGCGTGGGGATTCCTGCAGTGCTGGTCACTGCTCATGGGTGGTGTCTTGGGGTCACAGTGTAGGGTGTGCTGTGCACAAGGGGGGGCTGCTGTACACTGTGCCCCCTTTGTGTGGCAGTCTCAGCTTGCCAGTGGGTGTGCTGCGGTAACACGGCCGGGATGTGCTTTGTTTGCTTGTCCCCATGGTCCGGTGGCTATTCCGTCCTTCCCCCAGTTATGCTGTGCTTGGGATGTGGGGGTACATTGTTGGTTCTGCAGTGTGTCCCTGTGCCCATCTGTGGCATGGGTGGTGGGCCCCTGCCTACCTCCCTGTTGTGCAGTTCCATTGCTTTGCTGCTGGGGGTCTCTCTGCTTGCGCTATGGCACCTCTGGACTGCTCAGCTGGGCTGCCTTTGTTGCGCTATGGTGTATCGTCTCTGCTCAGCTTCCCCTTCCTGGTTGCGCTATAGCGCAGGTTGTGCGATATTCAGACGTTGGCTGTTTGCGCATTTTGGCTTGCTCCATGTTTGAATATCGCGTCTGTTGCGCATGTGCGCAATTGACTTGTGCTTGCTCCTGCTGTTGTGCAGTTTTTGGGCGCAGTTTGAATATCCAGCCCTAGATGTCTTATAGAGAGTTAACTGAAAGGTATTCCCATCCTGGAAATGTTTAAATCTGGGACTGTGATACACTCTGTACTATATTCCATAGTGCAATTCATAACATTAGTCACCCAAGGAGGGCTCTGTGGATGGTGCATGGACCCTTAGACCAGCCCAGGCTGGCCTAAGGGGAGTTTGTTTTCATCAGCATTGGCCACATTTGAGAACACCAGATTAGGGGATGTTGCAGCATTACACTGGCGCAAGGCTCCTTGTGCCATACTGCAGCCCATTTTGTGCCTCAAGGATGGTGCAAGCCCCCTTTGGCACATGCAGTCTGCATTTGATGCAGGCTGCTTTTGAGAATTGCTCCAGGCACATCTCTTGGTGAGAGCCGCACCTTGCACCATTCCTTGTGGCATAGGCCCCTTGCTTCAGTTGAGGAAACTTTGAGAATCAAGCTCATAGAATGTGATGGAAGATAATAGCCACCGGGCCCACCCAATCTGCTCCTTTCTGTTATATACAAGACTCAGGGGTACATGACCCTATCCCATTTCTTTGGGGGGGCAAGACTCCATGGAGGCCTGCAAGGGTACAGGGGGATCAGGTAAACCATGGCTGTTCCTGAATGAGATAAGAACTAGAGACAGGAAGGGGCATCAAAAGAAAGTAAAACAAATTCTGGTTTGAGCCAATATGGCTGCAAAATGATGAATTTGCTGCATAGACTTCTGATTATTCCACCTTATGAACCACGTAGGTGAAAGTGTTCAAATCCCTGGCGAAATGTGATTTTGCACCACCAAAACGTCATTTCACATCACAGGTATGAAAACACATCTTGGCCAGGATTTGAAAAATGACAGCTATAATGTTCATGAGGTGAAACAATAGCTATGTTGAAAATTTGGGGGCAAAATAGTTAAGCTTACCAAAGTTATGAGTGAGCGTAGAAAAATTTCAATGTATGCTCGTAACTTTGCCATTTTTACATATTTCGACCTCAAATTTTCAACTATAGCCTTCTTGTGACTCCACCTCATGAACAATAGTGATGAAAATTTACAGATCCGCCTGAAAGGTGATTTCGCCAAGTGACCAAGAAATCGCCTTTCTGGCCTTCTTTGCATAATTCCACCACCATTGCTCATGAGGTGAGGTCCCAAAAAGGCCCATGTTTAATATTTGGAGTGAAAATATGCAAAAATGACAAAGTTATGCCTCAAAGTTAAAACCCTCCGTTGAAATACATTAAAACGCACTTACCTTAGGTTCTCATACTTGAGTCAGCCAATCCCAGCAGCAAGATGTGTCTTTGATCGGAGAGTGGAACTTCACCCTGGGACATGTTCTGGTGAGTGTGGGTTTGTGGGGGGTTGGAGGTGGTGACTGCTGAGTAGGAGGTTGGAGTGGCAGGGGTGAGATCAGTGAGGGACTGTTTTCTTTTTTGCAGTTTTAAAAAAAACATCAAGGGACAGTTTTCTTTATTACAGGTCACATTTTCACATTTTAAAATTGATATAGGTGCGGCAATCAGAGTGCAGGGAGGCACCACTAGACACCAGAAAACATTATGGAAATATGGGAATGGTGAATGGAGGGTGGGAGGGAGCACTAGACACCAAGGAACACTATGGAAACACAGGGACAGTGATCGGAGTGTGGGGGGCCACTAGGCACCAGAGAATATTATGGAAACATGGGGACCATAATTGGAGGGTAGAGGGTGCCACTAGACACCAAGGAACATTATGGAAACATGGGGATGGTAATCAGAGGGCAGAGGTGCCACTAGGCACCAGGGAATATTATGGAAATATGGGGATGGTGATCAGAGGTGGGGGATGCCACTAGACACCAATGAACATTATGGAAATATGGAGATGGCGATTGGGGGGGTACCGTTAGACACAAGGGAACATTATGAAAACACGGGGACAGCATTCAGAGGGTAGGGGGTGCCACTAGACACAGGGAAATATTACAGAAAAACAGGGACAACAATCAGAGGGCAGGAGGTGCCTCTAGACACCTGGGAACATTATCGAATATATGAAGACAATGATCGTAGGGCGGGGATGCCACTAGACACCAGGGGAAACATTACGGAAACACAGGGACGGTGATCAGAGAGTGGGTGGTGCCACTAGACACCAGGGAGATATTACAGAAATCAGGGACAACAATCAGAGGACAGCAGGTACCCCTAGACACCTGGGAACATTATCGAATATATGGAGACAATGATGGGAGGGTGGGGATGCCACTGGACACCAGGGAAACATTACAGAAACACAGGGATGGTGATCAGAGGGAGGGTGGTGCCACTAGACACCAGGGATGCATTATGTAAATATGGGGTAGGTGATCAGAGGGCAGGGGGCCAATAGACACCAGGGAAGCATTACAGGGTGGGGGTGCCACCTAACTCCAAACCAGGAAGTGAGTCTGAAGTGAGCGGAGAGCAAGAAAATAGTGCATCTGCCCGGGGGAGGGGGAGGGAGGGAGACAGCACAGTGGTGAATAGACAGGACCACATGTGCTTCAACTCCACTGTAGAAGGACATAGGGCAGGTATCTGGTCACGTGCTTCCACAGTCCCCTCTCTCTACTATGTCATAGCAATATGTCGCATAGCTCTGCTATGCAGCCATAAAAATTACCCTCTCAGCTTTTCATTACGGGGATGTGGTTTATGGTGCCCCTTCCAAATCCACTCTCACCAGATTGGACCCCCTCATCCACTCATTCTGTTTTGTTCTAAACTGTTTTCTCTGTACTCTTCACTGTTCCACCACTTCCACCTTCTTCTCCCCTCTCAAGAGGGCAGGTGTTACTCTCACAGCGTCACTCTCATTTTCAAGTTTCTGGCTTGGCTCCCTTCCATGCTGCCTCAATTATTTCTTCCATGTCCCTCTACCTTCCTGTTACTCACTGAGAAACTTTAACATTCATGCCTCTCTCTCCTCTGCCCAAAGACCTCTACTGGACTGGTTCTCTGTCTTTGGGCTAACCTCTAGTCCCCCCCCCATTCTGCCTCCTACCTCACTGCTCCGAAGCACTTTTTTGTACATAGTAAATGTTGTTATTTAACTTGTAAATTAGTCGAATCTGGAGTTATGTAGTACTAGCACTTTTTTCTATAGAGCTTTTTCTCCCCTCTGTGTCCTTCATCCAGGGCTATACCCTGAATCCAGTGTCCTGCAGGAACTAGAACCCAGGGGAGTCCAGGAACTCAGGCCATCGTATAGACAGATCATAGGTTTTTCTGCTGATGCTCCCTCCTCCCCTTGGTGTTGTTTAGCCCATTCAGGCCTGCAGTTGCATGCAGTGATGTCCCTGCACAGGGAGCAAGCTCTCCTGGCCCACCCCAGGGCTGCTGTGGCACCAGATGTACAGTGACATCCCTCCTGATCGCAGCCCACTACCAAGCAGCAGCTTCTGCAGTCTGGCCTGCCATCTGATGTGCTCTTCTGAGCTCACTTCCGAACTCAGGTCATCTACTCAACAGCATGATACGCTGCCACTGGGCCATCAGCACGGCATGCACTAGCACTGTCCTGTGGCTTGTTATTGCCTTGTTTATGTTACCTTCTCTGTAATTTATCTGCATTCTTGTTACAGTTTTTCCAGTTTGTGCAACATCTATTTCCTAATCTTAAATGGGTGCAGAATTCAAAGCAGACATGCAGAGGGCTGGCCCAACAGCATAGAGGTAGCACTACTGCTCATGGTGCTGTGATCCAAATTCAGGAATGGACTCAGGTCACTCATGGTCAGCTGGGGGGCAGGGAGGACTAAGCATCCCAAGGGCAACTTTCCTCCCCAGGACAGGAGAGTGCTGTATCCTGCTACCTGACTGTTACCTAATGGAGACCAGGTAGCAGCACAGCAAGAACTCCTAGCTGGGGGGGGAGGGCAAATGCCAGGCATGCACATGTGCTACTTGCTCCACAGTTGCAACTGGCCATTCACCACTACTGTAGACCTGAGTAAGTGATGAATAACCAGTAAGTCCATGAGAAGGTTGGTAATGGGGCTGGGGGATGCCATTGGTCAAGTTGGGGGGGAAGGTTGATAAAAAAAAAATAGACATGCAACACCACATATATTTAATATGGCCATGTAAATTATTAAACAGATATGCCAGTCTTGAATTATTGAAAGCATCAGTTTATTGCAGAGCACAAAAATACATCTTTAGTTAGCATTTGTAAGAAATTTTCTCTTTAAATACACTGTACTTAAGGGATGATATAACAGCCATACAGTGCCTCCTCCCCCCTTCCCCGAGGAAATTCCAGAGCATCACGAAGCACTATGGGTTTACTGGCCACTAGTAAGCTAGAATACTGAAATAAACCATTTTTCTTGCAACTTTACATGGAGTCTCAGCCTTGCAATACCCGGATCGCTAGCTAGTTAAGCCAGGTGGTATCAGATGCCCTGGGCCAAGACTGAGCCCTAGTTTAACTAGGCTTGGGCAGAAGACCTGTTTCAGACTAACAGCAGTGTGAGTGTTCCATCTGAATTGGATTACAAATAGAGATCCCTTTCAAAATTAACTGTTTTAAATGCATGCTACACCTTCCTCATCTCATCACTTTGTCAAGCTGTTCACCTGCGAACTCAGTGTGGAACCCACTGCAACTAAAGCTGGGGGCTCTTGCAAGGTGTTGGGGAGGGAATTATGGGGCACCATTCGGGGACTGTGGGACTGACCGGGATGGAGGCAAGGAGTGCTGGGGTATCCTTGATGCTGTCTATATTTTGCTGTTTACCCTTTACTCCTTTCTCATTCTTTCCATGGTAAATATTTGCATTTCCAATTCCATACTGCAAAGTGGTGAATTTCTATGTACTGTTATTGCTGTATCATTGAATTGTGGGTGGGACTGTGTGGGTCTGGTTAACACTAATTTCCTGTGGGGTGGGGGCATTGAGCCATATGGCACTTCCCAGGGAGTACCCAAGGTGGAGGCACCGCACTATGTTAAGTTCAAGCACCCCATGTTTTAAAATCAGAATCCAGGCTGGCCCCTCGATGGGGTGGGGTGTTGCTCACCTCGCGGGCCCAGGGCTTACAACCAATATCCTGGCCAGTGGGATCCTTGGAAAAACAAATGATGGGATACTTGGAATAGACCTCCCATCAGCGTCCTCCTTCTTGGAATCTCACATACAATTAAATATGGGACTGCTGCTATAAGCTATATTGCTGTGACAGGCTTGGTCCTGGGTTCCACCCCATTCATGGCCTCCTCCAGGGTGAAGAATTTGGGCATCATCCTCGACAACAGATTGACTGTGGAAGTCCAGGTGTCATCTGTTATCAAAAGTGGCTTTTACCATCTAAGGAATGTCACCTGAGTTAAACCCCTGATTCCGCCTGAGGATCTGCCTTCACTAGTACACGCCTTTGTGACTTCCAAGCTGGACTATTGTAACACTCTATACCTCAGGGTCAATGTAGGGACCCTCCGCCACCTGCAGCTAGTGCAGAATGTGGTAGCCAGGCTGCTGGCAGGTCTGCTAAAAACCTGCCATGTGACCTCGATCCTCCGAGATCTGCACTGGCTGCCGGTCAGGTGGCAGATCATCTTCAAGGAGGGCTTGCTCATCTATAAGGCCCTATGTGGACTGGGCCCTGGTTACCTGACTGATCTACTAACTCCAGCCATCCCAGTGCATTTCCCTCTGCTCCTCCACCGAGGGTCTCCTAGCAATTCTGAGGGCCATGCTGAAGATCTAAGGGGATCATTCCTTTGAGGTTGCCGGCCCGGTCCTCTGGAATTCGCTGCCAAGATCTATAAGGGAGGCCCGAACGGTGGAGATGTTTGGGGGGGGGGATGGGCCTAAAGACCTATCTGTTTAAACAAGCTTTCCAGGACAGTTTTTAAGTTTAATCTAATTTTTAAATCTTGATTTTAATTCTGTCTTACTGGATAATGTGCATGCTGATACCTGATGTTTATTTTATATTATTTTGCCCTGCTAAGAATTGTAATGGCATTCAAAGCTCCTGGGATTGGGCATGATAAAATAACATTTTACTTACTTACTATACATCTGGTCACAGCTACTCTAATAATGCTCAACTGTAAGGTGTGCAACCAACCCTGTAGATGGTGGCTGGGCAAAGTCTTCTGTTGAATGGCATCTGGGCTCAAGGTATAAAACAGGTGCAGAATGTGATGTTATGCCTGCACCTATGGGGATCCTGTTAACAGACTGCTTTTAGGATGCTTCCCCACAGCAATAAACAAAACTCCCACACTCAATCAATCAGTCAATCAAAATCATTATTCATTCAGATGGGCACCATTGAGCAATGCTCATCTGCAAGATGGACCTGGTCACTCAAGTTCATAGTACAGTAACATGGTAGAACATGGTACAATATTGTACAAAGAAGAAAAATATATCGTATATACAGTACAGTAACATGGAAGAAAATAATGCAATATTATACAAAGAAGAAAAAATATACATATGCATATCAACATTTGAGCATAAGACTCAACACTCAATAAGAAACAATCCAATAACGTAACCCCCTCCACTCTACGCATGCAATGAACAATTATACCTTAGAGTACTCAGTAATTATTATTATTATTATATAATAAAGGGATTTATTTGGAGGCCCAGAATGGGATCTGGGATGGGCAAAGCAAAGGTAAAAATCAATAATACTGTAACAATTCTACCGGATTCACAGTACAACTTTCACTACCCTCTGGTATACAACATATACAATACACATTCCCCTCACTCGTGCACCAGTGAACCCAATAGCCCCTCTGAGAGCTTTCAAACAATCTATCTGTACATTATTGATGTGTTTGGAATAAATGTCCCTGACTTACAGTGATGTCACCAGCTGGACTGCACTGGAGAGCTGGAATTCAACATCATGACAGCAAACAAAACTTTTCTTAAAGCTATATTTTTTTAACATTCAAAAGTAACTCTGCTAGTAAATTAGGTGTGGCAGACTTACCATGGGAGGCTCCAAGAAGCACAAAGCATCGACCAATGATTCTACTAACTCAGACCCACAATGGCCCACTTGCATGGATTACTCAACTCCTGGCTCAAGTGCAAGTTCATCACCACATGGCAACAGCAAGCGGCTGGCGCCTTGCAAACCCTGAAGGTACAAATGCACATCTCCTGTCTGAGTTAAAAGCATTCTGGGCAGAGACAGCAAGTTCAGTTTTATTTGTTTATTTATTTATGACTTTGATAACCGGTTAGGTACATTGGTCCAGAGGACCATTTACAGACACAACCAAGGCCACAAGGCAACAAGAAAGAGCTAGCAGTGGAAAAACAATTGACAAGGTTATAAATACAAATGTAGCATATAACAAGAGTGCACACTGGTGGGTAGCAAGGCATCAGCTTAACAGAAAACCCAATCCTAGGGATAGTACTGACTGATATATAAATATGTACAATAACATACCTACAAAATAAACACATTGCAAGGTAGACACAGGGTACAGGGTACAGGGATGCTAAGTTGACAGGTGGACCAAATTCAGATAACTGAATTCTGTCTGAGGATACCCCCAAACCCGCATACCCAACTATAGCAGGAAAGGTGAGGAAAAGTAGCAGAATTCAAATAGGAAATGACAGCGAGTGGGTGAAGTGTTAGTGATCTGGGCAGTTGCATTGACATTTGTCTAGGAGTCAGGATTTTTGGTTAAGTTTGAATGTTAGATGAGAGGTGGTGGTTCGCAGACAGGCAGGTAACCTGTTCCACAGAGAGCACTTTACCTTCCATATTGGTGGTGGTTCTAGGTTCCTCGAGGGTGGGGGTGGTGGAGGATCATAGGTGCCTAGTGGAGATTCTTGTGTTGAAGGGGGTGGAAAGGGGGGAAGTGTTGCCACACCTAAGGGTGGCATCCAAGAAACAGCCAAGTGTGTAGTCAAAGTGGCCCTGTAATGGGAGCCAGCCAAGTGAGTGATAGAGGTCGCAATGGTGCATGGAGTAATAGGGCAAAGTGGCATGTGCTGTTGTAAGCTACCAAGAGTCTGGACAGAAGGATGGTTGAAGCGCAAGAATAGATAGGGGAGCAGTAGTCAATTATAGGGAGAAGGTTATCTGTGACAACAGCCACCGAGCCTTCTTGGTTAGGTAGGGCTTTAGACAGTAAGCCACTCCCAGCTTCATATTTATTCTACAGACTATGAGATTTATGTGGTCATCGAATGAAAGAGAAGGGTCAAGCATTACCCTTAGGTACTATAAGGAGGAAACGTTTTCAAGAGCAGGGCCATCTGGGGGTAGATGAGGAGAAAAGAGCTGGCATTGAGGGTTTGGTAAGAAATGGTTTTGACTCAAACAACATAGCATTGGTTTTCTTTGAGCTGACCAGCAACCACTTTGAAGAGAACCAGTTATAAGTAGCATGGTAGTTCTGGGTGAGGTCAAAGGAAATATTCAAGAGAGATTTGTCACTATGGAAAATCACAACATCATCCACATAAAGTAGGGAGTTGCATGTAAAGCAGTCAGTGGGGAGGGAATTGATAAATAGAGAGAAGAATAGAGACCTAGGATGGAGCCCTGGGGAACTCCTGTGGTGACTGGTAGAGGAGGGGAGGTGGTAGTCTCAATATGTATGGATTGGGATCGACCAGAGAGGTAGCTCCAAAACCAGCCAGTGGTCTCAGTAGAGCAACCAAGTGAGGATAGTTTGAATAGGAGTAGGGAGTGGTTGACCATATCAAAAGCTTTGGATAGGTCAACAAAGATGGCATCTGTGGCACATACACGGTCCATATTGAAAAGGATGTGATCAGTAAAAAGAGCCAGAGCTGTTGAAGTACTGTGTTTCTTATGGAACCCATGCTGTTGGCTACATAATAGATTGTATTTGGCAATGTATTCTGATAGTTGTTGGTGGACAATCCTTTCCAGGAGTTTACTTAGGTGGGAGAGAATAGATATTGGCTGGTAGTTATTGGAGTGAGGGTTGCCAGATTTAAAGACAGAAAGTACTCTAGATGACTTCCAGGAGTCAGGCATGGTGGAGGTGGCTAGAGCAAGGTTAAAGGATACCGACGTCATCCTTTTTATAATTTGTTTTTTCCAAATTACTCCATAGGCTTGTAAAGGAGAGGCTTTTGTTTACATTTATACTAAAACTGCATTTATTAAAGTAAGATAAATGCAGTTTCATAGAATTTGAAAATTGTAAACAAAGCCTCTTCTGATTCAAAAATCCTGCTCTGAGATTTCTAAAATGGTTTCCATGATGATATCACTCATGACAGAGCTGATAGCAGTGTTCTAGCTCTTCTAACTGTTTTCAAATGTGAATAACTTTAAAATGAAAAATGATAGCCTGGTACTGTGAGTATGAAAGTTGTTTAGCACAAAAATATCTACAAAATAAGTGGTGTTTCATTTATACATACCTTTTAGTTTTTGTAAAGCTAGCAAAAAGAAAAGCAACAGAAAATTCAGTTTGTCACTTTTTCAACAAACAAATGCAAATAACTTTAAAACAAAAAAAAATGATAGCATGGTACTGTAAGCACGAAATTTGTTCAGCACAAAAATATTTACAAAATGAGTGGTGTTTCAATTATATATACCTTTTAGGTTTTTTATAATTAGTAAAAAAAATAGAAAATTATTATTTTTTCACATTTTGCAATAAACAAATGCAAATAGCTTTAAAACAAAAAGGATAGTATGGCACTTTGAGCACAAAAGTTATTCAGTACAAAAATACCTTCCAAATGAGTGGTGTTTCATTTATAGATACATTTTAGATTTTTTATAATCAGAAATAAATGGCAGCAAATTCTTATTTTTTTCACATTTTTGGAGATATGGAATAAATGGATTATGCTACCTCCATACTGGAAATATTGATGATACTTTTTGTTTTCATGCTGATTGACCTGATGACATACCTTGTGATTTCACCACTCATGATGTTGTTGGGTCAATAGGCACTAGAACAAAAGTATCAACAAAATTTCCAGTAGAAGGGTAGCGTATCCCTTATATGTTCTTTGTAAAAACACTCTGTTAATGCATCAGTTAGAGTTGCTATTAAAGCAGCAGTAGTATGTAAATTTGATGTTAGGATTTTCAACATACAGCAATTTAGTATTATTGCACACCCTGCCATGTTAGTGTTTACTTACAATTTACAGTGTGATCCTATGGGAATCATATACTACACTTCACAGGTGGTTGAAGGCATTTGGCTATGCCTCATGCCTCAAAACTCACCTTGGGCATGTGGTAATTTAACATTGCATCACACCCTGTCTTGTGTTATTCCTTGCTTACAATTTACATTGTAATCCTAAGGGAAATTTTACTGCACTTCCCAGGTGGTGTGCAATTGTGCATGTGCATCCATGGCTACAGAAGTGCTTGTTTGTCTTACCTGATGATGGATGTCTGTGGTTGCTTGTATTTCCTTTCCTCCTTTGGCTGCTTTGGGGGGGTGTGGAGTTAGTGTTTAAAACCCTAACATCACATTTCCATACTACTGCCGCTTTAATAGCAACTCAAACTGATGCATTAATGAAGGTTTTTTTTTTTGTTGCAAAGAATATATCAGGGATATGCTACTCCCCTACTAGAAATATTGTTGATATTTTTTGTTCGAGTGTAAATTTGCCTGATGACATCACGAGTAGCGAAACCAAAAGTGATGTCATCAGGTCAATCAGCATGAGAACAAAAAGTATCAACAATATTTCCAGTAGGGAGGTAGCATAATCCATTTATGCCATACCTCCAAAAAGAGTGGAAAAAAATGTGAATCTGCTGCCATTTTTTGCTGATTATGAAAATCTAAAAGGTATCTATAAATGAAACACCACTCATTTGGTAGATATTTTTGTACTGAACAACTTTCGTGCTCAAAGTATCATGATGTCATCTTTGTTTTAAAGTTATTTGCATTTGTTTGTTGAAAAAGTGACAATTGAATTTTCTGCTGCTTTTTTGCTAATTAAAAAAACTAAAAAAGTATCTACAAATGAAACAACACACATTTTGTAGATATATTTGTGCTGAACAACTTTCATGCTCACAGTACCATGCTATCATTTTTCATTTTAAAGTTATTTACATTTGAATACAGTTAGAAGAGTTAGAACACAGCTGTCATCTCTGTCATGAGTGATATCATTATGGAAGCCATTTTAGAATTCTGAGAGTAGGATTTTTGAATCAGACAAGGCTGTGTTTACAATTTTCAAATGCTATGAAACTGCATTTATCCTACTTTAATAAATGCAGTTTCATGGTAAATATAAACAGCAGCTTCTCCTTTACAAGCCTATGGAGTAATTTACAAAAGAAAAAGTAAAAAAGATGGATTAAGTATCCTGATATGAGTGAGAGGTTTGCATATGAGAAAGGAGACAAGTTTCATAAAGACAGAGAGAGGCAGTCAGAGCCAGGGCTACCCCTATTAGGTAACCTCTTTAGTAGTTTGGATGTGACCATTGAGGAGATGGTCAAAAAGTAGAAAGGGGAGCAAGGGGGTCTCACTGGGGGGGATTAGAGGGTGGGGGGAAATACAGGGTCCCACAGAAGGGAAATTGCAGAGAAGGGCCAACAAGTCTGTGAGCTTGGCATTAAACCCTTCAGCGACCTGCGAGGGGTCGGTCAGAGGGCCAGAAATGGAACTCGGGTGAGTGGCAGGACTGTGTGTGCTGGGGTTTAATAGAGCATTAATGGAGTCCCAGAATTTTGGTGGGTTACAGAGGTTCTCTTTTTAGAGCTGGTGGTAGTTATCCCGCTTTAAGGATCTGGTCATGTGTTTACATCTATTGCGTGGGTGCCTGTACTCATTCCACAGGGCTGGGGGGGACAGCGTGTAGGCAGCCCACTTGCTGTCTCTCAGCTTCATGAGGGTCAGTAGGTCTTTTGTTAGCCAACATGTGCTCCCACCTCTGACCTGCCGGATAGTGGTAGGGAAGTGATGGTCCTGGATCGCCAGAAGGATGTTGGTAAAACAGGTGGTGGCAAGAGACATGTCAGTGAGAGACTAGAGATCCTGCCAGTTTATGGCCCTGATGTCCTCAGAGAGGTGGGGGGTGTTGAGGCAACTGAAGTTGCGAAATGAGAGGAACTTGGAGAGTGGGTGGGAGGACTTGAAAGACCAGATGGTGTAGGTGGGGGAGTGGTCACTTATGGAGTCAGATAAGGTGCCTGCTTGGGTGACTCTATCCTGACTGTTTGTGATTACCCAGTTGAGGAGAGTGTGGTTTGAGGTACAGGTGTTGACACGGGTAGCGAGGGTGATAACCTGCACAAGGTTATATTGATTTAGAAGGCTGGCATAATCAGGTTTGTGAGCACTAAACCAGTTGAAGTTGTAGTCCCCAAGAAAGATGGCCTCTCTGGTTGAGTGGAGTGATCCACATCAAGTTAGAAGACTGTAGAGAGCCTCAACACCCCCGTGAGGAGGGTTGCAGCAGCCTACTAGGAAAAGTTTTTCTGTAGAGCCCAGGGTAACTTCAACAATGAGCCAGTCGCTGGGGGAGGCATTGCTGGAATGGAGCCTAGTGGAGGCAGAGAGTGGTTCAGACATTAATCTGAACCACTCTCTGAGAGAAAGTGGTTCAGAGAGTGGTTCAGATATTTAAGACTGAAGCAGCTGCTTTGAAAACAGAAACTGCTGAGCTACAAGAGGCTATGACTGAGCTGACCAGACAAACTGACACTATGGCTGATCATTTTTTGCACATGAACCATAGACAAGTTCAGTTAGCACAAAAGTGTACAGATCTCAAAGGAAGAATTCATAGAAATAACTTGTATATTTATGGACTACCAGAGGAGGGTTGAAGGAGTGGTATATTGTGCTTTAAGTGATTGCTTGATGCATGACAAACTCAGTACACTAGACACAGAGCTTCTTAATATTGAATGACTACACAGAGCTTTAGGCCCTAAATTACTTCCCTCTGAGCATCCACAATTGGTTATCCTACACTTTCTCAGTTACCAAATGAAGGAAAAAGTACTTATGACATTATGGCAAAAAAAATAAATTTTTGGGAAAGGAACACCATCTGTATTTTAGTCAAGACTATGCACCGCAGATCCATGCCCAACATGTGGCATACAGCCAAACCCATAAAGCTCTACACCAAGCAGACTTGAAATGTCAGACTCCCTTCCCTTCAGAATTGGGGGTGCATTACCCAGATGGTATTATTGTTTACCATACTGCAGCCAAAGCAGAGACTGATCTCAGATGTAGGGGAATAGCTGTACTGCAGCCACCTAGAACACTAGTCAGACAAAGGGCAACACAACACCCTTAAATGAACCAGCCAATGCAATACAGCATATAGTAGGGCCAACAAAATGCTGGGATGCATAAGGAGATGATTTGACAGTAGATACAGGGATGTGATACTTCCACAATACAGATCTAAGGTAAGACCCCATTTGGAATACTGCATACAGTTATGGAGTCCATATCTTAAGATGGATAGGGACAGGATAGAGACCATTTAGAAAAGGGAAACCAAAATGATACAGGGGCTTCAGAGGCTGCCATATGAGGGGCAGCTGGAGGCATTAAACATGTACTCACTTGAATCTAGGAGAGAAAGTGGGGGATATGATAGAAACCTTCAAGTACATGAGGGGTTTGAATTCAGTACCCTATACTGAAATATTCACCAAGGCTCCCAACTCAAACATGAGGGGGCATGGATGGAAACTGAGGGATGGGAGTTTCAGGAGGGATCTTAGGAAGCATTATTTCTCAGAAAGGATTGTGGAGCCATAGAACAAACTATCTGCAGAGGTGGTAGGAGCTAGAATCATATCAGCATTCCGAAGTGGTTGGGATAAGGAGTACACTAGAATCAAATCTGCAAGGGAATCTACCAGCTAGGACCCAGGATCACTTAGGATCTTGGGATCTCAAGGGCAGACTTGATGGACCTTTGGTCTCCTTCTGCCATCACCTTTTTATGTTTCTATAAGCCAGAGAGATGACAGCAGAACCCACATCATCCTCGTTGCACCAGTCTGAATTGAATTCCAATGTTGTAGCAACCAAATTGTAAGCTCCAGAAGCTATGCAGCATATAAAGGATCTCCTTAAACAGTTTTAGTTATTCAATGAAGTGCCTTGGCTATTACCAGAAACAGTAAATCACTTTGCTAACAGTCATTTTCTTTAATCATATGTAATTTCAAGTTTTAATTTATAGCATACCATATCTTTTTGTACACTTTTGGGAGGGGGCAGTTTGGGGTCAGGCTGAATTTGGCTAAAACAGGTATGTACCATAGGGAGACATATTGCAGCAGTTACGAGGGGGTGTGACCCGCTGACACAACAGGGTGGTGGGGAGCCCTGACTTGGGTGCATATTGGCTTGACAGAAAATACCTGCATCTCTGCTCAAACCCATAGCAGGGCTTATATGAATGGCTTTGTGGTTCTCTGGGAGTGAGGTTTGGATCTGCGCTACCTCCTGTTCTGGAATTCTCCAGAGCATAATAATATTATTCCTTGGTTTTCACCTAATGCCAAGGGTCCCCAAGCAGGAGTACAGGCTTGGGGGACAGGACTCCTCAGACAGAGGGTGGCCTGTCTTACCCTCCATGGAGACCTGGGCCTTGAAAGCATTCACTGCCTTATAAGAAGGCTGTGCCACATCACTGAGCTGCTTGAGGAGTTTGACCATTCAGACGGCAAGTCTCTGGGACTGCCTTCCCTCTCCCCATGCTGCTCTCCACTATGTACTACAAATCTAACTTTTGCAGTCATGTGGTTATGGAACTTTTAGATAAGTAGTAGTAAAATGTTTATTTATACAGGAAGGAAGACCAACTTCCACCACCATTAGGGTCACTAGAGCCCTCTTTACAAGATGTACCTGTTTAGATGTCATTATTAAAACAATAGATACCATTATCAATACAAAAACATGTACTCACAAAATTCACTGACAAGAATCACATGAATATTACTATCAAAAAAACATCTTCGTAAGTACAAGTAATTCATCTATTGCATAAGCAACAAAAACACTTCTCCTGCTTCACAGCTGTGTTAAATTTTGCTATGGTCATGTCTTGAGTTTTTAATTCAGGTGAAAGTTTGTTCCAGATCATAGCTGCTTTATACTGGAAAGTCATGTCTACAAACCTGTTTCTATTCTTTGGGACAATCAAATCTCTTGCTCCTTTTTTCGTAAATTAAACTGGTGTGAAGGGCTAATAAGCCTATCTGCTAAGCCTGATGGAAAGGCAAACTTGTGTATTTTATAAACTAATTTAGTCCAATTTGTTTGTCTTCTATATTCTAATGAGGTCCAGTTTAACTCAATGTACATAGTACAATGGTAAGTATTATACTTACATCTCAAAACAAACCTAGCTTGGCCATTGTAACATATGTCCAATTTATTTAGTAGTTTTTTATTAGCACTGGAATAGACTTGACTTCCATAGTCAATCAAGGGGATTAATAATTGATTGGCTATAACCAGCCTATCCTTAGTACTCAAACAATTTGCTACATTCCTAAGTGCACCTATCCTGGAACGAACATTCTTAGTACATTTATATGTTGTTCAAAAGAAAGCTTTTGGTCAATATGCACTCCCAAGTATTTATATGTTGAAACCTGGGCTAACTGACTACCATCTGTGGAATATATTTGCAATCTACCTTCTTTGGAAGTTTTCTTAAAGGTATCATTACCAAATAACATTATCTGGGTCTTTTTTGTGTTCAAAATAAGGTTTGAAGAATTGAACCAATCTTGTAATATGTTAAAATCTGTCTGTAACCTTGTCTCAGCCTCTCCAGTATCTGAACTCACATAAACCAGGACAGTATCGTCAGCATAAAGCCTAATATCAGTAAATTTTATTTGACCTGGAAGATTATTTGTATAAATGATAAATAACAAGGGTCCCAATATGGACCCTTGTGGAACACCACGTATCACAGGAAGAAATTTGGAACATGAGTCATCCACCATTACCATCTGAGATCGATTTTTTAAATAGGATTGAAACCAAATTAATGGTTCTTTAGCTAAACCTATATGTTTCAACTTGCTTATTAATATTGAAAGGTCAACCAAATCAAACGTTTTTGATAAGTCGACAAACACTGCACCCACAGATCTAGACTCCCCAAGAGCAATTGATACTAAGTCTATAAAATCCGTGAGTGCAGTGGTCGTCAACATACCCCTCTGAATCCTGATTGGAATTTGTTTAACTTATTGTATTTTTCAAGATAGTTTATGAGTTGACTATGGACCAGTCTCTCCATCAATTTAGAAAGAATAGATAATAAGACAATTGGCCTATAGTTTGTTGGTCTAAAGTCTGAACTTCCTTTATGTATGGGCACAATTTTAGCCCATTTCCATGTCTTCCAGAAAATTTCCTTCGAGTAGGCTCCTGTTTAAAAGGTCTGTTAAAGGTTGAGCTACCTCAGAGGCACAATCTTTCAATAATCTTGTTTCAACATCATCTAGACCCTTAGCCTTATTTGATATTTGATTGTAATTCATTTACTTCTTTTATAACTTCTTTTTTTGCTATGATTTTAAATCTAAATGTGGGAACATTTGTTTCCTCAGTCTGGGTAGCCTTTGTTTCCAGTCCAAGGCTTCCTAAATTATTTTGCCTACTAAGAATAAGCCTGGCTTTGTAGTGGCTCCCCCCACACTACAGACCAGCCCCCATCAGCCCTACCCCACACTCAGCCCCATTATCCACCCCACCGGGACTTACCCAACCTGGAGTTATGCCCTGGATTGCCCCCAGGGTGGGACCTTCAGGAGGGGACCTTTTCCCCCATTAGATGACAGGCTACCTCTCCAGGTGGTGCCATGGATCAGTGGTGTGGGACCTGTGGCATGAAGTGGGCAGCATCCTGCACAGTTTGAGTGTTTCCATTTTTTTCCCGGGAGGTGGGACATGCAGTGATGTCAGGAGCACATACACTGATGTCTGCCCTGCCTCTGGCAACTGCTTGCACTGGCTCTTGGACCCCTGGCCTCCACCAGGAATTGGGTGAGCACTGGGAGCTTCCCCCCCCAAGGAAGAGAGCAATTCGTGGAATGCTCAGTCCTCCTCCCCCTGCTGGCCCTCTGATATCCAGGCTTGCTTCCAAACCTGGGTTGTCTGCATCACAAGCAGTAGAGCTATGGCTGCACTGGTGGGCTGCCCCACACACACATACACACACACATTCTGGGTTTTATAAACTGCCCAGGATTTAATTTGTTGCATGAAGCTGACTCAACAATAAGCATCGCTTATTACATAAAAGATCACCTCTATTATTAGCCGAGAGATGGCGGACCACCATATGGAGCCTTCTTAGTCTGCCAATTTTGTTTTATTTCCAAAGGCCAACTGTATATTATTGCAGGTTTATGACTCTAGCAGCTTGGGTCTATAATACAACTTGCAGCTGTAGACCAAGTATGCCTCTCCATTTATCCACTTATTTTGGCCTCTGTTGGGTAACCTGAGTGCCGGTTTTACTATTAACATGTCTCATGGCTCACCTCAGTTGCATATATCCTTGCCACCACTACTCATATTCCAGCTGGGTGACACTACTATGCAATTTATCTAGTAACCTCTTTTCCTAGCTTTGAGGGTCTGGTGCAACTACTGGCTCTCCCTCACCATGTTTTTTTTTTTTCAGCAGGGGTGTTAGAAGAGTGTGTTTTTACCTCTCCCTATCTTGGAAGTTGAGGTGTGACCTCCGTAGTTTTTTCTGTTAATGTCATTTTTTTTATCGTATCTAATGGTTGTACCTATCTCTGTCATACATAGTTGTCTTTTCTAAATCTGCCTGGTTTACAATTCAGTTACTGTTCTTCGGCAGCACCAACAGCAATCAGACTGTTGTAATACTGTGAGAGGCATTGGCCAAGGCACTTTGGTCTTCTTGGTGGAGATTGCCCTCCATTTCCCATTAACTAGTCTGAGTAGTCCATGCCTCCTATTTTCAATTTAAAAACAATGGCAGCTCCTACAGAAATAATGTCTTTCAATGTCAATACTGTCTATGATCCTATTCAAAGGTACATACTGTTACAACTTTTCAAGAGCGAACTCCCCGAGATACTTCTGTTACAGGCAACTAATCTTTCCATTGGAGAACATAATACTTTTTTTGTTTTGGGTAGAAGATGGTGGAGGCCTTCTCCCACAAAGGTGGAAGGCATAGAGGTGTGACTATGTGGATACCAAGGGGAGTAGCCTTTTCCTTATTAGGTAAGCAGATAGATAATAAGGGCCGATTTGTAATATTAGTGAGTCATTTGTTTGACACTGTGGTTACATTGGCCAGTATCAACTTCCTCCCTGGCTTAGATAAAAAGTAATTCAATTGTTCTTTGACAAGCTGATGTCTGTCCTTCAGGGGCAATTGATAAAGGGTAGGGACCTCAATTTAGTAGTGAATTTTTCATTGGACACTTCCCCTGTTAACCTCTCCTGGACCACTGCATCCCAAAAATACTTCAGACCCACGGTGGACCATCTTTTCCAAACCAGTAGAGTATATACCCATTTTTCCTCATGGCACTAAACATCAGCTTGTCTAAACTATATCTTTATGACCATACAACTTGTGGAAAAGGTAAAGGACATCTCTCATGGTCCTCACCTTTTGTCAGACCATGCCACTGTTATTATGAAGATGCACTTGAGGAACAAGTGTAAAGTAACCTTCTTGAAGTGTAATACCTTACTCTTATGAGATAAGCTTTTTGTGCTTTGGTTGCAGAACATCTTTCCAATATTGTAGTGGATAATAACCAGGGTGATGTGATTCCCCCCTCCTATGGGACACTGTTAAAACAGTGTTGAGAGGCTGCATAGTACCTTATACTTTCCAAATAAAAGAAAAGAGAACAAACTGAAATTCCTGCAGAATAAGCTAAAGACTTTGCAAATCTTACATACCAAGGGGGCATGGCTCTACAACAGCATATTAACCAAACAGACTGAGATTCAGTGTTTGATGAACCAGCAAACTGAACAAATATTACTACCAAAGGGGTTCCTAGGGAGGCTCAGAGACTAGCCAGGCACTTGAGAGCTTGCACAAAACAGGCCTGTATACTCCAGCTCTGAGACCTAACATTGGGCAACTTGGTGAGGGAACATAGTAGCCTCCATCGAATTATGACATACTGTCATACAGTTCTATATACAAAGAGGGATTACCCACACTCGCCATGTGTGAAGCCCTACCTAGAAAAGTCTGGACTTCCAAAACTAACCAAGGATCAACAGAATAGCTACTCTCTCCTATACAAGTAGACAAAATTCTGGCAGCAATAAAACACACCAACCCAGCAAGTGCCCTGGTTCTGATAGCTACCCAGCTGAGTTTTATAAAACATTCTCTGAAGACCTGTCCCCTTTATTACTCTAAACATTCCTTAGTATACAAAATGGTGATATTCCACCCCCCTAGCTGAAGGTATGACAAAATCTCAGCAATTCTTTTTATTTAACTCAGATTTCTTTTTCCAGACAATCAGATACATTCCACAACAGTATGCTGGCAGTGTACAGAAAAGGTGTGTGACAGGGTAAATACTGTCATTTGGCACAATACTGGCACCATGCATTCGGTTACTTCCTGAATTATATATTCACATTTAGACATCTCCCCATTGCAGTGTCTCCAAACCCTGTCCCCAATTACTACCCCTTGGGGTCTCCAGACTTATTCCCCTTTTCCCCATACAACTCTGTGCTGATTCAAGGAGTTAAGTCAGATCTTAGTGTCATAATATGAAGTAGCCAAGAGTTCCATCTATTTTGATTTTTGTCCTCTGTCTTTTGGAGGTATGACATCATCTTTTCTATTTTATAAATGTCCCATGTAATGTCCTGCCATTGTGTAAGTATTGGTGGTCCAGGTTTTAGACAAAGCAGAGTACTTGCTTTTTTGGCTGCAGTTAGGAAAATACCTAACAAGTAGACATAAACTGTAGCTACTTCACATCTGCAGCCTCTCCAACAGGTGGAGTCATGTATGGATGAAAATCTTACTGTGATTTGAGGGGGTTGAAAATATCTAATTGCTGTTTTCTTACTATATTCCCTACACTGGTAGGATCCCATGATTTTATGTTGTCAGAACCATATTAAAATCCACTGGTTCTAAGGTAACAGACACTTCAGCCTCCCAAGTATCTTGCACATGCATGGCTTCTACTAAAGGGTTCTGTTGCAGAACTTGGTAACAAAGTGAAATAAAGTGATCCAGCCAGACTCCCTTAATAGTGGAAGTCTAAAGACTAGGAGTGGCAAAAACTTTGATTCATCTACCCAGAGTCTGAGCTGGATATTCAAAAAATGATGAACTTGAAGGTGCCTGTAATGGTCTCTCTGATCTAGCTCAAATTCCATCTTTAGTTGTGCAAAGGATTTTGGTTGACCATTCTCATAAAACTATTTTGTATGTGCCAAATCATTGAGACTCTATTCTCTAAATTTGTGATATTGATGGGCTAGGACAAAGTGTGAGTGATAGGCCAAGATCTTGCATCATTTAACACTCTGTAAACTATTTTTGGGTAGCAGAGTAGGTACCAGACCTGAAGTAGAGCAAGAGTGAGAAAAGAGAGGAAACTATAAGCCCAATTGATCCTTTGATCCAAATAGTAGTGCATTAAGCTCATTAGCTGTATCATTTATTTCCGTGTTTACCAATCTAGGCTGTACCACAACCTCCTTTCATGACAGAACATGCTTGATCAGAGCCAGCGGAGCATACAATGAGAGGTCTGGTAGTGCCAGCCCTCCTAATGGTAAGCTATTCGGGGGCACACTCTCCTACAACACAAGTATCTGGAGATCCACTTATTCCAGTTTTAAACTTCTCCCAAGCTTGGGAGAAGTGGAAGGGCCTGAAATAAATATAAGTACCTAGGTAGGGTGTTCATTTGAATGGCATGCACTCTATTGATGAAAGTAGGGATAGTGAGACTCATCTTTGCAGGTTCTCCCCTGACTGCCTATTCTAGCAGAGGGTAATTAAGTTGGTATAAATCTTGGCAATTCTTAAACCTGAGAAGGATCCATGGCTCCATCATACACAATCTCCTACCATCTAATCTCAATTTTAAATTTGGATTATAAATTATTCACAGGAATTTGGGCCACGAGGTTAGAGTCAGTCATCGCTTAAAATTATAGATAATGACCAGGCTGATTTTATCAGAAAACGTCAACACATGTTAATGTTAGGCGCACTTTACACTTCATAGATTTTGCAATACAGAGATCTTTTCCCATTGCGGTCTTTAGTTTAGCCGCTGAAGTGTTTTCTAGGGTATCCTGGCACTTTTTGTGGGACACTCTATCAAACTATGGATTCCCCTAGATGTTATGAAATTGTTCCAGTACCTTTATGAAACACCTCAAGCCTACGTTAGGCTTAACAGAGCCCTTTCTGATCTGATATCTTTAATCAGGGGCACCCAGAATGGGTGCCTGCTCTTGTCCCTATTATTAGCACTCTATCTTGAGCCTTTAGCCCAGGCAATAAGTATAGCAAAGGAGGTGGATGGGGTCCTGCAGGGAGATAGAGACTACCACGTAGCATAATTTGTAGATAATATCATCCTAACCTTAACTTCACTGGGTACATCTGTCCCCATGATTTGGCAACTCTTAGATGAATTTGGACAACTGTCAGGATTTAAATTAAATATTTTGAAGACAGAAACCCTGACCTACAATTTTCATCCTGCCCCAGCTCTTAAAAAGCAATTACCAATACGATGGAACAGGGGAGCTATGAAAATCCTCAGGGTACATTTGACAAAAGACCCTGACAACTTGATGCTATTAAACTATGAACCCCTCAACCAGAAAATTGCTGCGAATATGGCAACATGGACCCAGCTTCTCTTATCCCACTTAAGTGAAATAGAAGCCATCGGACAAAATGTGCTCCCTAGGATACTGCACTTCCTTTAAACACTGCCCTTGGTTCCAGGTATAGAAATATACTTTCAATACTGGAATAAGGTGATTTCTTATTTTTTCATGGGGAAGGGAAGATCATGGGTTAAATATTCAGTACTACAGCTGACGAAGGAAAAGGGTGGATTAACTTGTCCTATCTGATGCTAATTGCACAGCAGCCCAAGTCCATCTCATATGTTGCTGGCTCTCTCTACATCACTAGTCATGTGGGAAGGAGATATATTTCACCATTAAAGATTTATACAATTTAGACAAATTTCCATTCACCCATCTCAACAATACTACCCCATTGTGGTATTTCTTCAGATATACTGCTGTTACAGTACACCACTGGAAAGCCACCTGTACAAAATAACTCCCTCAGACTCTTACCACATGGTTGAGAGCTATGGCATATGCTACAGCCTACCCTCTCAATGTCTTGAACATTTCACTTCAAACTGGGGAAGGCTGGGTCTCTGATATTTTCATTAATTCTATGACTCTCAAGGCTTCAGACATTCTAATAGTATGTTGCATCAGGACTTCCAACTCGCAGTTGAGACTCATATCCATTATTCACAACTGAGATCCTATCTCTTAGGGCAAGGAGAGGAGCTTATAACTCTACTAAAGGACCCAAACTTACCACTAACAGTGTTACTGGGCCACCAAAAAGGTAACCAATGGCAACATTTTAGCAGGTTTTATACTAGGGATTACAGGAGTTGGTCCAGGAAAAATCGACATCCATATGAGTAGATACAATGCAGAAATCTGAACTGATCACATATTAGAAAGCTGGCAGAAATGTGCCATACCAAATTGATGAGTCACATCCTCCACTTACTGGAGGGATTATGCTTGGAAAAACAGAATGCAATATTTTATCACCCCACAAATATAAATGAAATATGTGGGAGCCTCTTATGGCAGATGCTGGAGGGCTTATGGGGAATCTAAGGACGCTCTTCTGGCTATGTCAAAATGTATTGGATTACAGGCAAACAATAGCAGGGGCAATACAGTGACCCCCTTGTTTTGTTGAAGATTCCATCTTAAGCGCAGTGAGGCACAACACTCAAACTACAATTAATCCTGGGAACTGCAGCTAAAAAAAATGTTAACAAGATTATGGTTATCCAAAACATTATCTACTTTGGAAAAGGGAGCAAGACAGTCAATACTATTTATTTTATAGAGTGGTTAACGTATAAAATCAGAGGTCAAGAACAGAAGTGCAATGAACTTTGGAGTAGGTGAGTGCTATACCAGTTAGAAGTTGGTTCAGAGTTTGTTCCTTAAGTTAATCAAATGCCTGATATTGCTTAAGAAACAGCTGCTAAAACAAAATGATGTACAAACTCACTCTGAGGAAGGAGTGAATAATGCTTTTATTACAGCTCTAGGCTACAACATTTTGCATCTATCTTGTTTATATTTGATTTACACCTCTGGGGAACTCTGGATCACAAGACACGAGGTCTGCATTTTCATAACATGTGATCAGACTTTCATGTACTGGACTCCATGGCATGCTGAGGGACTCTGCAGAATGTTTTCCATTGCTCCTCATGCAAACATTGTAGTTCCTTGTGCACTATGGATTCTAGCAATGGTGCTGCTGCTTGTTCTCCATTGATTTTCCTTTTTCTTCTGTACTCTGTCTGAAAAATGGAAAAATCTAATAAAAATAAAAAAAAAAAAGGAATAAATGTCCCTGTACTCACAACTTTTTGACACGCCCATTAGTGCTTTCTTGACCTGCTTGGAATAAATTTCCTTGTGTTCACGACTACTGAATGCAACAACTAGTGCTCTATAAAGCTATTTGGAAATACATTTCCTAGTGTTTGCACTCTCAGCAGATATTTAGTGCTGTATCCTAGTTTTAATAACAAGGAATCGGGTACTCAGTCGTCATATAAAGTAGGACTCTACATTTTAGAAGTCTATTTGAAACATTTATTAAAAAACTCCATTTCAGACCCACAGATAAATCTGTGCATGCCTAATGTGTTTCTGATTTTTAGAACCCTTTATCAAATAATCCTTTGATAAAGGATTCTAAAAATCTGAAATGCGTTAGGTATGCACAGATGTATCTGTGTTTCGGAAATAGAGTTTTTTTAACAAATGTTTCAAATTGACTTCTAAGCTGTGGATGACTGTTGTGTGCCCGATTCTTTGTTATTATAGCTACTGCCATATTGTGAGCACCACCATCCCAGTGCACACTTTCTTATTTTGGTGATGCTGTATCCTAGTGTATTGCCCCATTTGGGATTATTCTCCTGTGATCACACTCGACACACCCATTAATGCTTTATTGACATGTTTTGGAATAAATTTCCCTGTGTTCAGAACTATTCAATGCACCCATTAGTGCTTTATTGACCTTTTTGGAATACATTTCCCTGTGTTCACAACTACTCAAAGTATCCATTACTGCTTTATTGACCTATTCCAAATCAACTTCTCTGTGTTCCCAACCACTTGACATACCCATTAGTACTTTATTGACCTGTTTGGGAACAAATCTCCCTGTATTCACAACTATTTAGCACATCCATTAGTGCTTTATTGACCTGTTTAAAATAAGTTTACCTGTGTTCACAACTACTCAATGCAACCATTAGTCCTTTATTAAACTATCTAGGAATACATTTCCTAGTAATTGCACTCTTAGCAGATGCTTAGTGCTGTATTCTTGTTTATTGCCCCGACTTGATATCATTCTCCTACGTTCACATTCACAAACCCATTAATGCTATATTGAACTGTTTGGAATACATTTTCCTGTATTCAGAACAACTCAGTGCACCCATACATGCTTTATTGACCTGTTTGGGAATAAATGTTTCTGTGTTCATAACTACTTGATGCAACCATTAGTGTTTATTGACCTTTTGAATTAAATGCCCCTGTGTTCACCACTACTAGACACACCCATTAGTGTCTTATTGACCTATTTGGGAATACATTTCTCTGTGTTTGAAAACAACTGATCCATTGGTGCTTTATTAACTTGTTTAGAATAAATGTATCTGAGTTTGCAACTACTCAACGCACCCTATAGTGCTTTTTTGACCTGTTTGGAATTATTTTCCTTGTGTTCACGACTACTTAACACACCCATTAGTACTTTATTGACCTGTTTGGGAATAAATGTCTCTGTCTTCACAACTACACAATGCACCCATCAATGCTTTGTTGACCTGTTTGGAATAAAAATGATCTGTGTTCTCAACTACTCAGTGCATCCATTAGTGTTTTAATGACTTGTTTAGAATAAACTTCCCTGCGTTTTCTCAACTACTCAGTGCATCCATTAGTGCTTTATTGACCTGTGTGGAATACATTTCCCTGTGTTCACAACCACTTGACACCCCACTATTGTTTTATTGACCTGTTTGGGAGTTATTTCAATGTTTGCACTCATAACAGCTGCGTAGTGCTGTATTCTAGTTTATTGCCCCACTGGGATTAGTCTCCTGTGTTCATACTCGATGGACACATTAGTGATTTTGTTTTGTAACTAATGTCTATTGAGTTCAGGTTAAATGGTATGCAGGTACTTAATGTATATGTTACATGTTATGACCATGTATATTTCAGACTGTACAATAGAAACTTGATTTTGTTTTTGTTTCAAGATAAGTTCATCTTTTCTCACAAAATGTAACACCAAACTGTGACAACAAAACATCAAACAGCATCATGCCCTAGTATATCTTATGGTAATAAAGTTTCATTGCTTCTAATATGGCTGTGGTGAGTTATTTTGGATTTCTCCAACTGGCTGTCATCCAGGTGCCTTCTGGCTTTTAATTGGTCAATCTTTCTTGGTACAGATCTGATGTTTTACAGGTGATGTCCCCTCATACACACCCTCCCTCTGATGGGTTATAGTTTTGCCAAATAGTCATTACATTTCCTGCATTTTGCAATATATTTTTCCCTGGTGGGGTGCAAATAAGCAATAATTCTTTCCATCTGACTCAGCTTGCTTACTCTAGCCTGCCATTCCTGTAAACAAGGTATCACTGCTGATAGCCAGTGGGATGTGATTAACTTGATTGCTAAGATGCACAGAATAAGCAACAACTCCCTCTCATTACTGGGTTCCATCCCCAGGACTGGGAGACCCAGTAAAAAGTGTGTGTAGGTTAAAGGAATTGTCTGGCTCCATATCGGGCTCAGCTCTGTATAGATGTTTAACCAGCATCCCTATGTGTTTGGGCAGTCCCAGAAAATGTGATAGTGGTACCCCTCTGCTCCACACCCCTTCCAGTAGCTATCTGAACCAGATAGCACAACTGGGAAGTTATTCTGGGGGTATGAAAGAACTTCACCAGAATTTTCCAGTGATATTCTTGCCAAGATGGAAAAGATGAGACCTGCCAACCTTTCTGGAGTATCTTCTCCCAGCCTTATTTTCAGTGGGTGCCATCTGCCTCCCACTTATGCTTAACTTCTCTAAGTGTCATTCCTCTGTGTTGTTGAGGCACAGGTCAGGAAGCATAGGAAAACCAGAAGCAGTTTCAAAATTCACAAGTAACATTTTATTATTATTAACAACAATAGAATAAAAACAACAAAAAAATGTTCAGGATAACTTTATAGAAAGGCAGTAAAACCAGAGAAAACAAAGTCCTTCATCTAAGGGTATCTGTAATTCCAAGTTTCAGTCTCTCCCCAGAAAAATATTGCTGTTTTTTTACAACAAGTCTTGGCCTGACAATTAACTTGTTCATCTTGAGCTCATTAAGGAGACATCCTGTTTCTTACAAAACATATCAGTGTTCTTGTCCATCTCTTTGCAGAGCAGCCCTGCAAACAGAATACTGTCCCAAGCTGGCCTCCTGCTGACAGCTCTGCAAAAGAGTTTGCAAATAAGCCTGAGAGGAGCTCAAACTGCATCTCAGGTTAACCCTCTAAATTCCAAATGGCTTTTTTGCAGTCATTCAGCAGTATAACTATATACATTTCAAACCAAGGGATCTCAGTTTCACGTAAAAATTCACATATATTTTCATAACTGCAGCCACACAAGGGAGGAAGAAAAAGAAACATCAAGTGAAGATAGTGAGAGGCAGAGAACTGTGAGACAATCAGAGTGATCAGCTCCTAGATCTCATGAGAACATTCAGTTGGGCAACCTTACAGACAAGAGACAGAAAAGAAGGGGGATAGAACAGATCCTTGCATTTAACTTGTTCTTCGTAACTAATGGGACAGAGCCTTATTCAACCCTGTCACATACCCTCCTCTTACAAAAACAGGTTTCCAAAACTTTCTATTAATTCTCTTCTAACATTAGCTTATAGACTTTACAGTTCTGTGCATATGCAGTACAGCAAATGGAACACTTTAGATTCACACATTTTGTTTTTTCAACCTTTGGAATTCTCAATTACTGATCCATATCTTGACAGAAAATCGTCACTGATGCTCTCTTTCCCAGATTTGTGCATCACTTTAAATTTAAATGGCTGTAGTGCAAGGTACCACCATGTGATTCTGAAATTTGTATCCTTCATTTGGTTAAGCCAACAAAGAGGACTGTGATCTGTTATAAGTACAAAGTCAGCTCCTAGCAAATAAAACTTAATGGACTCCATGGCCTGTTTTGCCACAATGCATTCCTTTTCAGTGGTGGAGTACCTCTTCTCTCTGTTGTGCAACTTCCTACTGATATATAGAATGGGATGTTCCTTCCCATCTGTATGCTGACTGAAGACTGCACCTAGGCCTAATTCTGATGCATCTCTCTGTAACAAAAATTGCTTCTCAAAATCTGGGCTTCTTAAAACAGGGTCTGAACATAACGCAGCCTTGATGGTCCAAAAAGCTTCATCACACTCTGGGGTCCATTTCACATTATTTGGGCATCGTTTCTTCATGAGTTCAGTGAGGGGAGTAGCTAGCTGGGCAAAGTTGGAAACAAATCTCCAATAGTAACCAGCCAGCCCTAAAGATGACCTGACATGTTTCTTTGTTTTAGGGACAGGACTGTTAGCTACAGCTTCTATTTTAGAAATGTCTGGCTTAACTTCTCCATTTCCTAACACATAGCCCAAATATCTGGTTTCCTGTATGCCCAATGTGTATTTGGTAGGATTAATTGTTAGACCTGCCTTTTTGATAGATTGGATAACTGCTCATAGGTGTCCCAGGTGGCTTTTCCAGTCTGGACTGTACACCACAATGTCATCCAGGTACACAGTACAATGACCAGTGTGAGGGGATAAAATTACATCCATGTACCATTGGAATGTAGCTGGTGTACTACGTAAACCAAATGGCATGGTGGTGAACTGATAGAATCCAATAGGAATGGCAAATGCAGTTTTGTCCTTGAGCTCTTTAGTTAGAGGGATTTGCCAGTAACCCTTGGTGAGATCAAGGGTACTGATGTACTTGGCATTCCCCAATCTATCCACCAAATAATCTACCCTGAGCATAGGATAACTGTCAAATTCTGACATTTGATTAGTTAGGGCTCTTAATGCCAAAATTAAATCACAACTTTTGTATGGGACAGAACTTTGGGGTTTGGGTAGTTTAGAGTCTGTTGGGGTAGTAATGAATAAGTTTTATAAGAGATTATTGGGACTACATGTTGGGGTTTCCTCTACTCTAGTAAGATTAGAGCTCAGACAATTACCAATAAGATGTTATGCTGAACAAAGACTATGCATATATTGGGTGAAAGCTTATAACATGAAAGAGTCAAGATGGGCTGGCCCAGTGGCACTGTGGGTTGAGGTGCTGGATGCCACGCTGGTGACCCGGGTTCGGGAATGAGCTCAGGCTGCCAGGAGCTGGCAAGGGAGGGGCAGGATTGAGCATCCAGAGGACTGCTCTCCTCTCCTGGGAGGAAGGGGGGACTCATCCCAGGTTGTTGGGGACTCCTAGCACTGGCTGTGAACACAGCAACCTGAGACCAGGAAGTCCAAGGGGATTGGCTGTGGCAGTGACCCTGTAGGCATGCACAGGAGCATGTGTGCCCACATGAGGACGCATTGCACATCCAAGCCAATGGGGTGGGACCTAAGCAAATATCCCCATTCACCAGGGATAGGCGACTGCACCATCTCCTTCAGCCACACTCCACCAACCAGACCCACTCCTCTCCTGGGCCAAGCCAAGCCTGGTCTGAATTGAAAGATAGAGCACCCTAGGTGGATAGGGCAGCCCTACCTCGGGAGGCTTAGAGCCATGGAGATAGCTGGGCTGGTGCCAGGAGACAGAGGGGTTTCAGGTCCGGAGGTAGTGCTGCAAGGATCAGTGGATGCCTGAGAGAGTTCCCTGGGTGCTGGTGCAAATAATATGGTTTGGGAAAAAAAAAATTAAAGAGTCAAGACTACCACATTTACGCCTAGAGGAAACTACTGCATATAATCAAAATGGATTGACCTTCCCCAGTCTATATACATTAGAAAAAATTATAAAACCATACGGCTTGCTGGTATGTTTACCAGAAAGTATGATTAAACCCATGGAATATACTGAACAGCAGATAAAAAATAAGATCAAAGATATATATATATATATACACACACATACATACACAAAAGGAAATGGAGTTAAGCAGAAACATAAAAATAAGCAAATGTTTTCATACTAATAGAAAGAGATAATTTGGAATGGAACCATACTGGTCCAAAATAAAAGAACCTGGCAAAAGGAACATCTTTACCAAATTTAGATTTGAATATAATGGCTCTCAGAGACTAAGAGGATTATACTGTAAACAATCGATAGCAACATGTAAGTGCAGATTGGGTGTGGACAATCTTCTTCACTTATTAATTTTATGTCCTTTATACAGCTATGAACGAAATTTGTACCTGGGGAAACCTTGGTTGATTTGGATATGGAACCTAGATATCAACTTAACTATTTGTTAAAATCCAATGAGGAAGAAATTTTGGATAAGATTGTAAAATTGTGTAAAGCTATTCAGCGGAAGAAACTACATGTACTTCCTGATATTTAAGATAGCTAGAGAATACATTTGCTAATAAAAGGGAGTAATCATGAGATTGTGTAATAACTGATAGGATGTTGTATATATTTTGTGGATAGGGATAATGGTTATGGCACCTCTATTTATAAGGGAAATTGTTAGGAAATGTGCAATAAGTATAATAATGTTATGACTTTGTATTGTCATTTTGCACATCTGAATGCAATAATTTTATGTATGTTATGTCATCACTTATAAAGTGTATGAACTGTATTTTATATTTATGTATAATGTCATGTAAGGCTGCTATGGATATTTTGTAATGACAATGTTACTTGTCATACAATAATAATATGGATGGATGGACATTTGATTAAATTTCCTAAAATCAAGGCAGAGTCTTGCACCCCCTTCTTTTTAGGACTGTGGGTGGAGCCCACAGCTGTTTTGGGATCACTCAGTAGCTCTAAAAATGGCCGATAATGGAACCTCCCATTGGACTTTTGGAAGTATCCTTCCAAAAGCCCAACAGAGCTTGAAACCCTCTGCCATGATCGGCCGCTATGGAATAACAGTCACACTATTTTGGCTGTTATATCTGCATTCCGGGGCATGAACTGTGCATGCGTGATTCGTGCACATGCACCGTTCTGCTGGCACTGTCATGTTGTGAATGGCAAAATGCCATTCACTGCAACTGCTCATGTGTGAGTGCGGTGCATGCACAGTTGTGTTGCCACCGCCAGCACTGGCAACAAAGAAAAGCGTCTCGCACCCTCCCACTGCTGTTGCCCTCCCCGCTCCCTCCTTTCTCATTTCCATGTTGACATCAGGGTCCCCATTCCCCATGTCAGCATTATATAGCCCCCCTACTCATGTGGCACACTGGAAGCCCACCACAGTGTGCCCAAATGTATTTTTTTCCCACCCCCTGCTGACATCGGGGTGCCCAATCCCCATGTCAGCATCATGTACTACCCCACCCCACTCATGTGGCACACTGAGCCCACACCCCAGTGTGCCCAACTGTCCTGTTTTTATTTGTTTCCTGTAAATAAAGAAAATGGTCCCCGATGTGTTATTTTTCCGTAAAAGAAAAAAAAATCCTTGTAGTCACCCCAGTCCCCCTCCCCATCTCCACCCTCCCACTGTGCACCCACCTCCCCTTACTCCCCTTACCCCATACTTACCTCCAGAGGTTGGCACTGTCATCTTCTCTGAACTGGGACATGTCTGCATTCTTCAAAGCCGAACCACAAACTGAAGAATCAAAGGCAAGCGTGCTATAATGCCATTCAATGGGGGTTTCAACTTATGTTGATAAATCAGACAGTTTTTTTTTAATTTTGGCCCCAAAATTTTAACGTAGGGTTCTTGGGACCACCTCATGAAAACTTTCACTGTCATTTCATTACTCAGTCCAGAAAAGTGATTTTGTGGTCGCTGCATGGAATCACCTTCGGGACCGATTTACGAAATGACAGTGGCACTATTCAAGGTGGGGTCAAACAGCCCATGTTCCAAATTTGGTGAAAAATACAAAAATAACTTGCTATAAGCCAGGTGTTGCAGTTTCTATGCACGCCCTGACTTTGCCAATTTTTATATTTTCACTCCACATTTTCAACATTGCCATTTTTGTACACCTCCTTTTTAACAGTACAGTTGTCATTTATCACATCCAGCCTGAAATGTGTTTTTGCATCTGTAGCACAGAATGGTGCAGTTGCTCTGCGAAATCACCTTTCGGGACAAGTGAACAAAATGATACTGGCACTCTTCATGAGGAGGGTCCCAAAAAGGCCATGTTGAAAATTTGGTGCAACACCTCCAAAAAATGGTCATGTTACACCCGGTCATTCAATAATGTCTATGCACATGTGTAACTTTGCTCACTTGGCAGCTTGTCACAGCCCTATTGGCTCTGGCCAGAGTTTGCTTATTTACAGTCACCATTGGTGATGACCAAGCACTTCTCAACTCTTCTATGATATCCAACTGTTTCATGTTTTGTATTTCTTTAACCATGTCTGCTCTTAACTGCTCTGGTAATCTGTATGTCTTTTGTCTGACAAGGCAAGCATTCCCTGTCACTATTACATGTTCTACCCCTTTTGCTTGGCCTGGCACTGTGGTAAAAGTACTGTTAAATGTCTTTACCAAGTTACATATTTCTGTGGATTGTTCGGAGGTTAAGGAAACATTCACCTTTATAGCATCAGCAGTTACAGTTTGTTCCAGTCTGTCATAAGCTATATCAATATTGATGTTTCTGATAAAAGTAACAAAGTAGCCTTTGGTGTCTTTTCAACTCATATCTTCAGGAGGTTAGCATGATATATCTTAATAGGATTTTTCCTATTAGGGGCCTCAATCTCACAGTTAACTGTGCCAGTACATCTAAGCACCTCATAAGGGCCTTGCCACTTCATTAACAGTTTATTTTCTGTAATGGGTAATAGTAGCAAGACCTTTTCACCTGGCTCAAAAACTTTTTCTTTTACCCATTGTCATAATCTGCCTTGTGCTAGTTTTGAGCCTCTTCCTGATTACTATGGGCAATTTCAACATACTGATTTTGCCAGCTTCTTTCTCAGGGCACACATATGAGATGCAATAGATTTTTTCTGACTGGGGTTATCTTCCCATGTTTCTTTTATTACATCTAGTAGCCCTCTAGGTTGTCTACCATACAGCGTTTCAAATGATGAAACACCTGTTGATGCCTGTGGCACATCTCTGTAAGTAAAAATCAGGTAAGGTAAGTATTGGTCCCAATCTTCCCCTTACCCTTTTATAATCCTCTTTAACATGCATTTTAGGGTTTGGTTAAAATGCTCAACAAGACCATCTGTCTGAGGGTAATAAGGGGAGGTTCTTATGGCAGTGATACTTAGTAGTCGGTACAGCTCCTTCAGTAATGCCGCACCAAAATTACTACTCTGATCAGTAATAATCTTTTTAGGTATGCCGACCCTGCTGAACATTTTGGGAAGCTCTGCTGACACTTTTGGGCCTGTGACAGTACACATAGGAACTGCCTCTGGGTATCGAGTAACATAGTCACATACTACCAAAATCAATCAATTACCCTGTTTACTTTTGTCTAAGGGGTCAACCACATCCACTGCAATTCTCTCAAAAGGCACATCTATCAAGGGTAGGAATACCAGGGGCACCTTGTCTTTTTTAGTCACATGGGCTGCTTTCTGACACTCAGCACAGGATTTGCATCAGGTAGCAACATCTTCATAAATTCCAGGCCAGTAAAATCTGTACAGCAATCTGGCAAGGGTGCAATGCCTCCCTGAGTGACCAGCCATAGGATTGTCATGTGCTATGTGTAACAACTCAGATCTCTACTTTTGTGGTATAATCAATTGTTCTATCATTTCCTGTGTCTGAGGCTTACCCCAAACTCTGTACAGTAATGCATTACATTTTTTAAACATTGGTTCACCCTGTTTTGGTTTCACCCCCAACTGCTTAAAATAACCCTGGAGAGAAACATTGTTAACTTGCTCTGAAACATAATCACAATCAGTTAGTTTAGTTTCAGCATTTTCATATATTAACCCCTAATGTTCATCAGTCTTTTGTTGCCACTGTTTCTTCAGGTGTCTTCTTTCTTTCCTGGACTTCTGGATCTTGAAGCTATGTTCAAACAAGTCTGAATCAGAATCACTGAAAGGAAAAGAGTCCCACCATCTGAGATTTTCTTTGCCTGAGCTCTTGTAATCACAGCTGCTGAAACATCAGGATTTACTCCCTCTTTGATTAACTCACTAAATCCTGGAAAGTCATTTCCAATAATCACAGGTACAAGTAACTTAGGTACTACCCCAACTTTCATTTGGTGCAAACCCCATTAATATTCAGAGACACTTGGGTGGTGGGATAGTATCGAGTGTCCCCATGGATGCAGATGACACCAGTACCTGGTCCTTTTGCACAGTGTTTTCCCAGCACTTCAGCATGCACTAGAGTTTGTCTGCTACCTGAATCAATAAGTCTCTTTACAGGCGTATCTCCCACCTTGACATCTGCTAAATAATTGCCCCAATTTGCTACGGACAAATCTGCTCTAGTGTTACCCTCCTTACGTTTATGGCAGTTTCTTGCAATATGACCTGGCTTGTTACAGTTATAACAAATAAAGTGTTTGGGTGCAGATTTGTTACCCCCATCAGAGTTCTTATCAGACTTGGAGTCATATCAGGAAAAATAGGGTCTTATCGGTGCTTGGCTGTTACCTCACTGCTGTGGTGTCTGTCTGGCCATCTGGTAGTCTTCAGCCTAAATAATCAGCTTTTTCCTCACTTTCTAGTCGGTGTTCTTTTACCCAAAGCTGCGTGTCTGTAGGCAGGATATTGATGAACTACTCCACTGAAAATATGTCAATGATCTGTGGGACTGTTTTGCCCTCTGGTTGGAGCAATTTAATAAGGAGTTCTCTGAGTTGGGTTAGGGCTTCTCAATGATTGTCAACTGAGTGGTACTTCAGGGACTGGAATTTTTGCCTGTAGGTCTCTCCTGAGATGTCATATCTTTTCAGGATTTCTCTTTTCACAGGGTCATAGTTTTTGACTGTGCAGTGTCCATATTGCTGTAGGCAAGTTGGGTTTTACCTGTCAGGTGAGGTACAAACCTAATGGCCCATTGCTGCTTTGGCCACTGGTAGGCTGCAGCAACCCTTTCAAAAGTTGTCAAGTATGCTTCAATATTGTCCAAGGGGACACTCGATACTATTCCACTCTCACACCATCTGTCATCGAAGCACAGGTCAGGAAGCACAGGAAAACCAGGAGCAGTTTCAAATTTCGCAAGTAATGTTTTTATTATTATCAACAACAATAGAATAAAATCCAAAAAAAAAATATTCCAGTTAGCTATATACTGTACAAAGGCAGTACAAACAGAGAAAACAAAGTTTTTCATCTGAGGGTATCTCTGATTCCATGTTTTGGTCTCTCCTCGGTAAAAGATTGTTGCTTTTTTTATAACAAGTCTTGGCCTGACAATTAACTCCTTCATTCTGAGCTCATTTCTCACAAAATGTATCAGAGTTCTTGTCAGTTTCTTTGCAGAGCAGGCTTGGAAATAGAACAGTGTTCCAAGCTGGCCTCCTGCTAACAGCTCTACAAAAGGAGTTTGAAACAAGCCTGAGAGGAGCTCAAACTGCATCTTAGGTTAACCCTCTAAATTCCAAATACCATTTTTGCAATCATTCAACAGTATAGCTATATACATTTCAAACCAAGGGATCCTAGTTTCACATAAACATTCACATATATCTTTATAACCGCAGTCGCAAGGGGGGGAGAAAAAATAGAAACAGCAAGGGAAGGCAGAGAGATAGTGAGAGGCAGAGAATCACAAGACCATCAGAGTGATCAGTTCCTAGGTCTCACGAGAACATTTGGTTGTGCAACCAGACAGACAAGAGACAGAAAAGAAGGAGATAGAACAGATTCTTGCATTTAACTCTTGCTGCATAACAAACAGGACAGGGCCTTATAATGTACATCCCTGTCACACTCTGGCATCCCTCAACTGGGCATAAATTATAGAAATGCATCTCCTTGTATTTTGAAGCTGGATGGTCCAATACATAAAATCTTCGCCTTTAGTGAGCTCTCTATTCAGGTACTGAAAGTTTTCTCTGATATGATGAAATTTCACACCTGGCACTTTCTAAAAAAAAAATCTTCATTCAGGATATTATGTTGCTGTTATCCCACCTCACAGCTGTCTGAAGGTAGTGATTCCTATCCTATTCCAGTGTCTATATCTCTCATCTGATCTGTAGGGTGTATAGTTAGGGTCCCCCATGATAATCGCCAGTTGTCCTATGTGATTCGGGGTACTAGTGAGGGTCCTGATTTTCAGTATAACCTTCAAAGAATATTTAGTCCACGAGTTTTGTATTGCACACACTAAAGGTTGGGTGAGTTGGGCATGGAGGAGGGTGTATAGTGGCCCAGGTAGGGTTACTCCATTTTCTAAAGTATACCATCTCGACTCCTAGTTTTGTTTAAAACAGTAACAAACTACTGCCAGGTGCCTTGGTGGCCCATGTGCTACCTCAATGGTAGCTCAAGACATCGGCATTGGCGATTGAGCACTTGCAATAATGGTGACTCAGTCCTGGCACATGTCGACAGGGCTACTGCTGAGGAAGGGTGACCGGATGAGGGAGGTGTGTGCGTATATATGCACATGGGGGGAGTGAGCATGATGGAAGGGAGGGAGGGTTGTCCTGTCATAGCTAGCGTGAGGCTGCCGAGCTGGCCCCATAGCGTGATGGGTGGGTGGCAGCTTAATACTACAAGTGTTCTGGGTTTGGGTCCCGGTACACCTACATTTTCATGCACCTGGCCTGAAATTTTTATTTTGCAAGAATTTACACCCCCCCCTCCCTGACATGCACCCCCCTGAAGTTAAGAATCCTTTAGTAGGGAGATGCGGGGACGAACAATTAAAATCTAAGTTCCTGGCACCATTTTCTTGTGAACCGGGGATGTACATCACAGAAACTGACTTTTGGCGATGTACGCTCACCCTGCCACCAGTTGTGATTGGACTTTCATCCTTATCACATAAATCCACTTCAACCCCAGTTGAAACCGGACAACAAGATTTGAATAAAATCTCTGATTGGGTAACTCAATGGGGTATGAAGGTCAATAAACAAAATTGCAAGGTTATGCATTTGGGGCCACAGAACCCAAACACACTCTATACTCTAGGAGACACTACCCTACTAACCACAACAGATGAAAAATATCTAGGAATTATTATCTTAAATAATATGGAATACTCAAATCAAGTTAGTCAGGTCATCTGTAAAACTAACAAAGTAATCTGGTCCATTCGACATAATATAAAGTCACAGGATCCCAATATTTTGGTGCCTTTGTATTGGGCTTACATCAGATCACATTTGGAATACGCTTCCCAGTTATGGTGCCCATACAAGAAATCAACCAGTACCCAACTAGAGAAAGTACAAAGAAAATTCACCAAACATTTTAATGGTCTTTATAACACATCATATAATGGCAGACTTATTACCCTGAATCTAATGTCACTAGAAACTTGACAACTGGGGGAACTTATTGTTTCTATTTGACATTATAAATTACCCATACCTGATGTCTGAACTCGGACTGGTCTTTAAGGGCAGCAAGTATAACATTAGAGGATGCCCGCTACAATTGGAGGGAAAATATTTTCATTATAAAAATAGAAAATTCTTTTTTACTCTTCGGGTTATAAAACCATGAATACAATTTGTTCATAGAAGTAATTTTCAGCAAAACTAAACAGAATAAAAAAAAAAAACTCCTGGATACATTTCTACTCACAGATACAAATCTGAAATACTATTAAGTTTATGTGATAGTATAGGAGTGATTATGAGCTTATAGCTTTCTTGCTTCTCATTCTCCATAGTATGAACTGTAGTATACCTGTGCAGCCCATAAAATGAAGTCTGATAGGCCTAGCTACTCCTCCCTTGGATGCACTGCTGTGTTCCTGCCTACCTGGATCCTTTATCCCTGACAGAGAAACTTATTTATTGTTTTTTAAGCTGTTTCCAAAAGGAATCTGGCATCCTAATTGGAAGTACCTGAAAGTAGAACAAGAGGCAGAGCAGAACATTTTTTTTATGGCTTCTACTCACTCACCTAAGGGAAGTAGTCTCCAAGTATTTAGATCTGTGGTTATTTCTGCCATTAATTTATAATGACTTAGTTGGAGTAGTTGGCTTAGGCTGGGTGTAATTTGGATGCCCATGTATCAGATGGCATTGTGGACTACCATCTGAAGAGGAAAGTTGCTCTAAATTCATTAGGGCAAGTCCCCGATATGACCAAGGCTTCCAGTTTTTGGAAGTTCAATTTGTATCCCAAAATGGCACTAAATTTCTGAAGTTCCATAATTTAATCTGGGGTTGAGGTAGCAGGATCCCTGAGGAAGAATAGGGAGTTGTTTGTGTACAGCATTACTTTTTCTTCTGTACCTCCAACCTTCACCCCTTTAATACAACAGTTAGATTGCACAGCAATTGCAAGAGGTTTGATGCCCAGGGTGAAAAGGAGGGGGTCTTGTTTCAAACCCCAGTGGTAATCTGGATGACACCCATCCAATTTACCCTAAATAGGGCCTCTGGGGATTCAAAAAGAGAAGTCATGCCTGCCAAGAAGTTAGGACCAAACTCCATCCTCCCCAGTGTATCCTGCAAGAACGGCTAGTCCACCTGTTCAAAGACTTTTTCTGCATTCATGGAAATTGCCAGTTGGAATTTTGGACTCCCTTTCTGAGAGGAGAGGACGTTAAGGAAATGCTGTACATTATCATGCAGGTTTTGCCCCTTAATAAATTATGTTTGATCTGGGTGGACAAGGGTCCCCACCACTCTCTGCAGACTGGAGGCCATTATGGAAGTAAAGATTTTCAAATCTGTGGGGAGCAGAGAGATGGGACAATATGATCTGCAGCTTGTGGGATCCTTCCTGGGTTTGGAAAACATGCTTATATGTTCTAAATGCCAGGTGTGAGGTGTCTCCCCTTCCCTACCACCTGGAAAAGGTGATGCAACTCTGGGAACAAGGATTCCTGAAAGGCTTTATAAAATTCTGAGGTGAAGCCATCCACCTCTGGGGCTTTCACATAGTTAAGGTTTTGGATTGTGGTCTCAGTCTCATCCTATGTGCTGGATGCCATTTTATTAATCTGTTTAGGAATACATTTCTCTGTGTTTGCACTACAACACACCCACTATTTGCTGCTGTAAGAAATGTATTTAGAAACAATCATCATTGCCATTAGGGAAAGATAGGAGGAAAATGTTTCAGTGTTTTTAATACAAAACCATGAGTGGTAAGAAAAGGAATAGCAGCACATTTGAGGCAATCTAGGGTATAGTAACTACAGTGCAGAAAATTCATGACATAGCATACGTAACGCATCATGGTACTCAGAGGATGAGAATAGGGACCATCATAGTGCAGTGGCCAATTTTAGTAGGCAGAGAGAGATGAAGGAGAAGAAGACAGGCACGAAGAGTGTGACAGAGGAGGAAATCGGTGAAACAGATCCTGAGTTTGTCACAGATAAAGTAGCAGTCAGTCTGTCAAGTAGCAGTAGTTCTGGGAAGTGTGATAAAGAGGAGGAATCCAGCACCAAAAAGAGAACAAAAATGACTTGGTAAGGATGGTGGTGGTGGTAAAAAAAATGATAGAGACACACACATGGTGGAAAAAATAGAAGACAGAAGAATGACAAGGTTCCAAAGGAGCAGGACAAAAGCAACTGAGCCAGTCAGAGAGGCTGTGCATCAAGAAGCCATGCACGTGGAACTGGACAGACATCAAAGGGATTCTGGCAGTGCTGGTGGTGACTGTGGTAGAGGAAGTAATGGTGTTAGTGGTGGTGCACATCCCCTCCCCATAAGCATCAGTGCAACAAAAGTGAAATCCATGGTGTGAATTTTTTTTTAAATCCTCTTCAGCCATGGAGTTCACAAATTAAATCACAGTAAAGTAGGGACTCCAATGGGAACAACAAAGGTGAGACATATGAACGAATCTCATGCATCAGTATCAAAAAGCACAAAGGGAACACAGAACTTGCTTTACTGCTCCATTCAGATGAAGAGAAAGAGGACGTGGATCAGGGGCGTCATTTCAGCAAAATCATAGGGGTAGCAAGGTGGGGGAGCACAATGTGGGTGGGGCCACGTTGTGGGCGGGGCCAGAGAGGGTGTCATTTGTCAATGTGACATAGGGTTAGTTACCAAGTAATTTAAAAATGGCTATAAATTGAACAGTAAAGTTTGCATATAAATCTGAAATGGGTCATTACAGATGCTGATTCAAATTAAATAGCCAGTTTATCAAATTATGGAATCATCAGTATAGTGAAAGTCCCATTCCTCAACTGTACAAATATTACACAAAAGCGAACTGATGAAAAAAAAATCCAGCAAAAACCTGTAAAGAAAAAAAAATAATAAAAGGAAAAAGAACGTACGTATGTGCAGTTTGATTGTGTCAGTAAATTTTAAAATGCATTTTGTGGCATTCTACAATTTCTACAGCTATCAATATAATTTACAATACTTGGTGATACCTCTGTAGTCTCTCGGCCTGTTTTTCTGCTGACAGTGCACTGAATCTGCCGAAGCAACCAAACTGCACATGCAAGTGCTTTATCCTGCCCTGGGCCTGCATCCGAAAGGTCACAAGACACTCCACGTTCCCCTTGAGTGTTAATGAATTACTAAAGAAAATTAAGGAAATCTCAGTTTGAACTCTAACCTTGCACCCGGCTGCATGAGGAGACTAATTTCATAATATATTAACTGGCATAGCAACTGCATTTGAAAGGAATCCAACCAGTGGCAACAAGATATGTAGAACTTTAACCAACATTAAAGGCTGGCATTATATATACAAGCCACATTACATAAACATAAAACTCCACCTCCACGGGCATAAAACATTCAAGACATTGTCTGTTTAATTTAGTGTCACTGTAATGCCACATACATATATACCATGTGGGTTTTTCTCAGACAGTCCCCAGTAACACCTGCTTTTTCCCCAGTAACAAAGGATTGTGGGTTTGTGTAGGTGGTGACTCACCTGGCACATACTGAAGCTATTATGTGGGTCATATATGGCACCACCTACAGAAGTCCTGCCAATGTGATACTACCAGCCTTTCCTAATCATACAATCAGGGGTTACATGGGCAAGCCATATTTCCACATGCAAAACTGCTGGACTAACACTGCTGACACTATGTAAGCCCTAGAAATGAATCCAGATGTAACATCACAGACACTCATTTTCTAGTAGCTTTGCGGATGGCTGCTGAGCTAATATCACTGACACTTTAGCAGACCTGGGTAAGGCAGCTGGGCTACCGCCACAAAACTGTGGTAGCCTTGGGGAAAGCTACTGATCTAATATCACTGAAATTCTAGCAGCCTTTGGGAAAGCTGCTAGGCTAGTACTGCTGACATCCTGGTAGCCCTGAGAATAGCTGCTTGCCTAGTACTGCTGGCACTCAGCCTTGGTGAAGGCAGCTAGGCTAAAATCCTGACACTGATAGCTATGAGGAATGCTACTGGGCTTACACCACTGACATGCTAGCCTCAGAGAAGGCTTTGGGGCTAATACATGGGCACAACCAATGGGGGGCCAGTCCTCCCCCCCCAACTTTTTAAGCCATGCCAACTGCCCAATGATATTAGCATCAGCATGAAAGTCTAGGTAGGGATGTGTGCCCCCCAACTTTTCAGCTGTGGTTGCTCCCATAAACACCACAGACACTAATATCCTTGCAAACATCACTGACAGTAGCAACCGTGGGGAAGGATGCTGGGCTAACATTCTTGCATTCTGTTAGTGCTGATGAACACTGCTAACACCACTGACAATCTTGCAACCCTGAGAAAGGCTGCTAGGCTAACACTGCTGACACTCTTGATAGCCCTGAGAAAGACTGATGGGCCTGCACCTCTGACATACGCATGGTAGCCCTGATGAGGATTTCCAGACTAGCACTGCTGACATTTCAGTAGCCTTGAGTAATGTTATCTTTGCTTTGATCCCATGCTATTAGCCCTCTTTTAGGAACCCCTGTTTCCACAGTGTAACAATGAGCCAGTACCTAATTTGCATTCAGTGAATTTGCTGAAATTTGGCTCATTTACTTTCAGTTCAGTCTAGCTGAACTTTTGGGCCACTTTGGATCACTTCAGCCTTTGGCAAAAAAAAAAAAAAATGTCTAGCCCTTCATAATAAGTGGCCAAAACTAGTCCTATAGCCACTTCTTCGTTACCACCCAATCACTCTCCACCCTCCCCCAGACTTTTTTTTATTAAGAAAACAAAATCCAGCTCCTGGGACAGCACCAGGTATTGAGTTTTGTTTCAAAAACAACTGGAGAAATAGGAGATGGTGGATGAGGTTAGAACTGACTGGAGTGACCCCAGTATCACTTGATCCTCCGGCATCCCCTCAGCTGCTACTGACCACCCCAGTCTTGACCCCCAAATCAGGTCAGCAACCAATGTCTTGCTAACTGTTATACATTTGGTGCTTTTTAAAAGTAAGGATACTGATTACTGGAAATGTAAGCCTCCTTTAAAAAAAATATTCATGAAAACTTGCAGTTAGTTCACATTATGGAAAGACTGGAATGCTGAATTAATCTTAGTGGGTTTGAATCTGATGATTCAAATGACTAAATTGACACATCCTTCACTTATCATTTAAACCACCATTAGAAGGAAAGGAGAATATTTATCATTTAAAAAATAAGCATTATAGGCCACTTGAGGAGAGGAAGAGCTACAGTTAGATTTATTGCTTTAAAACCTGGCAAGCTATCTGTGGTTTGCCCACATGGTCCTTCAGCGCAGTTTATATTTACTGACAATATATCTTTTGTGTTTTTAGTATACCTGTAGTGCTTGTGGGGGTTGGGGGGAGTCAGATTGCATCCTTACCTTATGGCTTCTGGTCTGGACTGCCCTGCCCTTCTCTGTGACATAAACAATCAAGGCTTCGCTCCTCGCTTCTTTCCTCACTCTGCTTGCTCGCCTCGCCCGCCGCCCGGTTTAAGTAACTACCAGCAGAAAAGCTGAATTTCAAAAATCACTCGAGTCTGTCTCACACTCTAGCCTCTCGTTGCTTGCACCTCAGTCGCACTCTCTTCAACTTGCCTGGAAGTTGTTTCGTGTGGTGGTGGTTGGGTAGGTTCCCGTTTTTTTTCGCTGCTGCTCCCGCTCAATCCTCCAATTTGTCAGGTGACCCTCTCTCACGCCATGGCAGCAACAGGATGGATGTCGGTGTCGTGAGTGGGTGGATGGTGGGCTGAGAGTCAAGAACGCGTGCAGCGCGTGCCAGGCACCACCACGCCAGACAGACTCCTTGCTGAAACAGCTCCTCCACACAGCAGCACAAAGCCACAATAACTTGCACAAGCCACAGGTGCATGCATGGGCAGGCACGTAATGCCAGAGAGGAAAAAAATATGTTTTAATATTTTAAGCGTCCATTAAAGCCATGTCAAGGGCAGAGGTCACAAACCCTGTCGCTGGGGTACATAAAATGTCATAGGGGCCTAATGGCGACCCCTGGCAACCCCTAAATGATGCCCCTGAAGGAGGCAGGGGTTATCTTAAGACTCGAATGACGAATGGTATTTGTCTGCTGGCATGATTCTAGAATTCTTAGAATCTAATGGTTTACAGGACAGTAAGCAACATGGTTTCCCCCAGGGTGAAGTAGTGCTGGGTGACAAGGGAGGTGAACAGGAGATGTGCTGTCAATGTGGCCTATATGAACTTCAGTAAAGTCTTTTACACAAGTTAAGAGGCCTAGTGGTAGGTGACAAAAAAAACAAAATAAAACAAAAAAAAAAATGGGTGGGAAATTGAAACATAGAAATTATCGGCACAAAGTGCCACTTGGCTCACCCAGCCCATTCAGATTTTCTCTGCCTGTTCTATCTCTGCAGACCCAACCTGGTCTCCATCTACCCTCCCCCTCCCTGCCTGCCTATTTACCAATATTCCCTTATGCCTATCCCATGCGTGTTTGAAGTACCCTCCCACACTGTTTGTGCTCCCACCACCTCTGCTGGCAGCCTATTCCAGACATCCACCACTCTTTCACTGAAGTACTACTTTCTTACATCCCCCCTTAAACTTCCCCCATCCCAGCTTCATTGCAGTCCCCCTTGTCCTGGTGCACTTCCTCATTTGAAATAGACTCCTCTCCTGTACCCTGTTCACCCCCATGAGATACTTGTATGTCTGTATCATTTCCCCATCTCCATCCTTTCTTGTAGGGTGTACATGTTGAGATCCCTCAGTCTCACTTCATAGAGTTTTTAATGTAACCCCTGCACTATTTTAGTTGCCCTCCTCTGGACTATCTCCACCTTGTCTATGTCTTTCTGAGATGTGGCCTCCAGAACTCGACACAGTACTCCAGGTGGGGTTTCATGAGCTTTCCGATACAGTGGCAACATCACCTCCCTCTTCCTGCTGGTGATGCCTCTCCATATGCTCTACAGCATCCAATCAGCCCTGCCCACTGCCTTGTCACACTGTCCCACCAATTTGAGGTCATCAGATATGATAACCCTAAGGTCTCTTTCCTGCTTAATGATGGTCAGTAACTTGCCCCTCATTTATAACCAGCTCCTGGATTTCTATGCCCTATGTGCATGATTTTGCACATTTTAGCATTGAATCCCAGCTAATAATCATACCAGAGGGTTGGAAATCTCTACCCCTGCTCATTTATCAAATTTTAATCACATTTCTTATAAATTCATGCATTTTTCTAGGAATGTGCTACTAGTTTGTGGCCCATATCAAAGCAATCATTATAAAATGGGCAAATGAGTTCAAGGAATCTGATTGGTTGTTAGCCATGCATTAGAAGTGTCTAATGCACGGCTAAAACTAAAACTCACGTGGAATAAACAGACCCATTTTATAAGCACAACAAGCCACTCTGGGGATGTGTGTTAGACAGTTCTAGGAGACTGAATGCACTTGGCCTGCAGCTTCGTACCTCACTACGCCCCTAGCTGTGTATTAGAACTGTTTGACACACACCCTGTTATGTCTTATTGGTTACTCAGTGTTCAGTTCAGTTCATTCCCCCCAGCTGCCATGCCCCTGACCACTCCTCAAGTTTCCCAAGGTACCTATTCATTCTCTCCACCCCTCCTAGGTATCCACCCTATTACAGATTTTGATGTCATCTTCAACAAGCATTTGCCAATGCTGAATGTTTGCTTGCTGATATTAGCATTGGAAGTGCAGGAGTTAGACAGAAGCAGGCTAGGAATGGCAGTGAAGTATTGAAGTCACGCCAACCCCACCTCCACCCTGCAGAGATGGACAGGCATTGGGGTATGCCTTTGGGTCATCGCCCATAACGCTCATGCCATGTCACCTCATTCTATCCTGTAGACACCGACAAGTGTTGAGGTGTGCCTTGGGGTGTCTGGCATTACAGTCACCCCATTCCATTAACACATATGCTGAAATGGGTGCAAGTATAGGAAAATGGGGTGAACTTGGGGCGAAAGAGTCCAAGGCACACCTCAATGCCTGTCACTGGTTTCCAGTTGGGGGTGGGGGTGGAATGGCATGAGTATTACAGCCGGCAATCCAAAGGCACACCCCTGATGCCTGTCAGTCTGTACAGGGTGGGACATTATGGTTAGAAACCCTAACATCCCGGGTGTTTGTTGATATTTGCACTACAAATTTTCAACGTGGCCTTTTTGTGACCCCACCTCATGAAAACGTTTGGGACCTCTGTTCATGAACAGTTGCACCGTGATTTTGTGAATCTGTCCTGAAGGTTGATTTCCCACAGTGACCACGCCATTCTGTGCCAGATGTGCAAAAACATAGTTTGGCCAGGATGTGGAAAATAACATCTGTACCATTCATACAGAGGTGTGAAGAGATGGCAATGTTGAAAATCTGGAATGAAAATATTAAAAGTGCTCGAACTTATGAGCTTACGTGGAAACTGCACAATGCACACTCGTAACACAGTCATTTAGTGGAATTATTTTACCAAATTTTCAAAATAGGTATTTTGGGACCTCTGCTCATGAACAGTGTCACTATGATTTTCTTAATCTGTCCCAGAAGTTGATTTCCCACAGCGACTGTGCCATTGTGCGCTAGATGTGCAAAAACACATTTTGGACAGGATATGGAAAATGACAGCTGTACTGTTCATAAAGAGGTATGCAAAAATGACAGTGTTGAAAATCTTGAGTGAATATATTACAAATTCTCAAAGTTACGAGTGTGCGTGGAAACTGCACAATGCACGCTTGAAACACAGTCATTTTTTTGGAATTTTTTCACCAAATTTGCAGCATAGGCTTTTTGGGAGCCCACCTCATAAACAGTGATACTATTGTTTTGTTAATTGGTCCCAAAAGGTGATTCTGCACAGTGATTGCGAAATCACCTTTCAGGACTGAATAACCAGATGACAGTGACTGAATTCATGAGGTGGGGTCCCAAGAACCCCATGTTGAAAATGTGGTGCTAAAATTCACAAAAATGGCCAAGATATCCACCTAAATTGAAAAAAAAAAACATTTTTGCCATTATACAACTTACCTCATTTCTTCAGTTTGGGGTCAGCTTTGAAGAGTGCAGACGTGTTCCCACTCCACCAAAGATCATCATGCCAGGCTCTGGAGGTAAGTATGGATGAATGTGTGTGGGAGGTCGGGTGCAGAGGGTGGGTGTGGGTTGGGGAGGGCACCGAGACAACAAGGGACCGTTTTCCTTTACAGGTTAAAAAATACCAGCAGGAAGGTTTTTCCTTACAGGTTTGTTTTTGGTACACTGGGGTGGGCTTCCAGTCTGCCACCTGTATTTTTAAGGAGGGGGAACTGAAGCCGACGAGGATTGGGCCTCTATCGGCACAGAAAAAGGGTCTGTGTTTGGGGGTCACATGATACCGGAGGGGGATTGGGCACCGCATACAAAACTATTACATCGGGACACAGCCGATGGGGATTAGGCTCCCCATCGGCAAATGAACTGGGAGGGGTCATGCTGACAGGGGATTGGGCACCCTGTCGGCTTCCGTAGGACTGTGAGAGGCGGGACGTGACAGCCGGGCTGCCATGTTTCATTGGAAATGGGGACACTAGACAAGGCAAGCTGTGATTCGCTTCTGAATCAGGGACCACCCCAGCAGAAAAGAGCTGATTGTTAAAATGATGGTGCTCCCTGATTGCAGCAGCAAATTTCTTTCAAGTTGGTGGCACGCTGCAATACTGCTGTCATTGACAGCATGCTTCTCTGTTGGTGCCACAGAGACCAGCCCCAAAAAGCACTGCCGGCATTGACCACAACACTGCCTCACCTCCACAATCCGCTACTCCAGCAAGCTGCCACAACATGTTTCTTGCACGTGTGCGCAAGCAAACATAAAAAGGCATACCTTTCCTTCTAGTTTTTCTGCAATGTGACTTATGAAGACATTGAAGAGGACCGGTCCCAATGGTGAGCCCTGCAGCACCCCACTGGTCACTCTCCCCTAATTAGAATGAATGCCATTTACCATCACCCTCTGTCGCCTATCCTTAACCAATGATCCCCCAGTTGGTTAAGGAATAGAACCCAGAGGATTGTACTAAATAGGGAATTCTCAGGGGAGATGGGAGTCATGAGTCAGTACTTTGCCTGTTCTCTTCAATATATTCATAGGGGACATAAGGGTGAAGCATGAAGGAATAGTCTACAGTATCAATTTCTGATGACACCAAGATCTGCAATAGTGTGGACATAATCGAGGGAATGAGGCCATGAGTAGGGACCTGGAAAGACTAGAAGAGTAGTCCAGAATTTTACAGCTGGGATTCAATGCCAAAAAGTGCAAAGTCATGCACATCATACACAAAACCCAGAGCCGAGTACAAGATGGGAGGAGAGGTCATGGCATATATCTCGAGGAAAGGGACCTCAGGGTTATCAATCAAATAATCTGAAAGTAGTGGCCCAATGTTCAACGGTGGTGGGGAGAGCAAATATGATGATGGACTGCATAGGGAGGGATAGCAAGCAGAAGGAGGTAGGTTATACTCAGTAGCATTATTTCACTAGAATCATAGGGTTGCAAAGTCCCATTTCAGCAAAAGCATAGGGGTTGTTAAACTCCCCCAACTACCACATTTATATAAATAAATACTAGGGAAACCTTGTTTTAGGGTTCTTAGGGGTTGCAGTGGGCATCATAGGGGTTGCAAAAAAATCATAGGGGTCTCAACCGCAACCCCTGGCTACCCCTAAATGACGCCTCTGACGTGGATATTAATCAAGCTAAGGAAGTAATTGATGAAAAGAGGGAGGATGATGAAGTCTGCCTTCCAGTCAAGGCACATCTTCAATTCTCAGTCCTTTACAACCTTGAGTTCCCCCTCTACAGCCTTACAGGAGTCCAATACAATCCACGACCACAACTTATATATTTTGTAAGGATTATTGAGTATTCAAAGGACAATTGTCTGACTTTGCTTGTAATAGCCTATGAAAACCTATGAAACATACACCTCCATGTGGATAAACATCTGGCTAAGAGACAGGAACCAGAGAGTGATGGTAAGAGGGGAACTGTCCAAACCCAGTCCTGTAACCAGTGGGGTACCACAGGGCTTAGTACTCAGCCCAGTGCTGTTCAACATATTTATAGGGGACATTGCAGAGGGAGTTAGTAGTGAAATCTACCTATTTTCAGATGATACTAAACTCTGTGGGAGGGTAGACATGGAGGAGGGGAGGCAGGTGTTAAGGGAGAACCTGGCAAAGCTGGAGAAATGGTCACGCATCTGGCAGTTGGGCTTTAATGCAACGAAATGTAAATTAATACACATGGGAACTAGAAACCCAAGGATCAGTTATTAGCTAGGGGGATACAGGTGACAGTAACAGAGGAGGAAAAGGACCTGGGAGTAATAGTCAGGGTCGATATGAATCACACAGTATAGTGCCAAAAGGCAGTTGCCAAGGCAAATAAAATGCTAGGCTGCATCACCAGGGGTATCACCTGTAGGAGGGAGGAAGTTACTCTGCCACTGCACAGGTCACTGGTGAGACCACACTTGGACTGCTGCATTCAGTTCTGGTGCCCATATCTGAAGAAAGATACTGGCGGGATCCAGGAGAGGACAACCAAAATGATCAAGGGTATGGGGAAGAGAATATGAGGAAAGGCTGAGAGAACTGAACATGTACTCCCTGGAGGAAAGAAGGAAAAGTGGACATGATAGAAACCTTCAAGTACCCTAAAGGCATAAACATGGTTGGTACAGAGGGCATCTTTAACCTAAGATGGCAGGACCTACAAGAGGGCATAGCCTGAAATTGGTGGGGGGTAGATTCAAGAAGGAAATGAGGAGGCACATTTTTACAGAAAGGGTGGTGAGGGGGTGTATTGAGTTGCTGAAGGAAGTGGTGGTAGCAAAGATGGTGGGCAGTGTCAAGGTGGGTGGGATAGGGTGAAGAAGAGGATTAGGATAAAAGGAGACAATACTGGAAGGGGATAGGGGGGTTGGCAATAGGTTGGTGTGGACTGACTCCAGGAGGAGGAGGAGTTGGGAAGGGGGGCAGCTCCAGGAAATTAACTGAGCTGCACACTTGAGCAGACTTGATAGACCATTACAGCCTGTTTCTGCTGGCAATTTTGTATGTTTGTACGTTCATAAGATCAAGGGAAGCAGTCCAAAAAAATCTGGTAATGTCAGCCAGTGAAGTGACCATCAAATTTCTCTGAAAGACTCTTTTGATTGGTCACAGAGCTATATGCTCAACATGCCTATGGCAAGGCAATTAACAAAGGCAATTGGGGAGAAGATTGCTACTGACTTTCAACTTTCAACTTTATTGGATAACAAATTGAGATAACACTATCTCCTTTTCAATTGCATCCAAACATATCAAAACAGTGCATATAAAAACAGTCCATAACTCAACAGGACAAACATTACACAAAACATATGTTATTTAAGAAATGCCCAGATAGCTCTTAAATTATCCATAACATTTACAATGTTTATTATAAAGCCCAGCTAAATACTTTTTAAAATGAGCCAAATATATCAATTCACATATCTTTAATTTCTTTGCTGTACAATTCCATGGCTTAGCAACTGATGATGTCAATGTATTTTCACCATATCCAGAATTACATCTAGGAACACAAAAAGTGATCCCAGATGTAGTCCTAAGTGAATATTTTAAGTCTGCTCTAATTTTTAACAGGTCCAAAAGAAATACTGGCAATAGGCGTAAAACAAATTTATAAACAAAAAGATTCCAGTGACTGTCACGACGATCCTGCAAAGATGTAAAACCTGTTTTTCCATACAGAATACAACTATGTGTTCTATAAGGTAAATTTGTAATAAACCTAAGTGCACTTTTATAAAGTGGTTCTAAGGCTACTAATAATGATTTTTTTTAGCATTTTTGTATATACAATCCCCATAATCCAAAACTGGCAAAAATAGTGAAGTAACCATTAATTTCCTTACTTTATTCGTAAACATTGTTTTATTCCTATGGAAAAATCCAAGCAATCTTTTCAACTTATTTGAGATGTTATTTATGTAACCCCTCACCCCTGCCTTTTTAGCAAAATGACAGGTGGCATGCTGTTGAAGCTGACAGCAGTACCTGGTGGGGACTGGGTTCGGGGAGGATGAGGTTACTCGGCACAGGGGGCCTAGGTTTGGCTACTCTGCACAGGGGCACCCAAGTAAATCTGAACACAGGAAGCAATAACTGTAATGTCCAGAACCAGGAATGGGATTCTTCAGTGTGGCTTTTATTCACATCCAAGCTGAACAAACAAAGCATAGACAGACCCCCATGGGGCTACATTCCTGGTAATGCAGATTAGAGACTACAGAACACTTTATCACTGTTTCCAGCCCTCAGGCTCTAAACCCACCAGGCACACAGCCTGGACTTGCATGCAGCTTTGGGTACACAGTCCGACTTGTACACTACTTGGGTTTTCCCCACTGGCCCGGCTCCCCTGCTGGCCACTTGATCCGCGGTCCATTTGAGGAATGAACCAATTATCCTGTTGTGGCTCCCCAAACCACACTACAGTCTTCGACTCCTAGAGCGAATTTTCCTTACAATCCCACGTCTGGGTACTTCCCTCATCACTGGCCAAGTGCCTGAGGTAAAGTAGAAATCCACAGAAGAAATCCGTAGAGGTGGACCTGGTCACTAAAGATGGGGGGCCACCCACCTCCAGCTCCCACAGCCCATACCCAGCCATTGCTCTGGAAACTGAACAATTCCTTTACTGAACATTCAAATGTAGATTCTGGGTAGATGTCTGTCACATCTCCTCTACATATCCTTTTCATCCCAACAAGCTCTGGACTTGAACCTACTTTTACTTGCTTAGCCCATTACTCTAGGCTTTCACTATTTTAGTAGTTCAATCCCCACATTGTCACACAAGTCCCAGGGTGAAAAACAGAGGCCCTTTTAGCAAGAGCAGACACTCACCCTCACGTTGCAGGTGCCCCACAGGCGACTCACAAATCTTCTTGTTCTCCCAAATAAACTCTGGAACACATAGGCAGCTTCTCCTTTATGAGCAGAACTAGGGGGTTGCCCCAGGAAACTGCAGGGAACCCTTTCCTGCACCCCATCCCTGGGGGGAGGGGGCACTGAGACCCGAAAACAGCGGTCTCCACCACTTCAATTATCTTCTGTGTCTCTCTTTAAGGTGGAGACACACACCCTTTTTACCTTAAAAGTAGCCCTCTGTCAGGGCTGAGGCTCCTAGAGCCTGCACTGAGCTGCTGAGCTGCTTTCTCAGCAAGCTCACAACACCAACTCCACACTGAACTGACTCACACTGACTGACTGACTTCTAAACTTCCCAACGTTCTATACCAACTCCCTTGCTGCAGATTCCAATGTGGCTCATGCAGCTGTGATAGTTCTATTGGTGATGTCATCCCTCAGTCTCAGCTGAGACTGAGAACAGAGTGAGACAGTGTGAAACCCATTTAACTGGAGTTTTACAAGCTGCCTTCCCTGCCTACCACTAGGTCTTATTGGGATTCTAGTAACCCTGGGTAACAAGGGGGTTACATTTATATGTAGATTGAAAGACAGATGACAATCAAGCATCAGTCCTAGGTACTTATAAGAGGTTACCTGTCCCAACGCCACCCCAGATAATGTATGAATATTCCTCTTATAAATACTTTTATTATTCTTTTTTTGAAATATCATCCAGAGTGATTTCTTATCATTCAGCATAAGTCTCAAATCAAGAAACATATCCTGAACTTTCAGAAAATCCCTTTGCAATACCCCAACTGCTTCATCCATATCACTTCCTACAGTATATATAATAGCATCATCAACATAGAGATACATGCTGGTGCCAGAAGAACAGCACTCTGGTAATCTGTTCACATACAATAAAAATAACAGGGGACCCAGGACTGAGCCCTGAGGTACCCCTGATCTTATATTAATGAATTCAGAGCAGATGCTGTTCATTCTGACACACTGCTGTCTGTTATGCAGATATGAACAAAACCAGCTTAGAGCAGTCATGCCCAGTCCTGCTGATTTTAATCGATTTAGTAAAATTGTATGATGAACTGTGTCGAATGCCTTTGACAGATCCAAAAACACAGCTGGTACACTACAATTTCTGTTGAAGGAATTTGTCACATGATCAACAACCTTAGCTATCACGTTACAGGTGTTATATCCCTTCCTGAACCCAGATTGCTCCTGAGCAATCAAATTGTGCTTAAACAAATAATAACTAAGCTGACCATGCACCAATCTTTCAAAGATCTTAGCACAACTAGGCAAAAATGAAATTGGTCTATAGGAACCAGGGTCAGAAGGACAACCCCCCACACCCTTTAAAGACTGGAACAATGTATGCAGTTTTCCAATTCTGGGGAAATTCAGAACAAGAAAAAGAATAATTAAACAAATATGTTAAGGGCTGAGATAAAATAACTGATGCTATCTTCAAAAAGAAAGGAGGGATTCCATCACACCCCAGTCCCTTATTGGGATCCAATCTCTGGAGTTGTTTATAAACATCTTCAACAGTTATTGGTTGCATGACAAAAATAGGTCTAGAAACACCCAAAGAAAAATCAGTATCCAAAACTGGAACATCCTGATTTTGATTTTTAATTTCAAATGTCTTACCTACTGTAGCAAAATAAGTATTAAGTGCATTCAACTTATCCTTAGTTGACATCAGGATCTTTCCCCCACTATTAATAACTGTTGGTAAGGAATTTGATCTTAATTGACCTCTTAAAGAGTCAATACTTTTCCAAAGTGCTTTAGTATTACCCTTAGCTTTATCAAAATAGGTATTATAATTTTGCTCCTATTTTTTTTGTGGCTAACCCAGGTTTTAAGGCACTGAAGAAATTGCACTGGTAAAGCACCAAGTATCCAGCTGGACCTATTCCTTAGCTGTTACCATTCTAAATTTATATGACACCATTCAGAAAAGTGTGTCCGATGCTCTGAACGGTTCAGTGGGCAAAAAGATTCATGTACCACAAATATGTGGACCAGTAGCCAGACAACTGATTATATGGTGGTGACTGGTGATTGGGTTAACTTTCTTCCCTCCTCATCCTCCTCCATATCATCTAGTGGCAGCAAGATGCCAGAAACTTTCACTGTTTGTAGACAGGCAGCATTATGCATTTGTAGATTTGAAAAAGACCACAAGGCCAAACATCTTCTAGAGGGCCTTCAAAAATAGTTTGCTGAGTGACTGACTCCAAAGTCCTTGCAAACTTTGGATTTTATAGTGTCTGACAACCCTTCAAATATCCTGAAGATAGTACTATTGTGTTTTAGAGCCATGCTGGGCCTACTGACCCATTAGGAATGCTCTCCACCTCTCAGTAGAATCCTTCCTTTCTGCCTAGTCCCATATAAATATCCAAGTTTTTCTTGAATTTATCTTTGTCAGTACTGTTTACAACTGAGCTAGGTAGTAAGTTCCACACTCCCACAATTCTTTGTATGTAGAAATTTTTCCTTCTGTTCATTTTGAATCTGGACCCCTTAATCTGCTTGGCATGCCCCTTAGGTTATATATTGAATCATGAAATTCTATATCTATTTTGTTCATTAATTAAACAATATGATATGTCTGAGGGTTATGTTAATGACCTGTTAATCACACCCTGGGGATGTACTGTGGCATGAGGCATAGATGAGTACTGCATGCCCTAAGGGTGTGATTAACTGGAAATTAACATAACCCTTAGACATACCTTATTGCTATTACAAATTCTGGCCAAAGCTGATAAGGCTGCATGGGAGGAATTTGGGGTAAAAATATTGAAAATTACCAAAGTTACGAGCCTTTGTTAAGAAAATGTAGGCTCATAAATTTGTTGTTTTGTAATATTTGTACACCAGATTTTCAAAATAGCAATGTTATGACCCTGCCTCATGAAGAAGGGCAGTGCAAATGTTCAACTTCTGCCCAAAAGGTGATTTCCTGCAGGGATTACGAAATCAACTTTCAGGATGCAAAAACACATTTTGAGCCAGAGTTGAAAAATGACAGCTGTCACATTCATGAGGTGCTATATAGATATGGCTATGTTGTAAATTCGGGGTCAAAATATTGGAAATTACCAAAGTTATGAGCATGCGTTCTCAAAATTCAATTAGGCTCATAACTTTGTTGTTTTAATTTTTACACCAAATTTTCAACATAGCCTTCTTGTGACAACACATCATGAAGAATGGCAGAGAAAATGCTCAACTCCTGCCCAAAAGATGATTCTGTGCAGGGACCACAAAATCAGCTTTCTGGATGTGAAAAAAACATTTTGGCCAGGATTTGAAAAATTACAGCTGTCACATTCATGAGGTGCTGTAAAGATTTGTCTATGTTGTAAAATTGAGATCAAAATATTGAAAATCACCAGTTATGAGCCTGCGTTCACAAAGTTCAACACAGGTTCATGACTTTGTTGTTTTTTAATATTTTTACACCAAATTTTCAACATAGCCTTCTTATGACACCACCACATGAAGAAGGGCAGAGACATTTTTAAACTCCTACCCGCAAGGTGATTTCATGCAGGGAATGTGAAATCACCTACCTTTCAGGATGTGGAAAAAGAAATTGTCCAGGATTTGAAAAATGACAGCTGTCACATTCATGTGGTGCTGTACAGGTATGGCTATGTTGAAAAGTTGGGGTCAAAATATTTAAAATTATCAAAGTTACGAGCCTGCATTCACAAAATTCAGCATAGGCTCATAACGTTGTTGTTTTTAAATATGTTTACACCAAATTTTCAACATTGCCTTCTTATAACACCACCTCATGAAGAAGGGCAGAGAAAAGTTTTGACTCCTGCCTGAAAGGTGATTTCATGCAGGGACTGCAAAATCACCTTTCGGGATGTGAAAATAACATTTTGGCCAGGATTTGAAAAATGACAGCTGCCACAATCATGAGATGCTGTAAAGATATGGCTATGTTCTAATTTTCAATGAAAATATTGACAATTATCAAAGTTATGAGCCTGCGTTTGCAAAATTCAATGTAGGCTCATAAGTCTGTTGTTTTTTAATATTTGTACACTAAATTTTCAACATAGCCTTCTTATGACACCACCTTATCAATAAGGGCAGAGGGCATTTTCTACTCCTGCCTGAAAGGTGATTTCATTCAGGGAATGCAAAATCACCTTTTGGGATGTGAAAAAAAACATTTTGGCCAGGATTTGAAAAATGACAGCTGTTACATTCATGATGTGCTGTAAAGATATGGCTATGCTGTAAATTTGGTCATCAAAATATTAACAACTACCAAAGTTATGAGCCTGCATTTGCAAAAGTCAACATAGGCTCATAACTTTGTTATTTCTTAATATTTTTACACCAAATCTTCAACATACTGTAGCCTTCTTATGACCACACCTTATGAACAAGGGCAAAGAAAATGTTCAGCTTCTGCCCAAAAGGTGATTTTGTGCAGGGACTATGAAATCACATTTCAGGATAGATTTGCTTAGTGACAGTGCAATTATTCATGGGGTGGGGTCTCAAAAAAGGCATGTTGAAAATTTGGGCCAAAAATATAAAAACATGGCCAAGTTATGCCACTAAGTTCGAAACACCATTGAAATACACTGCACCACATACCTGTTTCTTCAGTTCACAGTCCAGCTTTGAAGAGTGAAGATGTGCCTGTGGTCCAGACAAGAATACGGCATTGAACCTCCAATGGGTAAGTAAGGGCTTGGGGTGGTGCAGGGCAGTGGGTGCTGAGTGGAAGGGTCAGGTGGGGGGGAGTGTAATGGTCACAAAAGACACTGATGGACCTCTTTTTGCAGATAAGAAAAAAATAAAAATCAAACACACAAGGATTCCTGCACTGAGGAATTGGGCACCCCCAAGTGCCACAGTTATGTTTCTGAGGGGGGACTGGGGGGTGCTGAGAGGGAAGGTCGGGTTGGGGGGAACAAACAAATGAGGATTCCTGCATTGGGGGGGATTGGGCACTCCCTAGTGCCATGTTTATGTTTCTGGGTGGGAGTGGGGTCGTGGGTGCTGAGAGGGAGGGTTAGGTGAGGGGGAGGAAACAAAAAATTTAAAAAAAAGCAGAAATAACTGCACATGTGCTGTAGTGTACCAGGGGTCAGGTCAGTAAGAGGAAATGAGGATTCCTGCACTGGGGCATTGGGCACCCCCAGTGCCACTATTACATTTATGGGAGGGAGTGGGGTGGTGGGTGCTGAGAAGGAGGGTTGGTTGGGGAAGGAAACAATAAATAAATAAAAAGAAAGAAACTCACAAATAACCATGCATGCATGGTAGTAAACGGGGGGCTCAGTAGCAGGATTTCGTGATCGGGACACTGGGGGATTGGGCGCCTCCAGTGTCACTATTATGCTTCTGAGGGGGTGCTAAGAGGAGGGGTTGAGTGGGGATATGTATAATAAAAAAAAAAAAGAAATTGACCACCGAGAGTAAAATAGTGCAATGCGGAGTGCTTCACGGACCCGGAGGTGACTGTGTTGGCACTCCATCATGTTGTTCAGTCGCAAGGAATGCAGGACTCCTTTACACATAGCAAGAGGTCTGCAGGGCTACGTCCACTGCAGCCCTAAAAATAAAAAAGAGATTGTACACATGCACCTTTTATGTTGTTTTCTTATCTTTTCCTTTTTAGTTGAAAAACAATGAAAAATACTGTAGTTCCCCCACCATGAATAAGGAGTGATGGAACATTCACCTTCATGAGACTCACTTGCCCAGTTACTGCAGTTGCCTAGCAAAGTGCCAGACATCGGTACCGTGATCCCATGTATGTGACTGGTTGCCATAGAGTTTGAAAAAAATGCTGTCATGGCAACAAATATCACATTGAATGAGGATTGCAGTGTGAGTCAGAATATGAAGGAAAATGCCACAAAGCAGATACAAACTAAAGCCGAATACAATGCAGACCTCCCATCCACACTCTTATTCTTAGTGTGCCTTTTAATGCTAGCAGGTGTAGATCACAAGAAACGGGCAATATATCAGCACACTGTGGCCATCTTCTAGAGTTCCTACACCCACTCATGCATGTCGAATGTCGGTTCACATTAATGGGAGTGGGAGGCTGTCACCATATCCCTGTCCTCACTTGCTCCCTATTAACAGTCATATTAAAGTATGTGTAGGGGTCTCGATTTTGACAGGCAGGTTACTGTAGCAGGTAAAGGGGTAATGACATTTTTTTTTTGTATTTGTTTAATTCATATCACTCTGACTTCTGACTAGCAGTAGTAACATAAATGACAGTACCATTGTTATTTGGCTGTCACTGCTTTTTATTTCTTCTACTGGCAACCATTTAATCTTTTAAGAACAGCCTGAGGTTTTGGTTAATGTGGGTGGCACTTTTGTGATCATGGTCGACGAAATTCAATTGCAGCCACAAAAAAATTTTTTTAGAATGCAGGTATAGAATTCTTTTAAAAAAAAATTAACTTGTTGTAGGTGATTTTGTTGCATGTGAATTGGCTATACATGGGCACAAATAAAAGATTAACGTAGGGCTATGAGAATTCAAGCAGCCAATCAGATCCCTTGTTTTGTATTCCCCTTTTTATAATGAGTGATCTGATATGATGTTAAACATGAGTAGAATATCACCCTGTGTTCTTCTGTATTTTAGACTTGGTACATTTAGTATGTTGAGTCTGTGCTCATACCACTCTTCCCTGAGCCCATATATTGTTTTCGTGAATTTTCATTAGATTTTTTTTTTCCAGATTGTCTACGACACATTGTTTTGTAGGGGGGCCAGAACTGAGACCTACTGTCAAGATGCAGGCATACATATGTATGAAAAATATGTCCCCAGATTCTGTTGATTCTTGATTTTATTGCTTTTTTGTATTGTGAAGTAAAAGCTTATTAACCATGTTTTGCACACTCCATAAACTTGGTGGTAAGACTTCAGCAATGGAGACAGAAGTGCTCATGGTGGGTGCCTTGAGTGTAGACTTAGTGTCCTACCCATCCCCTCTGGATTGCCATGGACAAGGATACTAAAGCAGAACTGTGGGGGTGAGCAGATGACTGTAAGAGAGAAAATGCCTTTTGCATCTATGATGCCACTGTATGACCCCCACATTCACTGTTCCTGCCACTCCCCCAAGCTTCTCCCAACATCAGTAGTAAGACAGAGGGATATGAGTCATGTCAGGTTCACCATAGCAGCCTTTCTGTATGGGATGTCCTGGGTGCTGGACCAGGCAGTCAGGCCAGAGTTAAGTGTAGCATCCCTTGAGACTGATATGCAGGTTGCCTCACATGGTTGTGGAAGGAGAATCACATGGTGCAGTCATGTAGGGTGAGAGAAAGAAAAAAAAGACAAAGGCAAGGCATGGATATTTTATTTCTAGGGCACACAGTCATGGAGGCTCTGTGTGCCTTACTTAGACCAATAAGCAAACAACATTACGGGAAGTACAATTAAAATTAGGCAAAAACTAAGGTGTGCAGGCAGTTAAAAGTAGAGGGTACAAGACAGGCAAGAGGTAAGTATGCAGAAAAAGTCTGAAGCTAAAAGAGAGTAATAAACATCAAGGCTACCCGCTGACCCAATGAGTATCACGTCACTCTCCCAGGCAGGTCACCTGAGTTCAGGAACAAGCTTGGGGAGCCAGCTGGTCAGTATGGGATGGGCAAGCACTGCCAAACTCAGGAAAGTATGGCATTTGGTTTTGCCATGGGAAGGTATGGTGTCTGGTTTTGCTACACTGGCAACCCCGCTGCAGTGGGCCAGGGATCTTGTTCCTCCAGAGGGGACACCAGTGATGTGTTGAGGCCTGCAGGGGCTCTGTATGACATTGGGGAGGTGGGAGGGAGAAAATGAAAAATGAGATAGTGGCTGCAGGTTTAATGAAGTCTCATCTGCCTGTCTCTGGCCCATACCATCACTCAGACCCTGCTGTCTGAATGTGCGTCTCAGTGGGTGGGGGGTGAGGACAGCCCCCTCTTCCTGGCCCCACAACAGGGTATATCCATGGGAGATTGTGGTAGGTCTGGGGAAGATGCATGGCCAGTCAGGACCTACAAGGATGGGGCTGAGAGCCACCTGCACCACAATCCTAGAAAGGCAAAAATCTTTATTGAGAAAAAAAGATAGGAAAAACATAGAGCAACAGGAAACAATGGGAATTTAGAAGAATGCCACAGGTATGTAAATGTCAAACGAAAGACTAGAAACACAGTAGGCTCATTTAAAATAGATGGGGAAATTACAAAAAAATCAAAAAAGGGATGTAGAGGAGCTAAATAGGTACTTCTGTTCAGTTTATGGAGAGAATGACAGGTCAGAGAATATTATCAATGAGACAAGGAATGGGGTGAAACTGACAAAATAGAAATAGACAAGACAATGAAAGCAGAAAAAGACCATTGTCCATCCAGTCTGCCTGTGACTCCCTATCTAACCCCAGGATCTAATGTATATCCAGGGTCCTAGCCCTCCCATCAACCCCCTGTTCTCCTCCCAGTTTCTGTTGCCTTGAGTAACCACTATATCCTTCACTCTGTCCAAACTGTGCTTGAAACCATTTACAGATTTAGTGCCCACCACCTCGGCTGGTAGACTCTCCCATGGTTCCACCAACCTTTCAGTAAAATAATACTTCCTCTTGTGCCTCTTGAACCTCCCACGTGTTTCTACTCATGCCCTCAAACTAGTACTCATGCTAAATAATTCCCTGCAGTTCATCTTGTTCATTCTTCTCGGGGACTTGAAGGTCTTTATCATGTCTCCCCTCTCCCTTCCGATCTCCAACAAATACGTACTCAGTGCCTTGAGGCGCTCCTTGTAACATCTGCCCTGTTGGCCCTGAATCATCTTTGTCACCCTTTGCTGCACTGTCTCCAGCCTGTTCTTATCTTTCCTGAGGTAAGGATTCCAGAACTGGGCAAAGTATCCCAGGTGCGGCCTCACTAAAGATCTATAAAGGGGTAGCATTACCTCCTCCTTTCTGCTGTCTGCACCCCTCCCAATACACCCCAGCATCCTATTTGCCTTACTATAGGCCTCATTGCAGTGGCTTGATTGTTTGAGGGTGTCACTGATAAATCCTAGATCCCGTTGGAACTGTAAAGTGTACTAAACAGCATTTAAAAAACATCCCAATTGTACTCTACGGAGCATGCCCTCCATGCTGTCCCTATACTTATAAAATGTGCTAGCGTGAGGGCATGTCTCCAAAGAGGGAAGTGGAAGAGATCAAGCTCTTGGCTCCAAGAAGCCAAAATATGATCCCTTCCCTCTCTAAATACCAGCAGCAATTGGGGCAAGGCAAGGTTACATATATGTTTTGGGGGGAAGATTCTTAAAAGAGCAGGAAAGGTGCTCTTTAATGCAAAGCACCTGACAGCTGAAACTAACAAAATATTTTTTTGTTACTTTTAATTATCTGCTAGTCTCTCACACTGGTTCAACATTTGTTTCTTATAATCTCTGTAACTCACCCTGTTCTGTTCAAATACTTTTGTGTAGATCTCTGCACTGCAGTTTTGTGATTTCTACACCAGTGGCCACTTACAACGGACTGATCCACAAAGTTGGCAAGAATACACTCAATTCGAACATATCCTGGCTGTGATACTGTGCATCTCCCCACCCGATGCATGTCTGCATCGAACTGCATCCTCAGTCAACAGGCTCAATGTTCTGAAACATAGAAACATAGAAATTGTCAGCAGATAAGAATCGCTAGACCCATCTGGTCTGCCCGTAAGCCCTGTACTTGATTACAGCTTCTGACCCTCCCTCTACTTCACCTCTATGGTTCTGCTATGTCTGTCCCCTGCATGTTTAAATCCAACTACAGTGCTTGCTCCCACCACCTCCTGTGGCAGACCTTTCCATATGTCTACCACCCTCTCTGTGAAAAACTTCCTCATATTCCCTCTTAACCTGCCACCTTCCAATTTCATGTCATGCCCCCTCATTCTTGTATTCCTCCTGTATTGGAAGATGTCTCCCCATGCTCCTTGTTTATGCCCTTGAGTTACTTGAATGTTTCTATCATGTCCCCTCTCTCCCTCCTCCAGTGAGCACATATTGAGGTCTCTTAATCTCTCCTCATAAGTTTTGTGGTGCAAGCCCTGTACCATCTAAGTCGCCCTTCTCTGGACTGTCTCCAGCCTATTAATGTCCTTTTGAAGGTGCAGCCTCCAGAACTGCACACAGTACTCCATGTGAGGCCTGACCAGGGTTTTATATAATTGCATTACTACTCCTGTCTTCTGCTGGTGATACCCTTACCTATGCACCCCAGCATGCCACTGGCCTTCCCAGCTGCCCTTGTACTCTGCTTTGACATTTTCAGGTCATCTGAAATAATAACCCTCAGGTCCCTTTCTTCCTTGGTGACTGTCAGCAACCCCCATCCTGTAACTCTCTCCAGGTGTATAATCTTGCACTTCTTTGAATTAAACCTCAGTTGCCACTCCTCAGACCATTTCTCAAGTTTCTGCAGGTCCTTCCTCATTTTCTCCACCCCTTCTGGAGTATCCACCATGTTACAGATCTTGGTGTCATCTGCAAACAGGCAGACCTTTCCTTCCACCCCCTCTGCAATGTCACTAATGAAGACATTGAACAGGACTGGCCCAAGGACCGATTCTTGAGGTACCCTGTTGGTCACCCCCCTCTCCCAAGATTGTATCCCATTTACCACCAGCCTCTGCCTACTGTCCGTTAGCCAGTTCCTAACCCAGTTTACCACCTTATCTCCCATGCCCAGACTATCCATGTCATTAACCAGCCTCTTATGTGGAATGGTGTTGAAGGCTTTGCTAAAATCGAGGTAGGCGACATCCACCCCCCCCCCGATTTACTTCCTTCATCATCCAGTCAAAGAAATCTATCAGATTCGTCTAATACGACCTACCTGCTGTGAAAACATACTGCCTAGGGTCCTGGGCACCAATGGTTTTCAGCTGTCCCATTATCCTTTCTTCAAGCAGTGCCTCCATGATCTTCCCCACTACTGAGGTGAGACTGACCAGCCTATAGTTCCCCGCCTCCTCCCTACTGCTGGTTTTGCATAGCGGGACCACATGTGCCCTCCTCCAATCCTCTGACACCACTCCACTGGTGAGTAATTCGGTGAACAAGGTTGCCAGAGGTTCTGCTAGTTCTCTTCACAGCTCCATTAATATCCTCAAATGTATGCCATCTGGGCATATCGCTTTGTCCACCTTCAATTAAGTGAGCTCCTGCAGGACTCTCTCTCTCTCTCTCCTGTGAATGGACTGCTGTCCACCTCTTCCCCCCAGCATCTGTTGCTTGACTGTGGTCCCTGTCCTTCCCCCTCTTACATGAATACTGAACAAAAGTATTTATTCAGTATTTCTGCCTTATCCATGTCTCCCTCCTTACACCCTAGTCCCTCATCTTTGAGCCTAGCAATCCCCCCCAGTTTTCCTTCTTTCTATGATGTACCTGTAAAATGTCTTGTCCCCTTTCTTCACTGTCTGTACTAATTCTTCCTCAGTCCATTCTTTTGCTCTCCTTAGTGCCCTCCCCACTTCTCTTAGACACTCTAGGTACACCTCCCTGTCCTCTTCCCTTTGGGTCTCCTTATATTTCCTGAACACTGTCCTTTTAGCCCTTACTTTGTCTGCCACCTCTTTCAAGAACCATAGTGGCTTTCTCCTTCTTTTGCCTTTTGATACCAATCTGATGCATTGGTTTGTCACTTCCACTATGTCTCCTTTTAGGTGCTCACACTGCTCTTTCACCCCCCATCACCCTTTTCTCCAGGTCTATTTACTGTAGATAAATCTCTCCATTTCAGAGAAGTCTGCCTTTTTGAAATCCAAAACCTCTGATCTAGTGTAACTTGACTGAGTCCCCATCCCCATGCTGAACCACACTATGTGGTGGTCACTGGATCTCAGTTGCTCTTCTACCTGGACATCTGTGATTCTATCCACGTTGGTCATCACTAGATCCAGAATTGCCCTGTCCCTGGTGGGATCAAGCACAAGCTGCCTGGGTCCTGCCTCCTGTAGGGAATCTAGGATACCTCTGCTTCTGGTTGAAGTAGCTGCCTGGGTGATCCAATCCACGTCCGTCATATTGAAATCCCCAGCAGTAGAATTTCACCTTTTATTGCCATCTCATGTATTTTATCCACTAGCTCCCTGTCCATTTCCTCCTGGAGGCCTGCATATCACCCCTGTGCATATTGCTGTGCCATTGTCAGGTTCAAGGGTGACCCACGGTGCCTCAGACTCCTCCTGCTTACCCTGTACCTGTGTCACCTTTATACCCTCCCTGACATACAGGGTGACCCACCCCTTTTTACCCACTCGATCCCTCCTGAACACAGCATAACCTGGTTCATTGATTTCCAACCCATGATTTGTAGTGTACCAGGTTTCTGTTATTGCTACTATGTCCAAATCTGCTTCTGCTATCAAGTCCACCAGGTCTGGGAGTTTATTTCCCAGGCTGCGGGCATTAGTTACCATGGCCTTCTATGTTGTGCATTTTAGATTACTCGGTCTACCCCTGCTACTGCTTTCCTGCTTCCTTCCCTGACCGCAGTTATCTTTCTTGGTGGTCCAAATTCCACCACTTTGGCCTCCTCTCTGACAACTTCAGTTGTACTTGCCATCAAATTATTTTATTGCATGTGCCCGGGGGGAGGATGTTGCTAAGCTTCCTGACCCACCTGGCTCCACCCTTTCACCAGTTTAAATTTTCACCACTGAAGCATTCAAACTTGTCACTCAGGATCATGGTCCTCTTCCCAGATGGATGCAAGTCATCATTCTTATAAAGGCATGCATCCATCTAGGTTGGGCCCCAGTCCCCCATGAAGCCATACCCCTCCCTTCCACACCATTCCTTCAACCAGGAGTTACATTTCTGGATGCAGAGTGCCCTAGCCTCCCCATGCTGTGGACAGGTAGTACCTCTGAGAAGGAGATGGAGTGTGCTACCTGCTTCAGGCTTCCTCCAGCTTCCTGAAATCTTCCTGTATTCTGACTAACTCCACCCTGTATCTCACCACATCATTCATGCCCAGGTGGACGATGATATCCAGTTCCTCCCTCCTTGCTATTGCCCTTGCAATCCTATTGATCTCCTTCCTATCCCTCCACGCCATGCTTCCTGGGATGCACTTGCTCTCCCTGTCCTTCCTGCTAGGTTCCCCTAAAGTAGCCCCCTGGACAATTGAGTCCCCCACCAGTAGAAGCTTCCTCCTCCTCCTCCTGGGGTTCTCTACCCCCTTCCCTTGGGATACATCATGGAGGACCCACTCATCTTTTCTTGTCTCAGTTGTGTGTCCAGCTATGGGGTTATCTCACTCCTCCAAAACAGTGTAGGAGTTAGTTGGACCAGTTGGGGGATGTGCCTCAGACCCCCCTCCCACACCCTTCCTGAGCCCACCGTGATCCAACCACTCCTCCTCCTGGGCATCCTTTGAGGTTTCAGTTGTGGATTTGGTGGCCTCTGGGTGTGGATGAAAGCTCCCTGTAACCTGACCAGCTCATCTCAGAGACAGGTGACTTCCTCTCTAGACCCAGAGAGGTGCCTGCAGATACAGCAGCATCGCAGCCTCCAGAATATCTTCCTGAAGACAGCTGCTCCACAACTACTGCACTGCACCACTCCCATCATGTTTATTCTGGCCTTCCCCTGTTTAGCCTTTAACCATTAGCTCCTCCCCTGCCTGGGTAAGTACATACTGATTGGTGTACTCCCTTATAGTCCCATGCCCCATATAAGGAGTAAGCGCTTTGGGGAGGTGGGTTGGGGGTGGGTGGCATTACCCTGGCAGCATCCAGAAACAATCAACTCCCTTCCTGCTGAATGTCAGTTAGGAAAATACATCCATTTCAAAAAACACTAATCCCCTGAAATATGATGCCTGCACTTAAGGTACAGACTCAGCCAATTACAAACAAACAGTCACAAACTTACCAGTAAACCAAATCTCTTAGTCTTGCCCAAACAAAATGGGGAAACCCATTGCGTGGCAGTTAGGAACACAACTCAATTTCAAGCCACACTAATCCCCTGAAATATGGTGCCTGCACTTAAGGTACAGACTCAGCCAATTACAAACAAAGATTTATAAACTGTCACAAACCTATCAGCAAACTGAATCCCTTAGTCCTGCTCAAACAAAATAGGGAAACCCACTGAATGGCAATTAGGAAAACAACAGAATTTCAGACCACACTGATCCCCTGAAATATGATGCCCCTCCTGAACAGAGCATAACCTGGTACATTGATTTCCCATCCATGATTTGTAGTGTACCAGATTTCTGTTATTGCTATTATGTCCAGGTCTGCTTGTACTATCAATGCCTCCAGGTCTGGGAGTTTATTTCCCAGGCTGCGGGCATTAGTTACCATGGCCTTTCATGTTGTGCATTTTAGATTACTCGCTCTACCCCTGTTACTGCTTTTCTGCTTCCTTCCCTGACTGCAGTTACCATTCTTGGTGGTCCAAATTCCATCACTTTGGCCTCCTCTCTGACAACTTCAGTTGTACTTGCCATCAAATTATTTTCCTGCATGTGCCTGGGGGGAGGGTGTTACTAAGCTTCCTGACCCTCCTGGCTCCACCCTTTCACCAGTTTAAATGTTCACCGCCGAAGCATTCAAACTTATCACTCAGTATCGTAGTCCCCTTCCCAGATGGATTTCTTATAAAGGCTTGCATTCATCCAGGTTGGGCCCCAGTCCCCCCTGAAGTCAAACCCCTACCTTCCACACTATTCCTTCAACCAGGAGTTGAATTTCTGGATGCGGAGTGTTGCAGCCTCCTCCCTGCATTTTACAGATAGAACCTCCTCGAAGGAGACGGAGTGTGCTATCTGCTTCAGGCTCAATCCAGCTCCTGAAATCTTTCTGTATTCTGACTAACTCCACCCTGTCTCCCTCCATGTCATTCATCATCAGGTGGACGATGACATCCAGTTCCTCCCTCCTTGCTATTGGCCTTGCAATCCCATTGAGCCTCTTCCCATTCCTCCATGCCGTGCTTCCTGGGAGGCACTTGACCTCCCCCAACAATTGAGTCCTCCAACAGTAGAAGCTGCCTCCTACTCCTCTGGGGTTCTTTACCCCCTTCCCTTGGGCTCCATCATGAAGGGCCCATTCATCCTCCCTGATCTCAGCTGCAGGTGCATCAGTGGGGCTATTCTGCTCCTCTAAAACAGCATAGTAGTTAGTTTGCTGTACCAGTTGGGGGATGTGCCTCAGACCCCTCCACACCCTCCCTGAGCCCACCATGATCCAACCACTCCTCCTCAGCATCCTTTGAGGTTTCAGTTGTGGACTCAGTGGCCTCTGGGTGGGGATGAAAGCTCCCTGTAACCTTACCAGCTCATCTCAGAGACAGGTGACTTCCTCCCTCAACCCAGAGAGGTGCCTGCAGATAGGGCAGCATCACAGCCTCCAGAATATCTCCCTGAAGACAGCTGTTCCGCAACTACTGCACTGCACCACTCCCATCATGTTTATTCTGGCCTTCCCCTGTTTAGCCTTTAACCATTAGCTCCTCCCCTGCCTGGGGAGGCACATACTGATTGGTGTATTCCCTTATAGTCCCATGCCCTATATAAGAAGCAAGAGCCTTGTGGTGGGTGGGTGGCATTACTCCTGGCAAGATCCAGAAACAGTCAGCTTATCTTCCTGCTGAATGTCAGTTAGGAAAACACCTCAGTTTCAAACCACACTAATCCCCTGAAATATGATGCCTGTACTTAAGGTGCAGACTCAGCCAATTACAAACAAACAGTCAAAAACTTACCAACAAACTAAATCCCTTAGTCCTGTCCAAACAAAATGGGGAAGCCCACTGCATGGCAGTTAGGAGCACAACTCAATTTTAAACCACACTAATCCCCTGAAATATGATGCCTGCACTTAAGGTACAGACTCTGGCAATTATAAACAAACAGTTACAAACTGTCACAAATTTACCAGCAAACTGAATCCCTTAGTCCTGCCCAAAATAAAATGGGGAAACCCACTGAATGGCATTTAGGAAAACAACTCAATTTCAAACCACACGTGCACCAAGGAGGATGCTGGGAACCTCCACAATGAAGACCCCACGGGGGAATGAAACAACTCCCGGTGGGGGACTCAATTGTTAGTGGATAGAACTGGGCAAGGAAGGGGAAAGGGAGGTAAGGTGCCTGCCTGGCACCATGGCTTGGAGGGACAGGAAATGAATCCTCAGGATCGTGGGAGCAGCTGCAAGGGGGACGAGTTGAATGTCATTATCCACCTAGGGACAAATGATCTGGTTGAGAATGGGATTAGAGCAGTGCAACAGGAGATTTTGGAGCTGGGGGGGCTTTAGACAAGTAGCACACATGGTAACTTTCTCAGAAGTGCTACGTGTCTATGGCGTGGATGAGGCTAGGGTACTCTGCACCATGGGATTCAATGACTGGTTGAAAAGCTATTGCAGAGCTCAGGGATTTGGTTTCATTAGGGGCTAGGGCTCCACCTGGAGGGATGCAGGCCTATATTGGTGCGATGGTCTGCATCTGTCCAGGAGGGGAACCAGGATCCTAGGTGATAGGTTTAAATGTTTCATTGGCAAGCATTTAAACTAGCCAAGGGGGGAGGCACTGAAAAGGAGAAGGGAAATCCTAGCCCCCCCAAAAAAGTCAGGGTAGTTAGCGAGGTGAACACCAACATAGAGCAGTTGATAGGGAGAAGGGCAGGGGTAAATGGAGAAAAAGACAAAGGCAGTAAGGACAGGGATGGGGCAAAAAGAAATAAGGCCATAAAAAAATGGAGGGTAAAGAGTACCAATGCCTGTAGTCTAGGTAAAAAGCTCCCCAAAATGGTGGCCTTGATGGAAGAGGGATGCATGGATATCATGGCAGTCACAGAAACATGGTACACAGAGAACCATGACTGGGTTGTTAACATATCAGGGTACACAATCTACAGGAGGGACAGGGTGGGTAGAAGAGGAGGAGGAGGAGGAGTAGCTCTCTATGTAAAGGAAGAGATCAAAGCAACAGAACTAAAGGGTAAACAGGGAGGAGAGGAGGCACTGTGGGTCACCCTGGAGACTGGAAATGGTACCACAATCAGCACAGGGGTTGTATACAGACCGCTGTCTCAAGGAGAGGAAATAGACAAAGAAATGATAGAAGGCATCCTTAGGATGGCAGAGAAAGGGGAGATATTGCTGATGGGGGACCTGAATATGCCAGATGTTAACTGCAGCACCTTTGCAGCACCTTTGCTGCAGCCACATCCAAGAGAAGGGCCATTCTCAATGACCTACAGGGGGAATGCCTCAGACAGCTAGTTTTGGAACCCACTCAGAAGGGAGCAATCTTAGACCTGGTACTCTCAAATGGGGACAGAGAGAGGATCTCAGATCTAGAAGTGGGTAGCCATCTGGGAACAAGTGACCACCAAACAGTGTGGTTCATGATAAACTTAGCTGCTGAGTCAAGCCATACAAAAGTGAGGGTACTGGACTTCAGGAGGGCTGATTTTGTCAAAATGGGAGAGTGCCTCAGAAAAGCACTAGCAAACAGGCAAGAAGGTGGGGTGGAGCAACAATGGGGAAACATCAAAACTGCCATCACAGAGGCAACAAGCCTTTGAGTGAAGCAAATAAACAAATCAAAATGAAAGAAAAAAGGGAGAAAAAGATAGCATTTAGGAGGTATAAGGAAACACAGAAGGAGCAGGACAGAGAACTGTACCAGTTAAAGCAGAAGGAAGTGGGAAAGACAGTCAGAATAGCAAAGGCCCAAACTGAGGACAAGAAAGACAACTCGATTAAGAAGGGGGATAAAATCTTTTATAGGTACATTAGGGAGCAATGTAAGACTAAGGCAGGGATATTGAGGCTGAATAAAGAGGAGCCTGGTTGGGGAAAGAGCAACAGTGAAAAAGCAGGGATGCTGAATGAATACTTCTGTTCAGTATTCACAATGGAAGAGCAAGGGGAGATATCTAATCCAGTCAATAGAAGCACTCTGGTCTGGCACGGTGGTGCTGAGGGCTGAGGCACTGGACGCCTTACCTCACACTATGCCGGTGACCCAGGTTCGGGATCGAGCATGGGCCTCTGGGGTTGGCCAGGGAGTAGAAGGACAGATCACCCAGTGGCTGCTCTCCTTCTCCGGGAAGGGGGTTAACTGCAGGCTCCCGCTGCAATACCACTAGCTCATAGGTCCTCATTGCATGCCGATGTCTGGGGAAGAACATGGAAAAACACCTTGGCTTCTCCTAGGTGATGAAACCTCACTGCGGGGTCTCCAGGCTCATCAGACAGACTCTGCTGCACCTATTTCCACAACACAAGTCTGCTGGTTTGAGGAGGTAAGCATGGGGCATGTCTCCTCACCCCTACCTGGGGGGTATATCGGAGATAAGACAGTGTGGAACCATGTGTGCTCTAGGGGCAGATCTCTGTGGGAATGGTGGGCCTACAGTAGAGGATGTCTGAGAGAGTGGAGAAGGGAGGCAAGTAAGGTGCATAAATACATAGTCAAAAAAGAATAGAAGCACTCTGGATAGGTGGGTTGATATTAGTTCTTTCACAGAAGAAAGGGTTCTGAAAGAACTCCTAAAACTGAAGGTGGGTAAAGCAATAGGGCTGATGGGATTCACCCCAGAATTCTAAAAGAACTAAGGGAAGAACTAGTATCACCACTGACTACCTATTTTAATAAATCATGGGAGGATGGTGTGGTACCTGAGGACTGGTGGAGGGCAGATGTGATTCCCCTTCACAAACATGGGAGCATGAGAGAGGTAGGAAACTACAGACCTGTTAGTTTGACCTCAGTGGTAGGAAAAATGATGGAATCACTTCTGAGTACATAGAGGCCAGTGGGGCACAGGACCCAAGGCAACATGGATTCACAGCAGGAAGGTCAAATTTAACTGATTTCTTTGACTGGGTGACCAAAGTAGTAGACCAGGGAGGGGCTATGGACATGGCCTACCTAGACTTTAGCAAGGCATTTGACACAGTCCCACACAGAAGATTAATAAACAAATTAGCCAGCCTGGGAGTGGGTCCCAGGGTGGTAGCCTGGGTAAAACATTGGCTGGACAACAGGACACAGAGGGTAATAGTAAATGGAGTCCACAGTGAAGAAAGGGTGGTTTCTAGTGGGGTACCGCAGGGTTCAGTACTGGGGCCAGTCCTTTTTAATGTCTTTATAAGGGACATTGCAGAGGGACTGGAAGGAAAAGTATATCTCTTTGCAGATGACACAAAGATCTGCAACAGGCTTGATACGCAAGGTGGGGTGGAAAGGATGAAAAGGGACTTGGCAAGGTTGGAGGAATGGTCAAATGTATGGCAGCTTAGATTCAACACAAAGAAGTGCAAAGTAATGCACCTGGGAAACAAAAACCCAGGGGAAGAGTACACAATGGGGGTGAGATACTGATGACAACAAAAATGGAAAGGGACCTGGGGAAGTCATTTCAGATGACCTAAAGGTGGGCCAGCAATGTGAGAAAGCAGTAAGGAAGGCTGGGGGATACTGGGATGCATAGGGAGAGGCATCACCACTAGAAAACAAGAAGCTGTTGTCCCTCTGTACAGACAGTTGGTAAGACTACATCTGGAGTACTGTGTACAGTTCTGGAGACCCCATCTCCACAAAGATATAGACAGGGTGGAGGCTGTCCAGAGGAGGGCAATCAAAATGGTGCAGGGTCTGCACCAGATGACATATGAAGAAAGACTAAAGGAGCTTAAGATGTATAGCCTCGAGGAAAGGGGGGGGGACATGATAGAAACTTTCAAATACCTCAAGGGAATCAAATAAAATCCAAGAGGGTAGCATCTTTCAGAAGAAGAGATGTACTAGAACAAGGGGACACAATTTGAAGTTGGGGGGACAGCTCAGAGGTAATGTGAGGAAGTATTTCTTCACAGAGAGGGTTGTAGATGCATGGAATAGCCTTCCTGAGGAGGTCGTAGAGTCAAAAACAGTGGGGGAATTCAAGAATGCTTGGGACCGACATAAGGCAATTCTAGTGAGGGGTAGGAGGAAGTAGGCTGTTGGTTAACTAGGATCTGCAGCTTATCCGTTAGGTAGGGAAATGGGCAGACGAGGTGGGCCAAGTGGTCCTTATCTGCCATCAGATTCTATGTTTCTATGTTTCACACTAATTCCCTAAAATATGATGCCTGCACTAAAGGTATAGACTCAGCCAATTACGAACAAACACAAACTTACCAGCAAACTGAGCTACTTAGTCCTGCCCAAACAAAATGAGGAAGCTCACTGCATGGCAGTTAGGAACACAACTCAATTTCAAACCACACTATTCCCCTGAAATATGATGCCTGCACTTAAGGTACAGACTCAGCCAATTACATACAAACAGTTACAAACTGTCACAAACTTACCAGCAAACTGAATCCCTTTGTCTTGCCCAAACAAAATAGGGAAGCCCACTGAATGGCAGTTAGGAAAACAACTCAATTTCAAACCACACTAATCCCTTAAAATATGATGCCACCACTTAAGGTACAGACTCAGCCAGTTACAAACAAACAGTCACAAACTTACAAGAAAAATGAATCTCTTAGTCCTGCCCAAACAAAATGGGGAAGTCCATTGAATGGCAGTTAGGAAAACAATGCAATTTCAAACCACACTAATCCCCTAAAATATGATGCCAACACTTAAGGTACAGACTCAGCCAGTTACAAACAAACAGTCACAAACTTACAAGAAAAATGAATCCCTTAGTCCTGCCCAAACAAAATGGGGAAGTCCATTGAATGGCAGTTAGGAAAACAATGCAATTTCAAACCACACTAATCCCCTGAAATATGATGCCTGCACTGAAGGTACAGACTCAGCCAATTACAAACAAACAGTCACGAACGTACCAGCAAACTGAATCCCTTAGTCCTGCCCAAACAAAAATGGGGAAGCCCACTGAATGGCAGTTAGGAAAGCACCTCAGTTTCAAACCACACTAGTCCCCTGAAATGTGATGCCTGTGTGTAAAGTACAGACTCAGCCAATTACAAACAGTCACAAACTTACCAGCAAACTGAATCCATTAAGCCTGCCCAAACAAAATGGGGACCCTACTGAATGGCAGTTAGGAGAACAACTCAATTTTAAACCACACAAATCCCCTGAAGTATGATGCCTGCACTTAAGGTACAGGCACAGCCAATTAAAAACTAACAGTTACAAACTGTCACAAACTTACCAGCAAACTGAATCCCTTATTCCTGCCAAACAAAATGAGGAAGCTACTGCAGAGCTTCCTCCCTTTGCTGCAGAGCTGCACAGATACACAGGAGTGGGAGGAGCAGTCACTACCACATGCACCAAAGTAAATGCTTTTACCGGTCTGCAACTGGATCCCATCAGTGCAGGGGGTAGGACATGCTGAGATATGGCAGTCCTCAAAGATTGATATATCCCCACCGAAAATTAAAGTATACCTTTATGGAGACCTACTGGTGCCAGTTAATACAGGACTGGGGTCTGGAGAAGAAAGTGCAGAATGGGCCTGAAATTCTGGTATGTGGCTAGGTGGAAGGTGGAATGTTGCTGCTACTGCTGCCTCTAGGCAGGTGTATCAAGATGCCCTCTGCATTGTGGAGTTTTTGCCCAGGATTGGGCAGATAGCTACCCATACCTCCTAGCCCACCCCATCACACCCACTTATGTAGCTGTGTGTGCTGCTGGTTATGGATCCAGTGCAGAGGGGGCATGCATCAATACTGTGGATGCTGCAGAGCACCCCAATAGTGTGCATGCTTCACATGGGGGTGTTCCATGACTTTTCCAATCCTTCCACACACACAGATGGACCATGAAGTTTCTGCAGAGAGGGACCTACGTCCCTCCAGTTCAACACTTGCCTAAAACCTGTACCCCCACTTCTGTTTCAATACTTTCTGTACTTTTCTGCCCTGCAGTTTTGCTTTCTACACCAGTGTGAGCTTTGCTTACTACAGTAGGTATGCATCCTGTAACTCATTTACTGGTCCCAGATTTTAGTAATGGGGACAGCTGGCACTGTGCACCCTTTATGAGCAGAATCCACAAGTGCACCCTGAAGGGTAGAAGGCAAATATGAGGTGGTCTGGTAGTTGCCACAAACATACAACTCGGTATGAATCAGGGACTGGTTACCTCCACCATATTTGTTGACCTTGCTTTTGAAACTGTGGCACACTCCTCCTTCTGGACAAGTATAAAGCAGCAGGGCTCTCTGACTCCTCAGTCAATTGGTTTAGTTCCTACCTTGAGGGAAGGTCTCAACCTGTCTGGATTGGAAGCTCCATTTCCTCCCCACTCCCATTCTGCTCAGGCCTCCCTGAAGGGTCTGTCTTGGGCCCTGTTCTCCTTTCCAAATTTTTTTTTTTTTAAAATTTAATATACTTAATGGAAAGTTTTTGATCATACATACAAAATCACATACATTTGGACTTACAGAAACAAAGACAATACACATCCCCCCTCTGACAGTAAGGTAATACACAATACCTTGCTCAAGTTTCATATAGAGTTAGCCCAGCATGACAGTAATCAATACAGGGAGTAACATTATGTCAGCTGGCAAAGTGCTATAAAGTGGGTGCGAGAATATGATTATCCTACAAACTAATGTATTCCGTACTTTCTATGAGTATCGAGGATTATTCGAGGGCACCTCCAGCTCCAGAGACGCTAGGGCCTCAGGTGTCTCCATCTCTTTCTATAGCTTGAGCATCTATTATTGGTACTCACAATAATTTTTTCAATCCTGAGTGCTGCCAGAATTTCGTTGTGCCACTCAGAATATGTAGGCATGACCTCATTCAACCACTGTATGATTTTGTTCTGGTCACGTGAAAACGGGCATCTTTTTGACCACTATGTTCACCAGATAAATCAATAAATGAATGAGTGAGTGAATGAATGAATGAATTAATTAATTAATTTTGTCAGCTATATTGACTATCATGGCAATGTGGTATTTTTGAGATATTAGCAATTGTACACCATAATTCCTAACCACATATATTTCTGGGGTGAAAGCATTCTCTAGACTTAGAATGGGATGACATTTTTCTTTAGTTCTGTCCCAAAGGGGCTTAGCTTTAGGGCATTCCCACAAAATGTGAAATATGGTGCCACTCGATTCCCCGCATCCGGTACATACATCACTTTGAAATTTTACCACTCTGTTAAGTTTGTAAGGGGTGAGATGCAAGTTGCGTAGGATTTTATACCGCATGAAATAAAGGTTCTCTATTTGTACACATTGGCCCATATATCAGGCCAAGACCACTGGTCACAAACCTCAGGCAAAGTTTGAACCCAGTAGTGCCCTATCTCTGCTCCAACTGGGTAACATAAATCAGAGAATGAGGCATAGTTTTGAGATGGCATTTGAGCTGTTTGCTAGTATTACAAGGGGATTTAATGTCCTACTATGCTGATTTGACTAGAGACCAGGCCCTCAAGAAATGATATATTACCTCTTTGTCTCATGTTTTAACCTTATGTTTTTTGAGTTTCTTATTAATAATGCAATTGTGCTTTGTGTCTATTAACTGTCAAGATGTTTTAATTTTTTCAGTATACCTTTATAATGACCTTGCATATGATGTACTATGTGTAACCTGTACTGTGATTTGAACTAGACACCCACTGCAAATGTGCTTCGCTCAATGGGCTTTAAGCCTGAAATTAAATAAAAATGAAAATGAAATTAATATGTTGTCTAATCAAATTGGTCAGATGCAAGTACTAGAATGAAGATCTCCAACAGAACCTGGTGTGGCTGAAAATGATCTCTAAGGGATGAGTTTATGTGCAAGAGCAATACTTTACACAGAACTAATATTCCAAGAGATTTAAGGCTCAGCATTTGGGGGGTGGGGGTGGGGTTCATTGGTGAAGTTTTTGTCATTGGTGAAGTTTGGGTTCCATCCCGAGTAAAGGTTGTCCCAAGCCACTCTGCTGGGAAACATTTAAGGATTTGCATAACTGCTGGTGGACCTGTAGAGAGACACCAGTGAGTATTTCCTTAAGTTTTCTGGGGGAGTTTATGCCACAGACAGTGTATGATTACCGCTAAGTCAATACTTCTAGTTCTAAATAAATCTGTTTCCATGTCTATCTATTAGGCCTTATAGCCTGCTTCCTCCATGGCAGGCTTCTACTTTTGCAGGTATTTACTACTGTGAGCTGCGAGATAATAGTGGTGGGAACCCGGTAATTTTAGTCCTCCACTTAGTTTGGGTCCGGAAAGCTTTGAATAAGCTCTTCTGACACTCTTTGCTACCCAAATTTTATTTTTATTATTTATTTCGTTTTTGTTGACCGGGTAAGGGCACTAGACAAATTCTGCCTATTTTCAGGCACGACACGGGGGAGTGGGATACAGATGAATGCCAGCTGACCTTGAACCAGATTAAGCTGTCAGTGGCATTTGAAATGAAGTCAGATATGTCTGTGAACTCTTTTAAATGAGGACATAGGCAGCACATTAGTCATCGAGATGGTATGCAAGAGTCTAGCCAGAATATTCATTCTCACCACACCAATCCTACCAATAAGTGATAAAAGGCAGTTTGGTCTATCTTTCCAGATCCAGTTTGACTACCTCTAACCATTTATCCATGTTGTTGCATATAAATGCTGAAATCTCTGTTGATATCTCTATCCCTAGATATTCCAGTTTGTGGAGGACCACTGAAGACTTGGTCCATTATATCCACTTTTAAGACACTTGCATTCAACGACATGACCACTGTTTAGAGACATTTAACTTGTAAGCAGAGATACTGCCAAACTCAGCAATGATGTTGAGTACTACAGGCAAGGATGTCCTCAGATCTCTAATATGCAGCAATATATCACCTGCATAAAGGGATTATTTATAAGCTCTTCCCAGGAGTATATCCACAACCTCCTGTGTGTCTCTAATCTTACATGCAAGGGTTTACATACGAACATACAAAGGAGCCAGCAGCAGAAGGCCATTAGATCTATCCAGTCTGCTCATATTGCAGGGTCCACAGCTTACACTACTGACCCTCCCCCCCCCATGTCCCCTCATCCTCCCTATCTGCCACCCAGCCCCACGGTTTCCCCTTATGCCTTTCCCAGCCTTTCTTAAAGCTGCTCACCAACTTCACTGAGACCACTTCCTCCAGCAGCACATTCCAATTGGCCACTACTCTCTCCGTAAAGAAGTGCTTCCTAACATCCCTCCTAAACCTCCCCCTTTCAGCTTTAGACTGTGTCCCATCATGGTTCAGCTTCCTCTTAGCTTAAAGCAACCCTCCCTATAAACCCTATTTATCCCTTTCAAGTATTTGAAGGTCTCTATCATGTCCTCTCTCTCCCTCCTCTCCTCCAGGGAGTACACTCTCAAGGCCCCCACCCTCTCCTCATAAGACTTAACCCTGCTGACCCATGATCATCTTAGTTGCCCTCCTCTGGACCTTCTCCAGCAGGTCAATATCTTTCTTAAGATATGGACACCAGTATCTTACTCCATACTCTAGATGCGGTCTCACCAGTGACCCGTACAAGGGCAGCATAACCTCCTTATGCTTACTGCTGATCCTCTGACTATACTCCCCAGAATCCTGTTTGCCTTCACTGCTGTCTTTCTGCACTGTGAGGAGTGCTTCAGCTCACTAGTGATCATAACTCCTAGATCCTTTTCCTCCTCTGTTGCTGCTACCCACCCCCCGTAGTACTCAGTCCTTGGGTTCCTGGCTCCAACATGCATAACTTGCATTTCTTGGCATTAAAGTCAAGTTGCAGATCCCTGACCATCTCTCAAGTTTTCTAAGGTCTTCCTACAGGTCATGCATCCCTTCCACTATGTCCACCCTCCCACAGGGTTTGGTGTCATCTGCAAATAGACACATTTTACCCTTAATGCCCTCCACAATGTAATTGAAGAAGACATTGAACAACACTGGCCCCAGCACTGACCCCTGTGGGACCCTGCTGGTGACTTCCCTGGTGTTAGATAACTCTCCCCCTCCCACAACCTTCGGAGTCCTGTCCCTCAGCCAGCTTTCTATCCACCTGGTAATTTTCTCCCTAACCCCAAAATCTGCCAGCTTCCTGATTAGCATCTTGTGGGATACAGAATCGAAGGCCTTGCTGAAGTCCAGATAAAGAATGTCTACTGCCTGGCCCCTGTCCACTGTCCTGGTGACCCAGCAAAGAAGTCAATCAGATTCATTTGGCATGCTCTTCCTCCCCCCTCAAATCCATGCTGCCGCTCATCCTGGAGACCATTCTCCTCCATATAACTTAACAATCTTTCCTTAAGTATGGTCTGCATGAGCTTACACATGATTGAGATTAGACTGACCACCCTATAGTTCCCCAGGTCATCCCTGGGACCGTTCTTATGGAGAGGCACCACATGTGCCATTCTCCAGTCTTGCAGCACCATGCCTGACTCCAGGGAACTACTGAAGAGGCCTTCCAGCAGCCCCAGAAGCTCCTCTGCCAGCTCTCTCAGTAGCCTTGGGTGTATGCCATCCAATCCTGATGCCTTGTCCACCTTTAGTGCTGGCAACCCCTCCCTCACTCTATCCTCCTCTATCACCAAATCTGTGCCCCTTCCCCCCTCCTTCTCCCCCCCATAGGCACCGGTCCATCTTTTTCCCTAGTGAAGACAGAGCAGAGGTATTCATTTAATACCTCCACCTTTCCCCCCATTCTCCTCTACCCATCCATCCCCTTTCCTAAGTCTGACAATCCCATCCTTCTTGTCCCTTTTCTCACTTATTAATGAAAGGCCTTCTCCCCTTTTTGATGCCCTCAGCTATTTGGGGTTCTTCTTGTGCATTAGCCTGCTGCACTACCTTGCCTGCCACCCTTGCCAACTTTAGGTAGTTTTCCTTATCCACCTCACTCATGGTCTTTCTGTATCTCCTGTAGGCTGACCTCTTGTCCCTCACCACCTGGGCTACTTCAGAGCTAAACCAGCTGGGTGCTTTGGCCACTGAGTTCTTCCCCCTGAGCCTAACACACTCCTCTGTGGCTGCCAGTATCCCTTCTTTGATGATAGTCCATTTTTGGTCCACCCCCATATGAACTCTGATGCCCACTTGGTGCATCCTTCGCGCCTCACCCATCTTCCTGATGTCCACCCTCCTGAAATCCAGGATTTTGGTCTTAGTGGGCATGCTTTCCCTGCCCATATTCAGCCTGCACCACACTGTGCTGTGGTGGCTACCACTCATAGGTTCCTAGACCCCCCCATTCTAGAATAACGTTATATAACAGAGGGGAAAGAGGACATCCCTGCTTGGTTCCTCTTTGCAGTTCAAATACTTGTGGAAAGACACCATTACAAACTATTTTGGCTGGGGGTTTGATATAAAGCACTTGTACTCACTTGATAAATGAATCCAGAACCCCAAACCTTCTGAGTACATTAAAAAGGTTTGGTCAGGAGACCCTACCAAATGCTTTTTCTTCATCTAAGGAGACCAGGCAGCTGGTACCCTGGGCATCCCAGATGCAGAAATAAGGTGCTGCAGATATTTCAGGAATCAATCTCCACCACTGATGCACACTAATGGGTCTGAGCCAGAAGCACTAGGACCCTGCAGGAGTCAGAACTTTTCAGGAGGGCTGATGCTGTGGTAAGCTGCATGTATGCATGGCACAGTGAGATCAGCTTGTGCCACATGGCTTACCTCAGCACCAGCCTTCAACCACCTCAGTTCCTTTTTTCCCCACTGTTGAGTGTGCTTCAGTGACAACATTGCTCACCCTTCAGGAGTCAGAATTTCACATCTGTACAACAACAGCATTCAGTTCTTCTCAGTTTTTAGTGTTTAAAGTTAGAGTTTGTTATTTTTGTGTCAGTTTAGTGATTTTACAAAAATATTTTTCTCAGTTTTAAAAAAAATATTTTTCTCAGTTTCTCACAGCCTTGCTGAGTCAATGATCAATGGCCATGAATGACGACAGTAGGGAGCCTCTTCTAGAAAGCTGCTCTAGCAGCAGAGTTGTGTCCGGTCCACTTTTCCCTTCAGGAGGGGTTACAGTCTTCTGAGAAGCACAAAAAGAAGCAAGCCTGTTCCTGATCCCGGTTGGTGTTGCCACATATACTGGCCTCGAGTTCTTCCTCTTCCCATAGGAAAGGAAGAAGTGGTATCACTCAATGTTGCCTTCTGCAAGGTCTCCCATGATATCCTTGGTCTCCCAGAGCAGAAGACCCTCACCGGCACCGTCAGCATCACCAGGGGTTTCAGTTCCATGGGAAGTTATGATCTTGGGCCTGGAATCCATCTCTGTCTCATAGTGAAGAGGCAGTTCCACCACTGGGCAGCTCTTATGGAGCAGTGGGTGCAGCATCTATCTTGTTTGCCTTTGCCTGCAGAGCTGGTCCCTGGCCTTTTGGGACCAGAGGTACTGGAACCACATTTGGGGCCTTCAAGCCAGGTACAGCATTTGGCTCCAGCAACAGCCCCAGGGCCCTTGCCAGTGACCATGCCACTGACTGCTGTCCCACTTGCCACACCCCCATTCAGTGTCACAGCGATAGGACCAGCCACAGTACCTTTGGCAGTCACTTTGGTGCTGGTTGGATTGTTGGGGTTGGCACCGGGCTTGATGCTGGGTTTAGGCCTCTTTGGTCCTGTCCCTGTACCAGCCTCGGCACCGCCCTTTGTGCCGGGAGACCTCCTGGTGTTGGATTCAGTTTGGGACTCAGTGCCACCCTTGATACTGGCTCCTCATTAAATTGGAATTGAAGCCACCGGTGTTGCCTAGGCCTCGTTCTGGGCTGTGGATCCTGAGAGCCACTCCCCTGCCTGATCTTCCCTTGGAGGGGGTTGGAAGGGGATGAGTCTGACCCTGAACTCATTATCTCTGAGAGTGGAGATGATGACTCTTTCTACAGTCTGGACTCTTTGGACCCAGGCACTTCTTCTGTCCTTCAGGAAGATTTGACTTGCTAGGCCTTGTTAAAGAACATGCATTCTGCACTAGATTTTGAGCTTTTAGCTATTGACCCAGTTAAACATCTCTGTATATAGTGGAAAAATGTTTCTACCATGCCGGTCAGCCTGGTTCCCCCTATCCCTCCAGCATTTGAAACCTTGTCAGATGTAGTCTGGAATAGGCCTGCTTTTACCCCTTCTGTCATTAGGCAGATAGATAGAAAATACGCAGCTCCTGAGGACAGACCAGTGTACATTTCTCAGTTTATAGCAGATGCTATTGTTATTCCTGTTGAGAATGACAAAGCTATTCTGCCCCAGGAGGTCACTGCACGCCGTATTAAAAAGGAGTTGTGCAAGACAGATACTATGGGCAAGAGAGCTTTTGCAGCCACCACCCTTGCCATGCCAGCTGGTAGCTACCAAGGGCATTTTTCCAAATACAAGTATACTCTTTGGAGCTCACTTAAGTGTCTAGCAGTGTCCTTGCCTGACTCTGAGACTAAACATACGATCCTGTAGACTGTTATTCATGGCATTGAGTCTAAAAGTCACCAGCTTAAAGCAGCAATAGATGTCTTCAACACTGCCTCTCGCTCTGCTGTGGCAGGCATTTGTATGAGAAGGCACTCCTGGCTTCGTACTGCTGTTTTTTCTTAGGATCCAACCATGGGGAATGAATGTTCCCTTTGACAGTACTTATCGATTTGGACAGCAGTTACAGAAGTCTCTTGAGGTGTCTTAGAAAACTAGAATGACCATAAAGACTTTCAGACCAGCTCCTGCTAATCCTCATGGGGGAAAGGATGAGGTTTCTTTCAGAACAGGCAGTCCTTTTCAAGAAAACGTAGGGGAGCTCAAAACAAACCTCTGCATCCCCAGCCTCAAAAGAAAGCACAAGTGAAGGCACAGATGCTGAAAGCACCTAGTGCCATCCTCTGAAGCTCCAGCCCCAGTCCTGCCTCAGCTGCCTGAGGCAGAACTCTCCTCTCTAGTAGGGGCACCTGACCCAGTTTTACAATTATTGGGAGTCCATCATGACAGACAAGTGGGTCCTCCGGATCATCTAGGAGGGCTGCTCCCTGAATTTCGTAGAAATCCTTCCAGACTATCCGCACAGAAGGCAACCTCTCTTATCAACCCATATGTCAGCGCTTCTTGTGCAGGAAATTGTGGACCTGCTGAGCAACAGGGCAGTGGAAATAGTGCCAGAGTCAGAACAAAACACAAGCTTTTACTCCAACTACTTCCTAGTTCCAAAGAAATCAGGGGGTATCTGCCCCATTCTTGACCTCAGAAATCTGAACAAGTTCATGGATCAAAAAAAATTCAAGATGGTTTCTCTGAGATCTCAGCTTCCCTTCCTAGAGTCTCATGATTAGGTAGCCTCCCTGGATATGTAGGATGCTTACCAGCATAGCCTATTGCATCACAGTCACCACAGATACCTTTTATGCATTGTGCTGGGCCAGCATTATCAGTCCAGAGTTCTGTCCTTTGGGCTATCCTTGGCACCTTAAGTCTTTACAAAGTGGTTTGCCATACTTGCAGCACATCTGAGAAATCTAATACTCCAGCTTTACGTTTATCTGGATGACTGGTTGACAGTCAGTTCATCCAAGCAGGAGAAGGAACAAGCAATGTCCACAGCCAGTTGGCTTCTTATCTCTATGGGGGTTCTGCTGAACTTAGAGAAGTCTCAGCTTACCTTTGCAGAAGCTGCTGTTCATAGGAGCTCTTCTAGATTCTACCAAGGACCGTGTCTTCCTTCCAGAGAGCAGAAGGCAGGTGATCTTGCAGATAGCACAATGCATAATGGAGTGCAAATCTACACAAGTTCACTCCATGCGATGTATGCTAGGTCTGATCACCTCCTCAGTGTTCACAGTGCTCCTGTCATGGTTGCACATGAGAACAACTCAGTGGATGCTCAGTGTACAGTGGTCACAAGCATCACATCCTCACACTTCCTTGTTCTGGTGACCAAACCCCTATTCTACTCACTTGCATGGTGCACAGAGGAGGACAATATCCTCCAGGACTCTCCCTTCTGCCAGTCAGAGCCTCAGGTGACTTTTGCTATGGATGCCTCCCTGATGGGATGGGCACCCACTGTCAGAGTTTCCAAACACAAGGTGTCTGGAACCTATCAAAAACTCATCTCCACATCAAAATGCTGGAAATGAGAGCTGTGTTGTATGGCCTCCGAGTTCTAGTGGATCTCGTCAGCCTCAAAACAGTCCTCCTACAGACAGACAACAAGTCAGTCATGTATTACATAAACAAGTATGGAGGAGCACACTCTCTGCGGGGAAGCGATAAGAGTGTGGGAATGGTGCCTGGAGCAAGGGATCCTGCTCCAAGCCATTTGCCTGTCTAGAGTACAAAATGCTTTGGCAAATGAGCTCAGCCAGACAGAGGCCGATCCTCATGAGTGGTCACTAGCTTCTGGCATTGGGAGGTCACTGTTCAATGAGTCTGGAACACCAGATGTGGACCTTTTGTGTACCCACTGTGTCAGGGTTTAATAAGGCCCTGTCCCATTTTTAGACAGAAAGAGTTAAATGCAAGGATCTGTTCTAGCCTCTCCTTTTCTGTCTCTTGTCTGTCTGGTTGTGCAACCAAATGTTCTTGTGAGACCTGAACTGATCATTCTGACAGTCTCACGATTCTCTATTTCTCACTGTCTCTCTGCCATCACTTGCTGTTCTGTCTTTTCTTCCCCCTTGCATATCCGTGGTTATAAACATATATGTGAATCTGTATGGCCTGGATTTTTTCTGTGTTCATTGTCATTTCTATCCAGGCACCCCAATTCCCAGTGCACACCTCCTTTTTGTCTTTTTACAAATAATGCACTTGCAGAAGTTTAAATAGCTTGAAAAAAGGTATTTTATTCTTATAAATATACACAATGTGCCAAAACAGTCAGAGAACTGCTGTATCTCTGGCTCATGCCCTGGTGCTTCAACCATAGTCTTCCTCAGGGGGCTGGGTTTGAGCAGAGAACAGAGCAGAGAACCTTCCCACTTATATACCATCACAATTGATTAAACACTTTTGTGTTAAGGTCTTTCAACTGAAACATTAAACCTAGGTCCCATCTGCCTGGTTTGGTGGTTGTTCAAGTGAACATTAAAGATCCCATGGCACTTCTCGATAAGTGTAGGGGAGTTTTATTTAAGAACCAAGACAAACTTTTACAAGCACAGAAATCACATAAATCATATGGAAAGAAAAAATGATAACATAAGAAATCAAAAATAACTAATACACTTATAACTTCAGTGTTAACAATGCCCATTTAGGACCCCCCTCTGTAGATATTGTTTACGCATATTTCTGAACAAATGAAAATCCTTTCCACCACAACACTACCCTAGATTTTGGGTGCAATTTAGTTTCTCTCCTGTAAATCCCAAATAAAGCTGCTTCACATATTTTGCTAAAAGTAACATATGACATATCCTGTTGTTGTAAAAGAAATTGACACCGGCTTTGCCATAAGTAATATTTAAAGCAGGCAAACAAAATAATAATTGTGCTACTGTGATATTAACTTAGAAGATATGGAAAATTTCCTAAAAGCAAATTTTCATATGTAAGCTGTGCAAACCATGGTAGCTTCCATTTTTGTGATAGAGAGGGCCACAACTGTGAAACACAGGAGCAATTAAACAAGAAATGCTCCTACATTTCTGTTTGAGCTAAACAAGCTTAATCTGGTTCAAATTCAATTGATTACCATCTGTAATCCCCCCGTTGCCCCTGAAAAAGGGACTTCTAAGCCCAGTGGGCTTACTGGGTCAACAAAATTCAACAAAAACAAGCTGTGTACAAACAGTTCTGCTCAGCCAAAGCTTTATGTTTATTATCATCCTTTACACCTAACCTGCCATGTGCACAGAGCCATTGCACATCCCACATTTTCTTCGGTACTCTAGTGTTTGTTAATAACTTGAATACCAACTTAGTTTTGGCTGGGGTACACTGTTTAAATTCTGGTTCTGTGGGTCCTATGGTGTTGAGCACCCAAACATACATGTGTTTCCTAGTCCCTTGTATGATCATTTGTTTTGTCACCTTCCATTTATATAATTTCTGGAAAGTACTATTGTAAAGCCATGGTATTTTTAGTCCCCAAATAATCTTAGGCACCAGAATATCCCACTTCAGCAACACTTCCTTCAAATAATTCTATCCCCATTTTGAGACCAAAGACTGCTGAGGAAGAAATAAACTACTGAGATTCTTTGCCCAAAATAAAATATGAAAAAACACTACCAGGTTCTCCATGTTAACTCCTCCCTTTTTAATTGGCAGGTAAGTCACTTCTCTTTTGATGGGATTTAACCTACTCCCCCATAAGAGCAGTAAGAAAACACTTAATAATTTGGTTTCCAAATTCAGGGCTAGAGGAAACATTATCCCTACATACAAAAAACATGGTAATAAAAATTGCTTAATCAAAAATATTATTTTTAACTTGGACATTTTCTACCCCTTCCATTTTGCTACTTTAAACTCACCCACCTGTAATGCTTTCTCCCAATTATATCTAGCCAGATCCTCTGATCCAAATTAAACCAGTAAAATGTTTGTGGGTTCTTCCAGAATCTGAATTCCTTGAATACTGGGCAATTATCCTTCTAATTTCCCTAGAACTAACCCTTTAATTTTCTCTAAATTTAATTTTCACCTTGATACTTTTGAAAATTCCCATATTTCCTGAATAAGCTGCTCTACACTACCCTTATCTTTGAGGAGAATGTAGAGATCATCTGCATATGCAAGAATCTTTACTAAATCTCCATGTTGTGTCCCTGTAATCCCTTGTATGTCTGGATGAACTATAATCATCTGTAAAAATGGATCAATAGCAAACACATATAAAAGTGGGCTTAAGGGGCACCCCTGCTGAACTCCAGCCCTGATTGAAATATGTATTACCCCATGTCCAGCAATTTCTGGTGTGATAATCGCCTGTGCATATAAAAGCTTGAACCAATTTAAAAAAGAATCTGGTATATCATAATGGCTTAAAACTTTAAACAAGAAAACATAATTTATCCTGTTAAAGACCTTGCTCTGGTCCAGTGATAACAAATACCCTGCATCTTTCTGGTTCTCACAATAATCATATACCTCCTTTAAATCAGCTAGATTATCATGTATATTCCTTCCAGGAGTTGAACATGACTGTACAGTATGTATTAAAGCAGGTGCCACCGCCTTTAGGGTTTTCTGTAACACATGAGAAAGAATCTTGAAATCTGAGATTAATAAACAAATAGGCCTCCAATTCCCTATGTCTGAAGTATCCCCTGATTTGTGTAAAAAAATCATCAGCCTAACATGAACTCTGATGTAATATGATTTGATTTGAAGAAGAAATTAAATACCCTCATTAAAAAAGCTGCCATAATGGAATCAAAAGTTTTATAGAACTCTGGTATGCCATCTTACCAGGTGCCACCCCAGGTTTTAAGGCCTTGATAATCTCTAGAACTTCTTGTTCTTCAATAGGAGCTATTAAACCCTGTATTTTATCATCCCCTAACATATCCACCTGTGTGCCCTATAAGTAATTATCCATGTCCTTTTCATTTATAATTGGCACTTGTGAGAAAAACTTAAATGTTGTTTGACTATTTCTTTAATTCCTGCTGTATGGACAACCTGTTCGCCTTTGTCATTTTTAAGACAGGTAAACTTTGACGCATTTTTCCTCTCCTTACACGCTTGGCACTGGTCTGAAAATGGTGTCTTCTGAGTCCTAAAACACAAATCATTTTGCAAAGAAGCTGACCTGTCATACTGTACATCTTTCATTCTAGCTTTAACCATTGAAATTTGATATGAAAGATCTGTTCTGGAAACGTTAGAGGCTGTCAATAATCTATACAGCTGGGACCTTAACCCCAAGTATTGTAAGAAATTCCTTCTTGCTCTTGAGTTCCCAAACTCCTGCATCCATCTACTAGCTTGCCTTTTTGTTTCTTGCCATCACGTATGTACATCCTCATATAAAGATAGCACAGAAGCTCTCACTACAAAAACTGATGACAACCCTAATTTAACCTCTACTTCCAATAAACTAGTGGAGATCATTTTCCATCTCATGATGGGCTGGGATACCGCTACCTCCGTATTTACTACTGCCATAATTAAAACGTGATCAGAGAATTCTAGTCGTATAATTTGTGTCTTAACCACCTGAATTCTTTTGGACACAAACATGTAATCAATTTTAGTGATACGGGCCCCTCTAACATAGGTGTAGTGTATAGGAGGGGAAGGGTTTATAAAACAGTCTGTTAACTCTGCTGTGTCTACACATTTTCTTAAAGCGTGAGAGTCACAATCTATTTTTTTACCATATGCTCTGCAAACTGCTGTGTCTAAGGAGCAGTTAAAGTCACCCCCCAAATAAACTTTCTTGCTGTAGCTGCAGTAAGAATGGCTGGATCATCTGCCACAGCTGTACCCTTTCTGCTTTACTTTGAGGACCATAAAGGACAATAAATCTGCTAAACTGGTTATGCCAAATCCCATCTATCATTAATGCCCCCCCCAGTTGAATATCTACTATTTTCTGACATTTTAAACCCATCCCATTGATTAATACCCCACCACATCTGCTCTATCTAGTCCAATGGACCAATGAGACAGGGCCCATATCCATGACCGCTGAACCAGCGAAACTGATGTTACTGAGCTTAACCAGGTTTCCTGTTGAAAAATAACCTCATAAGCTAAATCCCTTAATAAAGAAAAAGTAGCCCCCCTCTTTTTGCCATTTAGTGTAACCACCCAGTCCCCTGGGGTTACTAGAATCCCATCAGTGTTAGACTAGGAAGGTTCCTGGGAAGTCTGTAGGGAGTTGTTAAAAGCTCCTTACAACATGACATCATTGTTTACTCAGCTAGGCTGAGCAGAGAATGGATTATGTCATTTAGAATTATTGAAGCAGCATAAGCCACTTTGGAATCAGCTGCTAGGGGGCAGTTTAGAATGTTCAGATGGGAGTCAGTCAGTTCAGAGTCAGCAGTAGTGAGACATGCAGCTCTGAGTGGGAAGTACTGCTCAGAGTGTGGGGGTGACTGCCAGTCTCCTCTGAGACTGGGTGAAGGACCTCCAGCAGTTTCTCATGCTACTGTGTGAGACCCAGCAGTACCAGAAGAAGTGGTGGAGGCCATTTGCCTGCAGGATCCCAGTGGATCATTTCTACAGAGAAGTGAAAGGGACGTCAATTTCTGCAGATCCCCTGAAGATCCTGAAGAGTGTCAGCTACCCAAAAAGAAAGGAAGATTGTGCAGTTGATGCTATGGCAAGCTACCAGTAAAGGTAAGAGGTGTTTTTCTTCCTATTTCCATATCTGTATCAAAGGGACAAACAAAACTGTGAATACAGTTTCATGGGACTGTTCTTAGGGGTTGGTCTGAGGTGTATGTGCCCACAGATGAGGCAAGAGTGCACCTGTCAGGACCCCTGCATCATCACAAAAATGTGCTGAATGTTCAAGTTTAAAGTTTGGGAGTCCTTGGCATTTTGTGGGAAATAAAGGATCATTTTGGTGTAACCCTGAAGGAATGGCTGAGACTGGGCATGGGGATAGATTGGGCATAGCCCCAGTTTATTCCTCAATCAGGGGCTAACTGGTTCACGTATGGGCGCCAGGTTAATCGCGCATGTTAATGAATATCATCGCACCAGGAGAATTTGTGAAATGTGTTTTTAAAATGTGTGGCAACTACCACAAGATATACACTTTTTGGAAAGTAAAAGTTCAGAGATTCCTAGTTCAGAGGGATGGACAGTTCAAATTTGCATGTGATGAAAAATATGTTCTAAAATGCCGAAACAGTTGTTCTGGAAAGAAAAGTGTCTTGCTCCTGTGTGTACAGTACCAAACCTGGGGGACCACCCCTTTCTGCATTTTTACCAACTTGTGTGAATAAAGCCATACTGTATAATCCCATTTTCAGTAGTGGACATCTGTGCTTCCTGAGTGAATTGTTATGGGGCCCCTCAGGAGTTAGACCTAGCATAGCCCTGGCACCTCTCTCCCAGAGCCTGGAGTAAATATAAATGTTATTTTGTACCCTAACCCCCCGACCCTTTTAGACTACCAAGCCAGGTATTTTCTCCAACGCTAGGGGTGATGCTTATTGTTATGCCAACTTGTGGTCTGTTGCCTTGTCTGTATACAAGATAGGGGAGGTCCCAGTTTCCAGATGCTGCTCTTGGTTGGGTTATGGATTGCATTAGAAAACTACAAATATTAACAGAAGCAATGCAAAACAAAGCCATTCAAGAAAGTCAAGAAAAAGTTCAACTCTCTTTTTTTTCCCTGTTTTCCTTTTTGACCCCTGGCACTTTATTCTCCCACTCCTGTTGTACTGAGTCAGAGGAAGAGGTATCTGAGTCCATTTCCCCTGAACCAGGGTCTCTTTTCCCTTGTATAGGTAAAACCTCAAATGGGTTTGCAGTGTTCCCCTCCGAACTCACCACTTTTTGACTTCTCAAACAGCGTCTCCTTTTGGAGCTCATTTTCCAAGTTTGAGCGGGGGGGGGGCATCTGTGGAGAAGCCACTTTCTCAGGTTGTGCAGGTGGAGATATGGTTTCTTCACTTGACACAACCTCCATTTGGGTATCTGAAATCATCTTTTCTATTTCCACCACTCCAAACCCTCCTGAAGCTGGAATTTGGCTGTCTGCTGGGGTTTGATTTGCTGCCGGAGCCTCTTGCTCTGCAGTAGCCCTAGAAGTGGATTGCCTTTCTTCTACCTTGGCCTGTTGAGCTTTTTTTATCAAGTTGTCAGGGTTAACACTCCTGGAGTTATTTCTAGAGGCCCATGGGCAGTTTTGAAACATATGGCCATGCTCTTTGCAAAAATTGCACCTTACATGATTATTACATTGAGAGCTTGTATGTCCATACTCCCCACATAACCCACATCTCAGTGTATCACAGACATTTGATAAGTGTGTTCATGCACCACACTTATAACAGGCCTTGGGTTGCCCTGAATAGAAGCAAACCCCTCTGTCCCAACCAAGAAAAAATCTGTTCAGAATGTGGAATACTCTGTCTTCTGAATGTCTTAGTTTCACTTTAAACCTCCAGCTGCCTGTCCAAAGGAACTCAGAATAAATAATGGCCTCAGGTGTACGCAACACATCACACCTGTGATTAAACCAGTATACTATGTACGCTCTTGTTTCTAAACATTATGGTTACAGACTTGATTGTGGGTTTGGTTAGGGGGATCACCATAAAAGGTGTCCACGGGGGAAAAACTTTGCTTGATTATATTTGTTTCAAAATCTTTTTAGGCCTTGCATGGTTCTGAAGCTGTCATCAGAGTTCTCTTACCCTGACACATGGATCAGGGCATATATCTCTGATGCCATGTAACACATAGAGCCTTTCAGTAGCTTTCTTTCACCCCACATATAATCTGAGTTCAAGACCTCCTCTGTACCAAATCCAGGCTGCATTTTTCCGGGGGGGGGGGCAGGTTCTGCTGTTAAATAAATTTGCAACTCTTGCCACTGTCAGAGGGGGATGGGGGCTGAAGACAGCGAAGGCATGCCTTCCAAATTTGCATTCTGCTGTGCAGCAGGTCTTGTGGGGTCAGACACTGATTTTGAATATAACATAGGCATTGCCCTGTTTTTCATGGAATGCCCAGTCAAACCTTCCCTTTGATCAGAGGAAGCTTCTTTATTTGTATCTTGGTGTAAAATACCTGGACTTAGTGACCCAGTATTTACACTAGCTGTTGATTCAGTTATTGTTTGTCGGATCAGGCCTGAGGGGCCAGCTTCAGCAGACTGACTTGACCCTACTGCACCTCATCCCCTTGCTGGACATTTTCATTTATTTCACCTCCTCCTACACATTTCATTTTAGTCATAGTGTTATCAGCCCTCTTTTGTTTCTTCTGGCCTGTACCAGGAATTACCTGCCCTGCTTCCATCATGTTCCATTGCTCCCCTTGAGACCCTGCCGAATCCATTGTAGAGAAGGAGACCCAATTCTGGTTGGTTCCTATTTTCCGTCTCCCAATTTTATCCAATCCGCCCTGCTCAGTGTTGAATCTGGGGACCATCCTGCCTCCTGTGGCTCCCCTGTCGATACTCCAGATGCTTGGAAAAACCCTTCTCTTGCCGTTATTGCCATAGGATCCTTAGCACTCACTGCTCCACTTCCGGGCATGCTGCTAATTGCAGAAAAAGAAAGCATGACTCCACTACTCCATGTGGCACTTTGTTGACTCACCAATATATCCTCACTTCTCTTTGGTGCTTCTTTCAGTTTTTCAAAACGCAGCTTGTTGTCTACCAAAATGTGGTGAATCATCCTTCTTTTTTCCTCTAGCTCTTGTTCCAGTTGCTCCACTGCCATCCTGATTTCATCTCCATCTTCTGAATACACACTCCTTCCTCATCCATCTCCAATTCATCCTGTATGTCATCCTCTGAAGCTTCTTCCAATTTATCCAACACCACAGCAGATGCTGTAGAACAAAACAAACCTTTGTCCTCCATTTGTACTTTGGCTGGGATGGAGGACAGATCCCCAGTTTGCTGCTTGCTCACTCCCTTAAGCACTGACTTCCACATTGTGCAAACCTGGCCTAGAGCTCCCCCTGCAATGAATAGGGGAATTTCCCTGGTGTGCTGGCCACATTCCCCCCATTCACTAAAAATACCACCAACAGCTTAATATGGTTCTGTAAGTCAGTTTACATAGTACAAATATGCTCCTTCTCTTACCCCTAGGTCACACCTGGAAACAAGCCACGGCTCAGTGTGCCTCTCCCAGTCACAGACTTTCACTTGATTCAACCAGTTCAATCAATTAGTCAGTTAACTTAATAATTTATCACATATGGTCATAGTGGGATTAGAACAAAAACAATGCTTAAAGCATCAAACACATAAGTGAGATGATAACAGCAAAGTGAATAACAAATACAAATAAGCATTACTATATCAAAACACTCAATTAAAATCAATGCATGAAGATGCAAGTTAAATGACAGTGATATCATGCAAGCCCAAATGTAAGGTCACAATCCAATCAGAAGCCTAATCCAGCACTAATTTCAATATGAAGAGTTTATGTATGTTTATTCTTCTTTCACACCATATTGATACTAGCAATCACCCAGTACTGGTCCTAGTTCTGATAAACATTTCCAGGGGATCTACTGATAACCATTTCATGTGTATAAATACAGTGACTATTGGAAGATGAAAAAACAAAATGATAATGTGAGGATCTCACCAACCTAAATCCATGTATTATGTAAAACTGGGAAATGGGGGTTGAGGTTGGAAATATAAAATAATGCTGATTTAAAAAAGGAAAAGTGGGGAGGTGGAGAAGTAAAACTTAGAAAAAAATAAACAAATGAAAATAGAACATGTATGTTGACTATTAAGAACAGCTGTAATATTGCCAAAATAAGTCAAGTTACTTAAAGGCATTACTCCAAATGTCACTTTTTATGTTGTTTTTGTAATCACAATATTATCTAATAGTGCACATATTTTGCCCTTAGGATTCAGTAACACTGTACAAGCTATATGTAAATATTATAGTCTATCAATTAAATGCAGATGCTGTGCAACAGAGTTGCATTAGAATTTGGTAATACCTTTCAATACAGTTATTAATGATTGTTCCCAAATGCTAAATTTAAAACAAAGTTGCCTAAGGAATCAATCACTACTATGCAAGTAGCTATAGTTTTTCTCTAAAAAGTACAAACAAATATTAACAGAATGGCATGGTATCCAGATATTTATTTTATTTATTTAGTTAAACATCAGTTTAGAAACCTTTGAGCCAGAGGCTCATTTACAAAGGTACCTCGTCACAAGATATGGTCATGTACTATGTTAAATCAGTGGTGCTCTCTCAAAATAGTTTATTTGAATGTCAGGAAATTTATTCCAAAGGATCAGCCACCAAAAGTTGTTTATACTTAAATAAAAAACACAACAGCATACGTTCCACATCATTCAAATTACTTAAAGGCATTACTCCAAATGTAAGTTTCTATGCTGTACTTATAATCACAATATGTTCTAACAGTGCAGAAAGTTTACCCCTAGGATTCAGTAATACTATGAGAGCAATATGTCAACATTAGTGTCTATCAAATAATTGCTCATATTGTGCAACTGAATTACATTAGGATCTAGCAACACCGTTCAATACAATTATCAATGATTGTTTCTAATTGTTACATAAAAAATAAATTTGCCCAAGGTATCAATCATTATCATACAGGTAACTGTAGTTTTTTTTAAAAGAAATATAAAAAAGTACTAATAAAATGGCACAGTATCCAAGTTTTGGTCAAACACTATATCAAATTAGTGGCAATCTCTCCTATTAATTCAAATGTTAGAAAATTTACCCTAAAGGATCAGCCACCAAAGGTTGTTTATACTAAAATAGCATGAATTATTTAATCCACGTGATTACATTTACAAAAAGGTTAGAAAAGAAAATTGAAAAATGGGGAAGGGAAGTGGGAAAAAATGGGGCAGGCAAGGTAAGCATACTCTTGCTATAGTATCTAATGCAATGAAAAAATTATTATTACAGGCTAACAGATCAAATTTTGTATATAAAAAAAATGTTTTCAGTAGTATGGGAATTTATTTTGAAAATGATTTCAAATCCCATTCTGTGTTTAGCCCCATAGGTTTGATGGTTGCCAATGTAAAAATCCAATAACTTTCCCTCCTCAATAATACATTTTGTCTGCCACCTCCCCATGGATCTCTATGTGCACATTCAACACCCATCCATTTAAGACAACTCATATAGTTATTATGACATTCTGCAAAAATATTTGCTTATCCGAGATGTACACTGTCTAGATCTGATAGTTTGTATATGTTCTTGTATCCTGATGTGCAAAGATCTAACTGTGCACCCCACATATAAAAATTGGCATGAACACCCTAGTGCATATACCACAAAGTTGCTATTGCATGTAATAAAATCTCTAATACTATGGTGTGTTTTTATATTCTGTCAGTTCTAAGCTGTTTCCCTGGTCGCAATACTGACTTGCACTACAACGTCCCCATTTAAGCATCCCTGCAAGCAATGGAGAAACCCAATTTTTAGGTGCCAAATTAAAATCAGATCTTCTCAAATGGCCATGAACTAGCTTGTCTTTTAAACTGGGTGCACAAAAGAAAGTCACTCTGAGGGTATCAGAGAGCTCGCTATCCAATGCTGCAGCACTTAGTAAAATGTGCCAATGTTTTTTAACCACGTCTCCAATTTTTGCTGACACTTTTGTGTATTTTGTGATGAAATTAACTTGTGTTTTAGTGTCATCCCTACTTCTCGATTTTGGAATCGGAAGTGATTGTCTATCACTTTCTTTCGCCTTTTCCAAGGCGTCATGCACAACATTTTTTATGATAGCCTCTGGCTAGAAATTATTATGTTAATTTACCTGGCTAATTAATGAAATTTATTTCTCTAGAGCAGTTCCTTTGTATTCTTAGAAACTGTCTGTAAGGAACTGACCTAATCAATGCATGGGGATGGGCACTTTCTGCTTTCAAAATACTGCTTGTGGCTGTATTTTTAGGTATCCTTTAGTGTGTACACCTTCTTCATGAACCATAAGGGTAACATCTGAAAAATCTAGCTGATTTGCATGAATGGAACTTGTAAACAAGAGATTGATATCATTCTGATAAAGTCATACTACAAATTCAGTAGCCTCTTCCTGAGTTTGTAGGAACAAAACTTAGTTATAAAATATTTTATTAATTTTTTTTTGCATTATTTTATACTTAACACTTTATATCCTTGATAAATGCTTGATTATTAATTAGGGTAATTGGGAGGTCATACTAAGACACCTGGTCATCATTCTTGTCTATATGAGCTCTACATGGAAGAACAAAACCTGCTTACAAAAATGGAAGATGCCCTGCCTAAGTCAAAGTGAGAGAAAAAAATGGTCTAGTTTTACAACTTCTTTCCAGTTCACCCTGCCTAAATAAAAAGGGACATAGTATCCATAACTTTTCATTATGGCAGGGAGATATCCTGAAACTGGCCCCTTGACAGAGCTTTTGCAAAATTAGGTTTTGGCTCTTTTTTAGCTCCTGCTCAGAGATGATTATCTTAGAAACTTGACAACTGACAAAGTGCAGCTGGTCTCTGTGCTAGTTTGAGGCTGGCACCATGCAAGTTCCTTAAGTTAAAACCAATGGGCCCAATTCTAAGTGGGGTTACTTATCCATGAGCAACTTGCACCAAACCCAGTGGCGCCGTCACACCTTGCAACATGTATTCACTTGAGTCGGTTCAAAGGGTGGCCTGCACCATAGCATGGGCGGCCTGCACCAAGGGACATCCACCAGCTGCAGCCCCTATGGCATGGCGGAAAAGGGGGTTACAGCAACAACTGCACCCTATTCCAAGAGAGTGGCTGTCATAACCCAGTTACGCAATTCCAAGACCCACTGCAGCACTGTGGGGTTAGACGAGCTGTTAGCTGGTCTAATGGGCTGCCATCCTGGCAAAACAGTGGTTGCCCCTCCAAAGTACTGCAACCCACACACAGCCATTCCCCATGGACCCCTCATTACAGAGCAACCCCCCAATACTGGGGTGCCACCCACCAGCTCCCAGGTCCGCATTTTGCCAGTGCCACCCTTGAGCTTGTGCAACACTGCCAACCCCCCCATAGCTTACAGGGGCTTGCGGGTTTGTTTCAGGGCTGGGGGGTTTGGGGGGCTGCAAACTGACATCAGTGGCTTGCGGCACCCAGGTCCAATGCACCCTTCCAGTGGCACAACCCTGTGGCTGCCACAGGTCATATGGCATAAGTGCCAGGGACCCTACCTGTTCTGAAATAGGGCACAGGGTCCCCGGCATAGTGGCGAATGTCACAACTCGCATACACCTGCGAGTTGCGACATTCATCTTGGAATCGGGCCCAATGTGTTTGGTTTTTTTAATGGAAAATTTTTTAGTTATAACTAAAAAAGACAACATGCTGCCACCATGAAACTTATATGGTTGGTAAAGGACGTTACAACTTGTTGACTGGCCAAATTGTGTAAATGTAGCTGATAGGGGACCAGAGTTATCTTCATGGATGTCTTCATTCACATATTCGGGACTGTCTAGTACTTGAAAAAGCATCAAGGGTGACGTGACATGTAGATGTTTTTGTGAGAGGGGTGCTATATTGTTAACAATAAAATTAATGATTTTAAGTTGTAAGTGAGCTTTCCATCTTTTTTATTCCAAATTTAGGTGAGCTGAGGGTGTTGCTGCCTTCAATGTTCATTACTTTTTGTCTCCTTTTGCCCAGACTTGGAGTCGTGTTTCTTTTTTGAGTGCACACATCATGCTGTGCGGGGCGCCAGGCGCAAGTCCCCAGGCTGCCCTGTGCAAGGCATGCAAATGGGGCCATAATGGCATGCAAATGACCCCATTTGTGCCTTGCATATATTATGGCCTCATTTGCATGCCCCCTGCTGAATATTGTGGGTGATGCATCTAGCGCAACTGCATTTGTGCTGGTGCATCCCCGTGCTCCCTGTCTGTGGCCTGTACCGTCACAGTGCCACTGTGCCATGCGCAATATGTGCTCTGTCCATGCCGTATTCAATGGTGCTGCGCCATGGCACATTCCCATTGAATATCACCTGGACCTGACCTGTGCCCAGGCTTGCACCACTGCCTGGTGCATTCTGAATATCCGGGTCAAAATCTCAGGTATATGGTTAAGGTTATGCTCATTCTAACAAGATATGAACATTTTTGCATGCCATAAAGTATTGAAATAAGTTTTATACAGAAATATAATCCAAGACACTACTATAAAGAGTTTGCAAGTTCTTATGCAAGAAAGTTAAGCCATATACAAAAGCATGCTAAAGGCATGGTATACAGCTAATACAATTCATTGTGTTGAATATTGCTTATTTCTTTGTTGTTTTGCTTATTTTCTGAAATGTTGGTTTTGTTTGATTTTCTGAAACCTTAGTTGTTTTATGTTTACATTGCATTCTACTATGTTTATAATGTTTTATTGTCTACGCAAATATTAGTAATTAGAAGATTTGTATAGGGACAAATAAAGTCTATATTTTCTACATATTGCATGTGGGTGTGACAAAAACATTTTTCCATTATCTAGAATGTATATACACTAGGTATGAAATAAGATTTGAGTCAGTCTTTATTTATTTATATAATTAAGCAAATTTTATGACATGGGGCTAAAGACGTAGCTAAGTGCCCATAATAAAAATTGGTATTCTGATCCATTGTTCTGACAGGTTCCCTTCCAGATACAGATAATACCAATAATCAATAAAATGTAGCCATTGTATAATATGGGCTCTGTAAGAATCAGTGAAAGATTTTAAAAATTGTCTTAATTTCCAATAACCCAGGAAAAGGCTGGCGAATTATGGCACCATGTTTGCACCCCTGGTTGTCCCACAGTTGTAGATAAAACTTGTAATCAAATTCAAAATAGTTATGGGTTAGTACAAACTGTAAATCCTCCAAAATAAATTCAGTATGGACTAATTCATGGCATGGGTTATTTTCCAAAAAGAACTTGCATGCTTTGATACCATTTTCATGCTTACTGCACGTGTGTAATGCAGCTACATCTATTCCCAGCCAGATATAGCCATCTATCCATTTAAAGCCATTGATTTTGTTCAACAAATCCATGGTATCATGTAACAGGATTTCAATTATATCACTGACTCTTTCAAGAAAACATTCACAAATTTACATAAATTATCTACAGTATAAGTAATCCAATGCCTGATACAATGGGGCACCCTGGAGGGTGCATGAGATTTTTACGGATTTTTGGCAAGTCATAACAAAATATGGATTTTCCACCCACAAAACTCTGAACTCATCATCTGTAATGTGGCCTAAACCCCTCCACCATTCCAAAAAGGTTAAGTACTCTTTCTAGAAAGAATCAGTGGGATTAGATGTTAGTATTTTATAAACATGCTCATTCAAAATGAAATCAAAGACACATTTTAAATAATCACCTTCATCCATTATTACAATGTTCCTTCCCTTGTCCACTGGCTTAATCACTACATCTTTCAAATTCATAAGTTCTTTGAGAGCTTCTCACTCGGAACATGTGATATTGTGTCAGACATGGGGGGGGGCATTATTCAAGATTTTTTTTGTTTCTTTGAGAACAATAGCTTCAAACATCTTAACACAGAGGATTATGTATGAGCAGTCACACATAACAAGGATATTCTTGTATTGAGAGGTTTCCTTGGTAACAGATGACCTCGAGAGCGCAGCTCGAGAGATACTCTGTTACCAAAGGAACCTCAAGATACATGAATTTCCTTGTTTGTGTATGACTGCTCATACATAATCTTTTATAGTGTATAGGCAGTCACAGCATAGAAAATCAAACAAAACCAGCTGGGGAAGACAACAGAAAACAGAAATTTTAACATTTTCTTTTTTTTTTACTGACACAGTGTGCTACAGATGTTTCTACAAGTTCAACTTTAAAAAAACCCCAGCAACTTCCAGCTTAACTGGATTGAGAAAAGCAACTATGTGGCAGCATTCCAAGTTGTTATGCTGCAGCTGTGACATAGCTAGTGCAGCATAATAGCTGTGATGACATACTGTAACTACTGCAGCATAACAACACCATTCTAGTTACGGATTTCTATCCATAACAACATTCTACCATACACTATAGCTGGATTAATTCTCACAGTACAAAACAGTGATTTAGGCTTACTAGTCTGTGATTGCATACATGATATGTTATTACCTGATACATCATATAGCACATTTTCATCTTTCTGTGCCAAATCAGAATTATACAGAGATTTCAAAGCACTCAGATTGTCCAAATCAGATTGAGTCCACATTTCAGATTGTGTACTGACAGCATCCAACACATCACAGATATTGTTTTCTTCCAGGTTTGAAATTAAATTCGCCAGGTTAATGTCCAAGATAACTTCACTGACATCAGGAATAACTCTATCTCTGCCCACGGTTGTCTCACTTACTGTATAGTGTGATTTGCAAAAATTATCCTAGCCTAATTCATCTAAAGCATTTAAATAAATCAACCTGTTTTTCAACACGCTCATGTCCTGTTTTAGGTGCAAATTTCAGTTCTTCAGAAAGCAAAAACAGTTGTGAATCAGTTAATGTAATACTTCTGTGATTTTTTTCAATACTGCACTTCTAAGTGATCTTTCTCTTACTTCCTCTTTGAGTTCTTCTTTTATGTTTTTCTTTGCTCTGACTGACATTTTGCTGGTTTGCTTTTGCTGATCTTTTTGAAGAAAAAAAGCATTTCTTTACTTGAGCTATTGCTGTTACTTTATTGGTTTCAGCTGATTTGTTTTCAGCATCTCTAGTCACTGATCTTTGATCTCAGTGTCTAGACCAGGAACATCGTTACATACTCTCTGTGGTTTGGGCCATGTTAGAATATTTCCTGTTGTAAACTCATCATTGTCCCATTCTAATGTATTTTGTTTTCTCTTAATCAAATCCTGATCATGTTTTAATAACTTGGCTTGTAATTTTTTTATCTAATTGTTTAAATTGTTCATGATCTTGAAATTGAATCAGATCATCCTTCACCTTCTTAATTTGATCAGTTACTTCTACATACTTGTCGGAATCCTCATCTTTAAGCAACTGAATAAACGTATTAGTGTAGGTTATGGACACTTGCTGCCACTGGTCACTCCTACTGAAATTCTCAAGACCACATGATGGTAAAGTGTTAATTCTTAAACCTCTCAGTGCCTGTTGTCTTTCAAAATATGTTTCTAGGGTAATTATATTGTAAGCCAAGTTTAGTTCGGTAAAACTCAGATTCTCTAATTTGTTGAAGAGTTCACCAATATCAACTTCATCACTTAAGTCTATGGTTTCATCTTCATTCTGGCAAAGCTTACCTTTTATGCAAATCTTCCTTTGGGTTAGCACTTCTGTCACTTTTAAACAAATGGGTATGGCAGCTGCTGCTTGTATCTGCCGCAATACTGATGTCGGTTGGCTCATATTTAATACACCTGGTAGCAGCGTCCAATTCCTTGAACAGATGTGCCAGTATTTCCCATAAGCTTAATTGCGTACAGTGGCGTTCACAACAGAGGACCATATGCCAGTTAACCGGCACCAGTGGCAACACTATACAACACAGAAATTACATGATACAGGAAAAAAGTGTATTCAGCAGTGTTGGCCTTAGGGCTTCACATGCACAGCCTGCATCATTCAGATGTGCTAGTCACATAAGCCTGCAGCATTCAAACGATGGCCTAAGTTACTCATTTCACACAGCACCCAATTTCAGTACTTGATTACTGGAGGATATGCTTTATACTTTTAAGAAATAACCTGCCAAATCAATAACCAACATTTCAGTCTTTAGTTTTAAACTTATTTGCTCCTTATCCGGGCACCTTTCAGGAATAAAATGGCACATCTAACATTTTTGCGCTTATATAGTCTTACTCAGTGGAGGGAAATTGACAAGTGGTTGTGCAGAATGTTGTGGAGAGTCTCAACTGTCATGTGATACCAGACATGCCTAGGTTTTCTTTTTCACAGTTGTTCTGTAAGCAAAAAATCCACAGCTTGGTAGGCAACATTAAAGACACAACAGAGACAACGCTTTAAGATGCTGCAGATAGAGCAATGTGAGTGGCAACACCACTGACTGAGACTAAGGAGTTTCTTGGTCATTTTTTTAACAGGACACATTACTGAAAATGAAAAAAAGACATCAGACTGCTTAATAAAGCATTTTTATTTAATTAAACAATAAATCAATACACTACAAAGACAAAAAAGCTATTAGACATTTTAATAAGGCATAGCAGTTGAAAAGCTATCACATTTCTGGATGGAATCCTCAGTTTAAGCTGAGGAATGCACACTGCGGCTTGTTGTCAGGTAGTTCAATGAAGGAAAAACAGGAAAGTCCAAGCACTCCTGGAACATCAGTTTACAAATAAGGCAGTTGTAGAAGCTAAAATAGCTTGAAAAAGGTTTTTTTTCTTATAAAAATACACAGTGTGCCAAAACAGAGCACTGCATCTGTGGCAGCTACGAAGGGCATCTCACCTTCAAAAAAATGTAAAGCAGCTACCTAGAAAACAGTACACACCTTCTCAAAGCACTGTTATTTGGGCATACAGTCCAGGAGGGATGCCAGTTTTGGAACTGCTGCTTAGCAGAACCTTTTTCCTAAATAGGTTCTAGACCCATCCTCCCAAGGTACTGATAGTGAGTCTGTCATTTGAAAGGCATTTCATTGATGGATTCCTGTTGTTTGAAGAAGAAATTATTCATCATAGTAATGTTTCTTCTCAGGGATCCCTCATTGAGCCTTATAAACACTGCACCCACTTCTGGAGTCCTCACCTCAGAAAGGATAAGGATAGATTGGAGACAGTGCAGCGTAGAGTAATAAAAATGATTCAGGGCCAGCAAGGTAGATCCTATGAGAAGCGCCTCAAGGCACTAAGTATGTACTCACTGGAGACCAGAAAGGAGAGGGGATTTATGATAGAGACCTTCAAGTTCCTTAAAGGAATTAACAAAATGAACTGCAAGAAACTATTTAGCATGAATGCCAATTTGGGGTCACACGGATACAAATGAAAATCAGGAGGGATGTGAGGAAGTACTACTTTACAGAAAGGGTGATGGAACCTTTTAACAGTCTGTTGGCTGAGGTGGTGGGTGCAAAAACAGTTAGGGGGTTCAAGCAGGGCTGGGACATAATGAAGGGAACAGTAGTTACTGGGGGTGACAGGACATGGGAGGAGAATAGAGAGATGATGGGGAGGGTTAGTACCCTGGAGGAATGGTAGGTTCCAGGGATTATAGGGAACTTGGGCAGACTGGATGGACCTCTAGTCTTTTTCTGCCATCATTGTCTGTGTTTCCATGTATGTTTCTATGTAACTGCTGTATCTCTGGTCGTGCCCCGGTGCTTCAACCATAGTCTTCCTCAGGGGGCTGGGCTTGAGCAGAGAACTTTCCCACTTATATACCATCACAACTAATTAGACATTTGATTCAACCAGTTCAATTAAGTAGTCAGTTAACTTAATAATTCATCACATATGGTCATAGTGGGATTAGAACAAAAACAATGCATAAAGCATGAAACACATAAGTGAGATGAGATGATTTGCTGATGTATTTTTTATATCTCACCATATGGATTCAATCTTTTTTGTATTTATACGGTATTACTTGTACTCTGGCTTCAATACTCCTATTTATTTCTGTTTTACTTGTGAAGATGAGTGTCTTTAGACCCTCACCAGGTCAAGCCTGCAAAAGGGCCATGTGGCCCTACCTAGACTTTAGCAAGGCATCTGACACAGTCCCACACAAAAGATTAATATACGAGTTAGCCAGCCTGGGAGTGGTTCCCAAGATGACAGCCTGGGTAAAGAATTGGCTGGAGAATAGGACACAGAGAGTAATAGTAAATGGAGTCCACTCTGAAGAAAGGGGGGTTACTAGTGGGGTACCGCAGGGTTCAGTATTAGGACCGGTCCTCTTCAATGTCTTTATAAGTGACATTGCAGAGGGACTGGAAGGAAAATATGTCTCTTTGCAGATGACACAAAGATCTGCAACAGAGTTGATGCACAGGGTGGGGTGGAAAGGATGAGAAGGGACTTGGCAAGGTTAGAGGAATGGTCAATGTATGGCAACTTAGATTCAATGCTAAGAAGTGCAGGTAATGCACCTGGGAAACAAAACCCAGGAAAGAGTACACAATGGGGGTGAGATACTAACAACCACAAAATGGAAAGGGACCTGGGGATAGTCATATCAGATGACCCAAAGGTGGGCAAGCAATGTGAGAGGGCAGCAAGGAGGGTTGGAGAATACTGGGATGCATAGGGGAGGCATCACCAGTAGAAAACAAGTTATTATCCCTCTGTACAGACAGCTGGTGAGACCCCATCCGAGATACTGTGTGCAGTTCTGGAGACCCAATCTCAGAAAGACATAGGCAGGATGGAAGCTGTCCAGAGGAGGGCAACTAAAATGGTGCAGGGTCTGCACCAGAAGACATATGAAGAGAGACTAAAGAAGCTAATATCTATAGCCTCGAGGAAAGGAGGAGAGGGGGACATGATAGAAACTTTCAAGTACCTCAAGGAATCAACAAAGTCCAGAGGTAGCATCTTTCAAAAAAGAGGTGCGCAAGAACAAGGAGGCAATAATTTGAAGATGGGGGGGCCAGCTCAGAGGTAATTTAAGGAAGTATTTTTTCACAGACAGGGTTGTGGGGATGCATGGAACGGCCTTCCAGAGGAGGTGTGGAGTCAAAAACAGTGGTGGAATTCAAGCATGCATGGGACAGTCATAAGGCAATTCTAGGGGTTGGGGGTAGGAAGAAGTAGGCTGCCGGTTAACTAGGATCTGCAGCTTATCCATTAGGTAGAGAAATGGGCAGACTGGGTGGGCCAAGCGGTCCTTATTTGCCGTCAAATTCTATGTTTCTATGTTTCTATGTGACCCAGTTGCTTTTTTACCATTACCAAAATAACATTAAATTAAATTAAATTAATAACAAAGTGAATAACAAATATAAACATTACTATATCAAAACACTCAATTAAAATCAATGCACGAAGATGCAAGTTAACTGACAGTGATATTGCACAAGCCCAAATATAAGGTCACATTCTAATCAGAAGCCTAATCTAACAATAATTTAAATGTAAGGAGTTTATGTAAGTGTATTCTTCTTCCACTCCACATTGATACTAGTGATCAACCAAAACTGGTCCTAGTTCTGATAAACATGTCCAGAGGATCGGCTGATAACCATTTCATATGTACCAATATAGTAGCTGTGGGAAGAAGAAAAAAACAAAATGATAATGTGAGGATCTCACCAATCTAAAATCCACATATTATTTAAGATTGGGAAATGGGGAAGGGGGTGTGGAAGTGAGGATGGAAATATAAAATAGTGATAAAAAAGGAAACGTGGGGAGGGGGGGAAGAAAAAATTAGAAAAAACAAATCAAAATAGAACTTGCATTGACTACTAAAAACATCTGTAATATTGCCAAAATATATAAAGTCATTTAAAGGCATTACTCCAAATGTCATTGTCTATGTTGTTCTTGTAATCCCAATATTTTCTAATAGTGCAAATATTTTGCCCTTAGGATTCAGTAACACTGTGCAAGTTGTATGTAAACATTACAGTCTATCAAATAAATGCACATGCTGTGCAACTGAGTTGCATTAGAATTTTGTAACACCGTTCAATACAGTTATTAACTGTCATTCCCAATTGTTAAATTTAAAACAAACTTGCCCAAGGGATTACTCACTACTGTACAAGTAGCTGTGGTTTAAAAAAAAAAAAGTTCAAACAAGCCTTCATTCTCTTCACCTTCAGGCCTTGCTCCTCACAAAACAGAAGTGAACAGGTACAAGGTATTTCAGAAAGTGTCTGGAATACTTCTGGCTGCCCATAAACCTTCCACCAGTAAGACATACACAGTCAATTGGAAAATATTTTCCATCCAGTGCTCCAAAATTCGCATGGACCCATTTCTGTGCCTGACTTCCAAGGTTTTTGAGTTAGTACCTGCTGGACCTTTCAGATGTCGACATGAAGTATTCCACAGTCAAGGTCCTGCATACCACGAGCGTATTGATGTCCTTTACTTGGCTCAACTGCCACTCTTTAAGAGGTTCCTTAAGGGCATTGTACACAAGGTGGCCGATCTGGAAGCCGGTAGCTGCCTGGTATATCAACCTTGTGTTGGACATGCTCACCCACAAACCTTTTGAGCATCTTGTGTCATATGAGCTATAGTTTGTAACTTGGAAAGCAGCTTTTCTAGTAGCCATCACTTCTGCTTGCAGAGTGTCTGCCACTAATGCTGCTTACCTACTTTGCCATGTTCCAGAATGAAGGAAAGTGCACTCTCCACTCTCTGGATATTCGAAGAGGTTTTACTTGGACAGAACTGAGGACTCCAGGCAATCCCAACAGCTCTTCATCTCCTACGATCCCAGTCGAAAGGGACAGCCTATCACAATCAAGTGCATTTCTTTCTGGACTGTGAGCTGTCTATGCCACTGCTATGCCATGGTGTACGTCAAGCAGGAAGGTCAGGTATGTGCCCACTCTACCAGAGCAGTTGGCATGTCCCTGGTGAGATGTGCTCTATACCTATCGGTGATATTTGCAGAGCTGCAACTTGGAGCACAGCACACACTTTTGTTAAACACTGTGCTTTGGGCAACTGTGCCAGGCAACATGCTTGATTTGGCAGGACTATCCTGAATGGACATTTGTCTTGAGTGAGCCTCAACTCCTACCACCCTAGTCTAGGGAATTTTTTGTCTGAGCTTGGTACTCTGATCCATTTGAGTAAATCAATGATGAAGATTGATTCCCAGAATATACGCAAATGACATACTCATAATTCTTGATCTTCTAGGAATATGTTTGCCATTGATTCACATGCCCATCTGCCATCCCCCAGACTCATTTGAGTCTGTTTGCTGGTCTTCACCCCTTATTCTTGGTTTGGGCTGTAAAGACACTGTGCTGCCGGTTTGTTGACCCTTCTTACACAGGTCAGCAGGGCTACCTTATGCCCTTAGGTTAAGTGCATAAGTGTTAGTTAAGTTATGCTGCACCTGCTTAGTAAAAAAGGTACTGAGGCAGCTGAGGGCTGTTGCTGAGGTAAGCCATGTAGCACGACCCAGTCTTGCGGTGCCACGCATGTGCACAGCTTAACTCAGTGCCAGCCCTCCTAAAAAGTTCTGGCTCTCGCAGTGTCCTAGCAACTCCAGCTCAGACCCATTACTGTGAATGTTGTGAAGAGATTCCTATAAGATTAAGAATTACAGTGAGTATGTGATTTTCATTTTCCTGAGATGGCCTGATGAGCTCCTGCCCTTTATAAATCCTATCTGCTTGTTACTGATTAGACCATCCCAAACTTTGCTGAGCCTGCCTGCTATGACCTTAGCTAGAATTTTAGCATCTAAGTTAATAAATATGATGTATCTCTGGAATGTATGATGTTTTGAGACATGCTTGTAAATAAATGTATTATAAAATGGATGTACATTAACATATATATACAAACAGCTCTTTAATTATATATGTTTTTATTGAAGACACATATAAATATGCTGTACCTCTGGAATGTATGATGTTTTGAGACATGCTTGTAAATAAATATATTATAAAATGGATGTACATTAACATATATATATATATATATATATATATATATATATATATATATACACAAAAAAAACTCTAATTATATATGTTTTTATTTAAGACACCTGGTGGATGGCTGATACTGCAGCTGCAAGAACCAAGGAAAGCAGACAAGATCAAAAAATAATAATAAAAAGTTTGGTTGTTTATATTGGGTCTTTAAATGATGCACTGAGTGATACTGTGTTCTTTTTAATTAAGTTAACTCACATGGTGATGTGTCAATAGAAGAATGTATTTGATTGGTTCTTATACATATAAAAAGAAGCTATGTCATTGAATTAATTAATTCTCTGAGGAAGCTCCTGAGGCAAGGGGTGAAACGTAAGAACGCTTGTACTGCTACTACTATGATGCTGGAATAAAAAACTACGTTCTTTTGAACTAGATTTTTGTTTCTTCTCCTCATTGCAAGGGTGTGTGCTGCACCTATTTTGTTTAACTGAGTATATTTTTGTGCTATTAGCACCACCAATCAAGTGCCAGTCATTATTGTGATTATATGGACTTCAAACACGGACGGAGGCACGGGTTGTATCATTGAAACCTTGCATAGGAAGGAGTTTCTGTTTGTACCAGCATAAGATAAAAATGAGTTCAGCTGATTCTAATGAGGGGAACAGCAGACCAGCAGACAAGCAGACACAACTGGAGAGAGTATGTACAGTTCGATTTTTCAGGACTGCGGTGAAGGGAATCCATTCCTTAATGATTGGAGCATGGGAATCATTATGGATACATCAATTAATATATTTGCTACAGGTATGCCTAGTGATGCAATGAGAACTGCATTTTTTCAATTAGAGCACATTGCTACTCGTGCTCGTAGACTCTATTAGCAAGAAAAAACAATGTGGGTATATTTAATTGTAAAAAGAATACCGAGGGGGTTAAGAATTTTAAAATATCCAACCTTTGGGACAGAAAAGGTTAACTTCATCAAATAAGTGGGAAGCAATAATGAATGAAGCCTCTACTAAACTAACTGAACTGATAATTGAAGATGGTTTAGAAACAATACAAGAGGTTGCAGGTGAGCTGAATAAACAAGAGAATGAAATAGCCAAATATAAATCTAACCCTGACTACTCAAGATACCAAAATAAATTTCAAGAATATTTGAAGTTTTATGATGCCAAGATAAAAACTCAAAAACAGAGGAAGTTTACGAGGGATTATAACGATTACAGATTGAACAGGGTCTTTAATCGGAAGAAGAGAAATGCAGCCCAAACCACAGTAAATAATTATAATACATCTATATATGTAACGGGCGATGTGGTGACTACGTCAGTACCAGCTTTAGACTCTGTAATTGAGAATACAACAACACGCTCTATTTTGAAAAGGACAGAAAGGACACAATTGGAATACAGTACCGGGTAGAGTGCATCAGAGCCAGAAGATATAGAAACAGAAACTGAAGCTATCCGAAATCCTTTTTCAGGACATACTCCTCCTGCGGGGGTCCCCAGGAGGAGCCAGCGACAGACCAGCTTCCAACTTCCAGAGAATAAGGAGGATCAACGGGGCCAAGGACAAAGAAACAGAGGAAAGAACAGAGGAATAAGAGGAGGATATGGTGTGGCCAGAGGAAGAGCTCGGGGCAGAGGAACTGCTACAAATCAATATTAACAGTTGTAAATCTGTCCAGAAAAAAGCTCACATAAATCAAAATACAGGTACTGTCTAAGGGGTTATCTCTTGTACCCTCACATAAATTAAAGGAATTTGATGCTTTTGTGGACATTAACAAGTTTACAAGAAATGCTAATTTAAAGATATTTCATGCCAGTAAGGGGTCAGAAATTTCGAACATAAGCATAAATGGGGACAATGTTGACTGTTCTAGTAATAAAACCTCTAGTCCTGTATTTAGATCATATTCTACCTTTTGCACCCCTTCCCCCACATCCATGTGTAGAAACCTTTTTAAGATGCTGCACTAGAGACCCAGAGGAGAGTTTTAGCAGTGAGATTTGTATGCCCTTTTGTAATCTGACAAGTAAAGAAAGGGAATCTTTATTATCTCTGTCAAGAGATGCTGATCTGGTAATTAAACCTGCAGATAAAGGGGGCAGTGTGGTGGTACAAGCTAGAACTGAATATATTGCAGGAATATACAGACAGCTTAGTGATGAAAAATTCTACAGCAGTTTGACCATTGATCCCACAACTCAGATACAAAAAAAGGTAGAACTGGTTCTTTTGGAAGCATTTTTCAATGGAACCATTGATACCAATGAACTACATTACCTTTCTGTAGAACATCCAAAGAAACCTGCAATATACACCCTACCAAAAATACACAAAAGTACCACAAAAAACCCGGGTTGCCCAATTATATCTGGCATTAGATGGGTAACAGAGCTACTATCTCGATATGTGGACAGTTATATTAGTCCCATTATATCAAAGTTGCGGAGTCATCTGAGAGACACAGGCCACCTACTTAGCATACTTAATGATATACAGGTAGAAGGGGAATGTTTATTGGTAACAATGGACGTAGACTTCTTATAAACCAACATCCCCCATTTGGGTGGTCTCGCGGCTATTGAACACTATGTGGTTTCCCAAACTGAGATCTCACAAGAAAAAATTAATTTTTTAGTTGGGTTAACGGAATTGGTGTTACAGAATAATGTGTTCATGTTTGAAGGAAAAATCTACAAACAAGAGAGTGGTACGGCAATGGGTGAAATCCTGGCACCAAGCTTAGCAAATTTATATATGGGACGGTGGGAAGAAACTGTGGTGTATGATGCAGATAAAAATCCATATTTTGACAAGATTGATATATACAAAAGGTTTATTGATGATTTGTTGTTTATCTGGAAAGGGATGGAGGAGGAGCTGAATGAATCTGTAAAATGTTTGGAGTCAACTGATGAAAATTTGAGATTCAAAATAAATGTACAAACTGAATTTATACATTTTCTTGATGTTGAAATCAAAAAGCTGCAGGATGGCACATTTATCACAGATTTATATAGTAAACCTATGGATCGCAATAGTTTATTGCATGCAACAAGCTGCCACCCCCACCATGTTATACATAGCCTCCCCAAGGGGCAATATATTATAACAGAGGAATTGTGGTAATGAAGGGCTGTACAACGTAAGAGCTAAAGAACTTACAGATAGGTTGTTGGAGAGGGGGTATGGAGTGAGAGAACTCACAAAAGCACAAGCAGATATTGATACTGTTACTAGACAAGCCTTACTCACCCCTAAAAACAAGAAAAAGAAAGAAGATGATTGGTTAACATTTGTTACCATTTATGGTGGGGGTAGGAGAGAACTCACAGAAATAGTCAAGAGAAATCTGTCTATCTTTAGAGGAATACCTGAGCTATCAGGGCCACTTAATAACCCACTGCATATATCTTATAAATGAGGAAAGAATATCAGAGATACACTCATTAGAAGTTAACAATCTAAATATGTAGGTAAACAATATACGGATAGAAAGTGGGGATCTAGACCATGTGGCAATTGTAGATTCTGCCCTCTGGTAGAGAGAGATGTATGGCTTTTTGCAACCCCAGAACTGGAAGGGATACAAAAGTAATAGGCAAGTTTGACTGTAATACTGAGGGGTTAATTTACATGCTTAAATGTACCTGTGGTAAAAACTATGTTGGCAGGACAAAAAAGGAAATTAAGACAGCATTTGAATGAACATGTCACGGCTATTAGAAAGAATAGCATAGAATATGCCATGGCCAACCGTATTAATTTACAAACTAACAGGGGTGAGCATCAAGTAGCAGTGGTGGGATTCGAAGCTGTGATGAAAGATATAAGAGGAGGCAACTTGGAAAATCTATTGACTCAGAAAGAACAGAGATGGATTTACAACCTAGGAGCTTTAAGACAGACAGGGTTGAATGGAAAATTTGAGGTTAAACCATTTCTTATTAAGAGAAAATAACTTGCCCCTCTATAAGAAAGACATACATGGTATAGTCTAATTTTCCTCTCCCCATCCCCCCCCCCGAGACATTCCCCCCAACACACTATATATTAAAAAAGGAGTGTGTGCTCAGAAATTACTCTGCTTAAAACTAGCCTTCAGTATACTAGGGAACATTATCCTAAATAAAGTAACCAGGGACATATAAATATGAGGTACCTCTGGAATGTATGATGTTTTGAGACATGCTTGTAAATAAATGTATTTTAAAATGGATGTACATTGACATATATATAAAAAGCTCTTTAATTATATACGTTTTTATTTAAGACATCTGGTGGATGACCAATACTGCAGCCGCAAGAACCAAGGAAACCAGACAAGATAAAAAAATAATAATGAAAAAGTTTTTTGGTTTATATTGGGTCTTTAAATGATGCACTGAGTGATATTGTGTTCTTTTTAATTAAGCTAACTCACATGGTGATGTGTCAATAGAAGAATGTATTTGATTGGTTCTCATACATATAAAAAGAAGCTATGTCACTGAATTAATTCTCTGAGGAAACCCCTGAGGCAAGGGGTGAAATGTAAGCATGCTTGTACTGTTACTACTATGATGCTGGAATAAAAAACAACATTCTTTTGAACTAGATTTTTGTCTTATCTCCTCACTGCAAGGGTGTGTGCTGCACCTATTTTGTTTAACTGACTATATTTTTGTGCTATTAGCACCACCAATCAAGTGCCCATCTTTATTGTGATTATATGGTTAATAAGAGATATTGGGCAGCAGCTTCCTACTTGATGGGGGTCCTTGTCCAGTTTGGGCATCAACGTTATTATGGCCTCCATAAAGGAGGTCTCTTTAAGGTCCTTATCGTATATATGGATTACAGCTTATTCAGTGTACCTACCTAATTGCCTTTGTACTGTGAACCATGTACTTGTGTTTGCAATTATGTTGAATCTACTTTGTTAATGATTGCTCTGTGTTATATGACCCTAGAAGCCTAGAGCCTAGAGGTGGAAGACTAGGTTTGCTGGCAAAGGCACCTAGTTTCACCTGAGTTCTTTTCTTCTAGGTTTGCTTGTAAGGGACAGAGCAAGGAACAACATTAACAGGCAAGGGAAAAAATTAAGGCTTCTTTTGGCTAGGCAGATTTACTGTGTGTTATTATTTTCTTTTGTGCTTACAGGATGTTACTGTTTTTTGCTTACATTTTACTGCTTTATTGTTCTCTGATTCAAATTGCTGTTGCAAGGTATAGTTTCTACTGCATTGTTACAGGGTGTGCCTACAGGCTTATTACTGTTTAGTGCTTACAGATTACTGCTGTAATCTTCTATGATTCAAATTGTTTTTTGCAAGGTATATATTCTTTTAAAGTGTTCTGCAGTTTGTGCTAACAGGTTTTGTTACTTTTTTACTGCTTTATTTTTCTCTGTAGCAAAGTGTTTTTGGCAGGGTTTATCTTCTGTGAAATTGTTACAGGTGGTGCTTACAGGTTTTACAGTTTTATCTATCATTAGGCTAAGCTTTAAGGGCTAATTACAGGAGCACATACGAGATATGGACTGAGGGATAGTGACAGCATTTGTTGTTGGTTGATTGTTTCTGCTCATACCTCCTTGTTTCTTTCATTTGTGTTTTTCCTTTTTCGGCAGGTGAAAGGCCCAACCACCCACCCCATCCCCAACCACCCCATGCTACACTCCTTTCATAGCGCAGCACAGTTGTGACATTTCCTGTAGCAAAGCAGGAGGGGAGGATCAGTGGGGTATCCACACAGTGACCTCACTTACAAGGACACAATTACTTTAACTTGTTATAAAACTTTATACAAAAACAAACAAACAAACAAAAAAATATTTAAAAAAAAAATCAAACTTTTGCTTTTATTTTCCTTCTAATTACTCGGACCAGGTTATAAACTCAGCAACTCAACTGGAATGGATATTATTAACTGCAAGTACTGTGGGACACTTTTCAAAAGAGAAGTTATACAGGATTTAGGACACTGTCCTACATGCTGGACCATCGGAGATCTAAGGGCTCAGCTCCAGGCAGCATGGGCAGAGATTGTGCACCTCAAATCGCATATTCAGGAGGAAATATATTACAAGAACTGCCCACCATTTCCCCAACATCCAGCTGAAGCACCTCAACCACAGAGGGTAGTTGGTCTGGGAGGTTGGCAGGTGGTTAGGAGGGGCAAATTGGGTGCCCCATCACTCAGTGCTCACCAACATATCACCGCCACAAACCATATAAAAACTACAAACAGGTATCTTCCTCTTTCTCTGAAATCAAACAAGGGGCAGAGGGCACTGCAGAGTAGAACACTGCAGCATAGGAGCTAGCACTACAAAACTCACCCAAAACAGGGACCAAAACACTTCTGATCGTAGGAGACGCCATGATTCGGGGAGTTGATACCTACCTGTGACTGGGGGTAATGGTCAGATATCTCCCAGGTATATCAGCGTGGAGAGACACAGACCACATTGCTAAAACTGTGCAGGAAGCAGGAGAAAACATCAATGTCCTGGTACACATAGGGACTAATGATCTCACCAGTCGGTCAGTTGTGGAGACCAAGGAACACCTGACCAGGCTGGGAGACAAACTGTCATCCATTTCATCCGGCATCTCCTTCTCTGAGATCCTGATGGTCTGGGAGAGGGGGACAGATGGACAGAAGGTCAGAGAAGGGGAGATAGGAGAGCTAAACATGTGGCTCAAGTGCTGGTGCCAAGAAAAGGGACACAAATTTGTAGGTAACTGGCAACAGTCTGGGGAGCGAAAGTTCTTTAAATCCGATGGACTGCACCTGACTAAGGAGGGAGTCAGTGCATTGGGGCATAAGTTTGATGTCTCTGCAGAATATTTAAACTAGCTAATGGGGAGAGGGGTGCAGCACCCAATACATCGAACGAAAAGAACACCCCTCCCCTCCTCAGCTAGTGATCAAACAGGAGTTCAGTATCTTTATAGTTCATTTGCATTACCAGGTAAGGAAAAAGGTCTGGCTCCCCATATGATGCGCTGGGGAAAAGCCAGCCCTCACCCCACAACTAACGCACTGAAATCTGGCCAATGGAAAATCATGTACACAAATGCCCACAGTCTGAGAAACTAGACGGTGACTGGTGTGGTTCTGCCCTGAGTTTGCTGCAGCAGCAGTTTAATTTTTTTGTGTTATTTTTGTTGTAAGTTTGTTTTATTTTGTATTTGCTGCTTTTGGTTTTTGATTTCCTGATTTTGGATCTAGACATACCTCCACTGCTGCTACTGTGAGCCGTTTGTTTAAGCCTTGCTTTTCTCCCTGAGACCGGTTATCTGATGACTTGAATTATAAGCTGTACAATTGTGACTCTGTGCGACTGTGATTCTGTGGCTTTACCAAGACTCTGTGGACTTACCAGGACATTTGGAGACTGCTCTGGGAGTTTCTCAGGGTTTGTGTTGAAGGAGGATTCTCCGGGACTGTCTGGGTGCTCTGAAGTCCTGTGTTTTGGATGTGTTTTTCCCCCTTGGTGGTGGCTGATCTGGAAAGAGGTGGTGAGCTGGTCCAAGACTGGTGTCTGTCCTTACTATCTGCAGACTGTCGGGAAACAAAGAAGTGAGCTGGGCCGAGACTCGTTGCAGCAGCGTGGAAGAGCGCTCTATCTTCACTCCCAGTGGGTGAGGGGTTGGTCAGAAGCTCACCAGAGGGTGAAATCTTTGTCCACCCTGGGGGCTTGCAGTTTTGGGGTGGTCATTGGGCCACTCTAGGTCTGGGGTCCTGATCCTGGGGAGTGGTGGTTTGGGGCGGCTCCAAGCTGGTGCAGGCTTCAGGGGTTCTTTTCGGCTTTGGCTGCTGTTTTCTTTGGGAGACCATACATTTTCCTGGATTTTTGGTATAATGGGACTAGAAGACAGCTGCTGGCTTTGAGAGGGGACTGGTGTGTGGCCTGAACGCTCTCTGGGGGTTTCAGATTGTCGCTAGAGCCGGTCCCATTTCTGGGGTACAGCTGAATTCGCCTATTGCCTGGACTGTGCAGCATGTTATTTTGAACTCTGGATTTCATCTGATTATATGGACCGGGGAAAAGAGATAAGTACTCTGGTGACTTAGTGGGCTTAATTTCAAGTGGCTCTCTGGTGGAGTCGTGAGAGGGCCTCTGATCTGCATATTTTACTTGTAGCCTTTATGTACTGTTGTGAGAGAACAGTGCTTGGACATCAAATGGTGGTGGTGGTGGGGGTGAGAGACCCATCGTTAAAATCCTTCTTATATTGATTTATTTGTTGATATTTATTTGTAATTGTATTTGTATTGTAATTGTATTTGGAAAGTGTTAGATGTGGTTGGGTGGGGATTTTTTAATCTATTGCTATTAGTTTGTTAAACTGTTCGGTTAATTTGCTTGTCTGTTTGTTTATTATGTGTTGGCAGGGGTCTCTCCCTGTCAGACGCTACTCTCCTGTTGAGCTCCATGGCCTCCATCCCTTTGATTGTCCTCATTTACCGGCCAATGTCTGTACTCAATGCCATGCATTGGGGATTGTTAGGAGAAGGTATAGGGGCGGGGCCGTGGACCTCTCGGGAGAGTGGAACCAAGCGGCCGGATTGGAGTAGTGGGGACTAGGAGATGCCCTGGGGCAAAATGGGTTCATGATGGGGGTTTGCCCTGTCTGGTTCCCATACCCAAGGATTCCACTTTATGTGGACGGATGACTCGGTTGAATTCGGTGTCTTATCCAACTCGGGTGGTGTTATGCAATGCCAGGTCTATTAAAAACACAATGGTAGTAATGGCTGAATCTGTTGGACCATCAGACCTGGCCTACATCACCGAGACCTGGTTGGATGAAAATTCTGGCCCTATTCTGGAGTCAGCAATTCCGGCCGGGTTTTTGGTGATACACCGCCCGAGGTTGGATTGTAGGGGCGGGGGAGTGGCCATTGGTTTTAGATCGGAATTGAACCTTGTGGAGGTGCCAGTGGGGGAGACTCAGTCCTTCAAATGTATCCTGGGTGCAGGTGTAGTGTGCCTTATTCTTCTCATCTACCGTCCACCCGGGGGTGAGAAGCAATTCCTGCAGGAAATCGCGGACTTCATCATTGACATGGTGTTGAAGTCCACCAGATGGATGGTGCTGGGGGACATCAATGCCTGAGTCGACGATGAACTCTCGCAGTTTGGTCGAGACCTCCTCCAGTTGATGAATTTGCTGGGCTTCTCACAGGTGATTACCTCTGTGACCCGTAGTCATGATCATTCATTGGACCTAGTCTTCCTTCTGTGTATGATTTGGTGGTGGAGCCAGTCAGTTGGTCAGACCATCACACCATAAGGTTCAATTTTCAGGCCCCACGTATAGGCCTACACCTACGGAGATGGTCCAGCACCGCCCTTTAAGGGGTTCATCCCCTGATAGCCTGTTGGTGGTGCTGGACCTATCAGGACTGCTGAGGAATAGTGGTGACCCAGATGTCCTAATCTGGGGTTATAATGATGCTGTGACTGGGGCTCTGGATTGTCTCGCTCCTGTCCACATTTGTCCCCTTACCCAGCGCCCTCGGTCCCCTTGGTTTGATGGGACCTTGAGGGAGCTGAGGAAAGTAGGACGAAGGCTGGAGCATCGCTGATAAAAATCGGGCCTGGATGTCGACAGACTTAGATTGTTAGCCAGTTATAAGGACTATCAATCGGCTATTTCCCATAAGAAGGCAGAGTTCCTGTCCAGGGAGATTGCTGTGGCACAAAATTGACCAGCTCAGCTCTTCCGTGCTGTAGACAGACTGTGAAATCCAGTTTGTCTGCAGTCTTGGAGAGCATTGTCGCAAGGGAAGTGCGACAAGTTCGCTCGCTTTTTTGCCGATAAGGTTGCTGAGGTCAGGTTTGAGATTCGCATGGAATGCCCCAGTGGGGCAGACAGTGACTGGTGGGAGGTGGCAGCTCCTTGGTCTGTCTGGTCTGACTTCGCTGGCCAGCAATTGGAGATGTCATGAAGATTATCCAGTCTTTGCGGTCGACCTGCTGTGGTTTCGACCCTGGCCCAACCCGCCTCCTTGTGGGGTGTGTTGAGACCATCGGCCTGGCCCTTGCTGAGATAGTCTGGTGTTCATTATACTCTGGGGTGTTTCCGGACACTCTGAAGGAGGTGGTAGTGGTACCCCTTTTTCAGAAACCATCTCTCGACCCAGACTGTCTTGCTAACTACAGACCCATCTCTAACTTTTCCTTTGTGGGTAAGGTTATTGAGAAGGTGGTCATGCTGCAGCTGGAGGATCATTTGACTATTCACAACTTCTACGATCCTATCCAGTCTGGTTTCCGGAAATGGCATAGTACCGAGATGGCCCTTGTTCGGGTTCTCAATGATCTCCTAATAGCAAGAGATTGGAGGAGCCATTCCATCTTGGTTCTTCTTGATCTCTCGGTGGCATTTGACACTGTGGACCACGGGGTGTTGGTCAGGTGCCTGCGGTCAGTCTGTGGACTGTCTGGTACAGTCCTCAGATGGTTCCATTCTTTCCTCACTGGCAGGTTTCAGAGAGCTGTCTGTGGAGTTTACTCCTCTGACAAGGTCTCCCTGCAATGTGGGGTTCTGCAAGGCTCTGTACTGTCCCCCATGTTGTTTGCAGTGTATATGCTGCTGTTGGGAGACATTGTAAGGTGATGTGGGCTGAGTTTTCACTACTATGCAGATGATACTTAGCTCTACCTGTCCTTTGTGCCCGATCGGGGGGAGCTGTCTCGAGTTTTAATGACTGCCTTTCCAAGACTGAGGATTGGATGAGTGCCAGTTGGCTGAAGCTGAATCCAGACAAGACTGAGGTGTTGGTGGTGGACCCGGGCCGTCGGGTTGGAGGGGCGAGCCTCGGGGCTTTGGCTCGGTGGTCGACAGCTGATGACCTCTGAGTGGGTGCGAGATCTGGGTGTGATTCTTGATGATGGACTGACGCATAAACATCAGGTGTCATCCGTTGTAAAGACTGCCTTTTACCATCTAAGGAATGTAGCCAGGATCAAGCACCTAATTCCGACCGATGACCTACCAGTTTTGGTTCACGCCTTTGTAACCTCACGCCTTGATTACTGTAATGCCCTGTACCTAGGGCTACCAGAGGTTGATATCCACCACTTGCAGCTGGTGCAGAATGCAGCAGCTAGGCTGCTGACTGGGCTTCCTCGTAGCTGTCATGTCACGCCGGTGCTGCGCGATCTGCACTGGCTACCTATTCAGTGGCGGATCACCTTTAAGGTTGGTTTACTGACCTATAAGGCCCTACATGGACAGGGACTGAGTTATCTGCAAGATCTTCTTCAACCCTATTGCCCCTCCCGCCTGCTTCGCTCCACCAACGAGGGATTGCTAGAGATTTCCAGGGTTCGTCTAAAGTCATCTGGGGCCCCTGCATTTGAATTTGTGGCCCCATCCCTGTGGAATTCTGTACCACATCGAATTTGACAGTGCCTGATGGTGGACAGCTTTAAATCTGCGTTAAAAACTCATTTATTTATTTTGGCATTCTCCGATTTTCTTTGACCTGCTGCAGCTGTTTTTATGTGCGTAGTTGTTTTTACAAATTTTATGGCCATGTACTAGCACTATGGTTTTGGAATAGTGCTATTTTATAAATAAATGATGATTGATTGATTGAAAATCCCAGACCTAGAGGCAACAATGACAGAGGCTAAACTGGACATAGTAGCCATTAGCAAGACATGGTTCACCAGTAACCATACTTGGGAGACTTCAGTACCTGGCTATGTACTGCTCAGAAGAGACCAAGGTGCAAAGGGGGGGGAGTAGCCCTTTATGTCAATGAAAATGTCAAAGTTACAGAAATTCAGAATACACATAAGGAGCCAGAAGAACGGCGGGTCAACCTGGAAACAGGAAATGGGATAGCCTTACGGACTGGGGTTGTCTACAGGCTTCCAGACCAGGGGAGTACATAGACACATTACTGTTAGAAGATATACAAAACATGACAGCTAAAGGGGAGGTTCTGATAATGGGAGACTTCAACATGCCAGATACAGATTGGTCAATACCAGCAGGAACATCCACAAAACTAGACACATGGTGTATTCCCTCCAGGGGGAGGGCCTCAAACAATTGGTACAGCAACCCACAAGAGACAGGGCTATCCTGGATCTAGGACTGACTAATGGTGAAAGGATCACAGATCTCCAGGTAGAAGGTCACCTGTGGGCCAGTGACCATCACATTGTATGGTTCAATTTGGCCACTAGAACTAAATCATCCCACTCCAAGGCAAAATCATGGGACTTCAGAGGAGCTGACTTTGATAAGAGGGCCAACAGAGTTAAGCTAAGCCTGGCAAGAAGAAATACAGGTGAGTGGTACAGGCAAAGTGGGCAAGCATTAAGGATGTAATACTTGAAGCAACATCCCATTGTGTTAGGGGGAAAAGCAACAGCAAAAGAAAGAGGAATCCCCTTTGGTTCTCAAAAACAGTAGCAGAGGGCCGGCCTGGTAGTGCAGAGGGCTGAGGTGCTGGCACTGGTGCCTTACCTCGTGCTATGCCAGTGACCCGGGTTTGGGAATGACTTCCAGTTGCCGGGGTGCTGGCTTAGGGGGAGGGTTGGAGTGGGATTGAGCTAAAGCTCTCCCCTCCAAGGGGTGGATACCTGTTCCGTCATAGTCCCGCTCCCACTGAGGTCTGGTGGGTAACACATGTGGTTGGAGCAGTGATGCAAGTCTGGGGAGGGGAGGAAGGGGCCACCAGATTCTGGAGTGTGCATGCTCCTCCACACACATACGCACTGTGTATGCTGTGGCCCCGGGACAGAAGGGGAAGAAAAATCGAAATATATCAAAAATTACAAATAGAAAAAAAAACAGTAGCAGGAAAGGTCAGAGCCAAAAGGTTGGCCTTCAGGAAATATAAGGGAACGCAGCGGGATGAAGATAGGGAGGCATACCAAACTTCCCTAAGGGAAGCAGGGAAGGGAGTAAGGCAGGCAAAGAACCAAACCGAGGAAACACTAGCACCAACAGTAAAAGAAGGGGACAAAACTTTCTATAGATACATTAGTGAAAGGAGAAAGTCCAGAGGGGGTATTGCTAAGATCGAAGGGGATAAGGGGGAGTGTGTGGAGAAGGACCAAGGAAAAGCATATGTTTTAAATACATACTTCTGCTCAGTATTTACTGAGAAGAAGGTAGGGCAGAGCCCACAGCTCAGCACCATGGACACAGGGAGGAGAGAGGTGTGCACAAGTCCCTTCACAAAAGAAAGGGTCCTACAAGAGCTTGCTAAGCTCAGGGTGGACAAGGCAATGGGATCCCAGGGTACTAAAGGAGCTAAGGGTAGAACTAGCAGAGCCTTTATCAGAACTATTTAGTGAGTCTCTGAGCATAGGAGAGGTCCCAGAAGACTGGAGAATGGCTCATGTGATCCTGCTCCACAAGAGTGGCAGCAGGGAAGAGGCAGAGAACTACAGACCAGTCAGTCTTACCTCAGTAGTGGGCAAAATTATGGAGGCACTCCTTAAGGAAAGGATAGAGCAACACCTGGAAGCCATAGGAGCACAGTATCCAAGACAGCATGGGTTTACAACAGGAAGGTCCTGTCAAACTAATCTCATAGATGTCTTTGACTGAGTAACCAGAGTGGTGGACTAAGGGGGTGCAGTTGATGTTGCCTACCTTGACTTCAGCAAAGCTTTCGATACTGTTCCACATAGGCGACTGATTAATAAGCCGGGTAGGCTCGGGTTGGGTCAGAAGTTGGTCAACTGGGTGGCAGACTGGTTGGCAGGCAAAAAACAGAGAGTGGTGGTAAATGGTATACAGTCAGAAGAGATGCAAGTCACCAGTGGGGTACCTCAGGGATCAGTCCTGAGGCCAGTCCTCTTCAATATCTTCATCAGTAACATTGTAGATAGACTGGAGGATAAGGTTTGCCTGTTTGCAGATGACACCAAGATCTGTAACAGAGTAGATGATCCAGATGGGGTGGGCAGAATGAGAAGAGAGCTGGAAAAACTGGCAAAATGGTCAGAAGAGTCTCCAATCTCCACTTCCACTCAAGACTTGTGCTTGGTGCACCGTTTGGATATTCCTGGTTACTTAACCCGACCACTACTCTCAACAAGTGTGGCCACCTCTCTACACTGTACCACCTTGCAGTCGATATGGGACACCGCCTGGAACCTTGCAACTTCTACTCCAGGAAACAACAATCAAAACTAACTCTCAAAGAGCTGCGACTCTGCTCCTTAAAACTCCTACTCCTCCTCCTCCTTCTCATCTCAGGCAGCGTCCATCCCAATCCTGGCCCTAGAAGCTAAGGCCACACACAAACTCCAGGTGCCCTTATCCTTGCAACCATTAATATCTGCTGCCTACTACCAAAGCTGGATGCACTCCAAGCCTTCATATGCCAACACAACCCTGACATCCTTGCAGCGGTGGAAACTTGGCTGACACCTAAAGTTCCTGACTCAGCAGTAACAATACAGGGCTTTAATGTCCACAGGCTGGACTGAATATCCAAAAAAAGGCGGTGGTTGTGCAATCTATATCAAAGACTCCCTGTCTCGGCACCCTGTAGCAACTCCATCACTTTCTGCCTCAGCCCAGATTCTGCCAATAAAAATCATCCTAGGTCCCAACCATAAAGCCCTGACTATTGTCTCCGTATACATCCCACCCAGGGACCCTAAACATGGATTCAACGACGTCCTAAACTTTATCAACTCTCATCCTCCTGAAGCTGAACTTATTCTACTAGGGGATTTCAACATAAACTGGTTAGCATCGAGTGCCAGTGCCTATAAAGACTCCATCTCAGCTGCTAACCTCACGCAAATGGTAAACTCCCCTACTAGGATTAACTACAAGAATGGCACCAGTACCCTCTTGGATTGGGTCCTCACCACTCACCCCACAAGGATTTCTCATACGACCACTCTCCCAGACTCACTCAGTGACCACTCCCCAGTCATGTGTGTGTGGTCTAACAAATTCCTTAAGCCCCCTCCCAAAATTATCGCTAGCAGAGTCCTTCCTCGTGGAAAACTTCCACATCTCAAACAACACCTGCTTCTACAAGACTGGCTACCCATCTATGAAGCAACAGATGTTAACTTGGGCTCTTGATCACTTCATCTCAATTTTCAACAAAGCCTGCAACCTCTTTGCCCCTGCTAAAAAGGCACAAAACAAAATCTCTCTGTAACCCATGGGTCACTGCGGCTCTTCTCTCACAGCTGAAACTAAGGGATCACCTCTGGGCAGTTGCCAGGGCCACTGGTAAACAACTGGACATCCAAAATTACAAACAAGCACGAAATGCCTGCACAAAAGCCATATGGCTAATGAAATCCACCTATTACAAAGACGTTCTCACCAATACATGGGGAAATGGTGGAGCTTTCTGGGACAATATCAAGGATGTCACAGGGAAGCAGCCAAAAACCTCTCTGGCCATCTTAATGGTTGATGGATCCTCAACCCTTGACCCCAAGGTGATCGCAAACATCTTTAACACGGCTTTTTCAGACCTTAGTGCTGTTCTACCCCATGACTTTTTCGAAAACAAGGCCTACTCCCCAAATACCTCGGCCCCTCAGTCTAACCATCCCCTCTTCTACTTCAGGAAGATAAGACTGAATGAAGCTCTCACTATATTACTGCAGCTATCTCTAAATCTAGATCTAGTAGCGACACCCTGGACCTTAAGCTTCTGTTGCTCACCCTCGATGAGGTAATTCATCCATTAACAAAATCCTAAACCTCTCTCTCAGCTGTGGAAAATTCCTGACCTATGGAAAACAGCCACTGTGACACCATCCATAAAAGTGGGGACAAGACGATTCACTCAAATTATCGCCCTATCTCCATACTGCCCCCACTCTCTAAGGCACTTGAGCGCATCGTGGCTGATCAATTTACCGACCACTTGGATAAATACAATATACCTTGTCCACAACAACACGGCTTCCGGAAAGGTCACAGCACCACCACAGCCCTTCTTGAGTTCACTGGAGCTTTGCACAAATCCATTGACAATGGCCTTTTCACAGGGGGCCATTTTCATCGACCTCTCCACGGCCTTCGATACAGTACACCATGGACTACTAATACACAAACTACTGAATGCCGGGCTATCACCTGACTCTTCTCTCTGGTTTAAAAGCTACTTAGAAAACCGGTCACAGAGAGTAAAAATTGCAGACGCTCTTTCTAACACCCTGCCTGTTCGCTCGGGTGTCCCACAGGGATCCATACTGGGACCCCTCCTTTTTTAGCCTTTTCTTAAACTCCTTCCCTTACCACTGCTCTGAGCAGATCATACTATATGCCGATGATGCTGTTGTATTCTCCACTCACAAAGATCCTGCAACTCTTCAACACAACCTTCAACTTGGTTTCAGTTCTGTAGAGACATGGTTTCTTAATCACAAACTGGTCCTCAATGACAAGAAAACCAAATCTATGCTCTTCTGCAGCTCTCATAACCCACACAAGCTACACCACTTGGCTATCTCCACCACCCGGGGGAACACTCTAGATCAGGTGGGGTCCTTCAAATACTTAGGGATACAGCTTGACCCTAATCGCTCCTATGGACTTCATGTAGTTAATGTAGCTAGAGCTGCTAATACACGGCTTTGTCTCCTCTACAAACACAGACCACACCTCATGCCAGAAGCTTTGAAGGTTGCAGTCCTGAACTCTGTGATCTCTTTAATAGATTATGGTCTCATCATTTATGGCTCGGCCACAACCACAACCCTTAGATGCCTCTCAACTGCCTTAAATAAAGCATGTCGGCTCATCACTGGTGCTCACCGTCTCACCCACACATGTGACCTGTACACTCAGACTGGCTGGCTCCAACTATCAAACCGCATAAAGTTTCTCACCTGCTCCATGGTGAAAAAATCTACCTTGGCCTTGCACTTCCTGGGGTCTCAACTCTGTTACAACACCGAATTAACAAATGGTGCCTTAGGAGATCCATGCTACAGCTACTGAAAGTCCCCCACTGTCACACTTCACAGGGACAACGCTCTTTTGCTTATCGAGTGCCACTCTGGTTCAATGGCCTCAGCCCAACCATCTCCTCTGCCCCAACTATTGGTATGTTTAAAACTAGGCTCCGGGACTATCTCACTACCAACGGCTCCTGTGACTGCCCAATTTAACCTTGTTTCCCCACTTACCTTTCTGTTCTAGTTGTCCCCCCCCTTCCTCACTGGATTCTACCCTCACATCTTGGTATACCCAATGCTGCACTTTTCACCCTCTCGCCACCCTTCCTACATTCCTTCTCCCTCCCCCCACCCTCTTCCCTCTCCCTATGACTCTGGCACTTCTTATCTGTTGTCTGTTTTCTCTGACAAATGCCGCTGGCTGCCTTGTTACAATGCTACCCTTGAACTGTATTAATCTGTACTCTGTTTGCAATGTCCACATTGTTGTAATGCCTGTCTTGATGTTCCCCATAATTTGTATTTCTCTGATGTGGAACCTTTGTAAAAGAGCCATGGCTCAAAGGTATTTGTAATCCTAGACTTGATAAATAAATACAAATATAAAAAAGAGTGGCAACTGGGATTTAACGCAAAGAAATGCAAGATCATGCACATAGGGAAGAGAAACCTTGAAGTTACCTATAGATTGGGAGGGGAGTTGCTGGCAATCACAACGGAAGAAAGAGACTTGGGCATCATCATCACAGATGACCTTAAATCATCCAAGCAGACCACTAAGCAGTAGGTAAGGCTAGAGGGATGTTGGGGTGTATTAGTAGGGGTATCACAAGTCATAAGAGGGAGGTAATAATCCCTCTTTACAAGACACTGGTTAGGCCCCATCTGGAGTACTACATGCAATACTGGAGACCGCACCTGCACAAGGACATTAACAAACTGGAGGCAGTCCAGAGAAGGGCAACCAGAAAGGTGCAGGGACTGCATCAAAAAACATGAGGACAGATTAACAGAGCTCAATATGTATACCCTAGAGCAAAGGAGGGAGAGTGGTGATATGATCGAAACATTCAAACATCTCACGGGAATTAACAAGGTTAAAGAGTCTAACATGTTTCAATATAAGAAAAATAGCAGGACAAGAGGACACTGCATGAGATTAGATGGAGGCCGATTAAGAAATAAGAACAGTGTTGGCAGATGGGGCCGCATGGTCCATCTAGTCTACCCAATACTACCCCCCCAAGTAGCCTGCATCCTAACCTGTCCCCTATGCTTGTCCCATTCTAGTTTGAATTCCCTAATAGTCTTTGACGCTACCTCCTCTTGGGGCAGGCTGTTCCATGGGTCCACCACTCTCTCTATGAAGAAGTACTTTCTGAGGTTGTTTTTGAACCTGCCCCCACCAGTCTTTGATCATGGCCCCTTGTACGTGCTGTCAGGTTCTGCTGAAAGAGATGTTCTGACTGCACTGTGTTTAGACCCTTCACGTACTTACATGTCTCCTCTGTGCTTGAGAGAGTATAAATTTAACTCCCTGAGTCATGCCTCGTATGTCTCGTGGTGTAGACCTTGTACCATTTTGGTGGCTCTTTTTTGCACCGTCTCCAAATGGTCAATGCCTTTCCTGAAGTGAGATCTCCAGTATCACGTCCCGCTTTTTACTTGTAATGCCTCTGCTAATGCAGCCCAGGATGCCATTTGCCTTCTGTGCTGCCTTCTCACACTGTTTTCCTACTTTTAAGTTTTTTTTGTTTTTGGATGAGGCTATGCAGACCAGGCAGGGCTTGACCAAGGTGGATTTTGTTGGCCTGGAGGCATGTGTGGTACCTACAGTAAGCTGAGCATCAAATGGCAACCATTCGGCAGACTTGTAGAGATCACAGGAGTGTGTCCATCTGTCACAGCTGCGACCAGTCTGCACGCTTTGTTGAGGGTGACTTTGATGAATCGCAGTGCAGTGGGGTCAGCAGTGCCGTAGATGATTATGCCGTAATCTACCAGGGAGAGGACAGAAGAGGTCATGGCTAGACGGATAGCCATCAGGGGATGCAATGTTTGTGGCGGTACAGAAGCCCAAGCCTGAAGTTGATAGCGGAGGCCAGCTGTTGGATATGTGCATGGTAGGTGAGGGATGTGTCAAGGGTGACACCAAGATATTTGAACGACTCAGCTAGCTCAAGTGGGGACCCTAGCGAGTCGATGATGTTCAGTGGGAAGTCACGAAGAGGACTCTGATGGTGGGTGAAGATCACAGATTTCATTTTCTTATGATTTAGAATTAAGCGCTGGGAACTGAACCATGTCTCAGCTTCAGTGAAGAAACCCAGCAGGGAATGCTGGAGGGACTCAGGACTCAGGTGGCTCCAGGAAATTACCACATTGTCCACGTAGAGCCATATTTTTCCTGAGCATGAGCTGGGAAGGGAGTTTAGGAAGAGGCTGAAGATGAGGGGTCCCAATACTCCCCCGGGTCGTGCCTGAAAATAGGCACTATTGTTGCCTAGTGCACTTACCCGGTTACCAAAAGCTAATAAATAAATAAATAAGATTGAGTCTTGGGGCACTTCTGAGTGGACCTGGAGGTTATTCGACAGTGTGGAGTTGATTTTTACCTGCTGGGATCTGTCTGAGAGGTAATCTTTGAGCCAGGTTATTGTTTTTACTGAGAGTTCCCAGGGAGGGTAGGGAGGCTAGGAGCATAGCATGATTAACGGTGTTGAACGCCTTTATGAGGTCGATGTACACCGACCCCACAAGGTGACCTCATTCAAGGGCACCATGGATGTAGGAGGAGTATTCTAGGAGGGCAGTGGTGGTGCTGTGGCCCTGGTGGAAGCCATGCTGTTTGGGGCACAGTAGGTTATGTTTAGAAAGATAGTCCATGAGCTGATCAGCTACTAGTTTTTTGAGGGCCTTGGAGAGGGGAGGGAGAAGGGAGATGAGACGATAGTTGTTGGGAGGCAAGCAGTTGCCACTTTTGAAGACAGGGGTGAAGATAGCTCATTTCCAGAGGGTGGAGAATTGTCCCAGGCAGAGGGACAGGTTCAATAGTTTAGTGAGGGGTTGTAGGACCTCCTTGAGGACTAGTCAGAGGAGTTTCAGGTCAATGGAGTCAGCACTGGCATGGCGCCTGGTAAAGGCTTTAAAGAGGTATTGCCTGGCCTCCTAGGTTGTGATGATTCGGAGGTGAAAAAGGGGGATGTTTGAAGGTGGGCTGTGATCAGGGACTGGATCTAGGGGGACGAAGAAGTTGGGGGGAAGTACACTACTGAGATCAGAGAAAGTGGTGTTTAGGGTGTCTGCAATGGACTGAGGGTTCTGTGTTAGGATACCATTAACCCAGAGGTGGGCAGGTGGGGGTGGCAATTTTCCCATTTAGTTCCTTTATATTTTTATTGAAATCTCTTCCCAAGCCTCAGGTGGAGGACAGCACCTGTTGATAATGGGTCACCTTGGCTTGTCAGATGGCCCAGGTGCATTTGTTTCTGGTCTCTTGATATTGTTGTCTGTCCTGTGGGAGTTGTGAGTCTAAGGCCTTATTCCAGAGATTATCACAGTGTTGCATTTTGTCAAGCAACTGTTGTGATATCCAGGTGTTACGGATTTTAGTGGTTTGTTTCAAGAAAGGAGAAAGATATCACAAACGGAGTTGAAAGTATGTATAAAGTGGGAGAGGGAAGTATCAGTTGATTGGGTGCTATATATGGGGGACCAGTTATAGTTGGCTAGGTAGGTTTTGAAGCATTGAAGCATACCCTTTTTTAGGCATCTATGGTAAGAGCCAGTGGGGGTGCAGTAGATGTTTTATTGGACCATACACAGGTTACTGGGCAATGGTCGCTTACAGCGTCTGGGAGTACTGAGACTTTAGTGATATTGTTGGGATGATTGGTGAGAATGAGGTCCAGCAATGAGGAGGTGCCTGTTTTGTCATTTAGCCTAGTAGAAGATAGTATAACCTGAGTGATGTCAAGCTCAGCAGCCAAGTCCTTATAGGGAACAGAGGTGGGGGACAGCCAATTTACACTGAAGTCCCCCATGGCGATAATTTCACTGTTGGAGGGAAGTTGAGAGATGCAGGACATGACTGAAGGGAAGGCGGATCCCAAAGAGTGAAAATAGGCCAAGTGGTGTCTGACTCCAAAGCAGTATCTTTGGGAGTACCCAAGGGGTCCATCCTAGGGCCCCTATTGTTCAGCCTGTTCCTGAGCACACTCCCAGAAGCTTGCCCCAGTAAGGTCATCCTATATGCCGATGAAGCTGTAATACTTGGTAGCCACTCCAGTATCGAGCTGCTGCAGACTGAACTGCAATCCACTTTCGGGCTACTGGAGAATTGGTTCAGCACTCAAAAGTTGCTACTCAACCATAAAAAAACTAAAACTATGCTCATCTCCAGCCACCAATCAGAAAGGAGGTACCACACTCTTACCATCACTAATCTAAACGCAGAACCCACTAGACCAAGTACACTCATTCAAATACCTTGGTGTCGTGATCAATGACACCCTCCCCTTCGTGCAACATATTGACATGGTGGTTAAAACTGTTAACTCCAAACTGGTTGTCCTTTATAGGCACCAGAAAAGCCCAACATTCAATGCCCTCAGGCTATCGGTTTCCAGCTCCATCCTATCTGTTGTTGACTATGGTTTGGTAGTCTATGGGGCAGCCACATCTACGGCACTTAAGAGGGTTGAAACAGCCTTAAACAAGGCCTGCCAACTCCTGCTCAAGGCTGACCGGCTCACACACACCTGCGTACTCTACGAGTTGACCAACCAGCTAAACCTTAGTAGCAGAGTCAGCTTCCAAACCTGCCTCCTTGGGAGGAAGGCCTTGCTTGGCCAACCCCCGCTTGCATCTCAGAAATATTTTCTAAGGCAACCCATTTGTACACTACTAGAAGAAAGGAGCTACACCCTCTAAATGTCCCATTTCGCAGGACTGCTCTTGGTCAACGCTCCTTTTCCTACAGAGCATCTCTCTGGCTTAACGAGGTCCCCTCAGCCTCACTGGCAACTGCTAACGTTACGGCCTTTAAAACTGAGCTGAAGCAACATTTTCTAAGCAGGCAATTATGCTTGTGCCATCACTAATCATCCTGTTACACCACTCAGGACCTGCACTCACCTGTCTCAGAAATACGATATGGATACTAAACCCACCTACCTCCTCGGCCTCCTATTCCCCATAGGGGGTCTATAACCTGCCCCAAGTGCCCTCTCCTCTCACACCTCCCCTTATCACTCTGTTACATTACCCATCTTTCCATATAACTACATTACCTCTCTCCTCTCCCCCACATGCAATCACTCTCTCTCTCTCTCTCTCTCTCTCCCCCTTCTCCCTCTCCCTCTCTCTCCCTCCACTCTAGCCCTCCACCAACCACTATTTCCATCTCTCCAGCCCCTCTGCTATCTCTACCCCATCCTCCACCCTTTCTCCACCCTTTGGCTCTACACACTACCCACTACACTCTCCCCTCCCCGTCGCTCCTTCCACTCTCGCCCTCCACCTCCCCCACTATCTCCATCTCTCCAGCCCCTCTGCTATCTCTACCCCCCCCTCCACCCTTTCTCCACCCTATGGTTCTACACACTACCCAAGAATCCCCGGTACCCTCAAACTACTCCTCTCTGCCAGTCTGTACCCCACTTGTCCAATGCACTATCTTCACCTCTCTCACACCTCATTACCTCCTATTTTGCATCTCTGACAATGCCTGCTGGGCTGCACCCTGTAATCCCTTGCCTCTCCCCCACAGTCATCTTTAATAGAACTCTGGTACACCCTGCTCCAGCCTGTTTAGAGTATTCTTGAATAAGATGTAATTTCCTGGCAGGAGTCACCTAAATAGATGTTTATGTCGAACAAAATGTTCAGTAAACTTATTATGTCTGTATCATGTTATCTTTGTTTGTTTGATGTGAAACCTTTGTAAAAGAGTTCTGGACTCAGAGGTTGTTTCTGAACTATGAAATAAATAAAAAAAAAAAAAGGCTAGTCTCTGAATACGTGGTGGGATGTAGACTGCCATGACATATAGGGTTTTGCCAGGGTTGCCAAGGAGTATCTTGACTGTGAGTGTTTGGGTGCCATTCTCTGGTGGGAGACTAGTAGGGATTGCAGGGTGTTCCTAATGTAGCAGGCGCAGCTACCACCCTGTCAACACAATCTGTGGTTCAGTAAAGGGAGTAGCCAGGTAAGGTCATGGCCAAGTCAGGGCTGTCATTGGAGAGCCATGTCTCTGATAGGGCCAGTATGTATGGGGAGTGCTGGGCTAGCGCCACCCTTGGACCAAGGTGAACTTTTCTGCAGGCTATATATGTTAATTGCAGTGAGCCAGAGCCCATGCATCCTGTTGCTAACGGGGGAGCATAGGAGAGTTGGCCCAGGATTAGGGTGAATGTTTCCTGACAGGAGGAGCAGGAGGAGGAAGAGGGCATGCTAAAGGAGGGCTGCCTTAGCCAGTTTGCATTTTGGGGGGTGTGGGGTATTTAAGATGGGAGGATACTATGGTTAATCAGGGCGTGGGCATGGACAAAATGAAATGAGCAAGGAAGGAGGAGGAGGGGGTAGGGTGGGTGAGGGAGAGGATGTTACTATTGGGGGGGTGGACCACTCCTGCATAGTGAGGCTGGAGGTACCATGAGGTACATAAAGTGGGGAGGGACAATAGAAGTGAAAGGATATTGTGGGAAGAGGGTGTTTGGAGGATGGAGGAGAGGAGGTAGGCCACAGATGACCAATAGTAGGCTCCAAAGGTGAGGCATATTGGTGGTAGCCTACGGGAGGGGCTAAGATATCTAGTGCAAGGGAGAAAGATGATCTGGTCACTTAGTATTGCAGTAGGGCTGCCGACTCCAGAGTAGAAGAATGAACAGGTAGTGAAGGAAACAGATTGCCAGGGCAAAACTAGTGGGTGGGGGGAGAGAGTCATGAACAATTGCAGGAGGGAGAAGAATAGTCGTGAAGGAGAGACTTTAAGGAGAAAGCAGAAGCGGCAGAGCAATTTGATAAGGGAAGGGAGGACCACAGTTTAGGAAAGTGATATGAGAAAGCAGATCGACCAACAGTAGATTTTCTAGAAGGAATACTGAGGGAATTCAAAGTATTATTGTGTAGAGCATATTAGGAAGCTGAAGGAGAGGATAAGGGGGATGTAAGGTAGGAGGGAAGGGAACCAAACCAGAATTTAGGCATCAACAGAGGGGAGTGAAAGAGCAAAGTAGAGTGAGCAATGTAGGGTGCAAGGGGAACAATCTAGAGCAAAATGACAAAAAGAGTGGAAGAGGGAGTCCTGTCTGACAAGGTAGGATTTGGGAGCTCCACTAGAGACTATGTCACCATAATCAAAAACAGTGAGAAGTGCTGGCCCGGTGATGCTGAGGGTTGAGGCACTGGACATCACACCTCATGCCATGCCACCAACCTGGGTTCTGGAACAAGTCCGGGCCATTGGGGGTCAGCAGGGGAGGGAGAGAATCAAGTATCTGGAGGACAGTTCTCCTCTCCCGGGAGGGAGGGGGCTTCCAACTCGGCACTTGACTGGCCTCTGGTGGAAGCCGGAGGCACAGCAAGAACACAAGCACACAAAAGAGGGTTGGGAGTGAGGACGTCGTCGGAGACGCCTTGATGTCAGGGAATAGCCACTCCCTTAGAACAGTGGAAAATGACACTGGAGCACCGAAGGGAAGGAACACTGGGAATGGACCCAAATAACCGTTGCCTACCTGACCACTGAGGGACCCAACGAAATGATGATTGATCGGGGTGTACGGGCTCTACCTTGTACCAACCTGGGGGTTATAGCCACAACCCCATGGGGGTCTTCTGGGGATCCAGGTAAGGCAGTAGTGGGGTAATTCCCTTGGCGTCTCCCGACTGAGTGGGGCTCTGGTGTAGGGAGGAGAGAAAAACTACAATTTAAAAAAAAAATTGTGAGAATCACCTTTAAAACAATTTCTCAGTGGACAGGAGGCGAGATTCTCGCTTTGTGCCTGTACGATGCATCAAGCTTGGGGTGTAGCTTTTGGTGTACAGCATCAATATGAATCAACATGACTGTCAAGCCAGACCCCAAGGTACTTAAAAGAGGATACATCCTCAATAATAGCACCATCAAGGGTGTGAAATGAAGGGAGAGAGGTGATTATGGAAAGCCTCTGACGGGTCTGAAAAGTCATGGAGACTTTCTTTTGCACTGAGGGATAGTGGGTTAGACTGGAACCAGCCCTGAATATTGTGGAACTCTAGCTGAAGATGTAAGGTGAGATCATAGGAAGAGGAGCCAGATGCAAAAATAACTATCATCAATGTACATATGAATGGGTGCGGAGGAACAGACAGAGGGGAGGTCATTCAAGAAAATGAAAAGAGAACAGGACCCAGGATAGACCCTTAAGAGACACCTGAGCAGATAGGGAGTGGTGATGAAAAGGAGCTACCTGTCTGAACAGCTTGAGACTATCCCTCAAGGTAAGAATGAAACCAGCTGACTGCAGTGACAGAAAGACTCGCAGCTTTAAACTTGTCCAGACGGAGGTGATGTGCCAGTATGTCAAAAGCTTTAGCAAGATCAACCAAAATGGCAACAAAAAACATATAACATAACATACAGTATAAAAGGAAAACCATAAGTAATAACAATGTCTTACTCCTTCTGGCCGAGTGAAACTTAGCCTGAAGGGTATAGAAAACACAGGTTATTGGAACTCCATACTCTCACCATGGGGAATCCAGCAGTTTGCTCCTCCTATGCTACATTGTTGGCTGGTTGCTTCACTGACTAGAGCTGCAAAGAGGGGTCCAGCATTTTCTATTATAATGGCAAACATAAGTTATGAAACCGTGACCATTATTAACTAAAATAATACTACTTCAACAATACAGAATTCGACCCTCAAGAACTTCAGAACAGGAAGACTGAAGGTATTGATTTTGGTTCCTGTCTTAGTTATACTCCTTGTGAACACAGTTACAGAGCTATGCAAGAAGAGCTTGGACTGGTGTCATCCGCACCCCTCACACACACACATAACCACAGCTTACAGTATGCATCACTTTAAATGGACACATTGGTGTGTCTAATTTCCAACCATTATAGCTGCTGTCCACCTTATAGTAGCGTGGTAAATTCTGTTTTTGAGGTGTGGGTTTGCTTGTGCACTGGTGTAGTGTGGTCGGTTAGTGGTGGGGCGTAGAGTTTAGGGGGTAGAGCAGGGTGGGAATGATTATGCAAAACATTTGTTTACTGTCTTCACTTTTTAAACTAGTCCTAGATCATAGTTTGCCTCTGTTTACTGTAGCAATAATCATGCCACATGCCTTCTGTTTTGTTCATGTTATCCCAATCAGGGGGTATCCTGTGGTAGGGGCGTGTAGGAAGTGAGCGCCTGCTGAAACGGTGACCCACTTTTAGCTACTGCCCTGACGGCGGGGTTGGTGACTGGATGGGGTGGGTCGCAAAAAGGCGACAGGATGTCACGCGTGTATACGCACGCGGGGGTGGGTGGGAGCGAGCCTGCCAAACATGGGGCGGGAAAGTATGTGAGGGGTGGTGCTGTGGGTTGCAGTGAGGTGGCATTGTGGCATGGTGGGCTAGGTACTGGCCTGTGGTGGCGGGGATGCAGGGTTCGGGACCAGTTGCCGGTATGTTTTGTCGCGCCCAGCCTGAGACAGTGTTTTTTTTTTCCCGGTATGCACCCCCTGGAGTTGAGAATCCTAATTTAGGAGAAGTGCAGAGCCCCCTCATAAAGGAAAAAAAGTTGTCTGGCCACTTTTGGTTGCATGATTCTACATCGCGAAACTGAATTTCGCAATGTGGGTTGTGGTATGCGTTCACATTTAATCACCCTTATCACATGGGACCCAGTCAGGGTTAATATCCTTGCACTGTTCCATAGTGCATCTGAGGGTCAGTAAAGCATTTCGGACATCTGTAGCTGTCACTGTGGGTCATGGCTCATCCTGAGTCTTCTTGCTTCTCCTCCATATTGCCCTCATCTGTGATGGAAGCTTCCAATATCACTTCCACCACCTTGGCTGTGTCATCAGTCTCTGGCCCCCCACCATTTCACCAAGGTGGCAGACAGAATCAAACTTCTCTGCAGTAAGCCCAGGTGTAGGAGTTACAGCTTCCTCAGTGTCCAGTACCTCATCCTCTGTTGTTTCAGAGATGAAAAACCCACCCTTCCTAAAATAGTTCTGTATTGTTTCAGTTGTGACTGAATCTCATGCAGAGTTCATCATGCGAATCGCATCTAGCAGGTTGATCTGCTTCACTCAAGCTGTGGCAGTAAGGTCTTCTGCTGTAGCCAGCATTTCCAGGATCCCAGTTCACACTGAGTGTACATAATGGCCGGGATATTCAAACTGCGCCAGGCTGTGGTGCAAGCCTGGGCACAGCTCAACTTTGTTGCACAGGGGTGTGGCTTGGGCGATATTCAACGGAGCTGTGCTATGGTGCAGCAGCTTTGAATATCGCACCCTGGCCACCCCCACTGTGAATGGCGCAGTGGCACTGCACCAGTGCAAGTGGCCAGTGTGCAGCATGGAGATGTGCTGGGGCAAGTGCCATTGCGCCATGCACAGCACCTGCGATATTGAAAAGGGGACATGCAAATGGAGCCATAATATATGCAAGGCTCACAGGGAGCCATTTGCATCTCATTACAGCTCCATTTGCATGCCATTAGCATGCAGGTGCACCGATCCCCAAAGACTTGCACCTGGTGCCCTGCCAGGCAGCAGCCCTCGGGGACCGACGCCCCTAGCAGCCCGATCACGGGCATTTCTGTACTATAAAAAATGTCCAATATCCCTGGTGGTCCAGTGGACCGCACTGAGCCCGATCATGGGCTTCATGAATAGAACCCCCCCCAAGTCCAATATCCCTGGTGATCTAGTGACCCCACCCCACCCACCCACTGACCCCCACCACCGACTCCCCCTCCGTCAGCTGGCGGGCGGCAGCACCCCACCCGCCTGCCGCCCCACCACCCGCCGACTGACAGCTCGGTAGGGCTGCACGCCCATTGGTACTCAGGACTGAGTAGTATGGTATGGTATGGGCTGCACGCTCATTGGCTCATGCTGTGAACCAATGGGCATGCAGCGATCGGGCTCAGTGCAGTCCACTAGACCACCAGGGATATTGGACTTGGGGGGTGGTTTCTATTCATGAAGCCCGCGATCGGGCTCAGTGCGGTCCACTGGACCACCAGGGATACCGGACTTGGGGCTATGGCGGATGCCTGCTGGCGGGGCATGGGAGGGCGCCCGCCAGGTGCGGCAGGAATTAGTAGCCACCACAGGTGGCAGCTGCCGTGTTGCACCCTGCAATGTGGCAGCTCACCTGTGGGTGGCCATCACTTGTTCCTTTTTTGGGGGCGTAACTTTGTGCAGGCGCAGGTAGGGGTTGCACATGCATGACTCTGCACATCCTGGGCTGAATATCGGGCTATGCATGTTATGCATGGGCACTCCCCCCCTACCTGTGCCTGCATACATTACTGATGCACTCTGGTGCATCGGGATTTGTGCGGTGCACTTTTCCCTTTTGAATATCGCGCCGGGGCGCATCAGTGGGTTGTGCATGGCACAACACTGTTCTGCCATACACAACCCTTTTGAATATCTGGGCCAATGTCTTTTAAATGACATTATTACTCCCTGATCTAGTGGCTGGATTATGCAGAGCATATTTGGAGGGAGTAAGATAAGTTGAATGTTCCTAAGCCCAGGAACATTGGGAAGACCGCTAAAGTTGTCAACAATCGGGGCTATATTCCTGGATCTGAGTTCTTTTGACTAGGAAGTGAAAATGTCACCTGTCATCCACGATGTCTTGTCTTTATATACGACAGAAATGTGGTGTACCCCTCTGAAACACCTGAGGTTTGCAGATTTACCCACCACCAACAGATTTTTTTTTGTCTGTGCCACACATATTGCAGCAGAACATCACAGACACCCTATCCTTAGTTTGCTTCATGCTCATGGGAGTTTCATCTTTAAATGTGAGTGTGACATACCCAATGCATCTAAAGAAAAACCCAGTTTCATCAGCATTGTAAATGTCATCTGCCACAAAGCCACCAAGCAGACCGGGAAGCACATCGCTAACCCACGTTTGTGCACTGTCTTGGTCGGCACTAAGCTTTTCTCTGTGGGTAATTTTAAAACCTATGCTGTGCTGTGCTTTCCACCACTGTAACCAACCTTCGGTGGGACTAAAGTTTGTATTTCCCAGGGCCAGAGCTACCTGCTGAGCCTTCTGTTTTAAAACTTGACCAGTTAGCATTGCCTCCCGACCCCTTGTTTTGGCAAACCAGCGAAGTAGAGCATCCTTGATTTCACTATTTTTTCCTTCTCTTTTTCTTTTATGATCCAGGTTCTGGCTGCCATGCTACTGGCCGAGGATGTCGTCTTGAGACCGTAACAAATCACCCATAGTAGACTTTGCAAAACTGAAATGCAATGCCATGTCACGAATGCTCATCTTAGGCAGTGAGTCTATTTCTGACAAAATCTCAACCTTTTCTTGCCAGTGAGAGAGCAATCCATTTAGCACCCTGTGTGGATTTGTTACTGCCCATTTTGCTTGCCGTTTTGCTTACAACAAACAAAAGCTGCTGTCACACACTAGGAAATCATTGTTTATATAGTGATCATAGCCATCGCTAGGAAATTGCTTGGAAGTGACTTGCGGAGTGACATGTAATGTCATGTGTCAGATGCTCATGCGGCAACGGGCATAAAAAATGTGTTTAATGTAGAGCTGTGCAGCCAAAATTATTTATAAAAGTTACACATTTTCTTTTATCGGCACTCTCTCTCTTTTTACACTGATTTTGGACACAGAAAGTGAAGACGTGATGAAACGGAACTACGATGCAGAGTCCTTTCAGCTATCCGTTATTTCTGGAGATCCAGGTATGCTGTATTGAGCAATCCTATAATAGGAAAATATAGGAACTGGCATTTGGCAAATGGTAATTGACCGGGATAACTGATTGTCCACCCTAATGGTGTCCATTTTATCTGGTGACTATTGTAATACAATTTCCCACATGCACTATTAGAATAATTATTTAACAGTTTAACCGAGAAGGCATATTGAGCAGGACTGCTCATTTCCAGATGCGTCGGGGGTGAAGTAAAGAGTTCACAACAAAACAGTTCACAACAATAACACAGATGCAGATCTAGCATAACGCCAGTGCAATTGACATATTACACTTGTCATTTACAATAAGTCAACCGTAACAACTATGGACAGCAATAAAATAGCAATATCCATAGGATACAATGAGATGCAGAATATGACCTGTAGTGGGTGGCCACCCAGGTTACTGATATCAGCATTTACTGACTTGCTGGTAGTATCGGAGATAATACTGAGACTTACAGTGAGAGGCCTCCGGGACACAGAGGTTAGATAAAGCTGGGCTTGGAGTGAAGGAATTAGACACTGGTATAACGAAGGTATGGAGAGGAGCTAAGGTTGCTAGCTGGAGGGAAGGATTGGATGTTGAGCTTGGAGGTAGACTGAGTTATGGCCGGCACAATAGGAGGCACAATAGGTGGAAGCAATAATAGGTAAAATAGGGCTGGTCCATCCTGAGGTGGGGATTAGACTAGAAGTGTAGCTAAGGTATGCAGAGATATAAGAGGTATGTAAGGTACCTGTTGGGGGGGAATTATGGGCAGGTACAGGCTGGGGAGGTGTAAACTTGGAGTAGGGAGGAAAGGGATGCAGGGGTGGGTGAATCTTGGATGGAAGGTGGGAGGGCATTCCACAGGTTAGGCATTGATAAGAGATGGTGGATTGTACAGCAGTGGAGGACCTTTGAGGACAGCCAGGGGTTTGTGCCCGGAGTTGCAAAGGGATTGGGATGGGTTGAGGCAGAGAGAGCAGAAGTCAGGTGGGGGAAGGGGGAGTGACCCAAACCAGAATTTGGCCATAAAGCTATCAGACTAGATGAGGGATCTGGATTCAAGGGAAGGGGGAGAGAGGGCTTTGTAGAGATCACAGTGATGAGTTAATGGGGGACAGGACAGAGCAAAATGATAGAAGGGGTGAAAAAGGGTGTCCAGTTTGGCAAGGGTGGACTTAGGAGTGGCACTGTAGACTATGTCAGCATAGTCAAAATTGGGGAGGATCATTTTCTGCACAATTGAGCGGCATGCTGGTAGTGGAATGCAATTGTGGTTTCTGTATAAAGCACCAAGCTTGGGGTGCAGTTTCTTTTGGATAGTATTCACATGTACAGAAGAGTCCAGGTACTGGTCTAACCAGACCCCAAAGTACCTAAAGGAGGTGACGTTCTCTAAAGCCATCCCATCCAGGGTGTGGAATGTAGTGGGGGAGTGGGGTCTAGAGAGTCTCTGCCTAATGCCGAAGGTCACAGAGACAGTATTTTTGGAGTTTAGGAAAAGCTGGTTGGAGTGGAACCAATGCTGAACCTTGTCAAAATCCTGCTGGAATCTTGCTGCCACATTAGCTTGGTATGCACCAGGGGTGAAGAGGATGTTGTTGTCCACATTCATGTGGATGGCTGTTGTAGAGCACACTGCAGATAGGCCATTTAGGAAGACTGAAAATAAGATTGGGCCAAGTACTGAGCCCTGTGGGACTCCAGTGTTGATGGGAAGGGGAGGGGAAAGGGAGTCCGCAATCTTGACAGATTATATTCTACCATCTAGGTAGGAGTGGAACCAAGCAGTGGCAAAAATGGATTGTTCAGTGGCATTCATTTTGTGAAGGAGGAGAGAATGCAATACTTTGTCAAAGGCCTTAGCCAGGTAGACAAATATTGCGGAAGTGATCAGCCCTTGATCCATACTGGTGAGTATGGCGTCAGTAAGTCAAAGGAGAGAGGTAGTGGTAGAGAGGGATTTATGGAAGCCAGACTGGAAAGGGGTGAAAAAGGAGGAGGAGTCAAGGAAGGGAGAGAGTTGAGAGAGCACAATATGCTCCTGTAGTTTAGCTAGGATGGGAAGAGGGGAGATTGAACAATAGTTATCAGGGTTGGTGGGGTCACCACCTTTAGGGAGAGGGATGACTGTTGAGAGTTTCCAGGCAGATGGGACAGAGGCAAGAGAGAATGATAGATTTAGGAGAGCAGTTAGAGGGAAGGAGATAGCGAAGGCAGAGAAATAAAGAAGTTTGGAACTGAGCCCAATTGGGGCACTTGCCCTTACAAGGGTTCAGAGCTAGGAGTGCTTTGAGAGTTTCAGTTGAGGAGATGGGTGAGAAGGAGAAAAGGGGAATTATTATAAGTTGGAGGTGGGGGAGATAAGGGGGGTGGTAGAGGAAGAGGAGGTGGGGAGAGTGGAAAGAGTGATGAAGTGCAGGAGGTGAAGAAGGTGTTGAAGGTTTCAGCCGCATGGGGGGGCAGTTAGGGTGGAATTACCTACCTTGAGGAGTGCTAAGGGGGTTGGGTAGGAGGTGAGAAGAGGGATTGAACAACTTTCCAGAATTTGGAAGGGTGGCTTATGTTGGAGTTAAAGGAGGTGGAGAAGTGTTCAGTGTTGGCATATCTTGCGGCTTTGGTACAGGATGCATTCCTAAAGTAGCAATATTTGAGTAGGTCTGTGTGGGAGACGGAAGCCTTATGGGCTTTCCAGGCTTGGTCACGAGAGCACATTAGCAAAAGGGTGTAGGACGGCAGTTGCCGTGAAGAAACTATAGTCAAAGTACTCTTGGTTTTTACTTCCTCCTCTACTGCCCCCACCCCGACCAACCTTCCTTCAAAGTGGAACACATTTTAATTGCACAGGATAGTGTGCTCAGTACCTACAGTGTCACCATACTCAGTGACTGCTGCCATTATGCATTATGTATCTGCTCATTTTGTTGTTGTCCAAGGTCTAGTGAAAAGGCAACACCACTACCCCCAATACATGGCAGCTTGGCCATTAATGGAAGTAAGCTATATATTAAGAATTTGTTTTTAAGTGAGCTCTCATCCTCCAGAGATTGAGCCGCCTGGAAGTTCCGATCTGACCCAGCAGCTGGAGACCCACTAAGACTGGCTGATTATTCAACCGCGAGGTGGGTGAAGCCCTTAATAACATGCAAGATCAGTTCATCTTCCCATGGTGCTTGTAGCATTTGTTTGCATCCAGATGTTGCAACTTTCGGATGCTCATTCCTGGCGCTAACATGCTTTTCATTTTATCTGATGTTCTTTCAGTTGGAGCAGCTGCTGTGGAGGATGCCTTGAGCCTGTGCTCAGCTCTGCATCCCTCAAAGTTCTGTGGGCTGGAAAGGTAGGTTTCCGGCCCAGTGGCCATTTTAGAATCGTTATGCTTGCCAGGCCAGCTTGTTATCATGCTTACCAGACCAATTATAGTGTTTGTGCTATACTGTACTGAAAAATAAATTAATTTTGAGTCATGCATTTATACTGTGCTGTCACATAGACGGGGTGTGATTTCACCAGTATTTTACTCAGTATGTAAGATGACACTCATCCGAAACATGCTGATGAACTGCAAACTTCCACAGCCCACATGTTCCCAAGTATTTAATTTTGCTCTTCTTTTAGCTCATGGTGGTGCTTTACCTTAGTGCTTGAGCTGGCTGTCAGGGGCCACAGGCTCTGTGGGGCTTCTTCGTGAGGCAAATGTGGTCTGGTGAAGGTTGGGCAGTAACTGAGTAAGTTCTTCTCTCACAGCTTCAGCCATTCGGAATTGCCAGTCCTTACCCTCAACAGTCACATTTAATTGGGCTGGGTAGCTCATGCTGAACTTAATGCCAGCAGTAAACAAGGTGTTTTTGATATTCCTATAGGTAGCTTGCTTCTGCCTCTTTTGGGGACTAAGGTTGCAAAAGATCAACAGTTTTTTCCCCTCCCACTCCATCAACTGCATTTCTCTCTGACTTGGGACTGAATGTGAACCTTGTCCAGAAAATGAAGCAATTTGAAATTATTGGTCTGGGTCATTCTCCATCCTTTGGCAGTGGCCTGAGGGCTTAGTAAGCATGTTCATTTATGTAGGAAGGGCCATTTGAACACAGACCTGCCAATTACTCACAGAGGCATTTTATAAATGCCAGTGTCTTCCCTTCAATTTTTTAGCAGACCTAGGAGGACCAGGTTATTCCAGCACCTCAGGCCCTCTTGGTCCTCAATCTGTTCATCCAGTCTACTAACTTTCCTTCTGAGAACTACAATTTCTCTCCCTTCCCACTCAGCTCGATCTTCTATCAAGTTCACCTGATTCATATCATCACTGACTCTCATGGTTAGAGCTTCCAGAGCTAGTTTCAGGCTTTTAAAGTTCCCAGATAAGTTCATCAGTGCCGTGTTGATGAATGAGAACTCACTCATCTATTTTTCCAATGTCAGGCCAGCCACAGGAGGTGGAAGCGAGGGATCTCTTGGTGACCTGAGCACTTGCTGTGATTGGCGTACAGCAAAGATTTTTGTCCATCTCTCCTTTCATGTTGTTCAGAATCCTACAGGATTATATTGATCAGCTCACAAGGTTGCCAGGAATTTGAGTCTTGCATTAGTTGTTCAGGATTACCAATTTTTTATTAGTAAGGAGTTCTAAAAGGCTTGTCTACTGGCGCTCTCCCTCCTGCTATCTCTTTGAGAGTATCACATGACTCCTCTTTTCCATATTCTTGAATTACCTCCCCTGTGGCTGTTCCTCTGTGCCCATTTATAGGTACACTGATGATAAGAACTTTTATGCATCTAGCTCCTCTTCCCATAACCTAACTTCCCAGCTATAGATGGATTTTGATAACGTTTAGCACTCGCTCTGGGCTAATCAATGGTCCCTCAGTACAAACAAAAACAGTTTCCATGACTTTTGCCACCAAACAGAGGCTTACCAGACTCACCTACTTCCCTTTATTCTACCCCCTTGGTGGTGCTACAATTGAGGATATATCCTCCTTTAAGTAGCTTGGGATCTGGCTAGACCAACATCTTGATTTCTCAGTGCATATTGATGCCATACACCATGAGACTGTGGGGAGAGCCAGTGGGATACTAGGGTGCATATGGTGGGGTATTACCAACAGAAAGAGGGAAGTGGTAATTCTGCTGTATAGATCATTGGTAAGACCTCACCTAGAGTATTGTGTCCAGTTCTGGAGACCAAATCTCCGGAAGGACATAGAAAAAGTAGAGGCAGTCCAGAGGAGGGCAACTAAAATGGTGCAGGGTCTGCACCAAAGACCCTATGAGGAGAGACTATAGGACCTCAACATGTACACCCTGGAGGAAAGGAGGGAAAGGGGGGCTATGATAGAGACTTTCAAATACCTCACGGGTATAAATTAGGTACAAGAGGGAAGCATTTTTTCAGAAAACAATACACAAGAACAAGGAGGCATGAAGCTGGAGGGGAGTAGACTCAGGGGAAACGTGAGGAAGTACTTCTTCACAGAAAGGGTGGTGGATGCTTGGAACAGCCTCCCAGCAGAGGTGGTGGGGTCTAAAACTGTAACAGGATTCAAAAATGTATGGGATAGGCATAAGGGAACCTTAGTGGTTTGGGAAGGGAGGGCAAAGCCAGAGATTATAGTAGGTAGAGAAAATGGGCAGACTAGGTCGGCCAAGCAGTCCTCATCTGCTGCCAAATTTTATGTTTCTATGAACTCCACCTCAAGCTTGGTGCACTGCAGTGGAATAAAGTGAGTATACTGCTCCCTGCCCACAAAGAGATTGTTTTAAAGATGATTCTCCCTATGTTTTGGCTATGGTGGCATAGTTTGCAGTGGAGTGCCACAACCCTCCCTTGTCAGACTGGACTCCTTCTTTCACTCTTTTTTTGTTTAATTTTGCCCTAGATTGTTTCCCTTGTGCCCACCACTGCTCACTCTCCTCTGCCCATCACTCCCCCTCTTGATGCTAAGCAATTTTCCCACTGTGCCTCATTTATATCCAAATTCTGGTTTGGGTCCCTTCCCTTCTACCCTAACTCCCTATATCCTCTCCCCCTCCTTCCTCTTACCCTCTCCACAGCAATATTTCCAATTCTCTTTCTATTCCATCTAGGAAATCTACTGTTGGCAAGCTGCCTTGTATCACTTTCCTAAACTCTGGTCTACTTTTCCCCTGTCAATCCACTCTGCCTCTTCCACTTTCTCCCTCAAGTCTCCTCTTTGTGGCTTTTCTACTCCCACCTGCAACTGCCCATAACCCTCTACCTCTTAACTTCCTCCTCCCCACACTCACATTGTCCTGGCCATTTGCTCCCTTCCCCCCCCACTACATTTATATGAGTAATGTTCCCCTGCCTCTAAAATCTCAGTTTATATCTACAGCATTTATCTGTTGCACTGATTTGCCTTACATTGTTACAATTTATGATTATGTTGCTCTTTTTTGTCCTTTTTTTTTAATTTAGCTTTTTCTCTCTGCAGGTCAGCTCTGATAGGCTGTCAGCCCTGTCCCTGCCATCTGCACTCGGCATTCACTCCTCTCCCCCAAATTACCACCCCTGAGACTTCCCCATGGATTACCCTCCGTGGCAGGGCTGGGAAGAGGAGGACCATCCTCCCCCCCACCCGGAGACTCACATCCAGAATTGGGGGCAGTAATCAGGAGGTGATGTGGGAGCAGGCAGGCAGGGTTTCACAAAGCCGGCACCTTCTCTTTTCCGGTTTTGTCCCCTGTCCCCTAGCCATGGCGTCATGTAAGTGTGCATGTGGGGATGCATGCACTCACAATTGAAACCGCAGCCCCTCCCTTCTATAGTGCTCAACTCCGGCGCTGCCACCCAGCCTCCACCAGGTGGCACCCAAGGAGTGAAACAGCATCCCCCCCATCTCTGGGAGAGGAGAGCAGTCACCAGACACTTGATCCTCTCCCCCAGGCCAACCCTTGGCATCCCAAGCTCATTTCATGAACTCAGGTCACCGGTGTGGAAAAGGTAAAGTGTATAGTGCCTCGACCCTCTACACCACCAGGTCGGCCACGATTATGCTCCTTTGATATTCTATATCACTGTATACATCTTCTATTATGTAATGCTGTTAATACTATTTATCTTTTTCTCCTATTGAACTATTTCCCTTACCCCTCACCCCCTGGAAGCAACTGAAAACAAGTCATTATCAGCTCAGTATCTCTTTGATGGTGAAATGTTTGAAATAAATAAATAACTAAATAAATCAATAAAAATAAATACAAGCTGTGAGTACAATTATTGTGTCAGAGGAGCACAGAACACCGCACGTCCAGGTGGAAGTTAGCATTGGCCACTAATGTTGGGCCCCAGTCTGTTCTCGGTGGCAGTGGATGCTGGATGAATAACATCATTTTACATTCATAAATGTAAAGGAGGGGAGCTTCAGTAATTCTCCTATCCATTGTTACAGTCATGAAGACCATTTCTATATAACCAACTTTTTTCTTTAGGGCAGGAGAGGGCTTCCTGGATACTCCCCCAGCCCGGATCAGTATCTTGTAATGTTCTTCAAAGCGGGTGCATTTCTAGTTCAATTCAACTGGTTGTCGGTTTTTGCCTGAGTGTGTTCTACAGCCAGTTGTACACCCTCTTTTATTTACTGGACACCTGTCTCAGTGCTATTTGTCTGACAGAATGTTCCCTGATGAGGTAGGTGTATAAACTGACTAGCTTCAGCATTAATACTACCTGCTGCTCTGAATGAGAGGTTTTATACATACGTGCTGCTTGCATTTGGGACTGGATCAGTATACTGTATATTCCTAAAATGGGATCTAGGTCTAGGGCTTAACCATAAAGGCGGCCAGGATACATGTGAATCAAGTGTATTCTGTCAATGGCACTTTGTGCATTAATGCTTGTTAGCACTGGATGGCATCCTCAACTTCCATACATGTCTAATATGGAGCCATTTAGAAAGGGAGAAAGCAAGCCAATCTGATGCCTGTACCAATGTACTATCAAATCACCCTTTTCTTCAGATTGTCCAACCCTCGTCAACTTTGCATGTGTATTTACATCACACAAGTGCAACCAAAGACTCAGAGGGTGGGATACTCTGAGAGTGTGTAAGAGCCAGGCACCCCCTGCATCTAGGGGTATATGGTGACATCTCACAACCAGAAAAGCACCCTCCTCACGCCATGAAAACTCATATCTCTCTTTTACTTTGCCACCTCAGGTCAGAGTGAAGGGGAGCAAAGGCAACCAGTGCACCTTTTAGGGTGCCACAAACAAAAGACAACTCAACAAACAGAGATCCACTCTAGGAGCTGTGATCAAGCAGGATGTATTTTTTGCGCTGTTCATGGTGTTAAGATTTTAAGGGCATTAGCTTTGCTATTCAATTTCTTCTATGTTGTCACTACTTTTCCACAAGACATTACCCTTCCCTCACTTTGGAAGGCTGAGATTTCCTATGTACAATACACTTCACTGTACCCACACTCTGCAGTAGACCATCTGCCTGCAATCTACTCTGCTGGAGAAGCATCTCCCTACCTGCAAGACTAAATGTTTTACTGCTGCTGAACGAACTGCCTTTCTCAGCCAGGTTTGCTTTTTTAAGTGAATTCTCTGCTACTGCTGCCATTTATTGACTGTGTTCCCTTTTACAACGGGACTTCTGTGGCTAATTGGGTGTGTGCCTGAAGTCATTCGTGTTTGACATGGGGCTCAGTGGCAAGCCAATACTCTAATGAGTTTGCCTCAGTGGGAGGAGATACAGACCTTAAATCTCCACTCTCACTGCACAGTGGAGTATCCCTCCCCCAGCAATAACACCTGCCAATTCTCTCTGCTAGAGAAGCATCCTCCTACCTGCAAGACTGCAGTTTCTATTGCTGCCGAACGAACAGCCTTTCTTGGCCAGGTTTGCTTTTTTAAGCTAATTCTCTCCTGCTGCTGCTGCTGTGCTGTCATTTATTGACTGAGTTCCCCTTTACAACGGGACTTCTGTGGCTAATTGGGTGTGTGCCTGGGGTCACTCATGTTTGGCAAGGGGCTCAGCGGTGAGCCAATACTCTAATGAGTTTGCCTCAGTGTGAGGAGTTACAGTTCTTAAATCTCTGCGCTCACTACACAGCGCGAGCACTGGGCACAAGTGTGAGTGGAGTGCCACTTGGTTGAAATCATTTCAACCTTAGACTGTTTACCCTAGGTTACATTATCATAGTTTATTGATCAGGACCAATTCACAACTGAAGTTAAGACTGTTATTTTATTTTGTTAAGATGCACTCAAAAACTTTAAATCTTGGTTTTAGATTTGTAACCAGTATGGTTTCAGTTCTTAGTTGGATAATTGTACATTTTAAGATAAGTTTCCATTGTAAATTTACATAACAACTTTTTTTATTTGGCTGGAAATTTTTAAACATGTTTCTTTATTTTTTAATTTTGAGCTGCTGAACTTGCAACAAGTGTACTGAACCTCTACTCAATGAGTACAGGTTAGACCCCCCACCTGGGTTTAAAACTGGTCAGGATTATTTGAGCCCCTATCTAGTGTTAATTAGTAAATGGGATAAGTCTATCATTTTTCAGTCTAAAGTTCAATATTTTTGTGTTTTTCATTTTCACTTGCATAGTTATTTCTTAGCCAGGAAATGTTGTTTTTCCAGGGTTGTTGTTAGTAATAAACATAAATTGAGGTCCTATTATAAATTTAATTTCAGGAGATTGATAATACTCCTGCTATTACTTTCAGGTTCAGTCCACCCCCACCCTGGACCAGACTTAGTCCATTCTCTTCCTATTCCTACTACTCTCTCTGACCTGCAAATCACCAAAATGTGACTCTAAAACAAGTTAATCCCATTTTTAGTATAATTCATTTGAATATCCAGTCTTCAGGCCAAATGGTCTCTTCCTGAGGCCTCGGTTTTTCAGCATGATTTTAATATAATTACTCTATCAGAAACATGGCTAACCAGTAAGATTCATAATGAAAACGTTTCCCTACCCAGTTATAATATTACCAGAAAAGATAGAAAAGAGAAAAGGGAAGGGAAAACATTAATATATACAAAACTGAAACTCAAATGTATCATATTAGATTTTCCATCTAGCAATTCCAAATGTGACCTAGTTTCAGTTAATGTGACTTTTGGCCAGAATAAACACCTTGTAGTTAGTTATATTTACATTCCACCAGGACATATTAAGGAGGGATTATGTTTCATAACTAGATTTAAAAACACTTGCATTATTACTAAAGAATGGATATTACTGGGTGATTTTAATTGTAATTTGGAATCAGGGACAAACCTTGCAATTAAGGAGACATTGCTACAATTAGGATTTTTTCAGATTATCAATGAAACAACAAGATTTAATCATAAAACAGGGGTAGGGTATGTTGGATTTGACTGTCATTTCACAACCTGATAATATTACTTCATCACATGTTACCAGATGCAATTAGTGATCATTGCCCTATGCAGTATAATTGGTCTACCAAAGTACAAAAACATCCTCCGATCTTTATTGGGACCAGGAACTTTAAAAACTCAACACCAGCCCTAGTTAATGCTGAATGTAGCAAAATTGATTGGTCAGTCCTCAAAACTATCAAAAATGTAGATGATTATATTAATTCATTTTCTCAATTAATCAATTCCAGTCTTGATAGACTAGCTCCAATAAAACGTATGTGCATTAGGGCTAATAACAAAAAAGTGGGTCAACCGGGATTCATTAAATTTGATGAGACTTTGTGATAGAGCTTGGAAAGATTATGAAAATAACAGGGATAATTCTAACTTGATAAAATATAAGCAACTAAGGAATCTCTGTAAATCTGAGGTTCGTAAATCTAAAAAAAATTTACTTTCTCTCAGAACAAGCAAGAAATTTCAATAATCCAAAAAAGACCTGGCAACTCCTTAATGATCTGATGGGCAAGGGACATAAAGAAACTGAGTCTGTCATTAAAGATGGTGATATTAAAGAACCCATTCTTCTGGCTGAACTATTTAATGATTTTTTCAGTGATCTTGAAAGATATCAGGGTAATAATAGTTTAATCACATCCTCAATGGATGCTTCTGTACCCAGTGATGACCCCAAATTTTGTTTTAAAGTACTAACCCCTGCTATTGTTAAGGATTATGTGCTTAAGAATGACCCTAAACCTAAATCTGGTTGTGATGACCCTGATTCCAGATTTCTTAAATTGGGTATTGATGCTTTGGCCCTTCCAATCTCAGATTTGTTCAGTCTTTCACTTTGTTCAAGTGAATTCCCAAAGGTCTGGAAAATGGCCATTATAAAATCAGTTTTCAAGAGTGGTGCTAGGGATTGTTTGTCTAATTATAGACCAATTTCCCTTCTACCAACACTATCTAAAATATTGGAGAGAATAGTTCTCGATCAATCTATGGAATTCGTGGGTAAATATGATCTACTTTCCAAATTTCAGCATGGGTTTAAGCCCAAACATTGTACAGAGCCGGCCTTGGTGGCGTTCACCGGCTGCATACAGGGTTCCCTGGACAGAGGGGACTTTGTTGCAGCTGTTTTTGTGGACAAGGCCTTCGATCTTGTTAGTCATGATCTGGTTTGTTCCATTCTTTATGAGGTTAACTTTTCCCCTGAGGTCGCTGATTGTTTTTTTAATTAACTCACCACTAGGACCCACAAAACAGTTATTAATGGGCTCCTATCTCACCCTAGAGAAACCAAGTGTGGAGTCCCACAAGGCTCCATACTTGGTCATTTAATCTTTTCTGTTTATAGGAATTCTGCCCCTCCACCCAATTTGTCAAAGGTCTCAAATTATTTTATTTGCTGATGATGCTGTTATTTTCCATTCTAATAGTGACCCAATGAAAGCATTTAATGTCATTCAGAATGACTTTTTGTTATTTCATAAGTGGCTAGTTTCTAAACAAATGTTGCTAAATGTTAAAAAAAGTACATGTTTTTTCTGTTTCTAAGTAAGAATGTGTTCTCCCCAATGACAGATCTGAATGGAGATTTGATAGAGAAAGTTGATCATTTTAAATATCTCAAGGTTATTCTTTATACCAGATTAACCTTTGAAACACATCTTCTTACAATAATAAAAAACATTCACCAAAGACTGGGGGGTTTGTATAGAATTAAACAGTTTCTCACCCCATCGTCTAGGTTACAACTCACACATGGCTTTCTATAGGGGGTTCTGGATTATGGTATTCTTATACACTCCTCTACTACTGAAAATTTTATTTCAAAAATTAAAGTTATGTAACCACTGGACCACTGCCTTTTTGCATATGACAGGTGGCATGCTGTTGAAGCTGACAGCAGTACCTGGTGGGGACTGGGTTCGGGGAGGATGAGGTTATTCGGCACAGGGGGCCTAGGTTTGGCTACTCTGCACAGGGGCACCCAAGTAAATCCGAACACAGGAAGCAATAACTGTAATGTCCAGAACCAGGAATGGGATTCTAAAGTGTGGCTTTATTCACATCCAAACTGAACAAACAAAAGCATAGACGGACCCCCACGGGGCTACATTCTTGGTAATGCAGATTAGAGACAACAGAACACTTCTTCACATTTCAGCCCTCAGGCTCTGAACCCACCAGGCACACAGCCCGGACTTGCATGCAGCTTTGGGTACACAGCCCGACTTGTACACTACTTGGGTTTTCCCCACGGGCCTGGCTCCCCCACCGGCCACTTGATCTGTGGTCCATTTTGGGAAATGAACAAGTTTTCTAATTGGTGGCTCCCCAAACCACCTTAGAGCCTTCGACTCCTAGAGGGAATTTTCCTTCCAATCCCACATCTGGGTACTTCCCTCATCACTGGCCAAGTGCATGAGGCAAAGTAGAAATGCACAGAGCAAATCCGTAGAGGTGGACCTGGTTACTAAAGATGGTGGTCTCCCACCTCCAGCTCCCACAATCCATACCCGGCCATTTCTCTGGAAACTAAACAGCTCTTTTCTGAAAGCTTGGCAATGTAGATTACTGGGTAGACGTATGTCACATCTCCTCTACATGTCCTGACTTCCCATAAGTGCTGGACTTGAACATACTTTTACTTTTTGGCTAAGCCTATTAATCTAGGCCTCCCACTATTTCAGTAGTCCAATCCCCACTATCACACAAGTCCCAGGGTGAAAAACATGGGCCCTTTAGAAAGAGCAGAAACTCACCCTCCGGTTGCAGGTGCCCCACAGGCGAATCACGAACTCTTCTTGTTTTCCAAAACTCTTGGACCAAATAAGGCAGCTTCTCCACTAGCAGAAAACCAGGGGGTTGCCCCTGGAACATGCAGGAAAACCTTCCTGCCCCATCCCCTGAGGGATGGGGCACTGAGACCCGAAACAGCGGTCTCCACTATTTTAAAACTAGCTTTTGTGTCTCTCTTTTAGGTGGAAACACACACCTTTGTGATGGGCCACTCGAGATGAAGATGAGCAACCCAGGGTCCAAATTAAAATGCGGATAGGAAAACTGCTATCCGGACAAGGAGAGGCAGGAGTCGACTTAGTATTTTCGATGCCCTCAGGCTGGGCGTTTTATTTGGTACCAAGGGGTAGACAGACACAGTCACAAGAAGGAGGAAGGGGGGGTTGCCCGATAAACAATAGGGCAAATTATAACAGGGCTATACTGAAACACTTTTGATCTACCACTTTTATGGTTACCTCTACAAGCATAAACTTCAGGCCTACTGCCACTCTTATTCTAATACTAGTTTATACTGTACTCTATACTCTAAACAAGAATCCAGTCTTATTATGATACTAGTTTATACTGTATTCTATACTCTAAACAAGAATCCAGTCTTAGGCTACTCAGCACTACATTAGGGTGATCAGCATCATACATCTACAAAAGAGTCCAGAATTTTACAAAGGTCCAGAGATCCGGCATCTTCGTGTACACCGTCGTTCTTCATTGGTAACTACAAGGGAAATAAAACAGAACTGTAGAACCCTAATCTCAATTCCCAGCAAGGACCTAGATAAGGCCACTGGGGTGGTGAGAGGTTTGGTAAACAGACCATATATCTTCGGCAAAAGCCCACTCTCTCTCGAGGCTGCCGTAATGTAGAACCAAAGCAACTGGTTCCTGAAATAACACACACTGAAGCAAGAGGTTCCTCGGCCAAAACCCACTTCTAGGGTTGCCAAGGATGAAGAAAGACCAAAATCTGCGTGACGATGAATCCAATGGAGGACTACCACGATCCGACCGATGCTGCAGCACTCCAAGGGCCAGCTGGACTCGGAAGGAAATCTGATAGGACCAGGAACCATAAGAATCTGAAGAGATGATGGTTGAATCTGCAATCCTCAGGTCAGGAACTAACACAAAACAAAGAAACGGCGGACCCGTCCCGGACTGGGCTTCGACGGACTCGACTTTCGGCGAATGACCAGGTGGGGGGGGGGTGCAGAACAGGTTCTCAAAGATGAGCTCTCTCTCTCTTCTGTAGAGGCGACCAACTGGGACATCTGGAACAGGAACCATGCGGACGACACTGGCATGGCTGTCGTGATGCGTTGTCACGGACGTTTTCAAGCTGTGAAACAAGAAAACGGGCGGGTATGACTGGTACGACTGACGCATTGACTCCGACTTTGGAGGACGACACAAACAGACGGGATGAGTTGATGGATGATCTTCCTGAAGTGAAGAATGCTGGAAGGATGTCTTCTTCTGAGTAGAGACTGATTCTGAGCACGTGGTGTAACAGACCACACTAGGAGACTGCATTGTGGTAGAAGATTGAGACTGTCTTCGTACAGTAGTAAACATATAACTGAAGAATGCCCAAAAAACTGTGGAATAGTACAATAATTTGCCGGGGAGGGCAAATTATAACTTCAGGGGTAATTGTTACTGATAAGGGCCAATGTCCAGGTGCTTAGAGCAATAGTTCAGGTACTTGGACCAATAGTTCAGGTACTTCAGACAATAGTTCAGGTACTTAGGGCAATAGTTCAGGTACCTCGGACAATAGTTCAGGTACTTAGGACAATAGTTCAGGTACTTTGGACAATAGTTCAGGTACTTAGGGCAATAGTTCAGGTACTTAGGACAATAGTTCACATACTTAGGGCAATAGTTCAGGTACTTAGGGCAATAGTTCAGGTACCTCGGACAATAGTTCAGCACAAGCAGTACAGTAATCACAGTAATTTCACAGTATAGGCAAATAGAACACTCTCAAATGAACCCCTGTTTCTATAGGTAGGGTATTCTGGGATAGGATCCCTTACTGCATGTTGTGGCCGGGGCCTCCCTTTAGTACCACTAGGCTGGATTGCCCTATTCTGCTAGGCCGGGGCCTCCTTTGGACCAGGCTTTACCTCGGCCTAATGCCCTACTCTTTACTCGGCCTGAAGTCTTCACGTTAGCTTGAGCCTGCCCTATTCCGCCAGGCTGGGGCCTCCCTTAGTACCACTAGGCTGGCTTGCCCTATTCCGATAGGCCGGGGCCTCCCTGTAGTACCACTAGGCTGGCTTGCCCTATTCTGCTAGGCTGGGGCCTCCCCTTAGACCAGGCTTTACCTCGGGCCTAATGCCCTACCCTTACCTCGGGCCTGAAGCCCTACGTTAGCTTGAGCCTGCCCTATTCCGCCTGGGCTGGGGCCTCCTTTAGTGCCACTAGGCTGGCTTGCCCTGATTCCGCTAGGCCGGGGCCTCCCGTAGTACCACTAGGCTGACTTGCCCTATTCCGCTAGGCCGGGCCTCCTTTAGTACCACTAGGCTGGCTTGCCCTATTCCACCAGGCCGGGGCCTCCCTTTAGTACCACTAGGCTGGCTTGCCCTATTCCACTAGGCCGGGGCCTCCCTTTAGACCAGGCTTTACCTCGGGCCTAATGCCCTACCTTTACCTCAGGCCTGAAGCCCTACGTTAGCTTGGGCCTGGTGCCCTACTTTATACTGGGCTTGGTGCCCCTCGAAATACTGGGCCTGGTGCCCCAATTTACAATGGGCCTGGTGCCCCTCGAAATACTGGGCCTGGTGCCCCATGTTGCATTGGGCCTGGTGCCCCACTTTATACTGGGCCTGATGCTCCTCATTGCTTTGGGCCTAGTGCCCCACCTAAATCTGGGCCTGGTGCCCCTCTTTATACTGGGCCTGATGCCCTACTTTACTTCTGAGCCTGACTTGCCCTTTTAAATACTCAGAGTGACAGGGCCCCTTTAAATCTGCAGGCTCCCTGAACCTGCTGTCATTTAGTCCCGACTCTCCACCCCAAATGCCGCCCCTAATTAATATTCATTAGGTCACTAAGCTGGGCTTGCTTTTCGGCCCCTCCCGTGGGCGTCGCTAACCCCACCTCCCTAATTAATATTAATTTCATGGGTCCTAGTGACCCGATGCTCCCCGCGACGCTCAGCCGCCTTTTCTAAGTGCCTACTGCGCTTTTAAAACACAAGGCAGTCTCTTTTAAAACACAGGCGGTCAGCACTCTTCTTGTGCTGCCGCCGACTCACTACTCCGCGGTCTTCTGAAGCTGCTGTCGCTGGGAGGTGGGAGGGATGCTGGCAGTGGGAGGAAAACTGGACAGGCAGCTGGGGGGCAACTCGGGGGCCTTCGGGCCGACAGGATCATGGCCGTGATCACTGACTGGCAGGAGCTGCCCGATGGGGGCCGAAATAAACTGTTAAAACACTGGAGGGCAAAATAAATAAGCGAAGGGCTTAAAGCCATAAAAGCAGCACGACTCCAGGACTCGTTTTTCATCTTCGTGGTGCCCGATGGCACCACCGACCACGGACTACTGCAGCAGAGGAAGTCTTCGGGCAGGGGAGGCAGCACAGGACCACAGCAAGTCCAGAGGGACGGCTCCAAACCAAGGTAAGCCCTAAACTGTCCCCCTGACTTCTGGGTCCTGGCCTCTCAACCTCTGCCCAGGATCAACTGTTTCCAACTGTTTCACTATAGAATGATTGTTTAAACTTGAACCTCCCCAGGGTTCTAGATCTGCTGGACTGGAATGCTGTGCATGAGCCACCTAGCACAGCATTCCATCCAGGCTATTATGACATAACTTGCTTGTAAATTCTAACTTTTTTACAAAGCTGTAAGTGCACAAGGCACTTTTCTATTATTTACAGTATTTTCCCTGTAATGGCCAACTTTGGGGCATTACACCTTTTTCCTAAATGTAGCCCTATGTCAGGGCTGAGGCTCCAAGAGCCTAACACAGAGCTGCTGTGCTTTTCTCTCAGCAAGCTCCAAACTCCAACTGACCTACAGACTACTGTTCAAACCTCCCAACATTCTACTCCAACTCCCTGCTGCAGATTCTATTGTGGCTCATGCAACTGTGATAGTTCTATGGTGATGTCATCCCTCAGTCTCAGCTGAGACTGACAACAGAGTGAGACAGTGTGAAACCCATTTAACTGGAGTTTCACAAGCTGCCTTTCCTGCCTACCACTAGGTCTTACTGGGATTCTAGTAACCCCGGGTAACAAGGGGGTTACAGTTACATATAATAATATTCTTAGATTTGTTACAGGTCTCTCTTTTATGACCCACAGTTGTGATTTATTAAAAATGGCTAATCTCCCCTCTCCGGAAAATAGAATAAAGATTAAACTTTGTATTTTGTTCTTTAAAGGTCTTCTCCCTACCTTTCTATCCTCCATGTTCTCTAGAGTCACCAACTCCTTAGGAACTAGGTCCCAAGACAAATTTCAGTTTATGATCCCAAGGGTAAAAAAAAATTATGGCCAGAAATCATTCCCATTCAGAGCCATTTTATTTTTTAATTCTATTCCCACATCAATCAGTGCTTGTTTTTCACTCACCATTTTCAAAACAAGACTAAAAATATGGTTGGAAAGCTTGGCCTCCTGTTCATGCAGCACTTCTAGGAACTAGCAAATATGAGTGTTCTTATTCTGTAACTGTTCTGTATTGTGTATATTGTATTGGTTAATGTTTGTATTAGCTTCATGTACTACTTGCCACTTGTAAAAATAGGCAGTCTCTCAGTAATGTAGAGAACCCTTATACCAAGTCTATGAAAGTTTCTGGGGCAGCAGCACAATCTGATGGCTGCGATCAACTATAGAGATTGTGCTACCTGAGAATACTGAGGTAATGAGGTACCCAATGTACAGTAAAACAGAAAATGAATTTAAACAGAGTACCTTACTGGTAGAACCCAATCAGTTAAGATCTCGGACATCATTTCCCCTTCTCCCTCCTGATTAGTCCTGGTGTCCCTCTGGGCTCAGTGCTAGACCCCTATTATTCTCCATCTTCCTAAATGACCTTCCATCTATCTACTCCCCCTCTCCGCCATACACATGTACGCCAATGATACGATCCTGTATGCATCTGACTCATGCCCAGCTGAGGTTACATCCAGCTTACAGCAAGACTTCGACAAGGTTCAGCTATGGTTTGCTAACCATCAATTATTTCTCAACTCCAAGAAGACTGTCTCCATGACCTTTGGCACAAGGCAGAGACTGTCTAGGCTTCCCTCCCTGCCCACTTTACACACCCTCAATGGGACTTTACTGGAGGACACATCCTCCTTCAGATACCTTGGTGCTTGGCTAGACCAACACCTCAACTTCTCTGGACAGAAAGAAATTACACCCCAAGCTTGGTGCCCTGTTCAGGAACTTTAGTTGTATCCCACCTGCGGCTGGGCGTGAACTTGTCCAGAAGATGATCCTCCCCACTTTTGACTACTGTGATATAGTCTATGGTGCTGCTCCTCAGTCCTCCTTGACCAGATTGGACATCCTCTTCAGCTCCTTCTGCCGGTTTGCCCTTGATGCTCCCTCTTGCACCCACCACTGCGATCTTCATCAAGTCCTATCCTTCCCCTCCCTTACAAATAGGTGCCTTTCTCACTGTACTAAATTCACCTCCTAGTACTGGCTGGGAGAACTCCCATCCTACCTCTCCTCCTCATTTATAAACCCCCCCCACACCCTTAGATCTACTGACTCCCGCACACTGGCAGTCCCCTGCTGTTCCACCCTCATTGGTCAGTCTGGCTACCTCACCACCTCCCTAAATTATGGAACCCCCTCAAATTTGTCATTCATCCTCCTTCTGCTCCATCAGCACTGCCCTCTATAATTACCTTTCACCTAACTGTTCCTGCTGTGATCCTCCTTAATTCCTTCCCCTAAACTCCCTACAAATCCTCTTCCCCTTTTGGTACTTGTACCTCACCCCTCCCTGATGCAACTCCACCTCCATCCTCCTCAGATCCTACACTCATTCTCTTTCCCCCTTCTCCCTCTCCTGCTGGCCCTCCCTGCACTCATAATGGGATTCTTAGCATCCTGAAGCTGTCTCATGGACTTGGTCCTAGCCTCTCCTAGTTTAAGATCACACTTCCTCTACCCTCTTTATATTCCTAAAACTATCTCTACCTCTCTGTCCCTCTAGCCCTCTCAGACCCCTTGCAGGGTTCTCTGCATCCTGAAGGGGTCCTTTCTGGGATTAGGCTTTCCTTTCTCTCCCATATTTTACCCACCTCTACTGCCCTCCCCACTTTGCAGGGTTCTCAACATCCTGAAGGGTTTCTTTTGGTTAGGTCCTATTCCTCTCTTAGGTGTTAATCCACACTTCCTCTCTCTCTCCCTGCCCTCTCTAAATTCCTAATGCCATCCCACCTCCCTTTTCACTCTAGCCCCCTCAGTCCTCTTGCAGGGTTCTCTGCATCTTGAAGGGGTCCTTCTGGACTAGGCTTTCCCTTCTTCCTCCTCCATTTCATCTTACCTCCTCACAATTGCGCATGTTTATTTACTTACTTTTTCCCCCTTTTTGAGTTTGTCGTGGCACGAAGGTGCAGGCAAACTCATTACAATAAGGTGCTCTACAGGGGTGTGCCCAATGGAGAGCTCCATTTCTAGGGGCAGGTCAGCAGCAGGCGAGTCAGTCAGCAGGCTGGCAATGACTCACTTTCAGCTGTTCAGGCTGAGTTGGCCAACTTTTCAAAGGACGGAGTCGCATTAATAGTGGCACGGCTTGGTCCTCTGAAGTTGCATTCCTGCATTGCATTCCTGGTTGCGCGTTCACACTGCTGTAGCTTACTGCAGTCTGAATGCGCTGAGCCCAGGCCTTCCACATGCCCCCTTGCAGATAAAAAAAAACAAAAAACGATGGGGGTGCCCAATCCCACTGTTGGCAAGCCCCCTCCCAGTTCATTTGCGAATGAGGAAGCCCTCTCCCCATCAGCATAACATCCCCCCCAATTTGTTGTGTGCAAAGGGGGGTGCCCAATCCCCCGTCAGCTACAGCCCCCCCAAAACAGTCAGGTGCCATGCTGGGAGCCCACCCCAGCATGCCAAATGGCCCCGTAAAAAAGAAAACCTTTCCGCGAGATTTTTATTTTTTTTTTTCAAACCTGTAAAGTAGAAAATAGTCCCTTGTTGAATCCGGTTGCCCCTCCCCCAACCCTCATTCACCCTCTGTGCACCCACCTCCTCACACCCCCCCTCACCCCATACTTACCTCTGGAGCATGGCGCAATGATCTTCAGTGAATCAGGAACACGTCTGCACTTTTCAACGCTGACCGTGAACTGAAGAAATGCCGGTACGCTGTATAATGGCATGAATAGGGTTTTTTTCAACTTTGGTGCATATCTCAGCCATTTTTACAACTTTTGGCACCACATTTTCAACATGGGGTTCTTGGGACCCCACCTCATGAATTCAGTCACTGTCATGTGGTTATTTGGTCCTGAAAGGTGATTTTGCGGTCACTGCTCAGAATCACCTTTTGGGACTGATTAATGAAATGACAGTGCCACTGTTCATGAGGTGGGCTCTCAAAAAGCCTGTGTTGAAAATTTGGTGACAAAATTCCAAAAAATGACTGTGTTACGAGCGCAGTATCATGCAGTTCTTCAACACACACTTGTAATGTCATGAATATGTAATATTTTCACTCCAGATTTTCAACATTGGTATTTTTTTACACCTCCTCATGAAAAGTACAGCTGTAATTTTCAACATCCTGACCAAAATGCACTTTCGCACTTCCGGCACAGAATAGTGCTGTTGCTGTGGGAAATCAGTGTTCAGGACAGATTACAAAAATCACAGTGACACTGTTCATGAGCAGAGGTCTCAAAATACCTATGTTGAAAATTTGGTGACAAAAGTCCATATAATTACTGTTTTCTGAGCATGCGTTGTGCAGTTTCCACACACACACATGTAACTTCATGAATTTGTAGTATTTTCACTCCAGATTTTCAACATTGGCATTTTTTTACACCTCTTTATGAACAGTACAGCTGTCATTTTTCACATCCTGGCCGAAATGTGTTTTTGCACTTCCGGCGCAGAATAGCGCGGTCGCTGTGGGAAATTAGTGTTTGGGACAGATTAAGAAAATCACAGTGACACTGTTCATGAGTGGCAGTCCCAAAATGCCTATGTTGAAAATTTGGTGGCAAAAGTCCATAAAATGACTATTTTATGAGCATGCATTGCCTAGTTTCCACGCACACTCGTAACGTCGAAGATTTGTAATATTTTTACTCAGGAGTTTCAACATTGTCAGTTTTGCATGCCTCCTTATGAACAGTACAGCTGTCATTGTTCACATCCTGCCCAAAATGTGTTTTCGCACATCTGGCACACAACTGCACAGTCGTTTTGGGAAATCAACGGACAGAGTAAGAAAATCATAGTGACAGTGTTCATGAGTAGAGGTCACAAAATGCCTATGTTGAAATTTTGGTGAAATTATTCCACTAAATGACTGTTACGAGCGTGCGTTGTGCAGTTTCCATGTACGCTCGTACGTTCGAACATTTTTAATATTTTCACTCCAGATGTTCAACACTTCCTTCTCTTCACACCTCCCTATGAATGGTACAGCTGTAATTTTTCACATCCTGCATGAAATGTGTTTTTGCACATCTGGTGCAGAATGGCGTGGTCACTGTGAGAAATCAATGTCCGGGACAGATTAACAAAATCACAGTGCCACTGTGCATGAGCAGAGGTCCCAAATGCTTTCATGAGGTGGGGAAGGGGGTCACAAAAGGCCATGTTGAAAATCTGTAGTGCAAATACTAACAAACACCCAGGGCATTAGGGTTTCTAACCATAATGCCCCCTCCAACCCATGGTGGGGCTCTAGTGCCCTTATCTTCTCTGAACCACAGACACATCATCACTCTTCAAAGCCAGATCACGAACTGAGGAAACAGGTATGCACTTCACTGTATTTCAACAGGAATGTGAACTTGGTGGCATAACTTGTTCTTTCTGCTGGGAACTGTAGTCCTGCCAATCAGTGTGTACCAACAGCAATCCCAATGATGAACTCCGGCATTGACAAATGCTTATTCACTCTAGCCCCCTCAGTCCCCTTGCAGGGATCTCAGCATCCTGAAGGGGTCCTTCTGGGTCTAGGCTCTCCCCCTCTCCCCCATTCACCTTACCTCCTCCCATTTGCACTTATTTACTTATTTTATCCCCCAAATTACCATATTGTTTTGCCCACACATGCTTAGATCCACCTGCCCCTCTAGCACTTATTTTACTTTTTTACTCTTCTTTGAATGATTTTTAATCTTTGTCTCTCTCTGCTCCGCATTTCTTCCCTTTTTTCTTATTAGTTATACTCCTCCTCCTTCCATTGCTTACTTTTTCTATGTCTGTCTGTATCTGTCTTGACCCCTCACCCTACCTCCCCTTGCACTCATGATTGTTCTCTCAAATTAACCTTACTGTATGGTACACTGTATGTAACACCTGTCTTATGCAAATGTATGTTAATGTTGACTTATGCAACTTGAATGTATGTATTATTGTTCCATCCTCATTGAACCCCTCCCCCAAAGTCGCACCAAGAGATAAGCAACTTGTTGCTCAGTGTGCGTTCCTGGTGAAACATTTCAATAAATAAATAAAAGTAGAAATAAAGCTTGTGCAGTGATGTAAGAGCATACATCATGTGGCTCTGGTGTTCTGGGTGCTGCTTAGGCTAGGAATAGCACAATTTGATAGATGTGATCAACTATTAGATTGAGCTACCTGGGGGATTTTGAGGTAATGGGCTGGAAGTATAAACTAGAGGTTATAGCAACGAGCTGCAAATGAGCTTGGTACATTCAGCAGACCTAAATTTGATTCCCACTACCTGCACTTGCATACTGTGTGACTCTGGGCAAGTCACTTAACCTTCCCAGTGCTCCCAGGTCATCCCTAAAAATAGTCACTCGTGCATAGTGGGTCTTACCTGGTTACCAAAGAATAAAAAAGGGGGGGGGGTTACCCAATGCACAGTAAAACAGAAAATGAATTAAAACAAAGTAGAAATAAACATTTTACAGTAATGTAAGGCATCTATTAGGGTGCTTCAGTGTTCAGAGTGGTGCTTAGGCCAAGGGTAGCACAATGAGATGGATGCAATCATCTATTAGATTGTGCTGCCTGGGGGTATATTGAGGTAATGGGGTATACAATGTACACGGAAACTGAAAATTAATTAAAACAAAGTAGAAATAAGGCTTTTGCAGTAATTTAAGTGTACCTTTTATCTTGTTCCTGCGTTCTGGGTGCTGCTTAGACAGAGGGTAACACAATCTGACACATGCAATCAGCTAGCAGATTGTGCTGCCTTTAGGGATATTGAGGTGACAGGGTACCCTATGTACAGTGAAACTGACAAAGAAGCAAAACAAAGTAGAAATAAAGCTTCGACTGTAATGTAAGAGCAACTGTTAACGTTGCTCACCGGAGTTCTGGGTGGTGCTTAGACAGGGAAGTTCAATCTGATGGATGCGGTCAGCTATCAGATTGTACTACCTGGGGGGATTTTCAGGCAGTGGGGCACCAAATGTACAGTGAAACAGAAAACAAATTAAAAGAAAGTAAAAATAAACACTTTACAGTAATGTATGGGCACCTGTTAGGTGGCTCTAGTATTCTTGGTGCTGCTTAGGCTGAGGGTAGCGCAAACTGACAGATGCAATCAGCTATCAGATTGTGCTACCTGGGGGGTATATTGAGGTAATGGTGTACCCCATATGCAATAAAACTGACAATCAAATCAAAATAGAAATAAAGCTTTTGCAGTAATGTAAGGGAATGTTATCTTGTTCCAATGCACTGGGTGCTGCTTAGACTGAGGATAGCCCAATCAGACAGTTGTAATCAGCTATCAGACTATTTTACCTAGGAGGATATTGAGGTAACGGGGTACCCAATGCATATCAAAACTGAAAATGAATTAAAACAAATTAGAAGTAAAGTGTTTGCAGTAGTATAAGGGCACCGGTTAGGTTGATCTGGTGTTCAGGATGGTGCTTAGACCAAGAGTAGCATAATCTGACAGATGTAATCAACTATCAGATTGTGTTACTTTGGGAATTTTGAGGTAACAGGGCACCCATGTACAGTAAAACTGAAAATTGATTTAAATGGCTAGAAAAAAAGAGTTTATAGTAATGTTACGGCACCTCTTATGTGGCCCTGTTGTTCTGGATACTGCTTTGACAGAGGGTAGCGCAATTTGACAGATGTGATCAGGTGTCAGACTGTGCTACCTGGGGGGATTCTGAGGTAATGGGGCGCCACCCAAGGTACAGTAACACTGAAAATGAGTCTAAAATAATAGAAATAAAGCTTTTATACTAATGTAAAGGCACCTATAATGTGCCCCAGTTCTGGGTGCAACTTATGGTTAGGTTTAGGATTAGGAGGCAGTATAGTGTAGTGGTTAAGGACACTGAGCTGCAAACCTGCAGACCTGGGTTTGAATCCCATAAACCTTCACTTGCATACTGGGTGACCCTGATCAAGCCACTTAACTTCCTTGTGCTCCCAGGCTGCACCTGGAAACAAGCTCCAGTTTAGAGTGCCTTTCCTAGCTAAACAATTGTCTTTTTCCCTAAGATGAGGGTAGCACATTTGGACAGATGCGATCAGCTGTCAGATTGTGCTGCCTGGGGTTATATCAAGGAAATGGGGTAGGCAGTGTACATGAAAACTGAAAATGAATTAAAGCAAATTAGAAATAAGAGGTGGGATTCACAAAAGAGATCCTCCCAGCGCATCTGAGATACGCCGAAACATCACGGAGATGTGCCCATCTGCCATTCACAAAGGGCTGAGATGCACCAGTGCATCTGGGATGTGCTGGCCCATCTCCAATGCACTGAATACCACCTATAATGGTATGCAGTACAATCGTAGGGAGCGTGCCAAAGCTAATGGGGTGCATCTCTACACAGAACGCACCTTGGAGGCACATCTTCGGAGCAAGTCCGAAGATTTGTCTCCAAAAGTTATGTCTATAAAAAGTAGACCTAAGTGGGTGTCCATCCACAGGCAGGCCGCAGTACTGCAAACAGCAACACGGCAACCGGCCTACTCTGACAGTCCAGTGACCCCCCCCCCACCCAATTCCCCAATGTCAAATAAAATATCCTGTTCACAGCCCTGGTAGTCTGGTGAATCCCCCTCCCTGCTGTATCCCTGGTAATAAAAAAAAAGATTGGCATAATCCCTGGTAGTCTAGTGGACCCCCCCCCACCTGTATCCCTGGTAATTCACAAAAAAGATTTGCATAATCCATGGTAGTCTAGTGGAGCCCCTCTCCCTGCCCATAGCCCCGGTAATAAAAATATTTGACCAATTATCCTTGGTGGTCCAGTGGTACACCCCTCCCTGTCCTGACCCGATCGCATCACCATATGAATTTCCAGAGTCTCCCTGGTGGTCCAGTGGACCCCTCACCCCACACCCACTCAGGCACCCCCACCCCACCCCGCTCCCACATTCCAGCATGTGCTGAATGTCGTCAGCAGCTCAACCCACCCGTAAACTGCCACAGCTGCCCACTGACTGAGCTGTCAGTGGATGACAGCTTCTGTGCCCCTGGAAGCCATTGGTCGACCCTGTCGACCAATGGGCTTGCAGTGTCTGTAAGCCCAAGGGTTAAGAGGGTAGAAATAAAGCTTTTGCAGTAAGGTAACGGCACTCATGATGTGGTCCCAGTGTTCTGGGTGCTGCTTAGGCTGAGGGTAGCACAATCTAATAGATACTATCCGCTATCAGATTGTGCTACCGTGTGGATTTTGTGGTAATGGCATACCTAATGTATAGAAAAACTGAAAATTAGTTTAAAAAGAGTAGAAATAAAGTTTTTATACTAATGTAAGGGCATCTCTTATGTGGTGCTAGTATTCTGGGTGCTGCTTAGGCTGAAGGTTGTGCAATCAGACAGATGCGATCAGTCATCAGATTATCCTACCTGGAGAGATATTGAGTTAATGGGGTACACAATGTACAAGAAAACTGAAAATGAAGTAAAACACATTAGAAATAAAGCAGTTGCAGTAGTGTAAAACACTGGTTAGGTTTCTCTGGTGTTCATAATCGTCCTTAGACCGAGGGTAATGCAATTTGATGGATGCGATCAGCTATGAGATTGTGCTACCATGAGAATTTTGAGGCAATGGGGCACAATAAAACTGAAAGTTATTTTAAAAGAGTAGAAATAAAGCTTTTGCAGTAATGTAATGACTCCTGTTATGTGGCCCGAGTGTTCTGGGTGCTGCATAAGCTGAGGAAGCACAATCCGATAGATGCGATCAGCTATCAGATTGTGCTATGGATTTTGAGGAAATGGGTACCCAATGTACTGTACAACTGAACACTAACTTAAAAGGGTAAAAATAAAGCTTTTATACTAATGTAAGGGCACCTATTCAGTAGCTCTTGTGTTCAGGCTGGTGCTTAGGCTTAGGGAATGCAATCTGACAGATGCAATCAGCTATCAGATTGTGCTACCTGAGGGGGTATACTGAGGTGGCGGGGTACCCAATGTATAGAAAAACTGAAAATGAATAAAAACTTAGTAGAAATAAAGCTTTTACAGTAATGTAAGGGCACCTGTTATGTGACCATACTGTTCTGGGTGCTGCTTAGGCTGAGGGTAATGCAAACTGTAGGATGCAATCAGCTCGGACTGTGCTATCTCAAGGGCTCTGGGAGTACAGAGGTACTCAAATAAGCAGCAAATGTTTTTTTTTTTTTTAGTATGCTTTTTGTTGCGGTCGCCTGAAGCTCAGCCCCTGCTTTTCACCTGACCCCCTCTTCACCACCAGGATCCCCTAATGGTGATACCCCTTGGCTTGCCCCCCAGGGTGGGGTTGCTTGGTCAAGCACAGGAACCCCACAATGCCGGTACAAGGGTGCTGGTAGGGAACACCCACTGGCATTGCCTCCCTGGCTTACCTCCTAGGGTGGGGAATGGGGGCCACACTCCCCTGTCACAGACACCAGTATTAGGTTACCGCGAGATATGGTGGTGGTGATTGGGGCTGGCGGAGCATCATGAAAGGAGACCACAAGGATTTTTTCCCAGAAAAGAGACCAGGGGGGCATGGCGTGCAATGATGTAAGGGGTCTTGTTACGCGCCAATGTCCAGCACATCCCCCACATCAGCTCCAGCACCTGTCACTGCTGGCCCCCGCCTCCACCCAAGGTTAGTCTTACGCCTGGATACACAGACCCTCCCTCCCTCCCTCCCCAGAAGGAGAGATGTCCATAGGACGATTAATCCTTCTTCTCCCTTCCCCCCCAGCTGGCCCTCTGACTCTCGAGTCCATTCCCAAATCTGGGTCATCAGTGTTGCAAGCAGAAATCCAACTGCTGCACCGGTGGGCTGGCTAAAGGCAGCAAATCTTAAAATACATTTACAGAAAAGAGAAATACAACTTATTCATTATTATAACATCACATTTTGTAGTGAATTATTAGCCTTTGTTCTGTATGGATTTCCTTCTCAGTTGAAATGTTGTACCACAGTTCAAAGGCTATGGAATGTCATTGTACCCTTCTGTGGTATTACAACATTCCAATTGATCAGAAATCCTTAGGCCACCTGTTTTTTTTTCTGTAATGCACTGCCATGAGCACAAAGATCTGTTCAAGTTCTGAACTGAAACTACAACTGTGGCCCCTGCTGTGGTGAGCCTGAGAACAAGCACTGGTACCTCAGAACAGATCATCCATCATTCCCACTGCAGGATAAGTGAATGGATATGTTTTTTTTTTTTTTTTTTCAGTTTAACTGACAGTTTCTTTAACCTGCCACTGTTACAGACTTCTTACAGATGGCACTTTCACTACTGCTGTAAGACTGCTGCTTAGATCACTTTTACTTTTAACAAAAAAAAGTAAAACTAAAAAAAAAAAACTATACACTGTTAACAACAGCGGCTGGGCTACCTTTGGCACAACAAGCCTGTGTTGTCCCTCAGGGTTCTGATTATGTCAGACCTCTCAAGCTTCACTCAAAAGGTCTGATAGAGGTAGGGTTGTCAGAACCAACTAAAGTTCTATGTTCTCATTCTGGTCTAGAACTTTGCAAATAGCTCTAGGGTTCTAATCTTTTCTAGAACATAAACTCTTTTGTGCAGTATGTTGATACCCCCGCTAAGATCACTCTTATGGTTATAAGAGTGGTCTTACGAGCATTCTTAGGGTATGGGAACCACAAACCTAGGGGGAAGGGTTCTGATACACAAAGAATGCAAGTGAGACCACTCTTACAACCTTAACAGTGGTCTTGGTGGTGGTATTGACATATTATTGATCGAGCTTGATCAATCATATATTAATTTTTTTTAAAAACCTTACCCTAATGTGCCCATTTCTAGGGCAGCTGCGCATGAGACACTCCTCGCAGGATAAGAATGTCTCACGTGCAGAGGAATGAAGTACTCAGATTGGTCAGGAGAACACCCTCAATCTATAATATGTATAGGGCTGAAGAAAAAGAACAGATTAAGTTACTGAGAGGAAAATAATTAATAACAGTCCTACCCTCTCAGAAGAGTAATATTGTTTCACTGCACATTTAGACAAGAGAAACACATTACAGTGTATAAGGTATGCCTGTTCCACATGGAATTCAGTCAGCCCACAAAGGTGGTTCTGCTGCAGTAATGACGTACCTACTGAAGCAAAATGAAAAGTCATTCAGTAGGTGTGTCACACTGCTGAGAGGCAAAATCAAAGCTGCATGAGCAGCTGAGCCATGTGCCAGTCTGCTCACTGCTCTCTCTCTCTCTCTCTGCAAAAGAGACTTTTTTAACATCATTAATAATAGTTGCGCAGTATTCAGCAGTTCCGCTGAAGCATGCATGAGTTTGGGTGGTGGTAGCAAGCAGGAGTATGTCGATCAGTTGGCGGCAAGTGGGAGCAAATAGTAAGTACCTCTTCTTATTTTTCTCTATAGATAGCATGAGTCACATGAGAATGGAAGACTGAAGTGAGTGTTTTTTTTCCTGATATTGGTTTCCCATACACTATGCAGAAGTGCATATAGGAAACGATGCACAACAAAACCATTTTTCCACCTCAGGGTTTCCATGACAACAGGGACCGACTGAGCTTCGCTCTCAAGGCACCTCAGTCATTATGGAAACCCCTTGGTGGTAACACAGTCCTGTTGTGAATGGTTTCCCCATACACTATTCAGTATATCTTGGTCTTGTCTTCTGGGTTCCATTATTAATCTGATGCATTTGATGAGCTACAAGATTGTGCTACCTGGCAGGCTTTGGGTAGAGTGTAGAAATAAGGCAGTAGGATACAAATAGACTAACAGACAGTACAGATAACACCTAAGAGGCTTGCTACAAGGATATGTGTTGTTTGTTCTGTGTCTGGGTGCTGTTGAGGGTAGGTAGCATAATCTGATAGATCAAAGCAGCTAATACAATTAGAACAATAAGATAGTTGTGCACCTAATTTTCATACAGTTCAACTAAATAAAATGGATATCTTTCTTTCCTAGGTGTAAAAAAAATGTTTAATATTGTCATTTGTAATCGCATTGTAAGAGCATTTTTATGTTTGTGTGCAAGCACAGCACACAAGAAACATATTGATGTAAGTACAGCATTGCAGAGGTGTGGCAGTGTGTGGCCAATGCAGCCCATGCTTTCAGGAGCCTGTCCCTCAGCTACCAATCAACAGAAAAACTGCTGATGATAGCAGTTTCAGAGAGAGCACCAGACTTATAAGAAATGTGCCACTCCAATCAGGGACACACCCCTGATTGCACAGCCAGTTCCCCCCTCCCTTGCAATGAGGAACACAGAGGCAGCCAACAAGACTCTCCGCCCATGCGCATTACAGTGCACAGTAATGCACATGGGTGCAGTTTCCTTTTTGTTGGCTGCTGTCCTGTGCCCTGGCCCTAGTGTGCCTTTCCTGGTGAAACATTTAATTATTTAAATTGGCAGCACCTGTCGATGGCCACACACTCCCAGGGAAAGCCGACATCGGGGTGCCCAATCCCGTGTCATCATATCCCCCCCATTAAGTGACACACTGGGAGCCCACCCAAGTGTGCTGAAATATGGTGGCTCCTGCCGCCTGCCAAACAATCCCCATAAGTTGACATGGGGTGCCCAATCCCCATGTCGGCATCCCCCCCTTAGTGTGTCTTTCCTGGTTAAACAATTTCCCCTTTCTTTTCTGACACTGGGATGCTCACTCCTGGTGTCGGATGCATGCCTCCCTCAGCCCGTCAACACCCCTTGCCAACATCAGGGTACCCAATCCACGCGTTAGCTTCCCCCCTCTTCACCACTATTGTGGCACACTGGGAGGCCACCCCAGTGTGCCAAGTCTTTTTTTTTATCCTGTAAATTAAGAAAACCATCCCTTGCTGTTTTTTTTAAACCTGAAAAAGGAAAAAAATAAACGGTCCCTTGTTATCTTCCTGGGCCCCTCCCCATCCCCACCCTACCTCTGTGCACTTCTGCATCCCCTCATCCGATACTTACCTCTGGAGGTCCGTGCTGCAATCATCTGTGAGTGGGAACACGTCTGAACTCTTCAAAAGCCGACCACAAAATGAAGAAAATCACAGTAAGCTTTATAATGGCATCAATGGGGGGTTTCAACGTAGGCTGATATCTCAGCCATTTTTTGGAGTTTTGGCTCCAAATTTTCAACATGGGGTTCTTGGGACCCCACCTCATGAACGCTTGAATTGTCATTTTGTTTCTCTGTCCTGAAAGGTGATTTCACGGTCTCTGTGTGGAATCACCTTTTGGGACAGATGAATGAAATAACAGTGTCACTGTTCATGAGATCGGGTCCCAAAAAGACCATGTTGCAAATCTGGTGAAAAAACTTCAAAAAGTGACTGCGTTACGAGCGTGCATCGTGCCGTTTTTATGTATGCTCCTAACTTTGCCAATTTTCAATATTTTCACTCCAAATTTTCAATATTGCCATTTTTTCACACTTCCTTATGAACAGTACAGCTGTCATTTTTTGCATCCTGCCCAAAATGAGTTTTCGTACCTGTGGCACAGAATGGTGCAGTCACTGTGTGAAATCAACTTTTGGGACAGATTAACAAAATCACAGTGCCACTGTTCATGAGGGTACATCCCAAAAAGGCCGTGTTGAAAAACTGGTAAAAGAATTCCAAAAAATGACTGCGTTACTAGCGTGCGTTACACAGTTTCTACACATACTCATAACGTCACCAATTTCTCATATTTCACTCCAGGTTTTCAACATTGTCATTTTCTTCACATCTCCTCATGAGCAGTACAGCTGTCTTTATTCTCATCCTACCTGAAATGTGTTTTCACACCTGTTGTGCCAAATAGTGCAGTCGCTGTGCGAAATCACCTTTGGGGATTGAGTGATGAAATGATAGTGCCGCTATTCATGAGGTGCAGTCCCAGAAAGCCCATGTTGAAAATTTGTAGTGAAAATACCAACAAATGCCCAGGGCATTAGGATTTTCAACCGTAACGCCCCACCCTGTAGAGACTGACAGGCATTGGGGGTGTGGCTTGGGGTTGTCGGCTGCAATGTTCATGACATTGCACCCCCACCCTCATCCTGCAGCCAGTGACAGGCACTGAGGTGTGCCTTGGGGTCTTCGGCCCCAATGTTCACTCCATTCTCTTATACTGCACCCATCTCAGCTTATTTCCTTATGGAATGGGGTGAGTGTAAGGGCCGAAGACCCCAAGGCACAACATGACACCTGTTTGCATCTGCAGGGTGGGGTGGGGTGAGGTGGAGTGGTGTGAGCTTCATGCTCGATGACCCAAAGCCACACCCCCAACGTCTGTCAGTCTGCAAGATGAGGGTGGGGGTTGGTATTAGTTTAATACTTCACTGTCATTCCTATTATGCAGCTCTCTAACTCTTATAGTACAGATGCCAATACCAGCAAGCGAACATTTGACATTGACAAATGCTTGTTATTATGTGATGTTGCTCATTTACATATATTTTGCATAGGAGATAGGAAATTATATTTACATAGTTTTCTGACCTTCCATCTTCCTTTCCATGGCAGTTATGTATTCTGATATGCTGTGACAATTTTTTGATAAATAATCTAGCTTTGCCATGCCTCCAGATCTACAATGAGTTTCACTCTCCTCACCAGCTACTGCTCTTGATTTTCATATTTCTAAGACATTCTAGGACATCAGAAACTCCCATTCTATGCTATTCATCTGAATGGCCTGGAATGGGTGCTTCTGATGTCATAGAATGTTCAGTCAATATGAAAGAAAAAATTATTCACCTTGGTAATTATTTTATTTTTCTTCTAATGGAGTCTTGCTGTATTCTGACTATTGCGGTTAGCCCCAACACTCAAACTGCCCTGGGGAGAAGAGGGTTAATTTTCTATGCAGAGCATAGAATGTTGAGCTCGAGCTTGGTTCAGACCTCTGTCTGCTGCACTTAGAAGCACAACCGTCACATTCTTATGGGCTAATACTAACTACTATGTGGAAATTGTAACATTTTTACTAGCCAAATGGCAACCAAATATTTTGGATCCCCAAAAGACTCAAGTCAACAAATCCAAACTCAAAAACCAGGTAGTGAACAACTAAAGACTGTTAAATTAATAATATAACCCACCCCCCTCTCTAAAAGGAGGGAGTTCCCAAATGCACCCCTGGGGTGCAACACTGCACCTGCCAGCCCACTTCCCAAAAACAGGTTCTGAGAGAGGAGGCAGGGAGGGAGGGAGGTCAGAATACAGCAAGACTCCATTAGAAGAAACATAATTACTAAGGTGAGTATTTTTTTCTTCAAACCACATGAAGTCTTGCTATATTCTGACTATTGCAGACTACCAAGCAGTACCTCCATGGAGGAGAGAATCGAACCTACCTTGGGAATTGACTTTGCAGTACTGGTGTACCAAACCGAGCATCACTCCTAGCCTGGATGTCCAGGGAGTAATGTTTGGTAAATATATGGACTGTTTTCCAGGTGGCTGCTTTACATATCTCTAGCAAAGGAATATCCCTGGCCACAGCCAGGGAAGCAGCTGTACCTCTAGTCGAATGAGCCCTCATACCTGAAGGAGGTATTTTGCCTAGCTTCTCATAGCAGAATTGAATACAAGAGACAATCCACCTGGCAACAGTTCTCTTAGTGGCAGGTTTGCCCTTCCCTATAAGTGAGAAACAACTGGAGGGAGTCAAACCTGTGAGCCTTAGTACGCTCAATGTAGTAACTAAGGGCTCTTTTAACATCCAAACTGTGTAAACTTCTTTCTCCTGAAGAAGAATGATCAGTGAAGAACACGGGGAGAGACATAGATTGGTTCAGATGAAAATCTGAAACCACTTTAGGTAAAAACCTCCTATTAGTTCTAAGGACCATCTTATCTCTATGGAATGAGATAAAATCAGGCTCCACTGACAGAGCTTGCAATTCTCTGATACGCCTGGCAGAGGTAATAGCTACCAGAAACACAGTTTTCCAAGTCAAGTACTTAAGCTCTGCTGAAAACAAAGGCTCAAAAGGGGGTTACATAAGCTGAGCAATGCAAACATTAAGATCCCAAGCAGGGGTAGGATCCCAAAAGGGGGGATTGATATGAAGCAATCCCTTGAAAAATTTACAGAATACAGAGTGAGATGACAATGAGGAAGGCTTTCCCACTGACAGAAAAGCAAAAACAGCTGACAAATGTACTTTGAGAGTAGCTGGTCTGAGGCCTAGGCCATTAAGACGAACCATACAATCCAGAACTGTAGACAATTCAGCAGTGTCTGGAGATATATGATTCTTGGGACACCAAATGCTGAATCTTTTCCATTTGGAGTTATAAGTTTTTCTGGTGGCAGGCTTTCGAGAGGCTTTGAGAATAACCAGAACCCGTTTGGGACAGATGCAAATCTGCATACTCTAACTCTTCAAGAGCCATGCCTTGAGATTAAGAGACCGAAGACTGGGGTACCAAATCCTCCCTTGAGAGGAGGTTAACAGGTTGTAATTCCTTGGAAGAGACAGGGGAAGATAGACTGCTAGGCACAGCAACATGGGGTACCAAGGCTGCCTGGCCCAGTCTGGAGCAATCAGAATCACTTTGCAGGGTTGTGACCTTATCTTGACCAGAACCTTGAATAGTAGAGGAAAAGGAGGGAAGGCATATATAAATTTCCCCTCCCAGTTCAAGATCAGAGCATCCAGAGGGACTGAGCCCAAGACTGGGGGTCTGCAACAAAACAAAGGAAGTTGGTGAGTGTCTGGGGATGCAAAGAAATCTATCTCTGGAGTGCCCCACCTTGAAAAAAATCACTTTCAACACCGGAGGGTCCAGGGTCCATTCGTGATGGCCCTGGGAGATCCTGCTCAATGCATCTGCTAGCACATTGTCCTTCCCTGGAAGGTGGACTGCTATCAGAGAGGTCTGCAGAGAATAAGCTAGGGACCACAATTTCATGGCTTCCGTGCACAAGGTCGTGGACCGAGTGCCTCCCTGCTTGTTGATGTACCACATGGTGGTGGTGTTGTCTGTTCTGACCTGAACCACCTTGTTCTGCACTGACTGAGAGAAAGCTTGCAAGGCCAGAAAGACCACCCTGAGTTCCAAGAGATTGATATGAAGAAGGGATTCCTGAGGGGACCACAGTTCCTGGGCTGTGAGAGCCCCCAGATGGGCTCCCCACCTCAACAGAGAAGCATCCGTGGTTAAGACCACAGAGTGAGACTGAGCGATGAATGGGACTCCTTGTCTGAGGCTGCCCTGATCCTGCCACCATTGGAAAGCCTGGATCAGAGTCTGAGTCACTGGAACTAGTTTGGTTAGAGAATCTTTCTTCAGAGACCAAAAGGCCCTCAGGTGAAACAGAATGTCCCTCATCTGAAATCTGGCCCTTTGGACCACTGCTGTAGAAGCTGCCATGAGACCCAGAAGCTAAAGAAAGTGCCTTGCTGGCCGAGAGACCAGAAGGTGGAATGAAGAAGCCAGCTCTACAATAGCCCTTGCCATTTCCAGGGTAAGAAAAGCTCTTGCTTTGACTGAATCCAACTCTGCACCTATGAAGGTGAGGAGCTGTACAGGCTCGAGAACTGACTTGGGAAGATTGAGAAGGAATCCTAGGGAAGTGAGCACTTGCTGAGTCACCAGCAGGTCTGACTTGACTTGGTCTGGGGACTGACCCACAATGAGCCAGTCGTCCAGGTATGGAAATATGGAAATATTCTTCCTTCTTAAAAAGGCCACTACTACTGCTAGGCATTTTGTGAATACCCTTGAAGCCAATGTCAGGTCAAAGGGCATAGCTTTGAACTGATAATGGCCTGAAGGCAATTCGAACCTGAGATACTTTCTGTGGGAGCACCTGATGGGAATGTGATAGTAGGTATCTTTTAAGTCCAGGGAGGCTAGCCAGTCCCCTGGCCTTAGACAAGGATGGATTATTCCCAGTCACCATTTTAAATTTTGGTTTTAAAAGATGTTTGTTCAGGTATCTTAAGTCTAGGATGGGTCGCCACTCCCCTGTCTTTTTGGGGGTAAGGAAGTACCTGCAGTACAGACCTTTGCTCCTGTGCAACGTAGGAACTCTCTCTACAGCCTTTAGAGCCAGTAGAATGAAACCTCTGCCTCTAAGGCAATGGTTTCAGAGATGCTTGCAGGTGGAAAAGATCTGACCCTCAGCTTTGGAAATTTCTTGAAACTGAGAACCAGCCCCAGGCTTACCACCTCCAGGACCCACTTGTCTGAGGTAACAGACATCCAGTCCTGGGCGAAGTAAGCCAGCCTGCCTCCTACAGGAATGGGGGGAGTCAACCTGGGCTGACACAACAGGGTGTCTGCTTGGCAGGAGCCCTAGGTTGAGGGGTGGATGCGTCCCTGCTCATCCCCCTTCTACCTCTCTCTCTCTCTGAAGAACCCCCTCTGAGGAAAAGGAGAGGAGGCCTGTGCTTGGTAGAAAGGCCTATGAAAAGGCCTGCCCCTGCCCCTAGCTTGCTGCCTTCGAGGAGTTGCTTGCCTTTCCTTGGCCTGTGCACTCCTATAGGTGGTCCTATACTCATCCATCTTTTTCATGAAATTCTGTCTCTGCTCCACAAACAGAGAATTGCCCACCACAGGGAAATCCATGGCCTTAGCCTGGGTGTCCTGGGAGAGACTAGTACATCTGAGCCAAGCTATTCTCCGAAGAGCCACAGATGTAGCCATGACTCTAGAAGACACATCTTTGGACTCCACAGCAGCATGGAACTGTACCATAGATGCCTCAATCCCATCAGCAGCCACCCCCTCCAGCTCCGAGGCTAGCTGGGGGAAGGCCTGCTTAGCCAGTGCCAATACAGTGTCCCACCTGGACTTCTGATACCTGGCTGCATAGGCCATATAATTAGTCTGCCTGAGTCCCAAGGCAGATGCCATGTACTGTTTCTTTGCCATGGCATCCAGCTTCCTAGAGTCTTTATCTGGGGGTGTGAAGCCAAGGGTATATTAGCCTTATCACAGGCTGCAGTCTGCACAACCCCAACATGGCTGCATTGTTGATACAAGTACTCTGTACCTGAACCTGATAAGGTGTACCTTTTGTCCATCCTTCTGTCGACAGGAGGTACAGAATTTGGAGTTTTTTAAATCTTTTGTATCTGTTTCCCAAAAGACTTATGAAGGGGAATAGACAGTCTCTTGAACTCTGGGATGTCCATCATCTCCACATAATCAGGTTCCTCTTGTTCCTCCATGGTTTCCTACACAGGGAGCTGGAGGGTTTCTGCCACTTTCCTGTAAAACATATAGTGGGAAGGGGACTCAGAAAGCCTGTCTGGGGAGATGTCCGGTTCAGTGTGCTCATCCAGACCTTTCCCACCATCGTCATCGTCATCATCATCATCATAATCTTCATCCCCCTCCAAATCTGGTTCATAAAAATCTTCAGAGGCATAACCTTGAACCGGAGGAACAGACCAAACTGAACGCCTGCCAGAAGGTGCCGGATCAGATGGAACTGGGCGAAGCAATTCTACAATCCTTATCACTTTGGCAATCTCTTCGGCGGTCGGAAAATGGGTCTCTGGATCTGAACTGGATGATTTTTCTTTTGTTTTTTTGTAGGAACTGATCCCTCAGGATCAGCTCTCCTCTTGCCCGAAGAAGTATCGCCCTGATCAGAGGGCACTCCCTCAGGTTCGGTCAGAACCGAACTGTGCTGGCCATCTGGGTCAGCAGACTTCACGGCCTCCTTATCCCTAAGCCTACTTAATCTTTTTTCCAGATAGACTTAGGGAAATTTTTACAGATTTGGTGGTCTGAATTGAGGTGGTCAAACCCCAGACAATAAACACAGGTGGTATGGGGATCAGCCTTAGCAAAAACCTCCCCACACACACTGCAGTGTTGAAACCCAGTGGGCCTGGATTTTCTTTTGGGTTTCTCAGACATAGCCATCCTAACCACAAACTTACCCTTTTTATGGCAAACAACCAGGCAAGACACCCTTATTGGTTTCTAACCGTGTCACGGGTATTGGAAAAAAACACAAGAAAATGCTTTTTTTTAAAAAAACAGATAAGGACCGGTAAACACACTCTAAGTTTAGAAACAAAGACAGAATATGTAATTCACTAAACGTCCAGTTCAGCCGAACTGGTCGAAAATAAATTTTTACAATTTGTATACTAACATACTATTTGCCAGCGGATTAGGCCTCATGGTCTATCGAGTCTGCTCGAACCTCAGATCCCTAGTTGGGTGCCGAGGCCTTCCCCTCCCTTGTGTTCCAGAAACCCTTATCATCCATCTCCACCCCCCTGGGACAGGCCATCATCTGATACATCCACTTTCTGTGTCTGTCCAACCCTCTCTTGAAGCCCTCCACTGGGGATCTCTGAACCAGCTTGCCAGGCAGTGCATTCCAAGGGTCCACCACCCTCTCAGTGAAAAACCTCATTCTCTCCCCCCCCCACCCTTCCACCTTCCAACTTCAAACCATGCCCTCTGGTGATACCTCCCTGCTTTAGTGTAAAGATCCCCTCCATGTTTACCCTATTTATTCCCTTGAGGTACTTGAAGACCTCAATCATGTCCTCCCTGTCTCTCCTCTCCTCCAATGAAAACAGGCAGAGCTCCTCAAGTCTGTCCTCATACGTCAAATCCCCTAGCCCTCGTATCATCTTAGTTGCCCTCCTCTGTACCCTCTCCAGGAGCTGTATGTCCCTCTTCAGGTGTGGTCTCCAGTACTGTACACAGTACTCAAGGTGTGGTCTAACCAGTCCATTGTACAACGGCAGAATCACTTCCTTGCTCCTAGAGGTGGTCCCCCTTACAATGTATCCCAACATCCTGTTTGCCTTGCTAGCCGCTCTCCTGCACTGCTCAGAGTTATTCATACATGTATCCACCATGACCCCCTATGTCTTTTTCCCCTATTGAGGCCTCCAGCACCTCCCCTCCCAGGGTGTACCTGTGTTTAGGGTTTCCCCACCCAAGATGCAACACCTTGCACTTGGTGATATTGAAATTTAATTTCCATGTGTGAGCCCAGCTTCCCAGGGTGTCCAGGTCCCCTTGCAGGGCCAACCTCCCCTCTTCTCCCTCAACTACTGCTCCTATCTTGGAGTCATCAGCGAAGAGACTCATTTCACACCCTATACCCTCCCTGATGTCCGATATGTATGCATTAAACAGGATCAGACCCAGGACAAAATATTTCACCATTTCTTTCTTGCTGCTACTGCAGGCATTGAACCCTGCACCCTCACTATTTCACTCAGCAGCTCCACCACTCAGCTATCACATCAGACTCACAAGTTTACTATGTCTAGTTCACTACCTAGTACTTACTGTACCACAGACAGAGATCTGAAACAAAACTTTTGCAAAAAAATAATTGGTAAAACCAAAGACTTTAACCGGCTTTCGAACTGTGAGCAAAGGAGAAATTTCCGGAGCGACCGTTCAGTTAGGCGGAGTAAAGAATCTGAATGTTATGCTTCTAAGTGCAGCAGACAGAGGTTTGAACTGAGCTCGAGCTCAACGTTCAATGCTCTGCATAGAAAATTAACCCTCTTCTCTCCAGGGCAGTTTGAGTGCTGGAGCTAACTGCAATAGTCAGAATACAGCAAGACTTCATGTGGTTTGAAACAGAGAACAGCAACTACTGAGCAGAGAAGGGTTCAGGGTAGTTACAAAGGCAGCATAATTAGATTAGTTTAACAAAAAAGTTTAAAAACATATCAGAATAGTGGGTAGCCAATAAAAGAACAACTAGAGAGCATCTAGAGGTCTAAAAACTGTTTTCTATCACGTCTTACTCAAACGGAAAATGATGTATTAATTAAACTGTCATTAGTGTGTACTACTTTTTAAAGCATGTTGCAGTTCAAAATCCATCCCTAGAACATCTGCCAGTTTATTTTAAATCACTGTGCTAATCTATCAGATTATGTTACTGGGTAGGATACTTTAAAAGGGTAGCATCATTTAATACTACCATGACGTTAGATTATACTACTGGGTAGGCTAGTCTGAGGAGTAGTGTGATTGGATATTACACCGGTAAGTGCCCCAGGTGCCCAAAATCCTACCTGGCTGCTGCCAGGCCTTCCTGGTGTCTCACGTGACAACCCGCTGCTGCAAGGAATGCCCGACTTTGTGCTACCCTCAAGCATTAGGGTAGTATGGCACCCATGTCTCTAGGTGGGAGCCAGTGAAGGGATACTGTGCACCTTTGGCTTGAGTCCTGCAGTCAGCTCAGTGTTGGTACACAGTATGTGTCCGCCTCCTAGGCACAACCAGAGTTCCTGGCACTCAGCACATGGCTGGAGATGCCTGCAGCCTCTCTGTTTCTGCACCCCAGCTTAGGGTGATGGGCCAGCCCTTCATCAGTGCTGGGGAAGGGACACACCTGGTGAGGGCACCTGGAACGTGGCATCCCCTTCCCTACCACTTGAGAACTTTCCCATCTTTTAAGAACTCTGCTCAGAGGACAGCTCAATCTGGTTGAATGTCAATTTGGCATCCATATGCACCCCCCTCCCCCCAGGATGAGGCTAAAAATAGGCAGAATTGTCTAGTCCTCCTTTCCCAGTCAAAAAAAACAACAAATAATCCTTGGTGCCACTCATCCCCCCCCAATATTGTTTTAGCTTCACCAACACCAGCTATCGAACAGAGAGTGATGGCAGGGTACCCTTACCTATGCTGGGCACGCACTTAGCAACAACGCTCCCTATTGTTAAAAAGGGGGAGGTTACATTTGTACCTCCAGGTAGCTGTAACATTAATAAGCTGCAGCTGTATATCTTTGTAGAGCAAGAAGGAATTTGGTGTAACATTCATAATCATATCTCTCAACTGCTATGAATTTCGCATAGCCCTAGGATTTTTACACTCAAATTTATTTATTTATTTATTTATTTTGCTTTTGTTGACCGGGTAAGTGCACTAGGCAAACAATGCCTATTTTCAGGCACGACCCGGGAGAAAACAGTTTACAGACATAACAATTAACATGTGACGCAGCACATGAAACAGTACAATGGGTAAAAACAGTGTATAGTATATACAATGACATACTGATTGGTGAGGGATAAGATACCATGAAAACAGAAGGAGGAAACAGGATTGGTATCAAACAAAAACAACGTGGAAGGTAGTATGTTAAAGTGCAGTAAGTGCTGTAAGTGGTAGAGAGGGAGAGAGAAGAAGGAAAGAGGGGATGAAAGAGCATGGCAGATAAGGATCATAAGTAGAGGAAGGGAAAAGGGGGGTAGATAGGATGAAGATAAGGGAGAGCAAGCATTAGTAGGGATTCAAGGTGGGTTAAAACAAGTGCAGGGATGCAGAGTGTGAAGGTGTTCACGATGTAGACTTTGAAGATAGCATGGGTGTTTGTTTGACTGGATGGAGAGAGGTAAAGAGTTCCAGTATTTCGGGCAGTGTAGGAAAACATACGAGTGCCCATTTTTGTTCTACATCTTGGCACACGAGAAGGGCTTTATCAGTGGATCGTAATTCATGAGTAGAAGGTTGGGTTTCAGTGCAGAAGAAAGGGATAGGGGAGACCTGTTCTGATGACAGAGTCAATTAATGATCCAAAGGTCTGAAGATGATGAAGGATGGGCTAAGCCATTTTAGGTCCCGATAAAGGTGGCAGTGGTGCTTGAAGCGTGTTGAGGCTACGGCATAGCGACAAATGTTATTGTAAGTGATGTCCCATTTATGAAGGGCAGATTTAGATGCCGAAAGGAAGATCGGGCAGCCACATACTAGAGTCCGTAGAAGGAAACCTTGAGCCACTGCTGGTCTGGCTTGAGGGTAAGTGCGTAGCTGGTACGATAGGCACTTCCTAGCTTAGCATTGACTGACTTACAAATAGTAGCGATATGAAGGTCAAGATCAAGTGATTCGTCCAGGGTGACACCAAGATATTTGAAAGAATTGGTAGAGGGTAGAGGAGAGTTGTCCGCACAGGAGATGTTAAGGGGATAAGGATTAGTTTTGAGTCTGGCCTGGGAGCCAAACACCATTGAGTAAGATTTGCTAGAGTTTAGGACAAGTTTATTATGAGTAAGCAGGTTTGGATACTTTCGAAATCCGATGCAAGAGGATGATGTAGGGAGATTGAAGTTTTCGCACTATGATAGATAACCAAATCATCCGCGTAGAGCAAAGACGAACAATTGCAAGCGACTGAAGGATGTCATTAATAAATATTGTAAAGAGTAACGGACCAAGAATAGAGCCCTGTGGTACTCCAACGTGATAGGTGCAAGATTCAAATAGCAGAGTTAAAGACCATGGTCTGTTGCCTATCGGTCAGATAGCTCTCAAACCAAGTTATGGTATCTGGGGAGAAACCAAAGGACCATAGTCTTGATAGAAGGAGCGAGTGGTTTACCAGGTCAAAAGCTTTAGTTAGGTCAATAAAGACTGCACCAGTCAGGAGGCCTAGGTCCATGGCTGAGTTAATGTCACTGGTCAGCTTTAGCAGGGCAGAGGTGGTACTATGGCCTTACTAAAGCCATGTTGGAACTGGAGAGGAGGTTATATTTTGAAGGTATTCGATTGTTTGTGTGGCTACTAGTTTTTCCAGAATTTTGCTTAAGGTAGAGAGTATACAATGGGAAGATAGTTCTTTATTTCCTTTGGTCTCCTTTCTTTGAATAGGAGGATTTTAGCAATTTTCCATATAGTTGGTACTATACCACGGCAAAGGACATATTAAAATTGTGGTTACTGGGGAGGCTATAAAGGGGCCGCTGCTTTCAGCAGCCTTGGTTCAAGACCATCAGACCCTTGGACTATTGTTGTCATTGATAGTGAGAAGTAGCTTTCAACTTTCTTTATGAATGATCCGAACCTAAAAGGGGGTTTGAGGAAGTGGTTTAATGTCACGAGAGGGCAGCACAGTGCTAGCATTTTGGAAGGTGGACAGGTAGCTAGATAAATCTGAGAAAAGGTTATTAAAGGTATTGGCTATGGTTAATTGGGTTATTGCAGTGTATACCATCAAGTAACATACTGTTAGTGTGGGACTTTTGATTAGGGCTGATGATAGTTTTATGGTATTCCAGAATTTCCTAGAATCACCAGAGGCGTTTATTAGCAGGTTCCACAGAAGGTACTTTTGGATAGGCGGATGTAGTTTTGCAGGCATTCCTCAGTGAACGGTAATGGCAATAGTCAGATTCCAACTTTGTGGACTTAAAAAGACTCCAGGCTTTGTCTCTGGCCCTAATCCGGGTTAGTAGCTCTTTAGTAAGCCATTTTGTCTGAGTGCCACGAAAGCGCCTGGTGATCCATGGAGCATGGATATCTTGGAGCCGCTGGAAAATTGTGATGAAGCTATCTAGGGCGGACTGAGCATCTGATTTACCCTTGCTATGCAAGTTTACTGATGCTCTTAATGTTAGAGCCATTTCTGGACACACAAACTATTTCAATCATTAATCTAACTTGATAGAAACATTCCTTAAAACTTAATATATGGGGACCACTATTTAAATGCGTTGTTCTTTAAAATAAGAAAGCGCTACACACTGCCCTTCGAAAATATTATCAGAGCCAATGGCCAGAATGTGTGGCGCTTTCATATTTTAAAAAATAACGCATTTAAATAGTGGTCTCCATATATTAAGTGTTAAGGAATGTTTCTATAAAGTTAGAAATAATTATTTAAATAGTCTGTGAGAGGTCGAGAGGTACTCTATGTCCATAGTGCAATGCAAAATTTATAGTAGCTGAAAGCTCAGCTGTGACTGACCCTGGGGTTTTGGACACGCCCTGACTCACAGACTGACACGCCCGGGCCGGGCTGCTCCTCCTTAGTATATCGGCCAACCAGTCTTTAGACTGCGTTACCGTCACAGCGGGGAGTGTTTTCTGTTTGTTTGTTTGTTTACTAACCGCCCCACTCTTTGCTTCAAAACCACGCCGAAAATCACATGTAGCACAGCTTCCCGTAACCGTATGGTACACAGAGAAGGCTAGCAACCCAAGGAGGTTACCCGTTGTGGCGTGCCGCGTGGGGTGACCGTTTGAACATAGTGTTGTCCTCAGCGCTAGTCCTGTGTGGCCCGTGTACAGTCGGTGAAGTCCGAGTTAGCGCAGCTGCTAAGGTGTTATGGAGTTTCAGGCACAGGTAAGGATAACTGGAGAGGGGTGCACAAGTTAGCGGTGGGGGCCTGGGGGAGAAACGTTGTAGTGCAGATTAGGACGGGCCAAGTGTGTGTGTGTGTGTGTGTGTGTGAGACAGACAGCTAGCTAGCTACACAGCCTTCATTGCAGAGCACTCTATCGTGCTATTGGGTCAAGGTGTAGTTGTGCACATGCGCGGTGTTCTTGACGAGTCCAGCTGGAAAGGAGGCTGCCTGGGCAATTACCGGTGTGTAGAGACTGATTGAATAGCCATACACAGCAGTTGCTGCACTCAGTAAAGCAACCCGTTACATATCAGTAATCTTCCACTCAGTTGAGCAACCATCCCACTTCGCTGTTGCACACTAGGGCCCAGATATTCAAACTGCGCCAGGCTGTGGCACAAGCCCAGGTGCAGCTCATTTTGGCTGCACAGGGGTGTGGACTGGGCGATATTCAACGGAGCTGCGCCATGGCTCAGTATAGTTGAATATCGCACCCTGGCCACCCACAGTGCGCATGGCGCAGTGGCACTGTGCCAGTGGCCAGAGTAGAGCATGTGGATGCGCTAGCGCAAGTTCCATCAGCAAGGCGCAGCAACCCGCTATTCAAAAGTTGACATGCAAATGGGGCCATAATGTATGAAAGGTGCACATGGGTCCATTTGCATGTCATTATGGCCCCATTTGCATGCAGGTGCGCTGATCCCTGACGACTTGCACCTGGCGCCCTGCCAGGCAGCAGCCATCAGGGACCGACACCCCCTGCAGTGCGGCAATGTGCCCCACAGCCCGATCGCGGGCTGCACTGGAAGAAGAATATCCCTGGTGGTCCAGTGGACCGCTGCCTGCCTGATCGCGGGCTAAGTAAAAATAAGAATGCTCTAACCTCTATCCCTGGTTGACCAGTGGACCTGTCAGCCCGCCCGATCTCGAGCTAAGTAAAAATAAGAATGATCTAACTTCTATCCCTGGTGGTCCAGTGGACCTGTCAGCCTGCCCGATCGTGGACTAAGTAAAAATAAGAATAAGCTAACCTCTGTCCCTGGTGGTCCAGTGGACCCCTACTCCGCCCACTGATCTCCACCGTCCCACTCCCCGGTCAGCGGTAGGCGGCAACACCCCACTACGCCTGCTGCCCCACCCACGATTGATTACATGCCGGTAGGCTGTACACCCATTGGTCTACAGCGTGAGCCAATGGGCGGCAGTCCATACCATATCATGTAACCCCCTAGTGGCGCTTATCCCAAGGGCTACTACCCCTGCCTGCCTAACTACTAACAGGTTGAGGGGCCTAGTCTAATGGACAGTGCCTCCACCCAGAGGTCAGGGTTTGCAATAGTTAAACTAACTTGGTCACAGCCCTCTGGGACACTGCAACTCCCCTTTCTTCCCACTGGTGGCCCACACAATATATCAGAATTACCTTCACAGTATACACTTACCCCCAAGACTGGTTTGGTCAGCGTGACTCTGGGGACTCCCTGTAAAACAAGATGATACAGTGTAAAAACCACAGTACAATACTTTAACATAAACGAATACCTCAGGCAGTGTAACTTTGCTGAAATGAACAGATCTGATTTATTTAGGGGGATATAACAAGGACGGGGGGAATCAGGTTAATTAGTTTAAACGCATTAATATTCAGAGTACTGTGCACATATTTCAGAATCCCAAATGTTCCAAATGTCATTCTTACTGGGTACCCAGGCAATAAAAGGCTAGCCTATTTGGTGCAGCTAGTTGGGGCCCTAAATATGGAAAATGCATGTACAATACCCAAATTGTAATCCGGAGCCGGTTGGCTCAGTTCGTGAAGAAGGAAAAAAACAATTAGATGACACACTAGCAATTCGATAAACCGATGGCCGGGAGCTACCCTGCTTGCACTCACAGCCCAATACTGAAAAGTGAATGGGAGGTAGGTTGTCCTGGATTGCCAGGAGGAGCAGACCATGTGGGCAAGGTCCTTACGACTGGACCCCACTGCAGTTCAGAGCAAATGGAGGTAGCCCGGTTTAAACTTGGGTTTACTTCCAGCTTCATGCACTCAATTCACTGTACAGGGAATGTGAAACATGATTCCCCACAAGCACTACACACATTTATATGTAAAAGGAAAGTACTATACCAGGCAGGCTGCTTCTCGATCCCGATCGCAATTACTGCACAATACCCGGGAGAACACATAGCATTCTGCTCCTGACAGACCGAGAGCGTATTCAGCAATTCTCCAGCCTCTACAGGGTGAGCCTGGTTTCTACTCTTCAGATCTCCTGATTCTCTTCACAGGTCGGATTCTGTCCGAACAGGTGCTTGCACAAGCTGCAGACCGAAACTCAGGGCCTTACATGCGTTTTACCCGCCCTAAACTACACACCGAAGAAGCTCTGGGCTCCTTGTCTCTTCACTGCCAAAACTGAACTGAACTCCAGTAGACAAAACCGGGCACTTCCTTTGAGTTCCTCCCAGTTCTTGGCTGGTTTAGCTGTCACTCACAATAAACTCCCCCTGTTGGTGGAAAAAGGCGCCCAGGTCAAAACTCATATTCCCGAGTCACTGCCATACAATCCTCTTGTGGCTGGCTCAGATTAAGAGTCCAAGTTCTGATTCGTCCACAGGCACCATTTTAGAGCTCCCTCAGCCCACACTAATTGGTCCAGTTCAACAGTTCAAAACTAGAATGGAGGGCTAGGCAGACAATTCAGACTACAAAGGAAAGCAAGTTAAACAAACTGTATTTTCATTATTACTCTAAATGATTTCTGGCAAACAGTTACATCTTTCAGATAGGCTCCCTTTTCACTCTTAGTGACTGCAAAAACGGAGTGAATTGGCAGCAGCTCGAGTGGGACTCAAGCAGAAAAACACACAGTCCCCCGTACAAACTAATTATGTCTGCAAGCAGACAGCTCTTAAAGAGACAATACCAGAGGCTGTAAAAGCACTCACAGATAAATAACTTAAACGCCAAACACCATTCAGGCTTGAAGCATTTAAGCAAGCTCCTGGAAGACTTTTGGGAACCCCCATTTGCAAGGGGGTTACACCCTTCCCGGCCTGGAAAAAGCTTGGCGTCCACGTCAAGTAAGTACCCCCATAAGTTTCAATTGCAGCCATATACATTTGCATCAGAATCACATTATGCTCATGCATGCATCATCAGTCAATATATTACTTTAACCAGAAACACATTTCTGAAACTTTGCGACGTCACTCTTGCACAGTATTACACACACATTGTACCATAACTCAGGTTATTACCTCTTGTACATGAAACCTGAAGAGAGGGGCCCTTCCCTATCAGCTACCTTGGGGCTGGATGGTGCAGGGGCACCATACTTAGAGGGCAACACAAGTAACTTGAGTTAGCACTGATGGTCAGTTTGGGCAATGAGCTCGGGGACACATGCACGCCTTTATGGACAACATTGAGAGGCAAGTCCATAGGCCTCCCCAGGGAATCATAACTGAGGTGCACCACAGGCTTTACAGCTCGACCAGTCTTTCTAGGGGGAACTGTTACAGTCTCTGCACTCTGAGCCTCATTTTCAGCATTGTCCTCACTTGTCAGGGGAGTCTCCATTGGGGTAGAGAGGCTAGAACTTGGGGCACTTTCAGCTCCATGAGTTACAGTCTCTGAGTCCACAACACTTGGCTCACATGGAGAGCTTTCGGGCACTGGTAGTGGACTGTCAGGGCACTCAAAATACTCTTCTTGTTCCGGTGTATCACCAGTCTGTTCCAGTCCATCATTTTCCTCCCCTGAAAGCGCAAACAGTTCAACCACACACAATGATTCCATTTCATCTGACTTGATACTTTGCACTTCACTTCCTGGGAGCATTGGCTCCAGGGACGAAGCTGGGGGCTTAGACAGTCCAGAAGGCCCAGCTTCATCTCCAGTATTGACTAGGGGATTGCCCTGAAACAATTGACTCACTTCGTAAGAAGGGTAGTATTCAAAGTCACACTCACTTTCTTCTGATATGGACTGACAGTCATGCTCAACTGGGACTTGTGGAGGGGAACACTTTAACTCAGCTTCTGCAGGTGCAGACTTTCTTGATCTTTTCTTAGCAGCAGCTCTAGTCACTGGTCCAGAGGGGCATCTTCTGGGGGCTCAGACTCAATCAAGATTTGTCCAATGGGCAGTAAATGATTTCTATGCATTGTTTTCACATCTTTTGAATTATTCTCAGGCCTTACTTTGTACACTGGCAGATCATCTAGTTTGACCACTACAATGTGAGGGAGATGGTGCCATCTGTCAGAAATCTTGTGTTTGCCATGCAGTCCCAGATTTCTTAGCAATACCCAATCTCCCTCCTGGAGTTCCTGTACTTTCACCTTTTTATCATATCTTTGTTGGCCAGATTTCTTTCGGCAGCCATGGTTTGAGCGAGTTAGTATGCATGATTTAGCTGGGCCTTTAACTTTTGCACTTACAGTAAATAGTTGTCAGCTTGAACCCCATCATACGAACATATGAAATTTGCCAGCAGATAAAGGCCTAGACGTCTATCAAGTCTGCTTGAATGTGCAGCTAGCACCCCTTATTCTGCAGCTGCCCCTCCCTTCCACCCTTCCCCTTCATTAACCCTTCCCCTTGTCCTGTCCCATCCTCGTTTGAAGCAGTGCACTGTTCACTGCATACCACTTCTGCAGGTAGCGTGATTGCACCCAGCCACCACCTCTCTGTAAAAAGTGTCTCCTCATCCCTCCTGAACCTTCCTCGCCCAGTCTCATATCATGGCCCCTGGTGGCCCTCCCTCCCTTACTTTGGACAGCCCCTCTGTACCCGTCTTGTTTATTCCTTTCATGTATTTAAAGGTTTCAACTCATGTCACCCGCTCTCCTCTCCTCCAGTGAGTACATGTTCAACTCCTTCAACCTCCTCTCGTGTGATAAGTCCCCCAGCCCCTTGATCATCTTTGTCGCCCTGCACTGCACTGCACCCCCTCCAGTAACTTAATGTCCCTCTTCAGATACGGACGCCAGTACTGCACGCAGTACTCCAGGTGTGGTCTAACTAATGACCTATACAGTGGCAGAATCATCTCCTCCTTCCTCGAGGATATACCCCTTGCAATACAACCCAGCATTTTGTTGGTCTTCGCAGCTGCCTTCCTACATTGTGCCGAGTTGTTCATTGACCCTGTAATGAGCACACCCAGATCCTTCTCCTCCTCCTCCTCTTTCTGGCCAGCTGCACCTCCCCAGCTGCTAACTCCTCCTTGTGCCCTTCATCCCAAAATGCAGCACCTTGCACTTTTTGGCATTAAACTCCAGTTGCCAGGTGTCTGACTAGGTTTCAAGCTTTGCCAGATCATCCTGCAACACCTGCCATCCCCTAGGTCATCCAACACCGCGCTACCTTGGTATCATCAGCAAACAGACTGATCTTGCTCTTGATGTCCCATGATATGTCTGCAATGAATATCCCAAACAACACTGGTCCCAACACTGAGCCCTGTGGAATGCCGCTTCCCTGCCCCTTGGGTGTGAGAGCTCCCACCCACCACCACCCTCTGCTGCTCCCTCCCATGCCAGTTTCCTACCCATCTCACCAGCTCTGCACCCGCCCTGTGCCTACTAACTTCCTTCCCAGCCTCCATGTGGCACTGAGTCGAATGCCTTACTGAAGTCCAGATACAAGTCATCCACTGCATGGCCCCTGTCCAGTTGCTCAGTTACCCAGTCATAGAACTCGATCAGGTTGCCTGGCAGGATCTGCCACATATGAAGCCACATGCTGTCTGCTGTCCTGTAGTCCTTTGGCCTCTAGGAGGGCCACCAGCCTCCCTTCAGGATAGTCTCCGTTAGCTTACCCACAATGGATGTGGGAGGCCTCACTGGTCTGTAGTTTCCGGTTCATCCTTGGGGCTACTCTTGTGGAGGGGCACCACATGAGCCATCCTCCAGTCCTGAGGAACACCCTGAATGTAGTGAACATTAAATAGGTCTGCCAAGGTCCTGCAAGGACCTCTGCCAGCTCCTTCAGTACCCTGGGTGGATGCCATTTGGGCCTGGCGCCTTGTCCACCCTCAGTGCCTTCAAACCCTCTCGAACTCTGCCTCCATGATTTCCCATCTGTCACCACTTCCCCTGCTTCTGCCATTTCTCCCACCTTGGGTGTCACCCCCCTCTTAGTAAATACTGAGCAGAAGTACTCATTTAGTGCTTCCGCCTTATCGCCCTTGCTTCCACCCAACCTCCCTCCTTCCTAATCCTACTATTGATCCTTACAGCTCCTTTTTTCCCTGATGTACTTAAAGAAGTCCTTCTCCCCCTTCTTAATGCCTTGTGCCAGCCCGAGTTTCGTAGATGCTTTGGCTCCCCTTACTGCCTTTGTCACCTCCTTCGATTCTGTCAAGTACTCCTCTCTTTCCTCCCCCCTCCCTCCCTGTTTTCTTGTACTTCCTAAAGGCAGCTCTTTTCCTCCTTACCTTTTCCATGACCTCCTTGCTCAACCAGCTCAGTTTCTTAGGTTTCTCATCAGGAGAGACCCCAAAACACACATCTACCAGCAGTCGAGCTTCTCTTCCAAACATCAGGCGGTAGGGGGAGAACCCAGTGGCATCACTTTTGGTGCAGTTATAAGCATGTACCAGGGTGCTAATTTGTTGGCTCCATCTAGGCTTGTCCTTTGGGTGTAGGGGTGCTCAGCATCTAGCAAAGTAGTTGAAACGTTCAGGCTGTGGGTCTCCCTGGGGTGGTAAGGTGGTTCTGGACTTTTGCACTCCCCACAGAGAAAGCATCTCTTTGATCAGAGAACTCTCAAAGTCTCTCCCTTGATCAGAATGGAGTCTTTGTGGAGCCCCATAGTAAACAAAAAAGTTTTCTACAAGTACTTTGGCCACAGTGGATGCTTTCTGGTCTTTGGTGGGGAAAGCTTGGGCATATCTCATAAAATGGTCAGTGACCACCAGCACATTACTAATATTTCTTTGATCTGACTCCAGACTCAGAAAATCAATACAGACTAGCTCCATGGGTGCACTGGTGGTGATGTTAACAAGGGGGGCAGCCCTCTGGGGCAAAGCTTTCCTCTGTAAGCAGTGACTACAAGTTCAAATGTGTTGCTCCACATCAGCCCCCATCTTAGGCCAATAGAATCTGGATCTCACCAAGTCAGATGTTCTGTCTATACCAAGGTGCCCCATGTGGTTGTGCAAGGACCTCAGTACTGAGTCTCGAAAGGCAGTGGGCAGCACTGGTTGTTGTTTGTCTACTTGTCCCCCTCTGTCTACTGTTTCTCTGTATAACAGTGTATTGATCAGTTTCAACTTAGGACCTTCTTTATATAATAATGCAGTTCTGAAATCAGTGGAGCGTAATTTGGACACATCTTTTCCTGCATAGAGGACTTCTAAAGCTGATTTGATCATGGGATCACGGATTGAGTCACATACTGTCATTGTCCAGCTGAGGCAGTGCACCAATGTCTATTGCAGAAAAGTGGCAATAAGCAGCAGGTATGCAATTCTCAGAGGGTCCAAAACAATCCACCATACAGTCCACTGCGTCCATGGACATTTGTTCCTCCCTGTCAGACTTCTGGCAGGGTGCTCGAATATCAGGTTCTGACCGTCTGACCCAATCATTCTGGGAAACAGGCCTCCGGGAGAGAGCATCAGCATCTATGTGGTTCAGGCCTGCTCTGTATTAAACAGCATAGTCATCTGTAGATAATGTAGAAAGTCACCTATGACCAGTGGCATCCAACTTAGTTGAAGTCTGCACATAGGTCAAAGGATGTATTGTCAGTTTTTACTAGTATCTTAGCCCCATAAAAGTACTCGTGGAATTGGTCAACAATAGCCCACTTCAAAGCTAGGAACTCTAACTTATGTACAGGATAGTTCTTTTTGGATGGGGTCAGGCGTCTACTGGCAGAGGCCACTGGTCTCAGGCCATTCTCGTGCTCTTGGTACAACACAGCTCCCAACCCTTGCAAGCTAGCATCAGTGTGCAGGACATAAGGTTTTCTTGGATCAGTGTAGGCCAGCACTGGAGCATGGGTAAGTTGATATATGATATCATGAAAAGCAGTCTCACAATCAGGAGTCCAGCGGGCCCCAAATACTTCACTTGGACGAAAATACACTTTTTCAGTCTTGAGGGACACTGACTTTTTGTATTTTTTGTGGGTTGGGGGATACCCTTGAGTAAGGTTAAGTAAAGGGCGGATCACTCTTGAATAGTCCTTGATGAAACGCTGATAATAACCACAGAATCCCAGGAATCTTTGCAGTTCTTTTAGATTTTTGGGCTGTAGCCAGGTGGTCAAGGCCTCAACTTTACTTGGGTCGGTCTCTATTCCGTCGGTGGATACTATGTGTCCCACATACTTTACTGATGTTTGAAAGAATTGACACTTATCAATGGACAGTTTAAGGCCAAAGTCTTCCAGTCAGTCCAATACCTTGAATAATCTGCTCTCATGTTCCTCCAGTGAGCTGCCAAACACAATAACATCATCTAGGTATACCAGGAACTGTAGTAAGTTCATGTCCCCCACTGCACGCTCCATCAATCGTTGAAAAGTGGCTGGGGCACCTGAAATCCCTTGAGGCATCCTCATGAATTCATAGAAACCAAGCGGACAGATAAAGGCTGTCTTCTCGTGGTCCTCTGGGGCCATTGGGATCTGGTAGTACCCACTGGGAAGATCCAGCACAGAGAACCACTTGCTACCATTCAGGCAGTCCGAAGCATCCTGGATGCGGGGCATTGTATACTGATCAGGGATAGTCCGCCGGTTTAAGGTGCGATAGTCCACGCACATTCTTACTGTCCCATGCTTTTTTCTCATTACCACAATGGGGGAAGCATAGGGGCTTCTGGATTCTTGTATTACACCAGCAGCTAACATCTCTTGCAGATGCCGTCTCACATCATCTATGTCAGCAGGTGCCAGGTGTCGAGACCTCTCACAAAATGGTCTTTCATCAAGCAGCCGGATATGGTGCTCAGCTCCTTGCATGCATCCTACGTTCCATCCCTTTAAAGAAAACACCTGGTCTCTCTGGGCAAGCTTCTCACTGATCCTCACTTTCCATTCAGCTGGCAATGGGGAGTCACCAAAATCAAACAAGTCAGGCATTACTCTGTCATTCTTCCTCGAACTTTTGTTGCTGGGTAGCACTGCAGTGTCTGCACAATGCACATTAGCCAGGGTGCAACCTCTATTTACTCGAATCTCTCTGTCAGACACATTATGAACTTGAACCATTATGCTTCTAGCTTAAGCATGGGCTCTAGCAGGCAAAATACTAGGCTTCACCAGCAGTCCCTCCGGCAATTTTCCATCGCCTGGTGCATCCAACATTAATATTTTATTCTTAACATCCTTTCTGATATGGACCTCTCCCTGTAAGGTACACTGGGCATTTGGCACCAGGATCAGAGACTCGGGATCCTTCTTCCAGACATTACCGACCGGTTCCTCTGGTTCTACTTTTTCAGCATCTCTCTGTGCCTCATAGGCCTTCTTAATTAAAGCTGGAATTCTTAAAGCTCTACTAGTCCTTGATCCAATTTTTCATAACACAACTGTGCCAGCCGTCCAAACATATGAGCATTTGTTCCAATCAACAAAGGGACACCATCATACAGTCCAGTGGGGGGACACACTAAGGCTAGGGTCTCCACTTGTTCGGCCACTCCAGCCACGGAGGTGGGGAAAAAAAGCCAAATTTGGATATACCCGGAATAGGGGTAGGCCTTCTCACTTAACCCCCCATACATGTAGCCCTTCTAATGGTTGTAAGGGTACGTCTGACAAATGCTTCTGATACCAATCCTGGAACATAATTGTCACTTGGGAGCCACTGTCTAATACAGCTCTTGTAGACACTCCATTCACCTTAACAGTGGTCTCCATGGAGGGACCCACTATTCTGGACCAGTCTGGAGAGGCAGTAGCGGGGGCCTGGGCAAACTGACCTTGCCACAAAAGGGCATGAGTTAGCATTTTGGGGTCCCTCACTGGGATCATTTTGTGCACCTCTTAACCACTAATTTGTTTCCGAAGCTCTCCTTGTGGCCTATATGCAACTTTGTCTGTGTCTTTTGGGATCCAGCATTATCTCTTCATGTGCCCATCCTTCCCACAATTATAACAAAACATACTTTCTGGATTTTGAGCTGGCCGAGGCGTCACACTGGGAGCCAGGGCAGGGGTACTACTAACTGGAAACCTTGGTGCCATCTCCGTCTGCAGCGTGATAAGCATTTGGAGAAAGTTCATCAATTTCCCCAATTCCATGGTCAAGACATTGAGTTGTGGGCTGTTGTCAGTAGGAGATGCCTACTGCATGCGTGGATACCCCCACCCCCATAGCAGATGCAGTCGGATGAGGGTCGGGGCCTATACTTGCAGGAACAGCCTTCATAAAGAGACTGTTTTTTTTTTTTTTTTTTTTTTTATCCCCTCCTGGATGCCCCCTGCACTCCCCTCCTTCGGGCTGTCTCAATGCCCCCCAGACTCCCCCACTGAGTCTGCCCCTAGAGTGTCTCTTTTTTCTCAGGTGCTCCTACCTGCCTCCTTAGCACCTTACACAGCGGGGTCTGCCCGTGTTGTGTCGTCTGGTGGCCGGGCTGCCGTCATCCGAGTGCCGAGGTTGTTTTCGGTTTTCTGACCATCCCTCTCACCCCCGAGGATGCCGGCTGGGTGGGAGTGCTCTTCCGCACGCCTGCCATGCCGAGCGTCCTTCCCTCCCGGCTCCCTGCCCTAGGAAGCCGCTGCCCCTGAGAGTCGGTGCTTCCACCGGCTTCTTGAGCGCCGGGTGTATTAAACACCCTGGTCCCTCCCGAAGGAGGAGAGCATCCATTGGGATGCTTGATCCTCCTTCCCCTGCCGACCCTCGACTGCCCGAGTCCGCTCCCGAACACGGGTCGCCGGGCGTGACGCGAGGTGTGGCGGCCCAGAGCCTCAACCCTCAGCACCACCGGCCGGTCAAGAGACTGTTTTTTATTTCCCAGCACTCTCTCAGCAGTTCATCCCATGGCAGAACATCGGTAGCCATCCCTCTCTGACTGGGCCCCCTTGGCTGACCTTTGGGTCTCGGGTTCCGTCATGTGATTTTGGTGATTCCAGACCATCAGCGTCCGACCCCACACCTGAAGCAGGGGATGTAGCAGCTACGACTGCACAGGGCTTTGAAAAACCTTCCTCCTCCTCCTCAACTTCTCGTACCTCCTTCACCAACACATGGAGAAGCACGGGACTAGCTTTCCTTTGATGCAGTTGTACTTTGAGCAACACCCAGCTAGAGTGCCGGGCAGAGCAGAGTATATGATCCAGTATTACCTGGTCCACTTCACTAGAGGTCCAACCCCCCTTTCGAAAAATGGTTTGCAAGATTCCTTCTAATCGATCCATATAGGCAGATAACTCCCCCGGCTGTTGTCTAACATCTTTGAACTTTCATTTCAAGGCCTTAACACTAGTGGTGCCCCCAAACACATTTTCAAGGGCAATTTGGTACTCCTGGGCTTTGGCGTCAGGGTCAGAGACCCTCAGGGAGCAAAAAGCTCGTCAGGCAGGTCCCTGGAGGCTGTCCCCCAGGCGGGCTCTTTTTTCTGCTTCGGAGCATTGCCAGTCTTGTACTGCAAGGGTATCAGAGTCTATTCAGGTTTCCAGATCGACCTCCCTATTAGGAGTACGGCAGATGCCAGAAAATACTTTGAGCTTACGGTAAGAGTCATGACTAATGGCAGGTACAAACACAGGGGCTAGCACTGGCACAGAAGGAGGGGCAATAGCGGGTGCTGGAGGGGAGGAGTGTTGGGGAGGAACGCCCCAGGTGGCAATAATAGTTTCTTTAAATCCTCCACAGTTTTTCCCTCCTCCAGCTACAATTTAGCAAATTTCCTCAAAGTTTCTTAGATAGGGGGGTTATCCTCTGGTCTTTACTGTCCTTGGTTATCACTCCAGGCAGTGAGAGCTTCCCCTGGGGTAATAGTCTGTGGCACTTTAGAACTGTCTACAGGATCCTTACACTCTATTAGGGCCATGAAAGTTTGGGTGGGCAAATCAGCCTGTCGCCCCCCCCCCCACCACAGGGTCTCGTAAACATTCGACCTTGGAGAGTACTCCCTCTACAGTGTCCAGATTGGTACCCAGTGGGATATCCAAGACAAGTGTGGCATTTTGGGGGTTGATCTCCTGCCCAGTACACCACTTCACCAACTGGTGTACAGCCACTTCTGTTGGGATATCCATTTATTGTTAACAGTAAATTTGTAAATGTGGCCACTAGAGGACGCTAATCCCAGCGCTGCCTCCAAGATGTAACCCCTAGGTGGTGCTATCCCAAGGGCTACTACCCCTGCCTGCCTAACTACTAACAGGTTGAGGGGCCTAGGTCTAATGGCGAGTGCCTCCACCCAGAGGTCAGGGTTTGCAATAGTTAAATTAACTTGGTCACAGCCCTGTGGGACACTGCGACCCCCTCCTTTCTTCCCAATAGTGGCCCACACAATATATCAGAATTACCTTCACAGTATACACTTACCCCCAAGACTGGTTCGGTCAGCGTGACTCTGGGGACTCCCTGTAAAACAGGATGATACAGTGCAAAAACCACAGTACAATACTTTAACATAAATGAATACCTCAGGCAGTGTAACTTGCTGAAACGAACAGATCTGATTTATTTAGGGGGATATAACAAGGACAGGGGGGAATCAGCTTAATTAGTTTAAATGCATTAATAATCACAGTACTGTGCACATATTTCAGAATCCCAAATGTCCCAAATGTCACACTTACTGGGTACCCAGGCAGTAAGAGGCTAGCCTATTTGGTGCAGCTGGTTGGGGTCCTGAAGATGGAAAATGCAGGGTTTTAAATAACTGATTAGCAGTTTTTTTCTTGGGACAATACTAACTGTACAGAAAGTATTTATATAGGTTTTCTAGAAGTGTTATGTTTGTTAAACACAGTGAGGCAAGTGCTATGCATTTTCACAATGTTTTAGAACTTTTATGAGCAAAACGCTAATCAATTTTTAGAGTTAAATAAAACCCTGATTAAATGCATGCACAATACCCAAACTGTAATCCGGAGCTGGTTGGCTCAGTTCGTGAAGAAGGAAAAAACAAACAATTAGATGACACACTTGCAATTCGATAAACCGATGGCCGGGAGCTACCCTGCTTGCACTCACAGCCCAATACTGAAAAGTGAATGGGAGGTAGGTTGTCCTGGATTGCCAGGAGGAGCAGACCATGTGGGCAAGGTCCTTACGACTGGACCCCACTGCAGTTCAGAGCAAATGGAGGTAGCCCGGTTTAAACTTGGATTTACTTCCAGCTTCATGCACTCGATTCACTGTACAGGGGATTTGAAACACGATTTCCCACAAGCACTACACACATTTATATGTAAAAGGAAAGTACTATACCAGGCAGTGCTTCTCAATCCCAATCGTACCATTACCGCACACCGAGAACACATAGCCGACTCGCTCCTGACAGACCGAGCCCGATTCAGCAGTTTCTCCAGTCTTCTACAGGGTGAGCCTGGTTTCTACTCTTCAGATCTCCTTGATTCTCTTCACAGGTCGGATTCAGTCTGAACAGGTGCTTGTACAAGCTGCAGACTGAAACTTAGAGCCTTATATGCATTTTACCCGAGCTAAACTACACACTGAAGAAGCACTGGGCTTCTTGTCTCTTCACTGCCAAAACTGAACTGAACTCCAGTAGACAAAACCGGGTACTTCCTTTGAGTTCCTCCCAGTTCTTGGCTGGTTTAGCTGTCACTCACAGTAAACTCCCCTGTTGGTGGAAAAAGGCGCCGAGGTCAAAACTACATTTCCCAGAGTCACTGCCCATACAATCCTTTTGTGGCCGGCTCATATTAAGAGTCCAAGTTCTGATTCATCCACTGGCACCATTTTAGAGCTCCCTCAACCCATACTGATTGGTCCAGTTCAACAGTTCAAAACTAGAATGGAGGGCTAGGCAGACAATTCAGACTACAAAGGAAAGCAAGTTAAACAAACTGTATTTTCATTATTACTCTAAATGATTTCTGGCAAACAGTTACATCTTTCAGATAGGCTCCCCTTCCACTCTTAGCAACTGCAAAAATGGAGCGAATTGGCAGCAGCTCGAGTGGGACTCGAGCAGGAAAACACACAGTCCCCCATACAAACTAATTATGTCTGCAAGCAGACAGCTCTTAAAGAGATAGTACCAGAGGCTCTAAAAGCACTCACAGATAAATAGCTTAAACGCCAAACACCTTTCAGGCTTGGAGCATTTAAGCAAGATCCTGGAAGACTTTTGGGAACCCCCATTTGCAAGGGGGTTAATTACACATTCCAGATATCTTCACATATCTGAAATGTGTAGTACGGTATGGGCTGCATGCCCATTGGCTCACGCTGTGGACCAGTGGGCATACAGCCCTACCGACGGTGTCATTCAGTGGGTGGCAGGGTGGTAGGCAGGTGGTGCTGCCACCGCCGCTGACTGGAGGGGCGGGCGGTGGGGATCAATGGGCGGGCGGGGAGGGGGTCCACTGGACCACCAGGGATAAGAGGTTAGCTTATTCTTATTTTTCCTTAGCCCACGATTGGGCGGGCTGACAGGTCCACCACCACCAGGGATATAGGACTTTGTTTTTAATCTACTTAAGCCCTGCTGATCGGGCATGGGGGGTGGGCGCCACCACGGAGGTGCAGCCGGAGCTCGGTGGCCACCCACAGGTGGCAGCTGCCGCAGTTGTGCCCCTGCACATGGCAGCTCACCTGTGGGTGGCCAGCCCTTGCTCCTTTTTTTGGTGTAACTTTGTGTTGGCGCAGGTAGCAGCTGCACATGCATGGCCCAACATCCTTGGCTGAATATCGGGCTGTGCAGAGTATGCATAGGCACGCTCCCCGTGCCTGCGCCTGCATACATTACTGATGTGCTCGGTATCAAGTTCATGTGACGCCTTTCTACCCCACGAATATGGGTATGGAGCACATCAGTGGTTACAGAGCAAAGAAAACAGCGCAACTCCTTTTGAATATCTGGGCCTAGGTGTAAAAACTGCCGTTTTTCAACTTATAAAAGTAACTATTCTGACATTCCATCAGAGCTTCTGCTAGACAGTTTGATTATCTCAGACCCCTAACCTGCAGATTTCAGGGGGTCTCTAAAGTTTTCTGGAGGTCCATTCCAGAATTCTCCTTATCTGAAATAAACTGACACAGGAGTGTTATTGCAGCATTTGGGATACCTTGCGATACCGGTAACACTGCTTTTAGCCCAAAGCCCAGGATGTCTGGTGGTGCCCACACCTCCCAACTCTTCCAGATTATTAGGTATATACCATATATCCATCATTGTACCCCATAAAATTGCTCTGCCGCACATCGGTTCCATATGGAAAAGGTGCTGCAGTACTCACACAGAAAAGATGCTGTAAACATAGACTTTCTATGAAAAGATAAAGTTACTGGTTTACACAGTATTCTGAGATTGTAGCTTCATGTTTGATGATGTGTACCATTTTATAAGGGCCAGTGTCCGCATTGTTACACATTTTGAATGTCAGCATCTCACATTTCAGCAGTGACAGAAGACTGAGCGGTATGCTGGTGTTGACCAGCGACATGCAGTCCTAGCATCCATCATGGTGCCTTCCACTAACAACTGCCTCTAAAGGCCCAGGGGGAGTGTCTTGTTTGCAATTCAGGAACACAGACTTGCTAAAAGGTAGTAGTAATCTTTAGTAAAAGTGGTGTATAAGATTAATCAGAAGCCATTTAGCATAAGACAGTCTTTTCAGCCTGCATCTCATGTGGTCTGCAGCTTGAACTCCTGTCTTGAGCTAGGGAGTATACCTGTCTCCGTCCTGTGGAATGAATGCATCAAGGTCACTCACTGACTTAACTCTTAACTCTCAGGACATCCCCTATTTTCTAAAAAAAAAACAAAAAAAAAAACTGAAGACTGAACAGTGCATACTAGCCTAAGATTATTGTGAAATCATATAACTATGTCTTATCTAGTGGCATGCACTGTCGTCTCTACTTGAAGGCTATATTATTCATGCACTATAAGGTTTACATGTCTTTAAGTATATAACAGGTAGATATTTACCAGTGGGCGGTTAACAAGATTCAGTAAGTCTTTGCGGCTGTTTAATTAGCCTTCCAAACCTTGACCTGCCTGCATACTGGGTGGCCCCTTGAGTACTAGTCTCAGTGTGCATTCGTGTAGCAGTGCTTGATTCCATTTTGTCTGGTACTTTGACCAGAGAGTCTGGTGGCTCAATGTGTGGAGATTGCCAGGTTTGGTTATTGGTCAGAATTCTACATTATGGGTTGTCTGCTTTCCACATCCTGTTGCCCTGACCTGTTTCTGTGTTCTTGAGGATTGCACTCTGACTCCATAGGAACTGTCCCTAGTTTTACAGGAGCTTGTCCTGTTGGCACTGGCATTGTTTCCTATTCCATCTTAACAACTGTCCACTTCCAGTGAGTACTAGGTATGCTATTGGTGCCACGTGCCTCTGGACGACTGCCAATTCTCCCTAGCATCCCTCACTTCATACCTGGACATATTCACCGGCCTGTAGCATTCTGTGCTCCTTTGCAGTTTTGTTAAAGTTTTCACGTTGTTTCCTGAATTGTCTTGCCATTTCTTTCATGGCTGTGTCATTTTCGGTGTAACATTCCCATTTAATGGCAGGCAAACGAGTTCGAAGCTGACATCCCAATAGCAGTTCTGCTGGGGATTTGCCACGTGCTAGTGGTGTACAATAATGCAGTTGAGGGGTCTGTTTTGTCCTCCATGGCCTCTTTTAGGCATGTCTTTATGATTTTGACCCCTGACTCTGCTAGTCCATTTCCTTGAGGGTAGGTGGGGCTGGAAGTGACATGACTAAAGCCATAGGAGTGTGCAAAAGTTTTGAATTCTGTGCTTGTAAATTGAGGCCCATTGTCTGTTCTTAGGATCTGTGGTATCCCAAATCTAGCAAATATTACTTTTAATTCCTTTATCACTTTGTTTGATGTCATTATTTTTAAGTTAACAACTTTGGAGTAACAGGAAAATGCGTCAGATACAGTCAGGTACTCTCTGCCTCCTAGGGTAAACAAATCAACACCGACTTTTTCCCCATACGGTAATGTTTTCTGAGTCCGAGATTAATGGTTCCTTCTGCAAAGCGGACCTGTATTTCTGACAAGTCTGGAAGGCCAATACTGTATTTTCTATATCTTTTGAGATTCCTGGCCAGTATACTACCTGCCTGGCTCTGCATTTACATTTTTCCTTACCCGTGTGTCCATCAATTTTGTGTAGCATTTCTTTCCTTAAACTACTAAGCACCACAATCCTGTCACCTCTGAGTAGTACTCCGTCTACCTCCGATAACTCAGACTTAAATGGCAAATACCTGGTGGGTGTGAATTGTCCCTTCCACCCTTGGTCGATAGCTGCCATGGCTGCTGCAGCGTTTCATCCTGTGCTGTGGCAGTTTTCAGCCTTTCCCACATTTGCACCGACACTGCACCTGAGGTTTTTATTCTGTTAATGTGTATGTCCATGTCTGAATCCTCAGTTTGGGTGGCGGTTCTGTGTGATTCGTCCCAGGTTTTTGACAAGGTATCTGCTGCTATCAGTTGGTTTCCTGGTGCGTATTCAATCTTATAGTCATACTTCTGTAGCTTAATTAACAGTCTGAATTTGAGGTGGGACCTGCCATAAATCTCTGTTTGAAATGGTAATCAGTGGTTTGTTTCAATCACGAAAGGGGTTCCATAAATGTGGTTATGGAAGGCATCATATCCAAAAGCTATTGGCAGCATCTCCTTTTCAATATGAGCATATTTGTATTCAGTCTTTGTGAAGGCCCTTGATGCGTATGTGACAGGCCTCCAGCTACAGTTTTTATGCTGTAACAGTACAGCTCCTATACCGTCCTTCAAGGCATCTGTGGAAACCTTTGTTTGACAAGAGATATCAAAATATTGCAAAGTGGGTGCAGTAGTTAGTAGTCATTTTCTCTCTTAGAAATGTTGTTCATGCGCAAAGGTCCACTCCCACATGGCTGGCTTGTTTAGTAGTTTGTCTCAAGTGGCTAGTATTGTCAGCCAGATTGCTAATAAACTTCCCCAAATAATTCACCATGCCCAGGAAGCATTGTAACTCTTTCTTAGAGGTGGGTTGTGGTATCCTGTTTGCAGCATGAACTTTTGCTGGGTCAGGTTTCACACCTTGCTGTGAAAGAATTTTCCCAAGGTACTTTATTTCAGTCTTTTTTATCTGACATATCTCCTTATTCAATTTAAGGTCTGCTTCCCAGGCCACTTGTAGGACCTGCCTCACTCTGCTGTCATGCTGCTTTTGTGATGAGCCCAGACCGGAATATCCTCTAGGTAGACTTTAATCCCTTCTGTGCCTTTCAGCAGTTGCTGCATGGTTCTGTGAAAAAACTCTGGTGCTGAGCAGATTCCAGATGCTAATCTTTTGAAACAGTGCGGCCCATATGGAGTGTTTAAAAGTGCAGAGGCGTGCGCTTTCTTTTGTGAGGGGTATTTGCCAGAATCCGGAAGAGGCGTGCAGTATTGAGAAATATTTTGCACTTGAAAGTTCATCTAATATTTCATTTCTTGTGGGAATGTGGAAATGTTCTCTTTTTATACATGCATTTAACTCCTTAGGGTCCAGACACAAACATAGCGACCCATCTTTTTTCTTAATAATCACCAAGGAGTGGACCCATGGTGTTGTCTCTTCTACCCTTTCTATGACATCCAGATCTATTTACCACTGCAGCTCTTTTCTCAGTTTATCTCTTAGGGCCATGGAGACTCTGCGTGTGGCTTGCACTACAGGAACTGCCTTTGCATCCACAGTGATATTATGTGTTATGGGTAGCTTCCCCAGTCCTGTAAATACATCCTTGTATTCGGACAGAATATCATCTGTGACTGGCTTGTCATTTTGTATTGCAAATAGGTTTTCTATCAAGCTCAGTTTCTGACTGGTCGCTAGGCCCAAAATTGGCTTCTGGTCCCCAGTGAGAATAACAAAGTTGGGTTTACTCACCTTGCCTTTGTGATGGAGATTCAGTGCGCAGTACCCTATTGTGGGTATGGTTAGTCCATTGTATGCCTTCAAGACAGTAGGGTTTTTCTTTATCTGTGGTCTGTGTGGTATCTGACGCCAGAGTCAAGAAGGAAGCACATTTATTTGTGCACCTGTATCAATCATGTATTGTATTTTCAAGCCGCTGATATTTAGTTGAATAGTACATTCCTTGCTGTGCATGTTGCCTGGCTTGTCCAGGGCTCCTATGAAGAATTCCTCTGTGCTATCCGAGTCAGTAGTTTCTTTAACAGATTGTACTGCTCTTTGTTTTCTGCAGCACCTTGCGAAGTGGTTAGGTTTACCACAGGCTTTACTCTGTTTTCCACATGCAGGGCAGTTTCTGTAGGTGTGTTGTTTCCCACAGTTCCGGCATGTTTTGTTGACTGCCTTTTTTTGAGTATACCCCTCTTGTCCTGTAACATGTTTACTCTCTTGCTGTGTATAACCTGTTGGTGACCTCTGGGATTTGCTCTTATTGGTTTGAACAGCATCAACTTCTGTGATGTCCTTTGCTCCACGTAGGACATCCATCTGCATGCGAGTTTGTTCCGCAGCCTGACAGGTCTTAATTGCTGATTCCAGAGTTAATTCACTATCTCTTAAAAGTCTTTCCTTACTCATGGGTTTGAACAGCCCATCACTATTTGGTCTCTGATCAGACGGGGTGTCAGTGTGCCAAAATTACAGGACTGTGCTTTTAATTTCAAGTCAGTAACACATTCTTCAATGGATTTGTTTGCTTTCTGCATTCAGGATCTAAATACATATCTCTCTAAAGTCTCATTTTTTCTTGGCACACAGTATGTTTTAAACTGTTTTACAACTTTGTCATAGTCCATGTCTGCATCTGACAACTGAAAGGCATTGTATATGTCGAAAGCTTCTGAGCCTGCAGTAGTCAGCAATGGTGCTACTTTTTGGGATCCCTGTTTCTCAGTTGCACCCATAGCTTCCAAATAACAGTCAAAACGCTGCTTGAAATGCTTCCATGTTTCTTCTAAATTGCCCACAAACCTTATTTCTGATGGTGGTCTGATGTGCTCCATTTCTCCAAACTGCTGTGGTCATTAGCTCAGCCCACCAAAACTTCAGATCTTGAGTAGTTTATCACTGTACTGTGTGATTTCTTTTGGCACAAGAAATCTTCTGTGTGTTTCATAAAGATCCCAAAATCGCTCCTGGTACCATGTCTTGTTTGCATTTCAGGCACACAGACTTGCTAAAAGGTAGTAGTAATCTTTATTATAGTAATAGTGGTGTATAAGATTAATCAGAAGCCATTTAGCATAAGATAGTCTTTTCAGCCTGCATCTTGTGTAGTCTGCAGCTCGAACTCCTGTCTTGAGCTAGGGAGTATATCTGTCTCTGTCCTGTGGAATGAATGCATCAAGGTCACTGTCTTAACTCTCAAGACAGGGAGGGCATGTTGTGTGGGAATGATTATGTGGTCTCTTGTGGAACAGCACAGCCTTACATTGACAGGCGCCTGCTCATTGCTTGAGTGATATGGAGGTGTCACACGCCCAGATGGGGGCTGGCAGTGGAGTTCCACAGTTAAGTGGGCTCACCCATACTTCTGACGGCCCTGATAGATGCTGTGCTGAGTCACTTCTCAGGACCACACCCTGGGATGGATAAGGGAGGTTCTTAGTGAGATAAAATACCCTAGTGCCCCTCTCAAGCAGATGAATCCATTTCTACCCTCACATCACAGTGGGACCTTGTCAACTCCTCTCACATCTTGTATGCTCCTCCTCTAGGATCTTAACTGTCAGATGTGAATTGTCATCACGGGCTAGCTTGGGAACAAGTTGTGGGTTACAGCTGGGAAGCTGTAGAAGTTCATTGAGCAGTGGCATAGAAACATAGAATTTGACGGCAGATAAGGACCGCTTGGCCCACCCAGCCTGCCCATTTCCCTACCTAATGGATAAGCTGCAGAGCCTAGTTAACCAGCAGCCTACTTCTTCCTACCCCCACCCCCTAGAATTGCCTTATGACTGTCCCATGCATGCTTGAATTCCACCACTGTTTTTGACTCCACAACCTCCTCCGGAAAGCCGTTCCATGCATCCACAACCCTCTCTGTGAAAAAATACTTCCTTAAATTACCTCTGAGCCGCCCCCCATCTTCAAATTGTGCCCCCTTGTTCTTGCACACCTCTTTTTTTGAAAGATGCTACCCTCTTGGACTTTGTTGATTCCCTTGAGGTACTTGAAAGTTTCTATCATGCCCCCCCCTCCTTTTGGATCCTTGGTGGACTGCTATGATGGGCAGAAGGGCTTGGGTTGGTGGAAGCAGATCCTGAAGGCTGGTGAGGAGAAATGGGTTAATCACATACCTCTCAGCCTCAGGACTCTGAAATGAGGGACATTAACCCTTAAAATGAAGGAAAATGAGGGACACAGCACCCTGAAATGAGGGACACCATGAGGGACATCAGAATTTCAGCACTTTAATGATTTAACGCACTGTTTGAGACCATAACAGAGCCATGGATGCCAGAATGCAATAAAAGATGTATTGTGGAGCTCTGGGTATACAGTAGAAGCATAGAAGTACTTGTAGTTTCTTCCCAATCTTTGCAAAAAATCTCTGCAATTATTTTGGATACATTTTCTTACAATTTTCCCATGATAACTCTGGCCTGCCCGTGACACATACATCATCCACTGTATGCACTCTCTTGTCCTGGATACCCCTTCCTTCCACCCTACTTCCAGTCCCCCGTTCGTCCAGTCCTCTCACCTCATGTGCAGTGGGGTGCTGGGGTGCACAACAAACAGCACAACAGCAGCAGGCCAGTACCGCCACCTCATCAGATGGGACAGTCATCAATTTAATCACATCATCATCAGCCCACAATAAGTAAAAGTGCAGCAGACAACAGTGACTGTTAGTCCAGCTGAGAGAGCTATCAGTCAGCTCAGCTCTCAAAGGCAAAAGAAGGTTGAAATGCTCTGCTCTGATCCTGGAATCTGGACTGGGGCTTATTAATTATACATACACAGACTTTATTGACTCATGACCTACCTACCTCCCTCCTCAGCAGTAGCACTCTGACATGAGTCCTGGGTCTGGCTGTGAGTTCTCCTTGCTCCTCTCCTCTAGTCTTGTCTGGCTGGTGGCAATAAGCTGTACTCCCTCCTCATTCTGGCTTGGCCCTCACTTGCTGAATCTCCAATCCAGCCACTGGTCAGGCAAAGGGGGGTGGTGACGAGCTTGAGGTATAAGTCGCAACCAGATGACCACCAACCACAGTCAGCAGCACTGCTACAAATGTCAACAGTCACTGACTGCCTTTGAGAGATCCTCAGTGACCCCTGGATAGATAGATTGGTGCACTGTGCCTGAGCCAAGTTCGGGGGGGTCAATCAAAATCCGATCACAAACAGCGAACAAATTCAGATTGACTCTTCTACTCTCCCAGCATCACCATAGCTGTGCCGCACAGAGTTAGCTGCTGCTTCCCACTACTAAACCATGTGGCAGTGTGTGCCATCAGAGCACCACAACATTGAAGCCACACCCTTCTTGATTGGCTGAATGGAGAGGAGGAGGAGCTTGGACTCACTGGGCAACCAATCCAACCACCCGACTAGCTTGTCTTCTTGGGTTGGGCAATAGATGGGCACTGCCATGACTCACACCATGCACAGTGCACTCCCTCCCATTCCGAGTCCTGGAGGACCCGACTGAGAATTCCAGCAGCAGGAGCTTGGGTCACAGAACTCATGCACATTTAAAGGGCCCTTGACTGTCACTGTCAAATGCAGGACAATGACAGGTGCTGGTGGGACAGCGGGACAAGACTGAAAAATCAGCCCGAATATGGGATGTCCTGCATTGAGAGGTATGGATAATCAGTAAGTTAAAAAAAAAAAGTAATACAGGTGGTTGAGATGAATATACAAATCTATGATTTTATGACAGAAAGAAAGAAAGACAGAAGATCAGTGATTTACTGAGTTCTTTTGCCCACTAGCTTGATGGGAAACCCCTGTCACCTGTTTTTCTTCAAAGTACCGATTAAGTCCAAGCTGATACCACTTACTCTAGGAGTCTGTTCCACATTCACAACTCTGTCTCTGAATTAGTTATTCATGATTTTTCCATTGACTTTGTCTCCTTTCAGTTACATTGTGTCCCCTTTTTCTCTCATCCTTGGCTATTCTCAAAGGCTGTGTTTGATCTGATGGTGTTATCCCTTTGAGATATTTAAACAACAAGATCATGATTTGCACACTCCTCACAGCTCATGCTCTCCAACCCCTCATACACCTTCACTGCACTCATCTGAACCTTTTTAGACATGTCAGTATTTTTTCTCAGGTATGGGAACACAGATTGAGTACTATACTCAAGATGGGACCTGACTGAGGATTGGTAAAAGGGCATTTTTTATCTCTGTTTATGCATGCCATGGTTCTGTTTGCCTTACTAGTTGCCACCCCGCATTATTAGTCCCATTTGAATGTGTTATAGATCACTATACCCAGATACTTTAATGTTGGCTTTTGGTAATCTCTAATCCGTTTAATATTTTGCCTATAAATCCTTCTTTCCAAAGTGCATGATTTTGCAATTCTCTACACATACTTCCCAATTGTCCCTGATTCTGCCTTAACATTTTCTTTTTCCCTCCTGAAATTTGTGCTTCTGTGACTAAACAGGATTGTAAACACAAAATAATGTCAAGAATTAAAGTTATAGATTTGTTCTTCTTTAGAAAATACATTTAAGTTAAGACCCTCATTCTACTAACTTTCCTAGTGAATAGCACCAATTTTAAAGATGTGCTCCTGATTTTGGTCCTTTGTCCCTGATTTGTTTAGCCTATTCCTTGATTTATGAGGTAGGAGGTTGAGAGCAATGTCTCCGCATCAAATTTCATTTGCCATCTCCGTTCACCCTTGCAGCATGTCCAGGTCACTCTACAGCTGATATATATTATCCAGAGATGTGAATACTCTTCATACTTTGGTGTCATCAGCAAACTTGGCATCCCAACTACTTGTGCCCACTTTCAGGTCACTTATAAATATATAGAACAGTGTTTGTTGGAGAAGAGGCCCCTGTGGGCATACCTTCTGACATGGAAATGTGGACACTGCTACTTAAAATGTTGGACAGTGTGGGACACTGGCCCCATAAAGAGGGACACATCATCAAATATGGAGATAAAAGCCCAGAACATTATGGAAACCAGTTCCTTAACTTGTACAAAGTTTAATATTGATTTAGTCAATTAAAATATCATGAATTTCTACTTAAAAGTTTGAGTTTACAGTACCTACTCTATGTGGGCAGCACCTTTCCCATATGGGACAGATGTGGGACAGAGGGAGAAAATGAGGGACAGTTGAGAGGTACTGTATGCCTGCAGGCATTTGTTTCCATGTTGAGAGGTTTTCTTTAATAAACAGCAGGCATTCCTATCCTACAGCCCATTTGCTTTCCATGATAAACTTGGCTAGCTTTACCTAGGTTTTCCATTTTGTGAACAGTCCTGGTTGGGACAGTGTTAAATGCTGTGTTGAAGTCAGTACAATGTCCACAGGTCTTACTATATAAAACATTGGCAGCATCGATGTGAGCTGCAGCAGTGCCTAAGCAGTTTCTCACCCTGGGACAAGGTTTATGGTGAGAAATAGCTTTTTGTCACCTGCCATTGTCTACCCATTTTAGGTGAGTGTCAGACTGTTATAGGAGTCCGCCTGACATCTTTGCCTGGCTGTGCCAAGAGATCGAGGCATGGAAGCACAAACTGAACCAGCAGCAGAGTTTTGTTTTATGAATGTTAAGAAAAACACAAGATGGTGTGCTTTAAAGGGTCGGAACACTGACATAATCAATTAATTTTAGACTTCTGAGTCTTTAAGGCATACCCATGATCATGTAACAGCCAAAATTATTGGGTGGAAGACTGTGTGAGGATAAACTGGAGTGTGGCCTGACACTGTTAGCTGGCCAGTGGGGAAAAATATTCTATGCCCTATGGGAGGCTGAAGATTGCCAACAAATAAAATGTTGGTGGTATACTATAGATTTCAGCTGTAGGTGTCCCTGACCAGGCCATCACATTAGGACCTGGAACGCCACACTGTCGTTTGCCCCTCATAGTGGTGTCCTAATCAAAAGCTGAATATTAGGCCTGGTCTTTTGTTTCAAAATAAAATAAACCTATACTATGAAACATGAAAGTTAGTGGTCCAAACTTTAATTTTATTCTTAGTGGCTGTGGGATTTTGATATATGCTTCAGCGGGTGACACTGTGCTGTCTAGGCTAAAAATATGAATAAACTGAGACTGCCGAGTTGCTCTTGGTAAGGAGCATAAATCTCATCACTGTGTTCTTTGTTAAAAAGTCCACTGATTGATGCTTGAGCAACATATTTATTTTACGTGCTTTATGGGACTTCCATTGTAAATGGTAATGCCTCAGCAGCATAAGAAACTGTACTTGTTCTAGCAAGAGAATTTGTGACTCAATTAACCTTTACTTCCATGACATACGCTATTGGTGGGGGGGGGGGAAAAGAAAACAGAAACATGGAAACATAGAGTCTACCAACAGATGAGGACCACTTGGCCCACTTAGTTTGCCCATTTTTCACTACTTATAGTATCATCGCAGATCCCACTTTATCTATGGTTCATTCAACCCCCCCCCCAAGATTCCCTTATGCTTATCCCATGCATCCTTGAACCCCACCACTCTTTTCGGATGCACCATCTCCCGTGGAAGACTGTTCCAGGAATCCACCACTGTTTCTGTGAAGAAGTAATTCTTCATATCTCTCCTGAATCTACCCCTTCCAGCTTCTTATCATGCCCCTTGTAAGTGTGCACCTTTTTTTCTGAAAAGTATTTCCCTCCTGTACCTTATTTGTCCCGGGAGGTATTTAAAAGTCCCTGTCATGTTCCCCCTCTCCCTCCTGTCTTCCAGGATGTACATATTTAGGTCCTTATGTCTCTCCTCATAGGGCTTCTGATGCAGACCATGCACCATTTTAGTTGCCCTTCTCTTGACCACTTCTACTTTGTCTGTGTCCTTTCAGACATGTGGTCTTCAGAACCGAACACAGTACCCTAGGTGGGGTCTTACTAGCAATCTATACATAGGCAATACCACCTCCCTCTTTCTGCTGGCGATACCCCTTTCTGTGCATGCCAGTATCCCACTAGGCCTCCCAACTGCTTTGTTGCGCAGCCTGGCCACCTTTAGGTCATCCAGTATGATTACCCCCAGGTCTGTTGCCTGCTTGGTGGTCATCAGTACCACTCCATCTGTTTTGTACTCTTCCCCGGGTTTCTGTGCACCAGGTGCATTACTTTGCACTTTTTTGCATTGAAACCCAGCTGCCGTACCCTTGACCACTCCTTGAGTTTTCTCAGGTCTCTGCTAATCCTTTCCACCCCCGATTGTCCACCCTATTATAGATTTTGGTGTCATCTGCAACTAGACAGACCTTCCCGTCCAGATCCTCTGCAGTGTTGAATATAAGTACATTAAACAGTTCCGGTCCCAGCACTGATCCCTTAGGCACCTTGCTGGTCAGCCTTTCTTTCTTGGAGTGAACTCCATTTACCACTACCCTTTGCCACCTCTCACCTAACCAGTTTCTTACCCAGTTTACCACCTTATGAGTCCCTCCTACCTAGCTTGCTTACTAGCTTCCTATGTGGAATGTTGTTGAAAGTCTTACTGAAATCTAGGTGGGCCAGTTCCGCTGCTCCACCCTTATTTAATTCCTTAGTCACCCTGTCAAAGAAATCTGTCAGATTCATTTGACATGACCCCAGCTTGAATCCATGCTGCCTCAGGTCTTGTAAGTCATTAGATTCAAGATATTCCACAATCCTTTCCTTTAGCAGTGACTCCATTAACTTTCCCACCACTGATGTGAGGCTGACTGGCCTATTATTGCCAGCCTGTTCCATGCTACCACTTTTGTGAAGTGGGTCTACATCTGCCCTCCTCCAGTCCTCGTGAACCACTCTTGTTTTCGATGAGCTGTTAAATAGGACTGTCAGAGGTGCAGCCAGTACCTCCCTGAGCTCCTTCAATACCCTTGGCTGCACCCTGTCTCACCCCATTGCTTTGTCCCCTTTCAGATTAGTGAGTCCCTTCAGGACACTCTCTTTTTGAAAATGGACTGGTGTCCACCTCCCTCCAGAGCTCCTGTTACTTTTTTGTGGCCCCTCCCCTTCTCCTTCCTATGTGAGCATTGAACAAAAGTATTTGTTCAAGGTGACTTCCTTTTCCTGGTCCCCCTCTTCACAGTCCTCCCTACCCTTTTTAACTTTACGATCCCACTCCTGGTCTTCCTCCTTTCACTTACATACCTAAAAAACTGCCTTACTGCAGTTTTCTTTCATGTTAGCAAGGGTTTGAAATAGGCATCCTAAAATGTATTTATTTCAAATAGTTATTTTCATTTTGTTTGAGAAAAATGGAGATGGAAGTTCAAGCCTGAGAAACAGGGGCTCTGCACCAGCAATAGGTTCACCCTTTTGCAACAAGAGGTTCCCCAGTCTCTCCCCTACAAGGGGAAAGGAAACCAGCAAGCCCAACAGGCAGGCACCATCAGAGAGCATGCTTGGGGTGGGGTCAGATTCGAAAGGGGGCAAGAGAAAGGAACACATAGTCAGGTTTTCAGTTGTGAGGGGAACAGGGAAGGATCTGGGGCTCACACCCAATGGTAAAGAGCTGGTCTGCTGTTTCCCTGTAGCAACAACAGACATACTTATAGCCAGGGTAGTGGAACTCATGGGAGCGGGGAAGAAAGGCCAGATCTAATTCTGCACATAGGCATGAATGATCTGAGCAGTGGGAGCATGGAACAGGGGAAGTCAGACTTCCGCGCTCTGGGAAAGGTAGCAAAGGAGAGAGCAGGGGGTGGGGAATCTTCTCCTAGCTGCTACCATGGCAGCGCCTGGTTCAAATGGAACAGTTCCATGTGTTCCATTTCAGTGCATGACTAAAGGGTTGGTGCAGAGAAGGATGGATTTGGGTTCCTCAGGGACTGGGGCCCAGCCTGGTTAGATTGGAGGCTGTTCAAAATAGACAACTTACATCCCAACAAGAAGGATACTGGTTGTAAGGTGAGCACAGCATATAGTTATCTGAAACTAGTGAGGGGGGAGTCAGAGTGGCAGGGTACACATCCAGCGTCACAAAAAAAGGGAACATAGCAGGTCTTCCCCCTCAGTCAATGCAGCAGAATCAAGTGCAACCAGGGTAAGGAAGAAAGGAGCAGGTAGGGATAGATGTTGGAAAATTATGTGCCCCAGTGCAGGGAGTGTTGCAGCAAAATGCTAGAACTTCAGGTGATGGCCACAGAAGGGAGCATCGACCTCGTGGTTGTCACAGATATGTGGGCAACCCTGACCCATGAATAGAACATAACTGTACCAGGGTACTCATTGTTCAGGAAGTACAAGGGCAAAGGACAGGGGAGGTGGAGTAACAATGCATGCAAAAAAATGATAGAGGCAACTGATAGAGGCAGCCTAGAGAATTCAGAAAAACTAGAAACCCTGTGTGGTGTTAGCAGTGACAGGGAACTGGAAACAAGTCAGGGTTGTGGTGGTCTAGACTACCAGGTCAGGATCAAGGGTCAGACAAAGAACCGGGGGAGATGCTTAGGAAAGCGTTCAAGCCATGGAGGTGGTGGTAGTAAGGGACTTTAATATGCCAGATTTGGACTGCAGAATTCCAGTTCCGGCAAGTACTAGGAATCAGCTCCTAGTGGATGGATGCCAGGAGGCGTTCCTAACTGAGCTAGTCCAGTGCATAACAAGGGAAGGGACTCCAGAATGCAGTAGTCCTGGGACCACTGTTTTCTTGCAGTCACATAACAGTGGCACTGGATGTCCTGATAGGGACTGCCAAAGGGGCAAACACTGTAAGGGTATGGTACTTTAAAAAGACAGATTTCAACATGATAAGGGATCTATTGGAAAGAAGCACATGAAGAACAGGATGGGTAGAAGAGGTGAAGGAAAAAAGGAAGAATTTAAAAAAAGCAGTGATTGTGGTGACAGAAAGCTCAGTTGGGAGGTGTTATGGGGGAAAAAGAATCAAGAGTCCATTGTGGTTCATGGATGAAGTAAAGATGGCGATAAGTGCCAGAAGGAGGGCATTCTTAAAGTACAAGGGAAGCCAGCATGAGGAGGACAGACAGAAGTACCTGGAGGCAACAGAAGTAGCCAGCAGGAAGATGAGGTGGGCCAAGGCAGAGATGGAACTCCGGCTAACAAAGGCAGCAAAGCAAGGGGAAAATGCATTCTTTAGGTAGCAGTATAGAAACATGGACAATGATGGTAGAAAAGGACCAGTGATCCCTCCAGTCTGCCTGTTGTTTTTTTATTGAACTCTGGGATCTATTGTCCATACAGGGTACTAGCCCTCGTTATCCATCCCCTTGTTCCCCTCCCTACTGCTATCACCCTGAGTAACCACTATAACCTTCATTTTGTCCCAGCGATACTGGAAACCATTTATGGTTTTGGTGCCCACCACCTTGGCTGGCAGACTGTTCCATGGTTCCATCACCCCTTCCGTGAAATAAAACATTCTCATATCTCTCTTGAACCTTCCTCCCATCACTTTCTGTTCACGCCCCCGTGTCCTTGAACTGTTACTCAAGCTGAACAGTTCCTCCCAGCTCACCTTGTTTATTCCTTTCAGGAGCTTGAATTTTTCTATCATATTACCACGCTGTCATCTGGTTGACGGTAAGTACCTGTTCAGTGCCTTGAGCCAGTCCTCATAAGATCTGCCCTGCTTACCCTGAATCATCCTGATCACCCTTTGTTGCACCGTCTCTATTTTGTCCTCATCTTTCCTGGGGTGAGGATTCCAGAACAGGGCACAGTAGTCCAGGTGCAGCCTCACCAACAATCTGTAACGAGGTAGTAATTTTCTGCTACTGTCAGAACCCCTTCCGATACAGCCCAGCATCCTATTTGACTTGCTATAGGCCTAGTTGCATTGACTTAATTGTTTAAGGGTGTCACTAATGATGACTCCTAGGTCTGTTTCCTCAGCCGTCAGGCTCAGCTTAACCCCTCCCATTCAGTACTCTTTCCTGGGGTTCTTATTCCCTAGGTGCATCACCTTGCAGTTTTTAGTGTTGAATTTCATCTGACAAACCTTAGACTACCTATCTAGGATTTGCAGGTCACTCTGCATCTGCCTAATTCCCTTGTTGTTATCTACACTCTTACGGAGCTTATAGTTATCTACCAAGAGGCACATCTTGCCCTGGATTCCTTCTCTAATGTCACTGATGAACATATTGAAGAGGACAGGACCCAGCACTGATCTCTGAGGCACCCAAATCCTGACCTCCCTCTCTTCTTCTTTGACAATGTTAATCACAACTCTCTGCTGCCTCTTCTTCAGCCAATTTCCTACCCATCTTACTATGTCCCTTGCTGTATCCAGATCCTCCATCTTCTTCAGCAGTCTTCTGTGAGGCACTGAGTCTAAAGCCTCGCTGAAGACGAAGTAGAGTAAATCTACAGCATGATCTCTATTCAATACCCTCATCACTCAGTCAAAGAAAACTACCTGGTTGGTCTGATAAGACCTCCTTTCCACAAACCTATGGTGTTTAAAATCTTGGAGACATAGAAACATAGACATAGAAACATAGAATTTGACGGCAGATAAGGACCGCTTGGTCCACCCAGTCTGCCCATTTCCCTGCCTACTGGATAAGCTGCAGATCCTAGTTAACCAGCAGCCTACTTCTTTCTACCCCAACCCCCTAGAATTGCCGTATGACTGTCCCATGCATGCTTGAATTCCACCACTGTTTTTGACTCCATGACCTCCTCTGGAAGGCCGTTCCATGCATCCACAACCCTCTCTGTGAAAAAATACTTCCTTAAATTACCTCTGAGCCACCCCTCTATCTTCAAATTGTGCCCCTTGTTCTTGCACACCTCTTTTTTTGAAAGATGCTACCCTCTTGGACTTTGTTGATTCCCTTGAGGTACTTGAAAGTTTCTATCATGTCCCCTTTCCTTCTTTCCTCGAGGCTATACATATTAAGCTCCTTAGTCTCTCTTCATATGTCTTCGGTGCAGACCCTGCACCATTTTGATTCTCCTCTGGACAGCTTCCATCCTGTCTATGTCTTTATGAAGACTGGGTCTCCAGAACTGCACACAGTACTCCAGATGGGGTCTGACCAGCTGTCTGTACAGAGGGATAATAACTTCCTGTTTTCTACTGGTGATGCCTCTCCCTATGCATCCCAGTATCTCCAACCCTCCTTGCTGCCCTCTCACATTGCTTGCCCACTTTAGGTCATCTGATATGACTACCCCCAGGTCCCTTTCCATTTTGTTGTTGTTAGTATCTCACCCCCATTTTGTACTCTTCCCTGGGTTTTTGTTTCCCAGGTGCATTACCTTACACTTCTTAGCATTGAATCTAAGCTGCCATACATTTGACCATTCCTCTAACCTTGCCAAGTCCTTTTCATCCTTTCCACCCCACTTGTGCATCAACTCTGTTGCAGATCTTTGTGTCATCTGCAAAGAGACATACCTTCCTTCCAGTCCCTCTGCAATGTAGCTTATAAAGACATTGAAGGACGAGTCCTAATACTGAACCCTGTGGTACCCCACTAGTAACCCTCCTTTCTTCAGAGTGGACTCCATTTACTATTACTCCTCTGTGTCCTATTCTCCAGCCAATTTTTACCCAGGCTGTCATCTTGGGCCCACTCCCAGGCTAGCTAACTTGTATATTAATCTTTTGTGTGGGACTGTGTCAAATGCCTTGCTAAAGTCTAGGTAGGCCATGTCCACAGCCCCTCCCTGATCTACTACTACTTTGGTCACCCAGTCAAAGAAATCTATCAGATTTGTCTGGCATGACCTTCCTGCTGTGAATCCATGCTGCCTTGGGTCCTGTGCCCCTCTGGCCTCTAGATACTCGACAATTCTTTCCTTCAGAAGTGATTCCATCATTTTCCCTACCACTGAGGTTAAACTAACAGGTCTGTAGTTTCCTGCTTCTGCCTTGCTCCCACTTTTGTGAAGGGGAATCACATCTGCCCTCCTCCAGTCCTCGGGTACCACCCCATCCTCCCATAATTTGTTAAACAGGGTAGTCAATGGTGTCACTAATTCCACCCTTAGTTCTTTTAGAATTCTGGGATGAATCCCATCAGGCCCCATTGCTTTGTCCACCTTCAGTTTTAAGAGTTCTTTCAGAACCCTTTCTTCTGTAAATGGGCTGGTATCAACTTCTGTATCAAGAGTGTTTCTACTGTTTGTTTTAGGTACCTCCCCCTCTTCCTTTGTAAATACAGAGCAAAAATATTTGTTTAGTATCTCTGCCTTTTCACAGTCACCCTCTGCCCCCTCCTTTATTAAGCCTCACTATCCCTCCCTTGGTCTTCCTTCGCTCCCTGATGTACCTATAAAAGGTTTTATCCCCCTTCTTAACTGAGTTGGCTATCTTTTCCTCAGTTTGCGCCTTTGCTGTTCTGACTGCCTTCCCAGCTTCCTTTTGCTTTAACTGATGCAGTTCTCTGTCCTGCTCCTTCTGTGATTCCTTGTACTTCCTGAAAGCTTTCTTTTTCTTTTGAACCTTCACTGCCACTTCCTTTGAGAACCATAGCTCTCCAGGTAGCCCATGAGATCCTCTTTAACCAGTGACTCCATCAGTTTACCCACAGCAGAGGTGAAACTGGCAGGTCTGTATTTGCCTCCCCCCCCACTTATGGAGCAGAACTACGTCCTTTATTCTCCAGTCTTTTGGAACAACCCCTGTCTGTAATGAGCTATTGAAGCCCTATCAAGGGTTCAGTCAGTTTTGCTGTCTGTTCTTTGAGTATCATCAGATGCATCCCATCAGGCCTTGAGGCAGTATCTATCTTTAGGGCTTCTAACCCTTTCAATAACCTTTCGTTGGTAAATACAGGGTGTCTCATCTCCAGGACTTCTTTATGGCTGCCTTAATGCCACTCCTTGGCAGTGGCCTGCTGTCTTCCTGTGTGAAGACAGAGCAAAAATAATCATTAAGGACAACTGCCTTTTGCATGTCCTCCTCTATTACTCTAGCTCTATCACAGCCTAAAAATTCCTCCTGCTTTCCTCCTTTTTTCCCCTAATATACTTGAAGAACTGTTTTTCTCTGCCCTTTGCCCCCCTCCCCAATATGCAGCTCAGTGTTTGCTTTTGCCTCCCTAACTACCCTCTTTGCTTCCTTAGTTCTCAATTGGTATTCTTACTATTCTTCCTCCCCCTGCATTTCCTTGTTTCTGGTGAAGGAATTTTTTGTGTCCCTCACTGCCTCCTTGACCCTTTTCGAGAACTATATTGGTCTTTTGTATCTGTTTTTATTGGCTACCATTCTCATGTATAAATTAGATTCCTTAAGAATTATCCCCTTAATTGTGCCCTATCTCTTCTTCTGATCTCCGATGCTGTTTATACTGACTAACTTTTCCTGGACCAACTCCCTCATCTTGTTGATGTCCACCCTTCTGAAATCAAAGACCTCAAGTCCTCAGTTGGGGCTTTCTGTTCCCAAGGGCCAGCTCGAACCAAATAGAATTATGGCTGCTGGACCCCCAGTGGCTCTCCTACTCACACATCTCCTACAACCCCAAATTTGGTGAGCACCACATCGAGAATAGCAGCCTGCCTGGTGGGTTCCTTAATCAGCTATACAAGCAAATAGCTCTGGAAGATAGCCAGCAGGGTGTGACTTCTGGCACCTGGAAAGTCCCAATCAGTATTTGGCAGGTTCAGATCACCCACCACTACCTCCCTCTTTGCCACTCCTTTCCTAGTTCTTCCACAAGCTCTCTATCCCTTTCTACCCCTTGTACTGGCAGTCTGTAGGTCACCACTGCAACTGTAGTTTCTTACCTGAGTTTGCCATGAATTGCACCCACAGTGACTCTGTCTCCCCACTACTTTTCATTTTCCTCTATCCCTCCACTGTGTAATCATGGACTGTAAGGTGCCAGTCCCTGTGAGAGAAACGTAAGGTCTGAGAGGGTATTGTAATACTGAAGAGTGACAAAATGCGGAAGGAGAAGACAAAGGGAAAGCAGAGATAATGAAAAAATGTTTTTTTCCAGGTTTACTAGGGAGAAGGATGGGTAACTGCCAGAATATGGGGTTAAGAGAGAAAGGGAGGAGAGCAGGGGCTCAAGTGGCATTGTCAAAATAATTTTAAAAGGGTGTTGGAAAAGCTTACAGAGTTGAAAGTAAATAAATCTATGAGACTTGATGGATTACACCAGAGGATGTTGAAGGAGGTAGCAGAAGTGATTGCAGGATCACTTGCAGACATATTCAACTGCTCACTTGCCCCTCTACACCAGAGTGTAAAAAAGGATGAGCCAGGGAACTACAGACCAGTCATCTGACATCTATAATGGGAAAATGTATGGAGTCTTTATTAAGGGACGAACTAGTGGACTTCCTGGAGGAAATGAGCTACGGACCCCAGACAACATGGGTTCACAAGGGGAAGGTCTTGCCAGACAAATCTGGTTGACTTCTTCGACTGGGAGATCGGGATAGTAGATAGGGGAGAGGCAGTAGATGTGGTATACTTGGATTTAAACTAGGCATTTGACTCAGTTCCCCACAGGAGGTGGATTAAGAAGATAAGGGACTGATGGGCAGGAGAAAAAGTGTTAACTTGGGTGGAGAACTGGCTGAGGGGAAGAACACAAAAGGTAGTAGGTAATGAGAGGCTAGGGAAGTAACAAGTGGAGTAAGTTATCATGGATATGTACTGGGCGTGGTCCTTTTCAGTATACTTGTTTGTGACATGAGGAAGACATCAAGGGTAAGCTCTGCCTCTTCACAGATAGCACAATGATCTGTGCAAGGGTGGACATGGAGAAATGTTCTGAGGGAACTTACGGAGGATCTAGGCAGGTTGGAGAACTGGTCAAATATCTGGCAGCTAGGCCTCAATGCAAAAAAGTGTAAAGTGATGCACATTGGAAAGAGGAACCCAAGAGTTCAGTATGAAATGGTGATGAATGGGGAGTGGTGGTAGTTGAAAGCACCCTAGAAGAAAAGGAGCTAGAGATCATGATCTTGGAGAGCCTGAAAACAAAATCACACTATAGAAGAGCTGTAGGGAAGGCAAACAGGAGGCTAAGGTGCATAGGGAGGGGAGGATATGCAGTTGATGTAAGGAGGTGGTCTTCCCATTGTATAGGTCACAGATGCAACCACACCTGAAATACTTGCAAAAGGTGTTCATACCAGAGGGAAGACTATGGCAAGGTGGAAGCAGTATAGCACAGGGCAACCAAGTTGGCTTACAGACCAAGAGGCAAGACAGTTGAGAAGAGGTTACAGGACATGAACATGTACAGCATTGAAAAAGGAGGAAAAGGAGCGACATGATTGATTCATACAAGTACCTGGCTGGGATGAATATTGTGGATACTTATGTGCTTTTCCTCTTGAGCTTAAGTAAATGTACACTTGCAGGGTAGAGATTTAAAAGGGACGTCTGCTAACACTTTTTCACTGAAAGAGTGGTGAACAAATGGAATAAGCTGCCAAGGAAGTGGTACAGGCCAGATCAGTGAGCAATGCTTCAAACAGGGATGGGACAGGCATATGGAATTAGTTAGAAAGGGTTGGTGGAAACAAATGAGAGATAGTCACTATGGGCATTGCAGAGCAGTTAGGTAGAATAGGCAGCCTGGATGGGCCTGTGGGCATTTTTTTTTGCTGTTGTTATTTATGTATGTATGAGTTAAAACACAGGGTCAAGAAGGAACTCACAGAAGCTGGCAGGGAGGAGATTCAAAAAGGACATCCATAAGCACTTCTTCACAGAAAAGGTGGTGGATAAGTGGTTCTTGGCTTGGGGCTGTACCCAGGCAAACTGATAAATCATCAATCGTATTTTGAAGGTCAGTCATGGCTGATGATCATTAATTATCAATGTTATCATATGATCTTCAAGGGAGATTGTGATCTAAGATCATCATCTATACAGTATCACGATTTAATCATCAAACATAAACTTTCATATCACCAACTGATGAATATTATTTTTGTAAGCTTAAATTAGCATGATGGTTTTTGATGATCTGTGGATGACTTAAGTGATGATCATTAATGATTTTAATAGTTCTGTATTATAAGATTGTAAGTCATAAACAATAGATAACAAAGATCTATGTGTTACTATTATGAAAATATACAGATTTAGTCTTTGCTGTTTTGGTCCTTATAGGAACAGATCCAGAAGCAAATGATTTGACACCTTTTTTTGGGTCAACATCGATGTTACATCTATATTGGTCCAATAAAAGGTATCAAATCATTTGCTTCTGGATCTATTGTGAAAATATGAATGCCAAATAAACAGCAAAACGAAATTAATTATAATGTAAATCATGTGAAGTCAAGTTTTAATCCCTTCAGGAAGACAACATGCCGTGTTAGATATGGTATACACATCTGCATAACTAATTTGCAAATTTCAGAAGCTCAGTTTGTGGACCAAAACAATAGTAATTCGTATTTTTAAAATAATTTTGCCTTGACAGTATTAGTTTGTGGATTATTAGGAAAGTTTTTTAACACAAACCTGGTACTTGTAGGAACTCACCACAACCATAAAAGGAACCGCTGAATGGAGCTATGTAAACCAATTTGAGCCTTTGTAACACTAGTAAAAAGTAAAGTGTCAGAGTAAGTGTAATTGAAAGAAATGTGTCTGTACAGAAGATATATCATAACTGATAAATCCAATAAAAGTGTCTAAAAAGAAGAAAGATAAATTCTAAAAGTATAGAAAAAAAGATAAACAGATTTTTTTACATAGAAACCTAGATTTTGTTGGCGGAAAAGAACCTTTAGGCCCATCTAGTCTGCCGCTTGTCCCTGCCTAATCCGTCACCTCTGACCCTAGTTGGTCATAGGTGTCACTCCCCCTGTTTGTCTACCTAACATGCCCCTGTACCTATGTCATGCATACTTGAAGCTCCTCACAGTCTTTGCCCCCACTACCTCCTCTGGCAAGCTGTTCCAGTCATCCACCACCCTTTCTATGAAGAAGAATTTCCTCACATCTCTCTTAAACTTCATCCTATTAGCTTCATTGTGTGCCCCCATGTTCTGGTGCCTTCTTGTCTCTGAAATAGATCCACCACTTGCACCTTGTTCAACCCTGTGAGGTATTTGTAGGGTTCAGTCATGTCCCCTCTTGGTCTCCTCTCTTCCAGGAAGTACATGTTGAGTTCCTGCAGCTTTTCCTCGTATGGCTTCTCTTGCAACCCTTCACCATTTTGGTTGCCGTACTCTGTACTGCTTCCACTGTTTCAGTGTCCTTTTGAAGGTGCGGCCTCTAGAACTGGACACAATACTCCAGGTGGGGCCTCACCAGTGAGCAATACAACAGCAGCCCCACCTCCCTCCTTCAGCTAGAAATCCCTCTCTCAGTGCACCCCATCATCCTGCTAGCCTGTCCCACTATGTCACACTGCCCAGCTACCCTGAGGTCATGAGATATGATGACCCCAGGCCTCTTTCTTGCTTGGTGACAGTAAGCTGCACTTCCTCCATCTTATACACAGCCCCTGGGTTCCCCTACCCTAAGTGCATAGTCCTGCCCTTTCTTGCATTGAAACCCAGCTGTCACCCCCAGTCTAGACCATTCTCTCTAGTTTCCTCAGATCCCTTTGCATTCTCTTCACCTCTTCCTGAGTGTCAACCCTGTTGCAGACTTTTGTATCCTCTGCAGAGAGACACACCTTACCTTCAGGCTCCTCTGCAGCATTGCTTATGAAGACATTGAAGAGGACAAGTCCCAGCACCGAACCCTGTGGCACCCCACTAGTCACTGTCCTATCGCCTGAGTGGCTACATTTACTACCACCATGTGCCTCCTATTTTTTAACCAGTTTGAAACCGAACTTCTCACTTTCTCCCCCACTTCCAGGCTGCTAAGTTTTTAACTAGCCTCCTGTTTGACTCAGTGTCGAAAGCCTTGCTGAAGTCCAGATAGGCCACGTCCACTGCTCTCACTTGATCCACCTGCCTGGTAACCCAGTCAGAGAACTCTTATTAAATTCGTTTTTGACATCACCTCCCTCCCATGAAACTGTGCTGCTGGTGATCCTGCAGCCCTTTTGCCTCCAGGTGCTCCACAGGTCTCTCCTTCACTAGTGCCTCCATTAACTTCCCCATCACTGATTTGAGATGACTGGCCTATAGTTGCTAACATCCTCCCTCCTGCTGCTGCTTTAGTGCAAATGGACCACATTGGCCATCCTCTGGAACTTCCCCCTATCTCCAGTGAGGTGCTAAAAAGTGCTGCTGGCACTCTACTCAGTTCCTTTAGGACCACTGGATGAATCCCATCCGGCCTCATCGCCTTATTCTCCTTTAAGGATTCCAATCCCTTCTGGACTCCCTCCGCCGAGAATGGGCTTGTGTCCACTCCCCCCCCATTGCTTACTGCAGCATGCTGGTCCACCCCCCACTCTATATCATGAAGATTGATCAGTAAGCATTCAGTATTTCTGATTTCTCTTGATCTTCCTCTGCGCAGCCCCCCTCTGCCCTCCTGATTTTCACTAACTCCTCCCCTTGTCTTTTTCTTTTCCCACATACCTGAAGAAGGTCTTTTATATTTATTACAGTAATCTTGGCAATGGTTGATCATGAAAATTCTTGATATGAGATCACCATTAATCACAGTCACCATTTCTATAACAGCATTGTTTTTTCCTTCCCTTGGAGGTGGGATGTGCAATGACATCAGAGCACACATGGCAAAGTCTGGCCTGCGAGGGGACATGCAGTGACATTAGGGCACACACGCCAAAGTCTGGCCTGCTGCCAGTACTTGCTAGCACCAGTTGTTGGACCCATGATCTGCAGCAGGGTTCATACAAGTGCCAGGGCTTCCCCACCCTCCCCCCAGAGGAGGAGAGCAGTTCATGGGACGCTTAATCCCCCCCCAGCCAGCCCTCTGATGCCCAGGCTCACTTCTGAACCTGGGTCGTCGACATCGCAAGTGATAGCATTACCACTGCACCAGCAGGCCGGTCAAACAGTGCTCTGTTTTTATAAGATGTTTTTCCATGGCAATTAAATTTTGCATCCTATTCCTGTAAATTATACCACCTGTGTTCCATAAAACCTATTAAGACTTTGTCAATTTGTTTTCTGAAATGGGCCTGAAGAGTACATTAGTCGTCTTAACTGGTGCAGCCATGTAGGACATCCTGTCCCAGGGCTGATTTCCTGTTAATAATTTTGCAAACAAGCCTGTGGAGGTCAAAATGCACCTCAAGGTTAACCCCCAGTGTTCCAGATAAACCCAAATAGCTTTCTGCAAACATGTTAATAATACAATTGTATACATTTGCAAACTAAGAGATCCCAGTTTCATGTACAGATTCATATTTTTTTAGTCACAGAGAAACTATGGAAGGAAGAAAGAAAGAAAGAAAGAATAGAAACAGCAAGTGAAGGAAGAAAGAAAACGGGGAGATTGTGAGACCGTTGGAGTGGCCAATTCCTAGGTGCCACAAGGAAATGTTGATTGTAGAATCAGGCAGGCAAGAGAGCAAGTGAGAGAATAGAAGAGGACAGACTTGATCCTTGCTTTCTATTTGTTTATTTAAAAGTTTAACCAGGAAGGACATACTGAGCTGATGATAACTTGTTTCCAGATGTGTCCTGGGGAAGAGGGAAGAGGGAGATGACTAAATAAAACTACTAAAATAAGGAATAAAATACAACAATGTAGTAATAACTGAAATAAACCATCACATTAGTAACAAATAGTAAATGAATACAAGTAAAAACACATTTGTATATGTAAAGAAAGGAAAAATAGTGGAAAAGCATAAACAAGTTGAAACCAGTGAAAGGGAGAAAGAAGAGAAAAGGGTCATAAACAGTTGCAGGTAGGATAACAAAAGTCATAGAGAAGAGACTTTAAGGAGGAAGGAGAAGAAGCAGATCAAATTGAAAGGGGAAAGGAAGACCAAAGTTTAGGAAATTGGTAAGAAAAAGCAGATTGACCAACAGTAGATTTTCTAGAAGTAATAGAGAGAGAATGGGAAATATTATTTTGGAGCGAGTAGAAGGAAGAACGAAGAGAGGACAGAAAGGATTTAAGATAAGAGGGAAGGGTACCGAACCGGAATTTGAATATAAAAGAGACTGAATGGGAGAGGCACCTAGCATCATGGAAAGGAAGAGAAAGGGCTGAGTAAAGAGAGCAGTGGTGAGTACGAGAAGGGCAATCTAGAACAGAACGACAAAAAAGAATGAAAAAGGGAGTCCAGTCTGGCAAGGGAAGATTTAGGGGCTCCACTGTAGACTAAATAACCATAGTCAATGATAGGGAGAATAATTTTAATACAGTTTCTCGGCAGGCAGGAAGCAGAATACTTGCTTTATTCCTGTACAGTGCTCCAAGCTTAGGGTGCAGCTTATGGTGGATAGCATCAATATGCACTGAGAAATCAAGGTGCCAGTCAAGGCAGACCCTGAGGTACTTAAAGGAAGGAACATCTTCAGTCTTATTACCATCGGGTATTAAATAGTAGGAGAGAAATAAATCTGGGTAGCCTCTAACAGGTGCCAAAAGTCATGGAGACTATTTTTTTTGGCATTGAGGGACAGTTAATTAGACTTGAACCAAAGTTAAATACTATTGAAATCCAACTGCAGCTGGCAGAAAAGGTCATGGGTAGGGGAGCCAGAAGCAAAAATAACTGTGTCATCAGCTTACATATGAATGGATGCAGAGGAGCAGACAGTTGGGAGGTCATTTAAGAAAATGCAACAGAGAACGGGACCCAGGACCAGACTCTTGAGGGACACCAGAGCTCATGGAAAGTGAAACTGATTTTCCTGTCTGGACAGCTTGAGACCTTCCTTCAATGTAAGAACAAAACCAACTGACTGAAGAGTCAGAGAGGCCTGCTGATTTAAGTTTGTCCAGAAGGCGGGAATGTGCCACAGTGTCAAAACATTTAGCAAGATCAACAAAAATGGCAGAAGTAGTCAGTTCTTGATCCACACCTGAGAGTATGGAGTCAGTGAGTCAAAGGAGGGAGGTGGAGTGGGATATTCTAAAACCAGACTGGAAAGGTGTGAAAAAGGAGGAGTTGTCAAGAAAGGATGAGAGCTAAGAGAGAACAATGGGGTCCTGTAATTTGCCAAGGTGGGCAGGAGAGATATTGGACTGGAATTACCAGAAAAAGTGGGATCACCGCCTTTGTGAAGAGGTATGGTAGTAGCCTGTTTCCAAATATCAGGAACAATAGCAGAGGAAAAAGGAAGATTAAGGAGAAGAGTAATGGACAGAGCAATGGCAGGAGCTGATAGAAGCAGAAGATTAGAGTCAAGACCATCTGGGCTATTTCCTTTTAGAGGATTAAGGGCAAGCAGAGCCTTAAGGTAAACAGGGGAGTAATAGGAGAGAATGAAAAAGAAAGAGGAGGGGAAGGTAGAGAGAGGGAAGGAGTGGAGAAAGAGGAGGAAGGGCTTAGAGAGAGGGCACAGTTAGTAAAGTGGGGTTAAAAGACATAGCAACAGCAGTAGGGTCAGAGTTAAGGGAATCACCAACCTTAAGAATTGGAGAGGGAGACTGGATGTGAGGAGTGAAAAGGGAATGGATAACCTTCCAGAACTTGGAGAGGTTATTATTATTGTTTTGAGTATGAAAGCAAAATACTAAGACTTTGCAAGTCTGATGGCCTTGCTACAGGCATTGTGAAGGTGTCTATAATAGGCCAGTGAAAAATGGAAGCAGGTGATTTTAAAAGTACTCCAGGCAAGGTGTCTTTTACGGTGACAAGTAAGTACCTTAGCCGATATCCAGGGAAGATGTGAAACATGCACTCTTGATTTTTGCAGTGGTGCATGATGATCCCATACAGCCAAAAATTTAAACTGAAAATAATGAAGGGCAAAATTTATATTACTGACTGCAGAGATGGAGGACCAATCAACTGACAAAAGATCAAGTAGGAGATAGGACAAGTCCAGCAATTTAAAATACCTTAGATATATGAATTTGGTGGGGGCTTTAGGATGATGTAGTTTGCACACACAGTAAGCCATATGATGATCACTGAGGGCATCAGGAAGGACACCTGCATCGACTACATGGTATGGATGAAAAGTGAGGACCAAGTCTAACAGAGAGTGGTTTAAGGATTTCAAATTTGATTGAGTGGGTTCAGAAATCAATTGGGTCAGCTGCAGTGACTTTATATTTTGTGAGAATTTGTCTTCATTAGTGGAGAGCCAATTTAAATTAAAGTATAAGTAGCTCGCCACTCGAGGAGTAAGAACAGATAGAAGAGTGAAGCACAGTAAGTAAAAAAAGAAGATGTACTAGGGCAGCAGTAAACACCAGCAATAAAGATAGGAATAGAGAAGGGAAAGGAAAGTTTTGAGAAGCAACTCATGGAAATAGGGGGAGGAGACAGGAGTAACAGTCGTAAATGGAAACCTGGTGGATATATAGACTGCAACATCACCGCCACTTTTAGAGTGATCTTGCCTGACTGAGGTGTAGCCAGGTATAGTTACATCGGAATTCTGGACCTTACAGGAGAGCCAGGTTTCACATAAAACTAGTACATCCAGTCGAAGGTTAAGTATAATAGGTATTAACTGGTCAAATTTAGGGAGAAGTCTATGGATGTTTAATGAGCGACCCTCAGACCTTTATGAAGTTGTAAAGATGAAGGTGCAGTGGGGCCAGGATTAATTTCAGTGTTGCCTGCTAATATAAGTAAAAGACTAACAATGCCTTTTTAAGCACAGTTTTGCTGTCTGGGAAAAGGGGCGTGGGAGGGAGAAAATGAGGAGTAAGAGGAGAAAAGGGACAGTAGAGGTGCCAAAGAATATCAAGGTGAAGCTAAGGAGCAGGAAGAAAATGACACAGAGGTCACCAAGGGAAGTGGGTGAGAGCAGGAGTTGAGGAAGAGGAGGGGAGAGTAGTTGAGGAGAAGGGGAGCAGTAAGTGAGAAGTTAGAGAAAGAAATAGCAGGTTGTGGAATGGTGAGAGAGGAAAATAAGAAAACGGAAAAACAAGAGGGGTTAACAGCATAGTGGAAATTACATGGAGACAGTAGAATAAATGTTTGGAGAAGTGAGGTCTGAACAGGAATAGTGAGTAACATTTGAAATATGATAGGCCCAGATAGGAAGGCAGTAGTGAAGCAGCAAGGAATATAACCAGAGCAGAGTACTTAAATACTGGATACTCCTTAATTCAAGTAGAACACAACACTCAGTACAATTTCTCTCTCCCCAAATGGAGTAAACTTAAACAGCAGCTAACGCCTTTGGAAAAATTTTGGAAAACATATTAGTTGGACACAATTCAGCTTCTGTTTCATACAGTATATCTTCTATTGATTTCTCCTCTCCATTATTTATTACTGAAGAAATGTCCACAAAAACAAGATCTTTATATCTTGGGTTCCTCTGTCTCTGTAGCATACTCCCTACTTGAAATTGTAATGCTCTGTTGTGACATCGCAGCCTGCTGCCATTGGAATAACTGTGATGTCACAATCAAAGTATTATGATAACAGGTTGGGAAGAAGCAATAGGAGCTGATGATTCCACAAGGAACAACTATCCTGTTTTCATGCATATGACCTCCGTAAGAAATAATGTTAAGAAATACAGAGCTAATGAGAAATCTAAGCTGCTTTGTGTCCAGATATTATGTTTTTCAAAGTGCTTCTCAAGATGTCGGTGGCTCTTTAAGGCTAATACAGCAGATATTTACAGGATGCAGACCTATACAGTGCAGTTGACTAGATACATATAAACTTAGCAGTTTGTCACAACACTTAAGCACAGTAGCTAGTACTACATGGCATAAATTATGTATTAAACTATATTAGGATTGTAAATAGAAATGAACTAGCAAGCAGTAAGTGCAGCATTAGGTAATTGCAGGGAGCAGGTCCAGAGGAGGGCAACAAAGATGATAGCTGGTCAGCAGGGTAAGGCATACGAGGAGAGGCTTAGGACACTGAATATGTATTCCCTGGAAGACAGGGGAGAGAGAGAGGGGACATGATTGGGACCTTCAAGTACTTAAAAGGCATAAAAAAGGTTAATAAGGAAAGTCTCTTTAATCTGAGTGGCAACCATAACACGAGAGGGCACAGTCTTAAGTTGGTGGGTGGGAGGTTTAGGAGGGGGGTCAGGAAGCACTTCTTCACAGAGAGGCTGGTGGACACTTGGAATGTGCTGCCAGAAGAGGTAATCTCAGTGAAGAAAGTGGGCAGCTTTAAGATATGCTGCGACAGATATAGGGGGAGGGTAAGGGTCATGGGTAGAGAGGATAGGAGGAGTGGGGGGAGGGGGCAGAGACATTAGCTAAGTCTGTGGACCCTGCAACACAAGCAGACTTGATAGACCAAATGGTCTTCTTCTACTGGCTTCTTTGTATGTATGTTCATAAATCCGAGGAGAATATGCTTGCTTATGTTAACTATTGCCTTACTGTGGGTGCAGAGTCTCCTGCCAACTGCCACCCCAAGCTGATGCCCACAATATGACACCCTTAAGCTGCGTCCCAGTATGATGCCCTTAAGCTGCAGCCCTTTAGCAAAAGTACCTCAGCGGAGGACTGCTAGGGAAGTGTGCTAAAATACAAAATAGGAGGTGAAAACCACACCACCAGAAGTCAGCTCCCGATTGGAGCAGGTTCTGTCACTGGCTGACAGCAGAACCCAGTAAGGCAGTCCTGCTACACACACACACCCACCCACACATTCACACACACACACACAGATAGCCCAAGAATGGCAATTGTGGCACACAGAGTCCCAAAGGGGCCGGCTGGCCTGATGAACGATGTCCCACACAGCAGCAACAAGAGACAGCAGCTGAGCACCTCCAGGAGTGCTGTTTGAAAAGCGCTCCTCAGAAACCATGCCCCCTTCACCAAATCTCGGCTCCTGATTGGAGCAGGGACTGTCACTGGCTGAAAGCAGAACCTAGTAAGGCAGTCCAGGTACTCACACACAAGTAGCCCAAGAATGGCAATTGTGGCACACAAAGCCACAAAGGGGCTGGCTGGCTCGACGAGCAATGTCCCACACAACAGCAACAAGAGACAGCAACGTTTAATTCTCTCTGTATATCAAATGGGACAGGGTCTTACCCAACCCTGTCACAGTAAGGAATATATGAATTTTCCAGCAGAAGAAGGGCCTTATGGTATATCTAGTCTGACTAATGCAATGCAGAGCTCATGGGACATGCATTTATTTATTTAAATATTTGTTGGACAAGGAGGCTCACTTGAGAACACATTTTCCATTTACAGCAGAAACCTGGCAGTTGAACTAGCAGCAGAGCAGATGAGCAAATATGCCATGCTGCTAATATAGCGCCAGCATTTCCTTTTAAACTTACCCATAATACAAGATACAGCTCATCAGTCTAATAGTCATCAAATAAAATAAAGGTATTTGGCTAAATCCGGAACATCTGGTTAAGCCTGATCAGGCATATATTACGCTATTTACTCTCTCTTTTGGCTGGAATGGCCATTGTGGATTGTACAGGTTCCAACATTCTAAATTTACCAAATCACGTAAGGCTTCTAAGTACACTTCCCTCCCCATACTGAAGGGTAAAATCCAGAAGCTAGAACTGGAATGGCTTGAACTGGTAAAATGCGAAAGAGAAAAATAGCACAGTTTGTGCCTGTTCTTTCTGCTCTGGTTTGTATGGTTCCTGCATTCCAGATTTTCACCCATTCACCTAAACGAAAATGGCCTTGTGAATCAAGTTGTAACTTGTTACTGATTTTTTAAGTAATAAGTTTCAGTATGTCATCTATGTGGTGTAACTTGATGTTAGTAATAGTGATGTGTGTGTGTGGGGGTGTGTGTATGTATGTATGTATATATGTGTGTGTGTATATATATGTATATGTACACACACACACACACGGATATATGTAATAGATAAACCACTCTTAGGGGTGCAGTCGCACTCTGATATGCACATGCTTTGGTGTGCGTTCTTCTGCGGGCCACAGGCCAAGTCGTCAACCACCAAGGCGTACGTATATCAGAGTGCGACCGCACACCTCAGAGTATCTATCTTATAAAATGTCAGAATTGTTTTGGAGGGTGGTAAAAGTGCAGGTGTGCAATTGTGCTCTGTTATACGCATGGTCATGTGATGCGTTTCATCCAAGAAAAGCGCCGCATTTTCCCTAATCATTTTATAAATTATATACAGAGAGATATAGATATATCCTGGCACGGTAGTGCCAGTATAGTTAGGGTTCAATGGTCATTTCTATTTTAAACCCCAAATGTTGCACTTTAATAACTTTGCAAACATACGACCGATGCGCTCAAACTTTTTCATGCACCGTCAGGTATCATAGATCTCTTTATGTGGCAAGTTTCATTCCAGTGAGATGTATGATTGTGGAGATGCAGAGTGTCAAAAAATATGAAAATTGCCATTTAGGTGCAAATCCATTGTCATGCTGTTTCTCTGAAATGGCTTGGGGGATTGGTCTGATATTGTTAGGATAAATGGGGTCTGTGTCGCAGATCTGCCTTTTGCAGGTTTGGTGAAAAAATATTCATCCGTTCAAAAGTTATTAACATTTTAAATTTCCCATCATAGCCTATGGGAAAATTATATGTGCCATGCGAAAGCACTTTTTGCTGTCGCAAATGGATCATTAGTGTCATGCTGCCGTCACCTTGTTGTCAGTTAGCGATGGGGGAAAAATGCTGTAATTAAAAAAATACTGCCTCTTGGTAAACACTAACAGTTGTGTTTACCTAATCGGGGCTTGAGGAACACGACTCTGTGGTTAGATTTTTAAAATTATATCAGGAAATGTGTTTATTTCAATCAGGCGTGATAGTGTTGCAAATTTTTTTTTTTTGTTCAAGTTCAGGTTTATTGCAGGAAAGCTCCGTTGAGCAAACTCATTCACAAGGAGGTCCTGAGACATACATACATTCACAATGAAGTCCTGCGACTGACTTACAGACAAATAGTTAAGTGCTTACATCATAAGAAACAGAATTCATAATGATAAGAGCTTACAACATAATACGCAGTGGGCAAAATGATAAAGAGCTCCCAGGATGCTCTCGGTTCATGAGGAGAAATTTGTACTGTTTATAAAGGCAATTCATTACATACATTGGAAAATAACAGTAATTCCATAACAATTCAACAAAGATTCCACCTAAGGCACTGATAGTGGTGCGAAACAGAGTTTTAAGGAAGTGTAGGAATGGAACCTGGGATATCATGGAATCACTAGTTTGTGTCCTAGTGAAGGCAATTCATTAAAGGCAGTTGCAGGTGTCTTTTAGTTTAGCCATAACTATCGTTTTAAAGAAGTTAACAGGGACAATACTGGCTAATTTCAAAAATGATTGTAGTTGATTCCAAGTAGTTGGCAGTGAGCATGAAATAGCATGTTTCCCAAAGGAGGTGCGGGTCCTAGGTACGTCAAGTAGGAGAAACTCGGACTTCCCAAGTGAATAGACACTGCGCGCTATATGTATTAAGGAGGATAGGTATTGTGGTAGTTTGTTCTGAAGAAGTTTTAAAGTCCATGTACCTGCATGGACTGTCCGTCTAACAGAGAGCGAGGGCCAGCCAACTAAGGCATATAGGTCACAATGATGAGATAGAGGAAGGGGGTTTGTTATGAATCGTAGGGAGCGGTGGTAGAGGACATCTAATTTCTGGAGATTAGTAGAAGCTGAGGAATTATAGATTACATCGCCATAATCAAGGAGGGGGAGGAAAGTGGCCTGTACCAATCTAGTTCTAATTTCAGCAGGAAAGAAAGATCTATTGCGGAAGGAGAAACCTAACCTGAATTTGAGCCTTTTAGCCAAGTCATCAATATAATCATTAAAAGAAAGCCTGTTATCTAACCAGAAACCGAGATATTTGAACTTTGAAACTATTTCCAGCTGCTCACCTAGGGTAGTATTTATGAAATCATTGGGCAGAGCAGGGGCAATAGCGTGCAAGGAGCATGGGCGTAGGATCATAGCTTTGGTTTTTTTGGCATTAAGGAGTAACTTTGCATTGATTAAGTTTTTTTCTAATTGCGAAAAGTCGGCTTGAAGAATGTCCTAGTTGCTTCTATGATAGCTAAGGTATACAGGACAGTGTCATCTGCAAGGAAGTGCAACTGGGACTTTGTAATCTGATGGTCGAAGTTGTTTATATATAAGGAGAAGAGGATGGGTCCTAGAATAGAGCCCTGTGGGACTCCCCTGACAGTAGGCAGAGAGGAAGAGAACAAATTTCCTGATTTGACTTTTTGGGTCCTGCCCGATAGGTAGTTTTTGAACCATTGGGTAGTAGATGGAGTAAAGCCAAGATTGGAAAGGCTGAGAACTAGTAAGTTATGATCTACTGTATCAAATGCTTTACTTAGATCAAAGAAAACCACACCAGTAGTTTTCTTAGAGTCCATTGCAGATACCCAATCATTAGTAACTTTGGCTAGAGCTGTAATGGTACTATGGTTTGGGTGAAAGCCAGATTGAAGAGGGTTAAGAATATGTTGCATTGCTATATGATTTTTCAGTTGGGCGTAGATCAGTTTTTCAAATGCTTTTGCGAGGATAGGTAGTATTGAAATAGGTCTATAATTATTGAGATCTGAACTGTGGCAGTTGCGATAGAGAGACTGAATATATGAAGTATTGGGGCGGTAAGATAGGGGTATCCAAGTTTTTGAAATAATGGATCTATATTATCCTCTCCTGCACTTTTTTTGATATCCAGATTAAGTGACTCTTCTACTTCTTTATAGCTAAGAGGGAGCAACTGGAATGAGCTGGCTGGCATGTTTGGTGCTCAATACATGCTATCAATAGTCCTAATTTGGGAGGCATGTGGGGAAGTATCAAATGCTAGGTTGGCGGCTATGAAGTGGGAATTAAGTTCTTCTAGTATTTGATGTGAACTTTCAATGGATGAACCATTAATGAGGATCTTTGTTGGAACAGATGGTGCAGCTGAGTGACCCTCAATAGCCTTGAGAGTCTTCCAAATTTTATAGGAATTCCCTTTAGCCAGCTCTAGGGTAGAGACATAGTAACTAGTTTTAGTTTCACAAATGCATTTGACACATGTGTTCCTGGCTGCTCTGAGAGTCTGCCAATCTATGGGACTCTTAGAACGCCTTGCCTGTGCCTATAGTTTGTCTCGGTGAACAGTGCAGCTTTGAGTTCGGCGTAAACCAGGGGTGAGAGTTTTGTGCGTCCAACACCATATTAGGAGCATGCCTATTAACTAGGGCAGTCATGTTGCAGTTAAGGACATTAACAGCCTTGTCTACTGATTTGACAGAAAAAGGTCTTGCCATCTGATGTTGCTTAGATCGGACAAGTAATTGTCAATATTGAACTTACGGAATGACCGTTTGATTATGAATTTAGGGGGAAGGATAACTTTGGGTTGCGACCTAGTGCAGACAACAATGTTATGATCACTCATATCATTATGAAACACTGCTGTTTTGTAGGATTTTATGTGGATGGGTAGTTAGGATAACGTCTAATAGTGAACTGTTGGCTGCATTTTGGGCATTAATCCTAGTTGGTTCGTTGATAAGTTGGGATAATCCTAGGTCATCGCAAAGATACTTTAGGTCGGAGGATTTAGATGATAGCCAATCCATATTAAAATCACCAAGGATTAGTGTTTCTGTGTTTTCTTTAGTGATTAAGGTTTTGAGGGCACTAAGGATGTCAGTGCCGGCAGTAAGTGGCCTATATCCACCTATGATGGTAATATTGTCAGAGGAGGGGAGATGAAGCTTTATTGAGACAATTTCAAATTCCTTAGGCTTGGAAATGGTAATAATGTTACTAATCATGTATTTTGATTTGGCATAGACCACTACTCCGCTCCCTCTTGAACCCCTGTCCGCCCTAAAAGGAACAAAATTCACGAAGTTAATTTGCTGGTCAGTTATATTTTTGTTAAGCCAGGATTCGGTGACAATGATATCAGGATCAGTATGTGCAGCCCAGGCTTGTAACTGCGATAATTTTTTTTGATTAGGCTCAGTATATTGACCATCATAATTTTTAAACCAGAAGCATCTGCAGATTCCAATGGTGAGGGTATCAATGTAGGAGGACCTGGATTTAACTCAACATTGCCTGAGCAGAGAAGAAGGAGAAAAAGCAATTTCCTTAAGGAGATAAATTGCGACCTATTATCTTTCTTCCTTTCAGACTGCCTAATGTTTGTTTTGGAGTGAGAAAACTGTGTGTTGTTTATGCAAAGGCTTGCGTTACGGTTTGGGACTAAGAGAGGAATTGCTTTGAGGGACAGTGGGGATGGGAGGAGGGAGAGAGAGAAAGAAGAGGGTGCTAAATGAATGAAGGGAAGGGGGCATGAGGAATAGTGAAAGGTATCGTGACCGGGAGCAAAATATGTATCGTTTATCATGGTACTATCTCCCTGTTTTAAAGAGTATCTATCTGTGTGTGTGTGTGTGTGTGTGTGTGTGTGTGTGTGTGTCAAATTTGCGACACTACTGTCACGAAACTGCTAGAAATTGCAGCACAGTTCCATGAAACTAATTCCATAATGCCACAAATTGTGACATTGTTTCATGAAAGCTTTTGCAAATTATGCTATATCTGCTGCAATCTGAGACATTACTTTACAGAAAAAAAACATCAGCTCTTGGAAAACACCAAAATCTTTTCTGGCCATTTTTTTGCCAAACTAACCACAGAATCAGTTTCCTCTGCCCCTGTTTAGGTAAACACATGTTATTTCTTATCATTTTCACGCATCTATGTAGGGATTATGGAAATGTGGTGTTAGGGTTCCCAACCCTAACACCCCACCTCAGCCCCACCACAACTCTACCCCCCCCCCACCATCCACACACCAACGGGTGTTGGAGTATGCCTTGGGGTCATCGGCCCTAACGCTCACTCCATTTTTCTATACATACCATCTTACCTTCCTTACAAATGGAATGGGGTGAGTGTTGGGCCAGTGACCCCAAGGCACACCCCTGACACCTGTTGGTGTGTGTGGATGGTGGGGAGTGAGGTGGTAGGGTTGTGGGAGGGTGAGGTAGGGTGTTAGGGTTGGGAACCCTAACACCACATTTCCATATTTTTGTCACTTTAATATAAACCCTAACTGAAGCAATAATAAAGTATTTTGCAATGAATATATATAAGGGATATCTGCGAGGGTCGGATGTGTGATATATCATTTATCTATTTGTAGTTGCCATGACCTCAAAGTAACCTCACAGTGGCAGAGCCACGGTGATGACCTAAGAGGTCTATGGCAACTTGAATCATAATATATCTAACCAGCTCACCTATTTTCATTATGCAATGGGATAGAGGATGTGTGGAATTTATTTTTGTTTTAAAGTGTGGGTTTTTATGTATTTTGTGAGAGTTTAGGGGTTTCTTTATTCTTAAGGAGTTGCTCCGCTTGTAATATGTGCTGTTGTTATGGCTGTTGATATGCAGGCGGCAAATTGATGTCTGGAACGTAACAGCTCATTGGTTGTTGTATTGGGTGACTGAAAAAAATGAGAGAAAATGGCATCCGAGTTTAGCGAGTGGACGAGGCGGACAACTTGTGTCTTGAGAGAGAGAATTGCTTCGTTGCTTTTTTCGTTATCTCGCAAGAATTGAAACAGAAGATTGAAGCACGTTTCTTTTTTTTTTTTCTTCAAATAGATGCACTGTGGCATTTCTCGTGTGACTGACGAGTGGGATCGAGAGAGAGACTGTTAGTGAGCGGCAGTACGAGGAAGTTGAGAGCAGTAAGTTGAGACTTCAATGAAGTGAAAGTGAGAGGGGAGATGGCTGCAGTTATTTTTATTTATTTCTTTTTTTGTGAAAGTCGGGAGAGTTTATCTGTGTGGCGGGGGAGTGAGCAGGAGTTACAGTGCAGGTGATGGGGAAACTTTATTGCAGGAGCGTGTGAGTGGGACAAGCTGCAGTGAAGCAAGGACAGCTGGAAGAGTACATCTGCTGCTTTGACAATGTGTGAGTGGAGATTCAGAGTGATACTGAGGAGAGTAAAAATAAAATTATACATGAAGTGGGTTGCCTACTGCGGGAAGGGACAACATTTGTGCGGAAGCTACTGTGTGTGAGAGTAAGAGTGAAAGTAGGTGGAAATAGTGGTGGCAGCTGGGGGGAACATACAAACTGTGTGGATAAATGGGCTGTCGTGTAGTAGGTTGGGGCTTTAGAAAGTAGTCCGGCACTGTATGTATAAATGGTCACTGTATGTATAAATTTGTTTATACATACAGTGACTCAAACAAACACATTTATCACACTGAATATATGTCCACCCTATTGCATAAATGTATATATATAATATACATATATATATATATATATATATATATATATATTAGAGGCAAAAAACTCAGTTTGATGCATCAGTTAGGTTGTTCCACAGCGACAAAAGCAAGGAAATTCCATGTTGAGGTTGAAACCCTCTTTGCACCCTCAGCCCACCCCCAACTGGAATCAGGGTGCCGTTGGGGTCGTCGCTACTCTCACTCCATCACATGTGGAAAGAAGCTGAGGAATAGGAGAATGGGGTGAGAGTTGGGACTGATGACCTCAGCGTGTACCCGATTCCAGTTGGGGAGTGGGCTGGAGGGGTGCAAAGGGGTTTCAACCCTAACATCGAATTTCCTTGCTTTTGTCGCTGGAACAACCCTAACTGATGCATCAGACAGAGTTTTTGCCTCTAATTTCCTTCTTTTGAGAATGATAATGAGAATTAGTGAATATAATGCGGTGAGGAGTGGGGCCATGCAACGTGATGTCTTGTCACATAGTAACACTGTGCCCGCCAAATGCAATTCGTAATCGCATGGTGGCGCAAGAAACAGAAGAGAAACAGTACTGTGAGACTGAAATGTTAAAAACAAGCATAAGCGCAACTGCAACCGCAAATGAAAACACAAAGGGTAATGCACATGGTAGGCGAACGTGAACGGTAAGTGAAACGTATACGGAACCGCAAGCAGAAACGGTAATGGTAACAGTAGTGTAAGCGCACAGGCTGGTTTTCCCCAAAAGCTGTATAGAGAAAGACAGTGAGTACAAAGAATGTATGCAAAATAATGACTCTCGGAACAGAAAAATGAAGACTTGGAATAGTAAATTGCTTATATTTCAGGAACCGCAAGACATAGAAAAAATTTTTTTAAAAGTCATATGAATGATCACTTTCCTGGCTAGTTTTGTACTTAGCCCCCATCACAGGGGTAAGCATTTTTTTTGACAAAAAGTCCGTATCTTGCACTGTTTCCGAGATACAGGCCCTGAAAGGCGTGGCGAATGCCGTAATGTTATCCTATGGGGGAAAAACAGAAGTTCAGAGTGCCATAACTTTGCCTCCCTGTAATATTTTTTCACTAAACCACTGAAAGGCACATCTGTGGGATGTTGGCTGTGTTTCCTGCAAATTTCAGCCCTAAAGACCAGACCGTTATTTTGTAGCAGGGCACCAAATGATTGCTGCAATGCGTCGTACGTCGTAATGTTATCCTATGGGAAAAAGTGTCAAATTTGGAGTAACGTAACTTTGCTGCCATGTAATATTTTTTAAATGAAGCACTGAAAGGCACATCTGTGAGATGTCGGCTGCGTTCTCTCCAAATTTCAGCCCATAACTCCAAACCGTTCTTTTGCAGCAGGGTGCCAAAGAATTGCTGTCATTTTCCCACAGCCTAGAAAAGTACTGTTGCAATTTGCGAAAGCTTTCACAAAAATTTGCGACACTTTCGTGAGTGCAACACAACTTTGCGAAAGTACTTTTTCCAGAAATCTGAAAAACATATTTCTGGGGTGTTTTACCCCAAAATAATGACATGGCTAGCATCCTCAGGGTCCGACTAGGTGAATGCAAAAATAATTAGATTGCTACAGGGTCCCAAATTTAAATGCCAAGCATTTTTCTGATCACCAACTGAAAACAAAATGGCGGATTTGCGACAGTAAAAGGGCCATTTGCGAAAGTAAAAACTGCATTTGCGACACTGTTGAACTTTTTGTTAACTTTTCCGATTGACTTATAATGGGAACTTGTTTTTTGAATAACTTTTGAACCCTTTAATATTTTTTCACGAAATCTTAGAAAGGCACATCGGGTACCCCGGCCACACGTTCCCTGAAGATTTTGGACCAGTCGCACAAACCATGCGACCTGTAAGCACGACGATAGAATTCCCAAAAAAGCGTAAACGCATGCGCAGATCTTGCTTAATAACTCTGCAACCGTATATCCGACCAGTATGAGACTTGGCAGATCCCAAGGCATATGGATCTTGATTCTGTATTCCAAATTTTGGGCAAATCTGTTGAACGGTTGCAAAGTAATTAAAGTGCAAAATTTGGGGTTTAACATGTAAATGGCTCCTCAATCCTAACTATGGTAGCACTACCGTGCTACCATAATATATATATACATCTATATGGCAAAAAAACTGTTAATGCATCAGTTAGGGTTAAAACAGCAAAAGTAGGGAAAAATGTAGCATTAGGGTTTCCAACCCTAACACTCCACCCAGCACAGAACGAGAGGCATTGGGGGGACTGCATTGGGGTCATCAGCCCTAACGCTCACCCCATTATCCTATAATGTAACCACTCAGCTTATTTTCTAATGGAATGGGGTGAGTGTTAGGGCTGATGATCTCAATACCGCCCCTGACGTCTCTCGGTCTGTGCAGGGTGGGGGTAGGGTGTTAGGGTTGGAAACCCTAATGCCACATTTCCCTACTTTTGACGCATTAACCCTAACCGATTCATTAAATTTATAGCACAAAACGTTGTTAATGCATCAGTTAGGGTTAAAGTGATAAAAGCAGGGGAATGTGGTGTTAGGGTTTCCAACCTTAACACCCCATTCACCATGAACAGACCCACAGGTGGGGGGTCTGTCTTGAGGCTGTGAACCCTAATGCTCATCCCATTCTCCTATGCTGTAGCCATGTCCTAATGCCACATTTCCCTACTTTTATCGCTTAAACCCTAACTGATGCATTAATGAAGTTTTTTGCAATTTTTTTCCTTACTTTTTGAGATAGTGTAATAGTATCCTTATTTTACTCCACATTTTCAACATATCCTTCTTATGACATCATCACATATGCCCAACACAGAAAACTTTCAGATTCCTGCCAAAAGATCATTCTGCGCAACTGGAACACCATTCTGCACTGCAGATGCAAAAACATATTTCAGCCAGGATTTGAAAAATGACAGCTGTGACATACATGAAGTGGGGTAATAAGAAGACTGTGTTGAAAATATGGGGTGAAAATATTGAACATTTCCAGTTATGAGCATGTGTAGCAAGAATGCAAGTACTAGTCATAACGCAGCCATTTTTTTTTATTTTGACCCCAACTTTTCAATATAGATTTCTCATGACCCCACCTCATGAACAATATGATTGTCATTACGCAAATCCCACCGGAATGGTGATTTCTCCAGCTGACCACTAAATCATCTTTCTGGTGGGATTTGCATAATGACAGTCATATTGTTCCTGAGGTGGGGTCCCCAAAAGGCCAGGTTGGAAACTGTGGGGCCAAAGGCTAGAAAAACGGCTGAATTATAGCTAAAAGTTTAACCCCCCCCCCATTGAAATACATTGATTGACATTTACCTTAGTTTCTCATATTGCAGTCGCCAGTATACACCCCCCACAATGACAAGCTGACAGCGACCGACACCACAGTTACAACAGTGCCAGGTCACTATAGTGCCGGTGCTGGACCCCGGCACTGTTTTCTGGGGGTCTTGCATCCCCCAATCAGATCCGACTCAGGGTTGATTATTTTAATTGGGGGGCGTGGGGGGGCACAGCCCTCTGCTTGAGGGGCTCAGGGCAAAGCCCCTTGAAGAAAACATGGGCTACAGTGACCACCTTTATGCTGACTGCAAATGCAGTCATCATAAAGGTTTCACTGTAACGTTGGTTGACAAAATGTTTGGTGTGCTACTGTCAGATCTGCAGTCACCAGTTCCAGCAGCAAGATGAGTCTTCCATTGGCGGAGCGGGTCTCGAACCTGGGACCTCCTGAGGTGAGTGAGGGTCAGTTGGAACATTCATGGGAGGTGTGAGGAAGAGGGTCTGCAGTGGAAAGTCAGGTGGGGTTACGGGCGTGATTGGCAATGGACTTTTTTTTTAATAGATAAAATAAAAAAGAACAAAAGGCATTGCAGGATGGTTTTTCATTTTCAGGGAAGAAAAAAACATTAAAAAGGGACAATGAGGGGGGAATACCACTGCCACCAATGAGAATAAGTGCATTGGAGGGGGTACTACTAGACATCAGAGAAAAATTTGGGAACATTGTGACTCCCCTTCCCAAAAAAAAGTGAGTTGGAGTAAAAAAAAAATACAAAAAAAAAGTTAAACATATCTCAATATACAATACAGGGGGTGCCACTAGACACTAGATAATGTTCCCATGGGGGAGGGGGTCACATTACAAAAATGTAAAACAAAATACAACAAAGGTAAAAATATATACAAAAAATTGTTTTCTTGCCAGCTGGAATCCTTTTCCACCAATCCTTTCATGTGGTGGTGGAAAATGATTCAATCTGGCAAAAAAACTATCCTTTTTCTGCCAGATGGCTAGGGTTTTCACAACCAGATGGCCGTGACAAAATCCTTCTTCACCACCCAATTTCCTTTTCCACTATCCCGATTCATCATGGCAAAAAAGGAAATCGGCTGGCGAGCAAGGATTCCCAATCTGCCTATTTGGTCGTAAAATTTTCACGACCAGATGGCCAGACCAGGCATCCTTTTTCACCAGAGCAGTTCCTTTTTTGCCATCCTTTTTCATCATGGCAAAGAAGTGATTCTTAAAGCAAGGATTCCCAGTCTTTCTCGCCATGACAAAAAAGGAATGGCGAAAAAGGAATTTTAGCAAGTGGCAAAAAAGTATTAAAATACTTTAAATAAGCAATAACCCACAACAGGGTGTGCGGGTATTGGGGATTAATAACACCAAGGGAGCACTGCTAACGTTATTTTTAAACATCAGGTAGCCCACAACTACCTAAATGTTTCTGTTACTATTTAGTTGTAAAACAGCCAAAGGGCAATCCCAATGGTGTGTTTCTAACATGCAGCCTAGACAGCTAGTAATATTTGCATTACAGGGCTACAGCATTTCAGAGACGCATGTAACCATATCTCTCTGGATCCCCCAAGCAATATATGGATAGTCTCAGACTGCATCTTGTCTGAGACTGCATCTTCTCGGAGGGAGGCTGGACATAACCATAGGTCCCATATTTATGTGTAGCAAGCTGAGAAAAAAAATGCAAGGCTGGAATTTCCCAAAAACTACCTCAGCAGTTTTAAACACAGACAATACATCATTCAACAAGTCATAAGACTCTGGTTTGAAAATACACTGGCCATAAGATACCTCGGTCATAAGATACTTTTGACACTTTGCCAGAGATATTCGGTCATTCTTAAATGGAAAAACAAGTAATCAGGGTTTTTTTATTTGTCAAAAGTAACTCTCTTTAGGATACAGAAAACATGCAAGGGGATGTGACTGTTTTAAAAATACTCGGTTTACAGATAAAAAAAACAGACAGTGGCCAAATTGAGGAACTGTGTATCTAAGCTGCAGCTATGACCTTGGGTTGAAGGAAGGTTTTGTACAAAATATCTCTGCTGAGCAAAGCAAAGCTAATTTTCTTTAAAACATTCATTTTAAACACGGTTTATGCCCTTCACTTATTTTACAGTTATTTAAAGGGCCCCAACACCTTTTGAACCCGGGCATCTACACAAACATCAGTTTGCACAGTGGTATCATTATTTGTATGGTTTTAACAATTACTCTCCAAACATCTCTGCACTTACAAGGCACATCAATCTACATGTTGGTATCATGTAGTCATCTGCTAGTCATTTTTCACCTTTTACTTGCCCTTTAGCAATCTACACTAGCCATTTTACACCTTTCTATCTCCTCAACCTTTTGGTTAGTCAATTATATACTGTTGATAAAAGTTTTGTCACTGGTCACTAAAACCTTGGCCACTGGTCACCAAACTTTGGCCATTGGCCACTTTCAACACCGGGTGTGTTGTGGGGCATGAAGGCGCAGCCCAAGTGCTCTCACAGCCCCCAGGATGTTGATTAATCCCCAATACCCGCACACCCTGGAGTGGGTTATTGCGCTTATAACATGGAGTATGTTTAAACATAAAAAAAAAAAATATGCAGACAGCTGTTTTTTTTGCTGTTTATATACCAAACAAATGTACTGCATCCTGCCACCTTGAAAAATAGTCCCTAACAAATAATGCATGCTGTGGTGTTTTTATGTACATAGAAATGTCACACAGACACTACTCACATGCTATGTGACATTTCTTCTGCATAACAATGTGTGCTACGGTGCCGAGTACTGTTTTCTGGACTCCCCCCCTGTTACCCACACACACAACTTATATCTATTTCTCCATGTCTCTCCCTCCCTCCCTCTCTGTCATTGGCTGTGTGGTACACTGTCTCTTTGTCTCATCGGGGATGTGGCACACTCTCACTCGCTCATCAGTGATGTGGCACACTTTCTCTCTCTCTCTCTCTCTCTCATTAGCGATGAAAAACAGCTCAGACATTATGTCGCCGGGAAGAAGCTCATCACACATTGACCTGTGTGGTTTAATGGTGCTTGCTGTTACCGTCTGTTGTTCATGCTGTACACAGCGCACTGACCTCCTTTGCACTGCTGACCACCTCTCTTTCCCGTTTCCCCCCTGTTACCCACTCACACAAGACAAACAGACTGCACAACTAAAAATACAGACTGGAGAGAGGACAGTGCAGCAATGCTCACCTCCTTGTCTGTCTCTCTCGCACACACAGTTTCACTGTCAGAGGAATGGTGAGTTGCTGACGGTCTCTTTACCTCCATCACAGAGGCTTAATGTTTGGGACAGGAGCAGAGCTTACTTCATCTCACTGCACTACAGTTGTACAACTCCTACAATTGCTGCATGCTTGGGGACATCTACGGAATGCAACTCGCTCTGTCTGTGCCACTCTGCAAGTAATGCAGATGAAAGAGTGCAGCCGCTGTCAGTCCAGCAGGGGACATTCTTCACTGCCAGTTGGCTCTTTCAGCAATCTCTGGACTTTCGTGGATGGTGTGTGTTGGGGGGGTCACTATCACGCGCTGGCTCTTACTTGGACAACACACTGCCATTGCCACTTACATTGCTCCAATCCTCTGAGACCTGTGGCTTCAAAAGCAGTGCTCACTAACAATGGAAAAACAAATGGCTGCTTTTACCTTTCCTGCATTGGAGCAAAAAACAGAGCCGGCAGAGCTCACTGATTTCTCCTGGCACCTGCTCACATGAACGGTTAGTATATTGTGCATTACTGCACAATCAGGTGCCAGGAGTTGACCAGTCAAGTTTGTGATACATATGTTCCCATGTTATAAAAAATTTTTTTCTGGGGCCATACAAACATTGGAAACCACAAAGCACAGCTCATCAATTCCTGATGGGCAAAATACATACTTTCATGTCTGAAACAGACATCGCCGTGCAGAGTTATAACAGTTTCTTTTGGGCAAAATCAAAAAACAAGATGGTGGCTCATGAAAAAGGATTTTTTTCTGGTGAACAAGGATTGGCTCCTTAAGAAAAAGGATCCTTGTTCACAACAGCAAAATTCTTTTTTATTCCAATCCTTTATCGAAAAGATTGAACTAAGCGCTCTGAGATCCTGAAATTTCAAAATTAAGTAACTTTGAAATAGATTAATATTTTTTCACCAAACCAATGCAGGTATTCTCTGTGGGGCAAACACTTTCTACCCTGAAAATGTCAGACCAAAATTCAAACCATTTGGCCGCAGTACGATGACAAATAAACTGTGAAAAAAAGTGAATTTTCACATTTTTCACTATTCACAGCACAAAATCAGCTGATTTGACTGACACACAACTAGGCAAGTCAGATCATCTATCCCAGGAGATCACACATAACAAAATTTCATGTAAAAGTTATTAAAGTGCAAAATTTGCGGTTTATCATTAAAGTGCCTACTCGACCCTAACTATAGTGGTGCTACCATGCCACTATAATATATATATATATACGTATGTGTGTGTGTGTGTGTGTGTATATATATATATATATATAATATATATTTATATGTATGTATGTGTGTAGGTATGTACAGTATGTGTGTGTTACCCAACTTGGACAGAATTGCTTTATGTGTTCAATAGAAAACACCAGTAGCCTGTCAGTGCTCTCCTGCCACTGCCTATGCCCCTAGCGGTTTTGTATGAAACAAAATCTGCGTTCACTTAGGTAGTAATATTTACCTTTTAATCAGTTCAAGCAAACTTCTGTATACTAAGGCTGCCAGCAGTCATATTGTGGCAGCCACTTGCACTCTTGTCTGGGATATGCTAATGTGCCTTCAGTGACTCAGCGCATTGGTTGGTAGGGGCACATTAGCATATCCCAAGCGAGGGTGTGAGCGGCTCCCATGAGATGGCTGCCATCAGCCTTAGTAAACAGAAATTTTCTCAGACTGATGAAAACATAAATATCACTACCTAAGTGAACGCATATTTTTTTTTTTTTATACAGAGTCACTGATCGAGGGCATAGGTAGCGGAAGGAATGCGTAGATGGGTAACTGGTGTTTTCCTTTAACAAACTGATCTGTATTTTGATTGCACTTCTGCGAGTTGTATTGACTAGGGCTAGCTAAACAAACTGTTACTCAATGCTTTTTCTTCTGGTAAATGTTATTTAACTAGGTTTTAAAAGTTAAACCTCAATCTTCCAAGAATCAATCAATCAATTGATTCACATTTATGGGTCTGGGCCTGAGGCCCTAGGATGTCGTGGGAACAAAGCTTTTGGCCTAAGGGCTGCAACTGCTACTGGTCATGGCACCTGTGCTTCCACACATGGTGCTGTGTGCTAGCCAGTAACTCCCTTGCTGGCTCCCTCACCAACCTCAGTTCTGTTGTTCCTCCTATTGAGTGCATACCATGAGTGCATCGTATCAGTTTGTCTTGTTGCTGCCAAATTTTCTGCATGTGTAATTGTGCTTTTTGTCTAATTCATAGTGTCGTCTGTTTATTTGTTTTTTCATGATACAAAAAATCTGAAAAGAAAGGGTCCACATTGCAAAAGAAAGTCCAACATCATCCATCATGCGTCATTGCTTCTGTGGGAACAAAATGACTGCAACAGACTGGCATCAAACTTGTGCCAGAGCCAGATATCGATGCTTGCGACGTCTTCTTCTATGGACCATTGCACTTTAGAGAATGCGTCTTGAAGTGGGGTCATCCAGTCCCCACCTTTGAGGCAATTGATGTGTGCATTCAAGGTAAGGACCAGAGACCTTTCTCCTGGGTCACTTCTTGGGATCTCAGGTTTCATGACAATATGGACTTCTCCTTGACCTCATTGTACTGAGGTATTGGAGACTCCGATGGATGGGTCTGGTGGACAGGCAACTCTTTCTGGGTGATCAGCTGCAAACCCTCTGCAGTCTGCCTGTCTTGAGCAGCAGACAACCCCGTTGGCAAGGCTGAAGCTATACGCTCCATCTCCACCAGTGGACACCATGGGCCTGATTCTAGGAGTGGTATGTCCGGCGCAAGGTGCTTGCACCAGACAACACTGACACAAACTGCACCTTGCACCAGAAGTTGCGATGATCCCTATTCCGTTATGCAGACTGCACCGGACAGGGACACCACTACAGCAAAGGGGCACTGCGCCACCCTTGCAACCAGAACCAGGGTATGCCAGGTCACAAGGGGCCTTGCGCCATGGCGGGGCTGCAACATCCCCTTTCCTTGGGATTCCAAAAGCCCCACCATGGCCATAGGAAGGGGGTCACGTTAGACCAGCCAGGAGGTGGCCTAAACCCTTTGTGGCAGTGCCCCCCAAGGTTGGGAGCTTGCAGGGGGGCTCTGTATGTGGTGTTGGGAAGCAGACAGGACAGGGGTGTCTCACAGAGGTGTAGGGGGGCATGTGGGTATGCCAAGGAGGGTGATTGGGCATCCAGTGGGGGGGCATTTTCAGACAACACATGATACACCAGGAGGTGACTAGTGCTGCCAGGAGCACCCCCACTGGGTGCCTGATCATCCCCTCAGCATACCCGCCCATTACTAAACACCCCATAGCATCCCCTGTGCTACTACAGCCCCGGGAGCCCTCCTGGCTTACAGTTCTGGCTTACACCTTGGGAGGCAGATCCATGTGGCATTCCCACAGGTTTACCTTGCATTTGGCGCTAGCCTGCTATTGCAGCATTTCCCAGGTGTTGTGGTGCAAGGACCCCTGATGTTCTGGAATGAAGCGCATGGTCCCTGATGCACCGGGAGTGTGCCGCAGTCCTAGATCGCTGAATTTTGTGGTGATCTAAGGGCTCTTTCGGAATTGGGTCCCATGACTTCATCCTCTGGTGTCACCTATGCTCTTGTCACTTTTACAGTGATGATGATGTGCTTGACCCTAAGGGTCATGCCAGGCCTCCTCTGAGACTGTTTGCAGTGTTGGGGAAGGGACTGGCACAGAGGCTGTTGTCCATTCCAATGCTGGTTCAGAGACTGTCCCTGTCCATGGTGTTGCCAGTTACACTGAGGATGAGGATTGCTCTGGACATGGTGATGGAGGTGGTGACAGCTATAGTGTCGATCCAGGACCCAGCTCCAAGTGAAGTGCTGATGACAAAGTCTTGGAGGTCATCTCTGACTTTGGTGTTGCCATGACACAGAGGAGGGTGATGACAATGAGCACGATGCAAAGTCAGCACCGAGCAAGGCATCGATGATGGTGCCAACCACCACTCTGATGGGGAAGGGCCTGTCTCTAAGGATGTCATGATCCTGAGCCTGCTGCCAGAGTTGGTGACAGCTTAGGGGGTTGGACAATGCCTTGGAGGCTGCTTTTTCTTTCGAACACATGGATGACATCGTCACCTGTGAGTACTGGGGTCACTCTGAGAGACTTGTATGGCTCTGCTCTTCTCACCTGGGGGTTTGTCCTGTGAGTACTATTGGGATCACTGCTTGTATATAGGTAGACAACCTTTGGGTGACTCTGCTAGGCCCTCTCCTCCGCAAGGCCCCCTATGCAATTCCACAGCCCAGGATGAGGCCCCAGAGACCTGGAGTCTCAACCCTTTCTAGAGGGTCTGCATCGATTTGTGGAAAGGATGCTCTAGGCTGGCCCAGTGGTGCTGAGGGTTGAGGCGCTGGATGCCACACCTCACACCATGCCAGCGACCCGGGTTCGGAACCGAGCCCGGGTCATTGAGGGTCGGCGGGGGGACAGGGAATGGATTGAGCAGTTGTAAGGCAGGTCTCCTCTCCTGGGTGGGGATCCAGCCATGCCCACTACAGGGATACCCCTGGGTGGAGACCCAGAGGTAGTGCAGTTGGGAGCGGCTAGAGTAGGGAGGGTGCTGCAGTTCACTGCATGCACGTGCCTCCACACTCGTGCGAGCAACCGTGGCAAGGGGTGGGGAGAACAAATTTGAAAATGTGGAGCTGGCAGGCTCCATGATGGCCCACAGTGCCTGCGCTGGCCCCCCGGAGTCTAGATGTTGGCCTCTTGGAGGGGGGGGGAGGCAACGCCCTTCACTCTCAGCCCTGCCACAGGAGGGGGCAACCAATGGGGGAATGCCGGGAGAGTTGAGCGTGGAGACAGCAGAAGTCCTGAGAATGAGAGCCTCTCTGAGGGAGGGAGCCATAGCCACCTGCCTGCCAGCTCCACCGTATACCCCCATCACCAAGTAGGTGGGAGGTGGTGACAGGGTGGTCAAATAGCTGGATTAAAAAAAAAAGATGCCCTCACTGATAGGCCCCAAGGGGCCTCTAATGTGGGAACAACACCGGGCATGGGTTGGTGCCATAGAGGATTGGTTCGGGTGCTCAATGATCTCCGATGGCCAGAGATCGGAAGTGTCATTCCATTTTGGTTCTCCTCAACCTTTCTTTAGCTTTTGACACTGTAGATCACATGGTGTTGATAGAAAGCCTGAGGCTGTTCTGTGGAATATCTGGAACCGTCTTAAGATGGTTCACAACATTCCTCACTGGGAGATCACAAAGAGTTGTGTCCGGGGTTTTTTCTTCAGATTCAACAGCTTTGTTGTGTGGGGTGCCTCAGGGTTCAGTACTGTCACCCATGTTATTTGCAGTGTATCTGCTACCCATCGGAGACATTGTAAGGAGGTATGGGCTGAGGTTTCACTGTTACGCAGATGATACCCAGCTCTACTTTTCTTTTGCTCCCGACCAGGAGGTAGCTCCCTTGGTCTTTAATAGCTGTCTGAAAGAAATCCAGGAGTGGATGAATTCTAGCTGGCTGAGGTTGAACTCTGATAAGACCGAGGTACTGGTTGTGGACCTGGGTTGACAGATAGGGGGGTTGGGTGATGGTGTGTCTTCCGGAATTTTTCTTGGAGGCAGTTCTCTTCCGACCTCTGAACAGGTGTGGAACCTGGGGGTAGTTCTTGACGATGGGCTGACACTGCATTCGCAGGTATCAGCAGTCATCAAGACTTCCTTTTATCATCTTAGGAACATCACCAGGATTTGGCATCTTGTTCTGTCTGCCGACCTGCCAACGTTAGTTCATGCCTTCGTGTCCTCGCGCTTGGATTAGTGCAATTCCCTTTACCTAGGGCTTTCTGGGGTTGAAATCCATCTTCTGCAGCTAGTGCAGAACGCTGCAGCCCGGCTTTTGACGGGTTCTAGTAGATCCTGTCACATTACTCCGGTGCTGCGTGAACTGCACTGGCTGCCAGTTCGGTGGCGGATCACCTTTAAAGTCGGATTGCTGACTTTCAAAGCTTTACACGATCTGGGTCCAGTCTATCTGAAAGAACTTCTGGTTCCCTATCGCCCAAATTGATCACTCCGCTCGGCCGATGAGGGGTTGCTAGAGGTTCCAAGGGTGAATTTGAAATCTTCGGGCACTCAGGCTTTTGCATATGTGGCTCCCACCCTTTGGAATTCTCTACCCCGTTGGTTGCAGGAGTGCACTTCTGTGGAGGGCTTTAAGAGAGGTTTGAAGGCTTTTTTGTGGGAAACTGCATTTTTAGAATATTGATTGAAATAATTGTTTTGACCAAGCTGTATTTTTTAATGATTTGTATTGTTTTAATCTGTTATTTATGTATGGCGCCTTGGCAATTGAAAGGTGTCTTATAAATAAAATTATTATTATAGGAGAGTCGAACAGTGTCCAGTCCGGGCCCTTTTCTCTGGTACCAACCCTGCCAGGAAGTGGCGCCTCACCTCCATTGAAGTCCTTCAGCGAGGATAACGAATCATCTGTCCAGCTACCTTCTGCTGCTGAGTACTTTCTATACTAGTAATTCCTGTTGTAGATGGTCCAAGTGCTTAGCCTTGAGACCATTACAAGCCGTGATCCAGAAACTCTGCCACTGGTACTTTTTGGAGTTCCCAAAGGTGGCCTCCAGACTGAATCAGCTGGATTACATGGCTTCGCCCCTCCTGACTGGCACCTTTGGCCTGGCCTAAAGTGCTAAACTCACACTTCCAGAGGACTTATTTCTTTCCCTCTGGGGTCAGATTGCAGCTGTCAAGGAACCCTCCTGCTCCTGTGCCACAGGAGCTCCCGTCTGTCACTGACCAGTCTCAGGTCTCGCCAGACCTGAGGCAAGCCCCTGCCCTCAAGTGTTCTCCCCCACACAGAAAGCTGAGGGTATCTTTTTCCCTCAGGGTGAGCCAGCTTTTCTTTCAGGAAGAAGGGAAAGCATGGTACTGCGACCCATAAGTAGGAATCAGTGGTGAAGATTGATTCTTGGAAGATATTAAAGTTATGCATTTGCTGTAACTGCTGATCCTTCAAACTATCTTCACCATTGATTACCACACTTGTCCAAAATCCCCAGCTGTAGCAGAGCCAGGGCCTTTGGGCAGCTTACCCTGTTTGTGTTGGCTGGCTCCATCTAGTGCCACATGTCTCTCCCGCTTGGGACCCACTGACAGAGAACTATATCAGTTAAAGCAAAAGGAAGCTGGGAAGGCAGTCAGAACAACAAAGGCCCAAACCGAGGAAAAGATAGCCAACTCAAGAAGGGGGATAAAACCTTTTATAGGTACATCAGGGAGCTAAGGAAGACCAAGGGAGGAGGGTGGGCAGATGGTGACTGTGAAAAGGCAGAGATACTAAACAAATATTTTTGCTCAGTATTTACAAAGGAAGAGGGGAGGTACCTAAAACAAACAGTAGAAACACTCTGGATACAGAAGTTGATACCAGCCCATTTACAGAAGAACGGGTTCTGAAAGAACTCTTAAAACTGAAGGTGGACAAAAGCAATGGGGCCTGATGGGATTCATCCAGAATTTAAAGAACTAAGGGTAGAATTAGTGACACCACTGACTACCCTGTTTAACAAATCATGGGAGGATGGGGTGGTACCCGAGGACTGGAGGAGGGCAGATGTGATTCCCTTCACAAAAGTGGGAGAAGGCAGAAGCAGGAAACTACAGACCTGTTAGTTTAACCTCAGTGGTAGGGAAAATGATGGAATCACTTCTGAAGGAAAGAATTGTTAAATATCCAGAGGCCAGAGGGGCACAGGACCCAAGGCAGCATGGATTCACAGCAGAAAGGTCATGCCAGACAAATCTGATAGATTTCTTTGACTGAGTGACCAAAGTAGTTGATCAGGGAGGGGCTGTGGACATGGCCTACCTAGACTTTAGCAAGGCATTTGACACAGTCCCACACAAAAGATTAATATACAAGTTAGCCAGCCTGGGAGTGGTCCCAAGATGACAGCCTGGGTAAAGAATTGGCTGGAGAATAGGACACAGAGAGTAATAGTAAATGAGTCCACTCTGAAAAAAGGGAGGTTAGTAGTGGGGTACCACAGGGTTCAGTATTAGGACCAGTCCTCTTCAATGTCTTGATAAGTGACATTGCAGAGGGACTGGAAGGAAAAGTATGTCTCTTTGCAGATGACACAAAGATCTGCAACAGAGTTGATGCACAAGGTGGAGTGGAAAGGATGAGAAGGGACTTGGCAAGGTTAGAGGAATGGTCAAATGTATGGCAGCTTAGATTCAATGCTAAGAAGTGCAAGGTAATGCACCTGGGAAACAAAACCCAGGGAAGAGTACACAATGAGGGTGAGATACTAACAACAACAAAATGGAAAGTGACCTGGGGTAGTCATTCAGATGACCTAAAGGTGGGCAAGCAATGTGAGAGGGCAGCAAGGAGGGCTGGGGGATGCTGGGATTCATAGGAGAGGCATCACCAGTAGAAAACAGGAAGTTATTATCCTCTGTACAGACAGCTAGTGAGACCCCATCTGAGTACTGCGTGCAGTTCTGGAGACCCAGTCTCCAGAAAGACATAGACAGGATGGAAGCTGTCCAGAGGAGGGCAACTAAAATGGTGCAGGGTCTGCACCGAAGACATATGAAGAGAGACTTAAGGAGCTTAATATGATAGCCTTGAGGAAAGGAGGAGAGGGGGACATGATGAAACTTTCAAGTACCTCAAGGGAATCAACAAAGTCCAAGAGGGTAGCATCTTTCAAAAAAAGAGGTGTGCAAGAACAAGGGGACACAATTTGAAGATAGAAGGGGGGTGGCTCAGAGGTACATTAAGGAAGTATTTTTTCACAGAGAGGGTTGTGGATGTATGGAACGGCCTTCCAGAGGAGGTTGTGGAGTCACAAACAGTGGTGGAATTCAAGCATGCATGGGACAGTCATAAGGCAATTCTAGGGGTTGGGGGTAGGAAGAAGTAGGCTGCTGGTTAACTAGGATCTGCAGCTTATCCATCAGGTAGGGAAATGGGCAGACTGGGTGGGCCAAGCGGTCCTTATCTGCCGTCAAATTCTATGTTTCTATGCTGAATTCCCAACCCCACCAAAAAAAAAAAACAACTTACAAAACCTGGGATGAGGGTCCTCTTTAGGGCCCCCATACCAACCCAAAAAAGTGAGGAGGTAGCACCCTCCTGTTCTTTTCTTGTCCTACTCTCTGCCTGAGATATATCCTCCCTTTTTCTTGGGTATATCCCTGTTAGTTACTAAATACACCCTGTGCCTCTGGGCACTGTCCACATCTAACTCCACTTGGCAGCAGTACAGTCTGTGGAGGGGTACTGTGCACTAGTTTGGATCAGGCTGTACTTGCCTTGCTCGGAGTACATTCCTGTTGTTGCAGGAGAAGCAGGTCCCTTTCTCTGATGGTTTCTCTTCTGGCTGTGTCAGGATTACTTATTGATCTGTACACCTTTTCTCTCTCTTATACCAGCTTGGCTATTAGCCCATATCCTTAGGGGTAGCTGGGGAGATGGACAAATCTCGACTCCCCTGACAAACAGAACTGAGGTCACTGAGGGAGCTGTCAGCAGTTACTGGATAGCGCATGATACCATGTGGGTAATGCCAAGTACCATGCCCCGTAGCCATTGCTGGCCCACGGCCCAAAGCATTGCTTTTGCTGGGTCCTAGTGTCTCCAGCCTAGACTCATAAGTGGTAATTGATGGTAAAGACATTCTGGAAGATCAATGGTTACAGTAAATACAGTACGTAACTTTCATTTTTCTAATAACACCATAATCTCCCTGTTCCAGGTGTGCAGTGACCCGGAAGAGATAGCCACCTTCTACAGGGAATACAGCAGGTTTCCCTCCCCCTCTGAGGCCTACGTTGGCCCTGAGATCACCTCTGAATGTGGAGGCAGGTACTGCAGTATCTACACAGGTAAAGGGAAAACACTCATTTACATTCTCAGAGGTTCAGGTCCCCATAGAATGCATCTGATTGAATTGCCTTTGGTGGTGTTTCTGAGTGGCACAGTGATCTTGGCGTCCTGTTTACCACTCCACTTCGAAAGTGGTGTTTCATTTTTAGTTTTGTTTACAGTAAGTTACTTAAACAAGCTGGATGACTGAGCTGAATAATTTGTCAAACTCCTAGAATCTCAGTCTCAGTGTAGTCAACTACAAGTTGTTAAACTTTGGAAGGAAACATGGAGGTAGGACCTACACACTGTATGAAGTTTCCCGTGCTGCAGTGGAGGAGGAAGAGGGCCTGGAGGTCTTACATAGATACTAATGGCAGAAAAAGGCCCATAGACCCATCTAGTCTGCCCACCCTGCCTAACTACTCTGCGCTGGCTCTAGTGGCCATCCTGCCCCTTAGTTTCTGCCTTGTTTCTGCTCTCACCACACCTTTTTTGACTAATCCCATATGCCTGTCCTATCCCTGCTTGAAGCTGTTCACTGATTCAGTCAGTTCCACTTCTTCTGGCAGCTTGTTCCAGTTATCCACCACTCTTTCTGTGAAAAAGTGCTTATGGACATTCATTCATTCTGAATCCCCCCATCCCCCCCTTGAGTTTAAGTGAGTTCCCTCTCATCCGTGAAGTTGAACATAAGGAGGAAAGTTCCTTGGCATCCACACTATTTATCCCATATAGGGACTTGTATGTCTCAGTCTTGCCACCACTTTACTTCCTTTTCTCAATGGTTTACATGTTAACGTGCTGCAGCCTCGTCTCATATGTCTTGCCCCCAGTCCATGGACCATTGTGGTTGCCCTAGCTGTACTGCTTCTATCTTGCTGCAGTCTCTTCTCAGGTGTGGACTCCAGTATCCAGTACACTGTGACAGGTGTAGTCACACCAGTAACCTGTACAGTGGGAGGATCACCTCCTGACTCTTACTGTTTATACCCCTCTCCCTATGCAACTCAGTATCCTATTTGTCTTACCCACAGGTCTGTTACAATGTGCAGTTGTTTTTAGGTTCTCCACTGTCATGATTGCCTAGGTCCTTTTTAATCCACAGTGCATTCCAGTATTACTCCTCCATTTCATATAACACTCTAAGGTTCCTCCTCCCACTGTGTATCACTTTACATATTTTATCATTGATGTCTGGCTGCCAGATCTTTGACCAGCTATCTAACCTTTTCAGATGCTCCCTCAGTTCCTATATTCCTTCCTCCCTCTGTGTTCGCCCTTGTGTAGATCTTTGTGTCATCTGCAGTGAGGCAAATCTTGTCCTTGATGCCTTTCACCATGATACAAATTAATACATAGAAACATAGATTTTGATGGCAGATAAGGACCGCTTGGCCCACCCAGTCTGCCCATTTCCCTACCTATTGGATAAGCTGCAGATCCTAGTTAACCAGCAGCCTACTTCTTCCTACCCCCACCCCCTAGAATTGCCTTATGACTGTCCCATGCATGCTTGAATTCCACCACTGTTTTTGACTCCACAACCTCCTCCGGAAGGCCATTCTGTGCATCCACAACCCTCTCTGTGAAAAAATACTTCCTTAAATTACCTCTGAGCCGCCCCTTCTATCTTCAAATTGTGCCCCTTGTTCTTGCACACACCTCTTTTTTTTTGAAAGATGCTACCCTCTTGGACTTTGTTGATTCCTTGAGATATTGGATTCTATCATGTCCCCCCTCTCTCCTTTCCTTGAGGCTATACATATTCAGCTCCTTAAGTCTCTCTTCATATGTCTTCCGTGCAGACCCTGCACCATTTTAGTTGCCCTCCTCCTGGACAGCCTCCATCCTGTCTATGTCCTTCATGGAGACTGGGTCTCCAGAACTGCACGCAGTACTCCAAATGGGGTCTCACCAACTGTCTGTACAGACGGATAATAACTTCCTGTTTTCTGCTGGTGATGCCTCTCCCTATGCATCCCAGTATCCCCACAGCCCTCCTTGCTGCCCTCTCACATTGCTTGCCCACTGTTAGGTCATCTGATATGACTACCCCCAGGTCCCTTTCCATTTTTGTTGTTGTTAGTATCTCACCCCCATTGTGTACTCTTCCCCTGGGTTTTTGTTTCCCAGGTGCATTACCTTGCACTTCTTAGCATTGAATCTAAGCTGCCATACATTTGATCATTTCTCTAACCTTGCCAAGTCCCTTCTCATCCTTTCCACCCCACCTTGTGCATCAACTCTGTTGCAGATCTTTGTGTCATCTGCAAAGAGACATACTTTTCCTTCCAGTCCCTCTGCAATATCGCTTATAAAGACATTGAAGAGGACCAGTCCTAATACTGATACGCTAAAAAGGTCCAGCACCAACCCCTGTGGTACTCCGCCTGTTACTTCCCACTGAAACCACCCCTGTTTATTACTTCCCTTTGCATTTTCCCCTCAGTCAGTTCTCCACATAAGTAGCTCATTTTTCCCCTACCGCTAACTCCCTTATCGTTTTGACCAGCCACCTGTGGGATACTTGAGTCAGAGACCTTGCTGAAATTCAAGTATACCACATCTACTGTCTATTCCCTATCTGCTACCCTGGTCACCCAGTCAAAGAAATCAACCTGATTTGTCTGGCAAGAACTTTTCCATGTGAACCCTTGTTGTCTGGGATCCTTTAGCCCATTTCCCTCCAGGAAGTCTGACAGTTCCTCCCTCGGTAAAGAGTCTATGATTTTTTCCTATTGTGTGCATCAAGCTGACTGGTTTGTAGCTTACTGGCTCATCCTTGCTTCCGCTCTTGTGTGAAGGAACCACTTCTGCTGTCCTCCTGCCCCTAGGGACCACTCCCATGGCCAGGGAGCAGTTGATGTCTGCAAGTGGCCCTATTACTTCTGCTACCTTCTTCAGCATCCTTGGGTGTTAAGTCATCAGGTCCCATAGATTTATTTGCTTTCAATCCTGTAAGCTTTTCCAACACCCTTTTCTCTATTAGTTTGACCATGCCACTTGAGCCCTTGCTCTTCTTCTTTCCACTCTTAACCTCAAATTCCAGCAGTGGCCTATCCTTCTCGCTAGTAAATATGGAACAAAAATAATTGCTCAGCATCTCTGTTTTCCTTTCCCTTTGTCAACCTGTCCCCATCCTTCCTCACTCTTTAGTCTCACAATACCCCCTTAGATATTACACTTCTCCCAGATGTACCTGAGGAATGCCTTTTCCTCTTGCTTCACTCCCTTTGTCTGACAGAGTTCTGTCTCTGCCTTAGCCTTCTTCTGGCTATCTATTTTGCTTACATGTACTTCTCTCTCTCTCTCTATCTTCCTTCCATTGGCCTCCCATATACTTTAAGAATGCTCTCATTTTGGCTTTTTCTAATGTCTTTACTTCGGCTGTGAACCACATTAGATCCCTAGCCCTTTTTCCTCTTTGGTATCTTCGTAATTGAGCTTTCTGCCACTTATATCATTACTTTTTTTAAATTCTACCAAATTTTCCTCTGCCCTCTCAACTTGCTCTATATTTCTATAGTTTTTTTTTTAACTCTTCTTTCATCTTGCCAAACTCCACATTTATAGAGTCCTGAATCTTTACTGTGTTTGCCCTATTGGATGCCTCTATCTCAGTTTCCAGAGCCATTGTTCTGTGGTCACTGGGAGAGGTTCCAGGACTGCTATATTTTGGATCTTATCACTGTTGATGCACACCATGTCTGGCCGAGCCCCTTCTCTTGTTGGGCCCTGGACTAGCTGAACTAGGAAAGTCTCTTGGCATGCATCCACTAGGCACTGACTCGTAGTACTTGCTTCAATTGACACTTTTCAGTCCACATCTGGCATATTAAAGTCCCCCTACTACCATCACGTTCCCTAAATTGGCTGCCATCCTAAACATTTCTCTCTGTTTCATGTCTGCCCCCTAATCCCGACCCAGTGGTCTGTAGACCACTCCAATCCTGATTTGTTTCCCATTCCCTATTGCTTCTAGCACCCTCACAGTTTGTAATTTACCTGGCTCCCCAAGCTGTCTATTTCACTCGCCTCTATCATCTCTTTTACATATACTGCTACTCTACTGCCCCTGACCTTTCCCCTGTCCTCTCTGGACAGTGAGTACCCTGGTATGGTCTTGTCCCATTTGTGGTTTGAGGTTTCCCATGTCTCTATGACAGCCACTGGGTTAAGGGCTTTCTCCCATGGCCATCACCTGAAGTTACGGCATTTTGTTGCCAAAATGACGCACATTGGTGTAAATCATTTTCCAACATCTGTCCCTGCCCCCTCTTTTTCCCTTTACCCTGGATATGTTTGATTATGCTGTATTGGTCAATGGGGGGAGGCCAGCAAGGCCCCTCTGGTTTGTGACATCTTGTATGTAGCTTACCACTAGGACTCCCCCCCCCCCCACCAGTTCAAGGTAGCTATATGATAAACCCACATTTCTCCCAGTAGCCTCCTGCCATCCTTGTTAGAATGCAAGCCATCCCTTTTGAACAGTATTTTATTAGTAATAAAGAAGGGGGCTAAGTTAAATACAGGGAATATAAGGATTACCAGCAGGATTGTATGTAACCGTTATGTTTTTTAATGTTTCCACAGAGCTGCCACGGGTTCTTTCAAGGCTTGCTCAGAGTGAGAGAGTAAAAAAACAAAGGGGCTCACACTGCTGCAGATTCCGGGATGCCCCAGTTACAAAGCAAAAATGTCTAGTGTGCCAAAATGAAAAACCTGGAGTACATCCTGAACAGAACAATGACACTGCAGTGCTTATTGTCAAAACTCAAGTACCTTTATTATGAAAGGTGGCACTGGAGACCACAGCACAATTGTCAGTACCTTGCAGACTTGCAAGGTACTGGCAATTTTTCTGAGGTTTACTCTCCACCTTTTGTAATAAAGGCATTTGTGTTTTAACAATTAGCACTGCAGTGTCATTGTTGTATTTGGGGTACACAGCAGTTGTTTTTTTTATTTGAGTTTTTATTAAAAGTTTGTAATTGTTAAGCACAACACATAATCAACTTACTCAGCACATATTGAACTTACAATACATTATGTTGAGTCATGTATAAGTTGAGTCATCCTGTATAAGTTGGTACACATACTCTACTCATGTTGTTTACTGGTATAACGTGTCTATTAACAATTTCTAACAGTTTGTATGATGTTTCAGAGATATCCAATGCATAAACCAACTTGGTACATGTTAGTAATGTTTTGATAAAGTATTAACATATTATATAGCTACACACAGCAAATGCAGTTGATGTCTGAAGCAGAATTCAGTTCAAGATGTTCTGTGAAAGGTACAAATGCTGGATTCACTGACAAATGCTGCGTAACCCATCTTTGCCACATATGTTGGAAAATAGGCAAATGCCCCTATAGTTTGAATGTCAATGTCTCAGATCTATAAATTACTACAGAGGACTGCCAGTGTTCCAGCTCTTGGGGGTGAGGTTGCTGTCGGAGGCAGTGATGTAGTCCAGGTGTCGAAGGTGTGGTTACACCAATGAGCTGTACAGTGGGAGATCACCTCCTGACTTCTGCTGCTTATCCCCCTCCCTGTGCAACCCAGCATCCTGTTTGCCTTGTCTACAGCTCTGTTACAGTGTGCCATTGGTTTTAGTCTCTCCGATATCATGACCCATAGATCCTTTTCCTCTATGGTGCTTTCCAGCACCACTCCCCAATTTCATATTGCACTCCTGGGTTCCTCTTTATAATGTGATGATAGGCAAGGGGGTGAAGCATGCCAAGTAGTGTACAGTTGCTGTCAAGAGGCCTGGCAGTATCTTGGGGTGCATCAGAAAAAGAGGGGGGCATCAGGTCAGGGGATGTTATCCTGCCTCTTTACACTGCCCTGGTCAGGTGCCAGCTGGAGTACTACATGGAAGTATTGGTTCTGCAATACAAAAAGGACATTTTGACAGTCAAGAGGGTGAAACACAGGCCATCAAAATGATCAGGAGCACGGAAAACAAAAGCAGTGAGGAGAGGTTGGTGGTCCTTAACATGTTCTTGTTAGAGGAAAAGTAGGCTAGGAGGGAACATGATCACAGTTTTCCATATGCTCACGATAGAGATTTCTGACCTGGTATTGTTCAGTAGGACTCAAAGATATTCCCTGAAGCTCAAAGTTGGTAAATTCAGGGGTAATTTGAGGAAACAATTCTTCTCCCAGATGAGGGCGAACCTTTGGAACAGCCTGTCACTAAAGACATGGACATGAAGACAGTGCAGGTCTTCAGGATATGCTTGGACAAAATTTGTTTAGCAAGAGAATACCCTGGATACCTTGGGTAGAAGATTGCGTAGGGAACCCCTTTAAGTTAGTACATGTTTACACGGCATACTTATTTATTGCTGCTTATGAAGCAAGGGGCGGAAATGATGGACATAGTGTCTCTTCTGACCTTAAATTACTATATTACTTGACCTAGCCCTCCTACTTGACCCAGCCTTCCCTCCTAGAGGATCTTCTCTGAACTGACTGGCCCTGCCTTTAGTATCAGTCAATCAACCAACCTTTATTTTACCCGGCGAAACATCACTGAGGCGAACTCATTTACATGATGGACCTGGGCCTGTGGTTAACACTAACAACAGTGCAAAACAAACAAATCGAGTACAAATAATCATTTCACACAGGTAGCATAAGCTAAATGTATACATATAAGGTGAATGTTATACATAGGCCATTGACAGAGCAAAGGCCAAAGGTACATTTATAAGGTAGAAAAAGAAACGGGCAGACTGGATGGGTCTTGCGGTCCTCATCTGCTGTCAACTTCTATGTTTCTGTGTTATAACAAACATAAAAGAAACTGTACAGATAAGGAGTTAGGTAGAAGAGAAAAAAACATGAGGACAGATATATACAGCAGGGGTGCCAGGAGGAGGAACAATCATACTAATTTGGATAGTGACTCAAGTCCTGCAGTTACAGGATTCTGTGATGGCTCAAGAAAACAGGGTTTTAAATGTGGACAATTTCACAGGCAAGGTTAGTTTAAGGATTTTCTGCAGTTTGTTCCACAGGGAAGGGAGGGAATGGCTTATGGAAGCTTTACCAAGACGGGTTCTGACTCTGGGAATAACCAGGGATATATAAGAAAGGCTTCTCAGTATGTAACTACCAGGGAACAAATGGGTAGGCAGTCAGTGATATATTGAGGAAGCTTCTTTGTGATGGCTCGGTACATCCAAAGGACTACATTTCTCTGCTGTCTGTAGCAGAGAGATGGCCAACCTACTAGTCTGTATAGAGAACAAAGATGAGTAGAGTAGGGTGCTTCTGTAATGAATCTTATAGCCCGATGGTAAAGGGTGTCACATTTGGTCAGGGCAGCACTAGTGCCTTGACCATATAGAAGATCTGCATAATCCAGAAGTGGGAAGAATGTAGTTTGGACAAATCTGTTTTTTTCCTTCCACTGTAAGAAGCTGTTTTATTCAAAAGAATAAGCCAAGTCTCTGTTTGAGTTTTTGAGTGAGTTCCTCTATGTGCTCAGAGAAAGACAGTTTGTTGTCAATCCAGACGCCCAGATATTTCAATTTTGTGACAAATTCTAGGGGCTCATTAAGAATGGTGGTGATCTGAGGTATGACACCCAGATTGATGGTATGCAACGATTTGACGGAGGGAGAAAATAGCATTGCCTTTGGTTTTTTTTGGCATTTAGAAGTAGTTTTAATTGTAGTAGGCTTTTCTAGAGATGGTTGAATTCAAATTGCAGGTCAAGGCATATTATTTCTGGAGATGGCCTAGAAATATACAGTACAGTGTCATCAGCAAATAAGTGTATATTAGCAGACTTTATTCCTGTATGAATATTGTTAATATACATGGCACACAAAAGGGAGCTCAAAATAGAACCCTGTGGGATGCCCCTCAGTAAGGTATTTAGAGGGGAGAGATCTAATTCTGCTTTTACTTTCTGGGAGTGTCCAACCAGATAGTTATTGAACCATTTGAGGGCTGTATTATCGAGGCCAAAATGGCGGAGGATGCCCAGGAACAAGGCATGGTCCACCATATCGAAAGCCTTGCTTAGATCCAAGAACAAGGCACATACATATGTATACTATCTAAGGCATGTAGCCAGTCATTAAAAACTTTGGCAAGGGCAGAAACTGTGCTGTGGCATGGCCTGAATCCAGATTGTACTGAAGTAAGTAGGTTGTAAGAATCGAGATAGTTCCTAGTTTGTTAATTGACTAGTTTTTTTAACAGTTTGGAGAGTGTGGGAATCAGGGAAATGGGTCTGTAATTGTTAAGATCTATATGATCACCTGATTTGAATAGAGGAATGACAAGCAGTTTTCCAAATAGAAGGAAGGATTCCCTGAGTAAGAGACAAATTAAACAGGTGGGTGATGGGAACAGCCAGAGAATGATGGGATATTTTTAGGAAGTACGGATCTATGACAGCAGCACCAGCACTTTTCCTGTGATCTAGCTTAAGAAACAAGTCCTCTAATTCTTTTAGTGAAATAGGGCTGAAGGAGAAGGGTGACTGACCCACAGGAAGGGTAGGGAGACTGAGGCCGAATCTCAACCACATAACTGGCTTCATAGGTTGTTAGTTAAAGATGAGTCGAAGGCCAACCCTGAACCCTGTCCTAGTGAAGTGGTTAGTAAATAAATTTAGAATCTCGCATTTGTCTGTGATAGTAGAACTTCCAGATGTGATTTTTGTGGGAAACGAGTTTGCCAATCTCTGACCCCTTACCTCTCTTAGGGTTTTCCAAAATTGGGCAGAGCATTTGGTAGATGTGTCCAGGTTGTTGTAATAACTAGCTTTTGTGACCTTGGTGAGCTTTGTGCAGCAATTTCTAGCCATTCTGAAGCCTGCCAAATCAGAGGGTAGTTTAGTCATCCATGCCTTTTTCTATAGGGCATCACTACAGAGTAGTTCAGGCTTAAGGCTGGATGAGAACCATGGGCATGAGTTTTTTTTTGTATGTATTTTCACAAGGGGTGCATACTGATTTTTGTGTCTAGGAGTATTGTTCTGGAACAAATCGTAGGCTTCGTTGATGGTGGTGGTAAAATAAAAGTCTTGCCAACAGGAGTACTCCAGATTGGATAAGAAGGCATGATGGTCAAAGTTACAGCGACTCCTTTTGAAAATGTATCTAGAGTGCGAGATTGTCTTTGTTAAGGACCTAACGCATGCGATAGCACAATAATCACTAAGGTTGTTAAAAAAAAAAAAAATGCCCAAGTAATTGACCAAGTGCAGTTTGTTTACTAGTATAATATCTAATAGTGTGCTGTTTGCAGGGTTTTTCTTGTTAGGACGGGTGGGTTCCGTAATTATTTGAGTGAGTCCAAAGGCATCACAAAGTTCTTTAAGTGGCTTAGAACAAGGGGCTAACCAGTCATGGTTTAGGTCACCCATGACTATAATCTCTGAAAAGGATGTATCAGGTATATTGCTCAGATGATTTATCACCTTGAGCCCAGCTGAAGGGGGTCTGTAACACTCTATTACAAGGAGCGATTGAGATGGCGAGATTTGAACCTTAAGTGTAAGGCATTCAAACTCCTCAGGTTCTGCTATAGAGTTGACAGTAGACAAAGGAAATTAATCCTGTATATAGATGGCTACCCCTCCCCTTCAGACATTGCCAATTCTCTTTCTCTTCTACAATCTAAATACATAACAATTTGGGACAAACGTCCCCCAGGAGTTGTCTTTTCCATGGGTTCCATCTTGTCTGGAGCACTGCAAAGTGTTAACCTCTTTTCAAAGTCCATGGCTCTGCCTGATGCCTTTGTAAGTCCAGTGGCTCATAAGTAGACTTAATAACATAATTATAACTCCAGAATGCCAGTACCAAAGCAGTCTTTTCCACCAACCTTTAGAACAACCTTAAGTCCCCAGGCAGGTTCTGGTACTCTGCATAGTTCTGGAACCCGCATTTGCAGAAAGACAAGGATAGGCTTGAATCGGTTCCATGTAAAAATTGTGAAAAAATAATTGCAATTGATTTAATAGCAAGTACATTTCGGCGAAGCAACAAATAGCACCTGCACAAAATTACCATTGCAAATATAGCGCCGGTGTAAATATAGTGATCCTTGTAAAACTAGTACTCACCTCCCACTGTTTCACCCAGTACCAGCAATGTAGTCTGAATGGTAATTGGATCAGCTAATCAGCTCAGTTACTGTAATTACCAGCTGACTCACATACAGTACCTGCAGCATTTTTTCACATTACTGTGAATGTGCTAGGTGAGGGAAATCTGTGCAATGGTTAAGTAGGGTTTATGTTTATTGATGCCAGAAATCGGAAAGACAAGCACAGTAAGTAAACAGCGAGGTCAGCAGGTGAAATGGACTACCGGGTGAAAGAGAATTTAAAGTGCAGCAACCCCATAAGTGACAGCCTGCAGTCAGTCAGCTGGTAATTACAGTAACTAAGCTGACTACCTTATACAATAACAGTATATATAATCTATGATACCATTTTGCAAAGGCAGAGCATTTTTTCCTCCTGACCAATGTGCTGATTGCAGCACCACAAACTAAAAATTAGGTGCAATTGCCTCCTCTCATGCCTGTCTTCAGCTTGCATTATACCTGTCCCTGCTCCGTTTGTTGTCCTTGCTGTCCCGCATCTAGCATCTCCTGGTTGCCAGCTCACTTGACCCCCCATTGCAGTTTTGGTGTCCCAAACATGTGCAGCTATAGCATGATCTACCCCACCGGTATCCTGTGATAATAGTGATGCTGGCGGAGACCAGGACAGCAGGAGACACCGACAGGGAGCACAGTAGAAAAAGATTGACGATCGTGATTTAAACAATCGCTGTTTCTGTAAGGATGTATACAGCAGTATTTGCTGTTACATCTGGTGCTGATATTTTGTGGTTGCCAATAATACTTTTGCCATATTCTATTCACGTTTTTGTAGTCGCAATTATTTACTCGCTATTATCAAGGGGAACCCTTGAATCTGTGCAGCAAACAATGACTACAGTGATTCAGATGCAACAGGAGAAATCCTGTAAGGAGCTTTTGGATAGCCTGAATATGTACTTAATGGAGACTGGGAGGGAGCAGGATAACATGAGAGAAATGTTTAAAGGGGAACAGTGCTTGTTACAGTTTTGTAAGCTCTGATTTTTTGTTTGCTGGTCCCGTTGTCCTCCTGGGGCTAAGCACAGTCACAGAGGGTTGTACTTAGCTCTGGGAAAACAGTGCACCAGCAAACATCTGATCTGAACTTATAAAAGCTCTAACGTGCACTGCAGGCTATTGAGTCTCCCACTGCTGCAGCCCTGCTCTGATGTCAACTGCAGGGGATTCTGGCATTTCTGGTTACAGCAAATGTAAGCTTGGAAGTCGGCAGAATCAGCAAGAAACAATCTACTATACTGCAGTAAACAGCAAGTAAAAAAAAAAAGTTTTTGCACACAAAGTGCAAACTGTACCAGCGGCACACTTGGGTGTGGGGCCTTAAATACTGACTGTCCCTTAAGTTTCTTTGGGAAACAGGGTTGAAAGCAGAATCATTGTAGTCATTGTATGCTGCACATCAGAAGAAAGGAGGTAGTGATGCCTCTGTACAAATCATCAATGAGACCTCATCTGGACAGTACTGTGTCCAGTTCTGGAGGCCACATCTCCATAAGGACATAGACAGGGTAAAGGCAATACAGAGAAGGGCAACAAAAATGGTGCAGGATCTGCACCAAACATCATATGAGAAGAGACTAGAGGACCTCAATATGTATACCCTGGAGGACAGGAGAGAGAGGGGGATATGATGGAGACCTTCAGATATTTCTAGGGCATAAATAGGTACAGGAGGGTAGCATTTGTCAGAAAAAGGGATGTTCTATAACAAGGGGACATGACATGAGGCTGGAAGGAGGTTGGCTAAGGGGTAACATGAGGAAGTATTTCTTCGCAGAAAGGGTGGTGAATGCATGGAACAACCTCCCAGCAGAGGTGGTGGGAGGAAATTCAGTTGGGGAATTCAAAAATGCATGGGCTATGCATATGGGGAAACCTAGTGATGGGAAAGAGAGAAAGAAAACAGAGCTGGAAATCAAGCAGGGTATATGGATTTTGCAGCAGGTAAAGAAGATGGGCAGACTGGGTGGGCCTAGCGGTCCTTGTCTGCCATCAGCTTCTATGTTTATGTGAAAATTGGTGACTGAGAGAGGCACATGGAGCTGAGGTTCATTTCCAGGTGTGACCTGGGTGGGGAGGGGATAGGAGATACAGTGCCATATTACACAGTCACATTACTCAGTACAAAGTGCAATTAGTGCACAATAATGAACTCATTATAAGCGCAGAAAAAATGAGGCATAGGCAGAAAGTACCAACAGAGAGGTGTACATGGGGGATGGATGGCACTGCAGAGGAAAAGAGTAATGAAGCCTGGATACAGAAGAGGAGAAGATACAGGGGGAGGCTAGACACGTAGTCAGTTGGGGCTCCAAGAAGAGGAAGGGCCAGGGAGGAGAATAGCAGGAGCAGCCCAGATGGGGGAGGGGAGATGTTTCAGCTGGTGCCTGTGGGAGCCAGGGGAGGAGGAGAGGCAGAGGAGCAGGAGAGCAGATTCCAGAGAATAGAAAGATGGCAGGAGAAGACTGATTGCCCAGCATAGGAGCAAGGATGTGAAATTGAGAACGTGATCCCTGGAGTGGAGGGAGCATGAGGCAGAGGGGATGAGACAGAAGAGTGAGGAAAGGTATGAGGCAAAGGACCCAGACCAATATTAGAATATGAAGGAGGCACAGTGCTGCTGGCTACATGAGGGTAGTGGGAGGATGGATAGGAAGGAATAGAGGGAGCAGTGGTGAGTATGAAATGGGGAGTTGGTGGTAAAGTGGCAAAAGGAGTTACAGAGGGTGTCCTTTCTGGCTAGGGAAGTGTAGGGAACAGTGCCATAGACCATATCCACATAGTTGGAGACCAAGAGTACCATTTTGGTAACCAGCTCCTGTTGAACCTGCAGAGACAAATAGTCTTTATTGCAGGACGATGTGACAAGTTTGGAGACAAGCTTGGCATGGATGGCAGCATTGTGTGTATAGAAGTCAAGTTTACTGTCCAGCCAAACACAAAGGTACTTGAATGACTGAATTGCTTCAAGGGGATGCCATCCAGTGTGGAGAAGACAGGGAGAGTGGGGAGTCTGGCTAGCTTCTGGCTGGTGCCAGCGGTCATGCACACTGTTTTTTAGTGTTGACCTGGAGTTGGTTGGAGTGGAACCAGCGGATGACATTGTGGAAGTCTTGCTGAAGCAGGCCTTCCATTGCTGCAATAGAGGGACCTGAGGTGAAGATAACTGTGTCATCTGCATACATGTGAATATGTGAGTTGGCAAAGGTATGGGGAAGGTTGTTAAGAAAAATGGAGAAGAGAATGGGACCCAGTATGGAGCCCTAAGGGACCCCAGCCTGGATGGGTAGTGGAGATACTCAATAATACTCGGTAATACAAAGTAGAAGAAGGCACTAGGCCCATCAAGTCTACCTTCCCACGCCTTGTGGGATATAAGATTACTGACTCAAAAGATATTTATCTAGGTTATACTTAAACTGTTGGGCAGTTGCAGAGTCCACTATTTTTTATAGTAGTTTGTTCCATGTTTTTACCAATCTTATAGTGAAAAAAGATTTCCTTTTTTTTTGTAAAAGCCCTCGGTACCACATGTTGTTTGTTGTGGCATCTCAGGTTTGGTGGTTTTATGGCAAAGTTAAAGTTACATTCAGCCCTTAAGTGATCATCCTTCAATATATTGAACAGTAATAAGAGATCACCCCTCAGACGTCTAGTTTCCAGGTCAAATAATTTTAACTCACTTAGTCTTTCCTGATAGGGGAGGTGACTTATTCTGGTAATGATCTTAGTGGTTTTACGCTGGATACTGTCAATAAGTTTTTTATCCTTCATCAGAACTGGGACCAAAATGGGATGCATAATCCAAATACGGCCTAATATAAGAACTATACAAAGGCAAAATGCATATTTCTTGTCTTGATATAAATGCCCTTTTGATGGAAGGCAGCAATCTGTTAGCTATCAGCGCAACATGATGACAGTGATCTCCAGGTAAAAGAAGATTAACTAAGACCCCTAAGTCTTTTGCTGTTTTAACCTGATTTAATGGGTGACCATTTAAATAGTACTGGATTTCAGGGTTTTTAGCTCCTGGGTGCATAATGACACATTTTGTCTCATTAAATGACATTGTATTTATCATTGTCAAATTTTCTAGTTGTTTTATATCTTGCTTTAAACTATTAATTTTTTCTATTGAATTAATGTCCACAAATCTTAGTATTGTCTGCAAATTTACTGGTATATCCATTTATCTCATACTGTAAATCTGCAATGTAGATATCTAAGAGAACCGGACCCAAGATGGATCCCTGAGGCACCCTACTAGTAACATCTATTAGATCTAAAAAGGTATCGGAGATCCTAGCAGCCTGGGTTCTGTTGGATAACCAAGCTTTAATATATTTAATAATGTATAAATCAGTTTTTATAGATGATAATTTGTCAATTAATATTTTGTGTGACACTTTATCAAAGGCTTTTTTAAAGTCTAGAAATATTATATCAACAAGAAGACCTTGATCTAAGAAACTACTAACATGTTCGTAAAAACTGATTAGAAAGGTTGTACAGAATCTACCTGAGATAAAACCATGCTGTTTCAGATCCTTCAAATTGTTTGAGTTTAATGATTTCACAATTCTTATTTTGAGGATTTGTTTCATAATTCTGCAGACTATAGAAGTCAAGCTAATTGCCTGGAAATTACATCATTTTTATTCCCAGTTTTATGAATTGGCACTGCTGAAGCTAGTTTCCATTCATCTGGAATTGTACCTTTAGACAGAGAATTATTATAAAGTAACCTCAGCGAATGGCTACAGATGACAATGTATTTTTTAGAAAATTTGGACTAATTCCATTTGGTCCTGGTGCGGTGTTGTGTTTAATTAAATTAATTGCTGTAGTTACCTCATCTAGGTTTATTTCTTGAATTACTGTTGAACTATTTACATTTACATTTATTTCTTCCCTTGCATTAAATACAGATCCAAAATATTCATTGAAAGTATTGGCCATGTCTTTAGTGTCAAGTTATCTCCCTGCCATTGGCAACTAATGTATTGATGTTATTACCTTTGTTTTTATTACCATTTATATAAACATAAAATGCTTTTGGATGTTTGGTGACTGAAAGTTTGTATTCAATTTAATGACAGGATGACACTACATTTCCAACCACTACTGACTGTAGATGACTGGTGAGGTAGAAACGGAAATAGCCAGCAACTTATCAAGCATTACAGGGGGACTGCCGTGAGGAAACAGATATAAGCTGATGGGAGGCAGGATCCGGAAAGATCTGAGGAAGTCCTGGTAACTAGTTAGATTGGCAACTGGCTGTCAGTCAGGAGAGTTGTCCTATATGACAGGTTCTTTATGTCAGGAACAGTGCTCCCAATAAGATTTTTCACATTGAGTATTGTACTGATTTTTTAAGTGAAATGAGTACAACCATAATTTGAGGAGTACAAATTACAAAATCCATAGAATGAAGAGTACTAAAATGTGACAATAATTCATCTGTTCTGTTATTGTATTTTTGCTCACTAGGACATTACTACAGTATAACTACTTTGCTGTATTAATTTTGCAGCCCCCCCAACTCTAACATTAAAATCCCTTGATCTGGCAACTGGTAACCCTGTGATGATGATAGTGATCCCCACACTCCCTCATATACACAAACCTTTTCAGCCCATACCGTTCAGATGTCGTCTCCCTCAATACAAGGACTGTCACTCACTTTATTCATCAGAAACACTGGGCTTGATTTTCAAAGGATTGGGATTGGTGCAAGGAGCTTGTGGCATGGAGAAATGGACTAAAGGGCTCCTTGCACTGCATCTTAGGCCAGTCCTGATTTTCAGATGCCCCTTGCAGCAACTGGAGGTCCGGTTGTGCTGGCCGCACTTACACTGTCCTTGTGACGGATGCACCAGTGCGGCAATGTGGGGGGTCTTGCACCAGGGCAGCACTGCAGTATCCCCTTAATTGGGATTCTGCAAACCCCAGCAATGGGCACATGGGCCATCAGAGTTAGACCAGCCAGGAGCTGGTGTAACGGCCTGTGCACCTCTCCAAGTGCCTTGCTGTGGTGGGAAGTGGTCCATGCCTCCCATTGCCGCCACTGCCAGGGGACATGTGCTGCCCTCCTGTACCCAACAAAGTGTTTCCACAGTGGTGGGGCCATGTCTGGTTAATTCTTGGGCCTCCTGCTGCAAGTCACAGTACCGCTCCCCCCACACACTGCCTGTCATGGATGGAGCCATGCCAGTGCCACACCAGAGTCTGTCACCACCCCCAACCTCCCTGGCCTCCCCTCCATGGACCCTGCCAGCAGCCAGTGGGTCACCCTCCCACAGTTGCAAATCTTGTCCGAAATGCTCGCAGTCTGCAGCATTTGCACAGGACGACTTGTGGCAGACGGAGAGAATTTGGCGATCGAGCCCTGGTTTTTACAAAATTGGGGGCAGGGTTCCAGGTGCACCAAAGTTTGCCAAAGTCGGAGTGTCGGCGCAAGGTGCACCAATCTAACAGGGCTCTGAAAATCAAGCCCTCTTTGTCTAGCGCAGAAAAGTTGCTGTGTCCCACATCCTATAATGAGATGTTAATGCAGATCTTTCAGAAATCAGTCTTCAGTCACCATTGATTTACACTGGTGGGTCAGAGGCTGGAAGCACTAGGACCACTTGTGAGCATGATAGTTTGTCACCCAGCCTAGTCAGGTGTTCCTTGGTCTTCACAACTGACTGGCTGGTGAGTTCGTTAATACCTGTGTGTACCAGGACATCGATGTTTTCTCCTGCTTCCTCTACAGTTTTAGCAATGCGGCCAGTGTCTCTCTATGCTGATGTACCTGGGAGACATCTGACCATTACCCCTGGCTGGAGATAGGTATCAGCTCCCTGAATCATGGAGTTTTCTATGATCAGAAGTGTTTTGGATTTCCTTTTTGTTTTTTTTGTTTTGGTTCCTGTTTTGGGTGAGTTTTGTTGTACTAGCTCCTGTGCTGCAATGTCCTGCTCTGCAGTGTCCTCTGCCCCTTTGTTTGATTTTGGAGATAGAGGCAGATACCTGTTTGTAGTTTTTATGTGGTTTGTGGAGGTGATATGTTGGAGAGCACCGAGTGATGGGGAACCCGATTTGTCGCTCCTAACCACCTGCCAACCTCTCGGACCAACTACCCTCTGCCGTCGAGGTGCTTCTGTCGGATGTTGGGGAAATGGTGGGCAGTTTTTATAATATATTCCCTCCTGAATATGTGATTTGAGGTGTGCAATCTTTGCCCATGCTGCTTGGAGCTGAGCCCTTAGATCTCCAGTGGTCCAGCATGTAGGACAGTGTCCCAAATCCTGTATAACTGCCCTTTCAAAAAGTGTCCCGCAGTACCTGCAGTTAATAATAGCCATTCTAGATAAGTTGCTGAGTTTATAACCGGGTCAGAGTAAGTAGAAGGAGGAAAATGAAACCAAAAGTTTGATTTTGTGTTTTGTTTGTTTTTGTATAACTTGTGCCCCTGTAAATGAGGTCACCATGTGGATACCCCATGTTGACAGAGTTAGATTCTCATCTACCTTGAAATGTTATTTTCTCAGTTATCTTTTGCTGTTGTTAGTAACATGTTCTTGTTATTGAAAATGAATAAACTTTTTACTAGAAAAAAATAACCCGCTAGGGACAGGGAAGTGCTGGACCTGGTGCCATGCAAACAGTGAAAGCATTGCAAATGTCACAGTGGGCAGTCCCCTGGATACCAGTGATTACCATACAGTATGGTTTATTATGAAGACAGGAACAAAGGTAAACCACATGAGGATGAGGGTTCTGGACTTTAGGAGGGTGGATTTGAAAGAAATGGAAGACTTCCTCAGAAACTGCCTTATAGGGGGGATTGCCTGGGATTGGTAAAGGCACAGCGAGGAAATGAGTAAAAGCAGAAGGAAAACAAGACTGCTGTGGTTCTGTAAGGAAGTTGCCAAGGCAGTGAAGGGGAAAAAGGGTGGCATTCAGGAAGTACTGAATAAGGAAACACAAAGGGGGGAGGACAGGGAGGTAAACCAAGTAAAATAGAGGGAAGCAGGAAAGGGGGTGCAAAAGTGCAGACAGAGGAAGGGTTAGCCAAAAGAGCAGCTTAAAGGAGATAAGATTTTCTTCAGATACATGAAAAAGAAAATCAAGAAAAAGCTGTCATTCTGAGTGGGTACATTTGCTCAGTCTTACAGTTGGGGGGGGGGGGACCACCCAGGAGTAACAGGAATTGGGGGGGGGGTTGACACAAGTCCAGTTTCAAAAGAAAGAGTCATGATGGGACTTACAGTTCTGAAGGTGGACAAGATTATAGGGCTGGATGAGAAATACCCAAGAGTAGTAAAGGAACTCATGGAGAGGCTAGTTGCCTCTTTCATGCCATATTCAGCAGTTCACTGGAAAGGTGTGGTTTTGGAGGACTGGAGAGGAGCTGTTGTGATCCTTCTACATAAAAGTGGCAGCAAGGAGGAAACTAACAACAATAGCCTGGCCAATTTTCGGTATTGAGATTAATGGAAACCCTGCTAAAGGGAAGACTGGTACAGTACCTTGAATTCAGTAACTGCAGGCAGCATGGATTCATGGGAGAGAGGTCATGCCAGATTAATCTGATTAAGTTCATTGACTAGGTGACCAGGGAAATAGATCAAGGGAGGCCAGTGCATGTGGCCTATCTGGACTTGAATCGGGCCTTTGACACTGTGAGCACAGGACACTGATAAAAATAATTGATCAGCCTAGGGGTGAGTTACAGAGTGGTGAATTGGGTTAGCAACTGGTTAATGGATAGGTGACAGAGGAAGGTGGTTAATGTCACTTACTCTAATGATGGGAGAATGACCAGAGGGTGCCGCAGGGCTAAGTACTGGGACCGGTACTCTTTAATTTTTTCATAAGTGACATTGCAGAAGAACTGGAATGAAAATATGTATTTTTGCAGATGATACCAAAATCTGCAATAGGGTTGACGCTTAGGAGGGTTTGAAGAGTATGCACAAGTATCTTAGGAAACTGGAGGAGTGGTCAAGAGTATGGCAGTTAGTGTTCAGTGCCAAAATATACAAATCAGGCACCTAAGGCATAGGAACCCAAGAGCTGAGTGTAGGATGGGAAGGAGGTACTGACAGTCACTAAGAAGTAAAGCAACCTTGGGGTTATCGTAACTGATGACCTTAAAGTGCAAGGCAGTGTGACAAAAAGCAGTAGATAGGGCTAGTGGGATGCTGGGTTGCATAAGAAGTGGCATATCCAGGAGGAGGAGAGAGGTGGTGTTGTCACTGTATGGCTTGCTGGTGAGACCCACCTGGAGTACTGTGTCCAGTTTTGGAGGCCACACTTCAGAAGGAACATAGACAGGATGGAGGCAGCCCAAAGGAGGGCAACTAAAATGGTACAGGAGTTGCCTGAGAAGCCCTATGAGGACAGACTGAGGGATCTCAGCATATACATTCTAGAAGAGAGGAGAGTGAGAGGTGACATGATAGAGACCTACAAGTATCTTACAGGGGTAAACGGGGTGCAGAAGGGGAGTCTCTTTCAAAAGAGAAGGAGCACCAGAACCAGGGGGCCTTTGATGAAGCTTGAGGGAAGGGGGTTTAAAGAGAGGTTTGAGGAAGTATTACTTCACTGAAAGGGTGGTAGATGCCTGGAATAGACTGCCAGTGGAAGTGGTGAAGACAAAAACAGTGGGGGCTTCAAGCATGTGTGGGATAGACATAGGGGTATATTAGTAAATAGGCAGAGAGGAGGGAGGGTTGCCAGAAACCAAGGTCTACAGTGACTGATTAGACAGAGAACATCTGGGCAGACTGGGTGGGCTAAACGGCCCTTTTCTGCTGACAAATTCTATGTTTCTAAGTCAGCTGTTACCATAACAACACACCAAGTACACATGGGGACCAACCAGCGCAGCCCATGGGGTCAGATGCATGCCTTGCTTTCTGAACTGCCAGCACATGACAAACAGTGGGCTGGCCTTGGCATTGCAGATAAGTGCACAGAGACAGCTTGGCAGCAAACAAGGGTGTTGTATGACCCCTTGGACTTGGCCTCACACTCAGCAGCTTTGATCGTCTGTCTCAGAAGGATGTCTTGGCTGTGTCTCTTCTGATTGTGTCCGGCTGCCTGTCAGAAAACCCTAAATGCTTCATTCTGGGGGTTGTCCCTTTTCTCACAGCAGGGGTTGTTACATTTATCCAAGTCAGCAACCTCATTGGCACCTCAGGATCCACTGTACTCAGCAGCCCAGCTCATGGATTAGGATGATCTAGGTGACTGCTCTCCCCAGGGGGCCCATGGCCTCAGAGTTGAGACAGCTCCTCCCTCTTAATGTCAAGCTTGCTGCTCAGCCAAAGAGTGGGGCTCTGTGGATAAGATTGATCTTTGGAAGATGGAAAAATAACTTACCATTACTTCAAATCTTCAAGACTATCTTCTTTATAGAGCACCACTCGCCCACCCACCCACCATCCCTGTCTCTCTAACTATAGATCAGAGCCAGGCTAGTGGCTGTAGGGACTCAACCTCTTGGGCTGTCTCTCCTTTTGTCCTCAATGGGCAGATTTATTGATGTCATCAGGTCTCAAGCTGATACCTCCCCACCCTTTCTCTTTGACCTCCCATTGGTAACTTTTTGGCACATAGACACACACACACACCTTTGCTTCCTTTCCCTTTCCTGATGGGGTAATCCCATTCCTCTCTATCACAGTAGGCTACATCTGCATCAGTTGCTTTATGCACCTTTCCTCTTTTTCTGTATCCGTCCCAGCATTGGACTATCAGTACAGCAGTAAACACCTGACAGTTTTGCTGTAGTCATTTGACAGATTGTCAGCGTGGTTGCTTTGCACCACACCCTCAGTGGTTGTTTTCCTTGCTGGCACCAGTAGAGATTCTGTGTCCTAAGGGACTGGTCATTTCATGACTGTTTTCCTCCCATTCAGAGCTAAGCCAGAGTCCTCTTTTATTGGTTTTCCAGTTGTTTGCTACATCTGACGTTCCTCAAGAGAAAATACCGATTTATCTTACATGCCATCATCGGTTAGACACTGCAAAATTATCTAGATGAGCTATATGGATACCATCTACAGTTTCTGAGAATTTACTACTGATTTGGTGTGTGCACTGGACACCACACCCTCTTTTTTTTTTTTTACCAGCCCTATTTATTCTAAATTATTTTTTTATTAGCTGTGGGTATCAGCTGAAGCTTTTCCTCTCTTTCACCAAGGCTACAGTTTCTCTAGCGGAATCTCTTGCTGTTTTTTTCTCACTATACTGCCGTCTATGTCAGGTGGACATGGATGTATTGTATTGCTTACATTTGCTCTCCAACACCTAGATTTCCACTTTTTCAGGTTAAATGGACTTCCTTGGTGCTTGGCATGCGCAGTTTTCCCTCTGTGTTATTAGACTGCTACTCTATGCTCCGGGTGCAGGATATATTGCTTGACACTAAGAGGGCAGCTGTCTGGAGTTGCTGACCATTTTTATTTTTCCTCTCTTATCTAGGGCTTGTGGATGATAGTCCTGGCTCAGGACTTCATATAGATTTTTTGAGTATAACCAGTCAGCCTATGAGGGGTGTCATCTTATGTAGTGAAGTTCTTCCCGCCCTTTCTGTTACACTGTTAGTCGCTTATATTCAGTTTTTCTTTTCACTGACTGCATCCTTTTCCTTTTATTTCACTACTGCAAGCAAGTGGTTGATTTGTGCTTTTTCACTCTCTTTGCTAACAGAACTGAGCCAGTCTGGGCATCATCAACAATTACTGGATGTAGTACTTGGTGTTGCACATGCCCCAGTGCCAGCACTCTAGCCAGCACCCTAACAAAGTTTTTACTCCCATGCGATCCTACTGCTCCATCCCAAGATCAAAGAGTGGTGCTCTACGGAGAAGATATTCTTGAAGATCTACAGTTTTAGTAAGTGATTTTTCTATTTTAAGCACTGCACTGAAAGATATGGCAGTGCCTATCACAACGTGGTTGCAGGCATCCCCACAGTGCAGCCCCACAGTGTGAACCAGGGTTCCAGCTGTGTGACCAAAATCAGTGACTAGAGATTGCCTGTTATATTCTTCCATGGTTTCTGCCTTTTGTATGGGTTCCTACATATGAAGAAACATTCGTAGAGCAGTTCAACATAAATAATATGAGTCTAGGGCTCAGATATCAAACATTTCTTCTCTTTTAAATTTTTCCTTTCAGTATGTATGTTTATAAGAATTTTTTTTACTACAAAAACACTGAATTTTCCACTTTTATGATCTTCATATAATTTCTCCATTTAATGATTTGTTGCAGAGTGGTCTCAAAGGGATTTGGAGCGCTTGGAACACATCAGGTTCTGCCGGTCTTATGTTGTATTCTATGATGACAACTCTGTGGCTTATTCTGCCCCATCTGGGAACTGCATGGAGATTCAGGGCCAGTAAGTAGTGGTGCTCAAGTAGGCTGGTGGCTAAGAAAGTCTTGCAGAATCATGTTATTGAAACTTCCATGCACAAGGTCTTCATGCACATGGCACACTCAGTTTATTGATGTTTTCTCCATTTTTCATTCAGGTCCTGGTAATTCTAAAGTACTGAGTTACAGACACATGTCATGGGCAGCTGATGTTTGTCCGCCATCTTGTTACTGGCCCTCCTGCTATGGTGGGTCAAGGGAAAACATGAACACCATGTCAGTTCATGTGTCCTCCTGTCCATACAGCCTCTGTTTTTAAGCTGGGCTGTCCTGTTAAATGACAGTTCAGCAAAGGGGACATGGCATCATGTGACTGCACTTTAGTCCTAAATGTTGTTATCTCTGTTTTGTTTCCCAGTTTGTAACCAACTCTGGATACTGACATCATAAACCACATGACCGTCATTCTCTTGCTTGACTAATAATGTCATCATAACCCTTAGATGTAGTAGAGCAGTTGCATCTCACAGCATGTTGTGAGGGGGTAGTGTAATGTCACTGCCTTACTGGTGGACGGAGATCTTTTCAGTAGGACCCACAAGTCAATTTTAATAGCGTGCCAGACAATTTTGTACTTGGTATAGGAAAAACAATTGCAACCTACAGTGTAAAAGAGTAGACACCGTAAATGGTTTTACAGAGTAGAATTTAATTTTCTATAGTGCCTTTGATATGGAGAGTGCCTCAAATTACTTTACAGATACTAGTAATTCAGAAACTGAATGCAGATAAACAGAGCTGCCATTATTTCATCTGCAACACCCCCCACACACATTCATGGTCACTGCCAGACCCTCTGTTACTGAGACAGGGAATATTGACATGTTAGGACACCAGGAGCCTGATTTTTGAAAGTCCTCAGATGAAGGTGCCCCTGATTTTTCACTTACCTCCAATATAAAGGCAGTTGGCCACTCTTTATGGGTGCTTACATCCAACTGTGAATACAACTGAAAGACAAGCCTCCCTTAGTCTTATATGAGGTTAAACCTTTATAGCATGCGTCTGTTGGTGGTAGGAACCGAATGTCCCAGTTTTTGGACTCAGGTCTCTGATGTCCAAAATCGGATAGACATGTAGAAAGTCTAGATCAGGGGTAATTAAAACCCTACTTTTAAGAAGAGGACCTTGGGATATTTAATCTCCACCTTGACGAATACCAGAAGGGGGAAGAGAGGCCGTCTTGTTGAGAGCACTGAGTTCAGTAGTGAGCCTGGGGCATTGGGGGCAGGCCGGGGGAATAGAACTAGCATCCTGGAAGATGACAGTGGGCTGTGTGCTCCACACTACTGCTGTTGGCTGAGATGTACCGATTAGAGGTGCAGCTGGAGCAGCCGTACAAGTGGAGGGAGAATGCTGCCTGACATCAGCAAGACTGCGTGTGCCCTGGCACCTTTGCTAATGAAGTCCTAGGGGATGGGATAAAATCAGAGGAAAACACCCTACCGACACAGGATAATTCCTGAGGTGCTTGGTGGGGATTAAATCATTGGAGCTCGGAGGGAGGGAGGGGTAAGTTCTGGAGAAGGTGGGTGATCAAGCCAAACAGGCTGGCTAGATAGAGGTAGGTTGGCAACAACAGGAGAGAACAGTATTCCGGGTGGCCTGAGTTCATGTCATAGATAAAGCACTTATTTCTTTCTCTCTTCTGTTTGTTTGGGTTCCATATATGTGCACACCGTACCCTTTTAAATGACAATCTGTGCAGCACCAGTTTGTGCATTAGAGAAAGAGTAATGTGCTTCTGGGAGACCCATGTTTCCAGTTGCCTTGGTGTTACAACTGGTAGTGCAACCAGAATGGTATTCCAGATGGCCTGGATTCAAAGACTAGCTAAGGTACTTAGTTCATTCTCCCTTCCATATGTTTGGGTTCCATATATGTGCACACCACACCCCACCCTTGTGGATAAAAAGGAGAGAAAACGTTTGGCTGGAAAAAAGTGTATAGAGAGAGCCATAGTTTATTAATTGACTTATTCCTCTCTGGTACTGCCTTGTCTCTGGTATTACCTCATGAGATACAGCAGCATCAACATCTCATTTCAGAGGAGCTCCCATGGCACAGTCAATGTGTGCACTATACATCCTTGTGCAATAAGTTGGCCAAAGAACAAAGTTCTCTGTTATTGTTTTGTAGGTTGACATTTTTGTTTTCTTGTTCACCTTTAACCTTTGGCAGGTTGCTAAGCAGTGATTCTCCTTCAAGAGCCCTGAAAGCTGTCCTGAGGCAGGTCAATCCAAAAGGAGAACCAAGGCAGTTTTTAGAGGTAAGTTATTTATTTACTTTTTTTTAATTTTGTTTTTATTGTTTAAACAGGAGTGGCACACTAAGCTGAAAGCTTGTTTACAGGTGCAACCTGGGAGCACAGGGAAGTTAAGAGATTTGCTCAGGCTCACACAGTATATGCAAGTGGGGGCTGTGGGATTCAAACCCAGGTCTCCAGAGTTATAGCTCAGAGTCTTAAACCACTGCACTATACTGCTTCCCCAGGGCCAGATTAACAAGTTGTGGTGCCCTGGGCATTCTTGAATTGTGGGGCCCCCTGTGACTTAACCAACAGGCCGGGGGTTCGGGGGCCTAGGTAGCCCCCAAAAGCTGAATAGTTTTTGATGCCTTAAAATGCATTTGGAGGGTTTTCCAGCTACTTTGAATGTCACATTTGGGGTGGAAATGGAAGGTTATTGTTTGAAGTTGGATGGCTGGAATACATTCACACTGAGTTGCTGCTGGGGATTATGCAGACTACACAGTAGCCAGCTTCTCTGGGGACTGCAAGCTTCACTTTCCAGCTGCTTTTGGGAGGGAGCTGCTAGCTGTACTGTATCTAGCTGCTGTGGCAAGGTGGTAGGCTGCCCCCAGTTCTGGAGAGGTTGCAGTTTGTACTGCGTCTTCCAGTTTCTGTAGTAAGGCTGCATGGTACCCAGCTGATGTGAGCAGGCTAGTGGCCACACTGCATCCAGCTGCTGTTGGGTGCCTGCAGGCTGCATGGTATTTAGCTTCTGTAGGGAGGCTGCAGTGTATCCAGATATTGTGGGGGAGGCTGATCTATATCCAGTAGTTGGGGGGCTGCAGGCTGCACTGTAAGCAGCTGCTTTATGGAGGCTGCAGGATGCATCATTGGCAGTTGCTGTTGGAAAGCTGCAGGCACAGTATCACCTTATTCAGCTGCTGGGATGGGAGTGCAGACTGCACTATATCCAGCTGCTGTGGAGGCTACAGGCTGCACAGTGTTTAGCTGTTCTTGGGGCTGCATGCCATTGCAACCAACCACTTAGTCTGTGGGAAGACTGCAGGCAGGCGTTATATCCAGCCACTGTAGGAGGCTGCAGGCTATAGTATCCTGCCACTGTGGGGAGGCTACAGGATGTAGTATCCTGCCACTGTGGGGAGGCTACTGATTATACTGATTGTATGCAGCTGTTGTAGGAAGACTGCAGGCTTTAGTGTATCCAACAGCTGTGCGGAGACTACAGGCAGCACAGCATCCATTTATGGTAGGGACATACTGGCTACACTGCACTGAGAGGCCAGATTTCTCACACTCCCTCTCTGTTACACTATAATCCTGTCTTTGGCATGATGACAAACAAGTTACAAAGCACTGGGGGAAGATTAAGAAAAGCTGGCTGGTGCAATCATTAGTCTCTAATGAGAGGCCGAATTTCTCCCGCTCCCTCTCACTAGTATTAATATGTATGATCCATTTTCATCTTCTTCTGAGTTCTCACAATTGTGAAGACAGTCGCATCATTTTATTTAGAATTTATTTTTTTAAAATAACACAAACATATTTAACTGCCTGGTGGTGATTTGGATTCAACTGTCTGCTTGATTGCTGAGTCTGCTGACTGCTCACCTCACGCTCCTCACCGTCGATGTGACAGCTCCTGCTCGACAGTCAGTCTTACTGTCTCTGACTGAGTCTGACACCAAAAACGAGGTGGTGGCGGGTGGGCCATGGGCGCATTCTGCACTGCCTTACTTGACAGTCAGACTCAGTCTCACACTCTCTCTGACACAATTCAGCTTTTTTTTTTTCGGATCTGGACCTCAAGACCTGGCAACTGACCACTCTGAGAATGAGTGGGCCTAGAAGTGAAAGGAGAGAGGGACAGTTTCTGTCTCTCGAGTCTACCCTCAACAATGACAGGAATGGATTTGGTGGCTATGAGAAGGAAGGAGTCTGCTGGTGCATGGCGCCGTTTTCATAGGCGCCGAGTTGTATGGGCCCCAGCAATATTTTCCTGGGCTGAGCCCCAGCAATATTGAAACCATAAACATAATGCATATTTTTTTTTTTTTATGGTACTGAGCACTGTTGACTGTATGACTTGTATGATGTGACAACCCCCCCCCCCCATCATAATTTAATTGGGCTGGCACGGGCTGTTGTTATTTAAAATTGGCACCATGTCTTGCCTTCTAGCTTCGACCTCGAGATCCTGAGTCGAGTCAACTTGCCCTTCCCCCAATTCAAAACTTGCCACACTGTGATTGGCAAGGGGGGAGGGCTTATTGGGCGTGAGATGTATGCATCATCCCAGCAAGGAAGGTGACTGTGGCATGGCAAGGACAGAGAGGCAGGTCAGACGACAAGAGGGAGATGGGTTGAATTTTGAGGGAGAACATAGAGAGCACCAGTCCGGGTGGGGGACGTCAGCAGCAGCCACTGCAGTACAAGGCACACAGAGTCAGTGAAAAGGTGAGAGCCTGGGGAGTGGGACCGTCAGTTCACCACCAGTGGCAGGCAGCAAACAGGTGGTGCGGCAGGGCAGACACAGCTTGTAGTGCGCTTTGCAAGTTGGTGTGTGGTGGAGGTCGTGAGTCAGCCTGGGGCAGCTGCAGTGCCACTGCCACCAGCAGAATGACGGGAAGGAAGGGGTGGGTCTGGGATCGCGTGAGGCAATCAGCAGAACACTACAGAACAGTCTGGTGTGAAAAAATGCGGCAGCGACGTGGCTGAGCAGATCAGGGTTACAGGTGGCGAGTACGCCGGGACCGGGGTAGGATGTGGCCGGGGTGGGTGAGTGATTGTTTGGGTCCTTAGGTCCGGGCGGCACCAGAAGAAGACAAGGAGGAGTCGAGCATGTGGCATAGCAAGTAGCAGGAGTGTACGACTGAGCGGCGTTGCAGCAGCCAGCAGTCAGCCCTGATAAGAAGGCCCAGCCAGCGAGTCCAGAGAAGCAGCACTGGCTCGGGTGGCAATGCACCCCCTGCAAAAGCCCCTCACCTCAGCGGCTCAGCCATAGTTTAAGTCCAGGCCCAGGCAGCAGCAGTGAGTACACTACTACCAACCAGGTAAGGTGTGGTGGGAATGGGGAAGGATGCTGGCTGCCGAATCCACAGGCTACTATGACTAGTGACTATCATGCCTCTCAACTTCTCAGCATTAAAAATCATAGCACTGGCCTTAAAAAAATCATAGTAAAGGGGCAGAATGTGTAGCACTTTCTTATTTTAAACAATAATATGTCTACAGGTAGTAGGCCCCATATAGTTAGTGATACAGAATGTTTCTATCAACTTAATTCAATGATTTAATAGTTTGTGTGTCCAGAAATTGCTCTAACATTATGAGGAACATCAGTAAACCAATGTGGAGCAAGGGTACATTTAGGTGTGAAAATCATAGTGCTATGTGAAATGCATAGCAGTTGAGAGGTATGGTGACTATGACTTTTGAGTACTATCTACCAACTGTAATGAGTTTCATCTGACTCATGTCTGTCTCTGAACTGTGATACATGGGGGCATGGGTGTAGAAACACATATGGCAAGTGGGCCACCATGGCTTACAAGTTGATTGGAGATAGGGTGGTAGGGCAGTCTGTGCCTGCAGTGCCTTGGCCATTGTCTTTGGTAACTTATTGTCTGCCGGTCGCACCATACTGGAGTGATAAGAAGGGTATGCTCTGTTTCACATACGGATAAATACAGTGCATAAGGCAAAGTACTGAGGCACTTGTTGCCCCTATTATACAGTTCCTGACGTATACTATTGGGCATATAAAGGTCTGGGTAACAAATACAGTCATGTCACCAATTGGTGGGGGATGGCAAATAGGCACCAGAGAGGCCTGGCTTACAAATTGTACTTTCCTAGCTACATGGGGGAAACTAAACTCTATCTCTGCAGTGAGAAGAACAGGAGGAGCCAAATATCATTTCTTATTACACTGCACAGGGTCAGGGACAGGGAAGCATGAAAAAACAGCTGGGTAACTAGGGTTCTACACTCTTGTAATGTGGCTACTTAAAATATTATAAGTAAGGTTTTGTTGTATATGGCTTTTGGTTTGCTAGGACAGCACAGGTATTGTTGTTTGTGTTGTAATGTTGTGGACTGTGGTGGTGGTGAACTTACCTTAATGTCATAATATGCTGCTGCATCGTGGGTTTTACATTGCATCTTTAGGGGTCGAAGTTGGCACCAGGCCTCTAGCTAAATGGTGGTACTATCAGGCTACCCCCAAATTAGGCTTTTCAGCTGTAATAAAAACAATGTCTCCCATCAGAAGTTACTTTAGTTTGTAAAAGTCTGCGCTGTCCAAACATGGTGGACACTGCACGGAATCCAGATCCATTTCCTATGAAACTGCTATGCCACACCTCTCGCCTCCTGCACTTTCAAAGGAAATGGATCCACAATGCATCCGCCATGTTTTGAGCTTGCGGACTTTTACAAAAGAAAGTAAAGTAAGTTCTGATGGGAGAAATTGTTTTTATTACAGCTGAAAAGTCTAATTGGGTGATTAAGCTTTGTGGGTTGGGGGGTTCTACATAAGGACTGCTTTCCTTTAACTGTACCAGTGGGCTTTTACTGAGGAAGGCAACAGTTAAGTATGTACACCAACTGGGCCACTGGAAATGTCTGCTGAGCCGATGTTGTTTTTCCTAGTCACTAACCCTGCTGGCTAGTGGCAAAATTTTAACCCTTGGTCTTCCATGTGCCCATGCCATGGCCATGTTCAAAAAAGTATATATAATAAAGTATCTCTCAGACTCTCTCTCTGTCTGTAACCTACCTACCTGGTGATACTGGAATGGCATATGCTGCTGCAGTGAAATGCAGTACTGACACCATTTATGCCACACTCGCTCCTGACCTCTGCTAAACAGATAGGGCAGCTGTCAGCCAGGAAGGGGTGCACTGTGCTCAGAAATTATGTGTGAGTGACTCGATGTGAGGGACCTGGAATGTTGAGGGGGGCTTCTCTCATGTCTATTGCCTCCTCCACTAGCCTACAGATAACAAAACCTGGTGTTTCCTGCTGTTTTGGACCTTGTTCACTGGTGACTGGTTAATGTGGTGCCAGGTCTCCAGCCAAAGGAAAGCAACTGAACTATCGGCTATTTTGAAGTCTGCGGGGGTGAAGCAGAACCTAGTGGGGAGGAAATGAAACTTATTGTGGCCCTTATGGCCACATGGGGGATGTCCCTGACCTGCAGCGTTACCTTTATCTGCTGTGTATGTGTTTCAGCAGGCCTTGTGTGTTGTGTTATTATGGGAGCATGCCTGGTGAAATGTCACCTAGGCCTAGTAAGTTTGGGGGCTGGGTCGGGACACTGCTGGGCAGCTGGACCACACAGTGCAGTTTTTCATGATCCTGAGGATATATCACAGGTTGTGTAATTGCAACAGGGGAGCAGTAAATTACAGTATCTGGAGGGATTTTCTAGACTAATTTCATGTCCTCACATATGTATGTGCTTTTGCAGCTCTTAATTGGGACTTGCCTGATGTGGGGGTTGAGGTAGGGGGCAGGGGAAGAGAAACACAGAAACATAGACTTTGATGGCAGATAAGGACTGCCTGGCCCACCCAGTCTGCCCATTTCGCTGCCTATTGGATAAGCTGCAGACCCTACTTAACCAACAATCTGCTTCCTCCTACCCTTCACAAGAATTGCTTTATGTCTGTCCCATACATTCTTGAATTCCCTCACTGTTTTTGACCCCACAACCTCTTCAGGAAGGCTGTTCCGTGCATCCACTACCCTCTCTATGAAACAATACTTCCTTACATTGCCCCTGAGCCATCCCCCTTTATCTTCAAATTGTGCCCCCTTGTTCTTGCACATCTCTTTTTCTGAAAGATGCTACCCTTTTGGACTTTGATTCCCTTGAGGTACTTAAATGTTTCTATCATGCCCCCCACCTCCCTCCTTTCCTTGAAGGTATACACATTAAGCTCATTTAGTTTTTCTTTATGTGGCTTCTGGTACAGACCCTGCACCATTTTTATTGCCCTCCTCTGGACTGCCTCCATCCTGTCTATGTCCTTTCGGAGATGAGGTCTTCAGAACTGCACACAGTATTCCAGATGGGGTCTCACCAACTGTCTGCACCAAAGGATAACAACTTCCTGTTTTATACTGATGTTATCTCTCCTATGCATCCCAGTATCCCCCCAGCCCTCCTCACTGCCTTCTCACATTGCTTGCCTACCTTTAAGTCATCTGATTTTACTGCCCTCAGGTTCCTTTCCATTTCTGTTGTTGTTAGTACCGCCCCTTACATTGTGTACTCTTCCTCTGGGTTTTTTGTTTCCCAGGTGCATTACATTGCACTTCTTTGCATTGAATCCAAGCTGCCATACTTTTGACCATTCCTCCAACCTTGCCAAGTCCCTTCTCATCCTTTCCACCCCCTCTTGTGTATCGACCCTGTTGCAGATCTTTGTGTCATCTGCAAAGAGGAATACTTTCCATTCCAGTCCCATTGCAATGTTACCTATAAAGACATTAAAGAGGACTGGTCCCAGTACTGAACCCTGCAGTACCTCACTAGTAACTCCCCTTTCTTTGGAGTGGACTCCATTTACTGTTACCCTCTGCATCCTGTTGTCCGGCCAATGTTTTACGCAGGCTACAACCCTGGGACTCACTCCAAGGCTGGCTAACTTGTTTATTGAGAAAGCCTGGGTAATTACCTTCTCTTTTCTCCTGATTGTGTATGTTGTTGTGGGTACCTAACACTTGTTGTTTTATTGTACAAGATGTCATGGTGGCAGCAACAGATGTGGATAGTTTCTTTGGGGAGGAGGTTGTGTTTCACATTACCCTCCCACGTCATTTGCTGCTTGACAGTTTAACACTAAGGGGTTGGAGATGGGACTTTGGCTTACATGCATCCAGTGTTTCTGCTTGAGTGCTGCCTTGCTTTAAAGGATAACTGTGCTGAATATGTAACTCATCTCTCCTAGAGGCTGTTTTCAGATACTTGTTCAAATTTTATTATTGCTTCAGCTAGCCAGGCTTTTTAGTTGTCCTTGTGGGTGTTTATAACTGTTAAGTGCTGTTTTAGAACTGTATGATGTAGAAATATGTCCCTATTCTACTCTTCTGTTCTGATTCACCTCTGACCCCTGAGTCAGGGGCGGGGCCTGGGTCAGGGGCGGGGGCATGACCCCTGACTCCTGGGCTCCACCAAAAATTTTACAAACCCAGCTCCTATGGCCATTTTCTTGATCAGGGCAGGACTTACTTCATGTGAGCATGACATGATGTGACCACCATGTGCACCATGCATGATGCAGGGACCTGAGGGTGGTGGGGGGAACTCAAAAGATCTGGTCCGGGGAGTGGGTGGGGGTACAGATCTGAGTGAACCATATTGGAACAACTCAATTGGCTAGACCTGACCTTCAGAGAGAATGTCTGTGGGGAAACAAAAATGCTGCAAATGGCCAGCTGTTTGGTTGCTCAAGGTGGTGGGGCAAAAGAACAGTTGATGGAAAAAAAAAAGTAAAAAGAAAAAAAAATGAACAAAAAAAATAAATCAGTGGCCCCTCAAACTAAGGGGGACCCAGGGTAATTGCCCCTTCTGCACTATGGTTGCTACAGCCCTGTGCTTCCCTATTATTATTGTCCCTATTATCCTAAATTATACTCAGAAGTAATATGATACAGTGCTAATCTGAATCACCGAACAGTATACTGTGGTTTGAGAAACGCTTTACTTTGTGATTGGTGAAATCTGATATTATGACCATGGTATATTCCATGAGATTCCCACTGCTCTAAACTTTCTATTTTGTAAACTTTTTTTGTTACCTATGATAGCCCAGCTGAGACTCAATATCTTGTTTTCATTGGGGTCCTGCCTTTACAGATTTGTATGGCTAGGGAGACTTAAGCACATTCTAAAATGCTCTGGTGGGATCTGAACCTGGGTTTCTTGGGTCCCAAACCAGTGCATCAATCACAAAAGCTCACTGACTTCAAGTTCAAGTGTATTTTTTTTTGATTGGTAGGAAAATGCAAGGTACAAAGCACATACAAAGAAGAAAAAATAACAAAAAAACAGAAAAGCAGCAGTTAATTGTTTCTTGGTATTCAATTAACATAAGGTTTGGTTATATATTTAAACAGGTGTATAGAAGAGGAATACAAAATGATCATAAATTCTGTCTACAATAGTTTAAAATTATTTGCTTAGAAGAGAAGGGTGTAAGGGTGATGGATATACCCGTATTGAAATAGATTTATATATCCACTTATTCCATATACCAGGGATACATGTACCTAGAAGAAAACAAGTTCTGGTCAGAGCCACAGTGCTTGCTAATGCATTAATGTGATTAGAGATGTATGTATGTATGTATGTATATATGTATTTAAAATGTTTTACCAAGAATGACATACTGTGCTCATTTTCAGCTGCATCCTGGGGGAACGGGAAAGGGGAAAAGACAACAGATCCAAAAATAGAAAATATAATACATAGAAATGGAATAAGTATAACAAAAAAACAAACAAATAAATTATGCCCAAGAATAAATTGACAAAAATAAGTTATCAAGTAATAAATTGTGGAACTGACCGAAGAACAATTAAATAGTTATCGGCTTAAAAAAAAACTAAGGAAATCACCAATACTGGGGAAGAGAGATAGAATTAATGTGTGACCTAGTTGTACTTGTGTTGCAATGCAAACCAACTGCTCATGTGATCAATTTTTACTTTTGAATCACAAGAATATGCGATCCATTCCATGACCTTCCCCCTCACATCTGAGTCCCACCACTTTCCTCACCCATGTCCCCATAGTCACTCACCCACAAGTAGTTAACTTTCTTCAGTGACCAGCAGGGTGCATCCGACAGTATATTAACAGTCTCAGTGCCATGGCCCTGAATGCCAGCACACAAGAGTGGTCTCACATTCTCAGGTTATCAGAACCGCTCACCTTCGGTTTGCAGTTCTCATATCATGAGAATGCGCATGACACTACCCCTACAAGTGTAAGAGTGGTCTCTGCGGTGGTATTAACATACAGATAAATGCTCAGAACACTGTAAAACAAAAAATGATTACAGGTACTTGAATATAGTTTTTTTTTTCAGCATCTTAGAATGTTATGACATTTTGCCTTAAAGCCTGAATTTGTGTAGACAGTATATTTTCTGTGAGGGAGGGGTGAGCGACAAAGCAGTTCTGATAAAATGAGGGACATCCCTCATAATCAGGGACAGCTGAGAGGTATGTCAGCTGGTGCCTCATTTGGTGGGGTACCCATAAGCAGTCTGCATCTCCCTGAAAGATAAGTAAGAGTGAGCGATCGAGCGTGCATGCATGCCTGTGTGTTGGGGTTATTGAAACAGATGAAGCAAATACAGAACTAGTTTTAATAAAGGATTTTATTCAGGTTAAAATATTTTTTTTAATTGTATGTATATACATTTTTATATTTTTCATTTTGCTTATCAGATTGAGGCAAGTGCTACACATTTGCACAATTGATTAGCACTTTAACGTGCAAAACTGCTAATCAGTTTTTGTAGCTTATTTAATACCCTGCAACAGTAGAAAAAAACAAAACCATAAACATCAATGTAATACAGAGAACAGTGTTTTTGGTTCTGAACATACACAACTCCTTAAAAATACACACAACACACACACAAACACTGTTACATCAGTTGTGCACACACAAAGGTGTGAGTGTGATTAGCAGAATTGGGCAGCTGAATTACAATATTTCATTTTCAGTGGGGTCCTGCTTTTACACATTTTTACAGTGTATTTAGTAGAGTTAGCACAGCTGAAATGCAAAATCTCATTTTTACTGGGGTCCTACTTTTATACATTTTTACAATTAGTTACCAAGGATGGGTCAGTTAACATGCAATATCTAATTTTCACTGAGGTCTTGCTTGTACCTATTTGTACAATGTATTTTCTCAGTACTGACCAGCTGAGATGCAGTATCTTGTTTTCAGAGGGATCTTGCTTATGGTGAAGGCAGGTAGTTATTTACACAATTTGCCATTTCAGTAGAAGATGGGGATTTATGATGTCATCATGGAAATATGGAGCTGGTGCGGTGCTGACATCACGGGGAGCATCCTAATGTTGCTCACAGTTTATTTACCCTGGACAGCTCAAATGAGTTGCAGCATCTCATTTTCAGTGGAATCCTGCATCTGCCTGCACTGATGCAGAACTCTGGAGCACAATCGGCAACAGTGTTGGTTTTAAAATAGGGTTACCACCTTTGTGGAAGCTCAAATCAGGACAGAAACTATGCGGCATGCATGCTGGATGCATACTGTGGCATCTGAAATAGCCATTTTGGATGCAGTGTCATGAGTCACCAGCATGAGGCGCTGTTGAACAGGGCTTTTCATATGTATTGCACATTATTCACCTGAGAAATAAATTTCAAACTGAATTATGTAGACATTATGATAAACAATTAGTTAAATACGAACATACGAAATTTGCCAGCAGATAAAGGCCTAGAGGTCTATCAAGTCTGCTCGAATGTGCAGCTAGCACCCCTTATTTTGCAGCTGCCCTTCCCTTCCACCCTTCCCCTTCATTAACCCTCCCCCTTGTCCTGTCCCATCCTTGTTTGAAGCAGTCCACTGTTCTACTGCATACCTCTTCAGCAGGTAACGCATTCCACCCAGCCACCACCCTCTCTGTAAAAAAGTGTCTCCTCATCTCCCTCCTGAACCTTCCTCACTCCAGTCTCATATCATGGCCCCTGGTGGCCCTCTCCTCCCTGCACTAGAACAGCCCCTCTGTACCCATCTTGTTTATTCCTTTCATGTATTTAAAGGTTTCAATCATGTCACCCCTGTCTCTCCTCTCCTCCAGTGAGTACATGTTCAACTCCTTCAACCTCCTCTCATATGATAAGTCCCCCAGCCCCTTGATCATCTTTGTCACCCTGCGCTGCACCCCCTCCAGTAACTTAATGTCTCTCTTCAGATACGGATGCCAGTACTGCATGCAGTACTCCAGGTGTGGTCTAACTAATGACCTATACAGTGGCAGAATCACCTCCTCCCTCTTCGAGGATATACCCCTTGCAATACAACCCAGCATTTTGTTGGCCTTTGCAGCTGCCTTCCTACATTGTACCGAGTTGTTCATTGACCCTGTAATGAGCACACCCAGATCCTTCTCCTCCTCTGTCTGGGCTAGCTGCACTCCCCCTAGCTGGTAACTCCTCCTTGGGTTCTTCATCCCAAAATGCAGCGGCTAGCACTTTTTGGTATTAAACTCCAGTTGCCAGGTGTCTGACCAGGTTTTAAGCTTTGCCAGATCATCCTGCAACCCCTGCCATCCCCCTAGGTCATCCACCACTGCGCCAACCTTGGTATCATCAGCAAACAGACTGATCTTGCTCTTGATGTCCCATGATATGTCTGCAATGAATATCCCAAACAACACTGGTCCCAACACCGAGCCCTGTGGGACACCGCTCGTCACTGCCCTTGGGTGTGAGAGCTCCCCACCCACCACCACCCTCTGTTGCCTTCCCTGCAGCCAGTTTCCTACCCATCTCACCAGCTTTGCACCCGCCCCTGTGCCTACTAACTTCCTTCCCAGCCTTCCATGTGGCACCGAGTTGAATGCCTTACTGAAGTCCAGATACAGGACATCCATTGCATGGCCCCTTTCCAGTTGCCTAGTTACCCAGTCATAGAACTCGACCAGGTTGGTTTGGCAGGATCTGCCACGTATGAAGCTATGCTGTCTGCTGTCCTGTAGTCCTTTGGCCTCTAGGAGGGCCACCAGCCTCTCCTTCAGGATAGTCTCCATTAGCTTACCCATGATGGATGTGAGGCTCACTGGTCTGTAGTTTCCAGGTTCATCCTTGGGCCACTCTTGTGGAGGGCACCACATGAGCCATCCTCCAGTCCTGAGGTACACACCCTAGACGTAGTGAGGCATTAAATAGGTCTGCCAAAGGTCACTGCAAGGACCTCTGCCAGCTCCTTCCAGTACCATGGGTGGATGCCATATGGGCCTGGCGCCTTGTCCACCCTCAGTGCCTTCAAACCCTCTCGAACTCTGCCCTCCATGATTTCCCATCTGTCACCCTCCCCCGCTTCTGCCATTTCTCCCACCTTGGGTGTCACCCCCCTTCTCTTTAGTAAATACCGAGCAGAAGTACTCATTTAGTGCTTCCACTTATCATACCCTGCTTCCACCCAACTCCCTCCTTCCTAATCCTTACTATGTGTCCTTACAGCTCCTTTTCTCCCTGATGTACTTAAAAAGTCCTTCTCCCCTTCTTAATGCCTTGTGCCAGCCTACGTTCCGTAGATGCTTTGGCTCCCCCGCCCTTGTCACCTCCTTGATTCTGTCAAGTACTCCTCTCTGTCCTCCCCCCTCCCTGTTTTCTTGTACTTCCTAAAGGCAGCTCTTTTCCTCCTTACCTTTTCCATGACCTCCTTGCTCAACCAGCTCAGTTTCTTAGCCCTAGCCTTCTTGCTCTGGGCTTTGCAGCAGGTTTTGGTTGCCTCCATTATCCCTAGCTTTATGAGCTCCCACCTCTGGTTAGTATCCATACTAGATTGAATTCTGGCTAGGTACCCTTTTACCACTTCCCCCATCCTCCCAAAGTCGGCCCTCCTGAAGTTCAGCACTCTTGTGCCAGATTCCACTCCTTCCTTGCCCATATCCAATGTGAGCCGTACTGAGTGGTGGTCACTCCCTGACAGCGGTTCCTCCACTGTAAGTTCTCTCACAAAGTCCCCATTTACCAGCACAAGGTCAAGGGTTTTCCCTAACCTGGTTGGTTCACTGACCATTTGCAGCAGGGAGCTGTCCTGGAAGGCATCCAGCAGTACCTGCTCCCTTCTGTTCCTGGTTGTTGGGTGCTCCAGTCCACTCCTGGCATGTTGAAGTCCCCACAATCACCACACTACCCTTCCACTGGGTCCTACAGATCTGTCCGCTAGTTCCCTGTCTAACTCCTCCGTCTGAGATGGTGGCCTGTACACCACTCCCATTCTAAGAATCCTATTCTTGGAATCCTGGATTTGCACCAAAGTGACTCCGTACTACCCTCCTCCCTTCCTCCCTTACACTTCAGTCCTTCCTTCACATATAGTGCCACCCCCACCTTTCCCAATCACCCTGTCCCTCTGAAATAACCTGTACCCTGTACAGACAGGTCCCAGTCATTATATTGGGTGGCCCATGTTTCCATGATGGCTGCAATGTCTACCTCTCCCTCTGCCATGAGAACCTGTAACTCTGCAGTTTTCCTCCCAAGGCTCCTAGCATTAAGAGTAACCACCTTCCACCCTTTCCCCCCCTCCCAACCTGCCCTCCTTTCCTAGCATCACCAACAGTACTTGCCATTTGTCCTTTGTCACTGTTATGGGGGTAAGCTCATATGATTTCCCAACCTCAGGTCTCTGCATATCTCTTCCCCAACTGCCACCCCCACTCCTAGTTTAAATTCCAATTTCCTCATATACTCTTCCATCCTCTGTTTCCAACACTTTCTTTCCCTCCTCACTCAAGTGTAGTCTGTCCTTGGCATTGAGACTACTGTCCTTCCAGGTCCCCCCCCATCCCCCCAACAGCCCATGCCCTTTAGCACAACACCAGGTTCTTAGCCATCTGTTAAATTCCTCTATTCTCAGCTTTCTTGTTGTGCTTGCCTTGGGCACCGGAAGTATCTCGGAAAAAGTTACTGATCTTCCTGCCCCCTCACATAATTGTGCTAATTCCTCAAACCTCCTCTGGACTATATATACTGTCTTGTCTGCCAGGTTGTTTGTCCCAAGATGTATAATTAAATGAGGCTTGTCCCTACCCCTTCTAGCATATTTCAGAACAGACTGTCCCACCCTTTCCGCTGTCATTCCTGGCATGGCCTCCACCCAAATGCGACTATGCCTCTCCCCCTTGCTACCCCACCTAACTCCTCTTAGCATTGAGTCCTCCAGCACTAAGATTCCACCCCTCTTACTTCCTGCTTGCTTCCATTCATCTCCCTCTCTCATTTCCAGCTCCTCTTCTTCCTCCTGCACATTATTTCCCCCTTTTACCCCTGTTGCAATTGTCCCAGCAGAACTTCCCCCCGCTCCAGTTTGGTCCAGGCATTTATCAATTACTCCTCTAATTTCATCATTTCCCTCCTCCACTTTCTTCCTCTCTAGCAGTGCACAGCTGTTTTCTGAAGACCCTTCACAAATGCCCGCTCCCTTTCTCTTCATAGTAACCTGTTCTGTCCTTTCCACTCCATGACTTTTGCCACTTCTTTGCCTCCCCTCACAAGTCCCTATCTCCTCCTTCCATTTGTCTTTTGTCTCCTGACCTGGTTTCCTCAGCAATCGTTCTTCCTGGCCTGGGCCCCTTTGTCTCTGCTTCCCTTCTTCTGACCCTCTCCTCACCACTGTTGGCTTAAATCGCCCTCCCTCATCTCCCCTTCTTCCTCCCTCCAGTATTGGGCTAAACCCACCCGCAATCTGCCTTGCCTGTCTTAGTTCCTCCTGCAGACCCTCAATCTCCTTTCTAAGTTTTTCTATGTGGTTGCACACTAAACATCCTCCCACACTCCAGGTAATGTTTAGAAAGATTGGTGCACCGCAGTTGTTGCAGCTTACCACCCTACCCATTGCTGTCGTTGCCCACCAGCGACCCCCCACCTTTCCAGATGCAGGATACCAAACACTCCCCCTCTCCCCCCTCTATCAGTGCAAAACATTTTCTTTATTTCCCTTACCTCCTTTGCTGCACACGTTTAGATATATTGAGCAACTGCTTTTTACATTCCTATCCTTCCTATCCACACTCAAAAGAGACTTTAAGTAGCCATTGCACAACCTTCTTCAAACTCCTACTCCTCCTTTTCCCAATGCAATATCAATGTGAAGAAGTAATAATGAAAGCTCCTAGATTTGCATTTACTTCCCTTCCACTGAGAGAGCAGTCACCTCTTCACTTGCTGCTGTTCCTTTCCTGGATGTCTGCTTCTGCTATGACAGGTGCATAGCCTTTGCCTGTTTGAGGAAGTGATGTCAGAACCCCTGGTATAAAGGAAATAATGGACCAAGGGTGGGACCAGCCCAAGTCTTCCAGAAACAATCAGGTAGCTGAGCCTCTGGTCAGACCATTAGCACCCTTCCCCCACTGTGCACTCAAACTTTGCAGCTATTGAAGCCAGCAACAATGAATCACAATTCTACTCAAAGCCCCCAAAATAGGTTTGCTACCCAAAGAAACAGGACTCCAATTCAAACAGCTTCACCAACAACACATCAAAATAGGCTTGGAATTTGAAGATATAGGTTTCCAATTCAAAGAAACAGACACAGTTAAATTACACCAATTATGTTTTAAAACAGAAGAAATAGGCCTCTACAAATGCAGCCTGCCACACAGTGAACCAAACAAATAAGCCCATTTATAGCTACCAAAACAGGTTTCAAAATTTCAACAGCTCCAAACAATACCCTGCTAGCCCCTTAGTAATAAGAAAGAAAAGAAACAACATTCTACCAAGTAGAATCCACGAAAAACAATGTAAAACAAGAAGCTACTGTGCTGTAGATCTGATCCTGTCCCCCTTCTAGTTCCTTCTAAATGTAATAATTTCAAGACCAAACAATGTTATGTTGCAATAAAAGAAATTTTACTTAAACAGTCAATAGTTAAGAAAACAATCATGTTAGTTACAGTTGAACATTACATTTTTTTCAAGCAACAATAAATACAACATAGTGACATACATAGCATTCAGATCATCTCTTCACTTTAGAACAGGTCTTAGCATTTGATTTTACAGCCTGCAGAAGGGATGTATTCCAAACAATGTTAGAATGAAATTCAGTGCTTTTCATGAGGTTGTTTTACTGTGACCATTAATTCTGCTTTTATCAGTTTCACTGGGCAGAAGTTTCTTTCATCTGCCCTTTTGTTTCTGAGAAGAGAGAAAACTCTCAGCAAATGCATTTGAAGGTGGATTGGATACTTATCACCCGCGCAATTACAGGAGACAGAGCAGGCATGAATAAACACCGCCCCTACCGAGGCTCAGTTTTTCTACTCATGCTAATCAATATCCATTTCAACACTTTTATATTAACTCACATAGTACACAAAATCAGTGGAATGATATTAATTTTATAATTGTCATTAAAAACGCATAGTAAATGTGATTTACTAGTCAGTGCTGGTATGAACTTCAAGTTCTTTGAATGTCTTGGTAGCCATATGCAGCCGATACATTGTCTTATAGGGCATATACATTTTGTTCCACCTGGACAGACAATGCGCTTTGGAGAAAATGGCCACAGCCATGTATTTATTAACCAGTTATGCAAATAATACATCACCAATCAGCATGATGTGCGCAGCCAGGTAGCCTTGAATGGTTACTGAATCAGCTTGATCTGATTCCATAGAATGGTCGAACCCCCCCCCCCACAGGGGGAAGTGGGGCCCCCTGCCAGTAAGCAAAACCCCGCAAGGGCACCAGCTCCAGGGCATGAGGGATGGCTCCCATGACCAGCTGCGATCGTGTCCTCCCCCATCAGATGACAGCACCATGCCATGAGCATATGCTTCAAGAGGACTGCCATCCTGACTGTTCCCACCTTTTGACGGTGGGAACTCCAGCCGCCTGGCACCGACCTCCTGTCAGCCTCAGAGGATTTGGCTGCATGAGACTCATAATCTCCTGTTACCCCCTCAGCACAGACCTTCCAGGACTACCGAGCAGCCACAGGGTGAGCTGCCTGCCCTGCTCACCCTCCCCCCCACAAGCTCCTCACACAATCACATTCTCCACAACACTTTCTATATTTTTTTAGAATATATCTAATGCTACATTTGATAAACATACACCATTCCTACTGTACATTTCAACTCTCTTTATCCTAATGTCGGCGTGCCTCACTACGGCTCCCCCATACAGTCCATAAATGGCCGCATAGCTCCGTTATGAAGCCTATGGACTTTTTCGATGGCCCAAGGATTGCGGGCTTGCTGCCTTTGCTGTTGCTGAATGATGTCTGACCATATGATGCACATTTGCAGTCACATCTTCTTCAGCCTTGTAAGGTCGCTCTTTACACACGTTGTAATTCCAATGACTTTCCAGACCCCAGGTCACTTCCCCCCCAGGTGGACCACCAGGACTTCCGGGGGGGGGGGTGGCACTGCCGGGCTTTGGCACTCAACCTAGGCAGCAATTCACACCATGTCATGCCCTGTTGCCCCATCCAGTGAACCTCAGCTCACTTGGGGTCCAGAAACAGATTCTTGCCACTCATTTTCTAACTCACCCAGACAGCGGCCCAATGTATGAAAGAATGTCCACATACCCAGATCTGAGCCCTTCAAAAGCCATCACCTGTCAAAAGAACAGAAACAAAAAAGCTAAAGCATTTGTGGTCTGACGTAACTTTCGAAGGCCTGGGACCTCCACCTGCCTAGTGCCTATATTTGTGCATCAGTGAACCCTTCTGCCCTAGCATGTGACGTTGCCCCAATCCTAAACAAGTGAATATCAAATTGTTATGTGTCATGCCCCAGCTGTTGCAGGGTCTTCTGCAATATGTGTCAGAACTGGTGCACCATTACCGGAGACCCATCTGTATGTCTATAAAAGGCCTCCCCTTCTGTTGTCTGGCCAGCTATATAGTCATGCACCCATGCCTGAACTTCCCACTGCACACCTGGGGGTGCTCTCACACTGCACCAGCAACCCTGGGTCTTTTGATCCATCTTACTCCTACATAAGCAGACAAAGACCCTGGCTGTGGTCCCTACCACGTCTCTGTCCTCCAGTGCCACCTGCTGGTGTGCTGCCTTGCTCGGTTGTACCAGTTCTGACACCCAAAATGCCCCACAGAAAGTCATCAAATAGGCTGTCCTGAACAGGTGAGTCTCTCCTGTTGAGGAGCAGACCTTTGGGAGCTCATCCCATATTTGCTTAAACAGTATGGGACTAATGGGTCTGCGGTGATTCGGTCTCTTTGGTACCGACCGTGCTCACCCTTGCAGCACTTTCTGGAGGGGAAAGGCCCTTGTGGTATCCACATATCCCCTGGCCTTCTGAAACAAAGCTATACCTGCCAAATGCTGCTCTACCGTGGCCAGTATAGCCCCCTCTCCCTTTTTGTGCAGCACATATTCCACGGGGACTAACCGTGCTTCTTTCCACCCTTGAGTGTGCTGCACCCTCAGGAAACTGTCTAATGCCCTCTGATACACCCTGCATATTGGGTGCTAGTGCATTCCTGATCAAGTCCCAGGCTCCTGAGTTACCAAACCCCAAAGGTATGCTGTGACTTCCCTGAGATGTCCTCCCACTTCTGGTGCCAGTTCTTGGAACCTCCACCACTGTGAACGAGTAAGAGCATCCTCTATACTATTATCCACTCCTGGGACATGCACTGCTTTGAACTGGATATTGAGCAAGAGACATTTCAACACGAATACCCTCATAAGGTTGCTCATAGTTCCCTTTCCCCCAACTTTCCATTTACGGCATAAACAACATTGGTGTTATCCAATCGGAAGGTAATTGACTTATCTTTTAGCTGCTCACCCCACACCACCAATGCTACCACTTTGGGGAAAAATTCCCAAACCGTGATTTGCTTTAAGACTCCTGTCTCCTTCCAAGCCTCTGGCCGCTGACCTGCACACCATCTTCTTTGAAAGTATCTTCCAGTGCATCTGTAAAGAGCTCCAGCCCTTGACGGGACTCTGGGACTGGCCAGATGGCTGCTCCATTAAAACAACATAGGAATGCTTGCCAAATGCCCAAGTCATCCTTCATCGCTTCCATCACTCGGATTCTGTGGTGTGGTTTGGGACAGCCAGCATCTATCCCCACCAGTTGTCTCATAAATGTCGTACCCATTGGTAACACCCTACAGGCAAAGTTCAAATGACCCATCAGCTGTTGCCACTCGCACAAGGTGACCTTGCAAGCCTCGGCAATGCTTGTCAACAGGTTTTAAAGGGTTGCCAGCTTATCTTACGGTAACCCAGAAACTTGTGCTGTCATGTCAATTTCTATGTCTAGAAATGACAGCCATGTGCATGGCCCTTCCATTATGTCCTGTGCCAAGGGAACATCCGGCCCCGCACATACCTTATGGAAGGCCCCCATGAGCTGAATACAGTGTTGTGTACCTGCCTTACCCACAAACAAAAAATCTTCTAAGTAGTGTATCACTTCAGCCCGTTGTGCCTTTTGTGTTGTTGCTTAATGCAAAAACATGCTGAACTGTTCAAATACCACACATGCCACTGCACAACCCATTGGCATGCAGTTGTCCATATAGTATTGACCCTTGAATTTCATTCCCAGCAGTTCTCTGTCTGCCAGATGTACCAGCAATAGCTGGAATACTGCCTAAGTGTCAGCCTTACCCAACAATGCCCCTTGCCCCACTTTCCATACCATTTCCACTGCTTTAGCAGTGGACGCATATGACACGGACGTGTGTGCTGGGTCAATGAAATGATTAACTGAGTCCCTCTCCAGATATAATAAGTGATTAATCATCCGGAATTCCCCCAGTGCCTTCATGGGGACTAACCCGATAGGGGACACTCTAAGTCGAGGGCTAGGGTGTGCTGAGAAGGGACCACTGATTCTGCCTACCTCTACCTCCTTTTGAATCTTTTTGCACACTATCACCAGTCACTCCTTGGCTGATTTCAAGTTGTCTACCTCATATGCCCTGCATGGGCCTTCACAGTATGAAACCCAAACCTAAACCCATCAGCCAATGAGCGAGTGGCCTCCCTATCCTGGTAAACCACCAACCATTTCCCAAGATGCCTCCCCCCTATGGGTTTTGGGAGACTTGTCCTGTCCTTCTGAAAGGGATGAAACCTCCCTGGATTGTAAAAGGGATGAAAATTCCCTGTCTTTTTGCCACATTGCTGAAAGGGGTGCTGGCAGCCACAAGCCATGCACTCATGCTTGTATCTACACTGCTCCGTGGTGCATGATCCCTGATTGTAATTAAAACAGTACCTCCCCCTCCTCCCTTCTTTCCCTTGCCATTCCCTTAAAACCCTCTTTTTGGTGAAGGAGGCCATCAGACTGGAAAATCACTGTTGGTGTGTTGGACCTCCCCCCCCATGTCCATGGTCCATAACAATGGCAGGTCCAACATGGCCCAAGACCTCCCTACATCATATTGCTTTCTCCTCCGAAACTCCTCCTCATACTCCAACCAGTTCCCACCTGGTTTGCTTGCATGCATAGTCGTGATCCAGCTAAAATATACCCAAAGCCCATAACTTATAGCCAGGTTACCTTGGCTCAGCAGGCCTGCATATATAGCACAACCTGCCTGCTAGTTTTCCCAACTGTGACGAACCATCACCTTGCGCTTCTTCTCACTCCGTCATCCTTCTCTTTTTTTATCCTTGTCCTCTTCTGGCTCTTTTGGCCAGTTGAGGAGTGAGAATATGTCCACATATTCTCCATGTATAATTTGTTGTATTACCTTATCTGGTAAGTGTGAACCCACTGGTTCTCCCAGTGACAAAAAAAACACTTGTGTTTGCTGCCTGGTAGCTTGCTGTGGTGCAGAATTAACCTCCTCTCCCCTAATGCCTGGAATCCCAACTATTGCGTGGGCTGGTGGACCCGTGCCCGAAGTTGTTTGCTCCTTCACAGGAAACAACACTAGCAGATGGTCAATCTTCTGCTCAAGCACAGTCTGAGCTGAGTTACTGGGTATAGCTTGCTGCCCAACTTCTGTCTGCCCGGGCAAGACTAGGGTGGGAAGACCTGTCATAGTCGCCAACTGTAGCTGCCTAAATGGGTTTGTCAACATCTGGTGTTGCGATTTGTCTACCACCTCAGCCCAGGGAATTGGCACCTGGGCTGAGCTCAACTGCCCCAGGGCTAAGCCCTCTGACACCCCCAAACTCCAAGGTGCTGAACTAGGGTTTAACTTTACCAGTTCCCCGAGGTGCAGCCAGCTTGTCTCTTCAACTTCCCCTGGTCCTCTCTGTAATTGCTCTGTTTGCTCTAACTGCCCTGCAGGCCCATCAGCTTCCTTGGCTGCCTTTGCTTTTTTTGCCCATGGTCGCTGCCCCTCCCACCGAATCAGGGACCATAATTCTTCTGCAGAAAGTTTATCCAAATCAGGCATAGCTGGCAGTGTCTCTGGGATCACCACTCCTTGCTTGTTTTTATGGCCCTGGTCCTTCTTAAGTGGCGGTGGCTGTTCCTGGTCCACGACTAGCATCACCAACCCTTCCTCCGGTTCTTCTACTGAACCCACTGGCTCCTCATGCCTGGGGACATGCTCAGCCAGCTGTGGAGGGACAGCTGGTTCCAGGACTGGACCCACAACGTCGCTTGGCTGTGGGAGAGGCATCAGCCCGGATGAGCTCGGCTTCTCCCCTTCCCCTTGCCACAGTGCATCTCACCATGTCTTGCCTTTTCCCCTCACAAAAGCGGCCAATTGGCTTTCGAAATCCATTGTGTCTCCTGCTCTGCAAGACTCAAAAAACACCACCCAGGCAACCCTTGCTGTTGGTTTAGCCTCCACTGCCACTACAGCAACGGGTCTACTAACCAAGAAATATCCATTAAACTTTTGGCTTTTTCATCTTTTTTTAATATAGCTGCTACCCTGGCATCGCACTGTCCAACATATTAACACACACGTGTCATGGTACACCACAAGAGAACTCCTTGTTTCCATTAATTTCATTCATCCCTTTTATTTATACACACTGAAAGGTCATTAATCAATTTCATTTATAAGCAGGCAAAGGTCACACTGTATATCTAAATGGAGATTGATGAGATTTGAAGGGATTGCTGAGATCTGAACCCCCATCTTCAGGTTTGCAGTTCATTGCCCTTAACCACTACCTATACTGACTGTTGCCTTCTCCCACTAGAGGGCCCTCTTATCAACCCCCATAGCTACCCCTTTAGCTCTGTCTCTACCCACACATGTATTATTTATTATTTTTTTTAATGAATTCCTTTATTAGTCTTCCCCCACCATCTGTGTTCTACTTCCTTCTTATGACCTTGAATGGGGAGGGAGGGAAGGGGGAGGGCTAACGGTGGTTAGATGCCACGGAGTAGGTGGCAATGCCTTAATCATATGTATGTTGTAAAGGCCACTAGGACTTCTTCCATCCTTATCAAGGGGAGTGCTAACCTTATCTTCTTTCATACAACACCCTTTCAGAGCTATGTGATTCAAAAGAACTATACTAACAGAGCAGTTTGTCTAAATGTATCCCAGTATTACAATATTAAAATTCATTATACTCACAGTCGTGGCCAAAAATATTGGCGCCCTTGCAGTTTTTTCTAATAATGCACCATTCCTTCCAGAAAATTGTTGAAATTAAAAAATATTTTGGTATCCACATATGTATTTCTTTGGTTTGCAGTGGAATAAAACACAAAAAGCAGAAAAATTTACTATGTCTTGGCTCATTCCACATAGAAATCCTTAAATGGCCTGGACAAAATTATTGGCACCTTTTAGAAGTAGTTAGAAATAATTAGATTTCAAGCAGGTGATTCTCCTTCACTTTGGAATTGAACTCACCTGTGGTGAATTGCAGGTGCCTGCAGTATAAAAATCACTCATTCAACCAATTTGAATAGAGAAAATGACTCATTCTCCTGTTTTGTGTCACTGTGTGTACCGCAGTGAGCATGGAGAAAAGAAAGACAGCCAGAGAATTGTCTGAGGAGGTCAGACAGAAGATTGTAGCCAAGCATGGACAATCTCAAGGCTACAAATCAGTCTCCAGAGACCTTGATGTTCCTGTTTCCACCGTATTTAATGTTACCAGGATGTTTAAGGCCCATGGCACTGTAGCCAACCTCCTTGGACGTGGCCGCAAGAGAAAACTTGATCGAAGATTGCAGCGCAGGATTGTTTGAATGGTGGAGAAAGCACCTCGATCAACTGCCAAACAGATTCAAGCTGACCTTCAGACACAAGTTACAACAGTTTCAACTGACACCATCCGTCACCAACTCAATGAAAGGGGGTTATATGGTAGGAGGCCCAGGAGGACCCCAATGCTGAGAGAGACAAAAGAAAGCCCGACTGGGGTTTGCCAAAACACACCTGAACAAGCCAAAATCCTTCTGGGAGAATGTCCTGTGGACAGATGGGACCAAATTAGAGCTTTTTGGTAAAGCACATCATCTCTACGTTTACAGAAAACAAAATGAAGCCTTCAAAGAAAAGAACACCTTCCCTACAGTCAAACATGGAGGAGGTTCAGTGACGTTTTGGGGTTGCTGTGCTGCCTCTGGCACTGGGTGCCTTGAACATGTGCATGGAATCATGAAATCTGGAGATTACCAGGCCATTTTGGAGCGCAATGTTGAACCCAGTGTCAGAAAGCTGGGTCTCCGTCGAAGGTCATGGGTCTTCCAGCAGGACAGTGACCCCAAACACACTTCAAAAAGCACCCAGGAATGGTTCAAGACAAGACGCTGGACTGTTCTAAAGTGACCAGCAGTGAGTCCAGATCTAATCCCATTGAAAACCTGTGGAGAGATCTGAAAACAGCAGGGAGAACTGGAGCAGTTTGCACAAGAAGAGTGGGCCAAACTACCAGTAGAGAGGTGCAGAAAGCTCATCCATGGCTATAGGAAGCAGTTGATTGCAGTTATTTTGACCAAAGGCTGTGCTACCAAATATTAAGTCTAGGGTGTCAATAATTTTGTCAATGCCATTTCTTTTCATTTTCTGATTTAAAAGGATATATTCAATTCTGAATCAAAAACAAAGGTTCTGTAATATTAACAGAGAAATAAAGAATTGTGGAGACCAAATACTGTACTGTTCTTAATTTCAACTTATTTTAGAGAAAATTGTGAGTTATTTGAAAAAGTGCAAGGGCGCCAATATTTTTGGCCACGACTGTATAAGGACACACATTTTGTTGCCAGGATTATTTCACTGAACATGGAGACAACGTATTCTAAGTTTGAACAGACACAATTTGATTATTTCTCTTTGCAACAGTTCACATTTAAAAAAATGAGATTAAGGCAACCACGTGTCATGCCTTTTCAGTGATTTCAATGTGTTAACATTCAAATCACTCAAAGAACAGCAAATTGACTAGATGCAGGAAACATTGTGTTCTGAATTATCGCTCTGCTGTACCTCAAAGCAGATACTAGCACCCTCTTGCATATGTGAACGGAAACAACAAAACTGTTGCACAGGCTATGTACAGATGCACACTGTCCCAGAACTTAAGCTTCCGCTGACTGTAAAGTTAGCCCAAAACAAAGCAAGTGACTTCTGGCAGTTGGGAGGCACTTGCAGAGTATGTTTACATTTTGACTTTGGAAGTTTAACTATTGTCACAATTGCTCAGTCTTCACCAGAGGATCTGGCATTAGTCACAGTCTGTCATGGCAGTTCCACATGTAAACAATAACCCACGCCAGGGTATGTGGTTACAGGGATTTAATGCATGCCTTGGGTGCATTGTGAGGCACAAGGTGAAGCCAAGTGCCTTCACAGCACCTGCGGTGTACATTAAATTCCCTGTTACCACATACCCTGGAGCTTATAACATGGGTTATGTTTAAAAAAAATTCACAACGGTGTTTTTTTTTTGTTTTGTTTTTTTTTTACTGTTTGAATAGGGAAAATCTGAGTGTATCCTGCTGATTTGAAAAGTAGTCCCCAGAACTCTTGTGTATGTTATCTAGTTCATGAACATACCAATGTCAGAAATAGAGTCCTGAAATAATTTCTGACATTTGTATGTTCATAAAATAAATAACATATGCATGAGTCTGTCTCCCTCCCCTCTCTGTTTCTCTCCCCTCTCCATCTCTCTCCCCCCCTCCTCCTCCCTCTACCAAGAAACCATTCAAATTCAGGTTCAGGACTCTTAAGCACATAATTTGCCCAACAACTTGTAATATGCAAGTAACTAAGAAAAAGATCACATTTAGGTAACATAAAGTCACTTTACTACTTTTAAAATCCTGTATCTCCCTCACTTGCTGCCTGTCCTAAACATATTTTTAATCCTATAAATGTGCCTTTCTTGCCTTTAAAAGGCTTTGAATAAGCTTGCCTAAGTAAAATCTTGCCTCTGATCTACGGCTTGCTTCTCTTCTAAGACTTTCACAGCCTGTGCTGTGCTCTTTTCATTCAGCACATTCCTGTTTTATTCACCTCCATCGTAGAAATGTTATTTGGTTCCCTGCTTTACTTCCACTTATTTCCATTTTCATTGTTTCTTCTTTTCTTTGTGGGAGGTTGACCTTCTGAAAAACCTTGTTGTACCCACTGATTAACTGTAACATTTCCATACATGCTAAAATTGACCTCCACTGTAGAAATCATGTTTGGTTCTGTGCTTGCAGTTGTGGAAAAACTTAGCTGCTTCTCTGTTCTGACCACACCTGGGGAATTATTCTTTTGTGTTGTGTCTGTGGAGGCATACCTCTGAAGGCACAGTCACAAGGCACATAAGGAAGGATTTTCTTTCAGTGGAAGTAGTTCTGGTACAGTAACTGTTACGTAAATAGATTTAATCAGCAGTCACCTGATACTCTTTGACCAATCTGGTTGCCTCCTTTTTCCAACCCATGATATAAAGTTGTTTAATGTTTTATCAGCTGTGTGTGAGGTGAGGCTGGAGCTGTTGCTGCAGACAGATTCCTTCAGAAATGTAAGCAAAAGACACAGACCTGTAAAGCTGCATCAAGCTGAAGCTCTGAGACCTGAATGCTGAACATGAGAGAAGGAGAATGGAGTGCAGAACAGAGTGGCACTGACCAGCTCTGATACTCTAGATGGGGGAGAGAACAGAGTGCAATGGAAAGAAAAACAGCTTTTCAGTGTGTTACTTAGCAACACACTGCTGAGCAAATCTGTAACATAGAGGATAATGTATGGTCATCCATGGTTAACCGGTTTGTTAACCATGGAAAGGTTGCCAGGGTGACCACGTAAACCTCGAGAGCGAAGCTCGAGAGGTTTAGGTCGCCATGGCAACCTCGAGATGAGTTAACAAAACGGTTACCCATCGATGTACCATGCATTATATTTTATAGTGTATGGTACAATTTAGGTTTATACAAAAGAAAGCAGTTCTTTACTGCATTTTTTTATGTTACTGCTGCTCTGCCCTCACCCCCATGGCCGTTTCTAGGCCGTCCAATCCATTTGCACGCATGCCCAGACTGTTACCGGTTGTTAACCCATCGATGTGACGTACCAACGATAAGTTAACAACATCATGATGTCACATCGATGGTAAAGCGTTGTTATAAAAAGGTAGATTTCTACCTATAACAACGTTCTACCATACATTATAGAGTGAGTTTTGACTGCTAGCTTTCCACTGTTTATGAGAGTCCAATTTTCCGAAAGTGAGCAAAGAGCAATAAAATAGTTCCACGGGGGGGGGGACAGGAACAGCACTGTGGTGAATTAAAAGAATGCATGTGCTTCAGCTCCATTGTTCAAGGACACAGTCTAGGTGTCCTGTCATGTGCTTCCACAGCCCCTTCTATTATGGTAATGCAGTACATCTCCATGGCTCTGGCCATGCAGCCATAAAAAGAGAAAATAAAGATAGAAATGCCAGAAGATACTATGACAAAAAAAACATTAATATATATTCAGTTAATTCAACATCCTTAATACCTTGACTTCAAGTGTATTCTTGTCTGTTTTCATTTTTTTCCTCTCTGACAGGAGCCCATTTTATAATAGCAATGGTATGCTCCTGGACTAAGCCATGAGTATATCCCATGATATATCACACCTATTATGTTCAGACATGCCACCCAAGTCCCAGTGCTTGTAGACACGATGCTACTAGCTTTATAGATTCAATGTTTCACAACCTAGATACCACATGGCAGTGGTCCAACGTGCAGTGCAGTGCACTTTTCTATTCACATAAACATATGTAACTAAGAACTTTAGCTACCATACTCTCGTAGGTAACATTTCGGATTTAGTTCTGGCGATCTAATTACTCCATCATTGTCATGTTGTTAAGGTAGATTTTAGATGTCTCTGCTACAGGTGTCCATGACAGCATTGGTGGTGGGGGATGGGGAGGGTCCTGCGTGGACGTTGACTTACATCATTCACGCATTATGATGTTATGCATGTTGCTAACGTTTCAGACCAAGCCTTCATCAGAGCCTGTAACAATGTGACAGTGATGCAGTATTTAGATTGCCAGAAGTAAATGTGATGATGTACACTGTAGCTTGCTTAAGCTTAATAAAAAGAGACGAATGAGAGTATGGTAGGCAAAGCAGTTAATGTTTTCGGTTGCAGCTGTTTATGTAAGAAAAAGTAAGTGCACTGCAAGTTGGACTGCCGCTGTGCAGCATCTGAGTTGTGATGCCCTCTTATGTATTACAGCTTAAGTATGCAAGGGCTCATTTGCATGCCATAATGTGACTGGCCAGTTATGATTAGAACATGTGGTGATATCTCTGCATGTAATCATATCTTAGAATCTTGATTGTTCTTACCCAGTTCAGTTGTTCCTTCTTTAAGCAATAAGCCACGGGGGTGTGTGGGTTATCGAGATTTTTAACTGGGTAACCGCCAGCCGTGGTAAATCCCCGATAACCCCCGAGTGGCTTACTGTGATTATACCATTGGAAGGAAGTAAAGGATTAGAAAAATATTAAAAAAGTAAAAAAAAAAAAAAGAGTTTTTTTATTGATTTTAACGTGAGGTATTCTTCCTCTATAGTAAATAATGCCCTGTTGCTAGGCAGAAGATGTGCTGTGCTGCTTCACCCCCCCCCCCTTCAGCCGCTGCACAGTTTCTAACACAGGCTCTCCCTCCTGTGTGCACACAAAGCCACGTAGTGTGCTGTTTGGGTTTTTGCCTACAGTTTGTGATGGAGACAGCATGATATTATGTAGGAGCAGGCAGTTTGTGTGGTGCGTGCAGGAGCGCTGCTATGTAGAAGCAGGCAGTTTGTATGGTGCACGCGGAAGCGTACGCTAAGAGCTGCCACCTCGGGGTACAAGCTTCAGGCAAGAAGAAAACAAACAAACCCTTGAGACAAGTGGAATTTATTTTTTTTTATGTGGGAACGGGAGTTTTGTCGGTAACATTGTGAAGGTGGTGTGGACGTGGCACTACGGCGGGGTAGCTAATATTGGGAACGGAGCATGGTTTCTGACATGAGTCAGGTAACAGTTTTTGTGTTATTATTTATTGCTGTGACTGGAAAAAAACTGCTACTTGGTGTGTCGCTACTACAGTCCGTGTGTTCTCTGTGAGTTGAACGTTGCTTGACTTCGATGTGTGGAGGTGTAGTTTTGTGATGCTCGCTTAGCGGGCAAACAAGATGGCGGTCGCCATCAGTGATTTTGGGGTCGGATGTTTTTTTTTTTTTTTAAACATGTGGCAGACTGGCACCTTTTGCGGTGATTATCAGAGGATTTACAACAGTGGTAAGGTGCCAGTCAGCCGTTCTGATTCATTGTTGTCTAAGGTCCGCGCGTGCCATTAAACGTATACCATGACGGGGAGTGGGTATATTGGTGGATTTACCACGCCTGGTGTGGTTCAGTTACAAGGCACAGCCGAGTGACTTAACCACACCAGAAGTGGTAAATTCACCCATATACCCACTCCCTGTCATGGTATATTGCTATCATACAATGTTCAACTTGTTTTTTTGTTTTTATAGTGACATAAAAGTTTTACAGTGGGTATACTGGAGGATTTACCACAGTCATATGATCTGTTTCGACCAATGAGGTTACAGGATTTTCATACTCCATTGTATAATTTTCTTTATAGAACAATATTTTCTCCTTTTTTTAATATTTTTTTTAACTGGATTCCACTGTATAATTATAATAAGGCATTTCAGGATTTGTGTTATGTGGGGTTATAAACTTGGGTTGTTGACCCAAGGGGTACAGTATCCTACAAGGACACATGGCCTGTTATGCTTTGATGCACAGATATTATTCCCATCTATTGATGCCCATTGTGATCTAGGTTTAGGTGACTCAGCCACACCCCACCTCACCACCACCACCACCACCACCACCAGCAGCACGAGACTATAATAATTGCGTTGAGATGGCGCTGGAATTTGTACGCTTTCCATGCCAGATGTGACCCGTTGCATTTCATTCACAGCAACACTACAACAGCCTTTGCTGCTGATCCATATGCATTTGACTGAGAGCTGACCCATCATTGGTTCCTGCCCCTTGGGGAAACCACTGAACAAAGGAGAATAGCTACCAATGTAGGCCATGTGGAAACATAAAGTGAGTGCTACCGTTGATCAGTCGGTCGACTGTGTTCCACTGGCAAAACAGTTTACAAGGGGGAGCAGCAGCTACCACCTGAACACACACTCAAGAGGAAACAGAGTGAGCACTGACATCCCCAACCCCCGGGGTGTGCACTGTTCAAAGGGGAACAACCACCAACCTACTGCTCAGCACAATATCATGAGGAAGCACAGAATGTGGATGGCGACTGACCCATTTGTGGATACCTTTTCCTAGGGTAACCGCTGTGCATGGGGGCTGCCCACCCACCACCTGCTCAGCAACCAGCCATGTGCAAACAGAGAGAGTGCGGCTGCTGATGCATCTGTGGTACCCCTTCCGGTGGAAATCACAGTACATGGTGGTAGTCCCTTCGACTTGACTGCTCAACACATAAGTTGGAAACACAGAGCAAGGACTTGCAGACTCATCAGTGGTCCCTGTCCCCATGGAAAATAAAATCACAAGGGGTACCCACTGACTCTTGGCTCAGCACTCAGTGATATAGCAACCCAGAGTGAGTGCTGCTGCTGATTGATCTGAGATCCACAGCCTCTGGGGAAACCACTGTACAATGGGTAGCACCCAATAATTGACTCCTCAGCACACATCCATGTGGAATTACAGCATGAAGGCTGACTTATGTGTGGTTCCCTGGTCCCCATCCCCAGGGAAACCTCTGTACAAGAGGGAACACAAGCCTACCGACTGCTCTGAACCCAGCCATGTGGAAATATAATGAGTCATCTGTAGTCTTCATCCCCTGGGAAAACCACTTTATAAGGGAGAAAACCCACCAGCTGACTGCTGAGCACACAGCCATGTTGAAATATAGTGAATACTGACTCGTCTGTATTCCTCACTCCCTGAGGAAGGTACTTTATCAGAGAGAACACTCACCAACCAACTGCTCAGTACACAGCCCTGTGGAAACAGTGAGTACTGACTCACCGGTATTCCTCAACCCCTGGGAAAGCCACTGTGCAAGAGAGAATACCCACTAACCAACTGCTGAGCATTCAGCCCTGTGGAAACATAGTGAGTACCAACTCATCTGTATTCCTGACTTCTTAGGAGAACCACTGTATAAGAAGATTACCAAACAACCAGCTGCTTAGTCCACACCCACATGTAAATATGTGTGTTGACTCATCTATATTCCTCATTCCCCCTGGAGAAACCACTGCACAAGGGGAAACACCCACCTAACAAAGGCTCAGCACACGGCCATGTGCAAACATAGTGCATGCTGACTAATTGGTTTGCCTCACTCCCTAGGTAAGCCACTGTACAAGGAAGAATGTCCAACAACTGACTGGACAGCACACTGCCATTGGGAAACACAGAATGCTGTCTCCTCACCATCTGGAGAAACCACTGCACAAGGAAGAACACCCACCAACAACTGCACAGCACACAGCCATGTGGAAAAAGTGTGCTGCCTTCTCACCTCCTGGGGAAACTCCTGTACAATGGGTACCTCCCCTCCTCTAGCCCTGCTTTATCTCTCCGTGTCATCCTGACTGCAGTCTTCTCTCATCTCCTTGCCTTCATCTTGAAACCCTCATGTCCCTCTTACCCTCTTACTTTCCTAACTGTTACTACTCCCCCTTCATTTCTCCTCCCATAAGTGACTCATAGGTTCTCTTAAGCTCCTCATCTCCATGCTGCTTTTGGTTGCTAGTAATCTTGAGCTCAACCCTGGCCCTTCCCTGACATCCACACTCCCCTAAGATTTGAAAGTGATTCATGTAAACATCTGCAGCCTTCTCCCTAAAACTGACCTGTTGCAGCTACTCATGGTTAACCTCAAACCTGATGTGTTGGTGATTCTGGAATCTTGACTGTCCCCCAGGAGCCCTAATTCTTCTCTTGCTAGCCCTAATTTCACCATTATTCAGCAGGACCAAGCAAACAGAGATGGTGGAGTAGCCATATAGCTCTGTTCAAACATCCAGTTTGAGTATGCGCTGTCCATCTCTGTTCCCTGTTCCTGTGAGATGATCCTTCTCAAACTCACCCTCCTCTTCTTTATCCCCATATTTATTGCTGGAGTCTACTGCTGCCCTGTCATTCCCCACCTTCTGAGTTACTTACTACCATCTCCTCCCAGGCCTCCTCTGAAGAGTTATTCATACTAGGTGATTCAATTTAAATTGGCTCTCCCCCTCACTTCTTAAGTTTTACCTTAACGTGAAGTCCCTCCTTTTAACCCAACTCATCTCTATCCCGACTCGCTTTAATTTCAAATCTCTAAATCACTGTCTCTTGGACTGGGTTCTTGCCTCCCATCCACATTGTACTGTGGATACTGTTACTCTCCCTGATACCCTCAGTGTTCACCATATTGTCTACTGTGTGTGAAAGGTCCATCATCAAAAAGCTTCCTCCAAATTCCTCCAGATCCAGTCCTTTTAATCGTTGGATTTGTCCTGCCTTCATGCAGACCTGATAGACACCAACTCGTCCCCTGTGTCTACAGATGCCAGTGTTAACAATGCCCTTAAAATTTTGCACCTCCAAATTTATGTCTGTCTGGAATCATCATGCCCCCATCCCCCTACCCAAGAAGAATCAGGAACCAAGGATCTCATCTCCCTTGGATCTCAGCAGAGTTGCTGGCTTGTCACTGTGTGCTTGACTTTGCCTGAAGGATCTACAAGTTCTCTTTCTCCACTTCTGACTTTACAATTTACTGGACCCTTTGTAATGCCTGTACTAAAACTACTATGCTTGCAAAGTCCAAACACTTTGCATCCACACTCCAAAACAAACTTAATCACCCCTCTAAGTTCTCAAAGGTAATTCATGCCCTTTTCTCTCCTCCAACCCAGTCATCTCTTCCTGTTCTCAAGGTAGGTGATACTCCCATCTCTGAGCCCACTGCAGTTGCCTCATCTTTCAATTCCATTTTTACCTTCTATGCCCAATCCCTTCTCTCTTGCACCTCCACCTCTCCCCTACTCTCTTCTTCTCTACCTTCTCACTGTCCTTGTCTACCCGTGTTGCTGCCTTCCTCCTTCTTTTATTTATTTTTCACCCACTACCTCTACTGCTACTCTTAAGGTCCTCTTGGCTCTAAACCCCACTTAAAGGGAACTGTCAGCACTGTGAGTCCCACACCCAAGTGTGGGGCTGGTCCTAATTTACACTTTGTGTGTACAAACATTACTGTTTACTGCAGTATAGTTGTTTGTATCACACTAATTCTGTTGACTTGCAAGCTGACATTTTCTGTACAAAAAATCCCAGAATCCCCTGCTGCTGATGTCAGAGGAGGGCTGCAGAAGTGGGAGATTCAGTAGCTTACAGTACATTTTTGAGTCTTACAAGCTGTGATCTGTTGTTTGCTGCTCCTGCTGTCCTCCCTAGGCTATGTACAGTCATGGATGAGTGTGCTTAGCCCTGGGAGAACACCTGAACCAGCAAACATATGATCTGAGCTTATAAAAGCTCTAAAATACACTGCGAGCTATTGAATCTCTAACTGCTGCAGCCCTTCCCTGATGTTAGCTGCAGGGGATTCTGGGATTTGTAGTTACAGAAAATGTCCACTTGCAGGTCAACAGAATTAGTGTGATACAATGTACTATACTAGAAGTAGTGTGATGCAATGTACTATGCTAGTATTAGTGTGATACAATGTACTATATTAGAATTAATGTGATACAATATATTATACTAGAATTAATGTGATATATACTAGAATTAGTGTGATACAATGTACTATACTAGAATTAATGTGATACAGTGTACTATACTGCAGTGAACAGAACTGATTTTGCTCACAGAGTGCAAATTAGGACCAGACCCATACTTGGGTGTGGGGCTCTGTGTGCTGACAGTTTCCCTTTAAGGGTGGGAGGCCTGATGGTCTTGACCCCAGACTGCTATATCTCACTGCTCATGCCATTGCCCTCCCTGTCACCTACATGCTTAACCTCTCGTTCTCCTTAGTCTATGTCCTTAACTCTTGGAAGCTGGCTACTGGCATTCCCCTTCCTAAATGAGGTAACCTCTCTTCCCTTAGTAACTTCTGTCCTAGCTCTGTCCTCCCCACGCTGGCTAAACTCCAGGAAAATCTTGTTCTCTCACAACTCTTCCCTTTTCTTGACTGAACCTCCTTTTTCACTCTTTTCCAGTCTGGCTTTAGGAAGTTCCACTCCACTTCCATCTCTGTCCTCCAGTTCACTGATACTATTCTTTCTGGCATGGACCAGGGCCTTGTCACCTCTGCAATTTTTGTCAATTTAGCCAAAGCTTTCAACACTGTTGCCCACTCTATTCCCTTGGACAAAAATCAGGCTGCTGGACTCTTTGTCTCTTCAGTTAAGTAGTTCTACTCTTACCTTAAGGGCAGGTCACAAGCTGTCTGTATTGAAGACTTCCTCTCCCCTCTACTCCCAGTTGGCTCAGGCATCCCCCAGGAGTCTATCCTTGTCTCAGTTCTTTTCTCCATTTTTCTAACTGGACCCCCCCATTGCTGCTCCTCTGTGTCCATTCATATGTAGGCAGATGACACAGTTTTCTTTACCTCTGGTTCCTCTGCCTCTGACCTCGTGAACCACCTCCAACTGGACTTTAACAACAGCCAGCACTAGTTCAGAGAAAATCAGCTATCCCTCTCTGCAAAGAAAACAGACTGTATGACTTTTGGCACTAGGCAGAGGCTTGCTACAGTTTCCACTTTCCTTCCTTTCATACCCTAGATGGTGCAGCTATTGAAGATGTCTCCTTCTTCAAGTACTTCGGGGTCTGGATGGATCGTCACCTTGATTTTTCTGTTCATCAGCTTGCGATCCACAAAATGTTGCACCCCAGACTTGGAGCACCTTATAGAAATAAGAAATGCATTCCACTTCCTGTTCAAAGAGAAATCCTCACTAAGACAATTCTCCTAATTTTTGACTATGGAGACATTGTTAACAGTGGAGCTCTAAAGTTCACTTTAGCTAGACAGGACCCCCTCTTTCACTCCTTCTGTTGATTTGCCCTTGACAAACCCTAGTGTACTCACCACTGTTCTTTGTATACCTACATCTTCATCCCCTCTCCTAATGCAGGCACCTTTCCCACTGTGCCTCATTTATCTTCAACTTTTGGTTTGGCTTCTCCCCTCATATCTTGCTTCTCTCCTACCTCTCGCCTTTCTACCTCTTACTCCATATGCAACGCTTGCATTCGCTGTCTTGCTGTCCCACCAATGAAATATACTGTTGGCCAAGCTGCCTTCTTGTTCTGCTTCCCTAAATTCTAGGGCTCTCTCCCCACTTCCATTCGCTTTGCTCCTTCCCTTCTTGGTCTGAAATCTCTCCTCCATGATTTCCCATCTCAATCCAACAGCTGTTTCTGATACTGGAGTGGACTTCTGCCACCAGCCTTCCTCCCTACACTGACACTAGATTATCTCTCTTTCCGCCAGTTAATCAGTCACTACTCCCTACTCATGTTATTGTTTTGTTGCTCACAGAGTAGTGTTCTTTTGCATGTTTAGAAATTTGCTGTACTGTAATTTACTGTATGGCAATTTTTACCTTGGATCTGTTCTGGTCTCTCTTCTTACCCCTGCTCCCCAGGACACATCTGGAAATGAGCTGATACCTGCTCTGTATGGCTTTCCTGGTAAAACTTTTGAACTAACTAGCTAAATTGGGAGCACTCAACAACTGATTGCACAGCACACAGCTATGTGGAAACAGAGTGCTGTCTCCTCACCCACTCGGGAAACCACTGTACCAGTAAGAGTACTCACCAACTGACTACTCAGCTTACAGCCATGTGAAAACACTGCGTGAGCTCTGCCTTATCTGTGGCCCCTGGTTTCCACCCACTAGGAAACCACTGTACAACTGGGAACACTCACCAACCAACTGCTCTGCACACAGCCACGTGGAAACATAGTGAGTGCTGACTCATCAGTATAAGATGTGGTTTACTAGCTGGTAGGCTCTGGCAACTCCTTTCTTCACACAGTCTGTTTTGGGATTGCTCACCCTCTCTTCAAACAAACAAACAAACAGTTCTGGTTTGCTTGAGTTCTAGTTCCTTACAACATGCAGTTTTTTGATTTATTCCCCTCATTTTTGAAACCTACAGACATTACTTTCCAGGGCTGTCATGGTATGAAAATGTTCATAGTATGATAACTTTAAAAATATTATTCATGGTATGATAACCTTGAAAATATTATCGTGGTTATTGTGTTACTGCGATATCATGGCATCTGATTTGTGTTTTCTGAAAGGGACCTTCTACACCATTCATTTGTTTGGGAGATGGGTTATTGGACTGAGAAACTGAATTACATGTACTTTATTGCAGTATATCTTGGTATAGCATGAAAACTGGTTATCATGATATAGAAATAGAGATGGGATAACAGTATTGTCATTGAAAATTATCATGGTTATCAAGAAATACGGTTATCATGACATCCCTACATGTCTCTCTTAGTACGAGCTACTATATTTAAAAGATAATCGGAGTGTGCTGTTAGACGTCAATACATTGTTTCACCTCATTCCCAGCTACAGTGATTAGGACCACCACAGCTGCACTCTTCCTCTCGTTGGGAGTGCAGGTGAGCATCTGGCTTCATCAGCTGTCCTCAGTTGCACTCCCTGGTTGACCAGCAGGGGGTGTGTTTGTGTCTTCTTTCCCCAGGACTGAATGGCAAAGTTTAGTGATGCACCTGGCCCAACAGCCAGCACCAATGTAAGGGATTCAAGGTGACAGCACCCTGTTCTGCTGCCATACTACTGGGTTGCCCCCACCAGTGGTGCACTGCCACCTGACCCAACAGCCAACATCAGTGTGGGATTCAAGGTGGTAACACAGTGCTCTGCTGCCCTACCACTGGTCCATCCCAACCAGTGATGCACCTGCTATGTGACCCATCGGCCAGCACTAGTGTGGTATTCAAGGTAGAAGTACAGTGCTCTGCTGCCCTACCACTGGTCCATCCCAACCAATGGTGTACCTGGAACCTGACCCAGCAGCTAGCACTAGTGTGGGATTCAGGGTGGCAGCACAGTGCTCTGCTGCCATACCACTGGGCCGTCCCACCCAGTGATACACCTGACCCAACAGCCAGCAGTGTTGGATTCCATGTGGTATCACAGTGCTCTGCTGCCAGACCACTGAGCCATCCTAGTCAGTGATGCACCTGATCCAACAGCCAGCACAAGTGTGGGTTGGAGGTGACAGTAGTGTTCCCCTGCCACTATACCACTGGGCCATCCCACCCAGTGATACACCTGACGTAACAGCCAGCACCAGTGTGAGATTCAAAGCGGAAGCATAGTGCCTTGCCGATGTACCACTGGGCTGTCCCAACCACTGATGTAGCTGACTCAACAGCCAGCACTAGTGTGGTTTTGCAGGTAACAGCACAGTTCCCTGCCATTGTACCACTGGGTTGTCCCAGTCATTGATGCACCTGACCTTGCATTAACCCAGTTCTGCAGCTGGGAGGGGCTTAAGCATGGGTAGCTCATGTGATTTCCTTAAAGTCAGTGAGCCAGGGGCTGTCGTTGGATAGGGAGCCCAGGATCTCCTGGTCCCCTAGCTCAGTGTTCTGACCTGAAGTTTGCAGTGTCTTCCTCTACCTTGCAACACTACTAATACTAGTTGTCTGTGGATGTGGGAGTTTCTTTTCAGGAACTGAACTGCCTGATTTAGAGATAGGGAGAACTTTCATGTTACCATGTAATGGTCTCTTTGTTTTTGAACAGGTGTGGAGGAAGAATAGGAAGGTAACAAGCATTAACCTGAGTGCCTTGGACAAGCATGGCAAGATCTACGAAGATGGTAAGAGCAGGGCCACCCCTTGCATTGCAGTGGTATACAAGGTCCAGTGTAAGCAGTTTCTTGTTGTCCATTCTGTGCAGCTACATGGGACTATTGACCCACACAGCTGTAGTAATGAACCTTGATGGTGAAATGAGGAACCTGCCCCTCTCATTCTCCTCGACTGTTTTTCTGGCAGTGGGCCCCCCCCCCCCCCAAGTGTATCCCAAGCTACATAGGAGGTTCAAATGGAGGCTTCTATGCTCACATGGGCTAGTTATTTACATCAGGGGCTCACCAATATTTAGTAGCAAGTGGCAGTGCTAGACTTTGTTGCTGAGAGACTAAGCAGGATACAAATTTCCCTTGCTAAGAATAAACATGAGTTAAAAAGAGAGGGTTACTGCAGCTGAACAGTGCATATCATCTCTCGAGGATAATGCTACGCCTCTTGCCAGACAAGTTAAAGAGCTTGGCAAGCAAATAAAATAAATGGATATTAAACTTATAAATTTTGAGTCAAGAGCCAGTAGAAAAGAACATTAGGATTGTGGGGTCTCAGAGAGCTGGGACAGTACAGTCCCCCTGGTTAAAACTGCCATTAACTTATTTTCAGGCTTTTTAGATGCTGAGCCATCATTAGTAAATACTGATTTTGACTGTGTCCTTGGTGCACTTCACATCTACCCACAGCCTAGGAAACCCCAAGGAGTTATTATCCTTAGGTTTTTTTAAGACTGTTGACAAGTACCTAGTTATGTCAGAAGTATGTGCTAAAAAATCTATAACATTTCAAGGGGCATCAGTTTCAGTGTACCATGATTTGCCAATTGACATTGTTTCTGAACCCCAGAAATATGATCCCTTCCAAAAATGTTCAGAGAACATAATTATAAGGCAGCCGTGGTATACCCAGCTAGGATGAGATTAATGCTGAATGGATGGAATCTTGTATTTAACTCTCCAGATGAAGCTGAGAAAGAGTTGTGGGAGAGGTTTCCACAAGTGTTTAGACATTAATGTTTGAGGGTTACAGCTCGAATACATTGGCCCCTAAATCTTGTTGTATGATCTTGGAGGTTTTTATTTCTTTAGTTAACATTGGTAATGGGAGGATAGGCCGAGTGGCCCATGGCTTATTTTTAAAGATATGGCAGTCATTTGGGGTCTAGGAGTATATTTTCGACTCCCACCACTTTTCTTTTTTCTGACCTAAATGATTGGCCTGTATAACGGTATAAAGTGGGGTGATCAAAAATGGACAGTAAGTATGAATCTTGGTAGGGGAGTCAGTAATAGCAAGAAATATGGCACAGTAATCTGTGTGGGGGGTACCATGCCTGAGGTTGAGATATGGAAAATTATAGTTTGTTTTTAGTGAGGATAAGGTAATAAAGTGTACATTTTCTATTTTCTTTGCATAAAAATGCTAATAAAAGTATCTGACTTTGTGTGTAGAGTGTCGTACAGTTGTCTGTGTATGTTTGGAGATTATATGTATGGTTTGTCTTGCCCTGGGTCCTCGATTTGTGGCTATCAGTATCCAGTGGTAATCAAGAGAATGGGTTTGAGTGGGTTCAGGAGGAAAGCTAACTTTCTGTTGTGGTACAAATAGTTCAATTAGGTAACTTTGTTTTGGTGAATATTGCAGGGTAGAATTATGGGGGCACAGTCGTGCCCCTGTAGTTAGGGCTGAGTAGCCTGCTTAATGTTAAACTTCAAATTTTGCATGTAAATAACTGCAATTGATCAATGGATTTGCACAAAATTTGGTATGTGCTGTCCTGTTGGGTAGATCTCTTGATGTGGCAAGTTTTGTTCCGGTTGGATGTGCGGATTCTGAGATCTGAATAGTGCAAAAACCTTAAAAGTCGCCACTTTTTACAGTTTTTCTTGTTCACCTTGTGCCCAGATGGTGTGGAATTTTGGTGTGATTTTTATAGTAGAAAGAACTTTGGTAACAGAACTGTCATGCTTTGTTTGGTGAAAAATTATTAATTTGTTGCAAAGTTATTCAGTTTTTAAGTTTCCATTATTTCCTATGGGAAGATCACTTTCCAGGATAGAGGTAAAACGTTTAACAAATTATTTGATCTTGTGAAAAATGATTCTTTAACATGAGATCCATTTCTTTTTCATGGGGAAAAAGATTTTTTTTCATGGGGAAAAAGATCCTTTTTCATGAACTGCCATCTTGTTTTCTGTTTTTTCTTTTTTTTTTTTTTGAAAACCCTTGGAAATGAGGTGCTGTATGAACACCAGGAAATGCATCTTGCTCATTGGAACTCTGTTAGTTGGAGTCTGCATTTGTTTGGTACCAAAATGATCCTGGAATTTTTTTTCTGTGTTTTAAATCCTTTATCGTCACTCACTAAGATCCTTTTTTGTCAATCCTTTTTCATTCAAATGAAAAAGGATCACGAGCCATGAAAAAGGATTGCCTCCTTTACCATTTCTTATTTGGTTATAAAAACATTAGCCCTGGTAGTCTAGTAGTCTCTCCTGCCTCCCTGTTGTCTGATTGCGGTCCCCTGGTAAATTTTACTTATCCATGGTAGTCTAGTGGTCCCTCCCCCCCCCCTTGTTCTCCAGTCACTGTTCTGGTGCTGCTGTTATGTTCCCTGTTAGTCTAGTGGTCCCTCCCCTCCCCTGTTCTCCAATCACCATCCGTTGCTGCCTCTCGTTCCCTGGTAGTCTAGTGGTACCTCCCCCTCCCATGTTCTCCAATCACTATTCCTTTCTGGCCTGTATGTTCCCTGGTAGTTTAGTTGTCCCACCCCCCATTCTCCGATCACCATTCCATTGCTGCCTTTATGTTCCCTGGTAGTCTAATGGTCCCGCCCCCCTCCTCTGTTCTCTGATCACTGTCCCATTGCTGCCTTTATGTTCTCTGGTAGTCTAATGGTCCCTCCCACCTCCCCTGTTCTCCAGTCACTGTCCCATTGCTGCTGTTATGTTCTCTGGTAGTCTGGTGGTCCTTCCCCTCTCCTCTGTTCACTGATCGCTGTCCCAGTTGTGCTGTTGTTTTCCCTGGTAGTGTAGCGGTGCCTCCCCTGTTCTCTGATCGATGCTCCATTGCTGTCGTTATGTGCCCTGGTGTCTAGTGGCACCCTCCAACCCTGACATTGCAAAATAACACCTGAAATAAAGAAATGGTCCCTCAATGCTTGGCCTTTTTTTTTTGGGGGGGGGGGTTACCTGTAAAAAGGGGAAAAAAAGTTCCTTGTTGGTCAGCCCCTCCCCATCACTACCTCTTACTGAGTACCCACACCCCCTGTACACCCCTACACACCCTCACTCACCTGAACAGGTCCCAGGTTCGAGATCCACTCTGTCATACAAGACAGATCTTGGTTCTGGAACCAGAGACTGCAGTATGAAAAACTAAGGTAAATGCAGTTCAGTGTATTTCAAATGGGGATTTCAACTTGTATGCATAACTCTGCCATTTTTTAATATTTTGACACCAAATTTTCAACATAGCCTTTTGGGGACCTCACCTCATGAACAATATGAATGTCATTATGCAACTCCCTCTGGAAAGGTAATTTCATGGTTGGTTGGTGAAATCACCTTTCAGGCGGGATTTGTGTAACAGCAGTCATATTGTTCATGAGGCGGGGTCATAAGAAGGTTATGTTGAAAATTTGGGGATCAAAATGATTAAAAATGGCAAAATTATGCTCATTTATTGCAATTTTGCTATGTTTGCTTGTAACTTTAACAATTTTAAATATTTTTAACCTAAATTTTCAACGTGGCCTTTCGGGGGCCCCACCTGATGAACTATAGGGCTGTCATTATGCAACTACCACCTGAAAGATGATTTCATGGTCACTTGGAAAGTTCACCTTTCGGGCGGGATTTGGAAATTGTTTTCTGCCCTTGTTCATGAGGTGGGGTCTTAAAAAGGGTATGTTGAAAATGTGGGGTCACAATATTAAAAAATGCCAAAGTTATGACCATTCATTGCAATTTCTCTACGCACGCTTGTAACTTTGGCAATTTTAAATATTTTGTCCCCAGATTTTAAACATAGCCTTTTTATTACTCTACCTCATGCTGTCTCATACTCTACCTCAGCTGTCATTTTTCAAATCCTTTTTCGCATCTGTGGCATAGAATGGCATTGAAGTTGCGCAGAATTATGTTTTGGCAGGGATTCGAAACTTTTCTGTACCGGGTACATGCATTAGGGTAATAAGATGGCTTTGCTGACAGTTTGGTCACTATTGTCCTATAAATTGAAGCGCAGGGCCCAGATGGCCCTATGCTTCCACAGGTACATACAGTACATACAGTATACGCATCTATGGAGGGAAAGGACTCTGCACTCACACAGTAAAATAAGGATACTATTACCCTATCTCAAAAAGTAAGGAAATATGTTGCAAAAAACTTTGTTAATGCTCCAGTTAGGGTCAAAGTGATAAAAGCTGGGTAATGAGGTGTTAGGATCAACCCTAGCACCCCCACCCTCCCAAACCAGGCAAGAGAGCAGGTGTGGGGTGTGCCTTGGGCTGCTCAAGCCCTAACGCTCACCCCATTCTCATAAAGTCTACACATCTGACCTTATTTACTGATGGAACGGGGTGAGTGTTAGGTTTGAGAAGCCGAAGGCACACCCCACACCTGCTCTCCTGCCTGGTTTGGGAGGGTGGGGTGTTAGTGTTGGAAACCATAATGCCTCATTTCCCAACTTTTGTCGCTTTGACCTTAACTGGAGCCTTAATAAAGTTTTTTGCAACTTATATGGAATATGAATTGTATCAATTCCACAATTAAAAGGAAAAATAGTAGCATATGCAAACAGAAATAAAGTCAACATACTATTGCTTCAGACAACACATCTGACTGATATCAAGATCATCAAAATGAGAAGGTCATGGAATGGACAAGTTTTTTTCTGCACAGGTACTAACAAAAGTAGCCTTGTGGCCTTTCTCCTTAGGAAATCAGTTGACTTTACGTATATACAAAATGTAATGACACAGAGGGCAGACTTTTCATCCTTAAGGGTACACCTTTTGGTCAAGAGATTACAGTTGGGTCTGCTGATGGCCCATTTGTGGTCTGTGACATGTTCTTGGCAGATCTGGTGGTAGGTTTAACTGAGTTAGCTGCTACAAATATCATTTTAGGGGGTGATTGGAATGCACTGAATGTGCCTGTTCAGGATAAATCCTTATTCTAGGGACATGGATATGTTGTTCATCCACACTTATTGGCAGGTTCCTTGCCGCTTTAAATCTTGCCGGAAGGTCTTCAAGCTGGCTCCTCCCACCCACCTGGGTGGTAAAACTCTCGCCTCCGCCCCTTGACGCCAGATCTTCCTTACCGCTTGGAAGCTCAGGTTCCCTCCTTAGCGCTCTGCGTTTCGACTAGTTCCTGGAATTTTCGGTCTTCGAAATCAATTGGAAGTTTTTCTGAAACTTCGATCTTTCTTCCTCGCTGCGGCGATGGCTCATTCCTTTTCTGGCCCCGGGAGGCGCCCGGTTAATTCCTCCAGGAGAGACCCGCACTCCACGTTCGTTTACTACCTTGACCTGGATCATGATCCTCAGCTTTGCGATTTTTGTTGTGCTCTTTCAGCCAGCTCTCTGGAGGACCACGCAGCCCATTTGGGGCTCGGACATCTGGTAGTTTTTGCCGCTCTGGAAAATCCCTCGGATCGTCGGGCGTCCGCTTCAGCTGCTTCTGAGCAGCTCGATCCCGCCGGGGAGGGGGCGGCTCCACCTCCCTCTTCCTCGGTTATGACGCTTATCCCGCTGTCCTTGGGCTCTACTCATGCAGCTTCGTCAGTCCCTTTCCTCGAAGGGAGAGGGACCCTGGGGACCTGCCCCTCGGCCCAACTCCAAGGTGCCGCAGGCGGGTTCCCTTCATCAGCCCCGGTGGGAGCGGAAAAGTCCCCTCCCGCTGGCGATGCTCAGCTCGGTCGAGGATGCGGCTTCGGCCACTGGCCTCACGGTGTCCCCATCAGGTCAGCTGGCCAGGACCCCCGTCGACGTGGCCGAGCCTCTCGGCACGTCATCTGGGCTGTCTCCTGCTAGTGCCGCAATCCCTTCACCAGTTCCCCCAGCGGGGGCTGAGGTTCTGCCGGTACCTTCGGGTTGACAGTCCTCGGCCAATTTCTCCAAGGCGAAGGAGGAGCGGGCGTGCTCCGCTCCCTCCCAAGCCGGCCCTCGGTTCCCCTGAGGATTCGGGTCTCGGTCTTGGTCCTCCTCTCGGTCTAGCCGCTCACGCCGACCTCGGCGTCCTCGGTCGGGGCACCGAGTCAAGTGGCTTTGCCGTTCTTCCTCGTCCCCCTCCTCGGATGAGGAGTGGCTTCAATGCCGTTGGTGTCAACATTACGAGGAACTTATGTGGCGGCAGCTGTTGTTGTCTGGGAATCAATCGACCCCGATTCATTCTCCAGCTAGTAAACAGCCGCCGCCCGGTCGGCCGACGCAGCCGCTCGAAGCAGTCGAGGAGCCCTCTTCAGGGCCGGTTGCTCGTCCGATCCTCGCTGCCTCTCCCCTCGGCGGAACCGGGCGGGCCATGACCTGTTCCGCGGGTTTCGGTCCCCTCGCTCCGCCCGCCTGGCCGAATGAAGGAGTGACTCAGGCCTGCGGCAGCTTTGCAGCCCTCAGAGCCTGAAGTCAGCTCCGTTATGTTTTCTACAGGGAGGACCCATGGTCTTCCCTGGAACATTCCGTGGATGACAGCCCATCATCCTTTATGGTCTGCTCCAGCTCATCTCGGAATTCACGGGATGCAGCTCGACCCGTTTCAATAGGCACCTATATGGAATTCTGGACTGAAGGGGCTCTCCCTCGGAGGCCTTCCCGGTGGCTGAGGCTATCGTGGGCCCAGCCTTGGAGCTCTGGCGGCGGCCTACTTCCTGCCCTGCGCCTTCGGCCAGGGTGGCCAGGAAGTACCCTGTCCCTGTCGGTTCTCTGTCCGGTTTCTCGGAGCACCCCTCGGCTGAAGGGATAGTCACCGACAATGTATTCCAATGTTTTGGAAACGCTAGGGATGTGGATAGGCCCCCTGACAAAGAGTCCAAAAGGATGGACTACGTTGGGCGCAAGGTTTACGCCGCGTCCTCCCTAGGCCTCCGTCAGGTCAGCTCGGTGGCACTGATGGCACACTATTCCCACTCCCTTTTGGGCTCCCTGGATGAGGTCCTCCCTCATCTCCCAGCCGACCTGCGGACCACGGTCCGGTGGGTGCGGGACCAGGGTAGGGCGGTGGCAAAACAACAGCTCCAGATGGCTCTGGATCTGGGCGACTTCTGTGCCAGATCGGTGGCGGATGCAGTGGCCATGCGCCGCAGGGCATGGCTGAGGTTATCCCCCTTCTCCTTGGAAACCCAGCACGAGTTGGCGGACATCCCCTTTCTGGGGACTGACCTCTTCGGCTCTGGAGTGGAGGGACATATCCAGGGGCCCGAGAAGTCTGATGCCACTCCGGACGCTGTCACTCCCACCCGGAGGGACAAGGGCAACCGTCAGCCTATGCGTAAGCCCCTTTGTCCCCTGACCCCTGCGGCTCGACCGGCCCAGCTCAAGGGCCAGCAGGCATGCGCTGGGCGGCCTGTCGCCAGACCAGTGTCTTCCTCCAAAAGGAAGCAGGGAGGTAGGAATCCGAGAGCCCCCTCGGCCTCTTCCTCTGCCAAGCCTGCTCAGTGACGGGCTAGGGGCGCTATCCCCAGCCCCGTCGCCCCTGCCCGGGTTTCCCCATGGGGGGACGGCTCCGCACCTCTTCCTCTTGGGTGGTGCTAAGGGTAAGCCCTGTCACGGATTGCGAACAGGTTCCCCCTTTTGAGCCGTTGCCCCACGGGCTTCAAAATTGCAGGAGCACCCGGAGGAAAAGTAAGGACTGGAGGTGCTGTGGGTTATTATGGAGACAGATGTTGGGGTTGCTATCCATACAGGGGTGGTATAGAAACTTCCAGCACATGGAGAGGAGTTGGATAAGGCACCTGGGGGGGACATCATCAGGATGGCAAATAAGTGGGAGGTGCTGCTAGTAGGCAACTTCAGTCTACCAGATATGTGCGAGATATGTATTGGAACTTTTCAGCTGCAGCATCAGAAGGAGCAGGGCCACCCTTGACTCCCTACAAGGGGCCTTTCTCAGGTGGGTAGTCAGCAAACCCACAAGGGAGGATCAGTGCTGGGTCTAGTGCTCACCAACAGGGACGGCATTGCAGATGTCATACTGGGCAGTCCCCAATGTACCAGTGAACACTGTACAGTGTGGTTTAACATTAAGATGAGAAAAGATGCAAACCACACAAGGATGACGGTCCTGGACTTTAGGAGGGTGGATTTAAAGGAAATGGGAAACTGCCTCAGAAACTGCATAGCGGGTGGGAATACCAGAGAGGGGTGCAGAAACAGTGGGGGAAAGAAGAAAGGACTTAATTAAGGCAGCCAGCCCCTGTATGAAGGAAGTGAGTAAAAGCAAAAGGAAAAAGAGACCTTTATGGTACACTAGGGAAGTGGTCATGGTGGTGAAAGGGTAGCATTCAGGAGGTATAAGGAAATGCAGAGGAAGAAAGGGAAGTTTACCAGTAAAATAGAGGGAAGCAGGTAAGGGAGTGATGGGGAACAAAGGCGCAGACAGAGGAAAGGACAGCCAGAGTGGTAGCAAATGTGGATCAGACTTTCTTCAGGTACAAAAGTGAGAAGAGGAGAGCAAGGGAAGGGATAGTGAGGATAAGGAGGGTGGCAGAAGGAGACTGACAAAGAGGACCAAGAAAAAAGCAGACATTCTGATCAGATGCTTCTGCTCAGTCTTCGCAGTGATTGGGGGGGGCGTACCACCAATGATAAGCAGCAACAAAAGGGGAGGGGAGGCAGACTCAAGTCCATTTTCAATTGAAACAGTCATGATGGGAATTTCTATTGGACTGCATGGGATGCACCCGGGGTACTGAAAGCATTCAGGGAGGTGCTAGCTGCCTCGCTGGTAGTCTTATTTAATAGCTTACTGGAATCAGGTGTGGTTCTGGAGGACTGGAGGAGAGTGGACCTATCTTGAATCCAATGGGCTGCAAGACCAAAGGCAGCATGAATTTACGGGACGGGGGAAGGGTCATGCCAGACGGGATTCATAGGAGGTGTCATGCCAGATGAATCTGATTGATTTAGTTGACTAGGTGACCATGGAACTAGATCAGGGGAGCACAGTGGATGTGACCTGTCTGGGCTTTAGAGAATCTTCGACTCTGTGCCGCACAGGAGACTGCTTAACTTAGGGGTGGGCTCCAAAGTGGTGAGCTGGGTTAAAAACTTGTTACCAGATACATGCCAGAGGGTGGTGGCTAATGGCACTCACTGTAGTGATGGGAAAATGACCAGTGGGGTGCACCAGGGCTCAGTACTGAGACTGGTCCTCTTCAGTGTCTTCAAAAGTGACATTGCAGATGAACTGTAAGGAAAGGTATGCCTTTTTGCAGATTATACCAAAACCTGTAATAGGGTGGAATATAAGGAAGGGGTGGAAAGCATACTTAGGGATCTTGGGGAAACTCAAGAGGAGGTCAAGAGCATAGCAGTTGGTGTTCAATGCCAAAAAGTGTAAACTCCTGCACCTAGGGCATGGGAACCACAAGAATTGAGTATAGGATTGGTGGAAGTACTGTCAGTCACTAAAGAGAAAAGGGACCTTGGGGTCATCATATCTGATGACCTCAAAGTGGCAGGGCAGTGTGACAATGTAGTGGGTAGGGATAGTGGGATACTGGGATGCATAGGGAGGGGTATCTCCAGCAGGAAAGAAAGGTTGTGTTACCACTCTTTTGCTTGCTGGTGAGATGCCACCTGGAATATTGTATCCAGTTCTGGAGGCTCCACCTCAGAAAGAACATAGATAGGGGTTGCACCAAAAGCCCTACAAGGAGAGACTGAAGGATCTCAACATATACACAGAGCAGATAGCGGCTCACTACGAGCATAACATAACAAAAGACACCAGGTTCAGATGCTCACTTTCAGATGCTCAGAGTGTGCTGCCATTTGCTGTGTGTTCCTGGTCAGTTTCTGTAAGCAGCATGCTAGATAACTGAAGCGCGCAACCAGATATTTATTGTGTGTCTCAGCATACACACCCTGGAAGATAAAAGAGCGAGAGGTGACATGATAAAGACCTACAAGTACCTCACCAGGCTGAGCAGGGTGCAGGAGGGGAGTATCTTTCAAATGAGGAAGAGTACCAGAACCAGAGGGTGTGCAAAGAAACTGGAGGTGGGGAAGTTTAGGAGGGATGTGAGAAAGTACTACTTCACTGAAAGATTGTTGTATTCCTGGAATAGACTGCCAGTGGAAGTGATGGAGCCAAAAACAGTAGGGGGCTGCAGGCATGCATGGGACAGACATATGGGGAATATTAGGAAATGGGCAGGGAGGAGGGAGGGTTGCTGGAGACCAGTTAGGGTCTGTGGAGACAGACTAGGCAGAGACCATCTGGGCAGACTGGGTTATTTTCTGCTGTTGATTAGAATACAATCCTCAGAGGCAGTGAAGGGTTGCAGACTTAAAAAGAGTGATTTTAAACACACAATGTCATGTCGACATGGTTAAACACTTCCACAGATGATTTAAAAAACAAGGAGATATATTTTTTCCCTGGTTCCATTCCCTATTACAGTATATCTGCATGCGGAAATGTGAAGACTAGTTTAAATCTTAAAAATAGTTTTGATAAACTAAGCATAATAGGTATACACTCATGGAAGAACACTGTTTGTTTGGAGATTTTATGGCCCTTTGATGAACTTTGTAGTAAGTTGTCTACATTGGGTTACAACAGTAATTATTTTCAGTATTATAGGCTTCAAAGTAGTTTTAAATCCTTTTCACATAATTATAATATTTTAGGTGGGTGCATCTGAGAGAAAAGATTGACCCAGCAGTATGAATTTGTCAAGAAAATGGAATAAAAAAGTATCACATTTACATATGTGACATTGATTAAGCTGCCTAAAGCCCCCAGAACTCATATCAACCAGAAATGGTAACTTGAATCAGGGTATAGGAAACATATGCAGGAGTGGGAGAAGTTATGGAACTTAGCTAATAAAGCAGTATTATACAATGGCAAGGAATGCTGCGCTCTTATTGGTCAGTTGGGGGTTGGACCCGTGATGTTATCCCAGTGTAACATCACAGATCTAGTCCCAGCACACATATGACCAAATTACATAAAAATATCACTGCCCACTGACCATTCGATGCTGCCATCCAGCCACTTTCAAACACCAGCACAAAGTACGGCCATGGTAAGTGGCTTCAGCTGTAGCCCTCCAAGGATGTCCCCCCTCACAACTTCACCACTCCCTGAAACATCAACTGCTACAGAAAGTCAGCCAAGCACACAAAAGTCAATACCACACACACAAACTAATCATCCTGCTGTTTTTCTTTCTTGCCATTGTGAAACCGGCTTTCCTGAAAGATATGACAGTTACCATCCCTCTTTCAATTCCTGCTGCTCACTTTCCTCCTTGTGCCCCACTTAAATTATTTAAAACATGTCCAACAAAGTGTTCTGTTTAATAAAACTGACAGTCATAGACATCATCGCGATTGACTTCAGTAACTCAGCACTCATTCGCCCTAACAAAGTGAAGTGCGTATGCTTTACAGAAGAATGACCTTTTTCTTCCGAATTTCTCAATGTCTGCTCCTTTATATATGTTTAAGAAAAAAAACTGAAAAAACTTTATAATGTCACTTGTACACATTTTGATTTTTCCAACGGTGTACCTGAATGCATGTTTCATTTTATATGTGTAACAGCACCTCTGCCTTCATCAACAGGAGACCCCAGGTAAAGGTTTCATCTCAGTGGGCCTGTTCTAAAAAAATAACTTCAATAAATAAATAAGATATAAATTTGATTGAAAAAGTGAGTACACTCCATTGATGAGGATGTATAGAGGAACACAGTGTGTAAGAAGGTTTCAACTGCTCATATCGCACTGTAGTTGTAAAGTACACACTGGTGTTTGCAGGCACGCATTGCAATGGAATAGTCTTTTATGTTCAGACATTTCTAAACAAGGTGTTTTTTTAAGGATTTACAAAAACTCCCGTTTGTTGGCTGTTTTGAATATCACTGTTGCTTTTCTCTCATCCCCCTTCCTCTTTTTGCACAGATGAGTTTGGGTGTCTGGTGTGGTCCCACTCAGAAACTCACATCCTATATGTGGCTGAGAAAAAACGTCCTAAGACAGAGTCATTCTTCCCCACCAAACTCCCTGAGCTCATCACCACCGCCAAGGAGGAGGAGGAAGCCATGAAACCAAGGAAACAGGACAAACCTAAAAAGGTACATTCTGTCATGGATGGTAGTCACTTATTTGAGAAGACATTTACAGTATGTGCGATAGCCCAGGTGTGACAGGGTAGAATAAGACCCTGTTCCAGTTGTTATGGAGAGTTTGCAGGGATCAGTTCTGTTCTCTCCTTTTCTGTCTGTTCTCTGGTCGTGCAACCAAATTTTCTCATGAGACCTAGGATTTGGTCACCCTGACAGTCTCACAGTTCTTTGCCTCCCACTGTGTCTCAGTCTTCCCTTGCTGTTTCTGTCTTCTCCTCCCTTGCATATCTGCTGGTATAAAAATAGCTGCAAATCATTATGTGGAAATGTAACTGATATTGGGATCCATTTGTTTAGAAATTATATAGTGTTACTATTGAAATTTATATAATTATAGTTTGAGATGATTGCAAAAAGCTAATGGGAACTCAAGGGGTTAACCTGAGAGCAGTTTTTAAGCCCTTTTTCAGATGTAGCCTCAGTTCTGGGACATTGTGTTCCTGCCTGAAACATACAAGAAGATTTTAGAAAAAAAAAACAGGATGAGTGTTAAGGAGGGGGGGTTGCAAGGACTTACAAAACCAGAGCTGCAATTTCTTGCAAGAGAGACACAGACACACAGAGACTGAAGGAAAACTCAGATGGATCTTCTCTGTTTATTCTGCACACATTTATTTTTTATGTTACTGCTAGTACTAATAAAAACACTTTTTGTGAATTCTACAACTGCTCCTGTTTTTTTCCCTGCACTTCCTGAACTGTGCCTCGACGACACCAGGTAAAACACATATTGTCTCTCTACAGTTTTATAGCCAGGTAGGGCCTGAAACAGGGAGGTCAAATGATTTGCTGAGGGTTGTACAGCAAGCCAGTGGCTATAGTGGGATTTGAACCTGGGTCACATGTTTGAAATGGCTGTGCAACAGCCACTGACACACACAGCCTAGAGGCAGGACTTTAAATGTTGGCTGAGGTCACAAATGACAGAACGTTTTGGTCTATTATTGGTTTCCAGCAGGCAGACTGCATTACAAAACCACTCCATGGACTAAGGTATGGGTGGTGGTCATTCATTACTTAGAACAGGTGATTAACTGAATGGGTAAGCAAACTGGGACCACCGGGGGGAGGGGAGGTGTTTAACGTAGCTTATTCCGCAAACTCTGGAGAGTCTTATTCCACTTGTAAAAGAGTTTTAGTTTTGTTGAGAAAATTAAGCATTCATAATTCTGTTGAAGAGAATTACCCCATTATCCCACCACCACATGACCATGTTTGAACCACTCAGAATGCAGAATTGTGAAACGTGCGCTGGGACTAAGGCAAACTGTAACGTGACAGGCCTTCTCTGTGAAACCATATTTACAAGAAAAAGGAAGTACAGCACTCACTGGTGTGGGGGAGGGTGCTGTTCTGGGGCTGGCTACCACAACACTACAAACCACAACCAAAAGAGCAGCACTCCAGAGTTCAGGCTTGTCAGTGCCAGTACCAACCGCAATTGATTAGGAGTGACACTCTATTTCAGGTGCACAAACCATTTATTCCAAAGTTTCATCATCAAAAAACAGGTGCAGACATGAAAGGCACTACACTATGCAACTCAACCTGAGACCGTTACCAGGGGCCCCAAACCGAGTTTACCTTTTCCGAATTGGACTGGTGTTCAGCGAAACCAGTGGTCTTAATAGTGCACGCATTTTATACACACCATTCATTGTGTATCTTATAGTTATAGCCATATTATTTCTATGTTTCTAAAACATCCAGTCCTACGCAACTCCTCTCTAACTTCTTCAGTCTGACTGAGCTGATTAACGCTCAGGCAAGGAAAATAGTTACAGTGAGGTGTTGCCATACAGAGCTGGACATTTTAACCAAGTGAACAAATTTTATTGTCTTGTCCTTTTGCTGCTTGGAGGGGAGTTAGTGTTGGAAGCCCTAATGCCTCATTTAACTACTTTTGTGGTATTAAGTTGAACCCTAACTAGTACATTAATACAGTTGTATGCAAAGAATTACCCTTCTTTCTGCAATAGTGGAATAGTAGTCTTATTCAAGCAGGCCCCTGCAGGACCTCTTTCAAGCAGGTCCCTGCAGTGAACAGATGCAGATGCACAGGGATCTCTGGGCGCTGTGCCAAGGGAAGACTCCATCTGCCTACGGAAGAGCAGGGTCCTGTGGCCCTGCACTTCCCTTCAGCAGCAGATGTCAGAAATTCATGGGGCTGTCTGGTGGGCTACAGATGCACAGGGCAAACTGTCCATGTGTCAGCCAGTGCACAAGGCCCTCTGCCACCCAGGGGTGTAGATGTGCAGGGCCCTATGTCAAGATGAGAGTCCCCTTTACTTTATAGTACTTGGGTCCATGTGGGCAACCCTGCACTTTCCCTTCCCAGACTGGTGGGTGGTGTCACATGACAGTGCTATCCCCCAGTCTCAGTCTATTCACTTGCTCACTGAGCTCGCCCTGGAACTCAGCTCACCAGCACAGGATCACAAAGCACCACCCGCTGTGGTAAAGGCTGGCACTATATGCAGTGTTTCTTAAGAATAATTATTGACTTTTATTTTGACCATATATTTTCAAGATAGTCGTTTTGTGACTCCCCCATATTGTAAACATGACATGTGGCATTTATAGAATACTGGCCGAAATGTCATTTCACACAACAGGTGTGAAACTACATCTTACCCAGGATTTGAAATGTTTATGAGGTGGTGTGAAAAAATGGCTGTGTTGAAACTTTGGAGTAAAAATACTGAAAATTAGCAAAGTTATGAGTGAACATTGAAATATTCCAACGTTCACTCATAACTCAGTCATTCTGTTGTATTTTTACACCAAATTTTCAGCAGTCTTCTTATGACCCCACCTCATGAACCTGCTAGGTGAAGATTTTCAAATCCTGCTAAAACATGATTTTTGTGAAGTGACTGTAAAATCACCTTTTGGCACATAGCTGAAAAATTTCAGCTGCCTTCTTCATAAGGTGGGGTCCCAAAAAGGCCATGTTGAAATTTTGGTGGAAAAATATTGAAAATTAGCAAAGTTATGAGTGAACGTTGAGATATTTCAACATTCACTCATAACTTTGTAATTTTACTGTATTTGTTCACCAAAGTTTCAATATAGCCTTCTTATGACCCTACCTCAAGACAGGTGAACATTTTCAAATCCTACCCAAAACATGATTTTACATAGTGACTGCCAAATTGCTTTTCAGAACGTATTTGAAAAATTTCATCTGCCTTGTTCATGAGTTGGGGTCCCATAAAGACCATCTTGAAAGTTTGGCGAACAGATATTGAAAACTGACAAAGTTACAAGTAAAATGTAAAACCCCATTGAAATACATCAAATGGACTTACACTGTTTTTAATATTGCACTGGCCAGTTCCAGCAGCAAGATGTGTTTTCGATCGGAGAGTGGATCTAGGCTGTGGGACACTTTTAGATGAGTGAGGGTGTGTAGGGTTGTTTGGGGCAGTGAGTGTCGAGTGGGTGGTTGGGTGGGAGTGTCAGCTCAATGAGGGACCATTTTCTTATTTGCACATTGTAAAATATAGGAAAATACATTGGGGGAGTACATAACGAGAATTTAATGCACTCCCGAGGTGTGGGATGCTACATACTTCGCCCAAGGAGTTTATTAAAGCATCCCACACGGAGGGTGTACATTAAATTCAAATTTTGCATTCCCCCCTATGTTTTGTTTTATTTAATTGCTGGGTAGCATTTTCTCACCTTAAAAACATGACACAGCAATTATAGAAAACAGCATGGGCAGTAGATGGTGCTGCTGTTACGTGTTCAGTGTTGGAGCTGAAGTTTTTTTTCCCTGCCTCTCTGTCTTTCTTTCCTTTTTTTTGTCCTTGTTTGTTAGTATATGTGGCTGTGGAAGTGTTAGGCAGGGTAGTGGTAGTGCTAATGTCAGGCAGAGGTACAGTTTCAGCCGCATTTAACCTTCACTTTTTCTCTTATTGTTGTTAGTTTTTGTTAACTGGAAAAGGAGGACGAGACAGTTCTATTTTCAGCCTTGTCCCAGGGAAGGGGTATACAGATGGATGCCAACTGACATTGAACCAGATTAAACTTGTTTGACTTGATCATAAAACAGGACATGTGAAAGTGGCATAGAGAAAGTAATAGCCCTGAGCAACCAAACTGGGAGTCTAAACATCTTCCCTTTAGGTGAGAAAGCTACTTAAAATTTGGCGATTATGATCGGATTATGTCAAGCCCATGAGAAGCACTGTATATGTGTGGTCTGTGTGAGAGGCTGGTGTGCGGCTTCTTCAAAGGGAAACCTGGTGCATGTTTTATAATGGCAAATTATACAAGGTTTTCTTATGGGAGAATACACTCCTCAGTTATAAACACATTAAGACAATGAGGGACTGTTTTCTTTTTTTCAGGAAACTTTAATGAATCCGATGCTGGGGATTGGGCACCACATTGTCGGCTTTTACCATATGGTGACAGCGGGGGGTCGGCTCCCCAGTGTCACCACCTATGCATGGGCGGGGGGCAGACGAAGTGGAGGGGAAGGGGGTGGGCAAGTGGTACCAGGGGTAGGCACCCCCATTCCAGTTTTACAGAATTCTTAGATGTCACTACATAAATGTGCTGTCTGCTATCAGGAAAGAATGAGGGAGGGCTGGCTGAGCTGGGAGGGGAGGGAATTAAAAATAATAAAATAGAGATCAATAGACAGACAGATACTGTAGATAGACAGACAGATAGATGAGAGAGAGAGAGACAGAGATCGCCAGCTCGCTGCTCCCACTCCAGCTGGCAGCATGGCTCCAGCTGCAGCTGCACAGCTCAAAAAAAGTCCCACTGTTCTCATACAGAAAATGCAGGTGAATGGCTCCTTTCACTAAGCTTGGCACCCAGGATTTCTGAGTGCCTAGAAACCTTACTTCCAGGCATATTTAAAAAAAATAACACTAGCATCTAGCTAAACATATCTCATTTATCTAGGTGCAGGTGTTTTTTGAAAAAAAATTTTATGTAATTTCAAGGTTTTTTAGTGTAGCAAAAAAAAAAAAAAAAAAAAATAAGAAGGCAGGCATCACAAACCAAAAAAATATTTTTCAGTTCATGAGAACCCTTTTTTGGTTTGTGACACCTAAGTGATATGAACCGAAAATGCTCAGTTTGTAGCAGAGGGTTCATTCTACTGAGCATGCTCAGGAAAAACTTCACATCCTTATAACTCTAGAACTGTTTAATATTTTATCATAAAACCTTCAAAAGGCACACTACCTCAGCACAGACCACTGCTACCCTGAAAGTTTAGCAAAAATATTCTGCACTGTCTAGGCTGCACGTGAGAGAAAAAAAAAGTATATTAATTATAGGAAAAAAATGCACTTTTCCAAAAATCTATTTTCCATATCTCAGAAATCGTAGAAGATGCCATCATGAAGCTTTTCATGTTTTGAGACTCTGCCAGACAGACCATGCATGCAAAATTGTGGGCTATTCTGTGGAACATAATTCCCCAATCATATCTCCCAAGCAACAAAAGGAAAAGACATTAGGATTTGGGTCTTCAGAGTCTTAGCGAATGAGTAGTGGGGTCTTACTTGAGGTCATCAACCCTCATACCCAACCCGTTCCCTGAGCAGACAGTGTTAGAAGTGATGAGATATAACAGATTGTGTTGTCAACATGTGGTGAGACATACTTCTCTGCCTTTGAAGAGTGTATCGCTATGAGGCACTGGCTTGGAGCTGTACCTTGTGCTTCAGACAGATATGTGCTAGGGGGAGGGGTGAACATTATGGTTGACAACCCAAAGGAACACCCCACCACTGATTTTACAAGACTCCGGAGACCCCAAATCCTAATGTTTTTTTTTTTCGTTTTGCTGCTTGAGGGTTGGGGGGGAGTTAGGGTTGGAAACCCTAACAACAGATTTTCCTACTTTTGTGGCATTAAGTTGAACCCTAACTGGTGCATTAACAAAGTCTTTGCAAATTATATATACTATGGGGTGCAGACACACCCCTGTTAGGTTTGAGTAGCCTCTTTAATGTTAAACCCCATTTTTTGCACCTTAATAACTTTGGCATTGTTTGATGAAATAGTCTAACATTTGGCATGCACAGTCAGGCTGTCAGAGTCTCAAGACATGAAAAGTTTCATGATAGCATCTTGAACAGTTTTCAAGATATGTAGTGCCAAAAAATGGGTAAAAAAACATGTCTGGTTTCCGTATACTTAAGATTGGGTATTTTTTGCTCTCACCTACAGCCTAGACTGTGTAGAATTTTTTCATGAAATTTTCAGGATTGAAAGGGCCCATGCCATGGGTGTACTTTTGGAAGGTTTGGTGAATAAATACACCGTTTTAAAGTTATAATGATTTTTGAGTTAACATTCCAGTGTGACTGGTTAAAAAAACAATTGTGAAAGGTACAAAAACATATCGCGAGTAGTTATTTGCATGATTTACTTGTCATGGGGGGAAAAATAGTTGAGATGGCCACTATTTTCTTTTCACTGTTCGAACTTACAAACATTAAAAGTACAGTACAAACAAATTATGTTTTAAAAAAAACAAACATATGAACCTAGCTAAACAGCACCCATTTAGTTAGATTCTGGTGTTTGTTTGTTTTTAAAGTTGCCAGAAATACCTTTTCTGGGCAGCCAAAATCCAGGGTGCCCAGCTTAGCGAGTGGAGCTGTTCATCCTTATTCTCTGTATGAGAACAGCAGGACTTTCTTGACTTCTGCAGCCGCAGCTGGAACTTTAACTATGTTACATTTCCCTGGTGTTTAGTGGCACCCTCCACCCTCATGATTGCTGTCCCCATATTTACATTATCTTTCCCTGGTGTCTAGTGGTGCCCCTGACCCTCTAATCATCATCCCCTTATGTATCCCTCGTGTCTAGTTGCACTTCCCACCCTCCCCTAATGTTTCCTGTTTCACTGTTGTCTAGTGGTACCCCCCCACCCTCTGATTACAGTCCCCTTATACATCCCTGGTGTCTAGTGGTGCCTCCCACCCTCTGATCACCATCCCATTAAGTATTATCTTTCCCTGGTGTCTGGTGGCATCCTTACCCTCCAGTCACCATCCTTGTGATCCATTTCTCTTTCCCTGGTGTCTAGTGGCACCCCCCCACCCTCTGATAACTATACCCCTAATAGATTTCTCTTGCCCTGATGTGTAGTGGCACTCCCACCCTCCGATCGCTGTCTCCATAATAAGTTTCACTTTCCCTGGTGTCTAGTGGCACCCCCAACCCCCCAGTTGCTGTCCTATCTGAAATAAAGAAAAACGTCCCTCAATGTTTTTTTTTTTTTGGTAAACCACAAAAGAGCAATTGTATGCTGATCTGACCCCTCCACCCCTACCTCCCACTCAGCACCCACCACCCCACACCCCCAATACACTCCCACACACCCTCACTCACCTGAAGAGGTCACAGGGTGAAGATCCACTCTCTGATCGAAGACACGTCTTGTTGTTAGAACTGCTAACTACAATATGAGAAACTAAGGTAAGATATACCTACATAAAAGCGTAAACAGTATTCTTTGATGGAGCAAAAAGAATACTGGGTAGCAGTGTGAGTGGTGAATTTGCTATTAAAAATTAAGAAAAAACAGCAAATTTGTGGTGGGGAGAGCAGGACAACACGTAAATTTCAGAACCGTATGCTATAAAGAATAATGTATGCTTAAGTATCTACAAACAAGGCTGAGTTTCAGCTTGAGTTTCTGATGTCATCATGGACCTCTCGCGTTTTCCTTTTGAGGTCTACGATGTCAGTAGAAACCCATGCTATATATATATTTATCTACTGTTATTTAATGTATGAGTAGTAGTGTGTAACAAGCTTTTTTATACACCCATTGTATATGATACCTGAATAAATTACTTGACCGTCAGTCTCGTGATTTGTGTGGTTTCATACACCTCAGGTATGTAACAAAAGGAAAAACCCTTATTACACACTGCTTATACATTATCATCTATGTTACATGTGCTGTCTAGTATTTATCTAGGTTATTGTAGTATTATACAGTGCATGCATTACATTCTTGGTTATAATCACATCATGCATACCATCCATTATGCAAGGGATAACATGGTGGGGTGTGCTACGAGAGAATAATGTACACCTCAAGTGGTTGTAGGCACGAGGCTCTACAGAGTGATGCAGCCACACAAGAAGTGCATTATTCAGTTATGACCACACTTCCTGAAGTCTGGGATCGAAATTAACACACACAGCCTGTTCCCTGTGCAAGTGGGAACAGGCTGGTGCATGTAGATTTCTCCCCTACTTGCACTGGAATGCATGTAAATTTTAAAAGCAGTGCTGACTGTATTATACTGATACTGCCACATGGGGTGCACTCTGGTGTTGGGCCACCAGAGCTCGGGACAGATTGAGAGGTTGAGGAATAGTGTGAGTCTGGAGGCTGTGAGCATAGGCTGTCTAATCCCTCCTGCCCCATGCCTCTCAGCTGCAGCCAGTAACACAGCGAATGGGTAAGATGCCCAGTCTCATGCTCTGAGTGACAGCAGGAGGGGTGGGCTGATACATAGTGCACTACTGTGTCTGGGGGTAGGAGAGCATCAGTGGATTTTCTCCTAGAAGCTCGTGTTGAGATCAGCCCACTGCAGTTGTACAGAGCACAGGCATCAGAGCTGGTCAGTGATTGACAGCAGGAGTAGGATACGGGTCAGTGCGTCAGTGTAGCACAGCCCCGCCTATACAGAACTCTTGGGTGGAGGGGTATAGAAAGTAGTTGTGAATCTGCAATCACTGAGGATTCAAGAAGACCCTTAGTAGCCTTCCCCGAAGGCCTGCCTACAGCTTGCTCAGTGCGTAGTCAGTGAACCACGTGGTGTGTTTTTCTGTAACACATGAGGGTCACTGATCTGGCAAAATGCACTTGCAAGTATGGGTGACATAGGCAGTTGGCAGCTGACTTTGGAGGAGATAGACAGACATCTAAGAACAGAGAGTACTAACTAATCATGTTCCCAACCTACGGGACTAAAATTGAAACAGGCATCAATCCCATTTATTGGCTGGCTGTCCTGTTAACGCAGCAGTAGGGTCACTGCAGATGATGCTGGTGACTGGGGTTTGGGAATTGGCCTTGGTCGTTAGGGACTGGCTGGATGGAGAAAGATAGTAGATCACAGGGCATGCTATCTTCCTCCATGGATGGAAGGTTCTGTCCTCTACTGCCTTACTGCCACCTGGATGACCACAGGTGGTAGTGTGGCTGTAGGCATGCAGACATGTGCACAGCATGTACAGGCACACCATGAAGTGTGTGCATGTGATGTCCTCACTCAGAGAAAAAGGAGAATGGTCCCAGCACCCCCATAATAATGGGCCCAGGTATATCCGAGCCTCCACCTCCCCAGCATGGTACTGCCTGATGCAAGATGTTTGGGGTGCATCACCCCCCCACCCCTCCTGGGGAGTACAACCATGACTCCATAAAAGTAGGCAGCTGAGGCGGGGGGGGGGATTGGGTGGTGCTTGAAGGCCCTAAAGGTAAAGGATTGCTGGAGAGACCGGAGCAGAAACAGAATGTAAAAAAAAAATTATTTAAATTTTTTTTTATCATATTTTGACCAGTGCAGGTTACTAGACTCTAGTACCTATAACTTTTTTGCCACATGCACTGTGGTGCAAGCATAAAAAAAGTTAATTTCTACCCTGCCTGGAGTGTGTTATCCCACTTTTAAAATGGGCTTTTATTTGTTAAAAAATACATAGTTCAGGTGATGTGTGCAGTTGTCTGAAAATAATCAGTGGTCATGTGACATGTTTTAACCAAGGAGGTTACAGGATGTTTATGGCCTATTTTATAAATTATTACAGTGAAACCAGTGTGATGTATTACAAAAGCAGAATTCTGCCTTAAGGATTTATAAATAATCTGCTGCTCCTTAAACTGTTTATTACTGTGGTATGTTTTGCAGGGGGACCAGTTTGTGTTTTATGAAGACTGGGGTGAGGCCTTGGTGACTAAAAGCATCCCAGTCCTTTGTGTTCTGGACATTGAAAGCAGTAACATCTCAGTGCTGGAGGGCATTCCTGATGACATCTCCCTGGGGCAGGTCAGTTATGTGTCTTCAAGTGTCAAGGAAAAGCTGACATTTTGAATAAGAACTTTTGCTCAGTCTTTACAGAAGATGGGGGAAGAGACAGGTCACAAGAGAGAGAGATAAGAAAGAAGTGGAATGAGTGCTGTAAGGACTTGTAGCCCCGAAAGTGGATACGGATGGGATACAACCCAAGATATTGAGGGAGCTTAGGGAAGTGTTAGCTGCTCCACTGACAGCCTTGTTCAACAACTCTCTGGAAGCAGGAGTTCTGGAGGACTGGAGAAGGGCTGGCATGGTCCCTTTGCATTAGAGCGGCAGTAGGGAGGAATCCAGCAACTACAGGCCAGGCAGCTTAACTTCAGTGGTGGGGAAACTAATGGAAAGAGACTGACTGATTACCTAGAAGCTGATGGGCTGCAGGACCACAGGCAGCACAGGTTCACGGGGAAGGGGGGTGTCATGCCATATGTATCTATTAGATTTCTTTGACTAAGTGACCAGTAAAATAGACCAGGAGAGGCAGTGGACATAGCATAGCTAGACTTCAGCAAGACCTTCAACACTGTGCCACACAGAAGGCTGATAAGGAAGCTAACCAATTTGTGGGTGGGAGCCAGAATGGTAGTGTGGGTTTGCAAAGGGGTAACAGGTAGGAGGCAGAGGATAGTGGTAAATGGCACACACACTCTGAAGAAAAAGGGGAGGGGGTGATCAGCGGGGTTCCACAGGGTTCAGTGCTGGCATCAGTCCTCTTCGATATTTTCATGGAGAACATTGCAAGGAACTCGTTTAGAAAGTCTGTCTTTGGCAGACAACACTAAGATCTGCAATAGGGTAGACACCTACTGTAGAAAGGAGTGTAGACTATGTGCAGGGATCTTGGGAAACTAGAGGAGTGGTCAAAGTCATGCTAGATGGGGTTCAGTGCCAAAAAGTGCAAAATCATGTACCTAGGGCACAGGAATCATGGGGCTGAGTATATGATGGAGGTGTTGGCAGTCACTAGGCAGGAAAGAAATCTAGGGGTTATTATTTCAGAGGACCTCAAAATAGCAGCGCAGTGTGTCAAGGCAGGGAAACCAAGGTGGCTGAGGGGTTGCAGGGAAATCCCTATGAGAAAAGACTAAGGGATCTCAATATGTACTATATGGAGGGCAGGAGAACAAGGGTCATATGCTCAAGACCTTCAAGTACCTCACAGGGATGACCAGAGTACAGGGAGGAAGGAAACCACTTCCAAAAGAAGATGAGCTCCAGGACTAGGGGACATGTAATGAATTTGGGGGGGGGGGGTTCAGGAAGGTTGTGAGGAAATACTTCTTTACAGAAACTGTGGTAGAAGCATAGAACTGACTGCCACATGATGTTGTGCAGGCTAGAATGGTGGAAGGCTTCAGACATGTGTGGGATAGGCACATGGGTCTAGCAGTATGGAAGTAGGGAGGGTTCCTGGAGACCAGTTAGGGTCTGTGGAGCTACACTGGGTGGGGAACCCTTGGGCAGGCTGAGTGGGCCTAGCAGTCCTTTTCTCTTGACAACGTATAAGTTTCTATGCTTCTACCATGTATTTCTGGAGCAGAACAGTAATGGGTCCTAGTGTGAGGTGATGTATTTCTAATGCAGGACAGTAATGGGTTCCAGAGTGAGGTCTTGTATTTTTGTGGCAGGCCAGTAGTTGGTTCTAGAGTTAGAATATGTATTTCTGGGGCAGATTAATAATGGGTTCTAGAGTGTTGTAATGTATATAGGGGCAGGTCATTAATGAGCTCTAAAGTGAGGCAGTTTATTTCTAGGGCAGGTCAGTAATGGTTTCTAGAGTGAGATCATTTAATGCTGGGACAGGGCAGTAGTGGGTTATAGAGTGAGGGATGTATTTTAGGGTAGGTCAGTAACTGATTCTAGAGTAATGTGATGTATTTTGGGGGCAGGTCTATAATGGGTTCTAGAATGAGATCATTTATTTCTGGGGCAGGTGAGTAATGGGTTCTGAAATGTGGCAGTTTATTTCTGGGGCAGGTCAGTAATGGATGCTGGAGTGAGGTGACAGTGGCAGATCTTGGGGGGAAGGGCGGCTGTACCCCTCCATTGTAACTTGCTTGCTTGGTGCTGCCGCATTTCACTTTATTAAATAAGTCTGGTTTATTGACTAAGAAAATATATTCAAACTATAGAGTACATTTGTATTTTCTGTAAAAATGTAGTGAAAAACATAATAGAAGACAATGTAAAGGATTAAAAAATGCATGTCAAGTATGCATACCACCTCAGCATCCCTCATTGCAAAATCTTGGATCTACCACTGTGAGGTGATGCATGTACAAGGCAGGTCAGTAATAGCTTCACAAGTGCATGATCTGTTTCTGGGTCAGGGTAGTAATGATTGAGGTGCATTACTGGGGTAGGGCAATAATGGGTTCTCAAGTGAGGTGATGTATTTCTGGTTGCAGGTTTTATGAGAGGGTTGCATAGACCTTAGTGCTTTGTGAATATGGTGGTGGTGGTAGTGGGGTTCAGTTAGTGAACAAGGTGAGGTTGCCAGCAATGTGCTTTGTCTAGACCTGGCTGGCATGAGACTGGAAAGGCTAAGGTAGGTTCCAGGATAACTTAAAGGACCACAGATATTTTTCTGCCTGTAAAATGCTATGTTTCTGTGTATTTCTGGGGCAGGTCAATAATGGATTTTTAAACAAGGTGCTGCGTTTCTGATGGAAGGTCAGAAACAGGTTCTTGAATGAGGTGATATATTTCTGGGGAAGGTCAGTAAGGGGTTCTTGAGTTAGGTGATGTATTTCTGGGGCAGGTTAGTAATGGGTTCTTGGGAGAGACAATGTATTTCTTGGGCAGGTCAATAATGGTTTCTTGAGTGAGGTGATATATTTCTGAAGCAGGCCAGTAACATTTTCTTGAGGAAGTGATGTATTTCTATGGCAGGTCAGGAATGGGTTCTTGAGCTAAGTGGTGTATTATTTGGGCAGGTCAGTGCTAGTTTCAAGAGAGAGAGGGATTGTATTTCTAGGGCAGGTCAGTAATGGGTTCTAGAGTGAGATGTATTTCTTGGGCAGGTTGGCAGTATTCTCTAGAGTGAAGTGGTGTATTTCTGGGGCAGGTAAGTAATAGATTCTTGAGTGAAGCAATTTATTTCTGGGGCAGGTCCAAAATAGGTCCTAGAGTGGGAAAATATTTTCTGAGGCTGGTCCATAATGTTTTTTTTTTTTTTTGTGAGATGGATTTCTGGAGCTGGTCAGTAAGAGGCTTTAGTGTGAGAGGATACATTTCTACACCTGATCAGTAAGATTGTAAAGATTTGGAGATTACATGTTTCTGTGACTGGTCCATGTAATATTAGATTCTAGAGTGGCCAAGTGCATTTCTGAGACAGATCCACAGTAGGTTTTAGAGTTAAAATAATGTATTTCTGAAATGGGTGAGTAATAAATTCTAGACAGTATGTACCATTTTTCTGAGGTAAGTCTGTGAGTGGTTCCGAGTGAGATATATGTCCAAAGTGGTGGGTCAGTAACTGGTTCTAGAGCAAGATTATTTATTGTCAGAGTTGTACTTTTTTTTTTGTATTATTTGTTTATGCCCCCTTCTCTAGCCCAGTCACTCACTCCTTCGGGTGGCCAAGCCCCACTGCACCGCTCTTCCTGACTGCTGTCTACTGCCCCATATCATGCTGCCCCCAGGCTGACACAGCGTATCCATTTGCCAGGAGCCCCCCTCCTGTGGAGGATACTGGGAGGGGAGACTTCTCCAGTGCCCGTCAGCACCTTCCTTCAATCCTTGCCAGGGGCGGTGAGGGTGCAGCATAGGGCCATCCCAGGCTCTGTGGCAATGAGAGGGCACACTGCCATCATCCAGGTGGCTGAGAGGCCATTTTCCTTGTTCTGGTTTCCCCACCCCCTGGAACACACGCCACAGCATCCTGGCATGATTGTGCATGCGTCATGGGAACCCACGCCACAAAGCATGATGCCAAAACCATCAGCCAGGAACAGCCAAAGGGCAGTGTGTTCCTGGCTCTCCTCCCCTGGAGAAGAGTATCCAAAGGATGCTATGGAGCCCTCCCCACAATTGTATTTGATCTGGTCAGTTGCCCTTTTTAAGAGTGTTCTAGTGATACTTGTAGTGATGTTTTGTGCTTATACATAGCAATGACATATATTTATTGTAATATTTTGTTTACTATGAAGTATGTTAAATAATATTTAAATGGTTTACTGTATTGCTTTTTTAATTATCTGTGTATGTTATGTAGATGCCATTATGATGAGTTTCACTCAGTGGCTTTCCAGCAGCTCAGTAAACATAATCGGATGTATATTTTTTGGGGAACAGGAACAGATTACCTACAGGGTCCAGATCTTTGATCAGATGTGTTTCTTGAAAAGTTCTTGGAGGGTGTCACTAGCCATGGTACTAGTCTTCTATTGAAATTATACAGAGAACATATTCATAAACAAAAACAAAATCAGACAAATTTATGGAAGAAAATGTTAGCTGCAGTACAGCAAAAAAATGATAGAGCTTTTTGGAATTTGGTTGCTACTGGGATGAATAATTATAAAAAGAACTTTCAGGCTTCTATTACAGTATCAACATGGGTGAATTATTACAGTAATATCTTTTACAAGTCCACTGAATCATCCATTTATCATATGAGTCTGATTAATGACGAAAATATTTGAATTACAGCTGAAGAAACCCTACTTGCTATCAATAGCAGCAAGTCAAATAAATCACCAGGCCCTGATCAAATATCAATTGATTTATATAGAGCTGCTCCAACGTGGTGGGCAGTTACTCTTACAGACTTGTATAACATGTTCATAATGTATGGCTTCACCCCAGATTCTTGGAAGGGTAGCTATGTTGTTCCAATTTGCAAGAAAGGAGACAGAGGTGAGCCTGAAAATTATTGTCCAATAAGTTTAATAAATAACATGGCTATAATTTACTCTAAAATTGTGTTAAATTGGGTACAACTGTGGATTCAATGTAATAGGATAATATCTCCTCTACAGGCAGGTTTTAAAAAAAATAACGTGACAACTAAACATTTTTATACTTCTACATATTATCAAAAAGTATTGCAAAGTAAAAAGCAACCTTTGCTTACTGCTTTTATTGACTTTACGTCAGTTTTCGACTCGATTTACAGAGATTTATTATGGGTAATTATGGAGACATTTGGTGTAGACTCAAATCTAATAAACTTAATAAAAAGACTTTACAATGAAACTTGGATTAAGATAAGATATAATAATAATGGCGGTCTTTCGGACAAAATTTGTACTAATGTTGGTGTACGCCAAGGGTGTGTGCTGGCATTGACATTATTCAATCTCTATATAAATCATATTTTGACTGAATTAATCAATCCGTCACATCACATGCCTAAAGTTCTCGAACATTTAATACCGGTCTTGGCATACGCAGATGACCTTGCGCTTATTGCAATGTCAAGACTGGGTCTGTAAAGAAGTTTCTGTACATTACATGCACTCTGTACTGCATTGAAACTAACAAAACAAAAACAAAAGTTATGGTTATAGGTTCTAGAAAGAAGTATAGAAGTCTGTTTTTGGCTAAAAAAATGCTGGAATGTGCTAACCAATATGTTTATTTAGGGGGTTACAATTTCGAATACAATCTCCTGGAACAAGCACATCAGGACTGTAGCAGCAAAAATGAGGATTACATCTTCTGCCCTTCTTTGATTTAATAAAACTTACAGTGGTATGACAATAGAGCCAATGATTAGAGCTATAGATAGTACACTAATAAACCAAGGGCTATATGCTATTGAAAATTGGGGAGTTTCTAATTTACATATCTTAGAATCCTTTATCAATATAGTATACAAGAAAACTTTAGGATTACCTATTTCAGCAGCTAATGTATTGGTAAGGGCTCACCTTGGTCAAATTACGTTCATGGCCAAAAGTCATATGAGAATAATAAATGTTTGGATTGATGCGATTCATGAATCAATTGGCTCTATTATTGCATCGTGTATAAAAGAAAAAAAATATCATTTCTTGAGTTGACAAGTAATGGGTGGTTGTCATTTGTATATTCCTTACTTGAGAGATACGATCTCACTCGTCTACACTATTGGGCTGATCATGCAATAAAAATACATAAAAATTATGCTAAAGTTATTTCCGTAGTGGCTTCAAGAAAGGATAGGGAAATTGATCTTCAAAAAATCAAACAATTAAAAGTCTCACACTGGTTAATTAACAATATACAGGAGCACTCTCTTAAAGAGTATTTATTGCTGATAACCAATCCAACTCATAGGCAAATTCTGACTCTTTATAGGTTTGAGTTATTTCCCAGTAGTATATTAACTGCCAGATACGCTTGACAAAGTTCAACCTCTTCTAATTGCTTATGTTATCTAAATGAACCTGAGGATTTACATCATATACTCATAAGATGTCAATGGTATGAAGAGATATGGAAGAGATATTTATAATAATAATAATAATAAAATGTATTTATATGGTGCCTTATCTGTAACCAAGGTGCCTCACACTTTAAAACAGCAAGAACAGTTTAAAACAGAACACACATAAGTAAAATTAACATTAAAATAACAATGCACTAAAAGAAAACAGAAAAACTCAATTGCTGAATGCCTGTTGCCACAAATACATTTTTAAAGATTGCTGAATCCCTCGACAGTTGTGCAGTCCCGTAGCTGATGGGGTAGAGAATTCCAAAGGGTAGGGGCTGCATATATAAAAGCTCTTGCCCCAGACAATTTTAAACATACCCTTGGAATCTCTAGCAACCTCTCGTCAGTCAAGCGGAGTGATCGTCCAGGGCAATAGGGGACCAGGAGCTCTTTCAGGTAATCCGGGCCCAGTCTGTGTAGGGCTTTAAAAGTCAGCAAGCCAACTTTAAAGGTGATCCGCCACTGTACTGGCAGCCAGTGCAGATTGCGCAGCACCGGTGAAATATGACAAGATCGAGCAGATCCCATCAAAAGCTGGGCCACTGCATTCTGCATTAGCTGCAAGCGATGGATTTCTACCCCAGGAAGCCCTAGGTAAAGGGAGTTGCAGTAATCTAAGCATGAGAACACAAAGGCATGGACCAGTGTAGGAAGGTCGTCAGATGGAACCAGATGCCTAATCCTGGCGATATTCCTAAAATGATGAAAGGAAGATTTGACAACAGCCGACACCTGCAAATGCAGGGTCAGCCCCTCATCAAAAATTACCCCCTGGGTACGAACATACGAACATATGAAATTTGCCAGCAGATAAAGTCCTAGAGGTCTATTAAGTCTGCTCGAATGTGCAGCTAGCACCCCTTATTCTGCAGCTGCCCCTCCCTTCCACCCTTCCCCTTCATTGACCCTCCCCCTTGTCCTGTCCCATCCCCTTTTGAAGCAGTCCACTGTTCTACTGGATACCACTTCTGCAGGTAACGCATTCCACCCAGCCACCACCCTCTCTGTAAAAAAGTGTCTCCTCACCTCCCTCCTGAACCTTCCTCCCTCCAGTCTCATATCATGGCCCCTGGTGTCCCTCCCTTCCCTTACTTTGAGCAGCCCCTCTGTACCTGTCTTGTTTATTCCTTTCATGTACTTTAAGGTTTCAGTCATGTCCCCCCATCCCTCCTCTCCTCCAGTGAGTACATGTTCAACTCCCTCAGCCTTCTCTCGAATGATAAGTCCCCCAGCCCCTTGATCATCTTTGTCACCCTGCGCTGCACCCCCTCCAATAACTTAATGTCCCTCTTCAGATACGGGCGCCAGTACTGCACGCAGTACTCCAGGTGCGGTCTAACTAATGACCTATACAGTGGCAGAATCACCTCCTCCCTCCTTGAGGATATACCCCTTGCAATACAAACCAGCATTTTGTTGGTCTTTGTAGCTGCCTTCCTACATTGTGCCGAGTTGTTCATTGACCCTGTAATGAGCATCCCCAGATCCTTCTCCTCCTCTGTCTGGGCTAGCTGCACTCCCCACAGCTGGTAACTCCTCCTTGGGTTCTTCATCCCAAAATGCAGCACCTTGCACTTTTTGGCATTAAACCCCACTTGCCAGGTGTCTGACCAGGTTTCAAGCTTTGCCAGATCATCCTGCCATCCCCCTAGGTCATCCACCACCGCTCCTACCTTGGTATCATCAGCAAACAGACTGATCTTGCTCTTGATGTCCAATGATATGTCTGCATTGAATATCCCAAACAACACTGGTCCCAACACCGAGCTCTGTGGAACACCGCTAATCATTACCCTTGGGTGTGAGAGCTCCCCACCCACCACCACCCTCTGTTGCCTTCCCTGAAGCCAGTTCCCTACCCATCTCACCAGCTTTGCACCTGCCCCTGTGCCTACTAACTTACTTCCCAGCCTTCCATGCAGCACCGAGTCGAATGCCTTACTGAAGTCCAGATACAGGACATCCACTGCATGGCCCCCTGTTCAGTTGCCTAGTTACCCAGTCATAGAACTCCACCAGGTTGGTTTGGCAGGATCTGCCCCATATGAAGCCATGCTGTCTGCTATCCTGTAGTCCTTTGGCCTCTAGGAGGGCCACCAGCCTCTCCTTTAGGAGTTATTGTCCTCACTGTGGGCTCATCGGTAAACTGGGACCTCCACCTAAGCATTTAATCAGTTAATGAGGGCTGAAATGAAAATAATTGTATCCTTCCATGTAGGCAATAATACTCATGATAACTCAACTCTGTGTACTTGAAGGTTGTAAATACTGCATAAAGGTTATGATTCTCATGTAGGATCTCTGTGAACAATTGGAATGTATATATTGCATCTAACATGTTTGCTGTATGATTGTTTTGTATCCTTATTCTCACCTTGTAGCCTGTGTTTTACTGTACGTATGTATGTATGTATACTTGTACTTGACCACAGCAGGTCCACCTTGTAAATGAGCTTGCTCAGTGGTGATCGCCTGGATAAATAAAGATTTGATTGATTGATTTAGGATAGTCTCCATTAGCTTACCCATGATGGATGTGAGGCTCACTGGTCTGTAGTTTCCTGGTTCATCCTTGGGGCCACTCTTGTGGAGGGGCACCACATGAGCCATCCTCCAGTTCTGAGGTACACACCCCGAATAAAGTGAGGCATTAAATAGGTCTGCCAAAGGTCCTGCAAGGACCTCTGCCAGCTCCTTCAGTACCCTGGGGTGGATACCATCTGGGCCTGGCGCCTTATCCACCCTCAGTGCCTTCAAACCCTCCCGAACTCTGCCCTCCATGATTTCCCCATCTGTCACCCCCGTTTCTGCCATTTCTCCCCAGCAGGTGTCACCCCCTCTTCTTTAGTGAATACTGAGCAGAAGTACTCATTTAGTGCTTCTGCCTTATCGCACCTCTGCTTCCACCCAACCCCCTCCTTCCTAATCCTTACTATGTGGTCCTTACAGCTCCTTTTCTCCCTGATGTACCTAAAGAAGTCCTTCTCCCCCTTCTTAATGCCTTGTGCCAGCCTGAGTTCCGTAGATGCCTTTACTCCCCTTACTGCCCTTGTCACCTCCTTCGATTCCATCAAGTACTCCTCCCTGTCCTCCCCTCTCCCTGTTTCCTTGTACTTCCTAAAGGCAGCTCTTTTTCTCCTTACCTTTTCCATGACCTCCATGCTCAACCGGCTTGGTTTCTTAGCCCTAGCCTTCTTGCTGTGGGCCTTGCAGCAGGTTTTGGTTGCCTCCACTATCCACAGCTTTATGAGCTCCTACCTCTGGTTAGTGTCCATACTAGATTGAATTCTGGCCAGGTACCCTTTTACCACTTCCCCCATCCTCCCAAAGTCGGCCCTCCTAAAGTCCAGCACTCTTGTATCAGATTCCACTCCTTCCTAGCCCATATCCAATGTGAGCCATACTGAGTGGTGGTCACTCCCTGACAGTGGTTCCTCCACTTTAAGTTCTCTCACAAAGTCCCCATTTGCCAGCACAAGGTCAAGGGTATTCCCTAACCTGGTTGGTTCACTAACCATTTGCAGCAGGAAGCTGTCCTGGAAGGCATCCAGCAGTACCTGCTCCCTTCTGTTCCTGGTTGTTGGGGTACTCCAGTCCACTCCTGGCATGTTGAAGTCTCCCACAATCACCACACTACCCTTCTCGCAGGTCCTCCTGATCTGTCCTGCTAGTTCCCTGTCTTACTCCTCCATCTGAGATGGCGGCCTGTACACCACTCCCATTCTGAGAATCCTATTCTTGGAATCCTGGATTTGCATCCAAAGTGACTCCGTACTACCCTCCTCCCCTTCCTCCCTTACACACTTCAGTCCTTCCTTCACATGTAGTGCCATACCAACTCCTTTCCCAATCACTCTGTCCCTACGAAATAACCTGTACCCTGGTGCAGACAGGTCCAAGTCATTGTATTGGGTGGCCCATGTTTCTGTGATGGCTGCAATGTCCACCTCTCCCTCTGCCATGAGCACCTGTAACTCTGCAGTTTTCCTCCCAAGGCTCCTAGCATTAAGGGTAACCACCTTCCACCCTTTTTCCCCCTCTCCCATTCTGCCCTCCTTTACTAGCATCACCAATAGTACTTGCCATTTGTTCCTTGTCACTGTTACGCACCCGTTCAGAGGTCGGGAGTGAAACACGACCAAGAAAAATTCCAGAGGACGAAACAACCCCCAACTTCCCTGTCCGGTGACCCAGGTCCACAATTTAGCTAAATATTTCTTCTTATATATTATACCTTCACGTTATTTTCTTGACCTTTTATTAAATTCTGAAAATTTGCAAATTCTTACTGATTTAGCAGAATTTAGAAAAATTAGATTGAATATAATGATGGAGCCCAAACTGATCCATTAGAAGGATCTTTTTTCTCATTAAGAGATTTGAGACTGCGGTCTATTTCGGGGGTGTAGGTAACCAGATCCGAACCCATCTATTCCATTTACACTCCTTATTCCTTTCAGGACTTAGGAGTTTGTTAGGGTCTAAGTCTGCTGTGTTCTTCATGTCCAAGGTATTTAGGTTTGAACTCAGTATCGGGATGTATTTCCTGAAACACAGTGTCATATACTAATATTATTTCTCTTCTGTCAAGCCAACTTGATATTATCAGGATCAAAATTTGATGCACTTTATGACAATCCTAGTTAGAAATCATAAAACCTGTTGAGAAGGATTCATGGTACTGTGATATACAATGTATACTTGAAATTATGAATATGTGTGTATTTATTATTCTGTTACATCTTTGAATGTTAATGTACTAAAACATTTTCTTTTATTTTTGTACTGACATGGCACTTTTTTAACCTTGTGTTTGTAGGGACAACACGTGTCGAACAATAAACTTAAATTGAATTGAAATTGAATAGTCTTCTATCATGTGTCTTGCACCACCATCTAAAAAAAAATTCTCTTGATTTCCTGAAATAGATTTAATCTTTGTTTTGAAAGCAGACCTGTGTGATCATACAGAAATAATATTCCTTCCGTTTCTCACACAATTCACAAAGACATAAGAGCAGAATGCTTGACTGTTCCGTATGACATTTTTAGCTTTTTGCATATCCAACTTTATTTTGCTAAAGAAGACAAACTTACAAACATGTTTTTTTTTTGTTCCCAATGACATCAAAATGGCATTTTGCTAAAAAGAAATAGTTGTCTTCTAAACCACAGTTGTTAGACACCTCTAAACCATGCACTCCACTTTTGGCGGCTGCACAGTGGTCTTTCGGTTGTGACTTAGAAATACCCCCATTGGCCCTACAAATACTACAGCCACAAAGAAACAGTGATCGTCTGCAAAAAAAAAAAAAAATTGATCTTACCTCCCCTGCAAAATGCTATTTGCTGGCTAAAATCTGGCTTGTATTTTTATTTTTTTTTTTGTAAATTCTATTTATTCTCTCACGGGCGGCTGGGGAATGCTTACCAGATCTCGGCCAGTTTCGTGGATGCTCAGCGATTCTTTCTTTGGCCAGCCTCTGCCATGGCCGCGGAATGGGGAGGACTGTGGCTTACCCCCCCACGGAGGGCCCCCCAGTGGGGGACGGACATAGGGAGGAGACTGCATCACCCTTGAGCCCCCACCCCATCTTACACTGGGCTTCGTTTAGCCTGAAGGGCATCCATCTGTCAGTGGTGCCGTACTGCTTGTCATGAGGGTTTTCCGTCCTTGCTGGTTCCCCTAGGGTGCAGACATGCAATGATGTCCAGCGTGCAGTGAACGCACTTCTGTGCTCACCCACAAGATGTCCTCTGCCACCCAACTTCAATCCCTGGTGCCCCCTGAGTACTGCTCCCCTAGTCTCCACTGGGGTTGCTAATACAGTGAGCATGTACCTGACCCTCCCCAGGAGAGAAGAGCAGTCCTCCGGCCACTCAGTCCTCTCAACCCCTGCTGACTCACGATGACCTGAGTCCATTTCCAAACCCGGGTCACAAGCGTGGAGCAAAGTGTGGCATCCAACACCTCAACCCTTAGCGCCACCAGGTCAGCTCTGGCTTGTATTTCTAAAATGGGCAAGTAAGAAGTGGAAACTAAGTTAGAGATGACAGTGTACAATTGAGAGGTCAGTAAAAAAACACGTGAGCTTAGCTTGACAATCTTTGAAAATGGGGCCCTTAGTCTGGTGCTTAAGGCCATAGTGGGTTCAAGAATCTTAGGGCTGGATTTTGTATGGGTTATTTCTGTCAGCTGTGTCAGTGGCAGTTCATGCCTTATGAGAAAAATGGAACTTTAAAAATAGTTAGATGGCAGACTGCCCATCTTGTAATTTCCTGTTGGTGCCAGTTTCAGTTTTTTTCTTTTGCAGGACAGTAGTTATTCAAATAAATTTAACCAGCGAAAATCAACTATTCATTGTTCTTTCCTCTGGCAGTAGCATGCTGTAAGAAATTGTGGCAATCGTGGACCTGGAGTAGGCATATGCACACTTTTGGGATCATAGAAACATAGAAGGTGTTAGCAGATAAGGGCCTCTTGACCCACCTAGTCTGCAGTGGCAGAGGAATAGCCGGTGCAGTCAGTGCAGTTGTGCAGGGGTCTTTGCACTTAGAGGGCCCCTGCAGGCTCAAAAGTTCATATCAATTATGCAATCAATGTATTCGTTCATTTGCAGGTTTCTCCACTTACTCTTGCCTAAACCCTGAGAAGTCGTCTGACACGCCGGTGCTCACTGACCTCAGCGGGTGCCGAGTGGTGTACACCTACCTGACATGCACTGGGGACTTCCTCCAGCTGAGCTTCTTCCTGCTCACTCTGGAAGCCTAAGCTGTGGTGACCAGCAGAACCAGGAGGGCGTTCTCTGCCAGCAGACTAACTGTCAGGAGTGGGTAGTCAAGTGGCCTGCTCCCAGCTGGGAGGGTTACCAAACCCACACAGTGGTCCCTGGAAGTCACCTGGCACACCCAGTCCCTTATCACACTCTAAATGCACACCAGGTAGGGGGGTGTCCTCCTTCAGCTCCTGCAGGGTCACTGACCCCAGCTTGCTCCCCCACATACATGAACTGGTGGAATTTGAGCAGCTGATAGAACTGGTCGAAGAGGACCCTGAAGTGAACTGGCTTCATGTTCTGGTGTTTTTGCCCCTCTGCCCCAGCCTGCAGGAGAGGGTGGCAGTATCGGCCATGACTGAGTCCACGGTAAAACTGAAGAGGAAAAACATGTTCAAGTGGCAGGGGTCTGCAACCAGCTCCAGACTTCCTTGCCACCAGAGAAAATGCTTTTCCATCCCGGACTCAAAGGACAGACCGGGGAAGAAGAGCTAGATGGCGGCAATTTATCCTTACCCCATGCCTTGATGCCACTGCCGGAGTTTCTCTGGCTGTGAAGTGTGTGTAGGCAGTTTATCCTATCCAACAGCATGACCTTCTTGGACCGTGGCATCCCGGCTTTGTACTTTGGGGGTAACATGCTGAGGGTGGGGGAAGTGGAGGCAGAGCCCCATGACACTGCCACATCCCTGCCGTCTCCCGGGGGTTTCTCACTTCCTGTTCAGTCCAGCTTTGCCATGCCCCCTTGATCAGAGTGGATATCCCTCCTGATCAGCCGCCAAAGCATCCTTTACTGGCGAGGCATGCAAAAGGCTGCAGTGGGTGGTGGCCGCCCTTGGGGAAGCGAGCACGTAATTTTCCCCCCACTGTTGGTGATGGTAGCAGCTGTGAGCTGTCAAGGTAATCCCTCCAGATACTTTTCCTTGAGGGCTGATGGGTGGCTGCATTGCACAATATATTCATTAAAATTTAAAGGAGGGGGCCCACAATAAAAACATGCAACGGGACCCATCTTTCTGTTCCTCTACCACTGCTAGTCTCCACCAGTTACTCTAGCCATTCCTTATCTACTTTGTATTCTGTCACCTTGACTTATTTGACCCATTGTCCCCTCTTTTACTTCTAAGACTCCCCTGTGTCTATCCCATGCTTTTTTGAATCCCATAATTGTTTCCAACCCCATTACCTGTGCCGGAAGGCTGTTCCACTTGTTCACCACTCTTTCTGTGAAGACGTGTTTTTTTGCATTTCCTCCGAACCTCCTCCCTTCCAATTTCATAGCATGCCCCTTTGTTCTTGTGCATCTTTTCCCTGGAAAATGCTACCTTCCTGAACCTTGTTCTTCCCTGTAATGGATTTGTATTTTTCTAGCATATCTCCCCTCCTCCTCCTCCTCCTATCCTCCAGTGATTACATGTTCAATTCCTTAAGCCTTTCCTCGTAGGTTTTCTGATGCATGCCCTGCACCATTTTGGTTGTCCTCATCTGAATCATCTCCACCCTAGCTATGTCTTTTTGAAGATAAGGCCTCCAGAACTGGACAGAGTACTCATGGTGTGGGCTCCCCAGGGACCTAAACAAGGCCATTATCACTTCCTTCCTTATACTTGTGATGCCCATGCCTATGCAGCCCATCATCCTGCTAGCCTTCCCCACTGCCTTATCACATGACCTTTAGATCATCTGTAATAATCACCCCTAGGTCCCTTTCCTGCTCCGTGACTGTCAGTCTCCCCCCCTCCAATTTATATGTCACCCTCGGGTTTTTGTGCCTGAAATGCATCATCTTGCATTTTTTTGTCTTGAAACCCAGTTGCCAATTCCTTGACCATTCTTCTAATTTTTCTAGATTGCCCCTCATTCTGTCAACCCCCCCTCCCCCAGTGTGTCCACTCTGTTAAAGAGCTTTGTGCCATCTGTGAAGAGGCATACCTTTCCTTCCAGTCCTACAGTAATATCACTAATAAAGACATTGAAGAGGACAAGGCCCAGTACTGATCCATGTGGCACCTCACTGGTCACTTTGCCCTCCCCTGAGTGGGTTCCATTCATCACCACCCTCTGAGTCTTGCCACCCAACCAACCCTCTGCCCATTTAACAACCTTAGTACCCACTCCTAGACTCCTCAGTTTATTTATCAGTCTTCTGTGTGGAACGGTATCAAAGGCTTTGCTGAAATACAGGTAGGCCATGTCCACCACCCGTCCCTGATCCACTTCCCTGGTTACCCAATCAAAGAACTTGATCAAGTTTGTCTGACATGACCTGCCTCCTGTGAAACCATGTTGCCTTGAGTCCTGAAGACTATTGGCAACAAGGTATTCCACCATCCTTTCCTTTAACAGTGATTCCATTACCTTACTAACCACAGATGTCAAGCTAACAGGCCTGTAGTTTCCTGCCTCCTCCCTATTACCACTTTTGTATAGAGGGACCACATCTGCCCTCCTCCAGTCCCCTGGTTCCTCCCCTGTAGCCAGTGACAGGTTGAACAGAGATGTCTGAGGTGCTGCCAACTCCTTTCCGAGTTCCCCCGGTATCCTGGGGTGCACCTCATCTGGCCCTATTGCCTTGTCCACCTTCAGTGTCTTTAGTTCCCTCTATCCACTGTAAATGGGCTGGTGTCCACTTCTTGGCACCTAATGCTATTGTCCTCTATTCTTGGCCCATCACCTGCCTTTTCCTCTGTAAACGCTGAACAGAAGTATTTGTTTAATATGTTTGCCTTTCGGTGGTCCTCCTCTACAATATCCCCTTCTTCATCCTTTAGCCTCACTATCCCTCCATTTGTCTTCCTCTTTTCATCTATATACCTAAAAATGTTTTATCCCTCATTCTCACTGACATGGCGATCATTTCCTCTGTTTGCATCGTTGCGCTCCTAACTGCCTTCCCTGCCTCCCATTGCTTCTCCTAGTAACTCTCCCTGTCCTCTTCCCTCTGTGTCATTTTGAATCTTCTAAATTCCATTTTTTCACCCTTACTTTCCCTGCTACCTCCTTAAAGAACCATAGAGGCCTCTTCTTCCTTTTACCCTTGCTTACTGGCCTGACATAGAGATTCATAGCCTTTTCAATGACCCCTTTTATTTTTGCCCAGTGCTCCGCTACTCCCCCATTTTCCCCAACCATGCTAGGCTGTCCCTCAGGCATTCTCCCATTTTTTTGAAGTCAGCCCTCCTGAAGTCCAGGATTCTCGTCTTCATGTAATTTGATTCCGATCCAGTTTTAATATCAAACCACACTGCATGGTGACCACTGTTCACCAGGTGGTTCCCCACTGTGACCTTTGTGACACTTTCTCCATTTGTCAGCACCAGGTCCAGTATTGCCTCTTCTCGAGTTAGTTCTGTAACCAGTTGCCTAAGGAATGCCCCCTGTAGGGAGTCCAGGATATTCCTACTCGTTGTTGATGCTGTAGCGGGGAGACACTAATCTACATCTGGTAGATTGAAGTTCCCTACTAGGAATACTTCTCCCCTGCCTGCAAGCCATTCTTTGGATTGCTAGCAACATCTCCATAACCTTATCCCCTTGAGCTGGAGGCCTGTAGACCACTTCTGTGTGGACAGCTGCCTCATTCCTTCTCTCCAGAGTGACCCACAGTACCTCCTCCCCTCCCTGCTCCTCCTGTATTTCCATGGCTTTTATGTTGTCCCTTACATAAAGAGCCACTCCTCCCCCTTTTCTGCCTACCCTGTTCCTCCTGAATAGAGCATAACCTGGAATGGCCGTCTTCCAGTCCTGGTTTTCACTGCACCAGGTTTCCGTGATAGTGACTATGTCTGGGTCTGCCACCGCCATGGTGGCCTCCAGGTCAACAATCTTGTTGCACAGACTTCGAGCATTTGCACACACGGCTCTCCAGGTTGTGCTGTCACTCCCCCTCCCTTTTTCCTTTTGGCCACCTCTAGCCTGCCCCTTATACTTTTTCAGTTCCAATTGATTATTCTACCCTCTGACTACCTGTTTTGTTTTTTTTGCTTTCTTTATTCGTTTCACATCTTTAACATTTTCGCTGTTGGCCTCATTAACTGGGGGGGGTGGCAGTTTTTGTCTCCCTGCCTCCTGCCACCTCCCCCTTGGCTAGTTTAAATGCTTGCCAATGTAGCATTTAAACTGTTCACTGAGGACCACAGTCCTCTCCCTGGATGGATGGATGCAGGCCGTCCCCTTTGTACAGGCCCTCATCCCCCAAGGTGGGTCCCCAGTCCCCAATGAAGCCAAATCCCTCCTCTCTGCACCAGTTCCTCAGCTATGTATTGAATTCCCTGGTGCAGAAATCCCTAGCCTCCCTCTTTCCATGGACAGGCAGCACCTCCGAGAAGGTCACAGAGCCCACTACCTGCCCAAGGCCCCTCCCCAGTTTCCTAAACAATTCCTGCACCCTTCCTAACCCTGCCTCATCTCTAACCAGGTCATTTGTCCCCAAATGGACAATGACATCCAGCTCCCCCTTCTTAGCTACTGCCGTGGTGATCCTCTGGATCCTCCCTCCATCCATTCAAGCTATGCCTACAGGTAGGCACTTCACCTCCCTTTTCACCTTTCCTCCCATTCCCAAATCTACTCCCCTAACTACAGAATCCCCCACCAGGAGTTGCTTCCTCCTCCTCTGGGGTCCCCTGCCACCCTGCATTATGGAGGACCCGTTCATTCCCCTTAGTCACAACTGTTGGTGTCACTGTGGGACCTTCCCACTCTCCCAGTACAGTGTAGGAGTTCTTCAGTTGTATCAGATGGGGGATTCACTTTTGTTTCACTGTCCTCCCCTTCCCCGAGCCCACCTTAGTCCAACCACCCCTCCTGCTAGGCAACCTTGGAGGTAGTGAAGGCAGACATGGTGGCCTCTGGGTGGGGAGGAGGTTCCCTGAATCCTAGCCAACATGGCCCGGAGACTAGTAATCTCTTCCCTCAGCCCAGAGAGGTGTCTGCAGATGGGGCAGCACTGCAGTATGCAGAAGGGTCTCCTGAGCACTGCTGCCCCACAGCCACTGCATTGCACCACTCATAGCATCTTCACCCTTGCCTATTCTAGCTGTGTCCTATTACAAAAAGAAATCTTTTTTTTTTTTACTACCCCTTATCTTCGTCTCTCCTCCTGTTTTGTTTTGCTTTAGTCTACTTTACCCTACAGCACGGAAAAGATATAACGATAAGTACATAAACTCAGCCCCTCCCAAAAACACACAACACCTTGGTGGCGCACAGTAATGAAGTTCCTACACCAAACCACAAAATCCTGAATGTGCCCACTAAGTAAGGCCCCAGCACAAAATCACAAAACCCCCAGCACCAAGTAAGCCCCCAGCAGAAACTCACAAAACCCTCAGTGCCCCAAATCAGAAAGCCATCAGCACCAGTTCACAAACCCCTCAATGTACACTGGAAGTAAGCCCCAGCACAAATTCACATTACCATCAGTGCACCCAGTATATAAGCCCCCAACTCAAAATCACACTTATCTGGTTGATCCCGGCCCCTCGATCGCTTCCTGTTTTGTATTCTTATCTCCTTCTGTACTTCCACTGTGACTCCCAGATGTGTTCTCCTGCTTTCTCAATCAGTTAACTTAATCATGCTTAAGTCTAGAGGCCTGATCTTCAGTCACAATCAGGGACAGTGTAGAATTGGTCTTTCTGTGCCTGCTCTGTTGTGCTAGCTTCTGATATTGCAACAATACACCACACTGCAAATTATTCTGACATCCCCAGTGAGCATTTGTAGATACAGCTCTTTGTAGCATTGTGACACATGTAGTACCACATCAGTTGTATCAGGGCCCCCTTCCTTCATTGTTGTCTAAGCAGTCCCTGGTGTCTAGTGGCATTGCCTCCCCCAAAGCAATCCTATGCCCCCTTGGCTGTACATGTCCCCCCTCTCCATTTCCACTCCTTGACCCCATACAATGACCAGCAGTGGCACTCCCCATTAGCCCCCTTCCCCAGACTCACAAAATTATTAGCTCTCCTCCCAAGTGAACTCCACAAGGGCAAAGCAACCTATGACCTAGGGTGCAAAAGGAGCAATGCAATATAAATGACCCTGCAGCCTATTTACATTTTGGTTGAGTGCTCTGCAAAAATCACCCAACGTGATAAGTTAGTGCTTGCTGCAGATGTCAAACTCTCCATTTGAAATTGGTGTATTTGTCAATACAAAAAAGTTGTATTGTAGTTGAACCTGATGTATTCCAAGGTATAAAAACATGATTGCTCAGTGTGACTTCCTGGTGAAACACTTCAATAAATAAATAAAACAAAAGCATTCGGGCATACACGGAAAATACAAGGGAAAATAGCACAGCTAGGAATTTGAAACTGATTGGTGCAGGGGATTATGTAGTTTGCCCACTGTGTTATCCATTTCTAGAGTAAAGTCCAGTGTTACAATCGTGCTACCAATTCTACTTCTCACTTCAGTGTTAAATTCTTGCTTCTAGCCTTCCTCTGGATTATGGAACATTCTGTTCTATATAGTGTGCAGTAAGAGTTTCTTTCAGTACCTGATTTAGGATTAAAATGCACTCCCCCAATTTTTCACCCAGAAGCAATCAGTAGTTCCGAGTAATAGATGCAACAGATGCATCTCTGACTTCCTTTTCAGACGGTTTTCTTACCTGTTGCCATTTTTTGTGCATTATTTTATCTTTGTTTATGTATTCTTAAATTGTACGTTTTTCTCTTAAATGCTCATTGTTCAAATAATTATATACATCTTGTCAGAAATAGGGCTGTTTTCAATTCAGGGTGGTTTTCCTGGTTAAAAAAAAATGTTGAATAATACTGCAGGGAAGGCTCATCGACTTCATGGCTTGTTCATCTTTTTATTGTCTTTGGTATTACAGGCGTTCTGGGCTCCGGCTGACACCGGGGTTGTCTTTGTTGGATGGTGGCACGAGCCCTTTCGACTGGGGCGGAAATACTGCTCTAACAGACGGTAAGTGTTGCCTTTTACCTCAAAGGAAAACATTAGAAATGTGCAGTTTCCTGCTCTTTTTTTTCTGGTGTTCTTTAGCGATCTGATCTATTGATCTAATCCACAAGGCAGCCTCAGATTTGAGGGCTCCCTTGAAAGTAATGATTATAGGGATATTACAATGTCAAGTTTTGAATATCACTATATTTATTATATTTATATCACGAAGGAAGATAGCCGCCCCCAAAACAAAATCTGGCCTTTTGTATCAGCTGTGATCCCTACACAGCCAAATTTGGTCTCAGTCTATATATATATAGGTGAGAAATATACAAATATTAATTTACATTTTTATTACAGTCCTTTGTAGCTTTTGTTATACTTTCATGCTATGATTTTGTTTCTGAATTATAGACCCAGTACACAAACCTCAGTTACATTATAAATTGTTGTTGCCACAATATGTGGCTTTTAGCCTTCTATGCAGCTTAGCACTTTTTCAATAAATGATGAATTATATTACTCCTTGGTTTGGGTGCTTGTTCTATTTTCAATACATTATAAAATGCGTAAAGCAAATCTTGATCAGTGATTGACTCAGAGCCATGCATGGTGAGAGTCAGGCAGTTGCCGGCGTTTAAAAATAAGTTATGTCCACCTTGGCACACCACCTGTTGAAAATCCCACTGCCATACAACTTAGAATGTTCATTTTCAAGCAGGTAACCATTTGGCCCAGTGTAGAACTTGTAGGCCATAAATACATAAATTGTAAAAAAAATGTCAAAAACTGTGTGAGGTTGTAGGTTATGTTGTAAGTCCCCCAAGAATTGTACCTCTTTGCTGAAAACAACCACAATCGATACTCAGGAACAGGAGTAGCATTTTCTTCAGAAGCGCTACTGCAGTTGGAAGCATGCTGTCATCACAGTACTACCACAATCCCAGTCAAAATCTCAGGCTCAGGCCTATTGCAGACTGTGGGTTGTAAAGTGAGGCTATGGGTGAATATTCTTATAAGGTAGGCATTTAAGGTGATATACGCCATAACAGTGTATTAAACAAATCATTAAAGTATAGATTTAAAACTAATATATATATATATATATATATACACACACGTGTGTGTATATATATATATATATATATATATATATATATATATAAAAGCTTCATAATAATCCACATAAATCACAAGTCACAAATCACAGTGTTCCCATGTATAAGGATATTCACCTGTAGCCTCCAATTGCACCTTGAAAAAGAGCACGGGTTATGCTCGGAAACGTTTAGTGCTACGGATGTGCTGCTACTAGTATGTAGCATTTCAATAAAATATTCAAATCAGATGGCCTAGCATAGTGTTTTTTTACTGCCTGGTGAGAACCTTGTGATGGTCTTTCAATTTCTCTGTACTAAGTATACGACCCAGGCTTGGTTTTACTATCTGATTGCCACCTTGACGTTTTGAAGCTGTTACCTACTTTATGGTTTGGCATGGATGGACACCAAGGGGAATCCTGTTAACACAGCAAGATTGGTATTTACACCAACAATGAACAGCAACACTCCAATTGTAAGTTATCCACATATAAGCACCAAAAGCTATGCAGACATGCTATTTTTTAAAGAAGGGGACATTAATCCTGTGTTAGCAAGAACTGAACCACAGAATAAAACATATGGGCATGAAGGAAATGACACCATAGCAACACCAGTAATTGATATTGTCTGCATTTCTACAGCTGGAAAGAGTTGCTCTTAAAGCATGCAGGCTATATTGGCAGAATGTCACATTGACTGCCTATTTAACTGTGAATTGAGTTCTGAGGGAGTTGTGTTGTACTAAACAGCCAACATTTGGAACAGAGAGAAATGTTTTTTTAAAAGGATGGCAACCATATTTGCTAGATTCAGCTGCAGGACTTATTAAATATATATTAAAAGATGCTGAGGAAGTGGAAAAGGAGGTCAGAGGACAATTAATTGAGCAAGAAAGACTAGTGACACAATTTTTCACTCATGTTGAATACAGCAAGTATAAGAACCAATTAGAGGAAACAGTTCAACGAACAGATGCACGTATCAAAATAGTCAAAGAATGAAAATTCGAATGTGACAGAAATGACAATTTCGAAGGTCGAATATTTGACTGGTCCAAAAAGAACATAAAACCAAGATCATTTCTTAAAAAGACCTCCACACCTATCAGAAAAGTGTTTACTAGCGGCTCAGACAATGAGAGATCATCAATTAATATTACAGAGGAGGTAGTTCCTTTAGATCGCAGCCAAGAGGAGGAAATTCCTCCGAATCAGCAAGCAGCACCCCATTTAACGAAAATGGGCCATGAGGAGGAATTACAGCAGTTTCAGGTAGCACAGGGAGTGCTGTGGGGTAGCCCGAGGGTCAGCAGGTTCATGGAACCAAGACACGGAGGGGCACCAGGGGCAAGAACAGGAAATCCACACCCAGAAGAAGGACAGCTGAGGAACCCACAGGGATCCAGAGCCAGCAGAGGGACATATTACAACAGGAGACCTCGGAGGGGCAGGAGATAACAAAGCACCTGGTAATTAACATTTCCAATTACAATCTCACTGATACTCAGCTGCATGTCTTAGAAAAAGGACTCTCCTTTGTTCCTACAAACAAGGCTGGGGAGTTTGATTTAATAGTTGACCTCCACAAATTAATTCACAATTTGAACTCAAAAGTATTCTACGCAGAACACAATTTGAATGAACTGATACAATCCTCTGTAAATTTTAGTGATGATGATGATCAGTCTTCCACCACTGAAATCAATCTATATATGAGCCCTCTCAAGAAAAAAATCATCCTTCATGCCACCATATAATTCTTCAGTGTGTGTGTATTTGGGGAACTGTGCATGCAAGATATTGAGAACTTAACGAAGGACCCCTTCCCCCACTTCAGTAATTGTACAATACATGAAAGGCAAGCCATTAACAATCTGGCTATCAACAAAGATATAGTTGTTAAAGGTGCAGATAAGGGAGGGGCAATTATGATCATGGATGCCATTAAATACAAAGAGAAATGATGAGACAACTAAACAACATAGACTTTTACTTGCCTCTCATGTGTAATCCTGCTATGAAGTTTAAGTCTGAAACTGATGTTTATTTGTAGGAAGTGTGCACAAATGCACATATTACCAAACAGATGTATGCTTTTCTGACTGTCCCACACCCCATTAGGCAGGTTTTATATGGGCTTCCAAAAGTACATAAAAATCTGTAGGATCCACTGGTCTGCCCTATTGTTTCAAGTATCAGCTCTTTAACGGAAACTTTAGCCCAATTATGTGGAAAAACAAACTAAATATTTAGCCGCTACAGCATCTAGTTATAATAGAGATGCAATACATATTTTACAAACTTTGGAGGACTTGTATATAAAGCCTGAATGGTGACTAGTGACACTTGATGTCACTGCTCTTTATACAAATATCCCACACCAGGATGGCTTAGAGGCACTTGGGGAGACTGTTGTGAACATATTGAATATAGTACAACACATATTGAATTTATTTATTTATTTAAAATATTGGTAACTGGGAAAGGCACACTGGGCCAAGGCTTGTTTCCAGGTGCGACCCCGGGGAAAAAAGGAGAAAATACAGACAGAGGGTACAAAAATCAAAATAAAGAAACAGAACACAGTTGATACAGTCAAAGCAAACTTAATAAGTCAAAATGCAAAAATTTACAAATCAGTGAGTACAAAAGTGAGGTAGAGAAATAACCGTACATAGGTTAACGACGCACTATAGCGCAGTGGGTTAAGGCTCTGAGCTGCAGATCTGGCGACCTCAGTTTGAATCCCACAGCTGCCTAGATGCATGCTGTGTGATCCTGAGCAAGTGACAACTTCCTTGTGTTCCCAGGTCACATCTGGAAACAAACTTCAGCTTAGTGTGCTACTCCTGATTAAACAATGTTCCCTTTCCATATGGGGTCCATTATCTGTGAGTTTAAAAATTTGGAGGGGGAGCAGGAGGCAGGGGGTGGGGTGGAGAGGATAGCAGAGGGTAGCAGTAGTAGTAAAATATTTTATTCATATGAATTGGGATTGACTCGATTAAGTTACATTCATTTACAACGAGATCCACAGCATTTTTTAAACAAAAGTGTTCCAAACACATTCTTGAGTCACTTAATATAATAAAAAGTCATAAAGTAATGAAGGGGAGGAGGGCTTATGTAAGGGAGGCGGGGGGGTGGAGGAGGTGAAAGGAGGGCATGAGGTGAAGGCAAAAAGAAGACGGTTTAGAGGAGAGCTGGTTTTGGGGGGAAGGGAGGCAATAGGAGATGGCAGGTCGAAAGGCAGCAAAACGAGGAGAGAATTCCACCAGGAGAGGTGAGAAATGCAGGGGAGAGAATATCACAAGGGAACCCGGGTAGACAAGTGCAGGAGGGCTGAGCAGAGAGCTTTAGTAGTCGTTATGGTTGGGAAAGGAGGAGGGAGCCAATTCCAGAGTGAGGAGAGTTAGTATGAGAAAGCTGCTAGTCCAGCACATGAATGCACTTGAGGAATGAAGAAGGTACGAGAGTCTCTGGAGTGAAGTGCATAGTCAGATGCACCGGTAAGGGAGAGGAGAGGAGGGAGAAGGGAGGATAGATAAGTAGGGAGCAAGTCAAACCAGAATTTAGCAACGAGGGACACACTGTGCAGCTGGTGATGAAGAGGAAGCACGGAGAGTGAGGAGTATAAGGACCAATGGTGAGTTAGAGGAGGCAGGTTTGTTGCAAAGCAACAGAAAGTGTTGCACAGGGTGTCCAGCTTGGCAAGCGAGGAAAGGGAGCAATCCATAAACCACGTCAGCATAGTCAAAGATAGGAAGGATTAGTTTGATGATGAGTTCTCGATTTATTGGGAGAATAAGGCAGTCTTTGTTACGGTATAAGGCCCCAAGTTTGGGGTGGAGCTTGGAGTGTAGAGCATTAATGTGATGGTTGAAGTCCAGCTTGCTGCCTAACCAGACACCCAAGTATTTGAAGGCTGAAACTATTACAAGTTGGGTGCTATCAAGGGTATGGTAAGTGGGGGGAGGCTGGAGTTTAGCTAGATTCTATGTGGAGCCAAAGGTCATAGAGACGGCCTTTTTTGTGTTCACAGTGAGTTGGTTCCATGTCAGTACAGCGACTGAATAATGGTGACTGTCAAAAACAGCGACCTCATAACAGCGCATACAATAAAGGTTACCACAGTATTTGGTGACTGTAAATTACAGCGAACATCTTCACATTACCACCATGCCACAGGCATTGGAAGAGGTGCACTACACCTGCTAATGAAAAGTATAAGCATTCATGGACACCATACTCTGCTACCACCAAACTGACCCACTCATTCACATCTCTTTACCTATATCTCCTTGGAGCACATCCTGCACCGGATTCCAACTTCTCGACAGGGACCTCTGTCATTCCTTGCTTCTCCCGGAGATGCATCATCAACCCTGTATTAATGTGGGGGGCTCCGCCCCCACACATTCCTCGGGGGGCTGTGCCCCCCAACGCCCCCTATTTCTAATTAACCACCTCTGAGGTGCTCATTGATCATGACAGTCACCATTCCTGTGACTTCACCATAATTTCATGGTCTTCATTACTGTGTTCACTATTTTGCCATCGCCTTTGAGTGCCATTATTTCTTGGCTGTTATTACTTGCTACCTAGTGGATTGATTTGATTTAAACCAGTGTAGAACATTTAGGAAGTCTTACTGGAGTGGGGCTTCAATTGCACTACATGAGGGACCTGAAAGGTAGAGTACTATATCATCAGCATACATGTGTATTTGTGAGGAGACACAGACTGAGGGAAGATCATTTATAAAAATGGAGAATGGAATTGGCCCCAAAATAGAGCCTTGGGGGGACTCTGCCCTAGATTGGTAGGGCAGTGGACATCAAGCCGGCAAATTGCACAGATTGTTGGTGACCAGAGAGGTAAGAGTGGAACCATCACACAGAGGAGGTTGAGAGGCCAGCAGAATCCAACTTATTGAGGAGGAGGAGGGGGTGGGACACCAAATCAAATGCTTTGGCCATGTCAGTGAAAATGGCTGCAGTGAGGTGATCGTTATCCATAGCTGTAAGAATGGAGACTGTCACATGGAGGAGGGAGGAGATGGTAAAGTGATTCTTTATGAATCCTGACTGGAAGGGTGTGAGGAAGGAGGAGCTGTCAAGAAAGGTGGTGAGCCTAAAGAGCACAAGGGCTTCTTGTAGTTTCACTAGGGCAGGAAGTAAGGAAATTGGTCTGTGGTTCCCAGGGGAGGAGGGGTCGCTGCCTTTGTGGAGAGGCAGGACTTTAGCCATTTTCCAAGCTTGGGGGACCACAGAGAGATAGAGAGAGAAAGAGAGATTCAGTAGGTGTGTAAGTGGAAGGGCTATGGCTGGGGCACATAGTTTGAGGAGCTTGGGACTCAACCTGTCAGGACTATGCCTTGCAGGGTTGAGGGAGGAGAGTGCATTGAGGACTTCCTGGGGGGTAACCGGTGGGGAAGGTGAACTCATCAACTGGGAAGGGTAGGGCAGTGGGGGGAGGGACTGGGCAGGGCTGGCTAGGGAGGGTACAGGCGGTGAAATAGCTGTTGAAAGGAGAGGCTATGGCAAGAGGGTTGGAAACTAGTGTGCCATCAATTAGGAGGGAGGTTGGGGAGGACTGGGCAGGTGGGTCAAGTAGGAAGCACAAGACTTTCCAGAAGTTGGCTGGAGAACATAGATTTGATTGGAGCTGAGACTGATAGTAATGGGCCTCAGCAATATGGGTTGATTCAGTACAGGAATTGCGTAGTCATTTAGCACTATAAGGCAGCGGTATCATTGATAGACCTATAATTTACCCATGCCTGGTCGTGGGCTTTGAACATATCAACCAGGTTAGGGGTGATCCAAGGATGGTGGTTCCATTTGACTCATAGCTTTCTGAGTGGGGCATGCACATCCCAGACCCTGTTAAGGATTTTAGTGAAGAGTGAGAGGACCATATTGATGTCATGAACAGCATAGATGGGGACCAGTCAGAGGAGGTGAGGTCCTAAAGAAGGGCATCAGTGTCAAGGAATCTAAAGGGCCTATGCCAAATGTATTTAGGGGAAGAACGGGAAAGCAGATTTTTCTGACAGGTATGTGAGGCAGTGATAACAAAATGAGTTGGGGAGTGTCCCAGCTGCAGTGATCCAATGGGGGTGGGAGGTCAGCACCCAGTTGAGGAGGGAGTGGTTATCTGTGTGGGAGTTGAAAGATTTCGAGTTGGGTGAGGTGTAGGGATTCAATAGATTGAATTATGTGGTTAGAGGGCTGGGAGAGCCAGTTCATGTTAAAGTCACCAACGAGTGTGAGTTCCCCAGAGTAGCTAGGGAGTCAAGAGGGGAGATGATGTTAGGAAGACAGGTTGAAGGGGATTTTGGGGATATGTAGAGGATTCCAATGAAAAGTGGGGTCAAGGAGGAGAGGGAAAGTTTCAGGATGAATAACTCATGATGTTGCCTAAACACTGTTTGTGTGTAGGATAAATAATACTAATAATACAGATTCTTATGTCTTCAGAGTCTGCCAAGAAACATTCATAAACAAGCAAGAGTACTAATAAATGTTTATTATACTACTTACGCCAAGCATGTGACAAAGAAAATCACAAGGGAGATGGCTTTCTCACCACTCTCCTGAAGAATGTACATAATCTCCAGAATTGTAGGATCTCAGGTTCTCCAAGATCTCGCTCTCTCTGCATGTGGAACTAGGTTACAGAAGGCTACATACTATAGATAACAGTATAGAAACAGAGATTACATCATAGTCACAGATATGAGAAACATTATGTATTGGATAATGACTTGGGAGACAGAATAACTAATGAGTATCATATGAGACATAGAATATGCTTCGGTTAGCATTATAGCTTGGACAAAAATGCTGACGGGTTCAAACTACACGTGGCATTTCTTGCCTGTGTATGACATAACAAAGGTTTTCTCTCTCTGTCAGCTTGCTTAGACAAAGATAAGTGCTGACTGGCCACAACTACATATGATTATATGAGAATATATATATATATATATATATATATATATATATATATATATATATATATTTAGTGTATAAAGTAATCACTGATGATTCCTCAGAGTCATCTTATCAGTGATTAGGTAGATTATATATGGAATATATGTAAAATACAAACATAATGCATTATAGTGAGGTATAATAATCATGCATGATCTAACCTTATAAAAGGATGTAAACACTGGCATACATTAGCAGCAAAGCACATTCCTGGCACTTATACTTACATGATGGATGCCTATATATAAATATATATATATATATATATTAGTGCGAAATAGCAGTATCAGAGTATAATAGACTAGGAATACAGTATAAGGTGTAAGTGAGATGATAGGGGGCATAACCAAAACTCAGCAGTCCCCTCTTTGTTGCCTTAATTGCAACAGTAGCAACACAACAAAAAGATGATGGTTAGGCATTATTCATCTACAGGCCCGAGGCATGAGCTTGATAGGGGAAGTTTAACTGGTCACGGTGGTGTTTCAGGGTTTTCCTTGAACAACAAAATGTAATTATCAGGGAAAATGTTAGTAAACCTTGTATTACTGTAGACATATGGAATGAAACTTCACAATGGGGGTTTCCAATACCAAAACAACTAGTAATTATTGATACTGTATGTGTATCAGGTGTGTATCTTTCCTACTGGGAAGAAATTGAAGAGACAAACATAAGTTGCCTGTATGGATATTAAAAATACAGTAAATAAAAATTGAGACAGAGCATCAAGATAGTTAGGACTAGACTTAATGATATCTGGTTCCGGGATGGGAACAGGTGTGTTACCATATAACCTATTACCTATTTAGGGAGTAAAAATAGAAGTTAGAAAAGTTCACTTTGCATAACTTTTAGTCCATACCAGAAGAATGTATAGTTGATCACAACACAATGTTCCACATCAGCAGAATATACCATCTTGGAGGATGGCATTTTTCAGTTGGTAAATTGAACAGGACATGAAATGTCAGTGTCCACAAGGCATAAACTACGAACAGTTCCAGGGATAAATCCAGGGTTTCTTCAAGTGTTAGATGAAGGATCATAGTTCAAATTCGATGCATTTAGATTTTTCAAAGGTAGATCCACATGTTCAGGAGGCTGCAGTATTTACAGAGGCCTCAGCAGGGGTGTATGACATTGCACATTGAGTTTTACAGTGGAACAACAACAGTGTTCAGTTGAAGATGATCACATGGCTGCACAAAGTGTAACAGTTTATGACAGTATTCAGTTTGTATGAGGTGCCAGCCAGGCTTGGAAAACAAAAAGTGAAGAAAATGGATTTATTGATTGTAGATCAAATGAAGAAGAGTCTTCTTGCTGAAGTTAGGGGATTGCCCCCACCCCAGACTTGCTTCATAGTATGCATAACAATGAACTTGATTGTAGAATCTTTATTGGCTGGACTGAATACAGTTTATTTGAAAGTTCACAAGAGGAAGCCTAATTTCAGTTATTAGGTCTGTATTCACAAGTTGGTAATACAAGTTGGAAGATGTCACATCTGCATAAAAGGTGGTGATCCTTTCAGGTACGACATTCAATGTTCAGAGTCAGTCATGATTCCAAGACCTCATGGTAAACAAGGAAAGGAGGTACTTTCAACCTCACGATAAAAGTTCCCATCAAGATGACCAATAGAATAGACAGTTGCCAGATGATTAGAGATAGATGCTGCCGGATGAAAATGCGGCAGTGACATGGTGAGAGTCACAAACATGGCTTCCTAGATTGTGCAGGAATAATTTTCGAAACATGGAGCAATACTGGTGTGTGTGGTGACATATCCAAGGTTCCTTGCCATTGGCAAGGGAATAGTGCAAGATTCAAAGAAACATTTAAAACATGCAATACAAGTACAAAATGTGGCAGTGCCACTGACCTACACATCCATCATGTATGAGATTAGGGGTATTTCCTAATTCCAGATCCCGGAAGAGATAACCAAAGGGTTGTAAGAACATAATAGCTGTAGGCAGTGCAAAGGACTTTCCTAGCTATGTGATGCTCATCTGCTTCCTTAATGTAAGCAGAAATTAAGTCATAACATGAACATTTGTCAGGTCAAACCCCTTCACAATATCCTTAATATTGTAAATATAAATTACTTTTCATGAGCAAGACCATGTATACCATGCAATGGGGATGTATGATATTATATTTCATACTATCATGAACCTTTAACATATATGCTTGAGTAATGGCTATATCAGCCCTATTTCAAATAGATTTGTCAGAGCCAAATAGGCCCAAGTCTAAATCTGTGTTTTTATTTATTTATTTATTTTTTTTAAAAATAAAAAATCAAAACAAAATGCTTAGTGTGTTTGGGTAGGTTTACAGTCATAGGATATACCACTAGCAGTCAGGATGTGATAATCCTAAGTATGTGTATGTGGTCCATGCATGCTATGAGCCCCTGTATAGGGGTCATTATTGAGTACCTGGTATGCTGCCAGGGTATCCAATCACATCATTATTAAAAAAAAAGGGGGGGAAATGTTTGTTGTGAAACAGATAGCAAATCATTCCAAGTTCTAAAGGGTGAGATTTAAAATCACTGGGTTGTGCATAGGCTGCACATTATTAACCAGGATACCTGGTTAAGAAGTGGCTATTAGACCACTGGGTGGGCCAGGATTCTGTTTTGGGCACTCAGTATTAAGTGTCACAAATTATGGGGCATCATAGGGTAAAACCGTTAAGGTCTAATTACTTTTATTGCCATATAAATTTTGGATGCACAATTCCTGATTATCAATAAAATGTAAACAGAGGTACAGATCAAGTCTAGCTGCTAGAATTGATCCAAAGCAATGATCATAACATTCAGTAGGGCCTCACTAACCTTCTGGACGATGAACATGTCTTTTAGGACTTTAATGTGAATTCCACAGGATGCAATTAGATCATGTGGGCTTGTGAGGTACTCTGCCTCAACAATCTGTTTAGGTTTAGATCACGGATTCTTATCTGCAATAAGATGTGCAGTTTGGGCTTGTAAGAAGACCCATACTTCTAAAAAGAATACTAAGCATAAAAGCAAGCATCTCTCTCTCTCTCTCTCTCTCTCTCTGGAACCTAAAAGGAAAGAGAAAAAAACATAGTTTAGTACTATCCCACCCATTGGGGTATGGAAAAGTAATTTAATTTCCTTTAAACAGGTTCATTTGATTGGCATGTTGCCATTTATCAATGACTGTTATTGTGAGGCAGTCTAACTTGGTAGACTGCTGGACTGCATTTGTTTACAATGGGATAGGGCCTGTTGTTAGGCCTTGCCCATATATTGTGCAGCAAACAAGTGTACCTTTTGGATATCTTGTTTGAGTTAACATATTTATCTACTGATGCTCCATCAGCAGTGGCAGTACACAGGTCCAGAAGTAAATGTTCTGGGAGTCTCATGGACCGTCTGGTTATGATCTCGAAAATGGGGCACGCTGTGTACCTGCAGAGGCTGTCCCTCTTATTGCCATAAGGAATAAAGCAATAATGAATCCCAGTCCTTTTGGGTTTTTCAGAACAAGTTTATTATAACATAACTTTGATCTGCCTGTTAGCACATTCCACCTGTCCTGATGACTGTGGGTTGTAAGGGATATGAAACTTTTGTTTTACCCATAACAGATCCAGAATTTCCTGCATTACTTTGGCTATAAAGCTGGATCCCTGTAATCAGAATTTACCTTTGGGGTACGCCCTACCTAGGAAATAGCTGGTTTACCAAGACATTTACAGTCAATCTGGCTGTTGTTCCAGGGGCCTGATTGCCTCTGGGGTAATAATGCATTTTTCCTAGCTGATATAGGATTGTTCTGTTCATAGATCAAACAGTTACTGATGTAGTTTTCTACATCATTTCTCATGTGTAGCTACGAGACAGAAGATTTTAGTCTGTCTAGTGTTTTGTTGACTCCCTGGTGTCCACCAGTAGGAGTATCGTGTACTTGGTATAGTAGATAAAATCTACCCTCAGGTGTTCAGGAGCTACCTGTAACTTTTCATGAGTGTTATGGCAATGATATCAAAGGAGTAGGCCATCACTGGATAATTGAAGGTCATTTTTTACACGTTCTTATAAGAGCTATTTCTGGAAGTTATTCCTCAGTTCCTTTATTAAGGAACCTATACACTGCCGTCAAATGAGGGTCCTTCTTTTGGAACATATGGTTCATGTTTATAAAATGCTTGAACCATATAAATGTACAGTTTGTATTTAAACTGGTTAGGTTGTGATGTACACAAATAAATCTTTGTATTTCAAAGGGATGCTATTATAGTATTGGAAGTTTGTTTTCTTCCAGAGAAATTCAGCTTCAGAGAACAGACCCAGTTAGAATCTACAATAATAAAACAGTGTCTGTAGTGCTTTCTGTAATTAGAGTACAAGGCCAATTGCTAAACTGCAGTGCTTATATGTCTTGTGGAGTGCTGGTATCATGTTACACAAGGAACAAAAATCTTTTTATTCCTCATTATTATCACAACCTGTTTCACTCAAGGATATACCAGCTCTCTAAACCATCCACAAACATTTGTGGTAATAAGGAGACTCCTTGCCTCCCTGCTTTACATTTTTTTTTTCTTGCCAGGCATGTTTTAGCATTGCCTGTGAATCGTACATATACAATGATGCACACTCTGTCATTACTAGAATGTACAATAAGAATTCCAAACCCTGCTATCTGACCCTCGTTGGTATGTGTGACTGAGTCATCAGTCAAAACATGACACACAGTGGTGTCTTTTAACACTTTATGGGGTTCTGTCAGAAAGGGCCCTGGGACTGGTAGGTCAGGGAGTTGAAGTGAACAATCATTGGTCTCTCCTGTAAATTGTAGGCCATGGGCCAACAAGGATGGAGTTTTGATAGGAAGGACAGTGATGTCATGATCTTGTAAAATGAGAGACCAGTGTGTAAGTCTGGCATTGGATACAGAGTCATCTTTTACTCTGTCTAACAACAGAAAGTTAGTTGGCAAATGATTGGAATGCAGCACAATGAGTGCATATCTAATGATGTACATAAAGTATCCCACTGCCCAGTATGTAGCCAAAATATTCCTTTTACAAAGGTTGTAATTCAGCTCCACTGGGGCAAGCATCTGGGATGCATAAGAAATGGGTCTGATGTGTCCATTGTATTGTTGAGCTAAAACTGCTGAGATTGCTATCTCTGAGGTAGCAGTTTCAGTATACCCTAAAGCTGGGTTAGGATTAACCAATGCTGAGACCATGGTCAGTGATCCCAAAAGAAAAGAGAATATCATCAGTATTAGGATACCTTGCACCTTCTTTCCAGAAGTGTCTGCCATTATTTGTGCTGAAAATAACCCAGACTGTTCCTGACTTGTGTGTGCTATTGCAGTCACAGTATGGGATGATTAAGGTGTCACTAATGTAGGAGGTTCTGCGTCATGTGCAGGGAGTGCTGGCACTATCAGGGGTGCCTGCACAGTGGAGAAAAGTGGCGTGCAAGTTGCATGTATTTCTCCAGCTCTGGATTGTGGTTCAGTAGCCCTCAGGAGTGGAGAAAGTAGTACTGAAACAGCTGTCAGCCCAGGTTCAGAAATCAAACCTGTAACCCTCCCTCCAAACGTGGCCTGTGATGGTGAAAATATCACAGCCACGGGGCTTTCAGAATCAGGGTTGTCCCCTCCTCCATCAAATATAAAGTGTGTTTCCCCTACTGGAAGATTGCTGGATAGTAGCAACATTGTTTTTTGTGTTACAGCTTATGGTATTAACGCACTGCATATGTTCAGTGCTGTCAGCATTAGGAAAAGCAGTATATTCAGTCTTTTCAGGGAAAGCTGATGCTGTTTCACGTAGGGAAGAATCACATTTCATGTAATTAGCTGCAGTGTGTTCCTTAACCAAGGACATTCTAGTATAGTAAACATTGCTAACAGCAGCAGCTGCTTCTGCAGTGTTAGACACTGACTCCATGACGGGCTGCGTATCAGCCTCATTCAGAAGTATGTCAACATGATTTTTAGTGAGAATCTTCTGTCCCTCAGAAACATTAGTCTTACTGATAACTTTATTAATCATGCCAAAAACCTCCGGTATGTTTTGTTTGGTTATGGCAGCAATCACAGGTCCCTGTAACTGCATGATCCAACCTCCATGATGTGGTGGTCGGCCATTTTGGATTACCTCATGGGCATCTTGGGCTACTGTGTTATGACCATCATCACATGACCATGAGCAGCCATCTTGGGGATGGTATGGGGATGCAACCTGATGAGATGTGTGTCCACCATTTTGAGACTCTAGCAAGTCTCCACTTTGTGAATCACAGAAAAACAAGTGGCTAGCCTTTGTTCTAGTCCACCCTACAGCATACTGTGAGTGTTCAAAATCAGACTCTTCAGCATCAGATGAGGCAAGGTCTATGTGCATTAAGTTAGTATGCCCTGCCAATATCTCTGGCTGATGGTACAAGTTCACCATTGCTGCCTTGCAATTTATATGATCAACCTCAGATTCGTTCACACACATCATGCATAACCTGTTTTTCCAAGTTTCTACACACAGTGGTAAGTTTGGCATTTTCCTTACTCTTACATTCTAGCTCCTCAAAAACATGAGCAAGCACACTGTGAAGTAATCTAACTTCAGCCCACAAGACTTTCTCATAGTGTAAAACTAGTCTGTTGTCCAGAGAAGCTTTATCACATTTCGTATTCAGAGCATACATTTTACATCTACTGTTTTCATAACTACTTAGTAATGAATCACATTGTTTAGTCAAGGTCCTGTTTTGAAATAACAGTTCATTAACTTTTTCACATGACTCAGCATGTAACATACTCATCTTTTACTGTATGCAGTGTAATCTGACTTCAGAGTATCACATATTTTTATAGAAAATTCTAAGCAAGAGAATAGTGTTGCAGCTAGCAAATTTTCAGGAATATCTTCCTTGGTACCATGGTTTAAGTGACTATAGTTTTCAGAAATCACCGTCATGGGACTGTTTCTGGTTTTTGCCACATTGGCAAAATCTTCTAAACCACCGTAAGCAGTTTGGATTTGTGAGGCATCCAGCCTCAACTTCAGTAATGATTTTTTTGACATGTCTTTTAAGAAATAAGAAACCCTTAGCGGTCTGTGGATCAAAAACTTTGTTTGCAACCAAAGTTCATGACAGGACACAAACAGCATTTGGCATATGTGGACTCCTAGATGAGTAAAGACCCATTAGAATTTGAAATCACAAATGAAAGCAGTCTATCTGTCTTTTCAGATCCTTTTACAGCTGTGTGTTCCCATATAGAAAGAAGAGAAAAAAAAATAAATAAATAAAACAACTCATTGCACAGAGATTGAATATCTGCCAAGAGATTGTTTTGTCTATACTGTGGTACTTACAACAGACCAAAGAGATTTAAACAGAAGACACTCTCAGTTGCTTGATACTGGGGATTTCTCACCCAGTGTTTTTATTTACAGAGGAAATTAAAATGTAACTTTAGCAAACACCCAGACTCCATTTGTGGTTGCCATTTTATGTTGCCTAAACACTCTTAGTGTATAGGGTAAATAATAATAATAATACTAATAATACAGATTCTGATGTCTTCGGAGTCTGCCAAGAAACATTCATAAACAAGCAAGAGTACTAATAAGTGTTTATTATACTACTTACGTCAAGCATGTGACAAAGAACATCACAAGGGAGATGTGTTTCTCACCACTCTCCCATAGAATGTACATAATCTCCAGAATTGTAGGATCTCAGGTTCTCCAAGATCTCGTTCTCTGTCTCCAAGATCTCATTCTCTCTGTGTGTGTGGAACTAGGTTACAGAAGGCTATATACTACAGATAACAGTATAGCAGCAGAGATTACATCATAGTTATGGATATGAGAAACATTATGCATTGGATAATGACTTAGGAGACAGAATTACTTTTGAGTATCATATGAGACATAGAATATGCTTCGGTTAGCATTATAGCTTGGACAAAAGAAATGCTGATGGGTTAAAACTACACGTGACATTTCTTGCCTGTGTATGACATAAAGGTTTTCTCTCTGTGTCAGCTTGCTTAGACAAAGAGAAGTGCTGACTGGCCACAACTACATATGATTATATGAGTGTGTATATATATATATATATATATATATATATATATATAGATAGTGTATAAAGTAATCACTGATGATGATCCCTCAGAGTCATCTTATCAGTGATTAGGTAGATTATATATGGAATATATGTAAAAGACAAACATAATCCATTATAGTGAGGTATAATAATCATGCATGATCTAACCTCATAAAAGGATGTAAACACTGGCATATATTAGCAGCAAAGCACACTCCTGGCACTCATACTTATATGATGGATGCCTAAATCTACATATTAGTGCAAAATAGCAGTATCACAGTATAATAGACCAGGAATACAGAATAAGGTGTATGTGAGGTGATAGGGGGCATAACCCAGAAGCAACAGTGGGATGAGGGGGTGGCCTCCTTGTGAAGGATGGCAGAGGGAAGGGTGGAGCGAGTGTAGATGGCAACACCACCTCCATGCTTGCCTTTGTCCTGGTGAAACAGGTGGTATTCAGGCAAAAGTTTCTAAAGGGTCCTAATACTGATGGTCTATAGTTCCAAAGGTGTGGCCTAATGGAGGAGATTCTCCAAAGATTTACTGTTACAGTAAATTCTTATGTAAACTGTTCTTTGTGGCAACCACAGGAGCACTGCAGAAAGCCCATTCTTGAGCTAACCTAGTGAATTACATTGTAAGTGTTATTCTGACAGGTTTATTTATTTATTGAGTTTCTCAGATTAAACATTTGAAAACAGGCTCATTACATAGGTTCCACGTCAAGGTCAAACAGCAAGAGTCATAACATCAAATTATAGTTAAGCATTTAGCAAAGTAGTTACAGGGCAATGAGACTTAAACAAATAACACTATATTTACTAATAATGGACAAAACACATGGGAAAGAGGGATGGAAGTGTGACAGAGAGAGGAAAGCACAGGGGAGGGGGAAGCAGAGAGGACAACTACAAGGAGCGGATAGTGTATGAATCAGCCCAGGTTGTGGGCCTCTTCAAAGGGAGATGTATAGATTGCCTAGGATGCCAGGCATTGGGGGTGGAGCCGTGACCAATACTAAGAAGCAGGTACTGATTACCTAGGGGGCCAGGCATTGGGCTGGAGCAGGACCAATTATTGGGTACCAGGAGCAAGAAGAGCATACAAAGTGATGAGGTGAGAGGAGGGGACAAGGGGCGGGGAAGGGGCTAGGAGGGGGAGGAACATTGGATGGTTCAGGAAGGGATGTGAAGGAGTAGAGAGGCAGCAGTAGGCGGTGGCGTGGTAGGATTACAGTCAGGTAGGCTGGAGGCCCTATAGGAAACAGCCACAACAAGCATTAGCAACCAGATGAGTTCTAAGCACATGTTTTAAGGCATCTAACATTGATTTAGCAGTGATGCTTGCAAGCAGGTTGTTAAGCCATTTAGGCACCCTATGGGTAAAAGCTTGTTGTCCTAGAGAGGTGTGACATCTTGGGATCTTGTAGACCGTGTACCCCGAGCTTCTTGTGGGGCGGGTACTTTCATAGGGGGTGAGGAGCTTCTGGACACCAATGGGCAGCATACCTAGACTTGCATTTCTGGCCAGCAAGCAGGTCTGGAACTTGAGCCTGCACTTGAACTGAAGCCAGCTGTTACGGGCGTATAGGTCACAAGTGTGCATGTACTGCTCTGAGCTGGTGGGGAGGTGGCATGCCTTATTTAAGGCCACTTTGATGCAACTGAGGTCTGAGTCCATTGCAGCCCCATATATTACAGTTTCATACTCAACCAGGGAGACAACAGAGCTGTGGATGGCCAGGTTGAGGACTTCAGGAGTCAGGCTGTACTCATGCCTATAATGAAGGCCAATATGTATGTTGAGGGCCTTTACAATATTGTCGATGTGGTTGACAAAAGACAAGGAGCTGTGGACTGTAACCCCCATGTATTTAAATTGCTGTACCTGGCCCACAGATACCCCATCAACATTCGTAATGGTGAGAGGGTGCGTTCGGTATCTATTCTGCAGACTGGAGAACATCATAGATTTAGTTTTTTTATAATTCATAACCAGTTTATGGTCCTTGAACCATCTTTCTACTCCAGTGAAGTTATCCTGTAAAGTGTGCTCCAGTGTAATCGGGTCTGTGTCATTAGAAAATAGAACTGCATCATCTGCATAGAGCAAGATTTTGCAGCAGCAGGCATGTGGTAGCTGATTTAGGAATATACTGAACATTAGGGGACCCAGTATAGAGCCCTGAGGAACACCAGAGCGAACTGGTCTGCTGTCAGATAAGACATTGTCAGTCCTAACTTCCTGGGTCCAGTTGGAGAGGTAAGACTTAAACCATCCAACTGTGTCATTGGAGAGACCAGTAGCCACTAGTTGCTCAACTAGGAGGTCGTGATTAACCGTGTGGAACTCTTTCGACAGGTCAATGAAGGTTGAGCTAACCAGATCACCCTGCTCGAGGGAGTTGTGAATATAGCCTGTAAACTCGAGCAGAGCAGTTGTGGTGCTATGACCTTTGCGGACGCCATGCTGTTCCGTACACTGTTTGTTATATTTATCCAGGTATTCCACTAATTGATCTGCAACAATCCTCTCAAGGGCCTTAGATAGGGGCGGGAGAATCAAAATGTGTCTGTAGTTACCAAGCGAGGATCAATCACCACTCTTGAGGACTGGAATCACTAATGCTGCTTTCCAAAGCTGGGGGAACTGCGAGAATCTTAGCAAGACATTGATAATGAAGGTAAGAGGCTCCAGAATGTCTTCAAAGTTAAGAGCTACACATTTTAGGTCAAGGGAGTCCTCACTGTATCATGATTTTCCCAAGACCTTTAGGAGGTCTTTCCTGGCTTCCTTTTTGTCTCCTAGCAGATGCCTGTAGTCGTCAGTAAAATACACTGGTGTGTCCTGAGGACACATGCAGAAGTCGGCTACTGACTCCCAGTGTGCCCTTGCAACGTCTGGAGAAGTCACTTATATATTTTAATATATAGTGTAACAAAATATAATATATATTTGACTACATAACACTGTTGGAAAGGTAATTTTGTGCTGAACAACTTTGCCACTGATATTGTGTGTGTATCATGTATACTTTAGGAGTTATTCGCATTTGTTTATGGTATGGTGTGTATGGCTTATGTTGCCTGTTTTAGTGAAAAAAATATTTTTTTTTGCTGTTTCAACCAGCATAGAAAAAAAAAATTACATATTATTATTTGCATACCACCATTGAAAGGCATTTTTGTGCTCATCAACTTTCATGCTGATACTTTGTGTGTATCATGTATACTTTTGAGTTATACGATTTGTTTATGATATGGTGTGTGTGGTTACATTCATCCTCAAATCTCACCAAAGCACCTTGACTAAAATGGGGAAAATTACGTTTCATAGTAAAAGATATCTTTTTTAACAAACATAATATTAAAACACCATCTAATGTCTGTATGCTTAATTTGGTGTTGATATTTTACATATTTTCCAACAAAAAATGGCTTATGTTGTCCTTTTTAGTGAAAAAATATTTAGTTTGCTCTTTCAACCAGCATAGAAAAAAAAAATTACTTATTATTACATGCATGTCACCATTGGAAAGGCAATTTTGTGCTGAATAACTCTGCCACTCATACTTTGTGTCTATCATGTACAGTTATTGAGCTATTAGCATTTGTTTGCGACATGCTGACTATGGCTTGATTTTGCTTAGAAAGGCCCAGGATTCACTGTTAAAAGTATTCAGGAGATTCAGGAGACAAGTGGTGTACTCTCAGAGTGAGCCTGTGGAGGCAATGAGTTAAGGTTACAAATGTGTTTGTTGCCTGTTTTAAATGTGTGGATATTTTCCCAAGCATTGGTTACGTTAGGACTCCATGCGTATTTTATTTAGCATAAAATCCACAGTGAATGACCCTGTATAGTTGTATTAACTGGGAGTGTGAAGCGCTCATTAATTTTCTTGGTATGTACTGTAACATAAGTGTTGTACTGCCTCTCCTTGAAGTGCCCAGTTTTGTATTTCATGCAGTACTTCAGTAAAAAGAGAGTTTAAAATAAATGAAGGTCAGCAGGGGATCTAGGTCAGTTATGTTACCCTCTGCTTCATAAGCAGGTATGAATAAGTATACCCTGCAAACATGTTCATCTAAAGGTGTTCCCTACCCACTGTACCAATCAGGGTATCCAGTGATTCCCTTGGTAAGCAAAAAAGTGTCCAGGCTTACCTTAAAGAACTGTACTGTTTTTATGTCCACTGTCTCCACTGGTAAGCTGTTCCATAGGTTTACCATCATCTGGGAGAAGAAGTGCTTCCTAACATTACCCCTGAATTTAGCACCTCTGAGCTTCAGGGCATGGTCCATATACCCTGCTGGAGGACACCAGATCAAACAGCTGCTCAAGTCATGTTAATACCCTTGAGTATTTGGAAGGCTGAGATCATGTCCCTTCATTTAAGGCTGCTTTAAAAACCTATCTATTTCAACAAACATTTTCTGATATGTGTTGATTTTAAATTTGAATTGTAATTTTAATACTGGGTATTTTTTCATTTGCAATGCTGTTATTGTATTGTACAGGCACTTTGGTTTTGGAAAAGCGCTTTTTATAAATAAAACCTGACTTGACTTGACTCAGACTCCTTTCCTCCAGAGTGAACATGTAAAGGTCCACCAGCCTCTAATCGTAGCTTTCTACTAGTAAACAGATTAAAGCAAGGATGGGACAAGCATATGGGCTTAGTCAGAAGAGGGTGGGTCAGAAATTAAGAGGTGGGATGCCCACTAGGGTCAGTGCAAAATAGTTAGGTAGGGTGGGCAGACTGGATGGGCTGGTAGGCCTTTTCCTGACGCCATTGTGTATGTATCTATATAAACTCTCTCACATTCTCTCTATTTTAAAACTTTAATCACAGTTCAATACGGGGTGACTGGGAGAATAATCACAGTGCAAACTGAAACCAAACTTAACGGCTCCTCCAAGTCTTTGTAAACATATCAAATTTGACAGATATTGCTTGTGCAGCTGAAAACACTAAACAAAATAGTAAACAATCTGTATAATATGAACATACGAGGAAGCCAGCAGAAGAAGGCCATTTGGTCTACTGTCTGTTCGTATTGCAGGGTTCACAACTTGAGCTAATGTCCCAGCCCTCCCTCCCCACTCCTCCCATCCTCCCTACCCATGATCCTTACCTTCCCCCATGCCTATCCCAACCTCTCTTAAAGCTGCCCACTGTCTTCAACGAGATGACCTCTTCCAGCAGTGCATTCCAAGTGTACACCACCCTCACTGTGAAGAAGTGTGTCCTGACCTCCCTCCTAAATCTCCAACCCTCCAGCTTAAGACTGTGCCCCCTCGTGTTATGGTTGCCACTCAGCTTAAAGAGACTCTCCTTATCAACCTTATTTATCCCTTTCAAGTACTTAAAGGTCCCAACCATGTCCCCTGTCTCTGTCCTGTCTTCTGCATAGTGTGTGGGAGTGTGTTACTGCACAACCCTTATGGAAAGCAATACTGGATAAAATAGACCCCATCCTGGGCTTGATCAGGCAAATACCCCCAATATATGTATCATTGGTGATTCCAAGGGTCACCCGTTGGGGACTCAGACGTAGTATCTTGCCCTAATAGTTTCATATGCAAATAAAAACATACTTAAACAATGGTTAGACAAAGAGAGACCAACTTTTAAGGGATGGCATGCATAAGTACTCTGTGCCCTGAAAGCCAAAAAAGTAATGGAGAACAAGGAGTGTTCGACAATGCTGATTAGGAACATTGCGATTGTAAAACCTGGTCCAAAAATCAAAATTGAAAATACTGCCCCACTCCCAGCTAATTAGAGCCTCCCCCATGTTAAGTCAACACCAAGAGAGAAAGGGATTGGCATTTGATGGTGCTAGTGCCACACCATCACTGTTCCTGTAGCTGTAGGCAGTACCTGTCTCTAAACAAAAAGCAATTATGTCTAAGGACAAATTCCAGCAGGTCAGTGACAAACTTTTTAGGAGCCATTCGAAAGCCTCTATCAGTTTCAAGAAATTCTTTGCTGGCTAGTATACCTTGATCATGTCTGACACGAGTATACGAAGAAGAGATATCAACTGCTAGCCAACATTTGTCATTAGACCATTCATGTAGTCTCCTCTATTGGTGGGAAAAATGTGAGTTTTTTTCTGACCAGAACCCCCATCTCAGACACATTTGTTTATGGTATTGATTTAATGATGACATAATTTGTATGTGGGGTGGGGGTTCTGAAACTGTTGGTTAGTTCATGGACTGAGTCAGTAACGATGACCTCAGTATCTCCTGTATGTTAGAATGGACCCCAGAGAGATTGAGTATTTGAACTGTATGTTAATAATAAAGGAACTGCGCAAAGTGCACCCTACTGCAAACCAGTAGCTGGCAATACCCCGTTACGTGACATCATTTGTCACCCTAGGTACCTAGTGCACAGTATTCCCTTTAGACAGTTCCTTAGGGTGAAAAGGAATTGCTCAGCAACAGAAGATTTTATTAGAGAGGCAGAACAACTCAAGATGAGATTCAAAAACAGAAGGTATTGGAGGTAGTGAAGAGAGCCTTCAAGAAAGTCTGTGAATTGGATAGTACATTCTTACAACTTAAGCAAAGACAAGTTACCAGCAGTAACCAAAAAACAGCATTTGTGACTGATTATAACGACAGAGTCATAGATGTAAAAAATATAATCAGGAACAGGTGATCTCCTTTGGGGATATCTCTGTCATCAGGTCACACCTATGGAATTTAGCCGTCAGGAGCTAGGATCACATGGAAGCTTTTCTGCAGCAGTCTAGTAGGGGAAGCTCATGCCAACGTCAGGCTCCAATGTTACAGCCCTATAAAAGCATGGGCAGCCCCGCTCCCTCCTCAGTTGTTTCCCGCCATCAATCATTCACACACGGTCTTCATGGAAGCTTCATCGCTCAGTCGACCGCAAAATTTCTACTTACCTTTTCTTTTGTTACAGCCTTTGAATCACTTTATTTTAAAGTTATTCCTTTTGTTTTTGTATGTCAAAAACTTCTCCTTTGTTGGCTCTTTTCCATCACTACGGAAAGAAGATTTCTTCAACTGACGACCACGAACTTTGCGTCTGTTGTCTTGGGCCTGGTCACATTGCTCTTGCCTGCCATTCAACCTCACCACCCAGCGATGATGCAGGAAACATAGAAACATAGAAGTTGACAGCAGATAAGGACCGCAAGACCCATGCAGTCTGCCCATTTTTCTACCTTTTGAATGTGCCATAGGCCTGTACTCTGTCAATGGCCTATCTATTCATATTCATCTGTATTGATCCCTAGGGGTAGGGCTGCAAGGGGTTCTCTCGTAGAGGTCTGGAGGTCAGCCAGGGGGAAGTGGACTCGGGGAAGGGGGAAGAGGTAGGGGCTCAGGTGGAAGCCCAGAAAGGAGGTGGCCCAAAGGTCAAGGGGGCACTAAGGTACTGTACTCCTGCTGGGGGACTCCATGATCAGGGGTATCCAATGGGAAGGGGCAGGGTAAGGGAAAATCCAGCCCAGTTAGGGTAGTGGGTGTTTCCGGTCTGACTATACATAGAGCAAAGTTCATGGTGTATGGGCTGGCGCAGGACGGTGGGGGTCACCTGACTTCTTGGTACACGTGAGGACCAATGATATCGAAGGGAATTGTGTGCTGGAAATTCAGGCACGGTTACGAGAACTGGTCAGGGTCTGTCAGGAAAATGGCTACACAGTCTCCTTCTCGGAAATCCTGCCAGTACCAAGGGCCACTGTGGAGAACAAACAGAAGATCAGGGAGATTAATGACTGGTTCAGGCAGTGGGGTGAAGCACAGGGGATTGGGGTGTTGGGGGACTGGGGGGAAATTTGGGAGGACAAGGGGCTGTATTCCAGGGATAGGCTTCACCTTAATCTGGTAGGGAAGGAGGTTCTCAAACAGAGAATGGCAGAGTTTATTCAGGCTACGAGGGGTTTAAACTTGTGGAGGGGGGCTGCGGGGCTGATCCTGCCATATCTATCGAGGTTAAGACTAGCCTTCAACCCCAAAAAGAGGGAGCAGACAGTGCCTTAGGGGAGGCTGGTGGGTGGTCGTATGTAAGCTCTGGGGTGGATAGGGTAAAGGGGGGTAGGGACAAGGGTTGGAGGGAGGTGCTAATAAATGCCAGGAGCCTGGGAAATAAGATGCCTGAGTTCTAGGCCATGCTGGTGGAGAGGGTGATGATGTGGCAGCGGTCACTGAAACTTGGGCCACCCATGGCCATGACTGGGATCTAAATCTGAGTGCGCTTAGGAAGGATAGAACAGTGGGCGAGCGGGGGGTAGCAATGTTCATTAGGGATAGCATTGGGATTATTAGAGTAGAGGATGCTGTGGTCAACGTGGAGGTCTTATGGGTCACCTTGCGAACCCCTGGGGGGAAGGAAGATCAAGATGAGGGTGATTTATAGGCCTCCGGGGCTGGCTGAGGATCTGGAGGATTGCCTGCTGGCTAACATAAAGAGTAAGTGCGGGCAGGAGGAGGAAGGGGTGGTGTTGATGGGGGACCTTAATATGCCGGCTACTGATTGGGAAACTATGACGTCCACTGTGACTAGGGAGCAAAGGCTGCTGGATGTCTTCTTGGACGCATTCCTTAATCAGCAGGTGAAGGACCCAATGAGGGAGGGTCATATCCTGGATGTGGTTCTAGCAGATGGGGACCTGGTAAGAAACCTAGTTGTGGAGGATCCCCTGGCTGGGAGTGACCATGACATGGTCTGGTTTCTGCACGACTTGAGGGGGGAGGGGGATTGTACAAAGACAGAGACAGTTGATTTTAGGGGGGCAGACTTCAGGAGCATGGGGAAAATTCTCAAGGGGCATTTGGGGGAGATAAAACCAGATATGGATGAAGAAGGTAGGTGGGGGATCATCAAACGGGGGCTACAGAAGGCTACCAGGTCCTGTCCGAGAGTGAGGCGCAAGAGTGGTAGGTCTCGAAAACCATGCTGGTGGACCAAGGAGGTCCAGGAGGCAGTAAGGGAGAAGAAGGCTGCATACAGTAGGTACAAAAGATTGTGAGGGGTGTTGAATGGGGAAAACTATCATTTTGTAGCCAGGCAGGTCACCAGAGTAGTGAGGGGACAAAGGCTAGAAAAGAGCGGAGGCTGGCGAAGGGGATATGGGGTGGGGGAAAAGGGTTCTTTAAGTATATTGGTGAGAGGAGGAAAGTCAGGGGCCAGCTCAGTAGGTTGAGGATGGGGTGGTTGGGCAGAAGGGGCTGGTGAGCAGGCGGAGGTACTCAATGATTACTTTGCCTCAGTATTTACTAAGGAGGATGCTGGGGAACTTCCAGAAAAGGGGTTGCAGGGAACAGATGGGGCAGCAGACTTAATTGTTAGGGTACCTGCTGCAGACCTGATTGTTAGGATACTTGCTGGCAAACAGGCCGCTGGGGGAGAAGGCCTCGGGGGGGGGGTGTCAGGCTGGATCTGCCAAAGAGGGGGGAGGACAGATGTTGATATCCCTATCAGCCAGGTGTGGGAAGCCCTCAAGTCCCTAAAAAAGGACAAATCTCCAGGTCCTGACGCTATTCATCCCAGAGTACTGTAGGAGTTGCTGATGTTTTGGCTGCACCACTGGAGGATCTTTTTAACATGTCACTGCAGATGAGGAGGGTTCCCAGGGATTGCAGGCAGGCACACGTTATGCCCATCCATAAAGGGGGTTTGAGAGAAGAACCAGGGAACTATAGACCCATCAGTCTGACGTTGGTGGTGGGAAAGTTAATGGAGGGTATACTTAGGGAGAGACTGGGGGGTTTCCTGGCAGAAAAGGGATACCTGGATGACTGGCAGCATGGGTTTGTGCCAGGTAGATCATGTCAGACTAACCTTGCGGAGTTCTATGAGTGGGTGACATCAGCACTCGTTCGGGGAGACCGGTGGATGTACTGTTCCTGGACTTCAGCAAAGCGTTTGATTCGGTCCCTCACATGGGCCTACTGGAGAAGCTGAGGAGGATGGGGGTAGGACCATTGATGGTTAGGTGGATTGGAAATTGGCTTTCTGAGCGCACCCAGTGGGTAGTGGTGGTGGGGTCATTAGTAGGGTCCCACAGGGATCAGTTCTGGGGCCCCTCCTGTTTAATGCCTACATCTCCAATATCAGGGAAGATATCGGGTGCAAAATGAATCTCTTTGCGGATGACTCTGAGCTGGGGGCGGTGGTTGAGGGGAAGGGGGGGAGGTTGGCCCTGCAAGGGGATCTGGATACTCTGGAAAGGTGGTCATGCACCTGGAGATTGAAATTTAACTCCTCCAAGTGCAAGGTGCTACATCTTGGGCGCGGGAACCCCGAATATGTGTACACCCTGGGGGTATGAGTTGCAGGCTTTGGAAGGGGGAAAAAGACCTGGGAGTCCAGGTGGATGTCAACATGAATAATTTGGAGCAGTGCACGAGGGCAGTGATCAGGGCAAATAGGATGCTGAGCTGCATTGCCAGTGGGATTACCTTGAGGAACAGGGAGGTGATTTTGCTGCTGTACAACAGCCTGGTTAGATCACACCTTGAGTACTGTGTGCAGTTCTGCCGGCCGCACCTAAGGAGGGACATCCAGCTCCTAGAGAGGGTTCAGAGGAGGGCAACCAGAATGAACTGGGGGATATGACATATGATGAGCGACTGGAGGAGCTCAACCTGTTCTTGGTGGAGGAGAGGAGGGACAGGGGGGATATGATTGAGGTCTTCAAGTACCTCAAGGGAGTAAATAAGGTAAACCAAGATGGGATCCTTCAGCTGAAGAATGGTGGAGTCATCGAAGGGCACAAGTGGAAGATTGAGGGTGGAAGGCTTAGGGGGGAAAGGAGGAGGAGGAGATACTTCACTGACAGAGTGGTGGAACCATGGAATGAGCTGCCCGGGGAGCTGGTACAGGTAGCTACGGTGGAAGGGTTCAAGAGAGTATGGGACAGGTACAGGTGAGGGGTGAAGCAGAGGATGACTTGCCCAGGGGGGGCAGGATCGGGGGAGGGGGTAAACATGAAAGGAGCCTGGAAGATGGCTATGGAATCCAATCAGGGTGCTAAGGCCCGAGCAGACTCGATAGACCATGAGGCCTACTCTGCTGGCATTTTTAGTATATTAGTATGTTATGCCTATCCCATGCCTGTTTGAAACCCTGCACTATATTCTTATCCACCACTTCCTGAGGTAGGCCGTTCCATGCATCCACCACTCTTTCTGTGAAAAAGAACTTCCTCACATTACCCCTTAATTGGCCTCCCTCTAATCTCATGCTGTGTCCTCTTGTCCTGCTATTTTTCTTATATTGAAACATGTTAGACTCTTTCACCTTGTTAATGCCCTTAAGATGTTTGAATGTTTCGATCATATCACTTCTCTCCCTCCTTTGCTCTAGGGTATACATATTGAGCTCCGTTAATCTGTCCTCATATGTTTTCTGATGCAGTCCCTGCACCATTTTGGTTGCCCTTCTCTGGATTGCTTCCATTTTGTTAACATTTTGAAAGCCCTGCAGAAATTCCTCATAGAGCAACAGGCAGCCAATGGAGAGTAGGGGTCTTCCAGAGCTCCCCCCTCCCAGTCTCTGGTGTTCTCATCAGGCTGTCAGTCCTCAGGGAAACATTCTTGTTGGGACAAGGACCAGCCTCAGGACCACTCTCCCCGATGACGATCCTGGTCCCCATTGGATTTTTCCTCCTCTTCTCCTGGGATTGCACCATCGAAAGCTTCGGCTTCTACGCCTCTCTCCGTGCAGGCCTTGCTCCTATCAGGTCCCCCATGGAAGAGAGTTCTCCCAGCCTTTTTAGGGCTGCAGAGCGGTTGTTGGCCTCTGGGTCATTGGGCCCAGCATCGCCAATGAGACCTATTGAACCGTGTGGGCTGCAGGTGTTGGGACGCTCCGCCTCTACTACAGCTAGTGGCGGTTTGTTGGAGCTGGGCTCTTCACCCCCTCTCTGTCGATCCCTGTGTTGATGATGCTTCCTTATCCTGCCATCAACCTCAATGCAGTTCTTACTTCTATCACCCTTTGTCACCCATGCCATTGGGCACTGCTTCTGTGCTGACGCCAGTTTGACCTGTCCACCCTGCGCCATCTAGAGAACCGTCGGTACTCCGACCGCTGGTCCTTGCTGCAGAACAGGCCAATGTAGAGGAGAAATATCACCCTGATCTCATCCTCCCTGATGAAGAGGATGAAGAGGAAGATATTGTGTCTGACTCATCTGACAGATCTACTGTCTCCTCCAGGAATTGAGGACTTCATCAAGCACACTCCATAGTCCCCCCTCCCCAGAGGACCCCTCCTTCTTTAATATTATGAAGCAGCTCTCCTCCACTATGGGGTTCCAGACTGAGGAAAAGGATGTCACAAGGAAGAACCTGGTGGATTTCTTTAAAAATCCCAGAAGCTCCACCCAAAGTTATTCCTCCCCTGCTTCCAGCACTGCATGATGCTGCCATTGCTGCCTAGCATAACCTGCCATGCCCATAAAGGCTGATAGGCTTTACCAGGCATCCTTGGGGCTGCCTTTCTATGCAGCCCAGCTGGAAACCTGACTCAGTGGTAATCAAGGCTGCTCACAATAGGTCTAAGGTGCCCAAGCACCGTAGCTGCCTCCTCCTGACCGGGAATCTTGGAGGATTGACCTCTGGGGCAAGAGTCCTTTTGCCTCAGCCACTTTGAGCCTCAGAATTGCCAACTACTTGGCTCATTAAGTACCAGAATACCCTCTGGAAGAAGGGCAATGAAGGTTCTCAGAGACAAGAGCTTCTCAAAATTCTCCAGGCCACGAAAAATGTTAGTAAGCATCTCCTCAGAGCCACCAATGATATAGTGGATACTATAGCCAGGGCAGCTGTCACTGGTATTTGCCTTAGAAGGCACTCCTGGCTTAGTCTCTGGCTTTGCTGCTGATGTCCAGCAAAATATGTTGAATGCCCCTTTTGTGGGTCTCAGTCTTTTTGGTCCTAATGTGCAGGATATTATTAAAGACCTGCAGGCCTCTGGCAGGGTAGTTAGGTCTATCCACTTCCTTTATCATACCCAGCCCAGGAGCAGACTGAGGCCCTCTTTGTAAGGTTTCTCACAAGTCTGGCTCAGGAACCAAGCTCCAGGGCAAGCGCAGCACCAGTTCTGCCTTGCCTGCCCCCTCATCCACCACTGATCCCTCTGCTAAGCATCCCAGGGGATGAGCAGCAGCCCTGGCTGCTGGTTCTGCCTCAGCCTGACTCCTTGCCAGACCCCCTCCTCTTGTTTCAAGCCAGGAGGTGGTGGTCGGAGGGCAGTTCTCCCTCCATCTGCCCCAGTGGAGAACCATTACCACAGATGTTTGGATCTTGCAAATAATCAAACAGGGCCATGCTCTATAACTTCTAGAACAGCCTCCAGATTTTCCACCGGTTCGCACCTCTTATCCTCCAGACCACACAGCCGTGCTGTGGGAGGAGGTGTTCACCTTGCTGCATAAAAGGGCCATAGAGTCAGTGCCCAGGCAGCAAAGGAACAAAGGGTTCTACTCCCGATTCTTCCTGGTTCCCAAAAGAGCTGGGACTTGAGGCACATTTTAGACTTCAAGGAGTTGAACCTGTACATCCAATACAGAAAGTTCCAGATGGTAACTCTACATGGCCTTCTTCCTCTGCTCAAGAAGGGCAATTGACTATGCTCCCTTGACATGCAGGTTGCCTATCTGCATATTATGATTTGTCCCCCACCCCAGGCATTTCCTATGGTTCCTCTTCCAGGGAAAGCATTACCAGTTCAGGGTGTTGCCCTTTGGCTTATCCTCTGTGCCATGGGTATTTACCAAGTGCTTAGCAGCTGTAGCAGCAGCCCTCCAACGTGAAGACCTTTATGTGTTCCCATACTTGGATGACTGGTTATTAAATGTCCAGTCCAGGGAACTACTGTTGATGACTCTAGAACATACCCTGCAGTTGTTCCAGTCCTTGGGCATCATTGTCAATCTACCCAGGTCTATGCTGACCCCGTTTCAGTGGTTACAGTATATAGGGGTGGTTCTGGACTCAACTCAGGGTGAAGCCTTCCTACCACAAGACAGGGAAGACTGCCTCATAGCCGAGGCCCAGGCTGTGGCTCAGTGAGGTATGTCCCAGCCAGGAAGTTCTTGAGGTTGCTAGGCTAAATGGCTGTGGCCATTGTGATGGTCCATTTGGCCAGGTTGCACATGAGGATCCCTCAGTGGAACCTCAGGGTCCAGTGGGTTTAACATTCTGATGATCTGGATCAGCTGGTCCTTTCTCCTCCCCGGTATGCAAGGTGCTTCGATGGTGGATGGACCCAGACAATCTCTTAAAAAGGGTCCCTGTTCTCATACCCACCCCTCACCAAATCCTCACCACAGATGCTTCGAGTCTGAGTTAGGGAGCACACCTGGGCCATTATCAAACCCAGGGGATCTGGTCCCAGTGGGAGACCTGCCTCCACATAAACATTCTAGAAATGCAGGCAGTCCTGTATGTCTTACAGACCTTCCAGAACCATCTTTCTCCAGGCCCACTTTTGGTGCATTTGGTCAACCTCAGTGTGGTGTGTTACATCAACAAGCAAGGGGGGGGGACACAGTCTTATCTCCTGTGCTGGAAGGCAGTGAGGGTTTGGTACTGGGCGCTAGAGCATGATCTAGGCCTGTCAGCCATCCATGTGCCAGAGACCCAAAATATCATTGCAGACAACCTCATCCGGCACAGTCCAGGATGCATGAGTGAGAACTGCTGACCTCAGTTGTAGAAGACCTGTTCAACAGGTGGGTCAGGCAGAGATGGACCTTTTTGCATCCCTACTCAATGCAAAACGGCCACATTTATGCTCGCTAGATCCGGGGCCTGGAGTTTTCTGGTGAGACCTGTTGTCCCTCTCCTGGAAAGGGATGTTTCTTTATGCCTTCCCACCCTTTCCTCTGATTTAGAGGGTACTCATCAAGCTACAGGTGGAGGGGGCCACCAGGTTTTTATTGTGGGCCCCCTCCCTCAAATTTTAATGAATATATTGTGCAATGCAGCCACTCACCGGCCCTCCAGAAAGTATCTGGAGGGATTATCTCAACACCTCACAGCTGCTACCATCACCAACAGTGGGGGAAAATGACGTGTGCTTGCTTCCCCGAGGGCCGGCCACCACCCGCCGCATCCTTTTGCACACCTCGCCAGTGAAGGATGTTTTGGCGGCTGATTGGGAGTTATATCCAGTTCAATCAGGGGGGCACAGAAGAGCTGGACTGGATGGGAAGCAAGAAACCCCCAGGAGACAGCAGGAATGTGGCAGTGTCACGGGGCTCTGCCTCCACCTCCCCCACCCTCAGTATGTTACCCCCGAAGGAAAAAGCTGGGATGCCATGGTCCAAGAAGGTCATGCTGGTGGATAGGATAAGCTGCCTTCACACACTTAACACCCAGAGGAACTCCGGTGGTGGCATCAAGGCATGGGGTTAGGACGAAGTGCCCCCATACAGTTCCCTCTCTTCCATAGGTCTGCCCTTTGAGTCCAGGGCTGAAAAGCATTTTCTCTAGTGGCAAGGAAGTTTGGAGCTGGTGGCAGACCCCTGCCACTTCAACAAGTTTTTCCTCTTCACTCTCACTGTGGACTCAGTAATGGCCGATACTGCCACCCTCTCCTGAAGAGTGGGGCGGAGGGCCAAAAGCACCAGAGCATGAAGCCAGTTCACTTCAGGGTCCTCTTCAACCAGTTCTGTCAGACGGTCAAATTCTACTAGTTCGTGTATGTGGGGGGCATGGATTTCATTTAACATGGGTAGAAGTATGTTGAACACCATTTGGCTCCAAGTCATTTTTCAGAAAAAAAACTAATGTTTCTCCTTCAGCCAGAAAAGGCGCCTACTGCTGCAGATGCTGCAAAGTCTGTTGTTTTTGCCCACACAGGAAATAAATCCACCCACCCAGTTAACCAAAAGGAATATCTTTTGAATGATTTATCTAGCTTGTCAGACTGACTTTACTGTTTATGCTGGGTGGTGTGTGTGTGTGTGTGTGTGTGTGTGTGTGTGTGTGTGTGTATACGTAGGTAGGACTATGAGTCCATAGAAGTTGTGTGTGTAAGTGTACGTGAGCAGGACTATGAGTCCATTGAAGTGCTGCATTCAACAGCATATGCAGTATGTGCAGTCATTAAAAAAAGGCTGAACAGTGCTGTTGGTGCACACTTTAAAGAAGCGTTTGAGTCCATTGTGAGATTCTATAAGTTCTGAGCGTTAGAACATGTACGCCCACTAGAATGAGGGGGAGATAGGATTAAATCTTACTCCAGAGGGAACCAAGTTGGATATGTATATTGAGTGTTTTGATGTGGCCTGGGATAAACTTGTAAAATCCTTTTTGTGATGTGAGAAATTTAAATAGTGACTGTCTTGACTATTGAACATTTTTTCCTCCTTCCCTTCCCACCCTTCCCCCTTCTTTCCTTTTATTGTAATATGAGTGGTATCTGAAACTTGTGTTGTGATGTTAAATATGCAATGATATGGATTACAGTCATAACCTTAACCTCTCCCTCCATTAAAAGAAACTCTGCCCCCACTCGCTTTTTCTTCCCTTCCCTTTTTTCCTACTTCAATTTCTCTGCCTTTGTTTTATGTATTTGAAATTGTAATACCAATATTTACCTGTTGTTGTAGTACTCCAATATGTTTTATTCTTCCCAAATTTTGACCTGATCATTTTTAATGTTTGCAGCACCATTCCTATTCAGGGCACTGTGGCAACTGCTTTTATAGAAGCCCTCCAGCACTGACTGTAATCCAGTTGGGGAAAACATTTTGAAATGGGTGTTCACACCCGTAGACGGTTGCAGTGTCTGTGTATAAGACAAAATGAATAGTTACCATGGGTAAACATTAAAGGGGCACCGTCAGCTCCTTTAGGCCTCAGATTTTCCCTAGATTAAAAAGCAAATGTTATGATTGCTATGGTGTTACCGCACAAAAATGTGTCTGTTTATATCCTTTGACAAAAACTACACTGCATCTTTCCTGGAGCTGGGAAAGCCACTAACGCAGTCTAACCACTCATAATGTTGGGGCAGGAGAGGAGATTATTGCATCATGGGTGGCTGCACCATTTGGGGGTCTTCCTAACATTTACGATGTATGCAATAAAAGTAGGCCAAGGACTGGAAGCAAAACAAGGCTGGGTATAATTGCACCATTCCCAGGCATTTCATTTCTACTAAGAAAGGAAGCAGATCAAATAACCAACAACTTCAATGAGTTTTAGAGGAGGTAAGCAGTCATAAAATGTGGGTTTTCAACTAGAAATAATGTGATGCAAAACAGATTGTCAGTGTCCCTTTAACTCCTGGTTGAAACAATAATTTGTAGTACTTATTGGTTGCAACTCTGACAGCTAGTTTGATTTTTGTATGATATAGTTTTTTTGTACTGTATGATATTTTTTGCACATTTTGCTAAGAGCACTGTTTGCACATTAAGAAAATAGAGCATGTAAGTTTTGAATTTAAAAACACCAATGAAATGGCATCATACTGCAATATAAGGGGTGCTTGTATCGTCGAACTCCACCCACTGATGAAGCTGCATTAGAGAGGCACTACATACTATAGGTGCTATTAACCCAGCATCCAAACAGCCCGGGACTTTGCACATTAAACAAATAATTATTACAGCAGTGAGTCTTGGTGTGTGTGTGTGTGTTTTTTTTCTTTTCTTTTTCTAATAGCTGTCTGCTTTGGAAACAGAGCCTAGAATGTTTGAAATCAGATGAAGAGAGTCTAGGTTTAACCTTAAGGAAGAGAAGAACTCATCCCTATCTTCCTGTTTACCTTTTACTAGGTCAGCCTTGTTTTACTTGGATTTGACAAGTGGGAAATGTGGTAAGTGACCCATTACTTGTAGTAGTAGTTTCATATTTTCGATAGCGCTCTTCCAGGGCCCAGTGTGCTTCATTGTAAATATAATATTAAAAAAGAAGAGCAGCAATAACTAGAAAACAGAACAAGACATGATGAATAAACCATATACAGACTGTCAAAGAGCCGTCAGTTGGGGAAGGCCAGCTGTAGTCATTCTTGAATTTGTTTGCATGTATGTTTACAGCTTAGCAAGTGGACAACCTTGTATTGCTCCGTGTATAGGGACTACAATAAGATAGCCAAGCATTGTCTCTGTATAGTTTTTGTGATGGAATAGTCAAGAATTCCTGTGTGTAGGGGACTATGAAATGGTACCCCCACCCCAAACCAGGACGCCTCTGGAAACATATCAAGTAAGCAATAAGACACGATGGAGTGTGCGTTAGACACTTCTAGCGCATGGCCAGGGGCATAGTTTCAGCTCCTGGCTATGTGCTAGAGTGTCTAGCGCATACCCTGTTGTGTCTTATTGTGCTTATGAAATGGGCACCTTAGCTGTTTATGTATGAGAAAATTCAAATTCAAAGGAGAAGGTAGAAAAAAGTTATATATTTGTTTTTATTTGCAGTAAAATAATTCCTCCACCTGCATCTGTATACTGCATTTTTCTTTTTTGGGGCGAAGGAGTTTTGTCCTACTGTGTGATCCATAGTTGCTGGTTTCCTGGACTGGTTGCCATGGCACTACGTGGCTTGCCTCCACCCCACACACTTTTAAAAAAAAATTGTTTTGACCTTTTGAAAATCCAGAGATAGGAGATTGCAGTTAGTATGCCTTTTTTTTCTTTTTTTTAATTGTGTTGTACTTTTGTTTTGGGAGCACAGCTGAGGAGATGCCGCCGATGTCTGCAGCGCTCAGGGAGGAGATACAGAACAGAAGGAGTTTCGGTACAGTAGTTAATTACTTAGGGAGAGAGGGAGAGAGAGAATTGGGACCTGCAAGCTAATAATTACATGTTAGTGACTGTGTTGAAGCAGTGAGTTGGGAGCGAGGGAGCGACTGGCAGGTTGGATTGTGTGAGAGTGGGGGAGCGAGCTGGCTGGTGGCAGAGATACAGCACAGCAAAAATGATTAAAATGAAAGCAGAGAAACACTTGTTTGTAACACATGTTATGAATTGTATGTTTTTTAAGGGTAAATGGGCACTGTAAAGCAATGTTTGTGATTGTTTTTAAAAGTGGAATAAGAGCATCAAAATGGCGGCCCTTAAGATTCCGCGGCTTTTACAAAATTCCAGATGGGCAAGAATATGTTTTGTTTGTGTCATGCATCAAGGTTGTCAGTACTTTATTTTAGCCATGCACTAGACACTGTCATTGCAGAGCTAACAACCAATCAGAGGGCTGGAAATGTGAAGCCCATTTCATAATGACAATTCAGTAGGCCTTTCTGGTAACATTTTTAAATAAATAAATAGGCAAGAATTGGCTGTGTGCATAGGGACTGTGATAGGAGAGTCCAGCATTGGTTATGTATAGTGACCATAATAGGATAGTCCTGTATTGGACATGTAAAGGTAGGTACGGTAAGGTAAAGTAAGGTAAATTGTAATTATTTGGCGCCCAGTCCCAGAGGCTGTGGGGGTCTTACAAAGTAAAAACAGGCAGGATAGAAAACATCAACGTGCAAACAAAAACTGCACAAGGGGGATATAAAAACAGAAATATAAAATGATACAATAAATAAACATTAATACATAATTATAAATAAGTCATTAAAATCAGCTGCAATTAGTCTGGGAACTCTTCTTTATAAAGATAAGTTTGTAGACCCCTTTTAAATGCTTCCACCAATGGAGCCTTCCTTAGAAGTCTGAAGAGCGAGTTCCAGAGGAACGGGCTGGCAACCTCAAATGAACGGGAGGACTGTTAAAGGGTTGTCCACCATTGGCTGTGTATAGGGACTGTAATAAGATTGTCCAGCATGGCTATATAAAGGGAGGACTGTTACAGGATACTCCACCGTTGACTTGGAATAGGGACTGTGATAAGACTGTCCAGCATTGGCCATGTAAAGGGAGGACTGTTATAAGTTTGTCCAGAATTGGCTGTATATAGGAACTGTGGTAGGATTGTCCAGCATTGAACATGTAAAGAGTAAACTGTTATAGGTTTGTCCAGCATTGGCTGTATATAGGGACTGTGATAGGATTGTCCAGCATCAGCAGTATACAGGAACAGTGATAGAATAGTCCAGCAATGACTTTATAGCAGGACTGTGATAGGAAGTTAGCATGGACCATGTATAGGGTCTTCGATAGAATACTTCAGCATTGATGGTGCATAGGGTCTTTGACAGGAATGTCCAGCATTGGATGTATTTAGGAACTGTGATAGGATTGTCCAATAATGACCATATAAATGGACTGTGATAGGATAGTCCAGCCTTGGCAGCATATAGGGACTGATAGGATAGTCCAGCACTCACTATGTATAGGGATTGTGATAGGATAGTCCAGCATTGGCTGTGTATATAGGGATAGCAATCGGTTAGTCCAACAGTGGTCTTATATAGGAACTGCAATAGGATAGTCCAGCATTGGTGCCATACAGGGACTATGGTACAATAATCTAACATTAGTCATGTATAGGAACTGTGATGGGATAGTCCAGCATTTGCTGTGTATATTGGGACTGTGATAGTATTGTCCAGCATTGGGTATATATAGGGGCTGTGATGTGACAATCCAGTATTGACTGTAATAGGTTAGTACAGCAGTGGCTGTGTATAGGGTTTCAGATAGGATAGTCGCACAGTGACCAGTTAAAGAGAATGTGAAAGAACAGTCAGTCCAGCACTGGCCAAGTGCATGTTTGAAATATATACACGAAAGGGGTCAATCTTACTACATTTCAAATACATTACCTGTCATATATGTAAAATCTGACTATTTTCTGTATGGGATGATACTGATACGGTAGCTCCTGGTCTCCTTCGTACCATAAAATGGAAGGAAAACATTATAGCATTTCTAATTCATAATAGCTTACCCCTGTTGAACCTCTTCTGTGTCTGAATGAGTCTCACTTTTTGCTTCCTGTTTCCCTGAACTTTAAAACCAGCTGTTTGTATCCCCTCCTCCCGATTACATGGTTATTGGGTCTGGTGCTCCAACCAGTCGTTTACATTTAGTCATTGGCTTCTGAGGCTCATATCTTTATATGTATGGACTGCTGCGTTGATGAAACAGGAACAGATCCTTAATCTACTCATTTTTCATTTAAGCAGCCTGAACTTGCTGTCTGGCGTCGAGCAGTGAGGCAGCAGCTTGGCATGCTGGTGACCCGGGTTCAGACCCCGAGCCCGGGATATCAGGGAGACCGACTGTGCATCCTCATGCACTATCTCCTCCCAGGAAAAGGTTCAGCAATGTCCGCTGTTATAGAAGCTCCAGTGGTAGATATGTGGTAGTGCATGTAATGTGGGTGACCAAGTGCTTAGTGCACTTCCGCTCCAAGACATCTTTACAAGTACACTTTGAGGTAGGTGGTTGGGGCCACGAAAACAGAAAACTTGGCTGGCTCAGTTGCTTCGGTTGATGGCCTCTGCATACCCAAATCCCCATTCCTCCAGACCCTGCTCAGTGGCGAATATGCTCCCCAGCCCTGGTCTCAAGGACTCCAAGGCCCTTCTCTTGTCACTTACTTGGCTGAGGAGGGGTTGGGGCCCCTCCCAAGTAGATGTAGACCCTGAATCGAGAGACCGGGGCAACCCTGGGAGTCAGGAGGCATGTGTCGGAACCAGCAATGAGTCTGGTAGACAGAGGCAATATTCCATTTAAAATGGAGCTCTTGCAAGCTTAGCAGCCAGCCAGCATACAATCTGACATTTCAAGTACTGCTGCCAATTGCCCCTGAGATCATGCACAGCAAGAATGGTTAACTGCATGAGATTGTGACACGCTTGATGATGGGATCCAAGTTGTCCCAAATGCTTGTGTACTGTAACATCTATGTCAATCCAACAAAAGGTATAACACTATCCATTGAGTCTCTTTCCCCAAGACCGACATGGCTAACAACATTATTTCCTATAGGAACATAGCTCAAATCAGTCAGAATATTGTGATAGAACATTGATTTGTAACATGGGGCAAACAGCACAATCAAAATTCACACCATGCAAAGTAATTCTGCAGCTGTAATGTAAGAAAGCATTAATCTTTTGGTTCTAACTCTGCCTCACTAGATGCTCCTAGAAGCTTAGTGCCTGCACTTGCAACTCATGTTTCCTTTTATTACAGAGCTGCTGACATCAGATAACAATGCCGTCTGGTCTCCTCGGCTCAGCCCTGACAAGAGCTGCATCGCCTATCTGGAGGGAGGGGTGTCTGGACCCCATCGCCAATGTGCAAAGCTCTGTATGGTTAGCAGCTGCCTTTCTGTATCCATTCATTTGGTAACATTTTAGGGGGGGCTCATGTTAAGGATGAAAACCCTAAGTCACTGGGAATGCCTACTAAGTTTGAATCGTTGGTACACAAGGTTGATAGTATATAATTACTGCAGCACCCAAGAGTCTGAGAGTTTGAATCTTGGTACCCTATAGTGCTGATATGTTGATCCTGCTGTATTCTGGGGCTGCGAGTTTTGAATCTTTGTTTATTTAGTGTGCTGGTGTGTCATTTCTTATACACGGAAGCTGTGAGTTTGAATCCTCATTCCCTAGTGAGCTTGTGTGTTGCTGGGAATGCATCAACTGCGAGTCTGAATCTTGGTCCCTTATGCACTGGTGTGTTGATTCTACTGCTGCACTCAGAGGACATAGAAACAGACAGTGTCAGCAGAAAAAAGCCTGTTGGCCCATTGTATCTGACCATTCCTATGTAATTAATGTTCAGTGAGAGAGCCTGAGAGGCACTTTACTCTCCCCTTCCCCGTCTCTGTCAGCTGTAGTCTTAGAAACCCAGAAACATAGAACATAGAAACATAGAAGTTGTTGGCAGATAAGGACCACTTGGCCCACTTAGTCTGCCCTCAATTCCATACCTATAGTGCCACTGGACACCCTTCTTGGACTCTGGCTTACATCCCCCCCCCCTTGCTTCTAAGATTCTGTTGTGTCTATCCCATGCAATAGCCCCCAAGACTTCCTCTGGGAGGCTGTTCCAAGTGTCCACCACCCTATCCATGAAGTACTTCCTCATGTTTCCTCTAAGCCCCCAGCTTCATATTGTGATCCCTTGTCCTTGAGCATCTTTTCCTTTGGAAAATGTTCCCTTCCTATACCTTTGTTTATTCCTGTGAGATACTTGAATGTCTCTCTATATCCCCCATTCTTTCCTGTCTTCTAGGGAGTACATATTTAAATCCTTCAGCCTTTCTTCATAGAGCTTTTGATGCAGGCCCTGTGCCATTTTGGTTGCCCTCCTTTGCACCGCCTCCACCCTATGTCCTTTCAGAGATGGGGCCTCCAGAACTGTGCACAGTGCTGGAGGTGGGGTCTGACCAGCAATCTATACAGGGCTATTATTACCTCTCTCTTTCTGTTAGTGATACCCCTCCCTATGCATCCAAGCATTCCGCTAGCCTTTCCCACTGCCTTGTCACACAGTTTAGCTACCTTCAAGTCATCAGAAATAACCCCCCGGTCTCTTTCCTGTTTTGTGACTGCTAATGCTCCGCCCCTCTCCCTGAGTTGGTATGTTGCCCCCGTTTTTTTTGTGCCTTAGGTGCATAGTGACTTTTGCATTGAATCTTAGCTGCCAAACCCATGATCGTTTTTCTGTCATCTTTAGATCCTCTCTCATTCCTTCAACCCCTCCCCCACCCCTGCTGTGTCTACTCTGTTGCAGATTTTGTGTCATCCGTGAGTAGGCACACCTTCCCTCCAGTCCTCCTGCAATGTTGCCAATAAAGATATTGAAGAGGACTGGGCCTAATTCTGATACCTGCGGCACCCCACTAGTCACATTGCCCTTCCTAGAGTGTACCTCATTTACCACCACTCTTTGGCTCCTATCATTAAGCCAACTCTCCACCCATTTTACTATTTTAGGACCTACTCCTAGGCTACTAAGTTTGTTTACTAGCCATCTTTACCAAGCCTTTGTTTTTGTCCCACCCTCATTTGAATCCCCCAACACTGATTCTGAACAGACCACCTCTGGCAGCCTATTCCAGCCTTCCAACATCCTCTCTATGAAAATGTACTTCCTAGTGCAATAGTTCTTGAGACTTTGACACAGTGAGCCTCCCCAAATCCATGGAAAGATTTTGAGCCTCCCCAAAAACTGAAATAATCTTGGGCCCCCAAAGAAAATAACATACTGTTCTGCAGTACACCATGGAATAATTAGACCCCTTTGAGTACTTGGCTCAAATTCAGTTCTTTGTCTTATACTGACATGGAACCTTTGAAAAAGAGCTCATGTGCTCAAAGGTGTTATCTGAATAACAAATAAATAAATACATATTATTATTCAACTTATTGTAACCCCCCATTCAATAGGCCAGCCTACTTGTTCTGCTATTTTCATTCTTGAACCATTGTTTACCTTGTTGCAGTGCCTTCATGGGTCTGAGTACTTTCTTTATTTCCTCTCATATGAAATAACCTACCTACATACTTTTCCTCTCCCCTCCTTCCTGCTCCTAAGCAACTTCTTTACTTTGCTCCTTCCTGTTGTTGCTCTTAGTACTTCTGCTCAGCCCTTATATTTGTTCTGTTCTGCCATCAGTCTACAAATTGTTCAATTACCACCACTCATTATTAGTTTATTGTTCATATTTGTTTACACTATTGTTTGTTGTGTATTCCTTCATTGTTTTGCAGTTACCTTTTGAAATGTATTCACTCCCTACCCTTCCCGGGGTATACCTGCAATGAGCCTTCCCTTGTCGCCTATTAGTAAATAAATTCATATAATTCACCTACTACTATCCTCTTTCAGTTTGCTTCATCTCTTCATACAAAATATATGAAACTCAAAATTTAAATACAGTACTTTTTCAGACTTGCTTGAGCCTCCCCTGGAACAGGTTGGGGCCTCCCCAGGGAGGCTGGCCTCGCCATTTGAGAACCCCTGTCCTAGTGTCTCTCTTACACTTGCCCCCCTCCCCCCCCCCACCAGCCTGGTGGAGTTCCGCTGAAGTTTGTGTTCCCACTCTTTGAGCAGTTTCCAACTATCCACTTTATTTGCCTCATGAAAGTATAAACATGTTTCAGCCATGTTCCTGTTCGCCTCAAGCATGTACATGTTCAGATAGAGGTGGTATTAGAGAAAAGTGAAACAAGTGGCTGCTTGGGTTGCCAGCACAGAACGGGTTCATTAAAGAAGAAAGTATAAGAGATCAGCTTAAATTGCAAAAAGTGTTAGTGTAAGAAACAAACTGAGGGCATGGATACAGTTCGCTATCCACACTCTTTATCAGTTCCATTGGAAGTGCTGATTCATCAGATGACTTTAAGCTCAGCTCCTCCCACCACCTCGGAGGTATGTCCTCCAGCTCGGTACCTTTCGTGTCAGATCTTTCTTTCTTCTGGAAGGGTCAGGTCTCCTCCTTCACAGCTCTGCAGCATCACAGGACACCATTGCGCATTTGACAAATTTCTTCAGAGAATTCTTCTTAAAGTTTCTTCCTCTACTATTCCTCTGCTCCTTTGTTTTGGCTCTGCCTCTGTCAACGAAAGATGGACTTTGAGGATGCAAAGCCATCTGGCGGCTTCATGCTCTGCATCACGTGTTGGCAAAAAATGTCTAACATGACCCACACATGTCTTGCCTCTACTGCTTGGGGGCTTGACATGATGTCACTGACTGTGGCCTATGCCAGGCAGTGCTTCTGTCGTCTCTGGAAGATCATGCAGCCTGGCTTCTTCTCAGCTGGCCAGATGATAGGGATCTGAAACTCTGACCTAAGGAATGCAAGAAGACACGGCTGTAGTGTGGTTGTCTGCTAAGCTTGTGGCCCTTGAAGAAGCGGCAGTGGCTGCTACGGCAGGGACCTAATCGGCTTCAGCGTTGCTCCTGACTGGGGCCAGCATCAGAGGGTCCTTCTTAGACAGGTTTTGAGACATGTGTTGGGCCATCCAGGCCTTCACAGAGAGCCCTGTCTACAATGGTAAGAAGCAAAGGCACTGCCGCCACCAATTGTGGGATCAGGAGTGATCATGGTCTGTCTGCTCTCTCAACTGTCCCGACCGTTCAACTCATGTTGAGTGCTCGACTTCAGTCGAGCTTTCTTTGGTCAAGGGATTGCTCAACAGCTCCACAGTGGCCCCATTGGGCATGTTGACCTCGACACTGGTTGAGCAGGCTGTTGAGATTTTTTTGGACCCTGTCGACCATCTGTTGGAGAAGATTGATGAAGAATTGATTTCCTGAATGCTGTTTTTTCTGGTCCTCTCCCTGGAAGATGTGGGTCAATCAGTGTCCCCAACTGGCTCCCCTCGGGACCAGTCTCCACCAGTGGTCATGCCACCAAAGCCAACACTCATGAACGTGGCTCGGCATGTGGTTTGTTCCAAACCTCTGGCGGATTCTCCTCGGGTCAATGGCCAAGTTCGAGGTGCCATTTCCACTCTCAATCCTGCTCAGCTGGGATGCACTGCAGACAGCGTTCCTCAAATTCCTCGTCCTAGGGCAAGAAGAGGCACCACTGTAGGATGTGGTGGCACTACAAGCAACTCCTCTGGCAGTAGTGGACCATTGCAGGGTGGGGTAAGGCTCTATTCCTGACCTACGGTCAACTGGCAGGTGCAGGTGATTCCCATGCTGGTCCACTCTCGGCAGATGTGCCCAGCATCTGCCCCTTCACCCCTGCAGATGGAGCCACCTCCACTGCAGCATTTGTTGGGAGCCCTAACCAAGGACTCCCTTACTGCAGTCAGTTTGCCAGGCCAGCTGTCGGTGAAAATCACCCTGTTGGAAGACATTCAAGAGGTCCATGGCAGCAGATAGTTGCAGGCCATTTTTGGAAGCTTCCTCGGATGACTCGGACGGCTCATCAGTGTCATTTAGGATGCACACACCTTCAGCTGGGTGTTGGTCATTGACTTGACCACCAACCACAGGCTGGTGTCATTTGGGGCTGTCTTTCGTTTGATGTCAAGAGTCCATGAATGTGTCCTTGGAGCCAGTCCAGAAAAGGGCTAAATACCCCTTCACAGACATTTTGGACAAGGACAACTCCTGCATGATTGCCATTCCCATGGTTGAGGCCATCTTAGGACCAGCCCTGGACCTTTTGCAACATCCAGCATCCTGCCTGGCACCCTCCACCTGTATAATCCACGAATATGCAGTCCTCTTGGGGTCTGTTTTGGGGTTATCGGACCACCCCTCAGCCGAGGGTCTGGTTTCAGATTTGGCCATCCATAAATCAGGAGGCCAAAGGGATATTGACAAGCCCCCCCCCCGACAAGGAGTTGGAAAAGCTTGATCATGCAGCCAAAATGGTCTACGCTGCCTCTTCCAGGGGTCTACTTTAGGCCAGCTATGCTGTCCTGATGGCCAGCTTTGATCACTCCCTGTTGGGAGTGTTGGAAGAAGTCCTCCATTGCCTCCCTGCCTACAAGCAGTTCTTAGTGTTGTTGGTCAAGGACCAGGGTCATATACTGGCTAAACACCAGTTTCAGATGGCCTTAGACATGGGTGGCTCTTGCACCCATGCCATGGCAGTGGCCATCGCAGTGAATCGCAGGGCTTGGCTGAGGCTCTCCACCTTCATGGTGGTTATGCAGTACAAGCTGGGCAATGTCCCTTTCTTGTGCACTGACTTCTTTGACCCAGGGAGTAAGGACATCTCAGCAGAAGTCTAACACCACCCTGGATTCTGTGACTTTGTTCCAAACGGACCCTAAGGCTCAGAAGCCTAAGAAAAAGTCATTTCAGTATAAGTCCATTCAACCACAGCAGCCTCTGCAGCAGGCCCAACAGGGACTATACCAAACTTGGTGTCTCAAGGCCAAGTTCCCTGGCCAGGGAGCAAAAAAGGCATGGGTAGGGGAAGTGGTGCCCTTCTGGCCCCAGCAATGTCAGGCTGGGGGTGTCATCCTGCCTATCCTGTCCCTGACTCATCTCCCTTTGGGGCAGTCAACTACACCCCTTCTGGCTACATTGGTCCATCATTACTGTGGACAAGTGGGTACTGGGGGTGATAAGCAAAGGGTTGCCTCTTGATTTTGAGGCTCTCCCACCTTACCAACCCCACATTCCTTGGGTGTCCTCAGTGTCGCAAGACACGCTGTCCGTCTTAAGGGAGGACATTGCTCTGCTTCTTTAGAAAGGAGCCATCGCCCATGTCCCAGAAGCCCTGCCAAGTGAGGAGCACATGTCCAAGTACTTTGTAATACCAAAATGGATGGGTGGGGGGCTGACGTCCCATACTGGATCTGCATGATCTGAACTAGTTCATGCGGAAGCACAAGATCTTCCAAGAATCAATCTTCACCATTTATTCACACTTATGAGTGTAAGCTGGAGGTGCTAGGACCCAGCAGGAGCAAAGTCTTTTGCATCCTAGGAGACAGACATCAGTGCTTGTGCTGCCCATGAGGCAGACGTAGTGACACTGCACTCATGGGTTGGCCACTAACCAATGCTAGCTCCTTCCTTCCTCAGTTCTGTTTTTTCCTGCTGTTGAGTGCATGCTGTGGGAGCTGAGTTTATCTACTGCGTCACACTTTCTTCAATTTGTCACCACCTAGTTCAACAAGTTTTTCAACAGCAACGGGTTTCTGTGGTGCCATTTTGTTATTTTAAAAACAAAGTTTGGTGCCAAACCCTCTTCTTTCTAATTTTCATTGCTTTGTTTTCTGCATTGCCATGTCCTGGCCTAAGGAGCATATGGTCAAGAAAGCCAAGAAGAAGAAGAAGTATTGCAGCAATCTCCCTATATGTCGGTGCTCCTGTGGGGGCCATATTGCCATTCAGGACTGGCATGAAGACTGTTGGGCCTGCCTTGGTACTAACCATGATAGTGGTAGGAACAGTGCCTGCTTCTCAGTCAACTATTTGACCTTCAAACTCCATGCATTAAAGTGAGGTCACAAGCCCCACCACCTTTGGAGGCAGGCATCACATCAGGGATGCCAAGGTAAGGTCCCTGGGCTCTTCTCCTTAGCCCCTTCCCAGTACACACCAGGCAACTTATGGCAAGCACCTGTGGACAACACTGAGTCAACTCTTAGTGTCCATGATGGATTGTGAGACAATCAGGCAGGCCATTTGCCTTTACACCCATGGCCTGTAGCTGGCAAGGCACCAAGCGAGAGCGTCCTGTGATGCCAAGAAGGTAGCTTCCAGGCTAGTGGGAACTGCAGTATGCATAGGTGGATGGCATGGCTTCACCTTTCCTGGTTGGCACCCCTGGCCCATCATAGGGTGCTTAACTTGCACTACCAAAGGACACATTTCTTCTCCTGCAGGGTCAGGTGAAAGTTGTCAGGGTGCACTCCTGCTCCCAAGCCATGAGAGCCTCCCCCTGTCCCTGATCATTCTCAAGTCCCTCTGGACCTATAAGGTGTCCTGGCCCTCCAGCAGTTATCCTTCACTGAGGGCTGAAGGAAGTATATTTTTTTCCCTTAAGGTGAGCCAACTCCTCCCCTTTTGGGGAAAGTTTGGTACTCTAATAAATAGGAATGAATGGTGAAGATTGATTTCTGAAGGATATGAAAATTACGTTTTCACTGTAATTGTTGGTCTTGCAGAATATCGTCACCACAAATTCACATACCCTCCCACCATCCTCGCTCATGTAAGAGTCAGGACCTCTGGGCAGCCCACCCTGTGATATGGGTACATGGCATCTTCTTGCCACTCCTTCAGCAATCTCTCCTCCCTGGGAGAGGAAGCCCTGTCTATCCCTTCTTGAATTGGGCTGTCTTGCCCCCTTCCACTTTCCTGGTTTTTCTCTTGTTTAGAAAAAGAAAAAAAAAAACGGGGATAAGGGTTTTCCCCTTAAAAAAAACAAAAAACATTTAATGTTTTTTACATAATTTTTTGTCTGCCACTCTCTTCTCCTCCAAAGAGGCTAATTGGTACCTCCTATAGCGTGGTGCCTCAATCTTCATCTTGCCGATACCTTCAGCCTCTGCCAACTAGTAGCATAGCCTCACCACAAAACACAGCCTTCACCTCCAGTGCTATGGAAGGGAAGATGCCAGGGAGTTTTGTTGTTTTTCTATATGCTCAGCCTGTCAAGCTGCATACTGCCCCACACCTAGGTGCTAGATCCATTTTCTTTCTTCTTTCTCTTCACTCTCTGGAGTAGCAAGAGGATGATAGCAGTGCTCTTGGTCTTCTCCAACCTCTCGGCTATCTTGATATATTTTGTTTTAATGTTAGGTTCTTGTCATCAATAAACACCCCCTAAATTGGCTTCTGCCATCCTATCCTTGAGATTCCCCTTGCTCTCCCCCTAGACCAGCCAGAGCTATATGCCAGGGCTGTTTCCTTCCCTCCACTTTCCTGTCCAGGTGGTCCTTAGGCTCTGGCTGTTGCACATGCCACCCCTGTGCCACTTAGGCCCATCCCTTAGTTTCTCTGTCGGTAATTAAGTTTTATTATTTTTATCATTATATCCCATATCCTTTTCCTATCCCTTTGGGCTAGGAGTCTATAGCCCTCTCTCTCTCTCTTTTTCTCTCCCACTGGTTTCTCTTCTTGCAAACAGAACTGAGGACTGGAGGGGGCTGGCATTGATTACTGGCCAACCCACGAGTGCGACTTCACTATGTCTGCCTCATGGGTGGAGCCAGCACTGACGTTGGTCCTCTGGGTTGCAAAAGGCTTCACATCCGCTGGGTTCTAGTGCCTCCAATTTAGACCCATAAGTGTGAATGAATGGTGAAGATATTCTGGAAGATTTAAACTTATAGTAAGTACATACATTTTTTTTTTTAACATAGTTTTTATTGTATATTTTCATTATGACACATGTACAATTGTATTACTGTTTTTCCTGTTGTTTAGTATACAACTTTTCATCTTAATACAGTTTGGTTATTTAGGATTAATATAATTTAAGTAGCATTCCAGTTTTATTATCATTCTTTTTTATCTATATCTTGTAGACTTGTAGACATTTTCGTGACATTGAAGAAGTCTTGGAATATACCAGTAGGAGCAAATCTCTCTAAATTGTCTTGATGGTTCTCCAATTTGGGCCATTTCCTTTCCCTTCTTGCCTGTGGGAGCAGCGCCCCCCCCCCAAAAGATACTGGACAACTGTTATGGGAGAAAGTTTGGTCAGTCTGTGCCATATACCATATCCATGGTTTCCATTTTGTTGAGAAGGAGTCAGATTGATCATGGATATGTGCCGTTAGTTTTTCCATTTGGTATATGTTCATGACCATCCTTCGCCAATCTAAAATTGTTGGAGCCTGTTTAGACATCCATCTTTTGATTATTGCTTTTTTGCAGCCAATAAGTAAATTGGTAAAAGCATTTTTCTCCATTTGGGCATAAGTGACAGTAGCACCAATTCTGCCATTAGTTCAGTGGTAGCTCCTAAACTGTCCCGGATCTCTTCTTGCAGTGCACACCAGAAAGGCATCAGTAAAGGGCACAACCACAGGATTTGACCTAAGTCTGCCTTCCTACAATTACACCCCCCCTGTAGCATTTTCCATATTCCAGTGGCATGTATTTAATAAGTATAGCCGGGGATCTAAAATAGCTAGATCGGCACTTCCAGGCATATTCTCTCCATATGGAAAAGCATGTTATTTTAACAGTGGAGGGGGCTTATTTAATCAATAAATACATCATTTTCATTTCTGGATGGTCACTGTTTCTGGAGTACTTGTCATCCACCACCAGCAGCATTGTCTGTTGGGCATGCTGGCAGTTGCTCCACCTGCAGTGGGAATTGGCTGCCAGTAATCCCAGCACCTAGGTCACCTGAGCCAGCCGGTCTCCGGGACCCAGTCAATGTGGGATGCCATCCAATGGTAACTGATCCCTCAATATCTGGAGGATGGAATCACATTTGTCCGCCCAGAGCGGACCATCATGCTCATGACAGACACGTCTGTGGTAGGGTAGGGAGTACAGCTGAGGAACCACAATGCCCATTGGTTCTGGTCAGTCAGGGAGTCCTGTCATCATATCAACCTCCTGGAGTGCGGCTGGCCCTCATGGAACTTGTTCCTCTGGTCAGGGATCAGTTTGTGCAGGTCCAGACGGAGACCACCATGGCCATGTTTTACCTGAACAGGCAGGAGGAACTCACTCCCTTCCCTTATCTCAAGATGCCCTCTGCACCTGCATGCACAGCCTGGGTGCAAATCTCCTGGTGATACTTGTCACAGGAGTGAGCAGTCAGCTGACAGATGCTCTCAGCTGGGTGGGAGAGATGTTGCATGAGTGGTCCCTGCATCAGGAGGTGGTACACCACCTGTTCTCCCAATGGGGAACCCATCTGTTGGATCTGTTTGCATTATGGGAGAACAGAAAGCTGAGGCTGTTTTGTGCCCCACACTCCGGGATACAATTGGGGAATGACTTTGCAAGACCCTGGACCATGGGCTTCGTATATGCCTTCCCTGCCTTCCTCTTGTTCCACAAGGCGGTGGTCAAGGCCCGGAAGGACAAGGCATGGATGATTCTGATAGCACTAGCACTAGACTGGCCCAGACAGGTCTGGTATCTGAATCTTCTCAGCCTCAGCAGCAAGCCTTCTTGGTGGTTGCCTCTTCACCGAGACTTGCTGACCACTCAACAGGGGATGGTCCTGCACCTTCACTCCCTGCACCTAATGGTCTGGTTCCTGAGCGGCTAGTATTCCGGGCCTTGGGACTTTCAGAAGCTGTACTGCACATTGCAGAGGCCTCCCAAAAGGAGTTGACTCACCAGTGCTACACCTTTAAATGAAGGAGATTTTCCATTTGGTGTCAGGGCAAGGAGTTAGATCTCCTTGCCTGACCTTTGGCTAGTATACTTGAGTACCTCTGGTTCCTCTATCAGTTGGGGCTATGAGCAATGACCCTTAAAGTGCATTAGGCAGCCATCTCTGCATATTGGGAATGGGCTGGTGTGCCAGTGGTGGCCCAGGAAAGGTGGTTGGGGGCTTTGTTAAGGGCCTTGACCACCTGTCCCCTCTAGCGTGAAAACCATGACCGCCATGGGATCTACTGCTGGGGCTGGCTGTGCTTATGAGCAAGTCATTTGAGCCTGTACACAGGTGTGAGATGTCACATTTGTTGTGAAAGATGGCTTTCTTGGTGGGCATCACATCAGCCAGAAGGATCATTAAGCACCAGGCGCTCTCGGTTGAGTCTCCCTGTCCAGTCTTCCGCAGGGACAAAGTAAACCTTTTCCTTCACTCAGAGTTCCTCTCAAAGCTAGTATTGAAGTTCCACCTTAACCAGGTGATGAACCTTCCAGTCTTTTTTAGTAACCTATCTTTGGAGGCTGACTGCAGGCTCCATACTCTGGACCTATGGAGGTTGCTGTCTTATTATAAGGAGTGCACAGCTGGAGTTCGGGGCGAGGCTTTCCAGCTGTTTGTAACTCACGCTGAAGTTACTCCAGGCAGACTGGCAGCAAAGCAGATGATTGGCAGGTGGATAACATCCTGCATCACCCTCTGCTATAGGTTGGTTGCTAGGGAGCCTCCCAGAGGGCTTAGGACTTATTCCACCAGACATACATCTATCTCAGTGGCTGCTTCCAGAGACATCCCCATACAGGAAATCTGTAGGGCTGCCACCTGGAAGTCAGCACACACCTTCATTTCGCACTACAGCATCAGCCTCAAGTCACATTGGGATGTTGCTTTTGGGACCTCAGTTCTCCAATATTTGCTCAACAAGTAGGGTGTGTGCCTTGCCCTCTCCTCCTGGAGAACTCCTAGGAGTCTGCCAGAGTGTAGATAGTGAACTGTGCCCACATCCCTAGAAAGACAGGATATTCTTTGAGGATATCTCTTTCATCAGGCCACACCTGTGGAACTATAGCTACCAGAGGCTAGGACCACATGGAAACTTTTATGCAAGCAGTCCACTAGGGGCCAGCCACAATGATGTCTTATGTCAGCGTCCTCTCTGTATAAATGTGGGTGGCCCCTCTCCCTCCTCAGTTCTTGTCCCACCGTCGACAATACTTGCCGGACTCCATGGAGATGCCACAGTTACAGTCGACTGCTAAATCTTCAAATATTCTAAGTTTTATTATTTTTCTCACCCTAATATTTTTATTTTATTTATTTTAGTCTTTGGTAACCGGGTAAGGCCCACTAGGCACAAGCACCTGTTTTCAGGGGTAACCTGGGAGCACTGGGTGCATAGGTGCTGGAACTAGGGATGCTGCCTTGCTTGAAGTACAATGCCCTATGGCTTCCTATACAGTTTTGTTCAATGACTTTCAGCACCCCCACTATAAAAATTGTTCTAGTGCCTCTGACTGGGTGGCTAAGTGACTTGCTCAGAGTCGCACAGTATGCAAATGGAGGTTGTGAGAATCAAACCAAGGACTGGTCTGCTGGATGTACCAAGCTCATTTACAGCTCGTTACTCTAACCTCTAGGCTATACTGCCAGTTCATAGTTATCACTTTATTTTAAGTGATTGCCGTCATCGTTTATGTCAACAAAAGACATCGCTAAACCTTTCTGTTACTTTGAGTGTGGTGGAAAAATCTACTCAGGCGATGATCATGATGTCTGCATGTGCTGTCTCTGAGAGGTCCATGATGTTAAGGCCTGCAAGATCTGCCTGAAGTTTAATCAAGCTACCCAGCGACACTGTCAGCGAGCCCTGCACACTTTTCTTCTCGAGCAGCAGCTAGCCAGAATGGAGAGAGAGAGCTCCAGGTGTAGAGCTTCACTCCGTCACCGGCCCATTCCTTGGGCTTACAGTCTTCCAAGGCCCGAGAGAAGTCCTCAGGAAAGCACAAATACCAGGAGAGGGAGTGCAGTAAGGATAAATCCCTCCCCCTGATGTGCTCCCAGTTGCTGCTTCACTCAGCGTCGACTGCTGTAGCGTCATCAACTGCTTCAGCGTCAAAGCCTCCTGCCGCTCAGACCTCAGTAACCACAAGATCAGCTCTGGCAGTGAGTTCCACTGGACCTACTGAGGCCAGTGAAGGCCCGTCAACATCAGGGTTGCAGACTCCCCTGTCGATGTTGCAAGTCCTGCTGCTCAGACCTCAGAACCCTCAGGGTCGGCTGGCAGTGAGTTTCCCCGCACCTACTATGGACGGCGAAGACCCATCAACATCGGGGCACCAGTCATCCCCATCAACGTCGCAAGGCACCCCTGCAGTGCAGGCCACCATTGACATCCAGATAGTGCTCTCCTCCTTTGCGGAGATAATACAGTGCCTTATCCTTCCTCCTCCTATATCAGGCATGATGATGACGAGGCCTCTCGGACCAGCAGCCACGTTGATGCCTGCTAGGTTGACATGCCCTATACACTATAGGGTGTTGATGTCCTCGTTTCCTTCCTTGAGGCCTTCAGGGCCTGTTGACAAGGATCAGGAATACAGTCCTGACCTCCTTTTACAAGAGGAAGAAGAGGAGAAGGAAGATATGGAAAGGAGTCCATCTGAGAGGTATGGCTCCACCATTTCCATCAGGAGTGAGGACTCCACACTGTATATGCTGAGGTTCCCTCCTGAACATCCCTCCTTCATCTCTGTGATGAAGCAGCTTTGAACTGCAATGGGGTTTGGTGCTGAGGAGCAAGGCATCTCTAGGAGGAATTTGCTGGAGTTTCTAGAGCTGCCAGAATCTCCACTTATCATTCCTCCTCTGTTGGCTGTACTAGAGGATGCTACCCTGGCTGCCTAGCACAGATCAAGCTTGATCCCGGTCATGCCCAGAAAGGTGGATAAGCTGTACCAGGCCCCCCTCAGGAAAGCCCTTTTTCATAGGCTAACCTGAGGCTGATTCAGTTGGGATAAATGCAGCCCATGGTTGGTCTAAGGTGCCTAAGCATCTAAGTTCTCTTCCCCCCAGATAAAAAGTCAAGAAAACTGAGCCTCATGGGAAAGAGAACCTTTGCCTCTGCCACACTGGGCCTCAGAATAGCAAATTATCATGCCTATATGGTCAGATACCAGAATACACTCTGGAAAAAGGCAAAAGCGGCAGCCCAGTCCCTACCATAGGGTGCCCAGAAGCAGAAGATGCTCAAGGCCCTTCAGACCCGGCTGACGTGGGAAAGTATCTCTTAAGGTCTAATTACAACATTTTGGATACCTTGGTAAGAGCAGCTGCAGCTGGCATCTGCCTAAGAAGGCATTCCTGGCTAAGTGTGCCAGGATTTGCTAGTGATGTGCGGCAGTCCATTCTGAAAGCTTCTTTCAGAGGATACCAGCTCTTTGGGACAGATGTACAGGATATCCTCTCTGATCTGCAAGCCTCAGGGAGAACTCTAAGGTCAGTCCATTCCCTCTATCACTCACAACCCAGAAGTAGGCAGAGGGCCCCTTTCACAGGGCTGTGAAAAGACCTAAGCAGGGGCCAGACAGCAGAGCAAAAGCAGAGTAGGGTCAGCTTTGCTGGCCCCAACCTCCTCCACAGGTTCCCACCCCAAAGCCCCTAGAGGTGGAGGTGTGGCTGTGGCTGCCGGATCTACTTCAGCATGACTCCTTCTTAGACCCCTGCCCTCCAGTGTCAGATCTGGAGGTGGATGCAGGGAGTCGCCTTTCCCTTCACCTGGAACAGTGGAGGGAGAGTACATCAGATGCTTGGGTACTGCAGATCTTACTTCAAGGGAGCTCTTGCAGTAGGCAACCCCATTAGGACTAAGCTGCCAGGCACCAGAACCTCACAGAAAATTTCTAGCTAGCAGTCTATAACGGGGGGACCACCCCCAATGTCGGGACGCCGACGTCCACCCTTAGTATAAAAGAGGGCGGTCCCCCACACCCACCTCAGTTCTTTTCCTGCCATCGACTTGTGCGCTCCTGACCTCATGGTTCGTAGCTTCAGTCAATCGCCATTGTTCTTTGCCTTTTGCTTCTAAAGTTTAGTTTTTTTGTCAGCAGCATGTTGTCTCTGACTTCTTCAGCAGATTCTCGCAAGTCTAAATGCACCTGCAGCAAGCAGATTCCTGAGAAGGATGGCCATTCCTAGTGCGTCATCTGTCTAGGCCCAGACCATGACACCGAAGCTTGCTAGGCCTGCCAGAACTTCAACCAAGTTACCAGAAAATGATGCCAAAAGATCTTGGAAACCAATCTCCTCCAAATGAAATTGGCCACCATGGAGAAACAGCTGCAGATGCAGAGTTCTGCTTCGGAAGCCTCTCCAGAGACTCCCACCTCAACAAAGAAGAAGCACAAAAAACATAGAGACCGAGAATGGTCTGCTTCAGAGCCACAGCCTCCTTCGGGAGCCACGGCCCATCCTGAGCCTTCCCCCTTGGGGGAGGGGGTCAGCTGCTATGGCCACCTCAGCACTACTTCCTTTGGGGCATCTGGTGACTGCACCCCTTCCCCCACTGTTATCTCTGTGGTGGGCAGCGCCTGTGCAGGTTGAGGGGGTCCTTTCTGCCTCCTACCACCTCTGATGCTCAGGCCCTTTCAACTCTCGGGTTCTCAGCCAGGCGGCACGGCTGGTCTCCCAGACACCAGTTCCTCTTCTGGCACCCACTTGGCCCTGGCGTCATCACCAGATCCCAGACTGGGGTCTGGCGCAGGTCCTTCGGACCAATGCCTTCTCATTCTGGGGTCACAGCCATCCTCAGTGGAGTCCCCTTCTGGAGTATCTCAGCCTCCTCGACTGCCACCAGTGGTCCCTGTTCCAGGATCCCTCCACCAGATGCAGGTAGGGATGCCGTCCGCTGATCCTTCTCAATGGGATCTGGTGCAGGATCATCCAATGCCTGGTCCCAACGGTCCTCTCCAAGACCAGGCACCTCCAGCTCGGCCGCTTGAGGATCCTCCCTTGGATCACCCTACCTGGCTTAGTGACCTGGCCTTTCCAGGGCATTCGCCTGCTCAGCCTCCAGTTCTGGGCGGGAATTTGGACGGCCCTCCAGGCTCTTCCTTGGGTCTTTTGTCGGGTCTAGCCCAGGCTCCAAGCAGGGTTCTTCTCAGTTCCTGAACCCTCTGGGTGGCCTTACATCCCTTCACCCAGGCTGATACTGTATCCTGGTCTTCTTATGATGGACGTCGGCTGACTACAGCCTGCTTCTCAATGCCTGGTGGGCGTCAGTCCAATGTCAGGCCTCAGCCCAGGTGGCACCAATGTCAGTACCCTCACAGTCCAGGGACCCCACTTCGTCAGCTCGAGGGGTTCCTCCTCCAGATACAGGGGTTCTTTCTGCTGCTGAGATGGTCACTCAACTAGACTCATCAGTGACCCTGCAGCATTCGTTGGAGTCCACCTGCTTAGTGCACATTACCTCCAACTCCTCGGAGCCTCCAGGTTCCTCTCTTTATTTACCCCCAGAGGAGGTGTGGGTCCGGGACATTCCTAAGTCCCCTTCTGAGGACGCTTCATTCTTAGAGGTCATGAAGGTTATGCAGACCTCACAAGGCTGGCGCACTAAAGAACAGAATCCCCAACATTGCAGGTTGGCAGAGCACCTGCATCTCCTCGAGGTTTCATAGGTGGTCATTCCTCCGTTGGTGGTTCCACATGATGATATTACATCCACGGTGTGGCAGCAACTGGCTTCGGTTCCTCCTACTTCCAAGAAAGCTGAGCGCTTATACCACACCCCGGATTGTAAGCCCCACTTTGTTTCCCATCCCCAGGCCAACCCCTCATTTTTATTGGAGGCATCTGGAGTTGCTTTGGGGGTCTGAGCATCGGGGTGAGGTCCTTCTGGACAGGGAGTCCAAACATCTGGATTCCCTGGGAAGGAGGATCTATGATTCAAATACCTTGGCCTTGCATACCCAGAACTATCTGGCACGCATGGTCATGCATCAACAGTCTCTGCTGGACCAGGCCGGGGATTTACTTTGTTCACTGCCTGACTCCCCAGTCAAGACCCAGCTGGAACAGATCCTGTCTTCCTCCACCAGCATGGGATTCCATGTCCTCCGTGCATCCTATGATACAGCGGATGCCTCATCTCAGGCACGGTGGCAGCCATGTGCCTCTGATGCCATGCCTGACTTTGTCTTTTTACTTTCCCCTAGCATCTAGGCCTCCATCCTGGATGCCCCATTTCAGGGTCCTTTCCTGTCTGGAGAAGATGTGCGCAAGCTGCTTGCCTCTTTACAGGTGTTTGGGGGTAGCCCTTTGTTCTTCAACTCTGACTCTGAGGACCAAGGCCCAGCACTCCACTTCTCACAGCTTTAAGCAACAGTCCCTCCACCAAACTTCCTCTGGGTCCTGAAGCAAGCGCCGAGCAACCCACACTGGTGTGGCTCCAGTCCGCAAAACCCACAGGGTAGAAGAAGAGGAAGAGTTGATGCCATTTTCCAAACCACCTGACTCCTCTTAACGGTACACCCCCATCCCCTCACTGCCACCCTCCCAACCCAGGTGTTGGGAGGGGCATTTGGAGGGAAGACCTTTCAGTTACTTTTCTCATCGTTATCTTCAGCTCTTTCCTTGATCTCTTCCCTGGATTTCTCGACAGGTTTATTGGGGGCCTGCCCCCACTTCCATCATCCTGACTGACTTATCCCCCCAGCAAACCTCTGGGAGTTCTGCATGGGAATTTATTGGGCTGCCTCTCCTGGTATCTTCTTGGCAACCCCAGGAGATCTGTTGCCAGCAGGGCATTCCAGCTCTCCTCCTTCATGGCCTTCGAGCTTTTAAGTGTGCTCAGCCTTAGAGAGAGTTTGCTCCATCTTTTTTGGGTGGTCGCCTTTGGGATCCCATTCCTCCCCTAGGAGATCCCAACCGGGGTTGTTAACAACATTCTTGGCTGGGGCCCCATTGTACTTCTGGCCACTGGAGGATATTTGGTTTGGAGCTACCAACCTCATTCACCCCTAAGTGTTCCTTAACCCTCCAGGTGTGGAGAGATCCCCCCTCCCAGAGGGTCTTTTTTTCTCCTGGGAGGGACCCCTCAGGGCCCATGGTGCCCCAGGGGCCTGACTTCTATCTTCCTCCTTCTAGGTGGGCTCCCCCTTTCTACTCCTGGGGGAGCAGCTCCTCCCAACTCTTAAGTTGGCTGGCAGCGGGGCTTCGATCCTTGTTGGCAAGCCCCTCCTTCCCCTCCCTTTCTCCCTCCCTTTCCTTCCATTCTGCCTTCCCCCGTGAGCTCTTCTCTCTGTTAGAGGGATCCCAGCCAGGTCCACCTTCACTGGCTTCTTCTGTCACCAGCGTCCCATTCAGGAGTGCCAGGCTGACGTGAAGTTGCTCTGTGCAGGCTTACATCCCGAGTCTGGGAGTTCATCACCTCCCAATCCTTTTAGGGGGCTTGATGTGAAAGGAGGCAGGTATCCTTTTCAATTCCACTTCCAGGCCAGTGGTAGCCGGGCTAGGCCCCTGTTTCATTTCTCCAAAAAAAAAAATGGTGTGAAAGCTGAGGAGAGTCTGTGGAACAGAAGATTTGGGTCATATCCCGTAGGCCCTCTTCTCTTTGGGGTTGTTCAGTGAATGGAAGTAGTCCAGTGGATCAGGAGCAAGACGGTCTTAGAAGCCCTACACCCCTACTTTGTTGCGGCCTGGTTCAGTGTACCTCAGCTGTTGTAGGAGCCTTCTTTTGGGGTGGTGGTAGATAGGGGAGTCTACAGTCCTTACTTTTCAACTCCCTTTTACCTGCCTCTCTTGCTCTCTCTCAAGAGACATACTCTGGTCTGGGGGAGTCCTCTCCCCTCCCTTTTCTCCTGGTGTTCCTGCTTGGGCCAGAACCCCTTTTGTCTCTCAGGGTTTCCTCTGTTTCTTTTCCCTAGGCAGGATGCTAGTCAGGTTAAGACCCCCCCGCTTTAGGGTTTTGGGTAAGGGGAGATGTTCCTCGTACTTCAGTCAGCCAGGAGACCTCCCTTGGTTGAGGATTCCTCTCCTTTTCCTTGGGGCAGGACCCTAGTGTCCTCAGCTCTTCCTTATTGTTTTGGGGCTTGCATCCTTAGCAATCCCCTATTTTCCACTTAGAGGTGACTCTCTCAGCGGGGGCCCCCCGTTGCTCCCCCAGCTCCGGAACTGTTGTTTGCGGAGGCCCCTTCTGTGGGACATAGGTTAGCCCCTTCTCTTCTAGCCTGTCCCTAGGCTGAGGGGAGCAACTACCTCCTTCATTTTCCCAGCTGATGCCTGATAGCTATCATGATTATTGGGTCTTCTCTTGATAGCTGCCTGTAGTTCTCTTGCCAGACGAGGCACCTTGTGGTGTCTGCCTTTTGATGTGGACCTTCCTTTAGGTAGTCTGTTTCCAGTGGGCTATATGCTGGACGTATCTTGAGGAAGCCGTTCCTACTTCTCCCCAAAGATTTACTCTGCCCCCTTCCAGGGGCTCCTCTTTTCTCCCGACTCCCTCTGGCGAGTCTACTCTCACCCTTGGCGACACCAGGGTTTTTTCCCTTGTGGTTTTTCTCTTTCACTGGCTATTGGAGCCATGCCTTTTTTCTCTCCAGGGACTTCTCCCTCAGTCTAGGGGGGTGATATATGGGCTTATGGAGCGGGACCTGTGCCAACGATCCTTTCGAATCTAAGCCCTATTAGGCTGTTGCCTTCCTCCATTTCCTTCCCCCAGGGTTTTCCTTTTTCCCTTCGGGCATTGCTTGGGACTCAGTCCTAATGGTGCTGTCTACTGTATGAGCCCCTTCAAAGTGAGATAGTGCAGTTACATAAGAACTTACCGTAACAACAGATCTCCAAGAGGAGATCTTGCAGTAGGCAGGATTTCCCTCCTCCATTCCCCACCTCTTTTTCTCCATGGTTAGCCTTTCTGGCTTCTGTTGTCCTCTCTCTCCTGTCAGACCTCTTCACAAGTCTTTGGCGGGAGAACTGAGGTGGGTGTGGAGAACCACTCCCTTTTATACTAAGGGCGGACTTTGTCATGCCGACGCTGGGGGTGGTTCCCCTTGTTATAGACTGCTAGCTAGACATTTTCTGTGAGGGTCTGGCACCTGGTGGTTTAGTTCTAATGTTGTTGCCTACTGCAAGAGCTCCTCTTGAAGATCTACTGTTACGGTAAATTCTTATGTAACTGCACTTTAATAGAAGAGGGTGGCCCTCTAGAATTTCTGGAGTTGCCTCCAGACCTTCCATCAATTCCCTCAACTTATCCTTTAGACCAGATACCAGTGCTACTACAGGAAGTACATGCACTGTTGCAGGAGAGAGCCATAGAACCAGTTCCCTAGGAACAAAGGAACGGGGGGTTCTATTATCATTTCTTTCTAGTCCCCGGATCCATAAGGGATTTGCTGCCCATTCTGGATCTGAGGAACCTGAACGTCTATATTCAGTACAAGAAGTTCAGTATGGTCACTCTGCAAGGCCTCCTGCCCCTCTTGTGAAATGGGGACTAGATATGCTCCCTGGACATGCAGGATGCTTACCTGCATATCAGAATGTGTCCATCCCACAGGACATACTTCAGGTTCCTGTTTCAGGGGGAATACTACCAGTTCAGGGTATTGCCCTTTGGCTTGTCATCTGTGCCACAGGTATTTACCAAATGCTTGGCAACTGTGGCAGCAGCTCTCAGGAGAGAGAGACTGTATGTCTTCCCTTTCTAGAAGGACTGGTTGCTCAAAACTCAGTCCAAGCAGCAACTGTCTCACACCCTAGTGCACACCAGACAGCTGTTCAGTGCCCTACAGATCATGGTCAATGTGCCCAAGTAAGTCTGGACCTCTTCTCAACATCTGCAGTACATAGGGGCAGTACTGGACACTAGTTAGGGCTTAGCTTTCCTGCCCCAAGACAGGGCAGAGTGCCTTATGGCACAGGCCCAGCTGCTTTACAACAACAGGTATGTCAGAGCCAGGACACTCCTGAGACTGTTGGGCTTGATGACAGTAGCCGTTGTCACAGTACCCTTGGCCAAGTTGCACATGAGGGTCCCTCAATGGACATTAACATTTCAGTGGGGAGCCAGCCCGGTGGTGCTGAGGGTTGAGGCACTGGACACCACACCTCACGCTATGCTGGTGACCCAGGTTCGGGAGTGAAGTCAGGCTGCCAGGGGTCAGCAAGGGGAGGACAGGATTGAGCATCTGGAGAACTGCTCTCCTGTCTTGGGAGGGAGGGAGAAAGGGAGGGGGACATCGACCCCAGGCTCTGGTGGCTCCTGGTGGTGGCTGGGGGCACAGCAAGCTCATGATCCAGCAACCACGGGGATTGGCTATGGCGGCAATCCTCTTGGCACACACAGGAATGTGCATGCCCACGCTGGATGCATTGCATGTCCGAGCCAAGGGAGAGGGAGGTGGAGGGCCCGAGGAGGGAGGTGGAGGGTCTCAAATACCCCATCGGGCCAAGGGGAGGTTTCAGGTGGGTAGAAGATGCCTAAGTTGAGTGTGGCCCTCCTGAGAGATGCCCCAAGGCTGCAAGCAAGAAAAAGAAGATACAAAACGAAAACAGTTCAGCGGGATCAGCGCACTGACAATCTAAACAATAGATTCTAGTAATGTTTTCTATCCGAAAGGTGCTCCAGTGGTGGATGGAACCCAGCAATTTGCTGAAAGCGGTTCCCTTCCTCATCTCATCCCTTCAGCAGATTCTTACCACAGATGCTTTGGGGATGTGCTGGGGGGGGCAATCTGGGACCTCATGAGACACAAGGAACGTGGACCAGAGTGGAGACTTTCCTCCACATAAATATCATAGAGATGAGGGCCATTCTGTATGTTCTGCAAGCCTTCCAGAACCATCTGTCCCTGGAGCATCTGCTGGTGCAGATGGACAATATCAGTATAGTACACTATATAAACAAGCAAGGGAGGACTCATTCTTACCCACTGTGTAGTGAAATGATGAGAATTTGGTATTGGGCACTTGAACATGGTCTAGAGCTGTCAACTGTCCATGTTGCGGTCATCCAAAACATTGCAGGCAGTATAGCACAGTGGTTTAAGGCTCTGAGCTGCAAATCTGGTGACATCCAGCAGACCAGACCTGGATTTGAATCCCACAGCTTCCACTTGCATACTGTGTGACCGTGAGCAAGTCACTTAACTTCCCTGTGCTCCCAGGTTGCACCTGTAAAAAAGCTTTCAGCTTAGTGTGTCTCACCTGGTTAAACAACTATGTAACGCCCTCACCCCTGCCTTTTTGCAAAACGACAGGTGGTATGCTGTTGAAGCTGACAGCAGTACCTGGTGGGGACTGGGTTCAGGGAGGACTAGGTTACTCGGCACAGGGGACCTAGGTTTTGCTACTCTGCACAGGGGCACCCAAGTAAATCCAAACACAGGAAGCAATAACTGTAATGTCCGATACCAGGAATGGGATTCCAAAGTGTGGCTTTTATTCACATCCAAACTGAACAAACAAATCATAGACGGACCCCCCATGGGGCTACATTCCTGGTAATGCAGATTAGAGATACAGAACACTTCTTCACTATTCCAGCCCTCAGGCTCTGAACCCACCAGGCACACAGCCCGGACTTGCACGCAGCTTTGGGTTCACAGCCTGACTTGTAGACTACTTGGGTTTTTCCCATGGCCTGGCTCCCCCGCCGGCCACTTGATCGTGGTCCATATGGGAATGAACCAGTTTTCCTGTTGGTGGCTCCCCAAACCACATTAGAGCCTTCAACTCCAAAAGGGAAATTTCCTCCCATCCCACGTCTGGGTACTTCCTTCATCACTGGCCAAGTGCATGAGGCAAAGTAGAAATCCACAGAGCAAATCCATAGAGGTGGACCTGGTTACTAAAGATGGGGGGTCTCCCACCTCCAGCTCCCACAATCCATGCCCGGCCATTTCTCTGGATACTAAACAACTCTTTGAAAGCTTGGCAATGTAGATTACAGGGTAGACGTATATCACATCTCCTCTACATGTCTTGACTTTCCCTTTGTGCTGGACTTGAACATACTTTTACTTTTGGCTAAGCCTATTACTCTAGGCCTCCCACTACTTCAGTAGTCAAATCCCCACTTTAACACAGTTCAGGATGAAACATGGGCCCTTTAGAAAGAGCAGAACTCACCCTTTGGTTTCAGGTGCCCCACAGGCGAATCTCGAAATCTTCTTGTACCCCACACTCTTGGGAAAAATAAGGCAGCTTCTTCTCTAGCAGTAACCAGGGGGTTGCCCTTGGAATAGCAGACAAACCTTCCTGCCCCATCCCCCGAGGGATGGGGCACAGAGACCCGTATCAGCAGTCTCCACCACTTTAAAGAACAGCTTACTGTGTCCCTCTTTAGGCGGAAACACACACCTTTCCCTAAATGTAGCTCTATTTCAGAGCTGAGGCTCCAAGAGCCTGTGCACAGAACTGCTGTGCTCCTCTCACAACAATCTCCAACTACAGACAGAACACTGACTGTTCAAAACTCCCAACATTCTACTCTAACTCCCTTCTGCAGATTCCATTGTGGCTCATGCAGCTGCGATAGTTCTATGGTGATGTCATCCCTCAGTCTCAGCTGAGACTGAGAACAGAGTGAGACAGTGTGAAATCCATTTAACTGGAGTTTCACAAGCTGCCTTCCCTGCCTACCACTAGGTATTACTGGGATTCTAGTAACCCCGAGTAACAGGGGGTTACACTCGCCCTTGACCAGGAAAATGACTGTCCGCAGCTATTGTTTACCCGGCTTAGGCCATCCCACCCTATGTGCTACCTGCGGAGGGGGGTGATCAGGCCCCCCTCCTACCATGTGCGAACACAGGCAGGCAACGCTAAGGGCCTGGAGGCCTTTAGCTGACATATCAGCCTCTACTCTACCCACTTACTATGGACGCCTAGTGGCTCTGGTCAAACTATCCGGAGCATAGCCCTAATAGATCAGCACTGCAACCCCTACTACAGGTCAGGGCCACAGCCTGTCTATCCCCCCTAGCCCTCTAGGGAAAACCTATCTGCCTCTAACTTAACACCCCAAAACAAAAACAACCTGGGGACCTCCCCAACCTTGGGCACCCTGCAACCACACACCAAGAACTAATACCATACCATTACATTACATTACTGCCTCTCTATCCCCACAACCACACCTGTGGAAGGAAAAGGGTTAATGCAGTAACAACAACAATAACAACAACAGTACTTTAAATTACTACACATTAAAGTACTAGTGAGGAACTCTGATGAGCCCCTCCTCCTCTTCTTGTCTTCTCTTCTATCTTCTTCAGGAACACCTGCAAGAAAAAGAAAGACAACACACACTCCTAATCTGCATACACAGTCTACCTAAACCCCTACCATCAAAACACTGGAGAATCCCAAAAGATTTTTAGAAAAGGTAGAAAACAGTATATACACTAGAAAACAGTAGAAAAACAATGACATTATTTACACACACATTTGGGGATGGAGTGCCCAAAAGTCCCATCTAGTGACCACAGTGCCCCGGCTAGTCCAATAAAGAGTCTCTCCTGGGCCGGAGCCCGGTGAAGCACAGTTCTAACAGGCCAAAGTCCCGAAGGGGAGAGTCTTTGAGGACAGTTCACACATTCTGGAGTCTGCTAGTGTAGGGTGTGTACTGCAATGTCATAAGGATAGAAAAGTTCGGACTTACCAGCCCCTTGTAGAAAGATTAAGATACACCGACCTGCTCCTCAGCCGAAGACTCTCCCTGACAGCATTTCTTCTGATACAGCTAGGCGGACATCTTCCGGGAACCACAGGAGGGCACATCTGGGAACTGCTGGGTGATGTCATCTCTGGAGATGGAACCTTAGAACAGGAACAAAAAGTAAAACAGCTGGTCTGACATCATCCGATTACCAGGCGATGGCTCAGGATACAGCTGGGCTGGTGTCCTCTCTGGATCTGAAGTCATCTGGTGAGCCAGTCGATGGATTCTGGAAAGGCCAGTACACTGTAGAACTGATGAATGTGGGGCACCTGAATCCTGGATGTCCATACTGGCAGATCAATAAAGGCACTGCAAAGGCTGGTGTGGCAGTATTGACTACCACTGCTCGGCTTTCCATCTAGCTGGCACGGTCACATTTGCTGGGAGGTCCTTGCATTGAGGCCAGTAGTACAGGGGGTCAGGAGCTTGAATTATTACCCCGTCTGGGCGCACGTAATTTACACTGTAGAAGGTTTCACGTCCCTCTCCATCCACTATTCGCACAGTGTCCATAAACAGTGTCCTGCCTCTCTTCCACGGGGTATATTTCTCATGAAACAGTCTGTTCTTGACATGCTTGTTTGCACCAGGATGCACACATTTCATTGCTTTGGCCCAGATCCAGGATTTCCTGCTGTTCTCGATCTTCTCCCAGACTCTCCGAGGAAAGGTAGGACAGGAAATTCCATAGATTTCATTCACCTTCCTACGAACCAGTCTCTCCTCTTTACTAGCTTTGGTCAACCTGAGACCACTGGCCTGGCTTGGGGGCGGCCAGTCCTGGTTCTGCCAGCTACGCATCCTCAACGAGATGAAAAAACAGATCCCTGACTTCTTCTTCTTGCACAGCCAGGGCAGTGGCATCACCACTCTCTTCCATGCATTCTTCCAAGGCAAGAGCTTGAGGCTGTGTACCCATTCCTTTTTCACAAGGCCACATAGGTTCCCCCTCTTCTTCTTCCTCACTGAGAATCTGTGCCCAGGAATGAGCAGTCGTCCTCACTCCTGAGACTATCCACTCATCACTAGGCGCAGAGGTTGACACCTCCCATTCACAGGCCTCCCGCATCTCATCTTCTCCTATGAGACTTGGGCTAGGCCCCCCCGGGGTCTACTGATGCTTTATCTGAACTTTCCTTTTGAGATCCAGCATCCGAAACATCAACATCTGGTTCTGTCTCTAAATCTGCACCCTCTAGCTTTGTGCCACACTCCCCCGAGGGGCCTTCTTCAACAGGCTCCGCCTGGTGCTGTGTGCTGCCCACTACAAATTCCTGAACCTTTGTCCATGTGGGAGCCAAACAAATCTGGGGCGCTTTATACAAGCCATATTTTTCTAGGCACCCAGAACAGTGAGGTATCATGAAGACTTTCAAGCATTTCCAGCATTTAAGCATATTTGACACACTTGCACTGGATATCCAGGAATCGCCACATGAGAAGGCAGTTGTCCTCCATAATAACACCTTTCAGTGTCCCTTAATCTATTTACTGCTGCTGCTACTGCAGCCCGGGCATGATCCGGGTAGTGAGCTGGTCCTGAGGCCATAACTGCAGGGGAAACAAACAAAAGCTCACTGTTACTGAAAGTCCCACTTCACTGAACACTTTCTTTACTTTTAAAATGGCTCCTCTGCTGCTCTGTTTACTTTACTACCCCACTCTGTAATGGCGGCGGCAGCACTCCTACGCATCAACATTCAGAAACTGGGTCAAGCCACTGCGCATCCGATTTACACACACTACTGATAACTTTTGGTCAAACTGTACAAACTTGCACTGTTCTTTTTCTAACACATTTACATGATTTGCCACGGACTCTTTACTTGCTGAAAACATTTCTTTAGTTCACAGCCCCTTAAAGCCTCAGGATTTCAAGCACAGGATTGCCTGTAAACTAGTGCTTGCACATTTGGCTACAACTCACAGTCTCTCTCTGGCTTTAAAACTTTAAACTGATGCTGAACTCATAACTATGCACACAGTCAGTGGCCTGGCAGACTTGCACTTGCTGGTAAAACTTGAGACAGTCGTTCTTTGCAAAGAGACTACACTGCTGCACACATATTCAGCTGGCTTTTGGGAGAAAATCACTGTTTGAGCAACTTTTACTGTTGGTACTCACTGTTATCAGTAGCTGTTTGTTGCAATGGAAAAATGGCCTGCAGCCAGTCTTGGAGGCCTCCGAAAAAAAACGGGTGGGCAGTCCTGCCGATCGTCTCCCCGATCATCACACTCGCAATTCAGTCAATCGATATGCGGGTTGAGCCCGATTTTGAATAGAAAACTCTATTTTTACAAGTTTTACAGCACTTTTTAATCACCGCGACGCTCCTCCACTAAGCCAGTACACGCACTCCACTCAGACTCCCTCTCGAATGCTGGGCAGTCACTGTAGAGCTGACTGAGGGGTGGGACTGATTGCAGCCTCACCAGTCACACGACACCATGCAAATGAGCCTCTTCTTCCTCGGCGCTCTTCTTCACGCATGCATCGCCGAGCAGGCAAATTTAAACTGCAGAAACCACTTTTTTTTTTTTTCTTCTTCAACTGACTCTAATGGCGGGAACCCATTTCAACCATTTAGCATGGCCATTCACACAAGTTTCTCAGTTGACTCAAAAGCATTTCCAACATCCAGGGCACAATTTTTCTGTTGCTACCCCTAGTTTTCCACACTTTTCTTTATCACCACAGTTCTTTTAAAAAGCATTTCCGACGTCCAGGGCACAATTTTCCTGTTGCTACCCCTAGTCTTCCACACTTTTCTTTATCACACCACAGTTCTTTTAAAAAGAATTTCCAATGTCCAGGGCACAATTTTCCTGTTGCTACCCCTAGTCTTCCATACTTTTCTTTATCACCACAGTTCTTTTAAAAAGCAGGCAAAAACGCTGTAAACATTTGATGCAGGACAAGGGCACACTCTTTTAGCTTTACTGCTCCTTGGTAAACAGGAGATCCTGGGTTCGAATCCCAGCGGTGCCTCCATTTTGTAATGCCCTCACCCCTGCCTTTTTGCAAAACGACAGGTGGTATGCTGTTGAAGCTGACAGCAGCACCTGGTGGGGACTGGGTTCGGGGAGGACTAGATTACTCGGCACAGGGGGCCTAGTTTGGCTACTCTACACAGGGGCACCTAAGTAAATCCGAACACAGGAAGCAATAACTGTAATGTCCGATACCAGGAATGGGATTCTAAAGTGTGGCTTTTATTCACATCCAAACTGAACAAAGCATAGATGGACACCCATGGGGCTACATTCCTGGTAATGCAGATTAGAGATACAGAACACTTCTTCACTATTCCAGCCCTCAGGCTCTGAACCCACCAGGCACACAGCCCGGACTTGCACCGTAGCTTTGGGTACACAGCCCGACTTGTACACTACTTGAGTTTTTCCCATGGCCCGGCTCCCCTGCCGGCCACTTGATCGCTGTCCATATGGGAATGAACCAGTTTTCCTGTTGGTGGCTCCCCAAACCACTTTAGAGCTTTGGACTCCTAAAGGGAAATTTCCTTCCATCCCACGTCTGGGTACTTCCCTCGTCACTGGCCAAGTGCATGAGGCAAAGTAGAAATCCACAGAGCAAATCCATAGAGGTGGACCTGGTTACTAAAGATGGGGGGTCTCCCACCTCCAGCTCCCACAATCCATGCCCGGCCATTTCTCTGGATACTAAACAACTCTTTTAAAAGCTTGGCAATGTAGATTACAGGGTAGACGTATATCACATCTCCTCTACATGTCTCGACTTTCCCTTTGTGCTGGACTTGAACATACTTTTACTTTTGGCTAAGCCTATTACTCTAGGCCTCCCACTACTTCAGTAGTCCAATCCCCACTTTAACACAGTTCAGGATGAAACATGGGCCCTTTAGAAAGAGCAGAACTCACCCTTTGGTTTCACGTGCCCCACAGGCAAATCTCTAAATCTTCTTGTACCCCACACTCTTGGGAAAAATAATGCAGCTTCTTCTCTAGCAGTAGCCAGGGGGTTGCCCCTGGAATAGCAGGCAAACCTTCCTGCCCCATCCCCTGAGGGATGGGGCACAGAGACCCGTATCAGCGGTCTCCACCACTTTAAAGAACAGCTTACTGTGTCCTCTTTAGGCGGAAACACACCTTTCCCAAATGTAGCTCTATTTCAGAGCTGAGGCTCCAAGAGCCTTTGCACAGAACTGCTGTGCTCCTCTCACAACAATCTCCAACTACAGACAGAACACTGACTGTTCAAAACTCCCAACATTCTACTCTAACTCCCTTCTGCAGATTCCATTGTGGCTCATGCAGCTGCAATAGTGCTATGGTGATGTCATCCCTCAGTCTCAGCTGAGACTGAGAACAGAGTAAGACAGTGTTGTGGTAGCAAGGATTCTTTATAACAGATTTAGACAGACAACTGTAATATAGTGCATAAAAAACACATATTCTGCGTTAGTCAATTTATTGTCCAAAAAGCAAAATAAAGAAAATAAAGGATATTTACAAAAAGGAAAATAAGAGGGTGTTAATTCTTCACACCAATGTAAATCATCAGGACATCATTCTTCTTCCATTAAGCATCAAAATCAAAAGAATTCCTGAGATCTTCCTTATTGACAGTGTGTAAACCTCCACACTCAGCTCTTCTTAGCTCTTGCTCAGTCTCTGATCAGAAAGCAACTGACCACCTTCCATATTCTCTCTCCTATCTATCTCTCTAGCCCTCTGGTGGACATCCTTTTATGGCAGCCTGACGTGACATCAGAGGTCAGGTGACAACATCAATTAGCAGGAACACTTTATTTTAAACCTCTACATTTCATAAAACAATGTCCTAGCCTGCCTTGCTTAATGCAATTCTCTATGTCCATCATACAGGCTCTTAAGGAGTCTCTCTTCTGAAGAAAAAGGCTAAATAAATCCTTAATTACAGGGACATGACATCACACTTGGGAGCTGACTCCTCCCCTACTGTGATGTCACTGACTGCTTCTCCCATAAATACAGTCAGTTCAGGGGCTGCCAGCCCTATAGCAGGACCTCTGGAAACATCATCAGGTAATGACCCTTTTTTCTTTTATTTCTGTCTCATTGTAATATTTTAAACCAGAAGAAAAATATTCAGTAAGTATCACTAGGCTTGAAAAATGTAAGCAGAAAAGGGTGCGCTCCTTATCTGTTTACTCTTGCAAGCACTAGGAACCTACTGCTTTTTTAAGAGAAATAAACTTTTTTAAAGAAAACATACAAAACAGAAGACAATTTCCAGGGCATACATTTCTTTATAGCTAGACACAGTAACTGCTTGTAATTTATACAAATACTTTCTTTTTTTTATTTGAGAAACAGCTTTTTCTGTACCATACTTAGCTTTGCAAAACAGCTGTTGGCTGAAAACTTTCAGCCGTCGGCTCCCATTTCATTTTCAGCCCTGTTTTGTTTGACAGCAAAGCTAGCTTCTTTGCTGTACCTGATATCTGCAGCATTTCTTTATATGGGCATCATAGGGGTTTTATATGCTTAAACTCCCTTCATTTTTTTCTAAGGGAGTGTTTTTCTGTGTTTCCCCGACTGAGTTAGCTCAGTCTACACACTTGCTGCAAGACACAGGAGCATGAAACAACAGGGGCAAATTTTGTACATTCTTTGGAACTCTGCATCCACTTCAGAGCTATGTCCTCTTTATAAGAAACCACTCCTGGTGGTTAAACAGTCATTTCAAAACACACATCAGCTGGGACCAAATTCAACATACTGCTTGCAGCAGCAGGGAACAACTGCTCTTTCTTTAAGGCACCAGTTATTTTTTGGGAGCTGCTTTTAAATGGGAACACAGGCATTTTAACAAATAGGGGATAGAAAAGAATAGAAAATAGATATCAGGTTGGCCACCCTGATAGGGAAAAGAAAGGATAGTCAGAAAAAAAAGGAGAAAGGACAGAGTGAAATAGAACACCTAAGGCCTGTTTTAAATCCTCATTCTGGCACACTGCTCCCCACACAAGAAGGCAATCATACAGATGTTTGCTGTAAAGCTCTCCACCCTAGGAAGGGTTAGAACTTCTGCCCACCCATCTCCAGAAGTTCCCCTCAGGGACCCTTAAACAACTAAATGGTATAAAGCATTCAGTTTATACAATATAAAAAATACCATTTTTCATACGTTCATTTCCCTGAGGTGTGTACTACGTGCATTATGCACAGTTAAAGTTTCCACTGACTGAGCAGTGCCATTAGGAACCTGGTCTGCTCCAAACCTCGACAAGAAATCAGCATTTTGATGTTGCTTTCCAGCCCTATGCCTAACAGAAAATTTATATGGCTGGAGCGACAAATACCATCTTAAAATGCGAGAATTCTTGTCCTTCATCAGGTTCAACCAACATAGGGGGTTGTGATCAGTAACAACAATGAATTAATTTTTCCACAGGCAATATTTGAGGGCCTCTATCGCCCACTTGATAGCTAACCATTCCTTCTCTACAGTAGAATATTTCCTCTCTCTCTCTCATGGAGCTTTCTACTGATATACAGAATAGGATGGTCTCCTTGGTGGTCATGTCGACTTAGAACAGCCCCTATGCCTGTATCAGAGGCATCTGTTTGAAGTTCAAAGCGCTTGGTGAAATCAGGGCTATGTAAAACTGGGGAAGAACACAAAATGGCTTTTATTTTTGTGAATGCCCCCTCACATGCTGAACTCCATTTTACTTTGTTTGGGTGCTTGTTTTTCATTAAGTCAGTCAAGGGAGTAGCAATGGTAGAGAAGCCGGGGAATAAAACGTCGGTAGTAACTTGCCAAACCTAAAAAGGACCAGATGTGTCATTTTGTGGTTGGCACAGGACTATTTGCTACGGCCTCAGCTTTACTTATCTCAGGCTTCACCATCCCATTACTGATAATGAAACCTACTGTAAGTAACGGGTCTCAGTCCTGGCTGTGGCACATTTGGACGGGTTAATGGTAAGGCCTGCATCCTTAATACTCTGAATAACTGCACTGAGGTGTACCAAGTGTGTATTCCAGTTTGGGCTGTAGATGACAACGTCATCTAGATACGCTGCACTGTACTGTTTATGTGGTCTTAGGGTATGGTCCATGTACTGTTGAAAAGTAGCCCGGAGCTCTGTGCAATCCAAATGGCATGGTGGTAAAATGGTACAGTCCAATTGGGGTGCAAAAAGCAGTTAGTTCTTGGGCTTGGGGTGCTAATGGTATCTGCCAGTACCCCTTTGTCAAATCTAGGGTACTGATATACTTGGCAGACCCGATTTGATCTAATAAATCATCAATTCGAGGCATTGGATAGCCATCGAATTCTGACACTTCATTTATCCTTTGTAAATCCAAACATAATCTTAAGTCCTCCCTCCTTCTTGTGTACTACTACTACTAAAGGGGAAGACCAGGGACTATGGGACGGAACAATCACCCCTGCCTTCTCCATTTTTATCACCTCAGCAATAACTTCGGGCCTAATTTTTTCTGGAAGCCTATATGGTTTCTGGTGGATAGGTTTGGTTTGTGTGACTCTTATGTCATGGGCCACCACCTTTGCTCTACCTGGGGTTTTGGTAAAAGTCTCTGCGAAATGTGCCAAGAGGTGATCAATCTCTTGTCTCTGTGTCTGGTCTAACTCAGGGTTTATCTGTATGCCATCCTCTTTGTCTTTTGTCTCTAACCTTTCATAGGCTACGTCTATCTCAGTTTCTCCCTGTTCAGGCTTAACAAACAGTGTTGGGGCCTGTGGTTTTTCTACCCACTTTCATAGTAGATTTGCATGGTAGATCTTCTTCAAGGGTCTATGGCCAGGCATTTCAGTTTCATAATTGACTACACCAGTCTGGCGTAGTATCACATAAGGCCCTTGCCATCGCATCAGCAATTTATTTTCAGAAGATGGCAGTAACAACAACACTTTTTCACCTGGTTCAAACAGTTAGTTTTTAACCCCACATCATAAAATTGTTTTTGCTTACACTGAGTCTGGTCTACATTCTGATGTGCTATTGTCACATATTTCACCAAACGATCTCTTAAAGATGTCATATACTCTAAAATGGTTTTACACCCCAGATTGGTCCCTGCCTCCCAATGTTCTTTTACCACATAAAGCGGACCTCTGGGATTCCGTCCATATAATAGGGTAAACGGAGAGAATCCTGTGGTGGACTGGGGCACCTCCCTGTAGGCGAATAACAAATACGGTAGGAATTTATCCCAATCCCTGCCTTCATCATGCACAAACTTCTGTAGCATGCTTTTCAGGGTCTTATTAAAGCGCTTCACAAGACCATGAGTTGGGGGATTATAGGGCGAAGTTCTAATAGCTAATACTCCCAACAGTTTATATAATTCCTGCAACATTAAAGATGTGAGGTTGCTACCTCTGTCAGTTAGAATGACTTTAGGGATTTCCATCCGACTGAACACTTTAGCTAATTCCTCAGCAATGCGAGGGGCAGTGACAGTCCTCACTGGAATTGCTTCGGGGTACCGAGTGGCGTAGACAAAGCCATTTTAACAACTCACTAGGGTCATCTGGTGCTGGGATGGTCTGGCCTTCTTCCTTCTTCTGCTTTTTAGGATTGCCAGCCGATGTTGTGGCACTTTCCACTTTATCCTCATCCTCGGTCCGCATTATCTTCGGTCTAGTTACTGGAGTCAAACCTGGTAATGGTTGTATACCAGTTCTTTGACTTATGGACCATGTCAGATGAAATGCACTAATGTCTGTTTGCTCACTTTTACTCATCTGTTAGGGTGTTTTTTGTAGCAACACCCCCCTGGCAACACCTCCCAGGCAGCCTCGACGTATCAGGGTGAGAGAATCCCACTTCTCACACCAGTTGTGGTAGCGAGGATTCTTTATAACAGATTTAGACAGACAACTGTAATATAGTGCATAAAAAACGCATATTCTACGTTTGTCAATTTATTGTCCAAAAAGCAAAATAAAGAAAATAAAGGATATTTACAAAAAGGAACATAAGAGGGTGTTAGTTCTTCACACCAATGTAAATCATCAGGACATCATTCTTCTTCCATTAAACATCAAAATCAAAAGAATTCCTGAGATCTTCCTTCTCGACAGTGTGTAAACCTCCACACTCAGCTCTTCTTAGCTCTTGCTCAGTCTCTGATCAGAAAGCAACTGACCATCTTCCATACTCTCTCTCCTATCTATCTCTCTAGCCCTCTGGTGGACATCCTTTTATGGCAGCCTGACATGACATCAGAGGTCAGGTGACAATATCAATTAGCAGGAACACTTTATTTTAAACCTCTACATTTCATAAAACAATGTCCTAGCCTGCCTTGCTTAATGCAATTCTCTATGTCCATCATACAGGCTCTTAAGGAGTCTCTCTTCTGAAGAAAAAGGCTAAATAAATCCTTAATTACAGGGCATGACATCACACTTGGGAGCTGACTTCTCCCCTACTGTGATGTCACTGACTGCTTCTCCCATAAATACAGTCAGTTCAGGGGCTGCCAGCCCTATAGCAGGACCTCTGGAAACATCATCAGGTAATGACCCTTTTTTCTTTTATTTCTGTCTCATTGTAATATTTTAAACCAGAAGAAAAATATTCAGTAAGTATCACTAGGCTTGAAAAATGTAAGCAGAAAAGGGTGCGCTCCTTATCTGTTTACTCTTGCAAGCACTAGGAACCTACTGCTTTTTTAAGAGAAATAAACCTTTTTTGAAGAAAACATACAAAACAGAAGACAATTTCCAGGGCATACATTTCTTTATAGCTAGACACAATAACTGCTTGTAATTTATACAAATACTTTCTTTTTTTATTTGAGAAACAACTTTTTCTGTACCATACTTAGCTTTGCAAAACAGCTGTTGGCTGAAAACTTTCAGCCGTCGGCTCCCATTTCATTTTCAGCCCTGTTTTGTTTGACAGCAAAGCTAGCTTCTTTGCTGTACCTGATATCTGCAGCATTTCTTTATATGGGCATCATAGGGGTTTTATATGCTTAAACTCCCTTCATTTTTTTCTAAGGGAGCGTTTTTCTGTGTTTCCCCGACTGAGTTAGCTCAGTCTACACACTTGCTGCAAGACACAGGAGCATGAAACAGCAGGGGCAAATTTTGTACATTCTTTGGAACTCTGCATCCACTTCAGAGCTATGTCCTATTTATAAGAAACCACTACTGGTGGTTAAACAGTCATTTCAAAACACACATCAGCTGGGACCAAATTCAACATACTGCTTGCAGCAGCAGGGAACCACTGCTCTTTCTTTAAGGCACCAGTTATTTTTCAGGAGCTGCTTTTAAATGGGAACACAGGCATTTTAACAAATAGGGGATAGAAAAGAATAGAAAATAGATATCAGGTTGGCCACCCTGATAGGGAAAAGAAAGGATAGTCAGAAAAAAAGGAGAAAGGACAGAGTGAAATAGAACACCTAAAGGGATTGCCTGTTTCAAATCCTCATTCTGGCACAAGTGTGAAATCCATTTAACTGGAGTTTCACAAGCTGCCTTCCCTGCCTACCACTAGGTCTTACTGGGATTCTAGTAACCCGGGTAGCAGGGGTGCACCTAAAATAAATACAAAAATTTGGCAGACGAGCTAAGCAGGTCGCAGTCCAGAAGCACAAATGGGAGCTGCTGACCTGAGAGGTCGAAGACCTGTTCGATAGTTGGGGTTATCCAGAGCTGGACCTTTTTGCATCCCCACTCAATGCAAAACTGCCACTTTTCTGCTCACTTGTTCCAGTGCCTGGAGTTTTCTGGTGAAACGCATTGTCCCTCTCTTGGAAAGAGAGCTTTCTTTATGCCTTCCCTCCCTTTCCTCTAATTTAAAGGGTGCTAATCAAGCTCCAAATGGAGGGTGCTACTCTAATTCTTGTGGCTCCTTTTTGGCCTCATCAGATCTGGTTTCCCTTTCTGCAACAGCTGGCAGTGAAACCTCCAGTACCCCTGCCCCTGTGCAGGGGCTTGCTGTCACAGGAACAGGGAACCCTGGTCCATCAGGACCTCTGGTCACTCCATCTCCATGCCTGACTCCTGAAGACATAGCCATTGTGAGGTTTGGAGTGTCCCCTAAGGTGGCTGATGTCCTGGTGGCTGACAGGAAGCCCTCCACAAGGGCCACCTACTCCCTGAAGTGGAAGTGGTTTGCTTTGTGGGCCGCTTCTCATCATTTGGATCCCTTCACTTGCCCAGTGAACCAGGTTCTGGAGTATTTATTGTCCTTGTCAGACACAGGACTGCAATACTATACTATCAAAGTGCAGTTGGCTGCTGTTTCAGCTTTCCATGTGAAGTACAGTGGCTCAGCTAGAAGTGACCTGTACGTTCTTGAGAGGGGTCCTAAACATGAAGCCTCCCATCCACAGTACAGTCCTGGCTTGGGACTTGAATTTTATGCTACAGAAACTCACTTTGGCTCCTTTTGAGCCAGCCACAACTTGTGGCTTACACCTCCTTTCTTGGAAAGCATTATTTTTAGTTGCTATTACTTCTGCTCGAAAGATTTCTGAGCTTCAGGCTCTTGTGTGAGAGCCTCCTTATTTGATTTTCCTAAAGAAAAGTCTTTATGGGCCAGTCCTAAGTTTCTTCCTAAGGTAGTGTCAGAGTTTTCTTTGAATCAAACTGTTCACCTGCCTGTTTATTTTCCTGAGCATGCCAATCCAGGGGAAGCATTGTACCACACCTTAGATGTACATAGAGTACTCAGATATTATGTTCATCATACGAAGGACTGCAGGAAGTCCTCAAAGCTTTTTGTTGCCGTCACCCCTGGGAAAGAGGGCATACCTGTTTCTAAACAGTGCCTGTCTAGATGGTTGGCCAGCTGTATTAGTTTTTGTTACAGGAAGTATGGTAAGGAACTTCCTAGGGCTGTTCGTGGCCATTCAAGCAGAGGCATGGCCACTTCCCGTTGCCTGTTTCAGGAACGTGTCAGCTGCAGAAATTTGTGCTGCTGCAACTTGGAGTACTGTCCACACTTTCACTAAACACTACAGTCTGGACATTGGCTGTAGAAGAAGGGCAGGCTTTGACCTAGCTGTGCTTCAAGGCCTCCTTTCTTAGGCCTGAAACCTTCAGCCACCCAGACTGTCTCTCTGGCAGTACTGCTTGGGATTCATTCCATAGGTGTGGCTTGATGAAAGAGATATCCTCAAAGAAGATAGAACAGTTATGTCTCCTCTGTCTCTTCCACAGCACAAGCTCCCCTTGTCAGTGCAGATCATGAGGGTAGGATACCCTCCCTTGATCTTCCCTTACTGAAATGGACCCCACACACTGCAAGTCAGCACAAGCTCCTCTCATGGGTGCAGGTTGTGAGGGTTGGATGCACTCCCTTGAGCTTCCCTTACTGGAATGGACCCCACACACACCACAAGCCAGCACAAGCTCCCCTCATGGGTGCAGGTTGTGAGGGTCAGATACCCTCCCTTGAGCTTTCCTTACTGGAATGAACCCCACACACTGCAAGTCAGGTATGATCTCAGAGTGGGCAAGCCTTGTTGATCTCCAGCTCGCATGGAGAAGGACATTTGCAGTTTTAAGCTTTAAGAATTTTCTGCCTCCACACAAGAAGAACATTTGCAGTTTTAAGCCTTAAGAATTTTTTGCTTCCACACAAGTGAAGATAGTTTTTGCACAGTATTATTCCCTCAATTGTAGCCTAAACTGTCTGTTCCTATGCTTACTTTAAGAATTGCCTGCTACACATTTAAAAATGCACGGAGACAGAATTTTCTGGCACCAAATTCTAGTTTGAATTTCTAGTTTGTATAGCTGTCCCCACTGCAGCATTATCGCATCAAATTCTGACTATTTTCAGTGTTTCCATTTAGATTAGATTTCATTTCTACGAATTTTTATCACATTCTGACTGTTTTCAGTGTTTCCATGGAGTATAGATTTCATTTCTACACATTTTTAAGCCATTTTGTATCTGTTCATTAAGTTTGCTTTAAGGATATTTTTACCCTGTAGGCCTGAAAGCCCTTGCTGTATTATCACTTTAAATATTTAATCCTGTCTTTGTATTGAGATAGCCTAGGCGTGGTAGTTACTTGAAACCAGTTCCGACTGTCTGAAGCCCAACCCTCCCTCCCCATTCTGAGTCCCCTGCCACTCCACTTACCATACTAAATTTGTCTCCTGTCTCTTCCACAGCACAGCTCTCCTCATGGTTGCAGGTCGTGAGGGTCGGATACCCTCCCTTGAGCTTCTCTTACTGGAACGGACCCCGCACACCACAAGTCAGGTACGATCTCAGAGTGGGCAAGCCCTGTTGATCTCCAGTTCGCATGGAGAAGGAGGCCCCACCAACGCTTCGCGTCGGCTACCCCACCACCACCCTTGGTGATCTCGGTGTTATATTTATTTATTGAATTTTGGTAACCAGGTGAGCCCACTGAGACAAGACAGTCCCTTTTTCAGGGGCAACCCAGGAAGACCATTACATTGGCAGTGCAAGACACAGTTTACAAGTTTGGGACATGAAACATATATGACTAGAGTAAACAACTTATACAGTTACACCGCAGGGCAGGACAACAATGGTGAAACAACATTTTATATTATTGACTGCACCATTTTTGCAGACATTAGAACAGAGGACCATTATTTCGTATACATCATAACTGAGGGAAAAAGCATCTTACATTAGTACCAAACATTAATTTTATGTATGTTGTGGATAAGACTAAACTCACATGAGAAGGTAGCAAGAAGCTAGACTCATAGCCGGCCCAGTGGCGCTGAGGGTTGAGGCGCTGGATGCCACACCTCACGCCACACCAGTGACCTGGGTTCAGGAGCTAGCCCGGGCACTGGGGGTCAGCAGGGAAGGGAGTTGAATTGAGTGTCCAAGGAACAGCACACCTCTCCTTGGGAGGGATCCGGGGTCTTTCCGGCACAGTAGAGATCCCTGGTGGAGACCGGGCATACTACTAGCATGGAAATAGGAATCGGGGGATGAGCGCGGCAGGCATCTACAAGCAGCTGCGTGCTGACGCCATTGCACACTGTGCTCGGGGGCACACGAGAGAAAAAACCCTTACACCTGGATAGGTGACGGCTTCACTATGGGCCACCGCCACACGCCATCACCGCTTCTCTCCCCTCTTCCTCCCCGGCTGGCATTAGATTAAAGATAGAGCACCGGTAGTAGTGGCGGCCCTGCCCAGGGGGCTCAGAGCTGGGGGGTTCCTTGGTCGGAGGTCGGAGGAGGGGCAGCATACCCTATGAGGAGGCAGGGGACCAGGTCGGTGGTAGAGCGGCCAGCAAGAAGAGGTAGCCCAAGAGAGTTCCAGGACGTAACGAGATTAAACAGAATAAAAAAAAAAAAAAGAAGCAAGACTCATCTAAAACAGAAGCAAGGTGAGGAAGTAATAAGCTTTGAAAGTGAGGAAGCGAGGAGCAGGCCAGGATTGAAGGAGGCAGCGAGTTCCAACTGACAGTGCAAAAGAGGCAAAGAATCTCCGTGCCAGGGCGAGTGGGGGGGGTGAGGCAACTGGAGAAGGGATACGGAGGCAGATCTAAGGGTACGCCTAGGATGTCGCCATTGAACAAGGTCAGCAAGGCAGGGAGGAGTGTACTGGTGAACAAGCTTGTGTATGAAACTCAGGGTAGCATAACATAACTTTGACTCATAGGGGAGCCATCCCAGGGAGGAGTGGACATTACAGAGGTGATGTCTGACATTGACCCCCAAAAGCAAATCTTCCCACCCTATTGTAAACCTGGGACAAATGAGATAGTGTTGTAGTGTTTGTTGAGAGCAGTAGGGGGGCTCCATACACGATGAGAGGCAGAAGGATTGCAGCCGCAATCTTGCGGCAGGAGGACGCAGCGAGGAAGGGACGGATACGATATAGGACTCCAAGCTTTTGATTGAGGGTTTTGGTCACACCTGAGACATGCATGTTCAGGGAAAGGGAGGAATCAAGGGTGATCCCTAAGTATTTGAAGGCCTTGACAGATTCAAGGAGGAGCACCACTGTGAGATTGTACTACTGGTGGAGGGAGGGTTTGTGAAGATGAGTTGGAGAACAGCATGCACTGTGTTTTTTTAGTATTAAGGACTAGTTGTTTCTGCAAAAAACAGTCTTCAAGAGAGTGGAAGTCAGAGGCTAGCAGAGTTAATCCACCGAACATCAGCTGATGAACGGTAGATGATAGCATCATCAGCATAAAGATGAATGGAGGCACTACCACAGTTAAGTGAGAGATCGTTGATAAAGAGTGAGAACAATACTGGGCCCAGGATGGAGCCCTGGGGGATACCATGGGTTATGGGTCCAGGATCTGACAGGGAACCCGCCCACTTGACTCTTTAAGTGCAGCCATGTAGGTAACTATGGGTCCACGATAGTGTGCTGGAATCAAAGCCAAGGAGATGCAGATGCCAAATTAGGAGGCCGTGATTGACCAAGTTGAAAGCCTTAGTCAGATTGACAAATATTGCACCTCTGGTACAGCCATGGTCAATTGCATGGACTATGTCAAAGGTAACTTTTATCAAGGCTGTGAGGGTGCTGTGGTTTTTCCTGAACCCGTGCTTGGAGGAAGAGAGCAGATGGTGGTGGTCTAGGTAACCCTGAAAGTGGTCATAGATGATGCATTCTTGATTTTTGGCTGGGGCAAAGTATTGAGATAGGCCGGTAGTTTTCAATGGTAGAGTTTTGACCACCCTTGTGGACAGGTACAACTACTGAGACCTTCCATTTCGTTGGGACAGTACAAGTAAGGACAGAGCGATTAAATAGGTTACGAACTGGGCAGGAAAGGGCAGCAACCCCCAGTTTTAGAAATTTCAGTTCAAGGGTGTCATGACCTGGAGAGCTATCAGCCTTCAGATTTCTGAGCAGTCAGAATATTTCAGTGTGGGTAGCCAGTTTCATAGAGCGAGTTATATAGAGCGAGACAGGTGACGTAGAGGAACCAATCAGCTCACTTTTCCATAGGCAGGTTTTCAGCGCCTGCCACTAGTGGCCGCTAACTATCTGCTCCAAATTTGATTCATTGCACACATATATATACTTCTCCTCCATTATTGATCTCTCCACTTGCTGTCAGGTAAAATATCTCTTGGTTTTGCCCCTCTCAGTGTTTCTTCTCCTCTCCCTGTGTCTGCCCTGTACCTCCTCTCCCCACATACCCAACCCGTCCCACCTCATGTCTCATCCGCTAGCCCTTTCCCACCCCTCTACCCCCCCACCACTCTACTGGTTTCTCTTACCAGCCATCACCTCCATCCCCACCTTTCCATCGCAGTGTCCCACTCCCTGTCTCTCAGATGCCCCACGCACCCCACTCCAGTAATCTTCTACTGTCCAAAGCTCCTCATGGCCCTGAAGTTTTGGGCTTCACCCGATCTCACATTGTTAACAAACATTGCCCCCTTGCGGGTCCCCGCAGCATGCTTATAAGAAAATCCAGAAGCGCATCTTATCTGGGATCACTCTCATTCTCCTGCTCCTCTCTGGTAATATACACCCCAATCCTGGCCCCACGTCCACCCCTCTTCCCAAATCCACACAGTCTAAAGGCCTCTTGCTGGCCACCATCAACATTTGTAGCCTCTTAAAGAAATTCGCCCTACTCCAGTCTGGGTTTGCCTCCACAACCCTGATGCTCTAGCAGTAGTTGAAACATGGCTACCTCAAAGCACTCTTGACTCTGCTGTTGCCCTGCAGGCCTATACGCTGTTCAGATCTAATGGACTGGGGAAAAGGGGTGGGGGATGTGCAATATACCTCTGGGACTCCTTGCAAGGTATTACAGTCCCTACAGCTCCCCCAAGTGCTGGTGCCCAGGCTCTCTTCTTAAGGTTGCTGTTAGCAACTCTGGCAAATCTCTTTACCTGATGTCTGTCTACATAACTCCCCGTAATCAGAAGGAAGATTTCACCTCCATCCTTAACATAATCGCCCAGCTCCCAAAAAACTCAGAAGTTATTGCACGTGGTGATTTCAACACAAATTGGCTTGCTCCTCAGATGTCCTATTTCAGAGGTGCAGCTGCCACACAAAATCTATCTCAGATGGTCCCCTCCTCCACCAGGGTTAACCTCAGCAGGGGCACAAACCGTCCTGAGTGTATCCAGCATGTCCAGGTCCTGTCTGATTCGCTCAGTGATCACTCCCCTGTCACCTGCCGCTGGTCCAACAGCTGGAAATCTCCTCCCACATGGATCTCTAGGCACTGCCTGTTGAAGAAATGCTCCCTAGTGCATTTCCGCAATCACTTCCTAAATTCCGACTGGTCCCCCCTCAATCACCATACTTCAGTGGATACCGCACAGTCCCCCCCCCCAGGGTCCCACCTTTTTGCTTTAAGACAATCTCCCCTAGCACTACCTGCCTCTATCTCTCCAAGTTCCTTGGGAAAACAAGACAGAGTGGCAACTCCCTAGACCTAAAACTGCTCACTTTGGCTCTTGACACAGTGCACAGCAAGACATCCAGTCAGCCATCCATCAGGATGCCCCTTTCATAGGTCCTTTTCAGAGGTGATGTCAAGGACATAATCACTGAGCTGCAGGACAGTGGCAAGTTACTATGCTCTGTCCAGTCTATGTATCACTCTAACACCAAGCCAAAACAGCCATTTTGTCACCAGCAACAGGGCCAGAATAGGCAACAGCCAGCCCAAAGTCAGACCAAATGTCGGGCCCCGTCGGTGGGACCCATCCTTCCAGTCATTTCCCAAAGGGCTGCCGGGGTGGCACTCCACCACACGCCCCCTGCCTCCTGACTTGTGGCAGTGCCCCCAGCCTCTACCACAAGCTCCGGAGGAACCAGCAGGGGGCAGATTCACCAACCACCTGGCAGGGTGGGAGGTGATCACTTCAGACATGTGGGCCTTTCAGCTCATCGCTCAAGACCACACCATCGAATTCACAGAGAGACCTCCAAGAAATCCTCCAGGTCTCTCTCACCACCCAAAAGGCCACATTCCTCTCATAAGGGAAGAGATCCAGGCTCTTCTGACAAAATCAGCTATAGATCCCATTCCTCTGATCCAGTAAGGAAAAAGATATTACTCCCACTTCTTCCTGGTCCCCAAGAAGACAGGGGAGCTCCATGCGATCCGGGACCTCAGCATGCTAAACCTATACGTAGAGTACAAGAGGTTTCGCATGCTGACCCTACTGGGTCTGCTGCCTCTTCTGCACCAGGTCACTGGCTTTGTGCTCTGAATAGGCAGGATGCATACCTACAGTTTGGATTTGGAGCCTGAAGGAGGATGAACTTCAGGACAGGGTTTGTTCCTGCTGTTTGAGGGAGGAGAAACTAAAACGGGAAGTATTTGTTTCTGCTGTTTTGATTTTATTGTCTTATCTTGTACTGGGTGGGAGTATGTGCATGGGGGTTTAATCAGTGCTATTTGGGATTTGAACTGTTTCTGACGGCAATTCTGTTAATTTCACTGCCTTTGTGTTTGATTTCAGTAGCTTCAAACTGCCGGGCTGACTAGGGGGCCTCTGTTTCTGTTGCAGTTGTGGAAGTGTCTAGCAGCTTCTAAGTAGGTGTGGCTGGACCAGCCACTGCCTGGGAACTCCTTGGCTGATTGTTTTTGGACTCAGCCTGTGGGGTTGATCTCACCCACCTGCCCCGCAACCCACCACTCTGCCCTGCAACCCACCCACACCATGGCCCAGCCTTCATTTATAGGGCAGGTCCCACAGAGTCTCGCAACATCCTGCAACCACACAGGACATTTCAAGCAAAATAAAACAAAAAACAGTAGATAGCAAATAGCAATTAGGAGGCTTAAGCACATAGAAGAATGAGGAGGGCGCTGTGATTTCTTCTTTTTTCATCAGCATACAGCCTAAGGGAAAAAGGGCTTTTGTAGGTATGATTGAGGGGGTTCCTTCTTGCTTTAGGACTTAGGGGGCAGACTGCACTTATTTGGGGGGCAAGTTTGTTGGTTGGCCATCTTTTACATGAGGTTAAGGTATCAGGGAGCTGGGGGAATCATGGGCGCAACTGGAAAAGGTGGATGGGAGGGGTCATGAGGGTGGTATGGGCATCCTTCTTACCCAAAACAAGGGGGAACGCTGGTGGGCAAACTGTGGTATGGGAAGGGCGGTAGGCCGCAACAACTTCGGAGTGGCAACCTTTCTGAATATTGCATGGAGAGTGGGGGGGTGTTTGGTGTGCAGGCAACTAAGGCAGCTTAGGAATGAGATCAGCTGTTAACAAACGGAGCTTAGGAGGGGACTTAGGGCTGCAGTGCTGGACAACTCAGCGGCTGGGGAGGGATTGAGGGTAACTGTGGAGGGAGGCTAGATCAAAGAGGGAGGGGGGAGGAGCGGGAATACAGGGGCAGATAGGGGAAGGAGACAGTGGGTCCCGGTTCAGAGTACAAACGAGGGCAGGAAAGACGAGAAAAGGAGGATGGGAGGGAAGGAGGAATCTAACAGTTGCAGAGTCAGCAGCAGTAGGGGGGTGAGCAGAAGGATGGAGGAAATAGGTGGTAGTGAAGGGACATCGAAAAATCGGTTTGAAGTACTGACAGGATTGGGGGATGTGATGGGGGAGTGCAGGCAGAGGAGCAGATGACAGACAAGGCAAGAACAGAATGGGAGGGGGTCAAGGGAGTATGATATTAGGGACTGGTCAAGTAAGGAGGGTGGTGGGGAAGGGGGAAGGGGATACATCAGGGAGAGGAGGCAGGTGGAGCCTGGTGGAGAGGGGAGGTAAAACCAGAGGAAAAAGGGGAGAAGGAGAGCAGGGCAGAGGCAGTGGACATTACAACAGGAGTGGAAGGGGGAACAATTGCGGTGGAGGAGGAGGAGGAATGGAGAGGACAAGGTGAGCAGAACATGAAAACAAGGGTGGGATCCTAGTGCTTGGAGATTTAATTTTGAAAAGAGTCGGAGGGGGAAGTAAGGGGGAGAGGCATAGTCGCATATGGGTGGAGGCAATGCCAGGCGCGACAGCGGAAATGGTGGATCAGTCTGTTCTGAAGTATGCTAAGAGGGGTAGGGAGAAACCTTAAATAGTTCTGCATTTGGGAACAAATGACCTGGCTGGAAATATGGTAGATGTAGTCCAGAGGAAGTTTGAGGAGCTGGGGCTGATTTGTGAGGAGGCAGGAAGATCAGTAACTTTCTCGGAGGTGCTTTCTGTACCCAAGGCAAGCACGGCAAGGAATCTGAGAATAGAGGAATTTAACACGTAGCTAAGAGAATGGTGTCAGTCCCAAGGATATGGGTTGGTAGGGGTGGGTAAGGCGCTGGGAGGGCAAGGATCTCTACTGTAAGGACAGGCTACACTTGAGTTAGGAGGGAAGGAGGGTATTGAAACAGAAACTGAGGGAATACTTAGCAAACAATGTGAATTTAAACTAGAAGAGGCGGGTGGCAGGTGGGCAGGAGTCAGGCAGGATCCACAGGAAGGGAAGCCAAATGAGCTTACCCCCATACCAGCAGCAAGGGACTTAGGGAGAAGTCAGCAGGGGATGCTAGAAAGGGAGAGCAAGTGTGGGGGGGAGGAAGCGGGGTGGATGGTGGTAACCTTGAATGCTAGGAGTCTAGGGAACAAAACAGCAGTTACAGGCTCTCATGGCAAATGGGGAGGTGGACATGGTGGCCATCACCGAGACATGGGCCACCCATTACCATGACTGGGACCTGGCAGTACCGGGGTATAGGTTATTTTGGAGGGACAGGGTAAAAGAAAAGGAGGTGGGGTGGCGCTGTATATGAGGGAAGGATTGAAGTCTGTTAGGGAGGAAGGGGAGGAGGGCAGCATGGAGTCATTATGGGTGCAGCTCCAGGACTCCAAAAATAGGACCCTCAGGATGGGAGTGGTGTACAGGCCACCCTCTCAGACCGAGGAGTTAGACAGGGAACTAGCAAGACAGATCAGAAGGACCTGCAGGAGGGGCAGCACGGTGATTGTGGGGGACTTCAACCTGCTGGGAGTGGATTGGGGTACCCCAGCCACCACGAATAGGAGGGAGCATGTACTTTTGGATGCCTTCCAGGACAGCTTCCTGTTGCAGATGGTCAATGATTCAATCAGGTTAGGGAACACCCTAGACCTCGTGCTGGCGAATGGTGAGTTTGTAAGGGAGCGGGGGGTGGAAGACCCACTGGCGGGAAGTGACCACTACTTAGTGTGGTTCACGATAAACATGGGTAAAGGGTGAGTAGAAATGGGCACAAATGTGTTAGACTTCAGGTGGGCTGACTTCGGGAGGATGAGGGAAATAGTACAGGGGTATCTGTCCAGGATCCATCCAAATATGGACACTAACCAGAAGTGGGAGGTTATTAAACTGGGAATTGTGAAGGCAACCGTAACATGTACAAGGGTCCAGAGTAAGAAGGCTAGTGCCAAGAAGCTTAGCTGGGTGAGCGGGGGGGGGGGGTCAGGGAAAAATTAAGGAAGAAAAGAGTTGCCTTTAGAAGGTACAAAAAAACAGGGAGAGCAGAGGTCAGGGAGGAGCACCTGAAGGAGTCGAGGGAGGTGACAAGGATCAGAGCAGCCAAGGTGTCCAGGGAACTCAGGCTAGTACAGGGCATCAAAGAGGGGGAGAAGGACTTCTTCGGGTACATCAGGGAGAAAAGGAGTTGTAAGGACCCGATAGTAAGGATCAAGAGGGATGTGGGTGGGTGGAAAAAGGGGCAAAACTGGCAGAAGCATTAAATGAGTACTTATGCTCAGTATTTACTAAAGAGAAAAAGAGAAAGGGGGAGCGAAACCCAAATGGGGTGGTAGGGTGGGCATGGGTGGAGGAGGTGACAGATGGGGAAATCCCATTGGGCAGGGTGCTTGAGGGCACTGAGGGTGGACAAGGCACCTGGGCCAGATCGTATACATCCCAGGGTGCTAAAGGAGCTGGCAGAACCCTTGGCAGACCTGTTCAGTGCCCCCTGGACTCAGGGAGTGTACCTCAGGACTGGAGGATGGCACACGGGGTACCCCTCCACAAGAGCAGCCCCAAGGATGAGCCAGGAAACTACAGACCAGTATGCCTTACATCCATCTTGGGAAAGCTGATGGAGACAATCCTGAAGGAGAGGCTGGTTTCCTTCGTAGAGGCTAATGGGCTACAGGGCAGCAGACAGCATGGGTTTGTCTCAGGCAGATCCTGTCAGACCAACCTGGCAGAGTACTATGACTGGTTAACCAGGCAATTACACAGGGGCCATGCACTGGATGTCCTGTACCTGGACTTCAGTAAGGGCTTTGATTCGGTGCCACATGGGAGGCTAGGAAATAAATTGGAAGGCACAGGGGTGGGGGTGAAGATGGTGGGATGGGTAGTAAGCTGGCTGCAAGGGAGACAGCAGAGGGTGGTGGTGGAAGGGAAGCTCTCATCCCCCAGGGCGGTGACAAGCGGGGTGCCACAGGGCTCTTAGACAAGTGGCACACATGGTAACTTTCTTGGAAGTGCTACCTGTCTATGGCATGGATGAAGCTAAGGTACTGCACACCATGGGATTCAATGACTGGTTGAAAAACTGGTGCGGAGCTCAGGGATTTGGCTTCACTGGAGAGATGAAGGCCTATACTGGCATGATGGTCTGCATCTGTCCAGGAGGGAAACCAGGATCCTAGGTGATAGGTTTAAATGCCTCATTGGCAAGCATTTAAAGTAGCCAAGAGGGGAGGCACTGAAGAGAAACAGGGAAAGGAGAAACAGGGAAATCCCAGCCCCTCCCCCAACAAAACAGGGTAGTTAGCAACGTAGACACAAAGGTAGAGAAGTTAATAGGGAGCAGAACTGGGGTAAATCCAGAAAAAGGCAAAGGCAGTAAGGACAGAGATGGGCCTAAAAGGGGTAAGGCCATCAAAAAATGGATGGCGATGAGTACCAATGCCCGTAGTCTGGGTAACAAGCTCGCTGAACTAGTGGCCTTGTTGGAAGAGGGATGCCTGGATATTGTGGCAGTCACAGAAACATGGTACACAGAGAACCATGACTGGGATGTCAACATACCAGGGTACACAATCTACAGGAGGGACAGGGAGGGTAAAAGAGGAGGAGGAGGAGGAGTAGCTCTCTACATAAGGGAAGGAATCAAGGCAACAGAACTAAAGGGTAAACAGGGAGGGAGGAGGCACTGTGGGTCACCCTGGAGACAGGAAGTGGCACCACATTCTGCACAGGGGTTGTTTACAGACACCTGTCTTATGGGGAGGCAATGGACAAGGAAATGATAGAAGGAATCCTTAGAATGGCAGAAAAAGGAGAGATATTGTTGATGGGGGACCTGAATATGCCAGGTGTTAACTGGAGCACCTTTACTGCAGCCACATCAAAGAGCAGGGTCATTCTTTATGCCCTACAGGGTGCATGCCTTAGACAGCTAGTGTTGGAACCCACTCGGGAGGGAGCAATCTTAGACCTGGTACTTTCAAATGGGGATGGAAAAAGGATCTCAGATTTAGAAGTGGGTAGCCCTCTGGGAACAAGCAACCACCAAACAGTGTGGTTCACAATAAACACAACTGTAGAGTCAAGCCATACAAAGGCAAGAGTGTTGGACTTTAGGAGGGTTGACTTTGGCAAAATGGGAGAGTGCCTCAGAAAAGCACTAGCAAACAGGCAAGAAGGAGGGGTGGAAGAACAATGGGGAAAAATCAAAACTGCCTTCACAGAGGCAACAAACCTTTGTGTAAAGCAATTCAATAAATCAAAATTAAGGAAAAATCCACTATGGTTCTCAAAAGAGGCGGCAGGGAGGGTTAAGGAGAAAAGGACAGCATTCAGGAAATATAAGGAAACACAGAAGGAGCAGGACAGAGAACTATATCAGTTAAAGCAGAAGGAGTCAGGGAAGGCAGTCAGAATAGCAAAGGCCCAAACTGAGGAAAAGATAGCCAACTCTGTTAAGAAGGGGGATAAAACCTTTTGCAGGTACATTAGGGAGCAAAGAAAGACCAAGGGAGGGATACTGAGGCTTAATAAAGGGGACAGAATGTGGGCAGAGGGTGACAGTGAAAAAGCAGGAACACTGAATGCATACTTCTGCTCAGTATTCACAAAAGAAGAGGAGGGGGAGGTACCTAAACCAAACAATAGAAAACACTTGATAGGGAGGTCAATACCAGTCCATTCACAGAAGAAAGGTTCTGAAAGAACTCTTAAAACTGAAGGTGGACAAAGCAATGGGACCTGATGGGATTCATCTAAGAATTCCAAAAGAAATAAGGGTAGAACTAGTGACACCACTGACTACCCTCTTTGACAAATCATGGGAGAATGGGGTAGTACATGAGGACTGGAGGAGGGTGGTTGTGATTCCACTTCACAAAAGTGGGAGCGAGGCAGGAAACTACAGACCTATTAGTTTGACCTCAGTGGTAGGGAAAATGATGGAATCACTTCTGAAGGAAAGAATTGTTGAGTACCTAGAGGCCAGCGGGGCACAGGACCCAAGGCAGCTTGGATTCACAGCAGGAAGGTCATGTCAGATGAATCTAATAGATATCTTTGACTGGGTGATCAAAGTAGTAGACCAGGAAGGGGCTGTGGACATGGCCTACCTAGACTTTAGCAAGGGATTTGACACAGTCCCACACAAAAGATTTATATACAGGTTAGCCAGCCTTGGAGTGGGTCCCAAGATGGTAGCCTGGGTAAAAAATTTGCTGGACAACAGGACGCAGAGGGTAATAGTAAACGGAGTCCACTCTGAAGAAGGGGGGGTTACTAGGGGAGTACCGCAGGGTTCATTACTGGGATCGGTCCTCTTTAATGTCTTTATAAGTAACATTGCGGAGGGACTGGAAGGAAAAGTATGTCTCTTTTCTAACAACACAAAAATCTGCAACAGGGTCGATACAGAAGGTGGGGTGGGACTTGGCAAGGTTGGAGGAATGGTCAAAACTATGGCAGCTTAGATTCAGTGAAAAGAAGTGCAAAGTAATGCACCTGGGAAACAAAAAACCAGGGGAAGAGTACACAATGGGGGTGAGATACTAACAACAACAAAACTGGAAAGGGACCTGGGGGTAGTCATATCAGATGACCTAAAGGTGGGCAAGCAATGTGAGAAGGCAGTAAGGAGGTCTGGTGGGATACTGGGATGCACATCGAGAGGCATCACCAGTAGAAAACAAGTTGTTATCCCTCTGTACAGACAGTTGGTGAGACCACATCTGGAGTACTGTGTGCAGTCCTGGAGACCCCATTGCTGCAAGGACATAGGCAGGATGGAGGCAGTCCAGAGGACGCCAACTAAAATGGTGCAGCGTCTGCACCAGAAGACATACGAAGAGAGATTAAAGGAACTTAATATGTATACCCTCGAGGAAAGGATGGAGAGAGGGGACATGATAGAAATGTTCAAGTACCTCAAGGGAATCAACAAAGTCCAAGAGGGTAGCATCTTTTGGAAAAAGAGATGTGCAAGAACAAAGGGGCACAATTTAAAGATAGAGGAGGGATGGCTCAGAGGTAATGTAAGGAAGTATTTTTTCACAGAGAGGGTTGTGGATGCTTAGAATGGCCTTACTGAGGAGGTAGTGGAGTCAAAAACAGTGGGGGAATTCAAGAATGCATGGGACAGATATAAGGCAGTTCTAGTGGGGGGGGTAGGAGGAAGTAGGCTGTTGGTTAACTAGGATCTGCAGCTTATCCATTAGGTAGGGAAATGGGCAGACTAGGTGGGCCAAGTGGTCCTTATCTGCCATCAAATTCTGTGTTTCTATGTTTCTGTATGGCATACCATGTACAGGGTGACCGTGATTGAGCGCTTACAAAAACGGTGACTCAATCACGGCCCCTATGTACAGGGCTACCTGGCAGGGTAGCGAACAGATACCAGGTGAGTGAGGTAGGGCAAACAGATGTACGCAAGGGGTGGGGGAAGGGAGGAAGGTATGTGGGAGGGGTGTGGCAGGCAGCTGCTGAGCTGGACCACTAGCATGGTGGAGTGAGTGGTTGCATGGGAGGTGCAGGTTCGGGTCTGGTGCAGCATTTTTTTTTTTGACCGCAGGTGGCTTGTTATTTTCCCAAGTTTTTCACACACCCTCAACATGTGCCCCGGAGTTGAGAATCCATTAGTAGAAGGGTGCGGGGGTTGAGAACCCATAGTTCTCAGATGCTGTTTTTATCCTCGCCGTAAGTGTATATCGCTGAAATTCATTTTCGGCGATTTACACTCGCCGTAACAGCGATCGCTATTCTGCAGTCACTGTTATGACATGGAACCCTGGGTACTGGGACCGGTGTTGTTTGTGATCTTCATAGCAGACATCTCAATAGGCATCAAGGGCAAGTTCAGTCTGTTTGCAGATGACACTAAGATGGGAGCAGTAGTGTATGACTTAGGATTGTGGCAGGGGTTGCAGGATGATCTGCTAAAATTGGAGGCCTGATCGGACACTTGGCAGCTGGGGTTCAATGCCAAGAAATGTAAGGTGCTACATTTTGGTGCAAAAAAACCAAGAAGGAGCTACCAGTTAGGGGGGATTCAACTAGCCAAGATGGAGGAGGAAGAGAAGGATCTGTGGGTGATCATAATGAGAGTAATGAACAACTCAGCACAGTGTAGAAAGGCAGCTGCAAGGGCCAACAGGATGCTGGGTTGTATTGCCAGAGGCATATCCTCCAGGAGGGGGGAGCTTATCCTGCTCCTACAAAGGTCACTGGTTAGCCCACACCCGGAGTGCTGCGTGGTCTTGCGACCGTACCTGCAGAAGGACATTAGATTACTGGAGGCGGTGCAGCGCAGGGCAACAAAAATGATTCAGGGTCTAGGGAACCTACCCTACGAGAACAGGCTGAGGGAGTTGAACATGTACTCCCTGGAGGAAAGAAGGGATGGGGGGACTGGGGGGACATGGTTGAAACCTTCAAGTATGAAGAGAATAAATAAGATGGGCACGGAAGGGCTTTTCAGATTAAGGAGGGGAAGGGACACTCGCGGGCATGATCTGAGATTGGAAGGGGGAAGGTTCAGGAGGGAAATGAGGACACACTTTTTTACGGAGAGGGTGGTGTCTGAGTGGAATGCATTGCCAAAGGAAGTGATTTCCTGTAGAATAGTGGGCTGCTTCAAAAGTGGATGGGACAGGGTAAGGGGGAGGATCAGTGGATGGGGAGGGGAGGAAGGGGCAGCTGCAGTATAAGGGCTGCTAGCTGCACAAACGAGAAGACTTGATAGGCCATAAGGCCTTTATCTGCTGGCAATTTTTCTATGTTCATATATCCCAATTTTTCCCTCCCACCGCCGCTTCCTACACTTAATCTTCCAATGTAACACTTCCAGTTCAAAGTGCTCCCCTTTGGCCTCTCCTCGGCACCCAGAGTGTTTACCAAGTGCCTAGCGGTGGTGGCGGCGGCTTTATGCCACCAGGGTACATTATGCGTGCCCATACCTCGATGGTACCATGTGATAACAGCTAAGAGACATCTGCAACTACCTAAACAGCAACTGCAAATCGGCAAAACAAATATTGGCAATTTGCACTATAGCGAGAACAATTAGCGACCGGATAAGAAAATCAAAGAAAAATAACATGTACAAGTACTTTTTATGTGGGGGGGCTGTGCCACTGACCCCCCTTTGTGGAGGCAAGCCCCCCACACCCCCATCTCTAAATAATCAACTCTGGGGGGGGGGCAGACACTGGAGGAGACAAGAAAACACGGTGGGGGGGCTACACCATGGGACAGTGACAGTGGTCTGCAGGGGGAGAACGTTGCGGGGAGGGGGAAACCTGCGGGTGGGAGAGAAACAAACTCGGTGAACCAGCACATACAAAAAAAAATGAAATAAATACTAACACTGAAACCATGACAGGATCCAAAAAAGGATGAGCCACATGCTAGATTCAAACCCCAAACCACCAGCTTCCCAGACCATAGCCATATCCACAACACTAGACAGGCAGCTGGATTTAGCCCTCAAAAACATACCCTTTTGCCTTCTCGTACCATCTCTCCCTCACTAATAACTCCATTGACGTCTTCCCATTAGCTCTTCTTCCACCTCATTATTTACTTCAACTCCCTATTTAAAAAGTCGCTCAAATTGAGTCGCTCACATTGAGTCGCTCAATTTGAGTAGCTCATATCATGGGTTACCTACCTCAATGACTGGCTCCTGTCAGCACCGTCAAGGGACAGCCTAGTGGCCTCCCTGACTTCTAAATCTCACAATTCCAGCACCACCCACCACAAGTAAAAACCAACAAGCTTGTAAAATACAAAGCATTTATTGAGACAAAATATATAAAAGGCAAAATGAAGTGCTAACCTCACCAAGTGCAGATGCACTAAATTCAGGAACAACAGGCTGACTTTCCCTGACTACTACCCAGAATCTCTTCAGGCAAGTGGGGATCACGGTGAATTACCCCAAATCCCACCTTGTTTCTTCACAATGCCTCCAATTTATTGGGATGGTGCTGGATACTGCTCAGGGTCAAGCTTTCCTCCATTTGGACCTGGTGGAAGCCTTGTGTCAGCAGGCTATCCCAGTGGCAACCAGCCAATGGACCATGGCCTGTTCAGTCTTATGCCTTCTGGACCTGACGGCAGAGGCTATTCCCACTGCCCCCCTAGCGAGGCTCCACATGCGGATTACGCAGTGGACCCTTTGGGTTCAGTGGGACCAGAAATCAGACAACCTGGATCACAGGATTCTAGTGTCCAGCCCCATGTATCGGGACCTCCTTCAGTGGCAGGATCTGTCCAATCTCACCAGAGGGGTTCCATTTCAGGCACTCCCACCAGCTCAGACCCTGAAAAGGGATGCTTCCGGCCAGGGTTGGGGTGCCCATTTGGGCAACCGCAGGACACAGGGATCCTGGTCTCAGCAGGAGCTATCTCTGCACATCAGTGTGCAAGAGATGAGGGCTGTACTATATGCCATTCAGGCTTTTCAGCACCTGCTCCTCCCTGGGCCTCTACTGGTACAGATGGAGAACATGTGCGTGGTCTGGTACCTGAACAAATAGGGAGGCACGCAGTCATATCCACTGTGCAGGGAAACGATGCACCTGTGGCATTGGGTGATACAGCACAGCCTGCAGCTCATGACAGTGCATGTCCCAGGCATTCAAAATGTCCTGACGGACACCCTCAGCCACACTCAGGCAAGAGCACACAAGTGGGAACTGAGGCAGTCAGTAGTTGAAGACATCTTCGATCAATGGGTTCTCCCAGATCTTGATCTGTTTGCCTCCCCATCCAACGCAAAACTACCCAGTTTCTGCTCACTCGTTCCTGAGTTTGGTGTTTTCTGGAGAGATGTGCTGTCTCTCTGCTGGACAGGAAGGTTCTTGTACACCTTCCCTCCATTTCCACTATTCCAAAGGGTGCTTCTGAAACTACAGCAAGAAGGGGCTCACATGATTCTCATAGCCCCTTACTGGCCCAATCAAGTGTGGTTTCCTCTGCTTCAGCAGTTGAGAGTGAAACCTCTGGTTCCCCTACCCCTCTGCCAGAACCTGCAGACTCAGGACCAAGGCAAGCTTGTCCATCTGGACCTCAGATCCCTTCACCTTCATGTATAGCACCTGCTGACATAGCTGTTGCATGCTTTGGGATCTCTTCCAGACTGGCTCAAGTCCTTGTGGAAGCCTGAAAGCCATCCACAAGAACCACATATGCTATGAAATGGAAGAGGTTCTCGATTTGGGCAACCAACAAGGGATGGGACCGTTTCTCTTGCCCTCTCCCACAGGTCATGGAATACCTGCTGCATCTCTCTGACCTTGGCCTTAGCTATTCTTTTTTGCTGAAGGTCCACTTGTCTGACATTTCTGCCTACCACACTCCAGTGGATGGCAAAACTTTGATGCAGTTGGAGGTTTCCAAAACCTTTCTGAAAGGAATTCTCCATCTGAAACCCCCGGTGAGGAACCCCGTTTCTCTGTGAGATTTGAACTTCATCCTTGAGAAACTGGGTAGCTCTGCATACAAATCCTAAGTTTTTATCTAAGGTGGTGTTTGAATTTACTTTGAATCAGACCACACACTTGCCAGTGTATTACCCTGAGCATTCTACTCAAGGGGAGGCTATTCTGCACACACTCGATGTGCACAGAACCTTGCGTTATTATACAAATCGGACAAAGTCAGTCCGTAAAACGGATTAGCTTTTCGTTTCTTTTGCACCCAAGAGAGAGGGCATGGCAGTTTCCAAACAATGCTTATCCAGATTGTTGGCAAACTGCCTTTTGTTTTATCAGAATTATAACAAGCCCCTTCCGGGGGAAGTCAAGGGGCATTCAACAAGAAGCATGGCTGCATCTACTGCTTGTTTCAGAAATGTTTCTGCTGCAGACATTTGTGTGGCAGCCACTTGGAGCTCTGTCCACAGTTTTACCAAACACTACAGTCTCGACATTGCCTCTAGGTGCAGGGCAGATTTCAGACCGGCCATCCTTCAGGGCCTCCTGGCTTAACCTGGTACCTACTGCAGACCTTTCCTGCCTCCGGTGCTTCAGCCTTTGTCTGAATTTCACTGCTTGGGACTCAGTCCTAATGGTTAGTACCTACTGCAAGAACCCTCTCAAAGTAAGACAGTACAGTTACGTAAGAACTTACAGTAACAGTAGATCTTTGAGAGAGGCTCTTGCAGTAGGTACCTTTTTCCCTCCCACCTTCCTCTGCTTCTGCGGCTACTTCTTTCTAGCCTTATTTTGGCTCCAGGATCCCACTCCTTTCTCCTGTTGCACCTTCTTAGTTTTCCGGCAGGAGAACTGGAGGGCAGGCATGGGGACCGCCCACTGTATAGTGTCATGCTGACGTCCATCACATGACACCAGGTGGGCAGTCCCCTGCCAGACACTGCTAGCTAAAGTTTTCCATGTGGTCATAGTGCCTGACGGCTCTAGTCCTAATGGTTAGTACCTACTGCAAGAGCCGCTCTTGAAGATCTACTGTTATGGTAAGTTCTTATATACTTTCCCTAGTGTGCTGGTGCATTTATCTTGCTGCATTCAGAGGCTGTTAGTTGGGGGGCGAGGAAGAGAGGGAGGAAGGAGACAGATGTTGGACTGCCTGGCATTTACACCCCATACCAGACAACCAAGAAGCAGCATTGGTGCCCTCCATGAAGGTAGCCTTTTGCCTGTTCTCCTGCTCAAACTAAGGGTGCAACCTTGGTGACACACTTTCAAGGTAGAGGATACAGAGAAATAATAACCAGTGGGAAGAATGAATAATTAAAAAAAAAAACTGACCAAGGGAAGGGTACATGTCTTCACATGAGAAGGTTGTTACAGTGTGAAGACTCATCTGGTTTAAAAAAAAAAGACCTGCTGTTCATAGGGGTCCAGCTGTAGCCAGAGCTGGGATATAAACCTCAGTCCTGGGAAGTGAAACAGGTAATCTGTAGTGTCTACCCTCTGTTAATACTGCACTCTGAGGCCTTCTTTCTCATTTGTTCCTGTCAGTTATCACCCATGGCTCTTTCTGTTTGTTTTTAGTACAACTGGAACACCAAGGTGGCCACAACAATCCTGGACATAGTCCACCAGCCCAGCGCAGGTGAGGAATCATCAGGAGCGTTGCATCGGACACAGACATGAACTTTTGTGTGTGACTTTCATATGGTGACGATCTTCTCGTTCAGTCATGTGCTCTTGTGGAAATACATAAAACTGGATGTGGACGGTGTGCATACTGCATTATTTTATCAGGATATTGTGACACTTTCAAGGGAACACAAATCTGGATTTCACTGTTTTAATATATTTTTAAATTAAGGCATGTGAGTAGTATGCTTAAAGCAGCAGTATTTGTTAGCAAAAAAATTCATTATATATTTTTTTTAGTGATAATGTATTTTAGACATCCTTAGATTTACAATCAGTATAGTTTTAATTCCCTCAGATATTTTAAAAAAAAACAGATTGTATAACTTTTTGTAATTTACTCAAGTCATTCAAGCTGGCTGCCACTCACAACTTTTAAAAATGTCTTCTTTTGAGGTGACCTTTGGCCTCTACATACTAGATTCATACTGTGGATGTATTGGGATGATAGTACCACATGTCACTGATCGTAAACAGCATAAAACTACACCAAACCATCTTTGGACCCCAACAGTGTGGTCAGCAACAGGCCTGTCTCAAACTTTCCCTTTCTAAGGAAGGTTATCGAGGAAGTACAGTAGTTGCGGCATAGCCTGAGTCTATACTAGAAGAGTACAACATCTATGAACCTCTCCAGTCAGGGTTTAGACCTTGTCACAGTACTGAGACTGCCCTCGTCGTGGTGATGCACGATCTTCTTATGGCGAGAGACTAGGGACTTTGTTCCATCTTGGTTCTATTGGATCTCTCACTGGCATTTAACATGATGGTCCACAGTGTGCTGACTGATAACCTGAGGAACTATGTGGGACTCATTGGCACAGTTTTGTGCTTGTTTGAGTTCTACATCACTGGGAGATCACAGCAGATAGCCCTATGTAATTATGTCTCCAGGGCAGCTGTGATATCCTGTGGGGTTCCACAAGGCACGATCTTGGCACCTATGTTGCTCGCCATGTACATGTTGCCACTGGGTGAGATCATTAGATGATACTCAGCTCTATCTGTCTTGCACCGCTGATGGGTTGAATGCTGCCTCAGTGCTTGAAGTTTGTCTGCAAGAAATCAATGACTGGACAACCTCCAACTGGTTATGTCTCAGCCCAGCAAGACAGAGGTTATGATTGTCAATCCAAGTTAGCATGGGCCGGCTATGATGAGTGGAGGCCTACCATTGCCATCTGTGAATGGTCAACCACTTCGAGCTGTGGATGTGGTGAAGAATCTGGGCATCATTCTGGACTGCAGGCTGATATTAGAACAACCGGTGTCAGCGGTATTCATGAATGTTTTTTACTATCTTACTAATATTGCCTGTATCAAACCACATCTTGCGCCAGCTGATCTGGAGAGGATAGTCCACACCTTTGTTACTTTCAGACTTGATTGTTGCAAAGCTCTCTACTTAGGGTTGTCTGGAGGTTTGATGAAACACTTGCAGCTGATCCAGAACTCTGAGGCCTGACTGGTGATGGAAACTTCTCACAGGGACCACATCATACTGGTGCTGCGCAGTCTACACTGGCTGCCTGTGTGGTGGTGCATCACCTTCAAGACAGGCTTGTTAACATTCATGGCCCTACATGGTGTGGGCCCAAGCTACCTGACAGACCTCTTGATGCCCTACACAGCCTCCCACTCTCTCTGATCCACTGATGCGAACCTGTGGCATGTTCCCTATTTCTTCTTGCAGCAAGCAGGGAACAGGGCCTTTGGGGTTGCTGCCCCATTGGTTTGGAACACCTTGCCAGATGCAATTTGATCTGCCCATACGGTGTGGGCCTTCAAGCACAAACTGAAGAGTTATTTATTTGCACAAGCCTTCCCTGATTTATTAATATTGTTATAGAAACATAGAATTTAACTGCAGATAAGGACCGCTTGGCCCACCCAGTCTGCCCATTTCCCTACCTAATGGATAAGCTGCAGATCCTAGTTAACCAGCAGCCTACTTCTTTCTGCCCCCACCCCCTAGAATTGCCTTATGACTGTCCCATGCATGCTTGAATTCCACCACTGTTTTTGACTCCACAACCTCCTCCGGAAGGCCGTTCCATGCATCCACAACCCTCTCTATGAAAAAATACTTCCTTAAATTACCTCTGAGCTGACCCCCCTCTATCTTCAAATTGTGCCCCCTTGTTCTTGCACACCTCTTGTTTTGAAAAATGCTACCTCTTGGACTTTGTTAATTCCCTTGAGGTACTTGAAAGTTTCTATCATGTCCCCCTCTCCCTCCTTTCCTCGAGGCTATACATATTAAGCTCCTTAAGCTCTTCATATGTCTTCTGGTGCAGACCCTGCACCATTTTAGTTGCCCTCCTCTGGACAGCTTCCATCCTGTCTATGTCTTCCTGGGAGATTGGGTCTCCAGAACTGCACGCAATACTCAGATGGGGTCTGACCAGCTGTCTGTACAGAGGGATAATAACGTCCTGTTTTCTACTGGTGGTGCCTCTCCCTATGCATCCCAGTATCCCCCCAGCCCTCCTTGCTTCCCTCTCACATTGCTTGCCCACCTTTAGGTCATCTGATATGACTACCCCCAGGTCCCTTTCCATTTTTGTTGTTGTTAGTATCTCACCCCCCATTGTGTACTCTTCCCCTGGGTTTTTGTTTCCCAGGTGCATTACCTTGCACTTCTTAGCATTGAATCTAAGCTGCCATACATTTGACCATTCCTGTAACCTTGCCAAGTCCCTTCTCATCCTTTCCACCCCACCTTGTGCATCAACTCTGTTGCAGATCTTTGTGTCATCTGCAAACAGACATACTTTTCCTTCCAGTCTTGCATATTGAAATTATATTTATATATTTTGCTGAAATTGATCATGCTATTTTATTGTTGTAAGGCACCCTGAACCTTTGAAAAGAGCACCGTCTAAATAAAATTGCCTTGCCTTGCCAAGATATTACAGTTTTTTCATGGTGAGTGTGGCAAGGGAGCAAGAGGAGTGAGAACTTTACTTCACAATCCCATATCTCAGTTCAGGAATGAATGAAAATAAAAATGGGTATATTGATATTTTTGTCAAAAAAAACATTATTTCTGAAAAAAAAGCTAGATAGTGACTAACAAATATTGTTGCCGTCATGTTCCCATGTCCAGGAAAGCATTTTAAAGAGCATTAGCCATCCCAGTATGCACTTTTACAAATGTGAGGTACAGTATCAGCTATGACTAAACACACGTTACATTTTTTAAATTTCCGTTTTGCTTTCCAGGGTTTAGAGCACACCTTAGCAGTCTTTCCGAGATATCTCTATAAAAAGCATTGTCCTGACCCCAACTGATCTCATAGCACTTGTTTATGACATCATAGTGGTTATCATTGCAGCTATCTTTGATGTCACAGACAGCAACTCTGAGGTCAGGTGGGGACAGTCTGACGCTTTTTGAAACAAGTGCTGCATTATCTGAAACATTCAATAGATCAGTGACAGGAGGAAGTACCAAAACCTGTCAAACATTAAAGCTAAACAGGGGTTGAGTTTAGCTTAAAAACCCTGGTGGCCACCAGGCCAGTAATTGAACCAAAATTGCTGACCCACAGGAAATTATGGTAGCCCAGAGGAAAATGTAGTTTCCTTTAAGAAAAAATGTAATAATTAAATAATGCTGTTTCTGAAAACATTTAAACAGTACTGCTCTGGTGGTTTATAGGTTTAAAAGGCAGGACGCGGGGGGGGGGGCGTGGCCAGCAGCAGACAGGAGAAGACGCTCCTTAATTTGCTCCAGGCTCAGGTGGGTGCAATAGCTTTAAAAAACATTATTTTTCCCAAAACAGTCCAGTTCAAAATGAAGGACCTTAAGGCTGAAGTCTGTTTGATCCTATGGATGCAATTTCTGATGATTTCCCAATGGGTAGCACAAAAACAGATACCTCTAAAGATGGCGCTAAGGGGTAAGGCCCCGTAACTACTACCAGTGGAGCTCCGAGCAGCATGTCGGGCGAGCGGAAAGCCTGGAGACCTAGAAACTACAGTGCATGCAGTTCTCCAAGCGGTTCAGCAACTAGATAAGAAGTTGGAAACTTATAACTCCAGACTTACTCAAGTAGAGACTAAAATGCTTGCCCTAGAGACAAATCAATCTGAGCTTACAACTACAGTTTCAAAGGCTGCAATTGTGACTGATGGCATCCTCAAGGAGAACAAACTGCTTCGATCTCGATTGGAATACCTTGAGAATAATGTCCGTGCCTGCAACCTCTGATTTTTGGGGATCTCCGAAGGAGTGGAAGGTGCCAATCTTGTGGACTACATGCATCAGCTATTGCAGAAGATGTTCCACCTGAGAGACGACCACCTAATCCAACAGGCCTACCGCATCACGCCATGCAGAAGGCCTGCTAATCCAGACCTCCCTCGAACTGTGCTGGTGGTGACTAAGGGAGTGCAGATTGGGGATTGCATTCTGCATAAAGCCAAGTCAGCGGGGGCGCTTACTTTGCCGGATGGCTCCACCATACATTGCTTTCCAGACCTCAGCTACTCTACGAGGATGCAACGCCGTGGTTTTGATGCTGTTCGTGCAGGCCTGAGGGAGCTGGGGATTAACCATGTGCTCCAAATGCCTGCCCATCTTAAGATTCTGTACACCGGAAAAATTTACATTTACTCCAGTCTAGCGGACGCGGGTCGTAAGCTGAACACGATCCGATCAGACTTTGCCAAATCAGGTCCTTTGGATGTTGAAGAAGAGGAAGAGGAAACGTAAAAATGGACTTTACTGGACAGTTTTGGTGATTCAAGTTTACCTATGTTTGGTTTGTACCACTGTAGTGTTTTATACTGTACTAGATTACTTTGAGAAAATAATAGTTTAAATTATCGTTTTTGATCATTATTTTTGTAGAATGTGGGCACTCTGGTTCAAATTAAAATTAAAGCTTTTTGCACTGCGTGCTTGCAGCATAAAGTTAAAAGATCTGTAAGGTGTTGGCACCATCTGGTGGCGAAATGGAGTGAGTGTCACTCCATTTTTTGCCTGGTTAAGCTAGATATCAGTTTAAAATGTTTTTATAGTTGCCTGAGAGCTGTTATTAGGGGGCATCTCTGTTACTTGCCTGAAAGAGAATAATTCTCTGTGTTTTAACATGGGCTCCTGGGCCTCGCCATTTGACAATGGCCTCTCTGCAAAGAAAGGACTCTCTGGACTTTTCTAGAACTTATTTAGATGTGGTTGTCCATGGTCTTGCTGTATAAGCCTATCTTAATTGGATCTGTTCATGCCAAATCGCTATGTACCCCCCTTTGTTGTAACAATGAAAGAAGGGCTAAGAGTTACCTTTCATAATATTTCTGTGATGTAATCCTATACCTGGAACCAAACATGGTACTGTGTATGTTTTTTGGTGAAATGTACAAAAATAAAGTATATATATATAAAAAAAAAAAAGGCAGGACGCATTGAAATTTATTATCAGTGCAGTCGGTAACAGTGAATGATAATGTGCCCTCCCAGTCAAACAACTTGCTCCAAGTGAGCGCACACAGCTATCTCTCCTCCGCTGTACCCCTTCTACTTGTAAGTAAGTCATTAAGTCAGCTACATTCTGTCCATCAAAAAGGTCCTCCAGCCAAACCTGCAACACGTAAGACCTCTGGTCCGGCAGTCTTCTTCTATATGACCTGCCCCCTGCAGATTCTGCTGCAATCACAAATGCTGCCAAGCTGGTAGCTCCTTACCAGGTAGTCTGAGGATGTCAGGACCAGTCCCAGGTCCTAAGGCAGCCTCCAACAACTGGTGTCCAGTTGCAGCCCTTGGAACAGTTGCCCTTACTGTTCCATGGACAATGCACACGGCACTGACTTCATTATGTGTGGCAACTTCTGATAAGAGATGTTGATTTCCAGTATGCTGCACCAGTGTTCATGTACACTACACTATCCCACTAGAGTTTCTTATTTTTATTTATTTTATTTTATTTATTTATTAGAAAGATCCGAATTACAACCCTTTGAGTCAGAGACTCCTTTACAAAGGCTCCACGTCTTGGAAAAGAAAAAGTAACATAAAACAGACAAAAGATTAGAGATAACACTGTTAACACATGTTTGAATGGGTTACAGAAATGGCAGTGGGCAGAACTACCCAGAGTCAGTATAACAATATTGTAGGCACAAAATGTAAGAAGTAATTATAGCATACACTATTAACACAGTGTTAGAACAGGTAACAGAAAAGCAACATGAAGGTTACCCAGAGTCAGTCTTACAATTTGTTAGGGACAATATATAAAAATAGCTATAGCGCTGTAAATTAAAAATTGAGACAGAACATGAATTCATCAATGGCTGGATCAAGGGGAAAGGAGGAGGGCAAGAGATGACATGACATCGGGCACTGACTGCAGAAAGAAGGGAATGCAATCTCCCAGTGGAGATGTTGATTAAGAGCAATCACAACTACTGGCGGATATTATTACCTCCTTGAGCCCAGACTTGAAAAGGCCGACCCCCAGTTCAGATGGCGTTTCTGGGGGAGTTCATTCTGCCCCTTCTAAACCTATTCACTGACTCTACAGGAAGCTGGTCAGTAGGGGTGACAGTGGATGAGATCCTATGGCCTGAGGCAATAATTACTGGCATCTATACACCAGATCATCACTGTAGTTAACCCTGGCTAAACATAATTGTAAATGCAACACTTTAAAGCCGTTTTTAGTAGATAACTGCTCTTTTAAATATAGATGTGACAACACAGTTCAGCCAAGGAAATAGTCTGTCCTGTCAACAAATCTAAGTAGGACACAGTAACAAATGTTAACACTGCTTAACTAACACTGTATAGCTGTAGCACTCATTATTTTTTTAATTTTCTGCATGTATTCCACATCATTTTTTTTATTACTGAGGGCATCTACATGAAAACGGGAGCTTTGTGTCTCACATGTCACCCGTTCCCCTGTGTTCCCTCCACTGGAGTCATAGCTCTCTGTTTATGATAGAACCTTCCAACAGCAATGGATTGTGACGGAGTTCTGGACTGGATGCTTTTTTAGAGCTACCCAGTGCAGTGCGTTCTGTTTCAGTCTCAGGTTTTGGAGTTGTAGGTGGCATTTTTTCATTAACTGTTTCATCTTCATTGCTGGATATAAACCTCCCCAACTTGCTTCTAATGTCAGCACTCTGCTGTTCTGTCCCTGCCTCTGTTGATCTCATTGTACCATCATGATCTAGCCCATAGCTAGTGTTTGTATTTATTGTAATGGAAAAATTGCCTGCAAGAAGGTTTATATTCACATATGAATATATCAATATGTGACGGATAGTTTTTCATACCTAGGACCAGTGCTTTTCTGTTTTCAATGGAAAACACTGGTGGAAAATGGAATTTGTCATTTTTAAACCAGTGCTTGAGAGCCAATTTTAATGAAAAAATTCTGTTTGTACTATTTTATTGTGCAAACAACCCCACTTTGCACCAGCTTTGTGTGCAAACCCCTTCATTTTGAGCCAATGTTTTGTGGAAAACATGCTTGATTTTGGAACAAGATGGAAAAATGGATTTTGCCAGATGGAGCTGGCCATTTTTAAAAATGGAAAATCATTGGCTCTACATACTCCACAGGCAGGTATTGTCTGTTCTACACTACACATCCCTCCACAAACCAAAGTGCATTTTAAAAATGGTAGTTTACTCACCTGGTAAAGGTGATTATAGGAGCACCTTCTTACAGCACTGTGAGTCTCAACACATGGGTAATAAGCGCTCTCCTCATAGGCTGATGCACAAAGGAATCCCAAAATTTGAAATCCGATCCCTCTCCTTTCCTTGTTGTTCCTAGAATCCTCAGTATGATATCTTCCAGAGCTTGTTTTCTTCCTGAAATTATAATGTTAAATACCAAAAAACACTACCTTCTGTCGGTTCCTCGAGGGGCCGTTGGGTAAAGGAATACACCCACAAGTTGATGTTATGTCAAAAGTCTTCATTTACTACGTATTGTGATTCATATGCATGCGATGACATGATACATCGATAATGACTAAGTGGGACAAGCGTCCCATCACTGTATACAAGTAGTGATCGAAAATTTCACCTACAGTCTTTGCTGGATCACTCTAGATGCTATTCTTAATCTCTAACAACTATATATACAGGTATGTTCCTCCATCATGGGTGGGATACGGAGTGCTGTAAGAAGGTGCCCCTATAATCACATTTACCAGGTGAGTAAACTACCATTATCTATCGCACCTTCTTACAGCACTCCATGTCTCAACACATGGGTGATTGTACAGCAGTATTATAGTTTGTCCTGGGAGGGTGGAGGAACATGAATCAATGCTGTCTGGAGGACCTTGCGACCAAACTCTGAGTTCCCTGTTAGGTCGGTGTTCAACCAGTAGTACCTGAAGAAGGTGTGTGGGGATGCCCAGGTCGCTGCCTGGCAAATCTCTCTGACAGATGTGGAGTTGCATTCTGCCCAAGAAGTGGCTACTGCCCTAGTGGAGTGTGCTCTGATGTTTTCTGGAGGGGTATAGCCCCCCGTCCTGTAGGCTCTTGCTATAGCCTCTCACAGCCATCTAGCAGTCATGGATCTGGATGCTGCTAGACCTTGCTTATCACCCTGGAACAGAGTGAATAGTCTGATGGAAGCTCTCCGTTCTGGCTAGGTAGGTCCGGATTGCTTGAGCCGGGTCTAGGCTGAGTAGGATTTCCCTGTGAGTGTCCCCTATTTGGTGATCAAGGGTAGGAACTGTGATCTCCTGGGAAGTGTGGAATGCATTGGCCACCTTTGGGATAAAGGACGGAATGGGTCGGAGTACGACTGTATCCGGGAAAAAGCAGATAAATGGCTCTTTGCAAGACAGGGCCTGTAATTCGCTAGTTCTCTTGGCTGAAGAGATTGCTACTCGGAACACGGTCTTCATTGTGAGTAAGGATAAGGAGACAGAATCAGTGGGTTCAAATGGTGTAGTGGCAAGGGCGTCGAGCACCAAGTTGAGGTGCCATGGGGTTGTGAGGGGTCTTGGAGTGTGTGTAGTAAGATTTGCGGCCTTTAGAAAAGATTGAACCAACGGATGGGCTCTGGGTAGATGACCATCGGTTTCTCCCCCTATAGCCCCTATGGCAGCTGTCTGTACCCTCAGAGATGTGGCCGATAACCCCTTTTCCAACCCCTTTTGTAAAAATTCCAAAACATTTACAATGCTACATTGAGTTGCCCTCAAGTCCTGATTCTTGCACCATAAGGCAAAAGCCCACCAGTGTCTGTTGTAAGTTCCGTTGGTGGATTCTCTTCTAGCTTGTACTAAGGTGTCCACCACCTTACCTGATACCCCTAGCCCTAACAATCTAGACCTCTGAGAGGCCAGGCTGTTAGTTTCAGTGGTAGAGGGTTTTCGTGCCAGATCGGGCCTTGTCTGAGTAAGTCCTGGCGGTGTGGTAACACCATAGGATTGTCTGTCAGCATTTGCCTGATGAGGGTGTACCAGGTTCTCCTCGGCCAGTCTGGTGCTAGGAGTAGACGACAAAGAAATGCTGCGACTAGGCTAGGTCAAATTGGTGCTCATCACAATGAGCGGCCAGCTAGTAATTATTAACCAAAAGTCCAGAAAGTGGTGTCACTCGGGTCTCCTACTGCATGTACAGGTATAAAGAATCCAAAACTCGCCCAATGCAAATGTGAAAGAATTTATTGCAGGGAGTACCAGCAACACATGGAGCTCGCTCACCCAGCGCTTCGACTTCTCACAAGTCTTCCTCAGGGGTGTGGTCAAGATACAGAAAACGTCACCATCTAAATACACCAGTCACTTAATTATACATGAGCCAACAATGTTAGTTTCAAAAAGATACATAAATAGTGAAAAATAAACAATGTACTAACAAGATAAATTTTGTTTGTAGTATTCCCTACCAGAAACATATAAATCACTTTCTGAACATTTTTTACAACATTTTTAGCAAAGCAACATTTTATACAATTAATTATTGCTGGAGGCTGCCTTTGGCGCACTTCCAAATGTAACTTAGTTTCAATATAGTGAAAGTGATTAGCAGATAAATATCCATTATGTCATAGTTTGCAAGGACAATGTCTGTGTCTCTTGTGCTTTTCTGGTAGATGAAAGGTTCTAAAGAAGGGAGACAGAAAAGAGGTTATATATATCTACAGTGGCAAACACGATGCATGCTTTGTCAAATTAATTATTTCAAACTTTGTTACTTATTCAAGAAAGGCTTCAGATCCCATCTTTCATTTAGGCCATAAGGTTTAACACAGTTGAGTTAAAATATCCAAAAACTTTCCTTCTCTAGCAGTCGGTTTGATCTGTCTCCCCCTTGAATTAATGGAGGGACCCATTCCAATCCCATAAATTGTACATTTTCTGGTTTAGAGGAATGGTATGTTAAAAAATGCAAACCTACTGCTGTATCCTGTCTCTGATTCAGGATGGATCTAATATGTTCTTGGATTCTCTGTTTTAGTGGTCGAACTGTTTTTCCAACATATATCAGCTTACAGGTACACCATAGTGCATAAACAACATAGCTGGTATCACAGGTAATAAGCTGTCTAATATCAACACTGATGTTAGGCTCCATAGGATGTTGGAAAATTTTTCTGATGTGCTATATTTGCAAATGTTACACCTAGAGCATTTGAAAAAAACAGATGATCTCTGAGGCAGCCATGTAGTTGCAACCTCTGTCTGTATAGGTTGTAATCTGCTATGTACTACAAGATCTTTGAGATTCTTAGCTCTGCTAAAGGATACACGAGGCCTCGGTCCTACTGCTATACCTACTACAGAGAAGTCCAGAAACCAACTGTTAGAGAAGGAAAGTTTTTAGATATTTAAACTCAACTGTGTTAAACCTTATGGCCTAAATGAAAGATGGGATCTGAAGCCTTTCTTGAATAAGTAACAAAGTTTGAAATAATTAATTTGACAAAGTATGCATTGTGTTTGCCACTGTAGATATATATAACCTATTTTCTGTCTCTCTTCTTTAGAACCTTTCATCTACCAGAAAAGCACAAGAGACACAGACATTGTCCTTGCAAACTATGACATAATGGATGTTTATCTGCTAATCACTTTCACTATATTGAAACTAAGTTACATTTGGAAGTGTGCCAAAGGCAGCCTCCAGCAATAATTAATTGTATAAAATGTTGCTTTGCTAAAAATGTTGTAAAAAATGTTCAGAAAATGATTTATATGTTTCTGGTAGGGAATACTACAAACGAAATTTATCTTGTTAGAACATTGTTTATTTTTCACTATTTATATATATTTTTGAAACTAACATTGTTGGCTCATGTATAATTAATTGACTGGTGTATTTAAATGGTGACATTTGCTGTATCTTGACCACACCCCTGAGGAAGACTTGTGAGAAGTCGAGGCGTTGGGTGAGCGAGCTCCATGTGTTGCTGGTACTCCCTGCAGTAAATTCTTTCACGTTTGCATTTGGCGAGTTTTGGATTCTTTATACCTGTACATATAGTAGGAGACCCGAGTGACACCACTTTCTGGACTTTTGATGCTGTGAGTACTACACTGCTGCCCGTGTCCTGGATTTTCTGTAGTACTGCTGGTAGCATAGATATTGGGGGGAATACATATGCCTTTTTGAACTTCCATGCTGTTGATATGGCATCCACTCCCACTGCCCTCTTGTCTCTGAATCTGGACATGTAGATCGGAAGTTGTGCATTGGTTGCTGAGGCCATGAGGTTGATGTCGAAGGTTCCCCATTTCTTTTCGATGTCGTTGAAGATTCCCGGATGGAGTTGCCATTCCTCTTGTTGCAGTGTTTGCCCTTGTGTTCAGGCGGCCAGCTAGGTGAACTGCTGTGAGACTGAGTAGATTTTTCTCTGCCCATAGTAATAGGATTTCTGCCTCTTGAGCCATGGCTCTGCTTCTTGTTCCTCCCTGCTTGTTGATGTAAGCCATTGTTACTCGGTTGTTTGTGCGCACCTTTACGTGGTGTCTTTTGAGTTGTGGTTTGAAATGTATGAGGGCTAGTCGGACGGCTCTTGTTTCTAGTATATTGATTGGGAGTTTCGACTCCTGGTTTGTTCATTTTCCTTGAATTGACTGCCTGTCCAGTACAGCACCCCAGGCGAGCAGGCTTGCATCTGTTTCAAGGGTTCTTGTTATATCTCTCTCCAGTTGTGCCTCCTGCATGAAGGTGTGTGGGTCTGCCCACCATCTTAGTGATTTCTTTATCGATGTAGGAATTGTTACTTTCTGATTATAATTCTGTTGGCTGTAGTTCCAGCTGTCCAGGAGTAGGTATTGTAAGTGCCTCATGTGTAACCTGGCCCAGTCGTGTGGGTCTATGCATGCTGCCATGAGACCCAATAGTTGCATCAGGTGCCATAGTGTCGTTGAGTTCCTCTGCATAAGTGTTCTGCAGTGCGCTATCAACATGCTGATGCATGTCTGTGACTGTCTTACTGTGCCTGTCACTGTGTTAAATGTTGCCCCCAAGTGGTCTAATAACGTGGTAGGTGCTAGGTGGCTCTTTGTTTTGTTGATAAGCCATCCGTGTTCGGTCAGTAGTTGCTGGGCTCCGAGGGTTGCTGTCCTTGACTGGTCCACTGTTCTGACCCGTATCAACCAGTTGTCTAGATACGGTATCACATGGATGCCCTCCATGCGTAGTTTTGCTGCTAGGGGTGCCATGACCTTGGTGAACAATCGTGGGGCTGATGCCAACCCGAATGGCAGGCACTGGTACTGGAAGTGGTAACCCAGTATGCTGAATCGGAGGAACCTTTGGTGAGTTGGCCTGATAGTTATATGTAGGTAGGCATCCTTCAGGTCTATGGAAGTTAGAATGTCGCCCTTGCGTATAGCCGCAATAGAAACATAGATTTTGACGGCAGATAAGGACCGCTTGGCCCACCCAGTCTGCCCATTTCCCTACCTAATGGATAAGCTGCAGATCTTAGTTAACCAGCAGCCTACTTCTTCCTACCCCCACCCCCTAGAATTGCCTTATGACTGTCCCATGCATGCTTGAATTCCACCACTGTTTTTGACTCCACAACCTCCTCCGAAGGCCGTTCCATGCATCCACAACCCTCTCTGTGAAAAATACTTCCTTAAATTACCTCTGAGCCGACCTCTTCTATCTTCAAATTGTGCCCTTGTTCTTGCACACCTCTTTTTTGAAAGATGCTACCCTCTTGGGCTTTGTTGATTCCCTTGAGATACTTGAAAGTTTCTATCATGTCCCCCCTCTCCCTCCTTTCCTCGAGGCTATACATATTCAGCTCCTTAAGTCTTTCTTCTTATGTCTTCCGGTGCAGACCCTGCACCATTTTAGTTGCCCTCCTCTGGACAGCCTCCATCCTGTCTATGTCCTTGCGGAGATTGGGCCTCCTGAACTGCACGCAGTACTCCAGATGAGGTCTCACCAACTGTCTGTACAGAGGGATAATAACTTCCTATTTTCTACTGGTGATGGTGGACCTTAGGGTTTCCATCTTGAACTTCTGGTACCGTACAAACCTGTTGACAAACTTTAGGTCCAGAATAGGTCTGAGGTCTCCCGTCTTTTTCGGGACTAGAAAGAACACGGAGTAGATGTCGGAGTATCTCTCCCGATTTGGAACAGGCTTTATGACTCTGCTGTGTAGCAGCTGGTTGAGGATGGTTCGTACCTGCTGCGAAGTTGCTTTGTCCTTTGACACGTGTGATTCTATATATCTGTCCTGTCTTGGGACAGTGTTGAATTATATGGCATATCCCTCTGAGATGATTTCCTTGACCCATTTGTCTTTGATTGATTTGGTCCAGGTTGTGGTGAACTGCTGTAGTCTTCCGCCCACTGTGTCCGTCTGGTCCTGGACCTGCGGATTCTCATTGGCGAAAACCCCAGTTTGATTTGTTTGTCTTAAACCCCTGTTTGCCATTGTAGTGTGAATCTCTACCCCTGTTGCCCTGAAAACTCTGCCTGTTGTTGAAAAAGTTTGGTTTGAATCCAAATGCACGTCTATCTTGTCCCTGGTGACTTTGACCCCTCCTGGTTCTGCCTGGGTACTGTCGAAATTTGTTGTTTCGAAAGGATGGTAGGGTAGCTTGCCCTCCTTGGTCCTTGTCCTTCCCTTTCTTTACCCTGAACTCCTCTATGCCAGGTCCAAAGACCTTGTCTCCTGCGAATGGTAGTTTCATCACCCTTGACTTGGATTCTTGGTCTGCATTCCATAGTTTGAGCCATACCTGTCTCCTGGCTATATTAATGGAAGCTGCTGACCTGGATGCCATCTTGAAGCTGTTGATTGTGGCATCGGCTACATATTTCATGGCCTGAATAGCATAGTCCATTGTGGCTCCATGGGCACTGGTTTCAGGGATGTCGTGTTGGACCGCCTCCAACCATCCGAGTACGGCCCTCGCTGAGTAAGTGGCGGCCATGGAGGCTCTCATATTCACGATCATCATATCATGGACCTTTCTCACGATTTCATCCACCCTTCTGTCCATTGGGTCCTTCAGGGTCGAGGCTGACTCAGATGGCAGGATGGTCTTGTTGCTCAGGGAGGCCACCTCCGCATCTACTCTTGGGGCTGTCGCCCAGCATTTTTCCCTATCTGCGGGTAGTGGGTACCTTCTTTCAAAGGTTTCCTTCTCCCTTGTCTTAATAGGGTCTGATGCCTCCCATTCCTTGGCTAACATGCTCTCTAGGGCTTTGCATACTGGGAAGAAGGCTGAGGATTACTTTCTCTCCCTAACCAGTGGGTCTAGTCTATTGTCTGGTTGTTCCATCGGTTCATCCATTCGGAGTGTTTCACAGAGGATTCTTATGAGCTCAGGGATGGCATCGAACGGGCACAGTCGAGCTGTCTTATCCTCTTCTTGCTCCTCCTCCTCTTCCTCGGAGTGCTCATCTCCCGACACCTCTGATGTGTCGTCAGAGATTGGGGTGCCCTTGGGGCGCTTTGGGTGAGGGGTTTTGCTGGGTGACCTGGGTCTTTTGTTTGCTCCCAAGGAATCAGTTCTATCCAGGAGCTTTTGAAATAACTGCAGCACCATGCTTTGAGATGCGGTGGATGTGTTATCATTTAGGGGGTCCTCGTCTGTGGATCCAGAATTGTTGGTGAAATCCCTCGTCACGGAATCCACCAAGCATAAGGAACAGAGTTCCCCCAGGTCTGAATTGAGCAATATGTTGGGGGCGTTTTCTGCACAATCTTCTGACTGACGACATTCTGAAAAACATAATTACATGGGGCTTGCTCAGAGATGCATAAGATAACTGTAGTTCATTTGAAAAATATTTTAATTTTTTTTCCCGCTTGGCTCGAATAGTAAGAGCGCTGAGGATATACAGGATATACATCAGGCTCTGATCAGATAACAACCTGCTCCCTCTACAGTCTGTATTTCCCTAGAAGATAAACAGTAGGGAATAAAGACCACAGCTAATCATCAAATACAGGGGTTGTGACTGCTGAATATTTCCACCTTGGCTATGTTGGGTGCCAGTGGTGCTAAAAATAAAAACTCAGGAATGTTGCTCCAAAAAGTGCTCTTGTAGCTTTAAGGAGTGTGGCTGGGAGTGGGCGCCATTTTGAAAATGGATGTACGGTGCCGCCATCTTGGAGAGGGAGCTTCTCCCTTAGAGTCTCTCTGACCAGTCTCGCGAGATTTCAGCTGCTCATATCGCGGCATTTCCAGCCAAAATGGCGATGTCTGTGTAACCCCCTCTACAAATGGGTGTTCCTAAAAGCCTCCTAGGAGCTTGATTAAGTGTTCCCCTGCCTGCTGGCGTTCGGCGTTTAAGCCGTTAGAATGGCATTGTGAGTGCTAGTAGACTCTCCACATACTGTCTCTTTAAGAGCTGTCTGCTTGCAGACATAACTAATGCTTTTTCAAGGGGGCTGGTGTTTCCCTGCTCGAATCCCATCTGAACTGCAGAGTAATCATTCCTTTTTGCGGTGGCTGAAGGCGCAAAGGGAGCCTGTCTGGAAGATATAACTGTTGACCTGTAATCAGTCAAAGCCTTAGTAATGTTGTAGTTTGTCTAACCTGCCTTTATTGCAGATGGGACTTTGTGTGTGTTGCCCCTCCATTTTGGACCTAAACTGCTGTGCTGGGCCAATGGGATAACAGGAGCTATAAAATGGAGACTGTTTGGACCAACCAGAATTCGGACTCTCCTGGGAGCTGGCTTACAATGGGAATGTATAGCTAGTAATTCTGGGAAGTGTAGTTTTGGACCTTGGCGCCTTTTTTTGCACCAACTGAGAGAGCTTTGGAATGATTGACAGCTGAGTCCACCAACTGGACCGGGTGGTGCCCAAAGGGAATGCTCTGCCTTGTGACTGGGAGGTCAGATCAGTTGTGACCATGAGGAGAGAAGGAGCTCTGTGCTTCTGCGGTGTACAGTTTCGCGCAGGAAGCGCGAGAGAGGTCTGAAGTCAGTCTGTTGCAGTCACAAGATTGAATCGGACTGAATCTAAGGTGACTGAAAGGAAGGAAGGCTGAAAAGTGGAAACCAGCCTCACTCTGTAGAAGACTGGAGAAATTGCAGAATCGCGCTTGGTCTGTCAGGAACTGAAGCTGCTGTGTGAACTCACGGGTATTTGCAGTAAGTGCGATTGGGACCTAGGAGCAGCTGCCTGGTATAGTAATTTCCTTTACATATAAATGTGTTGAATGCTTGTGAGGGATAGCTATTCCAATTCTCTTTTCGCCGTGCGGTGTAAGTTGAAAGCCAAACTGAATTTAATCGGACTAAATCTGTCTGCTAGTCAGAGCAGTTGGGCCTGGCCAGTAGAATCTCATCTCCATGCCTTGTATGTCTGGCAATCCAGAACAACCATCTGCATCAAGTTTTCAACTTGGGGTAGTGTGAGTACATATCAGGGCATTCCCCTGAGACCTGTTAACAATCACCAGTGTGTCATCTAATTTGCTTTATTTCATTTCTTCAAGGACTGAGCCATCCAGCTCCAGATTGCAATTGGGTGTTGTGCATGTATTTTTCCTACAGGGCCCTATCCATCTGCACCTGCTGGCCAACCCTGGGCAACGGACCTGGCTAGCCCTCCAACCTGGGTACCCAGAGTGTGACTTTTAAGACCCTGTATGAGTGCACAGTACTGTGATTTAATCCTGCCAATCAACTTGATTTCCTCCTCCCATGTTTCATTCCAATTACATAAACCAGATTTGATGTTATTGACTTTAAACTGTCTGGAGTGTCAGTACCTATGTAGCAGGCATTGCATTGGTTTGTGTATGTTGATTAACCTTATTTTACAGTGGGTCCTCAGAGACTAACTTCAGAATCAGTCTCGAGGGTAAGTGGTACCTTATGATTGAACTGCGTGTCCATGTGGGGCATTGGTACTGTAATTCCTGTACATTGTGTGGGTCATTAGAGGGATTAGAAGGGGGTCTCAGTGTCCCAGAGGGCTGTGACCAAACTAGACCAACCATTACAAACCCTGGCCTCTGGGTGGAAGCACCCGCCATAGAACCTAGGCCCCTCAACCTGTTGGTAGTCCAGCAGGCAGGGGTAGTAGCCCTTGGGATAGCACCACCTGGGGGTTACATCTAGAAGCATGGGGAAGAAGAGAGGCACCCCGTGGAGATGGCGTGGGGAAGAGGCGGAATGCTGGCAGATGGCAGCACCAGCAGGGAGACACGCTGAGTGATCGATCTGCAGACTCGCAGCGACTCGCCTGGTGAGTGCTGCAGTTCTCTTGATTGTGGGCAGGCGTCAGATGAAATTACAAGCACAGGCAGATAAGGGGGATCTCTAGGGCAATCGCAGTTGAACAAGGGGGATCTCTAGGGCGATCGCGGTTGAACAAGGTAAACCACGATCCCCAGGGCATTCAGAGTACTTTCCGGAGCTGCTAACTGCAGCGTTGGCCACTTCCCTTGTCGGCTGAATGAGATAAGTTGACAAGGGGGGGCTCTCAGACATTGCTAGCTGTGCACCGTTTCCCACCCCTCCTCGGCTGAATGAGGTAAACCGAGGGGGGGAGGACTAAACAGATTGTGACACAAATACTGTTGGTAGTAAAGGAAAAAACCACTAGTGCAGCCTTACTGAATGTTTGAAATTGACCTCTATGCTGAGCCCTGTGCAATGGAGACTATCCTGCTTTAAACACTGCTTTTAAAAACAACTATGTATCTCAGAGCCATACAACTTTTACTTTTTTAGTCCTTTCTAGGCAAGAATATCCACAGATAACTGGCCATTGTTGTAGGCATTCACAAAATATTTTTTCTAGGATTTAAAAATAGTACTTAATAAGGGATATAGTAGCTTATCATAAAGCTTGGCACAGAGCCAGATGTAAACGTGACCAGCCTGGGAAGATGCCCAAAGAAAACTGAGGATTCTGGGAACAACAAGGAAAGGAGAGGGATCGGATTTCGAATTTTGGGATTCCTTTGTGCATCAGCCTATGAGGAGAGCGTTTATTACCCATGTGTTGAGACTCTGAGTGCTGAAAGAAGGTTCGATAGATAATCCTTTGAGATCAGGGATTCAGAGAAGGTAGTCACAGTCAATAAGGGCAAAATATAGAAGACTGTTTTCCCTTTGAATGCAGTATTACTGCTCTGAACATGCTGTATCTTTTCTGTGCACATACAGCACATGTAAATTGCCCAGAGCAGTGTGCGGGTTATACCTAAAGTCCTTTGGTCTGTGGCTGAACTATAGTTAATCAGTGTGTGTTTGTGCATGTGAAGGTGGGTGTGTTATGTACAGCTTTTTAACTGATTGCTTTTCCCTCCCATTTTTAGATGGTTTCACTGGGATCTACTCCACTGCCCTGCCAGCATCCTGCTGGTCTGCAGACAGTCAGAGAGTCCTTTTTAGCACTCCACAAAGAAGCAGAAAGGTTTGTTTTTAGTACCTGAAGTGTGGTGGTGAATGGTTAAGATCCACTGTAAGTGGGCTTATAAAATACCGAAGCCTGGCTGGTTAACCAGCTCCACAAGCAGTTTGGATCACACTTTAAAGTTCTTTATATCTTGGTGAGAAAAATGCAAGCATTCTGACTGGCTGAGTGGCCCATAAAGCAGTGTAATTCTAAGATCACAATTACACTCCTGTGCTTCTTTCAGCTCAGGAGCCTGTGCACCACATTGAATCACTGCACTCTGCAGTGCCTAACGTGCCAGTCAGACTGCCAGTCACTATTTATAGTTCTCTGATTCCCTTACTGTTGAAATGGACTACTTTATCAATCTTGCAGTAAATTTACTGTTTCACTTGTACTAACACAGTGTATCATATGTTTGCACAAAGACTACAAGGACATTTTTCTCACCTTGTTATAAGAGCGGTAAGACACTTCAGGGATGTGTAATTATGGGGGAATAATTGCTCTCATGTGTTTAAAGACACCAGCGCAAGCATATCAAGTCTAACAAACACCTTTTAGCTGTACAATTATTCCCCCATAATCACACACCCTGGCTTGTGTTATTGCATACTTATTATCAACATTCAAGCAGTTTTTGTTTTACGATTTACCAGGATAGCCGATCTGAGATGCAGCATCTCATTTCCAGTGAGGTCCTGCTTCTACTCATTCCCACAGCTGGGTGGACTGGAGCACTGAGATGTTACATGACTTGTCCAAGGTCACACAGTAAGTATCTAGTTCTAGTGGGGTTTGAACTTGTGATCTGCTAGTTCCCAAGCCAGTGCTGCAAACACTATACCACACTGCCTCCTAATTAATGATTCCCTATAATGAGACTATAGTGTATGGTGGAACGCTGTTCCGCATGGAAATCCATGCCTGGAACAGCGTTGTTGTCCTTCACTCGGTGCGTCACGATCTTGTTGTGCTGCACCCAGTGCGTCACCGGTGCAGCACAACAAGATCGAATACATTTTGCCAAGATGCGCATAGGAGTGAGCGACGGCAACACGTGAAGGAAGCCTTTGGTGGCAGACACAGAAGCAAGCTCTCTGAGTGTTCACGAGTGCTATTTATGGTTGCCCATACACTATAAAAGATTGTGTATGAGCAACCATACACAAACAAGGCAGTTGTGCGATCTTGAGGTTTCCGTGGTAACGGACCTCTCGAGCTACACTCTCGAGGTCTCAGGTTACCACGGAAACCTCTCAATCGCAACTGCCTTGTTGTGTATGCTTGCGCATACACAATCCTCTATTTTGGCACAAGGGTTGAAAAGTGGAATGTTCCACTTACAGAAGGGAGTATTTTATTTTGGGGGGAAAGTTTGTAAACCAGATTATTTTAGTATTCATTATTAAATTAGCTCTTTGTGGCCCCTTTGGGTCATCCAGCCCTCTGTTTGCCCACAGCAACTGCCCAGCCCTGTCACCAGTCACCTCCCCTGTATCCCTCTCGGTTTTCACCCCCCCCATGGCAGGGCTGTCAAGGGTGGGGCTTACCTCTGCTCTACCAAAGCACATACTGGGGGAAGGGTGTTGTGGCACAGAGTCCAAGAGTGCCAGCATTATCCTAATAGACCATTGAAGATTTTATACCTTTATGTCTCAGTACATGTGCACTCCAGTTCTCGTGCTGCATGACCCTTGACCCTGCTGTGATCCCTACACCAACAGTGCCTACTGGTAGCTTAGGGTATGCACCCACGCCACCAAACAAATGCTGAGGGGAGGTTGTTGTTATGCAGAGCCTGAGAGTAACAGCATTATGTCGTCATCCTGACAGATCATTTGGGGATTTTATCCCGTTATGTCTTGGTAAATGTTCATTCCAGTTCTCGTGCTGCATGATCCCTGACTCTCCTACCATCCCTAAACCAACAGTGCCTACTGGTAGTTTGGAAGCATGCCCCCACTCTAACAAGCACAAGCTAAGGTGAGGGTGTTTTGGTGCAGAGCCTGAGAGTGACAGCATTATGTCATCACTCTGATGGACCGTTGGGGATTTTATTCCCTTACAGCTCGATACATGTGCATTCCAGTTCTCTTGCCACATGACCCCTGACCCTCCTACAATCCCTACACCAACAGTGTCTACTGGTAGCATTGCCAACAGTAGCATCCGAGTCCATGTGCACCACCCCCACAAGAGAGGAAGCCCATTGACTCATCATGAGGGGTTGCTGCTGTGGCGAGTGGCACTGCCAGTTTACCCTGGATGTCAAGAAGCAGTGCTTTTCCTAGTCTGACCACCCAGCTGTGGGTGTCCAAATGCACTCCAGAAACCAGGTTGCCTGCATGGAAGCGTAACACTTCTTCTGGGTCACCGGGCAGACTGTGACTCAAATTATTTTTGTTATACATTTATGGGTCCAGTTGGCGGACCTCTTATGGATATAAAAGTGTTGCCTTGTGTGTTCTTAGGACAAAAGGACTGCAGACTGAAGGTGAGCAGTTCTGTGGTCCTAAGGACACAAGAGGTGACACTCTTAGACCCACAAGATGCCCTCCAAATGGACCCATAAAATTATTATAAATCGCTAATTTATTGAATAAAAAAAAATCCTTTTTTTATTTAAAATGCTGATGGCACAAGCAGTCAGTGAGAAGCCTATTGCAGTGGCTCAGTGTGTGAGGTACACTTACAGTAATAAGAGTATATCACGTGCAACTGAAGGAAGCGCTGTGATTGGTTGGTGATGGTCCTGCGATCTATAATTTACAAACAACTGATAAATGTCAGTTTATATCTAAAACAAGATATCAAAGCTTAGTGTGTCTTAGATGTTGAAGGTAGAGAACAATAATCCCTCTAGACTGCGTAGTTTGTATTTTCCTAAAGATTTTCATTTTTAAGGATATGTTGTTCTTGTTGCAGTATAGGCTATATAGATAATCATTTGTGTTATAACTTCTTATAGTGTATAGTACAGTATTGTTCTGTATAGAAATCCATCCTTTTCAAAATGCTGTTGTACCACAGTTCAAAGGTGGTGGAATGTGAGTGTACCCTTCTGTGGTAGACTAGCATTCTAGAACCTCTAGAGATTCCACAAGTCAGTTTCACTGTGAAAGGGAAAAAACACAATGTACACATTTTACATAATACTATACACTATAAAAAATACAGGATGAGTAACTTTATGCATAACCAGTGTGTTCTGCCACCTTGGGGTTCTGATTCCCATGGACATCTTGAGCTTCGCACTCAAGGTCAGAGGGAATCAGAACCCCTCTGAGGCAGAACACACTGGTTGTGCATAGTTGCCCATCCAGTATTCTTTATTTTCTTTCCACATGTGGTAGCATATTTGGAATATATGTTATCCTACCATTGTATATCGTATGTCGGACTTTGGCATATTGCAGGTGAAGTGACTTGGGTTGTCAAAAACAAAATGTAAGATAAAAGGCCAGCCTGCCAGTGCAGCAGTAGAGCTACAGCTTGCGATGCCAGTGAGCTGGGTTCAGAAATGAGCCTGGGCTGCTAGAGAGCCGGCCAGGGGAGGATGGTTGAGCATCCCATGGTCGCTCACCTCTTAGGGGTAAGGGAGGAATTCTGGTCTTTGCCACAGTACTGCCACCTAGGTGACCATAAGTGGCACAACCAGAACACAGGGAGGAGAGCATGGTCACTCTGAAGTCTTGGCATCAGATGCACTGTTTCCATGATGCTCAGGGGCAGGGTAGAAAATGCAAAATTCCCTGACTGCACAGGGTGCTGTCCACTGCCCTGTCACAGGTCCTTCACCACCCACTGAGGTTCCCACTCCCCACTGACACTGTAACCCTGTCCAGAGATATGGAGTGGGCCCCAGGCTGCCCTTCCCATGGGGGTCACTAACAGGAGCACAAGGAGCGAGGTAAGTACCAGGGATTGTGAGTGACGGGGATGGGTAAGGCAGGGGAGGCCGAAGGGGGCTGGTCTAAGTTTAAAAAATTACAAATAAAGAACTATGTTTCTCTGGCCAGTAAGGAGTAGCATTATGGTTATAACAGTGTATTCTCTTGCATCCTTAGGGCATCAAAACACATACCTGAATGTGTAAGAAACATAGAAACAGAGAAGTTGATGGCAGATAAGGACCACAAGGCCCATCCAGTCTGCCCATTTCTTTTTCTGCCTTATGAATGTGCCATCGGCCTTTGCTCTGTCAATGGCCTATCTATTCATACTCATCTGTATTGCTCCCTTATGCCTATCCCATGCCTATTTGAAGCCCTGCCCAATATTCATATCCACCACTTCCTGAGGTAGGCCGTTCCATGCATCTACCACTCTTTCTGTGAAAAATAACTTCCTCACATTCCCCTTTAATCGGCCTCCCTCTAATCTCATGCTGTGTTCTCTTGTCCTTCTGTTTTTCTTGTATTGAAACATGCTAGACTCTTTCATCTTGTTAATGCCCTTAAGGTGTTTGAATGTTTCAATCATATCACCTCTCTCCCTCCTTTGCTGTAGTGTATACATGTTGAACTCCATTAATCTGTCCTCATATGTTTTCTGATGCAGCCCCTGCACCATTTTGGTTGCCCTTCTCTGAACTGCCTCAATTTGGTTAATGTCCTTGTGAAGGTGTGGCCTCCAGTACTGCATGCAGTACTCCAGATGGGGCCTAACCAGTGTCTTGTAAAGAGGGATTATTACCTCCCTCTTCCGACTTGTGATACCCCTACTAATACACCCCAACCTACCCCTAGCCTTACCTACTGCTTTAGTGGTCTGCTTGGATGATTTCAGGTCATCTGTGATGATGACGCTCAAGTCTCTTTCTTCCCTTGTGACTGCCAGCAACTCCCCTCCCAGCCTATAGGTGGCTTCAGGATTTCTCTTCCCTATGTGCATAATCTTGGACTTCTTTGTGTTAAACTCCAGTTGCCAGTCTTCCGACCATTTTGCTAGTTTATCCAGATCTCTTCCTATTCTGCCCACCCTATCTGGATCATCTACTCTGTTACAGATCTTTGTGTCATCTGCAAACAGACAAATTTTACCCTCCAGTCCTTCTGCAATGTCACTGATGAAGATATTGAAGAGGGCTGGCCCCAGGACTGATCCCTGAGGTACCCAACTTGTGACTTGCATCTCTTCTGACTGTATACCATTTACCACCACTCTGTTTTCTGCCCGTCAACCAGTTTGCCACCCAGTTGACCAACTTCTGACCAACCTGAGCCTACTCAGCTTATTAATCAATCTTCTATGTGGAACAGTATCGAAAGCTTTGCTGAAGTCAAGGTAGGCGACATCAACTACTCCCTCTTGGTCCACCACACTGGTTACCCAGTCAAAGAAATCTATGAGATTAGTTTGACAGGACCTTCCTTTTGTAAACCCATGTTTTCTTGGATCCTGTGCTCCTATGGATTCCAGGTGTTGCACTATCCTTTCCTTAAGGAGTGCCTCCATAATCTTGCCCACTACTGAGGTAAGACTGACTGGTCTGTAGTTCTCTGCCTCCTCCCAGCTACCACTCTTGTGGAGCGGGATCACATGAGCTCTTCTCCAGTCTTCTGGGACCTCTTCTGTGCTCAGAGACTCACTAAACAGTTCTGATAATGGCTCTACTAGTTCCACCCTTAGCTCCTTTAGTACCCTGAGATGTATGCCATCAGGTCCCATTGCCTTGTCCACCCTGAGCTTAGAGAGCTTTTGTAGGACCCTTTCTTTTGTGAAGGGACTAGTGCACACCTCCCTTCCCTCTGTGTCCGTGGTGCTGAGCTGTGGGCCCTGCCATACCTTCTCTTCAGTAAATACTGGGCAGAAGTATCTATTTAGGATAGATGTTTTTACATCGTCCTCCTCCTCACATGCTCCCTTATCCCCTTTGATCCTAGCAATACCCCCTCTGGACTTTCACCTTTCACTAATGTGTCTGTAGAAAGTCTTGTCACCTTCTTTTACTGTTTGGGCTAGTGTTTCCTCAGTTTGGGTCTTTGCCTGCCTTACTGCCTTCCCTGCTTCCCTTAGGGAAGTTTGGTATGCCTCCCTATCTTCATCGTGCTGTGTTCCTTTATATTTCCTGAAGGCCAGCCTTTTGGCTCTGACCTTTTCTGCTACTGTTTTTGAGATCCAAAGTGGTTTCCTTCTTCTTTTGCACTTCTTTTTCTCTCTAACACAATGGGATGTTGCTTCAAGTATTGCATCTTTAATGCTTGCCCACTTTGCCTGTACCCCCTCACCTGTATTTCTTTTTTGCCAGGGCTAGCTTAACTCTATTGGCCTTCTTATCAAAGTCAACTCCTCTGAAGTCCCATATTTTTGCCTTGGATTGGGATGATTTAGTTCTAGTGGCCAAATTGAACCATACCATGTGATGGTCACTGGCCCCCAGGTGACCTTCTACCTGCAGATCTGTGATCCTTTCCCTGTTAGTCAGTACTAGATCTGGGATAGCCCTGTCTCTTGTGGGTCGTTGTACCAGTTGTTTGATTCCCTCCCCCTGCAGGGAATCCACCATGTCTCGGAATTCTGGCAGATGTTCCTGCTGGTATTGACCAATCTGTATCTGGCATGTTGAAGTCTCCCATTATCAGAACCTCCCCTTTAGCTGTCATGTTTTATATATCTTCTAACAGTAATGTGTCTATGTCCTCCCCTGGTCTGGAGGCCTGTACACAACCCCAGTTTGTATGGCTGTCCCATTTCCTGTTTCCAGGGTGACCCACAGTTCTGGCTCCTTATGTGTATTCTGAATTTCTGTAGCTTTGATATTTTCATTGACATAAAGGGCCACTCCACCCCCCACTTTTGCACCTCAGTCTCTTCTGAACAGTACATAGCCAGGTACTGAAGGGGACACCAGTAACCATAACAGTGCTCCACATTACCCATAAATATAGATAACCAGACACATCACTAGTTTAGTATCCTTGCCTCATCTATGCATCCCATTTTTTTCTTTTTTTGGTCTTTTATGCCTGTATGTCTCCAACTCCTTTGAGGTCCACAAATTCCTCAACTACCTGCAGATTCATCTGTCACTGCTAGATACCTACCTCCAGGCTCCCTGGCCAGTCTTTCTCTCCCATTCGGGCTTATCCATGCTGGGGGAGCCTTCCTTGTTGTCATCAGGGGAGAAAGGTGCATCCTGCATCTGGAGGGATGGCTGGGAGGAAAAGTGTGCTGGAGGATCAGATGCCATGGAGGAGTACAGTGAGCTGTAATCCAGCTAACTCAGTGGGCTGTTTTAGTTTTATCCCATCTTCACTTCTCCCATCTCCCACATGAGTGTACAGGTCACAGCATGGGGGGGTACGCAGTGGCATGTGGTCAGTCACGCTGCCAAGCTGTGACAGGGTTGGAAAACTCATCTCATTTGTTATGCAGAGAGTCAAAAGCAAGGATCTATTTTGTTCTCTCCTATTCTGCCACTTGTCTGTCTCTTGCCTGTTTGATTGTTCAATCACATTTCTTGCGACACCTAGGAATTTGCCAGTCCAATGTTCCCACAATTTTCCCAATTAGCTCTCTTCATTTGCTGTTTCTGGTCTTTCTTTTTTTCTCCCCCTGCTTCTATGTGGTTAAAAGAATATATATGAATCTTTATGTGAAACTGGTATATGAAACTAGGATCTGTTGGTTTGCAAATGTATATAATTATAGTGTTGAAATGATTGCAGAAAGCTATTTGTATTTATTAGAAAAGATAGCAGTCCGGAACATGGGGTTGACTTTGAAATGCATTTTGACCTCCACCAGCTTATTTACAGAATTGTCAACAGGAAACCAGCTCTGGGACAAAAGTTGTTATTTTGTTGCACATGTTAAGACTAGATGTGCTCTTCAGGCTGACCTCAGGAAAGAAAATGACACAGTTTTGATACATTTTATGAAAAAAACAAGAGATGTAACTCATAACAGGGCACAGAGTTTGAACTGCCAGGCAAAAACTTCTAATATAAGCAGAGCAGTGCTTTTCTAGAGGGGAGACTCTGATGGAGGACTGTACTTGTTTGTACTGCCTTTTTGAAGAGCTAGCTTGTGAGCTTTTATTTTTTTCTATTTTATTGTTATTGATAATAATAAAACACTACTTGCAAGTTTGATAACTTCTTCTGGACTGCCTATGCTTCCAGCTCTATCCCACTTCTGAAATTAACTGTCATAATGGCCTAGGCCAGGCAGCATAGGCAGTCCAGGAGAAGTTATCAAATTTGCAAGTAGCACTTATTATTATCAGTAAGAATAAAATAGAAAAAATAAAACTATATAGGATAGCTCTTCATAAAAGCAGTACAGACAAAAAAGTCCTCCATCTGAGTCTTCCCTCTGGAAAAGCATTGCTCTGATTTATACCTGGCAGTTCAAACTCTGCATCCTGTTGTTGTAAGATACATCTCCTGTTTTGCACAAAATGTATCAATACTTTGTCATTTTCCTTCCTGAGGAAAGCCTGAAGAGCATATCTAGCCTTAATTGGTGCAACAGAATAATACATTGTGTTCCAGAGGAGATCTGCTGTTGACAATTCAGTAAACCAGCAGGTGGAGGTCAAAATGCAGCTCAGAGTCAACCCCCTGTATTCCAGATTGTTATATTTTCTAATAAACCCAAATAGCTTTCTGCAATCATTTCAGGATTATACTTGTACACATGCAAACCCAGGGATGTTAATTTCACATTAAGATTCACATGTATTTTTTAACCACAGAGAAGCAAGGGGAGAAAGAAAGAAAGAATAATAAACAGCAAGTGAAGGAAGAGAGAGAGAACAGGGGAAACTGTGGGACCATCACAGTGGCCAGTTCCTAGGTGACACAAGAAAACTTTGATTGCGCAATCAGACAGTCAAGGGACAGACAAGTTGTAGAATAGGAGAGGACAAAATAGATCCTAGCTTTTAACTCTCTCTGCATAACAAATGGGACAGGGTCTTACTCAACCATGTCACACAAGCGCATGTCAGCCAAGCCATTGCCTGGAGTGACTTTAGGAGCTATGCATGATGTACCCTCTCCGTGGAGGAGAACAGAGGCTCCTTCGCCCTCTGTGCTGGCCTACACTTCATTCAACACAGTTTTATCACAAAGTAAATAGCACAGCAATGCTTACATAGAGCATGCCAATATTAGTGTAACGCCAACCCTGTATTGCATGATCATTCAAATCAAGAGGTATACTACACCACCAATTTGTCACACTTCCAGAGACTTTGAACCCTAATTTTTAATTTCTAACCCCAGGAATCCATCAGGATACCTTTGCTATAGCAATCAGTCTGCTTGATTGAGTTGCCCCAGAGATAGAACTTACACTAATTTCCCCCATTATGAAGACAACCAGGACTTATTTATTACAAATCAATCAATCAAAATCTTTATTTATCCAGGTGAACATCATTGAGCAGAGCTCTTTTACAAGAGGGACCTGGTTAGAACAGGGTCGGGTAACATCCATCATAAAAACATATAAATACATGTAAGTAAGTATATAACCACAAACACAATGGTGCAGTAATAGGGGAGTCAAATGATAAAAAGGAAGACAAGACAAGCCATAACAGAGGAGGATTCAAATACAAGGGGGCAGGTCCACTATTGAACCATGCAACTGTATATAAACCGTGTTCTTTGTATAGAAGTACCAGTTAGTTTATTTACCAGGGGTGGTCACTAGTACTAGTCATAAAAATGGTTTGAAGAACCACCAACTAATGGCAGATGGGGTACCACAAGGGGTATGTAATAAATAAGCGAAGGATAAACATTGTGAGAAGTGAAGTCCCAAGGATAGGTCAGTAGAACTGATGCGGCAGCGGGGGCCTATGGGGAGAGGGAAAGGGGAGTTAGGACTTTTATAGTATGATTGTGTGTAGATTGTGAATGAGTGCAGTATAGAGTTGTGAAAAGAAGGCTGGAGAAAGTGGGAAGATAGACCAGTATCAAAGAGAGGACAGAGGCATCAAGGTGTTACATGAAAGCATGATGACAGACCAGGGCCAAGGAGGAGACAAGCACTAGAAGTAATTTGTTCATGGTTAAATGGTACAGGTTAGCATGATGACAATTCATGGTCATGGGAAACAATTGCATTGATCATTTCTGAGATGTGAATATAAGAACTTGAAAGATGAGATGCAGATGGGTGACCTCAGTTTCAGTTTTTTTGCAATTTATTCCACAAGGAGGACAGTGTAAAGCTTATAGCAGCCCTGCCAAAGCGAGAGTTAACTTTAACCATCAGTAGGAGAGATTTGCAACTTCTCAGGGCATAATTGCCTATTGGTTTTATAGGAAGACAAGTCCAGGACTTGCCATTTCTTTTTTCCATAGTGTTTTTTTCTGCCCTGGCCATGTCCATCGTTCAGGGATACCCTGGTCCCAGGGATATACCCTGTTTAGGCCTGTGTTTCTGATCTTCCCCAACCCCGGCAACCTGACAGTTACCCCCATGGCTCTTCCCTCCATGGCAGGGGCTTTGGGAAAAGGGCTGCTGTCCCCCTGAGGCAATCCACCATGTGGACTAGGATCCAGTGCCAGCATGCACTAGGAGCCAGGAGACTACAGGGCCCAGACTGCCATTCAGATGGATATTGGGTTTGTCTTTTGTTTCTGTGGTTCCTCCCACCTCCCAGACTTAAGCACAGCCTATGCCAACCTCACAGCACATCCCCTGCGGCAGGAGCAAGCTCCCTAGCCCAGCTGCAGGGGTTGCTGTAGTGCCGGAGCTCACCATCAACCCTCCCCAGCTGAGGTACACTGCTGCGTGGCAGCTACCTCAGCCAGGCCTGCCTCCTGACACATCCACCCAAGTTTGCTCCTGAACCCAGGTCATCAGCACAACAGCATAATGCACTGCCACTGGGCCAGCAGGGCAAAGGATTTACCATCTCATGTGTAAATGCTATTTTGTTGCCTCTCTTATTTGTTAGTTGTACAGAAAACCCCTCAGACTTTTTCAGACCTGCTCACGGAATCTTGAGTGAGTGCTAAAGTAGTTTAAGAAAGAATGACGTAATTTCTCTCAAGGTCCTGTCAGCTCAGTGCACACAGAGTCCATCAGATTGTAAAATGGCAAAAAAATCAGTCTTCTAATTTGCTGATGGGGGGCTTTATTAATGGAATTACACCGGTAAAACAACATGAGTAAATAACTGGTAAATTGCCAAGGCAGCTCATCAACACTTTGGGCACAGTATCAAGCTCCCCCCTCCCCAATCCAAGTCTGACAGAATCTTAAAATATAAATGTTGGTTTCCTTTGTTCCAAACCAGCCCTAAATGTAGCCCCAACTTCCTCCTTATTTATTCTATTTAAATTCACCCCTTTTTGAGGTTCTACAACAGTCACAGAATACAACCTACTACCTCTGTAGCTCTCCCAAAATGTGTAATCCCAGAAAAATGTACTCATTTGCCCAGCCCCCTTGCAACCAAATCATGCCTACACTCCTCTCCCAAGCTTCTGACTGTATCTTGCACAACTCATAATTTGTACCTTTGTTCCTCACACCTTCTAAAATTTATACTTACCACTGCCCCCTTCCTAAATTTTTTTTCCACCCTTCCAAAACTTCTGCATGGCTCTTTAAATCTGTACTCTTACCCTTGAAACCCTTTCCAAATTGTGCATATTTACCCCGTGCACTTCTCCCAAACTTTGTAACCAGCCCTTGTAACATTTGTACCCCATCCTTCATTCCCAAGCTTTGTGCTCATCTGCACACCTCCCAAGTGTATACCCATACCACACATCTCCAAACATTTGTGCCCCTAACCTAGGTGACCCACCAGATTTACACCTCCCATGTGCCATTCCCCAAATCTGCAACCTTCCACAAATGTGTACAACCACCCATCACAAACTCTGTACCTCTTACCCTGCTCCCCTCTCAAAGTTTGCATCCCTGCAAAATGTTAGTTTTATCACTACATCCACACTCTCTGCAAAATGTTACCCCATACCCACCTTGCCCAGGATTTGCAACTCTTCTTGTGTATCTCTCTCAAAATTCATACCAGAATTCATGCATCTTTCCAAATTTTTTATTGCATGCCATGTGGCAGTAGGAAAATGTGCAAGATTTCCAAATGTTGCAACATACAAACATATAAAAGACCAGTAGAAGAAGGCTTGAAGGTCTGTCAAGTTGTGGAGGGGTTGTGGGCCAACAGATGGACCAGACACTGAACTTCAAGTTCGGCACACAATCTCTGTGTGATGTTTATTCAAAATGAAGGAGATAACCTTCAGCAGTGGCATATCCCTTCTTCAGTACATCAGTTTGTAGCAACAGACTATGCAAGTCGTTCTTCTATACTTAGCCAACACCTCCTTCACTGATCTCTGATCTAACTTGTCTGTTGAGATTTAGCCTCCCCTATGCAGGCCTTGTTTGCCTGGATGGTGGGGGCTCAAATAAAAAAAAAAGCTAACGACAAAGAATCTCAGTGCAGAAGCACTGAAACAAGGGTTACCCCAAAGGGCATTGACAATAAGCCAGGTTTCAAAGAAACACAACATCACACATACTTCCATAATGCAAAGCATCATGGGATATATGCAAATCACTGTGACATTTCAGACTTGTTCAGTTTACAGCTATTTACATGCATTTTAAATAACACAACTAACTTAATTTTTATCATGCAGTCCCCTAGTAACGTTTTACCTTTATGAAAAACACCTAGTGCCGTGGTGTTTTCAACATTTATAAGTTTTTATACACATAAGGTATATACATTAAAGTATTTTATGACATAGTGCCAATGCATACTAAATACAACAGTGAGGAACACAATCTGATGTTTTATATTACCTTAGAGGTCACAACAATAACCTCCCTGTACGAGGACCTGAGAGGGAGAAGGAAAATTAAAGAGGACGCTATAGTATAGTCAAGAAAGGGAAGGGGTGCCGATAGGTGGCCAACCTTATGGACTACAAATTGTAAAGAATAGATCAGGCTAAGAAATTGAAGAACTGTTGCAACAGATTTAAGAAAAGGTCAGTTCTCAAGAGTGGCAAGAGCTCCCTGTCACATATCCCCCACCTTAAGAGGGAAGCAGTTATTGCAGATTGCTTACCACCTTTTTATCCCAGGAAGGGATGAGCTTCCACCCATCCATCTTCAGAAGCTGTGTTTCAGGGTCCTTATTAATGATAACCATTCTATCATAAACATAGTGGCCCAGATATTCAAACTGCGCCAGGCTGTTGTGCAAGCTTGGGCGCAGCTCAGCTTGGCTGTGCAGGGGTGTGGACTGGGCGATATTCAACGGAGCCGTGCCATGGCTCAGCAGCGTTGAATATCGCACCCTGGCCACCCCCAGTGTGCATGGCACAGTGGCACTGCGCCAGCGCAAGTGGCCAGAGTGGAGCATGGGGATGCTCTAACGCAAGTTCCATTGCGCCATGCACAGCAACCGCGATATTCAAAACTTGACATGCAAATAGGGCCATAATCTATGGCCCAGAAAACACATGGGGCCATTGCATCATTGGCCCCATTGCATGCAGGTGCACCATCTCGACGACTTTCTGAATTTGGCGCTCCTGACAGGTAGCAGCAGTTGGGCCGGGGACCGACGCTTCGCAGCCCGATCGCGGCATTTGTAGTAAAAAAAAATAACTATTCTGTCCAATATCCCTGGTGGTCCAGTGGACCACTGTCTGCCTGATTGCGGGCATCTGTATAAATAAATAAATCCAATATCCCTGGTGGTCCAGTGGACCACTGTCTGCCCGATCGCGGGCATCTGTATAAATAAATAAATCCAATATCCCTGGTGGTCCAGTGGACCGCTATCTGCCCGACCGCAGGCATTTGTTAAAAAACAGATCGGGCTTCCAATATCCCTGGTGGTCCAGTAGACCAGCTATCTGCCCAATCGTGGGCATTTGTTAAAAAACAGATTGTGCTTCCAATATCCCTGGTGGTCCAGTGGACCAGCTATCTGCCCGATCACGGGCATTTGTTAAAAAACAGATCATGCTTCCAATATCCCTGGTGGTCCAATGGACCAGCTATCTTCCTGATCATGAGCATTTGTTAAAAAAACAGATCGTGCTTCCAATATCCCTGGTGGTCCAGTGGATCAGCTATCTACCCGATCGCAGGCATTTGTTAAAAAACAGATCGTGCTTCAAATATCCCTGGTGGTCCAGTGGACTGGCTATCTGCCTGATTGCGGGCATTTGTTAAAAAACAGATCGTGCTTCCAATATCCCTGGTGGTCCAGTGTACGGTACGGGCTGCATGCCCATTGGCTCACGCTGTGAACCAGTGGGCGTGCAGCCTGCTCAAGTCAGTTGGCAGGCAGCGGGTGGCAGGTGGGTGTGTTGCTGCCACCGCTGGCTGACCGGGGCGGCGGGCGGTGGGGCTCAGTGGGCTGGTGGGAGGACCCTGGACCACCAGGAGAGTGGACATATGTTTTTTTACAAATGCCATGATCGGGCAGATAGCTGGTCCACTGAACCACCAGAGGATATGCGAACACGAATCTGTTTTTTAACAAATGCCCGCGATCGGGCAGATAGCTGGTCCACTGGACCACCAGGGATATTGGAAGCACGATCTGTTTTTTAACAAATTCCCATGATCGGGCAGATAGCTGGTCCACTGGACCACCAGGGATATTGGACAGTTTTATAAATTTTTTTTTTACAAATACCCGCGATCAGGCATGGGGGGGGCGCTGCCAGGTGCAGCCGGAGCTTGGGTGGCCAGCTGCCGTGTTGCGCCCTGCAATGCTGCAGCTAACCTGTGGGTGGCCATCAGTTCCTTTTTTTTTTGATAAACTTTGTGCTGGCGCAGGTAGGGCTTGCGCATGCATGGCTCTGCACATCCCAGGCTGAATATCGGGCTGTGCAGGGCATGCATGGGCATGCCCCCCCACCTACGCCTGCATACATTACTGATGCGCTCCGGCGCATCGGGATTTGTGCTGTGCACTTTTCCCTTTTGAATATCACGCCAGGCGCATCAGTGGGTTGCACATGGCGCAATACTGTTGCGCCATGCGCAACCCTTTTGAATATCTGGGCCAGTGGATATCATCATTCTTTACCTTGAGGCATTAACACATTTCTCAACAGAGACTAACGGTACCTTCCCTGAACTCTCTCCTTTTAGGTAAAGTATGTCATATTTTATTGACGGAAAATCTGGACAGCTGTAAAGTCCAGTACCATAGAAAGAATTACTCTGGGATGAGTAATTACCTGCTTTAACCCCACCAGACATATTGGTTTTAAGCAGGGGCCCATTCTTAGGTTCAACCCCTCTACATAAACCCACTATGTCTCTTGATTCATTTCACTTGCTACAGATACAGACACCTGAGGGTAGACACTCTTGGTGTTACCCCAACACAGGTTCCAATCTTTTTTTAAATATTTGTGCTTATTTCAGCTGTTACCATCTAGTACCTTGTGATCTGTGTGGGAGTTTTCCCTTTTTCCAAGGGTGCCATTTTTTTTCTGTAATGACCTCTACCCTTTAGAACATTCTTTTCAAACCCTGGGTTCTAGTTCCTCTGCTTTCCCCAGCAGGTACCTCTACTTTATTGCATACTGGACAGGTCCTAATATAGGCTGCCACCTGTCTGTACATACGAGGCCAGTAATAAGAAAAAGGTAGTCAAGCCAAGACACCGCTATGGCTCAGATGTCCACAGGGACTGGAGTGAGCGGCCTCTATCACCTGTTGTCTGTAGGCCTCAGGCACCACTACCTGGGCATCCACACTTTTTGTACAGAGGTTGGGCCTCATGTGGTACAGAACACCATTCTTTAGTTCGTTCCACCAACATTGTTTTGCCCCCACACCATCATTAATCTGCATACTCTTCTTGGCATTAATATACCGTAACAGTTTGGCAACATTAGCATCTTTAGCCTGCAGTATACCCCAGTCAACACTGTTAATAGATTTAGCTGCATCAATACAAGAAAAAGTCCTTTCAGCCTCATAGGCTTCTTCTTGCTTGCTTGGAGTCTTCAACCCTAGCACAATATCACTAGGCACAGTCTTACCTGGGGTCTCACATTCAAGTTCCATACATGCATCTCCAACCTCCAACAGGTAACATCCTGGGAACACAGGCAACAAAGGAATATCCTGCTTAGTCAGGGGGTCCTCCTTTAGCTGAGCCCATGAAAAATCCTCCTCCGAGTCTTTATCCAAACTCCCTGGCAGGAAACTCTCAAGCACCTGGCACCGGTGTTCCGCCTCCCTGCATAGCCAGTCTGCCTCCAGCCATTGCCCACTCATCCAGTGGATCATCCTCATCAGGGACTTCACCTCCTGGGTGTTGTCTTCACACCTCCGGTCTGCCTTGACCCCCGTGGTAGTTCCTCATCCCTTTGCATCTCTTCATTGTCTTCAGGTTTGGTCTTCTTCCGAGCTCCCAGGTCCAGTCCAGGTAGCAGCTTCTCTCCATCTGTCAGCCATGATTCTGGTAAGAACTCCACAGACTTTCTTCTCTGGGTTTCTACTCTGACAACTGCTGCTGTATCAGTCCACCTGGGATATCTGGGCAATATCCAACAGAAAACATCCCTCTTCAGCAAGTCCAGATGCTTCCAGCAAGTTCTCCCACTTCTAACACCAAGTGTGTGGAGGGGTTGTGGGATAACAGATGGACCAGACACCGAACTTCAAGTTCAACACACAATCTTTGTGTGATGTCTATTCAAAATGCAGGAGATAACCTTCAGAAATGGTATATCCCATTTTCAGTACATCAGTTTGTAGTAACAGACTATGCAGGTCTTTCCTCTACACTTAGCCAGCACCTACTGACTCACTGATCTCTGATGTAACTTATCCACTGAAATTTAGCCTCTCCTATGCGGGCCTTGTTTGCTTGGGTGGTGGGGGCTCAAATAAAAAAAAAACAAGGTAAAGGCAAAGAACCTCAGTGCAGAAGCATTGAAACAAGGGTTACTCCAAAGGGCATTGACAATAAGCCAAGTTTCAAAGAAACACAACATCACACATACTTCCATAATGCAAGACATCATGGGATATATGCAAATCACCATGAAATTCAGACTAGTTCAGTTTACAGCAATTTACATGCATTTTGTTTTTATTAAATATACTTTATTGATTTTCTTTGCCTGATGCAGGCATCCATTGAGTGAGTCAAACAATATTACTGATTGTACATTTGCGAAAGACAATATATAACAGCATAAAAGTAGGACAACTATCAAACAAGGTGATGAGTTGATGCCTGTACCCCCCCTTCCCCCTCCCAGTCCCTCCAACCCAACATCTTCCCAGCCTTCCCCACCTCCCTACTCACACACATGCCACAAAGGTCGAATCTAGCATGATTTCTGGGTATGGACTAGATTATATCTTGGGAGGATGAAGGATTATATTAAACAGGGGCACTTGTATCAGAAGAAGTTAGAGTGGATTGGGTTGTCAACAGGCTATAAAGTGGATCCCAGACTTGTTTATATTTCTCCATTCTATTGGTCTGTCCTGCAGTAACCTATTCTGGCTGAAGGGCAAACAAGATTTGCTTGAACCATTCAATATGGGAAGGTGTCAGTGCATCAATCCAGTGTCTGAGCAGTACTTTTCTGGCACAGGCTGAGATTAAAGCCATGTGAGCTCTTTGAACACGACCTTGAAGATTTGCATAATCCCCTAAAATACAAGTCTCAGGAGTAAATTTATCAGAGAGAGATAATGACGGGTCCAGACGAGATTTGATGCAGTTCCAGAATGGAGAGACTTTATCACAGGACCATAACATATGTAACAGGTCCCCCGGAACCTGCAAACATTTTGCACAAAGATTGGAGGATAGAAGCCCCATCCTGCATAGCTTAACCCGGGGTATAGTACAGCTTGTGATTAATCCGAAACTGCATGTATCTATACCTGTCCCATTTAAGGTATCTATAGACGTGTTTCCAGATTCTCGGCCAGTTTCTGGGGGAGGTAGCAGTTGATAGGGATTGGTCCCACCAGTAGCTTCTTTGCCCTTCCAATCCAGCAGTTGTGGTTTGCAAAACTTTGTAAGCGTGGGATATTAGGTGGGAGGATGGGAGGGAGTTAAGATATGTGGTCAGGGTAGCTAGTAAGGTCTTAGTCCACAGCCCAGTGCCAAAGTGTTGCAGTAGAATATGGGAAATCTGTACATACTTATATAGTGAGACCACCAGTTGTACAGGAGGGAGGCCTCCTGGAAATGCATCAGTGTGTGGTTACTGACTAGTTCATCCACTCTCTCAATTCCCATGTTAGACCAAGAAAGGTTAGATTTAATTGGTGTACCCGAGATTAGAAAGTTAGGGCTATTGAAGAGAGGTTGAGTTACGTCTCTGTACCCTGATGTCTTAAGAAGAGTGTTAAATTGGTTTTGTGTTGACAGAAGGGAACCTAGTGGAAAGTCTCTCAACCTTTTGGGAAGTTTCTTTACACCTAGAAAGGGAAGAGCTCTCGGGTCTAAATCATGTGTAAGGCATAAGGATCTTTCAATTTCCATCCAGAGAGGGGAATAAGAAGAGTCAGAGGGGTGATTTGAGGGGTGTATCCAATACCTTATTCTGGTTAGATGTATGGCCAGGTAATATAAATAAAAATTGGGAGCTTGTAGGCCACCATCCCTTTTCTGACGAGTGAGTTTACAATAGCTCCTCCTTGATTTTTTCCCAGCCCACAAAAAGAATGTAATAATTTTGTGAATTTGAGCAAACCAAGAGCTTGGTAGGGCCCAATTATACATTTTCAATGGACATAACATACGGGGTAATATGTTCATTTTTACTATACTCGTGTGACCCCACAGGAACAGTAGGGGTAACAGGGACCAGTGTTTGATATAATCTTTTTTGGCATTTACAATAGCATCATGATTAAGTGTTTTCATTGTCTTAGTAGAGGAATGTAGGAATGTACCCAAATATTTTAGTTTGTCTGGTCACCGCTGTAATCCCATGTTACAGTAACTATTTCTGGTTTCTGGAAGTAGTCATTAAGGGGAAAACCTCAGTTTTATCAAGATTCAGCTTGTAATTAGAGAATTTGCTGAACTGGGAAATTATTGTTAGTGCCGCAGTGAGAGATTGAGAAGGGGAAGAGATGTGCAGTAGTATGTCATTGGCATATGCAGATAGTTTGTATTCTGAGTTTCCTATTTTAATGCCAGAGACTAACAAAGAGGAGTTTAACTTCCTTATAAGACGTTCTAAATAGAGATTGAATACGTAGGGCAAAAAGGGGCAGCCTTGACGGGTGCCCTGTTGTAAGGGGAAGGGTGTAGAGAGTGCCCCATTACATTGCACCCGTACTGAGGGGGAAGAATAGAGTACTTTAATCCAAGTTAGGAATTCCAGAGGGATACCATATTTGGGAAGTATGGAAAATAGATATTCCCAGGCCACTCTGTCAAATGCTTTTTCTGTGTCCAAGGAAACCAGGACGGCCGGGACTGGGGTATCCTTGGATGCAGAAAAAAGGTGAGCCAGTTTCCTAAGATGATCAGAGGATTGGCATCCCTTAACAAAACCTACTTGCTCTGCACCAATCAAGTAATCCCATACATGGCCCAATCTTGGTATTCAAAATTCAGAATATTAGCTAATATTTTAAGGTCCACATTAATAGAGGATATGGGTCTATAATTGTGTACAAATAAAAGGTTTCTACCGGGTTTAGGTAGGACTATGATGATGTCCTGGGTTAGGGTAGTGTCGGAAATACCATTTTCATAGAAATATTGAAATGTATCCCTAAGAATGGGCGCCATGGTATTTTTAAAGGTTTTATAAAAATTAGATGAGAATCCATCTGGACCCGGGGATTTTCTCCAGTGAGAGTGTGTCAACAGCTTCCAGTACTTCTTCGATAGGAATAGGAGTTTTCAGGCTAGAGGATTGTAACTAGGACAACGTGGGAAGGGTTATATCACTAAGAAATGTGTCAAACATTTGTTGAGAAAAATAGAAGTTAGTAGGGGTATATAAGGATTTATAAAAATCCTAAAAAGCTTCACAAATTTCTTTGGGTGAGGTGAGGATACTGCCTGTAGAGGACTGAAGGGAAGAGATAATCCTGTCAGATATTTGAGACCTAATTCGAAGAGCTAGACGTTTTCCTGCTCTTTCCCCCTTGATCAAAATAGATATCCGAGATCTAAGCGTGAGAAATTCAGCTTTGTCAGCTAATAACATTATAATGAGCCTGGAGGGACTTAGCTTTCTACCAGTCCTCTTCAGGAGATGAGGCCGACAGGTTTGTCTCAGTTTTTGTAATTTATCCCTTTGTTTTTTACTTTTTGATGCTAGGCGTATTAATTGTCCTTTTAGGGCACATTTTAGAGAGCTCCATAGAATGTCAAGTTTTAGGCATGGATGGAGAGTTATCCCTCATGAAATTAGATATGAAAGTTTGTAAGTGATGTACGTGATCTTCAGATTTGAGAAGTTGATTATTAATCCTCCAATTGGGCTGCACGCCCATTGGCTAACGCTGTGGACCAGTGGGCGTACAGCCCTACCTATGACATCAGTCGACGGGTGGCGGGGTGGCAGGTGGGTGGGGTGCTGCCGCCCGCTGACTGGGGGCTGGGGGCAGTGGGGATCAGTGGTGGGTGGGGAGGGGGTCCACTGGACCACCAGGGATGTAGGATTCATATTTTTTATTTACTTAAGCCCACGATTGGGCAGACAGCGGTCCACTGGACCACCAGGGATATAGGATTCATATTTTTTATTTACTTAAGCCCGCGATCGGGCAGACAGCAGTCTACTAGACCACCGGGGATATAGGATTCGTATTTTTTTTACCAATGCCCACGATCGGGCAGACAGCAGTCCACTGGACCACCAGGGATATTGGACCTTATTCTTTTAACTGATGCCCGCGATCGGGCATGGGGTGTGCCACCACGGAGGTGCAGCCGGGCTCGGTGGCCATCCACAGGTAGCAGCTGCCGTGTTCGCCCTGCAATCGGCAGCTCACTGTGGTGGCGACCATTGCTCCTTTTGTTTTGGAGCATCTTTATGCAGGCAGAAGTAGGGTTATTGCGTATGGATGGTCAGCACATCCTGGGCTGAATATCGGGATGTGCAGAGTATGCATGGGCATGCCCCCCCCTCTGCCTGCATACATTACTGATGTGCTCTGGCACATGGGGATTTATGCCAGGTGCAATTCCTGTTTGAATATCGCGCCGGGGCGCATCAGTGGGTTGCACATGGTGCAACACTGTTGCGCCATGTGCAACCCTTTTGAATATCTGGGCCATAAGGTATATACATTAAAGTATTTTATGACATAGTGCCATTGCATACTAAATCCAACAACGAGAAACACAGCCTGTTGTTTTATATCAGCTCGGCGGTCACAACAATAATCTCCCTGTACGAGGACCTGAGAGGGAAAAGGAAAATTAAAGAGGACACTATAGTATAGCCAAGAAAGGGAAGGGGTGCCCATAGGTGGCCAACCTTATGGACTAGAAATTGTAAAGAATAGATTAGGCTAAGAAATAGAAGAACTGTTGCAACAGATTTAAGAAAAGGTCAGTCCTCAAGAGTGGCAGGAGCTCCCTGTCACACAAGTCTGCTCGATGTGGATCTCATGTGCGTATGCTGCATGCTGCTCCATCCCCTCCCCTTTCACCCTAACCTTCCCTTTGAATCTGTCCCAATTTCTTTTAAATCCTCCAACTGAGCTGTGATTTACTCTCCCCTCTGACAGTGCATTCCAGCCTTCCACCACCCTTTCAGTGAAGAACTGCCTTCGGGCCTCCTTTATTTTCCCCACCCCCTCCTAATTTGTGGTTGTGCCCTCTGGTGCTTCTATTCTCACTTTTGCAAAAAAGATCTCCCATGTCAACCTTGTTAATGCCTTGAAGGTATCTGAAGTTCTCGATCATGTCCCTTCCCTTCCCTTCCCTTCCCTTCCATTCCCTTCCCTTCCCTTCTCTTCTCTTCTCTTCCCTTCTCTTCCCTTCTCTTCTCCAGTAAGTACATGCTTAGGTTCACCGGACTCCATTTGTACAGGATATCCTGTTTACCGTGAACCAACTTTGCAGTTCTCCTCTGCACCAGCTCCATCTGGTTTATGTCTTTCTTAAGGTAGGGGCTCCAGTACTACACACAGTACATCAGAGATGGACACAACATGGACTTGTATAGGGGCAGAATGACCCCTTTCTTCCTGCTGGTAAACCCCTTGATATGCAACCCAGTATCCTGTTTGCCTTCCCTGCTGCCTTTTTGCTTCCTAGTCTGTGCTAGGCCCTGGGTTCTTACATCTTTTGTGCATCACCTTTCACTTTTTAGCATTGCACCCTAATTACCAGATTCCAGACCACCTCTTCAACCATTCTGGGTTATCCCTCAGATCCCTTATGCCCTCTTCAGTGTCCACCCTCCCGTACAGCTTGATGTCGTCCATGAAAAAACATATTATGCCTTTGATGCTGTCCTCAGTGTCGTTAAAGAACATATTTAAAAGTACTGGACCAAGTACTGATCCCTGTGGAACCCTAACTTCTCCCATCCTGGAGATCCTTCCCCTGGTGCCCTGCACTGTGTTCACCATCTAGCCAGCTTGCCACTCACCTGGTTAGTTTCGCCCTGTCCCCATATCTGCCAGTTTTTTGATCAGCCTCTTGTGGTGGACTGAGTCAAAGGCCTTGCTGAAGTCCAGGTATAGTATATCCACCGCTTGGCCCTTGTCCACTGCCCTAGTGATCCAACTGAAGAAGCTGATCAGATTTTTTTGACATAACCTCCCTGCCATGAATTTGTGCTGCCTGCTGTCTTGGAGCCCATTTGCTCTGAGGAACGAGCCCAGACATCCCCCCGCTTGGCTTAATCAAGTCACCACCACCTGCAATTAACTCTAAATGGCTTCCCTTTTATTTCTACCCTAGTCCCTCCCTCAGACTTAATTTCATGCTTTTGTGCCCCTAGACCTTTTCACAGTTCCACCCACAACTTAAGCCTAAGCTTTTGTTTCTGGCGTATATCAGAGTCCTTACCCAATCTCTGCCTTCCTTTGGAGCTAGTCCCTGACTGGGCTGTCCCTCCTCTGCGGAGCCAGCCGAGAAACTTGTCAGCCGCCCACCCCTCGGACATACACTGCCACCAAAGCTGAACACCAGGTGTGAACAGAGCTTGAAATTTGGAACTGGGCTTGAAAGCCACGCTCCTGATAGGATGCGTTACTGACTGCGGGACTCCAGGATTGGCTAAGCCTCTCCAGGGCTCCTTTTTTTGAACCAGCTCCTGGTTTCTTGTTCTGTCCTGTGCACTTTCCTTGTGGCACTGCTCCAGGGCTGATTTTTCAGCCCTCCCTCACCCCCGGCACTCTTTAAATCCATTTCCACCCCCCTGATAGCCACCTCCCACCTCTTCCGCATCCCAATTTACTCAAGCACACACACCCTTTCTTAAAGGGGTTCAGACCTATTTCTCCCACTAGCCCCAACTTGACTTCTGACTATTACTGGCTGGCTGTTCTCTTGGCTTACACCTCCAGGATGACATCTCCCTGGGAAAAAGATCAGTTATTACAGCCTTTTCCTTTTGGCACTACTAGCCACCCTGGGACCAGAGGATAATGAAAAAACTGCCCATCCACCTGCGACAGAGCCTACTGCAATCTGGACACCAATATGCATACCCAGTCGCAGTACTATGTCCTTGTGTGAGACCAATATCGAGGGACCCCCAATCAAACAATTGCCACAGCCACCTCGACTAGCCTCTCTTGCCATGGCTACCATTGCTGAACTCCTAAAAAAACACTCATGGACTTACCCCACCAAACATGGCCTCCCCAGACGTCGCAACACCCAGTCATTTACATTATTTTGGATTCATCTCCTAAAAAGATTAATAATCATCCTACTATTAATGTTAGGGAATGTACACCCTAACCCTGGCCCACCTAGCTCACTGAACCAAAGCCCACTAGGTAACATCATGATGGCCTTGATGAATATTGGGAGCCTGATGCGGAAGTTCCTCAATTCCAGGCCTGGGTAGCGCAGCACTGCCCGGACATTATATCCATCATGGAATCATGGTTATCACCCAAGATTCATGATTCCTCACTATACCTTGATGGGTACAGTCTTTTCCGCCTTGATAGAATATCCAAGCATGGGGGTAGATGTCTGTCCTACCTGCAAAATGATTTCCAAGGACAAGTGATGCCGGGCAGTATCTCATCAAAAGAAGCTCAGATCATATCTATTAAACTCACAGTAGGTAGGCAGAAAAAAAAATCTCCTTCTCACCACAATTTCCCTACCACCAGGAGGCAAAGGAAAAGGGATGGAGCAATTTATAAATTACTGTCAACAATACAGTCAGAACTGGGAGCACACAATCATGGGGAATTTCCATAGTAACTGGCTGGCACAGGACACGGTGGTCACTAGAGACCAGATATCCACTCTGTACCTCTCACAGATGGTGACTGAAGCGACCTGAAGAAACTACCGAACTGGAACCTCCACACTTATTGACTGGTTGCTAACCTCATGCTCTGAGCACATTGTTAATATATCTGTGCTCCCTGACTCACTAAGTGATCACTCACCTGTGATCTTTACGTGGTCCAACAAGTTTCAAAAAAGTCCACCAAGGCATTCAAGAAACAGGACCCTTAAAAAAGGTCAGCTATATAATTTCAAGCAATTCCTGAAAAACACAGACTGGTCCCCACTGGACTTCACTGAAGATGATAATCAGGCACTTGATTATTTCATACTCATCTTCAATATTGCCTGTGATATTTTCGTGCCCTTTAAATCGACCAAAGTGAGGGGTACCATTAACCCGTGGCTAAAGGGCCACATCATAGAGCAACTGAAACACAGGGATAATCTTTGGCATAGGGCTCAGGCCACAGGGAATATGGGTGACTACACAGACTATAAAGAGGCTAGGAACAAATGCACAAGACTAATCAGGAATGCCAGGGTTAGCTATTATAGGGAAGAGCTGGGGAGGACCTGGAGAAATGGAAAGCTTTTTTGGAACAATCTGAAGTCTCTGACCGGTAAGGTATCCAGAGCCCACCCAGAGCTGATTACCATAGGCACCAGCACCTTACAGGACCCTCAGGATGTAGCAAATGCTTTCAATCTGGCGTTCACAGACCTGAGTTCAGTCCTACCCCAGGATCACCTTAATAACCCACCCCATGTACGTACAACAGCCACGACCTGCATTCTGCCAGGAATACCACCAAATCATTATTCTATTTCCGACAAATCTCACAGTCAAAAGCCATTAAATATATTAAAAGCATCCTTGGAAAAACTAGGATTGTCAGCGACAATCTGGATATGAAACTGATTGCACTCATCCTCGACAAAATCGCCCTCCCTCTCACCAAGTTGTTTAATATTTCCCTGAGAACAGGAATCTTCCTGCAAAAATGGAAGATAGCCCATGTTACACCTGCACTTAAAAGTGGGGATAGGACACTACTGCATAATTATCATCCAGTCTCAATACTCCCTCCACTCTCAAAGGCCCTTGAAAGAATTGTTGCAGATCAAGTGGTTGACTATCTCAATAAATACAGCCTTTTATGTGATCAGCAGCATTGCTTCAGAAAATGCCATAGCACCATCACTGCACTCGTTGAATATACTACCCAGCTATACGATACTCTAGATAGTGGCAAATCTGTAGGGTCTATACTTATAGACCTTGCAAAAGCCTTCGACATAGTGAATCATCATATACTGCTTGCCAACCTTGTGTCACTAGGAACGTCAAATGAGACAGTTAACTGGTTCGGTAGCTATCTGTCACAAAGGTCGCAGTGTGTTAAAATTTCAGGAGTCGCTTCTGACCAGGGGGATGTGACCCTGGGGGTGCCACAGGGGTCCATACTTGGCCCATTACTCTTTAGTCTCTTTATAAACTCTTTGACCTCTGCTTGTCCTGCGAGTATGGTGCTGTATGCAGATGATGCAGTCATCTCTGTCCCTAGAGTCCAGTCATCCGACATAGTCACCTTTCTACAGGATTGCTTCAGAAACCTCGAGTCATGGTTCACTCAAAACAAATTACTGCTAAACTATATAAAAAAAAACAAAATAATGCACTTCTCTCTCTCTCCCTCCCCCAAAACAAGAAGAAAGCTGGCCCCCTCTGCATCCATAGTGGCAAAGGAGAAGCACTGGAGCAGGTTCACATGTTCAAATATTTGGGAGTTCATCTTGATGATACCCTATCCTTTGTGGGACATATTGACCAAGTCATCAAAACGGCAAATATCAAATTGGGGATCCTCCATAAACACAAGCATTCAATGACAACTGAGGCACTGAGCCTGGCAACGAGGAGCTCTACACTGTCCTCAATAGATTACGGGCTTATAATATACAGTGCTGCATCAAACTCTGCCTTAAAATGGATAAAGACCCTGCTTAATTAAGCTTGCAGGCTCGTACTGGGGGAGAACGTCTCACCCACTCCTGTCAGTTTTACAGTGACACAGGTTGGCTCCCTCTGCAGCAAAGGATCAAGTACCAGGCCTGCCTGCTTGGGATGAAATATCTGCTTGGATTAACACCTGCATCAATGGAAAAAAATGTTCAGATGTGCCATGACTGCAGAAATTACCAGGAGATCAGCTAAGGGGGTACTCTAGGTACCATTTTGGCGGACTACCTTTGTACAGCGTGCCATCTCTGTTAAGGGACCACAATGGTTCAGTGAACTCCCTGCATCACTGACTATGGGAAAATTGGCCCCTTTAAAAGAGGCCTACGTCTACTACGGACCCAAGCTGTGACTGCTTTTAGCTGACTCAACTCCCCTGAAATTGTTACTGCTTTAACTGACTCTACTTCCCTGAAATTACCCAGCCTGCCCCCACATCCACACCCCTCCTTTTCTTTCTGCCCAGTCCTAGCTTGCCCTATCCTCCTCTCGCCCTTGTCCTGTCCCCACATCCATCCTACAATGCCTGTGTTTGGCTGCTAATCCAGTAACAAGTTGGCACTTAATAAAATTCCGTAGCAACATGCATAGTGCCCCTGGTTCCCAGGGTGTGCCCTTTTTCTTGCTGACTCCTTCTCTGCTTCCTCCTCTCCCCTATTAATAAAAGTTAATTTCCAGCCGGCCCGGTGGCGCAGAGGGCTGAGGCGCTGGACATCTCACCTTGTGGCACACCGGCAGCCCGGGTTTGGGAGCGAGCCTAGGGCGTCGGAGGTTGGCACGGGGGGGTGGGTGGAGTTGGATGCAGTGCTGTCAAGGCAGCTCTCCTATCCGGGGAGGTGGGGAGGCATCCCTCAGTCAAGGCTACCCCCTGGTGGAGGCCAAGGGGCTGCACAAGCAAGGGTGCTGGCGTTAGGTCAATAGGGTGGGCAGGAGGAGGGCTGTTACCGGGGCTGTAAGGTGCATGCATGCCTCCACATGCATGTGTCCTTCTCCTGGGGTCCTTGGGTAACTGGGGAGAAAATGGAAAAAGACAACCGGCGGCAGGATGGCGATCGACTCTCCACAGGCACTCCTTCCGGACAGGGGTGTAAGTAAGCCCGTAATTCGGGACGGAGCTGGGGGAGTCGGTCAGAAGGGGGCTGCACGGTGTAAAGGAGAAACGTGGATGTGATAAAAAAAAAAATAAAATAAAAGTTAATTTCCCTATTTTCAATCCTCCTTCCTTATCTCTGACAAAGTCTGAACGCAGACTGCTTTTCTCTTCTTCGGTTGTACTTTGAAATGATTTTGTAAACTCGTAGCAATAATCCATATGAGTCTATACCTAACCATTGTTTAAAAACTACCTATCCTGCAATACTTGATGTTCTTATCTTACACTGTTTAACTTTAATGAGTAATTGATGCTTGTCCTTAATTCAGTATGTTTTTACCATGTGTGTTATGTTTTCTGTGTTCCAATGATGACCCTGTTTGTTTGTACTGCTGTTTTGACTTGGAACTTTTGTAAAAGAGCTTCTGGGCTCAAAGGTAATAATCCAAAATGTGAAATAAATAAATAAAATAAATAAAGCTTTTTCTTTAGTATGGTTTCCCTCAGCTTGCCAACAATTTATGTCAAACTGACTGGTCTGTAGTTACCTGGTTTGACCCTTGGTTCACTTTTTTTGCAGGGGCACCACATCGGCCGTCCTCTATGCCCGCAGAATCAACCCTGTGTCCAGTGAGTGATTGAACAGGCCAGCCAGGGGCACTGCAAGGACTGCTACCAGCTATCTCAGCACCCTTGGGTGCATGACATTCAGCCCTGGGGACTTGTCCACCTTGAGGGCCTCGAGCCCTTTAATGACTCTGTCCTCTGTTACTGCTTGCTCCCTCCCCCCCGTCCCTGTTTTTCCCTGTGGGAGTGGTCCATCCATATTCTTTGTGAAGACTAAACAGAAGTAGTCATTCAGTACCTCTTCCTACTCCCTGTTTTCTCCTAACCACTTGTCCCCTTCTCAGCTTCACTATTTCCTCTTTGGTGGTTCTTTTCTTCTGGATGTATTGGAAGACAGTCTTGCCATTATCTCTGACCCCCCTCAGCTATCTTTAGTTCTGTTTTTGCCTTAGCCTGCCTTGCCACCCTGCAAGTTGATTTCAGCTGCCCTGCGTATTCTGCCGTCTTCTTCCTTTTGGGACTTCTTGTAAACTTTGTCTTGCACACCTCCTACAGTTTATACACCTACCACTACACCATTTCACAAATTACTCCCCAAACTCCATACCTTTCCCACACTACCCAAATCTGTACCTCATCCCAAATTTGTACCAGCTACCCCATATTCCTCACACAAAATTTGTACCTCTAACCCCACACTGCCTACAAAATGTATACCTCTACACCAGCTCTCCTCCCAATTTCTGAACCTTTTTTCTGTACCCCTCCTGAAATTCATAACCCAAACCCAATACCACTTCCAAAATGTACACCCTTCACAGAACTTTCATCTTACCTTCTGCATCCTCCCAAAATTAGCAAACCACTTCACTCCTCCACAAGTCTGTATCCCCTTAGGCACACAACTTACAAAACTGTAACTTACTGCAGTACTCCGCAGTTGTACACTCCACCCAAAATTGTACCCCTACCTTTGCAATCTTATAAATGTTTACCTCACAACCATGCTCCCCTCCTAAAATTTGTAACTCTGCATTTATATCTTGCCAACCATTGTGCCCCTAGCAGTGCACTCCTTGCAAATTCAGACCCTTGCTCCTGTCTTTGCACTAATGTTTGTAACCTTTGTTCCACACTTCCCAAATTTTGTACCCCAAACCCTCTCCAAAATTTCTACCTAGTACCCCTGCACCATTCCCAAAATGTGTACTCATAGTCTTTTGCCCTTTAAACAATATGCAACCCTACACCACATGACTCCCAAAATGTTTCCTCCCCTGCACTACTCCCAAATTGGCAGCTTCCACAGTATGTACCTTTAACACCATCTCCCCTCCCACAGTTTCTACCCCTTGAAATCATCCCAGATTACCTACCCTCCACTTCAGCTCCCCCAAACAGCATAGTTCATTTACTCTTAAGAGGGGTAGGGGTGCACATTTTGATAAGGATTTTGGGGTGGGGATACACATTTGGCAAGGGTTGCACATTTTTTGAGGAGTGTAGGGAATGAACTGCAAATACTGGGAGTGTGACAAGCGGAATATATTTTGGGAAGGGTGCTGGGTTTGAGGATACACATTTTGAAAGGGAATGTGTTGTGCATTTTGAGATGGGTGAGATTGTAGGTGTGCACAGTATGGAGGGATATGAGGGGAGAGATGTTAATTTCAGTATGGCTGTGGGTAAACGTACACATTTTGGGAAGGAGGAAAGTAGTGCAATTTGGGGAAGAGTGCAGGGATAAAGCACACATTTTTGGAGCAGTGTGAGCTAAAAGTTCAAGTTGGGGGAGGGGTGCAGAAGAAGAGGTTCACATTTGGAGGGTGCAGGAGTAAAATTGCAAGGTGTGGGAGGGGTAAAGGTAAAACTTTTGGGAAGGGTGCAGTAGAAGACAAGGGCACATTTTGGGAAAGATGTATAAATGTCTAACATTAGCAGGGCCACAGGGCAGAATTACAAATTAGAAAGAGGTGCACAACAAAATTACGTATTTTTAAGGTTTACAAAGACAGAGATGCAAATTTTGGGAGAAGAAGAACCAGTTATAGAACTGGTGCACAAATTTCAGGAGTGTGGTTCAACCTCAGCAAAAGGAATGCATCAGAATAGAATACAGAAGCAGAGATCTGCAAAAGGCTGCAATTCGGGTTAGTCAAGAAGATGAAAAAGGAGGAGCTTGCTGCACCACTGACAGTCTTACTCAACAACTCATTGGAAACAGGAATGGCTCCAGAGGACTGGAGGAGAGCTGACATAGTCCTTCTCCATAAAAGTGGCAGCAGGAAGGAGGCCAGCAATTATAGACCAGCCAGTCTCACATCAGTAGTGGGGAGTTTAATGGAAACCATGTTAAAGAAAGGCTAGTGGAATATCTTGAATTCATTGGGTTGAAAGACTAAAGGCAGCACACATTCATGGGGGGAGGCCATGCCAGCTAAATCTGATCAATTTCTTTTAACTGGGTGACCAGGAAAATAGATCTAGGAAGGGCAGTGGATATGGCCTACTTGCACTTCGGCATGGCCTTTGACACTGTGTCACACAGGAGACTGATAAAGAAATTGGGCAGTCTAGGGGTAGTATCCAGTGTGGTAAATGGGGTAAAACAAGCATTTTTTCAATGCCAAATGTTTGCTTGCTGGCATTGGCATTGGTAGTATAGGAGTTAGAGAGATGCATAATAGGAATGGCAGTGAAATATTGAACTGAAGCCAATGCCACCACCACCCTGCAGAGAGTGACATGCCTTGGGGTGTGCATTTGGGTAGTCAGGCATAATGGCATGCCATTTCACCACACCCTACCCTGCAGACACTGACAAGTGTCACGGTGTGCCTTGGGGTCTTTGGGTCTTATGCTCACCGCATTCCATAAGGAAATACGATGAGATGGGTGCAGTATAGGAGAATGGGGTGAACTTGGGGGCTGAAGAGTCCAAGGCACACCTCGATGCCTGTCACTGGCTGCAGGGTGTGGGTGTGGGTGGAATGGTATGAGCATTACAGGCGACAATCCCAAGTCACACCCCTGATGCGTGTCAGTCTCTACAGGGTGGGCCGTTATGGCCGGAAACCCTAATGGCGCAGGCGTTCATTGGTATTTTCACTCCAATTTTTCAACATAGGTTTTTTGTGACCTCCACCTCATGAACAGTGGCAATATCAGTTTGTTAGCCGAAAGCTGGTTTTGCACAGCAACTACGCCATTTGGAAGCACAGGTGCGAAAACACATTTTGAACAGGATGTGAAAAATGACAGCTGTACTGTTCATGAGGAGGTGTAAAAAATGGCAATGTTGAAAATCTGGAGTGAAACTAGAAAAAAACTGGCGAAGTCACGAGCGTGCATAGAAACTGCGCAACGCACACCCGTACTGTAATTAGTTTGGTGATTGTTTACAGCAGATTGTCAACACAGGCATTTTGGGACCTCCGCCCATGAACAGTGTCACCGTGATTTTCTTAATGTGTCCCGAACGCTGATTTCACACAGCGACCACGTATTTCTGTGCCGGAAGTGTGAAAACACATTTTGGCCAGAGTGTGAAAAATGACAGCTATACTGTTCATAAGGAGGTGTGAAAAAATGCCAGTGTAGAAAATCTGGACTGAAAATATTACAAATTCGTGAACTTACGACGGTGTGTGGAAACTGCGCAATGCACACTCGTAATACAGTCAGTTTATGGGCTTTTGTCACCAAATTTTCAACATAGCCATTTTAAGACCTCTGCTCATGAACAGTGTCACTGTGATTTTCTTAATCTGTCCTGAACATTGATTTCGCTCACCGACCACACCATTGTGCACTACTTGCGCGAAAACACATTTTGGGTAGATGAGAAAAATGACAGCTATACTGCTCATAAGGAGGTCTGGTAAAATGGTAATGTTGAAAATCTGGAGTGAAAATATTAAAAATTTGCGAAGCTATGAGCGTGCATAGGAACTGTACAACGCATGCTTGTAAAACAGTCATTTTTGGGAATTTTTCACCAAATTTTCAACATAGGGTTTTCAGGGGCACTCATGACACTGTCATTTTCGTTATTTTGGTCCCTAAAGGTGGTTCCACACAGTGACTGCGAAATCACCTTTCGGGACCGAATAACAAAATGACAGTGCCAGAATTCATGAGGTGGGGTCCCAAGAAGCCCATGTTGAAAATTTGGTGAAAAAATTCCCCAAAATGCCTGAGATATGCATCAAAGTTGAAAAAAAAACTATTTATTCCATATACAGCTTACCGGCATTTCCTCGGTTCGCGGTCGGCTGTGAAGACTGCAGACATGTTCCTGGTCCACCGTAGATCGTCGCGCCTGACTCCAGAGGTAAGTATGGGGTGAGGAGGGTGGGGAGGCAGGGTGCGAGAGGGTGGCGGTGGGGAGGGGTCAAGACAGTCAGCGAGGGACCATTTTTCTTACAGGTAATTTTATTTAAGACAATGCGGGACTTTTGCCATGCTGGGGTAGACTCCCAGTGTGGCAACTGGAAGGTTGTTTTGGGGGGGCAGTGGAGCTGACGGGGAATTGGGCACCCCCATCGGCCATACAGATGTTTGCCACGCTCAGGTGGGCTCCCAGCACGGCAACTGGAAGTCAGGGTTTTTCGTGTGTGTGTGTGGGGGGGGGTACAGTAGAGCCGATGGGGGATTGGGCACCCCTGTCACCATACGGACTTTTGCCACGCTGGGGTGGGCTCCCAGTGTGGCACCTGGAAATCTGTTGGGGGGTGCAGCGGAGCCGACGGGGGATTGAGCACCCCCATCAGATATACAGTGTGAGGGGGGACTTGGGACTGCAGGAGCACACTGGGGTTGGCTCCCAGTGTGCTACGTAGGTGTGTGCTGGGGGCGAACTGTCTATGACAGTTCGGACGCAGTGAGCACTGACATGTAGGCAATTTGCATACTGCCAAATTGCCTACACGAGCCTCAGTGTTTTCCTTTCAACTGTACGCCACAGCATCTGAATGGCTGTCATAGACAGCTCGGACATTCATTGGCGTGGTGCAGCCACGCCTACAAAAGGGAGCAGGGCATTGGAAGTGGGGGAGGCACACCTACGAAAACTCGTATGGTGGCACTATGTTTCTTGCACATGCAAGCAAGCAAACATAAAAACTGGTTAATCAATAAGTGACAGAGGGTGGTAATAAGTGGCACTCACTCTAATGAGGGGAGAGTGACCAGTGAGGTGCAGCAGAGCTCGGTGCTGGTCCTCTTCAATGTCTTCATAAGTGATATTGCAGAAGAGCTGGAGAGGAATGTGTGCCTTTTTGCAGATGACACCAAGCTCTGTATTAAGGTGAATACTCTGGAGGGGGTGGAGAGAACGAGTAGGGACCTTAGAAAACTTGAGGAGTGATCAAGGTTATGGCAAATGGAATTCAGTGCCAAAAAGTGCAAAATCATGCACCTAGGGCATAGGAACTAGGAGCTAAGTATAAAATGGAGTGGGGGAGGAACTTTTGGTCATTAAGCAGGAAAGAGGCCTTGGGGTTACAGTATCTAATGACCTCAGAGCAACAGGGCAGTGTGACAAAGCATTCGGCAGCCAGTGGGATGCTGGGGTGCATAGCTTGCGGTATCACCAGCAGGAGGAGGGAGGTGGGGTTACCACTGTATAGTTCGCTAGTGACACCCCACCTGGTGTATTGTGTCCAGTTCTGGAGGCCCAATCTTAGAAAAGACATAGACAAGGTGGAGGCAGTCCAGAGGAGGGCAACTAAAATGATGCAGGGGTTGCATGAGAAACCATACAAGGAGAAACTGACACTCTAGAGGAGAGGAAGGAGAGCTGAGACATGAGAGAGATCTACAGGTACCTCTTAGGGGTAACCAGGGTACAGGAGGAGAGCCTTTTTCAAATAAGGAATTGCACTAGAACAAGAGGGCATTCAATGAAGCTGGAAGGGTAGGGAAGCTTGGGAGGGATATGAGGAAATGCTTCTTCACTGAAAGAGTGGTGGACGCTTAGAACAGTCTGCCAGCCAAGGTGGTGGGGGCCAGAATAGTGGTGGGCTTCAAGCATGCATGGAATAGGCATAGGGGAATGTTGTTAAATAGGCATGGAGGAGCAGGAGGGTTGCCAGAGACCACTTAGGGTCTGCAGAGGCAGAATAGACAGGGAACATCTGGGCAGACTGGGTGGGCCAAGCAGTCTTTTTCTGCCTACAAATTCTGTGTTTCTATGAAAACAAAATCTATATAACATGATACATTGGGGCACCCCTTCTGTTGTTTAGTGTGGTCCCCAAAGTTTCACTGATTAGCCTGGGAAAGTTATTAGATATTTATCTGTGGTATTGTATTGCTAACATTCAGTGGACAAAGGTCCTCAGACAATTGGAAGAGTAAACTGATTTTTACCATTTTCCAACCTGATGCACTGTGTGTGTTTAGCTGACAGGACCTTGAGGGAAAATAATGTCATTCTTGTTTCAATTACATTAGCACTTACCTAAAATTCTGCCAGCTGGTTAGAGTGGGTAAAATAGTGATTGTAAACCGGTCCTTCTCAAGAAGCATAGCAGAATAAATTATCGGTTAGAACATAGTCACCTCATCCATCCCTCCTGGTGCAAGGACTTGCAACGGTTGGGACTCATCTGAATAGCAGTGGAAACTCCCAAGCTATACCATCTAACAACTTCATTCAAAGGCAGCAGCATGTACACAGCGAAACAACACTGGAAAAGGATCGATTCTTGGGGCACCCCTCAGCTGAGAGCTGCAGAAAGTGGGTGTAAGTAATAAGAGATGACAGGACATTGGTTGTTCTGGTTCTGCAACCTGACCAGGGGAATAGTATAAGACCACAGACTGAGTGTCTTCAGCCTTTGCAGTTGTGGTAAAGCCAACACAGCCAATGCCCCAAAGTGTCTTATTGTGCTTATAATATAGATCCATAGTCAACTTTTAAAAAATGGACACTATAAAAGTCAACAGACACAAAAAATATAATATTGCTGAAAGATGTAAAATAGTCCATCCACAGATGGTTTCCATCTGTAACCCCCCTACAAATGGGGGTTCCCGAAAAGTCTTCCTTGAGCTTGCCTAAATGCTCACTGCCAGGCTAGAGTTCTGCGTTTTAGCAGTTTAAATGTATTGCCAGAGAGTGCCTCTGTGTACTGTCTCTTTAAGAGCTGCCTGGATTGCAGTCATAAGTAATCTGAGAGGGAGCTCTGTTAGAAGATGTACTTGTTTGCTGATCGTTTATTAGCGTAGTAATAATATTGCCGTTTGTTCTAACCTGCCTTCTTTGCAGCATGGACAGTTCTGTATGTTTACATCATCTTGGTCCTGGACTGCAGAATGGGCCAATCAGTACATTTGGGACTCTAAAATGGAGCCTGCCTACAGGGGCTTGGTGGGGCCAAAACTTGTAGGAATTGTAGTTTTGGGCTTTTGGTGCCTAAAATAACCTGAAGGGGGAGCCCTTGTTGTGACTGACAGACAGATCAGCCAACCGAACTCTTTGGATCTTGGGGAAGGTCCCACACTGCTTGCAGTTTCAGTTAGATCTGAGTTGGGAAGTAAAGAAGTAACAGCTTGAGATAGTTTGAGCAGCAATCCATAGTGGATTCATGTGGGAGAACTGTGGAAAGGCCGGAGTTTGGCCTGCATGCCTGCCTGCTGTCCCTGAGAGGGAACTTGTGCATTTTTTCGGACTGAATCCGAATTTGGAGAGCGAATTAAGCCACTGAATTGTGACCAGGCTTTAACCTGAAGAAGACCAAAGATTTGCTGAATGCGATCGGCCTGTCAGGACTTCCAGCTACCTCTGAACTCCTGGATTGTGCAGAGACTCTGTAATTGTGACCGGAGAGCCATTTGCCTGGTACAGTGGAATTTCCTTACATGTGAATTTGCTGTGTGCTTATAGTGGGTCGTGATTTGGTTCCCCACTGTGTCTGAACTATGTTTTGCTTGCTGGAGGCTGTATCCAACTCCACGGACTGAATCCGTATCCATTTCCATTTGTCTGGGCCCTGCTACACTGGCCCAGCCAGAATACCTGCTACACAGAGAAAGTCATCGACGAGAGACTGGCCTGGGGATCAGCCCCCTGCTCAATGCCTTGAACAGGAATGATGCTTCGGTGATTTGTGTGGGCCCTGCTTCTCCAGGCACTCCAGCTGAACAGCCTGCAGTCTTGATTTCATCCTGCCTGTGTCCAGTATTGGGTATCGTGAGTAAACATCAGGGTAGCTCTCTGCAACAACAGCTAAATATAAAAGTGTTGTCATCTGATTGTCTTGTTGCCTTTCTCTTTCACGAACTGAGCCCTCCGGCTCCGGATTACAAATAGTGTGTGTTGTGCATGTTGCTGTCTTCCATCACAGGGCTCCAAAAAGCTGCAATGTTCCTGGCTAGCCCACCATTTTCCTACCTGGGAACCCAGAGCGTGTGACTTTGTAGGGACTCTGAACTGCATGCATAACTGTCTGATTAATATAGCTTTTAAGCAAATCAATCTGATTACGCCCCTCCCTTGTTCAAGTCCCCTGAATAAATCAGATTTAACTTTGTTTGCATTTAACCTGATTGTGGTTCCAGCTTGTGCCAAAAGTATTGTACTGTTGCTATTTGCTGTGCTTAACCTTGTTTTACAGGGAGTCCCCAGGGTCAAGCTAGAGGAACCAGCCCTGGTGGTAAGCACAAACAGTGTGGGTAATTGCCTGGTGAATAAGGGTCATTGTGAAAGTAATTACTGTATATTGTTCAGGCCACTAGAAGGGAAAGAGGGGGGTTACAGTGTCCCGGAGGACTGTGCCCAGGTTAGCTTGACCACTAACAACCCTGACCTCTGGGTGGAGGCACCCATTTCATTACTCAGGCCCCTTAACCTGCTACTAGCCAAGCAGGCAGGGGTAGTAGCCCTTGGGATAGCGCCACCTAGGTGTTACATCTTGGAGGCTCACCACTGGGATTTTGTGCCTTCTAGTGGCCAGAAACTATGAATTATTGTTAAAGATGAATGGCTACCCCAGTAGAAATGGCTGTACACTAATTGGTGGGGTGGTGTACTGGGCAGGAGATCAACCCCCCAAATGCTCTGCTTATACTGGATATTCCCCTGGTTACCAGTAAGGACACTGAAGAGGGAGCACTCTCCAAAGTTGAATGTTTAAAAAAAACCCTGTGATGGTGGGTCGACAGGCTGATTTGATCGCCCAAATTTTCATAGCCTTGGTAGAGTGTAGTGACCTCATGGACAGCTGTAAAGTGCCACAGACTATTGCCTCAGAAGGGTCCTAGCCACCGGGAAAGTGATAACAAAAGACAGTAAAGACCCTGGGGAGGATGGGCTCTCACCATTATCTGAGACTTCTGAGGAAAAATTTGCTAAGTTGTTGCTGGAGGAAGGGAAAACCGTAGAGAACTTTAAGAAACTATTCCAGTCACCTGGGGGTGTTCCTTCCCCAACACTCCGTCCCACTCCATTACCTGTTACTGCCCCACCTTCTGTGCCCTTGCCAGTGCTGGCTCCTATATCTGTACCCGCCATTAGTCACGACTCCTACCGAAGGCTGAGAATCTTCTCGGGCACCTTCCCCACCCCCAAGGGGGAGGATGACTGGGAGACCTGGATTGACTATGTTGCCCCCTTGGTACCTGAGTGGCAGTGTGCGGTGGCTGAGAAGTGGAAAAGAACCATAGAAAGTTTGAGGGGCCCCGCCCTTGAAGCCATTACATTTTTGAGGTCCACGAACCCTGATGCATCTTCTCAGAAATACCTATCTGTACTTGAAGGCAATTTTGGGAGCATTGAGTCAGGGGAGACTTTGATATGGAAATTCCAAGGTACCAAACAATGGAAGGGAGAAAGTTTGTCTGTGTATGTTAGTCGCCTAGAAAGAGCTCTTCAGAAAGCTTACTGGAAAGGTGGGGTAGCCGCCAGTGATTTGAACTGTGTGAGATTGGGGCACATACTGCAACATGCCAAGCATTCTAAACTGCGGATCATCCAGTTAAGGCTCCAGGATAGGAGAGGTAACGTACTTGACTGCTGGGACCCGATAAAAGAACTCCGGGAGGTAGAAGGTGAAGCGGGAGATTGTAATTATGGGGTGAGTGCAGCCCAAGTGATCATGGCACCGGGAGGCCCTTCCAAAATGAGGACTGCTATGAGTGTCCCACCATGGGTTAAACAGTGGGGGAAGGAGTTGCTGAAGAAAGTCAGAAAAGCACAACCGGGTGCATTTGCTGAGGTATCTCCTGCTGACAGAGACCCTGGCCCCTGTCAGGACGTGACTGTTATGGGGGTGGGGGTGTACCCTCAGGCATCCTCTACTGAGGGTGGCTTCTCGGCTGAGCTCAAGGAATTGACTGCCACCCTAAAGGAACTTTTGAGACATGGTACACTACCAGCAGAAGTCAGATCACAATCTCCCGTCGATGCTCCAGCATCCCCTGCTATGTTTTCCCCAAGGATGCCCCGAGAGCATGTCATTTGTCGCAATTGCGGCAAGGATGGCCATATGAAGGGGGAATGCCAGTCTTAGAAGGACTTAGAGAAAGTGGTGAACCGGCTTCAAGGAGAGCTTCGGAAAATGAGTCAGTGGTCAAGGGGTGCACGAAATGACCGCAGTGAAGGCTTCGGCCATCCTAACTCAAACCCCTCTGTGGCTAAAACATCTGTCCAGGCCCCTGCTGTTGTCCCTCCAGACTGGTCCAAAATAGTGGTCCCTTCAATGAAGACTACTGTGGCTGTGAATGGTATTCCTACTTGGGCTGTGCTTGACAGTGGGTCACAAGTGACCATTATATTTCAGGACTGGTATGACAAACACTTACCTGATGTGCCATTACAATCCCTGGAAGGCCTACATGTGTGGGGGCTGAGCAACAAGTCTTATCCCTACCTAGGATATGTCCACCTCTAGTTGTCTTTTCCTGCAACTGTAACTGGTGTAGAGGAGCAAGTAGAGACACTGGCCCTAGTGTGTCTTCCCCACCGGACTGTATGATGGGGTTCCCCTGTTAATTGGAACAAACACCCACATGTTTGGGAGACTAGCACAACTCTGCCATGAGAAACAAGGGCAACTGACTGGACAGGCCCTAAGAATTCCAGCCTTAGTAAAAAGGGCATATGACTTACAACAGAAACCCAATGAAGAGGACCCAGATGAGCCAGTGGGGATAGTGTGGGAAAAGGAACCTGATTCTTTGGTATTGACCCCAAATGCCCAGTGCACAATCGATGGAGAAGTCCGCCTAAAGAGAAACGTAAAGAATAAAATATTAATGTTGGATGCACCAGGTGATGGAAAGTTGCCAGAAGGATTATTGGTTAAACCCAGCATCTTGCCTGCCTGTGCCCATGCCTATGCCTATGCACGACGAGTGATAGTCCAGATTGGAAATGTGTCAGATCAGGAGGTCCGGGCGAACAGAGGGTGCACTCTAGCCACACTACACTGCACTGACACTGCAGTATTACCCAATAACAAGTACTCTGGCCAAAAGGAGAGAGTGACCCCAGACTTCTTTGACTTTGGTGATTCCCCGCTGCCAGCTTAATGGAAGGCTAGGATTAGCAAGAAACTCACCCAGAGAGACCAAGTGTTTTCATTAAAAGAATGGGACATGGGGTGTGTCCAGGGTGCAGAACATCATATATGCCTGCATGATGACCGGCCATTTCGAGAGAGATCCCAACGCCTCGCCCCAGCGGACATAGATGATGTGAAGAGACACCTACAGGAAATGCTCGCTGCTGGCATGATACAGGAATCAAGGAGCCCATGCGCCTCTCCCATTGTGGTTGTGCATAAGAAGAATGGGTCAGTGAGGATGTATGTTGATTATTGAACCCTGAACCAGTGGACCATCCCAGATCAATACACCATGCCCCGTATACAAGATGCCCTGGATTGCTTGAATGGGAGCAAATGGTTCTCAGTATTGGATCTTCGCAGCGGATATTACCAGATTCCGATGGCCACGGAGGACCATGAGAAAACCACCTTCATCTGTCCTTTGGGGTTCTATGAATTTCTGAGGATGCCATGGGATTTCGGGTGCCCCGGCCACTTTTCGGCAACTGATGGAAAGTGCAGTGGGAGATATGAACTTGCTGGAATGCCTAGTGTACCTAGATGATGTCATTGTCTTCTGACACACATTAGAGGAGCATGAGACCTGACTGTTTAAAGTCCTAGACCGATTGGAAGACTTCGGCCTCAAGCTGTCCATTGACAAGTGCCAGTTTATTCAAACCTCTGTGAAGTATGTGGGGCACATAGTATCTGCAGAAGGGATAGAGACTGATCCCAGTAAGGTCGAGTTACTGACTACTTGGCCCCAGCCCCATAACTTGAAAGAACAACAATGTTTCCTGGGGTTCTGTGGCTACTACCGCAGGTTCATAAAAGACTATTCCAAGGTGATTCGCCTGCTCCTGAATCTCACCCAGGCTTACCCCCACCAACCTTAAATACAAGAAAGGGTCTGTCAAAGAACCCGAGAAAGTATACTTCCAAACAGGTAAACCTTTTGGGCCCCGTTGGACACCCGAATGTGAAGCAGCCTTCCATGAAGTCATATACCAGCTCACCCATGCCCCCATCCTTGCCTATGCTGACCCTACCAAGCCCTATGTGCTGTATACAGATGCTAGTCTGCAGGGCCTAGGAGCTATGCTGTATCAAGACCATGAGGATGGTTTGAGACCAGTGGCTTTTGCCAGCAGGAGCTTGACCCCGTCTGAACAAAACTATCCTGTGCACAAGCTGGAGTTCCTTGCCCTAAAATGGGCCATTGTTGACCAGTTTCATGAGTGCCTATATGGGGCAAAGATATTGGTGAAGACTGACAATAACCCATTAACCTATGTACAGACTTCAGCTACGTTTGACGCCACTGGGCACCGGTGGCTCTCAGCTTTATCAACCTATGATTATGCTATCCAATACAGGCCAGGACTGAACTATATTGATGCTGATGACCTGTCACGAAGGCCAGTCTCCAAGAGTGATTGGGTCAGGTTGTCTGAACCTGACATCTGAGCATGACAGAGATGAACAGATGTCTGCAGACACAGTAGACTGTCTAGTAGATTGCTTGGGCCCTCCTGATACCTGCATACCGGCTGCCTATTGTTATTTCTCTGCTCTAGATATTAGTGCACTACCTCAATTTGACAATGACAGTATTCAGTGGGCTCAATCCCAAGATCCTATGATTCAACCCGCACTTGATGCCCTGTGTGCAAGGAAAGATGTGTCTAAGTTGTGTTCCCCTGACTTGCGAACTGCCCTATTGTTTAAAGAAGGCTCCAGGTTGAAGTTACTCAATCAGTTGTTATACAGAGAGAGAGTGGATCATAGTGGTCAAGTAGACAAGCAACAATTGGTCCTGCCCATGGCCTTTAAACACTTGGTACTGAGTTTCCTCCACAATCACATGGGGCACCTCAGTATTGACAGGACTCTCGACCTGGTACGAACTAGATTCTACTGGCCCAAGATTGGGGCCGATGTTGAGAACCATGTAAAGACCTGTAGTTGTTGCCTCCAAAGAAAAGCCCTGCCTCAGAGGGTTGCCCCCTTATCAATATCACTACCAGCACCGCCATGGAACTGGTCTGCATAGATTTTTTGTGTTTAGAACCTGATCAACAGAATATTGGCAGTGTGTTAGTGGTTACGGATCATTTCACACAGTATGCACAAGCTTTTCCAACTAAAGATCAAAAAGTCTCTACCGTGGCCAAAGTGCTAGTGGAAAAATTCGTTGTCCACTATGGTGCCCCCCAGCGGATCCACTCTGACCAAGGCAGAGACATTGAAAGTAGGCTAATCAAAGAAATGCTCTCTCTGTGGGGGGGGTGCGGAAGTCAAGAACCACCCCTTAATACCCGCAGTGGGACCCTCAACCAGAACATTTAAACCGCACCCTTCTAGACATGCTGGGCACCCTCCACCCAAAAGACAAGCATAAGTGGAGCCAGCAGATGAGCACCTTGGTACATGTGTACAACTGCACCAAAAATGACACTACTGGGTTCTCCCCCTACCGCCTCATGTTTCGGAGGGAGGCCCGCCTGCCAGTTGATGTCTGTTTTGGGGTCTCTCCAGATGGGGTCAGAGCTGAAAACTACTAGCAGTATGTACAGAAACTGAAAGCTCAATTGAACCATGCATATCAACTGGCCCAGAGAATGGCCGCTAAAAGAAATCTCGCCAATAAAGAGAGGCACGACAAGAAAGTAAAGGTTCAAGAGCTGCAGCCCGGAGACCATGTGTTGTTACTCAATTTGGGACTATGTGGGAAGCACAAAATTGCTGATAGGTGGCACCATCTTCCTCATGTAGTAGCTGGAAAGTTGGATGATTTACCAGTATACAAGGTATGCCCAGAAAATAACTCCAAAGCTGTCAAGACCATCCACCGTAACCACTTGCTGCCTATCGGCCAAGTTATTATTGAAGCTGAGCCAGCAGACATTGCCTCCTCTGGGTCGGTGACTCATGCTGCTGCAAAAAAGAGACAGAGTCAACCTACCCCAGTAGTTACAGAGTTAAGGTTTCCCCCGCAGCAGGCCCAGAATGATAATGATTGCCAGTCCACCTCTGACGATAGTGAGTGTGACAATGCCTATTACCACTCCTATGAACTGAGTCAGTTGTTTCAAGGTAGTGCTATGACTAATTGTGGGGATGAAGCTGGGCCTTCTGGACTGCCTAACCCCCCCAGCTTTGTCCTTGGAGTCAGTGCTCCCTGAAAGTGAGGTGCAAAGCATCGCATCTGAGGTTGTGGACTCTCTGTGTTTTGTGGAACTGTGTGAATTGCCCGAAGAAGGGGCTGATGGTCTGAGTCTACCTGGTGACACACCAGAACCTGAAGAACAATGTGAGAGTGTTGACAGCCCCCCTTCAGTGCTGAAAAGCCTAATTGTGCAAGAGCCTCCTAAAAATGAGCAACCTGGGCCTTTGTCAGAGGATAATAATGAGCAAAGTGTTGTAGAAACAGAGCCTACAGAGCAAGGAGCTGACGGTGCTCCCAGTTTGGACATTCCCATCCATTCAAAGGCACCCTTCACAAGTGACAAAAGCTCCAAAGTTAGTGTTGAAAGTACAGAGACTGTTGCTGCTCCCCCCAGAAAGACTGGCCGAGCTGTCAAGCCAGTACTACGCTTTAGTTATGATTCCCCTGGGAGGCCAGTAGATTTGCCTCTCAATGTGGTTCACAAAGGGGTTTATGTCTCACCAAGCTCACTGCCCAAATTGAGCTTGATGGCCAATTCCAGGTTGATTGTTCTTCCTTCTCAGTATGATGCCCCTGCTCCATCCAGCCCCAAGTTAGCTGATAGGGAAGGGCCTTCTCCTACATTGTTTAATGTACAGGAAGTTATAACATGAATCAGTATTGTGATGTCACAAGTATGTTAATCATAGTGGAATCAGTATTACCTGTATGAAACATGCATAAGTATTGTCCTTATGGATATAACATCATGAAGTGTAGTTAATATGTATAGTAAAGTAATAAGTTTATGTTAACTGATGCATGATGGTACAGACAATGCGGACACCAAGTTTTCTCCAGACAGGGAAGGGTGTAACCCCCCTACAAATGGGGGTTCCCAAAAAGTCTTCCTTGAGCTTGCTTAAATGCTCACTGCCAGGCTGGTGTTCTGTGTTTTAGCAGTTTAAATGTATTGCCAGAGAGTGCCTGTATAGCCTCTGTGTACTGTCTCTTTAAGAGCTGCCTGGATTGTAGTCAGAAGTAATCCGAGAGGGAGTTCTGTTAGAAGACGTACTTGTTTGCTGATCGTTTGTTAGAGTAGTAATAATATTGCAGTTTGTTCTAACCAGCCTTCTTTGCAGCGTGGACAATTCTGTTTGTTTACATCATCTTGGTCCTGGACTGCAGAATGGGCCAATCAGTACATTTGGACCTCTAAAATGGAGCCTGCCTACAGGGCTTTGGTGGGGCCAAAACTTGTAGGAATTGTAGTTTTGGGCTTTTGGCGCCTAAAATAACCTGGAGGGAGAGCCCTTGTTGTGACTGACAGACAGATCAGCCAACCAAACCCTTTGGATCGTGGGGAAAGTCCCACACTGCTTGCAGTTTCAGTTAGATCTGAGTTGGGAAGTGAAGTAGTAACAGCTCGAGATAGTTTGAGCAGAAATCCATAGTGGATTCGCGTGGGAGAACTGTGGAAAGGTTGGAGTTTGGCCTGCATGCTTGCCTGCTGTCCCTGAGAGGGAACTTGTGCTTTTTTTCGGACTGAATCTGAATTTGGAGAGCAAATTAAGCCACTGAATTGTGACCAGACTTTAACCTGAAGAAGACCAAAGATTTGCTGAATGCGATCAGCCTGTCAGGACTTCCAGCTACCTCTGAACTCCCGGATTGTGCAAAGACTCTGTAATTGCGACCGGAGAACCGTTTGCCTGGCACAGTGGAATTTTCTTACATGTGAATGTGCTGTGTGCTTATAGTGGGTCATGATTTGATTCCCCACTGTGTGTCTGAACTGTGTTTTGCTTGCTGGAGGCTGTATCCAGCTCCACGGACTGAATCCGTATCCATTTCCATTTGTCTGGGCCCTGCTACACTGGCCCAGCCAGAATACCTGCTACGCAGAGAAAGTCATTGACGAGAGATTTAAACAGCCCCATTCTACTGAGCCACACTCCCCGCCAGCTGTTCTCCCCATGTCTGTCCTGTGACTCCTCTTCCTGTTTCTGCTCATTCTTGCCTACGGTTCTGCTCTAAAAAAAATATTTAGTTTTAGCTTGTCCCCTGTTCTGTCCCGGTTTTAATTTAAATCCTTCAATTCCCCGTTTTGCTTAAAACAAGTCTGTCTGTCGGCCGATAGAAAAACAAGTCTGTCCTGTGACTCCTCTTTCCGTTCCAGCTCCCCGTTCTGCTTAAAAAAAATATATTTAAACAGCCCCATTCTACTGAGTTACAGACTCCAATGTTCTGTTCCCCGGCTGTCAAGCTTCTCCCAGTCCCAGTCCTTAAAGTGGCAGTTCTCCTTATTTTAATTTACATTTTTAAACAGTCTGGAGTTGTCCTCAAGTTGTCCTTCTCCTATATGAATAAGGGGTAGAACGGTGAAGTTAGCAGCACTGAAAAAAAAAAAACAAGCTGTGCACCCCTCGTTCTGTTCCCGATAAATACTGCTGTTGTGATGAGATTTAAATTCCTCCTATAATGTGATTCTCATTATGCTTTAAACATAATGCTTATTTTTGCTAAAATATTGGTGCTTTTTTCAAATGTACAGTACACAGATGTTTTACACTGTATTTAAAAAGTAAATTGTTTTACAGTAATAAGTCTTTTAAATCTTTAAAAAATATTATTATCTGGTCAATGTCTGGTTAATACGTAGATTTTTACTACACGGAAAATTGGGCTAACACAAATGCTTACGGATTAACCAGGTCTGACTGTACAGACTTTGGAACATACTGCATGCCTATTCCAGGATCTGGGCATCACTGTCAACCTGCCTGAGTCAGTTTTGACCCCTGTCAGTGTCTTCAGTACATAGGGGCAGTCCTGGATACCGCTCGAGGCATGACCTTCCTGCCCTAGAACTGGGCAGATCACCTGATAGCTCAAGCCTGCCTGCTCTACGGCAGCCGCTATATTTAAGGCAGAACCTTCCTCTGGCTTTTTGGTCTGGTGGTTGTGGCCATTGTCACAGTGCCCCTAGCCAAATTGCACATGATGATTCCTCTGTGGACACTGAGGATCTAGTTGGACCAGTTTACTGATGACCTGGAACAGTCGGTCCTGGTCTCCTCTCCAATGAAGAGCGTTCTGCATCAGTGGATGGAAACCAGCAACCTGTTAAGAGGGGTTCCTTTCCTCATTCCTTCCCCTAAGCAAATCCTCACAACTGATGCTTTAGGGTGTGGTGGTGGGGGGGGGCGCATCTAGGCCCCCACCAAACACAAGATATCTGGTCCCATCTGGAATCCTCTCTCCACATCAATGTCCTGGAGATACGGGCCATTCTTTATGCCCTGCAGGCCTTCCACACTCAGCTATCCCAGGGGCTTCTGCTAGTGCAGATGGACAACATAAATGTAGTCCACTACATCAGCAACAGGGGGGCACTCACTCATACCCCGTCTGCCGGGAAGCAGTGAGAGTCTGGTATTGATCTCTGGACCATGGTCTCGAACTTCTAGCTTTCCATGTTCCAGGCATCCAGAATGTCTTGGCAGACACCGTAAGTCGATTGCAGTCAAAAGTGCATGAATGGGAGCTGCTGATCTCAGTAATAGAAGATCTGTTGCACAGGTGGGGTCATCCAGAGTTGGACCTTTATGCATCCCCACTCAATGCAAAACTGCCACTTTTTTGCTTGCTCAATCCAGGGCCTGGAGTTTTCTGGCAAGAAGCATTGTCCCTCTCTTGGAAAGGGAAGGTTCTGTATACATTTCCTCCCTTCCCCTTACTTCAGAGGGTTCTGATCAAGTTCCAGATGGAAGGGGCCATGATGATCCTCATAGCCTCCTTCTGGCCTCGGCAGATCTGGTCCCCTTACTGTAACAGCTGACAGTGGAACCTCCAGTACCTCTTCCTCTGTGCACCGGCTAGCTCTCCCAGAACTGGGGCACCCTGGTCCATCTGGACTGCAAATCTTTGCATCTTCATGCCTGGCTCCTGAGGACATAGCCATGGCTCAGTGCGTGGTGTCACCCAAGCTGGCTGGTGTCCTGGTGGCAGCTAGGAAGCCTTCCACTAGGTCCACTTATTCTATGAAGTGGAAATGCTTGGCGCTGTGGGCTGCTTCATGTCAGCTGGCTGTATTCAGTTGTCTAGTGAATCAGATTCTGGAGTGCTTGCTGTCCTTTTCAGACTCCGGTCTGAAGTACTCCTCTCTTAAGGTACACATGACTGCCATCTCTGCCTTCCACGTGCCTATTGATGGCCATACAGTGGCACAACTGGAGGTGTCCCATACATTTCTGAGAGGCATTCTTCACCTGAAGCCTCTTATCCATAATTCAGTCACACATTGGAGTTTGAATTTTGTGTTGAAAAAATTTACTTTGGCTCCTTTTGAGCCGACCGCGACATGCGAGCTCCGCTTTATTTTTAGTTGCTATTACTTCTGCTCAAAGAATTTCAGAGCTACAGGCACTCATGTGCAAGCAGCCTTATTTCTTCCAAAGGTGGCGTCAAAGTTTACTTTAAATCAGTCCATCCAGCTTCCTGTTTATTACCCAGAGCATGCCAATCCAGGGGAAGCATGCTCCATACTTTAAATGTGCATAGAATTCTGTGTTACTACACACACTGTATGAAGGACTGTAGGAAGTCCTCTCAGTTGTTTACTTCTTTCACCCCTGGGAAAGAGGGCATTCCTGTTTCAAAACAGTGTTTGTTCAAATGGTTGGCCAACTGTATCACTTATTGCTACAGGAAGTATGGCAAGGATCTTCCTGGCATTGTTCATGGCCACTCCACCAGAGGTATGGCCACTTCTATTGCCTGTTTAACTCATTGCCTCCTAGAACACACCTGTAGGTGGCAGCTAATGTACTGCATTGTGTCCCAGAACGACTATAGAAGTCGGCTACAGATTTCCTGTGTGCCCTAGTAACGTCTGGAGACATCACTCATATGTTTTAATATTACTTGCCAGCCAGAATTGATTAGACTTGACTGCATAGCACCATTAGAAAGATAATTTTATGTTGAACAGCTTTGCCCCTGATACTTCATGTGAATCATGTACACATTAGGAGTTATTCACATTTGTTTATGGCATGGTGTGTATAGCAGACATTTCATTTTGGCCATCAAGCCTAACCTAAGCACCTTGCATAAAATGGGGAAAAATACATGTTTTATGCTAGAAAAAATAGTTTTTTGTACAAATATACTATTGTAACTACATCTAATGTATGGATTCTTAATTTGGTGTTGATGTGTTACATATTTCCCAACTAAAACTGGCTTACATTGCCTTTTTTGTGCAACAAAAATGGTTATTTCAACTAGTATAGGAAACAAAATTGCTTATTATTAATTGTATAGCACCATTGAAAAGGTAATTTTGTGCTGAACAGCTTTGCCACTCATACTTTGTGTGTAGAAGTTACGGTACATGAGTTATTACCATTTGTTTGTGTCATGCTGATTATGGATTGAATTTGCTTAGAAAGGCCCAGGATGCAGTGCTAAGAGTATACAGGACACAATCAGTGGAACTCTCAAAGAGCTCCTGTGGAGTAAATGAGTTAAGGAATGTGTCAGCTGCAGAGATCTGTGCTGCTGCTACTTGGAGTTCAGTCCACACCTTTACCAAGCACTACAGTCTGGACATTGCCTCTAGGTGTAGGGCAAACTTTGGCCTAGCTGTCCTCCAGGGCCTACTTTCTTAGGTTCAGGGTTTCCTGCATTCAGACTATGCTGTCTACGGACGAAACTTCTTGGGACTCGTTCCATAGGTGTGGCCTGCTGGAACAGATACCCCCGAAGTCCGATAGTATAGTTACGTAAGAACTTACCGTAAAAGTAGATCTGCGAGGGGATCTCTTGCAGCAGGCCATGCTATCCCTGTCTCCTTCCACCTGGAACCGGGATGTTTTTCTCTGTCTGTACCTCTTTCTCCATTACTTTCTTTTTGGTGGGAACCTTTGGTTCCTCCTTGGTTCCCTCTGCTGGGACTAAGTCGCTTATGCTCTCCGGTGGGAGAACTGAGGAGGGCATGGGGACCACCCACTCTTATAGGATAGGCTGATGTTGGAGTGGGCAGCCCCCTGGTAGTATACTAGCTAGAAAGGTTTCTGTGTGTTCTTAGTGCCTGGTGGCTATAGTTCCATAGGTGTGATCTGCTGCAAGAGGTCCCCTTGCAGATCTACTGTTATGGTAAATTCTTACATAACTGTACTTTTGTAATGCAGTTTGTTGCTTCATAACTAGTCTGCTGTTTTATTATATTAGGCTGCGCAGCTACCCTATTTGGATGACTGAGTAAAGATAAAAATCTTAGTCTTTTTCCACAAGGTCATCCTTGGCAAGGTCCCTTGCCTAATAGGAGAATTATTCACATTACAGGACAAAACACAATGTACTAGATCTCAGGAATCAATTTGGTTTAATATTCCTTTTTGCAAGGCTTGTTTTGGGCAAAGGGTTCTTGATTATGTTGGTCCAAGCACATAGAATCAATTATCACAGTCAGTCAAGTACAGATCACAACCAGTCAAGTCCATTAGATCCGTACCTGTTTTTAGAAAACATTTGTTAAGTATTTTAGAAGCACAATCTATTTGTTGTAAATAATCTTATAATTTCTGTGTTTTATATTATGTACTGTATTTTTTATAAATGCTGGTTGCACTTGAAAAGGACAGTTTCTGCTCAATGCGCCTTTCCAGGGTAAACAGTAAAATGGAATGAAATGATGCCAGGGCAGCCATGTTTACTGTGGGCATTTATGTACCAGGCAGAAGTGCAGTGATATTCTGGTGGCTGGGGAGGATAAAAAGGGCACAGTTTTTTTACCCCTGCCATTGTGCTGCTGAATAATGGACATGGGTTCCTCGGACCTTGGCAATTAGGTATCTAGATTTTTCTACCCATTTCATAATAAAACAAGCATTTGTCAATGCCGAACGTTGGTTGCTTGTTTAACGCTGGCACTTCCCTGAGCTCCCTTTATACCCAACAGTGTATCTCATCTAATCCCATAGCCTTATGTACTTTCAAGGCAGAAACTTCTTTCAGTAACACCTATTTAAATCCCACCCTCCTATCCACCCAGCACCCACATTTTTTTTTTCTGCCGAAAAAACTTTTAATAGGGACCGGCACAATCCGCCCACCCCCACAGCTGGCCCCCATCTTATAAACTAATTTAAGTAAGAGGCAGCAGCACCAAGAATACAGAATAATCCCCCAAATTTAAGTGAGAGGCAGCAGCACCAAGAATACAGAATAATCCCCCAAATTTAAGTGAGAGGCAGCTGCACCAAGAATACAGAGTAATCCCCCAAATTTAAGTGAGAGGTAGCAGCACCAAGAATACAGAATAATCCCGAAATTTAAGTGAGAGGCAGCTGCACCAAGAATACGGAGTAATTTTTATTTATTTATTTATTGAAGCATTTTACCAGAAAAACACACTGAACAAGTTGCTCATCTCACAGTGCGTCCTGGGGGATAGGGTGGTGAAGTACACAGGCAGTACAGTACAGATATACAGTTATACACAGGGTAAGGCTTACATAGCCATACAGTGCAGATACACTTTTAAACCAGTTTGTGGATTGCATAGACAAATACAATAAATATATACATTTATGCAGGAAGGAAGGGACTTTCATGAGTGGCCCATAAGCTGAGCCGTTAAACAATAAGGTACATATACATAGCATAAATAATCATGAGCATATCATTCATGGACAATGAGAAGTGCAGTTATATTCAATAGCAAGATAAGTGCAGTCTGGGTCGAGGACAAGTGCAGTTAAAGGAATAGAAGTTATGCAGGGACTGGGAAATAGATGATGGGGATGAGGAGTGCCTGATGGGAGGGGGTAGTGAGTTCCAAAGTTTTGGGAATCAGAAGGAGAAAGTGCCCTGGCCTATGGCGGTGGAGTGACGAGGAACAGCCAGAGTGCATGAGTCAGTAGATCTGAGAGAGTGGGATGAAAGGGCTGGAATGGTAAGAGGAGAGGTAAGAGGGGAGAGTCCCAAATTAAAATTTAGAAGTAAATTTTGCACAGTTAGAAAGTCGCCTGCACTCCAGAGGGGAAAGTTAGAGAGTGATATAGGGTGCAGTGGTGGCACGGGGGTCAAGAGCAGAGCGACAGAAAGCATTGAAGAGGGAGTCCAGCATGGAAAGGGAAGATTTGGGAGCAGCACTATAGACTATGTCACAATAATCAAAACTAGGGAGAATCATTTTTTGAACAAGGTCACGCCTAGCCGACAGTGGTAACCATCTACGGTTCCTGTAAAGGATAATCCCCCCAGCAACAACAAGCAGTGACCTGACCACTCCATCCGTTCATTGTCCCCCCGCAAATGGATCCTGCACCCAGCACCCAATTCTCCTTATTAGGAGAAGGCTTTGCCGCTGCGCCGCTGGTCCAGCACAGCACAACCCTTCCTCCTCCACTGCTGAGCACCGGCTTCTAATGAATGAAACTGCGCTACTTGTTGCTATAGTACAGCCAGCAGATCACATTGCAAAAAAGTAAGTTAATGCATCAGTTAGGGTTTTTATTAAATCATCAAAAGCTGGGAAATTCGATCTTAGGATTGCCACCCCTACCACCCCCTCCGCACACCAACAGGCGTCAGGGTGTGCCATGGGTCGGCAGGCACAACTCTCATCCCATTCCATGTGTAAAAAGCTGACATGGTACTAGTATAGGAGAATGGGGTGAGAGTTAAGTCTGACGATTCTACTGGCACACACCAATGGCTGCCTGTTGGTGTGTGGAGGTGGGGTGGTGGGGTGGTAAGGGTGGGAACCCAACATTGAATTTCCCAGCTTTTGAAGACTTAATAAAAACCCTAACTGATGCATCAATTTAGTTTTCTGGATTGAATGTCCCTTCCTTTTTGAGATAGTATAACAGTATCCTTATCCAGTCCGGCAAAGTTAATGCAGGTATGTAGAATAAATGCAATGGATGCACGTAACTTGGGCATTTTCAGGAGTTTGTTCACAAAATTTTCAACATGGCCTTTTGGGGACCCCACATCATGAACACTGGCACTGTCATTTTGTTAATCTGTCCTGAAAGTTGATTTCACAAAATGGCCACGCCATTCTGCGCAACAGGTGCGAAAACATGTTTCAGTTGGGATGTGAAAAATGACAGCTGTATACTGTTCATGAGGAGGTGTGAAAAATGGCAATGTTGAAAATCTGGAGTAGAAATATGAAAAATTGTCAAAGTTACGCGTGTGCATAGAACCTGTGCAACGCACGCTCGTAACATGATCATTTTTTTTGCACTATTTCACTAAATTTTCAACATGAGGTTTTTGAGTCCTCCCCTCATGAACACTGGCACTGTGATTTTGTTAATCCATCCCGAAAGTTGATTTCACACAGCTACTGTGCCATTCTGTGCTACAGGTGCACAAACATGTTTCAGGCAGGATGTGAAAAATGACGGCTATATTTTTCATGAGGAGATGTGACAAAATGACAATGTTGAAAGTCTGGAGTGAAAATATTGAAAATTGGTCAAGTTACGAGCGTACATAGAAACTGCGCAATGCACGCTTGTAACGCAGTCATTTTTGGGACTTTTTGCACCAGAGTTTCAACATGGGGTTCTTGGGACCCCACCTCATGAACACTGGCACTGTCATTTTGTTAATTGGTGCCGAAAGGTGATTCCATGCAGCGACCGCAAAATCACCTTTTGGGACCAACTAATGAGATGACAATGCCAGTGTTGATGAGGTGGGGTCTCAAGAACCCCATGTTGAAAATTTGGGGTCAAAGTTCCTAAAAGTGACTGAGATAGCAACATAAATTGAAAACCCCAATGACAGCCATTATACGGCTTACTTTGATTCCTTCAGTTCGCGGTTCGCCTATGAAAAATGCAGATGTGTCCTAGTCCAGAGAAGATCACAGCCATCAAGCTCCAGAGGAAGTATGGGGTAAGGGGAGAGTGTGGGGAGATGGGTGCTCAGAGGGAGGGTGGAGATGGAGGAGAGGAGACGTGGGGAGACGACGAAGGACCGTTTTCTTTTTCCAGGTTTAAAAAAAAAGATGTTGGGGCTTGTTTTCTTTTTTACAGGTACATTATACTTTTGGGGACACTGGGAGTGGGCTACACAGTGTCCCTCACTGTCAGGGGGAGGGGGTACTGCTGATGCGGGGATTGGGCACCCCACTGTCGGCAAACATAAGGGGAGGAAAACGGCAACACTGCTGGGGGGACATACTGGGAACACTGGGAGTGGGCTCCCCAGTGTTCCACAACAATAATATGGGGATTTTATACACAACTGGGGACACTGGGAGTGGGCTACCCAGTGTCCCACACTGTCGGGGGGGAAGACTACTGCTGACATGGGGATTGGGCACCCTGCTGTCGGCAAACTTTATATAAAGAGGGCACACTGCTGGGGGGGAGGGGGAAGTGTCCCACACTGAGGGGGATGGTGGGGCTGTTTTTGTTGGTATGGGGAGGAGATTTGTTTTTGTTTTTTTGGAAGCTGCTGTTACGCGAGACTTCCCCTTTCACTCCACAAGCTGATCAGTTGTTTACTGACGTGTGGGCTTCATGTAATGAAAGGATGGAAACCCTCTCTGATTGGAGCAGCTTCGGTCCTTTGAAGTGCATGACCGTTCAGCCCACCTGGCAGAGAGCTGCGTCAGGACCACACCGAGTGGTCATTGCTACCGACTGCTTAGCCCATTACAAGCCTCTGGTTTTGTGTACTGCAATGGGCTCGGCAACAACACCCCCCACCCCCCAAAATGCTGTATTGCAACACTACATTGGTTTGTGCATGCGCACAAACGACGTAAAAATGTAAAGCTTACAGTTAATAGTTCACTTTAATGTTTGCTGCAGTTATGCCTTATTTCATGTAGGGGCTTTGAAGCAATTACAAGAGAGACATTACTGACAGATTAGTTCCAGTAAGCTCCTTGACGAGTGAAGCTGGACATTTTCTGGGACTGTTGTTTGAGTTGCAGGAACTACAGTAAGCACTGCTGGTGTTACACTCCTTAGCATTTATTGGTAATATAAGCATTTTGGTAACCCATACAATTTTGTATCGACTGCACAGAATGCACCTGCTCTAATATTTTGTGTTACAAGGGAGTATATGTTATATGCAAGAATTTATTTGTATCGATTCTGAAAAAAAAAATCGATAAAAATTACAAAAAGAAATGATTCTAGATTCTCTACTGCCATATCTGAAGCAGCAAAATTTGCCAGTCTCACTGAACATGAAGGATGCATAACAACACATCCTTGTCAGGCCAGACTGCTACAAATACCTGTTCTTTTGCTTTGACCTAGAGCACTATCAGTTCAAAGCCCTGCCATTTTGGCTGCCATTGGTGCCCCATGTCCTTTCAAGTCCTTCGCAGTTCTAGCAATGCAACTCTGCAAAGCATGGATACAAGTGTAGATGTCCCCGGTGGATGCTCAGCATCCCGTAGTCTTGGATATCGCAAAGAACCATCCCACAAGAGTGACGAGCCCTCTAGCTTGATCTCTTTTATTGCGGACCAACAAAGAGAACCTTCTTTGAGGTTTCTGTTTGCTTCCCCAAAAGCAACAAGTAACAGTGATGACAATTGCATCCTGTTTGCGTTGGGGAGTGCACTGCCTACACCTCCAGACTCAGTGAACCTGGGCAGTCCCAGAGCAGCACCTCCACAGAAACATATTTGAGATGAATGCAGCTCTGTATGGGGGCTCCAAGCTCTATCAGAAATGCAGAAATTGCTGACAGAGAGGAGAATACGCACCCAGCTTTAACTTAAATGTGTGTATATATATGTTCTCTCCATACTGAAAGTAGAAGTGAAAGTGTGTAGAAAAATAGATTTTTATGCAGTGTTTGGGACACTTATCTTTATAATTGTTACAGGTAGTGTGAGGAACCTAGCTCAGGAGATTAATCTTGGGGCTGAGCAGATTCAGAAAGCCCTGTGAATCAGGTGTGTAACTGGAGGTGGAGTTGCCAGGGGCTTAGTGCCTTCTTACAAGAGCACTATAAAAGACTCCCTTGCCCAGTAGCTCCCATCATGCATGTGTCCAAGTGCCTGAGTGGAACAGTGCAGGAGTGGAACAGGATAACAACACCCATAAGTACAAAGCAGTTAAAAAAAATGCAAAATCAATATTAAGAAAGAAAAAAAAACAAAATTGAATTTAAAGAAGCAGTGCAATTAACTTTTTTTTTTTTTAAGTCTTCTATAGTAATAGACATTTTACAACTGGTCTAAGTTTAAAAAATAGCTTTCCATCTTAACAACTTCTATTTTTCTATTTTTTGAGGTTTGGTTTACCTCTTGAGCAGCACACACCCTCACCATGATTGCCATTTGCAAACAGAGTGCATCATGGTGATTTTTGCCAGCCAACGTGATCCTCACATTCAACGCAATGTTTATGTCCTTGCTCTGTGCGTGTTCACGAACATTGCCGACTGTGGTCACTGTAAAAATGTCAGCTACAATACTCCTTGTAAAAACCTATGTCTTTTTCTGTTACTATGACTGTGTTTATAAACTCATTTTATGCAGTATGAATAAATTGTTAGAAGCTGTACTACACAGTTCTTCTTAACAATAGCTAACAGTGCTATAGAGAAAACTTTTCTCGAGTAATTCAAGATCGGGTTCAAATCTTGCCACCACAGGTATTAGGGCAAATGCTCCATGAACATGCATATTTACATAATACGGCGATACTGAAGCACTCTGGATGCAATGAGCGTGATCTGTTGGCTTAACATTTTAAATATTGTGCAATAAAGTGCTGTTTTCAAATATTTCAAGGGTTAAACTTGTATTTGCTGCAGTCTGACCTTAGTGGAGCCGTGAATAGTTGGAAGTCATGACGGCTGCATTCACGTAAGTACCGACCATAATTCTTGAAAGCTTTGCTCACTTTGCTAGTACATCCAGAGTGCTTCAATATCGCCAGCTCCACTAAGGTCAGACAGAAGCAGATACAAGTTTAAGCCTTGAAATATTTCAAAACTGCACTTTATTGCACAATATTTAAAATGTTAAGCCAACAGATCGCGCTCAGTGCATCTGGGGTGCTAGATTTGCATCTTCATGGAACATTTGTCATATTACTCATAAAGTACTGGAGCCAGGTTTCAGTGAAAATTTTTAGTGTCCATACAACCCCCCCACGTCCACTTGCAATGGCACCCGCACCATCCAGTAACCAGCTTATATAGTCCTCTCACCTCCAGCTGCTGAATGAAAAATTAGGATCCACTTTGTTGCAGTCACTTCTCCGCCAACAAACATAACACCATGAGTGTGTGTGTGTGTGTGTGTGTGGGGGGGGTTGCTCAATTATAAAATATGTAGTAACTGCATTTCCAACACGCAAGACATCTGACATATGAGCTCCTGTATGCAGCCCTTCGCTGTGTGCAAACTCCGTTATAGTTCCCCAGCCAGCAAACACCTCTGCTGCTTGTTCCAAGGCTAAAAACATCCCGCCTGTAAATCCATATGGTTGTTCACTTCCTACACAGAGCCTAATCAAAATAAACACTCGTTCAAGAGTGCAGACAAAGAAACTAAGCATCGGACTTACTAAATTGGTGGCTCACACTAGCACTCTATATCTAGGAAATGCACTGCAGTGCTTTGGTGAAGAACGCATCTCATAAATATTTTTACCCTCTTACGAAATAAAGCATAGCGTGATTTTTTAAGCCCAATGTTTAATATAGTACAAGCCATTTAGACGGGACAAGCTTAAGGGGGACGACCGCTTAAGTGGGATGTCTCTGGTGGAACAGATTTGTTATAATGTTAAGTATAGTAGCTGCTTTTTGTTTAAATGGGACTCCATTAAACGGGAGTGCCACTTTAGTGAGACACCTGACTGCTGAATCAATGCAGATTACAGCCAATTACCATGACATCACAGTGGTATTTTCTGCATACATTTGTCATGTAATTGGCTGTAATCCACTGTAATCAGCTGGCAACAGTTAACAGTTTCTTAGATAAAACAGTTCATTTCTAAGCCAGTGAAGATCATCTCCCCCTTGTGACCTGCTTGAAGGCGGCAGCACCACGAGGTGTAGTCCAAGTGCGACTTGCAGTTGACAATTACCTTTTACCTGTCCCACTCTCTCCCTGTGCGATCGTCAGATGTTCTGAGCCTATGTCTGAGATCTGTGCCCTGCTTGAACCCTCAAGAGACACAGAGAGCCTGCAACAGCGAGCAATATGCATCTGCTTTCCCCATCTAGCAGTCCTAACGGGTGACTGTAGAATAAACAGTACTTCTCGCAACTGGGTAAGATCTCTGTGTTGTCTTTTCTCTCCTTTGGTTCTCTCGTCCTAGGGTTCAGGTGATTAAAGCAAAGCACAAGCAGATAGATGAGCAGCAGATAAGCACGGCTAAGCGCAAGTTCTTCACTCGTTGTAACCCCCCCCTCAAATTCCAGCACCACACACCAAAAAGGCAACTTCGGTTTTCTGGGATGGGCGCTTAAGTGGGATGATCAGCATTCCACCCAGCCATCCCACTTAAGTGGCTTCTACTGTACTGGTTTCTTTGTCTGTGCACAATTGATTATAGTGGTTCCATTGCTGATGAGGGCTATGGCTTGCTAATTGTCTCGTTCATGAGTGTAAAAAAAGGTCTGAAGAAAAAAACACAATTACTTTAGGTAGGAAATCTGTATTATGACAGATTTGAATTTCCCACATGCTATACGGGAATGCGCACACATGAACAATGCTGCAAGCAAACAAATGCATCATGGGAATTAGGGTAGTAAAACAAACATGCCGGACGGAGATTTATTTCGTACAAATTAATATTACTTTTACATAAATAACTATTTATGTAGTGCTTTTTATGGGAAAGTATTGTCTTGAACAGCAATCGGAAGACTGAATAAATCAAACATAAAGGTAAAGACATAACTTTAATTTTTGAAGACCGTTCATTGCACTGCTGCTTGAAACTTGCACATATCAAGGATGGGGGGGAAGAGCTTTTACACATATGTCAATAACAAAAAAAGTACTGAAAATACCATTGGACCTTTAAAAGTTAATAACATGGAAGTATTTGAGCCACATGCCATGGCTCATGAACTTAACGAGTACTTCTGCTCAGTGTATGGTAAAGGGCCCCTTAGGACAGTTACAATGGGTACAGCTAGTCTAGCAAATACCTTACCTGAAATAACTCAAGAGAAAATCAGGAAAAGTTTAAAAAAATTAAAGCAAATAAAACCCCAGGTCCAGATTCACTACATCCAAGGCTGATAAAGGAACTAGAAATATAGCTTATTGCCCCTTTGCACAAAATGTATAATATGTGCCTCAGCATGGGTGAAATCCCACTTGACTGGAGAACCGCCGTTGTGGTTCCTATTTATAAGAAGGGAGATAAGGGGAACATGGTTTTACTGTGCTGCTGCGACATCCTGCTCATCGACATCCCCGACAGCGACAGCCGCAATGCTGAATGTTAGCATTGCACTGTTGGAGATGCCTCTGTGTTTCTATCAGGAAGCTGTGCCACCCATGGACTCCACCCCCCCCCACACCCCCGGTCTTTAGGGATACAACTCCGAGCCGGAGTTGTCCTGGGAGAGGGGGCAATACACCAGGGGAGGCAGTCCCAGGGCCAGCAGAGACCATCACAGCGATGCAAGGTTTTTGCACAATTCCTGTCACTGTGATGGTCTTCGCGCTAGGGTTCACTAAAATCATGGCATACCGGGAACATGGCTAATTACAGCCCATAAGCCTTGGCTTATATATGGGGTAAAGTTATGGAGGCTTGTATTAAGGACAGAATGGAACAGGAAATTACCAACGAACAGCTTAAGGATAATACCCAGCATGGTTTTACAAACTATAGATCATGCCTCACAAGTAGCCTGGTGTTTTATGAAAAAGTGAGTGTACCACTAGATACAAAATCCCCAGTTGATGGTATCTGTTTAGACCTTTGTAAAGCATTTGACAAAGTCCTGCATTCGACCCTGATTGAAAAAATTCATAGGTTTGGAATTAGTAGGATTATTGTCAACTGGGTGGAGGCCTGGTTAAGCAATAGGACCTAGACTGTAACAATTAGGGGGCATTTGTCAAGAGAGGAATACATCACCAGTGGGGTGCCGCAGGGATCTGTGTTGGGACCTGCCCTGTTCTCTCTGTTTATCTCTGACATGACCACAAATGTCAATAGCTTTTCTATCAAGTTTGCTGATGATAGGTGAGGTAAAAAATGATTTGGGAATGGAAACATTAAGTAAAGACCTTACAAGACTAGAAGACTGGGCAGTGCTGAATAGAATGACATTTAATATAGATAAATGTGTGGTCATGCATCTGGGAAAGTCTAACATCTGTAATATATATTCACTAAATGAGAGGATGTTAAAATCAGTCGATAGTGAAAAAAATTTGGGGGTGATTATAACTAAGGATCATAAGTTCAGTGACCATTGCAATGCTGTAGTTAAAAAATCAATCAAAATGATAGGCTGTATTAAAAAATAATTTTCATCTAGGAATAGGTCTTGTATCTTGCCACTCTGTAGGGCTTATGTTCATCTCCATCTGGACTACTGCTCTCCATTGTGGAGCCCTCATCTGTGCAGGGACATTAAGAGAATCAAGGGGGTCCAAAGGAGAATAACAAAAATGGTAGATGGACTACATAATAAAACTTACAAACAAAGGCTTACTGATCTAAACCTATACCCACTGGAACTTAGGCGTATTAGGGGAGACCTTTTACAGATGTATCAAATATCAAGGGACAGCCAACTCCTTGAAGATCTGGGATTAATAGAAAATCACAGGGCTGTCTCTCTCTCAGAAGTCATAGTCGTCCGCTAATGCTGACTTACCCAAAACTAGACAGTAGAAGAGATTTCTACACCCAAAGGATTGTACCACTATGGAACTCCCTACCAAGAGAAGTGGTGAAAGTAGATACTTTTGGTACCTTCAAAACAAAATTAGACAAACACCTATTAAAACCTATTTGCACATAATGACCCGCCTTCGCGGGAAATGTACCATAATGGGCATAATTAGCCTTCTGTGCATCTATCGTATCCTAGGTTACAGGCGTCTTAGGTGTTGGCAAGCAATAGCAGGCATGCAGGGGTCTCCACCAGGCTGACAACATAAGGTAGGGTGCTTGTTAGCTTACTGTCACCTGCATAGGGAATTTCAGGTAGTGGGGTAGGAAGTATCTGTGGGGGAGGTAAACAAACTGGTAGCTACTACAGGTAGGAATAGGAGAGACACCCTGTCTAGGTTAGGGTGCAGAAACTGTTCAAGAAAGGCATAAAAAGGAGTGTTAATGAGCCGGCCCACTGGCACAAGTGGTAGTGCTACTGCTTGCAACGCCAGTGACCCAGGTTCACGAACAAGCTCGAAGCATCAGAGGGTCAGCTAGGGAGGCGGGAGAGAATCGAGCGTCCAGCAGACAGCTCTCCTCCTCTAGGTGGTGGGCTGCAGAGCTTGATGATAACCCAACACTTAGCATTGGCTGGAGGTCAGCGAGCCAAAGACAGCATGAACAAAGGGGACTGGATGAGATCCAGACATTGGTGCATCAGGTATGGCAGCACATCTGACATCACCAAGGTGTCATTGCACATCATCTCCCCCAGGAAGGAAATCAGGGTGGAAATTGCCATTGGATGAGAAGGTGACTGCTTCTGCTGCCACATCTTCTGCCAGATCCAACCTGCTTGGGTCTGGCTGCCCCGGCCTTCACCTCCACCTGTGGCCAAATTGGATTGTATGGGAGAATAACCTGAGGTGCTGAAGGAGAGCTAGGGGCAAACTGAGAAGTCTCGTTACCAGGTGTGTCGAAGGGGGAGTCCAGTACCACAAGAAGGAGGGTCCCAGATGGACAGGATACAGGCACTGGAGATGGCTGAAAGATGTTTCATCTAACAGTGAGAGGAGGATAAATAGAGTTGTGGGGAAAAAAGGGGACGGTTAATTAAAAAGTAAGAAGTAAAGAGGCACAGGCATATAGAGTGTGAAATAGCCAAGCAAGTAAAGGAGAAAGCAAGAGGGGAAAAAGGGCAAAGCACGAAACACACTACCTAGGGTAGGGTGCTAAAGTAAATACTGATAGAAGGTGTGGGTGGGAAAGCACCTAACACAGGAAGGGACCAATAGGGGCAAGGTACAGTTGATAGTAGTAGATATTGAAACATTAAGTCAATTATGGGAGTGGTGCAATGCAGTGGATGCGGAGATGCATTTTTCTGGGAGACTTTCTGGAGACTGAGGTGCTGTCCCATCTGCACACACCTTTCTGGGCTGAGGCAGGAGGTCACTGGTCTCTGGGCTGAGCTGGCAAGGATCCAATGGAGCTCTTCCCCCACCCAGTGGCCACCGAGTCTACCGCCATTACACCAGAGGTTGCCTAGGAGAAGGAGGGCTGGCTGGACCATGGTGGCTTAGGGAGGGTGTGGGTGGTAGGTCAGGGGCACATTCTTCAGCCTGTGCCACCACAGAATTCCTTCAGTGCTCTAGCAGGACAGGACTGCTGGGAGGAAGCACCGAAGTAGTGGCAAGGAAGGATGTAAGGAGGCTTCATAAGGAGACCCCAAGGTGGGAGATAGAGGACCCCAGCAGAGGAGGAGGAAGTAGCTTCTGGTGAGGAACTAGATTGTCAAGACATAGATTTAGTAACAGGAAGAGGGGAGAAAGAGAGGTAAAATGTCTGTCTGGCATCATGGCTCAGAGGGATGGGCAGTGGGTCCTAAGAATCCCAAGGGCGTCGGGGGGGGCTGGATGTCATTGTCCACCTAGGGACTAATGACCTAGCAGGGGATGGGTCTTGAATTGTGCAGGGATCATTCAGGGAACTATGGAGGGGCCTAAGAAAATTGCCATGCACGGTGGCTTTTGTCAATGTGCTGCCTGTCTGCAGCCAAGGGAAGGATAGGGTACTCTGTACCAGGAGCTTCAGTGCGTGGTTTAAGGAATGTTGCAGAGAAAAGGGGCTTGACTATATCGTGGACTGGGCACCAACCTGGAGGGATGAGGGCCTATACAGAAGGGATGGCCTGCATCTGTTTAAGAGTGGAACTGCAGTCCTCAGTGGACAGTTTAAATGTTACTTTGATGAATATTTAAACTAGCTGAGGGGGTGGTGGAAGGACAAAGGGAGTCATAAACTCCCCCCCCCAACTAAAGCAGTAGGAAGAGAGGACCTGAGGGGAGGAAAATCCCCAGGGGGCAGATTAATGTGAACAGCAATGAAGTAGAGGACAAGGGAGATGGGGAAAATAGCTGCAGAAAGAGGAGAAGATGAGATGGGGCACAAGGCGAGGAAGGGGGATTGCAGGCAAAGTGGAAGTAAGGTGTGGAGGGCCATTTGTGCAAATGCAAGGAGTCTTGGAAATAAAATTCCAGACCTATAGGCCATCACGGTGGAGGCAGACCTAGATATTGTGGCCATTACTTAGTCATGGTGCACAGGCAGCCATAACTGGGACATGGCCATACTGGGCTATACTCATTTTAGGAATTATAGGGAGGGGAGGAAGGGTTGTGTTGTATTTAAGGGAGGGTATCAAGACAATGGAAATGGAAGGGGACCGGGGGAAAGGAGGGGCTGGAGGTACCGTGGGTCATCCTGGAGACTCAACCCAGAGACGCCATTTGCACTGGGGCAATATACAGACCTCCAACACAGGGTAGGAACAGGATGAGGCAATTGGGGGATGCCTTCAGCACAATGGCAGAAAAAGGGGTGGTGCTGCTGTTGGGGGACATCAGTCTGCCAGTTGTGGACTGGATCCTCACAGCTGTGGCCTCAATTTGAAGTTGGGACCTAGACTCCCTGCGGGGAGGGGGGCAATTCTCAGGCAACTAGTCAGGGAGCCCACTCGTGATGGGGTAATACTGAAGCTGATGCTTACAAACAAGGACAGTATTGCAGACATCAAGGAGGGATGCCACCTTGGGATCAGCAATCACCATACAGGGTGGTTTAACGTAAGGACAACAGTGGCAAACCACACAAGTACAGGGTTCTGGACTTCAGGAAGACAGATTTAAAAAAAAAGGGGGGGTGGATTGCCTCAGAGATGACCTAGCACAGGGGTAAGTGCCTAGGAGGGGTGGAGGAACAGTGGGCCAAATTAAGGGATGGCATAGCATAGGCAACAAACCTCTGTGAAAGAAGTGAGCAAGAACAGGAGCAAAAAGAGGCAACTGTGTTTGTTGAGGGAAGTGGCTACAAAGGTTAAAGTTAAAAGGGTATCATTCATGATGTACTGTACAAAGAGACCCAGAGGGAAGAAGACGGAAAGGTGTACCAGGAAGAGCAGAGAGGAGCAGGGATGGCACCGAGGGGCGCAAAGTCACAAACTGATGAATGGATAATCAAAGGGGTAACATGGAGGACAAGACATTTTTTAGGAACAGAAGTGAAAAAAAGAAGACAAGGATAGGGATTGTGAGGTTTAAGAAGGGTAGGGGAGATTGTGGAGGGGAGGATCAGGAAAAAGCAGGTATCCTGAACCTCAGAACCCTCAGTGCCTTCCCTGCTCCTCTTTCCTCTTCCTGGTACACCTCCCTATTAGGACATCAGACGGAAGAAAGGGTGAAGAGGAGGGAAGAGGGGATGCGGGACGGGGAGGGATGAAAACGGACAGTGAGAGGCAATGGTGTGAAGGGGTCATGGTGGAAGGTGGTGTCCTTGAATGCAAAGAGCCTAACAAACAAGATGGCAGATCATCAGGTACTGACAGCTGAGGGAGAGGTGGACATAGCAGCTATCACAGAGACGTAGGCCACCCAATACCATGACTGGGACCTCATGATCCCCGGGTATAGAATTTACCAGAAGGACAGAGAGAAGGGGAAAGGGGGAGAGGTAACTTTATTTATGAGAGAAGAGATCATATACACCAGGAAGGAGTAGGAGGAGGTGAATGAGACTGAAGCCTTGTGGGTATAGCTTCAAAACATCAAGAGAAGGGTTTGAATGGAGATGGTTTACAGACTACCTTCACAGGAAGAGGATATGGACAAAAAGCTGGGGGAGCAGATCAGAGTGCTAAGCAGTTGGGGAAACACAGTCATAACAGATGATTTCAACCTGCCTGGAGTTAACTGGAGGACCCCAGCTACCTCTTGCTCAGGGGAACAAGTCCTTCTGGAGGCTTTCCAGGATTGTTTCCTGGTGTATGGAGTCACAGAGCAAACCAGGGATGGAGCCATACTGGACCTAGTGCTACCAGACTGGGAGCTTGTCCAGGAAATAGAGGTGGTGGACCCCCTTGCAGGCAGTGACCACCGCACGGTGTGGTTTTACCTCAGTATGGGCAGGGAAACAGCCAGGACTAAGACGGGGATAGTAGATTTTAAGAGGACTGTCTTTGGTAGGATGGGTGAAATCCTACAGGGACATCTTGCCAAAATCAGTCTGGAGATGGAGGTGGAGCAAAAACATTCCATTATTAAGTTAGGTCTGACTGAGGCCACTAGCACATGGATGTAACCCCTAGGTGGCGCCATCCCAAGGGCTACTACCCCTGCCGGCTTGGCTAGTAGCAGGTTAAGGGGCCTGAGTTCTGAAATGTGTGCCTCCACCCAGAGGTCAGGGTTGGTAGTGGTCAAGCTAACCTGGGCACAGCCCCCCGGGACACTGTAACCCCCCTCTTTCCTTACTAGTGGCTGGAACAATACACAATAATCACTTTCACAGTACCCCGATACACCACACAATTACCCACACTGTTTGCATTTACGACCAGGGCTTTCCTCTGGCTCAGCCCTGGGGACCCCCTGTAAAACAAGGTTATACACAGCAAATAACAGCAGTATAGTACTCTTGCACAAAATGGAACCACAGTCAGGGTAAATGCAAAAAAGAGTTAGATCTGATTTATTTAAGGGACTTGAACAAGGGAGGGGCATAATCAGGTTAATTTGCTTAAAGGCTGCATCAATCAAACAGTTATGCATGCACTTCAGGGTTCATAAACAGTCACACACCCTGAGTACCCAGATGGAGAACGGTGGGCTAGCCAGAAACGTTGCAGCTGGTTGGGGCCCTGTGATTGAAGAAAAACAACATGCACAACACACACTATTTGTAATCCGGAGCCGGAGGGCTCAGTTCGTGAAAAGAAAACAACAAGACAATCAGATGACACACTTTTAGATTAGGCTGTTGTTGCAGGGAGCTACCCTGATGATTACTCATGATACCCAAGACTGGACACAGGTTGGACGAAAATCGAGACAGCAGGTGGTTAATCTGGAGTGCCAGGAGAAGCAGGGCCCACATGAATCGCCAAGGTGTCGTTCCTGTTCAAGGCATGGAGTAGCCAGGCAGGTCTCTCGTCGGTGGCTTTCTCTGTGCAGCGGGGTAGATGGCAGGGCCAGCATGGCATGGCCCAGGCTGAATGGAGATGAACACGGCTTCAGTCCGATTAGGCTGGATACAGCTTCCAGCAAGCAGAACACAGTTCACACAGTGGGTAACCATATCACAATCCACTTTCAATACACAGCACATTTACATGTAAAGGATTCTACGGTACCAGCAAGCAGAACACAGTTCACACAGTGGGGAACCAAATCATGACCCACTTTCAATACACAGCACATTTACATGTAGGGAAATTCTACTGTACCAGGCAAACCGCTCTCCGGTCACGATCGCAAAGCCTCTGCACAAACCGGGGATTCAAAAGCATCTGGAAATCCTGACAGGCCGATCGCATTCAGCAAAATCTTTGGTCTTCTTCAGGTATAAGCCTGGTAAAAAATCAGTGGCTTACTTCGTTCTCAAAAACTTGGATTTAGTCCGAAATAATTCTCTTCTCTCCCTCTCAGGGGCAGCAGTCAGACATGCAGGCCACAACTCAGGCCTTTCCACAGTTCTCTCGCGTGAAACTACTCAGACGGCTGCTTGACTGTCTCAAGCATGTTGCTTCTTCAGCTCCCAACTTAGATCTGACTCAACTGCCAGCAAGCCTGGGAATTTCCCCAGAATCCAAAAGGTTCGGTTGGCTGATCTGTCTGTCAGTCACAACAAAGACTCTCCCTTCAGGTACAAAAAGGTGCCAAAAGCCCCAAACTACAATTCCTACAGCTTTTGACTCCAGACAGCTCCTGTAGTCTGGCTCCATTTTAGGTCCCACCAGTACTGATTGTCCAATCCGGCAGTCCGGGACCAAGATAGTGGAGATAAGCAAAACAGTCCTTGCTGCAAAGAAGCCAGATTAGACAAACTACATTATCATTATCACTGTAAATGATTTTCAGCAAATAGTTACATCTTTCAACAGACCTCCCTCTCAGATTACTTATGACTGCAATCCAGGCAGCTCTTAAAGAGACAGTACACAGAGGCTATACAGGCACTCTCTGGCAATCACATTTAAACTGCTAAAATGCAGGACACCAGCCTGGCAGTGAGCATTTAGGCAAACTCAAGGAAGACTTTTCGGGAACCCCCTATTTGTAGGGGGGTTACATCCTTCCCTGCCTGGAGAAAACTTGGCATCTGCATCAAGTCTGTACCATCACAATATTGCAAATGCAAACTATACGAGACATTTATACCATTAGCATGTTATGCAAATGACATCTGATGCATCAGTCAACGTAAACTTATACCTTGTACTATACATATTCTCTACACTTTACAATACTATATCCATTCTGACAATACATCATGCATATTTCACACAGGTAATTTACACATCACTATGCGGAATCATGTGATAACTTCTTGTACATTGAACAATGTAAGAGGGGGCCCTTCCCTATCAGCTAACTTGGGGCTAGATGGGGCAGGGGCACCATACCTTGAAGGCAGAACAATCAACCTGGAATTGGCACTTAGGCTCAGTTTAGGCAGTGAGCTCTGAGAAACATAAAGCCCTTTGTGGACCACATTGAAAGGCAAATCCACTGGCCTCCCAGGAGAATCATAACTGAAGTGTACTACTGGCTTGACAGCTCAGCCAGTCTTTCTGAGGGGGACAACTACAGACTCTGTACTCTCACCACTGGCTGGGGACTCTCATCACTTGTGAGGGGTGCCTCTGCCTAGGTGGTAACATCCAAACTTGGGGCACTGTCAGCTCCTTGCTCTGCAGGCTGTGTTTCTACAACACTTGACTCATTGTGCGAAGGCTCAGGCACAATCAAACTTTGAGGCACTGAAGGGGGGTTGTCAGCACTCTCATAGTGTTCTTCAAGTTCTGGCATGTCACCAGAAAAACTCATACCCTCAGCTCCTCCCTCAGGCAACTCATACAGTTCCACAATACACAGAAACTCAGCATCTTCAGACGTGATATTTTGCACTTCACTTTCAGGGAGCATTGGCTCCAAGGTCAAAGCTGGGGGATAGGCAGTCCAGAAGGCCCAGCTTCATCCCCACAATTAATGATGGGGTTACTTTGAAACAGCTGACTCAGTTCATAAGAGGGGTAATGGGCATAGTTGCACTCACTTTCGTCAGAAGTGGACTGACAGTCACTATCATTCTGGGCCTGCTGCGGAGGAAACCTTAAATCTGTGACCACTGGGGTAGGTTGACTCTGTCTCTTTCTTGCAGCAGCATGAGTCACCAGCCCAGGGGGCTCAATTTCTGGGGGTTCAGCCTCAATCATGACTTGGCCAATAGGTAGGAAGTGGTTACGGTGCATGGTCTTGACAGCTTTGGAGTTGTTCTCTGCCACCTTGTACACAGGTAAATCATCCAACTTTCCAACTACTACATGGGGAAGATGGTGCCACTGATCAGCAATTTTGTGTTTACCATGCAGTCCCAAATTGCGTAACAACACACGGTCTCCAGGTCGAAGCTCTTGAGCCTTTACTTTTTTATCATGCCTCTCTTTGTTGGCTAGATTTCTGTTGGTGGCCATTGTCTGGGCCAGTTGATAGGCATGGTTCAATTGAGCTTTCAGTTTTTGTACATATTGCAAGTAGTTTTCGGCTCGGACCCCATCTGGAGAGACCCCAAAACAGACATCAACTGGCAACCAGGCCTCTCTCCCGAACATGAGGCAGTAGGAGGAGAACCCAGTAGCATCATTTTTCGTGCAGTTGTATGCGAGTACCAAGGTGCTAATCTGCTGGCTCCATTTATGCTTGTTTTTTGGGTGGAGGGTGCCCAGCATGTCTAGAAGGATGCAGTTAAACGCTCTGCTTGAGGGTCTCCTCATGGGTGATAGGGGTGGTTCTTGACTTTTGCACCCTCATAGAGAGAGCATTTCTTTGATTAGTCAACTCTCAAAGTCTCTGCCCTGGTCAGAGTGGATCCGTTGGGGGGCACCATAGTGGACGAAGAAATTTTCCACTAGCACCCTGGCCACAGTAGATGACTTTTGATCTTTGGTGGGAAAAGCTTATGCATACCGTGTGAAATGATCTGTAACCACTAACACATTGCCAATGTTCCGCTGATCAGGTTCTAAACACAAGAAGTCTATGCAGACTAGTTCCATGGGGGTGCTGGTAGTAATATTAACAAGGGGGCAGCCCTCTGAGGCAGGGCTTTTCTTTGCAGGCAGTGACTACAAGTCTTTACATGGTGCTCAACATCTGCCCCCATTTTGGGCCAGTAGAAGCAAGATCGTACCAGGTCAAGGGTTCTGTCACTACCGAGGTACCCATGTGATTATGGAGGGACCTTAGTACCAAATCTTTAAAGGCCATGGGCAGGACCAATTGTTGCTTGTCTACTTTGCCACTATCTCTCTATACAACAACTGATTGAGCAACTTCAATCTGGGGCCTTCTTTAAACAATAAAGCAGTTCGCAAGTCAGTGGAACGTAACTTAGACACATCTTTCCCTGCACGCAGGGCATCTAGTGCTGGCTGAATCATAGGATCTTGGGATTGAGCCCACTGAATGCTGTCATTGTCAAACTGAGGTAGTGCACTAATATCTAGAGCACAGAAGTGCAGTAAGCAGCTGGTATGCAAGTGTCAGAACGGCCCAAGCAATCTACTAAACAGTCCACTGTGTCCACGACATCTGTTCATCTCTATCGGACTTTTGGCACAATGCTCGAATGTCAGGTTCAGACAGCCTGACCCAATTACTCTTGGAAGTGGGCCTTCGTGATAGAGTGTCAGCATCAATATGGTTCAGGCCCGGTCTGTATTCGATAGCATAATCATGGGTTGATAATGCAGAAAGCCACCGGTGCCCAGTGGCGTCTAACTTAGCTGAAGTCTGTACAAAGGTCAACAGGTTATTGTCAGTCTTCACCAATATCTTTGCCCCATAGAGGTATTCATGAAACTGGTCAACGATGGCCCATTTTACCGCAAGGAACTCCAACTTATGCACAGGGTAGTTTCGTTCGGTTGGGGTCAGGCTCCTACTGGCAAAAGCTACTGGTCTCAGGCCATCCTCATGGTCTTGATACAACACTGCTCCTAGACCCTGCAGACTAGCATCCGTATGCAGCACATAGGGTTTGGTGGGGTCAGCATAGGCAAGGATGGGGGCGTGGGTGAGCTGATATATGATCACATGGAAGGCTGCTTCACAGTCGTGCGTCCAGTGGGGCCCGAAGAGTTCACCTGGGTGGAAGTATACTTTTTCTGGTTCTTTAACGGACCCTTTTTTGTATTTACGATTGGTAGGAGGGTAACGCTGGGTAAGGTTCAAGAGTGGGCGAATCACCTTCGAATAGTCTTTTATGAACCTATGGTACTAGCCACAGAACCGCAGGAAACTTTGTAGTTCTTTCAGATTATGGGGCTGGGGCCAAGTAGTCAGTGCTTCAACCATACTGGGATCAGTCTCTATCCCTTTTGTAGATACTATGTGCCCCACATACTTCATGGAGGTTTGGAAAAACTGGCACTTGTCAATGGACAGCTTGAGGCCGAAGTCTTCCAGTCGGTCTAGGACTTTAAACAGTCAGTTCTCATGCTCCTCTAGGGTGCTCCCAAACACAATGACATTGTCCAAGTACACCAGGCATTCCAGCAAATTCATATCTCCCACTGCACGTTCCATCAGTCGCTGAAAGGTGGCCGGGGTGCCCGATATCCCCTGTGGCATCCTCAGAAACTCGTAGAACCCCAACGGACAGATGAAGGCTGTTTTCTCATGGTCTTCCAGGGCCATCGGGATCTGGTAGCATCCGCTGCGAAGATCCAACACCGAGAACCATTTGCTCCCATTCAAGTAATCCAGGGCATCTTGTATACAAGGCATAGTGTATTGGTCTGGAATGGTCCACTGGTTCAGGGTTCAATAAGCAACACACATCCTTACAGACCCATTCTTCTTATGCACAACCACAATGGGAGAGGCGTATGGCCTCCTGGATTCTTGTATCATGCCAGCAGCGAGCATTTCCTGCAGGTGTCTTCTCACATCATCTATGTTTGCTGGGGCTAGGCGCCGGGACCTCTCTCGAAATGGCCGTTCATCATGCAGGCGTATGTGGTGCTCCACACCCTGGACACAACCCACATCCCATTCCTTCAACGAAAACACTTGGTCTCTCTGGGCACGTCTCTTGCTAATTCTAGCCTTCCATTCAGTTGGCAATGGGGAGTCACCAAAGTCAAACAAGTCTGGGGTCACTCTCTTCTTCTCACTAGGGTGCTTGTTGCTGAGCAATACTGCAGTGTCTGCACAGTGTACCATAGCTAGGGTGCACCCTCTGTTCACCTGGATCTCCTGATCTGACACATTGTGAATCTGGACCATCACTCATCATGTATAGGCATGGGCACTAGCAGGCAAGATGCTGGGCTTGACCAATAATCCTTCTGGCAATTTTCCATCGCCTGGCGCATCCAACATCAGTATTTTGTTCTTGACATCTTTCCTGAGGCGGACCTCACCTTGAATGGTATACTGGGCGTTAGGGGTCATTACCATTGAATCGGGATCCTTCTTCCACACGATCCCCACCAGTTCATCCCAGTCTACATCCTCGGGTTTCTGTTACAAATCATAGGCCCTCTTGATCAGAGCCAGAATTCTCAGGACCCTCCCAGTCCGTCGCCCTTGTTTCTCGTGACAGAGTTGCACCAGTCTCCCAAACATATGGGCATTTGTTCCAATTAACAGGTGAACCCCATCATACAGTCCGTTGGGGGGACACACTAGGGCCAGTGTCTCTACTTGCTCCTCTACACCAGTGACAGTTGCAGGAAAAGACAACCAGAGGCGGGCATATCCTAGATATGGATAAGACTTGTTGCTCAGCCCCCACACATATAGGCCTTCCAGGGATTGTAAGGTCACATCAGATAAGTGTTTGTCATACTGGTCCTGAAACACAGTGGTCACTTGTGACCCACTGTCAAGCACAGCCCGAGTAGGAATACCATTCACAACCACATTAGTCTCCATTGAAGGGCCCACTATCTTGGAGTAGTCTGAAGGGACAACAGCAGGGGCCTGGACAGATGATTTAGCCACAGAGGTATTTGAGTTAGGATGGCGGAAGCTTTTACTGTGGACATTTCGTGCACCCCTTGACCACTGACTCGTTTTCCTAAGCTCTCCTTGAAGCTGGTTCGCCACTTTATCTAAGTCCTTCTGAGACTGGCATTCCCTCTTCATACGGCCATCCTTGTCGCAGGTGTGACAAATGACATGCTCTCGGGGCATCCTTGGGGAAAACATAGCAGGGGATGCTGGAGCATCGATGGGAGATTGTGATCTGACTTCTGCGGGTAGTGTACCATGTCTCAAAAGTTCCTTTAGGGTGGCAGTGAATTCCTTGAGCTCAGCCGAGAAGCCACCCCCAGTAGAGGATGCCTGAGGGTGCACCCCCATCCCCATAACAATCACGTTCTGACAGGGACCAGGGTCTCTGTCAACAGGGGATACCTCAGCGAACACACCCGGTTGTGCTTTTCTTACTTCCTTCAGCAACTCCTCCCCCCACCGTTTAACCCATGGCGGGACATTCTTAGTGGTCTCCATTTCGGAAGGGCCTTCCTGTGCCATGATCACTTGGGCTGCACTCATCCCATAATTACAATCTCCCTCTTCACTTTCTTCCTCCCAGAGTTCTTTTATCAAGTCACAGTAGTCAGGTGCGTTACCTGTCCTATCCTGGAACCTTAACTGGATGATCTGCAGTTTAGAATGCTTGGCATGTTGCAATATGTGCCCCAATCTCACATGGTTCAAATCACTAGCAGCTAGACCACCTTTCCGGTAAGCTTTCTGAAGAGCTCTTTCTAGGCGAGTAACATATGCAGACAAACTGTCCCCCTTCCATTGCTTGGTACCTTGGAATTTCCACATCAAAGTCTCCCCTGACTCAATGCTCCCAAAATTGTCTTCAGGTACAGATAGGTACTTCTGAGCAGATGCATCAGGGTTCGTGGACCTCAAAAATTTATGGCTTCAAGGGCGGGGCCCTAAAACTTTCTATGATTCTTTTCCGCTTCTCAGCCTCCACACACTGCCACTCGGGTACCAAGGGGGCAACATAGTTGATCCAGGTCTCCCAGTCATCCTCCCTCTGGGGGGTAGGGAGGGTGCCTGAGAACATTCTCAGCCTTCGGTAGGAGTCGTGACTAATGGCAGGTACAGATATAGGGGCCAGCATTGGCATGGGCACAGAAGGCAGGGCAGTAACAGGTGCTAGTGTAGGAGGGGGTGTTGGGGAAAGAACACCCCCAGGTGGCAGGAATAGTTTCTTACAGTCCTCTACGGTTTTCCCTTCCTCCAGCAACAACTTAGCAAATTTCTCCTCAAAAGTCTCAGATAATGGTGGGAGCTCATCCTCCCCAGGGTCTTTACTGTCTTTTGTTATCGCTCTCCAGGCAGCTGGAACCCCTTCTGAGGCAATAGTCTGTGGCACTTTAGAGCTGTCCACAAGGTCACTACACTCTACTAAGGCTGTGAAAGTTTGGATGATCAAATCAACCTTTCGACCCACCACCACAGGGTTTTTTAAACTTTCAACTTTTGAGAGTACTCCCTCTACAGTGTTCTTACTGGTACCCAGGGAAATATCCAGTATGAGCAGAGCATTTTGGGGGTCGATTTCCTGCCTTGTACACCACCCCACCAACTGGTATACAGCCATTTCTACTGGAGTAGCCATTAATCTTTAGCAATAATTCATAATTTTTGGCCACTAGAAGGCACAAAATCTCAGCGGTGAGCCTCCAAGATGTAACCCCTAGGTGGCGCTATCCCAAGGGCTACTACCCCTGCTGGCTTGACTAGTAGCAGGTTAAGGGGCCTGAGTTCTGAAATGGGTGCCTCCACCCAGAGGTCAGGGTTTGTAGTGGTCAAGCTAACCTGGGCATAGCCCTCCGTGACACTGTAACCCCCCCTCTTTCCTTACTAGTGGCCGGAACAATACACAATAATCGCTTTCACAATACTCCTGATACACCACACAAGTACCCACACTGTTTGCACTTACCACCAGGGCTTTCCTCTGGCTCGGCCCTGGGGACTCCCTGTAAAACAAGGTTATACACAGCAAATAGCAGCAGTACAGTACTCTTGCACAAACTGGAACCACAGTCAGGGTAAATGCAAAAAAGAGTTAGATCTGATTTATTTAAGGGACTTGAACAAGGGAGGGCTGTAATCAGGTTAATTTGCTTAAAGGCTGTATTAGTCAAATGGTTATGCATGCACTTCAGGGTCCTTAAACAGTCACACACCCTGGGTACCCAGATGGAGAACGGTGGGCTAACCAAGAACGTTGCAGCTGGTTGGGGCCCTGTGATGGAAGAAAAACAACATGCACAACACACACTATTTGTAATCCAGAGCTGGAGGGCTCAGTTTGTGAAAAGAAAACAACAAGACAATCAGATGACACACTTTTAGATTAGGCTGTTGTTGCAGGGAGCTACCCTGATGATTACTCACGATACCCAAGACTGGACACAGGCTGGATGAAAATTGAGACAGCAGGTGGTTAATCTGGAGTGCCTGGAGAAGCAGGGCCCACATGAATCACTGAGGCGTCATTCCTGTTCAAGCGTGGAGCAGGGGGCTGATCCCCAGGCAGGTCTCTCATCAGTGGTTTTCTCTGTGCAGTTTGGTAGTCTGGCAGGGCCGGCGTGGCATGACCCAGGCCGAATGGAGATGAACGCGGATTCAGTCCGATTAGGCTGGATAAAGCTTCCAGCAAGCATAACACAGTTCACACAGTGGGGAACCAAATCACGACCCACTTTCAATACACAGCACATTTACATGTAAGGAAATTCTATTGTACCAGGCAAACCACTCTACGGTCATGATCACAAAGTCTCTACACAAACCGGGGATTCAAAAGCAGCTAGAAATCCTGACAGGCATATCGCATTCAGCAAAATCTTTGGTCTTCTTCAGGTATGAGCCTGGTAAAAAAATCAGTGACTTACTTTGTTCTCACAAACTTGGATTTAGCCCGAAATAATTCTCTTCTCTCCCTCTCAGGGGCAGCAGGCAGACATGCAGGCCACAACTCTGGCCTTTCCACAATTCTCCCATGCGAAACTACTCAGACAGCTGCTTGACTGTCTCAAGCTATTGCTTCTTCAGCTCCCAACTTAGATCTGACTCAACTGCCAGCAAGCCTGGGAATTTCCCCGGAATCCAAAAGGTTCAGTTGGCTGATCTGTCTGTCAGTCACAACAAAGGCTCCCCCTTCAGGTGCAAAAAGGCACCAAAAGCCCAAAACTACAATTCCTACAGATTTTGACTCCAGACAGCTCCTGTAGTCTGGCTCCATTTTAGGTCCCACCAGTACTGATTGGTCCAATTCGGCAGTCCAGGACCGAGATGGTGGAGATAAACAAAACAGTCCTTGCTGCAAAGAAGGCAGGTTAGACAAACTATATTATCATTATCACTCTAAATGATTTTCAGCAAATAGTTACATCTTTCAACAGAGCTCCCTCTCAGATTACTTATGATTGCAATCCAGGCAGCTCTTAGACAGTACACAGAGACTATACAGGCACTCTCTGGCAATCACATTTAAACTGCTGACATGCAGGACACCAGCCTGGCAGTGAGCATTTAGGCAAGCTCAAGGAAGACTTTTCGGGAACCCCCATTTGTAGGGGATTTTACATGTACAAAGGCTCAGAGTAAGAAATCAAGATCCAAAAAACCAAGCTGGTTCAACAGTGAGGTGGCAGCGAAGGTGAGGAAAAGAGAACCGCCTTTCGTAAAAAAAGTTAGGGAGGAGTACTCGGGGATGTCTAGAGAGGGTTCCATGTCATACTAGCGATCTCAAAACAGCACTTGCTATTATGGCGGGTGTATATTGCCGGAAAGCATTTCGGCGATATACAGTCTCAGCGACCCCATGAGTGTTTTGCCCGGTGGGCTGTGCCCCCCCACACACACACCCTGCTTCTATTAAATTGTCAACTCCAGGATAGTGCATGTCAAGGAGGGGACAAAACTTGTCGAAGGCAGCCGCAAGTAGCGGTAAAATACTTACCCACGGTCCATCCCAAACCCAGTGCCTACTGCACCGTAGCCACTCACCCTCCCCACCACACCACAGGGCTGGCTCGGCTGCAGCAGGCTCTCCTTCCCATCTAAACCCTCCTTTCTATTCCTCCCCTCCACCTCCATATCCCTCCCGTTCCGGTCACTTTCCTTGCTATTCCATCACTACCTTTGCAGGGTAGTTGATGATGATAGTGCTATAAATGAGTCTCTGTTTTTACAATCACTCATTTATTATCACTGTCATCTCTGGATACTCTAGAGAGACAGGTAGAGTGGTCCAGGCAGTTAAAACCATGAGAGATGGGATGGTTAGGATTAAAAGGGAGGGGGATGGGCAGAAAGTAATGAGGAACAGGTGGAGACACTGAATGAGTACTTCAGCTTGGTAGTCACTAGGGAGAAGGATGGACCTATGCCACAGGGAAAAATAGGGGGTTGGAAGGGGGGGGGACTGATAAAACAGTCCAGGAGGATACAATTTTAAAGGGCCTTAGGGCCCTTAGGGTGAACAAGGTCCTGTACACCTCTGGCCCTTCCCCATCTGTTGTGGCATCCAGACTCCAGCAGGACTTCGACAACGTTCAGCTCTTGTACTGCTCCAATCAGTTGTTCTTAAATGCCAAGAAGACTCTCAGTGACCTTCGTCACAAAGCAAAGACTCTCAAGGCTCAACACCCCTCATTTCTTTGACACCCTGGACGGGATGACTGTGGAGGACATTATCTCCTTTAGGTACCTCAGGCTGTGGCTCAACCAGCACCTGTACTTTTCTGTAAACATGAATGCCATCCTCAAGAAACTACACCCCAAGCTTGGAGCTCTGTACAGAAACCGAGGGTGCTTTCCCCTGCTGGCTTGCCGTGCGATTGTTCAAAAAATTATCCTTCCCGCTTTTGACTATGGAGATATAGTCTACAGTGCCGCTCCCAAGTCATCCATAGCCAGACTGGATACCCTCTTCCAATCATTCTGTTTCTTCCCTATCCTGTCTCCCCCCCCCCCCAGACTCATCATTGTGATCTATACAGATCCCTCTCCTTCCCATCTGTTGAAGAATAGCACCTAGCCCACTGTAATGACTTTATAGCCACATTTTGGTTTGGGTCTCTTCCCTCCTATCTCTCCTTTATCCTTACCATACCCGTTTCATCCTAATACTCTCTTCACAACACTGAACCCCAAACTCTTGCCCTCCCAGGTCCACCTTTGCAGGTCAGTCTGCCTTCTCGTATAGATGCTCTAAACTATGGAGCACCCTTCCCCCCCTTCCTTCACAATGCCACCTTCCCTGGAGCCTTCTTCTTCCTACTCCAAAATTACATTTTCCCAGTCTGCAACTGCTCGCATGTCCTGCACCATGCCCATCCCCCATGGGAGTTTTGCACTTGAACAGCCTTCTAACACTTCTGTCTTTCTCCCTTCTAGATTTGTGCCGTAATTCAATTGACCTTCATGCCTTATCTGATTATCCTGTGTCTGCACATTGTCTGGATCCTTGCATTATTGTAAACTTGAATATTTTATTGTAATTTTACATTGTACTATTGTAGTGTATTAGTGTCTGCTCCCCACCTCTTTCCCCCAGCACGCATCTGTAAAGGAGCATTTCTGCTCAGTATGCGTTTCCTGGTGAAACTTTTAAATAAGTAAAAGGCTTCTGGACCAGATGGCATACACCTGAGAGTTCTGAGGGAATTGGTGGAGGTCCTGATTGGCCCCCTGGTGGACCTCTTTAACACCTCACTTGAGACGGGGTGCATGCCTGAGGACTGGAGAATGACCCATGTGGTGCTTCTCCACAAGAGTGGACCCAGGGATGAACCTGATAACTATAGACCAGTCAGCCTTACCTCCATTGCAGGCAAGCTCATGGAGACCATACTAAAGGAGAAACTGGTGAACTTTCTGGAAGTAAATGGTCTACAGGATGAAAGGCAGCAGATCCTTCCAGACTTCTTCAACTGGGTCGCAGGATTGTTGGACAGGGTCCAGGTGGTAGATGTCCTGTATCTGGACTTCAGTAAGGCCTTCGACTCTGTCCCACTTGGGAGGCTGCTTAGTAAACTGAGGAACATGGGAGTCAGGGAAGAACTGGTGGGGTGGTTCAAGAGCTGGCTACAGGACAAAAACCAGAGGGTGATAGTAGTGGGGAAGGGGACTATCGAAGTCTAGGCCTGTGACCAGTGGGGTCCCACGTGGCTCAGTACTCAGACCAGTGTTGTTTAACATCTTTATTGATGAAATAGCGAATGGGGTCAAAAGTAAAATCTGCCTGTTTGCAGATGACACTAAACTCTGTGGGAGAGTGGACATAGAGGAGGGGAGACAGCTCAGGGAGAACCTGGCTAGGCTCGAGAAATGATCAGGTATCTGGAATTTGGGGTTCAGTGCCAAGAAGTGCAAAGTCATGCACCTGGGAGCTAAGAACCCAGGGGCCAGTTACTGGTTGGTAGGTGTACAGGTTACCAGGTCTGAGGAGGAAAAAGATCTAAGGGTAATCATCAAGAGGAACCTGAGGCACTCTGCGCAGTGCTGTAAAGCGGCAGCCAAAGCAAACAAAATGCTGGGATGCACCGACGGAGGAATCACCTCCAGGAAAGGGGATGTAATTTTTCCATTGTATAGGTCTCTGATGAGACCACACTTGGAGTACTGTGTGCAGTTCTGGCGCCCTGATCTGAAAAAAAGACATCAGATTATTGGAGGGGGTACAATGTGCGGCGACCAAGATGATCCGGGGTCTGGGTGACAAACCCTATGAGGAGAGGCTGTGGAGCTCAATATGTATTCACTGGAGGATAGAAGAGAGAGGGGGGACATGACTGAAACCTTCAAGTGCCTTAAGGCTATGAACAAGGTTAGAACAAAGGACACTTTCAATTTAAGGGGAAATGGGTCCACTAAGGGGCAAAAGCTTGAAATTAGTGGGGGGAAGATTTAAAAAGGAAATGAGAAGGCACTTTTTCACAGAAAGAGTGGTGTCCAAGTGGAATGATCTTCCGGAGAAGGTGGTTTCATAGAAAACAGTGAGAAGCTTTAAAAGGGGCTGGGACAGAGTGAAAGGGAGAGTCATAACAGGAGCGACGATAGGAAGGGTGGGGGGAAGAGTGTGAGGGATGAGAACTCCATTGGGGAAAAGGGGGGAGGCAGCACCAGTAAAATCTACTGAGAGCTGCACACTCAAGCAGATTTGATAGACCTAGATGGTTTGTTTCTGGTGGCATTTTCGTGTGTTCGTATGATATTTAACTTCAGTCTTCACAGTGGAAGGGGAGGGGGGGAAGGACCACATAAAAACAGCAGGAACACTGGGGAGAGGGAGATAGACACAAGTCCATTCACAGAGGAAAGGGTCCTGAAAGGACTTGTGAATCTGAAAATGGATGAAGCTGTGGGACCATAGAGGTACACCCAAGGGTGCTGAGGGAGCTTAAGGAAGCACTGGCTGCACCTCTGAGAGCCCTGTTCAACACCTCACTGGAAGCAGGAGTGGTTCTAGAGGACTGGAGGACAGCAGATGTAGTCTCGCTTCATAACCATGGCAGTAGGGAGGAGACTGGCAACTACAGGCCAGTCAGTCTGATGTCAGCGGTGGGGAGGCTAATGGAAACACCTTTAAAGAAAAGGCAAGTGGAGTATCTTGAATCCAGCGACTGCAGTTCTATGGAAGCATGGATTCATGGTGGAGAGGTCATATCAGGTGAACTGATCAATTTCTTCCACCGAAGGTGACCAGGGAAATAGATCAGGGTGGGACAGTGGATGTGGCTTACTTAAACTTCAACACGGCCTTTGACACCATACCACATAGGAAGCTCATAAGGAAACTGGGCTGCTGGGGTTGGATCCCAAGGAGTGGTGTCTGGAATGCAGAACTGGGATCCAGGCCACTCGTTGTCCGGGGATCGAAAATTTCATGGCAGACAGTCTTTGCCAAACAGTGAATGTCATAAAGTCATGGGGGGAGGAAGAAAGAGCCAGAGATCAAGTTGGGTCTGCAGTGATACTGTAGGTAGGGAAAAATGGGCAGACTGGGTGGGCCAAGTGGTCCTCATCTGCAGATACATTCTATGTCTTCATGTAAGTGGCCCTTGCAGAGGATGTAGAAGAATCCCTGTTTGATTGGAGCAAGCCAGAAATGAACCTTTTTGTGTCCACCCACAGTGCAAAACCATCACTGTATTGCTTCAGCAACCTAGAACATATGTTTTTAATCAGGATACATTCAGGCTGCAGTGGACAGATCAGTTTATCTAAGTTTTCCAATCATTTCCTCTAATTCAAAGGGTTTTCCTCAAACTGGAGGCCTATTGTGGTCAGATAATCCTAATAACATCCTGTTGATCTCGGCAGATATGGTACACTTTGCCTCATCAGATAGCAGTTCAACAGCCATGGGACCTCTGCTCAGAACAGACCTGCTGATGCAACTCCAGGGTCAGCTGCACAGTACTGTACATCTGAGCCTATGGTCTCTACACCTCCAGGCATGTCTTCTGAGGACGTAGATGTTAACAGGTTCGGGTTATCTGAGTTTCCCAAGCTGGAAGCTAGAATATCTTCCATTAGAAAGTTTTTTATGTCAGATGTTCCAAAGCATCCCTAAATCATTTACCTTTCCTTCTGAGGAATTTATGGAATACATTTTGGACTTCTCTGAAACTGATCTGCAGTACTTATTGCTATCTGTGGGTCATTTCAGCTCATCATGAGTTAGTAAATGGACTTTCATTGGCACAACAGCCTTTCTTTAAGAGATTCCTTAGAAGATTCTTCATCTGAGAACCCAGTAAAAAACCAGTAGCTAACTAGAACCTCAACTTGGTGCTCGAAGTTAACCTTCAAAGCTTTCGAGCCAGCTGCCACCTGTGAGTTAACATTTTTCATACGGAAAGGTTTTTCTGGTGGCCATTATATCAACTCACAGAGTACCTAAACTGCAAGTCTTAGTAATGGATCTTCCATACACAATGTTCTACAAGGGTAAAATTGTCCCAGAATTTCAGCCAAAGGTGGTGACAGAGCTTCCCATTAACCAATCCTTGGTGCTGCCAACATTCTTCTCCAAACCTGAGAATCCAGTGAAGTGTTGCTCCATTCTCTCGATATCACAGGAATCCTCAACTTCTACCCTGATGGAGCCAAAGAGCACATATAGTCAACATTTGTCTCCTTCAAATTAAGGAGTTCAAATTTCCAAGTAGTGTCTAACTGGGTAGTCAGTTGCATTCAAAATTGTTGCTTCCCTACTGGGAAGCAGCTGGAAGGTTTGTTCATTCATTCCACCTCAGTGACTTCACTCACAGTAGCCCCTACTGCAGAGATCTTTTTAGGTCTCAACTTGGAGTATTTTCCACACTTTCACAAAACACTGCACCCTAGCTGTGCAGCCTAGAAAGCATTCTGGTTCTCGGTTGGCTGTTCTGTAGGGCTTGCATTTTTCATGAGTCTTATTGTCTCAGTCTCAGCCGCCCTTGTTTGGAAGACTTTTACTGCTGGTCACGTGACCAGAGAGTGTGACATAGAAACACAAAAACATAGACTTTGACGGCAGATAAGGATCGCTTGGCCCACCTAGTCTGCCCATTTCCCTACCTATTGAATAAGCTGCAGATCCTAGTTAACCAACAGCCTGCTTCCTCTTACCCCCCCCACAAGAATTGCCTTATGTCTGCCCCATGCATTCTTGAATTCCCCGCTATTTTGACCCCTACCTCCTCAGAAAAGCTGTTCCATGGTCCACCACCCTCTCTGTGAAAAATACTTCCTCACATTGCCCCTGAGCCATCCCCCCTCTATCTTCAGATTGTGTCCCCTTGTTCTTGCACATCTCTTTTTCTGAAAGATGCTACCCTCTTGGACTTTGTTGATTCCCTTGAGGTACTTAAAAGTTTCTATCATGCCCCCCCCTCCCTCCTTTCCTCAAGGGTATACATATTAAGCTCCTTTAGTCTCTCCTCGTATGGCTTCTGTTGCAGACCCTGCACCATTGTATTTGCCCTCCGCTAGACTGCCTCCATCCTGTCTATGTCCTTGTGGAGAATGGGTCTCCAGAATTGGATGCAGTACTCCAGATGGGGTCTCACCAACTGTCTGTACAGAGGGATAACAACTTCCTGTTTTCTACTGGTGATGCCTCTCCCTATACATCCCAGCATCCTCCCAGCCATCCCTTCTGCCTTCTCACATTGCTTGCTAACCTTTAGGTCATCTGATATGATTACTCCCAGTGCACCCCTTTTAGTCGACACCTGACAGCGAGGGAAACAGAAAAAGGCCATTCGAGGCATTGGTAATGGTCGCTTTTCCGTGTTTCACCTTCCCCAGTGTTCCACCCCTCCCTGGACCAACTCTGACCTGGAGTTGGAATCCTAAAGACCGGGGTGCGTAAGGCACAGCCCCACAGAAAACACTGTTGAGAACAGGAGTGCACAATACCTAAGGGCTGGTATTGTGTCGCTAGTGGGAGGTCGGCATTGTCGCTGTCGGTCAAACTTGGTGCTTCCGATTACCCCAGATCCCTTTCCATTTTTGTTGTTGTTACTAGCCCCCCACTGTGCACTCTTCCCTGGGTTTTGTTTCCCAGGTGCATTACTTGCACTTCTTTGCATTGAATCCAAGCTGCCATACTTCTGATCATTCCTCCAACCTTGTCAAGTCCCTTCTCATCCTTTCCACCGCCCCCTTGTGTATCAACCCTGTTGCAGATCTTTGTGTCGTCTACAAAGAGGCATACTTTTCCTTCCAGTGCCTCTGCAATGTCACTTATAAAGACATTAAAAAGGACTGGACCCTGTACTGAACCCTGCAGTACCCCACTAGTAACCCCCCTTTCTTCAGAGTGGACTCCGTTTACTATTACCTCTATTCCTGTTGTCCAGCCAATGTTTTACCTAGGCTATCACCCAGGGACCCATGCCCAGGCTGGCTAATTTGTTTATTAATCTTTTGTGTGGGACTGTGTCAGATGTCTTGTTAAAGTCTAGGTAGGCCTTGTCCACAGCCCCTCCCTGGTCTACTACTTTGGTCACCCAGTCAAAGAAATTGATTAGATTCGTCTGACATGACCTTCCTGCTGTGAATCCATGCTGCCTTGGGTCCTGTGCCTCACTGGCCTCTAGGTGCTCAACAGTTCTTTCCTTCAGAAGTGATTCCATCATTTTCCCTATCACTGAGGTCAAACTGACAGGTCTGTAGTTTCCTGCCTCTGTCTTGCTCCCACTTTTGTGAAAGGGAATCACATCCACCCTCCTCCAGTCCTCAGGTACCACACCACCCTCCCACGATTTGTTAAAAAGGGTAGTCAGTGGTGTCACTAGTTCTCCCCTTAGTTCTTTTAGAATTCTGGGGTGACTCCCATCAGGCCCTGTTGCTTTGTCCACCTTCAGTTTTAGGAGTTCTTTCAGAACCCTTTCTTCTGTGAAAGGACTGGGATCGATCCCCCTATCCAGAGTTCTTTTATGGATTGGATTAGGCACCTCCCCCTTCTCTTCTTTTGTGACTACTGAGCAGAAGTATTCACTCAGTATCCCTGCTTTTTCACTGTCCCTCTCTGCCCACTCACAGTCCCCTTTAATCAGCCTCACTATTCCTCCCTTTGTCTTTCTTCGCTCACTAATGTACCTATAAAAGGTTTTATCCCCTTCTTAACCGAGTTGGCTATCTTTTCCTTGGTTTGGGCCTTTGCTATTCTGACTGCCTTCTCCGCTTCCTTCTGCTTTAACTGGAATAGTTCTCTGTCCTGCTCCTTCTGTGTTTCCATATACTTCCTAAATGATATCTTTTTCTCCCTAACCTTCCCCGCCACCTCTTTTGAGAACCATAGTGTTTTTTTCTTTCATTTTGATTTGTTTATTTGCTTCAGACAAAGGCTTGTTGCCTCTGTGATGGCAGTTTCGATTTTTCCCCATTGTTCCTCCACCCCTCCATCCTGTGCATTTGCTAGTGCATTCCTTAGGCAGTCTCCCATTTTGCCAAAGTCAGCCCTCCTAAAGTCCAGTACCCTCGCTTTTGTATGGCTTGACTCTATGGCTGTGTTTATTGTTAGTCACACTGTTTGGTGGTCACTTGTTCCCAGATGGCTACCTACTTCTAAATCCAAGATCCTCTCTTCGTCCCCATTTGAGAGTACCAGATCTAAGATTGCTCCCTCGCGAGCGGGTTCCAACACTTGCTGTCTGAAGCATGCCCCTGTAGGGCATCAAGAATGACCGTGCTCTTGAATGTAGCTGTAGCAAATGTGCTCCAGTTAACATCTGGCATATTCAGATCCCCCATCAGCAATATCGCCCCTTTTTCTGCCATTCTAACGATGCCTTCTGTCACTTCCTTCTCTATTTCCTCCCCTTAAAATGGGGGTCTGGATACAACCCCTGTGCGGATTGTGGTGCCATTTCCTGTCTCCAAGATGACCCACAGTGCCTCCTCTCCTCCCTGTTTACCCTTTAGTTCCATTGCTTTGATCCCTTCCCTTATGTAGAGAGCTACTCTTCCCCCTCTTTTACCCTCCCTGTCCCTCCTGTAGATTGTGTACTAACATACTAAAATGCCAGCAGAATAGGCTACTGTTCTTAGCGTCTCATTTGGTCAGCCCCACCCTGGGAGCTGACCTTGCTGCCCTCTCTGGCTTCTCCCTTCCCAGTCCTGGATATTCTCGCTGCACTGGTTTTGCTTCCAGACCCTTCCTCTACTTGTCCCACCCCTCTTGAACTCCTCCACCATTTCTGCTCCACCAGCCCCTGGGCAGCGCATTCCATGGCTCCACCACCCTCTCCAGTGAAGTAGCACCTCCTCCTTTCTCCTGAATCTCCCCCTCCCAGCTTCCACCCATGCCCTCTAGTTGCCCCCTTCCTTGGAGCACCCTGACTGCTCCTCCCTATTTATCCCTTCATGTACCTGAAGACCTTTATCATGTCCCCCAGTCCCTTCTGTCTTCCAATGTGTACATATTTAGCTCTTGAGCCTCTCCCCATAGGTCCTATCCCCAAGCCCCAAATCATTTTGGTTCCCTCCTCTGGACCCTCTCCAGGAGTTCAATGTTCCTCTTTAAATGTGGCCTCCAAAACTGCATGCAATACTCGAGGTGCGGCCTCACCAAGCAGTTATACAGTGGGAGTATTACTTCCCTCCTTCTGGAGGTGAGCCCCCTAGCGATGCATCCAAGCATCCTGTTGGCCTTTGCCGCTGCCCTCCTAGAAGTCTCCTACCCTGTGTACCCTGGTATGTTGACATCCCAGTCATGGTTCTCTGTGAACCATGTTTCTGTGACTGCCACAATATCCAGGAGTCCCTCTTCCATCAAGACCACTAGTTTAGGAAGCTTACTACCCAGACTATGGTCATTGATATTCATTGCCTTCCGTTTTTTGATGGCCTTACCACTTTTAGCCCCATCCCTGTCCTTACTGCCTTTGCCTTTTTCTCCATTTACCCCTGTTCTGCTCCCTATCAACCTCTCTGTCTTCATGTTTACTTCACTAACTACCCTGCTTTGTTGGGGGAGGCTGTGAATTCCCTTCTCCTTTTCAGTGCCTCCCCCCTTGGCTAGTTTAAAAGCTTGCCAATGAAGCATTTATACCTATCACCTAGGATCCTGGGTCCCCTAACAGACAGATGCAGCAATGAAACCAAAACCCTGTGCTCCGCACCAGTTTTCAACCATTCATTGAATCTCATGGTGCAGAGTACCCTATCCTCACCCATGCCATAGACAGGCAGCACCTCTGAAAAGGTTACCATGTGTGCTACTTGCCTAAGGCCCCTCTCTAGCTCCACAAACTCCTCCTGCACTGCTCTGATCCCATTCCCAGCTAGGTCATTTGTCCTTAGGTGTACAGTTATGTCCAGCTCCCTCTCCCATGCAGCTGCTTTCACAATCCTGAGGATTCACTTCCTGTCCCTCCAAGCCATGGTGCCGGGCAGGCATCTTACCTCCCTCTCCCCTCCCTCCCCCAGTTCTACTCCCCTAACAATTGAGTCCAACATCAGGAGCAGTTTCCTTCCTCTGTGAGGTCCTGTGCCACCCTCCTGTGAGTCTCCTTTGTGGAGGTTCCTGACATCGTTCTTAATCTCCACTGCAGGTGACTCCATAGAGGAACCACGCTCTGCCAGAACAGCGTATAAATTGTGGAGAGGTACAGCTGGAGGGATGTACCTCTGTTTCACCACCCTCACCCTCTCTGAGCCCACAGTGATCCAACCGCTCCTCTTTCTTGGCAACCTTTGAGGCAGCGGCAGCAGCCCTGGTGGTCCCTGGGTCAGGGAGGAGGTTTCCCTACTCCTTGCCAGGTCGGACTGGAGATGGGCCACCTTCTCCCTTATAGCAGAGAGGTGCCTGCAAATAGGGCAACATTGCAGCCTCCAGAATGTCTCCCGGAAGACTGCCACCCACAGCCAGTGCATTGCACCACTCCCCATATGTCTCTCTCCCTTCCTGTTTAAGATTTTTCTTTTCTCTTTTTTGTTAGTGTGTGCAAGTGTATGCATGCACTTACCCAATACGCAGTGTGCTGGGCTTTTAAGGATATGACAGGTGTATGTCCTTTGCCCTTTTGGAGAAGTGATGTCAGAACCACTGGTATAAAGGAAATGACGCCCTTGGGGTGGGTGGGATCAAGCCCGTGCCCTCCAGAAACAGTCAGATACAGCTCTGACCCACCAACTCAGTGAGTGCTGTCCTTCCTTTCAGCAAGACAACCTGCACAACAATTTAACAGAAAATATACCTTGCAAAAAAACAATTTCAGTTGAGTAAAATAAAGCAGTTGAGCCCAATACTTATCCTCCTCTGGCCCAGTTGTATACAACCTGGTGGTCTGTGCTCTGAAGGCAATCAGAGCAAACCAGTTTCAATGACCTGAGGCACTGTCTGGGTCAAATACACAGCTTCATTAATCTGCCCTAAACTGCAGGACTTACGATGAAAAATCCTCAGCCACAAGTGAATACTTCACTGTACCTAAAATAGCTTGATGCAAAATGTCACTAAAATACTAGTAAACAATAAGCCAGCTGTCCACAAGGGAGAAAAAAGAAAATATGCAGTTCAATCTCTCTGAATTTAAACTCCCAATCTACACGTACATAAACAATATTGCAAGCCTCTTGATTTAAAAAAAAAAAAAGCAGTAAGTATTAAATTTAAAGTAAGGTACACCTCCTTCAGACTATGGAGAAGATGGACTCTAGGATTTAGGAATGTTACTTACTGTAAACTCATGATTTTCTTAAGTGTCTTCTTTGGAGAGCCACACTGCCCCACGTAACATACCCCGTATTCAGTTCTATCACTGTGTGTATCTGTTTTTCTTCCCCAGATTGGTATGGGCTGTGAAGTTAAAGTTGTGTTTCATCCCTTCTTATAGGGATTGGTGTGACCATCTTAAGCCTTTTGGTGTTTTTTTTCCCAAATTTGTTTATTCATTTAAAATGTTTTAAATTAGTAGCTTTTTGCTCTCCTTGCTAATAAAAAGTACTGAGGTAGTTGGGTCTGGAGCAGTTATATACCCTGTGGTGTGTACATGATGCCATGCATCAGTGCTAGGTGCTGGCACAATGAGCCACAAAAGTTCTAGCTCTTATGGGGTCGAAGCATCTCTGGCTCTAAGACCAAAGAGTGTGGCTTTATAGAGGAGCTACTCCGAAGATCAAGAGTTAAGGTAAGTAACTTTCCTCTTCATCTTGGATGTCTTTGACAAATATTACAATCTTGCTGCTGGTGTCCACTGCCAGGTCATTTAAAAATATGTTAAACAATGTAGGTCCCAGGACTGATACTTCTGGGACCTTGCTGGTTACGTGTGTCCATGTTGGCTGGTTACATTTATGCTGGTATGACAGTTCATGTGCTATAAATACTGGCCGGTATTTTTAATACTTAAAATAACTGTGTTGTAATTTTTTATTACAACCAGTTGTGTAACCATGAGCTGTCATTCAAGCTCACGCTGGTGAAACCACGTGCAAGTAGTACAACTGCTGCTCCTTTTGGAAAAATTAGTTTCCCTCACAAAAAAAATGCTTTCCTTGGAGAAAATAGCACCAAACAGTATAAACTCAAACAACTGTACCTGTATCTCATATTTTCATATTTCTGCCCAGTAAATGACAGGTGACTGTAGGCACACAAAACAAAGGATACACGTTTCAGCATTGTCGAGGTTAGTGAGTGAAATTTGTCACAGAACAAGAACACAAAGACAAACAGAAAAACAGGTGGTTGAAAACTGTTTCAGATTTCTCTTGCCGAAACTGAGACTCAGACGATTTTGCAAGGCGAACGACTACAAGCCTAGTACAATTTCAGGAATAGCAGCCAGCACTGATCGACACATTACTCAAATGAAATTTCTACTCATGGTTATTAAAGGGTTTCATAGTGATTTTCCAGAACAATAAATAGCCAAGCAAAGACAATTGAAGAAACTGGGTATAGTATATGGTTAGGGCTTATTATGAATAGAAAGCCGTGGCTATCAAAATCTTGTTGTAGAACAGTTCAAAGGTCAAAAAAGCTGTTGTACTATCAGTCTGATGTCACATCGATAGTACAACAACTTTTTCTGACATTTGAACCGCCCCGTTCGTTGTTACCGTTCTGGAGTTGGTTTCTTAGGTGCGCCACTTAAGGTTAATACAACCACCTGTTACTCTTTAGCCTTAGAACAGTAGCAAAACACTGATTTGGAATATTTTTTTCTTTTCTTATTAGTAGCGCGAGCCTGTGTCTACGGATTGGGCTGGCAGCAGTTTTTAGTCATGAGTCGGGAGCACGTAACGAAAGTCACACCACACACGCTCTAAAAAAACACTTCATTTAATGTAAGAAATATATATATTTTTTTAAATCTTCTCCACATATTGCAGTTCAGGGACATGAGAGCGAAGAGAGGTGAATGAGGGAGCAGGCGGTTGGGGGAAACAAGCGAGTAGGTGGTTAAATGAGCGAGCAGGTGGGGAGAGATAAGCTGGCAGCCCGTTTTCTCTAGCGAGCAGGCAGGTACGTGATCAAGCTGGTGGGGAAGGACAAGCTGGAAGCCCATTGTGTCCTGTAGTTTTTTAACCATATACTATATAAAATAGTATAATGGGCATCCATACACAACCAACGGCTGTATTTCCATCTCGGGCTTGAGATGACGCTTGGGGAGACCTCGAGCTTTGCTCTACAAAGAGGTCCCTGTGATTTCATCTCAAGCCCTCGATGGAAACATAGCCTTGTTGTGTATGGTTGTCCATATACTATTCTATATATAGGTAACTGGCCACAACAGTCACATCCCCTGTCTAAAGAGGACATTAGCCTGATGTTTAGCTATGGCACACTTTCCATGAAAGCCCTCACAAGACTTAAATTTATTTATTTATTTTTATTTTTTTATCATTGGGATTCAGTTTGGTCTGCAACCTGGCTGGGGGAAACATCACAGAAGGCACAGGTTCAACTGATAACAGATATTTCGAATGCAATGAGAGACAAACTAAGACCCACTCTAGGGAAAATCCTCATGATGTTCACCCTGTAAAACCTAGAATATATCAAAATAAACAGCCAGAAAAAAGCATCCTTAGCTGCCTATGACCTGTAAAGGGCAAACCGACCATCTCCAGTGATGCAGTTACATGCCCTTTTACCTGGCTCTTAACCTAACATATAGGCCAGGACTGTCCCTTTGGTTTTGCAGCATAAACATTTGTTTAAACAAATTATAATCAGTGATGACAACCATTAAAATTCAGTCTGGTGTCTTCCAGGTGTCATCATGCCCAGTATGGCTGCCTAGGAAACAAGCTCCCAACCCAGCAAAATCCCATTAAAACAAAACAGGTGCTTTAAAAATACAATTTCCAGCATTGAGGAGGGATCCTTTTGCTATGGCGAAGCCTTACAGATGAAAACAACAGACTTGGAACTTTCTCAGGCCTCTGGTGTGCTCCAGGCCTATGAGGCTGCGGCATTGCCAAAAGCAAAATGGACGCCAAAGAAGATAAAGCAGGAAACGATTTATTGGGAAATACAAGCCTTTTAAGCAGATGTGAAAGAGACACTGAAAGAAATCAAAGAATTTAAAAAGGAGGTGGTGACCCATGAATAGTGTAGAGCCACAGTGGAGCAGCAGGTCTCAACGATGGGTATTAGAGTTTCCACCATTGACCAGGCCATCAGAGAAATCCAGGATGTTCAGGGATAAATGGCAGCCTGGCAGGAGAACTCTGAAAACTGGGCTTGTTGAAGGAGCATTAGAATATATGGCCTGCCACAGAACACAGAAGGTGACAATTTACAGTACAAGAATTCCTGGACAGCTTCTTGAGAACAGCGCTTGCTCTCCTATTCGCTTCCTGCTTGACACAGAGAGAACTCATCAAGCCCTCGGCCCTAAGCTGGCTTCCCCCGATGCCTAGCCCCATTCAGTAATTATCAGATTCCTTAACTGTGCCAGCAAGGAATAAGTGTTACAAAAAGCATGGTAAAAGAAAAAAAAACTTCTATGTGCAAACAAGGGTATAGTAAGATAATGATTATGCGGCCTCCATCGTGATGATGTGCAGAAAGTACGTACCTCTGCTTCAGATCCTCAGAAATATCTGGTTAAAATTTTGAACCCCATACCTGGTCAAACTATTGATCCAGTTTGCAGACTGGCAGAAAACCTACTTTTCAGCTTCTGAGGACCCTAGGAATAATTTTGGGCTTCATGTAACCCGATGTTCAAACAGGTTCCTTCAGGGTTCTTAGGTGAGGCTCGAGCAGCAGGTGCTGGATATCTGGGATGTTCTTCTGTTTTTGACCTTAGCTTCTCCTTACCCCTTTACACTCCACTCCCTCCTCTTGACACCAGACAGTCTCCTTGGGGACCCAGTTGTCGAGTCCATCCAATTTTTCCTCCAACCCTGGAACCACACTCACATTGTTCCGTGGTTTTCCTGAAGCAAGCAGACTGGGATAATTATCCAGGCCACCAGTGGAAGAATATATAGTTATTTTTGTTTTGGTGCAGTTATTACTGCACCTTAGTGTGGTGGTTCTCCCTTTAGGTCCTGACTTTGGTCCCATTTGGAGCATGGGAAATGTTGTGGTTTTTTTTGCTTCACTGGCATAATGAGTGGTTCTGTTTTGTCCTTACTACATACTGTGTGTTTTGTGGCATATTATTGTTGGTATTTTTAACAAAACTCAGACATGGACAACAGCACTGCAACTATCAGAGTGTAGTTTATTACACTGGATTTGTGGGTCACACTTGGAAAGGGTTTCCAGCAAGGCTCTGAGGCATGGATTCGGCAGGTAACCCACTGTTTTAAGTCCTACATGATGGGTGCCTGGGATGGTATCAAGGGCAGCTAATACGGGGGGGGGGGGATTACCAGGCCATGGCCCCCTCACTTTTTTTACAAGAGGGGGCCACACATGTATTTTGGCCCCTCCACTTTTTTGGGGGTGCCAGTTTTCTTTTTTAAATACATTTATGGACTGTCCATTCTAATTTAGTACATAGCTGCAGAACAGACAGGACAACAGCCCCCCACAAGATAGAATGAGTTCTGCTTTGCCCAGAAGTTTATTTTTAATTTTTTGTAAAGTAATGAATTTGGGGAACTGACTCTTTACTGCGGCACTCTTTACCAGAGGTCGCCGGAGCACACCGAGCCAGTTCCAGGGACTGACAGCATCAGCACTTGTTCATAGGCTAGCTCATGTGCAATGGCATGGAGATGCACTGCTGGGCTTCATGCTTGCCACCTCTTAGATTGCACTTGGAGCGATGACTGACCGAAGTTTAGTCTACCCGCCTCAGATTGTGTTACCCTCACAGCTGATGATTGGTCTTCAGTAGGAGTGCATCTTGGCCCTACCTGTGGCACCAAAAATTAATGTTTAAGACCAGGAATACAAAGGTAGGTCATAAAAGTAAAAAAAAAAAAAAAAAAAATCAGCGCCGGCGACCTGGCTTTGGAAATGGACCCAGGTCGTCGGAGGGACAGCCGGGGGGGGAGAAGGATGGAGCATCCCATGGACAGCGCTCCTTCTCTGGGGGAGTAGGGAGTACATTTGGTGTTCAACGGACCCCTGGCAGAGCCCGGGGGTACTGCAGCAACCGGTGTCTTGACATTCAGGGGGTGGGGCAGACACGGGATGTCATTGCATGTCCCCGCTCCCGTGATAAACGGGGGATAGAATCCCCATGCTCACGCCTATATGATGCCCACCTCACCGCTTCTGCATCAGCTCCCAGACTGGCTCCTTCCAAACTGACCAATGTCCGCGACACCTTGGCCAGTGCTGCTGCTCCACCCTGGGGGGCAAGCCAAGGGGGCAATGGGGAGAAGCTGTGACTCATGTAGGAGTGGGGGGGCGGACGAGGTCTGTGACCAGGCAGATAATCCCAACACTGGCACAGGACAAAAAGTACAATAAATAGCAAAAAAAAAACAAACAAAAAAAACATGAGGACTGTCTTTCTGCTGTACTGACCACCGTGATGCCGTATATCTGAGGTTAGATTTTGGCTGTGGCTTATGGTGCAACTTATCTGTTTTTGCCAATTATCGTGGCCCAAATTAAAGTAATAGATTAGGACAGTCTGCTCTTTCTGGGTTACTATACTGGCCACATATTTGCGGTTAGACTTTTTGGCTGTGGCTCTGGCTTACTTTTTTTTTCCACCAGTGTGGCTTAATGTAATGGGTGTCAGTCATCACAGGAGGAGTATCTGTGTATTTAGTCTGACACACCTGACTGAACAAGGCATTTTTTTTCATCCATAGATTATAAGATCAGCTCTATGCAGCAATCAATAGAACAATAATGGTGCTTAATGAAGAAAACTAAGGGACAATCCCTAACATGAAAAATAAAAAAAAAGCACATTAATAATTGTGCTCATCAACTGATAGTGAAACATTGCTCTTTTTTTGGTATCTAAGGGAGAGGGGGGTCCCCATATCTCCAAGAGGTGGAACGCCTGGGCACTGTGGGTTGCATTCTAGACAAAATGGATTTGGCTTGTTGCCCTGCACACTTACAAGTATAATCTCGTAACAGTGCATGTCATGATGCAGAAATCTGCATTTTGTGTGTTAGGTCTGAGAAACCTGATGGGTCCACTTTGTGTATTTGGGGGACGTGGAGTAGCATAGTCTATGTTTGTGTGTTGGCTTTGGAAGGGTTCTGTACATTGGGGGCACAGATGGTGAAGTGACCTTTCCCCTTGCTCCCAAATCTGGCTCCACTATAGCCGGTGAGGTGGTGGTTGTAGTACTACTAGTAGTGGTAATGGTATTAATAGTTTATTATTGAATTTTGTTGACTTGGTAGGCCCACTGAGACTAGAAGTCCCCTTTTCAGGGGTGACCAGGGGGAGGGGGATACAGATGGTAACCAACTGAAATTGAACCAGATTAACCTGTAGTAATATTAGCTAATAGTAGGAAAGTTTGTAGTAGAATTATTATTATAAGCAGCAGTAGCAGTAGTAGTGAAGCCCTTCCCAGCAGAGAAATGTAACACAGTCACAGACATGGGTTTGGGGTGGGGGTAGGGGGTGTAGAGTTGAATGACATGTATAATGAAGTTCATAAAATTTGGGGCTATGTGTGTGTGTGTGTGATGGTTGAGGGTTTAGGGACACTGCTTGAGATGTCTGGAAACCCTGAGGTGCCCCATTGTGCGTATTGGGGGTATTGAAGGGGCACAGAATTCATTTGTATTAAATGGGGGGCTTTGTGTATTTGGGGGGGAAGGGAATGATCCATATGGGTACAGTGTGTGCTAGTTTATGGAGCTTCTGTGCAGTGGATGAGGCACAGTGTGTGCATTTTAGATTGGGGTGTCCTGTGTGTTGGGGACAGTGGGTGAATAATACAGAGGGTCACAGGGTGTGATAGCTTGGGGGCTACTGTGCAGGCATTTAAGTTAAGTTTTGCACCCACTGGCCTTTTTCTCAGGATGTGGTGTGATTAACTGGTGACAGTGTTCTGGGATATCATTATGCTTGATTTGAGTGGGGATGCCATGAGTGGTGCCGGTTGACTGTAATGTCAGGACACTTAATGCGCATCACTGGTGCTGCTGCATCCAGACATCAGGGTACAATATCACTACTCAAGAACACCACCAATCATGCATCTGGACATTATGGTTGACCAGCATTACTCATGTCCTACTCAAAGTAATGAATTTAATCTGATGAATCAAAGAATAAATACTAGTCATGACATAAGTTATTTTAGCATCAAAAAGTCACAAAATTTCTGCAAAAATTTAAAACTTTTCTGGGGGCCGCCTGCCCTTTTAATAAACTTTGTGGGGGCCCCCTCCCCCCACATTAATGTCGTTTGAACCACCCCTGGATGGTGGGCCCAGAGGTGGCATTGGAGGCTAGAAGAGACAGCAGTGGGAGGTTGTGGAAGATGTATTGGTGGGGTGTGCATTGTATTATGCAATGGCTGCAGCACCAGTAGCCATACTATCCCAAAACATTAATGAATAATCTGATAAAATGTACAAGGTTGTTTCAGTCTGTTCGAAGCCACTCAGTGGATGTCATCTTCCTCCAGGAGATGCATCTGGCCACCCAGGAACATGCCAAGTTTACATGGGGTGACATATTCAGCCTATGCTGCCTTGTATCCTGATGGGAAACACAGGTGTGTGATGGTGTTAATTTTGTTCACCACTCTCTTCATGATCCAGCAGAGTATGCCAATCCCATAATTCATTACAATATCTTTTAGGGTCAGCTATATGCGGCGAGGTTACTCAGACATACATTTACTTCCCTCTAACTCTGCTAGAGGTGTTCAGCAGATTCCTTGGTAAGTTGTTAGATTTGCTAAAGGGCTAACCTATGCTTGGCAGAGATTTTAATTGAACCCATTAAACTGATCTAGAGACCTCTGATCTGAGTATGTATAGGGCCTCGGTGGCACAATCTGCGGACTAATCTGTCCCACTTGGGACTGGTTGATGTGTAGTGCAAATTATTTTCTATGGGGCGAGCTTATACTCACTACTCCCTCCAACAGGCAGTTATGTGAGACTCGGTTATTTTTCACCTCATGCGAGCATTTTTCCATGGTTCGGGATCTTACTTATGGTCCTCAGTATTTATCAGATCATAACTCCCTTACCATTACACTTGATTTGGGGAAGGAATGTAAATTAACCTTTTGGAGGCTGAATACTGCCCTGCTTCAAGATGAGGCATTCTGTATTATAGTTTCAGAGAGGGTCCCACAGATCATTGTAGAGAACACCTCTAAGAAGGTCCGTGTACCAATATTGTGGGACACCTTAAAAGCTGTGTTACGGGGGGGGGACATTCTTTTGTGTGCAGCAGTGAAGCGTCAGGTACTAAAGGAACATTATGAAGCATTGATGGATGAGCTGAATATTTTACAGCAGCTCTGTACACTGGGAGATAAATGGGTGGTGGATAAGATAGAGTAATGAAAAGGGATATACTGGAGATTACTGACTTGCAGGTACAATCACTGCTGACCTTTCTGAAACATTCTCAGTATGAGGGTGGGGCTCAGGGTACTTGCCTTCTTACTCACAAATTATGAGCACATAGAAAGGTGCATGTGTTCTTTGTGTTAAGGACCCTGACACAGGGCAAATGCTTCACAAATCAGTACAGATTCAGAGGAAGTTTTGTGCTTATTATCAAAACCTCAGTGTGGACTCTTCTTCCCTTGACCCATCTCTAATGTTGGAGTATCTCTCAGATTTATCTCTTCCTATTCTCTCACACTGTCATAAAGAATTGCTCTTAGCCCTGATTCTTCAAGATTAAATACTGTCAGTGTTGTCCACGGCACAGATGGCAGAAATATCCTAGCCCTACAGATTCCCTATAGAAAGGTACAAATCTTTTGTCACCACTGCTTCTCCATACTTTACAATAAGCTTTTCAAACAGTAGCTAGTGGGGGTCTCCTCTTCCATCATGGAAGTTTGCTTCCGTCTCAGCACTTCCCAACCCAGTAAAGAATCCCATGTCCCCAACTTCTTATCACCCAATATCCATCTTAAACCTGGATTATAAAACCTATGTGGTGATCTGGGCATCACATTTGGGTCACATTCTTCCTACCTTGATGCATACAGACCAGACAAGATTTATTTGCCGCCAGCAAACCATGGCCATCATACGCCGCACTCTCACTCTGCTTGATTATGTGGCTCAAAGATTAATCTCAACTGCTTTAACTTAGCTTGGATGCTGAGAAGGCTTTTGACAGGGTGTCCTGGAGTTTTCTCTAAGGCACCCTGTCGGCCTTCGACTTTCCTGACCCTTTCATAACTTGGCTTCAAAATATTTATACTGATTTTCAAGCCTACATCAGGGTTAATAGATCACACAGTACCACAGTTCCTTTACAGAGGGGCATGAAAGAGTGCTGTGCCCAGTCTCTCTATTCTTTGCTCTTTGTGTAGAGCCCCCAGTGGCAGCCCTACGGAAGAATCAAGCAATGGAGGGGATACCACTGGGGGGTACTGAATACAAAGCAGCATTATATGCTGATGATATTTTACTGACCCTTTGGAACCTGGCAACATCGATTCCAGCTGCCTGGATCTCTCTACACAAATTCACTTCATTGGCCAGTTTTTCTTTGAACCTCCTTAAGACAGTAGTTCTTCATGGCAATTTGCTCCTCCGCCTAACCTTCAAAGTTAGTCCCCTCTTCTCTGCACCTTTCCTTCAACCATGAGTTGAAGCACCTGGTGCAGAGAAGTACCCTATCCTCCCCCTGGTCATAGACAAGCAGCACCTCAGTGAAACCCACTATATGTGCTACTTTGCCTAACACCCCTCCCCAGTTTCCTGAATTCATCCTGCACAATGCCAGCCCTGTCCTTTGCTAAGTCATTAGTCCCCAATTGGACAATGACATCCAGCTTCCCCCCACCCTGCCACTCTGGCCATCCCTGGGACTCATTTCCCATCCCTCCAAGCCATGGCACAAGATAGGCACCTTACCTCCCTGTCTTTCCCCTTCCTATTCCCTAATCTAGGCCCCCCCCCCATATCAATCGAATCCCCCACCAGAAGTTGCATCCTCCTCAACTGGGGTCCTTTGCCTCCTACCTTGGGGCCTCTCCTGCAGAGGACCCCCACATCCTCCCTTGCCACTACTACAGATGCCTCCTTCCAGTAGTCCCATCCCGCCAGAACAGCAAAGGAATTTTGTTTGTGGTGCAGGCTGAGAAATGTGCCTCTGACTGGCCACCTCTACCTTCCTGGAGCCCATCACAGTCCAGTCGGCCTTCCTTCTTCTAGTCAACCTCTGAAGCAATGGTGGTAGACACAGTGGCCTCTGGGTAGGGGAAGAGGTCCTTGGAACCCTAGCCAGCTTGGCCTGGAGATCAGCAACCTCCTCCCTCATCCAAGAGAAAGGCGTGCACATGGTGCAGCACCTCAGCCTCCAGAAAGTCTCCCGGAAAACTGCAGCTCCACAGCCATCGAACTGCATCACTCCCATACTTACCTTTATGTGTCACTGTCTACTACTACTGACTGTGCCCTGTTGCCCCCTTCCTGTTGCTTTGGTCCTGTTCCGCCTAAATCTTCTGCTGGTATTTACCTTGTCGCCCTACCTTAGAAAGGGTGTTTCTTGCTTTCCCCTTTTTTTCCATCGCTTCCCCCTTACTTGCTTTTATATATCATCAGTTGTACTCCCCTGCCTGCTTACTACTGAACCTTCCCCTTTCTGCCCTTCCTTAACAGTTTCTGTACCCCTACTGTTTCTCCTATTCCCAACAACCGGCACTAACTACTTGCAAGGACTGTTACTTCTGTGCAGTTGCTACTTACCTCTCCTCTAGTAATTTACTACACAGGCAACAGTAAGCTAACAGGTACCATACTTTACCTTAGCAGACTGGCAGAGCACCTTGCATGCCTTCTGTCACCTAAGACGCTAGTAGTAACCTGTTCCACTCCTGTTCTGCTCACTCATGCTCTGGGACAAGAGTGTGGTGAGACACAAGTGGATGGGTTTTTGTAATCCTTTAGAGACTTCCTACTAAGGCTTGATTGGTCACAGCTGTGTCTGTGACCTTTGCTCCATTCCTGCCTCCTGCCCCTCAGACTCGTGACCCAGACTTACTGCCCTGCTTTCAATATCGCTAAAAGAAGCAAAACAAAAAAAAGGTTAATTTGTGTTTTTTGCAGAAGGAGCTTGTCCTTATTCCTTTCTGCTTGGCGCTAGTTGCAGGAGCAAAAGTGTGTCGAAACTTGCCCACAGAACCTTTTAAATTCCCTCCCGGGCTTCCAACTGGCCACAGCTATTTCTGTCACCTTTGTTGCATTCCACTGCCTGACCTCTGACTGCTGACCTGGACATAACTGCCCTGCTTTAATATTGCTAAAAGAAACAAACAAAAGAAAAGATTAGTTGTGTTTTTTACAGAAGGAGCTTGTGTTTACTCTGTAGTGCTTGGCACTAGTTGCAGGAACAAAAGCATGCAGAAACTTGCCCATGTAGCCTTTTAAATTTGCTCCTGGGCTTCCAGTTGGCCACCGCTGTGCCTGTGACCCTTACTCCATTCAGCCTCCTACCCTTGGACTCCTGACTCAGAGTCGCTGCACTCTCTCAGTATTGCTGAAAGAAACAAAAAAAAAAGGCAGGTTATTATGTGTTATTTTACAGAAGAAAGTTGCCTTTACTGCTTGTCACTCATTGCAGGAATAAAGCGCTCTGAAACTCACCCATGGAGCCTTTTAAATTCCCTCCTGGTATTCTGATTGGCCATAACTGTTTCTGTAAGACTTGTTCTGTTCCACCTCCTACCCTCAGACTCCCAAACCAGACTTGCTGCCCTGCTTCAACATCACTAAAAGAAACAAAAAACAGGTTAAGTTTGTGTTTCTGCAAATGGAGTTTGCCTTTATTCCTTACTGCTTAGCACTAGTTGCTGAAACGAAAGTTCACCAGAATTCACCCATGGAGCCTTTTAAATGCCCTTCCGAGCTTCCAATTGCCCTCAGCTGTTTCTGTGATCTGTGCTCCGTTCTGCCTTCTGCCTGTGAACTCCTGGCCCAGACTTGCTGCCCTGCTCCAATATCACTAAAAGAAACAAAAAAAAAAAGTTACTTTGTGGTTTTTACAGAAGGAGCTTTTCTTTATTTCTTACTGCTTGGGGCTAGTTGCACGAATAAAAGCGCATTGAAACTCACCCATGGAGCCTTTTTAATTCCCTCCCTGGCTTCCGATTGGCTACAGCTATTCCTGTGACCTTTGCTCCATTCCGCTTCCAGATCTTGAACTCCTGACCTGGACTTGCTGCCCTGCTTCAATATCACTAAAAGAAAAAAAAAACAGGTTAGTTTATGTTTTTACAGGAGTTTGCCTTTGCTCTGTACTGCTTGGCCCTAGTTGCAGGAAGAAAAGTGCACTGAAACTCACCCATGGAGCCTTTTAAATTCTGCCCCAGGCTTCCGATTGGCCACAGCTGTTTCTGTGACCCTTGTTTCATTCCACAGCCTGCCCTCAGACTCCTGACCCAGACTTGCTGCCCTGTTTCAGTATCGCTAACAGAAACAAAAACTTTGGTTAATATGTGGTTTATACAGAAGAAGCTTGCCTTTACCCCTTACTGCTCGTCACTGGTTGCAGGAACAAAAGCATGCCAAAACTGACCCATGGAGCCTTTTAAATTGCCTCCTGGGCATCTGATTGGCCTCAACTTTTTCTGTGACCTGTTCTGCCTCCTGGCCATCAAATCCAGACCAAGACTTGCTGCCCTGCTTCAATATCGCTAAAAGAAACAAACTCCAGGTTAGTTTGTGTTTTTTACAGAAGGAGCTTGTCATTACTCCTTGGTGCTAGTTGCAGAAACAAAAGCGCCCATGAACTGTATTCACAAACTATGTTGTAAGTTTATTAGTTTTACACAACACACTGCAGTTTTTTCCTGTCAAATACAAAACAACTCATTCTACGTGTTAACCGTTTACTATTTTTACATTTCTAAAACTAAATAAGTTCTGTAAGTTCCACATTGACTCTATTACTAAAGTATGTTGCACAATGAGTTTATTGTGTTTACTTGTCCCAACAAGTATTGTCAAGTAGAGTATTAAGGTTCAAACACTGCTCTTGTTGTCTATCTAAAACCCCATTCTAAAAAAAAATGCTGGTCAGTAATTGTTAAAAAAACAAACAAGACATGGGTGGGTGCACCTACCCAGAATGTTATACACACCCTCATTGTGGGACGCTTTTATAAATCCCTCAAACTTCACTCTGGGGGTATAGTTAACATCCCATACCTTGGGTGTGTCTAAACTTCTAGTTACACACTCCTATGCATGTGTTGTTCTCTGTGTGACACATGCAAAAGGAACAAAGCACTTAAGCAACAATAATCAATGCAACAGGTAGGCTGGACAACAGTTCAGATGCTTTAAATAAAAGGAAGACAGAGGTCTGTGCAAATGGTAGTGCAGTAAGAACAAGCCTGTGTGTGTCTGTGCATATAGTGACCCCCCTAGGACCAAGCCTGTGTGTTCAATTGTGCATATTGGCCAACTGAAAATAAGCCTGTTTGTGCTCGGGTATGCTAGCCCACAAGGAAGAAGCCTGTGTATGCCCATTTGTATATTGGTCCACTAGAAACAAGCATGTGTGTGTGCCCGTGTGTATATATTGGTCCACTAGAAATCAGCCTGTGTGTGCCCATCTGTATATCATCCCACTAGGAAAAGCCTGTGTGTGCCCATATATTGGCCCATTAGGAACAAGCCTGTGTGTGTCCTTGAGTTTACTGGCCCACTAGGAACAAGCCTGTGTGTGTGTCCTTGAGTACACTGGCCCACTAGGAACAAGCCTGTGTGTGTGTCCTTGAGTACACTGGCCCACTAGGAACAAGCCTGTGTGTGCCCTTGAGTATATTGGCCCACTAGAAACAAGCCTGTGTGTGTGTCCTTGAGTACACTGGCCCACTAGGAACAAGCCTGTGTGTGCCCTTGAGTATATCGGCCCACTAGGAATAAGCCTGTGTGTGCCCTTGAGTATATTGGCCCACTAGGAACAAGCCTGTGTGTGCCCTTGAATATACTGGCCCACTAGGAACAAGCCTGTGTGTGCCCTTGAGTATATTGGACAACTAGGAACAAGCCTGTGTGTGCCATTGAGTATATTGGACAACTAGGAACAAGCCTGTGTGTGCTCTTGAGTATATTGGACAACTAGGAACAAGCCTGTGTGTGCCCTTGAGTACACTGGCCCACTAGGAACAAGTCTGTGTGTGCCCTTGAGTATATTGGACAACTAGGAACAAGCCTGTATGTGCCCTTGAGTACACTGGCCCACTAGGAACAAGCCTGTGTGTGCCCTTGAGTATATTGTCCCACTAGGAACAAGTCTGTGTGTGCCCTTGAGTATATTGGCCCACTAGGAACAAGCCTGTGTGTGCCCTTGAGTATATTGGGCCACTAGGAACAAGTCTGTGTGTGCTCTTGAGTATATTGGGCCACTAGGAACAAGCTTGTGTGTGCCCTTGAGTACACTGGCCCACTAGGAACAAGTCTGTGTGTGCCCTTGAGTATATTGGCCCACTAGGAATAAGCCTGTGTGGCCCATGCATATATTGGCCAACTAGGGATAAGCCTGTGTATAGCAACTGTAACCATTATAAATCTGTTCCGTCTCTTTCAGGACATATTTGCAGTAGATACCAAAACAGGAAACCTGACTTCACTTACAGCAGGTATGGGAGCAGCATTTGTTTTGTAATAATTTTTTGTGTCGCATCACATCAGCTGCAATATTTGCTATAATACATAGTGGGTTAATGTAGCTTCCATTTCCTACAAGCATTTTTGCAGTGTAAGGAATTGTCACAGAGCCTTCTGGTTGAAAACTGGCTTAACTCACTTCACCAGTGCTGCCACTACTAGCCTTGCTACAAACTCACACGAGGCTGTTCCCTTCTTGTCTCTCCTTAGGCTCTTGGTCACACAGTGCAATACCTCTGGACTTGGGAATCTCCAGTTTGCTCCAGGCACTCCATCACTCTTCTGTGTTAGAAACAGTAATACCTGGACATAGTTTGTGCCCTCAGAGGCAGATGACAGAATAGCCAATAAAATAGATTTCCTGTACTTCTTGAAACACTGCCCAGTCTTGAAGATAATAAATATAAAACAAAAAGGTAATATTAAATGTATAAACACATGTTGAAAATAAAAAAAAAATAAAAAAGTGTTAGAATCGACGTTTCAACCAAAGGGCTTTTTCTGGAATTATCTAAAAGAGAAAAAAGAAAACTTTTCTCTTACTGGTAATTACTGAAGAAGGCCTGTGGTCAAACAGTGATTCTCTCTTTTTTTTTATAAGCATACCTTTAATATTATCATTTGTTTGGCCAACATGCTGACGTAGCACCTTGTTTTCTATACCACTTCACGTTGTCAATGGGTAATCATTACAAGTGGGTTAACAGTGCACCTCTACTAGGGTTCACTGGTACAGCTATGGCTTTTTTTTATGGTTAATATTTTATTTTTTAAACACAAGTTCATAGAACACAAGACTTACATACTCAATACAAGGATTAATTGTATCAATTATGTGATTATTCTTTGCAAAGAACTGCTTTAATGAATCAGTTGGGGTTCAACTTGATGCAACAAAAGTAGGGAAATGTGCTGTTAGGGTTTCCAACCTGAACTCCCCACCCCTACCCCCCAAGCAGCAAAAGGAAAAAACATAGGGTTTGGGGTCTCCAGAGTATTGGCGAATCATTGGTGGGGTCTTCCTTGGGCTTATCAACCTGTCACAGCATGTGGGAATAAATTTCAGATGAGACAAATTTACAGGTTTAACACACCATGGTGTGATATTTATTTTTCTAAAGTTAAAAATTAATAAATGAAAACAAAAAAATTACAAAGAAAATCACTACTTAACATCAGTAGTTTCTCACAAAATACAGTCCGCCTCTTAAGCTCCTAAGACCCTTCTCATCTGCATTCAACAGCTTGTCTGCCTCTCTTCTTCCTCTCCTAGGGCTGAGCCCCTCTGGGCTAAACTGAAGTAAACACACTGAAGAGGTATTTATATCTTTTTGGTGGGATCACCTGACTGAGCCCTCTTCTAGTGACAAGTCTGGACATGTTGCTTCATGTCTGAACATGTTTCAAAACCAAGGGGGGAGGGGTTATTTCAGGGGACTTCCTGGTTCAGTTAAAGGTACAGTATATTGACTATCTATATCTCTGATCCACAGTGATTAAGCACTTTTATGCATAGAACATTATACAGTAGCAAGTTTATAATGTGAATTTATGAAAAGACCTTTAGGATTTTTTTTAACTGTACTAATCATGACATTTTTGTTTTATATAACTTTTGACTCCTTTCTCTTTAAAAGGGCGTTACTAACTTTACTCATTCCTATTTAAAATAGCCTTCATGTTTTTTTTGTACACAAAATGCACTTATGCACGTTACACAACACCTCTCCGGGTGTTTGGCATCATTCCAGGGACTGGATGGATGGAAATGGAAAAAGAATGAAAAGAAAGAACTAGTAGGAAGTTTAGTAGGGAAAGTAAAGAGCTACGCTAGGTGGCCAACCTAGGGTGGGGTTGGGGGAACAAGAAAAGCAAATAGAAAAGTGGTAGCTGTTGCTAGGAAATAAGGAGATAGAAAAGTGGTCCATCAGGCACAGCCAAGGGTGTAGCCTAACTCCGCCACACAACCCTAATGCTCACCCCTTCCCCTGAGCAAAGATGGTAATATGTTAGGTATCTCATTGCCAGCACGCAGCAACTGGGGTGCCAAAATGTGGGTGCATGCATGAGGGCGCATCACATGTGGGCGATTGGTATTTTTGACCATCCGCTAATGTGATAGCCATGCCGTGGCCCTGTTCTCCCCCCCCCATGTGTGCCAGGTGGGGGAGTTTATATATATTTGAGGGGTGGGATGCATTGGCAAATTACAGGGACACAGATCGCTACCTGACATATGCAGTCTGGGTGGGGGGCTCGATTTCCTGTCACCCATTTCGTCTCTCCCTTTGCCTGTGTTCTTAGTTACCTAGCACTTTTTGTTTGCGCACCAGCGTGGATGAACCATATGTGATCTCTTTTGTTCAGGCAGGGTTCACAGGGCCCTGCATGAAGAAAGCTAAAACAGACTTTGCTGGCAGCATGTGGTGAGACGTACTTCTCTGCCTTTAAAGAGTGTATCAGTATGAGGCACTGGCCTGAAGCTGTACCTTGTGCTTCTGACAGGAAGCTACAAGCTGGGGGGGAGGGGGGCATTACGGTTGACAACAGCCTACTTCACCCTAAGTATAGGGGTGCTACTGTGCCCCTATAATAAGAACAGTAAGAAAGGAAAACTGCATGTACTCACGCTAAATGTCTGGATGTTCTGCAAAAGATTCAGCTAAACACAATATGGCTAACTGTGATTGGGTAACGTTCATTTCCTTGATGGCGCAGCAACAGTGCAGGGTGACAAGTACAATAAAAAACTGCCTTAAGATTTCACACTTGCACACTTTTCAAAAGGTTGCCATGTCTGGACAAGTAAACCCTTTAATAGGAGAAATCCTAAAAGCAACAGTAACATAGCTACCTAAAGTGCATTGTGTTATAGCAGTGCTTAGATTCAAAGAGCATAAACAAAACAGTGTTGCAGTGATAAAAATGTGCACATTCATCCTTAACAAATACTTAAAAGAACTGCTGATGCCATACTGATAAACATAGTTTCAGAAGAGTTATTAAATAAAGATTAATTGCTACGGTATTCTAATAAATGCATAGTGTACCTTTCTTTCCTTCTTATTTCATGCAACAATATCTTATTCAAATTATGCACAGACTTGAAAACCAGAGGTTAACCAAAGACGGTTCAAAGGAATAGAGTGATCTCCACTCGTTCAGTCCTGGGGGGACAGTGGCTTGCAGTCAAAAGCTCCAGTACAATTCTTTGCATGCCAGGATCTGTTCAGCATTTCCATCCTAGGTCCCACTCGGACCTTTTCAATCCCTTTACAGCTCCAGCAATGGGGCTCAACATTATTGGGGTTGAGCGCATGTTCTGCCGTAACATAGTCCTTCTGCACTTCGTAACAGCCCGCATGTTGTCCCCTACTCATTCTTGAAGCTTTTGATTAGTTCTGCCTACAAAGTAGGCTCCACAACAGTGATTACCCAGATAAATAACGTAGATAGAGTCACAGAAGTTACAGCGTTGCTTATGACCTCATAGTATTTGCAGCGTAGGCAGTTGTGACACCCAGATGGCAGTGCAGGTAACCAGGTTGTGGGTTGTATTACAGGCTCTAAGCTGTGGGTAAATCTGTCACCAGTGTTCTAAGGGTGGCAGTAAACCATTTGTTGGAATTCAAGACACATACCGCTGTAGTTTTGGTTCTATGTGCAGTATAGGCCAATTTGTTTCTAATTATACCTCGTAAAGTATTGGCTCCAATGCTGTAAGTAGTTACAAAATTAAGCCTATTAGTGTCATTCTCCCTAGGTTGTTCTGCTACAAGCAGCATAGACCTCTCAGTTTCTGCAGCCCTTGACCATGCCCTACTGATATCCCAGTTACTGTACCTGTCTTCCTGATCTACCTCCCCCACCCCAACCCTCACTCATCCTTCCTTGCACCCCCTTTGCCTTCTCCCTTGTCCTAATTCCCTCTCTTTCCCTTTTCCTCCCCCTCCCTCCTTCCTATCTATTGTTTCTAATCCTCTCTCCCAACATGCCTTCCCACTTCTCTATCCCCCCTGGTCTCCTTCCTACCTTCCCTCCTCAAACCTCGACTTTCTCCACTGCTTCTTTCACTTTCTTACCCCTCTACCCCTCTGCTCTTTTTCCCCTAGGCCTCAAGAGGCGTAAGACACCTTCCTGTCTCGCCCTCCTCATCCTCCTACTTCTGGCTGGAGATGTGGAACCAAATTCTGGCCCCCCACATCCCCCATCCCGCTCTGTACCTAAAGGTCTTAGTTTCTTCCATGTCGACACATGAAATCTCCTCCCTAAGATAGACTCCTTCAAGGTATGGGCCTCTCAATGCTCCTCAGACATCCTTTATATATCTGAAATTTGGCTGTCCTCTGGAGTCCCTGACTCCCACCTTGCCGTCCTCGAATTCCACCTTTTCCACCAGGACAGAGGCAGACGTGGTGGAGGAGTTGCTATTTATGTCCGGCAGTGCTTTTCCTACTCTGTCTCCATCAAAGAAACCCTCCTCTCCTCCCACAAGCTCCTGCTGCTCAAACATTCCCTTTCTTCCACCCTTCTTATCTTTGTTGGTGTCCTTTACATCTCCACTAAGATTCCTCTCTTCTCTCTCCTAAACTCTCCTTTCCTCACTTGTCGCCCCTCTGCCTCTGGCGAACTTATCCTATTCAATGATTTCAATCTAAACTGGCTCTCCCCTACCTGTTAGCCTATTCTACACTCCACTGAATCCTTAAATCTCACTGAGCTAAACTCAGAAACCACTAGGCTCAACTCCCACTCCTTAAAGCACTCCTTCCTAGACTGGGTTTTGTGCTTCCACCTTCATCGCATCTCAGCTGCAAGCATACTCCCAAACATTTTCAGTAATCACTGCCTTACTTACTGTATTAAGAACCCCCCTCCATCCCGAAATACATCTGGCACAGACCCCTCAGATCACTTAACATAGATGCTCTCCTAAGTGACCTGGTCTCTACTGACTGGTCTCCTGTCTTCTCTGCCCAAAACATTGATACAGCCCTCTCTCATTTCACCACTTTCTTTACTAGCTTCTGGGACACCCACACCCCACTCAGAAAATCCAGAGTGAAATGCTTCCACCAGCCCTGGATTACCCCCAGTCTCACTGAACTGTGCAAATTTAGGGACTGTGCATGGTCCCATTGTAAGGCCTCCCACTCTTGAGTCCAGCCATCAGCACTACTGGTCCCTTAGAAACTCCTGCACTAGGACTTCCAGTGAAGTCATGCTCCTGGCTGCAGCTTGATCTTCGCAGCTCCTGCTCCATTGGGACATCAAAGAATACAAAAAGCAAAAAGAAGCTCCTAACGCTTAACAAGTAGAGTGAAGCCTACTAGGGTCAAGCACAGTGTCACGGTTTCCCTGCATGACAAAGGAGATTAACTCTCATTGAAATTGTATTGTTCCCTGCAGTAACTCTGCTGCAGAATTGGCCTTGATCCTGATGAGCTTGTTGGTGCTCACAGTACCACGGTATGCCACAGGGATGATGAAGCAGACTTCCAACCCCTGAAGAGTCACCAGACAAGGATGCGATCGGCTCAAATAGTGAAGGTTCCCAAACCTCTGAGCATCATGGCAGGTTTCGGCCCAGGTCCTCCAATGCAAAGGCACTGCAAAAACAAATGGGCCTGATCCTCAGGGAGTTCTGTGATTTCCTCAAGGAAAGCCACCTTACAACAGCCCTTAGAACTGATACAGTCAAACTAGAAAAGCAAATGGAGGAACACTGTTCAGTGGCAGACCTAAGGCTGGATACGGCAGTGAGGGCTATTGTCCAATTAAGCCAGGCCCTCACAGATCTTCAAGACCAGGCAGAGGATGCTGAGGCCCAGAACCGTCGAAATAATCTCCGCATATCAGGTCTCACTGAAGAAGCTGAAGGAAATGACCCAGTCACCTTTCATCATACTTTAAAAAAAAATAAAAAATTGAATCTACCATCAGAAACAACCCTGGAGTTGGATCGTGTGCACAGGGCCCTCGGACCTCGCCCAGTGCAGCTAACAGCTTGGCCCTGCTCTGTTGTCATCTGATTCCTCCTATACAAAGATAAGGAGTTAGTCCTGCATCAGTCACGGCAAAAGGGAACAGTGCTATATGACACCTACCATCTATACATAGATAATGATTACCCTCCAGCGATCGCGGCTCATAATAGAGCCTATACCCCAATAATGAAAAAATTATGGGAACATCACAGTAAGTTTTGAACCCTCTATCCTGCAAAGATGATGGTACATTTTCCTGAGGGCTCCAAAACTTTTGAAATGGCTGAAGCAGCAGCAGCTAATCTAAACAAAAGGCAACTGCAGGTCATGCTATCTGCTCCCCGTACCACAGAGCAGTAATCCATAGCATCCAAGCTGGCTTCTAAGCTATGGTAACAAGTGCCAACCAGAGAACAATGTTGAAGAAAAGGGGCAGCCACCATACAGAAGATTGTGGCAGACCTGAAAAACTGCTCTGTTTCTTTATTCCAGGCGGGCCAGAGAAATGCAGCAGCCGGCAGATCTCTGTTACAATCTATTGTAGCAGGTAATTCCACAGTTCCCTACTACTTGCAGTTGCTAGTCTGAATGGTTTCAGGGTCTCCCTAATTTGTTGTGGGGGTTGCCTTGACTTTTCCTCTCCCCCACCACCCACCCACATTGGGGTACTGGATGAGGGTTGGCGTCGGGCTCTTGGGTCTCCTAATGCGTTTTGTTGAGTCTGTGTTCCACTCTGATTAGAATGGGTTCTTCTGGAAGGCTAGCTGTGGGCCTTCAAAGCTGCTAGTAGTGATGACTTTTGGCTACAGATAGGTCCTGCCTTGCTTGTGGCTCCTTGCCTAAATGACAGATGGCTCAAAGAGGATCTTAACTACAGGGGACACTGGTAAAGATCAGCATGGAATACTATAGCTGCCTCTACTACATTGGCAAAAAGTGCCCCTGGTAAATGCGCTGCCTCCTCAAGCCCTTTCACTGTTCCCACTCATGTTGGGCTGCAGGGCAGTCACCCACACATCATGAGTAGACTGAACAGAGCTCTAGGTGCTCAGGCAGGACCCCGGTCATCGTAAGGTGGCTGCTCCTCCAGGGGAACCCAAGATATGAAATAATAAATCAAGCAGTACTGAACAGAGGTGATACTTGGTGGACCAGTGATGACCTGAAAGTGGGACCAGGGCTAAGCTGCCTCAATGAGTTGCGGTACTAGGGGTGGGGAAGGCTACAATGAAGGTGGGGGACTTGGGGGCCGGGTAGGTGTAAAGTGGACTTACAGGGAGGTTCCTTGAGACTGAAATAAAGATTCACCAGAACAACAAGTTGGGATCGCTTCTGATGTAATGAACAAAATGGGGGGGGGGGGAGACCCTCTGGAAAATAACTACTCTGTCAACTGTTTTCTGGCTTAGAAAGGTTTTACTTCTGTTCTTTCCCCCTCTACCTTGAATTTCCGGTTGATCCTTTGAAACTCATTCAGACGATATACTGTTATTCTTCTAAGATTTTCTAAAAAGTTATGAAAGTGGTTAACTGCACTCACAAATTCCTGGTGCGTGGCTTACAAGCAGTGCACACCCTAAGGGAAAGGATACCAGCATAATCCCTGGGGCTGGATTTACCACACATGTATGAGTTTGGTAGTTTTCATCAACTACAGCAGGATTGATGAGCAGTGATCCCCCTGCTGATAATATACTTTACAAACAGTCTGAAACACATGTACTCCTGGCAACCATTCAGTTTGTGACTGCCACCATCTTTGCCTCCTGTAGCATACAGCTCACCATTGAAATCAACAGTTGAGGAATACAGTTTTGATAACTTGCATTACCTCTGAATATCAGACTTTCAGAATATAATATTTCCTGTCTAAGCATTGGGGGGGGGCATCCTGTTAAAATTAAGTGAATGCAGACATCTTTAGCCCAACGTCCATTCTAGGCATTAATCTCAGTACACTTACCTGATACTATTATACTAAAACAGCTGTTAAGGGCTCTGCAACATCTGTAGGGGATTGATGATATATGTATATATAGGCAAACTGAGATATTGGTTGCTCAGACACCTCTGTCACTATATACAGTAATAAATGTGCAGGTTATGGATACCTATGAAACATATTGGGATTTGTGTCTACCTGTCTTGGACCATCTCCACTTGGGGGTGCTGTAATGCAGCAGGCAAGCAAGGCACTATGGATAAAAGGTAGATGGCGTGAGACTCCTTCATCCAGCCCTGGACTATAGGGCCTTGGGCATGTTAGTGGAGCTTACAACTTTTCCACAAGTTTACTTTCCCTGTTCTTGTTATTTGTCAACTGCTGATGTTTAATACTCTTAATTACATTACAACCAGTCCCAAATGGGGCCAAAGCATGACTGGTCATTCCCTAGCCCCCCTCTTGTTCCTTGACACCAAGACATCAGTTGGCCCCAAAGGGTGGCCCCAACTGGTCCTTTTTCAGACTAGAAACCTTGGAAGTAAACAGTTCACCCAGTTATATGGAACCAACCCAGTGGGAGTTCTCCAAACGTAGTTGGTTTCCTTTCTAAGCTTGTCTAGTTAATGCACAGTTAGGATCAGTTAGTAGATTTTGTGTGTAGTTTTAATACAGTCAGCATACCATTTATTTGATTAGGTGCGATTTTGCCTTCTGTGATTGGGGGGGGGGGATGGTTGGGAACTCTAAGCAGACCAAGTGTATTATACTACTTTTTATTTAAATGTTCATGACTAATAAAAATGTGCAGCTTTATTCAATTAATGTGAATGGGCTTAGTAGCCTTCTAAAACGTACGAGAATATTGATCAGCCTTAAGAAATCTGGCTTGGACCTGATCTACCTCTAGGAAACAACCTATCTAAAGTAGAGCATGATAAATTAGCCAGATTAGGGTTCATCTCTGTATACTTTTCCTTCAATGGAATGACTAAAAGACGGGGTGGGGGGTGGCAATATTGATTCCCAGACAAACCTCTTTTCAGAAATTAGAGGAATGGTCCAATCCAGATGGGAGGTTGGTAATACTACAGGGTCTCTTGAATGGAGAGGAGGTAATGCTTGCGAACCTATATATACCCCCAGGAACCAGCTCCCCGACAACCAAAAAGTGAATGGTTAAGGTCCTTGTTATGACCAAGGGATTACTGCTGTTGACTGGGGCTTTCAACATAGTGCCAAACCTTGCACTGGACTCTGCTAATGCTACCCCTCATAAGCAACCTAAGTCCCATAAAACATTTAAACAATTTGCTAAAGAGGCAAGATGGGTAGATGTCTGGCAGCCCTTACAGCCAGGGGTCAAAGGTTATACTCACTACTCCACGGTACATGGTACCTATTCAAGAACTGACCACTGCTATACACAAAAGGAATAACTTTCCACCTTCTGAAACTGTATCTCAGGGGACATTGTCCATTCTGACCGCATGCCCCAGTGATTAGTCAGTGGGACCTGGGAATTAAATCAGATGTATTATCAGATGCCCTAAGTGACCACCTCATGACCTTTCTGGCACATAAAATTCATAGAAAGAAGGCCCCATATAAAATCTTAATGACTGACTCATATAAATCTGTGAACCTTGCTCCCCTCCTCCATGACTTAACTCACACAAACTGGGCCCCTATAGCCTCAGCAAACTCTTTAAAGGTGAATTTCTTGGCATTTGGAATCGGCATATACCACTTCGATGCGTCAGAGTCCATGGGAGCCACTTTCGATGGATCTCACTTGAACTCATAGCTCAGAGCACGGGATCAAGCTTGGAAGCTACATAAACCTCAAAGCTCCCTAAAGACTATGACACATATCTTTCTCTTCGCAACAAGTGCACAAAAGCCACTCATTTGGCTAAGGCAGACTACTTTAGCTCAACCTTTCAATCCAACATAAACAGTCCCTCTAAATTCTGAAAAATCATCCACTCACTCTTCTCCACCTCTGTCACTCCTCCCTCCCTCCCTCCTCAATATAAACAACATCCTTATTACTGGTCACCCCAGTGTTGCTACTGAATTTAATTCATACTTCACCTCTTGTGCCTCTGCTCTGCTATCCTCCTTACTACTGAACAACATACTGAATGTGGCGGTGGTGTGTGAGCTGCCTGAGCTGTGCTAGTTTTCTGAGCTCAGAATTTTTGTTTTAGTTTGTTTTTTCTTTCGATTTCTTTTAAAATTGTCAGTTAGCTGTTAGGGTTTTTTAGTGATTTATTTAGAATTGCTGTGTATTTTTTCCGGTAAGGCAAGTAAAGCATGGTTTAGGGGTGCAAACGCTGAAGTAGTGGCATCTGCTTGATGTGCTACGGACCCAGATCTGTAAATTCAACATTGCGGTCAGTGATCAGCGTTTCCTTAGATAAATCTGTCGACACCGCTGTGCAGTTTTGGAGTATTGTGGTCTTGGAGTCCTCTGCATTTTTTGAGGGGTGCTTAATGGGACGGTGGACTGTGGGTGAGATTTCTTTTTACCTACACTGCTGGTGTCAGTGCTGGTGGAGAGTGGTGGGAGCGCATTAAGCATTAACAGTAGCTCCAGTTTTTCCTTCGTGCTGTTTGCCTGAACATTAGCACTGGTGGCAGTGAGAGTGCCCGTGGCTATAGGTGCAACAAATGGTGGAACCTGTGAGAGTACATTAAGTTCAGATATCAGCTTTGATTTTCTATCTGCTGCCTGTTTGGGAATAACATTCGTGGCGGTGACAGCACCCATGGCCACTGGTCAGCATATGATGGAATTAATGAGAAACATCTACTTTTCCCTCTGAGTCGATGTGGATGTGGTGAGAGCACATCTAATGCTAAAGTGCTGAGGATGAAAAGAAGTAACTCTCCGCTTTTGAATTTGTAGGTAGGTGCTCCTTCCCTTTGTGAGTGAACAACCTTGCAGGGTTCTGGGTTGTTTGGGGAGGAACTACTGGTGTTTGGACAAGAGGGTTTTTGCTCCTGTGGTTATTGGTGAGAGGACTTTTGCGGCTGGTGGGCAGCTGAGGTCTCAGTTTCCCCTCCTAGAGCAACCCCTTGCTACTGCGGGTCTGCCACTCTTGAGAGGGGAAGGTTGTTACCTTCCTTTAGGGCCATGGCACCAGAATAGGGATTGTGACTAAAATTGGTTTGTGAATTAGAGGGAACTCTGAGTGGCCTTAGTTGATGGTGGTGGTCCCTCGCCGGGGTGTTCCTAAGGATTTTCTGTGTGGGGGAGCTATTGCTTCCCTTTCAGGGTCCTATATTTTCTAACCACAATCTTTTGGTTTGATCCTGAATTTTAGTATCTTGGTCTGTTTGTGACCGCTGTTACTGAGGAGGTCTCAGAGAAGATTATTGAAAAAGTAGTGGCTGCACAATTGGAAAACCATTTAACCATCCATGACATCTATGAACCCCGCCAGTCTGGTTTTCGAAAGAGGCACAGTACCGAGACAGCACTGGTTCGGGTGCTCAATGATCTCCTGATGGCTAGAGATCAGAAGAGCCGTTCCATCTTGGTTCTTCTTGATCTCTCTTCAGCTTTTGACACTGTGGACCATGGGGTACTTCGCGAGCGCCTGGAGTTCAGCTGTGGCTTGCCAGGTACCATTGTCAGTTGGTTTAGATCTTTCCTTACTGACAGAACTCAGAGAGTGGTGTCAGGGATAAATTCTTCCTGCCCAGTCTCTCTGTCATGTGGGGTTCCCCAGGGCTCGGTGTTGTCCCCCATGTTGTTCGCAGTGTCTATGCTGCCCCTCGGAGACATTGTAAGAAGGTATGGGCTGAGGTTTCATTGCTATGCAGATGATACCCAGCTCTACCTATCTTTTGCACCCGACCAGGATAGAGCTCTCCTGGTCTTCAGTAACTGCCTAACTGAAATCCAGTGCTGGATGAATTCAAACTGGCTGAAGTTGAATTCAGAGAAGACTGAGGTAATGGTTGTGGAGTAGAGGGGATGGGAGCTGGTTTATTCTCAGGTTTATTTCTGGGGAGTGTCCAGCTCCCTACCTCTGAACAGGTGCAGAACTTGGAGGTGATTTTCAACAATGAGCTGACTGCGTTTGCAGGTGTCAGCAGTTGTCAAACTTTCCCTTTATCATCTTAGGAACATCGCCAAGATTAAGCACCTTGTTCCGCCCTCCGATCTGCCTACTTTGATCCACGCTTTTGTGACATCTCGCCTTGATTATTGCAACTCTCTTTATCTAGGGCTTCCTGGGGTTGATATCTGCTGCTTGCAGCTGGTGCAGAATGCTGCAGCCCGGTTATTGACGGGTACATCCCGTGCCTGTCATATTTCACCGGTACTGTGTGATCTGCTCTGGCTGCCAAGTCGGTGTCTGGTCACCTTTAAAGTTGGTCTTTTGACTTACAAAACCCTACACGGACAGGGCCCAGACTACTTGAAAGAGCTTCTGGTTCCCTACTGCCCTAAGCGATCTCTCTGCTTGGCGGAGGAGGGGTTGCTGGAGATTCCGAGAGTATCCTTGAAATCTTCAGGTGCTCGTGCTTTTATGTATGTTGTCCCTACCCTCTGGAATTCTCTACCCCATCAGCTTCACCAGTGTGTGTCCGTGGAGGAGTTTAAAAAGGCCTTAAAGACCTATTTGTGGTCTAAGATTTTTTAAATTATTATAGTGATTTTATGAGCTCAGATCACTGGTAGACTGAGGTTTTATTTATTATATTTGTATTCATTGTAAGGCTCCATGAATTTGTGAAAGGCGCGGTATAAATAAAGCTTTATTATTTATTATTATTTATTACCGTCTACTAGGCCATGTGCCCCCATCCTCACCATGCACACTGCCCCAGTCTACTTGTTTCTCTTTCACTAAAATTGCCCCTTCTGACACCTTGGATGCCTTGCATGCCTTAAACCCATCCAAAGGCAGTTCACCTGATAACTTGGACCCCAAGCTGCTATATCTCTCAGCTATGGCTATCTCTGCCCTACTGTCTGACCTTTTCAACCTCTCGTTCCAAATGGCAGCCATTCCACCTGTTTGGAAACATGCCATTGTTCTTCCTCTACCTAAGGGCGGTGATCCTTCCTCACCGGGGAACTGCCGTCCCATATCCCTCCTTTCCACCCTTGCCAAACTGCAAGAAAACTTGGTTCTTGCCCAGTTCTCTTCCTATCTCTCTAACTCCAACTTTTTCACTCCCTTCCAATCTGGTTTTTGGAAAAAACACTCCACCACCACCACCTCCCTGATTAGGCTTACTGACTCCATCCTCTCAGGGATGGACAGTGGTCAAATCAGGTCTGCCATTTTTGTTGACCTACAGTAGCCAAGGCTTTCGACATGGTTTCCCACACCCTACTACTAAACTCCCTTTCCTCAGCAGGTCTGACTGACTCAGCCACTAACTAGTTCACAGCCTAACTTGTAGGTTGGACCCAGTCAGACAGAATCACTGACTCCACATCTCCCCCCTCACTATCAACACTGGTGTCCCTCAAGGGTCTGTTTTTGGCCCTATACTTTTCTCCATATTTCTTAATGACCTACCATCTGTCTATACATCAACCTCAATACATATGTACGCAGATGGACATGATCCTCTACACCTCCGGACAGTTCCTCACTCATGCTGCAAATAGACTTCAACAGGACTTCAGTAATGTTCAGCACTGGTTTTGCTCTCATCAACTTTTTCTACACACCAAGAAGACAGTCTCCATGACCTTCAGCACTAGGCAGAGACTCTTTAGGCTCCCCTCCCTGCCCTCCTTCCGTACCCTTGACGGGACAGTCCTTGAGGACACCTCCTCATTCAGATATCTGGGTGTTTGGCTTGACCAACATCTCACCTTTTCTGGTCATATGGATGCCATCCTGAAAAAGCTGCGCTCCAAGCTCGGTGCTCTGTACAGGAACTGGAACTGCCTCCCTCTCCCGGCTAGGCGCGAAATTGTCCAGAAGATGATCCTTCCTATTTTTGACTACTGTGATGTAGTCTACAGTGCCACTCCTAAGACCTCCTTAGCCAGATTGGATGACCTCTTCAGCTCCTTCTGTTGCTTTTCTCTGGACTCTCCTCTAACCCACCATTGTCAACTCTACCATTCCCTTGCATTTCCCTCACTAGAAAATAGACGCCTCCATCATTGTGCTAAATTTGTCTCTAAATTCTGGTTTGGATCACTCCCATCCTATCTCACTTCCTCCCTATCAGTCCTTCCTCTCTCTGCCCACTCACTTAGATCTTATGACTCCCATTCCTTGGTTGTCCCTCACTGATCTACCACTGTAGGCCAGGCTGCTTTCTCATATCGCTTCCCAAAACTATGGAATTCACTTCCTCACCAGATTCGCCACTCCTCCTCCCCCTCCTCTATAACTTCAGCCCTACATAATTTCCTCTCTGTGAATTGTACCTGCAATTAACCTACCTGGTATCCCTGACCTGCTCGCCAACCTCTATCAATATATTAAGTAACTATTCTGAATTACAGCTCTCTTCCAGCTCCACTACTTTTTTTCCCTGCAGAGATCCCTACCTGGCCATTCCTTCGAGTTATCTATAACTACCAATATAACTATCACTTTAGACTCCTATCAATCTACAACGATCAATATATCTAATCAGTAACATTGATTCCTATTCATCTGCTCCCCTCCCAGCCTCGCTATCTTTCCACATGTGCTGTAACTCTCTATCCACCCCTTCCTTTCAGGCTAATTGGTACCATCATCATGAATTTAAGGTGTCATCCTAATGTAATGCACTTGACCTGTCCCTTGTGACCTCTGTAAACAATTGTACTCAAATGCTGCACTTAATATGTTCTTACTGTTATTTGCTATTCACTGTTGCCGATATTGTTGTAATAATGTTTGCTGTCATATGCATGTATGTATTTTCACTACTCTTTCCCCCAGGATGCACTGTGAGACAGACAGCTTGTTCAGTGTGCCTTACGTGGTGAAACATTTCAATAAATAAATAAATAAAGGAACCCCACTCCACCAGGTGGAGCTATAACCCCTATCTGGAGTAAATTTTTTAGGGAATATCTATCAGACACAATAAAAGAGATAATCAGGGGAAAATATGGACCCCACGGTGACACACACACACACTCCATTCTCTGGGACATCTTAAAAGCTTTCCTCAGGGGTCATATTATTAAAGGTACCTCAGACCAATCGAAGGCCAGAAAGGAAAAATAATGCTGCCTAGAGGATACTCTCCACTTCCTTCAGCTTGCTGACCAGCAAGGTGATACTTTGATTTTATAGCAGCTAAACCAGGTCAAACAGGAATTAGACGCCCTCTGCCTCCAGCAAACAGAGATCGCTCTCACATTCTTGCATCAGCGATATTACAAAAATGGCCCATGACCCGCCCATCTGCTGGCATACAGATTGTGTAAGCAACGATGGATCTCAACCATCATAGCTATTAAGCACCCAACCTCTAGCATTAGGCACACATGATTGCATGACATTACGCAATCCTTCAGTACCTTCTACCAAGCATTATACACCCCCGAGAAAGAGGCAGACCAGAAGGAAATTGAGAGATTTTTTGCCGGATACATCTGCCCAAGCTTTCAGAAGCTCAGCAGCAACGTCTTATAGACCCAATTCGACCCTTAGAGGTGGAGTTAGTTATCTCATCCTCTAAAATAGTGAAATCACCAGGCCCTGATGGCTTTTGTGCAGAGTTTTGTAAAGCCACTAAAAAACAAATCCTCCCAATATTGCTTCACTCTTTTAATGAAGTAGTGGAGGGACATCCCCCTCCCCTTAGCTGGTCATATGCGGCGATATCTGTCATCTTAAAGAGGACTAAGAACCCACTACTCTGTGAATCATACCACCCAATCTCAGTTTTAAAGGCAGATTACAAATATTTCAGGTTCATTTTGGTGCACAGACTAGATGACATCTTACCAACCCTCACTGGCCTGGATCAGATGACTTTGTGCGGAAAAGATCCACAACAGATAACATCCAGCATGTTATGCATCTGATAAATGAGATGCAATCTCAACAGGTCCCAGTGGTCCTTCTCAGCTTAGATGCTGAGAAGGCATTTGACAGGGTCTCCTGGCCATTCCTGTATGCCACCCTTGAGAAAATGGGCTTCCCTCTCCCTTTGCTATCAATAATCTGGAACCTCTACTCGGCTCCTAAAGCATGTGTGAAGGTTTCGGGACATCACTCTCTTGACTTCCCCCTGTATAGAGGCACCAGGCAGGGCTGCCCACTTTCCCCTCTGCTTTTCGCCATATTTATTGAGCCCCTGACACAGGCAATTAGAAATTCACCTCAAATAGCCGGGATTAAAATGGCAGACGAGGATCATCGCATAGCTTTTTATGCTGATGATGTCCTGCTTTATCTGACAAACCCTGCCACATCATTGCCATCAGTGTTTGAGGTGATAGAGAACAATAGTATGGTCTCAGGATATACTGTAGGTTAAATACAATTAAAACAGATGCTCTCACTTTTTATTTGAAACCCACCCCAGATATCAGCAAATGATATCCTTTTAGATGGGAACTAGAAAAACTAAAATATCTGGAGGATTACCTGTCTCATAACATCACGGAGGCCTTTAAAATAATTACATCCCCTTCATGACACAACTAGATACCGATCTCACTAGTTGGAACCTCATGTCATTGACTTTAATGGAGCACATGGAGGTGATCCGTATGGAGACCCTTCCACAGGCCATGTATGTATTTATTTCAGAATATACCACTGTTCTTTCCACTAACAACTTTTCAGCTATGGAATAAAAAGATAACCAAATTTATTTGGGTGGGATAGAGACCCAAAATCAAATTAGCCACCCTTTTTCTCCCAAAGGAACTGGGAGGTCTGGCCCTCCCCAACCTGAGGTTATATTACTTAGCATCCCATATGGTGTTTGTGGTCCATTGACAAATCGGACTCACTAAGGCAAGGTGAGCAGAGATTGAAGATGTCATTTTACCAATAATTACTTACTCTCTTATATACCTCAGATTTAATGACCAGGCTACCACCAGATATAAACCCATGCATCAGGTAGCAAATGCAGGCCTGGATTTCACCGTGAAGGAACAGTACGTCTAACTCCATATTTAAATCTCCTATGCCCAATATCATTACTGGAAGATTTTCTTCTAGCTCGTACTGACTTGATGTTCTGCAGATGGGAGCACCTTTTGCTGCAATATCTGTTTCAGCTCACATTATGACCCACCTTTAAATCCTTTGCACAAGTCCAACAAGAATTTAAACTTACAACAAGACTTTTATAGATATCTACAACTGCGTCATTACAATGAGACCCTCCCATTGGGAGCTCGCAGCACAGATTCCTACCCTCCATTTCTCACCTTCTTTATCTCACTTATACACTCTGGACCATCTGGTTGCATACTTATAAAGCTATAATAAACTCCAGTGGAGAAACCACTGAATATACCTTAGCCAGCTGGAACAATGAATTATAATCACACATACTGTACAGTACCACTAAAACAATGACTCCTCTCTTGCAGACAAATATCTAGGATAACGAGCTTGCATATATGGCATGAGTTCTCCTGGAAAAATCAGGTTTTCTACTTTCGAACCCCAGCAGTGACCAGGCATTTCCAGACTGCAGGAGTAGCACAATGCTCTCCTGGAGACAATGTGTGGACAATAGAGTGCATCATACATATACATTTTGGTTCTGCTCTAAGCTATCCCCGTTTCGCCAGTCCCTGCAAGATTGGCTGGGAGAATTATACTCAAGACCAATTCAGCTCACAGTTGAAATGTTCCTCTTTTGTATTCTGCCCCAAGGGCTCCGAGGTAACAACTCTAGGTACCTCATGGATATTCTGCTGCTAGCAGCCAAAATAACAATCACTAGGGATGGTTAACCCAACAGATCCCCATTATTGAAGGATGGAGGACAATAATGAACCAGATTTATAGGATAGAGAGCCTCACTTACAAGTTAAATGACAAATCAGAGTTATGTTCCTCTAGGTGGAATAGCTGAATATTTCACATAATTATTAAGGATCCAGAGTTTGTGCCATAAAAAGTTAACCTGTCCCTTAACAGTAAAGAGATCCCTTTTGCATTGCCAGATAATACTAACAGAAATTGCACCTACAGAATGCAGCAGTGGTCATTTGCAACTCTTTCAGTTGCAAGGAAGTAAGATGTAGGGTTCCTCAACTCCCCTCCTGATTGAGGGTTCCTTGCTTGGTGCACAGAATCAGAATCCCATTGGGGGGGGGTTGGAGTGGGACACAGTATTAAGATATAGAATAATAAGCTTACTATAATCTTCTGCCCCTTCCTGTCCATGCTGTAACCCAGGAGAGGACGAGCGGATAAAGATGTGTCTCCCCATTTCCTTCCATTACTAAGATTGTTTACTAAGTGTTCTGAAATTGCCCTGTTATGTACACTGTATTACTGTGCTGTATGCAGTATGCTGACTTGAAAAAGTTTGTTTAATAAAGATCATAATTACAAGAAACTCCTGCGCTAAGGCTAACTATGCAGAAAAGGCCCATTACTTCAGAACCAACCTACAATCCAACCTAATCCCCCTCCTCCAATTTCTGAAAAGTAATCCACTTTTTGACCCACCACCCCAACCTGCTTCCTGCCCCCCCAAGCATGTAGCTCACTGGTCTCTGATCACCTTACTGTCGCTTCCCTTTTCAACAAGTTCTTCACAACCTATGCTGTTCCCTGCCAGTCCTTAGATAATCTCCTCTCCATGCCACATTCCACCTCTTCTGCTAGCTTTTACTTACCTCCTGTCTCCCCCCAAGATGTTTTCCTTGCCCTAAAGTCCCTCAACCCCTCAAAATACAGCCCAGAGAGCTTGGGCCCCAAATTCCACCATATATCTGCCCCCACTGTCCTTCTCCCGCTCACCCATCTTTTGAACTTCTCTTTCTCCCTCTGTGCCATCACCCTTGCCTGGAAAACCACCAAAGTATTCCCATTCCACAAAGGGGGTGATCCGTCATCTCCTGGAAACTATAGACCTATCTCTCTCATCCCTTCCCTTGCTAAACTACAAGAGTTGCTAGTCCACTCCAAACTAGTCGACTTTCTAAACTCCTCTTCCTTCTTGTCCCCCTTCCAGTCTGATTTCGGAAAAGAAAATATTCCACTATCACCTCCCTTCTCTGTGTTACTGACTCTGTCCTTACAGGGATGGACCGAGGTCACATCACAGCAGCCATTTTTATTGACCTTGCAAAGGCATTCAATTTGGTATCCCGCCCACTCCTACTGAACAAGTTGGCCTCTGCCAGTCTCTCTACCCCTGCAGTTAAGTGGTTCCACTCATACCTCACTAACTGTCAGCAGTCTGTTCAGGTGGGTGGTGTACTATACCCCCTCCCCCCTCCTTGCTGGCATCCCCCAGAGCTCCATCCTGGGCCCCATACTATTCTCTATCTTTTTAAACTACCTTCCATCCACCTGCGTCGCCTCCCAGATTCACATCTATGCTGACGATACAGTCATCTTCGCAACTGGTCCTCCTTGTCCGCAGTTGTATCCTCACTCCATTGTGATTTCCACAATGTGCTACATTGGTTCAATGCCAAACAGCTCAAAGTAAACACCAAGAAGATTGCATCCATGACCTTTGGCACTAGCCAAAAGCTGGCAAGGCTCTCTCCTTCCCCTGTCGTCTCTACCCTTGGTGGTGCCCAACTGGAAGTAGTCCACACTTACAAATACCTTGGCGTGTAGCTTAATAGTAACCTGGACTTCTCTGCCAACATCGATGCTAACATTATAAGCTTTGACCCAAACTAGGTATTCTTCACTAGAACAAGGACTATCTCCCCACCAAAGTCCATAAGGATCTGATTGTTAAAATGATCCTCCCTATCTTGACTGTGCAGATGTGGTTTACAGCACAGCCCCTCCATCCACCCTTGCCAGACTAGACACCCTCTGTAATGCCTTCTGTCACTTTGCCTGAAACTGTCCTCCCTGTACCCATCACTCCTCCCTTTATTCCTCTCTTTCCATTGCCCCCCTATCCTCACGTCACCTTTCCCACTGCTCAGCCCTCATTGGCAAATACTGGTTTACCTCCCTCCCTCACCTCCTAGCTATCCTTTCTCCTCTCCCCCTCAGCTTCTACCCCTTCACACTGGAGAGTTCCACTCCTTCTGTATCCCCCACTCCCACTGTCATGCTGGCCAGGCTGCTTTCTCATACTGGCTCCCCTCCCTTTGGAACCGCCTCCCCCCTCTTCTTCATCAGGCCCCATCTCTACTATCCCTAAATCGGCTGCTCAAGCCCACCCCCATGTGTTCCTGTCACTTTCCCCTCTAACCCTCACTTCTCTTCCTCCTTTGACCCCTCTTCTCCCCTTTATGTATGTGCCGTTACTCTACCTACACCCTTTCCCTCTCGAGTGAGGGCTCTTTGCATTCAGAATTTTTTTTCTGCCTTTATCCCTTGCCATATACATTTGTAACATTTTTTTTTATTACTTCATTATACAGTCTTTTTGCCATGTACCTTTAATGTATTCCTACCACTCCTTTGTTACCACAGTATTGCACTTCACTGCTAATATTTGTACTTCATTTGTTGTGAATGCCTATTTGCTTTATCCCCTTTTCTGCTTCCCCAGGTCACACCAGGAAACTAGTCTTGGCTCAGTGTGCCTTTCCCAGTCACCAAACTTTTAAATAAATAAACAAAAACTGTACCCCTTCTGTTGGAATCTTTTGCTAAGGGTCTCTGTGTCTTCACTCAAGGCTGTTTGAATACAGCAAATGTATCGGAGCCTTATGAACTGGTCAGTGGATATGCCCTTAAGTGTGTGCTGTGAGTGACATGACTTTGCAAAAAGGCTTGTGTTGCAGTCCATGGGCTTGCAAAACAGATTTGTATCAATGGCATTCTCTTTGTTCTTGATCATACAGGTATCAAGAAAAGAGACATGCGAGTGGCTGGTTCTAACAGTAAAGCGGAGGTTGGGATTGGTGGATTCCGGGTGATAGACAAAGTAGTTTAGTTCTTCCACTGAGCCCTGCCAGATCATAAGCAGTTGTCTATATATTATATAAAATGGGCAGGAATATCCCATAATCTTCACTGGCTAAAACTAATCACATGACAGTGCATTAATGTGGCACAGTGCGTGATTATCCTGGTGTTTAGCCACTTCACATACCAATGCACTTCTACAGAATGTTTAAAAAAGACATTTTTACCCTCACTAAAACACAGTGACAGCTCACAATGGTTTACCATGTAATCCCACCATATGATACCAGACACAACCATAAATGTTGTAGACATCAATTTGGGTGTTAATCTGTGGGGTACACATTAGCTGCAGTCTTTCTGTTCAACTTTGAATAAGCTGGTAGCCATCATGCCCTCAGCCACCCCCCCCCATGCTCTACTGTGGCAAATATGATTGTAAATGAACACTGAAGAACCTTACTTGTTCTCTTCGTATTGGAGACAGTTTCCGTTCTCACCAAACAGAGCCACCAGTCAGTCCTTTACCCATTAGTTGGATGAAATATCAAAAAAAAATAAGACACCTGACTTAATCTCAGTGCTTGCAGTTGCTTTTACTATTTTTCTGAATCTGTAGCTGTCTCTTGCAGAACTGTCATTTTCACATCATGCTCACACTATCTATCTCCCGCTGTCTCTTATCATTCATCACTCGCTCTTCCATCCCACATATAAAATGAGCTAATGCTATCTAAGGCTAAAAAAAAAAGAGAAAAGCGTAAATAAAATGTGACATATTTTATTTACTCTTTACATTTGTAAACAATGCGATCCATAGGGGTTGCAGGGGGAGCTACAAAACTACAACTATGGCATCTCATTTAGGTCAAAGGCCTAAAGCAAAACAATAAAAACAAATGTAGTCCTAGTAGGTGGTAGGACTACTTTACGGGAAAACCACATATAAATGACAACTTTTTTCAAGTTAAAATATCTGTTCCAATAATTAAGCTTATTTTTAAAATAAAAGCCCATTTTATAAGCACAGTAAGACACTCTGGGGGGTGCATTGTGCTGAGATAAATGCTCCCCAAGGGCTGATGGCACTTGGCTTTGCAGCCTTTTGTCTCACTACGCCCATGGGTGTGCGGTTATCTCAGCACAGTGCACACCCCGTTGTGTCTTACTGCTTACATAATTTATGGCTAGCTGTGAATTGTGAGCTTTACTGTGAAGTAACATGTTTGAAAAGTGTTCTTTATCGGTGACTTATTACTGTCATTCATATACTATATTGCTTTACTTCAGAATCCTGCAAAATATCACTGGCAGAAACTGTGACAAGTGCTTCATCCTAACTAGTGGCACTGCATATACAACAAATGAAGAATACATAAAACACTAAGGATATTTAAAAATAAATATTTTATACAGTGGGAAAATGCACAGTAGAAAAAAGCTAAATTAATAAATCGCAGATTTTCCTTCTAAATAGAATTTCAGCCACAGGATCTCATGCCTCAAAATGGAGAGCTTCACTCACATTTGGGACAGGTCCCTTTAGATGTTCAGGATTCAGAGTTCCAGACCTGTTTGACTTACAAGCCTAAAATATTGCAGGTCATAATAGGATGGCCAGCCCCCAGATCTCATAAGCTGTGGTCCATCCCCTTTCTCTTGGCCCTATCCCATATCTTTTACATGAGAAGACTGCCTTATCTGAACTAACCTGGTTTAATATAGAAACATATAATTTGACAGCAGATAAGGACCACTTGGATCACCTAGTCTGCCCATTTCCCTACCTAATGGATAGGATGCAGATCCTAGTTAACCAACAGCCTACTTCCTCCTACCCCCCACTAGAATTGCCTTCATACTTCTCAACCTTTTATCACTGAAATGAGGGACTTGGACATTTTTGGACAGGACACTCAAAATGAGGGACACAGACTCTCAGAATGAGGGACACATCCTCAAACATAGAGATACAATCTCAGAACACTGTGAAAACCCTAGTGTTTACTTGTACAAAGTTTATTTTGGATTTAGTATTCTAGAATATTAAGAGTTTCTGCTTTAAAGTCAGAATTTACAGCACATTCTCTGTGTGGCCAGCACCTTTTTCATGAGGGATGGACAAGGGGCAGAGCATTTTTAAGGGGGGGAAAATGAGGGTTGTCCCTCAAAATGAGGGACACTTGAGAGGTATGATTGCCTTATGTCTGTCCCATGCATTCTTGTTTGACTCCACTACCTCCTCAGGAAGGCTGTTCCATGTATCCACAACCCTCTCCATGAAAAAATACTTCCTCACATTACCTCTGAGCCGTTCCCCCCTCTATCTTCAAATTGTGCTCCCTTGTTCTTGCACATCTCTTTTTCTGAAAGATGCTGCCCTCTTGGACTCTGTTGATTCACTTGGTGTACTTGAAGATTTCTATCACGTCCCCCCTCTCCCTCCTCTCCTCGAGTGTATACATATTAGGGTTCTTTAATCTCTCTTCGTATGTCTTCTGGTGCAGACACTGCACCATTTTAGTTGCCCTCCTCTGGACAGCCTCCATCCTGTCTATGTCCTAGTGGAGATGGGGTCTCCAGAACTGCACACAGTACTCCAGATGGGGTCTCGCCAGCTGTCTGTACAGAGGGATAACAACTTCCTGTTTTCTATTGGTGATGCCTCTCCCTTTGCATCCCAGTATCCCCCAGCCCTCCTTACTGCCTTCTCACATTGCTTGCCCACCTTAAGGTTATCAGATATGACTACCCCCCGGTCCCTTTCCATTTTTGTTGTGATTATCTCACCCCCCCTTTGTACTATTCTGCTGGGTTTTTGTTAATCGCAGACCCTCTATTTTCATTTAACAGAATAAACTTTTCTCTGGCTAAGGCCCACCACCTCAAGTACCCTTTTGTGAGGACTGACTAGGGGGTACAGCAGGGAGTCTTTTGATGACCCCCTGAGTCTCCCAGACATTCTAGCATTCTTTATGTCTTTCCACAGTCACTTGTAAATGGTCACTCTCAGGATCCAGTAGCTTATCAAAATATCAAAAGAAGGTCTTCATGGGCAGAACAAAGATTTACAGGCTCCTAGTCAAAAAGCATGTCCCCACACAGCAGATATTTTAGTAGTCAAGGACAAAAAAGTAGAAGAAATGTATGTGCAGTCATTTGTATTCTATCTCACAGGAATAAACCAAGGTTGGTTGGTTGGTTTGTTTTTCCATTATCTCCCATGATTTCATATGCTGCAGTTTTAACAACAGAGCTGAATACAAACACAGGAAGCAGGACAAAGGTCTGAAAATACTTGCTAAGAGTGCACATAAAAAAATGCATTCTTGCGATACAGAATTTCAGAATTCTTCCAATGTATTATACTTGCATGGTCCTAAAAGTCCTTCAGTGACAAAGTCCTTTAAAAAAATGTTTTCTATAACTTTTTTTCAGAAAGAAGAAATACTGCTGCTCCCTGCAGTGTTTATTGATCTGTTGTCCCCAGTGTCCTGTTTCCATTGAACTGACATTTTAAACACAGTGGCCGCATCATGGCAGTGCTGATTAGTTGTCTCAGCAGCTGTGACACCCCCTCCCCAAACAGTGCCCACTCAGGGCAGTGACAGTCACATGCTCCAGGAGCTACACAGCCTCCCTCCCCACACAGTGTACACATCAGGGCAGAGATATTCAGATGCTCACCCTCCCTTCTTCACAAAGTTTACACATCAGGGCAGGGATACTCAGATACTCCAGCAGCTACACACCTCCGCCCCACACAGTGTACACATCAGGGAAGAGATATTCAGATGCTCATCCTTCCTCCTCCACAAAGTATACACATCAGCACAGGGATATTCAGATACTCCAGCAGCTGCACATGCTCCCTCCCCATGCAGTGTACACATCAGGACAAGGATATTCAGATACTCCCAGAGCTGCACACCCCTACATCTATACGCAATGTACCTATGAAGACAGGGATATTCAGATAAATCAGTAGCAGCACACCTTCCCTCCCTATATGGTATACACATCAGGGCAGGGACATTCAAATACTCCCACAGTGGCACACCCTCCCTCCTCCACAAAGTATACATACACATCAGGGCAGGGTTATTCAGATACTCCAGTAGCTGCATACTCTGTCTCCTCACAAAGTTTACACATTAGGGCAGGGATGCTGCAATGCCACATCTGCTGTAAACTTTCACTTCTGCACATAGTGCACACATCAGAGCAGGGTACTCAGATGTCCCAGAATCTTTACATTACCCCAGTCAGTTTCAAAGTTCTTCATATGGTGTTCATTTTAGCTGAAAATTGGCTGTTTAAAAATCATTGCTTGGGGACTGCCCATGGTATGAGTGTCAAGAATGTGGTCCAACAACAACAAGAAGAGAGGGCTGGGATGTTCAGATACTCCAGCAGCTGCACACCCTCCCTCCCCATACAGGGTACACATCAGTACAGGGATATTCAGATACTCCAACAGATGCTCACCCTACCTCCTTCTTAAAGTTTACACATCAGCGCAGGGATATTCAGATACTCCAGAAGCTGCACACACTCCCTCCCCTCACAGTGTACAACCCATCTCTCCCCTGATCCAGGTGAAATTTCTACCATGGCAGCTGTTGCAGGGAGCCCCCACCAAAAGACTCCTGTCAGGCTACTGTTTCTTCAGGCCAGTTGTCCATGGAGATTACTTGCTCAGATAAATCCCAACTAGTACACAGCAAGAAATGGCCAAAGGCTGTGTTTGAAGAATCCTACTATGACTCCAGTTGATCCTCCATGAAGTCCTTGAGGAACTATAGGTTCAACCATCAGTTGGACGAAGAGCTGACCACCGACCATGGGCCAGTGTCTTGCTCAGGTTGATTTTTGAGTCCATGGAGATTCCTCTGGAACCAGTTCAAAAGAGGGCTAAATACCTCCTCACTGAAATTCTGGACAGGGATGACTTCCCAGAGGTCATCTTCCCTATGTCTGAGGCCATCCTGGGACTGGCTCTGCAGCTTTGACAGCATCGAGCCTCCTGTGTGACACCCTCAGGCCATATGGGCCACATGGACGTGGTCCCTAGCGGCACCATGTCCAGTTTCTCAGACAACCCCTCCTCTGAGGGGTTGGTGGCTGTCTCCACCTTCTGGAAAATCAGCAACATTGTGGGCATGGACAAGCCCCCTAAAGAGGAGTCCAAAAAGCACAACCACACAGCAAAAGAGGTGTATGCTGGGTCCTAAAGAGAAAAAGTCTGGCAACTTAAAAGGACCACATTCACTATGATTTAAAGTGAAACTATCCAAATGTATTATAAATACATGATTATAGTAGTAGCAGCAAAATTATTACCACAGTGCAAACAACGCCATAAAAACACACCAACGTTTCATGTTTTCCAATGCTTTATCAAGGTTTAATGCAAGCCATGTAATTAGTACTCTTATATACCAGGGAGGTCATGTGTCATATTCAAATTGACCAATCCCTGATAAGTTATTAGAAGCATCATGATTTTAGATGCAATACTTACATCTAACAGAAGAGGTCAATATACATATGTAACACTGTTACTACGTTCATAAAAAGACTTGCATTATGCAACAATTATTGAGACATATATAAACAAAATATACAGTATACACATACAGTATATAAAAACAAGAGAAAAGAAGAACAGAAGCTAGGAATAACAAATATTGTTCAGAATTCGTCTGTGTACATTAATAGTCTATACATTATGATTTTATTTTCCTTTTTGTTTTAAAAATGGAACCAAACTAAAAAAAATCATTTAGTACGTCTTCCAAATGAGCTCCTAACATGTATTGCCATTTACTTTCCTGTTGCAATAATAAATTGTCCAGATCACCTTCCCAGGACCCAATTTTACTTTCTCCAAGCCCTGAAAACTGAATATATGATCCACCCCACAATTCTTCACAAGTAGTGTAAGAGCATTTGATAAATCTAACTTGTCAATACTTCGAAAGTGTTCTGCAATTCTAAGTTTAAAATGTCTTTTAGTTTTACCAACGTAGAATTGTTTGCACTTACTACAAGTTGCTGCATATACAACATGAGTTGTACTGCAGTTAATAAAAGATCTTAGTTCATATATGTGGCCACTCCCCGGATGAATACAAGAGGTCCTGATCTTGATATGTTTACAGTAGTTATAAGATCCACAGCAAAATGTTCCTTTTGGTAACGTTGACTCAGAATTTTTTTTTGTCCATAAAATGGATACTGGTCACCATATCGCCGATATTTTTCCCTCTTCTGTAAACCATTCAGGGAAATGTTTGGGTGGTGTCATTCAGTTTTGGTTCAGTTTTCAGTATATTCCGATTCTTTTTAACAATCTGCTCTATCTTGAAACTCTGAGGGGTAAAGTCAGAAACAAAATTAAGTTAACATTCCTCATTCTTTCTTTTCGGTTGTAACAAATCTTTTCTGGACATTTGTTTCATTTGGTCCTCAGCTATTGCTAGACAGGTACTGTTATAACCTCTTTCCATAAAACTTTTAACTTCTAACTTTGTGTTTTCTTTTAACTCAACATCATCACTTGTATTCCTTTTTACTCTCATGAGTTGCCCCTTTGGAATGCTATCCATTAATTTTTTGGGATGACAACTGTCATAATGAAGAACTGCATTTCTATCAGATTTTTCCTTTATATATTAGTACCTAAATGCCCATTTTCTTTAAAGATCTTTAAGTCCATAAAGTTAATCTCATTTTGATGATAGCTTACGTTTGTTTCTTCAAGATAGGTAACAAACTGTAAAAGTTCCTCAGACTCCCCTGTCCATGCAATCAGTAAATCGTCGATATAACATTTGTATAACTTTAATTTGGGGAGAAAAGGGTTTGTTTCACAAAGAACATATTGTTTCTCCCAAAAGGCCAAATAAATGCATGCATAATTAGGGGCCATGGCTGCCCCCATGGCCATCCCTTTTATTTGTAAATAAAAATTCTCATCAAATATAAAAGTGTTAGCTGTCAGTACCTTTTCTGCCAGTGTTATAAGGCACTCAGAAAAAGCCTGGCTGTAACTACTTTTTTCTCTCAAAATCTCGCATAGCATTTAGTCCATCATCATGTGGTATATTTGTATATAGTGCTGCAATGACTAAAGTTACCAGCATTTCATCATCAGAAACCTTTATATTTTACATGATATTAAGTAAATGTGTTGTGACCTTAATAAAAGGACTATCTGCAACAAACTCTTGAATATAATAATTCACAAATTTTGCTAAAGGCTCTGTCAAAGAGCTGATGCTGGAAACTATAAGGCATGCAGGAGGGGATTCGAAATTCTTATGGATTTTAGGAAGACCATAAAGAGTCTCTCCAACTGGGAAGGGGACTGTAAGGTTCTCTAATGTTTGTTTAGAAATTACTCCATCAAAAAAGAAATCATTTAATAACAAGTCAGTCTCATGTTTATAATCATTTGTAAAGTCGTGAGACAACTTTTTGTAACTAAATGAATTTTTTAGTTTGGTTCCATTTTTAAAACAAAAAGGAAAATAAAATCATAATGTATAGACTATTAATGTACACAGATGAGTTCTGAACAATATTTGTTATTCCTAGCTGCTGTTTTTTCCTTCCTCTTTTCTCGTTTTTATATACTGTATGTGTATACTGTATATTTTGTTTATATATGTCTCAATAATTGTTGCATAATGCAAGTCTTTTTATGAACGTAGTAACAGTGTTACATATGTATATTGACCTCTTCTGTTAGATGCAAGTATTGCATCTAAAATCATGATGCTTCTAATATCTTATCAGGGATTGGTCAATTTGAATATGACACATGACCTCCCTGGTATATAAGAGTGCTAATTACATAGCTTGCATTATACCTTTCCTTCTAAGACTGCTTGAAAGGCAGAGTAGAGAAACTTACCAGAGCAAGGGAAAAGGATTAAGACTTAATTTGGCTAAGCAGATTTACTGTGTGGTGGTGTTTTTATTTTTTACTCACAGGGATTGCTACTGTTTGTTGCTAACATTTCATTGCTTTATTTTTCTCTGATTCAAATTGTTGTTGCTGGTATACCTTCTTCTGCATTATTACAAGGTGTGCCTACAGGTGTGTGCTAACGGATTACTCCTGTAATCTTCTGATTCAAATTGTCTTTTGCAAAGTACATCTTCTGTTACTGCTTTATTTTTATCTGGAGCAAAGTGTTTCTTACAGCGTATATCTTCTCTGAAATTATTACAGGTGGTGCTTTACAGGTTTTACAGTTTTATCTAACATTAGGATAAGCTTTCAGGGTTACTGCATTTGTTGTTGACTGATTGTTTCTGCTCTTACCTCCTTGTTCTTTCATCCGTGGTTCTTCTTTTAGGCAGGGAAGGCCCAGCCACCCACCCCATCCCCAACCACCCCACGCTACACTCCTTTTATAGGGTACCACAGTTGTGACATTTCCTGTGGCAGAGCAGGAAGGGCGGATCAGTGGGGTCTCCACAAGGTGATCTCATTTACAGGGCACTAGTAATTTAACTTGTTATAACAAGTTAAACAAAGCACAATTAAACCATTACTTGCATTTTTTTCCTTTTTTTCCTTCTAATTACTCTGACTAGGTTACAAACCCAGCAACTTATTTGGAATGGATTTCATTAACTGCAGGTACTGTGGAACAATTTTCAGAAGGACAGTCTTACAGGATTTAGGACACTGTCCTACATGCTGAGCCTTTGGAGATCTTAGGGCTCAGCTCCGGGCAGCATGGGCAGAGATTGCACGCCTCAAATTTCATATTGAAGAGGAAATACATTATAAAACCACCGCCATTTCCCAGCATCCAACAGAAAAACCTCGACCGCAGAGGGTAGTTGGTCCAGGAGGTTGGCAGGTGGTTAGGAGAAGCAAATCAGGTGCCCCATCACTCTCTGCTCTCCAACACATTACCTCCAAAAAACATATAAACACTACAAACAGGTATCTGCCTCTATCTCTGAAATCAAATAAAGAGGCAGAAGACACTGCAGAGCAGGACACTGCGGCACAGGAGCTAGCACAACAAAACTCACCCAAATCAAGAATCAAAACAAAACAAGCACAAAGGAAATCCAAAAAACTTCTGATCATAGGAGACTCCATGATTCGGGAGTTGATACCATCTCCAGCCAGGGTGATGGTCAGGTGTCTCCCAGGTACATCAGCATGGAGAGACACTGACCGCATTACTAAATTGTTCACAAAGCAGGAAAAACATTGATGTCCTAGTACACATAGGGACTAATGATCTGCCAACCCGGTCAGTTGTGGAGACCAAGGAACACCTGACTAGGCTGGGTGACAAACTATCATCTATTTCATCCGGCTTCTCTTCTCGAGATCCTGCCAGTGTGGAGAGGGGCAGATGGACGGAAGGTCAGAGAAGGGGAGATAGGGGAGCTAAACACGTGGCTCAAGGGCTGGTGCCAGGAAAAGGACACAGATTTGTAGGGAACTGGCAACAGTTCTGGGAGGCAGTTCTTTAAATTTGATGGACTGCATCTGACTAAAGAGAGTCAGTGCATTGGGGCAGAAGTTTGGCGTCTTTGCAGAATATTTAAACTAGCAAATGGGAGAGGTGCAGCACCCCATACGTCGAATGGAAGAACACCCTCCCCCTCAGCTAGTGGTCAAACAGGAATTCAGCATGTTTGCCATTCATTTGCATCACCAGGTAAGAAAAAGGTTTGTCTCCCATCGACTCGCAGGGGTAATGCCAAACTTCACCCAACAACTAACACACCAAAATCTGGCCAATGGAAAATCATGTACACAAATGCTCACAGCCTGGGAAATAAGATCCCAGACCTGCAGGCAATAATGTCAGAGGCTAAACTGGACATAGTAGCAATTAGTGAGACGTGGTTTACCAGTAACCACCTTAGGAGACTTCAGTACCTGGCTATGTATTGTTCAGAAGAGACCGAGGTGCAAAAGGGGAGGAGTGGCCCTGTATGTTAATGAAAATATCAAAGCTACAGAAATTCAGAATACACATAAGGAGCCAGAAGAACTGTGGGTCACCCTGGAAACAGGAAATGGGACAGCCATAAGAACTGGGGTTGTCTACAGGCCCCCAGACCAGAGGGAGGACATAGACACATTACTGTTAGAAGATATACAAAACATGACAGCTAAAGGGAGGTTCTGATAATGGGAGACTTCAACATGCGGATACAGATTGGTCAATACCAGCAGGAACATCTGCCAGAACTAGACTCATAGTGGATTCCTGCAGGGGAGGGCCTCAAACAACTGGTACAGCAACCCACAAGAGACAGGGCTATCCTAGATCTAGTACTGACTAACAAGAAGGGATCACAGATCTCCAGGTAGAAGGTCACCTGGGGCCAGTGACCATCACATGGTATGGTTCAATTTGGCTACTACATCTAAATCATCCCATTCCAAGGCAAAAATATGGGACTTCAGAGGAGCTGACTTTGATAAGATGGCCAACAGAGTTAAGCTAGCCCTGGCAAAAAGAAACACAGGTGAGGGGTACAGGCAAAGTGGGCAAGCATTAAGGATGCAATACTTGAAGCAACATCCCATTGTGTTAGACAGAAAAGGAAGTGCAAAGAAGAAGGAAACCACTTTGGTTCTCAAATACAGTAGCAGAAAAGGTCAGAGCCAAAGGCTGGCCTTCAGGAAATATAAGGAAACACAGCGGGATGAAGATAGGGAGGCATGCCAAACTGCCCTAAGGGAAGCAGGTAAGGCAGTAAGGCAGGCAAAGTCCCAAACTGAGGAAACACTAGCACGAACAGTAAAGAAGGTGACAAGACTTTCTATAGATACATTAGTGAAAGGAGAAAGTCCAGAGGGGTATTGCTAAGCTTAATGGAGAAAGGGAGCATGTGAGGAGGACCCTGTAAAGGCATCTATCCTAAATAGATACTTTTGCTCAGTATTTACTGAAGAGAAGGTAGGGCAGGGCCCACAGCTCAGCATCATGGACACAGGGGAGGGAGGTGAGGCATTACTCCCTTCACAAAAGAAAGGTCCTACAAGAGCACTAAGCTCAGGGTGGATAAGGCAATGGGACCTGATGGCATACATCCCAGGGTACTTAAGGAGCTAAAGGAGGAACTAGCAGAGCCATTAGCAGAACTGTTTAGTGAGTCTCTGAGCACAGGAGAGGTCCCAGAAGACTGGAGAAGAGCTCATGTGATCCCGCTCCACAAGAGTGGTAGCAGGGAGGAGGCGGGGAACTACAGACCGTCAGTCTTACCTCAGTAGTGGGCAAGATTATGAGGCACTCCTTAAGGAAAGGATAGTGCAACACCTGGAATCCATAGGGCACAGGATCCAAGACAGCATGGGTTTACAAAAGGAAGGTCCTGTCAAACTAATCTCATAGATTTCTTTGACTGGGTAACCAGAGTGTGGACCAAGGGGAGCAGTTGATGTCGCTACCTTGACTTCAGCAAAGCTTTGACACTGTTCACATAGAAGATTGATAAATAAGCTGGGTAGGCTCGGGGTGGGTCAGAAGTTGGTCAACTGGGTGGCAAACTGGTTGACGGGCAGAAAACAGAGTGGTGGTAAATGGTATACAGTCAGAAGAGATGCAAGTCACAAGTGGGGTACCTCAGGGATCAGTCCTGGAGCCAGTCCTCTTCAACATCTTCATTAGTGACCTTGCAGATGGACTAGAGGGTAAGGCTTGTCTGTTTGCAGATGACACCAAGATCTGCAACAGAGTAGATGATCCAGATGGGGTGGGCAGAATGAGAAGAGATCTGGATAAACTAGCAGAATGGTCAGAAGAGTGGCAACTGGGATTTAATGCAAAGAAGTGCAAAATCATGCACATAGGGAAGAGAAACCCTGAAGCCACCTATAGGCTGGGAGGGGAGTTGCTAGCAGTCACAAAGGAAGAAAGAGACTTGGGCATCATCATCACTGATGACCTAAAATCATCAAGCGACCTCTAAAAGCAGTAGAGTAAGGCTAGGGGGTGTTAGGGTGTATTAGTAGGGGTATCACAAGTCGTAAGAGGAGGTAATAATCCCTCTGTACAAGACACTGGTTAGGCCCCATCTGGAGTACTGCGTGCAGTATTGGAGCCACACCTTCACAAGGACATTAACCAAATTGAGGCAGTCCAGAGAAGGGCAACAAAATGGTGCAGGGACTGCATCAGAAGACATATGAGGACAGATTAACGGAGCTCAATATGTATACCCTTGAGCAAAGGAGGGAGAGAGGTGATATGATCGAGGCATTCAAACACCTTAAGGGCATAAACAAGGTGAAAGAGTCTAACATGTTTAAATATAAGAAAAATAGCAGGACAAGAGGACACAGCATGAGATTAGAGGGAGGCCGATTAAGGGGGAATGTGAGGAAATTATTTTTCACAGAAAGGGTGGTGGATGCATGGAATGGCTTACCACAAGAAATGGTGGCTATGAATACAGTGCAGGGCTTCAAACAGGCATGGGATAGGCATAAGGGAGCAATACAAATGACTATGAATAGATAGGCCACTGACAGAGCAAAGGCCGGTGGCACATTTATAAGGTAGAAAAAGAAATGGGCAGACTGGATGGGCCTTGTGGTCCTTATCTGCCGTCAACTTCTATGTTTCTATGTTTCTATTGATAAAGTGTTGGAAAACGTGAAACATTGGTGTGTTTTTATGGTGTTGTTTGTACTGTGGTAATAATTTTGCTGCTACTACTATAATCATTTATTTATAATAAATTTGGATATTTTCACCTTAAATCATAGTGAATGTGGTCCTTTTGAGTTGCCAGACTTTTTCTCTTTGGCACATATCGTTCTATGTCTGAGCACCATTGATTCTGGTTGCCATCTTTTTCCTTTTTTTTTTTGTATGCTGGGTCCTCTCTGGCTTTTAATCAAGTGAGCTACACTCCTCACTTTGTACACATCAGGGCAGGGATATTCAGATACCCCATCAGCTCCTCACCCTCCCTCTCCACACAGTGTACACATCAGGGCAGTAATATTAAATAATAGGATTACATTTTATTTCAGTTGTTAAGTCTTGAAATCCATTTTCCTAAGAACTAAGTACCTGTTACTGGATTTAGGGAACATTGTTTAACCAGGAGTAGCACACTAAGCCAAAGCTTGTTTCCAGATGTGACCAGGGAGCACAAGGAAGTTAAGTGACTTGCTCAAGATCATACAGTATGCACCTAGGTGGCTGTGGGATTCAAACCCAGGTTTCCAGATCTGCAGCTCAGAGCCTTAACCCACTGCACTATACTGCCTCCTGGTCTGGTAGATGTAAGCTTCCCATTTGCAGTTTATGGTCTTATAGTGGTACTATTCTAACAAATATCTCTTTTCGGTCTAAGGTGGGAGCAAAGTCATTCTCAGAGACAACCCCTCAATTTTGAAATGCATTGCCTCTCTAAGTCTGTTCTTCCACTTCACTTTAAATTTTTAAACAAAATTTTAAGGCTTATTTAAATTCAAAGGAGTCTTGTAAATGTTTTGTTTAAAACTGTAGTTTTGTTTAGTTGATTGTTCTATTTGTCATGTTTATTGTTGGGTTGGAACTGAAAATTGGCTCGTCCCAGTGTCCTTACCCAGTTAACAAATAAAAAATGAAATGAAAATGAAAATATTCAGATATTTCAGCAGCTGCTCACCCTCCCTACACAGTGTACATATCAGGGCAGTGATATCCAGATACTCCTAGAGCTGCACACTCTCCCTTCCCACACAGTGTACACATTAGTATAGAGATACTCAGATACTCCAACAGCAGCACACCCTTTCTTTCCTCACAGTGTACACATCAGGATAGAGATATTTAGGTACTCCAGCAGCTGCACACCCTCCCTCCCCACACAATGTACACATCAGTACAGGGATATTCAGATACTCCAGCAGTGGCACACCCTTCTTCTCCTCACAGTTTACACATCAGGGCAGAGATATTTAGAGACTTCAGCAGCTACACACCCTCCCTCCTCCACCCAGTGTACACATCAGGGCTGGGATATTCAGATACACCAGCAGCAGCACACCCTCCCTCCCCACACAATGTACACATCAGGGCAGGGACATTCAGATACTCCAGCAGTGGTGCACCCTTTCCCTCCTTACAGTGTACACATCAGGGCAGAGATATTTAGATCCTCCAGCAGCTACACACCCTTCTTACTCTCACAATATACACATCAGGGTAGAGATACTCAGTCTAATGTGATCAATGTACCATGGCTGTTTGTAATTTAGTAAAGGTATCTATTTTTATTTGTATGTCCTGATGCCGTGTACTGTGGTGTGAAAGTTGTACCCCTGATGTACAATGTGACACTCAACTTTTATAAAATAAAAATAAAGAACTGGCAAAAAAACTAAATCAACGATTTGGACTGTTCTTCAGGATTAAACACCACCTAATCCCTGAAGCCAAACAGAGGCTAGCACGGTCCCCATTTCTCCCCCTTCTGGACTGTGCTGACTTTCGGTATATCCACGGTCCAAGTATATATGCTATATGGTAGGGCATTAAGATTCTTCACCGGTGTCCCATTTAGGACACACCACTGCTCCCTTCATGCGATGTTAGGCTGGCACTCTCTAAAAACTAGAACCATAAATGCGGCCACATGGACCTACCAAGCCTTAATTGGAAATCTCCTGCAGTATATTTCAAACCTTTTAACCAGTGCCCCAGTATGTTACTTGCTTAGAAAACATTCCTACCTCTCACTTGACATACCTAGGTATAGCTTTCATTTTGGACTTTCATCCTTAAACTATACCCTGCCGGCCCTATGCAACAACCTCCAGAAGGTCCTAAAGCTGTCCACTCTTGTCAAATTGGCAACCTTTAAATCTTTGATAAGACAATATATCAGAGACTTCTATCTTCCTGTTAACCCTTCCAGGTGGATTACTTTAGTCCTTCAGCTGACATGTTGCTTACTCCTCCTCCTGTCTACAGTACTGTTAACACAACCAATATCCCCGTATTACTACTACCATGTCTGCCTCCCTGCTTCCTTGTTCTCCTCTCATCCCTTCCCCAGTCCCCTAATACCATATCCTGGTGTGCTGTTATCCCTCACCTTACCTAACTGCTCTCTCCCCCTACTACTCTTAGGGTACAGTTTCCCATAGGCATATATGAAATGTATACTCTGTAAATATTATAAAAAGTTTGAATTCTTGCGTTGTTGTTACTACTTTTTACCTTGTCTTGCATTATTTTAGTTGACATATCTCAGCGTTGCAGCATTGACCAGGCCCACTTTGTGAATGAGTATCACTCAATGGTGTTTCACCTGGTTAAGTAAAGATTTTGATTGATTGATTAATTGATTGATTGATTAAAGGATTATTAAAAAAGGGCAGAGATATTCAGATACTCCAGCAGCTGCACACCTTCCCTCCCCACACAGTATACACATCAGGGCAGGGATATTCAGATACTCCAGCAGCTGCTCACCCTCCCTCCCCACACAGCGTACACACCAGGGCAGAGATATTCAGATACTCCAGCAGCTGCACACCCTCCCTCCCCACACAGTGTACACACCAGGACATAGCTATCCAGATACTCCTAGAGCTCCACACTCTTTCTCCCCACAAAGTGTACTGTACATATCAGTACAGGGATATTCAGATACTCCTACAGCTACACTCTTTCCTTTACCACACAGTGTACACATCAGGGCAGAGATATTCAGATACTCCAGCAGCTGCACACCCTCCCTCTTCTCACAGTGTACACATCAGGGCAGAGATATTCAGATACTCCAGCAGCTTCACACCCTCCCTCTCCTCACAGTGTACACATCAGGGCAGAGATATTCAGATACTCCAGAAGCTTCATACCCTCCCTCTCCTTGCAGTGTACACATCAGGGCAGAGATATTTAGATACTCTAGTAGCAGTTCACCCTACCTGTCCACACAGTGTACACATCAGGGTAGGGATATTTAGATACTCCAGTAGTGGGGCAGCCTCCCTCTCCTCACAGTGTACACATAAGGGCAGGATATTCAGATATTCCAGCAGCGGAACTTCCTCCATGTTCCACACTGTGTACACATCAGGGCAGAGATATTCAGATACTTCAGTAGCTGCACACCCTGTCTCCCACATGTGTATATATCAGGGCAGGGATATTAAGATACTGTCTCCAACAGTGGCACACCCTCCCTCACCTCACAGTGTACACATCAGGGCAGATATATTCAGCTATTTCAGTAGCTGCACAACCTCCCTCTCTACACAGTGTACACATTAGGGAAGTGATAGTCAGATACTCCAGTAGCTGCTCACCCTCTCTCCCCATGCAGTGTACACATCAGGGCAGAGATATTCAGATACTCCAGAAGCTTCATACCCTCCCTCTCCTTGCAGTGTACACATCAGGGCAGAGATATTCAGATACTCTAGTAGCAGTTCACCCTACCTGTCCACACAGTGTACACATCAGGGCAGGGATATTTAGATACTCCAGTAACAGGGCACCCTCCCTCTCTACACAGTGTACACACCAGCCCAAGGATATTTAGATACTCCAGTAGTGGGGCACCCTCCCTTTCCTCACAGTGTACACATAAGGGCAGGATATTCAGATATTCCAGCAGCGGAACTTCCTCCATGCTCCACACTGTGTACACATCAGGGCAGAGATATTCAGATACTTCAGTAGCTGCACACCCTGTCTCCCACATGTGTATATATCAGGGCAGGGATATTAAGATACTGTCTCCAGCAGTGGCACACCCTCCCTCACCTCACAGTGTACACATCAGGGCAGATATATTCAGCTATTCCAGTAGCTGCACAACCTCCCTCTCTACACAGTGTACACATTAGGGAAGTGATAGTCAGATACTCCAGTAGCTGCTCACCCTCTCTCCCCATGCAGTGTACACATCAGGGCAGTGATATAGCAGCTGCACACCCTCGATGTTCCACACAGCGTACACATCAGGGCAGGAATATTCAGATGCTGCAGCAGCTTCACATCCCTTTCTCCCCACACAGTGTGCACATCAGGGCAGCAATATTCAGATGTTGGAGCAACTGCACACCCTGCCTCTCATCACAGTGTACACATCAAGGCAGGGATATTCAGATACTTTAGCAACAGTACACCCTCCCACCTCCACACTTTGCAAATATCAGGGCAAGGATACTCAAGTCTACATGATATCCTCAAAGTCAGGGGATTTAACCTGCACATGGAATAACAGTTTTTGTATGGTGTCCCCTCAGTCCCTGCTCTCTGCTTCTGCTAAGGAACTGGGTGTGCACCATGGATGTGAAGGATGATTACTTCCATTTCAAGGTGCTTCACTGCCACTGACAGTACCTCCATGTTATCCTGGAGGGCTCTCATTACAGTACCAGTTTTGTGATTTGTCATTTGACTTATCTTCAGCACTGTGTATCTTCACCAAATGCTTCACAGTGATGGCTGCAGCACTCTGGAGGGAAGGCCTGATTGTGTTCCCGTATCTGGACAACTGGGTCTTGAAAGCCCCGTATTGGGAAGTAATCATTTACACTTTGCTTTGGACTCACTAACTGTTCGATCAGCTGGGCATGCTTGTAAACAAGCTGAAATCGGTTCTGACCCTTTGTCAGCACAAGCAATACATAGATGCTGTCCTTGATATGTATTCTGGCTGGGCTTTACTTCCAGAGTGCCATGCCACTGGTCCGACTGCTCAGGCACACTGGTGTCTTCCAGTCATTATGTCTCAGCAAGATGCCTTCTCCGAGTGATCAGGCTTATGGCTGTGGCCATCCTTCCTGTCTCTCTGGAATTTGTGGAAGCATGGTATGCAGCTTCCAGGGCCTGTAATGGCCAGTCAACTCATTGCATGGCTACTTCCATGGCTTGTTTTCACAGTGTTTGGGTTGGTTATTGGAAATCTGGTGAATCCTTGAGCATAATGCCTATTTTCATGGGTGACCAGATGTAACAAAATAACATACAATGTACAATACACAGAGCAACAAACAAGAAGCAGAAACTGTAATACATAATAAATGATAACAAAATAAATTCAAATCCCTATACACATGTATCGGCTGCTGACATCTGCTCTGTAGACACATGGAGTACTGTTTAACATTCACTAAACATTTTATTCTGGACATCATCTCTAGTAGATGTTCCAGATTTGTCCCATTTTGCAAGGCCTTCTGTCATAGGACATATTGATCCTTACTGCTTCCCTCAGTGCTTTTATAGTGCTTGGGAATCATTCCAAAGATGTGGCTCAGTGGAGGGAGATGTTCTCCAAGAAGATAGTGCCATTACCTACCATAACAGTAAATCTTCAAGATAATTATCTCTATTGAGCCAAAGCACACCCTCCCACCTACCCCTTTCCTACCCGAGTAGTTTTACTGGAAGTCCTACCTGATTTTGCATGCTCTGTGCTCTCCCTCTGCCCTACTGGGGAATTTTTATTTGGTTCCATGACCGCTAGGGTGCATACTTCCACATCCTTTTCCACCTGCCAGATAGACCATTCCTCAGATTCAGATTAGATATAACCCTCTTCCAGTTTTGAGCCATGCCATTAAGTTTTTCCTCAGCTCCCAGGCTGAATACCAAGTGTCTGTTGGTGGTGGCAGTGTTCCTCAGACACAGAGTTGTCAAGTTGTTCCCTTCCCTTGATGACTGTTTTCTTACAGGTAGTGCAGTGCCAGGCATGGAATGGACCAGGATCCTGGTCATTTAAACAGTCCAGCAACTGGGTCTCTTGATTAACATGGCCATATCCAAACTGATGCTGCAGTAGGTGAGTGTGTTTATTAACATTAATAGCATAGTGGTCAGAGTTAACTGGACCAGAGAGTAATGAATACTGAGATCAAGGCTTACTGAGGAAATCTCTAAGAACTATAACATAGAGCTAAAATACTGGAAAAAAAGGTTTGAAAAACTGCCAAAATTGGTGCTACAGGGTGTCTGTGAGAAACCAAGAAATGTCTGGCAGTTTCTCAGAGATGTACCATAGTATTGCTTTCAGCCAGTCAGAACACAGGGATTAGGATACAGTGCCATTGTTGAGTCTACTGTCTGGGTCGGGCAGAATAACCAGTCAGTAGCTTTCTGTTCTGATTGGCTGAGAGCATTCTTTTTCAGTGTAAAATGTTGCAATTAAATTGTAAATTCACTGCAGGTCAGAGCATGTCTTCCTTCGGACAGGGCCGGGTATCTGTCATCCTGTGCCATCCCAAGAACATAGTGGCATTCTCATCTGATGGTTGTCCAGTGAGCTGTGGTAGGTCTCACTCCAGGTCTTAATAGACAAGTGAACACATCACAAAACCACCATCAGAGTGGGCACAAATTAGCAGTCTGGCTGGTCATCTGACATAAGAGAGAAAAGTTTGAATGGGCAAGAAGTACGTCCCCCCCAACCCTCACACACCAGCACTACCTTTTGTGAACAAAAAGTCTTTCAAGAATATCCATCAGATCTACCTACTTTCACAAAGTATTGTCCTGGGAAACCTAACTTACAAAGATACTTCTTTTGTCTCATTCTGCAGGGTTGGATGAAGGGAGCTGGACACTGCTGACCATTCACCAGGACCTCATGGTGGTCAGTTCATCTTCTCCAAACTGCCCTCCCAGTCTGGTAGGATCCCATCTTATATTCATGTGACATATTAGAGTTGGTGTGGCTTGGCTGGTAGCCCAGTGGTACAGATGGGTGAGAACACACAGGAGGAGCACCGTTCTAGTGGTTGATCTGAACCTCTGACTCGGTTTCAGGGAAACATGAAGAATGGCAACTGTGTGGGCATAATGAGAAAACATTATAAAAGATAATAGATTGTACCTAATTGTATAGAAACTGTAGCTTCTCGTACCTAATCGTATAGAAACTGTACCTCTTCCCAAATATACAGAAGTAATTAAGTGTGAACTGTTGCTGCAGCAGGACTTAGACAATGCTAACACTGGTTCCTCTCAAACCAGCTTTCACGTACTGTTAAAAAGATGTTGCTGCAGCAGGACTTTGACAATGCCAACACTGGTTCCTCTCAAATCAGCTTTTACTTACTGCTAAAAAGACTGTCTCCTTGACTTTTTACACTAAGTAGAGGCTGCCGAGACTACCCCTTATCCCAGTCTTCTCTTGATGCCAGCCCCTTGATCAGACCCTCTGCTTTTCCTCCCTCATCAGTACCATCCACAAAAGTCTGACATAGGCTTTGCGCACTCTACCACAACAAATCCTGCCTCCCACTCCAAGGAATAAATTAAGCAGGTTTGCATCACAATTTGCGACCCAAGAATCGGGAAATGCGAGTCAATTGCCAGCATGATTAGCAGTGATTGCTAATCTGTAGAAAATGGCCATTCCCCTAATTACAGTATTTTAATTTTCCCTGGTGTCTAGTGGTGCCTCCCCACCCTCCAGTTGCCATCCTCTTTTATTTATTTTCTTTCCCTGGTGTCTAGTGGCACCCCCAGCCCACCCTCTGCGGATCACCATTCCCATTATGTTTTTCTATCCCTGGTGTCTAGTGTCACCCCACCACCACCACTATCCAGTCATTGTCCCTGTTATTTTTACTTTCTCTGGTGTCTAGTGGCACCCCTCCTATACCACTGTATCACCAGCCCTATCTAAAATAAAGAAAATGTCCCTCGATGTTATTTTTTTTTAAACCTGCAAAAAAGCAAACAGTCCCTTGCTGATCTTACACCCTCACCCCCACCTCCCACTCAGCACCCACCACCCCACATCCCTCAGTACACCCCCACACACCCTCACTCATCTGAACAGGTCACGGTGTGAAGATTAACTCTCCAATGGAAGACACGTCTTGCTGCTAGAACCGGCGACAGTAATATGAAAAACTAAGGTAAACTCGGTTCAATGTATTTCAATGGAGTTTTCAACTTTGGTGTATTATAACTTCGCCATTTTTGCATATTGTGACACCAAATTTTCAACATAGCCTTTTCGGGACCCCACCTCATGAACAATGTCAGTGGAATTTCACACATCTGACCTGAAAGGTGATTTCGCGGTTGCTTGGCAAAATCACTTTTTGGGATTTGAACATTATCACTGACCTTGTTCATGAGTTGGGGTCTTAAGAAGGCTGTGTTGAAAATTTGGAGTCAAAATATGTAAAAATGTCCAAGTTATGCGCATACATTTAAATTTTACTACTCTCACTCGTAACTTTGGTAATTTTAAAAATTTTTACCCAAAATTTTCAACATAGTCATTTTTTACACCACCTCAGGAACATGACAGCTGTCATTTTTCAAATCCTGGCCAAACTGTCTTTTCACACCTGTGGCATGGAATGATGTTGCAGTGGTGCGGAATCATGTTTTGGTGGAGATTTGAAAATTTTCAGTACTGCGTACATGAGTTGGGGTAAAAGGAAGGTTATGATGACAATTTGGTCAAAATGACAAATACAGTCTCAAAACTATGTGTACAATGTCTAGTTTATCAATGTATACAATTATAAGTAATAATTATTGGTTTAAGGTAAAAATACCCATTTTAGAAAACTGCTAATCATAATCAGATGATTGCTAATCATTTTTCATTTTGATTAGCAAAGGCCGCTAATTAACTCTCCGACACTAATTTATGCCTTGCACTCTGTGTCTGGCATGGGATCATTCTATAAAAATTCCTACCAGTTTTTGACTGAGTGCATATGGTTTATGTTGCTACCCCCAAATCCACCCTGGCGAGACTGGATCCCCTTTTTCACTCCTTCCGCTGCTTTGCTTTAATGGCCTCTTCTCTTACCCACTGCTGCTCCCTCTACTCTGAACATTCTTTCCCTGCCCTTGAGGCTCATCATCTTATCTCATTGTTCCTCATTCCTTTCTTTTTTTTTCAACTATCTTTATCTCCCTCGGCAGACCATTGCTGTCCTCCGCCACCCTTACCTGACATGGGGTCTTTCTGGGTCTTCAATGCACTGTGTGTGTCCTGGCAGAATTTCAGAGCTGGCCCAGAGGCTTCATCATGTGGTGACCCCTGATTTTCTACCTGTTTTCTCCCCTTAGGTACCCTGGACCCTAGAAGTGGTGATGCATGTGTGTGGACTCACACATGCGCGCCACAGCTCCAGTCAACAGGCCCTTCCACCCTCCCCTGGTCTAGCACCAAGCTCTCAGAGGTGGCACTGCCACCCAGCCTCCACTGGGGGGCAGCCAAGCACTGAGAAGCTCTCCTGAACTCTCCCGAGGAGGAAAGGCTGCCAGGCCAGCGGCTCCTCAACATCCTCTCCCTCCTCCCCCTGCCAACCCTCGACAACCCGAGCTCATTCCGAATCTGTGTCACCGGCGTGGTACGAAATGTGTCATCTAGCACCTCAACCCTCTGCACCTCTGGGCCGGCTGCTCCTCATTCCTGACTAAATTCTGGTTTCCTCCTTACTGTTCCTCCCATCTTTCTTCTTCCATCCCTTAATCCTATTCCCTTCACTCCTGTGACACTCACTCTTTTCACATCCCTTGCTGCTAAACCTCTGCTGACCAGTGTGCCTTTTCTGTCTACTTGCCAACCCTTTGGCATACCCTCCCTCTCCCCACATGACTCTCACCCTTTCTCTGCACTCTCAATCTGCTTCTGCTGTTTGCTTCTCTCAACCTTGCTCTTGTGGTTCACCATCTTCTGATCCCCTTTCCTGAATAATTTGCTGCATGTTACTTTTTCCACTGGATCATACTTGTATTTTTAGAAAATTGCAATGTCATGGTGCCCTCGTATATTGTCCTTGCCACTTGTATGCACTTTAATATCTCTACCATATAGAGCATTTATTCATGAATGGAATTTGTACTTTTGGCAGTTTGTATAGTTCTCTGCTTTGGAAACGCCCACTTCTAACTCCCTCTCTGAGTTCGCACATGGAAACAGGCTGTGGCTCAATGTGCCTCTCCCAGTCAACAAATTTAAATAAATAAATACATTTTTAATTGTACCCCCCCCACCCCCCGTCAGTGCGGCTTACCTGTACTGTTACACAGAGAGTCCTTTTGTGATGAGGACATGTTGATGCTCCCTGTCACCTCTGGCACTGGGGACTGTGTCGGTGGGGGTCATGGAATGAGTGAAGAGGAGAGCTACTCCTTTGGTGCCTCCTGCACCTGGATTGCTTGTTATGTACAACTATCAAATAGTTTTCTTGGCCACTGATGATGAGCATGGTCAACTCTTGGGACAGGCAGAAGATTTCACCGAGTGGCAGCCCCAACTAGCCAGGCACTATTGCAGGACATTGGATGAGACAGAATATGTGTTTGAAAAGCCAGTGTTGTTTAAAAAGAACTTTTGAAGGGCCACTCATTATGCAGAAAACTCAGGATCAGGAGTGGTCTCAGGTCACCACATCAGGAAGCAGGCCAGACAGCAGGGAACTGCTTTGAGACAGTGTGCCTCAGCTAAGAAGGGGCTGGCTACCGGTTCTGGTGACCACTGACCCCTTCAGGTTGTCATGGAGCTAGCTCCTTCCACATGAGAGTGTGTGCATGCAAGAGGATGATTCAGGCACTGACACTGCAACTGCTATGGGGAGGAAAGAGAAACATGAGTGAAAGCTGAGGAGAAAAACACACCCCTCCACAATCTCCATGATATCTCCAGTCTTGATAGGGTATATCCCAGGTAGTAGGGTACATCCCTGAATGGTGGTGGGGCAGAGATATAAAATCTAGACTGCAAAAAGGAAAAAAAAAAAGGACTTTGGGAGATGGGCTTTTGATGCCAGTGGACATCACTCATTCACAGCACTGACCTCTTTGAGTTTGCCAGTCTAAGTTCAAGGACAGCAAGTACCCAGTGGAACAACAGAGCCTGTATCAGAACCACCAGAGGACTCGTGGACTACTGTAGTACTTACCAAATTTGCCTGGGCTTGGGGGTGACCCAATCAGCTGTCTAGGAACTGATGGAAATGCCCTTTCCTGTGACTGGCTGCTCTTCTTAGCAGGCAAAGGATGAACCCTTCTAAGTATATCCTGGACAGTAAATGGCATAAGGTGAAACTGTTACTATGCTCAACAGCTAGGATTTCCCTCCTCCTACTGCTGATACTCTCTGGGGACGTCCATCCTAACCCTGGGCCTCCTGCTGCCAACCCCCAAGGGAAAGATCAGCGGTGGCATAAAAACAGTTGCTATGAATATCTGTAGCTTACCCACAAAGATGGCACAGTTTCAAGCCTGGACCTGATTACACAACCCATAATGCCATCTGCTTGACTGAGTCCTGGCTCAAACCATCACTTAAGGATAAGTCTGTTGTGCTACAGGGATTCAAAACTTTTAGGCTCAGTAGACCTGGGAAACAAGGCGGGGGATGCCTTATTTATGCTAAGGAAGGACCGAAAGGGAGTGTGTTGCCAACCTCTGAGATTACCAGTGAGTATGAAATACTTGCTGTGAAACTACTCACAGGAAGGCAGAACAAGGCACTTGCCATTGCCTCTGTGTATCTGCCACCGAGCAAGGCTAAGCTGGGTCTCTATTCTGTCCTGGAGGCTATCTCCAAGTTAAAGAAGAACTCTGAGTTCATTATCACAGGGGACTTTACCCTAAACTGGACCTGTAATGAAACTGACCCTTATAAGGACAAGGTGGCCAATCTGTATCTCACACAGATGATCACTGAGCTTACCAGACTCAATTACAGCACCGGCAGGGGGTGTCTGATAGATTGGATACCTTCCAACTGCCCCTCTAGGGTAAAAAATGTCTCTATGCTAACTGATTGCCTCAGTGATCACTCGCCTGTCACCTGTACTTGGGTTAATAAGGAAAAAAAACCCCCATCTACATATTTAGTCGGGTCCTCAAACGAGGCACCACACAAGCCTTTAAAACTGACTTGGCCAGTGTTGACTGGTCCCTCTTGATAGCTTCCCTGACGTTGATCAGGCGCTGCAATTTTTCTCGAATACATTTAATGGTATTTGCGATATCTTTGCCCCTCTGAGGAAAAGAAAGATTAGGGCTGATAAAAACGGATGAATCACCCATGACCTTCTGAACCAGATGAGGGAGCATTACAATCTTTGGAGTTTGGCTAGAAACTCTGGTAATCTGCAGACCTTCAAAAGTACCGGGCTGCTAGGAACACATACACCAAGCTCACAAGGTTAGCCAAAGCAAAATTGTATAAAGAGAAACTTGAGAATAGCTGGGGCAATGGAAAACGCTTCTGGGATAATATTAAGGACCTGCTTGGCAAGGAGAACAAAAGGCACCCAACTATGCTTAGCATCAATGGCTCCCCTGCCCTTGATCCTCTCTCAACTGCTGAATCCTTTAACCCACCATTTTCTGACCTCAGCTCCATACTCTCTCCTGACTATCCTAACTCTCAGGGACCTCCCCAACCAAGGCCTCATGTCAACCCCTCCCTCCCAAACTTCTGTTTCAAGTGTGTCACAACCAAGGATGCCAGAACCTATGTGAATAAGGTGCTTGGAAAAACTAGGCTTAATAGTGACATCATCGATATGAAGTTCACGGCAGCTGCACTGGATGAGCTTATGGTTCCTATCTGTAAACTCTTTGATAAATCGCTTGCTCTTGCAAAGTTCCCAGCAGTTTGGAAGTTGGCATTTGTCACTCCTGTGCTAAAAAGTGGGGACCGATCTATCACATCCAACTACAGGCTGATCTCAATCTTCTCCACCCTCTCTAAGGTGAGTGAGAGAATTGAGGCCTACCAGCTATCTGAGTACCTCTTGAAGTATAGTTTCCTGTGCCCACAGCAGTAGCACGGTTTCTGTAAGTGCTGCAGCACTGCAACAGCCCTAGTCGAATTCACGGACTTCATCCACAAGGCCTTGGATGGGGGTAATTTAGTGGGATCTATTTTCATAGATCTCACTAAAGCCTTTGACACTGTCAACCACCCCATCTTGCTGGATCAGCTTCTTGATATGGATCTTGCCTCAGAAGCTGTCCTCTGGTTTAAGGGGTATCTATCCAGCAGAGTCCAGAGCGCACAAATCGGGACAGCAATTTCTTCCTCTAGGGTAATTAAGCTTGGAGACCCACAAGGGTCCATATTGGGCCCTCTCCTTTTCAGTCTGTTTATTAACCATCTCCCTGAAGCTTGCAATAGCAAAGTCATCCTTTACGCTGATGTTGCAGTTATCCTTAGTAGTAGCGCCCGGTTGCACCTCTGCAGGATGAGCTACAGTGCTTCTTCCATCGCCTGGAGGACTGGTTCAGCTCCCAGAAACTGTTACTTAATTATAAAAAGACAAAGATGATGCTGTTATCCAGTTATCAGCTAAAGAAATTCATCCCAGCCTTGACTATCACCAATAAAATGGGTGACATGCTAGAGCAGGTTCAGTCATTCAAGTACCTTGGGGTCATCATTGATATGGCTGTCCCATTTAGGAAGATGTCTCTTGGACAGAGGTCCTTTGCCTACAGGGCTCCCTTGTGGTTAAACGAGATCCCTGCTCACCTATTATTTACTGACAGCCTCCCCACATTTAAGTTGAAACGGCACCTTAATGCATCTGGGGCCTGTTGTTGCAGATAGATGGTGTACTACCAGTCCCTCTCTACCCATCGCCTAATATGTGTTAGTGTTGATACCCCCTCCCCCTCCCTCACCTGCCCCACATTGTAACTGTTGTAGCTGGCCTTAGCAGTGGGCAAAGTTTCCTCACCTGCCCTCCACACTAACTGCCACTGCAATTAGGTGGGCCTGGCTTGGATCTCTCCTCTACAGTCATGCACTCTGCTCTGTTTTAGCACTTACTGTCCTACTGGAGGACATGCCTGGTACTAGGGTGACTCCCCCCCCCATAGCCATTCCCTTCCCCTCCAAGTTGGCTTTTTTCAGTCCCCATCCCTGTTACCAGGATGAAGCCTGTACTATGGGCTGCTGAGGTCCTTGTCTCCGTGTTCCCCCATAAGTTCATAGTCGTACTCTGTTTAAGGTTATTGGCAGTAGCTTCAGTAGCTGGTTACTTGTTATTCTGTACTTATATTCTGCATTATGTCTCTCTGTTTGCATTACCATCGCACTGTTTGTTTAAATGTTCCCTGAGTTGTTCTTAATGTGTACACTCCTTCCCATGAAGTGTGAACCGCAGAGGGGGAAATTCCCCTTCTGTTGTACTATATATGCCATGTACTTGACATGGAACCTTTGCAAAAGAGCTTTTGCTCAAAGTTTTTATCTGAACAATGAAATAAATAAATAAAAAATCTTGGCCAATTGGGAGAGTGTCCACTCAGGTTATGCTACACAGAGCTTGCAAGGCTGGGAAGTGCATTCCTGTCTTTCTGTGAAGGCAGACCTACAGTATGTTAGTACTAGCGTGCACTGCCTCGGCCTTGGTGAGTGGGAAAAGTTTGCCTTCCAGACTCTGAGGAGAAGCTGCTTAATGCAGGACTACTTAGACCTGATTGACTGACCTTGAGCTGTCAGGCTGTGAGGGAGTTGCAGGAGTGGAGAGAGAAACTGACTTTGTTTCACTCAGGCCAATGCTGCTTGCACATCAACTGTGCCTGAGAGGACTAGAAGCCTCTGAACCAATCTTCACTGCCTGGTAAAGTCTAGCAGTGGGTGTGCTCACAGCTTTTCATCCCCCAACCATCCTGACAGCGACACCCCTGAGGGAGAGCCCAGCTGATTGGCGGAGTTGTGGGAGGGGATGACCAAGATAGATGAGGAGTTGGAGGTGTGATCCACTCTGAAGATGTAAGGAGCCAGTATATCCAGCCAGAACTACAGAGCAAGGAAGGCAGCTGTTGTACAAACGAGGATAACCATGAGTGGTAACTGACATATCCTGCATAAAGTTTCCACCAAGTTAATTGCAGTTTTGCTGGACTAGGCCATTTGGCCAGGATTACATATGTGGGAGTTTGCTACCAGTTGTTTGTTTAAGTAATAAGGCATGACAGGGTGTGCACTATTGTGGGATAATGGCAGGCCTCAGGAAGTGACGCCCGAGGCAAAACCAAGGGCTTTACGCACCTGAGAAGTGCTGTTGTCCCTCAATTACGCACACCCTGGAATGCCTTACTGCGATTATAAAATGGCTTCCCTGATTTATTTTATTTTAGCACCAAGTAATGAGGTTCAGAAAGTTCAGCATTTCTGACCCATCCTGTTGTGCTGGGATAAAAGCATAGTCATGTGACTGGATTCCATTCCACCAATCACAGTACAGCATTTCTCTTACCCATTTTATAATTCATTTTAATTGCACCAATGCTGGCCAAGCACGTGCAGCAGTTATAGCCCACGCCACTCCAATACCAGGTATCCAGGGACTAGGGTGATACTTATACCAGGTGATACTGTCCAACAGTCTGGTTGGGCATGTGAATGCTGGGGGGAGGGCAGGCTGCACTGACAGATAAATAGCCATTACTGGGGCACTGGTAATATTTATTTTCATTTGCTTTAATTCTTGTCTTTTCCTTCCCCTAGGACTTTGTTCCAGACCTCAATGAATCCCTTTCATATTTACTTGAATTTTTGACTCTCTAGTTTATTGTTTGTAAAGTATAAGTTGATGTGGGGAATGATGTGGGAAACAGCTGCTCTAACTAGTTAAATTCAGTTCACTATCCACACATAAAGGAACATTAAAGTCAATTTACAAAAAAATATGGTGCGCTGGGTGTTTTGATTTGTAGGTGTACTCCTAGTAAGTCCTTCCCTTTATTTGCTGAAAAAAAAAATTGAAATTTGCTTGCTGGTTTTATGGCCCCCTGGGGATCTCCATGTTAGCATTTATTTCTTTTCTTGTTCCCACAATGCCTCCTGAACCATGTGACAGTGATGTGTCCAGGACCACCGATTTAGAGAGTAATAACTGCTGCAGCAGCAATCTGCTGTTAGGAGTCTGATATTCTGGCTTCAGCTCTAAACTAGGTATGCGTCTAGGCTTAACCAGCAGAGGTGATCAGACTACGCATAGCTGTTAATAAAAGCACACAGATCACCCAAGGTCACAAAAGCTATAATTAGTGAAGACTCTAGCTGTTTCCGTACAGAACAGCCCATCCGGTTATTTGCCCTTCAGGCATTTGCCTTCTGTAAATTTAGCTTTAATTAGAGCTCTCTGGAAAGGAGAGTTAATTAACATGATCACTCTACAACTGTCAACAAATAACTCTTGTTAAATTAATGGTCCTGGATACATCACTGTCACATGGGACAGGAGGCATTGTAGGAACAAGAACAGCCTTTGAAAATGCTAATATGGAGATCCCCAGGGACCATAAAACCAGCAAGCAAATTTAGAAAAAACTTCTTTCAGCAAATAATGGAGTACACCTACAAATCAAAACACTCTGCACAACATATGTTTTAGAAAAAGTTTGACTAGTTGTCCTTTAAGCAGTATCCACTGAGCCTGCTCGGTCACGTGTCATCTTTAATGGGGACAGGAAATGTGCGCTAATTGGCAGCAGTTAGCAATGTTTCTGTTTACAGCAATGAAATTCATACCTCCAAATGATACACATTTAACTGTACCTGAATAAATACAGATGTGAAAATCATGTTTTCAATTGTTTTCTTTTTATGGACAAATGCTGCGCAGTTCTTTTCATGAAAAACTATAGTTTGGAGTTTCTACTATGTCATGATTTGTGTACAGAATGATAATTTTGAGCTGTTGATACATCAGAACCTTGCTCAGATGTCTGTGCACAAACAATTACATAGTTAAATCTCCAGATCACAGGTTCCATGAAGAGAACTGTAATAGAATGTTGCCCATAAAAACAAAACAATGCAAAATACAGTTTTTCACATCACTTTTTATTCGGGTGCAGTTAAAGATGAATGCTTTGGGGCTGGCCCAGTGGCGCTGAGAGTTAAGGCTCCAGATGCTTCATCTCGCACCATGCCGACGACCCGGGTTCGGGAATGAGCCCGGGAAGCCGGGGGTCGGCAGGGGCTGGGTAGGGATGGAGCATCTGTGTGACATACTCTCTTCCTGGGAGGGATGAAGGGATAGCGTCACTCCTGAGTGACCCCGGTGATTGCTGGGGATAGCCAGGAAGTAGGCTATGCGGCCGAAGGCAAAGGGGCGGAGCTTGCGGACGCTGGTCGGCATTGCACACCAAGCCCCCGCTGGGGACAGAACAAAAAGCCAGAAAAACTCCTACACTATCGGGTGAGATGACAGTGGCCCGGTGGATTTTGCCCACATCCCAAATGCCGGCCTAGATGCACCCAGGATCTCACTCCAGGGGCTGCCCCAACGACAAGCAGGTAGGCACCTCACACTTAGGAGACAGCCACCGAGGGAGGGCGGAATCAGCCCCGGAGATTGTACTGGGGGTCGGGTCTACCTGTAGTTGTTCGGGGAGGAGGAGTTCAGGGGAGATGCTGGGGTTCAGGCTGGGAGTAAGGCGGATTCCGAGCGGGCACTCCTGAAGGATGCCCGGGCATGTGGGTGAATAAATAAAGTTAAAAAAAAAAAAAAGAAAAAAGATGAATGCTTTAAGAGAATGAATATTAGGGCCCACATTATCAAAGGAGACGCGCGGCACAAAGTAGAGATGCACCGCCCATCTCAAATAATGTGCCGAAGCACGATATTCAAAAGGAGAGATGCTTTTCACATCTCCAGATGCGCCATCACGCAGAGATAATGTATGTGGCACAAATAAAGGGGGCATTCCCGTGAATATGCTGCACATCCCTATATTCATCCAAAATGTGTGGCACATCTGCCGCACATCTCGGGAATGCACTGCCCAAAGATAGACATGGAAAAGGCATGCCTAAATCAGCCAGCCACCCACAGGCAGGTTGCAGTACTGCAGGCAGGCCATCCAGAGACAGCCCTCGGAGGCACAAAAGAACATGACCCAGGCACCCACACACAGCAGCCATGCCAGGATGGAGGTACCGTGAGCCACAGGTACTGTGTCACCACCATCACCATCCAGGGAGCAACACACCACACCACATCTTGGACATAGACACCCAGCAGCCACATGCCAGTGCTGTTGTGGGGTGGGTAGCCACACTACAGCACATGTGCCAGGGGCCATGGCCAGCACCCATGCAGCCTGCAGGGTGCCACCTGGTGGTGGCATGCACCAAGGGTGGCATCTGTGGCAATGGTGCCTATGTTTCCTGGAGATACTAGTGGCTGCATGGCACAGGCCAGGGACTGACCAGTGGCACACACCCACAGTGGTACACCATGGATGCACACAGGTGGGACCCACCCACCTGGGTACCTGGTGACTGTCTGCACACTGCCATCCCTTGCAGAGCCCACCAGGTATCTCCAATGCTGGGGTGTGTGGGGCACTGCAGGTGATTGTATGCAGCACATGGAGCTGGTGTATCACATGCATGACACATGTGTCACAAATTCGTTCAACCAGTTACCCTCTACTCCCAAAGTGCCAACCTCTGAGTGTAGGATTTGTGGACAGTTAACAGTAAAAGGTAACCCTCTTGTCTGTTTTGTGGGTTCGAGTCACCTTAGTCTCAAGTTCTGGAGGGATTCAAACTGATAACCTTTTGTTAGCATGCCCAATTATCAGGCTCAGATATTTCTGTCTTCGGGAGGCCAGATATCTTTGCCTATGGGCACCTAACCAGGTCTGCAAAATGAACCCTTAGAACTCTATGCAAGACCTTACAGAACTCTATCCATTTGTTCTTGGACTTCAGCAGGGTGTTTGACTCTGTCCCCCACAATGGTCTGGTTGAGAAGCTGATGGGGTTAGGAGTGGGCCCTTTGATGATCAGATGGATTGACAACTGGCTAGCTGGACGCACCCAGAGGGTGGTGGTCTGTGTGGGGAGTTCTCGAACCCTAGAGAGGTTGGTAGTGGGGTGCCGCAGGGCTCGGTCCTGGGCCCAATCCTGTTTAATGCATACATATCTGACATCAGGGAGGGTATAGGGTGTAAAATGAGTCTCTTCACTGATGACTCCAAGATGGGAGCAGTAGTTGAGGGAGAAGAGGGGAGGTTGGCCCTGCAAGGGGACCTGGACACCCTGGAAAGCTGGGCTCACACATGGAAATTAAATTTCAATATCACCAAGTGCAAGGTGTTGCATCTTGGGCGGGGAAACCCTAAACACAGGTACACCCCGGGAGGGGAGGCGCTGGGAGGCCTCAATAGGGGAAAAAGACCTAGGGGTCATGGTGGATGCATGTATGAATAACTCTCAGCAGTGCAGGAGAGCGGCTAGCAAGGCAAACAGGATGTTGGGATGCATCGTAAGGGGGATCACCTCTAGGAGCAAGGAAGTGATTTTGCCGTTGTACAATGGACTGGTTAGACCACACCTTGAGTACTGTGTGCAGTACTGGAGATCACACTTGAAGAGGGACGACAGCTCCTGGAGAGGGTACAGAGGAGGGCAACTAAGATGATATGAGGGCTAGGGATTTGACGATGAGGACAGACTTGAGGAGCTCTGCCTGTTTTCATTGGAGGAGAGGAGGACGGGGACATGATTGAAGTCTTCAAGTACCTCAAGGAATAAATAGGGTAAACATGGAGGGATCTTTTAGACTAAAGCAGGAGGTATTACCAGAGGGCATGGTTTGAAGTTGGAAGGAGGAAGGGTGAGGGGAAAAGAGGAGGAGGTTTTTCACTGAGAGGGTGGTGGACCCTTGGAATGCACTGCCTGGCGAGCTGGTTCAGAGATCCACAGTGGAGGGCTTCAAGAGAGGGTGGACAGACACAGAAAGTGGATGTATCAGATGATGGCCTGTCCCAGGGGGGTGGGGATGGATGATAGGGGTTTCTGGAACACAAGGGAGGGAAGGGCCTCGGCACCCAACTAGGGATCTGAGGTTCGAGCAGACTCAGTAGACCATAAGGCCTAATCTGCTGGCAAATAGTATGTTAGTATGTATTTCCCAGTTTTGTATAACAATAAGTTCATACACAGTGTTAACTATAACCTTTACAGCTCCACTAATATAAAAAGAAATTTCAAGGCACACCAGCAGTTTCCATTTTAAAATATATATCTTTACTTTAAAAAATAGGAAAACAGAAATTATTACAGAACAAAATATCCCCAACACATACAATCTTAAAAACAAAACAGGTTTAAAGTTCAATTTCCTACCATACATGCACTCAGACTGGTCATAGCTAAGGTAATCTTACTTCTTAATCTACAGTGCTGTGATGTCCTTCCTTCTCAGTCAGAAATATGAAAGTCTGCCAACTCTGTAAGGTTTGCTCAGTATTTTTAAAACAGTCTTGAGTTGGCTTTCTCTCTGAGGTCACCAAACTCTGCCTTGGTGTAACACAGTCTATATTTTATAACACATGATGCCTACTAAGTTATTTAAAAAAATAAGAGATGACATAATAAATCTCCTCTTCTCATGCTGACTGGTCTAAACCAGTCTGTGCTTTGCTTCACACACACACATCAAAGGTCTCTGATATAAGTCACTGTATATTCAGCAAAAGTGTATTTGACTCCTTAATTCCATCTGGGCCTTGTTATCTACACATCAAAGGTCTCTATAATGTAATGCTGGCTTCCCTCTGACGACCCCCCAACACACACACATGCATATTGGACTACAATGCAGTCTGGGACCTGTACATCAAAGGTTTCGGATGAAGTGAGATGGCTTCCTGGGACACACCCAAAACACAAGCATGCTCTTTCCATTATGACACCTAGTGCAAAATCAAAGGATTTCCTTGAGGACGTCATGAATGGCTAATTTTATTTCCTGGGATCAAAGCAAATTGACAAGGTAATTGCATTTTAGAAATCTGCAGTTTAAAATACCTCCTGTCCTTTGAACTTATCCCTGTTTTTTTTTGTGTCAGCTTCAGCAAGACATTGGTTTTTCTTGACACAGTCCATCATACTTTTTTTTTTTTTTTTATATTTACAAAAAATATGATACAGGGATCAGAACCAGCTGTCCAAGTGTGACAATTCCTCCCCACCTAGACTGAATTTGGGGGCTCTATCCCCCTGCATGGGATGAGCTTCCAAAATCAGTTCACTCTTCATACACCCTGGACAACTCATCTGAGTTCTGATTGGTCACTCCAGCCCTATGTAGAATGGTCATATCATATCCTTGCAAAGCAAGACTCCATCGTAGTAATCGACCATTGTTTTTCCCCATCTGCGTCAGCCAAACTAGGGGGTTGTGGTCAGTCTGCACCACAAAATGCTGCCCATACAAGTATGGCTCCAATTTCTTAAGGGCCCACGCTATGGCAAGACACTCCTTTTCCACCGTGGAGTATGACTGCTCCTTGGGAAGTAACTTTTTACTCAGGTAGGCTATGGGGTGGTCCCTCCCTTTGCTGGATGTCTGGCTTAGTACTGCCTCAATATTCACGTCTGAGGCATCAGTCTGAACTATAAAGGTTTTACTATAGACAGGACTTGTCAAAACAGGAGCACTGCACAGTGCCTCCTTTAGTTTGGAAAAGGCTTCCTCACAGGCTGGGTCCCAGGTAATTTTCTTGGGCATTCTTTTCTTTGTCAGGTCAGATAGGGGAGCAGCCAGGGCACAGTAATTGGGAACAAATTTTCTATAGTACCCTGCTTTCCCGAGAAAACTCCTGACCTGCTTCTGAGTTTCTGGTCTGGGCCATGCCTGGATTACCTCTATTTTTATTTGGTTAGGATGGAGCTGTCCCTGGCCTACCACATGCCTGAGGTATGCCACCTTTCCCATGACCACCTGGCACTTCTCGGCTTTGACAGTGAGCCCGGCCCTCTGTATCCTGTCCAGCACTTCCCTAAGGTGTGAAAGGTGTTCCTCCCAGCTGGTACTAAAGATGGCAATGTCATCCAGATACGCCACGGCGTCCTCTTCAGCACCATTTAACACCTAGTTTACCAATCTTTGGAAAGTGGCCGGGCTGTTCTTCATTCCGAAAGGCATTACTTTGAACTCAAATAAGCCTATCGGAGTGATGAAGGCTGACCTCTCCCTAGCTGTGTCCGTCAACTCTACGTGCCAATACCCCTTTGTCAGGTCAGTGGTCGTAAGGTAGGTCACCCCTCCCAACTTATCCAGGAGTTCATCCTTCTGGGGCATCGGGTGGGCGTCTGACTTCATGACTGCATTCAGTCCATGATAGTCTACACAGAAACGAGTTGAGCCATCTGGCTTGGGTACAAGGACTACGGGTGAGGCCCAGGGACTGTGGGATCTCTGGATTACCCCTAAATCCAGCATCCCCTCCACTTCCCTCCTAATGTCCTTTTGGACAGCCTCTGACACCCGATATGCTGTCCGCCATATGGGCGTCTGTGCCCTGTCTCCACATTGTGTGTCGCTAAGGGGGTTAGTCCAGGCTTGGCGCTAAACAAGGGGGCAAAGTCTGCTAAAACCTCTCTTACTTTCTGGATCTGGCCGGGGGTCAGCTGGGGAGACAATTTTACTGCCTCCACAGAGGACTTCCACTTACACTCTTCCAGCAAGTCCAGAAGGGGGTCTCCTTCGTCCATCCCCTCCCCATGACTACACACTGCGAACACCATGTCAGCCCTATTTGCATATGGCTTCATCATGTTGACATGGTACATACTTTCTGTCGCTCTGCGGTCAGGTAACTCCACAATGTAGTTCATGTCATTTACCTTCCTAGCCACTTTGTACGGTCCTGCCCACTTAACTTGCAGCTTGTCTTTCCGGACCGGAATAAGGACCATGACTTTCTGACCCACCATGTACGAGTGAGCTCTGGCTCTGCGGTCGTACCATACTTTTTGTTTCTGTTGGCAAGCTGCCAGGTTGCTCTGGGCTGTTCCCATAAGCTCCTTCAGCCTTTCCCTAAACCTAAGGACGTAATTCACAAGGGGAGTTCCCTGGGTGGCGTGCTTGCCTTCCCAGTCCTCCCGGATCAAGTCTAGGGGCCCACGTACCCAGCATCCATACAAGAGTTTGAATGGGAAAAATCCTGTAGACTCTTGGGGCACCTCCCTGTATGCAAACAACAGGTGGGGAAGGTATTTCTCCCAGTCCCTCCCATGCTGTTCAGCAAATGCCCGGAGCATTGATTTTAGGGTACCGTTGAATCGTTCCACAAGCCCATTGGCTTGTGGGTGATACGGTGTTGTGCATCTCTGCACCACCTCACACTTCTTCCATAAACATTTCATTAGGTCCGACATGAAGGAACCTCCTCAATCGGTGATTACCTCCTGTGGAAACCCAACACGGGAGAAAATCCCAAGTAAGGCATCTGCCACTTTGTTTGTCCTCAGTGAGGATAGGGTGACTGTCTCTGGGTACCGGGTGGCATAATCCACCACAGTCAGGATGAATCTCTTCCCTGAGGAGCTGGGAGTATTTAAAGGCCCCACAATATCCATTCCCATCCTCTGGAATGGCTCCTTCACTATGGGCAATGGAATTAGGGTGGCTTGGATTTTCATGCCCCCGCCTTCCCTATTTCTTGGCACCGGTGACAAGACCTGCAATACTCCTTCACCTGCTGGGTGAAGTTAGGCCAGTAGAAATTCTGGGCCAACCGCTGCGTTGTGCGCACAATTCCCAGATGACCAGACAAGGGAATATCTGGGCAACCTTGAGCAACAGCTCACAATATCCCTGGGGAATAACAAGCTGCCTGCCTAGCATCCCTCCCTCTGTCTGTACTACCTGTGTATACATAAGTCCGTTTTCCCAATAAACCTTATATCTGCTGTCTCCTCCCTGTGTTCCATCAGAGTCTGCCCAAGCCCACAGCTTCTCTAAACTAGGGTCACTCTGAGCAGCTGCAAACCCCTCACACAGTCCCAAGGCATGGGACAGGTTCCCTTCAGTCACTAAACTAGGGTCCCTAGCACTAGCATCAGGGCCCTCAGGATCACTGTCAAGCCCAACCCTCTGACAAGGGGTCACCCCTCCCTCTTCGGAGTAACCCTCTGTAGCTGTGTGGTTACTTGCTACTGGGGAAATTTCTACCCCCTTTTTAGCAGTCTCCCCATCTGGAGACACAGGCTGGGGAACCAGCCTCTCGGTGGTTTCCACACTGGTTTCTGTGGGGTTCAGGGAACTACTATTTTCCCTTGCCACTTGACTACGGGTAACTGCACATACCACCCCCTGCTGGAGATTGTTACCCACGATCACATCCATTGCTAATGTGTTGGCTACAGCCACCTGTTGCACAGTTTCCCCTGTTTCACCCCAGTCCAGGAGAACACTAGCGAGTGGCAATGTTTTCTCTTAACCAGTAAACCCTTGTACAGTTACGTATTTATTGGGTATCAGCTGACCAGGCTGTACCAGATCCCCCTTTACCAATGTCAGGGATGCCCCTGTGTCCCTTAACCCCTGCGTCTGTACACCATTTACTATGACTATGTGCATGTGTTCCCTCATGTTCACTGGCATGCTCTCAGGCACAAACAACCCACTTCTTTTCTAGCACCCTGTTGTGTATTATGGCTTGCCTTTTTGGGGCACTGTCTGGCAATATGCCCAGTTTCCTTACACAGCCAACATGCATTTCTTACTTCAGATAAATCTTTTCATTGAAACCTGGGGCTAACTGGTTTTGGTGGAGGCAGTGAGGGTTTTAGCTGCCCTTAAGGTGTGCTTTTCCCTTTCTGCGCTGCCACACTCGCCCCATTCGCTCTCAGAGCAGGTCTGTTGTTGGCATAGTGATCCAAGAGTTCAGCAGCCTCTTGCACTGTTTTTGGATCTCGGTCCTCTAGCCAGGTTTTCAGCTCTGCTGGGCATGCCCAATAAAACTGTTTTAATAAAATCACATTTTCAATTTTTTCAACAGCGTTTGCCTCAATTCCTTCCCACCAGCGTTTTAAAAACTGAGGTTGTTTTGTGGCTAGCTCCTCATAGTTCATATCAGGGCTTCTCCTGAGCTTACAGAATTTACCTCTGTATGATTCAGCAGTTAATTCAAACTTTTTTAACAGTGCAGCTTTTAACTTGGTGTAATCGTGACTGTCTTCATTGTTCATTTGACCCAATGCATCCCGAGCTTTCCCGGTAAGTAGCAGGGATAGCTGGAAGTTCCAGGACTCTCTAGGAATTTTAGCCTGAATGCAAACTTTTTCAAAAGAATTTAAAAAGGCATTCATGTCCTCCCTTTCCTTAAACTCGGCTATTAATTTGGAGTTCAGTTTGTAACCCAGTCCTGCAGTCCCAGTTAAACCCAAGCCACTTACCTGCTCTTGGTGCACTATTGAGTCGTAGCTTTGCCAGTTCGTGTTGCCACTGGCGCCCTCTCTCTTCTCCTGCAGCTCACTGGCGCTCATGCTCCTCACGGTCTGCCTCCCTCTGTTGTTGCTCTGCCTCCAGTTCCATCCTGCGCAACTCATTTTGCAGCCTGAGTACCTCTGGATTCAGGATACTGGTGACCTTCCCCTGCTTCTGTGGCCCTTCACTGACTGTGGCCCTGCTGTCCTTCTCATCGGCTCAGGACCTCTCACTGGCCACTAGTCCTTCCACACTCGAGGTCTGGTCCCTTTCAGTCACGGTCTGTGACTCCCTTCTCTGGGTATCTGCTACCATCAGGGTCTCTATGAGGTTCTGCTTTTTGGCTATCACCTTGAACAGGACTCCTCTCTCCTCGCACAACTGGTTTAAGTGTTCTACAGTGTGCCTGCTGTAGTTGGACGCCATCTTTCCTGACTACTGCTAATCTGACTGGCACTTTAGAAAAAAAATAAAATGGGTGGGAACTTGACTGTAAGCCAAGGGATATAGTTCTGATTCCTTTTGAAATAAAACACTGCCTTTCTTTTTTCCCTTTTTTCCAAGTGAGCTGAACGATCTCAAGCTGACACACTGAACAGTGAAGCTTATTGTTTATTGTGATTGCTTATTGTGAAATATTCAGAAAGACCTTTGAGTCAGAGACTCATTTACAAAGGTTTCATGTCATACATCAAGGTACAATACAAACATCAGGGCACAAAACAGGCAATTGAATAAAAAAAAAAACATAGAGTGGCAGTACAGGATTAGTAGATAACTAGGAATTACATTACAGTTCAAAACATGAGATACAGAGTAGATCAGAATAGTAGAAGGGTCCCAGTCAAGCCCAGCCGAACAGTTGCAGAAAGGTCTGTACCTGGCTGTTTGTTGATAGCAGATTTGGGAGAGTTAGCACCGGGAGCAGGGATAATTATGGGGAGTGGTCAGGTGCAGCCACATACGTTAGCGTTTTGGAGGAATTCCCTCAGTCTAGTTTTGAAAGGGCCTATCCTTGTTCCATTAGCTATTTGGATAGGGAGGGAGTTAGTCAGAGCAGGGGCTTGGTAGCTTAAAGTCCTTTGAAGTTGGGAGGTATGTGGACATGGAACCCTTAGAAGCTGCATGTTCGAGTTTCTCGTGGATCTGGTTGGAGCAGCTGGGCGGATAATAGAGGGGAGAGAGAGGAAGGGGCAAGTCCAAGGATAATCTTCTTAGTTGCTGAATATACAGTGACTTATATCAAAGAGAATTTAAAGAAAGGCAGTGTTTTATTTCAAAAGGAAACAGAACTATATCCCTTGGCTCACAGTCGAGTTCCCACCCATTTTATTTTTTTTTCTAAAGTGCCAGTCGGATTAGCAGTAGTCAGGAAAGATGGCGTCCAACTACAGCAGGCACACTGTAGAACACTTGGTTTGGTTATACCACCAAACTTTTTATGCCACCACTGCCAACCAGTCTGTCACAAATGCACTCAACTGGTCAGCCCTCTACTCCCAAAGTGCCAACCTCTGAGTGTAGGATTTGTGGACAGTTAACAGTACAAGGTAACCCTCTTGTCTGTTTTGTTGGTTTGAGTCACCTTAGTCTCAAGTTCTGGAGGGATTCAAACTGATAACCTCTTGTTAGCGTACCCAGTTATCAGGTTCAGATAATTCTGTCTTCAGGGGGGCCAGATATATTTGCCTATGGGCACCTAACCAGGTCTACAAAATGAACCCTTAGAACTCTATACAAGACCTTAAAGAACTCTATCCATTTCCCAGTTTGGTATGTAACCCCCAGGGGCACTATCCCAAGGGCTACCACCCCCTGCCTGAATGACTACTAACAGTTTGAGGGGCCTGGATCCAGTGGAGGGTGCCTCCACCCAGAGGTCGGGGTTGAGACAGTCTGGTATGACTTGGTCACAGCCCTCTGGGTCACTGCAACCCCCCCTTTCCTCCCACTAGTGGCCCACACAAATCAGTCACAGTATATTCACTGTATATGCTGGCCCCCAGGTGTGAACCAGCAGCTTACTCCGGTGACCCCCTGCAAAATGAGAGGTTATTGCACAATGATCACTGTACAGTAATTCACCATAAAAGCACCAGATAGCTAGTATACCTTCGCAAGAACCGATCAATGTGATTTATTTCAGGGCGAAATAACAAGGACCAGGGGAAATCAGGTTAATTAGCTTACCACTCTATTATATATATGTAACATAACTATCTAGGGCACTGTGCACAGGCCTAACCTATTAGTCACTGTCTCTGGGTACCCAAACAATGAATGCTAGTCCCTCGATGCAGCTAGTTGGGGCCCTGTCGCAGAAACGAGCATTTAATCCCTACGAGGGTTAGGCAGAGCCACCAGGCTCAATTATGGCAGCTAGTAAAGAACCCAACAGATCTGGCCCTCACTAGGAGCATTTGACGGGGAGCGACCCTGATTTAGTACTCATGACTCCAATAGAAAGAGCGCTCTCACACCATTGCAGGATGAAGCCTGGAACTCGAACTCTTCTCCACACATTTATATGGAAAGGCAGAGGGGTACCATACCGGGCAGCTGCTGTAGTCCCCGACGGCTCGCACTGCATACACTGGACCAACTGACACAGCTTCACGAGTCCTGATAGACCGAACGCAATTTAAGCAGATTCTCCAGTCTTCTACAGGGTGAGCCTGGTAGGTAGCTGCGCTCCTGCACAGCCTCCTCTGACCACTGCCCAGCGGATTTAGTCTGACACTTGCTGGCGATTCAAAGCACCGAACTCTGGCCTTACACGCGCTTTCCGCGCGAAAACTCAACAGCGCAGGAGCCCAGAGCTCCTTCCTCGCTCACAGCCACAACGACTCTCTCCCTTGGTAGTTCAGGCAGGGAATCTTCATTCGGGCGCCGCCTGATCCCATTGGAGGGCTGCAGATGCCAGTCACTTAATACTGCCCTCATTGGTGCAAAAAGGGCGCCATGGTCCAGAACTCCACTTCCCAGAATCACTAGCTGTATCCCCATTGGTCAGCCAGCTCCAGTTTGACTGCTGATTCTGGTTGGTCACTATTTACGCCATTTTAGATGCCCCCTGGCTACTATTGGACCCTTTAGAACAGTCCTGGTCCAAAATGGAGGGGCACAGTACAAAGTTCCAGCTGCAATAAAAGCAGGTTAGACAAACTGCAATTTTACCCATGCTCTAAATGTTTTCAGGGAAACAATTACATCTTTCAGATGGGCTCCCTCTGCGCTCTTAGCGACTGCAGAAACAGAGCGATCAGACAGCAGCCCAGGGCGGGATTCGAACAGAGAAGCCCCAGTCTCCCCATTCAAACCACCAAAACCTGCGAGCAGGCAGCTCTTAAAGAGACAGTACTGGAGGCTTTAAAAGCACTCGCAACGCCCGCATTTAGTGGCCTCATGCCGAACACCAGTTAGGCAAGGAGCATTTAGGCAAGCTCTGGGAAGGCTTTTAGGAACCCCCATTTGTAGGGGGGTGACACCTTTTCTGGCCTGGAAAGAACTTGACGTCCGCGTCAAGTAGTTACCCTTAAATCACTTTAAGGCAAAAACAGTTTTAAATCGACAGACATCAGACCTTTTGTTACATACATTGGTACTGTATTCACAATTTACTATTGTTTGTGCAATATTACACATACAGACAACCTTTCTCTTTTTTAACTCAGGTCATCACTTCCTGCCCAGAACACCTGAAAAGAGGGGGCCCTTCCCTATCAGCTACTGGCGGGCCAACTAGGGCAGGGGTACCATACTCAGAGGGCAATACTAACAGGCTGGAGTCATTTCCCAAGGCTAACTTGGGCAAGGAGCTCGGGGACACATACACCCCTTTATGGACGACATTTAAAGGCAGGTCCATGGGCTGACCCAGGGACTCATAACTCAATCTTACTACAGGCCGTACTTCTCGGACGGTGCGTCTAGGGGTCTCGGGACAACCTGTTACAGGCCCTGATTCCATTTCGGTCTCACTCAGATTGGTAGAGGGAACCTTCATAGAGGAAGGGGACCCAGAGCCCATAGTACTTTCGGGGACAGGACCCTCCATGTCAGAACCCACACTGCTTGGTTCAGCAAGGGACATTTCTGGCACTACCAGGGGGCTATCGAGGCACTCAAAGTATTCTTCTGGCTCGGGCATACCACTAACGGGTCCCCCTTCACTTCCTTCTTCTGAAAAGTCAGACAGTTCAGCCAGCCCAGATAATTCAACCAGGCTCAAAGATCCCACTTCTTTACCCTGGGTGCTATCCACTTCATCCTCGGGAGCTCAGACTCCAGGGGCAAAGTTGGGGACTCAGACAGTCCAGGAAGCCCAACTTCGTCCCCAGAGTTAGCTAGGGGATTGCCCCTAAAGAGTTGACTCAGCTCATAAGAGGGGTAATACTCAACATCATGTTCACTATCGTCAGACACAGACTGAGGATCAACTTCATCAGAGGGGAAGGTAGAAAGCTTCTGGAGTTTGAGTTCTGAGGAATCGACCCCCCTGGATTTCTTTGTTGCTGCAGCTCTAGTTAGAGGCCCAGAGGGGGAATCATTGGAAGGCTCACTCTTGATCAAAATTTGTTCAATGGGCAGCAGGTGATTCCTATGTAAAGTTTTCACATCTTTTGAATTGTTCTCAGGCCGCACTTTATACACAGGCAAATCTTTCAATTTTCCCATGAAAATATGAGGGAGGTGATGCCATCTGTCAGCAATCTTGTGTTTGCCGTGCAGTCCCAGATTCCTCAATAGCACTCTATCTCCTTCCTTCAATTCCACTGCTTTCACTTTCTTATCATATCTTTCTTTATTGGCCAAATTCCGCTTAGCAGCCATGGTCTGGGCTAGTTGGTAGGCATGATTTAATTGGGCCTTCAGTTTCTACACATACTGTAGATGATTAGCTGCCCGAACCCCATCAGGAGAGACCCCGAAACAAACATCCACTGGCAATCTGGCTTCCCTTCCAAACTTCAGTCGATATGGGGAAAACCCGGTGGCATCACTCTTGGTGCAGTTGTAGGCATGGACTAAGGCACTGATCTGCTGGCTCCATCTAGACTTGTCTTTAGGGTGCAACGTGCCCAACATATCGAGCAAGTCGCAGTTGAATCTCTCTGGTTGGGGATCGCCCTGGGGATGGTACGGGGTGGTTCTTAGCTTCAGCACCCCCTACAAGGATAGCATTTCTTTAATCAGATGGCTTTCGAAATCTCTCCCCTGATCGGAATGGATTCGCTGGGGGGCCCCCATAGTGAACAAAGAAATTCTCAACAAGAACTTTAGCCACCGTGGTTGCGTTCTGATCTTTGGTGGGGAAAGCCTGGGCATATCGGGTGAAATGATCAGTGACTACCAATATATTGCTGATATTCTTCAGATCAGGCTCCAGGCTCAGAAAATCAGTGCACACCAGTTCCATAGTGGCGCTAGTAGTGATATTGACCAGGGAAGCAGCTATCTGAGGCAGGGCTTTTCTTTGTAAACAGCGGTCGCAGGTCTTAACATACTACTCGACGTCAGCACTCATTTTTGGCCAGTAGAATCGAGCCCATACTAAGTCAAGGGTTCGAATTAGACCAAGGTGTCCCATGTGGTCATGCAGGGACCTCAGCACCAGCTTTCTAAAAGCGGTGGGCAGTACCAGTTGCTGTTTGTCTACTCGCCCATTTTCTTTAGGGTCTCCCGGTATAGTAGTTTGTTGATCAGCTTCAACTTTGAACTTTCTTTGTATAGCAGGGCAGTTCTCAGATCAGTGGAATGCAGTTGTGACACATCTCTCCCCCCTTGCAGCACCTCTAAAACAGTGTTTATCATAGGGTCTCTGGACTAGGCCAGCTTGAGTCTATCATTATTGAACTGAGGCAGCTTACTAGTGTCTAATGCAGAAAAATGACAATACGCAGCAGGTATACAGTTCTCAGATGGGCCCAAGCAATCCACCATGCAGTCCACAGCATCAGAAGACACTTGCTCTTCCTTGTTGAATTTCTGGCAAAGGGCTCTAATGTCAGGTTCTGACAACTGGACCCAATCGGCTCGAGACACAGGTCTCCGGGATAGAGCAACAGCGTCTGTATGGTTTAGGCCTGCCCTGTACTCAACAGCGTAATTGTAGGTGGATAACGCAGAGAGCCACCTATGACCAGTGGCATCTAGTTTGGCTGAGGTCTGAACATATGTCAAAGGATTATTATCAGTTTTCACCAGTATTTTCGCCCCATACAAATAGTCATGGAATTGGTCAACGTTGGCCCACTTCAAAGCTAGGAACTCTAGTTTGTGTATGGGGTAGTTCTTCTCAGAAGGGGTCAAGCTGCGGCTGGCAAAAGCTACAGGTCTCAGACCGTTCGGGTGCTCCTGATACAGTACAGCCCCCAAGCCTTGCAGACTGGCATCAGTATGAAGAACATATGGTTTAGCAGGGTCGGCATAGGCCGGCACCGGGGCATGAGTAAGTTGATAGATAATGTCATAGAAGGCATTCTCACAGTCGGCAGTCCAGCGGGTGCCAAACACATCATGTGGATGGAAATAATCTTTTTCAGTCCCAGATTGCACATTCTTCTTATACTTTTTATGGGTTGGGGGGGACTCTTGCGTGAGGTTAAGCAGGGGGCAGATCACCCGAGAGTAGTCTTTAACAAATCGTCTGTAGTACCCACAGAATCCCAGGAACTGCTGTAGCTCCTTCAAGTTTTTTGGTTGAGGCCAAGTGGTCAAAGCTTCTGCTTTGCTGGGGTCAGTCTCAATGCCCTCCGTGAATACTATATGGCCCACACATTATACAGAGGTTTGAAAAAACTGGCACTTGTCTATAGATAGTTTGAGACCAAAGTCTTCCAACCAATCCAGAACCTTAAACAATCGACTTTCATGTTCCTCCAGGGAGCTGCCAAACACTATGACATCATCTAAGTAGACCAAGCATTTGAGCAAATTCATATCCCCTACAGCACGTTCCATCAGGCACTGAAAAGTAGCTGGGTCACCTGAAATTCCTTGAGGCATCCGCATAAACTCATAGAAGCCTAGGGGACAAATGAACGCAGTCTTCTCTCGATCCTCCGGAGCCATTGGGATCTGATAGTACCCACTGCGGAGGTCTAACACAGAGAACCACTTACTGCCGTTTAGACAGTCTAAGGTGTCCTGTATGCGTGGCATGGTATACTGGTCTGGGACAGTCCGCCGATTTAAGGTACGGTAATCCACATACATCCGAACAGCCCCATTCTTTTTCCTCACTACTATGATGGGGGAAGCATAGGGGCTTCTGGATTCTTGTATCACACCAGCAGCAAGCATCTCTTGCAGATGCCGTCTCACATCATCTATGTCAGCAGGGGCCAGGCGCCGGGACCTCTCTCGGAAGGGCCTGTCATCATGCAGCCAGATGTGGTGCTCAGCTCCTTGCACACATCCTACATCCCATTCTTTCAGGGAAAATACCTGGTCTCTCTGGGCAAGCTTCTTACTCATCCTCACTTTCCATTCAGCTGGCAACGGGGAGTCACCGAAATCAAACAAGTTGGGCATTACCCTGTTATTCTTCCCGAACTCTTGCTACTGGGTAGCACTGCAGTGTCTGCGCAATGCACATTAGCCAGGGTGCAACCTCTATTTACTCGAATCTCTTTGTCAGACACATTATGAACTTGAACCATTACCCTTCTGGCATAAGCATGAGCTCTAGCGGGCAAGTTACTGGGTTTAACCAGCAGCCCCTCGGGCAACTTTCCCTCACTGGGTGCATCCAGCATCAATATCATATTCTTAACATCTTTTTTAATCCGGACTTCCCCTTGCAAAACACACTGAGCATTTGGGGTTAGTAGCAACAGCTCCGGATCCTTCCTCCAGACGACACCCACCGGGCCTTCAGGTTCCTTCTGGCTAGCCTTTCTCTGAGTTTCATAAGCCTTCTGGATCAAGGCGGGTATTCTAAGAGCTCGCCCAGTCATGGACACTTGCTTTTCAGAAGACAACTGTGCTAAGTGACCAAACATATGAGCATTGGTCCCAATCAACAAGGGCACCCCATCACACAGTCCAGAGGGGGGACATACTAGGGCCTGAGTTTCCACTTGTTCGTCCACCCCAGCAACAGAAGTAGGAAAAGACAACCAGATCTGGATATACCCCGAATACGGGTAGGCCTTATCACTCAGCCCCCACACATGTAGACCATCCAAGGGTTGTAATGGCACTTCAGGCAGATGTTTCTGATACCAGTCCTGGAACATAATGGTCACCTGAGAGCCACTGTCCAACACAGCCCCGGTGGGTATCCCATTCACTCGCACAGGGGCCTCCAGTGAAGGCCCCACCACATCAGACCATTCGGGGGCACAGCGGTGGCAGTCACTTGGGCAATGGCCGGGTCATAACTCTTCCTAGGGGGTCGGTGTAGGCCTTACGGTGCCAGGTGATCAGCCTACTGTTGACCTTCCTTAAATTCTCCGGTAACTGGCACCCAGTCTGAAAGTGTCCATCCTCCCCACAATGGTAACAAAACTTAGGGTCCCAGGGGTCTTTATTGGAAGGGGAATACTCGCCTGCTGGGGGCCATCCTGGGGAAGAGGGGGCTCCTCTTGGTTAGGGCATTTGTTTCTAGGTAACTCTGGCTCCCCAAACCTAACAGGGTGGATGACAGTTTGCTTCAGGTCCCTAACTAGCTCTCGTAAATCTCCAATATCGGCCCTCAGTTCACTTTCTACTCAGGGGTCAGAGGAAATGGCACACCCACCCCCTTGTGACTCTGGGGATACTGGGGAAACATCAGGCCCTCTCGAAGGGTGGGCCTCATCTGGCTCACTAGACTCAGGGGTTTGGCACAGATTCACAGGCCCCACATAGGGTTCCCACCCCTCCTTGTCAGTCTCTACTTCTGAATCTCCCTCATCAATTGACAGTACTCAGGCGGAGCAGCCCTTCGATCATGTAACTTAAGTTTTAAAAATATCACACTGGAAAACCTAGCAGATTTCAAAACATGCTCTAACTTGACCTGGTTTGAGGCTGTGGCTCTGATCCCCCCCCTTTCGATAGGCCTTCTGCAAGGCTCTTTCCACCCTAGTAACAAAGGCAGACAACTTCTCATTTCTCCATTGCTTGGCAGACTTGAATTTCCATCATAAATCCTCCCCGGTTTCTGTACTCCCAAACACTCCCTCCAAGGCAGAAAGATACTCCGCTGTGGTAGCTTCCGGGCTAGTAGCCCGCAAGAACCAAATGGCTTCCAAGGCTGGGCCTCGCAGGCTCTCCATCAATCTCTTTTGTTTCTCCACCTCAGAGCACTGCCACTCCTGGACTAGTGGAGTAGCATAGTCCATCCACGCCTTCAAGTCATCTTCCCCTGAAGGCTCTGGCACTGTGCCAGAGAAACGTTTTAGTCTACGGTAAGAATCTAGCTGTATAGAGGGAACCACTGGGGCAGTGAGGCCAAAATAGAACTCTTGGGGGGACCCAGGAGAGGTACCGGGGGAAGACTGGGGGATGGGTTCACTAGAAAGGTCCAACGCCTGCAGTAACTCCTGGCTAGTCCTCCCCTCCACAGCTAACAATTTAAGCAGTTTATCTTTGAAGCTATTAGTCTGGGGAGACCCCCCAGGGGTGACTGACCCACTCCGGATGTGAATGACCCTCCACCCCTGCTGGGCACCTTCCGAGTAGATCACTGGGGGTACCCTCTCGGGGTCAATGGCCATACTACATAAAAGTAATACCTGCACGGTCTGATTGAGCAGGTCAGCCATACGCCCCTTCACCTCCACCTTGCCTAAACATTTGACACGCTCCATGGCAGAAAAATGTCAGCGTTCGTGGTCCCCAGAGGTACGTCTAATAATAACACAATTTTCTGAGAGTCCAACTCTTCTGCTTCACCGCACCCCATCAGTTTATGTACCATTGTCTTAATAGGGTCCAGCTTAATCCTTAGCCATATCCCCTTCCAGCTTCTCTTTTAATCTCATCCATATTGCAGTATTATCCACTTGGCCACTAGGGACGCTGATCCCAGTGGTGCCTCCAATTTGTAACCTCCAGGGGCGCTATCCCAAGGGCTACCACCCCCTGCCTGAATGACTACTAAGAGGTTGAGGGGCCTGGATCCAATGGCGGGTGCCTCCACCCAGTGGTCGGGGTTGAGACAGTCTGGTATGACTTGGTCACAGCCCTCTGGGTCACTGCAACCCCCCCTTTCATCCCACTAGTGGCCCACACAAATCAGTCACAGTATATTCACTGTATACGCTGGCCCCCAGGCGTGAACCAGTCAGCTTACTCCGGTGACCCCCTGCAAAATGAGAGGTTATTGCACAATGATCACTGTACAGTAATTCACCATAAAAGCACCAGATAGCCAGTATACCATTGTTAGAACCGATCAATCTGATTTATTTCTGGGGGAAATAACAATGACCAGGGGAAATCAGGTTAATTAGCTTACCACTCTATTATATATATGTAACATAACTATCTAGGGCACTGTGCACAGGCCTAACCTATTAGTCACTGTCTCTGGGTACCCAAACAATGAAGGCTAGTCCCCTCGATGCAGCTGGTTGGGGCCCTGTCGCAGAAACGAACATTTAATCCCTACGAGGGTTAGACAGAGCCACCAGGCTCAACTATGGCAGCCAGTAAAGAACCCAACATATCTGGCCCTCACTAGGAGCATTTGATGGGGAGCGACCCTGATTTAGTACTCACGACTCCAATAGAAAGAGCGCTCTCACACCATCACAGGATGAAGCCTGTAACTCAAACTCTTCTCCACACATTTATATGGAAAGGCAGAGGGGTACCATATCAGGCAGCTGCTGTACTCCCCGACCGCTTGCACTGCATACGCGGGACCAACTGACACAGCTTCAGGAGTCCTGACAGACCGAATGCGATTTAAGCAGATTCTCCAGTCTTCTACAGGGTGAGCCTGGTAGGTAGCTGCACTCCTGCACAGCCTCCTCTGACCGCTGCCTAGCGGATTTAGTCTGACACTTGCTGGTGATTCAAAGCGCCCGACTCTGGCCTTACACGCGCTTCCAGCGCGAAAACTCAACGGTGCAGGAGCCCAGAGCTCCTTCCTCGCTCACAGCCACAACGACTCTCTCCCTTGGCAGTTCAGGCAGGGAATCCTCATTTGGGCACTGCCCAGTCCCATTGGAGGGCTGCAGATGCCAGTCATTTAATACTGCCCTCATTGGAGCAAAAAGGGCACCATGGTCCAGAACTCAACTTCCCAGAATCACTAGCTGTATCCCCATTGGTCAGCCGGCTCCAGTTTGAGTCCTGATTCTGGTTGGTCACTATTTACGCCATTTTAGATGCCCCCTGGCTACTATTGGACCCTTTAGAACAGTCCTGGTCCAAAATGGAGGGGCACAGCACAAAGTTCCAGCTGCAAAAACGGCAGGTTAGACAAACTGCAATTTTACCCATGCTCTAAATGTTTTCAGGGAAACAGTTACATCTTTCAGATGTGCTCCCTCTGCGCTCTTAGCGACTGCAGAAACAGAGCGATCAGACAGCAGCCCAGGGCGGGATTCGAACAGAGAAGCCCCAGTCTCCCCATTCAAACCACCAAAACCTGCGAGCAGGCAGCTCTTAAAGAGACAGTACTGGAGGCTTTAAAAGCACTCACAATGCCCGCATTTAGCGGCCTCATGCCGAACACCAGTTAGGCAAGGAGCATTTAGGCAAGCTCTGGGAAGGCTTTTAGGAACCCCCATTTGTAGGGGGGGTGACACCTTTTCTGGCCTGGAAAGAACTTGGCGTCTGCGTCAAGTAGTTACCCTTAAATCACTTTAAGGCAAAAACAGTTTTAAATCGACAGACATCAGACCTTTTATTACATACATTGGTACTGTATTCACAATTTACTTCTGTTTGTGCAATATTACACATACAGACAACCTTTCTCTTTTTTAACTCAGGTCATCACTTCCTGCCCAGAACACCTGGAAAGAGGGGGCCCCTTCCCTATCAACTACTGGCGGGCCAACTAGGGCAGGGGTACCATACTCAGAGGGCAATACTAACAGGCTGGAGTCATTTCCCAAGGCTAACTTGGGCAAGGAGCTCGGGGACACATACACCCCTTTATGGACGACATTTAAAGGCAGGTCCGCAGGCTGACCCAGGGACTCATAACTCAATCTTACTACAGGCCGTACTTCTCGGACGGTGCGTCTAGGGGTCTCGGGACAACCTGTAACAGGCCCTGATTCCATTTCGGTCTCACTCAGATTGGTAGAGGGAACCTTCATAGAGGAAGGGGACCCAGAGCCCATAGTACTTTCGAGGACAGGACCCTCCATGTCAGAACCCACACTGCTTGGTTCAGCAAGGGACATTTCTGGCACTACCAGGGGGCTATCGAGGCACTCAAAGTATTCTTCTGGCTCGGGCATACCACTAACGGGTTCCCCCCCCCCTTCACTTCCTTCTTCTGAAAAGTCAGACAGTTCAGCCAGCCCAGATAATTCAACCAGGCTCAAAGATCCCACTTCTTTACCCTGGGTGCCATCCACTTCATCCTTGGGGAGCTCAGACTCCAGGGGCAAAGTTGGGGACTCAGACAGTCCAGGAAGCCCAACTTCGTCCCCAGAGTTAGCTAGGGGATTGCCCCTAAAGAGTTGACTCAGCTCATAAGAGGGGTAATACTCAACATCATGTTCACTATCTTCAGACACAGACTGAGGATCAACTTCATCAGAGGGGAAGGTAGAAAGCTTCTGGAGTTTGAGTTCTGAGGAATCGACCCCCCTGGATTTCTTTTTTGCTGCAGCTCTAGTTATAGGCCCAGAGGGGGAATCATTGGAAGGCTCACTCTTGATCAAAATTTGTCCAATGGGCAGCAGGTGATTCCTGTGTAAAGTTTTCACATCTTTTGAATTGTTCTCAGGCCGCACTTTATACACAGGCAAATCTTTCAATTTTCCCATGAAAATATGAGGGAGGTGATGCCATCTGTCAGCAATCTTGTGTTTGCCGTGCAGTCCCAGATTCCTCAATAGCACTCTATCTCCTTCCTTCAATTCCTCTGCTTTCACTTTCTTATATCTTTCTTTATTGGCCAAATTCTGCTGAGCAGCCATGGTCTGGGCTAGTTGGTAGGCATGATTTAATTGGGCCTTCAGCTTCTACACATACTGTAGATGATTAGCTGCCCGAACCCCATCAGGAGAGACTCCGAAACAAACATCCACTGGCAATCTGGCTCCCCTTCCAAACATCAGTCTATATGGGGAAAACCCGGTGGCGTCACTCTTGGTGCAGTTGTAGGCATGGACTAAGGCACTGATCTGCTGGCTCCATCTAGACTTGTCTTTAGGGTGCAACGTGCCCAACATATCGAGCAAGGCGCGATTGAATCTCTCCAGTTGGGGATCGCCCTGGGGATGGTACGGGGTGGTTCTTAACTTCCGCACCCCCCACAAGGATAGCATTTCTTTAATCAGATGGCTTTTGAAATCTCTCCCCTGATCGGAATGGATTCGCTGGGGGGCTCCATAGTGAACAAAGAAATTCTCAATGAGAACTTTAGCCACCGTGGTTGCGTTCTGATCTTTACTGGGGAAAGCCTGGGCATATCGGGTGAAATGATCAGTGACTACCAATATATTGCTGATATTCTTCAGATCAGGCTCCAGGCTCAGAAAATCAATGCAAACCAGTTCCATAGGGGCGCTAGTAGTGATATTGACCAGGGAAGCAGCTCTCTGAGTCAGGGCTTTTCTTTGTAAACAGCGGTTGCAGGTCTTAACATACTACTCAACATCAGCACTCATTTTTGGCCAGTAGAATCGAGTCCGTACTAAGTCAAGGGTTCGAATTAGACCAAGGTGTCCCATGTGGTCATGCAGGGACCTCAGCACCAGCTTTCTAAAAGCAGTGGGCAGTACCAGTTGCTGTTTATCTACTCGCCCATTTTCTCTAGGGTCTCCCGGTATAGTAGTTTGTTGATCAGCTTCAACTCTGAACTTTCTTTGTATAGCAGGGCAGTTCTCAGATCAGTGGAACGCAGTTGTGACACATCTCTCCCCCCTTGCAGCACCTCTAAAACAGTGTTTATCATAGGGTCTCTGGACTGGGCTAGCTGGAGACTATCATTATTGAACTGAGGCAGCTTACTAGTGTCTAATGCAGAAAAATGGCAATATGCAGTTCTCAGATGGGCCCAAGCAATCCACCATGCAGTCCACAGCATCAGAAGACACTTGCTCTTCCTTGTTGAATTACTGGCAAAGGGCTCTAATGTCAGGTTCTGACAACTGGACCCAGTCGGCTCGAGACACAGGTCTCCGGGATAGAGCATCAGCATCTGTATGGTTTAGGCCTGCCCTGTACTCAACAGCGTAATTGTAGGTGGATAATGCAGAGAGCCACCTATGACCAGTGGCATCTAGTTTGGCTGAGGTCTGAACATATGTCAAAGGATTATTATCAGTTTTCACCAGTATTTTCGCCCCATACAAATAGTCATGGAATTGGTCAACGTTGGCCCACTTCAAAGCTAGGAACTCTAGTTTGTGTATGGGGTAGTTCTTCTCAGAGGGGTCAAGCTGCAGGCTGGCAAAAGCTACAGGTCTCAGACCGCTGGGTGCTCCTGATACAGTGCAAGCCCCTCAAGCCTTGCAGACTGGCATCAGTATGAAGAACATATGGTTTAGCAGGGTCAGCATAGGCTGGCACCGGGGCATGAGTAAGTTGATAGATAATGTCATGGAAGGCGTTCTCACAGTCGGCAGTCCAGCGGGTGCCAAACACATCATGTGGATGGAAATAATTTTTTTCAGTCCCAGATTGCACATTCTTCTTATACTTTTTATGGGTTGGGGGTACTTTGCGTGAGGTTAAGCAGGGGACGATCACCGAGAGTAGTCTTTAACAAATCGCTCATAGTACCCACAGAATCCAGGAACTGCTGTAGCTCCTTCAAGTTTTTGGTTGAGGCCAAGTGGTCAAAGCTTCTACTTTGCTGGGGTCAGGTCTCAATGCCCTCTGTGAATACTATATGGCCCACACATTATACAGAGGTTTGAAAAAACTGGCACTTGTCTATAGATAGTTTGAGACCAAAGTCTTCCAGCTGATCCAGAACCTTAAACAATCGACTTTCATGTTCCTCCAGGGAGCTGCCAAACACTATGACATCATCTAAGTAGACCAAGCATTTGAGCAAATTCATATCCCCTACAGCACATTCCATCAGGCACTGAAAAGTAGCTGGGGCACCTGAAATTCCTTGAGGCATCCGCATAAACTCATAGAAGCCTAGGGGGCAAATGTACGCAGTCTTCTCTCGATCCTCCAGAGCCATCAGGATCTGATAGTACCCACTGCGGAGGTCTAACACAGAGAACCACTTACTGCCGTTTAGACAGTCTAAGGCGTCCTGTATGCGTGGCATGGTATACTGGTCTGGGATAGTCCGCCGAGTTAAGGTACGGTAATCCACATACATCCGAACAGCCCCATTCTTTTTCCTCACTACTATGATGGGGGAAGCACAGGGGCTTCTGGATTCTTGTATCACACCAGCAGCAAGCATCTCTTGCAGATGCCGTCTCACATCATCTATGTCAGCAGGGGCCAGGCGCCGGGACCTCTCTCGGAAGGGCCTGTCATCATGCAGCCGGATGTGGTGCTCAGCTCCTTGCACACATCCTCGTCCCATTCTTTCAGGGAAAATACCTGTCTCTCTGGGCAAGCTTCTTACTCATCCTCACTTTCCATTCAGCTGGCACGGGACGAAATCAAACAAGTCGGGCATTACCTGTTATTCTTCCCGAACTCTTGCTACTGGGTAGCACTGCAGTGTCTGCAATGCACATTAGCCAGGTGCAACCTCTATTTACTCGAATCTCTTTGTCAGACACATTATGAACTTGAACCATTACCTTTCTGGCATAAGCATGAGCTCTAGCGGGCAAGTTACTGGGTTTATCCAGCAGCCGATCGGGCAACTTTCCCTCACTGGGTGCATCCAGCATCAATATCATATTCTTAACATCTTTTTTAATCCGGACTTCCCCTTGCAAAACACACTGAGCATTTGGGGCTAGTAGCAACAGCTCCGGATCCTTCCTCCAGACAACACCCACCGGGCCTTCAGGTTCCTTCTGGCTAGCCTTTCTCTGAGTTTCATAAGCCTTCTGGATCAAGGCGGGTATTCTAAGAGCTCGCCCAGTCATGGACACTTGCTTTTCAGAAGACTACTGTGCTAAGTGACCAAACATATGAGCATTGGTCCCAATCAACAAGGGCACCCCATCACACAGTCCAGAGGGGGGACATACTAGGGCCTGAGTTTCCACTTGTTCGCTCCACCCCAGCAACAGAAGTAGGAAAGACAACCAGATCCGGATATACCCGAATACGGGTAGGCCTTATCACTCGGCCCCCACACATGTAGACCATCCAAGGGTTGTAATGGCACCTCAGGCAGATGTTTCTGATACCAGTCCTGGAACATAATGGTCACCTGAGAGCCACTGTCCAACACAGCCCGGGTGGGTATCCCATTCACTCGCACAGGGGCCTCCATTGAAGGCCCCACCACATCAGACCATTCGGGGGCACAGCGGTGGCAGTCACTTGGGCAATGGCCCAGGTCATAACTCTTCCTAGGGGGTCGGTGTAGGCCTTGCGGTGCCAGGTGATCAGCCTACTGTTGACCTTCCCTAAATTCTCCGGTAACTGGCACCCAGTCTGAAAGTGTCCATCCTCCCCACAATGGTAACAAAACTTAGGGTCCCAGGGGTCTTTATTGAAAGGGGAATGCCTCGCCTGCTGGGGGCCATCCTGGGGGCGAGGGGGCTCCTCTTGGTTAGGGCATTTGTTTCTAGGTAACTCTGGCTCCCCAAACCTAACAGGGTGGGTAACAGTTTGCTTCAGGTCCCTAACTAGCTCTCGTAAATCTCTAATATCGGCCCTCAGTTCACTTTCTACTCGGGGGTCAGAGGAAATGCACACACCCCAACCCCCCTTGTGACTCTGGGGATACTGGGGAAACATCAGGCCCTCTTGAAGGGTGGGCCTCATCTGGCTCACTAGACTCAGGGGTTTGGCACAGATTCACAGCCCCCACGTAGGGTTCCCACCCCTCCTCGTCAGTCTCTACTTCTCGAATCTCCCTCATCAATTGACAGTACTCAGGTGGAGCAGCCCTTCGATCATGTAACTTAAGTTTTAAAAATATCACACTGGAAAACCTAGCAGATTTCAAAACATGCTCCAACCTGACCTGGTTCAAGGCTGTGGCTGTGATCCTCCCCTTTCGATAGGCCTTCTGCAAGGCTCTTTCCACCCTAGTAACAAAGGCGGACAACTTCTCATTTCTCCATTGCTTGGCAGACTTGAATTTCCATCATAAATCCTCCCCGGTTTCTGTACTCCCAAACACTCCCTCCAAGGCAGAAAGATACTCCGCTGTGGTAGCTTCCGGGCTAGTAGCCCGCAAGAACCAAATGGCTTCCAAGGCTGGGCCTCGCAGGCTCTCCATCAATCTCTTTGTTTCTCCCTCAGAGCACTGCCACTCCTGGACTAGTGGAGTAGCATAGTCCATCTACACCTTCAAGTCATCTTCCCCTGAAGGCTCTGGCACCGTGCCAGAGAAACGTTTTAGTCTACGGTAAGAATCTAGCTGTATAGAGGGAACCACTAGGGGCGGTGAGGCCAAAATAGAACTCTTGGGGGGACCCAGGAGAGGTACCGGGAAAGACTGGGGGATGGGTTCACTAGAAAGGTCCAACGCCTGCAGTAACTCCTGGGTAGTCCTCCCCTCCACAGCTAACAATTTAAGCAGTTTATCTTTGAAGCTATTAGTCTGGGGAGACCCCCCCGGGGGTGACTGTCCCACTCCGGATGTGAATGACCCTCCACCCCTGCTGGGCACCTTCCGGGTAGATCACTGGGGGTACCCTCTTGGGGTCAGTGGCCATACTACATAAAAGTAACACCTGCAAGGTCTGATCGAGCAGGTCAGCCATACGCCCCTTCACCTCCACCTTGCCTAAACATTTGACACGCTCCACGGCAGAAAAATGTCAGCGTTCGTGGTCCCTAGAGGTACATCTAATAATAACACAATTTTCTGAGAGTCCAACTCTTCTGCTTCACCCCACCCCATCAGTTTATGTACCATTGTCTTAATAGGGTCCAGCTTAATCTTAGCCATAACATCCCCTTCCAGCTTCTCTTTTAATCTATCCATATTGCAGTACTTCGTCCACTTGGCCACTAGGGGACGCTGATCCCAGTGGTGACCTCCAATTTGTAGATTCCCAGGGTGCTATCCCAAGGCTACCACCCCTGCCTGAATGACTACTAAGAGGTTGAGGGCCTGGATCCAATGGCGGGTGCCTCCACCCAGTGGTCGAGGTTGAGACAGTCTGGTATGACTTGGTCACAGCCCTCTGGGTCACTGCAACCCCTTTCATCCCACTAGTGGCCCACAAATCAGTCACAGTATATTCACTGTCGCTGGCCCCAGGCGTGAACCAGTCAGCTTACTCCGGTGACCCCCTGCAAAATGAGAGGTTATTGCACAATGATCACTGTACAGTAATTCACCATAAAAGCACCAGATAGCCAGTATACCTTTGTAAGAACCGATCGATGTGATTTATTTCAGGGTGAAATAACAATGACCAGGGAAAATCAGGTTAATTAGCTTACCACTCTATTATATATATGTAACATAACTATCTAGAGCACTGTGCACAGGCTTAACCTATTAGTCACTGTCTCTGAGTACCCAAACAATGAAGGCTAGTCCCTCGATGCAGCTGGTTGGGGCCCTGTCGCAGAAACGAACATTTAATCCCTACTAGGGTTAGACAGAGCCACCAGGCTCAACTATGGCAGCCAGTAAAGAACCCAACAGATCTGGCCCTCACTAGGAGCATTTGATGGGGAGTGACTCTGATTTAGTACTCACGACTCCAATAGAAAGAGCGCTCTCACACCATTGCAGGATGAAGCCTGGAACTCGAACTCTTCTCCACACATTTATATGAAAAGGCAGAGGGGTACCATATCAGGCAGCTGCTGTACTCCCCGACCGCTTACACTGCATACACTGGACCAACTGACACAGCTTCAGGAGTCCTGACAGACCGAGCGCGATTTAAGCAGATTCTCCAGTCTTCTACAGGATGAGCCTGGTAGGTAGCTGCACTCCTGCACAGCCTCCTCTGACTGCTGCCTAGCGGATTTAGTCCGACACTTGCTGGCGATTCAAAGCGCCCGACTCTGGCCTTACACGCACTTCCAGCACGAAAACTCAGCGGCGCAGGAGCCCAGAGCTCCTTCCTCGCTCACAGCCACAACGACTCTCTCCCTTGGCAGTTAAGGCAGGGAATCCTTATTTGGGCACTGCCCAATCCCATTGCAGGGCTGCAGATGCCAGTCACTTAATACTGCCCTCATTGGTGCAAAAAGGGCGCCATGGTCCAGAACTCAACTTCCCAGAATCACTAGCTGTATCCCTATTGGTCAGCCGGCTCCAGTTTGAGTCCTGATTCTGGTTGGTCACTATTTACGCCATTTTAGATGCCCCCTGGCTACTATTGGACCCTTTAGAACAGTCCTGGTCCAAAATGGAGGGGCACAGCACAAAGTTCCAGCTGCAATAAAGGCAGGTTAGACAAACTGCAATTTTACCCATGCTCTAAACGTTTTCAGGGAAACAATTACATCTTTCAGATGGGCTCCCTCTGCGCTCTTAGTGACTGCAGAAACGCAGTGATCAGACAGCAGCCCAGGGCAGGATTCGAACAGAGAAGCCCCAGTCTCCCCATTCAAACCACCAAAACCTGCGAGCAGACAGCTCTTAAAGAGACAGTACTGGAGGCTTTAAAGCACCGCAATGCCTCAGATGATCAGCGCACGCCGATCACACCAGTTAGGCAAGTAGCATTTAGGCAAACTCTATGCAAGACCTTAGAGAACTCTATCCATTTCCGATTTGGTATAACAATAAGTTCATACACAGTGTTAACTATAACCTTTACAGCTCCACTTATATAAAAAGAAATTTCAAGGCACGCCAGCAGTTTCCATTTTAAAATATATATCTTTACTTTAAAAAATAGGAAAACAGAAATTATTACAGAACAAAATATCCCCAACACATACAATCTTAAAAACAAAACAGGTTTAAAGTTCAATTTCCTACCATACATACACTCAGACTGGTCTTAGCTAAGGTAATCTTATTTCTTAATCTACAGTGTTGTGATGCTCTTCCTTCTCAGTCAGAAATATGAAAGTCTGTCAGCTCTGTAAGGTTTGCTATGTATTTTTAAAACAGTCTTGAGCCGGTCTTGTCTCTGAGGTCACCAAACTCCGCCTTGGTGTAGCAAAATCTATATTTTATAATACATGATGTCCTACTAAGTTATTTAAAAAAATAAGAGATGACATAATAAATCTCCTCTTCTCATGTTGACTGGTCGAAACTAGTCTGTGCTTTGCTTCACACACACATCAAAAGTCTCTTTGATATAAGTCACTGTATATTCAGCAAAAGTGTATTTGACTCCTTAATTCCATCTGGGCCTTGGTAACTACACATCAAAGTTCTCTTTGATGTAATGTTGGCTTCCCTGTGACGCCACCCCCCCCCACACACACACACATGCATAGTGGACTACAATGCAGTCTGGGACCTGTACATCAAAGGTCTCTTTGATGAAGTGAGCTGGCTTCCTGGGAGACACCCGAAACACAAGCATGATCTTTCCATTATGACACCTAGTGCAAAATCAAAGGATTTCCTTGAGGACGTCATGAATGGCTAATTTTTATTTCCTGGTATCAAAGCAAATTGATAAGGTAACTGCATTTTAGAAATCTGTAGTTTAAAATACCACCTGTCCTTTGAACTTATCCCTGGGGGGTTTTGTGTCAACTTCAGCAAGACAGTGGTTTCTCTTGACACAGTCCATCACACATTTTTTTTATTTTTACAAAAAATATGATACAGGGATCAGAACCAGCTGTCCAAGTGTGACAACTACAAGTACCTGAACAGCACGTGTCACCTTGTTCCTGCCCCTGTTGCATGTTGAGGTGGCCCCTGTGGCCACTGTCCAGGTGGGCCCCCTGTACCCTGTCTGACCCTGTACATGGCTATGGGATGTAGCACTGTACCCAGACCAATGCAGTCCACCCACCCACACATTAACATCCCTGCACACCTGCCTGCTAGGCTCCAGTTCCTCCTGTCCACCTTTGTGGGGGTGGTGGGACTGCCCTGCAAAGCTGGAACTGAGCATGCCCGGGGTATGCAAATAGTCTGAATACATTCCAGTAATGAGCTGCACATGTGGGATATGGGGTTGGAATGTGCAATGAGGTCATTTGCATATCCTGGCTGAATATTGCAATTTTGCACAGTGCACAACTGGCTTTGCATCGCGCATTTCCCCATGCTCCGCATAGGGCTCATGTCGCCTGCTGCACTGAGCATCTCCCACTGTACGAATGCTCATGTTCAGGATATTCAGCCAGACATGTGCAATCCTATCTCCCCTTGCATCTTCTGAATATCTCATTATTTTGGGCCGGCGCATCTCAGATGCGCAACGCAAGCACTTGAGCTATTTTACTAGGGACTTTTGAATATGAGGGCCCATTTCTGGAAATAACTTTGTTAACAACTGTCAGAAATGATTTCCTGTCCTCTTTAAACTTGGCTCCTCCTGCACCTGTGGTGTCATCTTCTGGGTCCTCCCTGACTGATGTCAGATCTTTCTTTCTGCTGGGCGGGACAGGTCTCCTCCTTCACAGTTCCATGCAGTAATTAGAGGATTATCAGTTTTCATGCACTATTTTGTGATTTTTTTCAGCTGTGTATGTGCTCTGTGCTGCTTTGCCAACCATTCATTCCCTACCATTTCTGTGCTGCTTTGGTTCCCAGCTCCTGGTCCTGGGATTCTCACATTGGTTCAGTCTTGCCCTTTCTCTCTGGGGACTGCTTTAGAGTGGAGTCCACTTTCTGCTAGGGCCTGCTTCTCCAGTTCTCCTGTCTTCTAATCTGTGTTCCTGCACCCTCTGCTGGCTGTTCCTGCTTGTGCTGCTGTCTTTTTTTTCCTGGTCCCTCTCTTGCTACAGACTGCTACCAGGGTCTGGTTGGAGGAGCTATTTTCCTTCCTGCTCTGCTGTGAGGAGCAGACCATCCGTCTGTGTCTCTCTGCCACCACAACCTGTAACTTCAGTGACTGTTAGACTCCGTTACCTGTCTGAAAGAGAAACCTGGACTATATATGAATGATAAAAATGGACAATATAAATGTAAAATTCATAATAAACCTGAGATGGCAGAGGACAGATGAACCTTGCTATAGTTATGTAGTAAGATCTATTCCAAGAGGTCGTGACAGAGTGGTAATAGATTGTCAGTTACTGGTGCTTATAAAATTGCAACAAAAAAACTAGAGATTTTATTGGCTGAGAGACGTCACCTGACAGTGCATTAAAATAGTAACCATGCACAATCAGGTACCTGATCTCATTTTCATGCTAAAAAAAATGTCATTACATCAACGTATTACTACACATACAAACTGAAACAAAAAAGAGAAAAAGTCACCATCTTGAATATCCTATACTTTACTACCCCCACATATGTAAAGCAATTTGATCCTCATGTACTTCCCTGTTTTATAAAAGAAAATCCCTTTCTGTTGCTCTGTCTCCTAAAATGTACTTTTCGCACAGTTTCAGCCAGATTTTAAACTTAAGACTTTGGCTCTGTGAGGCCTCCTTCACCCCACCCCGCTTGGCTAGCCACACTGATTCCAGTACAGACAGTGGGAATGGGGCTAGGCTGATAGGTAAACTGGCAGAAACAAAAAAAAAACTGCAAGCTTACATTAAAATCAATGAAATACTGGGTATCTGATCACACCTACTCTACACAGCATTGCCTCGCTAACGATGTCTGCTGCTTCTCGTGACCATGGGCATCTGCCGATTCACCAAAACATGCTCGCAGAAATTGAGCCAAAATACAAAAAAGACACATCAGGCCCGTTATACAAAAGGAACCGCAACACACTTTCAACACACATCACCCCCGAGCACCAGCAGCTTCCCTGCATAGCTCACATTTTGCGGGCTCCATCACCATTGTATGCACGGTACATACCGACCGCCTAGCTCACAAGCTGGATCCCTGTGGCAGCACCGCTTTGAAATCTCCTGCTGGGGCACCGCTCACTGCTACTGGTGCTGGTGTTGTGCTGGTGATTTGGCATGGCACTGGGCACTCGCCTGACCAGTGGTCCCAGCCCCCCTCACTGCCCAGTGGGTCATGGCAGCCCGGGGGGTCGCATCCATGTTCCGCCGCACCCGGTGGTAAGCATCTGTGGGGGCATGCAGAGAGTTACGGCAGGGTCTACCCAGGCATACCCTGTGCCACCCTCCACACCCATGTGGCCAGTAATTTGTGGTTTAGTGTATACCGCATAGTGCTGTCACGCCCCCAGAATGCCCCCAGCATGGTGCCGTCTGCGGACATGGGGTATCGGCTGAGGTGGATCTGCATGCCTCCCTCCTTTGTGTATGCCATGCGGGGGGGCACAATGGGTGCGGAGTGGCTACGCACCCCAGATACGTACGCATAGCCACTCTGTTCCATTCGTGTATAGGGCCCATTGTGAGGGTAATGAGAAAGACAATATGACTCATGTCTAATAGCTAGGGAGCATAGGAGAAGGATAATTGGTAGAAATATGAAGGTACTGACTATAGTAATAGGTAACAGAATATTCAAGTGCAACTTTTTTGAGTACCGAGATGAGAATTACTTAATTTTACTAGGAAACCTTTTTTGAGGTATGTTATTTGTGGTTTTAACTTTTCGAAGAACCAAACTGCATTGCTTTCTTTAAAGCTCTTTTTTATCATTTGTTGGGCTTAATGTATTATGACTTTTCCTGTTGGGAACCACAAACATCTTCCCAGGTCCATCAGTGTTTGGCATGACTGACAGACCCAAAATGAAGATGGGGCCTATAGTATTTCATGGACAGCTGTCATTATCTTCAGCTCCCCATCTTTATTGCCCAATTAGGCTTTTCACATACAAAACATTTTTTTATGTGTTTTTACTTACTTTATTTTACTGTTGTGAAGTCCAGGATTCCACAACACGATGGGCGCTGTGTGGTTCCATTTCATCTGAAAGTGCAGCCTGCACCGCCCTCGCACACTTGCATTAAGGTGAGTGGTGCAGCACCGCACTTTCAGATGAAATGGAACTGTGCAACTTCTGCCATGTTGCAGAATCCAACAGTACAATAAAGTAAGTAAAATATATAAACAAAATGTTTTCCATGAGAAAAGCCTGATCGGGTAAAGCCATGGGGGGTGGGGGGCTGAAGATAATGACAGCTTTCCTTCAAAATTGTGTAGCTTGTTTTCAACTCCTGGCAATGGCAGACTGTCACGATTTGTGTTTAAAGTGCCTGGGTCCAGCCTACGATTTTGTCAATTGTGAGCTCTGTAGTAAGTCTTGCCCTTACACACAAAACAAAAGGGCTACAAAATTAGAAGAGATTATGACTTCTCAGTCTGCCACCATTTTACCTGAAGACTCAGAGGAGGGTCCAGCCCCTTAAAGTACGTAGCAGTCCCTGTCAAAGGGGGCAGGAAAGAAAGATAAAGCTGCAGATGATGGTTCAGAATGGAGGGTGTCCAAAAGGGGGAACCCTGAATCCAGTGAAAATAAAAGAACCTCAGAGCAGACACTAGAGACACTGCCTATCAAGAAAAAGCAAAAAGAAAAACATGTCACTGTCCTGCCTCCTGAGGAAGGAAAGGAGCCAACAGTGGACACTAATTAAAATGCCCTCACTAGTGGACATGACTAAGGCATGGCAATTCCTCCAGGCATTTGAGGCTGTGGGGAATTTTATGAGTATGCCTGCCCCCCCCTCCGTCCCCAGGCTATGGTTCCTTTCCAAATGCATCTGGAGGAGGAGGAGGAGGAGGCTGAAATTTGCTATGAAGATGAAGAGGAAGGAGAATCCTTAGGAGCAGATGGTTCTCCTGTACAAAACTTTGGCTCTCCTCCTAGACTTTCACAGAGGATTATACCTCTCACTATACCTTTGTAAGGCATATGGTAAATACCCTTAGCATCTCCTCACAGGAAACTGAAGAGGATGAGGTAGAATTTGTGGACACAATGGGCTTAGCGCCCACAAAGAGGGTGATACTGCCCATCTATAAACCCCTCAGGAAAGCCACTTGTAAAATCATGTCAGCATCAACCTCATCTCCTGGCATAGATAAAAAAACTGAGAAAAAATATCAGGTGGACAGCAGGGTTCTGAGTACCTGTATTCCCAGTCTGATCATAACTGAATGGTCCAGACCACTGCATGTAACAAGACCAAAGTGTCCCTTTCCTCCCAGCCGCCTGAGAAAGATTATAAGAAACTGGATAGAGTGGGTGTAACCCCTAGGTGGCACTATCCCAAGGGCTACTACCTCTGCCTGCTTGGCTAGTAGCAGGTAAGGGGCCCGAGTTCTGAAATGGGTGCCTCCACCCGGAGATCAGGGTTGATAGTGGTCAAGCTAACCTGGGCACAGCCCTCCGGGATACTGTAACCCCCCTCTTTCCCCTCTAGTGGCCTGAACACTGTACAATAATCACTTTCACAATACCCAGTACACCACACAAGTACCCACACTGTTTGCACTTACGACCGGGCTGGTTCCTCTGGCTCGACCCTGGGAACCCCCTGTAAAACAAGGTTATGCACAGCAAAAAGCAACAGTACGGTACTTTGAGTGCAAATTGGAACCACAGTCAGATTACATGCAGAAAAAGTTAGATCTGATTTATTCAGGGGACTTGAACAAGGGAAGAGCAAAATCAGGTTAATTACATTAAAGATTATATCAATCAAGCAGTTATGCATGTGCTTCGAGTTCCCCCACACAGTCCACCTTTGGGTACCCAAGTGGAGAAGAGATGGGCTAGCCAGGACCGATGCCAAGGGTTGCAGCTGGTTGGGGCCCTGTGATGGAAAACACAACATGCACAGTACACAATATTTGTAATCTGGAGCCAGAGGGCTCAGTTCGTAAAGGGAAATGAAACAACAAGACAATCAGATGACACACTCAGATTAAACTGTTGTAGGAAGTTACCCTGGTATTTACTCACGATACCCAAGACTGGACACAGGTTGGATGAAAATCAAGACTGCAGGTGGTTGATCTGGAATGCCAGGAGAAGCAGGGCCCACATGAGTCGCAGAGGCATCATTCCTGTTCAAGCATGGAGCAGGGGGCTGATCCCCAGGCAGGTCTCTCGTCGATGGCCTCTCTGTGCAGTGGGTAGTCTGGCTGGGCCAGTCTGACAAGGCCCAGACCGCATGGAGACAAATTCGGATACAGTCTGTTTTGGGCTGGGTACAGCTTCCAGCAAGCAGAACACAGTTCACACAGTGGGGAACTAACTCACGACCCACTAGCAGCTCATAGCACATTTACATGTAAGGGAATTCTGCTGTACCAGGCAAAGCGCTCCCCTGTCACAGTCGCTAAGTCTCTGCATACACCGGGAGCTTAGGGGTAGCTGGAACTCCTGACAGGCCAATCGCATTCAGCAAAATCTTCGGTCTTCTTCAGGTTGAGCCTGGCCCACTTCAGTAGCTTACTTTAGTCACACAGACTTGGGTTTAGTCCAAAATAATTCTCTTCTCTCCCTCTCAGGAGCAGCACACCGACATGCAGGCCAAAACGTAGCCTTTTCAGAGTTCTCCCATGCGAATCCACTCAGGATTGCTGCTCAGAATCACTTCAGCTCCTTCTTGTTCAGCTTGCAGCTTAGATCTAACTGAAAACTGCAAGCAGCCCAGGACTTCCCCAAGATCCCAAAAATTTGGTTGGCTGATCTGGCTGTCAGTCAAAGCATGAGCTCCCCCTTCAGTTGCAAAAAAGGCGCAGAAAAGCTCCAAACTAAAGTTCCTACAGATTTTGAATTCAGACAGCTTCTGTAGTCCGGCTACATTTTAGGTCCCACCAGTACTGTTTGGTCCAATTTGCAGTCCAGGACCAAGACAGTGGAGACAGACAAACAAAACAGTCCTTGCTACAGAGAAAGCAGGTTAGACAAACTACATTATCATTATCACTCTAAATGATTTTCAGTAAATAGTTACATCTTTCAACAGAGCTCCCTCGCAGCTTACTTAAGCTGCAATTAGGCAGCTCTTAAAGAGACAGTACACAGAGGCTATACAGGCTCTGGTAATCACATTTAAACTGCTAAAACGCAGGACACCAGCCTGGCAGTGAGCATTTAGGCAAGCTCCAGAAAGACTTTTTGGGAACCCCCATTTGTAGGGGGGTTACATAAGTAAAAAAAAGTCTGTATGTCGGCTTCACTGCTAAGGCTGGAAGCTTACTTGGCCTACACAGCTCAGTATCAGACAGCCCAATTAACTATATTCTGGTACTGAGTGAAAAGGGCTACTTGGAACTTAGCACAGGATATGGCTGACACAGTAAGGTCAGTCTTAGATGACACAAAGTATCAATTCAGCATGGCAGTGGACACAAATGACACTGCATCTAGGGTCATGGCCCACACAGTGTTTATAAAATGGTTTGCCTGGCTTAGAACTACCAGTCTATCCCAGGACACACAGATACAAAAGCTATGGATTCCCCTGCAAAGGAACTTTCCGGTTTGTTGACAAGACAAAGACTTACACGAAGAAGGTGAGTATAAAACCACCTTTACAAGAGCAATGCTGAGAAAAAAAGGCCTCCACTTCCTATACACCTTATGGAAGGGGAGGTAGGGGTAAGGAACACTTTCCCTTGCTTATGTTTCTATAAGTACTCTCCCAACAAAGGGGCCACTATGGGGCAGGGGCACTAGGCATGCAGCTGTAGCACCAGTCCCCGAAACCCAAGCAAAGCAAAACCCTGACTGTCTGGACTGCTCACCCATCCATTGCCAGTGGGAGGAAGACTGACTTACTATTTCTAGGAATGAACAAAAACCACCACAGACAAGTGGGTCCCAGAATTAGTGAGTTAAGGTTTGTCTCTGCAGTTCAGAAAATTAACAAAGCTGCAGAAACAGAAGGTTTTCAACCCTCACACCCCAACAGAAAGAATCCTGTTGGAGATGGAGGTGAAGAAATTGTTGCAAGCAAATGCAGTGGAAAAAGTACCTCCCTCACAGTGGGACATGGGACTTTATTCCAGGTACTTCCTGTCCTACAAGATCCTACAAGAAAAACTGGGAGTAGTGACCCATTTTAGACCTGAGATATTGGAACAAACAAAGAGCTAGTGTAGTGAATTACTAGTTTTTAAACTGCGTTTGGTTACCCCAGTCTAAAATCATTTATTTTGCCTGATTTCTATTATATTTCATCACTGTTTTTAAGTGGTAAATTTCTGTTCATCAAAATGTCAAAGTACAAGTTAAGTCTCACTGATGCCATTCACGGGTGAGTACAGCGGGAGTGAAGTACTGGGAGCTAGCCTGTCCATCATCTCTCTCTTCCCAGCTGTTAATGTGTCTGGCTTCCACTACAAACTGACACTGCAGTTTCCTTGTGTCTTATTTATTTTATTTCAGTGCTCCTACCATCTTTTCTTACACATTATTTATAATAAATAAAGAGAAAAAAATTGAGTAAACAATTGTAGTCAGAGCAAGACTTCCCACATAACTGATCTCATTTTACGCTGTCGTGTAAAACTTTGATCATCTCATCAGACCACAGCGGTGAGAACTCAAGTTTTACAGTTAACAACTGACTGCCACTCAATGAGAAAGACAATCAGAGGAAACCTGGTAGAAAGAAAAGAACATACTTATGAAGATCAACTGTTTTCTTTACAAGTGGTTCATTCTTAGATATTTTCTTCATTATTTCTCAAAATGCAGCTAACTGTGTCCAGCTCCTCAGAAAATAAAAACCTTTGACAAATGACTGATGCTCAGAGCATTAGCAGAATCCAAGGGGGCTTCATGCTCCAGCTACTATTTTTATTTACTATGCTTTTTGTGGCCGCCAGCTGCCTGGTAACTCTTCCAGGTCATAGACCCTCGCTCCCACCTCCATATGAGATGCACTCCCTCCTTGATACCCCCTGGCTTACCCCCTAGGGCGGGGCCACGGCACTGGTTTTCCCATTCGGCACCGCAGACAATGGGATAGGTCAAAGAGGGCCATCCTGGAGGCTAATCGGAGCCAAGGGCTGGCATCATGGAGGGCAGCCGACAGCTCAATTTTCTTCCCCCTGTAAGCGAGGGGTGGGAGCGTGCAATGATACCAGTGTCCATCCTGCCCCTCAGAGTCAAGCTGACGCCGGATGTTGTGGTACCCCAGGCCTCCGCCAGAGGTTCCTCTAGCATCGGTCACACACTGTGCCCTCCCCCCAGAGAAGGAGAGCAGTCCATGGGACACTCGATCCTTCTCCCCCCGGCCGACCCTTCGATGACTCAGGTCCATTCCCGGACCCGGGTCACCGGCACCGCAAGCGGAAATCCAACCACTGTGCCGTTGGGTCCAACTACTATTTTAAAAAAGTTCTCTCAGAAATTGTGGCCCTCAGATTTAACATGTCAGAACTAATAGTATAAAAGACATCAAAAGCTAACTGAAGGATTAAAAAGTAAGATTTGGGGATGTAGAATGTAGAAAAAGTAGTTGTGAAGACTCCACAAATACATGGGGCCCGATTCTCAAAGGGGCCAGTGTCTGGCGCAAGCTGTGGCAAACAGCAGCTTGCACCGATGCCCCCTGCACCAGATTCAGGTATAGCACGATGGGTCCCGGTGCCTAAGTGCCCACACATGCGGCAACCTCACCCATGCGTCAAACACCCAGCACACAGGAGAGGTTTGGCAGAGGTGCACGTGCACCCAGTTCACTCAGCGCCGGCAGCAGTGGCGAGGGGAGGGGTGTGCCGGCACCGGCTTGGAGTACGGGTTGGGGTGGGGTGGCGAGTACCACCTGCTAGGTGTGTGGGGTGGGGGGCCACTGGACCACCAGGTAGGTGACACAATAGTACTGTACCGGGCATTACTGGGTGTTCAGGAGGGGGGGTCCACTAGACCACCAGTAATGGGCAATATGGGGGGGCAGGGGGCACTAATGCACAGCAGGAGGGATAGGGGCAGGGGCCCGTCCACTGCACAGGTACACGGTGCCCATCACACCCAGAGGGTGAGTGTCACAGTACCCTCACACCAGCGCCTGCTGGTCTAAGGGTACTTAGTAATCTGCCCACTGGGTATCCTTTGTGAATCCCACCTGTGGCGCACCAGCAGCCTGCCCCTGATGCAAGCCGCATGCACCATGTTGCAGCCCATGTTTGGGCACAGGGGTGATGCAAGCCCCATGTGGGGCAGACAGCCTGCGGTTGACGCAGGCTGTCTTTTGTGAATCCCTTCTGGCATTGTTTGTTGGCACAGGGTGCACGTTGCACCATTCATTGTGGTGCAAGCACCTTGCGCCATGTCGGAGGCTTTGAGAATCGGGCCCATGGACTCAATTTGGGCAAGAGGGGAGATGCATGAGATTTGGTCAGCTATGCTGGTGGCCTGTCAGTTGTCGGCGGGGGCCCAGAGGGGTGGGAAGAAAGGAGTCTATTTGATGTCCCCCTCGGCATTTACAGTTCACCTGCAACTTGGTTGCAGTGGACTCCTAAACCCTTTCTGTCTCAAGAAGATTATATTTTTGTAGAGTGTCATAATGGAGAAAATATGGAAACAAACCAAGCAAGCCTGACAGAAAAAACAAATTTCAATCATAGTTGTTTCTTTATAGTTTCCATGTCAGATTGTATTGACAGTCTGCAGCTTAATGGGGCAAGGACTTTGATCGCCTCTGTGTTTAAAAAGAAAGCAGTTCTACCTTTTGTCCTTTTCTGAGATGCATCATAAACTGACGAGCACACAACTGAAAAATACCAGGCTTTGTGTGTCAAAATGAACAATTAACTTTGTATTACTTTTATTTATTGTCTTACATTTTCTATACCAGCTGCACACATTTAAGGACATTAACTGCTAACATATGAGCTTCCTTTTCTCTAAGATTACAAGGAAGATTTACAGTATTTTACAAGCTGAAGTGGCTTTTTAATATTCTCTGTATTTCACTGTCATCTTAGCTGGTCAAATGGCAACTGTTCCTGCTTGAATGAAACAGGCTTTGGAGTGAGTGAGAAGCGATCTTTTTTTTTTTTGTTCCCAGTGTGAAGCCTGTATTTCATTGCGCCAAGGAGACTATTTAGATCTGCTGAATGAAGAATTCATGTTCTGTTTCTCTCATTCATATTAGGTTTATGTGTGTAACCCCCCTACAACGGGGGGTTGCCGAAAAGTCTTCCTTGAGCTTGCCTAAATGCTCACTGCCAGGCTGGTGTCCTGCATTTTAGTAGTTTAAATGTGAATGCCAGAGAGTGCCTGTATAACCCCTGTGTACTGTCTCTTTAAGAGCTGCCTGGATTGCAGTCATAAGTAATTTGAGAGGGAGTTCTGTTGAAAGATGTAACTATTTGCTGAAAATCATTTAACGTGATAATGATAATGTAGTTTGTCTAACCTGCCTTCTTTGCAGCAAGGACTGTTTTGTTTATCCCCACCATTTTGCCCAGGACTGCGAATTGGACCAATCAGTACTGGTGGGACCTAAAATGGAGCCAGACTACAGGAGCTGTCTGGAGTCAAAATCTGTAGGAATTGTAGTTCGGAGCTTTTGGCGCCTTTTTGCACCTGAATGGGAGCCTTTGTTTCGACTGACAGACAGATCAGCCAACCGAACCTTTTGGATTCTGGGGAAAGTCCCAGGCTTGCTGGCAGTAGAGTCAGATCTAAGTTGGGAGCTGAAGAAGCAACAGCTTGAGATAGTCAAGCAGCCATTTAAGTAGTTTCACGCAGGAGAACTGTGGAAAGACTTGAGTTGTGGCCTGCATGTCTGCCTGCTGCCCCGAGAGGCAGAGAAGAGAATTATTTCGGACTAAATCCAAGTTTGTGAGAACGAAATAAGCCACTGATTTTTTACTAGGCTCATATCTGAAGAAGACCGAAGATTTTGCTGAGTGCAAACAGCCTTTCAGGATTTCCAGCTGCTTTTGAATCCTAGGTTTGTGCAGAGACTTTGCGATCATGACCGAAGAGCAGTTTGCCTGGTACAGTAGAATTTCCTTACGTGTAAATGTGCTGTGAGTTATTAGTGGGTCGTGATTTGGTTCCCCACTGTGTGAACTGTGTTCTGCTTGCTGGAAGCTGTATCCAGCCCAAAATGGACTGTATCCAAATTTGTCTCCATTTGGCCGGGGCCTTGCCACACTAGCCCAGCCAGACTACCCGCTGCACAGAGAAAGCCATTGATGAGAGACCTGCCTGGGGATCAGCCCCCTGCTCCACACATGAACAGGAACGACACCTCAGCGATTTGCATGGGCCCTGCTTCTCCTGGCACTCCAGATTAACCACCTGCTGTCTCGATTTTCGTCCAACTTGTGTCCAGTCTTGGGTATCATGAGTGATCATCACGGTAGCTCCCAGCAACAACAGCCTAATCTAAAAGTGTGTCATCTGATTGTCTTGTAGTTTTCTTTTCACGAACTGAGCCCTCCGGCTCCGGATTAAAAATAGTGTGTGCTGTGCATGTTGTTTTCTTCCATCACAGGGCCCAACCAGCTGCAGTGTTCCTGGCTAGCTCACCGTTCTCCATCTGGGTACCCAGAGTGTGTGACTGTTTATGGACTCTGAAGTGCATGCATAACTGTTTGATTGATACAGCCTTTAAGCAAATTAACCTGATAACATCCTTCCCTTGTTCAAGTCCCTTAAATAAATCAGATCTAACTCTTTTTTGCATTTACCCTGACTGTAGTTCCAGTTTGTGCAAGAGTACTGTACTGCTGTTATTTGCTGTGTATAACCTTGTTTTAGAGGGGTTCCCCAGGGCCGGGCCAGAGGAAAGCCCTGGTGGTAAGTGCAAACAGTGTGGGTACTTGTGTGGTGTATCAGGGGTATTGTGAAAGTGACAATTGTGTATTGTTCCAGCCACTAGTAAGGAAAGAGGGGGGTTGCAGTGTCCCAGAGGGCTGTGCCCAGGTTAGTTTGACCACTACCACCTCCGAGTGGAGGCACCCGTTTCAGAACTCAGGCCCCTTAACCTGCTGCTATCCAAGCAGGCAGGGGGTAGTAGCCCTTGGGATAGCTCCACCTAGGGGTTACATTTTGGAGGTTCACTGCTGGGATTTTGTGCCTTCTAGTGGCCAAAAATTATGAATGATTGTTAAAGATTAATGGCTACCCCAGTAGCAATGGCTGTATACCAGTTGGTGGGGTGGTGTACTGGGCAGGAGATCGACCCCCAAAATGCTGTACTTATACTGGATATTCCCCTGGGTACCAGTAAAGACACTGTAGAGGGAGTACTCTCCAAAGTTGAATGTTTAAAAAACCCTGTGGTGTTGGGTCGACAGGCTGATCTGATCTCCCAAACTTTCATACCCTTGGTACAGTGTAGTGACCTCGTCGACAGCTCTGATGTGCCACAGACTATTGCCCCAGAAAGGGTTCCAACTGCCTGGAGAGTGATAACAAAAGACAGTAAAGACCCCAGGAAGGATGAGCTCCCATCATTATCTGAGACTTTTGAGGAAAAATTTGCTAAGTTGTTGCTGGAGGAAGGGGAAACCATAGAGGACTTTAAGAAACTACTCCTGCCAACTGGGGGTGTTCCTTCCCCAACACCCCCTCCTACTCCAGCACCTGTTACTGCCCAGCATTCTGTGCCCATGCCAATACTGGCCCCTATATCTGTACCTGCCATTAGTCATGACTAATACTGAAGGCTGAGAATCTTCTCGGGCACCCTCCCCTTCCCCAGGGGAGGATGATTGAAGGAGACCTGGATCAGCCATCTTCTAGTTCTTAGAGATAGCCAATGCTCAAACAGAGAAACAAAAGAGGTTGAGTGAGAGCCTCCGAGGTCCTGCCCTGGCTACCATCCGTGCCAAGCGACAACCAACCCCGGAGCAACTGCACAGGACTATCTTGATGCATTGGAGAATGTGTATGGGAGCCCGGATTCAGATGAGGATCTGTGGTGGAGAGTAAGAAATGCTCAGCAGTACCCAGGGGAGCCATTGTCTGTGTATGTACCTTGGCTTGAAAAGCTGCTACAAGAGTGCCTCAGAAAGGGTAGTTTGCCGTCAAATGAATTAGATCGAACTAGGCTGGACTGGATCCTTAAATCTGCTCTGATTTCAGAATTGTTACTGCTTCAGTTGCACCTTGCCACCTGACTGGAATCACCCCCCTCCTATGATGAGCCAATGAAAGAAATTCAGGGGGTTGAGCAAAGGTGACCCCCATGGAGGAATTGCACCCATATCTGCTGCTGCTGCGCAAGTGACCGTGAGTGATCAGCCAAGTGAGGCTCAGGGGCAAAAGTCGGCACTTAACGAGCACTCTGAGAATGCAAAGCACTTCCCGCCCTGGGCCCAGCATTGGAAAGATGAGTAACTAAAGGAAGTCTGAGAGTTGAAGACTGGTGCCTCTGCAAGGGTTTCCCCCATGGAACAAGATTCTTGTCCCTTTCCGGACGTGACTGCCATTGGGGTAGGGGTGCACCCTCAAGCATCCGCTACTGAGGGTATCTCCAAGGCTGAGATCACCGGATTGACTGCCACTGTAAAAGAACTGTTAAGACATGTTGCACCACTCTCACCACTGCAAGCAGATACTAGACCCCAATCTCTTACTACTGCTTCAGTTCCTCATACGATGTTATCTCCTAGGATGATCCAGGAGTCTATCGTTTGTCACAACTGTGGAAAGGATGGCCATATGAAAAGAGAATGCTGGTCTCAGAAAGACTTAGAAAGAGTAGTAAACAGACTCCAAGGTGAGCTCCAAAAAGCAAATCAATGGCCAAGGGGTGCCGAAATGACCGCAGTGAGGGTTCAAGAAATCCTAACTCAAATTTCTTTGTGGCTAAATCATCTGTCCAGGCCTCTGCTACTGCCTCTCCAGACTGGTCCAAAATAGTGGGCCCTACAATGGTGACTGTGAATGGTATTCATACTCGGGCTGTGCTTGACAGTGGGTCACAAGTGACCATTGTATTCCAGGACTGGTATGACAAACACTTATCTGATGTGCCTTTGCAATCCCTGGAAGGCCTACATGTGTGGGGCCTGAGCGACAAGTCTTATCCCTACCTAGGGTATGTCCACCTCTGGTTGTCTTTTCCTGCAACTGTAACTGGTGTAGAGGACGAGTAGAGACATTGGCCCTAGTGTGTCCCCCCACTGAACTGTATGATGGGATCCCCCTGTTATTTGGGACAAACGCCCATATGTTTGGGAGACTGGTACAACTCTGTCACAGGAAACAAGGGCGATGGACTGGGAGGGCCCTGAAAATTCCAGCTCTGATCAAGAGGGCCTATGATTTGCAACAGAAACCCCAGGAAGTAGACCTGGATGAACCGGTGGGGATCATGTGGAAGAAGGATCCCGATTCAATGGTACTGGCCCCTAACACCCAGTGTACCATTCAAGGGGAGGTCCACCTCCGGAAAGATGTCCAGAACAAAATACTGATGTTGGATGCGCCAGACAATGGAAAATTGCCAGAAGGATCATTGGTCAAGCCCAGCATCTTGCCTGCTCGTGCCCATGCCAATGCAAGACGAGTGATTGTCCAGATTCACAGTGTGTCAGATCGGGAGATCCGGGTGAACAGAGTGTGCACCCTAGCTACAGTACACTGTGCAAACACTGCAGTATTGCCCAGCAACAAGCACCCTGGTGAGAAAGAGAGAGTGACCCCAGACTTGTTTGACTTTGGTGACTCCCCGTTGCCAGCTGAATGGAAGGCTAGAATAAGCAAGAGACTTGCCCAGAGAGACCAAGTGTTTTCATTGAAGGAATGGGATGTGGGATGTGTCCAGGGTGTGGAGCATCACATACACCTGCACGATGAATGGCCATTTGGAAAGAGGTCCCAACGCCTAGCCTCAGCAGACATAGATGATGTGAGAAGACACCTGCAGGAAATGCATGCTACTGGCGTGATACAAGAATCCAGGAGCCCATACGCCCCTCCCATTGTGGTTGTGCATAAGAAGAATGGGTCTGTGAGGATGTGTGTTGATTATCGAACCCTGAACCGGCAGACCATCCGAGACCAATACACAGTGCCTCGTATACAAGATGCCCTGGACTGCTTGAATGGGAGCAAATGGTTCTCTATGTTGGATCTTTGCAGCAGATACTACCAGATCCCCATGGTCCCAGAAGATCATGAGAAAACAGCCTTCATCTGTCCATTGGGGTTCTATGAGTTTCTGAGGATGCCACAGGGGATATCAGGCGCCCAGGCCACCTTTCAGCGACTGATGGAACGTGCGGTGGGAGATATGAATTTGCTGGAATGCCTGGTGTACTTGGATGATGTCATTGTGTTTGGGAGCACCTTAGAGGAGCATGAGAACTGACTGTTTAAAGTCCTAGACCGACTGGAAGACTTCAGTCTCAGGACATCCATTGACAAGTGCCAGTTTTTCCAAACCTCTGTGAAGTATGTGGGGCACAGAGTATCTACAAAAGGGATAGAGACTGATCCCAGTAAGGTTGAAACACTGACTACTTGGCCCCAGCCCCATAACCCGAAAGAACTACAACTTTTCCTGGGTTTCTGTGGCTACTACCGCAGGTTCATAAAAGACTATTCTAAGGTGATTTGCCCACTCTTGAACCTTACCCAGGGTTACCCTCCTACCAATCGTAAATACAAAACAGGGGCCATTAAAGAACCAGAAAAAGTATACTTCTGCCCAGATGAACTCTTAGGGTCCCGCTGGATGCCCCACTGCGAAGCAACCTTCCATGAGATCATATACCAGCTTACCCACACCCCCATCCTCGCCTTTGCTGACCCCACCAAACCCTATGTGCTGTATACAGATGCTAGTCTGCAGGGTCTAGAAGCGGTGCTGTATCAAGACCATGAGGGTGGCCTAAGACCAGTAGGTACTTGTCCCCATCTGAATGAAACTGCCCTGTGCATAAGTTGGAGTTCCTTGCACTAAAATGGGCCATCATTGATCAGTTTCATGAATACCTCTATGGGGCAAAGATATTGGTGAAGACTGACAATAACCCATTGACCTATGTACAGACTTCGGCTAAGTTAGACGCCACTGGGCACCAGTGGCTTTCTGCATTATCAACCTATGATTATGCTGTCGAATACAGACTGGGCCTGAACCATATTGATGCTGATGCCCTATCACAAAGGCCCACTTCCAAGAGTGATTGGGTCAGGCTGTCTGAACCTGACATTTGAGCATTGTGCCAAAAGTTTGATAGAGATGAACAGATGCCTGCAGACACAGTGGACTGTTTAGTAGATTGCTTGGGCCCTTCTGCCACCTGCATACTAGCTTCTTATTGCCACTTCTGTGCTCTAGATATTAGTGCACTACCTCAATTTGACAATGACAGCATTCAGTGGGCTCAATCCCAAGATTCTATGATTCAGCCAGCACTTGATGCCCTGCGTGCGGGGAAAGATGTGTCTAAGTTACATTCCACTGACTTGCGAACTGCTTTATTGTTTAAAGAATGCCCCAGATTGAAGTTGCTTAGTCAGTTGTTGTATAGAGAGACAGTAGATCGTAGTGGCAAAGTAGACAAGCAACAATTGGTTCTCCCCACGTCCTTTAAAGATTTGATACTGAGGTCCCTCCACAGTCACATGGGGCGCCTCGGTATTGACAGAACTCTTGACCTGGTACGATCTTGCTTCTACTGGCCCAAAATGGGGGCCGATGTTGAGCACCATGTAAAGACTTGTAGTTGCTGCCTGCAAAGAAAAGCTCTGCCTCAGAGGGCTGCCCCCCTTGTTAATATTACTACCAGCACCCCCATGGAACTAGTCTGCATAGACTTCTTATGTTTAGAACCTGATCAGTGGAACACTGGCAATGTGTAATTGGTTACGGATCATTTCACAAGGTATGCACAAGCTTTTCCCACCAAAGATCAAAAGGCATCCACCGTGGCCAAAGTGCTAGTGGAAAATTTCTTCGTCCACTGTGTTGCCCCCCAGCGGATCCACTCTGACCAGGGCAGAGACTTTGAGAGTTGACTAATCAAAGAAATGCTCTCTCTATAGGAGGTGTGAAAGTCAAGAACCACCCCCTATCACCCGCAGGGAGACCCTCCACCAGAACATTTTAACCACACCCTTCTAGACATGCTGGGCACCCTCCACCCAAAAGACAAGCATAAATGGAGCCAGCAGATTAGCACCTTGGTACACGCATACAGTTGCATGAAAGTGATACTAGGTTCTCCCTACTGCCTCATGCTCGGGAGAGAGTCCGGCTGCCAGTTGATGTCTGTTTTGGGTCTCCAGATGGGTCCGAGATGAAAACTACTTGCAAAATGTACAAAAACTGAAAGCTCAATTGAACCATGCCTATCAACTAGCCCAGACAATGACCACCAAGAGAAATCTAGCCAACAAAGAGAGGCATGATAAAAAAGTAAGGGCTAAAGAGCTTTGACCTGGAAACCGTGTGTTGTTACGCAATTTGGGACTGCATGGTAAACACAAAATTGCAGATCGGTGGCACCTTCTTCCCCATGTAGTAGTTGGAAAGTTGGATGATTTACCTGTGTACAAGGTATGCCCAGAGAACAATTCCAAAGCTGTCAAGACCATGCACTGTAACCACTTGCTACCTATTGGCCAAGTCATAATTGAGGCTGAACAATCAGAGATTGATTCCACTGGACCGGTGACTCATGCTGCTGCAAGGAAGAGACAGAGTCAACCAACCCCAGTGGTCAGAGATTTAAGGTTTCCTCTGTAGCAGGCCCAGAATGATAGTGACTGTCAGTCTCCACTTCTGACAAAAATGAGTGCGACTATGCCTGTTACCCCTCTTATGAACTGAGTCAACTGTTTTGAGGTAACCCCATGATTAATTGTGGGGATGAAGCTGGGCCTTCTGGACTGCCTAACCCTCCAGCTTTGTCCTTGGAGCCAATGCTCCCTGAAAGTAAAGTGGAAAGTATTACATCTGAATATGATAAGTCTCTGTGTATTGTGGAACTGTATGATTTGCCTTAGGGAGGGGCTGATGGAATGAGTCTTTCTGGTGACATACCAGAATTTGAAGAACACCATGACAGTGCTGACAATCCCCTTTCAGTGCCTCAAAGTTTGATTGTGCCTGAGCCTTTGCAAAATGAGTCAAATGTTGTAGAAACAGAGCCTACAGAGCAAGGAGCTGACAGTGCCCCCAAGTTTTGACATTCCCATCCAGGCAGAGGCACCCCTCACAAGTGATGAAAGCCACAAGATTGTTGCTGTTCCCCTCAAGAAAGACTGGCCGAGCTGTCAAGCCAGTATTGCATTTCAGCTATGATTCTCCGGGGAGGCCTGTGAACTTTCCTTTCCATGTATCTCCTAAAGGTGTTATGTTTCACCAAGCTCACTGCCCAAATTGAGCTTGACAGCCGATTCCAGGTTACTTGTTCTGCCCTCTCACCATGGTGCCCCTGCCCCATCCAGCCCCAAGTTAGCTGATAGGGAAGGGCCCCCTCATGCATTGTTCAAGGTACAAGAAGTTATTACCTGATTTAGTACAGTAATGCTCAACTGACTTATGTGAAATATTCCTAATGTATTGTCAGAATGGACAAAGTATTGGGAAATGTAGTGAATATGTATAGTAAAGTAATAAGTTTATGTTAACTGATGCATGATGGTACAGACTTGATGCAGATGGCAAGTTTTCTCCAGGCAGGGAAGGGTGTAACCCCCACAAATGGGAGTTCCTGAAAAGCCTTCCTTGAGCTTGCCTAAATGCTCACTGCCAGGCTGGTGTCCTGCGTTTTAGCAGTTTAAATGTGATTGCAAAAGAGTGCCTGTATAGCCTCTGTGCACTGTCTCTTTAAGAGCTGCCTGGATTGCAGTTATAAGTAATCTGAGAGGGAGTTCTGTTGAAAGATACAACTATTTGCTAAAAATCATTTAGAGTGATAATGATAATGTGGTTTGTCTAACCTGCCTTCTTTGCAGCAAGGACTGTTTTGTTTATCCCTACCATTTGGCCTGGGACTGCGAATTGGACCAATCAGTACTGGTGGGACTTAAAATGGAGCCGGACTACAGGAGCTGTCTGGAGTCAAAATCTATAGGAATTGTAGTTTGGGGCTTTTGGTGCCGTTTTGCACCTGAAGGGGGAGCCTTTGTTGTGGCTGACAGACAGATCAGCCAGCCAAACCGTTTGGATTCTGGGGAAAGTCCCAGGCTTGCTGGCAGTTGAGTCAGATCTAAGTTGGGAGCTGAAGAAGCAATAGCTTGAGACAGTCAAGCAGCTGTCTGAGTAGTTTCGCGTGGGAGAACTGGAAAGGCCTGAGTTGTGGCCTGCATGTCTGCCCGCTGTCCCTGAGAGGGAGAGAAGAGAATTATTTCAGACTAAATCCAAGTTTGTGAGAACGAAGTAAGCCACTGATTTTTTTACCAGGCTCATACTTGAAGAAGACCGAAGATTTTGCTGAGTGCGATCAGCCTGTCAGGATTTACAGCTGCTTTTGAATCCCTGGTTTGTGCAGAGACTTTGCGATCGTGACCAGAGAGCGGTTTGCCTGGTACAGTAGAATTTCCTTACATGTAAATGTGCTGTGAGTTGTTAGTGGGTCATGATTTGGTTCCCCACTGTGTGAACTGTGTTCTGCTTGCTGGAAGCTATATCTAGCCCAAAACGGACTGTATCTGAATGTGTCTCCATTTGGCCAGGTCCTTGCCACACTGGCCCAGCCAGACTACCTGCTGCACAGAGAAAGCCATCAGCAAGAGACCTGCCTGGGGATCAGCCCCCTGCTCCACACTTGAACAGGAACGACGCTTCGCAATTTGTGTGGCCCTGCTTCTCCTGGCACTCCAGATTATCTCCAGATTCTGCTTGTGTTGAGACCGAGACTTCTGGACGCCAATTTAAATTGCTCACCATTTAATTTTAATCGGACCCCCTGCCTGTGCTGTTTACCTCTTTGTTTCAGCCGGCTTTAAAAACTGCTATCTCCCTTGCTTCCACAGCTGAGAAGCAGCCTTCCAGGGCTTTCTGCTCCTGCTGAGCAATTCCGCCAGCGGGTGGTGGCGCTCCTTCAGCCACCGCCTACCTCCACAGGCGGACACTCAGCGCCTCAAAGTGTCAAGCAAAGCCGCAACTTTTATGCCCACCTGCACTTCCCCCTCCTCTTGCCCTCATTATATAGACCCTCTTCCCGCCTCCTTCTAAAAGTCACGCCCCATGGTAACTCACTGCGCTATGGCATTAATCCCAATCCATCCATCACCTATAACCCCTTCTAAGGTAGTATCTCTGACATACTATCAGTTAGTTCCTAGTTCAGAAACCCTTTCACTCTTCTACACCTAGTGGCATAGGCTAGTTAAAAAATCATCCATTTTCCTTAAAGCGCAACACCCTCTTGTATACACACCAGGAATAGTCCTCACTCTTCCGAGAGACTTATTCCCATTGCCTCAATTTACCTAGGATACACACTGCTACAATGTTTAACGTATATTAATGTTTATATCGCTGTGCACCTGTCAGACCAGGTCCAAATCTATAAGACTGAACATTACCCTCTCCACAAGGTTTACAATGGTGGGGAAGCTGTGGCTTCTCCTTGTGTTCCTCCTTTATCCAGATCCTTGCGGACAATGCCACCCACCACATGATGCCCTGTAGGGGGACTGGAGGCTGACTTTGCCATGCTATGATACCAAAAGGGCAGCAAAATATTTTGTTCGTGCTTATAACTTCCCCCAGCTACAGCTACGCTCTTGGCTAACTTACTATGGCGGGATGCAGTCGGAGACATTACAAGCAGAAGCACAGCCCCCTTCCCCTGCCGTAGAATCAACACTGCTCTTCTCGGTCAGAGTTTTAGTCTCTGCCGTTCTAGAAGGCAAAGCATCTCACCTGGAAATGATAGAATACAGACTGAGAGCCAGAGGAAGTGGGCAAATGCAAGAATCTACAAACTATCCCTTACTGCAATCATAAAGCTTCTGATCCTGTTACTACTATGCTCCAGCAATGTGGAACTTAATCCAGGGCCCCCAGAGGCTATTGCAACACCATCTGACCTAGCCAGGCTCAAAGGATTGCTTCTCCATGTTAACGCAGTAGCCTACTTAAGAAGATCACTATGATACAAGCATTGGTTAACCATACCTTACCAGATATATTGGTAATCTCCGAGACCCGGCTTAGGCCTACCACAGCAGACAAGGATATCAACTTACCCAATTACCAGCTATTTAGAGCTGATCAACAATCTGGGGGGGGGGGGTAGCTATATGTGAAAGACAACCTCACTGCAACCTGCCTCATCTCAACATCTGTGACGCATGAGTTTGAATGCTTATTCCCTTAAAGTGGTAATATCACATACCACATCACTGCAGGTAATAGGTTGTTACAGACCACCTACTTCTGGCCTCAAATTGCTATCACATCTAGGTAGTACAATCGAAAAGGAGTCCCTAGGTAGAAACTATTATTATGGGAGACATTAATCTAAATTGGCTTTCCAAGGCTGCTACTCCACTTCTATCATTCTATGACACATATAGCTTAACACAGCTCAACGAGCCTACCAGAATTAATAATAAGACCCCAATAATAGTACACTTCTGGACTTTATCCTTGTGAGCAAGCCTCATCTATTCTCCCATGCTGGAGTTCTCTTCAATGATATCAGCGACCACTGCTTCATTGCCAGCATAAGAACAACCAATATAGCCACATCTCCCTCTAAGTTCTCAGTTAGAAGATCAAAGCAGAATTTGGACATCCATGCATATTTGGAAGATATGAAGTACTCCACGCGCTGGCAAGAGTTCTACCTGGCAAAAATGGTGGATGCAGCCTATGATGTTCTTAATGACATAATCATAGGAGCCCTAAACAAATATGCACCGTTATCTAAAGTGCGAATAAGAAATAAAACTTGTTGTTGGTTCACCCCAGATCTTAAAACTGCGCTCTTAGAGAGAGACAATCTATGGAAAAAAGCACATAAAACAAAGTCACTGTCAGATTGGGGACAGTTCAGAAAGGCTAGGAACTTATGTACCATGAAGATCAGAGACGCCAAGGCTGCCTACAATCGTGCTGAGTTGGACTCCTCTTTCCATAACCCTGCTAAAATTCTGGAACACCATCAATGACATATCTGGCCGTGCACCAAGTAATTCGCTCCCAGCCAAGATAATTTCTGGGACAACCATCATCAATGACAAGCTGGAAGTCCTACAGTCATTCAACAATCATTTCACGACTGCAGGATTAGCATTTGACAACTCTCCTGCAAATACAATGCGATCCCAGTTAGGCATACAACTTACCAAAACCCAGGTGACAGACTCTATATTCTCACTACAACCAGCTACGCCGAAACAAGTGGAAGACTTGCTATGCCATCTGGACATAAAGAAAAGTGCAGGTGCAGACTCCCTCAACCTCTACTTCCTGAAGATTGCCGTTCAGGTACTAGTGGTACCAATAACACACTTATTTAACCTTTCATTACTACTAGGGACAATCCCTTCAATTTGGAAAACTGCACAGGTCATTCCACTATTTAAATCAGGGGACCCTTGTAACCTCAACAACTACAGACCAATCTCCATCCTCCATGTGTAACCCCCCCCCCAGGTATGCCGTTTCTATCTTGACAGCTCTGCCTGGTGGGCTGGGTTTGGGAAGGAATATGTCACTCGGCACATTGGCTAGGTTTGGCCACGCTGCACAGGGCAACCTAAGCACCGGGACAAAGGAAGCAATAATCACAATGTCCAATACCAGAAGTGGATTCTAAAGTGTGGCTTTTATTCACATCCAACAGAATAAACAAAGCATAGATGGACCCCCATGGGGCTACACTCCTGGTAATGCAGATTTATGGAGACCAGAACACATCCTCATTCACTTTAGCCTTCAGGCTTTGAAACACACTGGGCACACAGCCTGAACTAGTACGCTGCTCTGGGTTTTCCCTGGCTCAGCTCCCTTGCCAGCCCTTTGGACACTTTCCATATAGCTTGGAAACATTTACTGGTGGCTCCCTAAACCACCTATGAGCACTTCTGCTCCATAAGGGAATCTTACTCATCAATCCCACATCTGGGTACTTTCCTCAGGCACTGGCCAAGTACCTGAGAGAAAGCAACAGGTGTCCCAGAGCAAACCCGTAGAGGTGAATTTGGTTACTACTGATGGGGGGTCTCCCACCTCTTGCTCCCATAATTCATACCCGGCCATTTCTCTGGACTGTAACACTTCATCCTTTAAAACACTTTGCTGTGTAGATTCTTTTTAAATGTATTCACATTCAATCTACCGTCTTTACATCCCAGTTGTGCTGAACTTGAACATACTTAATAAGTGGCTGTGTCCATTACTCTAGACCCCCCACAGAGTCGAGCAGTCCAATCCCCACATCTTCAAAACTGTACTTGGCTGTCTTTTCCTGACTCCACAGTAACAGTCACTTTAGTTTCATCTTGATTCAGGTGAAAACACATTGGCCCTTTAGCAGAGCGACTCATCCCTTGGTTGCAGGTGCCCCACTGGTGTTTTCTCCTCAAAGGAAATCTCATCCAGAACTTCTGATGCATCAGCACGAACTTAAATCAGGCAGCTTCTTTTCCTTAGCTGGACCGGGTTGCCCCTGGAAGCAGGCTGATTCCTTCCCCACATCCCCGCAGGGATGGGCCCTGAACCACTGAAAGCGGTCTCTACCACTTCAATGTGCTCTTGTTGTGTTCCTCTTCAGGTGAGAACACACACCTATAAAACAAAAATTAGCTCTTTGACAGAGCTTAGAGCTCTGAGGGCTTCTTACAGCAGAGCACCTCTTCTACAGACTGCACAGACTGTACTGAACTAACTTCAAAATCCCCAGCGTTCTACTCTAACCTCCAACTGCAGTATTCCAGTGTGGCTTACACAGCTGCGACAGTTCTAAAATGATGTCATCCCTCAGTCTCAGCTGAGACTGAGAACAGAGTGAGACAGTGTGAAATCCATTTAACTGGAGTTTCACAAGCTGCCTTCCCTGCCTACCACTTGGTCTTACTGGGATTCTAGTAACCCCGGGTAAAAGGAGGGTTACACCTGTACCATCTAAACTGCTAGAAAAGATTGTTAGTACACAACTGAGAGCCTACCTAGAAACAACTAATCTCCTAAACCCTGCACAATCTGGCTTCAGAGCCAAACATAGCACCATTACGGCCCTAGCAAAAGTAACCAATGACTGGCAATCAGAATTGGATAACAGGAAGTGTATCTGTGCTGTGTTCCTGGATCTAAGTAAGGCGTTCGACACAGTTGACCACAAACTGCTCCTCTCATCCCTGAAATCCATAGGGCTGGACTCACTCTCCTTGCGATGGTTCAACAACTACCTTACTGGATGGCTCCAGCAGGTTAAGGCTGAAGGCGAACTGTCCCCACTTAAACCACTGCAAAGAGGTGTACCCCAGGGATCTATCCTGGGTCCTATTCTATTTGCCATATATATCAACAACATAGATAATAACATCACCAAGGCCACTGTACACCTATTTGCCGATGACACAGTGCTATACGTCAGCAGTCCTTCACCAGAGGCAGTCTGCAAGGAGCTACAAACAGAGTTCAGTCTGCGCCAACATCAACTCCTGAGCAAAAAACTCCTGCTCAATGCAAAGAAAACAAAGGCAATGTTTTTCTCTCCCCACACGCATGCGGGATATCCAGATTTAAGTAAGCTTCTATGTATATCCACTATCCTTGGTGAACACCTTGAATTTGTATCACAATTCAAGTACCTGGGACTCTGGCTCGACAGTAGGCTTTCCTTTATAGAACACATGGAAGAACTACTGAAAAAAACTTCGTCAGAGACTTGGTCTTTACTTTAGAATCAAATACTAATGCTAAATTAAGGCTGGTCCAGGCCACATTTCTTCTGTAATTGACTATACTGACTTCTTATACAGTTGTTGCCCCGCCTCCTACCTTGGAGAATTGGATACGCTCTATCATAGGGCACTGAGGTTTATCACAGGACTACCATTCGACACCCATCATTGCTCCCTATATGCGGCAGTTGGATGGACTTCACTTCAGTTCAGAAGGGACAGAAATGCTGCATTATGGATATTCAGAGCTATATCTAAGCAATTACTACAATATATCTCGGACTGCTTCACACAAGTCACTATAAGTAAATATGCCCTAAGGAGCTACTCTTCCATCGTGTTCAAAGTGCCCAAAGTCAATTCTCACTTCGGAAGGACAGCCATTAGTTTTGTGTTGTGCTCCCTATGGAACAAATTGCAGAAAACACTAAAACTGAGTATTCCCATATCCATTATGTCCTTTAAATCCCTCTACGTAAGGCTTATTAAGGAACAATGCAACTGTTTTCGACAGAAATAGGGCGAATCTATTCCGTCTCTATCATCCCCAAGCTTGTCCCTTTCTCTGACTCTCCATATGTTCTGCAATCCTACTTTACTGTCCTAGTTTACCCACAATAGTAAACTGTGCTTTGTCCATCCTCCCTCCTATAGTTCTCTACCTCAACACTATCTATTTTCACCCTCCCTCCATGCCTATTCGTGTCCCTCCCCTCTCTCATTTTGCTTCTCTCCCTTCTGTAGTTCCACCACCCATCATCGTCCCAGACCACTCGTTGTCTACTTCCTCCCCCTCTGACAAATCCCTCTATACAATTATGTAGGTTAGTCGCCACCGACACTAACTCCATGCCTAATTTCGTAATCCCTTCTATTACCTTATATATGTAAAAAATGTAAATATGTGAATTATGTCACTGAATCATGCCTGTTCGCACATATTTCATGTGTTAGTATCCTTAATGACTTGTATAACCTGATCTATCATTGTATCTTGTTCTTTTGCATTGTACCGTGTTTTATGTAATTGACCTTGATCTAACCAGGTCCATCTTGCAAATGAGCACTGCTCAATGATGTTCACCTGGATAAATAAAGATTTTGATTGATTGATTGATTGATAGATTAACCACCTGCTGTCTCGATTTTAGTCCAGCCTGTGTCCAGTCTTGGGTATTGTGAGTAATCATCAGGGTAGCTCCCTGCAACAACAGCCTAATCTAAAAGTGTGTCATCTGATTGTCTTGTTGTTTTCTTTTCACGAACTGAGCCCTCCGGCTCTGGATTACAAATAGTGTGTGTTGTGCATGTTGTTTTCTTCCATCACAGGGCCCCAACCAGCTGCAACATTCCTGGCTAGCCCACCGTTTTCCATCTGGGTACCCAGAGTGTGTGACTGTTTATGGACCTGGAAGTGCATGCATAACTGTTTGATTGATACAGCCTTTAAGCAAATTAACCTGATTATGCCCCTCCCTTGTTCAAGTCCCTTAAATAAATCAGATCTAACTCTTTTTTGCATTTATCCTGACTGTGGTTCCAGTTTGTGCAAGAGTACTGTACTGCTGTTATTTGCTGTATATAACTTTGTTTTACACGGGGGTCCCCAGGGCCGGGCCAGAGGAAAGCCCTGATGGTAAGTGCAAACAGTGTGGGTACTTGTGTGGTGTATCAGGGGTATTGTGAAAGTGATTATTGTGTATTGTTCCGGCCACTAGTAAGGAAAGAGGGGGATTACATTGTCCCGGAGGGCTGTGCCCAGGTTAGCTTGACCACTACCAACCCTGACCTCCAGGTGGAGGCACCCGTTTCAGAACTCAGGCCCCTTAACCTGCTACTATCCAAGCAGGCAGGGGTAGTAGCCCTTGGGATAGTGCCACGTAGAGGTTAAACATGCATCAGCATTGAACTGAAATTTTCTCTAAGGCATACACGTTGTGCTTAGTGATTAAATGTAAAATGACATTCAGTCATGGTGTGCTGCACAGAGTGTATATGATAGTTCAATATGAACACACAGTGTAATCCGTATGCCTTCCAGAAAGTAGTAACTCTATACTGACTCACATAAACCCAATATGGTTTAGAAGAAATACTGCATGAAAACATTCTCCATCAGATCCTTATACAGGCTTCACACTGAAAAAAAAATGTTTCAGTCACTCCAAAACATTATTTTTTACTTATGCAGGAGCAGTAGCTGTCTGACCGGAAAAGAAAACATCAAAAAAACTCTTCATTATAAACTAAAGGAAGATAGGGCACAGACATATTACTGAGGACAAATGAGAGAAGTGCATTCAAATCCTGTCAGCTTCCACATGTCAAGCAATGCAATACTGAATTCCTCCTAAATCATCTGTTCAGCTTTTAGGTGGCCGTGTGCATGGTACACATTGCACAGCAGTTATGGTCCTTTTGTTCATTCAATCAGGATTTTGATTTTAGGAAAAAAACAGTATTTTTTTGGTTTATAAATACATATTTGAAAAACATTACCATACCGGTCCAGTCATTGCGGTTGCTGAAAAACAGCTGAATACACTAGTTAGAGCCGGCCCAGTGGTGCTGAGGGCTGAGGTGCTGGTCGCCTTACCTCGCGCCATGCCGGCAATCCGTGTTTGGGAACAAGCTCAGGCGCCGGGGGTCAGCAGGGGAGAGAGAGAGGATCAAGCCCCTGGAGGACTGTTCTCCTCTCTCTGGGGAGGGATCCAGAGCCCTCTCGGCACAGTAGCAGCCCTTGGTGGTAGCCAGAGGCACTACTTATGCTTAGAGCTGAAGTAGAGGGGAGGATTGTGGTAGACGTCCGCAGCGTCACCACACTGACGTCATTGCACTGCCACATTCCTGGGGAAAATCGAATAGAAAATCCCTCACCATAGCACCGTGGAGATGGAAGGGGCTCCAGGGACAGGCCCACATCCCACCGCCAGGCCATCACTGCAGAGACTCCATGGCCGACCTGGCGCCCAGGTAAGGCCTCTCTAATTCCAGATAGGTCACCAAGGGAGGGCAGACCCACTCCGGGGGGTGATCCATGGGGCTAGGCCTGCCTGGGTAGTTGGGGGAGTCCTGCAGATGAGGGGTTCAGGCAGGGAGTAGAAGGTCTAGTCGAGCGAGCACCCCGGAAGGATGCCCGGGCTGTGGAGAGAGCAAAAATAGAATATACAAAAAAAAAAAAGAATACACTAGTTAAAGAAAGAAAAATTTGAGATGGTAACACTGGGCTCAGTGATTCCCCCTCTGCAAATAGGAGACTGGCTAGGTCACTGGATCTGAAGGACACCTACTTTCACATACCAGTTAGACCCAGCCACAGAAAGTACCTCAGGTTCAGAATAGGGAACCACCAATACCCGTACACAGCCCTTCCCATCAGCCTCACCTCAGCACCAAGAGTGTTTGCAAAGTGCCTAGCTGTGGTGGCAACACATTTGAGAAGGCATGGGGTGGTGGTTTTTCCCTTGCTGGGTGACTGGCTGGTCTCAGAAAAAGAACACACAGGAAGCAAAGTCCTCTCTGTTACTGACACAGGACACATTAGATGGCCTGGGCTACCTCATAAATCTTCAAAAGTACCAGACAGAACCTGTTCAGGTTCTGGACTTTAAAGGTGCAGAGCTGGATACCCTGCTAGGGGAAGTATTCCTCCCTCAAGCAAGGGTAGCAAATGTAATTTCAATGCAGAATCCTTAAAGGCAGGTCAGCCAAGTCCTGCAAGGGATTTTCTGTGTTTACTAGAGCACGTGGCCTTGCCCACTGCAGTGGAACCAGGGGCCAGGTTCCAAATGAGAGATGTCCAGTATCATCTAGGGGACCATTGGTCTCAGAGGTGGGATTCACTATCAAAATGGGTGCCTGTCACAAAGCCTTTTGTAAGGGCACTGTAATGGTGGAAGGAAGAATGCAACCTTAGAGAGGGAGTTCCCTTCCATCATCAATCACCAACAGCTATACTCACACCAGATGCCTCCCTCCTAGGCTGAGGCGCCCACCTGGAGGACCTCATTGTAAGTGGCACTTGGAGTACACAAGGTACTGAGGAGAACATAAATCTCCTGGAGCTCAGGGCAGTGTACCTGGCAATATGTACTTTTCCTTTCCAGATCAGGAGTCAGTCTTTCCAGATCAGAACAGACAACGCCACAACACTTTATTTCATAAACAAGCAGGAAGGAACAAGATCTTCAAAGCTGTGCACAGAAGCAATGAAGATCTGGAATCTAGCATACTCCTTGGAAGTTGTTTTCAGCAATACACCTGCCAGGCAAAGACACTGTGCTGGCAGATTACTGAGCAGAATCAGTCAGGAAAATTGCAAATGGACTCTGAACCAACAGGTGCCGGCAGTTGTGTTCAGGTGGTGGTGGAACACCAGAAATATACCTGTTTACTTCCTGGGAGAACAGCCAGCTCCCACTGTTTTGTTGCAGACCTCTATTGGTTGGTACAGTCCCAGAGGATGCTGTAGTCCTCAACTGGACAGAGCATTTTCCATATGCCTTCCCACCTTTCCCACTTTTGCTGAGAGTACTGATCAGACTGAGAAGGGAGACATCAGCAATGATTCCTCATAGCTCTGGCCTGGGCCAGGCGGACTTGGTACTCTATGCTCCTGTCTTCCTCCAGTAGGCCTCCTGTCAGCTTACCCCTGAGATACAATCTGCTCTGCTGACACTGTCTCAGGGCAGGATATCATTCTCAGATCTGAGAACTCTGTGTCTCAGAGCATGATTCTTTAAGAGCTAGAGTTCTCTGGACTAAATCTCTCTGAAAAAGTGATGGAAGTGCCGAAGGTCTCCAGGAATCCAGCAACAACGAAAACTTATGCTTCAGAATGGAAAAGATTTTACTTTTGGTGTTCTTCTAGACAGCTTAACCCCCTCTAGGCAAGTCTGTTTGCAGTCCTGGACTAGAATCTGCAGTCCCGGACTACATGGTCCATCTCCAGTCCTTGAGCCTCAGGATCTCAACCCTGAAGCTTCATTTAGCAGTAGTGTCAGCTTATGCATCAGCTGGGAAAGAAGGGTCAGTAGTCTCACAGCCTATTTTCGAAAGATTTTTCAAAGGTCTTAATTACCTGTACCCTCTAAAAAGTCTCCCTTGGACTTGAATATGTACATTGCTTAGCTGATGGAGGCTCCCTTCGAGCCCATGGCAACTGCTGCACTGAAGTATGTCTCCCAGGAAGCAGTTTTCCTAGTGGCAGTGACATCTGCCAGCAGAGTGAGTGAGCATCAAGCCCTCTGCACAGATCCTAACTACATAGTCTTTTATAGGGACAAGGTAGTCCTAAGAACTAACACAAAATTCCTCCCCAAAGTGGTGTCTCAATGGTCATCTGAATCAATCGGTTACCCTTCCAGTTCCTTTACAGCAAAATCCAGCTCAGGAGAATAGAAGCTCCATTGTCCGGATGTGAAGAGGGCACTGAGCTACTGCTTGGACCACACAAAGGATGTCAGGTCTACTAACACTCAGTTATTTGTTACTTATGCTAAAGTGGGGAAAGGTAAACCAGCATCCAAGAGAACCACTTCTGTTTGGATAGTTTCCTGCATACAGATCTGTTATGACAAAGGTGGTAAATTGCCACCAAACGGCCTTAGGGCACACTCCACGAGGGGCACCTCTGCCTCTGTGGCAGCATCAAGGGGTATTTCCCTGCAGGAAATCTGTAAAGCAGCTACCTGGAAAACAGTACACATTTTCACAAAGTAGTACTGTCTGGACATACAGTCCAGAAGGGATGCCAGTTTTGGCACTGCTGTCTTGCAGAATCTTCTCCCTAAATAGGTTCTGTACCCAGCCTCCCAAGGTGCTGCCATGCAGTCTGCATCTGTTAAGCATAAGTGAGGGATTCCTGGAGTTTGAAGAAAAAAATACTCACCATAGTAATACTGTTTCTTCCAAAGGGATCCCTCACTATGCGTAACAATCCCTAATCCCTACCTCCCATTCCAGAACCTGGCAAAAGGTTCTGACAAGAATCGGTTTCCTTCTCTTTGCTTGAGCATTTCTTTTTACAGTGCCCTGTTGCTCAGTGGTCAGAGGTATCTGACTTTTCATAACAATTAAATTTGCTCGGTCTTTTTCAACTTTTTAGCAACATTTACACATTTTTGATAGTTGTTTAATTAGTTTTAGTTGTCACTGCTCACCATAGCTTTACAAATAAATTTGACATTAGAGTGTGACTATACAGAAGAGTTTGAATTTTATTCTAAATTCCATAATTAGCATAAAATTCTTAAAGCTCCACGGCCGCTCATTCAAGGGAAATGATTGCAATTGTTAAGCATAGTGAGGGATCCCTTTAGAAGAAACAATATTACTACAGTGAATATTTTTTCTTCTGCCGGCTCTATCATTGAACATAAAGCCCTTATCATCATACAGTGCAAAACAAGCAGCACAAAGCAAGCGGGCAGGTGCGGGGAGGAAACAGTGACTACAAACCTCCTCAGGTAACAGGCATTCAAAACAACAAAACAGAACTGGGACTGGGACTGAGAAAAAGCAGACACACAGCGACATCTGCTGGATTGATGCAATACCAAATAGTGACTTTTTCAGAAAAACTAAACTTACTTTTTATTTCAAACATTTAAGTGATTTTTTTTATGTAGAAAAATTTGTTACATAAAAAAAACAACAAGCCAATTTATAAGCACAAGCCACACCAGGATGTGTATTACAGAATTAATGATGCACTTCCTAGAAGCATTAAGGACACTCAGCCTCATGCCTTACTACACCTCTGGGGCATGCATTGTTAATCCTTTAAAGCACATCCTGTCATGGCTTACTGCTTACTTAGTAAGTTAGTTACTTTATAGTTATTTTCTGATATCAACTTGAAATCTGTTAGTGATAAACCTGCCAGTAATTAAAAGCAGACATTTCTTGTGTAAGTGTACTTATCTAAGAAAGTTTTGTATTTTTTCACCTCATAACTTGTGTAATGAGACATCCTTTGAACTGCATTAATTTTACATTTCCTTTGTATTTATGATGCATTCTCTAAATAAAAATTATCTTTTGCAAAAAAAAAAAAAACTTGGTATTTGTTGTTCAATAACAAATATTAATTCATTATAGGCCATGCTGGCCTACAAATACCAATTTGTACATTAAGCTGCATTCTGTAGCTTTAATAAAGATGATGTTTAAAAAAAAAGCCTAGAGAAATGGAAATGATTGAAGTGGGTGGATCTGAAAATGTAGGTGAATTTGGTGGCTGGGGTTGACAGAGATTGCATGTAGTTAGTGAGCTTGTCTCACCAAAATTAGTCTGCTGTGGAAGTTAGGGGATGAGAATGTCAACCATCAAGAGAGGGTCTCTCCCAGGGATTTATTTAACTCCAAAAATTGATTAGCGTTTTGCTCATAAAAGTGCTAAAACATTGTGAAAATGCACAGCACTTGCTTCACTGTGTTTAACAAACATAACACTTCTAGAAAACCTATATAAATACGTTCTGTACAGTTAGCATTGTCCCAAGGAAAAAACTGCTTATCAATTATTTAAAACCCTGTCTCCAGTTACACACACATGGTGCAGTGGTGTGTACAATAAGATAATTTAGGGCAAAATTTATATGTAAGTGATAAGACATGACAGAGTGTAGGTTTCTTAGCCTGAACCACACAGCCAGGTGTCTTCAACCACTTCAAAGTGTGGTTCAGGAAAAGAAACTGACACCCTGGAGTGTCTCATTGCACTTATAAAGTTATGTAATAAAATAATAAAATGGATAACTAATTAAAAAAAAATTCTATGTTATCAAATTAGGATTTCAAGAAATGAGTAGACTAAAAAAGTCCTTACAGAGACTGCCTGACAGTGCAGATTTCAGTTATGCCACTAGAGGGTGCTATTGTTTGTGCCAAATCGCCCCTACCTTCTCTTGGTCTGTTTTGTGGCTCGCTCCTGTTTTTGAAGCAGAGTTGTTGTGTTTCCAGCTGGATTAGTGGAGAAGTGACAGTTTATTGCCAGGAGGTCTTTTTTATGACTGTGGGCGGATCCTACAGGAGTATTGCATGTACAAAAGGAGTGATGTCATGTTTTCTGTCCATGGAACTGACTGAAGGTGTAAATAGTCTTCTCCTCCTTACCCTCCTCCAAGAAATACACTTTCATGTTAGTCAATGGTTGCAGGATACTATTTTCTTTCTTAAATGGGTGGTACAAGAACTGGAACCTGATTAGTGGGAGGCAGCATTGTTTTTTGGGGGGAAGTAAGATCCAACCCACCTCCACCCAAGAAGCTCCTAAAGATCCAGCCCACCTTTTTTTTATTTATTCATGTGGGAGGGGCATGAGGTGGATGCATCATGTTGAAAGAAGACTCAGTAGTTTGGGATCTGGACTTGGAACAGAACAAGTCTGTGGAGTCCCTGCATTTTGTTAAGGACTAGGAGAACAGAAAATACTTAATGCCTTCAAACTGACTTAAAAAACCTTGGAACAAATGATTATCAGAGTCATCTGGTGTCTCAAAAGGAAAGACTAAGTGTCTGAAACTACAGCTTAAGGATTCAGTTTCCAAGGAAAATAAACAGCTTTCAGGTATTTCTTAAACATTTATATACTAAAATGGGCACAGTACTTGTTAAACACAGTCTGTGATGAAGTGCATTTTTCTTTTTAAGTTTGAGAAGTGGAGTTGACTTGCACATGTTAAAAATTCCAGCTGCAATTAGCAACTACTTGTAGAAACAAAATGCTGTTTTTTTTTCCTATTTACTTTTTTCCTGGCTCAGTTTATATCAGTGAAAAGAAAGACTGGAACAACTATCAGAGCTGCCATCCAACTGGGCAAGCTATTTATCACTCATTTTTCATTTAAAATAACACAAATGTAGTTTCACATTTTTTACCATGGGGGAAGCTAGAAGATAAACCAGCATGGTTAATAAATACATTCATGGACACCTGTGAATGAATGGGGTAGTTTTTTCTAACATTCCTGGTGAGTTAATTGCTCCTTGGAACCTGTTATTCCAGTTTCTACCACTGTGTTCCTGGAACTTTCTGCATAACAAGTTCCCTTAGGCACCTCACAGCACCTCATTAAGCCATTTGACACCACCATCTTTGCAGGACATTGCATAGCAAGAGACCCAGCCTTGCCTTTTTCCAAATAATATATCAACTTCATTCTCAGGCAGGCAGTTCTGGGATACTGTTTATATTCTACTGAATCTTCTTAACTTGCAGTTTATGACTATATGTGCTTATAACTGAATGATAATAACCACATTTGATTCACTTGCAAATAGGCAGGCATTTGTGTGTCTAATTTCTGTTTGACTTACTGTAGGTTACACATAGAATCTGAAAAATTCATAACATGCTGTATTGTGATTCAATGAACTGATAAATGGGGATTTTGGTTTCTTTTACAAATTCATTTTTCCTGACCATGGATATACTAAAACAAACATTTCTCAACAAAATGTTTTTAAATAAATTATCTGGTTTGGGAGGGGGGCTGCCCCAAGCAGAATGGGACTTCACAGATGGGGGAACTCACAGCAGCAGAAAAAAGAAGCATGTTGGCATTAAAAGCTTAGTGGCGTGGATGTAGAGGCACCAGTATTTAAGCATGACTTTGGTAGAGGATTAATTGTGACTGGGGGGTGAGGGAGGGCGTGAGTCTTGATATTTTTTATAATAATGGCTTTCTGAAACTTCAACCTTCAATGGATTAGACTTTGTAGCCACCTGTACAGTATATCATTATGCCACATGCAGTGGGGTATGGGTAAAACCCATATTACCAGACCCAGGCCAGAGCTGTAAAATCTGAACTGGGCACAGCTTGTGCAAATATTGCTGATCCGGTGGAGCAGCAATAAAAGATAAACTATGCAATACCCTCAATAACACACCTACCCCAGTTTACATTTACCTGATGCCCATTTTTAGGCCTTATATAGTAATATCTTTCTTCAAGAGAACAGCTTGTAATGAAACGTGTCGAATTGACATTGGCATTTGGGCATATGCACTTTTATATTATGTAAATTTTGTGTGTGAACTGTATATCAGTCTCTAAAAAAAACAAACACTTCAAATATCTTCAAAAACTTGTCTCAACATTGTGTTTATCTTCCACCTTGTCATAACATACAGTTGTCTCAGCAGTGTTTTCAGTTAGGGTACAGTACCTTTATCTATATGATGGCCTGGTTCTGTTGAGTTGATTGCTATAACAGTGCATAGAATAAAATGCAAAACATATAGGTAACTGTAATACAGATGGTGGCATTATTTTTAATTATGCAATGGCAAGGAAAAATGTAAGAAGCTGATTGGCTGCTGACCCACTGAAACAGTGATGTTATTACACAATAACATCCCCGTAGCTTTGGATTTGGATCATTCCTTGCATTTTCTCTTAAGAAATATTTTTCCACACAAACAAAAACATCCTTTAAAATGTATTTTTTTATTCTGTATATAACAACAAGACATTGTATAATTGCAATAAGGCACTCCAGGGTATGTGTTGTCTTGTAATAACGTTACTCCTGGGGTGGTGGAAGCACTCGGCTTCACCTCATGCTTCAACCCACCCCAGGAGTGACATTGTTACATGATAACACACACCCTGTCATGCCTTATTGCTTAAATATGCCCTTTCTCAATGTACTGTACTTTGATTCAATTAATGTATATGCAGCAGCCTTCATGTGAACACTCTGGGCTTCTCTTTGACTCCTGATGTCTATTTGCTTTAGCTATTGTATATTGTTTGAACTGCTTTGGTCTTCTTGATGTGGTGCCTGTGTGCCTAAACTATGCAATCTGTTTATCGACTGCTACCCATGTATCTCCAGTGAATGTTTGTTATAACTGTCTGCTCTCCGAGCCGTTGTTTTTTGACTTGTTAACTGTGCTGTCTTTGTATTAGTTTTGATGAGGTGCCTTTGTACAGTAAATGAGTCTCTGACTCAAAGGTTTGTAAATCTGATATTTTCTAAATAAATAAATAAATGTTTATGTTTAAGCCCAGGAAACACCCTTATCTAGTTAATGCATTCACAGTCGTAGTGGCTCTGCCAGATCTTGTTTAATGGAGCAATGGAGGCAAGACCACGTAACCAATATTTCTGACCTATATTTTTACACTGTTTCAGCGTACTGAGGGAACGTATGGTGTAAGGAGTTTGTCTCTTGTCTCTCTTAAAGTACCCTAAGATAAGGACATGACATGGCTCAGCGGCTATCATCTTTTCTCTGTCCACCCTTTGGAATGTCATGCAAAAAACTCTCAGGCTGTCCTCCCTCCCAGAGCCTCACTCTTTCAGGAGGCTGCTCACTCTCAAACTGAGAGCCCTGTGTGTATGCCACAAATAATCACCTCCTCCATCTCCTGTGGCTCCTCAAACTCTTGGCACTTACATGTATTCCCCAAGCACTTCTCTTCTTCTTTCCACCTTGGGATTATTCTGCCAACTCCCACCTGTTTGTTTTACTACATCTATTTCAACCCCTCACAAACCCTTTCCTTTGTTTTTCACCCGCCCATAAACCTTTGGTTGTTGTTCCCTAATTTACCCTACCTGGTATCCCTCGTCTTATTGTAACGTTGTTACCTTTATCTGAATAATCCCACGTTTTGAGGGAATCCTTTACATATACAGTCAATTATCAACCCGGATAGTGTTCACCATATGTACTCCCCAGCCCTGATCTTATTTGTTTCTCTTTAACTGTTTTTTATTTGCTCATTGTGTGTACACTACTTATCTGATAATTTTGCTATAGTTGTATATGTCCTACTTGTCCAGGACCATCTTGCATATGAGCTTGCTCAAGGATGATTTTGCCTGGTTAAATAAAGTTTGATTGATTGGAAGAACAGCAGCCAGACAGTGGTGGAGTGGAAGTAATATCCATTCCAGAAGCTGCCACAGGAGTGTGTGGTTGTGCTCAGAAGGTACAGTATTACCACTTGTGCTGCAGGAAGTGGCTGATACGGTCGAGAATTCAAGTTGAAAGCAAGAGTGCAGGATTTAAGGTCTCTAATAAAAGTAAGGAAAAAATGAGATTGTTAGTGGTGACATGGTTCGAAATTTTCAGTTTTCAAATAAGTTATGGTATGTTGAATGGGAGGACTGTAATTTTTTATGAAAATATGAGGAAAAGTATTTTTAAATCTATGGCAAATAGCAATGGTAGGCATATACCATACCAACATGGCTGTCTCAGTGTTTTTGAAGAAAATCTTTCTGAGATGTAAGTGCAAAGCTGTGGGTTTCTTTTCCTGAACCACATAGCTGTGGATTTTTCTCAGCCGATCAGGATGCAGAGAAATCCCCACTATCTTTTTCCATGGAGCTGTTTCTGCACGGCCATGTCTGTCAGGGATATACCCCATTTGTAGGGACTTACCCCCTTCTTGCATGCTGACCCTCGTGCCTCCAGGCCCAGCCATGTCTGTCAGGGATATATCCCTTTTACAGGGACATACCCCCTTCTTGCATGTTGACCCTTGTGCCCCTAGGCCCTGGCCCCACCAACATCTCCCACAGGTTTACCCTCCATGGTGGGCCCCAAGGGGAGGGCCATCCTCCCCAGAGGCAGTCCACTGTGTGGACTAGGCTTCAGCTTTGGCAGGCACTAGGACCCAAGGGAAGCCCAGGAAGCACAGGCCATCATATAGCTGGACATGGGTTTCTTTCTGTTTCTCTCACCCTTGGTTCCTCCCTTCTCCCCTAGCGTGTGCATAGCCCATTGAGTGTCCTCAGCTGCACGTAGTGATGTTCTGTGGAGGGACCAAGCTCATTTGTCCCACTGCAGGGGTGGCTACTGCACCAGAGCCAAGGCCATTCCTCCCTGACCACAGTACACTACCGAGCGAAAGCTGCTGCTGTTTGATCTGCCTTCTGGTGCTGCATTCCCGCTTCACTCCCAAATGCAGATCACCTGTATGGCAGAGTGATGCACTGCTGATAGGCCAGAATGGCTGCCCAATCCATACCCGTTTGATAAATATTTATCATATTGTGTCCGTACTCATATTAAATTTATAGGTGGTATTTCTGTCCAGTTACAGAGCAGATTCTGGTCCCTTTCAGTGTCTTCAGTGTAAACAAACTCCCAGTTTACAGAACTTTAGAGGTCTAAGTACTGACGACTGTAGGACACCATTCACTATATTGCTCTGGCCAAAATGAACTTCTGTTGCTTTTTGGGGATTCATCTCTGATTTATTTAGTAAAGTGTGTGACCACTGGAATGACCCCATAAGATACAACATTTCGTTTTATGGGAGTTCAGGGAACAGCTGAAAGTTAGTCAGTACTTAGGCCAGAAAAAGTATGCAAATCCTAAAGTTTTGGGGAGCACCTTTTCCTTGAGCAGCAAGCAAACCTTTTTCCTTTTTGTTTTCAATTTTCAGACTTAAAGTTATTACTTACAAGGACAAAAATGACTGATCACTTTTGTCCAGGGTGAAAATTGGTTTACAATCTCTATTGTTCGTCTCTCTTTCAACATGACATTCTAGTAAATGTTCATGCATAACACATTCAGAAGTAACAACAAAGTGCAAAATCCCAAGGATCAGCTTATTTTACCTTTACCTTATGATTGCATAATTCATAGTGACACTCAGAAATGCATGAAACTTATAGAACTAGCATGATACTTAGTAGCTATGGCACACATCTTTCATGTGTGGGTAAAGCTTTCTTTTAAAACTTGAGTTTAGGGTGATCAGGAAGCTTTTTCCATCCAACAGGGGCAGAGTAGACAAAAGTTGTGTTAATTGTCACTTTAATTCTCTCTGGGTACACTAAAATTCAAGCATACAGAGGGTCATGGGGGCAAAGTGCCTTCAGTTCGTGGTTATGATTTGAAGAACACCACCCCCACATTCCATATTTGCCAGAACCAATCAGATTCTTATTGCCATAAGAGGCAGCCTGTGTGCACTTACTGTAGCAGACTGTGATCTCCACTTTTTCTCTTGACAGAAAATTGGGTTCTTAGGCCCTTTGGGGAAGGAGCAAGACATCAGCTGGGTGATGTTGGAGGATGCTGAGCCCATATCCATGTTTGAGTGGAGAATCCTTCCAATCAGCCCACCACCAGAGCAGACACACCCCAAATACCGTGAGTAGGCTACACATGCAGTATAAGAAAAATAAGCTGCAATTATAGGGAACTGCTAAACAACAGACCAGAAAAGGCAAAGCTGGTCTTCTGCAAGGTACCATATTTTAAAACTATCTCAGTTCAGGTGTTCCATGATCAGTGACACCTGACCTTGGGACTGATAACCTATGAGCAGTGATACCTGACCTCGGGGCTGATGGTCCATGACTGGTGACATATGACCTCAATGCTGATAGACTGTAGTTGTTGATTAGTAAGTAAGTAGGTGAAATTGTATTTATACGGTACCCAATCATGGAGGCTCTGGACGCCTTACAGTAAAATACATGGGGTAAGCAGACAGCATAGAAATAAATTCCATAATAAATTAATAAATAAGAATCATTATATAAGAATCATTATAACATCAGCTGAAATCCTCAGAGAATGCTTTTTTAAAAAGGTAGATCTTCAGGCCCCCTTTAAATACCTCCACCGATGGGGCCTTCCTCAAAGACATTCCAGAGGGCCACGCTGGACACCTCAAAACCACGATCACTCGAGGTTTTCAGCCTAGCCCTCGGAACTGCTAGGAGGCCCCTGGTGGAGGAACAGAGGGAATGAACAAGGATGGTAGGTGTAATGAGGTCAGACAGGTAGCCAGGGCCTAAGCCGTATAGGTTCTTATAGGTGAGCAAGCTCACCTTGAAGATGATGCTCCACCTGACCAGCAGCCAGTGCAGACCTCACAGGACCGGGGACACATGACAGGACGTAGACAGGCCCATCAGCAGCCTGGCTGCTGCGTTCTGCACCAGCTGCAATCAGCAGAGGTTCCTTCCACTGACCCCGAAGCATAGAGTGTTACAGTAGTGGGGCCTGGATATAACAAAGGCATGCACCAGTGATGGCAGGTCCTCAGGCGGAATACAGGGTTTCATCCAGGTGACATTCCTTAAGTGATAGAAGCCACTTTGAACAACAGATGACACCTACGCATCAAATATCAATCTGTCATCCAGGATGACGCCCAGATTTTTCACCTTGGGGGATGCCATCAATGGGGTAGATCCCCGGACCAATCCTGTTACCATCCCGGAGGCACTCCCATCACGCCCACATCCAGGCTCAACCACCAACACCTCCATCTTGTTGGGATTCAGTCTCAGCCAGCTAGAGGACATCCAGTCCTGGATTCTGGCCAGGCACTTGTTCAATACTTCAACAGCGCCATTTGTTCTGGGTGCAAATGACATATTCAGTTGAGTGTCATCTGCTTAGTAGTAAAAACCCAAACTGTAATGTCTAATGAGCTCACCTAGGGGCAGCATGTACCCCACAAACAACATCGGCGATTACTGACCTATATTTATTTATTTATTTAGCTTTTGTTGACCGGGTAAGTGCACTAGACAAATCCTGCCTATTTTCAGGCACGACCCGGGGGAGGGGGATACAGATGAATGCCAACTGACCTTGAACCAGATTAAGCTGTTGGTGGTATTTTTAGTGAATGAGGGAAATTTGGCCAGGACAGCGGGGAAATTCCCCTATTCTTTTCTACCACCAATCCAGGCAGATGGGACCTCGGTTTAACGTCTCATCCGAAAGACGGCACCTCAGAAGTGCAGCACCCCTCTCATGCTGCACTACAGTGTCAGTACTGGGATATTAGCCCAAGTGCCAGATGTGGGAACTGAACCCACAGCCCTCTGATCTCCCAGTCTCAGAGGCGAGTGTGCTACCTACTGAGCCACTGACACTGACAATGTTGATAGTAAATGATTTGTGACACCTGACCTCCATGCTGATGGTCTTTAATTGGTGACCATTGCCTTATATGCTGATGGTCTATGACTGGCGACCCTCACCTCAGTTCTGATGATCCATGAGCAGTGACACCTGACCTTGCTTCCATTGTTCCTCCCTGGAGGACAGAAGGGAGAGGGGGATATGATTGAAACCTTTAAGTACCTTAAGGGCATAAACAGGGTTGGTACAGAGGGCATCTTTAACTTAAGAAAAGAGGGTACAACAAGAGGGCATAGCCTGAAATTGATGGGGGGTAGATTCAGGAATGAAATGAGGAGGCACTTTTTCACCAAAAGGGTGGTGAAGAGGTGGAATGAGTTGCCAGAGGAGGTGGCGGCGGCAAAGATTGTGACCAGTTTCAAAGGAGGGGGGACAGGGTGACGAAGAAGATTAGGACGGAAGGAGGCATTACTGAGAGGTGGATGGGGGAGGGGAATGGGAAGGAGGATAAGCCAGAAGGAGTTGGGGGAAGCTCCAGGGAATTAATTGAGCTCGCGCACTGAGCAGACTCGATAGACCATTATGGCCTGTTTCTGCTGGCAAATTAGTATGTTCGTATGTTCCAAAAATGTGGCACCTAACCTCTGTTCCGACGGTCCATGAGCAGCAGGATCTGACCTAAGCACTAACGGCTCACGAGTGCTGGTATCCGATTTCAGCACTGATGGTCCATGAATGGTGACCTCTGATTTCATTTCTAATGGTCTGAGAGTGGTGACGTATGGTTTTGGCGCTGATGGTATCAGCATGGCTCAACTGATAGCACATCTGTCTCTGGGCCAAAAGGTGATGGGTTGTCATCTTGCATTGGGATTGGGCTCATACCATAGAAATGCTGGCACCCGAGTGCAGTACTAATAGATGCTGTACTGAGTGCAACGGAGTAGACACACCAGGGGTGTGTGGAATGAATGAGAGAAGATCTGAAAAAGCTAAAAGAATGGTCATGGGTTTGACAGCTGGGCTTCAATGAAAAAAAGTGCAAAATCATACACTTGGGGCACAGAAACCCGGGGGCAATGTATCAACTAGGAGGAGAAGTACTAGCAGTCACAAAGTAGGAAAGGGACCTGGGGTAATCATTTCTGATGACTTGAAGGTAGCTAAACAGTGTAACAAGGCAGTGGGAAAGGCTAGCAGGATGCTCAAATACATAGGCAGGGGCATCACCAGCAGAAAGAAAGAGGTAATAATACCCCTGTATGGATCACTAGTGAGACCACACCTTGAGTACTGTGTCCAGTTCTGGAGGCCTCGCTTCCGAAAGGACATAGACAGGGTAGAGGCGGTACAAAGGAGGGCAACCAAAATAGTGCAGGGCCTGCATCAGGAGCCCTAGGAAGAAAGGCATAAGGAGTTAAATATGTATTCCCTAGAAGAAAGGAAGGAAAGGGGGATATGATAGAAACGTTCAAATACCTCACAGGTATAAACACCGTACAGGAAGGGAGCATGTTCCAGACAAAAGATGCTTGAGTACAAGGGGTCAGAATATGAAGCTGGGGGGGGGGGGCTGAGAGGAAATGTGGGGAAGTACTTCTCATGGAAAGGCTGGTAGATGCTTGAAACAGCCTTCCAGTGGAGGTGGTGGGGGTTAAAACAGTTACAGGATTCAAGAAAGCATGGGATAGACACAAAAGGATCTTTGAAGTAAGGCAAGGGGCGTGCAAACTGGAGACCGAGTATGGTCTGTGACTGAATGTCACTGAATGTGGGAGGAACCAAAAAGGTTAGTGCCCAAATATAGTTCCTTAGTACTGATCATAGTATGTTAAATTTCCACCCTGCATTATTTAGCTGTACAGATGTTTTTTAAATGATTCTCTACTATCACTAATGATTATGTTCTCAGGTAACAGGTCTGTGGTAGCACTGTATGTAGAGAAAATAGAGCAGATTGAGTGGGCCAAGAGGTCTTCATCTGCTGACAACGTCTTATGTTTCTGTGTTTCTATGTTGGGGTGTACTGTCCATTGAATGAGATGTTAAACCCAGGTCCTCTTTGCCTTTTTTGGTGGTTGTTCAGGTTGGTGTTAATGATCCCATGCAGTGTTGGGTAAGTTACTTTTTCTATTACTTTCTATTTCTTTTAGAAACTTGATCCAGGAAGCTCTGTGCAGTCACTAACAAAGATGGAGAAGTACTAGAAAAAGTAATACACCTGACAGTTACAGTTACTTATTTATTTTTATACAAAAACAATACAAAAATAATAAATAACTATAACAGATGACATTTATTTGAAAGTAATAGGTTCGTTACTAGTTATTTTCAAATAAAGGTAATCAGTTACAGTTATGTATTACTTTTGTATAAAAAGATATAAGTAATCGTAACTGTAAGGTGTATTACTTTTTCCAGTACTTCTCCATCCTTGCTAGTGACTGCACAGATCTTTCTGGAACAAGTTTCCAAAAGTAATAGAAAGTAATAGAAAAAGTAACTGACCCAACACTGATCCCATGACATGGCACTTCTAAAAAAAGAGTAGGAATTCCTCTGGTTTCCTTGGCAGATTTCCCATTCACTAAACTACCACCAACAGCCTAATCGGGTTGAATTTCAGTTGGTTTGCAGCTGTAAACCCCCAACTCACCATGGGAATGAGGCTGAAAATAGGAAGCATTGTCTAGCCCTCCTTTCCCAGTCAACAAAAACAAAGTAAATAAAATACTCCATCAGTGGTAACACTTGCTGTTTTTTTTTAGTTTGTTAAGAAAAGGGGAAAAATAAATACATACAAAATATGTCATATGTGTCATTTAAACAATTGACTAAATATACAGTTTATTTTTTTCAATGATTGTGGTAAAAAAAATCTTTTTGGTCATTGTATAGAGGTAAATATACATACAAAAATCCTTTTGCTAGTTAAAGGTAAGTACATGTAAGCTCATAAACAGTTTTATACAAAGATTCATGCTGCATTTACATGTATCATTTATATGACCTACTCAGCTGTCAGTTATCCTCCAGTCATTATTTTTATATATGTAATAGATAATCCACTACAGGGCTTGTAGTCATCCTGTGATATATGCATGCCTTGGTGTGCATTGTGAGGCTGCAGCCGTGTGTATTCAACCACCCAAGGTATGCGTATATCGGAGCATTACTACATGCCCTGTAGTGGATTGTCTGTCTTATAAAATGTCCAAATTCCAAAACTTAGTCCCAGCGTCCTGTTGTTGAGTTGGTGGGTGCAATTATAGGAGGCCAGTCCCAAACTTGACAAACAAAGATATTAACTGCACTCCAGACATAAAATACAACAGCAAGAAAATATGTAATAAATTCAGAATATTTATTGCTGAGCCAACTTGCTCTAAAGTAAATGTTGGTCAATTACACAGACACGAGGTACCCCAGCGCTTCGCCTTCTCCTTAAGGCTTCATAAGGGGTCACATTCTAAAGACGTCAGTTCATTTTTATAGTCTATTCATTATGACATCCACAAATCATTGACATCTACTTCTATTTACTCATGCACAATAAATACCAGTATTCTATTAACATTTAACAAAGTTTTATAGAATGAAATCAACTTCGGACAATCACCAAAATACCCTATAAAAATAACTGTGCTCTCACTTAAACAGGATAATATATTTTCTTCATTATTTCAACATATCTTTTTTATTTAACTTTATATTTTAGACACATTGGGCAGGATTCACAAAACAGTCTTGAGCAAGTGATGCACCAGGCGATTCAGGCACAGGGAGGAGGCGCCGGTGCAAATGAGATGCCCTGCACGAAAAGACATGCGCCATAGGCTCAACGTAATGACATGTGGCACATGTACAGGGGGCGTACCCATGCATACACCACACATCCCTATCCACAGAGCAAAACCAAGGAGCAGCAATGGAGCAACTCCAGCGCAAAGCCAGGATGCGCCCTAAAAAGATAAGTACAAAAGAAGGAGACTTAAGTCCAGCACACCAGCAGGCTGTCAATGGAACGACAACAGCAGGACACACACAGAGGGGAAGTCATAACAGAGAGAGAGGCACAGACAGCAAGCCACACCACAGGGCTACAGCAACAGAGGGGATGAGCCCAGCAGCAGTCGCCATTGTTGATGCCCCAATGAGGAGGAGGAGGCAGGGCGCTAGAAGTAACCGTAGGCAGCTGGTCCCATGGCGGTACCGTGCCCGGCTGTCCTTCGAGCAGCTGACAGAGGTGGAGACAATCGGGCGATACTGCCTCAACAGGGCCGTGCTGAGGCAGCTATATGAGCTGTGCCATGATGTGATGCGGGCACCCACTGCACGAGGACACGCCATCATGGTGGAGACCAAGGTGACAGCGGTCATGTGCCTGCTCACCACGGGAACCTTCTAGAGGTCAACAGGGGACACCACTGGCATATCACAGGCCTCAACGTCCTGCCTCCTCACACAGTTCCTCACCGCAATGCTACCGCATGTTTCGGAATACATCAGATTCCCCAGCACACAGGCAGAGCGGGCAGAAGCCATGCAGGGGTTCCACAGGGTGGCACGCATGCCAGGTGTCATAGGGACCATCGACTGCACCCATGTGGCAATCCGCGCACCACCTGGTGAGGAGGGCATCACATACGTGAATCAGAAGGGGTACCATTCTGTGAACAGCCAGGTGGTGTGTGATGCCACGGACCGCATCACCAATGTCTGCACCACACACTCTGGGAGCGCACATGATGCATACATATGGCACCAGTCGGCGCTCTGTGCAAGGTTCGAGGCTAGGGACATCCAAACTGGACACTTGTTAGGTACGTCACTGTGCGCCAGCAGCCTGGGGGGCCACCATGACCGGGACACCTGGGGTGGGCCGTGGACGGGAGACCGCAGGCTTGGGGGCATTGGGTCAGCAGGGATGTGGAACAGTGCTGGGGCAGCAGCAGGATGGCATGGTCCCAATGTGCGCCATAGGATGGACGGGGGCAGGCAGGGGCAGCAGGGGCAGGGGAAGCAGGACTGCCAGGCATGCGGCAGTAGGGGCGGGGGGGCAGTACAGGGGCGCACAACACAGGGCGAGATGGGGTCGGGTCACACGCCACAGTGTAATACCATTAACTAATGGAGACACATCTACCCCCACAGGTGATGCTGCATACCCATTGTGTCCCTGGCTCCTCACCCCCTTCCGACGACCCGGAACAGTGGCAGAGGAACGCTACAATGAGGCACACGCTGCGACACGCGCCATCGTCGAGCGTGCCTTTGGCATGCTGAAGATGCATTTTTGGTGCCTGTGCCAGTCAGGCAGTGCCCTACAGTACAGCCCTGAGAAGACCTGTGGCATATTCCTGGCCTGTTGTATGCTACACATGGCCCAAGACCATGGGATACCTGCCGAGGCCAGCGAGGGCAACAGTTCCAGGGAGGAGGGCGCAGCAGGGGCACACCCAGAGGACCATGGAGCCGACGACGGACACGGGCGCAGGGATCCAAGGCTGGTGGCCAGGGCACGGGCATACCGCAGCAGAGTGGTGGAGTAACACTTCAGGTCACGCAGGTGAGTATGCAGGTTGGTACATGTGCAGGTGTGGGCACCACAGTGTAGGGACAACATGACGGGGGCAAGGCAGGCACTGTATGCTACACCGGGGCGCACATGCGGGCGCATGCACACGATGAGACACACACATACATACACACCCTGCATACACCACATCAGAACCACACAGGCCATGCCCACACCGTCATGGGTCAGTGTGCACTGCGGCCGGCACATGGGCACTGCATACACCGTAATGCACTCATCATACCCATGACACATGGCACGACTGCAGCACAAACACACACACACACAGGCGCACAAGCACAGGTGACACGGGGGTGTGCCAGGGCAACCATGTGGCTGGAGACCACCATGCACAGTGGCACTGGCACCACCTACAGGGCAGCCAGCGTGCACGACCATGCCACCCACCACCACAGGCCCCTGGGCATGGACATCACAGGGCCACCCTACGACCGCCACGGACACGAGGGCAGCCTCTGCCATGGCCGCTGGTGACTGAGGTGCAACCACCAGCCACAGGGGGTGTCCCCAGGGACCCCACAGGGGTGCTGCACTGAGACCGTGGATGGATGCTCAGTGGGGTGGCCGAACCACGCCCCCCAGCTGAGCCATGGCTGGTGGGGGTGGATGCCAGTGGCGACGGGGTCAGCAGCAGGGGGCCCACCTGGTCCCGTCGACAGGGTGTCCGGGACGTGCTCCTGGGCGTCCAACTGGACGCAAGCTGTCTGCGGCGTGCTGTGGATGCAGCCACTGCCCCTCCACAGCGGCTGTGATCCGCTCCATGGCTGTGGTCATGCCCACCCGCATGAGGCATGTCTCAGCCAGCATCTGAGCATGCTGCGCTGCTGTGGACTCATGCTCCTGGACCATGATAGCCCGATGGCTACGTAACTCTGCCCGGAGTGCCTCCTGACCGTCCACAGTTGCCCGCAACAGGTCAAGGTAGACACCCATGTCATCGGCAGGCAAAGTGGCATGTGGGCGGTGCCGCCGAACTGGGCAATGGGCAGCCTCACCAGGGCCATCCATGGCAGTAGACGCACCCTGTCAGGCTGTGCTGTGTCCGTATCATGGCTGGACACAGTTACCTGCTGCCCATGCATGTCTTCCTGTGGTCCCACTGTAGCGGGTGTGTGCCCACTGGTGCCCTGCCTGGATGCCACTGACACTGCCAGCACTGTGCTGGGCAGTGGTGCATTGGGCACGGCACACACAGCCCCAGGAATATGTGCCACCGCTGTACCAGTGACCAGCATAGTGGGGACGCTGTTGGCACCCAGGGTCCCGTGCACAGGCGGCCCCGTGCTGTGTGCACTGCAGTCTCCCATGGCAGTGGTGCTGCTGATGGTGGAACATGCATCGGTGCTAATGCCCTCACCCTGCATGCCACTGGCAAGCACGATGTGTGCATCTGCTATGTCCACCACATCCTCTGGGTCACCATCAGACAACCTAGCCAGGCCCCCCAACCATGTGATGTACTCATCTGCAGTACCACCATCGCTGGTGGAGGGCTCTGCAGGGCCCTCCACCACAGGTGCCTTGACCAGTGATGTGTGGAGCGTGGACACGACCACGTCACTGTCAATGGCCCCAAGGGGTGGGCCCGCATCATTGCCTATGGGGACTGCACCGTCGGCCACAGCTGCGCCATGGAGTCGCGATGGAGCTGTAGAAGACAGAAAGGGAGACGTGGTTAATGCACAGGATGCACATGGCACAATGCACAGTCAGCCACACACCGCCAGGTACGCACGCCTGTCCATGGTGGGTGCTGACAGGGTGCACAGCTACTCACCATGCTGCGACGGGCTGCCCCCCCATCTGGAAGCCACCCCCAGGGAGGCCATGCACGGACATCCCTGACACACTGGAGGCCAGGAGGGCCTCGTTGGGGCTTAGCGGTGCCACTGAGCCAGGTCCACCCCCTGTCCACCTCAGGGAGGCCTGGATGCTGGACACCCTCTCCTTGGCCCTCCGTCGTCCATCATTCCAATGCTTCCTGCACTCCTGCACTGTGCGGTTGTATGGTGCAACCATGTTCACATGCCGGGCCACCTCCTCCCAGCCCGCTGCACGTGCCGTCCTGCTGCCACCCATGCCAGTGAGTACATCCAGGCGTAGATGGCATGCCTCGATGAGTGCCCTCTCCTCATCCCGTGTGAAGTTTAGTCACCGCCTGCTGGCGGCACCTGACTCCTCAGACATTCTATACACTGTGGGTAGAAGCAACCTTGTGTCAGACCCGCCCAGGTTTACACACAGTCCCACACCAAGCTCCCACTGTCTGCAGGCTCACCATGGTCTGTGGTGCCAGTGGCCTGTGCTGTGGTCCATGCGTGGGCTGCCTGGCACAGGTGGATGTGCACCATGGTGTGTGGTCCATGAGGGACAGCACATGTGCCACACATGGCACCCAGGATGCAGCAGGGGTACCATGTAGCCACCACAGGATGTGTGACACCGACCCGTCCACCGTGTGTGTGTGTCCCAATACTCCTGCTGTGTGTGTTCCACCACCATGGTGCACCATCATACCTGGGTGCCACCACTGAGTTGGCTGCAGGGCAGAGGGGGACTGCCATGTGGTGGCACGCAGTGTTTGCACAGCGGCGGTGTGCTTGCTGGCAGTGATGACACTGTGCCTGCACAGGTGTTGCACTGTGCGGCATACATACATGTGTCAAGGCGCTGCTTGCACCTCACAGTGCAGTCCAACCCCAGCCATTCATACCATCCCTGTGTCCCTGTGCACTATGTGATGTCCTCTGTACACGTTGCACCCCCCGCAGTGCACCACCAAGGCGCGCTGCCATCCATCGTGCAGTGGTGCCCGGCATGTGCTGTGCTGTGTGTGTCCCAGTGACACGGTCCTCCGCTGTGGCCTCGGCAGGGACCTGTCCAATGTCACCCCATGGATGCATCCCTGTGGTTGTACATCACATGTTGCTGTGGTGCCCACCTGATGGTGGTCTGGCCAGACATGCGGTGTACTGGGGCACCATCAGCTGTGCACACTCTGATGCAGGCACACCAGTGTGTGCCGTAGCCCTGTGACTGTGGCAGTGTACTCACCCTGTAGGTACTGACTCCTCTCAGTACCCTGGTCTTAGCCTGCTGAATTGGGAGCATTTATGGATCAGGGCATGCAAATGAGGCCTGAGCACCTGTTAATGAGATGCTAATCGGCTGAGATGCCCATGCATGGATGATGAGGCTGTTTGGGGCGCATTCTCTCTGAATTGCATAATTGCTCCCAGCTCATCTCACTTTGCACGGAGCATCTGTGTGATATGCCGCCGACAGTACGGTGCATTGCTAGCGCATGCGTGGTCTGGGTGGTGCATCTGCATGGCTTTGGGCTGTCCACACGGCGCATCGCCCACGCATGCGTTGTATGTGTTGTACGGTGCATATTCCATTATGCGCCGTTACGCCATTGTCCAGTGAGCCATAGTGTGCTTGATGATCGCGGTGCCGTGTACCATATTGCGCAGCTTGTCCCACAGTGCGCTGCCCAGGCTACAATGTCTGTCCCTCCCCATGGATCGAGCACTATGCACAGTACATGTTACTGGCATATGCCGTGCACAACATGGCGCCGGCATGCACACAGCATATGCGCGATCGTGTCCTTGCCATGCAGTGCCATTGCATGGTGGCATGCACATGCATGGTTCCTTCGGCAGCAGCCAATAGTGCTTCACGTTCAGTGCGCAGTGTGCTGCACGTGTATCACTGTTGCACGTGGCGCATAACGGTCGGTGGACAGCGCATTCCCTGATTGCACCTTACCACTGTATGTACACAGTGTAGGATGCCTGGAGCTGGGAGAATGGTGCCTAGGGCCATGAACTGGTCACATTTGGAGCTGTTACACCTAGTGGTACAGGTCATGGCTGTGGAGGGCTGCCTGTTTGGACAGGAGGACCTCCATGAGCCCAGGGCCAGGGTGTGGGCCACCATTGCTTCACAGATTGTGCAGCATACTGGCATGCCACGCATGGGTGAGCAGTGCAGGCATCACTATAGTGACCTGCAGAGGTGGGACCCAGAGAGGCTGGCATGACTGCGGCACCGTGTACACAGGGGTGCAGTGCCACAGCCAGGTAGGTGTTCTTCAGCTGTATCCTTCTGTGCCATATGCTGTGTGTGTCTATCACTGCCCCCATGGTGCTCCTGTGCTGCTTTGCCCTGTTGCTGGGGGGCACAGGCATGGCTGTGTGTGCTCAGCTACACCAGGTGTCTCGAACACTGGCATCATTGTTTGCTGCATGGCCATGTGCCGGCAGGGTGGGGTGGCTGTGGACTTGCATCCTGTACTGTGGCAGTGTTCGCTCATGGTGCTGTGTGTTGTGCTTTGCAGGTCCAGGGGCCAGGCAACGTGCCATGGATGCTGCTAAATTGCATCATTGCCGATACATGGGTGCCAGGCCTGGTGCCCCTCCAAGTGTGGGTGAGTACCGCTTTACATGGTTGCAGTCTTTCTGGTGTTGTGCGGGCTTTGGTGGGTGGTGTTGTGTTCCATGTTCTGGCCCTCAGTGTATGTTCCTTCTGTCATTTTCTGTAGGTGTCCATGATCGCCGTGCAGCTCCAGGTGGTGATGGTGGTGGCGCTGTGCCAGTGTATGTGGACCGGAGGATCCGTGTGGCCATCCAGGTGGCCCTGCGCCCTCTTACTCGGACTGTTCAGTGCCTGTCAGCTGCCCTGGGCATCGTGCACCTCGGCTGTGCTAGGTGCTGCGTGGCAGAGCACAGCACTGCGAATGTCCCCCTGCCACCGACTGGGGGCCTTCCTGTGTAAATAATTGCCCTACCCTGTTCCCTGTTTCTGTCCCTTTTCCCATCCTCCTACCCATCCCTGCTCCCCCTCATCCCCTTCTGTGGATGTCGTTGTTGATGATGTTCCTTTTCTGGCATTTGATCTGTACAGTTTCTATGGCCATTACGTTTTATAAACATGTTTTACTCTACACCTGTGTCCGTGGGTCTGTTGGTGTCGACTCTGTGTTTGCTCCTCCTGCCCTGCCATTTTGCTCCAGTTGTTCTGCTGGCCCCCCCTGTGTGGCTGCAGGGCTGCCTGCCTGCCCTGGGGCATCTCTGGATGCGCCGTCACTTCTCCGGATGCGCCGTTGTGTCCTGTGGTGATTCACAGTGGTGTTGCGCTTTTTGCTTGGCACGGCGCATCCATTTGTGAATGCTACCGCCTGGGCTCGGCGCATCTGACTTGTGCCGGAGCATCTGAGATGCGCCAGGCGCATCTTCTTTGTAAATCCTGCCCATTGAATACAACATCAAGAACCCCATATTCAGAGCATAGAGAACTTTAATGTAGGAATCCCAATTGTCATGCGGTATGCCCTTGTACTTATATATGTGCATCTACTCAAAATTATACCTTAATAATGTTAACACTCATTACCCAACTAAATCAATTACAGAGTAAAGTATTGCAGCTCCTTTTAAGAGGCTGACCATAGTCATACCAGGCTATAATACCAATACATAAGCATTAATGTGACATCTACCAATCACTCTTTATTTTATTTAAAAAAAATACCAATACAAAGTATTTACAAAGTGTTTATGGTCACAATAGTTATTATATTTTTTCTCAAACAGTATTTAATTTACTGTATTAAATTGAAGAAACTCTTATTTAATTCATTTTTTGCTGAACTACAGTGTATCGTTAATTTTATCCAAATAGTGGGTATTTTATTTATAAAATAGGCTGAAAAAACACACTAACTAGCATACCAAATGGCAAAAGGGTAGACTAATTTGTTTAAATAATCATATCAAAATCACAGTATGAAGCCAAATTCCCAAGAAAAACAGGGGTCCTAATGACCTCAAATTATAATGTAACCTTTCACATATTTTTAATATTTATGATTAATTCTGTACATGTTACTAAATTCAATCACTTACACAAAACAAAAACCTACTATTAATGCAGTCAAAAAATGAATAGAAAAATAATTTTTCAGTCATAAGCAATACTTTATATATCTAAACAATTCCATTCCTATTCTTTTTAACGTTACAAGAATCTCTAAACATGAAATCAAGATACCGCAGTGAAAAGAGGGCGAAGACATATTCGAGAAGGATGCAATACAATTAATAGCCATTTAAATTTATAATGTATCCTTCATTTTAAATATGGCTTTAAATCCCACATTTCGTTTAATCCATAAGTGAGAGCACAGTTATTTTTATAGGGTATTTTGGTAATTGTCTGAAGTTGATTTCGTTCTGTAAAACTTTGTTAAATGTTAATAGAATACTGGTATTTATTGTGAATGAGTAATTAGAAGTAGGTGCCAATGATTTGTTGATGTCATAATGAGTAGACTATAAAAATAAACTGATGTCTTTAGAATGTGACCCCCTTATGAAGCCTTAAGGAGAAGGTGAAGCGCTGGGGTGCCTTGTGTCTGTGTAATTGACCAACATTTACTTTAGAGCATGTTGGCTCAGCAATAAATATTCTGAATTTATTACATCTTTTCTTGCTGTTGTAGTTTATCTCTGGAGTGCAGTTAATATCTTTGTTTATAAAATGTCCAGACAGTTCTGAAGGCTGAAAAGAAGTGCTGGTATGTTGTCATTATGGAATGATGCGTGGTCATGTGGTGTGTTTCATCCAGTTAGGAATGTGCCTTATTTTCTTCATTTTTCATTTTTTGAGAGATAGTAAAATATCTGTTTCCAGCCAGCCCGTCGGTGCAGTGGTTGGAATTCCACTTATGATGCTGATGACCCAGGTTCGGGAACGGACCCAGGAATCGGAGGGACGGCCGGAGGGGGAAGAAGGATTGAGCATCCTCAGGACTGCTCTCCTTCTCTGGGGGAGAGGAGAAGTGTGTCCGGTGCTTTCTTGACCCTTGGCGGAGGGTGGGGGTGCAGCGCAGCTGGCTCCAGAACATTGAGGGACGGGATGGACGCTGGTCATCATTGCACGTCCCCACCCTGGGGTATCAGCACATATGCAAAAACTGCCAGCTCCCGGCATGACACCCCTGCACTACTGCTGTCCTCACTGCCTTGGATGTGTGCCAGGGGTCCCCTCTCCTGTGGCCCCAACCCAGGGGTTAAGCCGGGGTTAGCCTACAATTACCATTGGGGGGGAAGCCCCCCGGTGGCCCAACCCAGGAAGGTAAGCCTGGGCATGGGGGGACATGGATGGGTATGGGCTGACCTCCGGTGGGAGGATTAGGGGGCAGGACACATAAAGAATACAAAATAAAACATCTGTTTCCATACTTTATTTTTGGTTCCAAATCTGGTAATGATGCAATGGTCCATGAGCAGTGACACCTGACTTTAGTTCCAATGGTCAGTGAGTGATGACACCTGCCCCTTGGGCTGATATGCCGTATGCAGTGATGGTCCATGAGCGTTGATTCCTGAACTTGGCGTTGATGGCCTGTGAGTGATGACACCTGACCTTAGTGTTGATAGTCCACAGCTGGTGTCACCTGATCTTGGGATGATGAATCAGGAGGGGTGACATATGACATCTGACTTTGGGGATAATAACCCATGAGTGATGACACCTGACCTTGAGGCTGATGATCCATGAGTGGTGATACCTGAGCCTGACATTGGTGGCCCATGTGTGGAGACACTTAGCATTTGGTTTGATGATGTCTGAGTTGTGACACCTTACCTTGGTGTTAATAACCCATGAGCACTGACACCTGACTTTGTGGCTGATGGTCCTTGAGTGGTAACACCTGAGCTTGGGACTGATGGCTAATGAGCAGTGACACCTGACTTCAGAGCTGATCACCTGTTAATTATGACACCTGACCTTGGTGCTGATGAACCATGAGTGGTGACACCTGACCTTGGCACTGATGGCCCATAAGCAGTGACACCTGAACTTGAGGCTGAAGGCTCATGAGTGGTAACACCCGATCTCAGAGCTGGTGGCCTGTTAATGGTGACAACTGACCTCGGATCTGATGGCGCATTAATAGTGACACCTGAATTTGGGGCTGTTAACCCATGCATCATGACATGTGACCTTGGGGCTGATGACCCAGAATGTCCATGAACAGTAATATCTGTGCTCAAGTTTAATGGTCCCTGAGAGGTGACACTTGACATTGGGTCTGATGATGTATCAGTTGTGACATTTGATGGTGGTGTTGGTGACCCATGGTAACCTCAGGGCCGATGGTCCTTGAGTGGTGACACCTGACCTCAGAGCTGATGACCTGTTAATCGTGATACCTGACTGCAGAGCTGATGACCTATTAATGGTGACACCTGACTGCAGAGCTGATGGTCAGTTAATAGTGACACCTGACCTTAGTGCCAATGACTCATGAGCCGTGACACTTGACTTTGGGGCTGATGACCTATGAGGGGTGACACCAGACTTTTGTGCTATGACCCATAAGCAGGAACATCTGACATTGTGACTCAAGGAACATGAGTGGTGACATCTGACTTTGGTGCAGTCAGTCAAGTGAGCGGTAACACGTATCCTCAAGGCTGATGGTCCATTAGCGGTGACTCCTGACCTCCTAATGTTCCATGACTGGTGGCATTTGGTGACTTACAACTTTCCCATACCCAACTCACCTCTGCATGGTTTCAATTTGCAATCTCTTACACAGAGTACTTTTTACCCAGAAAAGGGACTAGCAAATACCAGCAGCAGTGGTGGGTCAGTGCACTGGAATCATGAGCTCCTTCATTGTTGTCTGCTGAACCCTTTGCCTCTACTCCTCCCTTCTCTCTTTGTCCTGCTTTCACCTGTTCCTTCTTTCCCCTCTTTCATCATCTTTTATTTTTCTCTCACACTTTCTTCCATTTGTACACAGCCACCCTGGATTATGAAGTTGTTCTTCTCAAGCCAAAGACTGTGAGAGAAGACATCAAACTCCCACTCGTGGTTTACCCACATGGTAAGTACTGCCTAGTCCCAGTCCCAATCCCTACCTCTTTTCAGATATCCCAGCCTTTATAATAGAAGAAAGTACAATGATAAATTTTTGTAGTGAGCTGTCGAGTTAAGAAAATTGATTGCGAATTGCATCCTTTTCCTTCTTTTTGGTGTAGGAGGACCACATTCTGTGTTTGTGGCTGAGTGGTCATTTTTCCCCGCTCTGCTCTGTCACCTGGGTTTTGTTGTCCTACAAGGTGAGTATAGTGCCAAAGGTGGACAAGAAAGATTGAATTAACTGCATTTTTTAAATACTATTCGATTGAGCATATATTTCTTGTATATTTCTACCTTTTCTTGGAACTCTGATTAAAAAAAATTAATATTTTAAATTCTGGACTGAATTAGTATGTTGACTAAATTACTGTACCACTCTCCAGAACTTTGGGGGGAGGGGTCATCCTTTAACGTCAGGGTCTGAATGATCCCAGAGACTGAATCACTGTCTCACTCCCTAGAGAGGAGGGTCCTTGCAGGCTAGGGTTTGAATGAATATAGAAACTGAAGGCTGATGACCCATAATTAGTGACAACGTGCCTTGCAGCTATTGGTCCAAAAGAGATGAATCCTTATCTTGGAGCTGATGACCTAAGAATAGTGATACCTGACCTTCAGTGCTGGTAGTCCATAACTGGTGTCATCTGACCTCAGTGCTGATACACCATGAATCGTGACATCTGACCTCTGTGCTGATAGGCCATAAGTGTTGTATGTTTACTTGCAAAGTTCTCTCTTAAAGTGCTAATTCTCATGTAGGACTGCTACACCTTGGTTTCCTTGTCCTGTAAAGCACATTTTAATCAACTAACCTTCGAATCCAACAACTCCTCAAACTACTTGGCACCCTCAGACATCAAATATATGTGGTAAGGCTATGCACTGTATTCTGAGCAGTTGTCTTCCTTAATTGGAACTAGCATTAATGTCTTATCTCCTGCACAGTACACTAGCTGAAAGTATCAAACTTCTGCTGTGCAAAACCTCTCCTGCTGTCCTGATGAAGAGGCTGCAGTGCCCGGCATGGTGGCACCAGTTGGCAATGCACTACATTGCTTTGTGGGAGACCCATCAATCTAGACACTCACACCCAAGTTGGTGGGGTGCAAGGCATAGTGTAGAGGCACCATACTCTGAGTTGGGGGGGGGAGGGTGCAGGCTTGCCCCCTCTAGTAGCATCTCATATGGCAGGACAAGCGGTGGCATTAATATTGTAGGTAGCCATACAACATCAACTGCTCCCCCCAGAGGATGACAAAATGACAGCAGGCCAGATTACCAGGTGGGAGAGTCATAAACAGGGGAAGTCACCTAGCAGTATATGACTTTATGCCATCACACCCACTCTGAGTGGCCGACTGTTATGGAATCCCCCTCACTAGCTCCAGCGGTGCCTGATGTGCGTTCCCAGTGGGCATGGGATGGCACATGTCTATGGAGGTTGAGCCACATTTGGGGTTGCATGAGACATGGAGACCATTGGGGATTAAGGTTGGGTGGCTCCTAGATGCCAATAAGCATACCAGAGGAACATCTGAGGATGGCAGCTAACTAGAGTAGGTTCAAGGAAATGTGGTGGCAAGGGAAAAACAGAATGATCAAAAAAGAGGCTGCAGTGTCCTTGCTGGGACATTTGTAACTGTAGACAAGTCATAGCAGGAGTGGTGGCTCTCTTCTGGACTACAAAAATGACATGGTAGGAGGCTTCATTAATGCTCACAGATGCAGAAATACACAGACTCATAAACTTACAGTCTCTAGATCTCAGCAACTGTCATGTTCAGTCCATGATTTCAAATGCTGTTTTTTCTACATTTTGCTCATGCAGTGAATTACAGAGGGTCAACGGGATTCGGACAGAACAGTATCCTTTCACTGATTGGAAAATGTTGGAGAGCAAGATGTGAAAGATGTGCAGGTGAGGTTAAAGTATTTCTCAACAGAAAATGAGGTTGCCTGAAAATAGTTGGTGTTTAGGGGAACAGTCAACACTAACAGCCCCACACCCAAGTGTGGGGTTAGTCCCAATTTGCACTTTTTGTGCAAAAGCATGTTTTTTACTTTAAAAAGGATACCTAAACAACATTTTGACAACAAACTATTCAAAAATCTGACTCCGTAGGTGACTAAAGGAAGGGCTGCTGTATTCATTAATGCTAAAACTATGTTTGCATAATTTACCTAAATATTGTTTCCGAGCATTTGAAAATTGTAAAATCAGCCCAGTACCGTAGGAAGGGTGAGGCAGGTGGGGCAGCGGTCTGGCTACTCTAAGTGTGATTTGATCAGAGCTCACTCTATTATTAATTTGAATGAGCACTGCAACTTTAATTTTTTTACTTTCTTTAGGTAATTACTATTTGCTGCCAGCAGAGGCGCATCCATGGACCAGCAAGTCGGGGGGTGGTCATAATATGTTGCTGCAGCAAGAAGAACAATCATGTGGTATACAGAGCAGACAGTTTGTCTGTGGGGGCAGGCTGGCTGGCGTCAAGTGAAGTATATAAGGTAACGTAAGCAGCAGACTCAGAGGCGTTGTTAGAGTGGCAGAGGAAGTTGAGCAGAGGTGGTTAGAGGAGAACTGGAGTAAAGGAGAGGCGAGAGAGTGACTAGTATAGTAGAAAGAAGGCGTGGAGTGTTTAAATTGATTTTGTGTAGCAGCATGTAGCAGACAAGAGAACAAAGCTTCCTTCCATGTCTGTAATCCGTCTAATTAAATAAATGATGATGATCTGTTTGTTGCAGGGAGGGGGGTTAAAAAAAAGTAAAAACTACTTACTGATCGTCCCTCATTCAAAGAAGGCAAAGGGTTAGCCTAGGATATATAGGATTAGATAATTTGGCTCAGGGCTGGCTGCTGTGTATAACTTGTCCGTTTGACTTTGCTTTTGGAGTGGACCCTCGTGCTGACTGACTGGCCAGCTGTGGCCTTATTCTCCCTCATCCCTGCCCCATCCCTCGATTCATTTGTCCTCCCTCTGAGGCAGGGTGATCGATCATTTGTGAATGATGAGATTCCTTCTGGTCTGGCCCTGCGTCCCAGTCCCCTGCCCCTCTTGCTGACTCCGAGGTGATTTTTATTTTACAAGACAGAAAACTACATCTTGTTCTCCACATCCACGGTCCCGGACTTCCACCTCTAAAGTTGATTCAATGATTCTTGATTCCCGGTCCCAGGTCCTGCCAGCTGCCCCACCCACCTGTTCTGCGACTTCTGCCAACTCCGATTAAGCCTGGAGGCTGCTTGGCCTGCTGCCCCTGCCAGCTATCCGCCCCCTGCTGCTTTCCTAATCCCATCCGTGTCCCAGCAGTAGTTACTTAGTTGTGCTGCTCAATGCTGCGCTGCACTGCCTTTGTAACCAAATCTGCTGGCTGGGACCTAGGCTGGCTGCATTCTTTAAAATAAAGCCCAGTGCCTCACGCCTCCCGAGTCAGTCCTGAGTCTGACCCAGACCCTACTACAAAATCAGCAGGCACCAGTATATACAGAAACAAAAATTATTCTGTGTGTGTGTGTGGGGGGGGGGCAGATTAGCAGTAAAAAAAAGAAAAAGTAAAATAAGGCAGTTGAAACTCAAGTCTTTCTTTGTGTTGTGTCAGTCTGGGGAGTAATAGTGGTATTAAAAATAAAATAATTAATCTGCAGGGTGTCTGAAGGGACTGTGCTTAAAAGATCAAGGGACACAAGTGAGACACGGGGTCCTCTTTACTGAAGGAGCTTTGTTATACATGCTTGGGCATCCTGTGGGAATGCAGGAAGGGACTGAAACTGTGATTTCTGTGTGCTGGTGCCAGCAAACAAAATGATCTGAGGACAGGGTGGGATTAAAGGAGGTAAGGAGATATCCAGAATAGTGGTAGAGTGGGTGAAGATTATGGGTTTTAAGTGACTGCTAAGAAATCCTGTCTGGGATACCCCTGATAAAGGGTCTCTGCCCATGAAACAACTTCAGCAGCGCTAGTGAAGCACTAGGGATGGGGACCCTATGTCAATAGGTAAAGCAGGGGCATAAGGGAGTCATTCGAGAGATGTGGAGACTATGGGGGACAGGGTAGGAAGGAGGCATCACAGGCCGCAGCACCCGTAGTGCAGTCATCTTCAGGAAAGTCCTCAGGAGGCAGTGGTGTTGCCTGATGTGCAGCAGATTTGCAGCACTCACTGTGGAGCTGGGTGCAGTAAAGGATGAATTTAACCTTTTTACAGTGAGTCCCAGCGGACACTAGTGCAAGCAGCCACTACTCCTTTCCACTGCACACCGTGCCACACCTACTGTAGGTAGGGGTGATGGGGGAAGAACGGTCTATACAGACTGAGACCCTGAGGTGGCAACAGGAAACAGATTCACCCCTCATGTGCAATTTGGTTCATCCAGTCCCCCAAGTGAAAAGGCCGTACCCTGCAGGCATGCAAGAGATCAGGTCTGTGCTTAAGAGTACACCTTGCATGCAATCGGAGTCCAAGAGGCAAGGCAGTGCTAGGAAAGAGCTTGTGATAGGTGATTCCATCATAAAGAGGACAGAGGGGGTAGTGGGTGCAGAGAAGCAGGGGACAGGAAGGTTAGATGCCTTCTGGGGCTTTGGTTGGATGGGATGTAAACAGGGTAGAAATAATTGTTAATAGAGTGGAAAGCAGTCCTACTAGGCACTGATAACCTGGTTTGCAGACTCCTAGAGAAGGTTAAGAATAGCTTTAGAAATTTTGTGGGAGACATCCAAGCTGGCAGCTGCCTCACTGACTTCTGAGTTTTTTTCTGCCAGTTTGAGCAGAAGGGAGAACTAGAAGAGGGTTCATTCAAGTGCTCACTTCAGCTCATGGCTGATGGAGTGGTATAGGCAGGAGGGATGGGGTGCTTGGGATATTGGAGCCACTCTTGGATGGATTGAAAGCTATTCAAGCTGGATGGCCTTCATCCCTCTGAGGAGGGCAGTAAGATACCAGGGAGCAAGTTTAAAGAATTATGTAAAAAAATTAGGCAGCTTTAAACTGGCAGAGGGAGATGCTGTGCCGATGCGGACAACAAATACACCTACTAAACTGCTAAAAAACATGGAAGGAACAATATGGGATAACAAATGTGGAGAAAGAGTGAGGTTGGAACAAGCTGTAGGAAAGGTGTTGCAATACTGGATCTGGGTATCTAGGAAGGAGGAGATAGGCAGGGCCAAGGCTTGAGAAGAGATTTTAGTTTTCCCTTTGTTTACACACTTCTTAAATATTGTCTCAGTCTGCTCATGCTCAAAGACTGTATTTTGTTAGATTCTACTTTTCTGTATTAAAAGTATGCTTTTCTTCAGAAAAGCCTCCAAACTCACCAAAGAGCATGTAACCCCGAAGCTTCTGGGGCGTTGCAGCCCCAGACTTCTGGTCTTTTTCTGAGGGGGGGTGCAAAATTAGTCTCTTGCCCAGGGCACTAAAATGCCTTCCTACAGCTCTGAATCAGCCTTCCAATTTCAAAAAAACTGTCTTGCCTGCATCCTAAAATGGCTGCCAAATGTGTTATGTGATGACATCATTAGAGCCAAAGTCAGAGAGAGATATATGGCTCTCTTTAGTGCTAACTAGTTTATTTTTTCCCTTTGTATAGAATTGTTTCACCCAAATGGGCAAAACCATGTGCATTATTTTGTATAATGCACATGTTGGGCTATGGTTCTGTTCATTTTGTTTACTTTAACATGCTAAAAATGTGTTTTAATCCAACCAACTTTCTCTGTGGCAAACCACAGTGCAGTACAAATCTTGAATAACCTGGTGGTCTAGTAGTTATGGTGGATCCAGGATGCTACAAGGGGGGTGCTGGGGTGGTGTGCATGCTTAATATGCACTTTTTAAAATCTTTATTAAACATTTATACTTTCTGCTATTATTCTTTTCTAGTACATTTGTGACAGAACCTACAAATAGTAATCCATAGTTTGAATGTAAACATTTGTACAATCAAATCAGACTTTTCAACAAAGTGAAATGCAGCAGCAGCAGCAAGAAAGTACGTTACAATGTGGTTTGGCGGGGCTGCAGCCACACCCTTCACCCTAGAGCCACCACTTTTTGTAGCAAAGTTCTTGTGCAGTCCAATGTTAGAGTTCATACTTTCTCGAAACTCAAATATATGCTCGTCTTGTCTTCTTTTTCCATGGGAAATAATAATAATAAGAATAATCAGCATGTATACAGTGCTTTTCATACACATTGTATCCCAAAGTGCTTTACAAGCAATACTAGACTGGTAGTGAAGTGACTGAACGTGTAGTGGCAGCCATTTTATACATTAATATCCATACACAGCCCTGGACAATTGCATGAACTGGTTTTATGGGAAGAGGAATGCTGGCTAGGACAACGGGGTCAGGTAGTGATCAAGGTGCTGGCAGCCCCCACATCTTATTTCTCACAGTAATCTGCTCATATTTCTCTCCTTATGTCTTCCCCGAATATAGCAGTACCTTGCAAGAGTGGCCTTCTCAGTCCCCTTGTGGTATTCATTCTTCACTATTCCTTCTCACACAGAAAACTGGTGAGCTCATCACCCTTCTGCATCATGAATGCAGATAGTACAGTCCCCACTTTATTTTGACATATCAAATATAAACATATTTTTCCAGTAAGTCAGGCTTATAGCAGCAGGGAACAAAGGGAATGATGAGCTTTCCTATCCTTAAAAGATCTAGGCTACCTTTGATTAGGCACTATTAAATGATGGGTGTGCACATCATTATGCACATCATGTAATAGTGCCTAATCATAGTTGGCTGTAGATCTTATATGGGTAGGAAAGCCTATTTTTCCACTTGTGCCATGCTGCTATCAGCCTGGCTTACCAGAAGATCATGTTTATTGTTAATATGTAAATATAACACGGGAGACTGTACTAAACACATTCATGATGCAGAAGGGTAGTGAACTCATCAGTTTTGGTGTGGGGAGCAGATGAGAAGAATGAATGCCAAAGAGGGACTGAAGAGGCCATTCCAGCAGGGTACATCTATATTCAGGTTAGTTGAAGACATGAAGGAGGACATTGTGCAGATCACTGTGAGATCTGAAATTTGGGGCTGCCAGCATCATGATCACTACCTGACTCTGGATCAGAGTAGCCAGCAATGACAAATACTCAGAGTGGCAGGGCTGCACCTAAACTGTTACTTGAATTCAGTGTAGGGAGATTAAACCCGGGTGGGGGGGGGGATGTTGACGTTTGTTAGGACAGTATTGAGGGAGTTGTGTATAGCTCATTCAGGATTTGGAAGGGTGGTAGCCAGCCAGCTCGCATTGTGGAGTAGAGCACAGAAAAATACTGGAGAGGAATTGCTGGGAACTGTCCTGAGGGGTTTTGCAGATCACAGGTAAAGGAGTAGGCTGATACTTGAAGTCAAGTGGATTTGCTCAAGGTATTGGTATGCCTCTGCTACTAATGATATTGGCATCCATTGTAAGTGTAGCCCTTATGAGGGCATGAACAGCAGTTTTTCTGGTGGGTCACAATGCTTATTGCTTGGCCGTCCAGGAAGACCTAGTTGTTGGTTAATGAGGTGGGAAAAAAACACAGCAGGGAACTGTACATACTGTCTTCACTGTGCAGAAGGGTGGTGATCCACACAATGTTTACTGTGGGAGCAGAAGTCAAACATTGAGAATGTGGATTGGAGAGTGATTTGGGAGGCATTTTTAACAGTACCAGCTGATGATGTGTATCAGTATAGGTGTGAACAATTCTCTGAGGTACAAGATAACCAATCTGGGGTGTGATAATTCTCTTCATGAGACTGCAAGCTCATATGCAGCCCCAGGCAGTACTACAGACAGGGTATGGATTGTGGGGTGTTCAACAGAAGGCAGGCTAGGTGCAGGGGGTTCACATGGAAAACGAAAGCCTTATTTGTGGATTAACAAGAGAGCATGACCTTTGGAACTGAACAAGACCGGTACTTTGCTGTGTGACCCTGAGCAAGTCACTAAACTTCCTTGTGCTCCCAGGCCACACCTATAGACAAGCTTTCAGCTTAGTGTGTCTCTCCTGGTTAACAAAAAACAAAATTCAGTGCATCATATAACCACTAGATCATCAGGTATTTGAAGTGTTGTACTGTAATGCAGTTTGCCAAAGAAAATGTCAGCTGGATTGCAAAACATTTTCCGCAAGTTAGTAAACAAAATGAACAAAATCATAGCCTAAAATGTGTACTGATCAAAATAATCCACAAGTTAATATGTGGTGTTGATCATTCTGGTACAGCAATTCAAAATAAAGAGGGAAAGAAGAACTAGTTAGCACTATAGAAATATTTATGTGGATCTCTGTCTCTGGCTTCGATAATGTCATCATGACTCATCACTTAACACACTTGGCAGACATCCTAGGGAGAAACCAAGGCTGTTTTTTGAAAGTGAAAGGCTGATGTTTATATTTTTCAAAAGCTATGAAACTGCATTTATGTTATTTACACAAATGTAGTTTTAGCATAAATGTACACAGCAGCCTTTACTCTACCTCGCAATGAAGCCAGATTTTGGAGTTTGCAGTTTTAAAAAAACTGCTTGTTTAGGTACCCTTTAATATTCCTAGGGAAAAAGAACCCCAAGACAGAGTACTGGATGGGAGGGGTGAGACTTAGCACTACAGAAGAGGAACAGGATCTAGGCGTTATCGTCAGTAACTCTCTTAAACAAATTTGCCAGTGCAACAAGGCCTATAACAAGGCTAACAGGATGCTGGGATGCATTGGGAGGGGTATTGCTAACAGAAGAAAAAGGTAATAGTTCCACTATACATATCCTTGATGAGGCTTCACCTGGAGCACTGCACCCAGTTCTGGAGTCCTCATGTCACACAGGACAAAGTAAAGTAAAGTAAAACTTTATTTCTTAAGTGCCTTTCAACTACCAAGGCACCGTACAGTAAAATCAACAAACAATATAATCAAATTAGAAACATACTAAACTTTAAAAGCCTTCTGAAAAAATCTGATAAAACAAATACGTTTTGAGCTCAGATTTAAAACTCGATACAAATACAGGTTGGAGGTAGTGCAGCACAGAGTAACAAAAATTATTCAGGACAAGCAGGGCAGATCCTATGAGGAGCACCTTAAGGCATTAAATATGTACTCACTGGAAACCAGAAGGGAGAGGGGAGATATGATAGAGACCTTCAAGTTTCTTAAAGGAATTAGAAAAGTGAAGGGAATTATTTATCCTGAAAACCAACTCACAGTCACGTGGTCATGAATGGAAATTGACAGGAGGGAGGTTCAGGAGGGATGTGCGGAAGTACTTCTTTAGGGAAAGGGTGGTGGAACCTTGCAACAGTCTGTTGGCCAAGGTGGTGGGTGCGAATACAGTTGGGGGATTCAAGCAGGCCTGGGACAAAATGAAGGGAATAGTGGTTGCCTGGGGTGACAGGACCAGGGAGGAGATTGGGTATAGGACTGGGAGGGTTAGTACCCTGGAGGAAAAGTAGGTTCCAGGGAAGGGTCCAGTGATTATAGGGAACATGTGCAGACTGGATGGACCGCTGGTCTTTTTCTGTCATCATTGTCTATGTTTCTACTGTTTACTGCATTATAGTAGATTCTATCGGACTGATTCTGTTGACTTCCAAGCTGACAGTTTCTGTAACTTCAAATTCCAGAATCCCCTGCAGTTGACATCAGAGGAGGGATGCAGTAGTGGGAGATTCAGTAGCTTGCAGCGCATGTTAGAGTCTTTAGCAACTCAGATGTTTGCTGGTCCTGCTGTTGCACTGGGGTTAAGTACAGTCATCTGGGACAGTATTTAGTCCAGGAAGGACAGTGGGACCAGCAAACAAAAGATCAGAGCTTATAAAAACTCTGATTTACACTGCAGGTTATTGACTCTTCCACTGCTGCTTGAACCCTGTTACTGACTTGGATTTAACCATCTACTTGGGTAAACTGTTCCATTCATCCACCACCCACTCCATGAAAAAGAACTTCTTGCATCCCTTTTGATCTTCCCCACTGACATCCATCCATGCCCCCGGTTATGGTCCTTTCACACCTCATGAACAGACCATTGCAGTCTACCCTGATGTTCCCCATAAGGGTTCTGTATGTTAATCGCATGGTCAAAAAGAGCACTGTGCAAACTCCCCAAAAAGGGCACAGTCGAAAACCACGCTAATATAAACTCCACACCATGCACGCTGTTTTGACAGCATGGTTTTATTCCATCGCGGTCTTCATGGTATACCCCCCCCCGTAAGAACTTGTAAGTCTCTTATCATGTCCCCCTTTTGTCTCCTGGCCTCCAGAGCACACATGTTGAGACCCTCCAGCCTCTCCTTTTACATCTTCCCTTGCAGTTATTGGCAAAGGAAGGACCGCATCCAAGGTACAGCACAGTGCCTGGTAAAGAAAGTTACAAGGTTTGGGAGGGAGATACTAGCACCTGTTAGTGTGGCATTTACCCCGTAAATGTTGCTACTCCAAATTTCTCAGCACAAATATTGCAGTCCAATAAATAGCAAGGTATAGCAGTTGTTTTTAAAGAAAAAGCTCATTCTAGAGCGAAATGAATCAGGGCAAGTACTGATTTTTTGTTGGGCTGGCTGTTGTACTTTATATACCTCGCACTTTACTGAATTAGCCTCTGCCTAGCAATATTTGCACTGACATTGCTTTATTTGCACAACTGCTATACCTTGTTATTTATTGATCCTATGTTTTGCTATGACCTGTCTGCTTTTATCCATGAAAATAAATAAAAAAACATGTTGGAATAAGCTTATGGTCTTTGGACTGCAATATTTGTGCTGAGAAATTTGGAGAAGTAATGTTCCCTTGCAGTTGCGGGATCATTTTTGTAGCCCTACTTTTGACCCTCTCCTAGTGGTCTCTGTGTTTCTTTAGATGGAGATGCCAAAAGTATGCCCAGTGCTTTAGGTTTGGTCTCAACAGTGACCTGTACAGGGGAGGTATCACCTTTTCTTTCTGCTAGTGAACTCCCTACCTATACGCCCCAACATTCTACTTGCCTTCCTATGTGCCTTAGTAGGGTGTTGTTTTATTTTACACAGGTGCAGGGTATGTACTATACATCATTTTCACAGGACAGTATCAAGATGACAAAAATCATAAAGATATGACCTTAAGTGACTCTCAAGTTGAATGCTGTCTGACTCTGCAGAGACCTTGGAAACCAGTACACCATACCAATCAATTAGACTAGAAACTGGCCCCTCATTCAGGTATGACACCCCCTTTCTACCAAACAACCATGCTCTGTCAGTATCACTGAGGTTCCTACAGATCCCCTGGCTGCCTAAGTGTCGACATACCTGGTCCCTGATGTTCCTAGCTGACGGGGTACCCCAGAATGGTGATCCCCTGAGAGTAACCCCAAGCCAAAGTACCAGAATATTTTATTTTATTTAGTTTTTTGTTGACCGGGTAAGTGCACTAGACAATTCTGGCTATTTTCAGGCACAACCCGGGGGAGGAGGGGGATACAGATGAATGCCAACTGACCTTGAATCAGATTAAACTGTTGGTGGTATTTTGTTTAGTGAATGAGGGAAATTTGGCCAGGACACCATGGAAATTCCCCTACTCTTTTGGGTAAGTGCCATGGGAATACCTCAGCCTAAAACCTTTGGGGGTCACAGTTCCATTCCAGAGCCACCATAATTCTCTGTTCTTTTCAGGCTTTACTGAGTTAAATATTTGTGCTCTCAATACAACTTGTGCTACCTACACTTTAGATCCTCCAAAACCCTTTGTACCCTGACTGGCTGGTCTCCTTCATTCTCACTGGCTCCCTCAAGGGTGTCTCCACACTACTACTGCTCTTGGAAGCTCTTCCTTGCTCCTCAGTCAAAGGTGAACCCCCGGAGAGTCACATGATGTTCAGTGGCAGGTAGCAGCAAGTCAGGCAAGCTCTGCTCAAAGTAGCTCATTGAACTTTATAAAAAGCACTAAAACATCAGGATACACTCGGAAAGAAGCATCCTGAAATTGTGAAGTGACAGCAACAAAACAGAAAACCTTACTGGAGGATATATCCACCCTTCAAGTACTCCTAGAAGAATCAGCTCTCCACACACCAACACTCAGCAGTTTCCAGCCCAAAAGCACTGGAGACCCTTGGAGGCTCCTGAGGCAGTCACAAGCCAGCCCACAACAGAGACAAAGTTAGACCAGCTTACGAAGGACTTAATGGTAATCAAGTCTGCAATTCTGGAGTCTGCCAGTGAATGTAATGGTAAAAAGCCAGCATTGGACTCAAGTGTGCAAAGAGTGGAAAATGCCGAGTGTCGAATCAGCTGACTGGAAGACAGTCATGAGAGGGACAAAACAGAGCTGACTGCCTTAAGGCCCAAAATTGCCAAACTAGAAGACCATGTGGATGATCAAGAGGGCAGAAGCAGAAGAAACAATTTAATTATTGTCGGACTACCAGAAAAAGTGGAAGGGCCCGATCCAATAAAATATGTACAAAAACTCTGCAAATAAAATAGTGGCCTCTCACCTAACGGCTGGTCCTATGTCATCGAATGAGCCCATGGAGCACTTTAACTACCACCCAAAGAAGGTGAAAGACCCAGGGTTATAATCTTCAAATTATTAAACTTCTTAGACAAAATGCACCTAAAGTTAAAAGCTACAGAACTGCAGGTGATCAAATGGGAAGGTAGGCACATTTTTCTCTTTAACGACCTAAGCCCCAAAATGTGCCAAAAGCAAATGGCATACAAAGAAATAAAATCTAAGTTACATGCAGCTGCTATCAAATTTCATATCCTCTACCCTGCAAGACTAATAGCCATCATAAATGGGCATTCTCACCAATTCTATTTGTCCGAGCAAACAGCACTCAGTATTCCAGGTCTCCTCCCTAACCCATTCCCTGTTGCCACCAAAAATGGCAGATCACCCAGCATGAACCACTAAGATGGAGTTGAAGCTTACAGACTGCACAGAAACAAGTTTAGCAAGGAAACGAGGTAACGGTGGGGGGAACTCTGACAAATTTCAAAAAGATGGACAATCACACTAAGGCTACAAATATTCTAAAACCACCCTGGTCTAGGACAGTACAAAATCCCCCTCTCCCCTCTATACAATCCCCTAGTGTAAACTGATATGTGCAACATCAGAAACTTGATCTGAAGCAGACCGAACTGGCTTAAAGAGGCAACCGGCCATAATGGGTTGTCATTAAGTTCACAAAAACTCTGGCCTGATGTAACAAGGTGAAGGATGGGTGGGCAGCCACTCAGGGATGCACCGGTGGTGCCATGAGACAAGAGGGAGAGCCACTTGGCTCGGGCCTCCACCATTGCTGATACCCACCCTCGCCAAACCAATGCACCAGTGATGCTGCAGGACATGGAATGAGCCACTTGGCTAAGGCTACTACCATTGCTACTACCCACCCTCACCAAACCTTCACAAGCAGTCTGGAGGGTAAGCAATATCTGGGTTGAGGAAACGAGGGTCAGTGGGGAAGGGGGGAGCATAATCAGTGGAGCTATGCTGAAAAACTATCCAGATGCATGCACAGACACAGCTGTACTGTAGTAAGAGACTTACTTTACTTTCAGAATTAGGAGTTCCAGGTTGTAACCCCTTCCCCCAACAAAATCCCGGTCTGACTACCTCAGCCAGCTCGATCTGCTGTGGGAGAATATTCATGTGACAGCCCTTTGACTCACCTAGGCTGAACCAGGGCCTTCAGGGTAATTCAGCACACACCTCCAAGGGGGGCCGGCCTGGGTTCCACAGTGGCAGAAAATGTGGCACGGTGCCTCCACCTGGGGTAGTGGTAGGGACCTCCTGTGGATAAAGAACATGTTACCACTCCCCAGGAAATAAGTAAGCTGCCCCGGTATTACTCTTCTCCACATAATAACAGTTTCCTACACAGTAGTCGCCCACACACCCAGCAGCACTCTTTCAATAACAGTGACAGTGGATAAAATGTAAACAGCAACCTTATTTATTTAGGGAGGGGAACACAAGGAGGAGATTGTCAACCACCCTTTACTTTAATTAGACAATTTTCCACATAGCAACCCCTCTTCCCACCCTTAGGTGCACCCAGATTGTCTCTGTACGGTGGGTACATCACCGCTTGGTGATGCAGGCCTAGGGTCTTTTGTCGGGGCCCAGATAAACACGGAACACACTTCAGACTTGTAATCCTAGGCTTGCCAAACTAATATGTCACTAACAATCCTGTGCAGAGATTACCCCCAGAATCCTAACTGGCTAGCTAACTAATAGACTCCCCAGAGCCGCCGCTAGGGGTACTCACAGTTTTTGCAGTTCACACAGGGGGTTCACAGTACTGTGGAGGCTCTTCATTGGTGGTGCACCACAGGTGGGAAACCAGAACTGGACAAACTTGTGGGGTGATGATCTTCGCCTGCCTGGCCTTGCCAACTGCACCTACGGGCCTTTATAGACAGACTTCACTTAGGCAGGCTTGTTCCATCCTTCAACAAGGGGGCATCGTCGTCTTCAGTCTGAGGAACCAGGACTGACTGTGTTCCTCACACCCCTCTGTTGCACATCTAGTTGCCCTATAGGACCTGTACAGAGCAGCAGGGCTCCCACAGTCTCTCACCTCACAGCCCCTATCTCAGCGGATGCCTCCACAAGCAGTGCTGGGTCCTGTCACAGCGGCATGCCTCGACAATTACAGTCTCTCTCCTGGCGGAACGTTCACTTCACCAAACAATTTCTCCATCGAGGGGATCAGTGGCTCACTCAAGGTCCGCAGCCCAATTCTTTTCCCAGTTCAAAAAGCTGGCCAACTGCTTGGGCTGCTATAGAACAATTGTTTTCTGCTTTAGTCACACAGAAGCAGCTCCTATTCCTCCAGCACTCAGCTTAATAGTTTTACGAACATACGAGTGTGCCACCAGAAACTGACCACCCGGTCTATCTGAGTCTGCTCGAGTGTACAGCTAGCACCCCTAGTTTGCAGCTGCCCCATCCCCCCTCCCATTTGTCATCCCACTGCCACCCCCCACCTCCCCCACCCTCACTCTCCCCTGTTCCCTGTCCCAAGGCCTTTTGAAACTGTTCACAGATTTACATGATACCACCCATTCTGGTAGGGCATTCCATTTTACTACCACCCTCTCTGTGAAATAGTGTCTCCTCATTTCCTTCCTAAATCTTCCCCCCTCTATTCTTAGCACATGCCCCCTGGTGACACTTCCCATCCTTAACTTAAAGACCCCATCTGCCCCATCCTTATTGATTCCCCTCAGATACTTGAATGTCTCTATCATGTCCCCCCTGTCCCTTCTGTCCTCCAGGGTGTACATATTCAGGTCTCTCAGCCTGCTGTCATAGTCTGTCCCTTCCATTCCACGTATCATCATTGTTGCCCTCCTCTGAACCCCCTCCTGTAACCTGATGTCACGCTTTAGGTATCGCCTCCAAAACTGGACACAGTACTCTAAGTGCGGCCTTACCAGTGACCTGTAGAGGGGCAAGATCACCTCTCTTTGCCTGGATGAAAAAACCCTCGCTATGCACCCCAGCATTTTGTTCTCTTTTGCAGCTGCTCTCCTGCCCTGGGAAGTGTTGTCCATGGTCCCTGTTATCATTACCCCTAGGGCCTTCTCCTCCTCAGTGGTCCCCAGCTTACCCCCTTCCAGCCAGTATTCTCTCCTTGGGTTGTTCACCCCAAAGTGCATAACCTTACACTTCTTTGCATGGAACCCCAGTTGCCACCTCTCTGACCACTCCTCTAGCTTGCTTAGGTCCCCCTGCAGCTGCTTCCATCCCTCCTCTCCATTCACCACTGCTCCGATTTTGGTGTCGTCAGCAAACAGACTTATCTTGCTCACCACCCCATGTACAATGTCTGATATGAAGAGACCAAACAATACTGGCCCCAACACAGAGCCCTGTGGCACCCCCCTCGTTACTGGCCTTGGGTTGAGAGCTCCCTCTCACCACCACCTGTTGCAGCCTCCCCTCCAGCCAGCTTGCAATCCAGTTCATCATTTTTGCCCCTACCCCTGCACCAGTTAGCTTCCCCACAACCCGCCTATGAGGCACAGGATCGAAGGCCTTGCTGGAGTCCAAGTAAAGAACATCCACCGCATGACCCTTATCCAGCTCACCTGTCACCCAGTCATAATATTGTATCAGGTTGGTTTGACAAGACTTCCTTGAAACAGACCCATGCTGCCTCATATCCTGGAGGCTATTGTCCTCCAAGTATGACACCAGTCTTTCCTTTAGTGTTGTCACCATGAGTTTGCACACTATGGAGGTGAGACTTACCGGGCGATAATTACCTGGTTCATCCCTTGGTCCGCTCTTGTGTAATGGTACTACATGTGCCATCCTCCAGTCCAGTGGCACACATCCTGACTCCAGTGAGGTGCTGTACAGATCCTCCACAATACCTTTGCCATCAACCTCAGCACCCTGGGGTGGATACCATCCAGCCTGGTGCCTTATCTACCTCAGTGCCCTCAGTCCCTCTGGGACTCTACCTGCCTCGATTCTTCCATCTGTTGCCTCATCTCCCCTGTCCCCCACCCTCCCAGCCCATGGTGGTAGCAGGCGGTGTGTAGAAGGTGGACCACCCAGGTTGTGTAGCGCCAAAAGCTACGGGAATGCACGCTTTCCGCTTAACGTAAGCTTAGCGTAATGCTTACGTAACGAGACACCGTGTCAACTGACCCAACCACCACAAATAAAATAAATTAGCATGAAAAAGTGTAAAAACAAACATAATAGCAGTCTTAATCAATGTCAACCTTTCGCCGGGGCGTGCCCCACCCCATCTAGTTGAGACTATCTCTGCCGTAGGTACACAACATGACGTTTGCTCATTGTCAGTTACACATTAAGTGCAGCTCCGACAAACTACACAGTCACCAGTAGCGGTCCCCACTTTCTTCCGTGAACACTGAGCAAAAGTGTTCATTTAGTGCTTCTGCCTGCTCCTCACCCTTTTAAGTCCACTCCCCACCCCTTTTTATCCTCACTGTTGTCTCCTTGCACTTCCTTTTCTCCCTGATGTATCTGGAAAAGTCATTACCCCCCCCCCCCCATTAATTCCCTGCATTAATCTCAGCTCCCTCTGGGCCTTGGCTTCTCTCACTTTTCTGGTCACCTCCCTGGACCATCTTGCATACTCCTCCCTGTCCATTTCCTTCCCTGTCCTTCCATACCTCTGGTGCACCTCTCGTTTTGTTCTCATCGCCTCCACTACCTTGCTGTTCAACCAGCATGGTTTTCTTGCTCTGCTCCTCTTACTCTGTGTCTTGGTGCAGACTTCTGTTGCCTCTGTAATCTCCCTTTTAATAATATCCAATTTCTTCTCTGCATCCATATCCTGCCTTATGCCTTCTAGTTTCCCCTTTCAGTACTTCCAGCATTCTCCCAAAGTCTGCCCCCCTGAAGTTTACTGCCTGAGTAACTGATTTGTCTGGCTCCCCGCACATCATGATATTAAACCACACCGTTTGGTGATCGCTGTCAGCTAGTGGGTCCTCCACCTTTATTTCCCTTACTGCCTCCCCATTCGACAACACCAGATCTAAAGTGTTCTTTAACCTAGTAGGTACACTAACCAACTGTGTCAGGAGACTCTCCTGGATTGCATCCAGAAGCACTTGCTCCCTAGCACTGGAGGTGACTGGAATGCTCCAGTCAGCCCCCCGGCAAGTTGAAATCCCCCATGATGACCACCTTCCCTTTTCTACATACCTTTCTGATTTGTCCTGCTAATTCCCTGTCAAGCTCCTCAGACTGGGACGGTGGCCTGAATACCACCCCAAACCTCAGTTTCCTACCCCCTTGAATCTAGGAGCTGCAGCCAGATTGCCTCTGTTCTCCTTTCTTCCCCCTCGACCCTTATGCATTTGATCCCGTCCCTCACATAGACTGCCACCCCACTGTCCCTCCCTTCCTTCCTGTATACTTTGTATCCTGGGATTGCCAGATCCCAGTCCCGGTGCTCAGTTGCCCACGTTTCTGTGACAGCTGCAATATCCACTCTCCACACTGCTAAGAGTGCCTGTAGCTCAGCAGATTTGTTGCCTAAGCCTCTTGCATTCAGCGAGACCACCCTCCATCCTGCCCCCTTCCCTTCACTGGCCTCCATTTCCTTCCTTCTACTCCCTCCTTTTTCGGCCACCCCAAGTCCTTCCCTGCTAGCCTGGGGGGTAGGCTCCACTCCATCAGATCCCTGCCGACCTGCTGTCCACTTGCACCCCCCCCATCTAGTTTAAATCCACGTTTGTCGCAATATACCTCCACAGTCTTTGCTTTAATTCCTCCTTCCCCTATCCACTCAGGTGCAGCCTATCCTTGCAAACAGATTGTTATTATCCCAGGTACTGCCCCAGCCACCCACAACCCATATCCCTTAGTTTGACACCATTCTACCAACTATGTGTTCAACTCCCTAATCCTCTCCTTTCTCACTGTGCTTGTGCAGGGTACTGGGAGCACTACGGAGAATGCCACAGACTTCCCAGTCCCCTCACACAATCTTCCCACTTCCTCAGTCCTCTCCTTTGTTACCACCACCATTTCCCTCGCTAGGTTATTTGTCCCCACATGTACCACAAAGTGTGGTTTCCTCCTACCCCTCCTTACGCACCTTAGGATTGCCTGTCCTGCCTTGTCTGCCTTTAATCGTGGTATGGACTCCACCTATATCTGACTGTTCCTCTCCCTTGCTGCCTCATCTGATCCCCTTGAGTATGGAGTCCCCCAACACTAGTACACCTCCCTCCACTTTCCTTGTGCCCATCGCCACCCCCCACCGAGGTTCTCATTTCTGGGCCACTCAGGACAGTGCTTTTACAGTGTGTCCCAGTGTCTTCCGCCCCGCCCTTCTCAATTGAGACTCCCCCTCCTCCTGTTTCACTGCCAACCTTCCACTCCCTCCTCACCTCTCTGAGTATTATCCCTCCCCCTGCCATGCCATACTCAGTCTCTCCACGAGTAATGCCCCTCCCTCCCTTCTCTTTGTGAGCACTATCCCTTGTGCAGTCTCCTGCTGCGTCCTCTTTCTCATGTGTTGCTAGTACAGCAAACATGTTCCCTCCTCCTTTGCCTTATTGTGTGTTTCCTCCTCTCTCCTGCCTACTGCTGCTCCTCTTTTCTAGGTCCTACTAGAGTCCATCCTTCATCAACTGGCTTCCTGTCTACTGTGACTCCTCCCCCTGACCTCTCCCTTGCCCCACTGTTCCTTCTCTGTAGTGCCCCCACAGTACTCTCAGATGTCAGCCCTCCTACTGATGCAATCCTCCCCTCCTTCCTCAACCTCCCCAGCTCCCTGCCACGCCACTGAACCTCTTCCTCAAGCCTCCTCAGCCTGTGGCATATTGGACACCCTCCCAGCCTCCACAGTATGTTCATCTGCATTGCTTCCCCACAACCATTGCACCCTACAATCCTACTCATGGTCCAGACTACCTATACAGCCTCTCCAAACCACGCTGCCTACAGCAAGTAGAATTAACTAATCCTAGCCCAGCCTCTAACAAAAATTGCTATCCTAAATGCCCTTGCATGCAGCATAAGATAGTCAACTACAGTACCAACTTTAAACCACAATCCTACTCATAAGGACTATAGATCTACTCACATGTTTGTATATTTATATGTCCTTAAGACTTAGCTCATATGGCTGTTCCTTGTTTCCTCCTTCCTGGCCTGTTCTGAGGGTTCAGATCAGTTTTGCAGTTCCCCAAGCTCCTCCCTCACAGCCTTCAAACCCAACCCACAGTGGTACTTCAGTACACAGAAGCCTTTAAGCTAAATTCTACTTTAAGCTAAATTAAAAAGAAAACAAAACAATATCAAAACTTACAAAAATCCTCTATACATTAACTCCCTCAACAGCAAGCAGAATTAACTAATTCTTCTCTCCTGTAGTTTAAAAAACAATAGCAAAACTTACAGAAATCTTCTCCACAGCCAGCAAGCAGACTTAACCAATCCTTCTCGTTTTAGGTAGTTGGAGTTCATAAACAGCCAGGCAATCTTGATAGACTTGGACAGTCTCTCTCTCCTCACAGCCACACTGCAGCTTCTCTCGACAACAACTCTCTTTCTGTCAGCAAAACAGTCTTATATCTCCCCCAGCAGCCTCCCTCTGATTGGCTGCAACTTATCAGGTGATCTCAGGGCTGGCTTTGTATTTTACCCAGCAGATCATTATGTAGTTTTTTAGGGGGGCTTCCATTTTGTCTCCCTGTAGGGCTCTCTGTAGTCCAGCCCTGATTTATTCAATCTAGCCTTCTAACAGGGCTAAAGCTATGCCCTCCCTCAACCGGAGGCCTTCCGGTCACTATTGGTATTGATCCCCAGCTCCTCTGCTCATCCTAGAGCTGGGGATATATTTTTTCCTAACGGCCACATGGCCGAGCTGAAATTGGAGCGCAGCTCCTTCAAGTTTTAGCTCTGATGGCTGCGCATGCTCAGAGGGAGCGCAGCCACCATCTTATTTATTTACTTTGTGGTCCTGGCTTCCCTAAACACTGGGACTGCAAGTTATTTTTCTTTTAGCATTCGCAGGTGCAAAACCCATGTTCCAACCCTCGGCCCCTTTGTGCAGCGATCCCACGGGGCCAAAGACCATGAATGGTGTCAGCCGCAGTCGCGAGGTGATGGGAGGCACCAGGATCTGCATCCCACCCAGAACCCCTGGGAGCAGCATCAGCACCAGGTCGGGTCCGGAGCCCCTAAGATAAGCCCAATTTGGGGGGGGCTTACATTCAGAAGGACATCTGACCCAAAAAGTTGCATCCACTGTCATAGTGCATGAAATATCTTTGGGACATAGAGCTGTCATCTACGTCAGGAGTGACATATTCTGAATACATTTGTAATATTTCTGGACCCCCTGCACGTCATTCTTTCTATGTGATACCAGCTCCAAATAGTGGCCTTTGAGCACATTTTGACTTGGCCATTGATTGTGATTTTTACCAACAGGATAAAGTGGAGAGATTAGTGGGGATTATTTCTTAATCACGGGGGGGGGGCAGGAAATAGGCACATAAGGAAATGGACATAACATATCTGAATAATACTCAAGTCAGCCAGGGTGATTGAATTAATTCTTATAAAATGGGTTGGTGATTTTCTGGGTCCTGATTGGCTGAGAGGTACCTTTTACCATGTCCTTATCGGTGCATATTGCAAAAACTGGTACCTCTTCAGCCAGTCAGGACTGTTTACAAGTCAGATCATTGTGCCAACGTCTACCTGTTACAAGTCGAGCTGGCTGCCCGAACTGGAGAACACTCCCGCCACCCCGACACACACACACACACACACACACACACACTTACTCTATTTGCCACTCACTGTACTTCAGTAGACACACAAGTCCCCAGATGACTTTAGACAGAAACACTTTCAAAAGAAATTGTGACCTGTGCTAGAATGTTAAAGCTGACTGCAAATCAAACAAGTGCCACACATGCCACCCTGATGTGGGTTTCAAATCATGCTACAGACCCATGCCTCAGCAGCAGCCTTTCAAATAGAAACTTAAACCAGGTCCTCTGCTGGTACTTTGATACATAAAGAAGACAATTCCTGGTTGTTCATTTATCATACAGTGAGCAGCCCGAAGTTACAACCATGATCTCAAAACCGCTGTGAGAAAAGCAGAAAGTTTGGTGGCTTCCAGAGGACACACTCATTCTGAGTAAAACTGGTGGCAGGCAAACAGCCGCTCTGAGCATTGATAAGTAGCAAAGACCTCACAAACAAAAATATGTGTGGGAAGGGGGTCCAGTGGCAGCAAAACCAGCAATGATGGCCACATAACCTGAAGAATATATAGAAACCCTCTACTTGGCTTGCGAATGTACTTTATTAGGGGGACTATTTTGTATTACATCAGCTATTAAACCTTTTTTTTCCATTTGTGACTTTTTATTTTCCCTAAATAATTACTTGGGAACTCATTTTCTAAGCGGAATAAGACACTCCAATGTGTGATTTATGGGCTGATAACAACACTTTCCAGGTGCAAAATGCACTTGGTGCAAGCACCTTATGCCTCATTACACACCAGGGGCATGCTGTTATCAGCCGATTAACCACACCTCATCTTAATTAACTGGTGTCACCTGACAAAGTAAGCCATCTGAGAATAAGAGGGGTTGGGGGGTGAGGTAAAAGAAGTTTGGGTACAATCACAATGCAAAACCTGTCATAATGTGTAAAAGTTTGGCGTTTTTAAAGAGATCTACCAATATAAATTCCACTGCCCCTGCACCCGATTTATAGGTGCCTTACCTCCACAGCAGTAGTATAATGTGAAGGTGTGCTCAAAGAATACATTAGAGAAAAGGTTTTTTTCACTCGTAAAAATCACTAAACTGGGTCCCAAGGACTTCCCATTTTTTTTTGGCCTCCCACGCTCCACCCCCCACGCTCATCAGTATGATGACGAGATACTAGGGAGAGCGTGGTGGCCTGCTCCATTATAGTCAACAGGCATCAGCTTTCTGATTCATTTTTAATATTAGAATGACCACTTTGTAATGAATTCTGGGCACCGGTCGACAAACAAGGCACTTGTTAGTTGGCCGGTACCCACGTTTCATTACATTGAGCATCCCAGGGACTGCTTTCCTCTCCAAGGGAGGGGTGGCTAAGCCATCTCAGCATCTGACTGCCATCAAGTGGAGGCCTGGGGTAGGGCAGACTCTGAGAGACTTCATGGGGTGGGGGCTACGGTTCCACACTGCTTGTGCTCCTCCACACACGTGGACTTGCGTGCCACTACAGCCAGGGGAACAGGGTAGAAAATGGAAAATGAAGTCAGGAGGGCTTAATGAAGCCCCATCTCCCTTAACTCACACCATCACTCAGTTCACGGGGCACTTCTGGAGTGTGAGGGCAGGGGTGGCCCTCTGTCCTCTGGCTGCATCATGGGGTGGACGCAAGGGGGAGAACTTAAGCCTCCAGGACCAAGGGAGGCGGTAGCCAACCATGAGGGATGAGGCTGAACAGCCACCCACCTGACACCAAGAAGAAAAAGCTTTATGGCAAAAAAAAAAAATGATCTCACAGCTCCTTTCTGTAATAAGCATTGGTCAATACTGAATATTTGCTTCCTTTTATTTGCTGTGTAGTTGCTGGGCATAGATGGCACAGAGACCAAAATTAACAAGTTAATAATAGACAGCGATGGATGGTTTTCTTTATTTCAGGTTTTAAAACAAAAAAAAGGGTAATGAAGGACATATCAGCACTGGGGATTGGGCACCCCAGTGTTGTGTGTTATTTCATGGCAGCAGGGATGGGCACTTGAATGCGGAAGAGGTGAGGGGACGCAGACGACCACTGGACATTTGGTGGGGCAGACACGGGAGACTGATTACCCCAGGGTTTTGTGTTGTCTGGCAACACCAGGGGTGAGCACCCTTGTTTTGCCTGGTTTGTGTGGGTAACACCGACAACCGCCAGACACTCAGGAGGCCCGACACTGTGGATTGGGCACCCCAGTATCATGTGTTGTTTGGTGGCATGAGGGTGGGTACCCTGATATCACAGGGTGTGTTTGGAGGGACCACAGATGATTGCCAGACATCAGAGGGGAGGACGAGGATCAGGCTGATGAGGACGCCGCACAGCTGGTCAGTTTGTATTTCTGTATGTTTCGTTTGCATTTTCTGTAAATGTTCTTTCATCCTTATAAATGAAAGGATGCAGTCACACTGTCATAGCTGTGGCTTTAGCCGTTCAACTACACAAAGTTTCCATCCATCAGCCAGGCTGAGGAGTAGCATCATCATCAGCCTGCTCCTCGTTGGACTGTCACTCGCATGCCTCCTGCAAGCTTAGCTGCATTGGCTGCTTTATTGCCACACCTCCCCAGCCTCTATTCTGTGAGTTGACACAGTATGTTTGCTTTGCACATGCCCAGAAGCAAACATAAAAATTCTTTCCAGACATAAAATGGAACATACATCACACACAGGGTGTTTGTTAAATATATATATGGCTCTCTTTAGTGCTAACTAGTTCTTTTTTCCCTTTGTATAGAATTGTTTCACCCAAATGGGCAAAACCATGTGCACTATTTTGTATAATGCACATGTTGGGCTATGGTTCTGTTCATTTTGTTTCCTTTAACATGCTAAAAATGTGTTTTAATCCAACCAACTTTCTCTGTGGTAAACCACAGTGCAGTACAAATCTTGAATAACCTGGTGGTCTAGTAGTTATGGTGGATCCAGGATGCTACAAGGGGGGTGCTGGGGTGGTGTGCATGCTTAATATGCACTTTTTAAAATCTTTATTAAACATTTATACTTTCTGCTATTATTCTTTTCTAGTACATTTGTGACAGAACCTACAAATATAATCCATAGTTTGAATGTAAACATTTGTACAATCAAATCAGACTTTTTCAACAAAGTGAAATGCAGCAGCAGCAGCAAGCAAGTACGTTACAATGTGGTTGGGGGCGGGGCTCGCAGCCACACCCTTCACCCCCTAGAGCCACCACTTTTTTGTAGCAAAGTTCTTGTGCAGTCCAATGTTAGAGTTCTTACTTTCTCGAAACTCAAATATACAGTATGCTTGTCTTGTCTTGCCTTCTTTTTCCATGGAATAATAATAATAATAATCAGCATTTATACAGTGCTTTTCATACACATTGTATCCCAAAGTGTTTTACAAGCAATACTAGACTGATGGTGAAGTGACTGAACGTGTAGTGGCAGCCATTTCATACATTAATATCCACACACAGCCCTGGACAATTGCATGAACTGGTTTTATGGGAAGAGGAATGCTGGCTAGGACAACGGGGTCAGGTAGTGATTAAGGTGCTGGCAGCCCCCACATCTTATTTCTCACAGTAATCTGCTCATATTTCTCTCCTTCTGTCTTCCCCTTCCCTGAATATAGCAGTACCTTGCAAGAGTGGCCTTCTCAGTCCCCATCTGGTATTCATTCTTCACTATTCCTTCTCACACAGAAAACTGGTGAGCTCATCACCCTTCTGCATCATGAATGCAGGTAGTACAGTCCCTGTTTTATTTTGGCATATCAAATATAAACATATCTTTCCAGTAAGTCAGGCATATAGCAGCAGGGAACAAAGGGAATGATGAGCTTTCCTATCCTTAAAAGATCTAGGCTACCTTTGATTAGGCACTATTAAATGATAGATGTGCACATCATTATGCACATCATGTAATAGTGCCTAATCATAGGTGGCTTAGATCTTATATGGGTAGGAAAGCCTATTTTTCCACTTGTGCCATGCTGCTATCAGCCTGGCTTACCAGAAGATCATGTTTATTATTAATATGTAAATATAACACGGGAGACTGTACTAAACACATTCATGATGCAGAAGGGTAGTGAACTCACCAGTTTTGGTGTGGGGAGCAGATGAGAAGAATGAATGCCAAAGAGGGACTGAAGAGGCCATTCCAGCAGGGTACATCTATATTCAGGTAGGTTGAAGACATGAAGGAGGACACTGAGCAGATCACTGTGAGATCTGAAATGTGGGGCTGCCAGCATCATGATCACTACCTGACTGTGGATGAGAGTAGCCAGCGATGACAAATACTCAGAGTGGCAGGGCTGCACCTAAACTGTTACTTGAATTCAGTGTAGGGAGATTACCCTCGGGTGGGGGGGGGATGTTGACGTATGTTAGGACAGTATTGAGGGAGTTGTGTATAGCTCATTCAGGATTTGGAAGGGTGGTAGCCAGCCAGCTTGCAATGTGCAGTAGAGCACGGAAAAATACTGGAGGGGAATAGCTGGGAACCGTCCTGAGGGGTTTTGCAGATCACAGGTAAAGGAGTAGACTGACACTGGAAGTCAAGTGGATTTGCTCAACGTATTAGTATGCCTCTGCTACTAATAATATTGGCATCCATTGTAAGTGTAGCCCTTATGAGGGCATGAAAGCAGTTTTTCTGGTGGGTCATGATGCTTATTGCTTGGCCCTCCAGGAAGACCTAGTTGTTGGTTAATGAGGTGGGAAAAAAACACAGTAGGGAACTGTACATACTGTCTTCACTGTGCCGAAGGGTGGTGATCCTCTCAATGTTTACAGTGGGAGCAGAAGTCAGACATTGAGAATGTGGATTGGAGAGTGATTTGGGAGGCATTTTTAACAGTACCAGCTGATGATGTGTATCAGTATAGGTGTGAACAATTCTCTGAGGTACAAGATAACCAATCCGGGGTGTGATAATTCTCTTCTTGAGACTGCAAGCTCATATGCAGCCCCAGGCAGTACTACAGACAGGGTATGGATTGTGGGGTGTTCAACAGAAGGCAGGCTAGGTGCAGGGGGTTCACATGGAAAACGAAAGCCTTATTTGTGGATTAACAAGAGAGCATGACCTTTGGAACTGAACAAGACCGGTACTTTGCTGTGTGACCCTGAGCAAGTCACTAAACTTCCTTGTGCTCCCAGGCCACACCTGTAAACAAGCTTTCAGCTTAGTGTGTCTCTCCTGTTTAGCAGAAAACAAAATTCAGTGCATCATATAACAACTAGATCATCAGGTATTTGAAGTGTTGTACTGTAATGCAGTTTGCCAAAGAAAAAGTCATCTGGATTGCAAAACATTTTCCGCAAGTTAAAGTAAACAAAATGAACAAAATCATAGCCTAAAATGTGTACTGATCAAAATAATTCACAAGTTAATACGTGGTGTTGATCATTCTGGTACAACAATTCAAAATAAAGAGGGAAAGAAGAACTAGTTAGCACTATAGAAATATTTATGTGGATCTCTGTCTCTGGCTCCGATAATGTCATCATGACCCATCACTTAACACACTTGGCAGACTTCTTAGGGAGAAACCAAGGCTGTTTTTTGAAAGTGAAAGGCTGATGTTTACATATTTCAAAAGCTATGAAACTGCATTTATGTTATTTACATAAATGTAGTTTTAGCATAAATGTACACAGCAGCCTTTACTCTACCTCGCAGTGAAACCAGATTTTGGAGTTTGCAGTTTTAAAAAAACTGCTTGTTTAGGTACCCTTTAATATTCCTAGGGAAAAAGAACCCCAAGACAGAGTACTGGATGGGTGGGGTGAGACAGCACTACAGAAGAGGAACAGGATCTAGGCGTTATCATCAGTAACTCCCTTAAACAAATTTGCCAGTGCAACAAGGCCTATAACAAGGCTAACAGGATGCTGGGATGCATTGGGAGGGGTATTGCTAACAGAAGAAAAAAGGTAATAGTTCCACTATACATATCCTTGATGAGGCTTCACCTGAAGCACTGCACCCAGTTCTGGAGTCCTCATGTCAGACAGGACAAAGTAAAGTAAAGAAAAACTTTATTTCTTAAGTGCCTTTCAAGTACCAAGGCACTGCACAGTAAAATGAACAAACAACATAATCAAATTAGAAACATACTAAATTTTAAAAGCCTTCTGAAAAAGCCTGATAAAACAAATAAGTTTTGAGCTCAGATTTAAAACTCGATACAAATACAGGTTGGAGACAGTGCAGCACAGAGTAACAAAAATTATTCAGGACAAGCAGGGCAGATCCTATGAGGAGCACCTTAAGGCATTAAATATGTACTCACTGGAAACCAGAAGGGAAGAGGGAAGATATGATAGAGACCTTCAAGTTCCTTAAAGGAATTAGAAAAGTGAACTGCAGGGAACTATTTATCCTGAAAACCAACTCCCAGTCATGTGGTCATGAATGGAAATTGACAGGAGGGAGGTTCAGGAGGGATGTGCGGAAGTACTTCTTTAGGGAAAGGGTGGTGGAACCTTGCAACAGTCTGTTGGCCAAGGTGGTGGGTGCAAATACAGTCGGGGGATTCAAGCAGGCCTGGGACAAAATGAAGGGAATAGTGGTTGCCTGGGGTGACAGGACCAGGGAGGAGATTGGGGATAGGACTGGGAGGGTTAGTACCCTGGAGGAAAAGTAGGTTCCAGGGAAGGGTCCAGTGATTATAGGGAACATGTGGAGACTGGATGGACCGCTGGTCTTTTTCTGTCATCATTGTCTATGTTTCTACTGTTTACTGCAAGTAGATTCTATCGGACTGATTGTGTTGACTTCCAAGTTGACAGTTTCTGTAACTACAAATTCCAGAATCCCCTGCAGTTGACATCAGAGGAGGGATGCAGTAGTGGGAGATTCAGTAGCTTGCAGCGCATGTTAGAGCCTTTAGTAACTCAGATGTTTGCTGGCCCCGCTGTTGCACTGGGGTTAAGTACGGTTGTCTGGGACAATATTTATTAGCCCAGGAAGGACGGTGGGACCAGCAAACAAAAGACCAGAGCTTATAAAAACTCTGATTTACACTGCAGGTTATTGACTGTTCCACTGCTGCTTGAACCCTGTTACTGACTTGGATTTAACCACCTACTTGGGTAAACTGTTCCATTCATCCACCACCCACTCCATGAAAAAGAACTTCTTACATCCCTTTTGATCTTCCCCACCGACGTCTATCCATGCCCCCGGTTATGGTCCTTTCATACCCCATGAACAGACCATTGCAGTCTACCCTGATGTTCCCCATAAGGGTTCTGTATGTTAATCACATGGTCAAAAAGAGCACTGTGCAGACTCCCCAAAAAGGGCACAGTCGAAAACCACGCTAATATAAACTCCACACCGCGTATGCTGTTTTGACAGCATGGTTTTATTCCGTCGCTGTCTTCATGGTATACCCCCCCCCCCCGTAAAAACTTGTAAGTCTCTTACCATGCCCCCTTTTGTCTCCTGGCCTCCAGAGCACACATGTTGAGACCCTCCGGCCTCTCCTTTTACATCTTCCCTTGCAGTTATTGGCAAAGGATGGACCGCATCCAAGGTACAGCACAGTGCCTGGTAAAGAAAGTTACAAGGTTTGGAAGAAAGATACTAGCACCTGTTAGTGTGGCGTTTACCCCTAGTAAATGTTACTACTACAAATTTGCAGTACAATAAATAGCAAGGTATAGCAGTTGTTTTTAAAGAAAAAGCGCATTCTAGAGCGAAATGCATCAGGGCAAGTACTGATTTTTTGTCGGGTCTGGCTTTTGCACTTTATACACCTCACACTTTACTGAATTAGCATCTGCCTAGTGAGGGGCTCTACAAGCTGCCCTCCCTCAAGGAAGTCCTCCGGTCGCCCGAGGTCGCGAGGGGCTGAATCCAGCAGCCCTCTCTGCACACACTGAAGCCAGGTACGCTCGGGACTTGCGGCTCATCGCTCTCAGCCTGCCTTCACTTAAAGTCAAAGTTACAGTGCAGTTTGTGTCCCCACACATGTGAAGATAGTTATTTTATTTTGTGTTGCTTCTAAGTTTATGTTATTTTCCCAAGTTTCTGTAACATAGCTGTATAACTGGGTTGTTACATTCCGGGGCTCCCCTGTTGTAAACGTTGCTCTATAGGACCGCTGAATTTTGGCGCCAAGCCTTTTACAGTCTAAGGTTTCCTAATTTAAATGCATTGCCTTTAACTGATGAACTCCCCTTTAAATGTAACCTTAGTCGCAAATTTAATCATTTTACAGAGTTTACTGGCTGAATCACAGAGTTTTACCTCCTTCTCCAATCAGTGTGGTTAACATTATTATCTCAGGCATTAATCCCTTCAGTGTGCTATTTGTGCCCTCCCCTCAGCCTACCTTTGAAAACGATCTCTCTCTCCCTTTCCCTTGTCCACAGCTGACCTGAAGAGAGGTCGTGAGGGGCTCCACAAGCTGCCCTCCCTCAAGGAAGTCCTCCGGTCGCCCGAGGTCGCGAGGGGCTGAATCCAGCAGCCCTCCCTGCACACACTGAAGCCAGGTACGCTCGGGACTTGCGGCTCATCGCTCTCAGCCTGCCTTCACTTAAAGTCAAAGTTACAGCGCAGTTTGGTCCCTGCCACCCCCACCACCACCCTTGTTCGACATCTGGTCTTATAGTTAAGACCACGTGTCATCTGGAACCAATCAGCCCACTTTGCCATCTGCAGCTTATACTGCAGCGCCACCAGAGGGCTTCCTCTCTTTTCATACATTTACAGACTTATATCTCGACAATATGAACACCATCTCTTGTCTCCTAACACTTATAATTTTTATCTTGTTATTTGTTTCTCATTCTCTACTAACCTCTTGGGTGCTTAAACCTTCCTGGGACCCCCTTGCTTGCCCCTCTGCCTATCTCACTGGAAACGCACCTGGGCCAAAATGCCTACAACCTCTCTCATTAGTTTTTAACAGCAGCAACTGTACCCCTAGCTTTAGCTGCACCATTAATGGTATCTGGCTTACCCTAACACCCTCCCCCTCCTGCAGACTCCCACCATCTAGCACATATCTCTCAGTATCCCTAGCTATCTTAACCCATCTGGTATCCACCCTCCCCATACCTACAAGTCCCACTAAACGCCCACTTATCCAGGTCCTTGCTGCAATACAAGTTGATGCGGAAGTCGCTTCCAGCAAGCTCTCCTTCTCTTCCTGCTTATATCCGGGCGTCCATCCCAATCCTGGTCCTCCCATGCCCAGTGACACTAAGAAGGCACACATAGTGGCCTATTTCTGGCCTCCTCAATATCTGCAGTCTACCAAAAAACTTACCCTGCTGCAGGGTTGGCTTGCCAACACTCCACGACATCCTTACCTTGTCAGAAACCTGGCTCTCAAAATGTCCCTGATGCCTCGGTCTCCCTCAGGGACTATACCATTTTCAGAGCTGATAGGACAGGCAAGAGGGGTGGGGATGTGCCATATATGCTAAAACATCCCTCCAGCCTCTCTTAGTCCCACTTCCCATGCCTGAACATGGTGCTCAGGCCATTACCATCAAAGTTGCCCTTGATACTCCTGGTAAACCTCTTTATATTATGGCAGTTTATATCCCCCCAACAAACCAGAAGCTAGCATTTGACTCTATCGTATCTGCAATCACATATCTTCGCCTTAAAAGTGAGCTGATTGTTATGGGTGATTTTGATGTGAACTGGCTATCCTCTACGCCGGCTTCCTACAAAGACGCAGCTCGTGCCTATGACCTTACCCAAGTAGTACCATCACCCACTAGGCAGGACCCTCGGACAGGCTCCTCCACACTTATAGACCTTATCCTTACAAACCGCCCGAACCACCTCTCCAAAGTCAGAGTGCTTCCCGATGTGCAGTGACCACTCCCCTGTCTCATGCTGGTGGACAAATAAAAATACTCCTAACAAACCTAAAACTTCCATCCAAAGGCGCCTCAAAAAAGGTGCCCTCTCTCGCCTCAAAGTGTACCTCTCCACCTGTGACTGGGATCCAGTCCACACTGCCCAATCTTTAGACACTGCGCTCACTGCATTTATTACTATCTTCAACGCTGCCTGTGACATATTTGCCCCTTTCACAAAAAAGGTAATAAAAACCTGGGACACCCCTTGGATTACCCAGTCCCTCCTACAACTGATGCATCACAGAGATAACCTCTGGCATAGGGCCCTAACCTCTCAGCTGCCCCATGGTAGACAGCTCTACAGAGAAGCAAGAAATAAATGCACGAGGGCTATTCGGCAAGCCAAGGCCACCTACTATCACCAAGCCTTCACCACCACTTGGAGCTCTGGGAAATCTTTCTGGAACAATGTCAAGAAACTCTGTGGGAAAGCCACCAACACAGACCCAACCCAGCTCTTAGTTCAGGGTACCCTCTCTCACGACCTCACCGCCATATCCAATACCCTAAACACCGCCTTCTCTGACCTTAGTCATGTCCTCCCTATAAACTTCTTTGACCCCATTTCCCACACACACCTACTGTTACACCTTGTTCCCCTATACACCCTCCTTTCAGGCTGCGCATAGTCTCTTGCAATGAGGCTAAACGCTACCTCTCAAAAGCCCTGCATAACTCGCGTTATAGCAGTGACTCCCTTGACCTTAAAATTCTTTGGCTTACCCTTAATGAGACTCTGCTGCATCTCACCAAACTCCTCAACTACTCACTGTGCCTTGGCCAAATCCCTACATTATGGAAGAGGGGTATTATCACACCTATCCTAAAAAAGGGTGATCCAACAACCCCTGGCAACTATAGGCCCATTACTATCCTTCCTCCCCTCTCAAAAGCACTAGAAAGAATTGTGTCTGACCAACTCACAGAATACCTGGACAAATATGGACTCCTCTGCCATGAGCAACATGGTTTCAGAAAAGGGCACAGTACTACCACGGCACTACTAGAATTTACATCTTGCATTCATGAAGCTCTTGAACAGGGGTCAGCAGTGGGGGCAATCTATGTTGATTTGACCAAGGCATTTGACACTGTCAGTCATGAGCTACTTCTTCATGCCCTTGCATCCCTCCATATTGCACCTGAAACTATCTCCTGGTTCAAAAACTATCTGACTGACAGAATACAGCAAATAAAAATTAGAAACACACTCTCCTCCAAGCAACCAGTTCTAGCTGGCATCCCTCAAGGGTCAATACTTGGCCCTCTCTTGTTCATTCTCTTTCTGAACTCACTCCCCCAAGCCTGCAGTGGAAAGCTATTGCTATATGCAGACGATGCCGTGCTATATTGGAAACACACCAACCTCATCCATCTCCAAAGTACCCTTCAAGGCTGTTTTAGAGAGCTTGAATACTGGTTCACTGACCACCATCTAATACTTAACTATGACAAAACAAAATCCATGATGTTTGCCCACCACCAAAACCCCCTCAGTAACTCCCAGCTTTCAATCTCAAACTTGCAGGGTACCCACATTGAACAGGTCACTCATTTTAAATATCTAGGTATCACTCTGGACACATCCCTCACCTACCACCATCATATTAAACTTCTCTCCTCCTCAGTCAATACTCGACTTGGCATTCTTTACAGACACACACACTGCCTTACCCCACAGGCTCTACGGTTAGCTGTTACAAGCTCAGTCCTTTCATTGGTCGATTATGGAATAACTATTTACGGTGCTGCTGACCAATCAGCCCTAAGCAGCATCAATATAGCACTCAGCAAAGCCTGCCGCATGGTCACTAGCAGCAATAGACAAACTCATACTTGTTTGCTCTATTATCGAGCGGCCTGGCTAACCCTCGAAGGGGCTTAAATCACCAAACCTGCCTCCAAGCCAAAAAGATCCTTATGAAACTCACACCTATTTGTCTACACCGCCTCATCAGACCAGCCCCCCATAGGGGCACCCCTAGACGACTGGCCGGGACCTCCTATACAGTCCCCCATTGCAGGACCTCTCTAGGGCAAAGATATTTCCGTTATCGTGCTCCCCTCTGGCTAAACAATCTACTATCTTCCATCTTACTTGCCCCTAATCTAAGTCAATTCAAAACCGGGATCAAGAGGCTTCTTCTTAACTCTGAGACCTGTAGCTGTTTTCCATCATTCCCCCTAGGTTGTCGGTCACCGGTTCCACCACACCGGTAGGACCATTTCAAACCTCAGATGTTATCTGAGCCTTGGCGATACCTTATACTGTGATTGTTGAACACTTGTAATGTCCTGTTTGGAAACTTCTGTACAACCTGTTCTCTGTGTAATCTTCTATTACAACTGACGTTGTAGCCTTTACTTATGCTATGATTTTAATCTTTTGTCGAAATGTAATATCTCTGTTTTGAGAACTTTGTACATCCTGTCTTGTTGTAATGTCCTGTCGTGACTGACGTGGAGCCTTTGCGAAGGAGTCCTTGACTCAAAGGTTGTAATTCCGAAATTTTCAATAAATAAAATAAAAATTAAATTTTTGCACTGCCATTGATTGCTTTATTTGCATTGCACAACTGCTGTACCTTGCTATTTATTGATGCTATTGTAACCCCTAGATGGCGCTATCCCAGGGGGCTACTACCCCTGCCTGATTTGCCACTAACAGGTTGAGGGGCCTGGATCCAATGGCGGGTGCCTCCACCCAGAGGTCAGGGTTTGCAATAGTTAAACTAACTTGGTCACAGCCCTCTGGGACACTGCAACCCCCCTTTCTTCCCACTAGTGGCCCACACAATATATCAGAATTACCTTCACAGTATACACTTACCCCCAGGTCTGGTTCCGGCACTGGGACCTCCTGTGAAATGAGATACAGTGCAACAATCACAGTACAGTACTTTAACATAGACAAATACCTCAGGCAGTATAACTTTGCTGAAACAAGCAGCTCTGATTTATGTAGGGGATATAACAAGGACAGGGGAAATCAGGTTAATTAGCTTATCACTCTAATAATTCACCTATGGCTCTGTGCACAGGCCTATCCCTATCAGTTACTGTCCCTGGGTACCCAAACCCTAGTGGCTAGTCCAAACCATGGCAGCTGGTAGGGCCCTTTCACCAGAGAAAGGAGAATTAAACAGTCAGCAGTACAGTAATTCCATTTGGATTTAATGTGGCAATTCAACAGGGGCGACCCTGAATTAGTACTCACGACCTCCAAATAAGATAGGGTCCTTCAATGTCAGAGGGCTCACTTGAGGTACACAAACCTCTTCACACATCCATATAAAGAAAGCACTATACCAGGCAGGCTGCATCTGTATCCCGATCGCAATTACTGCACAATACCGGGAGAACACACAGCAGATTCAGTTCCTGACAGACTCGAGTGCAATTTTCAGCAATTCCTCCAGTCTTCTACAGGGTGAGCCTGGTTTCTACTCTTCAGAGATCCTTTGATTCTTTTCACAGGATGGATTCAGTCCTAACAAGCTGTTACACAAGCTGCAGACCGGAACTCTGGGCCTTACACACGTTTTTTGACTAAAACTGCACACTGAAAAAAGCACAGGGCTCCTTCCTTCTTCACTGCCAAAGCTCAACTGAAACTCCAACCGACAAAACCGGGCACTTCCTTTGAGTTCCTCCCAGTTCTTGACTGGATTGGCTGTCACTCACAGTAGACTGCTGCTGTTGGTCCAAAAGGCACTGAAGTCTAAACTACATCTCCCAGAGTCACTGCCCATACAATCCTCTTGTGGCTGGCTCAGATTATGAGTCCAAGTTCTGATTCATTCAAGGCACCATTTTAGAGCTAGCTTACCCACACTGATTGGTCCAGTTCAGCAGTTCAGAACTAGAATGGGAACTAGCAGACACAGTTCTGACTGCAAAGAAAGCAGGTTAGACAAACTGTAATTTCATTATTACTCTAAATAATTTCTGGCAAACAGTTACATCTTTCAGATAGGTTCCTTTGCACTCCTAGTGACTGCAAAATGAAGTGAATTGGCAGCAGCTTGAGTGGTACTCAGAGAAGCACACAGTCCCCCATACAAACTAATTATGTCTGCAAGCAGACAGCTCTTAAAGAGACAGTACCAGAGGCTCTAAAAACACTCACTGATAAATGGCTTAAATGCCAAACACCATTCAGGCTTGGAGCATTCAAGCAAGCTCCTGGAAGTCTTTTGGGAACCCCCATTTGCAGGGGGGTTACACTATATTCTGCTATGACCTGTCTGCTTTTAACCATGAAAATAAAGAAGAAAACATGTTGGAATAAGCTTATGGTCTTTGGACTGCAATATTTGTGCTGAGAAATTTGGAGAAGTAATGTTCCCTTGCAGTTGCAGGATCATTTTTGTAGCCCTACGTTTGATCCTCTCCTAGTGGTCTCTGTGTTTCTTTAGATGGAGACGCCAAAAGTATTTCCAGTGCTTCAGGTTTGGTCTCAACAGTGACCTATACAGGGGAGGTATCACCTTTTCTTTCTGCTAGTGAACTCCCTACCTGTATGCCCCAACATTCTACTTGCCTTCCTATGTGCCTTAGTAGGGGGGTGTTTTATTTTACAGAGGTGCAGGGTATGTGGTATACATTATTTTCACAGGACAGTATCAAGATGATAAAAATCATAAAGATATGACCTTGAGTGACTCTCAAGTTGAATGCTCTCGGACTCTGCAGGGACCTTGGAAACCAGTACACCATACCAATCAATTAGACTAAGAACTGGCCCCTTATTCCGGTATGACACCCCTTTCTACCAAACAACCGTGCTCTGTCAGTATCACTGGGGTTCCTTCAGATCCCCTGGCTGTCTAAGTGTCCACATACCTGGTCCCTGATGTTTCTAGCTGACTGGGTACCCCAGAATGGTGATACCCTGAGAGTAATCCCGGGCCAAAGTACCAGAATACCTCAGCCTAAAACCTTTGGGGGTCACAGTTCCATTCCAGAGCCACCATAATTCTCTGTTCTTTTCAGGCTTTACTGAGTTAAATATTTGTGCTCTCAATACAACTTGTGCTACCTACACTTTAGGTCCTCCAAAATCCTTTGTACCCTGACTGGCTGGTCTCCTTCATTCTCACTGGCTCCCTCAAGGGTGTCTCCACACTACTACTGCTCTTGGAAGCTCTTCCTTGCTCCTCAGTCAAGGTGAAACCCTGGAGAGTCACATGTTGTTCAGCGGCAGGTAGCAGCAAGTCAGGCAAGCTCTGCTCGAAGTAGCTCATTAAACTTTATAAAAAGCACTAAAACATCAGGATACACTCGGAAAGAAGCATCCTGAAATTGGGAAGTGACAGCAACAGAACAGAAAACCTTACTGGAGGATATATCCACCCTGCAAGCACTCCTAGAAGAATCAGCTCTCCACACACTGACACTCAGCCAGTCCCCAGTCCAAAAGCACTGGAGACCCTTGGAGTCTCCTGAGGCAGTCACAAGCCAGCCCACAACAGAGACAAAGTTAGACCAGCTTACGAAGGACATAATAGTAATCAAGTCTGCAATTCTGGAGTCTGCCAGTGAATGTAACGGTAAAAAGCCAGCATTGGACTCAAGTGTGCAAAGAGTGGAAGATGCCGAGTGTCGAATCAGCTGACTGGAAGACAGCCACGAGAGGGACAGAACAGAGTTGACTGCCTTAAGGCCCAAAATTGCCAAACTAGAAGACCATGTGGATGATCAAGAGGGCAGAAGCAGAAGAAACAATTTAATCATTGTCGGACTACCAGAAAAAGTGTAAGGGCCCGATCCAATAAAATATGTACAAAAACTCTTCAAAAAAATAGTGGCCTCTCACCTAACGGCTGGTCCTATGTCATCGAATGAGCCCATGGAGCACTTTAACTACCACCCAAAGAAGGTGAAAGACTCAGGGTTATAATCTTCAAATTATTAAACTTCTTAGACAAAGTGCACCTACAGTTAAAAGCTAGAGAACTGCAGGTGATCAAATGGGAAGGTAGGCGCATTTTTCTCTTTAACGAACTAAGCCCGAAAATGTGCCAAAAGCAAATGGCATACAAAGAAATAAAATCTAAGTTACATGCAGCTGCTATCAAATTTCATATCCTCTACCCTGCAAGACTAATAGCCACCATAAATGGGCATTCTCACCAATTCCATTTGTCCGAGCAAATAGCACTCAGTCTTCCAGGTCTCCTCCTAACCCATTCCCTGTTGCCACCAAAATGGCAGATCACCCAGCATGAACCACTAAGATGGAGTTGAAGCCATAGACTGCACAGAAACAAGTTTAGCAAGGAAACGAGGTAACGGTGGGGGAACTCTGACAAATTTCAAAAGATGGACAATCACACTAAGGCTACAAATATTCTAAAACCACCCTGGTCTAGGACAGTACAAAATCCCCTCTCCCTCTATACAATCCCTAGTGTAAACTTGATATGTGCAACATCAGAAACTTGATCTGAAGCAGACCGAACTGGCTTAAAGAGGCAACCGGCCATAATGGGTTGTCATTAAGTTCACAAAAACTCTGGCCTGATGTAACAAGGTGAAGGATGGGTGGGCAGCCACTCAGGGATGCACTGGTGGTGCCAAGGGACAAGAGGGAGAGCCACTTGGCTCAGGCCGCCACCATTGCTGATACCCACCCTTGCCAAACAGATGCACCAGTGATGTTGCAGGACATGGAATGAGCCACTTGACTAAGGCTGCTACCACTGCTGCTACCCACCCTCACCAAACCTTCACAAGCAGTCTGGAGGGTAAGCAATTTCTGGGTTGAGGAAGCGAGGGTCAGCGGGGAAGGGGGGAGCATAATCAGTGGAGCTATGCTGAAAAACTATCCAGATGCATGTACAGACACAGCCGTACTGTAGTAAGAGGACTTACTTTACTTTCAGTATTAGGAGTTGCAGGTTGTACCCCCCCCCCCCCAAATTCCTGGTCTGACTACCTCAGCCAGCTCAATCTGCTATGGGAGAATATTCATGTAACAGCCCTTTGACTCACCTAGGCTGAACCAGGGCCCTCAGGGTAATTCAGCACACATCTCCAGGGCGGCCTGGGTTCCACAGTGGTAGCAAATGTGGCACGGTGCCTCCACCTGGGGTAGTGGTAGGGAACTCCTGTGGATAAAGAACATTTAATATATGGATTCTTAAAATAATACTATTGAAAAGCATTCAAAAAAATCCCAATAATGCTATCACTCCTGGAGTGATAATACCACCTTTCCAGAGTGATAATACTATCGTTTAGGTGCCATAATACTATCGTTTGGGACCTAAACGATAGTATTATCACCAAAGCTGAACTGCGCAGGTGCAAGTCTGTCTTCCAACGTCTTGCAAGCGTGCCTTCCAATTGGACACTTTACGTGTGTGGGTGGGCAGAACGACTCACAAAACATGGTGGATGCCGCTCTCGCTTAGCGAGAGAAACGGTCATCGTAGAAGCTGTATTTTTTATGTACCTTCTACACGGTCCCATTTTCCAGTATGTATGTCTCAGTCTCTCATGCATCCTCTACAGTGGCTATGGATCATGGAGATCACTGCAGACAGCGAAGAAAAGGGGGACGGGGCCACGCTGCCACATTCTGATGCTCCTAGCAACCCTGTCAGCACACGGACCCCTGACTGGATCCCAACCCTGTCAGCACACGGACCCCTGACTGGATCCACGAAATGGAGGTGAGACAATCCACCTCGGATCATTATATTAAAAAAAATAACAAATATCTTGGTGTGGATCACAAGGCAGTAATCCCCATCCTGAGGTTCTGGGGACATGGGAACCCTCTCAGCTTCGCTTCCCGAGGTTCCCTATGTCCCCAGAACCTCTCGATGGGATTACTGCCTTGTAATCCACACTAAGCTATCTATTATTCTATTTGTTACCACTCCCCAGGAAATAAGTGAGCTGCCCCGGTAATTCTCTTCTCCACATAATAACAGTTTCCTACATAGTAGCTGCCCACACCCCCAGCAGCACTCTTTCAATAACAGTGACAGTGGATAAAATGCAAACAGCAACCTTATTTATTTGGGGAGGGGGAACACAAGGAGGGGAATGTCAACCACCCTTTACTTTAATTAGACAATAACTTTTCATGTAGCAACCCCTCTTCCCACCCTTGGGTGCACCCAGATTGTCTCTGTACAGTGGGTACTCACCGCCAGTGATGGCGGCTGGAGTCTTTTGTCGGGGCCCAGATAAACACGGAACACACTTCAGACTTGTAATCCTAAGATTGCCAAACTGGTATGTCACTAAAAATCCTGTGCAGAGATTACCCCCAGAATCCTAACTGGCTAGCTAACTAATAAGACTCCCCAGAGCCACAGCTAGGGGTACTCACAGTTTTTGCAGTTCACACAGGGGGTTCACAGCCAGATGAGTTGCACGGTACTGTGGAGGCTCTCCATTGGTGGTGCACCACAGGTGGGAAACCAGAACTGGACAAACTTGTGGGGTGATGATCTTCACCTGCCTGGCCTTGCCAACTTCACCTATGGGCCTTTATAGGCAGACTCCACTTAGGCAGGCTTGTTCCATCCTTCAACAAGGGGGCGTCATCGTCTTCAGTCTGAGGAACCAGGATTGACTATGTTCCTCAAACCCCTCTATTGCACATCTAGTTGCCCTATAGGACCTGCACAGAGCAGCAGGGCTCCCACAGTCTCTCACCTCACAGCCCCTATCTCAGTGGATGCCTCCACAAGCAGTGCTTTGTCCTGTCACAGCGGCTTGCCTCAACACTTACAGTCTCTCCCCTGGCCGAACGTTCACTTCACCAAACAATTTCTCCATGGAGGGGATCAGTGGTTCACTCAAGCTCTGCAGCCCAATTCTTTTCCCAGTTCAAAAAGCTGGCCAACTGCTTGGGCTGCTATAGAACAATTTTTTCTGCTTTAGTCACACAAAAACAGCTGCTATTCCTCCAGCACTCAGCTTAATAGTTTTACGAACATAAGAATGTGCCAGCAGAAACTGACCACCCGGTCTATCTGAGTCTGCTCGAGTGTGCAGCTAGCACCCCTAGTTTGCAGCTGCCCCACCCCCCTCCCATTTGTCATCCCACTGCCACCCCCACCTCCCCCACCCTCACTCTCCCCTGTTCCCTGTCCCATGCCCTTTTGAAACTGTTCACAGATTTACATGATACCACCCATTCTGGTAGGGTGTTCCATTTTGCTACCACCCTCTCTGTGAAATAGTGTCTCCTAATTTCCTTCATGAATCTTCCCCCCTCTATTCTTAGCGCATGCCCCCTGATGACCCTCCCCTTCCTTAACTTAAAGACCCCATCTGCCTCATCCTTATTGATTCCCCTCAGATACTTGAATGTCTCTATCATGTCCCCCTTGTCCCTTCTATCTTCCAGGGTATACGTATTCAGGTCTCTCAACCTGTTGTCATAGTCTGTCCCTTCCATTCCACATATCATCTTTGTTACCCTCCTCTGCACCCCCTCTTGTAGCCTGATGTCACGCTTTAGGTATGGCCTCCAAAACTGCACACAATACTCTAAGCACGGCCTTACCAGCGACCTGTAGAGGGGCAAGATCACCTCTCTTCGCCTGGATGAAAAAACCCTTGCTATGCACCCCAGCATTTTGTTCTCTTTTGCAGCTGCTCTCCTGCCCTGGGAAGTGTTGTCCATGGTCCCTGTTATCATTACCCCTAGGGCCTTCTCCTCCTCAGTGGTCCCCAGCTTACCCCCTCCCAGCCAGTATTCTTTCCTTGGGTTCTTCACCCCAAAGTACATAACCTTACACTTCTTTGCATGGAACCCCAGCTGCCACCTCTCTGACCACTCCTCTAGCTTGCTTAGGTCCCCCTGCAGCTGCTTCCATCCCTCCTCTCCATTCACCACTGCTCCGATTTTGGTGTCATCAGCAAACAGACTTATCTTGCTCACCACCCCATGTGCAATGTCTGATATGAAAAGCCCAAACAATACTGGCCCCAACACAGAGCCCTGTGGCACCCCCCTTATTACTGGCCTTGGAGTTGAGAGCTCCCCTCTCACCACCACCTGTTGCATCTTCCCGCTCAGCCAGCTTGCAATCCAGTTCATCATTTTTGCCCCTACCTCTACACCAGTTAGCTTCCCCCCAACCTGCCCATGAGGCACAGAATCGAAGGCCTTGCTGAAGTCTAAGTAAAGAACATCCACCACATGACCCTTATCCAGCTCACCTGTCACCCAGTCATAATATTGTATCAGGTTGGTTTGACAAGACTTCCTTGAAACAGACCCATGCTGCCTCACATCTTGGAGGCCATTGTCCTCCAGGTACAACACCAGTCTTTCCTTTAGTATTGTCTCCATGAGTTTGCACACTATGGAGGTGAGACTTACCAGGTGATAATTACCCGGTTCATCCCTTGGTCCGCTCTTGTGTAATGGTACTACATGTGCCATCCTCCAGTCCAGTGGCACACATCCTGACTCCAGTGAGGTGCTGTACAGATCCACCAACACCTCTGCCTTCAACCTCAGCACCCTGGGGTGGATACCATCCGGCCCTGGTGTCTTATCTACCTCCAGTGCCCTCAGTCCCTCTAGGACTCTACTTGCCTCAGTTCTTCCATATGTTGCCTCCTCTCCCCCTGTCCCCACCCTCCCAGCCCATGGTGGTAGCGGTCCCCCCTTTTCTTCCGTGAACACTGAGCAAAAGTATTCATTCAGTGCTTCTGCCTGCTCCTCACCCTTTTCCATCCACTCCCACCCCTTTTATCCTCGCTGTTGTCCCCTTGCACATCCTTTTCTCTCTGATGTATCTGAAAAGTCACCCCCAATTAATTCTCTGCGCTAATCTCAGCTCCCTCTGGGCCTTGGCTTCTCTCACTTTTCTGGTCACCTCCCTGGACCGTCTTGCATACTCCTCCCTGTCCACTTCCTTCCCTGTCCTTCTATACCCCTGGTGCACCTCTCATTTTGCTCTCACCACCTCCACTACCTCGCTGTTCAACCAGCATGGTTTTCTTGCTCTGTTCCTCTTACTCTGTGTCTTGGTGCAGACTTCTGTTGCCTCTGTAATCCCCCTTTTAATAATATCCCATTTCTGCTCTGCATCCATCTCCTGCCTTATGACCTCTAGTTTCTCTTTCATTACTTCCAGCATCCACCCAAAGTCTGCCCCCCTGAAGTTTACTACTTGAGTAACTGATTTCTCTGGCTCCCCGCACATCGTGATATTAAACCACACCGTTTGGTGATCGATGTCGGCTAGTGGGTCCTCCACCTTTATTTCCCTTACTGCCTCCCCATTCGACAACACCAGATCTAAAGTGTTCTTTAGCCTAGTAGGTACACTAACCAACTGTGTCAGGAGACCTTCCTGGATTGTGTCCAGGAGCACTTGCTTCCTAGCACTGGAGGTGACTGGAATGCTCCAGTCAGCCCCCGGCAAGTTGAAATCCCCCATGATGACCACCTTCCCTTTTCTACATACCTTTCTGATTTATCCTGCTAATTCCCTGTCAAGCTCCTCAGACTGGGACGGTGGCATGTATACCACCCCAAACCTCAGCTTCCTACCCCTTGAGTCTAGGAGCTGCAGCCAGATTGCCTCTGTTCTCCTTTCTTCCCCCTCGACCCTTATACATTTGATCCTGTCCCTCACATAGACTGCCACCCCACTGCCCCTCCCTTCCTTCCTGTATACTTTGTATCCTGGGATTGCCAGATCCAAGTCCCGTTGCTCAGTTGCCCATGTTTCTGTGACAGCTGCAATATCCACCCTCCACACTGCTAAGAGTGCCTGTAGCTCAGCAGATTTGTTGCCTAAGCCTCTTGCATTCAGCGAGACCACCGTCCATCCTGTCCCCTTCCCTTCACTGGCCTCCATTTCCTTCCTTCTGCTCCCTCCTTTTTCCGCCACCCCGAGTCCTTCCCTGCTAGCCTGGGGGGGGTAGGCTCCACTCCATCAGATCCCTGTCTACCTGCTGTCCACTTGCACCCCCCCATCTAGTTTAAATCCACCTTTGTCGCAATATACCTTCCCAGTCTTTGCTTTAATACCTCCTTCCCCTATCCACTCAGGTGCAGGCTATCCCTTGCAAACAGATTGATATTATCCCTGGTACTGCCCCAGCCACCCACAACCCATATCCCTTAGTCTGACACCATTCTACCAACCATGTGTTCAACTCCCTAATACTCTCCTTTCTCACTGTGCTTGTGCAGGGTACTGGGAGCACTCCGGAGAATGCCAAAGACTCCCCAGCCTCTTCACACAACCTTCCCACTTCCTCAGTCCTCTCCTTTGTTACCTCCACCATTTCCCTCGCTAGGTTATTTGTCCCCATATGTACCAAAATGTGTGGTTTCCTCCTACCCCTCCTTACGCACCTTAGGATTGCCTGTCCTGCCTTGTCTGCCTTTAATCCTGGTACGGACTCCACCCATATCTGCCTGTGCCTCTCCCCCTTGCTGCCCCATCTGATCCCCTTGAGTATGGAGTCCCCCAACACTAGTACACCTCCCTCCTCTTTCCTTGTACCCATCACCACCACCCCCACCCAGGTTCTCATTTCTGGGGCCACCCAAGACGGTGCTTTTACAGTGTGTCCCAGTGTCTCCCCCCCTGCCCTTCTCAACTGAGACTCCTCCCCCTCCTCCTGTTTCACTGCCAACCTTCCGCTCTCTCCTCACCTCCCTGAGTATTATCCCTACCCCTGCCATGCCATACTCAGTCTCTCCACTAGTAATGCCCCTCTCTCCTTTCTCTTTGTGAGCACTATCCCTTGTGCAGTCTCCTTCTGCGTCCTCTTTCCCATGTGTTGCTAGTACAGCAAACATGTTCCCTCCTCCTTTGCCTTATTGTGTGTTTCCTCCTCCCTCCTGCCTACTGCTGCTCCTCTTTTTCTAGGTCCTACTGGAGTTCATCCTTCATTAACTGGCTTCCTGTCTACTGTGACTCCTCCCCCGACCTCTCCCTTGCTCCACTGTTCCTTCTCTGCAGTGCCCCCACAATATTCTCAGATGTCAGCCCTCCTACTGACGCAATCCTCCCCTCCTTCCTCAACCTCCCCAGCTCCCTGCCAAGCCACTGAACCTCTTCTTCAAGCCTCCTTAGCCTGTGGCATATTAGACACCCTCCCAGCCTCCACAGTATGTTCATCTGCATTGCTGCCCCACAACCATTGCACCCTACAATCCTACTCATGGTCCACACTACCTATACAGCCTCTCCAAACCACGCTTCCTACAGCAAGTAGAATTAACTAATCCTGGCCCAGCCTCTAACAGAAATTGTTATCCTAAATGCCCTTGCATGCAGCATAAGATAGTCAACTACAGTACCAACTGGAAACCACAATCCTACTCATAAGGACTATAGATCTACTCACATGTTTGTATATTTATATGTCCTTAAGATTTAGCTCATGTGGCTGTTCCTGGTTTCCTCCTTCCTGGCCTGTTCTGAGGGTTCAGATCAGTTTGCAGCTCCCCAAGCTCCTTCCTCACAGTCTTCAAACCCAACCGCCAGTGGTATTTCAGTATACAGAAGCCTTTAAGCTAAATTCTACTTCAAGCTAAATTAAAAAGAAAATAAAACAATATGAAAACTTACAAAAATCCTCTATACATTAACTCCCTCAACAGCAAGTAGAATTAACTAATCCTTCTCTCCTGTAGTTTAAAAAAACAATAGCAAAACTTACAGAAATCTTCTCCACAGCCAGCAAGCAGACTTAACCAATCCTTCTGGTTTTAGGTAGTCGGGGTTCATAAACAGCCAGGCAGTCTTGATAGACTTGGACAGTCTCTCTCCTCACAGCCACACTGCAGCTTCTCTCAACAACAACTCTCTTTCTGGTGGCACAACAGTCTTATATCTCCCCCTAGCAGCCTCCCTCTGATTGGCTGCAGCTTATCAGGTGATCTCAGGGCTGGCTCTGTATTTTACCCAGCAGATCATTCTGTAGTTTTTTAGGGGGGCTTCCATTTTGTCTCCCTGTAGGGCTCTCTGCAGTCCAGCCCCGATTTATTCGATCTTGCCCTCTAACAGGGCTAAAGCTATGCCCTCCCTTGACCGGAGGCCTTCCGGTCACTATTGGTATTGATCCACAGCTCCTCTGCTCATCCTAGAGCTGGGGATGTATTTTTTTCCTAACGGCCACATGGCCGAGCTGAAATTGGAGTGCAGCTCCTTTAAGTTTTAGCTCTGATGGCTGCGCATGCTCAGAGGGAGCGCAGGCACCATCTTATTTATTTACTTTGTGGTCCTGGCTTCCCAAAACACTGGGACTGCAAGTTATTTTTCTTTTAGCACTTGCAGGTGCAAAACCCATGTTCCAACCCTTGGCCTCTTTGTGCAGCGATTCCACAGGGCCAAAGACCATGAATGGTGTCGGCCACAGCAGCGGTGATGGGAGGGCACCTGGATCCCACCGAACCCCTGGGAGGCATCAGCACTGGTGGGGCCGAGCCTCTAAGGGTAAGCCAATTTGGGTGGCTTACATTCAGAAGGACATCTGACACAAAAAGTTGCATCCACTGTCACAGTGCATGAAATATCTTCGGGACATAGAGCTGTCATTTACGTCAGGAGTGACATTTACTGAATACATTTGAAATATTTCTGGACCCCCTGCACGTCATTCTTTCTATGTGATACCAGCTCCAAATAGTGGCCTTTGAGCACATTTTGACTTGGCCATTGATTGTGATTTTTACCAACAGGATAAAGTGAGAGATTAGTGGGGTTATTTTTAATCACGGAGGGCAGGAATAGGCACATAAAGAAATGGACGTAACATATCTGAATAATACTCAAGTCAGCCAGGGTGATTGAATTAATTCTTATAAAATGGGTTGGTGGTTTTCTGGGTCCTGATTGGCTGAGAGGTACCTTTTGCCACGTCCTTACCAGCGCATATTGCAACAACTAGTACCTCTTCAGCCAGTCAGGACTGTTTACAAGTCAGATCATTGTGCCAACGTCTCCCTTTTACAATTCGATCTGGCTGCTCGAACTGGAGAACACTCCCGCCACCCCCGACACACACACACACACACACACACACACACACACACACACACACACACACACACTTACTCTATCTGCCACTCACTGTACTTCAGTAGTCACACAAGTCCCCAAATGACTTTAGACAGAAACACTTTCAAAAGAAATTGTGACCTGTGCTAGAATATTAAAGCTGACTGCAATCAAATGAGTGACACACATGCCACCCTGATGTGGATTTCAAATCGTGCTACAGACCCATGCCTCAGCAGCAGCCTTTCAAATAAAAACTTAAACCAGGTCCTCTGCTGGTACTTTGATACATAAAGAAAACAATTCCAGGTTGTTCACTTATCAGACAGTGAGCAGCTCGAAGTTACAACCATGATCTCATAACCGCTGTGAGAAAAGCAGAAAGTATGGTGGCTGCCAGAGGACACACTCATTCTAAGTAAAACTGGCCACCGGGAGTCAGGCAAACAGCCGCTCTGAGCATTCATAAGTAGCAAAGACCTCACAAACAAAAAAAATGTGTGGGGGGGTCCAGTGGCAGTAAAACCAGCAATGATGGCCACACAACCTGAGGACTATATAGAAACCCTCTACCTGTCTTACGAATGTACTTTATTAGTGGGACTATTGTGTATTACATCAGCTATTAAAACTTTTTTTTTTCAATTTGTGACTTTTTATTTTCCCTAAATAATTACTTGGAAACTCATTTTCTAAGCAGAATAAGACACTACGAGGTGTGGTTTATGGGCTGATAACACTTCCCAGGTGCTAAAGCCACTTGGCGTAAGCACTTCATGCCTCATTACGCACCTGGGGCATGCTGTTATCAGCCCATGAACCATACCTTGTCTTAATTAACTGGTGTCACCTGACAAAGTATGCCATCTGAGAATAAGAGGAGGTGGGAGGAGGTAAAAGAAGTTTGGGCACAATCACAATGCAAAACCTTCCATAATGTGTAAATGTTTGGCATTTTTAAAGAGATCCATCAATATAAATTCCACTGGCCCTGCTCCCGATTTATAGGTGCCTTACCTCCACAGCAGTAGTATAATGTGAAGATGTGCTCAAAGAATGCATTAGAGAAAAAAGTTATTTCGCTCGTAAAAGTCACTTAATTGGGTCCCAAGGACTTCCCCTTTTTTTGGCCTCCCACGCTCCACCCCCCACGCTCACCAGTATGATGACGAGATACTAGGGAGAGCATGAGGGCCTGCTCCATTATAGTCAACAGGCATCAACTTTCCGATTCATTTTTAATATTAGAATAACCACTTTGTAATGAAACGTGGGCACCGGTCGACAAACAAGGCACTTGTTATTCGGCTGGTACCCACGTTTCATTACATTGAGCATCCCAGGGACTGCTTTCCTCTCCCAGGGAGGGGTGGCTAAGCCATCTCAGCATTTGACTACCATGACGTGGAGGCCTGGGGTAGTGCAGGCTCTGAGAGACTTCATGGGGTGGGGCTACGGTTCCACACTGCTTGTGCTCCTCCACACACATGGACTTGCGTGCCACTACAGCCAGGGGAACAGGGTAGAAAATGTAAAATGAAGTCAGGAGGGCTTAATGAAGCCCCATCTCCCTTAACCCACACCATCATTCAGTTCACGGGGCACTTTTGGATTGTGAGGGCAGGGGTGGCCCTCTGTCCTCTGGCTGCATCATGGGGTGGACTCCAGGGGGGAACTTTAACCTCCAGGACCAAGGGAGGCGGTAGCCAACCATGGGGAATGAGGTTAAACAGCCACCCACCTGACACCAAGAGGAAAAAGCTTTGTGGCAAAAAAAAAAAAAAATGACCTCACAGTTCCTTTCTGTAACAAGCATTGGTCAATACTGAATATTTGCTTCCTTTTATTTGCTGTGTAGTTGCTGGGCATAGATGGCACAGAGACCAAAATTAACAAGTTAATAATAGACAGCGATGGATGGTTTTCTTTATTTCAGGTTTTAAAACAAAAAAAAGGGTAATGAAGGACATATCAGCACTGGGGATTGGGCACCCCAGTGTTGTGTGTTATTTCATGGCAGCGGGGATGGGCACTTGAGTGCAGAAGAGGTGAGGGGGCGCAGACGACCACTGGACATTTGATGGGGCAGACACGGGAGACTGATTACCCCAGAGTTTTATGTTGTCTGTCAACACCAGGGGTGAGCACCCTTGTTTTACTGGGTTTGTGTGGGTAACACAGACAACCGCCAGACACTCGGGAGGCCCGACACTGTGGATTGGGCACCCCAGTATCATGTGTTGTTTGGCGGCATGGGGGTGGGTATCCTGGTATCACAGGGTGTGTGTGGAGGGAACACAGATGACTGCCAGACATCAGAGGGGAGGACTAGGATCAGGCTGATGACACCGCATAGCTGGTCAATTTGTATTTCTTTATGTTTCATTTGCATTTTCTGTAAATGTTATTTCATCCTTATAAATGAAAGGATGCAGTCACACTGTCATAGCTGTGGCTTTATCCGTTCAACTACACAAAGTTTCCATCCATCAGCCAGGCGGAGGAGCAGCATCATCAGCCTGCTCCTCATTGGACTGTCACTCGCACACCTCCTGCAAGCTTAGCTGCATTGGCTGCTTTATTGCCACACCTCCCCAGCCTCTACTCAGTGAGTAGACACAGTATGTTTGCTTTGCACATGCCCAGAAGTAAACATAACAATTATTTCCAGACATAAAATGGAACATCATCACACACAGGGTGTTTGTTAAATAGAATCCCCATCTATTAGATCTGGCATTGCATGTTTCAAACCTTCTGGCATGCCACATCTGCATGAAGAGAGCTTCACCCTGCCGACACCCCACACAGACAGCAGTAACAGAAAAACACAACTGAGGTTCTTAAAAGAGCCATCAAACACACAAAGGCCTGAAACTCAGTTCTGCTTATGTGCCATTTTTTTTTTTAATTACTGTTGTATAAGTATTAATTCAGTTTCTATTATGTTAGCCATGGCTTATTCACAAAATTATAGCAATCTTTTATCAATGCTTGGATTACTTTTTCTTTCTATACCAGACTTTATACGCTGTTTATATCCTCCTAGTACACTACTGTATCTAATGTGTACCACCATAAATTACTGAATACAGTAAAACCATGGAGCAACTCAGAACAATACATTATCCTTGAGATGATTACTACCAACTATAGTCTTCACTTATTGTTAGAAGCTTCCATCAGTCTTATAGTGTGTCAGTTTTCCATTAGATATATATTTCCCATTCACTGTACCACATATTCAGTAACAGCTGTCTGAAGTCCAGACTCTCCATGTCCCAGTTTGCAGTTCCCTGCTTGTGCTATAAGCATACTGGATGGTGACACTCATTTGATTAGCAAGTCCCTCAGAGATTCCTTCCTTATTATAAGATACTCACAGAAGTTTGCAACAGTCCCTCCTAGTTGTTCAGGTCATTTGGAATCACTGTGAATGTATGCCTTGCTCACTGAAGTTTGCTGCAGTCCTTCAGAGCAGGTGATGCCTTAACCTGACGCCAAGTCTGATTCCTCAGCCACCACCTCCCCGACGCTCTGGTATAGTGTACACATTTACTGGCAGCAGAGTTAAAACATGGACCTTCCGCCTAATTCTTCAGGTCATTTGGCATCAGAATTAAAATACGACTGCCTGGCCCCTATCAACTGCTTTGCTAATTAAAGCTACCCTCGTTTACTAGCCACCCCCATTTTGAAGGCATGGCCAGAAATGTAAAAATGCAAGAGAAGCTGCGTCTTCTAAATGGTGAACTATAGTATACTCCTTGCTGCAATAATTAGGACTGTTCAGACATTTTGTTGTGTGGGAAAGGCTCCAAGTGATTTACATCATGTTGTACAGTGGCTCTGCTCCAGAGATGTCTCCTGCATACTCTGCTTGTTTTTTTTTAGCTCACTATGTCATAAGCTCTGTGCTTCATTTTAAATATTAAAGCATTTTCCATCGCATTTAATGTTATTTGAGTCAAAGTATTGCAGTGAAATCAGACAACATGCATTAGTATGGACAGTTGTTTACATGTTTTTACACCGTTCATCTCCTTTTGTTCCCCAAGTTCTGTAGAGCGCTGGCACCATGTGATGGGAAAATTGGGGACGTTTCTAGCAAACTGCAGGTCTATACTCTCATGAAACTGAGTTATAAGAAAAGTAAATGCAAGGACCCAGTGGCATTGATGGTTAAGGCACTGGATGCCACACCTTGTGCCACGCCAGCTACTCATGTTCAGGAATGAGCATGGACCACCAGAGGTCAGCAGGGGAGGAGAAGGATTGAGCATCCTAGGGACTGCTGTCCTTCTCTGGGGAGGAGGGTGACCAGCTGTTAGTGCATGTCTGGCCCCTAGCGGAGGGTGAGGGTGGCATACCGATGCTGTCTAACATGGTTCGGGAGTGGGGTGGACGCTTGATGGGGTGCATGCACAGGAACATGTGCATCACCATCACTGGCATCATTGCATGCTCTGCTCATGTAGGGGAAGGAAGCCAGAGGAAAAACTGCTCACTGTGGATGAAGGGAGAGTTCGCAGGACCTGCTCCAGGCTGGCCATGGCACCAACCCACTGTATCCATTCTCAATGGGGGTGGGCCCCCCTGCCAACCCCACCAGGGGGAGAAGCCCTGGGGGTATAGCCGGTGGTGGCTGGTAGTCATTGAGGAGATGGGTCTGGGACTCCCCCAAGGTGTGAGGGTCATGGAGCAAAAGGAATAGAAATATGACCAACAAAAACAAAGAAAAGTAAATGTTCATATGAGAACTGTAAACTGAGATAAAAGATTCAGTCATTGTGTCTTTCTGTTGAATGAACTCAGCCAGCGAATTATAATATATTTTATTTATTAGCTTTTGTTTACTGGTTAAGCACCCTAGACAAGGAATGCCTATTTTCAGGTACAACCCGGGAGATTATAAGAGCATGGATTACAGAACAGTGCAGGGGAATTACAACAAAGGTGAAATACAAGCAATGAACAGGGTGATACAAATAAACAGGTACAGGATGAACAGATAAGCATATACATCATAAGAACAAGCAAACAATAGTTACATATTGTGGAAATAATACAAGTGCAATTTGTCCCATTTTAAGGATGGCAAGTGCTGATGTGAAGGGCATGCAGGGTAGATAATTCCCCTTACTAGAGCTTAGAGGGGGACAGGGGAACCAAGGAAGTGGATGGCGCACAACAGGGTCCAAGCAGGGGTAGGGGATATCAAGCAGCCTTGGAACAGTTACAGGCTGAGGCAGACTTCAGGTGCAACCAGAGGAAGCTCTTAAAGATGGAATGGGTGGGAGTACATCTGATGGTTGCAGGTAGGGTAGTCCAGAATCTAGAGGCACAAACAGCAAAGGCACGATCACCTGTAGTGTACAAGTTTTTGGGACAAGGTTGGGTTGCAAGTCAGCTGACCTTAGCTGGTATGATGGTAGAGCTGGCCGAAGGAGTTTGGACAGGGTGGTTGGGGTGGCATTGCAGACAATTTTGTCTGTGAAGCAGCCCAAGACAAATGAGCAATAATTATCGAGGGACAACCAGTGTAGCTGATTGTATAAATCACAGTGATGGTAACTTGATGGACGGCAAGGGCAAAGCGGCAAATATTATTATTCACTTAACTGCGAAGGTAGGAAGGTGGGGGCGGTGTGGCTCTTACTATCAGTTACTCATTGGATTGTTTGAACATAACAGACAAAATAAAAACACATAAACTAAATACAGAATCCTTATGGGTAAAGATTTAATTTGCTAAAGCTCAGCCCCTATTTGTGGGAACTTGCTACCGGCTACCCAGCTCCCCCACAGAATATCTAAATGCTTTAATCCAATAATTAGAATCAGCTTGCAAACTTGGAAATGTCATAGTATTGGGAGACTTCAATTTTGGTGATGTTGATTGGACTAACTTCTCAGCCAAATCTACAGGCAGTCAACAATTTTTGACTGCTTGTGTGCAGCTTAATTTAAAACAAAGCGTCTTGTCCTCCACAAGAGGTGGAAACATCTTGGACTTGGTATTGCATAGTGATATCCTTAATATTAGCAATGTACAGATTGAAGCCCCACTGGGTAACAGTGACCATAACTGTATCCCCTTTGACTTAATGTACAGTATATGTATACACTGGACGGTGATAGCACTATGATATACATGTATGATAGGGTTGATATTTGGGGTATAGAACATACACCAGGACAAATAAATTGGTACAAAGCTCATACTGAAATGTCGATACAGAAATACTGGGAATTACTATACAGTTCCCTTTTATACATAAAAGACAGATACATCCCAGTTAGAGAAAAATACTCTAAGGGGGAAACTTTATCTGAAATGGCTTAGCAAGTCAATTAAAATACTTTTTAAACAAAAAAATAACAATTATGCTAAATATTTGAAGTCCAAAACTATCCATAATTGGGAAAACTATCTTTTCACTCAAAGGAAATGTAAATATAGTATCAAAAAAGCAAAATGAAAGTGGGAACTTAATCTGGCCAAAAACACAAATAAATCTAATAGTTAGTTCTTTTTTTCATATATTAACTCATTAAAAAAATAGTGTAAGATTGGACCAATTCAAGTTGGTGATAATATCATACAACATCCTACTGACATGGTTAACATCTGTAATACAGAATTTTGTAAAGTCTTTGAAGGTAACACATTTAGTGGTCCCAGTCTTCAGATTGATAGTGAAGTTCCCATTGCTTTTGAACTTGAAACTATTGCGGTTATATTATTATCACAAAAAGGGAAAACTAACATGCGTCCGGACAGTATTACTGGACATTTTTTATACCTACTGGCTGATAAATTGGTTGTCTCTCTAAAACTTCTGTTTGAGTCATGTCTAACTTATAATTTTGTCCCTAATGAATGGAAAAAGGCCAATGTTATACCAATACATAATAAAGGAATAAAATCTGATTGGTCTAATTATCGTCCTATAAGTTTAACATCTCCCATATGTAAAATACTTGAAAGACTGATTAAGGATCTCATTGCACCTATTCTATACCTATCTGATAGGAAACAACATGGCTTTAAGAAAGGGAGGGGTTGTTTGACCAACCTTATTTGTTTTTATGAAGATATCAGTCAATTAGTTAATCTCAGAATACTATGTGATGTTATATTCATTGACTTCAGTAAGGCATTTGATATCATGCCTTATTGGACCATACTGGTTAAATTACAAAATCTACATATAAATAATTATATTATTAATTGGATACATAATTGGCTGTCAAATCGCACACACAGGTTATTATTAATGGATGTCTCTCTGATATGGGTAACGTTACCAGTGGGGTACCACAGGGCTCAGTTTTGGGCCACTGTTTATTTTAAGCCTTCATCTCAGATCTTACCATAAATTGTCAATCAATATCTATCAAATATGCAGATGACATTAAGATCGGCGGTCCATGCTCAAACCCTGATGAGATAGGTATAATCCAGCAGGATCTGGATTTGATCTCATCCTGGGTTATTACATGGGGCATGAAGTTTAACAACAAATGTAAGGTCGTGCACCTAGGCTCAAAAAAATCCTGAGAGTGCATATGTCTTAGGAAACTGCATATTTGTCATTACCACCAATGAGAAGGACTTGGGCATCATTATCTCCAAAAACTTGGAATATGATCACCATATAAACAATGTGGAAAATAAAAGTAATAAGATCATTTGGTCCATTAAATGTAATATCACATCTAGAGATTCCAGAGTAATAACAGCGTTTTAAATAATTGATTAGCAGTTTTTTTCTTGGGACTATACTAACTGTACAGAAAGTATTTATATATATTTTCTAGAAATGCTGTGTTTGTTAAACACAGTGAGGCAAGAGCTATGCATTTTCACAAAGATTTAGCACTTTTATGAGCAAAACGCTAATCAATTTTTAGAGTTAAATAAATCCCTGAATAATACCATTCTTTAGAGCTTATGTAAGGCCACATTTGGAATATATGTCCCAACTCTTGTGTCCATATAAACAGTCTCATATCAACCAAGTAGAGAAAACACAGAGGAAATATACTAAATCTCCAATGGTGGTGATCACAGGGCTGGCGGTGCTCACTCCAAATAAGTTTAAATATTTCTCAGTTCATGGATAGCACTTGCCCCAGTTGGTAGCATAACAGAAAGAACACACATACACGAGATTCAGTGCAGCATTTTCATGTTCTTTTACACTCAAGACACAGGCAGTGCAAAGAACAAACAGCTTACATTTCACCTGGCCATTCGGGCTTCATTTGATGAAGCCCGAATGGCCGGGTGAAACGTAAGCTGTTTGTCCGTTGCACTACATGTGTCTTGAGAATAAAAGAACATGAAAATTGCTGCACTGAATCTTGTGTATGTGTGTTCTTTCTGTTCTGCTATCAATTGGGGTGAGTGCTATCCATGAACTGAGAAATATACTAAATATTTAAAAGTAATGTATAGCGTGTCTTATAAAGATAGATTTGAAAGACTTAATCTACTGTCTTTGGAAACGCATCGGTTATGAGGGGATATGTTGTTTTTGTACGATGTAGTACAGGATCCAGAGTTAATGACTGAGCTGGGGCTCCAGTTTAAATATAATAGATATGATACCAGAGGACACCCTCTTCAATTAATAAGGCAATCTTATAATTATTTACATAGGAAGTTCTTCTTTACCCTCAGAACTATTAACCCCTGGAATAAACTTCCCCTTCATGTTATCATTGCAAAAATAAAACTTAATTTAAAGCTAGACTGGATACCTATCTAATATCAGATAATCATCTATCATATTATAACTGATTAGTATGGCAGCTTTTATGGGCCTTGCGCTCCCTTTCTCTCTAGGAACCTTAGTATATGAACCTTTGTATTCTAGGCCACATCCCATTTAGCAAGGCCAGTTTTTGTGGCAAGGGTAAAGATTGTCAGTCCATAGTTGAGAAAGGGAAGGAATAAACCTTTAGCAAGGGCAAGCTGTGCAGCAGCAGTAAGGAACCCACGAGCCCGGTATGCAAATCCAAGCTTGATAGTTGTTGCCCTGCAGACATTTTGAATGTGTAAAGTCAGGTCTAACTGGGGGTCTTCTCACATTGGTGGAAAAACAAAGCAGCTTATAAGCATCTTAAATTTTTGCACATTGGTCAATTTGTATTTCTCAATGTTTTATATGCATTTTCTGTAAATTTTATTACCTGTATAGTTGATGTTTGGAGGCGAAAGATAAGGAGCAGGCTGATGAGGACGCCATTCAGCAAACTGCTAGGTGGTGTCTTACAATGAAAGGATGTAGCCGCACTGTGATAGGTGCAGCTGCATCCTTTCAACTACACAAAGTTTCCACACACTAGCCAGGCTGAGCATCGTTGTTATCAGCCTGACCCTCATTGGCCTGTTACTTGCACACCTCCTGCAGGCTCAGCTGCATTGGCTGCTACAGTGCCACACCTCCCTAGACCCTATTCTGTGAGAACCCATGATATGTTTGCTTTGGGCATGCATACAAGCAAACATAACAATTAAGAAATCTAAGGCCCACCCCATTTAACTAAGCAGCTCAGAGGCAGCAAACATGGCGACCATCACAGCCAGTTCAGAGCCCAAACTACCAGAAGGAACCAACTCCCAGCTCTGGTTACTTCAGTGTATACAGGATAACCACCTGACAGAAGCAACCTTTCTCTTTATTATCATCTGGAGGAAAAAAACAGTGTTTTAAGGAGCATTGTTATAAATTGTATTCAGAATCTCACCTGCTGGAAGAAGAACAATTTTTTTTAATTCCTGGATTTAGGAAGGGAAGGATCATATCTTGGCTCTGTGAAGCCAAGAGCCCAATCCCTTCCACTGCCTAGTTGTGAGGCCACTCCTCCGCATTTTATGATATAATAGTTTGGGGAGTACAGGGGCGTGCTGAGTAGACTTCAGCGGAAATGCATTTTGTTCTAATTTTTTTTTTATTTTAGATGGCCAACAAGGCCTTTGTTAGTGGAGCAGTGGATTTGATTTTTTTTTTTTCAAATTGGCCATCTAAATTAAAAAAAAGTACAAGAAAATACATCTCCTGTGAGCCTATTGAGCCTTCTCTGTGCTTTCCAAACTATTACATCATGAAACATGCAAGCATGGGGCAGGGCTTACGAACGGGAAATGGCAGGGCTCGGGCTGTTAGCTCCATCTAGTCAGAGTATAATCCCTTCCTTTCCTAAATCCGAGGAGTAAAAAAAAAAAAATCTTCCAACAGGAGACTCACTAGGAGGTAATGCTCCTTTGGTGGGTTTGGGGGACTTTTTACAATGAGCATGATTGGTGCTCTTTAATACCAGTTTAACTGGCCTGTCTAGCTGGCTCTTGGCTTTGTTCTACATTTGTTTTCCTTTTCATTGTATACTTATAGAAAATAACCTTTTTGTAGCCCCGTCTCCCACTAGGGGTTTGCAGCTGACCAGGCTCCAGGAAAGAGTGCCCACCATGAACATTTATATGTAATCCAAGTCTAACATAGAAACATAGAAGTTGACGGCAGATAAGGACCGCAAAGCCCATCCAGTCTGCCCATTTTTTTTTCTACCTTATAAATGTGCCATCGGCCTTTGCTCTGTCAGTGACCTATCTATTCATAGTCATTTGTATTGCTCCCTTATGCCTATCCCATGCCTGTTTGAAGCCCTGCACTGTATTCATAGCCACCACTTCTTGTGGTAAGCCATTCCATGCATCTACCACCCTTTCTGTGAAAAGAATTTCCTCACATTCCCCTTAATCGGCCTCCCTCTAATCTCATGCTGTGTCCTCTTGTCCTGCTATTTTCTTATATTTAAACATGTTAGACTCTTTCACCTTGTTTATGCCCTTAAGGTGTTTAAATGTCTCGATCATATCACCTCTCTCCTCCTTTGCTCAAGGGTATACATATTGAGCTCCGTTAATCTGTCCTCATATGTCTTCTGATGCAGTCCCTGCACCATTTGGTTGCCCTTCTCTGGACTGCCTCAATTTGGTTAATGTCCTTGTGAAGGTGTGGCCTCCAATACTGCACGCAGTACTCCAGATGGGGCCTAACCAATGTCTTGTACAGAGGGATTATTACCTCCCTCTTACGACTTGTGATACCCCTACTAATACACCCTAACACCCCCCTAGCCTTACCTACTGCTTTAGAGGTCTGGAAACTTAAAGCCTACAGAGAGCAAGGGCGCTATAGGAGATCCACTGATGTACACAAAAGCACAAATAAATGTCCATAAGCATGCATAGAGTCAAGTAGCTGACCTCTGTTTGATGCCCTTACATCTTCCTACAGCAGCCATAGTGACAGCAGCTCTGGCGGAAACTGCAGGGTATACTTAATAACTAGAGACAAGCATGAAGCCCCATAACCCAGCTGTTAGCCATGGATTTATTTACATTGAACTTGCTGGGGTTTAATTACCACTGGGTGACAGCAACATTCATTCCACCGTGCTGGTCCCCACAAAGTGAAAAGTCCCAGGGGAACCTGCTACTTTGGCAACAAGGCAGTCTGCCCTGCCCTTCCCCTTTGCCCTCTTCTGTGTGTGGGGGGGGAGCTCCCACTCTGAAGTCGGCAGAACCCACACCAGGTCTACGGGGAGCAAGGATACAAGAGGAGACCCACAAAAACACATGGAAGAACAAACAGATATCCACAGGCATGTATGGAGTGAAGCAGCTGGCCTCTGTTTTGATGTTCTTATATCTTCGTATAGCGGTCATAGCTCAGGCAGTTCTGGCAGGAACTGCAGGGTATATTTCACATATGGAGACAAGCATGAAACCCCATAACCCAGCTGTTACCATGGGTTTATTTACACTAGGCTTACTGGAGTCTAGTTCCCACTGGGTGACCACAACAGAGAAATGTCCCAGACAACCACCTTCTACCATGCTGGTCCTCATAATATGAAAGGTCCAGGGGAACCTGCTGCTTTGGCAACAAACCAGTCTGCCCCACCCCTCCTCTTCACCTTCTTTTATGTGGGGGGGGGGGCGCTCCCATTCTGAAGTCGACAGAACCCACATTGGGCCTACGGAGAACAAGGATACAAGAGGAGACCCACCAAAATGCACAGAAGAACAAACAGATGTCCACAAGCATGTATAGAGTCAAGTAGATGGCCACTGTTTGATGTTCTTATATATTCATACAGATGTCATAGCGATGGCAACTCTGACAGAAACTGCAAGCGTACTTCACATAGTGAGACAAGCATGAAGCCTCTTAATTTATATAACCCAACTGTTAGTCATGGCGTACTGAGGTTTAGTTCCCACCAGCTGGCCGCAGTAGAGACAGGTCCCAAACTAACCCCCTTCCTCATTGCCAGCCTTACAAAGTGAAAGGTCCCAGGTACACAAGTTACTTTGGCATACACTGCATTTTGCCACACTACCTCCTCACACTCTTTGGGGAGGGTCTCCCACAATGAATTTGGCCAGACCCAGTTGCGGTGCACTAGAACCACACTGGATTCAGTTACTGGGCAAACTGATTGAGCATATTATGACACAGGCAGCAGCCTGCACTCTGGTGGGACCCCAACCCTCTGAAGTTGGCCATCTGTCCACCAGCCCACACTCCACATATTTTAAAAACATTGGCAGAATTACTTCCATGGACTCTAGATCCCCATCTACCACTTGTCAGGGAGCAGAGAGGCTACTGCCTTCCCCCTCAAACTCACCAGAAGAGGAATACCTGATATTTTGAGAGTCTGAATGTTGTAAGAATAACTAGTACTAGAAGAAATTACTTAGGTTGTTATTGATTGACTCACTCAGACATTTTTAGACATGGATCAGAGTACTCGGGAGTCTGTTTGCAAAGTGCAGTGTAGTACTCACCCCCAGCTACAGGGGATTGCACACTGAACAGCCACCGCCACTCCGCCTTTGATCTGGATGATGCCCTCTTCCAGGAGAAATTGGGTTTTCAGGGCAGAGAGATATGCAGGTAATCCCTCTCCCTCTGTGTCTCTCTTCTGAAGAACGTCTTGAAGTCCTGAGTCTCGGCACATGTGTTGCTGCAGATAGTCTCTCCTACCTTGATGCCAATGTTTCACATTAACAAAGAAGCCATGGGGAAGCCCAGGGATTAACCCTTAGGTGCCAAAGCAACCTATATCCACTTATTTTGGGAACCTGGAAGAATCTCAATGGTTATGCTCCCTTTCTAAAAGTCTATGGGGGAAAGAAGCAAGGCGCCCTTGTGGACAACGCCATGTGCAGCAGAACAGGGACAAAAATGGTAAGAAGGATTATGATTATCTATGTGGTAGCTATCTTTCCCTTTACCTGGGTACACCTGATTTTACCTGTGCTTTTACAGGTGGCTTTGATGAGTCTGCACCATTTGCCACTGGTAGCCTCTCAGGACATCCAATTAAAAAAAAAAAAAAAAAAATGGAGGGTCTCACATTCCATCATTGGTCTTCATCTGCTCTGGCTGCTTGCCTGTACTACAGATGACATTATAGTCCTCTGCATGTGACATCATAACTGGTTGCTGCTGAAATAATTTGGATGTCTTGGAAAAGGATTAGGATGGTGCTGGTAGACAGGTTGCTGAAGCAGGTGAAGATCAGGTGACAGCAAATCCTGTTTTCATGCAAATGTATGAGTAATAAAGCGCAAGGGAAAGGTGAATGCAGGAATCTTCTGCATTGTAAATTGGTGTCTGTCTCCATATTACGTGTTTTGAAAGTTTTCCTGTAACATTAGAGGCTTTTTAAATAATAACCATGTTACTAAACATAATTTATTGGTGGCCCATAGGTGCAGTGGTAGGGCTACTGCTTATGTTGCCAGCAACCCTGTAGGTGAAGCTGTGGATAGATGCCACTTAGGGGGAAAGAAGAAGCTGACAGATGCCATGCAGCAGCATGCCCTGCATACACACTTATGCTTCCATATCACAGCAGCCAGCATCTAGAGGGCAGGGCTGTATCACAGGAAAGATGGTCCCAGCATTTAGGGACAATGAACCTGGTACATTTAATCCCTGCCCTGCTGCTGCTGTGCCACGTCCTGACAGCAAACTGCTGTTGGGGGGTATATCCATGACCCCACCTGGGAGGCAAACAAAGGTCCCATGCAGAACCAGGAGTCAGGTAGGAAGTGGCAGAACGTCCAGGTTACCTAGGGGGTTCTTGAGGGAAGCTGGGGGCTGGAAGGAGGAACAAAATGACATAAAAATAGTTGGAAACAGGCCTAGTGCAAGCAGCCTGCCATACCCCCCCCCAAAGCCCTTGGAAATGTAAGCTGAATGAGAATGTGTTCTCTTGGATCTCCCCAATGGTAGGGTACTCAGTTCTAAAAATGTTAATTCAGTTCACTTTGCTTAGTCTGGCAATTCTGCTGGAGACCACTGAGTTATCGAAATATCTTCAAGCTATGCTCCACCCACCACCTGGATATATGTACTCTGGTTCTGCCTGTGACACCAGATCTTTCTTTCCAGTTGAAGCTACAGGTCTCCTCCTTTGTGACTCTGAATTCATAGTAGGATTTGCTAGTCAAGCGCTATTTTTGATGAGTTTTTTGATTTAAAACTTTATCTCTTAATGTAGTTGTCATTCCCAAGTCTGCAGTTTCATTCTGTCACTGGAAGAACATCATGGAATGACAAAAACTCGGCTTCAAGTTTTGCGTCACATGCAGACAGGTTGGCCACTGATCCATGCAGGACATGCAACTGTTGCCTGGGAGAGGCTCATGATGTCAAAAATTGCTCCAAATGTCATGCCTTGTTGCCATCCTCAATCAATGAATGGAAGGCTTAACTCCACTTAGGCCTCAAGACGACAAAACAGCCATAGCCAGGTCATCAGAGCAGCTGGCAGTTCTAGAAGAGGAGGGGACAGCTGAGGTGGGGGCCTCATCTTTCTAAGTGATGCTTTCAGCTGGGGCCAGCATCAGAGGGCCTTTCACGGACAGGTTCCACAAAATGTATTTGGCCATCTAGACCTTTAGGGAAAGCCTTTCCTATCACAAGATGCACAAGAAGCACCACTGTCACAGTTCATGGGACCCAGGATGATCATGTTCTTTCTGCTCCTTTGACTCCTCTTACTGCTCAGTCTTGATCAATTTCTCTTGGGTCAAGACGTGGCTCAAGGTTTCCATGGGTAATCTCGCCGATCACGCGACCTCAACTCTAGTCGATCAGCTGGTCCAAATTTTCTGAAGCCGGTTGACCAGTTGCCAAAGAAGGTTGGCAAGGAGTCAATCTTCCAGACTCTTGTGCTTCTGGTCCTAACCCAGGAGGATGAGGCTGCGTTGGTACATACGTCAGAGTCACCTCAGGAGCTGTCTCCACTGGCGGTCATGCCACCAATGCCTTTACTGGTCTCATGGAGCCCCCAGTAAAAACACGCCACCATCACCCCTTGGGTCGGGGTCAAGGTGCCATTTGTGGTCTTGATCTTGCTCGATCAGGATATACTGATCTTCTTCGGGGTTATCTCAGTCATCAGGTCACACCATAGGAACTTCACTGTTGGTGAAGCAGGATCCACACAGAAGACTTCTAGCAGTATAACTGGGGCCACCCATGCTGACATCACCTGCCAACGTCATCAACCCTATAAAGGCATGAGCGGCCCCACTCCCTCCTCAGTTCTTTCCCACTGTTGACTCCACTTGCATGGGTCTCCACAGAAGCTCTGTCACAGTTCACTCCTTTTTGCCTATGCTTTTTTGTTCTGTGTTTTGTTTGGGAATCTCTTTTTAATAAAGAGATTATTTTACCTCATTTTATGTCAAGAGTCAGTCCTTTCACTTCTCTCTTCCATCACTGCCGCTGCGGAAAGAAGATTGCTTCTTCAGACGACCATGACCTGTGCATCTGCTGTCTTGGGCCTAACCATGATATTCCTGCCTGTGAGCTCTGCCAAAAATTTAACCTTACAACCCAAAGGAATCAAAAAAAGGCTTTGAAGAAATTCCTTATGGAACAGCAGGTAAACAGTTCTGGGCAGGTGTCTTCCAGGGTCCCTCCTTCCCAATCACCAATGGGTTTGTCAAACTCCCAGATCTCTAAGGCTTTAGACAAGTCCTTGGGGAAAGTTACAGACAGGACCATGAGTGGGACCACTCCCCCTGGAGGTGCTCCCACTCCCCAGTGACTTCTTCCTCTTCTTCCGGGGGGTACTCCATCGGCTGCTGCACTGAAAACCTCTGCAGTCCAGGCCTCTGCTCCTACTAGGCCCATACCAACAGCCCCATCTACCTCTTTGCAGGGAGGCCGGCCTTCAACATTTGGATTGTCAGGTGCTTGGTCGTCGACCCTCGGGTCATCAACCCCAGCCCCTCTGTCGAGGCCAGATGCCAGAGCTGTGGAACTCTCAAGACCTGACAGATGATTTGTTGTGCTCTGACCAGACGATTCTTCCTCCATTGATGTGGCCTTCACGTGCCATCAATCTTAGTACTATTCTGACTTGAAGGCTCTGGTACACCAGCTTGGTGCTCATAGGCCTGTATCTCTGGTGCCGTTGGGTGCCCCATCATCATCGATGCCTGTTTGGCCTTTTTGCGTTTTGCCCTTGTGGGCTATTGGTCCCTTGTTCATTGGACCCTGAGCCAGCATGGGTCAACATAGAAGGGAACATTTTTTTACCAGGAGTAGCACACTAAGCCGAAACTTGTTTCCAGATGCAACCTGGGAGCCCAAGGAAGTTAAGTGACTTGCTCAGGATCACACAGTATGCACCTAGGCAGCTGTGGGATTCAAAGCCAGGTCTCCAGATCTGCAGCTCAGAGTCTTAACCCACTGCACTATATTGCCTCCCGGTAGAGGAGGAGTACCATCCAAATCTTATCCTCCCTGAGGAAGAGGAGAAGGAGGAGGAGGAGGAGGGTTTTTTCCTCGGACAGGTCCACAGCCTCTTCAGTGAGTGAGGACTCTGTGAAGCACACTCCCAGGTCTCCTCCTGAAGACCCCACCTTCTTCAACATTATGAAGCAGCTATCTGCTGCAATGGGTTCCACACCAAGGAGGAGGATGCCACCAGAGGGGGCCTGGTGGACTTCTTTGAAATCCCCGAATCTCTGCCAATGGCCATTCCCCCCCATTTTGCCAACTGTAAGGAATGCCACCACTGCTGCATGGCACTGTCCAGACATGGTCCCTACCATACCTAGGAGGGCAGATAAGCTCTGTCATGCCCCCCAAGGCTTGCCCCATTACGCTGCTCAGTCTGATACCAATTCCATGGTCATCAGAGCAGTTCATGATAGGTCCAAGGTGCCAAAACACCTCCCCCCCCGACAGGGAGTCTAGAAGGATCAACCTCTGGGGTAAAGGGGTTTATGCCTCCTCTACTCTGGGACTCTGGATTGTGAATACCTCTCCCAGATGGTCAAGTACCAGAATACCATATGGAAAATGGGCAGGGCAGCTGCCCAGGCCCTCCCAGAGGGTTAAAAAGAAAGAAAGCTGCCCCACGGCTGGGTGTGTTTAGAAAACCAAATGTAATGCACCAATAATTCGAGCACCACCCACCATCAAGAAAACACCAAGGGAGTCAGAAAGAGTCAAATTAAAATATTTTTATTCACAGTAGGGCCAAAACCTCTTACCAGCAGGAAGGAGACACTAGTGGGACCCAGCAAAACCTCCAACCGGTTTCACCGTTCAAGGCATCATTGGGGAGTGTCCACTGTGCATACATCCCACCTTTAAATACACATATCAATTGAAAAACATGTGGAAAACCAATCACAAAGGTGTAAAACCCCTTAAGTGCAAATAGTGAAAGAGCACAGGTAAAACAATTACAGTAGGCTCCCTAGGCAATGAAAAGCTTTCAGTTTCAATAGAGTTGGATTCACTTCAAGTAGTAATAAACCTGGAACAGACATCTGTAAATTCATTAGCAATCATGTCATTAAGTAAACATTCCCAAGCTCATTCTAAATTCATGCAAAATACATATTGAAAATGAATGGCATGATGATGCAGACAGAATAACAACAGTAAAAATATTAACTAGATATTCAGTGCTAATATAGTGGCAGAGCTTTTTACCCCAGATTTGTCCTTTTTGTTGATCACCAAACGGAGTACAGAAGTTTATAAATTGAAAATTGTTTCTGCATGAAAAAAAATACATGTATCTGAACGATGCTACCATACTGTACAAAGTGTATCACAGATTCCAATAGCTGAAAATTAAATAACTGACCCTCCCATATAGTTATCACTCATTATAAAATGGGCTTTAAAAATCCAGAAAGCTGATTGGCTAAAACCTAGTTTTAGCCATGTCCTTATCAGCATGTATTGTGCCAACCAGCACTAATTGTGCCAGGCTGACCACACCACACAAAAATATCACTGTCCCCAACACCATCCTGTGTCAAAAAATTACCTGCAGCTCTGTACCACACTAAACAGACGTAGAAGCACTGTGCAGTAGACCACCTGCTCAACACTCTTGCTCTGCCCCTGACCTCGATATGCAAACACAGTCTCTCTTTATGCAGAAAAATGTTCTAAAAATCCATCCAGACCTTTTTCCCCTCACATAAAAAAGAAAGCGTAAATACCTCACTAGCAGCATTAAAACAACAGCCACTCAGTGCCGATGTCTTTCCCATTCTCAGCATGCTGCCTCGACTCTCGTTACCCCAGCCCCTTCACAAACTGCTCCAAACCTGTAGATCAAACGATTACAAAAAAGCACTCCTGTTTATCCACACTATCACGGCACGACATAATAAATAAATTTTGGGAGGAAAAAACGCAACCCGGAAACAACTCTATACGGCGGCCGCTATAGGACACACTCGCTCAGCAACTTACTCTGTCCCCGAACAATTCAGTCTGCTTCAATCCCTAACAGTAGTCTCAATGCTCACATCGCTTAAAAAAAAACAAAAAAAACCCAGTAAAGGCCCCTGACAACGAACACGCTCGCTGTAACTTAAACGGCATGCTAGCTCTAAAAGAAATGCCAACTCTGCTCACATTGTATTGCTGAGTGAGTAACTGATTTTAATTAAATCTGTGTTTTTGGTAAGTAGTAAACAACAAAATTACAAATCTCAGAAACACAGTACCAGGACACAATTTGACCACTATCTCTTTCTGTGTCGGAGGCACCCTGTACAGCCATCAGGAATTACCAATGGGGGACTATTTTTTTTACTAGTTCACTCTTAAACCTCAATTTACACGATTTTGCTAATTTTTTGTTTATTTTTTTCCTCAATTAGTTACTTAGCAGCCCATTTTATAAGCACAATAACACTCCGGTACATGGGTTCACGTGCTAAAACTGCCCAGGGGCATAAGGCACTCGAGCGCCCAGGCGCCTCGTGCGCGTACACCCTGGGTATCGCTGCGTAACCCACCCTCGTCGTCGTTGTTAACTATAATAGTGCAAGGAGATGTGTCATTTCTTCAAAAATACCAATAACTCGATATTTGCATTGAGCCCTGGGTACTTCATAGCCCCCAATACATAGATCCAGAAAGCTGCTCTTTGATTTAATCTGGATTCGATATGTCCACCTTGGGCACATTAACAGCCTCAATATCCTGGAAGGAGAACCGATGCTACTCCCCAACCCCCCATCAAAACGAGACAAAAAGGCAGTATAAGGCATTGCACTCATCCTGTAGTCTAATCAAGCTGAGATGCTCTCATACTGTAAGTGTGAACATTCTTTTGTTTTTTCCAACGTAAAATGAGCCACTTAAACAAGTTGCCAAATACACCACCTTTTAAGTGCTGCAATTAATAAACTTTTGAATAGTGTAACATTTTTTACTATTTCTGGTGGAAAAAGTTTTAGTTTTCTTAATTACTGAGCAGTAAGTGCAGTTGCCATAATTGAATCATCGGGGTATCCAAGTAGTTGCCAGATTTCTGTCTACTAGTAAGTAACTATGTACAGTATAAGCATATTCCATAGATTTTGGCCCTTTCTATAAAATGATATTTGGTGGACATGCTGCAACTTCTCCAAGGGCTGGATTGGTGCTCAATATATTACAAAATTTCTTCAGTTATGGAGGGCTATACTATTAGTACCAAACTGTGTAGTAAAGGACACTTGAAGGAAGACGTTCTGTCTCGCTGCTTATATTGCAATAATTTCTCCCTAAGCATGTTATGTATTACTTCCTTAGTTGTTTTAATTAAGGACTGACTATACCCTAGGGCTAGAAACTGCTCCCCCAGTTCCTCATGTCTCAAACCATATGTCCCTAACTCAGAGCAGTTTCTGCAGTACCTCATAAACTGAGATTTGGGAATGTCGCTAATGGTGTGGTGGGGGTGACAGCTACTGGAGTGCAGAAGACTGTTTCTGTTGGTAAGTTTCCAATAAATAGTACTGACCACAGCGCCATCTGGAGTTTTCTGACGTTTAAATCCAAAAAATGGATATGATCCGAGCTTTAGTTCACTGTAAACCTTAAATTCCGATGAAATGATTCAAGGAATTCCACAAAATCGAATATCTGCTCCACCTCCCTGCCAATCTATCAGCATGCCAAAGATCTTTATGTTTGGGAAACAGATTGTTTTCTCTGCTGTAAATGACATTTCCCACCAACACTGGGAGGGAAATGTCACCAATTGACAGCATGCTGACAGTGTGGTAGGGAAGGGGGGTTGCAGCAGCTATTTGATTTTGTGGAATTCCTTGAATCATCTAATCAGAATTTAAGCTTTCAAGGCTACTGCATTTGTTGTTGGTTGATTGCTTCTGCTCTTACCTCCTTGTTTCTTTTGTCCATGGTTCTTCTTTTTCGGCATGGGAAGGGCCCAGCCAACCACCCCATGCTACACTCCTTTTATAGAGTAGCACAGTCATGACATTTCCTGTAATGAAGCAGGAAGGGGAGGATCAGAGGGGTATCCACACAGTGACCTTACTTACAGGGGCATAAGTATTTTAACTTGTTATAACAAGTTATACAAAAACAAAATAAAACAAAAAACAAAACAACAACAAAAACAAACAAAAGAAAACACTTTAGCTTTCATTTTCCTCCTAATTACTTGGACCCGGTTATAAACTTGGCAAATCAATGGAAATGGATATTATTAACTGTAGGTACTGCGGGACACTTTTCAAAAGGGCAGTTATACAGGATTTAGGACACTGTCTTACATGCTGGACTATTGGAGATCTAAAGGCTTATCTCCAGGCAGCATGGGCAAAGATTGTGCAGCTCAAATCGCATTTTCAGGAGGAAATATATTTTAAGAACCACCTGCCATTTCCCCAGCATCCAACTGAAGCACTTCGACCGCAGAGGGTAGTTGGTCCAGGAGGTTGGCAGGTGATTAGAAGGGGCAAATCGGGTGCCGTATCCCTCTTTGTTCTCCAACGTATCACCTCCACAAACCATATAAAAACTACAAACAGTTATCTGCCTCTATCTCTGAAATCAAACAAAGGGGCAGAGGACGCTGCAGAGCAGAACACTGCTGCACAGAAGCTAGCGCTACAAAACTCACCCAAAACAGGGACCAAAACAAAAAAAGCAAAAAGGAAATCCAAAACACTTCTGATCATAGGAGACTCCATGATTCAGGGAGTTAATACCTACCTCCAGCCGGTGGTACTGGTCAGATGTCTCCCAGGTACATCAGCGTGGAGAGACACTGACCACATTGTTAAAACTGTGCAGGAAGCAGGAGACAACATCGACATCCTGGTACCCATAGGGACTAATGATCTCGCCAGCTGGTCAGTTATGGAGACCAGGGAATACCTGACCAGGCTGGGAAACAAACTGTCATCCATTTCATCCAGTATCTCCTTCTCTGAGATCCTGCCGGTCTGGGAGAGGGGGACAAATGAACAGAAGGTCGGAGATAGGGGAGCTAAACGTGGCTGAAGGGCTGGTGCTAGGAACAAGGACACAAATTTGTAGGTAATTGGCAACAGTTTTGGGAGCGAAGGTTCTTTAAATTTGCTGGACTGCATCTGACTAAGGAGGGAATCAGTGCATTGGGGTGGGGCAGAAGCTTGATGTCTTTGCAGAATATTTAAACTAGCAAATGGAGAGAGGGGTGCAGCATCCGATACATTGAACGGGAAGAACACCCCATCCCCCCTCAGCTAGTGATCAAACAAGAGTTCAGCATGTTTGTAATTCATTTGCATCACCAGGTAAGGAAGAAGTTCCGACTTCCCATACGACACGCAGGGGAAATGCTGGACCTCACCCAACAACTAACGCATTGAAATCTGGCCAGTGGAAAATCATGTATACAAATGCCCGCAGTCTGGGAAACAAGATCCCAGACCTGCAGGCTATAATGATAGAGGCTAAACTGGACATAGTAGCCATTAGTGAGTCATGGTTCACCAGTAACCACACTTGGGAGAGTTCAGTACCCGGCTATGTACTTTTCAGAAGAGACTGAGGTGCAAAAAGTGGGGGGGACCCTTTATGTCAATGAGAGTATCAAAGCTACAGAAATTCAGAATACACATAAGGAGCCAGAAGAACTGTGGGTCCCTGGAAACAGGAAATGGGACAGCCATATGAACTGGGGTTGTCTACAGACTTCCAGACCAGGGGAAGGATATAGACACATTACTTTTAGAAGATAAACAAAACATGACTGCTAAAGGGGAGGTTCTGATAATGGGAGACTTCAACATGCCAGTTACAGATTGGTCAATACTAGCAGGAACATCCACCAGAACTAGACACATAGTGAATTTCCTTTGGGGGAAGGTCCTCAAACAACTGGTACAACAACCCACAAGAGACAGTGCTATCCTGGATCTAGTACTGACTAACGGGGAAAGGATCACAGATCTCCAGGTACAAGGTCACCGGGGGACCAATGACCATCACATGGTATGGTTCAGTTTGGCCACTAGAACTAAATCATCCCATTCCAAGGCAAAAATATGGGACTTCAGAGGAGCTGACTTTGCTATGATGGCCAACAGAGTTAAGCTAGCCCTAGCAAGAAGAAATACTGGTGAGGGGGTACAGGCAAAGTGGGCAAGCATTAAGGATGCGATACTTGAAGTAACATCCCATTGAGTTAGGGAGAAAAGTAAGAGCAAAAGAAGGAGGAAACCACTTTGGTTCTCAAAAACAGTAGCAGAAAAGGTCAGAGCCAAAAGGCTGGCCTTCAGGAAATATAAGGGAACGCAGCAGGGCGAAGATAGGGAGGCATACTAAACTTCCCTAAGGGAAGCAGGGAACAGTAAAAGAAGGAGACAAGACTTTCTATAGATACATTAGTGAAAGGAGAAAGTCCAGAGGGGGTATTGCTAAGATCAAAGGGGATAAGGGAGAGTGTGTGGAGGAGGACCAAGGAAAGGAATCTATCCTAAATAGATACTTCTGCTCAGTATTTGCTGAGGAGAAGGCAAGGCAGAGCCCACAGCTCAGCACCATGGGCACAGGGGGGAGGGAGGTATGCACAAGTCCCTTGACAAAAGAAAGGGTCCTACAAGAGCTCGCTAAGCTCAGGGTGGACAAGGCAACAGGACCTGATGGCATACATTTCAGGGTACTAAAGGAGCTAAGGGTGGAACTAGCAGAGCCATTATCAGAACTGTTTAGTGAGTCTCTGAGCACAGGAGAGGTCCCAGAAGACTGAAGAAGGGCTCATGTGATCCTGCTCCACAAGAGAGGTAGCAGGGAGGAGGCAGGGAACTTCAGACCAATCAGTCTTACCTCAGTATTGGACAGAAGGGAAGAAAGAGACTTGGGCATCATCATCACAGATGACCTGAAATCATCTAAGCAGACCACTAAAGCAGTAGGTAAGGCTAGAGTGATGTTGGGGTGTATCAGTAGGGGTATCACAAGTCATAAGAGGGAGGTAATAATCCTCTTTTACAAGACACTGGTTATGCCCCATCTGGAGTACTGCGTGCAGTACTGGAGGCCACACCTGCACAAGAACATTAACAATATGGAGGCAGTCAAGAGAAGGGCAACCAAAATGGTGCAGGGACTGCATCAGAAAATATATGAGGACAGATTAACAAAGCTCAATATGTATACCCTAGAGCAATGGAGAGAGAGAGAGAGAGAGGTGATATAATCGAAACATTCATACATCTTAAGGACATTAACAGGGTAAAAACATCTAACATGTTTCAATATAAGAAAACTAGCAGGACAAGAGGACACAGCATGAAATTAGAGGGAGGCCGATTAAGGGGTAATTTGAGGAAGTTCTTTTTCACAGAAAGGGTGGTGGATGTATGGAACAGCCTACCTCAGGAAGTGGTGGATATGAATACAGTGCAGGGCTTCAAACAGGCATGGGATAGGCATAAGGAAGCAATACAGATGAGTGTGAATAGATGGGTCATTGACAGAGTAAAGACCTAGAGTGCATTCATAAGGTAGAAAAAGTGGGCAGACTAGATGGGCCTTGCTGTCCTTGTCTGCCGTCATATTCTATGTTTCTGTGTCCAGAGCTGGACCTTTTTTTGTCCCCACTTAACACAAAACTACCCAGTTTTTGCTTGCTAGATCCAGGGCCTGGAGTTTTCCGGTGAGACGCATTGTCCCTCATTTGGAGTGGGAAGTTCCTTTATGCTTCCCCTCCATTTCCTATGATTCAGAGGGTATTGATCAGACTGCAGATGGAAGGGGCCAGCATGATTGTGGTAGCTTCCTACTGGCCACGGCAGATATGGTTTCCATTACTGGAGCAGTTGGCAGCAGAACCTCTGATTTCCCTGCCTCTGTGCAGGGATCTGCTGACACAGGCTTAGGGGACCCTGGTCCATCTAGAGCCCAAGTCCTTTTGTCTGCGTGCTTGGCTCCTGAGGACGTAGCCATTGCCCAGTTTGGGGTTTCCTAGAAAGTGGCTGACATCCTGGTGGTGGTTAGGAAGCCCTCCACTAGGGCCACATATGACACAAAGTGGAAAAGGTTCACCATCTGGGCTGCCAAGCACGATCTGGACCCTTTCACCTGTCCGATGAGTCAAATCCTGGACTACCTGATCTCACTGTCGAATTCAGGCCTCTAGTGTTCATCCCTCAGTGTGCACTTTCTGGCTATATCTGCCTTCCAAGAGCTGGTGGATGGTCATACCATTGCTCAGCTGGATGTGACCTGTACCTTTCCCAGGGGCATCCTGCATCTGAAGTCTCCAATCTGCAGCCCTGTCCCTGCTTGTGATTTGAATTTTGTTTTGGAAAAAATGGACCCTGTCTCAGTTTGAGCCAGCCGTGACTTGCGAGCTATGCTTCCTTTCATGGAAAGTGTTGTTTTTGGTTGCTATTACTTCTGTTCGAAGGATTTCTGAGCTTCAGGCTCTCTGGTGTGAAGAGCCTTATTGGATTTTTCACCAAGACGGGTGTCTTTGCACACAAATCCTACATTTCTTCCTAAGGTGGTGTCTGAGTTTACCCTGAACCAATCTATCCACCTAACTGTGTATTTCCCAGAACATGCCAATCCTGGGGAAGCACTGCTCCATACTTTAGATGTGTGCAGGATTCTGAAGTATCACATGCTGTGAACTAAGGACTGCAGAAAGTCAAAACAGCTTTTGTTTCTCTCACCCAAGGAAGAGAGGGCATCCAGGTTTCCAAATAATGTTTGTCCAAATGGTTGGCCAGTTGTATTGTATTTTGTTAGAATAAGTACTGAAAGGAGTTGCTGGGGGCTGTGAAAGCCCACTCCACGAGGGGCATGGCTGCCTCTGTAGCTTGTTTCAAGAAGATCTCAGCAGCTGACATCTGTGCTGCTGCTACCTGGAGTACTGTCCAAACTTTCACCAGGGATTACAGTCTGGATGTTGCCTCTAAAGCCTGCAGGCTTTGGCCATGCTGTACTTCAAGGCCTTCTGTCTTAAACATTGGACTACTTGCCTCCCAGACTGTCCTGATGTGCTTGTAACTGCTTGGGAGTTGTTCTTATGGTGTGACCTGATAACTGAGTTACCCCCAAAGAAGACAGAACAATTACATAAGAATTTATCATAACAGTTGATTTTTGAGGGGATCTCAGCCATCGGGTCTGTCTTCCCTCCCTCCATCCCCTTTCTTGGGTCCTCTTTTCAGACTGGCTATCTGGTGTCTCCAGCCTTTTATTTTGTACTGGGCACCTTGTTCTCCCATGGCAGGAGTTTGCTCCATTTGTATCCGGGTGAAAGAACTGAGGAGGGAACAGGGCCACTCACGCTTCTTTAGGGTTGATGACATTGGCAGGTGACATCAGCATGGGTGGCACCAGTTGTACTGCTGGTAAGTCTTCTGTGTGGATCCTGCTTCACTGATGGTGAGGTTCCTATAGTGTGACCTGATGACCGAGATCACCTCAAAGATCTACTGTTATGGTAAGTTCTTACATAACTGTTTTTTCTCAATGCTCTTCAACCTCCTCATCCTCAGGTGAGGAGCAACAGTGACGCCGCGTGTGCCAGTGCTGCAAAGACTTTGTGTGGCAGCAGTGATCTATTGCAGGGAGGGGCAGGGCTCTGCTTCCAGGGGCTGAGCGCTCCTTGGCCTCCTCCAGTTGCTCCCCTGCTGACCCACCAGACCCAGCAGACCACAGTGTCTGCTTCTCCTCCACCGATTGTGGAGCCCTCTCCACTGCATCCACATTTTGAAGCACACACCAAGTATTCATGATCTGTTGGCCGGCCAGGTTGCCTCTGAGTGGAAATCACCCAAAAGAATGGCACTAGAATGGTCCACAGTGAGAAGAGGCCCAGGGTGCTGTTGCAGGAAGATCAGACCCTGAGGGTGAGTCCTTGATGACCTAGAGCAGGCCGAGCAGTTCGACCTTGACTCTTCAGACAGTTGATCTGCTTCATCGGGCTGACTTCTTTCAAGGAATTGATTCAACTGATATGGAAGACCATGGAAGTTCTCCTGGAGTTGATACAGGAGCAGGCTAAATACCCATTCACCAACATCCTAGACAGGTACAGGTCCCCAGTTGTCACCTTCCCTTTGGCCAAGGCCATCATGGGACTGACTCTAGAACTTTGGCAGCATCCAGCATCCTGTCTGGTGCCCCCCCCCCCACCTAAATGGTCTGCAAATACACAGTCCCTGTGGGCACCCTTTCAGACTTCTCAGACCACCCCTCAGCAGAGGGTTTGGTGTTGGACCCGGCCTTTTGAATGTTAAAGGGCCAGTGAGATGTGGACAAGCGGCCCAACAAGGGGTCCAAGAAGCTGGACTGTGTGGCCAAAAAGGTCTATGCAGCACCCTCCCTTGGTTTCCGGTAGGCCAGTTATTCTGATATGATGGCTAACTTTTTTGGGCTACTCCTCCCTAGCTTCCTGCCAGTAAGCAGCAGTCTACTCGAATGACCAAGAACCAAGGCACCATGCTGGCTTAACACTAGTTTCTTATAGTCCGTAGTGGAGGGACATCTCCTCTGCATTGAGAAGTCCCATGCCATCCTAGACTCTGTGGCTTCATCCAAAAAACCACCCAAAGCCTAAGAAGAAGGCATTTCACTTTCAGGCCTTCCAGCCACAGCTCCCTCAGAAGCTTCAGCAGGGTTAGTTTAATGCTGCTGTATGAAACCCAAGTTCCTAAGTCCAGTGGCCAGGATCACAAAGGGGGGGCAGCTGAAACCCCCTCCAAGGCTGCATAGTGACTGGTTGTGGGGTGCAGTTCCCACTCCCATGCAGTCATCATCCCAGCTCCCAGTCAGGGGTTAGTTGAACCACTTCTATCTGCAGTGGTCCGCAATTACTTCAGACAAGTGGATTCTAGAAGTTGTGGGCAAGGGGTTGCCTTTGACCTTTGAGATTCTTCTTCGGAGCCCATGGAGCCAGAGGATATGCTGTCTGCACTGAGGGCCAGCATAGCTCAGCTTCTAGAGCACAGGGTGATAGAGCGGGTCCCAGACACTCTGACTGCATAGGGCTGGTTGTTCAGGTACTTCCTGGTTCCAAACAGCTGGGGTGTGGCTCCCCATACAGGACTTGCATGATCTGAACAGGTTCATGCAGAAGCACAAGTTCTGGATGGTAACTCTGAACAAGATCATTCCATTTCAGGAGCAGGAGAAATGGTTCTGCTCCCTGGACATGCCAGATGCATTCTTCTATATCCCATTGTGTCCTTCCCACTGCCAGTATCTCTGATTCGGGCAGAGGGTGTTATACCAGCTTCAGGTCATGCCTTTGGGCCTCTCATCTGCATCGTGGGTCTTCAACAAGTGTATGGCAATGGTAGTGACCTTCCTGCAATGCAAGGATATCAGGGTATATCCTTATCTGGATGACTGGCAGCTCACCGGGCCATCTGAGGAAGCTGTGGAGTGACCCAGGGATCTGACTCTACAGACCTATCAAGAATAGAGCCTTCTGGTAAACCCAGCCAAGTCTGAGCTGGTTCACGCACAGGTGATCAAGTTAATCGGGACAGAACTAGACTCCCTTCGGGCCAAGGCCCACCTCCTGGCATATTGGGCATTGTATCATATCTTCTTTATCCAGTCATTTCTGATTGGGCACATACACATGTCTAGGATTTCCTGCAGCTGCTGGAGCCTGTGGTGGCTTCTACCAGCGTGGTCCATTGGGCCTACTGGTGGAGGAGCTTCCTGTAGTGGGAATTGGGCTGGCAGTGGCCCCAACACCTAGGTTGCCTGGACTAGTCGTTTTTGGTGACCCATCTGATGTTGGATACCATCCAGTGGTGGCTGTGTCCCTAGAATCAGGAGGAAGGAAATCTGCCCATAGCCACCTGTCATGTTCTCAACAGATGCATCTCTGGTGAAGTACGGAGCTCACCTGGGAGACTTCAGGGCCCACAGATTCTGGTCACCCTGGGAGTCCTGATACCACATCACCCTGCTGGAGTTCCATGCAAGGCATCTGACTCTGATGGAATTCACTCTGTTGATTGAGGGCCAGGTCTTCTTGGTCCATACTGACAACATGCCCACCATGTTCTTCCTGAACAGGCACAGCATGACACACTTCTATACTTTGTGTCAGGAGGCGCTCTGCACCATGTTGAGGGAGAGAACAACCAGCTGGCAGATGCTGTCATCCGGGTTGGAGAGATGTCACATGACTGGTCCCCACACCAGGAGGTGATAAACCACCTGTTTTCCCTGTGGGGCATCCTGCTGGTGGATCTAGTTGTCTCATGGAAGAACAGAAAACTGAGGCTGTTCTATGCCCACCCTCCTCAGTCCAGGACACTGCAGGGGAATGCCTTCTGCCGGCCCCGGACCCTGGGCCTTCTGTATGCCTTCTCTCCCTTTCCTTTGGTTCACAAGGTAGTGATCAAGGCACAGATGATTCTGATGACACCAGACTAGGTCAGGCAGTTGTGTTACCCAGATCTCCTCAGCCTCAACAGCAGGCCACCGTGGTGGTTGCCTCTCCACTCCAGCTTGCTGGCAAGACAACTGGAGATGGTCTTGCACCTGAACCTTCAGTCACTGCACGTGTCAGCCTGGTTCTTAACTTGCTAGAATTCCTGGCCTTGGGCCTCCCTCTGAAGATGTCCACCATGTGGTGGAGCATCCTGAAAGGAGTCGACTTGCAAAATGTGTGTGTTTAAGTGGAAGAGATTCTTGCTCTTGTATCAAGGGATGGAGCTTGATCCCCTTGCCTATGCAGTTGTGATAATTCTCAGTTTCCTCTGGTCCCTGTCTCAAATGGCACTATCAGCCACAACTTTGAAGGTACTCCCAGCAGCCATCTCTATATACCAGGGATTGCACTGGTATGTTGATGGTGGCACAGGAGAAGTTCGTCAGGCTCTTTTTTAAAAGCCTGGATCATCTGTCCCCTCTGGTATGCAAACCACCTCCTCTGTGGGACCTACTTCTGGCTTTGACAGTACTTATGGGTAAGCCATTCGATCCAATGCACAAGTGTGAGAATTCACACTTGTCATGGAAGACCGCCTACTTGGTGGCCATTCCATGATCCAGAAAGTTGAGTGAGCTCCAGACACTCCTGGTGGAGCCTCCCTACCTGGTCTTCCACAAGGACAAGGTCATTCTTCACTCCAAAGCAAACTTCCTTCAAAGAGTTCCACTTTAACCAAGTGATTAACCTCCTAGTATATTTCACCCATCCATCTCTGACACCAAGCTCAGGCTCTGCACCTTGGACCTGTGAAGGGCACTATCCTACTATAAGGAGCACACAGCAGGAGTTAATGTAGAGGCTTGCACGCTGTTTGTCTCTTATGCTGAAGCCACACCTGGCAGACCAGCAGCAAAGCAGACAGTTGCCAGGTTAATCACAACCTGCATCGAGCTCTGCTACAGGTTAGCTGGTATGAAGTCACCAAGGCGCTTAAGGCTCATTCCACCAAGCATACCATTGCCTCATAGCTGCTTCCAGGGATATCCCTATTGAAAAAGCACACACATTTATATCCCACTACAGCACTGGTGTGCTCAGTTGTCAGGGTGCTGCTTTTGGGTTCTCAGTCCTCCAGTCTCTTTTCACCAGATAGAGGTGGGCACCTTCTTCCCTCCTCTCAAAGAACTGCTAGGAGTTTGCTAGAACTGAATTCACATTTTTAGAAATATAGCTTACTCACCTGCAGCTGTAAATCTAATAATGGTATTCCGTTCACATCCACACAACCCACCTGACCTCCTTGGCAAGTGGCACCCGGATCCCTGCTTCCAGCATGCAAAGATCTAACATCATGGGGCAGAGCCAGAGGATATACCAGTTGGTGGGAAGAGCTTAGCTTGAAGACATTCCAATGGCTCAGTTGTCTCCAGCAGAACTGCCAGAGTGTGGATGTGAACTGAATATCACTAACAGAACTACAGTTGCAGGTGAGTAACCTTTATATATTTACTGGTTAGTGGTTATAAACCACTGCCAGCGAGTGCCCAACAGCTCCATAAACCACATATGTGGTTTATGGAGCTCTGTAAACCATGGGCACAGCAGTACCACAGCATCACCAGAAAAAACGCTGAACAAGCTGTCCTCGAGCTGGATGTTCACAATCGCTACACAATTTGTTACTCAGCGCGAGACAAGCTTGTCATCGGTGGTAACAGTTACCCTTGCAAAGCAGCAAAAAAGTCAACTTAAACCAAAAAACGCTAAAAAACAGTAAATATAAAAAATAAAACATGAAGAAGTATAGTTCTATGGGGATTTTATTCACCCCCTCAGTGTGTGATGCATCACAAACCTCAGGGGTGCATAAAATCCCCATACACCACACTTCTTCATGCATTATTCTATATTTCCTTAACATATTAACCCCAGCACCACTGTGTTAGCTGTTTGGGGACTTCCACTATTGTACTGGTGGAGAAGACATTTTCAGTGTGCCAGAGATAAAAACAACTGAATGGGGCAGGGGGGATAAGTTTGTATTGAATTGTTTCTGTCCACATGCAGAACAGCCCTTTTGGGAACAGGGGGCTGGGTTTTCAGCCCTCCTGGGACTAAGCCCCATACCACATCAGTCGGTGCAGACTGAAATCTCTGTTCCTGTGGATGTCTGTATTTTCAGGTCACATCACTGCAAGCTATGGTATGCCTGGTTCCATTAAGCATACCATTTCAGCACAGCTGCAGCAATAAACCAGCCACAAGCTGCCATAAATCAGAGATTCAGTCATAAACTGGTTCCTGCTTTGAAAATACTGCGCTTATGGGGAAAACTGCAGCTCCGCAAATGAAGCCCCACTTGTGGCAGCTTTTTCCTGCAGCTGTGCCAATTCGGACAGGCTAAAAATCCAGCCCAGGGTCTTTATTGCAGCTTTTGCGCACTAATCCTTTAATATCACTCTTCACCATGGTTACATGTTTTTGATGGAGAGATTATACATTGCTCAGATTCCTACCATGCAAACGACCAAGGATGTAATAGTGGAAACTCTTATCATTTCCTTGCAGTATGCAGCGATGTCTGTAATACAGGAAGAATCCTTAGATGCTTCTAAAGCAGTGTTAGTGGGCAAATCACATGGAGGATTCCTCTGCTGCCACCTTATTGGCCAGTTTCCAGATTTCTACAAGGCCTGTGCTGTTGTGAACCCTGTTGTTAATTTCGTTTCCATATTGGGCATTACAGACATACCTGACTGGTAAGAAAACTTTCCTGTTTGCATGCTCTACACTAACCAATGACTGTCAGGGATTTTGAACTACTATTACCCTCAGAACGTAGAGGGTAATAGCAAACGGAGTGCACTCCGAGGAAAGGGGGGTTACTAGGGGGTACCGCAGGGTTCAGTACTGGGACTGGTCCTCTTTAATGTCTTTATAGGTGACATTGCAGAGGGGCTGGAAGGAAAAGTATACCTCTTTGCTGATGACACAAAGATCTGTAACAGGGTTGATACACAAGGAGGGGTGGAAAGGATGAGAAGGGACTTGGCAAGGTTGGAGGAATGGTCAAAAATATGGCAGCTTAGATTCAATGCAAAGAAGTGCAAAGTAATGCACCTGGGAAACAAAAACCCAGGGGAAGTGTACACAATGAGGGGAGGTACTAACAACAACAGAAATGGAATGGGACCTGGGGGTAGTCATATCAGAAAAAAAGGTAGGCAAGCAATGTGAGAAGGCAGTAAGGAGGGTTGGGGTGATACTGGGATGCATAGGGAGAGGCATCACCAGTAGAAAACAGGAACTTGTTATCCCTCTGTATAGACAGTTGGGGAGACCCCATCTGGAATACTGTGTGCAGTTCTGGAGACCCCATCTCCGCAAGGACATAGACAGGGTGGAGGCAGTCCAGAGGAGGGCAACTAAAATGGTGCAGGGTCTGCACCAGAAGTCATATGAAGAGAGATTAAAGGAGCTTAGTATCTATATCCTAGAGGAAAGGAGGGAGGCAGGGGAACATGATAGAAACATTCAAGTACTTCAAGGGAATCAACAAAGTCCAAGAGGGTAGCATCTTTCAGAAAAAGAGATGTACAAGAACAAGGGAGCACAATTTGAAGATAATGGGGGGATGGCCCAGGGGCAACACAATGAAGTATTTTTTCACAGAGAGGGTGGTGGACTCATGGAACAGCCTTCCAGAGGTGGTAGTGGGGTCAAAAACAGTGGGAGAATTCAAACATGCATGGGACAGACATAAGGCAATTCTAGTGGGAGGTAGGAGGAAGTAGGCTGTTGGTTAACTAGGATCTGCAGCTTATCCAAAAAGGTAGGGAAACGGACAGACTGGGTGAGCCAAGCGGTCCTTATCTGCTGTCAAAGTCTGTGTTTCTATGTTTCTATATGGATTTTTTTGAGTTCCATATTATGGGATCTGTTAAAGGGCAGAGGTCAGTTTAGAACATGTGAAACACTGAAAGGCAATAAAAACTGTAAGATGATAAACCTCAAGCCAAAATGATGCTTCTTGTTAGACGGCAAAACATTTATACCTGGACGGCTCATGTCAGGCTTTTTTTTCAGAGACAGGTCTTCTTGAACTCCTGCAGTTCCCTTTTGCATAGGGCCTTGTCTAAAAAGTTCTTAGCACCTCTTTGCTACTGCAGGCTTAGTTCCTTAACGAAATAATAGCATCAAAAATAGTAGGCAGAAAATGTTATTAATTTTTTAAAGTAGCCTGTTGTCACTGTTTATTTCTGAAGTATTTCTCTTTTTTCCATTTGCTCATTAGAACGTTTTCTATCTCATAGTGTCAGGTGTGATGTAAAGAGCAGTACTTTACTTGGAGACTGATACATCTAGTACGGTTCCCTCTTCATAGCTCACTGATTGTGACATCACAAGTTACCAATCTGGCAGCAAGTGATTGGCTCTTCTTGGTCATTTTTGATGTCACAGACAGTGAATTCACTAGGCTGATGATGTATGAGGAGAGGTAGAGTACTGTTCCACACACCACGCTACATATTGTCTGGTTTGTTTGTTGAATTTTGTTGACCCAGTAAGCCCACTGGGCCTAGAAGTTCCTTTTTCCGGGGCGACCGGTGGGGAGGGGGGATACAGATGGTAAGCAACTGAAATTGAAACAGATTAAGCTGTTGGTGGTATTTTTAATGAATGAGGGAAATTTGGCCAGGGCACTGGGGAACTTCCCCTACTCTTCCTGCAGGGGGCCTTGCTTCCTGTGAGCAGAGGGGACCACTTTGTCTGCGGTACTAAGATGGCGGATGTGGAGGAGAAGGAGGTGGAGGTACTGCTCGAGACTGCAGATGGCTTGCCTTGTCCTTTTGAAAGAAAATTTGTGGATCTGAATGAGGAAAGTTCTGATAGTTCCATGGATGAGGATGATGAATCCAAATTTGCAACACCCTTATTGCAGGATGATACTGATTGATTCTCAGAACATACTGATATTGCAGCAGCAGCTGCACAGCTGGAAAAGGACATAGTTGAGAGAAGAACTATATTGTTGACTATGCTGACAGAGGACGAAGAATGTTATAAAAAAAGAAAAACTGCCTTGAATTTAAGGCATCAAGAGATCAAACAAAGCCACAACAAACAAGGTATGTTGCAAACTGGAGTACAAGAGGTGCACCAAATGGATGACTCAGCAGAGTGTGTGCAAGAGAATAGCACCAGGAGCTTAGTAGCTGCACAATTTGGTTTATTTATTTATTTATTAAATTTTGGTGACCAGGTGAGCCCACTGGGCCCCGGAGGTCCCTTTTTCAGGGGCGACCCGGGATTACATAACATATGATATATCACAATGTGGTAAATGCAGAAAATACAATTATGATACAAGTTATACAGAGGTGTACAGTCAGCTGGTTACATGTGCTGAGATCGGCATTACAGCAGTGCATGTGTATTGATACTAATAAAGAGGGAGGTGTGAACCGCAAATGCAGAGACAGATTGCGCACAGTAGGTAGTAACGGACTGTGAGGCTTAGGTGTCTGTGTGGTGGACCCATATCTCTAGCAGCTGCATATGGAGGTAGCCATAATATGAGCCTTAAGCCTTGTGCAGAAACTTTTGATGGAGGGAGCTTCCTGCACTCCGGGAGGGAGGGAGGGAGTTCCATAGGGTGGGTGCCGTGTGAGCGAAAGACTTGCCCCCCACCTTGGTTCTGACTCTAGGGACAGCTAGGAGCGTGCGAGACATTGTGTGGAGGAGCCAAGGGTTATTCTTTAGTACAATAAGTCCCAAGAGGCTGGGAGGGGGGGTTGGGCTGATTAATTTAAAGGTTTGGCAAAGCAAGGGGTACTGGAGACGGGCTTCCCAGGAGGGCAAATTTAGTTGGGATAGCGTGTCACAGTGATGGTTCCTGGGGTTTGACTGGGCAGCGGACTGAGCCACCTTATTGTATAGAACTTGGAGTCTATTCATCTCAAGTCTAGCTACTCCCTGGACCACTGGGACTGCATAGGTAATTGTCGGGAGGAGGACGCTGATGGCTATGGAGACCCTTGCTTCAGGTATCAGCTGGTCTTTCAATCGGTAGAGAGTGCTTAGTTTCGCATGTAAGTTTTTAGTAACTTGATCCACGTGGTCCTTGAGGGTGAAGCCCTGGTCCAGGGTGAGGCCAAGGTATTTCAGTGATGCCACAACCTCTAGCCTACAGCCCGACGCAGAGGTCAGTTGTAGGTGTTGGCTTCTATCATGTCCAAGGGATCTTGGGCCAAACAGCATGGCCTTGGTTTTGTTTGTCTTAAGGACCATTCTGTTGTTAACAAGCCATTGCTCGAGGGAACTCAGGTCTCCTTGTAGCCAGGGGCTGAGGTCTCCCAGATTAGTGGAGGGCCGATAGATAACGGCATCATCCGCATACTAGACCCCAGAACTCCCACCACAGTGGTCGCAGAGTTCGTTGGTGAAAAGGGAGAAGAGGAGGGGGCCAAGGATCGACCCTTGATGCACTCCCTCTATTAATGGGAGTGGCTCCAATATGGAGTCTTTCCATTTTACCCTTTGTGAGCGTCCATTTAAGTAGCTTTTGAACCACATAAGGGAATGGCTGTCAAGGCCTACATCGCCCAGCTTAGTCAATAGCAGATTGTGATTGACCAGGTCAAAGACCTTGGATAGGTCCATAAAGACTGCACCAGTAGGGGTCCCCTTATCCAGTTCTTTGAGAATGTCAGTCGAGAATTTGGTGAGGGAAGTGTCCGTCCCATGTCTGGTTCTGAAGCCATGCTTGGAGGGTGCCAGAAGTTGATGGAACTCTAGGTATTCACGGAGTTGCCCATAGATCAGCCTCTCTTGTATCTTTGCCAGGGTGCAAAGCAGGGAGATAGGCCTGTAATTGCTAGTGGACTCCTGATGGCCTCCCTTGTGGATTGGGACTACGTAGGCCTGTTTCCATTGTTCAGGGAGTGTACCCTCTTTTAGGGATCGGTTAAAGAGCCAGGTCAGGGGTCTGACTAGGGACTGGGACCCTTCCTTCAATAGCCTGGGGTGAATCCCATCAGGTCCCCTGGAGCCAGAGGTTTTAAGAGTTGTTAATAATAAGAGAACTTCTGTTGGTTTTACCAGTCTGAGGTGGAATGTTGGGTGGTCAAGGTTAGGAAGTGACCGCCTGTTAGGGTCCGGGTAGAGGGGAGGTAGTCCAGCCTTGTAAGAGTCAAGGTTCGTGAAGTGGTGGTTGAGTGCCATAGCGATGCGGGGGTCGTCATTTATTAGTTGACCATTTACCTCGATGGGGCCATGTTTGGTCTTGCCATTCCCCTTTAATAACCCATTTATGTGTGCCCAGAAAAGTCTAGGGTTTCCTAGATTCTTTTTCTGAAGTTGCGTGACATACTCCGTTTTGGCCGTTTTGATGGCCAGCTTACACCTGTTTCTGAGAGTTTAGTAGCTCAGCAGGTCAGCAGGTAGGGTGGAGAGCTTGTATTTTTTCCAGGCTTTGTCCTGTTCTCAACCCGCAGGATACCTGGTCCCCGGACAGACTGCTGGGAGAGGCAGGGTGGTCGCAAACTAGCACTGGGTCTTGGATTCCCGACCCACTATATGAGGAAACTACAAAAAATGATAGTAGTACTCCAGCTGTATTCTGGGAGGACTCTGGATGTACATCGTCTGAACAAGCAGAGGTGGCTCCCAAGTAAGATAGCACTGAGACTCCCTTGGAACAGTGACCTGCAATTGCCCCAAGTGACAGTGCTTCTTGTGATGCTTCTTGTGCTGCTGAAATAAAGGGAACTGAAGCACCAGGACTAGTGCAGTTGGAAGCATTACGGACATCTACGGGTAATATTTCTCCAAGGGAGAATAGGCATGATAGTCGTGAGGAGCTGGGAACCGGCATCTGGGACTTGGAGACTGCACTGAGTGACTGACCAGGCCCAAATCTGAATAAAAAGATGGAGAACTCATGGATGGAAGGGACAGAACCATGGCTGGGGGAATCGGGTGATACTGAATCTGGAAGCCGGTCCAAGTTGGGAGTACTGCATGATACAGGGGTAAGAAGCATTTTAAATCCTTTGGTGGAGGACTTTTCTATGTGGGAGCAGACACAGGATGTTATAGACACTGGGACAGCTGCATCTTTTGTACAGGAAGAGCCTTTGTCACATGTCTTGAATACAGGCACTGGGAAGCGGCAGGCAAATGAAGGGGCATCAGATATGGGAGGGCAAAACTCGGCAGAACAACAAACAGCAGGAGGTTCTGCTAACCCCCCCCCCCAGACCAAGGTTCTCGGATCTATTGAATAAAATGGAACCCACTTCCTGCAGGAACGCAGTATGTCTGCGGTATAAAGGGGGGCTTGAAGTGCATCCAGACAGATTGTATGTGGGCAAAAAACTATTAGAAGAATCATTGAGGTTTACTGCGCAAGATGTCTATGCCCTGATACACGTACCAGGAGAAGACAGCTTTGATATAAGTTTTAGAACACCTGCTGGACTGGAGCATTTCTGGATGCTTTATAATCAGTGTAGGTTCGCTCCACTGTGGACTCCTTTTTATGCCATCCCCTTATCAAAGCCGTTAATAAAAAATGGTAACAACCATGTTCCAAAATGAAAGTGTTCATATCTATGATATACATCATTGGTTGCAGCAAAGATGTGAAATGCTGAGTGCCCCAGAAGCACTCCTGGACTCAGAGAATTTCTGGACAGGGGGTTGGAGATTTAAAATCAAGCTATGGCAAACAGCGGAAGGGATCATGCATATCCCAACCAGTTTTTTCTGGGCAAAGATAGAGGCGTTTGCTTCTACTCGGGTCAGCCAAAGGACTGTTACAAATGTGGTTCCTGTACACACCTGTCCAATGTTTGTGATAAGCTGAGATGTGGTATATGTTGGTAGTTTAACCATACTAGCTCCTAGTGCTGCAACTTTTCAAAATGTAACTTGTGCAACAAGCAGGGACATATTTTTCAAGAATGTCCTTGGGCTGCCAAAAACAAATCCAGGATGGTGGATCCTGATGATCTTATTTCTAGGGCACCTCAGGCTCCTCAGTCTTCTGAGGGAAGGAGGAATACAAACGAGAATGCAGATCATACATTCCAGACTGAGGCACATGAGGGAGAGTCTGTACCCCCACCCCCTGTACCAGTGCAGACCCCTGATACAGTACCAACAACTGAAGAGATAATAGATGTTACCCCTGAAGGTGGAATGGAGACATCTGTGCAGAAGGAGATTGAGATGGCTCATATGCACCCCCTATACAGGAACCTTGGTCCCAGGCTGAACCAAGATGACAAAGTCGGAGATTAGCAAAGGCTGAGATTGTGGAGGATACTGAGATGGACAATCCTTTTTTACCTTTATCCCACAAAAACTGCGGGGATACAGAACGAGAAGAGGGGTTATTGGATAGGTCCTCTCAGTTGGGGTCTTTGGATGTGAATCCTGAGGGTAACAGAACGGGGACCAAAAAGGATAAAAAGAAGAAAAGCAGAAAAAAAAAACTTCTTGAATAGGTTTTAATTATTATGAGGATGTACAGTAGAATCACTAACATATGGCTTCCTTTACAGTGGTTTCCTGTAATATACATAGTATTAGGAATATCAGGAAGCAAACTGCTGTTTTTTCCCTAGGCAAAATTTGACGTTGTTTTCCTGCAAGAAAACTGGATGAGGTCATATACTGGCATGTTAGGGGCTAAAAATAATTGGGTTTGGGGGCCATCATATTGGTCATTTAGGCAGGATCAGGCTGATGGGGTGGGAATTTTGTTCTCTGGATGTAAGTTTAAATTACAAAAACTGGTAGACATTATTCCTGGGAGGGCATTGTTAATTGATGGAATTTGGCTACGACTCATACAGATTTATAACAATTTATGCCCCTCAGACCAAAGCAGAAGCAGTGGACTTATTTACTTTATTGAAACCATATTTAACAACAGCACAAGCAGTAGTTTTGGGGGGTGACTTTAATTGTACCTTGGAGATGGCTGATAGGAAATTGAAAGGGAAAAAAATTTATAGGTATTTAATGGTTTTTAAAGCTCTCATTGATACAGCAGATTTGGTAGATGTTTCTTGTAATGCTTCCCCATTAATTACGCACACTTTTGTGAAAAACCAGTTAACATCTAAAACTGATTATATGTTTATTTCTAAATGTAACCCCAAGTCGGCGCTAAACTGAGAGGGCTACTACCCCTGCCTGTGTGGCTAGTGAACAGGTTGAGGGGCCTGTGTCCTATGACGTGGTGCCTCCATTTTTATAAGCTGAAAATTGGGGAGAAAGGTGTCACTCTGCATGGTGTCTAGGTTTGACCACTCTGCACAGGGGCACCCAAAGTAATCCAGAGACTAGAAGCAATAACATAATGTCCAATACCAAGAGATGGGATTCTAAAGTGTGACTTTATTCAACAACACTGAGTAAAAACATAGACATACCCCCACGGGGCTACACTCCTTGTAATGCAGATAAGGTGATGACACAGACACAATCCATTCTTGGATCCTAAACTTCCACATGTCATGGACTCCTTAACTAGTGGCACACTACCACCCTGTACTCCATCCCAATGTCTGGGCACTCTCTTCAGGCACTGGCCAATACCTGACAGAAAGGTGACTGGTATCTCAAAGCGAGTCCGTAGAGGTGAGCCCTGTTACACCAGGCGGGGGTCTCCCACCTTTTGTTCCATAGACCCATACCTGGCCATTCCTTTGTTTACACACACACATCCTTGGCTACTGTAGTGCAGACTGTACATGGCTTTGTAATGCAGTAACTGTATTTCTCTGAAGACCCCCCACATATAACAGTCATTACATCTCACTGTTCTCTAAGCCCTGGACTTGGCATCCTGACTGACCCACAGCCCCAGAGAATTATTTACTCACTGTTTTGGTGAATGACACTGGTCTTTTGTCAAAGCTTCATCACCCTCCACATTGTAGATGTCCAAAAACTCTGAGTGAATCTCATTCCTCAAAAACTGTAGTGCTCCAGCATTCTTCATCAGGCAGCTTCTTCCTTTTCCCAGGCCAGAGGGTTGCCGCTTGGAGTTGGTTCCTTATGCCTCTCTTATGGTGGAAGCACACACCCTAAAGTAGCTCTGAGTCAGGGCACCCCCTCCCTCCACTGCACCACATGATCTACATCCTTCTCTTTCTTGAGCCTACTCCAGACTGCAAACAAAAACTAGACTGCTGACTTCAAGGATCAACTCTAGACAGACTTTAAAATTCCCCAGCGTTCTACCTATCTCCCAACTGCAACATTCCATTGTGGCTTATGCTGCTGTAGAATTCTAAATGATGTCATAGCCCCAGCTCAGCAGAGACTGAAAACAGAGCAAGACACAGTGAAATCCATTTAACTGGAGTTTCACTAGCTGTCTGTCCCTGCCTGCCACTAGATATAACTAGGATTCTAGTAACCCCGGGTAACAGGGGGGTTACATAAACAATTACAAATGAGATCTACCGAAGTATTGCCATAGAATTTTCTGATCATTTAATGGTATTTACCATCATTTCCAGAAAGGGGGGATTCCGATTACCTCTACTAGGTGGAGATTAAATACATCAATTTTAAAAGATCAGATGGTTTGATATAATGTTATCTCTATTTTGTTGGCCAGAGTCTCAGTGATGGGGCTTTATGAAGATTTGGGGAGGTGGTGGTTTGAGACAAAGAAGGATTTGATGGCATGGTTTCCACACTATGGGACATTATCAGCAAATTATATGTTTTTTCAATATCTCCAATTTAGGACACAGTTGTTGAAACTTCTGTCTCTTACATATATTACAAATCAGGATTATTCTGCTCAGATTTCAGTTCTCAAACGAAACCAGTGGACTTATTTACTTTATTGAAACCATATTTAACACAGGTGTCTTATAGTGTGACAGGTCTAAATCATTGCAAGCTGAACTTTTTTATGGTACACAAAATACCCCATATGGGGACCCCTGTGAAGCATGTAAAGAACGGAGAATAAAATCTCATTTATTGGAATTAAAGACCTCCCAAGAGCAGATTGTAAGGACTACAGGGGAAATAAGGCAAGAAGTGGAGACTTATTTGGAAACTTTATTCAGGCCTTGGGACATTGATAGGTTACAGGTTATTAATTATTTGGCTGGGGTGAGTGTGTAAGGGTTAGATGTGGTAGAAAAAAATAGATTACAGGAGGATATAACCCCACAGAAAATCTTGGAAATCATTGAATGTTTAAAGGAAGGTACCTCTCCTGGGAGGGATGGGCTGTCTAATACGTTTTACAAAATATATGGTGACCTAATGGCTCCTTGCTTTGCCAAAGTACTGACATTTTGGATTACCAAAAATATAATACACCAGGACTTTGCTAAAGGATTGGTGGTTATGTTGCATAAAAGGGGGATACAGTAGATGGGAAATTGGCAATTGGAGACCTATATGTCTTTTGAATTCGGATATCAAAATATTTACCAGTCTGCTACAGAAACGACTTAGGAGGATGGCACCAGCTTTCATACATCCAGTACAGACCTGCTCCATTCCTGGTAGGAACATAAAGGAAAATATTTCCATAATTAGGGATGTGGTAGGTTATAGCATTAGGCAAGGTCAGAAGGGATATGTTGTTTCATTTGATCAGCATAAAGCTTTTGATAAAGTTAGCCATGATTTTTTGTTTGAAATTTTAAAGTTTTATGGGATTCCTGAAGTTTATGTTGGATGTGTATGATTGGTTTATACACATGTTATGGTAACACCATTAATAGCTGATAAAGAAGGGAAATGGATACAGGTCAGGCTAGGGGTCAGACGGAGGTGTCCTCTGAGCCCACTGTTATATACTTTTGTATTAGACCCATTAATCCGAAGAATATTAATGAATCAGAATGTACAAATGATTAGTGGTGAATGCAGCCCTCAAGAAATTAAATTAATGGCTTATGCCATTGATTTATGTGCATTTATTAGGAATTCAGAGTCTTTTAGAAATATTACAGGAGATGAAACAATATAGCAGGCTGTTGGGGGCGAGTCTGAATATCCATGAATGCAGAGAACTTTTGATAGGTGCCACAGAGGTGGGGGAGTGTCAGGTGGGTGGTATTACTATTTCAAAGGACCCAATCAAGATTTTAGGAGTATGGTTTGGGAAGGGAGATATGCTTGGTAGGAACTGGTAAGAAAATTTACTGATCTGTGAAAACAAGGTAACAAGATGGAAAAGCTGGAAGTTTTCTCAAACTAAAAGAATTTTTATTATTAAGCAATTTTTGGTTCCATGTTTATTATATATTAGTGCGGTGTTTCCTTTGCCTTTACAGTTGGAGACAAAGTTGTTGCAAATTTTTTTTCAAATGTTGTGGGGATCTCATCTCAGTCTGGTCAAAAGGGAAATTATATATCTTCCCTTAAATAAGGGTGGGTTGAACATGGTACTGTAAATCCAGTGGTGTTTTTTCATGTCATTTTTTGGTCTGGGTCCTTTCAGGTAGTTCTGCAGGAGAGGGATTCATTGGTCAAACCATGGTTGACTAATAGTTTGAAACCTGTTTAACAGCTGTGGGTGGAGCAGCCAGTGAGATTCAACCATAGATGGAACATTTCCAAGTGTTTTAGACCTACATTGCAGAAAATATATAAGTGGGGAATCTGTAGATCACAGCAGGTAAATCAAGAAAGGCATTATATTGTCAAATTTTAGCCTTGGTAGGACCAGAAATGGCTGACTTTAAAGGGTGTTTACCTTTTGACAGAAATTTAGTAGTAAATTGATTAATGAATAAAAAGATACCACATAGAATGTGGGATGTGATTTGGTTGGTTTCCCATGGGAGCTAGGGGGTTAGGGGAAATAATAAGCATAAGGTTCTAGATGAGAGAACTTGTTTATACCCTGAATGTGAAAATCAAATGGAGTCTACAGAGCATTTTCTTTTCAATTGTCCATTTTCAAGGGAGGTTTGGAGAAATGTAGCTAATAGATGGGGTCTGATTTGGATGCAAGCACTGACATATGAGCAACTGGCTTTGGGGAATTACTCGTGCCTGTTAGTTAATGGGGTGGACATGACTTTAAATGTGTTTTTTGCTATTTTACTGTTTTATTTATGCAAGCTAGGTGTCAGTTTATATTACAACAAAAGAAAATGTCTTAGGCTTCAATATGTAGGCTTAGTGAAGCAGCCTTAAGAGAGGTGTATGTAGAGGATGTACGAAATTACCCTAGATCTAAGGTACAAGCTTGGTGGAAAGGTTTTCCTTTTTTCAGAAATATGATTGATTTTGAGGGCTTGTGATTAGTGGCGGAGAATTGTTTTGTGGGAAATAGTATGTTAGACGTTATGGGGTGCTATTCACTGTGTGCAGGATAACACGTGTTTTGGTTTGGGATTGCTGAATATATTGAACTTTATTTTCTTTGTTTAAAGTAATGCAACACTGAGGATGTAAATATGTTTTGAAAGTGTGCAATAAAAAATTCCCCTGCTCTTCTGCGGGGGCGCAATTGTGCGGCAGGAGAGCTGGAGATCCCCAGTCTGGTTTCGACTGTTGGTGGAGATGAACCTGTTGCTGGAGCTCCAGTACTCTTGGGTGAGCCGTCTACTGTACCTACTGTGATTTTGCTAGGTACGGCCCACGATATTGCTTTGGATTCTGGAGGTGTGGATACTATTCTGCAACATGATATGGATGTAACGAATGAGGCGGATGCTGTATAAATGGAACTGGAATTGAAAAAATCTCAGTTGTTACAGATGATAAATGTGGCTGAACAGGATTTTGCACTGTGTCAACAGAAATTGGAAGATGAAAAAAAGAAATGAAAAAGGTCGGGGGCAAGTCCTTTACTTGCTGGACATAAGTGGTTACCGGTGGGTATGTTGCCTGACAGTAATACTATGGCAATGCAAGTGTTAGAGCCTGTTACTGATGGCCTGGTACAGCCTGTTGGAACTTTGATACCTGATAGGACTGATCCAGACTGGACCCCAGAAGATGCTTTGCAAAGGGCTAGCTGACTATTGCAAACTGGGATATGGATACCAGACCCTACTTTCCCTCTTCCTGGCTCCCCTGAGCGGGATCCTCTGCATCAGGTTGATTCGGTGGCTGTTGATGGTAGACTACCTGGTCTCCCTGAAATGAATTCTTCTAAGTTCATAACTGACCCATCAGCGGCTGCGTGACATGGTGGAGAAGGAGTTTGATTTCCTGCTACACCAGACACGGGTTCTGTAGTCTCTGACGGTGCAAGTTTTGTTGCGGATCAGTCTGTATCAGTCGGGGTTCTTCCTACTGCTCAGAAACATTCTGACAGCTGCCAGGTAGATACTGCATCAGTATTGGGTGATGCTTCATAGAAACATAGAATTTGACGGCAGATAAGGACCGCTTGGCCCACCCAGTCTGCCCATTTCCCTATCTACTGGATAAGCTGCAGATCCTAGTTAACCAGCAGCCTACTTCTTCCTACCCCCACCCCCTAGAATGGCCTTATGACTGTCCCATGCATGCTTGAATTCCACCACTGATTTTGACTCCACAACCCTCTCTGTGAAAAAATACTTCCTTAAATTACCTCTGAGCCGCCCCCCTATCTTCAAATTGTGCCCTCTTGTTCTTGCACACCTCTTTTTTTGAAAGATGCTACCCTCTTGGACTTTGTTGATTCCCTTGAGGTACTTGAACGTTTCTATCATGTCCCCCCTCTCCCTCCTTTCCTCGAGGCTATACATATTAAGCTCCTTTCATCTCTCTTCATATGTCTTCCGGTGCAGACCCTGCACCATTTTAGTTGCCCTCCTCTGGACAGCTTCCATCCTGTCTATGTCTTTGCGGAGATTGGGTCTCCAGAACTGCACACAGTACTCCAGATGGGGTCTCACCAGCTGTCTGTACAGAGGGATAATAACTTCCTGTTTTCTACTGGTGATGCCTCTCCCTATGTATCCCAGTATCCCCCCAGCCCTCCTTGCTGCCCTCTCACATTGCTTGCCCACCTTTAGGTCATCTGATATGACTACCCCCAGGTCCCTTTCCATTTTTGTTGTTGTTAGTATCTCACCCCCCATTGTGTACTCTTCCCCTGGGTTTTTGTTTCCCAGGTGCACTACCTTGCACTTCTTAGCATTGAATCTAAGCTGCCATACATTTGACCATTCCTCTAACCTTGCCAAGTCCCTTCTCATCCTTTCCACCCCACCCTGTGCATCAATTCTGTTGCAGATCTTTGTGTCATCTGCAAAGAGACATACTTTTCCTTCCAGTCCCTCTGCAATGTCACTTATAAAGACATTGAAGAGGACCGGTCCTAATACTTCAGGTACTTCTTTACCTACATCTTTGGAAGGAGATGGTGTTTGACCACAACTTGGGCCTCCAGGTCCAAAGTCATATGCAGGTCTTTTTCATAAACCTGGTGAGGCGACCAAACAAAGGTTTTTGGTCCATTTGCGATATTGGGGTAAGGCCCCTGTGGTTCCTGACCGGCTTTGGGTGGGGAAAACTTTATTAATGGATAGTATAGGGTTCACACCAGCAGAAGTATATGCATTCATACATTCCCTAGGTGATCATAACTATGACATTAGCTTTTGTACGATGCAGTTGGCTAAGTTTTGGAAGCTTTATTACGATGCTAAGGATCTGGATAGTTGACAGGGCTTTTTGGCTATTCCTATCATGAAACCTACCATTAAGACAGTTATGGTTTTGTTCCGTAATGAAGGTGTTAACATTGCAAACATAATATTCTGGTTAGAGAAAAGATGTACGTTATTTGACCGCCCGAAACCAATTCTGGATGACAATGGGTTTTGGACTTTTTCGTGTCCAACTACCGCATACTGATTCAGGCATACAACATCTGCCTAGCTCCTTTTATTTGGGGCATGACGGGGCATTATTTTTTATGCAGGACAGCCAAAGAGCTGTTATAAAGGTGGTTCTCTTGATCACTTGAATACTGATTACGATCAAGTGAAATGTTTTTGTTGTGGGATGTTGGGGCATACTATGACAAGGTGTGAGGCTCCTCAGATTTGTAACTTATGTGGGGATATGGAGCATTCTTATGTGAATTGTCCTTGGGCCACGCATGATAGGGAGACCTTTTGATAAATACCCTAATCTCATGACAGATTTTGGGCCCCATGGGAGGCGGAGAGGGAGAGGTCTGAGGGGCAGTACAGGGGATAGAACCCAGGTTCCCCTCCACAGCTCTGTTTCATCATTAACAGCTCCATTTTTGGCTCCTACACAGTCAGTTGGTGATGTACCTGGCTTAGCTACCACAGTGATTCCTTCTGAGTCACAGGTGACCCTGTATGCTACCCCCAAGGTTCTCCTCAGTGAGGTGGGGGTATTTTACCCCATGGTTCCCTTTGTGGTTTGCATTTAGATGATTCGGATTTGGAATGTCATGGGGAAACTTTAAAACCTTTATTGGCAGTTCAAAATGAGGGGGTTTGTTCTGTAGCTAAAGCTGCGGGCATAGCTAGCTCTTGTGTTCCCTTATCTCCTTTGCCACTTTCGAATAGATTTGCCCCATTTGAGTCCTGGTGGAGCAAGTGGAACAGGAGCACCCTGTGGAGGATGGTGAATACTTACAACAGCCGGTCCCTGGCTCAGTGGTAGTGGGTGAATTTTTACTGACTCGAAAACCAGGTGTTTTATCAGTTCAAAAGAGGGTTACTAGGGCTAGTGGTAAAATGATTAAGACTACTCCCTGAGCCTTTTACTTTGAATTTAGCCAGTCTTAATGTAAATAGTGTGAAATCCACTAGAAAACGTTTGACGACTTTTAGTATATTACAGTCTTTGCAATTTGATGTAGTCTTTTTGCAGAATACTCAATTGCACACTTTAGGGGAATGTGCTCAAGCTTCCATTGGGGATGGGGGTCTTCATATTGGTCTTTGGGAGAAGAGACCTGTAGTGGGGTGGGATTTTTTTTCTGTACTATGGAGCTTATTTTGCATAGACTGGTAGATATTGTTCCTGGGCAGGCGTTTTTACTTGATGCGGAAGTTAGAGGATTATCTTGTAGACTCCTGAATGTATATAATCCACAACTGAAATGTTTACAGATAGATTTGTTGAAGAAAATCCAGCCATTTTTGCATACAAGCCGACAGATTTTTTTTGGGGGGGTGATTTTAATATTAATTTCCTTCCAAAAATGGATCAGGGTAAACAGTATTGTGATAAGACATTTCTTAAGCAAATTTTACATAATACGGGCTTGCATGATGTACAGAACAGTTTACCACATTTCCCTAAACCTTCTTTTTTTAAGGGATTGCTTTCTTCTCGGATAGATTTTATTTTTGTTAAAAACACATTATATGTGGATAATGTCTGTGTTTTACCCATTGAAACCTCTGATCATCTGTTACTGGGGCTGTTGGGGTTGCACATGGATTCCTTTCCTACTAGAGTGACTGGAAAGGGATACTGGAGGATGAATGCTTCTTTATTAGTGGATGAGCAAGTGAGGTCTGATTTACAAGTGGCCATACAGGATAAGTTGTCCACAATTTTTTTGTATGATGCTATTAGCATCTGGTGGGAAGATTTCTAAATTTGTTTTTGGTTTTTTTTTCTCTGGTTGGGCAACATCGAGCTCTGGCCCAATTGGATGTATATAGAGCTCTCCAGTATGAGCTTGGAGTATTGTTGACTCGGCAGGTCATGGAAGGAGTTGACCTCAGCGAGGCTATCGGGGCTATTAAGCAGGAGATGGGGGATTTTCAATATAATCAATTTTGTTTGCTTCAAAAAGAACAACAGTTTGGTACTCGGAAAAGCTGAACATGTTAACCCCTTTTTAGCTAGTCGTGCTAGGACTGACAAACACATTTTTATGGGCTTGATTTCTCCAGATGGGGTAGTACAGAGAGATAATGAGGGTATCATGGGTGTTTTGGATAGGTATATTCATGACACTTTTAGTTTCCCTGTGGCCAATTCCCTGTATGTGTCACATATTTTGCAAGCTGCTGCTCTTCCACAGGTAACGAGTGGTCAGATGGCATCCTTAGTGTGTCCCTTTATGATTTCTGAATTGGATGTTGTCATTCGGTATTTGCATAATGAGGTCTGCCCGGGTTCTGATGGGTTACCTAATTAGCTGTATAAGGTTTTATGGGAGTTTATGCAGTTGGAATTGGTACGGCTTTATACATTTTTTCTAGTGGAATGCTGTTTACCTACTCAGTTTTATGAAGGGTTGATGGTTTTTTATATATATCTGGGGATCGGGAAGATATTGGAAATTGGAGACCGCTTACCTTGCTTAATACAGATTTTAAAATATTTTCAAAATTGCTAGGTAACAGATTGTCACAGGTCATGGCTGATTTAATTAGCCCATTGCAATTTTGTGGTGTTCCAGGTCGACATATTTCGGATGTTCTTTTACTTTTGTGGGAACTCATGGAACCCACTAGTAATGCCACTATGTAATGTGGATTTGGAGGTTATTGAATTAGCCTAGATCAGGCTAAGGCTTTTGATGGGGTTTCCCATTCTTTTTTGTGGTCTACTTTAAGTGCTTATGGTATCCCAGATTACTTTATACAGTGGGTACGCCTCTGCTATGCCTTGGCTCATGTGGTCCCTTATGAAAATGGATGGCGAGGAGCTCGTCATCGGATCCTGAAAGGGGTTCAGCAGGGGTGCCGTCTGAGCCTTCTTCTATATGTTTTTGCACTGGACCGTTTGTTACAGGTCTTAGAGAGATCCCCTATGATTTTGGTGGTAAGTGGGTTTATTGGGCAGCATTGCAAAGTACTCGCATATGCGGATGATTTATGTCTGGTGTTGTATGATGAATCTTCCTTGCAGGTTGCTTGTGATCTGATACAGGAAATTGGGAAACTTTCCGGGGCTCATCTAAATTTGAATAAAACTAAAATATTAAGGGTGTCTGGCTTTCCAATGTCTCAGGAATGGGTGAGTGGGTTTCAGGTAGCTATGAAGCCCTGCCACATATTGGGGATATATTTTGGTGGGGAACATATGGCTTTTTATAACTGGGAACAAGCTGTAATTAAAGGAAGAACAAAGGTAGCAGTATGGAATAAATGGAAGGTTTCGAAAAAGAAGAGGGTTTATAATATTAAAACTTTTTTGGTTCTGATCTTTTTATATATTAGTACAGTTTTTTTCTTTACCTAAATCATTGGAGGTGTCTTTGTTAGGTGTTTTTTTTAGCTGATTTTAGGGGAATAGGTTGAACCCCGTGAAGAGGAATGTGTTGTATATGGAGTTTCGGGAAGGGGGGATAAATATGTGAAATCCGGTGTTATTTTTTTCCCATTTTTTATATGCTAATTTGGTACCTCCTATAAGCCATAGTATGTCTTTGTGGGGAACATGGGGTCTCTCAATTCTAGCTGGCATTTTGCAGGAATGGAAGGAAAATGCCTTTTTACGTAAAAATAAACAAAATCCTAGACTGTTGAAAAGATGGGAGGGGGTGTTTGACAAAATAAAATTATGGGGAATTGGGTTTGAACAGGTCTTGACCACGTCACGTAAGGCGCTTTATATGACAATTTTAAACAAGTGTTTTAATGAATGCCCTTTAGCGGCTTTTTCTGTGGTGAACCAAGCTTATATTTGAGAATATATTATGGGTGTTCGCATCCCTGTTCAAATGTGGGATACAGCATGGCTGGGTCTTCATGGTAGAATTAATGTTAAAGGAAATCAAAAACATAAAGCATTGCATGAACAATATTGCCCTAGAGTTGATTGCATTTTGAAAATTGAAACGATGACTCATTTCAGTTTTCACTGTTCTTATGCAGTCCATTTTTGGGAGGTATTAAAGAATTATCTGAAAAATGTTCTGAACTCCCCTCTCAGCTAGATTTTTTATTTTATGGTTTTCCCGCTGGGGTGCTCGGGAGGGGAATTTTAAGTACCCTGTGCATTGTGCATGTTCATTTTTTATATTGGTTGTGGATAAGTCGATGTTGTTTGGTACTGCAGCAGCAATTCATCTCAGAATTGGAACTGTTTTACTTACTAACATACTAATTGCCAGCAGATTAGACCTTACGGTCTATTGAGTCTGCTCGAACCTCAGATCCCTAGTTGGGTGCCGAGGCCCTCCCTCCCTTGTGTTCCAGAAACCTCTATCATCCATCCCTACCCCCCCGGGCCAGGCCATCATCTGATACATCAGCTTTCTGTGTCTGTCCCACCCTGTCTTGAAGCCCTCCACTGTGGATCTCTGAACCAGCTCGCCAGGCAGTGAATTCCAAGGGTCCACCACCCTCTCAGTGAAAAACCTCCTCCTCTTTTCCCCCTCACCCTTCCACCTTCCAACTTCAAACCATGCCCTCTGGTGATACCTCCCTGCTTTAGTCTAAAGATCCCCTCCATGTTTACCCTATTTATTCCCTTGAGGTACTTGAAGACCTCAATCATGTCCCTTCTGTCTCTTCTCTCCTCCAATGAAAACAGGCAGAGCTCCTCAAGTCTGTCCTCATACGTCAAATCCCCTAGTCCTCCTATCATCTTAGTTGCCCTCCTCTGTACCCTCTCCAGGAGTTGTATGTCCCTCTTCAAGTGTGGTCTCCAGTACCGAACACAGTACTCAAGGTGTGGTCTAACCAGTCCATTGTACAGTGGCAGAATCACTTCCCTGCTAGAGGTGATCCCCCTTTACGATGCATCCCAACATCCTGTTTGCTTTGCTAGCCGCTCTCCTGCACTGCTTAGAGTTATTCATACATGCATCCACCATGACCCCTAGGTCTTTTTCCCCTGTTGAGGCCTCCAGCGCCTCCTCTCCCAGGGTGTACCTGTGTTTAGGGTTTCCCCGCCCAAGATGTAACACCTTGTATTTGGTGATATTGAAATTTAATTTCCATGTGTGAGCCCAGCTTTCCAGGGTGTCCAGGTCCCCTTGCAGGGCCAACCTCCCCTCTTCCCCCTCAACTACTGCTCCCATCTTGGAGTCATCAGTGAAGAGACTCATTTCACACCCTATACCCTCCCTGCTGTCTGATATGTATGCATTAAACAGGATCAGATGCAGGACCGAGCCCTTCGGTACCCCACTACCGACCTCTCTAGGGTTCGAGAGCACCCCGCCAACCACTACTCTCTGGGTGTGTCCAGCTAGCCAGTTTTCAATCCATCTGACCATCAAAGGGCCTACTCCCAACCCCGTCAGTTTCTCTACCAGACCATTCTGGGGGACAGAGTTAAACGCCTTGCTGAAGCCCAAGAATAATACATCCACAGGCTTTCCCCTGTCCAGTTCTGATGTTACCCATTCATAGAACTCCACAAGATTGGTTTGACATGATCTACCTGGCACAAACCCATGTTGCTGACTATCCAGACCTCCCACCTCCTCCAAGTACACCTCCAATCATTCCTTTAGTATACTCTCCATTAATTTTCCCACCACCGAGGTCAAACTGATGGGTATATAGTTACCTGGTACTTCCCTCGACCCCCCCTTTATGGATTGGCACCACATGTGCCTTTCACCAATCCCTAGGTACCCTCCCTGTCTCAAGCGACCTGTTGAAGAGCTCTACCAGGGGTGCAGCCAGTATGTCTGCCAATTCCCATAGTACTCTCAGATGAATGCCGTCCGGCCCAGGAGATTTATCTTTCTTTAGGGCCTTGAGGGCTAACCACACCCTTTCGGTGGAGATAACATCATCCGTCCCCTCCACCTTACTGGCCTTTTTATCCTTATCCTGATGTGACACCCCTGGGTACCTCTCCCTCCCTCTTGCTCCATTTCTGTTGCTCCCCTAATCTCACTCACTACCGCTTCTATCCCAGTCGTGCCTTGCTTTGTAGGTATCCCATCCCCCTCCCTACTGAACACAGAGGTGAAGTACTCATTTAATACCTCTGCCTGGTCCCTCGTCTCTTCCACCCACCTACCCTCCCTCCTTCTGATCTCAATCTGCCGAGATTTCCCTTAGTTCTTCTCTGGTCCCCAATGTACCAGAAGAACCCCTTTTTCCCTCCATGTATCCCCTGTGCCAGCCGCTGCTCTTTACTAGACTTTGCCCCCTCACCATCTGGGTGATTTTTCTAGATGCAAGAGTCTACATTTCCTTTTCCCTATCCCCTCTTGTTGTTTTATATTTTTTGTAGGCCGCCGCCTTTTCTCTGACCACTACCTGAACCTCACTGGACCACCAGCATGGTTTATGTGACCTTGCTCCCTTACGTTTCACCTTAGCGCAGGTCCTGACTGCCTCATGAAGTCCCGGTTTTATGACCTCCCATCTCTTTTCCACATTTTTCATTGATGTAATCCCCTTCAAGTGATATTTGACAATATTTCCCATGCCCAAAAAAGTCTGACCCCCTGAAGTCCACGGCCAGTGTCCTAGATCTCTCCCCCACCATGCTTATTTGAAACCAGACAGTATTGTGGTCGCTCCCAGTCAGGGGATCCTCTACAACCAGGTCCCTTACCAGATCCCCATCTGCCAGAACCACATCCAGAACGTGCCCCTCCCTTGTGGGCTCCATCACATGCTGTGTTAAGAACACATCCTGGAAGTCATCCAGCAGCCTCTGCTCCTTGGTCACCTTAGAGGACATGGTTCCCCAGTTTGTACCTGGCATATTAAGGTCCCCCATCAACACCACTCCTTCCCCTTTTGGTCCACATTGGGCAATGATGTTGTCCAGCAAACCATCCTCCAGGACATAACCCATCCCGGGGGGCCTATATACTATACCCAGCTTGACCTTACCTCCTGCTGGGGTTCATAAGGTGACCCATAAGGCATCCATGTTTCCCTCTGCCTCTTCTACCCTAGCAATTTCTATGTCATCTCTAATGAACATAGCCACTCTACCCCCTCTGCCCTCCTTTCTATCCTTCCTAAGCATAGTGTACCCCTGCACGTTTAGGTCCCAGTCATGGTTTTTGTTGGCCCATGTTTCCGTGACTGCCGTCACATCCACCCCTTCCCTCGAACAGCATGGCCTGGAACTCTGGCAACGTGTTTCCCAAGCTCCAAGCATTTACTAACACCACCCCCATCCCTTATCCCTGATCCCCTTTGTCGAACCCCACCCAGGTTCCTTATACTTCCATCCTCCCTCTGCTCCTCCTGAAACCTCCTCCCCCAGTCTGTTTCCCCCCTCCCACCCTTGGGTTTGAAGGCTACTCCCCTCATCTGGAGGAGAGGGCTTCTGGTCAGCCCTCCCTTATCCCTCCCCCCCTCACAAGTTTAAACCCCACCTTTCTTGAATGTAGTCAGCCAACCCCTGTTTGAGGACTTCCTTCCCTAATTCCTTTCCAGTTTCCTAACACCCCCAACCCACTCTCTTCACCACACTTCCTGAGCCAGTCATTAACCTCTGTGATCTTTATTTTTTTCTCCAGTGAAGCCTTTGGTACTGGCAATATCTCTGAAAAGGAAGCATTGCATCCATTATCCTGACAGACTCTGGCAAGTTCTTGGAACCTTGCTTGGATTTCCAAAATGCTATTTCCCTCTAGATCGTTAGTTCCCAAATGCACCAGGAAATCCGGTTTCCCTCCACAATCCCTAACCAGTTCATACACCATGATCTTTGCTCTGTGCACTGTCAGCCCAGAGATACTCACTACCTTCACCTGGCTATGGCATCCACCCCCCTGACTCTCCCACTGGATACCCCTAATCATCGAGTCTCCCAATAACAGAACCTTAACACCATCATCATCCTTATGGTTACTTCCACTGTGCGCTCTCAACCCCCATCCCCCTTTATTCGTGATCTCAATTCCATGAGAGTCTTCCTGCCTTGTTAGAGACCCCTTGTCACCCTCCCTTTCTGCCTTCCTTGTTATTTTCTCCACTTAACTCAACCCCCGAATAGGTGTCCCCTTTAACCCTCTCTTATCCGAACCATTTATCCTGGCCCTGAAGGTGTCCCTTCCTCCACGCCATCCTCCACTCTTGTAATAGTACCCCTACCTCCAGAGGCCCTCTGTGGGTCCCTTTTACCTAGGGCCCCATCCTTTGTACAGACCCCTCTGCTGAAGGGGGGCCCCTCCCCCGCCTCCTTGTCTCCCAGTTTCTCTCCAGTTGTGCTCTCCTCCCTCACGTCGGCAATATGTTGCATCTCCCCATCTGCTTAACATTTATGTTTCCCCTTCTCCCTCTGGGACTATTTCTATCCTTTTCATTGCCGGTCTGTGATGCCCTATGGGTCTCCGACTCCCTCTCCCTGGCCTCTGTATCAGTTTCCTCATTTCCACCAACCCCTTCCTCCCCCCTCTAGGTTGCTTAGTAGCTCAAATTTATTGTAACACTCTATGCCAGCCTCCATCACGTAACCTGAGTTTCCCCCGACTGCCCCTCTAAACTGCCCCTCTTCCTCCTCTCTTGCCCTATTCTCCTTAGGAGCTCCCTTCCCACAGTCTGCTCTTTTAGGCTTCCCCACAACAGCCCCTCCCTTCTCACTGTCTGCTCTTCTAGGCTTCCCCACAACAGCCCCTTCTGATTTGAGGACTTTGAAACAGAAGGCATTTAGCCTGTACAATATATAGAACTGGACTACTTTTTGGGGTCACTTTGATTATATTTAAATGTATTTTAATTTAGTTATAGACTGTCAGTATGATGTTATACTGTATTCTGAATTATTTTTTTTTTCTTTTTTTATGTTTGTATCTGATGTTTTATTGAATTGTTATACATTTTTTAGGTCATAATTATGAAATGTTTCTCTTCTTTTCACTGGAGGGGGGTGGGCGTTATGTTTATCATATTTTGGTTTTGTTTAGGGGTCACAACATGCAGAACTGTTTTTGTATCTCTGTTTTCTTCCTTTTTATGATGTGGTATGAACTCTACTGATTTGGTTAATGGTTTCTTTAAGTTATGTATAACAATTTTCCTTCTCCTTTAGTAGGATGAAGGAAGGAGACCTGTCTCCTATATAATTTTTTTTTGTACAGGATAGCATGTATGATGTAATACTGCTTTAAGATTTTACCTTATTTATGTTTCCTTCTTTTGATTTTGTATGAAGTAAATATTGTTCTGTTTGTATGTTCTTTTAAGTTTTGAATAAAAATTCCTCCTACTCTTTTCGGTAAGTGCCATGGGATCTTTAACATCCACCTGAACTACCACCAATCCAGGCAGATGGGACCTCGGCTTAATGTCTCATCTGAAAGACAGCACCTCAGAAGTGCAGCACCCCTCTCATGCTGCCCTACAGTGTCAATATTGGGATATTAACCTTAGAAAATCTTCAAAGTTGCAAAAGGGAAACAAACAAATACTTAAGGTATAAAAAAATATTGTATTACTTTTGAAAGTTAGCATTAATTTCGCACACTGTCTCTTTAAAAGAGACACACAGTACCTTATGCCGACCTACATTTCCCTACTTCATAGTGCTTCATCTCAAAGACATTGGCAGGTATACGCAGTGCATGCTACTGCATGCAGACATTTGTGACCGGAGGCATCATTAAGTACGATTTCCCTGCGCCACCGTCATTTCACTTGTTCATATCTTTGTTTACTGTCTTTGACATGCTGCCCCTAATTGTTTTTTTCTGGTTGCTGCCTACATGATGGGGGAATGGATGTGTGTGGACAGGGAGGACGTGAGCCGGTAAGGGGGCCTGACAAGCGAGACTCAGGAAAACAAGGTACCTGACTTGCTGATGGCTTTGGGCCAGGCCATAGGCCAGTATTTTAAAGTTCATTGGCTTTGTCTATGGGGGTGGATCTGCAGGTATGTCAAACCCAACAGCAGTGAGATAGTGTCTTTCCAGTTTTCTTTCCACTTTACTTCCAATGGCCATCAATCTAGATGGCACTGAAGGACATACAGCTGACTGCCACAAGAACAACAGCTGTGCTTATTAGAAGGGTAAGGAGGAGAAGGAGAGTCAGTGGATTCAGTTACCTGAAGGCCCCCAACATGGCAACCTTGCTGTCTAGTGTGCCTACCTGGTCAAGAAAAATAAATAAAAACATCAAAGACCTTTGCAGCCAGGCAATGGTGGAGGCAGCAGCAACAGATGGAATCGACGCATTGAAAGTAGGCAGATCTGATCTTTTTACTTTGTGTTTTTGTGCCAGTGGTGGTCTCATATGCTATAACCCAGTTAAGGTGTGCAATAGGTATGCACCAACATGCTAACGTTTTGACAGGTGACCTGCCTTCTTTAGTGCCGAAGAAGACAGGTCACCTGCTAAAATATCAGCATGCTGGTGCGTATGTGTTGCACACCTCACCTAAGGTACAGCATTTGAGACCACGTGGCCTCACGCACTTAACCCTGATACTGTTCCCATTGCAGCTATTTGCGCATACACAAATTGTTAATAGAATAGGTGGAGGCTCTGCTGAGTTTACTTTATTTGGGAGATGAAGTTCATTTCAAGGACCTATTGACTGTTGTACTGTACCTCTTACACCCAGCGACTTCTCACCAGCCTCCTACTCAGAACAAACGTAAAAACTGAATCCTCATGCACAGCAGTCTTTTTAAACAAGACCCAACTGGGGCTGATTTTAAACGAGACCCAAATGGGGCTGATAATGACCACTACCAATTAAGGGGTTAAACTCAGAAATAGGCTCCTTACCAATATACCATATGTGACCCAAGTGCATATTTAAGTTGTTCCAAGTCACATCTTGGGGGGACATGCTTGAATACTTTGGTTACGAGCAACTGAAGGTTTCTCTACTTAAATTTTGTTTGCACATACAGTAGCTTACTTAGCTATAGCTGTTGTGACCGCATAAATAGAGCATGCTGGCTAGACAGGTTACAGCTGGCATACCTATAAATAAAACTAAAAAAAAAAATCACTTCCCAATACTGTGTCATCACAGCATGTACCCCCCCTCACGTGATTCAAAAGCCTGGTAGCAAGTGTATCTGGCTGGCTGCTGAGACACTCCAGATTAGGCCTATTCACATGTAAGACAATCTATCCTTTCTAAAGCTGGATTCTTATAGGGAAATTAAAGGTTGTAGGACCTCTTAAAGTCTAAAAAGCACATGAAAGAAGGCCTGCAATGTTTAATTCCCTTTTAAAGGGGAAAGCACATTATGGCCACCCTGACTGCCTAGTACTCTCATGAAAGCAACCCAAGTTTGGGCGCTAACTCAGGGCACTGCTTCAGGAGGCAAGCCAGACTACAGTAGCTGCCATTTGGCAGCGTACTGTAATCAGGAAGGGATGTTGTCGGGCTCCTGTGCAGTAGTGACCCCTGTGATGGGCCAAGGGAGCTTGCTGTCTCTGCAGGATGTCACAGCCACACCTGTGCTAGGGGAAGAGGGAGGAACCAAAGGAGAAAGAACAGGGAAAAAACATCTGTGTCTGTGCCTGTGCTTCCTGGGTTTCCCTAGGTCCTGGTGTCCAATGAAGCTGAATCCTAGTCCACACAAGTGGACTGCCTTGAGGGAAGGGGGGAGGATGATCCTACCCCTGGGGCCACTGCCATGGAGGGTAGACCTGTGGGAGATGTCAGTGGGGCCAGAGTCCCAGGGGGGGAGGGGGTCAACAGGCTAGGATGGGATATATCCCTGACGGACATGGCCTAGAGAAGAAGCTCTGTGGGAAAAAGGGGTTAGTGTTCATTAGCCTACATGACAATAACTGTTTCAAGCTAGGTCCCATTACCAATTAGCTCACTAAAATATTTGTTCAACAGGTTTATTACTAATGGCAATCTCCATAAATCTGGCAGTTCAGCCACCCCCCCCTCCATTTTGTAACATGCTATCCTGTTGTTCATCACAGCTGATGTTATCGATGTGGACCAGCAGCAGAAGATTCAGTGGGACCAGTGGTGGAAATGAATTGTATGTCTGCTGTTAGACTAGCCTCTGGAAACATATTCCCTCACTACCAAGTACTGATACTTCCCCAGTGCTTACAGTCCCCAAAAAAGTCATTAACTTCTTCAGCAGGCCCTGTTCCTTCTTTGCTCTCTGGTGTCTACCGGGGAGTACAAGGGGCATAAACATGCTGTGTGCTTCTTGCAACATGCTTGAGTTTCCAGCTGGTCATTCGTGTGTCTGCATGTGACAAATTCAACTGACGGCCTGCCCCCTCACAGCAATACAAAGGCCACAGACTTGTGAGTGGGCTGGAACCATTGCAGAGCACTCACTAATGTCAACAAATATGGCATTAGCAAGTGCAGTTTGTGCCCACTGGATCTTTGTACTTCATTTAGGAGGTGCCAACCTTTCGAATATGGAAAGGCAAGCAAGAGAAATCCATAAAAATACATCTTTAGTCCTTTCTGTTTATAATTCAATACATTTTGGCTATGTTCAGTCAACCAATTTAATTCCCCCCCCCCAGGTTAGAAAAGGAAAAGAATCTGGTTTTATATAGTGGCTTTCATATGCACTGTATTCCAAAGTAACAGTTGAAAGTGCCCATCTTACTTCGATAAGGCTCTTGCAGCAGGCCAGTACTGGTAGGACTGAAGCTAGCAGTCTACAACAGGAGACTGCCCACCACCGAAGTCAGTGTCTAGCATCAGCCTATCCTATAAATGTGGGCAGTCCCCCACACCCACCTCAGTTATTATCCCACCATCGGCCCGGGCATGTCGGACCTTAGCAGACGCCGCAGCTACAGTTGACCACCATTACTCACACTTGCCGAGCTTTTTTCTTTTCTTTTCTTTTTAGTAGTAAACAATAAAGTTTTGGTGTTGAATTTCTGTCTTCTCCACCAACTTCATCTTCTGACCGCTGTATGAAGTGTGCCTGCGGCAAACAGATTCCCGAAAAGGACAGCCACTCTGCTTACATCCTTTGCCTAGACCCCAACCATGACACTGAAGCTTGCCAGGTTTGCCAGAAATTCAACCAGGCCACTCGGAGATATTGACTTAAGATTCTGGAGCACCACCTCCTAAAGCAGAAATTGGCCATGATGGAAAAGGAGGTGCAAGCCAGGAGCTCTTCAGCCTCGCCGGCACAGTCTTCCGGTGCTCTTCCTCTTCTCACAGTTCTGGTGGGAAAGCACAAACACTGGGACTGGGACCAGTCTGCTTCACGCTTGCGGTCGTCCCATAAATCCTCGACCGTGTTGGAGTCATCCTTCTGCAGGAGGCCAGCTCCCTCTACCCTGCCAGCATTCTCCTCCTCCAGGCTGCCGGTGATGCAGCTGCCTGCCCTTATTGCTATTTCAGGCATGGCTCCTCGGGGCAGGGGATTTCATCTTCTGCCTCTCTGTCCCTGATGCTCAGGCCCATTTCTTCATAGACAGGCTCTCAGCCAGGAGGCTTAGCCAATGTTGCTGTTTTGGGTGTCAGTTCCTCCACCTTTGCCCGCCCAGACACAGCGCTGTCTATGTTGGTCCTCTCTGCAGTACCCAACACCAGTCCTTTAAGGCAGTGCCCGCAGCAGGCTACCACCATTTCTTTTAGCCTGGCGTCACCTCTGCCTTTTCCTGGGCGGTCTTCACTCCCCAGGTGCTGGCCTCTCTGACCCACCCAGCACTGGCAGGTCTCTCTCCTGGGCACTCCCTGCTGATGCCAGCTGGGCAGCTGCCAGTCCTGCTGTTGCCTCAGCCTGTGGGCCTCTGGCCCCAGTGTCACCTCTTCCACAGCCTGCACTGCTGCCTGCTCCTGGCCCAGCACCTGGACCACCAGCCAAAGCCAGCTATGCCTACATGAGGGTACCCTTTTCTGTACCCGCCGATCTTTAATATAACACCTGCGGTGGACTATGGGGCCCTGTTCACCACATGGTGGTCTCTTACCCAGAAGCAGCTTCCCATGCCTCAGGGCCCACCAACAGCATCTCCCTGGCATCTTAACTGGGACCCACCACCACAGAACTCAGACAGGTCTGATGTGGGTGAACCCCGGCCAGGACATGTGCCAACCACCAGTCAATGATCCGGATGAGTCCAGCAGAGAGGGCTCAGACTCCCCATGGTCTTCCTCCTTGCCTGGGGAGTCCTTGGAGGGGGAAGAGCCCTCTAGGGTGATTCCCAAGTCTCCTCCTGATGATCCCTCCTCATGGACGTCATGCATCACATACAGTCCCTGATGGTCTGGGAGACAGAGGAGCAGGACCCAGAGCAGCATCAGCTGGCTGCTTACCTACGGCAATGGCATGCCCTCCCAGTGTAGTGCCACCCTTTATTGACTCTTATGATGATGTCACTAGGATGGCTTAGAATCACTCCTCGACTACCCCTCCACTGCCTAAGAAGGCAGACCACCTTTACCATGCTCCCACTGGCAAACCCTTCCTGGGGAGCCATCCTAATTTGGATTTCGTGGTCATTAATGTGGCTCACGACCTTACCAAGAGGCCCAAGCACCTTTGTACCCTTCCTCCAAACTAGGAGTCTAGACAGCTAGACCACTTGGGTAAGCGAGTTTTCACGTCCACTACCCTTGCTCTCTGGGCTGTTAACTATCTGGCATGTATGGTCCAGTACCAGAATGCCATTTGGGACCAAGCCAGGAATCTGGTTTAGACCTTAATAGAGGATCCCACTAAGACATAGCTTGCCCAGCTTTTGAAGTCGAGTTCCGACATGGGCAATCACATCCTGCAAGCAGCCTACAATGCTGTGAATGTCTCTGGTAGGAGGTGGCAGCGGGGGTTTGCCTCTGCCACCATTCCTGGCTTCATATTTCGGGTTTTGCCCCAGATGTGCAATCCAGCATCCTGGATGCCCCCTTTCTGGGTGCCGTCCTTTTTGGCAGGGATATTCAGGACATGATCTCCACCCTGCAAGAGGCGGGTAGGGTTCTCAGGATGGTTCATTTGCTTTATCATAGTCAGCCTAGAACCGGACAGCAGTCGTCCTTTCACCGCTCCTCCCTCAAGCAGTTCCGCCAGCCCGCTAAAGGTCAGTTCACGTGCAAGGCAGCATCAGAGCACCCACAGCTGCCCTCCCGTCACCTGCTCCCACTTCCTGACTCCTTAGCCGACCCATCCCTCCAGCAAGGGATCTGGAGGAAGCTGTTGGGGGGTTGGTTCTCCCTCCCTCCACCTCAACAGGTGGTGGGAGATAACCATGAATAATTGGGTGCTTCAGATCATAGAGCATGGTCACACTCTAGAATTCCTGGAGTGGCCTCCAGAAAATCCTCTGGTACACTCCTCTTATCCCCCAACTCACCTGTCTCTGGTCTGGGAGGAAATTCAGGCCCTTCCTCGAAAAGAAGCCATACAGCCCATCCCTCTGGCTCAGAGAGGAAAGGGGTTCTACTCGCACTTCTTCCTTGTCCCCAAAAAGACTGAGGATCTTCAGCCCATCCTTGACCTGAGCCATCTGAACCTATATGTTAAGTACAAATGTTTCTGGATGGTGACTCTTCAAGGGCTATTACCCCTTCTGCACCGGGGGGATTGGCTGTGTTCCCCTGGATATGCAGGATGCCTACGTGTATATTCAGATTTTTCCTGCCCATCACTGTTTCCTCTGCTTCCACTTTCAGGGTGACCGTTTTCAGCTCTGGGCCCTCTCTTTTGGCCTGTCCTCAACACCCAGAGTTTTTACTAAGTGTCTGGCAGTAGTGGCAGTCACTCCGATGAAGCAGGGCTTCTACATTTTCCTCTGCCTGGATGATTGGCTGTTAGCAGCCCCCTCCAGGGATTCTCTTGTTCAGACCCTGGTGAACACTCTCCGTCTCTTTTAGACATTGAGGATCACCATCAGTCTGCCGAAATCTTGCCTCTCTCCATGCTAGCACCTTCTGTACATAAAGACGGTTCTGGATACAGCCCAGGGTATGGCCTTTTTGCCCCTGGACAGGGTGGGCCGTTTGATGGAGCAGGCTCATCTGGTTTCCTCCAGTCACTAGATTTTTCTTCAGTGGACATTATGAGTCCAATGTGATCAATGCATGGATGACCTGGACCAGCTGGTTATGGTCTCCATTCCAGTCTGGAGAGTCCTGTTGTGGTGGCTGAAGCCTGCCAACCTCCTTGAGGAGTCCCCTTTCAACTTTCATCTCCCTGTCAGATCCTCATGATGGATGCAGTGGGTCTGGAATGGGGTGCTCATCTGGTGGATCATGAGAACCAGAGCACCAGGATGGACGTGGAGAAGAGTCTCCATATCAATGTCCTGGAGATGCAAGCAGTTCTGTATGCTCTACAGGCCTTTCAGACTCATCTTCTCCCCAGTCCTTCCCAGTCCTCTGCTAGTGCAGACGGACAATATTTGTGTGGTGTATTACATCAACAAGCAGGGTGGGACCCATTCATACCCCCTGTGTCGGGAGGTGATGAGGGTCTGATAATGGGCCATCGAGCATGGTCTGGAGCTCTTGGCGGTACATCTTCCAGGTGCCCAAAATGTCCTGGCAGATGGTCTCTGCTGCTTCTGGTCACGTGCTCATGAGTGGGAGCTTCTAACCTCAGTGGTCAAAGATCTCTTCGACAGGTGGGGTCATCCAGAGCTGGATCTTTTTGTGTCCCCACAAACACAAAACTGCCACTTTTATGATTGCTCATTCCTAGGTCTGGAGTTTTCTGGTGAGACATGTTGTCCCTTTCCTGGAAGGGGAGGTTTCTCTACACCTTTTCTTCCTTCCTGCTGCTGCAGAGGGTCCTGCTCAAGCTCTAATTGGAAGGGGTGGAGATGATTCTTACAGCTGCCTCTGGAGATGTCAGATTTGGTTCCCCTTGCTGCGGCAGCTGGCAGTGGAACTTCCAGTACACTTGTCCCTGTGCACCAACTTGCTCTCCCAGGACCAGGGCACCCTAGTCCATCCAGATCTGAAGTCACTGCATCTCCATGCATGGCTCCTGCGGACATAGCTGTTGCCTGCTTTCAGGTGCCCTTCAGGGTCCCAGATGTCCTGGTGGTTGCTCAGAAACCCTCCACCAGGAACACTTATGCCATGAAATGGAAGTGTTTCTCCCTTTGGCCTGCTTCCCTTCACTTGGATCCTTTCACCTGCCTAGTGAATCTGGTGCTGGAGTAACTTCTCTCCCTTTCGGATTCAGGTTTGGGATACTCCTCCCTCAAGGTGCATCTTTCTAGCCCCCGGTGGTGCTAAGGGTTGAGGCGTTGGATGCTATCCTGGTGACCCGAGTTCGGGAATGAGCTCGGGGGTCGGCAGGGGAGGGAGAGGATTGAGCATCTGATGGACTGCTCTCCTGTCCCTGGGGAAGGATCCAGGGAACTCTGGTGCAGTAGAGACCCCTGGTGGAGACCGGGGGTACAACTAGCACCTGGAGCAGCAAGGGAGAGGAGCGCAGCAGATGCTTACGGCATTAGGCTATGCTAGCATCATTGCATGCCCCCGCTGCTAGGGGGAAACTACATGGAGAAAACCCCTGTCTCGGGGATAGGTGAAGGCTCCTCCACTGCCACGACCAGACTCCCACAGTCAGGCCTTTCAACCAGGGGTCCCCCTCCGACTCTGGCCCGGCGCATTAGATTGTAGATAGAGCGCCAGGTTGAAGGCAGCCCCATCTCGGGGGGTTTCAGAGCCGGGGGATCTGTCCGGCTGGAGCAGACCTGGTGAAGGCTTCAGATGGGAGGTAGAGTCGATTGTGAGTGGGGCAACTGGAGAGAGTTCCCCGAGACAGGAGTAGAAACAAAGTTTAGAAAAAAAAAAAAAAGATGCATCTTTTTGTTATCTCTGCATACCACGTGCCTATCGAAGGCAGGGCTGTGGCTCAACTTGAGGTGTCCTGCACCTTTCTGCATGGCATCTTGCACCTGAAACCTCCCATTTGGGACCCGGTCCCTCCATGGGACCTCAATTTTATGTTGGAGAAACTCACTTTACCTCCCTTTAAACCAGCTGTGAGTTGCGAGCTGCACTCTCTGTTATGCAAAGCACTCTTTTTAGTTGCTGTTACTTCTGCTTGAAGGATTTCTGAGCTTCAGGCTCTTATGTAGAAAGAGCCTTATTTGGTTTTCCACAAAGACAGTGTGTCTTTGCATACTAATCCTAAGTTTCTTCCCAAGGTGGTATCGGAGTTTAAGTTGAACCAATCCATCCAGCTTCCAGTTTATTTTCCTGAGAACTCTAATCAGGGGAGGCTTTGCTCCATACTTTAGATGTACATAGAATCTTGCAGTACTATACACACCGGACCAAGACTTCCAGGAAGTCTGACCAGTTGTTTGTTTGCCCACAGAATAGAGGGTGCTCCTGTTTCCACACAGTATTTGTCTAAATGGTTAACTAATTGCATTGTTTATTGTTACTGTAAGTACAACAAGGACCTTCCGGCAGTAGTTAAGGGCCATTCCACCAGAGGTATGGCTTCCTCTACAGCGTGTTTCAGAAATGTGCCTGCTGTGGATATTTGTGCAGCTGCCACCTGGAGCTCTGTTCACACTTTTACCAAGTACTACAGCCTGAACATTGCCTCTTGGGGCAGAGCTAATTTCGGCCTAGCAGTTCCTCAGGGCCTCCTTTCATGAGCTGTTGGCTGCTGAGCTGTTTTTCTCTCGGTGCTGTCCTCATGCTTATGCTTGACACTGCTTGGGACTCAGTCCTACCAGTGTTGGCCTGCTGCAAGAGCCTTCCTCAGAGTAAGATAGTACAGTAACGTAAGAACTCACCATAACAGTAGATCTTTGAGAGAAGCTCTTGCAGCAGGCTGTGATTTCCCTCCTTCCTCCCCCCTGCTGTTTCTTTCCCTCTCGCACTGCTTCTACTTTTCTTTTCTCAGCTCTCAGGATCCTCCTCGGTTCTTCAGTTTGCTGTCCACTCCGGGTCTCCAGTGGGAGAACTGAGGCGGGTGTGGGGGACCACCCACCTTTATAGGATAGGCTGACATCAGACATTGAGGTTGGTGGTGGGCGGTCCCCCATGGTAGTCTGCTAGCTTGAAAGTTTTCCATGTGGTCCTAACGTATGGTGGCTTCAGTCATTCTTGTTGGCCTGCTGCAAGTGCTTCTCTCAAAGATGTACTGTTATGGCAAGTTCTTATGTAACTGTACTTTAGGAAACCACAGGATGGTTCAGTGAGATTGAGGAAGGTTACAGAAAGCTCAAGGGGTGAGGTACAGAAACAAAAGACTGTAGAAGAGTGAGAATGTTAAGCACAGGTAGGTTAGACGACTTGCTGAAGGTCACACAGTAAATGGCAGGGGTGGAATTTAAACCTGGGTGACTAGGCTCACGGCTGTGCACTGTGAACATTGTGTAACACTCACTACCAACAGGGAGCAACAAAAGAGTTAATATCACCACTCACCAGGTCTCCCGTGTTTGGAGAAATGCGCATTCCTCACGCAGTATATAGAGAATACTGGATGGGCAACCATGCAGAACCAGTGTGTTCTGCCACAGAGAGGTTTGATTCCCTGTGACCTTAAGAGCTCGAGAGGTCCATGAATCATGATGGCAGAACACATTGGTTCTGCATTGGGTTGCCCATCCTGTATTTTTGTGTAGTGTATGGTGCCCTTGTATCCTATTTTAGGTTTTCTAACTAAATGTTTTCATTGAAAATAAACTGTAGTCTCCCATTTAAGTATTTCAGGAGCTCACGACTTGTTCTTGCCAAGTGTTGTGTTGTAGGACTGGCGCTCCTTATGTTAGCAGCACACACTCCAATTGGTTGCCGCTGTAGTGTGGGCGGATTTTCAAAGAAAAAAACATGACGGGCAGATGTCTCGCTTAGCAGTGAACTGAAGGCAGAAACTTCTTTTTTTATGCTGATTCTCAATATGGAGAATAAACTGCTTCTGAGCGGTGAGTGTTTTAAAAAAAACGCCTTGCACAGCTTCCATGTCTGAAGCAGATTACACTGCTGTCAATGCGCAGCATTTTTTTATGGTGGCTTTCACACTGGGCTTGAGCTTTTCACTCTGAATGAATGGAATGCTGTTCTGCACATATGATTAGTAAAGCATTCCATTCATTTTGAGCATGTGGCTGAACAGCATTTCAGTATGATGGAATTTCCAGTAAGAACAGCATTCCACCATATACTCTAGTCACCTGTTGCATAAAATCTAAGCATTCACCTAGTACATTTCAGATGGGTGTAACTGACTGACAGATTGCTGTAAAAGATTTTTTCTTTTTATCAAGTCCTTGCAGTTTTAGTGGCTGAGATCTGAATGCCAGTAACTGTTTCTAGAGTTTATGTACTTTTTGCAGCAGTGTCTTTTTGGCTACACATTATAATTATACTGTTGCTGCACCTAATTATACTGTTGCTACACCAGGGCGTGTCAAGTGATTATTTTTCTGTGATTTTTTTTTTTTTTTTTTTTTTACTTTAGGAAAATAAAACTGAAGCAAAAATTGGTCCCAAAATGCCCAATAATTATTCTGTCTCTCTCCTGTTTTTTGGCAGGCGCTATGTGGAGGTGAAGTTGGACTATAAATTTGATCGCCTCCCTTCATCAGAAGCCCTGAAGGCAATGCTGAACAAATCTCCGATTCTGCATGCATCTCAGGTAAGAAGCTGTGAGAACTAGCATTGGGTGAACTGGTTCAGAGAGAACCCAGACTCGATGGCACTGGGCAGACAGTGTAGCCTTGAGCAAGTAAATACGGACATGTGGTCTTGGGAAAGAAAGAAAGACCACTGGTGCATTAATTCCGCCCCCCCCGTCAAACTCCATGATAACACCCTCTCACACCATTATACCTATAAAGACTCCCAGGTTTAAAGGTAGATACAGTACCAGCTCATGCCACCTTCCCTGGGAGCCTCGTTCCACTTAGTCACCACTGTTTTCATAAAGTAGTTGTTCCTCATAGTTTCTTTTAATCTTCCTACTTTCAGGGACATTACATATCCCCATTGTCTCTCTCTTCCTTGAATATTTGGCTGAAATTTAAAAAAAAATGTTATGCTAGGTAGATATGAGACCTTTATTTGGTTTGCTAAAGGTTTAAGAAAAAGCTTTCAAGGCCTCAAGTCCTCTTCACCTGATGTGTTACACAGTATAAGCTAAAGTTCCTTTTATAAGGGTTTAATTCTGAATACGGGCAGGGGCTTTTGAGCCATTGTTCCCATGTAGAGTTTTACCTCCTGCTGCCAGCCTCCTTTATTCAGCTTGTCCTCCCTCCAGCCCCATCACCCGTCATCTCTAGGACTTGCATCACTTGTCACTTTTCTTTTTTAACCAGGAGAGCCACATTAAGCTGAAGCTTGTTTACAGGTGCAACCTGGGAGCACAAGGAAGCTAATTGACTTGTTTAGGGTCACACAGTATGGAAGTGGGGGCTGCGGGATTCAAACCCAGGTCTCCAGGTTTGCAGCTCAGAGCCTTAAACCACTGCGCTATACTACCTCCTTTTGCTGGGTCAGAGGAGTTTCTCCAGGCCATCTTGGAGCAAGATCCAGTCAGAGGGTGCCCAGTCAAAGGTACATGGTCTGCAAGGGAGGCCAGCTTCATCTGTTTGTGGCTGGGGGGTTTTGCACTGCATTTGCTCCTGGTCCACATTCAGAATGTCACAAATCAGGCAAGTGTGGGTGCACCTCATCAAGCGATGTTTCTCCACCCTCTGTGAGTGACTCTGACTGCAATGCCACCTGTAGATCCCCAGGTGGCAGTTGCACTGCGGAGCTCACTGCCTTCCCTCCCTGGAGTCCTCTGGGATGTTCAGTCCTCCTTCTCACCCGCTTGGACTACCTCCAAAACCCAAGCTTGTTCACGACTCTGAGTAGCTGACACAGCTATAGGGCTGGTCCCAGTTTTGAAGCAATTAAAGTTAAACTGTAGATATATAAACAAGCTTTATAATGTTGATTTACATTTGAGCGGGTCTGAACAGTAAGTGTTATGTAATCATTTGCACATTGCTTTATGTGAAGGGGAAGACCTGTGTTGTTGTTTGTTTAACAGCAGAGGAACTCTTTTGTGATTGTCTGAAAAACTTTTAAGGTAACCAACGCGACACTGAGACAATGTCTAGTATATTGAAGACCTCGTAGCAGTCAAGAAAAGCAGATAGAAAATGCCATTGATTTTTGAAAGTAAACATAGAAACTGACATCAGAAAAGGGCTCACCGGCCCATCCCATCTGCCCAACCCTACCTGTAGTATGATGCAAGTGCAAAATAAATGAATGAAAGTAGCCAGTTGTTACTGTTTTTTGTTTTGAAGTATTTTTGCAGCTGGTGCCTAACTACATTCTAAATCAGGGTATGGCATTTTCCAAAAGTTCCCATTGTAAGTAGTGCAGTGTGTCAGCAATCTTTTAAAATGCCACTCAGCTGGAGCTTTGCCGTAGGAACTTCTGCATTTTACCAGTGGAGTTTCCCATCCCCGAAGTGTGACCCTACTACATGAGACGGCTGTTGGTTAGATCAAAGTGCTCTCCATTGGTGACTTTCCAAACGAGTCCCACTAAAGTGGCTCAGTTCCTGCATTTACTTTCAGTTTTTGCAAAACAAAAAAAAACCTCTATAGCAGTATCTAAAACACAGTGATCTTTCTATACTGCTGTAGCTGTAGCTTTCTGCAAAAAATGAAAAATTGGTATATATGCATCGTGAATAGAGGAGCCACTGAAACCGCCACCAGGATTATTTATGCAGGTATGCACTTTGCCCACCTGAGTCTTATCGGTGTGTTCTTTTTTTTTTTTAACTACCCACCCCATTCCATGGTGGGCCGCTGCTGAAACAAAACTCCCACCCACTGTCAGAAATCCCTCCCGCCTCCTTGTCCATCCACCATGGCTACCAGTTGAACCAAGCCCTCACCCACTACCAAAAAAAACTTCTGCCCACCTTCTGACTTTTCCTAACTCCCCAGCAGCATCTGAAATAAACTGTCACCTGCTGCCAGAAATAATCCCATCTATCTCCCTATTGGTCTACATTCTATGGGTGCAACAAAACTAACTTCCCACACATTACCAGCAATCCTGCCTGCTTCCCAGTTTGTCTCATTTTCTCCTAAATCAACCAATCACTGAATCCCACCCATTGCCAACAGTTTAATCCCCCTGCCTTGCTGACACCTCCTGGTGACTTCTTGTCCTGACTTCCACTTTCCAGCGGCCTGGCCAGGGCTAGTTCTTGGCTGTCTAACCAAACACTCACCTCAGCTTGCATTGTCCATCCTAGTCATGGACCCAGATCCACTGCTACTGCCTGCTGTTAAAATCCCACCCTCCACCTCTTCTTGATGATTAGGTGATGATTGCTCCCTGGGGCCTGGCTACCAAGAGAATATAGAGCAGCACATCAGGAGTCACAACATGCAGTGACATACAAGCAAAAAAGGCAAGGAATGGCAATATTGCTTAAACTGCCAGAGTGCACACAGTAGAAAGCAAATCCGGGTGTGTCAGCTGCTAGTAATGGGACTATTAGAGCTAGTGTTGGTTGGGTTATACAGGGGACTGATGGTGACAGACTTGGTAGAGCAATGGGGGAACTGCTGGGGCTAGCACTGGTAGGCTATAGAGAGGACTGATGAGGCTAGCATTGGTGAGGTTCCCATGGGGACTGGTAGGGCTGGCAGGGCTAGAGTTGGTGGGGCTAGAGAGGGGACTGATAAGGCTAGCGTTGGTGTGGCTGTAGAGGGGAGTAGTGGGGCTGGCATTTGTAGAGCTATAGAGGGGACTGGTGGGGGCTAACATTGGCGGAGCTGTAGAGATAACTGGTGGGGCTATATAGGGGGCTGGTGGTGCTAGTATTGATAGAACTATAAAGGGGACTGGGGGCTAGAGTTGGTAAGGGCTATGGAGGGGTACTGCTGGGCTACCATTGGTAGAGCAACAGAGGGTACTGATGGGGCTATCATTGGTGGAACTGTAGAGGAGACTACTGGGCTATAGAGAGGACTTGTGGGGATAGTGTTTTTAGAACTATAGAGGGGGACTGGTGGGGCTAGCATAGGTAGAGTTATAGAGGGGACCGATGGGACTAGCCCTGTTGGAGTTATAGAAGGGGACAGGCAGAGCTAACTTTGATAGGTTTATCAAAGGTTCAGATGGCATTAGCATTGATGGGGCTATAGAGGGGAACTGGTAGAGCTAACTCAGTTAAGGCTATAGATGGGACTGTTGAAGCTATTGTTGGTAGGGCTGAGGAGGGGACTAGTGAGCCTTACATTGGTAGGACTATAGAGGGGATAGGTGGAGCTAGCATTGATGGGGCTTATGAGGGGACTGGTGTGGCTGCCAGGACTGGTGGGGCTAGAGAGGGGACTGCTGGGGCAAGTGTTGGTAGTACTGTAGAAGAGACTGATGGGGCTAGTGAAGGGACTGCTGGAGCTAGTGTCGATAGTAGCAGTAGTAGAATATATTTATTTAACTTAAGAAGGTGTAGATAGCCCAGTAGTGCAGCAGTAGCACTACTGCTCACTAAGTTGGCAACTCTGAGTCAGGAACAAACTCGGGTTGGTCAGGTTGTGGCCAGGGGGAGGAAGGATTGAACATCCCATGACAATGCCCCTCCGGGGAGGGGGGACACCATGTACTGAAACTTGACTGGTGCCTGGTGGAGGCCTGGTGTCAGCACTTCAGGTGCACATCAATGGGGGAGGGGCAGCATCAGACTCCAGCATGCATGTGCACCGCCACCTACAGGCATGCATGTTTTGTAATCAATAAGACATGACAGGGTATGCGCTAGACACTGCTAGTGCACGACCAGGGGAGTAGTGAGGCACGAGGCCACATGCTGAGTGTCTTCAGCCTTTGGTCATGCACTAGAAGTGTCTAGCGCACACCCCCGGAGTGTCTTATTGCACTTATTCATCTGAGAGTGGGGGGATCGCCAGGGGAGTCCCTCAGGGATCGATCCTGGGACCCCTTCTGTTCCTTATATTCATAAATGACCTTCCACCAGTGGCTGAGCATTCAGAAATCCGGCTTTATGCCGATGATACAGTAATTATTGCATCAGGACACTCTGACTATGAGGTACAAACAAATTTGCAGTCTGATTTCTTAAAAATTGAAGAGTGGTTCACCAGATCAGGGCTGATTATGAATATAAAAAAAACTAAGTGTTTGAAATTTGTATTAAAAACAAAAAAAAATGGTACCTCTTCTGAATTACAAATTTATACAATTAATTTGACTAAATTGGAACAGGTAATGGATTATAGTTACTTGGGAGTAACCTTTGATGAGCAGTTGTCCTTTTCTCAACATATAATGGCCTTAGCAAAAAAAGTAAATAAAAGAGTGGGAGCTCTAAGGAGAACCACAGACTGTTTAACATTTACAGATAGGAAAAAATTAGCTGAACAATTAATTATTCTAGTATTAAGATATGGTGAACTGATATATAGAAAAGCTAACAAAACACTTCTTGCTAGACTGGATAAAATCTATTTTAGAGTGGCTAGATATGTACTTAAGGGGAATTATCTCACACACCATTGTCTGTTGTTGAGTAAATTAAATTGGTTGCCCTTGGATGCAAATTATATTTGCCAATGGTTAACATTAATTCACAAAATGAAATACTTGTGTCTTGACCATCCAATATCAAAATTATTATTTCCAGAGAATCCACATACAAAAAGGGTATTAACAAGGTCAGTATATTTAAATAAAATTAGCATAGAAAAGCCACAAAATAAATATGTGGACAGGACTTTAAGTCATCAAGCTGCCACTATTTGGAATTCACTTCCCCCTGATGTAAGGGAAATTGTAAACTACTCTACATTTGTTTATACTATCAAAGATTCGAAAGCGTACATTTGTAATTGTTAGTTGCAGCTGTCATGCATTGTAAAGTTTGATTAATGTTTGCACTTTACCCCCCCTGGAACCAGTATAACAAAACTCTAAGGGGGTGTGGACCATTAGAACGGGGAGAAACTCAGGAGGGGAAAATGTCTTATGGAAAAAAGGATTGATGGTGTTTTTTATACCTTTGTTCATATTGTTGCTATATTAGTAACATTTATAAACCTACAGAAGTGTCTACTTTGTGATATGTTGGATGTTTGTATGTACCGTGGTATATCTTAGCTTGATATGGTAACTATAGTATGTGTTTTTAGAATATGATTACACAAGTCTGTCTTGTAAACTGGACCATTGGTTCAAATGACATGTATTACGTGTATAAAAATAAACTTTTACCTACCTACCTACCTTATGAAATGGGCATCAGAATTTTACATGGATGTTCAAATTATAATTCATTAAAAAAGTGAAATCTTTGTGGTTATTTTAAATAAAATAGTTCCTTCACTGCATCTGTGTGCTGTATTTTTTTACTTTTGTCCTACACTGGCCTCCACAATTGTACACAGTTGTAGTCTTTTTTTCCCTGCAGGCAGCTGTTTAGAAAAAAACGTAAGGCACCCCCAACACATTAATGCAGCATGTCTCCTTTGTCACACATTATGGGTTCCGTTCTGGTGAGTGACGCTGCTCTTTAGTCCCAACTCTGTCCACAGCTCCATGTTTGCTGGTCATGCTTGCGGTTGCCACACTGCTGTAGGCAGCATCAATTTACCGCCACCTCTTCATATGACTACAGTATGGGAGTAGCGCTGGTGAACTGGTACTGCAGCTGCTGGGAGGGAAATACATGGGATTTACAGAAAGAGCCAGAAATTAAGAATGTGGGGAACCGCTGACATTTGACAAGAGCATGGATTTTAAAGTCAGTGACAGAAAAAGAAGTGACTGGATTAATGAGGGAATCGTTAACAGTGAGCAGCCAGCAAGTCAGCCATCGAGCGAGTGGGTTGGCGGTTGATCAGGGGACAGATGGTAACACGCAGGATGACAAAACTGAAACATTCTGAAAAAATACTAATTCCTTTTTTTTTGTTTTTGGAGAGAAGCAATACTGTAGGTTGTGTAGGCATTTCTGATTAGTTTTATGGCAAAGATGAGCAGGTTTTGAAAAAGCAAAATAGTAGCCATTAACATTCTAAATCTTTCTAAAAATTCCAAATGCACATTTCTTTCCTTTTTTTGTGCTGCATCCAGGCTGCCAGTACTTGTTTTTAGCCATGTGCTAGATGCTTTCAGCGTGGCTAACAACCAATCAAATGGCTTAAAAAAATGGAGCTCCTTTCATAATGCATACTGGTACCCTCTGGAAAGAAAATGGAGGTGGAAAAATCCTGTCTTCCAGAGATGAAAGCCAGGCCATTGCAGGACTCACAGAGCAGGCTACCCACCACAACTGTGGTCCTGGGTAAGTGATGGCTAACAGATAAGTCCATGAGAAGGTCGATGGGATTCAGGGAGGGTGCCATCATTTGGGGAGGTAGACGGGGCCGGGGGGGCAGAGTGAAAACATGATTGAAAAAATCAGGAAAGTGAGCAAAACTAGTGGGACTGTTGAAGGACTGGTGGGGCTTAGCTGCATGTCAGTGGTAGCTCATAAAATTAGGGATGACCTGGGACAGGATAGGGCAGGGTTCATAGGGCTTATGTCTAGGCAGGGAGGTGGATTTAAATCCATACTGTGTTACAAGTTCTCAGCATGGCTGAGTTTGTAGCACATCCACCTCTGGCTCAGAAGGGAACACTGACACCTGAATGCAGTACTAGAGGGATGCTGTACTGCTGGTTTATGCCATCCTTTGGATGATACGTTTAACCAATGTCCTTTCTTTCCATCTCTGGTGGTGTCTTGGATGGCGTACCGGTGAAAGTAAAAGAACCCAAGGCACTTTTCAAAAAAGTTGGGGGATTTTATTGAAATCAAAAATAATAATGTATTACATATTGGAATGTGAAGGGATGGTTATGAAACAAATTAAAAGGGAAACTATATCCTACAACCTTCTGTTAAAGGGTGAACTGTACAGAACTCAGAGGCGAGGGGCTTGGTTTAACCAGAGAATAGTCAACATCTGGAACAAATTACCATATGAAATCGTAAACAGTAAAACCATGGGTGCTTTCAAGACATCACTTGATAAATATATGGGTTACAAGAAATTAGAGTTTCAGTTATCCAAGACAAGTTGCATGGCCCAACAGCTACTGACCCATACATGTCTATGATTCTGTGATTCTATGAATAACAATGTAACACAATCAAAAACTATATTGCAAAATAACATTAAATGCTCAAAAACAAAACATAACAACAAATAAAAGGAAATATCACAGTATATACAAATAATACACTGAGGCTGAAACCAAAACAAAAGAGAAAACAGAGATATAATACTATCATCAAAAAAGAAAAGAATTACCCCTTACCACCACAAGTCTTAGTGGAAACAGTTGAAACAATTATTCCAAAGCTGTCATACCCTAGCTCTAGAAAATTATTATGCATCATTCTGGTATATCTGGAGCAGTGCTTCCTTCACCGAGGTAAGCAGCTCACTATAAGGCCCAGTGTTGTTTGACATATTCATCACTGACGTCTCGCATGGCATTAAGATCAAGATTAGTCTTTTTGCGGATGACACCAAGATCGGTGCGGTGGTGGATGACACAGCAGGGTGGCAGGGCCTGCAGGATGATATGGCTAAACTTGAGGATTGGTCAGATTTATGGCAGCTGGGGTTCAATGCTAAGAAGTGCAAGGTTGTGCACTTGGGAGCAAGGAACCCCAGGAGGTGCTATCAATTGAGGGGTACAGATAGCCACTACAGAGGAGGAGAAATATCTTGAGGTGACAATAATAGGGCAGATGAACCATTCGGCACAGTGCAGGAAAGCAGCAGCTAAAGCAAGATGCTGGGGTGTATCGCTAGGGGAATTGCCTCCAGGAGGGGGGAGGTGATCCTGCCCCTGAACAGGTCATTGATCGGACCGCACCTAGAGTACTGCATGCAGTACTGGCAACCATACTTAAAGAAGGATGTTAGATTACTACAGAGGTTCTTGCATAGGGCAACAAGGATGATCCAGGGGATTGGAGGACAAACCCTATGAGAGGAGGCTGAGGGAGCTGATCATGTACTCCCTGGAAGAGAGGAGGGACAGGGGAGATATGATTGAGACCTTTAAATACATGAAGGGTATAAACAAAACTGGTACAGAGGGAACTTTTAAGTTGAGGGCAGGAGGGGACACAAGGAGGCATGATCTGAGATCAGAGGGCAGAAGATTCAGGAGAGAAATGAGGAGGCATTTTTCATGGAAAGGGTGGTGACTATGTGGAACACGCTGCCTGAGGGGTGGTGTCCTGTAAGACAGTGGGCAGTTTTAAAAGGGGATGGGACAAAGTGAAGGGGGGGGTCACCATGAGGGGGGGGGAAGGAGGGGCAGCTGAAGTGTAATAATAGATTGCTAGCTGCACACTTAAGCAGACTTGATAGACCATATGGCCTGTATCTGCTGGCAGTTTTATATGTTTGTATCCTAGAAGTCAGGCCTTCTATGCTTCTGTTTGCTTCAAAGTTCCATAAACAGGGGTTGACACAGAACATGTATAAAAGCAGGCTTAGTGAGCACCCTTGCCTCTCACTGCGCCCCCAGAACTGAATTTCTGTTCACAACCATTCTTTCAGTACATGTATCACAGTGGCAGACCTATATAAAATCTGTATCTATTTTAACATTTCATCAGGTAACCCTAGGGTTGCCACCTGTCAGGTTTTTTATCTAGTGATCAGGTTTTCAGGGTCCCTATCAGGTAATCCGGTTTTGCTCTGTGCAGGTCAGGTTTTTGAGCCATTCTGAGTGCTCACATACTTCTGAAACAAATTTTGTCATATTACTCATTGTTTCAGCTAAATATCTAGGTTACAAACAAGTTCTGTTGTCAATGTAGCCTTTTGTTTGTGAATGCAGTCACCCTGGGAGGTGTAAAGTACACCATTAACACCATTAACACTTACTTAACCTAATCTTTCCACTGCATTTTAAAGTGGCATAGCAGCACAGCTGCCCCCACCTTTTGTAACAGTAACAGAGCCAGTTGTCCTCCACTTTCATTTGCTGGTAAACATTTTCATCTCTAATATAATTTAGGCATTTTTAAATGTTTTAAATTATTTTTCCCACAAGAAAAAAGTATGGTCACTTCTTTGGTTTTGAAATAGTACTGTGGACAAGAACAGGAAATGGAGGCAGAAAAAGATAAAAAGTATGTATACTATTGTATTCTAGTTACAGTATTTCCCTTGTCTTCCCCAGATCATATCTGTAAAAAAGATTTATTTTACCTCTGTATGTTTATCTGGTTAACCAATGTCAATAAATAAATAAAAACATAACTAAATAATTAGGAAGAACCTAGGAAAGTAACTTTAACAGGTGCAGTACAGTATCTTAACATTTTTATTTCACTGCTGCTTTAAGTGTTGTCTTTTATTGGAGGAACAGTGCATAATGAGTCATGAAAAGGGGTGGGGCTAGAAGTGGAGCTTAGGATCCGGTTTTTGCTTCATCCAAAGGTGGCAACCCTAGGTAACCCATGGGTTTTCAGAACTGTTAACACAAAAACATGTGAAACCTGATCAAATGCATTATGTTGATCAGTGGTTAAGATACATCCATTTAGCTGGTGTAAATTCCCTTGTTCCATCAATTCCCTTAACAAAATTAGATTATCGTGTATTAGCCTGTCTGGAATAGCAAAACATTGCAAGGAAAAATGATGCGTTCCAGTATTGAGGTCAGCCTAGAAGCTAAAATTCGGGAAAATATTTTTAGCTCTACATTATGGTTACTGATCACTCGTCAATTATCCAGTTCTAATCTAACCCCTTTTTATTCATAAAAAGGTCACCATAGCCCTTGGCATAGATTTTGGAATGCCCCCTGTGTACAGTACATGATTAAAGAGGTCCCACAGCACAGGACCTAAATGTGGGCTAAACACATGATAGAACACTGGAGATAACCATCTTCTCTAGGGGCAGTATTTTTCTGTAATGTTTTTTATTGCTTTTTCTACTTCTTCTAATATAAAGGGGTCCGTTAGCAGATTTCTTTCACTTTCATACAGAGGATACAAAGCTGTTCAAGATAGCAGCATATTAATGCTACCATTCAAGGAGTATGAGGTAGAAAATAGATTAGTGATATATCTTTCCATTATCTGCACTATATGTAGGCTATCCTGTGCCACCTACCCATTTGATTCCCACAATGCCATTAATAACCTAAGGGGAAGCCCCTGTTCTGACACCTTTTAAATATGTTGCATGTTTGTCTCATACCCCTGAGTCTCAGACTGTAATTCCTTGTTCAAGAATGTGGCACATATCATATTGGATAAACATCATGTCAGCTTTTGAAGTACAGATCTGGGGCTAGATTCACAGAAAATCGCAATGCACAGTGTAAAAGTTTGCATTTCGCTTTGCGATTGCCCAGGTGTCAATAGTTGCTATTCATAGTCGGATAATGCACCTGCATTATCTGACTGTGAACAGGGCCAGGACAAAGTAATACTAACCCCCTTACCACTACCTGTAACCCCTCTAGCACCGCCCCGACATGTATCCCCAAGAATGGCCCTGCAGTGAATAGCACAGGTGCACTATTCAGAATTCACAAAAGCAGGCATGTAAATTAGCCCATTGGGCATGCAAAGCGCTATGTGGCTATTTGCATGCCCATTATGGGCCCATTCACATGGGCCTCAGTGGTGTTTAGAACCCCACCCACCTGCCAATCTAGCCCAACAGTAATATAGTTTACTGTCCCTGGTAGCCTGTGGTCCCTCCCCCCTGCTGATTGCCGGCCCAAGAAAAAAAAAGAATAGTTCCTGGTGCCAGCCCCCCACCCCCACCCCGTGATCCCTGGCCTGAGAAAAAAAAGAATAGTCCCTGGTGCCAGTGGTCTCCCCCCTCATAATCACAGATCGACAGCCTATGAATGTAACAGTATTCTCCCTGGCGCTAGTGGGCCCCGCTGTGATCTATGATTGCTGGCCCAAGTACAGAAACATTCTCCCTGGTGCTAGTGGTCACACACACTCTCACACCCCAGCGATTGCTGATCGCAACACAAATAGAAAAAAGAAGTCTCCCTGGGCCCAGTTTCCCTCCCCCTGTGACATGGTTGAATAAGACCCTGTCCCATTTGTTCTGTAGAAAGATTTGTTATGTAGAAAGAGTTAAACATTAGGATCTGTTTTATCCTCTTCTGTTCTGTCTCTTGTCTATCTGACTACACAGTCAAATTTACTTGTGAGACCTAGGAACTGGCCACTCTGAGGGTCTCGCTGCCCCCCCCCCACTATCTCTCTGCCTTCACTTGCTGTTTCTATCTTTTATTCCCCTTTACATATTGTGGACTTCTACGAATGGGTAACATCAGAACTGGACAGGGGAAAGCCTGTGGATGTATTATTCTTGGACTTCAGCAAGGCGTTTGACTCTGTCCCCCACAATGGTCTGGTGGAGAAACTGATGGGGTTGGGAGTAGACCCTTTGATGGTCAGATGGATTGAAAACTGGCTAGCTGGACGCACCCAGAGAGTAGTGGTCTGTGGGGAGCTCTCGAACCCTAGAGAGGTTGGTAGTGGGGTACCGCAGGGCTCGGTCCTGGGTCCGATCCTGTTTAATGCATACATATCAGACATCAGAGAGGGTATAAGGTGTGAAATGAGTCTCTTCACTGATGACTCCAAGATGGGAGCAGTAGTTGAGGGAGAAGAGGGGAGGTTGGCCCTGCAAGGGGACCTGGACACCCTGGAAAGCTGGGCTCACACATGGAAATTAAATTTCAATATCACCAAGTGCAAGGTGTTACATCTTGAGCAGGGAAACCCTAAACACAGGTACACCCTGGGAGGGGAGGCGTTGGAGGCCTCAGTAGGGGAAAAAGACCTAGGGGTCATGGTGGATGCATGTATGAATAACTCTGAGCAGTGCAGGATAGCGGCTAGCAAGGCAAACAGGATGTTGGGATGCATCGTAAGGGGGATCACCTCTAGGAGCAAGGAAGTGATACTGCCGCTGTACAATGGACTGGTTAGACCATACCTTGAGTACTGTGTACAGTACTGGAGACCACACTTGAAGAGGGACATACAGCTCCTGGAGAGGGTACAGAGGAGGGCAACTAAGATGATACGAGGGCTAGGGGATTTGACTTATGAGGACAGACTTGAGGAGCTCTGCCTGTTTTCATTGGAGGAGAGGAGGCAGAGGACATGATTGAGGTCTTCAAGCCTCAAGGGAATAAATAGGGTAAACATGGAGGGGATCTTTAGACTAAAGCAGGGAGGTATCACCAGAGGGTATGGTTTGAAGTTGGAAGGTGGAAGGGTGAGGGGGGAAAAGAGGAAGAGGAAGAGGTTTTTCACTGAGAGGGTGGTGGACCCTTGGAATGCACTGCTTGGCGAGCTGGTTCAGAGATCCACAGTGGAGGGCTTCAAGAGAGGGGAGAGGGTGGGACAGACACAGAAAGTGGATGTATCAGATGATGGCCTGTCCCAGGGGGGTGGGGATGGAGGATAGGGGTTTCTGGAACACAAGGGGGAAGGGCCTTGGCACCCAACTAGGGATCTGAGGTTCGAGCAGACTCGATAGACCGTAAGGCCTAATCTGCTGGCAAATAGTATGTTAGTATATCTGAAGTTATAAAATATGTGTGAATCTTTATGTAACCCCTAGGTGGCACTATCCCAAGGGCTACTACCCCGCCTGCTTAACTACTAACAGGTTGAGGGGCCTAGGTCCAGTGGCGGATGCCTCCACCCAGAGGTCAGGGTTTGCAGTAGTTAAACTAACTTGGTCACAGCCCTCTGGGACACTGTAACCCCCCTTTCTTCCCACTAGTGGCCCACACAATGCATTAGGAATATCTTCACAATGTACACTTACCCCCAGGACTGGCTCCGTCGACTGGACCACGGGGACCACCTGCAAAACAAGATGATACAGTGCAAAGACCACAGTACAATACTTTAACATAAACAAATACCTCAGCCAGTGTACCTTTGCTGAAACCAGCAGATCTGATTTATTTAAGGAGCTGTAACAAGGAAAGGGGAAATCAGGTTAATTAGGTTAAACACATTAATAATCACAGTACTGTGCATATTCAGAGTCCCAAATTGTCACTTTCACTGGGTACCCAGGATGGGGGCTAGCCAGGATCGGTTGCAGCTGGTTGGGACCCTGTGATGGAAAAAACGCTGGCACAATACCCAAATTGTAATCCAGTGCAGGTTGGCTCAGTTCATGAAGAAATGAAAAAAAAAAAAACAATTGGATGACACACTTGCAATTCGATAAACAGATGGCAGGGAGCTACCCTGCTTTGTACTCACAGACTCAATGCTGGGAACTGGATGGAAGGCAGATTGTCCTGGATTGCCAGGAGGAGCAGACCATGTGGACAAGGTCCTTGTGACTGGACCCCACTGCAGTTTAGAGCAAATGGATGTAGTCTGGATTAAACTGGAGTTTACTTCCAGCTTCATGCACTCTAGTCACTGTGCAGGGGATTTGAAATGCGATTCCCCACAAGCACTACACACATTTATGTGTAAAAGGAAAGTACTATACCAGGCAGGCTGCTTCTCTATCCCGATCGCAATTACTGCACAATACCCGGGAGAACACACAGCAGATTCAGTTCCTGACAGACCGAGCGCGATTCAGCAATTTCTCTAGTCTTCTACAGGGTGAGCCTGGTTTCTACTCTTCAGATCTCCTTGATTCTCTTCACAGGTCAGTTTCAGTCTGAACAGGCGCTTGCACAAACTGCAGACTGAAACTTAGGGCCTTACACGAGATCCCCATGCTAAAACTACACACCGAAGAAGCACACAGCTCCCTGTCTCTTCACAACCCAAACTGAACTGATCTTTCCAGTAGACAGAGCTGGGCATTTCCTTTGAGTTCCTCCCAGTTCAGTTGGCTGATTTGGCTGTCACTCACAGTAAACTCCCCCTGTTGGTGGAAAAAAGACGCCGAAGTCAAAACTACATTTCCCAGAGTCATTGCCTTAACAATCCCCTTACAGCAGGCTCCAGCGGAGAGTCCAAGTTCTGATTCGCCCAGAGCAGGCTCCATTTAAAGGATCCCCACCATGATTGGTCCAATTCAGCAGTTCAGAACCAACATGAGGGAGCTTGCTCTGCACTGTCCTTGCTACAAGAAAGCAGGTTAAATCAAACTGCATTTTCATTATTACTCTAACAGGTTACAAGCAAACAATTACATCTTTGAAGAGTGCTCCCCCTGCCCACTTAGCGATGGCAGAAACGGAGCGATTTGGCAGCAGCTCGAGTGGGACTCAAGCAGGAAAACACACAGTCCCCCCATACAAACTAATTATGTCTGCAAGCAGACAGCTCTTAAAGAGACAGTACCAGAGGCTCTAAAAGCACTCACAGATAAACGGCTTAAACACCAAACCCCATTCAGGCTTGGAGCATTCAAGCAAGCTCCTGGAAGACTTTTTTGGGAACCCCCATTTGCAGGGGGGTTACACCCTTCCTGGCCTAGGAAAGCTTGGTGTCCACATCAAGCAAGTACCCCCATAAATTTCAGTACACCCATATACATTTACATCAGTATCACATTAGGCTTATACATGTAATCATCAGTCAATATATCACTTTACCAGAAACACATTTCTGAAACTTTGCAGTACGTCACTCTTTACACAGTATTACACACACATTGTACCATAACTCAGGTTATTACCTCTTGTACATGAAACCTGAAGAGAGGGGGCCCTTCCCTATCAGCTACCTTGGGGCTGAATGGGGCAGAGGCACCATACCTAGAGCGAACACAAGTAACTTGGAGTTAGCACTGTTGTTCAGTTTGGGCAATGAGCTCGGGGACACAGACACTCCTTTATGGACAACATTGAGAGGCAAGTCCACAGGCCTCCTAGGGGAATCATAACTGAGGTGCACCACAGGCTTTACAGCTCGACCAGTCTTTCTAGGGGGAACTGTTACAGTCTCTGCACTCTGAGCCTCATTTTCAGCATTGTCCTCACTTGTCAGGGGAGTCTCCAGTGGGGTAGAGAGGCTAGAACTTGGGGCACTTTCAGCTCCAGGAGTTACAGTCTCTGAGTCCACAACACTTGGCTCACATGAAGAGCTTTCTGACATGGACAGTGAATTATCGGGGCACTCAATACACTCTTCTTGTTCTGGTATATCACCAGTCTGTTCCAGTCCATCATTTTCCTCCTCTGAAAGCTCAAACAGTTCAACCATACGCAATGATTCCATATCATCTGACTTAACGCTTTTCACTTCACTTTCTGGGAACATTGGCCCCAGGGACAAAGCTGGGGGCTTAGACAGTCCAGAAGGCCCAGCTTCATCTCCAGAATTGACTAGGGGATTGCCCTGAAACAGTTGACTCAGTTCGTAAGAAGGGTAGTATTCAAAACCACACTCACTTTCCTCTGACGTGGACTGACAGTCATGTTCAACTGGGACTTATGGGGGGGACCACTTTAACTCAGCTTCTGTAGGGGCAAACTTTCTTGATTTTTTCTTAGCAGCAGCTCTAGTCACTTGTCCAGAGGGGGCATTTTCTGGGGGTTCAGACTCAATCAAGATTTGTCCAATGGGCAGTAAATGATTTCTATGCATTGTTTTAACATCTTTTGAATTATTCTCAAGCCTTACTTTGTACACAGGCAGATCATCTAGTTTGCCCACTACAATGTGAGGTAGTTGGTGCCATCTGTCAGCAATCTTGTGTTTGCCATGCAGTCCCAGATTTCTTAGCAATACCCGATCTCCCTCCTGGAGTTCCTGTGCTTTCACCTTTTTATCATACCTTTCTTTGTTAGCCAGATTTCTTTTGCCAGCCATGGTTTGAGCCAGTTGGTAAGCATGATTTAGCTGGGTCTTTAACTTTTGCACATACTGTAAATAGTTGTCAGCTCGAACCCCATCAGGAGAGACCCCAAATTACACATCTACCAGCAGTCGAGCTTCTCTTCCAAACATCAGGCGGTAGGAGGAGAACCCAGTGGCATCACTTTTGGTACAGTTGTAGGCATGTACCAGGGTGCTAATTTGTTGGCTCCATCTAGGCTTGTCCTTTGGGTGGAGGGTGCCTAGCATATCTAGCAAAGTGCGGTTGAAACGTTCAGGCTGTGGGTCCCCTTGGGGGTGGTAAGGGGTGGTTCTGGACTTTCGCACTCCCCACAGAGAAAGCATCTCTTTGATCAGATGACTCTTAAAGTCTCTCCCTTGATCAGAATGGATTCTTTGTGGAGCCCCATAGTAAACAAAAAAGTTTTCTACAAGTACTTTTGCCACAGTGGATGCCTTCTGGTCCTTGGTGGGGAAACCTTGGGTATATCTCGTAAAATGGTCAGTGACCACCAGCACATTACTAATATTTCTTTGATCTAACTCCAAACTCAGAAAATCAATACATACCAGCTCCACGGGTGCACTGGTGGTGATGTTAACAAGGGGGGCAGCCCTCTGGGGCAAAGCTTTCCTCTGTAAGCAGGGAGTACAAGTTCAAATGTGTTGCTCCACATCAGTCCCCATCTTAGGCCAATAGAATCTAGATCTCACCAAGTCAAATCTTCTGTCTATACCAAGGTGCCCCATGTGGTTGTGTAAGGACCTCAGTACTGAATCTCGAAAGGCAGTGGGCAGCACTAGTTTGTCTATTTGACCCCCTCTGTCTACTGTTTCTCTGTATAACAGTCCGTTGATCAGTTTCAGCTTAGGACCTTCTTTGTATAACAGTGCAGTTCTCAAATCAGTAGAACATAATTTGGACACATCTTTCCCTCCATATAGGGCTTCTAAAGCTGATTTGATCGTGGGATCTCGGGATTGAGTCCGCCGAATACTGTCATTGTCCAGCTGAGGCAGTGCACCAGTGTCTATTGCAGAAAAGTGGCAATAAGTGCAGGTATGCAATTCTCAGAGGGTCCCAAACAATCCACCATACAGTCCACTGCGTCCGTGGACATTTGTTCCTCCCTGTCAAACTTCTGGCAGAGTGCTCTAATATCAGGTTCTGACAGTCTGATCCAGTCATTCTGGGAAACAGACCTCTGGGAGAGAGCATCAGCATCTGTGTGGTTCAGGCCTGCTCTGTATTCAACTGCATAGTAATAGGTAGATAAGGCAGAGAGCCACCTATGGCCAGTGGCATCCAACTTAGCTGAAGTCTACACTTAGGTCAAAGGATTATTGTCAGTCTTTACTAGTATCTTAGCCCCATACAAGTACTCATGGAATTGATCAACAATGGCCTACTTCAAAGCTAGGAACTCTAACTTGTGTACAGGATAGTTCTTTTCAGAAGGGGTCAGGCTTCTGCTGGCAAAGGCCACTGGTCTCAGGCCATTCTCGTGCTCTTGGTACAACACAGTCCCCAACCCTTGCAAGCTAGCATCAGTGTGCAGGACATAAGGATTTGTTGGATCAGCATAGGCCAACACCGGAGCGTGGGTAAGTTGATATATGATCTCATGAAAAGCAGTCTCACAATCAGGAGTCCAGCGGGCCCCAAATACTTCACTTGGATGAAAATACACTCTTTCAGTCTCAAGGGATGCTGACTTTTTGTATTTTTTGTGGGTTGGGGGATACCCTTGAGTAAGATTAAGTAAAGGGCGGATCACTCTTGAATAGCCCTTGATGAAATGCCGATAATAACCACAGAATCCCAGGAATCTTTGTAGTTCTTTTAGATTTTTGGGCTGTGGCCAGGTGGTCAAGGCCTCAACTTTACTTGGTTCGGTCTCTATTCCCTCGGTGGATACTAAGTGTCCCACATACTTTACTAATGTTTGAAAGAATTGACACTTATCAATGGACAGTTTAAGGCCAAAGTCTTCCAGTCTGTCCAACACCTTGAATAATCTGCTCTCATGTTCCTCCAGTGAGTTGCCAAATACAATAACATCATCTAGGTATACCAGGCACTCTAGTAAGTTCATGTCCCCCACTGCACACTCCATCAGTCGCTGAAAGGTAGCTGGGGTGCCTGAAATCCCTTTGAGGCATTCTCATGAATTCATAGAAGCCAAGCGGACAGATAAAGGCTGTCTTCTCATGATCTTCTGGAGCCATCGGAATCTGGTAGTACCCACTGTAAAGATCCAGCACAGAGAACCACTTGCTACCATTCAGGCAGTCCAAAGCATCCTGAATGGGGGGCATTGTATACTGATCAGGGTTAGTCCGCCATTTTAAAGTGCGATAATCCACACACATCCTTACTGTCCCATTCTTTTTTCTCACTACCACAATAGGGGAAGCATAGGGGCTTCTGGATTCTTGTATTACACCAGCAGCTAGCATCTCTTGCAGATGCCGTCTCACATCATCTATGTCAGCAGGGACCAGGTGTCGAGACCTCTCACGAAATGGCCTTTCATCATGCAGCCGGATGTGGTGCTCAGCTCCTTGCACACATCCTACGTCCCATTCTTTTAAGGAAAACACCTGGTCTCTCTGGGCAAGCTTCTCACTGATCCTTACTTTCCATTCAGCTGGCAACGGGGAGTCACCGAAATCAAACAAGTCAGATGTTACTCTGTAATTCTTCCCTGAACTCTTGCTACTGGGTAGCACTGCAGCATCTGCACAATGCACATTAGCCAGGGTGCAACCTCTATTTACTCAAATCTCTCTGTCAGACACATTATGAACTTGAACCATTACCCTTCTGGCATAAGCATGGGCTCTTGCAGGCAAAATACTAGGCTTGACCAGCAGTCCCTCTGGCAATTTCCCATCGCCTGGTGCATCCAACATGAGGATTTTATTCTTGACATCCTTTCTGATACAGACTCCCCCCTGGCGGGTACACTGGGCATTTGGCGCCAGGATCAGAGACTCGGATCCTCTTTCCAGACAACTCCAACCAGTTCCTCTGGTTCCACTTTGTCAGCATCTCTCTGTGCCTCATAGGTCTTCTTGATCAAGGCCGGAATTCTTAAAGCTCTACTAGTCCTTGACCCCTGTTTTTCATAACACAACTGTGCCAGCCATCCAACATAAGTGCATTAGTCCCAATTAGTAAAGGAACCCCATCATACAGTCCAGTAGGGGGACCCACTAAGGCCAGGGCCTCTACTTGCTCTGCCATTCCAACCACAGAGGTGGGGAAAGAAAGCCAAATTCAGATATACCTGGAGTAGGGGTAGGCCTTCTCACTTAACCCCCATACATGCAGTCCTTCTAATGGTTGTAAGGGTACATCTGACAAATGCTTCTGATACCAATCCTGGAACATAATTGTCACTGGGAGCCACTGTCTAATACAGCTCTTGTAGACACTCCATTCACCTTTACAGTGGTCTCCATGGAGGGACCCGCTATTCTGGACCAGTCTGGAGAGGCGGTAGTGGGGGCCTGGGCAACTGACCTTGCCACAGAGGGACGTGAGTTAGCATTTTTGGGACCCTCACTGGGACCATTTCATGCACCTCTTAACCACTGATTTGTTCTCCGAAGCTCTCCTTGTAGCCGGCTCACCACTCTCTCTAAGTCTTTCTAAGACCGGCATTCCCTCTTCATGTGCCATCCTTCCCACAATTATGGCAAAATATGTCTGCTGAAGTTTGGGGTGACTGAGGCATCACTGTGGGGGCTGTGGCATGGGCACTATTGCTAGAGAACCTTGGTGCCACCTCAGCCAGTGGTGGGTTGGATATTTGGAGACATCTCTTCAGTTACTTCACTTCCATAGTCAATGCATCAAGTTTCAAACTGTTGTCAACATGAGGTACCTGGGTGGGCACCCCCATCATAGCAGAAGCAGTCAGGCAAGTGTCAGTACCTGTGCTCAAAGGAGTATCTTTCATGATGAGACTGTCTGTTACTTTCCTAATCTCCCTCAGCAACTCCTCCCAGTGCGGGGTGTTTACAGCCATCCCCGTTTGGCAGACACTTAATCCTTGACTTTCATCATGGGTTTTCGGTGATCCCTGGCCATCAGCAGCCGACCCCACCCTTAGAGCAGAGGTTGTAGCAGCTACAACTATGCGGGGCTCTGAGAAATGCTCCTCCTCCTCAACTTCCTGGATTTCTTTCATCAAATCACAATGATCTGGTAGGTTACCTCTCCTGTCATGAAGCCTCAACTGAAGGAGCTGCAATTTTGAGTGCTTTGCATGTTGCAATATGTGCCCCAACCTCACATGGTTTAAGTCACTGGCGGCCACCCCCCCTTTCTGGTAGGCCCTCTGTAGCACTGCTTCCAGATGAGTAACATATGCAGATAAACTTTCCCCTGGCCATTGTTTTGTACCTTGAAACTTCCACGTCAAGCTCTCCCCTGACTCAATACTCCCAAAATTGCATTCAAGTGCAGTTAAGTACTTTTGGGCAGATGCCTCAGGGTTTGTGGACCTCAAAGACTTAATGGCTTCCAGAGCGGGACCTCTCAAGCTCTCTAGGATTCTTTTCTGTTCCTCAGCCTCTGCACACTGCCACTCAGATACCAAAGGGGCAACACAGTCTATCCACGTCTCCCAGTCATCCTCCCCTTGTGTGGTGGGGAGGGGACTGGAGAAAATTCTCAACCTGCAGCAAGAGTCATGACTATTGGCAGGTACAGACATGGGGGCTTGCACTGGCACAGAAGGAGGGGCAATAACGGGTGCTGGAGGGGAAGAGGGTGTTGGTGGAGGAATGTTCTCAGGTGGCAATAATAGTTTCTTTAAATCCTCCACAGTTTTCCCTTCCCCCAACAACAACAACTTAGTAAATTTCTCCTCAAAAGTTTCAGATAATGGGGGAGGCTCGTTCTCCTTGGGGTCTTTACTGTCTTTGGTCATCACTCTCGAGACAGTGAGGGTTTCCCAAGGGGTAACAGTCTGTGGCACTTTAGAACTGTCTACAGGGTCCTTACACTCTATTAGGGCCATGAAAGCTTGGGTGAGCAGATCAGCCTGTCGCCCCTCTACCACAGGGTCTCGTAAACATTCAACCTTGGAAAGTACTTCCTCTACAGTGTCAATCTAGTATGGACACTAACCAGAGGTGGGAGCTCATAAAGCTGGGGATAGTGGAGGCAACCAAAACCTGCTGCAAAGCCCAGAGCAAGAAGGCTATGGCTAAGAAACCGATCTGGTTGAGCAAGGAGGTCATGGAAAAGGTAAGGAGGAAAAGAGCTACCTTTAGGAAGTACAAGAAAACAGGGAGGGGGGAGGACAGGGAGGAGTACTTGACAGAATCGAAGGAGGTGACAAGGGCAGTAAGGGGAGCCAAAGCATCAACGGAACTCAGGCTGGCACAAGGCATTAAGAAGGGGGAGAAGGACTTCTTTAAGTACATCAGGGAGAAAAGGAGCTGTAAGGACCACATAGTAAATATTAGGAAGGAAGGGTGTTGGGTGGAAGCAGGGTGCGATAAGGCAGAAGCACTAAATGAGTACTTCTGCTCAGTATTTACTAAAGAGAAGAGGGGGGTGACACCCAAGGTGGGAGAAATTGCAGAAGCAGGGGGGGAAGTGGTGACAGATGGGGAAATCATGGAGAGCAGAGTTCGAGAGGGTTTGAAGGCACTGAGGGTGGACAAGGTGCCAGGCCCAGATGGCATCCACCCAGGGTACTGAAGGAGCTGGCAGAGGTCCTTGCAGGACCTTGACAGACCTATTTAATGCCTCACTACATTAGGTGTGTACCTCAGGACTGGAGGATGGCTCATGTGGTGTCCCTCCACAAGAGTGGCCCCAAGGATGAACAGGAAACTACAGACCAGTGAGCCTCACATCCATCATGGGTAAGCTAATGGAGACTATCCTGAAGGAGAGGCTGGTGGCCCTCCTAGAGGCCAAAAGACTACAGGACAGCAGACAGCATGGCTTCATCGTGGCAGATCCTGCCAAACCAACCTGGTCGAGTTCTATGACTGGGTAACTAGGCAACTGGACAGGGGCCATGCAGTGGATGTCCTGTATCTGGACTTCAGTAAGGCATTCGACTCAGTGCCACATGGAAGACTGGGAAGAAAGTTAGTAGGCACAGGGGCAGGTGCAAAGCTGGTGAGATGGGTAGGAAACTGGCTGCAGGGAAGGCAACAGAGGGTGGTGTTGGGTAGGGCGCTCTCACACCCAAGGGCAGTGACGAGCGATGTTCCACAGGGCTCAGTGTTGGGACCAGTGTTGTTTGGGATATTCATTGCAGACATATCATCGGACATCAAGAGCAAGATCAGTCTGTTTGCTGATGATACAAAGGTAGGCGCGGTGGTGGATGACCTAGGGGGATGGCAGGGGTTGCAGGATGATCTGGCAAAGCTTGAAACCTGGTCAGACACCTGGCAACTGGGCTTTAATGCCAAAAAGTGCAAGGTGCTGCATTTTGGGATGAAGAACCCAAGGAGGAGTTACCAGCTAGAAAGAGTGCAGCTAGCCCACAGAGGAGGAGAAGGATCTGGGTGTGCTCATTACAGGGTCAATGAACAACTCGGCACAATGTAGGAAGGCAGCTGCAAAGGCCAACAAAATGCTGGGTTGTATTGCAAGGGTATATCCTCGAGGAGGGAGGAGTAATTCTGCCACTGTATAGGTCATTAGTTAGACCACACCTGGAGTACTACGCGTGCAGTACTGGCATCCGTATCTGAAGAGGGACATTAAGTTACTGGAGGGGTGTGCAGAGCGACAAAAGATGATCAAGGGCTGGGGACTTATCATATGAGAGGAGGTTGAAGGAATTGAACATGTACTCACTGGAGGAGAGAAGAGACAGGGATGACATGATTGAAACCTTCAAATACATGAAAGGAATAAACAAGACTGGTACAGAGGGCTCGTTCAAAGTAAGGGGAGGGAGGGCCACCAGGGCCATGATATGAGACTGGAGTGAGGAAGGGTTCAGGAGGAGATGAGGAGACACTTTTTGCAGAGAGGTGGTGGCTGGGTGGAATGCATTACCTGCTGAAGTGGTATGCAGTAGAACAGTGGACTGCTTCAAGCGAGGATGGGACAGGACAAGGGAGGGTTAATGAAGGGAAGGGTGGAAGGGAGGGGCAGCTGCAGAATAAGGGGTGCTAGCTGCACATTCAAGCAGACTTGATAGACCTCTAGGCCTTTATCTGCTGGCAAATTTCGTATGTTCGTCCTGGTACCCAGTGGGATATCCAAGATAAGTATAGCATTTTGGGGTCGATCTCCTCCCCAGTACACCATTTCACCAGCTGGTGTACAGCCACTTCTGTTGGGGTACCCATTTATTTTTTTACAGTAATTCATAAATGTGGCCTCTAGAGGATGCTAATCCCAGCGGTGCCTCCAAGATGTAACCCCTAGGTGGCGCTATCCCAAGGGCTACTACCCCTGCCTGCTTAACTACTAACAGGTTGAGGGGCCTAGGTCCAGTGGTGGGTGCCTCCACCCAGAGGTCAGGGTTTGCAGTAGTTAAACTAACTTGGTCACAGCCCTCTGGGACACTGTAACCCTTTCTTCCCACTAGTGGCCCACACAATGCATTAGGAATATCTTCACAATACACTTACCCCAGGACTGGCTCAGTACAACGCTGGACCCCAAGGGACCCCCTGCAAAACAAGATGATGCGTGCAAAAACCACAGTACACTACTTTAACATAAGCGAATACCTCAGCCAGTGTAACTTTGCTGAAACCAACAGATCTGATTTATTTAGGAGCTGTAACAAGGAAGAAATCAGGTTAATTAGGTTGAACACATTAATAATCATGGTACTATGCGCAATTCAGAGTCTCAAAATTGTCACTTCCGCTGGAGTGTACCCAGGATGGAGGCTAGCCTGAGATCGGTTGCAGCTAGTTGAGGGCCCTGTGATGGAAAAACACTGGCACAATGCAAATTGTAATCACAGGCCAGTTGGCTCAGTTCGTGAAGAAATGAAAAAAAAAACCAACAATTAGATGACACACTTGCAATTGATAAACAGATGGCAGAGAGCTACCCTGCTTTGTACCTCACAAACTCAATGCTGGGAACTGGATGGAAGGCAGATTGTCCTGGATTGCCAGGAGGAGCAGACCATGTGGACAAGGTCCTTGTGACTGGACCCACTGCAGTTTAAGAGCAAATGGATGTAGTCTGGATTAAGCTGGGTTTACTTCCAGCTTCATGCACTCTATTCACTGTACAGGGGATTTGAAACACGATTCCCCACACAAGCACACACATTTTATGTAAAGGAGAGAAAGTACTAATACCAGGCAGGTTGCTTCTCTATCCCGATCACAATTACTGCTTAATACCGGGAGAACACACAGCAGATTCAGTTCCTGGACAGACCAAGCGCCGATTCAGCAATTTCTCCAGTCTCTATAGGGTGAGCCGCTTACTCTTCAGATCTCCTTGATTCTCTTCACAGGTCAGTTTCAGTCCAAACAGGTGCTTGCACAAACTTCAGACCGAAACTTAGGGCCCTGCACGAGATCCCCGCACTAAAACTACACACCGAAGAAGTACACAGCTCCCTGTCTCTTCACAGCCCAACTGATCTGATCTTTCCAGTAGACAGAGTCGGGCATTTCCTTTGAGTTCCTCCCAGTTCAGTTGGCTGGTTTGGCTGTCACTCACAGTAAACTCCCCCTGTTGGTGGAAAAAAGGCGCCGAAGTCAAAACTACATTTCCCAGAGTCACTGCCTTCACAATCCCCTTACAGCAGGCTCCAGCGGACAGTCCAAGTTCTGATTCACCCAGAGCAGGCTCCATTTTAAAGGATCCCCACCATGATTGGTCCAATTCAGTAGTTCAGAACCAACATGAGGGAGCTTGCTCTGCACTGTCCTTGCTACAAGAAAGCAGGTTAAACTGCATTTTCATTATTACTCTAACAGGTTGCAAGCAAACAATTACATCTTTGAAGAGTGCTCCCCCTGCCCACTTAGTGATGGCAGAAACAGAGTGATTTGGCAGCAGCTCGAGCAGGACTCAAGCAGGAAAACACACAGTCCCCACATACAAATTAATTATGTCTGCAAGCAGACAGCTCTTAAAGAGACAGTACCAGAGGCTCTGAAAGCACTCAACAGATAAATGGCTTAAACACCAAACACCATTCAGGCTTGGAGCATTCAAGCAAGCTCCTGGAAGACTTTTTTGGGAACCCCCATTTGCAGGGGGGTAACATTTACATGAAAGTGGGATCCCTGTCTGTGAAAATGTGCTTGGTTATATTGTTGAAATGATTGTAAAAAGATATTTGGAGCTTAAGAGGTTAACCTGAGATGCTGGTTTGCAAACTCTTTGCAGAGCTGTAAACAGTAGACATCAAGTACTGTTTTGTTGCACCTGCATGGAATGAAACTGACAAGGACATTTTCTGAAAAACAGGATGCCTTTTTAATGAGTTCCCAGACAAAGACTTATAAAAAGAACAGCAATACTTCTGCTAGGGGGAGAGAGACTGACTGAAACTTGTAATTAGACATACCCTCAGATGAAGGACTTTGTTTTCTCTGAACTGCCTTTGTAAATAGTTATACTGAGCACATTTTTATTTTTTTATTTTGCTGTTGTTAATAATAATAATAAAACACTCATTGCAAATTTTATAACTGCTCCTAGTTTGCCTATGCTTGCTGACCTGTACCTCGATGACAGATGGTGTCAGACTGGGATTTATGCTGTGCATACTATAATCCAGGAGTTTTGTGCATGGGTACTAGATCTGTTACCAGGGAAGCATAGAAGAAAGGTATGGATTCTGCAGCAGCAAGTCCAGGAGTGATTACCAAAAGAATGGCAGCCAAACTAGAAGCAGAAACAAAAGTCCAAACTGAGACTTTACAGCCAGCACCAGTGATGGAAAAAAAGAGAAAGGCAGTGACAAAATCTGAAAACCTGTCTGCCTTCTTCAAATGGTGGGCTATACAACAAAGAGCGACAGGAGAGGCAGAGAAAAGAAGAGATGCAGCAACAGGAGCAGCAGAGAAAAGAAGAAGAGCAGCAGAGAAAAGAAGAGATGCAGCAACAGGAGCAGCAGAGAAAAGAAGAAGAGCAGCAGAGAAAAGAAGAGATGCAGCGACAGGAGCAGAAGAGAAGAGATGCAGCGACTGGAGCAGTGATGGATGGATGCCTTGCAAGCTATCAAATCTGGTGGATCTGGCACAGGTCCAGCAGAACAACAAAACACCCACAACTTAAAAGACCTTAAACTTTTAAAGCTGTGTCCCTCAGATGATATCGAAGCATACCTGACAACTTTTGAAAGGGTTGCTGCAGCCTGCCAGTGGCCAAAGCAGCAATGGGCAATCAGGCTGGTATCTTACTTGACAGGTAAATCCCAACTTGCCTACAGCAATATGGACACTGCACAGTCGGAAAACTATGAACTTGTGAAAAAGAGAAATCCCAAAAGTATACGACATCTCAGGAGGCACCTGCAGGCAAAGATTTCGGTCCCTGAAGTATGACTCAGTCGAAAATCCTCGCGAAGCCTTCACCCGACTAAGAGAACTCCTTAGTAAATGGCTCCAACCAGAGGGCAAAACAGTCCCACAGAGCACTGACACATTTGTAATCGAGCAATTCATCAACATCCTGCCTACAGATGTACAGCTTTGGCTAAAAGAACGCTGACTAGAAAGTGGGGAAAAGGCTTTTTCTTTGGCTGAAGACTCTCAGATGGCCAGACAGACCATGCAGCAGCGAAGTAACAGCCAAAGACCGGTAAGGTCCACTTTTTCCCACTTTAACTCCAAATCAGATAAAAAACTGTGGTGGGGGTAACACATCTGCACCCCAAGACTTTATTTGCTATAACTAACAAACCAGGCCATACTGCAAGAAACTGCCATAAAAATAAGGAGGGTACCATTGCAGCAGATCTGGCCTTAGCAAATTGGGGCAAGTATAATTTAACAGATGTCAAGGTGGGAGATAAGACTGTAAAGGGATTTCTTGATTCGGGAAGTAGACAGACCCTAGAGCATGTTGAAGAGCTGGGCAAATGCTATGTAAAAGGACCAGGTACTGGTGTAATCTGCATCCATGGGCACACGTGATAGTATCCCACCACACAAGTGACACTGAATATTAATGGGGTGTTGCACCAAATGAAAGTGGGGGTAGTACCCAAGTTACCTGTACCTATGATTATTGGAAAGACTGTCCAGGATTTACTGAATTATTCTCAGAGGAACTGAAACCTGCAGTTTCAGCAGCAGTGGTAACAAGAGCACAGGCAAAGAAATCTCAGATGGTGGAGACACTTTTCCTTTTGGTGACTTTGATACGGACTTGTTTGAGCCCAGCTCCAAGATCCAGAAGTCCAGGAAAGATAGAAGATGCCTGAAACAAAAGTGGCAACAAAAGACTGATGGACATAAGGGGTTATAATATGAAAATGCTGAAACTAGACTGAAAACTGATTGTGATTTTGTTTCAGAGCAAACTAATGATGCTTCTCTCCAAGGTTATTTTATGCAGCTGGGGGTGAAACAAAAACAAGGTGAACCTATGTTTAAAAACATGTAATGGGTTACTGTACTAAGTTTATGTTAAACCGCAGACACAGGAACACACATAACACTTGGTTATACTACAAAAGTATAGAACTGAGTTGTTACAGATAGCATGCGATAGTCCTATGGCTGGTCACTCAGGGAGGGATTACCAGATTGCTGTAAAGATTTTACCGACCTGGAATTCATGAAGATTTTGCTACCTATTGCGATTCTTTTGCTGAATGTTAGAAAGTAGCCCCAGTGACAAAAAGACAAGATCTTACGTCGAGAGGACTCTTGCAGTAGGTAATCACCTTTTTTTTTTTTTGCAAACTTTATTTAGGTAGGAGTCAGCAGTACATGATATCCAGATACAATCCAATATAATACAGGAGGAATACATTGAGCACAGGAATATGTTATTTATATACATAGCTAAGTTTACTTTGCTGTATTCAGAGAAACCTTATAATAAAAAAAAGAAAGCTACCACTCAGACAAGTATCGTCGTATATCATCATAGAGTTTGGAATGCCAAGGGACCCCATCAAAACACTTTACCAGTCTACGTTCTATTGGCCTTGGGATCCATGGAGGTTTAAAAAACAATAAACTCTTAGACCGGAACTTATAATAATGTTAATCAATTCTTATTATAATGTTTAACAAGTTAGTGGACAGGAAAGATCATGTTTTGTATAGCTTGTTCCAAGGGGCCCCAGATGAGATGGCATCTCTCCAGCTGGTTTCTAACTGTTAGTTGTGTATGTTCAAGTCTCATACATTGGAGAAGAGTTTGGGCCCACTGGGCTATCATTGTCACGTAGTCCAAGTGCCAGTGCATTGCCAGCACCTTTTTACCAACCACATATCCCAAAGCCAGCAGAGATTCTCTACTTCTGTTTCTTTTAGAGACCCCTCAAGGGAGGCCCAGCAATATTTCCACTGGGTCTAATACTGCATGGACAGATAAGGTTTGGGATAAAATGACATTCACCTGTCGCCAAAAGACAGCCACCTTAGGGCAAAACCAGACCATATGGAAGAAGGTACCCAAGTTGGCTTTACATTTTGGACAAATGTTAGGGGTATTGGGATCTATTTTATGGGATAGTTCCGGAGTGAAATAAGCTCTGTGCAAAAAGTTCAATTGAATAGCCCTCAACCTGTTATTGACAGAGCATTCCAGCCCAGTTTTCATCAAGTTTTCCCAGTCACCAAATGTAAGACTATCAGGAATCAGATCTTCCCCCCCACCACCTCTTTTTTAGTTTAATAAGTGGATCAGGTAGTGCCCTCAGAACAAGTCCATAGCACTTACGTAGTGGTTTAAATTTAGTAGGGATACGTGGGTTGGTGAACAACTCTTCAAGTGGGGAATGCTCATCTACCATCAGTTTGTCAATTTCCAACAGTAAAGACCTTATCCTGCAATAAAGAAAGTAACCAACTATTTCTATACCATAGTTTCTTCTCAATTCCAGGAAGTCCAGGAGGGTTTGCCAGTCGCACAGCTGCGCAATGTACTGGAGACCTTTCCCAGACCATTCTCTCAATATGCCCATATCTCTTCCAGCCAGACCCCCACCCTGTCGAGTAAGTAAGGCTTTTATAGAGACCTCAGGGGAGAGAAGGGAGTGTAGTCCCAGGATTTTGTGGGCCTTTACCCAAACCTTAGTCAAATTTCTTGTGAAAGGGTTACCTACTGAGAAGAAGTTTTGCAAGCTCAGGTTAGGGGCTAACAGATTGTGATATATGTTTCCCTCCACCTCTTCTAGGCCCACCCAGGGTCTATGCACCTTAAGATGGAGTGTAGTATCTTCTACAAAGGCCAGTTGCACTGCCAAATAATATAAATGTAGGTTAGGAAGACCGAGTCCCCATTTCTTCTGGGGAAGCCATAGGATAGCTTTCTTTATTCTGGGGCATTTGTCTTGTCATAAAAGAGAGGTAATGGCACCTTCCAGTGCATTTATATATTTAAGAGGAACCTGGGCAGGTATGGACTGGAATAAATAAAGACATTGGGGTAATATACTCATTTTGACTAAGTTGACCCTTCCTATCAGGGAGAGGGGAAGTGCTTGTCATCTTGAACATTCCTCCTTTATTTTCCCAACCAGGGGTATATAGTTAATTTGCAATAAATTTAGAAGTCAGGTTCGTGAATTTAATGCCTAAATATTTAATGTCTTTAGATGGCTGCACCATAATATCGCCCAATGCCACTGCAGATTTTTTCCCCCAAGGGAGCCACTCACATTTGCTCCAATTAATTTTATGCCCCGATATTGGTCCATAAATAGAGAATAAATCTGTAAGTATTTTCAGGGCCTTTTCTGGCTTTGCTATAAACAGCAGGATATCAGTGACAAGTGATATAATTTGGTTTTCTCCCTGCCATCCAAACCCTTCCAAGTCTTTGTTGCTACGAATGGCCACTGCCAGGGATTCAGTAGTTAAAACACAGAGGAGGGGGAGATAAGGGACATCCTTGCCTAGTGCCTCTGGTTAATAAGAATGGGGAGGACAAGGTGTCATTAGTCAGAATCTGTGCTTTGGGACCAGCATATAAGGAACCAATCTAAGAAAGGATGACAGGGCCAAACTGACATTTTTTCAGGACTTTAAACATGTATTGCCATTCGACCCTGTCTAATGCCTTTTCAGCATCTAAAGCCAAAAGAAAAAATTACTCACCTTAGTAGTGTTGTTTCTTCTAATGGAGTCTTGCTATATTATAGACATTAGCAGTTTGTTCCAGCTCTAGAACTGCCCCGGAGTGAAATGGTTAAAACCATTCCAAAATAGAATTTTGGCATGAGAGCAGCTCTATCTGTGTCATTTCAAACTTGAACTGTCAGATCTTTACGAGCCAAACTCACTAAGGTCTGTGTGGAAGCTGTAACCTACACTAGCCAAATGGCTACCTAAATAATAACAACCATTGATGGTCCCAACACCCCAAGACTCAAGTCAGGGGACCAGAAATACTAACACCATTCTAATAATATGAAAATGGAACATAAGTATAATAAAACACACACGCGTACACATACACACCCCCAAAGTCCCAAAGGGGACAAAATGCTAACAGGACATAAGTAGTGCCCACACTAAGTTGCCGCACCCACCAAGTAGAGGTTCTGAGAGGGGCAGGTTGGGGAGGTCTATAATATGTAAGACTCCATTAGAAGAAACAACATTACTAAGGTGAGTAATTTTTCTTCAAACAACATGAAGTCTTGCTATATTATAACATTAACAGAATACACAGCAGTACCTCCATGGAGATGGGGCAGAACCTACTTAGGGAATAGGCTCTGAAGAACAGCTGTGCCAAACCGAGCATCTCTCTGGCCTGGACATCCAGGGGTAATGCTTGGTAAAAGTGTGTACCGTTTTCAAGTAGCAGCCTGGCAAATCTCTAATAAGGATATCTCTGGCAGCAGCTAGAGGCAGCTGTACCCTGGTAGAATGAGCCCTCAAACCGGGGGGCTCTGCCCACTTTCTGATAACAAAATTGGATACAAGAGACAATCCACCTGGCTATTGATCTCTTAGTGGCAGGTTTGCCTTCCCAACTTCACCATAGATAAGGAAAAGTTGGAGGATTCGAACCTGTGACCTTTAGTACGCTCTATATAATAACTAAGAGCTCTCTTAACATCCAGGCTGTGCAACCTCCTCTCACCCAAAGAGGGTGATCAGTGAAAAATACTGGAAGGAGATAGATTGATTAAGATGGAAATCTGAAACCACCTTAGGCAAAAACTTCCTATTAGTCCTAAGGACTACCTTATCCCTGTGGAAAGAAATAAAGTCAGTCTCCACTGACAAGGCTTGCAATTCACTTATGCATCTGGCAGAAGTGATGCCACTAGAAAACAGTTTTCCAAGTTAGGTACTTAAGCTCTGCAGAAGACAGAGGTTCAAAAGGGTTCCATTAACTGGGCAATGCAAACATTAAGGTCCCAAGCAGGGCGGTTCCCAAAAGGAGGATTAGTATGGAGTAACCCTTAAAAACTTGGAAAACACAGGATGAGAGGAAAGAGGGGATGACTTTCCTGCTGACCAAAAGCAGACACAGCTGCCAAATGAACTCTCAGGGTAGCTGGTCTGAGACCCAAGGAATTAAGATGTACCAAGTAATCTAACAAAATGGGCAATTCAGCAGATTCTGGGGACAAGTCAACAGATTGTGATTCCTGGGGAGGCACGTGGAAGATGGACTGTCAGAGACAGAAGGAGTGGGTACCAGGGCTGCCTGGCCCAATCCGGGGCAATCAGAATCACCCTGCAAGGCTGAGATCTGATTTTGACTAGTACTTTGAATAGGAGAGGAAAGGAGGGGAAAGCATAGAGGAACTTCCCTCCCAATCCAGAAAGGGCATCCAGGGAACTGAGCCCAGCACTGGAGGCCTGCAACAGAACAGAGGAAGTTTGTGATTGTCTGGGGCTGCAAAAGATCTATCTGAGGATGCCCCACCTGAAACTATCCCCAGCACTTGAGGATCCAGGGACCATTCGTGATGACCCTGGGAAATCCTGCTGAGGGCATCCGCTAGGACATTGTCCTTCCCTGGAAGATGAACTGCTATGAGGAAGTGTTCAGGAATGGGCCAGAGACCACAACTTCATTGCCTCGGTGCACAAGGCCGAAGACCAGTGCCCCTGTTTGTTGATGTACCACATTGTTGTGGTGTTGTCTGTTCTGACTTGTATCACCTTGTGGTGGACAGATGCAGAAAAAGCGAAGAGCTAAAAAGACAGCTCTGAGTTCCAGCAAATTGATGTGGAGCAGAGATTCCTGGGGACAAACTCCCTGAGTGGAAAGGTCGCCCATGTGGGCTCCCAACCCAGAAGGGAAGCATCTGTAGTGAGAGTCAAGTCGTGAGAAGGGAAATGAAGGGACCCCCTCTTAAATGCTCTGATCCTGCCACCACTGGAGAGCTAGGATCAAGGTTAGTCACTGGGACCAACTTGGAAAGGAGTCTCTTCTCTGAGACCAAAAGGTTCTCAAGTGAAACTGAATGTCTCTCATCTGAAATCTGGCTCCCTGCACAACAGCTGTGGATGCAGCCATGTGCCCCAGGAGCTGCAGAAAGTGTCTTGCTGGTCGAGAGACCTGCAGAGTGAAGAAGAGGCCAGAGCCACTAAATTCCTTACCCTTTCTGGGGAAGAAAGGCTCTGACTAGCTGTGTCCAGTTCAGCCCCTATAAAGGTGAGTACCTGGACTGGTTCCAGAACCGACTTTGGTAGGTTTAGCAGAAAACCCAGGGAGGTGAGAAGCTGCTGGGTGACCTGCAGGTGAGATTTTACCTGTTCTGGGGACTGGCCTACAATGAGCCAGTCATCTAGATAGGGAAAAACAGCAATCCTCTGCCTCCTTAAGTGGGCCACTGCCACTGCTAGACACTTTGTGAATACCCTTGGAGCAGAGGTGAGGCCGAAGGGCATTGCTCTGAACTGGTAATGACCTGAGGGCAGTTCGAATCTGAGGTACTTTCGATGGGATCTTCTGATTAGGACATGGAAATAGGCATCCTTGAGGTCCAGGGAGGCTAGCCAGTCCCTGGCCTTAGGGAAAATAAAATCATTGCCAAGTTACCATTTTGAACTTTGGTTTCAAAAGATGCTTGTTCAGATATCTGAGATCTAAAATGGGCCGCCATTCTCCTGTCTTTTTTGGGGTAAGGAAGTATCTGGAATACAGACCCCTGCCCTGATGCAGGGGAGGAACTCTTTCTACTGCTCTGAGAGCTAACAGGGATGAGACCTCTGTTTCCAGAGCGAGGGTCTCTGAAGCACTTGCAGGTAGAAAAAGTCTGCTTCTCAACTTGGGAAACTTTTTGAAGCTGAGAACCAGACCCTGGCTTACTACTTCCAGAACCCACTTGTCTGAGGTTAAAGCCCAATTCTGACTGAGTAAGCCAGCCTGCCCCCACTGGTACAGGAGAATCGGTCCTGGGCACCCCATCAGGGTGCCTGTTTCATGAGGAGCTTTAGGCTGGGGGTGGGGCAGGTCTGCCCACCCTCGTCTCACCCTGCCTCTGAAGAAACCCCTCTGAGCAAAGGCAGAGAGCCTGAGTCTGGTAGAAGGCCTGTGAAAAGGCCTACCCCTACCCCTGGGGCATGCCTTTGAGGAGTGGCTTGCCGCTCCTTAGCCTGGGCACTCTTGTAAGTAGTCCTATATTCATCCATCTTCTTCATGTAATTCTCTGTCTGCTCTCCAAACAGAGAATTTCCCTCCAGGAAAATCCATAGCCTTAGTCTGGGTATCCTGTGACAAACTAGTACACCTGAGCCAGGCCAACCCATCTAAAAGCTACAGATGTGGCCATGACCCTAGAGGAAACATTATTAACATCCACAGCAGCATGAAACTGAACCTTAGAAGCTTCAATGCCATCATCAGCCACCTGTTCTAGTTCACTAGCCAGCTGGCCATGGGCCTGCTTGGCCAATTGCATAACAGTATCCCATCTAGATTTCTGATACCTAGCTACATAAGCCATATAATTTGCTTGCCTGAGTCCCAGAGGGCTGCCATATACTGTTTTTGCCATGGCATCAATCTTCCTGGAATCCTTGTCAGGAGGATGTGAAGCCAAGGAATATTAGCTTTATCACAGGCAGCAGCCTGAACTACTAACATGACTGCATTGCTGAGAAGGAATTCTGTATCAGGGCCTGACAATGTATACCTTTTGTCCATCTTTTTATCTACAGGAGGCACAGAATTAGGAGCTTTTAAAATTTTAATTGTTTGTTTCCTAAAATACTTATGTAAAGGAATAGACAATCTCCTAGACTCTGGAATATCCATCATTTCTACAAAATCAGGCTCCTCTTGCTCATCCACAGCCTCTTCTAAAGGAAGCTGGAGGGTTTCAGCAACTTTTTTATAAAACATAAGATGAGATGGGGACTCAGACAGCATAGGGGGAGATTCTAAAGGTCTGTCTGGGGAGATGTCCGGTTCAATGGGCACACCCAGACCTTCCCAGCCACATTCATACTGTTCATAATCCTCCTCCCCCTCCTCTGGTTCATAAAATTCCTCAATATCATAATCCTGAACCACTGGGACCGGACGAACCGACCTTTTACCAGATAGTGGTGGTTCGGATGGACCCTGAGACAGTGACTGGACAATTTGTATGGCTTTTGCTATCTCTGCAGCAGTTGGAGAAGGAATTTTGGACTCCAGACCTGCTGATTTTCTTGTTTTCTTTACTGGAATTGGTTCCTCAGAACCAGCTTTTCTTTGCCTGAGGAAGTTTGGCCCTGGTCAGAGGGCACTCCCTCTGGTCCGGTTGGCACGAACCAGGCTGTGCCATCTGGGTCCAGCGGACTTTTGGCCTCTCGTTCCCTGAGCCTGCCCAATCTTTTTCAGGGTGGCTGCAGGAAATTCTTATACCTGGCAGTCTGACTGGAGGTGGTCAAACCCCAGACAATAAACACATGTGGTGTGTGGGTCAGCCTTGGCAAAGACTTCCACAAACATCACAGTGTTGAAACCCAGTGGGCCCGGTTTTTCTTTTGGGTTTCTCAGACATAATGCCAGCCTAACCAAAAACTTGCCCTTTTAACGGCAGTGCCAGGCAAGACACCCTTATCAGTTCCTAACCATGTCACGGGTATTGGAAAAAAGCGTAATAAATCCGTTTTTTTTAGAACCGATAAGAACCGGGAACCGCACTCTAAAATAGTAACTTTTAGTTTTAAATGAGTTTTAAACCCACTGATCGGTTCAAAACCGAACCCGATAACACAGTTCCACAGACAAAACCTTCATTTACTACAGGTTACCACAGATAGAAAGCTAGAACGAGCGGTTTTAGGGTTAAAATAAAACTATTCTCAGTTAAATCCAACCGAGAAAACACTTTTTAAACCAAGAAATGAACCGAGCAGAAGGAGAAATCTCCGGAGCGACTGTTCACTGAGGTGGAGTAAAGAATCTGACAGTTCCAAGTTTGAAATGACACAGATAGAGCTGCTCTCGTGCCAAAATTCTATTTTGGAATGGTTTTAACCATTTCACTCCGGGGCAGTTCTAGAGCTGGAACAAACTGCTAATGTCTATAATATAGCAAGACTTCATGTTGTTTGAAGACCCTGACCTCCACCCCTAGCCTTTTTGGACCAACGATGAATAATGTTCATCGCTGTCCTCTGATTGTGCTTAGCTTGCCTGCCCCCCTTGAAGCCTCCCTGGTCTGGGTGTATCAGCTCCGGGAGGATCCCCTCAAGGTAGGTAGACAAAAGTTTGGCCATGATTTTATAGTCTGCATTCAGCAGAGAAATCAGCCTGTAAGAGTCACATTTTCGGGGGGCCTTTCCCAGTTTTGGCAGAACTGTGATTGTAGCAACTAAGAGGGATTCAGGGAGTTTACCTTCCTCTAAAGCTGCACATACCATGGAGTGCACAAGGGTTCCCAAAATGTTCCCCATTTTTTATAAAATTCTGATGGAATTCCATCTGGGCCACGGGCCTTTCTTTTTTTTGTGGACAAGACTGCCCTACGGAGCTCACCCTCCTGGATGCTGGAATCCACTAGGAGTATATGGTCTTCTGTCAAAGTCGGGAGATTAATTGTGTCCAAGAAAGAGGCTGGATTAGAATTTGAAGGTACTTGTGAAGTATATAACTCTTGGTAAAAATTCTTAAATACTGAGTTTATTTCTTGCTGATTTACTGTACTAGTTCCCCTCTTCTTTTTCAGTCTCTAGGATGGACTTATTCACTTGTTTTTTCTTAATTTGCCAAGAGAGAAGTTTACCTGCCTTATCTCCTTCGAAGTAATTATGGGATTGGGCCAAAATTAAATCTCTTGCAATACGTTTAGAGGGCAGTTGGTTGAGCTTCCCCTTTAAGAGGCCTAAGGAGCTTACATCTTTAACACCCAGTTTCATACCCTGCTTTTCCAATTCCTCTATTTCTTTCATTAAATGTTCCTCTTCTTGGAGACAAAGTTTCCTAGAACGTGCCGCATATGAAATGGTTTCCCCTCTGATGTATGCTTTCATGGTGTCCCAGGGCACGGGGTCATAATGTTGCAAGACATTATGCCGCATGGCAAACTCGCGTTGCCAATACAGTGCAATTTATGCCATGAGACACAAGTCTTTTTCTGTGGGGCTCCACCACCCCGGACTCCCCACTAAAGTTCTCAACTCCGGGGGTCCAACTTCGGGCGCACAACTAAAAAAAGAATAATGTTTCTGGGACCGGGAATCAAACCCAGTCCCAAACACAGCGCCTGGGTTCCTACTGCTGTGGCTCAGTCCTGTGAGCCACGGTAGCTGCTTGGTAGAACCCATTCCCAGCAGAGGTCTTCTCCTCTGCCTGGGAAACTGCTACTGGTGCAATACCGCGTAAGTATATGCAATATTGCACCAGCAGTGGTAGCATACTGTGCTATACCGGATTAGCCATAATATCGTACACTATTAAGCGTGCGACATTATGACCCGGTACCGCGTCCCAGACTGTCTGCATGTGGACCTCGCCTGTGTTATAAATTTTAAAAAATTCCTCTAGTTTACTTGAGATGAATCTAATAAAACTGTCGTCATTCAACATAGTTGGGTCCATCCTCCACTGTCTAGGCTGAGGGGGAGTCACAGATACCAGCAACATAACCACAAGAGGGGCATGGTCTGAGATCAAGATAGGTCCATATTTGGCCTCTATAACCCCACCTAGAATCACTTTTTTTGGCCAAAAATGTAGTCCAGTCTGGAGTATATTTTATGTGAATGAGAGTAGAATGAATAATCCCTTTCATGAAGGTGTTTAAATCTCCATATTTCAGCTAGATTACCTTCCCTCATCATGTCCCGCAGGGCAACTGCTCCCTTGGTTTGTGTATTAGGCTGGGATCCAGAATGGACTAAGGAGCAGTCCCAATATGTATTAAAATCCCTTCCTATTATTAATGTTCCAGTGAATGGAGCCAAAGCTATTGACAAATGATAGAAAAAAAAATCAGGGGAATCAAAATTAGGATCATATAGGGAGACTAAAGTATATCTAACTGCTTTACCTGTGGTGTCTACAGTTATATACCTTTCTTGTTTGTCAGCCAGAACTTTATGAATCTCAATTCTAAGAGCAGGGCGAAACCAAATTCCAACCCCCCTGGCCTTGGATGAGAACGAAGCCATTTTCAAGGTGCCCCCCATGAGGAAGTCAACCTATTCACTTCCTGCTGTGATATGTGGAGTTCCTGTAAAAACCTTTTATCTCCTTTCATCTTTTTGATATATGACAAAATGCGTTTATGTTTCACCACTGCTTTGAGTCCATTGACGTTCCAAGACATAAAAGTCAGACTTTCCATATTAATTGATATTTAAATGATTTTTCCACATCCCCATCCTCCAAATTTTCAAGTTATGAGACTGGATCATACTCTGCCAAGTCATTTTCAAACTTTTCCCCCAACACAGACTTCTCCCCCCAACTTAAAACCTTGATAAACCTATAACATCCCAACATTAGGTAATAAATCCCCCTCCCGTGCCAAAAACAGCACAACTGCGCCCCCAGTCTGATAAGGAGTCTTAAACCTCAGATTCCCTTGCCATACAACCTTCCTTATTCCCCACTGAGGGTGTTTTACATGCCCTTCTTCCCCTAGAAACCAAGAACAGATAAAAATTAAAGAAACAATAACACTCCCTACCCCCAAACCACCCCAGCCTATTTGAATAGGCAACTTTAAACCCACTGCCATTCGTGGAAGGAGCTGGGCCATCCATCCTTTTTAGACTGCACACTTGTTTTCTTCTTGCTCCTGCAAGAAACTTAAATGGCGATCCTGCCTTATATATTCAAAATTAGAAGAGGAATTGGGGTGGGGGGGGTGTATGCTTACCACCCCTGGCAGAACTATGCATCAGTGATTGAGGAGGAGTGAGGCGGGGGCTTCCCGCTCACGGCCCCTCACCGGCAACTGAGTTCACCGTGAAGCTTCCCTGCAGGAAGACAATGCATTTTCAGGTTGATTCAATTGCTCAGACACAGGACATAACTTTCAACTTCTCTCTCCCCCACCCCCATTCCAAAATTAGAGTTGGTTCACCTCTATCAACATTCAGTACATACTTTGTTAACTACACAGATATATTTTGATCAATTAAATGTGGCCCAACAATAAATCTCCCTTACCCCTGCCGATCCTCATGCCAGTGCTTCAAATATTAAAAAAGATTAAACGGGGGGGGGGGCGCTAATGAGCAGCTAAAGGAAGCAGACGCACTACTCTGGAGCACCGCACCACAATGTTAATTAAAGTGTTGTTTTTTTCTCTAAAAACCTTCACATTGAAGCGCAATCTGGCCTTCAAACATTAGGAGAACGGATGAGTTCCTCAGTCCAGGAAATCGGCTCATCAATCAGCCAAAACCACAAAAAAAAAACAGCTGCAAATGACGGAGGGGGGAACAGGGAGCACAGGCCCAATCTTGCTCTTCGCCGCAGGGACTGCCATCATAAGTCGTGCAGTGTCGAAACAGGTTCAGGCTGATTTAAAACTGAAGTGAGAGCATTTAGAACATACCCTGCAAGGCATTACAAAAGAAATAAAATAGCACACTCACTGCTTCAGTGAGGTAGAACAGCGAGTGTCTGAGCCGGAAGATACCACAAGGGGAACTCCAGAGGTAATAGCCAAACTTGTGAAAGATCTGGAGGAACTCCGTGAGGCCCTGGACTACCAAGAAACCTATAGTAGGTGCCAAAATCTATGAATCGGAGGATTACCAGAGGGCACAAAGATGGGAAACTTAATAGAATTCTGCCCAGAAACCCTGCCTAAGCTCCTGGGCATGGATGTGAAAGAGGGGAAGCTGAAAGTGGAGCACACTCACAAGGCCCTGACACTGTGCCCTCCGAACGACCAGCCACCTCGCCAGATAATTTTCTGGCTACATCACTATCCAGACAGGCAGGCTATACTGGAGGCATTTCGGAACATGAAGGAACTTCGATTTGAAGGGCACAAGTTAAGAGTCCATCAAGATATCTCCATCCATGTACAGAAGAGGCATCAGTTTAATACCCAGATGGATGGGCTCAGGAAACGGGGCCTGGACCTTTTTTATGGTTTACCCTGCTACAGAGAAGGTGTGTGACGAGAGGGACACTTACTAGTTTGGGGAGCTTGATGAACTGCAAGGATTCATCGAAGGATGGGACCGGAAGAATAAGAAAACCTGAAGACCTGGTTTGTGAGTGGATGGAACTTTGATCCTTTATCTGTAGTCTCTGTTTGCCCCAGAGAACCTCCGTAAGGCACACCTCAAATATAGTGGAGACCAATAGTTAACATACAGGATAGTGCATGGGGAACAGTTAAGAACAGGGCTATTCTTTCACCGAGTTGGCACTTATGATGACCAGTTACCTCGGGGGTGCAGCTGGGAGGTAATCATCATAGTACCAACGAAATAATTATTAACTTTCCCCATGCACTTTTCTTTATAGTGTATAGTAGAATGTCGTTTTCTGGGGAAAAGTCACTACAGCATCTTTCTGTTTAAAATCATTTTTACTGAGGTCGTAGAAGTAAAAAGAACTTAACATTTTTAATGTTTTAACGTTTAACATTTTTAGTGTTTAAAAGCTCACATAAAGCAGTACCCGGAACAGCAATTCAGGATCTGCGGGGAAGAGAAAAGAAAAGGGGTCGGTAGTGAGGATCACATTTTTAATTGAGACCCTCCCACCTGGAACAACAAACCCTGTTAGTTCAATTGAATTTTACCTTATTCAGAATCGGAGGATGTGTTGTGAATTACTGCAACTCGCTTCCGTTTCGGTGGTGCTGCTGGATGTATTTTCGGATAGTGGCTTTGACAGTACTGCCGCCAACATTGCTACTTCGAGTGTGTGTCCTGTCAATGGAGTGAGCCCTAACTGTCAGATGCTGCGCGAGGACACAGTGTGTGATGTACCCAGTGCAGCAGAAAAAAAAAAAAGTTGTTCTGCTGCACTGCGGACGTCACTAGGGTAGCAGAACAACATTTCAAAAGCGATGGATTTCGATGGAGAATGACGTTCCACTATACACTATAATCGCTTTACCCCCCGCCCGCCACAGGACTAAAGACAGAATTGTTTATGGAGGAGGATAAAGCTGTAATCTTACAGGTATTAGGGCTACTGTTGACAACCCTGGGGTCTTTAAAATTTGTGTTGGATTGAATCACTTAAAGCACGTGGGGGGGGGCCTAAAATATGAACCATGCAAGTTGGCTGAGCCACCTGTTTTTAGCTTGTGCAGGAGCAGTATGAAGCGAGAAGGGTAGCTGCCTCAATTAACATAGGACCCCCTTGTCCTTGTATGAAGGCAAGGAATTTGAGGGATACTGGGGGGGGGGGCATGGATTCCAGGGTGATGAAGACCCGCCCGTTCAAGTGAACACGAAGGGTAATTGGGGAAGACTCTAAATAACGAGAGATCTGCACCAGGGGAGCGGGGAGCAAACATAATCAGATTGTAAGTGCTTTTTCTATTAATCACAAAAACGGGAAAATAAACATAGAAGAATGGAATAATGACCACGTTGACTACAAATGGTATAGAGGGGTGCAGAGGAAGGGGGGCGTGTGCGAGTAGGTTTACAGTTGCCATATTACAATCTCTTGACAAATTATAATATGAGACAATTGAAAATGGACATTCGGGTTATGAAAATGCAAAGAGGGGATTGTTAGAAGTTGCAGTTATTAGTTATTCAGTTTGAATTGTTACTGTTATAGCAGTTATTCAATGCCACATGGATCAGTTGGAACAACAGGTAGGATCACACATGATTTTAATATTGTACAATGGCTAGTGTAACATCTCCTCAGGTTTTAACCAGCAAGATTATTTCCTCAAATGTTAAAGGTTTCACATCCCCTGCTAAGAGGGCTAAGGTACTGGCTGCATTGAGAAGAAGGGGCGTGGATGTGGCACTGATTCAAGAGCCCCATCTGACACCCAAAGAACATAGTAAGTTGGTTGGGGGTTGGGTTGGTGCCTGCAACGCGGTATCATTTAAATCCCACAAAAGAGGGGTAGTCATCCTGCTCTGCAAAAGCTTCCCATTTGTGGCCCAATATATTGTAAAGGATCCCACTGAGGGTTGCTATATTTTTGTGGACAGACAGGTTTATTTTCCGCTGATTACCTGGGGAACATATATGCACTGGCTGTGAGAGACCCGTTGTTCTATCAGAAAATTCTAGACATATTGATACATGAGCAGTTCTCTGGCTTGATCCTAGGGGGAAATTTTAATTGTGTGGCGGATCCTAGACTCGACTACTCTGGATCTAGAGCAAGGGAGGTCACAGTGGTGCAACAGTGGTAACTGGGGGTGGTGGATCTTAATCTGTTAGATGCATGGAGGATGGCCAACCCGGGTGCACAGGAATACATGTGTTTCTCCAACCTTAATGGCTCATGGTCTAGCTTGGATTATATATATATATATTTATAAAATGGGTAGGGAAATTGCAGCAATATTACTGGATGATCAGCATCACATGACCGTGCGTATATCAGAGCGCGACCACACACCTGCACTTTTACACCCCTCTAAAACAATTTTGACATTTATAAGATAGATAAACCACTCTGGGAATTCTTGGTCGGCGCTCAATGCCTCATGCATTGGGTGGTTGGCCTTTCGACCTGTATTTTCGTGGGTAACAACGCACACCAAGGGCGTGCGTATATCAGAGCGCGACCGCACGCCTCAGAGTGGTTTATCTATTACATATATATATATATATCCATATCCCCAGAGATATGTATTCTAGGATGCAGAAGGTGGAGCACAGCCCAATATTCCTCTCAAACCATGCTATGATCCGACTGGAACTCCAGTTGGCTTCGAGGGGAGGGAGAGGTAGTGGATGGAGGTTTCCCAACTATCTACTGGCTAGCCAGGGCTTTGGGGACTTCTTAAAAGAACAGTGGAAATTTTTTGAGGAAACAAATGGGCTCTATAGAATCAGGGGGCGTATACTGAGAGGCTAGTAAGGCCTACATGTGGGGAATAATAATAGGTTACACTGCTAGGCTTAAAAGGGAGAAAAGATAGAGAGATGGAACAAATGATTAGGGACTTGGAAAAATAAGTATTTTCGGGGGGGAAGGAAGAGAAACTGAGGGAATTACAGCTGGCCATAGAAATCCTGAATGTCAGTTTAACTGAAGAGGTTAAGAATAAGTTACTCTTCGCCAGGCAAAAAAATTATGAATGGAGCAGTAGACCTGGACCACTGATGGCTCGCCTGATCAAGGAAGGGAAAGTACAAAAAAGAATTGTATATATTAAAGATCAGAGGGGGAACCTCATAAAGGGAGAGCATGCTATCAGGGAACGTTTCAGAGAGTTATATCAGACCCTTTATTAAGCAGGATGCCAGGGCTCTGATTGGCTTTTTGAAAGGTTTTTGAGGTCCTTACTATCCCCAAACTGAAGGAAGAACAAAGTAAAGCACTAGGAGCTAAAGTCACTACAGGGGAAATCATCAGAGGTATTGGGAAGTTAAAGAAAAGCAAAGCAGCAGGTCCGGATGGTTCTGGGGCTGAATATTATAAGTAATTGAAGGAGGAACTGGCCATACTGCTGAGGAATGTTATGGAGGAACTTGGAGGGGGAGAGGGGTTGCCAGGCACTTGCTGTGAGGCACTAATAACAGTAATCCCTAAGACAGGTAAAGCTGCTGAGGAGTGTGGTTCATACAGGCCAATCTCCTTCCTGAACCATGATTGTAAAATCATGACTAAGGTCTTGGCACTTCGATTGGAGGGGATGCTTCCCTGTATGGTCCATCCAAACCAGACAGGGTTCATATAAGGCAGACAGTCTTATCACAATATGAGATGTCTGATGAACGTAGTGTGGTGGGGCTCTCGGCATCCTGGAAGGGCATGTGTTCTATCCATGGATGCCGAGAAAGCTTTCAATAGGATTGAGTGGGAATACTTGATAAACACACTGGAGATGTTTGGCCTGGGGGATGGATTCCTAAAAATGGTAAGTGCATTCTATAGGACACCTATGGTAAAGGTTCTGGTGAATGGTGCCCCTTCAGGAGGGTTCCAGCTAGAATGGGGTACCAGGCAGGGTTGTCCCCGCTCACCCCTCCTGTTCTCCATAGCAATTGAGCCACTAGCGATTAAACTGTGGGGAGATCCACAAATAACTGGAGTTCTGGACAATTGGGGGGGGTGCACAACACATTATATCACTCTATATGGATTCTATCCTGCTGTTTCTCATGAAACCAGCACAGTCGGTCCCAGCCATGTTAGAAATAGTAGAACAATTTACCCAGTTCTCAGGATATAAGCTGAATCTGAGTAAATCTGAAATTTTGTTCTTGGGGGGGAAGTAAGGAAGTGGAGGGTGATGCGTGGGGGCTCAAGATTGCACACAAACGTTCATGTATCTGGGAATCAAAATTAGTAAGTAACTGGAAGGGCTATATGACTTGAACTATACACCCCTATTTAAAACAATTGTAGGAGACCTCAGTAGATGGCAACAGCTGCCCCTCTCATGGATGGGAAAGATTAACCTCATTAAAATGAATGTGCTACCCAGAATTTTATATATTATGCAAATGTTGCCTTTTTGCCACACGAGGGAGGACATTAAAAGATTAGAAAAAGGGTTCACCACATTAATTTGGAGGGTTAAAAAACCAAGGGTGAGTCTCCATCATCTTAAAACCACAGGAGAGCAGGGGGGCCTAAACTTCCCTCACATTAAAGGGTATTATTTGGCCACTCATTATCGTTACATACAGAATTGAGTTAAGAAAATACAGCGGCGAGCTGGATGAGCCTAGAGGAGGAAGGTATCCCAGGTAGGATATCGGCATATCTGGGGCAGGATGGCCTAGGTGCATACCGGAGGCTTGAAACCAGAAATCCAATGGTAATGGCATCCCTAGTAGCCTGAGAAGGCATTAGGAAAAGACTAGGGTAGACAATATAAATACTATTCTTGTCCCAGTGGCAGGTAACCCTGATTTCCTGCCTGGTCTCGAAGATGAGGGATTTAGGATATGGCAGGAGAAGGGGATACGATGTGTGGGGGACCTGTGTTATAAAACAGCATATACTCCTTCCAGAAATTACAGAGGGGACTGGATATACCAGTGTAACCCCTAGGTGGCGCTGCCCCAAGGGCTACTACCCCTGCCTGCTTGGCTAGGAGCAGGTTAAGGAGCCTGAGTTCTAAACCGGGTGCCTCCACTCGGAGGTCAAGGTTGGTAGTGGTCAAGCTAACCTGGACACAGCCCTCTGGGACACTGTAACCCCCCTCTTTCCTTACTAATGGCCGGAACAATATACAATAATCACTTTTACAATACCCCGATACACCACACAAGTGCCCACACTGTTTGAACTTACCACCAGGGCTTTCCTCTGGTTCAACCCTGGGGACCCCCTGTAAAACAAGGTTATACACAGCAAATAATAGCAGTACAGTACTCTTGCACAAACTGGAACCACAGTCAGGGTAAATGCAAAAAGAGTTAGATCTGATTTATTTAAGGGACTTGAACAAGGGAGGGGCGTAATCAGGTTAATTTGCTTAAAGACTATATCAATCAAACAGTTATGCATGCACTTCAGGGTCCATAAACAGTCACACACTCTGGGTACCTAGGTGAAGAAGAGGTGGGCTAGCCAGGATCGTTTCCTGGGGTAGGCTGGCATCACAGCTGGTTGGGGCCCTGTGATGGGAGAAAACAAGATGCACCACACACACTAATTGTAATCCGGGGCCGGAGGGCACAGTTTGTGAAAGAAACGAAACAAGACAATCAGATGACACACTTAGATTAAGCTGTTGTTGCAGGGAGCTACCCTGATGGTTACTCACGATACTCAAGACTGGACACAGGCTGGATGAAAATTGAGACAGCAGGTGGCTGATCTAGAGTGCCAGGAGAAGCAGGGCCCACACAATTCGTCGAGGCATCGTTCCGTTTCAAGTGTGGAGTAGGGGGCTGATCCCCAGGCAGGTCTCTCGTTGATGGCTTTCTCTGTGCTGTGGGGTAGTCTGGCAGGGCCAGTGTGGCAAGGCCCAGGCCGTATGGAGATGAACGCGGATTCAGTCCGGTCGAGCTGGATACAGCTTCCAGCAAGCAGAACACAATTCACACAGTGGGGAACCAAATCACAACCCACTATAAACACACAGCACATTTACATGTAAGGGATACTATTATACCAGGCAAACTGCTCTCCAGTCACAATTGCAAAGTCTCTGCATGCACTGGGAGTTTAGAGGTAGCTGGAAATCCTGACAGGCTGATGCATTCAGCAAATCTTCGGTCTTCTTCAGGTTGATCCTAGTCACAACTCAGTGGCTTACTTCGTTCTCACAAACTTGGATTCAGTCCAAACTGATTCTCTTCTCTTCTCCCTCTCAGGGGCAGCAGGCAGGCATGCAGGCCAAAACTCAGGCCTTTCCACAGAGACTGTCTCAAGCTGTTGCTTCTTCAGCTCCCAACTTAGATCTGACTCAACTGCCAGCAAGTCTGGGAATTTCCCCAAGATCCAAAAGGTTCGGTTGGCTGATTCATCTATCAGTCACAACAGGAGCTCCCCCTTCAGGCGCAAAAAGGCGCCAAAAGCCCAAAACTACAATTCCTACGGATTCTGATTCCAGACAGCTCCTGTAGTCCGGCTCCATTTTATGTCCCACCAGTACTGATTGGTCCAATTCGGCAATCCCGGGCCAAAGTAGTGGGGATAAACAAAACAGTCCTTGCTGCAAATAAGGCAGGTTAGACAAACCACATTATCATTATCACTATAAATGATTTTCAGCAAATAGTTGCATCTTTCAACAGAGCTTCCTGTCAGATTACTTATGACTGCAACCCAGGCAGCTCTTAAAGAGGCAGTACACAAAGGCTATACAGGCACTCTCTGGCAATCACATTTAAACTTCTAAAACGCAGGACAGCAGCCTGGCAGTGAGCATTTAGGCAAGCTCAAGGAAGACTTTTCGGGAACCCTCATTTGTAGGGGGGTTACACCCTTCCCTGCCTGGAGAAAACTTGGCATCCATGTCAAGTCTCTACCATCATGCATCAGTTAACATAAACATTACTTTACTATACATATTCACTACATTTCCCAATACTTTGTCCATTCTGACAATACATTAGGCATATTTCACACAAGTCAGTTGAACATTACTATATTAAATTGGGTAATAACTTCTTGTACCTTGAACAATGCAAGAGGGGGCCCTTCCCTATAAACTAACTTGGGTCTGGATGGTGCAGGGACACCATGGTGAGAGGGCAGAACAAGTAACCTGGAATGGGTCGTCAAGCTCAATTTGGGCAGTGAACTTGGTGAAACATAAACACCTTTGTGAACTACATGGAGAGGCAAGTCCACAGGCCTCCCCAGAGAAGCATAGCTGAAATGCAGTGCTGGCTTGACAGCTTTGCCAGTCTTTCTGGGGGGAACAACCACAGTCTCTGTACTTTCAGCAACAGCATTGGGCCTTTCATCACTTGTGAGGGGTGCCTCTGCCTGGATGGGAACGTCCAAACTTGGGGCACTGTAAGCTCCTTGCTCTGCAGGCTCTGTTTCTATAACACTTGACTCATTGTGCGAAGGCTCAGGCATAATCAAACTTTAAGGCACTGAAGGGGGGTTTGTCAGCACTCTCATAGTGTTCTTCAAATTCTGGTATGTCACCAGAAAGATTCAAACCATCAGCCCCCCTTCAGGCAAATCATACAGTTCCACAATACACAGGGAATCAGCATCTTCAGACGTGATACTTTGCACTTCACTTTCAGGGAGCATTGGCTCCAAGGATGAAGCTGGGGGTAAGGCAGTCCAGAAGGCCCAGCTTCATCCCCACAATTAGTCACAGGATGACCTCGAAACAGCTGACTCAACTCATAGGAGGGGTATAGGCATTGTCACATTCACTTTCATCCGAGGTGGACTGACAGTCACTATCATTCTGAACCTGCTCCGGGGAAACCTTGAACTTGTAACCATTGGGGTAGGTCGACTCTGTCTCTTTCTTGCAGCAGCATGAGTCACCAGTCCAGTGGAATCAATCTCTGAGGGTTCAGCCTCAATTATGACTTGGCCGATAGGTAGCAAGTGGTTACGGTGCATTGTCTTGACAGCTTTGGAGTTATTCTCTGGGTGCACCTTGTACACGATTAAATCATCCAACTTTCCAGCTACTACATGGGGGAGATGGTGCCACCAATCAGCAATTTTGTGTTTGCTGTGCAGTCCCAAATTGCGTAACACACGGTCTCCAGATCAAAGCTCTTGAGCCTTTACTTTTTTATCATGCCTCTCTTTGTTGGCTAGATTTCTCTTGGCAGCCATTGTCTGGGCCAGTTGATAGGCATGGTTCAATTGAGCTTTCAGTTTTTGTACATATTGCAGGTAATTCTTGGCACGGACCCCATCTGGAGAGACCCCAAAGCAGACATCAACTGGCAGCCGGGCCTCTCTCCCAAATGTGAGACAGGGTGAGAACCCGGTAGCATCATTTTACATGCAATTGTATGTGTGTACTAAGGTGCTAATCTTCTGGCTCCATTTATGCTTGTCTTTTGGGTGGAGGGTGCCCAGCATGTCTAGCAGGGTGTGGTTAAATCGTTCTGGTTGGGGATCTCCCTGCGGGTGATAGGGGGTGGTTCTTGTCTTCCGCACCCCCCCATAGAGAGAGCATTTCTTTGATTAGTCGACTCTCAATGTCTCTGCCCTGGTCAGAGTGGATCCGCTAGGGGGCACCATAGTGGACGAAGAAATTTTCCACTAGCACTTTGGCCACGGTAGATACCTTTTGATCCTTGGTGGGAAAAGCTTGTGCATACCGTGTGAAATGATCCGTAACCACTAACACATTACCAGTGTTCCGCTGATCAGGTTCTAAACACAAGAAGTCTATGCAGACTAGTTCCATGGGAGTGCTGGTAGTAATATTAACAAGGGGGGCAGCCCTCTGAGGCAGGGCTTTTCTTTGCAGGCAGCGACTACAAGTCTTTACGTGGTGCTCAACATCGGCACCCATTTTGGGCCAGTAGAAGCAAGATCGTACCAGGTCAAGGGTTCTGTCAATACCAAGGTGCCCCATGTGATTGTGGAGGGACCTCGGTACCAAATCTTTAAAGGCCATGGGCAGGACCATTTGTTGCTTGTCTGCTTTGCCACTATGGTCTACTGTCTCTCTATACAACAACTGATTGAGCAACTTCAATCTGAGGCCTTCTTTAACAATAAAGCAGTTTGCAAGTCAGTGGAATGTAACTTAGACACATCTTTCCCCGCACTCAGGGCATCAAGTGCTGACTGAATCATAGGATCTTGGGATTGAGCCCACAGAATGCTGTCATTGTCAAATTGAGGCAGTGCACTAATATCTAGAGGAGAAAAGTGGCGATAAGCAGCCAGTATGCAGGTGTCAGAAGGGCCCAAGCAATATGCTAAACAGTCCACTGTGTCCGCAGACATCTGTTCATCTATATCAAACTTTTGGCACAATGCTCAGATGTGAGGTTCGGACAGCCTGACCCAATCACTCTTGGAAGTGGGCCTTTGTGATAGGGCATCAGCATCAATATGGTTCAGGCCCGGTCTGTATTGGACAGCATAATCATAGGCTGATAATGCAGAAATCCATTGGTGCCCAGTGGCGTCTAACTTAGCTGAAGTCTGTACATAGGTCAATGGGTTATTGTCAGTCTTCACCAGTATCTTTGCCCCATAGAGGTATTCATGAAATTGGTCAACGATGGCCCATTTTAGTGTAAGGAACTCCAACTTATGTACAGGGTAGTTTTGCTGTGATGGGGTCAAGCTCCTACTGGTGTAAGCCACTGGTCTCAAACCATCCTCATGGTCTTGATACAGCACAGCTCCTAGACCCTGCAGATTTGCGTCAGTATGCAGCACATACGGTTTGGTGGGGTCAGCATAGGCGAGGATGGGGGCATGGGTGAGCTGGTATATGATTTCGTGGAAGGCTGCTTCACAGTCGGGCGTCCAGTGGGGCCCAAAGAGTTCACCTGGGTGGAAGTATACTTTTTCTGGTTCTTTGGCGGCCTCTTTCTTGTATTTACGATTGGTAGGAGGGTAACCCTGGGTGAGATTCAATAGTGGGTGAATCACATTGGAAAAGACCTTTATGAACCTGCGGTAGTAGCCACAGAACCCCAGGAAACATTGTAGTTTTTTTCAGATTATGGGGCTGGGGCCAAGTAGTTAGGGCTTCAACCTTACTGGGATCAGTCTCTATCCCTTCTGCAGATACTATGTGCCCCACATACTTCACGGAGGTTTGGAAAAACTGGGACTTGTCAATGGACAGCTTGAGGCCGAAGTCTTCCAGTCAGTCTAGAACTTTAAACAGTCTGTTCTCATGCTCCTTTAGGGTGCTCCTAAACACAATGACATCATCCAAGTACACCAGGCATTCCAGCAAATTCATATCTCCCTCTGCACGTTCCATCAGTCGCTGAAAGTTGGCCGGGGTGCCCAATGTCCCCTGTGACATTCTCAGAAATTTGTAGAACCCCCAAAGGACAGATGAAGGCTGTTTTCTCATGGTCCTCTGGGGCCATTGGAATCTGGTAATATCCGCTGCGAAGATCCAACATCGAGAACCATTTGCTCCCATTCAAGCAGTCCAGGGCATCCTGTATACGTGGCATAGTGTACTGGTCTAGGATGGTCTGCCAGTTCAGGGTTCGATAATCAACACACATCCTCACAGACCCATTCTTCTTATGCACAACCACAATGGGAGAGGCGTATGGGCTCCTGGATTCTTGTATCACACCAGCAGCAAGCATTTCCTGCAGGTGTCTTCTCGCATCGTCTACGTCTGCTGAGGCTAGGCATCGGGACCTGTCTCGAAATGGCCATTCATCGTGCAGGAGTATGTGATGCTCTTCACCCTGGACACATCCCGCGTCCCATTCCTTCAATGAAAATACTTGGTCTCTCTGGACAAGTCGCCTGCTAATTCTAGCCTTCCATTCAGCTGGCAATGGGGAGTCGCCAAAGTCAAACAAGTTCAGGGTCACTCTCTCCTTCTCACCAGGGTGCTTGGTGCCGGGCAATACTGAAGTGTCTGTGCAGTGTACCGTAGCTAAGGTGCACCCTCTGTTCACCCAGATCTCCCGATCTGACACATTGTGAATCTGGACCATCAATCGTCTTGCATAGGCATGGGCACAAACAGGCAAGATGCTGGGCTTGACCAGTAATCCTTCTGCCAATTTTCCTTCGCTTGGCGCATCCAACATCAGTATTTTGCTCTTGACATCTTTCCGGAGGCGGACCTCCCCTTAAATGGTACACTGGGCATTAGGGGCCAATACCATTGAATCGGGATCCTTCTTCCACACGATCCCCACCAGTTCATCCAGGTCTACTTCCTCAGGTTTTTGTTGCAAATCATAGGCCTTCTTGATCAGAGCTGGAATTCTCAGGGCCCTCCCAGTCCGTCGCCCTTGTTTCTTGTGACAGAGTTGCGCCAGTCTCCCAAACATATGGGCGTTTGTCCCGATTAACAGGGGGACCTCATCTTACAGTCCGGTGGGGGGCACACTAGGGCCAACGTCTCTGCTCACTCCTCTACACCAGTTACAGTTGCAGGAAAAGACAACCAGAGGCGAGCATACCCACACATGTAGGCCTTCCAGGGATTGCAAAGGCACATCAGATAAGTGTTTGTCATACCAGTCCTGGAATTCAATGGTCACTTGTGACCCACTGTCAAGCACAGCTCGAGTATGAATACCATTCATAGTCACTGTAGTCTCCATTGAAGGGCCCACTATCTTGGATCAGTCTGGAGGGACAACAGCAGGGGCCTGGACAGATGATTTAGCCACAGAGAGGCTTGAGTTAGGATGGCCAAAGCCTTTACTGCAGTCATTTCATGCACCTCTTGACCACTGACTCTTTTTCCGAAGCTCTCCTTGAAGCTGGTTCACCACTTTCTCTAAGTCCTTCTGAGACTGGCATTCCCTCTTCATATGGCCATCCTTGCCACAGTTGTGAAAAATGACACGCTCTTGGGGGATCCTTGAGGAATACATAGCAGGGGATGCTGGAGCATTGATGGGAGACTGTGATCTGACTTCTGCAGGTAGTGTACCATGTCTCAAAAGTTCCTTTAGGGTGGTAGTCAATTCCTTGAGCTCAGCCGAGAAGCCACCCTCAGTAGAGGATGCCTGAGGTGCACCCCACCCCCATAACAGTCACGTCCTGACAGGGACCAGGGTCTCTGTCAGCAGGGAATCTCATCGAGCGCACCCAGTTGTACTTTTCTGACTTCCTTCAAACTCCTCCCCCACCCGTTTAGCCAGACATAGTGGTCTCCATTGGAAGAACTTCGGTGCCATGATCACTTGGGCTGCACTCACCCCATAATCACAATCTCCCTCTTCACCTTCTACCTCCTTTTATCAAGTCACAGAAGTCAGGTGGGTAACCTTTCCTATCCTGGAGCCTTAACTGGATGATCTGCAGTTTAGGATGCTTGGCATGTTGCAGTATATGCCCCAATCTCTCACAGTTCAAATCACTATCGGCTACCCCACCTTTCTGGTAAGCTTTCTGCAGAGCTCTTTCTAGGCAAGTAACATATGCAGATAAACTTTCCCCCTTCCATTGTTTGGTACCTTGGAATTTCCACATCAAAGTCTCCCCGGACTCAATGCTCCCAAATTTGCCTTCAAGTACAGATAGGTACTTCTGAGCAGATGCATCAAGGTTCGTGGACCTCAAAAATTTAATGGCTTCAAGGGCGGGGCCCCTCAAACTTTCTACGATTCTTTCTCACTTCTCAGCTTCCGCACACTGCCACTTGGGTACCAAGGGGGCAACATAGTCGATCCAGGTCTCCCAGTCATCCTCCCTTTGGGGGGTGGGGAGGGTGCCCGAGAAGATTCTCAGCCTTCGGTAGGAGTTGTGATTAATGGTGGGTACAGATATAGGGGCTAGCATTGGCACGGGCACAGAAGGTGGGGCAGTAACAGGTGCTGGAGTGGGAGGGGGTTTTGGGGAAAGAACACCCCCAGGTGGCAGGAACAGCTTCTTAAAGTCCTCTACGGTTTTCCCTTCCTCCAGCAACAATTTAGCAAATTTCTCCTCAGAAGTCTCAGATAATGGTGGGAGCTCATCCTCCCCGAGGTCTGTACTGTCTTTTGTTATCACTCTCCTGGCGGCTGGGACCCCTTCTGAGGCACTAGTCTGTGGCACTTTAGAGCTGTGCACGAGGTCACTACACTTTACTAAGACTATGAAAGTTTGGGCAATCAAATCAGCCTGTCGACCCACCACCACAGGGTTTTTTAAACATTCAACTTTGGAGAGTACTCCCTCTACAGTGTCCTTACTGGTACCCAGGGGAATATCCAGTATAAGCAGAGCATTTTGGGGTTCGATCTCCTGCCCAGTACACCACCCTACCAACTGGTGTACAGCCATTTCTACTGGGGTACCCATTAATCTTTAACAATAATTTGTAATTTTTGGCTACTAGAAAGCACAAAATCCTAGCGGTGAGCCTCCAAAATGTAACCGCTAGGTGGCAGTATCCCAAGGGCTACTACCCCTGCCTGCTTGGCTAGGAGCAGGTTAAGGGGCCTGAGTTCTGAAACAGGTGCCTCCACCCGGAGGTCAGGGTTGGTAGTGGTCAAGCTAACCTGGGCACAGCCCTCTGGGACACTGTAACCCCCATCTTTCCTTACTAGTGGCCGGAACAATACACAATAATCACTTTTACTATATCCCTGATACACCACACAAGTACCCACACTGTTTGCACTTACCACCAGGGCTTTCCTCTGGCTCAACCCTGGGGACCCCCTGTAAAACAAGGTTATACACAGCAAATAACAGCAGTACGATACTCTTGCACAAACTGGAACCACAGTCAGGGTAAATGCAAAAAGAGTTAGATCTGATTTATTTAAGGGACTTGAACAAGGAAGGGGCGTAATCAGGTTAATTTGCTTAAAGGCTGTATCAATCAAACAGTTATGCATGCACTTCAGGGTCCATAAACAGTCACACACTCTGGGTACCCAGGTGAAGAAGAGGTAGGCTAGCCAGGATCGTTACCCGGGTAGGCAGGCGTCGCAGCTGGTTGGGGCCCTATGATGGGAGAAAACAACATGCACCACACACACTAATTGTAATCCGGAGCCGGAGGGCTCAGTTCGTGAAAGAAAAGAAACAAGAAGACAATCAGATGACACACTTAGATTAAGCTGTTGTTGCAGGGAGCTACCCTGATGGTTACTCACGATACCCAAGACTGGACACAGGCTGGATGAAAATTGAGACTGCAGGTGGTTGATCTGGAGTGCCAGGAGAAGCAGGGCCCATACGATTCGCTGAGGCATTGTCTCTGTTCAAGTATGGAGCAGGGGGCTGATCCCCAGGCAGGTCTCTCGTCGGCGTTTTCTGTGCAGTGGAGTAGTCTGGCAGGGCCAGTGTGACAAGGCTCAGGCCGTATGGAGATGAACGCGGATTCAGTCTGGTCGAGCTGGATACAGCTTCCAGCAAGCAGAACACAATTCACACAGTGGGGAACCAAATCACGACCCACTATAAACACACAGCACATTTACATGTAAGGGATTCTACTATACCAGGCAAACCGCTCTCCAATCACAATTGTAAAGTCTCTGCACACACTGGGAGTTTAGAAGTAGCTGGAAATCCTGACAGGCCGATGCAGTCAGCAAATCTTCGGTCTTCTTCAGGTTGATCCTGGTCACAACTCAGTGGCTTACTTCATTCTCACAAACTCAGATTCAGTCCGAACAGATTCTCTTCTTCTTCTCGGGCAGCAGGCAGGCATGCAGGCCAAAACTCAGGCCTTTCCACAGAGACTGTCTCAAGCTGTTGCTTCTTCAGCTCCCAACTTAGATCTGACTCAACTGCCAGCAAGCCTGGGAATTTCCCCAAGATCCAAAAGGTTCGGTTGGCTGATTCATCTGTCAGTCACAACAGGAGCTCCCCATTCAGGTGCAAAAAAGGCGCTAAAAGCCCAAAACTACAATTCCTACAGATTCTGACTCCAGACAGCTCCTGTAGTCCAGCTTCATTTTAGGTCCCACCAGTACTGATTGGTCCAATTCGGCAGTCCCGGGCCAAAGTGGTGGGGATAAACAAAACAGTCCTTGCTGCAAAGAAGGCAGGTTAGACAAACTACATTATCATTATCACTCTAAATGATTTTCAGCAAATAGTTGCATCGCTCAACAGAGCTCCCTCTCAGATTACTTATGACTGCAATCCAGGCAGCTCTTGAAGGGACGGTACACAGAGGCTATACAGGCACTCTCTGGCAATCACATTTAAACTGCTAAAACGCAGGACACCAGCCTGGCAGTGAGCATTTAGGCAAGCTCAAGGAAGACTTTTTGGGAATCCCCATTTGTAGGAGGGTTACACCGGCAACACACTTATGTAAGTAATTCCAAGCCAGACATTACTATAAGCAGCTGGGGAGAATCCAAGTAGAAGCTACTCCACCATTGGAGGTTGAAAGGGAAGTCTTAAATGCAGCCAGACATGAGAAAGGATTAATGGGCAGAGTGGTAAGGTTGGATAGGAGGGTGTTCTTTGGTGGGACTCAGAGGGTAAAACAGTAGTGGGAGTAGGACCTGGAAACAGACACAGAGGACTCTAATTGGGAGATATTACTGAGATCACATATGGGCCTACTCATATGCAACAAATGCAAAGAAGCACGGTATAAATTCCTACATAGATTATATTACCCACCGAGCATGGTGCACAAATTCTTCCCTGTGATCTCTCCAGTCTGTAGCAAGTGTGGAGTGGAACAGGGTACCTATATTCACTATTATTGAAAATGCCCACAACTAAATAAATACTGGAAGGGAATAACGCAGGCGCTCTCTGAAATGTTGGGGTGTCATGTGGCGCTCTCCTCAAGATCACTCTTAATGGGGTAGAACAAGAAGAGAGTGGGGAATGGATGTTGTACCCCAGATGGGTGAGAGTGCTTCTTTTGGTGGCAAGGCAGGGGATACAAAATATTTGGACCACTAATGTAGTCCCCACAATAGAACAGTGGAGGGATCTTGCTATTCAGGTCCTGGCAGCAGACAGACTTGCATACATTCTGAAGGGAAAAAGAGGACAAATTCCTGGAGGTATGGGCTAGTCTCCTTAACAGGTTGCCGCCAGGCGAAGCCATGCTCTTTTGTGAAGGAGCAAGGTTGTGAGGATAATAGACTGGAGAGATTAGCATATGACATGAGGAGGCTTTGGTCTTTGGGGCAGTTTTATTAATAGGACAATGGCTAACAGCTGATAAACTATGAACTTCTTGATTTACTTAGTACCATGTGGCATGTTTTTTCTTGTTATAGTATAGTTAAGTGTATCATTTAATATTATTTAAAAAACAAAACAAAACTGACAGCTCTTTAGAGTTTGTAGTGATCTAGGAGGTTGATAATAGCAGTAGCTAAAATTCTTAATGCCTTTGCTCTTATTTACTACGTCTTATTGAATATGTAATTGAGATGATGAAATGTAGGTCTATGTATTTATTTGCAAGCAAGGAGCTGTCAATAAAGAATATTATACAAAAAAAAAAAAGATTAAGCAGACCCCCTTCAAATGCCAGGTAGTGACTATCACCCAAAACGCATGTTGCAAACTTCACATGATATGCCTCAAGTTTATAACCCACATTTCAGATTGGATAGCAGTGTCTTGCCAAAGGAATATATAAAATAAAAAGAATGAACTAGTAAGAACAGGAGAAGGTCTTTCCTCCACCCCCATGTGTCTCTAGGGCAGAATTGTTATGTTCTTAGTCCAGGATTAACAGTCCCATTAAGACCCATTTTAAAAGCTCTTTCTGCTTTGTAAATGAGCTCCTCAGTGAGAGTGCTGGACAAGCCAACAAACAAATCCGCGGATAGCCCGGAGGGAGGAGATGCGATCCTACCTAATAGGCCACGTTATGATTGCGTAATGTCAGTCCCCCATGTCTTCTAACTGGGCGGATTGAAGTAACAGTACCTTTTGTTTTAGGGCCTCACAGTTTTGTTCCTGGGCATCTTGGTCATGTTCTCCATGCTGCTCCCTCTGCTTGGTTTCATCGGAAATGTAGGACATGGCAGCCTCTGGATCAAGAAATGCTTGTTGTTTTGCCCCAGGTTTTCGTATGATCAAATGAGCTGGGTTCACCAATGCAAACGGCCAGTCTAGGTCATGTAGTTTTCTCTTAACTGGCTGAAAGGCCTGGCGCTGACTCTGGAGGTTCCTGGAGAAGTCGGGGGGGGGGGGATGCTGATCCTAGATCCTTGTACCATTAAGCTGCCTTTTTTTTTGAGCAGCCTCTAGGACCATTTGTCTATCTCGATAGTGCAGGAACTTTATAATAATGTGTCTCGGGTGCTGATTGGGAGATGGTTTCAGGCCTGGAGAACGGTGTGTTCATTGAATTTCTAGTGAGCATGCTGCAGGTAGTGACACATATTCCTGGAGCCATGTTTTTAAAAAAAGTAGCACAGTGAGTGGCCTCCATGCCTTCTGGGAAGCCCACAATTCTGACATTACATCTCCTCTCCCTGTTCTCATGGTCGTCAATTGCTTGCTTGCTTGAGGAAAGAGATTTCTTTAACTGCTTTTTGTAATTCGGCCATAACTCTGGCCAGGTCATCCTCCTGGGTACTCGTATGGGATTTCAGCTCCTGTAGGCGCTAATCGTATGAGTCCACTGTTTCTAACACGGAGCTGACGGTCTGTTGCAAGTGCTGAAGTTGTGAAGTAACATTTTCAAATCCAGCTTGCATTATCATAGTGAGTTCATATTTTAAATCTTGAACAGCTTTTCAAGCATTTTATAAGAAGACTCGTTAGAGGGTTTATCTTTATCAGGCTGCTCACCCTCAGGGGCATCATTTAGGGGTTGCCAGGGGTTGCGGTTGAGACCCCTATGATTTTTTTGCAACCCCTATGAAGCCCACTGCAACCCCTAAGAACCCTAAAACAAGGTTTCCCTAGCATTTATTTATATAGATGTGGTGGTTGGGGGAGTTTTACAACCCTTAAGATTTTGCTGAAATGGGACTTTGCAACCCCTATGATTCTACTGAAATAATGCTACTGGGTATAACCTACCTCCTTCCTTCTATCCCTCCCATGCATTCCATCATCCTTTGCTTTCCCCACCACCGTTGAAAATTGGGCCGCTACTTTCAGATATCCTGATTGATAACCCTGAGGTCCCTTTCCTATAAGTATATGCCATGACCTCTCCTCCTGTTTGTACTTGGCTTGGGTTATTTTGTCTGATGTGCATGACTTTGCACTTTTTGGCATTGAATCCCAGCTGTAAAATTCTGGACCACTCTTCTAGTCTTTCCAGGTCCCTTCTCATGGCCTCCATTCCCTTCATTATGTCCACACTATTGCAGATCTTGGTGTCATCTGCAAATAGACTATTCATTCATGCTTCACCCTTGTGTCCCTTATGAATGTATTGAAGAGAACAGGGCAAAGTACTGACTCTTGACCCAAATCTCCCCCGAGACTTCCTTATTTAGTACAACCCTCTTGGTTCTATTCCTTCATGTTTCACCCTTATGTTCCCTATGAATTTATTGAAGAGAACAGTTATGAGGAAAGGCTTGAGGCCTGTAACATGGTTATGCACAGAATCTTTCACTTTTCAGCCACAAACCTCGCTTGTTCTATGTACTTCCATGGAGCAGAACATGTTCCTTTAATGAGTTTCCTCAAGTGGTGTATCGGTGAATACTAACATACCCAGAAGTCTGCAACTGTAGAGATATATTGGTCTGTATTTAAAATAGCCTGCCAATGATTCAGTGGTCGGGGCACAGAGGAAATTCAAATCTATGCATCCAACATTTTAGCCATTTATTCCACATTTGATTGGCAGTTTAGTAAGGTGATGGGTTTGCTTTGAGCATGTTGTATTTAATCAAGTGTTTACGCCAAGAAGGAAATTGTCACATAGCCACAGGTGACACCTGAAATGCATTGCCAACACTCACCAGTCAGATACCAGTCCAGCTTGTCAGCAGTGTCTCCAGTCAGGTCAGCTACCAATCTAGTTTGCTAGTAGTGTCTGCAGTCAGCTACCAGTCCAGTTTGCCTGCAATGTCTACAGCCAGGTTTGCTAGCTACCAGTCCAATATGCCAACAATCTCTCAGTCAGCTACCAGTCCAGCTTGCCAGCAGTGTCTCACTCAGATACCAGTCCAGCTTGCCAGCAGTGTCTCTAGTCAGGTCAACCACCAATCCAGTTTGCCAACATTTTCTCCAGTCAGCTACCAGTCCAGTGTGCCAGTAGCATCTACAATCAGCTACCAGTTCAGTTTCCAGCTGGATCTACAGTCAGCTACCAGTCTAGCTTCTCAGCAGTGTCTCCAGTGAGCTACCAGTCCAGTTTGCCAGCAGTCTCCAGTCAGCTGCCAGTCCAGCTTGCCAGCAGTGTCTCCAGTCAGGTTGCTAGCTACCAAGTCTAGTTTGCCAGCAGTGTCTCCAGTCAGCCACCAGTCCAGCTTGTCAGCAGTGTCAACAGGCAGCTACCAGTGTGGCTTTCCAGCAGTGTCTGCAGTCAGTAACCAGTCCAACTTGCCAGCAGTGTTTGCAGTCAGCTATCAGTTCAGTTTTCCAGCAGTGACTACAGCCAGGTTGCTAGCTACCAGTCAATTTGTCACCAGTCTCTTCAGTCAGCTACCAGTCTAGTTTGCCAGCAGTGTCTCCAGTCAGTTACAGTCCAGCTTGCCTGCAGTGTCTCCAGTCAGCTACCAGTCCAGCTTGCCAGCAGTGTCTCGAGCCAGCCTCCAGTCCAGCTTGCCAGCAGTTTCTTCAGTCAGCTACCAGTCCAGCTTGCCAGCAATGTTTCCAGCCAGCTACCAGTCAGCTTGCCTGCAGTGTCTCCAGTCAGCTACCAGTCAAGCTTGCTAGCAGTGTATCCAGTCAGGTCAGCTACCAGTCCAGTTTGCTAGCAGTGTCTCCAGTCAGCTTGCCAGTAGTGTCTCCGATCAGCTACCAGTCCAGTTTGCCAGCAGTCTACAGCCCGGTGGCTAGTTACCAGTCAAGTTTTCCAGTAGTGTCTCCAGTCAGCTACTTGTCCAGTTTTCAACAGTGTTTCCAGTCAGCTTGCTGGCGATCAGTCCAGTTTTCCAGCAGTGTTTCCAGTCACCTACTTGTCCAGTTGCCAGCAGTGTCACCAGTCAGCTTACGGCTCCCAGTCCAGTTTGCAGGCAGTGTCTCCAGTCAGCTTTCAGTCCAGTTTGCAGGCAGTATCTTCAGTCAGCTACCAGTCCTGTTTGCAGGCAGTGTCTTCAGTCAGCTGCAAATCCAGTTTGCAGGCAGTGTCTATAGTCAGCTATCAGTCCAGTTTGCAGGCAGTATCTCTACTTAGCTTCCAGGCTAGTTTGCAAGACCCAAGGTAAGACAAGGCCACTAGCAAATATTTCAGAGTATTAAAGGTAAACCCAACTTAATGGGGGTGTCCAGTGAGCTGAGCATTAATGTTGGAAAAAGAAATATCCAGGGACTTAAGTACTTTATGTAAGAATGGGCATCGCCATTGACTAATCTTGGAACCCTCATGGTTTTGGTGAAATGCTATGGAGGGTGGTGCGGGTAATATTCTGGACTGTTGTGACTCTGGGGAGGGACAAGGGTGCAAATTACTGAGCATGGGGAGGAGGCACCCGGTAGCAAAATTTGTTTCAAATGACCTCCAAAATGCACTGAATTTAATTTTTTTTTACGGGGCCTAGAGCCCCCCAGCCCTTGCAACCCCTATGGTTTTTCTGAAATGACGCCCCTGCTCACCCTCTTCCTGCTGTAGACGGGCATTACCTCCGTGGCTGGGGCCTTCAGGCCCGAATTTCTTCCTCCATCTCCCGCTTGTTTAAAGCTAGTTTTAGCTTGGGTTTTAGCAGATTTTGTAGTAGAAGCCATTGTAAGTATGTATTTTTGTCACTCTGACCCATTTTGAGGAGTTTTGAGGCAAGATGCAATAAAAGTAATTTGGATGGATGAGGAGTTCTCTTTCTAGACATCCTATTCCATTCCCAGCTAGGCCACGCCCCCGTAGGTAATCACCTTGAGGATTGCAGCCCATGGCGTCAGGACCATATGGAATCTTTAGCCAGCAGTGTCTGATGGGGACCGCCCACCCGACGTCACATGGCTAGCGTCAGCATGACCCTATATAGTGGGCAGTCCCCACGCCCACCTTTCAGTTCTTTCCCACTGTCGACCTGATCAGTTAGGTTAGACCTTGCAGAGATCTGTGCTGCAGTTCGACCACTTTTTCGGATGAGTATCCATTTCTTTTCTTCCAGTTTCAGGTGTTTGTTTTATTTTGTGCTTGTCATCATTTAATACTGAGCACAAAAACAAGTGTGCTTCATGCAGTGCACAACTTCCACTCAAGGATTCACACTCCCTCTGCATCTTCTGCCTAGGCCTGGAGCACAAGGTCGAGGACTGTGAGGCCTGCACCAGTTTCAATCTGGCCACATGGAAGCACCGCCAGCGGGCCCTCGAGGCTCATCTCTTGAAGGAACGTATGGCCACTATGGAGAAAGAGCTCCAAAGGTTACATAGCACTTCTGCCTCACTCATCAAATCTAGGCATAAAAAGATGGAGAAACACCGGGGCCAGGACAGCTCCCCTCTCTTGCCTGAGGCCTCCTGCAGGCCCTTCGGATGAGTGGCAGTCTTTTTCCTCCGGGAAGTCGGCCACCACGGCCCAGCCAATCCCACCTAAGGAGCAATCCTTGGGCTCCCTGCCACCACTGGTTCTGGTGACTGTGGGCACCTCAGCTGCGCTTAGACCCGTCCCTACAGGAGGTCTGCCATGCCAAGTGGAGCCATTAAGTCACTTGTTGGACCTCCCCCCCCCAGCGAGCGCTCAGCTCAGGCTTTTGTGTTGGTCTCTGGAGCCCGCCCTGCTTTAACTGATAAGTGGGGCGTCAGCCTGTCCGACATCAGCATGGTCATCTTGACCGATATGTCGGATGCCGGCTCTGCTGATGTCCGCCCGACTGACCTGGTGTTGGTGTCCAGTGACGGCCCCGATGATTCACAACTGCTGGACCTCTCTCAGCCTCCTCCAGAGGATTTTCCTCTCCAGGTCTCCTCCTCCTTGCCACTGGATGTGGCCCCCCCAACCCGCTCTCCCCATTCAACAGAGTGGCAGGAGATGAGGGGCTTCTGCCAGGTGGCTTCTCCCCAAGATCACCTCTGGACCTGGGATCAGGAACCTGCAATAACCCTGATGGTTCCCAGCCTCCTACCCTACCACTGGGGGCTTCCCTGCCTCCGCCAAACTTGCCACCGGCAGGCTTCCCATAGGACCCTATTTTTCTGGGGCCCTCGAGCTTCAGAGTTCTGCAGGGTCTGCTGTCGAGATTTACGGCACTGCCATCAGGCCTTCCGATGGGCTTGCCTCCATCTGGCCCTCAGTCGGCCCCTCCATCGGGGTACCTCCTGTTGGGCTACCCTCCGGGGTTCCTGCCATCGGGTTACCCTACGCCTCAGGCTCCAGCATATAACCCACCGGGTTACCCCCCATCAGGGTTCCATATGCCAGGGTACACTCCTGCCTACCCCCCACCGGGATACCCATCAGTGCACTATCATGCACCAGATTTTCAGACACCGGGCTTTGCCCCAGCTTATCAGCCCCCACCACCTCTGCAGCCTTCTTCACAGGCCCCAGTGGACTTCAGGTCTATTCTGCAGTCATGGTGGTCTGAAACCAAGGTGCAGCTCATGTCAGAGCTGGACAGCTGTCAGTTTCCCAGAGAGTCTCCTAGGAGCCCAGACAAGCAGCCAGCTAGACAGGTACTGGCTCCTCCATCTCAACTGACACCGGCCTCTTTGAAGGAGCTGACACCGGCCCAGCTGCTCGTAAAGCGGATACCTGGGCCTCAGGATTCAGCTCACCCTGATTCCCAGTCTTCAGACTCAGATCAAGATTCTGACTCAGACTCTTTCTTGCCAGCAGGGTAAGGCTTCGAAATCCCGCATATAGAGGAACCCCAGCCGAAGGAACCCCCCAAGTCACCCTGGAGGACCCATCATTCGCAGACCTACTCCGCAAAATTGCGGAAGTCTGTGAGTGGAAATCAGATGCCCAGGATCTGAAATGGCAACGTCTAGCAGAGCACCTGGATATGCAGGAGACGGCCCCGGTCCTCACTCCCCCTGGCTAGAGCCACATGAGGAACTTGCATCGACCATTTGGATGATGCCCTCTTCAATCCCGGTGGTAACCAAGAAGGTGGACTGCATCTACCATACACCAGAGAGGAAGGATCACCTCAGCACTTCCCCCAAGGCCAATTCGGTTATCATTGCAGCCGCTCATGACCAGTCCTCCAAGCCTTGGCACATGAGCACTTCTTCCCCTGATAAAGAGTCTCACAGCTAGACCAATCTGGGAGGAAGTTTTACTCATTGTCCACACTGGCTATGTGGGCACTCAATTATGTAGACCACATGCTGGTCTACCAAAAGCCTTTGTTTGCCCAGCTAGAGCCGGCCATTGAGGTCCTTCTGGATCCAGAATCGAAGTCCATATTAGTGGACTCAATCCATTCCACCAAAGTGGCCTGCAGATATTCCCTTTGGGCAACCTATGATGCTGTCGAATAATCAGCAGTGGGGACTGCCACAGTGGTTAGCCTCCGATGCTTCTTGTGGCTGAGAGTGTCGGGTTTGGCTCAAGATATGCAAGCAGCCATCCAGGATGCCCCCTTCAGGGGGTCCGTCCTGTTCGGGGGCGACGTGCTGGACATTATTACTAACCTGCAAGACAAGGGCAAGGCCCTTAAGTTGGTGCAAACCATGTCCCGGCCTAAATTTTAGATGAGGAAGCCTTTTCATTGTCAGGGGAAAAGGCAGCCAAAACAACAGCAGATGGCCAGATGTCAGATTAAACATCGGACACAGTCGGCCTCAGCCACCCCTCCGGCAAAGTCCCAGAGAGTTTCAGGTGCAGCTCTCCTCAACCCTCCCTCCCTCACATGACTCGCTATCTGCTCTCCCTCCTCAGGATCCTCCCAAGGAGCTGGTGGGTGGAAGATTTGCCTGTCATCTGCCAGGGTGGTGGGCAGTGACAACCGACTCATGGGTTCTCCAGCTCATAGAGCAGGGCCATACTCTGGAGTTTCTGACAAACCCTCCAGACAGGCCACTGGCCCAGCCACACTACCCAAAGGTGCACATCCCTCTTCTCTGAGAGGAAATTCAGGTTCTATTACAAAAGGAGGCGAAAGAACCTATTCCCGTACCCCAGGAACGAAAGGGGCATTATTCTCACTTTTTTCTGGTTCCCAAAAAGATGGGAGAGCTGCATCTCATTCTGGACCTCAGTGCTCTGAACCTATACATACAGTACAAAAGGTTTCAGATGCTGACCTTCCCGGGTCTGCTGCCCCTCCTGCATAGGGAACAGTGGCTCTTTGCCGTAGACATGCAAGATGCCTACCTGCACATTCCGATATTCCGGTCCCATCGCTGCTACCTGCGGTTCTCCTTTCAGGGAAACATTACCAAGTCAAGGCACTGCCATTTGGCTTGTCATTGTCACCTTGGGCATTCACCAACTGCCTGGTAGTAGTGCTGGTGGCCCTGAACATCAGGGTCACTGTGTGTTTCCTTACCTCAATGACTGGCTTCTGTCAGCTCTGTCGAGAGAGCAGGTGGAACTCTCCATTTCTGCAACCCTGGACCTTTTCAAGCAAGGTGTGGATCACTGTGAATTTTCTGAAGTCCCAGCTTGCCCCTTCCCAACACCTCCAATTCATTGGGGCAGTGTTGAACACTGTTCAGGGTATGGCTTTTCTCCCTCTGGATAGGGCAGAAACCTTACAGAGGCACACTCATATAGTGGCCTCCAGCAAGAAGGTCTTGGCCAGGTCAATCCTTTGACGTTTGAGCCTGACGGCAGCAGACATCCTTACCACGCCTTTAAGCAGGCTCCACAAGTGTATTTCACAGTGGACACTCAGGGCACAGTGGGACCAGAGGTCGGGCGACCTGGACCATATAGTCATGGTCTCTGATTCCATGCAAAGGGATCTCTCATGGTGGCAGGATCTTTCCAATCTCCCCAAGGGGGTCCTTTTTCAGTCCCCTCCTCCCACCCAGACTCTGATGACAGACACTTCAGGTATGGGTTGGGGGAGCTCATCTAGGGGACCACAAGACACAAGGCAGGTGGTATCTGCACATAAATGTGTTAGAGGTGAGAGCACTGCTGTATGCTTTTCAGGCTTTTCAGTACCTGCTTCTCCAGATCACACTGTTAGTCCAGTCAGACAACATGTGTGTAGTCTGGTATCTCAACAAGCAAGGAAGCACCCGCTCATACCCTGTATGCAGGGAGGCAATGCGGGTGTGGAATTGGGCTGTTTTGTATCGAATTCATCTCACAGCTGTTCACATCCCAGTCATGCAAAACATCCTAACAGACAGTCTCAGCCGCACCAGAGTAAGAGCCCATGAGTGGGATCTCAAGCAAGAGGTGATCAACCACATCTTCAGCCTGTGGGGTCAGCCAGAACTGGATCTGTTCGCCTCCCCATACAGTGCAAAACTACCCAGGTTTTGCTCGCTCGCTCCAGGGCATGGTGCTAGCTGGCGAGATGGTCTGTCTCTTTGCTGGACAGGGAGGTTCTTGTACACCTTCCCTCCCTTTCCAGTTCTGTAGAGGGTGCTGCTCAAGCTTCGAGTGGTAGGGACCCACATGGTTCTGATTGCCCTCTGTTAGCCATGCCAAGTCTTGTTTCCACTCCTTTAGCAGCTTGCAGTGGAGTCCCCGGTTCCCCTGCCTCTCTGCAATGACCTTCTGACCCAGGAGGAGGGCACACTAGTTCATCCACAGCTGAAATCCCTTCACCTTCACATGGGGCACCTCAGGACATAGCCATTTTGTGCTTTGAAGCTTCCTCCAGGGTGGCGCAAGTTCTCATTGAGACCAGAAAGCCGTCTACAAGAATGACTTATGCCATGAAATGGAAGCGTTTTTTCCATCTGGAACACTTCAAAGGGTTGGGATCCATTCTCATGCCCTGTTTCATTGGTCATGGAGTATATCCTGCACCTCCATGATTTGGGCCTGGGGTATTCTTCCTTGAAGGGCAGTTTGTCAGCCATCTCTGCCTACCATACCCTAGTGGATGGCAGGACAGTAGCCCAGTTGGAAGTCTCCAAGACATCCCTGAAAGGGATTCTGCATCTCAAACCCCTGGTACACAATCCTGCGCCACTGTGGGATCTGAATTTTGTTTTAAAAAAGTTGACAGTACCTCCCTTTGAACCAGCTGGTTCCTGTGACATGCGTTATTTGTCCTGGGAAGCACTTTTCTTAGTAGCAGTTACTTCAACTCAAAGGATTTCTGAGCTTCAGGCCCTGATTTGTAAGGAGCCTTATTTTATTTTTCATAAAGACCGGGTGGCTCTTTGTACCAACTCTAAGTTCTTACCCAAAGTGATTTTTGTATTTACGTTGAACCAGTCGATTCAACTCCCAGTGTATTACCCCGAGTATTCCAACTGGGGAGAGGTGATTCTTCTTACTTTAGATGTTCGTAGCGTCTTGCATTATTAGACTACCAGGACAAAGTCTGTCCAGAAAACGGATCAGCTTTTCATTTCTTTAGCACCCAAGAGAGAAGGGGTGGCAGTTTCCAAACAATGCCTATCTAAGAGGTTGGCAAACTGCATTATTTTTTGTTACCAGAAGTATGGTAAGACCCTTCCAGGGGAGGTTAAGGAGCATTCCACAAGGGGTATGGCTGCCTCTTCTGCTTGTTTCAGGAATGTGTCAGCCACTGACATTTTCCCCATGGCTACCTGGAGTTCAGTCCACACTAGGGGTGGGCGAAACTGCTGTTTTCTGCTCCCTCGGAACATCCGCGGAAATTAAGGGACTTTCGTGAAAGTTTCCGAACTTCCACCTGTGGCAGAGTGGAAAACTTCCGCGAAAGTTACCAGGTGAAATTTCACCTGGAAATGAAGAAAATAAGCCCATGTGGCTAGTGGTCCCTCCCCCATCTGTCCCACATGAAAAAATTATCCCTGGTGACTAGTGCTCCCTCCCCTCCACCCGGTAATCTGCCCGCCATGAAATGTACAGTAGTCCCCAACCCCCCGTATCCCTATCTCCGCTGTCCTGTTAAAAAAAAAAATCTCTGGTGGTCTAGTGTTTTTTTTTTAATTTAAACCCCCTCCCGAGTCCCAGTCCCAAATCCCTGGTGAACCAGTGCCCCCCACCCAGTCTCCCCAGCAGCCAGGTGACCCACACCACAAACCCCAACAGTGGTGGACCAACATGGCCCTCCTCTCTCTCCTCCACAGCTGGCCCGCCGACTGAGCTGTCATGAATGAGTGGACCATGTACCGCTCATTCACTGACAACTCTAGTCGGCGGGGCCGGTTGTGGAGGAGAGAGGAGGGCTGTGGCCAACCGCCCGCTGCTGGTGGGTTTATGATGGGGTGGAGCGGGGTTGTGGGACACCTGGCTGCTGGGGAGGCTGGGTGGGGCACTGGATCACCAGGGAATGGGATTTGGGACTGGGGATCAGGAGGGGTTTAAATAAAAAAAAAAAAAAACTAGACCACTAGAGGTTTTTTTTTAAACTGGACAGTGGAGATAGGGATGTGAGGGGGTTACTGTACATTTCACAGCGGGTGGGTTATCGGGTGAAGGGGAGGGACCACTAGCCACCAGGGATAATTTTTTACATGTGGGGCGGTGAGGGAGGGACCACTACACTAGCCACCAGGGCTTTTTGGGGGGCAATTTAACAATTAAAAGAGCGGCGATCGTAGGCGGAGGTTCCAAAATCAATTTCCAAACTTCTGTGGAAGCGAAAGTCAGACTTTCACTTGAATTCCGCCCGCGGAAGATTTTTTTCACCCACCCCTAGTCCACACTTTCACAAAGCATTATAGTCTGGACATTGCTTCTAGGCGCAGGGTAGGTTTCAGTCTAGCTGTGCTTCAGGGTCTCCTGTCCTGATTTGCTCTGCTTTTAGCAGACTTATTCCTGCCTCCTATGTTTCAGCTTTCTTCTGATTCACGCTGCTTGGGACTCAGTCCTCAAGGTGATTACCTACTGCAAGAGCCCTCTCGAAGTAAGATAGTACAGTTACGTAAGACCTTACCGTAACAGCAGATCTTCGAAAGAGACTCTTGCAGTAGGTAACCTTTTTCCCTCCCTCCATCTCCCTAATGCCTTTATTTTCTGTTCTTTTTTATGGGTTCATTCTGGGCTCCAGGAGCCTCTTCTCCATTCTCCTGTCACACCTCCTCTGAGGTCTCTGGTGGGAGAACTGGAAGGCGGGTGTGGGGACCGCCCACAAAACAGGGTCACGCTGAAGTCGGCCACGTAATCTCGAGTGGGCGGTCCCCCATCAGACCCCGCTGGCTAAAGTTTCCATGTTGTCCTGACACCAGGGGGCGCAGTCCTCAAGATGATTACCTTTAGCAAGAGCTTCTCTCGAAGATCTACTGTTACAGTAAGTTCTTACATAACTGTACTATGCCCCTGGTGCCCCTACCCTTGATAGATGTGCCTTTTAAGAGAATTGCAAATGGATGTGGTTGCCCCATAGACAAAAGTAAATAGGGTAATCAGTTCATTTTGGTAGTATGTGACTATGCTGCTCGATACCCAGAGGCAGTTCCTATGCATACTGTCACAGCTCCAAAAGTGGCAGCATACCTTTCCAAAATTTTCAGCAGGGTGGGCATACCTAAATAGATTATTACTGATCAGGGTAGTAATTTTGGTGCTGCATTACTGAAGAAGCTGTACCGACTACTAGGTATAATTGCCATAAGAACCTCCCCTTATCACCCTCAGACAGACTGTCTTGTTGAGCATTTTAATCAAACCCTAAAACGCATATTAAAAAGGTTTGTAAAAGGGGAAGGGAAAGATTGGGACCAATATTTACCTTACCTGCTTTTGCTTACAGAGAAGTGCCACAAGCGTCAACAGGTTTTTCAGCATTTGAAATGCTGTATGGTAGACATCCTAGAGGGCCACTAGATGAAATAAAAGAAACATGGGAAGATAACCCACTCAGAAACAATCTATTACATCTTATAGGTGTGCCCTGAGAATGAAATGGGCAAAATATGTTGAAATTGCCCATAGTAACAGGAAGAGGCCCAAAACCAGCAGAAGGCATATTATGACCATGGGGTGAAAGAAAAAAGTTTTTGAGCCAGGTAAAAAGGTCTTGCTACTGTTACACACTACAGAAAATGAACTGTTAATAAAGTGGCACGGGCCTTATAAAGTGCTTAGACGTACTGGCACAGTTAACTATGAGAGTGAGACCCCGATAGGAAAAATCCTACCAAGATATACCATGCTAACCTCCTGAAGAAATGGGTTGAAAAAACACCAAAGGCTGCTTGGCTAGTTTTACCAGAAACTGATAAAGAAGATATTGATATAGCTTATGACAGACTGGAACAAACTGTAATCGCTGATGCCGTAAAAGTGATTGTTTCCTTACCCTCTGAACAAATGGCAGAAATTCATAACTTACTAAAGGCATTTAACAGTACTTTTGCTACAGTGCCAGGCTGAGCAAAAGGGGTTGAGCATATAATAGTGACAGGGAATGCTCGCCCTATTCGACAAAAGACATACAGATTACCAGAGCGGTTACGAGCAGACATGGTTAAGGAAATACAAAACATGAAAGAGTTGGTTATCATAGAAGAGTCTAGAAGTGCTTGGTAATCACCATTGGTGATTGTAAATAAAAAAGGGGGGGGGTGTAAGAATCTGCCTTGATTTTAGGAAACTTAAGCAAGTTTCCAAATTTGACAGCTATCCTATGCCAAGAATAGATTATTTGGTGGATGAACTGGAAAGTGTCAAGTACATCAGCACCCTCGATCTCACCAAGGGTTACTGGCAGATTCCTCTAGCTAAAGAATCCAGAGACAAAACTGCATTTGCCACTCCTGTTGGATTCTTATCAGTTCACCACCATGTTGTTTGGTTTACATGGTGCACCTGCTACATTCCAGCGGTACATGGATGTAATTTTATCCCCTCACACTGGTTATTGTGCTGCTTACCTGGATGATGTTGTGGTGTACTGTACATATTGGAAAAGCCACCTGGAACACCTACGAGCAGTTATCCAAGCTATCATAAATGAAGGTCTGACCATTAAGCCTACCAAATGTGCATTGAGCTTGCAGGAAGCCAGATATTTGGGATATGTTTTGGGAAATGGAGAAGTCAAGCCAGAGATTTCTAAGACAGAAACTGTAGTTAACAGTCCTATCCCTAAAACAAAGAAACATGTCAGGTCATTTTTAGGGCTGGCTAATTACTATCGGAGATTTGTTCCCAACTTTGCCCAGTTAGCTACTCCACTCACTGAACTCATGAAGAAATGGTTTCCAAATAATGTGAAATGGTTCCTAGAGTGTGATGAAGTTTTTCGGGCCATCAAGGTTGCATTACGTTCAGCCAATGTTTTATGATGCCCAGACTTTTAAAAACAGTTTTTGTTACAGATAGATGCATCAGAGGTTTGCCTAGGTGCAGTCTTGAGTCAAAATATAGATGGGAAGGAACAGCCCATTCTATATATCAGTAGGAAGTTTCACGACAGAGGAAAAAGGTACTCCACCATTGAAAAAGATGTCTTGCAGCAAAGTGGGTCATGGAGTCCCTTAAGTTTTATTTGCTAGGAGCTGACTTTGTACTTCTAACCGATCATAATCCTCTCCGTTGGCTTAACCAAATGAAGGACAGTAGTAAGGAAACCTTCCCCCGGGCCACACTGGACAGTAGGAAGGGAACCTCCCCCATCCAGGGAGCACTAGCACCACCACCACTACCTCAGAGGTTGCGAAGAAAGCACAGCAGTTGGACCACAGTGGGCTCAGGGAGGGTGAGGATGGTGGAACAGAGGCACACCCAGTCAGTTGTTCCTCCACAATCCATACACCATTCTGGGGAGCATAGCTCCCCTATGGATACACCAGAAGAAGACTGATGACAACTGTCACAAGGAGGCCCACAGGAAGGAGGCAGAGGACACCAAAGGGAATGGAAGCAGCCCTGGTGGGGACCCACCATTAGGGCCTATAGAACTGGGGAAGCTGGGAAAACTGAAGTAAGGTGCCTGCCTGGTGCCATGGCTTGGAGGGACAGGAAGCGATCCTCAGGATCACGAGAACAGCTGCAAGGAGTCTGAGCTGGATGTAATTGTCCACCTAGGGACAAATGACTTGGCTCATCATGAGATTAGAGCAGTGCAGGAGGACATTGCAGAGTTGGGGAGGGGCCTAAGACAAGTACTTTACATTATCCTTCTCAGAGTGCTGCTTGTCAAAGGCATGGGGAAGCGGGGGTAATTAGCACCATGCAGTTTAATGAATGGTTGAAAAAATGGTGCGGAGCACAGGGTTTAACCGTTGGGGACTGGGGTTCCACCTGGAGGGACACCAGCCTATACCTAGCAGGATGGTCTGCATCTGTCTAGGAAGGGAACAAGTCTTTTGAGCAATCGGTTTAAATGCTTCATTGGCAAGCTTTTAAACTAGTCAAGGAGGCACTGACAAGCAGCAGGAAAATCCAGCCTCTCCCTTCAAAACAGGGTACTAAATGAGAAAAGACTGAGGTAGAATGGTCAGTGGGGATGCTGCAACAGAAGGTAAAGCCATCAAAAATGGAAACAATGAGTACCAATGCCCGTAGTCTGGGTAACAAGCTTCCTGAATTAGTGGCCTTGATGGAGGAGGAACATCTGGATATCGTGGCAGTCACAGAAACATGGTACACACAAACCATGACTGGGACGAAACATACCAGGATACACTATCTACAGGAGGGACAGGGAGGGTAAAAGAGGAGGAGGAGTAGCTCTTTACATAAGGGAAGGAATCAAAGCAACAGAACAAAAGGGTAAACAGGGAGGAGAAGAAGCACTGTGGGTAAATTTGGAGACAGGCAATGGCACCACAATCCGCACAAGGTTGTATACAGACCCTCTCAGGGGGAGGAAATGGACAAGGAAATGATAGAAAGTATACTTAGAATGGCAGAAAAAGGGGAGCTATTGCTGATGGGTGATCTGAATATGCCAGATGTTAACTGGAGTGCAGTTGCAGCTGCCACTTGAAGAGTGGAGTTATTCTAGATGCCCTACAGGGAGCATGCCTTAGACAACTAGTACTGGAGCCCACTCGAGAGGGAGCAATATTAGACTTGATTCTCTCAAATGGAGATGGAGAGAGGATCACAGATGCAGAAGTGTGTAGCCATCTGGGAACTAGTGACCATTGAACAGTATGGTTCACAATAAAGACAGCAATAGAGTCAAGCCATACAAAGACAAAAGTACTGGACTTTAGGAGGGCTGACTTTGCCAAAATGGGTGAGTGCCTAAGGAATGCACTAGCAAATGGACAGGAAGGAGGGGTGGAAGAACAATGGGAATAATAAAAACTGCCATCACAGAGTAGTCTTTGTGTGAAGCAAATAAACAAAACAAAGCGATGTAAGAAACCACTATGGTTCTCAAAGGAAGTGGCAGTGAAGGTTCAAGAGAAAGAAAGCATTCAGGAAGTACAAGGAATGCAGAAGGAGCAGGACAGAGAACTGTATCAGTTAAAGCAAAGGAGGCTGGGAAGGCAGTCAGAACAGCAAAGGCCCAAACTGAGGAAAAGATAGCCAACTCGGTTAAGAAGGGGATAAAACCTTTTATAGGTACATCAGGGTGAAGGAAGACCAAGGGAGGGATAGTGAGGCTTAATAAAGGGAGGAGGGTGGGCAGAGAGACTGTGAAAAGCAGATATACTAAACAAATATTTTTGCTCAGTATTTACAAATGAAGAGGGAGGTACATAAAACAAACAGTAGAAACACTCTGGATACAGAAGTTGATACCAGACCATTTACAGAAGAAAGGGTTCTAGAAGAACTCTTAAAACTGAAGGTGGACAAAGCAATGGGGCCTGATGGGATTCATCCCAGAATTCTAAAAGAACTAAGGGTAGAACTAGTGACACCACTGACTACCCTCTTTAACAAATCATGGGAGGATGGGGTGGTACCGAGGACTGGAGGAGGGCAGATGTGATTCCCCTTCACAAAAGTGGGAGCAAGGCAGAAGCAGGAAACTACAGACCTGTTAGTTTAACCTCAGTGATAGGAAAATGATGGAATCACTTCTGAAGGAAAGAATTGTCAGTATCTAGAGGCCAGAGGGCACAGGACCCTAGGCAGCATGGATTCACAGAGGTCATGCCAGATGAATCTGATAGATTTCTTTGACTGGGTGACCAAGTAGTAGATCAGAGAGGGCTGTGGACATAGCCTACCTAGACTTTAGCAAGGCATTGTACGACAGTCCCACACAAGATTAATATACAAGTTAGCCAGCCTGGGAGTGGGTCCCAAGATGACAGCCTGGGTAAGAATTGGCTGGAGAATAGGACACAGAGAGTAATAGTAAATGGAGTCCACTCCAGAAGAAAGGAGGGTTACTAGTGGGGTACCGCAGAGGTTCAGTATTAGGACCGGTCCTCTTCAATGTCTTTATAAGCGACATTGCAGAAGGACTGGAAGGAAAAGTATGTCTCTTTGCAGATGACACAAAGATCTACAACAGAGTTGATGCACAGGGTGGGGTGGAAAGGATGAGAAGGGACTTGGCAAGGTTAGAGGAATGGTCAAATTTATGGCAGCTTAGATTCAATGCTAAGAAGTGCAAGGTAATGCACCTGGGAAACAAAAACCCAGGGGAAGAGTACACAATGGGGGGTGAGATACTAACAACAACAAAATTGGAAAGGGACCTGTGGATAGTCATATCAGATGACCTAAAGGTGGGCAAGCAATGTGAGAGGGCAGCAAGGAGGGCTGGGGGGATACTGGGATGCATAGGGAGAGGCATCACCAGTAGAAAACAGGAAGTTATTATCCCTCTGTACAGACAGCTGGTGAGACCCCATCTGGAGTACTGCGTGCAGTTCTGGAGACCCAATCTCCACAAAGACATAGACAGGATGGAAGCTGTCAGAGGAGGGCAACTAAAATGGTGCAGGGTCTGCACCAGAAGACATATGAAGAGAGACAAAGGAGCTTAATATGTATAGCCTTGAGAAAGGAGGAGAGGGGACATGATAGAAACGTTCAAGTACCTCAGGGAATCAACAAAGTCCAAGAGGGTAGCATCTTTCAAAAAGAGGTGTGCAAGAACAAGAGGCACAATTTGAAGATGGGGAAGCGGCTCAGAGGTAATTTAAAGTATTTTTCTGCAGAGAGGGTTGTGGATGCATGGAGCGGCCTTCGGAGGAGGTTGTGGAGTCAAAACAGTGGTGGAATTCAAGCATGCATGGACAGTCATAAGGCAATTCTAGGGGTGGGGTAGGAAGAAGTAGGCTGCTGGTTAACTAGGATCTGCAGCTTATCCAGTAGGTAGGGAAATGGGCAGACTGGGTGGGCCAAGTGGTCCTTATCTGCCGTCAAATTCTATGTTTCTATGTTTCTATGTAAGGATAAAAATTGTAGAATCACAAGGTCATACCTGGCACTACAGCCATTTAAATTAAGGGTGATACACAAATCCAGTAAAGAGAATGTCAATGCTGATTTTCTGTCAAGATATGGATCAGGAATTGAGAATTCCGCAGGTTGAAAAAAATGTGCGAGTTTAAAGGGACACTGTCAACCCCCTTAGGTCTCAAAGTGTCCCAAGTTTAAAAAAAAAACACTTTGTGATTGCCAACATTCTGTAAAGATTGTTGATGTAGCTAGTAGTTTAATTCTGACTCTTTTTTTTTTTTTTTTTTCTTTAAAAAGGTGAAAAACAGACTGCCCACCAACTGGTGTTACCACACAAATACAGGTTTGTTTACATTCCTTGATCAGCTCCACCTGCATCTTTCCTGAACTTGGGAAAGCCCACAACACAGTCTAGCCCCTCATGATGCAGTGGGAGTTTAGGAGGCTACTGCCTCATGAGTGATTGCACTGTTTGGGTGTGTTTGTAATGCTCAGCAAGTATGTAGTAAGAACAGATCCAGGACTGTAAACAAAACAAGGTAGAAGTTTACATTAGCATGCATTTCAGTTCTACTAAACAAGGAGGCAGACAAAACAAACAGCAACATCAATGAATGTTAGAGAAGGTAAGCAATCATAAAATGCATGTTTTTAACTAGAAATAATATGATGGAAAACAGGTTAACAGTGTCCCTTTAAACTTCACTGTTTGCTGTACTGGTTGTTATGGAGAAAAGGGATACTGCATATGCTGACAGCTGCAAAGATTATAAGCTAATGTTAAAGGAGAATTTAAAGAAAGTTTTGGAAACCTGTTTTTTTAAATAGGTTCACTCTTAAAGAGGGGGTTAGCTGACAGGGTTGAATAAGACCCTGTCCGATTTGTTATGTAGAAAGATTTTTTTATGTAGAAAGAGTTAAATGCAGGGATCTGTTTTATCCTCTTCTGTCTCTTGTCTGACTGTGCAGTCACATTTTCTTGTGAGACCTAAGAACCAGCCACTCCAACGGTCTCGCTATTCACCCCCCCCCCCGCTATCTCTTTGCCTTCAGTTGCTGTTTCTATCTTTTCTTCCCCCTTGCATATACTGATACAATATGTGTGAATCTTTTTTTTATATTCTTTATTTTTCTGTTTTCCATTTTATAACATCTTTACAGCTTAAACAGCATATTTACAGCATAAATACAGTTTGCATATTTAAAATGATATGGGACTTTCTTCAGTCCTGTTTTTCAATAGAACAGAGGGAAGGTTCCGGACAGTACAGTGCATTGTTTAGTATATTAATTATAATCATTGTGTTAAACTGATTTCTAAGATATTTAAGGGACAAATGATTCATCTATCTGAGTTATATAAAACACCCAGGGTCTCCATGAAAGTTCAAACTGTTTGGTTCTTCCTGCCCTCTTGGCTATGATTCACTCCAAACAATACACCTCATTCATTACTGATTGCCATGAAGCCAATGTTGGGTACTTATTTGTGTGCCAGAGGTGGGTTATAACTTTCTTTGCTGCTGCCAAGTATAAGTATCGTCTACTCCTACTAGGTGGGATTATGTCATCTTCTCCAGTATAAAGAAGGGCAAATTGTGGAGTTAACTGAAAATCATTTTCCCACTATTTGGTGTATGCTGTTTTCTATATCTTTCCAATATACTGTTAATTTTGGACAGCCCCAAAAGACGTGGGGTCATATTGGCCAGTACGTCCCCACAGCCTCTCCAACATGTGCTAAAGCTAGTTGGCAAAAACTTGACTAGCTTATCTGGTGTATTAAAAAGACAGATTCTACATTTCCATATAAATTCTACCCAATATGGTGCCTGTGAGACTTTCATGGATGGTAGATGGTTCCAGCCATTTCTCATAGGGCAGTTGAATGTTTAATTCCTGATTCCAGGCATCCAATGCATTCTTAGTGGAGTCAGGCCAATAGGTTCTTAATGCTCCATAAATGAGCCCTATCAGGTGTGTATTTTCACTACCTTTAATTGCATCAGTGAGGAGTGTCATCATAGGTGGGATGGGATTCGGGAGAGCATTCCAAGGTGGTTTCTTCTGCATAAGATATCTTAACCTGAAAGTACCTATAGTGATGTGAACTTGGGAGTTGAAAGTGGGATTGTAGGGAGGCAAAAGTCACAACTCCCTTCCCTGGGCATCCAAAAATTGATACATCAATGTTAGCCCTCTTAAACTCCATTCTTTGAAGGCATAATCTAGTGTTGCTGGGGTAAAATCCCTTTCACTTGTTAAGCGTCTAAAATTGTAGAAAATTTCCTTCAGGGCTGGTAATGCCCTAATCTCATATCAGGTCTTCAGAGTATCCCTAGTTCCAAAAGCAAAGTCTCTAAACTTTTTTGGGGTGGGGTGCAAATACTATAGTATATATATTGAATAAATCCTTTATCACAAATTCAATATATTTCCAAGGTGGGTGCGTCTGACTATTGAGCCAGATCATTACTGTTTTAAAAGTGACTGCTCTATGATATTCCCTTAGATTTGGAAGGCTTAAACCACCTTTATCAAGTGGTAATTGCAGAGTTGACCACCGAACTCTTGGATGTTTACCTAACCATGTAAACCTCGACATGATTCTGTTCCAGGAAACAAAATAGAATCTGGCAGGGGTAAAATGCAAAGTCTGAAAAAAATACAACATTTGGGGAAAAACCGTCATTTGTATAGCTTATATCCTGGAACAAAATGAAAGCATCAGATGTGACCCATTTCCCATCAGGTTTTCTATGTCTATAGACAGTGTTTCCAAATTAAAAAGTTCCAGGTGTTCTAAGTTTTTGGGGAGATACACCCATAAGAATTTTATTTTATTTTATTGTTTCTCCAGTTAGCAGGAAGAAGTGTTTTCAGGGGTTGGGTGGGAGAGAAATTCAGAGACAGTATTCCTGTCTTCTGTATATTTATTTTGTAGCCTGAACTAGCTGAGAATAGCTGGACAACTTCTAACATGGCTGGAATAGAGCTTTCTGGTTACAATAATGTTAACAATAAATCATCTGTGTACAGGGAAAGAGAAGATTTCCGGCCCCCGAGAGTAATAGCTTGAATACTCAGGTGTTGTCATATTAGTTCAGCTAGGGGTTCAGTATAAAAGGCAAAAAGAATCGGTGATAAGGGGCACCCTTGTCTTGTGCCTCTATTGAGGGAGATAAGTGTTGATAGTTGTCCATTTATTTTTATTTATAAAATGGTAAGGGAAAATCCTGAAATCTGATTGGCTGTTGTTCATGTAGCAATTATGTTCCATGCATGGAAATAAAAAGTGCTGCCAAATGTGCACTGATCACCACTGGAATCATTACGCTAATAGAATCTTACGAATTCAACTGGCAGCCATTGTTTTTTGCCCTGTAACTGTAAGCATCACATTTACTTGCACTGGGCCCTAAAAATAAAACTACCTTAAATACAAACTAAAACAGATTAATTAAATGTTGTTTCACTGATCATCACACTCTCCTTACACACATAAACAAATTAGAAACATTAAGTATTGTTTGTAGTTTTCATTAAGACTGTTTCTTTGCTGACAATGAAAAATCCACTTTCTATCTTTACCTGCTCATCAGGGAAATCTCTTCTCCTTGCCCTGACAGTGAGATAGTTGAGTCTCTGGTTGTAAGAGAGGCCTTTGTTGTGTGTATGTATAGTATGTTAGGAGAGTAACATTCTAGCAGTGGAACTGAGCAGAATTTTGAATCCACGTATTCCATGGTAAACATTCCATGACAAACATTCCATATCTTGAATGTGGGGAAAAACAGAAAAAAACCAGGAAGAAGAAAGTAGGCAACAATACAATGACTTCATCAATGGCATAATTTGTAGTGGGCGGAAGGACTATTTTATCATAAATACACACAAGTAAATCTATTGTTTCTACATATAAACATGCTTTTCCCAACTGTAAAAAAGTTTTAAAAAAAGGAGTCCATTTTATAAGTGCAGTAAGGCATTCTGGGATGAACATGGAACACATTTTACTGCACAGCCAGCAGCTAAAGTCACTCGGCCTTTAGCCACATGCCTTATTACGCCCCTGGCCATTCAGTAAAATGTGTTCCATGCACACTCCATCATGCCTTATTGCTTGCTTGTAACATGGCTCTGGACACAGTACTCAAATACAACTCACTGATTGGCGAGACCACGTCAACTGACCGACTGCCAGCGGTGATTAACCCAGCACTACCGCCCGCTTGCTCAGTAGCTCAGCTCTGCACAGGGAAATTGCTGATTAACACCCGCTGCGGTAGTACCTAGACTGTCCTTCAGGCAGTGGGTGCAGCACTGAGCCTGGAATGAACAGACGAGAGACCGAAACCAGGAATCGGGACCGTGCCTGGCAGCAGTGGTAGACACAGCCAGTGGGACTAGGTACCCGGACAAGCCTGTAGATGGCAGCAGTAATTGAGCACTGAGGAAATATTCGGCGGAGTTGCGTGGTGCCTCCCTCCCCCCCCCGAGCCGGATGGTCTCACACACACCAAATTAGTTATGGAAGTGTTGCAAAAAGGGAAGCAATAGGAAACATACATATACGGTCGCGCACAAAGAGAGAAGCTACGGAAGCACAGTAGAGCCACAGTAAGTGTCTGAATAGTTGTCACTGGGAGTCAATAGGTCTCCCATGGTGCACTGCTTCCATCAGCGAGCGCTATATGTCGGGTAACGCAAATCCATAGAACAGGTCGCGAGAAATTCCAAAAATCTTCCTTTCTTGAGTCTGTTACACTGCAATATGCTGTTCCTGTCTGTTGAGAAATAGGCGCCACTATGTAAAAGATTGTCCTCCGTCAGTCGTGAGCGCTCATGCTGTCAGATGATCACAGTGAGTAGAATGCAAGCAATAGTACCATACAATAGGAAGCAGCAGTATCACTTTCGGCAACTCCTGTGTATTTCCGAGTGATCCACAGCTTGCACACTGTCCCCGTCGCGCTTGCCATGTTGCAAGCACATTAATCACCTCCAGTGTCAGGCTCTGCCAGTGATTAATGCCAGCTGGGTGGTTGGACTCCTCGGGCTTTGCCCTCATTTTCCAACCCCCAGCAGGCATTAATCAATGGCGAAACCCTCCTCTAATCAGTGATTAATGCTTACATATACTTGTAAGGGGAAGTATGTGTTCTTTTCAGTAGATCTATAAATTCTATTGGCAGACCAAAGACGGACAATGTCTTCATAAGTATGGCCATCTGACCCAGTCAAAAGCCTTGTCCGCATCAAGACTAATAAAGTTTGTGGGGATCTTCCTTTGATTTATATAATCCAGAAGATGTATGGCTCTACGTATGTTGTCTGTGGTCTGCCGAGACTGGATAAAACCAGATTGATCAGTATGTATAAGATATGGCATTAATTGCTCTACTCTGAAGGCCCAAATTGACATGAATAATTTATAATCCATGTTTAAAATGGATATTGGCCTATAGGAATTTGGTAGTTCTACTGTTTTATTTGGCTTCAGGATAGGGGAAATATTAGTGTAGGCCCACGGGGAGGGGAGTCCTCGCTCCTGTACCTCACGAAAGGCTGCTAATAAATCTGTGGCTAATTGTTTATAAAAAGGATTTGTACCATTCTGAGGGTAGTCCATCTGAAGTTTTTAAAGTTTTACTATGGGAAACTGCCTTCTTAAGTTCTTCTGCCTGTATTGGGGCTTTCAATCCATCAACCATATTTTGTGTAGCTTTAGGAAGGGTAATACGGCTAAAAAATGCCTCATATACTGATTCACTTGACTCTGGGGGTCTGTCATATAATTGAGAGTAAAAAACTCTTAAAGATCTCCATAATTTGACCTGCATTTCTAGCATAAACATTCTGTTCTACATCCCTAAAATGTGTCAAATATGCTGCAGTTCTGTGACCCCTTAGTCTGCGAGCTAAGTTTCTGGCCCCTCTGAGCCCCCCTCAAATTTGTATGATTTAAGGTAAAACAAAGCTTGCTGTGTTTTCTCATCTAAAATCTTTTGCAAGGCTGCTTTCCTCTGATTAATCTGACTTCTAATTTCCTCTTTAGTTAAGTTGGTATTATGTTGTAGTTCTTGCAGTTCCATATGAAGAGCCAATTATAATTACTTTCCCATTTTTTCTTCCTAGCTGCTGTGTAAGCAACAATCTGTCCCTGTATGACCACTTTCAGCATGTCCCAAATTATGGGTGCAGTCACTTCTGGGGTAGTGTTTTCTGTTAGTATTTGTTTAATCCGGGTCGTGCTTGAAAATAGGCAGGCCTCTTGCCTAATGCACTAACCTAGTTACCAAAAGCAAATAAATAAATAATCTTGTTTCGGAATCTAGTTTTAAAAGCTTCTTCCTTTAATAAAGAGGTATTAAAACACCACCCGGTGGTCTTTTTTGGCCATTTTAAATCCAATTTCAAAAATATAGGAGAGTGGTCAGATAGGAATCTGGGCCCAGAAGTCAGGTCTTGTCTCTCCCTATTTGTGTCGCACTAAAAACTTCAAGGTGCACTGGGGGAAATCTGGAGATAACCACCTCTTGGGCCCCCTGAGGGTAAATTAACCCTCTAAGAAACAAATTAGAGTCGGGCCAAATACTAAAGTGCAATAAAGAAAAAATATCCAAATCATGTTTAGCCCTTGTAAATCATAAGAATGTGGGCTTGCCATAATGGCAGCTTATATGCTTACTCACTTCTTTAATTGAACTGCTCATGACATTTTACCCTTGTATCTTATTCAATTAATAGTACCTTTATTATATAACCTGTTGTTTCTATGGCGATGTCTATAAATAATATAGTGCATTTCTTAAGAACACAGGTCACCATAATTCAGTTCCAATTCCCCTGGCAGAATTAAAATAATTAAGAACAAACAGAGGATATCTTTTTTAAACTGAGTGTCTTATAGAGCAGAGTTACTTATGCCATGAATAAGTAGTTATCATAATAGCCATAGATTGTTTTAAGTCCAGACTCCGGTTTTAAGATAGAATTCAATAACAGCCCCTAGTCCTGAGAATAGATCAGCGCATCTAGGTGCCTCACTTGGTGTAGTGGGCAAGTTTTGTAGGCCTTTAAGCCTTAAGGAGCCATGAGGTAGGCCAAATTATCAGCCCGTGATGTAACAGTGCCAGGACTAAAGTTCCTACTGTTCAGGTTCTGCCCTGGGCGGGGCAGCGAAATTCAGCCAGTCAATTTGAAATAGATACTGAGGTCTGGAGGGATCCTTTGCGCTTATTTCTTGAATTTGTGACTGTCTGACATCTAGATGGATCCGATGTCTCCTTTCCCAGTGCTGGCCTCACCTTAAATTGTAGCCCATGTTTCAGTAGTTCCTCTCTGGCTTCTTCAGCTGTCGGAAACTCTGACATCCCGATTGAAGTTGTACCTCCAGTCTGGCCGGGTAGGGTGTTGAAAATTTAATTGCTGCCTCTTTCAAAGCAGGCAGAATGTCCGAGTATGCTCTGTGATTTTTTAAGGTTTATGAGGCATAGTCATTGTCCAAAAATATACGTATTTGGCCATAAAACACTACCTCTGCACCATGCGGTGGTTAATATTTGTTCTTTGATTGCAAAGGTGTGGAACCTCACCAATATGGAGTGAGGTTGTGAATTTGGGTCTGTGGGACGAGGTCCCAAAGTTCTATGTACCCTTTCTGTTTCCACTGGGAGATTGGAGGGTAGTTCCAGTGCTGTTTTTAAAAGTGTGACTACAAACTCTTTTATGTCCTGTCCCTCTGAGCCTTCTGGAACACAGTACAATCTTATATTTTTACACCGAGCTCTATTTTCATCATCTTCTTGTCGAGCCCGGAAATATGTATTTTGTTCTTGTAGGTTTTGTAACTCCGCTTCTAAATAGTCTACACAGTTATCCACAACAGTTATTTGGTGCTGCGTTGCATCCATTCATTGCTCTAAATTAACCACATCTTTTCTTAGCTCCCCGTATAGGTCTTTAACCTCTGCTGCTGTTTTGTTCTTGGTACGAGCCGCTTGCCCTTGGTGATCTCTTTGGGCCTGAGAGTGCTCAGAGTCTGTGGCTTCAGCTACCGACATTGTGGCTCCATCGTTTATTGCAGCTTTCTGATGTTGGTACTGCTCGTTTTTCTCTTTTCCCGGTATTCTGTGCTCAAGTCCCCGACTCTCTGATGTCTTTTTAAGTATTTCTGCTGCTCAGTTAGCTAGTCAGGGAGGATTTAGAAAGGAGAAGGTGCGGAGCTTGGAAATTATGCTGCCATATCGGAAGTAGCCCAACCGGAAGTCAAAATATGTGTGAATCTTTATGTGAAAGTGGGATCCCTTGGTTTGAAAATGTATATGGTTATATATTTCTTTTATTTTATTCTTTGTTAACAAGGTAATACCCACTAGGCACTGGTGCTGGTTTGCAAACTCTTTGCAGAGCTGTAAACAAGAGGTCAGTTCTGGGATATCATGTACTGTTTTGTTGCACCTGCATGGAAGGAAACTGACAAGAACATTTTCTGAAACACAGGATGCTTTCTTCATGGGTTCCCAGACAAAGATTTAGAAAAAGAACAGCAATACTTCTTCTAGGGGGAGAGAGACTGTCGGAAACTTGGATTTAGACATACCCTCAGATGAAAGACTTTATTTTCTCTGTTTGAACTGCCTTTGTAAATAGTTATACTGAACACAGTTTTATTTTTTTATTTTGCTGTTATTAATAATAATAAAACACTCATTGTGAATTTTACAACTGCTCCTGGTCATCCTGTGCATCTTGTGCATCTTGACCTATGCCTCGATGGCACCCCACCACCCACACCCATGCCTGATGAACAAGTACTGTTCCCTGGTGTCCAGTGGTTCCTTGCCCTACCCACTTCCCAATCCCCTGTAAAATAAATTTGATATCTAACAGACCCCCTCCCTATACAAGATCCCCAGTAAAATAAACAAACGTCCCTTCCACAGCATCTAGTGGACCCCTGCCCCCCCTTCCTGAACCCAAGCCGGCGACTGGCACAGCCCTCCTCACACCACCACCACAGCCAGCTGCTGACTCTCAATGAGAGGAGGTCTGTGCCAGTCACCAGCTTGGGTTCAGGATTGGGGGGGACTGGTGTGGTGGTACACTTACTGCTAGGGTGGGAGGGTGGTTGCTCAACAAGACGCCAGGAAAGGGATGTTTGTTTATTTTACAGTGGATCAGGGATAGGCAGAGGGGTACACTAGATGCCAGGGAATGGGTTTCATTAATTTTACAGGAGATCGGGCAGTGGGTGGGGAGGAGCACTGGACATCATGGAATTGTACTTGTCCATCAGGTATCGTGTGGATGGTGAGAGGAAACTGGACCCAGGGAGACTTTTTTGTCTACTTGGGCCAGTGATCGCTGGGTCAGAGTGATTAGCACTAGGAGAATGTTTTTGTGCTCAGGCCAATGATTGGAGATCATGGGGGGTCCAGAGAAATGGAGAATACTGTTATATTCACAAGCCAGTGATTGCAGATCATGGGGGCCCACTATTGCCAAGAAGCATACTCTTCCATTCATGAGCCAGCAGTTGGAGATCATGGGGGAGAGGGGAACACTAGTACCAAGGAGAATACTGTTACATTCATGAGCCAGCGATCAGAGATCACAGAGGAGGGGGGATCACTAGTACCAGGGGGAATATTGTTACATTCATGGGCCAGCGATTGGCAGTCACTGGGGGGTGGGTCACTAGCACCAGGGTGACATTTTGGGGCCAGCAATTGGCGGGGGACACTAACACTAAGGAAGAATTTTACATTTAGGCCAGTGATCGGGGGGGGGGACACAATACCTCTGCCAACCACTACTTGTGGAGGATTTAAGCAAGGTCTTGGTTGTCGGTATTTGCTCCACACAAGAGGACCCTGCAGAAGGCCCTTGCATAGAGCAAATACTCTGTGAATGGGACAGCGCTGACAAGCAAGTCCCCTACACCTCATTTTATTTGTGGCCCCTCCACATTTTGCCCCCGCTAAACCTGCTTTGAGAAGCGCAAACCAGGCTTTTGTGAATACCAGATCGGCACAAATGCAGTTTGTGTGCGTAAAAATGGGTTTGCGCTGGGACAAGGTTTTGTTAATCTAACCCCTGATCCTGAAACTGTCCCAGGCCAGCCTGATTCCTGTCAATTACTTTATATAACTGAAGTTGCAACACTAAATATTTGTTATATTTTTCAATAGCCTGTTTTCTGGCATTGTTCCAAAAAAAACAGCCTAAACTCCACCTTTGAATCCTCCCACCAAGATGAGACTGAAGCATAAGCAGAATCTGTTGAAAGACATGCACTAAATAACCCTTCCCATTTTTTTAAGTACTGCATCATCCAGAAATGGGGCTAGATTCACAAAAAAACGCAAAGCACAGCACAAAAGTTTGAGTTGTGCTTTGCAATTGCCCAGGTGTCAAAGGTCGCCATTCACAGTTGGATAACACACCTGTGCTATCCAGTTGTGAATAGGGCCAGGATGAAGCAGTGCTAACCCCCTTACCACAACCTCTAACCCCACTAGTGCTGCTCTGACATGCATCACAGAGAATGGCCCCACAATGAAAAGCACAGGTGCACTTTAAGGAATTCACAAAAGCAGCCATGTAAATGAGCCCCTTGGGAATGCAAGGAGCTATGTGGCTATTTGCATGCAAATTATGGACCACACTGGAGTATCTGACCCTTCACACACCCACACCCACCCCCCACTGATCGCTGGCCGGGGTCCCAAAAAATATGTCTCTCTGTTGCTAGTGGTCCCCCACCCCTTGCCAATCGCCGATAGCCAGCCCAAGTGAAAATAAAAGAATGCTCCCTGGTACCAGTGGTCCCCCTCCACACCGACTGCCTGCCCAAGAAAAAAGAGAATAGTCTCTGGCACCAGTGGTCCCCCTCACCCCCCCCTATCACCGACCACTGGACTGGAAAAAAAAAAGAATAATCCCTGGTGACTAGTGGTCCCTCCCCCGCCAGATCCCTTACCCAACCAGTGTAACAGTGTCTCTGTTGGCTAGTGGTCCCTCCCCCACCCGATCACCCGCCTGATATGAAAGAAAGATGTCCCTGGTGTCCAGTGGTCCCTCCCCACCGATCAATATCCTGATCCCCTGTAAAATTATCATTCCCTGGCATCTAGTGGACCGCCCCACCCTAGCAGGTAGTGCCCACCACCCCGCTCTCCCCAGACCCTGAGCCAGTAACTGGCACAGTCCTCCTCTCTCCACTACGGCTGACCGCTGACTGAGCTATCAATGAATTTGTAATGTATACAGTAGGCACTTGAGGGAGGGGCCACTGAACACCAGTGACACCTTTCTTTTATATCGGGTGGGTAATCAGCTGGGGGGAGGGACCACTGGCCACTAGGTACACTGTTACGCTCGTCAGGTGAGGGATCAGGTGGTGGGAGGGACCACAAGCCACCAGGGACTATTCTTTTTTTTTATGGACTGGTGATCGGCGATCATGGGGGGAGGGATCACTGGCACCAAGGACTATTCTGTTTTTATGGCTGCGTGGGTGGAGCTCCACAGGCGTTATGTCATCACTGTAGGAGAACAACGGGTCAGCTCTGGAATGCAGCCCTGTGTTCTCCTACAGTGCTGCAGCAATGTTGTGACAGCGCTTACTCCATAGCAGCTCTCCTCTGCAACAGAGCTCCCCTCCACAGCACGATCTCCCCTTCCCCATACTCCGTAGACGCACTTCCGCTGTCACTGCACATGAACGAGTATCGCGCTTACACAGTGTTGCCACCATCTTTTGAGTGGCAACCATCACCGCTTCGAAACCGGTGTTACAATGTCGCCGCCACTCCATGACCTGTGCTATGCCACTCTGAGAGCCATGCTGCCACCACTCTGACACCCAAACAGGTAAGAGCTTGGCACAGCCATATCGGCTCTGACTAGAACTTGTTTCTGAGCCCGGTGATCAGCAGGGAGGGGGGACCACAAGTACCAGGGAAAACGTAACTGTTTCCACTCGGGCCAGCAATCGGCGGTGGTGGGGACCACTAGCACCAGGGAATACCTACATTTTTACACTCCGACCGGCAATCAGCGGGAAGGGGAGCCACTGCAATACCTCCACCAGCCACCAGGGTTGCATGGGTTTAAAGCAAGGTTCCGTTCAATAATATTCGTTTCATGCAAGGGAACCCCACAAAAGGCCCTTGCACAGAGCAAATGCTTTGTGTATCGGACTGCATTGATATACAGGTCCCCTCCCCATCTTTTGCATTGCAGCCTCCTCTACACTTTGCCCTGGTGCAAACCCAGTTTGAGCCTGCAAACCAGGCCTTTTCGAATACCAACTCAGCTCAAAACTCAGTTTGATTATGCAAAACTGGGTTTACGCTGGGGAAAAGTTTTGTAACTCTAGTCCCTGATGTGTTAAGTTTGTAAACCTCAGGGCCCCTGTGGGAGTAGAACTAGTGGACATTTTACACTGTAACAACTTGTGATCAGAGGTTTTTGTCACTTTCTTTCTGCCTCTGTGAACTTCAAAAAATTGTATAGAAAACATAATTTATCTTGATCACAAGTGAGTTTCTGACATGAGCAGGAACCCTATCCCGATGGATTGAACAGTATGTATCATTTAGCCCCACAACTGCAACAATTTCCATTAGAATGGTAGTACAGACAGGCACCACCGCTCCAGCGCTGTGACATTCTTCAGTTATGTGGGTAATAGGCCATATGGTCCAAGCTGGACCATCCGGTTTCATAAGTCCCCTGATGCCTGGCTCAGTTCTGAACCAAATACCACAGATCCTGCCTTTGTGACTCTGTATTGTTGGTCTGACCTGCTTCGTGTGTCTTTAACAGCTAGTCCTGCTTGTGATAACTCAACATTATTAACATTACCTATTTCTACTCTTCTCCTTCTTAGTCTAGAATTAACTGGTGAAGCAGAGTCAAACCAGTGGTAAAAGAGACAGGGTCACACCTTTGCCTGGGATCGCATCTAAATGTACTGCGGTCATAGGCACGACAGCATGCTATTTGTGATGCTTTTCATCCTGGGATTATTGCCACCTTATAATCATCTGTGGTGTAGTGGTTGAGAGGCTAGAGTTTGGAGGGGGGCCAAATGGGGTGGGGGTAACCTCTTTCTTTCTACACTGGCAGGCATTGTGAGTGTACCACCTGAACAGATGCTGAACTGGATGGGATCGGTCCTGTCCACACCACACTGGAGTATCACAAAGCCAAGTTTCACTAGCACACCTAAAATACCCCTTGCTTAACCTCTGATTGTGGCATCTCTTGATAAGACCTCACTCAGCTGCATGGGATTCACTTTTAGATGGGATGCAGGTACCAGCAAGGGAGTCATGGAGTCTGGGGTTTTTATGTTCTTGGAGACAGCTGCGACGTCACTTCAGGTCTCATCAGGCAACTAATGTTGTGCCTCTGCACTTGTGAATGGACTTAACATTCTGCTAGCCTCTGCGCTTACACAGAACTTAGGGTAGGATGTCTGACCATGCTCCCAGCTCACATCAGTGTGTCTTGCTTGCTGCTACTTGGTTCCACTAGGCAGCATCTTCCTTTAATGCAGTGTGGGGACAGGTACTGTATCATAGTAGGCTGTTCCTATACATTTAGCTGATTTACTGTTTTGGCCTTTTTTATTTTTTGTATGTCTGATTTGGTGTCATTTTTACTGATTGAATACATTATCTACCAGCAGTTTGCAAGGAAAGATGCAGCAAGCTGTGTTAGGCACAGTGGGAGGGAGGGGGATGTTGGTTGATCTTCCAATAATCGGTCTTCTCCATTGACGGATGCATACATATGGATCTAGGGTTGGAGGATCTAGAACCCTTTGGGAGCTTTTTCTATGGGGGAGCCAACATTGGCTACTGACGTCACCTACACACTACGCAGTGCCATGTGCTAGTCAATAATTGTCATCAGCTCCCTCACTCACCTCAGATCTGTTCTTCCTGTTATTGAGTTTACACCATGGGAGACACAGCACCTACATTAGACCATCATCGACCAAATTTCTTCTATGTCACCACTGAGTTTGTTTTTTATTTTCTGTAGAGTTCCAAGAGAAAGAAAAAAGAGGCTAAAAAAGATAATCAGCCCCACTCTTGTGTCATTGCCGCTGTGGGAAACTGATCAAGATGACAGACCGACATCAAGTTTTCTGGACCTACCTCAGTATGATTCATGACATGAATTCATGCAACGTCTGCTTTTCCATGGACCGCCGCACCCTTGATGTCCACGTTTTGATTTGGGGTCACCCCGTTCCCTTCTTTGGAAGCAGAAGATGTGTACATGAAGACAAAGCCAGGACTCTGGGCTCTTTCCCTGGGCCCCTTCCCATTGACGTTGGTACTATGGAAGCACAGGGCCATCCTTGACCTTGCCTCACCAAAGTGTTGGAGGCCCTGGTGGTGGATCTGGACAGCTCCTTCCTTCTGGGTGGCCTGCTGAGCACCCCCCCCCATCTGTATGCCCTATGCAGCAGATATTCCCAGTGGTGAATTGGAAGCTATATGCTCGGTCTACACTAGTGGACACCTTGGTGTTGCAGTCTTGTGCCACCCTGGCTCATGACACCATTCGCAGTGTTGGTGAGCAGAGTGGTGCCAGTTGTGACATCGGGCCCCTCCTGGTACCATTCGCAGTACCAGGGAGGGACCAGTACTGGGGCCATGCAGCGTCAGGTCGCTGAAGTAGTGGTGGAGATCTCTGCCCCAAGCAGCCCTTGTGGCTCCAAGGAGGAGGAGGTCAGCACGGCCCCTGGCACCAGTCCTTGTGTCTGTATTGGATGCAACATAGGGTGTGGTGCTGGCAATGGTGTTGCTCCTAGGTCCACCCTTGGTTACAGTACCACTTGGGGTATTGGGGTTTGGGCATGGGCCTGGGTATGTCATCAGAACCAGCACCGAGGGTGGTGCCAGCCATGGGGCTGGAAAGAAACCCATGTCTAGGTCAGTCCAATGGCATGGACTTTTCTCTGGACCCACAGGCTGAGCCTGCCACCAGTGAGGACAGGAGCTTCCCTGAGGGGACTGAACAGCTCCTCTCTCCTCGCCTGGGGGTTCCCCCCATGGGCACTGACCTGTTTTTTCATTTTCAATAGATCAGCCTTCTTTGAGTGGTTTCACCAGGCCCTCCCCACGGTCGAAGTTGACTGAGTGTTCCCACAGCCCAGGTATAGGCTGTAGAGCCTGAATCCCTCTCGGGCCTATACCACCTCTGCCTGATTTTCCAGGGATCGTGGGTCCTCTGGAGTAGATCACTTGGATTCATAGTAACATAGACTTTGATGGTAGATAAGGACCACTTGGCCCACCCAGTCTGCCCGTTTCCCTATCTATTGGATAAGCAGCAGATCCTGGTTAACCAACAGCCTACTTTTTCCTAACCCCCACCAGAATTGCCTTATGTCTGTTCCATGCATTCTTGAACTCCCATTGTTTTTGACCCCACAAACTCCTCAGGAAGGCTGTTCCATGTGTCCACCACCCTCTCCATGAAAAAATACTTCCTTGTGTTGCCCCTGAGCCGTCCCCCCCCGTATCTTCAAATTGTGCCTCCTTGTTCTTGCACATCTCATTTTCTGAAAGATGCTACCCTCTTGGACTTTGTTGATTCCCTTGAGGTACTTAAATGTTTCTATCATGTCCCCCCTTTCCCTTCTTTCCTCGAAGGTATACATATTAAGCCCCTTTAGTCTTTCTTCATGTGGCTTCTGATGCAGACCCTACACCATTTTAGTTACCCTCCTCTGGACTGCTTCTATCCTGTCTATGCCCTTTTGGAGAAAAGGGGTCTCCAGAATTGTATGCAGTACTCCAGATGGGGTCTCACCAACTGTCAGTACAGAGGGATAGCAACTTTCTGTTTTCTACTGGTGATGCCTCTCCCTATACATCCCAGTATCTGTTCAGCCCTCCTTACTGCCTTCTCACATTGCTTGCTTACCTTTAGGTCATCTGATATGACTACCTCAGGTCCCTTTCCATTGTTGTTGTTGCTAGTACCTCCCCCCCCCCATTGTGTACTCTTCCCCTGTGTTTTTGTTTCCCAGGTGCATTACTTTGCACTTCTGTGCATTGAATCTAAGCTGCTGTACTTTTGACCATTCCTCCAACCTTGCCAAGTCCCTTCTCATCCTTTACACACCCTCCTGTGTATCAGCCCTGTTGCAGATCTTTGTGTTGTCTGCAAAGATGCATACTTTTCCTTCCAGTCCCTCTGCAGTGTCACTTATAAAGACATTAAAAAGGACCAGTCCCAGTACTAAACCCTGTGGTACCCCACTATTAACCCCCCTTTCTTCGAAGTTGACTTCGTTTACTATTACCCTCTGTGTCATGTTGTCCAGCCAATTTTTTACCCAGGCTACCTCCCTAAGACCCACTCCCAGGCTGGCTAACTTGTTTATTAATCTTTTGTGTGGGACTGTGTCAAATGCCTTGCTAAAGTCTAGGTAGGCCATGTCCACAGCCTCTCCCTGGTCTACTACTTTGGTCACTCTTTCAAAGAAACCCATTAGATTCATCTGACATGACCTTCATGCTGTGAATCCATGCTGCCTTGGGTTCCGTGCCACACTGGTCTCTAAGTACTCAAGTTAACAATTCTTTCTATCAGAAGTGATTACGTTATTTTCCTTACCACTGAGGTCAAACTGACAGGTCTATAGTTTCCTGCCTCTGCTTTGTTCCCACTTTTGTGAAGGGGAATCACATCTGCCCTCTTCCAGTCCTCAGGTACCACACCATTTTCCCACGATTTGTTGAAAAGGGTAGTCAGTGGTGTCATTAGTTCTCCCCTTAGTTCTTTTAGAATTCTGAGGTGAATCTCGTTAGGTCCCATTGCTTTGTCCACCTTCAGTTTTAGAAGTTTTTTTAGGACCCTTTCTTCTGTGAATGGACTGGTATCGACCCCCCTATCCAGAGGGCTTCTATTGATTGGATTAGGTACTCCCCCCTCCTCTTCTTTTATGACTACTGAGCAGAAGTATTTATTCAGTATCCCTGCTTTTTCACTGTCACACTCTGCCCACCCACACTCCCCTTTATTAAGCCTCACTATCCCTCCTTCAGTCTTCCTTCGCTCCCTAATGTACCTATGAAAGGTTTTATCCCCCCTTTTTAACTGAGTTGGCTATCTTCCTCGGTTTGGGCCTTTGCTATTCTGACTGCTTTCCCCGCTTCCTTTTGCTTTAACTGGTACAGTTCTCTGACCTGTTCCTTCTGTATTTCCTTATATTTCCTGAATGCTATCTTTTTCCCCCTAACCTTCCCCGCCACCTCTTTTGAGAACCATAATGTTTTTTTTCTTCATTTTGATTTGTTTATTTGGTTCACACAAAGGCTTGTTGCCTCTGTGATGGCAGTTTCGATGTTTCTCCATTGTTCCTCTAGCTCTCCTTCTTGCCCATTTGCTAATACTTTTCTGAGGCACTCTCCCATTTTGCCAAAGTCATCCCTCCTAAAGTCCAGTACCCTCACTTTTGTATGGCTTGACTGTATGGCTGTGTTTATCGTGAACCACACTGTTTGGTAGTCACTTGTTCGCAGATGGCTACCCACTTTACAGAGTCAGCATGGAAGTGTGGCTGGTGCCTTGTACCTGCACCATAGAGATGCAGACAGGGTCTAGTTTCAGCCCAGCCCCTGGCACCACCCGCTTTCATGTCCTGCGCATCCTCCCCATCAGTGTCCTCCTCAGATGGCACAGAATCCTACCTCCACATGTCCTCTGCCTCTGAGTAGTAGTAGTAAAATTTGTTATATGGCACCCTTCCCCGGAGGCTCAGGGTGCTGTACAGGTAAGACAGGCAGGTAAAAAGAAATAAAAACAAATACATAAATCAATAACTTAAATAATAACAGAAATAAATATCTTAAGTCATTAAAATTTATTTAAATAAGTTATATCTGCAGGTGCATTGCAAAAAATACCCTAGGAACAACTATTTTTGTCCCTGAAAGCCTGTCTAAACAGGTAAGCTTTCAATCCCCTTTTGAAGGCCTATACCAAGGGGACCTCCCTCTGTCCCCTAGGCAAGGTGTTCCATAGCAAAGGGCCGACAATTTCAAATGTATGATCTCCAGAGGACTTAAGTCGGGTCCTTGGGACTGAGAAGAGACCCTCAGATGTGAAGGAGGAACAAAGAGGGTGTGAAGACCAGAGAAGAGTCAGAAGACATGACCGATAGCTCAGGCACAACCCATGTAGGACTTTATAGGTTAGTAAACCAACCTTGAAGGTCACACGCCACTTCACAGGCAGCCAGTGCATAATCACACAGGGCTGGGATCACGTGACTAACTCTTGAAAGGCAAGTAACCTGGCTGCTGCATTCTGCACTAGCTGAAGCATTGTAAGGTACCTTCACTAACCCCATGGTAAAGCATGAAACAGTAGTCCACAAACGCATGTACCAGTGTCAGCAGATCTTCAGCAGGGATAAGGGACTTAATCCAGCTGATGTTCCTAAGATGGTAAAAGCCACTCCTGACAACCGCAGACACCTGAGCCTCCAGTGTCAGTTGATAATCAAAAATGTCCCCCAGATTTTTCACCTTTGCAGAGGTCAACAGCCTGGAATGCCTGAGCCAAAGACCTATCTCTCCCATGACTAAAGCTACCAACAGTCCCTATTTTCCCAGGACAGTCCCTGTTTTAGACAGCATGTCCCAGTGTCTCCACAGTTTTGTAAAATGTCACTTTTGTCCTGGTTTTTGCTTACTTGTCCCAGTTTTGTCTGCTGACTGCTAATACGTGAGTGACAGATATTTCAGCACCACTGTGGTGCTGCTCTGGCTGGACAGCAGTTTGCAACTTCAACCCCAGCAACTGTGTTGCACCTCAAGCATGTCAGTGGGAGCACAGTAAAGCATGTTCCTTCCTGTTAGATTAGACTGGGTAGTAGTGCAAACAAGCGCATGTGGACATCTGCTTGCCAGCAGCTGAGAGGTACTCCAGGCAGAGAAGAGACTGGCAGCAGTGAACTAAGGTACCTGAACCTGATCAGCTGTAGTGAAGTGTGTGAAAACAATCTAGTGTGGGTGGGAATTACTGAAGTAAAGTTTGCTCAAAAAATGAGGTGAATGTAAGTGGATTGGATGGAACTGTTAGGAGGAGCAATACATGCAGCTCGAATGTCTGATCACAATTTAACACAGGTTTGCTTCTAATGAACTTTCTGTACATCATGATTTGGAACTTGCTGCAGCAGAATGATGTATTGTTTTAATCTGGATGTTTGCTACTGCTGTTACTGTGGGGCGACATGGCCAGAGCAAGCAGCAAAATTTAATGGATTGTGTGCAGTGGTGCCCGAGGGAGTGACACGGTTGGGGGGGGTTACGGTCAGGACAGACCGTCCCAGTTTTAGGCCTCGGAAAGTTGGTAGCTTTACCCATGGCTACTGCTTCTCCCCCTTCCAACTTGGCTCAATCACTACTACCTCAGTTTTGTCTGGGTTGAATTTCAGCCAAGTAGATTCAAACAACATGAAGTCTTGCTGTATTCTGACAAATGCAGTATGACTGACCGGTTCAGCTGCCCTGGAGAACCGAGAGTTAAACACTACACAAATGCATAGAACATTGAGCTCAAGCTCAATTTTCAAACTGCTGTCCTCCGTACATTCTAGTGTCAGTGGCTCAGCAGGTAGCACACTCGCCTCTGAGGCCAGGAGATCAGTAGGCTGTGGGTTCTATCCCCTCACCAGGCACTTGGGTTAATATCCCAGTACTGACACTGTAGTGCAGCATGAGGGGGTGCTGCACTCCTGAGATGCCATCTTTCGGATGAGACATTAAACCGAGGTCCCATCTGCCTGTTCAGGTGGATGTTAAAGAACCCATGGCACTTCTCGAAACGAGCAGGGGAATTTCCCCGGTGTCCTGGCCAAATTTCCTCCATTCATGAAAAATACCACCAACAGCTTCATCTGGTTCAAGGTCAGTTGCTATTCATCTGTATCCCCCTTCCCCGGGTCGTGCCTGAAAATAGGCAGGATTTGTCTAGTGCACTTACCTGGTCAACAAAAACTAAATAAATAAATAAATAAACTGATCAGATTCTTTACTCCGCTTGCCTATGAAGTCTCCTTGGAGAATGCTCCTCTTCTGCTTTGGTCTGAGTGTCCTTTTGTCGATTGTTTCTAATCTCCTTTTATTTATTTTGTTGGCTAGTTCAAACCTTTGTCCTTCGGTACAGCTTAGATTTCTTGGTTGGGTAAGTCTTCGGTTCTGATTGGTCCATCAATCGTGAGGAAACCGAATCTTTACTTTTCTCTGAAAGTAGGGTTTAGCTGTTGTTTTCTTCTTGTTTTGGGATCCGGTTCAAAGTTTTGACAAAAAACAAGTTTTTTCTTTTCGGTTTTCTTTTCTCCAGCGGAAAACCATTGATCGGTCAAAACTTTGTATCTCTCTTTACCCCGCCTAACTAAGCCACCAGGGGGAAAATTTAAATAGTTTCTTTATCTGGGCCTGACTAAGCCATTTTCGGATAAATCTTTATTGGATATTGCTTAACCGGCCTAACTAAGCCTTTTGGGTTAAGCGCAAAATTTTCACAGAAACCCAAGAGAAAAATTGATTCCGCTGGGTTTCAGTATTGTACCAAGTGCAGGGAGCAATTTGCCAAAGCTAATCTGCACTTGGTCTGTCTGTATCACTTGGGTTTCAACCACTTGCAATCAGACTATGAGATTTACAAGAATTTCCCCCAATCTACTCTTGACAGAAGGCTTGGTAAACTGAGGAAAAAATGGATAAATCCTCTCAAGAAGATCAGTCTGGTTCAATCGAACCGTCTGAACCAGTTACTGACCCATCCAACCAAGGTGAACCTTTGTCGGTTAAAAGGTAGGCGGACTCTGCCTAAGATTCCATGCCATCCACAAAATCTAGAAAAAGCAATTCGGAACCACATAAGTAAACAGTTGCGGTTCCAACTGATGAATGGATTGCGAAGGCCATACGCATTGTTCAGTCACTGCAGCCCGGTTGGAGTGAACCGGCTCAGTGACCAGTTGGGCAGCCACTGGTTCAAGTGCCTGCCGCTTCAAGTCCCTCAGATCCTTTGGACCCTGAGGAGTATTACTCTGAATATGAGGATTATGAGGAGGAGGAGGAGGAGGGTGATCCCATTGAGCCTGAGGTTTCCTTTGAGCATCCTCAATATGAATCCCCTCCTCATCTTACCAAGGAGGCTACATTCCATTTAATTTTTATGAGGCAGGTAGCAGAGACCCTGCAACTGTCTGTCCAGGAGACCAGACAGGAGGAGGATGAGAGGAGGACTACAGGGAAATGATGGATCTCCCTGTGTCTCAGGGACTCATGATCCCTATCCACAAGTCCCTGAGAAGGCAGACACTTTGGATTCTCCACACCCCTAGTTCTGTCCCTCCTCTCGATAAAAAGATGAATAGGAAATATATCCTGGCTGGCAGTGATACAGAATTTTTGACTAGCCACTGCAGTCATGTGGTGGTGGTTCGGGCTGCAGTCTGTGAAAAGGCTGGCATTCTCTTGGCTTCCCACCCTCCTGACAAGGATTCAAGGAAGGTTAATTCCCTTGCCAAGAAGACTTGCTTAGCATGCTCCTTGGGCATAAGACAGGATTCTTATATGGCCTATGCCTCCAGATTTCAGAAGTCCCTCTGGGAATCTGTTGGGCAGTTGGCTCAGAAGACTCCCCCCCCCCGAGCTGGCAGCAGACCTTCAAGAGCTGGTCAGCAAAGGGGTAAAGTCATCTAAATCCCAGTTCCACATGGCAGTGGACTCCAAGAATGCAGCTTCTTGGGCTATGGCTTCTTCTATCTCCCTTAGGCGTTTTTCCTGATTAAGTTATACTAATCTTTGCCATAACACACAGAATAATGCCTTGGACTTTCCCCTCACTCAGAATTCATTGTTTGGGGATCAGACAGAAGCCTACATGAAGAAAATGAATGAATATAGGGTGGCATACAAAAGTGCTTCTGCCAAAGAAATGTCTGCCACTCCTCAGAGACAGCAGGCCAGAGAAGGCAGGGGTAGGCCATACCCCATCCATCAGGCCCAAGCTTTCCCCTCTTTCCAGCAATCCAGGGGTTTCTTCAGGTGAAGATGCAGGTAAGGTACTGGCCGTGCTGGTTCCACCTCTCAGTCCTCTACCCGTACCAAGCAGACACCTGAGAAGTCTGCCTGGGCAGCCTTCCCAACCCCTGTAGGGGGCAGGCTGGCCTACTACCTCCAGGCCTGGCAATCCATCACTTCAGACAGATGAGTCCTGGAAGTAGTAGGCCAGGGACTAGCCCTCAGCTTGAAACAGTTCCCAAAACTGAGAGATTTCAGACCTGCCAACCCTTCAGGAGCAGCCTTGTTGGAGGCAGAGGTTTCCACTGTACTTCTCTCAAGGGCAGTGAAGCCTGTGCCCCCTCAGCACAGGGGAAAGGGGTTGTACTCCAGGTACTTCCTTGCCTTAAAGAAAAACGGGGAGTGGCGGCCCATCCTAGATCTCAGATATCTGAACAAACATCTCATAAAGCCAAAGTTCAAAATGACCACTCTGGCTACAATCCTGCCTATCCTTAGGCAAGGGGACTGGCTGGCATCGTTGTTCCTAAAGGGTGCCTACTTCCACATCCCCATCAGGTAGTCCCACAGAAAATACCTCAGATTTCAACTGCCTTCAGACCACTACCAGTTCAGGGCCATGCCTTTTGGACTGACCTCTGCACCAAGGGTGTTTACAAAGTGCCTAACTATGGCAGTGGCATACCTAAGAAGGCAAGGGATCTCTATTTATTCCTACCTGGATGACTGCCTCTGGTGTGTCAGCCCCCCAGCTGGTAAAGGAAACCTTAGATCTCACCCAGGATATACTTCAGTCTCTAGGGTTCCTGGTGAATCTCAAAAAATCTGTCTTTACACCTGTTCAGGTTCTGGACTTCATAGGAGCAGAACTGGATACCTTCCAGGCAAAGGCCTTCCTGCCTCTGGGAAGGACACATGCCCTCATCCAGCTTGCAGACTCCTTCCACCTTCAAGTCCCTCACCCAGCAAGACACTTCTTGCAACTCCTGGGACACATGTCCTCCACCACAGCAGTGGTCTCAGGGGCCAGGTTCCAAATGAGGGACTAGAAGGGGGTCAGGATCAGATCTGTTATGGTACAGTAGCTGCTTCTTGTTGTTTTTACATTGTTTCTTGTGGATTCTACTTGGTAGAAAGTTATTTATTTTCTTTCTTACTACTTCTAGGGGGCTAGCAGGGTATTGTTTGGGGCTGTTGGAATTTTGAAACCTGTTTTGGTAGCTATAAGTGGGCTCATTTGTTTGATGTTTCACTGTGTAGCAGGCTGCATTAGTAGAGGCCCATTTCTTCTGATTTAAAACCTATTTGGTGTGATTTAACTGGGTCTGTTTCTTTGAATTGGAGACCTATATGTTCTAATTTCAAGTCTATTTTGATGTGTTGTTGGTGAAGCTGTTTGAATTGGAGTCCTGTTTCTTTGGGTAGCAAACTTATTTTGGGGGCTCTGAGTAGAATTGTGAATCATTTTTGCTGGCTTCGCTAGCTGCAAAGTTTAGTGCAGAGTGGGGGAAGGGTGTTAATGAGCTGACCAGGGGTCTCAGCTACTTGATTGTTTCTGGAAGACTTGGGCTGGTCCCACCCCGGTCCATTATTTCCTTTATACCAGGGGTTCTGACATCACTTCCTCAAATGGGCAAAGGATATGCACCTGTCATAGCAGAAGCAGACATCCAGGAAAAGAACAGCAGCAAGTGAAGAGGTGACTGCTGTCTCAGTGGAAGGGAAGTAACTGCAAATCTAGGAGCTTTCATTGTCATTTCTTTGCATTGCTATTGCATTGGGGAAAGGAGGAGTAGGAGTTTGAAGAAGGTTGTGCAATAGCTACTTAAAGTCTCTTTTTGAGTGTGGATAGGAAGGATAGGAATATAAAAAGAAGTTGCTCAATCTGTCTAAACGTGTACAACAAAGGGGGTAAGGGACATAAAGATAAGAATGTTTTGCACTGATAGAGGGGGAGAGGGGAGACTTGGGGGAGTGTTTGGTATCCTGCATCTGGAAGGGTGGGGGGTCACTGGTGGGCAACAACAGCAATGGGTAAGGTGGTAGGCTGCAACAACTGCGGTGCACCAATCTTTCTAAAGATTGTCTGGAGTGTGGGAGGATGTTTAGTGTGTAACCACATAGAGAAACTTAGAAAGGAGATTGAGGGTCTGCAGGATGAACTAAGACAGGCAAAGCAGATTGGGGGTGGGTTTAGCCCAATACTGGAGGGAGGAAGAAGGGGAGATGAGGGGGCGATTTAAGCCAACAGTGGTGAGGAGAGGGTCAGAAGAAGGAAGCAGAGACAAGGGGCCCAGGCCAGGAAGAACGATTGCCAGGGAAACCAGGTCAGGAGACAAAAGACAAATGGAAGGAGGCAGTAGGGACTTGTGAGGGGAGGCGAAGAAGTGGCAAAAGTCATGGAGTGGAAAGGAGAGAACAGGTTACTATGCAGAGAGAGGGAGTAGACATTTGTGAAGGGTCTTCAGAAAATAGTTTTACACTGCTAGAGAGGAAGAAGGTGGAGGAGGAAATGATGAAATTAGAGGAGTGATTGATAAATGCCTGGACCAAACTGGAGTGGGGGGAGTTCTGCTGGGAGAATTGCAACAGGGGCAAAAGGGGGAAATAATGTGCAGGAGGAAGAAGAAGAGGAGCTGGAAATGAGAGAGGGAGGTGAATGGCAGCAAGCAGGGAGTAAGAGTGGTGGAATCTTAGTGCTGGGGGACTCAATACTAAGAGGAGTCAGGTGGGGTAGCAAGGGGGAGAGTCATAGTCGCATTTGGGTGGAGGCCATGCCAGGAATGACAGCGGAAAGGGTGGGACAATCTGTTCTGAAATATGCTAGAAGGGGTAGGGACAAGCCTCATTTAATTATACATCTTGGGACAAACGACCTGGCTGACAAGACAGTAGATATAGTCCAGAGGAGGTTTGAGGAACTAGCACAATTATGTGAGGGGGCAGGAAGATCAGTAACTTTTTCAGAGATACTTCCAGTGCCCAAGGCAAGCACAACAAGAAAGCTGAGAATAGAGGAATTTAACGGATGGCTAAGAACCTGGTGTTGTGCTAAAGGGTATGGGCTGTTGGGGGTGGGGAGGGACCTGGGAGGACAGTAGTTTCTATGCCAGGACAGACTACACTTGAGTGAGGAGGGAAAGAAAGTGTTGAAACAGAGGATGGAGGAGTACATAGAGGAAGTTGGGAATTTAAACTAGGAGTGGGGGGTGGCAATTGGGCAAGAGATATGCAGAGACCACAGGTTGGGAAACCATATGAGCTTACCTCCCATAACAGTGACAAAAGAAAAATGGCAAGTACTATTGGTGATGCTAGTAAAGGAGGGCAGGATGGGGGGGAAGGGTGGAAGGTGGTTACCCTTAATGGTAGGAGCCTTGGGAGGAAAACTGCAGAGTTACAGCTGCTCATGGCAGAGGGAGAGGTGGACATTGCAGCCATCACAGAAACATGGGCCACCCAATACCATGACTGGGACCTGTCTGTACCAAGGTACAGGTTATTTCGTAGGGACAGGGTGATTGGGAAAGGAGGGGGTGTGGCAGTATATGTGAAGGAAGGACTGAAGTGTGTAAGGGAGGAAGGGGAGGAGGGTAGTACAGAGTCATTTTGGATGCAAATCCAGGATTCCAGAAATAGGATTCTTAGAATGGGAGTGGTGTACAGGCCACCATCTCAGACGGAGGAGTTAGACAGGGAACTAGCGGGACAGATCAGGAGGACCTGCGAGTAGGGTAGTGTGGTGATTGTGGGGGACTTCAACATGCCAGGAGTGGACTGGAGTACCCCAACAACCAGGAACAGAAGGGAGCAGATGCCTTCCAGGACAGCTTCCTGCTGAAAATGGTCAATGAACCAACCAGGTTAGGGAATACCCTTGACCTTGTGCTGGCAAATGGGGACTTTGTGAGAGAACTTACAGTGGAGGAACCGCTGTCAGGGAGTGACCACCACTCAGTATGGCTCACATTGGATATGGGCAAGAAAGGAGTGGAGTCTGGCACAAGAGTGCTGGACTTCAGGAGGGCCGACTTTGGGAGGATGCAGGAAGTAGTAAAAGGATACCTGTCCAGAATTCAGTCTAGTATGGACACTAACCAGAGGTGGGAGCTCATAAAGCTGGAGATAGTGGAGGCAACCAAAACCTGCTGCAAGGCCCAGAGCAAGAAGGCTAGGGCTTGGAAAAGGTAAGGAGGAAAAGAGCTGCCTTTAAGAAGTACAAGAAAACAGGGAGGGGGAGGACAGAGAGGAGTACTTGACAGAATCGAAGGAGGTGACAAGGGCAGCAAGGGGCCAAAGTATCTACGGAACTCAGGCTGGCACAAGGCATTAAGAAGGGAGAAGGACTTTTAGGTACATCAGGGAGAAAAGGAGCTATAAGGACCACATAGTAAGGATTAGGAAGGAGGGGGTTGGGTGGAAGCAGGGTGTGATAAGGCAGAAGCACTAAATGAGTACTTCTGCTCAGTATTTACTAAAGAGAAGGGGTGACACCCAAGAGGGAGAAATGGCAGAAACAGGGGGGGAAGGGCTGACAGATGGGGAAATCATGGAGGGAAGAGTTTGGGAGGGTTTAAAGGCACTGAGGGTGGACAAGGCACCAGGCCCAGATGGCATCCACCCCAGGGTACTTAAGGAGCTGGCAGAGTTATTTGCAGGACCTTTGGCAGACCTATTTAATGCCTCACTACATTTGGGGTGTGTACCTCAGGACTGGAGGATAGCTCATGTGGTGCTCCTCCACAAGAGTGGCCCCAAGGATGAACTGGAAACTATAGACCAGTGAGCCTTACATCCATTGTGGGTAAGCTAATGGAGGCTATCCTGAAGGAGGGGCTGGTGGCCCTCCAAGAGGCCAAAGGACTACAGGACAGCAGACAGCATGGCTTAATACGGGGCAGATCCTGCCAAACCAACCTGGTGGAGTTCTATGACTGCGTAACTAGGCAACTGGACAGGTGCCATGCAGTGGATGTCCTGTATCTGGACTTCAGTAAGGCATTCAACTCGGTGCTGCATGGAAGGTGGGGAAGTAAGTTAGTAGGCACAGGATTGGGTGCAAAGCTGGTGAGATGGGTAGGAAACTGGCTTCAGGGAAGGCAACAGAGGGTGGTGGTGGGTGGGGAGCTCTCACACCCAAGGGTAGTGATGAGCAGTGTTCCACAGGGCTCAGTGTTGGGACCAGTGTTGTTTGGGATATTCATTGAAGACATCATTCATTGAAGATCTTCAAGAGCAAGATCAGTCTGTTTGCTGATGATACAAAGGTAGGAGTGGTGGTGGATGACCTAGGGGGATGGCAGGGGTTGCAGGATGATCTGGCAAAGCTTGAAACCTGGTCAGACACCTGGCAACTGGGGTTTAATGCCAAAAAGTGCAAGGTGCTGCATTTTGGGATGAAGAACCCAAGGAGGAGTTACCAGCTGGGGGAGGGAGTGCAGCTAGCCCAGACAGAGGAGGAGAAGGATCTGGGGTGCTCATTACAGGGTCAATGAACAACTCAGCACAATGTAGGAAGGCAGTTGCAAAGGCCAACAAAATGCTGGGTTGTATTGCAAGGGGTATATCCTCGAGGAGGGAAGAGGTGATTCTGCCACTGTATAGGTCATTAGTTAGACTGCACCTGGAGTACTGTGTACAGTACTGGCGCCTGTATCTGAAGAGGGACATTAAGTGACTGGAGGGGGTGCAGCGCAGGGTGACAAAGATGATCAAGGGGCTGGGGGACCTATGATATGAGAGGAGGTTGAGGGAGTTGAACATGTACTCACTGGAGGGATGGGGGGACATGATTGAAACCTTTAAGTACATGAAAGGAATAAACAAGACAGGTACAGAGGGGCTGTTCAAAGTAAGGGAGGGGAGGGACACCAGGGGCCATGATATGAGACTGGAGGGAGGAAGGTTCAAGAGGGAGATGAGGAGACACTTTTTTACAGAGAGGGTGGTGGCTGGTTGGAATACGTTACCTGCAGAAGTAGTATCCAGTAGAACAGTGGACTGCTTCAAAAGGGGATGGGACAGGACAAGGGGGAGGGTTAATGAAGGGAAAGGGTGGAAGGGAGGGGCAGCTGCAGAATAAGGGGTGCTAGCTGCACATTCGAGCAAACTTGATAGACCGCTAGGCATTTATCTGCTGGCAAATTTCATATGTTCGTATTCAGTTTCATCTAAGATCCTTCTGGTCCCGGAAGAAGGATTCCATGTCCAAATTGATTCCAGTGTCTGCCACCTTACTGCAAGCTCTCCAGTGGTGGCAGAATAAGGGCAACCTCAGAGTGAGGGTCCCCTTTCTTCAGCAGGCCCCTTCTTCGGTGCTGACAACAGATGCTTCACTACTGGGCTGGGGGGCTCACCTAGGGCAGCACACAGCTCACGGAACCTGGCTTCACCAGGAGACTCTGTTGCATATCAGTCTCCTGGAGCTCAGGGCAGTGTTCCTGGCAATTCAAGCATTTGCCAAACTGTTACAGGGCCAAATGGTGCAAGTCAGGACAGACAACACCACCACCATGTATTACATCAGCAAGAAAGGGGGGACAAGGTCCTCACTGCTCTGTACAGAGGCCATGAGGATTTGGAGTCTGGCCTACTCCCTGCACATTTCTTTGTCGGCAGTCCACTTGCCAGGGAAGGACAATGTCCTGGCAGATGCTCTCAGCAGGATCAGCCAGGGCCACCACGAATGGGCCTTGAATAGACAGGTCCTCCTGTCAATTTTCAGGAGGTGGGGAGTGCCAGAGATGGATCTCTTTGCAGAACCAGACAACCACCAGTTGCTGTAGTACTGCTGCAGACCTCCTGCTCAGGGCTCAGTGCCACTGGAGGCCCTGTGTTGGACTGGTCCAGCAGGTTCCTGTATGCTTTTCCCCCTTTTCCCCTGATTTCCAGGGTTCTGATCTAGCTGAAGTCTCAGCCTGCCACCATGATTCTGATAGCCCCAGACTGGGCCAGACAACCATGGTATTCGATGCTACTGTCTCTGTCAGTGGCCAATCCGATTTACCTCCCCAGGAGGCACAATCTGCTGACATCCTCTCAAGGGAGGATCCTCTTCCCCAACCTCGAGTCCCTACGACTCAAGGCTTGGCTCTTGAATACTTAGAGTATGCAGGCCTGCAATAGCAGTGTCAGTGACTCAGTAGGTAGCACACTCGCCTATGAGGCTGGGAGATCAGAGGGCTGTAGGTTCAGCTCCCTCATCTGGCGCTTGGGTTAATATCCCAGTTCTGGCACTGTAGTGCAGCATGAGAGGGGTGCTGCACTTCTGAGATGCCGTCTTTCGGATGAGACGTTAAATCAATGTCCCATCTGCCTGGATTGGTGGTAGTTCAGGTGGATGTTAAAGATCCCATGGCACTTATCGAAAAGAGTAGGGGAATTGTTTATTGCAAAAAACCAAAAAACATCAATACAAATATTCAAGAGAAACAAGATGAAAGAAAAACTGGAAAATAAAGCATCACTGTACAAAAATCAGATAAATAACAGAACAATATGAAAAGGAAAAAGGAAAACAAGTACAACACTGCATTTCAAATCCAATAAACATGCTTCCAGTATTCATGAAATAATGAAATCGGGACATGACGGTATTCAAAATCTTTTTGTATCCATAAAACCGACTCAATCTGGCTGATTACCACCATAGGTGAAATACAGGTGTGTTGTAGAGAAAAAGAACATCGTGCTTGCCAAAGATAAAACTTAATACAAGCAAAGATTACATGAAGAGTGCTGGGATGAACATGGACAAAATACCCTGAATATTCTCCTAAAACCAAACATTCATATGTAATCTGACATGCTATTCCCAACCCCCATTTCACAGTCAGAGCAGACCAAAACTGTATTGTATGTGGACAGTTGTGGAAAAAATGAGTCTGGGTTTCTTCTATACCCACGCATTCAATACGGATGCAGTTCCATTCTGCCAAAGCCTTCTGTTTTAAATTCCCCTTCACCCCAAGCTTCCCATGGCAACTTAACCATGTAATATCCCACATCCTAGCAGGAATCCTCCCGTCTGTGAGCACCTTAACAGCTAGGGTTACTTTCGTGGGGTTACACCTGGGAAAATCCACCTGAACAAAAAAATTCTGGGACATTATATATTGATAAATGCCTTTCCGGGTAAGCCTAAAAACCTCATCTTTAGCCACCCTCCATGCACGAAGCTTAGTTACTGCTATTGGCAAAAAGGAGGGTCCCTTATAATTAACTTTCACAATAGGTGCTAAAGTAGACCATCTTAATAAAAAATCATGGAGAAAGCCATAGTCCAGGCATCCCATGGATGACAGGTGACAGTTGACCGTTCTTGAAAAGTAGATTTGATAAAAAAGGAAAAATAAAAGGCTACCGGATTAATCATCCCAAGGCCACCCACCTTAATCGGAAGATAAGTAAAATCCCGTTTAACTGGGTTCAATCTGCTACCCCACAACATTTGAAAAAAAATGCTATACAAACGAGTCTCCTGATTCCTAGGTAAAGGAAAAACTGAACTTAAATAAAGAAACAAGGGAAGTAAAAAAATTTTGACAATCAGTACATGTTTCTGCTTGGAAAATGACCAGTTTTTCCATAATTGCACTTTTTTTTCACCTATTACAATACAGGATTGCCAATTAATAACATTTAAATCTCCTGACCCAAAAAAACAACCTAAAATCTTGATAGGCCCCTGAGAAACAGTTATCTGTCCAATCATAGAAGCAGAAACCCCTTCACCTAGAAAAACCCCAGCACTTTTCTCATAATTTACTGATGTTCCTGAAATCCAACCAAAACATTCCACTACATGTAATGTAGCTAGTCCTTCAGTTGTATCCTGGAGCATGAAACACATATCATCCGCATATACCGCTAAACACTGTGTCGGAATCTCTAAAGACGGAGTTAATCCTCGGATGTGTGGATGATGGAGGATTTCCCTTATCAATGGATCCAAAACAAAGGTATAGAGTAAGGGACTGAGCGGACAACCCTGACGCACTCCTCTACAAAAATCAATCCCTTCCCCAACTAAACGATTGACAATTGGAAAGTTGTGAGCGTTGCTATATAAAAGTGCTACACAAGTTCGTATTTTAGTGGAAAACCCATACCGTCGGAGAACATCGAATAAAAACCCATGTGCCACCTTATCAAAGGCTTGAGCCTGGTCCAAAGAAAGTAAATACCCTGAAAGTTTCTCCAAGCGCCCAAACTCACACACGTTCCATAATAAAGTCAAATTCTGATGAATATGTCTCCCTGGAATAGAACATGTTTGCACCGGGTGTACTAGAAAGGCAGCAACCTGTTGGAGCCGATGAAACAGGATGGCCGAAAAATTTTTGTAATCTGTGTTTAATAAACAGATCGGTCTCCAATATTCAATGCGGTGCTTAACCCCTTTTTTAAATAAAAAAACTGTCAAAGCGTCCGAAAAACCAGTCGGTATCCGTGAGGAATCCAGAATCTCATTAAAAACTGAAGGCAGGATGACACTGATGTCATCCGTCATGAGCTTGTATAATTCATTAATTAATCCATCTGGACCAGGTGATATCCCTGATTTTAAGTGCGCTATTTCAGCTTGCACCTCGGCCAGGGTCATCGGGGCATCTAAAATAAGAGAGTCAGAGGAAGTAATGTTAGGTGGATTAAAAGTAAACAAATCCTCCCATATAACAGTGGACTGAAAATCTTTACCATGTTGAGATCACAAAAAGCTCCCTGCTATATCTAGCATGTCGGTGTCAGCAGTGTGTAGAACCCCCTGAAAATCATAAAGCCCCTCCATAAGTTTACTATCTAGAGCTTGTTTGCATGCAGAAAAAGGGTACTAGCTAGGTGAAGACTTAAGCCCATAGGATAAGTCTTCATGAATTTTGCATGCCTTTCCATAATGGTAATTCCTCATGCTTTGCCTTAGAATGGTTATTTGTTCCTTGACGTGATCATCAGAAACAGAAGATAATGACAGTAATTTATAGAACTGTGCTCTGAGCTTTAAATAGTCAAGATAATCTGTGGACTGAGTAGCACAATAATGTGCCTTTGAGGCCAGCTGAAACTCCAATTTAGTGTCCATACACCAGTCCCCCCAGGCTACCGAACGCTGTCTGTCAAAAACCTGAAATAAACAGAACTGATAGCGCTCAGTGGCAAGAACTGCTGGGTTTAGTTTCCACCAAGCTGGCAAGCCTGGAAAAGCTGGTGGAATCTTAGATAAAGAAAATTGTGCTTGTAGTAAAAAATGATCGAGAATTCACATGGGGCCAATAAAAAAGTATAAGGTAACAAATATCTGGAGGAAAAAATATAATCAATCCTTGTAGCAAGACTACCATGTTTATAAGTAAAGCCGGAATTTGAATGTAATGTTCTATAAACATCTGTCAAGGATGCTGTTGACAATAATTTAAACAAAGCATGAGAATCACAATATATTTTACACTGCGCTTGGTCTTTGAAATTTAAAATCCAATCCACAATTGAAATCCCCCCCAGAATAATATGCCTAGGGGTAGACAAATACTTTTGTATATCTGAAAACAAAGCAACCCTGGCTGATTTAACCTGGGGTGCATAAATATTAATGACCCGGAGAAAAAAACCTTGGCAGACACAGTCCAGGAGTAAGGCTTGCCCTGGGACAATGTCTACCAAGCCAGTGACTTGAACTAAAGGATGACAAAATAAAATCCCTACCCCATGTACAGCGTCTGGGCCAAAGGACCAAAAAGAGGGTCCTGAACGTCACAGTTTTTGGTGTAATTGACATCAGTAAGGGTAGAAAAATGCATCTCCTGCAGAAAAATAATGTCTGCAGATAAGATTTTACAAAAGTGCAAAAGCCCTAGATGTTTTTTTGGATTCTTGAGGCCACAAGAATTCAGGGAAACTATTGACAAAAAAGCCAGTGCTCAGAACTAAGTTTTGTCTTTTTTTCATTTCCGTCCTGACTTTTTCTTGGATGCCAGTAATTCAAGTCCACCCTCCATCCCAGATGAGACCCCTGAGGTCACTGATAAATCAGATTCAGAGTCCCCTTCAGCATCCTGCAGAACTTGAAAAGTATTATGCATACTAGTAAGGGGTGGTATAACAAGGTTTTGTGGCATGAGATCGTGTCACACGTTTGGGATGAGGTGCCTGAAACTCTGGGGCAGAGGGGGGGCAGTAATGGGCACAATAGGAGCAATACACTCCGGACCGTCCGTGGGTGAATAATTACAGGAAGTGTACCAGAAGAGTCAGATGTGTTTCCCGGGGGGGCGAGCCCATGGGGTCAGGACCAGGAGGATTAGGGTCCGTGAGGGCCGCTTCCTCTGTAGTTGGCCTAAAGTGGCTTTGTGCATCTGAAATCAAAGTTTCTTTATCCAACCCACCAGAATTGTTTGGCCAGCATATGGACATTGATGATATGCATGACCTTGGGCGTCACACAAATTACAGCGAAAAACACTACGACAGGTATTACTGTCATGATCTGGTTCCCCGAATAAAGCACATTTGATTTTGTCACAAGCACTGCTAAGGTGACGGGGGCTTCCACATCTATAACATGCTCTGGGTTGACCAGGGTAAAAGCAAACACCTCGATCCCTACCCAAGAAAAAGCTGTTTGGAATATGTTGAACCAGATCCCCCACAATATGCAATTTTATTTTAAACTTCCAACCACCCATCCAAATGCCCTCCCCATCAATAACCGGTTCAGGAGTGCCCAAAACAGTACATTTACTTTCAAGCCAATACAAAATATCCCCCACATTCACCCCTTCATTCCTAAACATGACATGTACAGTTTTAAACAATGGTTTTGTAATAGGAATTGCCCAAAATGGAGCCCACAAAGGGGTCGTTTTAAGGGAATCATATTTCTACCAAACTTTATCAAGACCCACAAAGGATTTGTAACTAACATCAAAAGTTTCTTCCCCCCAAATGTTAATAAGGGCATAAATGTCTGTTGCTTGGAAATTCATTGATCCCTTGAGTATCCTGTGGGCCACAAAGAAATGGTCAGGTGGTTCTGGAAGCCCCCCCCCCCGTAGCTAAGGCGAACAGCGTTCCGTCTGGGGGCTTGTTCCAAACGATTGTTACGAAATAGGTCTGAAAAGCAAGGACCTTTATTAAATTGTTCCCTTTGAGGAGAGGAAGTGGGGGGGAACACCCTATGACCCAGAAGTAGCCCCAGAGTCTGTCCCGACATGAAAAAAAGGCTCACCACCGGAAGCACTACCCGCCTCTTTCTGCAACTCTTCAGGTCGCACTGGCCCTGGAGACTCCTGAGCAGCCATGTCCTCTGGTGAAAAAGTAAGCCATTCAGCATCTGGAATCCATTTACCGTCTTTTCTCATCCAGCCTGCATCAAGCAGGGCGGTCTCCTTGCTCCAGTCCCTGACTGGAAAGCCCTCTGTTGTCGCCTGTGACTTCTGTGTAGTTCCATGCTCCTTCTCTGGTAGGAAAGGCATCCTAGCTGCACCAGGAACTAGCGAACTCTCCTCCTCCACAATCAGAGGTTCTGTGCACCGCTCATCATCCTGCAAATCATCCAGGCCACCAACTTCCTGATTCGGAATCGCAACAGCCTCCATAGGCTCCGTATTGTGTTTCGGTATGACGTCTGCCTCTCCCGTAGTGCGGTATTCTCCGCGGCTCTCTTGAAAGTGCTCCCACGGTGTGCATACATCAGAACTCTACAACACACCATTCTCAGGCTCCATATCAATGAGGATAGCTCCCCTGCCTTCTGCAGGTAAGACGTCCAACTCCATGCTGAGGCAAGTTCCAAATGCAAAAGCACCTTGGCAAGCAGCAGATCCCCCTGCCACCAGCATGCAATAGGGGAATGTCCCTGGTGTCCTGGCCAAATTTCCCTAATTCACTAAAATTACCACCAACAGCTTAATCTGGTTCAACGTCAGTTGGCGTTCATCTGTATCCCCTTCCCCCGGGTTGTGCCTGAAAATAGGCAGGATTTGTCTAGTGCACGTACCCAGTCAACAAAAACTAAATAAAATAAATCTCTCTGAGAGTGTTCTGGACATCCTGAGAGTGTTGAGGAAACCTTCCACTAGGAAAACCCACTCCTCAAAGTGGAGAAGGTTTTCCATATGGTGCTCCCAAAAAGACCTGGACCCACAGCAGACTGGGCTTCCAGTGCTCTTGGATTATCTGGTTCACCTCCAGTCACTAGGCTTACAACCATCTACATTGAAGGTGCATTTGGCAGCTGTCTCTGGCTACCTATCAGCAGTGAAGGGCTCTTCCCTAGCCGCTCATCCCAGTTTCTAGAAATTCTTAAAGGGGTTGCTCCATCTCCATCCTCCTCCTCACAGGGAGCCTACCCCAGCCTGGGATCTCAGTGTATGCATAGATCAGCTTATGCAGCCTCCCTTTGAGCCCATGTCTTCAGCAGAACTCAAGTTCCTGACTTGGAAGATTGTATTCCTGGTGGCTATTACTTCTGCTAGGAGGATCATTGAGCTCCAGGCCTTATCAGTGGAGCCCAATTACATTGGCCCCCATAGGGACAAGATTGTTCTCTGAACCAATAGGAAGTTTCTCCCAAAAGTGGTCTCAGACTTCCATCTCAATCAATCCATCACACTACCTGTGTTTTTCACAGACCATTCCAGTTCTGGTGAACGCAGGCTTCACAGTCTGTATGTAAAGAGAACTATCAGCTATTACATGGACAGGACAAAGGAACAGAGGAAGGACTGTTCCAGTTGTTTCTTACCTACGGTGAGGTGGGTAAGGGCAGGCCAGCCACTAAAAGGACCATAGCCAGATGGATTGTGGCTTGCATCCAGTTCTGCTACAACAGGCTGGGGAAAGACCCACCAGCAGGCCTAAGGGCCCATTCCACTAGAGGGACTGCTGCCTCAGTGGCAGCTGCCAGAGATATCCCCTTGCTGGACATCTGTAAAGCAGCCACCTGGAAGACTGTTCACATGTTCACTAAGCACTACTGCCTGGACACCCAGGCCGGAAGTGATGTCAGGTTTGACACAGCAGTGTTGCAGAGCCTATTTCCCAAGTAGGCTCTGTGCCCACCTCCAGGGCTCTGCTTGGTAGTCTGCATTTGTCAGAATACAGCAAGACTTCATGTTTGAAGAAAAAATTACTCACCATAGTAATGTTGTTTCCTCTAATGGAGTCTTACTGTATTCTGACCTCCCACCCTGTCTCCCCTCCAGAACCTGGGGAAAGGGTTGGGCATCTGCACCTCAGTTATATTCTTTCACCCACAAAGGAGTAGTGTATTTTTCTTGGGCTTCAGTGACTTGAGTCTTATTCATGCCCCTGTTTGTTTCTGTATTTGCCCCTGGGGGATGCTTAGGTCTGGTTATAGAGTTTTTTTCTTTTATATCTATTTCATTGGTAGCTTCGTAAGAATCTGATCAGTTACTAGAATGTACTGAGGACAGCAGTTTGAAAACCAAGCTCAAGCTCAATGTTCTATGCATTTGCATAGAGTATAACTCTTGGTTCTCCGGGGCAGCTGAACCAATCAGTCATACTGCCTTTGTCAGAATACAGCAAGACTCCATTAGAAGAAACAACATTACTATGGTGAGTCATTTTTTTCTTCTGTCCACTTCTTAATTTCAGAAAAGCAAAAATTCAGCACTTCAACAGCACTAGGTGTCCCAGGTGCAAATGACAAATGCAACTGGGTATCGTCTCCATAGCAGTAGAAACCCTGATGGTATTATCAAATGATCCTCCCCAGGGTAGCATGTACACTGCAAACAGTATAGGTGAGAGGAGCAAACCTTGGGGCATGCCACAGAGCAGGGGTATCAGGGACAATGAGAAAGTTCCTATCACCACCCTCTGCATCCTGTTTCTGAGGTAGTATTCGAACCAATGAATGACAGTACTAGTGAGTCCTCCATACTCCGTCAGCTGATCAAACAGCAGCCCATGGTCCACAGTGTCAAATGCTGAAGTGCGCTCAAGGAGAATGAGAACTGACCGTTTACTTTTATCCCCAGCCCTATGGAGGTCATTATGCACCTTGACCAGTGCCATATGTGTACCTAGTACCTAGTGTCAGTGGCTCAGTAGGTAGCACACTCACCTCTGAGGCCGGGAGATCAGAGGGCTGTAGGTTCAGTTCCCACATCTGGCACTTGGGTTAATATCCCAGTACTGACACTGTAGTGCAGCATGAGAGGAGTGCTGCACTTCTGAGGTGCCGTCTTTCGGATGAGACATTAAACCGAGGTCCCATCTACCTGGATTGGTGGTAGTTCAGGTGGATGTTAAAGATCCCATGGCACTTATCGAAAAGAGTAGGGGAATTTTTTATTCAAGACTCAAAACAAAAAGCAACAATGTATTACAGCATACAACTTTGTAACAGGAAAAGAAAACAAAAAAAAAACAAGTAGTACATCATACAGAAATCACAAAACTAAATAATCCATATAACATCCCCTTCGCAACACCACTAAAAGATTAGGGGAATGTGTCATAAAAAACTGAAAACTCAGTATACAGTAAAAAAAAAAACAAGAAAAACAGCACCTGCATCAACCAGTATCCAACCACTGAATTGCCTTCCACTTCAGCTGAAATTGTTGTTTCGATAAAGTATGAAGATCTTGATTCCAAAGACCTAATAACCAATTATGAAGTTTCAAAAACAATTGATCAGGGGAGATAAAAAGAGCTCGCAAGGACCAGGTACACCGAACTTGCCAACGTGGTATTTTATACCTCCAAAAATCAATCTGACAGTATCAGCATTAAAAGATCCCCAGTCCGAGCTTAAAATCCCAAAAAACAAACAGGTAGGGCCAATAGTCAGAAAACAAAAAGAAGCCCATCTAACAGAAAGGATCGGCCAAAATTGTAAAATATAAGGGCATTCAAAAAATAAATGAAACATTGTTTCAAACTGATGTAGGCAAGTAGTAGACCTAGGACAGTACCGTTCCTCCTTACTCTTATGTTTTAAATTATTTTTAACATTTAATTTCCCATGTGCAGCAAGCCAGGTGACATCCCACATATAATTTGGCAGGGTAACAGAGGTAAGCATAGAGGAAACTTGAAGTAAATCCGAGTCAACCATATCTGGAAATGCAGCTTGATCTAAAAAATGTTGATCCAATAATAAATAATACATATGTCTCCTAGAGAATTGAGTAATAGAGGTGTAAGTAATATTCCATTTCTTAAGTTTGCTAAAACAAGAATAAAAATAAACAGGCAATTGAGAGATAGGTTTCTGTTTGTGAATTATTCCATCTCTAGCCCACCCATCTAACCACGGGGAGACATGGTCCAAAATCCAGAAAGACCATATTCTAGGAGTACCAAGAACCAGAGGAGCAACATTCGAATATAAAAAAATACTGAAAAAAAATAAAACAGGATTAATCATATTTAAACCACCGAGTTTAACAGGATTATATAAAACATTTGGTTTTATGGGGTTCAAACGATTACCCCAAATTGTGCAAAGAAAATACCATAAAGTGTTGTTTCTTTGGAAACCGGTAGAGCATAAACTGCACTTAAATGTAAAAATAAGCCAAGAAGAAAAGTATTTATCATATATATCTGTTTTTTTTTTTTACATATTCCATTTATTCCAAAGTGACACATTCCAATTCGCAGTTTGAAATAATTTATCCCAATTATAAGTTGCCGTATCAGTCCCACAAAAAAAATAAATTCCCAAAATTTTACAAACCTGTGTAGTGTCAGGAATCCCCATAATTACCGAATGTGTAGAGCTATGGTTACCAAAAAAACGACACTGGCTTTTGGGTAAATTAAAAGAGGCTCCAGTTCCATTCATATAAGCAATAGCCAACTTCTCCATAGCTGTACAGGAAGGAACATCTGAAAAAAAAAGACATAAGTCATCTGCATATGCTATAACTTTTATTTCCAAATCGTCGGAACCCAAAGATGGACCCCTAATGGCGGCCATATTAGTAATAGCTGAAAGCAGGGGTTCTAAAGATAAAATATAAAGAATAGGACTTAAGGGGCATCCTTGACGTACACCCTTACTACAAGGTAGCGTAGAACCAAACCAGCCATTAACAAAAGGAATAATAGTTGCTTGTTGATAATACTGTCTCAACCAATTAATAAAGCAGGACCGAAAACCCATCAGTGTCATACAAGTCCAAAGATAAAGATGCGAGACATTGTCAAAAGCCTTCACCTGATCTAAGGTAATACAGATCCCAGCTAGCTCATCCCTAGCACCTCGCTCTATAATTTCCCTGATAAGAATTAAGGCATCTGATATGGTACGGCCAGGCACCGAACAAAATTGTGTGGGACAATAATGTCACACAAAAGACAAGAAATTCGTAGACTCAAAATCTTAGTAAAGATTTTACCGTCAGAATTTAACAGCGTTATCGGACGCCAATTATTTAAATCACCCTTATCTCCAGATTTATGGAGAAAAATCAACAAACCTTTATTCATACTTGGTGGAAATGTACCTTGGAGGAGGCAGGAATTAAACATGTCAACTGTTTGGTGTTCCAGAAGTGAACTAATCAAACCATAAATGTCATTAGGAAGGCCTTCTTTACCAGGAGATTTATTTTTCTGAAGATGTTGAACAACTGCACGAAATTCCAGTAATGTAATAGAGGACAATAAAGAAATCAAAAACTTATCAGGGAATCATCTCAGGGAACTATATCGTAACCAGTCATCAATAGATTGTTGAGTAACGCTCAAATTCTCCGTAAATAATGAACGAACATGATCATTTACAATCTGAAAGAGATCCTGACGAGCAGTAACTCTTTCACCTGCAGAATTTAACATATCATGCACATCCTTTTTTGTTCGTCTGTATATGTTGCTGTCAAAAGGATTAGTAAAAGCAGATGGACCCTGTGTTCCAAATCTCTGTTCTCTCTCCAGTTGTAATTGTCTGGAATTATGTAATTGAACCAATTCAGCTTTAATTTTATTGACAGTAAGAATATCCACAGGAAGGCCCATATTGATTTGAGAATAAAATTCAACATAGATTGCAAAGACTGCCTATAAGATTTACGAGAGGCACCCAATATACGACCAATATCAGTAAAGTATTCCTTAAAAGCCAATTTAGAATCTTCCCACCATTTTTGTTTAGAATCGTACAGAAAAAAACACAGAGTCACGTGCTTTGAGGACATCTAGAAACCTAGTCTTCACTGCAGGAATATCTAGAAGAGACAAATTCAATTTCCAATAACCGGGACCTTTGGAAGTGTGTTGAAAATTAGAAAATGAAAAACTAAGGAGACAATGGTCAGAAGAAGCAACTAATGTGACCTGAGGGGGAAAATTTGAAGAAAAGGAGAAACAAATCAATAATCAATCCTTGATTTCCTACTACCCTGAAAATACGTAAAAGAAGGAATATTTTCAAAAACATCACAGAGCCCTGTAACACTCAATAAAGCGTTCAGGCAAGTCATATCGCAATAGGTTTCAGAGGTGACTACTTTGGAAGACTGGGAAATATTAAAATCTCCCCCAAATAAAATATTTCTACTAGAAAAGAGATAAGGCTGAATAAGGTTTAATAGTTGAATACGTTCCCATTTACTCTGAGGGGCACAGATGTTAATTAAACGAAAAGGGACCAATATCAACACTAACATCCAACACTAGTGCCCTCCCTGGGGAAAGATGAACTACGTCAGTAACCTTAATGACATTGGAAGTAAAACATATCCCAACACCAGAACATAAGTCAGTGCCCATGGACCAATAACATGGACCCCACCCCCATAAGTTAGTAGCTATCGAAAGTTCCTGTATCGTGTACAACGAGTATCTTGGAAAAAAGACAATATCATAACGTAAATCAGAAAAAGCAGCAAAAGTAACCCATTTTTTAAATAAAGAATGAAGACTATTGGCATTGAGACTAGCCACCGAAATATCAAAGCCAGAACGAGAAGAGCGAGAAATAAATTAAGAGTGAGAGTGCAATTTCCTATTACTTTTACGTAAGCCTACACGAGTAATTTTTTTCAGTTTACATTTTGCTCCCACCCTAGGATCCGAAACTGAATCTTGGTCAGAAGTCGTATCTATCTGGGAAGGATTCTGAGAAGTAGAATCAGAATCATGATCCCCAGTATCTATAGAGGTCAGAATTTCAAATTTTTTTGGAAACAGACACAGAAGCTGGAGACTGAGCCCAATCTAGTACCGAAAGCTGTGAAACATCATCCGGGATAGAGAACTGAGAAACAGTTTCTTTAACCACAGGGGTCTCTGAAGACGGCTGCAACAAAGTACTATTGGGAATCACCAGGGGAATAACCGGAATGGGGGGGGCAGAAGCAACAGGACTAGGGGAATCAAGACCAGTACCTGGCTGGAGGGTAGTCTGCCTAGGTGGATGGGGACAGGCCACTGGGGGTTTCGATGCTAAAGCAGCAGAATAAGACTTAGGTCTTTGAGAAGTAGGAGGCCTAACACCATCCAAAAGGCTGCTTTAAAAATTATCAGGTCTTGCATGGCATAATCAGCTTCCTCAGTATTGTGAGCTGCTCGGGGACAATCTGAAAAGGAATGCCCTAGTTCCTCACAAAAAGTACATTTAACAGAATTGTCACACTGAAAACCAGAATGTCCACCCTCCCAACATAAAAAACAAAGAATTTTCTCACAAGACGTACTGATATGTCTTGGAGAGCTACTTTTATAGCATCACCTGGGTTGACCAGGATAAAACAGAAATCCCTTATCCCGGCCAATAAAAAAGCAATTAGGGAGATGCACAAAATCATCCTGAACACATTTCAATTTAATTTTAAACTTCCATCCCCATTCCAAAACCCTTCCCCATCCAAAATAGGATCAGGCATGCCTTGCACTTCACATCTTTTCGTTAACCAAAAGAATATCAGCCAAATTAACTCCCTCACTACAAAATAATGCAGTTACTACTCTAAAAGGCTGTTTCGTTAATGGAACCACCTGAAAGTGAGACCAAAGTGGATTAGTTTTAAGAGAAGCATAATGTAGCCAAAAGGTTTCTAAATGCGCAGGAGTCGTGAAACTAACATCAAAGGAATGTTATCCAGGAGCATGAATGAGGGCATAGCTATCTGAAGACGTAAAGCCTAAAGACTGTTTAATTAAAACTCTGCCCATATAAAAATGATCCGGAAGTTCAGCCAATCCTCCTAAATAACGAAGCCGGACGGCATTTCTCCTTTTTGCCAATTCTAAAGGTTTTGCAAATAAATCTACAGAAGGACTTAAGGGAAGGTCTGATAATGGAGGAGTAAGAGTAGCTGAAGCGTCCACCGCTATCCCCACAGACTCCATATCTAGCATGTTTAAAGAGGTATTACCTGGAGCAACAGTTCATTGAGTAGCAGTCTCCTCCAAGCCCAAAACTCTGTCAGCCGAAGAAATGGCAATACCATCAGTCACCTCAGCGGAATGTGCTAACACATCCGTTTCCATATTCGGATCAGCCATCCAAGAACCATCCACACTTTGTTTCCATCCTGCTTTGGAAAGAGCAGATTCAGGGGACCAAGGTTCCTCCATCAAACATGTAACTGAATCACCAGTAGCAGGCAAAACCGATTCCGGCGCAGAGGAAACCACGTCATCAGCAGTGCCTGGCCCAAGTTTGAACGTCCCACGAGACACTTCAGGAGAAACCCCAAGTAGTCGCTTTCTCTTCTTTTGATCCAACAATTCGGCTCTTGCAGAGGTAAGAGCCACTTCAGTCTGTAATAACTGCTGCTGCAAAGCTGTTCTCTGATGCAGAATTGCAGTAACCGTATCAGTTTCAACATCGCTGTCCACCACTTCCAATATAGCAGGGGTTTCTACGGAAAGAACTGCAGACTCTGAGGTCAATAGTGTAGAATCCTGTGTAGTCGCACTCTCCACCACTCCAACTCCTAAAACATGACCGTCCTCCTCCATCGCCAACAGCAAACTGCTTATCTCCAAAGACTCCACGTATGGGACAACGCCCTCTTCCAGAGTAGGGGAATTTTTTATTGAAAAATACATAACATCAAGTACATGAAACAGAAATAACAAGTAAAACAACAGAAAAGCATGTACTGAAACATTGAAAGATCATGAAATACATTATAATGCAGGTGAGGGAAAAGAAAAGTAACCATTTTCACAACCAAAAGTTATTGAGACCTGATCAAGTCAGAAAGGTAATACCAGCCCAGTAGGATGCGAATTGGGTAGGAGAAAGGCATTTCGATTCCATTTCTTGTAGGTTCAAAATTGCGGACTCAATATATTGAATAATAACCAGTGGACAAGTCGGTACTTGTTGTAAGACATACAGTATTTACATCGAGCTTGCCACATATAATATTTACAAGCTGCAAACAATACCCTCAATGTACTAGGGTGGAATGCATTCCAAAAACCAGAAAAAACTCCTAATATAAGAACTGAATATGTGATCCTACTCAGAAAAGGCCATTTCCACTTATTTGCTAAGGTCTTCCAAAACAAAAGGGCATCTGCACAGGAAAAGAAAAAATGTTCCATAGATTCTTCAATGTTGATGCAAAATGGTTTGGGACAATACCTCTCATGTGCTGATTTATGTTTTAAATTACCACGAACTTGTAGTTTACCATGACAGCATAACCAAGAAACATCCCACATATGAGCTGGGATTCTTTTGTCTTTGAGTATATTTAACGCAAATGTCATGTGGGATGGAGAGCATAGTGGAAATCTTACTATCGGTTCATCTAGGTGTAAAAAAGAAACATATAACTGTTTCCTAGTGAGGCCTAAAATAGAGGATTTATTTACTTTCCAGGATCGAAGGGTACGGATACTATTAATAACATAAGACGGAGTGGTAGGTATGCAAGAAGCTATGGGTGGAAGGTCAATCCAGGCTAACATTAAAGAATCCATAGCTCTACCCAGGAATCACATATAGTTAACATACATGCATGACTTTGCAAAATATGATGTAGAAAAAAGGAGAAAAAAAATAGAGGGTTTATCATTCCTAAACCACCTCTGATTTAGGGCAAATATGTAATATGGTCTCTAACAGGGTTTAGCGATCATTCCCATAACATTTGAAAAAAGGCTAAACAACCAGTTTCTAAATGTTTAGGTGGACAAAAAACGTGACTCAAAAATAAAAAGATCGGGGATAGAAATTTTTACCACCATAACCCGCTTCTTCTTACTTAGCCTCCATGTCTTCCAAAGACGTACCTTGTTATCACCCAGGGTTAAGCGTTGTTCCCAGTTATAGGTAGAATCATTTGACGTGTTAAACCATATCCCTAGGATTTTCTGGGGTGTAGTACAGACCCTAACACCATGTATTACCGTTGTATCTGCAGAGATGCAATGTAATGGGATACACACACTTTTCTCGAGATTTAGCTTACCTCCAGATACTAATGTGAAAGACTGAAAAGTCTGAATAGCTTTATCACCCGAAGAAAGATCGGAACAAAATAAGACTACATCATCTGCATAAGCAGAGATTTTAACAGGTAACAAACTGGGGTAAGGAGTAATACCCATAATGTCTGGATTCCATTGTATCTGCCTAATGATGGGATCTAGGGCAAAAACATATAACAATGGACTAAAAGGGCAGCCCTGACGGAGTCCTACCCCTTGTAATAGGGTTGGGCCTCGAAAGCCATTTATCATAGGAAAGAAAAACGCTAAGGATAGCATGTGTGAAATCCAAGATATAAACCGGTCAGGGATACCATACAGTGATAATATGTACAATAAGAAATTATGATGTACCGAATCAAATGCTTTTGATTGATCTAGGACAAAAAGATAACCAGATATCTTATCAGTCATCTTTTTTCCAAAAATTTCACTTAACAAGAAAAGATTCATTTGAATGGTTCTACCAGGTACAGCACAGGTTTGAGCAGTATCTATCAAATCTGGTGCAACCATTCTCAGCCGAGAACAAAGAATTTTAGAAAAAATCTTATAATCTGTATTTAGGAGATGTAGTGGCCTCCAATTTGCTAGGGAGGTTATGTCTCCTTTTTTATATAAGAATTTCAGGATGGATAAACCAAAACCAGACGTATTATCCATATTATCTAGAATATAATTAAAGACCTGAGTCAAAATTTCTAATAAATGTCCTTGGAACATTTTATAGAATTCATGTGTGAGACCATCTGGCCCAGGGGAAACTTTCAAGTGTAAATGGGAAATAGTATTGGCAACTTCTTCCTGGGAAATCCGTCCGATTAGGTTAGGAGTGAAATGTGTAGGAAGCTGAGGGAACTGGGCTGACAGAAGGGGGGATATATCCGGAAGGGAGTTAGGAATAGTACAAAAGTGGGTCCGTAAATAATCGGATGTGACTGATAGCATCGAAGGGATAGAGGTCAGTACAGTACCGTGAGTATTCTTTAAACCATGCATGACAGTCGAATGAAGTCTGTCTTTAAAAGCAGAAAAGGATCAGCAGATGGAGAAATAGAAGACCAGTTTTCATAATGTAATCCAATGATCGAGCATTATCATATTGATGAGAGAACATACAGGCTTTTACTCTGGATATTTGTGATGAATAATCTACTGAGGATGTGGATTGAAGAGACATTAATTTATATAGCTGATTGCGATATGTTAAATATGTAAGGTAACCTTCCCTGGCAGTTTTTTTACCTAAAGTCTGAAAAAAAATGGCCAGATCTGTCTTAGTATCTTTCCACCATTCCCACATAGAATCGTAACAAACCATAACTGATATTCGTGCTTGGAAAAGAGCATGCAAGTGAGATTGGACAGATACCGGGGCAAATAAAGAATTATTCAATTTCCACAGGGAGTGGTACGATATGGATACATTAGGGGAACAAATGAAAAAGTGACCAATTAGAAGACAATGATCTGAAATCTCATTTGGGATTACAGAAATATAGCGTGGGGTACATTGATGTGAAATTAAAAAATAATCTATTCTGGTATGATATACTGATCTATAATATGTATATCCTGCATCCGAGTGTAGAGAACGGTATGCATCGATCAAACCAGCATCTTTTATCAAAGTGGACAAAGCTAGGGAATCACAGTAAACCTTTTTCCCCGAGGAAATCCTAAGTTTTGTGTCAATGGAACAGTTAAAATCTCCACCCCAAAAAATGTGCTTACGTGTACATAAAAATGGCTTAATTATATCCAGCAAAGCTATATGTGCAGCTTTTTTTTGTGGACTATAGATAACTATAACCCGAAAGGGTAATGTGTGTTTGGTGAAATCTATAATAAGTGCTCTACCTGGGAGTATATCAACAATGCGGGTAATAGAAAATTGGGAGGAATAAAAAAGAATAGCTACACCATCCGCTGTATCATCCCCAAACGTCCAATAAGAGGGTCCTTTGTACCATCCACGTTTCATTTGTTGTATATCATATAAATTTGAAATATGAGTTTCTTGCAATAATAGAATATCCAATTTGAGGGAATTAGCATAATGCAAAAAACCCATTCTCTTTTTAAAGCCCTTAAGGCTGCATACATTAAGAGAGACAATACGAAGATCCATTGGCAAGGCCCATGCTAGCCACTCCCATCAGTCACTGTCATGTTTTTCCGCTTTTTCCCACCCTTCTTTGTTTTCGCCAGTTTCTTCCTGGTGACATCAGGAGGTTTAATAGCAGGGGTATCAACATCAGAAGGTACCGCAGATATTTCAGAGTCCCCGTCCGAATCTTCCCTATCCCCTTTCAGGCAATCAAAGGTATTGGACAGGGGGATATCAGGAGGTCTAAGTGATTTCCGGGCAGTGGCCCTAGTAACTCGCCTGCCAGCCTGAAAACCCTCCTTATCAACAGTGGCAGAAGAGGAAGGCATGGCGAGCAAGGTCTCGGAGGGGGGTCATGAGAGAGACTTTCAAATGGGTAACCTGTTTCTGTTGTGGTAGAGGGGTTTGGTGTCCTAAAGGCGTAGGTGGAACAGAGATAGGCTGTCCAGAGGGGGGGCAAGGGGGGTCCAGAAACTGTGGTTAAGGAAGAAACATGTTCTTGTGCCTTAGCTTGTGCTTTTAGCACTAAGGTATCAGAGTTCCAACCTTCAGACCTATTTTTACTAGCCCATGGACATTGGTGGTAAGCATGCCCAGTTTCATTACATAAGTTACATCTAAACACATTCATGCAAGACATGCTCGGGTGTCCATATCCCCCACAGAAACTACATTTAAGCAAATCACATGTACTACTTAAATGTGTTGTAGCACCACATTTATAACAGGCTCTAGGTTGGCCTCCGTAGAAACAAACCCCCCTGTCTTTACCAAGAAAAAAACTGTTGGGTAGGTGAACAACTTCCGAATTAACCTGAAACAATTTCACCCGAAACCTCCAGCCACCAGTCCAAAGACCGTCATCATCCAGGATAGCTTCAGGAGGGGAAAGGACATTACAGTGATTCTGCAATCAATGATAAATATCACTGATGCTTACTCCTTCGTTCCTGAACATAATTGTCACCGTATGAATCGTAGGTTTAGACAAAGGTACAACAGAAAAAGGGGTCCAAACGGGATCATTTTTTTGCAAGGTATACAAATGCCAGAAACGGTCTAGCCCAGCAGAGGTTTTAAAACTGACATCAAAGGTCTCTTCCCCCGAAATATGTATCAGGGCATAAATGTCAGAGGCTGGAAAATGTAGCACGCTTTTGAGAAGGGTCCGAGCTACATAGTACCTATCAGGAAACTCAGGAAGCCCACCCCTATAACGAAGACGAACTGCATTCCTACGGGATGCTGGCTCAAGCTTATTTTTAAAAAGGTCGGAAAGTATTGGAGGTTGACCAGATAGCGGCGTAGTAGGGCTTTTATCTAGAATAGGGGCCAGTGTTGCAGACGTGCCTGGTTTAGGATCCTCTAAGGAGGGAATGTTGCCAGGTCTGGAGTCTAATAGATTAAGGGAGGGGGAAACAGCAGGTTCCTGAGACGAAACAGTCTCAGAGGTTGAGGTACCTGGGGGGGGGGCTACCGGTGGCACATGTAAAGAAATAGTTATCAGCATTCTGTCGTGGTGTCTGACTAACCCCCTGATCAACAGCATCCATCATGTCCCCCCAGGAATGCACAGAAATATCAGAATCAGGTTTCACAACATCAGAGTCCTTAACAGTCACAGTAGTAAGACGTGGTACCTCGTTGGAGCTCATACTCGTAGCAGACCTGGTAGGGGAGAACAAAACACCGTGTGCGGCCTCATCCCAAGTAGGATCCGGAATCCAAGTCCCCGTCGATGATTGAGTTCACCCTGCTTTAGACAAGGCGTCCGAAGTAGAGAAGTAGACCAGGTGGTCCCCGAAACATCCTTCCCAGTTCGTAAGCCAAAACAAGAGCACAACAGTTCTGCAGTGGTGGGATTTTTGAAAACGGGAACAGTCGGAGGGTCAGGGTCAGCAAGCCCCGAAGGAACAAAAGGATCAAGAACGAGATGTGTTGTAGGTTCAGTCTGTAAGTCGTGAGACACACCGTTAGGCTGTAGAGTAGATCCGGAAATCACTGGGGGAAGGAGCGGTGTTACTCCCACCGTGCACCGAGAACTTCGTTCCAGCAGACCTTCTGAAACAGCACTCAGAGAAGCAAGGTCGTCTGTCGCACAGAGAGAAGATCCAGGAAGTGTAGCATCAGAAACCGGTAAAGCTTGCAGCGACGGCTGCATCACAGAGCGGTTAGCGTCCATAGACATATCCTTTGAAGTAGCATCGTCTGGCATCGTTGGTGGAAAAGAAATCAAGAGATCAGCACCACAGTCAGTCAGAGCTCCAACTGACTCCTCCATGCTGTCGGCAACGGAAACTCCACCCTACAGAGTAGGGGAATTTCCCCGGTGTCCTGGCCAAATTTCCCTCATTCACTAAAAATACCACCAACAGCTTAATCTGGTTCAAGGTCAGTTGGCATTCATCTGTATCCCCCTCCCCCAGGTTGTGCCTGAAAATAGGCAGGATTTGTCTAGTGCACTTACCCGGTCAACACAAACTAAATAAAATAAAATAAATAAATATGCCTAGATCTAAAACCAAATTAGAGGGGCTTATAGATTTCATGAGCTAAGAGGGGTCTCAAGCTGTAGCACCACAATATTCTCAATAACTTACCTAAAAAATTAAGGTTAGAGACAGGACAATAATTTGCTAGAATATCGAGATCCAACCTATGTTTTTTTTTTTCAGAAGGGACCAGACCAGCACATTCTTTAATGCCTCTGGGAAGACCCCTCTGAAAGGGAGCACTGAACTATTCCAACAAACACCGACTCCAGAAACCCCATAAAACTCGCTGCTAGATGTGTGGGGCCTGGGTCTAGTTCACAAAATGTGGGCTGTAACTCTGAGATCACCTCACAGACTTCTTCCATCACAATCAGCCAAAACTCTCCCAAAGACACCTGAGTGCATTCAGAAAGTGCAGGCCAAACTCTGCAGGGTTGTGACAGCCCATTTGGAAAGCTCCCAGCCCAAATAGAGGACAGTGTGTCTGAGAAGAATTGAGCAAACCCTTCATATTTAGCAAATGAAGCTCTCTTACCAACTGAAGACAAGTTGGGTTTAATAACCATTCCACAGTACGGAAGAGCTGAGCTGGTCGAGTCCCTCCAGCCGCAATCTCCCTGGAGAGGAATGCTGCCTTCCTACAGGAGAATGCCCTATGGTATTCTCCATAGTGACTTATCAAAGCCAGTTTGTCCTCCTGGATTCTGGACCTTCTCCAAAAGAGCTCTAACCACCGAACCCTGGTTTTCAGCTCCCTAAGCTCCCCATCAAACCATGGAGAGCCTAAAGCACGAGACCCAAGCGTGGGGGCAGTATAGCGTAGTGGTTTAAAGCTCTGAGCTGCAATTCTGGAGACCAGGGTTTGAATCCTACAGCCCAAACTTGCATACTTTGTGGCCCTACACAAATCATTTGAATTTCTTCACTGAACGGGTGGTGGACAAGTGGAACACCCTGCCAGAGGAAGTGGTGGGGGCTGAAACAATCACGGGATTTAAGAATGCATGGGATAGACATAAAGGAATTCTAGAGGTCAGGGGTAAGGGGAAATAGACTTCTAGGAAAACAAACTGAACTTACAAGCTCAAATGGGCAGACTAGGTGGGCCATAGGCCCTTATCTGCCGACACTGTCTATGTATCTATGTATCTATGTACCAGGGGTCATACATGTGTGGGTGCTACGGACTCGAAGGCCTTAACAGTAACCCTATTATAAATCACCACCACATTCTTCAACCCCATCTCACATACTGCCAACATCCCCAAGATGTCCAGAACTGCCAACAGTCCTTCTGGCCTCAGCCCTCTTAAAGGGCAGAATATCCAAGAAACCAGCACTCCAAAAACTCAAGAAATGCCACACTGGAATTGCAGTTTTAAATGCTTTAATAGCAAATTCAGAGGAGTGTGCATACAGACCACACTACTGCCACAGTGCCCCAGCGCTTCAGGTGAAAACCCTTCATCAGGGATTCATGTTTTATAAGAGATGCATGATCTTTTATATCAACACATCATGAATAAACATGAACTCATGAATAATGCATAAATTAAAACAAAACAATAACTCCATATACAAAAATAAGATTAACAAAGTCAAAAAAAATATGTCTTTACTGTTGTGTTGAAAAAAATACCTATGTTACAGTCATTATTAAATCCATTAATTGAATAGCAAAAATGCTCAAAACATAAAGACTGTAAATTTGGTAGACCTTCAGACAGAAAGACAGAGGGGGTTTTAGACAGTTTTAATCATGCAAGGAGCGCTGCGATCAGCAGTTTGCAATCGCTTCCAGGTTACAGAAAGATAGATGGACAGCATCTGTCACAGAACATGGAACAGTTTAGAGATATACTTGACAAAAAGTTAATGTTAAATAATAAACTCCTAAATTAATAGCCAAAAATAAAGTTTGTATTATAAGGGGAATAGTCAAAAACTATTACTTTTGCATAGGGGTTGTATTGCCAGAAATGTGCTTTTTTGAAAAAAGTTATTAACTAAAGTGATCTTAAACAAAATACAACTAATGTGGACCCTAGCTTTCTTTTAAATCTAACAAATGAAATTTAGTTTAATTTGATTTAGTTTCTGGGCCCATCTAAAGGGCAGTACTGAACTATCTGCAAAGGAGGAGGAGTACAGGGGGGCCTTAAAGGAGAATTTCATTGTGCTATGATCCGACCCACTGAGCTTAACAAGTCTTGAGGATCTTACTTCCAGAGGGCTCTTGCAGTAGGTAATTACCTTGAGGACTGTGCCCCCTGGCGTCAGGACCGCATGGAAGCTTTAGCTAGCAGTGTCTGATGGAGGACTGCCACCCGATGTCAGCGTGACACTACATAGTAGGCAGTCCCCATGCCCACCTTCCAGTTTTTTCCCGCCATCAACCTGAGCATGTCGGACCTTGTGGAGATCGTTGCTGCAGTTCGAATGCTTTCTTTGGATGAGTATCCATTTTTCCTTTTTCCTAAGTGATTTATTTCATTCTGTGCATGTCTTCGTTGTCTTCCGTCGAGTTGCATAAAAATAAGTGCGGTTCATGTGGTGCGCAGTTATCACATAAAGACTCTCATGCCCTCTGCCTCTTCTGCCTAGGCCCGGAGCACTTGGTCGAGGACTGTGAGGCCTGCTCCAGTTTCAAACAGGCCACACAGAGGCACCACCAGCAGGTCCTCGAGGCTCATCTGTTAAAGCTTAAAATGGGCACGATGGAAAAGGAACTCCAGAAACTCCATAGCGCTTACTCCTCCTCTCCTACTGACTCCTAAAAGCACAAGCAGAAAAAGAGGGACAAAGAGAAGCACAGGGACCAGGACTGGTCCTCCTCTCACCCGTGGCCACCCTTGGGCCCCCGGGTGAGCAGCGGCCCTCTTCCTCTGGGAAGTCGGCTGCTGCCTCTAAACCTGCTCTGCCTACCCAGAAGTAGTCCTTGGACACCACAGCACCACTGGTTATGGTGGACATGGGCGCCTCGACTTTGTCTCGGGCTTCCACCACTCTTAGGCCCCTTTCAGCTGGAGGGCCGAAGTTGTCAGGCGGGGCCAGTAAGCCGCATTTTGGATCCACCAATGAGCACCCAGCCCAGGCTGTGACGTTGGGCTCCAGGGTCTCCGGTGCCTGCCCGGCCATGCTCAATAAGCTGGTCATTGGTTTGTCCAATGTCTGCTTGACCGCTCCGGTCGATAAGTTGGCTGCTGGTTCATCCAATGTCCACCCGACCAACCAGCTTACGTTGGAGTCTGGCGACAGTCCCGACAATGCTCAACTGCCAGAGTTACCACAGCTTTCATCGGTTGGGTCCCCCCACCAGGCCAGCCCCTCTCCTCCTCCAGAAGAGCTTACTCTGCCCTCCCCAGATCTTCAGGGTTTGAAGGATGGGGTCATCCATCAGGTAACACCTTCTCTGGGTCACCTCGGGACCTGACCTCGGATCTCCCAGAGAACCCTATGGGCCTTCCTCAGCCGGATCCTGTGCCGAGGACACCGACTCCAGTGCCAGGTTTGCCTCCTGCTGGTCCGACATTCAACCTGATTCTCCCGGGTCCTTCAGTGCCAGGCTTCGAGCCTCAGGGTCCTACTTTAGGCCCACTGACACTGCCGTTGGGTTCCCCAACAGATTACCCTCCGTTGGGTCTCCCAACGCCACACTGTATACCAGTTTATATTCCTCCAGGTTACCTGCCATCAGGCAGTCAAATGCCAGGGTATTCACCCGCCTACCCCCTACCAGGTTACCCAATGCACACCTACCATACGTCGGGTTACCCACCATTGGGTTTCTGTCAAGGGTACACTCCAGCCTACCAGCCCCCACCACCGCCTCTGCCTCAGCCGGACTTTTGGGCTAGCCTTTAGTCCTGGCGGTCGGAAGCCAAGATCCAGCTGGTGTCAGAGTTGGATAGCCGCCACCCCCCCAAGGAATGCCCCCCCATGCCTGGTGGACCGGATGCCCGGGTCTACCCCTAAGCTGGACTATGTCAGTCGATGTTGGGCCTGTCAAAGGAGCCTGTTGTAGGGAGATCATTCGACAAAACCCCTCTTGGCTCTTGGGAAGGCTCCCACCCTGACGTCCGGTCTTTGGAGTCCTCAAATCAAGGTTCGGACTCTGATTCACCTTCCTCTGTAGGGTGGAATTTGAAACTCCACCCACAGAGGAGCCCAGGCCTAAGGAATCTCCAAAATCCCCCTCCTGAGGACCATTCTTTCGCAGACCTCCTCAAGAAGATAGCAGAGGTCTATGATTGGAAGTCAGACACTCAGGATCCAAAATGCCAACGTCTAGCAGAGCATTTGGACATCCAGGAGGCAGCTCCCATTCTCACCCCTTCTTGGTTAGAGCCGCGTGAAGACCTGGCATCCACCATCTGGATGATGCCCTCTTCAGTCCTGGTGGTAGCCAACAAGAATGCCAGAGGAGCAAGATCACCTCAGTGTTCACCCTAAGGAGGACTCTGTAGTCACTGCAGCCACTCATGACAGGTCCACCAAGCCCAGACATATGAGCAGTTTACCTCCGGATAAGGAGCCAAGACAGTTGGATCAATTTGTCAGGAAGTTTTATTCTTCCTCCACTTTGGCCATGCATGTCTTAAACTATGTGGCTTACATGCTGGTTTACCAAAAATCTCCCTTTAGTCAGCTGAAACCTGCCATCAATTTTATGCCAGACTCAAGTCCAAAACCATTCTGTCTGACACTGTCAGGTCTGCCAAGGTTGCCTGTCAAAACTCACTGAGGACCAAATATGATGCCATGGATTCCACAGTCAGGGGCATGGGCACAGCTGTTAGTCTTCAGAGGCCAGCCAGACCACAGAGCTGAGAGCTGTGTTTGTTCCCGTCCTCCCTCCCTGACCCCTATTAAATACGGAGGGGGAGAGGAGCCATATATGAAGTGGAGGAGCTAACAGATCACAGGTCTACAGGTGGAGGAGCTAACAGGTCACAGGTCTACAGGCCACTTGATCTTGGACTACTGACGCTGGAGGTGCTGGGGACTTGGACTTGAACTTGGTGTCTTGGACTTGAACTGGGTGACTATGGTTATTAATTCTCGATGCCTATGGTTTGCACATGCTTTATTATTTCTAAAAAGTCTTGACTGTGGGTTGGGGCTGAGGAGGGGGTGAGGGTCAGGGGCCCAAAAATACATTAGGTGTGATTTTAGGACTGTATCTGAGTATCACGGAAGAAATGGTAGGGCAGCACAGAGGGAGGGGCAACTAATGGAGGGGGGATCTTTGGCAGGGTGGTGGGGTGTGGTGGCTGTGGAATGGCTATGATCCTAAATTGGGCTTGGAGGATGAGGGGGTTGTATGATGTGTAAGCAGCTCACTCAGCTGAGGGAGGAAGTGGCAAGGCTAAGGAGGGGGTTAAATGGGGGGGAGCTGGAAAAAGGGGGTAGAGAGACAGGGATGGTATAAACCAAAGAAGGAGTTTGAAGGGCTGAGTGGATTCACTGGAGGATCAGATACACTGTTCCGGAAGTCAAGGGCTTGGGAGGGAGAGGATGGAAGGGGATCCAGAAGGGATAGACCAGAGGTGGTAACAGACAGCAGCAAGTTCAGAGTTTGGACAGGAGGAAAGGGGTCAGTGGGAACTGACAGCAGGAGGTCTAGAGGCACAAAAATGACACCTGTAGCTAGAGAAAAGGGGTCAGCCAGGGATCAGGAGGAGTGGAAGACAGTAGGCTCAGGAAAAGGCAGACGGATGCCCAGAATAAAGGATGACATAGGCATAGGTGAAATGTGCCAGAGGGTGGCAGTAATAAATAGTTTTGCCCCACTAGGTATCCTAGTCGAGGACATTTTGGAGGAAGGGGTCCGGCAGGGGCCATCAGAGAAGGGGGGAGCAGAGAGGCTGGGGATGTGGGAAAGATCTCAGGTGCAGTGGAAGGGGGGAAGGAGGGGGCAGGCACATTGCATGCAGGGGAAGGGGTGGAGGAGGGGACGGGCACATTAGGGACACACCAGAGGGTGACACTAGGGGAACTGTGGCATAAGAGAAGGGGAAGGAAGGAAGCACTGAAAGAGCTGGAGTTGAGCTCCTGGGAGGCTGAAAATGAAAGGGAGGAAACCTTGCAGGGCAGGAACTGCAGTAGGAGGCAGGGGCATGTGCCAGACAGGGTGCAGGAGAGAGGAAACATGCAGACAGTGCAGGTGGTGAGGAGGAAGACTTCCCCAAGTGGGGTACGGTGCTCAGAACCTTCTGCAAAGATGGGCGGGACCGGAAAAGTTGGAAGGGGATCAAGCACAGCTGGCACAATCTCGCACGGTGTTGCAAACAAGGGAAGGCCAGGAGCAGATAGAGGGGAGTCAGGTGAAGTTGGCTCATGCTCAAGCAGTGATGCAAGCGGGGTTTGCAGGGATGAAGGAAGCCAGGCGGAAGTACAAGGGATGAAGAGGTACAGGAGGGGGGAGTCTGAGGAAAGGCTAAAGGGAGAGGGTGAAGAGGGACAGATGCTGGGTGTGGGTAAAAATCAGGATAGGTTAGGTGATGGGGTACAAAAGATGAGCAGGGGCAGAAACCAAAGTCCAAAGGGATCCAAACCCCGTGACACAAAGCTAGAGGCCAAAAGGACACCCAGGAAGCAGGGGCAGTAGGGTGGCACTCTTGGGGGACTCAGTAATTAAGGGGCTAAAATGGGGAAGGAAGGGAGCAAAAAACAATGCAGTATGGGTACAGTGCATGCCAGGGATGATGGCACTGGAGATGAGGCATCATATTCCTTCCTGGGGTAAGCAGCAGGATGAAAGGACACATCTGGTGTTTCACCTGGGCACAAATGACTTGGAGGGGAACAGTCTGATGGAGGTACAGTCAAGGTTCGAGGAACTCGCTAGGTTCTGTAGGAGCAACACTGTTTTTCCTTCCATTTCCTTCTCTGAGGTGTTGCCAAGTACCAAGCGAGCATACCCAGAAAGGAGAGATAAGGGCATTCAACAATTGGCTACAAGGTTGGTGCAGTCGGATGGGGTTCGGCTGGATAGGTGACTGGGGCTCTACATGGGAGGAGAAGGGGCTGTATGCCCAAGACAGGCTACACCTGAACTCTTCAGGGGCAGCTGCACTAAAGAGTAAACTGGGGAACTTCATGGCAAGGAAATTCAATTTAAACTAAATGGGGGGGGGGGCCCAAGGACAGGGCCATCCTTACATGAGGCAGAGCAGAGAGGCTATCAGCCTCCCCCCAAGTCACAACACTCGTCAAGGGAACAGTTAGCAGCAGGGAAGGACGGGGTGGGGCTACATGTTGGAGGGCTTTGGTTGCAAATGCCAGGAGCCTGGGAAACAAAATGGGAGAACTGGAGGCCACCATGATGGAGGAGAACCTAGACATTGCAGCAGTGATTAAGACTTGGTGGAACGAGCACCATGCCTGGGAGACGGCGATCCCAGGGTATCGTTTGTTTTCGAAGGATCGGGAGGGGAAGAGGGGGAAGGTGGCATTATATGTCAGGGAAGGGATTGGGGCCATAGAAGGGCAAGATAAGGAGGGGGAAACAGAGATAATGTGGGTCACCCTAGACAGGGGACAGGAGGGAACTTGCACATTGGGGTAGTCTATAGGCCTCCTATGCAGTGGGAGGAAGGGGATGGACACTTTGTGGAATCTGTAGCGAGGATGGCACGGAAAAGGGAAATTGTGCTAGTTGGGGACTTAAAACTTCCAGACATCGACTGGGAGGCCCAGACAGCAATCTCCGCAAGGAGCAGGGGCATCTTAGAGGCTCTTCAGGGCATATTCCTGCAGCAAAGTGTGAAAACACTAGGGATGTAAACCTGTTGGATGCAGTCCTCACAAATGGGGACAGTGTGGAGGAGGTGGAGGTGGGGGAAGAGCTTGGCACCAGTGACCACAGGGCTGTCAGGTTCACGGTGAGAGCATGCACATTGAGGGTTAGGATGAGAACCAAGGTAATAGACTTCAGGAAGGCTGACTTTCATGGAATGAGGAAGGTAGTTAGGGAAGAAATGTTGAGGATAGGGGATGTGCAGGGGGTGGAGGAATTATGGGCAGCCATCAAGACAGGGGTATTTAAAGCCATGGACTCATGTATAAGAAGGGTAAGAAAGATCAGAAGACAGAAAAGACCTCTATGGTTCACTAGAGAGGTGGCATTAGGGGTCAAGGAGAAAACAAGAGCATTCAAGAGGTACAGGACACAAAAGGATGAGGACAGGGGAAACCTACAGGGAAAAAAGAAAGGAGGCAGGGCAAAAGATGAGGGCTAAGGAGGCCACTGAGGAGAGGATAGCAAAACAGGCAACAAGAGGTGACAAAACCTTCTTTAGGTACATTGGAGAAAGGAGGAGGGCACAGCATGGGATTGGGAGGATAAGAGGGGAAAGTGGAACATTACTGAAAGGGGATTTGGAAAAAGCAGAGGCATTTAATAGCTATTTTGCCTCAATCTTCATGGAGGAAAGAGAGGGCAGGGGACCAAGACGTGCTGGGGAGGGTGACAGCCACAGGCAGGTGGGTATGGCAGAATTCACAGCTGAAGGAGTAAAGGGAAGAGCTGGGTAGACTTAGGGTGGACAAGGCAATGGGACCTGACGGAATACACCCAAGGGTTCTCAAGGAGGTGAAGGATGAACTGGCGCCACATCTGGCGAGGCTGTTTAACTTGTCCTTGGTCACAAGGGTGGTGCCAATGGACTAGAAGAGGGCAGAGGTGGTCGCAATACATAAGGGGGGGCAGAAGGACGAGGTCAAAAACTACCATCCCATTAGTCTTACCTCGGTGGTGGGGAAGGTAATGGAAACACTACTTAAGATCAGGTTGATAGAATACTTGGAGATAAATGGCATGCAGGATGACAAGCAGCATGGCTTTACCAAGGGAAGGTCCTGTCAGACTAACCTGATAAAGTTTTTCGATGGGGTGACACAGATAGTGGACCAGGGAGGAGCGGTGGACGTGGCCTATCTGGATTTCAATAAGGCCTTCGACACTGTTCCGCATGGTGGAATGGTGCATAAGCTGGACAGACTAGGGGTGGAACTCAGGATCACCAGGTGGATGGAAAACTGGTTGAAGGGAAGGGGTCAGACGGTGGTGGTAAATGGGACAAATTCCAGGGAACAGGCAGTGACCAGTGGGGTGCCACAGGGGTCAGTGCTAGGACCAATACTTTTTAACATCTATGTTAGTAACCTAGCGGAGGGTCTGGAGGGATGGGTGTGCCTGTTCGCAGATGATACAAAGGTCTGCAATAGGGTAGATTCACCTAGTGGAGTGCAAGCCATGAGGCGGCACCTGGAGAGGCTGGAGAGGTGGTCTGACACCTGCAAATTGAAGTTTAATGCACAAAAGTGCTCACTGATGCACCTGGGGAGGAGGAATAGGAGGGAAACATACTTCCTTGGGGGGGGGGTGATTAACGAGAAGGAAATGGAAAGGGACCTGGGGATTATGGTATCGCGTGACCTCAAGGTGGGCAGCTAGTGTAGCAGGGCGGTGGGAAAGACAAATGGAATGTTGGCCTGCATTGCGAGGGGTTTTAATAGCAGAAAGAGGGAGGTGCTAATGCCGTTATACAGAACCATGGTCAGGCCACATCTGGAGTATGGGGTGCAGTTCTGGAGGCCTCACCTACGAAGAGATGTTGAGTCGATGGAAGGGGTACAGAGAAGGGCAACCAAAATGGTATGAGGGATGCAGGATGTACCCTATGAGAGAAGATTGAGAGGGCTGAATTTGTACCCTCTGGAGACTAGGAGGGAGGGAGAGGGGGGACATGATTGAGACCTTTAAGTATCTGAAGGGAATAAATAAGGATGAGGGCGATAGCTTGTTCAAATTGAAGAAGAGAGCGAACACGAGGGGACATAGCCTCAAACTGGAAGGTGGGCAATACAGAGGTAATGTCAGGGAGCAGTTTTTCATAGAGAGGGTGGTGGAGGCCTAGAACAAGCTGCCGGAGGAGGTAGTGGCAGCTGAAACGGTGGAGGGGTTCAAGAGGGCTTGGGATAGATTTAAGGGGTTGGGAAAAGAGGGTGGAAGCATAACAGAAGGGGGGAGGAAAGGTGTTGGGCAGACTAGATGGGCTGTGAGGCCTTTCTCTGCCATCACATTTCTGTGTATCTGTGAGGTATTCCTGGCTAAAGGTGTCTGGTCTGGCATCAGACGTTCAGACGACCATCCAGGATGCTCTTTTTAGGGGCTCCATCCTCTTCGGAGGCGACGCCCAGGATATCATTACCAGCCTCCAGGACAAGGGTAAGGTCCTTACCTGGTTCATACCATGTACTGCCCTAGGTTTCAGGCCAAGAAACCTTTTCATTGCCAGGCCAAATGGCAGATGAAATAACAGCAGACAGCCAGACATCAGCCAAAACATTGGGCTCCTGCCACCACAGCCAACCCTCCAGGCAAAGCTCAAAGGACTTCAGGCAGGACTGTCCCAACCCTCCCTCCCTCTCTTGGCTGCTTGATCCACCCCCTCCTCCCCCCTGTCCATTGGAGGAGCCTGTGGGCAGAAGGTTCGCCAGTCACCTACCAGGGTGGGAGGCAGTCACCACTGATTTGTGGGTCCTTCAGCTGGTCAAACAGGGCCATACTCTGGAATTTCTCGAGAACCCCCCAGACAGACCCCCAGGGGTGTCCCATTATCCAAAGGTGCACATTTCCCTTTTAAGGGAAGAAATAAAGGCTCTATTACGAAAGGAGGCAATAGAGCCCGTTCCGTCAAACCAGGTCAGAAAGGGGTATTACTCCCACTTCTTCCTGGTCCCAAAAAAGATGGGAGATTTGCATCCCATCTTAGACCTCAGCAGTCTAATCCTGTACATCGAGTACAAATGGTTTTGAATACTGACTCTCCCAGGTCTGCTGCCCCTCCTGCACCAGGGATAGTGGCTTTGTGCCCTGGATATGCAGGATGCCTACCTGCATATCCTGTTTTTTTAGGCCCATCACCACTACCTCAGGTTTGCCTTTTTGGGGGAACATTACCAGTTCAAGGCCTTTCCTTTTGGTCTGTCCTTGTCACCTCGGGTTTTTACCAAATGCCTCGCGGTAGTGGCAGCGGCCCTGAGGCACCAGGGCCATTATGTGTTCTCCTACCTCAACGATTGGTTTCTGTCAATCCCATCGAGGGAGGAGTTGGAACTGTCCCTCTCAGCTACACTGGACTTTTTTGCACAAGTGGGGGTCACTGTTAACTTTCCCAAGTCCAAGCTTGCACCATCCCAGCACCTCCAGTTTATTGGTGTGATGCTGGATATGGCCCAGGGTATGGTTTTCCTCCTTTTAGACAGGGCAGAAACTTTGGTGAATCAGGCTCGCTTAGTAGCCTCTAACAAGCAGGTCAGGGCCAGGTCAGTTCTTCAACTCCTTGATCTTATGGCAGCAGCAGTCATCCCCACTGTTTCTCTGGCCAGGCTCCATATGCGAATTTTGTAGTGGTCGCTCAGAATGTAGTGGGATCAGAGGTCGGATGACCTGGACCACATGGTCCTGGTCTCCTGTTCAATGCAGAGAGACCTCCTCTGGAGGCAGGATCTTAGGAACTTCACAAAGAGTGTACCCTTCCAGTCCCCTCCTCCCACCCAGACCCTAACTACAGATGCATCAGGGTTGGGTTGGGGCACTCGCTTGGAGAACCACAGGACTCAAGGGCTGTTGTCCCAGCTGGAACTCTCTCTGCACATAAATGTGCTGGAGATGAAGGCAGTGCTGTATGCTCTTCAAGCCTTCTAGCAACTGATTCATCAGGGCCCACTATTTAGTCCAGTCAGACAATATGTGTGTGATCTGGTACCTCAACAAGCAAGGGGGCACTCACTTGTATCCCCTTTGCAGGGAGGTGATGCGGGTGTGGAACTGGGTTGTATTGCATTGAATTCCCCTCATAGCTGTTCACGTTATGAGCATGCAAAACATCCTAGTGGATAGTCTCAGCCATACCAAAGTAAGGGCCCATGAATGGGAGCTCAAGCAAGAGGTGGTCAAACACATCTTCAACCTATGGGGTCATCCAGACTTGGATCTGTTCGCCTCCCCATACAACGCAAAACTACTCAGGTTTTGCTTACTCGCTCCCAGGCATGGTGTTTGCTGGTGAGACAAGCTATCTCTCTGCTGGACAGGAAGGTTTTTGTATGCCTTCCTTCCCCTTCCAGTTCTGCAGAGGGTGCTGCTCAAGCTTCAAGTGGAGGGGGCTCACATGGTTGTGATAGCCCATACTGGCCCAGGAAGTTTGGTTCCTACTTCTTCAGCAGCTTGCAGTGGAGCCTCTGGTCTCCCTGCTTCTCTGCCACAATCTCCTGACTCAGTAGCGGGGCTCACTGGTCCATCCAGGGCTGAAGTCCCTTCACCTTCATGCATGGTACTTCATGACATAGTGGTTTCACGTTATGGAGTTTCCTTCAGAGTGGTGCAGGTCCTGGTAGAGGACAGAAAGTCTTCTACAAAGATGACATATGCCATGAAGTAGAAACATTTCTCCATTTGGGCCACTTCGAAGGGTCGGGACTCCTTTTCCTGTCCCCTTCCACAGGTCATGGAGTATCTGCTACATCTCCCTGACCAGGGTTTCAGTTACTCTTTGTTGAAGGTTCACCTATCAGCTATTTCTGCCTGCCACACTTTGATGCAGGGCAAAGCTGTGGCTCATCTAGAGGTTTCTAAAACCTTCTTGAAAGGGATCCTCCACTTAAAACCCCCGGTGCGCAGTCTGGCTCCACCTTGGGACCTCAATTTTGTTTTAGAGAAACTGACCTTGCCTCCTTTTGAACCAGCTGGCAGTTCTGATATGCACTATTTGTCATGGAAAGTGCTCTTTTCGGTTGCAGTCACTTCTGCTCGAAGGATTTCTGCACTTCAGGCCCTGATGTGTAAGGAGCCTTATTTAATTTTTCACAGAGACTGGGTGGCTCTGCATATTATTCCTCAGTTCTTACCAAAGGTGGTTTCGGAGTTTACATTAAACCAGTCTGTTCAACTGCCAGTGTATTACCCTGAGCATTCAAATCAGGGGCAGGCGATTCTACATACCTTCGATGTTCATAGAATCTTGCATTATTACACTAACAGAACCAACTCTGTCCAGAAAATGGACAAGATTTTCATTTCTTTCACACCCAAGAGGGAAGGTGCGGCAGCTTCCAGTGTTTATCTAAATGGTTGGCAAACTGTTGACTGTGTTGCTTTCTGTTAACAGAAGTATGGAAAAACTCTCCTGGGGTGGTTAAGGGGCATTCTACCAGAAGCATGGCTGCCTCTGCTGCTTGCCTCAGGAATGTGTCAGCCGCCGACATTTGTGCCACAGCCACTTGGAGCTCTGTCCACACTTTCACCAAGCATTACAGTCTGGACATTGTCTCTAGGCGCAGGGATGGCTTTGCCCTTGCTGTACTTCAAGGACTTCTGTCCTAAATTTTCTGATCTTTTGTAGACCTTTTCTGCCTCCCGTGTTTCAGTTCCTTCTGATCCACACTGCTTGGGACTCCGTCCTCAAGATAATTACCTACAGCAAGAGCCCTCTTGAAGTAAGATAGTACTGTTATGTAAGAACTTACCATAACAGTAGATCTTCGAGAGAGGCTCTTGCAGTAGGTAACCTTTTTCCTTCTCTACTTCCCCCATTTTCTGCTGCTCCTTTTCTATCTATTTCTTTGGCTTCAGAAGCCTCCAATGTTTTGGTTCTCCTGTCAATCCCTTGGGAGGTCTCCAGCGAGAGAACTGGAAGGCGGGCATGGGGACCACCCACTATATAGTGTCACGCTGATGTCGGTCACATGATGTCGGGTGGGCAGTCCCCCAACAGACACTGCTAGCTAAAGTTTCTGTGTGGTCCTGATGCCAGGGGGCGCAGTCCTCAAGGTAATTACCTACTGCAAGAGCCTCTCTTAAAGATCTACTGTTATGGTAAGTTCTAACGTAACTGTACTTTACTAAACTTGAACTTTGGGGAGAAAACCAGGTCCAAGGTGTGTCCATGCTGGTGAGTCACAGAAGTGATTCCTTGTGCAAGGCCCAGTGATACCATCAACTGGAGGAAATCCCTTCCAAACTGTGAGAATTCATTATCGACCCTGGTGTTGAAGTTGCCCAGAACAGTTCATCTGGGTGACTTCAGTACCCTGTCGGCGATGAAGTCCGCAATTTCCCACAGAAAATCCCCCAGTGCCCTGAAAGCTGATACACCAGGAGAATCCTGCAAGCTGCACCTCGACCCCCATGCAGAAGATACATATTCAAATGACGAGGTGTCACCCAACGGTTCACAGTGAAGTTCAACTCAAATCTAAACGAGATAGCCACACACACACACACACACACACACACACACACACACACACATCCTTCTGCAGGCAGTGTACCACTGAGAAACCAGTTGAGGCCACCACTTCCAACACTGGGCCAGTGTCATTACTCAGGCAGGTCTCGGTGATGCAAGCCAAATCAACCAGGGAACCTGAAATTAAATCTGTCATAGTGGCAGTCTTGTTCCCACTCGATCTCACATTGAAACGCACCACCCACTGGGAATGGAGCGAGGCAGGCAGCCTAACGGCTACCTGCCCACTTGATCCGGTGGGTTTCCTGGTTATGGAAACCAAACATGTCTCTCCTCTCTCTAGATCCTGTTTCGCCCTAGGGCGTCTTCTAGTCCTAACCATCCTAAGCACTCCTCACACCCAGTCCCCGACCACATCACCTCCTCTCAATCCCCACTTCCCTGCACCTATTCAAGGCAACTCTCAAGGGGGGGAGGGGTCCTGAAGGGGTCACAGATCAAGCAGCTGAACTGATGAGTAACTAAACCTAGGTAGCCCAGACCATACCCAATACACATATCAACAACTGCTGAGTTGTATCAAACTTGAAACAACACCCAAAAACCCTCCTAAAACACATCCACCTACAGCCACCCTGCAATAAATTAACTACCCTTCCACACCATCCTCTAATACCACACTTCTGTCACTCACAGTACACATCAGAATCTCCACTCATACACAATACATCCCACTAAACCCTGTACACTCGTACCAATCCACACATATACCTAATACAATAAATACGGCGATTCACCTATGAGAGACACTCAAACTATTTATGCTAACCTAATAACAGCAACCATACAACCACACAAAATTAAAACAAAAGCTTGTTTTTCTTGCAGTATCAAAGTATAGTAGTGCCACAGAGACCACAGGCACAAATACTGAATGCAGTTCACTTAAGTCTTGAAGGTACAGTCTGTTTATTTTAGTTTTTGTTGACCTTGACCAGGAGCACCAGACCCCAGCACGAACCGCCCTGGCAGTTTGAATCCCATCTGCCCGCTCAGCTCGCCTGCAGTATCAAGTACAGTAGTGCCACAGAGACCACAGACACTAATACTGAATGCAGTTCACTTAAGTCTTGAAGGTACAGTCTGTTTATTTATATTAGTTTTTGTTGACCTTGACCATGCACACTGGACCCCAGCATAAACCACTCTGGCAGTTTGAATCCCATCTGCCCGTCCAGCCCAGCCAGCTGAAGCAGATCTTGAGCTGCACCGGGGAACTGAGACGCTCACCTGATCTCTCTGTAAGGGAAAAAGGCTTCTGCCCTTGACCGAGCGCACCAGACCCCAACACGAACCACTCTAGCAGTTTGAATCCCATCTGCCTGCCCAGCCCAGCCAGACAAAATGGATCTTGAGCCACACTGGGGAACCGAGACACCTGCCTGATCTATTTGTAAGGAAAAAAGGCTTCTGCCCCTGACCAGGCACACTGAACCCCAGCATGAACTGCTCTGATGTTTTGAATCCCATATGGCCACCCAGCCCAGCCAGCCAAAGCAGATCTTGAGCCGCACCAGAGAACTGAGATGCCCACTTGATCTTTCTGTAAGGGAAAAAGACTTCTGCTCTTGACCGGGTGCATTGGACCCCAGCACAAGCCACTCTGGCAGTTTGAATCCCATCCGCATGCACAGCCAGCAGAAGCGGATCTTTAGCCACATTGGGGAACCAAGACGCCCACCTGATTTCTCTGTAAGCGAAACAGGCTTTTGTCCTTGACCAGGAGCACCAGACCCCAGCATGAACCGCTCTGGCAATTTGAATCACATCTGCCCGGTCAGCCCGCCTGCAGTATCAAGTACAGTAGTGCCACAGAGACCACAGACACAAATACTGAATGCAGTTCACTTAAATCTTGAAGGTGCAGTCTGTTTATTTATATTAGTTTTTGTTGACCTTGACCATGCACACTGGACCCCAGCATAAACCACTCTGGTGGTTTGAATCCCGTCCAGCCCAGCCAGCTGAAGCAGATCTTGAGCCGTACCAGGGAACCGGGACGCTTGCCTGATCTCTCTGTAAGGGAAAAAAGGCTTCTGCCCTTGACCAAATGCACCGGACCCCAACACGAACCACTCTAGCAGTTTGAATCCCATCTGCCTGCCCAGTCCAGCTGTCCAGAATGGATCTTGAGCCACACCAGAGAACTGAGACACCCACCTGATCTATCTGTAAGGGAAAAAGGCTTCTGCCCCTGACCAGGCACTCTGAACCCCAGCATGAACTGCCCTGATGTTTGAATCCCATCTGGCCGCCCAGCCCAGCCAGCCAAAGTGGATCTTGAGCCACACCAGAGAACTGAGACGCCCACTTGATCTCTCTGTAAGGGAAAAAGACTTCTGCCCTTGACTGGGCGAATTGGACCCCAGCACAAACCACTCTGGCAGTTCGAATCCCATCCGCACGCACAGCTAGCAGAAATGGATCTTGAGTCACACCAGGGAACCAAGACGCCCATCTGATTTCTCTGTAAGGGAAAAAGATTTTCGTCCTTGACCAGGTGCACCAGACCTCAGCACAAACCGCTCCAGGGGATTATGCAGATTTCCTTTAGAGTCAATGTCCCAAAGCCTTGCTTGCAAAGTTGGATATGCTTTACCACAGGGCCATCCGGTTTATTACTGGTCTCCCCATCTCTACCCATCATTGTTCCTTGTACAAAGCCATACAGTGGTCCTCTCTTATGTTTAGGTGTAATAGAAATGCAGTCCTTTGGACTTATAGTCTTCTTGAAGCGGCTTCCACAATATATAATAGACTGTCTCCCACTAAGTGAGCCAGGAACGTATGCCCTAAGAAGCGCATCCTACATCACATTATGTATTCCCAAGGCTTCCTCTCACTATCGCAGAGTGGCCTGTTGCCAACATTGTGGAACAAAGTACAAAAATTATTGAAATTAAGCTGCCTCCACAGTATGAATGCCTTCAAATCTCAATATGCTCGGTATGTGTGTGAGCCTTGCAGTTGCTACTGCAGCCCCTAATTTTAGTCCGAAACATCAGGCTGCTGCCCTCTGAGCGTAGTTGAATTTATGATCGCTGGTAACCTTTGGTGACCTTAACTCTGTGAGCATCTTATGCCTTAAATGTTTTTCCCTTCTAGAAATCCCTGCTGTCTTTTACATATACTGCTTATTCTGTGGCTCTTATTCCCCTACCCCGTACCATTTAACTGCCCTATTTCATCTTCGTATTCCCTTTCCACTGCATTCCGCTCTATCTTTCCTTTGCATCCTAACTCTCTTCCCTGCCGTAGACTAGCCCTTCAGGGGCTCCCTGCCCCTCAGGTGGCAGAAACACGGATACCGGGCGGTTGTCGCTTCCATAGCCGCCACCTGAGACACCTGGACCAGACTCCTTACTAGCGAGGTGCGGCATTGCTGACACCCAATCAGAACGCAAGCACTTTTCTGATCTGGTGTCTGATTGGCTCCTGCAGTCTGCTCTTGTGTCTCCCTCAATACTAAGCTAAAGTCTGATTTTCTGTCTAAAACTTGCACAAAAAAAAGAGTTGTACTTACTTATTGCCTAACAGTTATGACCTCTATTTTTTCCGGTTTAGAGTGTCAAGAGTTGGGACTCTGTTTGATTATACTCCTTTTTGAATTTCTGTGGTTGGGCCAGTCTTTAGCCATCAATGAATACCCAGTTCTGCTGTCCTGCTGTTTTGGTCCTCCTACTGGTTCAGATGTTCCATTGTCCGTGGCCCAGTACTTAATATCGACCCCTTCTTCCATCCCCAGCCAAGGATATGCTGTCCACGAGCTCCCTGCCCATAGGCGTGGGAAACCCGGGCACCGGGTAGTCGGCGCTGCCTCTACTGCCACCTGAGAACCTAAGCTCGGACTCTCCATTAGTAAAGCACAGCATTAGCAGCCATCCAATCGGACCGGGAGTGCTCTTCAGCGTTGGCTTCCGATTGGTTCCTGCATTCTGCTTCTGTATCTGTTCTAAACCAAGCATAAATCTGATTTCCATGCCGAAATTTGCCAAAAAAGAACTAATTACTTTTCTCCTTGACTGTTAAAACCCCTATCCTTCTGTTTAGAGTGCTACTTTTAGGGATACTGTGTGATTACACTACTTTTCAAATTCTGTGCTTGCGTCAGTTCCCTACACGAGCGGCCGATCACTTCTCCCTACTGAAGTTCCTATTAAGCCTCATCTTATGTCCTTCTTAAACATCACAGAAGCACTCTGAACTGATATGACTGATGTAACATTGAGTACTTACTTGCATTAATTGCATTAATTATTCTTTACTTGTATTATTTGGCTCTATTGCAAATATCTCTGTATGCATTGTACCATTTGACCCAGAGCTAACCAGGTCCATCTTGTAAATGAGCTCGCTCAACAATGTTCACCTGGATAAATAAGATTTTGATAGATTAATTGATTGATTGTTTGAATCCCATACACCCACCCAGCCCAGCCAGCCGAAATGGATCTTAAGCCTCAATAGGGAACCGAGATGCCCACTTGATCTCTCTGCAAGGGAAAAAGGTACAGCGGCTAGGAGCAGCTGTTCAAGCAACCACCAAAATCTGCTTAAAGTTTGGCACCCTGCATTTTGCCCTTCTGTGATTGGCTGCTCCCACATTTTGCCTCAGTAACCTTTCGGAAGGAGTTTTGCTCTTCTGAGACCTTTCTCAAAACCTTTTGCCTAATAGCCTTTTTTGAAAAATTATATAGCATTACCCACGGGGAAAGATTTACTGGCTAGAGACTTGTGTTTTTAGGTTGTGCTCTGCCCTTGTGCTGCTAGCTAGTTAGGTTAAATTCTGTTAGCGTTCGGCTCCTACAGTTTACTACTGAACTGGTGCAACAGTATTTACAGGGAAAATTCCTCAGCTGTTGGAAACGCTGGTTTTATTCCTATTCAGCCTACAGGCTAAACTCTGTTAGCGCTAGGCTCAAACAGCCCTTTAATGGTTGGCGCAACAGCTTTTCAGGGGTTAGTTCCATTTTGCTAATGGAGTCCTTGTCTTAACTGTATTTAACTTTGGCTCAACAACTTCTTGGGGTTAATTCATTTCTGCTAATGGCATTGTTGTCATAACTGTATTTAATTGTTATTTCTGCTACTGGAATCTTGTTCTAAGTGTATTTAACTTAATCACTACCTGTTTTTTGAAATTTAAGCAGCGTTGTTAATCTCCCCCGAGTTTCTGGCTCTGAGTGGCAACTCTGATCCCTGCTCAGTCTGCCACGGCCCCTGTCCCTGCCCTGTCAGCTGAATCTCCCCTCCTAAGCATGCACTCTGATTAGGGCCCCCTTCATGCTAACTCCCTCTGTCTCCTGCTGTCTTTGTCATGTAACCATCCTGTGTTTAGCCCAGTCCTGCTGCTTTTGTCCTAAAATCCACCCCCCAATTTAGCTCTATCTCTAAATTGTCTGCTTTTGCATATTATCCCTCCCCCGTTCTAGCCTTGGTTTCACTGCATTGTCCTATAACCCGCCCCCTGTTTAAGCTTAATCTCTAAACTGTTCTTATTCATCTCCCCATTTTAGGCTTCTGTCCTTGACCAGGCACACTGGACCCCAACACGAACTGCTCTGTTGGTTTGAATCCCATCCGCCCGTGCAGCCTAGCCAGCCAAAGCGGACCTTGAGCCGCACCTGGGAACCAAGACACCCGCCTGATCTTTCTGTAAGTGAAAAAGGCACGGAGGCTAGGAGCAACTGTTCAAGCAACTGCCAAAATCTGCTTTAAATTTGGCGCCCTGCATTTTGCCCTTCCATAACTGGCTGCTCCCACATTTTGCCTCATGAACCTTTTGGAAGGAGTTTTCCCCTCCCACCCACTCCTCTTGGCAACTCAGTTTTATAGCCTTCCTTGGCATATGACCGATCAGGTGGCTGCCTACAGGTGCACGCGAAAAACTAAGTGTCTGATTCCCTATTGGAAAGTTATACAGATCGGCCTCTAAGGGGTTGTATTTCCTAAACTATTGTGAGTTAAGCTGTCCATTTTCACTGACTCCAACAAACAGTGCTAGGCAACCCTCTTAAACCCTGCTTTATTTAGTTGCTTAGACCTGTCAACAATGGCGTCCCATCCAGTTAACCACATTTCTCTTGGTTGTCTCCTCCTTTTCATTAAAATGCACTCATATCCAGAAACACTTTTTACTACAACTCCCCTTGTTGCCCCAGTAAGTTTTTCTAACCCAACGCCAATGTATATTCCCACAGGCACAGAGCCTCGTGGACCTGCAGTGCCCCTTATCCATCATAAGTTGGCCTATTTTCCCTAGGAACCTCTAACCTTACCAATAAAAATGGTCCTGTATGTGTTGTCATTTCTCGGCCACTACCCTACCCCCTGCTCTCCATGCACAAAGCTGTCACCTTCTAGAAGGCTAAGAACATGGACTACCAGGGAACTCATAAGAAGATTTAGGAAACTTATCATTCTTCTACTCTTATGCTCAGGAAATGTAGAATTAAATCCAGGCCCTCCAGTGCCTGTAGACACCCCTGCTGACCTAACCAAGGTCAAGGGATCAGTTTCCTGCATTTAAATGCGTGCAGTCTGTTAAAGAAACTGGACATGATCCAAGCCTGGGTGCACCACACAAGACCGGACGGTCTAATGATCTATGAGACTTGGCTCAGAAGTTCCACTTCAGACCACAGCATTAATCCCTGCTTATAATGTCTTCAGATCGGACAGACCTTCCAGGGAAGGGGGAGGGGATCGGGGGTTTGCTATCTTCAGAAATGATAAATTTTCAGACACGGATGCATCCTCTTACCCAGAGGAATTCGAGAGCCTTACTCTGAGGGTGACACTTTCCTCCAAGGAGGCAGTATTTTTTTTTTTAAATACATGTTTATTAAGTAATCAGGCATCATATACATAGTACTTATCCGAAGTCACATAGTACAGATCAGAATACATATTATACAAATGTTAGCATATCACAGGCATCAGTTATTTCTTTCTTTTAACTTTCTTTTATCCCCACTCAGGCGTTAAGTCTAGGTGTCATGGAGTGGGTAGCCTTCTTTTTTATTTCACGTGTTCCCCAGCCTCTGAGGAGCTTGATGCATGCCTCTCAACTGTACCACATTATGAGCAACGTTCCTCATTTTACTTCACAAAAGCTCCCTGTTCCACATTGTGAGGATTTGTTCCACATTCAAAGTCAACATTTTAAAGTAAAAATCCATAGTAAATGATGTAAAAATATATTATTCAATTAATAACAGACTTTCTGAACATAAATGCAACATTTTAAAAGTGTTTTGAGCTTCTTAGGTAAAGATTTGAATAAGTGTTCCACATTTTGCCCATTTGTTCCACATTTTGACGGGCAATGTTCCACATTTGGGGGACAAAAGGTTGAGAGGCATGCCTTGATGAGGGATCCCCACTTTTGTCCCTTCTAAGTGGTGGGGGGGTGTTTCTATTTTCATTTAGTGTGCAATTTCTTATCCCCTATAGTCCCTCTAGTTCTCCCCTATCTGAGTTTCTCTTTCTCCTTCTCTCTCTGGGGCATCTCCTCTGAACCTGATCCATCTGGTCCATCTGTTCACAAACAGGGGGAGTCTGGCATTGATCCTATGTGTCAGTTCCTCCATTTCATGTATATCTCCTATTATCTCATACCACTGTCCCAGTGTGGGTGATTCTGGTGAAAGCCACCTCCTCATGACAGCTTTGTGGGCAGCCGTCACCAAAACATTCCAGAGGTATACCTGGTCCTTTCCCCTGACCCCCACCGGGACCAGGACCAGTACCAGATGTTTTACTGCCAGTGTTTCTGTGAGAGAGAAAACAGTCCCAACAGCCTCTGCTATTCCCTGCCAGAATCTGGTAAGGGACAGACAGTTTACCAGTATGTGCAGATGACCCGCCTGTTCTTCCCCACACTCCCACCGACATTTTGATGGGTGCACCTTGTCCCATTTGTTTTTTACCACCGGGGTGATGAAAAACCTTGTACGGATCTTCCACTCGAATTCTTACAATTTGTGGGAGTAGGTAGTTTTGTGGGCTTGTGTATAAATGTTTTCCCATTCTTTTTCCGTGCGAGGTTCCCCCAGCTCTCTTTCCCATCTGCTCTTGATGGGAACAGTATGTTCCCTTCCTAATTCTCTGAGGGCCCCATAAATAGCTGATATAAGGCCTGTATTCTTCTGGAGTGTCAGTATATCCTTTATGATACCTTGGATTCTCAGGGGTTCCAGTCCCTAGCCATACTGTCTCTGTAGTTCCTGAATATGGGTGCGAATTTGAAGATATCTAAAGTGATCAGTTTGCCTTAATTGGAATGATGTGTTAAGGTCTGCAAAGTCCCTGATCACTGCCCCATCTAAAAATTGCCCATAAGCCTTCAGACCCAATCTGGCCCATCTCCGAAAAGTGAGGTCCTGTTTAGCGGGGCCGAAATCCCTGTCCCAGGCAAACCATCGGTGGGTCCACATGTGCCCCTTTATTTTGTGTTTAGCCCAAATTCTATTTACTGCATCTAAAGTATTTTTAACTGTTTTCAGGGTAACGCCCTTGCCCCTAGGCCCTGTAGTAGGGGTGAATACTCTAGCCAGCAATGGAGCCCCTTCTGTGTCTTCTTTTTCAATTGCCTTCCAAAGAGCCTGCTATCCAGGTATTCCCCACAACAACACATTCTTTAATTGTGCAGCTAGGTAGTAGTCCTCTAAGTCTGGGACTGCTCTGCCTCCCCAAAAGATTTGTTAGTTTGCATTATTTGGCTTTTTATTCTTGTTTTTTTTATTGTCCCAGATGTACCTCATTAGCATTCATTGCCAGCTCTTAAATTGTAATGGATAAATTTTGATAGGAAGGCATTGAAAAAGGTAAAGAAACCTAAGTAAAATATTAACGGAAATTGTTTCTATCCTGGAATAAAGGGGTAGTCTGAGGAGCTCCCATTTTGTAATATCCCGCTTAATTTGTCCCATAAAGGGGTCAAAGTTCTCTGAAAGGAGGCGAGTTAAGTTTTTAGGTATGTATGTCCCTAAGTATTTTATTTTAGGGGAATTCCACTTCAAAGGAAGCAGTTCTTTTATTTTAGGGCCGGGGTTGTAGTAAAACTTTAGGATTTCTGTTTTGTTTTTATTTAGTTCATACCCTGATAGATGTCCAAATTTGTTTAGTAGATCCCATACCTTGGGCAAAGATTCTTCTGGCTTTGTTATGTAGAACAGAACATCATCTGCATGTAAAGAAATTTTTTGTTCTTCCCTCCCTATTAACAAACCCTTGATTTCCTGATTTTCTCTTATTGCCTGTGCAAGGGGCTCAATGTATACTGCAAATACTAGTGGTGGTGATAAGGGCCATCCCTGCCTGGTACACCTCCCCAGTGTAAACCTTTGTGAGATCCCCCCATTTATTCTAACGTAAGCTTATGGGGCCGCATACAGGGCTTTGACTGTAGCCAAAAAACTCCCCGGGAAACCCAGCCTCTGTAGAACTACAAACAAAAAGTTCCAGTCGACCCTGTTGAAAGCCTTCAGCTAGCCCAAGAAGGCATGCAGGGGTACGATGTCTGTGGATAAGGTCAATTATGCTTAATGTCCTCCTGACCTGACCCTCTCTTGAGCCTGTCTCCCCTCCACAAAACCCATCTGGTCTAATTTTATGATGATCTGGGACAACAGTGGATTAACCCTCTTTGCCAAAATAGCTGTAAAGATCTTATAGTCTACATTCAGTAGAGATATAGGTCTATACGAGCTGCACTCTTTAGGATCCTTCCCTTCTTTAGGTATAACTGTTATAGTGATATAGTTCCTAGAGGAGGGGACAGGCTCTCCCTCCAACCACACCAGGTTGTAGACATTCCCCAGCAATGGGGCCATCTCCGGGGCAACATTTTTATAGATCTCCCCACTGAAACCATCGGGTCCAGGGCACTTACCTGGTTTTAGGGTCAGTTTTTGCATCTTAGTTTTGATAGCCTTAATTTCTACATCCCTCTCTCTATTCCAGAGTTCCTTCTGTTGTGTTTCCTGAGTCTGCAATTGCTCTGTGAGACTTTGCATCTGCTTTATTCTCTCTCTCTTTTTGTATGTGGCCAGGGAAATCAACTTTCCTCTGACCATTGTCTTTACTGTGTCCCATACAAGGAGGCAGTATTAATATCTGTATGCTACAGGCCACCATCAGGGGGCCTCGAAATCCTATCACACCTCCATAAGATTCTGGAGAAGTCAAATTCAGACTGCATTATCATGGGGCACTTTAACCTAGATTGGAAAAGTGACTGCTCCAACAGTTTGAAGGAATTCTGCGATAAGCATGGCTTATCACAAATTACCCCTGACATTACCCATCCTAACAGCAAAAACCCTGATCATAGCTCCCTCCTGGACCTAATTTTGATCAAGAGACCACACAATATCTCGCACTCTAGGGTATTCCATAACAACTTAAGTGACCACAGAGTAATAGCCTGTGTAAGACGCTCGCCTAAAATTTCCTCGACCTCCACTTATAGACTAAAAAGAAGCCTTAAAAACTTCAGCCAGTCTGCATTCGTAGCAGACCTTGGCATGATTAAATGGCAGGACTTCTACCTAGCGCAATCTCTTTCTGAGGCTTACAGCATCTTCCACAACCTTGTTTTGGGAGTGGTTGATAAGCATGCCCCTCTTGTATGAACAAAGACAAAGAAAAGATCCTGCCCCTGGTTTATGCCCCTTTTAAAGTCAGCCTTAAAAAATAGGGACTGGTTGTGGAAGAGGACCCATAAAACAAAAATGGATGCAGACTGGACGGCTTTCCGAGTGGCCAGGAACTCCTGTACAAGACTTATAAGAGCAGAGAAGGCTAAATATTTCCAGACTTCCCTCGCTGCTTCTAAAAAGGACTCTGCCAAGTTCTGGAGCATACTCAAGGAGATAGAAGGTATACACCCTCTTCCTCACTGCCCTCTAAGCTCATAGTTGGAAAAACCGCATATACAGATAAGGCCGGTGTCCTAGACCAACTTAATAACCATTTTGCCACTGCTGGCCTAGCATTTGACATCTTGCCAGCTAGTAAGATTATCACCCAGTCACACAGCAAGGCCAACCCCTGCTCTGACAGTACGAGTAGCCAACCTTCTTCCTCTTTTAGTTTTGGCACAGTTTCTTTTAAACAAGTTGAGGGCCTATTAACTTCCTTGGACACCAAGCAAAGTGCTGGTGCCAATCTCCTAGAGCCCCTCTTTTTGGAAATAGGACACCACCACTTAACCATATCATTAGCATCAGGTGACCTACCAGCGATTGGAAAATTGCACATATTATCCCCCTTTTCAAGTCAGGTGACCCATGCGATCTCAGTAATTACAGGCCTATCTCCCTGCTACCCATCCTATCAAAAATGCTAGAAAAGATTGTCAACTTCCAGCTGAGGGAATACCTGGAGACGGAATATTTATTAAACCCTAGTCAGTCGGGCTTCAGACCAAAGCATAGCATGGTATCTCTGCCTTAGCCAAAGTGACCAACGACTGGCAAAATGCACTTGATCAGAAGAAGCACATATGCACACTCCTTTTAGACTTAAGCAAAGCCTTTGATACCATCGACCATGGCCTGCTTTTGACTGCGTTGCACAACCTTGGTCTCGATGCTACAGCACTGAAGTGGTTCAACTGTTACCTTGTCGCTAGAACACAGCAAGTTAAGGCACAGGAGGACTTTTCACCATTCAAAATCCTTCCAAGAGGTGTGCCACAAGGGTCTATCCTGGGATGCTTTCTCTTTGCAATTTATATAAACAGTATGTAACCCCTCACCCCTGCCTTTTTGAAAATGACAGGTGGTATGCTGTTGAAGCTGACAGCAGTACCAGGTGGGGACTGGGTTCAGGGAGGACTAGGTTACTCGGCACAAGGGCTCGGTTTGGCTACTCTGCACAGGGGCACCCAAGTAAATCCAAACACAGGAAGCAATAACTGTAATGTCCAATACCAGGGATGGGATTCTAAAGTGTGGCTTTATTCACATTCAAGCAGAACAAAACAAAGCATAGACAGACCCCCACGGGGCTACATTCCTGGTAATGCAGACTAAGACTCAGAACACTTCCTCAACACTTCAGCCCTCAGGCTCTGGACCCACCAGGCACACAGCCCGGACTTGCACGCTGCTTTGGGTACACAGCCCAACTTGTACACTATTTGGGGTTTCCCTGGCTCGGCTCCCCTGCCGGCCACTCAAACACCTTCCATTTGACATGGACACATTTCTGGTGGCTCCTTAAACCACCTTCGAGCCTTCACTCCATAAGGGAAACTTCCTTCAATCCCACATCTGGTACTTTCTCAGCACTGGCCAAGTGCCTGAGGAAAGTAAAGGCCACAGAGCAAACTTAGAGGTGAATTTGGTTACTACTGATGGGGGGGTCTCCCACCTCTAGCTTCCACAGTTCATACCCGGCCATTTCTCTGGACATTAAACATCTCTTTCTGAAAAGCTTGACAGTGTAGATTAAAGGGTAAATGCATAGCACATTTCCTCTACATGTCTTGGCTTTCCCCTTGTACTAGACTCGAACACACTTAAACATCTCTTTCTGAAAAGCTTGGCAGTGTAGATTAAAGGGTAAATGCATAGCACATTTCCTCTACATGTCTTGGCTTTCCCATTGTGCTGGACTTGAACCTACTTTTACTTGACTTAGCCCATTACTCTAGGCCTCTCACTTAAGCAGTCCAGTCCCCACTTTACAACAATTCAGGTAAAACACTGGCCCTATGTAAGAGCAGACTCACTCTTTGGTTGCAGGTGCCCCACAGGCGATTCTTGACAGCTTCTGGTGCCGCAGCACAACTTGAAAAATAAGGCAGCTTCTTCCCTAGCCAGAACCAGGAGGGTTGCCCCTGGAATGACAGGCAAACCTTTTCACCCCCATCCCCTCAGGATGGGGCACAGAGACCAGTAACAGCGGTCTCCACCACTTCACAAACAGCTTACTGTGTTCCTCTTTTGGCGGAAACACACACCTCCCCTAACAGTAGCTCTATATCAGAGCTTTAGGCTCCAAGAGCCTGTGCACAGACTGCTGTGCTCCTCTCTTCAAGACTGCTCACACACAACTCTTTTCAAAACTCCCCAACATTCTAATCTAACTCCCAACTGCAGATTCCAGTGTGGCTCATGCAGATATGAGAGTTCTATGGTGATGTCATCCCTCAGTCTCAGCTGAGACTGAGAACAGAGTGAGACAGTGTGAAATCCATTTAACTGGAGTTTCACAAGCTGCCTTCCCTGCCTACCACTAGGTCTTACTGGGATTCTAGTAACCCCGGGTAACGGGGGGGTGTTACACTCGCCCTGGGCCAGGAAAATGACTGTCCATGATCATTATTTACCAGCTGAGGCCATCTCACCCTATGTGCTACCTGTGGAGGGGGGTGATCAGGCCCCGTTCTACCATGTGCTAGCACAGGCAGGCAACACTAAGGGCCTAGAGGCCTTTGGCTGACACATCAGCCTCTACTCTACCCACTAGGTATGGGTGCCTAGTGGCTCTGGTAGAACTGTCCAGAGCATAGCCCTAATAGATCAGCACTACAACCCCTACTGCAGGTCAGGGCCACAGCCTGTCTATCCCCCCTAGCCCTCTAGGGAAAACCTACCTGCCTGTAACTCAAATCCCAAAACAAAACAAACAGGGGACCTCCCCGACCTTGGGCACCATGCAACCACACACCAGGAGCTAATACCAACCATTACATTACTCCCTCACTCCCACACCTGTGGAAGGAAAGGGTTACTACAGTAACAGCAACAATAACAACAACAGTACTTTAAATACTACACACTAAAGTACTAGTGAGGAACTCCGATGAGCCCCTCCTCCTCTTCTTGTCTCCTCTTCTATCTTCTTCAGGATCATCTGCAAGAAAAAGAAAGACAACACACACTCCTAATCTGCATACACAGTCTATCTAAACCCCTACCATCAAAACACTGGAGAATCTCAAAAGATTTTTTTTAGAAAAGGTAGAAAAACAGTATATACACTAGAAAATAGTAGAAAAACAATGACATTATTTACAATACACATTTGGGGGATGGAGTGCCCTAAAAGTCCCATCTAGTGACCACAGTGCCTGAAGGTTAGTCCATTAAAGAGTCGCTCCTGGGCCGGAGCCTGGTGAAGCACAGTTCTAACAGGCCAAAGTCCCGAAGGGGAGAGTCTTTGAGGACAGTTCACACATCTGGAGTCTGCTAGTGTAGGGTGTGTACTGCAATGTCATAAGAATAGAAAAGTTTGGACTTACCAGCCCCTTGTAGAATGAACAATGGCACCGACCTGCTCCTCTGCCGAAGACTCTCCCTGGCAGCATTCTTCCGATACAGCTGGGCGGACATCTGGGAATGACAGGAGGGCACATCTGGAAACTGCTGGGCTGATGTCATCTCTGGAGAGGGAACCTTGGAACAGGAACAAAAAGGAAAACAGCTGGTCTGATGTCATCTGATTACCAGGTGATGAATCAGGATACAGCTGGGCTGGTGTCCTCTCTGGATCTGAAGTCATCTGGTGGGCCAGTCGATGGATTCAGGAAAACCAGTACACTGTAGAACTGATGAATGTGGGGCACCTGAGTCTTGGACATCCATACTGGCGGAACAACAAAGGCACTGCAATGGCTGGAGTGGCAGCACTGACTACCACTGCTCTTGCTTTCCATCTGGTAGGCATGGGCACATTTGCAGGGAGGTCTTTGCATTGAGGCCAATAGTACAGCGGGTCAGGAGCTTAAATTATTACCCCATCTGGGTGCACATAATTCACACTGTGAAAGGTTTCACGTCCCTCTCCATCCACTATTCGAACAGTGTCCTGCTTCTTTTCCACTGGCTGTATTTTTCATGAAACATTCTCTTCCTGACATGCTTGTTTGCACCAGGATGCACACATTTCATTGCTTCGGCCCAAATCTAGGATTTCCTGCTGTTCTCAATCTCCTCCCAGACTCTCTGAAGAAAGGTAGGAAAGGACATCCCATAGATTTCATTTGCCTTCCTACGAACCAGTCTCTCCTCTTTACTAGCTTTGGTCAACCTGAGACCGCTGGCCTGGCTTGGGGGCAGCCAGTCCTGGTTCTTCCAGCTACGCATTCTCAATGAGACAAAAAATGGATCCCTGACTTCTTCTTGCACAGCCAGGGCAGTGGCATCACCAGTCTCGTCCATGCATTCCTCTGAGGCAAGAGCTTGAGGCTGTGTACCCGTTCCTTTTTCACAAGGCCACAAAGGTTCCCCCTCTTCTTCTTCCTCTTTGAGAATCTGTGCCCAGGAGTGAGCAGTCGTCCTCACTCCTGAGACTATCCATTCTTCGCTGGGCACGGAGGTCGATACTTCCCATTCAGAGGCCTCCCTCATCTCATCTTCTCCTATGAGACTTGGGCTAGGCCCCCCCCCAAGGGTCTACTGATGCTCTTTCTGAATTGTCTATCTGCGATCCAGCATCCGAAACATCAGCATATGGTTCTGTCTGCAAATCTGCACCCTCTAGCTTTGTGCCACACTCCCCCGAGGGGCCTTCTCCAACAGGCTCCACCTGGTGCTGTGTGCTGCCAACTGCAGATTCTTGAACTTTTGTCCATGTGGGAGCCAAACGAATCTTGGGTGCTTTAAACAAGCCATATTTCTCTAGGCACCCAGAACAGTGAGGTACAATGAAGACGTCCGTTCCAGCATTTAAGCATATTAAGCACACTTGCACTGGGTATCCAGGAATTGCCACATGAGAAGACAGTTGTCCTCCATGGTAACACCTCTCAATGTCCCTTAACTTATTTACTTCTGCTGCTACTGCAGCCCGGTCATGATCCGGGTAGCGGGCTGGTCCTGAGGCCATGAGTGCAGAGAAAAACAAACACTCACTGTTATTGAAAGTCCCACATCACTGAACACTTTCTTTCACTTTCAAAGTGGCTTCTCTGCTGCTGTGTTTACATTACTACCTCTCCCTGTAATGGCGGCGGCAGCACTCCTGTGCATCAACATTCTGAAATTGGGTCAAGCCACTGCGCATCCGATTTACACACTCTACTGATAACTTTTCTCAAAACTGCACAAACTTGCACTGTTCTTTTCCTAGCACATTTATATGATTTGCCACAGACTTTTCACTTGCTGAAAACATGTCTTTAGCTCACAGTCCCTTAAAGCCTCCGGATTTCAAGCACAGGATTGCCTGTAACTAGTGCTGCATATCTTGCTACAACTCACAGTCTCTCTACTGGCTTTGAAACTTTATTCTGACGCTGAACCCATAACTATGCTCACAGTCAGTGGCTTAACAGACTTGCTTTAGCTAGTAAAACTTGACACAGTCTTTATTTGCAAAGCGACTACACTGCTGCACACAGATTCAGCTAGCTTTTGGCAAAAGTCACTTGTTTGAGCAATTATTACTGTTGGTACTCACTGTTATCAGTAGCTGTTTGCTGCGATGGAAAAACGGCCTGCAGCCAATCTTGGAGGCCTCAGAAAGGAAGCGGGTTGGCAGTCCTGCCGATCGTCTCCACGATCACCACACTCACAATCCAGTCGATCAAGATGCGGGTTGAGCCCGATTTTAGACGGAAAAGTCTGTTTTTTACACTTTTACAGTGCTTTTTAATCACCGCGATGCTCCTCCACTAAGCCAGTACACGCACTCCACTTACACTCCCTCTTGAATGCTGGACAGTCACAGTAGAGCTGGCTTGGGGCCGGGACTGATTGCAGTCTCACCAATCACATGACGCCATGCAAATGAGCCTCTTTCCCTCGCGAGTGCTCTTCTCCTCATGGCGATCATCGAGCAGGCAAATTTAAACTGCAATACTACTTTTTTTTTCTTTGAACTGACTCCACGGCGGGAGCCCATTTCAACCATTTGTCATGGCCATTAACACAGCAAGTCTCTCGGTTTACTAAAAAGCATTTCCAACATCCAAGGCACAATTTTCCTGTTGCTACCCCTAGTTTTCCACACTTTTCTTTATCACAACAGTTCACTAGAAAGCATTTCCAACGTCCAGGGCACAATTTTCCTGTTGCTACCCCTAGTTTTCCACACTTTTCTTTATCACAACAGTTCACTAGAAAGCATTTCCAACGTCCAGGGCACAATTTTCCTGTTGCTACCCCTAGTCTTCCACACTTTTCTTTATCACAACAGTTTTTTAAAAGCTGGCAAAACGCTGTAAATATTTGATGCAGGGCAAGGGCATACTCTTTCAGCTTTACTGCTCCTTGGTAAACAGTTGGCATGTTAACAGCAGCATATGGACAACAGCACACAGCAACACACTAGTTAAACTTGCTTCAGCTGTTTGGGCTACCCACTGCCAGATAACCAAAACGCTAGCCCCTTGCCCAAGCACCTTTCCTCCTTAAATTAAAATCCAAAGCGGTACCTCCATTTTGTAACCCCCACCCCCCTACCTTTTTGCAAATGACAGGTGATATGCTGTTTGAAGCTGACAGCAGTACCAGGTGGGGACTGGGTTCGGGGAGGACTAGGTTACTCGGCACAGGGGCTAGGTTTGGCTAATCTGCACAGGGGCACCCAAGTAAATCCAAACACAGGAAGCAATAACTGTAATGTCCAATACCAGGGATGGGATTCTAAAGTGTGGCTTTATTCACATTCAAGCATGACAAAACAAAGCATAGACGGACCCCCACGGGGCTACATTCCTGGCAATACAGACTAAGACTCAGAACACTTCCTCAACACTTCAGCCCTCAGGCTCTGGACCCACCAGGCACACAGCCCAGACTTGCACGCTGCTTTGGGTACACAGCCCAACTTGTACACTGTTTTGGGTTTCCCTGGCTTGGCTCCCCTGCTGGCCACTCGAACACCTTCCATTTGACATGGACACATTTTCTGGTGGCTCCCTAAACCACCTTAGAGCCTTCGACTCTATAAGGGAAACTTTCTTCTAATCCCACATTTGGGTACTTTCCTCAGCACTGGCCAAGTGCCTGAGGGAAAGTAAAAGGGCCACAGAGCAAATCCGTAGAGGTGAATTTGGTTACTACTGATGGGGGGCTTCCCACCTCTAGCTTCCACAATTCATACCCAGCCATTTCTCTGGACATTAAACATCTCTTTCTGAAAAGCTTGGCAGTGTAGATTAAAGGGTAAATGCATAGCACATTTCCTCTACATGTCTTGGCTTTTCCCTTGTACTAGACTCGAACACACTTAAACATCTCTTTCTGAAAAGCTTGGCAGTGTAGATTAAAGGGTAAATGCATAGCACATTTCCTCTACATGTCTTGGCTTTCCCATTGCGCTGGACTTGAACCTACTTTTACTTGATTTAGCCCGTTACTCTAGGCCTCTCACTTAAGCAGTCCAATCCCCACTTTTCAACAGTTCAGGTGAAACATTGGCCCTATGTAAGAGCAGACTCACCCTTTGGTTGCAGGTGCTCCACAGGCAATTCTTGACAGCTTCTGGTGCCGCAGCACAACTTGAAAAATAAGGCAGCTTCTTCCCTAGCTGGAACCAGGAAGGTTGCCCCTGGAATGACAGGCAAACCTTTTCACCCCCATCCCCTCAGGGATGAGGCACAGAGACCAGTAACAGCGGTCTCCACCACTTCACAAACAGCTTACTGTGTTTCTCTTTTGGCAGAAACACACACCTCCCCTAACAGTAGCTCTATATCAGAGCTTTAGGCTCCAAGAGCCTGTGCACAGACTGCTGTGCTCATCTCTTCAAGACTGCTCACACACAACTCTTTTCAAAACTCCCCAACATTCTAACCTAACTCCCAACTGCAGATTCCAGTGTGGTTCATGCAGCTGTGAGAGTTCTATGGTGATGTCATCCCTCAGTCTCAGCTGAGACTGAGAACAGAGTGAGACAGTGTGAAATCCATTTAACTGGAGTTTCACAAGCTGCCTTCCCTGCCTACCACTAGGTCTTACTGGGATTCTAGTAACCCTGGGTAACAGGGGGGTTACAAGTATAGACTCTAATATCAGCTTGGCACGTGTATCTGTTTGCAGATGATATGGTACTGTACACAGACGGTTCTACCCCAGAGCTTACCCATGCTGAGTTGCAGCATGACTTTGATACACTGCAGCTGAACTTTGTACAGCTGAAACTGCTTCTTAATGCAAAGAAGACAAAAGCTATGTTCATCCCCTCCTCCAATCCACTCATCAACAACCACCATTCCTTCACTTAGGATCCAGACCCTTCTAGGGGAACCCCTAGAAATAGTGGTAGGTTCACGTACTTAAATTTTTGATCAAAAACAAGCTCAGTTTCTTATACATGTATCACATTGATAAGTTGGCCAAAAAACTATGGCAGCAGCTAGGCGTTTTCAACCGTATCAGACATCTCTCAACTACGAGGCAAAAGTAAAATTAGTACAAATTACTTTTCTCCCATTAATAGATTATGCTGATATCCTTTATGGTCACTGCCCAGAAAGTGCTCTCTCTCTTAGCTTGACACCTTGTACCACCGGGCACTGAGATTTGTCACTAATACTCCTTTTAAAACTCATCACTGCCTGCTTTATGACATGATAGGTTGGTTCTCCCTTACTGTTAGGTGGATAAGGAACACTACACTTTGGTTTTACAGAGCAATAACAAATAAACTCCCTCTGTACATCATCGAGCTCTTCCTATGTACCCAAGCGTCTTATTGGCTGAGGCGTTACTCCCTTGTATTGTTTAATGTCCCTAAAGTGAGAACTCGCCACAGCGCTTCTGCCATTAGTTTTGCTCTTTCTTCCCTATGGAACTCTAGTCAGAAGACTCTTAGGCTTACCTTTGTACCAGGGCTAACCACCTTTAAGTCCGTGCTTCATCTTGCCATGAAAGAAACCTGCACCTATCACCACTAACTACCCGAAAGCCACAGTTGGTAACCATATGCCCCAGTCTGAGACCCCCCACTATCGCTTTAACCCCTCCACCCTCCCTCCCTTTCCAGTCCATATTAGACTGTGGACCTCCTCTAGGCCTGTGATCCCCTCTATCACATTAACCCCTCCACCCGCCCTCCCTTTACAGTCCATATTAGACTGTGGAACTTTGCTAGGTCTGTTACCCTTACTATTGCACTAACCCCCCACCCCGCCTTTATATTCCATACTAGACTGTGGAACTCCACTAGACACTGACGTTAGCGTTCCCTTTGCCTCTCTTTGTATTTCAGAGGAACCCCTGTTCTCTATGTATGTCTCTTTATCCATCTGTAAATAATGTAGGTTAAGTTATTAAGCTCTTCCCCAAGATGAGCTCTTATGGGTCCACCTTATAACCTTTTTTCGTTATGTTTTAGGCTGTTCATTTCTATTGTACCAACACTGTATGTATTATCATGTTTTGTTCATTCTACCCTAGGTATCTTCACAGGGCTGCTTGCCTTTATTGTCATTGTTGAAATGTAATTTGTTTATGCTCCCCAGAGCCATCTTGTAAATGAGCTTGCTCAGTGATGTATTGCCTGGTTAAATAAAAATTGAATTGAATTGAATTGTTGACCAGGAAAGGAAGGCTTGACAATTCTGCCTATTTTCAGGAGATACAGATGGTAACCAACTGAAATTGAACCAAACTAAGCTGTTAGTCTCCAAAACCATCAAACAGTTCAAATGTAGAGGAAAAAGGACTACCCCAACTGCGCTGTGTTCTGCTCTCACCAGAACTGAGCTCAGTACATAGCAGTCAGAACTTGTATAAGCAGTACTCTCACCACTGTAATAGGCAACAGTTAGTGCATGGAAAACTATGCAGACAATTGTGAGCCAGTAGGCTCTCTCACCATCAGCTGCCCACTTGCTCAGAATCCAGAGTCTTCCACCGATTCCAGCGAGTTCACTACAGTCTCAGCCAGGGAAAGAAAAGAAAGATTAGCAACCGCAGCAAACAGTGGATGACAGTATTCAGCTGCAGACAACCCTGGTCTGCTCCAGATCTCTGAACCTGCCATTCAGCAAGTACTTGTGGCTGGATCACCCACAGTCTCAAACCCCCCACCAGCTAAGGAGGACTTAACAGGCAATCCTCACCAGACCACCACAACTGTTAGCCAGTACAGCTCTCCACTCCGATCACGGGCATTTCTCGATGACTCCACTCCACCACCACTTCCATGGTACGGCCAGGCATCAGACCAAAAAGCAGATGCCATACACCTGCCACTAACTTCTCCTCGAGGAATCCGGAAACAAAAAAGTAGCCCATAGGGCTCCAAACACCATCTGGAGGCCACTTACTCCCTCTTGCACAAACTCCTGATGCTGCCTCACTGGAACCCCTAAACTACCACTGATAACACCTTATCTCTTAACTACAACAAATTAACATTAACATAAAACACGAAAAACGCTGTGGCTGCAAGTACTGCATCTACGCTTGCTCAAACAGTCCACTTGGGCAGAAAATGGACTTAAAAACAATCTTAAAAGAAGCAGAAGCTCAAAGCTTCTGCTGACAGCTTGCCTAGCATAGAAACCATCTTTCCCTCTGCCTTTGCATGTAGTGTCCTCCTCCTCAAAAGGCACAGAATCATCCCTCCACATATCCTTGACATCTGAGTACAAGCTGTTTCAGATATTCCTGATGGACATGTTGCAGACGTTGCACCTTGGCATGATTGCCTTCTGCAGTTCCTTGCCATTATAGCTGGGACTCCAAGGAGCTTTCAGCGATACCCACAGTGTCATCCCTCCCTGGCCCAGAGCCTTTGAGGAATGTTCTAAGACAGCTTGGTGGCATCTCTTCACTCTCATGACACCGCTGACTACTCTCTTTAACAAATCATGGGAGGATGGGGTGGTACCTGAGGACTGGAGGAGGGCGGATGTGATTCCTCTTCACAAAAGTGGGAGCAGGACAGAGGCAGGAAACTACAGACCGGTTAGTTTGACCTCAGTGGTAGGTAAAATGATGGAATCACTTGTGAAGGAAAGAATTGTTGAGTACCTAGAGGCCAGTGGGGCACAAGACCCAAGGCAGCATGGATTCACGATGGGAAGGTCGTGTCAGACGAATCTAATAGATTTCTTTGACTGGGTGACCAAAGTAGTAGACCAGGGAGGGGCTGTGGACATGGCTTACCTAGATTTTAGCAAGGCATTTGATACAGTCCCACACAAAAGATTAATACACAAGTTAGCCAGCCTTGGAGTGGGTCCCAAGGTGGTAGCCTGGATAAAAAATTGGCTAGACAACAGGACACAAAGGGTAGTAGTAAATGGAGTCCACAGTGAAGAAAGGAGGGTTACTAGCGGGGTACCGTAGGGTTCAGTACTGGGACTGGTCCTTTTTAATGTCTTTATAAGTGACATTGCAGAGAAACTGGAAGGAAAAGTATGTCTCTTTGCAGATGACACAAAGATCTGCAACAGGGTTGATACACCAGATGAAGTGGAAAGGATGAGAAGGGACTTGGCAAGGTTGGAGGAATGGTCAAATGTATGGCAGCTCAGATTCAGTGCAAAGAAGTGTAAGGTAATGCACCTGGGAAAACAAAACCCAGGACAAGAGTACACAATGGGGTGAGATACTGACAACAGTAAAATGGAAAGGGACCTGGGAGTAATTATATCAGATGACCTAAAGGTGGGCAAGCAATGTGAGAAGGCAGTAAGGAAGGCTGGGGGGATATTGGGATGCATAGGGAGAGGCATCAATAGTAGAAAACAGGAAGTTGTTATCCCTCTGTACAGACAGTTGGTGAGACCCCATCTGGAGTACTGTGTGCAGTTCTGGAGACCCCATCTCCACAAAGACATAGACAGAGTGGAGGCTGTCCAGAGGAGGGCAACCAAAATGATGCAGGGTCTACACCAGAAGACATACGAAGAAAGACTAAAGGAGCTTAATATGTATACCCTTGAGGAAAGGAGGAAGAGAGGAGACATGATAGAAACTTTCAAGTACCTCAAGGAAATCAACAAAGTCCAAGAGGGTGGCATCTTTCAGAAAAAGAGATGTGCAAGAACAAGGGGGCACAATTTGAAGATAGAGGGGGGACGGCTCAGAGGTAATGTGAGGAAGTATTTTTTCACAGAGATGGTTGTGGATGCATGGAACAGCCTCCCTGAGGAGGTTGTGGAGTCAAGAACAGTAGGGGAATTCAAGAATGCATGGGACAGACATAAGACAGTCCTAGTGGGGGGTAGGAGGAAGTAAGCTGTTGGTTAATTAGGATCTGAAGCTTATCTGTTAGGTAGGAAAATGGGCAGACTAAGTGAGCCAAGCAGTCCTTATCTGCCATCAAATTCTATGTTTCTAAGTTTCTCCCTCCAGCCCCAAGGGAAATATTGCAAAGGTATTGCACACCTGTGGGCTCTGCACAAGCAGTACCTCACCCCACATCAGGGGTTAAAGTTATGCAGACCCCAGTAGGGCCTCATCTGCCAATGCATGACCAACCTCCTGAAGCTGACTCTGCTCAGGCAGTTGTTTTGGGTAGTAAGGTATTCTCCTTAGCTCGCACCATGATGTACATTGCTGCACATCAGCCATGTCAAGCAGCTTACAAGTGCCTATGGGCACAGCTAGGACAGCTCCTAGCTGCCATGCCTCATTCGTAGTTAGTCAGGTGAACCATCTGCCTTTCTGCCAAGGGCCTGGAGTTGGCAAGGCAATAGACAGGGGCACTGGTACGACACCAATGAGGTGACCTCCAGGCAGGTGGGAACCGGAGTCTGTATTCGTCTGACAGCATATCTTCGCCTCTCTTGACTGGCAACTATGGCCTGCCAAAGGTGCTTAACTCCCAGTTCCAAGGAACTTCTTCTCCTGTAGGCTGATATGGAAGTTGTTTTGGCACTCTCCTGCTCATCCATCTGATCCAGACCAGTTTCAGGTCTTACCAGACCTGTGAGGAGCCCCTGCCCTCAGGTGTTTTCCCCACACAAAGGGTTGAGGGTACTTGTTACCCTCAGCGTGAACCAGCTCCTCCCTTTTTGGTAAGCTTGGTATTCAAACCCATAAGTATGAATCAATGTGAAGATTGATTCTTGGAAGATATGAAAATTACGTACTTACCATAATTGGTTATCTTCCAGAATATCTTCACCATTGATTCAGAAGCCCGCCCACCATCCCCTGCTCTGCTGAAAGCCAGGGCCTCAAGTAGCTCACCTTGTGGGTGCTGGCAGCAGACCTCTTGATTGTCTCTTCTGTCATGGTCCTGTAGTGGTGGTCTCTGTTGTGTGTGTGTTTTTCAAATAAATAAAAAAATAAATAAAAGAGGGCTGGTCATTAAGGTGCCACCCTCACCTAAAAAAAAAAGGGAGTGGGGGTCACTTGTGTCCCCACCAGCAAAAAAAATACTTGTTTTTTCCGTGGAGTGGTAGGCGTCCCCCTTCCCTCAGTTTTTGTCTAACCTCCTTCTCCCTGCTCAGGGCATGTCTCTTCTAGGGTAAAGCCCTTTTAGTAGCTATATGCAGATGTGCCTTGTGCACTTTGTAATCTACATCACTGAGCACTATCTGGGAGAGGTGCTATACACTTGTTTGTATCAATGTACTAGCTTCACACAGGGTACTTCCCTGTGGTTGCAGGAAGAAGCAGGGCACATTCTTCTCAAGTCAGAGCTTTTGTATGGCAAGCCGTTAGGGACATAATTCAGAATCTCTGGCTGTATGGTAAAACACATACACTATATGGTGAAATACATACATCATATAGTGAAATATATACATTATATAGTGAAATGCATACACAATGTAGTGAACCACATACACTATCTACTGAAATATTTACATCATATAGTGAAATACATATAATGTATACTGAAATGCATCTTTCATGTAGTGAAACACATTATATAGTGAAATGCTTACATTATATAGTGAAATATATACACTATCTACTGAAATACACAGAGTACTGAAAATCCACATACACTATATACTGAAACAAATGTACTATGTACTGAAACATATACACTACCTATTGAGATACATACACTACAGACTGAAACATCCACGTAAACTATCTACTGAAACAAATACTCTACACATTGTAACACATACACTATATATTGACAAAATCTGAATACACTATATACTGAAACAAACACACTGCATATTGAAATACGTACACTACACATTGAAAAATCCACATACACTGTCTACTGAAACAAATACACTATATATCAAACCATCTACACTTTATATTGAAATCATGCACTATCTATTGGAATAAATACACTATGCATTGAAAAATCTGTATACACTATATACTGAAACAAATGCATAATATATTAAAACACTTACCCTATCTATTGAAAAAGGTTGCATACTCTATATAGTGACATAAATATATTACATATTGAAATACATACACAGTATATAATTCCTCAACTTGAGCTCTGTTCTCTGTTGCCAAATGCTTCACTAGGATGAGTGAACTTGCATTTTCCACTTTCGTCCCCAGATTCTGGAACTCTCTACCTCTTGGCATCAGATGTGCCAAATCCCACCTTGCTTTCAGGAAGGCCCTTTCCAACCACCTTAAGACACTTGCAAATGCCCCTAACCATATAGTTTGTGGTCACTGTCTCTCCTTTGCACTTATAACCTCTTTAACTGTGCCTCTTCCCCGCCCTTCTTTGCCATCTTTAAGCTCTTACTGTAGGTTTGTTACTTGCCTCCTAGCCAGACCTAGCCTAAAGTGCTCTCCTGCACATTTACTTACTCCTGCTGTCTTATGGCCTGTTTGATACCTTTTATTGTATGACTGTATAATCCTCCTATGTGCTATGAAACCCGCACCTCTGTAATTTGTACGTGTGACTGCAATGTTTTACTACTCCATGTATTTTGATTTGTGCTCTCCCGGGTCGTGCCTGAAAATAGGCAGTATTGTCTAGTGTGCTTACCCGGTTACCAAAAGCAAATAAATAAATAAATAAAATAAATATTTAAAAAATCCACATACACTATATACTGAAACAAATACACTACATGGTGAAACACATACACTATGTAATGAAACACATACACTATAGACTAAAAAATCCACATACACTATATACTGAAACAAATACACTACATGGTGAAACACATACACTATTTATTGAAACACATGCACTATAGACTGAAAAATCCACATACACTATATACTGAAACAAATAAACTATATACTGAAATGGACTACATTCTGAAACTACACATCCCCCTAGCCCCTTCCCCTTGAATGGCCTGCTACTGCACTCATCGCCTGTTGCATTCAGTAAGCTGCTGGCTTGATGAGAGGATGTCTAAAACTGCAGAGCAGAAGGTAAACAAAAACAGGGCTATCTCTTGTTCTAATTCTTTATGGGGTTTTCCATCTTGTTTTGCTTATGCACCTTTAATCACATTTCAGAACATTGTGATGTGACAAAGAGACTTTTAGAACTAATTTAAAATGCTGTAGTTTATTCTTTTAAATAACTACTGCCCTCATTTACTGTTAAAACACATTTGTATGGGAAGCTAATACCTAGGATATTCCTAACATAAACATAGGGGACTGCATGCATTTTTCCAAGTTAAATTTTTGATTAGATTTATGTGTAATTAATTACTGTGTTAGTCCAGCAACTTATCAGAGCTGAATGCTTGGAAAGCACTGCAGAAACAGTGATAGTGTAAGCCAAAAGCTTTGCTAGTTTGTACTCTATGGACTATGTTTTGATTTAGTTTTTGTTTAATAAAAGTTTCTTGGTTAAGAAACAAAATATATATTTTTGCTGCAATCACTCAGTGCCCAAGTCTCATCAGGAGTTTAGCTGGCATATGCGTAGAATTTGCATGTTTCTATGCTAAATAACTTTACTGTGGTGCCTCACTGGAGGCATTCACAGTCTGTTTTGGGGTTTGAGCTTTTTTTTTTTCCATTGAGATTTTAATTTCCTTAGTCACCCAGCGACCCCCTTGCCCACTGACATCTCCAGCCCAGTCACCCACCATCCCCAGGACTTACCCATTCTGAGATCCCCCCCCACACACACACATATCCCCATGTTGGGGACAGGAGAGGAGGGCCATTGACAAGGAGACACATATTCAGATAGGAGCAAAGCCTGGTTAATGCTGCAGAATCTGCTGCAGGTTGTTGGATCATTCTGCCATCAGGGGGTTTATGCCTTCGGTTTCATCCCCTGGCAGCCAAACATGCAATGATGCAATTGCATATAAAGGAACATGCTTGCTTTGTGCCTGCCTGAGCCCCTCTCACTTATGCAAATCCACTGCCCTGTCAGCCCTCCTCAGCTAGGTGGATGTTGAAGAGTAGGGTGGTCAGACTCCCCCTTCCTGAGAGGAGAGCATTCCCCGAGATGCTCAATCGTATCTCCCCCCAGCTAACCCCTGTGCAACCCAGGTCCACCCCCAAAACTGGGACACTGGCAGGAGAGGCAGTACAGTTACCACCAAGCTGCTAGGCCAGCCCACCAGACTGTGTTTTTATAAGTAAATAAAGACAGCATTCAGATGAAAGCAGAAAAAAAAACCTGTATTTTATCTAGGTTGCTATAAATGTTTTAAGTCACATCACAATTTTTTGAAATCAGATAAAGGTTTTGCAAGCAAAATAAGATGAAACAATACATAAAGAGTTAGGTAAGATAACCCTTTTATGTTTACTTTCTGTATCTTAAGAGGCATCGGCCAGGATTTTGTAGTCCATTAGGGCCCCATTTTCAGAAGGTTAGCGCAGTGCTAAACATTACACTATTAACAGCATGTTGGATGGGTGTCATATTCAGCATCCCCTGATGCTAACCTGATCATGTGCATATGCATATGTACTACTACGGCCATGTAAATTAGTAATCCTCTCCTGCATACAGAGCACAGTGCTATGTAAAATGTTTCCTTCTTAGTGACCATCAGTATCTCCCTCACCTTTTATACTCTGCCTCTAGGTTTCTATGCTCTAGATGGTTGATTTTGCACTTTTTGGCTTTGAACCCGAGCTGCCATGTCCCGTACCACTATTCGAGTTTTCTAAGGTCCCTACTCATTCTGTCCATCTGCACCTATCAACGCTATTACAGATTGTGGTGTCATCTGCAAAAAGGTACATCTTGCCCTTCTACTTCTTCTGTAATGCCACTTATAAAGACATTGAAGAGGACTTGTCCCATTACTGAGCCCATTGGCACCCTACTGGTCACTCTATCGTCACTGGAGTGAGTGCCATTTACCACCACCTTCTGTGTCTGTGTGCTATCTCAGGTGCAGCTCTTAGGAGTGCATGACCCTAACGACCGGCTCTGAAAATGGGAGCCCACGTACCACTGTAACAGGATTAGCACTGTGCTGTGATGATAAGCATGGCTGGTACTGTTTTAAAGAGCATTCTTCTGTGCAGTGCTAACCTGTTGACATGGCACTATTTCTTTTTGCATAGGATTACTAACTGTATCCAGGTGCCCATACAACTGGGGGTTACTCTAATGCATATAAGGTGTACAGGTATATTAAATGCTTTCTGGAAGTGCTAACACACTGCCTGATTAGTGCTAGTTAATGATTCTGGGAATCGTGTTTTAACTGCACAAACGCAGCCTGCCAGCAACCCCCCCCACACGTACACATAAACTGTCAGTCTTGGACACAATAAAAAAAAAAATTCCTTGGTAGTCTGGTGGTCCCTCACTCACCTAATCCAGGTAGAGCTAGAACATTTATCCCTCATTCCTGCTCCTGTTATACTACACACATCTCTCAGCCTGTCTGGTGCTGGGAAAAACGAGTTTCGGCATTAGCAACCAGCTGGAAAATAACTAAAAATGCCAAATTTTGTATTGGGCCATCAGAGGGAAAAGGCTACTAAAGAGTAAAGCTTCAAAGAAGACTCTTGAGGAAAAATACTGGGGACAAGCTGGGCACCTTTTTTCAGCAACCAGTGAGCTGTCGAGGCAACCTTGTACATGTTAATTTTGGTTGAGAACAGTGGCTCCTGCCAATGGGGAGCTGCCAGAAAGCTCCCAAGGAGAAAGAACTTTGGTTTCTGAGTTCAGTTCAGTGGGAGCCCCTCCACAGTCCACAGGGAGGGGGGTCTTCAGCCCCTAGAGAGAAGGTAGGGCTGTAGGGCTGTGAGGGGGGCTGCCTGGGGGCTGCAAGCGGTCTGTCCCCCAGAGCTGGTTGTGCCTTTCCCCATCTGGAGAGAAAAGAGAGGATTGTGCAGGGAGCTCTGCAGAGAGGAAGAACTACAATATTCTGTTGCTGCACAGAGAAACTGCACCACAGCGGGTGAAAGTGTTCAGAGTAAAGGTTAAATGGATTGTGAAACAAGATTAATGAAATGGATGGATTTGTGTCAAGAGGATGGGGAGAAAGCCTCTTCAGTTTCATCTGCACCACATTGATGAGACATGAATGATCAAGGATTTTTGATGAGAGAGGTAAGAAAAAGTGTAAAAGGTTCTGTCTGACCCTGGTAGCGACAAGGTGTCTACAGGAAAAGGGAAAGAAAGGTTAAAGGACTGTTTTTTGGCAGAGAAACTGGATTGTAGAAAATGGATATGAAAACTGGATTGGAATCCAGGTTTTAAAAAGCTGAAGAGAGAGCCTGTTCTGTGTGGAGTCGACTAGCACCTACATGGTGAGAAAGGGACTTTCTTGATGTATTTCTGAAAAAGAGTTGCTGAACTTGCATGTGAGCCAGAGCACAAGAGTGGCCAACTATGTTGGAGTTGAAAGTCTGTGGGGGCAGGGGAATGAGCGGGTGCTGTATGGGTGGGTGCCTGCTGTCTACTTCTGAGATGCAGCAAGACAGGAGACTGCTGTGGTAAACCCTTGGATTTTCAGACTTTGCACAGTCCCCCCTAGAGCCTGATATTCGGGAAGGTAGCCGAAATTGCTTGATTACACACCGTAGCAGGTAACTGAAGAAAGAATGGAAATGATCTGATGAATCCATCCTAAACCCATTGCCAGGTAGGGAGCTTTCAGACCCCCATTAAGTGGGGCCGTTGGCGGTAAGGGATTGTGGGTTTGTGCCTGGATGCTGGGGTACTCTGACCTGTGGGGGAGTCGGGCCATGGGGATGCTCCTGTGTCTGGGTCCCTTGTGGCTGATGGGTCTTGTGTGATGCCCCGCAGTGGGCCTCTGTGGGCCGGGTGGGGGGAACAGGCTGCAAGACCTTTGATCATGCTGAAGATCCAAGCTACAGCTTCTACGCCTTCAAGTGTTAATTATCAGGCCTGGTTCTGTGTCTGTTGATCCATCTACCCCAGGACTTCAGTCATGTGTGCCATCCAAGGACTAATACAGCAGAGCTGTGAGTGAGGGCAGGAATTGCCCTGCACCTGGGGAATATATATATATATATATATAGTTATCTGTGTTCAAGTCCACTGGCCCTGAAAGCCAGTTCAAGGTTTAAAGCAATCAAGGGGAACATGTGGGCGGTTGCTTGATTCAGGTGGGTGTGCTGGTGCCAGCCGACCAGCTGCACTTCAGGCCTACAGCTTGGCATTTAGGTACCATGGGACAACATTCAGGGCATCATTCTGAACTGGTACCAGTGGTTTGGTTTTGGTAATCTCTGCAGCAGCTAGATTGTCAGGTAGTTTGGTGGCTGCATTATCAAAAGGTGATTTGGGTTAAAATCAAAAGGAGGAATGCTGTTTGGGAAAATTGTCAAGGCACAGGTCAGAAAGCACAGAGAAAACCCAGGAGTAGTTGTAAAATTCCACAAAACTGTTTATTTGTAGCTACAGGAACATAAAATAAAATAAACCTATTCAGAAAACTATATACAAAAACAAAATAACGTCTCTTGTAAAAAAAAAAAAAAAATCTCCCTTGCTGCTCAGCTTGGCTGTTTTTATGTCTTTTTCAACCCCCATTCTTTGCAAGCATCCTGTTCTTTGTAAATTTCAGGAGCTGCTTAGAACATTGAGAACTTCCTGAGGTCCCCACAGCCTTTGCAAAAGGCTCAGGCATTTGCACTCAAATGATCGCTATCTTTTTACAGTTATCTCAGATCACAAATATATACATTTCAACAGCAACACTAAACATCTTTCAGACAAAAGGGATCCCATTATCAGCTTCACTCCATACACTGATTCTTATAATTTTATATTAGCAGATACAGATATGCAAGGGAGGAAAAACAGAAAGCAAGAGAAAACAGAGAGACAGTGAGAGGCAAAGGACTGCGAGACTGTTCAGGATGATCAAGTCCAAAGAGTCACAGGAAAATTTGCTCAACCAGACAGAGGAGAGAGAAAAGGAAACAATACAGATCCTTTCATTTAAACACTTTCTCCAAAACAAAAGGGACAGGGTTCTGTTCTACCCTGTCACAAAAATGTTAAATCTTTAAAATGCAAATTTAAAATGTTGCTTAATCTCTAATCCATTCTACCCCATCCTAACCCTCCCTGTGTAAATAAATTATGTTGTTACTGTTTTAAAAAGGTCTGACTAAAAAGCCTGATTTTAGTAAGCATGTATTATCTGAAATTAATGATGGACAATGTGGGGATGTTCGATTCTGGTAAGTCCATGATGGGGCAACTGTTGGAGAGGTGGGTTGGTGCAACAATACAGGGGGTTGTACTGGTAGAGATCAAACCCACTTAAATGTATTCTGGGTGGCACCACCATTTTCTTTGTAATCTTGGGAAAGGACCCCAGTAATATCAAGTATGGGAACCCAGGCCCTTTAACCGTGTTCAGGCCTGCATGGCAAAGGTAGTGGCCCTCTCTAGGATGGCACCAGAGAGGGGCCACAAGGCAAAAAACACAGATTTTGGTAATTGTGGTTGTCTTAACCCATGTTTCAACACAAATCACTTCCACACTGATGTCAGCATGGGTTAAGGCAACAGTGTTGGTCTGAAACTGTGCTCTGGCCTACCTCTGAGCAGGGTTTAAGCAAAGTCTGAGAATGTGGATTGTAGCATAGTTTTTACCATGCTACAATCTGGAAATTTATTTATTGAAATGTTTCACCAGGAAGGGTACACTGAACAACAAATTGCTCGTCTCACGGTGCATCCTGGGGGAAAGGGGAATTGGAGTGTTCAGCAAAATTCATCAACATGAAGCAGTAGAAGGTACATTATTGTATTGCAGCATACAGCAATTAAACATTAGCAACTACAGACATTACGGCACAGAGCATACTAGCATGACATCAAGCAAGACATTATAGAGAATGAACATACATAGAACTAAACAAAGAAATAAACCTTTTTTAACCATTTAACAGAGTTACAATGGTTTTAAAAAGCCCTAAGGCAGAATATTCAAGCTTTTTTGTGAGTGTTAGATAGGTTATCAATTTGCTAATCCCAATTTGCACTTCTAAAGCAGGATAGTACTGCAAAGTGCCATATGATTGCTTGGTTACCAAGTCACTAGCCCATTCGTAAGTGGCCCTAATCCTAATGCACCTATGTAAAGCAGCTGACAGCACCTTGCACATAGGCATGCTGGGAGGCTTGGGGAGGTGTAGCTATCCATTAGTGCAACACTAGTTACTGGTTCCCCAAACCAGGTGTTATGGGCTTTGCATTCCTACACTCCCAACACCTGGCCATGTCATGCTACCACTAGCCCTGGCTCCCCCACTGGTATATGGCATAACTGTCCAGGTGTCCAGTGCCCCATCCCCCAAATTGCATGCCTGTGTAATAAGACATCTGTCTCATGTGTCCAGCAGACTCCTCCACCCTGATCAACTGGGCCCCAATCAGACACTTGATAAGATCAGTAATTCATCGGTACCATTTGCCTGATATCCAGACCAGGGTTCTCCACATGCCCCAATTAATAGTCTGGCAAGAGCTGTAATTGTTCCATACCACATCTTTGGTGTTGAGTGGTTCCTCCACCCCATAAGTATGATATCTACCTCCCCCCTGACTAGCCCACCCAGTACCACTACAACTGCCCCCACTTGACCCCAATCTGTGGTGTACGGTGACCAACACAGACCCTCCACTCACATCCATAGCAGCCACCAACTGAATGACAGTTCACTATCAAATGCCTACTGTACTAAAAGCTGTTTCTATAGTAGGTGTGCGATCATGCACATAGAAACATTGAATCTGTCATCGGAAAAGGACCACTTGGGCCAGCCCGGTGGCGCTGAGGGTTGAGGTGTTGGATGCCACACCTCTCGCTATGCTGGCAATCCAGGTTCGGAAATGCACCCGGGTCGTCGGGGGGGTTGGCAGGGGAGGGATAGGATCGAGCATCCAAAGGACTGCTATCCTATCCCTGGAGAGGGTTGAGGGATGCCACCACTCTGCAGCAGCCCCTGGTGATGATCGGGGCACTACTAGAGTTGGTGCCTTTGGGGATGGAATGTGGCGGATGTCGGCATGTTGTGCCTCAGAAGTCATTACACATCCGCACTCCAGGGGTCACACCAATCATTAGAGTGAGTGCCATTAACCACCACCCTCTGTCTCTTATCCATTAACTAGCTACTGTACTAATTGGAAGGCTGCAGCCTGTAGTTCAAGGTGGCGGTGCAACAGGACACATCCCCATTTAGCCCATTTAAGAGCTGCTGTCTTCACTCCACACACAAGCGTTTTTTCCTTGCCCCTTCATCCACCCCTCCTCCTCCAGTGGCACACTTCTCTTTCCTGTGGGCTTCTTCCTAAGGTGCCTTTAGCCAAGGAAATCACTCCCGCAGCACCTCAAGGGGTGGAACCCTCCTCTAGGGTGCATTCCCTTCGTACCCATACAGGGTGGTATATCCCACGGAGAGAGAGCAAACGATTATCTATGTTACTCAAGCACAAAACCAGTTACACAGGCACATTAAACCCAATTAACCATTTTGGATCCGAGCCCTAGGCCATTCAGTTTCTTTATCAGACTCCTGTGTGGCACAGTATTGAAGGCCTAGCTAAACTCCAGATCAGTCATGTCCACTGCTCTCCCCTTACCTATTTCCCAGGTCATCCAGTCAAAAAAACATACCAGATTAATTTGACATGTTCCTTCCCTTGTGACTCTGTGCTGCCTGTGGTCCTGCAGCCCACTGGATTCAAGATACTGTAACAGTCTCTGTTTTAGTATGGATTCCATTATCAATCAATCAGTCAGTCAATCAATATCTTTATTTATCCAGGCGGACACCATTGAGCAAGCTCATTTACAAGGTGGACCTGCATCGCACTAGGTCAGGTAGCAATACATTTATGTGGAGACAAAAATACAATCAGAGAAATATACTTGGAGCAGGGGTCCTGCAACATACAGGTAAAACAGCAATACATTTATGTACAGACAGGCGGAAGGTAAGCGTAAGTAACAAAGGGATAAAAAAAATAGCAATATAACAGAGTAAACAGTAGAAGGTAGAAGTTTAGCAACATATTCAAGGTCTAGTAGTCCGGAATAATTTTAACATATTCAGGAAAAAAGAGGTGGGGGATTGAGAAGGTGATACCAGAGAATAGTAAGGACAATTAAAAAACTTGGCGAATTAAAAGAACTCATGTACAGGGTAACAGATATTGTGGGCTGGGGGGATTTGGCATACCGGGGAAAGCTGATACTGAGGTGTTATACTACCAGCAGAGAAATGTTTTGCAGGCCGTGGGCATGTAGAAGTGGAAGGTGTGGCATGAAATAGTGGCAGGTGGGGAGAGGGGGAACTGTGGTCGTAGGGTTCGTAGTTACCTAGGGTTAGATTATGTGTCATAGAACAGAATGGAAGTGCAAGGGAATGCTAGTTATAGGCGGACATGAACGAGCTAGGGTCGATGGAAGCAATTGCAGACTTCTGAGTAGGTTTTTGAGTACAGGGACTTGAACACAGCTAGGCTGACAGGAAACTTCAGTTTCAAGGATTTTTGAAGCTTGTTCCAGAGCAATGGTAGAGCGAAGCCTATGGCAGCTCTTCCGAAGCGCGTACAGGCCCTAGACACTTGCAGGGAGATTAGGGGGTATTTTGGGGGGGCATTAATTTCCCCATGACTCCAGTAAGACAGACCAGACTATACTGTACTTGCAAACCTCCTCCCTGCTGATGCTCTTACATAATGGGACTATGTCTGCTCTCCTCTAGTCCTCTGGAACCACTCCTGTTTCCAGTGAGTTTTTGAATAAGGCCATGAGTAGTGCAGCAAGCACCTCCCTGCCTAGTTCCCTTAATATTCTTGGGTGTATTCATCCAGTCCTATGGCCTTGTCCACCCAAAAATTTTAAGTCCTTTCAATAATACTCTTTCCTTTGAAAATAGACTTGTGTCCACTTCCACCTCCAGTGTTCATGCTGCTCCTTGGTGGTCTGTCCCTGTCTCTTTCCACTGTGAAAACAGTAGAAGTAATTGTTCAGCATATCTGCTTTTTTCTGATCCTCCTCTGTGCAGTCTCCCTTTATCATCCCCTTTATCCTCAGAATCCCTCTCCTTGCCTTCCTCTCCTTGCTTATGTACCTGAAGAAAGTCTGTTCTTCTTTTGATACCCTTTGGCTATGCTTTCTTCCATCTGAGCATTTGATCCCTCATTATCTTACCTGCTTCCCTCTGTTTTCCCTGGTACACCTCTCTATCCTCATTCTTCTGTGTTTCTTTATACCTCTTGAATACCACCCTTTTACAAGCTTCCTAAGAAGGCTATTCTGATGTATCTTCCCATGTCAGTGAAGTCTTGTCTTCTTGAAATCCAAAACATTTTCCCTCGTGTGACTGGACTGGGTCCTTTTTACCATGCTAAACCACACTATGTGGTGGTCACTGGATCCCAGTTGCCCCTCCACACAGACATCTGCGTTCTGTCCCCATTGGTCAGTATCAGGTCAAGAATGGCCTTTTCTCTGGATCAAGCACAAGTTGCGTGAGACCTGCCCCTGTAGGGAATCCAGGATGTTTCTGCTTCTGGCTGAAGCAGCTGCCTGGGTGGACCTGTCCACATCTGGCATACAGAAATCCCCCAGCAGCAGGACTTCACCTTTTGTTGCCATCCTGTGTATTCCATCCACAGGCTCCCTCTCCACTTCTTCCCCCTGTGCTGAAGGCCTGTAGATAACCCCTGTGCATATTGCTGAGCCTTTGCCATGTTCAGGGATGACCCACAGTGCCTCAGCCTCCCCCTGTCTACCCTGCATCTCTGTCACCTTTATACCCTCTCTGATGTACAGGGCCACACTCCCTCATTCTAGGATCGTGGATATGTTGTTCTAGCCACACTTTCTGGCAGATCGCCTTTCCCTTTAAGGGTTGCTGGAACATCTTCAAGCTGGCTCCTTCCACCCAGCCGGGTGGTATAACCATCGGCTCCGCCCCATGACGCCAGATCTTCCTTTCTGCTGGAAGGTTCAGGTTCCCTCCTTAGCGCTCCCACGTGTGATAGGCCCTGGCTCTCAAATCTTCAGATTTCATTCCAAAACTTACCTTAAAACTCATTCGAGTTTCATCTGCTCCTGCATCTCTCGCTTCCACAATGGAAGAGAAAACTGTTTCTGGGTTTTGCCAGTGCCCCTGCAGGCAGAAGATGATACACACTGACCCTCATACCACATGCTTGTACTGCTTGGGACATGACCATGATCCGCAGGCTTGTGATCTCTGTCAGTCCTTTCACCGATCAGTTCTGGAAGACAGCACTGCCAGACTCCAGCTGGGGCAACCAGAAAAGTGTTACCCGCTGCTCAAATCCAAGGATGCCCGTTGGGTGGTCTCCGCAGTTGCAGGGTCTGCTGAGCAGCTTGAACAACTCAAGACCTTCAAGGAGGAGGCGACTCAGGCCACGGCTAGTTCCTCTTTGGCTTTGGCCTTCATTCCACTCCAACTGGGCAGTGGAACCAGTCCCTTCCACTCAGATAGGAAAAGGACTGTATTCAAGGTACTTCCTCACAATAAAGAAAACAGGGGAGTGGCGACCCATTCTGGATCTCAGATACGTAAACAACATCTGACAAAACCAAAATTCAAGATGGTTACCCTGATTACCATACCACCGACCCTAAGACAAGGAGACCGGCTAGCATCCTTGGATCTGAAGGATGCCTACTTTCACATCCCAATCAGAAGGTCTCACAGAAAGTACTTCAGGTTCAGGTTGCCATCAGGTCATTACCAATTCAGGGCGATGCCCTTTGGACTGACATCTGCTCCAGGGGTGTTCTCAAAATGTCTAGCAGTGGTAGTGGCATACCTAAGACAACAAGGGTGTCAGTGTTCCCCTACCTAGATGACTGGCTCATAGTGGGCCAGTCATGCCAGCAGGTAAGGGAGGCTTTGTCGGTAACACATGACACTCTCTCATCCCTGGGGTTGTTGGTGAATCACAAAAAGTCTGTCCTAGAACCAGTCCAACTGCTCAGATTCATAGGGGCAGAACTGGATACACAAAAAGGGATGGCTTACCTTCCTCAAGACAGGGTGGACAACCTTATCCAGGTAGCCGATTCCTTCAAACTGCATGTCCCCAGGCCAGCAAGGCACTTCCTACAGTTGTTAGGCCACATGGCAGCCTCCACAGCAACTGTGCCAGGGGCCAGGTTCTAGATGAGGGACATTCAGTTTCACTTAAGGGAATACCGGTTACAAAGAAAGGACCCTCTTTCAAAATTGCTTCCTGTCACAGTCATTTTTCTCCAAGCCCTGCAGTGGTGGCGGGAGAGAAACAATCTCAGACAAGGAATGCCCTTCCTGCAACAGATCCCCTCTCTGGTACTCACAACAGATGCATCCCTCCTAGGGTGGGAGCACATCTGGGGGACTACACTGCACATGACACATGGAAAAAACAGGAATCTCTCCTACATATCAACCTTGTAGAGCTCAGAGCAGTTCTTCTGGCTCTTCAGTCATTTGTCAGTCAGGTCAAATGAAAGGTGGTCCAGGTCAGAACAGATAACACAACCACCATGTACTACATAAACAAGCAAAGGGGAACAAGGTCAACTCCCCTCTGCACAGAGGCAATGAGATTCTGGGCCTTGGCATACTCCCTCAATGTTTCCCTCTCAGCTGTCCACCTTGCAGGCAAGGACAATGTCTTGGCGGATGCCCTCAGCAGAATAAACCAGAACCACCACGAGTGGTCACTGAACAAACAGGTCTTACAGACCATTTTCAGGAGATGGGGCATCCCAGAGGTGGATCTGTTTGCAGCTCCAGACAATCACCAGCTCCCACAATATTGCTGCAGACCCCCCACCAAGGGCACAATTCCTCTGGATGAACTTCTGCTGGATTGGAAAGGGAGGTTTCTGTATGTTTTCCCTCTGTTACTGAAAGTACTAAACAAACTCAGGCTTCAGCCAGCCTCAATGATCCTTATTGCTCCAGATTGGGCCAGACAGCCTTGGTACTCCATGCTCCTATCATTGTCAGTAGCCAAGCTAATCAGTCTCCCCAGGAGGTACAACCTACTGTCATCCTCACAGGGCAAGATCATGTATCCTAACCTGCTATCACTCAGACTCAAGGCATGGCTCTTGAAGACTTCAAGTATGCAGACTTGCATCTCTCAGAAGGAGTCATGGATATACTGAGAGTTTCCAGAAAGCTTTCTACCAAGAAAACCTACCCCTCCAAATGGAAAGATTTTCCTTTTGGTGTCAGGGTAGGGGCTTGGACCATGCCCAAGCTAGTCTCTCTGTAGTCCTGAACTATTTGGCCCATTTGCATTCCACAGGTTTAAGTATTTCCACCTTGAGAGTCCATCTGGCAGCTGTCTCAGCTTATTTATCAACAGGTAAGGCATCTTCCTTGGCTTCAAAGCCAGTGTTCAAGAAATGGTTTAAGGGATTACTACATTTGCATCCACCACACAGAGAACCTGCTCCCATGTGGGATCTGAATATTTGCATTGCTCAGCTTATGCAGCCCCGTTTGAGCCCATGTCCATAGCAGACCTCAAATATGTCACTTGGAAAACAATATTTTTGGTAGCCATTACCTCTGCCAGAAGAATCAGCGAGCTTCAGGCACTATCTATAGAGCCTGGCTATATTGCTGTCCATAGAGACAAAGTAGTTTTGAGAACTAATACAAAATATTTGCCCAAGGTGGTATCAGAGTTCCACCTCAACCAGTCTATTAATTTGCCAGTCTTCTTCACAGACTATTCCACCTCAGGTGAGCGTGGGCTGCACAGCCTGGATGTTAAAAGGGCAGTCCGCTACTATCTTGACCACACAAAGGGTCACAGACTGGATCAAACCCAGTTTTTCCTCACTTATGGAGAGATGGGAAAAGGAAAACCTGCCACAAAATGATCCATTGCACAATGGATTGTAGCCTGTATTCAGTTTTGGTATAGCAAAGTGGGTAAGCAACCACCTGCAGGCCTCAGGGCCCAGTCAACTAGGGGTACTGCAGCCTCTTTAACAGCTGCTAGAGATATCCCCCTAGTGGACATTTGCAAAGTTGCAACTTGGAAGACAGCTCACACATTCACCAAACATTATTGTTTAGATGTTCAGGCCAGACGTGATGCCAGGTTTAGCACAGCAGTCCTGCAGATCCTGTATCCTATATAGGTTATAGGCCCACCTCCAAAGGCACTGCTTGGTAATCTGCATAAGTCAGAATACAGTAAGATTTCCTGGGGCTTGAAGGAAAAAATTACTCATCTTAGTAATCTTGTTTCTTTTGAGGGAAACTTACCGTATTCTGAGCTCCCTCCCTCCCCTGCAATAACCTATGGTCACTGCACTACAGCTGTGTTATATAGTTGTTGCAAACCTGGGGGTATCTGAAGTTCTTGTTTTTGGGCATTTGTGACTTGAGTCTTAGTGATGCCACTTTGGAAGTCTTTTCTAAGGAAGGGGTAATTCCCTTAAATTTTTCCTTACTATTGTCTGGGAGGGTGGTTGTTGTTATTATTAATATTATTATCATTTTAGTAGTAGGAAACTGCTTAGTGCATGCTTCGTTAAGAATCTGACAGTTTAGAAGCTGTTTACCAGGGACAGTGATCTGAAAACTGAGCTCGAGCCTAGCATTCCATCATTCATATAGGTTCTATTAACCATTTTGGCTCCAGGGCAGTCCTATGGTGAGACCATACTGAATAAGTCAGAATACAGTAAGATTCCCTTAGAAGAAACAAGATTACAAAGGTGAGTAATTTTTTCTTATATGCATATGCCAGCTAAGCTCCTGATGAGAACTGGGCACCAAGGGATTGCAGCAAAAATATATATTTTTGTTTCTTAACCAAGAAACTTTTATTAAACAAAAACTAAATCAAAACATAGTCCATGGAGTACAATCTAGCAAAGCTTATGGCTTACACTATCACCGTTTCTGCAGTGCTTTCCAAGCATTCAGCTCTGATAAGTTGCTGGACTAACACAGTAATTAATTACTCTTAAATCTGATCAAAAATTTAACTTGGAAAATGCGTGCAGTCTCCTATGTTTATATTAATAATATCTGAAGTATTAGCTTCCCATACAAATGTGTTTTAACAGTAAATGGGGACAGCACTTATTTAAAAGAATAAACTACAGCATTTTAAATTAGTTCTAAAAGTCTCTTGTCACATCACAATGTTCTGAAATGTGATTAAAGGTGTGTAAGCAAAACAAGATGGAAAACCCCATAAAGAATTAGAATAAGAGATAGCCCTGTTTTGTTTACCTTATGCTCTGCAGCTTTAGACATCCTCTCATCAAGCCAGTAGCTAACTGAATGCAACAGGAAATGAGTGCAGTGGCAGGCCATTCAAGAGGGAGGGGCTGGGGGGCTGGGTAGTTTTAGAATGTAGTCCATTTCAGTATATAGTTTATTTGTTTCAGTATATAGTGTATGTGGATTTTTCAGTTTATAGTGTTTGTGTTTCAATACATAGTGTATGTGTTTCACCATGCAGTGCATTTGTTTCAGTATATAGTGTGTGTGGATTTTTTTAAATATACTGTGTATGTATTTTAATATGTAATATATTTATTTCAGTATATAGAGTATGCAACATTTTTCAATAGGTAGGGTAAGTGTTTTAATATATAGTGCATTTGTTTCAATATATAGAGTATACAGATTTTTCAATGCATAGCGTATTTATTTCAATAGATAGTGTATGTATTTCAATATAAAGTGTAGATGTTTCAATATATAGTGTATTTGTTTCAGTAGACAGTGTATGTGGATTTTTCAATGTGTAGTGTATGTATTTCAATAGATAGTGTATGTATTTCAATATGCAGTGTTTGTTTCAGTATATAGTGTATGCAGATTTTGTCAATATATAGTGTATGTGTTACAATCTATAGAGTATTTGTTTCAGTAGATAGTTTATGTGGCTTTTCAGTCTGTAGTGTATGTATCTCAATAGGTAGTGTATATGTTTCAGTACATAGTACATTTGTTTCAGTATATAGTGTATGTGGATTTTCAGTACTCTGTATGTGTATTTCAGTAGATATGTGTATATATTTCACTATATAATGTATGCATTTCACTATATGATATATGCATTTCAGTATACAGTATGTGTATTTCACTATATGATGTATACATTTCTGTAGATAGTGTATGTGGTTCACTACATTGTGTATGCATTTCACTATATAATGTATATATTTCACTATATGATGTATATATTTCAACATATAGTGTATGTGTTTTACTATACAGCCAGAGATTCTGAATTATGTCCCTAATGGCTTGCCATACTTTTGCTTGGTATCCCTTGTCTCTTCTTTCTGTACTTTTGGCTTCACCCACTCCACATGGAGCATGCCAGAGGAGATAACTGCATTTTGACTCCCTAGGACTGGTAGTCCTGCAGCTCCTATGCTCTTCATCCCTACTTTTCTCCTACCTGTCTTAGAGAAAAGGGGGTTATGGGTTTACTCTTAAGTTTACCCAAGTTCTATTTGGTAGCATGGAGCTGTTCTTTTTTGGGAGTCCAGATGTCCTTTTTTCCATTTTTGACATTTCTGCCTTCTCATTTGCAAAAGGGTGCCTGATGGGCCCGCCCCTTTTGCTACTTCTGCCATTTGCACAGTGCTGCCCTATCATTTACATACCACTACCCACGCTCTGTCTGGCTAGTGGTAAGAGGCTCTGGCTCCTTTTAGACCCACTACACCTGTGCCACTTGATAGGCCCAACCCTTAGTCTCTAGGTTGGTAGTCAGGTTTTAATTAGTTGTTTATTTTCTATAACCTTTCCCTATCCCTTTGAGCTAGAAAGTATCTAGTCCTCTCTTTTATTTTCTCTCCACTTTCTTTCTCTACTGCCAAATAAAACTGAGGTGCATGAAGCAGCCAGTGACAGTAATTACCCAGTGCATGCGGCACTGTGTAGTGTGTGAGCAACATCAGTAGCGCACTTCAGCTCCCTCCCTGTAGAAAAAAAGCTCCCATGGTCCCAGTGCTCCAGCCCTAGACCCATAAGTATGAAACAATGATGAAGATGATCTGGAAGAGCAAAAATTACAGTAAGTATATAATTTTAATTTCTGGTTGTTCTGCAGTTTCTGGCATTGTGGGTAGAAGGGGAGGAGGGTGAAGGGGGAATTCTATATGGTTAGAAAAACCCTATTGGTTTTGTTATCAGTTTTATAGGCAAATACTGCCTTGATTTGCTCTTTAAAGAGTATACTATGTTGTGGGGCTCAGATTCATGTTTGACAATATGTGATAAAGTCAGTTTACCTTGTGAGCATTATTTGCCTTAAAAACGTCATAAAGTGTAAAAAGGCTCTAGGTAGGGTCAAGAAGTTTAGCACTGACATCCTCCCCCTCCAGCAAATACACATGTCAGAGAATGAGCAGACCCAAACTGCTGGGAGCTGCAAGGGCACTGGGGTGGTATCTTGTTTCAACTCTAAATCTAGGGGTAATGCCATATAATTCTGACCTAACTTTCCTGGAGTCAGAGGGATGAAATTGGACTAGGGTGGCAGGTATGTCCTAGCCCCCCATTCAAATGAATTTCCTCATGACCTTTTGACCACTGTCCACCCTGTGCACTCGAGGGCCCGGGTGCAAACCTTGGGAGACTGTGCATCTGAGGTGACAGGCCCAGCCCTCTGGAACCTGCCCTCAAAACCTTTGAGGGAGACTCCATCGGTGGAGGCTTTTAAGCGGGGTCTGAAGGCACATCTATTTAGAGAAGCTTTTGGAAGCCAGTTATAGTATGTTCATTACTGAAGTGCTACTGTTTTATTCATTATTTTATAGAACGTTATTGATTTATGGATTACTTATTGTATACCACTGTTTGTGTTTGAATCATCTTTTTGTTCACAGCATCTTTATCTCTGTAAAGTGCCCAGAGCTTCTGGGATTGGGCGCTCAAGAAATAAATGTTTATTTACTTACTCACCCTTCTTAGTGGGCTCCATTTATTTATTTATTTATTTATTATTTATTTAGTTTTTGTTTACCGGTAAGTGCATTAGCCAACACAATGACTATTTTCAGGCACGAATTCGAAGAGTACAAATATAATGAACAGGTACAAGAACATTTTGATGGGGAGAGAAGCAAACAATACATTATACAAGGAAAGGAGCAAATGTACACAATGTAAGAACCTTGAGGGAACTAATTCAACATAACAGAAGTTGTAGGTAGCATTACAGGTTCTCATGGGGTGAAAACAAATTTAACGTGGTACAAGTGGAGGGAAACAGAAAGCATAACAGTAAACCATGGTAGGCAAGACAAGTAGCAATTGTTGAGGGGATAAACACAGGATAATTCAAGCAAATACAGTTTGTATAGAATTGGGTGTCAGGTCTAACTCTGAAAAATAAAATCTATAGGATTAAAGAGGAGGAGGAGGAGGGCAGGAGGAGACAGTAAGGTAATATAATGAGAAGAGGGTAAGGAAAGGAAGGCAGAGTAGCAGGAGTAAGGGAGGACAAGTATAGGAGGGGGGTGAAAAGGTGGAGGACCAGTCAAGAGAGAGAGACAGGGCAGAGGGATCATAGCAGGAAGTGGGTAAGGAAAGGAAGGAAGAGTAGCAGGAGTAGGGAAGGACATGTATATGTAACCCCCCTGCAAATGGGTGTTCCCAAAAGACTTCCAGGAGCTTGCTTGAATGCTCCAAGCCTGAATGGTGTTTGGCGTTTAAGCCATTTATCAGTGAGTGTTTTTAGAACCTCTGGTACTGTCTCTTTAAGAGCTGTCTGCTTGCAGACATAATTAGTTTGTATGGGGGACTGTGTGTTTCTTTGATTGAGTACCACTCAAGCTGCTGCCAATTCACTCCATTTTTGCAGTCACTAGGAGTGCAAAGGGAACCTATCTGAAAGATGTAACTGTTTGCCAGAAATCATTTACAGTAATAATGAAATTACAGTTTGTCTAACCTGCTTTCTTTTGCAGTCAGAACAGTGTCTGCCTAGTTCCCCATTCTGGTTTTGAACTGCTGAACTGGACCAATCAGTGTGGGGTAAGCTAGCTCTAAAATGGTGCCTTGACCTAATCAGAACTTGGACTCATAATCTGAGCCAGCCACAAGAGGATTGTATGGGCAGTGACTCTGGGAGATGTAGTTTAGACTTCAGTGCCTTTTTGGACCAACAGCAGCAGTCTATTGTGAGTGACAGCCAATCCAGTCAAGAACTGGGAGGAACTCAAAGGAAGTGCCCGTTTTGTCGGTTGGAGGTTCAGTTGAGCTTTGGCAGTGAAGAAGGAAGGAGCCCTGTGCTTTTTAGTGTGCAGTTTTAGTCAAAAACGTGTAAGGCCCAGAGTTCCGTCTGCAGCTTGTGTAACTGCTTGTTAGACTGAATCCGTCCTGTGAAAGAATCAAAGGATCTCTGAAGAGTAGAAACCAGGCTCACCCTGTGAAGACTGGAGAAATTGTTGAATTACACTCGGTCTGTCAGGAACTGAATCTGCTGTGTGTTCTCCTGGGTATTGTGCAGTAATTGCGATCGGGATAGAGAAGCAGCCTGCCTGGTATGGTACTTTCTTTTTTTTTTACCATATAAATGTGTGAAGAGTCTCTTGGAGCTCAAGAGTAGCCCTGCTGATATTGAAGGACTCTATCTTATTTGAGGTCGTGAGTACTAATTCAGGGTCGCTCCTGTTGAATTGCCACATTAAATCCAAATGAAATTACGTACTGTTGACTGTTTAATTTTCCTTTTCTCTGTGTGAAAGGGCCCCTACCAGCTGCCACGGTTTGGACTAGCCGCTAGGGATTGGGTACCCAGGGACAGTAACTGATAGGGATAGGCCTGTGCACAGAGCCATAGGTAGATGATTAGAGTGATAAGCTAATTAACCTGATTTCCCCCTGTCCTTGTTATATCCCCCTAAATAAATCAGAGCTGCTTGTTCCAGCAAAGTTATACTGCCTGAGGTATTTGTCTATGTTAAAGTACTGTACTGTGATTGTTGCACTGTATCTCATTTCACAGGAGGTCCCAGTGCCGGAACGAGTCCTGGGGGTAAGTGTATACTGTGAAGGTAATTCTGATATATTGTGTGGGCCACTAGTGGGAAGAAAGGGGGGTTGCAGTGTCCCAGAGGGCTGTGACCAAGTTAGTTTAACTATTGCAAACCCTGACCTCTGGGTGGAGGCACCCGCCATTGGATCCAGGCCCCTCAACCTGTTAGTGGCAAATCAGGCAGGGGTAGTAGCCCCTGGGATAGTGCCATCTAGGGGTTACATCTTGGAGGCTCACCGCTGGGATTGTGTGTCCTCTAGTGGCCATATTAACGAACCACTGTTAAGAAAAAAATGGGTACCCCGACAGAAGTGGCTGTGCACCGGCTGGTGGAGTGGTGTACTGGGGAGGAGATCGACCCCAAATGCTGTCTTATCCTGGACATCCCCTGGGTATCAATACGGACACTGTGCAGGGAGTACTTTCCAAGGTGGAAGGTTTACAAAACCCTGTGGTGGTGGGTCGGCATGCTAATCTGCTCACCCACACTTTCCTGGCCCTAGTAGGTTTAAGGATCCCATAGATAGCTCCAAAGTGCCACAGACCATTACCCCAGAGGGAGCCCTCACTGCTTGGAGAGTGATAACTAAGGACAGTAAAGACCCGGGGGGAATCAGCCCCCACCACTATCTGAAACTTTTGAGGAGAAATTTGCTAAATGGTTGCTGGGAGAAGGGAAAACTGTGGAGGACTTGAAGAAACTATTCTTGCCACCTGGGGGTGTTCCTCCCCCAACACCCTCTCCCGCTCCAGTGCCCGTAATGGTGGCTGAACCAATGCAGACTCCTATTTCTGCACCTGCCATTAGTCACGACTCTTACCGAAGGTTGAGGATCTTCTCTGGCACCTCCCACCCCCAAGGGAGGATGACTGGGAGACCTGGATGAACTATGTTGCCCCCAAGTGCTAGAATGGCAATGCTCGGAAGGCAGGCGAAAGAGGGTTAGTGAGAGCCTCCGAGGTCCTGCCCTGGCTACCATCCGTGCTAACGGGCCAGTAACCCTGAAGCGACTGCACAGGCCTATCTTGAGGCCTTGGAGAATGTGTATGGGAGCCCAGATTCTGATGAGGACCTATGGTGGAGAGTAAGAAATGCACAACAGTACCAAGGGAGTTGTTGTCTGTGTGTATGTCTCGGCTGGAAAAATTGTTGCAAGAATGCCTCAGAAAGGGTAGTTTGCCAGCGATTGAACTGGACCGAACCAGACTGGACAGAATCCTTAAGTCTGCCCCTTCTCAGAACTGCTGTTGCCTAGTTACGCCTGGCAAATCGACTGGAATCCCCACCTCCCTATGATGAGTTAATGAGAGAAATTGAGGAGTTGAGAAAAGGCGACCTCGGGAGGGACCTGCACCAACAGCTGTGGCTACGACCGAGTGACTGAGGGTGACCCATCAAGTGAAGTTCAGGGCAGAGGTTGACAGTCAATGAGTGCTCTGACAAGGAAAAGATATGTCACAATGGGGCGAACTGTTGAGAGAGATCCGGGAATTCAAAAACAGTCCCTTTATGAAGGCCACGCCTGCAAGTGCGAGGCCCTGACCTATATCCGACTGCATCTGCTATGGGGTGGGGTACCCAACCATGTATCTCCTGCTGATAACAGCTCGAACTCGATTCCTTGACCATGGAAGTGGAGAAACTGACAGATGTCTCCAAATGCTTATCACGCCGCAGACAGAGATGGCACCAAGGTTTCCAGTTAGTAATACCCCTGCCCTGACTCCCAGTGTGGTGCCTCAGCCAGCTCAAACTCCAGAAAGTATGTTTTGCTATAATTGTGGGAAAGATGGCCACATGAAAAGGGAATGCCGGTCCCCAAAAGACACTGACAAAGTTGCATATAGGCTACAAGGAGAGCTTCGGAGAACAAATCAGTGGTTAAGAGGTGCATGAAATGATCCCAGTGAGGGCACCAAAAATGCTAACTCACGTCCTTTTGGGGCAAGGTCAGTTGCCCAGGCCCCCACTATCGCCTCTCCAGACTGGTCCAGAATAGTGGGTCCCTCCATGGAGACCACTGTAAAGGTGAATGGAGTGTCTACAAGAGCTGTATTAGACAGTGGCTCCCAAGTGACAATTATGTTCCAAGATTGGTATCAGAAGCATTTGTCAGACGTACCTTACAACCATTAGAAGGACTGCATGTATGGGGTTAAGTGAGAAGGCCTACCCTATTCCGGTATATCCGAATTTGGCTGTCTTTCCCCACCTCCGTGGCTGGAGTGGCCGAACAAGTAGAGACCCTAGCCTTAGTGTGTCCCCCACTGGACTGTATGATGGTGTCCTTTGTTGATTGGAACAAATGCTCATATGTTCGGAAGGCTGGCACAGTTGTGTTATGAAAACAGGGGTCAAAGACTAGTAGAGCTTTAAGAGTTCCGGCTTTAATTAAGAAGGCCTATGAGGCACACAGAGATGCTGAAAAAACAGAACCAGAGGAACCGGTCGGAATTGTATGGAAGAAGGATCCTGAGTCTCTGATCCCATGCCAATGCCCAGTGTACCTTACAGGAGAGGTCCAGTATCAGAAAGGATGTTAAGAATAAAATATTAATGTTGGATGCACCAGGCGATGGAAAATTGCCAGAGGGACTGCTGGTCAAGCCTAGTATTTTGCCCGCTAGAGCCCATGCTTATGCCAGAAGGGTAATGGTCCAAGTTCATAATGTGTCTGAAAGAGACATTCGAGTAAACAGAGGTTGCATACTGGCTAATGTGCATTGTGCAGACACTGCAGTGCTACCCAGCAGCAAGAGTTCAAGGAAGAATGACAGAGTAACGCCTGACTTGTTTGATTTCGGCGACTCCCCGCTGCCAGCTGAATGGAAAGTGAGGATCAGTGAGAAGCTTGCCCAGAGAGACCAGGTGTTTTCTTTAAAGGAATGGGATGTAGGATGCATACAAGGAGCTGAGCACAATATCCGGCTGCATGACGAAAGACCATTTCGTGAGAGGTCTCGACGCCTGGCACCTGCTGACATAGATGATGTGAGACGGCATCTGCAAGAGATGTTAGCTGCTGGTGTAATACAAGAATCCAGAAGCCCTTATGCTTCCCCATTGTGGTAGTGAGGAAAAAGAATGGAACAGTAAGGATGTGTGTGGATTATCGCACCTTAAACCGCGGACTATCCTGATCAGTACACAATGCCCGCATTCAGGATGCTTTGGACTGCCTAAATGGGAGCAAGTGGTTCTCTGTGCTGGATCTCCGCGAGTGGGTACTACCAGATCCCGATGGCCCCAGAGGAACGTGAGGAAAGGCGGCCTTTATCTGTCGCTTGGCTTCTATGAATTCATGAGGATGCCTCAAGGGATTTCAGGTGCCCCAGCCACTTTTCAACGATTGATGGAGCGTGCAGTGGGGACATGAACTTACTAGAGTGCCTGGTATACCTAGATGATGTTATTGTGTTTGGCAGCTCACTGGAGGAACATGAGAGCAGATTATTTAAGGTATTGGACCGACTGGAGGACTTTGGCCTTAAACTGTCCATTGATAAGTGTCAATTCTTTCAAACATCAGTAAAGTATGTGGGACACATAGTATCCACCGAGGAATAGAGACCGACCCAAGTAAAGTTGAGGCCTTGACCACCTGGCCACAGCCCAAAAATCTAAAAGAACTGCAAAGATTCCTGGGATTCTGTGGTTATTATCGGCGCTCATCAAGGACTATTCAAGAGTGATCCGCCTTTACTTAACCTTACTCAAGGGTATCCCCAACCCACAAAAAATACCAAAAGTCAGCGTCCCTCAAGACTGAAAGAGTGTATTTTCATCCGAGTGAAGTATTTGGGGCCGCTGGACTCCTTGATTGTGAGACTGCTTTTCATGAGATCATATATCAACTTACCATGCTCCAGTGCTGGCCTATGCCGATCCAAGAAAACCTTACGTCCTGCACACTGATGCTAGCTTGCAAGGGTTGGGGGCTGTGTTGTACCAAGAGCACGAGAATGGCCTGAGACCAGTGGCCTTTGCCAGTAGAAGCCTGACCCCATCCGAAAAGAACTATCCTGTACATAAGTTAGAGTTCCTAGCTTTGAAGTGGGCTATTGTTGACCAATTCCATGAGTACTTGTATGGGGCTAAAATACTAGTAAAAACTGACAATAATCCTTTGACCTATGTGCAGACCTCAGCTAAGTTGGATGCCACTGGCCATAGGTGGCTTTCTGCATTATCTACATATGACTATGCTCTCGAATACCGAGCAGGTCTGAACCACATAGATGCTGATGCTCTCTCCCGTAGGCCTGTTCCCAGAATGATTGGGTCCGATTGGCAGAACCTGACATTCGGCACTCTGCGGAAGTTTGACAGGGAGGAACAAATGTCCACGGACGCAGTGGACTGCATGGTGGATTGTTGGGACCCTCTGAGAATTGATACCTGCTGCTTATTGCCACTTTTCTGCAATAGACATTGGTACACTGCCCCAGCTGGACAATGACAGTATTCGGCGGCTCAACTCGCGATCCCATGATCAAAGCAGCTTTGGAAGCCCTTTATGCAGGAAAAGATGTGTCCAAATTACGCTCCACTGATTTGAGAACTGCACTGTTATACAAAGAAGGTCCTAAGTTGAAACTGATCAATAAACTGTTATACAGAGAAACAGTAGACAGAGGGGGACAAGTAGACAAACAACAACTAGTGCTGCCCACTGCCTTTCGAGATTCAGTACTGAGGTCCTTGCACAACCACATGGGGCACCTTGGTATAGACAGAACACTTGACTTGGTGAGATCCAGATTCTATTGGCCTAAGATGGGGCTGATGTGGAGCAACACATTCAAACTTGTAGTCGCTGCTTACAGAGGAAAGCTTTTCCCAGAGGGCTGCCCCTTGTTAACATCACCACCAGTGCACCCATGGAGCTGGTCTGTATTGATTTTCTGAGTTTGGAGTCAGATCAAAGAAATATCAGTAATGTGCTGGTGGTCACTGACCATTTCACGAGATATGCCCAAGCTTTCCCCACCAAAGACCAGAAAGCATCCACTGTGGCCAAAGTACTTGTAGAAAACTTTTGTTCACTATGGGGCTCCACAAAGAATCCATTCTGATCAAGGGAGAGACTTTGAGAGTCGTCTGATCAAAGAGATGCTCTCTGTGGGGAGTGCAAAGTCCAGAACCACTCCTTACCACCCCAGGGGACCCACAGCCTGAACGCTTCAACCGCACTTTGCTAGATATGCTAGGCACCCTGCACCCAAAGGACAAGCCTAGATGGAGCCAACAAATTAGCACCCTGGTACATGCTTATAACTGCACCAAAGTGATGCCACTGGATTCTCCCCTACCGCCTGATGTTTGGAAGAGAAGCTCGACTACCAGTAGATGTGTGTTTTGGGGTCTCTCCTGATGGGGTTCAAGCTGACAACTATTTACAGTATGTGCAAAAGTTAAAGGCCCAGCTAACTCATGCGTCACAACTGGCTCAAACCATGGCTGCCAAAAGAAATCTGGCCAACAAAGAAAGGTATGATAAAAGGTGAAAGCACAGGAACTCCAGGAGGGAGATCGGTATTGCTAAGAAATCTGGGACTGCATGGCAAGCACAAGATTGCTGACAGATGGCACCATCTCCCTCACATTGTAGTGGGCAAACTAGATGATCTGCCAGTGTAGAAAGTAAGGCCTGAGAATAATTCAAAAGATGTAAAAACAATGCATAGAAATCATTTCTGCCCATTGAACAAATCTTAATTGAGTCTGAGCCCCTAGAAGATGCCCCTCTGGACCAGTGACTAGAGCTGCTGCTAAGAAAAGATCAAGAAAGTCTGCACCTACAGAAGCAAAGTTAAAGTGTTCCCCTCCACAAGTCCCAGTTGAGCATGACTGTCAGTCCATATCGGAAGAAAGTGAGAGTGACTTTGAATACTATCCTTCTTACGAACTGAGTCAATTGTTTCGGGGCAATCCCCTAGTCAATACTGGAGATGAAGCTGGGCCTTCTGGACTGTCCAAGCCCCCAGCTTCGTCCCTGGAGCCAATGCTCCCAGAAAGTGAAGTGCAAAGCATCAGATCAGATGAAATGGAATCATTGTGCATGGTTGAACTGTTTGAGCTTTCAGGGGAGGAAAATGATGGATTGGGTCAGACTGGTGATACACCAGAACAAGAAGAGTATTTTGAGTGCCCTGACAGTCCACTGCCAGTGTCCGAAAGCTCTCCATGCGAGCCAAATGTTGTGGACTCAGAAACTGTAACTCCTGGAGCTGAAAGTGCCCCAAGTTCTAGCCTCTCTGCCCCCATGGAGACTCCCCTGACAAGTGAGGACAATGCTGAAAATGAGGCTCAGAGTGCAGAGACTGTAACAGTTCCCCCTAGAAAGACTGGTCGAGCTGTAAAGCCTGTGGTGCACCTCAGTTATGATTCCCTTGGGAGGCCTGTGGATTTGCCTCTCAATGTTGTCCATAAAGGAGTGTATGTGTCCCCGAGCTCATTGCCCAAACTGAGCGTCAGTGCTAACTCCAAGTTACTTGTGTTGCCCTCTAAGTATGGTGCCCTTGCCCGTCCAGCCCCAAGGTAACTGATAGGAAGGGCCCCTCTCTTCAGGTTTCATGTACAAGAGGTAATAACTTGAGTTATGGTACAAATGTGTGTAATACTGTGTAAAGAGTGACGACTGCAATGTTTCAGAAATGTGTTCTTGGTAAAATGATATATTGACTGATGATTACATGTGTGAGCCTAATGCAAATGTATATGGTTGCAGTTAAAACTTATGGGTACTTGCTTGACGCGACGTCAAGCTTTCCCAGACCAGGAAGGGTGTAACCCCTGCAAATGGGGGTTCCCAAAAGACTTCCAGGAGCTTGCTTGAATGCTCCAAGCCTGAATGGTGTTTGGCGCTTAAGCCATTTATCAGTGAGTGTTTTGAACCTCTGGTACTGTCTCTTTAAGAGCTGTCTGCTTGCAGACATAATTAGTTTGTATGGGGGACTGTGTGTTTCTTTGATTGAGTACCACTCAAGCTGCTGCCAATTCACTCCATTTTTGCAGTCACTAGGAGTGCAAAGGGAACCTATCTGAAAGATGTAACTGTTTGCCAGAAATCATTTACAGTAATAATGAAATTACAGTTTGTCTAACCTGCTTTCTTTTGCAGTCAGAACAGTGTCTGCCTAGTTCCCCATTCTGGTTTTGAACTGCTGAACTGGACCAATCAGTGTGGGGTAAGCTAGCTCTAAAATGGTGCCTTGGACGAATCAGAACTTGGACTCATAATCTGAGCCAGCCACAAGAGGATTGTATGGGCAGTGACTCTGGGAGATGTAGTTTAGACTTCAGTGCCTTTTTGGACCAACAGCAGCAGTCTATTGTGAGTGACAGCCAATCCAGTCAAGAACTGGGAGGAACTCAAAGGAAGTGCCGGTTTGTCGGTTGGAGGTTCAGTTGAGCTTTGGCAGTGAAGAAGGAAGGAGCCCTGTGTTTTTTCAGTGTGCAGTTTTAGTCAAAACGTGTGTAAGGCCCAGAGTTCCGGTCTACAACTTGTGTAACTGCTTGTTAGGACTGAATCCGTCCTGTGAAAAGAATCAAAGGATCTCTGAAGAGTAGAAACCAGGCTCACCCTGTAGAAGACTGGAGAAATTGTTGAATTACACTCGGTCTGTCAGGAACTGAATCTGCTGTGTGTTCTCCCGGTATTGTGCAGTAATTCGATCGGGATAGAGAAGCAGCCTGCCTGGTATGGTACTTTCTTTTTTTTACCATATAAATGTGTGAAGAGTCTCTTTGAGCTCAAGAGTAGCCCTGCTGATATTGAAGGACCCTATCTTATTTGGAGGTCGTGAGTACTAATTCAGGGTCGCTCCTGTTGAATTGCCACATTAAATCCAAATGAAATTACTGTACTGCTGACTGTTTAATTTTCCTTTTCTCTGTGTGAAAGGGCCCTACCAGCTGCCACGGTTTGACTAGCCGCTAGGGCTTGGGTACCCAGGGACAGTAACTGATAGGGATAGGCCTGTGCACAGAGCCATAGGTAGATGATTAGAGTGATAAGCTAATTAACCTGATTTCCCTGTCCTTGTTATATCCCCTAATAAATCAGAGCTGCTTGTTCCAGCAAAGTTATACTGCCTGAGGTATTTGTCTATGTTAAAGTACTGTACTGTGATTGTTGCACTGTATCTCATTTCACAGGAGGTCCCAGTGCGGAGCAGAGTCCTGGGGTAAGTGTATACTGTGAAGGTAATTCTGATATATTGTGTGGGCCACTAGTGGGAAGAAAGGGGGGTTGCAGTGTCCCAGAGGGCTGTGACCAAGTTAGTTTAACTATTGCAAACCCTGACCTCTGGGTGGAGGCACCCGCCATTGCATCCAGGCCCCTCAACCTGTTAGTGGCAAATCAGGCAGGGGTAGTAGCCCCTGGGATAGTGCCATCTAGGGGTTACATATAGGATGGAGGTGAGAAGGTAGAGGACCAGGCAAGAAGGAGACAAGGCAGAGGGATCATGGCATGAAAGAGTTAGAGCGGAGATACAGGAGGAGGGAGATAGGAGAACTTACCGGGCAGGCAAGCCTATAGGACTTAGGGAAACGAGGTCAAGACATATACAGAGAGGAATAGAAAAGGAATGAGAGAGCACTGGGACATGCAATATTTCCAGGACTATCAGGTGGGATCAAAACAAGTGCAGGGTCCAGTACACGATAGATAACGGCGAAGCTCATTCTTAAAACACCGAAGAGACCCAGCCAATTTGAGTTCAGGGGGAAGAATATTCCAGAACTGGGGAGCTGCACACTTGAAAGCCCCAGTGCCTTTAGTGGTAGAGCATCTTGGAACTTGGAGTAGAGATTTGTCAGCGGACCTCAGACCGTGAGGAACTGAGTGGGGAATTAGAAGCTCTGCCAGAGATTTTGGGGTTTTGAGCCTTACAATAGAGCCAGTAAGGAAACCCAGATAATATTGCCTTGTTGCCATGGGGGAGAGCCATCCTAGGTCATCGTAAAGCTGACAGCGGTGCTTTTGTCTTGAGGAGGAGGATGCATATCGACATATGTTATTGTAAGTGACATCCCATTTCTGAATGGCAGTTTTGTGAGCACTAGACAGGATGGGGGCACTGTAGGTAAGGGAAGGTAGCAGTATACCCCTAGCATGGCGTTTTTAGCAGATGGCGTTAGCAAGTAACCAGATTTATATGCTGCACCAAGTTCGCTATTTACAGTCTTACAGATGGATTGAATGTGCAGGCTGAGATCAAGGGATTTATGACCAGAATATAGAGGGAGGAGCTTTTCCACTGGCTGGCCCCTGAATATGGTAGCCTTCACTGGTCCTTGGATATTAGGAGACTACTACAGTTGTGTTTCAGACACTGTTATGGATCAGTCTAACCCTGCCCCATTCCGCTTTCTTGAAATGCTAAAGCCGTAGAAGAGCTGGCCACCACACATGTCTTGACCAACACCTGACACCACGCTAACCCCACAGGACATGAACACAGTTTTTATTCACATTCCCATGCATCTTATGCCAGGAATGACAGAATACTAGCCTCCGTCACCCTTCTGGCAGCTATGAAAAGTATCTCACATTATCCCGTACTGGTCTTGGACCATGCTTCAGTGGTTCTCTGTCTGAATAGAGATGGCCCCTCCCCCACCCAGAGCCTGGAGATTATACCGTGTTCTTACCAAAAAGGCTTTTAGAACATTTCTTTCCACAGCAATTGCTTAATTCCTAGAGAGTAATAAAGAAGGAGATAGTACCCACGTCATTCACTGGGAAGCGCCAAAAGCATACATAAGAGACCAAGTTATCGCCATCACCAGCTCCCAGAAAAGTCAATGTGCCCACCTGAAAGAACCTGAAACTAAGATAGATTGTATGAAAAGGGACAATATGATGAAATCCCACATCAGAGTTATATCTTCATCTCCAGAAAGTCAAATGGGAGTACCACTCTCAGCAGTGCCACAGTTAAGTGGCTATTCTCCTCACTAGGGCTGATAGATACCCGATCAGGATAGAGGTGGAAAGCTATTGACTTGGCAGCTAAAGTTTTGGGGAATATGCAGAAGGCAGGAGGACCATTAACCTCAGACAGACAGGAGACAGGGGAAGCATTCATTACTTTGTGTAGAACACTGTACACCTCAGAGGTAGACCTTATCACAGCTCAACTTCATGCTTTTTCAAGAAAGCCCCCATTGTCCAGGTGATCATCAGATAATATCAAAGTAGCCTTAGATCTGCCCCTGACCAAAGAAGTGGTGACTAGTGCGGTGCATACTCCGAGTGGTAGGAAAGACACAGGACCTGATGGGCTCCCTATAGATTTTTTCTTCCTGAAGTATTGGTCCCACTTTTTAACATTGTGAGGAACAGTCTGGATTCTGGTCTTCTACTCCCTTCCACATGATCTGCTATAAACACTGCACTGCCCGAGCCAGAAAACCCAAAATGGTTCTGCTTCAAACTCATTTAATATCATGCTTTTTACTTCACTTACAGTTAGCAGTCTGCAGACGGGGTGACCCATACATATATGATTTGATTCAATCGTTGACATACTGTGAAAGGAAAAGAAAATATGACTTGATTTGCTTTGGCTGACAAAAACTGCCCTCAGCCTGTCCTGAAGGTCTTGTAATGTTACTTTCCAGGTACTGATTATAGTGCCCTTTTCAACTTTTCTGTGCTTTCCAGTAGCTAGTAGACATGGCACAACCCGATCAGCCATAAAACCACAAGAACAAGATGGCTGATCGTGATGATCCCCATCCAATGGGGAACATTTAGGAGGGAAATGAGGAGACACTATTTCATGGAGAGGGTGGTAACAAAGTGGAATATATACCAGAATGGGTGGTATCACGAACTCTGTCAACAGCTTTAAAGGGCATGGGACAGGGAACAGTGGAGAGTGGGTGTGGAAGATGGGGGGGAGTGGGGTGACAAAGGGAGGGGAGAGGCAGCTGCAAACTAGGGATGCTAGCTGCATACTTGAGCAGACTTTGGTAAACCAGGTGGTCTGTTTCTGTTGGTACATTTGTATGTTCGTATGAAGTAAAAAAATCACTTGCAGTTAGCAGTTAATGTAATTGCAAAAACACTATGATTTGCTGCAAAGGGAAAAGATTCTACTATGCCCAGCTACAAGAAATTTATTTTATATGCGGTATAATTCCATTGTTCAGATCACAGCAGAGATATCTATCTGCAGGTAAAGCAAGCTGTATATTTGTGTGTGTGGGGTCCATATTCCGTTACCTAGTGGACATGCAGGACCCACCGCTGTAAAACTGCAAGAACAAGACTGCTGATTGGGATACAGTGGGAAAAAAAAAAGGCAGAAACGTCTTTAACTAAGCATTGCCTTTGCCTGGCAAAGCAAATCAAGACTCTGATTGTTTTCTTTCAAATGACAAGGCTACAAAGAAAAATCAAAAAGCCAAATACGTCCTTAACAAACTGTCACTTTCATCCACCTTTTCATTCTTGCTTCAGCCTTGAGCGTACACGTCACTCCTGCAATGATGCAATTAGTTGAGTAAAAACCAAACAGTGTAGCTGAAAAGAGAAGTCCATTGGATTTCATTTGGGCAGTTATTTGGGATGTGAAATTTACATTTTATTGAATAAAAAGTCTAAACAATATCTATATTATATTTTGGTGACTGTAGCCACAAACGTAATTACACAATTATGGTTAACTCCTACCCTTCCCCTTGAGGAATTATGGTGGAAAAACTGTAAAGGACACAAGGCATGGAAAGATTACAGCACAGCTTGCATTACAACAAGAAAATTCAATGGCCGATGGCTGCATTTTTATTATCAAGCAGAGAAAGAAGGAAAAAATGTACTGGAGATCCAGGCTCAGTTGTTCTAAATGTTGTGTTACATAATATGGATAGGGAATGTATATATAGCTTATGCAAATCAGTAGAATGACTGGCCTCTAAGGGCATGCCCCCTCCTCTTGGACCTTACAGATTCAATACGTTAGTCTGGGAAGATGTTAATGGAATGCACTAATTATAGATTTCACCCCCTGGACTATTTCAAGAATCTGGAAGATAAATGGGTTTAGAGGTGGCTGCCCACTCTGAGTTGAAGGCCCCACCAGATGTTGTTTGATTGTTCTCTTTTTTGATGTTTTTAAACAAACACAAAATAGTTAATGTTTTTATGCTTTGTTCCATTTGCAGTATTGTGGTATTAATTTTTGTCTATGTATAGCATTGTCTTTTGCTTGTTTATTGATGAAAATTTTTAATAAAATTTAATTACAAAAAAAAATAGGACAGGAGACTTATGTATTTAAAGGACAGGAGACTTAAGCAATAAACCACAATAGGGTGTGAGTTATGCTGGGATTTACCATGGCTGGTGTGGTTTGTCACGAGGTTGCAGGCTGAGTGGTCAATCCTGGCCAGCCATGGTAAATCCCAGCATAACCCACACCCTGGAGTGGTTTATTGCGATCATACAATGTCACCTTTTTGTGACATAAAATCAAAAAGATTTTTTTTTCCTCCCATTGTATATGTTTTTCGTGACGTTATTGCTATGCCAGAAAAAATAGTGCTGTGTTGCTAGGATGTTGCTAAGGGCTGGCACTATTGCCTAGAGGTTACATGAGCTTCATCCAACAGACCTGTGTTTGATCGATTCCTAGATTAACTGTTCACTGTGTCCCAGTTCTTATTTTTTTCAGGAGCTTTTTAAGAGCTGGACAGGTTTTAAGTTTGACTATGAATGACCCGTTTAAGCAAGGAGCACTGGCTCTATTTTTACCCACTCGGCACATGCACAGAAGCATGTCACATGAGTAGTGAGCTGTACTGAGAGCTGTTTCTTTTTCTTTGTTTTTTATTTCATTTGTGTGTTATGATGTGGAAACTCCAAACCATGCGACTGGCCTACTCAAACCGGGGAGGTAATGGCAGTGGTACAGAGTTGGGACGGCTATTACACGACAGAGGAGTGTGGAGTGACCACTAGCTACGGATGCTGGAGATGCAGTGAATTGTTTTGGGAGGCAGTACTTTTTGTTTGCCATTGTGGCATATGGACACAGTTCTGAGGCTGCGATGACATCAGGGTTTACCGGCGGTTCAGTGTTTTGACTTTCAAACTGAACTGTATTTTTTTTCTCATAGCTGACCGCAACTGAGTGGTGAGGTGGTTAAGAACTACTGAAGAAAAAAAAAGATTTTTTAGTTTTTCAGGATTGTTCTTTTGATGGAGCAGTTTCCTGTTCTCCACATTTGAAACTCCCACTTTATCATTGCACTTAGTGGGGAGACAATATGGCAATTTTTCATTCGGTGCTTGGGGGTGTCGGATGCATTTCAGAAAGGATGCGGCTGTCTGGCACTTTTACCCATTGGTATATCTCAGGATTTACCACAGGTAAAAGGTACCAGTCAGCCAATCAGATCGAACAATTTTTGGATCCCATTTGTATAACTGTATATTTATTGTCAGGGGTAAGATTTTAATAAATATACAGGCTGTAACAGAAGTACTAAAACCAATAACTGTATTTTTACATTTGCCATTGATCTTTACACAAGGACATGAGCTCAAACATATCTGTTATCTAAATGCCATGTATGTTCAAAGAGGACAAGAAAGGATTTCTAATTGGCAGGTGTTTATAATGCTCCCACCCACAGGCCAAAATGATCCATACGTAACTGTACTTGAATAAAAAGGGATGTGAAAAACTCATTGTTTTGTTTTTATGGGCAGCACTCTGTTACCAGCCATGGAACCAGTGATCCAAGGACTGATATTCAGAAGTTTGTATGGGTTCAAACCGCCATATAACAAAGCAGGGAGCACACGTCCTTTGTATAGCACAGGACACACATACGACATGCGTCCTGTGCTATACATAGGATGTGCATCCCCTGTTTTTTATATGGCAGCCGACCAAGGAGGTGAGTAGAGTGCTTTGCCAGTCACTTTATTGGTGTGGCAGTACCAGCACTTGTTGGGGTTGGCAGGGTGGAGTGTGGGAGGGCTAGATGCCAGGAATATGCTTAGGTGCTATGGGATGGGGAATGGTGGTGGGGGTACCTCTGGTCGCTAGGGGCATTGCTGTATTTAGTTTAATTTTTCTGGGCCCATAAAAAGAAAACAATTGAAAACACAGTTTTTCACATCAGCGTTTATTCAGATACAGTTAAATATGGCTAATTTGGAGGCAAGTCTTTCATTCCTCTTGCTAGGAACATTACTAGCTGCTGCCAATTAGCACACATTTCCTGTCTCCTTTAATACTGTATGGGTTGCCAGTCCAGTGGCGCTGAGGATAGAGACACTGGCCGCCACACATCGTGCCACGCCGGCAACCCAGGTTCGGGAAAGGACTCGGGTCATCAGACATTGTCAGGGAGGGAGGAGGGATTGAGCATCCAGAGGACTGCTCTCCCTTCTGGGGTGGGTTCTGGGGAAGCCTCGCTCCATAGTGGCCCATAGTGGAGACCAGGGACCCTATGGGTAGCAAGGCTTAACGAAACGTTGGGGGCGGAGCAGTGGCAAACGTCTGCACACTAGGAGCACTGATGTCATTGCATGTTTGTGCTCTGAGGGGAGCAACACGAAGAAATACAATGGCGGCCCAGTGGAGGCGAAGGAGGCCCTGGAGACCTGCCAACATCCTGCTGTCGGACCTGCCTCGTTGGATCTCCCGCCCCTTACCTGGTCCCACAGATGTCCCTGCAATCACAGAAAGGCCCCAATGGTGGGCGCTGCGCTCCGGGGGGTATTTTGGGGGCTGGGCACAGCTAGATGGGAGACCGATAGAGGAGCTTAGGCTGGGAGAAGCGGCGGTTGTCATGTGGGTACCCTGGAGATGTCCTGGACCTCCAGAGAATAAAACAGAATTTGCAAAAAAATTCTGTATGGGTTGGCTAGCCATCGCTTTATGTTGCCTATATGTGGATTACTGTATGCCTGTTGTAAATGGATCACCCAGAGGGCAAATGCCCTACCTACTTGAATATGATCGGTCTCATGTGTACTCTTTCTACCTGGTGTATAATACTGTGATGTATTAAGCATATGAATTAACTGTCTCTATTTTATGTAAGTTAAAATGTGTCAATAAAACACGCTTACAAAAAAAAAAGCAAAACAGCATCTTGTGTGAGACAGTATCTTATGTTTTGCTGAAGTCCAGGTACACAACAGCCAGAGGTCTTCCAATGTCAGGTTTCTTGGTCACATGCTCAAAGAACGAAATGTGATTTTTCTGGCATGGTTTCTTTACAGAATTCATACTGAGCTTTTGCCCCAGCGAAGTACTTAAAGTTGAACCTGGTTCAATCAAGTGTATTCTGGCCTGTCCAAGCTGTTTTTCTGTAAGTGTTCAACAGTTCTGTTTCTTCTGGTTGTTCCTAGTAGCTTATGTGGTACTGATGCAGTGCTTACTGGCCTTTAATTCTATGGCTCTTTCTTGGAGCCCTTGACCATCCTGTGCTTCTTCCATGCCTAGTCATCTCTAAAATGGGTAGAAGGAGGACCCCACTGCAAATGAGATGCTGTAGCTGAATTGGGCTATCCTAGATTTATGAATTGTGTAAAACGAAAGTTAGATTTCAAGATACACCTTTATCTATGTAAGACAATAGTGCATTGAGAATGCAGTGACAGTGCTTTGTTCTCAACTGCCCCTGTTGGTATCAGCAGCAGCTACAGTACATTTAATAAACCATTGAACAGAGATTGCTTTCCTGCAGCTAGTGTGAGTGTGAGGAGTTTCTTGGCTAGATAAGTCCATATGTGGAACAGTCCCATATCTGCAGATCTATAATAGCCACAGCAATACACATCTGACATGGTGTTTTTACCTACTAGGTAAAACTCCAGTTTACTAATGGTGAGTGAGAAGGACAAGCGGGTTCCTCCACAACAGGGATTGAATATTATCGTGCTCTGAAGGCCCATGGGGTTTCAGTAAGGTATGTTTTTAGTGTGTGTGTGTGTGTTTGGGATTCTTCTTTCCCTATCCCTTTTGGATCGAGCCTGTCTCTTCCCCCTCCCTTTTGGATCAAGGCTGCAGTACAGAAGATACACTGTGCTTTCAGGGGATTTGACATAGCTGAAATGATACTGACTGCTGCTCTGGAGATGAGGCAGAGCTCCTGGATTTTTGCATTTCCAGTGGTGCAAAACTGATGCAAACTTTGCATCCTATTATAGAACTTTGTGCCACCACAGAGTTCTCCACTGGGGCGATCTGTATTGGAAAATTACCATCCCTGTCAACTGACTCACGTTAGGAGGAATGTTCCAGAACCCTCTGCCATACCTCTCAACAGCACTATATAAGGAGGGCATCCTCATTTTACCTGTCAGACTCTCTCTGTCTGTACCTCTCAAATGTCCCCTTCAGTAGGGAATCCTTGTTTTACCACTCAGGTTCCTCTGTCTATACCCCTCAATAGTCCGTGACTGGGATGGAAGTCCCTCATTTTACCACTCAGAACTCCCACTGTGTATACTCAACAGTCCCACATTACATGGACGTCCCTCATTTATTTTACCACTTGGAACCCCTGAATGTTTCCTTATCTCTCAGCTGTTCTTCATTATGGGGGATATCCCTATTTTACCACTCTTAGCTCCTCTGTCTATATCCTCAACTGTACCACATTAGAAGGGATGTCCCATATTTTACTACTCTGAACCCATGTACCTGCCTCTCAGCTCTCCCACATTACATGGGGCATCCTTTATTTTACCACTAGAACCCTATGTCTGTACCTCTAAACTGTCCCACATTATAGAGGATGTCCCACATTTTACCACTCAGAACCCCTGTGTCCCTATCTTTCAAGTGTCCTGCATTACAAAGAATGTCCTTCATTTTACCGCTTGAAATCTCTGTGTCCATGCCTCTTAACTGTCCTGCATTACAGATGCCCCTTGTCTTACCTCTCAGAACCCCTGTGTGCGTGCACCGCCAACTGTCCCACATTAATTTATTTCAAAAGTATTACCATGAAAGACATACTGAGCTGGTAACAGTTAATTTCAGATGCGTCGGGGGGGGGGTGGGGGCAGATAATTAAATAAGGTTCTACGAGTACAACAAATTAACAGCTGTGCAAAGCAAAGCAAATATCCCTTGCAGAGCAATACAATACCACAAGGTGCCTAAAGTAACATAAGTTTTCAATGATCAAGCAATGAACAAAATTACCAGCTCTGGATGTTGGCAAAGTTCACATTACATCCCTCATTGTACTGCTCAGAACCCTTGTGTCTATATCACTCATCTGTCCTACATTACAAGGGACGCCTTGCATGTTACCACTGGTAGTCCTTCTATCTATAACCCCTAGACTGTACCACACACTTGGGGGTATCCCCAATTTGTAACACAGAGATGCCCTTCCACATGAAAAGGTGCTACCCTGCCAGTATGCCGCACAGCAGCTGGACTTCTGCTCACGATGCCAACCCGAGTTTACGAATGGACTCAGGAACTGGAGAGACAGCCAGTGAGAAGAGGGTTGAGCGTCCTAGGAACTGCTCTCCTCCTCCAGGGAGGGGGGACAGTATCCGGCACATGGAGTAACCCCTGGCAGAGGCCAGAGGCGCTTCCAGTGTCCAGCGCCTACACAGCTGGAGGCAGGGACGGACATTGGCATTTACGCCCTCACATCAGTGCACATCCTGCCTCCTGAGAGAGCTTCAAGGGGAAAATCTCAGGCTGGCAGGATGATTGCCGACCCATGCTACTGATCCTGCTCTGCTGCCCATGCACCATCAGAGATAAATCCAGTCTTCTGTGGAGGGGGGGATGGGCCCCCACCCTGGGGGGTAAGCCAGGGCTGAATTGTCCCAGGGCCGAATCTGATTGTTTGCTGGTGGTTGGGTCCTCCCGTGGCCCCACTGTGGGAGGTAATCCAGAGTATACCCCGTGGGGTGGCCCAGAGGGTGGTGAGTGGTGGGGCTGGGCATGTGGGTTAGCGTATGGTGACCAGCCCAGGGCAAAAAGAGCATAAAAAAAAAAAGTGCTGCCCTTATGCAGCAGATGCTGTCTCACATTATATAAATGTAGTCTTTAAATCATTGACATTGGTTCAATCATTTAGCACTGAGGATTCACTGACACAAGAGGACCTCATAGAACCATAAAATGTCCTCACATGCAGTGTATATTACAGTGGAATGCTTCACATTTGAAATGGGGGTGTTTCTTGTTTAGTTTATTAGACATACTTTTTTGTGTTTTAAAAATTAAGCTGTTTCTCCACTGTTGTTGCACCTTCAACCCACTAGAATTGGCCAGCATCTGTAGTGTATTGTAGGTGATAGTCATGGACAGGACATAGAAACATAAAATTTGTCTATAGAATAGGACCACATGGTTCACCTAGTCTGCCCAGATGATCCCTGCCTAGTATGTCTGCATAGACCCTAACTGGTCTCTTGCAACCCTCCCTCCTCCCTGCCTATTTACTATTATTTCTATATGTCCCATGCATGCTTGAAGCCTCTTACTGTTTTTGCTTCCACCACTTCTGCTTGCAGTCTGTTCCAGGCATCCACCTCTCTTTCAGTAAAGTAGTACTTCTTACATCCCTCTTAAACTTCCTCTTTCCAGCTTCATTGCATGCCCTCTGGTCCTGATGCTCTTTTCACTGTAAAGAGACTCCTCCTGTCCTTGCTCACCCCATGAGGTGCTTGTAGGTCTCTATCATGTCCCATCTCACTCTCCTCTCTTCTAGGGTATACATGTTGAGATCTCTCAGTCTCTTCTCGTGGGGCTTTTAATGCAATCCCTGTACCATTTTGTTGCCTTCATCTGGACAACCTCCATCCTATGTCCTTTCTGAGGTGCGGCCTCAGAACTGGACACAATACTCCAGGTGGAGTCTCACCAGCAAGCAATACAATGGTAACACTACCTTCCTCCTTCTGCTGGTGATACCTCTGCCTGTGCATCCAAGCATCCCACTAGCCCTACCTTTGTGGATGCATGGAGCGTCTCGGAGGAGGTTGGAGTCAAAATTAGTGGTGGAATTCAAGCATGCATGGGACAGTCATAAGGCCATTCTAGGGGTGGGGTAGGAAGAAGTAGGCTGCTGGTTAACTAGGATCTGCAGCTTATCCAGTAGGTAGGGAAATGGGCAGACTGGTGGGCAGCTGGTCTTTATCTGTCACAAATTCTATGTTTCTATGTTTCACACTGCGCTACCACTTTGAGATCATCAGATATAATAACCCCAAGGTTAATTTCCTGCTTAGTGACTGTCAGTATCTCCCCCAGCCCCATCTTGTACTAAGCTCCTGGGTTCCAATGCCCTAGGTGCAATATTTTGCAATTTTTGGCACTGAATCCCAGTCGCCATGCCCCTAGCCACTCTTTAAGTTTCCCTAGGTCCTTACACATTCTCTCTACCACCTCCTGAGTATCCACCCTGTTACAAATGTTGTCATCAGCAAAAAGATATACTTTCCCTTCCAGTTCTTCTGCAGTGTCACTTATTGAAGACATTGAAGAAGACCAGCACCCCTCTGGTCACTCTCCCCTCATTAGAGTGAGTGCTGTTAACCACCACCCTGTCACCTAGCCATTATTTATTTATTTATTTTTATTTATTGAGTCTTGGATTACACCACCTTTGAGCAATACAACTCATTTACAAAGGTTCCACGTTAGTAGTACAAAAACAAAACAAGGTAAACAATAGATAAGTAAATAGATATCAAGAATATGCTTAAACAATACATCAAAAGCAATCAAAATAACACTGAATGTTGCTCAATATAACAGTAGAGTGGGCTAAAAGAGAGGACAGTCTGGGAGGCCTTGTCAAAATCTGGGAGAGAAAGTAACGGGGTGTAAGGTGGGGGATGGGAGAAACAAGAGGGAGAAGGAGATGAGTTGCACAGCAGGTGGGGAGGGAACGAGAAGAGTTGCAAAGGAGGTAATAGGGATAGAGAGATGAGAGAATAGGGAGGTGGAAGGAGGGAAATGGGGTGAGTGCAGATAGAGAAGGGGGGGTGCTGGTGAAGTGAGGAGGAGTCAGGACAGGGGGCAGCCTAGCAGGCCTTGTCGTAACCCAAGGGAGAGAGTAATATGGGTGGGAGAGAGGTAAGAGAGAGAAATATAGGGAGAAGGAGAGGAAGAAGTTGCAAAAGAGGTGGCATGAGGTAAGAGAATGGGTGGGGTGAAAGAGGGAAGGTGAGGAGGAGGAGCAAGGGAAGAACTTGAAGATGTGTGAGCAGAGAAGAAGCAGGGTGAAGGTGGAGGAAAAGGCTCGAGGGTAGGATCGAAATGAAGTGCCAAGAGTTAAAAGTGCCGAAAAGGTATAAGTACAATGATAAAATAAACAGAAGAGAGCTTCTTACCCAGGTTACCACTTTGAATCCCACCCCTAGACTGCTCAGTTTCTTTATCAGACTGCTCCTGGCCTGCAGAATGGGAGAATCTCCCTGGTCTGCCACAGGAGTCACTCTGCCGATCCACTATCCAGCTGCTCTGATGCCCTGTTTGTCCCAGATGTATCCCTTTGCCAGGGGGGGCTGTCCCATATCTCGTCGGGGCCCTCGGGAGGACAGACTGGAGTACATGTAGCGCTCCCTTGCAGCTTTACCAGGGTGTGGATATGCAGCCTGGAGGTATCTCGGCTGGGAGATGCATGGAGGCGGGCCGCTGTCATCCTGACGGCATGCGTGCATTTTCACGCTTTCCTGGTCCCTCTTGTGCACCACTGCTTGTAGTACCCCCCAGTCTCCATCAGGGGCCACTGAAAAACAGGGGCTGCCCACCCAACCCACCCCAGGAGAGGAGAGGAGAGCAGTCCTCCAGATGCTCAATCCTCTCCTTCCCTGAGTATTCCCCAGTGCCCCAAGTCCATTCCTGGACCTGGGCTCATGCAGTGGGGAGGTAAGGCGCTAGCGCCTCATCCGTGTGCACCACTGGGCCAGCTCTTTATACACTTTTAAAATTGTATTAAGTCAACATAGTTTGGTGATTTATACTAAGCTGTACTGGAACAGTGGAAGTTTGTCTTACAGCTATAAGAGTCTCCTCGTGCATTCTTAGGGTGTCAGATATGTTCATTTTTGGTTCACAGTTCTCATCCTAAGAATGCACTTGGAGATATAGTCATAAGAGACACCTCACACTGTCCCTATAACCTAATATTATAAAAATGTGCAAGCGAATTTAAGACATATGATTGATCAAATGTTATCCCATGATCATGCATTTTTCCAGCACACACAGCACAGGTCAGAAATACTTAATGTTCTGAACCACATTACCAAACGGTATCATTTTATAATCTGAATAAGGTGGGAGCCGCTGTGGATAACAGCACTTCTTGGGTGTGTTAGGCATTTGGTGTTGCTTCATGCCTGACTTCCAAGTCATGCATTATCCCACAATAATGCACATGCTGTCATGCCGTATTGCTTAAATAATAGAAATCAATAGTAATCTCACGATGCTAAATCACACTTAAACTCTGCTTAAGTAAAGAAACTAATGTGTCCAGTGGTATAGCTAGGAAAATACAATTTGTAAGCCAGAACCCTTTGGTGCCTCTTTGCCACTCCCCAACCATTGTAGACATGCTCATATTTGTTGCCTGCCCTCCGCCATTATACTTCAGGAACTTTATAATAAGCACATAGACAATGATGGCAGAAAAGACCCATGGTCCACCCATTCTGCCTAGGTTCCCCAAATCCCTGGTATTATTCCTGGAACCTAATGTTCCCCCAGGGTACTAACCCTTCTGGACATTACTCTACTAAACTTCCCATGTTGTGTAGGACCTGGTAACTACTATTCCCGTCATTCTATCCCAGCCCTGTTTGAACCCTCTTACTGTGCTTACTCCCACCATCTGAGCTGGCAGACTATTCCAGGGCTCCACCACCCGTTCAGTAAAGAAATATTTCCTCACGTCTCTCCTGAACTTCCCACCTGCCAACTTCCTCTCGTGACCCAGTGACCTTGAGTTTGTACTCGGGCTAAATAATTCACCACAGTTCACTTTATTAATTCCTTTGAGGAATGTGAAGGTCTCAGTCATATCGCCCCTCTCCCTTCTGCTTTCCAGTGAGTACAAATGTAGTGCCCATGGCGCTCCACATAGGATTTATACGGCTGACCCTGAATCATTTGCATCACTCTGCATTGCACTGTCTCTAACCTATCCTTGTCTTTTCTGAGGTAAGGACTCCAGAACTGGGCACAGTACTCCAGGTGAGGCCTCACCAGGGCTCTGTAGAGGGGTAGTATCACCTCTTTTCTCCTACTGTCAGTCCCACTCCAAATTCATCCCAGCATCCTGTTGGCCTTTTTTTAGGCCTTGTTGCAGACTAGTTTGCTTAAGGTGGTTACTGATGATAATTTCTAGATCATGTTCCTTATTTTAGTGCTAAGTCTCTCCTCCAGTCTACTACACGTCATGGGGCTTTTCTTCCTCAGGTATCTCACCTTGCATTTTTGCATTGAACTTTAACTGCCAGACCTTGGACCACCCCTCTGATTTTAGCAGGTCCTTTTGCATGTTGCTTATTCCTTCCTCACAATCTACCCTCCTACATAGTTTTGTGTCATCTGCAAATAGACAAAACTTGCCCTGGATTCCTTCTCCAGTGTCACTAATGAACATGTTGAAGAGGACCGGTCCCAGGCTGATCTCTGCAGAACCCCACTCATTACCGCCTTCTCTTCTGATTTAACCCTGTTGACCACCACCCTCTGTTGCCTACCTGTTAGCCAGATCCCCACCCATCTCACAAGAGTTTTAGCTGCCCCCAGGTCCTCTATTGAATCAAAGGCCTTACTAAAGCCAAAGTACAGCAAGCCTACCCCATGGCCCTTGTCAATTTTCCTGTTGTCAACCAGTCAGAGAAGACTATCAGGATGGTCTATCAAGACCTTCCTGCAGCAAAACTGCATTGTTCATCATCCTGGAGTCCATTGCTCTCCAGGTATTCTGCAAGGTTCTCTTTAATCAGGGACTCCCATCAGCTTCCCTGCAATGGAGGTTAGGCTAACAGGCCTATAATTTCCTGGTTGCTCCTTGTCCCCTTCCCCCCCACTATGTAGCGGTACTATGTCTGCTAACTTCCAATCTGCTAGGACTATCCAAATCCTGATTGAGCTGTTGAACAACTCAGCCAGTGGATCAGCTAGTTTGGTTGGCAACTCCCTCAGTATCCTTGGGTGCAGCCCATCTGGACCCAGTTCATTATTGATCTTGAGGGCTGCCAGCCCCTTCTGGACTCTTTCCCTAGTAAATACAGACAGACTAATTTCTGGATTCCCTTTTGAGGCCGCCTTGATGCTGCTCTCAGGCAGGGGCTTGTCTTCTTCCTTAGTGAAGATGGAGCAAAAATATTCTTTCAGAATGGTAGCCCTCTGCCTATCTTTTTCTATCACCCAACCCTCTCCACTAGTAATGCGATACCCCCCTCCTTTTTGCATTTTTCACTAATATATCTAAAAACTGTTTTCCCCCTTTCTTCACCCCCCTCCGTGATGCACAGTTCTGTGTCTGCCTTTGCCTCCCTGATGATACTCCTAGCCTCCCTGGCTTTGATATTCCTCCCATTCTGCCTCTCCTTGTGTAACCCCCCCCCACAAATGGGGGTTCCCAAAAAGTCTCCCTTGAGCTTGCCTAAATGCTCACTGTCAGGCTGGTGTCCTGCATTTTGGCAGTTTGAATGTGATTGCCAGAGCCTGTGTAGCCTCTGTGCACTGTCTCTTTAAGAGCTGCTTGATTGCAGTATAAGTAATCCGAGATGGAGCTCTGTTGAAAGATGTAACTATTTGCTGAAAACCATTTAGAATGATAATTATAATGTAGTTTGTCTAACCTGCTTTCTTTGTAGCAAGGACTGTTTTGTTTGTCTCCACTATCTTGGTCCTGGACTGCAAATTGTACCTAATTTGACGTAGAACCTTTGTAAAAGAGCCTTGGCTCAAAGGTATTCATTCCTAGAATACAATAAATAAATAAATTGGACCAATCAGTACAGGTGGGACCTATAATGTAGCCGGACTACAGGAGCTGTCTGAATTGAAATCTGTAGGAACTTTAGTTTGGAGCTTTTTGCACCTTTTTAACTGAAGGGGAGCTCTTGCTTTGACTGACAGCCAAATCAGCCAACCAAATCTTTTGGATCTTGGGGAAGTCCCAGGCTGCTTGCAGTTTTTAGTTAGAAGTAAGCTGGAAGCTGAGCAAGAAGGAGCTGAAGTAATACTGAGCAGAAATCCTGAGTGGATTCACATGGGAGAACTGGGAAAAGGCTGAGTGTTTGGCCTGTATGTCTGCCTGCTGCTCCTGAGAGGGAGAGAAGAGAATTATTTTGGACTAAATCCAAGTTTGTGTGACTAAAGTAAGCTACTGAAGTGGGCCAGGCTCAACCTGAAGAAGACCGAATATTTTTGCTGAATGCGATCGGCCTGTCAGGAGTTCCAGCTACCCCTAAGCTCCGATGTGTGCAGAGACTTTTTATGATTGTGCCGGGAGCACTTTGCCTGGTACAGTAGAATTCCCGTACATGTAAATGTGCTATGAGCTGCTAGTGGGTTGTAAGTTAGTTCCCCACTGTGTGAACTGTGTTCTGCTTGCTGGAAGCTGTATCCAGCCCAAAATGGACTGCTTCCGAACTTGTCTCCATCCGGTCTGGGCTTTGCCAAACTGGCCCAGCCAGACTACCCACTGCACAGAGAAGCCATCGACGAGAGACCTGCCTGGGGATCAGCCCCCTGCTCCGCTTGAACAGAAACGACGCCTCTGCACTTGTGTGGGCCTGCTTCTCCTGGCATTCCAGATCAACCACCTGCAGTCTCGATTTTCAGTCCAGCCTGTGTCCAGTCTTGGGTATCGTGAGTAAATACCAGGGTAGCTCTCTACAACAACAGCTTAATCTGAGTGTGTCATCTGATTGTCTTGTTGTTTCGTTTCCTTTACGAACTGAGCCCTCTGGCTCCGGATTACAAATATTATGTACTGTGCATGTTGTGTTTTCCATCACAGGGCCCCAACCAGCTGCAACCCAGGACAACTGTCCTGGCTAGCCCATCTTTCTCTACCCGGGTACCCAGAGGTGGACTATGTGGGGGGACTCAAAGTGCATGCATAACTGCTTGATTGATATAACCTGTAAGCTAATTAACCTGATTTTGCCCTTCCCTTGTTCTAGTCCCTCGAATAAATCAGATCTAACTTTTTCTGCACATAATCTGACTGTGGTTCCAGTTTGTGCTCAAAGTACTGTACTGTTGCTATTTGCTGTACTTAACCTTGTTTTACAGAGGGTCCCCAGGGTCGAGCAGAGGAATCAGCCCTGGTGGTAATTGCAAACAGTGTGGGTACTGTGTGGTGTACCAGGGTATTGTGAAAGTGATTATTGTACAGTGTTCAGGCAGGGCTGTTTTTGCATAGGCTAACTAGGTTGCAGCCTGGGGTGCCAGCCATTTAGGGGCACCTGCAAAATTAGGCAGCAAAAAAAAGTTAGAAAAACGTTTTTTTTTCTGGCGCTTGTGTTGTCTGCCAGTATGTCTTGCTAAAACAAAACAAAAAAGACGTAAAAGTCTAAAGACGTTCCAGTTCAGACTCCTACTAAGGGACCCCTGCCAACGCTATTTAAACAATTGGCTCCCGCCCTCCTTTGTCGTGACAGACATAAATGTTTATTGCTCCTGCTGTTTTGCTGATGACAAGCCCCTCTCCCCCCCTTAGGCAATGGATGACGTGACATCAATGTTCATGACTGCTGGCGCCCCCCGCTTAGGCAATGGCTGACCTGACCCTGACTGACGCCGACATCCATGTACTTACTCCGACTGTTGGTGCTCCACATACCCACTCGCTCTACCCCTCCCCCGTATGAAACTGTTATCCTCAGCAAGTCAGCAGCGCCCTGCGGACCTTGTGATTTAGGATTTCAATCAGGTCCACGGTGGGCATATACTGTGCTGTGCATCCTCCGATTGGCTGCCGTTTCAGGTAAGAGGGCGGCAAGTTTAAATATTCTGTACAAGTACAGCAAAGTACTTGGAAGATCAAGGAGAACTGTATCAACCACCACTCTGCCAGCTGGAATTGGGAGGAAGAGAGAGAGAGAGAGAGCGAGCGGCAGCGCATCTCACAAGCCACTGTGTCTTCGGTCCACTGGGTCTCTGTCTGGGAGAGTCACCATCGCAGAGACAAGACAAGTGACTGCGAGGGAGATTCGGGAGTCGAAGCAAGCAGCAGATGCGGAGCGTAGTACTAGTCTGGAGCAGCTAGACCAGCCAGCTACAGCTACTTAATTTTAGTCCAGCTAACTGAATTGTGGACTGAAGTGAAAGAAATTCAAATCCTCTGTCCTCTCCTGACCTGACTGAGTGAGCGTGGAGAAGTCGGGTAGGCTGGAGAGCAAAGAATGAGAGGGACCTTCCTTGCCAGACAGTGAGTGCAGACAGTGCCGTCAGCCCAGTAGTCGTGGCTGGGCTGGTCTGGTCGGGGAGAAGTTTGAAAGCAAGTCGAGAGGTCACTGAGACTCACACAGTCAGCACCAGACACACTTTACTTTAGTAAGTAAACAGAACTGTTCTTCATCTTTTTGAGTGAGCAGTGCCAGCCAGTGTGTGTGTGAGGCGAGCTGTAGACTAGGTGTGTTCCAAATCAACGCATATGCATCATTCATCACAACTAGTCCGACGGACTGGGTCGTCGTGTCCTGTCGGTCGGCTTCTCTGGATAAATAACTGCTGCCTGCAACTTCTGCCAGACTATTTACCTTCCCACAGAATCATTCAAGGCATATCAGGTACCATTTTTGCTTTATTGCACACAACGTCGTCTGACAGTTTGTTTGAAGCTTATTTTATTGTCTGTGTTATGTAGTAACAAAAATAAATGCTGCTCCTGGTTGATCTGTAGTGTATCCATTTTTTTTAGAACATTCAGGATGCATGCTACCTCTCCAACCCCATGACCAGCAGTGAATTTGAAGGGTTTTTTTTCTCCTGTAAATTAAATTGATAGCAGCAGCTTCAGAGTTCAGACTGTTTACCCACAGGTTCTGTATTATCAGACAGTAACACTGACTGGCACTGCAGTAGCTTTTATTCTTAAATAATGTTATCACCACACTTGGTAACAAAATGCTGCCCCTGACCTTCGGACCACTTGGATAAAAAGTTTAACCACTAGCCTCCATTTTAAATGCTACCCCATGACCAGCAGATTTTTTTTCTCTAACTCCTAAAGAAGTTAAACGGGAGTTTGGGGCAGTGCATTTATTCTTGCAGCTTGTCTGTTATGACACTAACTTTAGTTTAGCTCTAAAAGCTACTCCTGAATGACTTGCAGTGATTGAACTCGACCATTTAGGTAAAAGTGACTGTTCTATTCGTGCATTACTTTTTCTAACTAGGGAGACTCTGAAGAAGAATGCACACTGTTTGGCCTTGTTCAGGTCAAATGCATAAATTAGCGAGTGTTTGTGCTTGCTTGTGTGCTTATAGACTGTTTTTTTCCACCTCTAAATAAGTGTAAACAGTTTATTAAAAGGAATTTTAAAATTCTGACGGTAAAATGTTCATATTCTGGAAAAGTTTTATACAAGTTTAGCTTTCAAAAGGGTATGAGTGGGACCAGGCAGGGACTCTGTGGTGTGGATGTAACTCAGCAGGACATGGCAGGAGGGTGTGTGTGTGTGTGTGTGTGTGTGTGTATGTTGGGGATACACCTGGTGCACACTGGGTGCACGGGTCAGTTGTGGGGGGGCATCTGAAGTTTCAAGCCTATGGGCACTATCTATGTAAACACAGCCCTGTGTTCAGGCCACTAGAAGGAAAAGAGTGGGGTTACAGTGTCCCAGAGGGCTGTGCCCAGGCTAGCTTGACCACTACCAACCCTGACCTCCGGGTGGAGGCACCCGTTTTGGAACTCAGGCCCCTTAACCTGCTACTAGCCAAGTAGGCAGGGGTAGTAGCCCATGAGATAGCGCCACCTAGGGGTTACACTTGCTTGCTCCTGTATTTATGAAAGGCCCTCTTTTTGGCTCCTACTGCTTCCTGACTCTAGATGAGAACCATAGCGGTTTCTTTGATGTATTTTTCTTTATTACTACTTTTACGCAGTCTTTGATGCTTCAAGTTTAGATCCCCTACCACTACCCCCACCGCCACTCCTTTTCTGAGTTCCTCTTCGAGTACTCTGTCCCTTTCCTCTCCTTGACCCAAAGGCCTATTGATCACCCCTAATCTTACCTTTCTGCCCTAGGCCACTGTGAATTGCATCCATGTAGACTCAGTCTCCCCATGTAAACCTCTAAGGCTCCCAACTTCAGTCACTTCAGTGCCCTCCCTGGCATAGAGGGCAACACCCCCCGACCCCCACAAACACACACACACACACAACCTGTGATTCTTCCTGAATAAGGTATATCCAGGGACTGCTATCTCCCAGTCATTATTTTCTGGGCCCATGTTTCTGTCATGGCCACAAGGCCTACCTCAGTGTGTGCCATCATTGCCTGGAGCACAGTAAGTTTGTTCCAAAGGCTCCTGGCGTTAACATATACCCCCTTCCACTTGGCCTGTGCCCTTGTTCTGCTACTGCCTATCTGTGTGTTATGCTTCCTTCCCTTTTCCTTAGCGACTGCCTGCTGTTTTGTTCCCTTACAACCACCCCCTTACTCTCATAACCCCTACATTGTTCCCTGTACCCTGTATCCTGCTACCATTCCCTGGGTGTGGGGGAGTACTATCTTGGATCCTATTCTGCTCACTTTCCATTGTGGATCCTGTAGAACTGACTCCCCCACAGTCAATTTAAATGCCTGATATAGACATCAAACTTCTGCCGCAGTACACGGCTCCCTCTGTTGTCAAGTGAAGCCCATCACCCATGAAGAGTCATCTGTCCCAGAAATCCCCCAGTCCTCCACAAAGTGGTACTCCATTTCCCGACACCACTCCCTGAGCCAACTGTTGAATTTTGCTGTCTCAGTACCCCAATCCTGTTCTGCCTCCCGCCTGCCCCTACTCAGGGAGGACTTCGGAGAAGGCCAGCCAAGTGTGCCGCAAACCTGCACCCCAGTCTATGGAAACTCTGCTTTACTGCCTCTACTGACTAGTTGGCCAGATCACTAGCACCTAGGTGCACCAGCACCCCAGCCCCCCTTCCCTCTCCATCATCCTCCTATTCTATCTATGTACTAGTTGGCTGATGCTCCAGGCAGGCATCGAACCAGCCCTCCTCCCTCTGCCCCCACCCAACTCCCTGTCTGTATCCCTAACCAATGAGTCCCCAATCACTGAGGACCTTCTTCCACAGTCTTACCTCCTTGAGTGCCAATGTGCTGCCTGGCCCATCACCAGAGACTGAATCGGAGTCCCCCTTACAGAGTGAGGAGCTTGAGCCTCCTTCTGTATGCAGTTTTCAACACCTGGATGCAAATGGGCTAGACAACTTTTGAGGCTGCCCCTACTAGCCCCACGGCACCCCACCACCCTTCACATTCCCGGACCAGTGGGCAAAATACAGCAGTACTACAGTATGTGTATACACTTATCATTATGTTTAATTCAAACACAGTACGACATTCTTATCATAACAATAATAGTGGTGGATATCAGGTGGTGGGAGTAATCAGAATCACTGTTGAGGGCCCAGAATGTTGCCCCTCTCCAATCAACTTGTGTTTCATGCGATTACAATGCGTTCCCACACCCGTGCTTGAACCTCCATTATTTGATGTTGTCTCCTCTATTTTGAGGGCATGTGTCCCACATTTCAAGACCCTGTCTCCCATATTTAGGTAACGCAAGGTTTATACTATATATGGAAAGTGCATACTTTTGCCCAGTTCCAGGCCTGTTTCCCATTTTTGTTTTCCCTGAAGCTTTTCCTGCAGGATCAGTATTTAATGACATTAATGACATCACGTGATATATCCACAAGTGACTGAACAGAAATCTGCCTCAAAGCTAAGCATCTCTTCTGTAGCAGTGAAACAAACTGCACCACAGAGGTTTAAGAGTCCTGCCACACAACATAGGACTGAATTGCCACAGAGAACCAGGGGTCCTGACTATACAAACATACAAAGAATACAGCAGAAGGCCATTTTGCCAATGTAGCCTGCTTGTATTGCAGGGTCCACAGCTTGAGTTACTGACCCTGCCCCCCCCCCACTCCTCTCTTCCTCCTTACCCATGATCCTTACCTTCCTCCTATGCCTATTTCAGCCTCTCTTAAAGCTGCCCACTGTCTTCAATGAGACCACCTCTTCCGGCTGCACATTCCAAGTGTCCACCACCCTCTCCATGAAGAAGTGCTTCCTGACCTTCCTCCTAAACTTCCGCCCTCCAGCTTAAGACTGTGCCCCCTTGTGTTATGGTTGCCACTCAGTTTGAAGAGACCCTTCTTATCCACTTTATTTATCGCTTTCAAGAACTTGAAGGTCCCAATCATGTCCCCTCTCTCTCTACTGTCCTCCAGTGAGTACACGTTCAGTGCCCTCAACCTCTCCTCATATGCCTTACCTCACTGATCCTCTATTATCTTTGTAGCCCTCCTCTGGATCTTCTCCAGCAGGTTAATGTCCTTTTTGAGGTATGGGCACAGTGCTGAACTCCATACTCTAGATGTGGCCTCACTAGTGACCTGTACAAGGGCAGTATAAGCTCCTCTGTCCTACTACGATTCCCCAGTTATGCATTGCAGCATTTTGTTTGCTGTTGATGCTGCTTTCTTTGCACTGCATGGAGTGCTTCAGGTCACTAGTGATCATCACTTCCAGGTCCTTATCCTCCTCTGATGCAGATACCTGGACCCACTCAGTTAGTACTCTGTCCTGGGATTCTTGGCTCCAGTGTGCATAACTTTGCATTTCTTTGGCATTGAAGCTAAGCTGCCAGATCCTGGACCACCTCCCAGCTTTTTTCCGATCATTCTGTAGGTCCTGTATCCCTTCAGCTGTGTCCACTTTCCTGCAAGCTTTGTGCGTTCCGTTGAATATGCACAATTAAATTTCATGGATTTTGAAGTTTTTTAACTGGTTTTTAAAATTTTTTATGTTGGTGGTTGTCTTAAAAGTGCTGTGATATTTTTTTTTGAATTGTGCTTTTATATAAAAAAGTTATTATTATTACTTTGCCCTTAATGCCATCCCCAATGTCTCGATAGATACTGAACAATACTGGTCCCAGCACCAAGCCCTGTGGGATCCCACTGGTGACCTCTCTGATGCCAGATAACTCTCCCCCAACCACCCTGGGTTCTGTCCCTCAGCCAGTTTCCACCCATCTGATCATCTTCTCCCCAACTCTGAGATCTGCCAGCTCCCTGACCAACCTTTTTTAGGGCACAGAGTCAAACGTGTTGCTGAAATCCAGATAGGGGATGTCTACTGCTTGGCCCCTGTCTACTGTCTTAGTGAACCAGTCAAAGAAGTCAATCAGATTTGTTTGACATGATTCCCCCATGAACCCACACTGCCTCACATCCTGGAGACCATGCTCCTCTAGATATTCTACCAACCTTTCCTTAAGCGTGGTCTCCGTGAGCTTGCACACGATTGAGGTCAGACTGACCTGTCTGTAATTCCCTAGTTCAGCGTTGGGCCCTTTTTGTGAAGGGACACCACATGTGCTGTTTTCCAGTCCTGCAGTACCATGCCTGACTCCAGTGAACTATTAAATGGGCCTGCCAGCTCCTCAGCTAGTTCCCTTAGTACCTTTGGATGTACTCTGTCCGGGTCTGGTGAATTGTCCACCTTTAATGCTAGCAGCCCCTCCCTCACTGTATCCTCCTCTATCACTACATCTGTGTTCCCCTCCTTCCACTCCCTTTCTTCCCCCTGAAGGTACAGGTATGTCCTTCTCCCTGGTGAAGATGGAACAGGAGTTTTCATTTAGTATCTCTGCTTTTCCCTGTAATCCTCCACCCACTCCTCCCCTTTCTTAAGCCTTACCAATCCTTCCTTCGTCCCTTCTCACCATATAGCAAAAGAAGGCCTTCTCCCCTTCTTAATTCCTTCAGCTATAGGTTCATAGGTTCATAGTTAAATTTCACGCTCAGAAGACAATTTTTCAGTATTTGAACTCGCCACCTATTTACTGTTATCGGTGTACATACATTTTTATTTTCCATATATTTATTTAATTCATGTTTAAAACGCTCTCATTGTCTCATTATTTACATGTGTCTAGGTAATTCATTCCAACCATTTATTATTCTCTGAGTAAAGAATTCCATACTTTTTGTTTTATTAATATCACCTTTTAGCCTGTAAATATGAGATCTATTTTTTGTTTTGTTCCTCACATTTCTTAAGTGCTAATACTTCCATTAATTCTTTATCTCTTGTTGCCCTTTATACAAGACAAAGGTCACCTCTTAATTGTCTATATTCAACTGAATATAGCCTAAATTCAGTAGTCTATCACTATATGTCATATTATATTGTCCTTTTTATTTTCTTTGTTATTTTTCTACCATATTCCTTCTTTCAATTTTTCACTCAATATTATTTGCTACGGCAAACTGGGGAAACAATATTCCATATGTGGATGAATTAGATTAGTATACAGCTGTAAAATAACCTATCTCTGCTCTTAATATTTGCTAATATACATCCCAATATTTTTGCCATTTTTAACTGTATGATTTATATGTACATCTGTCGTCAGTGTATTTGAAATATTTACTCCCAAGTCCCTCTCTTTGGAGGTTATCTCCAATATTTGATCATATAGAGTATACAAAACAATTTGGATTTCTAGCACCAAAGTGCATCACTTTGCATTTGGAGACATTAAACTGCATTTTATTTATTATTGCCCAATCTTCAAGACCATAAAGGTTTTCTTATAATATCTTACTGTCTGAACTATTTTGGACTATTCCCCCTAGTTTGCAGTCATCTGCATATTTACATATCCATGCATTATTCTATGTTTGAAGTGTACTGACTAATATATTAAATAATGGGGGCCCCAGTACAGATCCCTGGGGAACCCCACTTCTCACATCACCCCAGTCAGACTGGTATCCTTTCACATTCACCCTTTGCTTTCTATTTTCTAACCATGAAGTAACCCACTTTAAAATAGTATCTTCTATTTTCACATGATTTAATTGTTCAGTCAGTTTTTGTGTGAAACTTTATCAAATGCCTTTCTTGCTATCTGCAGCTACTTCTGTGCCTTAGCTTGCCAGACTTCTACTTGCCTCACTAAGCTAACCTTAGGTAATTTTTCCTATCCACCTTTCTCTTGGTCTCCTGAATTTCCATAGGCAACTCTTTTCCTCATTGCCTGAACAACCCCAGAAGTAAACCAGCTGGGTACTTTGGCCTTGTGTTCTTCCCCTGAGCCTAACACACTCCTCTGTGTCAACCAGTATTCCTCCATATTCTCTATATGTGTTTATCGGAGATGAACCAGCAGTGTGAGAATGGAAAACGGTGCTTGTTAGTCAGCACTGATGTACTGGCATGCCCAGACTTGTATCCAAATGCTGTGAGTTACGTTCCCAGTACTGCCATCAGGAAATGGAGATTCATTGCAATGCAAAATGTGTTGGTAGGATACCAGAAATAGTACAGGAGCCAGGTGCATTTATCTATGTGTCTAGATCCAAAAGGTTTGATGATTGTTTCTTATGTAAAAAAGTGTGTAGAATCCAGACTTACAACTCTCATTCGCTCAAAGTTGAATGTTTTCTTGGAAAATGCACTTCTTCAATGAACAAATTAACTGTCTATGAAAATTGTGTATATTTTAATTAATGGTTCCTTCTTTAATTTCAATTCTATAAGCTTTTATTGAAATACTACAGACATTGTAACAAACAGCAACATTTGTATCAAAGGCTTAATATTAACATTATTTATTTTATTCTATATTTAACTTGAAACAATAAACTTTTTATGATGTTTTATGAACCTAAGTACAACAATCAGTATTCTTGTTCACTGTCTTCATTATCTGACATGTTAAGCAAATCTGTCTCATCAATATCAACATCACAGTCACTGTCATCACTCTTCTTCATTTGGATTGTTGTCGTGTTCATTCAATTGTTCACTAAAGGCTGGTGGTACAACTTCACATGTGAACCACTTTGGGCAGTTGTGCCATCTGTGTGGCATCTGGAGAAGGTTTCATATGCTTCCATGAATGTCTTGAACTCAGCTGTATTCTCTAGGTCCACTACTGAGGAAGGCAATGGGTCATTAAGTAGCTGCTGCAGGAAGCATTGAGATTGGAAAGTCTGACAAACCTTTATAAGTATAAAGCACTGGAAATGTTTATTTCTGAATGCAGTTGATAGCATCGGGTGAAGCCTCTTTGCCCGACTGAAAATGTTCCTTGAAGAAGTCCATTCAAGGGATCCCAATGCCAGTACACCACCTTCAACAAAAATGTGGTCTCCACCAAAACCTTTCATGAGGTATCCAGGACCTTTGAAATATGCTAATTTTATATGGAATGGTCCAAAACATATGAAAAGTCTGTCATATTCTGGGGACTTTGTGGACTGAATTTGTAGCGCAGGTTTTGCTATGTCCAAGTCAAAGGTATTAGGCATATAGTCCTCCTGACATTCATCCATAACCTTGATAGCAGTATTCATGGTGTCTTGCACTACATCAAGTCTTATAGGAGGCTTCCCTATAGGGTCCATGTATGATATCATCAGCTGTGGCAGATCATCTACAGAAACAAGGGCATTCCATCCATGCACATTGAGTATCATCTACACTTGCACAAGATATCAGCCAGGCAACTTCCTTCTCTTAGCTTGAATGAGGTTTTTGGTTCAGAGCTTTCTGTCACCTTATACTGGCACTGTCTTATTTTTGGTTTTCCAGATGTATATGTAGAATGTATTTCTCGTCAATATCTAGAGCTCTTTTCCTCTGAGACGTTTGAATGCACCTGGCTACAGTGTCTTGTTCCTGCTGTGCCACTGGCTATAGTATCTGCTTCTTTACACTTGGCAAATAGTCTTCATCAAAGTCTTCAGCCTTTGTCTTTGATGTTCCGCGTCATTTGCTCTTTGATGTTAAAGATGGCCCTGCCTGGTCGTGGGCATCAATTTCTGATCTTTGTTTATCTGTGTTTGTTTCTATTGTGTGTATTTCATTTCTTGTTGGTGCTTGGTCATCTGTGTGTGTTGTTGTCAAAGCTTCTTCAGTCCTTTCTTTGGGTTCAGCTGTCTCCTCAATACTGGATGGTATGTGTTGGTATACTATACCCACAGTGTCATACAAAGTGTCATGACCGTCAACTGTCTCTTGTCATCTCATCATAATTGTCAAATGCCAAAGCGGTGGCTAAACCTGGCTGTATGAACAATCCATCTGGTGTAGCCATATTCTTCTCCGTTATATTGGTTGTGACTGCAGTTTCGAGTTCCTCCACAACATGGTAGCTGACATAGTGACCAAACCTGTTCAAAATTGTTAAAACTTTCTTACTGCTTGTCATGGATTTAATATCCATGCCCAGCAAGAGGTGTTTTTGTGGTTTGATTATTCCCCTTGACACTGCAAACACTATGTCATTCAATAGATTGAACTACCCTCTCCTGTCATTCACTGCCACTTCTGATGAACCCGTGAGTACAGTACATAGGAAAGTCTGAAGAACAGGTAGCAATTTTACATTTTCTTCTATTGAGTCTTCAATCTTAACTTTGGTTTTATTATGAGGCTGTACCTTTAGGAGTTCCAACAACTGTTCTCTCTTGTGTTTAGCTGCTTGCGTGGTTGTGCTTCCCTCCATTCAGCCTGTTTCTTTGCAGACCTGATGACTGTACCTACTTTTCTACTTTTGGTATCAAATATGATACCATCTTTGAAATGATCTGCCAGTTTGGACTGTGGGTCGTAATTTGTTACACGCTCACTACACTCCATAAGAATATCCATATACCTTTTGTGTAGAGATAGCAATGATTCTTCTTGCATTCCATTAACAATGATGCACTGTAGATACTTAAGTCTGAAAAAGGCAACCTGGTGACTGTCCCTTAACTGACTGTATTCACATTTTGTACCTGTGCCCTTTATTTGTTCTGCCTTTTTTACATACTTGTTCTTACAGCTGTTGTGGTACTTCACTTCTTTGGCTAGGAGATCAATACTGCCTACCATCATATCCATTTGTCGATCATCCATTTCTTTTGCTGCATTTTTTTATGCTGTCTGCTGCCCCATAAGTTACACATGTTGTAGGATATTCAAAAGTCTCCTTTGACCCCTTAGGATTCCTTTTCTTGTATGATTTGCAAAATATACATTCATTTGGAAATATGCCTGATGTAGATGCTGTAGATTCAGATAGAGCACTATGAAGTTGGGAGCAAAGCAATTTTGCTGGATAACTCTTTACGGCATCTTTTTTTAAAAAGTTTCATCAGCTGCAAGTTTACCGGAACTCTTATATGCAGTGAAGTTCGTGTAGTAGATATAATGATACCCATGGCTGCTGGAGTAACATTCAGGCAATTCAAGACACACCATGTTCTGCTTTGACAATGTCTGACTAGAATGCCTTTCCTTTGCATCAACTACTTTCTCCCAATGAGCATCATCAAAAGGTAGCGGGTCTCCATGGTCTGTGCTAACTCCTGGATCAGTGTGTAGGATGCATTGCCTCTGTGGTTTGTGAGAAGTCTTGCTAGCCATATCTGAAACATTAAATAAATTTCATTAATAACTAAGTAAACCAAGTCTATTAAATAAATTAGATAAATTAAATAAATAACTAAGTAAGCTGAGTCTATTACATAAATGTAAAACCTTTAGTTACTCTTAAGAAAGTGCATTTTCCAAGAAAACGTACAACTATGGATGAATAAGAGTTGTAAATCAGAATTCGACACACTTTTTTACATGAGAAACAGTCATCAAACCTTTTGGACCCAGACACATAGATAAATGCACCTGGTTCCTGCTCTAAAATGAAATGGCACCATCTATCAACCACTAGAATAAACATGAATACTCCAAATGTAAAGGCATAAAGGGGTTTATTAGCATAGCCAAAGAAAGAATACCTCTTACAGGAATGCCAACAGGAACTCTTCACATCCATGATGTCCGTTCATGTTTGTAAGATGCCAGAAAGGAAATGAACTATCTTCATGGGGATATATCTTTCAGCAGGTCACACCTATGGAACTTAGCGTCAGGTGCTAGGATCCCATGGAAGCCCTTTTTCTGTAGCAGTCTCACTAGGGCCACCCATGCTGACATTGGTGTGCCGATGTCACATAATTATATAGGTGTAGGCGGCCCCACTTTCTCCACAGTTCTTACCACCATTGCTCGACTCACCTAATCTCCTGCAGAGCTTTATCATTCAATTGACCTCCATTTTACACATTAGTCTTTATTTTCTTTCATTTTATGTCTAGAACCATCGAGCAGTCCTCTCTTTTCTGTTGCTGCCACTGCAGAAGAAGATTTTCAAGACAATGACCATGAACATAGAAACATAGACTTTGACAGATATGGGACGCTAGGCCCATCTAGTCTGCCATTTCCCTCACCTACAGGATAGGCCACAGATCCTGTTAACCAACAGCCTATATCTTCCTGCCCCCACAAGAATTGCCTTATGGTCTGTCCCATGCATTCTTGAATTCTCCCACAGTTTTAGACTCCACAGCTTCCTCAGGAAGGCTGTTCCATGCATCCACTACCCTCTCTGTGGAATAATACTTCCTCACATTGCCCCTGAACCACCTCCTTCTATCTTTAATTGTGTCCCTTGTTCTTGCAAGTCTCTTTTTCTGAAAGATGCTACCCTCTTGGACTTTGTTGATTCCCTTGAGGTACTTGAAAGTTTCTATCATGTCCCCCTCTCCTTCTTTCCTCAAGGGTATACATATTAAGCTCCTTTAGTCTCTCCTCCATACGGCTTCTCTTGCAGACCCTGCACCATTTTAGTTGCCCTCCTCTGGACTGCCTCTATCCTGTCTATGTCCTTGCGGAGATGGGTCTCCAGAACTGGACACAGTATTCCAGATGGGGTCTCACCAACTGTCTGTACAGAGGGATAACAACTTCCTGTTTTCTGCTGCTGATTTCTCCCATACATCCCTGTATACCCCAGCCCTCCCTACTGCCTCTCTCACATTGCTTGCTAACCTTAAGGTCATCTGATGTGATTACCCCAGGTCCCTTTCCTGTTTTGTTGTTGTTACTACCCCCACCCATTGTGTATTCTTCCCTGGGTTCTTGTTTCCCAGGTGCATTTTTCTGCACTTTTGCATTGAATCCTAGCTGCCATATGTCTGACCATTCCTCCAGCCTTGCCAAGTCCTTTTCATCCTTTCCACGCCTCCTTGTGTATCAACCCTGTTGCAGATCTTTGTGTCATCTGCAAAGAGCATACTTTTTCCTTCAGTCCCTCTGCAATGCCACTGGGATGAAGACATTAAAAGGACTGGACCCAATACTGAACTCCCACGGTACCCACTAGTAACACCCTTTCTTCAGAGTGGACTCCATTTACAATTACCTTCTGTGTCCTGTTGTCCAGCCAATGTTTTACCCAGGCTACCACCCTGGGACCCTCCCAGGCTGGTTAATTTGATTCTTGGCATCTTTGTGGGACTGTGTCAAATGCCTTGCTAAAGTCTAGGTAGGCCATGTCCACAGCCCTCCCTGGCCTACTACTTTGGTCACCCAGTCAAAGAAATCTATTAGATTCGCCTGACATGACCTTCCGTTGCTAGAACCCATGTTGCCTTGGATCCTGTGCTCCACTGACCTCTAGGTACTCAACTATTCTTTCCTTCAGAAGTGACTCCATCACTTTCCCTACCACAGAGGTCAGACTGACAGGTCTGTAGTTTCCTGCCTCTGTCTTGGTCCCACTTTGTGAAGGGGAATCACATCCGCTTCCTCCAGTCCTTGGGTACCACACCATCCTCCCATGATTTATTAAAAGAGTAGCCAGTGGTTTCACTAGTTCCTTCCTTAATTCTTTTAGAATTCTGAGTGAATTCCATCAGGACCCATTGCTTTGTCCACCTTCAGTTTTAGGAGTTCTTGCAGAACCCTTTCTTCTGTGAAAGGACTGGGATCGACCCTCCTATCAAGAGTGCTTCTGTTAATTGGATTAGGCACTTCCCCTCCTCTTTGTAGAATACTGAGCAGAAATATTCGTTCAGTATTCCTGCTTTTCACTGTCCTCTGCCACCACCGTTTATTCTATTCAGCCTCACTATCCCTCCCTTTGTCTTTTCTATGCTCGCTGATGTACCTATAAAAGGTTTTATTCCCTTCTTAACTGGGTTGGCTATCTTTTCCTCAGTTTGGGCCTTTGCTATTCTGACTTCCCTCCCTGCTTCTTTCTGCCTTAACTGGTACAGCTCTCTGTCCTGCTCCTTCTGTGTTTCCTTATACTTCTGGAATGCTATCTTGTTCTTTCCTGACTTTACAGCCACCTATCTTGAGAACCATAGTGGCTTTTTCTTTCATTTTGATTTGTTTATTTGCTTCACACAAAGGCTTGTTGCCTCTGTGATGGCAGTTTGATAATTCCCCATTGTTGCTCCACACCTCCTTCTAGCCTGTTTGCTAGTGCTTTTCTGAGGCACTCTCCCATCTTGCCAAAGTCAGCCCTCCTAAAGTCCAGTACCCTCACTTTTTGTATGGCTTGACTCTGTAGCTGAGTTAACGTGAACCACACTGTTTGATAGTCACTTGTCCCCAGATGGCAACCCACTTCTAGATCTGAGATCCTCTCACTGCCCCGTTTGAGAGTACGAGGTCTAAGATTGCTCCCTCATGAGTGGGTTCCGAAACTAGCTGTCTAATGCCTGCCACCTGTAGGGCGTCAAGAATGGCCCTGCTCTTGGATGTGGCTGCAGCAAATGTGCTCCAGTTAACATCTGGCATATTCAGGTCTCCCATCAACAGTATCTCCCCTTTCTCTACCATTCTAAGAATGCCTTCCATCATATCCTTGTCCATTCCTTCCCCCTGACATGGGGGTCTGTACACAACCCCTGTGCGGATTGTGGTGCCCTTTCCAGTCTCCAAGGTGACCCACAGTGCCTCCTCTCCTCCCTGTTTACTCTTTTGTTCAGTTGCTTTTATCCCTTCCTTTACATAGAGAGCTACTCCTCCCCCTCTTCTCCCTGCCTGTCTCTCCTGTAGGTTATGTACCTGGTATGTTAACATCCCAGTCATGGTTCTCTGTGTACCATGTTTCTGTGACTGCTACGTTATCCAGGCATCCCTCTTCCATTAAGGCCACCAGCTCAGGGAGCTTGTTGCCCAGACTATGGGCATTGGTACTCATTACCTCCATTTCCTGATGGCCTTACCCCTTTTGCCACATCCCTGTCCTTCTTGCCTTGTCACTTTCTCCATTTACCCCTGCCCTTCTCCCTATCGACACCTCCATGTTTGGTGCTTGCCACACTTACTACCGTGATTGTTTGGGGACTAGGATTTCCTGTCCTTTCAGTGCCTCCCCTTGGCTAGTTTAAAAGCTTGCCAATGAAGCATTGAAACCTATCACCTAGGATCCTGGTTCCCTCCCAGACAGATGCAGCCCATCATGCCAGTATAGGCTTGCATCACTCCAGGTGGACCCCAGTCCCCAATGAAGCCAAATCACTGAGCTCCACCATTTTTCCAACCACTGATTGAATCCCATGAGTGCGGAACACCCTAGCCTCTCCTATGCCATAGATGGGTAGCACCTCCGAGAAGGTTACCATCGTGCTCTTGACTAAGGCCCTCCCCAATTCCACAAACTCTTCCTGCACTTCTCTAATCCCTTTCTTGGCCAGGTCATTTGTCCCTAAGTGGACAATGACATCCAGCTCCCTCCTTGTGCAGCTGCTCGGCAATCCTGAGGATTCGCTCCTGTCCCTCAAGCCATGGCGCCAGGCAGGCACCTTACCTCCCTCCTTCCTTCCTGCCCAGTTCTACCTTCCTAACAATGGAGTCCCCCACCAGGGTTGTTTCTTCCCTGCAGGGTCCCTGCCACCCTCCTGTGGGTCTCCTTTGTGGAGGTTCCCAGCATCCTCCTTGGTCTCCACTGTAGGGTGCCTCCATAGAGGAACCACACTTTGCCAGAATGGCATAGGAATTGTGGAGAGGCACAACTGGAGGGATGTGCTCTGTTCCACCACCCTCCACCCTCCCTGGAGCCCACTGTGGTCCAACCGCTCCTCTTTCTTGGCAACCTCTGAGGCAACGGCAGTGGCACTGGTGGTCCCTGGATGGAAGAGGAGGTCCCACAAATCCTGGCCAACTCAGCCTGGGATGAGCAACCTCCTCCTCAGCCCAGAGAGGTACCTGCAGATGGGACAACACCGCATCCTCCAGAACATCTCCCGGAGACTGCTGCTCCACAGCCACTGCACTGCACCACTCCAATCATGTCTTATTTCTGGCCCCTTAACTGTTTGCAATCCTTACTCTTTCCTCTGTTTTTTCTCTCTCTCTCTCTTACTTTCTGCCTGTGTGCCTTTAAGCTCCTGATTGTCCTGTTCTGAGACAAGAATATCCTATATTTCTCAGTAGACCGCTTACTTGTTCAGAGGCAGACCTCCAGCAGCTAGAGGGGCCAGAGGCTACTCTTGCCCTTCTAGGATGGTGGGTCCTTGGTGGTTCTGTGATCACTCACTTCCTGCCCCAAACAGGAAGTTCCTGTTGTCAGTCAAATCCTGTGCCTATAAAAATAGAACTAGCTTTGGGTGGGGGAGAGAAGGAGGGCAATATAGTCCCAGTGAGAAGTTCAGTCACACAGCAGTCCTTCTCCTGGAGTCTTCTGCCAAGCTATTAGCAGAATCTTTCTAAGGCAGTCTTTAAATGTAGCTTCCTTCTAGCTAAGCCGCTCCCCTACTTACCAGATCTTTCGATGATTTAAACCTCACAACAGTTAAGTCCTTTCAGTCACCTGAGATTTACACCTAGATGACTTTTCAGTTACCCATTCAGTTCAGTTAACCCAAACACACACTTTTTTTTTTGTTTTGTATGTTAGTTTTTTTACCCTAAATTAAAGGTCTAAATACAAAAGTTCTTCTACTTTACTCCCAGCAGAGAAGTTCAGTCACACAGCAGTCCTTTCTCCTGGAGTCTTCTGCCATGTCTTCTGATGTCTGTGTTTGCTGTCTGGGACTGTCACACTCTCCTGAAGCCTGCACCATCTGCCAGAAATTTAACCTTACTACTCTCTGGCACCACAAACGTGCCCTCAACATATTTCTTATGGAGCAGAAACTAGCCAGTTTGAAACAGGGAGGCTCCAGGTTCTCTTCCTTCTCCTCTCCAGCTCTCTGCTCTGGGTCACAGGCTTCCAAGGCCCAGGACAAGTCCTCAAGGAAGCACAAGAATAAGATCTACCACAAGGACCCCCCTTTGGGTCACCGGTCCCACTCCCCGGGCACTTCTCCTAAGTCCTCTGGGACTACCTCTTCAGCCCCTGTGGAGGCGATCTCTTCCACCGCCCCAGCCTTGGGTTCTTTGAAGCCGCTACAGGTGGCAGTCTCTTCCTTGGCTTCAGCTGACTCTCGGTCATCGACCTCCAGGTTGGCAACCCTCACCCCGCTGGCTCTCCCTGCTCCTCCACGGATATCTCCAGTGTTGGGCTCTGCTACCCTAGCTTTGGACAGTTGGTTGTTGATGGCTGGCATTCTGGCGAGCTCACTGCACCCTACTCTGGCAAAGTCTTTGATGGCTGAGTCTCCCTCAGCTTTACCACCCTCAGGCTCTCCTGGGCCATCGACGGTTCTTCCCCATGGCTGATTCCGGTCAAGACGGCCATCCGGCATCCCGTCATTGGCCTGAACTCCATGCTTACTTCAGTTACCATGTTGCTGATACAGCAGTTAACCCCAGCACTTGCCAGGCCATTGACACCTCCAGCTTCGACTGTGGGGCCTCGTTTTGCCCAGCACCCTCTTGGGTGGCGGCAGCATCTGCCACGCCGGCCCCATGGCTCAGACCTGTTCGACATTGAGGAGGAGTATCACCCTGACCTTCTCAGAGGAGGAGGAGGAAGAGGAGGAGGTATTGGAGGAAGAGGTCTTTCCACTGACAGGTCCACTGCCTCCTGCAGAAGTTGGGGCTCGAGAACCCTACCCTCAGTTCCCTCTGAGGACTCCAGTTTTTTGGCAACATGAAACAGCTCCAGTCTGCCATGGGGTTCCAGCCTGAGGAGGAGGAGGATGCCACCAGAAAAAACATCCCTCCCTTGCTGCCAGCCTTGGGGATGCAGCCCAGGTGGTCTGGCACAGACCCACTCTGTACCAGCTATGCCCAGGAAGGTGGATCACCTCTATTATGCACCCTTGGGCAAGCCCTTTTATTCTGCCCAGCCAGAGATGAACTCGGTGGTCATAAAAGCTGCCCATGACCATTCCAAGGCACTTAAGCACCTTAGTTCTGTCCCTTGGGACAAGGAATCCAGGAGTTTGGATCTGTGGGGGCAAAGGATCTTGCTCTGCCATCCTGGAGCTCAAATTTCCAGTTACCTCTACCACATGGTCCAAGTACCAGAATACCCTCTGGCAAAAGGGCAAGGCGGCTGCCCAGGCCCTCCCAGATGGGGTACAGAAGCAGGAGCTTCTCAAAGTTCTGCAGGGAGTTGAGGATGTTGGTAAGCACCTCCTTAGGGCTCTGTATGATATGTCTGATACTACAGCGTGAGCAGCTACCTCAGGCATTTGCCTCCACAGGCATTCCTGGCTTCGGGTTTTTGGGTTTGCAATTGATGTGCAACAGAAGGTCTTAGATGCCCTTTTTGTGGGCACCAAGCTTTTTGGCCTAGATGTTCAGGACATAATTACTGAACTGCAGGCCTCAGGGAGGGCCATCAAGTCAGTCCACTCCTCAGGTTCTCATTCTAGGGAGAACATTTTCAATTCAGAGAGTCTTGCCCTTTGGCGTGTCCTCTGCACCATCAATCTTTACCAAGTGCTTAGCAGTGGTGGCTGCGGCCCTTCAACGGGAGAGCCTTTATGCGTTCCCTTATCTGGAGGATTGACTTTTGAAAGCCCCGTCTAGGGAACTCTTACTTACCACCTTGCACAGGATTCTACAGCTGTTCCACTACCTGGGCATCACAGTGAATCTGCCCAAGTCAGTTCCCACTCCCTCTCAGCACCTCCAGTATATTGACGCAGTTCTAGACACCTCTCAAGGCAGAGCTTTCCTGCCCCAAGACAGGGCAGACTGCCTGATGGTGCAGGCCTCCTTTGTGGCCCAGGAATGATACGTTCCAACCCGGTCTTTTCTGTGTCTGCTGGGGCTGATGGCAGCTGCTATAGCCATTGTTCTGCTAGTCAGACTCTACTTGCAGGTCCCTCAATGGACCCTCCAGGTCCAATGGGATCAGCGCCATGACAACCTGGATTAGTTAGTCCTGGTCTCCTCCCTTGTCCGCAGGGTCCTTCAGTGGTGGCAGGACCCCAGCCATCTTTTGCAGGGGGCCTCCTTCCTCATCCCCTCTCGGGCAAGTCCTCACAATGGACACCTCAGGAACAGACTGGGAGCCCACCTAGGTCCTTTCCAGACCCAGTGGTCCTAGTCCCCAATGGAGACAAGTCTTCATATCAGTGTGCTCAAGATGAGAGTAGTCCTCTGTGCCCTTCAGGTCTTTCAGAACCTCCTGTCCCTGGGTCACCTGCTAGTCCAGTCAGACAACATCAGTGTGGGGCACTGTGTCAACAGACAAGTGGGGATTCACTCGTACCCTCTCTGCCGAGGTGATGTAGGTCTGGTACTGGGCACTGGACCATGACCTCAAGCTATCGGCTGTCCATGTTCCAGGGGACCAAAACGTCTTGGCAGACAGGCTAGGTTGTTCACAGTATCATCAACACGAATGGGCGTTGCTGTCCTCTGTGGCCAAAAGCCTCTTTTGAAGGTGGGGTGGCCAGAATTGGACCTTGTTGTATTCCCACAATGCAAACTGCCACTTTTCTGCTCACTAGATCCCGGCCTGGAGTTTCTGATGAGACACATCCTCTCCTGGAGAGTGAGGTTTCTTTATGCCTTCCCACTGATTCAGCAGGTCCTTCTCAAGCTGCAGATGGAGAGGGCCTCCCTCATCCTGGTGGCACCGTTTTGGTTTCCACTGTTGCAACAACTGACAATGGAAACTTCAGTCCCGCTCCCGCTTTGCCAGGACCTGCTCACTCAGGCCCAAGGGACCCTGGTCCATCCAGATCTCAAGTCCCTGTGGATACATGCCTGGCTCCTGAGGATGTAGCCACAACCGGCTTTGGCATTTCTCAGAGATTGGCTGATGTGTTGGTGGCAGCTAGGAAGTCTTCCACCAGGGCCACCTGTTTCATGAAGTGGAAACATTTTGCCATTTGGGTATCTGCCCATCACTTGGACCCTTTCACCTGTCCAGTGAACCAGGTCCTGGAGTACCCCCTGTCCCTTTCCGACTCTGGCCTTAAATATTCCTCCATTAAGGTGCACATGTCTGCCATCTCTGCTTTCCATGTGCCAGTGGATGGTCATTGTGGCCCTATTAGATGTGCCCATATATTTTGCAGGACATTCTTCACTTGAAGCCCCCACGTAACCCTGTCTCGCTTGGGACCTTAATTTTGTTTTGGAAAAACTGACCCTGTCACCTTTTGAGCTGGCCACGTCTTGCAAGCTATGTTTTCTCTCATGGAAAACATTTTTTTAGTTACTGTTACTTCTGCTGGAAGGATTTCTAAACTTCAGGCTCTCATGTGAGCAGCCTTATTTAAATTTTACAATGACAAGGTCTCTTTGTATCAGTCCAAGTTTTCTGACTAAGGTGGTATCTGGGTTACTCTCAATCAATCCATCCACCTTCATGTTTATTACCTAGAGCATGCCAATCCAGGAAGCATTGCTCCATACCTTAGATGTGAATAGAATTTTGCATTACTAAATGCATCGTACCAAGGACTGCAGAAAGTCCAAACAGTTGTTTGTTTCTTTAGCCCCTGGGAAAGAGGATTCCCCAGTTTCTAAACAGTGCTTGTCCAGATGGTTGGACAACTGTATCACTTTTTGTTATAGGAAGTATGGTAAAGAACTTCCTGGGGATGTCAAGGGCCATTCCACCAGGGGCATGGCCACTTCAGTTGCTTGTTTCAGGAATATGTCTTCCGCTGACATTTGTGCTGCTGCCACTTGGAGTTCTGTCCACACTTTTACCAAGCATTACAGTTTGGACATTGCCTTTCGTAGGCGGACAGACTTTGGCCTAGCTGTGCTTCAGGATCTTCTCTTAATAGGTCTTTTTATCCTGCTTCCATTTTGATCCTTTCTGATGTCACTTCTTGGACTCTTTCCATAGGTGTGACCTGCTGAAAGAGATATCCCTTCTGAAGATAGTACAGTTACGTAAGAACTTACCGTAACAGTAGATCTTTGAGGGAATCTCTTTCAACAGGTAATGCCGTCCCACCCACCATCCCCCCTTTGGGGTTCATTCTGTTCCAGACTGGTTACTTTTTTCTTTGGTGCTCCTGCCTTATACAGGCCTAGGCACCCTTTCTCTCTCCTGGGTTCCCCCAAGGTAGGCCAGGCAAGGACAGTTTCCAGCGGCACTAAACTGAGGAGGGAACGGGGCTGCCTATGCCTATATGGTATGTGACATTGGCACACCAACGTCAGCATGGGTGGTCCCAGTAGACTGTTACAGAAAAAGGCTTCCGTGGGATCCTTGCACCTGATGGCTAAGTTCCATAGGTGTGACCTGCAGGAAGAGATTCCCTCAAAGATCTACTGTTATGGTAGTTGTTACATAACTGTACTTTATCTCAACGAGTGTGTTTGTAGGATACCAGAGGAAGTGGAGCTTTATCTCAATGCAGTATGTATGTGGGATGTCAGAAAGGAAATAGAAACATAGAAATATTAATGGCAGAAGGAGCCAAGGGTCCATCAAGTCTTCCCAATAGTTCCCAAGACCTTCTCAGATCCCAGGACTTAGCCCCCTTCTGCTCCCAACCCAATCCAGTTACCCTGGATTTTATTTGAGTATTCACTGTATCCCAGCCTAGTTTGAAAGCTGTCACCATCTTGGCTCCTACCATCTCAGGGAAGCCTATTCTAAGGCTCAACTACCCTTTCTGAGAAATAATGTTTCTTGAGTTGCCTTTTGAAGTCCCCCCCCCGCCTCCATTCATGCCCTCTAGCATTGGCGCTGGAAACCTTGTTGAACAGTTCAGAGTAGGGCACCTTATTTATTCATCTCTGGAACTTAAAGGTTTCTATTATGTCACCCTCTCCTCCTAGTCTTCAGTGAGTACATATTCAGTGTGTCCCTTTGGCAGCCCTTGAAAGCCCTGCAGGCCTGTATCATTTTTGTCACCCTTCTCTGCATAATTTCCAGTTGGTTTATGTCCTTCTTGGGGTGTGGCTCCAAAACTGGACACAGTACTCCAGGTGTGGCCTCACAAGGGACCTATAAGTGGCAGTATCACCTCCTTGTTCCTGCTGTCAAATCCACCCCAATACATCCCACATTTTGTTGGCCTTGCTGTAAGCTGTGGTGCATTGACTGATCTGCTTAAGTGTCACAGATGATAATGCCTAGGTCTCTTTCCTCCTGTGAAGCACTGAGTCTAACCCCATTAAGCCAATATGCTGTCTTTGGGTTCTTTTTGGCTAGATGCATCACTTTACACTTCTTGGTGTTAAACTTCAACTGCCAGACACTAGACAATTTTTCCAGCCTTTGAGGATCCTTTTGAAGGTTCTTAACCGCTTCCTCACTGTCCACCCTACCACCTAGCTTAGTGTCATCTGTGAAGAGGGCAATCTTGCCCTGAATACCTACCCCAGTGTCGCTGATGAACTTACTAAACAGGACTAAACCCAAGACTGAACCCTGGGGTACACCACTAGTGACCTCTCCCTCCTCTGACCTCTTTCTGTTGACGACTACTCTCTGCTTTCTGTCCTTAAGCCAGTTACCTACCCATCTAACAATACTCTTTGCGGTGCACAGGTCCTTTAACTTTTTCAGCAGGCGATTATGCAGTACCGAGTCAAAGGGCTTTCTGAAGTTGAAGTAGAGGAGATCTACTGGATGGCCCCCATTCATTTCCCTAGTCATCCAGTTGAAAAACGTAATCAGGTTTGTCTGACATGAACTGCCTGCTATGAACCCATGCTGCCTCATCCTGAAGGCCGTTCTTGTCCAGATACTCTACTAGGTCCTGTTTAATCAAGGCTTCCATTTGTTTCCCCACTACCAATGTTAGGCTAACCAGTCTGTAGTTGCCAGCCTCCTCTCTGCTCCCATCCTTGTTTAGAGGCACCACGTCAGCTTTTCTCCAGTCCTTCGGTATGACTCCTCTTTGAAGAAAATGGTTAAGCAAATGTGCCAAAGTGGTCCACTTAATTCCTCTGCCACTCCCTTGGGTGAATTCCATTCTGCCCTGGTGATTTGTCCTGCTTTATTCACTCAAGCACCTCTCTAACCCTGCTGGTGGTGAATGTTGGCATTTCCATGTGTGGGACACCCTTATCAACTGCTTTAATACCACTGTTGGGCCCTGGGCCTTTGTGTTCCTTAGTGAACACTGAGCAGAAGAAGTTGTTTAAAACAGCGCCTTCTGTTTATCATCTTCCACTATCCTGTCATCATCTTTAACTACCCTTGGCCTTTCTTCCTTTTTCCTGTATGTACCTAAAGAAGTGTTTCTTCCCTGCTTTGACCTCCTCCACTGTCTGAAGTGCAGCCACTTCTTTTGCATGTGTCACCATCTTCTTAATTTTCTTATTCTTCTGAACATAATCTTCCCATTAGCTGTCATTCAGTTTCCTTTTAAAATTGAGGAAAACCTCTCTTTTGGTTCTAATCGCTATTTTGACTTGGTTAGTGAACCATATGGGTCTTTTATGTTTATTCTTTTTTGTCACTGTCCTCACGCACAGCTGAGTAGCCTCTAGAATGACTCATTTAATCAACCCCCATATGTCTTCTACTTCTACTTTCTCATGGATCCTTGCTAGTTTCCCCCCTAGCTAATTCCCCTCATTTTTTTCAAAGCTGGCTCCCCTAAAGTTTAGGACTTCTGCCCTGGACTGAGATTTTACATCCTCTAGGGATAATTCAAACCAGATAGAGTTGTGGTCACTGTTTGCTAGCAGTTCATCAACCCTAACAGGACTATCTCCAAGTTGGTGAGGACCACATTCAGGATGGTGTCCTGCCTAGTCGGCTCACTTACTAGTTGCAATAGAAGGCAATCCTGTAAGGCTTCTACCACAAATTGACTTCTTGATGATGTAGCCATTGGGATGCCCCGGTCAGCATCAGGCAGGTTCAGGTCTCCAGCCACCACTGCATCCCCTTTCTGAGCCACATCTCTGATTTCTTCCAGAAGCTTCTCATCCCTGTCCTACGCTTGACCCGGAGACTTATAATACCACTCTGATGTAGACCTTCTTCCCCAATGTTGAGCTCAGCTGTACCCACAGGGATTCCAGTCCCTCCTTCCTGTTAACATCGAATGTTGTGGCCACTAGTCCATCCTTAACATGAAGTGTTACCCTTCCCCCTCTGGCTCCCCTTCTATCCTGTCTAAAGAGCGAATACCCTGGTATCGAGAGATCCAAGTTGTTGTTTTCCGAGGCCCAAGTCTCCGTGACAGCCATCAGATCCAGCCTGGACTCTGCTATCAACGCGTATCGGTCACTGACCTTGTTGCCAAGGCTTCTGGCATTGAGGCACATCCCCTTCCATAGACCAGGAACTTTAGTATTCTTCCTACTTTTTGGATTATTATGTTAGTTTCCAATGTCATGACCCCTGTTACAGTCCCTTGAAGTCTCTTCCTGCTTCCTATGATTCTACTCAGACTGTGGTAGAGAGTTTTTTTGCTTGTGGGGGAGTGACAGCTAAGTTACTATCCTTATTGCAGTAACTGATAGGTTTCCTAGTGTCAGCGTCCTCCTCACCTAGCTTAAATGCCTGAGGTGGATGTCTAGTTTCTGTCCCAGCACACTCACCCCTTCTTTGGTTAGGTGAAGGATGTCGAACTTGAAAAGTCTTCCCTCTCCCAGAAACTCCCCAGTTTCCTATGACATGATAACCTTTTTCCTGACACCATTCATTCAACTAGGTTTTAAATTCTTTGATCTCCTTGTTCCTGATTCTGTTCATGCAGTTCCTTTTCCCCATACTGGAAGAATCTCTGAGAATGCTAGGAGCTTCATCTCAATGCATGATATGTTTGTAGATGCCAGAAAGGAAATAGAGCTTTATCTCAATGCAGGGAGTGTCTATAGGATGCCACAAAGTGAGTTTCTTTCCAAGAGGTGGAAGTGATTCTACACAAAGTGCATGGAGCTGGTTGCAGGCTCCATCATGGATGACCCTTTAAGTCACAGCCTACCAGGAGGCATGACTGAGACAGTGCACAGAGAAAGGCTATGGCAGAAAACCAAGTCACTGTGGCTACCAATCATGCTTCCTCAATGGGTTTCAACATTTAGTGTTGCTTTGTGCTTTCTGTTTGTTTTTAGTTGGTGTCTCCTCATCCCTCTTTCCAAACAGACGTTCTTCTTATTTCCTTTCAGGTTACTGTGGTATCCAGACAATAACCACGCTCTCCTAAACCAGAGGCAGAGTCTGATGGGCTCATGAACACTGCCCTTTGGATCACACAGCATCTGAAAACTGATTCACCAGGGATCTTCACTGGCAGCAGATAGCAAGCAATCAAGATTCAAAGAACTCATCTACTGGCTCGCACAAGCCAACAGAGTTTGTTTGCAAAAACAAAGGGCTGCATTTAATGGCACAGAATGGTGATGGGTTCACAGAGTCTGTGCTAAGGTCTACCGCCTTTCATAACCTAGAATTTAAATGTCTTTCAGGCATCTGCTCTAGGACTATGTGCCTATACAAATATACATTATGGTCACTGCTCAACAGGATGATTACCAAAGACAGTTGTACTTTTTTTTAAGGTTTCTAAAGTAATTACCTTGCCATTTGAATAAAATAGAACAGAATTTGATTTTAAAATAGGTTTGTCCCTTTTAAGAAAATTTTGAAAAACATAGTACTTTGACTCAAGTTCAGCTTATGTTTGATATATTTTCTGTATTTCTATTGCCTTTGTTCTTTATTACTAAGTTAATCTGCATGGAAACAGAATCATTGCCCCCTAATGTTTATCTTCTTCTGCAGCTTAATCCTTTGCTGAAGTCATAACATAATCCCCCATTTGTGACATCAGTTTGTTGCAGTGGACAATGTTTAAGCAGTAAGGCATGACAGGTTGTGTTTTGTACGGGATAATGGCATGCCTCAGGTGGGTTAAAGTACGAGGTCAAAGTCTGAGAGCTTCCACCACCTGAGAAGTGCCATCATGCCAGCAAACAGCACACCTGGAAGTGCCTTATTGTTATGAAATGGGTACATCAGGATTAGTAAAAATAAAAATATTTTTATAGAAAACATCTTTTACACTTAGAAAAGTAAAAATCAGAACAAAATGAGAAAAAATGAGAGAAAGAAAAAAATAGTCTATATAATATAATTTTGCTATTCAGCCAGTCGATGGCAGATGCTGCGTATTTTTTTAATGAGGTCAGTAAAGTCACGGATCTTTTCCAGTGCTGCTATGCATGGATACCAGCACTGGGTTCTGACCTCCGCAGCTGATATATTTTCTGGATTGTTTTTATACCAGTTTCTTTATATGGTGCAACAAACAGTGAATTGTGACTCCAGCAAAGGTAACTGAACCTAATAAAGGAGAGGAAAAGAATAAATAGAACTACAGAAACTCTATAAAATATCAGCAGACGTGGGTCTAATAGTATGTTTTCCCAAATGTGGCAACTTACTTCAGATAGTGCCTTTTATACATCATGTATCCAAAGTGCTTTACGTCTCAGGAATGAGATGCTGTTAGCATAAGTAGCGGTCATACTGGTAGTGCAAGAGACTCAGGAACTATGTCTGTACAAGCACAGCAATAGCTGTGAAGTAAGGCAGCCTTCACACAGAATCCCAGACCTGCTAGAATTAATTTACTGCGAGAGGGATTGTTTATCAAGACACGTGGATATTCCATACTCTTTTTCAAAAGTACTGTGGCATCTTTAACTACCAGCTGGATAGCAACCCAAGTTTGTTTTGTTTTATAGTGCATTTACCTACCCAGAATTGCCTGGCTGAGATGCAGAATCTCATTGTCAGTGGGGTTCTGCTTGTACCCATGTTTACAGTTAATTTACCTGCTAGCTTAGCTGAAATGCAACATCTAGTTTTCAGTGGGGTCTTGCTTCTACCCATGTTTACAGTGAATTTACCTGCTATCCCAGCTGAGATGCAACATCTCATTTTCAGTGGGGTTCTGCTTCTAACCATGTTTACAATTAATTTACTTGTTAACCCCTCTGAGATCCAACATCTCATTTTTAGTTGGGACCTGCTTCTGCCCTTGTTTACAGTTAATTTACCTGATAGCCTAGCTGAGATGCAACATCTCGTTTTAAACGGAGTCTTGCTATTACCTATTTTTGTAGGTGGGTGGACTGAAGCACTGAGAGATTAAGTGATTTGCTCAGGGTCACAGAGGGTGTAAGTGGTTCTGGTTAGATTTGAAATGGGTCTCTCTTTTTTTACTTTATAATTTTTACTCCTATGACCCTGGTGGATATATTGTCATCTCGCCATGTTGACCGCCATGCTGCTCAAATGAAGGAGCATTACCTCTTAGCCCCCCCCACACACACACACGCACTGCTTTTTCCCTCCCTGTGGGGATGTTGGCATAAGAATGACTTTCAAAGTGAAGCATACCTTCCACAACATCCACCCCTCCCCACGCCTCATCCCTTCTCCTGGCTGGCCCCCCGATGTCCTGGACTTGTTCCCAAATTTGGGTCACCGGCATCAGAAGCAGTAGCGCTATTGCTGCATGACAGGTTGGATGCTTTATAATGTTTTAATAATAAATTTGGCCAGTTACAGAAATTCACAGTAAATTACATAAATAAATAGCAATAATTAAGCTTGAATGACCTTTATACACTACATAACTCAGCTAAATTAACTCTTTAATGAGACTGGTGTTAATCGTTCAGCAGTAGCATTAAAACTTGATAACACAGCAGCACAACAGGTTAGTGCTGTCATCATTAGGGTAGTTTAAACATTTTCGGTGAGTGTTGTGGACTGAGACAATATAGCCACCAAGCAAGACAGGGAACTTGGAGTAATCATATCTGTTGATCTCAAGGTGGTAGGGCAGTGCAACAAGGAAGTCAGTATGGCTAGCCAAATGATGGGGTGTATAGGAAGGGGGATTTGTAGCAGAAGAAGGGAGGTAATGATGGTGCCATAATGCTCTCCAGTGAGTCACCACCTAGAGTACCATGTTCACTTCTGGAGGCTGTACCTCTGCAAAGACACTGACAGGGTGGAAGTGGTCCAGAGGAGGGATATTTAAATGGTGTGAGAGTTGCAAGAGAAACCACACAAGGAGAGGCTGTGGGAGTACAGCATATACTCTGGAGGAGAGGAGAGTGAGAGGGGACATGATTGAGACCTGTAAGTACCTCGCAGGGGTGAACAAGGTGCAAGAGGGGAGTCTCTTTCAGAGGAGGAGGATTAACAGAACACAGGGGCATGGAATGAAGCTTGGAGGGAGTTTAACAAGGATATGAGCAAATACTTCTTCACAGAAAGCATGGTGGATGCCTGGAACAGCCTGCCAGAAAAGGTGGTTGGGGGCGAAGACGGTGGGGAGCTTCAAGCATGCATGGGATAGGCACATGGGGATAACAGATGGAGGAAAGGGAGGAGGAGGAAAGGACACTTATGACCAAATAGGGTCCAGGGTGTGGAAAGGGCTGGAAATAGGGCAGACTAGATGGGCCCACCGATCCTTTCCTTTCAACAGATTCTACATTTCTGCATTAAATCAGAAATGGAGACCACATGTTACTGTACTGACTTAACGTATCCAGTGCTGTGACTTATCCTTTCATTTGATGGCAACCTGTCCATGTATTGTAGCCAGTGCTTTTTGTGTCTACTCCCTACTAAATGTTTTGTTACTGCACCTTTACCGGGTCCACTAATATTACTTCTGTGCTCTCCCTTTTTTACGTTTGATGCACAAGTGCACCAAACGTTTTGCTACACTGAAAGGGAATTTCGGGGGGGTGTCACTGCCGAGCCCATTGCAGCTCAAACTAGCAAGGGCTTGGCAGTCTAGCCCAATTACCATGTACTGTGGTTGTGATACCATTTGCTGCTTGCTGGGCTGAAACTTTGTGTACTTCAAAGAACTGAGCTGCTCCAGAGAGGGCTTCAGTCCTTGATTTGCATGAAGTTGGTCGTCAGCAAGCAGCTGATCAGCTTCGTCAGTAGCTTGTCACTGTCAGCTTTTAATTGATTTTATAGACTCAGTTAAAACAATACCTGCACATACATTTATTGCTGCGCATCCTAGTCACTGCTCTGTTCATCTTAAAATGCAATTTGCAGATGTTTTTCCATAATTATTATATTTATTCATCCGAGCGAAATCCTGAGCTGCTTGCCAGTCCCTGCATGCACTTCTAACATGGGTGAGGCACCAGTAAACATATACTAGTTAAATGAGTTTGGATTTTTTTTTAAGTAAGTAATAAAACAATTTCAGAATAGGGGACACTTTCCTGAGTATTAGAAAGTAACTGCACTACTAAGAAGAGTGCTCCAACATGTTCAACTCATATGAAATATAAAGCCATGACTCTGACCACACGCCTTAGCATTGATGCTAATGTGCATGCCTGGAGTAATGACTTTATATTTCAAATAATGAGATAAAATTGTTAGAGCATTTGTTTCAGCAGCACAGTCACTTTGTAATGCTCAGCAAACTGTCCTCTATTCAGAAATCATTTTAACTAACATGCCCTCAAAAAATCCAACCTCGTTCATGCACAAATTTACTGGTGCTTCCATACCATGTTAGACGTGCACGCACAGGACTGGCAGGTCACCTAGGATTTGACTCAGGATGAGTAAATACTAAAATTATAAAAAAAAAAAAAAAAGTTCACATTTTAACATAAGCAGGAACACTGACTAGGATGTGCAGTAAAAAATAAATGTGTAGATATCATTTTAACAGAGGCTATAAAAATCAGTTAAAAGCTGACAGTGTCCCTTTAAATGTAAGCGGTCCAGGGTGCCCAAACCTGGTACCACTTCTCTTGACCCCCCTCCGCTCAAGGTTGTCCATCCTTGTCCCCACAAGCCCGACACTGGGGTGCCCAATCCCAGTGTTAGAAATGTATGTATCCAAACTATCCCTTTATGCTTTTTTAAAACCCTGTAAAAAGAAAACTTCCATCAATGTCTGTTGTGCTTCCACCCAACCTTCCCACTCAGCACCCCTCCACCCCCAGCCCTTACTTACCCACCTGGAGTCCAGTGCCGTAATCCTCTCTGGACCTCAGACACATCTTCGCTCTTCAAAGCCAGACCACAAACTGAGGAAATCAGATACGCAGTTCAATGTATTTCAGTGGGGTTTTATACTTAGTGGCATAACTTGGCCATTGTTCAATATTTTTGCCCCAAATTTTCAACATGCTTCTTTTGGGAACCCAGCTCATAAAAAATGACAGTTGAATTAGGCAAATCTGTCCCAAAAGGTGATTTTGTGGTTGCTGCATAAAATTCCCTTTCGGGCAGGAGCTGACCATTTTCTCTGACCTTGTTCATGAGGTGGAGTCATAAGAAGGCTATGTTGAAAATTTGGCTTAAAAATATTAAAAAACAAAGTTATGAGCCTACATTGAAACTTGCAAACGCAGGCTTGTAACTTTGGAAATTTTCAATATTTTGACCCAGAATTTTCAGCATAGCCATTTCATCACAGCACCTCATGAACATGACAGCTGTCATTTTTCAAATCCTGGCCAAAATGTGTTTTCGTACCTGTGGCACGGAATGACGTTTCGGTGTCGCAGAATGACGTTTTGGCAGGGATTTGAAAATTTTGACCTACCAGGTTCATTAGATGGGGTAATAAGAAGGCTATACAGAAAATGTGGTGTACAAATACAGTAAAATGCCCAGGTTATGACTGAACATTACACTATTTCAGCATTCACTCATAACTTCACTATTTTCCGTATTTTGACTCCAAACTTTCAACATAGCCATTTTTCTACACCACCTCATAAATGTTACATTTGTAAGGCTATGCCTGTGGTTCAATGGGGTGGAGCAACTAACCACACCCGTGCTCAGGCCATAAAAGGCTGCCCCCTTTTACCTCATTCCAAGATCTTTCTTCATTACAGCCAGAGGCGCTGCTCTCTCACTTCCCTCCCTGGTTCCTCCTGCTGTCCATGCTTGTTTCCTGTTTGTCTGCTGCTTGCCTCCAGCCACCGGCTCACTTCTCCCCTTCTTCATCAGTCTTCGTTCCCTCTTTGCTTTTGTGATTTCCCTTATTCTTCTTGCTTCCTGTGTCCTTCTCTGTGCCTGTAGCTCCATTCTGTTGTTCCTCATTGTGTTCCCCCCTCATTCACTCAGTTACTTCTGCCTCTGTCGGTGGTTGTCCACCGTCCTCCCCAATCCACCTCTTTTGTCTGTGTTTTTGGCTTTTGTCCCTGTATCCCTCTTGCTTTTTGCCATTCTTTCAGAGCCACTGCTCCATTCCTCCATATTGCTTCTGAGTTTGTTACGCACTCACATCAGCCCATGCTGCTTCAGCTATTCATTTCTTAGGCCTTCACCAGTCCGCTGAAGCTGTTGTTGCCTCTATGCCTTGCTTCCAGATGCTACACCTCAGTGAGCAGTAGGACCATACATTTTTACTGTAGGCCCATATCTCGGCGTTACTTGTACCTCTTCAGCTAAACAGTCAAAGAAGTGCCCCTGCTCAAACAGCGGTCCACCTCCAGCGCAGTTTGTGAATATTCTGTCTAGGTAACTCCTACAGTCTGTTTAACAGCAAGGAGCTTGGTATTCTAAGGAATTTATCATTGGATTATCACTGCATTATGATATTCAGCATAGACCCTCACTTGGGACGGCCTGCCCAATGTCAGGGTATTCTATTCCATTACTTCTTTCATGTTACTCTGACACTCTTACATACTGAGCCTTATAGTGGCTATCGTTCTTACAGTCCATGATGAAATCAGTCACTCCAGCTCAGAAATTTCTAATTCAGTAAGATCATGGCTGCAGTACAGAATCTCAAGAGCTTCATCCCCCCCCTTCCCTTCCTCTCCTCATGATGCTTATTCTCAGCCATTTGTGTTCTCTCCACACTCCCTTCGTTCCTGGTGCCATTCGCTGTATGGCTCTCTCTTCATCCCTCCTTCCCCTCGCTCCTTCCCACTGGGTTTTTCCTCTCATACTGTCTGCCACACATGGTGGCCTGTTTCCTCAGCCCTCCTTCTCTGTCTTCCCTCCCTGCTCTGTGGCAGCTGCGGTGGTGGCCTGTGTCTGCGCTGCCCCCTTCCTCCTCCCCTCCTTAATGCCTGCTGTCTGGCCAGATGCCCTCCCTGTTTCAGAGCTGCTTCCTCTCTTCTCTTCCTATCTCCATCATCCCAGACCGTGGCTCTCCGGTTGGGCGGGCCTGTCGGTGTGGCTTCGGCCACTCGCATTTCTCTGGTGTATTTCTGGCTCTCCTCTCCTGCTTCTCCACTATGTGCTCTTCTGGGGGTTTCCAGCCCTACCAGCCATCATTCATTATTCCTGTTATTATTCCTCAGCTATCCTACCTGTGGGACTCGTAGGCACTGATACCATCAAAAATTTTAGCACCTCATTATTTGCTTATCAGTAAGTACCTGCCTCTGAATGTTTATTCCCTGACTGTCGGCCCTGCACCAGCTGCTGGCATTTGCTCATTTATTTTATCTTACCTGGTTAATGCTGGCATTCACTCAGTAATCCTTATTGCTGGCTACGTATTTACCTGCATATGACTTTTACCCATGGCCTGTCAGCTCTGCTTCTGATGCTGGTATTTAATCAATTTATTTTATTTAATTGGTTTAATTAACTGTTTGGTGTCATAGTGCCCAGTTTGTGGCTCTCTGTTTTTCCCACGGTGGGGGACTGCCATGTCGCAGCAGGCACTGTGGCTCCAGGTAGCGGGAGCAGCTTATATCAGTTTCATGTATTTCTTCGACAGCTGGCTCACCCAGCTTCTGCTCCTGTCCTGTGTTGCTGCTACCAGTCATCATGCACATGCCAGCCTTCCTGGCATTAACACAATCAGCGTATCAAGTCTATTCATTCTCAAACCTCACTTCTTCACATACCAGCTTCGCAGCCTTCTCCTACTTACAGTACTTGTCAGCTGCGAGCTTTGCCTGGCCATTACCATCTCTCCCACTCATAAAAGTTCAATTCACTCCTAATTTGGCTTCTTTTTTTCTTTTATATTTATTATGCTTTTTGGTGTTTCCTGTCATTGGTATTATGTGCCCTGGCCACGGACCCCACAGACCTCCACCCCGATGATGGCCTGTGCTCCCCAGTAACCTGCTTACCCCCTCAGAGGGTGGCGTTCAGGCACTTGCTCTAATGCCGCAAGTCCAATATCTGGTCAGAGGGGAGCCAGCATCGGCAGCAATGAGAGGTCTGGGGGCAGGGCATCACAGAGCCGAAAGGCCCCAGTAGTTTTAATCCCCTGTAAACAGGGGCGGGGATGTGCAGTGACGTCCAGCATCCGCCGCCCACCCCTGAGAGATCCAGGCGTCGGTGTGCGTGTGGCAACCCAGCCTCCACTGGGTGTCGCTTGACACCAAACACATAGTCCCACCCCCCCAGAGAAGGAGAGCAGTCTACAGATGCTCGATCCTTCTCCCTCGGCCAGCCCTCCAATGACCTGGGTCTGTTCATGAACCTGGGCCAGGGCGTCGCAAGCGAAATCCAACTGCTGCACCGTGGGCCGGCTTAATTTGGCTTTAATGGACCTGGTTGGCATGCACTCCTGTGGTTCAAATTAATTGCCTTATCTAGACCCACCAGGATCCCCATTGCTCATTCCAATCTACATGAAGGTCTAATTCTCATGATTGAATATCGAGCAAGACCCACGTCAGGTCCATTGCTACATCTCAACTTTACTTCTCTCTGCTCAGAGACATGCCAACCATGTCCATTACTTCTATGGCTCAGGACTAGCCTTTAGCCCCTTGGTCTCACTCTGCACCCACGAAGTCTGCATCTTGAGCATGTGAAACTCAGAGCGGGGTCCTTCTCAGGTGGACCTTCAATCATCAACCTTACTGACGGCACCTCTGGATGTAGAATTTAAGACTTCAGCAGCGAGGGGTGGGCTTACCAGCAGGGCCCCTTTAGCTGCCTGAGTGGGTTTTGAGGCACCCTTTAAGCTATTTTCCTATAACCACCTCTGGTTCACTTGGTTTGTTCTTAGATCAGGCTGACTGAGTGCCTTGGCAGTCATTACTCTTCTCCTCCCGCCTTGGTGGTTGGTACCATGTTCAGTGTACCCCGTGTTGCAGAGTTCACTTGCAACCCTTCACGGTGTTCCTGTTAAAGAGACAGAGGTGAGGGTGTTCCCCTAAATTGATTCCACCCCTGGATTGGCATACTAAATTGCAGTAGCCGAGCCATCACTGAACAAATTATTCCACAGTCTGAGTGAAGACGACCTAGGCCTTGATCCCCAGAGGTTTCCTCCTAAAGGGAGGTTTTTCTCTCTGTGCCAACGGGTCATAATATCTAGATAGATTAGTACTATTCCTAGGTTCCGTGAGATAGGTTCCACTGTTGGATGGAGCTGGATGATGGGCCATACCTGTTCCCTCTCTCCTTAGGAAGTCATGCCTTCGTGCCTTTCATTCAGACCTACGAGCAGGTCACTGTTCATCCATTGTCTCCTGCTACTCTGCTCAAGCTGCTCACTATCCTACACTTTCCGACCTCCATTCCGGTCTTCAATACAGATCGGTGTTCGTCACCTTACCTGTGCTGCTTGACACTCTTTTTGGGTCTCTTTTTGGGCTCCTTCCTAAGGTACCTTTATCCAAGGGATTCATTCCCAAAGGAATAAGGGAAATAGTAAGGGAGGTTGGAGGAATACCTAATTTAGTTATACATTTGGGAACCAATGACCTAGCTGGGGAAGAGGTGGAGGTAGTGCAAAGTAGGTTCAGGGAGTTTGGGAAGATCTGCAAGAAGGAAGGAAGTTCATTGGCCTTCTCAGAGGTGATGCCAGTACCAAGGGCCAGCACAGCCAGGAAAAGAAGAATAGAGGATTTCAATGACTGGCTGAGGAAATGGTGCAGGGTGGAGATGTTCATCTGTATTGGGGACTGGGAGGAGACCTGGGTCAAACAAAGCACTCTTTTCACCAGACAGGCTACACCTCAGTAGGGAGGGTTTGATGGTACTTGGGGACAAACTGGGGGAAAACATAACCACTACATTTAATTTAAACTACTGAGGAGGGACAGTGGGAGTGCAGGCCCACAGACTCCGAGAGGAGGAGGTAATTGAACCCCCCACCCCACAGTGATGGAAGAGGTCTGGAGGGAGGAGGTGGAAGGGGCAAGAACACAGCAAAGGGTGGAGGGGGTGAGGAACACATAACAAGGGTACATGGAGGGGTGCACACAGAGGGGATAAATGTGAATATAAGAATAGAGGGAAGAGAAGGAAGGTCAGATTCTAGGTGGAGGGGTGGTGTCTCTGAATGCACAGAGTCTTGGAACTGAGATGGAAGACCTGTAGGCACTATTAGCGGACAGGAGGGTGGACATAGCTGCAGTAACCGAGACTTGGGCAACATCACACCATGACTGGGACCTTGCAATCCCTTGTTATAAACTATACAGGAGGGACAGGGTAGTCGGAAAGGGGGGAGGGGTGGCAGTTCATATCAGGGAGGGAATAACTTGCATGAGGGAGGAGTCGGAGGGGAAGGCATTATGGATTCAGTTAAGGTCCAATAGAGGAAGAAATGTGAGGCTAGGGTGGTTTATAGACCACCCAGTCAGGATGAGGAGAGAGACAGGAACTGAGCTCACAACATCGGAAGCTGTGAGAGGATAGGTACTTTAGGGACTTCAACCTGCCCAAGGTGGACTGGAGCATACCATCCATGACATGTGCTAGGAGTCAGGTGATCCTGGAAGGACTGCAGAGTGAGTTCCTGACTCAGGCATCACTAAACCAACAAGAGTTGAAGCAATTCTTGATCTGGTGCTCACAGATGGGGAGTATGTACAGGAAATAATGGTCAGGAGCCACTGGGAGGAAGTGGGGAAGGAAGGAAAGGAACATTGTTTAACCAGGAGTAGCACACTAAGCCAAAGCTTGTTTCCAGATGCGACCTGGCAGCAAAGGAAGTTAAGTGACTTGCTCAGGATCACACAGTATGCACCTAGGTGGCTGTGGGATTCAAACTCAGGTCTCCAGATCTGCAGCTCAGAGCCTTAACCCACAGTACTATACTGCCTCCTGTATAGTGACCATTGCACAGAGTGGTTCCAGTTGGATGTGGGCAGGAAAAGCATCCTGACTAAGACCAAAATCTTGGCTTTCAGGAGGGCGGACTTCAGGAAAATGGGCGAAGTGCTAAGGAGCCATCTGGAGGGCATCGGAGCAGATATGGGGTGAACCAAAGGTGGTACATCATTAAGGAAGGAATACTGGTTGCCAGAGATGAGTGCATTTGGCTCAGGGGTAAGAACACAAGGGCCAAAGTGCCAAGCTGGTTCAGTTCTGGGGTTGCTCAGGTAGTAAGGGAAAAGAGGTTGACCTATAGAAAATTCAGGAAGACCAAGAGAGAGGTAGATAGGGAAAATTACCTAAGGTTGGCTAGTGAGGCAAGTAAAGTCAGGTGAGCAAAGGCACAGAAGGAGTTGCAGATAGCTGAAGGAATTAATAAGTGTGAGAAGGATTTCTTTCGCTATATAAGTGAGAAAAGGGACAAGAAGGAAGGGATTGTTAGGCTTAAGAAGGTGGAATGGGTGGAGGAAAATGGGGAAAAAGAGAGACACTAATGAATACTTCTGTTCCATCTTCATCAGGGGAAGGATGGACCAGTGCCTTCAGGAGGGAAAAGATGAGCAGGGGAAGGGGAACACAGATATAGTGATAGACAAGGATGGAGTGAGGGAAGGGCTGCTGGCATTGAAGGTGGACAAATCACCAGGCCTGGATGGAGTACATCCAAGCGTACTAAAGGAACTGGCTGAGGAGCTGGCAGCGCCACTGGCAGACCTATTTAATAGTTCACTAGAGACAGGTGTAGTACTGCAGAACAGCACATGTAGTGCTGCTCCACAAAAGCGGTCCCAAGGATGACCCAGGGAACTACAGACCAGTCAGTCTGACCTCCATTGTGGGCAACCTCATGGAGACCATACTAAAGGAAAGGTTGGTGTAATATCTAGAGGAGCATGGTCTCCAGGATGCAAGGCAGCATGGGTTCATGGAGGGGGGGAGTGTGTCAAACAAATCTGATTGACTTCTTTGACTGTGTCATGAAAACAGTAGACAGGGACCAAGCGGTAGACATCCTCTATCTTGATTTCAGCAAGGCCTCTCTGTGCCCCACAAAAGGTTGATCAGGAAGTTGGTGGATCTTGGGGTTGGGAAAAAGATGGCCAGATGGGTGGAAAACTGGCTGAAGGACAGAACCCAGAGGGTGGTTGTGGGGGGAGAGTTATCTGGCACAAGACAGGTAACTAGTGTGGGGTCTTTCAGGGTTCGGTGCTGGGGCCGGTGTTGTTCAGTGTCTTCATCAGTGACATTGGAGATGGCATTAAGGGCAAAATGTGCCTATTCATGGATGACACCAAGCTCTGTGGGAGAGTGGACACAGCTGAAGGGATACAGGACCTACAGGAAGATCTGGAAAAGCTAGGGAGGTGGTCCAGGATCTGGCAACTTGGCTGCAGTGCCAAAAAATACAAAGTTATACATATTGGAGCCAAGAATCCGAGGACAGAGTACTACCTGGGTAGAGTCTAAGTATCTACATCAAGGAGGAGAAGGACCTGGGAGTGATGATCACTAGTGACCTGAAGCACTCCACGCAGTGCAAGAAGTGCAAGAAAGCTACAGCAAAGGCACACAAGATGCTGGGATGCATATCTAGGGGGATCAGTAGTAGGAGATAGAAGGTTACACTGCCCTTGTACAGGTCACTGATAAGGCCGAGATCTAGATTATGGAGTTCAGTGGTGCCAACACCTCAAAAAGGACATTAACCTGCTGGAGAGGGTCCAGAGGAGGGCTACAAAGATGATAGCTGGTCAGCAGGGTAAGGCATATGAGGAGAGTTTGAGGGCACTGAACATGTACTTCCTGGAAGACAGGAGAGAGAGAGGGGACATGAGTGGGACCTTCAAGTACTTATAAGGGATAAATAAGGTTGATAAGGAGAGTCTCGTTAAACTGAGTGGCAACCATAACATGAGGGGGCACAGTCTTAAGCTGGAGGATGGAAGGTTTAGGAGGGAGGTCATGAAGCACTTCTTCACAGAGAGGGTGGTGGACACTAGGAATGTGCTGCCAGAAGAGGTAATCTCATTGAAGACAGTAGGCAGCTTTAAGAGAGGCTGGAACAGGTACAAGGGGTGGGTAAGGATCATGGGTAGGGAGGATGGGAGGAGTGAGGAGAGGGAGCAGGGATAGTAGCTCAAGCTGTGGACCCTGCAACACAAGCAGACTTGATAGACCAAATGGCCTTCTTCTGGCTTCTTTGTATGTTCATAATCCTGTGGCAGCTGTAGGAGTGGAGCCTTCTTCTAGGGTTCCTTGCCTTCGTACCCCTGTAGGGTGGTATATCCCACAGATAAGAGAGGCGAACAGCCAAAGATTATCGAAGTTGTACAAGCATAATCTATACCAAGTTACGTAGGCCCATCTAAGTCTCATTTTTAAAATCCTGGATGAAAAGTGTTTTGGCATCTCTGATGTGAAATGACATTTCGGCCGATATACTGTAAATGGTACATGTCATGTCTATAAGGCAAATCCTAAAACAAGTATCTTCAAAAGTTTGGGTCAGACTTTATAAAAAAAATTGTTTAACAAGCATTAAATGTTCGGCATTGACAGATGTTTGTTACATTTAATGAGCATTCCCTGTTTGCACTGTTCTCTCTGTGCATTATTTATTAGTTTCTCATTTACACACTGTGATTTTATCTTTATTGCACCCGCCTCCTGTAATCCCCTCCTTGGGTGTCACTTGAAAATGATCCTTGGCTCAGTGTTCCTTTCTCAGTCAACAATTTGTATATAAATAAATTGCCTACTGGGCTATGCTGACACAATTGATTGGCTTGCCTGTAATTATGTGGGGAAGAGCCCTCCCCACAGCCTATTTAATCAGAGCAGCTGTCTCTCACTCTGCTTAGAGCGAGTCGCATTCACCCACCATCCTCCCGACACCTCCTCCTTCATGGCACTCTTATCCCACCGGGGCTCCATAATCCTAATCCAAGCCTCCTTCCTTCAGGTGGATACAGAGAAAGGCCATAACCATCAAATATTATCAAACGATTCAATCTAAGCATCCAAGTACCTAAGCACAAGTCATTCTATGCTGGCCTCTGTATCCAATAACCATTTACATAATTCCATTATATGTTACATAAGCACTGAACTATGAACCACACATAATGACACTACCTTACCTTGGAAGTGAGATTCATGCAATTCTCAGCAATCCAAATTTGGAATAAAACAATACCTTGATTGAACATAGTATAAAGTTCAAATTTAAAAATTTCTAAGGCCATCATCTGCATTTTTGAGGACCAAGAAGCTATATCACTGTTTGTGAAGGGATTCTAACCCTACCTGAATTTGCGGCAGACGCATAATGGCCATTTACCATCGCCCCCCCATGTACTCTCCCACCCTGCTGTAGAGAGGTTTCATGTTAGGACGCCCTGTTCAAAGAAAACAGTGTTTCAAGTGCTTTTTGAAGGGAAGCAAAATTTATAACTCAAGAAAAGTCATTGTTGGGGTTTCGATGCCCAGTTCATCCAGTATTTCCAAATACTTATCCTTCACATCTCACATTAGAAGCCAAGGACTGAATGGGCATGGAGTCCTGAACTACCTCTCACTCATGTGGTGGTCCCTCTATGGCAGGGTTGAGGCACATAGGTAGGGCAGTGTGGGGAAGCTTGCTCTGTGATCACCTGTGCTGTACCTGTCGTGGATAAGTAGAGGACTAGTTTCAGTGCTGTCAATCAGTCCAGCACTTTTCATGAGCACTAAAATTCACACAGGAAAAACAATTAAAAAGGGTGGGGACATAGGTGCAGGGACCATCACCACCTTCCCTAATCATGTGTCTTCACTAGTGGTGCCCTCCATCACTCCAGGTGGGCCAAGGTGATGGTAGGTGTACAGATGAAGCCACTCTATCATTCTCTCTCTCATGTCCTGGGGCTCCTGTACTGTACTCGGATTATGGGATGCTGTACAGACCATAATCTTCACCTGTTTCTCAAAAGAACTTGACTAGAGCTATTAATGTCATTTGCTAGATCAGCTTTCCAATAGCAGGTCTTGAAAATTCCAGTCCATGTAATCACATATATTACTTGTGAATCATCTTTGCTATGCAGAGTCATTCATTCAGTCAGAGTATGTAAAGTGCTATAATGCCGAGGCAGTGGAAGAATGATCCAGTTGAACATTAAACGAACACACACTGTCAACCCTCTTAGGCCTCAAATTTTCCCTAGTTTAAAAAAAGCACATTTTGTGATTGCTTGTATTCTGTAAAGATTGCTGACTGGTTATTTGATTCTGATTCTTTTCTTTCTAAAAGGGAAAAACAGACTGCTCACCATACTGGTGCTACAGTACCACACAAAAATGTGCTTGTATACATTCCTTGATTAACTTCCACTGCATCTTTCTTGGACTTCTGAACACCCCCCAATGCAGTCTAGCCACTCATGATGCAGTGGGAGGAGCGGAGACTATTGCATCATTTTTTTTCTCAAGTCTTTTTCCCTCCGATCATGGTTCCAGGAGCCTCTGTCAGGCATCCGATCTGTCCTGTCCTGCCTGAAGTTCCCCCCCAACCTAGCCTCTCTCCTCCACCTTCCTGCCTCGCTACTGGCACCCCCAGCTTAACCCCTTCAGGGTGGGGCCACCCCTCCTACCTTGGGTGCTCTTAACTTTGTAGACTCCAGCTTTGAGGCATGGGCCCTTGGACGGAGATATGGAGGTTGGCTGCGTCGGACACGGTCGTGGGCATGGAGATCGGTGTCGTTGCCTACCCGTGGAACCGGGGTTTTCCTCTGTTCTGTTGTGCCCGCCCCCTCCCCTGCATGTGCACATCCTGACACAGTGGTGCACGGCTACCCCTGCCAGTACCCAGGCACGCTTGGTTACTTGCAGCTCAGCGCAGCTGCAGCACCCCCAGTCTCCCCTAGGTTCGCTGGAGCACTGAGCTCCCACAGTTCCCACCCCCAGGACAGGAGAACAGGCCAGCGGGCGCCAATCCTGTCCCGCCTGCTGACCGCCGCCCTTTAGCCACTTCCAACCCGGTCAGCCATGCTGTATGAGGTGTGGCGCCCAGCACCTCAACCCTCAGCACCACCAGGCCAGCCTGAGACTATTGTATTATGAGTGGCTGCACTATTTGGGGGGGTGTTCGTAATGTTCAGGAAGGGTACGGTAAGAGTTGATCAAGGATCTGAAACAGAACAAGGCTGGGTATAATTTTACCATTACCATGCATTTCTGTTCTACTAAGAAAGGAAGCACATAAAGGAACCAGCAATATCAATGAATTTTAGAGAAAAGACACAGTCATAAAATGTGGATTTTCAACTAGAAATAATATGAGCAAAAAGGTTGACAGTGTCCCTTTAAGTTCTCTAGTCAAGTTCTTTTTGTGAGACAGGTGCAGGTGAGGTCATCCTGGATAATGTGCAGTGCCAGAAATGGAGGAAAATTACCACCTTAACTGGGATCACCACTTGGTACTGACAGCATCAGTGGTGGGGATACAACTTACAGCAAGGACACTTATGTGGAGGACAGTATTGGTTTTATAAACTCACATAATCAGAGACAGTGTGGTCTAGTGTTGTGCTCTAGCACCAGCTGGGAAACTGGGAGATTGCAGGGTCAAACCCACTAGAATCAGATACTCACTGTGTCACCTTGGTGTCACTTAACCTCTCAGTGTGCCGGTCCACTGAGGTGTTCTAATGGGTAGAAGCAGGACTGCACTGGAAATGAGATGTTGAATCTCAGCTGAGACATCTTCAGAAATAAATTGTAAAAAAAAATAAAAAATAATGGAATCAAAGCCTTTAGCCTCAGACCTTCACAAACACTACATCCTAGATGTCCAATCTAGGAAACAAGCTGGCTTTTGGTTGGCTGTACTACTTTGCTTTCTTCATGAGTCCTGGTGTCTCTGACCACCTTTGTCCGGGATTGTTACTGCTGGACACTTCACCAAAGAGTTTGTGGTGTTATGGATCACATTGACACTAGAAAGATAGGAAGTTACATACAGAGAGTCTTTTGGAAGAAAAGTCCCGTGGCCTATCATGTCTGCCCATTCCTATCTAGATAATGTTGAATGAGGGAGTCCTAGGTCTCACTCCCCTTCTGGTGCAGTCTTTACCAAACCCTAGTATCTGCTACACGCTTGATTGAACCCCCTGCTGATTTTGCACAGACCACCTCCTCCAACATCTGATTCCACCCCTCCACGATCCTCTCCATAAAAATGAACTTTCTGGTTTCTCTCTTAGACATGCCCCCTCTCCCCTCCACCAGCTTCATGGAGTTGGACCTGATGTTTGTACACTCACTCAGTCTGAACCATTCCCTGCTATCTACTTTATTTACCTGGGGGAGGGATTTGTATGTTTCAATCATGATCCCGCATCCCCTTTACACCTTAGGCATGTACATGTTCAGATCTGCCAGCCTTTCTCTGTACGTCTGTTTTTGCTGTCCCTGGAAGTTCTTGGTTACCCTCCTCTGCACAGCCTTCACTCTGTTTCTGTCCTTCTATAGATGCAGATTTCATAATGGCACACAGTACTCCAGGTGAGGCTGAACCAGGGACCTATATACCATTGCTTACTTTACTTACCATAAGTCTGTCTTTCAGGGTGTCATCTCCGTAGAGGCATACATGACTCCCACCATCCCCCGGATTCTCATCTCCAATTTCTTATTCTTCACACCAGCAGGTATATGGACTGCAAAGTTAAGTTGTCTTTTTCATCCCTTCTTACAAGAACATGTGGGCTTTCTTATTTTTCATCAAATTTTTTGACCCTTGGATGTTGCCTATTGCCTTCACCAGGCACCTCTGGCACACTCTACCACCATTCACCCTGCTGTCTCCCTAGCGGGGATCTACATGGGGAAGGCTCCAATGTACAGACTCACTGTCATACGGCCACTGGGACACATAGGATTTTACCCTTTTGTCCCTTTCCCCACTCATCTCCCAGATGTCAGGCTGTGTCCCGCAGACCTTGCACACAGCTAGCATGTTCCTGTGGAGGAGGCAAGCTCCTGGCCCACCACCGGGTCGCTAGAACCTAATGTCTTTCCCTCCCAGCAGGGAGTCCTGCTGCATGACAGTGCCTCCCCAGTTCTTCTGGGCCACCACGCTGGTTTCCCAAGTCCACTCCTGAACCTGGGAGGTCAGCGTGAGAGCATGTCACATCACCCACAAGGCATTGGGTGCACAACAGGTGGGCCTTCTATGCCTTTTCCTGTTTTATTAAATTTATTCTAAAATGTTTTTATCTCTAGCTTTTGCTCTCCTGAGAAAGAAAAAAAAAAAGGTACAGAGATATACTAATATAAAAATCTGCCAGCCTGTTGGTCTATCAAGTCTGCTTAAATTGTGGAGCCTCTTCTCAGCAACTGCTGAAGGTTCTGGCCCCCCCCCCATCAAAACTGTCTCCCCTTCAACACTTTTATGCCTGTCTTTCATCTTGTCCCACCATGTCTTGAATCCATCCATCGTCTCCAGGGAGACAATTTCCTGGGTCCAGCACTGCTTTATATAATACTTTATATACTGCAAGCATGGGCATGCTGCTATATGTCAGTACTATTATTAGTGTCTCCTGCCCCAAATAATCTGGTTCCCACAGGGTCCTAATGCCTTCTTACCTAACATCAAAGTGCGTGGCTGTCTGGAGGAGATACTTTGAAAGATAAAGAGTTACTGTAAGTAAATTTCCTTTTGCAGTGGAGGGGCAGGGGCTGTCATACAAGTAGACCATGGACCATTCACAAACACTGATAGCCTTGACAAGACTTGGTGCCTGTGCTTCATACCAAACTGTGTACTGCCTGCTTGAAATTGGCATTAAGAGGGATGGAGCACTACACACATGCGTAATCAGCGTCTGGTAGTCAAACCGGGTTTAATTCATTTTAATGCCCACAGATGGCAGTGGAAATGCATTTCCTACCATGCTGGAGATGCAGCTTCCTGCCCTGAACCAGAGGAGTTGTTGGAGTGCTGCTAAGGCAGCTCCTCAGACTTGAGGGTGAGGGAGGGAGGGAGGGCTGCCACTGTCTCGCAGCACATGCACCTCTGCCAGGTGAGAAGCAGTGTTGTATGTCATGGGTGACAACAGGACATCTTGGCATTATAGGTGGTTCCAGTTGCTGGTGGATGAGAGAAAACCAAAGAAAAGTGCTCAATGGCAGTGTGTCTTCACCGTGCCCCAACCCTACAATATGTTGTCTTAGTGGGCCAGCTGTATTCTGTAGGTCCCCCGCCCATACTGGATATTGAGGGAAGTGCTGAGACAACCCACTGTGGGATGAAGCCATAAGGTGACAAGAGGTGGGTTCTGAAGGGGTCCATTTCTTGGTTTCATGACAGGAGATGGTAGCACAAAACCAAGACAGGCAGATGACAGTAGTCACCACATTCACTGACTCTCTGCGGGCCCCTGAGCAAGCCTGTTGCTCTCCCTGTATTTCAGTCCCTCCCAGCTATAAGACAGGGTAAAAGCAGGATCTTCTCTTCCCACCCACCCCCCACCCAGTCACACAGTTGTGTCTCACACACACTCACTCACTGAAAGTAATGTGCTGAATCTTGTTGTACTGTATACACTGTATGTTGGTACACTAAAAGGTATCAGTCCATCCAACAACTCTAAATCAGCTTTCAGATCTTAGAGGTTGCTACTGTTCATGTTTTCCTTTGTTCTTGTAAAGTGTCCTCAAGTTTCTGCATGACAGCAGCCAAAAAATTGACCAGGCTGTGCTGTATACCAAAAAGGAGTCCTTTGTATGAATCGATGTTGATCTGTATTGCAAGTTTGCATAGTTTAAGTGCTTTGCTATACTACTTTTGGGGATGTATTTTACTACTCCCAGTTGTATTTTTAATTGAGTTTGTTTATATATTATTGTGTACGGGTGTTTGCTAAATATATCTGAACCCTTTTTCTCAGCTCTGATTTGCATAGTGTGCACTTTACTTTGCAGTATCGAGTTACCTGAGCAGATGCTCAGAGATCCAAATACTGTCACTGGGATTCAGCAGAAACCAGTGACTGAATTACAGGGCTAACAAGCAGAAATCAATATTTTTATTCAAATCCTCAAAAGGGGCTCATTCACAGCAGTGTCTTGATCAGAATGAGTACAGAATTGTTACATGGCACACACAAGTTGACATGCAGTATAAAGTATATAGGGAATTCAGTTCTGACCCTGAAACACAATATCAAAACCTGAATAATACTGAAATATAAGTTACATTTCTCCAATACAAGGCTAATCTGAGAACACATGCATGCATGAATACAGTCTAGTATCTATGCATTGTACACATGACAATGGAACATTATCTTGCAGTCTCTGAGAAATGATAGCCCATGTTGGCAGAGGGCTGAAACAGGACCTAAGGTCAGTGAGTAATATGTTCCAGCACTTGGGACCTGTAAGACCAAACTCTGCGCCCTACATTTTTCTTCACTCCTGGAAATTCAAGTTTAGTACCGGCAGCCTAGTACAGATCCTACCTGTGGCTCTTGACCTTCAGCAGGTCTAAGTTGTATGCACTGGGGAACCTTTTGAGTGACACACCAGCACATAAACTTGGCCAAATATGTCTGTCTGCCTCCTAGCATGCAAAGGAGTTTCCTCCTTGGCTACTTCTCTTTTACCACCTACTAGGAAGAGCTTATATGCATACAGGACTTCTGCTTTCTTCCCAGTTATTTACCAGCCTAACTACTGTTTTCTGGACAGTGGGGTTTACTTTTGAGTTTGGTTCAGAATCCCAGGCAGCATTTTTCTTCTTTTTCACCTCAGCTGTGCCCGGTCTCATGGTAGTTGGGTTTTATATATTTGGTTATTTTTATTTTCCTATATCCCTTGTCCAACCCTTTGGGCTAGTTTTCTGCATGTCCCAGCTTATCTCCCACCCAAAAAAACTTTGCTTCTCTCTTGGCAAGCAGAACTGAGGTAGGTGAGGAAGCCAGCAGTGGTTATTGGTATGCACGTGGTACCACACAATATCATGCAGGTGCCATAGTCGGTAGTCACTGCCGCCCCTTGGACAAATGATTTGCACCTGTGGGGTCCTAGTGCTTCCATCGCAGACCCCTAAGTGGTACTCACTGGAAGAGGTGTTCTGAAGATCACCAGTTATGGTAAGTACATAACTTTCATTTTCTGCTGGCACCACTTGATGACCCTCTTTGGGGTTTGCTAATGGGGCAAAGCCCAGGGAGACCCTCTGTGTGTGTAGAGGTGAGATGGACTGCTGGCCAGAGGGCAACCCTACTATAGCATCGTCAATCCCTGCACACCACTCAGGTTCCCAGCCATAGGGAGAGTACAGCTCAGACCTCTGCTCTGACAAAAATAAATCACACTGTCCATTTTTTAAGCAGATATCACACTTTACTGAGAAGTCAGTAGTTACAGGTGGGAACACAATGCTTCATCACTCTTTATGCTTGGACTGTACAGGGAGACTTGATCCTGACCCTGGATATGAGTCAGGACCTTGGAGTCATTTTAATAAGGTTGTACCCCATCTCACAACAAGAACCACACAACCCCACCTAATCCTTTTCACACACCAGTGGATGAGGTTGTAACTCAGGTTAGAGCTTGTTCTACTCTGCACAACTTTATAAGTTTTCCCACTTTGATATAAGCTATTGGGTTACTGAAGTGGGTTTCACACTTCTGTGGAACCATAGTACCTGGTCAGCTAGTGATGCAGGGGTCAACCACTGCTGTGGCAACAAATCTTCTAGGACTTCAGTTCACTGGTGGACATCCATAAGTCCCCTACTCCTGAGAGCAGCTACTCAGTACCAGGCTAGTCTTCACTGGATGAGCCCAGAGGTCACCCCTGTGTCTGGTTCCTCACATTACAGCTTGTCCTATTCCATGGCGTGCTGGGCTCAGCATGGCAGCATGTAAACCAGCCTGCCAACTGGCAGTCATGCCAGCCCTTCTGCTTTTTTTCTTTTGTGCAACCAGTACCAGCTGATAGTGGGGTGTGGGACAACATCACAAAGGAAGGAAGTCACCAGTGGGTTTCTCCATGGGTCAGTATTGGGACTCCTAATATTTTAATTGATGACCTGGAATCCCGGATCTCAAGTATGGTAATTGAATTTGCAGATGGCACAAAGATAAGGAGAATAGTAAGTAAATTCTGGAGTAGAGGAAGACTGTCTATAGACAGACTAAATGTATGGAAACAAGTAGCAAATTAAATTTGATGTGGATGGGTCATAGATGTAAGGTCCTTCCCTTTCAGCCCATGTAATTCAGATCAGAGGTACAATTTAAATAGAAAACAATGAGCAGTTATAGACTGTGAGAAAGGCATGGGGTCATTATTGATGGGAGCGTGAAGCTGTAAAGGGTACCTGAGGAAAAACTGTTTAGCAGTTTGAAACATAGCTGGAAATACTTTTTTTGTTTCTGTGTTTGTTTGTTCTTAGTTTGTTTTTTAAAGTTGATTTGTTTCTCCCGTGCTGGCAGCCCACATTCAGGCAAGCACCCCAGCTCCGTCAATCAACCACCAGCACTCAGCTTCTGCTCCCAGGGCTTGCCCCACCCCGGTGGGGTTGGTGGGGGAGCGCTCACCCCTGCCACACACAGGATCAGGTTCTACTGAGTCCAACTGGCTGGGTCCATGATGCCCATCATTATCCAGCTGCTGGCAGTTTTTCTTCTTTTCACCAATGGCGGTGCTATGCATGCTCCCATGCATGGCACGCCAAGCTTTTGCCCCACCTCTGCCCCTCCTTCTTGCAACATCAGTGTGTCAGCCCATAACCTCTGCTAGGAACCAGGCAGGCACTGATCACTGATCCCCCACCTCCCCAGAGGAGGAGAGCTGTCCTGGGGATGCTCGATCCTCCTCCTCCCCAGCTGACCCCCAGCGACCGCTCACACTGAGAACACAGGTCCCCGCATGGCAGGAGGTAAGGCACGGATTCCTCAGCCCTTCACGCCACTGGACAGCTTTTTTTAGTTTTTACTTGCTGCATCCATTGTTTTTTCTGTAGAGGTTTTATCCTCCTGGCTTCTGGCTGACACGCCTTCCTCCAGTCACCCACCCCATTATCCATGATCTCAGGGACTTACCTGAGGTAAAATTCCATGGATATTCACCTGTGGCAGGGTTGGGGGTAGGCCATCCTCTTTCTCCTGCAGCACAAATCCAGAAAATCCCAGTGTCCTGCAGGCAGTGCAGGGCTGCAATGATTGAGATTCATCCTGCTTGATAGCTTGCTTTTTACCATATTCTGACCGCCCACCTCACCTGATACAGTGCATAGCCCTAAGGCCAGCCTTGTTATGCATGGTGCACCTTGCAAAGGAAGGTTCCCCAGCCTACCACAAGGTGCCATCTGGGTGGCTGAACATTGTGCCATCCCTCCCTGAACTGAAAGCACTGCTGCACAGTAGTGCCATCCCCCAGCTCTGGGCCACTCAGCCCGCTTCCTGAGCTCATTTTGAACTTGGATTGCCTATACTGGAGTATAACACAACACCCTTTGGGCTGTGTGGCAGTCCCTTGCATACTGTTTTGGCAGCAACTGCCACCATGCGGGAGCTGAAGATCAGGCAAGGGCAGGGAAGTGTGCTTTGCAATCTGTTTTTATTTCCAAATGGTGATTCTGTGGGGGGGATTGAATAAAAGAGACTTATATAATGGGTGCCAAAAATCCTGTATTCTGATTTGTCAAAACAGGTCACCTGACCATTGGTTAATCCCCTTTAAACCCACAGTTGCCTTGCTGCTTTACAAAATCCTGAGTGACAGCAATGTAAAGTGACCTTTTCAGATCACTCCACTAGAGAAACATCGAAATAACTACAACTACATCATCCTCATTAGCACAAATTCACCTGCTGGAGAACTACAATTACGGCATCCTCAGAAGGACAAATCCATTAGGTGGAAGAACTATTTTATTAAAAATTCATGTAAACTTTTTTTTTTAATATTTATTTAGGTAACCTTCTAAAGTTGCCCATTTTATAAGAGGATTAACCCACCCAGAGCAAGGGTTTACTGAGCATTAATCCATGCCTGGGTGGATGGAATCACCTGCCTTGCGCCTTGTGCCTCATAATCCTCTCAAATCCTTGCCAGGTGTATTCAATGCTTAGTAAGCCCACACTCTGTTATGGGTGAATCCTCCATGCTGGCCTAAAATCCTGAAAGCAGGCAATTACTGAGGGTTTATTTGTGTGGGAGGAGGGAGGAAGCCACTAGAGAGCAGGTGAAGGAGGGTCTGTTCAAACATCAGTTTCAACCACACACTGCACACCAGCCAGTTGGGAAGCTGTAGTTTTGTAAAAGGCATGGTTAGTGTGTAGTCTGATCCCCAGTCAGCAGCAACCACTGCCGTGCGGGAGCCGAGGATCTGGCAAGGGCAGGGAAGTGTACTTTTCACTTTGTTGTTTTAATTTCCAAATGCTGATTCTGCTGGGGGAATTAAAGGGACATTGTGGCCTGAAATCAGGCAATTACTGGGAGTTTGTGTGTGAGAGAGGAGGAAGGAAGCCACTAGAGGGTGGGTTGGTGAAGGAGGATCTGCTCAGATGCCACTACTGACCACATGATACATGATGGCCAATAGAGTGACTGTAGTTTTTACACACAAAAGGTGAGGTAATCTGTAGTCCGATCTTCAGTCAGCAGCAGCTGCCACCGTGCAGGAGCCACAGATTGGGCAAGAGCATGGAAGTATGTTTTTCACTTTGTTTTTTGTTTCTAAATAGTGATTCTGTGGGGGGGATTGAATTACAGAGACATGCTGGCATGAAATCAGGCAATTACTGGGGGTCTGTGTATGTGGGAGGAGGAAGGAAGCCACTAGAAGTCAGGTAAGGGAGGGTCTGTTCGGAGGTCATTGCTGTTCACGCATTACATGCCAGGCAATAAGGTGACCATAGCTTTTACACATAAAAGGCATGATAATCTGTAGTTTGATTCTCAGTCAGCAGCAGCCGCCACCATGTGGTAGCCGAGGATCGGTCAAGGGTAGGGAACTGTGTTTTTTTACTGTATTTTATTTCCAAATGGTGATTTTGTGGGAGATGGGATTAAAGGGACATGCTGGCCTGAAATCAGGCAATTACTTGGGGTTTGTGTGTGTGGGAGGAGGGAGGAAGCTACTAGAGGGTGGGTGAGGGAGGGTCTGTTCAGACACCATTGCCAATCATGCGTTACATATCAGCCAATAGGGTGGATGTAGCTTTTATACATAAAAAGAGCAGTAATCTGTAGTTCAGTCCTCAGTTAGCTGCTGCTGCTGCTGTGTGGGAGCTGAGGATCAGGCAAGGGCAAGGAAGTGTGCTTTTCACTTTGATTTTCATTTCCAAATCATAATTCTTTCGGGGGACTGAATTAAAGGAACATGCTGGCATGAAATTAGGCAATTACTGGGGGCTTTTCCATGTGGGAGGAGGGAGAAAGTCACTAGAGGGTGGGTGTGGGAGGGTCCGTCTCAGATGCCATTGTTGACCACGCACTACATGCCAGACAATAGGGTGGTTGTAATTTATAGAGCTCCAGAGCTCCAAGTGCCTACTTGAGTGAGTGACTACTGGCGTAAATGCCATGAAGCAGAAGTGTGGCATCTACGAGTGGTGTCTGAGCGTCAACAGGAGGACTGCAGGTTGCAGGCCATGCTGGTCGGTGGATGGTAGGTAATTGTTAAAGGAGGGCAGAAAATACGTTGTTGGGTGTTGGTGGTTTGCAGCTGATCCCTATCTAGGGTCAGCTTGTAATATATAACAGATCAGGAGAGTGCTAGAAAGGCAACCAGCTCCTATCTGGGACTAACCCAAAAGGGTAACACAGGCAGGAGTGCAGCTATCCCTATCTGGGATCAGCTTATATTTGTATTGAGGTTCAAAGACGAGGTGGGAGTAGAAGTATTGAGGGTTAGCTGCCTAGGACAACGGGAATTGAGGCTTTTGCAGCCATATCCAACTGGATTATTGTCATCAAAGCATAGATCAAGAAGCATAGGAAAGCCAGGAGCACTTATAAAATTCACAAATAGCATTTTATTATTATCAATAAATGTAAATTAAAAAAATATATGTCAGTGTTCGGGACAGCTATTTACAAAGGCAGTACAAACATAGAAAGCAAAGTCCCTCATCTGAAAGTATCTCTAATTTCGAATTTCAATCTCTCTTTAACAAAATATTGTACTCTTTATATAGAAGTCTTTGCCTGGCAGTTAATTTCTGCATCCTGGCCTAATTAACAGACACCTGTTTTTCTGAAAATGTATCAGAAATGTGTCGGTTTCTTTCCTTGCAGGTGCAACAAAATAGAATATTGTGTCCCAGAACTAATCTCCTGTTGACAACTCTGTAAGTGAGCTTGTGTAGGTCAAACTGGATCTCAATATTAACCCCCAAGTTCCAAATAGCTTTTTGCAACCATTTCAACAATGTAACTATATACATTTTTGAACCAGAGAACCCAGTTTCACATAAAGATCGACATATATTTTTACAGCCACAAATAAGCAAGGGGGAAGAAAAGATAGAAACAGCACGAGACAGCAAGTGAAGGCAGGGGGAAGAATCAGACTGTTACAGTGATCAGTTTCTAGGTCTCACAAGAAAATTTGATTGCGCAATCAGACAGACAAGAGACAGAAAGGGAAAGTGGCACAGGGTCTTTTTCAACTCTGTCATGATTATATACAGAGGTTTCTATCTGGAAGGTGAATGGGCCAAAGGTTAGGAGGATGTAGGAATAGGAACATGTACAGGCATCAGGATAGTGGGACAAGGGTGGTGTGCTGTAATGGTTGTGGAGTGACTGTATTTCTGAGGAAGATATGGGTAGTGGGGCTGTCTAGGATGCAGACACCTAGAGCGCTAAGGGCAGAAGTAAGGCAGCTCACATGGGAGGTGGGAAGCTGGTGTGGACCATAGGAGGAGCTGTGCAGGGAGAGAAAGACAGATGGGAAAACTCATGGAAGTGGGGTTGGCAAGCAGGTGATAGGAGTAGAAGTCTTAACCTAGTTCCAGGGGTACCCCTACCTCAGAGGGCAGGAGAGCCCAGGGTGGGGGAAGGGGTGGGAACATTCAAAAGGGTGCCTTTAAGGAATAGGTTTCACCCACTATCTGGAAGTGAGGAGGGGGCAACAGCAAGTGGGAGAGAGGTCAGGTTAAGACAGCAGGGTCGGGGGAGTAAGACAGGGGAAGAGGGTTAGGACAGTACAAAGTATTCATGGTAGGTGGGGAAGAGAGAACATGGAGTGTGGAGTAGGGATTGGGGGATGTTGGCAGGAGGAAGAGGGGGAAGGAGAGGGTGTGAGGACAGAAAGGACAGGATGGGGCAAGTAGAAACTATGGTGATGTCAGGCAAGCAGGGCTTGGAGAGAATAAGGGTGGGGTAGGTAACCTTGATGAAGGGGTGCAGTTAAATGGGAGAGAAGCTCATAAGACAATCAAAGAAGGAAAGAGGAGTCAGGAATGGAGAGGTGGAAGAGTGGTAATTCTGAGGGATTCCATACTTAAGGGTATTCACTGGGGAAAGAAGGGAGGCCAAATATGAGTAGGAAGGTGGTTTGCATGCCAGAGATGACAGCGGAGTGGTGTGCCCAAAAATTGGGGAGTTGGTGAAGGGAGCTGGGGAGAACCACTAACAGTTATACACCTTGGTACAAATGACTTAGCTGGGGAGGAGGTGGGGTGGTACAGGAAAGATTCAGGGTGGTAGAGGAACCTGAAGAGAGATGGTGAAATTGCTTGCTTTCTCTGAGGTGTTACCATTACCAAGAGCCAGCATGATCAGGAAAAAAAGGATAGAGGATTTCAATGACTGGCTAAGGAAGTGGTGTAAGGAGGAAGGGTACAACTGTATTGGGGGCTGGGGGGAGAAAAAATCATATGAGACATTTTTTTACACCAGAATGCATCTCAGCAGTATCATAAGGGATGTGAGGAAGGACAATTGAAGGGGATATGGGGATTGGTTATTTCTGTTATGCTAAACACTAAAACATAATTTATGGTTCTGAAAACATGGGAGCTGTGAATGTTTACCTACTAGCATCCTACAAGTTTGATCTAAGCATGTTCATGTTAAGACTTTGTTCACAGATGTTAACTTTTGCCATTTATATAGAATGCTAGTAAGTGTTTAGGTGTTAACAAAAGGTTTGAACAGTTTTACTAGCCAGCAGAAATAGACAATTGGCAGTGCGAGGGCAACAGATCTGGGGAGGGCTGCACAGACCAACCTGATTGTGACTACATCTCCATAATCAGACACAAGGAGAACTGCAAGGTTACTTTGGGTGGTTGGAAACTGGTAAACCAGGATAAGAGTATTGGATGCACTAAGAGCAGAACAGTGACTGTTCAGGGGGAACAGCATAGACCAGGAAATGATTATGCAGGGCTTCGGCCAAAGGTATTACTTCAACAAAAGAAAGTTAAACAATGATGGGGATAAAGTAGTCAAACTAACAACATGAAACGTAAAGGGAGAGGAAGAAACAAAGGATGGTGTTACAGCACTGGAAGAACTCAGGACACAAGATGCATACCTACAGGAATTGCAAACCTGGGACAAAAGCAGCATACCTACAGCAGTCACATTTGCTAAGTGGTGGGGAGGAATAACATTTGCACAGAGGTTGGGTAGGACAGTCATGTGCTGCAGGAATTAGCAAGAACAAAGGTGGAGTCATGATTCTGATAAGTAGAAAAACTGGACTCTAAGGCACAGTACATGGCAACACCCAGAGAGCCGAGCACTACTAATAGTAGGGGATCTAAACTGTAAGTGGGTAGTACTACTAAACGTATACAGTCCGAACAGTGACAACCCTGCCTTCATGAATGAACTTACCCCAAAAATCCAGGCATTCACACACCATCTAATCTTAAAAAGAGGGGACCCAAACATGACACTAAACCCCCAACTGGATATCTCAAAACCAGAACGGTATCTCAGCAAGAGCATGAGAGGGGCTCATGAGGGATATGAACTTAGCAGACTTGTGGAGGTTGTTAAATCTTGCAGAGTGGCTTCACAGTTAGATCCCATTGTCACAGATCCTTTTCCAGAATAGAGTAATCAATAGTGTCAATGAAAGGCTTTAGAACAAGTGCAATGTTGCCCATAAAATGACCAGATCATTCCCATTTAAAATAAGAATAAAGGTTGATCTAGAGGCTTGCAGAACACCAAGATGGAGACTTAATAATTGCATTTTGCAAGCTAAGAAATGATATAAATACTAGAAAAGGAAACTGAAAACTTTATGAATGTGAACAGTCTATAAGATGCTAGCTGGGCCATAACCTGGGAAGCCCTCAGTGTACACTGAGAGGCAAAGTCATCGCCTTTGTGCCTACAAAAGGAAACAAGAAAGACGGGAACAAGTGATAGCACAGCTGGAGAAGGAATTGAGACAGATGCGCCAGACGCACATCGCGGACAAATGGTTTGTGGCTAAACACAGCCATGACGTAACTACTGAGAGAGTCCGCAAAATTCACATAGAGAAAAGCAAAATATCATAACAAGCGGGCCAAGAGCAACCATAATTCTTACTCTGCTTGAAACAAGAACAGAACAGATCCTTAATCAAAGGAATACAGACCGGCAGAGAAACAGGAAGGAGTAGCGACAGAGCTGTATAAAATAAATGCCCAAATTAAAGATTTCTACCAGAAATAACAGATGCCTGCAAGTTCCTGTTCTGAAACGGACATGAATGCGTTCTTAAACAAGGCACAGCTACAGTCATTGAACAATGAACAGAAGAATCAAATAGAGACACCGCTACTGTACAGTTGGTTGAGATCCTGGATATTATCAAAACACTACCAGTAGGGAAAGATGCAGGCATTGGTGATTGTTCTCCAGACTTTAATATTGCACTTAGGGAAAAGATTGCTCCTATACTGCTGGACGTGTACAAAAAGGCTTATGAATGGGCATTCCTCCCAGAATCAATGATGGAAGGTCTGATAACTTTACTATAGTGTATGTTAGAACGTTGTATTTATTAAAAATGTTACGTACCCTAGTCTTGTTGTACCATTGTTTTGATGTCACGATGTTGTTGTACTATTATGAGTATGTCACATTAATGGTACAACAGATTTTACCATGTTTGCGCATGTACAACTCTCAGTTCGTGGAGACGAAAAAATGGGCAGTGTACTTCAGTATAGGCACTGGTGGACATCCTAATGTAAATGTAATTGCCATTTTGTTCATATCTTAGCTGGCACGCAGCAACCCAATTATTTAATTTAAAATGCAGAGGAGTGTTGTCACCGACTGGCTCGAGGGGGTTCCCTGACATCACAGCGCAACCGCGGAAGAAACCACAAGTAGTTTTCTCATTACTTTGCCCATACATTATAAAAGACAGTATATGGGCAACAGTGAACAACAACAATGGTGTCTTCTCAAGGTGTCATGACACCCAAATCTTTCGAGCTCGCCTTCTAGGTTTCAATGGTTGTCATGACAACCTTCTAAGTGAACAACACTGTTGTTGTTCTCTGTTGCCCATACACTATGCTCTATATTAAACCAGGGAAAGAAGAAACAAGATGTACCTGTTATAGACCTCTAACCCCCTGTTGGGGTTTACCTGTAGCCCCAAAAGGCTAGTTTCCGGGGTTTGGTCCCACCCCATTCTTTTTTCCTGGTTCCTGGCTTGCCCTTGTTTTCTGGGTTCTTCCTTGGTCTCCTGCATTGGTTTGCTAAGAGTGGGGCCAAGGGAGCTGTGAGTGGAGCCGCCAGCTGTTGAATGGCACTCCCGTGCCAGGCGCATTCTCGCATGTGCAGATCCGCATTTTGTGTGATCATTTTGGCTGATTTGGGTTGTCCTCGGTCCCAGTCCCATTACAGAGCAAGACAGGGACTGGGACCTTGGTTAAAAGGAAGAGGCAACCAGGAAAAAAAACAGAGATTTTGTAGCACCAATAGCGCTAGAGATCGGAGCCACCCTCATGAATATTAATGAGGCGGCACCCTTGAAGTCTCAAGAGTCCTGTCTAGCACTGGGAGAAAGGGTATAGTGCTAGGACAGGGAAAAGAAAAATGTCTAAATAAAGATATGTGTGCAAAGGGAAAGGCTGTCAGTCTCAGGGGAATAAATAAATAAAGTATTCCCACAGACTGCAGCCAGACAGTAAAGTGAGGCTATGTGTGTGTGTGTGTGTGTGTGTGTGTGTGTGTGTGTGTGTGTGTGCTGCCGCCTAGGGGTTATACAGAATGGCAGCATTGATAGCCAGAAGATTCAAGTGAAATGTTAAAAAGCACAGTCAGCTATGGAGGGCACAGGGGTGGCTATGGCTGTGGGGGAAATGTGTAATAAAAGTGGTTTGGTTGCAGGAACTTTGAAACCTAGGACAGTGTTAAAATGTGTGGACACTATTTACTTTGGCCATCATGTTTAGCACCCATGTGACACCAGCTAACCAACCACCGAGCCAGGACTAGCCAGGAGGATTCTGGGGCTTGTGAACAGACTCTTCAGGGACAATACCGGGGAAAATCTAGGTGCCTTTTTGAACAGCCTATGAGGCATTGAGGGAACCTCATACATAGAAACATAGAAGTTGAAGGCAGATAAGGACTGTAAGACCCACCCAGTCTGCTCAATTTTTCCTACCTTATGAATGGTGAATACATCTGAATATGAATACACATTAATTTTTGCCTAAGAACAGTGGCTCCAGCCAATGGGGAGCAAGGAAAGGGCTCCCAAATAAAGCAGGGACAGTTGGACTTGAGTGAGTTTGGGGAGAGCTCCTCCTGGAGGAGGAGGGCTCCTGACCCTGGAGAGATTGGGGCTATGAAGTGAGCCTGCCTGGGGGCTGCCAGCAATTTGTTCTCCAGGGCAGGAAGGGCCTGACCCTTCAGGAAAAGGAACAAGCAGCTTGTCACCTGTGAAAACAGGCAGTTTGCTCATCAGGCTCACAAGGATAAAAAATAAAAAATTTAAAAAAATAAAAGAAAAAAAAGGAAAAAGGAAAGCTGCCAGTTGCAGAATTGTCTGCATTGTTCTGAAGCTGCACCATAGCAGTGAAGCAAAGAAGCAGAGAGGAAAGGTTGTGTCCTGAGCCTGAACTAAAAGGACAAAGGTTGGGTCTAAGCCTAGGGAAAAGACCAAGGTTGCATTCTGAGCCTGGAAAAAGAACAAAAGTTGCATCTAAGCCTGGAAAAAAATGGGATACAGAGGATGAGGAATATAAATGTGATGAGGAAGAAAGGAAGAGTAAGTCTCTTCAAGCCAGAAAAATGCTAAGTACCTGCGGTGGGAGACTGCACTGTGAGTGTGCAGGTGATATTTGTGTGAGCCAGGGTGAAAAGGTGGCTGTGTTAAAGTTGAGAGACATTGAAAGCAGAAGGATGGACAGGTGCTTTCTGGTCTGAGTGCCTGTTGTCTCCTCCTGAGATACAGCAAAGAGAGAAAGGGAATGCTGTGGCTGCACACCATGGCTGGAAAGAGAACAGCAGAAGAGAATGTGTGAATGTTCTGCTGGCACCCAGGGCCAGGTGGGGAACTTGCTAACCCCCATCAAGTGGGGTCTGATGTTGTAGGGGGTCATGGGTCTTGTACCCAAGTGCTAGGGTGCTCTGATCGGAGGGAGTCAGGCCATGGGGCCACTCCTCGGTCTGGGTCCAGTGTGGTGGTAGGCCTTGCACACGTGCTCTGCAACGGGGTCTGTAATGGGCCGAAGGGGACAAGCTGCAAGATCTTCAAGCAAGTGAAAGAGAGCGCAAGCTGCAGCCTCTGTGCCCCTGATCAAGCTTTGAGCCCGGTTCTGCCTGTGATCTATCCATCCCCAGGACTTCAGAGAACTGTACCATCCAAGGACTGATTCTGCAGAACCGTGAGTAAACAGCAGGAATTGCCCTGCACCTGGGGACTGTAAATAACTGAGCAAGCACAGTAGGGCTGGAGGTAGAGCCAAGGACTAGAGGGAAAAGGTAAAGGTAGCTCTAACCAAAAGCCAAGGGAAAGTGTATAAAGTTTAATTCAATGTAAGCACAGCGCCAGCTACCAGCTGCACCTCAGGCCTGCAACTGTAAATCAGTACCCAGTGATAGGACTGTGGGGTTTTATTGGACTGGGATCATGGGTCTGGGTATGGGCTCCTGCAGCCGATAGCTAGATAGACAGATACTGATGGCTGCATGAATTGAAACAGGGGAATGAATCAAAGGAAATGTGATTTGGGAAATGCAAATTAAAAATGCTTACTTGACCTCTATTCCACTACCCCATTCCTAAACCCTCTCCCTGTAAATAAACCACAGAGTCATTGTTTTGCAGCAGAAAATGAATCCAGAGCTTGATTTAATGAGCCTATGTATTGATGAGATAAAAAGGTAAATGTTTTAATTGAATGTGGGAAGGTTCAAACTTTGAAAGTCCATGCCTGGGGTAACTGTTGGGGAGGTGGGTTGGTATGACATCTCAAGGGGGTTTTACTGCAAGAAATCAGACCCATTAAAATGTAATCTGGGTGGAGGCACCACCATTTTTGTTTTAACTTTTGGGAAAGGACCCCCGTAAATCAGATATGGGAACCCAGACCCTTAACCATGGTCAGGCCTGCACGGCAGGGGCAAGGGCAGTGGCCCTCTCCAGGACGCTACAGACCAATAACTTTATTGAAGCTGGATGCCAAAATCTGCACCAAGGCCTTAGCAGTATGACTGTATACAGTCATGCTGTCCCTGATTCAGTCTCATCAGTCAGGATTAATGCCTGGAAGACATATAGAAGATAATGTAAGGAAAGATCTTCAAGGATACCTCTTTCATCAGGCCATACCTATGGAACTATTGCCACCAGGTGCTAGGACCACATGGAAACTTTTTTGCAAGCAGTCCACTAAATGCAAAACTGCCACTTTTCTGCTCACTTGCTCCAGGGCCTGGAGTTTTCTGGAGAGACACATTGACCCTCTCTTGGAAACGAAGGTTTCTTTATGCCTTACCTCTCTTGTTCTCTGATTCAGAGGGTGCTAATCAAGCTTCAAATGGAGGGAGCTACTTTGATTCTTGTGGCTCCCTTGTGGCCTCATCAGATTTGATTTCCTTTGCTACAACAATTAGCAGTGGAACCCAAGTACCTCTGGCCCTGTGCAAGGGCTTGCTATCACAGGAACAGGGACCTCTGGTCCATCTGGACCTCAAGTCACTCCATCTTCAAGCCTGGCTCCTAAAGACATAGCCATTGCGAGATATGGAGTGTTCCCAAAGGTGACTGATGTCCTGGTGGCTGCCAGAAAATCACCAGGGCCACTTACTCCATGAAGTGAAAGTGGTTTGATTTGTGGACCACTTCCCATCACTTAGATCCCTTAACTTGCCCAGTGAATCAGATTCTAGAGTATTTGTTGTTCTTGTCAGATGCAGGACTGCAATACTCTTCTATCAAAGTGCACTTGTCTGCTATTTCAGCTTTCCATGTCCCTACTGATGGCCGTATAGTGGCACAGCTAGAGGTGGCCCATATGTTCTTGAGAGGCATTACCTGCACTTGAAGCCTCCCATCTGCCATCCAGTGCTGCCTTGGGACCTGAATTTTGTCCTAGAGAAACTCACTTTGGCTCCCTTTGAGCAAGCCATGACTTGTGGCTTACGTTTCCTTTCTTGGAAAGCGTTATTTTTAGTTGCTATTATTTCTGCTGGAAGTATTTCAGGGCTTCTGGCTATAATGTGTGGGACACCGTACTCTAGGTGGGGTCTTACCAGTGATCTATACAGATACAACTCCACCTCCCTCTTTCTGCTGGTGATATCCCTCCCTATGCACCCCAGCAACCCACTAGCCTTCCCAACTGCCTTGTCGCACTGCCTGGCTATCTTTAGGTCATCTGATATGATTATGCCCAGGTTTTTTTCCTGCTTGGTGATCATCAGTACCACTCCACCCATTTTGTACTCCACCCCTGGGTTTCTGTGCCCTAAGTGCATTATTTTGCACTTTTTCGCATTGAAACCCAGCTGCTATACCTTTGACCACTCCTATATTTTCTCAGGTCCCTGCTCATCCTTTCCACACACACACACCCCTTGGAGTGTGCACCCTATTGCAGATTTTGGTGTCATCTGCAGAGAGTCAGACGTTCCCTTCCCGCTCCTCTGCAATGTCACTTATAAAGACATTAAAGAGGATTGGGAGTCTCCCCTATTTGATTTTCCACAAAGACAGGATGTCTTTGCATACCAACCTTAAGTTTCTGCCAAAGGTGGTGTCTGAGTTTACTTTAAATCAAACTATCCACATGCCAGTTTATTTTCCTGAGCATGTCAATCCAGGAAGCATTGCTCCATAGCTGAGATGTGAATAGAATACTGAGATATTACGTTCACCGTATGAAGGACTGCAGGATGTCCTCTCAGCATTTTGTATCCATCACCCCTGGGAAAGAGGGTGTACCAGTTTCCAAACATTGCCTGTCCAGAGGTTGGCCAACTGTATTACAGTACTTTTTGTTATAGGAAGTATGGTAAAGAACTTCCTGGGGTTGTGTGTGGTCATTCAACCAGAGGCATGGCCACTTCGATTGCCTGTTTCAGGAATGTATCAGCTGCAGAAATATGTGCTGCTGCCAGAGTACTGTCCACACTTTCACTAAACACTACAGTCTGAACATTGCTTATCAAAGAAGAGCAGGCTTTGGCCTAACTGTGCTTCAATGCATCCTTTCTTAGGCCTATAGCTCCAGCCACCCAGACTGTCTCACTGTCCGTGCTGCTTGGGACTCATTCCATAGGTGTGGCCTGATGAACGAGATATATTTGAAGAAGATAGAATAGTTACATACTTACCGAACAGTAGATCTTGAAGAGAATCTCTCTCATCAAGCCATCATGTGATTGCTTCACTTAATTACCCAAGGTTGACACCTGTCTCCTTCATCTCCTTTTCTCTGTTTCTATGCCTCTATCCACCTCCCATAATCCCCTACATCTTCTCTTCTATTTTTTGACCTCCCCCTTTCCCCTCAATTGCTCTGTCCCTCCACTAGCTTTTCAACTCTTCTGCCCTCCTTCCTACTCCCCTGTCCACTAGCCCAGGTCCTGAATGTCTTCTGATCTCCCATCCCCATACACCCTAAACTACCTCCCTACACTTATGCATCCCCCGTCTCGTATGCCTATATCAGTTTGTAGCTTCAATTCCTGCTACTTTTGAAACTCTTCTACTCCTATGACAAGGCTTAATTTTGCTGCATTATAATTCTCTGTATAATTGTGTCCATGTACTCCACTATTTGTAAAGATATTCCCTGTTTATTCATTGTATCTAACCTAGCTACTATGTCTACCCCTACTGTTTCTTGTGTTAAGTAACCCTGGAATGTGTAAACCAATTCCAATGTGTTTTTTTATTGTCTTTTTTATGAACTTTCAACATGGAACCTTTGTAAAAGAGCTTATGACTCAAGGGTGTTAATTCTTAAATCCCAGTAAATAAAATAAGCCATGCCATCCTACCGTCCATCCCACTTAGACCCAGAACTTATTCGCTCCTGTCTGTCTCTCTCTCTCTCTCTCTCTCGCTCCAGGACAGACTACCTGCTGTTTCCAACCTTGCCTGGTGGCAGGACACTTAAGCTCTCACTCAGTTCCTCAGAAGGAAGTCCTTTGAGTATGATCTCCAGTCGGGAACTGAGGAGGCGAGGGCTGTCCATGTTTATATCCAGTGTGTCAATGTAAGATGCCATCATGGCTGGCACCTAGTGGACTGCTTGCAAAAAAGTTTCTGTGGGTTCCTATTGCCTGGCAGCTACAGTTTCATAGGTGTGGCCTGATGAAAGAGATTCTCTCGAAGATCTTCTATTATGGTAAGTACATAACTGTTCTTTACGTATTTGCAAATAATAGCCAAAAAAAAGAGGACCAGCAGATCTAATATCACTGGACTCAGAAAAGGTGTTTGAATGAATGGAATGGCTGTACCTTTTCTGAGTATTGCAAAATGGTAGCCCTACTATACAACTCTCCAAAAGCTGTGGTCATCACAAATGGCCTGATCTTGAAGCCCTTCCATCTAACTAGGGGCACCTAACAGCCCCTTATTACCAGCATTGTTCGGTTCTACACATACAGCAAGAACCACAATTAGAAGGCATCAAAACAGCTGGAAAATAATACAAAGTAATGGCTTATGTCGATGATGTGCTACGAACACTCAGGAACCCTGTAGTGCCCATCCCGCCCCTAATGACCCTGATCCAGAAATTCTCCACTCTTTTCAGGATACAAATTAAACAAAGAAAAAATTGAAATACTACAGATAGGAGGAGAAGGTGAAAGCTCAGATAGAAGGCCTAGGATTGACATGGGCCCCAATGAGTATCTCATATTGGGACTTCAACTGTATGCCTCCACAGTGGAAACCAGAACAGCAAATTGGAAAAGTTTCAATTTCAGTCTCACTGCAAACCTCAACAAATGGCACATGCTGCCACTGTCGATAGGATACAGGATATCATCTATAAAGATGAATTTATTACCTAGGGCCATGTTCCGCTTTAAAATGCTCCAGATGCCTGTACTGATAAAACAAATAAAAGAACTCTAGACTAAAGTGACTAACTTCAGATGGAATAAAAATAGACCTCATTGTGCACTATAGAGGATGACCAGAGTATCGGAAGATGGGGGAGTGAAGGTTCCTGACCTACAATCATACTACATGGCCTCCCAGCTAACAAAAGTGTCATAATGGTTGCCACTAGAGGAAGAACAAGACCCCAAAAAATACATGTTGGACTGGCTACACATGGAAATAGGCATCTGTGAGAAAAAATGGCCTGGAGTTGGAATAGGCAGTGAAGAAAGGGGCTTTGCATTAAGTTGGCATCACTCATCTTCATACAATTACCAGATGCCTTAAAATACATCAATTGCAACAGCTCATAAGCATCTCATGGGAATGCTGTGCAAAACTGGGAGCACATTAAAATGGAGCACTGCACAAACCATTTGAGGGAATCAGCAAATTTGCTGAAATAATGGGATGGTTTTTAGCCCGAGGTTCAATGGGTGGAGCAACAACGTCACTCCCCCATCAACCTCAAAAATGTTGCTCATCCTGGACTCTCCCAGGATTCATTTTTCATTGCCCACCATCCACCCCTCCTCCTCCAGCGGGCATGCAATCGTGAGTTCATCAGCTGCATGTTCCTGCACTGTCTCACCCTGGCTAGAACAAGCAGACTCCCGGACTGATCTCTCCTGCCTTTCGTCCATCATTACAGTCATAGATACCTCCATGCATCATATTTAAATCTTAATCCTGCATGTTTTTTCTCCGTGCTCTCCTGCTTCTCCGGTGTACCTTGTACCTCTTCTCCTCTGTTTGGGCCCTCTAGTCTGCCTCCTCGCCTGGTCTCCTCTAGTACATTTCTTTTGGGGTTTACCCATCCAGCCGCCTACTGCAGTTCACTCCCTCAACTTGCCTCAGCTGAACTTTTGGTGCACCTCGGTGGACCCGCAGTTTCTCTGTTCACTTGCTTTGCCATTTACATAATTGGGCTATCTCTGGCTGACTCTATCTGGCCTTCCATAGACTCTGGCCTGCGCGCCACCTCTTCCAGCTTACCCTACTACAGTTCTCATCGTGTATTTCCTGGCAGCATGCTCGCTGATGCTTCTGAGTGTGTCATTCCACCCTTCTCTCCCTGGCATTCCCTTATCATTGCCAATCCACTCATGGCTTGCATTCGATATTTATTTTGGGCATACTTATCATGGCCCCTATGCCACCCTCATCGAACCACGGCATCCCTTATTGACCTGCGGCCATCCAGTTGAGTTATCCTGTAAGCAATGCATACCTTCCATAAGTATGCCTCTCATTCACCTACTCCTGTCTCTGCTACCTTGTATCGACTCGATATCCATGTACCGGCTGGTTCCGATGCTACCCCATTGCTCTCTCCACCGTTCTTCATCCTTTCATACCTCGCTTTCCTGTGCTAGCCTCCATGGCTTTGATACCTCATTGTACCTCATCCATTTCCAAATTTTCCTTCCTTGTCCTAGTACCTTTTTAGTACCAGCCATCATGGCTTCACTCAGCTCTTACCTCACTCCTCATCATACATCATCCAATTTTGCTCACTCCTCATCATACCTCATTCAGTTTTGTTCCTCAATTGCTCAACCTGAGTTGCCTCTGGTTCCAGAACTCCCTTCTTGGCCTCGGAGTCTACCTCCTTTCAAGGAGCCCACTTCATTTATATCCTTCGAGTAAGTTCATTTTCAGGTTCATTCCTGTCTCCTCTTACAATTCCATACCAGCTATCCAGGATTCACTCCGCTCATGGCCTGCTATCGATATTCTTTTTGGGCGTACTTACCACAACTCCTATGCCATCTATCAACTGCAACCATCCTGCCGCACGTACCGAGTTCATAACTCCAGTTATATCGAGTTCATAAATCCAGTCATCATTCATTCAGCATTACCTCAAGGCTTTTACCTTTACAGCATTTACTCGAACATTCCTATCATTGAATCCCATACTACCTCATCGACTACAACCTCAAGGTCTAATCGTTCAGAGTCTAATTGCTTAATCAAACATGCCTCTTCAATCTCTGTGTATGCTCACTTACATTGCTCAATCAAGCCTGTCTGCATTATCATTTATCTCCTCATCAGCACATCTGGAATCTCCTCATGAGCACATTGGGATACCACTTATCGACCACTCTAGCGTATCCTCCATGGGTCCCTGCTACAGCATTTTCCTCATTTGTCTATGTTTATTATGAGTTTTCCCTATCATCACAACTTACTTTACTCATCTAGGAACCATTCTCTCTACTAACACATGTCCTCAAATCAAACATCATCAGCCTGGAGGGAAGGCGACCTAGGCCATGGATCCCCAGAGGTTTCCTCCTCAAAGGGATTTTTTCCTCTCCTCCATGCCAATGGTCATAATATTAGTTAGAGTTAGAACTTTCTTCTCGTTAGTTAGGCTTCACTGTTGGATGGAGGTGGATGGTGGCCCGGCTTTCCCCTCTCCCCTCAGGACGTTAGCCCTTCTTCACAGAATTCATTCTTCATCCTTTCCTCTCCGAAGCTTGACATCTTTAGGTATTCTTTTTGGGCTTCTTCCTAACCTACCTTTAGCCGATGCATTCATTTCCGGCACCTGTAGGGGGGGAACCCTCCTCTAGGGTTCCTTACGTCGTACCCCTACAGGGTGGTATATCCAACGGATGGAGAGGTGGAAAGCCACAAAAACAAATCAAGTTACTCAAGCATCATTACATATCTTATCCAGTTGCATAAGCACATTGAATGGGAGGGCTTTTGGCCCAAGGTTCAATTGGTGGAGCAACAACGTCACTCCCCCATTGACCTCAAAAACGTCACTCATCCTGGACTCTCCCAGGATTCATTTTTCATTACCATCCACCCCTCCTCCTCCAGTGGCTTGTCTCTCTTACCCGTGGGCTTCTTCCTAACCTGCCTTTAGCCAATGCATTCATTTCTGGCACCTGTGGGGGACCCTCCTCTAGGGTTCCTTGTGTCATACTCCTACAGGGTGGTATATCCCACGGATGGAGTCGCGGAAACCCACAAAAACAAATCAAGTTACTCAAGCATTATTACATATCTTATCCAGTTGCATAAGCACATGGAACAGAAGAATAAACTTCCAAGTTTGGAGAGATGGAGGAGTACTGAAAGTAGAACACCTACTCTAAAACAACATACTGTATTCACAATCTTCCAAGAGCTTCAAGCATGTCTACAGTTACCACCAGTGGACCATTATAAACTTCTGTATCACATCCTCACCACAACAGGTGTATCTGGTCCAAGAAGAAAAGAATACTCAGCGTGGAAAAACAAGCTACTGCAACTCCTGACAGAGGGCCTCAGAATCTGAGGCTGGTATGCAGTTAGTCAGCCAGATCCATGATAAGGCAAAGGAGGTGGAAAATCAGTGGACAGTAGAATCCACTCCAAGTTGTCTTTGGGGATTGTGGACTTAGTCTTATTTTTTGCCAGACTGCACACAGAAACATACCTACATAGAAACATAGAATTTGGTAGCAGATAAGGACCGCTTGGCCCATCCAGTCTACCCATTTCTCCCTACCTACACTATTACCGTAGACCCTACCTGATCTACAGCTCTTTCTCTCCCTCTTCCACTATGATAACCTTGTGCTTATCCCATGCATTTTTGAATCCCACCACAGTTTACACCCCACCACCTCCACTGGAAGGCTGTTTCAGGAATCCCACCATTCTTTCTGTGAAGAAGTACTTCCTCACATATCTCCTGAATCTACCCTCCAGCTTCATAGCATATCCCTTGTTCTTGAGCAGGTTTTCTTTTGAAAATACTTCCTCCTGTACCTTATTTACTCCCATGAGGTATTTAAAGGTTTCTGTCATATCCCCCTCTCCCTCCTCTGTTCCAGGGTATACATATTGAGATACTTTAGTCTCTCCTCATGGAGCTTCAGTTCCAACCCTGCACCACTAGGTGACCTCCTCTTGACCACCTCCACTCTGTCTATGTCCTTCCAGAGATATGGTCTACAGAACTGGACACCATACTCCAGATGGGGTCTTACCAGTGATCTATACAGAGGCAACTCCACATCCCTCTTTCTGCTGGTGATACCTCTCCCTATGCACCCCAACAGCCCACTAGCCTTCCCAACTGCCTTGTCACACTGCTTGGCCATCTTTAGGTTATCTGACAAGATTACCCCAGGTCATTTTCCTGCTTGGTGATCATCAGTACCACTCCATCCATTTTGTACTCTGCTCCTGGGTTTCTGTGCCCTGAGTGCATTATTTTGCACATTTTTATATTGAAACACAGCTGCCATACCCTTGACCACTCCTATATTTTTTTCAGATTTGCGTTCATCCTTTCCACCCCACTTGGAATGTGCACCCTATTTCAGATTATGGTGTCACCTGCAAAGAGGCATATGTCCCTTCCAGCTCCTCTGCAATGTAACTTATAAAGACATTAAAGAGAGGTCTGGTCCCAGCACTGAACCCTGAAGCACCCTGCTGGTCACCCTCCCTTCCTAGGAGTGAACTCTGTTTACCACCACCCTCTGTTACCTCTCCCCTAACCAATTTCTTATCCAGTTTACCACCTTTGGACCCACTCCTATGCTATCCAGCTTGCTTACTCGTCTCCTATGTGGAACAGTGTTAAAAGGCTTACTGAAATCTAGGTAGGCCATGTCCATAGCTCCACTCAAATCTAAATCCTTTTGTACCCAGTAAAAGAAATCTATCAGATTCATTTGACATGACCTCTCCCCTGTGAACCCATGCTGCCTTAGGTCTTGTAACCCACTGGATTCAAGATATCCACAGTCTTTCCTTCAGCAGTGATTCCATTAACTTTTCCACCACCAAGTCAGGCTGACTGGCCTATAACCGCCAGCCTCCTTCCTGCTACCACTTACATGTAGTTTTGTGCACTTTTGCATCATGTACACAGTAAAATGTTCAAATTTTCTGACACCGGAGATGCAGGCAGATGGACTGAAAAGACAGCCCAAGAGTTTCATGCCAGAGGATGCAGCACTACAGCAGGAAGAAGATGAAGAAGAAAGAAATGCCAGATTTGTAATGTTCAGGATTTGCCTCTCTAATGCGAGGTTGATGTGCCATGCTCTGTGAAACTGATTCTCTGCATTCTTGCTTTCAGGGATGAGGATAGGTTTCTTTTATCAGGTACAGTATGTACTTATGTACTTGGTTCTCATTGTTTGCAATGGGGCAGAGTGTTTTTGTAGGCAACATGTTTCCCTGTCCAGGATGGCAAAATAGCAGAGGCTTTGTGGAGCTGGCCTGAGACATTCCAGTCATGGCTTCCATTCAGCCATAAGATTAACATAACCGTTCCTATCCACTTGATATATTGTTTGAAGCACTGAGTTATAGTTCAAAATAATTCAGCACGGTAGCTCTTATTGCATCTTTGGGACTTTTGGTATTGAGGACTTTTGGAACTTTACTCCTTGTGAGTAGCAGTGTAAATGAGCTGGTAGTTTTCTAACATCAAATACTGTTACAGTACTGTAAAACGTCTAAAGGAATGTAAAGGGCATCATAGACCCTCAGCCTGCTCTATTTTCACTTGTATAAGCTAATGTTTGATGTTTTATTCCACTACTAAAACCTTTGTAATACATTGTTGCCAGTTGTTTACTGTATTGACCTGATGTTGTATATAACTTGCCTGACTTGGAGACCTTTGCAAAATGGCTGTTTAGCTCAAAGGTCTTCTGAACACAATAGGAAGGTAAGAAAGAAAGAAAGAAAGAAAGAAAGAAAGAAACTACTGCAGTGCTTAGTAGTTCTCTTATTAATTATATCCGAACCCAGTTTATAGCAACCACCAGGTTGTAGTACCAGTTCTCTTGTAAAGACTTCTACATCACCACAGCCGCTGTTGCTGACTGGCATTTTGATAACTATATCCTTAAAATATGATTAGTTTACCCCATCACCTCCTTGATGTAATGTTTAGGGGGCGATTATTACTGTCAGTAAAGTTCTTTTATAATCCTCTTTTGAGTATGTAACTGTGTACTAATCAGTTGAAAATGTATTTATTTATTTGCTTTTGGTAACCGGGTAAGTGCACTAGACAGGATTGCCTATTTTCAGGCATGGCCCAGGTGATTACAGTTCAAACAAGTTACAAACAATAGTACAGGGAGGAGCTGATACAATGCAGTACATAAAGAGATCAGCAACCTTTCATGACAGTAGAATTACTTAGCATGAAAGTGATGGCATACATAGCATAAGCATTACGGTACGAAACAGATAAAAACAGCTTGCAGAGATCAGCAACATAAGTGCATAGCAGCAGTGCTGGTGGCATAGGATGAGGGTATGGGACAGGGAAGGGATAGTAGTGCAATGGCAAGTAAGAGGTCCTGCCCCCAGCGGCTGTCTTCCCCAGCACCCCCAGCTGTGTACCACTGCATGTGCCCCTGCGCTGGGTGCACACCTGTGTTTGGGGTTTCCAGCAGGCAGCCTGTTGGCTGCTGCCTCCACCTCCCACCCATCTTGGCACTTTTGACTGCCCCTCCTATGCCAGGTATCGCAGGCACATGTTGCTGTTGTTGCCTCCACACCTGTCTCACAAACACACACACACACACACACACACACAGTCGCTCACACGCCAGCAGCCACATTCAGTGTCACATGCCCAGTCCCACACTCTGTACACCTCCTGGCCACCTCTGTCTCTGTCTTGCACCCCTCCTGCTGTCCTGCCTGCCCACTCAATCTCCCTCTCTAATGCTCCCCCGTGGCACAAGCCTCCATCCCTTGCTTACTCCCTCTTTTTATGGGCTTAAGTTTGTTCCGTGCACTAAAGCAAGTAAAAAGATGTAATACATGAACTAAAGACATTTACATGCATCTAGGGAGGTGAGATAATTAAAGAGTGCATTTCTGAAGGCAGGGTGAGAACTGGAGCTTCTAAGGGAAAATGGAAGGGAGTTCCAGAATTTGGGAGTGTAGATGGAGAAGGCAAGTTCATCCATTTTGGTGGAGCAATTAGGGACAGTGACCAGAGCTGAAGTCAAGGACCAGAGGAGTCAGGGCAGTCAACTGGGGTGAACATGGCTGCAAGGGAGGAGGGGAGAGAAGAATGAATTATATTGTCAGTCAGGCAGCCTATGGAATATAAATGCCGGAGGAGGGGGTTAACCACCGGAGGTAAGAGTAAAGTGTGCAGCAGTGTTTAAGCCAATGAGCAGACAAGGCAAATCTGAAAACTTTGTTATAGGCAACATCCCATGCTTGAAGGATGTTTGCCTGCACTTGAGCAAAGATCGGCAGTGCATAGCAAGGACCAAGGAGCAGAAGTCCTTGGGCGACAGAAAATAAATATCAAGTTACATTTTTTTTAATAATTTAAAGATTCCAACACAATCTCTACTGCACTCTGGTGAAGCTGCACAAAATGAAAAAAGAAATCCTGATGTCACAATGTTATAAGTGTGGGGAACGAAACAGATCCCTAATGCTCCTGTTTTGGCACTCCCCAGCTACACAGAGCATCCCTAAATTCCCTTCTGAGCACGGAAGACTTACTCCTACCAGATACATGTTTTGCAGAAAATCTAATTCAAAGAAAAGTGGCAGTCAGCAAAAGATATGCATTCACCAAAAAATCACAGCAGTTGCTAGGAAGTTAATCCTAAAGCACTGGTTGGATAAACAGGCGCCTATGAACTAAGGATGGTTAAGTGAAATCTTCATGGCATCAAGGGTGGAGAAGTTGGCATACAGTCTGAGGAAGGCAAACAAATCATACATTTTATGCCCCTGTTCACCCAGCACACCCCTTCTGTCCGGTCCCCACAGCCCCGCTCACTGGAACTTACCTTCCCACCAATGTCCCTTGCTTCTGGACTGTGGCAAGCTGCTCAGTCACCAGTGCAGGGCCCTGAGGGACTGAACATCATCCTGCAACCAAGGGGATTTTCCACATTTTTTGTAACCAGACTGCACAATGCATGTGGTGGGCAAGCTCCACCTCTACATACATGTCCTAACATATCTAACCATGGTCCTGCATCCTGATGCACCCAGACCAGCACTGCCACCTGGACATCTCTAGCTGGCAGTTTTGCAGCAGGTTGTGGTGGCCCCCTCCTCAAGGGAGGAGAGCTGTCCTTCAGACACTCAGTCCTCCCTCTCCCAGCCAACCCTCGAGCAATCCACACCATTCCCAAACTTGAGTCAGTGGTGGGCAGGAGGCAAAGTGCAAACAAGCCATGTTTAAGGAAATTTGGAACTCTGGATACTCTCATCACAAGTGCAGAGGAAGAGAATGAGGATAAAAGCTAAAACTACAACCCCAAGACAGGATAATGCCATAGATACATGATAGTCCTGAGAAAACAGAAGAGTCAATAGAAAAGAAACAAATGGTAATGAAGCCCAGAACAAAGACATTAGAACTGAATAGAGTAGATCAGAGGTTGCTGGACTTTGGGCCAACTAACTAAAGGTGCAGAGAACCTTCTGCCCTACCCAGGGGCCTGAAGTCTGCCACCACCCCCTCAGAGCGGTTGCACATTTATGGGGTTTGGGAGTGTAGGAGAGGTGGGAAGGCTACACACTTCTCAGGCTGTACCACTGCATAATTCCCCCACCATACTAGCAGGATGGGGCAGCCGGGAGGAGGCATTCATAGCAATGGGAAAGGATTGTCCTCAGAAGGGGAGGCCCTGAGAAGAGAAAAGAGACCCCCAGCTGAAGAGGAAGCAGCTGCTGGTGGTGGACTCAGTTATTGGGGGGATAGACTTGGGAGCAGAGGGAGAAAGGAGAAGGCGGTGAAGTGCTTGAGTGGTGATTTGGTTTGGAGGGATGAAGAGTAGATCCAGAGGATTGCTGGGACAGCAGGAGATGGGAGGAACCTAGATGTCATTGTCAACCTGGGGACAAATGACCTGGCAATGGACAGGGTAAGGATAGTGCAGAAAAATTTCAGGGATCTGGAGAGGTACCTCAAGTAGGTGGCACACAAGGTGGCTTTTGCTGGAGTGTTACCTGTATGCAGCTGGGGAGAGGATAGGACACTCTGCACCAGGGCTTTTAACAGGTGGTTGAAGGCATGGTGCATGGAGGAGGGCTTTGGCTACATTGGATAATGGCCACCTTAGGAGGATATGGGTTTCTATAGGTGAGACAGCCTGCATCTTTCCAGGAGGGACCACAGTTCTTAGTTAAGCCTTGCTGTGCCATGGACTGATAAATATGTCCAGGTTTCTATATGTTCTAATTCTGTTGGCAGTCTAAGGGTTAAAATGCTACTTGGATGAGCATTTAAACTAGCTGGGGGTTGTAAAACCAAGGAGGCAACAGTTGCCTCACCCAGATGATGAAGCAGCAGGGAGGGACAGCCTGAGGGGAGCAAGCCCCCAGGGCAGGGACTCAAGGAGACAGGGGTGAGGGCAAGGCATGGGACAGGGTTATAAATCAGGAGAAAGTGTTGTGCTTGGGCCTGATGGATAGACAGGACACCATTGGGTGAAATTCTGGTGTTGGCCAACCTTGAAAGTTGCCTTTGGCTAGGTGGGCCATGGAGATTTGTTTTCCATTGCTATCAGTCGGCCACTTAGTTTGTAGTGAAGACTGGTCAGGTGCCACCAGCATTGTGTTTAGGTATGCATGTTTCCTTGCTGTAATTAATGTGGATGGACAGCCATGCTGATCCCTTTGTTTCAGTTTGGTGATGGCACACAACCTTGAGGAAAGAAGCAGTCATTTTATGGGGCACATGACATGGAGAAGCCTCTTTAGATTTGGGTTGTTGGAAGGCTTTGGGACATTTTAGCATGTGAAAACAACTAATTTGTTTTCCAAGTTGATGTGTATCCCCCCCATGTCAGATTGACATATTTTACCCAAATAAGGCTAATACACTCCCCACTAGGCCTGCTACCCCCCAAATCCTACCAGAGGTGTATTAAGGTGGAACATCCCTGGATGTGGAGTAGTTTCCTGAGCTTATACTTGATAAGCTGTAACTATGTGTAAAACATAATAGTATGAAACCCAAACATATTGGTAATGACACCATGACCATATTGGGCATAGTACACCATAATATCTTTAGATTTACAGAAACATAAATGTGAGAATACCAGAAATGGAATTCATTGCCAGGCCACTGGGTGGGCCTGGTTTTAAAGTAGGCCTTACAAAGGCTGTGGCGCTGTAGGGTGGTGGTGTCAAACTGTGTGTAAACAGTTTCTTGGCCACCTGGTGGGATGAGTTGCAGGGGTAGGTATACAATTAGGTTTGTGGAACCACATGATGTTGCATGTTGTTTGTTTTATGAAATAATTATTTTGGTATCTGTATCCCACCTCCTGTGTTTATAGGTTTGAAAAGGTGGCCTGGCTCAGCTGTATGTGTTGCCAGGCATATGGTTTAGGATTGGCAGGGCCTTTTCAGAATCTGCCATCTGGAACCATGGATTAATTGTGTGGAGCTCCTCTATGTCTGGAAATGTGGATATTTCTTGTTGGCTGTCCTGTGAAGACAAGAAGGAACAGGTGAAGGCACAAACCTCCCCCCCACCAGCTCAGCTGATTAATTATTAAGGCCTTAGGGCCCCTTGCACCAGGCTGGTGCTGGCTGGCATAAAGCCACCTGTGAATAGGTTTTGTGTGGTTTGGTCACTGTACTTGACAAACAGAGGGCTGAGCTGGTTTACAATGTTAAAGTACATGGGGCCTTTCCCAAACATTAAAGCGGCAAATGGATTATTTGCAGACACATTTTTTTATTCCTGTGACTTTGGAGAGATATTGGTATGCCTCCTTTATTTTTGGAGCTGCCAGCTATGGCTCAGTTACATCCAGAAGGACTTTTTGTTTCTGTTTTTTGCAGCCACCTTTGGTGTTGTACTAGAAGGGGCATGGTTCATATCCCCAAGCTCCTTCTTTGGTGAAAGAGTCAGCTTGGTCATTGTTGTAATGGAAAGGTTCTGCTTTGGTTGGTCAATGCTAGAGCAGAGGCCAGGCAACAAATTAGTACATTTCCACTAAATTTACCCATAACAGTTTTGCATAGATGTCAGACAACACTCTATTTACAGTCAGGTGTAGACATTTAACCACAAATGTTTTGGCAATTTTATTTGCAATCAGTCATCATCTTAAAAGGTGTATGCTGAATAGATTCTGATAGGGTGACCCTATGAAATTGTCCTACTGTGTTTTTTAATACTTTATCAGAGAATTGCTGATGGTGGCTGATGCCCTCCCCGTCCTGGAGGGGTGGGTCTAATCTCTAGTGATTCAGTCCTAGAGGCACTCGCTTCCTGACAGAGAAAGGAAAAACAAAACACAATACAAACAGCAAGGTCTTGTAGACTGTTTTCCGGTGATAGATTAGCATTGATTTTTAAAATGCTGCTACATCAGCCTTATACAAATGTATGCCTTCAGATACCCCAGGTAGGGTAGGTGGTCCTGTGGCTGCTAGCTACAAACTACTCAATTCCTTAAAATATAATAGAATTAGTATAAAACCAGAGAGAACGTTGTCGCTTTCCTACTGTTTTTAAGATTACATAACAACTTCAGCTGAGTTATACAAAATCTGGAATAATGCCAATAGTTGTATTTTGTGGCATAGTTCATGTACATTTTATTTTACATTGTAAAGTTGACAACATTCAGACCTGAAACAAAAGGTTAAAACAATTATAAGTGATTGGGAAAATCTCTCCATTGATTTGAGATATCATTCCCAGCTGATCTGCTGCCCGGTAGGGCAGAGTAGGTATTGCAGAAACAAATTTCAGAAAACAAAAACACAGTTATAATATATATATATATTTGGTGGGCAGTTTAAACTGCTTTAGCGAGTGACCGTGCTTTCTTTTTCCTGTGAACTTGTCAAAATGAACAGTTTATTATGGATGCTGAGATTTTGAGTCCACCCCCTTGACTGCCTTGCTTGGCAGGGGAATCATGTGTGAATGATACTTAGAAGTCATGCTAATAATGAACCTCCAAGAAAGAACAGCATATGTATGGTTGGACAGTGTTAAAAAATAAGCTAAAAAGTTCTGTCTGCAAGCCCAAAAGAAAATGGCTCTCCTCCGTCTTGCACTTGGAGTGCAAGTATGAAGCAGCTTCTATAAAAAGAAAAGTTTCAGGAATCACAGTGGGTGTGGGTTTCTGAAAACTTGCATTAAGGAACATAGTTGTTAATTGGAAAAAGCACACCAAGTCTGAGCTTGTACTGGGATGTGACTTGGTTTTACAAGGAGGTCAAGTGACTTGCCAAAGGTCACACAGTATGCAAGTAATGGCTGGTGGATTTTTAACCCAGTCTTTAGGTTTGTATCTGCAGTGCCCTTAAGCATTATGCTGTATTAAGGTTTTTGCAGAGGATTTATGCTTCCTTTAATGATAAAAGAAGCAAAATAACCCTGCCGTTTGAGGCAGTGAAGAGTGTAATTAGGGTCTACCGAGTGGCATGTCATGTGAGTCAAGGGGGGGGTACTGATATATTGCCCATTTGAGTTAGACATGCCCTTGGTAGTGGTGTTCATGTTTTTTTCCTTGTTCCAAAAACCTTTGAAAGTCTTTTAAATGTGTTTTGTCTGCTTTTTGTCTTTTAAAACCAAAAGCCTATGCATTAACCTTAATGAATCCTTTCCAAAACCTTTTAGAATGTACACACACATTTTCAACTTTTGAAACACTGTGTCAAAGGCATTTTTGAGCTGTTAACACACTACATTTTCTTGTTTTTCTTACTCTCTGGTTGCAGTTGGCAGATTTTTTCCCTAACGAAATGTTTACGTTCAGTATATCTACACCTTTCAATAAACCAACAAACAGCTTATAAAATTCCACACAAACATAGGCTTATCTCTTTCCCTGTTAACATATACTAAATCATTCTTTATCCATATTCCTAGTCAGAAAGCATGATTCTTTTCTCATAAAATAATTTAGTACATGATGTAATCTTGAAGACAGGCTGGACCTTCCCTCCCTGGAGAACACTAATAAGCAACATGTTTTTCTTTTATTTCAGTTAGCTCAGCATAACCTTGGTGCTTTGAGAATCAAATCACACAAGCCCCTTTGTTGTTTAATCTGGGAGAAAAAAAGCTTTTAAAACTTTGAGCACTGTTCATATCTTCATGGCAAACTGTTAAAGATCACAGTGTGTACTTTTTTCTTTTCAGTGTGCACTAAGGCAAACAGAAAAAGTAAGAATTTAATGTAGTGTGTTTGTGCATTTGTGAGTTTTTGTAAAATAAAACACCTCAGACTAATCAGGTTCTGATGTTTAACAATCATTTAGACAATGACAGTTTGCAAGCCAACATTTAACATAAAAGTCAGTTTACTTCATAGACACTATAGCTGAAACCTTTGCTTTAGGGGTAGCTGATTCCACCCCCCCGATCAAATTTCTGTGTCGAATTCTCCAGTTTCTTGGAGACTTGCTTTTGAAGGTCTGACACAGGCTGTACCAAGTTGGAGAGAGCTGAGACCATTAACTCTTTTGGGTCATGTTTTTCGGCTATAGTTTAGGACTTCCGATACAGTGTGCACACATTCCGTATCAGATAATTTTGTAATTCCATGTCTAGCATGAAATCACTGTTGCCCCTCATGGATGGCAAGAAAGTTTGAGATGTTTAGTCTCAGTTCTGTACAGATAGCCATTTTTAGTGATCTCTAAGATTATTTTTTTCTGCACCTAACACTGGGCACTCAGTGTATCCATTAGCACCTAACTGAATTGGCAAAGTTGTCTTAGGGACTCTGAACTCTCCTTAGTACAATACCACCAAGGGACAGGAGACAATACCCTTATCCACCCAATGTTATGGAATGAACTGGGAGATTATCCAGATTAATTGGTGAATGGATGGTTGGACCCCAGAGCCATTCCTCTAATCACTTGCAGTTTTACTGGTTAAATTCAGTCCAATTTGGTCCTGCTGCAGTCGCCAGAATGTCAAGATCCTCAGTCTCCACAGTGTTCTTACCAAATGGTGAATCATGACCAGGGACAAGTGATAGAGTAATTAGTAATGATATTTATTACTGGTTTCCATAAAACAACAGTAAATTACAGCTTACTATACTAGCAGCCCATAGAGATCACAGTCTGTCCAGACAAAGGAAGAACTCAGAAAAAAATATCATTACACAAACTCAGTATAATACAGATAACAAGGAGATTGAAGACACTATGTAATGTGAAATAGTTTCATGCAACTTCCTCAATAAAAATGAGTAAAAAAAAGAGATAACTAGGAGGCATATAGTAAATATGGCTCTCCTATTGGCATGTAGCTTGGTCGAAAGACAATTAGCTCATACTTAGTTTTACACATAGACACAGATAAGGTCTAACTATCTAAAACTGGCCTTCTTGGGTTACAGCACAAAGAAAATCCTTAGCTTGCATAAAAGAAATACAGATGTGTATACTTGGAACTGCATTTTGTGGCCTGTACAAAGTATTACTAACTCTGTTTGGCCTACCTAGCACATACTACAATCATATATAACAAAAGCACATAATATTATCCTACATTCTGCATTACTAAACATATTACAGCCTTGGTTATGATATCATGGCTGTCATGTGAATACCAGAAAGGGTTTGGGCAAGCCAACAGAGATCCACATGATGGTGGCAAAGATCATGCATTAGTTATACAATCTCATAGCTAAAATGGATAGTCAGAACACAGTAGTTATTAGTTCATTACATGTCATAATGAATCACATAGTAATTTGGTAATTTGTCCCTGATACCTCACACTTACATGGTGGGCACCTGCACTGTACTAGGTTAGTAGTGATTGTAGCTCTCATTCCAGCAATGATTATGCATAATAATATGGGTGCTGTCAGGGGTGCAATGTGAGGGTGCTAATAGTGGTTGGGGACCAGGCCTAACAATCCCCTTGTTGCCTGGATAAGCAGGCAACAACTAATAGAGTAAGTGTGAGGGTAATAGCTACATGACAGAGAGACTGCATGAGCTGCATAAAGGTATGTTAATTGCACACAGTGGAAGTTAAAATACCATTTGAGACAGCACAGGGTTAATATTATTAAAATAATTGAAAAATTTTAAAGAATAATAAAACCTTTTGATAGGAACGTTAAAGCATTTGCTTTAGTAATAATATTACTGATAAGATGAATATCTCTGCTGTTGACATGAACACCTTTTATTGCATTTACTATATGAAAACATTTTATGATACTGTAGAACTATTAATGATTGCTGTAAAAAATGTCGCTATAATCGCGCTTTCCTTTAAGAGTGATAGTAGTTTTACAGTGGTCATTCCTTGCATTTTTCAGCCTACCACATGGTACTGTTTCTAGGGAACAGTGTTCGCTTCAGTCAGTGGTCACAACACAGAACACAAAAGTGTTTTCATTGTCTATTTTGACAAAATAGGGAGACTTGAAACATTCTTGGTTGTTTTTGGTGCAATGTTTTTTATTTTTTTTTGTATTACATGCCACAGTAAAGGATTATTTGAACAAAATAATGAGTCGACAGGTTTTCTTTTTCTTGTCGACAAGGTCAAGACAGCAACTCTCTGGCTCTCACGCTCGACTTGTCTTCACTTCCACTTGAGTGTGGGTGGGTCTGCTTTCCTTTGCTCTAAAAAATAAAGGAGGGACAATCTGCCTGTGACAGACAACAAGGATAGTGGAATACAATAATGTTGTACAGTACTAACTGTGTTGTGCCTTTAACTTCACCCGATCTGTTCCTTTTCATGTTCTTGCTCTTGCTCTGCTGTGGACACAGGACAGGGGGGCAGATTACTTATGTTAACCAACAAAACACAACAAACTTAGTACTGTAAGTAGAATTACCATCTAAACAGTGATTGTGTGCTTCCAGTATCCCTGCCTGGCAAAAACCCAGTACACAGTCGTAGTTGCGGGTAGAGAACTTTGCTATGCTTGTCACAAGCCATTGTGCATGGCGTGCTTTAAGTAAAGCAGATTTCAGATCTACTTTAACAGAGTTACTGTCCCCCACCTTTAGCTGCTCAGAAATCTGCTCAGCATACCATTTTGTAAATTCCGTCTTAAGTAGATCTTTAAAGATTTTGTTAATGGAAATGTCCAGTGGCTGAAGCCTGTCTGTGCAGGATGCGGGCACAAAGATGGGAATAGTGTGATGCTTCTCAAAGTTCTCAATTACTTCAGGTTTCATATGGCCTCTGAATAAATCCAGTATAAGGATAGCTCACTGCTCATCTGGCAGATCCATCTGGACTTTAGTGTTGTTAATGTATGGAATGATGGCAGTGTTGGTGTACTCAGTGGTGGTCAGTGAGTTAGCCCAGTGGTTTTACTGTGGGAGATCACCCAGTCAGTGGGAAATTTAAACTTGGGATGGCACTGAGAAGTTTTACCATGGTAGATGACTTGTGGGGAGGTACTGCCTGAAAAGGAACAGCATAATACCATGGTCACTTGCCTTTGTCACTGAGACCAGCCACCTCAATTTGTTTTTCCTATGCTGTCCATTGTCCACTGTGAGCATGGAAGTAAATTTACCCATTTTCATCCAGGTTAAGGACCAACTCGATGCACCAGCTCCTGCTTAATGGCTGTAGCAATACGGTGCAAAACTGTGCTTTCAGCTCAGGAAAATCAGCCGGAGTCTTTCTAGCAGCTTTAGTACACTTTTTTACTGAATTCCATATGATTCAGGAATAGCCATGACCATTGATGAGAGAAGGAGAGGTTCCACCTTTTCAGCTAGCATTTGAGGGTGGGTTGTTTTAACCATGCCTGTGGCTATAGCTGCTAGAATGGAGCCATTGACAACTGCACCATCAGCTCGTAAAGCCTTTATGACAGCACACAATTCTGTCTCAATATCTTTCATAAGAGATGTGGCCTGCCCCTTAGTTTAATTGGAAGACTTTTTCTAATGCTTGAGGGTCTGGATTAAGTTTTAACTTGTCTGTGTAATCTCTTTTGAAAGTGAGACTGTACTTTTATTTATTTTGGAGTGGTACTTGGATTCATAAAATCAGGTAGCATTCATAACGCCATGTTGAATGGCATACTGTCCGATTGCAAACCTGACCTCTGGTGAACAGACTGCCTGAAAAAGATTCTTTTTTTTTAGTAAGAGGAAATGCGGAAGCAATCTCCTGTGCAACATTTTCTGCCATCAACCTAGATACAACTGCAGTGATACTTAGTAGCTTGGTGTTAATATCGGTCACTTGAAGTGCAGTAAAGTCCCATTTTGCTATTTTTTGTGGGGTTCTTGGCCATTTCACAAGTGACATCTTAGCAGATACAGCAAGTAATGCTGTTAGAGGACAGGAAAGGTACTACATTTGTAGATGGCATTATATGACACTGTTTAGTGGCAGCCAGTAGCAATCGCTAATGTTACATTTGCTAACTACCAGAGTCAAATGGCATGTACATATATGTATTTATTATTTATTTATTTGTTTTTGGTAACCGGTAAGCACACTAGACAGCCAGTGCCTATTTTCAGGTGCGACCGGGAGAATAACAGGGTAATTGCAAGGGAGAGGATACAAGGACAACAATTACAATAAGGAGCATAGGAGAACAATTACAATCTGGTGGGCATACCCAACAATAAAGCAGAGTAGAAGTTACAGAGATAACATTTTGTCAGAAAGCATACAGTACAGAATAAATTACAGATAACAGATAGATATACAGATAGTTCATGTATTCAGGAGCAAGACATTTGTCAGGTGCGTTCGGTACGGAATGAGGAGAAGCTGTGGTATTGTATGTGGACAACCACAGGGTACAAAACAAACTGACCCAGGGGCTACAGGGTGGTGAGAGACTCCCCCCCCAGGGTGAGAGGCAGTCAGCAGCGACCTGAACCAGTAGAGTACTGCCCTAAGCCAGCAGCAAGGGAGGGAGGGGAGAGCTAGGATGGGGAATAACATGGCTGAGGAGGTCATGGGGCAGGGTACAGGCAGGTAGCAGCAGGCTTCAAGAAGTGCCAGAGGGAGGTTTTGAATCAGGAGTGGGAGGGGGAGGCTCGGACCTGGGGGGGAGGGAGTTCCATAGCTTGGGTGCGTGAGAGGCAAATGCCCTGTCGCCAGCGAGGGTGTGGGTCCTAGGGACCAGATGGGTCTGGGACACACAGGACCTAAGGTGGTAGGTGGAGGAGGCACGTTTCAAGGGGAGGGAAAGTGAGGCAGGGACGGAAGTACGGATAATGGTGTCGATGAAGTTGCCCAAGGAGTATGTCTAGAATTTGTCAGGGAGGGAGTCAATCAAGACGGGAGTAGAGCTCGCATCGGTGGGTAAGTCGGGGGGCTGAGAGCTTGAAGCAGCAAATGTTGTACGTGGTATCCCATTTTGCAAGGCATGAGGAAGGGGCAGAGGCAAAGGCAACAAGAGCATAGGAGAGGGTGGGCAGAAGTACCTCCCTGGCTAAGGCCAGCCAAGCGGCGGGGGTGAGGCAGTCCTTGGCTCTGTAGGCAAGGCCTAGTTTACCATTTGTGGCATTGCATATGTTCCGGATGTGCCCAGAGAGGTCCAGCTGGGGGTCAAGGGAGAGTCCTAGGTACTTAGCAGAGACTGTTGTAGCTAGTGGGGAGTTACAGGCATCAAGGATTTTAGGGCATCGTGCAGGAGGCAATTTTGATCTGCGAGCCGAATAGCATTGCCTGGGTTTTCTTGAGGTTGACTACAAGTCTGTGCCCTTCCAGCCATTTACAGATTCGGGAGAAGACAGAGTTGAGTTGGGCATTGATGTTGGTGATATCGTGGGAGCTGGCCAACAGGACGAGGTCATCCGCATACATGGTGAGGTGCCGCCGGTAACAGAGGGTAAGCCGCTTGACAAACAGGGAGAACAGGATCGGCCCGAGGACGGATCCTTGTGGGACTCCACTGGATACGGGCGGGGGGGCAAGAGGGTACGATTGAAGCAGGTGAGTTGCATCCTATCCCCAAGGTAGCTAGAGAACCAGTCGAGGGAATGGCGGGAGAAGCCAAGGGTGTGAAGTGTGCTGAGGAGGAGGGGATGATCTACACGGTCGAAGGCTTTGGAAAGGTCCATGAATATGGCCTCCGTAAGTTTACCCTGATCGGTTGTGGTCCTGATCCTTGTTGTAACTTCAGCCAGAGCCGTAGAGGTGCTGTATAATAAATACATGTATATAAACGTGATCATTAATAGTGCTACAGTATGTTACGACACAGTAGTATTTATCACAGGAAAAACCTTGTTAAAACTGGTGTATAGCATACAGATAGTCAGGGCAACTATGAAGGTAGACCTGTTTAGGAGTTGGTACAGGGTAATCACAGATGGACCAAGAATGGAATGGTTATTTGTAAATTACAAAAGAGAAACTAGGCATGTCAACATCACAATTGATAATGCGGTAAGAAAGGTTAGTAATGTTAATAACCACACAACATTATTTGTAAAAACAGTATTAAAACAGCACTGAATGCATTGTACATCATAAAATGATACAGCATTGTCCACTGATGATGAAGATTCCACGTTGAGAGTGGATAAGGCAGGTGACAGTGGTGTTCATTTTTCTTGATTGAAGAATCTGTTGATAATGTCTTTTGACCATAGCTCACAGGTCATTGTTAAATGTGTATAATCAGTCCATAAGATTTTAGGTAAGTAACCACAACATGGTGTAGTTACATGCAAAATGTGATTTGCAGAAATATTGTAACCGCATATGGCACATGGGGTTATGCAGATGTTGAGTTGAAGATAAAACATCAGCACGGTAAGAAAGTTAATGTTCATAATGTTGGCTGCTGGTGTGTTGGATGGCTGGATTTGCAGAGGCCTTGGCAGAAGGTGCATTAGGTTGTTCATTAGGTCCTTTAATGGACTAGCCACACACAATGGCATCGTTTTTTTTGTTTTGGAAAATGCTTACACCCATGCACAAGTATTGACCGTCCATAATAGAACAATCAGTTTGTATGAGGTGGCACCCAGGCTTGGAAAACCAGCAGTGAAGAAAAGTTGATATCTTGCTTGAAGAGCTTACCATGCCACTCTGATGAAACCTACAGTATAAACTTGTTAGAAACACAGTTTATAAAACACACATAGCTGTTTTGAAAGGGAAAAATGACAAGGTTATTAGCAATGTCTTTGATTATGGTGTGGTGTGACATAGACAAGTGATGGCATCGGTCATGCACTCGGAGGTGTAGGGCGAGGTCTAGTAATGAGAATATACCATTTGGTCATGCTTTTAGGTCTTAGAAAAGGTTGTGACAGTAGTTAAAACATAGTTCCCTGCCTATGTGTTGCCGTTTGGCCTAGTTTAGGCCTGTCTTATAAAATGAAAGTGCAACAGTATACACTTTCAACGTTTAACTTATGGCTGTGTGCCATTTACACCATGTAACACTGGGGTAAAAACATTTGTGGCCTATACCTGTTTGGAACATTAAAGTTTGGCTCTTGATTGCAGTCAAATGTGTTCTGTTTTAAATGGACTGACCAGTGTTAGAATACTGCGCTTGTGACATTTGAAATATCAATTTCTTGGGTCTCCTTTACTTTGCTTTCTGGGATGAAATACCCCTAGATATTCAGTAATGTGGGGCCCTGCTACTGGGTCTTGAGTATGTTTCTGGTATGCTTCAAAGAGGTCTAGTAGCATGGCACTATGAAACCTAGAAGTGTTGGTACTGTAACAGAATCTAAATTCTGCCATATTGTAGTTGGCAAGTTTTAAAATCACTGGCACGTGCATGATTTGCATGTCATTTACAAGGGTACCTGGGAGTGATGATGTGACCAGACCACTAGTTGGTCCGGGTTCCTGCACTGGACATTGGGTAGGGTTTTCCACTGTTGGGGGAACAACAGTTGGAAACACGGCAGTGCTAGTAATAGAATGAAGTGCACAACACTGTCTAGTAGCATTATTTGGAAATGGTGCACCAATATTTGAGTTTGTGAGTGCAGTGCGATTGTATAAACCTGTGTATTGTGCTTGGGCCTGATGGATAGATAGGGTACCATTGGGTGAAATTCTGGTGTTGGCCAACCTTGAAAGGTGCCTTTGGTTAGGTGGGCCATAGGGATTTGTTTTCCATTGCTATCAGTCTGCCACTTAGTTTGTAGTGAAGACTGGTCAGGTGCCACCAGCATTGTGTTTAGGTATGCATGTTTTACCTTGCTGTAATTAATGTGCATGGGACAGCCATGCTGACCCCTTTGTTTGAGTTTGGTGATGGCACATAATCTGGAGGAAAGAAGCAGTCATTTTATGGGGCACATGACATGGAGAAGCCTCTTTAGATTTGGGTTGTTGCTGGGAGGCTTTGGGACATTTTAGCTTGTGAACACAACTCATTTGTTTTCCAAGTTGATGTATATCTCCCCCATGTCAGATTGACAGATTTTACCCAAATACAGCTAATACACTTTCCAACTGGCCTGTTACCCCCAAAATCCCACTGGAGGTGTATTAAGGTGGAACATCCCTGAATGTGGAGTAGTTTCATGAGCTTATACTTGATAAGCTGTGACTATGTGTAAAACATAATAGCATGAAACCCAAACATATTGGTAATGACACAATGACAATATTGGGCATAGTGCACCATAATATCATTAGATTTACAGAAACATAAATGTTATAAGAATACAAGAAATGGAATTCATAGTCAGGCCACTGGGTGGGCATGGCTTTAAAATATGCCTTATGAAGGCTGTGGCTGTAGGGTTGTGGTGTCAAACTGTGTATAAACAGTTTGTTGGCCACCTGGTGGGATGAGTTGCGGAGGGTAGGTATACAATTAGGTTTGTGGAACCACATGATGTTGCATGTTGTTTGTTTTTATGAAAGAATTATTTTTGGTATCCCACCTCTCTATGTTTGTGGGTTTGAAAAAAGGGCACCTGGCTCAGCTGTATGTGTTACCAGGCATATGGTTTAGGATTGGCAGGGCCTTTTCAGGATCTGCCATCTGGAACCATGGATTAATTCTGTGAAGCTTCTCTATGTCTGGAAAGGTGGATATTTCTTGTTGGCTGTCCTGTGAAGACAAGAAGGAACAGGTGAAGGCACAAACACCACCCCCCAGCTCAGCTGATTACTTATTAAGGCCTTAGGGCCCTTGCACCAGGCCAGTTCTGGTTGGTATGAAGCCACCTGTGAATAGGTTTTGTGTGGTTTGGTCACTGCACTTGACAAACAGAGGGGCTGAGCTGGTTTACAATGTTAAAGTGCATAGGGCCTTTCCCAAATATTAAAGCGGCAAATGGATTATTTGCAGATATTGTTTTTTATTCCTGTGACTTTGGAGAGATAGTGGTATGCCTCCTTTATTTTTGGATCTGCCAGCTATGGCTCAGTTAGGTTCAGAGGGACTTTTTGTTTCTGTAGGTGTTGCACTGGAAGGGGACATGGTCTATACCCCCCAAGCTCCTTCTTTGGTTAAAGAGTCAACTCAGTTATTGTAGTAATGGAAAAGTTCTGCTTGCGTTGGCCAAAGCTAGAGCAGAGGCCAGGCAACAAATTAGTACATTTCCATGAAATTTACCCATAACAGTTTTGCATAGATGTCAGATGACACTCTATTTACAGTAGGGGTGTAGACATTTAACCACAAATGTTTTTGGAAATGTTATTTGCCAATCAGTCATCCCCTTAAAAGGTATATGCTGAATAGATGTTGGTAGGGTGACCCTATGAAATTGCCCTTTTGTGTTTTTTTTAATACTTTACCAGAGAATTGATGATGTTGGCTGCTGCCCCCCTCCCCCTCGGAGGGGTGGATCTTATGTCTAGTGATTCAGCCCCAGGCCAGAGAGAAACTCTTCTTCCTGATAGAGAAAGAAAAACAAAAACACAACACAAAGAGCAAAGTCTTGTAGACCATTTTCTCTGTGATAGATTAATGTTGATTTTCAAAATGTTGCTGCATTAGCTTTATACAGATGTATGGCTTAGGCTACCCCAGATAGGGTAGGTGGTCCTGTGTCTGCTAGCCACACACTACTCGATTCCTGAAAATCAAATAAAATTAGTATAACATCAGAAGGAAAGGCATCCCTTTCCTCCTGTTTCTAAGATTACAAAACAACTTCAGCCGAGTTATACAAAATCTTGAATAATGCCAATAGTTGTGTTTTATGGCAAAATTTACGCACATTTTATTTTACATTGTAAAGTTGAGAATGGTCAGGCCTGAAACAAAAGGTTAAAACAATTAAAAGTGATTGGGAAAATCTCCCCACTGATTTGAGATACCATTCCTAGTTGATCTTCCCCCTGGTGGGGCACAGTAGATATTGCAGAAATGACTTTCAGAAATGAAAAATGTTATAATATTTTTTGGCAGTTTAAACTGCTTTAGCAAGTGACCTTGCTTTCTTTTTCCTGTGAACTTGTCAAAGTGAACGGTTTATTATGGATGCTGAGGTTTTTTTACCAAATGGTGAATCATGACCATGGACAAGTGATAAAGTAATTAGTAATAATATTTATTACTGGTTTCCATAAAACAACAGTAAATTACAGCTTACCATACTGGGAGCCCATAGAGATCACAGTCTATTCAAACAAAGAAATAACTCAGAAAAGAATAGCATTACACAAACTCTTATACTAGAGATAACAAGGAGACCTATAGTAAATATGGCTCTCCTATTGGCATGTAGCTGGTCAAAAGACAATTAGCTCAAGTTAGTTTTACACGTGGACACAGATAAGGGCTAACTAGCTATAACTGCCCTTCTTGGGTTACAGCACAAAGAAAATGCTTAGCTTGCATAAAAGAAATACAGATGTGTATATTTGGAACTGCATTTTGTGGCCTGTACAAAGCATTACTAACTCTGTTTGGCCTACCTAGCACATACTACAATCATATATAACAAAAGCACATAATATTATCCTATATTCTACATTACTAAACATATTACAACCTTAGTTATGATATCATGGCTGTCATGTGGAGTACCAGAAAGGATTTGGGCAAGCCAAAAAAGATCCACATGATGGTGGCAAAGCTCATGCATTAGTTATACAATCTCATAGCTAAAATGGATAGTCAGAACACACTAGTTATCAGTACATTACATGTCATAATGAATCTCATAGTAATTTGGTAATATGTCTCAGATACTTCACACTTATATGGTGGGTACCTGCACTCTACTAGGTTAGTAGTGATTGTAGCTCTCATTGGAGCAATGATTATGCACAATAATATGGGTGCTGTCAAGAGTGCAATGTAGGGTGCCAATATTGGTTAGAGGAACAGGCCTAACAACACATTACTTGATTCCTGAAAATCAAATAAAATTAGATTAAAAAAAAACAAATATTAGGAGTTTGTGAAAGATCTGAGTCCCCACACACACACACTTGATCACTTTCCTTGGCAAGATGATCAAAGTGGCATTTGCAGTGGGCAACGGAAGCTGTAGTTGAAATGGATTGTAACATTTCATAGACAAAACCTTTGTGAAGGAGTAGCAAGCTTGCATATTGCATTTGGAGCATGAGATATGGTTAAGGGATGCAAGACATATGGAAAAATGGTTCCTTCCAGTTAGAAGATAATTACCAAGCGAGTGCGTTTTTGTAAAATCACCAGTTGATTTGTGTTCCTGAAAACTTGCATAGTTAGGAAAGGCACATCAAGTTGAAACTTGTGTGTGAGTGTGACTTGGGGGCACAAGGTCACACAGTATGCAAGTGGTGCCTGGTGGGATTCAAACTCAAGTCTCGAGGTTTGTATGTGCAGTGCCTTGAAGCACTATGCTGTATCAAGGTTTTACAGGAGGTCCATGCCTCCATCTATGATAAAAAGATCAAAACAAAACATGCAGTTTGAGGCAGTTGAAGTACAGTATCATGCCAGCAGACATATAAAATGCACTGTAGTTTTAAAAAAGGCAGGGGATGCTCTCCCCCTTGAGACACAGTACCATATTTACACTACAAATGCACAAAACACATGGAAATAGTAACATTGCCACAAGCTCAAAGTTGTATCATTCCCAACTAAAAAATGTGTTTTGAAAATAGTCATTGATGCTCTGCTGTTCTGGCTTTCTGCCCAGACATGAGGTGCTGCAAGCAAATTAGCCATGTGAAAAATAAAACTTTTTAAACCATAAGACGTTTTGATTTATCTGAACAACAAATCACAGACTCATTGTACACAATGCTTAAACCAACATCACATACCAAAATTATTTAAACACCAAGGCCCAGATATTCAAAAGAGTTGAGCCATGCTCAATAGGGTTGACCTGCGCAAGTCTGAAATTATGCCATTCTGCGATATTCAGCAGGAGGCAGTTGCACCCTCTAAATCACACTGAGCAACAGCGCAATGATAATGAAGGCATGTGCAACTGAAGGTGGAGGAACCATCCATAAATGGTGCAGTGTGATATTCAACAACTTGTGCCATGCACAATAGGGGAGCAAGCGGAAGTTGCGCCATAGCGGAAATGATCCAAAATAAAAAGGAGCAAGGGAGAGGCGCAAGAACTCTACAGGGAAGGCACATGAGGCAGAACTCTAGCCACACAGACAGGGTAGGAGGGACACACAGGGCAGGCCAGGGAAAGGGCACCCTGAACACAGAGGCACAGGGAAGGTGTGGGGAGCCACAGCCAGTGCAGAAGGGGGAAGTGCCACACAGCACAGAGGCCACCACAGGCAGGTGTTCCCGGTGCAGGGGAAGTAGCAGTGAGGACAGCGGGGGAATACAGTAACAGCTGCCAGGGGGTGAACACAAGCCAGGGACATGGCCAGTGCCACCTTCCAGATGGAGGCCGTTATGAGGGGGGTGAGAAGGTGGGCAGCAGGGGCGTGGCCGTGGAAGGGCCCGTCGGTGGTGTACCCAACAGGCAGTACCAGACCGCACAGCCGAGCTGTACAGTGATACTGAGATTGTGGGCTGGTACCGCTAATAGGGCAATTCTGAGGTGGCTCTGTGAGCTGTGCAGTGATGTGATGCAGGCACCACATGACAGAGCCATGCCCTGTCAGTGGAGACTAAAGTGACAGCTTGCATGTGCTTGCTCACCACGGTACCTTCCAGAGACCAACTGGGGACACCACAGGCATAACCCAGTTGGCCACGTCACGCCACCTCACCCAATTCCTCAGCGCACTGCTGCCACATGCTGCGGAGTACATCCATTTCCCCAGCACACTGGCAGAGCACACAGCAAACATACAGGAGTTCCACAGGGTAGCACGTATGCCTGGCATGCTAGGGGCAATAGACTGCACCCATGTGGCCATATGCACACCACCTGACCCCGAGGGGACCGCATACATAAATTGCAAGGGCTATGCCAGCATCAACTGCCAGGTGGTGTGCGATGCCAGGCATAATCAATGTCTGTGCTACACACCCTGGGGGAGCACACAATGCCTTCATCTGGCACCAGTCAGCACTGTGCCACAGATTCGAGAGTGGGGAGATCCCCACTGGACACCTACTGGGTGAGTATGCAAACCACATGGACAATCATAGGGCCTGGGGGCATGGCCAGAGGTGACATGGGTAGTGGCCTACATGGCCCAGGGCAGGGCGATGCTGATCACCAAACTAACCTCCACCCTCTACACACAGGTGACAGTTGATACCCACTCCGTCCTTGGCTGCTCACACCCTACCGGTGGCCCTCGACCCCATCGCAGCAACGCTACAATGAGGCACACTCCACCACACATAATGTCATTGAGCAGGTGTTCGGGATGCTGAAAGCATGTTTCCATTGCCTGGACACCTCCGGCAGTGCCCTACAGTACAGCCCCTCAAAGGTCTGTGGACTATTCCTTGCCTGTTGCATCCTGCACAGCATGGCCAACGAATGTGGGATAGCCGTACAGGTCGAAGAGGGGGACAGCGATGGGGATGATGAGGACGCCGGTGATGATGGTGATGGGCAGCCCCCCCTTGGGTGATGGGACCCTCGACTGATCCAGCTGGCACAGCTGCACCAGGACACCATCATGGAGGAGCACTTCAGCCAACCCAGGTAAGTCATGGGGTCATGTGCAGCCAACAGTGGCTAAGACACAACCCACAAACATGCATGGACACATACCAGGGGTGCATGCCATCAAGGGAAGTGGCAGGGCTATGGAACCACACACACACAACCAGGGATGGGTGAGGACTAACATGCCACATGGACGGACACACACACACACACGCACCAAACTTGCACAAAGGGCAGGAGGAACACCAACCCAGAATGCCAACCCTAGCCACACACATGTCCACAGACCACCATGCCCACTGCCTGTCCATGTGCATGTGTCAGATGCTGAGCACCATTGCACATTGGTGTACAGCGCAATGCAGGCATCATCATGCACACGCAACTGCGGACAGCAGCCGGGAGGGTGTGCAGGTGGACTGTGTGTCTGTGTGCTGGGCCGGGTACCCACTCGTGCACTGCCCACTGAAAGACACAATGCACATGGCAGCACCAGACAGTAGCCACGTTGGGAGACAGGTCAGTCATGCAACACAGTGCCCCAGCTGCCATGGATGCGTGGGCAGCCCCACCAAGACCCGCCAGCACTGACAGGCTGACCACTGGCCTCATAGGGTGGCACCGATGGTCCCCCAGGGGTTCCACTGTGTGACCATGACCGTGCTCGCACAGGGGTCTGCAGCACACCGAACATGCCTGCACCAGGCGTGCTCGGGATGCTCACAGCTGAACCCGGTGTTGACAGGGAGGGAGTTGCACAACACCGGGAACGGGGGGTGGACAGTGCACTGCATGGTGTCCGTGATGCATGGGCACATGACTCTGTGGCCATTGTGGCCATGACAGCACTGAATGACTGTGCATGCCTGTCAATGGCAGCGGTCACATCCTCCCTCAACCGGTCCATCCCTGCCAGGATCAGAGCAGTGTCCCTGCTGCAGTGCTTCTCTGCCCATTCCAGAGCCGCATGCAGTGCATCCACCGATGTCACAAGCCGCATCTGCTGCTGGATTGATGCTTGCAGTAGGTGGGTGTGCTCATCCAAGAGGTCATCTGCCTCCTCTGCATCCTGTCCCTCAGGGTGTGCACGGCCCTGATGCTCAGCACCCCTTGAGGGTGGGTGCTGCACACCAGGACCAGGTCTGGGCATGTCCACAGGTGGTGCACAGATGCCACCACTGAACCCTGTACCCCCAAGCCCGTTGCCCAACTGCTGATGCTGCCCCTCCAGCTGCTGCTCCCCAGGGCTCAGTGGTGCTGCCTCAGTGGCCGCAACAGTCCCACTGTCCTGAACAAACACCAGTGCTGCCCCACTGGTGCTGACAGGCACAGGTTGGGACTGTGCTGACACATAGGCCTCCATGGCAGCACCACCCACAGCAATGGCCGTGATGTGTCCTGCTGTGTGGCCATCCCGTGGCACACACGTGTCACTGCCCATGACATTAGCGACATCATCATCGGTGACGGACTCGGCACCAGCCCCAAGCACAGCATGCTGGCATCCGTGGACGCCAGGACGCTGGAACACAGGCAGGGCTTCCTCTGCACCTGTTACAACAACATCAGTGTGGATAGCCAGGCGGCCCCACTGTCGCACTGAGCCATGTATACCTGTAGAGGTGGATGGGCCCTCCTCCATCTCCAGCTGACTGTCCTCAGTGGACAGGCCCACCACTGCTGACCCATGCAGATGCTCAGGATCTGTAAGGGAAAGCAAAGTCGCGTTACTGCATGTGACCTACCCTGCCCCCCCATAGACAGACCATGACTTACCATGCAGTGATGGGCCACCACCCATCTGGAAGCCACCACCTGGAACACCCTCAATGGCACTATGCTGCATGCTTCCAGCAATCCTCTCCTCCTGTGGGGTCAGGTGTACCACCTCCGGCTGTCCCCCACCTGTTGCAGCTCGTGCTGCCCTGATGGCAGCCATCTTCTCCTTTATCCTCCTCCTGTCCATGCCCATCTTTTTCTTGCACTCCTGCACGGAGTGCTGGTGGCTGCCATGCAGGTTCACAGCACGTGCCACCTCCTCCCATGCAGCAGCACGGGCTTGAGGTGTTCCCTGCCATCTGCTGAGAAGCGGCTCCTGATCCAGGTAGGCCTCAAACAGGGCTTCGATCTCGGCCTTGGTAAAATTAGGCCTCCTTCTCCTCCTCCCACTACTGTGTTCCTCCTCTCCCACAACTTGCTCGGTCATTATTTAGCCTATAAGAATGGTAGTTGTTACCTGTGACTGTGCAGTCCCATGCATGTCCCTAAATCCACAGTCCACACTCCCAAACAGCATGCAACTCACCAATAGACTGCAGTAACTGACTATGGCCACTGCAGCCCAATGTTGCACTTTTATAGCACAACCCATGCAAATGAGGTGAGGCACAACTTTAAGTGGATGCAAATTGCAGTGCTGCGCCATTGAATGGCTGATTAGATGATTTGCATATGACGGCTGAATATCGCGCTTTTGCGCTTTGCGCAATTGTGTTGAACATGCTGAGCCAATGGCGCAGTTCTGTGACATGTGTAGTACACACCTCACTGTGCATGCCCGGGTTGCTGACGCAGGCGTCTGCCGTGCTGCTGACATGCTGTGTGCGGTAAGCAATGCAGGGCATGGCCACCATTGTGCCAGTGGCGCTATAGTGATGGTCACCTACATGGCGCTGTGGCACTGGGCCATCATGGGCACACTGGGGCAACTGCGCAGCAGGCTGCTACTGGCGGTAGCACACAGGCAGCCAATCACGCTACACGTATTGGGTTCCAATGGCACTGTGCGTGTCTGTGCGCCAGATACCCTTGACCCTGTGCCCGACCTTGGCCCCCTAGACACCATGCATCAGGCATGGGTGCACTTCTATCGTGCTGTTCGGTGACAGCGCAATAGGGAATGGCAGTGCTGTACCGCGCAGCATCTGAACGTGGGGAGCCACGCTGCAGAGCACCATATTTGCAGATTGAGCAGAGAGCATGGTGCACAGGAGGGCTGCTCAGTGGTCGTAAATAGAGCTGGCCAACCTAGTGGCCATTGTGGAGCCACACCATGGGCCACTGTTCAGGGAGGCACCCCTGGATAGGTCAAGGACCCAGGTGTGGGAGGAGGTGGCCACTGCACTCGAGTAGGCCACTGGACAGGGGAGAAGCACTGAGCAGTGCTGCCACAGGTATGGGGACCCACGGCGGAGGGAGCCAGAGCTGCTAGCCTGCCTGTGGGCACGTGCAAGGAGGGGCACGGTGCCACGGCCAGGTAGGTGTTATGTCAACACACTTTTATCTTCCATATGGGTATCACAGTTGTATGTGTCCAGCACATGGGGGAGGGACCATCCGGGGTTGGCTCTGGTGGTGTTATCAGGGTGTGGGGTGGGTGAGTCTGGCTGGGTGGGAGGGCACACACTTGGGGGCAGGGGGGCTTTGCTACAGGATTGTACTGACGTTCCTCTCTCCATGTTTGCACCACAGGCCTGGAGGAACAGAGACTTGCCTGTGATCTGCAGCGGCAGGAAGAACGGAGGGAAACCAGGTGGGGCGAGGGCCCACACCGCCCAGTGGACCGGCCCGATGATGGTGAATGCCATAACTCCATGATTACTATTGCATGCTGTGTAACAGGGTGGGCAGCGGAGCATGGCCACCATCCATTGACACCACTGCCATGCACGCAACTTGTTACAGTCAACACTGTCCAGTGGCAATGCATGTCTGGGAGTGTGTCGATGGTGGTCCATGCATGCACTGGGTACATGGCTGTGCCACTGCCTTTGCACCACATAGCCATGTCACTAAATGGCCATGGTGGTGCTGTGCATGACTTGGCCGGTGAGTGTGTGCAGCGTTCCGCATGGCTGTATGCGCCTGGGTGGGCAGGTCATGTGGACGTGATCACTGTGGGTGGTCACACACCATCACAGAGGTATGTCCCACGGCCATATGCCATGCACAGTGGGCGAGCTGTATGGTGCTGTGCATTCACACCTATTGACTGTGCTCCCTTGTTCTAGGTACACGCCATCTCCAAGAGATCAGGGAGGCACTGCAGGAGATCCTGCAGGTGGCAAGGGCGTCACTGGACATCCTCCACAGGATTGATGACACTGGGGTCCTGCGGAGGCACCGACAGAGATGGAGCCAGAGTGGGGAGTGGCGCTCCCGCTAGAAGTCCCTCTGCCCCTGAAATCCCTACCTTCCTGGACCCACTCTCACACCCCTCCTTTCCTGTCCCATTTGTCCACCCCTGCCCCTTACCCACCCCCACCTTGTTTGTGGCCCTCACCCCCACCTTGTATATATTTTGTAAATAGTTTTGTAAATAGTTAACTTTTATATGTTTTTTCAATACAGTTATTTTGATATGAATACTGTTGTGGTCTCTGATTTGCAGTGGGCTATAGGTGCTCAGCTGCAGTGGTGTGCATGGCATCAGGGGTGGTGTGGTCATGGGTATGTGTGTGTGTGTCCGTGTGGAGGTGACTATGGTGTGGGGGTAGCTATCAGTCAGTGTCTGCGGTGTGTGTGTGTTGTTCCCTGTGCACTGGATGATTGTGTGCAGTGGTCCATGGTGCGTGCTCTGTGTCCATGGTGCCCCTATCAGCCCATCCATGGCCTGTGCAGCTGACACACATGCATATCTGTGACCTGCATGGTCTGCTGGCATGTCAGTGGTGGCAGTTCCTGCAGGGCAGCCACTGTACCCGTCACATTGCTGAGTTGCCTCCTGTCACTGGTGTGGTGCATGTCTGCCTCGGGTGACACTGTGGCCTCCACAGTTGTTGTCCCACCTCCATGCTGTGCCTTGTGTGTGTTGCAGGGGATGTGCACCACTGTCTGTGACTTGTGTTCCGTGAAATGCTGGTGGCGTACAGGTCCACAGTACCTGCAGAGGGTGGCTGGCACTCCAGTGCCATGGAGGACTACGGGTTGTGTGTACACAGTTTCCATGGGCCCACGCTGGGGGCTTGGTTGCCCCGCCACTGTGTCCCTGTGCTGTTGTGCCCTTGGGTATGGGTGGGTGTCTGTCCATGCACTGTGTGGCATCCGGTGAGGTGCATGCTTCCACACACCACTGTGGGTGTCTGTGCTGGCTGTTGTGGCCAGTGCTGGGTCGGGGTGTGTCATTGGGATACTGCGCAGGGTGCTGTACCACTGGTGGTGGTGTCTGGGGCAAGCCCTGTCCCATGTGGGGTACCTCATGTGCCGATGCATGGTTGGTCTCTCAGCAGTACCTCGGGGGGATTGTGCATGGTGGCACTGTGTATGCCATTGCAACATCGCTGTGTGCTGCCACCCACTGATGGGTGCTCGTGGTGGGGCTGCCTTGCATGGTTCTGTGGTGCAAAGGGTTGCAGTGTCACAGTGGGGGTGGCATGCATGGGGTTTCCTGCAGTGGTGGTCGCTGCTCCTGGGCAAGGTGTCTAGGGGTCACAGTGCAGGGTGTGCTCTGCATTGGGGGAATGGTGTGGCACGGGGTGGTCAGCCCTCCTTGTGTGCCAGTCACAGCTTGCCAGGGGGTATGATGGGCCACCATGGGCCAGCTGTGGGTTGTTTGCTAGTCTCCATGGGCCGGTGGTTATTCCAGCCCTCCCCCAGTTGTGAAGTGCATGGGGTGTGGGGGGACGATGTCTGTTCTGCTGTGTGTTCCTGTGCCCATCTGTGGCATGGGTGGTGGTCCCCTATCTCCCTGGTTGTGCAGTTGCATTGCTCTGCTGCTGGGGGGCATCCCTGGTTGCACCATGGTGCCTCTGGACTGCTCAGCTGCACATCCCTTGTTGCGCTATGGTGCATCAGATCTGCTCAGCTTCCCTTCCCTAGTTGTGCTATGGCACAGGTGGTGTGATATTCAGTCGTCGGCTGTAGGTGCAGTTTGGCCTGCTCTGTGTTTGAATATCGCACCTCTTGTGCATGGGCACAACGGACTTGTGCTTGCTCCTGCTATTGCGCACTTTTTGGGCACAGTTTGAACATCTGGGCCCAAGCCTTTTGAAACCATCTTGTTGCAAGAACTACATAACCCAAAGAAAACCTTTCTTTCACAGTAACTTCTCTTCAACTTTCTAAGACAATCTATGCATCAATTCTTTAGATAAGCACGAATATTTCTGAAAAACCCTAAGCTTATCTTATTGGCAGCACACTGTAACCTTGAGTTAGAGCACACTCTGTGTAGAGGAGCATAAAAAACACACAAAAAAAACAGTTATACGCTGAGAAAAAAACTATTAGCAGTTTGAATTCACAGCATGTACTTTCTTCCATGCGTATTAAAAAAGATAACATTTGTACATATGTAGTGTGTATGTGAGAAATAAATAGAAACCACACCCAAAATTGTTTCAGGTTAGGTCATAGAAATTAAAGAAAGTTAGAAAAGACAGACTTGAGTGGCCAGCACATTTAGACAAACAAAAAAAGGTAATTAGGAAAGACAGTCAGATAACAGAGTTTATAGTGTGGTTTAATTCAATCTTACTTAATTGCTGAGAAGTGCTTCTGGCTAGATCCAAAACCTTTTTCCTGGGCACACGTTTTCAGCATCTCAAGGCATGCTGCAAGTCTTACTGTCTTCAGCAAATGATAGCAATTCTGATGGCTGGGCAGAAGGTTTCATTTTTACACAACCTTCAGGATAACAGCTTTTACATCACCCAGCTACAGACTTCATCCCTGTGCACAGTCTACCCACATACTGTACCAGATTAGCCTGCAATTTCATGATCTCTGTGCAAAACTCTCCCACCCCCCAGAGCTTGGTTAGAATGAGCATTTGTTTCAGTGGAGGTTCAACTTTGACTACAGTTCACAGACAATTGTCCCAGCGAGATATTTACATGTTTGAGATACAGAGTCCTTCAGGATTTTGGAGCCTGAAAGTTGTTCCATGAAAAGGGGAGATGCACAAGGATTTTGACATCTGATGCCAAAGCTTTTTAAGTCACGGAGCCCATCTTAGAGTCATTCCGTAAAAATAATTTTGAGACCAGATGGACAAATACACAAACTTAGAACAGTGTAGCAAACAAAAGCTTTTTTTTTCTCCCTTTCTTAGAAGCACATTAACCTTGTTGGTAAAACCCCATGCAGTAACAGATATGCAGAATCCTGTACTTTCTGCTAAACAGTTACACTTTTTCTTTGAGTCACAGAGCTCAACAGGCAAAGCCTTTAGGGTCATGCCATGCAAATAAATGAACAGGAGGGACACAAAAATCCTCTATCGCAACTGTTCCCAAAACTCTGCACATTACTGTTACAATTTTCAGTGGTTTAGTGTTCTAGCACAATCAGGTAACCTGCAAGCTTCTAGGGACTCCGTGAGGAGATCCCTTTTACCTTGTAAGCAATCCTCTGCCTCAGCAGGAAGGTACAGACCAATCTGGCACCTTTCTCTTCTGGCTGATCAGGTGACTCAGCCCCTGCATTATTCCCATTGATCGGGGGTGTCATTCCCAGATCCACCACCCCTGGTTTACCTTTGACCAATCAGGTTCTGACACAGTCATCATTTTGTAGATTTCTCAGGTTCTATACCCAATGGCAAAGCAGAACACAGGAAGCAGGTACTCACAGAGTAAAGGTTTATTTCTAGCAATATGGTACATGCATGCAGAAAAGGTCAGCTTATTGTTAGCCGGGAGTTCTAAACCTCCACCATAGGAATGACATCATAGGAAAACTCAGTGAGCTTACAGTAAGCACTCGCAATTATACGAAGATAAGATCAAGTCCCATTGCTATGGCGATGGGCTCATGTATGCATGGAGTGCATATTCTACATTATCCTGATTGACTAATTTGCTGGGCAGTGTAGCTGTTACCTAAGTTGCCCTTTCAGCTGCATCATTTGTATGTAACACATTCATCAGAACAATGGTACAGTCACAAATCTAGCTGAGTGATCATTATTATCTGCTGATGTCAGCAATGTGCATCCTGGCTGTAGAGATCAGGAAGGAAAAACCCTGAAGCAAAGCAGCTGACTAACAGATGTTCAACTTATAGAGTTATATGGGGTTGTGGACTCTCTGCCCTTCCAGTCCCAGTTCTAGATGTCCCCTCTGTCAGATCAGACATCACCATCAGGGTCCTCTAAACAACCAAAACACACAATTTTTTTTTTCTAATGAGGTATTCTTGTGTTTATCACCCCCAGAGTTGTAGGCTGTATCATACCTCCCAACCTTTTTTCACCAAAATGTGTGACAAGATGTGTGACAAATGAGCAAAATGTGTGACATATCATCAAACACGGCACTGCAAGCTCAGAACACTACGGCTAACAGTGCACTAGTGTTCATAATGTTTGCTGATAATTGAGCAGAATAGATAATTATGAATTTCTGCTTTAAAACCTCTGTGAGAAATGTAGAATATCACTACCTCCATGTGGGACAAAGGATTTCTGAGGGTTAATATGAGTGACGTACCGCGTAATGTGTGACAGTTGAGAGGTATGGGCTGTATTGTGCAATTATCACTCTCATGGGACACCAGAATGAGTTCACCCTTAGTCCCCTGTTCAGAGTATGCTGGCCATGTGAGTATGGGAGGTGACATAGTCGTGAGGTATGCTCAGAAGAGGGTGGGTGTGCCCTAGGCTGTGCGTGGCACCTTTCACTAACTCACCCTGCTTGCTGGGCAGCCTGGGAGTGGCATCAAAAGTGGTAAACTAGATCATATAAAAAAGAAGAAGAATGAGCACCAGAAAAAGTAGTTGTGGTGCTCAAGGAGCAAACAACACATGGAAATCACACAGTATGTTGAGCACCCACAAACCAGACCACACATATGGCTAAAAAATATTATACCATTTTATTTATAAAAAAGTACAGCAATTACCATCACTCAAATTGTAGATGGAAAAAACATTGGAAGCTACATAGCCAGACAGACTAATGTTTTCACCTGTGAACTTCGGGCTTCTTCAGAGTAAATAAATTAATTGTTATATCACATTAAATAGCTCAACTGCACATGCTATAATTAAATTATCCTATCACAGCATACCACTTAAGGATGTCATAATTAAAAACCATGATGAAACAGATACACAGCAGCAACCAAGTTAAACCAATATACTTTAAAGGGAAACACTCTTAGTTTATCTTATTTTATTCTTTATTCCTTCACTCTAAATAGAAAAGGTTTCTCTTTTCCTAAAAAAATTTTGGAAACAAAGGAACACATTTCATACAGCTAAATGTTAAGTGTAGATCATATAACATTTAAATAGTATGTTATTTATTATACTTTAAACATCATAGTAATTCCCTGTCTTGATTTCACAATATGCCAATCTTTCATTAAAAACTTTACACAGTGCATGAGGGGAGCTCAAAAAAAGGGGACTATTACTATGCAAGGATGAATTCACAAATAAATCTTTATTTATTACTTATAATTTCATTAGGAACACTGAGAGATCTATGCCCTCATTTATCCCCAAATCACCACTGGCTCCCGGTATGTATGTAAGAATGAAAACAGAAATTATTCTATATTTATTTTACAATTTTGTTAGGGCTCAGAGAAATCTATGCTGTCTTTCTTTCCCATATCACCCCTGGCTCCCAGTATGTATATCCACCAGCTTTCTCTTCTGCCAATTAATTTTTGTAAATCTCCACCCCTATTTCCCAGAGTTACTTTTTCAATACCCATAAAATCAATTTTGTGTGTTATATCAGGTTTACTTCTAATGTGCTTCACTATTGCATATGTCAAACTGAATAGCCTACACATGCTCCCCTATGTACTGTTTAAACTGTCTTATGGGGCAACTCACATAGATTTCTCCACAGCTACATGTAAGGAGATATGCAACACTCTCTGTTGCACAAGTTATGAAAGATCTAATTTCATAAATCTTGCCTGATGTAGGATGTCTAAACTGACCTCCTTGTTTGACATAAGGGCAATACAAACAATGCCCACGTTTGAATGTACCTCTGGGGGGGGGACCAATAAATTCTGTCAGGCTCTTTTGAAGGAAGTGCACTATGTACCACCATATCTGATATTGTTCATTCTCTGCGAAACACAATTCTGGGTCCATTCTGAACCACTGTTTTCAATTTTGGTTCTAAGTTTAAAATTGTTGTGTTGAAAAAGTGATTATGAACAGGCAATCAATTCTTTCTTTTTCTTGCCTACATTGGGCTTTTGGTGTCAAAATGTCTACATTTCAAATTATTTACAGCTTCTACTGCTGCACAGATGCTCTTATTACTGTACCCTCTTTCTTTAAACCTCATTATTTGACCACTTTGTTTTCTCTCAAATTCCACACTCCGCACAATTTCTAGAAGTCCTAATTAACTGTCCCTACAGTATGTTAAATTTTATATACTTGGGATGAAAACTATTGTACATAAGAAGACGGTTCCTGTTAGTATTGTTTTGGAACAATGTTGTGCACAGTTCTCCTGTAGATTTTTGGTAAATCTTTAAATCCAAAAATTTAATTTCGCTACAATCAATGTTATATTTGAATCTAAGATGGTCATTAATTTTTTGTAGCTAACATACAAATTCAATAAATTCGGATTCAGTGCTCCTCCAGATAACCAGAATATCAACAATAAAGCGATGCCGAAGGTCCAGCCCAGATAAGTGGGGAGCTGTGGCGTCACCATAGATGACTTTGATTTCCCACCAACCCATACAAAGATTTGCATAACTGGGGGCCATAGTTAGCAAAAAATATTTATCCTGAAACATAAATAAATTCATGGTTAGTACACATTTGGCCAATTCTATTAGATACCAGGTAGATAAATTAACCCTCTGTTCTTCTGTCCGTTGTTCTAAAAAGAATTGAAGTGCTGTGCTGTGAGGTCCTCTTCATGTGGAATTGTGATGTATAATGTTTCCACATCCAATGTTGCAAAAAGCCACTCAGGTTGTTTCTCCAGATTTTCAACAATGTTAATTATGTGCATGGAGTCTCTAATATAGGACCTTAATCCTTGTACAAATGACTGCAAATGTGTATCTAAAAAGATGGAAATTGGTTTGGTGAGCCATCCCTTCCATGATATAATGGGCCTACCTAGTTTTTTTTTTTAAATCCTTGTGTATTTTAGGGAGAATATATATTACTGGTGTTACTGGATGTGATACTGTTAATGCTAGATATTCCCCTTCTGTGATATACCCCTTCAAAAAACCTTTGTTTAACAAACCATCGATTTCCTGCTTGAATTTAACAATCATTGTTCTATTGCCTCTAGAGTAAAAAGTGCTATCTGCTAATTGATGTTCAATTTCTGCTATGTAATCTGCAGTATCCATTATAACAATTGCCCCACCCTTGTCTGCTGATTTAATCACAAGCTCTTTATTATTAGCTAATTCATCTAGCTCTATTCTTTCCTGTCAGCTGCAATTGTTGATATATACAGGTCTATTATCATTTTTTAGTTGTTCTATATCAAATTCACATTTTTTCAGAAACATATCAACAACCGGGTTATATACTGGACAATATTGAGACTTAGCACGCACAACATTTGTGCACATATCATTACCTGTTTGCTTCTCTGTGTCTGTTACCTCATTCTCAGAATATATACATTTTAAAGTGAGATTCCTAGCTAATCTGTGTAAATCAACCACAGTTGTAAAGTAATTAACATCATTAATAGGTGCAAACAACAAGCCTCTACTTAATACTTTGGTCTCACATTCATACAATGCATGAGATGATATGTTAATTACAGGTGAAGTCCCATTAAATGATGTGGGGATAGGTAGGCGGCTGGAGTCTCTACATTTTGAACAAAATAATTTAATATCTTCCGCTCCTTTTTCTTCCTCCATGCCAGCCCCGGTTTTCTTCCCGTGTTGAAATGGTTCCTGAAATCTCGTTACATGTTTGCTCCTGCATACCATTGATGTTTATGTGTAAGTCTGTGGTTCTAGTCCCCCCTCCTCCTCAGAAAAAAAAAACCCAAGCTAGAGCCCTTAGTGTCAATGGGGCCAGTGGTGTAATCTAGTGTAGTTCCATCTTGTACTTGGGAGGGGGGGCTCCCCTGTTTTTTTTCTTTTTTAATATTGACTTCAATTCTGTTGATTGTTGCATTTCTTTATCTTGCCAGTCATAAACTCTATCAGCCTTACAGTCATTCTCATCTCTAATGAACTTCTTTTGTTTCTGTTTTTTCAGTTGCATATCATATCTGGTTATTTTATCAAACAGTTGTTTGTTTAGTTTGTTAAATTCATCAAATGTTAGATGTTTGTTCAGTACATCTTCTGCTTTTGCTATTTCATCTGAAAGGGCTTCTCTTACCAGTTTAGCTTTGACTAGTATCAACTGCAAATTCTTAAATGATGCTTCATCCATGTTTAATCTCCACTTTTGCATGAAATCCAAGTCTTCTGTGTCATATTTATTTATTTAGTTTTTATTGACTGGGTAAGTGCACTAGGCAAATCCTGCCTATTTTCAGGCACGACCCGGAGGAGGGGGATACAGATGAATGACAGCTGACCTTGAACCAGATTAAGCTGTTTGTTGTATTTTTAGTGAATGAGGGAAATTTGGTCAAGACACTGGGGAAATTCCCCTACTCTTTCTGAGGGGGCACTCTTGCGCTGCAGAAGGATGGAGGTTCCCATTTTGATGGAGGTTGTGGAGGAGGGAGGTTCTGTCCCTGGAGCTCCAGAGCTCTTGGTAGAGCTGCCTACAGGAAAGGTTGGTGCTGAGAGGCATGTGACCCAAGAGATTGCTCTGGAGTTAGGGGAGAAGAACCTTAAGTCAGTCATTCTGATTAAGAGATTACTGAAGAAGAGAGACTAAATATAGAATTGGAACAAAAGAAATTTGCATTTGTTGGAGTTGATTTCATTAGCTGAAAAAGACTATGGAATCTGTCAGACTCATTTAGAAGAGGAGAAAAAATGTAAGAGGTCCCTGGCAAGTCTTTTATTAACTGGAAATAAGAGATTACCTATTAATATGCCAGAGAACTTTTCTAAAAATGAGCTAATGCCGGTACAGTGTTCAAATGTTTTACAGGACCCAGCACTGGAAGATGTGGAAGTGACTGAGGAAACCTGGATAGCGGGTGAGGTATTAAAATGCACAGGTTGGACCCAACAGAACGGAATCTGGATTCCGGATTCAGATATTCCACTACCAGGAGTTACAGTACTTGAGACACAACAGCAATCGATGGGTATTGCAACTTTAACGGACTCCATCGTTCCAGTCCCTTCGGCGGACAGAAATTCTCCAATAGCACATGCACTGCGACTGAGAGAGGACATGAACCCTGGAACTGTGACAGATGCCGTAGACCTGCCAGCTGAAAATTTGGAAAAAGGTTTAGGTGATTTTGGGGTGAGTAGACAACATTTGGCAACATAATCTGTGCAAAGAGACAGCTCTAATCTTCCTTTAAGTCAGGAAGCATTATCTATTCCTCCATTGGAGAATATATCAAGGGATAATCATTCTACCTCATCTGGGAAAAAAACTTATGCTGGACTGTTTCTACAACTAGCGACTGAAGCAAAATGAAGATTTTTAGTGCGTCTTCATTATGGGGGCAAGGCACCAGTAGTCCCCGATAGGATTTGGGTAGGGAAAACTTTATTGCTGGACAACATGGGATTCTTACCTTCTGAGGTTTATGCCTTTATTCATGCTGCTGGGGATCATAATTATGACAGTTTCTGCACTATGCAGCTGTTAGACAAATTTTAGAGACTATATTATGAGATGAAGGACTTAGACATTTGGAAGGACTTTCTAGTAATCCCTGTGACAAAACCTACAATTAAAACTATTACTGTACTCTTCCGGAATGCGGGAGTTAATGTGGCCAATATTATTTATTGGTTAGAACACAGATGTACATTATTTGATAACCCTAAACCTATTATTGATGAGAATGGGTTCTAGACTAGAGGTTGGAACTTTAGGGTGCAACTAAACTGTGATGATAAGGAGATTCAGCACTTATCTAGTTCTTTTTTTTTAGGAAGAGACAGAGGAATCATCTTTTATGCAGGACAACCGAAAAGTTGTTATAAATGTGGTTCGCTTTCACATCTCAATACCGATTGTGACAAAGTTAAAAGCTATAATTGTGGGGTTTTTGGTCATGTAGCAACAAAATGTGATGCTCCTTCTGTTTGTAATTTATGTGGAGATCTTGAACATTCTTATGCTACTTGTCCCTGGGCATCACATGATGGAGATGATGCCTCTGACCAGGAATATTTTTTAAATAAGGCTTAACGTCCAATTTTTGAGCAACTTGGAGTTAGAATGATGGTTAGTTCTAGAGGCAGACATCGGGGGAGGGGGCTGGAGGGGTTACTTCTACTAGACCCATTATTACAGGACGAGGTTCCCTCTCCACTCCTGAGCAGCAGACCACCCCAGACTTGTTAGGGAAAGGAGTCTTGGTGCTTCCAGAGATTGGACCAGGGGATAAGGAAACCCCATTTGTTACCCCCCAAGGTTCCCCAGTACGGTCTTGGGGGATACTTTCACAGGGTTCACCCTGTAGTATTCATCTTGAGGACTCTGATGTAGAGACTCCTTTAGAGATCATAGATTCCCCTGGGTTTTCCCCAGAAGATAGGGCTTTCACGGTAGTTAGTAAAAGGAGTGGTGGGAGGGGTCTAGACCCCAATTTCCATCTTTCTCCGGTACTTTCATCAAATAGATTTGTTCCTCTTTACTCTTGGGGTGACCAAATGGAACAAGAACAACCTGTGGAAACAGAAGACATGAATTCTAGCCAGGTTCCCCTGTTAAAAGTAAGGGAGGAGTAGTCAGATGCTCGACTACTTCAATTACCTGTTTATCAGAAAAGAGTGACCAGATCTAATGGGAAACCTAAAAAAAAACCCTCCTTAAAAGTCTGGCATTAAAAGTTGCATGTTTGAATGTAAATAGTGTCAAGATGGGGAAAAGACGTCTTACAACATTTAATATCTTGCAAAGTTTGAAGTATGACATTTACTTTTTGCAAGATACAAGGCTACATTTGAATAAGGATATTGTACAAACTACACAGGACTGGGGTTGAGGAGTTTCTTTCTGGTCCCCAGGAATAGACCCTTGTAGTGGGTTAGGGTTTTGTTTCAATACAACGGATGTTTTGTGCAACGTTTAGTGGATATAGACCCAGGTCAAGCACGTGTATTAGATGTGGATTTTCAAGGTTTGCAAATCCGCTTGGTGAATCTTTACAACTCACAGCTAAAAGCTCTTTGGATTGAATTGTTGGGAAAAATATGACCTTTTTTACATACCACTAGACAGGTGATTTTGGGGGGGGGGACTTTAATATTAATTTATTGGAAAAAAACATTTCTGGGAAACAGTATTGTGATAAATCTTTTCTGAAATTGTTGGTTTCCCAGGCAGATCTTAGGGATGTTCATGATCATAGACCAAAGGGTATGAAACCAACCTTTTTTAAAGGAAAACTGTCATTGAGAATTGATTCTGTATTTGTAAAGAAATCTTTACAAATCACAATGACTACAGTTGTGCCAATTGAAACATCAGATCATTGCTTAATTGGGGTTGCATTCGAATCTCCCCCTAAACGAGTGGTGGGACCGGTATATGGCGATTACATACTTCCAGGTTAACGGATATTTCTGTTTTAGCGGAGTTGCATACCATTGTACATGACAAAGTTACTACTTTATTCTTATATGATAATGTAGGTTTATGGTGGTGATTTTAAGGAATGTTTAGTTGTTTTTTTTTAAGACTATCAGTGTTCATCGGGCGACAAGCAAGCAGGCCTTATACATGGCCTTGAGAACAGAACTGGGGATTTTATTAACTAGACAAGTTATGGATAAGGTTGATTTAAGTACTCAGATTGCTGATATCAGACAGGAAATGGGGGAATACCAGTACTCCAGAATAATTTCATTACGGAAAGAGCAGTGATTTGGCACACAAGGAAAAACGGAGCAGGTGAATCCATTCTTAGCTTGCCAAAAGAGACAGAAGCAGCATTGTTTTATGTCTTTAATAGATTTTGATGGAGTGGAACATACAAATAATTTAGGTATCATGAATACAGTTCAAGAGTATGCAAACACAGTTTTTGGTTCATTTTTGGAATTGCACAGCCAAATGGCTTCTATTTTGAGTATGGCTCAACTTCCTCAGCTTTCACAATCATGTATTAGGTCACTTATAAAACCATTCTCTACACAGGAGTTAGCCAGGGTAATTTCATCTCTGCACACAGATATTTCTCCTGGTTCAGAGGGCTTGTCCAGTGAACTATATAAAATGTTATGGACAATGATACCTCAGGTTCTACTGGATTTATATAATCATTTGTTGATGGATCATATCCTTCCTACACAGATGTATGAAGGATTGTTGGTATTTTTATTTAAATCTGGAAACCAAGCTGATATTCACAATTGGAGGCCTTTGCCCTTATTGAATACCGATTTCAAAATCTTTGCAAAACTATTGGGTAATAGGTTGTCTGAGGTCATGGAGAGTCTAATTCGCCCAATGCAATTTTGTGCAGTTCCAGGGAGACGTTTAGTGGATGTTTTATTGTTGTTAAGGGAACTAATGGCACAAAATGGGTTGGCTAGCTGGAATGGGGGAAATTCTGGATATTTAGTAAGTCTAGATCAGGCAAAAGCATTTGACACAGTATTGCGTTCTTATTTGTGGTCTTGTTTGGCAGCATTTGGTATTCCTAAGGAATTTATTGGTTGGATACAATTATGTTATGCTCTTGCCTATGTTGTACCTTATGAGAATGGTTGGAGAGGTATCCCCCAATTAGTTTGTAGAGGGGTGAGACAGGGGTGCCCTCTGAGCCCATTATTGTACATTTTTGTATTAGACCCCTTTTGTTGCGGATTTTGCAGAGATCTCCATTGATTAAAGGGGTATCTCAGAGTATGGAAGTACATTGTAAAGTCCTAGCCTATGCAGATGATATGCGTTTACTCCTACAGGATAATGTTTCCTTTGGAGTGGCATGTGAACTAATTGCAGAAATTGGGAGTATTACAGAAGCAGCTTTGAATCTGCACAAAACCAAGATTTTGAGTCTTAAAGGGTTTCCTAGTGAGAAGGTGTATTTTGTGGAGTATCTTGTAGCACAGAAACCATGTACAATATTGGGTATTTATCTGGGGAGTGTGGTGCTATTCAACTGGGAATGAGCCTTGAGTATAGCGATGGCAAAGATAGCAGTTTGGTCTAGATGGAAAGTGACAAAACAAAAGAGGGTTTATTATATTAAAAACTTTTTACTTCCAATTTTTTTATATATTAGTATGTTTTTTTCTTTGCCACAAAAATTAGAGACAAAATTATTGAGTTTTTTTTTGTGCTTTTGGGGTAGCAGATTAAACCCCATTAGGAGGACCACCCTGTATTTGAGTATTAAAGAAAGGGGGGGGGATGATAAATCCAGTTTTAGTTTTTTTCACTATTTTTGTATATCATAATTTGGTTCCTTTAATAAGACAGGAAAATAAGTTGTGGCATAACTGGGGTCTCCTAATATTGGCAGGAGTTTTACAGGAATGGAAAGCGGTTAAATTTCTACATAAAAATAAAAGGAGTCCTAGGTTGATACAATGTTGGGCAGAAGTTTTTAATGAAATTAAGTTATGGAATATTGGGTATAGTCAAGTTCAACAAACTTCTAGGAAAGCCTTGTATGAAGAAGTGCTGAAGCAAAGTTTTAGTGATAGCCCTTTTTCTGCTTTTCCGGTTTTACATCAAACACAGATTTCAGAGTACATTAGGAATGTTAGGATCCCACTACATATGTGGGATACAGCATGGCTAGGGTTACATTATAAAGTTAATGTTAAGAGTAACCAAAAACATAAAGTGCTGCAAGAGAGATATTGTCCTAGGTCCGATTGTGTGGGGAAGTTGGAAACTATGAATCATTTGTATTTTCACTGCACTTATGCAGTACGGTTCTGGGACGTGTTAAAAAACAGATGAAAATGTTGGCTTGATATGCCTCCATCACTGGAAACATTATATCAGGGTATTTTTACTTTGAATGTGACAGAGAATTGTGTGAGTACATTACGAGTGGTTCATTTGCATTTGTTGTATTGGATATGGATATGTAGATGTCGGCTAGCGTTACAGCAACAAGAGATTTCGGAATCGAATTTAGCTCATATGATATTAACTGACTTGAGGACTTTGCAGGCTAGTGAATGTAGGATGGTTTCACAAACTAAATGGGTGGCCTTTTGGGGAAAGTTTGACTTTATATGAACATGTAAAATTTAGGGATCCCTACTCTGTTAGTAGGAAGGGAAGGGGATTGGATTATGATGGTTCCATTACTTTTGGGGTTATGATATGAATCAATCAGTATTCATGTTTTTTTTCTTTTTTTTCAACATTATTTATGGTTTTGATTGCCATTTTTACTTATGTGTATAATTTAGTATGAGGTGACACTGATGTGTTAATATTTTGTTATATCTTTAATACTGAGTCCCCTACTCTTATAGAGTGGTGGTGGTGGGGGGGGTAGTTTAAGTTGTTTAATTTGTTTATAATGTTTTTTTCATGTTTGGGGTATGTGTATGAATTAATACTTATTTATGTTTGATATTTTCTTTCAATGTTTTTGTATGACGTAAAACTGATCTGTATATATTTTCTTATGATTTAATAAAAAATGTCCCCTACTCTTTTAGTTAGGTTGGGGGGACCTTTTTATGCATTAGGAATTGGTTTAGGTTATTAATTTTCAGACAATGTATGACTTTAATACTTATCTAATTTTCTTATGATTTGTATTTTTCGTTTGTGTGAGTTCACACTGTTTGTATTTGTTTGATTTTTGAAGTTGATAATAAAAAAAATTCTACTCTTTTCGATAAGCACCATGAGATCTTTAACATCCATCTGAACTACCATCAATCCAGGCAGATGGGACCTCGGTTTAACGTCTCATCCAAAAGATGGCACCTCAGAAGTGCAGCACCCCTCTAATGCTGCACTACAGTGTCAGTACTGGGATATTAACCCAAGTGCCAGATGTGGGAACTGAACCCACAGCCCTCTGATCTCCCGGCCTCAGAGGCAAGTGTGCTACCTACTGAGCCACTGACACTGATGATGAGGGTTTATTTAGAATCCTTAGCCCCTCAGAATTAATTTCACCTCTAAATAGGCTTCCAAGGTGGTTTTATGCCAAAACATTCAGTGTCCCTTCATAACCAGTTTTTCAAGATTATGAAAAAGTGTGCGAGTCTGAGTTACCTCTTGATTACCAACAGATGCATTTGATTGTCCCAAAATCAGGTTACCTCCCTCATGTGCTGTGAAAACAAAACTGGCAAAGCCTCCATTCCAGGTAGTGGCTTTCCCATTTGCCCCCAGTCCGTCCTCAGCCATTTGATGCTAATTATAAGGTACGGTATTTTGCTATAAAGACACTTGGGCCGAACGACAAAATTAGCACACAGCAAAAAGTTTTATGTGTGCAAAAACAATTGAGTGTGGTGCTGCATAAAACCCATGGCTGTAACACCTCAAAAAGCCGTGTTCCATCTAGAATTCAAGTGATGGTAATTGTTGTACTTTTTTATAAATAAAATGGTATAATATTTTTTAGCCATACGTGTGGTCTTGGCTTGTGGGTGCTCAGCGTACTGTGTGATTTCCATGTAAACTGGATAAGAAATCGGATGGGAGTAAGCGACAGAGGGTGGTGGTAAATGGGGTTCACTCAGAGGAAGGAAGGGTGACCAGCGGGGTGCCACAAGGATCAGTACTGGGACTGGTCCTCTTTAATGTCTTTATAAGCAACATTGCAGAGGGGCTAAAAGGGAAGGCATGCCTTTTTGCAGATTACCTTAACATCTGCAATAGGGTGGACACTCTGGGGTGGGGTGTGTGTGAAAAAAAAATGAATAGGGAACTAAGAAAGCTTGAAGAATGGTCTAGAGTGTGGCAACAAAGTTTCTTTTTTTAAATTCAAGTTTATTAAGATAACAGGCATACATACACATTTCATTTTCTCCGGTACTTTTATATACATTTATTTCAAGTTACAGGTTTTCATCATTTAATACCCGACTAAACTTAAAAACACAAAACCACTCCCTCCTGGACTGGGCCTTCACAACACACCTTCACAGGATAATCAAATCCGGCCTCCTCCCTGACTGATCACCATATGGTTTATATGGTCAGGAAGGTACATAGACCTGCTAACCAACCACCCCCCCAGGACACTCCTCATGAGATCATAAAACTCCCTCTGTATACAGTCCCTCCTAAGTGACCTCACCCATGTAGACTGGTCATTTATTCAGATGGCACCCTCTATTGACCATGCCTTCGCCCTGTTCAGAGACAATGTGCTAGCTGTATGGGACTATCACGCCCCCCTAAGATGCACAAGGGTCAGGGGCTCCCATCTCCCATGGGTCACCGCCGACATCATCAGCAGATGTCGAGTTAGGGATCAGGCCTGGAGAAAACACAAGCAATCTTGCTCCCTGGAATCCATGCAGCGATACCGGACCCTCCATAACTCCAGCACCAAAGCCATTAGGATGGCACGAAAGAACTATTTCAAGGTTGCCCTCTCCTCCAACTTTAACCACCCTTCTAAATTCTGGAAATCCATCAAAACCCTGCTCACTCCCCCAGCCCAGCTGCCCACCCCGACCCTATCTACCCATGGCAACACCGTCTCAGACCCTAGCGAAGTTGCCTCAACATTCAACGCCTTTTTCACTAACTGCGCTGCGTCCCTCCTCGCAAACCACCAATGCACCTCACCCACACCCAGTCCCCCCCACTGACCCAGCAGTCCCCCTCCAGCCCCAAGTTCTCATTCCGTCCTGTCACAGCGGCAGAAGTACTCTATGCCCTATGTTCTCTTGACCCTAACAATGGCAAATGCCCTCTAGGTCTAGACGCCAAACTACTCCACCTATCAGCCCCTGCCATTGCCACCCCTCTAGCCGACCTCCTAAACCTTTCTTTCTCCACAGCACAAATTCCAGCCGCCTGGAAGCAGGTGGTCATCATCCCGTTACCTAAGGGTGGTGACCCATCGGACTCTGGTAACTACCGCCCCATCTCCCTTCTCCCAATTCTGTCCAAAATACAGGAACACCTAGCCCTTATCCAACTCATTCAATTTCTTGATGCCACCTCCTTCTTCACCCCATATCAATCGGGTTTTTGTAAATCCCACTCCACCATCACTGCACTCTTAAGACTCACAAATGACATCGCCTCAGGGATGGACAAGGGTCATATCACCTCAGCCATTTTTATAGACCTAGCAAAGGCGTTCGATACTGTCTCACACCCTAAGCTACTCGCCAAACTATGTGATGCAGGCCTCTCCTGTTTAGCCACCAATTGGTTCCAGGCCTACCTGACTGGCAGACGGCAGACAGCAGACAGCAGACAGCAAACAGCAAAAATTGGTACACACATATCCCCCCCACTCCCAGTCACTTTGGGTGTTCCCCAAGGCTCTGTTCTGGGCCCCTTACTTTTTTCCATATTCTTAAATGACTTCCCTCTGTCCTGCCCAAACTCAGCCATACAAATGTATGCAGACGACACCATTCTGTATGCCTCTTGCCCCTCCTACGGGGACGTGCATGAAGCGCTCCAACAGGATTTTGATGCCGTTCAACAATAGCTCAGGTCAAATCAATTAGTACTCAACTCAAAAAAACAGTCTCCCTAACCTTCGGGTCTCAACCTAGACTCTCCTGCCTTGTGGCTCCCCCTGCCTTCCATACCCTGGAAGGGTCACCGTTGGAGTCCTGCACCGCCTTTAGATACCTGGGTGTCTGGCTTGATCAACACCTTGATTACTCTGTCCACATTGACTCGTTACACAAAAAACTACACCCCAAACTGGGCGCCCTTCATCGGAATAAAGAGTGTCTACCCACTGCGGTCAGGAGGGAAATAGTGCATAAAATGATCCTCCCCATCCTTGACTATGGAGACGTGGTCTACAGCTCAGCACCTTCATCAACCTTGGCCAGCGTGGACACCCTCTTCCACTCCTTCTGCCGCTTCATCCTGGAATGCCCCCACCACCCCCATTGTGACCTATACAGCACTTACATCTCCAGTCACTCGAGGCCTGATGAAAGATACACTGCACAAACATCATAGCGAAATTCTGGACTAACTCCCTCCCCCTCATCTCAGCTCTGCACTGTCAGCACAACCCTCCCTGACCTACTCACTCAGGTGCTCCGACTCCAGGCTACTCAAACTCCCTTTCATGCACACATCAAAGGGCCAATCCGCTTTCAAATATCGACTGCCCAAACTCTGGAATGACCTCCCTGCTGATATCAGGCTCACCACTGCCCCCCAGCTCCTTAAACCGCTCCTCCATGACCATTTCTCAGACGCATGCAACTGTTACCTACTATCCAGACCTGCAACCAAGAGGCAGCTAACTGCAACTTGACTGTGCTACACCTACAGCTAAATTACTGCCAACCTGCATGATTCTGCCTGTTAATACTACACGGACTATAGGTATTTAGGTCCTAATCTTGTAATACCTAACTGTATACGCTTTCGGTCTTAGGACCAAACCCTGTATTAGCTAAACTATGTCAAGTGTGTATTGCTGCTGCATGTACTTGTCCTGTGTGATCCACTATATAACCCCCAGGTATAAATAAATAAATAATACATAGCAGTTTCATTAGTTTTCAGTTTGATTTATACATTTACAGGTCATCAGGTTTATGAGGAAAATCTTTGGGCACATTTCCACTGCTGCCCTCCACTTTTCATTTGGAAGTAAAACAGTGGTCTAAGTTTTTAATACTGTACTCTGAGATTCTGCTAAGTCAGGCTGTCCGTAGTCTTTCTTCCTGTGGTGGATTCTCTCCTTCCTGCGTCCTTTTCCTATCCTCTTGCCACAGTGTCCATCTAGTCCATCTGTTTATGAAAAGTGAGGGTCTAAAATTTAGTTTGTAGGTCAGTTCTTCCATGTCCTGGATCTCATTGACCACTTCACTCCAGTACTCCAGCAGAGGTGGGGCTGTTGATTGCCACCTTCTTGTAAGAGCTTTATATGCAGCGGTCACCAGGACATTCCACAAGTAGGTCTGGTGTTTACCTGTCACCCCTTTAGGGACCAATCCCAGTACCAGGTGTTTAGCAGTAAGGGACTCTTCTATGAAGAATATATTTTCTAGAGCCCTCACTACTTCCTGCCAGAATGGGTCACTTTTGGGCAGAGTCCCAGAATGTGCAGGTGACCTGCCCGCTCCTCCCCACAGTCTCTCCAGCAGTCTGGGCTGTGCCTCTTATCCCATTTAATTTTCACCACCGGGATGATGAAAAAGCGTGATCTTATTTTCCACTCAAACTCTTTCCATCTCTGAGAGTATGTGTTTCGGTGGGCCTGGGTGAAGATGATTTCCTAGTCTTTCTCCGTTAACTGCTCCCCTAGTTCCTTCTCTATTACCTACCTCTCTACCTACTCTTAAGGGGGGCTGAGTTTTCCTTTCCTTTATCTCTGAGGGCCCCATAGAGGGCAGAGACCATTAGTTTGTTGTGAGCCCATGATTTCACCCACGAGAGCTGTAGCCTCGATTGCTCTGCTATAGGACCATGTTTCTTTTGAAGGTTCTGGATGTGGGTCCTAAGTTGAAGATATCTGAAATGGTCTGAATTCCTCAGTTGAAACTGTGTTTTAATATCTGCAAAGTCCCTGATTATGCTTCTGTTCAGTAGTTGCCCCAGGGAATTCAGTTCCAACCTGTTCCATCTTCTAAAGGTCAGGTCCTGTCTCACCGGTGCAAGGTCTCCATCCCATGCAAACCTTCTAAGGGGCCACATTTCCCAAAGGCATTTGTGTTTTACCCAAAGTCTGTGCACTGCAGCTAGGGTGTTCCTGACTGAGTATAGTGTGGGGCCTGTGTCCTGGATCAACACCTTGGGGGTGAATAGTCTCACTTCTAGGGGGGTATCCTCCATGACTTCTCTTTCAATAATTTTCCAAAGTGCCTGGTAGTCAGGTGTCGACCATAGAAGGGTGCACCAGAGGTGAGAGACTAAGTAATAATCCTGTAGGTTGAGTATTGCCCTTCCCCCATCTTTCTTATTGGATTGAAGTATTAGAGTTTTGATTCTTGGTTTTTTGTTGGCCCAGATAAATGCCATAATTGTTTTTTGCCAGGTCTTGAATTGTTCTGGGGAGATCTTGGTAGGGAGACACTGAAAAAGGTATAGGAACCTAGGTAAAATGTTCATAGAAATTGTTTCTATTCGAGAGCATAGGGGGAGGTTTAGGAGTGCCCATTTTTTAATATCTTGTATGATTTGTGTGAAAAGGAGGTCAAAGTTGCTCATGTATAGTTGGTTTAGGTTTTTGGGGTTGTGAGCTCCTAGATATTTAATTTTGGAAGTATCCCATCACAGAGGGAGGAGTTGATTTATTTTAATGGAAGGGGTATAGAAGAATTTAAGGATTTTTGTTTTATTTTTATTTAGGGCATAACTTGAAAGTCTTCCAAACTTATTTAAGAGATCCCAGACCTTTGTCAGGGACTCTTCCAGATTCGTTATATACAGCAGCACATCGTCTGTGTATAGTGAGATTTTCTGCTCTGTATCCCCAACTCGAAAGCCCTTAACGGCAGGATCTTCCCTGATTGCCTATGCCAGGCATTCAATATAGATGGAAAACAATAATGGGGACATCAGGCATCCCTGTCGGGTGCCTCTCCCAAGTGTAAATCATTGCAATATGCCCCTCTCCCACAGCAGATTATATTTTGGGGAATGTCAGATTTGCAGAGCTGGGGAGAGCTCAGCAAGCTGACCCAACCCTACAAAACTTAAGGGAGTTAGACACCAGTGTGGAAGGTGACTCTCTGAATTCTGGGAAAGGGAGGTGTACTGGGAGAATGGGCTCCTGTATAATGAGTAGGTTCTTAAGGGAGGACCAGAGCAAGGCATAGTCTGGCAGATAGTGATCCCTAGAAAGTATAGGAAGCAACTTCTGGCCTTAGCCCATGACATACCCTTTTCTGGACAACTAGGGGTCAGCCATACAAAAAGATGTCTGACTGACAATATTTACCGGCCCAGTATTTTTTTAAAGACATGGCAAACTACTGCCAGACTTGTCCACAGTGCCAGAGGGTGGGAAAGGTTGAGGACAAGGCTAAGGTGCCTGTAACTCCCCTGCCTATGACTGAAGAGCCATTTCAGTGAGTTGCCATGGACACTGTGGGGCCACTTGGAACCCCAAGTCACACTGGCAAGCTGCATATTTTGGTGGTCATAGATTACACAACAAGGTACCCTGAGATGATACCCTTGTCCTCCATCAGGGTTGAGAAGGTGGCCGATGAACTGCTGGGGATATTTAGCCAGGTGGGTTTCCCCAGGAGATTCTGTTGGTCCAGGGCATCAACTTTGTATTTTATCTGATAGTCTTTGCAGGAAGTGTGAGGTAAGGCTGTCAAGGCCTTGCCATACCACCCCAAGACTAATGGTTTGGTCAAGCGATTCAGTGGGTTTCTTAAGATCATGTTAAGGGCATTTGCTGACCAGAATATGAGAGAGTGGGAAAAGTACTTAACCCTCTCTTATTTACATATATGAAAGTCCCCCCCCCCAGGAGTCCACAGGGTTCTCACCCTTCAAGATCCTATTTGGCTATAAGGTAAGGGGTCCCCTTTATTTGGTAAGGAATGAATGGGAGGGTGGGTTTTCCCCCTAAGGGGAATCTGTCATGGAGTATATCCTGAATTTCAGGTCACAGCTCAAGGAGTTCATGGGGTTTTCCCAGGAACACCTAGCCACTGCACAATAGAGGTAGAATACATGGTATGACTGTGGGACCAGAGCCCAGGAGTACAAAGTCAGGCAACAGGTGATGGTATTCATCCCCATCTGACAGAATAAATGACAGGTGACTTGGGAGGGGCCTTACTCAGAGGTCAGGAGGGTGAATGATGTTAATTACTTGGTGGAGATACCAGACAGGAGGCGCAAACAGAGAGTCTACCACATGAACATGATGAGACCCTATCATGACTGGGATGAGATGGTCCTGGCTGTGTGTAGCCATCTAGAGGAGGAGAAGACAGAAGCAGACTCACTGGTAGATCTCCTGGGAGAGGATAAGGGAGAATCCTCACTGGATGCTGTCACCCTCTTAGAGCAGCTGACACCAGCCCAAGCTGCTGAAAGGTGTGGTGGTGCTGCACACATTTGGTGAAATGTTTACAGTAAAGCTGGGGTATACCACATTGAAAGAGCATCACATGGATACAGGGTCCCAAGCCCCACTGAGACAGCCAACATGCAGAGTCCTAGATGGAGTAAGGCATGTCATAGAGGACAAGACCAAGAAGATGCTGGCTCTCCAGGTGATTCAGGAGTCCAGTAGTTGCTGGGACTTCCCAGTGGTGCCAATCTCCAAAAAGGATGGGATCACAAGGTTCTGTGTTGACTATACAGCTGCACAGAGCTGGATGAATAACCTATGTCCAGGATGGATGAGGTCCTAGAGAGGTTAGGGGGAGCCTTTTACCTGTTTACCATAGTTCTGATAAAGGGCTATTGGGCAGGTACCCCAACCCCCAAAGTCAGGGAGAGGCTGGCTTTCATCACCCCATTTGGATTGTTTGAGTTCAGAGTAATGAAATTTGGTATGCAGAATGTGCCAGTCACCTTTCAATGACTTATGGACACAGCATACATGGGTGACACTGCCATCTATAGCCAGATCTTGGGAGAATCATGTCAGGCACATGACTGAGGTCTTCCACCAACTGCAGGCTACTGGTCTATTAAGGTGGAGAAGCACCAGATAGGAATGACAGAAGTGTCATACCTTTGGCACAAGGTAGGGAGTGGGTACATCCTGCTTGAGCCAATGAAAATTGAGACCATATAGGACATACAGGGATGGGCCACACCCATAACCAAGAGAAAAGTACAGGCCTTCCTAGGAATGGCAGGGTACTACCATACGTTTGTACCAAATTTCAGCAGCATGGCCAAACTCCTGTCCAATCTCACCAGGAAGAAAATGCCAGAAAAAGTTCAGTGGACTGACAGCTGCAATACTGCATTCCACCAGCTAAAGGAGGCATTGTATTGTGCACCTGTGCTCGCCAACCTGGACTATTCCCTAAGGCTTATTGTGCACACAGATGCATCTGATCAGTGGCTAGGAACATTTCTGAGTCAGGTTATGCACTTGGGAGAGGAACACCCTGCCGTGTACCTAAGCAGGAAGATGCTGCTCAGAGGGGAGACCTATACCACGGTAGAGAAGCAGTACCTATGTACTGTCTGGGCTTTGCAGAAGCTGCAACCTTATTTGTATGGGAGGGAGGTTGACCACAACTCCCTTACATGGATGCATAAGACCAGTAGACAGAACCCAGAATTGCTAAGGTGGAGCCTAATGCTTCAGTCCTATAATATGAACATTGGGCACTGCAGCAGGTCACAGCACAGCAATGTGGATGGGCTGTCCAGACAATAGCTAGTGCCCCTTTTTAAATAGGAGAGGTGCAATGAGAAACTAATATGGGGGTTTACCCAGAAAGTGAACCATGGGAATAGCAAGTGGAACCAGGCAGCTTACTTGAAAAATAAGTATCCGTTAGGAATGGTAATGGAATGTGTTTATTCATTTCTTGGGGGGGTATAACAATAATTTTGTAATTTTTTTGCTGTGTCTTTTTTTTAGTTAACTCTTATCTACTGTGGAGACACAGGTGAGCTGGGGAAATGACATTGAAATTGTTGTCAGAGGCCAAAGCAGCTGCCCATTGGAAGTAATTACAATCCATTTGCCTTGTATGATGAGACCCCTCATCAGTTAATGAGGAAGCTTCAAAGAGGTCAGGGTCTTTCACATCCTTGGCCATGCAGCCATTCCTGTTGGGGCAGACAGGGCTCAGAACAATGAGAATGTGTCTGAGTCCACAAAAATCCAAGATTCCATTTTGGACCAGTTTTCCAGATGGGAGGTTTTCCAGGACAAAAAGAAAGTGTAGAATCTATGATGTCAGAGTGACATACTGGATAATGTGTCAAGGGGGGTGGGAACTGAAGGGTTTTGAGAACTTGCCACTCCCTAAAAAAGTTAATCAGGTTTTAGGACCTCAAGTAGTTAGCATCTAATGTTTGAGTTTTCCCTGATTCACCAAGGTATCCAGTGTGATAAGACCTTTCTACATTGGGAAAGTTAGGAAGTGTATGGGTTTCATAAGTTAGGTAAGAGACAATAGCTTGCACAAAGAAGGCTCTTTAGTTACTCCTATGTCCTTGTGCTTATAAAGAATTTGTCCAGTTTATTCTTAAAGGAGGTAATGGAGATGCTATTGATTATTTTAGATGGAAGTTTGTTCCAAGGGGACACTACCCTTTGGTTAAACCAGTGACCCCTTTTGCTAGATTTATATAATTGGCCTTGGAGTTGATATTCATGTGTTCTGGTAGTTTTAGTTCTAATTTTTATATCCAGTCCCACACATTCCCATAAGTCGTGGTTTAGAAAGGCAGAGTATACCAAACGCAAATCTCTCCTAAGTCACCTATACTCCAGTGTGTACAGTCCTAGATCTCTCAATCTCTCCTCAAATGGGAGATTCTGTAAACCAGCAATCCTCTTTGTCACTCTCCTCTGTATTCTCTCAATATTTATAACATCCACATTATGGCAGGGGCTCCAAAACCTAGCCCCATACTCCACAAGTAGCCTCACCAAGGTGCTATATAATGGCAGCAGGACCGATCTGTCTCTGCTTTTGATATTATGCAGTATACAGTGCATCATTCTGTTAGCTCTATTAACTATTTTAGTGGTGTGTTGTCTAAAAGAAAGGTCATTTGAGACCCAAATACCCAGGTCTTTCTCACAGTCTATTTCATTTAGAATGTATCCAGTCAGATTATAACTAAATTTGGGATTACTATGGCCTAGGTGCATAACACTACATTTGTTCATATTGAATTTCATTTTGTGAATGATTGCCCAGGAGCCTATTTTGTTCAATTCGAGCTGTAAATTCTTGGTATCAGCTTCTGATCTTATGACAGCCCCTATTTTACTGTTGTCAGCAAACTTTGATATCCGCACTCCATTAGACGTCTGGAGGGGTGTTACAAAAATGTTAAATAACACCAGACCCAGGACCAAGCCCTGGGGGACCCCACTGGTCACCTCTCTCCAGTCAGAGTAGTATCCCCCAATGCATACTCTTTGCCTTCTGTTTTTAAGCCAATTATCTACCCATTTAACAACATGGGGTTCTACTTCCAGTGCATATAAACTGTTAATAAGACCATCATGGGGCACTAAGTAGAAGGCCTTTGAAAAATTGAGGTACACTACATCTACTGGTAGAGCATCTTCCAGAGTCTTGCTCACTGTTTCAAAGAAACTCAACAAATTGGTATGGCAAGACCGCCCTGAAGTAAAACCATGTGGATTATTGTCTGAGTAACCCTTAGATATTATATGTTTGTCCAGATGTTCTTTAATACAACTCTCCATAACCTTATACAAGACACTGGTCAGGCTAATAGGCAGTGCAGTGTAGTGTAGTAAGACTTTTCTGTATTTTTCCACTTCCAAAACATTTTCCTTTTATCTCTGTAGAAGTACTGTTTCCCATTGTCTTAGTGTAGTAGCCTGTATTATAAGTGTAAATATCTTGGAGTATTAAAATATTATTTTTTAAATATTTCATGTTACTGTGACTGAGTCTTTTGAGGTACAGATAACTGGATTATAACTGACAAAAACTATGTCCATCTCTGAAGAGAAGGCTGGGGTTACCATATTTTGTTTCTTAAGTGAGGTGTTGTCAGCTTTGACAGGGAGGGGGGTCATTTGCCCTTTGGTAAGGAGAACTGTACTGTGTAGGCAGTGGCTCTTGTGGGATTCAGACCTATAGCTACCCCAAGAGAGTGTCTTTGCTGAGTGGTGGCAGCTACTGAAGTACCCCTGCAGGCATCTGACAGGTTTGAGAAAGCTGGTAACAGTGTACAGACTGAGTCAGAGAGAGGCCAGTCTGTCACAGAGACAAAAGGTCAGTCTTCAAGAAATTCAGAAGGACCCAGAAGAAGGAAGACAGTGCAGACTACAGTGTTAAGGCTATGGTGGTGGCAGAACAATCTGGTTGGTCAAGGCCAAAAAGAAGTTGCAACTGGCAAAGGGGGTGAAAAAGGGTGAGAAGACTTTCTTCCAATGTACTAGGGAGAAGGGGGATATGAAGGATGGGACTGTCAAGCTAAAAAAGGAGGGGTGGGTGGAAGGTAGTGAAGAGAAGGCAGAAGTACTAAATAAGTATTTTTGCTCAGTCTTCACCAGGAAGAAGGATAGTCTGATGCTTCAAGGGAAGAAAGGGGTGGGCAATGAAGTGGAAAGTAACACTGATGAGGGTTTTGGAGAGGACAGGGTAAGGAAGGGTTTGAGGGCCCTGAAAGTCTCCAGGCCTGGATGGTATACATCTGAGGGTACCAAGGGAATTAGCAGATCTGTTAGCGTGTCCCTGACAGACCTATTTATCAGCTCACTGATGTTGAGAGAAGTTTCCTTAGACTGGAGTATAGCACACAAAGTGCCACTCCAGAAAAATGGGTCGAGGGATGATCCTGACAAATACAGACCAGTCAGTCTGATCTTGATAGTAGGAAAGCTTCCGGAGACCATATTAAAGGAAAGACTGGTGAGCTTTCTTGAGGATTATGGATTCCAGGATGAGAGGCAGCACAGGTTTGTGGTGGGGCAATCCTGCCAAACAAACCTGATTGATTTATTTGATTAGCTGACCAAAACAGGGGATAAGGACCAGGCTATAGACATTCTGTATCTGGATTTAAGTAAAGTCTTTAACTCTGCTCCCCACAGGAGATTAATCAGGAGACTGCAGGATCTGGGGTAGGGGTAAAGCTAAAGACCTGGGTACAAAATTGGTTGCAGGACAGGAGTCAGAGGATAATAGTCAGGAGGAATTCTCAGAGGCTAGAACAGCCACTAGTGGGGACCAACAGGGTTCAGTGCTCAGTCCAGTGCTGTTTAATGTATTTATTATTGACAAGCAGATGGAGTAAAGGGTAAGATCTGCTTGTCTGCAGATGACACCAAACTCTGTCAGAGGGTGGACACATAGTAGGGAATACATGATCTCAGGGAAGATCTAGCCAGACTTGAAAGGTAGTTGGGTATTTGGCAACTGGAGTTCAATGTCAAGAAGTGCAGAGTCATGTATTTTATTTATTTTATCTATTTATTTATTTATGAATCTATGAATTATTACCTTTGAGCCATGGCTCTTTTACAAAGGTTCCATGTCAGTAGGGTACAAGACAGGCAAAATTACACAAAATAGCAAACAAATTATAAAGCAGCATTAAGCAATTAGGCAGTTCAGTAATAGCCGCTTGAAACAAAAAATACTTGAGTAACACATACTGGCTGAATTGGTGGAATACAATAGAGAATGAACATTGGAGGGGGGAAGAGGAGCAAGGAGAGGCAGACATAGGGAGACTTGTTCAACTCAAATGTCTTTGTCAAAGTGAATCAGAGCTGGGAGGCTAAGCAAAATAGTCAAAGGTAGAAAAATTATTTTGGGGCTAAGAACCCAAAGACTGAATATTGTCTCAGTGGCGTTCAGGTTACCAAGTCGGAAGAGGATAAAGATTTGGGGGTGATCATCACAAGTGAACTCAAACACTGTGCATTGCAGGAAGACAGCAATCAAAGCAAACAGAATGTTGGGCTGCATGGCCTGAGGAATAACTAGCAGGAAAACAGAGATCATTCTGCCACTGTACAGATCCCTGATGCATGAACACCTGGAGCACAGTGTGCAGTACTGGTGCCCATACCTAAGAAAATACATCAATCTTTTGGAAACGGTTCAGAGGACAGCAACTAAAATGATCCAGGGTCAGTAGGGTAGGATGTACAAAGAGAATCTCAGAGACCTCAACATGTACTCCCTGAAGGACAGGACGGAGAGGGAAGACATGAATGAAACATTTAAATACCTCAGTGGTACAAACAAGTTGAACTCTGAGCATCTCTTTCGCCTTAGCAGTAACAAAACCACTAGAGAACACTGCCTCAAGCTAGTGGGAGGACAATTCAAGAAGGAAATAAGGAGGCACTTTTTCATTGAGAGGGTCGTGGCTAAGTGGAATCAGTTGCCAGATGAAGTGGTACCCCTAAAGACAGTGAACAGCCTTAAGACGGGTTGGGAGAAAGCAAAGAGGAGGGTTGAAATTAAAAGCAGAAACATGGAGTGGAATGGAGGGGACTCCTAACAGGGAGGAGGAACCCCTAATGGGGAGAGGGCAGACCTCTCAGTAATCATTTAAAGATCTACATTACAAGCAGACAAGATAGACCTTTTAGCCTTTTTCTACTGGTATTTTTCTTATGTTCGTAAAGCAAACGTGAAGTTGGTGCCCTGGTCTGACAGAATCACCTGGGGAAAACTCACCTGGCTAAAGATCTACATCAGTTCATTGGCCACTTTCTCAGCCTCGATGGAGGGTACTGCCTCATTGTACCTTGTGGTATAATCTACAACCACCAAGATATACTGTTTGCCAGTGCGACTTGGGGTGCTAAGTGGCCCCACAATGTCCAGGGCAACTCACCTAAATGGCTCTTTAATAATAGGCAGGGGAATCAAAGTCTCCTTAGCCTTGTCCCCAACTTTCTCACCCTCTGGCACTGTGAACAAGTCCAGCAATAGTTTGTCACATCTTTAAAAATACCGGGCAAGTAAAAATTGTTAGCCAGTTGTCTTTTTGTACGGCTTATCCCTATGTGTCCAGAAAAGGGTATGTCATGGGCTAAGGCAAAAGCTGCTTCCTATACCCCCTAGGAACTATCTGCTGGTATACCCCTTCCTCCATTCCTCCATTAGGCACCCACTCATGGTACAAGAGCCCATTCTCCCAGTACACTGCCCTTTTTTCAGAACTTGGAGAATAACCTTCCACACTATTGGCTAACTCCCTGAATCTCTGCAGTGATGGATCAGTTTGCTGAGCTTTCCCCAGCACTATATGTCTGACTTTCCCCAAATCACAAGCTCCTGTGGTAGAGTCACCCACAACTGGACTCTCTTCTGTCTGTAGCTGTGGCTCAGAAGTGCTGCTCCAAGCACATCCTTCAGCTACAACTTCCCCTGCTACTGAGATAGGTGTGTCTTCCTTTTGCACTGCCTCCTCTGCATCCTCAAGAACCTGTTCCATCACCTTGTTGTGGGTAGTGACACACACAATATTGGCCCTGCTATCAGTGTCATTCCCCATAATCACATCCACAGGCAGATCTGGTACAACACCCACCTCCTGTATGCCCGACCACCTTCCCAGCTTAGGAAGATCCGGGCCATTGGCACTGAGACTGCTGGATCCGTCACCCCTCTAATCAAAGAAAACTGGCTGGGCAGGATCTGTCCCTCATGAATCAAATCCCGCTTCACCATAGAAATGGAGGTCCCTCAATCCCTGGGTTACCAATCCATTCATCACTACTGGGTGCATACATGCAGTGAAGTAAGAGGGCACTGCACTCTGTGTGCAGGCCACAATCTGCTGTGAGCTCCAAGAGCTACCCCCTCCCACTACACTATCCCCTTTTGTTACATTTTTCAGACAATCATATGATAAATGCCCCAGTTTCTGACAGATATAACACCTGCATTCCCCTGACACTTTACCTCTGAAATCTCTTGGTTTCCCTTTTGTGTCAGGCACAGACTAGCTTCCTTTAGGTTGCCCCCACCCTGGGTTCCCTTAAAACCACCAGATGTCCCTCCCCCACTACCTTTGCAATGCTAGGATGGTCAGCTGGATAAGAACTGATCAGCCCTCTTGGCTGGCTTCCTCGTGGAGCTCGGAGTTATATCCAACAACCATATTCTCTGTTCCTCAGGTACAGTTGTTAGGAACTGTTCCAGAAGAAATACATCTTTTATTTGCTCTACAGAGCAAGCTTTTGCACCTTCTACCTAGCATTCTAACACATTACTTAGCTGCACAAGCATTTCAGCATGGCTATCTCCCAGTGCCTTTCTTAAGCCACTAAATATTTGCCTAATAGGCCTTGAGAGTTAACTTGAAATGCTTTAGCGAGGTATTTTTTACTTTATCATAGTTTATGCAGTCTTCATTGTGCATTCTGAAAAAGCTTCTAAAGCCTTTCTTGCAAGCAGTGGTGAAAGGTGAGTTGCTCAAGAAGCCCTACCCAATTAAAACTGGCCACAGATTCTCTCAAAAGATCTTATAAACAAATCAAGAGCACCCCCCCTCCTGATATCTGGGAAACATTTCAGAACTGTTGTCCTCTGGTGCAGAATCTCCATCTCTCATTCTCACACCCTTAAAGCTGGATCTCATGCGGGTGCTCTTTACAGCCTTCACTTCTCCACCTTCTCTCACTGCTCTCACTCTGTCTTTCACTCCTCTGCTTCCAGCTGCACCTTTCACAGCTCTGCATCAGCCTTTGCGTGAACCAGGGCAAGCTCCAACTTCAACCTCTGTACCCACATAGCTGCCCCAGTTCCTGGCTCTGGCTCACTTTCATGCTCTCCAGCTTCTGTCTTGCAACTTCGGCTAGCATGACCACTTTTACAACACTTCCCAGGTCACTTTCCTCAAGGATGTTTATGAGTTCTGCCTTTGATTGACCTTCCTCATAACACACCCCTCTCCTTTTGCACAACTCTTGTAAGTTTAGCAAAGTGCATTTTTCATATGGTCCAGACATAATGTCTTCTTTCTAACTGCTGTTGTTTAAAAAAAAATAACAGTAGTAGTGTACACTGGGTTCTCTTATGTAATATACTGTTTTCTGTCTGCATAGTTAACTAGGTTATTGACAATCCTTTTCAAATCCACACCACAGGCATAACTTTGTCACAACCTGTACACAGTCAGGACACAGTCTGCAACAGATTTTGAATGTTTCTCAACCTTCAACACCTTAAAGGGTACTTCAGTAGTTTCCACCATTTAGAAGTGATTCTCTTACCTGGGGACTTTCTTGGTCTGAATCCTTCCAGATCCACTGTCCACACAGTACAGTGCTCCTTTGGCTAAAGGCAAATGGCCTTACCGTGTCACTCATGAGAAAACACTTCACTTCTTAAACAATGGTAACTATAGCCATCTTCTCCCTCTTCAGAGATGGAACATAGATAAGTTAATACCAACAGTTAACTATTCCCCCTAAGAGATTCAGTCACAGAGGCATGAAGTATATAAAAATAATATTTACTACTTCACGATACAGTATTTACACAATCTACAGGATATTACACATTCCTACAAGACTATGAGAATTACAGGCTTACTACAGAAATTAAAAACAGATCCAGAAGCAAATGGTTTGATACCTTTTATTGGTCCAACATAGATGTTACAACAAAAGAACAAAGTGCTCTAGATTTCAGACCAACCAAGTCCTTCTTCAGAAGCTTTATGACAGTTTTTTAGAAATTCCCTTACTATTAACACCCAGATAATGCATTAAAAAAAACAGAAATAATTCTCATTGATTTAACAAATTCATTTGAAACATAACAGAAATTAAAAAGAAATTGCATACAGCAGAAGAAATAAATAGAATAAATCTTCCTGTCGATTCTTAAATCTAACAGAGTAGAAAGTCTTTTAGTGAGCTGTGTCAGACTCCAACCTTAGATGGTGCAAGCATGAAGCCCCCAAAACAGATAGACTTGCTAGGGCCTGGCAAAGACTTCAAAAGCCTTCGGCTGCCAGCCCTCCATGCTGCATCATCAAATATGTCACTTGGACATCATGGATATGACACTTTCTTTGTCTCCTGAGGGTACCACCTTTCTGGAAAACAGGCCTAAACTGGAACTTTGGATTTTGTGGACTCAGAACCCCCTCCTTTTGCTTTGAGCCATGTCTTCCTCTGCAGGGGGGCTACATGGCCAGAACAGTTTCATGACATGAAAGATCTTGGGCTCTTTGACGCTCCATCTTTAACTGACCAGGAGGTTCTGTTGTTACAGGACAAAAGGGATATTAATTACCTCACAGGGGTAGCTGCTTCTGCCTCTGGCAACAATTTTAATCTCATTTCCCCAGCCCATCTCTTCCCCTCAGTAGACAAGAGTTAATAAAAAAAAAAAGAAGAAAAATTACAAAATTATTGTTACAGTCATACTGCATTAGGAAGATGCTTTCAAACTATTGTTAATTATCACATCTACATTCTTTTCCTCCTCCTTGTGCTCAATGATGACTTCACTAATGCAATATTCTGTACACAGATTTCTGTTGCCAATGTGTATCACCTTACATTTTTTAATACTGAAACTTTTAATGCCCATATTCTGCACTACTGCTTCATCTTTTCTTTCCCTTGTCATGCTGCCAATCCTATTTTTATCCACTCTCCCACAGAGTTTTATATAGTCTGAAAAAAGACTCACTTCACCCTGTTGACGCATTTTGATGTCGCTTATCTACATGTTAAAAAGAGTATCCAGTTCCAGGACAGACCCCTGTGGCACCCTGCTTGTGACCTCCCCTGAGACATTAGAGAACTTGCCATTCAGGACCACTTTTTCAGTTCTGTCAACCAGTTCTGAAATATACCTCCCTAGTTAACCCCTTCCATAAACCTAAGTCCCCTATCTTTTATATGAGCCTCTTGTGGGGCACTGAATCGAAGGCCATACTAAAGCCCAGGTATAAAAAAGTTGACTGTTTGGAATGTGCCTCTGTGTTAGAGTTTAAAAAGAAATCAGTCAAGTTTTTTTGGCCATGACCTGCCCTTCATGAGCCCGTGTCGATTCCTATCTGTAACTTAGGGCTATTTTACTCTAGGAAATAAACTCTCAGTTCCTTTTTTAGAGACTCTAGCAGCTTATCCATTATTGACATCGGCTTACTGGCCTATAATTTCCCAGGTTTTCCCTGCCCCTGCCCTTGTGCAGAATACGTCCCCTTGTGCAGAGTACATCTGCCACCCTCCAGTTCACTGGCACATTTCCTATTGTAAGTGAGTCATTTGCAAAGTCTGCTTTCTAAAGTTTTTCAGTGAGAGACTGTGCTGGTATCCCACAGCTACTGGCAGGTGGATAGCCAGGTCACAGCCTAAAGGCCTAGGCCTTCATTTGGATTCAAAACCTTTGACCAATCTGTCTTAATTCAGCTGATCATGAATATAAAATTCCCCCACACAGCATGACCCAATGCATGGGCCTTCAATTTTCAGAATCCTGCTGACTCCCCTGCATGAGCATAACAGGATAGACCCTTTGGCCCTGGACAACAGACAGCCCCAGGGTTACCTGCAAACAAGTGCTAAATTGTAGAGTTGGCTGGTTACATGACACTGAATCATTTCTAATCACTGGTTAAACTGGAAATGTTTAGGGTAGGGAACTCTCACCTCTAGATTTGCAGGTGGGGGAACTCTCACCTCCAGATTTGTAAGTGGGGGAACATTTACCTCTACATTTATAGGTGGGGAACACTCACCTTTAGATTTATAGGTGGGGGAACACTCACCTGTAGACTTATGGTGGGGGTATGCTCGCATCTACATTTATAGGTGGGGAACCCATACCTCTTGATTTATAGGTGGGGAAACTCTCACCATTTGATTTGTAGGTGGGGGAACTCTCACCTCTAGATTTGTAGGTGGGACGACTCTCTCCTGTAGATTTATAGGTGGGGGAACTCTCACCTCTATATTTGTAGGTGGGGGGACTCTCATCTCTAGATTTATAGGTGGGGGGACTCTCACCTCTAGATTTATAAGTGGAGGAACTGTTACCTCTAGGTACTGGGACCCTACGTCAGTATATTATTTAATGGAAACATAGAAAATGACAGCAGATAAAGACTTAGTGGTCCATCCAGTCTGCCAGAGCCTGTCTAATTTTGGGACTGTGCCCTTGTTAGTCCTCCCTACCCCCCATCTGCCACCTTATGCACTGTTCCCATGTGCCTGTCCCATCCCTTTTGAACCTCACAGAGTTTCATCCCTGATGACCTCCACGAGAGGTTTGTTCCAGTCCAGTATCACACTTTCTGTAAAAAAAGTGCTTCCTGACATCCTTCTTGACCCCCCCTTGTCAGTTTCAGGGAGGTACCCACTGCACCCATGTTAATATTCATTGTGGACAGCTTGCTGCTGCTGTCCACCTTTTTGCTCCACAGAGGTACTTGAACATATCTCCCTCTTTCTCCTATCCCCCAGCGTGTACGTTTAGATCCTCCCAGTGCTTGTCATAGGACCTACACTGATGCCCCTGTATGATTTTGGTGGCTCATCTCTCCACTGCCTCTAACCTGTCCCTGTCCTTCTTCAATTGTGGTCTCTCAAACTGCACACAGTACTCCATGTGAATGTGAACCAGGATCTATGTAAGAGCTGTATTACCTCTCTTCCTCTACTATTGATCCCTCTCCCTATGCACTCCAGCATCTGATTTGCCTTGCCAACAGCTCTAGTACATTGTGCTGATGCCTGCATGTTGTCCATTATTGACAACCCAGATCCATTTTCACTGATGTGCTCTCCGTTACTTCCCATTCATCCTGTTCTCCATTCTTGACCCCTTTGTGCATTAGCTTGCATTTTTTTTGCATTATATTTTAGCTGTCACATCGTCGAGTAACCACTATCCAGAGTTTCCAGGTCTTTCTTTACAGCCCTCCTTGGTAGCTAGTCCTCCAAAGACCTTGGTGTCATGTGCAAAGAGGTATATCTTTCCCTGGAATGCCTCACCTATATCACAAATAAATACATTAAAGAGAACTGGTCCTAGAACTAATCCCTGGGGCATCCCACTGATGATTTCCCTTTCTTAAAGGTTCTCCATTTAGAACCATGCTCTGGGTCCTCTCAGTCATTCAGTTTTTCACCAAGCCTCACAATCTTATCGTCCACCCCCAGGTCACCCAACTTCTTTATCAATCTCCCATGTGGGTCTGAGTTGAAGCTCTGCTGAAGTCTAGGTACTAGACAACTGCCTGACCCATATCCATGGCCTTTGACACCCAATTGAAGAAATCAGTCAGGTTTGTTTAGCATGACCTCCCACTGGCAAATCCATGTTGTCTGGAATTGTGCAAGCAAATGGGCTCCAGGAACTCTGCTATCCTTTCCTTAAAGGAGAACAAGTTCCAAACAGTGGCTGCTGCAACTTGAACGGTGCAGGGTGGTACTCAACACTAATGGGCAGCCAGCCCATGTAAAAACAGACAAATCCCAAAAGAAGTGTAGCACTCTAGAACCGGGTGCAATCAAATAAACTCCAAATGACTGCAAAATGATTTTTTCAAATATTTATTCACAGTAAATACTCCAAATATTTTAACAGCCCACACTATGACTCTCTGCACCTGCACTTCAGCTATCCCAGCCTTCCTTACCGGGCGTGGTGAAAATTTTGACCTATAATCTGCTTTAGTACTTTTTTCACATTTGAAATAATAAAAGGAGTGCTCCTTTTAATGTGGCTTGGACCAGGTTTTCATCAGTATTATCAGCTGTTTTTGTATACCTGTTGCCCCATAAGGTGAGCCAGCTGTTTAAAATCACTTCTGTTGTGACAAAAATGAACTATTGTGCAGCAGACAGTGCTCCCTGGAATTTTTATCTTATTTATTGAAAAAGTTTCACCAGGAGAGGCACACTGAGCAGCAATTGCTCATTTCCAGGTGCATCCTGGTGGAAAGGGAACATCAGATATCAGTAAAGTAAACATAGAGTAATACATGTATTTGTACAGTAATAATACAATAAGAGCTACAGTTCGTAAGTGTTTGACACATTTTAACAGTTATCTACAGTGGTACATCCTGCATTCATGGACTGCAAAATAAAGGTAGCTAGTTTGAATGACATTCACTGAGTAATCATCATATTCTGTATACAGGAAGGGAAGTGGCTGTGATTAAGGGCAGTTGCAAGCAGAGGAATAGAAGTCTCGTAGAAGATGAGAGATGGCCAAAGGGAGGAGGCATGACATATGGGGGTTCCACAATTTGGGGAAATGGTGAGAGAAAGCAGCCTGACCAGCAGTGGAGGATCTATGGGAACTACCAGGTTCCAAGTGTCATGGGATCTAAGATAGCGAGGGGGGGGGATAGAGAGGAGGGGAGAGATAGGCTGGAAGAGAGCCAAAACAGAATTTGGATAGAAATTCAGCACAGTAAGAAAGACACCTGTCATCAAGAGAGGTGAATGAGAGAGATATGGGCCTTATGGGACAACAGGTGTTGGAAAAACAGCTGAGAATACTGATAAAAACCTGGTCCAAGCCATATTAAAAGGAGCACTCCTTTTACTATTTCAAATGTGAAAAGAAGTCCTAAAGCAGACTCATAATGAGGAAAGAAGGATATCATATAAGTCAGGAGATAAGGGGCAATTCAAAATAGAATAAAAAGTATACTGTAGGTCAGTATTTTCACCACCATCATGCACTGCTGCTTTAATGTTTTTGCAACAATTACAAATGTATTAAACCAACAATGCAACTGACATCACGTGTTACTTATAATCAAGTTTCTTATGATTAAAGTACTTTTGCCAACATCTAAAACTAAATTACAATAAACAACTGAATGCAAAACTAAGACATACAAAACAAATCTGGTGCCATATGCAAAGGAGACTTCCTGGTTGCTCATTACAACACCAGAAAGGAATGATGTGTGATTCACATGGGAAAATGCAGGGTCCTTAATTGGCTGAACTCTCATAGCTCAGTTGGTTAAGAGCTAAAGCACAGCTTGCTGAGGCCCTGGGTTCAAATCCCAGTGATCACCTTTCCTATCATTTCTAAAATTGGATTTCTAAATTTGCCTTGCAGTGGCATATATTGCACATAGGAGAGATTAAGGAGGAGTTATTTGAGTCTGTAAAGGCTTCCTGGTTGCTCATTGCACACCAGAAAGGAATGTACGTGTGATTCACATGTGAAAACTCAGGGGCCTTAATTGGCTAAATTCTCATAGTTCAGTTGGTTAAAGCAACACTGTCAGCTTTTCCCTCTTCCCTTGTGCACTAACCTTTGTAATCGACAGGAAGTGTTCTCTGATGCCTGCTGCAGTCATGTGTTCTGGTTGATGTGGACGTTGATATTCATCTGAATAAATTTATAAAAAGTGCTTATTTTCTGATTCACAATTGCGCAGTTTCATGGTGCAAATACCATGCTTGCTCATGCACGCTTCCGATCTCTGTGATGTGGGTGTGACTAATAGCTTCATGATTGCTCTGTTTCATACTTTATCATCAATTTCCTGTTCTGACTTAGAGTGCCTATAATTGTAGTCCTACACTACAGATTTTTTTCCGTTAGTAGTTTGCAGCGCATCACTTGGCAACATTGCTCCACTACTATCTCTGTTTTTTTTCCTGCCCTGTGTCCAAAGTATGGATCCTGACCAGGTATACTCCATTGGTTTTACCAGATATGGTTGTTTTGCAAGATGTCATGCTGTATGTTTTGCATTGAAGACTGATTTTAACTGCCTAGGATCGATAGCTGAATAGCCCTTTTAAAAATCATGGAATTTTTTTGTTCTTTTATCCCTTCTCTGTCCTAATTTATCATTTTTGTTTGCCTGGAATGAAATGCAATGAAAAATATTAGCAATGTTGTTTTGTTTGACCTATAGAACAGTTGTGGGAGTGTATGCTAGATGATAGTTCCCCTATGTTGTTCTGTGAGCTGTCACTGCAATGCGGTGTTATTGCATGGAAAACCTCATGAGCTTTGCATTTTTCCTTGTGTCCCCTATGCTGCTAATCTTACATGTTTTGTGTCCCTAGAGCAGTTTTAAAAGACTTACACCTAGACATAGAGTGGTCTTTTGGGGGTGGGTTAGTGTATGCTGGCGATAGTTTCCTATGCTGTCAATGCCATGTGGGTTTCAAATCAATCTCTAACTCTACACAAGGTGTTTCCAGTGTTCCTCCTATTTGTATGTGACCTTGAAGTTTGTTGCACCTTTCACTGTCAACTGGATCTGTCCCAGGTGATCTGCAAGAACACCAGTCCTATATGGCAGGCTTGTAGCTAGCCTTGCTTGCCTAGGGTCGATAGCTGAACTGCCTAGGATCGAAGGCAATTAGTCCTTTTAAAAAAAAAATCATGTTATTCATTTTTCCCTTCTCTGCCCCAATTTAGCATTTTTCATTTGCCAGGAATGAAATGCAGTGAAAAAATATTTATTTGATGACCTAGACTGTGCAGTTTTGATGACCTAGACCTAGGGGCGGGGTGTTTAGAGGCTAGTGTACACCAGTCTATATGGCAGAGGCTGTTCGCTCAGCCTTGTCCATCTATTTTATGTTTCCTTTCCCACTGTCTAATTTCATTACATGTCCCATTACCACCGTTCTCAACTGAGAGTGACACGCCTGTTGCAGTAAAACATGTATGCACTGCTACATTATCTTTGAATTTGTACCGCTTATTTTTCAATTTTATAACGCTCATCACATGACTGAATGCTGGTACCTACTCAACCCCTTCACAATATGCACTACCCTCAATGGAATTTGTCTTGTGCACTTATCAGCTAGCCCTCTGTAACTGGAGACTAATGAAAGACACTATATGTGTCACTACCTGTTTCATACAATGACCTACAACAATTTCCCTCGAGTAAGTGATAACATCTAATAGCACACGGCAACTTTGTTTATTATCAATTCACTCCTCTATGGTAGCACCACATCAAGTCGCTTATTTAGGGCATTCAATCAAGGTGACAATCAATTGTGACTGTGTTTCTGACCTAAATGTACTCACTATGTATACAACTCCACTGATTCACTTACAGGTGGATGCAATTCACTCGGTCTCCGGCTTTGAAAATAATTTCCTTTCTCAACGTCGTTTGTTCATGCACCCATATGTCTAATATTACTTCCTGGGACAATACTCAATAATGTCCTTAGAATCAATGTAGCATTTAGTTCTAGCTAGTTGAACCAGAGTACTGCCTAGCACATACTGTACATTTCCATTGTAGGGCTTCATGTTGTGTGGCATATTTGCTTGTTTAATTTTTGGCAGTAAACTGTGCATGCAGCATTGAAATTGATGATATGCTGTTGTGCCCCGTAGCTGTCTCGGTGCATGTTGATACTCTTATTTTGAATGCCAACTAAAAAAGACACATGCTGTCTTTACATACATGGACATAGTGTGACCACAGCTGGACGCAGTTATCTACGCAGGAAATCTTGGCTTGCTTTTTGCCCATTGTTTTATTTGATATGTGATTATAAGCCAGCAGTCAATATGGCACCATCTTTACACAGCGAAGAAAGCAGGTGTTTTTTTTTGGCATATTATATTTATCCAAGACCACTTTTATAAGGTTGCATTGTGTTTTTCACTGCCCATGGCTTACAACTTGAGAGCGGCACTTTTTCCTTTTTGGTGTGTGGTATTTTTTAACTGGTATCTGATCCCACTGTTTTATACCCTTACATTGGTTTGAGTAATGCTTGTGGCTTTCAGTTTCATTGGGGTATGTTTTTGTAGATTTGTGCCATTTTATTGCGGGTACCCAATCGGACTCTTATATACTATTGCATCTATTCAGTGTTTATGCTATCTGCTTTCACACCATGTTTCCTTCCATGAAATGCATGATCTTGTCTAGATACCTCCACCTGGACTATTCCCCTTGACAGTACTTGTGCTTTTCATTTTTGTTTTTCAACCACAGACAGATGCACGTAAATAAGATTATTTGTCTTCATCTCTCAATTGCCTCTTGCCAGACATTTGCAGACAAACAATTGATGCCAGTAATTTTGTAAGAGTAATTCACTTATGTCTTTGTGTGACTAGACATGTGTTTTTGTGTCCCCATGTTGTTATCATCTCTTCCTGTAACTCCTTGTTTTGCCCATGTCAAGGCTTTCAAACTGTCTTAGAATGTGCCTTGGAATCTACATTATATTGCTCAAATATAAATAGAAATAAGCAGTATGAGCCAAGATCATTATCTCAAGCAGCAGTCCTACCCCATTCTGAGAGCTTTGTCTTCATTCTTGTATATGCCAGACAAGGATGCAAGGCTCTCTTGACAGTCCACAAAAAGTGTAATGCCTTGTCTCAGCCTAACAATGGTCTTTTGTAAGTCCCTTTCTGAAAATGTTTTGATGTTAGTAGATGGTTTTAAATGTGCATGCACTTAGGTACCATCTTGTTTTTGTTTCAGTCTGGCCAGCAGACAATGCTCTACAAGCTACCTCACATTGAGTGCCTTGCTGTTATCACCTCATTGCAGCCTGTGAATTTGCCTTGACATCCACATTGCATTGCTTGAATCATCGCATGAACACTCCAAAAAATACCCTTCCTCTGTCACGTTTAATTTTTATGTTTACTAAGAGCACACTATTGTAGTACTCCTGGTCAAATGCCTTCTTTTTGGACTACAGTGCATTCAATAGTGTGTCAAAGTCCTCAGTGTATGGTGATCCACTGATGACAATACTGCAGGAAAGAATTCTGGCCCCTGTGTTATTATTTGTTTACTTATTTTTGACTGGGATGGGGCACTAGACACACGAGTGACTCTTTTTAGGCCCAAGCCAGGAGGTTACAAGGTACAGACAGTTTGGAAAGAGCCATTTTAAGGCAGATTAGATACGATGCATCATACAAGGTTACAGCAATTTCAGCAGTTTAGTTATGATACAAAATATGGCACAAAACATAAGGGCACATCACTTTCCACAATATCAGAAATGCTGGAAAAAAAAACCAGTAAGGTTGAAACAAAGGGCAAGAATACATAATAATTCTATCTAAGTGCAATGGCAAATAGTGCCTAACCTGGTTTAAGGACAGAGTGACAGCAGAATACAGAGAAAGGTATCTGATACTAGTGTAAGGCCTCAACCATGCCACAGACACAGCATAGGAAGGGCGGATAGGCTAGGAAAGGTCAGATGTGTGGTGAAAAACCTCTTACGTGAGACCAGTGGGATGGGTAGTAGTATAACTGACAGTTGTACTAGTGCACCAGGGGATCATAGGACTTGAGGTCAGGGAAATGAGAGATGTGTAGGCCAGTGGTTTAGGGTGGGACACATTAGAAAGGACTAATGTCGCTTTTTGAATAGTGTAATGTTAGGTTTATACAAGGTTGTATTCCACTGTAACTCCAGAGAAATTGTACATCTTTAATTGTAAATCTGTATTTTATACCAACATGTAACTAAGTGTATTCTGTGTTCAATGTTTGCATCTGTAATGTTGTCCAATGTTGTATCTGCACAATGTTCTATTGTCTTGCCCTCCCTGCAATGAGGTGCCTTTGTAAATGAGTCCCTGACTCAAAGGTTGTAAATCCAACTTGTTCAAATAAATAAAAATAAATAAAAGCTAGTCTTCTAAGGTGCAACTACATTGTCATGTTACTGTGTCAGAACAAGTGTGATAGTGTACTCTAACAAGACAGTGGCAGAGATGTATCTGGCCTTTTTCAGTTCCAATAGCAACTTTCCTCCAGCCTCAAGAGGGGTGTGTGTGTGTGTGTGTGCATGTGAGTGTGTGTGAGCGTGTGTGTGCATGTCTGTGTGCATGTGTATGTGTGTGTGCATGTGTGTGTTCGTGTGTGTGCGTGTATTTTATTTATTTATTTTATTAAATTTTGATAACCGGGTGAGCCCACTGAACCCCGAAGGTCCCTTTTTCAGGGGCGACCCGGGGTTTACATGGTATAGCATACAGCATAAATACATTACATAAGACACATCAAGACGTATGTGTGCCTGTCTGTATATTCTATAAAGTGTGATCTATAAAGTACACACAGTACAATGTCACTATGCAAGTAAAGGGACAGGTTCACAAGTCTGAACCTGTACAAATGTTATATTATTGGGTCTGGTCACACTAAGAGCATTTTTCTACTGCTCAGGTGCCATTTTCGCAAACCATGTTAGTACTGTACTGTACTGTGCTGAACCAAGCAGAACATGGGAGTCGAGCTGAATTCTCCACAGCACTTTAAACACTGGCACCATATTGGTATACTCACTTGGTTGCATACGAACATACAGAATTGCCAGCAGATGCAGGCCATTTATTCAGTCTTGGCTGTAGTGTGCAGCATTTCAGTCCATGACACAGCATCTGCCCCCCCCATAAGTCCACCCCTTGCACCTCCTCCCGGTTTGTGCCCACCCCTTCAATCTGTCCCACCCACTCTTGAAGCCCCTGACACTCTTCTGCGATATGACTTCCTCAGGCAGAGCATTCCGCCCTGTCACTACCACCACCCTTTCTGTGAAATAGTGCCTCCTCATTTCTCTCTTGAACCTGTCCCCGTCCAACCTCTTAAGGTTTCCCTTGGTTTCCTTACCACCCTTCAGATTTAACATACACCTGGTGTCTACTATGTTCAAACCCTTCAAGTACTTGAAGGTTTCAATCATATCCCCTCACTCTTTTCTTTCCTCCAGGGTATACATGTCTTTCTATACATACATTAGTGAAAGGAGAAAGTCCAGAGGGGATATTGCTAAGATCAAAGGAGATAAGGGGGCATGTGAGGAGGAGGACCATGTAAAAGCATCTATCCTAAATAGATACTTCTGCTCAGTATTTACTGAAGAGAAGGTATGGCAGGGCCCACAGCTCAGCACCATGGACACAGGGGGGAGGGAGGTGAGCACTAGTCCCTTCACAAAAGAAAGGGTCCTACAAGAGCTCGATAAGCACAGGGTGGACAAGGCAGTGGGACCTGATGGCATACATCCCAGGGTACTAAAGGAGCTAAGGGTGGAACTAGCAGAGCCATTATCAAAACTGTTTAGTGAGTCTCTGAGCACAGGAGAGGTCCCAGAAGACTGGAGAAGGGCTCATGTGATCTCGCTCCATAAGAGTGGTAGCATGGAGGAGGCAGGGAACTACAGACCAGTCAGTCTTCCCTCAGTAGTGGGTAAGATTATGGAGGCACTCCTTAAGGAAAGAATAGTGCAACACCTGGAATCCATAGGAGCACAGGATCCAAGACAGCATGGGTTTACAAAAGGAAGGTCCTGTCAAACTAATCTTATAGATTTCTTTGACTGGGTAACCAGAGTGGTGGACCAAGGGGGAGCAGTTGATGTTGCCTACCTTGACTTCAGCAAAGCTTTCGATATTGTCCACATGAAGATTGATTAATAAGCTGGGTAGGCTCAGGGTGGGTCAAGTTGGTCAACTGGGTGGCAAACTGGTGTGACGGGCAGAAAACAGAGAGTGGTGGTAAACGGTATACAGTCAGAAGAGATGCAAGTCACAAGTGGGGTACCTCAGGGATCAAGTCTTGGGCCAGTCCTCTTCAATATCTTCATCAGTGACATTGCAGATGGACTGGAGGGTAAGGTTTGTCTGTTTGCAGATGACACCTAGATCTGCAACAGAGTAGATGATCCAGATGGGGTGGGCAGAATGAGAAGAGATTTGGATAAACTAGTAAAATGTTCAGAAGAGTGGCCACTGGGGTTTAATGCAAAGAAGTGCAAGATTATGCACATAAGGAAGAGAAACCCTGAAGTCACCTATAGGCTGGGAGGGGAGTTGCTGGCAGTCACAAGGGAAGAAAGAGACTTGGGCACCATCATCACCAATGACCTGAAAGCATCCAAGCAGACCACTAAAGCAGTAGGTAAGGCTAGGGGGACGTTTGGGTGTATTAATAGAGGTATCAGAAATCAGAAGAGGGAGGTAATAATCCCTCTTTACAAGACGCGAGTTAGGCACCATCTGGAGTACTGTGTGCAGTACTGGAGGCCGCACCTTCACAAGGACATTAACCAAATTGAGGCAGTCCAGAGAAGGGCAACCAAAATGGTGCAGGGACTGCATCTGAAAACATATGAGGACAGATTAATGGAGCTCAATATGTATACCCTAGAGCAAAGGAGGGAGAGAGGTGATATGATTGAAACCTTCAAACACCTTAAAGGCATTAACAAGGTGAAAGAGTCTAACATGTTTCAATATAAGAAAAATAGCAGGATAAGAGGACAAAGCATGAGATTAGAGGGAGGCCGATTAAGGGGTAATGAGAGGAAGTTCTTTTTCACAGAAAGGGTGGTGGATGCATGGAACGGCCTACCTCAGGAAGTGGTGGATATGAATACAGTACAGGGCTTCAAACAGGCATGCGATAGGCATAAGGGAGCAATACAGATGAGTACGAATAGATAGGCAATTGACAGAGCAAAGGCCGAGGGCACATTTATAAAGTAGAAAAAAGAAATGGGCAGACTGGATGGGCCTTGCGGTCCTTATCTGCCATCAGCTTCTATGTTTCTGTGTTTCTATGTTGATCTCTCGGTCTGTCATCATATGGTCTGTCATCCAACCCTTGGATCATAATTGCTGACCTAAGCTGTACCCCCTTCCAGTAGTTTGATGTCCCTTTTCGAGTAGTTGTGGCAGAATTGCATGCAGTATTTATTGAAACCATGCTCCATGCTGTACCTATCCTTCCTGCTTCCTTATCCTTCACTCCAATCACTAATTTGTTTAAAGTTTTTTGTAACCCTGTGGTGGGTGGATGTCCATGGGACCCCCTCTCCTGGTGATTTCCAGCTCCAATGTCTCATTAACTAGTTTTAATGATACCTCTTGTTGATGAAATCTCCCTGCTTCTACTGCAACTCCAGTGCAACTGCCTGGCTGAGGTGTAACCTATCCCCTGCATAAAGATCTGCGTTATCCCATGTGGTTCCCCCAGTCCCCCATAAATCCATACCCCTTGGTACCACACCTTTCCCTCAGCCACTTGTTGAATTTGCATCACACAGTCATAGTTCTCGGCAAGGTTGGCTTTGTAATATTGGCCAGACACAAACCCATGCTGTTTACCATCATGGAGACAGTTTCCATCCTAAAAATTCATTGGCTACAATTTTACTTGAGTCTACGTGTGCTTCCCCACAATTGATGTGAGTACCACTGGCCCACACTTTCCTGGTTCATCAGTTTGGACACTTTTGTTGATGGTCACCACATTGACCACTCTCCAGTCCAGTGGTACACATACAGTGTCCAGGGAGGTACTGCAAAGTTTTGCCAGTTGACTAGGCTGGACCTCTGTCAACTTCCGTAGTACCCTATGGTGAATGCCATCTGGTCCAGGTGCTGTGTCCAACCCAAATTCCCTCAACTCATCTATTATCTTGCACTCTGTAATCCCTACATCTGTAGTTTCCTCCCCTCGTACCCACCCCCCAGCCTCACCTGGGGTATCTGGCACCCCCTCGTCCACCTTCATTAATACAGATCAGAATTATTCATTCAATGCTTCTATGCCTTCTCTGTCCCTTTCTCTGCCCCCCATCCTTCTTAATCACCAGCTGATCTGTGCTCCTTCTTTTCACTGCGATGTAGAGGTAGAAGTCTGTTTCTCCGATTTTGCTTCCCTGCGCCTAGCGCAGCTCCCTGAATGCAGTGTACACCCTGCCCAGTCTGGTAATCTCCCAGTAGTTCTCAATGTATGTACCCTTATTTTAACCCCTTCTTGATTTCCTGTAATTTCGTAATTCAGCCCTCTTTGCCCTCACCCCTTCCATGATCTCCTGTGTCAACAAACTTGGTTTCTTTTCCTTGGGGAGAGCTACAGGTTGGGGGGAGGAGCTGACTGCCACCAAAGAGGAAAGTGACCTAGGGGCTATCATCTCTCATAGTGTAAAAAGGCGGCAGGGAGGGCCAATGGCATGCTGGGGTGCATAGGCAGGGGTATCACTAGCAGGAGGCGGGAGGTGTTGATGGCATCGTACAAAACATTGTTAAGGCCTCACCTGGAGTGCTGCATGCAGTTCGGGAGGCCACACCTGACCTGTGCAAGGACATAGATAAGGTGGAGACTATCCAGAGAAGGGCAACATAGGTGGTGCAGGTCTTACACAACAAAACATATGAGGAGAGACCAAGGGACCTCAATATGTACTCACTGGAGGATAGGAGACAGTAGGGTGACATGATTGAAACTTTCAAGTACCTCAAGATCATAAACAACGTGCAGGTGGTGGAGCTTTCCAATGTAGAAAAAGTACTAGAACAAGGGGGCACAATGTGAAACTGGAACAGTGTTGAATAAGAGGTAATGTGAGGAAGTTTTTCTACACAGAAAGAGTAGTCGACACAAGGAATAGCCTGCCACAGGAGATAGTGGGGGCAAGAACAGTGGTTTGGGACAGGCACAAGGGAAGCCTGAGAGGGTAGCGAGTGAAGAAAAGCCATTGATCACATAGGGTCGGTGGCCACATACAATGTATAGGGCCTGCGGGCAGACTGGATGGGCCTAGTGGTCCTTATCTGCCGACAATTTCTATGTTTCTATGCTCAATTTTTTTTTTTTCCTGTTCAAAACTCTGTGGCCTCCGCCATCCTTTCCTTTATGATGTCCCATTACTGGTTAACATCCCTGTGTGATTGCATACCTGCCAGGTGCATGCCCAACATGTCCCCCTTCTTCTGACACTTTGCCTCCCTGAACACAATCACCCTTGTACCAGTGCCCCCGAACCACACCGAATAGTGGTTACTCTCAGCCAGTGGTACCTCTACTCCTTTGTGCATATTTATTTTTTGTTTTCCATTTTTTGGTTCACAGTCCTTGTAATTTTATCATTTAAAAAGATAACAGGATGCAATGTTTATCACTAGTAAAGTGAGATCCACACCTTGTCTACTACTGAAAGTGTGCATGTCCAAATTCGTAACATTCACCTGATGGTGGCCCATTCCTGTCTAACTGCTCCAGCACTTCCGTCTGATCTGTTCTTCAGTGGGCACTGTGATTGCAGCTGTCAATGGCCTGCAAGCTCAGATAATGTGATTTGCATGACCTTATCACCTCATCCAGTCTGGGTTGTGGTGCTTGAGCTACAGAACAAAACACAGTAATTATGTGACTTTGTGCTTGTAAGACCTTGTCAGGTGCCTTATCACCTTATCATTTTCTTGGCATTGTACTTGGTAACCTGCATGACAGGAAGCACCAATTTATGATGCATGTAAAGACCAAAATGCATCACACTGCCATAATCATTTATTGAGTCATCGAGCTGCATACAACACTTATAGCACATGCAGGTGACTGATATCTGTGCTTACATTTGCTTACCTTAGTTTTCTTTCACAGACTTGAATGCCTACCCCAGGATGCCTACCATGCCTTATTTATGCCCTGTGTAGGGCATGCCACTGCCAAAATCGGTATTGATATTGTTCAGTGGTCTATGTCCTTTGTTTCATTGAAGGCTTTTTGTTAAACACCTTGTCATGGCCATAGTCAGACGATCATCACAGTTATGTGAATGACCACAGTCATAGAATTCCCATAACAGTTTTTGACCTACGACTTCCTCAGGAAGGCGGTTCCATGCATCCACCACCCTCTCTGTTAAAAAATACTTCCTCACAATGCCGCTGAGCCTTCCACCCTCTATCTTCAACTTGTGTCCCCTTTATCTTGCACATCACTGTTCCTGAATAATGCTACCCTCTTGGACTTTGTTGAGTACCTTGAGATACTTAAAAGTTTCTATCATGTCCCCCCTCTCCTGCCTTTCCTCGAGAGTATACATAGTAAACTCCTTTAGTCTCTCTTCATATAGCTTCTTGTGCAGACCCTGCACCATTTTAGTTGCCCTCCTCTGGACTGCCACCATCCTGTCTATCATTGCGGAGATGGGGTCTCCAGAACTACACGCAGAACTCCTTATGGGATCTCCACAACTGTCTGTACAGAAGGATAACAACTTCCTGTTTTTCTACTGGGGATGCCTCTCCCTATACATCCCATTATCCCCACAGCCATCCCTACTGCCATCTCACATAGCTTGCTAGCCTTTATGTCATCTGATATGACTTCCCCCATGTCCATTTCCATTGCTGCTGTTGTTGTTGTTGTTGATACCCCAACCCCACTGACATTGTGTACAATTTTCCCCTTGTTTTTTGTTTCTCTGGTGCATTACTTGGTACGTCTTTGCATTGCAAGTAAGCTGCCATACTTCTGACAATTCCTTCAATCTTGCCAAGTCCCTTCTCATCCTCCCCCCACCTTCCCTTGTGTATCCAACCTGTTGCACATCTTTGTGATGTCTGCAGAGTGGCATACTTTTCCTTCCAGTCCCTAAGCAATATCACTTATAAAGACTTTAAAGATGAATGGTCACAGTACTGAACCCTGTGGTACTCCATTAGTAACCACCCTTTCTTCGTACTGGACTCTGTTTACTATTATCTTCTGTGTCCTGGTGTACAGCCAATGTTATACTCAGGCTACCACCCTGGGACCCACTCTGAGGCTGGCTAACTGGATTATTAATCTTTTGTGTGGGACTGTGTCAAAAGCCTTGATAAAGTCTAGATAGGCAACGTCCACAACCCCTTCCTGGTCTACTACTTTGGTCACCCACTCAAAGAAATCTATTGGATTCATCTGACATGACCTTCCTGCTGCCATTCCATGCTCCTTTGGGTCCTGTTCCCCACTGACCTCTAGATACTCAACAGTTCTTTCCTTCACATGTGATTACATCATTTTCCCTACTGCTGAGCTCAGACTGACAGTTCTGTAGTTTCCTTCTTCTGTCTTCCTCCCACTTTTGTGAAGGATAATCACATCCACCCTCCTCCAGTCCTCATGTACCACACCATCCTCCCATGATTTGTTACATAGGGTAGTCAGTGGTGTCACTAGTTCTCCACTGACATATTTGAGAAATTTTGGTGTAAATCCTGTCAGGCCCCATTGCCGTGTCCTCCTTCAGTTTTAGGATTATTTTCAGAACCATTTCTGTGAAAGGACTGAGATTGACCCCCCTTATCCAGAATGCTTCTACGGATTGGATTAGGTACCTCTCCCTCCTCTTCTTTTGTGAGTACTGAACAGAAGAATTTGTTCGGTATCCCTGCTTTTACACTATCCCTCACTGCCCACCCACCAGCCCCTTTATTCAGCCTCACTATCCTTCCATTTGTCTTTCTTCGCTCCCCAATGTGCCTATAAAAGGTTTTATCCCCCTTCTTAACCGAGTTGGCTATCTTTCTCTTGGTTTGTGCCTTTGCTAGTCTGGCTGCCTTGCCCCCTTCCTTCATCTTTAACTGGTAGAGTTCTCTGTCCTGCTCCTTCTGTGTTTCTATATACTTCCTGAATACTATTTTTGTCTCCCTAACCTGCCCCATCACCTCCTATGAGAACTATAGTGTTTTTTTCTTTTTGATTTATCTGCTTCACACAAAGGCTTATTGACTCAGAGATGGCAGTTTTGATCTTTCCCCATTGCTGGTACAACCCTCCTTCTTGCATGTTTGCCAGTGCTTCTCTGAGGCACTCAACCATTTTGACAGTCTGCCATCCTGAAGTCCAGTACTCTCGCTTTGGTATGGCTTGACTCTGCAACTGAGTTTATCATGAACCACACTGTTCCGTGGTCACTTGTTCCCAGATGGCTACCTGCTTCTACATCAGAGATTCTATCTCCATCTCCATGTGAGAGTACAAGGTCTAAGATTTCTCCCTCTGAGTGGGTTTCGACACTAGCTGCCTGAAGCATGCCCCTGGCAGGGCATCGAGAATGGCCCTGCTATTGGATGTGGCTGCATCAAACGTGCTTCAGTTAACATCTGGCATATTCAGGTCACCATAATTAACAATATCTCCCCTTTCTCTGCCATCATAAGGATGCCTTCTATTATTTCCTTGTCCATTTCCTCCCCCTGAGATGGGGGTCTGTATTACAACCTCTGTGCGGATTGTGGTGCCATTTCCAGTGTCCAGGGTAACCCACAGTGCCTCCTCTCATCCATACTTACCCTTTTGTTCCATTTCTTGGATTTCTTCCCCTACATAGAGAGCTGCCCCTCCTCTTCCTTCTTCTCTACCCTCCCTGTCTTTCTTGCAGATTGTGTACCCAGGTATGTTGCATTCCCAGTCCTGGTTTGCTGTGTCCCATGATTCTGTGACTGACATGATATCCATGCATCCCTCTTCCATCAAAGCCACCATTTTTGGCAGCTTGTTACCTAGACTACGGGCATTGTTAGTCATTACCCTCCATTTTTGGATGGCCTTACCCCTTTTTGACCCATCTCTGTCCTTTCTGCCTTTTCCTTTTTCTTCATTTACCCATGCCCTTCTACCTATCAAATTCAGTATCTTGGTATTCACCTTACTAAGTACCATGATTTTTTTTGAGGGGATTGAGCTAGGATTTCCCTGCTCCTTATTCATGCCTCCACCCTTGGTGAATGAAGCATTTTAACCTATCACCTAGGATCCTGGTTCCCCATCTGGCCAGATGCAGACCATCATGCCGGTATAGGCCTGCATTCCCTCCATGCCTCCATGTGGAATCCCAGTCCCAAATAAAGCCAAAACCCTGAGCTCTGCACAAGTTTTTCAACCACTGATTGAATCTCATGGTGTGCAGCCTGTTAGGCTCACCCATACCATAGGCAGGCAACACATTTGAGATGGTTAACCTTCGTGCTACTTGTCTACTGCACCTCCCTGACTCCACAAACTCTGCCTGCACTGCTCTGACCCATTTCCCAGCCAGGTCATTTGTCCATCGGAGAACAATGACATCAGCTCCTTCCCCTGTGCAGCTTCTCCCATGATACAGGGGATTTGCTTCCTGTCCCTCCAGTCAGATAAGGAACAATATGATAGTACCTCAAGGGAATCAGTGAAGTACATGAGGCTATCACTTTGTGTCCTTTTGTATACCTTGTGGTGCAGACTATGCACATTTTGATTTGGCCATCTCGGCACAGCATCCATCCTTGAGTCCATTGTCCTACAAAAATGTCACCAGCCTTTCTTTTAGGATCATCTCCAAGAGCTTAGCCATGATTAATTCGAGGGTTACTGGTCTGTTGTTGCCTGGTTAATTGTATGGCACTTTTGTGAATGTGCACCACATGGGCCATCCTCCAGTCCATTGGTACACATCCAGTGTCCAGGGAGTTACTGAACTGGTCAGCCAGTGGTCCTGTCAGTATCACTGCAAATTCCCTAAGTACCCTATGCTGAATGCCATATGGTCCCAGTGTCTTGTCCACCCATATCATTCCTAATCCTTCCAGAACACTGTGTTCCAGTTCCAGTCTGACCCCTATATTGGTCACAACCACCTCCCTTAACCCAAGGACCTTACCCCATCCCTTATCGCATTGGCCTCCTTTTCTCTGTTGTGAACACAAAACAGAAGTATTGTGTAATACCTCAGCCTGATCCACCCCAATCGCCACCCACACTACATCCTTCCTGATCCTAATTGTTTGATCTTTTAATTCTACTGGCTTTTGTATCTGAAGTCCATTTCTCCATCCTTACTACCCTTTTCCAGCCTCAACTCTCTTGAATCCTTTGCTGCTCTAAGTAGCCTGGTATCTTCCATGTACTTCTGCATATACTCTTCCTTCTCATCTCCTCCTCCTCCCTCTCCCTATCTCTGATGCTTGCAAAATGCTACTCTCTTGGCCCTCACCACATCGATCACCTCTGGAGTCAACCAACTGGTTTTCTTAGCCCGTCCCTTCTTACTCTGTGTCCTTGCACATGTCCCATTAGCCTCTGCCATCCCCTTTTAAAAAATGCCCTATTTTTGGTGTGGCAGCCATGACTGGCTTCATTTCCGCCAGATGTCTTCCCAAAATTTACCCCATGCTTTTAAAGTCTGCCCACTTAAATTTAAATCTACATGGTTACCGTATCCCTAGTTTCCTTGTGCATGTTGAGCATGAACAACATATAGTTGTGTCATATTGTCAGTGTCAGTGGCTCAGTAGGTAGCACACTCGCCTCTGAGGCCGGGAGATCAGAGGGCTGTGGGTTAAGTTCCCACATCTGGCACTTGGGTTAATATCCCAGTACTGACACTGTAGTGCAGCATGAGAGGGGTGCTGAACTTCTGAGGTGCCGTCTTTTGGATGAGACATTAAACCGAGGTCCCATCTGCCTGGATTGGTGGTAGTTCAGGTGGATGTTAAAGATTCCATGGCACTTATCGAAAAGAGTAGGGGAATTTCTCCGGTGTCCTGGCCAAATTTCCCTCATTCACTAAAAATACCACCAACAGCTTAATCTGGTTCAAGGTAAGTTGGCATTCATCTGTATCCCCTTCCCCCGGGACATGCCTGAAAATAGGCAGGATTTGTCTAGTGCACTTACCCGGTCAACAAAAGCTAAATAAATTAAAAAAAATATATATAGTGATGGTCACTGCCCACCATTATTGCCCCATGTTCTGCACCAGACTCTCACTAACCCATGCCCCATGGATTTACACCATAATCCAATCCACGTGTTGCACTCCTTAATCCTCCCTTTCTTCACCATACTCTTACATGCCTCTGAGAGCACCTCTACTATACACATTGTACAATATGTCGTACATGTGCACAACACCAGTGTGAAATCATAATCCATCAAATTGTCGTGGTCGTGCATGACATTGTAGTGTCATTGTCTGCATCCACTGTAACTTGGAAAATAGTGATTGATAGTAGTCACTGGTTAGTGTTGCTGGTTTTTGCAAAGGTGTCTTCTTATTCCACTTTGTCGGGCTCCTGATTAGCCACTGCTCATAGTTATGTGAAGGACTACAAATCATTGATGAACTGGAAAACTGACGTAAAATAATGACCTCTCTTACCATCCAGACTGACCCTACACTTAGTGCTTGATGTGATGCCACTATGCAGACCATATTTCTCATCTGTCCAAGGCTGTCCTTGTTATTGCCACCCTTTATGGGATCATCCACCCTTTTGTACATCTTGGTGTGATCTTCAAATGGGCACACTTTTCCTTCTATCAACTCTGCAATGCCAACACTGAAGTACTTTAACAGAAGTAGCATGAGTATAGCTCTCAGAGATACCATCCTTGTTCCCTAACCCCCCCATACATGCATAGCATCAGCCAGAGATGGCAGTGAGGTGGTGATAGCATTCTAAAAAACAGTGTTAAATCTTCAACAGGTGTACTGTGTGTAATTCATGAGGTAGCAGCATCTCAGGGACATCGTCATAGTGTTTCTGTTCTGTTGATATGAGAAGGTGATGGCACAGTTCTTTTTCCAGGACACATGTGGAGTGATTTAAGGACCATCAGATCAACTTGCAGGAGTACATCAGTGATTGGGTGGTGGTGATGATGAAATCATTATTGCCTTATGGGCATACTGATAGTTCGAGCAGCACCTAGTTTTACAGAAATGATACATGCCTAGTCATGTCTTTGGGGTGTGTTTGGTATGTTTGGTGATGAACTTCACTTATTATAGAAAAAATAATTTCTGTTATTCTTGTAGATCTTCATTGCAGCTTCACGCTTGAACTCCAGTGAAGCAGACTCATCAGAGGTACAATATGAAGATGTGAGACTTAACAAAAATAGAGGGCATTGTTGTGCTAGAGGGCATGGCATCGGTGGTCAAGGAAGAGCAAGAGCACAGACACATGCAACATGAGTACGTGGACGTAGCCGCAGTGTGGCACATGCAATTGCAGCAGCTGGACAATCACAACTGGAACCAGTAGCTCGGATGAGGCAACACTCAGACAAACTTATGGTACTAAAAAAAAATTTTGAATATGTAACTATTGGTGTATACACTGTATTCATTATTTATACAATTAGTTCATGTTGTGGTAATTGCATACAGTGGTCATGATCACTATGCAAATGCTGAAATTCTATATCTGTTTGCATTTCAGTGCTAGGAATGTGTGCTTCTGTTCTCAGCAGGTCAACACTAATGTTGCCTTGTGCAGCGGCTAGCGGCATCACATAATTTTTCCAGGCCTAACTGTGCAGCTGTCTCATAACAGCAGTAAAGCATGATGAGACACATGTGCATTGCTGGCTGCCTGTCCACAACATAATTGTGACTCTCAGTGGTTAAAAAAAGATGTGACAAGAAGTGTGTGGCATTTCTGTATGATGTGCACAATGTCCGTGTGGTTTGGGTAGTTTTTTCTAAATTGTGATCCTAAACATAATTAACATGCATGAGCAACAATTTGTTACTGGTATTTATTGTGTATCTATGCTGTGGCTATGGTCCTGAGGACTGTTTGTCAGGTCTCGAGGTAAGTAGTACTGACATGATGCATGTTGCTATAGTTCAAAGCTTGTGATGTCAACTGCAGTACTGGGACATATCATGTCCATCTTATGGTTGCCTGCTTTTGCTACACAAACACTGCACAAAGCATATGCATTGGAACATATAGTGCATCACAAAATTAGCTCTGTTGTGGCAATTTCCTTGTTTTGACATGTTGATGCAAAAGTGGCCACACATCATGCTGATCAGCACTTGTGAGGCATCATCTGGAATACTACCTGCTGTTCTGTACTCTTCCTCCTTTGTAACAACACACACAAGATTAATAACGAGGCTTGGATGGTGAAATAACAGGATGCTTGTATTACAGTACAAATAAAAAACTATTTACACAGTGGAATTGAGGAGGCAGGGTGTGGTGGTTGTTTGTGATGACAAAATTAAGGAACCGACATGGCATCTGCTATGCAAATAAATTACAGCCACAAAGTTACATGGCTAGAGGTTACAGGGTGGTCACATGAATGTTGTTGGTGGACTCTCGTGCAGTGAAAGGGTGGACAGCGCATGAATGGACAGCACTGTGCCGTACTTTGATCATGCACAGTGCCAGAATTCAAACAGGCATGGTAAAGGACAAAGGTGAGCATGCAGTAGCAAAGGAATCAATGAAGAAGGCGAAGAACTACTTGCACTAGTAGCAATAATGGTTTGGGAAATTTGCAACACTTGGTAGTGATGATGATCCTTTACTCACATTCAGTTTTGTGTTGCTTTGCACAACCAGTGTTGGATAAGGTAGTTCAAATGTCACATGTGGCAGAGTGACATCAATACAGGGTCTATTCATTGAAATCTATAGCAGCCATAAGTGCAACAAAAGTTTCTAGTTGAAGCATTTATTGGTTGTATTTTGAAACATGCATTGCTGACGATGGTTAGAAGAAAAGAATATGCACTTCACTAGTTGTTATAAATCTAGCTTTCTATGTGTGTTATATGCCTCGTAACATGTATCGTGTGGTTGCTGTCTGGTTGCTTTCTTTGCCAGAATCAGTATTACTGACACTATTTTGTACTCTTTCAGATGATGCATCATCTGGTGTTGGATCCAGGTGTCCTTACTTTGGCTTCTGCTTACCGTGAGGATATTTTTGCCTTTGGACCAGATACTAATCATAACAGATCACGACGTCATTCAGCTTATCAGCAGATCATCCTTTGGAGACTAGAATGTCTCGGTAGCAGTAATCAAACACCAATTCCAAGCTGCTGTGTGTTGTGCATCCGTGACATCTATCCAGATCCACTGGGGCAATATACCGGGTACCAGACTAATCGTCTTTCTTGAACACTGTGCAGTTGAATGGTGGTTCACGTCCACGTGAATCAGTAGTAGATATGGCAAATGTACGGTGCTTGAGGACTTCAGTTCTGTGCAATAAATGTTTATTTTTCCACAATGTTGTTGTTTTTAACTAAGCAACTAGGTAACGATGCAGCTGGAAACAGCAATTGATTCGATAAAACATATTCTGTGATGCCAGTTTTCAGATCTAGGTTTTATTGTGCGATGAGTTGATGCGAGCCAGCAACAGTTGTTTGCTATCCAAAGACCATAACTGTCACCACGGTTCAGTAGTTTGATGTGTTCCGTTTGGAATAAACATGAAGATTTACTACTTGACTTTCGTGTATGTGACGGTGTTGTGACCAAGTGAATGCAAGCTCATACTTCAAGTGATAAGTGCAAGGCTGAAGTGGGCACTGTCAAAATTCAGGAGAAATTCTAAGTTCTGCAAGTTAAGTTGTGTGGTGAACCAAGTGTCAATGTAAAAAGCACAACTGCCTTTAAATTTCTGGCGACGTGTTTAGTTTTTGTACTGTTTGTAACATTTCAATTACTGCCGGTCTGTCTGAAATCTCTGCCCTGCGTGTTCACTCAATGGTGTAGCATGTTGCAGAGAGGGAAAACCCATTCACAACCAAGTTGAAAATTCTTTGTGACATGTAATTTAAACACTGTTCCTGATACAGCTGGCTTCACAAAGTATCACAAACTGAGTCTTACAAAGAAACAGTCACTGTAAGGTTCTGCATTGTATGTCCAAAAAAGGAAGCTGTGAATCAAGGCATGCACACACTACTGCGCAGTGAGTGAATGTGCAGCACTGAGATTTCCAATGGCAACAGTGCATTATACATTTGCACTTTGTACACCACACACCGGAACTTGCTGCATTTACAATTTTTTCACCGAATCGTGACAATGTCCCTGGCGCCAAGTTATATATTAAGTTGGTGCAGAACAATTGCCAGTTTATTAATACGAAATGATATCTGACTGGTCAGAGGATGTTTTAAAAGTGTGTTACTGCCAGTAGCAAAACAAGGCATGGGATAGTAAGGTTTCAAGAGAAAAGTGGACAGTGTTTGTAGGTGGACATGGTTTTTGAGGCTACTATTCCAAGGCATTGCTGCCGTGAAAGTAGAGAACATCAAAAACAGTTACACTGCTGTTTGCTTTGCTACCCAATCACAGTAACATAGAAACAGAGAAACAGACTTTGATGGCAGATAAGGACTGCTTGGCACACCTAGTCTGCCCATTTCCCTACCGACTGGATAAGCTGCAGATCCTAGTTAACCAAAAGCCTATTTCTTCTAACACCTACAAGAATTGCCTTATGTCTGTCCTATGCATTCTTTAATTCTTCCACAGTTTTAGACCACACAACCTCTGCAGGAAGGTGGTTCCATGCGTCCACCACCATCTCTGTGAAAAAATACTTCCTCATATTGCCCCTCAGCCGTCACCCCTCTATCTTCAAATTGTGTCTCCTTATTCTTGCACATCTATTTTTCTGAAAGATGCTACCCTCTTGGACTTTGTTGATTACACTGAGTTACGTAACATTTTCTATCATGTCCCCCATCTCCCGACTTCTCCCTACTTTCCTCAAGGGTATACATATTAAGCTCCTGTAGTCTCTCCTTCTATGGCTTCTGTGGCAGACCCTGCACCATTTTAGTTGCCCTCCTCTGGACTGCCTCCATCCTGTCTATGTCCTTGTGGAGATGGGGTCTCCAATACTGGACACAATACTCCAGATGGGATTTCACCAACTATCTGTACAGAGGGACAACAACTTTCTGTTTTCTGCTGGTGATGCATCTCCCTACACACCCCAGTATCCCCCCAGTCCTCCTTACTGCCTTCTCACATTGCCTGCTAACTTTAAGGTCATCTAATATGATTACCCCCCAGGTCCCTTTCCATTTTTGTTGTTGTTACTACCTACTCCCCCCAGGTCCTCATCTCCTGTGTTTTTGTTTCCCATGTACATTGCTTCACTTCTTTGTACTTCTTTGCATTGAATCCAAGCTGCCATAATTCTGACCATTCCTCCAACCTTGCAAGTCCCTTTTCATCCTTTACACACACCCCTTGAGTATCAACCCTGTTGCAGATCTTTTGACATCTGAAAAGAGACATACTTTTCCTTCCAGTCCCTCCACAATGTCACTTATAAAGCCATTAAAAAGGACTGGTCCCAGTACTGAACCATGCGGTACTCCAGTAGTAACCACCCTTTCTTCAAAGTGCACTCCATTTACTATTACCTTCTCTGTCCTGTTGTCCAGCCAATGTTTTACTCAGGCTACCACCTTGAGACCCACTCCAAGGCTGGCTGCTTGGGTCCTGTGCCACACTTGCCTACCTCAGAGGTCAGACAGACAGGTCTGTAGTTTCCTGCCTCTGTCTTGCTCTCACTTTTGTGTAGGGGAATCACATTCACCCTCCTCTGGTACGACATCATCCTCCCATGCTTTTTTAAAAAGGCTAGTTAGTGGTGTCACTAGGTCTTCCCTTAATTCTACTCAAATTCTGGGGTGAATCTTGTCAGGCCCCATTGCTTTGTCCACCTTCAATTTTAGGAGTTCTTTCAGAACCCTCTTTTCTGTTAAAGGACTTGAATTGATCTAGTATCATTTTAGTCTGTCAAGGTTTTCCACAGTCACAAGCCACAGGCAATACAGTGGATGTTGTGTATCTGGACTTCAGTTAGGCATTCGACTTGGTGCCACATGGGAGGCTGAGAAGTAAGTTAGAAGGCACAGGGGTGGGTGCAAAGCTGGAGAGATGTGTAAGGAACAGCCTTCAGGGAAGGCAACAGAGGGTGGTGGTGGGTGGGGAGCTCTCATCCCCAAGGGTAGTGATGAGTGGTGTTACGCAGGTCTCGGTGTTGGGACCAGTACTGTTTGGTATATTCATTGCAGACCTATCATTGGGCAGCTTACGCAAGACCAGTCTGAATGCTGAAGATACCAAGATGGGAGCAGTAGTGAACAACCTTGGTGGCTGGCAGTGGTTGCCAGATGATCTGACAAAGCTGGAAACCTGGTTGGACACCTTGCAACTGAGGTTTAATGCCAAAAACTGCTAGGTGCAGCATTTTGGGATGAAGAACACAAGGAGGAGTTAGCAGCTGGGGTGAGTTCAGCTAGCCAAGACAGAGGAACAGAAGGATCTTGGGCTGCTCATTACAGGGTCAATAAACAACTCCACACAATGTAGGAAAGCAGCTGCAAAGGCAAACAAAATGCAGTGTTGCATTGCAAGTGGTATATACCAGTAGAGGGGGGAGGAGATTCTGCCACTGTATAGATCAATACTGAGTCTGAACCTGGAGTACCACATGCAGTACTTGCGCCCGTATCTCAAGAGGGATATGAAGTAACAGTAGGGGGTGCAGGGCAGCAAAGATGATCAAGGGCCGGGGGCTGGGGAAGGGGGGACATGACTGACACTTTTACATGAAAGTTATAAACAATACAGGTACAGAGGGGCAGTGCAAATTAAGGGAAGGGAGGGACACCCGGTGCCATGAGATGAGACTGGAGGGAGGAAGGTTCTGGAGGGAAATGAGGAAATACTTTTTTACAGAGAAGGTGGTAAATGGGTGAAATCCATTACCAGCAGAAGTGGCATCCAGTTGAACAGTTGACCACTTCAGAAGTGGCAGGGGCAGGGCAAGGGGGAGGTTCAATGGAGGGGAATGGTGGGAAGGAGGGGAAGCTGCAGTATAAGAGGTGGTAGCTGCACATCTGAGCATACTTGATAGACCTCTAGGCCTTTATCTGCTGGCAAATTTCGTATGTTCCTATGTGACAGTTGGGCTACTCCAGTCCACCCCTGGTAGTTTGAAGTTCTCCACCACCACTGTGTTCCCCTTCCTGCAGACTCTTTTGATTTTCTCTGATAACTCCCTGTCCAGGTCCTCCATTGAAGCTTGTGGTCTATAAACTATCCAATTCTCAGTGTAATGCCTTCTGAGTCCAGAAAATACATCCATGGTGCCTCTCTCCTGCCCTCCTCCCTGGCACACCGTATCCCATCCCATACATAGATTGTCACCCCCATACCCTCTTCCCGTTTAACTATCTTTTCTAAATTTCATATAACCTAGGGCCAACAACTCCAAACTGTGTACTGTGTGACCTGCATTTCCGTGATTGGAGCAATGTCCACCGACTACTCTACCAATAGTGCCTGAAACTCAGGTTAACTTGTTTCAGAAGTTCCATGTGTTCAGAGAGACCACTCTCCAACCAGCTCCCTTCCTTCTCCTTAACCTTTCTTCTTCCCCTGTCCACTGTATCCCTTCCCCTTTGCATTCACCATTAAGTAGAAGGGTATGCATGTCAGGCCACCCTCTCTGGTGACCTCTGCCTACCAGCTGATCACTCACCAGCCTCCCCATTTCTATATTACATTCTTATATGTTTTTATGTGCTCCTCTATAAGCTGCTTTAGTAATGCCTACCCCTCCTTGATCTGGTGTACTCTGTACATGGCATACTGATAATTCCAGTCCCATGTCTACACCAGCCAACCACCCACCAACATATACACCTGAAAGTGACACCATGCCCCCATCTAAGTATTAAACTCTCCTATCCTTCCTGTCCACACTGTATGTGTGCAGAGCACATGGATTACCAATGTGAAAGCCACCAATTTTGAACCACTACCATCATCTCCCAGCACAGGACACCCACCTAGCTGCCATGATATACTCATCCAAACATCCACCACACATCAGTTTCAGCCACCTATTATTCCCATTCCTACCTTCCAGCATCCTATTTCTCCCTGCACCCTCCCACCGCCCTGTCACTGTCCATAACTGCCTCAATTTTTCCCACGCCACACTTCGGCATATCTTCCCTCATAAATCTTAATTATCATGCCTCTGTGTTGCACTTACCCCCACCTTGTGCTTTAAACTCCTTACTTAAGTGATGCCCCACCCCCTCTTCAGCATACAGACCCTCCCGTAAGCAGCAGTATTTCCTTTAAGCCCTTTTTCTTGACCACTTTCACCAACAAAACATTAGTGTAAATTAAGTATTGTCCCTGATAAATCCTTACCTAAAAAAAGAAAATACACAACCATTACATTTTCATCAGTATGTCTTTAAGACTTCAATCACTTTTCCCCCTCCTAATTACTCCTGCTCCATTGTTGGTTGGACCTGCTAATGGGAGTGGCACACTTGCCCATTTAAAGCAGAAGAAGTATGCAATAACAAATCTGCACTTTTTCATCAGTTTATTATCTGTGCGTTGCTAAGCATTGGTATGGTGTGAGAATAACAGACACTGAGGTGAGAGGTATGATGCATAACATAAATGCACAACTGCATTTATAATTTTTTATTCACAATCAAATAAAATCAATATGTATATAAATGAAAGCAAACCATGTGTTAGTCAGCACTACACAAATAAATATAACACCTAAAATGACTCTGCCCTAGTCACTTCTCTCTTACTTTGCTACTTAAAGTAATTCACTTGTGTGAAAACAAGCACTCTTTCCTACTCCACGACCTGCAGATTTCTGCAAGCTTCACTTCGAGTGAGCTGTTTGCGGCTTACATAGTCAATATTTCTGGGACAAGGCGCCTCAATAGGGACAATATTTCTTTACTTCTGTACACCATTTTGATCTTGGGACACTCCATGGAACTCAGGTGGGTTCCTTACAAATATGAATGAAACACTACTTGCTCTTTTACTTCCATGCATCTCTCCACCTCGGGAGATTGCTCTTCTTGCAACCAGTTCCAGTTTGTGGACCTAGATGGGGGGTTAACGAACAAGGGACAGTAAATTTAATGTCAATGGCCTATGCAGCCAGTATAGTGTTATGCATGTTCAACTGTGTTACTTAGGTTTTTGCCGTTTGCATTCTCTATTCCAGAGGAATTACCACCCTGTAGGGGTGCCAAAGGCAAGGAAACCTCTAGAGTGTTCCACCCATAGAGTTGGTGCATGATGAAAGGTACCTTGGGAAGGAGCACCAAAAAGGAAGGAGTGTTATAAAGTATCAGGCAGCTTGATAACATAATGGGATGTGTACGTTAGCAATTGCATGGGTTAAATTGGTTGCAATAGAGAATGAGGGGACCTCCTAAGGAGAGAGGAAACAGCAATAGGGACACCATCACCCTACATCCAGCAGTGGATACTGCTGACAGAACTGGGGAACACTACATTAATTAACAGTTATGACCTGATACTGTGGACACTAAATGCAGAGCAAGACCCTCAGCTACAGGGGAATCCTGCACCAGAATGGTATGGCTTGCATGGTCCAAGGACTGAGGAGGAGATGAATGAGTGTTGAGTGATGAGACCTAGCAGAGGGCAGTTGGCAGGGATGATTGAGCAATGATGATGTGAGCAGAAGTTGATCTGGCCGTAGTTCAATAAGGCAGTGTAGTTCAATAGGGCAGGCTAACAATAGTCAGACCTGCATGTAGGTCAGTAAGCGGTAGAAATAGTCAGACCTGCACATCGAGTCTGCAAAACATAGTATCAATGGTGGGACATGAACATAAGTGGTAGAGGCAGCAATATGATAATGGTGCAAGCCAGTCATGCATCCGAGAAGACAACGAAAGTGACAAATACTCTGATGATTTTCGGCAGCGGAAGGACAATGTAGACCATCAGTAATGAGCCACAAGGGTGCCAAGACTCCACAAATACTTCCAAGTCCCCACCGTAGGAAAAAGAAGAACGTGATGGCAGGGGTCGAGAACCACATGCAGATATTAAAGCTATTTTACAGCATCAGCAGTAGCTCAGCTGACCTCGTGAGTATAATAGCAGCCTACAAACAGGCAATAGCATCCACTATGAGTAGTACTATTCTATAAGTATGGAATGAAGGGAAGCACAATGCTCTGAAAGCAGCTATGAGGGAGCATGAATCAGGTGAAAACAGTGTGGTGTGTAGCATGATGAGCAGCTTTAGTTGGGTAGAACACAGGTACAGATTGCAATAGCAATGTGAATAACAGAAAGCTAGTAACTGGAGCTCCAAATGAGCAAAATGGTAGGAGCTTAGAAACAGAGTGCCCCCTAAAACAAAACAAAACAAAAACAAAGATACAACCACAGAAAAAAACAGTAAAGGGACAAAAGGAAGAACACAGTCAGAAGGATAAATACAAACCAGAAGGAAGAATAGCAAAAGACAAAAGTACAGCAGAGCAGAAGAACAGAACAAAGAAGTCCAGCAGAAAGAGGCAGCAAGCCGGGGGTGCTGACCACAGCCAGTTGGAGACGCGTAATAGACATAGCCTCCAGTTGGCAAATAAAAAGTGCTTCAGAAGGAGGCTGAGGGGAACTGCTTCTACAGCTCAGGAAGTGGGAGTGGCTGGCTGCTTGTCCATCGAACCATAGTATGAGTTTTCAGAGAATAGATACATATTTATGTTACATAAACAATCTCAGATAGAGTAAATAATAATAATAATACTAATAATACAGATTCTTGTGTCTCAGAGTCTACCAAGAAACATTCGTAAACAAGCAAGGAGTACTAATGAATGTTTATTAGACTACTTACGTCAAGCATGTGACAAAGAAAATCACAAGGGAGATGGGTTTCTCACCACTAGCCTGAAGAATGTACATAATCTCCAAGATTGCAGAATCTCAGGTTTTCCAAGATCTCAGTCTCTCTCCCCACTCTTCTAGAGGGGCTACAGTAGGTTGCAGATGACTAAATACTACAGATAACAGCATAGCAACAGAGATTACCTCATAGTTACAGATATGAGAAACAATATGTATTGGTCCTAAGTCATTCTCCATTGGATGATGACTAAGGAGACAGAATTACTAATAAGTATCATATGAGATGGAATATGCTTCCATTAGTATTATAGCTTGGACAAAAGAAATGCTGACGGGTTCAAACTACACGTGGCATTTCTTGCTTATGTACAGTATAGGACATAAAGACATAACAAAGGTTTTTGCTCTGTGTCAGCTTGCTTAGAGACAAAGAAAAGTGCTGACAGGGCTCTATTACATGTGGCATATCTGCCTGAGTGTAAAACACACACTACATATAATTATATGAGAATATAGGTATACAATAATCACTGATGATCCCTCAGAGTCATCTTATCAGTGATTAGGTAAATTATATATGGAATATATATGAAAGACAAACATAATCTAGATAAATGTATTATAGTGTGGTATAATGAATCATGCATGATAAACATTAGCATATATTAGCAGCAAAGCACATTCCTAGCACTTATGCTTATATGATGGGTGCCTATATCTATATGTTAGAGCAAAATGGCAGTATCACAGTACACTAGACCAGGAACACAGTGTGAGGTGTATATGGGATGATAGGGGCATAACCCAGACACAACAGTCCCCTTTTTGTTGCCCTAATTACAAAAGTGGCAACACAACAAAAAGATGATGGTTAGGCACCATTCGTCCACAGGCCCAAGCCTGATAGAGGAAGTTTAACTCATCACGGTGGTGTTTCAGGGATTTCCTTAAATGACAAAATATAATCATAGGGAAAATGTTAGTAAATGTCCTATTACTACAAACATTTGGAATAAAACTTCACAATGGGGGTTTATAATATCAAAACAATCAATAAATACTGATGTATATCAGGTTTGTATCTGTCCTACTGGGAAGAAATTGAAGAGACAAACTTAAGTTGCCTGTATGGATATTAAAAATAATTAAAACTAAAGACAGAGCATCAAGATAGGTAATGGTATCTGGTTCCGGGATGGGACCACGTGTGACTACCATATAACCTATTACCTGTTTAGGAAGTAAGAACAGAAGTTAGGAAAGTTCACTTTTGCATAATGTTTGGTCCATATCAGAAGAATGTATAGTTGGTCACCACACAATGTTCCACATCAGCAGAATATACCACCTTGGATGATGGCATTTTTAAGTTGGTAAGTTAAACAGGACACGAAATGTCAATGTCCACAAGCCATAAATTATGAACAGTTCCAAGAGTAAATCCAGGGTTTCTTCAAGTGGGAGATGAAGATTCATAGCTCAAATCTGATGCATTCAGATTTTCCAAAGGTAGATCAAAATGTTCAGGAGACAGCAGTATTTTCAGAGGCCTCAGCAGGGGATGCATTAGATTGCACATTGAGTTTTACAATGGAATAGCAACAGTGTTCAGTGGAAGATGATCACACGGCTGCATAAAGTGTAGATGTTTATGACCGTACTCAGTTTGTATGAGGTGCCAGCCAGGCTTGGAAAACAAACAGTGAAGAAAATGGATTTCTTGATTGTAGATCAAATGAAGAAGATTCTTCTTGCTGAAGTTAGGGGATTGCCCCCACCCCAGACTTGCTTCATAGTATGCATAGCAATGAACTTGATTGTAGAACCTTAATTAGCTGGACTGAATACAGTTTATTTGAAAGTTCACAATTGGAAGCCCAATTTCAGTTATTAGGCCTGTAGTCACAAGTTGGTAAGACAAGTTGGAAGATGTCACATCTGCATAAAAGATGGTGTTCCTTTCAGGTACGACAATCAAAGTTTAGAGTCAGTCATGATCCCAAGACCTCATGGTAAACAAGGAAAGGAGGTAGTTTCAACCTTTCACAATAAAAGTTCCCATCAAGTTGACCAACAGGATGGACAATTGCCAGACGATCAGAGATGGATGTTGTCAGATGAAAATGCGGCAATGACACTGTGAGAGTCACAAACATGGCTTCCAGGATTGTGCAGGAATAAGTTTCAAAATGTGGAACAATGCTGGTGTGTGTGTGGTGACATATCCAAGGTTCCTTGCCATCGACAAGGGAATAGTGCTAGATTCAAATAAACATTTAACACATGCAATAGAAGTGCAAAATGTGGCAATGCCACTGAGCCATACATCTGTCATGTATGAGATCAAGGATATGTCCTAATTCCAGATCCCGGAAGAGATAACCAAAGGGTTGCAAGAACATAATAGCTGTGACTTTCCTAGCTATGTGATATTCATTTGCTTCCTTAATGTGAGCAGAAATTAATTCATTAACAAGAACATTTGTCAGGTCAATCCCCTTCACAATATCTTTAATATTTTAAATGTATATCACTCTAAATGAGCAAAATCACATATACCATGCAATGGGGGGGGTATGATATTATATTTTATACTATCATGAACCTTTAACATATGTATGAATAATGGCTATATCTGTCCTATTTGAAATAGATATGTCACAGCCAAATAGGCCTGAGTTTAAACATGTGATTTTTTTTTTAAATAAGAAAAACAAAAACAAAACGCCTAGTGCATTTGGGTAGGTTTACAGTCATAAGATGTACCACTAATGGTCAGGATGTGAAAATCCTGAGTGTGTGTATGTGTGGTGCTATCAGTCCCTGTATAGGGAGTCTTTAATGAGTACCTGGTATGCTGCCAGGGGATCTAATAACATCATTATAAAAAAAATGTGGGAAATGTCTGTTGTGAAACATAAAACAAATAATTTCAAGTTTAAAAGGTGAGATTTAAAAATCACTGGGATGTGCATGAGCTGCACATTATTAACTATGATAGCTGGCTTAGAAGTGGCTATTAGACCACTGAGTGGGCCACGGTTCTGTTTTGAGCACTCAACATTAAGTGTCACAAATTATGGGGCATCATTGGGCAAAAAAAAACAACTTAAGGTCTAATGGCTTTTATTACCACATAAATTTGGGTGCAAAAATCCTGATTATCAATAAAATGTAAACAGGAGTCCAGATCAAGTCTAGCTGCTAACATTGATCCAAAGCAATGATCATAACATTCAGTAGGGTCTCACTACCCTCCTGGATAATGAACATATCTTTTAGGACCTTAGCATGAATTCCACAGGATGCAATTAAATCATGTGGGCTTGCGAGTTACTCTGCCTCAACAAGCTGTTTAGGTTTAGGTCACTGGTTCTTATCTGCAACACGATGTGCAGTTTGGGCTTGTAAGAAGAACCATACTTTTAAAAAGAATACTAAGCATAAAAGCATCTCTCTCTCTCTCTCTCTCTCTCTCTCTCTCTCTCTCAGGAACCTAAAAGGAAAGAGACAAGAAAAATATAGTTGGTTTAGTACTATTCCTCCCACTGGAGTATGGAAAAGTAATTTAATCTCCTTTAAACAGGTTCATTTGATTGGCACGTAGCCATTTATCAATGACTGTTATAGTGAGGCAGTCTAACTTGGTAGACTGCTGGACTGCATTTGTTTACAATGGGATAGGGCCTGTTGTTGGGTCTTGCCCATACATTGTGCAGCAAACAAGTGTACTTTTTGGATGTCTTGTTTGAGATATTTAACATATTTATCTACTGATGCTCCATCAGCAGGGGCAGTACACAGGACCAGAAGTAAATGTTCTGGGAGTCTCATGGACTGTCCGGTCATGATTTAAAAAATGGGATACGCTGTGTACCTGCCAGAGGGTGTCCCTCTTATTGCCATAAAGAGTAAAGACAATAATGAATTCCAGTCCTTTTGGGTTTTCTGAACAAGTTTGGATAACATAACTTTGATCTGCCTGTTAGCACATTCCACCTGTCCTGATGCCTGTGAGTGGTAAGGGACATGAAACTTTTGTTTACCCATAACAAATCCAGAGTTTCCTGCATCACTTAGGCTATAAAACTGGATCCCTGTAATCAGAATTTACCTTTAGGGGTAACCCCCACTTGGTAAATAGCTGGTTTACCGAGACATTCGCAGTCACTTTGGCTGTGCTGCTCTGTTAGATTGGTGATCACTAGTGAAAACTAGTTGTCATTGTTAGTGGTTGGCATAGGGCCAATGTAGTCAATCTGGATGTTGTTCCAGGGGCCTGATTGCCTCTGGGGTAACAATGTATTTTTCCTAGCTGGTATAAGATTGTTCTGTTCACAAATCAAACAGTTACTAATGTAGTGCTCTACATCATTTTTCATGCGTGCTCACAAGACAGAGGATTTCAGTCTGTCTAGGGTTTTATTGACTCACTGGTGTCCACCAGTTGGAGTATTATGTTCTTGGTGCAGTAGATAAAATCTACTCTCCGGTGCTCAGGAATTACCAGTAACTTTTCATAAGTGTTACAGCAGTGATGTTCCAAATGAGTAGGCCATCACTAGATAGGCGAATGTCATTTTCACTTTCTTAGAAGACAATACAATTGGGGTATAAGGGCTTATTTCTGGAAGTTATTTCCAAGTTCCTTTATTCAGGAACCTATACACTACCCTCAAATGAGGGTCCTTCTTTTGGAGTATAAGGTTCAAATTTTACAAGATGCTCGAACCTTATGAATGTACAGTTTGTTTTTATACTGGTTAGGGTTGTGTTGTACACAAACAGGTCTCTGTATTTCACAGAGGTTATATTAGGAGTATTGGAACAGAAGTTTGTCTTCTACCAAAGAAATTCAGTTTAGAGAGAAACAGACCCAATTAGAAACTGTAATAAAAACATAGTATCTGCAGTGCTTTCTGTAAGTATCTCAAGGACATTTCTTGAAGTGGGCAGAACTTAACTCTCTCATGGAGTGCAACTGTGCTGGTATCATTTTACATAAGGAAAAATCTCTTTTTATTCCTCTCTTAACACAAGCTGCATATTTCTCAAGGACTTACCAGCTTTCTAAACCATCCACAAATATTTTTGGTAGTAAGGAGACTCCTTGCCTCCCTACTTTTAATTTTATTTGCCAGGCGTATTTTAACAATGCCTGTGAATCGTACATATATGATGATGCAATTACTAGCCATACATACTCTGTAATCACTAGGATGTACAATAAGAATTCCAGACCCTGCTATCTGACCCTTGTTGGCATGTGTGGCTGAGTCATCTGTCAAAACATGACACACGGTGGTGTCTTTTAATGCTTTCTGGGGTTCTGTCAGAAAGGGCACTGGGACAGGTAGGTCAGGGGGTTGGAGTGAACAATCATGGGTCTCTCCTGTAAATTGTAGGCCATGGGCCAATAAGGATGGAGTTTTGATAGGAAGGACAGTGATGTCATGATCCTGTAAAATGAGAGACCAGTGTGTAAGTCTGGTATTGGATACAGAGTCATCTTTTACTCTGTCTGACAACAGAAAGTTAGATGGAAAATGATTGGAATGCAGCACAATGGGTGCATATTCAATGATGGACATAAAGTATCTCACTGCCCAGTATGTAGCCAAAATATTCCTTTCACAAAGGTTGGATTTTAGCTCCAATGGGGCAAGCATCTGGGATACATAAGCAATGGGTCTGATGTGTCCATTGTATGTCTGGGCTAAAACTGCTGAGATTGCTATATCTGATATGGCCATTTCAAAATAATGCCCTAAAGCTGTGTTAGGATTAACCAATGTTGGGACCATGGTGAGTGATCCCAAAAGAAAAAACAATGATATCAGCATTGTGATGCCTTGCACCTTCTTGCATGTAGTGCCTGCCATTGTATGTGCTGGGAATGACTCAGACTGTTTCTGACTTGTGCCTGCTATTGCAGCCACAGTATGGGATGATCCAGGTATCACTGGTGGAGGGGGTTCTGCATCATGCGCAGGGAGTGTTGGCACTATCGGGGTGACTGCACAGTGGAGAAAAGTGGTGTGAAAGTTATACATAGTTCTCCAGCTAGGGATTGTGGTTCAGTAACCATCAGGGGTGGAGAAAATAGTAATGAAACAGCTGTCAGCCCAGGTTCAGAAATCAAACCTGGAACCCTCCCCCCAACGTGGCCCATGATGTTGAAAATACCACAGCCACAGGGCTTTCAGAATCAGGGTTGTCCCTTCCCCCATCAAATGCAAAGTGGATTTCCCCACCAGAAGGTTGCTGGATGATGGCAACATTGTTTTTAATGTTACAGCATAAGGTATTAATGCACTGCATAGAAAAAGCAGTATGTTCAGTCTTCTCAGGGAAAGCTGATGTTAAATTGCATAGGGAAGAATCACAACATTTCATGTAATTAACTGCAATGTGTTCTTTAACCAAGGACACTGTATAGTAAACACTGCTAGCAGAAGTTGCTTCTTCTGCAGTGTCAGACACTGACTTCATGACAGATTGAGTACCAGCCTTATTCGAAAGTACATCAACATAATTTTTAATGAGAATCTTACGTCCCTCAGAAACACTTGCATTATTGACAACATTATTAATCATGCCAAAAAATTCTGGTTTGTTTTGTTTGGTTATGGCAGCAATCACAGGTCGCTGTGACTGCATGATCGAACCTCCATGATGTGGTGGTCGGCTATTTTGGATTACCTCATGGGTATCATGGGTTACTGTGTCATGACCATCATCACATGGCCATGAGCGGCCATCTTGGGGATGGTATGGGGATGCAACCTGATGAGATGTGTGTCCACCATTTTGAGACTCTAACAACTCTCCATTTTGTGAATCACAGAAAAACAAGTGGCTAGCCTTTGTTCTAGTCCACCCCACAGCATACTGTGAGTGTTCAAAATCAAACTCTTCAACATCAGAAGAGGCAAGGTCTATGGGCATTAAGGTAGTATGCCCTGCCAATACCTCTGGCTGATGGCACAAGTTCATCATATCTGACTTTTTACTCCTACATTCTAACTCGGATATAGGAGTTCGCATGCTGTAAAGTGCATTGTTTTTAGACTGCAAGACATTCCCATTTTGTAAAACTTGCTTTTTAGCTACATAAGCTGTGTCATAGTTTAGATTCAAAACATTCATTTCAAGTCTGCAGTAACCAAAACATAATAGTTTATGCTGTTCAGTCAAGGTCTGTGTTGAAATACCAGAATGTTAACTCTTTCAGTAATTACTTTAGACTTATCAACTCTAAGTTCCTTGTTTCCAAAACATAAGTAATCAGTGTTACTAGCCAGAACACCATTCATTTGAAAAACTGTTTTTCTAATAGGTTTTGCCTTTTCAATGTTATCTCTTAAGGCATGCAGGTCTTTGTTGTTTCTCTCATTAAAGAGAGACTCATTTTCTAGATAGAGAGACTGCAGTTGAGACTTCAGTCCATTTATCCTTTCTTTATGAGAAGCCTTTTTCAGACTAATTTTCTGCTTGGAAGCAGCATTCTCCATTTTGCAGGCAATATACTCAGATTCCAAAACAGATATTTTATTTAGAACAGCATCAAAACAATTAAACAATGTTGCAATTAATAATCCTTCAGGATCAAATCTCTTGGTACCATTTTTCAATTTCCCATAATGGGTAATGATATCCCTTAAAGGGCTCCCACCAGATTTTGCTACTTCAGCAAAATCAGACCAACCACTGTAAGCAGTTTGGTATGTGGTGGCATCCAGCCTCAACTCAGTACTGATATTTTTCGACATGTCACATAAGATAAGTAACCCTTAGCTGTCTGTGGATCAAGAACTTTGTTTGCAACAAAAGTTCATGAAAGGACACAAACAACATTTGGTGTAATGTGGACTCCTAGATGAGTATATACTCATTAGGATTTGAATCCACAAAAGAAAGCAGTCTGTCTGTCTGTTCAGATCCCTTTACAGCTGTGTGTTCCCACAGAGAAAGAATAGAGGGGAAAAAACAAAAATAAAACAGCTCATTACACAGAGATTGAATATCTGCCAAGAGATTGTTTTGTCTGCATTGTGGAACACACAACAGACCGAAAAGTTAAACAGAAGACACTCTCAACTGCTTGTTACTGGAGATTTCTCAACCAGTGTTTTAATTTACAGAGGAAATTAAAATGCAACTTGGCAAACATCAAGACTCCACTCGCAGTCACCGTTTATGTTACGTAAACAATCTTAGATAGTAGAGTAAATAATAATAATACTAATAATACAGATTCTTGTGTCTCAGAGACTTCCAAGAAACATTTGTAAACAAGCAAGGGGTACTAATGAATGTTTATTAGACTACTTACACCAAGCATGTGACAAAGAAAATCACAAGGGAGATAGGTTTCTCACCACTAGCGTGAAGAATGTACATAATCTCCAGGATTGTAGGATCTCAGCTTCTCCAAGATCTTTGTCTCTCTCCCCGCTCTTCTAGAGGAGCTACAGTAGGTTGCAGATGACTAAATACTACAGATAACAGCATAGCAACAGAGATTACCTCATAGTTACAGATATGAGAAACAATATGTACTGGTCCTTAGTCATTCTCCATTGGATGATGACTTAGAAGACAGAATTACTAATGAGTATCGTATGAGCCAGAATATGCTTCCATTAGCATTATAGCTTGGACAAAAGAAATACAGACGGGTTCAAATTACACCTGGCATTTCTTGCTTATGTACAGTATAAGACATAACAAAGGTTTTCTCTCTGTGTCAGCTTGCTTAGAGACAAAGAGAAGTACTGACAGGGCTCTATTACATGTGGCATATCTGCCTGAGTGTAAAACACACACTACATATAATTATATGAGAATATAGGTATACAATAATCACTGATGATCCCTCAGAGTCATCTTATCAGTGGTTATATAAATTATATATGGAATATATATGAAAGACAAACATAATCTAGATAAATCTATTATAGTGTGGTATAATGAATCATGAATGATAAACGTTAGCATATATTAGCAGCAAAGCACATTCCTAGCACTCATGCTTATATGATGGATGCCTATATCTATATGTTAGTGGAAAATAGCAGTATCACAGTACAGTAGACCAGGAATACAGTGTGAGGTGTATGTGGGACGATAGGGGCATAACCCAGGCATAACAAGGTTGGCTACCCTGCCACGAAACACGGAAAGGACAGAAGAAATAAGAAGGAGGATAGGGTGAAATGAACAAAAAAAAAGGAGGGGGTCACCTCGATTAAAACTAGGATAGCTATCATTACAGGGAACAGGACCCTATTAGTAGCAAGTACCTGGTTCTCTTTATGGCCTGAATTGTACTATTGCCCCTCGATTTGCTACATTATCCTTTGTTTACAATTTGTATACTTTTTTTGCTGCATGCCACCATGAAAGCAGCAGTACTATATACTGCTGCCACATTGACTGTAGGTCTGCACAACTAAAAACGTAACATTTACAGGTTAGGTAGTAGTGCTGCTGTAATAGTGGTTGCAGTGAGGGTTGAAGGGGTGGTGGTAGAAAAAGTCCACAAGTCCACGTCCCAGTTAACTATTACACCAAATAAACCAAACTACAAATTTGAACAACCAAAACCCAAATTAAAGAATACATACTTCTCTTTAGTGCAAGCACACATAACATAAGTTCCACGTGAATCTTGCACCAAGCAACCAGAATAACTATACCTAAACATGATTTTCATCTATGAGGAGATACATACTCGTTTCCAGCAATGGCATGATCTTTTATGCAGTGACTTATATTTGAACTTCAATGACAATATTTTCATCGATACCCAGTGAAAACAGAATGAAGTGGTTCATGATGCTCCAATAGCAGAAAGTTTATTGCAAAGTTTGGCAGAAAGAAAAACATGTCCATAAATGAGCTTGTTTGCATTTTTACAATACAAGAAATAATAGGACAATAAAAGAAACCCCACCCATGAAACAGTTCACAAGACACAGGGATGCTATGGTAATGAAAAACAAATAAGTGCTGCTTTTCAGCATTATATGACATTGTGACCATTGAGTTGACCCTCATGTAAGTGGAGTGGTGAGAAAATAGAGTAATTCAATGTATTAGTGGTCAGCTTTAGAGGGTTATGTCACTTCTCATTACTTTATGAATGATAATGTGAGAACAAGAAACAATGCTAGATATGAACAGCACACATATAAAGTAAGTGACAGTCAGGCTAAATAGAAGGAACAAGTGCAAACAATAAGCAGAATTTCACAAAACTAAATATGTAATATTACATTGGAGTACTGCTACTACACAGTTCCAAAACAGACCATATAATTTCGCTGTAGTGAAGGATGAAATGAAAGAATGTACAATTTAGCAATTGTGAATTGGTGGCACAGTGCACCACAACATGGGCCACAAAGATTAATCAGTGACCATGTCATCTATTTCGTCCGGCATCTCCTTCTCTGAGATCCTGCCAGTCTGGGAGAGGGGAGCAGATGGATGGAAGGTCAGAGAAGGGGAGATAGGGGAGCTAAACACGTGGCTCAAGGGCTGGTGCCAGGAAAAAGGACACAGATTTGTAGGGAACTGGCAACAGTTCTGGGAGCGAAAGTTCTTTAAATTTGATGGACTGCATCTGACTAAGGAGGAGTCAGTGCATTGGGGCAGAAGTTTGACGTCTTTGCAGAATATTTAAACTAGCAAATGGGAGGCGGTGCAGCACCCCATCGTCGAATGGGAAGAACACCCTCCCCTCAGCTAGTGGTCAAACAGGGATTCAGCATGTTTGCAGTTCATTTTGCATCACCAGAGTAAGAAAAGAGTTTGTCTCCCATACGGCCTTTTAGGGTAATGCCAAACCTCACCCAACAACTAACACACAAAATCTGGCCAATGGAAAATCATGTACACAAATGCTCACAGCCTGGGAAATAAGATCCCAGACCTGCAGGCAATAATGTCAGAGAGCTAAACTGGACATAATAGCAATTAGTGAGACGTGGTTTACCAGTAACCACACTTGGGAGACTTCAGTACCTAGCTATGTATTGTTCAGAAGAGACCGAGGTGCAAGGGGGAGGAGTGGCCCTGTATGTCAATGAAAATATCAAAGCTACAGAAATTCAGAATACACATAAGGAGCCAGAAGAACTGTGGGTCACCCTGAAACAGGAAATGGGACAGCCATAAGAACTGGGGTTGTCTACAGGCCCCCAGACCAGGGAGGACATAGACACATTACTGTTAGAAGATATACAAAACATGACAGCTAAAGGGGAGTTTCTGATAATGGGAGACTTCAACATGCCGGATACAGATTGGTCAATACCAGCAGCACATCTGCCAGAACTAGACACATAGTGGATTCCCTGCAGGGGGAGGGCCTCAAACAACTGGTACAGCAACCCACAAGAGACAGGGCTATCCTAGATCTAGTACTGACTAACAAGGAAGGGATCACAGATCTCCAGGTAGAAGGTCACCTGGGGGCCAGTGACCATCACATGGTATGGTTCAATTTGGCTACTACATCTAAATCATCCCATTCCAAGGCAAAACATTTGCCAGTGTCAGTGGCTCAGTAGGTAGCACACTTGCCCCTGAGGCCGGGAGATCAGAGGGCTGTGGGTTCAGTTCCCACATCTGGCACTTGGGTTAATATCCCAGTACTGACACTGTAGTGCAGCATGAGAGGGGTGCTGCATTTCTGAGGTGCCGTCTTTCGGATGAGACGTTAAACCGAGGTCCCATCTGCCTGGATTGGTGGTAGTTCAGGTGGATGTTAAAGATCCCATGGCACTTATCGAAAAGAGTAAGGGAATTTCCCCGGTGTCCTGGCCAAATTTCCCTCATTCACTAAAAATATCACCAACAGCTTAATCTGGTTCAAGGTCAGTTGGCATTCATCTGTATCCCCCTCCCCTGGGTCGTGCCTAAAAATAGGCAGGATTTGTCTTGTGCATTTACCCGGTCAACAAAAGCTAAATAAATAAAATAAAATAAAAATATGGACTTCAGAGGAGCAGACTTTGATAAGATGGCCAACAGAGTTAAGCTAGCCCTGGCAAAAAGAAACACAGGTGAGGGGGTACAGGCAAAGTGGGCAAGCATTAAGGATGCAATACTTGAAGCAACATCCCATTGTGTTAGACAGAAAAGGAAGTGCAAAGAAGAAGGAAACCACTTTGGTTCTCAAATACAGTAGCAGAAAAGGTCAGAGTCAAAAGGCTGGCCTTCAGGAAATATAAGGAACACAGCAGGATGAAGATAGGGAGGCATACCAAACTGCCCTAAGGGAAGCAGGGAAGGCAGTAAGGCAGGCAAAGTCCCAAACTGAGGAAACACTAGCACGAACAGTAAAGAAGGTGACAAGACTTTCTATAGATACATTAGTGAAAGGAGAAAGTCCAGAGGGGTATTGCTAAGCTTAATGGAGAAAAGGAGCATGTGAGGAGGAGGACCTATAAAGGCATCTATCCTAAATAGATACATTTGGTCAGTATTTACTGAAGAGAAGGTAGGGCAGGGCCCACAGCTAGCATCATGGACACAGGGGGGAGGGAGGTGAGCACTACTCCCTTCACAAAAGAAAGGGTCCTACAAGAGCTTGCTAAGCTCAGGGTGGATAAGGCAATGGGACCTGATGGCATATATCCCAGGGTACTTAAGGAGTTAAAGGTGGAACTAGCAGAGCCATTAGAAGAACTGTTTAGTGAGTCTCTGAGCACAGGAGAGGTCCCAGAAGACTGGAGAAGGGCTCATGTGATCCCACCCACAAGAGTGGTAGCAGGAGGAGCAGGGAACCACAGACCAGTCAGTCTTACCTCAGTAGTGGGCAAGATTATGGAGGCCACTTAAGGAAAGGATAGTGCAACACCTGGAATCCATAGGGGCACAGGATCCAAGACAGCATGGGTTTACAAAGGAAGGTCCTGTCAAACTAATCTCATAGATTTCTTTGACTGGGTAACCAGAGTGGTGGACCAAGGGGCAGTTGATGTAGCCTACCTTGACTTCAGCAAAGCTTTTGACACTGTTCCACATAGAAGATTGATAAATAAGCTGGGTAGGCTTGGGGTGGGTCAGAAGTTGGTCAACTGGGTGGCAAACTGGTTGACGGGCAGAAAACAGAGAGTGGTGGTAAATGGTATACAGTCAGAACAGATGCAAGTCACAAGTGGGGTACCTCAGAGATTAGTTCTGGGGCCAGTCCTCTTCAACATCTTCATTAGTGACCTTGCAGATGGACTAGAGGGGTAGCTTGTCTGTTTGCAGATGACACCAAGATCTGCAACAGAGTAGATGATCCAGATGGGGTGGGCAGAATGAGAAGAGATCTGGATAAACTAGCAAAATGGTCAGAAGAGTGGCAACTGGGATTTAATGCAAAGAAGTGCAAAATCATGCACATAGGGAAGAGAAACCCTAAAGCCACCTATAGGCTGGGAGAGGAGTTGCTAGCAGTCACAAAGGAAGAAAGAGACTTGGGCATCATCATCACTGATGACCTGAAATCATCCAAGCAGACCTCTAAAGCAGTAGGTAAGGCTAGGGGGTGTTAGGGTGTATTAGTAGGGGTATCACAAGTCGTAAGAGGGAGGTAATAATCCCTCTTTACAAGACACTGGTAGGCCCCATCTGGAGTATTGCGTGCAGTATTGGAGGCCACACCTTCACAAGTACATTAACCAAACTGAGGCAGTCCAGAGAAGGGCAACCAAAATGGTGCAGGGACTGCATCAGAAGACATATGAAGACATATTAACAGAGCTCAATATGTATACCCTTGAGCAAAGGAGGGAGAGAGGTGATATGATCGAGGCATTCAAACAGCTTAAGGGCATTAACAAGGTGAAAGAGTCTAACATGTTTAAATATAAGAAAAATAGCAGGACAAAAGGACACAGCATGAGATTAGAGGGGGGCCGATTAAGGGGGAATGTGAGGAAATTCTTTTTCACAGAAAGGGTGGTGGATACATGGAATGGCTTACCACAAGAAGTGGTGGCTATGAATACAGTGCAGGGCTTCAAACAGGCATGGGATAGACATAAGGGAGCAATACAAATGACTATGAATAGATAGGCCACTGACAGAGCAAAGGCCGATGGCTCATTTATAAGGTAGAAAAAGAAATGGGCAGACTGGATGGGCCTTGCGGTCCTTATCTGCCATCAACTTCTATGTTTCTATGTATGTTTCATGTTGCATGGCCTGATTACAAGATCTCAGTTTGTGTTCATTGGCCAGGCCCACTTGCCCGCTGTGTCTGACTCTACTGTGGTCCCCCAAGGCTTTATCCTGGGACCCCTCCATTTTCTTCTTAATCATTAACTCCATTCCAGTGGATAATCTGAACTGTCACACAATCCTTTATGCCAACGACCTCGTTCTCTTCACCAGTGAAAAGTCTCCCACCCTCATCTCTGCAGCCCTCTTTCACAAAACTACGCCAAAACCCACAACAGGTTCTCTGCCAGCATTATTCTGGACAATGCCAAAAATACAAAAACAATGTTGTTCAGATCTAATCCTTCTTAACAAAATGCAAATCTAACCCACCCCTAATCATACACTACACTGGGGTAGTTCTCACTACAAGCCCACTTCGACCTTGCACTATACAGTGTTATTGGTTCTGCCATCAGTATTGGACTGAAATCCCCTCTTGCTCCCCTTCTCACCGTCCAAACCACACACTGCTGGCTACACTCATCCATTATCCCCTCCCTGGAAATCCACAGGGTATCCACGAACTTGGGCGCTAGAGCCCTGTCTGTAGCAGACCACACACAATGGAACAAGCTGCCCACTGAACTGTGCACCATAAACACTCACTGACAGTTCAAGACTAGCCTCAAAGACTGGCTCCTCTTGGCATCCACCTGCCACTGCTTTAATGACAAGTACTCCACCCCAAATAGGTTCCATGGGTTGGGCCAAATAGGTTCCTTACTTACTGAAACTGTACCACCATGAGCCTTACTTTGCTTTTTGTGTATCCCTCAACTACTGCCACCATGTATTGCCAAATGTTATAACTCTAACCTTTCACTATGTATTAGCTGCTCTTGTTATGTTCTTGTTATTCTGATGTTTCTAATCTGTGCAGCCTTATGTGGCCCAGGTCGTGCTTGAAAATGGTCCCTGGGATCAGTGCCCCTACCCGGTTAAATACAAAAATAAAAAATAAATAAAAAATAATTTTGTGCTGTGGTGCCCAGTTTTACAGTATGCACCTCAGTGAGGACGTAGTATGTAGGGAGTGCAATGAAGGGAAACAAAGATGTAGGAGTGCCTTCCACGGCCATCAGATGGGGAGCAATTCACATAACGCAATATGCAAGCACAGGTGGAGATTAAAGACCTGATAAAAAATGACCAGTAAGTAAAAGGTGTAAATGTAAACACTGCAAAATGCACCACTGTACAATGGCACTTTAAAAGTTTATCATTAAGGCTTTCAGACAGGATATATTTACTCTTTTAATTACCTGACAATGGTTTTTAAGTGATTTAGATAGTGGCCATCAATGGTCATGTTCTATAGCTGACAGACGTCTCATGCGAAGCAACGATTGTCATGAGCTCACTTTGTATTAAATGTCCTTACAACCAATAGCAGAGGGTAGGTCAAAGTGATATAGCAGTAGAAAGTGAGCAACGGATGCTCACTGGTGCTTGTGAGATGGTTGATGCCAGCGACAGTAAGCAGAAGCTATGGTTAGCTGGTTTTAATCATTAAAAACATTTGTTACTGTCTGCTAGCAATAATTGATAGTTTATTTTGTGTCTGAAGAACACTGTATTGTTTCCAGTGTTTCCTATCAAAGCAGTTGCATGCGGGCAGCATCTTTAAGCAAAGATGAACTAATGGAATAAGGCAGACATTATATGAGTTTAGAAGGTGGTAGATGAATGGGAGCATGAGGAATCATTCTGTGGCGTGAAGGGTGGTGGAATGGATTCACAGCATAGGAGGTTGGAGAAAAGACAGCAGGCGGATAAAAGCATGCATTGGCCAAGCATAGGTGAACCTGAGCAATATGAACATACAGTGCCGCCCACCAGGATGAAGTGCGTTAATAATCATTTGTTGTGTGTTACTAAACAACCTTGCAAGATATCGCAGAAATGCTCTGCTGTGGATGCATTCTTTAAGTTGACTAGTGGGTGGTGACTGGAGAGCATACTCCATCCTTGCTTGCCATAAACCGCGTCTCACAATTCTCACATTGTTAGCATTGATATCCCACTTCACAAGCAATTAACAAAAAGGTAGATACTGTAGAAGATCCCTTCAGTCCCTTGTAGCCTCAGCAATTATACCCCATGCTCACCATTCCAATGGCAAACTGACAAAAACAGAGCTGCTACATTAATTGTATTACTTCAATATATTACATAAAAATCTGTTTAACTGAAACAGAAATAGCGCATAGAACCCCCGTTTTAAAAAAGGGTCACCATTCTTTTGTTTCATTTCACCTGATCTGCAGCATCTCTCATGTATGGAGCGATTCAGCTTAACCTATAGCAGTTTCCATTTATTTTTATTACACAAATCACCAGTGCAGAGAAAGTAGATGTCTAAGTACAGTACACATCTGTATTTAATACAAATGTTCTGTTTTTTTTTTTTTTAAATACCTACTGCATGCCCTTTATCCTTAAGTCAATATGCTAATATGTAATAGTTTGTGGTGCAGCAGATAACTACCTCATTGAACCCCTCTATCACACAATGGTCACCAAATATATGCATGAATAGTGCAACAATTGTCTATCTCTTATTATACTACCCCCCCCCACACTGTTGCATTTTGACTTTACGATCGATTCCCACTTAATTGCTGCTGTTGTATAGTAAATTATCACAGCGTCTCACATTATACCATTAATTCCCTGATTGCATCTACATTACAAGGATCAGTTGCCACACACACACACAAAGACAAGGGGGTACTGTCAATGCAGAACGTACATTATATACACTGTAGTGCAGCTTTATCTGTGATTATGAAGGAGGGGGAAATTATACAGACCTCCCCTTCAAATGTTATGTCATGGTGGGTGATGGTCATCCTATGCTTAGACACCTGTCATTCAAACACTATGAAGTCTTGCTATATTATGACTAATGCAGTTAGCCACTGCACTTGAACTGCCCCGGAGAGGAAAGAGTTAACTCCAGGGAGTCTGGAGTTCTACAGCGCGAGAGCGCTTATGCCAAAGCTCTATCTGGGCAGTTTCAAATGAAACTGTCAGATTCTTTACTCCGCTTCACTGAACAGTCGCTCCGGAGATCAGCTCCTTCAGCTCGGTTCATTTCTCGGTTCAAGCGAGTATTTTCGGTTCATTTGAACCGGCAAAAAGTATTTATTTTACCGCATTTCGGTTAAAAGCTCTATCTGGTAAACCGTAAGTACAAAAATTAAAGTCTGTGTGGAAATTCAATTATCGGTTCGGTTTTGAACCGATCGGTTTGCTGAAATTAACGTTTTAAAGTGTTGGTTGGGCTTTTAGAGTGCGGTTCCCGGTTCTTATCGGTTCTAAAAAAACCTTGCTTTAAAATTAGGTTTTTTCAAATACCCGTGACACGGTTAGGAACCGATAAGGGTGTCTTGCCTGGCACTGCCATCAAAAGGGCAAGTTTTTGGTTAGGCTGGCATTATGTCTGAGAAACCCAAAAGAAAAACCGGGCCCACTGGGTTTCAACACTGTGATGTCTGTGGGGAAGCTTTTGCCAAGGCTGACCCACACACCACTTGTGTTTATTGTCTGGGGGCTGACCACCTCGTGTCAGACTGCCAGGTGTGTAAAAATTTCCCTGCAGCCACCCTGGAAAAGAGATTGGGCCGGCTCAGGGAACGAGAGGCCAAAAAGTCCGCTGACCCGGATGGCCAGCCTGGTCCAGCACCCACTGGACCAGAGGGAGTGCCCTCTGACCAGGGTGAGACTTCCTCGGGCAAAAGGAAGGCTGGTTCAGAGGAACCAGTCCCAGTGAAAAAGACAAAGAAATCAGTAGGTTTGGGGTCCAAAATTGTCTCTCCAACTGCTGCAGAAATAGCTAAAGCCATACAGATTGTCCAGTCACTGTCTCAGGGTCCTGCAACCACCAACAGTTGGTAAAGGGTTGGTTCGTTCAGTTCCAGTGGTTCAGGAGTATGATGTTGAGGAATTTGATGAACCACAGGAGGGGAGAGGAATTTGATCAATATATATGTGGCTGGGAGGGTCTGGACGTGCCCATTGAACCGACATTTCTCCAGACAGACCTTTAGAATCTCCTCCTATTCTGTCTGAGTCCCCTTCTCATTTTATGTTTTACAAAAAGGTTGCAGAAACCCTCCAGTTTCCTTTAGAGGAGGCTGTGGATGAGCAAGAGGAGCCTGATTACGTAGAAATGATGGATATACCAGAGTCTAGGAGGTTGTCTATTCCTTTGCATAAGTCATTTAGGAAGCAAACAACAAAGATTTTAAAAAATCCTCATTCTGTCCCTCCTGTAGATAAAAAAATGGACAGAAGGTATACTTTGTCAGACTCTGATACAGACTTCCTCACTGAGTAGTGTAGTCATGTAGGTGTGGTTCAAGCTGCAGCCTGTGACAAGGTAATATTCCCTGCCTCACATCCTCCTGATAAGGATTCCAGGAGGATTGATGCCATGGCAAAAAACAGTATATGGCAGCTTCTTTGGGACTCAGGCAGGCAAATTATATGGCTTATGTAGCTAGATATCAGAAATCTAGATGGGACACAGTATGCAGTTAGCCAAGCAGGCACATGGCCAGCTGGCTAGTGAGTTGGAACAGGTGGCTGCTGATGGCATTGAAGCCTCTAAAGTTCAATTTCATACTGCTGTTGATGTTAATGATGTTTACTCTAGGGTCATGGCCACTTCTGTAGCTTTCCGTAGGTTGGCATGGCTCAGATGCACTAATCTGTCCCAAGATACTCAGTCAAAGGCTATGGATTTTCCTGTAGTGGGTAATTCTCTGTTTGGGGAACAAACAGAAAACTATATGAAAAAGATGGATGAATACAGAACTACCTACAAAAGTGCCCAGGCTAAGGAGAAGCATGCCACTCCACAGAGGCATGCTCCCAGAGGTAGGGGCAGGCCTTTCCACAGGCCTTTTTACCAATCTCAGGCCTCCTCTGCATTTGCACAGAGGGGTTTCTTCAGAGGCAGAGGTAGATGGGGCACAAGTAAACCGTCCCCCTCCCCTCAGCCTAAGGCTACTGCCAAGCAGGCACCCTGATGGGGTGCCCAGGGCCGATTCTCCTGTACCAGTGGGGGGCAGGTTGGTTTATTTCAGCCAGAACTGGGTGTCCCTAACTTCAGACAGATGGGTTCTGGAGGTAATAAGCCAGGGTCTGGTTCTCAGCTTCAAACAGTTTCCAAAGATGAGAGCCAGACATTTTCCACCTGCAAATCCTACAGAAGCCCTTGCTTTGGAAGCAGAGGTTTCTTCTCTTCTGGACTGCAAAGCAGTAGAAAGGGTCCCTCCTTGCCATCAGGGCAAGGGGCTGTACTCAAGATACTTTCTTACCCCAAAAAAGACAGGAGAATGGCGGCCCATCCTAGATTTAAGGTACCTGAACAAGCATCTTTTGAAACCAAAGTTCAAAATGTTAACTCTGGCAATGATTTTGCCTTCCCTGAGGCCAGGGGACTGGCTGGCTTCCCTGGACCTCAAGGATGCCTATTTTCATGTTCTGATCAGGCCTTCTCACCGAAAGTACCTCAGGTTCGAACTGCCCTCAGGCCACTACCAGTTCAGGGCAATGCCCTTCGGCCTTACCTCTGCGCCAAGGGTATTCACAAAATGTCTAGCTGTGGTAGTGGCTCATTTAAGAAGGCAAGGATTGCTGTGTTTCCCTACCTGGACGACTGGCTCATAGTGGGTCAGTCCCCAGATCAGGTAAAATCCCACTTGCAAGTCAGCCAGCAGCTTCACTTCCTGGGATTCCTGCTGAATTTACCAAAGTCAGTTCTGGAACCAGTTCAGGTACTAACTTTCATAGGTGCAGAATTGAACACAAAGTTAGCCAGGGCATTTCTTCCCTCGGAAAGGGTAGACAGGCTCATTGCCCTGGCATCCTCCTTTACCCTGCGGGTTTCTCGACCAGCAAGGCATTTTCTGCAACTCCTAGGGCACATGGCTGCTTCCACAGCAGTAGTGCAAGGAGCAAGATTCCAGATGAGGGACATTCAGTTCCATTTGAGGGCCTATTGGTCTCAAAGGAGGGACCCCCTTTCCAAATTGGTTCCAGTGACCCAAACTCTGATCCTGGCTCTACACTGGTGGCAGGATCAAAGCAATCTAAAACAAGGGGTTCCTTTCATTCCCATCTCCCACTCCCTCACCATCACCACAGATGCCTCCCTGTTAGGGTGGGGAGCTCACTTGGGTGACCTGTCCACTCAGGAAGTGTGGTCTCCTCAGGAATCTCTGCTCCACATCAACCTTTTGGAACTCAGAGCTGTCTTTCTAGCTCTTCAGGCATTTTCAGCTTCTGTCCAGAACAAAGTAGTTCAAGTCAGGACAGACAACACCACAACAATGTGGTACATCAACAAGCAAGGGGGCACTCGGTCATCAGCCTTGTGCACCGAAGCAATGAAGTTGTGGTCTCTGTCTTACTCCTGAACACCTCCCTGATAGCAGTTCACCTTCCAGGGAAGGACAATGTCCTGGCAGATGCCCTCAGCAGGATTTCTCAGGGTCATCACGAATGGTCTTTGAATCCCCTAGTGCTGGGGTCAGTCTTTGCCAGATGGGGCACTCCTCAGATAGATCTTTTCGCAGTCCCAGACAACCACCAACTTCCTCTGTTTTGTTGCAGGCCTCCAGTGCTGGGCTCAGTCCCCCTGGATGCCTTTCAGTTGGATTGGAAAGGGAAGTTCCTGTATGCCTTTCCCCCCTTTCCTCTTCTTTTCAGGGTACTAGTAAAAATCAGATCTCAGCCCTGCAAAGTGATTCTGATTGCCCCAGATTGGGCCAGACAGCCCTGGTACCCACTGCTTCTGTCCTTGACAGTCCACCCTGCCCTGAGCTTGCCCAGAGTCCACGACTTGCTGGCCTGTGCACAGGGGAGAGTGTGGTATCCAGACCTCAAATCCCTCCATCTCAAGGCATGGCTCTTGAGGAGTTAGAATTTGCTGACTTACACCTTTCTCAAGGTGTTCTGGATATTTTAAAGGCTTCAAGGAAACCTTACACTAGGGCCACTTACAATTCTAAGTGGAAAAGGTTTTCCATCTGGTGCTCTGAGAAGCAGATTATCCCAGAATCTGCTGATCTGCCCATTTACTGGACTATTTGGTCCATTTAAATTCCCTTAGGCCTTAGGCCAGCTACCTTAAAGGTTCATCTGGCAGCTGTCTCTGTTTTGTGTCAGCAGGGAAGCCTGCTTCCCTTTCTTCTCACCCTGTGTTTTCCAAGTTTTTAAGGGTTACTTCACACTAACCCTCCTTTTGAGAACCAGCTCCGCCTGGGACCTGAATGTTTGCATTGCTCAGTTAATGCAGCACTCCTTTGAGCCTCTGTCCTCAGCAGAGCTCAAGTTTCTAACTTGGAAAACTGTTTTCCTAGTGGCTATCACTTCTGCCAGACGCATAAGTGAACTACAGGCCCTGTCAGTGGAAGAAGATTTTATCTCTTTCCACAGAGATAAGGTAGTCCTCAGGACTAACAGAAAGTTTTGCCTAAAGTGGTTTCAGATTTCCACCTGAACCAATCCATATCTCTTCCAGTATTTTTCACTGAGCATTCTTCCTCAGGTGAGAGGAGACTGCACAGCTTGGACGTCAAAAGAGCCTTAAGCTACTATTTGGAATGCACCAAGGGTCACAGGTTCGAATCCCTCCAACTCTTCCTTACCTATGGCAAGGTTGGCAAAGGGAAACCTGCCACTAAGAGGACAATTGCAAGGTGGATTGTCTCTTGTATCCAATTTTGTTATCAAAAACTAGGTAGAGAACCCCCCTCAGGACTGAGGGCTCACTCCACCAGGGGTACAGCTGCATCTCTAGCAGCTGCTAGAGATATTCCCATTCTGGAAATCTGTCAAGCTGCTACTTGGAAAACAGTTCACACTTTTACCAAGCATTATTCCTGGATATTCAGTCCAGGAGAGATGCTCGTTTGGCACAGCTGTGCTTCAGAGCCTATTTCCTAAGTAGGTTCTGACCCTCCTCCATGGAGGTACTGCTGTGTAATCTGCATTAGTCATAATATAGCAAGACTTCATGGTGTTTGAAGAAAAAATTACTCACCTTAGTAATTGCTTTTCTTCTCATGGAGTCTTGCTATATTATGACCACCCTCCCTCCTGCCCCTCTCAGAACTTCTACTTGGGTAGGGGTGGCAAATTAGTGCAAGCACTGTGTCATGCCATTGTAGTTTTTTTCCCTTACCTTCTTTTATTTAGGGTTAGGGAACTAGGTTATTTTATTTAGGTATATATTGGCCCCCTTCCTGGACTTGAGTCTTTGGGGGAAGGGGGGGTCCTAATGGTGCTTGTCAGGGGGGTAACTAATAATACTATTATTCATTGTTATTATTGTTATTGTTGTTTATATTGTTGTTATTTCTACTAGTAGGTAGCCATTTGGCTAGTGTAGAGCTTTCCACACAGACTTGTTGCTTAGTATTAGCTTCGTAAAGATCTGACAGTTTCATTTGAAACTGCCCAGATAGAGCTTTGGCATAAGCGCTCTCGCGCTGTAGAACTCCAGACTCCCTGGAGTTAACTCTTTCCTCTCCGGGGCAGTTCAAGTGCAGTGGCTAACTGCATTAGTCATAATATAGCAAGACTCCATGAGAAGAAAAGCAATTACTAAGGTGAGTAATTTTTTCTTATCAGCCTACGTAACCCATCCAGTGGTGAAAGCTGTTTGTAGCCTTATGTGATTTTCCTTTGGGGGTTCTTTGAGTAACAACTGCATTGTGATGTCTACTTGACAGCTGTGCTCCGTTTACCATCATAGTTACAGTATGTACTGTTGGTAAAGTCTCCTGACACACCTTGGCCACGCATTTTCTTTTGGTAAAAAATGTTATATCTGTACTAAAGAAATCCCATCACTGTAGAAGTCATTGTTACAGGAAATGATAAGTAGTAATTAAAATTGATTGTCAATGTTCCTTTACTAGTTTCCGGTGGTACTAAACTGTCATGAATGTGACAACTCTACCTACTGTTCCCATTAAAATGATCACCCCCTCACCCTCATACACCATGGTTCATATCTGTTGTTATTTAGTGTGTGTGTGTGTGTGTGTGTGTGTGTGTGTAGTGTATCTTGATTTACAATTTAAATTGTCCATTTTACTGTATGAGAATGATTGTCAAACACTAGAGAGAATGGGAGGCGATAATACTTAGGGGAGTAAATTAGGTGATTCTGCTGACAGCTTGGAATGAGTGAAAGCCTCCTTTCAGATGTAATCATCCTGGTGCAACTCCACAACTAACTGAGATACTTGTAGCTGCAGGGCGCACCTTATCTTCAGATCATAGATGCAGTCTCCACTGCTAATGTTACTGAAAAATGTACATAGAGTAGTCATCTAATGAAGAGCTGTTAAAACAAAATCCAGCAGTGATTTATATATTAATCTTTTTTCACTCCAGGAAAGGGGTGTATGTGTATATGTGTGTGTGTGTGTGTGTGTGTGTGTGTGTGTGTGTGTGTGTGTGCGTGTGTGTGTCTGCACAAGCGTGTGCATATGGTTGGAGTGGGGGTGAAGGCTAACAGCAGCAGTAATGAATAATGACTTACAGTTTTTTTTTATGTTAGAATTTCATAAACACAATTTAATTATTAAACATTCAACCAACAAGTACTGAACTATTACTTTTGAACAAAACATAAATAAATTAATTAATTAATAATAAAATATTTACATCTCTCACCAGTCCTCACAATAACTAATCTGTTAGCATGTGTCAATTTTGTGAAAATGTCACTCATTTATTTCAAATACAGACAGATATTAAAGGGGACGGCACTGGGACTATCCATAGTGCAACTGTTTGAATAAAAATGAGTATTTTAGGCAGGAGCACTACTGACGGAACAAAAACAAAGAGAGGAGATGCAAATACGAAGGCTTGTCAGACACACTCAAAAATTCACAAATTAAAATGCATAATTTAATAAAAAAATAAACAAGCATGTGTCATAATTTAATAAAAAATAATATAAACAAGCATGTGTTGTGTAAAAAATATATGTATGTTTAAAATTTATAAATTTAAAATGTATCAAATTTAACTTAAAGTATGATAACATATATGTATGTTTAAATACTTTTTTCAAACTGTGAAAGTGTAAACATAAGCTTTTTTGCACAGTTATTGTACTGTATGTACTGTATGTTGCCCATTTCATGCACTTGCACATAAGCACAAGCAGATGTATTGTATTTACCTACTGCTGTAATCACATTATGCCCCCAAAACTAGTGTATCCACTTTTGCTGCCATAGAGCTGCTGACTGTGCATTCCCTGGCATACGCATGCAGAGTACTGTGACAGTGGCATTGCGGCAGTAGTTTAACACAGCAGTAGAAGCCTGAGACATCACAGCATCCCGTAATTTACGGTGGCTGAAGAAACCATGCAGAGGAAGCATGGAGGATTGTTTTTATACTGCAGACAGACAGACAGACTAGCAGACATAGATACATACTATAAATACACAGATTAAGAGATAGATAAACTACAGTAGATTAATTAATAAATAAACCAGCTCTCAGCTGAATGAGTTGCCTTCCCTGACAAGGAACCACAATGTTACTGTTCAGAAGATGTTAGCCTTAATTACATTTATCTTGTTGTTCATATGCCTAATACTGCATTCAAGCGGATCAGAAAAATAGTTACAAAAGGCCATTATTTCAGTTTGACCCCCCCCCCAAACATTAAATCCCATCAGGCTGGCATTGTTTTTAGCTATGATATTTACTGTATGTGTTTTCACACAATGCTGGCTCCTTGTTCATTATATTAGCTGATGTTAGGTTTATAAGCTGAACTCAATTCTCCTTCATGATTCACACGGGCACGTTTACTGTACAAAATATAAACTAGATGTGTAATAGTATTTAACATATTTGTGAACATGACAGCTTAAAATGGACAATGCTAGTTTGAACTGAGCATGTCCATATCATAAGAATATCGGTATCAACCGTATGCTTGTGTGTGGGATTCTTGGAGAACAGTTGAGTTTGGGAAATACAAAAAACATCAGTACACAATAGAAACATCAGCTATAGTAATCCAATAAAATTTAGAAAACTGAGCTGACTGTATGTGAGGACACATGAACATTACAGTTAAAATAACCTCAGACTGCTGGGAATTAGCTGTGTGAAATCTGTTGGTACCAGTGATTGGGGGCATCAACTGAAGCATTTTACGTATAAATCCAGTTGCCAAAAAAAACAAAACTAGTCTTATCCATTTTTGTAGTCACACAGTTGCTTACCCTATGTTCCCCTGCAGAGTACTGTGATAGTGGCATTGTCGGAGCCTAAGGCATCACAGCATCCTGTGAATCCCCGTGGTGGAAAAAGCTGCAGAGGGAGGAGGGAGGACTTTTTGGTCTATGACTGGGGAGGGAAGAGCAGAGGGAGGAGGGATGTTTTGTTATCAATGCATCCGGATAGATAGATAGATAGATAGATAGATAGATAGATAGACAGACAGACAGACAGACAGACAGACAGACAGACAGCTAGATAGAGAGATCTCACATGAATGACATCCCTCCCAGACCAGGGAAAAGAAAACTCCCTAGTTAGGGTCCATTTGGGTTTCAGAGTAGTGCACCATGGATTAAACGTGCCCACCCCTACCCCCAGACATACACTCTTTGGTCACTCCTGTACAGTACTGCACATGTGGTGGGGGGATGGGAGTGTGGTTTGACTTTTGTGATGTGGTGTGGGGGTGACAGTTTGTGATATTCTAAAAACAGTTATATTTAGAATATTGCAAACTTCGGCCCTCCCCCCCCACTCCACATGTAATAAATATAATCATTGAAGCTGTCTGAAATATAATTACTTGTGAAGTTCCATGGTTCAGGGGAGACTAAGTTTGAAGGAATAGAAGGAGTTCACAGTACTACACATTATGGATAATTTTTGGTATCAGACCTCTTGTTTTAAATATTTCCAGCACTGCCATTTTTTAATTCCCAGTTGCACAAAAAAAAAGACTAATTTGTCCAGTTCTGCTGTTCTAGAAATTGTAATCGGTGTTCCCCTGCAGAGTACCACAACAGAGGAATTGCAGCAGTAATTTAACACAGCAGCTGGTGCCTAAAACATTGCAACACCCCATGTCTTCTCCTGGTTGGAGTGTGCTGCAGAAAAAGGAGGATGATTTTTATAAAATCTAAGGTCCGCTATAGTTTTTTTTTTTTTTTGTATTAATAAGTGGGGAGAAGTACAGTCTATGGATCTGTTGTGGGAAGGAGCTACAGAGGGAGGATTTGATTTTTATTACATCTGTGGTCTGGTAAGTAAGATTGTTATTGTTTTTATTATTATTATTAATGAGTCAGAAGCTGACACTAGTATGATCGCAACTATTTTATAAAGTATTGTTAGGTCTTTGAAAATAAATTATTATTTTCGAGATCTTATAACACTTAAAATAATTTTGATCATACAAGTAGTGCCCTATATCAATGTTTACCTCTGGAAATAAGGGCTTCAAGCCCTGAGACAGTTGTTCAATTACTGTAAGTTGCTGAGAGTCGCAAGAGAGTACTCACTGTGGTGTGATTCGAACCTCTCTATCTCCATGATTGTGTTCTGTAGCAGAACAAAGAAGACTATAGAACCTAGGGCAACTACTGACACAATCAATGGGGAATGGATGGGTTACAACAAAAGAAAAAATAAAACTAAAAGATGTTATTATTTTAGAGATCTTATAGTACTTTATAATTACTGAGACTCACTGATCCTAAGAGAGACTGACTAGACATTTTTGTAAAGGATACGGCTAGCCAGGCACAACTGATTGAGGATCAGAACTGCCTAGCCTTATTATTACTAGCCCAGTGTATAATGGGGAAGGCTGAAGTGCAGAGATTCATTATTGGAGCCAGTGACAGTGAGGAAAAGGAAAAGGGGTATAATATTATTTGCAAAACAGAAAACCTTAATGGGAACTCTCTCATGAATAGTTATTATTTATTTATTTATTTTTTTGTTAGTTTGTTTTACCAAGAGAGACAAACTAAGCTGAAAGCTTGTTCACAGGTGTGAACTGTGAGCACAAGGAAGTTAAGTGACTTGCTTAGGATCACACAGTATGCAAGTGGGGGGTGTGGGATTCAAACCCAGGTCTCCAGGTTTGCAGCTCAGAGCCTTAAAGCACTGCATTACACTGCTTCAGATTAGTATTGCAGTGATGCCTTAGACTCTGACAATGCCACTATCGCAGTGCTCTGCAGGGGAACATAGGGTCAACAGCTCTATGACAACAAAAGTGGATACACTAGTTTTATTTTTTTGACAAGTGGATTTATACCTAAAATGCCTTCAGTTGATGTGTTACCCCACCCCACCCCAAGACTGGTACAGAACAGATTCAAACAGCTAATTCCTAGCAGTCTGGTGTTATTTTAACTGTAATGTTCATGTGTGTTCACATACAGTCAGCTCAGTTTTCTTAATCTTAATAGTATTCTCAATATTGTCAAAGTATATGAACTGTTCTTTTTTATACATTATGATTACTGTTAAAGAGTAGCAGTTCAGAAATATCCAAAATATATCAATTACCATAGCTACCCTAAATTAATCCAAAGCAGCAGTTATTTCATGTGATCTTGAGACAGCAAATCAAGTCATGGTTAGATAAGCTGATTGCATTCAGACTCCATAGCATAATTTGCTGTGCCAAGATGCAAACCACGTTACTGCTGCCCTTAATAGTTATAGAACAGATTTTATGGTGGATGTCCCTGAACTTCATTCACCTACAGACATGCCAGCAACCCCATTTAAAAGACATAACAATGCATTTTCATGCTATTGTGGACATTTATCATGAACTACCAACCTTTAATCAGTACTGAAATGCAAAGTGTATACATAAGCTTGTATGTGCAGTTATTGTACTATATGTAATGTATGTTGCCCGTTTCATGCACTTGCATGTAGGCACAAGCAGATGTACTGTAATTACCTACTGTTGTAATCACAGTATGCCCCAAAAACTAGTATATCCACTTTTTCTGTCACAGAGCTGCTGACCGTGCGTTTCCCTGCATTCCCATGCAGAGTACTGTGACAGTGGCATTGTGGCCTTAGTTTAATACAGCAGTAGGATCCTGAGACATCACAGCATCCCATGATTTCTGGTGGTTGGAGAAAACATGCAGAAGGAGCATGGAGGAATTTTTTTTCTAAGTTTATGATCTGCTTCATGGGATTATTATTGTTTTTAATTAATGAGTGTGGGGAAAAACAGTCTGTGGTTTTGTTATTAATACATCCCAGTGTCAAATCTTTGGTTGTAAATAATAAATTAAATGCATACTACAGAAAGACAAACAGACTAGCAGGCATAGATGCATACTATAGATAGATAGCTAGATAGATAGATAAACTACAGTAGATTGCTTAATAAATAAAACAGCTCTCAGCTGAATGAGTTGCCCTCACTGACAAGGAACCATTTTGTTACCATTCAAAAGATGTTAGCCTTAGTTACATTTTGCTTGTTGTTCATATGCCTAATACTCCATTCAAGTGGGTCTGAAAAATAGTTTGACCCCCACCCCCAAACACTAACTTCCCAGCAGGCTGGCATTGTTTGTAACTGTGATATTGACTGTATGTGTTTTCACATAATGCCGGTTCCTTGTTCGTTGTATTAGCTGATGTTATGTTTATAGGCTGAACTCAACTCTCCTTCATGATTCACACGGGCACGTTTACCGTTCAAAATATAAACTAGATGTGTAATAGTATTTAACATATTTGTGGACATGACAGCTCTAAATGGACAATGCTAGTCTGAATTGAGCATGCCCATATCATAAGCATATTGGTATCAACCACGTGCGTGTGTGTGAAAATCTTGGAGAAGAGTTGAGTTTGGGGAAATACAAAAAACATCAGTACACAATACAAACATCAGCTACAGTAATCCAATAAAATATAAAGAAACTGAGCTGACTGTATGTGAGCACACATGAACATTGCAGTTAAAATAACCTCAGACTGCTGGGAATTAGCTGTGTGAGTTTGTTTCATACCTGTGATGGGGAAGGGGGGGCATCAACTGAAGGGAAGTTATAAATAAATCCAGTTGCCAAAAAAAAAAAAAAGACTAGTGTATCCACTTTTGTATAGAGTTGCTGATCCTACATTCCCTTGCAGAGTAGCATTGCTGGAGCCTATGGCATCACAGCATCCTAAATTTCCCCGTGGCGGTGAAAGCTGCAGAGGGAGGAGGAAGGATTATTTTGTCTATAACTGGGGAGGAAGGGAAGAGCAGAGGGAGGAGGGAGGAGGGATCTTTTACTATTAATGCATCCAGATAGATAGATACAGGCACTGCTCTCAAATGAATGAGCTCCCTCCTAGACCAGGGAAAAGAAAACTCCCTAGTTAGGGTGCATTAGGTTTCAGAGTAGTGCACCACAGGTTAATCACGCCCACTCCTACCCCCAGACATACAGTCTTTGGACCCCACTGTACAGTACTGCACATGGGGTGGGGGACGGGAGGATGGTTTGACTTTTGTGATGTGGTGTGGGGGGGGGCAGTTTGTGATATTCTAGAAACAGCTATATTTAGAATGTCGCAAACTGACTGTGTTCTGTAGCACAACAAAGAAGACTATAGGACCTACAGCAACCACTGACACAATCAATGGGGCATGGATGAGTTACAACAAAGGAAAAACAAAACTAAAAAATTGTATTATTTTCGAGATCTTATAATACTTTTTGGTTACCGAGGCTCACTGATCCTCAGAGAGACTGACTGGCCATTTCTGTAATAGATACGGCTAGCCAGGCAAAACTAGTTGAGGAGCAGAACTGCCTGACCTTATTATTACTACCAGCCCAGTGTATAATGGGGAAGGCTGAAGTGCAGAGATTCATTATTGGAGCCAGTGGCAGTGAGGAAAATGAGTATAATATTATTTGCAAAATAAAAAAAAACTTAATGGGAAATCTCTCATAGTATTCTCAATACTGTCAAAGTACAGTACATGAACTGTTCTGTTTTTATACATTGTGATTACCGTTAAAGGGTATCAATTCAGAAATATCCAAAAGCTATCCATTACCATAGATACCCTATATTAATCCAATGCAGCAGTTATTTCATGTAATCTTGAGACAGCATGGTTAGATAAGCTGATTGCATTCAAACTCCATGGCATAATTTGCAGTGCCAAGATGCAAACCACGTTACTGCTGCCTTTAATAGTTATAGAACAGATTTTATGGTGGATGTCCCTGAATGTCATTCACCTACAGGCATGCCAACAACCCCATTTAAAAGACATAACAATGCATTTTCATGCTATTGTGGACACTTATGAACTACCAGCCTTTAATCACCACTGAAATGCAGCTGATGAGATCCTCTCAGATTTTGTTTCCAAGGGATAAACTGTTGATATACTGTACCCCTATGAATTATTGAATACATTTTTATTTCAGACAAATTGAGGTGACCATGGATGACACACACAGTTTGTATAATATATTTTATTGTGTATTGACATTGTCACAAAACAATTACTGTAGACTGCAGATTGTACAAATGCCTGTTTTAATGGATTATAGCAGCAATCTATAGTGGAGGACATAGGCAGATAGCAAAGTGCTAATCAGATAATAATACAATTCAAATTTCAAGATGAGTTGCTGACCAAGTGCAGATTTGTCACTGATGGACAATTATTAGTCCCAGATCAACTTCCAGATTGGTGTTCTCAATTTGGTTTTGCACCGTGCTGATATTTTGATCCTGCTTGTGTTTACATCGTTCTCTGCGAAAACTGTATCGCTGCCTTTGTGTTTGCAGAAGCTGTTCAGCTCAGTGATAGACTTGTCCGGTAGCTATTCTTTGATAGGTGACATATTGAAGATGTCATAGTTGTTAAATGAACATTCTGTCACTAATACCCTAAATTAACACTTAACATGGTCCTATCATTTAAATTACATTCCCCTTGTTTGCAGTTGCTGTTCATTGGATTTCTCAAACTACTGTACATATTATTTTACTGCAGGTTGGGGGTTGTGTGTGTGTGTGGGGGGGGGATGAGATAGGCATGTACCTTAGGAACAAAAGATCTTAAGAAGAGTTATTACAAGGTAGCTATTAAAGGGGATGACAATGGGACTATCCGTAGTGATATTATTTGAAATAAAAATGAGTATTTTAGGCAGGAGCACTACTGATGGAATAAAAACAAAGGGAGGATATGCAAATACGAAGGCTTGTCAGACAAACACAAAAATTCACGAATTCAAATGCATAATTAAAAAAATAAACAAGAATGTGCTGTGTTGTATAAAAATATATTTATGTTTAAAATGTATAAAATTCATAATTTAAATTTAAAATGTATCAAGTTTAAATTAAAATATGTATAACATATATACTGTATATATGTTTAAGTGTTGTTTTTCAAACTCTGAAAATGTAAACAAAAGCTTTTATGTGCAGTTATTGTACTGCATGGTGCCCATTTCATGCACTTGCACATAGGCTCAAGCAGATGTACTGTAATTATCTACTGCTATAATCACATTATGCCCCCATAACTAGTATATCCATGTTTGCTGTCATAGAGCTGCTGACTGTGTGTTCCCATGCAGAGTACTGTGACAGTGGCATTGTGGTCTTAGTTTAACATAGCAGTAGGAGCCTGAGGCATCACAGCATCCCGTGATTTCTGGTGGTTGGAGAAACCATGCAGAGGGAGCATGCAGGATTTTTTTTTTACTAAGTTTATGATCTGCTTCATGGGATTATTATTGTTTTTTATATTAATGAGTGTGGAGAAGTACAGTCGGTGGTTCTGTTGGGGAGGAGGGTGGTTTTGTTGTTATTACATCCCAGTGTCAAGTCTTTGATTGTAAATAATAAATTAAACACATACTACAGACAGACAAACAGACTAGCAGGCATAGATACATACTATAGATAGAAAGATAGATAGATAGATAGATAAACTAGACCAATTAATAAATAAAAAAACAGCTCTCAGCTGAATGAATTACCCGCCTCAGACAAGGAACAGCATTATTTATGTTCAAAAGATATTAGACTCTGTTAAATTTTTGTTGTTGTTCATATGCCTAATATTGTGTTCAAGTGGGTCTGAAAAATATTAAAAAAGGCCAGTATTTCAGTTTAACCTTCCCCCCAACACTAACTTCCCAGCAGGCTGTCATTGTTTTTAGCTGTAATATTTACTGTATTTTTGTTTACAGTGTTGGCTCTTTGTTCATTATATTAACTGATGCTATATTTATTGACTGAATTCAATTCTCCTCCATAATTCACACTGGCACAGTTACTGTACAAAATACAAAGCAGATGTGTAATAATATTTAACTTATTTGTAGACATGACAGCTCTAAATGAACAATGCTAGTTTGAATTGAGCATGTCCATATCATAAGCTTATTGGTATCAACCATGTGTGTGGTGAATCCTGGAGAAGAATGGAGTTTGGGAAATACAAAAAAACATCAGTACACAATGCAAACATCAGCTACAGTAATCCAATAAAATAAAAAAAATAATAAAATTAAGAAAACTGAGCTGACTGTATGTGAACACCCATGAACAATACAGTTTAAACAACCTCAGACTGCTGGGAATTAGCTGTGTGAATCTGTTTGCTACCAGTGGGGGTCATCAACTGAAGGCATTTTTCCTACAAATCCAGTTGCCAAAAAAAACAAAACAAGTGTGTCCACTATTGTTGTCATAGAGCTGCTGACCCTATGTTCCCCTGCAGAGTACTGCAACAGTGGCATTGTCGGAGCCTAAGGCATTGTAGCATTCTGCGATTCCCCATGGTGGAGAAAGCTGCAGAGGGAGGAGGGAGATTTTTGTTTTGATTATGACTGGGAAGGGGAGAGCAGAAGGAGAAGGGATGTTTTGTTATTAAATCATCTAGATAGATAGACAGACAGACAGACAGACAGACAGACAGACAGACAGACAGATAGATAGATAGATAGATAGATAGATAGATAGATAGATAGATAGATAGATAGATAGATAGATAGATAGAAATGCTGCTCTCTCATGAATGAGTTCCCTCCAAGACCAGGGAAAAGAAAACTCCCTAGTTAGGGTCCATTAGATTTTAGAGTAGTGCACCACAGGTCAAACACCCCTACCCTCTACCGCCAGACCTAGGATCTTTGGTCACTACTTTACAGTACTACACATGGGGTGGGGTGATGGAAGTGTGGTTTGACTTTTGCTGTGTGGTGTGTGTGTGGGGGGGTGGGGGTGGCAATTTGTGTTATTCTATAAGACAAATTTGTCCACTTTTGCTGTTCTACAAATTCTAACCAGTGTTCTCCTGCAGTGTACCACAACAGTGAAATTGCAGCAGTAGTTTAAAACAGCAGCTGCAGCTTAAGACGCCACAACACCCCATGATTTCGCATGGCTGGAGGGAGCTGCAGAGAAAGTTTTTGTATTAATGAGTGGAGAGAACTACAGAGGGAAGATTAGTTTTTATTACATCTGGGGTCTGGTTAGTAAGATTTTTTTTTTCATTATTAATGAGTCAGATGCAGTTTTTTGACCACAGGATAAGTGTACCTTAATGGGCTTCATCCTTTTGGGCGGCACTGCATATGGACTGGGAGGAAGGTTTAAATCTATTCCCTTGGAACTTACAGCAACTAACAACCTATCAGTGGTTCGATCAGGCTTCTGAGATGTACAGTAAGTTTGGATTCAAGCAAAGACACTGAAGATGGTTATGTTTCTAGTTAGTGTGTACCCCAGCTGGAATATCTAATTCCTCATTTTCTGAGGTACATTAGCAACTGAGGTATAAAACCGTACACTGAGTGCCAGTGCTCATGAATGTTTGTAGACGGAAAAACATGAACATAAACAGCAGACAGATCACAAAGAACTACAGTAGATGCTGAGCAGTTTAGGAGGTCAGGTCAGGCAAAGGTAGGTAGCTCTCCTGCCAGGGAGATTCCATTGGAGATTAAATAAAACTGTGCTGCTCCATTTACAGCAGTGTCCTACTCTGACCAAATTTAAAAACATTCAGTACTCAATCAGTTTGTGGTTAAGTTAGGACACTGCTGTCAATGAAGCAGTACCTTTTTTCTTAAATCTCCAGTATATCACATTGTAACTTGCAGAACTGATGGACATGGGAGTTGATTGCCCTACCTCATCCTCCTTAAACATCAACAATCAACAGGAAATGAAGTGATCTGCAAATCGCTTATGAAATTCTGATGTGAAACCATAGGGACCAGGCAACTTTGCTTTTAAAAGCTCCCCCCCCCAAAAAAAAAAGCCTTTTTGATCTTTTCAACTGAAAAAATCTTGTAGTGGCCCTTTTGTCTTTGTTTATGTGAGAAAATGTAAGCTCCTGGGAAAACTTACATAACACATTCCTGTTCTACAGTCTATTCTGAATTAGAAAGACCTTTTCAAAAAAATGAAAAAAATATATTTAAAAAAAGGAAGATTCCAAGTCAGATTATATTGCTTGAATTGCTGGTTTATTAGACACATTTGCAAAATTCATTCTCACTTTATTATGACCACAGTCTAACTTCCTACAACACAAAAGGAGAAACAAACACAAAATAATCATAAAATAAAAAATGAATCACTGCATTAGACATGACAGTGCAAAGCAAAGCTATCTAAAATATAACAGTGATGTCTGCTGAAATATTAAACTTTTAACTGTAAAGCTTTTTTTTTTTGAAGTGCAGGTAGTAATTTGGGCTAACCAGTAACCTCACACAAATTTGTAGTAAAGTTTAAAATGAATTTTTTGTTAAAAACCCATGACAGCAGCACTCACCCTACCTTTAAAATTGCCATTTTGGATATAGGGTGAGTGCTCCTGACATGCGTTTTTAACAGCAAAACTCATCTTAAACATAAAGCTTTTAGTTTTGGTTTGGTTATCTGTTAGCCCAACTTACTACCTACACTTTGAATTTGTCATGGTGGAGGCCCTAATATAATTTTGTGAAGTTGCCTCTCCAAATTTTGACTTGAGTTTTTTTTTCCTTCCTGGACCTGGTTCTCTAGTGTAGGAATGCCATGCACTGCCACTGAGCCAGTGAAAAAGCAGCATCTGTACAGATCTTACTGGAGTAACTGATTGAAGAGTGCATGCTAGTCAACATCTCTGTTTGAGTTTGTGTGCATTTGCATACCTTCCTAATTCTGGAGGAGAAAAATTTGTGTTACATACTGTACGTTATGATTTTTGATTATGCAACATAAAAACAAGCAGTTTTTTTAATCTGAGATAGAGGGAAGAGCTGCTGGGGAGCCGTTTAATGCAAATATGTTACCACTGGCTCATTAGACTTGTGAAAGAATGCCAGACGGGGACTGAAAGAACAGATCCTTGGAGTATTTTCTTATCTTTCAACTTTTTGTCAATATGCGGGGGGGGGGGGCACTTAATGGTGGGCTGGTGGTGCCATTCAAGAGAACAAGTCAAGCCCAGAGATCCCTTTCCTTCCATGGTCCATGGCTCAACAAACTCCATAAGTACCTGATCAAGTGTAGTAAGATTAGTCAATTCAAATCAGGTCTATGAGCCCACTTCGCCCATGAGAATGTCTGTAAATGTTCCCTCAAACGATAACCTCCTTCCTGCACTTGCCTAAACCAGGATCCCTGGTTCCTTGCCTTACTTCCTCTTTTGGACACTATTGTAACTGTTAAAATACTCCCCGCCCCCATCACCACTGCTCCCACCTCACATCTCTCCTCCCCTTGATATCCACCAACACCACCCCCCTCCTCCTTATTCCAGCCAATTGCCCTACAGCAACCTTTCCTCACTCTCCCAGCCCACCCACTGGTATTCACCCTCCCACTCCTCCACCAAATGCCCTTCTCCTCTTCCCCCTCCCAGTTTTGCCCATGCTTCTCTTCCACTCCACACCCCATCTCACATGCAATTTGCTGACAAAGCCTTCATTGCTTCATTTAACCAAGCAAGCTTTCTCCATGTTATCTTGCTGTATTTTTCACTTACACTGGCAAGGCCATATGCTTCAATCCACACCTGTAATGTAACAGGAAAAATAAAAGGGAGGATCAAAGGCTATTTTAACTCCTGGATGAGCCCTGATACCCTTGAACTAATGAAAAATAGAGACCACCTCTGGCATATAGCTAGGGCCACTGGCAAGCAGTCTGATATCCTGAACTACAAACATGCGAGGAACAACTGTACCAGGACCATCCGATTAGCCAAAAATGTATACTATAAAGATGCCCTAACCAAGAACTGAAATGATGGCAGCAAATTCTGAGCTAACCTAAATGAGGTCACCGGGCGAGAACACAAAACAGCCCCTACCATGCTCTGCGTTGATAGCTCCCTCATCCAAGACCCTAAATCTATCACCAACATCTTTAACAATGCCTTCACTGACTTGTAACATGTTCTCCCAGCCGACTTCTTCACCCCCACCATCCCTGCTGCACCGACACAATCCCAATCACATCCCTCCTTTTACTTTAAGATTATTACCTTCGGAGAAACCAGGAAATATTTGTGCAAACTGCTTGAGAAGGGGAGGTTCAGTGGGGATAACCTTAACCTGAAACTAATCTCGCTCTTACTCAAAGAAATCCTGTCCCCTCTCACCTATATCCTTAACCTCTCGCTCTGCCTCGCAGTATTCCCCCAAAAATAGAAAGCTGTAGTGGTCATCCCTGTGTACAAGAGTGGGGATCATACCCTCCCCGGGAACTATAGACCCACCTCTATACTACCACCACTCTTGAAGGCCCTTGAATCGAATCATTGCCAACCAACTTGTTGATTATCTGGACAAGCACATGCTCCTATGCGCAGAGCAACATGGCTTTAGGGCTTGGCATAGCACCACTACAGCCCTCCTGGAATACACATAGGCTTCATCCACAAATCCCTTGATCTTGGCCAGCTAGTTGGGGCTATCTATATTGACCTAACAAAGGTCTTTGACATGGTCAACCATGCTCTCCTACTTGACCAACTCACTGCCATAGGCCTTGCCCCTGAGGTAACTGCATGGTTCCTCAGTTACCTACACTGTCGTTCACAGCAAGTCAGGATAGATACCTTTCTCTCTGACACCAAGCCTGTGTGCTCAGGCATTCCACAGGGGTCAATACTGGGCCCCCTCCTCTTTAGCCTATTTCTGAATTGCCTCCCCCTAGCCAGTCAGTGCCATATCCTCCTCTACGTGGATGATGCGGTTATCTTTTCTAATGGCTCTGACCCCACTGCTCTTGAGCAACAGCTACAACGTGACTTCACCATCATTGAGTCATGGTTCAAAAATCATAAATTGATAATGAACTACAAAAAAACAAAAACCATGTTCACCAGCCTTAAGAACAAGCACAAAAACTACCTGCTATCAATATGTGATAGGGGTGGAGTTCCCCTTGAACGTGTTCATCACTTCAAATATCTCGGAATCACTCTTGACAGCTCACTGTCCTACACCCTCCACATAGATATCACAGGTAAAGCAATCAACAAATGCTTAGGGCTACTTTATCACCATAGGCAGAGCCTGACCCCTGTAGCACTCAGCATAGCGGACCACAGTTCTGTGGGTTCCTTAGTGGACTACAGACTGCCAATATATGGCTCTGCCACAGATACTGCCCTCTGACATATAGAAACTGCCCTTAACAATGCCTGCAGGCTCACCTTAGGGGCACACCGACTAACCCACACCTGCGATCTCTATGCAAAGGCTCACTGGCTAATGCTCTTTGGTCACTTAAAATAGCAATCCTGCCTCCTGGCCAAAAAGATCTGCCTTGGTCAGCTCCTGAATGGGGTCTAACAACTCCTAGTTCCCAGCACTAGCCCCAGGCCCACCTGAAATTCAGAACTGTAGTCCTTCCTGACTCCATAATGTTGGACATACCAAGGACAAAGGTCCTTTGCCTATCAGGCACCGTTGTGGTTCAACTCCCTCCATGAGAACATTATTAGTCTGCCCACTTTGTGGACCTTCAAAAAGAACCTAAAGAACCATTTAATACGGGAATCTCAGTGTGTCTGCCATTGCCAGCTCCTAGCAAAGGCATCTCCTACCATCTGCCCTTCTGCCAAACAGATCTCTCTCTCTCTCTCTCTCTCTCTCTCTCTCTCTGTAGGACACCCTGCACTTGGATATCAACCCCCCATCTCTCCAGAACTTCTATGTGCTAACCCCCTCGTGTTGCTGACAACTAACAGGCTCCCTGTTGGGCACAGTTATTTAGTCTGTTCCTGTATGTATCTGACTGTGTTTACTTATTCCAGTTTTAGTTTTTGCTGTATTTTATTGCATTCCTTTGTTTAAAGACCAGATGTACCTCAATGTTCTCATTCTAATCCTATTGCCTTATTTGTCACAACCCTCTGTATAATAACCTACTTGTTCTAAATGTACTAACGTGGAACCTATGTAAAGAGCTCTGAGCTCAAGTGGTTAATCCAAGATCAGAAATAAATAAACAGCTCTCTCTATTAGGCACTGATTCCTAAACTAGTCATGTTGTGTCCTGGGTGTCCAGGATTAATGACTGACTGCAGCAACCTACTGTATGTATTAATGTGTACTCTTAGTAATTTGCAATGTATCTTACCATGCATTCTATGTGTAACCTTTTGTAACCTTATGTTACATTATCAGGGTGACAGAATTACAGGGAAAGTGGGGGGAGGCTGAAGGACTATAGGTCTCCTTGACTGCAGGGAAAGGAGAGGCAGTGCATACTGGGGTGGTTTACAGGCCCCCAGCACAGCAGGAGTCTGTGGATAGATGTATGGCTGACAAATTTGTGAGAATGGCTGCTAAAGGTGAGGTGGTGTTGATGGGGGACCTGAACCTACCAAATGTGGACTTGGACACCCTATCAGCATCATCCACCAGCAGCAGAGAAATATTAGACTGCCTGCAAATGGCCCTCCTAAGGTAACTGGTCAGGGAGCCAACCAAGGCAGGAGCTATTCTCAATCTGGTCCTGACAAATAGGGATAGGGTAGGAGAGGTGTCAGTGGGTGGATACCTTGGCATGAGTGACCACAACACAGTTTGATTCACAATAAGGAACACTGAGGATGTTCACCAGACTAAATTGAGAGTGCTTGATTTTCAGAGAACAGATTTCAAGAAAATGGGGGAATTAGTGGGGAAGGCTCTGAAGGGGTGAAGGAGTTAACAGATGTGAAGGACATGTGGGAGAGTGTAAAAGAAGTTACTGTGGAGGCCATGGACCTATGCACCAAGAGATTAAATAAAAATAGGAGGAGGAGAAAACCCCTGTGGTTTAATAGACTTGTAGCAGAAAAGGTCAGGGGGAAGGGTAAGGCCTTCAGGAAGTTCAAGGTAACAGAGGTTGAAGAGGACTGGGAAAGGTACTGTACCAGGTAAGCCAGAGAAAAGCAGAGGTAGAAGTAAGGAGGGCAAAGGCACGAACAGAGCAGAACATAGCTAGCATAGTCAAAAAAAGGGATAAAACTGTTTTTAGTTATGTCAGCGAAAGGAGGAAGACTAGGCAGGGAATAGTCAGGCTAAAAACAAGCGATGGCGAACTGATACAAGGGGACAAAGAGAAGGCAGAACTACTAAACAACTATTTTTGCTCGGTGTTCACTGAGGATGAAGAAGGTGTGGGCAGCGGAATGGGAGAAGCCGAGGCAGGGAGAGGGGAGTGGATATGAGTCAGTTTCAGGTGGAGGAGACTCTGGGAGAACTAGGCTGCCTGAAGGTGGACAAGGTGATGGGGCCAGATGGGGTGCACCCCAGGGTGTTGAAGGAACTTGAAGATATACTGGCTTCACCCTTGACTGCACTCTTCAACAGGTCCCTGGAGTATGGAGTGGTACCGGAGGACTGGAGACAGGTGAATGTGGTCCCTCTGTATAAGGGGGGGAGGGAGGAGGTGAGTAATTACAGGCCCGTGAGCTAGACATCGGTGGTGGACAAGCTCATGGAGAAGTTACTGAAAATCAGGATCACCAATTACCTGGAGATAAGCGGCCTGTTGAATCCAAGGCAACATGGCCTTACCGGGGTAGATCCTATCAAACAAACTGGCTCAGGGAAGCGCGATGGTTGTCACTTATCTGGATTTCAAAAAGGAATCTGACTCCGTGTCACACAGAAGACTGCTGTACAAGCTGTCATGCCTAGGTCTAGGGCAGTAGGTGGTTCAATGGACAGGAAACTGGCTGGAGGCAGGAGACAGAGAGTCATTGTAAATGGGGTGGCATCAGGAGAGGGCACGGTCACCAGTGGGGTCCCTCCGGAGTCAGTATTAGGGCCACTACTGTTCAATTTATTCACAGGGTACATCGTGGAGGGCCATGAAGTGGGGGTGAGTCTATTTGGAGATGATATGAAAGTCTGCAATAGGGTGGACATTCTGGAAGGGGTAGAAAGAATGCAGAGGGATCTGAGGAGGCTCAAGGCATGGTCAGGGAGGTGTCAGCTTTCATCCAACATGGACAAGTGTAAGATCATGCATCTTGGATACAGAAACCAGAGGGCTGGGTACTGTATGGGGGGCCAAGACCTGAAAGTAACAGAACAGGAAAGGGACCTAGACATCACTATATCGAGGGACCTGAAGGTGGAAAAGCACTGGGAGGGAGGGAGCAGTGGCTAGGGTCAGCAGAATGTTGGGCTGCATCAGAAGGGGGATTACCAGTAGAAGGAGGGAGGTCACAGTACCCTTGTACACCCATTTAGTAAGGCTGCATCTGGAGTATGGGGTCCAGTTCTGGAGGTCATATCTCAGATAGGATTTGAGGAGGCTGTAGCGAGTTCATGGGAGGGCAATGAAGATGGTTAAGGGGCTCAGCCACCTGTCCTACAAGGAAAGGTTGAGGGAATTGAACATGTACTCCCTGGAACAGAGGGGGGGGGCATGATTGAAACCTTCAAGTACAGTACCTAAAAGGTATAAACCAGGTGCCAGTGGGAAGCATATTCCAGCTGAAAGGGAATCAGAGGACTAGGGGGCATGGGTTACAGGTTGAGGAGGGACAGTTCTAGGGTAACATTAGGAAGTACTTTTTCACAGAGAGGGTGGTGGACAAGTGGAATAGGCTCCCTGATAAGGTGATTGGAGAAGCAACTGTGGAAGGCTTCAAAAGAGCATGGGACAGACACAAGGGATTGTTGGGGGCGGGTGCGGGGGAAGGGCAAGTCCTAGCAGATAGCTAGACAAGTGGGCAGACTGGGTAGGCCTGGCAGTCCTTTTCTGCCATCACATTTTTATGTTTCTATGTGTTGTCTGTTTGTACTATGTACCTGTATGACTTGGAACCTTTGTAAATGAGTCTCTGACTCAAAGGTAAAAATCCAAATCTGAAATAAATAAATAAATACATTTATTTTGCTTCAACACATTGCTTTATTGCATTACTTTCAGGCAACTGTGGGGTTCAGTCTGGTGTGACACTGCTGCTTGTTTTTTTTCATGGAACACAATGGCTGGCTGCCCTTACAGTGAGCACTGACCCGAGGAGCAGGATCGCAGCTGATTATTTTTAGTGACTTTTTGCCATTCATTTTTGGCTAATCAAAACCATTTAATGAATATCAGTGAATATAGAGCACATTTGTGATTACAGAACTATGGTTAGCACTCAGGTTTTCATTTGATTACTTTTAATTGTTATATTTCATTAGAAGTCACTAATTTTATGGCAATATATTATTCTTAGTGTTTTAGTCAATCCCATAACGCTGACCATAGATTTAAAAATTAAAAAAATAAATCCTGTACTTGAGTAGTCCCTCCCCTCCCAGCACACACTGACACTCCTCCTGTAAAACTCATTTAGGTAGAATCACTTTTTGTGGGGGTTGGTCACGTGATGGCTGCCAGAGCAGATGCTTCTTCCACCGCTCCCGCTTCTCCCACTACTAATTTCACTTTTTCAGCGCTAACCTAATTAAAATATAACAACCCTGGCATGTCGTGAGCTTCTGAAAACATCATCAACCCTGCTGGGCAAAAAACAAACAGGAGTGGAGGCAGAAATGAAGGATCCACTACCGCATCATACCCCCCTACAACACCGACACATGAAAAAACTGCAAAGCGCTCCAAAGCACAGGCCTCTGGGGCAAACCCTACCGTGACCACCCAGGCTGCACTCATGGAGGCCAAATTCCTGGAAGGCCTGACTCCCCTCAAAACCACATTGGACGCACTGGTTCAAGATCTTCAAAATATTAGATCGTCACTGGATTTACTCACCAGGCATACCAGAGACAACAAGGTGAGAATCTCTTCATTGGATGACTGGTGGGCTAGAGTGGATCCCGATATGGCCCAGCTGAGACACCAGATCAAAGCGATGGAGGGGAAGCTTGAGGCCCTTGAGGGGAGGTTTTCAGAGGAATCATCTTATAATACTTGGTCTCCCCGAGGGTGAGGTGGGGTCAGCACCAGTTATTTTTATTCAAAAGTTCTGCAAAAAGATTGCTGGCTCTTCCCCTAATGGCCCTGAGTACATAGCTGAATGGGCACACAGATCACTTCGGCCTGTCCCTACCCTAGGATCTCCTCCACGACCAATAATCTTCAGACTGCTCAATTTTCTAGATAAGCAGTAGATCCTCAACAAAGTGAGAGAATTACAAGAACTTCAATGGGAAGGATGCCACATAAGAATTGCCCAGGACCTCCCCAAGTATGTACAAGGGAAGAGGACTGAGATGCACCCGATAGTCTAAGTTAGTTGCCACAGGGGTGAAATTTTGCATGAAGCACCCAGCAACTCTACAAGTGCTGTACTTAGGAACCTGGTACAGTTATGATTCTTTCAAGCAAGCCAATACTATGCTAAAATTACTGTACCCAGATCTATTTAAGTGAAGTAAGTAATGGATCCCTGGTTCATGTTAAGGTGGAGGATATCGGGTATGCAAGAGAGACTATATAGTATGTTTTCTGACGTTCTGCCCTGATGGTATTTAAGCTGAGCTGTGTTTTGTCTATGAATCTTAACAATTATGATCTCTTTCAAGCAGTAGTACAGTTCAACATGGGTGGTGACCAGAATGCCCGCTGGCTACCTAATCTCCTTTTTGCTTTCTTGACCTCGGGGCTCCACCTAGTGGTGGACTTGCTCCATTGCTTCACCGCAACAGCTGGGGAAGATATCCCGATCGTTGTGCGAAGTAAAGACTGAAGTATTCCCCTGTGCCTTTTAAAGCAAGATTCTAGGTTCCAGCACTGAACTTACAGTCGGCATCAAGATAACTTGGTATTTCTGACTTCTACTGCCCTCATTCAAGGAAATCCAGCTTACGGCTTTTCTTTTCCGGTTTGTTGACTCCATGACAACCTGGGCACTTCTCTACACATGCCACTGGAGACTTTGACTTCAGTGGATAGGGGAAGGATAGAATTTAACTAATGAAGTGGCATTTTTCTTTTACCGGACTGAAGCTTGTGCTGCTATTTGCCCAACTACTTCTCAACTACTATCCCTGTTGGTACACTATCACGCTTTAGCCTCAAAGTTGCTTCTATGACTGCCACTGTTACCAATTATTATTATTTAGCCTAGTGCGAAGATACACTGGTAGCTTAATATTTTTCTTTATTCTTGACCACTACAGTCCAACACGATCTTAGTGCCTGGGACTTTATACTTTCCCGGGAGTCCTGGTACAATGATACTAGCTGTCATTTTCAGTTGCAGAACAAGGACCCCTGCTACAGTGTACTGTTCATTTTTTGTCCTGGCTATTTTATATTTTTAAAGGACATTACTATTAGAGTACAGACATACCTCTGATTTCAGAACACTCCTTTTACTTATTCAATGTACTCCCATGAAAACTAATGGGATCGAGTTTATTTAATTTATCCATGTCTGCATGGGGACAGTCTGATAAAGGGACATGGTTAATTTTAACACTGTTTATTAATCTCATTGCTTATCGTACTGGTTGTTAGATGCTTAGTTAAGGCTAAATGTTTCAAACCTTTGATGTTCATCTTAATGGTTTAATTGGGTTAGCACTGTTTTAAGGGGGGCAGGGAGTGGGGGAATGTCTCTACAGGAAGAGATGTGTTTCATCAGCGACCAGGAAGATGGAGGGGTGCAGTCTTTAGGACTGGGGATGACAGTGGGTTTTAGGGTCTATTTAGTGTTGGGAGGGGTGGGGAAAAGTTTTGAGAGGGGGGTTATTGTTCTGATCTTTGCTGATTATTCCTGCTGGGATGAGGGTGGGAGGGGGGTGGCTATGCCTGGTGTGCCAGTTGACTATGATGGGATAGTTCTATTCCCCCAGAAATCTCCAAAGATATTACAGGAATGGCACACTATATTTCCTCGCTGAAAGTACACTATGGGTAGCCAATATAATTTCATTAGTTGGAACATTAAAGGGGCCCAGGACCGTCTAAACAAATTATGATACTAAAACACCTCCATCAATTGAGGGCCCACCTGGCCCGTCTTCAAGAGACACACCTTAAACAAGAGGATGTTTTACTTTTACAGAGGCGGGACAGGTTTTGGAGCCGGGGCGTCTTCTCAATTTGGGGCACTGCTATTCTAGTAGCCAAATCAGTCCCATTTGTTTTGACTCAGGAATGGTGGGATCCATTGGGACGTTATGTAGTACTTCAGGGCATCCTTGAGTCATTCCCTATAGTTATAGGTTCCATCTATGGCCCAAATGTAGCGACACCGCAGTTCTTCATTGAACTGATGTCATTTATACCAGTTCATCCCCCTAAGCTTACCATACTTGAAGGGGACTGGAATGTAGCACTCCAATCTGAAGTTGACAGCTCAGACAGTAAGAGAGTAGGTTTATCTCCAGCCCAAAGACCAGTCAGGGACCTTATGGCAGGCACTGGGACTCTGGATGTTTTTCTGCATCCTGAATCCCTCAGGCTGACATATTTTTCTCCACTGCATAAATCCTTTTCCCGTATTGATTATTTTTTACTCAGTACAGCTTCCCTCCCAGGAGTCCTGGAGGCTGACATCCATCCTAGAGTCCTGTCCAATCACTCCCCAGTTAGTGTAACCCTCCTTCTTGGACCAGGGCTTAAGCGGGACTCCCTATGGCACCTAAATACGCAGTTGTTAAAAAAGCCCTCTTTGGTTGAACACGTTCAAAATTTTATTATTTCCTTCCTTGAGTCTAACATAGGATCTGTGGCTCATGTCAACCTTGTCTGGGCTGCATTTAAATGTGCGTTTCGGGGAGATCTTATCCGCTTGGCAACTATTCATACTAAGCAGAGTGAGGCCCAGTTGAACTCCATCTTAAGAGACATTAAACACCTTGAACATTCTTTACATTGTGCTTCCCCAGAGTCTCAGTGGATCAAGTTATACCAGCTCCAATCCCAATATGCAGATATAATAGCCCAAAAAGCTGAACTTTCCCTTCACCGCATTAAAATGAACTACTTAGTCAGGTGAGTGAGTAGGGAAGCTCCTGGCCGTTAGGTTCTGACAAGCCGAGGCCATCAGATTCATTGCTAGCTTACATCCATCCCGAGGAGGATACTGTCTCTGATCCTAAGAGTATTGTTGCACTTTTTGGCACCTACTTTAAAACCCTCTATGGAGTTGATGACTCAACTGCTCCTGGAGCTATCAGTATTTCTCAATATCTGAATTAATTAATTTGCCCACTCTATCACCCCAGCAGGCTGAGGGTCTGGGATCTTTAATCACTGTCTCAGAGGTGGAACAGGCCATTAAGCTTTTACCCTTTGACAAAGCTCCAGGTCCAGATGGTCTTCCTACTAATTTATGTAAATAATGCTGTGTCCAGATAGCACCGTATCTGGTAGCGGTCTACAATTTTTGGTTTGATAAAGGGATGAGCAACCAATCTTTCTCAGGAGCACTTATAACTTTAATTCCCAAGGCTGGTAAGGATCCTGTACTTCCCGGCAATTATCGTCCAATTTCCCTGCTCAATTCGGACCTTAAAATTTCAGCTAAAATTCTGGCTGCTCACCTGGCCCCGCTTATGGGAGCTCTTATCGGGCATGACCAGGTTGGTTTCTTGTCAGGTCATTCTTCAGGAAACCATATGAGGAAACTGCTACACCTGATCTTGGCGTCGAGGGATTCTGAGGTTCCACTGGTCTTAGTGTCCCTCGACACCGAGAAAGCATTTGATAGAGTTTCCTGGAACTTCCTATTCTCCTCCCTCACTAGCTTTGGAATCCCTGATGATTTTATTAAGTGGGTCCGGATACTGTACTCAGGCCCAACAGCCAGGGTGTGGTGTAACGGTCTCCTTTCACTCCCTTTTTCTCTTCAGCGAGGTACCCACCAGGGTTGTCCACTCTCTCTTCTTTTGTTTAATTTCTATCTGGAGCCCCTTGTTCATAGACTTAACAGTTCCACTAACCTGACTGGTATTCAAATTGAAGGTAAAATGTACCTCCTTTCAGCCTATGCAGATGATGTATTACTACATGTTGAAAATCCCGTTTCCACAATTCCTGCTCTACTTGGTGAACTGAATTTATTTTCTGTAGTCTCCTCTTACAAACTTTACCTCTCTAAATCCCAGATTTTCCCTCTTAACCATTGTTTTACACAGGCTGGGCTCTCAGATTTGGGCTTGACTTGGATGCCTCATTCCCTGACTTATTTGGGGATTAAAGTCACCAGGGATGTATCTTCAATGATGAAGGAGACTCTAACCAAATTAATCTCTACTCTTAAATCAGATTTAGATAGGTGGAGCGCTCTCCCAATGTCCCTTTGGGGGCATATCAATGTCCTTAAAATTAATGCCCTCCCACAGATCCTGTATCCCATGGGTATGTTGGGCCTCTTTATTCCCAAAACCTGGTTTAGACAGTTACGGAGTATGTTCAATAAATTTATATGGAGAAGTAAATGTGTTAGAAGAGGATATGTCAAGCTTACTACACCTAAACTGAGGGGAGGCCTCGCTCTCCCTTCCTTATTCACCTATTGTGGGGCCCAACATATCAGCAAGCTGACCAGATGGGTGGATGATCTGGTTATAGACCAGGCTTGTTCTTATACTCCCACCTGGGTTGAAACTGAAAGGGCATTAGTGCAAAGAACTCACTGCTCCCTTTTGACTCTTGTGTACCAGCTCCCTCATTGTCTCCCCATCACCTTAAAGACTCCCCCATTGGCTGGTCTCTCCATGCCCTATACCAGGTACAGAAACACTTATCCCTTAACTGGAGTAATTCACTGCACCAACCCCTTTTTAATAATCCCCACTTTCTGATTGGAAATCGGGTAATCCCACCCTCTTTCCTCCCCAAATTACAACATATTACATTGGAAGATCTCTGCACTGAGGATTCTATTATCCCATTTGCCTCATTGCAGGAGAAATTCCAGTTATCCAAGGTTGACATTTTTAAACACTGGCAGCTTAGGCAGGCTGCATTGGCCTTCTTAGGTGCCAAACCCTGGTCCTTCCAACTTAGAGATGATTTATGAGCCGTGCTTTTAGTGGCGAAGCACCCACATGTGGTCTCAAGTGTATATAAGTTTTTGCAAGAACTTGATCCCGAACTTCCCAAAGGGGTTTACTATTACTGGAAACAAATGTTTGCTCTTCCTGATGACCTGGTATACTGATGTAAACTCTGGAAAGCAATTTATCGATTTATCGATTTGTTAAACAAGATAGGTTGAGACTTAAACAAGATAGGTTGAGAGGTAGAAGACTTGGTTTGCTGGCCAAGGCACCTAGCTTCACCTGAGCTCTTTCCTTCTAAGACTGCTTGAAAGGCAGAGTAGAGAAACTTACCAGAGCAAGGGAGAAGGATTAAGACTTAGTTTGGCTAAACAGATTTACTGTGTGGTGGTGTTTTATTTTTACCACAGGGATTGCTACTGTTTGTTGCTAACATTTCATTGCTTTATTTTTCTCTGATTCAAATTGTTGTTGCTGGTATACCTTCTTCTGCATTATTACAAGGTGTGCCTACAGGTGTGCTAACAGATTACTGCTGTAATCTTCTGATTCAAATTGTCTTTGCAAGGTATATCTTCTGTTACTGCTTTTATTTTCTCTGAGCAAAGTGTTTTTACAGGGTATATCTTCTCTGAAATTACTGTATTACAGGTGGAGCTTACATTTTGTGACTTTTATCATTGGGCTAAGCAAAATTACTGTTTGACACTGTGTTTTATTTTATTCTTGTTTGTTGAAAAGGTTTGTTGTCTCAGAGGTGTTTCAGTCTCCTTCTCACATTGAAGGAGCTATTGCTTTTCCTCCCACAGCTCTTCCAAAGGATTAGGTGTGTGTGTGGGTGGAGCTGGCAAACTGTCAGTAATTTCCAACAGAAAGAAGGGTTAAAAAGTCAGGTTAGTTGATATCTTGGAGGTAGAAGACTTGGTTTGCTGGCCTAAGGCACCTATTTCACCTGAGCTCTTTCCTTCTAAGACTGCTTGAAAGGCAGAGTAGAGAAACTTACCAGAGCAAGGGAGAAGGATTAAGACTTAGTTTGGCTAAACAGATTTACTGTGTGGTGGTGTTTTTATTTTTTACTCACAGGATTGCTACTGTTTGTTGCAACATTTCATTGCTTTATTTTTTTTTCTGATTCAAATTGTTGTTGTTGGTATACCTTCTTCTGCATTATTACAAGGTGTGCCTGTAGGTGTGCTAACAGATTACTGCTGTAATCTTCTGATTCAAATTGTCTTTTGCAAGGTATATCTTCTGTTACTGCTTTATTTTCTCTGGAGCAAAGTGTTTCTTACAGGGTATATCTTCTCTGAAATTACTGATTACAGGTGGAGCTTACATTTTGTGACTTTTATCATTGGGCTAAGCAAAATTACTGTTTGACACTGTGTTTTATTTTATTCTTGTTTGTTGAAAAGGTTTGTTGTCTCAGAGGTGTTTCAGTCTCCTTCTCACATTGAAGGAGCTAATTGCTTTTCCTCCCACAGCTCTTCCAAAGGATTAGGTGTGTATGTGTGGTGGAGCTGGTAAACTGTCAGTAATTTCCAACAGAAAGAAGGGTTAAAAGTCAGGTTAGTTGATATCTTGGAGGTAGAAGACTTGGTTTGCTGGCCAAGGCACTAGCTTCACCTGAGCTCTTTTCTTCTAAGACTGCTTGAAAGGCAGAGTAGAGAAACTTACCAGAGCAAAGGAGAAGGATTAAGACTTAGTTTGGCTAAACAGATTTACTGTGTGGTGGTGTTTTTATTTTTTACTCACAGGATTGCTACTGTTTGTTGCTAACATTTCATTGCTTTATTTTTTCTCTGATTCAAATTGTTGTTGCTGGTATACCTTCTTCTGCATTATTACAAGGTGTGCCTACAGGTGTCTGCAACAGATTACTGCTGTAATCTTCTGATTCAAATTGTCTTTTGCAAGGTATATCTTCTGTTACTGTTTTATTTTCTCTGGAGCAAAGTGTTTCTTAGGGTATATCTTCTCTGAAATTATTACAGGTGGTGCTTATAGGTTTTACAGTTTTATCTAACATTAGATAAGCTTTCAGGGTTACTGCATTTGTTGTTGACTGATTGTTTCTGCCTTACCTCCTTGTTCTTTCGTCCGTGGTTCTTCTTTTTAGGCAGGGAAGGGCCCAGCCACCCACCCCATCCCCAACCACCCCACGCTTACACTCCTTTTATAGGGTACCACAGTTGTGACATTTCCTGTGGCAGAGCAGGAAGGCGGATCAGTGGGCCTCCACAAGGTGATCTCATTTACAGGGCACTAGTAATTTAACTTGTTATAACAAGTTAAACAAAGCACAATTAAACCATTACTTGCATTTTTTCCTTCTAATTACTCTGACTAGGTTACAAACCCAGCAACTTATTTGGAATGGATTTCATTAACTGCAGGTACTGTGGAACAATTTTCAGAAGGACAGTCTTACAGGATTTGAGGACACTGTCCCACATGCTGGGCCTTTGGAGATCTTAGGTCTCAGCTCCGGCAGCATGGGCAGAGATTGCATGCCTCAAATTTCATATTGAAGAGGAAATACATTATAAGAACCACCTGCCATTTCCCCAGCATCCAACAGAAAACCTCGACCGCAGAGGGTAATTGGTCCAGGAGGTTGCAGGTGGTTAGGAGGAGCAAATCAGGTGCCCCATCACTCTCTGCTCTCCAACACATTACCTCCAAAACCATATAAACACTACAAACAGGTATCTGCCTCTATCTCTGAAATCAAATAAAGAGGCAGAAGACACTGCAGAGCAGGACACTGCGGCACAGGAGCTAGCACAACAATACTCACCCAAATCAGGAACCAAAACTAAACAAGCACAAAGGAAATCCAAAAACTTCTGATCATAGGAGACTCCATGATTCGGGAGTAGATACCCATCTCCAGCTAGGGTGATGGTCAGATGTCTCCCAGGTACATCAGCATGGAGAGACACTGACCATTGCTAAAATTGTTCACAAAGCAGGAGAAAACATTGATGTCCTAGTACAATAGGGACTATCGATCTTGCCAGCCGCTCAGTTGTGGAGACCAAGGAACACTTGACTAGGCTGGGTGACAAACTATCATTTATTTCATCCGCATCTCCTTCTCTGAGATCCTGCCAGTCTGGGAGAAGGGAGCAGATGGACGGAAGGTCGAGAAGGGGAGATAGGGAGCTAAACACGTGGCTCAAGGACTGGTGCCAGGAAAAAGGACACAGATTTGTAGGGAACTGGCAACAGTTCTGGGAGCGAAAGTTCTTTAAATTTGATGGACTGCATCTGACTAAAGAGGGAGTCAGTGCATTGGGGGCAGAAGTTTGACGTCTTTGCAGAATATTTAAACTAGCAAATGGGGAGAGGGGTGCAGCACCCCACACGTCGAATGGGAAGAACACCCCTCCCCCCTCAGCTAGTGGTCAAACAGGAATTCAGCGTGTTTGCCGTTCATTTGCATCACCAGGTAAGAAAAAGGTTTGTCTCCCCATACGATGCACAGGGTAATGCCAAACTTCACCCAACAACTAACACACAAAATCTCGCCAATGGAAAATCATGTACACAATGCTCACAGCCTGGGAAATAAGATCCCAGACCTGCAGGCAATAATGTCAGAGGCTAAACTGGACATAGTAGCAATTAGTGAGACGTGGTTTACCAGTAATCACACTTGGAGACTTCAGTACCTGGCTATGTATTGTTCAGAAGAGACCGAGGTGCAAAAGTGGGGAGGAGGCCCTGTATGTTAATGAAAATATCAAAGCTACAGAAATTAGAATACACATAAGGAGCCAGAAGAACTGTGGGTCACCCTGGAAACAGGAAATGGGACAGCCATAAGAACTGGGGTTGTCTACAGGCCCCCAGACCAGAGGGAGGACATAGACACATTACTGTTAGAAGATACACAAAACATGACAGCTAAAGGAGAGGTTCTGATAATGGGAGACTTCAACATGCCAGATACAGATTGGTCAATACCAGCAGGAACATCTGCCAGAACTAGACTCATAGTGGATTCCCTGCAGGGGGAGGGCCTCAAACAACTGGTACAGCAACCCCACAAGAGACAGGGCTATCCTAGATCTAGTACTGACTAACAAAGAAGGGATCACAGATCTCCAGGTAGAAGGTCACCTGGGGGCAGTGACCATCACATGGTATGGTTCAATTTGGCTACTACATCTAAAACATCCCATTCAAGGCAAAATATGGGACTTCAGAGGAGCTGGACTTTGATAAGATGGCCAACAGAGTTAAGCTAGCTGGCAAAAAGAAACACAGGTGAGGAGGTACAGGCAAAGTGGGCAAGCATTAAGGATACAATACTTGAAGCAACATCCCATTGTGTTAGACAGAAAAGGAAGTAAAAGAAGAAGGAAACCACTTTGTTCTCAAATACAGTAGCAGAAAAGGTCAGAGCCAAAAGGCTGGCCTTCAGAAAATATAAGGGAACACAGCGGATGAAGATAGGGAGGCATACCAAACTGCCCTAAGGGAAGCAGGTAAGGCAGTAAGGCAGGCAAAGTCCCAAACTGAGGAAACACTAGTACCTAACAGTAAAAGAAGGTGACAAGACTTTCTATAGATACATTAGTGAAAGGAGAAAGTCCAGAGGGGTATTGCTAAGCTTAATGGAGAAAAGGGACATGTGAGGAGGAGGACCCTGTAAAGGCATCTATCCTAAATAGATACTTTTGCTCAGTATTTACTGAAGAGAAGGTAGGGCAGGGCCCACAGCTCAGCATCATGGACACAGGGGAGGAGGTGAGCACCTACCCTTCACAAAAGAAAGGGTCCACAAGAGCTTGCTAGCTCAGGGTGGATAAGGCAATGGGACCTGATGGCATACATCCCAGGGTACTTAAGGAGCTAAAGGAGGAACTAGCAGAGCCATTAGCAGAATTGTTTAGTGAGTCTCTGAGCACAGGAGAGGTCCCAGAAGACTGGAGAAGGGCTCATGTGATCCCACCCACAAGAGTGGTAGCAGGGAGGAGGCGGGAACTACAGACCGTCAGTCTTACCTCAGTAGTGGGCAAGATTATGGAGGCACCTTAAGGAAAGGATAGTGCAACACCTGAATCCATAGGGCACAGGATCCAAGACAGCATGGGTTTACAAAGGAAGGTCCTGTCAAACTAATCTCATAGATTTCTTTGACTGGGTAACCAGAGTGGTGGACCAAGGGGGAGCAGTTGATGTCGCTTACCTTGACTTCAGCAAAGCTTTGACACTGTTCCACATAGAAGATTGATAAATAAGCTAGGTAGGCTCTGGGTGGGTCAGAAGTTGGTCAACTGGGTGGCAAACTGGTTGACTGGCAGAAAACAGAGAGTGGTGGTAAATGGTATACAGTCAGAAGAGATGCAAGTCACAAGTGGGGTACCTAGGATCAGTCCTGGGGCCAGTCCTATTCAACATCTTCATTAGTGACCTCGCAGATGGACTAGAGGGTAAGGCTTGTCTGTTTGCAGATGACACCAAGATCTGCAACAGAGTAGATGATCCAGATGGGGTGGGCAGAATGAGAAGAGATCTGGATAAACTAGCAGAATGGTCAGAAGAGTGGCAACTGGGATTTAATGCAAAGAAGTGCAAAATCATGCACATAGGGAAGAGAAACCTGAAGCCACTTATAGGCTGGGAGGGAGTTGCTAGCAGTCACAAAGGAAGAAAGAGACTTGGGCATCATCATCACTGATGACCTAAAATCATCCAAGCAGACCTCTAAAGCAGTAGGTAAGGCTAGGGGGTGTTAGGGTATTAGTAGGGGTATCATAAGTCGGAAGAGGAGGTAATAACCTCTGTACAAGACATTGGTTAGGCCCCATCTGGAGTACTCAGCAGTATTGAGGCCACACCTTCACAAGGACATTAACCAAATTGAGGCAGTCCAGAGAAGGGCAACCAAAATGGTGCAGGGACTGCATCAGAAGACATATGAGGACAGATTAACGGAGCTCAATATGTATACCGTTGAGCAAAGGAGGGAGAGAGGTGATATGATCGAGACATTTAAACACCTTAAGGGCATAAACAAGGTGAAAGAGTCTAACATGTTTAAATATAAGAAAAATAGCAGGACAAGAGGACACAGCATGAGATTAGAGGGAGGCCGATTAAGGGGGAATGTGAGGAAATTCTTTTTCACAGAAAGGGTGGTAGATGCATGGAATGGCTTACCACAAGAAGTGGTGGCTATGAATACAGTGCAGGGCTTCAAACAGGCATGGGATAGGCATAAGGGAGCAATACAAATGACTATGAATAGATAGGTCACTGACAGAGCAAAGGCCGATGGCACATTTATAAGGTAGAAAAAGAAATGGGCAGACTGGATGGGCCTTGCGGTCCTTATCTGCCGTCAACTTCTATGTTTCTATGAGACTTATTCAATTCAATATCATGCACAATCTGTACTATACTCCTGCTAGACTACACACCATAGGGAAGCTAGTGTCCCCTCTCCGTCATAGATGTGGGGAAGAGATAGGATCTCTCCTTCACATGTTGTGGGAGTGCCCAAAAGCGCAAGCATTCTGGACTGCCATCCGAAATACCCTTGACCCGATTCTGGTGTTAGACTTCTTGTTTACCCCCAAAACCTGTTTATTACATATTTTCCCACAGGGCACACCCAAAATTCAAAAAGCCCACCTAACCTTATTAGCAGCCACTGCTAAATTAGTCATGCTCAGACACTGGAAGGATGAATCCCTTCCCTCAACTATGGAATGGTACTATGAGACCCTACTTGTTATCCAGTTAGAGAAACATATAGCTAGTATTCAGCATAAATTGGATGTTTATAGATCAGTATGGGAGTCTCTCCTGACCTTGTTATCCCTTTGGTGGCCCTGAATATCTGTCCCAATTCATTACATTTCTTACTTACCCTGATACGCAGGCTTGGGAGGGTGGGGGGATTTGGGGGAGGGGGGTTTTACTTGGTTTGTTGTTGAGATTGTGTCTTGTGTTTGTTTGTTAGGTATGTCTCCCTGTTTTATGTTTCATTGCAGCTGTATTGTTAATAAGGTGTTACTACTTCTTGTATACCGCCAAAACTAATAAAACATATTGAATTAAAAAAAAAAAGAATCACTTTTTATAGTAGGAGATGGCTTTGTGCAGAAGGCAAGAAAACAATGACAGTTGGAAAAACAGCTTCTGAGGCTGGGGGAAGGTCATGCCTGCAGACCACACTCAACACTCAGCACCCAAAGCAAATATCAGTCTTTCACACAGTGGTTGCGCTAGCCTGTCATGGGGAAAGTAGACTTGACTATCCTTCCAGGATAGTCTTTCAGCAGCACTTTGCCTCACCCCCTTACACACTCTATTGCCTCCTCACCCATGCCCTATCCTAACCCCCCCCACTCCTGCCTTTCTTAGCACTTCCCCTATCACATATCCCTCTCCTCGGTCTTTGTCACTTTATAGGACACAGGCATACACTGTACAATGCCTCAGCACACCTTGTTATCTGTTGTCTGAGCCACCAACTGTATTGTTTGCAGACTGTATTTTGTATATATATGCCTATCAAATCTGTATTTTGTCCATTATGATTGCGACTCCTCAGTCAATGTAATGACGTGGAACCTCTCAATGAGCAACCACTCACAGGTGTCTTCCAAGATCTTTAATGAATAAATAAATAAATAAAAGACTGAAAGAAAAACAACTTGGCAATTAAAAGAGAGACTCAATGAAATCTGTTACAGTTTCCTTTTTTAATGTTGCTGCAGTAGACAATGTTGGTTAAGGGGGTGGAATGAGATGGGAGGGTGTTTATTAAATACAAAAAACAGAAAATTGTACTATAGAGTGTTGGATACTGGTGAGGATGGAATGGAAGCAGAGATAATTTATTAATACTAAGTTTGGTAATGGGCAAGGTTATGGGGTTGGAAACTGGCAGAGGCTGAATGAGAAGGTGGGGGCATTTAGTAAGGGATGGGAGGATATTTAGTAATATTAAAAATGTGGTCAGTCATTGTCTTCCTGCAATTTTACTTTCACTGGCAGGAACCAGTGAGACCCTTAGCTTCAACATATGTTAACCTACTGTGGAGATCAGAAAAGTTTATTAATTAGCCATGAAGTGAATTGTTATGTGCTTCACCTTGGGAAGTTGTTGAAGGGTGGGGACTGAGTAGAGTGCATGGAGTACATGCCAAGAGATTTAAGCAAAAGCTGTTCAGTTACTGCACATCATGTAGTAACTACCTCTTGTTCCCCAATACTGGACCTTTCTTAATTTTTCTTCTAGCTAATAATAGTATTTCACTCCTGCAGACAAAGTCTGAGGCAAAAGGGGTGATACTGGAGAATTAAGGATCCCTCTTGCGCGTGCAGATAATTATGGCACTTTCAAATGCAGTCCACATAGCACTGCTCCACCCACCACAGCATCGGAGGGCGGCAGTACACGCCCACCATGAGAGGTACACTGGAATAACTACAAAACTATTATAATATAAAACAAAATAACGGGGGGGGGGGGCAGAGCCCCCAAATACAAAAAAAACTATTACAATAATGTTTAGCAGCTCAAATACTTCATTAGTGCACCCTGGGGGCGTGGAGGGCGGAGCACCCCCATATAAAGTTATTTCAGAGATTGAAATAGACCCATTTTCATCCTTTTCTGACAACTTAGCAAACCTATGACATGGTTTGCAGTACGATGTTTTGAGGTCTATCGGCTCACAGAAACAAGAACAGTTTACAGACTCAGTTCATTACCAGCTGCAGCTTCTGCCTGCACCTTGGGATAAACATTTTACAGAGAATATTACAATGCTGAATCACTGAATGTCTTGTGTTTTTAGACCTTTTTGAGCTTGTGCAATACTGCATTTCATACTTTTTCAAATTGTGTGACTAGACTGTGTGCAATATATAGCTTTTTGCTAAGCTGACAATGTTGGGTGTATCTCTATGCCATTTCAGTCTGTGGAGGTGTGTGCGTGAAGTTGCTAGCCCCATAAGTACCATACTGTATTGAAATATTTTTTTCACGCAAGCGGGGTCCTTAATCCTCCGGTATCACTGCAAAAGGGAGAAAATGAAAAACTAGAAGAGAAAAGCAATTAAGCATGAAGTTTTAGAACTTAAAAAAAAATAAATACTGGCATTAGTGAATACCTTATAGGAAGTAAATATCCCATACTCTATGTGGGGCAGTATCAGTTATGCCTGATATGGGGACCACAGAGAAATTTGGCATAAATGTATTTACTTCTTTCATTTTTGTTGACTCGGTAAGTGCACTAGACAAATTCTGCCCTTTCTTCAGGCAGGACTCAGGGGAATGGGATACAGATGAATGTCAACTGACTTTGAACCAGATTGAGCTGCTGGTAGTATTTTAGTGAATGGAACTTCTTGTTATGTTAGTGACTCCCCAGAAGAAAAAAAATAGATAAATAGACTCAGAATAACTTTCTTGGTACCTATTAGATACTGAAAATAAACTTGCATTCCAAATGGATTAAAGTGAGCATTCCTTATTTCCTTTAGAAAATATCCAATATGTTGAAATTAACTAAGAACAAATTCTGCAGCACAGAGCACTGCAGGGCTCACCTGGCATGCTTTCTTGTCACCATAGTAGCCACATCCCAATTTCTGGGATTTCTGGGAAGCTCTCCAAGTTGCCATTACCTGACTTGAATGCTGAGACAGCAGTAGGAGGTTCTGTAAGGATAAACTACTACTTTTTCTAATAAAAAGAGTGGAACAAGAATAGAGGCTTAACTCAGAAGATATGGCCTTACACAGTAAGGTAGCTGCTGGGATGTGGAGTGAATGTTTAGAAATTGTAAATGATCAGGACTTAATTTTTCTGGCCCTTTTCAATTGTAGGTTTGTGTGGGACATAAAAAAGCAATAGTCTGCAATGTGAAGTGAGTGCAATATCAGCAGTTTCCAAAGACTGTATTTCCTTGTACAAATTAAATAGAACCTGAGACTAAGCTTCATGAAACTTTAGTCTCTGGTTCAATTTATTTTATTAAAGGAAATTCAGTCTTAACAAACCACAGATATTGCACTCACTTCACACAAATGCCTTTTTGCTTCTTTATGTCCCACACTACCCTACAATTAATCGGCGCAAAAAATAAATAAATAAAATTCCTGATCAAGAGGAGCATGTAAACATTAAATCAGCATCACCTCAGCTCTTACTGTGTAACAAGGTGTCCTTTTTAGATAAGCATCTATACTTGTTCAACTGTTTTTATAATTACAATGAAGTGTTTCTCCATAGTTGCTGCCTGCTGGTGTTTCAATATTTTAGCTGGGTGCAGGCAGCTTAAAGAGCATCCCAGAAGTTGGGATGTGGTTAACCTGTTGACGAGAAAGCATGCAAGATAAGTCCTTTCTTCTCTGTGCCACAGAATCGGCTCTTACAGGAGTTTATTTCAATATTTCAGAGATAGAATTTAAAGGACTGCTCAATGTAATCCACCTGCATATAACTTTTTCCATAATAAGTAGGAAAAGAGGCAGTATGAGTGTACTTGTTATATCTACTGTTCCTTCTTTTCAAGGGAGTCACTAAAGAAACAGTATGTTCCCTCATGCTGTTTTTCTGTAGGGTCCCTGTACCCTGGATAACTGAGGCTTGTCCACATACTGAACATAACCACGTTGTGATAATCTTTAGCAGAAAATATTATTTGATAACTCAGCAAGTGTTTCAATAATAAGTGTTTAATAAATATGAAAACACATAAAGTTGCTTTACTTGCTTATTGTATTACACTGGATGAAACATGAGTAAGGAATAGAAATCTGAAAACAAAAGAAAGAATCCATTAAATTTTTCTGCAGTGGTACTTCAGCAGATCAGAGTAGGTACTTTAAAATATATCACTAACTTTCCTCTATTGTTTAAATAAGGAATGTGCTACAGTGTTACCTGGCATTGCAACTTTGTTGCTAAACAAATCATCTACCTTTAATCTATTTCTTACAGAAACAATGTGCAACATTGTAACCATACTTTCCAACTTTCTTGCAGCTTTGGGTAGTCAGGCAGAATGGCTGTGTTGTACCTATTAGGTATTGAACCTAAACTGATAGGCAGATGGTTACAGTGAGCATTCCTTTAGAAAATATCTAAAATCTTGAAGAACAAACTCTGCAGCACAGAGCACTGCATGGCTTGTCTGGCTTGCTTCCTTGTCACCAAGGTAACCACATCCCGATTTCTTAGATTTTTGGGATGCTCTCTTAAGCTGCCAGCAGTTGAATTTAATACTTAGATAGCAGCAGCATACCTTTCAACCTCTCAGCACAACACATCATAGCACTGGCCTTCAAAAATCATAGCAAATGGGCAGAATGTGTAGCACTTTCTTATTTTAAACAATAATATGTCTACAAATAGTGGACTCTATACAGTTAGTGATAAGGAATGTTTCTATCAACTTAGTTCAGTGATTTTAATAGTTTGTGTGTCCAGAAATAACTCTAACAATATTAAGAACATCAGTAAACCTATGCGGAGTAAGGGCAAATTTGAGTGTGCAAATCATAGCGCTATGCAAAATTCATAGCACTTGAGAGGTACAGTATGAGCAGCAGGAGGTTTTGTAAGGTTATGTAGGGAGAAACTACTACATTTACTAATAGACTATTACTTTTCATAATATGTAAGAAGATGAATAGATGCTTAACTCAAAAGAAATAGTGTTACAATGTACACAGTATTATAGGACCTGATTTGTTTCCCCTTTTCAATTGAAAGTTTGTGTGGGACATGAAGCAAGAGTCTACAATGTGAAGTGAGTGTAATATCAGTGGTTTTGCAACACTGTATTTACTTTTATGAAACAAATAGAACCAGAGACTGTAAGTTGCATAAAACTTTGGTCTCTGGTTGCATTTATGTTATAAAAGGAAATACAGTCTTGACAAACAACTGATATTGCACTCACTTCACACAGAAGCCTCTTGCTTCTTTATTTCCCACACTACTCTGCAATTGACTGGGGGAAAATAATTTCCTGCTAATTCATAACTTTTAAACATTCAGTCAGAATCACATCTACTTTGTGTAACACAGTTTCCTTTTTTATTAAGCGTCTAGCATCACAGAAGTTAGGATGTGGTTAACTTGTTGCAAGAAAGCAGGCCAGATAAGCTATGCATGCTCTGTGCTACAGAATTGGCTCTTACAGAGCTTATTTCAATGTTTTAGATATATTCTAAAGGAATGTTCTCTTTAATCCTTCTGCATAACAGTGTATTTTCAATACCTAATACAGTATGCTCAAAAAGAGACATTCTCTGCAAATCTCCGCAAAGACATAAACAGGATGGGGGCAGTCCAGAGGAGGGAAACTAAAATGGTGCAGGGTCTGCACCAGAAGACATATAAAGAGATACTTAAGGAGCTTAATATTTATAGCCTCGAGGAAAGAAGGGAGAGGGGAGACAGGATAGAAACTTTCAAGTACCTCAAGGGAATCAACAAAGTCCAAGAGGGTAGCATCTTTCAGAAAAAGAGGTGTGCAAGGAAAAGGGGCACAATCTGAAGATGGGGGGGGTGGCTCAGAGGTAATGTAAGGAAGTATTTTTTTCACAGAGAGGGTTGTGCATGCATGGAACGGCCTTCCAGAGGACGTTGTGGAGTCAAATACAGTGGTGAAATTCAAGAATGCATGGGACAGTCATAAGGCAATTCTAGGGGTTGGGGGTAGGAAGAAGTAGGCTGTTGGTTAACTAGGATCTGCAGCTTATCCATTAGGTAGGAAAATGGGCAGACTGGGTGGGCCAAGTGGTCCTTATCTGCCGTCAAATTCTATGTTTCCTTATTCTATCAGCAGTATCTTCTTTTCTGGGGAGTCACTAAAGTGACAATCTGGGAGGGACCTAAAAACAATACACAGTGATTACATACTGTACATTACATTGCACTGTGGCATCAAGTGGTGTGCTTCTGAAACATAGAAACAGACTCTGATGGCAGATAAGGACTGCTTGGCCCACCCAGTCTGCCATTTCCCTACCAATTGTATAAGCTGCAGATCCTAGCTAACCAACAGTTTATTTCCTCTAACCCATACCAGAATTGCCTTATGTATGTCCCATGCATTCTTGAATTCCACCACTGTTTGTTACCCCATTGAGACAATGGCTCAGCTGCATGGATGTTCAGGATGCTACTGTGCTCTGGCTCTCACAGCTGTATTAAACCACTGACCTTGTGACCCTGTTGCAGTACTCTGCAAGAGTCTGCAGTCAGCAGCACTATCACAGCACACTATAACAGAGATACTGTAGAAAGATAATGGCACTGCTCTTGCCTGAATGAGCCGCCCATCCAGACCTGGAACCACATTTGATGTTGGGGTGGGAGACTACCGGCTTAGAGTACATTAGGTTTCAGGGCAGCACACCACAGGTTCACCACCCCCACCCTCAGATAGACGTTAAGATAGATCTTTGACCACTACTGTATAGTACTGTACATGTGGGGTGGTAGTGGGGGTGTGGTTATTTTTGCCATGTTTTTTTTTTGGGGGGGTGGCAGTCCATTATATTCTAAATGCCATAGAGTCAGCTGTATTTAGAATATCAGGAACTGCCCCCCACCAAAAAAAAACTATTGTATATGTAGTAAGTGAAACCACACTGATATGCTGTATAATTGTTTGTGAGGCTCTGTAATTCAGTGGAGAATAAGTTTTAAAGGTGAAATGTAAGGTGCTTTTAATTAAACTCCTTAAGCAGTTTTTTTTTCCCTCACACCACACATCAGGAAATATACTTTTGTAGGCTCTTTTTCAACACTTTCCCTGTTTTTATTTAATTTGTTTTTAAAATATGTAGTTTTTGATTATGTACACTCAATGTGCCTTATGGCAATTGTCTGGCCATTGTGGGGCTGCCCTCACACTAGCAGTCAGCTGCACAGAATAAGAGCAGTTGTCTTCAGGAATGGCATTTTTTTATGGCTGCTGTTGGTGATCATCATTTTCTTTTTTCACTGTCATGTCCCATAAGAATAGTTAAAAGATGACTCCAACTGTGATAGTGTTACTCTGTTGTAAAGGATGTGTATCAATGGCCTTTTTTGTGCGTGTGAGTGTTTTCAGTCTAACTGAGCAGTTGTCTGTTTATTGGCTATGTGTGGGACAGTCTGCCTGTGGTGTGGTTTTCCTCATAGTTAGAGAAAAAAAGATGAAACAGCCTGTGTAACCAATCATTTGGGGCAGTGAGGGTTGATTTCTGTCTATAAATGACACTTAGCCATTCCGTCTCAGAGGGAGCCATGACACGATTTGTCAATGAGTCAGACACAAGTCCCGTTATTTTAAATGGAAATCCAGGTCTTTGCTCAATAGTACATGCAGTGTATTTATTATGTTTAGTTCCCCCAACCCAATCCATTCAATTCTCACATTTTATATGGCTAGATATCCAGTAACTAGTAGCAAGACTGCTGATTTCCTCTGACTTTTGTTTGTTTGTCTGTTTCTGGTAACCCTGACTCAAATACAGTATGAAGAGATACTGTACTTCACACTTTCCTCTCCTCCCCCCCACACACCAAAATGTGACTGTCACAATCAGCAGAAATTTGTAGACTGTACAGTGACTCCATGACTTCATTCTGCCTTATGTAAAATTATTTATAATGTATGGTAAGTGCCTATTAATCACCATAATCAGCAGTCACACAGCTTTGTTATGTACTGTTTAGAATTTTAAAAGCTGTTAACCACACTTCGGAACTTCCAAACAGTGGCATAACAAAAAAGAATGCACCAGAGTTCCATAATTCTCACACATAGAATGCAAACAGTGTTTTTTTGACCATACACTATAAAAGATGATGGCTGGGGATCGGGTGACAACCATGCTGAAATCACCTCTCATGATGCTAGGGCTACAGTAAACCTCTCGAGCTGCGCTCTCGAGGTTTACCATGTTGCCCTAGCAACCACTCGAGGTGATTACAGTATGGTTATCACCTGATCCCCAGCCATTATCCTCTATGTAATGTTAGGTTACCTGAAAATTAGATTTAAGGTTCAGCATGTAACTAGGCAGCAATTACTATTGCCATGCCCGGGCAATTTTGAGGTAACAATGGAATTAAATAAAGAAGCTGTGAGTTAAACAGATGTCCCAAAAAGCAAATCAGACCACACCCCCCACACACACACACATGTACTGTACACATTTTATCTGCTACTACATCCTTCCTGAAAAAGAGCCATCATTTCAAAATCACCCTTCCCCCAAACCAATTAATGCACAAATTAGTTACTTGTTAATGGTGTCATAATTAAATATGTTACAGACACCACATATTAATATTAACATTCAGAGGCAACCTTGGAGCACTGGGAGAGGTTAAGTGACTTGCACAGGGTCATGCAGTATGTAAGTGGAGGTTATGGCCATCAAACCCAGGCTGGCAGGCTGTACGAAGCTCATTCACTGCTGGTTACTCTAATCTGTAGTCTGTAATGCCAGCCTCATGGCAAGCAGAATGATTTTTGTCAGAATGGTAACGGACAGATGTGTGTATAATATGGCCCACATCATTTTGCAAAATGCAACGAAAATAAAGCTTTTTTTTTTTAATTATTGTCAGACACAAAAGGCATTATATATAGATCACAATAATGCAATAAAAGGAGAATTGGGAAATGTGGTTCACTGATTTCCTTTATACCTTCCCTCTCCCAATAACCTGAGCCAAAAGGGAATCGGATAGGACTAAGGATATGATGTTGTTGCATGTGGGAAGCATGACTTTACAGTTATATTTATGGTGAAGAAAAATAAAAAAAGATTTCCACTTCATATCCTTTTACATACATTCAGGGTGATTTTTCCGAAACCCTGAGTAACTTGAAACAATCTCAGATGAGTTTCCACAGCACGCTAATCAAGCATCATAGAAAAATGACTAATTATCTAAAATGGCATCAGGTGCTATATACTGTACGTGAGTTTGTAATGTACAAAAAAAAAAATCACAACTTAGAAAGATCGCGAACAATGTGTGCCAAAGTGCATGAAGTTGGCAGTATTGCCTAGAGGTTAGAGTAATGAGCTGTGAGTGAGCTTGGTACATCCAGCAAACCTAGATTTTATTCTTCCAGTCTTCAGCTGCATACTGTGTGACTCTGATCAAGTCACTTAACCACCCCAGTGCTCCCAGGTCATCACTGAAACCAGGCACTTGTGCCTAGTGGACCTTGCCCAGCTACCAAGGACTGAAAAAAAAATTTGCAATATGTACTGTATATAACAGCTCATTTATGTATGCCTTTAAGCACTAAATATTCTAAGGCAGAAGCAGGATCACACTTATTCAGTTATCACATGCCCAATGATCAAATATCAGTCTGGGGAATAAAATACATTCTTATCAGTTATAAAAGACACATTTTTTTTAAATATGTGTGTGTAAGCAGGATCCGGTAATCAAATCTTTATTTAAAATGTGCTAATCAAGCACATAGGGGATATGCATCATCAAAGGCCAATTCATCTAGAGAATGATGCAAATTAAAAAAGGCTTTTCAAAATATTATAATTATGCTAAGCTAGACTTGCATACTTCATACAGGACTTAGAGTGGGTTTGTTTACAATTCTTGCACACATACTGCATTCTCTTGCACCTGTACATGACAAGATGGTGCACAGATGAATACTGTACCAATAAATATTCAGACTGGCTAAAAATAGATGAAATCATCTGATTTTAGATACCTGATGAAAACATCAGACATAAATCCAGTTCATCTCTATTTCATATATAACTACATCTCCTGTTTAGCAGAATTTCATAATATTAGGTTTACCACATGTTATATCCACCAGGCTTCAAGCAACTGAGCATGAAGATCCAGGCTGCCTCTTTCTATAACAGATAACATAGGCAATCTCCAAAATGTGTCTTTTCCTTTAATTGTTCCCAAACTGAACAGTTTATTTCCAGTATCACGCATTTTATAGTGCATTCCATGGTATGTCCCTGCAAAAAAATAAATGTTGGATGCACAATTATGCCATTTAAAAGGAGGCTGCAGGAGCCTAACAGGGACATCACTAGTGAGAGTGAAAATACCCCATTTGGTGGGAACTTCAGTGCAGCGTATTATAAACATCCCACATAAATGTATATAATTCATTAGTTTGGAGCAAGAAAAGAAAAATCCTGCTTGTGAAGACTGCCTAGCTGTCTTTCAGAAAGAGGCAGCGAGAATCATCAGGCTAAGTTGCTTGAAGCCCAGTGGAAATGAGGATGAGGAAGCAGATTCTTTAGTTCCAGGCCATTAGAAGGAGGCGAGAGTAAGTTTACCGATCTCTCATCCCTTGATGGTGGGTACCAGATGGACAGCCAAATAGATTAAGGTGGCATGGGGCACACAGGGGGCAGCCAATCAAGGTTTCCTGGGCCGGAACTTTAATCTGTTTTTCCTCACCCGTCCCCACCTCGTTCACTCTCCCTGCCAACTTCTGCTCCTAACATCCCCATCTCAGGGCAAGAGCCTGGGGTGCCATCATGCCAGAGCAATCCCTCATCATTCAGCATCACAAACAGCTTCTTTTTACTTACAAGAACAACATATAAAGCCTGGCTTCGCAGCAAATTACTGCATTGGGAGCTAATGTGGCTCAGTTGAGCTCTCAAAGCTGAATATAATTCATGGACTTAGCCTGAAACTGAACCAAAGTTGTTGGTAGTTCATTTCTCTTACCCTCACCTAATAGTGGTTTAAAGGTAAGATTTTTTTTATTTTTTTTTTTATTTAGTTGTTTAACCAGGTATAGCACACTAAGCTGAAAGCTTTTTTACAGGAGCGACCTAGAAGATTAGCTATATCTTCAATGTGCTGACACTCACAACAGACCTACAAATAGTTAAAGCAATCAGGCAAGTGATTCACACTAAAACAGAGGCTTACCACTACTCGGGAGACACTAATTAGATACTAATCCTTTAAATTCACACTCTGTTAGTGGAATACCTTAGTAAAGTGTTTAAGGAGATTACAGAGCTAAGAGGTGCTAAAAGGGTTATCAAGGTATTTGCATACACACCAGAACAGCATAAGTAAAAAAAAGCAGTTGAAGTGTGTATTAGTTTGATCACGGTTAAACAGTAGTTGGAAAAAAAAGATTTTACCCGCTTTAAATTTCTCAAGAGTGTTTCGCAGACCACCAGTTGAAAACCGCTGGTTTAGACTGCAATACAATACATATACTGTAGCTGTAATGAAAATGTCACTAGTAGCCATGTGTTAAAAATCAGTACACTCTTACAGCAGCTTTAAAACCCAGGCGCGCGCGCTCTCTCTCTCTCTCTCTCTCTCCCCCTTCCCCCCTACACCCAGAAGCACATCCCCCAATCACACCTTTTAGCTTCTAATTGGCAGCACAGTACATTTTTTCTCCTTTCTTGTTCCAAAGTTCCAAAGTCTCAGAGTAATTGCAGTATGTATATGCAGAATAAATATATGTTGTTTGGCTACAATGTCTTCAAAATAAATACAAGAAAACTAAATTCATAGTAGCATATAAAGAATGACTAGATATTAATTCAACATGGAAATTGCATCCTTTGTATTTTTTCTCAGGATAAAAACAATGTAGGTGCCCTCCCCCTCTGCTCTGAAGCTCTGCTGTCCATAAGGGTCATGAATCTCACAAAGTGCTCTCTTATTTATTTTTTTCTTTTTAGGTTTTGTGTTTTTTTTTGGGGGCCTGGGACACACCTGTATATTCACTCACACCAATGACGTGGCCATGCGTGGCACATGATTTTCCACATAAGTGAAGTGACATGCATTCCTGAATGGGTAGCACGTCAGTAGCCTCTCATTATTTTAGCGTGTTCAGGATGTGCAAAATATACTGTGACATTGCCAACAACTGAGAGGCACCTGCTGTGTTTACCATGAAAATGCTTCCAAACCATACCAGACTGTAACAAACAAAAAACATGTTTTTCTAAATCTGCTTGGGGCACAACCTACAGTACCCTGAGGCCAGCTGTGCTGTGTAATATACATATATTTTACATTGTTAATTACTTCACTGATGTTAACAGGGAAACTCCAGTTACAAATCATTTGAAATAATTTTTATTGTTTTTTCAGTTAATTAACATTACAGAAGAATAGAGGAAAAAAGTGATGTAACATTATTACATTTTCACACCTTGGAACTACAGTATGTCTATTACAACATGCAGTATGGCAGCTATCACACCATACTATACATACACCAATGTTTTAGTGCCTGGAATAAGAAGGAGGGCCCTGTTGTGATTATCAAACCTGCTGCAGGGAGTATGCGGGTAATCCGGGGTCAGCTTTTGCTGGTAGCTTAACATAGTGGCTGTCATATACTCTCCTGTCTCGTAACGAGGCTACTCTATGTAGAATATTTTTTATTTAATCCTGCCCTTTCACTGTTTCAGTGGAGTAAGAAATATTAACATACAGTATAAAGTGTCAGTGAGTGAAGTCATGCCAGATTTCTTGGAGGATCACAGCCCTGACTATCAAATAAATTTACCAGCCAGGCTGACTTTAAAGAGCTCTTGACTATAGTTGATCCTCTGACTGGATCCCAGTGTGTTGTGTTCTCTGTGTTCAGTTCTCTTCTGTTATGCGTAATATTAATTAAAATATTGAAATACTGTTTTATTTACTTATGTTTTGAGGCCTCTTAGCTTCTCCTACACTACCTGACCATTTTTCCCGCCTGTCATTTACCGCTGTCTGGTTGAAGTCCATGTGAAGTCATTTGTAGGTTGTTTAAGAGGTGCTGCCTAGCGGTAACAACCACCGTTCTTGTCTGTTCCAGTGGATATCCTCACGCTGACTTTGTTGCTAATCTCAGTTGTCCATCGTTTCTGTCAGTAATCGGCAAGTTGTGAACTCAGGAAAAAGGTACACAGACTAATAGGTAGCAGTCTGGTGCTGCTTGATCTAAAACAATTTTTTTTAACTCCTGTGTGGCTCATTGTTTTCTGTGGAAGCTCGATATGTGAAAAGCAGCTCACGATGTGTATTGCAGATGCTGTGAATCATGTTCAATCAGATGGCTGACAGGATCCTCTTTTTCTTCTGAAATGTAATGAGTGGTGCAGTGAAAAAAAGAAATGTAAGGATTATGAGCAGGGAAATATGGAGCAATTTTAGTCTAATAGCCACACAAACAGGGTGTTACTAGGGGAAAAATGAAAAAGGAAAATGTACATGGTTTAATTTTTTTTTTTTTGTATTATTATTACTTGACATTTCTCTCAGGCTGGCTTCATATTTACATAACTCTGAATGTTTTGTCAGGTATAGAGTGAGAGAGTGAGACAAAGAAAATGAATAAACATGTGGTCTGATGCATATTAACAGACGTGACTATAGGAGTTAGGATTGATGTAGTAATTGGAGATACCACATTCCCGCTATTATTAATCTGAGAAATTTCCCCAGATTAATAATAGTGGGAATGCAGTATCTCCAATTACTCCATCAAACCTAACTCCTGTAGTCACATCTGTTAATATGCATCAGACCACATGTTTATCGAGCCCTGTACCCCCTAACCCTAATCCCATTGCCCCTCTAAATGAGGTTAGTAAGAAAAGATCTAGGGAAGAGGACATCTTAGAGGAAAATGTGGATAATATGTGGTATGAGGTACAAACTAACAGATGTTACAAAAAAGGAAGAAAAGCTGAAAAACACATTATTCAATTATCTAATAGGTATGATTATTTTAATCCCCTTCTTAGTCAGAAAACTATTTTGAGGGATATGCTGTCAGTATCATTTGATGTTAATCACAAACAGACTTCAATTACACAAAGTTTAAATGCCCCTCCTTTACAACAAGATGCCCAAATTGATGATCAGCCCTTGATTGATTTTGTAACAGATACTATGCCTAATAATATAGTCAACCCCGTTCATAATTCCATTGATTCTTCAATTAGAGACCCCCCACCTAGACAGGTACTGGTATTAGGTGATTCAATGATAAAACATCTGGATAAGGCTATTTGTAGCCCGGACAAATACAACAGAACTTGCTCCAGGTTTGGAGGTGCCAAGTTTACAGATATTGCATACATGTTGGATAATATTATGCAGGATTCTGGCATTAATCCCATTGTAGCTATACATGCCGGAGCCAACAATATACACTATGAGTCTATTAATGACATTAAGGCCGCATTTGTGGGAATTACCAATAAACTAGTTGAAATAGGATGTACAATCTACCTCTCTGAAATTCTTCCAATCCCTTGTTTTCACAAGCATTAAACCAGAAAATAAAATATATAAACAACTGGCTCTGTCAATGGTGCCTAACACAGGATCTTATCTGTATAACTCATTGGGAAGATTTTGTTGGGAGGGAAGATTTATTCAGCTGGGATGGTTTACATTTAAGCCGGTGTGGAAATGCTTTTCTAAGCAAACAATTCCTGTCTATTATTAATAATAGTTTAAACTAGATAATGGGGGAGAGTTGAAGGCATCGTCTTCTTCTCATAAACTAATGGATGACACTCACATTTATACTAAGCAATTTCAAATTTTAAGTTTCAATGCTAGATGCCTTTGCCAAAAAATGGATGAACTCCAAGTGAGAGTTTTACATGAGAGTATAGACATAATTTCTATATGTGAGACATGGGGCGACGATAAGGCCTCGTGGGATTGTAATTTACCAGGTTTTAGACTTTTTAAATTAAATAGACAAAATAGGAAGGGAGGTGGTGTTTCCTTATTTATTATAGATACTTTAAATAGTTTAGACATATCAAACACCATAAAAACGCATGACACCCCTACAGAGACAATTTGGGTTAAAGTATTTGTGAATCAAGTCGACTTTATGATATTTGGCAGTTGCTATTATCCACCTAATTCATCTGTCTGTGTTCTTGAGGCCATCTTGTCCGAAATCATGCTGGCCTGGACATGTTGTCATTACTGGCGACTTTAATCTTTGAGATATTAACTGGCAGGATAATACAGCATATAGTAGTAAGGGTAAGAAATTCCTTTCGACAAGTCTAGAGCTGGATTTAATGCAAATTGTCTCTGAACCAACTAGGGCAGATAAAATTCTAGACCTGGTCCTATGTACCAATAGTCTACCGATTGTTGATCTGAAAATTACTGACCCCATTGCAGGAAGTGACCACAATTCTATCCTGTTTACAATTGACATAGTTTATGCAACCACATGTAATTATACTAAAATGTATTTATACAATGAGGCTGATCTTGCCTCTATTGAAATGATTACAAAGGAAGTTAATTGGCAGAGTATTCTTTCAAATTTGAATTCTGAAAAAAGTTGGACATTGTTTAAAACATTTAAATGTAACATAAGAGATACCTTTGTATCTGTTAAACCCAAAGTCTGTGGTTCAAAACATTTACCAAAATGGTTAAATCCCTCGATTAAAAAATTTAACTAAAAAGAAGGACATATGTTAAATACCTAAAAAATAAATCAAGCATTAATTGGAATACGTATCTTACTATTCAGTCAAAATGCAAATCTGCCATCAAAAAGGCAAAATCAAAGTGGGAATATAAACTTGCAAAAAATTCTAATAAATATAACAGCAAGGAGTTTTATTCATACTGTATATCAATTCATTAAAAAAAAACAATGTGTCAAGTTGGGCCGATCTTACTGAACTCAACTTTGGTACATGATCCCAAATCTATGGCTGAAATATTGAATCGTGAGTTCTGCAATGTATTTAATAAAAGTAGTTATGACTATACAGACAGTACTAAATCAACTGATAACACTGTTATTATGTTTCAAGAACACTTGATATTTGATAAACTCCTTGCTCCTAAGGGCAAATATTCACCTGGCCCTGATAATATTGCTGGGCATATGCTGTTTTTGTTGGCTAAAGATATCTCACTCTCATTAAAAATTATATTTGAAAAGTTCATGGCTGAGAGTTTTGTTCCCGCAGATTGGAGAAGAGCTAATGTTATTCCAATATATAAAAAAGGGGTAAAATACAACTGGGAGAACTATCGACCTATAAGCTTGACTTCTACTGTATGTAAAGTCCTAGAGGGTTTGATTAAAGACATTCTTACACCGATATTAAATAACAAGGATTTTGAGCAACATGGCTTTAAAAAGGGCAGAAGTTGTCTTACTAATCTGATATGTTTTTATGAGAATATTAGTGCTTCTCTGGATCATAATATACAATGTGATGATGTTTTTATTGATTTTAGTAAAGCATTTGATGTTATGCCCCATAAGGCTTTAATTATAAAACTTCATAAAATGAATATAAACTGCCATATAATTACTTGGATTTATAATTGGTTGCAGGATAGAACACAGAGGGTTGTTGTCAATGGCATTTATTCTGAGGTTGGTAAAGTTGTTAGTGGTGTTCCACAGGGTTCAGTGCTGGGCCCATGTTTGTTTCAGGCATTTATTTCCGACATGACTAAGGATTGTCTGTCACTCACTATTAAATATGCTGACAATGTGAAAATAGGCGGTCCATGTAACTGCATAACTCAAGTGTCTGATATCCAAAATGACTTAGACTATATTACCTCCTGGCAAATAAGTGGGGCATGATATTAAACCCCAAAAAATGTAAAGTCATGCACATGGGAACAAATAACCCCCAGTATATGTATCATCTAAGGGGTTCTACCCTCCAGAAAACTATTGATGAAAAGGATTTGGGCATTACTATTTCAGATAATATGTTATATAACAAACATATAAATGGTATTATCCAAAAAGCAAATGCAGTTGTATGGTCTATCCTACGTAATATTAAATCACGCCAATCTGAGGTATTAACGCCTTTGTATAGCTCCTATGTCAGGCCACATCTTGAATATGCGGCTCAGTTGTGGTGCCCGTACAAAAAAAACTATTAGTGACTCACTGGAGAAGGTTCAAAGATGGTATACTAGGAGAATATCAAGTTTTAAAGATGTAACCTATAACAATAGACTGTCCTCATTAAATCTCATGCCCTTATCCATTCGCCATTTAAGAGAAGATTTATTATTCCTTTATGACATCATTCAGGACCCCATCTTATGTCTGAGTTAGGTTTACAATTTAAAAAATATACCTATAATATTAGAGGTCATCCATTGCATTTAATTAGGAAGCCTTTCAAACATACTAGTCATCAGTATTTCTTTACACTTAGAACTGTGGGTCCATGGGATAAATTCCCTGTTGATGTGGTTATTAGTAAAACCAAGGACATATTTAAATACAAATTAGACAGATTAATAGATTCAGGATTTGATCTTTCATATTATTATTTGGTTTAGTATAAGAGCGTCATGGGCTTTGCCTTCTTGCTCTTTCTACAACCTTAGTATGAACCTTAGTATGAATGACGAGTGTGTGGTGACTCTGATTTTCTCTGCTGCATGTGTATTCCCTTTGAATTTTCTGCAATGGAGTGTCACACTGTTTGTCTGGCTATTGGGTTGTTAATATGTGTGTTTATTTTGGGGTACGTGAAGCATGGTGCCTTACTAATACTGGTTTATTTTGAAAGGATTTGAAATGTTACTAAGCGTCAGAATCTTTGCAAAAATCATTTATGCAAACAGGGAATGTAAGCTGTCCCCTTTTATTTTGTGGGATTTTCATTTTGTATTTTTTACTTTATGTTTCACTATCATTGCCAGATCTTTCCACCAGATCTGGACAGCAGTTGCAAAATATACTCAAGGTGGGACTTGAGCTCCTGTTGTTTTGTTTAAAAATTGCTCCCTTTTTACATTAAGCAGCACCAGAATGCTATGTATTAGTTTGTGTACCTTTTTACGAGTTCACAACTTGCCGCTTACTGATAGAAATGATGGACAACCGAGATTAACAACATAGTCAGCATGAGGAGATCCACTGGAACAGATGAGAATGGTAGTTATCACTAGGCAGCACCTCTTAAATAACCTACTAATGACTTCACATGGACTTCAGCCAGACAGTGGTAAATGACCGGTGGGAAAAACAGGCAGGTAGTGAGGGAGAAACTAAGATGCTACAAAAACCAATAAAACAGTAGTTAATACTTTAATATTACACAAAAAAAGAAGGGAACAGAACACACCAGGATCCAGGCAGAGGATCAACTATAGTCAGGAGCTCTTTAATATCGGGAATCTTTCAGACGCCACCTGATGTTTGAATATGACATTGCAGGAGTCTTCAGGAAAGAAAAAAAAATGCTGAACTGATGCAGAGTAACGCGATTTTCTGGGCAATTTAACCAGACATTCTGCATGCAGAATTCTGCCTTACTGTGCTTCATCCTGATGGGTGGCACTGTACCTCGAGAGGAAGCATGCCATAAAATAGTATTTTGTTAAAAAATCAAGTGGAAACCACTGTTGTGTGGTCAGCACTATTGGACAAAAAAGAGAAAAGAATAGAAAAACCATAAAAAAAAATTTATCTGGCAAATTAACAACTAAGAAAGAACACACTGAGGAGACAACTCCTCTCTCACCACACTCAGTATCTCAGCAGCTCTTAGTAAATCAAGTTGGCGTCTCATAAGCAGTGCTGGTGCAGACCCAAAAGAAGGTATTCCTCGGTGCTTATAGAACCACAACTCAAAAGTGCAAAATGCGCAAAAAGGCTAATATTCACATTAAAGTGCTATGTTCACCTTCATAATGGAAAACCACTTAAAAATGCACCAAATAGCAGCATGCAAGACATTGAATCACAGAGGAGCTGAGAGAACAATCAAGGAAGCCACGCTTACATATCAACCGTTAGATTATCATCTGAGTGTGCACCTGCATGCCCCTCATACACCTTTATCTATACTGATTTAAAGTGCTAGTGCATATTTAATAGAGGTGCCAAGCATGCAGTGAACAGACGTTCTAACTACTACATAGACAGACAAGGATAGATATAAAACACTAATGAAGTACGAAAATATATAACATCAATTAATTAATTCACACATGAAAAATGGAGGCAGAGCATGACAAGTCTAACCTCTGTATGGGCAGAGCACGACGAGTCATAACCCATATTTTAAAAAGCAGACAGAGCTGGAAAGTCATGTCTGCAGATAAGCACAGCCATCAAGTCATGCTTATCTAAGTTCATATTTGTACAAAGACCAAAAAAGGATGAAAAAAATTATTGTAAGGAGAAAAAAGGGAGGGGTGGAGAGGGAAGGTGGTATTGGAGAGGGAAGAAAGAATAGAGGTCTGAAGTCGCTATTAAAAAAATGACATTGTTTCATAGAAAAACAACATCTTGATTCTATTTTTGGTTAAGGTAACTATGCAGAGGGATCTCTTCATTCAATCCCTGTGGCACCACGCAATTCAAGGTTGAGATCCAATATACTTTTCTTTGCAATAAACAAATATTCAGATCACCTCCACATAGTCCCATTTCAACTTTTTCTATCCCTGTACATCTGAGAGAGGCCAAAGATCCATGTCTGGCTTCAATAAAATGTCTTGCCATTAACATAATCTAGATTTGCATTGCTTATCGCACCCTTATGTTCACCAATCCAAACTTTAAGTTGTCTTTTCATCTGTCCCACATAATACTTTCCACATGCACATTAACATGTTAATCACATTTTGTGTGCTACAATTTATAAAAGAATGTATTTCATATTGTTTGCCAGACCCAGAATGTCAAAAAAACATTAAATTCTGTGTATTAGAGCAGTGCACACAATGTCCTCACTTATAATTGCCATTTGGAATAGCTGGAATCCAAGTATTTGGAACAGCACATACAGGATTTATGAAGGAGTGTACCAGCATGTCTTTTAGGCTCCTTCCTCTTCTAAAAGTAATCCACAGAGACCTATTGGTAATAGAATCTAATGTAGTGTCAGAGCGTGAAATATCCCAATGCTTTTTGATAATCTTCCCTATTTTAGAGGCTACAGGAGTATATTGGGTGACAAACGCCAGTACATCCTTTTCTTCCTCTTTTTTTTTATTGTTATTAATCAATTCTTGTCTGTTCCACAATTCTACATCATGTATTGTATCCAGCAATAACTTAGGTTCATATCCTCTACTAATAAATCTCCTAGTCAGGTCTGTACTAGCAATTTTATATGCTTCTGCTGATCAGATTCTTTTCGCCCTTATGTACTGTCCTTTAGGGATGTTAGTCACCACACTGTGTGGATGACAACTAGTCCTGTGCAACGTGGTGTTTCTAGACAAAGGTTTGCAATATAGACTTGCTCCCAAACTATTCTCACATTTAGTAATCAAGTGATCCAAAAAAGGTAAACATTCCTGGCTTGCTTCATATGTAAAGCATAGATGTTCGCTTGTGTTATTGGTGTAATCCATAAATTTCAAAAAATCTTCCATCTCACCAGTCCACACAATCACAGGCATCAATGTAATGCTTCCAAAGTTTTATATTATTAAAGAAAGAATTCTGAGCTTGATCATACAGTATATAAACTCATCTTCACATACCCCTATATACGAATTTGAAAAATTTGGGGCAAAAGTGGTCCCCATAGCAGTCCCTTTTTTGTGCATAAAAACAACCATCAAACCAGAAATGATTAGTTTCTAAAACAAATCTGGCAAGTTCAACTAAATATTCTGTAGGAGGCAATGTTTTTTCTCTTAGCCTCAGAGTGTGTGACATAGCTGTCAACCCCTCTTCATGGGGGATATTTGTGTATAGGCTCTCTACATCGATGCTAATTAACCAATCAGTTTCATTAACTGCTACTTGTTCTAGAATTATTAGTGTATCATTAGTATCCTTAATAGAAGATTTTAATGATGGTATGGGTTTTTTAATAAAAAAAATCCACAAATTGAGAAATGTTTTCAGTTACAAAACCATTGGCTGAGACAATCAGTCTCCCTGGTATGGGTCATACTGGTTTATGTATTTTTGGTAAAAGGTATAGCACTGTCCTTCTAGGGTATGCTACCTTTAAAAACTCACTTTCTTTTTTAGTAATCTAGCCATTTTCACAACCTCTCTCAATTAAGATATCAGTTCTCATTTTTATTTCATCTATGGGATCCTTTGGAAGTTTCTTATAAAACATTTCATTGTTTACAGGCTTCTTCATTGTATTCTTGTAAACCCCATACCACTACTGCACCACCTTTATCCGCTTGCTTAATCACAATGCTTGTCATATTTTCTAATTCTCTTAATGCTTCTCATTCTTGTTTAGTAATATTCTGTTTGTTTGGTTTATATTTTTCTTTTTTAAGCACATAATTTACTTCTTTAGACACAATGGAGCAAAAAGTGTTGATACCATAATTGCTTTGGGTTGGACAGAAAGTGGAAGGGGGCTTAAAATTAGTTATTTCTTGTTCTCCAGTAATCAATATAGTGCTACTTTCTTGAAGGTCTTTAAAGAAATTTTTTAAATGCAGCTTCCTATAAAAATGGTACAGATCCACTTCAACATTAAATCCTCTGGTAGCATGAGTAGGTACAAAGTTCAGTCCCTTGCAGAGTATTTTTGTTTGAAATGGGGATAAAATCACCTCTGAAAGGTTGATGACCTCCAGTTCATCTGTCTGGGGGAGCATCTCACTCCCTCCAGTTCTGTTTGCCTCTCAAGTTCCTTTGCCTCTTCTTCCTCTCATCCCTCTCTCTTCTCCTCTTCCCTCTACCCCTTCTGGTTCTGTATTTCTGGGGTCTGGAGATATAATTTCCATACCATGGCCTAAAAAACGGCTTCTCTCCTGTTGACCCTGACTGGGCTAATCAAAGTCGTTATCTAGGCCTGAAGATAAATCCATATTATCACCTTGAAAACCCTGGTGTCTGGGATTCTGATTTGGGCCTCTGATTTTTACCCCTTCCCAAGTGTAAACCATGCCAGCCTTGTAATCGATTTCATCCTTAGTATATTTTTTGTGTTTGTATAAGATAAGCTCCATCTGAAATTTCTTAATAGTGGCCTCTGTCCTGGTTAATAAAGAATCATATTCTGCGGCAGAGAATTTATCTTTCAGTTTAGGTTCTAAAGCAATCAAATCATCGTTTGCCTTATCAGCTTCTTTCTTTGCTTTTTTAATAGTTAGCATTAGCTCATAGCTGCATTTATTGAGTATTTTTTCTCAATCCTGAAGATACTTTAGGTCATCCATTCCAAACGAAGGAGGGTTTTTGAATATGCATACCATGTGGTATCCTCTTAGCTCATCAATATTGTGAAAGTGATGTGGCATGCAAATTAAACCTGATATTTTCCTTTTTTAGATATTCCAAGCTGTGAAAATCGATTAAGTCTCAAACAGGCTGATGTCCAGTTCCAGACAACAAAGCTTGTATCTGCTCTACTGGTAATACTATATCCTGTCCTGCTTCCTCTGTAAAGGACAGACTTTCGACTGTGGGAGCTTTAGTTGGCCATTGTAAAGCCAAAACAAAAGGCTCTAGAGCTCACCCCTTATGGATTAGGCCCCTTAAATCCGTAATTGGATCCAACAAACTGAAAATATATCCTTGTCTGTCTATGTAGTAGTTAGAACGTTTGTTCACTGCATGCTTGGCACCTCTATTAAATATGCAGTAGCACTTTAAATCAGTATAGATAAAGGTGTATGAGGGGCATGTAGGTGCACACTCTGATGATGACTTAATGGTTGATACATAAGCGTGGCTTCCTGGATTGTCCTCTCGGCTCCTCAGTGGTTCAATGTCTTACATGCAGCTATCTGGTGCGTTTTTAAACGGTTTTCCTTTATAAAGGTGAACATAGCACTTTAGTGTGAATATTAGCCTTTTTGCACATTTTTCACTTTTGAGTTGCAGTTCTATAAGCACCGAGGAATACCTTCTTTTGGGTCTGCACCAGCACTGCTTATCAGATGCCAATTTGATTTACTAAGAACTGCTGAGATACTGAGAGTGGTGAGAGAGGAGTTGTCTCTTCAGTGTGTTCTTTCTTAGTTGTTAATTTGCCAAATAAATGTTTTTTATGGTTTTTCTATTCTTTTCTCTTTTTTGTCCAATAGTGCTGACCTCACAACAATGGTTTCCACTTGATTATTTTGTCATGTATCTAATGGGCTCTGAGGTATAAGTGCAATGGTTCTGTTAACAAACATTAAGGTAGCCCCACAATCTCTCTTTTTTGGATAAGAGATACATTTTTAGTTTAATAGTATTTTGTTGTTGTTTTTTTTGCTAGCCATGAAAATTGAGCATACTGCATGAGCCTATCTTCCCTTATTTGTCATCATTTGATTGGTTTCTTTATTACAATAATCTTTCACAGAAACAGACACATGTTCATTGAGAGATTAAGTGATACACATTAAAATGTTACATTCAATTAACATTGTAGAAAAGATCTTGACTAGTTGGTGTGACACAGGTGGATGGTATCAGCAATATATTCTCATAAGTATGAGTGGCAGAAAGCTTGAGAATGTCAAACATAGTGGGTGGAGGTGGGTTGAAAGTGACAATGCCACACATATAATTATACATTAGAGTTAGTTGTAAGCAGTAAGTAATTAAACTCACACACATTCTTAATGGTCCACACTGGTCCATGCTTCCAACCGAGTATGTGCAGCAGTCCCAATATGTCGCAGGAGTATCTGGAATAATTGTGCTAAAATGCTAGTCATCTACAGTAGTCACCATAGCTGTGATCATATGTTTGGAACATAGCACATTAATTGATCCTGAATAAATCTGAGAAATGTTATCGGCCCATATTGGCACTGCGCAGTGGTGCATAAAAAAAATGCACATTCCAACATGGATAGCAAGGTATACCAGCAAAGGTATGTCTAAGAAAATGAAATGAAATGTGATTAATTGAACTGTTCCTTGTTGTCAGTACATCATGAAAAAGGTGGTATCACGTTAAACGTAACATGTGCTGTGCTACTAGATCCTTAGTATCAGAAGGATGCAGTGCTGCAATTGTGGACTGAATGCAGTGTGGGTCGTCTTCTTGTAGAATGGTTCTGGAAGTCACATTACAAGTGTGCTCTAGACACCGCAGAACTATTTAATGCATAATTTGGGGGATGTACGAATAATCCTTTTGAATCTTCTTGGCCACAACTGTCCATCTAGCACTTTTCTTGTTGAAGAGATGCCTGAAGCTGAAATTCAGGGAGAATTATGAGATGCTGTCAGTGACATTCTCGAACTAATTCATTGCACAAAAAAATTAATATGAACCACACATGCCATCGTAGTGGTAGCACTACTGCTTGTGATGTTGACTACACAGGTACATGAAAGAGCATGAGGAGTCAGAGGGAAGAGTAGGGGGTAGGAGTCTGACCATCCTAGGACCTGCTTGCCTTCTCTGTGGAGGGACGTGGATCATGGCTTTTTTTTTTTTCCAGTTGTTTAACCAGGTGAGCTACACTAAGCTGAAAGCATTTGACACAGTCCCACACAAAAGATTAATATACAAGTTAGCCAGCCTGGGAGTGGGTCCCAAGATGACAGCCTGGGTAAAGAATTGGCTGGAGAATAGGACACAGAGAGTAATAGTAAATGGAGTCCACTCTGAAAAAAGGGGGGTTAGCAGTGGGGTACCACAGGGTTCAGTATTAGGACCGGTCCTCTTCAATGTCTTTATAAGTGACATTGCAGAGGGACTGGAAGGAAAAGTATGTCTCTTTGCAGATGACACAAAGATCTGCAACAGAGTTGATGCACAAGGTGGGGTGGAAAGGATGAGAAGGGACTTGGCAAGGTTAGAGGAATGGTCAAATGTATGGCAGCTTAGATTCAATGCTAAGAAGTGCAAGGTAATGCACCTGGGAAACAAAAACCCAGGGGAAGAGTACACAATGGGGGGTGAGATACTAACAACAACAAAAATGGAAAGGGACCTGGGGGTAGTCATATCAGATGACCTAAAGGTGGGCAAGCAATGTGAGAGGGTAGCAAGGAGGGCTGGGGGGATACTGGGATGCATAGGGAGAGGCATCACCAGCAGAAAACAAGAAGTTATTATCCCTCTGTACAGACAGCTGGTGAGACCACATCTGGAGTACTGCATGCAGTTCTGGAGACCCAATCTCCACAAAGACATAGACAGGATGGAAGCTGTCCAGAGGAGGGCAACTAAAATGGTGCAGGGTCTGCACTGGAAGACATATGAAGAGAGACTTAAGGAGCTTAACATGTATAGCCTCGAGGAAAAGAGGGAGAGGGGGGACATGATAGAAACTTTCAAGTACCTCAAGGGAATCAACAAAGTCCAAGAGGGTAGCATCTTTCAAAAAAAGAGGTGTGCAAGAACAAGGGGGCATAATTTGAAGATAGAAGGGGCGGCTCAGAGGTAATTTAAGGAAGTATTTTTTCACAGAGAGGGTTGTGGATGTATGGAACAGCCTTCCAGAGGAGGTTGTGGAGTCAAAAACAGTGGTGGAATTCAAGCATGCATGGGACAGTCATAAGGCAATTCTAGGGGGTGGGGGTAGGAAGAAGTAGGCTGCTGGTTAACTAGGATCTGCAGCTTATCCATCAGGTAGGAAAATGGGCAGACTAGGTGGGCCAAGTGGTCCTTATCTGCCATCAAATTCTATGTTTCTATGTTTCTTGTTTACAGGTGCAACCTGGGAGCAAAGGGAAGTTAAGTGACTTGCTCAGGGTCACACAGTATGCAAGTGGGGGCTGTGGGATTCAAACCCAGGTCTCCAGATTTGCAGCTCAGAGCCTTAAACCCCTGCGCTGTACTGCCTCCCAGCTTGACACTCGGCCGAGCCAAAGTGGAAGCCTATGGTACAGCAAATGTCCTGCCATGTTACCGGAGAACGGGTGTGGAAGACACTTTATGACATGCATTCCTGAATAGAACATTTGCATCAGGTTGATAGATATTGACTACTGTACATGATATTCTATATGGCTAGGCTCAATATGTACACAGAACTCCAAATCTGGGGAACAATGTATAGCAAGTATGCAAGGGAATCTAAAATGTATTAAGATGAGGATGATAGTAGTCAAGCCATATTGAGGAACCTTCCCAGTATAGTAACGCAGCCCCATTGCCCAGTAAGCAGAAATCAACAATAGAAGAATGACTTAGCACAAGTGATATAACTGTGAAAATGTTGTATATTTGATATTAACAACTGATACTTACACCTTCTCTCCATTTTGATTGTACTGGGATGGTCTATAGACATGGTGACTGTAGTCCAATGCTGCAAGGTAGTTTCTTGTACGATACACAGGAAAGGTGTACGAGCATCTCTTAGCAGCACAAATTGTGTATGTGCTGTTGAAATTGTTCCAGCTAGTATGTGCTCCTATGCATAAGTAAAACAAAATTTACATTGTATGACAACTAACAAAAAGTCGTAGTTCAGCACACTGTAACAGAGACTCACATGCACCAAATTTTGAAGTACAACTGATGAGTCATACCTGAATGTCACATAGTAAGGGATAGATGCCAGAAAACGCTTGCTAAACAGCACTTTGCTTAATTCTCTATGTGCTGGTGAGGACTGAATCAGCCAGTCCTTATCATGTAGCATTTCCAATGCCGAATGGCTGCACACACCAAAACCTTCACCGCTACCCAGTTCCCATTCATGTACATTCACCACATGATAGCAAATACCAACCCAACGAGACTGTAATGAAAAATTCAGACTTGTAAACACAGTACTTTTGAATGGAATAGAAACATAAGAAATGTAATGCTAGTCATTTGTGACATACCATGAATTCATGATAGTTTTCGGATTCTTGGCTGCAATGCCAAAAATGATTTACGATGTCACGGCACCATTTCCATAATATTTTGCATCCAGTCATTGTACCTGCCTAATAATAAACAACATAATTAGTTACTCTAAGTGCAAGCAAGTTATGTAATGAAGCAGTACTATGAACATACAGAACTACCGACAGAATAGGCCAAAGGGTCTTTCGAGTCTGATCGGATGGTAAGATAGGACCTCGGTTGCAGTTCGCACACAGGCTAGCATTCAGGATGGATCCACCCCAAGTAGATTGAAGTCCCCCGCAATGACCATGTTTGCCTTTCTACATAACCACCTAACAAGATCTGCTAATTCACAATCCAGCACCTCAAACTGGGTCAACAGGGCTGTAAGAAGCTGGTTCAACAATAATTTTGTCAACCAGCATCACAGCAACGGAATTTATGTGGACCACAAGGTACACTAGACATAAATCCATATTGGAACCCGGTCATAGTTTGTTTCATGGTACTTTGCCCACACAATCCCCCCCATGCATATGGCTTTGTAACTGCATCACCCTTGCAATTTATTATAAGTTCCGAGTCTGAGTTGATTCATGGATGAGGTACAGGACCTGAAGATTGTGGGCCCAGTTATCGTGTGCCACATTACAGTGAACTGTCGATGTTGCCGGCATCGACCTTGTTTGCTGTAATGGTGTTGCTGTGGGGTTTGGGTGCACAGGACAATGGTCTATATGCCACCCCTAGTCTCAACATTCTACACTATGAGTACAGGAGCTGCATCCATAGTGGCTTACTCACACCTCCCCCCCAACCTTTGTCTCTCATACATCTGATCCCATTCCTTTAAATAGACTGCAATCCCCCACCCTCTCCTGGTCGCAATGTCCTCACTATAGATTTTTCACCCTCTAATTGCCAGATCCCCTTCCTGTTATAGAGTGGCCAAAGTCTAAGTTAGAGCTGCAACGCACACCATCCTCTTCACGTACTGCCCTACAAGGCCAGCTGTTGTATCACCCAGGCTCCTTACATTCTGGTAGACCACTCTACACACATTGCCATCACTCACCCTACCTACTGATTAATTTCTCTACCCCTTCCCCCTGCCCCACCCCTTTGCCTTCACTGCTGTCATCAGATATTATTTAGTTCTGACATGCAGCACCTGATCACTTCCACTCGCCCTTCTTCATCCATGGCTTCCCATCCATCACCACATGTATATCCCCTCTTATGTGGCACTGGGTACACTCCCTTAGCCTCCAAAATGTGTCAATCCATACTGAACATTGCATGTCACTAGGATGTCCACTCTGGTTCTCCGCCTGCACACATTCAACTGTAACCTAATCCAGTCCTCCCTTCCACAGCAGCTGCCCTGGTCTGGCCTCTACCAACCACCTCATCTCCCACCTCTCCCTGTTGAGCCAATATTCAACACCCAATTCAGAAACAGTACACAAACTAAATGCACTGTTCTACTGCAGTGTTGTGCCTAAGGGTAACTTAAAACCTGTAATAGTGTACTCCTGTATAGGAGTTTTAACACCTTTGACTTTACAAAAGAATGAGTTTTAAAACTTGTAAACTGTAAAATCGATTACCACATTTGTACAACACTGATCAGTGCATCATGGAGTGATTCATGGTTGCATTCGCAAGATACAGTGCCACTGTAAATTCATCAGTTGCAATGACCGATATCCACCACTGCGTGCACAATGGAGAGCACAATGACCTACTGCAATAATTCTTTTCCCTAGATTTTTAGCACCATGCCAGATGTCATAGGAGTGTTTCACAGAAGGGTAATGATTGCCTGCAAAGAGAAAACAAAAATATCAACCTCTGTTGCAAAGGACTGTAGGCACCATAACAGAAGCTGCAGTGCAAATTATACTTATGCAGCATACTGGAAATGGGTGCATGATCTGCAACAGAGTAGATGATCCAGATGGGGTGGACAGAATGAGAAGTGATCTGGATGAACTAGCAAAATGGTCGAAAGAGTGGCAACTGGGGTTTAACACAAAGAAGTGCAACATCATGCACATAGGGAAGAGAACCCCTGAAGCCACCTATAGGCTGGGAGGGGAGTTGCTGGCAGTCACAAGGGAAGAAAGAGACTTGAGTATCATCATCACCGATGACCTGAAATCATCCAAGCAGACCACTAAAGCAGTAGGTAAGGCTAGGGGGATGTTGGGGTGTATTAGTAGGGGTACCACAAGTCGAAAGAGGGAGGTAATAATCCCTCTTTATAAGACACTGGTTAGGCCCCATCTGGAGTACTGCGTGCAGTACTGAGGCCACACCTTCACAAGGACATTAACCAAATTGAGGCAGTCCAGAAGGGCAACCAAATGGTGCAGGGACTGCATCAGAAAACATATGAGGACAGATTAACGGAGCTCAATATGTATACCCTAGAGCAAAGGAGGGAGAGAGGTGATATGATCGAAACATTCAAACACCTTAAGGGCATTAACAAGGTGAAAGAGTCTAACATGTTTCAATATAAGAAAAATAGCAGGACAAGAGGACACAGCATGAGATCTGAGGGAGGCCAATTAAGGGGTAAAGTGAGGAAGTTCTTTTTAACAGAAAGGGTGGTGGATGCATGGAACGGCCTACCTCAGGAAGTGGTGAATATGAATACAGTGCATGGCTTCAAACAGGCATGGGATAGGCATAAGGGAGCAATACAGATGAGTATGAATAGATAGGCCATTGACAGAGCAAAGGCTGATGGCATATTCATAAGGTAGAAAAAGAAATGGGTAGACTGGATGGGCATTGCAGTCCTTATCTGCCATCAACTTCTATGTTTCTATGGGCATCTGTTACAACCTCTGTTACCACAACATTGTGGCCCAGATATTCAAACTGCTCCCAAAATGTGTGCAACAGCAGGAGCAAGCACAATTCAATTACGCATATGCGCAACAGACGCGATATTCAAACATGGAGCAAAACAAATTGCGCAAGCAGCCAACGTCTGAATATCGCACAAACTGTGCCATAGCGCAACCAGGAAGGGGAAGCTGGGCAGAAAGGTTGCGCTATAGCACAACAAGGCCAGCCCAGCTGAGCAGTCCAGAGGTGCCATAGCGCAAGCAGAGCTCCCCCCCCCACAGCAATGGAACTGTACAACCAGGGAGGCAGGCTGGGGCCCACCGCCAGCCATGCCACACATGGGCACAGGAACACACTGCAGAACCAACAAGACACCTGCACACCCCAAGCACAGCATCACTGGGGTGGGACGGATGATCTACTGGCCCAAGGGACAAGCCAACAAAGCACAGCAGGGCCATGACGCCCCAGCACAACCACTGGCAGGCTGAGACTGCCACACACAGGGGGTTGACAACCACAGTGCACATCAGCCCCCCGTATGCACAGCACACCCTGCACCGTGACCCCAAGACACCTCCCATGTGCAGTGACTGGCACTGCAGGAAACACCATGCATCCCCCCCGGCACACGTCAACCTCGTGTAGCAGAAAACCATACAAGCCAGACCCACCCTGTGCACCCAGCAGTGGGTGGCAGCAGATGGCAAGACCAACAGAAAGTCACTGCCACACTGGAGACACCTCCCACGCACACACACACACACACACACACACACACACACACACACACACACACACACACACACACACATACCCAGGACCATACCACCCAGATGGCATGCACACCACTGCAACTGAGCAACCATAGCCAGCTGCAAATCAGAGACCAACACAGTATTCATATCAAAATATATATATATTAGAAAAATGTAAAAGTACAAATGAACAACAACAAAACTATTTACAAGAGGGGAGGTAGGGTACAAGGTAGGGGTGGGCAAGGGGTAGGGATGAACAACTTGGAGAGGGAAGGCAGGGTGGGAGGGATGGGTGAAGTGGGAAGAGGAAGCCGGTCTAAGGCCTAGCAGGCTGGTCGTCCGCTGCCTGGTGCCGTCTTGCTTGGCTGTGCCTCCTCCGTAGCCCATGGCACTGTATATCCTGGAGGATGGTCCGGTTTTCCATGGACACCCGGGTCAGCTGTTGCAGTGCCCGCTCAATTCTTCGGAGCACAATGAGGCCTAGGAAAAGGGAACACAGTCAATGGCTGTGACTGACCACAACCCTGAACACCACCCAACCTGCAAGCCATATAGCCCAATGTCCCGCACCTGTGATGGTATGCACCCACCCACAGTGACCATGCACATGGGAAGCCCAACCAGGCGGCACCAGCTATGTGCACCACTGCAAACACAAACTGCCCATGTCCATCACAGCACAAACAAGGCTGTCAAGTGACGTGGCAATGTGGTGCGATGCCAGTTCCACAGCCATGTGCCCAGTGCATGCATGGACCACCAGTGACACACACACAGACGTGCAGTGACACTGGACAGTGACGAATGTCGCCTGTGTCGTGCATGGTTGTGTTGTGCATGGCTGGTGGTCATGCCCACCCCCTCCAGCATGCAATAGCATCCATGATGTAATGATACTCACACTCCGCAAGCAGCTGCTGCTGCTGCTGCTGTGGCCCACCCCTCGTAGCACCACCGACCGCCACCGGGGCCCTGCCACGGCCCTCCTCATCCCGTGTCTGCATCCTCTCTGCCCGGCCTGTGGGAGACAAATGTTGAGAAAAACATCAGTGTGACTCCAAAGCAGACTGCCCCCTGCCCCAGTGAGAGTGCCTGCCCACACAGCCAGACCCATGCATCTCACACCTGCACACACTGACACAGCCAACCATGTCAGAGCCATCACCCATGCACAGCCACCAAAACACACTCACACCCCTACGGAGAATACAGGTGCATAGATGCTACACCCACCTGGCCTAGGCACAACGCCCCTCCTGGCACGTGACCGTAGCCTGTCATGCAACTCTGGCTCCCTCCTGCGGAGGTCACTGTACCTGTGCTGGCACTGCTCGGCAGACCGGTGCCACCCTGTGACCCCCACCAGGTCATTGGCCACTTGCAGCTAGACCTGGGTTCGAGCCATGGTGAGGGGCTCCTCCCCATACAGTGCCCCATAGTGGGGCTCTACCAGAGCCACCAGGTTGGCCACCTCCACTGGGCTCCATTGGAGTGCCCTTCTGCGTGCCATTGTTCCAACTTTACAGCAGGCAATATGGCCCTACAGCGGCAACCCCGCGTGGAAATGTTGCGCAATAGACCACCATAGGTTCCAATCGTGCTGTTCAGAGTATGGCGTCGTCGGTTCAGAGCGCTGTCACCAGACAGGCGCAATAGGGCCGTACATGGTAGCCGAACAGCCCAGGGGCAAAGGTCGGACACCAGGTCAGAGGTCTATGATGCAAGGCCACGCACAGCGCCATCTGACGTCTACGCATCCTATGCGACCGACCACCTGCGTGCCAGTGCCACAGTGGACTACTGCGCAGTAGTGCCACAGCGCCATATAGTGCCCAGTGCTGTAGCGCCACTGGCACAATGGTGGCCATGGCCTGAATTGCCGATCGCGCACAGCACGTCATCAGCACGGCAGACGCCTGCGTAAGCAACCTGGGCATGCACAATGCAGTGTACCGCACAGTCACAGATCTGCGCTATTGGCTCAGCCAGCTCAACCGTATTGCGAAAAGCGCAATGGCGCGATATTCAGCCGACACATGCAAATCATCCGATCAGTCATTCAAAGGTGAAGTGGCGTGATTTGCATCTCATTACAGTTGCTCCACTCCTAATTTGCATGCATTGTGCTATAAAAGTGCGACATTGGGCTGCGCTGGCCAGATTCGGTTACTGCAGGTGAGAGGTGGGTTGCATGCTGTGGGATGTTCTGGACAATGGGCATGGGATAACGCCGAGACTGCACAGTGACAGGTGTCCACTTCCACCCATACAGATGGCCATGACCGAGCAGAGCCAAGGTGAGGGTGAGGATGGTGGGGCGGAGGAGGCCCAACCGCCACAGCAGAGACTGAGGCCCTCTTCCAGGCCTACCTGGAGGAGGAGTCACTACTGAGTGGATGGCGGGGCACCCCTCAGGCCCGTGCAGCTGCATGGGAGGGGTAGCCCGGGCAGTGAACCTGCACGGAAGCCACCAGCGCTCCATGCAGGAATGCAAAAAGAAGATTGGGACAGACTGCAGGAGGGTGAAGGAGAAGGTGGCAGCCCTCAGGGCGGCACGTGCTGGCACTGGCGGGGGCCAGCCAGCGGTGGTGGAGCTGACCCCGGCTGAGGACCGACTGGCTGCATCAATGCAGCGCAGTGCTATTGAGGGCGTACCAGGAGGTGGATTCCAGACAGGTGGAAGCCCATCACTGCACGGTATGACATGGTGGTGGTGTTGGGGGGAAGGTTGTTCACATGCACTCACATGTCCTCTCTTTCTGTTACAGATCCTGTTCGTCTTCAGGGGACAGTGGTGGTGGGTTCAGGCAGTGAGGATGACCTGCTGGACATGGAGGAGGGTCCATCCACCTCTGTCACCAGCCAGCATGCACTGCACCAGCATGCACGCTGGGCTGCCAACTCTGGTGTCGGTGAGCCGGGTGTGGGGGGTGCACAGCCTGTGTCTCAGCAGTCTGGCATGCAAGCATGCCAGCACGCTGTGACTGTGGCTGTAGCACATACCTGCACCATTGATGATGCAAGGACTGCAATGGGCAGTGACATGTGTGTGTCCCATGACGGACACACAGCAGGCCAGCACGTGCCCCTGGGCCTTGCTGGTTCCAACTTGTGTGCCAGCATGTCGGCAGAGTCCCAGGCTGTGCCTGTCAGCACCGGTGGGGCAGCACCGGTGGCTGTGCAGGTGTCTGGCACTGTTGCGGCCACAGCAGTGGAGCAGTGGTCCCTGAGGCACAGCGTTGGAGGGCAGCAGCAGCAGTCACCCACCAGGTCTGGGGTACAGTGTCCAGCGGTGGCACATGCCCGCCGCCCTTGATACGCCCATTCCTGGTCCTGGTGAACAGCACCCACCCTCAAGGGGTGTTGTGCATCAGGACCTTCTACACCTTGGGGGACAGGATGCCGTTGTGGCAGAGTACCCATTGGATGAGCACACCCGCCTGCTGCGGGAATCAGTACAGCAGCAAAGGCGGGTTGCAACGTCTGTGGAGGCACTGTGTGCAGCTGTGGAGCGGCACAGCAGGGAGTGTGCTCTGGACCGTGCAGAGATGGTCCATATGCGGATGGATGTGACCGCCGCCAATGACAGGCAGACCCAGGCATTGGTCGCTGTCGTGGCTGCATTGGGCACACATGCAGGTGCTCCTGTACCGCGCACCCCACACAGTATGCTCTCCAATCCCCATTCCCAGCATCGTGCGACTCCAGGCCTGTCGATGCCGGGTTCTGCTGTGGGCATCCCAAGCACCCCTGGTGCAGGTATGTTTGGCATCCTACAGATCCCACTGCGGACAAGGTCGCGATCGCGCAGTGGGACCCCTGGTGGTCCATCGGTGCCACCCCATGTGGCCCCTGCTCAGCCTGCCAGTGCTGTTGGGTCACGGCGGGGCCACCCACGCATCCGCGGTGGCCGTGGAATGGTGCAACATGACTGACCTGTCTCCCAGTGCGGGTCCTGTCTGCTGCTGCCCTGTGTGCACTGTGCGTCATGGTGAGCAGTGCACTGGTGGGTGCCCTGCCCATCACGCCGACATACGGACCACCTGCACACCATCCCGACTGCTGTCCACAGGTGCGTGTGCATGATGATGCCTGCATTGTACTGTACACCAAGGTGCAAGGGTGCCCAGCATCTGACACACATGCTTGGACAGTACAGGTGGTGGGTGTGGTCTGTGGATCTGTGTGTTTGCCATGTCTGTTCCTGCTGTGCTGTGCACCTGCCCATGTACGCTTTGTGCCTGGTGTGTCTGTGTGTGTGTGTGTGTGTGTCCATATGACTGTTCGCCCCTCCCTGATGGTGTGTTTGTGTGCCTGGTCCCTTCCACCCCCTTTGCTGTCATGCACCCCTGGTATGTTACTCTGTGTGCCTGTGGGTTGCGCCAGGACAGTGTTGTTTGCACATGGCCCTTGACTTACCTGTGTTGTGCATAATGCCCTCCGTGATGGTGTCCCAGTGCAGCTGGGCCTGCCGGATCAGTCCGGGGTCCCGCTCAGGGGACTGCTCATCACCATCAACACCGCGCCGCTGACGCCCCATCGCTGTCCCCTCTTCAACCTGTACGGCTATCCCACAGTCATTGGCCATGTTGTGCAGGATACAACAGGCCAGGAATATCCCACAAGCCTTTGAGGGGCTGTACTGTAGGGCACCGCTGAGGTGTCTAGGCATCGGGCGTGCCTTGAGCATCCCAAACACCCGCTCAATGATGTTGCGTGTGGCGCATGTGGCTCATTATAGCGTGTTCAATGGGGTCATGGGGCCGCACGGTGAGCAGCCAGGGACGGAGGGTATCCGCTGTCACCTGTGTGGAGATAGTGGAGATCAGTCTCATGTTCAGGTCCATATTGCCCATATCCCTGTGTGCCACTACCATGGCACCTGTGGCATTCCACCCTTGCCCCGAGTTTGCATTTCCTACATGTGTACTCACCCACTAGATGGCCTGTGGGGATGTCCCTCCTCGAATCGATGGCACAGTGCGGACTGATGCCATATAAAGGCATCATGCTCCGCCAGGTGTGTGGCACAGACATTGATTATACGCCCAGTGGCATCACACACCACCTGGCAGTTGACACTGGGGAAGCCCTTTCTATTCCTGTATGTGGCCCCATCAGGGTCAGGTGGCGTGCGAATGGCCACATGGGTGCAGTCTATGGCCCCTAGCACACCATGCATACGTGCTACCCTGTGGAACGCCTGCATGTTTGCTGTACGCTCTGCCGCGGTGCTGGGGAAATGAATGTGCTCCGCAGCATGTGGCAGCAGTGCGCTGAGGAATTGGGTGAGGATGCATGACGTGGCCGACTGTGTGATGCCTGTGGTGTCCCCTGTTGGCCTCTGGAAGGTGCCCGTGGCGAGCAGGCACATGCAGGCTGTCACCTTGGTCTCCACTGACAGAGCATGACTCCGTCGTGAGGGTGCCTGCATCACATCACTGCACAGCTCACAGAGCCACCTCAGTATTGCCCTGTTCAGGTGGTACCGGCCCACGATCTCTACATCTGTGTACAACTCAAAGCTGATGCGGGCACGGTACTGCCTGTTGGGGTTGCACCGACGGGCCCATCCATGGCCACGTCCCCCTGCACCTTGCATTCTCACCCCCCTCATTACAGCTTCCATGTGGAAGCTGCCACTGTCCATCTCCCTGGCTTGTGCCCCCCCGCTGATGTTGCTCTGTTACCCCCGCTGTCCTGACTGCTACTTCCACTGCACCGGGCACCCCCACTGGCCTCTGCAGCCTATGGCCCACACTGCTTCCCTTGCCTGCCCTGGCCTGTCACTGTCTGTCTTTCTCTCTCTCTCTTCCCCACTTGGCATCCCTGTGGCGTTCTTGCGCCTCTTCCTTGAGCCTTTTTATTTTGGCTCATTTCCGCTGGGGTGCAACTTCCGGCTGGTCCGCTGTTGCGCATTGTGCAACTCTTTGTATATCGCATTAGCTCTTTATGCATGGATCCCCTTCAGTTCGCATGCGTCATTTGCATTGGGCTGTTGCTCAGCATGTTTCGGTGGCTGACTGCCTCCTGCTGAATATCGCAGAATGGCGCACTTTTGAACTTGCACAGGCGCAACCTTATTGCGCATGGCGCAACCCTTGTGAATATCCCACCCTGTGCCTTTGTAGGTCGTCGAGTGACCATTGCAGTGCCAGCTTCTCCATATTAGGGGACTTCAGGCCAGTTTCCCACTTATCGACAATCTTGACAGAAATGATCTCATTTGTGTCATAATCCATGCATGTATCTGTGCAGTATTGAGCTGAGTATCCAGAACTGTCCATGCGACCATCACCTGGTGCCAAAAAAAAACATGGGAACTTAATGTCACATTGCCACGAAAAAAACAGTTTACAACAAATAGATGTCATCATCAGAAAGTATGGGTCATGTAATACAGCCAGTAATGATTTACCCATAATTACAACTGCTTTTCCAGCATGTTCATTGAGTAGCCTGGTCTCCATTCCATTCCATACTTGTTCGATAACAGGAACCACGTAGAGTTTTTGAAATCGGAAGAAGGACGCTGCACTAATCATTTCCAGATTTAGAAACTTGAACATGAGGGCTATTTTGCCAAAATTGTTCCCAAACAGGAGGATAGAGCTTGCAATCCTTAAATGTCCTGCATTAAATCCATGTTTTAGTTTTGGCTGCGATGACCATTTAAATGTAACATGCTGACTGCGGCACACCTACAAAAAATTGATGATCAGTCAATGAGCATTTCATGTTGTAATATGACATGGCCTGTTTATGAAGCAGTAATGTAGTGGTATCTACTTCGCCATGTAAGCACTAGACAACTACCATTTCTTAGGGAAGTGATAGTCAGGTCATGGTTGCAGGAAGTACAGATGGTGTTCACACATGTCTTTGCCAATGATAGCAAATTCTCATAGTATACGACAAACAATTTCTGTTCAACCACAGACTTTGCAAATTCAGTATCTGCCCTGCTGAGGGCCAGTGTCATGTCTGTTTCCTGTTCCTCTACACCTCTGTCAAACAAATTCTCCTCTTCTGACAGTCCGAGGACATCGGCAGCAATTGATGCTTCTGGTAGTTCATGAACACTGGAAGGACAGAGCAAAAAACATCAGTATTCCATGCAGTTTTCTAAAGCACTGGCATTGTGTACTGGTGTTTGAGATGGAAACACCAAGTTTGAGTCGACAGTAAATCTGTCAACCACCGCTGGCGATGAGCACAATACCCGGCCTTGGTGTTGTGCGCCCAAAGCTCCCAGTGTTTTCTGTGGGGACTGTGCCCCACACCTCGGACTTTAGGATTCTCAACTCCAGATTGGAGTTGGTCCGGAGGGGCAGGACACTGGGGAAAGTGAAACACGGAAACAGACCATTACAGCGACTGTCACTGTAGTGGTCATTTCCGATGTTTACGCCCGTCGAAGAATGTCCGGGCAAAGAAGCCACTACTTGCGAGATAGCATGATTAGGCACCTAGAAACACAGAAACACAGACTTTGATGGCAGATAAGGACCCCTTGGCCCACCTAGTCTGCCTATTTCCCTACCTACAGGATAAGCTACAGATCCCAGTTAACCAACAGCCTATTTCTTCCTACCCCCCCCACAAGAATTGCCTTATGTCTGTTCCATGTATTCTTGAATTCTCCCACAGTTTTAGACCCCACAACCTCCTCAGGAAGGCTGTTCCATGCGTCCACCACCCTCTCTGTGAAAAAATACTTACTCACATTGCCCCTGAGCCATCCCCCCCCCATCTTCAGATTGTGTCAGACAAACAGACTAGAAGACAAACATGTTGTAATGTGATAGCACTATGGCAGAACTAGTGGCATAGATATCAGAGCAAAAACAGCAGCAGAAAATGCATGCAGTTCAAACACAGTCCTCAACTATTCATGGAAAAGACAATGTGTGTCCTTACATAAGCACAAGGCATCAAGAAGATTTTTGCTTGAATAAAAAATGTGGCTATAGTAAGTACAAAAATCCATGAAACCATTTGGAACTGTAAACATGTGAACCATAACAGTACTACTAACACACAGCCAACAATACTATAACGCATACAGTACCAAAGCATCTGCTGTCACATGGTCATTTCTTTTCAAGTGTATTGTGGGGGTACTGTTAATTCATTATGAGTGTTGTGTACAGTTGTGCATTTATGATGCAACGTGCATCAGTAACCATACAATTTGCATTTGCAACATCGCATGTAAGTGCTTTGTTGCATGGTATAATATGAAATGCTGACAGAGTCCATGGTGCACAGAAAGGTACTGTGTCACAATGGACAACTGCATGACACTTACCCAGATACCTCTGCAAAGTTTGTGGCATCATACTGAGTTTCATATTCATTGATGGTCTTGGCTCGATAACTGTCATCTTTGCAATCACTGTCCACACACCTGCGGTGATAAAAAGCAAATAGTACATGTGAGATTGTGAGCCAATGTAACTGAACATAAGAGTTATAGCCTGTGACTGTTGCAAAGCTATAACAAGTAACACCATGGCACTCACTGCGATGTTTGCATGTACAAAAAGTCATCACAGTGCAAATGAGTTTCTGTGTATCCCAAATGTTGTGCCAAGGGGAAGGTTTGAGTTTGTCGTTCATCCGCATCAGACATGGGTTCACAGTCCATCCTAAAAATAGAAAGATGTGTGAGAAACACCTGAAAGACATGTGCTTGAAAGCATTTATTTATTTTCTGTATTTAAAATTGGATTAGTGGGAAAGGCACACTGAGCCAAGGCTCATTTACAGGTGTGACCCGAGTACAAATAATAACAACAGGAGTAAAAAAATTGTTACAGTACAGTAGCTAACTGTGCAAAGCTGGGAACAAATGTCTGGTAGTAACCAGCAAGACCAAAAAATTAACTGACATGTTTCTTTGTTTTAGGGACATGACTGTTAGCTACAGCTTCTATCTGGGTAATGTCTGTCTTTACTTCTCCTCCCAAAACGTAACTCAAATATTTGGTTTCCTGTATGCTTAACACACACCTAGTAGGATTATTGGTCAGACCTGCATTACTGATAGATTAGATAACTGCTCAAAGATGTTCCAGTTGATTTTTCCAGTCTGGGCTGCACACCACGACATTATGCAGGTAAGCTGCACAAGCACCAATGAAAGGGCCAGGAATTACATCCATGTACCACTGGAATGTAGCAGGAGTGCCATGGAAATAGATATAGAATAGATGTCACATGCAGACACTTGATCATGTTTCCTAGAATCCAGGCAGATTCTTACCGCCCTTCTGTTTAGTTTTCAAATTACCATTGCTGCTAATGAACAAGCACTTTTCATTTCTTCAGCGATTACATTTTTTTAATTTTCTTAACCAGGTCTGCTCTTAACTGCTCTGGTAATCTATATGGCTTTTGTCTGATAGGGTGAGCATGTTCTGTCCCTATGACATGCTTGACCCCTTTTGCATGGCCTGGCACTGTGGTAAAAGTACTTTCTAATGTCTTTACCGAGTTACGAATTTCTGTGTTTTCCTCTGTGGATAAGGAAACCTTCACCTTTACAGCGTCAGAAGTTACAGTTAGTTCCAGTCTGTCAGAAGCTACTATCAACATCTTCTTTTAGCAGTTTCTGGTAATACTAACAAAACAATCTTTGGTGTTTTTTCAACCCTTTTCTTCAAGTGGTTACCATGGTCTATCTTAATAAGATTTTTCCTATCTGAGACCTCAGTCTCATAGTTAACTGTACCAGTATGTCTAACCTCTTTATAAGGCCCTTGCCACTTCATTCACAGTTTGTTTTCTGTAGTAGATAACAGTAACAAGAGCTTATTTTTCACCTAGCTAAAGATCCTTTTTTTTTTTTGCCCCATGGTCATAATACATCATCTGTTGTTTTGTGGCTTCCTCCTGATTACTGTGGGCAATTTCAACGTATTTTGCCAGTTTCTTTCTCTGTGCACACATATAAGATGTAATATACCTGGTTAAACAAATAAATAAAAAAAAATATATATATATAGTCTTTCTGAGAAGTGTTATCTTGCTATGTTTCTTTTATTACATCTAGTGGCCCTTTAGGGTGCCTACCATACAACATTTCAAAGAGTGAAAACCTGTTGATGCTTATGGCAGTCTTTCCCTTCACAGTTCATAAACCTTGTTAACATGCACTTCAGGGCTTGATTAAAACAATCAGCAAGATTCTGTCGGGGTATGATAAGGGGAGGTTCTTATGAAAGTGATACCTAGTAGCTGGCACAGCTCCTTCAGCAGTGCAGCAGCAAAATTACTACCCTGATCAGTAACAATTTCTTTCGGTATGCCTGCCCTGCTGAGAATGTTGGCAAGCCCTGCTGCCACTTTGTATGCTGTGACAGTACATGTTGAAACTGCCTCTGGTTATTGCATAGCATAGTCACATACTATGAAAATGAATCAGTTACCATTTTCACTGTTGCCTAAGGGGCTAACCACATACGTTGCTATTCTCTCAAAAGCACATCTATCAAGGGTAGGGGCCCCAGAAGTGCCTTGTCTTTATTAATCATTGGGGCTACTTTCTGACATTCACCACAAGAACTACAGTAGGTAGCAACATATTCCTGAATTCCAGGCCAGTAAAATCGGTACAACAATCTGGCAAGGGTGCGATCATTCCAAGTGACCAGCCTTGGGACTATCACATGCTATCTGTAGCAAATCAGTTCTATACTGATTTGGTATGACCGATTGTTCTATCTGCTCCTGAGCATGAGTAGTAACCCAAACTCTGCACAGTAACCCATTACATTTTTTAAACATTGATTCACCAGCTGCTTAAAATAACCTTAGAGAGAGAAAAACGTTGTTTGATTTGAAACAAAATCACAATCAGTTATTGGTTTAGTTTCAGGATTTTCATATCACAGCCCCTTATGCCCCTCAATCTTTTGTTGCCACTTTTTTTTTGCAAAGGTCTTATTTCTTTCCTGAAGTTCCATATCTCAGAGCTGGGCTCAAACAAGTGTGAATCCAAGTCAACAAAGGGAAAAGAGTCTCCAGCATCGGAGATTTCCTTTGCCTGTTATCACAGCTCCTGAAACAGCAGGGTTTAGTCCCTCAGTGATTAACTTAGCAAATCCTGGAAAGTAATTTCCAATAATCACAGGTACAGGTAACTTTGGTACTACCTCCACTTTTATTTGGTGCGACGTACCATTAATGTTAAATACTCTGATGACAAGGCAGGTGTACCAGCACTGGTGAACAGATCAGGGGGACAGCATGGCAGACAATGCGGGTGAGAGGACAGAGAGGTAGGTAGGGGAAAAAAGGGGGTGGGGGAGTAGTTAGGAGCATTTGGGGCACTGATGGGATGGGAGCAGTCAGACGAGTATTCTGACAGATGAGAGAGGGTAGGATAGGTGCAAGTCAGAGGGTAGTTAGGTTATTCAACAGTAGAGGGAGGCGATACAACAAGGCTTACTGGCCAGCAGTAGAGTGAGGACGAGGGATGGATAAAGATCATGAGTACCTATGGTGAAGAGAGTATGTTGTGGACTTTGTGGGTGTGAGGCAGGATGAGAGGTTGGAGGGGACAGAACATAGCCAATATTTAGCAATGGGTGAAAATACAGTATGCACACAGTGCGATCCAATCAGATACTTGCCCAGAAAATGACATTATTTTGCCAATGTCAGGGCTGTGATCCAGAGTCCTGTAACCATCAACTGGATTGTAGTCATTCTGTGCACTTGCTTTGCAGGACTGTGGGGTTGAATGTATCAGTGGTGAGATTAACTGTTCACAAAGTGCACTTTTTGCAGACATGCCATCATACCTACAGGGGGATGAAAAGTATACCATTGGTCACCAACATTTTCATGATATGTTGACTACACAACTAACCACGAGTTCTATTCTGTTATTTCATTTGTATTCAAACCTAGGTGTGGCACATTCGATGTAGTGTCAGACAATAAAGTGGAAAGTCATGTCTGTAACCATTGCAACATTTACATGAATCATACTGTGCTCTGCAATACATCGGAAGACCAATATAATCTGAAATAGAGAATCATGAAAGCCATGCATGCATTATGCATTCACAATACAGTTTAGAACCCACATGTCCAGAAGCACACGAGCAACATCACAATGGAGCTTCAAGTTGAGCTGATGTTTTAATTTGAGCCAACAAGACATTTTGGCACCAATGCAAATACGACACTTGTTACACAGATCATCATGCATTTTCTTGTTTCATTTACAAGCAGAATCTGTGACAGTCCATGGCCTTCCACGCTTTGTGCATTTTTTCCTTTCCATGTTGTACGATTACAGGGTTGTGACCAATGCTGGACAATCAGTACTCTACAACTGAAAATATTAGCTCACGTTGTTACAGTATGAAACATACTCATGGCAAATCATAGGCAGGTAAAGTTAAGTATTACAATGTTTAGTATGTATTACTATGGTGCCCATTACCGGAGGCCTAAAAAGAAATATAACATACTAAAATTCATAATCACATCCTTATCATACACATGCTACTAAACATTTGTGAAGTGCATTTTTGTGGATAGATATGTTATTGAAGATAGACCATGTGGAAGATGTAGCTCCATTAGCGGAGCCACGTTGACTTAGATAAAAATAGTGGGGTGGTGCACAGACACAATGCATTGTATGTCACAATGGTGATGGTCAGTTCAGGGTCAAGTCATGAAAAGGGTGTTTATTTTGTTTTAATTTGGCAGAGACGGGGAACCGTAGAGCAGTCCGCCGCACCTCACTTGCCAAAATCATGGAGGCACTGCTGAAATACTGAATAGTGGCATACTTACAATCCATGAATGCCCAGGATCTGAGACAGCATGGTCTCACTGCAGTAAGGTTGTGCCCGACAAATCATGAAACATTTTTCTTAGTGGGTGCCTTAGAGGTAAAGTACGGGGGTGGTAGGGGGAATGATTCCGCCTAGCTTAATTTCAGGTAGGCATTCAACAGTGTCCCACATTGAAGGTTAGTATGTGTAGGCATGGGGCAAACAGCATGCAAAACTGGCTTAAAGTCAGTAGGAAATGGTGGTAAGTGGTATACTATCTGGTAGAGGTGAGTGACCCGTGGTGTAACTCGGGGATCAGTACTGGGGCAAGTCATATGAAATGTCTTATTTATTGACATTTGTTAATAGCGGAAGTGAAATCTCTGCATGTTTGCAGATGACACTATTATTCCCAACAGAGTGGATACAACAGGTGCTGTGGACAGAATGAGGTATGAACTGGACAAAGGGGGAAAAAAGATGTGTGGTGTGGCAACTATGGTTCAATCGAAAGAACTGAAAGGTAATGCACCCTGCTAATAGCGAACCCTGGTGAGATATACAGGAGTGGGTGTGGGAGGTTTTTTTTTGGCTATCGGAAAGGAAGAAAGGGATCTTGATAATATCATTTTCAAAGACCCGAACATGTCAAAACAGAGTACTAAAGGTGGCAGCTAATGCCAGTGGCATGCTGTGGTGCATCGGATGAGGCATCACAAGCAGAGCATGGGTGGGCAGTGTTATAGACATTGTCTGAAAAAAAACTGTCAAGACCCCGCCTGGAGTACTGTGTACATTTGTGGAGGCTCCTCCCTTGTAAGGACTCAGACAGGGTTGTTGAAGTAGAGGGAAAGGAGACAAATAAGGTGCAGTGCTTGACCAATATTATATACAGTATGAGAAGAGCAAAATACCTCATTATCTATACGCAGGAGGGGAGGACAGACCATGTTGATCTGACAGAGTGTTTCAAATACCTCAGTGGTATACACAAGTTGAAGGGGAGAGGCATCCTCTAGTAAAGGAAGAGTACAAGAACAAGAACATGGGTGCATGATCTAATAATAGATGGGGCAGGTTGAGGGCAAAGGTGTGGAAGTTATTCTTCACAGAAAGGGTGATGGATTCATGTAATAACCTGCCACAATCGGTGGTGTGAGTGGCAATGGTGGAGGGCTTTCAGCATGCCTGGGACAACAAAAAAGGAACCTTACAATAATAATTTTCCTCCGAGGGTCTGGCAGCATGATCCCTTTCCACTTCCAACTAGCTTGCTCTGCTTGCACAGTCATATGTTTTATGACATATGCGTAGGGAGAACGCAGGGGGTGCTCCATTCATTTCCATGAAGCCTCATTTCTAAAGCCAATTTATTGGTAAATCCACTTTTTTTCAATAAAAATGTTTATTATTTTCAAAGTACTTTACATAAAATAATCATCTTCTAAACAACAACAGATAACTGGACATCCATCCATGTAATACTTAACTTAATAAAGGAAAGTAAAAGTACACTGATGTGAATATAAAAATCACAAACAACTACAATATTATAAGTTTGACTACATATGCAAAACTATTATATAAACCTTCAAAACTTAAGGAATAGAATAAAACTTTGTCTAAGAACAAAGCTAATTCTCAGTAGAAAGAATTAATGCATAAATCAGTACCACCAAAGACGAAAGTCTGTTGAAAGAGAAGAAAATTCAGGAAAAGGAAAAGGTAGATTAGAGTAGAATCCCAGAAGTACATGTCCTCATCTGCTTGCTACATCATTCTGCAGGGTACCTTGCTCCTTTTGTCTGGTAATAATTTTTTTTTAAGTTTTTATTTATAGATTTCAAAACAAACATATTTTTTGAAACACCTTGATCCAGGGAATAAGATGTTGCATGCAGAAATATCAAAAATAGTGAAGTGAAACCCCCTCATTCTGTAGTAGAGCATTGGTAAAACATTTTAATAAATCTTCCCAGTTTGGTAGAAATTGTGTTTCCTTATTATGAAAAAAGGATGAGGCAGTTTTTCTATCCTGATAGTTTCAATCAGTGCTTGCTTCCATTCAAGGGGGCAATTTCATGTGTACAATATTTTAAAATAATGTTTTTAGTTACCATAGAAATTATTCTGATAGTGTTTGACTCACAGGCATTTAGGTTAAGATCGCTGGGGAAGTGACCTATAGCTCACGTTTCTATTGTTAAATTATTAAATTATTTACTACCTTGGAAAAAGAATCACAGAAATCAGCAATACTGCCCCATAGATTGTTTATGGAATCGCACTTCCAGAACATGTCAGCTTGTGTGGAACCACATTTACAACATTGATGAGAATCTTTTTACCCATTTTATACAGGTGGACAGGCCTATAGTATAGGTTGTTTGGTATTTTATATTGAATTGTTTTATGGTCTGCCAATGCAAAAGCTAAGTTAGCCTTTAAGAAAACGCTTCCCCCAATTCTATGATTCCATGTTGACACTCAGTATTCAGGACCACTTTTCACTTATTTCTTAATAACCAGAATGTACCATTCTCAACAATAAACCATATATTGAAGGAACTCGTGGTTTTAATCTGCATATAGAGATCAACAAGGCAGAGTGTACATCAGTTGTTAGAAAATCTGTATCATTGTTATAAATTATAGTAACACTTGTTTTAATTTCCTCATAAAATTCTGCATCATCATTTATTAATCCAAATTCTTCTTGAAAATGTAAGACTTCCTTGAAAACATTTCCTCTTTTTATATTATGTATACTATATATGCCTTTGTTCTACCAATTATCATTCTTAAAGTGTTGGTCACTTATTACTATGTTAGGATTTAACTGGAGAGATTGGAAAGTTGACTTATTAATATTTACATTTAGTATGGAGGACAGCTGATTCATTTGTTGTAGGGCATCCATGATTATTCTGTTGTCAATATTAACTTTAGGATTCACATAAAATAAAGCAGTAATACTCACATTCTTTTCTATTAACAACATTTTTTTCTATCTCAACTCATTCTGGGGTTAGTATATTATTATCAATGCTGTGTAGCCATCTGGAGTTTAAATTTAATCGGATATCAGAGTAATATAAAAAGATGTCTGGTGCTTTCAATCCCACACAATATTTTGGTTTTGATAGTCTGCAAGAAGATTGTCTTGGCCGTTTATAATTCCAAATGAACTTGTTTAGGACAGAGTGTATTTCTTGAGTCCATTTTTTTGGTAATAAAGCCAGACATCATGCTAAGGACTTACAACATTCTTATTTATTTATTTATTTATTGAAATGTTTCACCAAGAAGGGTACACTGAGCAACTTAATACTCATCTCACGGTACGTCCTGGGGGAAGGGGGAGTGGGAAATTTCAACATATTTAAATGATACAAAAGCAAAGCATAGTACAGTACAGAGACAGGAGCATATAAAATATAACAGTCAATACATTCAGGTAATACAATTCTAGGGATAATATTCATCTTCACTATGTGTATGCTATTCCAATAGTTAAATGGCAGTTTATTCCATCTAACTAGATCCTTGTTGATTTTTTTCTTTTAACACTAATAAATTAATTTGCATAGTTTTAGAAACATCCTTAAATATTCTCACCCCATACTCAACAGATTTGTCTTCCCAATTAATACCTAGACTTAGTATATCTTTTTTAACACAAAGGCCATTTAGAGACAGAAATTGAGTTGTTTGAGTGTTTATTTTATAACCCGTAAATTCTGCAAAAGAATGAATAACTCTAAATGTATTTGGTATACAGGTTGGGGGGGAGGTTCATACAGAAAGCAGAAGGTCATCCATGTAAAGATAGCAGAGGTAACTTCTTCCCAATGGGTATACCTTGTATTTCTTATGTATGTTCTAACTTATGAATAGTGGTTCTAGTGATAGTATGAAAAGCAGGGGTGAGAGGGGACAGCCTTGTTTCACCCCCTTTCAGTTTAAATGCAGGGAAAGAATACCATTGGTGAGAACTGCAGCAGAGGTTTTGTTGTATGTTAACTTTATCTACCATAGGAAATTATCCAGTAATCCATAAAGTGTTAGAGTGTTGAAGATATGATGCCAGTAGATCCTAGCAAATGTTTTTTCAGCATCCATTAAAAGCAAGACCATAGGTGCTTTTGACGACTCTGCTGTTTTTATTAAAGATTTTCCTCATATTATATGACGCACTTCTTCCTTTCATGAAGCCCATCTGAGATTCCTATAAGAGTCTGCATACATTGCTCTAAACTACTGGCTAGTATTTGGTCAATATTTTTTTACCCAAATTAATTAGTGTAATTGGTCTAAACTTTTTGCAGTCAGTAAGGTCTTTTCCAGATTTAGGATTTAACTTTATAACCCCTTGTCACATGGAGTTTAGCAGTCTGCCTTTTGTCCATGACTCATCGTAGACCTGGGTAAGTACTGGAGACATAATGTTGCAGAAAGTATGAAAGAAATTTATAGAGAAAACATCCAGGCCTGGCTATTTGTTTTCATTGAGAGATTTAATGGCTTTAATTACTTCTTCTTTGGTAACCAGATTAACAATATAATTTATCATCTTTGGGATTAAATTGGGAGTTACCATGCCTGCACACAATTTGAGAACTCCTGTGTTACCTGAGGTATCTGTGTTAGCCTATAAGCTCTTGTAATATGTAGTGAATATCTTATCTATTTTGTTATATCCAGTAACCATTTTCTCTGATGTTTTGTCAAGGGTATCCATCAGCTGGCATTCATTCTGATTTTGTTTTAGCCTTAAAGCCAGCATTTTATTTTATATTTTGGTCCAACATCAACATATCTTAATTTCACTCTTCTAATATTAAATTCAGCTTCATCTCTTTTTAATTCACTGTATTCTATTTTTTTTTAATTTATCACCCTCCTACTCCCTTCCACCTCTGACCCTTCAGGGGCACCTAAGGAATCATCCCTCTGCCAGCCACCCTACCCTGGACTTACCTTGCACCCCATGGAGCTGCAGCTATCCCCCCCAGGTGGGGAATGAGGTGGGGTCCATGCGCCCCGTACTATCAACATTCGTCAGGCAAGGCAGTCTGGATGGGTGGAGGCATATCAAGGGCACGGTCCCAGCGCCCCATCTTTCCAGAGATGGATGGGCTTTTTCCACCTGTTTTCTTCCCACACACATAGTGTGTGCCCTTGACATCTAGGCTCAATGTGCCGACATCCACCACGCATCTCGGCAGGCCCCTCCTGCAGGCAGGACTTTGTTACTGTACCCCAAGCCTCCACTTGGGGTCAGGCTAACTGCAGGCCTTGGCCCCCTCCCTCCCCCTGGAGAAGGTGAGCTGTCATTGGATGCTTGAGTCTTCTCCCCCAGCCAGCCCTCCGATGACCCGAGTCTGCTCCCGAACCCAGGTCGCCAGCGTTGTAAGCAATCATATTCTATTTTTGCTTTAGATCACCTATTCCATGTATTTTCACTGCCATCTTCCCTTAATCTTTCTTCTAACATTTTAATTGCCATACATTTTTCTTTTAATTTTAACTTTTTGTTTGCTTTTTAATTCTAGATGAGATCCTTATTAGGATACCTCTAATAGTGCATTTGAACATTTCCCATATAAACATCCCAGGAAGATTCATCAGGCTTGTTGAAATAAAAAAAAAAAAAATAATATTTTACTCTCTTCATGTATGGTGATTTTAAAATAAAATTATTTTTTCTCCATCTGCTGTGTCTTTTATTAAATGAATCTATTCTTAGATGCATAAAAACTGGGCAGTGATCAGAAATAACTATAGATGTAATCTCTATTTTCGATACGCCTTGGAGTAGCACAGATCCAATAAAAATCTGATCTGTTCTGGAGCCTGTTTTGGGGACTAGGTATCAAAAGGAATATTTTTGTGTGTTCCCAAGGACCCTCCGTGTGTCAAGTTGAATTTAAATTTGTTACTATATCACTTAGATTTTTATCTGAGCAGGATAAGTTGTAGTTTGCATTTGACCTATCCAATGTTGGGTTTAAAATGCAATTATTATCACCAGCTAAGATAATATAAGAGTTCAAAAAAGGTTGAAGAAGATTAAAAATTACAGAAAATATTTTGTATAATCCATTTTTGGGTCCATAGACCTTTACTAGAGTAATGGCTTTCCCTTCCAAAATTCCATGTAGAATTACGTAAAAAACAGTTTTAGCCTCTATTACTTTTTTGATTTCAAATCTAACCCCTTTTGCAAATAGAATGATGACACTAGCCTTCTTGGAGGTGATATCCACCCCAAATATCTGCCCAACCCATTCACTCCTCATGAGGTCAACATCCTTTTAAAAAAAAATAGCTTCCTGAAGAATAACAGTTTTAGAATTAAGGTTGTTTTTTTTTAAGATGATGCAGACTCTTACATCTCTTGGTTTGTGTATTTATGCCTCTTATTTTCCACATTGTAAAAACTGTAGTATGATCCTTAGTCTGGCACTGTTTCATTATTTGTACTAACTAAACATTTCAAACCCAAATTCTTGCTATTTGTAAATGATGAAATGGTAGTAATACCAAGGAGAACAATATACTTACCAGGATCAAGCTGACCCGCAGAAATCCTGCAATAGATGTACATTCTTGAAGATATCAGGCTAAACAGGAAAGTGGTGAAAGAGAATAACATCACATTAGAAATGATATCCTTTGTGAAAGCAGACCAATAATAAAAATGTAAATTGTACCATAAAGCAAGCACATATGTGCAAAAACAGAAATAATTTGTCTATTCAAAAAATGTTGCTATCTTAAGTCCCCCCCAGTGCCAGGATATTGTTTCTAAAAATATTACCGGAAATCATAAAACTCGTGAAATAAATTAACTATCTCCAGTTTATAAAAATCTATATATTTCTCCTTCCTGTCCTAAGTTACTGGAGCACATCATTTTATCTCAACTCTCTTATTTCCTTGACTGCTCCTCTCTCTTTACCCCCTTTCAGTCTGGTTTTAGGAAGTCTCACTTCACGTCTGTGTCCCTCCTTTGGCTCACTGACTCCATTCTTTCAGGTATGGACCAGAGTCTGTTTATGTCTGCCATTTTTGTTGATCTTGCTAAAGCTTTTGACACAGTGGCACACCCTCTCCTTCTGGACAAGCTTAAATCAGTGGGTCTTTCTGACTCTGCAGTCACCTGGTTCCATTCATACCTTAAAGGTAGGTCTCAAGGTGTCTGGATAGGTAACTCAATTTCCTCTCCACTGCATATCTGCTTGGGTGTCCCTCAGGGGTCTGTCCTGGGTCCTATACTTTTCTCCATATTTTTAAATGACCTTCCCACCATTTGTCCTTTGGCATTCATTCATATGTATGCTGATGATACAGTACTTTATGCATCTGGCTCCTCTGCTTGTGATCTTACCTCACAATTACAGCTGGATTTTGAAAATATTCAGCCCTGGTTCAAGTCTAACTAGTTAACCCTCAATGCCAAAAAAAACAGTTTCTATGACTTTTGGCACCCGTCAGAGGCTTTCCAGACTTTTCCCTCTCCCAGTTTTTCACATCCTGGATGGTGCTTTGATTGAGGATGTATCCTCTTTTAAGTTCCTTGGAGTTTGTCTTTAACATCATCTTGATTCTTCCATTCATATTGATGCCACTGATCAAAAACTTCACCCCAAACTTAGTGCTCTGTACAGGAACAAGCAGATATCCCACTTCCTGTCTGCCGTGAGATTATCTTAAACATGATTCTCCCGATCTCTGATTATGGTGATCTGGTTTTTAGTGGTGCTCCTAAATCTTCCCTTGCCAGACTGGACACCCTATATTACTCTTTCTGTCATTTTGCTCTGGACTGTTCCCCTTGTACACACCACTGTTCTCTCTACTCTGCCCTTTCTCTCCCTTCTCTTGAAGACAGGCACCTTTCCCATTGTTTCCTTTATTTCTAAATTCTGGTTTGGTGCTCTTCCCTCCTACCTTTCATCCCTTTTAATATCTCCTTCTTCTATCTATCCTCTCCACAGTAGTACTTCACACTTCCTCCTCATTCCTACTATAAAAACTATTGCTGGTCAGTCTGCTTTCTCTTACTGTTTCCCTAAGCTCTGGTCCTCTCTCCCCCATTTGCTCTGCTTCTTCTGCCTTCTCTTTAAAGTCTCTTCTTCATGATTTATGCTCTCCCTCTTGTAACTGCCCTTGACCCTCTTACTCTAAATCACACTGTTCTTCTCCTCCCCATCATTTTACCATGCACTTTTCGTCTATTCCTTAATTGAAATGTTTTCTCTCGCCACCATGACTCTATTTATACCTGACTTGTATAGCTTTTTTAATGCTGATTTTATGACTGTTCTGTTGGCTTTGCTTATGACCTTCCATGTGCCCTTTTCCCCAGGATGCATATGGAAATGAGCTGTTATCAGCTCAATATGTCTTTCCTGGTGAAACTTCTGCAATAAATAAATAAATAAATAAAACCAGGCCCTTAAATAACAGAATAACACCCGGAACTAAGGGACTATACCTTATTGTTGACAAGTCTTAATTTAAAAAGAGGTTATGGCAAAATAATAAACTAAAAGAACTCAATCGATCAATCAATATTTTATTTATATAGCACCCATCTCCATTTGGACTCTGGGTGCTGCACAATAAGAACAATTCAACACATTAAAATATAACTAACAAATTTAAAATAACAATAAAATAATTAATAAGAACTTAGACCTGTTTTCTACTTAAATGAGGACCACTATAACATAAAATTCAGTTAAAAGCCTGAACAAATAAATATGATTTGAGGCCTTTCTTAAAGGCTTCTACCGAGGGGGTCTCCCTCAGATGACTAGGCAAGGAGTTCTACAGGGTAGGCATGGCCACCACAAATGCTCTGTCTCCAGAGTGCCGCAGCCTAACCCTGGGAACCTCAAGAAGGCCACCCCCGGCAGAACAGCGGGCCCGGGCCAGACGGTAAGGCACAAGGAGCTCTTGCAAATAGGTCGGACCCCTCTTGTGCAGGGTCTTATAGGTCAAATAGCCCTATCTTGAAGACAACTCTTCACCGAATCAGCAGCCAGTGCAGTTCGCAGAGTGCCGGGGTGATATGCTCACCTCTTTTCACCTCCCATCAACAATCCCGCTGCCACGTTCTGCACCAGTTGCAGTCTGCAGAGGTTGCCTCCAGATAACCCTAAGTACAGGGCATTGCAGTAGTCCAACCTGGAAGTGACGAAAGCATGCACTAGTGTGAGCAGGTCCTCAGGCGGGATCAGGGCTCGAATTTGGCAAATATTCCTGAGATGATAGAAGAAAAGAACACTGCTATAAGCATATAAATACATTCCAAGTAAAGAGCAAACACTGAAATCGATCCACAGTGATGCTTAATCTGCACTGCATTAGTTTTACATCTCTCTGTGAACTAGTGTGAGTTAAAACTATGCTAGAAACATTCTGCATTTATTCTTTATGAGCTTGCAAATTATATACACACAAAAAAAGAAAACATTAGAACTGTCAGTATATTTTGTGCATGAGAGGTTACCACAGCACATCCATAGGCAAACCATAGCATGATTGTTTAAAACTACATTCAGCCATGTTTCCGATCTAGAATGGGTGCTGCCATTTCATTCAACGTAAACACTGAAAATTAGCATGCACAGGTCCAGGTGCTAGTTCCACGCATCTTGAGATGCAAAGCACAAGAACTGCATCATTTGGAAAACCAAAGGTAACAGCCTATGAACTGTCTGTTGAAAGCCGATTTTCCAAAATGGTGCCATTTCAAGTATTAGGTTCAAATCATTCCATCAGTTTCAATATACCGGTACCCATAGAACACCAATGACATACACAGAATAAAACCAATTACTCAGTCATTCAGCAATCCAGCTTACATCAGCAATTCAGTGTAACGTGTTTACTTTACTGCACATACCTTCTCCAACACTAGGCACAGCTATTGAACACGATCCATGTGTTCCAGTAACCTCTACTTTATTTAATTTCCTCTCCTCACAAATGATATTCTTTACTTTAAAAATAAGATAATCCAGTTAACAGACCCTACCTCAAAGAGAGTTTACTCACCCAGATTGCCGTATTTATCCCCATTAGGGGCCCAGTATGAAGGAGGTGAACAAGCAACATGACCTATAAGCAATGGGCATAGAATAATTAAAACCAAAAGAAACAATGTTTAGCCTCCTAAGGAGTCCCTGGATCATCCCAGCAGCTGCAGGGTGCCAACCCTGCCCATCTGGGCAGATCCAGTATGCAAAGGACCTCACTCTATTCTCAGTCATCACCCTCATCAACAATCCTAACATCTAGCACAGAATATCAATTAAGAGGTGAGTCATTTGGGCAGAACAGTCAAAGAGGACCAAAGGATTAAAATCAAAATTCATTGTCTTACCAAAAGGGGAAACAAAAACAAAACAAATATAGATTGAATTTAAGTCAAGTCTATTAATAACATAGCTGAGGCCATGTGTTGGATCAGGTATGTGGGCTCTAGGGATTAGTTAATATCACTTACAAGTGCATATTTATCTGTTTAGGCTGTGCTGGTGAGAAATCAAAATTTGCAAATATTTCTGGCAAGTCTCTTTTTAAGCCTGCCTTTGCCACTATAAGGCCATTGTTATCGAGAATACCATTTGTGGACCACACCCAACACTGTGTTGGGAAAATCAAGCTGCAGTTTAATCCCATTTCATGCAGTCTTTTATTGATAGGAAGAGAGGCATCTCCCTTTTTAATAACCTCTGTGAGCAAGTCATTGAAAACTTTTATCTTGCAGCTTTCAAAAACAATTGATTGCTTATCTCTTAAAGACCTTAAGATGTGTGTTTTATGTTGGAAGTTAAGCAGTCTGAATACAAAGGATCTAGATCTAGCCAAGTGTGGGGTTTAGCAATCTATTAGCCCTTTCTACTAGATATTGTGACCCATCACAAGGAAACCCTGCAATTTCATTTAACTGCAAAAGCGATGGCATCACCCTTTGCTAATCTTTCCATTAGACTAAACATCCTGAGATTATTTTACTTATTTCTGCTTTCTAAATCCTCTAGTTTTGCTTATATTTTAATCTACGAGTATTAACAACCCTTTATGAAAATTCACAGTTAGCGTTATCTTCAATGCTGTTCACGCTAGACTCTAGGGTTGAAATTTTGATCTTGTAGTTAGCAATGCCAGATTTAGTCTCTTTGAAGCCTAAAACCATTTCTGACGCTGACATTTTTAATGTGTAGAATTCTAACGATATCTTGTCAAAATACACAATTGTATAAGGTGTTGCAGTGATACTCTTTTGCCATGCCATAAGTTATACCCTCATCCTTGATAAGAGATCTTTTAAGGGGATTTATTTTTATTTTTCGAGACCCATTTCTTGTAGGTTTACATGCATTGCTCTCGTTTCCCTACTGGGGCCAAACTTTAGAGTTTACCAACCAGAGTGAGTAGAGGACTTCAGCTAACTAGTAAAACTATTATTGGATCTGGCTTGGTAGGTGACACCGGAAATAAATCATTCAAATATAGGTGAGGTATACTGAGGTGTTCCCCTTTAAGTTTTGGACTGTAGCAGCACGTAGGTAAATTTCCATACCAGTCTGGAAAAGCAGAGATTTTGAGCACTACGCAGTCAGTCAGTCAGAGTTATTCTTTGACCCTCCTTTTAAAACAGAGACAGTTGCCTCCCTTATTTTATAGGGTCTTAGAACTCCCCTATAATATTCTCAAGAAAATGACCGGGTGATAGTATATACAAGTTTTTTTAAATAACTGGACCCTCTGAGTATCATAATGGTGAACTTGATTGTGTTCTAGTAAGCCGACAGACCTTCAAACTCTTTTTTTCTCCCTCGTTGACTATTAAATATCCTGGTACATTCCCTTTCAGAAACTGGGAATTATGCATTTTAATACCAGAATGGGCACCTTCTCTGTTAGTTATGTGGACCCCCTGTTGTCTTTCCATTTTAATATTCCTACCAGTTTTAACATTATTGATATTATTACTACTAATTACTTCAAGGGTTAATTGAGAATCTGAATATACAGCTGTCACAGAATTCTTTGCCCTTTACTGTTTAACAGGTTAAGTTTTTGAAAGTATCAAAGATATTTAACCATACAGACTTTGTGTTTTCCTGTTGAAAAGTCTGTGTTGGAGAACCTTGTCTATGCATCTAATGTATTATTATTCAAATGATATATGATACTCAGTTATGTGATTTTACTACAATAAAGCTTGAGTATAAAAAAAAAGAGCCTGCTTTTAAAACATGAGAAAATGACACATCTAAATTGAAGGTCGGATCCTTGAATTTGTGAGAAAACTGATGCCTTATTTTACAAAATATGCACCTCATATACTATATAAAACTTGGTGTGACAAATGAAAAGGGGGTGCAGTGAAGCTCAGCCTGATGCACACAAGCGCCATTTTTGAATTCCCCCATAAATCCGCTTTAGAAATGACGCTCCATAGAACTTAATGGAGCACGCCCCTGCAATCTCCCTATAAGCCCCCCCTTCCCTATCTAGGATATTTAGATGGTAAACTCGTGGGGAAATGGGGCACATTACAGAAAGAAACACAGTACAGAAACCACAAATGATGTTAAGTTCAGTACCTGAATTCCTGGAGTCCCACAGTGACGGAATAGCTCAATTGGGGTGCTTTGCAGTGTGAAACAGGGGTGCAGCCATGTTGATACTAGGGATGCAAAATAATGCAAAACAGGCTGGATTTATTTTTACAAACAGGTTGCCATAACATTACTTAAAGGCCCAAGCCACAATAACATCACTGCCGCTCCATGGAGTTTGGGGGACGCAGTTTGTTCATTTGCAGCTGCTCAGTGACCAAGACCAAGGTACGTTTCTTAGATTTTGAAAACCAAAAAGTTCCAATGTCGCCTTCACATAGGGAACCAATGATGACTCCCAAATAGATATGTGGTGGCAGTAGCCCATACAAAGCTTATTCAGACCTCCAGGAAACTATGGCATTTTCCCACGGGACCACCCACCTTATGGTTACGGGGCTCTGATTTTCTTCGCTGGCAACCCAGCTCTTAAACAGGGGAGGATGTAATGACTGACACTCCCAAAAATAACACACCCACCCTCAACTCTCCAGCGGGTGCTGCACGCTGGATGCAGGCAACCCGCAAAGCAGACTCGAACAAGGGAAACATTGCTCCCAGCAGTCCCACACCCCATTCTGCAGCTCCACGGAGCAGAAAAAGGGCACTGGCTTGCTACATGATGACTCTTTTCAAGTGGACAGAGAAATTAATGGCAAAGGATCCCCAGGCTACCACCTCGAGGTTCACATGGCTCAGCCTCTCACTCTCCTGGCTGCAGCCATCCCTGGCAGCCACCTTCCTTTTCAGGCTCATGGATTCCCACTGCCACCCATCCTGTTACCAAGCATCATGGTAGCCAGCCTCCAGCCCGGCCTCAGCTCTTCTCACTCAATGGCAGTTTGAATTGGGACCACGGGACCTCTCACTGGGTGGGACGGCACCCAAATTCTCAACAGCCATGGCAGTATCTCTACTGAGGGGGGCCCATTCTCCCCAATGGGGCGCCAGGGTGGTGATCGCCCCACCCCACCCCCACATCTGACCGCCCGGACCCTTGACTTTTCACGGTCCTCCTGAAACTCTGAACTCCAATTTCCCCACACATGGTGGCCCTTTATACCCAGATACCAGGATCCCACTCTTAACTACGAATCCTGGCACCCATGCTAGCCTGACTACCTTATGGGCAATGTAGTAAGTCCCACAAAGTGGGGGGCTGACATACTTCACCCAAAGAAAACTTCACCTTACCAGTAAAGATCCTTACAAGCTACCTCGGGGGCAGTGAACTGAGATGGGATAATGCACACTCTCTCACCTGGGACACTCTCCTATGGCTCCGCTGGAATAACCGCACAGAACAGTATACCCTCGAAACGCGGTGGGAAAATCCATCACTATTTTCCAACAGTGACAGAAAGGTGCACCACCCCCAGGGATGGTCATGGCAACCCACCCTGGGTTCCCTTGGATGGCTTGCCGGGTACTGCCAGGCACAGCATCCCACTCCTCTGACAATGAACACCTTGCTTAACCCCCTCCGAGAGCAGCTGCCACCACATAGAAACAAGAACCCACAACACTATGAATACAGGGGGTGCATTTGATAAGCAAAATACATTAAGCAACAAACATATTTGATTGAACAGCTTTAACGCCACATGGTTGGTCGGTTACCAAACAGCATGAATAATGAAATGGCTTACTACTGACTGCTGCTTTTTCCCTAGATTCCACTAATTCCCAAAATTTCCTCATTACCCAGATTCCTCTCTTATCCTAACCTTCATGCTCACACACACAACTCCCAATCATTCTTTAACACGGCTGCACCTTACCGACCTCTCCTTCACAGCAGCCCATACTTCTATCACGCACTAACTTCTAAAGGCTACACCATCCTAAAGCTTTATACTATAACTAAGTGGCTATTACTAACAGCACAATGGTGTACAGTCTATTACGTGAATGTCAGTGTTCATTTTAAGGAGTCCATTTCAAATTAGTGTCCATTCACTGTCTCCTATAAGGCAGGGCTACACATGTATACTTTATTCATTTTAAACCTAAAACAGATACAGCACAGGCTCCCAATACCTTCCCTCCTGTATAAGGCACTAGTACAGCCCACATCTACAACTATTTGGGAAATCAACAAAAAAACTTTTCAAACAGTTTTTTCAAACCCTTCTTTTTTGTCCATACAGATTCATCACAGCACAGTGCTTATTTTAGCAACAAATGGAAGGGCCACACCCAGTGTTCATCGGAGGGCAAGCAGCAGGTCACAGCAGCACCACAGAGGCACTGAAGGCAGGGATTCACTTCCTTTTCTTCTTCCTCAAGAAGAAGGCTTGGAAGCATAATAAAAGCAGGGGTCCAGCTTGGTGCATTCTGCGCCCATACCATCCTTGCTGATCACAAAGTACTTGCAATAGGCCCCAGAACTGTCATGCGCCAAAGTGAAGGATTTAAAAAGGGTGACCCCAGTCCGAATTGTAGAAGTGCACATACACTTGGCAGTGGTAATCATTTTTTGAAAGTCATACGTAGGGTTGCAGGGCCCCGCTTTATTCTGAAGATGAATCTTCTCAATAGTGCCGTAAGATACCCAGTCAGAACATCAGACCTCAGTGATGTCCCACATCCTTTTGCTGAAGTAAGGATTAATTCTCCTCGGGGTATTCCTTCTAGAGTCGATGCCTCATCCACTTCTCTGCCTGTGACCATTCAGGGACTGATCTGTTGCTGGTTCATGGGGTCTGTTCCTTTGGCAGCCAGCTCCCTTCTCGGTACCATAAATAGTTGATATACGTGGGGTGTAAGGCATCCATATCAGCTAATTGATGATGGCTCTTCTCCAGCAAGAGAGGGGTTGTCTCCAGCACCCCCAACAGTGGCATTGTACAGGGCTGGAGGATGTCCCGCTCCACCATCAGATCTTCATAATGGCAGGACAGGATATCCTGCCGGAAGGGCTCTCGATCCAGAGACATATCCACCATGGATTCCGACCCAGAGATGGATCCTTCTTCCTCCAGTATGGCTTCAACCTCTACATCAGGCCTCAGACCAACCACTGGTTCTTCTTTCCCTCCTGAGGGTTCAGACATCTTTTCTCCAGCTGCAGAGCCAGCTACCTCAGTTGGGGGTGAGTCCCCATGGCATCCAGCCTCAGGGAGGTCAAGCTGAGATTTCCACCCACAGCCCTTCCCTCTGCCATGGGGAGGTTCATGGGCAGCTGGCAGTGGATAAAGGGCTGGGCAGATGGCTGTGACCTTTGCCAACCAACTTCATTTCACAGAGGCTCTCCATAACTTCCTCCCAGCTCTATAGTGGCTCAACCACAGAGATCTCACTCTGGGTTACAGTAGAAGATCTTTCTCATCCCCATGGGGGCACATAGGGTAGAGGGACATCAGTCGATCAAGGAGCAGTGCTGCAGGAGCACTGGAGGCACAGTGGTTGGCACACCATACCACTTCCCTCATGGCAGGAGCACTGGAGGCACAGCGGTTGGTGTACCATACCACTTCCCTCATGGCTGCACATGACACATTTCTCCTTCACTGAATACCTCTCCAACATGTCCCAAAGCCAGGCAAACAAAGACTCTGGGACCGTGACCATGCAGGTGGGTTGACTGGGAGCTGAGGCCATTTTGCTCGCACTCAGTCTTTTTTTTTTCCCTGATTCAGTCTCTGTTCCACCTGCAGCCAACCTCAATTGTTTCAGCGCAATCAATTATGTAGGCAAGCACATTCTCTGCCACGAGTGAGCAGGCACCATCTTGTCTAAACGCGAAGGGCACAGTTCACATGGCAAGGCACAAAACTCCCACAGCATCCCAACAGGGCCTCCGAAATTCTCCCCAGCAGGCTGTACCCTCACAGATAATCCCAGATAAATCTGTAGTGCCCCCAAAAGGATCCTGGACAAGCCCCCACAATGTAAAACCCTTCCTTCCCTGTCTAGGGGTATTTAGATGGTAAACTTATGGGAAAAGGGGGCACGTTACAGCCAGAAATGCAGTCCAGAAATCACAAATGATGTTAAGTTCAGTACCTGAATTCCAGGTGTCCCACAATGATGGAATGGCTCTGTTTGGGGTGCTTTACAGTGTGAAACATAGGTGCAGACATGCAGATACTGGGGAGGCAAAACTAGTTAATGGGAACAGACAGGCATTCATTCACCTTAGTTCATCTATAAGAACGGAACCATCCAGACTGAAAATAATGCAAAATAGGCTGGATTTATTTTTCCAAACAGGTTGCCATAAAATTACTTAAAGGCTCAAGCCACAATAACATCATTGCCTCTCCATGGAGCATGAGGGACACAGTTTGTTCATTTGCAGCTGCTCAGTGGCTGAGACCACGGTACAGTTCTTAGATTTTGAAACAAAAAACAAAGTTCCAATATCATTTTCACACAGGGAACTGATGACGACTCCCAGATAGATACATGGTGGCAGCAGCCCATACAAAGCTTATTCGGACCTCCATGAAGCTAAGGCATTTTCCTATGGGACCTCCCAAGGTACAGTTACAGGGCTCTGATTTTCTTCGCTGGTGACCCAGCTCTTAAACAGAGTTAAATGGCTGACAGTCCCAAAAATAATACACACCCCCTCAACTCTCCGGTGGACGCTGCATGCCAGATGCAGGCGCCCCATGAAACAGACCCAAAACAAGGGAAACACTGCTCCTCACAGTCCCACACCCCATTCTGCAGCTCCACAGAGCAGAAGAAGGGCTCTGACCTGCTACATGATGACTCCTTCCAAGTGGACAGGGAACTTAATGGCAAAGGATCCCTGAGCTGCCACCTCAAGGTCCACACAGCTCAGCCTCTCACTCTCCAGGCTGCAGCCATCCCTGGCAGCCACCTTCCTTTTCAGGCTCACGGGTTCCCACTGCCACCCATCTCGGTGCCGATGAGCACTGTAACAAGCCTCCAGCCAAGCCTCAGCCCCGCTCACTCCACGGCAGTTTGAATCGGGACCCAGGGACCTCTCGCTGGGTGGAACAGCACCCAAATTCTCAACAGCCGCTGCAGCATCTCTACTGAGGGGAACTCATTCTCCCTGATGGGGAGTCAGGGTGGCAATCGTCCCACCTGGCCCCCACAGGCCAACTCCCCGACCCTTGACTCTTCATGGACCCCCCTCGAACTCTGAACTCCCCTTTACCGCCAAGTGGCAGCTGTTTACACCCAGATGCCAGGATCCTGCCCTTAACTACAGGTCCTGGCACCAATGCTAGCCTGACTACCTTATGGACAATGTAGTATGTCCCACGGGGGGTTACATCACTATACAGATATCATAATACGTCAGAGCACGGGGCAGAGAAGGCTAATAGGAAGTGGAAAGGGATTGTGCTGCCAGCACCTTGGGGCAAATTACGATTCCTTCCCATACTTTAGGGGCTTTAGAAAAAAATATTTTACAACACAGAAGAGCTTCTACTCCAGTAAGGGAGCTCCCTGTTTTTTGTTAAAGGTATCAAGAAAGGTGTTAACATCCTTGGGTGAAACCCATCTGGGTCCATTGATTTATTCTTATATGCTCTCCTCCTTGACACCTGCTAGCAATCCCCTACTGGCTGCTGTCTTCAGTGGGACCCTGTCCTCCACCATCAATAATAAACAGAAATAGTTGTTCAGTAGATTTGTTTCACCTTTCTCATCCTCTACCCATTTCTCCCCTTTCTTTAGCCTTATCACCCTCCCTAAGTTTTGTGTTGCTCGCGTATATAGCAGAAAAGTGCCCGGTCACCCTCCCTAACCCCTTCTTCTTTATTTATTTATTTATGAGTTTCAAAAGGAAGGCATACTGAGCAGAGTACCACTCGATTCCAGATGCGTCCGGGGGGGGAGGGGGAAAGGGTGTATACAGCATTGAATAGTACACAGTATCTACAGTACATTACGGCAACAACACAGGTATTATAGAGATACAAATAGCAACACAAGTGCTATAACTTAGATGATTAGATAAGCAGTTGGTACACAGAGTGCAGTAGATTAAGTTAACTAGCTAGCAAGGCCAGTGGTTCCGCAACTCATCTAAGATGTAAAGTGCCTATATAAACTTGAAGGTCACACCCTATGAATACAAGAAAAATACAATGGCAATGGAGTGCGTGCAGGCCTGCGCATACCAGGGAGTACACTGAGGGCCTGGGACAGGCACTTAGAAGCGTCAAGTGTGAGCAGTGGGATATTTGGTATCACGATGGGACTGTCCGCAGGAGCAGGTGGTGGGGGGGAATAACTTAAGGAGCAGGTTACGCTGCTGGGTGTTATCTGTATGCCTAATGACCACCTGTAGGGAGTTGCATAGTTTAGGCATGCAGTAATTGAAGGCGGCCTGCCCTTTGGCTGTGGACATGTGTGGGAGATGTAGAAGCCAGGAGTCTGTGTTCCAGAGAGAGTACACCGAGGGGGGTTCAGCTTGGAGGGCAGACTCGAGGTGGGGGGGAGGGACTGAGCCCAGAATTTTGCAGTTAGCCTCACACCATGGAGCTGTCTCTGATCCTGGAGCGAAGGCAGGTCTAGAGACTTGTAGAGATCGCAGTGGTGCATTGAGGGAGGGCAGCCTAGGGCGAACCAGCAGAAGGAATGGAAGAGAGGGTCGAGTCTTGCTAGGGTGGATTTGGGGGTGGCGCTGTATACTACGTCTCCATAGTCAAGTATCGGGAGGATCATTTTCTGTAGGATAGCCTTGCAGGTTTCCAAAGGGATGCAGCCCCAGTTTCAATATAAGGCACCCAGCTTGGGGTGCAATTTCTTGTAGATTGAGTCGATGTGACCTGAGAAGTCAAGGTGCTGGACGAGCCAGACCCCAATGTACTGGAAGGAGGTGCAGGCCTCCAATGGTGTCCCATCTATGGTGTGGAAAGTGGGGCTGGTAGGGAGATGGGAGAGTCTTTGCCTACTACCGAAGGTTAGGGAGATTATTTGGGGGGGGGTTTAGGAAGACCTGGTTAGAGTGAAACCATTGCTGGACAGCAGTGAAGTCATCCTGAAGTCTAAAGGCCACTTCAGCATGGGAGGGACCTGACACATACAGTGCTGTGTTGTCTGCATACATGTGTATGGATGAGTGTTCACAAACTGAGGGCAGGTCATTCAAGAAAATGGAAAATAGGATTGGGCCGAGGACTGTGCCTTGGGGGACACCAGTATTTACAGGGAGGGAGGCAGAAGTATGACGACCAATTCTTACAGATTGAGTCCTACCAGCTAGGTAGAATTGGAACCGATTGGTGCTGGTTGCAGAGAGTCCTGCATGTGCGAGTTTGGATATTAGAAGGGTGTGGGAGACTGTGTTGAATGCCTTGGCAAGGTCAATAAAGTTGGCTGAGGTGATGTAACCATGATTCATCCCCGTGAGGACGGTGTCAGTGAGTCGTAGCAGGGAGGTGATGGTGGAGTGCGACTTCCTAAAACCAGATTGGTAAGGTGTGAAGTAAGAGGAGGAGTCGAAAAAGGGGGAGAGTTGGGCGAGCACAAGGTGCTCTTGGATTTTGGCTAGGATGGGGAGTAGTGAAATAGGGTGATAGTTACCCGGTGAGGAGGGATCGCCCCCTTTCAGGAGAGGAATGACTGTGGCACATTTCCAATTGGCTGGGACCGAATCAAGCAAGAAAGAGAGATTGTATAGCGCGGCCAGAGGGGCGGCGATGGCTGGGGCAGACAAGTAAAACATTTCGGAGTCCAGACCCAAGGGACATTTACCTTTAGTGGGGTTTAGTACCCGCAGCTCTTTTAGTACTTCAGTTGGGGTGACCAAACGAAAGGCGAATGACTGGGAGGGATTGGGGGAGTGAGGAAAGGAGAGAGGCCGCACAACTTGTGAAAAAGGTGTTAAAAGCTGAGGCCACAGCACCTGGTTCAGTGATGATGGAGCCATCAACATTGAGGGCAGAGGTAGGGGGGTGAGTAGCAATTTTATTGTTTTCCAGAATTTCGCAGGGTGATTTAGGTTAGAATGGAAAGAGGCCTTGAAGTAGTTAGCCTTGGCCTGTCGTAGAAGCCTGGTGCAGGAGTTCCAGAGTGTGCGGTAGAGTTGGAGTGCCTCCAGGGTACTGGTTGCCTTATAGGCTTTCCATGCCTGGTCACTGGCATGGAGTTGATCAATAATATTGGCGGTGACCTAGGGCATGTGGGCACCCCTTACATGGGTCCTTCTCAGTTGCGCATGGTAGTTCCATACAGCGAGGAATTTATATTTGAAAAGGTCAAGGGCTGAGTCGATGGAGGATGCCCGAGGGATGAAGGACCAGTCCAAGTTGGACAAGTCATAAAGGAGCACTGAGAGGTCGAGGGATTTATAGGATCTGGTGAGCAGTATCCTTCTGCCTTTACCTCTCTCACTGTTGTTTGCCACGCTCATAGTTTTCCTGGTTTGCCCCTGCTTCTACTTGAATTGACACTATACCTAATAAATGTCTTCATTTTTTCTCTTACTGCCTTCATAGCACTCTTTGAGAACCAAACTATGGTGCTGATTTTCTCCTCTTACCCTTCTCCACCATTGTCTTGCAGAGAGATGGGTTGTATCCAGTACATGCCTCTTTTTATCATATCCCATTTTCTGGCTCTAACACTTTCATAAGAACATAAGAATTTGCCGGCAGAAGGAGACCGTGTGGTTCATCTAGTCTACCCTGGTTTTCTACCCCTCTCCCCATCAATTTGTCTTGCTGAGGTGACTATTACTGTCTATCCCATGCCTGTTTGAATTCACTGACCATCTTGGCTGCTACTACCTCCGGTGGCAGGATGTTCCAAGGGTCCACCTCCCTCACCATGAAAAAACATCCTAACATTCGTTTTGAATTTACCTCCCACCAGGCACATGTTGTGTCCTCTAGTACGTGCAGCCCTATTTTCCCGGAAGAGGTTCCTGGTTTGTACTGTGTTGATCCCTTTAACAAATTTAAATGTCTCAATCATGTCTCCTCTGCTCGAGGGAGAATAAATTTAGCTGGCTGAGCCTAGCTTTGTATGTTTCATGGTGCAGACCCTGCACCATTTTGGTGGCATGTCTCTGCACGGTTTCCAGACGGTCTATTTCCTTTTTTAGGTGAGGTCTTCAGAACTGCACACAGTACTCCAAGTGAGGTCCCACCAGGGACCTGTACAGCCGGATTACGTCACACTTCCTACTGGTAACACCCCTACCAATACATCCGAGGATGCTGCCTGCCTTTAGTGCTGCTTTTTTACATTGCTTCCCTACCTGTAAATCGTTTGAGATCATGACACCAAGATCCCGTTCCAGCTTTGTTTCTTAAGTATATTCCCCCAACACCACCCTCATCCTCCCAAAATTTACCTTTGTAGTCCAGGACCTTAGTCCTAGTGTGAATCCTCAGCCCACAAAAACAAGGCAAGGTGCTAGTAAATGTTTTGAGGTGGGGGGATCATACCTTCCAACTTCCAAGGGAGCTCTGAAGCTTTGCTGGATTATATGAGTAATTCTGCTGGAGATTTGCTGATTTTACTGGAGGAAATATTGTATAATGTGAAATATTCACTGTAGCCCGGATATTCAAAAAGGTTGCGCATGGCGAAACAGTGTTGCGCCATGCGCAACCCACTGATGCGCCCTGGCGCGATATTCAAATGTGGATTGTGCCTGGCACAAACCCGATGTGCCAGCTTACATCAGTAATGTATCTGGCGCAGGTGAGAGGCATGCATGCATACTCCGCTACATCCCGATATTCAATAAGGATGTGCTGGGTCCATCATATGCAATCCTACTTGCGCTGCACACAGGTGAGCCAAAAAGGAACAACGGCTGGCACCCACAGGTGAGCTGTCAGTATTGCAGGGTGCACCACGGCAGCTGCCACCTGTGGGTGGCCACCCGAGCTCCGGCTGCACCTCCATGGTGGCGCCCCCCCATGCCCGATCGCGGGCACCTGTTTAAATCAATATCGTCCTATCTCCCTGGTGGTCCAGTGGACCACTGTCAGCCTGATTGCGGGCATCTGTTTAAATAAGTGACGTCCTATATCCCTGGTGGTCCAGTGGACAGCTCGCAGCCCGATTGCGGGCATCTGTTTAAATAATAGCGTCCTATATCCCTGGTGGTCCAGTGGACGCTCGCAGCAGCCGATCGTGGAAGCAAGTATAACAAAAGCCGTCCAATATCCTGGTGGTCAGTGGACTGCTGCCAGCCGATCGCGGGCTTAAGTATAACAAAAAGCTGCGTCCAATATCCCTGGTGGTCCATGGTGCCCCCACCCACCCACTGGCCCCGCCTCGCCCGGTCAGCAGCGGGCGGCGGCACCCACCTGTCTGCTGCCCGCCGCCCGTTGACTGACACCATGGGTTGGGCTGTCGTCCATTGGTCACAGTGTGAGCCAATGGGTGTGCAACCGTGCCCTACACATTCAAGATATGTGAATGGCTCCATTCACTATCTGGACTATATAATACAGTACAGACTGCACGCCAATTGGCTCACGCTGTGGACCAATGGGTGTACAGCCCTATGATGTCAGTTCGCTGGCGGCAGGCGGGTGAGTGCTGCCGCCGCCGCTGACCGGGGTGGAGGCGGTGGGGCTCAGTGGGTGGGTGGGTGGGGGTACCGCTGGACCACCAGAGATATTGGACATTATTTTTAAATATATGCCCGCGATCGGCTGCGAGTGGTCCACTGGACCACCAGGGATATTGGACGTGCTTTTTATTATACTTAAGCCCACGATCAAGCTGCGAGCGGTCTACTGGACCACCAGGGATATTGGACGTGCTTTTTATTATACTTAAGCCCGCGATTGGGCTGCGTGCAGTCCACTGGACCACCAGGGATATTGGACGTTTATTTCAATCAACATATGCCCGCGATCGGGCAGTGGGGCACATTGCCGCCTAGCAGGCAGCGCCGGTCCCTGAGGCTGCTGCTACTACGGGCGCCAGGTGCAAGTTGTTGGGGATCAGCGCACTCATGCAATGGGGCCATAATGACATGTAAATGGCCCCATTTGCACCTTGCATACATTATGGCCCCATCTGCATGTGCACTTTGAATATCTTTGCTATGCATAGCGCAACAGAACTTGCGCTAGCGCATCCCCCTGCTCCACTCTGGCCACTTACGCTTGCGCAGTGCCACTGTACCATGCTAACTGCGGGTGGCCAGGGTGCGATATTCAACAATGATGTGCCATGGTGCAGCTCCATTGAATATCGCCCAGTCAACGCCCCTGTGCAGCCAAGTTGCGCTGTTCCCAGTCTTACGCCACAGCCTGGCGCAGTCTGAATATCCAGGCCTGTCTTTTTATTTTCACCATATTCGCTGGTTCCATATTAGAGTGAAATTAAAGACAGTGATTATTAGGTAGATCACTATATATAGCAGCACTAGTGTTCCACCAGTGAAAATAAAAGGAAGTAAACTTGTGGGGGTGTGCTTGGAGGGCTAAATATATGGGGCATGAATATAAACTGCTATACAGTAGTTTATATAAATGCTGGGGGTCTGGGGGCCGCTAGGTCCCCAGAAGCCCTGGGGTGTTAGGTGCTCTGTGTTGCATTTTAGAGCTTATTTTGAACATACTACATACTTCTGTTTTGTACCCTCATCACATCTGGCTCCATGGAAATAATTTTTCTGTTCTTTATGTAATATTTTTGGGGGTTGTTCTCTGAAGACCTATTTCATTATCCAGTTCACATACATTACTATTTATTTGTTTATAACAAATCCTACCTTGTGAAGTTTTTTATTGTATGCTAATTTCCCTGAGCTGAGCCAATCATTCCATCTTCTCCTGCTACACACACACACACACACACACACACACACACACACACACACGACAGCTCTTAGTTAAACTTGCCAACCATCCCCCATTCTCTTTTTTTGACAAGATTGTTAGACAGTATATATGTTTTTTTCCTGCCGTGCACTAACTTTACCAAGGAAAGGGGGGGTCCACCTAGAGGGGGCCACTGGCTCTGTCACCCTATACCTTGGGACCCCTTTCACCATCACAAACCCATGATTGCCAAGGGAGGGGGTACTCCTTTAGTGGCACTACTGTAGGTCACCAACTTTAGGGCACTACACAATGTAACAACTCAGCTGCTGTTGGGTCCTCCAAGACCCTCTTAAACTGAAATGCACCAAAAAGAAGCATAGTGAGCAAAAACCTTAAAGGAAATGTGCTTCATAGCCCATTTCCCAGTGGAGGCAATAGTCAATCTGTGCCAGAATTACAAAAGTTACTAGTGTCCACTAAGGGAGGGATGGGATCGTAACTGTGGCCGAACCACCAGTCAGCCAATAGAAACATAGAAACATAGACTTTGACGGCAGATAAGGACCGCTTGACCCACCTAGTCTGCCCATTTCCCTACCTAGAGGATAAGCTGCAGATCCTATTTAACCAACAGCCTATTTCTTCATACCCCCCACAAAAATTGCCTTATGTCTGTCCCATGCATTCTTGAATTCTCCCACAGTTTTAGAGCCCACAACCTCCTCAGGAAGGCTGTTCCATGCATCCACCACCCTCTCTGTGAAAAAATACTTCCTCACATTGCCCCTGAGCCGTCCCTCTCTATCTTCAAATTGTGTCCCCTTGTTCTTGTACATCTCTTTTTCTGAAAGATGCTATCCTCTTGGACTTTGTTGATTCCACTGAGGTACTTAAACATTTCTATCATGTCCCCCCCCCGCTCCTTTCCTCAAGGGTATACATATTTAGCTCCTTTAGCCTCCCTCATATGACTTCTCTTGCAGACTCTGCACCATTTTAGTTGCCCTCCTCTGAACTGCCTCTATCCTGTCTATGTCCTTGCGGAGATGGGGTCTCCAGAACTGGACACAGTACTCCAGATGGGGTCTCACCAACTGTCTGTACAGGGATAACAACTTCCTGTTTTCTGCTGATGATGCCTCTCCTATACATCCAGTATCCCCAGTCCTCCCTACTGCCTTCTCCATTGCTTGCCAACCTTAAGGTCATCTGATATGATTACCCCTAGGTTCCTTTCCATTTTTGTTGTTGTTACTACCCCCCCATTGCGTAATCTTCCCCTGGGTTTTTGTTTCCCAAGTGCATCACTTTGCACTTCTTTGCATTGAATCCAAGCTGCCACACTTCTGATCCCTTTCCACTTCCCTGTCTGCCTGCTCTGCCCCGTGCTCTCACGTTTTGTGACGTTTATTCAGGGACAGCGTGGGGGCGCACCCCATACAAGTCTATGGGGCTCATTTTCAAAATGTTTTTACAGCACTTTAAGCATCTTTTGATAAAAAATGAAAGCCACTGCTCAACTAATAGGGCAGAGCAGGCAGACAGGGAAGTGAAAAGGGATTGGCTGACCAGCGGTTCGGCCACAGTTATGATCCCTTCCCTCCCTTACTGAACACTAGTAACTTTTCTAATTCTGGCATAGATTGACTATTGCCCCAACAGGGAAATGGGCAATGAAGCACAAAACTGGAAAAATGTTACATCACATCCTCACTTTAAATGCATAATAAAGACTATATAGCAGCAAATGAGAAAATAAATACAGCTGAACTTTAAAACTGGTAATGTTCTATACTCCTTTAAATGTAAAGAAGTTATACATCATTTGTCACACTCTCTAGAGACTGTACAGTAAGAACTGTATTCTCAAATGCATAATGAGAAAAGTTTTAATGACAAGACTGACTTACAGTCCATCATGTTGTCACCTATCAAATTGTGCAAACTTGTGGAAAATCCCTTGAAAATGAACGATAACATACAACTGTCAGAATCATTTTATTTATTTTAAGAAAGTGTGCCAAGAGTGGTACATGACTGCCTTAGAAATAAATATGAAAGACCAATGGTATCTTCGGGTCAAAACCAAGATGATCCAGGATGAGCTGTTATCAAACGGTCACAAGTAACCCGCTGCTAATGTAATGTTAAATTATTTATTTGACTAAGAAATACAGTAGTTGGAGTTTCATGAAGGTGATCGACTAGCAGATACACAAATACCCTGAAAATACATTTACTATAACATTGTGACAGACTTATTTCAGGAAGTCAAAAGTAAACGACAGCATTGCTAAGTACTTGAATGAACCATAACTGAAAGTTGCATACAGGTGCTTGACTAGCGAATATATAATTTGGGATGGGGCACTAAAAAGCTACATGCTTTCATTTAATAGATGGGGCCCTGTTTTGCAGCATCAAGTGCGATTCCACTACTGAACACCAACAATAAAACATTCAATTGTCACTGTTTACATATCAACAAAGCAGGCACTCCATGCATAAACAAACACATAACACACATGCACAACCGGCATTGTCCAGATATGAGTTAACAACCACCACCCATGTGTAGTAGTGATCGTACTATATCAGCTTTTTTTTCTAGCCCAAACCTAGCATTTGCACAAGAACTTCACCCCCCCCCCATACAGGACACTATCGATAACTACTGCAGCCCCTAAAATGTAAATTCTATCAGTGAGAACTCCACATCTCTCAACATTGCAACATCAGACTGCAGCTATAAAAGCATTGACAAGACAGTAGATTGTTTCTATACAAAGTGTCAGTTTTACCTCTGCTGGCTGATTCTCCCTCAGTAGCACTGACAGTAAACATGCTTAGATAACTGAAATCTCTGCTGCAGTCAACTAATGGCTCTGTTGTAGTCAGACTGCCTCCGTGATACCAGACACCCAGTCAAAAAATGCTACTACTGTTAATGGGCGGATCCTGGCAGCCCTAACGTTATATGACCCAATTTGTTTTTTTTTATCAATAACATTTTTTATTGAATAATAAAAATAACAAGTCACATAGAAAATGAAAACATAATCAAGCACAGATATATGCATTATCAAACAAATAAAATCTGAACAGCTTATCATTAAACAGTTAATTAAGTTCAATAATCAATAATCCTAATACTACAAACTTCCTAAACCATAAGGATTATCTAAAGTAGGAAGTTAAAAAATTAAAGAATGAATGAATAAATAAATAAATATAAATTATGTATATACAGTAACATTTATAAGAAAACCATTAACAGATTACATTGTACTGTGAGAGCACGTAGTAAGTTTACCCAGATAACCCAATAACATACATAACTAGTACATGGATGAATGACGTACAGTACAAAATAGAATATACATAATATTAAGTAACACTGCGGGAGTTAGAGAATGTTCAAAAGAGATAGAAGGGAAGGGAGGGTAGTAGAAAGATAGGTTGGAAATAGCAAAGTAAAGAATAGCTAGAGAAAAAGAGGGAAAGGAAGAACCAAAGACTAGTGAGGAGAGTATCTTAAAAAACAAAAACTGATAATTACCAGTAGTCAGTTAACCTCCCCCTAACAGACCACAGATGATACTGTACTTGCTGATAAATCTATGACCCAATTCATTCCTGAAAAGAGACAACCTTTCAGACCTCAGCAGATCCAAAAGCAAGGATCTCCATTCTATTACAGAGGGAGCTCTGTCATCTAACCAGTATTTAAGTAATATGTTACAGACAGATACTCCAACCAATAGTAAATACCTTTGCTCATTAGACCCGGCTCTACTCATTGAAGTGACCCATAATACAGGTATTAATTCCCAGAAATTCAGAAAGGACTGGAGCAGTGTGAAGAAAAAAACTTAACCCCATCCCACAACAGCTGAATCCCTGGACACTGCCAAAACATATGTAACAAAGATCCACATTCTGTTTTACATTTGGGACAGTACACATCATTTGTAATGCCCATTTTATTCATGTGGACAGGAGTATAGTACAGATTATGTAAAATTTTATATTGTATTAGTTTAAGATTGGTGGTTCGAAAAGCCTTTAAAGAAAAATTCCATATCTTATTCCAGTCCCAAGCATCAGTATTCACCCCCAGTTCACGAGTCCACCATCCGATTGGTTCCTCTATCAAAGGCCTGGAATGCAATAGGAAGAAATTATACATCTTAGAAATAGATGGAGATAACTGCAAAGCACCCAAAAACTGCTTTGTGATGTCGGAAGAATCCACTTCTAAAATCAAAGAGAGCAACAGAGATTGCTTAAGTACTTGGTAATGATACTCCTTGTCTCTGGGAATACCATATTTCCTGACCAACCCATCAAAACTCATTATGTTCCCAGATTTCAGCACATCCTGTAGTCTATGAATTCCTATATATTCCCAGTCATCATTATAAAGGATCCACCCATTTGATAGTATGTTGCTGTTATTCCAGATGGACTGTAGTTTAGAATTTGGAAGGTCTATTTTGATTAACTTTTTTAAGCTTCTAAGTACTTGAAAGGAATATGTGATGTCTTTTACACCATTTATTTTATATTTTGTGGCAAAAACCAGAGAATTGATACCTACACCCTCCTCATTACATAAACTGGCTTCAATTTTTTTCCATTCTGGTACACATACACCCCCGATTCCTTAATCATCCAGCTATCTAACTGAGATACCCTGAACGCCATATGATATAAACATATCTGGAGCCTTCAGCCCCCATTGTCATTATGTCTGGTAAGCTTATGATAAGCCAGTCTAGCCCTTTTATATCCCAAATAAATGTGACCATATGAGAATTAAATGTCTCAGCTAATTTCTTGTTTATATGTGCTGGAACCATCATAAAATAATACAGAATCCTGGGCAGAATGTTCATTTTAATCACATCCAAATGACCCCAGGTGCCTAAAGGTAACTTGTTCCATTTATTTAGGGATGAAAGCATATCTATTTTAAGATTAGCTAAGTTTTTGTTACCTGTCATAGAGATACTCTTATATATTTTGATTCCTAAATAGTCAATACTTTAATTAGCCCAACACAGTCCAAATCTGGTAATGTCCTCCTTAATACAAAGCATATTAAGTGGTAAGAAGTATGTTTTAGCGACATTTAATTTAAGCCCAGAAAATTTACCAAACTCCTGTATAATATTTAAGGCATCCAGGATGGATTCAGCCAGTCTAGACAAAGCAAGAAGCAGATCATCAACGTAAGCAGAAACTTTAATCTCCTTATCCCTAGTTAGTATGCTTATCACTGGAAGATCTTCAATAAGCTGTCTAATAAGAGGATCCAAAGTTAAATTAAATAAAAAGGGAGAAAGGGGGCAACCTTGTCTTGTGCCTTGCAGAACTTCAAAAACGGGAGATACTACGCCATTAGTAACTGGAGCAGATGTGGGATTTGTGTAAAGAAGTCACACATAATCGATAAACTTCTTGGGGAATTTGTAGAGATCTAGAACCTCAAAAATGTGAGACCAGGAAACCCTGTCAAAGGGCTTATCTGCATCCAATAATAGTCCACAGGGAAATGTGGATTTATTAGCTACTTCTAGTACATGAAACAATTTCCCCGTATTATCAGAAGAAATATGCCCTTTCATGAACCCTATTTGATTGGAATAAGGAGAGGAGTCACTTTTTTTCATTCTACAAGCTAAAACTTTTGCCAGAACTTTAACATCAGTATTGAAGAGAGAAATAGATCTGTAACTATTACAGTCCTACAAGTGCCAATTAACAATCAGCTCCGTTAATGCTGTTCGAGCTACTGCACCAGGGATTTCTGGCGATAGTGGAGAACACCAGACCACCGGCATTTCCGTAAGGAATTGGTGTAGGTCACATTTGACTAATTGTACCAGCGTACATGATTGCATGACAGTGTCAGTGATTGTATCAGTGTTTTTCAATGTCCTCTTCTAGAGTGATGCTCTGTCGATTGTTTTTTTAGTTTGAGTTAGGCGGCTTCACCCCCACATTAACAAAGACACGGGGGTGTGGGGGCAGAGCCTCCCAACTCAAACAGAGTGACAAACATGATGGGTGTGATGTGTACTCTGCCAAGGAGATGCTCTATCAGTTACTTTTTTTAGTTTGACTGGGGGGCTTTGTCCCCTACACCCATATTGAAAAATACACAGGGGGGCAGAGCCCCCAACTCAAACAAACTATAACCGACAAAGCACTCCCTCGGCAGAGCAGACATCACATAACTACCGTAAGATAACCTAAAGACGTGCAGCTCTACTAAATTTGCATACTGGTGTAGGATTCTGAAACACAGTTATGCAAGTGGTCCAGTGTTCTCCACTATCGCGGGGTTTATTGTTAATCAATAATAGAAACATAGATTTTGACTGCAGAGAAGGACCGCTTGGCCCATCTAGTCTACCCATTTCCCCACCTATTAGATAAGCTGCAGATCCCAGTTAACCAACAGCCTACTTCTTCCTACCCCCCCACCACAATTGCCTTGTCTGTCCCATGCATACTTGAATTTCCCCGGTTTTTGACCCAGAGACCTCCATAGGAAGGCCGTTTTATGCGTCCACCACCCTCTCTGTGAAAAAATACTTTCTCACATTGCCCGAGTCGTCCCCCTCCATCTTCAAATTGTGTCACCTTGTTCTTGCACATCTCTTTTTTCTGAAAGATGCCACCCTTTTCGACTTTGTTGATTCCGTTGAAGTACTTAAAAGTTTCTATCATAACCCCCAATACATATTAAGCTCCTTTAGTCTCTCTTAACTATCTTTATTTAGAAGCTAACGCTGGTGACATGAACACTTTATAGAAAAAAGTAACATCTGGCCTCCAGCTCACTATTTAGGCTGCCAGGATGTCTGAATGATGCAGTAAATAGCTGTTGACTCCAGCAAACTGAGGGAGTCGAGACTATCTTGGTCTTGGAGCCTAGTACCTGTAGATTCCTGCCCAATTTTAACTAATTTCTGATTGAGCATATGTTTCCTGTCACCTAAATAAATACATCCTGTTTGGTGACAACAGATGAAACTAATGATAAGAACAGCCCAGGTAGCAATGTGTGTTCTGTAGCAGGATGCAAATGAAGGAAAGTCCGCCGCTCTCCCTGTCCTGCCTACAGCCCTACGTAGCTCGGATTACGAATACGGAACTGGTTTACGTTGCACTGCCGCTGCGCTCTCATACAAACGTTGTAATGGAGTTCCCACAACACTCCCCGCCCATCTATCTCCTCGTTAGTTATATGGCTGCCAATCTGTGCTGCTGGCTTGCCGATTGGTTGTGAAAGGCCGCGTTGCAGTGAAATTGACAGCGGGTTAGTTTGTTGGTTAGCGACGGTCTCTGGAAGGCTCTCACTTAGAAATGCCAAGCGTATCCGGGTGTTGCGGAAACGGAGAAGTACGGACAGATTTAAATATGAGAACAGTAACGAGACAAAAGGGTGGCAGCAGGGGTTAAAATTGGCACTATAATATTTTTCAAAAAATGACATATTGGAGCTGAAGCGCACACCGTTTGTGATAAGAGAACTAATACATTTTAACGTTTTTAGGAGAACGTAAATACAGAACAGAAACAGGTCATGCTTTTGTTGTAAAATGCCGTTTTTTTCCGGGCTGTGAAGATGGAATAGGAGTGCCTACATATAGATCTAGCAGTCATTTGTAGAGTCGCTGCGGGTGCCGGGGCCGGTTGGATGTAGCAGCTCTGTCTGGGAGAAGCTAGGTGGCACGGAAGCGGCTGTTGGTGGGTACAAGTTAGAAAGGCAGAGGGAGCAACCGGCTGTTGCTGGCTCAGGGTTAGAAAGACAGAGAGGGTTACTACTTCGGGAACGCAGAGGCTCTGACAAACGACAAAGTCCCATCTGTTGGGTGTTTTCACTATTGGGTGACTTTGATCTCGCCCGCTTCATCCTGGCAGGATAGTCTGCAATTGGGAAGAGAAGATTGTTGAGATCCCCGAGACAGCCTTTTGTCTATCTGTGGCACAGCTTGGCTCTGCAGCGGTTGGTTTCAGCCAGTGTTTATGGGCCATTCACTCTGCGTTTGCAAACAGATTGCTCAGTGTTATACAGTTAGTATCTAATTAGAGAGTGCTCTCTGGGCTGCCTGCTTTGGATCTTGCTGGAAGTGATCCAGTAGTGAGAGCCGTTTCTACTGGAGCTGCATATATCCTGTGCTAAGGGTTGTTAACACAGGAGCCGCCTGTGCCAAGGGCCAGTTGTACAGGAGCTGCATACCCTGTGTCCGGGTCTGGGGGAAGGACTCATTTGCTAGGCGCTTTCTCTCACATTGTTTTAAATGGTTGGATTCGGGGCAAACAGGAGGGGCGGCCGTCTCCCCTCTTTCATCCTTATCGCTCTCCTAGTGGTCATCGGTATCTTGAGCTTCAACTATTGGACTGTGTCATCCAAGCACGCCCGGCTGCAGGAGGAACTGATCGAGCTGCAGGCGCAAGTAACGCGCACTGAGACAGCTCGCAGCCGGCTAGAGAAGCGCAACTCGGAACTTATGTTGCAAGCTGACAACCACAAAAGGGAGGTATTAAAAAAGGAGGACGAACACACGGACCTGGGCAATCAACTTAAGGCTAAGGATAACCAGCACAAGAAGTGTGAAGAAGAAAAGGTAAGATCTGTTGTTGTATGTGCCATTTAATGCATGTGTCATTAAATACAGAGACACTAGATCTATCACGCCCCCCACCCTTCGTAAACAGGGGCCAACGAGTATGGTGTGTCCACCAGTGGTTACATTGAAAATATTTAGGTGGTGGAACTATCACATCTGCATTTGCAGATGGTGGAACTGTCATTGCTTCCAGGTGGAATTCTGCTACAGTATTTAATGGAGAAAGACAGGTGTAGGAATTGTCACACAGTTTTGTAAGAGGCTGTGAAACAGCTGCAGTCCCTAGGCCCAATTTAGTCTCTGGTGTAAACAGTAGTACATTACTGAACTTGCCCACCCACCATACTGCTCAGGGTATGCATTGATTCCATTGACACGCACACATCTTCTTGTCTGTTATCTCTGCTAATAGGCTATTCAGTAGGTTCACTACCTTCCAGGACAAGTGTTTCCTAATGTTGCCCATGAATTTACCACATTTGAGCTTCAGGAAAGGTTTCCATGTCCTTCTGAAGCACACCAGGTCACATATTTCCATCTGTTCAGCAGTGGTGGTGGTTCCAGCCTATGTTGGTTGGGGGGGGGGGGCACAACAACTGGCAGCCAGTGCAGCTGCACAGAGTCTCCATATGTTGCTCTGGTGGTATCTGTACACCACATGGAGCACAGCATTATTTTACAAGTGCACATGCCCTGGTGTAGAGCCACCCTTTTGTAAAACCTGTCCGTGTCTTTACCCTTCAGAGAGATCATGTCCATCCTTAGCCTCATCCTTTTCTCCAGGTGAAAAGTTTAAGGGACTCCAGCTCTCTTCTTAGCTTGTATCCTCCATACCCCTTATCATTTTGGCAGTCCAGTGTTGCCCTTTCAGTATCATCTCAGTGTCTTATATTTTGTTTGTAAAGGTATCTGAGTTCAGAACTGCAGTAGTAATCCGGGGGGCAGGACCTGGCCACGTAAAGTGGTATTGTCACCCTGCTCTGTTACATCCATTTTAATGTGCTCCAGCATTCTTCCAGCCTTCCTGACAGCAGTGGCCTATTGCTTGTTGTGCTTTAACCTCTTGTCCATTTACCCCTTCATTGTAGCAAGAGGAGTCACACGGTGTGTAGGTCTGGCCTCTGTTTCTTCTCCACAAGTGTAGCACCATGCATTTGGTTATGGTGACTCTAAAGACTACCAAGAGTCTAACCATTGCCTAGCTTGTTCATATTTTTCTGAAGTTTGTACCCGTCCTCAAGGCAGTCCACCACCCTGACCAATGTAGCATCCTCAGCAAACCTAAGCAGGCTGCTGAAGACTTCAGCTTCCAGATTCTATTTATTTTTTAATTTGTTTGGTTAACTGGGTGGGTACACTGATCTCAGGGACTGTTTTCATGCATGACGTGGGCCACAAAGATGGAACAAAATAAGGTTAAAAAGGTACATAAGATACAGGGTACTGTACATTGTTATAATACATTAAGTGGCTATATGGAGAGATTAATCAGGCTAGGATTATGTACATTAGAATATCGCAAACTCAGAGGAGTTATGTGCCTGGTGTTTGGGGCGTTTTGAAATCGTGATTTGTGGGAATGTTTGGGCCTGAAGCTGAAGAATACGTTAAGACACGAGATCCCACATTCTACAATTTAAAGGGGAAAATTGGCCATACAAAAAAAAAAAAAGAGGGAAATGTGGTTCTTGCAGAGGGAGGTGACCCTTTGGAACAGCCTACCGCTTGAGGTTGTGGGCAGCAGGAATATAGATAAGTTCAAGACGATGTTGGATGAATATTGCATTATCAGTACCATAAGAGGATACACCCTTTGAGCCAAAGGGCAAGCAAAAAAGAGGGCATTTTTGCTTTCCATGCTTGTAACAAACCTATGTAGTGATACAAAACAAAACGTACAGAAAGGAACAACCGGGTAAAACGTGACATTAGTACAGTCAGTTATTGTACACAGAGGCCCAGATATTCAAAAGGGTTGTGCATGGTGCAACAGTGTTGCGCCATGCGCAACCCACTGATGTGCCCCGGCGCGATATTCAAAAGGGAAAAGTGCGTGGCACAAATCCCGATGCGCCGGAGTGCATCAGTAGTGTATGCAGGCACAGGTGGGGGGCCATGCCATGCATACTTCGCACAGCCCGATATTCAGCCATGAGAGCCATGCATGCGCAACCCCTACCTGCGCCAGCACAAAGTTGATCCAAAAAAAAAAAGGAACAACTGATGGCCACCCACAGGTGAGCTGCCGCATTGCAGGGCGCAACACGGCAGCTTTCACCTGTGGGTGGCCACCCGAGTTCCGGCTGCACCTGGCGGCACCCTCCCATGCCCGATCGCGGGCATTTAATTATTATTTATTTATTTTTTTAATGTCCAATATCCCTGGTGGTCCAGTGGACCGCTGTCTGCCTGATCGCGGGCATCTGTATAAAAAGCAGACTTCGTCCAATATTCCTGGTGGTCCAGTGGACCGCTATCTGCCCGATCGCGGGCATCTGTATAAAGAAAGAAAAATCCGTCCAATATCCCTGGTGGTCCAATGGACTGCTATCTTTAGTAGTAGGCTGGAGGACTCAGGACTGGAGGCCTTGATGGCAGGGCTTTGGCCTGAATAAGAGGGACTTGTTGAAAAGTAGTGGCCCCAGCTCAGATCACTGATGGATGCCACCAAGCATCCCTTTTCCACTCGAATTAGTGCTCTTCCACCACAACCCTCTGCTTCCTGCACCTAAGACTGTTAGCAGTCCATGTTGTATCTGCATTGTGTATACCACACTGGTGGACTTTAACCAGAAGTTTTTCATGCCCCACAGTATCAAAGACGTAGCTGAACTCCAAATAGGCTGTGACCGTACTCCCTCATGCACCCCTCTGGTCACCTCCTTGAAGAATCTGATCAGGCTGGTTTGGCATGGTCCACCCCTCGTAAGCCATGCTGAGAGGGGAAAAGAGGAATTTATTGAACTAAAGTTGTGAAAAGATGATACCACTGTGTAATATTTCTCATTTTCTTCTTAATACAGGGTATGTTGATCTAACATACTGAAAAGCCAGCAGAATAAGCCAAATGGTCTGTCTTGTCTGCTTGAAAGCCAGCAACCTAATTGCTGCCCGCCTCACCACCCCTCTATCTCCCAAGAGTGTCTTCTCTAGATTCAGTTTCCTCTTATACCTGTCCCACCTCTTCTTGAATCCCTCCACTGTGTCCTCCTCCACTAGCCTCCCGGGAAGTGCATTCCACTGCTCTACCACCCTCTCAGTGAAAAAAATGCTTCCTACGTTCCCCCTGTAGTTTTCCCCCCTCCAACTTCCACTCATGGCCCCTGGTCACTACCCCCTTCTTCAGCTTAAACAACTCCCTGGTCTCACTACTAATTATTCCCTTTACATACTTGAAAACCTCTATCATGTCTCCCACATCCTTCCTCTCCTCCAGTGAGTAAAGCCCAAGCTCTTCCAGTCTCTCCTCATAAGGCCTCCCCTCCATGCCCTGAATCATCCTGGTCGCTCTCCTCTGGACCCTTTCCAGCAGCGCTATGTCCTTCAGGTGAGGTTTCCAGAACTGCACACAGTACTCAAGCTGTGTCCTGACCAAGGCATTATATAGAGGGAGGATCACCTCCCTGCTTCTGGATGTAATTCCCCTGGCTATGCAACCCAAGATCCTGTTTGTCTTGGCCGTAATTCTTCTACAATTTTCAGAGTTATTCATTTTGACATCTACCACCACCCCTACATCCCTTTCTCCCAATGTGGCATGCAGTGTGACTTCCCCCCAGGGTATATACATGGCCTGGGTTTTTGACCCCCAAATGAAGTACCTTACATTTCCCGGCATTAAATTTCAGTCCCCACCTCTTTGACTACCCCTCCAGGGTATCCTGAACAGTATCTTCTCCCATATGGTTGCGTCGATTGACATGGTTAGATACTTCCAGATATTTCTCAGCATTTCTAGAGAGATTCTCTTTGGTAGCCCTACATTAGTACCACAATCTGGCAGGGATCTTTTTAGAGATCTCACAGAAATTTCAGGTATTATCTGACCATCTTAATTGCTGCAACTGTAAGTCTAAAACATGTTTTAGCCATTTTCATAACATTTGTTTCATAGAAGTAGTGTATTTCAGTCAGCTGAATAACGCCCTTGGCTGTTTATGGAATGTTTCACTTGGCATTCTCAGTTCTGCTCAGAGAAACTGATGCTCATCTTAGTGCTCGTGGGATGGGTGGGGGGGACACCTAGGGTCATGCTGCAAGCCCCACTCCAATTTCCTGTGTTGTGGTACTGGAGGAGAGCATATTGCCTTCCAGGGGAATGCACTAAGGTGGACTCCCATACTCTGTTTGGTTTCGGGGGTAATGCATTACATTATGACACTGGAGAACCAGGGTCACGCTGAGAGCCATACTCCAATCCCATGGATCTGGGGAATAGTACATTGTATTACCATGATGGAGAACCAGGGTCATGTCACGAGCCCAAATACAGCCTATTATCCAGTGATCCGGTGAGATACAGCAAAGCATTACCACACTGTAGCACCGGGGGTGGGGCACACAGCAAGCCTGACTCCAGTCCCTGATGCTGGGGGACAGTGCACTGTCACACCACACTACAGAACCAGGGGCACGCAACAAGCCTGACTTTGGTCTTCAGTCCAGTGATGCTGGGGGATAGGGCATTGCATTACCACAGTACAGAGCCAGGGGCATGTTTGAAGCACGACTCCAGTCCTTGGTCCAGTGATGATAGGAGATGGTGCATTGCTTTAACAAAATACAGAACCAGGGGTATAGAACAAGCCTGATTTCAGTACCTGGTCCAGTGATGCTGGGGGATAGTGCTATGCGTTACCACACAGTAGAACCTGGGGTACACAAAAAGCCTGACTCCAATCCCTGGTCCAGTGATGCGGTGGGATAGTGCATTGTGTTATCATGTTGCAGAACACAGGGCACGCAACAATCTTGATTCTAGCCCCTTGTTCGGTGATGCTGGGGGACAGTGCATTGCCTTACAACATAGCAGAGCCAGGTGCACACAACAAGCCTGACTCCAATCCCATGTCCAGCAATGCTGGGGGATGGGGCATTGCCTTACCACATTACAGAACCAGGGGCATGCCACAAGCCTGAAACCTGTCCCCGGTCTGGTGATGCTGGGGGCTAATGCATTCCCTTTCTACACTACAGAACCAAGGGCACGCAATAAGGCAGACTCCAATCCTGGATCTGGTGATGCTGGGGGAGAATGCATTGTGTTACCACACTGTATAATCAGGGTCATAAGACAAGCCAAACCCTAGTCCCTGGTTTGGTGATTCTGGGGGACAGTGCAGTGGATCATGTCTCATGTAGATAAATATCTGAAATGAACCCTGGGGTCATGTGACAAGCCAAACTCTAGTCCCCTGCTTGGTGATGCAGGTGAACAGTGCATTGTGTTACTGCACTGGAGAATCAGGGGCATGCAACAGACCTGACTCCAGTCCCCTGTCCAGTAATGCTTGGGGAGAATACATTGCATCACCAGACGTAACAGAAACGAGCACACACCAAGCCTGATTCCAGTCTCTGGTCTAGTAATGTTGGGGGATAGTGCATTGTACTACCACACTACAGAACCATGGTCATGTAACAAGGAAGACCCCAATTCCTGGTCCAATAATGCTGGGATATAGTGCATGGCATTACCACAATATTACTGGACCACACTACGGAACCAAAGGCACGCAACCAGTCTGACTCCAGTCCGTGGTCGGTAATATTGGGGTACAGTGCATTGTGTTACTACACTACACTACAAAAGCAGGGACATGTAACAAGTCTCACTTCAGTCCCTGATCTGTTAATGCTGGAGTAAAGTGCATTGTGTTACCACACTACAGAACCGGGGTCATGCAACAAGCTTGACTCCAGTCCCTTGCCAGTGATTCTGGGGGTGGTTTATTGTATTACTACTCTGTAGAAGCAGGCACATGACACAAGCCCAACTCCAGTCCATAGTCCAGTGAAACTGTGGATAATACACTGCATTATAACACTACAGAACCAGGGGCATGCAATGAGCCTGACTTCAGTCCCTGGTCCAGTGATGCTGGGGGTAGTGCATTGCATTACCATGGTACAGAACCGGGGCATGCAACAAGCCTGATTCCAATCCCTGGTATGGTGATGCTGGGGGATAGTGCATTGCTTTACCACACTATAGAAGCAGGGCACGCAACAAGCCTGTCTCCAGTTCTTGGTCCAGTGATTCTGTGTGATAATACGTTGTATCATGACACCGCACCACAGAACCAGAGGCACACACTGAGCCTGACTCCAGCCCCTGGTCCAGTGGTGCTGGGGGTAGTGACACATAGAACATAGAAATTGACGTCAGATAAGGACCGCTGGGCCTGTCTAGTCTGCCTGTATACCCTACCTTTATTAGTGGCTGCTGACCCTACTTGGTCATCGGTTTTTGCTTCTCCTTCCCACCTCTAGGGTTCCCTTATGCCTATCCCATGCATGTTTAAATCCCCCCACTGTGCTTGCTCCCACCACCTCCTGGGGCAGGCTATTCCATGCATCCACCACCCTTTCCGTTAACAAAAAAAAAATTCCTCACAGTTTCCCTTATTCTGCCCTTCCAGTCTCGTATCATACCCCCTTGTTCTTGTACCTCTCCAATACTAGAAGATGTCACCCACTTGCACTTTGTTTCTGTCCTTAAGATAATTGAAGGCTTCTGTCGTTTCTAGGGTTACCACCTGTCCCTATTTTCGCAGGACAGTCCTGATTTGGGGAGCTGTGTCCTGCAAAAAAAATATGACAAATACTACATGTCCTGACATTATAGTAGAAAAAAATAGTTTCTGACTTTCCTTTAAATGCTGCAAAACAGTATAATACCTTAACTAAAATGCCTTAAAATAAGAAACAATAGAACCAGCTAAAAAACTATGACACTTAGTCTTAATTTTGATTATTTAGAGAAAACAAGTTGGTTGCATTCATCGAGATTACATGTTGTCCTGTGAAAAATCGTATTTCAGTAAGAAATGTCCCACTTTGGGCTTCTTAAAAGGTGGTAACCCTGATCGTTTCTCTCCTCTCTTCCAGTGTATACATATTGAGTCTTTTACCTTCTCCTCATATGTCAATTCAGTTCATTTATTGGAAGGCAAATTGAGTGTACACTCTCTTTTGCAATTGTGTCCAACAATTAACATTGAGTAAAACATACAATACATAGATGTAACTCATATTAAGAGGCATATTTTATAGGTACAATCATAGTATTCATACTTTTGAGTCATGACATTTTTAACACTGTTCTTAAAACGTGAAATTGATAGAGACACCATTTTGAGTTTCTTCTGAGTGGCCACCCAAGTACGAGGCACAGTAACTGCTATCATTTTTGTTACCATAGTTGGTCCTAAATCTAGGCATAGTAAACTACGGGAGAGCAATAGACCTTAATGCATACTTGATGTCATCTGGTGCAAGCTTGCACCATCTTTGTCATCCTTCTCTGAACCGCCTCCACCCTGTCTATGTTCTTACGAAGATGCGGCCTCCAGAACTGTACACGGTATTCCAGATGAGGCCTCGCCACTGTTTTGTATGGTGGCATCACCACCTCCCTTCTTCTGCTAGTGATACCCCTTCCTGTGCACCCAACATGCCACTGGCCCTCCCTATAGCCTTTGTACTCTGCTTGTCCACCTTTAGGTTATCTAAGATGATCGTCCCCAAATCCCTTTCCTCCCTGGTGACTGTCAGCAGCTCCCTCCTCATCCTGTAGCTCTCTGCAGGGTTTCTGTGCCCCAGGTGCATGATTTTGTACTTCTTCGTGTAGAACTTCAGTTGCCACACTTCGGACCATTTTTCCAGCTTGTGTAAGTCCCTCCTCATTTTCTCCACCCCATCTGGAGTGTCTACCCTGTTGCAGATCTGGTGTCATCTGCAAACAGGCAAACCTTCCCTTCCAGCCCTTCCGCAGTGTCGCTAATTAAGACATTTAAAAAGGACTGACCCCAGGACTGATCCCTGAGGTACCCCACTGGTCACCCCCCTCTCCTTGGATTGGATCCCGTTTACCACCGCCCTCTGCTTCCTGTCCGCAACCAGTTTCTAACCCAGTTCACCACCTTGTGGCCCACGCCCAGGCTACCCAGCTTGTTAACCAGCCTTTTATGTGGAATGGTGTCAAAAGTCTTGCCGAAATCGAGGTAGGTGATATCTACTGCTCCCCCCAACCCCGATCCACCTCCTTTGTCACCCAGTCAAAAAATTCTATCAGATGTTTTGATATTACCTTCCTACTGTGAATCCATGCTGCCTCGGATCCTGAGCTTTATTGGATTCCAAGTGTTCCACAATCCTTTCCTTAAGCAGTGCCTCTATAATCTTCTCCACTATTGAAGTGAGGCTGACCGGCCTACAGTTTACTGCCTCCCCCCGCTACCATTTTTGTGAAGAGGGACTACATGTGCCCTCCTCCAGTCCTCTGGAACCACTGTTGTGTTGAGCGACTCATTGAACATGGCTGCCAGTGGCGCTGCTAGCTCCATCCGTAGTTCCTTTAATATCTTAGAGTGTATGCCAGCTGGTCCCATTGGCTTGTCCACTTTCAGTTTTGTGAGCTCCTCTAAGACTCTCTCTTCTCTAAATGCAAGGGTGTAGACAGGCATACTCACACTACACATTTGTGTACAGTTTTATGAGTGCCTGTCACAAACCATATGCCTTTCTGTTAACATTTTCATTCTGATCTGTAGTATTTGGGTTAGTGTAGGCCACTGAGGAGTGACTCTGTTTAAACTTCTGTTGTTTAGGAGACAGATGCATGTATAATTTCTTTAGAGATTAAAGGAGTCCTCTGACAACAATCTGACTTGTTTGGAAGGGGGTGCCATTTGGAAAGGATGTGTAAATGTTTTAATGGGGGAGGGTGTAACTGTTGGAGATTGTGTACAAAACAGAAATTTCTGGCTACACCCCTGTCTAAATGGACTGTTTTTTGCCTCTGTCCCCTCCTTTGTGTCTGATGCCCAGCTGTGGTCCCTGTTCCTCCTCTTCCGCAGTAAATACCGAACAAAAGTATTTATTCAGTATTTCTGTCTTTTCCAGGTCCTCCTCCACACACTCCCTTCATTCCCTCTGAGCCTTAAAATTCCACCTCTGGACTACCTTCTTTCACTGATATACCTATAGAATGTCTTGTCTCCTTTCTTAACCGTCTGTGCTAGTCTTTCCTCTGTTTGCACCTTTGCACTCCTAACAGCTTTTTCTGCTTTTTTCAGACAGTATAGGTACACCATCCTATCCTCTTCCTTGTCTCTTCTTATATTTTCTGAAGCCCAACCTTTTGGCCCTTACTTTCTTTACTACATTTTCTGAGAACCATAGGTAGAATAGTGGATGGACGATCATCCACAACAAGGCTGTGTTTCCATCGAGGGTGTTGATGACGTTAGAGAGACCTCGAGAGCGAAGCTCGAGAGGTCTCCGTGATGTCATCAGCTCCCGAGATGTGAAACGCTGCCTTGTTGTGGATGGTCATCCATCCACTATTTTATATAGTATATGGTTCCCCAGTGTGTAAAATATTCATTTCACAAGGTTTCATACCTTGTGTATTCGCAGCTCCGCTTCATCCCGGTCTTCGCTACAGACACTCACTACACACGCACTCCTCTCCCGACATGACCCCAAAGATCCCGGTACTCTCCTCTGTTTCCTCGGTTCACAATCCCAACCATGAAGGAAACAAAAAACTGACAAACTGAAAACATGAATACACGGAGCAGACTATGGAAGTCCGTGTACAGACTTGCTTTGAACTGCTTGCTGGACAGTAAGCTATGCGGCTCCGCCATTTTTGTTAGAATTTTTTTTGTGAGGAGCGGAGTTTACACCAATCAGGTGGCAGCTCAAGGAAAAAAGTTGTTGTACTATCGATGTGACATCAGAACGATAGTACAACAACTTTTTTGACCTTTTGAACTGTCCTACAACAGGATTTTGAAAGCCACAGCTTTCTATTCATAATAAGCTCTAACCATATACTACAGTGGTTTCTTTCTTCTCTTGCCTTTTGTTTCTCAGCTTAATGCACTGGTTTGTGACCTCCACTATGGCTCCCTTTAGGTGTGCCCACTGCTTCTCAACCCCCTCTCTTGTCTTCCTCCTTGCCAGGGCTTCTTTGGTACATATCCCCATCTTAGCAAAGTCCGTCTCTCTAAAATCCAAGACCCTCACCTTTGTGTGACTTGACTGCAACCCTGTACCCATGTTAAACCACACTGTGTGGTGATTGCTGGACCCCAGGTGACCTTTCACCCGGACTTCTATGATTCTGTCTCCATTGGTCAGTACTAGGTCTAGAATCACCCTGTCTCTAGTGAGTTCTAGTACTTGCTGCCTGAGGTCTTCCCCCCCTGCAGGGAGTCAGATGTCTCGGCTCGTGGCTGAGGCAGCCGCTGGGATGGTTCAATCCACGTCTGACATATTAAAATCACCCAGCAGCAGTACCTCCCCTTTTGTTGCTATCTCATGTATTTCTTCCACTAGCTCCCTATCCACCTCCTCCTCCTGAGCTGGAGGCCTGTAGAACACCCCTTTGTGAATTGCTGTGCCATTGCCTGGCTCAAGAGTGACCCACAGTGCCTCTGCCTCCCCCTGCCTACCCTGTACCGCAGTTGCTTTTATACATTCTGTGATGTACAGGCCCCTTTTATTTATTTATTTATTTATTTTTTAACTCTCCCTATTCCTCCTGAATAGAGTAAAACCTGGTACACTTACCTCCCAGTCATGGTTTACGGTGTGCCACATCTTGGTTATTGCCACTATGTCCAGGTCCGCCTCTGCCATCAAAGCCACCAGGTCTGAGATTTAATTTCCCAGGCTGCAGGCATTGTACTGCATTATCACACTGCAGAATCTGGGTATGCAACAAACCTGACCCCTATTCCCTCATCCAGTGATGCTGGGGAATAGCTGTGTTACTACATTACAGAACCAGGAGCACACAACAAGCCTCGTTCCAGTCCCTGGTCTGGTGATGCTGGGGGAAATGTGATGCATCACCACAATACTGAACCAGGGACACACAATGAGTCTGACTCTTAATACCCAATCAGTGACGCTGGAAGATAGTGCATTGCTTTACCACAGTGTAGAACCAGGGGCCTGCAGCAAGCTTGACTCTAATCCGTGGCATGGTGATGCTGGGGATAGTGCATTGCATTATCACAAAACAGACGTAAGGAACTCGCAAGAAACCTGAATTCAGTACTTAGTCCGGTGATGCCAGGGGATAGTGCATTGCAGTACCACACTGCATAATCAGGGGCACGCAATGAGCCTGACTTGAGTGCTTGGTCTAGTAATGCTGGGGAATAGTGCATTGCGTTATGACAGTACAGAACTAGAGGCATGCAAATGAGCCTGACTCTGGTCCTTTGTCCAGTGATACTGGGGTAGTGCATTGCATAACCAAAGTACAGAACCATGGGCACGCAACAAGCCTGACCCCAATCCTGGTCCAGTGATGCTGGAAGATAGTGTGTTGCGATATAATGCTGGAATCAACTAACCCTGAAAATAGATGGCGCTGGAGCGTCTGGGGCCCATACCCGGCCGATGAGTAGGACTGCCATTGCGGTGGCACTGAAGCCCAGGGTGATGGCCCAGGTGGTGCAGCCGCAGGTGCAGATTTTGATGGTAGTAGCAAATATTCAAATGAGAGCTTTGAAGGCCGAAGTGGAGAAGGGTTCCATGTGAAAAGCAGTTGAACTTGGGTCAGTCAGTCCTAAGAGATAGGCGCATGCTGTTCCAAAGGGACAGGCGATGGCCTCTGTTGCCCTCAGACGATTGAAAGGGAGTCGAGTTCAGGAAGACAGGATGGAGGCAGTCCAGAGGAGGACAACTAAAATGGTGTAGGGTCTGCACCGGAAGCCAAACAAAGAGACTAAAGGAGCTTAATATGTATACTGTCAAGGAAAAGAGGGAGAGGAGGGACATGATAGAAACGTGTAAGTATCTCAAGGGAATCAACAAAGTACAAGAGGGTAGCATCTTTCAGAAAGAGATGTGCTATTAAATGAGCTGACTGACATGGATTGGTCCCTCCTCCATAATGCCTCATCTGTTGACGAAGCATGGAGCTATTTCAAACTAAAGTTCCTAGCAGCTTGGGATACACATGCACCAGTTAAAAGGTTCCGGGTGAGGGGTGCTCACTTGCCCTGGATCACTGCGGACATCATGGCCCTTGTCAGAGAAGGAGACCAGGCTTGGAAATCATTTAAGGTCTCCAGATCCCCTGATGACCAGGCAAATTACTGTCCCCTGCGCAACACCTGCACCAGGCAAATCAGGCAGGCAAAGATGTGTTACTTCCAAGCTTCCTTCCAGGCTAACTTAAGTAAACCAAACTAATTTCTGGAAAATGGTCAAATCATTGTTCTCTCCACCCTCTCAGCCCCCCACTCCTATGCTAAATGTGGATGGAACCATCACAACCGACCCATTAGTTGTTGCAACTGCTTTTAATTCCTGCTTCACAAGCTGCACCTCAGCCTTGCTGTCCACCCTCCCCCCTTTACAGTCAAAACCCAAAGCTGCAGCTGCCACCGCACAAGCTCATTCCTCTCCTCCCCCTACTTTCTCCTTCTGCCAAACACCCTCTGAAGTCTTTGAAGCCTTGATCTCCCTAAATACTAACAAAGGCAAATGCCCTACAGGGCTGGATACCAAGATGCTCTACCTAGCTGCTCCTGTCATAGCTGCCCTCCGGCTGATCTCTATAACCTATCATTTTCCTTAGTCTCCGTTCCTATGGAATGGAAACATGCTACTGTCATCCCACTCACTAAAGGTGGTGACCCCTCTGAACCTGGTAACTACCGACCTATCTCCCTCCTCCCTATCCTGGAGAAGATCCAAGAGAAACTAGTCCTCTCCCAACTCTCCACTTTCCTTAATGCCTCTTTTTTTTTTTTTCACCCTACCAGTCAGGGTTCGGGAAGTCCCACTCCACAACCACTTCTCTCCTACGCCTCACAGATGCTGTCCTTGATGGCATGGACAAGGGCCATCTCACCTCCGCAGTTTTTGTCGATCTAGCAAAGGCCTTCGACACTGTCTCCCATCCTCTCTTACTAGATAATCTCTCCACTGCTGGGCTATCTGCTAAGGCCACCAGTTGGTTCCACTCCAACTTGGGGGGGACGATCCCAATCGGTCAAAATTAGTGGATCCACCCCCCCCACCCTCCAAGTTATCACCGGTGTCCCCCAAGGATCTGTCCTTGGTCCGCTCCTATTCTCCATCTTTCTAAATGACCTGCCTACACACCTCCGTACACATGTATGCAGACGACAGTCTTGTATGCTTCTGGCCCCTCAACTGCTGAAGTTGAATCCACATTGCAGCAGGACTTCAATAAAGTCTGGCACTGGTTTCATACAAACCAGCTATTCCTAAATGCCAAGAAAATGGTCTCCATGACCTTTGGAACAAGGCAGAGACTCTCTCTTGGCTCAAAACCCTCCCTGTCTTCCACAGCCTGGAAGGGACCACTCTGGAAGCTTGCACTTCCTTCAGAAATCTCGGAATCTGGCTGGACCAGCATCTCGACTTTTCTGTACACATTGAAGCCATCCACAAAAAACTTCATCCTAAATTGGGAGCCCTCTACCGCAACTGTGGTAGCATCCCCCTGCCAGCCTGCAGGGCACTAGTACAGACAATTATTCTCCCCATCTTCGACTATGGCAATGTAGTCTATAGTGCTGCTCCCAAATCCATCCTATCCAGACTGGACCCCCCCTTCCACTCTTTTTGCAGATTTGCCCTTGACAGCCTGCCCTCTACTCACCACTGCGACCTCTATCAGGCCCTAAAGCTGCCCTCCCTTCATGACCGGTGGTAGGCACACTGCATAATACTCATAGCAAAGTATTGGTCCAAGTCCTTCCCCCAATACCTCAATGCAGTGCTGACTCCTCTTCCCACCACCGCTTATTCCCTGAGGAAAGCAAACACCCTTCTCCTAACAGTACCATGCATGACCTCATCGGCTGGCCAAGCAGCCTTCAGATACCGTATGCCTAAGCTGTGGCACTCCCTCTCTGCAAGCACTCGACAAGTGCCCTCACCCACACACCTCAGACCCCTCATAAATGTGCACTGCAACTCAGCCTGCACATGCTCATAGCGGTGCCGGTTCAGTACTCTGCCCCGGCATCCCACTACTGAACTGAATTAGTCATCTCAGTTCTAATTGCAGGCTTTGCTTCCTTCTGTATGAATTGATGATTGTGAATAGCTGCAAGTCACATTGATAATGCCCAAATATAAACATGTATGTTAAAATTTTCCAAATGATGTGTCAACCTAGCGATGTATGTGAACTGTTACTGTACTTGCTTGTACATGTCTGTCTCCTTACGTCCCCCTTCCCCCAGGATGCACCTGGAATCGAGCAGTACTCTGCTCAGTGTGCCTTTTTCGCTAAACTTTTAGATAAATAAATAAAAACAAGGGTGCACAATTTGGAGATAGAGGGGGGACGGTTCAGGGACAGTGTGAGGAAGTATTTTTTCACGGAGAGTGTGGTGGATTCATGGAACGGCCTACCTGAGGAGGTTATGGGGTCAAAAATCAATCAATCAAATCTTTATCCAGGCAGGCACCATTGAGCATGCTCATTTACAAGGTGGACCTGCATCACACAAGGTCAGAAACATTGCATTTATGTACAAACAAGAAAACAAACATTTATGTACATAATAAAATCAAGCAAGGTGGCAATAAAAAGTAATGGTGTAGTATATAAGTACATGGTACGCTAATTCTAAGTAGGTAACATATCCTATTCAAGGATAAAGGAGAATGGTGGAAGGGGAGTGATATAAAAAGAATATGCAGTATCAGATTAACAAAACCTAACACAATGCGCAGGTAACAAGGGGTAGAGGAGGTAAGGCGGGCATGGTAGGGATGGTGCAGGGAATATACAATTCGGGGAGAGGTGGATTTTCAAGCTGGGTACTTGCAAGGAGGGGCAGGGAAAATGGAGAATTTGGGATATAGGGTTCCTGAGTAGTAGTGTTCGGTGTGGGCAGAACGAAGGAAAGGGGTTGATAATAAGCAGGCAGGAACAATCTATAGGCGATGGTAGCAATGGCATTCTTCTATGACAGTTTTGGCATACAAGGTCCTGAACACAGCAAGACTGACAAGGGTCCTTAATTTCAAGTATTTCTGAAGCTTATTCCAGAGCGTCAGCAGTGTGAAGCCTATGGCCGCTCTCCCAAAGCACGTGCAGGCCCTGGACACTTTCAGAGAAATTAGGGAGCAGTTTCTTAAGGCATAGTTTCATATCTCGCTTAGAGGCAGACAATCACAAAAACAGGCAAAAACAGTGTGTGAATTCAAGAATGCATAGGACAGACATAAAGCAGTTCTAGTGGGGTGGGAGTAGGAGGAAGTAGGCTGTTGGTTAACTAGGATCTGCAGCTTATCCAGTAGGTAGGGCAATGGGCAGACTGGGTGGGCCAAGCGGTCCTTATCTGTCATCAAAGTCTGTGTTTCTATGTTTCTGGTGAACCAGGGCCATAACACAAGTCTGACTCCAATCTGTGGTCCAGTGATGGGGTATAATAGATGGCATTTCCATACTACAGAATCAAGGGCATGCAACAAGCCTGACTCCAATCCCTGGTCCAGTGATGTTGAGGGTAGTGCATTGCATTGCCACACTATAGAACCCAGGGTACACAACAAGCCTGAATCCAGTCCCCTAGTCCAGTAATGCTGGGGTATAGTACATGGCATTACCACTGTACAGAACCAGAGGCATGTAACAAGCCTGACTTTAGTCTCTGGGCCAGTGATGATGGGGGATAGTGTATTGCATAACCACAATACAGAACCACGGACACGCAACAAGCCTGACTCAAGTACTGATCCAGTGATGCTGGGAGATAGTGCATCGCGATACAACGCTGGAGAACCAGGGGCATGCAGTGAGCCTCATTCCAGTTTCCAGCCCACTGATGCTGGGGGATAATGCATTGTATCACCACACTGCAGAACCACGGGCACACAATGAGCCTGACTTCAATCCCTGGTCCAGTGATGCTGGCAGTAGTGCATTGCATCACCACACTCCAGAACCAGAGGTACGCAGTGAGTCTGACTCCAGTCCTAGGTTCAGTAATGTTGGTGGATAGTGCATTGCCTTACCACTCTACAGAACCAGGGGCACGCAGTAAGGCTGTCTCCAGTTTTTAGTCCAGTGATTTTGGAGGATGGGGCATTGCATTACTATGGTACAGAACCAGGGGCTTGTAACAAACCTGACTTCAGTCCTGTCTCCAGTGAAGATTGGGGTGGGGGGGAAAGGTTTGCTTTAACACACTTCAGAACCTTGGGCACATTGCAAGCCTGACTCCAGTCCCTGGTTTGTTGATACTGGGGATAATACAGTGCTTTACCACACTTCAGAACCAGGAGCACGCAACAAGACTGACTCCAGTTGATTTGGGGTTGGGGGGGGATGGTTTGCTTTACCACACTTCAGAACCATGGGACATTACAAGCTTCACTGCAGTCCCTGGTTCGTAGATAGTGGGGATAATACATTGCTTTACCAAACTGTAGAACCAGGAGCACGCAACAAGGCTGACCCTAATTCCTGGTCCAGTGATGCTGGGGTAGCGCATTGCATTACCACACTGTAGAAACCGGGATAAGCAAGAAGCCTGACTCCAGTACTCAGTCCAGTGATGCTGGGGGATAGTGCATTGGGCTACTACACTACAGAACCAGGGGCATGCAGTGAATCGGTCTCCAGTCTCTGGTTCAGTGATGCTGGGGGACAGGGCATTGCTGTACCACACCACATAATTGGGGTCACACAACTGGCCACACTCCAAACCCTGGTCTGGTAATGCTGGGGGATAGTGCATTGTATTACCACTCTACAGAACCAGGGCCACACAACAAGCCAGACTCCAGTCCCTGGTCTGGTAAAGGTGAGGTATAGTGCATTGGTTTACCACAAGACAGGACCAGGGACATGCAACAAGTCTGACTCCAGTCCCTGGTCCAGTGATGGTGGGTGGGGGGGATAGTGCATTGTGGTACCACACTACAGAAATGTTACACAGTGTAGAACCGGGGCATGCAGCAAGCTTGTCTTCATTCTGTGGTCCAGTGATGCTGGGGGAAAAGGCATTGCATAGCCACACTACAGAACCACGGGCACACAATGAGCCTGACTTCAGTCCCTGGTCCAGTGATGCTGGCAGTAGTGCATTGCGTTACCTCAGTGCAGAACCAGGGGAATGAAACAAGCCACAAGGTTCTGAAGTGAGAGAACTAAAAAAGATGGCGGCCACGCTGGGCTAGCCGTCGGACTGCTGCTGTGCTACGCATTTTGTTGCATTCGTTTATTCCTTTTATTTTGTTATTTTCGTTTTGTTTATATTTGTTAATGTTATTAACCCTTAGACTGCCGGAAGATTTAGAATGCATTGGTTTTTAGGACAAGATATTATGTCGGCAGCAGGCTAGTTTATTTTTAATTGGCACGTTCATTTTAAATAGACTCAAAAAGGTTTTCGATTTTGGACCTGGCGACTTTTGAACTCCGGTTCCAGATTACTATCCGGTTCGTTGAAGTCTGGTCAGCGGAAAGTCAGTGGAAAGCTATCGATTATTGGGGCTTTTTGTGGAGCATTCTGTGGAGCATTTGACGTGTATGACTGATTGAAATTTGGGATCGGGTAAAGTTGCGGAGTGTTGGGGTTTATTCTTGTTTTGGCCCCTTCCTTTTTCTGCCTGCTGTGACTTCTGTTGACGTCAGAGCTGTTTGTGGTTGTTACTTTCTGGCTCAGATTTTGACACTGCAAGTTACTGTGCGGCTTTTGCCGACGTTTAAACTGGGTACCTAGCTGCATCTCGCTAGAGTGGTGGATCTCCTATATTCGTTTTCCCATAGTGTGATCTTTTTGGGATTACTTGAAGTTTTCTTGGATTTGTAAGAATTGGGAGCCATTACGAGCAAGTTGGGAGCTAGTCCTAAGCATCTGGGAGCAAGTTTTATTTCTGTGGAGTTCACACGTTTGGAAATATTGTGCTAAGAAGCTGTTTTTCTTCGTTCCTGCTTACCTGGTATTCCAGCTCATTTATCCGGGCCCTCTGGCACTGTTGAGGCATTAGTTGGTTGGTGACTTACGGAGGGGTTGGGATTGGGGCCTGCTGGAGAGTCGGACCTTTGTCCTATTCCCCTAGACCCCGAGTGGAATCGGTCGAAGGGCTGATCCGGCCCGGAGTCGTAGTGGTGGGTCACCACTATAGCCCGGTATTGCCCCTGGGACAATTGGCTGAACTACGTGGTTGGAATATGCTTTTCCCTTGAAATCTGACTGAATCGGAATCCTTACACTGGGAACTTTGTCTGGAAATCCTGGTTGTGGGAATGTATTAAGGATGTGGGACCAGTATTGTCCGACTTTGTGAAGTGTAAAGATGTGGCTAGAAGAAGATTACACAAGATAAGTGACTATGGATAGAGCTACTGTTTTCTTGAGCCTTTTGTTATTAATTTTTGGTGGTCTATTGGGCTCTGGCGGTCCTGGGCTAGGGTCTCACGCAGTGGGGGGGAGTGGGATTGACTAGAAGGCCGGTCCTTTCTTCTCTCCTCTATACTCCTGGGGTGGTTGGCCGAAGGGTCTTCACCCCCTGGAGTAGTAGCAGTGGGTCTCTAATCCTTTCGGACTGGCTGGTTCCTGTGATCTGTTGATTTGTTTTAATTTTGTTTTCATTTAAGTGCTGATGAATATTGATTTATTGTACTGCTTGTATTTTATTTTTAGGATTTGTGATGTTTAGTTATTTTGAGGGAAAAATTTAAGCAGTGAGAGTGCTTGTTTTCATCTTATTTTCCACCCTTTCGGTCCAGTGAGAGAGTTCCGGTGGGTGGTTTTTACATTTTTTTTTCCCCTGCAAATATTTACTGTATTTTATTTTAGTTGTTACAGTTGTATTATTATTTTCTGTCTCTTGGCCGTGAGAGGGCTGTGGGACATAAAGTAATTCTTTTGATTGTTTAATTGTTATATTATAATATTGTTTTATTTAGTTTTATGGTGGATGGTAGTGTTCTTTATTTGTTGTTTATTTGTTTTATTTGGTTTTAATTTTGATGAGCAGCCTGATGTGCTTGCCAGTTCCACCAGTTGTCCGTTACTCGGCCTCTGCTCTCCACACTCTCCGCACCCTCGGCCCCTTTTTCTCTCCCCCCTTACCAACTCAGGTTTATCATCGTTGCCGGGCTTTGGGGATTGTGCGAAGGGGGAGGTGAGGGGGTGTTGGAGGTTGTGGACAGCAGAGTGGTGCTCTCCCATTGGGGTGGTTGGGCATGAAGAGCGCCCTGGGCGAAATGGATTCAGGGCGTGTAACCCCATTCTGGTTCCCATACCCAAGGGCACCTCTTCTTTTAGAGGGCAAGTGGTTGGGACAGTTCGTCACCCTCGTCCAACTCGGGCGCTGTTGTGCAATGCCAGATCTGTCTGCAATAAGACTGCTCTTATTGCGGACTTTGTTGCTAGGGCAGATCTGGCTTGCATTACCGAGACCTGGTTGGATGGGAATGCGGCCCCAGTATTAGAGGCCGCTGTTCCCACCGGGTTCTCGGTTATACATCGCCCAGATTGGATCAAGGGGTTTTGTTTAAGACCAATTGGCCCTAACTGAAGATCCAGTTGAGGAGGCCAGGTCATTTGAGTGTACTGTGGTAGCTGTGGGTGGTGCAGGATCGCTCTCATCTACCGTCCACCCGGGATGAGAAGCTTTTCCTGCAGGAAATAGCAGATTTCGCCGCCGACATGGCCTTGGAATCACCCAGATTGATGGTGCTGGGCGATTTCAGTGCTTGGGTCGACGACGAATCTTCGCTTTTTGGTCAACATTTCCTCCAGGTGATGACATCTCTTGGCTTCACTCAGGTTGTTTCCACAGCTACTCACAAGGGAGGTCACTCTCTAGATCTGGTCTTCCTCCTGGGGATCGAGGCATCCAACTTGGTGGTGGAACCGGTTGGTTGGTCTGACCATTACTCAGTTGGATTCAATTTTGTGGCCCCCCTGGGTAGGTCGGCTTCTGTGGAGTTGGTCAAGTACCGCCCATTGCGGGATGTTGTCCCTGAAGACCTGATGGCGGTTATTGACCTCTCGTTGTGTGACGGTATTGCTCTGATCTGAGCGGCTGGTGGTGGCCTATAATGGGGCCATCTCGGCTGCTCTTGACCAGATTGCACCAACCCGTGTTCGCCCCCTTCCGCGCCGTCCCATTACCCCTTGGTTTGATGGGGCATTGAGAGGGTTGCGGAGGTTGGGGCATAGGTTGGAGCGTCGCTGGAGGAAAACTGCCTCGGACGACGACCATCTTATTTTGCTAGAGCATTATAAGCTCTATCAAACAGAAATTTCAAGTAAGAAGGCAGAATTCCTGTCCAGGGAAATTTCTGTCGCTCGGAATCGACGGGCTCAGCTCTTCAGAACTGTTGACAGACTGTGCAACCCAGCCTGTCGGCAGGTCCGTCGAGTTTTTACGCAGATTGACTGCGAGGAGATCGCTTGATTCTTTTCGAATAAGGTGGAAGACATTTGAGGCAGTGTCCCCAACCTCACTCCAAGGTTGTTGCAGTTGATCAGTGTGCTGTCACAGAGCCCGGAGTTTCCTGGAGTTCCTTTAATCTTCCGGACCTCGTGGACACTATGAGGATTGTCTCTGAGATGCGCCCAACTTGTTGTAGTTTGGATCCGGGTCCCACTTCCTTGATTTATAGGATGTAGTGAACTTATTGGCCCGGTCCTTGCTCGGATTACTCGGTGTTCTTTGGAGATGGGAGTTTTCCCTAGCTCTCTGAAAGAAGGGGTGGTGACTCCCCTTCTGAAGAAAGCTTCCTTAGACCCGAATGACCTAGCCAACTACCGTCCGATCTCTAACCTCCCTTTTGTGGGGAAGGTTATTGAAAAAGTTGTGGCGGCTCAACTTGATAACCATTTGACCATCCATAGTTTATACGAGCCTCTCCAGTCAGGTTTTCGTAAGAGGCATAGCACCGAGACTGCTCTGGTTCGGGTGCTCAATGATCTCCTGATGGCAAGAGATCGGAGACACCGCTCTATTCTGGTTCTCCTTGATCTATCATCAGCTTTTGATACTGTGGATCATGGGGTCCTGCTTTCGAGCGTCTGAGGTCCTCTGCGGGCTTTCAGGTGTTGTCTCGGATGGTTTTCATCTTACCTCCTGGGAGAACTCAGAGAGTGGTTTCGGTTTACATTCATCCGGGCTTCTCTCTATCTTGTGGGGTACCTAAGGGTTTGGTGCTTTCCCCCATGTTATTTGCAGTATATATGCTACCCCTCAGAGACATTGTAAGACGGTATGAGCTGAGGTTTCATTGCTATGCCGATGATAGCCAGCTCTACCTGTATTTTGCACCTGACCAGGTTAGTGCTATCTTGGTGCTGAATAATTGCCTCGTTGATATCCAAGACTGGATGAATACCAGTGGTTTGAAGTTGAACCCGGGAAAGACTGAGGTTATGGTGGTGGACCCCGGTCGCAGGGTTGAGGGCCTAGGGATAGGGTCCCCCTCTGGATTAGTTCTTGGGGTAGACCAGATCCCTACCTCTGAATGGGTGCGTAACCTGGGTGTGGAGCTTGATACTGGCTTGACCCTTCGTTATCAGGTGTCTGCAGTAGTCAAGACTTCAATTTTTCATCTTAGAAACATCTCCAGGATTAGGCACCTGGTTCCACCAGGCGATTTGCCAGTTTTGGTCCATGCCTTTGTGACATCGCGTCTTGATTACTGTAACTCCCTGTACCTAGGGCTTGCTGGGGTTGATATCCGCTGCTTGCAGCTAGTGCAGAATGCTGCAGCACGTTTGTTGACTGGGGTGTCTAGAAGGTCCCATATTACCCCTGTGCTGCGCACTCTGCACTGGCTGCCAATACAGTGGTGGATCACCTTTAAAGTGGGTCTTCTGACCTACAAAGCCCTACATGGGTTAGGTCCCGACTACCTGAAAGAGCTTCTGGTGCCTTACCCCTCCGAGACAGCTCTGCCAGCTGACGAGGGGTTGCTGGAGATTCCGAGGTGAATTTGAAGTCTTCTGGAGCCTGTGCTTTGTTTTATGCTCCCACCTCTGGAATTCTCTGCCCGCCAGCTCCGAGAAAGTACAACGGTGGATAGTTTTAAGAAGGCTTTAAAGTCATTTTATGGAATCTGGCATTTCTGCTGTATCTTAATTGTTTATTTTAAATATTTTATCGGTAGTATTGTTAGTGTATGCATGGTTATGTTGAATGTTATGATGTTTTGTACAGCGCCTTGAAATATTTCAAAGGTGCTTAATCAAATAAATTTTATTATTATTATTATTATTATTATATTATTATTACAGAACCAGGAGCACACAGAGAGCCACATTCCAGTCCCCGGTCCAGTGATGCTGGTGGACAGTGCATTGCATCACCAAACTACAGAACCAGGGGCATTCAGTGGGCCGGACTCTACTCCCTGTTCCGGTGAGGCTGGGAGAGAGTGTATTGTGTTACCAAACTACAGAACCAGGGGTATACAACAAGCGTGACTCCAGTCTCTTTCCCAGTCATGATGGGGGATAGGACATTGCACTAGAACAGTGCAGAACCAGTGGCACGCAATAAGCCTGACACCAGTTCCTATTGCATTACCAGAATACAGAACCAGGGGCAGGTAATGAACCTGACTCCAGTCCCTGGTCTGGTGATGCTGGGGGATCATGCATTACCTTACCACAGGACAGAACCAGGGGCATGCAACAAGCCTGTTACCAGTCCCTGGTCCAGTGATGCTGAGGGATGGGTCATTGCATTACCACAGTACAGAACCAGGGACACGCAACATGCCTTACTCCAGTCCCTTCTCCAGGGAAGATTGGGGGGGGGGTACTGCATTCTGTTACCACACTGCAGAACCAGGGGTTATGTAATGAGCGTGACTCCTGTCTCTGATCTGGTACTGCTGGGGGATAGGGAATTGTGGTATCGCACTGTCAAATCATGGGCGCACAACAAGCCAGACTCAACTCTCTGGTCTGGTAATGCTGGGGGATAGTACACTACAAAACCAGGGCAATGCAACAAGCCAGATTCCAGTCCCTGGTCCAGTAACAGTGGAGTATTGTGCATACAAACATACAAAATTTGCCAGCAGTTAAAGACCTAGAGGTCTATCAAATCTGCTTTCGAATGTGCAGCTAGCGCCTCCTCCCACCCTTTCCCTTGCTCTGTCCCAGTCCTTTTGAAGCAGCCCACTGTTCTACTGGATACCACTTCTGCTGGTAATGCATTCCACCCTCCTGTGTATAAAAAAAAAAAAAAAAAAAAAAAGTGTCTCCTCATCTCCCTCCTGAATCGTCCGCCCTCCAGTCTTGTATCATGGCCCCGGGTGTCCCTCCCCTCCCTTACTTTGAACAGCCCCTCTGAACCTGTCTTGTTTATTCCTTTCATATACTTAAAGGTTTCAATCATGGCCCCCCGTCCCTCATCTCCTCTAGCAAGTATATGTTCAGCTCCCTAAACCTCCCCTCATATGGCAAGTCCCCCAGCCCCTTGATCATCCTTGTCACCCTGTGCTGCACCCCCTCCAGTAACTTAATGTCCCTCTTCAGATACGGGCGCCAGTACTGCATGCAGTACTCCAGATGTGGTCTAACTAATGACCTGTACAGTGGCAGAATCCCCTTACCCCTCCTCGAGGACATACCCCTTAGCAATGCAACCCAGCATGTTGTTGGCCTTTGCAGCTGCCTCCCTACATTGTGCAGAGTTGTTCATTGACCCTGTAATGAGCACCTCCAGATCCTTCTCCTCCTTGGGTTCTTCACCCCCAAAATGCAGCACCTTGCACTTTTTGGCATTAAACCCCAGTTGCCAGGTGTCTGACCAGGTTTCCAGCTTTTCCAGATCATCCTGCAACCCCTGCCATCCCCCTAGATCATCCACCACTACTCCCATCTTGGTGTCGTTGCAAACAGACTGATCTTGCTCTTGATGTCCAATGATATATCTGCAATGAATATCCCAAACAACACTGGTCAAAACACACAGCCCTGTGGAACACTGCTCGTCACTACCCTTGGGGATGAGAGAGCCCCACCCACCACCACACTCTGTTGCCTTCCCTGAAGCCAGTTCCCTACCCATCTCACCAGCTTTGCACCTGCTCCTGTGCCTTCTAACTTACTTCCCAGCCTCTCATGTGGCACCGAGTCGACTGCCTTACTGAAGTCCAGATACAGGACATCCACTGCATGGCCCCTGTCCAACTGCCTAGTTACCCAGTCATAGAACTCCACCATGTTGATTTGGCAGGATCTGCCACGTATGAAGCCATGCTGTCCGCTGTCCTGTAGTCCTTTGGCCTCCAGGAGGGCCACCAGCCTCTCCTTCAGGATAGTCTCCATCAGCTTACCCATGATGGATGTTAGGCTCACTGGTCTGTAGTTCCCCGGTTCATCCTTGGGGCCACTCTTGTGGAGGGGCACCACATGAGCCATCCTCCAATCCTGAGGTACACACCCTGAGTGTAGTGAGGCATTAAATAGGTCTGCCAAAGGTCCCACAAGGACTTCTGCAAGCTCCTTCAGTACCCTGGGGTGGATGCCGTCTGGGCCTGGCGCCTTGTCCACCCTCGGTGCCCTCAAACCCTCCAGAACTCTACCCTCCATGGTTTCCCTGTCGGTCACCCCTTCCCCCCCGTTTCTGCGCTTCCTCCCCCTTGGTATCACCCCCTTCTCCTTAGTAAATACCAAGCAGAAGTAATCATTTAGTGCTTCCACCCAGCTCCCTTCCTTCCTAATCCATACTATGTGGTCCTTACTGTTCCTTTTTTCCCTGACGTACCTAAAGAAGTCTTTCTCACCCTTCTTAATGTGCATGGGTTACTACAATACAGAACCATGGCATGCAATGAGCCTGACTCCAGTCTCTGTTCCAGTGGTTATCTCTACTCGCTGATGCACACCTTGGCATAAAAAAGCACTGTCAAGACGTAAACTTTACTGCTTCATTCTTTTATTTTAAGCATTTGAAAAGGGCATAGGCAACCACACACACTCACACTCGCACCAGGACCACTATACCTCTAGGGCGTGTGTGTGTGTGTGTGTGTGTGTGTGTGTGTGTGTGTGTGGCAGCACTTGTCATTTTCAAATGCTTAAAAGAATGAAGCAGTAAATGTTTACATCAGGCCAGTGCTTTTTTATGCTAAGGTGTGCATCAGTGTGCGGAGATAATTAGGTTACTGGGGTAGCCACCCCGTTTCTGTTTGCATCCCTCTGGCTACTACTGAAGTGCTGCTGTTTCTGTGTGGGATTGCCTGTTGCGGTGATGCTGGGGGACATTGCATTGTGTTACCGCAGTACAGAAACAGGGGCATATCACAAGTCTGACATCAATACCATTTCTGGTGATGCTTGGAGTAGTTTGTTGCCTTACCACACTGGAGAACTAGGGGGCATGACAGAAGACTGACTCCAATCCCTGGTCCAGTGATGCTAGGGGAAATACACTGCATTACTGCATTAAGAACCAGGGGAACGTAATATGCCTGACCTATAGTCCCTGGTCTGGTGATGCCTGAGGATAGGGCATTGTGGTACCACATTGCAAAATCATGGGCATGCAACAAGCCAGACTTGAATCCCTGGTCCAGTAATACGGGGAATACGGGTGTGGGCAGGACAGTAATGTGGTGGGTAGGTAACTGGCTGGGTGGCAGGACACAGAGGGTGGTGGTAAATGGCTGTCACTCCACAGAGGGAAGAGTGACCAGTGGTGTACCACAGGGATCAGTGCTGGGACCGGTCCTATTCAACATCTTCATCAGTGACATGGCGCAGGACCTAGAAGGCAGAATTTCACTGTTCGCTGATGACACAAAGCTCTGTAAAAGAGTAGACACACCAGAGGTTGTAGACAGAATGAGAAGCAACCTGCAGAAACTTGAAGAATGGTCAGGGGTTTGGCAGTTGAAATTCAATGCAAAGAAGTGCAAGATAATGCATATGGGGCACAAAAACCCTGGCACAATATATCAGTTGGGGGGTGAGGATATAGCATGCACCAAGCTGGAAAGGGATCTTGGGGTTATCATCTCTGATGACCTCAAGGTAGGGAAACAGTGTGACAAGGCAGCAGGTAAAGCAAATGGGATGCTGGGATGTATAGGCAAGGGCATTACCAGCAGGAAAAGGGAGGTCATAATTCCGCTATAGAAACATAGACTTTGACGGCAGATAAGGACCGCTAGGCCCATCTAGTCTGCCCATTTCCCTACCTACAGGATAGGCATGAGATCCTAGTTAACAACAACAGCCTATATCTTCCTGCCCCACAAGAATTGCCTTATGTCTGTCCCATGCATTCTTTGAATTCTCCCACAGTTTTAGACCCCACAACTTCCTCAGGAAGGCTGTTCCATGCATCCACTACCCTCTCTGTGAAATACTTCCTCACATTGCCCCTGAACCGCCCTGCTTCTATTTTTAAATTGTGTCCTCTTGTTCTTGCAAGTCTCTTTTTCTGAAAGATGCTACCCTCTTGGACTTTGTTGATTCCCTTGAGGTACTTGAAAGTTTCTATCATGTCCCCCCTCTCCCTTCTTTCCTCAAGGGTATACATATTAAGCTCCTTTAGTCTCTCCTCATAGGGCTTCTCTTGCAGACCCTGCACCATTTTAGTTGCCCTCTTCTGGACTGCCTCTATCCTGTCTATGTCCTTGCGGAGATGGGGTCTCCAGAACTGGACACAGTATTCCAGATGGAGTCTCACCAACTGTCTGTACAGAGGATAACAACTTCCTGTTTTCTGCTGCTGATGCCTCTCCTATACATCCCAGTATACCCCGGCCTCCCTACTGCCTTCTCACATTGCTTGCTAACCTTAAGGTCATCTGATATGATTACCCCAGGTCCTTTTCTTGTTTTGTTTTTGTTACTACCTCCCCACCCATTGTGTATTCTTCCCCTGGGTTCTTGTTTCCCAGGTGCATTATTTTTCACTTTTTTGCATTGAATCCTAGCTGCCATACGTCTGACCATTCCTCCAACCTTGCCAAGTCCCTTTTCATCCTTTCCACGCCTCCTTGTGTATCAACCCTGTTGCAGATCTTTGTGTCATCTGCAGAAAGGCATACTTTTCCTTCTAGTCCCTCTGCAATGTCACTGATGAAGACATTAAAAAGGACTGGACCCAATACTGAACCCTGCGGTACCCCACTAGTAACCGCCCTTTCTTCAGAGTGGACTCCATTTACAATTACCTTCTGTGTCCTGTTGTCCAGCCAATGTTACAGGCTACCACCCTGGGACCCACTCCCAGGCTGGTTAATTTGACTATCAATCTTTGTGTGAGACTGTATCAAATGCCTTGCTAAAGTCTAGGTAGGCCATATCCACAGCCCTCCCTGGTCTACTACTTTGGTCACCCAGTCAAAGAAATCTATTAGATTTGTCTGACATGACCTTCCCGCTGTGAACCCATGCTGCCTTGGATCCTGTGCTCCACTGACCTCTAGGTACTCAACTATTCTTTCCTTCAGAAGTGACTCCATCACTTTCCCTACCACAGAGGTCAGACTGACAGGTCTGTAGTTTCCTGCCTCTGTCTTGGTCCCACCTTTGTGAAGGGGAATCACATCCGCCTTCCTCCAGTCCTCGTACCACACCATCCTCCCATGATTTATTAAAAGAGTAGCCAGTGGTTTCACTAGTTCCTTCCTTAATTCTTTTAGAATTCTGGGGTGAATTCCATCAGGACCCATTGCTTTGTCCACCTTCAGTTTAGGAGTTCTTGCAGAACCCTTTCTTCTGTGAAAGGACTGGGATCGACCCCCTATCAAGAGTGCTTCTGTTAATTGGATTAGGCACCCCCTCCTCTTTTGTGAATACTGAGCAGAAATATTTGTTCAGTATTCCTGCTTTTCACTGTCCCCTCTGCCCACCCACCGTTCATTCTATTCAGCCTCACTATCCCTCCCTTTGTCTTTCTCAGCTCGCTGATGTACCTATAAAAGGTTTTATCCCCCTTCTTAACTGAGTTGGCTATCTTTTCCTCAGTTTGGGCCTTTGCTATTCTGACTTCCCTCCCTGCTTCTTTCTGCCTTAACTGGTACAGCTCTATGTCCTGCTCCTTCTGTGTTTCCTTATACTTCCGGAATGCTATCTTTTCTTCCTGACTTTCACAGCCACCTCTCTTGAGAACCATAGTGGCTTTTTCTTTCATTTTGATTTATTTGCTTCACACAAAGGCTTGTTGCCTCTGTGATGGCAGTTTGATAATTCCCATTGTTGCTCCACACTCCTTCTAGCCTGTTTGCTAGTGCTTTTCTGAGGCACTCTCCCATCTTGCCAAAGTCAGCCCTCCTAAAGTCCAGTACCCTCACTTTGTATGGCTTGACTCTGTAGCTGAGTTTAATGTGAACCACACACTGTTTGATGGTCACTTGTCCCCAGATGGCAACCCACTTCTAGATCTGAGATCCTCTCACTGCCCCCATTTGAGAGTATGAGGTCTAAGATTGCTCCTCACAGTGGGTTCCAAACTAGCTGTCTAATGCCTGCCACCTGTGGGGCATCAAGAATGGCCCTGCTCTTGGATGTGGCTGCAGCAAATGTCTCCAGTTAACATCTGGCATATTCAGGTCTCCCATCAACAGTATCTCCCTTTCTCTGCCATTCTAAGAATGCCTTCCATCATATCCTCGTCCATTCCTTCCCCTGACATGGGGTCTGTACACAACCCCTGTGCGGATTGTGGTGCCTTTCCAGTCTTCAAGGTGACCCCAGGTGCCTCCTCTCCTCCTATTTACTCTTTTGTTCAGTTGCTTTTATCCCTTCCTTTACATGAGAGCTACTCCTCCCCTCTTCTCCCCTGCCTGTCTCTCCTGTAAGTTATGTACCCTGGTATGTTAACATCCCAGTCATGGTTCTCTGTGTACCATGTTTCAGCGACTCTTACGATATCCAGGCATCCCTCTTCCATTAAGACCACCAGCTCAGGGAGCTTGTTGCCCAGACTACGGGCATTGGTACTCATTACCCTCCATTTCCTGATGGCCTTATCCCTTTGCCCCATCCCTGTCCTTCTTGCTTTTGTCACTTTCTCCATTTACCCCTGCCCTTCTCCCTAACACCTCCTTGTTGGTGTTTGCCACACTTACTACCGTGATTGTTTGGGGGCTAGGATTTTCCTGCTCCTTTCCAGTGCCTCCCCTTGGCTGGTTTAAAAGCCAATGAAGGCATTTAAATCTATCACCTAGGATCCTGGTTCCCTCCCTGACAGATGCAGCCCATCATGCCAGTATAGGCTTGCATCACTCCAGGTGGACCCCCAGTCCCCAATGAAGCCAAATCCCTGAGCTCCACACCAGTTTTTCAACCACTTATTGAATCCCATGGTACGGAACACCCTAGCCTCTCCTATGCCATAGATGGGTAGCACCTCTGAGAAGGTTACCGTGCGTGCTACTTGACTACAAGACACTAGTGAGGCCCCACCTGGAGTACAGTGTACAGTTCTGGAGACCATACCTACATAAGGACATAGACAGGGTAGAGAAGGTTCAGAGAGGCAACAAAGATGGTGCATGGATTGCATCACAAGTCCTATGAAGACAGGTTGAAGGAACTGAACATGTACTCCCTGGAGGAGAGGAGGGAGAGAGGGGATATGATAGAGACATACAAGTATCTTACAGGGAGGAACAGGGTGCAGGAAAACACTATTTTTAAGCGAAAAAGATGTTCCAGGACTAGAGGGCATGGGATGAAGTTGGAGGGAGGACGATTCAGAGGAAACATGAGAGAATTTCTTCACAGAATGGGTGGTGGACAAGTGGAACACCCTGCCAGAGGAAGTGGTGAGGGCTGAAACAATCACGGGATTTAAGAATGCATGGGATAGACATAAAGGAATTCTGGAGGTCAGGGTTAAGGTGCAACAGACTTCTAGGAAAACAAACTGAACTTACAAGCTCAAATGGGCAGACTGGGTGGGCCATAGGCCCTTATCTGCCGACACTGTCTATGTATCTGTGTAATGCTGGGATATAGTACAGTGTATTAGCACACTGCAGAACCAGGGCCTCACAACAAGCCAGACTCCAGTCTCCAGTCCCTGGTCCAATAACAATGTTTTAAATAGCTGGTATAGCATAGTAAAACGCTAAGCAATATAGAGGGTAATGCTACCCATTTCCAGAAATGCTTAGCAGCAGACTGCTAACCATTTTTTTGAGTGAATCCATGACACAGTACACAACATTAATAAAACTATATAGCTTTTTAAAATGTTGCTAATTGGTCTGTGCCAAGTGCTATGCATTATCAAAACTGATTAGCACTTTCACGCGTCAAACTGCTAATCATTTGTTTTCAGCTTATATAAAACCCTAGGGTATTGTGCATTGCATTACCACAGCACAGAACCATGTCATGCAATGGGCCTGACTCCGGTAACTGGTCCGGTGATGCTGGCAGGTGGGGCATTGTGGTACCTCACTGCATAATCTGGTACACAAGGAGCCGGACTTGAGTCCCTGTTCTGGTGATGCTGGGGGACACGGCATTGTGTTGCCACACTACAGAAACAGGAGCATGTAACAAGCCTGAGCCCAGTCCCTTGTTCAGTGATACTGGGGGTAGTGTGTTGCCTTAACACACTGTAGAACCAGAGGCATTACAGAAGCCTGACTCCAGTCCCTGGTCCGGTGATGCTAGGGATAATACATTGCATTACCACACTAAAGAACCAGGGTAACACGACAAGCCTGACTCCATTCCTTGGTCTGGTGATGCAAAACATTACCACAGTACAGAACCAGAGGCACACAGCAAGCCTGTCTCCAGTACCTGGTGTAGTGATGCTGGGGGTAGTGCATTGCATTGCCACACTATAGAACCGGGGTGTACAACAAGCCTGACTCCAATCCCTGGTTTTATGATGCTGAGGGATTGGGCATTGTGTCACCGCACTACAGAATCAAGGGCACGCAATGAGCCTGACTGCAGCCCACGGTCCAGTGAAGCTGGGGATTGGGCATTGTATCACCGCACTACGAAACCAGGGGCACGCAATAAGCCTGCCTACAGTTCACTGTCCAGTGATGCTGAGGGATAGTACGTTACATCACCACACTGCGGCATGAGGGGCTTGCTGTGAGCCTGACTCCAGTCACTGGTCCAGTGATGCTGGGGGTAGTGCATTACATTGCCACACTGTAGAACTCAAGGTACGCAACAAGCTGGAGTCCAGTCCCTGGGCCAGTGAAGCAGGGGGAAGGGGGATAATACAGTGCATCAGCACATTACAGAACCTGGGGCATGCAATGAGTCTGACTCCAATCCCTGGTCCAGTAATGCTGGGAGATAGTGCGTTGTGATATCACACTGGAGGACCAGGGGCATGAAGTGAGCCACATTCCAGACCCTGGTCCAGTGATGATGGGGGACAAAGCATTGCATCACTACACTACCAGGGGCACACGAGATGTCCAGTAACATCACCACCTAGCATGTAGCACAGACTGCAGAGCTCCAAGATCAGTTTATCTTAATTCATCTCCTAAGTTTAGTTGTAACACGGCAGAAAACAGAAGACAAAAATAACCAAAATGGATTGGAGGAATGGCAACAGGTGACCATAAAGCAAGCATGGATGAATGCCATAGTAGAAAGATGGTTGCTTGCTTGTGTAATACCTGTATGAACCACAATAAAATACATAGCACACAGTTCTCTAATAATCCATACTCACTCCAGCAATTGTTGGCTCAAGTGCAGTTCCCATGGCAGCCCAGTAGATGGCTGTCAAACAGTGCTGTGCTTCTAGCATTGTTTCACAGCCATCGTAAAACAGCAGAATTCCCTGATTAGTTTAAAAAAAAAAGTTTTCCCTCACCCACCCAGTGGATCACCATTCATAAGTGAAGCACAGAAGAAGAGCAATACATAATTTTACTGTCAGCTTTTGTGTGTGTGTGGAGTAGTAGGCATCACTACCTTGGTAAATACACACTATGGTAAAGACGAGTCTTGCACTTTCTGTAACAGAAAGCAAAAATAACAAAGTCAGTGAGATAAAGCAAGATGAAAGAAAGTGGCGGCTTCTGTGGGTGAAAAGAAGATTAAAGAAAGTGAGAAAAACAAAAGGAAAATAAAGAGTAACAATACTAGTCAAAACAAGTATCTGAAAGGTGAGGGCAGTAAATGTCATGTTCTATTTCCTGTTAAGCTAGATAATTTATAGAGGAAAAAGTGAAATTATTACTCACAAAAATAATACTTGGTCTATGAAAGTTTTTTTTTTTTCAGATTATTGGCTCAATTCAGTATATTTGGAATTGATCTAGAAATCTTGGGCTGTAAAACAGTGCTGTGCAGCTAGCATTGTTTCACAGCCATCTGTTGGCCTGCCAAGGGAACTGCAGGAACAAAACATGAAGATCTACCCTAGCACAGTCCCATCATGCAGTGCAACCCATATCTTGTAATACACACACATGAAAATCGAAGAACTTAGCGTAGAAAGTTAACTGCACGTTTTTGAAAAGTTGTAAAACATGTTTTGATGTTAGGATGCTTAAAACTTGTAATGAAAGCAATTTTTGCAAAAGTTAAATAGCGGCCACGATATTTCCGATAGGTGTGTTCCAGTTGTTTTGTACTGTGTGTACACCATGTTTAGCAGTACAGCATAAAACATTCCATACCTAAATCAGTTTGTTTGTTCTCATTTATATAGTGAATATTACTTATACAATCATGGCCATGTTACAAGCGCAGTGAATCACTCCAGATCATGGTTCTACTTGTATTAATCCATGGTTGGCAGGCTGGACGCACTCGGACGAAAACCAGCCCAACCATGGATTAATTCCACAGCAGAACCATGCTGTGTTATGGTTTACTGCTTACATATTTCAACAATCTACAAAAAAAAACATGCTGGGAGATGTTTCTTTAGTATGGGTGGCATTAGAAAACATAAAAAAAAAAAAACTACGCCTACACCCGATTTTAGGATCCAGATATCATGAAACTAGTCAGAGTGACTCCTCACCACCATACAGTGTGGCTTCTTCTGCGACCGACTCTGGCAGCATGGAGGGCGGGAAAGTGACCCAACGTGCAACTTTTGGTGGAAACAAAATAATTTCGGGCTGAAAACTCCTTGGCCTTACAGAATATGAAAGCTGAAGTAGAAACTTTAAGAACAGAGCAAACCAGTATGCCCTTATGGATCTTTCTAACCAGTTCAATACACTGATTGACCAGGGCTCGAATTTAATGGGATTCCGGTACATTTTGGGTACCAAATTTCATACCGGAATACCAAAATTTGAGCCCTGATGCTCTGCCTGAAATACCTGATTTTTTTTTTTTTTTTTTTTTTTTTTATTTTGCGTGTATTAGACTCGACAGTGGGGGGCCTAGTCCCTGTGTCAGCGCTAGCCCCTCTTTCCCAGTACTTTGGGGTACTGGGGAGTCCACTCTCAGTGTCCTGAAATGTTCCAGTAATCCCCTCTCTGTATAAAAAAAGAAAATGGTCCCCCAATGTTTTTTTTCCTGCAAAAAAGAAAACTGTCCCTTGTCGTCTTCCCCGTCCCCCTCCCCATTCCGACCCTCCCAATCAGCAACCCACCACCCCACACCCCGCCTTGCCCTATACTTACCATCCGAGGTTGGTGGATGTCATCTTCTGTGGACCGGGACACGTCTGCACTTTTCAAAGCCGAACCGTGAACTGAAGAATCAAGCTACAAGCCGAATAATGCCTGTCAATGTCATTTTCAACTTATGTTGATATCTCAGTCATTTTTCAATATTTTTGCACCAAATTTTCAACATGGGGTTTTTGGCACCCCACCTCATGAACATTGGCACTGTTGTTTTGTTACTCAGTCCCGAAAGGTGATTTCACAGTCACTGCACGGAATCACCTTTCAAAACCAAGTAACGAAACAACAGTGCCAGCGTTCATGAGGTAGGGTCTCAAGAAGCCTGTTAAAAAATTTGGTGCAAAAATATTGGAAAATGGCTGAGATATGCGCGATCGTGAAATTGTTCTATGCACGCTCACAACTTTGGTAGTTTTTAATATCTTCATTCCAAATTCACAATATTGCCATTTTTTTCACACCCTCTCATGAACAGTACAGCTGTTGTTCTTCACATCCTGCCCGAAATGTGTTTTCGCACCTGTGGCGCAGAATGACGTGGTCGTTGTACAAAATCACCTTTCGGCACCAGTGAAAGAAATGACAGTGGCACTGTTCATGAGGTTGGGTCCCAAAAAGGCCATGTTGAAAATTTGTTGGAAAAAAATCCTAAAAATGTGCGAGTTACATGTGGGTATTCAAAATTTTCTATGCACGGACATAATTTAAAAAAAAAACATTGAATTTAGGCGGAATGCCAGTTTTCCAGGTGGGATACCAAAATTCTAAATCTGGTATTCCACCATGAGTATGCCTTTTTTTTTTTTCTTAAATTCTACCCCTGTAGACATTATAGTGGCTTTACATAAAAAGCAAGTACAGCTCGAAGAGAAATGCAGTGATCGGGGGCCGGGCCACCCCAAAAATCTTCACCTTTATGGACAGCCTGAGGGGACGGAGGGCCCGCAGATTAACTTGTTTCTACAAAACTTACTTGCCGATCTCTTGGAACTGCCTCCCACTCTAGAGTTCCACCGTGAATGAGTTCATCAGGCCTTGGGCCCAAAACTGGCCCCTGGAGCTCAGTAACGATCTATTGTAATGTCCTTTCTACGCTACTCCATTAAGGAAAATGTTTTGACTGCAGCTTGGAGAAGAAAAAAGATAACTAGGCAGGGCCATCGCCTTTTTGCAACCTGAGTACATTCCTGCCATGCAAGCCAAAGAAATGGCTTTTGAGCCATGTCTCAGAGTTCTCCAAGAAGCAGGGCTCGCTTTCAAACACTGTACCCAGCAAAGCTTCAGGTACATTATCCGGATGGGGGCAGTTTTGTACAACTCAGCGGAAGATACTCAAACGGATTTCCCAAAACCTGGTATCCTGGTTCCCTTACCTCCTGGAACTGCATCACTCTCCAGACACAAGCAGACTATCAGTTACCCAGTACCCCTCTCTCAACCTGGTTCAACATCTGTGAAGCAGAGCACTTCAACTAATCAGGCCAGAAAACAGACTCTGGAGACCCTCCAATCTATTGGGGACCTTCCTCAACGTTTCCAGTGCGCTCCGAAAGAGAGCTAAGGTGGTATCTGGAGACTTGGTACTTACATCTTGGTATTGGGATAGTTTCGATCGTACTAGGTCGGTTTGCACTCTGTTGGTATCACCTTGCCCTTTCTTTTACAGGATGGGACATTTGCAGTGTTTCCCTGCCTAGACTGGCCCTGCACTTCTGAGCTAATCCCCCATTCTTGGGAGGGTGAATAGTATGGCGGGGTTTGGGAAGGAGAGAGTCAGGCTGGCCTTTCTGGTGGAGGAGGGGGTGAAAACAGCACTTACCTACTGCAGGATAATTGACACAGCAGATATAATAAAAATAAATAAATAAATTAAAAAAAGTAATCCTGAATACTATACAAACAAGTGATATGGAGCCTTTTAATTTTTTGCTCACAGTGCTTGTGGAGCGAGCTGTCGGTTGGCTTCTGGAGGGGGTGGAGGGCTGGGGCTGGCAGAGGCTGACTCCCTTTGCTTACAGCTGTGGTCACAGTTTGTCATCTGTGTGGTAGCTGCTCTGTTTTGATGGTGCCATTCACTGCACTGAGCAGTCCATTCCTGCTTACAAGTTTCCAGTCTGGCAGAAGAGAACTGGTTGCAGAGCAAGAAACAGAAGTCCAGAACTACAGATTTTTTACTAATTGCCCTCCTTCCCGCCCCTCCACCCTCCCACCCAAAGCCAGTTCTAGTTTTACAGCCACTGAATTTGACTGACAACAGGAACTTCCTGTTTGGCAGTAGGAAGGGAAGGATCACTGAGACACATTAGTTTCAGCAACCTTGAAGGAACCTAAAAAAAAAAAAAACTCTTTATTCCCCTCTGGCCGCTGGAGGTCTGAATCCAAGCATGGAGGAAGGAGACTACTGAAGACTACAGGAAGTTCCTGTCCCAGAACAGGAAGGGTGAGAGTTGTAAGGGCACATAGGCAATAGGAAAGTAAGTGTAAAAATACACAGAGGGAGGAGACAATAAGCATGCAAAGCAACAGGAGAGGGGACACAAAATAAGTCAAGATGGGAGTGGTGCAGTGCAACGGCTGTGGAGCAGCAGTGTTCCGGGAGACATTCTGGAGGCTGCGATACTGCCCTGTTTACAGGCACCTCTCTGGTCTGAGGGAAGAGGTTGCCTGTCTCCAGGCTGACCGGGCTAGGATTTGTGAAACCTCTTCCCCCACCCATGGACCACCAGGGCCACCACCGTTACCTCAGAGGTTGCCAAGAAAAGGAGGCGGTTGGACCAAGGTGGGCTCAGGGAGAGAGGGTGGTGGAACAGGGTGCATCCCTCCAGTTGTAGCTCTACAATTCATATGCTGTTCTGGCAAAGTGGTTCCTCTATGGAGGCACCTGCAGTGGAGACCAAGGAGGATGCTGGGAACCTCCACAAAGGAGACCTACAGAAGGGTGGCAGAGACCCCACAGGGAAGAAACCACTCCTGGTGGGGACTCAGTCATTAGGGGGTAGGCGTGGGGAGGAAGGGGATAGGAGGTAAGGTGCCTACCTGGCGCCATGGCTTGGAGGGACAGGAAGCAAGTCCTCAGGATCGCGGGAGCAGCTGCACGAGGGAGGGAGCTGGATGTCATTGTCCACCTAGGGACAAATGACTTGGCTGTAAATGGGATCAGAATGGTGCAAGTGGAGTATGTGGAGTTGGGGAGGAGACTTGGACAAGTAGCATGTACGGTAACCTTCTCGGAGGTGCTGCCTGTCTATGGCAAGGATGTTGCTAGGGTATTCCACACCATGGGATTCAATGAATGGTTGAAAAACTGGTGTGGAGCTCAGGGTTTTGGGCTTCACTGGGGACTGGGGAGTCACCTGGAGGGATGCAGGCTTATACTGGTGCGATGGTCTGCATCTGTCCAGGGGGGGATCCAGGATCCTAGGTGACAGGTATAAATGCTTCATTGGCAAGCATTTAAACTAGCCAAGGGGGGAGGCACTGAAAAGGAGCAGGGAAATCCCAGCCTCCCCCCACAAAGTGCAGTAGTTAGAGAGGTAAACACAGAGGCAGAGAAGTCAGTAGGCAGCAGGACAGGGATAAATGCAGACAAAGGTGTTAAGGACAGGCATGGGGCTAAAAGGGGGCAAGGCCATAAAAAATAATTGGAAGGTGATGACCAGTGCCCACAGACTGTGCAACAAGCTCCCTGAACTAGTGGCCTTGATGGAAGAAGGATGCCTGGATATTGTGGCAGTCACTGAAACATGGTACACAGAGAACCATGAGTGGGAAGTCAACATACCAGGATACACAGTCTACAGGAGAGACAGGGTGGGTAAAAGAGGAGGAGTAGCAGCTCTCTATATAAGGGAATGGATTAAAGCAACAGAACTAAAGAGTAAACAGGAAGTTGATGAGTCACTGTGGGTCACCCTGGAGACAGGAAATGGCACCACAATCCGCATGGGGGTTGTGCACAGACCCCCATCTCAGGGGGAGGAAATGGACAAGAAAATTATAGAAGGCATCCTTAAAATGGCAGAAAAAGGGGAGATATTGTTGATGGGGGACTTGAATATGCCAGATGTTAACTGGAGTACCCTTGCTGCAGGCACGTCCAAGAGCAGGGTCATTCTTGATGCCCTACAGGGGGCATGCCTCAGACAGCTAGTGTTGGAACCCACTCGGGAGGGAGCAATCTTAGACCTGGTACTCTCAAATGGGGAAGGAGAAAGGATCTCAGATTTAGAAGTGGGTAGCCATCTGAGACAAGTGACCACCAAACAGTCGCGGTTCACATTAAACACAGCCATGAGTCGAGCCATACAAAAACAAGTATTGGACTTTAGGAAGGCTGACTTTGGGAAAATGAGAGTTCCTTAGAAAAGCACTAGCAAATGGGCAAGAAGGAGGTGGAGGAACAATGGGAATAATCAAAACAGCCATCGCAGAGGCAGCAAGCCTTTGTGTGAAGCAAATCAATAAAACAAAACAAAGGAAAAAAACACCATGGTTCTCAAAAGAGGTGGCAGGGACGGTTAAGGAGAAAAGGATAGCATTCAGGAAATATAAGGAAACACAGAAGGAGCAGGACAGAGAACTTTATCAGTTAAAGCAGGAGGAGGCAGGGAAGGCAGAATGGCAAAGGCACAAACTGAGGAAAAGATCACCAACTCTGTTAAGAAGGGGGCTAAAACCTTTTATAGGTACATTAGGGAGTGAAGAAAGACCAAGGGATGGATGCAGAGACTTAATAAAGGGAAGGGAATGTGCGCAGAGAGTGACAGTGAAAAAGCAGGGATACTGAAAGAATATTTCTGCTCAGTATTCACAACAGATGAGGAGGGGGAGGCGCCTAAACCAAACAAGGGAGAAACTCTGAATAGGGGAGTCGATACCAGTCCATTCACAGAAGAAAGGGTTTTGAAAGAACTCTTGAAACTGAGGGTGGACAAAGCAATGGGGCCTGATGGGATTCACCCAAGAATACTAAAAGAACTAAGGGTAGAACTAGTAACACCACTGACTACTCTCTTTAACAAATCATGGGAGGATGGAGTGGTACCTGAGGACTGGAGGAGGGCAAATGTGATTCTACTTCACAAAGGTAGGAGCAGGGCAGAGGCAGGAAACTACAGACCAGTTAGTTTGACTTCAGTGATAGGGAAGATAATGGAATCACTTCTGAAGGAAAGAATTGTTGAGTACCTAGAGGCCAGTGGGGCACAGGACCCAAGGCAGCATGGTTTCACAGCAGGAAGGTCATGTCAGACGAACCTAATAGATTTCTTTGACTGGGTGACCAAAGTAGTAGACCAGGAGGGGCTGTGGATATGGCCTACCTTGATTTTAGCAAGGCATTGACAGAGTCTCACACAAGATTAATATACAAGTTAGGCAGCCTTGGGTGGGTCCCAAGGTGGTAGCCTGGATAAAAACTGGCTGGACAACAGGACGCAAGTGTAATAGTAAATGGAGTCCACAGTGAAGAAAGGAGGGTAACTAGCGGGTACCACAGGGTTCGGTACTGGGACCGATCCTCTTTTTAATATCCTTATAAGTGACATTAGCGAGCACCTGAAAGGAAAGGTATGCCTCTTTGCAGATGACACAAAGATCTGCAACAGGGTTGATGCACAAGGTGGGGTGGAAAGAATGAAAAGGGACTTGGCAAGGTTGGAGGAATGGCCAAATATGTGGCAGCTCAGATTCAGTGCAAAGAAGTGTAAGGTAATGCATCTGGGAAACAAAAACCCAGGGGAAGAGTACACAATGGGGGGTGAGTTAATAACAACAAAAATTGAGAGACCTAGGAGTAATTATATCAGATGACCTAAAGGTGGTCAAGCAATGTGAGAAGGTGGTAAGGAGGGCTGGGGAGATACTGGGATGCATAGGGAGAGGCATCAACAGTAGAAAACAGGAAGTTGTTATCCCTCTCTACAGACAGTTAGTGAGACCCCATCTGGAGTACTTTAGTGCAATTCTGGAAACTCCGTCTCCGCAAAGACATAGACATAGAGTGGAGGCTGTTCAGAGGAGGGCAACCAAAATGGTGCAAGGTCTGCACCAGAAGACATACGAGGAGAGACTAAAGCAGCTTAATATGTATACACCCTTGAGGAAAGGAGGGAGAGGGGGGACATAATAGAAACTTTCAAGTATCTCAAGGGAATTAACAAAGTACAAGAGGGTAGTATCTTTCAGAAGAAGAGATGTGCAAGAACAAGGGAGCACAATTTGAAGATAGAGGGGGGACGGCTCAGAGGTAATGTTAGAAAGTATTTTTTCACAGAGAGAGTTGTGGATGCATGGAACAGCCTTCCTGAGGAGGTTGTGGAGTCGGAAACAGTGGGAGAATTCAAGAATGCATGGGACAGGCATAAGGCAATTCTAGTGGGGGGGCAGGAGGAAGTAAGCTGTTGATTTACTAGAATCTGCAGCTTATCCATCAGGTAGGGAAATGGGCAGACTGGGTGGGCCAAGCAGTCCTTATCTGCTGTCAAATTCTATGTTTCTGTGTTAATGGTTTTTGGTCTGACAACTTTGCCTGCCAGTTAAACTTACTAGCATATTATTGCCCTTTTAGTCTGCTCCTGTACCAAGCAATGGATTGCCTGCTGGCTGCCTGGGACTTCCCGAGAGGGGGTTAGCCGGGCTGGTCCGCCATACCCATCTCAGCTTTTATAAAGGACTTCGCCTTAAAAAAAAAAAAAAAAAATGGTGGTGTAGCTCTGTGTACAGTACTTGCGGGTGACTTTGGTGCATTCACTGACACTGTTGAAGAGCTATTGTAGTCTGATTTTTTTTTTTAGCTCAGCATATCTGGTCACTGTATTCATTTTATTCCTTTGTTTTAGTTTTCCTTTTTTGACTCTGCCGTAGCGACAAGCTGTGTACTACCTGCCAGCTGCCCAGGAGCTCCATGAGGAGGGGTTCAGCAGGAGGGCTCGCAGTGTCCTTTCTGCTATTCTGTGGAGACCCAGCTTCTTTTCGCATTAGTCACCTTGGCAATTGTTAACCTCATTTGTCGGCGTTATAATGGTATCTCCTACTTCTGTACATCCAAGCATTGGAGGTTGGTTCTCTGCTGGCCTGGGAGCCCTGGTCAGTTCCTCCTTATTCCAGGCTGCCCGCCACGACCATCACACTGAATTTGTTTTTTTTTTCCTTTATTTTCTATTAAATTTCACTGTGGAACGTTCATGTATTTTCTGCCTGACAGGCTAGGGGCTGTTTGAGGCAGTTTATTGATTTACCTTATTATTAACTTGTACTGCAGCTTCTTGGCTGTCTTCCCTCCCCCGCCCCCACCTATATGTTGATTACCCCCCTGCCTCTTATCTCTTCTTCTGTATTCTTTATTGAACAAACAGAGAGGAATTATTGTACTATAGCTGGCATACAGACTGTGCTTACATTTTTTGTCTGTTGCTCAGTATTGAACCTTTGCATTTGCTTCATTCATTAGCATTCATGAACTCGGTACCTTGACCTCTTTATATACTTTAACCAGCCGGTCAGAGACACCGTTAACGTCATCATACTACTGATAATGTTGCTTTTTCTGTGGTGCCTCTGCCAGCTTTCAAAGTTAGGATGGTTCTACCGATAACTATCTCCTCCTGGGCTCCGGAGATGATTGGTTTGCACTCTTTGCCTTTTGGTGATGACCATATAGCACAAGAGCACCTGTATAAGGGACCCAGGTTTTTCTTGACTATCCCCTCTCCAACGCTCCCTTACGATCAGAGGTTGTCTAGTAGTGTGGTTTGTATGAGCACTCCCATACTTGGAAGTCACAGAACTGTTCAAGTTGTGTATTCTGGACTTTTTATACAGTTGTTTTAACATTTGTTTATATTATTGGATTTTTCTTCGAACTGCTTATTGCTATGTATTTCCAATTTTTATTAGAGGTTACTATTTCTTCCTTTTTAATTTTTTTATTTTTTGCCCTGTTGGCATGGTTTACTGTTTTTTACAGGCAGAGGGTATGTTGCACTGCCCCACCCTAATGAAGCACTCTCAAGACGCTTTGTGGGATCCATATGCTATTTTAGACAGAATTATATTTTGTGTGTGTGTGTCATAGATCTAGAATTTAATTTTTTTTTTTTATTGGCTACGTATTTTTAGCAGTCTTATAGTTAGCCAGTGTTAGCTGTGATTCTCTTTGTTTTTACAATCTCGGTTAATCCTTATAAGATCTTATCATACAATGCTAAAGGGGAACTGTCAGCAATAAGGGCTCCACACCCAAGTGTTGGGCTGGGCCTAACTTACACTTTATGTGTAAAACATATTACTGTTTACTGTATTTTAGTTGTTTGTATCGCACTAATTCTGTTGACTTGCAAGCTGGCATCTTCTGTAGCAAGAAATCCCAGAATGCTCTGCTGTTGACATCAGAGGTGGGCTGCAGCAGTGGGAGATCCCATAGCCTGTAGTACATGTTAGAGTTTCATAAACACTGATATTTTGTTTGCTGTTTCTGCTGTCGTCCCTGGGCTAAGTCCAGTCACAGATGACTGTGCTTAGCCCCGGGAGAACAGCTGAACCAGCAAACATATCACTGGAGCTTATAAAAGCTCTAAAATACACTGCAGGCTATTTAATCTCTAGCTGCAGAAGCCCTCCACTGATGTCAGCTGCAAGGGATACTGGGATTTGTAGTTCTAGAAAATCGTCAACTTGCAGGTCAACAAAATTAGTGTGATACAATCTACTATACCTATACCGCAGTAAACCGCAAGTAAACAAAATGTTTTTGCTCACAGAGTGCAAATCGGGACTAGCCCCATACTTGGGTGTGGGACTGTTAGTGCAGACAGTTCCCTTTTAATGGTATTCATGGTCCCATAAAGCGTTCTAGAATCCTGCAGATGCTTCACAGTGCAAAACACAGGGTTCATTTTTGGGTGGGGGATTGGGGTAATTAGCACACAGTTTTTAATTTTGACCACACCTTTGTCCCTGGGACAACGTGCTCACTGTTTATAGAGGTTGTAAACTGCTATTTTATAAATCTGGGCTTGGCTGAACAATATGATCCACTATTTTTTTCATTTGGCCCTTACTTTTTATACCCAGTGGGTCAGTGTCCCACATAAATATTTGAAATGAACCCTGAAAACCTGATGTTTTACAAGAGATGCACCTTTCTTAAAGCATCATAAATTCCAAAAATGTGGGTACTCAACTGTAGAAATGTCCTTAAATTATAGTGGTAGGTGTCGGGGCATGGCCATTTTATTGCCAAAGGGAACGCCTTTCACTGTCATAGATAGCTTTTGTGATCCTGAAGGTTAATATGTAATATTGGTGGGCCATCTACAGGCGGAGGTTGCTACCCTGATTCATGTATATCTTCCAGCTGGGTCAACTAAAGCAGTGATTCAGCACTTTTTTCCAAAAACTATTAATGCTGGCCAAAGAGGTTCTCATTGTGGGGGGGGGGGGATTTTGTGATGAATCCCACCTTGGATACTACCATCAGGGGGTGATGCGGAGTCACAGGTGCGCAAAAATGTACAACCTGGATGGCCCAGTTGGGATATCTTGATTTATGCAATAGGTATGGATAAAATATCCATTACATAAATCCTGATATTTGAGCTACTGTGTAAGTAAAATTCGTTCTGTACATAGTAGCTACATAATCAGGATTTATGTAACGGTTTCAATGTCATCAGTCAATGTATCCACACAGTTGTTATTTCAGTAGGTCTAGCACAAGCACTCAGAACTAATTTAGAATGTTCAGCCTTAGTAGCAGTACTAACCATATTCAAATGCAAATAACTTTAAAATAAAAAAGATAACATGGTACTGTGAGCATGAAAGTTGTTCAGCACAAAAATAATTACAAAATGAGTGATGTTTCATTTATATATGCCATTTAGTTTTTTTTTTTATAATTAGCAAAAAACAGAAGAAAATTCAATTTGTATCCACTTTTTTGACTAACAATGCCCCCTCCCCCCAAAGAAAAGTTAAAAAAAAAAAAAAAAAAAAAAAATTTTAAATTGGATCATCCATAGCAACAGCTTAGTAACCACTGTGCTAAGCTGAGCTATACTGGGCAAACCTCAAAAAGTCCATGTACGTTTACAGTAAAAATTAAATAAACAATTTAAAACAAAACTCCCAGCACTATCCTAAAGGATCCCTGTTGCATAAATGGAATACCTAACAGGAACTTTGTGGAATACATGATTTATTTTCACATGAGCTGTTTGCCCTTGGGTAATCTCACGAGTGGTGTAAATTTATCAATCTTGATAAACTAGAAAACCCACCCTGTGGCTCCTTAAGTTGTCTCTTCTTAAGAACCTGGAAGCTACCCAAATTATGAAAGACAGTATCCCTCAGATTATAGCAGATAATACTAAAGATGACATTTCCCGTTTGTTACTGTGGGATACAGTAAAAAGTGTCCTATGGTGACAATTAATAGAAATAGCAAAATGAAAAAAGAAATTAAGGGAAGTAAAATACAAAGAACTTCAGGACAAACTTTACAACTTTTAGCTATCCCAAGTGATATTGAAGTACTCCCAATTGATAGCACAAACTAAACAAGAGTTACAAAAGTTAATAGATCAGAAAGTCAGACAGGCCCTGCGATATCTTCAACGGTATTCTTTTGAAGGAGGTGCCCCGCGGCTCCCACAGAATAGCACATCGGCTTCACCAAAAGAAAAGTAAGGCTTGCATAATGCATCTGTGAGATCCCAGTACTTGGGCGCTGACTCACAGTCATGCAGATATTAGAATAATTTTTGCAGATTATTATACTGCACTTTACACAGATTTTGTTTTCTGATTTGGCAAAAAAAAACTTCCTGTCAGATTTGGGTCTTCTGCAACTTACAGAGGAGCAACAAGAGGGCCTGCTTGCCCCAGTGGCACAGATTGAAATCCTGGCTATCCTTAAAGCTAAAATGAGGAAATGCCCGGGACCTGACTGTTACCCCATGGAGTTTTATAAAAAAATTTACTGACCTCCTCCTCCTTTCTCTACTGACAGTGGTTTATCGGCATATACAGGATGGAAACTCACCTCTGTCTTCCTGAGACTATGCGGTTATAGTGATGGTTAATTTAAAAGTGGTTCAATTTAAGTCCTTGCATAATTTTGTACTATACCTCAATACATTTACAGAAAATGGGTCTAAGGAATACTTCATGCTGTAATGGATGTGGAGAAACCAATGCTCACTTGCTTTACATTTTTTTGGAATTGCTAATTAAAGTTCACTGTTTAGGGATAGATTCGGAGATCTGTCTGCTAACATTGAATGGATAAGAGAAAGATAACTTGTATAATGGATCATTTTGACTGAAACATTAGTTGGACAAAAGAACAAAAATGTATAGCAGCGCAGTTTCTGATAATATGCTGCTGGCTTATTCCCACATATATGCCACATTGGAAAACTACTGAATTTTCCTTGAATTATTTATTTGATATAGATATCTTTTTACACACCTCTTGGGAGAGATGCCTTTATGTAGGTTCACCAGGTATACAGCCATAACGCTGAAATTTTGGAGGAACTGCTGTTCCAATTACCCCCCCCCCCGGACTGTTTTTTTGCTTTGATCTTTAGCGCATGACAAAACTTTCCCACCCAATACCTCTGACACCGCCGTTTTGGATTGGGGGTCCAGAGGTCTGAAATGTGTTCAACACAGGACTTTTCTACTTTCCTCGATCTTCAGTGGGAATATACCCTTCCTAGGCAGGACCACTTTCGTCATCTGCAAATGAAATCTTATTTGTTGGGAATGGGCTCGCAATTTAAACAGCTCCCAGAATGTCCTCTTATATTACTTGCGTTACTCAAGGAACGTTAACAGGGTTCTCTCTGGCCACATTTAATTGGTAATATTTACAAAGGTCTCTTTGAATTACTTCCTACCTCATCTCTCTTGATTCTGGAGAGATGGAACAAAGAATTAACTTTTCATATCACAGTGAAGGACTGGATGCAGTATGCTCTGATAAGTTACAGGCTCACCTCCTTCATACAGTGCCAAGATTATTCATGGAAGCGCCACATGCGCTACTTCCATACCCCTGCAATACAGACAAAGTATATGGGTTCATACATGGGGATATGTTAGGGAGGGTGTGAGAGTCACTCGCCACACATACCCATATTTTCTGGACATGCCCCTCTCTGACTATGTTTTGGCAAGAGATTAATGAGACCCTTAATGCCCTGTTTGTTGAGCAGAACTTGTTGACTCCTCAGCTAGCACTTCTCTCTGTTTTGCCATGGACGATTAAGGGGCCAAGTTTAATATTGCTCTTCATTTTGCTGTTGACCATCACAAATACGTATTACTAAACTGGTTAAGGAGAACCCTCTTCCCCACAGCAGTCTCAGTGGGTAGTGGTAGTTAACTACTATGTATAGAATTGTATTTTTTTCCTCTTCTATTTGTGATAAACTAGCTAAAGCTGAAGAATTTTGGAGGCACTGGGTGCTTTACCACATTGTTACTAACCTAGACTTTATACCATGAATCAGTATCTGATTATTAACACAGGGCTTGAAATAATGGTCTCAAGGGTACATTTCCATCGGAAATGCAGGTGTCGGAGCTTATATTTCCAGATCAACTGTTACATTTCCACATATAAAGTAGAAAATGATGATAAAAAGTGATAAAATAATATTAGCAGACAATAGAACGGGCCCAGGAACACAAATTATGTCTCTGCTTTACCGCCTCCCTCAGAGTAACTTTTTTTTTTTTTGCCACCAAACTGTAGCTAAGAGATTTGCACACAAGGACTTTCCCTTACTGTAGGGGCAATAAACAGTAATTAGACAGGAATTTAGTTGTTTTATTTTTGTACCACACTGCAGCCAAGACTCCCCAGAAGGACTTTCCCAGTGTTCGTAATGTGTAGTTTAATTACAGCACACTGCACCACAGAGTTTTAGATTCCCCCACAAGTTTATGAAGTGTCTTTTCAGCAGTCATCAAATAGGGCAGTCTGCCGTTTTAGTCTTTTTGCAGCAACTCTTGGCTTTCCTGAATGTAAAATGTCTCAGACGAAGATAACTTTTTTTTTCTGGTCAGTTTCTTTTAAAACAAAATGCCTGCTTGTGCAGGCATACAAGTCGAGGCTCACTGCTGCTTCGTTTGTCCCCTGAAACCAAGACTACTGGACTGACCCTTCCCACTTGCAAAATACAGTAGAGTTTCATTTCAGTGCAGCAACTACTGTCTTGCTCATTGAGAAGGAGCAGTGCAACTAGGGCATATTAGTAAAAAAAAAAAAGTAGTAAAAGCTTTATTTTTATACAGGAAACAAATCTTTAGGCCAAAGGCCCAGTTTACAAGACTGTCCTATTTGTGGCATGTTATCTATACATAAAATATATAGCTATAAAAATAGGAAATGGTGTATTTTCACATACATGACAATACTTAGTCAATCATTACATTTGTCCCTTACCACCCCTCAAACACTCTTAACATTTTATTCATTCAGATTACTTAAAACATGAGCAACTAACATGACTCAATACTTTCAGTTCCCATAGAACTGACTATACATAGAATGTACAGCGATAAAAGTAGGAAGCCATGTATTTTCACATGCGTGACAATACTTAAGCAGTCACTACATTCCCCTTGCCACCCCTCAGAAACTCTAGGAATTATTCATTCAGTCAACTAACATGACTTAATGCTATCAGTTCCCGTAAAACCTGACTATTCACTGGAAATGAATGAACAAAATAGGGTAAGTTATTCCACTACTTAGCAGCTTGATGACGTAAGGTCTTTTCACCATATCCATTTTTGTTGGCAGACATATAAATCCTTATTTATTTGGCAAGTCCTTTTGGTCTGAAATTTACTTGGTCACAACCTCTAAACAGGCCTTCATTGATATAATGCTCTGGATAATCCATATGATATTTGTGGATTAGTTTTTGCCACGTCGTGGTACATCTATTCTCAAGTTTTTGCCACTGTAGTGTAGTCAACAGCACACAATGGTGTGTTCTTAGCTCACACCGCAACGCATATCTGGCAGTTCTGTTGTAAACTGTATCCAATTTTTTTCAAAAATGATTTATTGGCAGTTCGATATGCAAAGTCCCATATGTTGGTACAGGGAGTATTAATTGTTCAGCTACCCTTTTTCTACTACTTTTATTTAAACATCTAGTTGTTCTTCGCAACGCCCCCACTCTTTTTTTACTCACTATATCAACTAATGATTCAATATGTTCTGTGAAAGTCATTTCCTCATCAAAGGTGATTCCCAAATATTGTATGAGGACACCTGTTCCAGATATGTATCATTGTTCACTTTAATAATGAGTTGTTTGTTTTCTTTCTGTGTGGATCCTAAATATATTTTGTTTTCTTTGTGTTCATCACAAGGCCCGACTTGGTGAACCACCCCCTCATGCTCTCAAAATCTGCCTACATTTTTTCTTGTAAATCCCTACTATTACAACCCACAGTTACCATTGCAGTGTCCTCTGCATACAGCCGTTTCTGTGAATGTTTTATAACTTGTGGGAGGCTGTTGCTGAATATTAGAAACAGGGGTCTTAATATGGACCCCCTGTGGCACTCCCCTGTTTACAAGCTTTTTAGTAGAGTAATCCCCATTTATTGACACAAATTGTATGCGATCCTCCAGATACAGTCCTAACCATTCCCTGGGGCCTTCTGTACTTCCCATCCATTCTGCGGTTTGCTGTAGAAGGGGGTGGTCTATCGGGTCGAAGGCCTTGGCTAGCTCCACAAAGATAACTGCTGTATCTAATCCCTTATGTAAGGAAGTACTAATGAGATCATTACACTCAATTAAAGCAGATGTTGTAGAGAAACAGTTTCGAAACCCTGATAATTATGGTGTAATCAGTCTGTACCTCTCTAAATATCCCATCATTTGAATATGAATGTGCTTCTCCAAACACTTTGCTAAGACAGGCAATAGGCCTGTAGTTATTTAACTCTGTTTACCCCCCCTTATGTATGGGGATGATTTTACTCACCCTCCATTGCTGTAGGAAGTAGCTTTTCTTGCAAGCTTCTATTAAATATTAAGCCTATGCATGGCCCGATGTGGAGTTCTATAAGGTTACCCTGTGAAATGCTCAAGACCTATCTTTATACATTTAACAGTTATACAGGTGCTGCAATAACTGCTATTATACTCTTTCATCCTGCTGCTATTTATCATTCTGTTTTTCCTATTATGGATTCTGTAATGTAAGCTTTGTGAAATTGTGTCAATAAAATCTGGATTTAACAAAACAAAACAAACGGGCATGCAATGAGCCTGACTCCAGTCCCTAGTCCAGTGATGCTGGGAGGTAGTGTATTGCATTACTACAATGCACAACCAGGGCATGAAACAAGGTAAACTCCTATCCCTGGTATGGTGATGCCAGGGATAGTGCATTGCATTACCACAGTACAGAACCAGGGGTTCACAACAAGCCTGATTCCAGTACCCGGTCCAGTGGTGTTGGGGATAGTGCATTGCATTACCACACAATAGAATATGGGGTACACAACAAGCCTAACACCAATGCCCCGGCCCTGTGATGCTGGGGGATGGTGCATTGCATCACCACACTGCAGAAGCAAGGGCACACAAGAAGCATAACTGTCATCCCTGGTATGGCGATGCTGTGAATAATGCATGGATTACCACAGTACAGTGTCACAGGCATGCAACAAGCCTGAATTTGGTCCCTGGTAGGGTGATTTCAGGGGATGATGCCTTGCGTTACTACACTACAGAATGAGGCCTGCAACAAGGCTAACGCCAGTCCTTGGTTCAGTGGTGATGAGGATAAGGCATTATAGTACCACAATACAGAAGCAGGGGCACAGATGGAGTCTGACTCCAGTCCTTTGTCCAGTTATGCTGGGGGATAGTGCATTGTGTTACCACAGTACAGAAGCAGGGGCATTTACTGAGCCTGGCTCTAGTGTCTGGTGCGGGGGATAGAATTTTGCATTACCATAATACAGACCAGGGTATGCAACAAGCCTGACTTTAATCCCTTCTCCAGTGATGATGGGGGAGAGTGCATTGCATTGTCGCAGTGCTGAACCAGGGGAACTCAATGAGGCTGACTCCAGTCCCTGGTTCGATGATACTGTGGGAGATTGCAATGTGTTACTACACTGCAGAACCAGTGGCACACAAGCCTGAATCTAGCCCCTGGTCTGGCGATGCTGGAGGATAGTGTGTAGCGTTACCACACTGCAGAACCAGGGACACGCAACAAGGCTGACTCTAATGCCTGGTCCAGTGGTGCGGGGGGATAGTGAATTATGTTTACCACACTGAACCAAAGTCATACAATGAGCCTGACTCCAATTCCTGGTCTGGTGATGCTGTGAGATAGTGTGGAAGAGATTTGAAGAAATGTTGTTTAAATTATTAACTAAGCTACTGAGCTACATACTGCAGATCTAGGAATGCATTGGGTTACACCCCCCCAACACATATATACTGTGTGTGTGTGTGTGTGTGTGTATGTATGTATGTATATATATACACACACACACACACACACACACACACACACACACACACACACACACTCTTTGCACTGTAGACAATAGGCCATTTGGTATTTCAACATAAGTCGTTAGTTCAGGTTATAAGTAAATGATATTTCTTTCAGATAATACTAAGGCTTATCTTTTGGAAGACGTAGTCAGTCAGGTTAGGCTATAACTTGTACCCATTGCATTCCATTTAAACAATGTATTGCTCCAATACATGCCTTGCAAAAAAGTGGATACTTAGATTTTGCTGATGACATGAACCACTAGTTTAGCTGATGATCTAAAATAGTTGTTTGCTTGCATTTCAAGGCAGTTTCCAAAAGTTATTTCTGTTGTTCGTGTGCATACTGGTCCCAGAGAAGAGAGAGAGTGTTTTTCAGTGCATTTCCTTGTCCGTCATATTTGCAAGTACAAGGCAAAAGCACGCAGAAGTTTTTGTCCTGTTTGAAGTGATGCGTCCAGCCCACTATTCATTATTCATGAGAAAGTCTCATGCTTTTTAAGTAATTGAAATTTCTGCCTCTTATTTTTTGGTTTTTAGATATCCAGATCATTCACAGGGACATTTAAGTATATTCTGATATTAGTCTCACTGACCTAAAGAATAATGTAACTTAGAAGTTTGTGGCATTTGGTATTCTTTTTCAGGCACTAAAGACAGACTCTGGGCTGGATCTAGTGGTTGTTACTGAAACTTGGGTCAATGAGAACAGTGACTCAGACCTGATTATACCTGAATACACCTTATATAGGCGCACTAGATCGATGGGGAGAGGCGAAGGGGTGGCCATTTGTGTCGGGGAAGGAACAGAGGCAGTAGAAGATGCATCCGTTGGAGGGAACAGGGAGGTAGAATCACTTTGGGTACAGCGCACAGGATCAAGAGGAAAAGTTTTCTTTGGGGTGGTTTACGGGCCAACAGGGCGGGGGAGGAGTCAGATGTGGAACTAGGAGCGAAAGTAGAAAAGTGGGGTGGCAGAAGTGGAGGTTGTAGTAAATCTCAATCTGCCAGACATCGACTGGGCCATCCCAGTAGTCAGGGGTGGTGGAAGCCAGGCCCTGCTTGATAATTTGTAGGACTGCATGCTGGACCCACAGGTCGGGGAACCCACTAGAAAAACAACCATTCTTGAAGTGGTACTCACCAGCTCGGAAAGAGCATATGGAGTGGAGGGGGTTGGGAACTACTGTGATCCAGCGACTACAGTGCTGTGTGGTTTGAGTTGGCACTGGGCACCAGTAAGTCCTTATCTGCTAAACTTTAATCATTCGGGTGCTAGACTTTAGAAAGGCGAATTTCAACCAAATGAGGGAACTAGTCCAAGGCAGGTTAGCTGGAGTAGGTTGCATTGGGGAAGTAGAAGAAAGATGAGGTCATAAAAAGGTTCCATTCTTGCGGTATTTAAAACGTGCACAAAAATAAGTATCAAGAGAAACAAGTATTGCGGAGTAGGTCAAGGGACGTGAAAAAACAGTTTTTTTTCCGAAACCTTCCCAGCCAAGAGAGAAGGAGTTGCACAAGTTAGATCTGCGACAGGCTATTAGGACATACATTAGACAGACTGCTAAGTTCTGGAAATTGGAGGTTGTTCGTTCTTTTCAGAGCGGCCAAGCAGGAACAAAAAGCTGCTAAGGCCACCCTAGCTAGGTGGGTGAGGGCCTGCATTGCCAAGGTTTATGTCGCAGAAAAGAAGAGGCCTCTGGCTCTCATCAAGGCTCACTCCACCAGGGCTGTGGCCACTTCCTGGGGTGAAGAGAGGTGAGGCGTCTGTTTCAGAGTTGTGTAAGGCAGCTACGTGGTCCTCTGTCCACACATTTACCAAGCACTACAGATTTGATGTTCAGAGCTCTGCTGATGCTGTCTTTAGTTGCAGAGTTTTGCATGTGACAGCAGGTAAATTCCTTTCCTGTACATGGTTGACGTATGAGACAGTATTCTCCCGCCCCCCTTTTTTTTTTTTTTTTTCTGGGTACTGCTTCTTAGAACCCAGTTGTAAAGACTACCCATTGACAATGTGAAGCGCTACAGAAAGAATAAATTTCTTCTTTCTTACTGTAATTTGCTTTTCTGTTAGCTCTTACATTATCCGTGGGGCCCACCCTGAAGCCTTCTGCGGGAGAATATTGGCCGGCATGCCAGTGCTGGGATGTCAGTTCTGTTATAAACTCTGATTATGTCTGTGTGGACATCCCACTATAGTTTACTTGCTGTGCTTGTTTTTATGTAGATATATTTAAAAAAAAAAAAAAAAAAGGAAAAAAATAAAGGCATTTCCGCATTAGAGTGTTGGTTGCTAGCACGCAGATTTAACAAGTTCCAATGTGATGTTGACCAAAGGGTGCGTCCTTTGTTGTGAGTGCTTATACTGCATGCAATCTTTTTCCTTGTGTTATCTGTTTACGCTAATCCTGGTAATACATCTGTTCTAGTTGATTTTAATGTGGCAGGACCTACAAAACCTCAAAGAATGGAAAGACTGCCTCATTCACTTACCTCTGCCATCTGACGAGGAAGACAACTGTTTACTGTATTTTATTCTGGCTCAAGTCCTGTCTGTGTAGACAGCTGTTTTGTGTGCTGTCTTGTCGAGTCAACTGGTATATTTTTTTCCATACTTAGAGGCACTGCGTGGACAGTGGTGATTGGAGAGTTGCTGTTCTCTCTCCTAAGCTGGTCTCCGGGCTTCCTTACTTCTGGGCTGTACCTCCTGATACCGATAGGCAGGCAGGAATCAGATCTCTGCAGCGGGGGACATCCAGCCCTCCACTTCTGTCTCCCTCAATTTACTTCCTGCCTTCAGTCTGTGGCAGAGCTGAAGACAGCAGACTGTTAGTTAAACAATTTTGGTTCATGGGGATATTAAAATTCACAGCTGTATTTCAGGACTCCAGTGTGGGTGCCAGTCTCAGCCTTACAAGCTGCACAGTCTGGCCCCTTTTTCACTGTGTTTTTTCACCGGCACTTCTGCACTCGGCCTGGAATGCTACTTCAGTGCAGTAAAAGTGTGTGTCAGGGAATTCAACTCGGGCACTGGAGTGCTCAGAAAGGCACAAAGATTATTTTAGGGAGTCAGAACGGCACCGGCGGGCTCATAAAGGATGCATGGCCCCATCTCATCGTGGCGCCGTTCTCCAGCGCTTTCTGCCCCATTTCTGCAGTTTTCAGTCAGAATGGTGCTTTTTCTCCCGCGTTTTTCTGCTCCAGGCTGCAATGGTCAGTCCTATCCCCTCAGTCATCTGAGTAAATGGCATCGCAGGACTTGGGGAGAATATATTTCCCCTCAGAGGGCAGCTTTGTATTTATTTTTCCTTCCCATCAGTGGCATCCCAATTTGAACAAACTCAGCTACTTGTCGATGGGGAACGGCAGTATATCGGTGGCGGCTCCTCGACAGGGAGTTCTCGCCTACGAGCGCTGCAGGGTATAAGGAGCCCTATTCTGAAGAGAGAACTCCTCAATGACCACGACAAAGGGGCATCACCGGTCAAATCTTGGCAACCTGTCGACGTCCGACAATCCCATTACGTCAGCCTCTTGTTGTCGGTGGACAGGCAGCTCGGCTTTGCGACTCGTCCTTGTGCAGGGAGATTCCATTGACGAGCACTACAGCGTGGGAGGAGCACCATTCTGGATGAGCGCCATTCTGGAGCCTTTGCTCAGCGTGCTGTGCCCCCGCTTCCCAGAGGCTGGATCCCTGCATAGTCTAGGCAGCTATGGCCATTATAGGACAAACACAATTCTTAAAGGGTCAGCGCCTCCTGCAAAGTCTACTAGAAGTAAAATAAAATTTGGGCCGGCCCGCCAGAGCAGCGGTTGGATTTCCGCTTTCGACGCCAGCGACCCGGGTTCAGGAATGAGCCGGGGAGCTGGAGGGCCGGCAGGTGGAGAGGACTTGAGCATCCCAGGGACTGCTTGTCCTCTCCGGGGGAGGGGGGTGCCAGAGCTCTGCTCTTATCTGGCCCTGGGTGGAGACCCGAGGTACAGCAAGTCCGACACTTAACAGAGGGACGACGTGCCAGATGGCGCTTCAGCGCCTTGACGTCCGGGGACATGGCATGCCGAGAGAAAACCGGAAAAACCGCGCAGCCTTCCAGTAGATGGAGCACCTGGGCCCCGACCTTCAATGTCCCTACCAGCCCGGAGACACCATTCCGATGAAACGCAGATGTATCTGGGTGTAAGGCCCCCACCCCGTACCCACCTGGGGGTACAACCACGGCTCCATGGGGAACGGACTGCACCAGTCTCCTGGTAGGTGAGCGAGGGCTGAAAAGGCCATTTGTGTGTCTCCCGAAGAAGGGGAGAGCTGCGTGAAGGGGGGAGTAAAAAAAAATAATAAATAAAATAAAATTTGGGATTACGCAAGGGCAGCTCAGTATGGCCCTTACAGGACTAACACAGTTCTTAAAGGGCTAGCACATTTGATCTGCGCTTCAGCAGGATGACATTAGGAAAGGGGGAGTAAGCTGGATTAAAGGGAAGTAGGGCCTTTTGTGGTGTTATGGCCTCACACAAACCTTCCAGGGGCATAAAAAGCCAGCGCTGATAGTCTCCCCCGTGGCTGGGTCACTACACCTATAATGTCCGGAGGGCGACGTCTGCGAATGGGGAAGACGTTGTGGAGGAAGACTGTCCTTGGCTCAATCTGATAGCCCACAGGTCATAATAAACGGCAGCCACCAGAGGGACCCAGCAGTCTGCAGCCCAGTCTAGCACCAGACCTCATAAAACAGTTAATTAGGGCCTCGCTCTGAATCCAGTATGCTACGACGGATCACCTGGGATCACCAGATATGAGACCTCCCTAGAGGGCACGGGAAACGGGACCCACCATATTCTCACTCCCCAGAGGCAGTTGTCCTAGGAGGTTCAGCATTCCTCACATCACATGAGAAAGATAAGATATAGAAGGTAATCTCAAGCGTTGCAGGGAGTGCGTCGTGGACTCCTAAGACTCCAGTTTATCTTCTTCTGGAGGGGGAGCGAGTGGACAGTCTCTGACCAAAGGGGTCACAACCTTCTTCGGAGGCTCCCACCCAGCCGAAACAGGTTTTCCCCCTACAGCTGCAACCAAACCGTCCTCAACCTTCCATATTCCCCAGCCATTGGGGGACTTGCTATGGAGAAATGGCAAAGTCCAGAATGCTCCTATCTGGTGGGCTGGCGGATCTCTAAGCTTCTCAAGTCTGATAAGAAGCAATCTAAAAAGTGGTTAGATTGCATCAGCAGTAGACTTCTGCTGGAAGTTGAGGACCCGATACTTCTTGGTGCCGACACAGGTGGCTCACTTCAAGGGGGAGGCCACAGCAAAGTGTTGGAGGGCCTGTGGAGGTCACTTTGCCTCGCAAGCACATATTTTTTGGTCTTGCCCAATTATATCCTAATTTTGGAGGGAGGTGACTCACCACCTGGAGCAGGTATTCTTATTCCAGACCCAGTTGGGGCCTGAACATTTAATACTGGGACTAATTCCGAGGGAACTGAATGATAAAAATAGTAGGTATTTATGGACTATTCTGGTGGCAGCTGCGTTAAAAGTCATTACTAGAAATTGGTTACAACCGAAAGCCCCGGGGATAGAGGAATGGAAGGAGTTGGTCGAGTTCATACATATGATGGAAAGGTTAACAATTAATCTTAACCAAAAACCACAAATATACCAATTGAGATGGACCAGGTGGATACTCTGATAGTGGATAGGAAACCAAAGGTTTAACTTATAGAAGACATTGGGCCTTCCCTCCCTGTGCTGAAAGACTCCTCTCTTTGATTGTAAGTATAGGACATACCGAAAACAAAATTAAGATTTTAGACAATGTATTGAAGGAATACATCCCAGATAGTTATAGTTACAGTTAAAGTTTACTAGTTTTGTTATTAGGAACAGAAAGTAACTTGGCACTTTTTTTTTTTTTTTTTTTTTTTTTTTAAAGGAAAAAAGTGGAAGAGTGCTGTATTTACTATGTATGTATATGAGGCTTGAACCTCATTGTGTATCAATTTTAAGATTTAACTAATGTTGGCAAATGTAATGTTGCTAATTGATAATAAACTAAGTATAAAAAAAAAATAGATTGCACCAGCATTGACCCTCCAGTTTCAAACCTGACCAGAAGTCAGTCATCCCAGCCGAAGGAGGGGCTTCTCTCAGTGACCCAGTGCATTAGAATGTGGATGCCTCTCTCAGCTGGGTCCTCCAAGCATCAAAAGCGTCTCAGAGCGACAACCAGAGAGAGAGAGTCCCCTAACCAATTCTTTTTTGGCCTGAAATGCTCTGTCTGGGGTCCCAATTTTAACCTTTTATTGTTCTGTAAGTGCTCCAGAGAGGAACAGACCTATTCTTTATCAGCTACTGCTCTTGGGGAGGTGGTCAGGTGCGCTGCTCTGACCACGTATCCAACTTCAGCTCGCTGCAACCCCTGGCTTTGGGTCTGGCAAGCAATCACCTCTACAAGAGCCAGTTGGTTGTCACCCAGTGTAGGTAATCTCCTGTTTGGCTCAGCCCTCAAGGAGGTAGTGAGGGATTGTGAGGAAATGCCAAGGTGCACATCCCACATCAAGAGGCAGGGGTCAGTCTTCATCCTCAGGCCCCAGATGCTTCTTGCATTACCTAGGTTATAATAAGGACCAAAATACTAATTTCTCTGGGGAAAAAGAGCATGCTATCCAGGCATATCCCCCAGTAGGAGGCAGGTTTCTAAAAATTCTCGAGGAATGGGCCCAAACTAGGTCGGACAATAGGGGTTATAGACATTATCGGCACCTAATACAAGCCTCCACTGCCTCATGTGGTGCCCTCCACCATCACTGGCACCCCATCCGAAAGATGGCAATGCCCCAAGACATTACTGGATTACTGAAATGGGCTAGTTTCCCCTTTTTCTCATCATGCCAAAACACACAGGGGATTCAGGCCACTCCTAGTTCTCGAGTTCTTGAAAAGGTTTGTCCATAGCAGACTGTACAAGGTGGAAACCTTGTCATCAATCAGGGAATTGCAAAAAGGGGGTTTTCTGGCATCCATAGATCTGCAAGGTGCCTGTTTACCTTTCCCACTCAGTAACATCACATGCATGATCCCAGGTTCAGAGTGGCAGAGCAGTACTTCAATTCATACTCTACCATTGGGGTCTTCCTCAGACCCATGGACGTAATTGAAGGTACTAGTCCACATAAAGGCCCCACAGTTCAACCAAACATTACAAGCAGTCATCAACTGGAGAAAGAGTTCCCAAATTCCAAACAAGACCTTGATCCTTCTGGAGGCAGACATCATGACACAAGGATTCCCCCAAAAAACTAAATTTTGGATTCTGCTAAAGCTCATCAAGGAGTTTAATTTCTCAGCTGCCTACTCCCCCATACAGCTCATTGAGACAGAGTGAACCCTTCCTCCAGTGACTGTCTCGGAGGACAGAGGTCATGAAAGGTTGTAAGTTAGGCCATCCTCACCAAATCCGAATTGCAACCGATGCAAGCCTCGTGAGCTGGGGATGGCTCACCTTCTTCAGCTGTTGGTACCAGGCAGGTGGTCGCTGTTAGAGGCACAAGGTACAGCATAAATGTTCCCGACGTGCACAGTAGGCCATGCCCTGAGGCACTCTGAACAGCAATTCCCCAATCAGGATAGTCTGGTTCCAGTCGACAATTTGACAGTGTTGGCATATACCAACCATCAAGGCGGCACAAGAAGCTCAAAATGCTAAGGGAATCGCTTCTTTTTCAGTGGGCCGAGCACCACTGAGCGATGTATTTACCAGGACAGGTGAACGACATGGCAGACTAGTTTAGTCACAAGGTTGGTAAACCATGGGAATGGGAGCTGAAAGATAGTGCCTCCTACATCTTGACAAATCAGTGGGGCAACCCTCAGACAGATCTTTTCGCCTGCTGGCAGAACTCCAAGGTAACCAATATTCTCCCTGGCCAAGGATGAACCAGCGGTGGCTCAGGACACCTTTTTCCCCCTAAACTGGGATGAGTTTGGTCTCCTGTATGCCTTTCCTCCAGTACCGCCTCTATCAAGAGTCCTTCACAAAGTGGTTCGGGACAGGACAGTCACGATTCTAGTCTGACCCTTATGACTTTTCCGCACATAGTTCCCGATTATCATTAGTCTGTCAAGGCTTTCACGTCTAACATTTAAGTTCAGCCTGGGCATTCTCCATCAAGGTCTGGCTCGGCATCCCATTTAAACAACTTATCTCTCTAGGCCTGGAGATTTGAGAGGGAAAACCTTTTTAAGGAGCTCAGCTACACAGCTCCTGTTAGTGACATGATGGGGAACTTATGTCTCTTCTTCCTCAAAAGTGTCTTATTGAATCTGGAGAAACTTTTGGTTCTGGCTTCATTCAAAACACATATAGAACTATCCAATATAATTGCCTGTTCTACTGCAGTTCCTTTCAGATGGATGGGCAAAGGACTGCAACTAGCCACCTTACAAGTTCAGGTTTTTGCACTGGGGGCACTCTTGTTGACTGATTCAGGGGAATCGTTGGATGCATATACTCATGTCTGTAGGTTTCTAAAGACAGCAACATTAGGATGCCTTCCAACCCACCAAAGCTACCACCTTGGAGTCTTAATCTGGTTCTCAAGGCTGTGGCCAAGGCCCCCCTTGGAGCCTATCAAGGAGATATCCATCATGCATTTCAAAATAAAGGTCACTTTTTTCCTCATAGCTATTGTTTCAGCCAGGAGAATCAGCAAACTAAAAGCATTGCTTACCCAAGCGCCATACACTGTTTTTCATCAGGCTCGAACAGTTCAAGGTTTTTTGCCAAAGTTATTCTTCCCTTCCATTACAATTAGGGTTTCATTCTTCTTTCTTTCTGCCCACTCTCCAAAAGCAATAAGGAAGGGGAATTGCATCCTCTAGATCTGGGAGGTGTGATAGCAACATAGAGACGTGGAGGTGGAGGGCAGATGGGGACCTCATGGCCCATCCAGTCTGCCCCTGACGAAAATGTATATCAAGAGAGAGGAAGCTATTCGCAAAACTTCCAAGTTTCTTCATGTCAGCTATGGCCCGAAATTATGGGTAACGAGGATTCAAAAGTCTCTATAGCCAGACGGATTCTATCAGCCACTTCCATGGCTTGTGATCAGGGCGGAGTAACTTGTCTGGCCCAGGGAGAGCCCATTCCAGCAGAGCTATGGCCCCTTTGTGGGCGTACTTCAGAGATGCTTCGACAGCACACTTATGCAGAGTGGCTACTTGATAATTCATTCACACATCTTCAAAATTGTATTTGTTGGAAGTGCTGCCATTGGATGGGGCATCCTTAGCCGCACAGTGCTTCAAGAGGTGGTGGATCCTTAAGGGTTCCTGACATTCTTCCCGCCCGGGACATCTGGGTACGTACTGCTTTTGTATATCCCAGGAGTAAGGAAGCCCGGAGACCAGCTTAGGAGAGAGAAATCGAAATTTAAATACCTGTAAATTTTCTTTCTCCGACGACTGGTCTCCGGGCTTCGGATTCCCACCCAGAATGTATATAGTTGGCTGGTCTCTAGGCCATATATGCCTTAAAATTCATATTCTTGTTTTCTGTCTCCAAGTTCTAGTAGTATTGTCACATTGGACTGCTTTAGGAAGAACTGAGGGAGACAGGAAGTGGAGGTCTGGATGTCCCCTGCTGCAGAGGTCTGATTCCTGCCTGCCTATTGGTATCAGAAGGTGCAGCCCAGGAGTAATGAAGCCCGGAGGCCAGCCGTCGGAGAAGGAAAATTTACAGGTATTTAAATTTCGATCTTTCCGGAATCCTCATGTGACCAACATTCTAGGCTGATTTGGCCTTTGGGCTGTGCCATTTCCCCTAGTAGGGGTGCACATCATCCAGTTAAGACTACCCATTAACAATGTAGGAGCTAACAGAAAAGGAAATTATAAGTATGAAGCAATTTCTTTTTTACAACAAAATCTAGCTCAGAAGAGCAAAAGCTCCACAGTTTGGATGTTAAGAGAGCACTGAGCTACTACTTAGACAATACAAGGGTGGTGAGGTCCACTGATACTCGGTTATTTGTCACCTGTAATGAAGTGTGGAAATGTAATTCAGCAACCAGGAAAAATATTTCTCATTGGATAATTTCCTGCATGCAGTTCTGTTATGGCAAAGCTGGGAAGCTGCCACCTGAAGGCCTTAGGACTCGCTCCACAAGGAGTACCTCTGCCTCTGTGGCAGTATCAAGAGTTGTTTCCTTGTAGGAAATCTGTAAAGCAGCTATCTGGAAAACGGTATACACTGTCACAAAGCAACAGCTGTCTGGACATACAATCCAGAAGGGATGCCAGCTTTGGCCCTGCTGATTTCCAGAACCTTTTCCCTGAACAGATTTTGTACCCAGCCTTCCAAGGTAAATGTAGTCTGCAGTTGTTGAGCATAGTGAGGGATTTCTGGGTCTTGAAGAAACAAAATACTCACCATAGTAAAGTTGTTACTTCCAGAGGATCCCTCATTTGTTTAATCCCATCCCTACCTCTCCCCTTCCAGAATCTGTCAAAGTTCACACAAGAATCTGTTCCTTTAATTTTGCTTAAGCATTACTTGTTACAGTACCTTACAGTTGATATTCAGTGATCTAATCTTTGAAAATACATCTGTCCTGCCCCATGAGCCTTGTAAGATTCTAAATCCTTTTGATTCATTTTTGGTTGTTATTTAGCTAGTTTAGTGCATATGAACATTTATTTATTTAAAAGTTTCACCAGGAAAGGCATACTAAGCTAGGAGCTCGTTTACAGATGAGTCCTGGGGGAAGGGGAATTGTACAAGTGTGGCATTTGGAGCAGTAGCACTTGCACACCGTACAAATGCATTGGGAGTAGAAACCATACGAAACGTGAGGACTTGAATCACAGGGAACAGTTAGCAATGTATATACAGGGCAATCAAACATTCATTAGGGTTAAATACAAACATGTTGGCAGTCCAATTTCAGAGCAGTTGGTGGAATTCAAGTTAATAGCAATTGAAAGGTGAAAGTAAAGTGCATATTACTAAGTCGGACATAAGTGCCTAAATTACAGTTGTTACCTGTAATGTGGACAATGCATAGGCATGCAGGAGAGGTGAATTAGGAGTAGTTGCAGGAGAGGATTGAGACTTCTGAGGTGGTTTGAAAGGACCCAGGGGGAGGTGGGATTGGCAAATAGCTGGGGGAAGAGCATCCCAGATTTTAGGGAATCTGTGGCTGAACACGGCTTTGCCGATGGTCATAGAGACCAAAGGGACAGCTAGAGTTTGAGCATTAGAGCTTTGGCGGGTATGGGGGAAGTAGGAGGATAGAGAACCAAACCAGAATTTGCCAACGAAGCTTCCACAGTGGTCAGAGCACCTGTCCATGAGAAAAGGAAAGGAGAAAGATTTATGCATGGAACAATGATGAGTGCGAAGGGGACAGTCGAGCGTAGCTACAGAAAGAGTTGAATAGGGTGTTTAGTTTGGCAAGAGTTGTGACTGGGGCAGCGCTGTAGACAATGTCGCCATAGTCAAAGACTGGGAGGATCCTTCTCTGGATCATGGCATGGCGTGCCCGAAGAGGGATACATCACGGTTCCTGAAAAGAGCACCTAACTTGGGGTACAGCTTTTTGACTACAGCATCCATGTGGGCAGAGATGTTTAGATGCTGGTCTAGTCAGACACCAAGATACCTAACGGTGATCACATTCTCCAAAAGGGAGCCATCCAGGGTGCGGAAAGTTGGACGGGAAGGGAGCCTAGAAAGTCTCTGCCTTGTGCCAAAGGACATGGAGACTGTTGTTTTTTTTTTTTTTTTTGCTGAGGAAAAGCTGGTTTGTGCACAGCCAGAGCCGAACTTTATTGAAGTCTAGCTGGAGTCTGTGTGCCACATCATCAGTGGAGGGGCCTGCTGTGTAGACAACCGTGTTCGCATACACGTGAATGGCTGTGAATGAGCAAACAGAGGGGAGATCATTGAGGAAGATGGAAAGAAACAGAGGGCCTAACACAGATCCTTGTGGGACCTCAGTGGATATAGGTAGTGGAGTGGAGGGGAGAGGGTGTCACCAGTTTTGACTGCCTGAGATCTACCCATGAGGTAGGAGCAGAACCAGCCAATGGCTCAGTCAGAGAGTCCTGGAGTTTGTCTAATAATAGGGGGTGGGAGACAGTGTCGAAAGTCTTGGCTAGATTAAAAATAGCAGAGGTGAATGGGTCATAATTAATGTCCTTGTGAATGGAGTTGGTGAGTCTGAGTTAGGGAGTTGGTGGCCGAGTGGTTCTTGCGGAAGCCAGACTGGTAGGGAGTGAAGAAGGAAGAGGAGTCTAGGAATGGAGAGAGTTGTGATAGGACAATTCATTCTTGTAATATAGAGAGGATAGGAAGGAGAGAGATAGGCCGGTAGTTGTTTGTAGCAGGTGGGTCACCACCCTTTAGTAGAGGAATTACAGTGGCAGTCTTCCATTCCGCAGGGACTGAAGAACAGGAGAAAGAAAGGTTTAGGAGGACAGCTGAGGGGAGGAGATTGCAGGAGCTGAGAGAGAGAGGAGATTGCTATCGAGGCCATCTGGACTCTTTCCTGTAGAAGAACACATGTATAAGCCAGCAGAATTAAGCCTTCAAACAACATGACGTCTTGCTGTATTCTGACTATATGCAATTAGCCTCAGCACTTGAACTGCTCTGGAGAGTAAGGGGGTAATTCTGTGCCAGGGCATAGAACGTTGAGCTCAAGCTCGGTTTTCAAACCTCTGTCTCTGGTGCATCTCAGTGTAACCATCAGATTCTTTACTCCGCCTAACTGTGAAGTTGCTTCAGAGATTTCTCCTTCACTTCGGTTCAGTAAAGTTTGAATTGGTCAGTTTGTTCAACCGATTTTCTTGTTTTTTGGTATCTGATCTCTGTCTTCAGTACAGGGTAGCAACCGAAACAGTCTTATTTTTGTTTTTTTGGGATTTTAGTAGTGGTGTCCGGTTCTTATCGGTTTCGAAAAACCGAGATTTTCTTTGTTTTTTTCCACAGCCCGATAAGGGTATATTACCTGGCATAAAAGCTGTTAAGGGTATTTTGTAGGTTAAGGCTATGTCTGAGAAACCCAAGAAGAAAACCAGTCTCGCCGGGTTTCAACACTGTACTGAGTGTGGGGAGGCTTTTGCTAAAGCTGATCCCCACCTCATTTGTGTTCATTGTCTGGGGTTTGACCACCTCAAATCAGACTGCCAACTATGTAAAAACTTTCCCAAAGCCATTTTAGATAAGAGATTAAGTAGGCTGAAGGAAAGGGAGGCCGAGAAGTCTGCTGAACCAGATGACCAGCCCGGTTCGGTTCTGTCAGAACCGGAGGGTGCCTCCTGACACGGGCGATACACTCTTGGGCAAAAGGAGATTCGACTTGAGGATCGGTCTCACAAAGAAAAAGAAAAAGGAAGTCGGCCTATTTGGATCCTGAACCGCAAGTTCCAACCGCCGCTGAAATAGTCAAACCGATAAGCATTGTGCAGTCGCTTCGTCCGGTTCCTTCCGAACCGATCCCTCTGACTAAGCGGTCGGTTCGGTCAGACCCAACTCCATCGGATTATGATCCGGAATTGTTTTACGATGTGGAGTGGGAGGGAGACAACGAGGAGGAGGAAGGAGGATATCGAGGATACTGAATTTGGAGGCCTAGATGAGCCTATAGAGCCTGACATCTCCCCAGACAGGCCTTCCAATGTCTCACCTCCCAGGCTTTCTGAGTCCCCTTCCCATTTTCTGTTTTACAGCAAAGTGGCTGAAACTCTGCAGCTTCCAGTGGTAGAAGCTGCTGATGAGGAAGAAGAGCCTGACTATATAGAAATGATAGAGGTCCCAGAGTCCAAAAGGCTGTCTATCCCTCCTCACAAGTCCTTTGGGAAACAGACAAGGAAAATTTTGCAAATGCCTAATTCTTTACCTCCTGTGGATAAGAAAATGGACAGGAGATGCACTCTGTCAGGCTCGGGTACAGAATTTTTGTACAACCATTGCAACCACGTTGGGGTAGTGCAGGTTGCAGCCTGTGACAGGGCTAACATTCCTTTGTCTTCACACCCCCCAAATAAAGATTCCAGGAAGGTGGATGCCATGGCAAAAAATATAGTACTTGGCATCTTCCTTGGGACTCGGGCAGGCAACCTGCATGGCCTGTATAGCTAGGTACCAGAAGTCCAGGTGGGACACAGTAATGGAACTAGCAAAGAAGGCCTCCCCCCAGCTAGCCAAAGAGCTGGAGGAGGTGGCTGCTGATGGAATAGAGGCATCAAAAGTGCAATTCCATGCTTCTGTCGACTCTGATGATGTGGCATCTACAGTCATAGCTACATCTGTGTCTCTTGGGAGATTTGCTTGGCTCGGATGTACTAGCCTGTCTCAGGATACCCAGGCTAAGGCCATGGATTTCCATGTGGTTGGTAATTCTCTTTTTGGGGAGCAGACAGAAGTTTACATGAAGAAAATGGATGAATACAGGACCACCTACAGGAGTGTACTGGCCAAAGAGAGGTAAGCCACTCCTCAGAGGCAGCAGTCTAGGGGCAGGCCTTTTCACCAAGCCCAGGCCTCCTCTTCCTTCCCACAGAGGGGGTTCTTCCGAGGGAGAGGTAGGAGGGGGATGAGCAGAGCTGCATCCTCTTCCCAGTCCAAGGCTCCTGCCAGACACCCTGATGTGTCAGTTTGGGTCGCCTCCTCTATACCAGTAGGGGGCAGGCTGGCTTACTATTTCCAGGCTTGGAAGTCTATTACTTCAGACTACTGGGTCCTGGAGGTAGTAAGCCAGGGCCTGGCTCTCAGTTTCAAAAGATTTACAAAAATGAGAGTCTGGTCTTTTCCTCCTGCATCAGCATCAGAGACCATTGCCTTAGATGCAGAGGTTTCTTCCCTGTTAGCTCTCAAAGCTGTAGAACAAGTTCCACCACAACACAGGGGCAAAGGGCTGTACTCCAGGTACTTCCTTACCCCAAAAAGACAGGGGAGTGGTGACCCATCCTAGACTTAAGATGTCTGAATAAACATATCACAAAACCAAAGTTCAAAATGGTGACTCTGGGAGTAATCCTCCCCTCTCTGAGGCCAGGGGATTGGCTAGCATCCCTGGACCTCAAGGATGCCTACTTCCACATTCCCGTCAGGTGCTCCCACAGAAAGTACCTTGGGATTGAGTTGCCCTCAGGCCATTACCAATTCAGAGCCATGCCCTTCAGCCTCACTTCAGCTCCAAGGGTATTTACAAAGTGCCTTGCAGTAGCAGTGGCCTTCCTCAGAAGGCAGGGTATCTCAGTCTTCCCTTATCTGGACAACTGGTTCATTGTAGGCCAGTCCTCAGACCAAGTCAAGTCCACTCTGGAAGTTTCTCAGAATCTGCTCAGTTCCCTAGGATTCATTCTCAATCTTCCCAAGTCAGTTCTCGAACCTGTACAATGCCTCACTTTTATAGGAGTAGAGTTAGATACAGTCCAGGCAAGGGCCTTCCTCCCACAGACAAGGGTAACCACCCTTACAGATATGGCCTCCTCCTTTCGGCCTCTGGTCTCTCGACCAGCCAGGTACTTTCTCCAACTCCTGGGCCACATGGCAGCTTCGACTGCCGTGGTACAAGGGGCCAGGTTTCAGATGAGGGACATTCAGTTCCACTTAAGGTCATTTTGGTCTCAGAAGAAAGATTCTCTCACCAAACTGATTCCAGTGACTCGGATTCTGGTTCAGGCTCTCCAGTGGTGGCTGGATTAGGACAATCTCGGACAGGGTGTACCATTTCTCAGTCAAGCCCCCTTAGTGGTTTAACCACAGATGCCTCTCTCCTGGGTTTGGGAGCCCATCTGGTGACTCTCACTGCACAGGGAATTTGGTTACAGCAAGAGTCTTTCCTTCACATCAGTCTCCTGGAACTCAGAGCTGTGTTCCTAGTCCTTCAGGCTTTCTCGGAGTCGGTCAAAGGCAAAGTGGTGCAAGTTGGGACAGACAACACCACCACAGTGTGGTACATAAACAAGCAGGCAGGCACTCGGTCTGTGGCCTTGTGCACAGAAGCCATGAAACTGTGGTCTCTAGCATACTCTCTCCAAGCTTCCTGACAGCAGTTCATCTTCCAGGGAAGAACAATGTGCTGGCAGATGCTTTGAGCAGAATGCCCCAGGGCCATCATGAGTGGACCCTGAACCCTCCTATTCTGAAAGTCATCTTCACCAGAAGGGGTACTCCAGAGCTGGATCTCTTTGTAGCCCCAGACAATGATCAACTTCCTCTGTTTTGCTGCAGACCTCCAGTCCTAGAGACTGTTCCTCTGGATGCTCTCCTGTTAGATTGGACAGGCAGGTTTCTTTATGCCTTCCCTCTACTATTCAGAGTCCTGATCAAGATCAGGTCTCAACCCTGCACAGTGATACTAGTGGCCCCAGACTGGGCCAGACAACCCTTGTATCCTCTCTTGTTGTCTCTAGCAGTGTCACTCCCCCTGTCTCTACCCAGGAGACACAATCTGTTAACCTCCTCTCAAGGGAGAATTTGGTATCCCAATCTCCAGTCTCGAAGCCTCGTTCTTGAAGAGTTAGAATATGTAGGCCTGCATATTTCTCAGGGGGTCATGGATATTTTGAAAGTCTCTAGGAAACCTACCAGGAAAACTTATAATTCCAAATGGAAAAGGGTCACCATTTTGGTGTTCTCAGAGGGGTATACAGCCGGAGGCCGCAGGTATTGCCATGGCCTTGTAGTACTTGGTTTATCTTAATAGCCTTAGGCTTGCGACCCTTAAAGTTCATTTAGTAGCTGTGTCTGCTTTTCTTTCTGCAGGGAAGGGATCTTTCCTGGCATCCCATCCTGTTTTCAGTAAGTTCTTCAAAGGCTTGGTCCACATTAACCCTCCTTTTAGCGAGCCTACTCCAGTTTGGGACCTGAATGTCTGCATTGCACAGCTTATGCAGCCACTCTTTGAGCCTTTAGCTTCTGCCGAGCTTAAGTACTTGACTTGGAAAACTGTGTTCCTGGTAGCTGTTACTTCTGCCAGGAGGATCAGTGAATTACAGGCCTTGTCAGTAGAACCTGACTTCACTTCCTTTCATAGGGACAAGGTGGTCCTCAGGACAAATAGAAAGTTTCTGCCTAAAGTGGTATCAGATTTTCATCTGAACCAATCTATGTCTCTACCTGTGTTTTTCACTGACCATTCTTCCTCATGGGAGATAAGATTGCACAGTCTGGATGTGAAAAGAGCACTTAGCTATTACATAGAGCATACTAAGGCACATAGGAAGGATTGTCTTCAGCTATTTCTCACTTGCAGAGAAGTGGGAAAAGGTAGACCTGCCACTATAAGGACTATTGCCAGGTGGATTGTCTCTTGTATCCAATTCTGCTATTCCAAATTGGGCAAAGAACCTCCTTCAGGCCTGAGGGACCACTCGACTAGAGGTACAGCTGCCTCCCTTGCAGCTGCTAGGGATATCCCCTTGGTAGAAATATGTAAAGCAGCCACCTGGAAAACAGTCCATTCACCAAGCATTACTCTCTGGACATCCAGACTAGGAGTGATGCTCGGTTTGGTACAGCATTGTTGCATAGCCTATTCCCAAAGTAAGGTTCTGTGTCTCCTCCACCTTGGGGGGAACTGCTTGGTAGTCTACATATAGTCAGAATACAGCAAGACTTCATGTTGTTTGAAGAAAAATTACTCACCATAGTAATGTTGTTTCTTATAATGGAGTCTTGCTGTATTCTGACCTTCCCCCTCCCGCCTCCCTCAGAACCAGATTTTTGGGATGTGGGTTGGCAGGGTGTTGCACCTCAGTGTGTACCTTGCACCCTCCCTTCACTTAGGGTGGAGCAGTGATTGTTCTTTTGTTATTTGTTATATATTTAATTCACTATCTACTCTGTTTCTTCCTGGGTTCTCGACTTGTCTTTTGGACCCAAGCTTTGTGGCCTTTTTGGGCCTAAAATTAAAACAATTTCCATAACTCGTTAGTTTTTGCTCATAAGAATCTGACGGTTACACTGAGATATGCCAGAGACAGAGGTTTGAAAACCAAGCTCAAGCTCAGTGTTGTGTGCCCTGGCATAGAATTAACCCCTTGCCCTCTGGAGCAGTTCAAGTGCTGAGACTAACTGCATATAGTCGGAATAAAGCAAGCATGGAATAAAGATTCCATTAGAAGAAACAACATTACTGTGGTGAGTAATTTTTTTCTTTTGGTTTATCTAATCTGCTCATTGTGCAGGGATTGCATCTCAGGCCGTTGTCCCTGCTTCTCTCTTCCTGACCTTTCATCCCTTTCCTCCCCCCATTCTATGACCCATATCTTCCCCCTATATCTACCCCAGCCTCTCTTGAAGCTGCCCACCATTCTCAGTGAGATCACTTCTTCTGGCAGTGCATTCCATTTGCTCACCACCCTTACTGTAAAGAAATGTCTTCTAACCTTCCTCCTAAACACCCGCTCTGCCAACTTAAGGCTTTGCCCCCTCATGGTCTTGTTGCAGCTTAGCTTGAAGAGACCCTCCCTGTTCACCCTATTAATCCCTTTCAAGTATTGGAAATCTCAGTCATGTCTCCGCTCTCCCTCCTGTCCTCCAGAGAGTACATGTGTAGGGCCTTCAGTCTTTCATCATACAATGTACCCTGCTGCCTGACTATCGTCTTCCTAGCCTTCCTTTGGACCGTCTCCATCAAGCCAATGTCCTTTTAAAGGTGAGGGCTTCAGAACTGCACAACATACTCCAGATGCAGTCTTACCGGTGACCTGTACAAGGGCTATATCACCTCCTGTCACCTACTGCTGATCCACCTGGCAGTACACCCCAGCATCCTGTTTGCCCATGCCACTGCCTTCTTGCACTGCATAGAATACTCTAGGTCACTAGTTATTATCACCCCCAGATCCTTCTCTTCCTCTACGGAATTACCCAGACCCACTCCCAGGTAGTACTCTGTTCTGGGATTTTCAGCTCCATTGTGCATAACCTTGCACTCCTTGGCACTGAAGCTCAGTTGCCAGATCCCAGACCACATTTCAGATCTCCTTGGTTCCTCCTTAAGATCCTGTATCCCCTCAGCTGAGTCCACCCTCATGCAGAGCTGGGTGTCATCCGTGAACAGACACAGTTTGCCTTTGATGCCATCCTCCGTATCATTAATGAAAACGTTGAATAGCACTGGCCCTAGCACAGAGCCCTGCAAGACACCACTTATGACTACCTTGGTGCTAGACCACTCTACCACCACCATCACCTTTTGGGTCCTGTCCCCTAGCCAGTTCTCCACCCGTCTGATCATCTTCTCTCCAACTCTGAGGTCCACCAACTTCCTGATCAGCCTCCTGTGGGGTACAAAGTTGGAGGGCTTGCTGAAATCCAGGTATAGAATGTCCACAGCTTGACCCTTGTCCACTATTTTAGTTACCCAGTCAAAGAAGTTGATCAGATTTGTTTGACAAGATCTTCCTCCCATAAATCCATGCTGCCTTGCATCCTGTAGACCATGCTCCTCTAGATGCTGTATCAGTCGTTCCTTCAGTATGGTCTCCATAAGTTTGCACACTATTGACATTAGAATGACCAGTCTGTAATTCCAGGGTTGTCCCTGGGATCACTGTTGTGGAGGGGCACCACATGTGCTGTTTTCCAGTACCATGCCAGACTGAACAGGCCCCCCTAGTGGCTTTGCAAGCTCCCCAGTCAGTTTCCTCAGCACCGTAGGGTGCACTCTATCCGAGCCCAGTGACTGGTTTATCCTTAACACTAGCAACCCTTTCTTCCTTTTTCCCTCCTATTGCCCCATCTGTCCTCCTCCCCTTTCAGGTCCTCTTCCCCCCCCCAGTCTGTACTGGTCTGTCTATCTCCTTGGTGAAGACAGAGCAGAAATATTCAGTCATTAGCTCTGCCTTCTCCCCATTTTCCTCCACCCACCTAACTCCTTGTCTTAGTTTAACTATCCCTTCTTTCTTGTCTCTTTTCTCACTTATGTAGCAGAAGAAAGCCTTCTTCCCCCTTATTAATCCCCTCCGCTAATTGTAGTTCCTTCTGTGCTTTTGCTCTCCGGACTACCCTTCCTGCCTCCATCGCCAGCCCTAGGTATTTGTCCCTGTCCTCCTCTCTCGGTCTTCTTGTATTTCCTATAGACCAGCCTCTTATTTCTCACTGCCTGGGCTACCTCATAGCTGTACCAGCTGGGTGTTATGACCTTTAAGCTCTTCCTCTTGTATTTAGCACACTCCTCCGTCGCAGCCCTTAAGCCTTCCTTAATAAGAGCCAATTTTTGGTATACCTCTATAGTCGCTGTAATTTTTGGCATGTGCCTTTTTAGTACTTCTCCCATTCTCCCAAAGTCTACCCTCCTAAAGTCCAGGATTTTGGTACTAGTGGGGGCGCTTTCCCTGTCGATATCCAACCTGAACCACACCGAGCGATTATTACTTCCACCCAGTAGCTCCCTAACTGTTACAGTCTATGTGCTCACCATTTGCGAGTGCCAGGTCCAGGATTGCCTCTTCTCGGATGGGTTCAGTGACACCTTGAGTCAGGAACCCATTCTGAATCACTTCTAGAATTTTCTGACTCCTGGCACATGTGACGGTTGGTACTGTCCAGTCTGCCCTGAGCAGGTTGAAGTCCCCTACTATTACCACTGCTCACCCTAGCTCCAGAAATAAAACTAGCATTAGAGGCAGAGGTGAGCATGACCAAGCAGCAGTTTTGAGTTTCATTCTAAGATTCCATAATTAGCATAATATTCTAGGCTCCCGGGGCAGCTTATTTCAGTCCAGGGGGCCATCTGCCACAGAGCTGCTGGAGCCCTCCTGTTGAGACTGTAGCACTCCGAAAATCCATGGGGCCATCTGCCCATGGGGCTGCCGGAGCCCTCCCATTGAGACTGCAGGTATGGACGACCGCCATGACTAATACGTCAGGCTGCTGCCTGAATTTCAAATTTGGCACCTTTTTTGAGCGTCCCTCTACCCATATAAAAGCCCATCTCTTGTGGAAGAAACTTACCTGTAGGGCATATCTGAGCTTGTTTATGGCTCTTTTGAGCTTCCACCACAGCATAGTAGTTTGATTGATTCACACCGCTACTCTGTGTTTTTTTTTTTGTATTAATTGTACAGTTTAACCTGCTAGCTACGCTGCACTTGGGACTCTGAATTAAGATCTGTTAAAAAATCAGTTGCAGCTTGGCTCACTCCCTGAGCACTGCTCTGATTCTCGGAGCGACGCCCCTATTGAACAATGACTAATTCGGGTCTGCTACCTGCCTGTGCTGCTCCTGATTACAACAGAGCTGCCCCGCAGTTGCTGGCACGCACTGCTCCCCCACCGCCTCTAATACCTCCCACCCTTTTCTATGTGTACTATATAGGGTTTGGATTTCATGTAATCTGAATCTTTTTCTTTTTTTTTTTTTTCTTTTACCTACTGTACATTTCCATTAGCAAGTTATGCTACTTCACCACAAGGTGATGTCTTTCCTTACTGTTTATTTCTAGTCCCTTTGTCTGTATTCCTGCAGTAGATCCAATTGCTGCCTATTGCTTTGTCTTCCTCCGCTCTAAAATCTTAATTTTATCCATTCTTAACCTCAGCTTCTCTTCCAAGTGTACCTTCCTTACCTGCATTGTCTCTTCTACCCATCCTTTCTATCTAACCTAGCCCTACCTTCCCCCCTTTCCGGAGACTGTCCTATTCACCATTACTCTTGCTCCCTTCCCTACCCTGTTTTCCTGCCATTTCTGCTTACTCCCACTTCTCATTAGGTGACATCTCTTTTTCCCTTACAACATGGTGACCAAGTATGCTCTGTTTTTCCTAGTATCCTTGCTTACCACATTACTTGCCCTTGGCTATCTCTCCCTTCTCTCATGTACCCTCACCCTCCTGCCTGGTGCGTCTTACAGTGACTTCACATCCTCTAACCTGCTGGCTGTGCGTACCCCCACAGCTACCCCACCTGGGTACCTTAGCCTTAAACTCCTGAGGTCACTCTTGACACACTTTGTTAAGATGAAGCTTACCTCTTCAGCAACTGTCTCCTGTGCCATTGCACTTGCCATACTTTGGATTACTACATTATCCCTTACTCTTGCCGGGGATATAGAATCCAACCCGGGTCCTCAAGCCAGTCTTCCTCAAAATCAGCCCAGTACTACCCATCGGTTACCTCAGGCCTCGGGCTTGACCATGGCCCACATTAACATCTGCAGCCTTATGACCAGTCTCTCTCTGAACTGGAAGCATGGACCCAGGTTAATAAGCCGGATGTGCTTGTGCTATCAGAGACCTGGCTGAAGCCTTCCATCTCTGACCTAAACTGTGTGCTACTGGACTATTCCATGCACCGTGTCAACCGACCCTCCACCAAAAGAGGGGGTGGACTAGCTCCATATTACAAGTCTCACCTGGATGTCACCCTATATCTTACCCCTCCTCTTATCAACTGCGAGGCCTTACATGCACTATTACTTCTAGGCGGAGCCAAGAAACTACACTTATTTGGAGCATATATATCTCCACTCAATAGTAAGTCTGGCCTTGAGGAACTCATAGGGCTTCTCCCTGGCTTGACCAAAAATCACGAGGTTGTCTGTCTAGGTGATTTTAACCTTGACTGGCTTGGGCCGTACTCTTCCTCCCTTGCCTCCACCATTAGGAAGGCCAACCTCTCCCAACTCATCTCTTCCCCTACTCTGGTTCCACCGAATGGCCACAGCCATACTGTGATTGACTGGATTCTAACCAATAGGGTAAATTGCTATTTCACTGCCGTGGTCCTACCTGACTCAATAAGTAACCACTGCCCAGTCTTCTGTGTGCGTAATGCCTTCCCTTTCTCAGTTCCTCACAAGGTTCTGTTGTTTGCTAACTTTGCCCTACTTAACACTACTGAGTTCTTATGGGATCTAAAACATTCCGACTGGTCTCCCCTATTTACCACTAACGACTGCAACCTTGCCACTGACTTCTTTAATACTACCTTACTTGCCCTACAGCGTAAGCACATACTATGCTCTACACACAGGGTCAGAGGGCGGGTTACTAAATGGTTGAAACGTCTTCTCCTGCAACTGCTCAAACAACATGACAAGCTATGGTCTAAATGGAAGTCCTCCTCCGATTTGGTTGACCTCGCTCATACCAGACTCTTCGAAACACCTGTAAGTGGTCAATCCAGGCTGAAAAGGGTGAATACTACCATGGAATTCTTCAGTCATCAGCTGTTGACCCCAGGAACTACTGGATTCAGATTAATGAAATATTAGGGAACACTAAGCCGCTGACCCCAAAGACTTGTTGGTAGATGACTCCATCTGTAACAACCCTAGAACCATTGCTAATGCTTTCAACCTGCTTTTCACTGATGTTCCTAAATGCTCCCAGGCACCCTTCCTTGGATCCCACTGCCCTTCCTCCTCTTCTTCATTTACCCCTCCCACACTTGAGCTTTCTCTCATCTCTCACCTGGCCATTCTTAGGTTGCAGAGGTCCATCCCTGTTCACAGCAGCGCAGGACTAGACGGCATTGAACCTAGGATCCTCCGACTTGGTGCCTCTCACCTTGCTACTCCTGTAACTCAACTTTTTAATCTATTCATCAGTACTGCAATGGTGCCTTTCACCTGGAAGTCTGCTAAGGTTATTCCTGTATTCAAGAAGGGTGACCCTAAAATGTTGTCTAACTATCGCCCGATTGCTCTTCTACCAGCTCTCAGCAAGTTACTTGAAAAACTCATTCACTGTCAGATCTCCGCCCATCCACTAAAATTCTATCTCCAGTCTCCAGCTCAACATGGCTTTAGGCCTGGTCACAGTACCACAACGGCTCTGACCCAATTCACTAGTGATGTTAAGTCTGGAATGGACAAAGGACTACTTACCGATGCAGTGTTTATTGATCTTGCCAAAACTTTTGACCTGGTTAATCATCCTCTACTTGTGCACAAACTACATTCTCTAAGTGCCTCTGGTTCCACCACGTCCTGGATCAGTAGTTACCTTTCAAACTGGACCCAATCAGACTTCTTCAGCAAGGTACTATCATCTTCGGCTCCCATCTTCTACGGCATCCCACAAGGATCCATCCTAGGGCCCTTGCTCTTTTCCATGTTTGTCAATGATTGTCCCACTACCTTTACTCACTGTCACTCCATCATGTATGCAGACGACCTGGTGCTCTACTCAACCGCTTGGTCACTGGATGACATCAACACAGACCTGTCCTCTGCATTTCAAATAACTCAAGCCTGGCTCCCAAATAATGGCTTAATCCTTAATCTGCCTAAGACCCAGGCTATGCTCTTTCGGTCGGCTAGAAAAGTCCTTATACTGCGACCCCCAAGTTTTGTGTGCGCAGCTGCGATGGCTCTACCATACAGTCCACAGATGCTTTTAAATACTTGGGTGTGACGCTTAATCCCACTCTTGACTTCTCATCACATATAAAAGAGAGATGCAAATCTGTAAACATCAGGATAGGTGCTGCTTATTGAGTGCATCACTCCCTTACTCCTGCTGCCAGGATCTTGGTGGCTAGAGGTGTCCTGCTCCCTAGGCTGCAATATGCCCTCCCTATTTTATCACACTGTAACGCTGGAATTCTTCGTAAATGGGATACTACCTACAACAGCATATGCAGATTTGCCCTATCAGCCCCCAGACTCATTCACCACTGTCTTCTGTATGCCAGCCTTCAATGGTTGTCACCCTCTGCCCTGCGCACATACTCTCTGGGTTGCTTCATTGACTCTATGACTAGACTCCCCCCCCCCCCGTCCTTAAAGCATTGGGGCAGTGCTCACCCCGGTGCCTTACTCCCGCCTGCCGAGGTCATTAGTCCCCTTCCCCCGCTCTCTGTCCCACACTGCTCTACAAAAATGGGTGAGAATGCCTTTGCCCACTTCGCCCCTAAACTCTGGAACACTCTCCCTACCTGTCCGAAGTGCCCCCCAATCTCACTCCTCCTTCAAATCTGCACTTTCAAACAACTTGAAGTCTTGCTGTATTCTGACAAGTGCAGTTAGCCCCAGCCTTTAAACTGCCCCGGAGAACAAAGGATTAATCTTTCTGTGCAGAGCATAGAATGCTGAGCTCGAGCTCGGTTGATGTCTCTGTCTGTTTCCCTTTGAAAACTAACCGTCAGATTCTTTACTCCACCTCACTGAACAGTCGCTCCGGAGATTTCTCCTGCAGCTCGGTTCGAAAGTCAGTTGAAGTGTCGGTTTCTAACCGAAAAATTTTCCGCATAGTCTGTTCAGTCTCTGTCTGTGGTACCGTGAGTACTAGATAGGTTTTGTTCTGCGTTTTCTGTGTGGAACTTGTAAAAAGTGTGGCCATTCATTTAATTCTTGTGTTAACTTAGTGTGTGGTTACCGGTCCTTATCGGTTCTAAAAAAAAAAAAAAAAAAAACATGTTTTGATACGTTTTTTTCCAAGACCCGTGACACAGTTAGGAACAAATAAGGGAGTCTTGCCTGGCAGTTGCCAAAAATGGTAAGTTTGGTTAGGTTGGCCATGTCTGAGAAACCCAAGAAAAAAACAGGGCCCACTGGGTTTCAACACTGCAGTGAGTGTGGGGAGGTCTTTGCTAAGGCCGATCCCCACACCACCTGTGTTTATTGTCTGAGGTTTGAACACCTCGATTCAGACTGCCAAATTTGCAAAAATTTTCCCAAATCTACCCTTGGAAAGAGATTAGGTAGACTGAGGGTAAAGGAGGCTTGAGGTCTCGCTGACTGGATGGCCAGCTCGTTCCGGGTTCCCGACCGAATCAGAAGGAGTGCCCTCTGACCAGGGCGATACTGGGCAAAAGGAGAGCAGATTCCCAGGGTCGGTTCCACTTAAAGAAAGCAAAAGAAAATCTTCTGTTCGGATCCAGAAGTCCATGTTCCGACCACTGAAGAAACAGCCAGAGTGATTCGGATTGTGGAATCGCTTGTTTTTAAGCTCCTGACCGCCGATCCGCACCTTTGGCAGGGCTCGGTTCGGTCAGTTTCCTGTTCACGACTATACTCTTGAAGAATTTTATGAACCGGAGTTTGAGGAGGAAGGGGAGTTTGATGATGGTGATGGTGAAAGTCTAGATGTGCCTGTGGAACCGGACATCTCCCCAGACAGACATTCAGATGTATCCTTTCCTAGGCTTTCTGAGTCCCCTTCCCGCTCTATGTTCTTCAGAAAGGTGGCTGAGACCCTCCAGTTTCCTGTGGAAGAGGCAATGGAGGATCAGGAGGAGCCTGATTTTGTAGAAATGATGGACATCCCAGAGTCCAGGAGACTGTCTGTTCCCCTCCACAAGTCTTTTGGGAAACAGACACAAAGAATTCTGAAGTCTCCCAATTCTATACCTCCTGTGGACAGAAGAATGGACAAGAGGTATACACTCTCAGTCTCAGATGCGGAGTTTTTATATCAGCAATGCAGTCATTTTGGGGTTGCGCCTGTGATAAAGCAAGCATTCCCTTGGCTTCACACCCCCAGACAAAGACTTCAGGAAGATTGATGCCATGGCAAAAAAGCTGTACATGGCATCTTCCTTGGGACTCAGACTGGTGAATTATATGGCCTATACAGCCAAATACCAGAAGTCCAGGTGGGACACTGTACTGGCACTGGCTAAACAGGCCTCCCCCAGCTAGCCAAGGAGCTGGAGGCGGTGGCTGCAGATGGGATTGAGGCATCTAAAGTTCAGTTTCATGCTGCTGTGGACTCCAGTGATGTGTCATCAAGAGTCATGACTACATGTGTGGCTCTTCGGAGAATGGCTTGGCTCAGATGTACTAGCCTCTCACAGGATACCCAGGCTAAGGCCATGGATTTTCCTGTAGTGGGTAATTCTCTGTTTGGGGAGCAGACGGAGAATTAGATGAAGAAAATGGATGAGTACAGGACTGCAGGAGTGCTCAGGCCAAGGAGAGGCAGGCAGCTCCTCAAAGGCAGCAGTCTAGGGGCAGGACTTTTCATAGGACTCTTCTCCCTTTTCACAGAGGGGGTTCTTCACAGGGAGAGGCAGAAGGGGGATGAGCAGGGCTGCATCCACTCCTCAGCCTAAGGCCCCTGCCAAGCAGACACCCTGATGGGCCTGCCCGGGTCGAGACTCCTATTCCAGTAGGAGGCAGGCTGGCTTACTTTGTCCAGGACTGGATGTCTGTTACATCAGACAAGTGGGTCCTGGAAGTAGTAAGCCAGGGACTGGTTCTCAGCTTCAGAAAAATTTCCAAAGATGAGAGCCAGATCTTTTCCACCTGCAAATCTGTCGGAAACCCTTGCCCTAGAGTCAGAGGTTTCATCTCTGCTGGCCTTAAGAGCCATAGAGAGAGTACCTACCCTACACTTGGGCAAAGGGCTGTACTCCAGGTGCTTCCTTACCCCCAAAAAGACAGGGGAGTGGCGACCCATCCTAGACCTAAGATACCTAAACAAACCTCTTTTAAAACCAAAGTTCAGGATGGTAACTCTGGGAATAATCCTTCTCTTCTAAGGCCAGGGGACTGGCTAGCCTCTTTGGACCTCAAAGATGCCTACTTTCACATTCCCATCAGGTGCTCCCACAGAAAGTACCTCAGGTTCGAGTTGCCCACAAGCTACTATCAGTTCAGAGCAGTGCCCTTTGGCCTAATCTCAGCCCCAAGGGTTTTCACAAAGTGCCTGGCAGTAGTAGTTGCCCTTCTAAGAAGGCAAAAGATTTCCATTTTCCATATCTGGACGATTGGCTAATAGTGGTCCAGTCTCCAGACCAAGTCAAGTCTCACCTGCAAGTGACCCAGCAAGTGCTCACTTCTCTAGGATTTCTTCTCAACCTTCCCAAGTCAGTTCTCGAACCAGTCCAGCTTCTTACCTTTATAGGAGCAGAACTGGACTCAGTCAGATCAAGAGCCTTTCTTCCCCTGGAAAGGGCAAGGGTTCTTATAGAACTAGCCTCTTCCTTCAGCCTTCAGGCATCTCGACCAGCAAGGCATTTCCTCCAGCTCTTGGGCCACATGGCAGCTTCAACAGCAGTGGTCCAAGGGGCAAGATTCCAGATGAGGGGTATTCAGTTCCATCTGAGGGCTTTTTGGTCTCAGATGAAGGATTCCCTTACCAAACTGATCCCAGTGACTCTGACCTTGATCCAAGCCCTTCAATGGTGGCAGGATCAGGACAGTTTAAGACAAGGGGTTCCATTTGCCACTTAGTCTCATTCAGTGGTCCTTACCACGGACACTTCTCTTCTTGGTTGAGTAGCCCATCTGGGGGCCCTCACTGCCCAGGGACTGTGGTCCCCCCAAGAATCCCTTCTCATATCAATCTCCTAGAACTCAGGGCAGTTTTTCTGGCCCTGAAAGCTTTCTCTCAGTCAGTGCAGAACAAGGTGGTTCAGGTCAGAACAGACACCACCACCACCATGTGGTACATCAACAAGCAGGGAGGCACTCTGTCCACGGCCTTGTGCACGGAAGACATGAAATTGCGGTCCCTGGCGTATTCCCTGCAAACCTCTCTGATAGCAGTTCACCTTCCAGGGAAGGACAATGTGCTAGCAGATGCACTGAGCAGGATCTCTCAGGGCCATCATGAATGGTCCCTGGACCCTCAAGTGTTGAAAGTGATTTTTCCAAGGTGGGGCACTCCAGAGATAGATCACTTTGCAGCCCCAGACAATCACCAACTCCCTCTCTTTTGTTGCAGACCTCCAGTCTTGGGCTCAGTCCCCCTGGATGCCCTGATTCTGAATTGGGAAGGGAAGTTTCTGTATGCCTTCCTTCCCTTCCCACTTCTGTTCAAAGTTTTAGTCAAAATAAGGTCTCAACCTTGCAAAGTGATTCTGATTGCTCCAGATTGGGCCAGAGAGCCTTGGTACCCCCTGTTGTTGTCCCTAGTAGTCCATCTTCCCCTGTCTCTCCCCAGGAATTACAACCTGTTAACATCCTCTCGGGGAGGATTTGGTACCCCAGTCTTCAGTCTCTCAATCTCAAGGCATGGCTCTTGAAGAGTTAGAGTTTGCAGATTTGCATCTTTCTCAGGGGGTTCTGGATATTCTCAAAGCTTCTCGACAGCCCTTCCCCAGAAAGACTTGTAACTCCAAATGGAAGAGATTCAGCATTTGGTGTTCTAAGAAGCATATTTCCCCAGATACTGCTGAATTGCCTATGGATCTGGATTATATGGTCTATCTTAATGGCCTAGGCCTCAGACCAGCTACTCTCAAGGTACACTTGTCAGCTGTTTCTGCGTTTCTGTCAGTGGGGATGTCTTCCTCACTATCTTCTCATCCTGTGTTTTGTAAATTTTTTAAAGGATTGCTTCACACCAATCCTCCCTTTAGAGACCCTGCCCCTGCCTGGGATTTGAATGTTTGCATTGCTCAACTTATACAACCTCCTTTTGAGCCTTTGTCTTCAGCAGAACTTAAGTACTTGACTTGGAAAACTGTGTTCTTGGTAGCCATTACCTCTGCCAGGTGTATCAGTGAATTGCAAGCCCTGTCAGTGGAACTTGATTTTGTCTCCTTTCACAGGTATAAAGTGTTCCTTAGAACCAATAGAAGGTTCTTGCCCAAAGTGGTTTCAGACTTCCATGTAAACCAGTCTCTCTTCCTGTTTTCTTCACTAATCATTCTTCCTCAGGAGAGAGCAGGCTACACAGTTTAGATGTCAAAAGAGCCCTTAGTTACTACTTGGAGCGTACCGGGGTCACAGGTTTGACTCCCTCCAGTTGTTCCTCACTTATGGAGAAGTGGGAAAGGGCAAACCTGCCACCAAGAGAACTATTGCCAGGTGGATTGTGTCTTGTATACAATTCTGCTATGAAAAACTGGGAAAGATTCTACCCTCAGGCCTGATGGCTCACACTACAAGAGGTACAGCTGCTTCCCTGGCTGCTGCCAGGGATATCTCTCTCTTAGAAATTTGTCAAGCAGCCACCTGGAAAACAGTCCATACCTTTACCAAGCATTACCCTCTGAATATCTAGGCTAGGAGTGATGCTTGGTTTGGCACAGCAGTACTTCAGAGCCTATTCCCAAAGTAGGTTCTGTCCCTCCTCCATGGAGGTGCTGCTTGGTAGTCTGCACTTGTCAGAATACAGCAAGACGTCAAGTTGTTTTGAAGAAAAATTTACTCACCTTAGTAATTATGTTTCTTTTATTGGAGTCTTGCTGTATTTTGACCTCCCTCCCTCCCTGCCTCCCCTCTCAGAACCTGGTTTTGGGAAGTGAGTGGGCAGGTGCAGTGTTGCACCTCAGGGGTGCTCCTTTTACACCCTCATCTTTTGTTTGGGTGTTCATTTTATTATTATTACTGTTTGGTTTAGGTTTTGAGTTTTGGGTTTCCTGACATGTCTTCTTTTGGTAATCCAAAACTTTTTGTTGCCAGTTGGCTATTAAAATTTTTTTTACAATTTCCACATAGAATAGCTATTAGAGTTTTGCTTGTAAGAATCTGACTGTTAGTTTTCAAAGGAAAACAGACAGAGACCTCAACTGAGCTCGAGCTCACCATTCTATGCTCTGCATAGAAAGATTAACCCTTTGTTCTCCGGGGGCAGTTTAAAGGCTGGGGCTAACTGCACTTGTCAGAATACAGCAAGACTCCAATAGAAGAAACATAATTACTAAGGTGAGTAATTTTTTCGTTTTTCCTACCTAAAAGCACTTGATTCCTGTGAATGTAACTAGCCCTCTTGCCTCCTCCCTTTATATTTAATATCGTTTCACTGATTCTCTGAAATATTGAATGTTTGTAATCTAATGTCATCACCAATTGTCTGTACCAAATACTGTATAGCATTATTTGTACTCTAGCTCTGTACCTAAATGTCAGCTGTGTATTGTACCCTCTTGGGTCGTGCTTGAAAATAGGCAGGGTTTTGCCTAATGCACCTACCCGATCAACAAAAGCTAAATACATAAATAAATAAATAAATAAAAATGTCCATGGGAATGATTTGAAGTTGTTAAACATAATGAGGGATCCCTTGGAAGAAACAACTTTACTATGGGGAATAATTTTTTTTCCCCTGTGCTGAATGAGAAATGCCATAACAGATCCGTTGACCAGAAGTGCGCATTGGATTTAGCTTTCCCCAGTGACTGATTATTTATTTTTTTTATATACCCCCATATGTAAATGCAATATATAGGGGACACCTTCATTATATTCTTTTCTCCGGGCAATGCTCATGTAAAAGATGGAGGTGTGTGTGTGTGTGTGTAAATCACTTATACTGTCATTTGTGGTGATACATTAAATGTGTTCAGTTTATAGCTTGTCTAGCTTTTATCGCTGTACCTCTTGAATTTACTGTCGAATAGATACATACATTTCTATAGTAGTCCAGTATATTTTGAAAACATTTTCTTACATAGCTACTGAATGAAATCCTAATCTGGCACTCTGGGGAGCCCGGTTCACTCTCCAAGCCTAGGACATTAGCAGTCGAAGCTGACAAGGAGAGTAGATATCCATATTGATGCACTCCTCCTGTATGGGGAGAGTTCCCAGTGTTGCTCACATAGGCTTGGCGGGGAGGCCTGGGGGTGAGCCATTGACACTGTGGGTGACCACACATCTGGCATAGGATGGCACCATGCTGAGGCCTGTTCACGTTCAGCAGACATATAAACATGCTGTCTCCTCCCCCTTCCCCTGCCTTCCCAAGTATGCAGTCAGCCATGAAGAACAGCAAACCTACCTCTGAGGTCCGACTAAGGAAGCCAGTGGCTGCAGAGGGAGGTGTCTGGACTCGATGGGTGCCGGCACTGGTAAAGGAGATCCTGCATGGGTAGTTAATAAAGTGTGAGACCTGAGGCACTGCCAAGTAAGTAGGGGAAAGAAGAGAGAGAATTATAACGTTCCATTTGGGCACAATTTAATGAGAATTTTTGCGTTCTGTATGTTAGAGTAAGTAGAAATAGAACACGTTGCAATACAGAAAATACTATCATGGCATATAATGCAGTCCTGTTTTAATACTTTGGAATGTCTAATCATTTTAAATATATTTATAGTTTTATATTTTTCCCCCTACAGATCAGGGTACAAAATAATGTATCAGGTCGGTTGGCAGAGATCCAGCAGTTACAGGGTAAGACTTTTGCTTATTGCAAATAAAATTAGAGTAAGATTACAGTTATTATTCATTTCTTTACTAAATGTGCTATTATTTTTTACAAAAGTGAAGGTAAATGCAGGAGACTGCAATGGAAATATCATGGAGAGCAAGGTAAAGAGACAGGGAGAATGAAGGAAATTAAGGTTTGAGTGAAGTAGAGATAGTGGAAAGACAAATTAGCCACCAGAGGAGGGTTGGTGCCAGGAGAGAAGGCAACATAAGATATTGGGATGGAATTAGTAACAGAACACAGGGAAACGCAGTATTCTATGAGAGACTGGATTTATAGAAAGAAACTGTCAGAAGGTGCCAGGGGAGTCTGTGCTGGATGACAGTAATTGAAGGCACAAACATCAGTGGATGAAAGGTGGACAGCTGGGGCAATGAGAAGGCCATTACAAGAAAAGCTGAGGAGGTAGGAGGGACAACAGTCATTTGATTGGACTGCCAGGCCGGTTCTGTGGTGCTGGGCGATAGGGGATCAGCTGGCGCGCTGGTGACCCGGGTTCATGCCCAAGCCCAGGACGACAGGGAGTGGAGGCTGGTGGGGAGGCCTTGGAGCATCCCTTGGATGCTCTCCTTCCTGGCAGGGGGTGAGCCAGCATCACTTTGGAGCAGCTTCTGGTGGCCGGTTATGGCGATGCACTTTGCAGCATGGGTGACCGTGTGCCACAGTGCGCCTAGCCAGGACGCCCTGTGTGTGCAGCCATATTGGGGGAGGGAGTTGCGGGAGATAAATGGAAAATACCCACTTGGCTGGCCAGATGACAGCAGCCGGCCCCCTTGCCAGCCATGCAGCCCAATGGAGTCCGTGCCGATCCCCTCGAGGCATGTCTGCCGTGGCAAATTCGCAATACCTTCAGGCAAAAATCTCCCTTCCCAGTTCGCCCCCACGAAGGGTGCAAGGTAAGTCAAGGTGATGAGAGTTTAGCAAAGGTCAGGTGGGAGGATCTGCAGGACGAGATGGAAAGATATGCATGTGTGCTAAACGTGAGACTAATGAAGAAAGTATGAAAGCAAAAAAGAAACCAAAATCTCAGAGTGCTGGTTTGTGATACTGGATGAGTCCATCTGGTAAGCCGAGAAGATGGAGAAGAATCCTGTGATACTTTTGTTGTACTATTGCAGAACTTCCTATTTAATGACACTGAGTTAGAGGAATGGGTGTTGAGCCAAGAACAGATGAGCAAGAGGCAGTAAGAGATCTGGTACGTGATGGTACGCTTGAATGAATTAAAGAGCACCAGTTGTACTAATTTTTATATATTTCTTGAAGCCCCCTAGCAGCAGACAACCTCAAAAGGACATCAAAATTCCACTTTATCAGAATTTTTTATAACCTATATAACCTCGGTCGGAGGAGATGGTTACCTGATCCCTTCCTGGTCCCCGATTTAAGCAGGCGCCCACTGCCCCTGCACTCTCACTTTATGTGATGTATTAGTTTGGAAAGCGCAGGGGCGCTCTGTATTGATAGTAATGGGACCTTGTTATTAAATACTATTCGTTATATTTTAGAGGGTCACAGGAGTCAAATTAAAACCACGGCTCAACTAACAGGGCCCTTGTTAGTTGAGCTGTGGCTTTGATTTTACTACTGTTGCCCTGTAAAACATAAAAAAATATATATGTATATGTGTGTGTGTGTGTGTGTGTGTGTGTGTGTGTGTGTGTATATATATATATATATATATATATATATATATATATATATATATATATTTAAAAACGGCTCCCATTACTATCAATACAGCATGCCCTCATACTTAAATGAATATATCACAAAACGTGAGAGTATGGGGGCGGCACCTGCTCAAATCGTAGACCTGAAAGGGGAAGGGATCTGGTGGCTAGCTTTTCCAATTGAGGATTTATGGTCCTTTCCTGTTAGTTATAGAGGCCTTTAAAAAAATTCAAATAAGTGAACTCTTAAAGTCCTTTAGAGGTAAGCTGCGGCTGGTGGGCTTAAGGAAAGTACCGAAACTGGCGCTCTTTAAAGAAGAACTGAATTGAACGTGTAAACCATTTGTCCCAGCAGTTTTGTTTTTTTTTTAAATACTAGTTCCAGTTGTATTACTGTTTCATCTATGCTAGCCTATTAATAACCTCGGTGAGTGTTTCTGATTTACACTGTGGCATTAAGTACCCTTTTAGAATGCAGTGTCAGTGGCTCAGTAGGTAGCACACTCGCTTCTGAGGCCGAGAGATCAGAGGGATGTGGGTTCAGTTCCCACATCTGGCACTTGGGTTAATATCCCAGTACTGACACTGTAGTGCAGCATGAGAGGGGTGCTGCACTTCTGAGGTGCCGTCTTTCGAATGAGATGTTAAACCGAGGTCCCATCTGTCTGGATTGGTGGTAGCTCAGGTGGATGTTAAAGATCCCATGGCAGTTATCGAAAGGAGTAGGGGAATTTCCCCGGTGTCCTGGCCAAATTTCCCTCATTCACTAAAAATACCACCAACAGCTTAATCTGGTTCAAGGTCAGTTGGCATTCATCTGTGTCCCCCTCCCCCGTGTCGTGCCTGAAAATAGGCAGGATTTGTCTAGTGCACTTATCCGGTCAACAAAAAACTAAATAAATAAATTAATTAAAAAAAAAAAAAACTGTATGATGTAGTTTGTCACTCCCACCTGCAAAGTCCTGTAGTAGAACATGGATGCATTGTGCTAACAGTGAAAGAGCTGAGCAAGGGCATTTCCACATCATGCAAAAAATATCCTATAGAAATTGAACAGTAACAGAATTGGAACCAGTATGTAAGTAAGCAGTAAGACACAAAGGAACCAGTATATAAGTAAACAGTAAGACACAAAGGGGTGTGCATTATTCTGATATGACCACATGCTCAGGGTAGTAGTGATGTACAGTGCTGCAGGTGGAGTGCATTAACTTCTTGGAAGTGCGGTTAGATGAGTATATAATGCACCTCCCCCAATGTGTTTTGTTGCACTTATGAAATGATTAAACTGGGAACGTGTAAAAGGAATATAAACAATGTTGCTTATAATTTATAACACCGTTATGTAAATTTGGGCATGTGTGAAGTCCACTTTATCAGGGGTGTGTGTGTGTGTGTGTGTGTGTGTGTGTGTGTGTGTGTGTGTGTTTTTTTTTTTTAACAGTCCTGTTTTTTCCTTATTTAGAACTCCATATTAATGCAGTCTTTTTTCTGCCCAGTATTACTTTTATTAATTACCCAGTGACATCAGTTGAGCTGGAGAGTATGGTGAAGTGGAATACAGTGATGTAAGCTCAGCTGATTTCACTGTATTCCACTTAATTGTAGCCTTCAGCTCAGCTGATGTCACTGGTTCTGGAACTCCTAAGTCAATCAATCAATCAAATCTTTATTTATTCAGGCGAACATCATTGAGCAAGGCTCATTTACAAGATGGACCTGATAAGGTCAAGGTTCAATAGTTGATACACAGCAAATACATCATACGCTTTATAAGACAGTTATACATACAGAGAAAAATAATGTTTATAACACAGTGATGTACAGTGAATTCACATGTTAAAACTCGGTTAAAGGAAGGTTAAGCTAATATCTACAGTATGTACAGTACATACATATCCCAATGGGGGCCATGACAGACACACAACATAATGAATACTAGGATGGTGAAGGTATTATTGGGTGCCATAAGCTGGGGGTGTCTGACTGGAAGGAATATGCCATATATGATTGGAAGCCATATTTGTAGGATGACTATTCTAGCTCTAGCGGTAGCAACTGCATTTTTTCTGTGAAGAAGGCTGTACAATGCTGTTTAAAGGATGCAAATGGAATGATAATGGACAGTTTTAGGAATTTTTTTTAGGGTATTCCATGTTATAGCTAGAGAATAGCTGATTGCTGCCTCCTAGTCTGGTGCTGACTTTGGGCAATTGAGAAGATGATATTGTTGCTTCTTGGGGCATAGGAGTTAGAGTGGTCTGCTGAAGCAGTCCAGGATATAGTTTGGGGAGTTTATTTGATAAAGCTCTGTAAATCCATAGAGCTGCATTTCTGCTCCTCCTGATATGAAGGGAAACCCATCCAACTGCGTCATAAAGAGAGCAATGGTGGGTATTCTGTGGCAGATCTGTAATGAACCTTATTGCTCTATGATATAAGGTATCCAACTTGTGAAGGTAGGAGATGGGGCAGTGACTATAAAGGAAGTCTGCATAGTCAATAACTGATAGAAAGATGGCCTGGATTAAACTCATCTTTGAGTCTCTGTTAAGGAAGGGTTTTAATCTATAGAGGAGGCCAAGCCTTTGGCGAAGCTTTTTTAACAGTTCTTCTAGATGATGAGTGAAGTCGAGTCTGTTGTCAATCCACACACCTAGGTATTTGAAGTTTTCAACATACTCCAGATTTTCTCCAAGTATAGTGCATAGCTGGGGGAGAGTGATTGAAGAGGAATTCTGAAATTACACATCCCAGCCACATTCTAAAATTATGCATCCCTGCTACATTCTGAAATTGCACATCCCTTCCCCATTCCCAAATTGCGCATCCCTGCCATATTCTGAAATGGTGTATCCCTGCCAAATTCCATAATTGTACATCCCTGCCAAGTTGTTTCAATACCGTATTCCAAAATTGTCACTGCCACGTTCCCAAACTATGCGTCACCACCACATTCCAAAATTATGCGTCACCGCCGCATTCCGAAACAGGCCACCGCCACATTCAACCTGTATGTCACCGCCGCGTTCCAAACCTGTACATCACCGCCGCATTCCAAACCTGTGCATCACCACCCCATTCTGAAATTGTGTTTCAGCTATTTTCTGAGACTGTCATTGCTGCATTCCAAAGTTGCAACCTGGTGACATTTTGAAATCTCATACCTGCAGTATTTTAAAAATTGCACACAACTTTGTCATTTTAAAGCTATGTTTGCCACTGCATCCCATCACCCCCATCACATTCTTTTTTTTCTTCTCCAAAATGTTTTATTAAAGGATGATGTCAAGTGAATTACAATAGTATCAACAGTTATTTATTTATTTATTTATTTATTGCAGTTGTTTCACCAGGAAAGGCACACTGAGCAAAACGATGCTTGTCTCCCGGTGCAACCTGGGGGGAAGGGTACACAGCGAGGATGACACACAAGTTATCACAATAGAGATACATTAATTAGATGTACATAGTTACATCGGACAGATGTATTGTAGCTTGGAATTACTTGGTTACAGCAATGGGTAAACATTTTAATAAAGAGCGTTAACCAATATATACAGCAAGTTAGACAGGCAACTACCTACATTTGAGCACAGATTGGAGCAAAAAACTATAGTCTGTGCAGGACAGAGAGGGTCAGAAGTGCAAGAGGAGAGAAGAGCCTTTGGGTAATAGCGCCCAGTGAAGGTCATGCCGGTAGGCATGGGAATTGGAAGGGAGGGAGCCGTTTTTAGGAGTGCAGGCACAGTTTACAGTGAGGTAGTTTGCCAGGGCAGCTGACAGGGAATAGGTAGAGGAGAAGTGACGGATTTGAGGGGGAGTGCATTCCAGAGTTTAGGGAAACGGTATGAGAAGACTGTTGTTCCAGCTGAGGTCTTCCGACTGGGGATATTTAGTAGACGGGTGTCAAGGGATCGCAGGGAGTGAGGTGGTGTGGGGGCCAGCAACAGTGAGGAGGAGAGGTGGAGAGGGGGGAGCTGAGCCAGAATTTTGATACAAACTTGGAGCAGTGCAGTAAGCGTCGATTTTCGAGGGAGGGGAAGGCGAGGGAATGGTAGATATCACAGTGGTGGGAGCAGGGGTGGCATTGAGGGTGAAGCGGCAGAAGGCGTTGAAAAGGGTGTCCAGCTTGGATGAAGTGGCTTTGGGTGCTGCACTGTAGACTATGTCACAGTAGTCAATTGAGGGAAGGATAATTTTCTGCACTAGTTCCCATCTAACCGAGGGCGGGAGGCAGGAGCGGTTCCTGTAGAGGGCACCTAGCTTGGGTTGGAGTTGTTTTATGATAGCATCAGTGTGATCAGAGAATGTAAGGTGGTGGTCTAGCCATACCCCTAAGTAATGGAAGGAAGCAACGTCAACTAGGGTAGTCCCATCCATTGTGTGTAAGGACGGGAGTGAGGGGAGTCGGGACAGCCTCTGACGTCTGCCGAAGGACATAGTAACAGTCTTTTTAGCATTGAGCGCGAGTTGGTGCGATCTGAACCAGTCTAGAGGTTGGACGCTACTTCATCCGGGGAGGAGCCAGTGGCGAACAGGACAGTGTTGTCAGCATACATGTGAATAGATGAGGCTGTGCAGATTTGAGGCAGGTCATTGAGAAAAGTGGAGAACAAGATGGGGCCAAGGACTGAGCCTTGGTGGACACCAGTGGTCACGGGGAGAGGGGGGATGTATCATCTGCAATTCATACTGATTGTGTTCTACCTGAGAGATAGGCAATGAACCATTTAGTAGCTGAGGCAGCGAGGCCGGCTTCCAAAAGGCTGGTTATTAGCAAGGAGTGGGAGACAGTGTTGAATGCTTTAGCGAGGTCAGCAAATATAGCTGACGAGATCTGGCCCCTATCCATGCCGGAGAGGATGGAGTCAGTGAGCCTTAACAAGGAGGAAGCAGTGGAGTGGCCCTGCCTGAACCCAGACTGGAACGGGGTGAAGAAGTTTGAATCGGAGAGGAAGGAGGGAGGTTGGGTACGTACTAGGTGCTCTTGTAGCTTGGCCAGGACCGGGAGTAGAGAGATAGGGCGATAGTTTGCAGTGAGAGGGGAGCCCCCCTTTAGGGAGGGGGATGTCAATGGCATGTTTCCATGCCTGGGGGACAGTAACAGTGGTGAATGAGATGTTTAGAAGATCAGCTAGAGGTGAAGTTATGACTGGTGTGGAGGGGAGAACGAGTTTTGTGTCCAGCCCGTCGGGAGAGTTACTTTTAGATGGGTTTAGGGCCAGAAGGGCTTCTGATTGTGTAACAGCTTGGAGGAGAAGGTGCTAGGCCTAAGTGAATGCGAGGTATTGTCTGCAGCGGTGTCTAGTGTAGCAGCAGGGGTCAGGGAGGAGAGGAGAGGAGAGTCAAGGCACAAGAGGTAAAGTAAGAGTTGAACTTGGCAGCCACCGCCACTGGGTCAGAGAGGAGTTAGTTGTTAGCAATTAGGTGTGGTGTGGGATTTGCCACCGGGGGTGAGAAGAGAGAATGGATGACCTTCCAGAATTTGGATAGGGTATTTAAGTTAGACTGGAGGGAGGAGTTGAAGTATTCTGCTTTAACGAGTCTAGTTGCTGTAGTACACTTGATACGTAGCACACTGTATCTTGTGTAGTCTTGTGGGAGGTGCGAGGTTTTCTGCACTCGCCAGACTTTTGTCACGAGCATATTGGCAGGCTATGAGTTCTTGAGTGATCCAAGGCAGGTGGTTACCGTGAACCCTGGAATGACGCAGTGGGGCGTACCTGTTCCAGACAGTGAGGAATGTGTCTTGGAAGTGAGCTAAGGCGTCATCAGTGGATGGGGTAGGGATGGGTGAGGCCCAGTTAGCTCGGGCTAGGTCTTCATGCACGGAGGCTAGGTTGAGGGATTTGTATGAGCGTTGGAATATGAACTTGGGGGCAGATTTGGGGCGGTGTATTTTCCTAATAAGGTAGGTAATGTGGTGGTCACACAAAGTAGTCCCGCTTGGATAACCCGGTGGGGTTGGGAGGGTAGTGCCCAGTCTATAAGAGTGAGTTTTGGAGATTTAGGGTTTAGTCGGGTAGGCTCAGTGATGGATTGAGATGAGTTCAGAGCAGCAGTGTCCGTCCTGGTTTTGCTGAGTGAGTGGGATAACCAGTTGTGGTTAAATTCCCCCATAATATATAATTCCCCCTTAGATGACAGAGGAGATTTGTACAAGTAGGTCAGTGACAGCTGATGTTGGAGTGCCCGGCCGGCAGTAAACACCAGCTATAAAAATAGGGAGTGAGTGTGGTAATTCCAGTTGGATCATTATGAGTTCATGGGCTTTAGGTGCAGATTTAGTTAAAACTACAGTGAAGTGCAGGGTGGCATTTATATAAATGGCAACGCCACCTCCTCTGCTAGCCCTGTCTTGGTGGGTCATGGTATAACCTGGGATTGAGACAGAGGCCTCATGGATATTTTTGTTTAGCCACGTCTCAGTCAAGATAATGATGTCAGGGGCATAGTGGGTGGCAAGCACCTGGAGAGAGTCGATTTTTTGGGGCGAGGCTTCTTATGTTTAGGTGTAAGAGACGCAGGCCGTGGGGGAGGGGTGGGCCACTGGGGTTTGGGGTGATTGGATGGGTAACAGTGCCCTCTAGTGGCTAATCCGTATAGGGAGTTTATGGGAAACCAGGGAGATCCCCCCCACCCCCAGCTACACAAGCATAGGTGCCATAGCTACGTGAGAATAGGCACTATATAACTACAGTTCTCCCTCGCTATAATAACAAAATGGGAGCCAGGAAGCATATTCGTTATTTCAGCATGTTCGTCACATCGAGGGAGTAGTTATTCAGTGAGAACCATACCAGCAGACCAACAGACAAACAATAAAAACAATGTCAGTTATTAAACAAGTTTAATTTGATGTACTAGAACGCTATTTGTGACTGCATCGATCACATAGATTTTTTTTATTTGATTCTTTGGTTCTAAAATAATCTTCATTTAAAAACGCAAAAAAGTGCAAATGTGCTACACGGCATAGAGAAACGGAGAAAGCAGAACCATAGCAGTGTGTAAAAGTAGATTTGCTAATTCAGTACATGACTCTACAGTAATTAACTTAGGAAAAAAAAAAGTCAGTAATGGTTTTCTGCTTGTTTTGTTTGTTTCGGGCCAAATCCCGTGACTATGACAACAGCTGTCTTACTTGCAGTACCTTCAGGCGATCCATATCCTGAGCCTGTAACCACTCCAGATCTGTTTCTAGTCCAGCAACTGCACTATGACTTGATGGAACTGCTTTGCCCTCTTCTTCTGACTCTTCTGAGTCTCCACTTTCATCAGCCTGCTCCTGCCCCTGTTCTGGCTCCGTTCCCGTCACTGCATTCACAATCTCTTCCTCGGTCAGCTGATTGTTGGTTGGAATCATGTCATCAACTGATATCCAATCATCAATTACAATTATAAATTGAGTGCAGCCCTGTGTTTTCAGTGTAGACTCTCATACAGTGCAACAGCGCTATGGCGCTGAATTCCTGGGAGCCAAGTGAGCCGTTCGTTACAACTGATAATTCACTATAATGGGGTTCGTTATAGCAAGGGAACACTATACTATCAGAAAAGGGTGGGAGGGTATTGGGGGCAGGTGGGGAGCAGTCGCAAAGCGACTGCAGGGCTTAGGTATTGATGCGTTTCAGTAGCTAGGGGAGATGGCGGCCCGATTTCCGTACCTGCGGCATTAGTAGATCTTACTTCGAGAGGGCTCTTGCAGGAGGTAATTACATATAGGACTGACGCCGGCCGGCGGCAGGACCCCACGGAAAAATTTCTAGCTAGCAGTCCCTGCGGGGACCGCCCCCACATCAGGTGACCAGCGTCATGCGACGCCGTATAAAGGGGCGGTCCCAGACGCCCGCTTCTTCCAGTTCTTTTCCTGCGCTCGTCATAGCTCACGGTTAAGTTCTTATCGCTCAGTCCTGTTACTTCGTCGGTTTTTCTGATTAGTTTCAGAATTTTACTCCTCATTCGTCAGGTGAACGTCAGTATATGTCGTCCCCTTCAAAGAATAAGTGCAACTCGTGCGGCGCCCAGCTGCCTCACAAAGACGGTCACTCCTTCTGCCTCTTCTGCCTAGGCCCCGACCACGCGGTCGACAAGTGTCCACACTGCCTCCGGTTCAACGCGGCCACCCGCAGACGACGCCAGCAGTCCCTCGAAGCCCATCTCCTCAAAAGAAGATGTTCTGCGATGGAGAAAGAGCTGAGAAAAACTGGCAGGCGCCGACCTCCCTGAAGAGGCACAAGGCGGGACAAGGAAAGGCACGGGAGAAGGCCTCCTCTTCCGTGACTCGGCCGAGTCGCGGGCAAGGTATTTCATCCCTCAGGGGATCGCCCTCGGCAGCCTCCAAGGATTTGAGGAGGTGCCGGCCTGCCCGACTGGTTCCCCGAATGCCGCCGCTCGGGCAAAGGAGACTCCAGCCCCCAGTACCGCCCGCAGGCCTGCAGCCTACTGGTGCGGGCACCTCCCTTAAGCCGGACGTCGGCTCCTCTGACGTATGCCGGGAGAAGGCCTCTAAGACGCTCGACCCTTCGGGGCGGCGCTCGGCAGTGTCTCCCTCGGACCAGGTCTCCTCTCATCCTCGGCCCGTCTCCGATGAGGAACCCCCGAAGCCGGACGCCGGCTCCTCTGGCGTCCACCGGGACTCTGCCCATAAGCCACATGTCGGCTCCTCCGACGTGCGCCGGGCCTCTGAGCCTACGGCGGAACCTACTGTTTCTGTTGTCCCAGGCTCTCCGCAGCCTTCGCTGCCATCAGGGGAGCCCCAGTCCCCCCTGCCTGACTCCGGGGATTTTTCCCCTCCGTCCCTGGATGAGACTTGGGACCATGGGCTACCGTCTGATCATCTTCCGGAAGAACCGGATCTGACGCGGGTTCCCCTGATGCCGGCTCCGACACCGGCCCTGGCTCCTCCGACGCTGGCCCCACTGACGCCGGTTCCGACACTGGCCCCTCCGATGCCGGCGGGGGATTTTCCTCTTTCTTCGGGCCCTCCACCCCACGGGCCTATCCCGGCTGATCCGCCCGTGGAGTACCCGGCTGGGCCGTCTGTCCGGCAGCTCCTCCAGTACCTGGGTATCCATCGTCGTATCTGACGCCGGTCTTCCCAGGTCCGCAGTATCCTGCGCCGCAGTACCCGACGCCACAGTACCAGACTCCGGGATACCCGCAGCTGGGTTACGGATACTCCCCCTACGGATTTCCTCCGTACAGCTATCCCCCTCCTCCTCCTCCACCGCCCCCTAGGCCACCAGTGGATCTTCAGGAGACTCTTGCTTCTTGGTGGGCTGAGGCCAAGGCTCAGCTCACCAAGGAAGTCGAGAGCCGTCTTACGGCGACGGTGCCACCCCGGCTCCTGTATGCCCTAGACGGCACTCTCCCTCTCCTCCTCCAGATTCCCGGGTTCTGCCCTCGGGGTCCAGAGAGGGGCAGGACACGCATTCTGGGATCCCTCCCAAAGAACCCGTTCCTCCCCCTAGACGGGTTAGGGAGTCTTATTCTGCTTCAGATTCTTCCTCCCCTTCTCTCTGACTTCTCGGACGCTTCTGATGGATGTTCTGAGAAAGACGACGAGCCACGCTCTCCGTCCAAGCCCCGGCCGAGGACTCCTCCGAAGTCTCCTCCGGAGCCTTCCTTCACGGAGTTGCTCAGGAAGATCCAGGAAGTCCATCAGTGGCATTCCTTAGAACCAGATCCTCAGCGGGTAAAACTCGCTGAACATCTGGACTTGCCCCTTATGGCTCCTACCTTAGTGCCACCCTGGATCGAGCCTCACGCCCACCTTGTTTCCACTATTTGGAAACAACCGTCGGCTTTAGCCCCACTTCCCAGGAAGCCGAACAGGCTATACCAGGCTCCAGAGGGTGTAGACTTTTAGACTCTCACCCCCGTGCAGACTCGGTTGTGAGTAGCGCCGCTCACGGCCGGTCAGCATACCCGAAACATTTGAGCTTGTCTCCCCCGGATAAGGAATCTCACCTTCTGGATCAGTATAGAAGGAAGATCTACGCTTCTTCCACACTAGGGATTAGGGCCCTGAACTATGTAGCACATATGGGGGATTACCAGAAGGCCGTCCTTACCCAGGCGGAATCCAAAATTGACTCTTTGCCTGACTCTCAACTCAAGCAGGAGTTGGCCGACCTGGTCCGTTCTGCTCGTTCGGCCAGTCGTCACATTCTGAGGATGACCTACGACGCAGTGGACACCGCAGGACGGAGCTCTGCGTTTGCCGTAAGTCTTCAGCGCATGCATGGCTCGTGTGTCAGGTCTGGTCCCGAGGTACAGTCAGCCATCCAAGAAGCACCTTTCAGGGTTCTGTGCTTTTAGTGATGCGTCAAGGACATCATCACTGATTGCGGAGAAGGGGACAGCCCTTAAATCTGTTGATTCAATGTACCGTCCCCATCCCCCACAGTGTCGTCCCCTTCGCAGACGCAGCCGGCCTCAAGCGAAACCTCAGGGAAGGCGGGCCACTAAACGTCGGGCCCCCACAGCTGCCAGGCCCCCACCCAAAAAAAGTAACGGTGCCCCAGCTGTATGCTGCTCACACCACCTGACTCCTTCCTCTCCCATCACCTCCGGACGCCCCGGAGGAACCGGTAAGAGGGAGGTTCTCCCTCCATCTTCCGGGTTGGGAGAGGATAACTTCGGATTCATGGGTGCTTCAGATCATAGCAGAGGGGCACTCCATAGAGTTTCTACAGAAACCTCCATGTCACCCCCCTCTGAATTCCGCTTACTCACGGGACCATCTTCCTTTGGTCAGGGAAGAAATCTCGGCGCTTCTTGCGAAACAGGCTATAGAGCCCATCCCTCCTCACCTCTACGGGACGGGGTACTATTCCCACTTCTTCCTTGTACCAATGAAGACTGGAGATCTCAGACCTATTCTCGATCTCAGCTCCCTGAACCTCTGTGTGGAGTACAAGAGGTTCAGGATGCTCTCCCTTCAATCCCTTTTGCCCCTGCTTCGGCCGGGCCAATGGCTTTGAACACTAGATATGCAGGATGCGTACCTGCACATCCCCATTCGCCCTTCGCACCGAAAGTACCTCAGGTTTGCGTTCCAGGGGGTCCACTACCAATTCCGGGCGCTCCCATTTGGTCTTTCCTCAGCCCCCCAAGCCTTTACCAAATGCCTGGCGGTGGTAGCGGCCCACCGGCGTTCTTTGGGAGCTGAGGTTTTCCCCTACCTGGACGACTGGCTCCTGACGGCCCCGTCCAAGGAGGAACTCCTACATTTCCTCTCCCTCACCCAGCAGATTTTCACTGGCCTGGGTATTACCATCAACCATTCCAAGTCTCACCTGGATCCTTCACAGAGGCTCCAGTTCATCGGGGCAATTCTCGACACAACTTTGTGCAAAGCCTATCTGCCTCCGGACAGGGGGGCCTCCCTCCAGTCACAGATTTCCCTCCTATCTGAACACAGGAGCGTCCCGGCGAGGTCAGTGCTCCGTCTACTGGGGCTTATGGTGGCGGCCATCCTGACGGTTCCACGCACATGCCTCCACATGAGAATCTCTCAGTGGACTCTTCGATCTCAGTAGGATCAACGAGTAGATGACCTAGATCATCTGGTTCTGATCTCCTCGCTGATGGTAAGAGACTTGCAATGGTGGATGGTTCCAGAGAACTTCTTCCGGGGTCCCCTTTTTTCATCCTCCCCCCGATCAGACTCTGACCACGGACGCTTCAGGCGAAGGTTGAGGAGCCCATCTGGGTCCTCACCGAACCCAAGGCCTTTGGTCAAAGTTGGAAATAGTTCTCCACATCAACGTGCTTGAGCTTCGAGCAGTGCTGTATCACTCCAGGCCCTTCACCAATACATCCTTCCCGGTCATCTAGCTGTCCAAACGGGACAACATGTGCGTGGTGTGGTACATCAACAAGCGGGGAGGAACTCGGTCCTACCCGCTGTGCAGGGAAGCGATGAGGGTCTGGGATTGGGCAACTCTCCACAACCTTCACCTCATGGCGATCCATGTTCCGGGAGTTGACAATGGCCTGGCAGACAGTCTAAGTCGCTCGTCGGTTCTTCCACATGAGTGGGAATTGAACGAAAAGTTCTAAAAAGCATCTTCCAGATTTGGGGAACTCCTCAGATAGACCTGTTCGCTTCCTCCCAAAATGCAAAGCTTCCAATCTTTTGCTCGCTTGCTCCAGAGCGAGGCGCTTTCTGGAGCGACGCTCTATCTCTAAGCTGGAAGGACAGATTCGTCTATGTTTTCCCCACCCTCTGGTCCCTTGTGTGCTACAGAAGCTTGCTTTAGAAGGAGCGAGAATGATTCTGATCGCTCCTTTCTGGCCCAGGCAAATCTGGTTCTCTCTTCTACAAAAATACTCAGAGGTTCCTCCTCTTCCTCTTCCTTTATCTCCAGGATTGTTGACCCAGGATCAGGGGACCCTGGTCCATCCAGGACTCGAGTCCCTTCAACTTTATGCATGGCTCCTGCAGACCTAGCTCTATCTCGTTTTGGCGTTTCTCCTAAGGTGGCCGAGATTCTGGTGGAGGCTAGAAAACCCTCCACTAGGTCCACCTACGCCATGAAATGGAAAAGATTTTATATTTGGGCTGCGTCCCGGAACGTGGAGCCCTTTTCCTGCCCTGTGACCATTCTGCTTGAATACATGCGTCATCTCTTTGACCTGGGTCTCAGTCACTCCTCTTTGAAAGTTCATATGGTGGCTATTTCAGCCTACCATGTCCCTTTCACTGATAAGGCATTTGCCCAGCTGCAGGTATCCAAAACTTTCCTCAGAGGGGTCCTTCATCTCAGGCCCCCTGTACGGACTCCAGCTCCGCCTTGGGACTTAAACTTTGTCCTCGAGAAACTTACCCTTCCTCCCTTTGAGCCTGCAACTTCCACAGACTTGAAGTTTTTATCATGGAAGACGCGGCTTCTTGGTGGCCATTACTTCTGCTCGCAGAATTTCCGAGCTCCAGGCCCTGATGTGCAAAATCCCTTATTTGATTTTTCACAAAGAACGAGTAGCTCTTCACACGAACCCTAAGTTTCTTCCGAAGGTGGTAGCGGAGTCTACCTTAAATCAGTCAATTGAATTACCTGCTTTCTTCACGCAGTACTCCAGTCAAGGAGAATACCTGCTCCATACCATGGATGTTCACAGGATTCTGAGATACTACACTGATAGGACGAAGGATCTCAGAAAGACTGAGCAGCTGTTAGTCTCTTTCGCTCACAAAAGAGAAGGCAATGCTGTCTCTAAGCAATGCCTATCAAAATGGTTGGCCCATTGCATCACTTTCTGTTATGACAAGTACAACAAGACCCTCCTGGGTCAAGTCAGAGAGTCACTCCACTCGTGGACTTGCCGCCTCTGAGCTTGTTTTCAAACGTGTCTACGGCAGACATCTGTGCTGCCTCACTTGGACTTCAGTCCATACCTTTACTAAACATTACAGTTTGGACATTGCTCTCGCCATTAGAAAGCAGGCCTCGGTTAGCTGTCTTGCAAGGCCTCCTTTCTTGAGACCTGCTAGATTACTTACTACTTTTTGGAGTAGTTCCTCCTCCCGGTGCCTTTCATTTGTTCCAGACTGCTTGGGATTCTATCCTATATGTAATTACCTACTGCAAGAGCCCTCTCGAAGTAAGATAGTACAGTTACGTAAGAACTTACCGTAACAGTAGATCTTCGAGAGAGGCTCTTGCAGTAGGTAATACCTTCCCGCCCTCCATCCCCCTAGGCTTTTTCAGCTTCTTTTCCATTGAGGGAAATATCTGCTTTCTCTCTCTCTCGTCCGGCCTATGGCGGGAAAGAACTGGAAGGCGGGCGTCTGGGACCGCCCCTTTATACCGACGTTGCATGACGCCGGTCACCTGACGTGGGGGCGGTCCCCGCCAGGGACTGCTAGCTAGAAATTTTTCTGTGGGGTCCTGCCGCCGGCCAGGGTCAGTTCTATATGTAATTACCTACTGCAAGAGCCTCTCTCGAAGATCTACTGTTATGGTAAGTTCTTACGTAACTGTACTTTCTGGGGAGGAGGGCAGCTCCTGTTCAGCCCTCGCGACCCGGGACCCTCTGAGGATCCTGTCTGCTGTGCTGCTAGTGGTCTGTGGAGACAGAAGGAGAGGTAAGGAGCTAAATTTATAGCCCAGCAGTACAGACACATTAGTATGCAGGCAGAGAGGCGTTTTAACAGAGCATCAGAACTCAACAAACTGAATAATATTTTTTTTTATACTTAGTTCATCACTGAGTAACCTACTTAATCACACAGATAGCTAATTTAAAAAACACAAACTAGAACTGAGCAGTAACATGCACTGAGGCAATGAAATTAAATGCTAGCTTCTCTGTAGGCAAACACAGAAACTTGATTGCTTTAAATAGTGACTAAGTCGATAAAATAAAGAAACACTGCGTCTTTCTTAAGGCACTATCTGATGGAGATGGAATTGAGCTGTGAGCTTTAAAAGTCGTGGTTGAATAAAACTGTCTCCATTTGTGCGCCGGCTAAAATTCGAATTAGAAATGGCGTCAAAATTCGAATTAGAACTGATGTGTTAGTGTGGTACAGCATAAAGCAGTACAGTTTGCATTGGATTGAGATACATATCTTGTATTAAATTGATCTACACACTGTATACTAGGTGTTGAGACTTGATAGACCTGTCAGGTAGAACTAAACAGATAACCGGTTCGGGTATGACATTGTATTTCACTAATTGACGCATAGAGACTTGTTTATACGAAGGCTAAAAATTGTACCAACTGTTCTCTAGGTAGGAAAATCACCATTCTCAACTGCATTAATGATAGGGTCCCATGTGCTAGAAAAGGCTTCAGACCTACCCATTGCCCTAAGCTGGGCTCTTACAAGAGACATACATAACTTAAGATTATTTGCCCATTTTGATATGGTAGGAGGGGAGGGAGACATCCAGGCCTGTGCTATAGTCTTCCTTGCGTTAATCAGGGTGAGGGGCCACAGTGGGTTGTGTATCCTCCCTCCAGTCCAGGATGTTGCGGGTCGGCACCAATAGGAGTTCCAATGGAGATTTTGGGGGGCAGTAACCAAGTACTTTATTCATAATTTAATGGACTGCATACCAGAAGGGGGTCACCTTGGAACATGTCAGAGCCAGGTGCAGGAAGTCTCCCTCCACACCAACACACTTGGGGCAAGTACTAGGTTTCTGGGCATCCATGGCATATAACCTTTTAGGGTTAAAATAAGCCCTGTACAGAAAGTTCAGTTGAACTTGTCTCAGCTTATTGCTACGAGAACAATTCTGAAGATGGAAACTCGCAAACTTCCATACTTTAGAATCTATTGGGGTAGATAGGTCTAAGCTTCACTTGGTCCTAGTTCCCTCTGCAGCTAAACCTGCTTGCCCCTGTATAATATGATTGTATATGGTAAGTGGTTTATTATCAGATTGGGGCCTAAACAGTTCATTCTTAAAAGGGAAGGGGGGATCCCACCCACAGTCACGTGACAAGAGTAGTTCTACAATGTTGTCTGACTGAGGTACACAAAGAAATCTCCAGGCTTTATACCCCATTCAGTGCACATTGAGACAAAGTCCTTAATCATACCCCCTTCATACAGCTGAGTCACTGAGGTTAAGCCTTTCTGTCTCCAGTCCAGTAATTTCTGAACTAAGGATACAGAGCACAGTCCCCTGCTCTGAATGACGGGCAGCAGCCCAGAGTGGGGAAAGAGAGAGCAGGAATGCTTAATGTGCTTATGGACTGCAAGCCACACCTTCAGTGTAGTGGCCGTAAAGGGGTTTGTAATTTCCGGAGGGGTGTCCCGTCCAGAGCCATAGTCAGGAGATCCACCTTTAAAGGGCCCACAAAATTGTCTTCTTCCTGTCCAAGCCAGGTATTTCCTGCTGATGCAGCACCCACAGGGAGAAATGCCAGTTGGGCAGCCCAGTAGTAATTTTGAAAATTCGGCAGCTGCAGAATGTCTCTTAATTGATTCAAACACGAAGTCTTGCTGTATTCAGACATAATGCAGTTAACCCCAGCACTTGAACTGCCCCGGAGAGAAAAGAGTTAACTCTGTGTAGAAGCATGGAACGTTGAGCTCGAGCTCGGTTTTCAAACCTCTGTCTGTGGTACTTCTCAGTGTAACCGTCAGATTCTTTACTCCGCCTAACAGTGAAGTCGCTCCGGAGATTTTCTCTGCTCGGATCAGTAACAGTAAAGCGTTCGGTTTAAACCGTATAATTTTTTTTTATTTTCGAATTTCCAGCCTCTGTCTATGGTACAGGTGGTGTGTAGATAGGTAGTGACTGTGTTTTTATTCTGTGAAAAAGTTGGAAATTGTTCGTTTCTTCGGTTTCTTTCCGGTCGGTCTGGTTTGGAACTGACCCATTCTGTTTAAATCTATTTCTGGGATTAGAGTGGTGTTCCGGTACTGATCGATTTCAAAAGAATCGAGGCTTTTTGCCAGTTCTTTTAAAAAGCCCATGACATGGTTTGTAACCGATCGGTTATTGTATTACCTGGCTTGAAAGCTGCAGTAGGGTAATTTTGTTAGGTTGGCCATGTCTGAGAAACCCAAGAAGAAAACCGGTCCCACTGGGTTTCAGCACTGTACTGAGTGTGGGGAGGCCTTTGCTAAGGCTGACCCCCACCTCATCTTTGTTTATTGTCTCGGGTTTGACCACCTCAAGTCAGACTGCCAAATCTGTAAAAACTTTCCTAAATCCACTCTAAATAAAAGACTGAGTAGGCTGAAGGAAAGGGAGGCCGAGAAGTCCGTAGATCTGGATAGCCAGCCCGGTTTGGTTGCTGCCGAACCTGAGGAGGTGCCTACTGACCTAGGCGATGCCTCCTCTGGCAAAAGGAGAGAGGATCCCGTGGAATTGGTTCCATCAAAAAAGAAGTGCAAGTCTGCCAGTTCGGATCCGGTATCGCACTCTCCAACCGCAGACGAAATAACCAAGCAATTAGCATTGTTCAGTCGCCTAGACCGGTTCCGTCCGAACCGGTACCGCCAGTTTGGTCAGATCAGTCTCCTCCGGATTATGATCCAGATGCTTTTTATGAGGAGTGGGAGGGAGACAAAGACTATCCCGAGGATGATGACGATGACCGGGGGGGGTCTGGATGTGTCCATTGAACCGGACATCTCCCCAGACAGGCCCTCAGGTGTCTCTCCTCCCAGGCTCTCGGAGTCCCCGTCACATTTTTTGTTCTACAAAAAGGTGGCAGAAACCCTGCAGCTTCCCTTGTTTGAAGCTGCAGAGGAGGATGAAGAGCCTGATTTTGTGGAAATGATGGACATCCCAGAGTCCAAAAGGCTGTCTGTCTCTCTTCATAAATCCTTGGGGAAACAGACACATAAAATTTTACAAACCCCTAATTCAGTACCTCCTGTGGATAAGAGAATGGACAGGAGGTATCCGTTATCAGGCTCAGCTGCAGAGTTACTTTATAGTCATTGCAGCCATGTTGGGGTAGTGCAGGCTGCAGCCTGTGACAGGGCTAACATTCCTTTGGCTTCACACCTCCCAGATAAGGACTCCAGGAAAGTGGATGCCATGGCCAAAAAACAGTATTTGGCATCCTCTTTGGGACTCAGCCCGGCTACTTATATGGCCTACACAGCCAGGTACCAGAAATCCAGATGGGATACGGTTCTGGAACTGGCTAAACAGGCCTCTTCCCAGCTAGCCAGGGAGCTGGAGGAGGTGGCTGCTGATGGAATTGAGGCATCCAAAATGCAGTTTCATGCTGCTGTAGACTCCAGTGATGTGGCATCTAGAGCCATGGCTACATCTGTGTCTCTCAGAAGACGTGCTTGACTTTCACAGGATACCCAGACTAAGGCTATGGATTTTTCTGTAGTAGGTAACTCTCTGTTTGGGGAGCAGACAGAGGCTTACATGAAGAAAGTGGATGAATATAGGACCACGTACAGGAGTGTACAGGCCAAAGAAAGGCAAGCCACTCCGCACAAGCAGCAGTCTAGGGGTAGGGGCAGGCCCTTTCAAAGGCCTTTGTACCAAGCCCAGGCCTCCTCTCCCTTCCCACAGAGGGGGTTCTTCAGAGGGAGGGGCAGGAGGGGGATGAGCAGAGCTGCTCCCTCCTCCTCTCAGTCTAAGGCTCCTGCCAAGCAGACACCCTGATGTGTCAGCCTGGGTCGACTCCCCATTTCCAGTAGGAGGCAGGCTGGCTTACTACTTCCAGGCCTGGATGTCTGTGACCTCAGACAAGTGGGTCCTGGAAGTAGTAAGCAAGGGGCTGGCCCTCAGCTTCAAAACACTTCCAAAAAAGAGGGCCAAGTCTTTTCCACCTGCATCACTCTCAGAAACCATTGCCCTAGAGGCAGAGATTTCCTCTCTTCTAGCTCTCAGACCTATAGAGAAGGTTTCTACTCAGCAAAGGGGAAAAGGACTGTACTCCAGGTACATCCTTACCCCCCAGAAAACAGGGGAGTGGTGACCCCTCCTAGACATAATGTATTTGAACAAACACATTTCAGAGCCCAAATTCAAAATGGTAATTCTTGGAATAATCCTTCCCTCTCTAAGGCCAGGGGATTGGCTAGCATCTCTGGACCTCAAGGATGCCTACTTCCATATTCCTGTCAGGTGCTCCCACAAAGAATACCTCCGGTTCGAGTTGCCTTCAGGCTATTACCAATTCAGATGTATGCCATTCGGCCTAACATCAGCCCCAAGGGTGTTCACAAAGTGCCTTGCAGTAGGGGTGGCTTACCTCAGAAGACAGGGTATCACCATCTTCCCGTATCTGGATGACTGGCTCTTAGTGGGTCAATCATCTTTACAGGTCAAGTCAGCTCTTCAAACTACCCAGGACCTACTCAGCTCCTTGGGATTTCTTCTCAATCTTCCGAAGTCTGTCCTCGAACCAGTTCAGCTTATCACGTTTATAGGCATAGAGCTGGACACTGTACAAGCAAAAGCCTTCCTTACCCTGGCAAGGGTGAAGGGCCTAGTGGATCTTTCTTCCTTCTTTCGACCTCAGGTCTCCTGCCCAGCATGACAGTTCCTCCAGCTCCTGGACCACATGGCAGCTTCCACGGCAGTGGTGCAGGGAATAAGATTCCAGAGGAGGGATATTCAGTTTCATCTAAGGTCTTTTTGGTCTCAAAAGAAGGATTCACTTACCAAACTGATCCCAGTGACTCAGACTCTGGTCCAGGCTCTCCAGTGGTGGCTGGATCAGGACAACCTCAGACAAGGGGTTCCATTTCTTCCTCAAGTCCCATCGGTAGTTCTAACTACGGATGCTTCTCTCGTAGGGTGGGGAGCCCACCTAGGAGCCCTGACAGCTCAAGGAGTCTGGTCCCACAAGAGTCCCGCCTTCATATCAGTCTTCTGGAACTAAGGGCAGTTTTTTCCTAGCCCTGCAGAGCTTCTCGAATTCAGTCAAGGGCAAGGTAGTCCAAGTCAGAACAGACAACACCACCACAGTGTGGTACATCAACAAGCAGGGAGGCACTAGGTCCTCAGCCTTGTGCACAGAAGCCATGAAGCTGTGGTGTCTGGCCTATTCTCTTCAAACTTCTCTGGTAGCAGTTCACCTTCCTGGGAAGGACAACATACTAGCAGATGCTCTGAGCAGAATATCACAGGGACACCACAAATGGTCCCTGGATCCTCACGTACTGAAGTTCACCTTCTGCAGGTGGGGCACTCCAGAGATAGATCTCTTTGCAGCATCGGACAATCGTCAACTTCCTCTGTTTTGTTGCAGACCTCCAGTCCTGGGTACGGTTCCCCAGGATGCTCTCATTTTGGACTGGAAGGGCAGGTTTCTCTCTGCCTTCCCTCTGCTGTTCAGAGTTCTGAACAAGATCAGGACTCAACCCTGCACAGTGATACTGGTGGTTCCAGACGGGGCCAGACAGCCTTGGTATCCTCTACTGCTGTCCTGTCAGTGTCACGTCCCCTGTCTCTGCCCAGGACATGCAATTTCCTGTCCTCCCAGGGGCTAATCTGGTACCCCAATCTCCAGTCTCTCCATCTCAAGGCCTAGCTCTTGAAGAGTTAGACTATGCAGCACTACATCTTTCTCAGGGAGTTCTGGACATCCTGAAGGTCTCCAGGAAACCTTCCACTACAAAAACTTACAACTCCAAATGGAAAAGGTTCAGTATTTGGTGCTCTCAGAAAGGCATCCTGCCTGATTCTGCAGACATTTTCACAACCTTAGACTATCTAGTACATCTGAATGGTCTAGGCTTTAGGTCTGCCACTCTGAAGGTTCATCTAGCAGCTAACTCTGCATTCCTCTCAGCAGGGAGGGGCTTTTCCCTGGCATCTCATCCTGTTTTCAGAAAGTTTTTCAAAGGACTGGTTCACATTAACCCTCCCTTTTGGGAGCCCACTCTGCCTTGGGATCTTAATGTCTGCATAGCTCAGCTTATGCAGCCACCCTTTGAACCTCTGGCTTCGGCCGAATTGAAGTACTTGACCTGGAAAACTGTGTTCCTGGTAGCTATTACTTCTGCCAGGCGGATTAGTGAGTTACAGGCGCTGTCAGTGGAACCTGACTTCATCTCCTTCCATAGAGACAAAGTGGTCCTAAGAACCAATAGGAGGTTCTTGCCCAAAGTGGTATCGGATTTTCATCTGAACCAGTCTCTCTCTCTCTCTGTTTTTCACTGATCATTCTTTTTCGGGTGAAAGAAGGTTACACAGTCTGGACGTTAAGAGGGCCCTTAGCTACTACATTGAGCATACTAAGGCACATATAAATGACTGTCTTCAGTTGTTTCTCACTTGTGGTGAGGTGGGGAAAGGTAAGCCTGCCACTAAAAGTACTATTGCCAGGTGGATTGTTTCTTGTATACAATTATGTTATGATAAGTTGGGTAGAACACCCCTTCCGGCCTGAGGGCTCATTCGACTAGGGGGTACAGCTGCTTCTCTAGCTGCGACCAGAGATATAACTTCGTTAGAGATTTGTAAAGCAGCCACCTGGAAAACAGTACATACTTTTACCAAGCAATACTCCCTGTACATCCAGGCTAGGAGTGATGCTAGGTTTGGCACAGCAGTACTGCAGAGCCTCTTCCCAAAGTAGGTTCTGCATTCCCTCCTCCATAGGGAACTGCTTGATAGTTTGCATTATGTCTGAATACAGCAAGACTTCATGTTGTTTGAAGAAAAAATTACTCACCATAGTAATGTTGTTTCTTCTAATGGAATCTTGCTATATTCAGACCTCCTCTCCCCGCCTCCCCTCAAAGAACCTGGGTTTTTGGGAAGTGGGCTGGCAGGTACAGTGTTGCACCTCGGAGGTGTACCTTGTATCCTGCCTCTTGGGTGGGGTGGATGTTGTTATTTTTCTGGTGTTTCATACTTAAATATTGTCACTACCTTTCCTTCTTTGGTTCTCGACTTGAGTCCTTTGGGCCCAAAAAGAATTTTTTGCCCTTTGGCTATATATTGAACAATTTTCATACTATAGTATGTTAGTTAGTGTGCTCGTAAGAATCTGACGGTTACACCGAGAAGTACCACAGACAGAGGTTTAAAAACAGCTCAAGCTCAACATTCTATGCTTCTGCATAGAGTTAACTCTTTCCTCTCCAGGGCAGTTCAAGTGCTGGGGCTAACTGCATTATGTCTGAATACAGCAAGACCCCATTAGAAGAAAGAACATTACTATGGTGAGTATTTTTTTCTTCTGGCTGTTCTGCCTTGCCAAAGAAACTTATACAGTATAGCATTTAGTAGTTTTGAAGTGGGCTTTTAGGTATATTAACAGGAATTGACTGATACAGATGTAAGCATTTAGGCAGAATAGTCCTCTTCACTGCCCCCACCCGACCCAGTAATGACAGTGGAAGAGCCATCCATCTGTCACAATCCTTTGAGATCTTTGCTAGGAGAGGTTTATAATTCGCAGCATGAAGTGAGCTAGTTTGGGCAGAGATGGAGACCCCAGGGTATTTTATCTTCTCACTAGTTGAAGACCTCCTAAATTGGTGATTAATTGCGCTCTATCCTTGATGCCTATGGTGAGCAGCTCACTCTTGGTCCAATTGATTTTATTTATTTTTTAACTTTATTTTCCCACCTAGCTCCGAACCACCAGACTGTCTACATTAGGGACACTGGACATACCTGTCTCCCACCCACCCAAAGGCTCAGTCCTACGTTTCGGCTGGCGGTGCTCCACTCCCGTCATCCTGGGGCCCTTTCCCCCAGATTAAGCCCCTCGGGGCAGGACCGCCACTCTCCTCAGGCATCCTTTTTGTAAGTCTGGATGGGATCCCGGAAGTGGAGGAGCCACAACAGTAGCAGACGCACTCGGCCTGGGCGTGGGGTGTAGTCCCTGGTACCCACCATCACCTGCTGGTGGACGGGGTTTTTCCTCCTTATAGGTTGCCGCAGGGGCACAGTGTGCAATGTTTTCTACACAGTGCCACGCTCCTCTGCCACTGGACACTGCTGACGTCACTCCTTCACTACGTCCCTGTGCTAGCGCTACCACCAGCATTCGCTAGTGGCCACTGCTGCGCCGGGAATCCCAAACTCCCACCCCTGGGAGAGGAGAGCAGTCCCTGGGACACTCGATCCTCTCCCATCCCTGCCGACCCCCGATGGCCCAGGTTCGCTGCCGAACCCGGGTCACTGGTGTGGTGTGAGGTGTGGCCTCCAGTGCCTCAACCCTCCGTGCCACTGGGCCGGCACCCAGTTGGCTTTATGTCTGGATAATTCCCTCATCAGCTGGTGTACAGCAAGAAGATCTTGTGTCGGGTGTTGGAGATATGGAAGCAGGTCATCTGCGTACATGGCAATTTTGTGCTCAGAACGGCACCCTTCCCCCCCACAAACCTCTGATGCCTTCATGTTTTCTAAGAGCCACTGCGAGGGGTTCAAGGGACAGAACATATAGCAGAGGGGAAAGGGGGGCATCCCTGTCTAGTCCCCCTCCCCAGGTCAAACGGGGGAGTTTCCAAACCATTCACCGCTATCTGGGCTTTTGGGTTAGTACGAACCCATAACCTGAAGCGGGGCCAAATACCCACCCTCTCCAATGTCTCAAAGAGGTACCCCCACTCTACACGATCAAAGGCTTTTTCAGAGTGTAGCGCTAACACTGCCACCCCATGCCTTCACCTGTCCCTCCCCCACCTATTGACCAAATTTAATGTACTCCGAATATTGTGTTTTCCTTGACACTCCTTTATAAAATCAGACTGATCTGGATGAATCAAAGTGGGCAACAGGGGCTCTGATTGGGTAGCCATAATTTTTGTTAAAATTTTATAGTCTGCTGTGAGGAGGGAGATTGGCCTATATGACACACACCATGTTGGATCCTTACCTGGTTTGGGCAGAACTGTAATAGTAGCTGATCGTGTGTGTGTGTGGGGGGGGGGGGCAACTCGCCCTTGTCTAAACTCTTAACATATCATGAAGGGGTTCTATAAGTAGATGGGCAAATGACTTAAAGAAATTAATGGGCAGTCCATCCAGACCTGGGGCCATCTCACCTTTTAGAGCACCTGTAGCATCCTATACTGCACCCTTAGACACAGAAGAGTCCAGCTCTAAAGCTTTGTTTCTCCCCAGCACCAGGAGGGGAACCCCAGAGAAGAAATGTTCAAAGATCTGAGAGGATGACGACACCTTGGAAGAGTACAGGGCACAAAAAAGGCACCAAATGCACCTCCGATAGCTACAGAGTCCTGCACCAAATTACCCATCTTGTTCTGTATTTGACCCACCATTCTCTTCCACTCTTTATGGCATAACTGCCAGGCTAACAACTTCCCCCTCTATCACCATCAAAGTACACACCAGCTTGAGCCAGTAAAATGGCTAGTTCTGTTTTCGCACTGCTCAATGTATTGAAACGCCATTTTAATTTTCGACTCACTCTATACAACAGGATGGTGGGCTGCTGTCTATGTGCTGTCTCGGACGCCTCTATTTTAATGCGTAGAAGTCTAGGCTCCTGCTCGCTTTGCCTCTTAGTATGTGCTGAAAAGGCAAGCGTTTGTCTTCTCACATACGCTTGGAGCGACTCCCATCTGCTCTGGTGTGAGGTATCCCCCTTTTTGTTGAAGTGCAAGAATTCCTGAATATGTTTGGTCATTGCAGTATTGTATTTCTGATCTTTCAAACCACTTGAAGTCTTGCTGGATTCTGACAAGTGCAGTTAGCCCCAGCCTTTAAACTGCCCTGGAGAACAAAGGGTTAACCTTTCTATGCAGAGCATAGAATGCTGAGCTCGAGCTCGGTTGATGTCTCTGTCTGTTTCCCTTTGAAAGTTAACTGTCAGATTCTTTACTCCGCCTCACTGAACAGTCGCTCCGAAGATTTCTCCTGCAGCTCGGTTCGAAAGTCAGTTGAAGTGTCGTTTTTTTGTCGGTTTCTAACCAAAAAAAGTTTCCCGCATAGTCTGATCAGTCTCTGTCTCAGGTACCGTGAGTACTAGATAGGTTTTGTACTGTGTTTCTGTGTGGAACTTGTAAAAAGTGTGGACCAGTTTGGCTGAACCAATCATTTGTTTGTTGTGTAACTTTAGTGTGGTTACCGATTTCTTATCGGTTCTAAAAAAAAAAGTGTTTTGAAATGTTTTTTTTCCAAGATACGTGACACGGTTAGGAACCGATAAGGGAGTCTTGCCTGGCGGTTGCCGAAAAAAGGGCAAGTTTGGTTAGGTTGGCCATGTCTGAGAAACCCAAGGAAAAAAACGGGCCCACTGGGTTTCAACACTGCAGTGAGTGTGGGGAGGTCTTTTCTAAGGCTGATCCCCACACCACCTGTGTTGATTGTCTGGGGTTTGACCACCTCGATTCAGACTGCCAGATTTGCAAGAATTTTCCCAAATCTACTGTGGAAAAGAGATTAGGTAGACTAAGGGAAAAGGAGGCTGAGAAGTCCGCTGACCCGGATGGCCAGCCCGGTTCGGTTCCGACTGAACCAGGAGAAGTGCCCTCTGACCAGGGTGATACTGCTTCAGCAAAAGGAGAGCTGATGCTGAGGGGTCGGTAAATCATCCAGTTCAGATCCAGAAGTCCATGTTCCGACCGCCGAAGAAATAGCCCGAGCGATTTGGATTGTGGAATCACTTTACCCGGTTCCGACTGATCCGGCACCTTTTGGCAGGGGCTCAGTTCCATCTGTTCCCTGGTTTACGACTATACTGTGAAAGAATTTTATGAACCGGAGTTTGAGGAGGAAGGGGAGTTTGAAGATGGTGATGGTGAAAGTCTAGATGTGCCTGTGGAACCGGGCATCTCCCCAGACAGACCTTCAGGTGTATTCCCTCCTAGGCTTTGAGTCCCCTTCCCACTTTATGTTCTTCAAAAAGGTGGCTAAGATCCTCCAACTTCCTATGGAAGAGGCAATGGAAGATCAGGAGGAGCCTGATTATGTAGAAATGAAGGACATCCCAGAGTCCAGGAGACTGTCTATTCCCCTCCACAAATCTTTTGGGAAACAGATAAAAAAAATTCTGAAGTCTCCCAATTCTATACCTCCTGTGGACTACAAAGAATGGACAAGAGGTATACACTCTCAGGCTCAGAAACTGAGTTTTTTTAATACCACCAATGTAGCCATGTTGGGGTTGTGCAGGCTGCTGCCTGTCGTAAGGCAAGCATTCCCTTGACTTCACACCCCCCAGACAAAGACTCTGGGAAGGTTGATGCCATGGCAAAAAAGCTGTACATGGCATCTTCCCTGGGACTCGGACAGGCGAATTATATGGCCTATACAGCTAGGTACCAGAAGTCCAGGTGGGACACTGTACTGGCACTGGCTAAACAGGCCTCCCCCCAGCTAGCCAAGGAGCTGGAGGCGGTGGCTGCAGATGGGATTGAGGCATCTAAAGTTCAGTTTCATGTTGCTGTGGACTCTAATGATGTGTCATCAAGAGTCATGGATACATCTGTGGCTTTTTGGAGAATGGCTTGGCTCAGATGTACTAGCCTCTCACAGGATACCCAGGCTAAGGCCATGGATTTTCCTGTAGTGGATAATCCTTTGTTTGGAGAGCAGACAGAGAATTACATGAAGAAAATGGATGAGTACAGGACCACATACAGGAGTGCTCAGGCCAAGGAGAGGTAAGCAACTTCTCAAAGGCAGCAGTCTGGGGGCAGGGGCAGGCCTTTTCAAAGGCCTTTTTACCAAGCACAGGCCTCTTCTTCCTTTTCACAGAGGGGGTTCTTCAGAGGGAGAGGCAGAAGGGAGATGAGCAGGGCTGCATCCACTCCTCAGCCTAAAGCCCCTGCCAAGCAGACACCCTGATGGGCCTGCCCGGGTCGACTTCCAGTTCCAGTAGGGGGCAGGCTGGCTTACTTTGTCCAGGACTGGATGTCTGTACATCAGACAAGTGGGTCCTGGAACTAGTAAGCCAGGGACTGGTTCTCATCTTCAAAAAATTTCCAAAGATGAGAGCCAGATCTTTTCCACCTGCAAATCTCTCGGAAACCCTTACCCTAGAGGCAGAGGTTTCTTCTCTTCTGGCCTTAAGAGCCATAGAGAGTGTACATACCCTACACTGGGGCAAAGGGCTGTACTCCAGGTACTTTCTGACCCCAAAAAAGACACAGGAGTGGTGACCCATCCTAGACGTAAGATGGCTAAACAAACATCTTTTAAAACCAAAGTTCAAGACAGTAACTCTGGGAATAATCCTTCACTCTCTTAGGCCAGGGGACTGGTTAGCCTCCCAGGACCTCAAAGATGCCTACTTTCACATTCCCATCAGGTGCTCCCACAGAAAGTACCTCAGGTTCGAGTTGCCCTCAGGCCACTATCAGTTCAGAGCAATGCCCTTTGGCCTAACCTCAGTCCCAAGGGTTTTCACATAGTGCCTGGCAGTAGTAGTTGCCTTTCTAAGAAGGCAAAAGATTTCCATGTTTCTATATCTGGACAATTGACTTATAGTGGGCCAGTCTCCAGACCAAGTCAAGTCTTACCTGCAAGTGACTCAGCAAGTCCTCACTTCTTTAGGATTTCTTCTCAGCCTGCCCAAGTCAGTTCTCAAACCAGTCCAGCTTCTTACCTTCATAGGGGCAGAACTGGACACAGTCAGAGCAAGAGCCTTTCTTCCTCTAGAAAGGGCAAGGGTTCTTATGAAACTAGCCTCTTCCTTCAGCCTTCAGGTATCTCGACCAGCAAGGCATTTCCTCCAGCTCTTGGGCCACATGGCAGCTTCAACAGCAGTGGTCCAAGGGGCAAGATTCCAGATGAGGAATAGATGGAACTGAATGAGGGCTTTTTGGTCTCATAAGAAGGATTCCTTTCCCAAACTGATCCCAGTGACTCTGACCTTGATCCAAGCCCTCCAATGGTGGCAAGATCAGGATGATTTAAGACAAGGTGTTCCTTTTGCCACTCAGCCTTGTTCAGTGGTCCTTACCACGGATGCTTCTCTTCTGGGCTGGGGAGCCCATCTGGGGGCCCTCACTGCCCTGGGGCTGTGGTTCCCCCAAGAATCCGTTCTCCATATCAATCACCTAGAGCTCAGGGCAGTTTTTCTGGCCCTGAAAGCTTTCTCTCAATCAGTACAGAACAAGGTGGTTCAGGTCAGAACGGACAACACCACCACCATGTGGTACATCAACAAGCAGGGAGGCACTCGGTCCACGGCCTTGTGTATGGAAGCCATGAAATTGTGGTCACTGGCTTATTCCCTGCAAACCTCTCTGGTAGCTGTTCACCTTCCAGGGAAGAACAATGTGCTAGCAGATGCACTGAGCAGGATCTCTCAGGGCCATCACGAATGGTCCCTGGACCCTCAAGTGTTGAAAGTGATTTTTCCAAGGTGGGGCACTGCAGAGATAGATCTCTTTGCAGCCCCAGACAATCACCAACTCCCTCTCTTTTGTTGCAGACCTCCAGTCTTGGGCTCAGTCCCCCTGGATGCCCTGATTCTGAATTGGGAAGGGAAGTTTCTGTATGCCTTCCCCTCCCTTCCCACTCCTGTTCAAAGTTTTAGTCAAAATAAGGTCTCAACCTTGCAAAGTGATTCTGATTGCTCCAGATTGGGCCAGACAGCCCTGGTACCCCCTGTTGCTGTCCCTAGCAGTCCACCTTCCAATGTCTCTCCCCAGGAATTACAACCTGTTAGCATCCTCCCAGGGGAGGATTTGGTACCCCAATATTCAGTCTCTCAGTCTCAAGGCATGGCTCTTGAAGAGTTAGTTTGCAGATCTGCATCTTTCCCAAGGGCTTCTGGATATTCTCAAAGCTTCTCGAAAGCCCTCCACCAGAAAGACTTATAACTCCAAATGGAAGAGATTCAGCATTTGGTGTTCTAAGAAGCATAGTTCTCCAGATACTGCTGGATTGCCTATGGTTCTGGTTTATATGGTCCATCTTAATGGCCTAGGCCTCAGACCAACTACTCTCAAGGTATACTTGTCAGCTGTTTCTGCGTTTCTGTCAGTGGGGAAGTCTTCCTCACTATCTTCTCATCCTGTGTTCTATAAAGTTTTTAAAGGATTGCTTCACACCAATCCTCCCTTTTAGAGACCCTGCCCCTGCCTGGGATTTGAATGTTTGCATTGCTCACCTTATGCAACCCCCTTTTGAGCCTATGTCATCAGCAGAGCTTAAGTACTTGACTTGGAAAACTGTGTTCTTGGTAGCCATTACCTCTGCCAGGTGTATCAGTGAATTGCAAGCCCTGTCAGTGGAACCTGATCATCTCCTTTTTCAGGGATAAAGTGGTCCTTAGAACCAATAGAAGGTTCTTACCCAAAGTGGTTTCAGACTTCCATTTAAACCAGTCTATGTCTCTTCCTGTTTTCTTCAATGATCATTCTTCCTCAGGAGAGAGGAGGCTACACAGTTTAGATGTCAAAAGAGCCCTTAGTTACTACATAGAGCATACCAAGGGTCACAGGTTTGACTCCCTCCAGTTGTTCCTCACTTATGGAGAAGTAGAAGAGGGCAAACCTGCCACCAAGAGATCTATTGCCAGGTGGATCGTGTCATGTATACAATTCTGCTATGAGAAAAACTGGAAAAACTCCCCCTCAGGCTGAGGGCTCATTCCACAAGGGGTACAGCTGCTTCCCTGGCTGGTGCCAGGGATATCCCTCTCTTAAAATTTGTCAAGCAGCCACCTGGAAAACAGCCCATACCTTTACCAAGCATTACTCTCTGGATATCCAGGCTAGGAGTGATGCCCGGTTTGGCACAGCAGTACTTCAGAGCCTATTCCCAAAGTAGGTTCTGTCCCTCCTCCATGGAGAAACTGCTTGGTAGTCTGCACTTGTCAGAATACATCAAGACTTCAAGTTGTTTGAAGAAAAAATTACTCACCTTAGTAATTATGTTTCTTCTATTGGAGTCTTGCTGTATTCTGACCTCCTTCCCTCCCTGCTTCCCCTCTCAGAACCTGGTTTTGAGAAGTGGGTGGGCATGTGCAGTGTTGCACCTCAGGGGTGATCTTTTTACACCCTATTCTTGTGTGGGTATTTATTTTGTTATATTCCTGTTTGGTTTGGGTTTTGAGTTTCCTGATTTAAGTCTTCTTTTGGTAGTCCAAAACATTTTGTTGCCAGTTGGCTATTAAACATTTTGTTTTACGATTTCCACATAGAATACTATTTGAGTGTTACTCGTAAGAATCTGACGGTTAGCTTTGAAAGAGAAACAGACAGAGACATCAGCCGAGCTCGAGCTCAGCATTCTATGCTCTGCATAGAAAGGTTAACCCTTTGTTCTCCAGGGCAGTTTAAAGGCTGGGGCTAACTGCACTTGTCAGAATACAGCAAGACTCCAATAGAAGAAACATAATTACTAAGGTGAGTAATTTTTTCTTCAGGAGCAATGGGGTCTTATCTCCACTGTCTTATCACTGGGGGAGAACTAGGAGTAGCTAGGCCCATTGTGATCTGATAGAAGAATAGGGGAGTACCGAGCCTCACTGATCACCGAGATGAAAAAAGAGCTCACAAATAGCCTGTACAAATGTGCATATGACTGGTGGGCATGGGAGAAAACGCTATAGTCCTTGCTTGTGTGGTTCAAGTGCCTCCAGATGTCTATCAGGCCATCTTCTGACTCCAGCTTCCCCAAAGCTCTTGCATTTCTCGAAAGGGAGGTATGGGCTGTGCTGGATCTGTCCAAAGTGATGCCCATCACACAATTAAAGTCGCACCCCAGAATCCAGGGCCCCACCCACCCCGCCATATCTAGAGCCAATCTTTGAAAGAAACCTGGATCCTCCACATTGGGTACATAGATTGAGCCAAAAGAGAGAGTGCCTATACCAGAAACTTCAGCCCTAACTAGGGAGTTTCTACCCCCAGGGTCTATGATCCATTCTAATATTGCAACCTGAGTACCCTGAGGGAACAAAACTGAAGTGCCTCTCGATTTTGTCGAAAAGTTGGAAGATATCCACATGCCCCCCAGTGATTTACTGGTTTTTATGGCCTCCCCTAGTGACATGTGGGTCTATTGCAGTAAAACTACCTGCCATCTTAATCTTTTCAATACTGTTAGGAATATTTTCTGCTTAATTACAGATTTCAGCCTGTTTATGTTCCACATTGGCACTCTGATTGTTTTAGCCATTGTTAAAATTGCCTATATGCAATTGCAAAATAAGTCTGTCAAAGCATGTTATGTTTAAGATATCAATTCCACAGAGAGTCAGGTGCCCACAGCAGCTCTCGCAACCCTCTCCATGATTTATGTAATACAGTTCACATAACATCCTGATTTTACCCCTTTTTAGACGAACCCACCATTCCCCTTCCACTTTCCCTAGAGTATTCAGTAGACTTAGGAAACCCTTCCACCGAGCATGGCATTCAGCTATATTAGTCCATGTTGCAAAGGTGACTCCCAGACCCCCAGCTCTCCCATACCCTCGCTGCCTTTCTCCCCATCACTCAGCATACCCCCATTTTCCAACCCCCCCATCCTTTGTACATCCTTAAAATTGAAATTTATCCCTCCTCCCTCTCTTAAGCACAACGGTGCTTGTTTAAGATCCCCCTGCCAACAACTGGTGAACATTAATGGAGTAATGGTAGTAATTAACATTGTGTCCTATCATTTTATGGCACTGAATGTACTTTAACTTCTGCTTTAACAAGGCTAGCATAACAAAGCTTTGTGGGCTGCAAATAAAGATCAGCTAAAATAAAAATTAAAAAATGTTCGAAAATACAAGGCTGATCTTTTGTAGCTAAACATAACATGCACAAAAGCGATTTGTCCAGAGCTTCCAGCTTATACAATTAGACGAGGGCCGTGCCAAGGTTCAGAACAAAAAAAAAAAAAATGAGCGCAAGACTTCCATCAGCCCTGGCTACTCGACTATATGTAATTCCCTGTGCACAGCAAAGTGTACTATTCCTTTGAGCCATGAGGCTACCAGTTTTGTTCAGGCTTGGCCCCAAAGGACCGGGACAATGGATTAGCACCCCCCCAAAAGTCGTTACCCATGTCCCCAGACATGGTCGGGGGAGAGAATAATCCCTGGCAGATTCAAATTCAGCTATACACGATCCCAGTAGAAATGTTTGAGCAGACCCAAGTTGAGCATACAGTACCAATGAGGGTCCCAGTAGGATTTGCCCATATTGAAATCTCGAGTCCTAAATAAACCAGAAAGATCATGGTACAAGCCCTGAGATAGTCTGAAAAGACAGCATGATAAAAGAGAACACACTTATCTGTGGTCTTCATCTCCCTGGTCTGGTGAAGCACAAGCCCTTCTTCTACTTGCTTCCTCCTCCGCCACCCATTTCTCCGCAGACTTCAGGCAAGTGAAGAAACTTGGAGGTTGCCCGGTCTTATTGATTCTCAGTTTCGCTGGGTACATACAGTTAATGCAAAGGACCAGCCCAATTTGTACAACTTTGCTTTAACTGTGTTAAATTTTTGTCTCTGCATCTGTAAGTCCTGGCTGTAGTTTTGAAAAATGTACACTTTGGCATTCTTAAAGGGTATAGGCCCTTTTTTCTTAGCTTTCCAGAGCACATTCTCTTTATCCATGTAATGAAGGTATTTTATTAGGCAGTGTCTAGGCCTGTCACCTGGTTTCGGTGTCGGGTCTACCCTATGGGCCTGCTCAGTTTCATACTCTGCCTCAGCGGGTAACTTGAAGTGCTCCATCAGCCATTGTGTAATTTCTTTTTCTGGATGACGGGCCCTCGTTCCTTTGGGCAAACCAGCTATGCACAGATTTGAGCGCCGTGATCGATTCTCCTAAACGTCCACTCTAGCCACCAAATCCTCCACGGCTTTCTTCAAGCCATTCTGCCCATTAGTGACCACAAACAAGGAGTCTTCTAAGCTACTCACTTGGTGCTCCAACTCGAATATCTGCATTGAGTGCATAGCTGAGGTTTCAGACAATCCAGTCACTACAGTCTGCAGGTGAGTAATTTGCGCCGTGATGTTGGTGAATCCAGCATTCATTTCATGCTGCATCTGAGGAAGTGTGATAGGGACACCAGCCAGCAAACGCTCTAAGTCTTACATACTGGAATCATCTGAAGCTACTGTACACACAGCCTCTTGGGCCTGGGACCACATACTAGCCTCCGATCCCCAGCGCGGTTCTTTCGGTGATTTGGATTAGCTCGAAATGTAGTTTGGATTGCTTGTTCTTTTGTTTACCAGAGGCCATGGACTTCACTGCATACTGCGTAGTTTTAGTGCTGTTTAAGATCGTTTTAGTAGCCTTTGAGACAATTATCGATACAGTGCCATGAGGAGCTAGCTAAAATGCGTCCGCCATGTTCTGTGGTTAGCCACGCCTCCCTCCCCAGTCACATTCTGAAGTACTGTACCTTGCATCTCTACATTATGGAGGTGCATGTGCTCCCCCCCACCCCCGTGGCAGTTTTCCTTTTTCAAATGTTTACTACAACTGCAGTTTAAAGTTACAGGAGAAATAAGTCATGTAAGGTAGCTTGCAGGGAGGACTAGGTTGTGAGTTCAGAACATGACATCATCAGCAGCTCTTCACTGAAAATGGCTTTTTGCTGGACCACCGGTGCAGCAGTTGGATTTCCGCTTGCGACACCAGCGACCTGGGTTCGGGAACGAGCTTGGGTCGCTGGATGGCCGGCCGGGGGAGCCAACTTGAGCATCACACGACTGCTCGTTGTCTCCAGGGAGGGAAGGGGGGTTACAGTCCGGTGTTGGATGACTGCTGATGGAGGCCAGGGGTAGGACAGCACATCGGGTTTACATTTGGGAGGTGTGTGGCAGATGTTGGCTCTCGCCTAGATGTCCGGAAGCCACGCACCACTGAAAAAACAGAAGAAAAAAATCACTCCCATCCAGCCAATTGGTGGCCTCCGGTCCTCTGCCGACTCTAAGGCCCCCGAAACACAGCCTGCCTCTACCTTCCCCAGCAGCACCCAGGCCAGTGATTGAGCACGCTGGCCTGTCCCCACCGGTGCCTTCTCCCCCGGGGGGGGGGGCCCCGTCTGGTGGAGGGAAACACCAGGTTCCGTGTGGGGCTGCGATATGGGGTTGAAGGCTGCAAGTAGGGTGGCAGGAGTGTTCCTAGGAGACCTGAAGGGAAGACCAGAGGGGAGTTTGGGTAGGCGGATTAAAAAAAAGAAAAGAAAGAAAATGGCTTTTTTGAACAGGCTGTGAATTAAGGGTTACAAAATGACTTGTAACTTCTAAGTGAAGTAACTTACAGATCTGATTTTTGACATGAGGCTAACTGAGGATATGCGGATCCAAATTCTGAATTTATTGATGCCAAAAATATTGGCCTCAGTCCCGCTTTAATTTTTGGCCCTGCAGGCCGGCTAATGCTGAGGGTTGAGCCACTGGATGCCACACCTCGCGCCACACTAGCGACCCAGGGGCTTGGAGCGCCAGTGGTTGGATGGGGGAGGAGAGGATCGAGCTTCCGGAGGACTGCACTCCTCTTCTGGGTTTGGTTAGAGGGAAACCCTGCCTTGTAGTGGCTCCTGGTGGAGACTAGGAGCACTACATCCAAGTGGGGACTTAAAGGGGGTGAGGTGACGGTAGACATCTGCGGGAGAGGGCAGGAGCTCACCCTCCGCGTACTTATGTCACTGCACGTCTGTGCCTTGGGGGAAACGCAGCTAAGGAGAAAAAAACCCTGGCTGCTGGGGGGGCAACGGCAGACCCAAGTGACCAGCCCCACACGCCCACTGCTGGTCCCAACCTGACTTGACTGTCCGTGATCCCCTCCCGGGTAATGGCCTGCAGTTGGGAGGGGATCAACACCCAATTCCTTGGTCATGAAGGGATTCAGACTGGGCAGTAAAGGGCTAATCGAGTGGGTCTCGCCTGAGAGCGTCCCTATTAGCCGGTGACCGGAGTGAAAAAAGACTTGAAGAAAAAAATATATGGGTGTCCCTAAATAAGGAAAAATGGGCCATTTCAAAACAAAAACACAAAACAATATTTATTTGAAATTGTTTCACCAGGAAAGGCATCCTGAGCTACAATAGCTCATTTCCAGATGCATCCTGAGGGAAAGGAGAGATGAGAATACAGTTTGCGAGCAACATCCAATATACATAAAAATAAAAATAAGACAATCATAAGGTTCAACTTTGAGACAAGAAAGGTAGTACAATTGAAGTTTCAAAATAAAATAAAACAGAACAAAAACAAGTAAAAGTCATGTAACCAAAACAATTACGTCTACACCAAGCACATTTGTGGGACACATCCCCATATTTACAATTATATGAAAAAATATAAACATTATGTTATCTTTAAAAATCGAAAATTGACAATTTCTATGAAAAAAAGAGGTGTTTTCTTTTGTTTAAAACAACTAATAAGTAGTCCCTCCCCAGCTGTCACGCTTCTATCTATCCACACATCAAATAGATGTAATGTTTGTTTATCATAGACTACAGGAATTCAGACTTCTGCAGAATTCTGTTTTTTTATTTTTATTTTTTTTTTTCTTTCATTAATGAGCTTTACTGAAGAATTTTCCATTTTTCCATACAGGATAACATACCACATGACAGTACTACAGTGATTACATCTACTACACATGTCAAACACTAACCCCCTTTTCCAGTAATATAGCTATATTTCAACAGTATGCATACTTTCATTAGGTAGACACTTGTCTTTCAGCTTTCATAAGACAATGTTGTATTTTTCATTACTTTTTGTTCATTACAGTCTAGTAGTTGCAGCTGGGTATGAAGTTTTTCCCATCTCTTTTGCTACGTCACATATGGTATCTATTGTTCACACTTGCAATTATTGTTTCTAGCTTTAATGCTGTCAGTATATCATTTTGCCATTCTTTTTTTTTTAATTATATTTTATTGCTTTCTGAATAAAGACAATAGTATATAACCATCTCATGCAGGAGATCACGTATACTTAGTCAATACATTCAGTGTAACAGGATGTGACCCGCTTTCAAAAATGTTAACTCTGCAACATTAGTAGTACTAAGGAAGAAAAAAGCTCCACCCTTACCTGAGGATAAATATGATAATGAACTCAGCAGGGCTGCAGCTACATATGAGCGCTTCTTGGAATGTTATTAGAAACTGCATAGGCAGTGGCCATGAAGTGATCACCAGTACACTAATATCAAGACATAACTGCAAACAGTGCTGCATAGTAACTACTGCTGAAACTTAATCTGTTAAATTATTTAAACGGCCATCTTTATAACAATTTTAGCCTCATTAAAATTAAGCAGTAACCTTTAAAATCTAATAAAAAAAAAAAAAAAATTTAAAAAGATACTGCGCAACCTTTAACATGCATCTACTGTCTCTTTTTTTTTTGTGGATGTTATTTCTCCACGGAGCTCCGGCTACAACCCCGGCACTCCGTCGTTCCCCTGGCGCCATTCTCGGACATGAGACCCCCTCCCTTCAGCACCCCGTGACTTACCCTTCGCGGCAGAGTGGTGGGGAGCGACTCAACCCACCCCAACGGATCCATGCCAGGGAGGCATCCTCCAGGAATGGCGCTGGGGAACGACGTCGTGCTGCCGGGCTCCCATTTTTCTGTATTTTCCTCCCGGCGGTGTCATGCTGCAATGGCGCGCATGTCGAAATCTGGCGCATGCTCCCGTGCGCACTAGTCAGCGTCTGCCCGTCCGCCCCCGCCAGCTTGCGGCTGCGTGCTGTCGATCCCCAGCCTCTGCTAAGAGTCAGGCAAGCACCGGCCGCCGAATCCACCCGGAGATGGAAGCAGTCCTCCCGGACGCTCAATCCATCTCCTCCCCGCCGACCCCGGCAACCCGTACCATTCCCGAACATGGGTGGCGGTGGCGCAGTGTAGCGACCAGCGCTCAACCCTCTGCGCCACCGGGCCGGCCGCATCTACTGTCTTAGTATCATTCTGTCACAGCTAAAATAAACCTGTTAAACATTCAGTGAGTAAGTCCAATTTTTCATTAGTCCCTGTTCAGGTAATCTCATCTGAATCCAAGGGGTCACAAGTTTGTGCATACTCAACTTCCCTCCCAATGGCCGCTACCTTTTTCTATGCTTCCTCCGGGTCTGTAAACTGAACAGTGTGCCCACCATAGTGGATACATAGCCTCACAGGCATCAACAGGGAGTGCGCGTAATGCCTAGACTTCTTAATTTGGCCCGTACACCATCCAGCTTTTTCCTTCTGGACCGCGTTGCAAAAGGGGGGTCCAGGAATAAATGAACGGTCTTCTCCAGACAATTCGAAGAACCCAATCCTCTGGCAGCTTGCAGAATGAAGTCTTGTGTAGAAGTGCCCGAGGTAATTGGCAAAACTGTGCTGGATGAATCACTCTGACTTGTTGCGGCCTGGGGAGAGATGCAGTAAGCCCTAAGAAAGTCAGCAGGGGGCATGGTCTCTTCCAGATGTAGAGTGCTTGGTAATCAGTCTCTTAGAAATTCTAGTAAGCTGCTTCCCTCACAACTCTCTGATAGGACCACTATACGCATGTTCACAACTTGTTGTGCGTTTTCCATGGCCTCCAGGCGATGCTAAAACTGGGCATTTTCCTGAGATAGCTTACTGGTGCTGTCCAAGGCTGTAGTGGCCATTGATTCTGCAAAGCTGCTGTTTTGGTGGCGGTGTCAATCCTCACATCTTGTTTGGTGAGCCTTGTTAAGATAGACTTGATCTTGGTTTATATCGCTTGCGTTAATTTTTGTAAGGCCCTCCAAGGGGGTTCCGTACCTGGGAGAGATTGTTGCTCTGCTGCTGACTGTACCTCAGCCGTCTGCTGGGTTTTCAGACCGCCACTAGGGACTTTATTCATGCGACCCATCACTGATAAAATATATGTAGCTGTTCAGCTTGATGAGAAGAGAGGGGGCTTCCGCTTCTTCTAGCCTCGCCATGGTGGAGGCCCCTTTTATGGTGCCAGAGGTCTAGTCCTAATCTTCCGGGGGTCGGGCTGGAAGCACCGTCCTGGCAGTCACCTCCTTGGAGGTGAATGCTCCCCCAGTGTCGCAGCCTGTGTCTGCCAGGACCTGCCCAGTGGTTTCTTCAGCACCACCCCGGATCCTGGAGTCGTTCGTGGCTCCAGTGATCGGGCCGGTACTGGGCCTCCTTGCGGTGCTGGGAGTAGGAGGGCCTGGGGTGACTATTCTGGATCCACTCTTCTTCGGAGGAGGACTATTCGGAGGCGGATTCGGACTGGCTTCCAGACTCTTTGGAGTACCAGGGTTCTCCTTCACCCAGCACCTCTGCACCCGGCCAACCTTTCCCTCCTTCGGAAGTGGTGCTTCTGACCAGTGCTGGCCTCAGAGCTGCTTGCGGTGCTGAGAAACCTTTTGGAGCAAGGGTGTGGCACCAGGAGGCCTCCCGGAGCTGGTAGGGCCTCCGAACTTGGAGGAGGTGAATCCTTCATTCCGGGCATCCAGGCTGGACTCACTTCTGGGGCCACTCAGATATCTGGAGCTGGGGCAAAAGCTTCCTCACCCGCTGCCCTACAGGGGCTGGTAGGTGAGGTGGAGCCTACTTGGTTGGTCTTGAGGAAGAGGTCCCTCTCGGAATCTGGGGGGTTGAGGGGACAAGGCCAGGAGCAACACCCTTCCCTAGCAGCCCGCAAGGGTTCAGCAAGGAGTTGCAGCACCGGGCCTGTCTTCTCCCCTGAGGGCTCCCCAGGGGGGGTCTTGTTGCATGAGGCTAGGGGCCGCCCTTCTGGACCCATGCGGCCCTGGTCACCTCACGGGGGGAATCCCCTTCAGGGCTCAGTCCTGACTGTTTCACGATGGTTGAATGGCCAGTGACTGTCTCAATTGGCAGATCCTTCCGGGGTGCTGGATCGTCTGTATGGTCTCTTAGCCCTGGCAGAGGGCATCCTCTATCCCTGAGGTGTTCAGCCCCTTTACCTCTGCCTTCCCCACCCCTTCTCTTGGGTCACTCTGGTCCTACGGGGCCTTTAACCTGGGAGCAGTTTAGAGCCACGGCTGCTCATTTTCCAGTATATGTCAGATCCACGGACGAGCAGGTATTTCACCTTTCACCCCTGCAGCAGCCAGTCTCTGACTCCCTGGACTCATCGGCCTCCTAGTCTCCCTCACCCAAGGTAGAGGATCCCTCTATCACCTGTCCTCGAACGCTGACCAGACCTCCTATCAACATTTCCTTTCAAGGCTGATTGAGTTGCACATTTCACAGTTGGCAAGATGCACTTCTGAGCGGGTGACGCATGCTTTTCTCAGTGAATACAGTGCAGACCACCTGGTGGCACCCACCAGGCCCTCCCCCTTTTGGGAGGCATCGTACCACACCTGTCAGCGTCCATCAGTTCCCTCCCCAGCCCCAATGGACTGCCTGCGCAGGTATTCCACACCCCAGGGATCTCCAGGAGCCCTGCCTCACCCTCATCTGGTGTGACACTCCTGGATACTCCCTCCGGGCACAGAAGCCCGAGGCACGACCTACCCCTACATGTGGACTCTGCAGAGTTCGACTGCTGAGGGAGGAGAATCTTTTCTTCGGCGTGCCTCTCTCTCTTTCTATCGCAGCACATCAGGCACCTATGGTCTGTGCTAGGACAAGTCCTAGCATCTGTGCCTGATATGGAGGCAACCAGGCAAGCCATTGCCCTCTCCGCACATCGCCTGGAGCTTGCAAGGCACCAAGCAAGGGCATCATATGACACCAGTGAGGTGGCATCCAGGCTAGCTGGGATGGTGATCAGCGTTAGGCGGACAGCATGGCTTTGCTTTTCCTGGTTATCACCCATGGCCCGGCATACGGTGATTGCCTCTTTTTATTACCCCCCAGGGGACCCACCTTTCTTCCTGCAGAACGAGGTGGGAACTTCAGGGATGACTTCCATCTCCTAGGCAGAGGGAGACCACGCCTCACCCTGACCAGTCCCAGGCCTAACTAGGCCTGTGAAAGTCTCCCCCTCCTGTGTTTTTTTTTTTTTTTTTTTGTTTTGTTTTGTTTTCCCCCATGGAAGGCTGAAGAATGTCAAAGGTTCCCTTTGGAGGGGCTTGGTAATTACCCACCAGTGATGAATGGTGAAGACTGACACAAATAAGATATGAAAATTACGTACCTACCGTAATTCTTGATCTTTCTGTGTATCTTCACCAGTCATCAATGCTTCCCTCCCACCTTCCCCTCTTGGGCCTCAGACTCTGAGCTGTGCCTCCTCCCCTTAGGGTGTGGTGAGTCTATCCACCTGGTACCTCAGGTGGTTCTGATCCTGGAGGAAGGATCCCATCCTATGTGTGTGGGGGGGCAGGCGGAGCTGGCTTTTCATGAGGGGGCTTCTGAAGCCCAGTTCCTGGGATCTGGATGGGGACCTCCCCTAGGAGCCATAGATCCTTTGAGATCTGGGGGCCTCCTTACCCTTGTTTGGGGGTGATGAGATTTTAACTCTGGGTTCGGAGGGCTCTGGTGACCTTCCTCCCCCCCTTTCTTTCCTTACTACTCTTTTTCAGTGATAGCTGAGTTTCAGTGATTTACCTCTTCCTTCTCCCTCTTCCTTCCCAGTGTAAAGGATGGAGGGAGCCCTTCTGGGACCTTCCCCACAAGGGGATAGTTTGAACTCTTCCTATGGCAGTACTCCTGCCATTGTATTTGAAAATGGGGTAGGAGACCCCTCGACTCCTTGGTCTTGAAGTGTAGGAGGAAAGGTCTGGCCAAGTAACCTTTTCTGCTTGTCTCAACTCTGCTTCCTTCCTTCCTTGGAGGTAGAGTGCTCCTTTCTGAAGGTGTGTTTTGATTGCCTAAGAGGGGGTATCCCCTTGAAGGGAGCCCTCTGAGTGTTACTTCTTCTCTTGGCCTCTCTTCCTCCTGCGAGGAGTCAGAAGGGGGGTCCTCTCCCTCATTTCCCTTTTCCTTTCCTTCTTCTCTTTCTCTCCTCCCTGTCCTCTCTGTCTGTTCTCGCATGCCCAGAGGATTTAGCCCTATGTTCCACACCCCTAGGGTTGTTTTGTCCTCTTCCTTTGACTTTTACTTTTTTCAGTTTATATCCTTTCCTTTTTGGCTATCCCTTGGACTTGCTTGCCTTCCCTCTTCTTTTCCCTATTCCCTTTTTCATATCACTCTCCGGCCTCGCAGAACTGAGGTGAGGGAGGAGTTGACACCGTTTACTGGCCATCCCTCAAGCGCCACATGGTACGTCGTGCTCGAGGGCGGTGCCAACCCAACGCTGGCTCCTACCATGAGAGTGAGAGAGAAGAGAGAGAGAGAAAAATGCTCCTGCGGGGTCCTGTTCCTCCAGCCAGAACCCACCAATGATGAATGGTGAAGATACACAGAAAGACCAAGAATTACAGTAGGTACGTAATTTTCATTTTTCGCACATCCCTACAGGTTGTGGAATAGGTTTCCCTCTTTTTTTTTTTTCTTTCTCCACACCTAGTACAATCTGCATTGCCAAGATGACCTATTTTAAATAGCTTAACTGGTGTAAAGTATAGATTCCAAAGAATTTTGTATTGCATCTGCCTGAGGCTTTCTCTCTTAATAAATTTGAATAGGTTCTCCCATGTAGACCCCCACTGCTTCAATCTGTTTTCTGGTGGTAAGGCTTGGCTCCAATAGGCGCCAATTTCTGACTCCTCATGGAGAACTGAGTAATTGTTAGCCTTGTATAGCACTGATATAGCTTGTGGGCTTCCTACTGATACAATTAGAGGTGCTGTGGCAGTTGATTATGATGTACTGCAAGGGGGAGGACCTAGGCTGTATGGGATGGTATGGGCTAGTTGCAGAAGTTTAGAGGCTGTATTGTTAGGCATCCCATGCCTAACTTGGAATGTATGGAATGGGATTTGATTCCCCAGGAGATGTGAGTAACTGATGGAATCTGTAACGATTTCCATGATTATCCAGCTACTAGTTTTCCAACTGTTCTGATATTAGGGTTGTGCAGGATGGGTTGACTTGCATATTCTTTATGAGGGTTTTGCTTCATCACACCACAAAACTGTAGATTTACTGAGTTTCCAGTGTGGGGGTATTCTGTAAGGATCTGGGTACTCTATTAATGTAACAAAATAATAGTGCCCTTGCAGTAATGTTAACTGCATGCATAAGTTTCCTTTGATATCTAGCCACTGTGGCCTATAGCCAGCTTGTTGTTCGGGTATTTGACCCTACTTAAGGAATTTGCTGCAGTGAGAGGCTAGCTAGTACTGTGAGAAGTTAGGCATTTTTAGGCTTCTTTTACTTTTGGGGTTGTCAGCATATTATGTGGCCGTCTAACCATTTTACCATTACAGACAAATTCTGTCAGCATCTGTTGACAGTGTGCAGCTCTTTCCACAGAGACAGATGGGCACAGTAGAAGACCTTGGTAAACCAGGATGCAGTGTTACATGTAGCAGGGCAAGCAGCAAAGATTTTCCTGGTACCCAGGTGGGGGTGGGATGTTTCATAATCAGAAAAGAAGCAAAAAAAAAAACTGTGTGAAGTACTTCATTTTTTTAATTTGTGTAAGGATGGGAATATAAAAGAAAATACATTTTTAATCAAAGTGCTTGTTCTTTTTGATTAGATGAAGCTTTATATTTATTACCCTTGCATTATGCTATCCCAGTGCACAAACTCTGACCAGTCAAGATGGAGTATTTCCTATCTTGGCCATAGAAGAGGTTAGTACAGGTTCATTAGAACATATGAGGGCCTTCTCAGAGAGCAGAGACGGAAAAATTTAAGGTACTGAGAAGTGAGTCTTTGGGTCATCAAAGCGGACTCTCCACAGAGAAAAGCTGCATTTGCTGCAGCAGATGTGAAGACAGGAGTTGGAGATGAAGGGCAGAAAGAAAAAAAAATTGAAGAAATCAAGGTGGTCTGATAAATGAGCTTAATTAATGGTGTCAAACATAAATAAGCCCAGGCAGAACAGGTAAAGAAAGTCAACATTAGGGCAGAGGAGAACATTGTTATGTTACAAGTTGTTTCGGTGCTATGACCAGGATAAAAGTTACACTGGAAGGGGCACATGACAGCATTACTGGTAATAGGGCGGACTACCCAAGTAACATATAACTATAGAAAGATTTGCTAAGGAAAGGGAGGCTTGAGATGAGGCAGTAGTTGTGTGTGTGTGTGTGTGTGTGTGTGTGTGTGTGTGTGTGTGTGTGTTTTAAGACTCAATAGTTGAGTCCTTCTAATGTATGCTGACGTTTTAAATATTGCCCTTATTTTCCCTCTTGTCTCCATCTCACGGATTTTGGTTGCAGTATGTCATCCAGAGGAAAACTGGCAGTAGTTTCCTCGGAGACCTGATTGAGCTTGTACTTAAAGCATTTTGAAAAAACTGAAATATTCGTCGACTCTCTTTGTCTGGGACAGCTTATTTGAAGTACATGTGATATGTTTTACTGTCTTACAATTATTAGAAATAGAGAAGCCCAAATAGCGATGGCTAGGGACCACAGCCAAAGGAGTGTTATTGAAATGCCAAACAAAACTTTGAGCTTCGCTTGCCTATAATTAAAATCTGTCTTTTTAGTGTTGATAAGCAAACATAGACATACATAATCATTTATAAAATACAATACAGCAGATTTTTTAAATTCAGAATTTACAGATGTGTACAGACTGTAAATTTCACATAACATTTTTTGAGTAACATTTCATAGCAGCTTGAGCCATACATTTTACGAAATATTCAGAACCTTTTTTACCAATAAATCCATGTACCTGTGCAATTGTATTGTCTAAAGTTAATTTAACTTATAAGCAAGGAGTATATCATTTTCAGGGGACAACAAATTACTGGTGAAGATTTAAATTTCCTAATGCAATAAAAATGTGTATAGAACCATTTCAGTTGTTTTCTGTGTTCCATTGGGCGAGGCTTTAGCAAATGTTCTGCCTTAATTAAGGACACCGTAGCATGTAAACAAGACATCTTCTACCCGGGAATACCTTAGACTCAATGTAGCTTGTAATCACTGAAAATGCACAGTAATACTGGGTATCAAAGGGGGTTCCCAGTCAGGGGAACCATAAAAAGCTGTCGCTCCAGTGAAAGATATTTTAATCACAAGTATTTGGTAACTGAACTTGTTAATTACTGCATGACATCATTGAATAAATCCATTTTAAGTGTCTTGACATATCCTTAGTTACAAAATCTGTAGGTGTATTCATAAGAATCCTAAGAGTCTCTTCTTTGGAAAATATATTACATGAAAGATAATGACCAGTGGAAACATTTCTTCTATATCTTGGACAATAAAGAAGAATGTGAGTGAGGTTTCCAATACATCTTGACCACAATCGCAATGTAAATCTTGATCTGTGTGTTTGCTTTAAAAAAATATACTGGAGGAATTTAGGTGGATATAGTTCGCCAAAATTTGGTAAATCTAACCCTATGCTTTTTTTCAGGAAGGAAAAGTAAATATGGCTTAAGAACGTGGTTACTTTTATTTTGAGCATACCATCCTTGTAGTTTCGGTGTCCTAATTTTCTTCATGCCGATGTTATATGTTTATTTTATTAACCTTGCATAATCATACAGTTATTTCTTTGAGGGAATCTACCCATAAATGTTGCAGCTTCAAAATGTTTGGTTTATCCCTACAGGTGAAGAATAGTTTTTAGAGATAGAGATGTTGATAGGGAGAAGGGCTGGGGTAAATGGAGAAAGTGACAAAGGCAGTAAGGACAGGGATGGGGCAAAAAGGAGTAAGGCCATCAGGAAATGGAGGTTAATGAGTACCAGTGCCCGTAGTCTGGGCAACAAGCTCCCTGAACTGGCAGCCTTGTTGGAAGAGGGATGTCTGGATATCGTAGCAGTCACAGAAACATGGTACACAGAGAATCATTACTGGCATGTTAGCATACCAGGGTACACAACCTATAGGAGAGACAGGAAGGGGAGAAGGGAGGAGGAGCATACTTCTCAACTGTCCCTGATTTTCAGGGATGTCCCTGATTTTGCCTCAGAAATTTCTTCTGTCCCTCCTACGTTTGGCATTGCTGTCATTGAAGAGTAGGGATTTGAGTAACAAAATAATGCCAGCCATTGATGTTATAGTCTAGTTCTCGTTAAGAAAAAGCTATTCATACCAAGAAGCATGTTGTACACAGCTTCTGCAACTAATATTACTATTTTTTTCAAATGTGTCCCTGATTTTGGTCATTTGTCCCTGATCATTTTAAGCCTTGTCCCTGATTTGTGTTGAGGGAGGTTGAGAGGTATGGGGAGGAGTAGCTCTCTCTGTAAGAGAAGGGATAAAAGCAACTGAACAAAAGAGTAAACAGGGAGGAGAGGAGGCACTGTGGGTCTCCTTAGAAACTGGATATGGCACCACAATCTGCACATGGGTTGTATACAGACCCCCATGTCTGGGAGGGAATGGACAAGGATATGATAGAAGGCATTTGTAGGATGGCAGAGAAAGTGGAGATACTGTTGATGGGAGACCTGAAATTGCCAGATGTTAACTGGAGCACATTTGCTGCAGCCACATCCAAGAGCAGGTCCATTCTTGATGCTCTACAGATGACATGCCTCAGACAGCTAGTTTTTGAACCCACTCATGAGGGAGTAGTCTTAGACCTCATACTCTCAAATGGGGACAGTGAGAGGCTCTCAGATCTAGAAGTCGGTAGCCATCTGGGAACAATTGACCACCAAACAGTGTGGTTCACGATAAACTCCACTACAGAGTCAAGCCTTACAAAAGTGAAGGTACTGGACTTCAGGAGGGCTGACTTTGGCAAGATGGGAGAGTGCTTTAGAAAAGCACTAGCAAACAGGCTAGGAGGAGGGGTGGAGCAACAATGGGGAAACATCAAAACTGCCATCACAGAGGCAACAAGCCTTTGTGTGAAGCAAATAAATCAAAACCAAAGAAAAAGCCACTATGGTTCTCAAAAGAGGTGGCAGGGAAGGTCAGGGAGAAAAATATAGCATTCAGGAAGTATAAGGAAACACAGAAGGAGCAGAACAGAGAGCTGTGCCAGTTAAGACAGAAGGAAGCAGGGAAGGAAGTCAAAATAACAAAGGCCCAAACTGAGGAAAGATAGCCAACTTGGTTAAGAAGGGGGATAAAACCTTTTATAGGTACATCAGGAAACGCAGAAAAACAAAGGGAAGGATAAAGAGGCTGAATAGAATGGACGGTGGGCAGGCAGAGAGGGACATTGAAAAAGCAGGGATACTGAATGAATATTTCTGCTCAGTATTCACTAAAGGGGAGATGGGAGAAGTGCCTAATCCAGTTAACAGAAGCACTCTGGATGGGGGGGTTGATCCCAGTCCTTTCACAGAAGAAAGGGTTCTAAAAGAACTCCTATAACTGAAGGTGGACAAAGCAATGGGGCCTGATGGAATTCACCCCAGAATTCTAAAAGAATTAAGGGGAGAACTAGTGAAACCACTGACTACCCTTTTTAACCAATCATGGGAGGATGGTGTGGTGCCTGAGGACTGGAGGAAGGCGGATGTGATTCCCCTTCACAAAAGTGGGACCAAGACAGAGGCAGGAAGCTACAGACCTGTCAGTTTGACCTCTGTGGTAGGGAAAATGATGGAATCACTTCTGAAGGAAAGACTTGAGTACCTAGAGGCCAGTGGGGCACAGGACCCAAGGCAGCATGGGTTCACAATGGGAAGGTCATGTCAGACGAATCTAATAGATTTCTTTGACTGGGTGATCAAAGTAGTAGACCAGGGAGGGACTGTGGCCGTGGCCTACCTAGACTTTAACAAGGCATTTGACACAGTCTCACACAAAAGATTCAGTCAAATTAACCAGTCTGGGAGTGGGTCCCAGGGTGGTAGCCTGGGTAAAACATTGGCTGGACAACAGGACACCGAAGGTAATTGTAAATGGAGTCCACTCTGAAGGAAAAGGGGGTACTAGTGGGGTACCACAGGGTTCAGTACTGGGTCCAGTCCTTTTTAATGTCTTTATAAGTGACATTGCAGAGGGACTGGAAGGAAAAGTATGCCTCTTTGCAGATGACACAAAGATCTGCAACAGGGTTGATGCACAAGGAAGTGAGGAAAGGATGAGAAGGGACTTGGCAAGGTTGGAGAAATGGTCAGAAGTATGGCAGCTTGGATTCAATGCAAAGAAGTGCAAAATAATGCACCTGGGAAACAAAAACCCAGGGGAAGATTACATAATGGGATGGGGGGGAGGTAGTAACAACAAAAATGGAAAGGGACCTAGGGGTGATCATATCAGATGACTGTAAGGTTAGCAAGCAATGTAAGAAGGCAGTAGGGAGGGCTGGGGGGATACTGGGATGTATAGGGAGAGGCATCACCAGCAGGAAACAGGAAGTTGTTAACCCTCTGTACAGACAGTGGTGAGACCCCTTCTGGAATACTGTATCCAGTTCTGGAGACCCCATCTCTGCAAGGACATAGACAGGATAGAGGCAGTCCAGAGGAGGGCAACTAAAATGGTGCAGGGTCTGCAAGAGAAGCCATACGAGGAGAGACTAAAGGAGCTTAATATGTATACCTTTGAGGAAAGGAGGGAGGGGGGTGCATGATAGTAACTTTTAAGTACCTCAGTGGAATCAACAAAGTCCAAGAGGGTAGCATTTTTCAGAAAAAAAGATGTGCAAGAACAAGGGGACACAATTTGAAGATGGGGGATAGTTCAGGGGCAATGTGAGGAAGTGTTTTTTCACAGAGAGGGTGGTGGATGCATGGAACAGCCTTTCTGAGGAGGTTGTGGGGTCTAAAACTGTGGGAGAATTCAAGACTGCATGGGACAGACAAAATGCAATTTTTGTGGGGGGTGGGAAGAAATAGGCTGTTGGTTAACTAGGATCTGCAGCTTATCCTGTAGGTAGGGAAATGGGCAGACTGGGTGGGCCAAGCGATCCTTATCTGCCGTCAAAGTCTATGTTTCTATGTAATTATCCAGATTACCTTTTCATCCATACATTTTTTTAATTAGCCTATTTGGATCAGTACTTGTACTTCTGATCCAGTAGGTTATTTTTGCAGAAAGAGCTAACTATATCATTAGCCCAACCTAACTCTGCTCTGGCAATTTTTAAGGCTGTTGACTTAGGTATTTGTAATCAAAAATCTATGTACCTGAGTAAAAGACTTTTCTAATTGCTCAATATTTTTGTCATACCATATCTCTGCTGCATACAAAGCTACAGAGTTCATCTTCATTTGTGCTGCACGTAAGATAAGAGACTAGAAAATGTCCTCCGTACTTAGTGTTAAGCCTCCATAAAGCAATCTTTGTCTGGGACAGCTTACTTGAAGTAAATGTGATATGTTTTGCTGTCTTACAGTTATTAGAAATATAGAAGCCCAAATAGCAATAGCTAGAGACCACATCCAAAGGAGTATTATTGAAATGCCAAACAAAACTTTGAGCTTCACTTGCCTACAATTAAAATTTGTGTCTTTTTAGTATTGATAAGCAATTTTATTATTGGTACAATATTGTTGTAATAATATTACTTGTTCTTAATCCTAGCAACTTAGCATTGCTGCTATTAACCCATCCCCCGTCTCCCACTATCCCCCCTTTCCTCCCTTTGTCCCCCCTCTCCTCTCATCCTTCCTCCCAACTCCCATCTCCTTCCATGCCCTTCTCCTCCACCCCCTCCTCCCTTACTCCCTCTATGCCCTGTGTGACAATGCCTTCTGGCTGATATCGATTTGACTGTATGCATTATCATGTACTTGTAACTGACTGATTACCAGTCGTGTCTTTGTTTATTTATTTTATTGTCCTGTTTATATTGTTTAATCTTATGACGTGGAACCTCTGTAAAAGAGTTCATAGCTCAAAGGTATTTGTAATCCTAGACCTAAATAAATAAATAAAAAAACAAAATAATATGAGTTGTCTTGTCAGTCTCACTGGCAAGACAGAAATCAAAAATAAATCATCAGCGAACATAAGTGCTGGTACTAGAAATGTCCCTTACTTGAGGGGCATTGAGACATTTCTGTTAACAAGGATGTTGGAAGATCATTGGCAAACAAAAATAGTGGAGCAAGAATACAACCTTGTTTCACACCTTAATTTGTTTTAAAGGTATGTGAAATATTGCCTGCCAAATTGTGTCTCACTGTAGTAGTCCAATTTTCAGAATAAAGACCAATGAGTATTCATAATATTGTATGGTTTATTTCTAAATTATATTATTTTTCCGTAAGAAGTGCCCTATTGCTCCTATCACATGCGTCTTTAAAATCTGCAAATGTGTGGTAAATAGGTATATGTTTTTGATGTAATATTTCTCCACAGTAAAGTGTAAGATGAAGCATTGATCTATAGAAACCTGCTTGATAAAATTTTATAATGTTGGGTTGTTCAATCCAAAAGTTCAATCTAGCCAAAATAACTCCGGAAATAATTTTCCTAAGCAGTCAGTTAGGCTAATTGGTCTATCATTTTCAGGAAGATTTGGATCACCGTTTTTAAAAATTGATACTATTATGTTACCCTTCCAAGCATGAGGAATATAATTCTCTTCTATAGTTTTGTTAAACAGAATGACCAAAAGGTTGAAATGGAGGAAATGGAGGAATCTTACCAGGCCCTGAAACTTTGTCTGCTTTAGTTTGCCTAATGGCCACTGATATTTCATGTGGAATGATATTTAAAGTTTAGGAATCATTCTGTAACTTCATAAGGACATTATTTGGGGAGTTGACAGCTGAGTTGACTTTTTTTTTTTTTTTTAATAATTGACCCAGGTCTATGGTGATATGTGTTTAAGATATTCAAAGTGTAATTACCTGTTCCCTTCACCACTAGCAACCAGAATTTCTTTGAGTCACCTGACTGTGTAACTTCTAGCACCTAAGACCATGTTTAGCTTGAAATAAATGGTGCTGTGAAAGCAACTCTTTCTTAAATTCCTCCCTGAGTTTATTCAGAAGTAAATCATTTTCCATGAATGGATTCAATCTTACAAATCTCTGAACCATGATAGAGATGCTTTAATTTTTTTTACAGTCTTTATTAAACCAAGTATTATATGCTTTTACTTTTGCTGATTAACATAAAAGTGGCAGAGTGGTCCTACTAATATCCTGGATGTTTGTATACTGTATATCTCATTTGCCAAAAAGTTAGGCATTAAAATACTTCAGTTTCTCTTGGTTTCCCAGGCTAGTTAGCATATCTGATACTTTTGATTCTGTTCTTGGAGAGAACAGCCTTCTGTGAGTTCTTATTTCTATTTCTGGAATGAAGGAATTATCTTCCTGTTGTGTATTATCAACTGGGAAATTTATTTAAGGAGCAGAGGATCATGGTCGCACACAGAACGTAAAAGAACATCAAATTCTAAAAAGTAGTGAATTTATCATGGAAATGCAAGTATATAATCCACCACCACCACCACACTTGCTGCATTTGAATTTGAGCAAGTATAATGTGCAGAATTTTCACCTTTAAGAGATCCATTAATATAATGAAGCCTAATTTTTCCAGGATATACAATACAAGAGCATTCCGTCACTTGAATTCACAATGTTGTCTCTTGACACTCTCTTTGGAATTGCAAGCCCCTCTTCTACACATGAAACTGGAGACCTGGTGCCAAGTCTGGCATTAAAATCACCCATACGCAGTATTCCAGCCTTTGGCTACACCGCCATGGCCTTCTGGAGTTGTAACTCCATATCATAGTAGCTTGAGGAGGAACAGAACAGTTGCATACATAGAGGAGTTCTTTGTTCCAGTGAAACAATGTAATTATTAAATTAGATGTCAAAACAGAGTTGGTTTTTATATCTATATTTTTTTGTGTTCTAATAAAGGCTGCTAAACTGTCTTTTGATCTACCGCATTTAGTTAACCTTTTTGCTTTGGCTGAGACGCATGTGAAACCTTTGTAAGTATAAATTATCCATGGCCTAAATTCCCAGTTGGCAAATTATACTATGTTTCGATAAGAAGTAATTTTTTGAATTCTGGATCAACAATGCTTTTTAACCTGCTACATTCCAAGATAAAATTGAGTCTACTAAATTTTCTTAGTTTCCTGGAGAACTTTCTTGTTCAAGATTTGATAACATTTTCTCCTGCAGTCAGTCCTGTCCTAAATCAGCTAGACCTTGATAACGATTTTGAATTGGAATGTCAATTTGTAATCGAGAGTGCTGTTTCAAAGGCATGGAGGCCAATGTTTTTAATTGTTTATGACTCCGAGATGTGACCACACCAAAACAGCACCCTGCCACAGCATGAGTAAATGTGCCACTCTTGAGTTTCATGGTTCTGAGAATCTGGCCATTCGTGTTAAAGAATATTCAATTTGTGGGCTTCAGTTAAGATTAAATTATACAGGATAATATCCCTGACAGCAAAAGTAATTTGCTCCTGATTTGTACATCCATTTTCTCTCCAGACCTATTTCATTCCTTTGTAGCCCGGTCTTAATCCCAGTATATTTGTTAGAGTATAGCAAACTGTTTTCATGAGAGAACATTGCGTCTCATTTCTTGTTTTTTCGATGCTACACAATGTAATGTTAAAAGATACTGGTCTCTTTCCTGAATAATCTGAGATTTTACTCCTGTTTGACATTAGTTATTCTTCTGCATCAACTTTTGAAATAAATTTACCCTGAGTAAAGTTCTCTTTTGATTCATGTAGATAATTTACTATACTAATGAGTGACTCTACGGAAAGATCTAAGTGTTGAACTGAAAATGTTTGTTTCCAGCTCCATTTAGTAATTTCCATATCTGAGAGAACCAGATGCACTGGTACCCCATTCACCGAAAAGTCCCTAGTTACATCAGGTTATTTCTACCATTTTGGAATAGCCAACTCCCTTTCTAGGAATTGAATTACCAAATTAGTGACTGTGGAGTTTTGTTAATGTTTTGATGAATACTGTAAATTGTTGTAACAGCTTCATTCCCTGAAAGTCAAAAACCATTTGAAGTTACTTTTAACATTTTCTTGGTTAGTTTGGATAGGCGAATAGTTGTATCTGAGTAACGTTCTAGCATAATTCTTCTTCTTGGAAGTAGAATCCATAGGTTTATTAAGATTTTTACAGTTTCTTTCTTGATTTTCTTTTCTGTTTTATGTTGTATAACTGAATCTGGCATTTTCAACATGGGTTCAGTTGATGTATGTTTTTTGGAAAATGTTTTTTGATTTGTGGGCACCTGTGAAATAAGATTTTTTGTGGTGCTTGCCGTAATATTAGAATTTTTTTTTGATTTCACCCTTTTTTCCTTTCTTTTTTTCTTGGTTAAATTACCCCAGTTTGGGAGAGACGACTCTTGATTCAGGGTGTTTGTAGATAGACTGGAAAGATCATTTCTGGAAGTGTTTATTGGGCCAATTTCCATACAGTCTGCATCTGATCCTAGTTCTGTTTTTATCAATTCCCTGAAAAGATGTCTGATCAGGCCTTCATGATGCACTAATGTGGTTCTGATTGTAGTAACTTTATTCCTTAAGATATATAATTGCTCGGGGACCAAAGTGGTTTTCATATGCTGATCTTTTAACGCATAGATTAGTCTAGGAGTAAAAGGTGTTGGGTAATCTTTAACTAAATCAGAATAACCATTATCTTCAAGACATAAGGGATGAGACCCCGTTTCTCTGTTGTTATTCAGTGTAGGATTATCTACATTCAAAATTGGTGATTTTCTTCCAAAGAAGAAACAGAATGATCTTATTTTTGTAATGGATTCAGGAAACGGCTCCCACTCAAATTCTGTGGGTGTGGGGCGTTTATCCTTAACTGCTTTATTTGTCTTATTGTGGGACAAGGAATGAAGTTGCATGCTTAATTTGTCCTCAGAGACTCCATCTTTCATGTCCCTCATGTATAGATTGATGGGTAACAAACTATTTCTAACAGTAGTCTTCTCTTCCCTACTTACTACCTCTGAGTGGTTTCCATTATCTTTGTTATTGTGTAGGGCAGCTTGTATGTTGTCCTGTGCCACTTTATGCAGTGGGGGATCTGTACACAAACATTTATCAAAGTTTGTTTAGTCTGAATTTGTTCCTCTTTTTTTGTACATCATTTTGGTCTCTACTAATATTAATCGGAAGAGGAAACTCCTCTTTGGTAGGGGTGTCTTAAGATTTAGATTTTTTACTTTGCCTACAGGGTTTGTTTGGGGGGTTCTTAGAGGCCTGTCCCTGGGTAGAGGGGGTCCAAATTCAAATCCAAGTCCATTTGGTTAGTTTTCCCCTAGTTACCACAACCATCTCTCAGGCCTCTTTTTACCTACTAAATTTCCATGCCTATAAATAATGAAACAAATCTGTATAGATAGATAATAGTGGCAACAGTAGATAGGCAAGGAAATGTACTATTTTTGATTTGTATTATTTTGTTGCTCTTATAAAAATTATGACAAAACATTGCAAAACATTCCAAGTAGTGATGTGAAAGTTCTTTCCTGTCCCATAGTGGCTGCTAGCTGAGATGCATACTACTATACTATGTGAGCAATAACCCATGACAGAGTGTGTGGTTACTGGGGATTAGTCAACACCCCGGATGCATTGTGAGGCATGAGGCGAAGCTGAGTACCCTCACAGCACCAGAGGTGTTGCTTAATCCCCAGTAACCACACACCCTGTCGTGGGTTATTACGCTTATAACATGGGGTTACAAGAATGTGAAAAATATAACTTTTTCTATTTAAAAATAGCCGAAATGCTTCTGTGTTGGAATGTAGCCTTCCTCTTAATATAGTAGTACCTTTGCTGAAAAACATGTTTGTGACTATTTTTCATTCTTATGTAGTGCTGTAATTACATACTGTATTATGTTTGTGGCCATACATGAGTCTTATACATTATTCGTAATGTTAATAATTTTTATAGTTAAAATTAAATATAAATCTGATATGAATGGTTATTAGGGATGTTCATTAATACATTCCCGATCATTCCTTTTAATATGTCTTAACATCGTTACGTTATTATACTGGTAAATCAACAGAAATGAACGTAAATTATTTTCTACAACTTTTTATTGCAATGCCAGTATTTTACGATGTGTAGGGACACATTGCAGGTTGCTCTCTTGTGTGCTAACAAACTACACTATGGAAATAGCAGACACTTCTTCTGTTCCACATAGCAAGAACAACATTCAGGAACAAGACTGTTTTACATACATAAAATGTGGAACAGGGCAGAGCAAACTGCTGCCTTTTTTTTTTTTTTTTTTTTTAAACACGTTTCAAACATACACTAGGCCAGTCATGCGTTCTGCTGCTACTTTTGTATTGGGAACTGAGTGCAGAAATAAATGTAAGTTCTGCTGTTTTAAATACTCAACAGCCATTTCTCACTATGCAATATTCATAGACCTTCGGTGTTTCGCAGAAAAGCAGTCACATCGGTGGGGCAGGTGGGTGAGAAATCACTTGTCTGTGACTCCTACTGTAAATATTATAGTGACGATAAATGAGATCGCTGTGGCAGTTACGTGTAAAACTGCTTCTCTCTCTTCCTCGTTGCTCTATTACTGTGTGTGTGTGTGTGTCTGTGTGTATAGACAGAGAGAGGGAGAGAAGTTCCGACTTTGCCAAAGAGACAACTAAAAGCAGGATACTGCCTGCAGTACTTCTCTGACTATTTTAGGGTCGGTGCTGTGTCGGCGTGAGAAGACAGAAACATAATACAGGACAGCGCTTTCACAGAGCTGGGGTGGGTAGGTGGGAAATTACTGGTCTCTGTCACTGCTCTCTCTGCATGTGTGGGGACAGAAAAACATAGGTGAGAAACAGTGGTTTCAGGGAGAAGACATGAGATCACTGGGGCGGGCGGGTGGGAAGTTACTTTTGTCTCTCTCTCTCTCTCTCTCTTCTACAGACTTGCTGCTCCATGTTTGTGCGTTTGGAGAGACACATAACAGGGTTTTTCTTAACTCTAAAAATTGATTAGCGTTTTGCTCATAAGAGTTCTAAAACACTGTGAAAATGCATAGCACTTATCTCACTGTGTTTAACAAATATGACACTTCTAGAAAACCTATATAAATGCTTTCTGTACAGTTAGTATTGTCCCAAGAAAAAAACTGCTAATCAGTTATTTAAAACCCTGCTTAAGAGCTCTGACTTTGATACTCAATGACAGAGAGGAGTAGTGATTTAGATGCAAGCCTACTCACTCTAACTGCTTATAAGCAGGATTAATGTATGGACACGTGATCAGTGGCATCCAATCAGGTAACCAGCTCAAAAACCCCATGTTATAAGGATAGTTAGGGCAGATGGAGGACATGAAGGCTATGGTAACTGCTCCACAGTTTTCACTGATGTCCATGCATCGGGGTGAAGAACATCATGCTGTCCATAGTGACTGAAAAAGCACTTCTAGGAGCGTGGCTATGTTGTTCATCCACACTGTCTGGCATTGTTCCTTTCCCCTTTAAATCTTGCCGGAAGTCTTCAAGCTGGCTGCTCCCACCCACCCAGGTGATAAATACCTCGGCTCCGCCCCGTGACGCCAGATCTTCCTTTCTGCTGGAAGTTACAGGTTCCCTCATGCTACTTGGCAAGTACCATAGGCCCTGGAGTCAAATCGACGGTTTTCGCTGCACTTACCCACTTTAAAACTCGTCAAGAGTTTACGATTTGGATCTGAACGTTTCAGTTACGGAGGACAAGTCATCCCCGGGTTTCGCCGGTGTCATTATGGACAAATAATATCTTGCACCGATCCCCACCTCTCGTGCATCTATTGCTTAGGCGCCATGCATGATAATTCGGCTTGCACCATCTCTTCGGCCTTCCATCCCACCGTTCTGGAGGACCGCAAGACGTGCCTTAAGTTGGGGAGACCGGAGCTTCGCAATCCATCGGTGAAATCGAGGAAGACCAGGTGGGCGGTTTCCACGGCAGCGGGGTCCGCCGAGCAGCTCGAGCAGATGGTGGCCTTCGAAGAGGAAGCTGCCCAAGCTTCGGCCAACTGAAGCTTCTTCGTGCCACTCAACCTGGGCTCCACCTTCACGAGATCCTTCTGGGAGTTGTGCCAGTCTCTCCCTACTAAGGGTGAGGCGCCTTGGCTCGCACTCCTCCCAATCCAAGAAAAAGGATAAGGACCCCAAATCATCTTCTTCTACCCAAAGAAGACGTTCCTGGGACTGAGTGTGGTCTGACACTCAGGAGCAGGCGGTCTCGGCCACGGTCAAGACCGCTTCCTCGGCTGTTGGCTTTTCGGACCTTCTGTCAGGCCAGGGCATCGAAGCCGAGGATACGGCAGAACCGGACGAGATTTCTTTCGACCTGATTGAGCCATTGTCGCCGACGCCTGTCGATGACTTCTTGGAGAGGACTCCCATTCTCTCCTTCCCGGACGAGGAGACCTGTCCTTCGGGCATCCCAATCGAGGGACAAGAGCCGGAACCTCTGTTTTCACCGAATCCAGCTTCTACTGACCGACAGAGCAGACGCCATCGGTCTCGATCGAAGAGTAGGACCCCCGTCAGTCGGTAAACTGAGAAAAGGGCACAGACACCCCTGGAAGAGGCGCCGCCACCGTTCCTCATCCTCCTTGGACGAGGAGAGACTTAGACAGAAATTCCATCGACGTTATGAGGACCTCATATGACAGCAACTTCTTTTGATGGGTCAGAAGCTGTCTGCTCTGGCTGTACCAGCCATTACTTGGCCCCAGCCTCTTCGGCTGACACCAGCTCCCTCTGTTCCGAGGACTCCGGTTCTTCCTCCGGCGGGACTGGTATGTGTTTCTGGTTGGCCTGTTACAGGCTCCCCACCAATTTTGGTGGAACCACCACTCAAACAGCCTCAGGGAGGGGCTCCCTCTAAGGAGGATCGACCAACTACGGGCTTGTCCCATAGGTTGTCCATTACAGTCACTCCTGATCGCCCTCGGCGCATTGAGGGGGGACTTAGGTGGGAGACCCTTGTATCCGGATTCCTCGGATTCAGATACTACTGGCCTTCACTCACATTATGAGCTGTCAGTGACAGGCCTGAAGGAAGGCCCTTCTTCCTTCCAGGGCATCCTTCAACTCATTTCGGAGTCCACAGGTGTGCCTTTGCAGCCCATACAAAAAAAAGGCAGAATATCCTCTCACGGATATTCTCAAGAGGGGGGATACCCCGACGGAGGCCTTCCCAGTGGCCGAAGCCATAGTTGGCCCGGCACTGGAACTTTGGCAACGTCCTGCCTCTTGCCCGGCTTCATCTGCCCGCATGGCCTGCAAGTACGCGGTGCCCATGCGGTCCTTGGCGGGCTTCACTGAGCATCCCTCAGCCGAGAGCCTTGTGACTGCCTCATTGGTTAGGCGCATGGGCAGCTCTGCAGATACTGACCGCCCTCTGGACAAGGAGTCCAAAAATATGGACCACTGGGCCCGGAAGGTTTACGCGGCGGCATCATCTCTAGGCCTTCGTCAGACTAGCTCAGCAGAGATCATGGCACACTTCTCTCACGCCCTTCTGGGGTCGCTTGATAAAGTCCTCCCTCATCTCCCAGCAGACATGCAGACCACGGTCAAGCAGGTTTGGGACCAGGGCCATGTCGCTAAACAACAGCTCCAGACCGCTCTGAACATTGGTGATTCCTGTGCCCGTTCACTAGCTGCTGCAGTAGCCTCTCGCCGCAGGGCTTGGCTGAAGTTATCCTCCTTTCCCACGGATACTCAGCACAAGCTAGCTGACGTGCCCTTCCTTGGCACCGACCTCTTCGGTCCGGGAGTGGCAGGTCATCTACAGCGCACTGAGCAGTCTAATGCCACCTTAGATGCCACCTCTGCTAAAGGTTCTTCGGGCAAGAACCAGCAGAAGCGCAAGAAGTCCTTTCGGCATTCTTCCCCTGTGGTTAGACAGCCCTCCTTCCAGGGAGATCAGCAACAGCAGCAGGCTCCAGCTTGGCGCCCTAGGCCCAAGCAAGGTCCTCAACAGCCCAGCAAAGGAGGCAGAGGTGCTGGTCCAGGTGCCTCCTCCTCCTCCAAGCCTGCACAGTGATGGGTCGGGGTGGCCTCCCCTGCATCCGTCACGCCTGTTCAAACAACATGAAATCTTGCTGTATTCTGACAATAGCGGTGAGTCCCAACCTTTTGAACTGCCCCGGAGATGAAAGAGTTAACTTTCCATGCCAGGCATGGAACGCTGAGCTCAAGCTCGGTTGAGACTCTGTCTGTTGCTGTTTGAACTCAAACCGTCAGATTCTTTACTCCGCCTCACTGAACAGTCGCTCCGGAGATTTCTCCTTCTGCTCAGTTCAATTTGTCGGTTAAAGTACTGCTTTCCTCGGTTTTCGACCGAATTTAAACCGTAACCTGTTGGTTCGGTCTCTGTCTGTGGTATTTGTGAGTACTAGATAGGTTTATATTATTTTCTATTCTGTGTAGAACTTGTAAACGGTTCATCGGTTCGGTTTGAACCGATCAAGTTGTTAAAAAAATCTTTATCTGTACTTTTAGTGTGTGGTTACCGGTTCTGAAAAAAAAACGGATTTTATTATGTTTTTTTCCACGACCCGTGACACAGTCAGGAACCGATAAGAGGGTCTTGCCTGGCGGATTGCCATTAAAAGGGTAAGTTTGGTTAGGACTGGCACAATGTCTGAGAAACCCAAAAGAAAAACGGGCCCACTGGGTTTCAACACTGCAGTGTGTGTGGGGAAGTCTTTGCTAAGGCTGACCCCACACCACCTGTGTTTATTGTCTGGGGTTTAACCACCTCAATGCAGACTGCCAGATTTGTAAAAATTTTCCTGCAGCTACCCTAGAAAAAAGAGTTGGTAGGCTCAGGGAAAGGGAGGCCAAAAAGTCCACTGAACCGGATGGCCAGCCCGGTTCGGTTCAAACCGAACCAGGAGGAGTGCCCTCTGACCAGGGCGAGACTTCTTCAGGCAAAAGGAGATCCGATTCTGAGGAGTCGGTTCCAGCTAAGAGAACAAGAAAGGAAAAATCAGCTGGTGTGGATCCAAAACTTTCTTCTCCAACCGCTGAAGAAATAGCCAAAGTGATAAAAATTGTGCAGTCGCTTTCCCCGGTTCCAACCGAACCGGCACCATCGGGGAGGCGCACGGTTCGGCCGGTTCCACCGGTTCAAGAGTATGATTTAGAGGAATATTATGAACTGGAGGAGGAGGAAGAGGAGAATGAGGAAAGTGAATGTGGTTTTGAAAGTCTGGATGTGCCCATTGACCCGGACATCTCCCCAGACAGACCTTCAGGAGTGTCTCCTCCTAGGCTTTCTGAGTCCCCCTCCCATTTCATGTTTTATAAAAAAGTGGCTGAAACCCTCCAGCTTCCTATGGAAGAAGCTGTGGATGACCAGGAGGAGCCTGACTATGTGGAAATGATGGATATCCCAGAGTCTAGGAGGCTGTCTGTTCCCTTACACAAATCTTTTGGGAAACAGACATTTAAGATTTTAAAAACTCCTAATACCATACCTCCTGTGGATAAAGGAATGGACAAGAGGTATACATTGTCAGGCTCGAATCGGAGTTCCTACACAACAATGCAGCCATGTTGGGTAGTGCAGGCTGCAGCCTGTGATAAGGCAAATATTCCCTTGGCTTCACACCCCCAGACAAGGACTCCAGGAGGATTGATGCCATGGCAAAGAAACAGTACATGGCAGCATCCTTGGGACTCAGACAGGCCAACTATATGGCCTATACTGCTAGGTATCAGAACCAGATGGGACACTGTCATGGCTTTAGCAAAACAGGTCCCTGGCCAGCTTGCCAAGGAGCTGGAGCAGGTGGCTGCTGATGGTATTGAGGCATCCAAGGTGCAATTCCATGCTGCAGTGGACTCATATGATGTGTCATCTATAGTCATGGCTACATCTGTGGCACTTCGCAGAATGGCTTGGCTCAGATGTACTGGCCTGTCACAGGATACCCAGACTAAGGCCATGGATTTTCCTGTTGTGGGTAATTCTCTGTTTGGGGAGCAAACAGAGAATTACATGAAGAAAATGGATGAATACAGGACCACGTATAGGAGTGCCCAGGCCAAGGAAAGGCAGGCCACTCCTCAGAGGCAGCATTCAAGGGGCAGGGGCAGGCCTTTTCATAGTCCTTTCTACCCAGCCCAGGCCTCCTCTTCTGCCTATGCTCAGAGGGGGTTCTTTAGAGGGAGAGGCAGAAGGGGTACAAGCAGACCTGCTTCCGCCCCTCAGCCAAAACCCCCAGCCAAACAGGCACCCTGATGGGTTTGCCAGGGCCGATTCTCCACTACCTGTAGGGGGCAGGCTGGCTTACTTTGTCCAGGACTGGAAGTCTCTAACATCAGACAAGTGGGTCAAGGAAGAAGCCAGGGACTGGTTCTCGGCTTCAAAAATTTTCAAAGCTGAGAACCAGATCCTTTCCACCTGCAAATCCCTCAGAGGCACTTGCCCTAGAGGCAGAGGTCTCTTCCCTCCTGGCTCTCAGAGCTGTGGAAAGGGTTCCACCCCTACACCAGGGCAAAGGATTGTATTCCAGGTACTTCCTTACCCCAAAAAAGACAGGAGAATGGCGGCCCATCCTGGATCTCAGATACTTAAACAAGCACCTTTTAAAGCCAAAATTCAGAATGCTGACTATTGGAATAATTTTACCCTCTCTAAGGCCAGGGGACTGGCTAGTTTCCCTGGACCTCAAGGATGCCTGTTTCCATATTCTCATCAGAAGCTCCCATCGAAAGTACCTCAGGTTCGAGTTGCCCTCAGGCCATTACCAGTTCAGAGCAATGCCCTTCGGTCTAGCCTCTGCTGCAAGGGTGTTCACAAAATGCCTGGCAGTAGTAGTTGCTTCTCTAAGAAGGCAAAGGATTGCCATCTTCCCATACCTAGACGACTGACTCATAGTCCCCAGACCAAGTCAAGTTACACCTACAGATAACTCAGCAACGGCTCATCTCTCTGGGTTTCCTTCTGAATCTTTCATAGTCAGTTCTAGAGCCTGTTCAGCGCCTCACCTTCATAGGCGCAGAGCTAGGTATAGAAAAGGCCAGAGCCTTCCTTCTCCTGGACAGGGCAAGGACCCTTGTCACACTGGCCTCCTCTTTCACCCTACGGGTGTCTTGACCAGCAAGGCATTTTCTGCAGCTCCTGGGGCACATGGCTGCTTCTACAGCAGTGGTGCAGGGAGCAAGATTTCAGATGAGGGACATTCAGTTCCATTTGAGAGCCTTTTGGTCTCAGAAAAAGGACCCCCTGACCAAACTGATCCCAGTGACTTGAACCCTGATCCAGGCCTTGCAGTGGTGGCAGGATCAGAACAATCTAAGACAAGGAGTTCCCTTTGCCACTCAGTCTCACTCTTTAATCCTTACTACAGATGCCTCCCTCTTGGGGGGGGGGGGCTCACTTGGGAGACCTGACCACCCAGGGGTTGTGGTCTCCTCAGGAATCTCTGCTTCACATCAATCTGTTGGAACTCAGAGCAGTATTTCTAGCACTTCAAGCTTTTTCCAAGTCTGTTCAGAACAAAGTCATTCAGATCAGAACAGACAATACCACTACAATGTGGTACATCAACAAGCAAGGAGGCACTCAGTCTACGGCCTTGTGCACAGAAGCAATGAAGTTGTGGTCTCTGGCTTATTCCCTGAACACCTCCCAGGCAAGGACAATGTCCTGGCAGATGCTCTCAGCAGGATATCTCAGGGCCATCACGAATGGTCACTGGATCCCCTGGTCTTGGAGGTGATATCTCCAGATGGGGCACCCCACAGATGGATCTTTTTGCAGCCCCAGACAATCACCAACTTCCCCTTTTTTGCTGCAGACCCCCAGTGTTGGGCTCAGTCCCCCTGGATGCCTTAGTTCTCAGTTGGGAAGGGAAGTTCCTGTATGCTTTTCCCCCCTTCCCTCTCCTGTTCAAAGTACTAGTCAAAATCAGGTCTCAACCCTGCAAAGTGATCCTGATTGCTCCAGACTGGGCCAGACAGCCCTGGTATCCTCTCCTATTGTCTTTAACAGTCCATCTTCCCCTAGCTCTTCCCAGGAATTACAACCTGTTAACCTGTGCTCAGGGGAGGGTTTGGTACCCGAATCTCAAATCTCTCAATCTCAAGGCCTGGCTCTTGAAGAGTTAGAGTTTGCTGATTTACACCTCTCCCAAGGTGTTATGGATATTCTAAAAGCTTCTAGGAAGCCTTCCACCAGAACTACTTATAATTCCAAGTGGAAAAGATTTTCCATATGGTGCTCTGGGAAGCCTATTTCCCCAGAGTTTGCTGATCTGCCCACAGTCCTTGACTATATGGTCCATCTGAATAGCTTGGGACTCAGACCAGCTACACTAAGGGTGCATCTGGCAGCTGTTTCTGCTTTCATTTCATCAGGTAAGCCCTCTTCTTTTTCAGCTCACCCTGTTTTCTCCAAGTTTTTTAAGGGATTGCTTCATACCAATCCTCCATTCAGGCACCCTGCCCCTGCTTGGGATCTTAACGTTTGCATTGCTCAGCTTATGCAACCCCCTTTTGAGCCTTTGTCCTCAGCAGAGCTCAAGTACTTGACTTGGAAAACTGTGTTTTTGGTGGCCATCACTTCTGCCAGGCGCATAAGTGAGCTACAAGCCCTGTCAGTGGAGCCTGACTTTATTTCCTTCCATAGGGATAAGGTGGTCCTCAGGACTAACAGGAAGTTTTTGCCTAAGGTGGTTTCAGACTTCCACCTTAATCAATCTATGTCTCTTCCTGTGTACTTCACTGACCATTCCTCCTCTGGCGAGAGGAGGCTGCATAGTCTAGATGTGAAAAGAGCCCTTAGCTACTATATAGAACGTACCAAGGGTCATAGGTTTGACTCCCTCCAACTGTTCCTCACTTATGGTGAGGTTGGTAAAGGAAGACCTGCCACTAAAAGATCCATTGCCAGGTGGATTGTCTCTTGCATCAATTTGCTATGAAAACTAGGTAAGGTTCCACCCTCAGGCCTGAGGGCTCACTCTACCAGAGGTATAGTTGCTTCCTGGCTGCTGCCAGGATATTCCTATCTTAGAGATATGTCAAGCAGCTACCTGGAAAACAGTTCACACTTTTACCAAGCATTACTCCCTGGATATCCAGGCTAGGAGTGATGCTCGATTTGGCACAGCTGTGCTTCAGAGCCTATTTCCTAAGTAGGTTCTGCCCCTTCTCCATGGAGGTACTGCTTGGTAGTCTGCTAATGTCAGAATACAGCAGATCTTCATGTTGTTTGAAGAAAAAATTACTCACCTTAGTAATGTTGTTTCTTATAATGGAGTCTTGCTGTATTCTGACCTCTCCCCCGGCCTTCCCCTCTCAGAACCTCTGTTTTTGGGATGTGGGTGGGCAGCGGCAGTGTTGGCACTCAGGAGGTGCCCCACCCTTTTTTGTTATCACCCTTTCTTTGGGTGAGTGGGTGTTGTGTTTATTTCATTTTTTGGGTCTCCTGACTTGAGTCTTTGTTTTTAGGACCAAAATATCTGTTTTTGTGTTAGTAGCCAGTTGGCTAGTGTAGGTTTACAGCTTCCACACAGGACCTCAGTGAGTTTAGCTCGTAAAGATCTGACGGTTTGAGTTCAAACAGCAACAGACAGAGTCTCAACCGAGCTCGAGCTCAGCGTTCCATGCCTGGCATGGAAAGTTAATTCTTTCATCTCTGGGGCAGTTTGAAGGTTGGGACTCACTGCTATTGTCAGAATACAGCAAGATTCCATTAGAAGAAACAAACATTACTAAGGTGAGTAATTTTTTCTTCTGGGTCCTCCCGTGCAACACTCTGCCACTTCTTTCCGCCTGGTCCGGTATCACTTCAGACAGGTGGGTTCTGAAGTGGTCAAGCAGGGACTGCCTCAGAGCTTGAGCAGTACCCCCAGCCAGGCCCTGCCCACGGGAGGAAGGGATCTCAGTTAGCGCTCAGTCGGCCCTTCAGGTCGACATTGCTCAGCTCCTCCACAAGGAGGTGGTAGCTCCAGTGCCGGATCCTCCTTCAGACCCAGGCTTCATGTCCAGGTATTTCCTGGTGCCCAAGCGGACGGGAGGTTGGCGCCCCATCCTAGATCTCCATGACCTGAATCGATATCTCAGGTCTCGCATCTTCCGGATGGTATCTCTGAACCAGATCATACCATCTCTGGAGCGAAATATGTGGTTCTGTTCACTGGATCCTGGACGTGTTCTACCACATCCCAATCTGTCCATCCCATCAGTGGTTCCTCCACTTCAGGGTCGAAGGGACCCTGTACGAGTTCAGAGCCATGCCGTTCAACCTGTCATCAGCCCCACGGGTCTTCACCAAATGCATCGCAGTGGTGTCAGCCCATCTGCGGCGTCAAGGGGTTCGTATTTACCCCTATCTAGATGATTAGCTCCTGGCGGGTTCCTCCCCACAGGAGGTGGAGAGGTCCAGGGACCTGACCTCCGAACCTGCTCCCACCTGGGCCTCCTAATCAACGAGGCCAAATCAGAACCTCGCCCTCTCAGGTGATGGGCTTCATCGGGCAGAGTCTACTCTTGTCAAGCCAGAGCTTGGCTCGTGGACAGGGCGGAGGTTCTTTCCTCCTTGCCCAATCATTTCTGGTTGGGCACTGCACCCCTGCCCGGGACTTCCAAGCGCCCCCGAGTTACATGGCTAAGGCAGCACCCTGAGTGGGTCCGGGTTGGGCCAGATTGCACGTGCGCCCCCTTCAATGGGAGCTGGCCGCCCAGTGGTCTCAGCGTCAGGGTCTCTTCGACCAGCTGGTCACTGTCACCCAGAGGATGCAGGACTCTCTCCAGTGGTGGACCGTCCCGAGTCATTTGCGGGAAGGGATCCCGTTTGTCTGCCCCGAGCCGACGATCGTCCTTACGACCAATGCCTCTCTCATGGGCTGGGGAGCCCACATGGGGGACAACAGAGCTCATGGTTTCTGGACCCCCGAGGAGTCCCGATGCCACATCAACCTGTTGGAGGTCAGAGCAGTCAGACTGGCACTGTCAGCTTTCGCTCCTCAGCTCCGAGGTCAAGTGGTTCAAGTCCAGACGGACAATACCATGACCATGTACTACCTCAACAAACAGGGCGGCACGCACTCCCGTCTGCTATGCAGGGAGGCACTCCAGATCTGACCTCGCCAGCTGCTGGAGGCGGATCTCTAGCCAACCATGTGACAGGAGTCTCGAACCAACTGGCGGATGCTCCAGCAAGATAGGCCAGACATCCCACGAGTGCTCTCCATCCAGAGGTAGCTACGATCTGTTCTCCCGCTAGGCAAACCATTGGTGGACCTGGTTAGCCTACAGGGAGAACACCAAGCTGAGTCTGTACCATGCCCGCCCCCCTCAGCAGGGCTCGCTGCAGGGGGGTGCCCTCTCGAGGCCGTGGACCCCAGGCCTCCTTTATGCCATCCCTCCATTTCCCTTGATCCACAAGGTGTTACTCAAGGTGAGGAGGGACAAGGCGAAGGTGATCCTGGTAGCCCCAGATTGGCCACGCCAGTTCTGGTATCCAGATCTCCTCAGCCTCAGCTTCAGGACCCCAGAGTGGCTTTGTACACGCCCGGACCTGATATTGTTGAACCAGGGGAGGGTCTTCTACTTGGACCTTTAATCTCTGCACCTCACAGCCTGGTTCCTGAGCGGCTAGAGTTCCGGGCTCTGAGTCTTTCCGGTGATGTCTACAGCGTGGTGGAAGCATCTCGAAAGGAGTCGACCAGGAAATGTTATGCCTTCAAATGGAAAAGGTTTTCCATTTGGTGTCACGGAAAGAGCCTGAAGAGTCAGAAAGAACTGGAAGGGGGCAGGATCAGTTGTGTTCCAGGACAGTAGCTGCTGCTGTTTTCACAGGGTTCTTGTGGATTTTACTTGGTAGGTTAGTTCTTTTCTTTCTTGCTTCTAAGGGGCTAGCAGGGTATTGTTCTCGGGGATCCTGGATGTTTGTAAACTGATTTAGTGGCTGTAAGTGGGGCTTTTTTGTGGATGTTTCACTTTGTAACAGGCTGCGCTGGTAGAGGCCTATTTCTTCTGATTTAAAACCTGTTTGGTGGGATTTGCTTGGGCCTGGTTCTTTAGCTGCAGGGCTTGGAGGGAGACACAGGGCTGATACACCTCTCTTGTCAGGTCTGCTCAAGACCCACCCTCCCCAGAAGTCTGCAAATTTATAGGGGAAGACCTGCCCTGCAATTGAGAAAAAAAGGCTGCTGGTGCAGCTCATGTAGTTCTAGCCACTGGGGTTGAATTTAAAAGCCAGGAGAGAGGAGCTAGGAGTTGTTCATTTTCCTTACATGTTTAATGTGTTGTACTGCACCTAGTAACAGAGTTACTGGTGTACAGTGGGACCGCTCTAGGATTAGTGGGTGACCTGATTAGGCAGTAGGGGTATCTTGAATAGGGAAACTCTATTGGCTCACCAAGGCAACCTATTTGAAAGGGGATGGAACCACACATCATTAGGGCCGGCATCTTTGGGAGAGTGGTGGGTGCACAGGGTGTGGAGCAGCCATGATACTGACTGGGCTTGGCAGTTTGGTGGTTGCCCAGTGTGCTACCAGCTAGCACAGCTTAGGGAGGAGGTTGGGATGAGGAGAAAGCTGGGGAAGGGGGTGGTATGGTTGGGAAGGGGCTGAAATCTCCCACAGGGTTGCACCAAGCACTGGGGGCGGGTATAGGAAAGGAGTGCAGGAGAATACACAGGGGTCACATAGGGACCCTGGCAGAGGGGGCCCAAAAGGACACTACCAAGGAAGCAGGCAGGTAACTGGGGACCCTCACAAAGGGGGACGAGGGACAACATTCTCAGGGAAGTAGGAGGACAGCCAGAGCTGGACAGAAGGAAGCAAGGCAGGGAGGTGGATCAGACCTTATACTTAGTAACGCTAATTCTCTTCTTCTGCTCAAGGATGGGGGGGATGTAGCCACGACAGAGGTGGTTAGAGACGGAAAGGGTGTGGGAGTGGGGGCAGGAGGCAGGGCCAGATAGCAGGAAGAACAGGGGGACCTGGAATGCAGGAGAATGGGGGAGCAGTGAATCAGAGCAGGAGGGGCAGGGGAAGAGGGAGGAAAGCGCAAGAGAAGGACCAGTTGGGAGGAAAGGTAAAGAAGGACCAGAAGTACAAGGAGGATTCAGTAAAGAGAGCTGAGGGGTAGGCCAGGGGAGCATGACGAGCAAGGAGGAAACTAAATGGGGACAGGAAGGAAGGAGGATGAGAGCCAGGCTAGTTTAGCAGATGGGGGAGAAGGACCAGTTGTGAGCAGTGAGGGGGAATTAACAAGGTACAGAAGGATACTCAGGAGGAGGAGAGGCATAGGATTGGAGGGAGGGAGTGGCCATGCTAAATAAGGAGCGGGTGGCATGTGGGCACACAGATAGGGGAGGAACAAGGGCCAGCTGGGTGGAAGGGCTGTCAGAAAGGATGAGGGACATGGAAGGGGAGATGGAGGAAAAGGTGGTCAGAGTGCTCCTGCTGGGGATTCTATGATCAGGGTATCAAAATGGGTAGGGAGGAGAAGCCTGGCCAGTTGAAACAAGATGCTTCCTGACCAACGGCACACAGGCTACACCAGGTATATCAGCTGGCAAAGGACTGTGGGGTTCCCAGACATACTGGTCCACCTGGGCACAAATGACATTGAGGGAAGTAGTGAGCTAGAGATACAGGCAAGATTCAGGAGCTCAGCAGGTCTGTCATGACATAGGATGCACAGTTTTCCCAGAAATCCTGCCAGTGCCAAGGGCTAGTGGGGAACACAAAAGAAAAATTAGGAGATAAACCAGTGGCTCAGGGAGTGGTGTGAGGCCAGAGGGTATTGGGTTGATGGGATTGGGGGAGACCTGGGAGGATAAGGAGCTGTATGCTAGAGATAGACTACATCTCAATTTGAGGAGGGAATCCTAAGTTGAAAATAGAGGAGTTCATTGGTGAAAAGTGGGGTTTAAACTTGTGAAGGGGGTGGATGGGAGAAAAGGCAGTCAAGAGGATGCCGATAAGGAGGGACTTGTCTCCACCCCCTGGGGACCAGGAGGATTGCAGGAAAAGACCAACTGGCAAAGTGCAGACCAGGAGAAAACAGAATCTCCAAGGGAACACGAGCAGGGGAAATGGAACTATAGGGAAAGGGTGGAAGGTAGTCCTGCTAAATGCCAGGAGCTTGGGCAATAAAATGCCTGAGCTCCAGGCGATGTTAACTGAGGGAGCAGTGGATGTGGCAGCGGTCACTGAGACTTGGGCCACTGCAAGACATGACTGGGACCTGAACCTGGAGGGTTACACTATGGTCAGGAAGGACAGGGGGGAGGGAAGGGGAGGAGGGGTAGCAATGATAGTCAAAAACTGCATTGGCATAGGGGGAGTAGAGGAGGCGGAGGGAACCGTGGAGGCATTTTGGGTCACCTTGATGACAAGGGGGGGGCAAGAGAGTAAAAATAGGAGTGGTGTATAGACCCCTGCCCTGGCGGAGGAGCTGAGGACAGTCTGGTGGCAGATGTTAGGAGACACTGCAGACTGGGCAGAGAAAGGTGGTGGTGTTAGGGGACTTAAACATGCCAGGAACAGACTGGGAGACTGACATCCTCTGTGACCAGGGAACAGAGGTTGTTGGATGTCTTTCAAGATGCTCCCTAACTCAGCAGGTGAGGAACTGACCAGGAGGCACGGGTACTGGATGGTCCTGGCAGACAGTGACCAGATTGGGAGCCTGGAGGTAAGGACCCATTGGCGGGGAGTGACCATGCCACGGTCTGGTTCTGCCTGGACCTAGGAGGGGTAGAAGGCTGCACAAAGACGGAAGTAACCGACTTCAGGGGGGTGGATTTTAAGGAAATGGGAAGGATTCTTAAGGAGCATTTGGATGAGATTGGGTCAGACATGGACGCTGATAGTAGGTGGGAAATCATCAGCAGAGGGGTGCAGGATGCTACCAGCACCTGTGCAAGAGTAAGATTTAAATGCGTGTAGGGTCCAAAAAACTTGCTGGTGACCAGGAGGTCCAGGAGGTGGTGCGGGAAGAAAGCAGCCCTATAAGAAATTCAAGTGCTCAAGGAGTGAAAGGATCGAGGGGAGTATGAGCTGATGGCTAGAAGGGCCACTAGAGTGGTGAGGGTGGCTAAGGCAAGGAAGGAGCAGAACCTGGCCAGGGAAATTAGGGAGAGGGAAAAGGGTTCTTGGATACATTGGGGAAAGACGAAGGGTGAAGGGGCAGATTAGCAGGATTAAATCAGGGAAGAGATGGGCACAAGACCCAGAGGAGCAGGCTGAGGTACTAAATGAGTACTCACCTCAGTTTTCACCAGGGAAAATGGGGATGCTGCATCATACATGGGAGGAGACAGAGATAATGAGGAGGGGGCCCTCACCAATCGGGCAGGTCTGGGGAGGGGGCATCACTGGCAGGTGGGGAGGGCTAAGCAGGAGAAGAGGTACTGGAAGTGGAAATCACAGCAGAGAGTGAGGAAGCCCTCAGCTCCCTTAAGACGGAGAAAGCACGGGGCCGGATAAATTACATCCCAGAGTGCTGAAGGAACTTGCAGATGTCCTGGCGAAACCCTGGCAGAGCTTTCACCATCTCTCTGAGGACAGGGTGGGTGCCCCAAGACTGGAAGGTGGTGCATGTAGTGCCCATCCACAGGGGGATCAAGGAGGTGGCAGGGAACTACAGGCCTGTCAGCCTGACATCAGTGGTGGGCAAGGTGATGGAGGGCATTGTCAAGGAGAGGCTGGGGGGACCTGGATAAGTCAGGGTGCCTGGACGAGAGACAGCATGGATTCATCCTGGGAAATCGTGTCAGACAAACCTGGTGGAGTTCTATGACTGGGTGACAAGTGCCTTGGACCTGGGTAGACCAGTGGATGTCCTCTTTCTAGACTTCAGCAAGGCATTTGACTCTGTTCTCACATGGGCCTGTTGGATAAACTAGGAGAAATGGGGTGGAAACCAGATGATCCGATGGATAGGCAATTGGCTCCAGGACCGGACCCAGAGGGTCGAGTTGGTGGGATAGTCTCTTCCCAAGGGGTCATTAGTGGGGTCCCACAGGGATCAGTCCTTGGGCCCCTTCTGTTCAACGCCACGATCTGACATAAGGACAGGAATCAGGAGTGAGATGAGTCTCTTTGCAGATGACTCAAACTGGGGCGGTGGTGGATGGGGAGGAGGAGGGTGGCCCTGCAGGGGGACCTGGAGGCTCTGGAAAGATGGTCTAGAAAGTGGAAGCTGAGGTTTAATGCAGGAAATGAAGGTACTCCACCTGGGCCAGAAACCCAGGCCAAGTGTACACCCTGGGGGAATACTACAAGTCTCAATGGCTGAGAGGGACCTGGGGGTGGTGGTGGATGTCAAGATGAACAACTTTGAGACTTGTAGGAGGGCAGCAGCCAAGGCCAACAGGATGCTGGGATGCATCGCTAGGGGGATCACCTCCAGAAGGAGGGAAATGATACTCCCTCTGTATAACTGCTTGGTGAGGCCGCACCTGGAGTACTGCGTGCAGTTTTGGAGGCCACACTTAAAGAGGGACATTAACCTCCTGGAGAGGGTCCAGAGGAGGGCAACCAAAATGATTTGGGGCTTGGGGGACAGGACCTATGAGGAGAGGCTCGAAGAGCTAAATATGTACACTTTGGAAGAGAGAAGGGACCGGGGGGACATGATAGAGGTCTTCAGGTACATGAACAGGGTAAATAGGGGAGGAACAGTGAGGGTGCTTCGAAGGAAGGAGGAGGGGGCCACTAGAGGGCATGGGTGGAAGCTGGAGGGGGGAAGATTCAGGGGAGAAAGGAGGAGGTGCTACTTCACTGAGAGGGTGGTAGAGCCATGGAATGCACTACCTAGGGGCTGGTGGAGGCAGAGACAGTGGAGGGGTTCAAGAGGGGGTGGGACAGGTACAGGGGAAGGGTTCAGGAAGCAAAATCCAATGCAGCAAGAATATCCGGAACTGGGAAGGGAGAAGCCAGAGAAGGCGAGGGGGACAGCAAGGTCAGCACCCAGGGTGGGGGCTGACCAAACGAGCAGACACGAAAGACCATTAGGCCTATTCTGCTGGCATTTTAGTATGTTAGTATGTTAGCCTGGACCCCTTATCCTAGTCTGTGGCTAATATTCTAGACTACCTTTGGTCCCTCTCCAAAGGGGCTCTTCGGTCATCGACCCTTAGGGTGCACCTGGCAGCCATCTCTGCTTACCGGGCGCGGGCTGGTCAGCCGACATTGGCACAGGAGACAGTGGTCGGGCGTTTTTTCAAAGGCCTGGATCACATATCCCCTCTGGTGCGTGAACCTCCACCTCCGTGGGATCTCTTGCTGGTTTTGGCAAAGCTCATGGGCAAGCCATTCGAACCCATGCACAAGTGTGAGCTGCGACTTGTCGTGGAAGACTGCTCTTCCTGGTGGCTGTCATGTCAGCCAGAAGGACAGGGAGCCCAGGCGCTTGTGGACTTCCCTTATCTGGTCTTTCACAGGGACAAAGTTGTCCTGCGCCCTCACCCGAAATTCCTTCCTAAGGTGGTGTCAGAATTTCACCTTAACCAGGTGTTGACTCTGCCAGTATATTACCCTAACTACACCTCGGATGCCGAGTACAGGCTCCATACTCTGGACCTCAGACATGCTCTCTCCCACTATAAGGAGAGGACGGCGGAAATTCGGGGAGAGGTTCGCCAGCTGTTTGTCACCTGCGCTGAAGCCACTTCTGGCAGACCTGCAGCCAAGTGGACTATTGCAAGATGGATCACATCATGCATAAGTCTGTGTTATGAATTGGCGGGCAAGGAGCCTTCCAAAGGGATAAAAGCTCTTTCTACCTGCCATACTGCTGCTTCGGTGGCTGCTACCAGGGACATCCCTATCCAGGAAATCTGTTGAGCTGCTACCTAGAAGTCAGCAAACACCTTCATCACCCATTACCACATCGACCTTGAGTCATGACGTGATGCTGGTTTTGGGGCCTCGGTTCTCCAGTCTCTTTTCCCTAAGAAGGGGGTGTGCGCCTTGCCTCCCTCCTCCCCGAGAACTGCTAGGAGTCTGCGAGACAGTGTGGATGAATAACATATCCATGCTCCTAGAAAAACAGGTTACTCACCTGTAACAGTAATTCTATGAGTGGTATATGTTGTTCATCCACACTCACCCACCCGACCTCCCTGGCTTAAGGCACACAACCTTGCTTCCAGCGGGCTAGATCTGGCGTCATGGGGCGGAGCCGAGGTATTTACCACCCAGGTCGGTGGGAGGAGCCAGCTTGAAGACTTCCAGCAAGATTTAAAGGGGAAAGGGACAATGCCAGACCAGTGTGGATGAACAACATATACCACTCCTAGAACTACTGTTACAGGTGAGTAACCTGTTTATTTTGTCCATGGTGGCCCTAACCCTGCTGACTTGGTGAATAGGACACTAGGTGGTTGTCTGTGGATTTACTCTGCACCATCATACCCCTAAATTAGAGGATGAGGAAAAAACAGTTCACAAATTAGGAGTCATAAATATAAATGATGATTTCCTTTTATTCAGAATATGTTTCTAACCTTTTACTGTTACGTGTAGGCAGTATAGTGTAGTGGTTAAGAGCACTGAGCTATAGACCTGGGTTTGAATCCCACAGCTACCACTTGCATACGGTGTGACCATCAGCAAGTCACTTAACTTCCCTATGTTCCCAGGGTGTACATGGAAACAAGCCTCAACACAGTGTGCATTTCCCAGCCAATAAAAGTGAAAATAAATAAATCAGTTGTTGTAAAAATGTGGTCATATATGATGTCTGCCTTTTATTAGTGATTTGTTTCTGACCCTTTGCTGTTTTGTGGTCATAATTTTGAGGGTAATCAGGAGCTTATAAGGATGAAGTGGTTGGGGTTTGTACAGATCTTTATTTCGCAATCCTGGCTGAAATTTGCTCCGTGGTGGTGGTGGGTGGAAGGGGGTCTTGGCTGGCAGGAGCTACTGTCTGTTGATGGCCACAACCACATGGAGATGTTGCAGTATGCTGCATGCATACAAGGATCCCCGACCTTTCACACAGCAAGGCCAGAGGCCCATGTAAGCTTTAATAGGTTTACTAAGTATTCATAGACATAAGGGAGCCACATGGCCCATCGTGGATGTCTCCCACACATATGGGTAATCATACCATTCTTTGATTATTATAAAAGTTCTCCTCTAATTTGTTTTTAAACAAGTTTAATGTTGGTGTATCTACCCCTTGCTGAGGGAGCATGTTCCAGGCCTTAGCTACTCGAGCAGTAAATAAATTATATCTTCTATTAGTATTTATTTCAAACAACATGAAGTCTTGATGTATTCAGACATAATGCAGTTAGCCCCAGCACTTGAACTGCCCCGGAGAGGAAAGAGTTAACTGTATGCAGAAGCATAGAACATTGAGTTTGAGCTTACTTCCCAGTGTAACTGTCATATTCTTTACTCTGCCTAACAGTGAAGTCAATCTGGAGATTTCCTCTGCTCGGTTCGGTAAAAGTAAAGCGTTTGGTTTAAACTGCCAATTTTTTTATTATTTTCGGATTTCCAGCCTCTGTCTATGGTACAGGTAGTGTGTACATAGGTAGTGACTGTGTGTTATTTTGGCGAAAAAGTGGAAATTGTCTTTTTCTTTGGTTTCTTCCCGGTCGGTCCAGTTTGGAACCGACTTTGTTAAATTTAATTTCTCTTTTTTCTGAGATTAGTTTGGTGTTCTGGTACCGATCGGTTTCAGAAGAACCGGACTTTTTGCTGGTTCTTTTAAAAAGCCCGTGACATGGTTTGTAACCGATCGGTTGTTATATTACCTGGCTTGAAAGCTGCAATAGGGTAATTTGTTAGGTTGGCCATGTCTGAGAAACCCAAGAAGAAAACCGGTCCCACTGGGTTTCAACACTTTACTGAGTGTGGGGAGGCCTTTGCTAAGGCCGACCCCCTCCTAATCTGTGTTTATTGTCTCGGGTTTGACCACCTCAAGTCAGACTGCCAAATCTGTAAAAACTTTCCTAAATCCACTCTAGATAAAAGACTGAGTAGGCTGAAGGAAAGGGAGGCCGAGAAGTCCGTAGATCCGGACGGCCAGCCCGGTTCGGTGCGGCCGAACCCGAGTAGGTGCCTACTGACATAGGCGATACCTCCTCAGGCAAAAGGAGAGCCGACCTCGAGGGGTTGGTTCCATCAAAGAAAAAGTGCAAGTCTGCCAGTTTGGATCGTGTATCCCACTCTCCAACCACAGACGAAATAGCCAAAGCGATTAGTATTGTCCATTCGCTTAGATTGGTTCCGTCCAAACCAGTATCGCCAGTTTGGCAGTCGGTTTGGTCGGATCCGTCTCCTCCAGCTTATGACCCAGATGATGATTATGAGGAGTGGGAGGGAGACGAAGACTATCCCGGTGATTGATGATGACGACGATGATGAGGGGGGTCTGGATGTACCCACTGAACCAGACATCTCCCCAGACAGGCCCTCAGGTGTCTCTCCTCCCAGGCTCTGTGAGTCCCCTTCACAATTTTTGTTCTACATAAAGGTGGCACAAACCCTGCAGCTTCCCTTGGTTGAAGCCGCAGAGGAGGATGAAGAGTCTGATTTTTGTGGAAATGATGGACCTCCCAGAGTCCAAAAAGCTGTCTATCCCTCTTCATAAATCCTTGGGGAAATAGACACACACAATTTTACAAACCCCTAATTCAATACCTCCTGTGGATAAGAGAATGGACAGGAGGTATTCGTTATCAGGCTCCGCTGCGGAGTTACTTTATAGTCATTACAGCCATGTTGGGGTAGTGCAGGCTGCAGACTGTGACAGGGCTAACATTCCTTTGGCTTCACACCCCCTGGATAAGGACTCCAGGAATGTGGATGCCATGGCCAAAAAAACAGTATTTGCCATCCTTTTTGGGACTCAGGCAGGCTACTTATATGGTCTACACAGCCAGGTACCAGAAATCCAGATGGGATATGGTTCTGGAACTGGCTAAACAGGCCTCTCCCCAGCTAGCCAGGGAGCTGGAGGTGGTGGCTGCTGATGGAATTGAGGCATCCAAAATGCAATTTCATGCTGCTGTGGACTCCAATGATGTGGCATCTAGAGTCATGGCTACATCTGTGTCTCTCAGAAGACATGCATGGCTCAGATGTACTAGCCTTTCACAGGATACCCAGACTAAGGCCATGGATTTTCCTGTAGTAGGTAACTCTCTGTTTGGGGAGCAGACAGAGGCTTACATGAAGAAAATGGATGAATACTGGACCACTTACAGGTGCACAGCCTCTCCGCTGGCTTAGCACAGTCTTGGGGCAGGGGCAGGCCCTTTCAAAGGCCTTTTTACCAAGCCCAGGCCTCCTCTCCTTCCCACAGAGGGGTTCTTCATAGGGAGGGGTAGGAGGGGGATGAGCAGGGCTGCTCCCTCCTCCTCCTCCTCCTCCTCCTCTCAGTCTAAGGCTCCTGCCAGGCAGACACCCTGATGTGTCAGCCCGGGTCGACTCCCCAATTCCAGTAGGAGGCAGGCTGGCTTACTACTTACAGGCCTGGAAGTCTGACCTCAGACAAGTGGGTCCTGGAAGTAGTAAGCCAGGGACTGGCCCTCAGCTTCAAAAAATTTCCAAAAAAAGAGGGCCAAGTCTTTTCCACCTGCATCAGTCTCAGAAACCCTCGCCCTAGAGGCAGAGGTTTCCTGTCTTCTAGCTCTCAGAGCTATAGACAAAGTTCCTACTCGGCACAAGGGAAAAGGACTGTATTACAGGTACTTGCTTACCCCAAAGAAAACGGGGGTGGTGACCTATCCTAGATCTAAGGTATCTGAACAAACTCATTTCAAAGACCAAATTCAAAATGGTAACTCTGGGAATAATCCTTCTCTCTCTAAGGCCAGGGGATTGGCTAGCATCTCTGGACCTCAAGGATGCCTACTTCCATATTCCTATCAGGTGCTCCCACTGAAAAGTACCTCGGGTTCGAGTTGCCTTCAGGTCATTACTAATTCAGAGCCATGCCATTCGGCCTAACATCAGCTCCAAGGGTGTTCACAAAGTGCCTTGCAGTAGTGGTGGCTTACCTCAGAAGACAGGGTATCACCATCTTCCCATATCTGGATGATTTGCTTTTAGTGGGTCAGTCACCTTTACAGGTCAAGTCAGCTCTTCAAACTACCCAGGACCTACTCAGCTCCCTGGGGTTTCTTCTCAGTCTTCCAAAGTCTGTACTCGAACCAGTTCAACTTCTCACCTTTATAGGCATAGAATTGGATACTGTACAAGCAAAAGCCTTCCTTCCCCTGGCAAGGGTGAAGGCCCTAGTGGATCTCTCATCCTCCGTTTGACGTCAGGTCTCCCGCCCAGCAAGACAGTTCCTCCAGCTCCTGGGCCACATGGCAGCTTCCATGGCAGTGGTGCAGGGAGCAGGGTTCCAGATGAGGGACATTCAGTTTCATCTGAGGTCTTTTTGGTCTCAAAAGAAGGATTCACTTACCAAACTGATTCCAATGACTCAGACTTTGGTCTAAGCTCTCCAGTGGTGACTGGACCAGGACAACCTCAGACAAGGGGTTCCATTTCTCCTTCAAGTCCCATCAGTAGTTCTAACTACGGATGTTTCTCTCCTAGGGTGGGGAGCCCACCTGGGAGCCCTGACAGCTCAAGGGCTCTGGTCTCCACAGGCGTCTCTCCTTCATATCAATCTCCTAGAACTCAGGGCAGTTTTCCTAGCCCTGCAGAGCTTCTTGGATTCAGTTAAGGGCAACACCACCACAGTGTGGTACATCAGCAAGCAGGGAGGCACTCGGTCCTCTGCCTTGTGCACAGAAGCCATGAAGCTGTGGTCTCTGGCCTATTCTCTTCAAACTTCTCTGGTAGCAGTTCACCTTCCGGGGAAGGACAACATACTAGCAGATACTTTGAGCAGAATTTCACAGGGACACCATGAATGGTCCCTGGATCCTCACATCCTGGAGATCATCTTATCCAGGTGGGGCACTCCAGAGATGGATCTCTTTGCAGCACCGGACAATCAACTTCCTCTGTTTTGTTGCAAACCTCCAGTCCTGGGGACGGTTCCCCAGGATGCTGTCTTTTTGGACTGGAAGGGCAGGTTTCTCTATGCTTTCCTTCCCTTCCCTCTTCTGTTGAGAGTTCTGATCAAGATCAGGACTCAGCCCTGCTCAGTGATACTGGTGGCTCCAGATTGGGCCAGACAGCCTTGGTACCCTCTGCTGCTGTCCTTGTTAGTGTCGTGCCCCCTGTCTCTACCCAGGACATACAATCTCCTGTCCTCCTCCTGGGGCGGATCTGGTATCCCAGTCTCCAGTCTCTCAATCTCAAGGCCTGGCTCTTGAAGAGTTAGAATATGCAGCTCTACATCTTTCTCAGGGAGTTCTGGATATTCTGAAGGTCTCCAGGAAACCTTCCACTAGAAAAACTTACAACTCCAAATGGAAAAGGTTCAGTATTTGGTGCTCTCAGAAAGGCATCCTGCATGATTCTGCAGACATTTCCACAACCTTAGACTATCTAGTTCATCTCAGTGGTTTAGGCCTTAGGCCTGCCACTCTGAAGGTTCATCTAGCAGCTGTCTCTGCGTTCCTCTCAGCAGGGAAGGGCTCCTTCCTGGCATCTCATCCAGTTTTCAGAAAGTTTTTCAAAGGTCTGGTTTGGTACAGCAGTACTGCAGAGCCTCTTCCCAAAGTAGGTTCTGCATTCCCTCCTCCATAGGGAACTGCTTGGTAGTCTGCATTATGTCTCAATACAGCAAGACTTGACGTTGTTTGAAGAAAAAATTACTCACCATAGTAATGTTGTTTCTTCTAATGGAGTCTTGCTGTATTCAGACCTCCCCACCGCCTCCCCTCTCAGAACCTGGTTTTGGGAAGTGGGCTGGCAGGTACTGTGTTGCACCTCAGGGGTGTACCTTGTGCCCTCCCTCTTGGGTGGGGTAGATGCTGTTATTTTTCTGGTGTTTTACTTAAATATTGTCACTACCTTTCCTTCTTGGGTTCTCGACTTGAGTCTTTTGGGGCCCAAAAAGAAATCTTTTGCCCTTTGGCTATATTTTGAACAATTTCCCATACTATAGTATATTAGTTAGCTTGTAAGAATCTGACAGTTACACTGGGAAGTACCACAGACAGAGGTCTGAAAACCGAGCTCGAGCTCAACGTTCTATGCTTCTGCATAGAGTTAACTCTTTCCTCTCCGAGGCAGTTCAAGTGCTGGGGCTAACTGCATTATGTCTGAATACAGCTAGACTCCATTAGAAGAAACATTACTATGGTGAGTAATTTTTTCTACTGGTAGCTTCAGTTGTTTATTATGAGATCTTAAAATAAAATGCAAATTACAGAATTCAATGCCACATTCCTCCATAAGTTGTTTAGAATTTAATATTTTATGAAGAAAGAGAAGATCACCCCTTTGTCTTCGCGCTTCCAAGGAATGAAGACCCAAACTATGCAACCTTTCAGGGTATGTTTTCTCTTTATTATTGGGTGGTATCCTAGTTACAGCGCTTTGTACTTTTTCTACTGATTGTACGTCCTTCTTAATTGCTGGTGACCATAGTTGCGATCCATAATCAAGTATTGGTCGTATATAGCTCCTATAGATAGGAAGAATTGTTTGTGTATTTTTGTTTATGAAAGATCTCTTTATTTTGTATACCAGGTTCATTGCTTTTGCAGATGTAGTAAGGCAATGATCCCTAGAGGTTAATTTTTTATTAACCATAACACCTAGGTCCAATTCTCTAGTTGAACTTTTTAATAACTTTTGATTTAAAATATATGAATAATTGGGATTGTTTATACCCAAGTGTAAAACTGTACATTTATCCAAGTTTAATGTCATTCCATTAGTAAATGCCCAATTTTCTATCGGGGCCAAATCATTCACTAATGATAGGTAATTACCAAAATTACTAACTTCACCACTCAGTTTGGTATCATCTGCAAACCTAATTAAATGATTACGGATTCTCAGATGCATATCATTAACAAAGATGCCAAAGAGGACTGGGTCCAAAACGGATCCCTGTGGCACACCACTTCCTGCCCTGCATTCAGATGAGGTGCACTTCTGTATTCTTACACACTGTGATCTATCAGTGAGCCATGCTGTTATCCAAATAACAAGATGTTTATTAAATCCAAAACCCAGAAGTTTATAAATAAGTTTTATATGTGGCATTTTGTCAAAATCTTTGGCAAAGTCAAGCAAAAACACATCCAGAGGTATTCCCATATCTATCTAATTGTTCACTGATTTTATAGTAAAAGGAAATCAAATTGGTTTGACATGACCGACCCTTCCTAAAACCATGTTGACTCTTGTCTATAATATCATTGTGTTCCATAAAGGCTTCAAGATGTTCTTTAATAAGACGTTCCAGCACTTTACAACCATGCGATGTTAAACTAATTGGTCTGTAATTTTCACATTTTGACCTGTTCCCCTTTTTAAAAATGGGCACAACAACTGCCATTCTCCAGTCCTTGGGTAATTCACCGCTTTCAATAGATAAGTTAAATAGAATCATTAATGGCTAGGAGAGGGATTTAGCTGTATGCCTTAAAAATAACTACTAGTGTTATCAGGTCCTGAACTGGATGTGGTATTTAATTTTAATAATTCACCATAGACTTCATTCCTAGATATATTGGGTATAGAATCTTCAGTCGGATTTGTATTTTGTAGTCTTCCATTCCCCGATGTAAAAATTGAACAAAAATAACTATTAAATGCCTCCGCTACTGACTGATCATTGTCCATCAAGCCATTAGTATCAATTATTGGCTCCACAACCATATTTCTATATCTACAATTATTATTAATGTAGGAATATAATTGCTTATTATCTTCTGAGTGTGCAATTACCATTTCAGTATTTGACTTAGCTTGTCTTATTGCTTTCTTAAGTTGATGTTTAAGAAATACAAACTTGTTTTCCAAGGTTTTATTTTGTTTGTATTTCTTATATGCCCTTTCTTTCTTTTTAATTAGAGTTTTGACCTTTTTTGTTAACCACAAAGGTATTTTACCCTTTGGATTATATATTTTTCCAAGGGGAATATATTGGTCCACTGTATTCTCTATAATAGTTTTAAATAAGGCTCATGTAGAATTAATTGAAGTTGTCCTAATGGTTTTTTCCCAATCAATGGAGTGTAGTTTAGTTAATTAACTCAAAATCTGCTCGTCTGTAGTCCCTTACTAATGTTTGATTATCTGTTATATATTTAGTCATTGATAATAAGGATGTAATGACATTATGATCACTGGTACACAAGGGGCTCCCAACATTAATATTAGAAATCTGTTCAGGATTATTAGTTAGGAATAAATCAAGAATGTTATCATTTCTTGTTGATTCAAATACTAATTGTTGTAGACCCATCTCTATACATGTTTCAACAAATGTTCTTTCAAAGGGTGTAGTTCCCACCTTATTAAGCCAGTCAGTGCCTGGGAGATTAAAATCACCCATAATCATGACATTGCCCATATTTGATACTTGTCTTAATTCATCTAATAAAGTATTATACTCTGTACTGGCATTGGGTAGTCTATAAAATACTCCAATAATCAAGTTTTTCCTTTTGGGTAACTGTACTGTTGTCCAAATCGATTCCACATCAATAGCTCCTGAGGAAACTAGATCGATTTTATATGATTTAATAGTACTGTTAATATACAAGGAAATACCTCCACATAGTCTATTTCTCTACCCTTTCTATATAGTACATAACCAGGTATGTTCACCATCCAGTCTTAATTAGTATCCCACCATGTTTCAGTAATGCCTGCAAATGTAATGTTATGTTGGTGCATGAGCACCTGTAGTTCTGCCTTTTTGTGAATATTCAGACTCCTAGCATTAGTTGTTAATATGTTACTTTCTCCAGTCTGTACAGTTGGTTTATATTAATTGTTATTAAGGCACTTGCTACCCACCTCCCTCTTAGTCAGTTTAAATTTTCCTCAATATATGCAAGTATTTTTTTACCCAAAATATTACTTCCTCTCTTACTTAGATGCAGACCATGCCATGCATATAAGTGGGGTCTATCAATGTAATTCTCCCAATGTGTAATGCAGTCAAATCTGGATTTCATACACCATAGCTGCAGCCAATTATTAACTGCTTTGATTTTATGAAGCATACCATGTGTTACACGAGGGACAGGTGGTATTTCAGAAAAACGTATTGAACATTTGAATGTTCTTAAAAATTCACTCAGGACCAGATATTCCTTTTTAATTTCTTCAATATTGCAGTTGTAAATATTGTTGACCTCAACATGAAAAATTACTATTGTTTTTTCCCCACTATGTTTGAGTATTGTATTCATCATTACAGTCAAGTCTGAAATCTTTGCACCACTATAACTCAGACTTGATCTATTAAATTTATCATCATTACATACTATTCTATCAATGTATTTAATCATTGACTCTCCAATGATGTATGTTTGACATTTAGGACTGGTCTCAGACGTGTGGGGATTAGCCACATTAACATTTTCACAGTTAATTGCCATTATACTGTCAAATGGCAGATGAGTTAGGGAAGCCTCTAGAAGGGGTAAATTAATGGCATTATTTGTCTCATGAGTTGATACCAGTTGGTCTAGGTCGGTACATTGAATAGTATTTTCCATATCTTGTTCTGTTAAACTATAATGAGTTGAGTTGACAAATTTGTCTTAGTTACTGTCTGTTCTGGTTGTACCCTAAATTGGTTTCCCAAAATGTCTTCTTCACCAGTGTCCTCACTTATCTGGGCAATTGGAGTATATCTATTACTGGTGTGAAGGCTAAATTCCATAGCTCTTCTCCCTTTTTTTTGATGGTTTCCCTCAGGCTAAAGTCAAACCCTCATCATTAGTTTCCTCTAGTTCAGCCATCCTCTCTTTTCTCTTCCCAGCTCCTTGTCCAGCTATCTGATTCATCACATTGTCTTCTGTAGTTAAAGTGTAGTGATGTTGGCCCTCTCCTATGGTGTTAAAAGAACATTCACCATTGGTTTGGGTGTCAAACTGTGTGATGTGTTCATTAATACTGTGTTGTTCCCTTATTATGTATCCTAATTTTGTTTTCAATCCTTTAACATCCTCCTCAAGTTTACTAATATATCCACACTCTTGAGCACATAGTGCTTATTTCAAGCGGAATTTCTGATACAGTATACATGTAGCATAATGCACACTTGTGCCCGATCTGCCTCCAAGGTTCTGATACATTCCGCCTTGCTATCACAACTGACAAACAGTGTGAGTACCTTAATTATAAACTTTATCACTAATCACACATAGCTGGTGTCTTGGCGCATGACGCAGCAACCACACTAGCACAGGGTTCGTTCATATCCCTACGGGACCCGGAAGTCTCTGTTGGCACGTGGTACCAGCCCTGGCTCGTTTGTTTGGTGCAAGAAAATATAACTCCTCTTTAATAGATGATCTTGCTAATAGTTCCTAATACATTAAATGATACCCTGATTTGTTAAAAAAGCTATAACAGTATAAGACTCAAGTGATTTGTGCCGTTTATTTGCTGAGGTCCTCACTAAATGTTCAGGGAGGACGTACTATTCCAGTGATGTCGATGTTGGTGTAATATTATTTTATGTCTGTTGCAATATATGTATGTATGTATGTATAACTGGCATTTGGGGAAAAGGGTTAAATATTAAGTTCTTACCATATGGCTGCTCAGTCCATAGTTGGTTGTTTCCAGAAGAGTTCTGTTACTGCTCAATTCATTAACAAAATAGAGTGTGCCTTTTGGTCCAGAGATTTCATTACTTCTCATTGGTAAGCATCTTCTTGTATGCTGCTAATATTTTCATACTACTTTAATCTTTCTTTCTTTCACGGACTCTTCATCACACACAACATTATAATAGCGCCTAAGGGTGCGATATGTAAGGAATAATTCATGGTCGTGTGTACGGCAATACTGTAATAACCAAAAGACCTATGTGGGTCCATCCAGAAAGGGAGTTTATTACAGTAGTGATGTACAATATAACATTTGTAAAATGGTCAAAAGTGTTGTAAAAATATTTTCTTTTGTTGTAGCTATGTAGTATGATTGTTTTCACGCCTTGAGGAAGAACACAAGGGAGTGTTCGAAACTGTTTGGCTTTGTTGATAGTGCTGCACCTTGGAAATTAATAAAATAGTGGTTTTTGAATTGGATACCCAAGCATAGTTGTGTCTATTTCTCCAGAGAAGTCTGAACTTGTTCTTTTATGAAACTTACAGTAGTGACGCGCACTATAACTTTTGTAAAATGGTCAAAAGTGTTATGTTGTAGCTATGAAGTATGATTGTTTTGTTGAATGTATGTTACTTGTGTCCTGCAGGGTCCCCCTTGGAAAAAAGTCATTTATGCTTTTGAGTTCTTACATGGTTAATACATTTTTTGTTTACAAATTTATTTATTAAAATATTTCAAGATTTATAGATACAAAAAAACGTTGCAGAAAGACTCAATATAGTGAAAATGCCACCAAGTTATTATTGTGTAAGTATTCACATGCCTGAAGACTAAACAAGGACTACTAATTCATAAATAATGATAAAATAGTGAACATAAAATGACAATTTAAGGTACAAAATCATATTTTCCCCATAATGTATACCACCCACCTACGCCATCATATCTCAGAGAAAGAGTACCTGTCATGCAGCTTTGTCGTAATTTTTTTCTATCTGATAAATATTGCAGACTAAGTTAACCAACACTTAGTGATTGACTTACGAGCGGCTAAAATTAAAATATGTAATAACTTGCGGATGTTGGGAGTATGATATCCCTGGCTGATAACTAATAAGAGAAATAATATGGCAGTTAATTTCAAATTAGAATCTCAAAGTTCTGTGAGTGCAGATTGGATCTTCTGGAAAAAAGTCTCCACACGGGACAGGTCCATAGTATGAGAGTTAGAGCCGCAGGAGCATAGCCACAGCCTCTCTAGCACTGTGCTCCCATATGCGGTAAATACTTGATCTGCCTTGCTGGAGTGATAAAATATCTAAGCAAACCCTTCCAAGAGAATTTACACCAAAACGAAGAAGAGGTGACAGTGTATGTTGAAGAGAAAATGGAATTTCTTTGCTGGTCATCAAGATTCATATTACGATCCTTTTCCCAAGCTAGCTGTACATGGTCAATCGAATGAGCTAGAAGAGCTTGAAGTGCTTTGTACAGTTGAGAAATGAGATGTTTTGCTTGAATCTCTCCTAGAAGGGTATGCATTATTAAAGTGACTAGAGCAGGAGGATAGCCCCTTAATGATTCTATTTGTAGCTGAGCTTTGAGATAATCCTGCACCTGTAGATACCTAAACAAGGATGTATTTGACAAATGATATTGGTTTATCATTCTAGTAAAGGTACAAATAATTGACCCCTGCAAGAATTGGCACCAATAACTAAGGCCAAGATGCGATTATCTTTGATACGTTAAATCCATACTTACAGGGGAGAAGTCTGGAGACCCCATAACCGGAAGAAATCTAAATTTGTGTGGTTGCAGTTGCATTTTCTGGATCATCTGAAACCAGATACGGTGAGTATCTGCAGTGTATGGGTCTACAGTAGGGTTTATTGTATGTAAAGGAACACTCGTTTATAAATATTTAGGGAAAAAAGAAAGATCCCCTTTTTGAAGTTTCCAGTTGGCCTCATAATTATTCATTAAACAGTATAACACTGTGTAGAGTTGCACCATCTGGTGGTAAAGCAATAGGTTAGGAAGAGCTAATCCTCACACACATTTATGTAGTCATAACACAGTATACTGAACACGAGATTTCTTCCTTTGCCAAATGTACCTGGCAATATGTTTATTCCAATTGTGAAAATACGATAAGGGAGGAGAGATGGGTAATGTTTGGGCTAAATAAAGAAAGTGAGGGCGGATGATTATACAGACGCATTCTATGCGTTGAATTTGGGATAATGGTAAATGGGACCAGCTAGTAAACTCTTTACGCAGTATTGTGGTAAAGGTGTCATAATTAAGTCTACAAACCTGTCTGGGATTCTCGTCTAAAATTACCTTTAGATAACATAAGGATGTAAGGCTCCATTTAAAAGGAAATTGTTGTTCAATATTATTAGAGGGGATGTAATGTATAGCAAAAACTTTTGTTTTTGATAAATTTAAATTATATCCTGACAATTGACCAAATTGGGACAGAGACTACCAAAGATGTGGGAGGGCATTATATGTGGCTTGGTTAAATAAATCCAGAGGTCATCAGCATATAATGCTAATTTATGCTCCTTATTGCCTAGGGATATTCCTGTTATACTAGGATTCTGGCGAAGAGCTTGGGCTAAAGGCTCCAGGTAGAGGTCAAAAAGAAACGGGGATAAGGGGCAGCCTTGATTTAAAACAACTTGAAGTCTTGCTGTATTCTGACATTATGTAGTTAGCCCCAGCACTTGAACTGCTTCGGAGAGGAAAGAGTTAACTCTATGCTAGAGCATAGAACGTTGAGCTCGAGCTTGGTTCAGACCTCTGTCTGCTGCACTTCAAACAACATGAAGTCTTGCTATATTATGACATATGCAGTGAGTCCCAACTTTGAACTGCTCCGGAGGTGAAAGAGTTAACTTTCCATGCCAGGCATGGAACTTTGAGCGTGACTGTGATTTGAAAACTCTGTCTGTTGTTAATCAAACTCAAACTGTCAGATTCTTTACTCCGCCTCACTGAACAGTCGCTCGGAGATTTCTCCTTCTCTTTCGGTTCATTTTGTCGGTTAAAGTGTTATTTTATCGTTTTTGACCGAATTAAACCGAACCGGGTCGGTTCAAGCTCTGTCTGTGGTATTGTAAGTAATAGATAGGCTTACATTTATTTTTTCTGTGTGGAACTTGTAACGCTTTTTCGGTTCAGTTTGAACCGATCAGGTTGTTCTAAAACTTTACTAGTCCTTATTTTAGAGTACGGTTCCGGTTCTTATCGGTTCTAAAAAGCAGTTTCATTATGGTTTTCCATGACCCGTGACACGGTTGGGAACCGATAAGGAGTCTTTGCTTGGCGGATTGCCATAAACGGGCAAGTTGTTTAGGCTGGCACTATGTCTGAGAAACCCAAAAGAAAACCGGCCCACTGGTTTTGTCATGTGGTGTTTGTGGGAAGCTTTTGCTATATTGACCCACACACCTCACCTGTGTGTATTGTTCAGTTTGACCACCTCAATGCAGACTGCCAGATATGTAGTAATTTTCCTGCTGCCACCATTGAGAAGAGAGTTGGTAGGCTCAGGGAAAGGGAGGCCAAAAAGTCCGCTGACCCGGATGGCCAGCCCGGTTCAGTTCCAACCGAACCGGAGGGAGTGCCTTCTGACCAGGGCGATACTTCCTCGGGCAAAAGAGCCAGCTCGGAGGAGCCGGTTCCAACTAAAAGGACTAGAAGGTCGGCTAGTGTGCCAAAAGTTTTTTCTCCAACCACTGAGGAAATAGCTAAAGCAATTCAAATTGTCCAGTCACTTTCCCTGGTTCTGACCGAACCGATACCATCAGGGAAGAGCTCGGTTCGGCCGGTTCCACCGGTTCAAGATTATGATTTTGAGGATTTTTATGAATCGGAGGAGGGGGAAGAGGAGTATGAGGAGAGTGAATGTGGGTTTGAAAGTCTGGAAGTGCCCATTGAACCGGACATCTCTCCAGACAGGCCGTCAGGGGTTTCTCCTCTTAGACTATCTGAGTCCCCTTCTCATTTTATGTTTTATAAGAAAGTTGCCGAAACTCTCCAGCTCCCTGTTGAGGAAGCTGTTGATGACCAAGAGGAGCCTGATTATGTAGAAATGATGGATATTCCAGAGTCTAGGAGACTGTCTATTCCTCTGCATAAATCTTTTTAGGAAACAGACAGTAAAAATTCTAAAAACTCCTCGCACTATACCTCCTGTTGATAAAAGGATGGACAAGAGGTATACATTATCAGGCTCTGATACGGAGTTCCTCACACAGCAATGCAGCCATGTGGGGGTAGTGCAGGCTGCAGCCTGTGACAAGGCAAATATTCCTCTAGCATCGCACCCCACTGAAAAGGACTTCAGGAGGGTTGATGCCATGGCAAAGAAACAGTACATGGCAGCGTCCTTGGGACTCAGACGGGCAAATTATATGGCTTATGCTGCTAGATACCAGAAATCCAGATGGGATACTGTGCTGGCTCTAGCAAAACAGGTCCCTGACCAGCTTGCCAGGGAGCTGGAACAGGTGGCTGCGGATGGTATTGAGGCATCTAAGGTGCAATTTCATGCTGCAGTAGACTCTTAATGATGTGTCATCAAGGGTCATGGCTACATCTGTGGCACTTCGCAGAATGGCTTGGCTCAGATGTACTACCCTGTCACAGGATACCCAGTCTAAGGCCATGGATTTTCCTGTTGTGGGCAATTCTCTGTTTGGGGAGCAAACGGAGAATTACATGAAGAAAATGGATGAATATAGGACCACCTATAGGAGTGCGCAGGCCAAGGAAAGGCAGGCCACTCCTCAAAGGCAGCATCCCAGGGGCAGGGGCAGGCCTTTTCATAGGCCTTTTTACCAAGTTCAGGCCTCCTCTTCTGCTTATGCCCAGAGGGGGGTCTTTAGAGGGAGAGGCAGACGGGGTGCAAGCAAGCCTGCTTCCACCCCTCAGCCCAAAGCCCCTGCCAAGCAGGCACCCTGATGGGGTAGCCAGGGCTGAATCTCCTCTACCTGTAGGGGGCAGGCTGGCTGGCTTACTTTGTCCAGGACTGGAAGTCTCTAACATCAGACAAGTGGGTCCTGGAAGTAGTAAGCCAGGGACTGGTTCTCAGCTTCAAAAAATTTCCGAAGATGAGAGCCAGGTCCTTTCCACCTGCAAATCCATCAGAGGCACTTGCCCTAGAAACAGAAGTTTCTACCTTCCTGGCTCTCAGAGCTGTGGAAAGGGTTCCACCCCTACACCAGGGCAAAGGGTTGTACTCAAGGTACTTCCTTACCCCCAAAAAGACAGGAGAATGGCGGCCCATCCTGGATCTCAGATATCTAAACAAGCACCTTTGAAAACCAAAATTCAAAATGGTGACTCTGGGAGTTATTTTACCCTCTCTAAGGCCAGGGGACTGGCTAGCATCCCTGGACCTCAAGGATGCTTACTTCCATGTTCTTATCAGAAGCTCCCATCGAAAGTACCTCAGGTTCGAACTGCCCTCAGGCCAGTACCAGTTCAGAGCAATGCCCTTCGGCCTCACCTCTGTCCCGAGGGTATTCACAAAATGCCTGGCAGTAGCAGTTGCCCACTTAAGAAGGCAAAAGATTGCCATTTTTCCTTACCTGGACGACTGGCTCGTAGTAGGCCAGTCTCCAGAACAAGTCAGACTACACCTTCAGGTAACTCAGCAACTGCTCACATCTCTAGGTTTCCTTCTCAATCTTCCGAAGTCAGTTCTAGAGCCTGTCCAGCTTCTCACCTTCATAGGTGCAGAACTGAACACAAAAGAGGCCAGAGCCTTCCTTCCTCTGGAAAGAGCAAGGACCTTGGTCTGTCTGGCCTCCTTTTTCACCATGCAGGTCTCTCGACCAGCAAGGCATTTTTCTGCAGCTCTTGGAGCACATGGCTGCTTCTACAGCAGTGGTGCAGGGAGCAAGATTTCAGATGAGGAACATCCAGTTCCATTTGAGAGCCTTTTGGTCTCAAAGGAGAGACCCTCTGACCAAATTGATCCCAGTGACTCGAACCCTGATCCAAGCCCTTCAGTGGTGGCAGGACCAGAGCAGTCTGAGACAGGGGATCCCCCTTCATCCCTCAGTCTCACTCCCTAATCCTTACTACAGATGCATCCCTCTTGGGGTGGGGAGCTCACATGGGCGATCTCACCACCCAGGGATTGTGGTCCCCTCAGGAATCTCTGCTCCACATCAATCTGTTGGAACTCAGAGCAGTTTTCTAGCACTTCAAGTTTTTCCACCTCTGTTCAGAACAAAGTTGTACAGATCAGACACCAGCAAGCAAGGAGGCACTCGGTCTACGGCCTTGTGCACCGAAGCAATGAAGTTGTGGTCTCTGGCGTATTCCCTGAACACCTCCCTTACAGCAGTCCACCTCCCAGGCAAGGACAATGTCCTGGCAGATGCTCTCAGCAGGATTTCCCAGGGCCATCACGAATGGTCACTGGATCCCCTAGTATTGGAGGTAGTATTTGCCAGATGGGGCACCCCGCAGATAGATCTTTTTGCTGCACCAGACAATCACCAACTTCCCCTTTTTTGATGCAGGCCCCCAGTGTTGGGCTCAGTTCCTCTAGATGCCTTCCTTCTCAGTTGGGAAGGGAAGTTTCTCTATGCCTTCCCCCACTTCCCTCTTCTGTTCAAGGTGCTAGTCAAAATCAGATCTCAACCCTGCAAGATGATCCTGATTAGGCCAGACAGCCCTGGTACCCACTCCTTATGTCCTTAGCAGTCCACCTTCCCCTATGTCTTCCCAGGAATCACAACCTGTTAACCTGTGCTCAGGGGAGGGTTTGGTACCCGAATCTCAAATCTCTAAATCTCAGGGCCTGGTTCTTGAAGAGTTAGAGTTTGCTGACCTACACCTCTCCCAGGGTGTATTGGATATATTGAAGGCTTCTAGGAAGCCATCCACCAGGGCTACTTATAATTCCAAATGGAAGAGATTTTCCATTTGGTGCTCTGGCAGGCATATTTCCCCAGAATCTGCTGACTTAACCACAGTCCTGGATTATATGGTGCATTTGAATTCTTTGGGGCTGAGGCCAGCTACCCTAAAAGTGCACCTGGCAGCCGTGTCTGCCTTCTTATCAGCAGGTAAACCCTCTTCTCTTTCAGCTCATCCTGTATTCTCCAAGTTTTTCAAGGGGCTGCTTCACACCAACCCTCCATTCAGGGCCCCTGCCCCTGCCTGGGATCTTAATATTTGCATTGCTCAGCTTATGCAACCCCCTTTTGAGCCCTTGTCTTCAGCAGAGCTTAAGTACTTGACTTGGAAAACTGTGTTTTTGGTAGCCATCACTTCTGCCAGGCGCATAAGTGAGTTACAAGCATTGTCAGTGGAACCTGATTTTATCTCCTTTCATAGAGATAAGGTGGTCCTCAGGACTAACAGAAAGTTCTTGCCTAAGGTGGTTTCAGACTTTCACCTTAATCAATCTATGTCTCTCCCTGTGTACTTCACTGACCATTCCTCCTCTGGCGAGAGGAGACTACACAGTTTAGATGTCAAAAGAGCCCTTAGTTACTACATAGAACGTACCAAGGGTCACACTCACAGGTTTGACTCCCATCAACTGTTCCTCACTTATGGTGAGGTTGGTAAAGGGAAACCTGCCACTAAGAGATCCATTGCCAGGTGGATTGTCTCTTGTATCCAATTTTGCTATGAAAAACTGGGTAAGGTTCCTCCTTCAGGCCTGAGGGCTCACTCTACCAGAGGTACAGCTGCGTCTCTGGCTGCTGCCAGGGACATCCCTATCCTAGAGATATGTCAAGCAGCTACCTGGAAAACAGTTCACACTTTTACAAGCATTACTCCTGGACATCCAGGCTAGGAGTGATGCTCGGTTTACACAGTTGTGCTTCAGAGCCTATTTCAAAGTAGGTTCTGTCCCTCCTCCATGGAGTACTGCTGTGTAGTCTGCATATGTCATAATATAGCAAGACTTCATGTTGTTTGAAGAAAAAATTACTCACCTTAGTAATGTTGTTTCTTCTAATGGAGTCTTGCTATATTATGACCCCCATGCCCTCTCCAGAACCTCTACTTTTGGGATGTGGGTGGGCAGTGCAGTGTTGGCACTTAGTAGATGCCCACCTTATTTTTTCACCCCTCCTTTTTGGGGTGTTTGGGTGTTATGTTTTTAATTTTTTGGATCCCCTGACTTGAGTCTTTGTTTTGGGACCAAGAAAAATGTGTTCTTATTTTTAGTAGCCAGTTGGCTAGTGTAGGTTTACGGCTTCCACACAGAATCTTAGTGAGTTTTGCTTGTAAAGATCTGACAGTTTGAGTTTGATTAACAACAGACAGAGTTTTCAACCGAGCTCGTGCTCAAAGTTCCATGCCTGGCATGGAAAGTTAACTCTTTCACCTCCGGAGCAGTTCGAAGGTTGGGACTCACTGCATATGTCATAATATAGCAAGACTCCATTAGAAGAAACAACATTACTAAGGCGAGTCATTTTTTCTTTGAAGTGTAACCATCAGATTCTTTACTCCGCCTAACTGAACAGTCAGTCTGGAGATCTCTCCTTCGCTTTCGGTTCAGTATAGTAAAAACGTCTACTTTAAACTGCTGTTTCTTATTTTATTTTGGGTCAGATCCCTGTCTGCGGTACAATAAGTACTTAAGTAGTGGACTAGTGTGATTGTGTGTGGAAATTGTAAAAAATACTTTTTCAGTCGGTTCGGCTGAACCGATTGTCTGCTATTTTCTCCTAAGTTTATTTTTGTTTTTATATTTAGTGTGAGGTCCTTATGGGTTCTAAAAACGAAAAGTATTTTAGACGTTTTTTTTTTTTTTTCCAGATACCTGTGACACAATTAGTAACCGATAAGGGGGTCTTGCCTGGCTTTTGCCGAGTAAAGGGTAAGTTTTAGGATGGCTTCGTCTGAGAAACCCAAAGGAAAACCGGGCCCATTGGGTTTCAACACTGCAGTGAGTGTGGGGAGGCCTTTGCTAAGGCTGATCCCCACAACACCTGTGTTTACTGACTGGGTTTTGACCACCTTGATTCAGACTGCCAAGATTTGTAAACATTTTCCTATGACCACCTTAGATAAAAGAATGGGCAGGCTTAGGGATAAGGGGGGCCAAGAAGTCCGCTGACCCAGATGGCCAGCCCGGTTCGGTTCTGACCATATCTGAGGGAACCCACTGACCTGGGTGAGACTCCCTCGGGCTAAAGGAGAGCCGATCCTGAGGGGTCGGTTCCAGTTAAGAGAAAGAAAAAGGAGAAATCTGCCAGTTCGGATCCAGAACCACATCGTCCAACCACTGAGGAAATTGCCGGGGCGATTAGTATAGTTGAATCGTTTCCGACTGATCTGGCAACTCTCAGTAGCATTCGGTTGGTTCCTCCGGTTCTGGACCATTCCCCAGAAGAGTATTATGAACCGGATCTGGAGGGGGATGAAGACTACGACCACGGTGATGGTGGTGGTGGTGGTATGGAAGGTCTGGATGAGCCCATAGAACCGGACATCTCCTCAGACAGACCTTCTGGTGTTTCCCCTCCTAGGCTTTCTGAGTCCCCATCCCACTTTGTTTTACAAAAAAGTGGCAGAAACCCTCCAGCTCCCTCTGGTTGAAGCTGTTGAGGAACAAGAGGAACCTGACCATATGGAGATGATGGACATCCCAGAGTCCAAGAGACTGTCTATTCCCCTTCATAAATCTTTTTGGAAACAGACACAAAGATTGCTTAAAACACCAAATTCTCTACCTCCTGTGGACAGGTGAATGGACAAGAGGTACCTGCTGTCAGGCTTGGGTACGGATTTCTTGTACCAGCAATGCACCCATGTTAGGGTTGTGCAGGGTGCAGCCTGTGATAAGGCTGATATACCCTTGGCTTCACACACCCCAGATAAAGACTCCAGGAAGCTGAATGCCATGGCTAAAAAAAAAAAAAAAAAAAAACAGTAAATGGCATCTTCCTTGGTACTCAGGCAGGCTAAATTACATGGCCTACACAGCCAAATACCAGAAGTCCAGATGGTATACTGTTCTGGAACTAGCTAATCAGGTTTTCCCCCAGCTTGTCAAGGAGCTGGATGATGTGGCTGCTGATGGGATTGAGGCATCTAAGATCCAGTTTCATGCTGCTGTGGACTCCAATGATGTGTCATCACGAGTCATGGGTACATCTGTGGCACTTCGTAGACTGGCTTGGCTCAGATGTACTAGCCTCTCACAGGACACTCGGGCTAAGGCCATGGATTTCCCTGTGATGGAGAATTCTCTGTTTGGGGAGCAGACAGAGAATTATATGAAGAAAATGGATGAATACAGGACCACCTACAAGAGTGCACAGGCTAAGGAAAGCAGGCAACTCCTCAGAAGCAGCAATCTAGGGGCAGAGGCAGACCCTTTCACATGCCTTTCTACCAGGCACAGGCCTCCTCTCCTTTTCCTTAGAGGGGGTTCTTCAGAGGGAGAGGCAGAAGGGGGATGAGCAGGGCTGCATCCATCCCTCAGCCTAAGGCTCCTGCCAAGCAGACACCCTGATGTGTCAGCCCGGGTCAACTCCCCCTTTCCTGTAGTAGGCAGGCTGGCTTACTACTTCCAGGCCCGGAAGTCTGTTGCCTCAGACAAGTGGGCCCTGGAGGTAGTAAGCCAGGGATTGGCCCTCAGCTTCAAAAAATTTCCAAAGCTGAAGGTCAGGTCTTTTCCACCTGCAAACATCTCCGCAACCATTGCCCTAGAGGCAGAGGTGTCCTCTCTGCTGGCTCTCAGAGCCATAGAGAGAGTTCCTACATCTCACAGGGGCAAAGGTCTGTACTCCAGATACTTCCTTACCCCAAAAAAAGACAGGAGAGTGGCAGCCCATTAAAGATCTAAGATACTTAAACAAGCACTTAGTAAAGCCAAAATTCAAAATGGTGACTCTGGGAATAATTCTTCCCTCTCTAAGGCCAGGGGATTGGCTAGCCTCCTTGGACCTCAAGGATGCCTATTTTCACATTCCCATCAGGTGCTCCCACAAAAAGTACCTTGGGTTCGAACTTTCTTCAGGCCATTATCAGTTCAGAGCAATGCCCTTTGGCCTAACATCAGCACCAAGGGTGTTCACAAAATGCCTAGCAGCAGTAGTGGCCTTTCTAAGGAGACAAAACATTTCCATATTTCCATACCTGGATGACTGGCTCATTGTGGGTCAGTCTGCAGATCAAGTCAAGTCAAACCTGCAGGTGACCCAGCAATTGCTCACTTCTTTAGGATTCCTCCTCAGTCTTCCAAAGTCAGTTCCTGAACCAGTGCAACTCTTGACCTTCATAGGGATAGATTTGGTTACTGTCAAAGCAAGAGCCTTTCTCCCTCTGGCAAGGGCAAAGATCCTTATAGATCTAGCTACTACTTTTCACCTTCTGGTGTCTCGACCAGCAAGGCATTTTCTTCAACTCCTGGGCCACATAGCAGCTTCCACTGCAGTGGTACAAGGGGCCAGATTTCAGATGAGGGACATCCAGTTCCACTTGAGGGCTTTTTGGTCTCAGAAAAAAGATCCTCTAACCAAACTAATTCCAGTGACTCAGACTCTGATCCAGGCTCTCCAATGGTGGTTGGATAAGGACAACCTCAGACAAGGAGTCCCTTTCATCACTCAGTCTCACTCTGTGGTTCTAACCACAGATACTTCTCTCCTGGGGTGGGGAGCTCATTTGGGAGTCCTCTCAGCACAGGGAGTGTGGTCACTTCAGGAGTCTCTACTTCACATCAGTCTTCTGGAGCTCAGGGCAGTGTACCTGGCTCTATAAGCTTTCTCGGACTCAGTACAGAACAAGGTGGTTCAGGTCAGGACAGACACCACCACCACCATGTGGTACATCAACAAGCAGGGAGGCACTTGGTCTACGGTGTTGTGCACGGAAGCCGTGACGTTATGGTTCCTGTCTTATTCCCTACAGACATCTCTGGTAGCAGTCCACCTTTCAGGGAAGGACAGTGTACTAGCAGATGCATTGAGCAGGATCTCTCAGGGCCATCATGAATGGTCCTTGGATCCCCTAGTGTTAAAGGTGATATTTTTCAAGGTGGGGCACTCCAGAGAATGATCTGTTTGCAGCCCCAGACAGTCACTAACTTCCTCTCTTCTGTTGCAGGCCCCCAGTCTTGGGCTCAGTTCCTCTGGATGCTGTACTTCTGGATTGGGAGGGGAAATTTCTGTATGCCTTTCCTCTATTATTCAAAGTTCTGGTCAAGATAAGGTCACAATCTTGCAACGTGATCCTGATTGCTCCAGACTAGGCCAGGCAGCTTTGGTATCCTCTGTTGCTCTCCCTAGCAATCCATCTTCCCCAAGAATCACAACCTGTTAACCTCCTCTCAGGGGAGGATTTGGTACCCCAACCTTTCAGTCTCTCAATCTCGAGGCATGGCTCTTGAACAGCTAGAATATGCAAGCTTGCATTTGTCTCTGGGGGTTCCGGACATTCTCAAAACCTCTCGAAAACCTGCCACCAGAAAAACTTGCAACTCCAAATGGAAAAGATTCAGCATTTGGTGTTCCAATAAGCACATATCCCCAGATTCTGCTAACTTGGCTACAGTTCTGGGTTATATGGTTCATCTTAATGGTTTAGGCCTCAGACCAGCTACCCTGAAAGTACACTAGTCAGCTGTTTCTGCATTCCTGTCAGTGGAAAAGGCCTCCTCACTGGCATCTCATCCTGTTTTCTGTAAATTCTTTAAAGGATTGCTCCATACCAATCCTCCTTTTAGGCATCCTACTCCTGTTTGGGATTTTAATGTTTACATTGCTCAGCTTATGCAACCACCCTTTGAGCCTTTGGCCTCAGCAGAAGTTAAGTACTTGACTTAGAAAACTGTGTTCTGGTAGCTATTACCTCTGCCAGGCGTATCAGTGACTAACAAGCTCTGTCAGTGGAGCCTAATTTTATCTTTTTTCATAGAGATAAGGTGGTCCTTAGAACCAACAGGAGGTTCTTAACTAAAGTGGTTTCAGATTTTCATCTGAACCAGTCCATGTCTCCTCCTGTGTTCTTCACTGATCATTCTTCTTCAGGAGAGAGAAGATTACACAGTTTGGATGTTAAGAGGGTACTTAGCTAGTACATTGAGCGCACTCAGGCACTTAGGTTTGACAGTCCTCAGTTGTTTCTCACCTATGGTGAAGTGGGAAAGGGTAAACCTGCTACTAAGAGGAGCATTGCGAGGTGGATTGTCTCTTGTATACAATTCTGCTATGAAAAGCTAGGCAAAGTACCCCCCTCAGGCCTGAGGGCTCATTCGACTAGAGGTACAACTGCTTCTCTTACTGCTGCCAGAGATATATCCTTGTTAGAGATGCGTAAAGCAGCCATCTGGAAAACAGCCCATACATTCACCAGGGAAACTGTCCATACATTCACCAAGCATCACTCTCCGGACACCCAGGCTAGGAGTGATGCTAGGTTTGGTACAGCAGTACTGCAGAGCCTATTCCCAAAATAGGTTCGGTATCCTCCTCCATGGAGGTACTGCTTGGTAGTCTGCATAATGTCAGAATCCAGCAAGACTTCATGTTGTTTGAAGAAAAAAATTACTCGCCTTAGTAATTGTGTTTCTTCTAATGGAGTCTTGCTGTAGTCTGACCTCCTTCCCTGCCTCCTCTCTCAGAACCTGGTTTTTGGGAGTGGGCTGGCAGGTGCAGTGTTGCACCTCAGGGGTGCAATTGGCACTCTCCCCTTTATAGAGAGGGGGAATGGGTTAAGTATATATTTTTCTATAGTTACGTTTTGTTCACTACCTAGTTTTTGTTTCGGAGATCTCAACTTGAGTCTTTTTTGGGGACCCAAAATATTTGGTTGTCTTTTGGCTAGTAGATTTTACAATTTCCACTTAGTAGGTGTAGTTGGTTAGTATTAGCTCATAAGAATCTGACAGTTACACTTCAGAGTGCAACAGACAGAGGTTTGAACTGAGCTCGAGCTCAACACTCTATGCTGTGGCATAGAGTTAACTCTTCCTCTCCGGAGCAGTTCAAGTGTTGCGGCTAACTGCATAATGTCAGAGTACAGCAAGACTCCATTAGAAGAAACACAATTACTAAGGTGAGTCATTTTTTTCGTGTGCCCCTACCGAGAGAAAGGAGGAAGGAAGTTGCCCATTCATTTTCACGTAAGCTAAGGGATGATCACATTGGGCCTGTAACATTTGAACAAAATGGTAAGGGAGTCGAAAGCTGACAAGCGCCTGAAATAAATAAAAAAAAAAAAAAAAGCCACGCCACCCGATCGAAAACCTTCTCCACATTTAAGTTAAATAGAAGGAAAGGATTATTCGACTGGGTGACGTGGTGTAATAGGTGAAGTGTCTGTTTAATATTATCTTGAGTTTGATGAGCGGAAACAAAGCCTGTCTCTCTGATCCCCATCTGTAAGAAAGGGAAGGACTTGTTCTAAACATTTAGCCAAAATGGAGGCAGAAATGTTGTCGTCGATATTCAGTACTGAAATTGGACAGTATGAGGAACCTTGAACCTTATCCTTTCCTGGTTTCAATATACGAACATAGCTAGCAGATAAAGGCCTAGAGGTCTATCAAGTCTGCTCGAATGTGCAGCTAGCTCATATCACAGAAATAGTGGCTTGTTTCCATGTTGGGGGATTCTGAGCTTTTGTCAAGACTGCCCTACAGATCGGTAAGAAATGCAGGCTTAGGATTTTTATAAATGTCTTGTAAAATTCCGTGGTGTAGCCATCAGGACCAAGAGTTTTGTTAATTTTAAGATTTTTAACTGACACCAATAACTCGGTATAAGAGACGGGGGATAATAAGGTTTGTTTCTGTTGCTCGGATAAAGTGGAAAGATGCAATTGAGCCAAATACTGCTTAATAGAGTTGTCTTCTGGGGTATTGTCTGGCGTGTATAACGTAACATAAAACGTTTTTAAGGCCTGTAAGATGGCACTCTGGGAGTAAACTGTTTGATTGATTAGTAATGGGGTGTTTAGTATGTGGGACAGACATTTGAGTTGCTTGTTGCTGCAACTTATAAGCTAATACTTTAGCTGCCTTGGCTCCACCCTCCTAACACCACTTCTTCAAATATCTAAGTGCCATCTCTGTATGGAAGTCAAGAATAGCCTGAATTTTGTTTTTAATGGCAGACAGATCATTTAAAACATAGCGGTCTCCCTGCATATGTCGTACCTGAAGGACAGACAATTTCTGCTGCAGCTCAGAAAGTTGTACTTGCCTCTGCCTTTTTAAATGTGAGAAATATTTAATTAATTTTCCTTGAAAGACCACTTTTAATGGTGTCCCATAAAATATCTGGGGGAATATCAGGATTAGCGTTCTCACTAATAATTTGTTGTAAAGTAGTGGATGCCCACTGTTCGAAATTTTTATCATTTCACAAAGAATTATTGAATTTCCATAAAGTGGAGCCCCTAGACTGATGCAATTGGAATTTCAAAGATAAAGAGGCATGGTCAGATAGTAAGTTAGGGTTAATGGTGCAAGCACGCACCTGATGGGCCTGTTCCTGGGGGACCAGCATCCAATCTGTGCCAGTGTAGACACCATGGGGGGTTGTGTAATAAGTATAAAGTCTAGTAGTAGGATTAATAAATCGCCAGGCATCTACCAAACCCTTTTCTTTTAAGTATGATTTAACTAGGCGTTGTGTAGGAGTCATGCGGGGAGACGAGGGGTTAGTAGTATCCTTGTTTATTAAGAATCATATTAAAATCCCCACCAATGAATAATGTGCCCGTTTGAAAAGCTGTAATCTGCTGTAATAATTTTTTAACAAAGTTGGTGATCCAGGGGTTAAGTATAGTCTCACTAATGTTAATATTTGTCCCAAATAAGACCATTTAAGCATAGTCAAGCAACGTTGAGAATCCAATTCTCAGGCAATCAAGTGCAAGGGGGTGGAATGCAGGATTAAGATAGCTGTGCCCCTCCGTTTACTCTTTCTGATAAGAGGAGACAACTACAGTTGGAAATCCAGATGACATTAATTTTTCATGTTCCGACTTCAACAGGTGAGCCTCCTGGATAAGGATGAAATCGAGTTTTGGCTTCTTTAAAGAATTTAACATCTTTTGATCTTTTCACCGGGTTATTTAACTCATTTATATTTTGTGAAATTATTTTCATGTTCCCAACTGTAAAACTATTAAGATGCAAATTAAACCCCTTAAAGAACTCCTCCCCCAGTACAAGAAAAAATGTGTAAGGAAACCCACTTGATGAGAGCCGGATTCAACATGGTTAGAAATGCTAAACCAGTAAGATGGTAGCACAGTAAAATTGTTTGGTGGCTTTTACAATAAATTCTAACCAAACAACAGATAACAATAACATTTGCTATAGTTAACAATCTAGAAGCAGGAACATATGCTTCTAAGATCATAAAAGAAAAATGGCCTAATTTGATGCTACAGCTTCTAGGGGAGGCACTAGACCCACAAGCTAAACACTGGTATGACCAGCAATAAATATCAGACAGTAATATCCCTCCCATTTGCCCAGCAGTAAGTGCAAGAGACCAAAACTCAATGTCAGTAACCAGAAAAGCCTATAACCCAGAACTATATACAACAGATAGTAAAACCCCTTTACAGATGGCAAAAAATAAAAAGCCAGCAGAAAATAACGGGGGTCTTTCTTCTCCTGTGCCCCTGCGGTATGGAACTAGACAAGGGTGCCCTCTCTCCCCATTTCTGTTTGTGCTCTATGTGGAACCCTTAGCGGCAGCCATACGGAGTGAGGAGGGGGATAGATGGCATCACCTAGGGTGGAGAGGAATATACGGTTTCTCTATTTGCAGATGATGTCCTGCTGACAGCATTGTCTCCAGAACTGTCTGTCCCACATATATGGAAGGTACTCTGCAAATCTGAAAGGATGGAAGACTTTAAATTGAACATCTCTAAAACAGAAGTCCTCCTGTTGAATTCTTCCCCTTCGGAAGTCCTGAGACGATTGTACCCCCTGAAATGGCATTCAATCAAAATTAAATATTTGGGTATGCATATTCCCAAAGACTTAAATACACTGGATGTAATTCACTTTGAACCTTTAGTGCTTCAGCTTCATGTGGATCTTAACAAATGGCGCAAGCTTAATTTCACTTTTTTTTCAATGTATTGAAATTATCTGCATGAATATACTCCCTCAGTTGCTATATCTTTTACAAAATATCCCTTACTTTCTGGCATGTTTTTACCTCCAGTCCTGGAATAGAATGATTTCTAATTTTGTTTGGGGTGGGGGACCAGAGGCCTAGAATTCACTTATCGATTTAAAAGTTGCCCCTGGCTCAAGGAGGGGTTAATTTACTGGATATTGAACTGTATGCCAGGGCTTTATTTAGAGTGTGCTTCCTGTGGCCTACCTCCACATACACAGCCCCTTGGAAAGTAATTGAGTTCACAATTAACTACCTATGATATAGAAAAGATTATATTTGTAACCAGGGGTAGATCCCTCCCCCCAAGCCATTTTACTCAGATTTCCGCTAATGCTTTGAGAGCGTGGTGTTTGATAAAATGACATCCTTAATTTACACAGGTCTTTTTCTGTTGCAGGATGCTCTGAGGATGAGCATTTTGTACTGGCCCAAGCTGATTTAGCCTTCATCCGATGGAGAAGGGTGGGATTGACTTATGTTTATCAGTTCTTAGGACAGACTGGGATTTTTCCCTTTGATAAAATACAATGAGATTATGGGCTTCAGAAGGGGGTCTTTTTTTCTATACTTACAAGTTAGGAATTATGTATTACGGCAATGTTCAGTTAAATCTAAATTACCTTCCCCAATACCCCCCTTGTCTAAAAATGATTATTGATCATTTGACAGGTAACTCATGGGGACACCTGATTGGCTCAATATATAAAAGTTTGAGGGAGGGCCTGGGAGATTCCACGTCATTGATCTTGGAGAGGTGGAATGCAGACCTGGATTTGGAAGTGTTGTGCGTCTCCAAGACAGAAACTACTCTCCCGGCTGTTTAAACTAACATTCTCCAGTACATGGAGGGAGTTTGCATAGAAGTGCAGGAATAGGTTCTTTCTCTCCCCAGCGACTCTGGTGAAATATCTACCAGATCAACATGGCTCCTGCTGGAGAGATTGCAACTGTAAGTTGGCAGACTTGGGCCATATATTCTGGCTCTGTCCAATGTTAATGCCATTTTGGTGGTCTCTCCAGGGGGAGTTGCAGGGCTATCTAGAAGAATGAATAGAGCTCACTGCAGAAATTACTCTTATCTAGCTATCTTTCCACAGCACCATCGTCCTTGGCACAAAACAGTATTGCCAGTATATCTGTTAGCGGCTAAAAAGGCTATAACACATAGATGGATGTCTAAGGAGATGCCTACTGTGGCTGAATGGAGGTCAATAGTTCTTAATGTTTATAGATTGGAATGTATGACTGCAGAGCTCCATGACAGGTTGGCTCCCTGTCTAGCCAAATGGCAGAAATGGGCTCTTTTCTTGGCGCAAGCAGATCCAGATTTTGTGCCCTGGGGGACCGTGGGCCTGTCCCTTTGGCAGTGACATGTGGGGAATATTTTCGGGTTTGTGACAAATCTGCAAAAAACCTACATGGAATCAAATGGTGACATCTGCAAAAATACTCTAATGCTCATTGCAAAGGTTATGAAATTTGAGTACTCTGTTGCTAGACATGTACAAAGCTTCGGGAGAATGTAAACATTTTTTTTTCCTCTTTTATATATTAACTCTCCAGCTTCGATATTCACGTGAACCAAAATGTTCTAAAATGAATGTGATGCTACGTTCTTCAATAAAAATCGTATTTAAAAAAAAAAAAAAAGCCAGCAGAAAAGTAATAATATAAATGGAAAATTGACAAGCAGATCTTGAAGAAGCCAGCTTACGGGGGAAGAAAAAATGATAAAAGGAAAAAACAGAATAAAAAGGAAAACAGCATTAACTTCCAAGGCAGGGAGCAGGGACATTTGACCCACTTCTAGGTGACTCCAGGGAGAACTTGGGAGCAGCGGGAAGGGGGAAATGGTTAAAACCAAGCTCCCTAGGTTCAGTAGGAACCGTACAGATACATATAATAGAAAAAAAAGTAAATAACATAAAGGAGGCAGTATGACCTCACCTGACCTCACCCCCACCCACCTATGATTAGTAAAAAAAAAAAAAAGAAACCTAAATTGGTCCCTCTAAAGCACCAAGAAAATGACCAGAAATGTCACTTTGTCTAAAGAAAAGAAAAAAATCTTCATTGTATGTCTTCATAAGTTGCGGAAGTTCCCTCACCCAAACCCCATATCTTTGAAAAAAAAAAGGGGATTCTAAGATCCTAAGAAAGGAGCCCCAAATAAACATTGCTTATAGTCTCATACTAATATATCTTTCTTCCCACCAAGTCTTTCCAGGATATATAAAGCAATGTACAGAGACATCTTCCAACAGACAAAAATATGAATGACTGAGTCAACAAGGTTTACAGGTTAATTCAAACAACATGAAGTCTTGCTGTATTCTGACAATAGCAGTGAGTCCCAACCTTCGAACTGCCCCGGAGATGAAAGAGTTAACTTTCCATGCCAGGCATGGAACACTGAGCTCGAGCTCGGTTGAGACTCTGTCTGTTGCTGTTTGAACTCAAACCGTTAGATTCTTTACTCCGCATCACTGAACAGTCGCCCCGGAGATTTCTCCTTCTGCTTGGTTCAATTTGTCGGTTAAAGTACCACTTTTCTCGGTTTTCAACCGAATTTAAACAGTAACCTGTCGGTTCAGTCTCTGTCTGTGGTATTTGTAAGTACTAGATAGGTTTATAATATTTTCTATTCTGTTTGGAACTTGTAAACGGTTCATCGGTTCGGTTTGAACCGATCAAGTTGTTAAAAAATCTTTATCTGTACTTTTAGTGTGTGGTTACCGGTTCTTATCGGTTCTAAAAAAAAAAAAAAAACGGATTTTATTACGGTTTTTTCTATGACCCATGACATGGTCAGGAACCGATAAGAGGCTCCTGCCTGGCGGATTGCCATTAAAAGGGTAAGTTTGGTTAGGACTGGCACAATGTCTGAGAAACCCAAAAGAAAAACCGGGCCCACTGGGTTTCAACACTGCAGTGTGTGTGGGGAAGTCTTTGCTAAGGCTGACCCCCACACCACCTGTGTTTATTGTCTGGGGTTTGACGACCTCAGTGCAGACTGCCAGATTTGTAAAAATTTTCCTGCAGTTACTCTAGAAAAAAGAGTTGGTAGGCTCAGGGAAAGGGAGGCCAAAAAGTCTGCTGAACCGGATGGCCAGCCCGGTTCGGTTCAAACCGAACCAGAAGGAGTGCCCTCTGACCAGGGCGAGACTTCTTCTGGCAAAAGGAGATCCGATTCTGAGGAGTCGGTTCCAGCTAAGAGAACAAGAAAGGAAAAATCAGCTGGTGTGGATCCAAAACTTTCTTCTCCAACCGCTAAAGAAATAGCCAAAGCGATAAAAATTGTGCAGTCGCTTTCCCCGGTTCCGACCGAACCGGCACCATCAGGGAGGCGCTTGGTTCGGCCGGTTCCACTGGTTCAAGATTGATTTAGAGGAATATTATGAACTGGAGGAGGAGGAGGAAGAGGAGTATGAGGAAAGTGAATGTGGTTTTGAAAGTCTGGATGTCCCCATTGACCCGGACATCTCCCCAGACAGACCTTCAGGAGTGTCTCCTCCTAGGCTTTCTGAGTCCCCCTACCATTTCATGTTTTATAAAAAAGTGGCTGAAACCCTCCAGCTTCCTATGGAAGAAGCTGTGGATGACCAGGAGGAGCCTGACTATGTGGAAATGATGGATATCCCAGAGTCTAGGAGGCTGTCTATTCCCTTACACAAATCTTTTGGGAAACAGACATTTAAGATTTTAAAGACTCCTAATACCATACCTCCTGTGGATAAAAGAATGGACAAGAGGTATGCATTGTCAGGCTCAGATATGGAGTTCCTTACACAACAATGCAGCCATGTTGGGGTAGTGCAGGCTGCAGCCTGTGATAAGGCAAATATTCCCTTGGCTTCACACCCCCCAGACAAGGACTCCAGGAGGATTGATGCCATGGCAAAGAAACAGTACATGGCAGCATCCTTGGGACTCAGACAGGCCAACTATATGGCCTATACTGCTAGGTATCAGAAATCCAGATGGGACACTGTCATGGCTTTAGCAAAACAAGTCCCTGGCCAGCTTGCCAAGGAGCTGGAGCAGGTGGCTGCTGATGGTATTGAGGTATCCAAGGTGTAATTCCATGCTGCAGTGGACTCCAATGATGTGTCATCTAGAGTCATGGCTACATCTGTTGCACTTCGTAGAATGGCTTGGCTCAGATGTACTAGCCTGTCACAGGATACCCAGACTAAGGCCATGGATTTTCCTGTTGTGGGTAATTCTCTGTTTGGGGAGCAAACAGAGAATTACATGAAGAAAATGGATGAATATAGGACCACCTATAGGAGTGCCCAGGCCAAGGAAAGGCAGGCCACTCCTCAGAGGCAGCATCCCAGGGCAGGCCTTTTCATAGGCCTTTCTACCAAGCCCAGGCCTCCTCTTCTACCTATGCTCAGAGGGGGTTCTTTAGAGGGAGAGGCAGAAAGGGTACAAGCAGACCTGCTTCCACCCCTCAGCCTAAACCCCATGCCAAACAGGCACCCTGATAGGTTTGCCAGGGCCGATTCTCCACTACCTGTAGGGGGCAGGCTGGCTTACTTTGTCCAGGACTGGAAGTCTCTAACATCGGACAAGTGGGTCCTGGAAGTAGTAAGCCAGGGACTGGTTCTCAGCTTCAAAAAATTTCCAAAGCTGAGTACCAGATCCTTTCCACCTGCAAGTTCCTCAGAGGCACTTGCCCTAGAGGCAGAGGTCTCTTCCCTCCTGGCTCTCAGAACTGTGGAAAGGGTTCCACCCCTACACCAGGGCAAAGGATTGTACTCCAGGTACTTCCTTACCCCAAAAAAGACAGGAGAATGGCGGCCTATCCTGGATCTCAGATACTTAAACAAGCACCTTTTGAAGCCAAAATTCAGAATGGTGACTCTGGGAATAATTCTACCCTCTCTAAGGCCAGGGGACTGGCTAGTTTCCCTGGACCTCAAGGATGCCTATTTCCATATTCTCATCGGAAGCTCCCATCGTAAGTACCTCAGGTTCGAGTTTCCCTCAGGCCATTACCAGTTCAGGGCAATGCCCTTCGGTCTAATCTCTGCTCCAAGGGTATTCACAAAATGCCTGGCAGTAGTAGTTGCTTCTCTAAGAAGGCAAAGGATTGCCATCTTCCCATACCTGGACGACTGGCTCATAGTAGGCCAGTCCCCAGACCAAGTCAAGTTACACCTACAGATAACTCGGCAACTGCTCTCCTCTCTGGGTTTCCTTCTGAATCTTTCAAAGTCAGTTATAGAGCCTGTTCAGCTCCTCGCCTTCATAGGCGCAGAGCTAGATAAAGAAAAGACCAGAGCCTTCCTTCCCCTGGACAGGGCAAGGACCCTTATCACACTGGCCTCCTCTTTCACCCTACAGGTGTCTCGACCAGCAAGGCATTTTCTGCAACTCCTGGGGCACATGGCTGCTTCTACAGCAGTGATGCAGGGAGCAAGATTTCAGATGAGGGACATTCAGTTCCATTTGAGAGCCTTTTGGTCTCAGAAAAAGGATCCCCTGACCAAACTGATCCCAGTGACTCGAACCCTGATCCAGGCCTTGCAGTGGTGGCAGGATCAGAATAATCTAAGACAAGGAGTTCCCTTTGCCACTCAGTCTCGCTCTTTAATCCTTACTACAGATGCCTCCCTCTTGGGGTGGGGGGCTCACTTGGGCGACCTGACCACCCGGGGTTGTGGTCTCCTCAGGAATCTCTGCTTCACATCAGTCTGTTGGAACTCAGAGCAGTATTTCTAGCACTTCAAGCTTTTTCCAAGTCTGTTCAGAACAAAGTCATTCAGATCAGAACAGACAATACCCCTACAATGTGGTACAGCAACAAGCAAGGAGGCACTCGGTCTACATCCTTGTGCACAGAAGCAATGAAGTTGTGGTCTCTGGCTTATTCCCTGAACACCTCCCTCACAGCAGTACACCTCCCAGGCAAGGACAATGTCCTGGCAGATGCTCTCAGCAGGATATGTCAGGGCCATCACGAATGGTCACTGGATCTCCTGGTCTTGGAGGTGATATTCTCCAGATGGGGCACCCCACAGATAAATCTTTTTGCAGCACCAGACAATCACCAACTTCCCCTTTTTTGCTGCAGGCCCCCAGTGTTGGGCTCAGTCCCCCTGGATGCCTTAGTTCTCAGTTGGGAAGGGAAGTTCCTGTATGCTTTCCCCCCTTCCCTCTCCTGTTCAAAGTACTAGTCAAAATCAGGTCTCAACCCTGCAAAGTGATCCTGATTGCTCCAGACTGGGCCAGACAGCCCTGGTATCCTCTCCTATTGTCCTTAACAGTCCATCTTCCCCTGACTCTTCCCAGGAATTACAAACTGTTAATCTGTGCTCAGGGGAGGGTTTGGTACCCGAATCTCAAATCTCTCAATCTCAAGGCCTGGCTCTTGAAGAGTTAGAGTTTGCTGATTTACACCTCTCCCAAGGTGTTATGGATATTCTAAAGGCTTCTAGGAAGCCTTCCACCAGAACTACTTATAATTCCAAGTGGAAATAATTTTCCATATGGTGCTCTGGGAAGCATATTTCCCCAGAGTCTGCTGATCTGCCCACAGTCCTTGACTATATGGTCCATCTGAATAGCTTGGGACTCAGACCAGCTACACTAAGGGTGCATCTGGCAGCTGTTTCTGCTTTCATTTCAGCAGGTAAACCCTCTTCCCTTTCAGCTCACCCTGTTTTCTCCAAATTTTTTAAGGGATTGCTTCATACCAATCCTCCATTCAGGGACCCTGCCCCCTGCTTGGGATCTTAACGTTTGCATTGCTCAGCTTATGCAACCCCCTTTTGAGCCTTGTCCTCAGCAGAGCTTAAGTACGTGACTTGGAAAACTGTGTTTTTGGTGGCTATCACTTCTGCCAGGCGCATAAGTGAGGTACAAGCCCTGTCAGTGGAGCCTGACTTTATTTCCTTCCATAGGGATAAGGTGGTCCTCAGGACTAACAGAAAGTTTTTGCCTAAGGTGGTTTCAGACTTCCACCTTAATCAATCTATGTCTCTTCCTGTGTACTTCACTGACCATTCCTCCTCTTGTGAGAGGAGGCTGCACAGTCTAGATGTGAAAAGAGCCCTTAGCTACTATGTAGAACGTACCAAGAGTCATAGGTTTGACTCCCTCCAACTGTTCCTCACTTATGGTGAGGCTGGTAAAGGAAGACCTGCCACTAAAAGATCCATTGCCAGGTGGATTGTCTCTTGCATCCAATTTTGCTATGAAAAACTACGTAAGGTTCCACCCTCAGGCCTGAGGGCTCACTCTACCAGAGGTACAGCTGCTTCCCTGGCTGCTGCCAGGTGATATTCCTAGCTTAGAGATATGTCAAGCAGCTACCTGGAAAACAGTTCACACTTTTACCAAGCATTACTCCCTGGGTATTCAGGCTAGGAGTGATGCTCGGTTTGGCACAGCTGTGCTTCAGAGCCTATTTCCTAAGTAGGTTCTGTCCCTCCTCCATGGAGGTACTGCTTGGTAGTCTGCTATTGTCAGAATACAGCAAGACTTCATGTTGTTTGAAGAAAAAATTACTCACCTTAGTAATGTTGTTTCTTCTAATGAGTCTTGCTGTATTCTGACTCTCCCTTCCCTCTCAAGACCTCTGTTTTGGGATGTGGGTGGGCAGCAGCAGCGTTAGGCACTCAGGAGGTGCCCCACCCTTTTTGTTATCACCCTTTCTTTGGGTGAGTGGGTGTTGTGTTTATTTCATTTTTGGGTCTCCTGACTTGAGTCTTTGTTTTTGGGACCAAAAATCTGTTTTATGTTAGTAGCCAGTTGGCTAGTGTAGGTTTACAGCTTCCACACAGGACCTCAGTGAGTTTAGCTCGTAAATATCTGACGGTTTGAGTTCAAACAGCAACAGACAGAGTCTCAACCAAGCTCGAGTTCAGCGTTCCATGCCTGGCATGGAAAGTTAACTCTTTCATCTCTGTGGCAGTTCGAAGATTGGGACTCACTGCTATTGTCAGAATACAGCAAGACTCCATTAGAAGAAACAACATTACTAAAGTGAGTAATTTTTTCTTAGCATCTCTGGAAAAGTAGCCTTTAAAAAAGGAAGAATAAAAAACATACTTTAACATCTAGTATCCCCATGAGTTGCATAGAAATTCGAAGAGAACAAATAAAAAACCAGGGACTAATAATATTGGGAAACGGCCACAAGAAGGAGGCAAAGACAGCAAAATAAAAAAGGCACCACAAGCGATTAGACAAACAAAAGAGCAAGGATAGACTAACAATATCACAAAAGGGGTTTAATAAAAAGCAAACCAATTTGAAAAGCTAAACAAAAGAAGGAGAGGATTTGCTGTAGAGCGATCAGAAGAAAAAGGCTGAAAGAAGTGTATGTAGTTCATTTAGAAGAGAGAAAAAGGAAAAAAAAAATAAAAATAAAACGCAACTCGAGGTAGGGTTTGAGTAGCAAGCCAGGGTAAGAAAGAACTGATAATCGGCAAGGTTCGTGGATGAGAGAGAGTGTGTGGGGGGGAGAAAAAATAAAATGTAATCCAAGCAATGGAGTCTTTGACAGGGAGAAAAAAATACAATAACAAAAAAAAAACAGGATTGAAGTTATTCAAGCCCAGACAGAAATAAGTACTTAAAAGTTAAGGTATCGAAGATACAGACAGTAAAGACAGGGGTATATAATAAAAATCAAAAGTCAGAAAAATAAAAATAATATCCCCGATCTCGGCCAATGTTGGAAGGGTTAAACTAAAAAAAGAGAGAAAAAGGAAAGGGGCAATGAAGGGAGTATGAAGAAATGGCTTAGAAAGAGAAAAGGAGAGAGCTAGAGTATAGATATAAAAAGGATGATGCAAGAGAAAGGTGAGAAGAGTGAGAGAAGAAACATTAGTGGTAAAATATCACTTTATGGAAACGAGCAGCACACATCTTGACAGTCCTAGCAGTTCATGCATCTGTTAGCAGCACAGAGAAGCAATAGGGAGACAAAATGGTCAGCTATTCCAAGAGTTCATGTAGTGTCCTCCCGACGAAAAGCTTGCAGCATAGCTCTTATTTCCTCCAGATTCTGGTCCTGTCATCTCTTTACTCTGTGGGGACACTTTGCTCCACTGTTTCTTCTGTAAGCCATGCTTCTCCCTCGTGATGTTGAAATCCATCTGTTCACTCAATGGTAGAAAATTCCTAGTTTTAAACTCTTGTAGGGCTAACTCAGGGTTCTCAGAAGTGCACACAGCATCTGAAAAATGTACCCAAAGCTTGGGAGGGTGCGTTGTAGCAAATTTAATTTTGTGTTCCCGAAGAAGGCGTAGGAGTGGGACATATGCCTGCCATTTTGCCATCAGCAGCGGGGTTGCATTGTCTGTGTAGATACGCTGACCCTTATAAAGTAATCGTCCCTTATGCCATGCCCTTATTAAGACCACTTGTTGAGGAAACATACTACAACAGAGCAGCGTTGGGCAGCTTCCGAAACCGGTTTGGCTGCCAAGGATCGGTGAACGCGTTCAGATTGTAGGGGGGAGAGGTCTCCGATGTCGAGCATGGAGGCAAACAAGTCCTAGAGAAAGGAAAACCTATCCCCAACCTTTTTCTCCCTCCTTAATACTATATATTCTTAAGTTGTTTCTGTGGGACTGGTTTTCCAGGTACTTGCATGCATCTCAGAGGTCTTGTTGATCTGCAGCGTTTTGGCTAGTATGCACTCTAAGCGATCCACCCACGAGTTAGTTCCTGTAGCTGATTTTTCTAGATCATTTACCCAACCTTCTAAAGATGCTAGAGAATATTTTAAGTCAGTCTGAAGAGTCCGAAATTCTGTCCAAAATTCCTTCAATTCATCCAGGACTGCGTCATTAGACAGCTGTAATTGTGCTGCGGAGATGGCCAGTTCAGTAACTGATTGCACCATCATCAGCGGAGAAAGAATTTGGTCTCCTAAAGTAGTTTCTGCAGTAGGCTTTGTTGCTTTTTTCTTGCCTCCCATATAATTAAAGGTCAAACGCAACTATTTATGCAAGTTGAGGGGAACAAATAGAAAAAGGATAGAAATATGAGCTGGGTGGGTACGGAACTTGAATTCACTCTTCCATATCGCTCAATTATGTCACTGGAAGTCCTTGGCTAATACATATTTAAATAAAAACAAATGGACATATAGGACTCTTATCTTTTTAAAGTCTAGAGTTCATTATTTGTAAAACAGTATAGGTGCTACTGTGTGTATTGATTTAATTTTGATTGCCCTCCCATGTGGTAATTTAGGATTAGGGGTGCTTTATTTGAATGTATGCAGTGACGTATAATCTGTGTCTCTACTCTGAACCTTTGATGTTCTTATGTGTGTTTATACATCTGAAACACAAAATAAATAAAAAAAAAAAAAATGTAGTTTCTGTTGACACAGACTGATACTGTAGCCGAAACTGGTACACAGGCTAAACAAGTACGGGAGTGTAATAATGGCTAGTTTATTTATTTTTTATTTATTTAGTTTTTGTTGACTGGGTAAGTGCACTAGACAAATACTGTCTATTTTCAGGCACGACCCAGGGGAAGGGGGATACAGATGAATACCAACTGACCTTAATAAATAAATAATAAATAAGTTAATTATACTCTAGTATCCTTTTAGCCAATCCTGTGGCTAGAATGTTCTTACTCGTGTTGTAAATGTAAAACTTGAGAGATCTCTTATTTTTCAGATCAAAAGTTTCTTAACATTCAGGGTATTAAATAAGCCAGAAAAATTGATAAGCACTAGTCATCCTGTCCAGTTCCCAGGACATCTCTACCATCAACACCAAACTAAACTCGGACTTCGACTAAATCCAAACTTGGTTGCAGGACCATAAACTTATGATTAACTTGCAGAAGATGCAGGCCATACTCTTTGGCTCAGCAGCCAAGTTAAAAGCTGCCCCAGATTTACTACAGATTTCTGGGGCCGATGGGTCCCCACTGCTAGTTGCAGACTCGGTCAAGTACCTGGGGGTGACTCTTGACCCGCAACTGGATATGAACATGCACATACGCAGTTCATGTAAGGCCTCAAAACTGCAAGTTGGGACACGCTTACAGAGCAAAAAGTTGTCTCACTCCAGCTTCCCGTCTCGCCTTAGCCAGGGGAGTCCTCCAACCTACGCTCTGCTATGGACTAGTCACCTTTGCTCACATTGCAAAAACTAGTCTAAGAAAGTGGGACTCGGCATACAACAACATATGCCGTTTTGTGCTCTCAGCCCCCTGCCTCACTCACCACTGTGAGCTCTACACCCAGCTTGAATGGCTCCCACCGGAAACTTATCGCTTGTATGTCGTGGGCAACTTCATAGACAGTATTGTCAGAACTGCCATCCCCCTTAAACTTGCAGAGTCTCTCATTCTAGCTACTTCCTCCTACAACCTGCGATCCAGTGACTGATGCCCTCCTTACCAAAAACTCGCACACAAATGGGTGACCGAGCCTTCGCTGCATATGCGCCCAGGGTTTGGAATTCTCTTCCATCAAGCACTCGCTCCTCTCCCTCCCACCAGAGCTTTAAAGCCTCCCTCTGGGGCTTTCTCAAAATGGCCTCCACTCGTCTCTGCACCAGACAAAGCCTCTTAGCCTGTGATGCCCCAACAAACTGAGATGCTACCTAAACAGTATGACTTGGGTAGAGTACATCTACGCTTGTACACCTCCTTTATACGCCTCCTGTACTCACAGTTTACTAGAAAAATAGACCACTTAGGCCCACCTGCCCAACAGGGTGAGCATTATTACTGTGCACTCCCTTATCTTGTTCTAGGCCCACTCTATCCCAATGTTACTCCTCTTTGCTACCTGCAAGCCTTACAACATTGCTGCCTGAAACAATGAAACCACACTGTACTTCTTCCTACTGCTGGTACTATTGCTTGTATTGTCCCTGTGTGCTAATTCTCTTTAATGTAATCATTCACTTGTTTTTGCCTGTTGTTCATGTATGTACTTTGTAATCTCCCGGGTCGCACCTGAAAATTGTTCATGTATGTATGTAGCTTGTAATCTCCTGGGTCGCACCTGAAAATAGGCACTTGGCTGTCTGGTGTGCTTACCTGGTTAACAAAAGCAAATAAATAAAAAAGCAGTTTCATTCATAAACATGCTTATCAGCTGTAAAATGCATAGCACTTGGCACAGAATGGGTAGCAAAATAAAAAAAATATATATACACACACACAAACACATACAACAAAAGTGGGGTGAAAATGACAAGATAAAAAAGTGGTAGGCATCCTCTATCTTGATTTCAGCAAGGCCTTTGATTCTGTGCCCCACAATGCCCCACAAAAGGTTGATCAGGAAGTTGGTGGATCTCTGGGTTGGGGAAAAGATGGTTCGATGGGTGGAAAACTGGCTGAGGGACAGAACCTAGAAGCTCGTTGTAGGGGGAGAGTTATATGGCACCTGAGAGATAACCAGTGGGGTCCCACAGGGCTCTGTGCTGGGGCCCGTGTTGTTCAATGTCTTCATCAATGAGTTTGGGGATAGCATTAAAGGCAAAATGTGCCTATTCACAGATGACGCCAAGTTATGCGGGAGAGTGGATACAGCTGAAGGGATATAGGACCTACATGAAGATCTGGAAAAGCTGGGGAGATGGTCCAGGATCTGGCAGCTTGGCTTCTATGCCAAGAAATGCAAAGATCTTACTTTGAGAGGGTTCCTTCAGTAGGTCATTACATATAGGACTAGTGCCATCTGGTGTCTAAGCCGCATGGCAGACATTTCTAGCAATACCTGACGGGGGAATTGCCCACCCGATGTCACTTGACCAACATCAGCGTGACTGTATATAGTGGGCAGTCCTCATGCCCGCCCTCCAGTTCTTTCCTGCTGTCGCCTCGTGTCAGTCGCATTGCAGACTCCAATTAGCAATCATCGTGAATAGTTCTTGTGTCAGATTCTTCCCTCACCTTTTTTCCATTTTCTTCAGATTTTTTCTTGCTTATGTCTTCACCTAAGAAGAAGTGCTCATCCTGCAGCACACAAATTCCCACAAGGATGGCCACCTTAAGTGCGTGATCTGCCTGGGCCCAGAGCACCCTGTCTCATCCTTCCCGGAGTGCCAGCCTTTAAACCAGGCCACCAGAAAGCGGAGACAGCAGGCTTTGAAGGCCCATATTTTAAAAGTCCGTCTTGCTTAGTTAGAAAAGGATCGGATCCGCGAGTCCTCTTCAGAGAAATCTTCTCCCTCTAAAAAGGAGCACTGAAAGGAGAAATCTCGGGAGCAGGAGCACTCTGCGGAGGCCCAGCTAGAGGCCTCTCTGCCCTCGACGAGCAAGGCCACTTCTCAGCCGCTGCCTAATGCGAAGACTTCGGACGGTAAGTCGGACAAAACTTCTGCGGGTAAGTCGACCGTCTGCTCTTCTGACAGCCACACCGCTACTGCCGCTAAGGCCTGGCCACTGGTAAGTCAGCTCCCCAGACTTTGGGGACCCACCAAGCTGCAGTCAATAAATTGGCCGGGGGCTCCTCCCCGCCCCTCTCCCCTCTTCTTCCCCGCCAGTACCCTCCCCTTCCCAGGCGGGCACTTCAGGCGAGGATAGTGTGGAGTCCCTCGACGTCCTAGACTGTTCCTCGGGATCAGTTCCTCACTCCCTTGATGGGGTCACTGCGAAGGAAGCCCCTCCTCAGCCATCAAGCCTAGCGGTTGAGGCCCTTCCTCTGCCATGGGGTGGGATCCGTCCAGATCCTGTGACTATCCAGGTCCCGATCCCACCATCGGATCTGGCAAATCTTCACCCAGTGCCGGAACCACTGACAACAACTTCAGAGCCCAGGCCCAGTCATCTGCCCCAGCCTACGTTTCCGGTTCCAGACACAGTTCCCTTTGTCCGGTCCAGAAGTCGGCCCCTCCGATGCTGGATCTTTTTCTGGCACCGGATCGGGTGGTGCCGGTCCCAAAGTCGATACCTCAGACGTTGGCTATCCCGACGCCAGATCCGCCATTGATTTATACGACGACGGGTCCGATGTGGGTCCCCCCCTCCGTCAGACCCCCTGACATTGGGGATTTATTCCAGACCCCGGACTGTTCCTCTTTACCCCCCCCCCGGGGTATCCTGGGGACCACTACCCGGCTGGTCCTCCTCCTGATTGGAGTACTTCAGGACAGTACTACCCTGGGTACAGTCCCTACCAGGGCTACCATTTCCAGGGTTACCAGGGGTATCACTACCCATCTCCCCCGGTAATCCCCCCTCCACTGACTCTGACCACACTGGACTTCAAGACCCTAATTCAGTCTTGGTGGCAGGGGGCATGCTTGGAGTTGGTGTCAGATCTGGAAAGCAGGCTTCCATACCCGCACTGTCCCAGATCTCCATCCCTGAGGAGTTCTTCTCCTCCATCCACGTTCTACATCTCGGGGATGATCCACAAAAACGTTGTTCTCCCGGACCTTCACGACCTTCCAGACGAGGGGGCGGATGACTAGGAGGAGGAGGAGGAGGATGCCAATAAGTCGGTGGAGGAGACCTCTGATGAACCCAAGGTTCCAAAGGGCAAAGTTTCCCCCAAGTCCCCCCCGGAGGACTCTGCCTTTTCGGACCACTTGAGGTCCATAAAAAGACTCTCTTGACTGGAAGTCGGATGATCAGGACCCCATGCAGCAGAGGCTCGCTGAACACCTGGACTTAGAGTCTCTGTTCCCAGTACCGATTCCTCCTTGGATTGGACCTCACCTCTATGGTCTGGCAGATGCCTCATTCCATTCCAGCTGTCCCCAAGAGGGCGGACAGGGTGTACAAGGCACCAAAGGAGGCTCCTTTTCTTAAAGCACATCCAAAGGCAGACTTAGTCATTATTTCGGCTGCTCATGATTGCTCATCTGCACCCAAGCACATGAGCACCTCTCTTCCAGATGAGTTGAGGCAGATGGACCAGTTCGGTAGAAAGGTTTATTCATCGGCCACATGCGTGCTCCGGTCCCTAAATTATGTGGCCCATATGGTGTCACACCGGAAAGCTACCTTGACCAGGCTGGAGGCTCAAGTCAAAGCTATAGACCCCTCAATCCTCAAGGAGGAGCTCGCCAAGGATCTCTGCCTCTCCTGTTTCCTGTAGGCATGCTCTGCGGGCTACATACGACTCCGTTGACTCGGTAGCCCATGCCACGATGATGGGCGTCATCTTAAGACAACATGCCTGGCTTCGCATTTCTGGCCTCACCAGTGAGGTGCAGTCTGCCATTCATGACGCCCCCTTACGAGGCTCTGTGCGTTTTGGTGGCGATACCAAAGACATCACTGACCTCCAGTATAGAGGCCTCGCCCTGAGGCCAGTGCGGTCCATGTTCTGATCGGGCATTTAACAATAGCAGCAGCCCTTTGGAAAAGGACCTAGAGGCAGAGGAAGCGGACCCCGGCTCTCGACGCCAGGGGAAACACAAGGACACAGGTTCCGCCACTCCTCCTACCTCCAAGAACCAGACACACTCAGGAGGTCCTCCTCCTGAACGCCCTGCCACCTCCTGACTCCCTGTCTCCACCATCTCCTCAGCCTCATGGCGCGGAGCTGGTGGGGGGGAGGTTCACCCACCATGCACAGGACTGGCAGGATGTAACCTCCAGTGCATGGGTCCTGCAACTGGTGTCTATCGGACACACCATAGAGTTTCTGGAAATCCCATCAGGCTCTTCGCCAAAAAGGCCTTCATACTCCAGGGATCAGGCTCTTCTCGTTCGAGAAGAAATTCAAAGCCTCTTGCTCAAGAATGCAATAGAGCGCATTCCCCTCTCGCAAAGGGGAATGGGGTTTTACTCCCACTTTTCCTGATTCCAGAAAAGACGGGCGACTTGAGACCCATCCTTGACTTCAGCAGTCTCAACCTGTTCGTCAAATACAAAAAGTTCCAGATGCTGACGCTCCAGAGCCTTCTCCCACTTCTTCTGGAGAATCATTGGCTGTCTGCGCTGGACATGCAGGATGCTTACCTGCACATCCCGCTCTGCCCCAGCCACCTCCGATTTTCTGCGGTGCACTCTGGGCATGCAGGATGCTTACCTGCACATCCCGCTCTTCTCCAGCCACCGCCGATTCCTGTGGTTCTTATTCAAGGGAGAACACTTCCAATTTCAGGCCCTCCCCTTTGGTCTGTCCTCGGGTGTTTACCAAGTGCCCGGTGTTTGTGGCGGCTTTTCTGCGCTGCCATGGTAATGTGGTTTTCCCTTACCTGGACGGTTGGCTGATTTTGATCCCTTCCAGGGTTTCCTTACTGGAGGCTCTGTCCTCTGGACCTTTTTGGCAAACTGGGGATTACTGTCAGTATTCCCAAATCATCCATGATACCATCCCAGAGACTTCAGTTCATTGGGGCGGTTCTGGATATGGTCCAGTGCAGAGCCTTCCTTCCTTCAGACAACGTGGAGACACTGGTCCGTCAGACTTCCTTAGTGGCCTCGTACAGGACCATCCCGGCCCGGGAGGTCCTTCAACGTCTTGGCCTGATGGCAGCCTCCATTACCACTGATCCCCTTGCGAGGCTGCACAGGAGAGTTACTCAGTGGTCCTTGCGGGTACATTGGGATTAACTCCTGAATGACCGGGACCATCCAGTCCTGGTGTCGTCGGCAGTTCAGAAAGAATTGCTGTGGTGGAGGGTCCCCTGCAACCTTTCCTTGGGTCTTCCTTTCAGGAGCCCGGCCCCCTCTGCATCCCTGACTATGGATGCATCAAACATGGGATGGGGAGCACCAAGCACAAGGACTGTGGTCCAGCTCAGAAGCATCATTACACATTAATGTTCTAGAGATGAGGGCGATCTTGTATGCCTTTCAGACCCTCCTTCCTGAGGGATCACTGCTTGTTCAGACGGACAGTATGTCAGTAGTTTAGTACCTCAACAAAATAGGAGGAACTCGCTCGCACCCCCTTTACAGGGAGGCGATGCGGGTGTGGAACTGGGTGGTCCAGCACAATCTTGCCCTAGTGGCCGTGCATGTTCCAGGCATTCAAAATGTCCTGGCGGACAGTTTCTGCAGGTCTCGGATGCTAAATCACAAATGGTAACTAAATCAGGAAGTAGCAGAGTCTCTCTTCCTAAAGTGGGGGCGTCCAGAACTCGACCTCTTTGCCTCCCGCTCCAATGCAAAACTTTCCAGTTTTTGCTCACTTGTTCCAGGACATGGTGCTTTCTGGCATGACGTGCTATCCCTCTCAGACAGGGACATTTTTTTGTACGCCTTCCCTCCATTTCCCATTCTCCAGAGGGTTCTCCTCAGGTTTCAGGCAGGGAAGGCGAGGATGGTTCTCATCGCCCCTCTCTGTCTGAGACAGAGTTGGTTCTCGCTGCTGCAACAACTAGCAAGAGAACCACCGGTTCCACTTCCAGTGACTCGTGACCTCTTGACCCAGGATCAAGTTTGTCTTGCTCAGGACACTGCATCTTCACACATGGCTCCTTCAGACATAGTGGTTTCCCGTTTTGGGGTCTCCTCTCGAGTCGTTCAAGTCCTAGTAGAGGCTTGAAAACTCTCTACCTGTTCTACTTAAGCCGTGAAGTGGAAACTTTTTTCCATTTGGATGACTTCCAAGGATTGGAACCCATTTTCTTGTTCTGCCCCACAAGTCATGGAATATCTCTTCCATCTTTCAGACTCGGGTCTGTCGTATTCTTCCTTGAAGGTCCACCTTTCGGCAATTTTTGCATACCACGAGCTGGTGGATGGTAAACATGTGGCTCAGCTGGAAGTCTCTAAAACCTTTCTGAAAAGGATCCTTCATCTAACCCCCCCCCCCACAGCTCTACACCCCCTTGAGATTTGAATTTTGTGTTGGAGAAACTTACTGTCCTCCCATTTGAACCAGCGATGAGCTGTGATTTACGCTTCCTCTCTTGAAAGACGTTATTTTTGGTTGCTGTTACTTCAGCTTGAAGGATTTTGGAGCTTCAGGCTCTAGTATGTAAAGAGCCTTATCTTATTTTCCAAAGGGACCAGGCGGTCTTCAGGACAAATCCTAAGTTTTTACCCAAGGTGGTATCAGAAGTCACACTGAACCAATCTGTGGAGCTTCCAGTTTTCTTTCCATCCCCTGCAAACGGAGATGTGAGGCACTCCTGTACACCATGGACATCCATCAGATCCTTTGGTGTTACACACACCGCACAAAGGATGTCTGTACCTGCGATCAGCTCTTTGTTTCCTTTGCCACCAGGTCGGTGGGCAAAGCGGTTTCTAAGCAGTGCCTTTCCAATTGGTTAGGTAACTGTATTCGCCACTGTTACCAAAAGTACAACAAACCTCTGCCGGGTCCCATCAGAGGTCATTCTGCGTGGGGCATGGCTGCTTCTGCTGCCTTTCTGCGGAACGTTTCTGCAACGGATATCTGCGTCGCAGCAACTTGGAGTTCTGTCCGTACCTTTACCAGACACTACAGTCTGGACATTGCTTCTAGGTGGAGGGCAGGTTTTGGCCTAGATGTTTTGCAGGGCCTTCTGTCCCAGTTTTATTGGAGTTTGTTTCTCTCCTCTTCTCCCCTTGTTTCTCTCGGTCTCTCTTCTGAGGGAGTGCTTGGGATTCAGTCCAATATGTAATGACCTACTGAAGGAACCCTCTCGAAGTAAGGTAGTACAATTAAGTAGGAACTTACCATAACAGTAGATCTTCCCTTGTCAATCTTCACCATTCATTACTGCTGGGTGTTAGCCAGAAGCACGTACCTGCTACGGGTGGGGGTTTTTTTTTTTTTTTTTTTTTTTTCCTTGTTTTGGAGGGAGGAGTCTGCACCGATGGCACTGCCCATGAGTATAACACACCGCGTGGTACGCGAGGGGCAGCTGTTAGGTGCCGCAGATGCCTCCTCCATCCCAGTTCTGTTTCTCCTGCCATCGAGGCCGCACCTGCTGCGCAAGTTCAGAAGTACTGTTACGCCATTAGGCCTTGTTTTGACGCAGTTTCTCGACGCCACTCCTTCATCCCGACACTGTTGAGCCCGGTAAGACTGTTCTTTTTAGATATTTTCAACGGCGCCGGGATCTTTTGCTGTTTTTTTGTGAATTTCTTTGCATTGTGTCCGATTCGGGGGCCAAGCATAAATCCAAGGTGGGCTGTGCCCCTGTGGCTGGCAGTTCTCCATCACGGATCAACATGATTGTTGCCTTTGGTACCTGGGACCCAGCCATGATATGGATCACCGTGACGCCTATTTTTCCATGGACCGCTGCGTACTGGAAATACGCGTGTTTAAGATCAGCAAGGCTCCGCCGACTTTTGGAGGACAGTGTCGCCCGCGGGCCTCCCAGGCAAGATCTTTTGACCCTTCCTCCAGGTCCCCTCCCGGGGTGATATGGCCCGGTGAGGAGGAGGCCTCCTCCACTTCCAGCCTTGCCGAGGAGGAGGTTTCTTCTTCGGCGCCTGAGGAGCAGTTCGATTCCTCCCAGGGTTGCATCACTGGCGCCATTCTGGCAGTCACCTCCATGGAGGTGCAGGCTTCCCCAGTGTTGCGGCCCCCCGGTTGCCGGGCCCTGCTCTGGTGGACCCTCGATGCCGTGGAGCAGTGATGCTCTGTGTTCCAGCGCCGTCCGCAATGCTTGGGACTCAGGTGGCGCTGTTGGCGCCGCTTTGGGTTCTGGTGCCGTACGTAGTACCATGGACTCGGAACGGTGTTGCTTTGGGTTCTGGCACTGTCCGCGGGGCCGAGGACTCTAGCAGCGCTGTTGGCGACGTCGCGGACTACATCAGCGCCGTTACCGGTGCCATCGTTGGATATGTTTCGGGGGGTTGCCTCTCTGGAGGTCACTCTGCTCAACTTCTCTTCGGAGGAGGATGACTCAGAGGTGGACCAGGACTGACAACCCGATTCTTCGGAATCGGAACTCTCTATAGGCCAGGGTGTCAGGCGGCCCAGTGTTCCTGAGTCCTTAAAGCAGGTTCGCCATGGGGGTTCCATGGCTGGGGGTGGCCTGGGATCCCCTAGGGGCGATAGCTCTGGGATTCGAGAGAGGATACTCTCTTCTGAGAAGGCCCAGGCAGCTGCCATTTCTGGTGCTGCTGGGGCCCCTCAGGAAGGGGCAGAGAGCCCAGCTACTGTGGCCTCCCTCCAGAGGCCTGAGAAGCGGGGAGCTCCTATGCTGGTGTCGAGAAAGAGGGCTTCATCAGAGTTGGTGGGATTGAGAGGTCAGGGTGAGGAGTGGCGACACAACCCCCCTGCCCTACGGAGTGTGGGGAGGAGTCGCAGTGCTGAACCCCGCCTTTCCTTCGAAGTTTCGAGAGCACCTTCTAGTGGCAGCGCAAAGGGTTGCCCTTCTGGACACATGCAACCTCAGTCGCATCACAGGGGAGATTCCCCTTCTGGGCTCTTGTGGCATTTGCCTTCTCAGGTTACCTCTTTGCAGTCGGTATGGACTCGGGGTCCCCAGTCATAGTGGCATCATTCCCTGGATCTCAGAGCCCTGGCAGAGGCCGGGCACATACTCTTGGGTGCTCTTCGCCCATTTCTCTGCAGCCACACCCCTCTCTCTCAGGCCATATGGGTTCTACGGGGCCCTTAACTTGGGAGACATTCAGAGCTACTGCGGCGGCCTTTCCTTCATATGTTAGGGCCATGGATGCACAGGTCTTCTGCCTGTCTCTCTCCCCCAGCCGCAGGAGTCTTCTGATCATTCGAGCTCCACTTCCTCCTCATCTTCCTCTTCTGAAGAAGAGGAACCTCCTGTCCAACGACGCTGATTTCAGAGTATCAACGGTTCCTTTCAAGGCTGGTCTTGGAGCTTCATATTTCCTTTGTTCGAAGGGACAATACCGAGCAGCAGACATGTGCATTCCTTAGTGAATTCAGTGTTTGCCACCTCATGGTGTCTTCCTGGCCAGTCCCTTTCCAGGAGGTGTCTATCTGCACCTGGCAGTCTCCATCCGCCTCTTCTCCAGCCCCGGCAGACTGCAGGAGACGGTATTGTGCCCCCCACGAATCTCTAGGTTCTGTACCTCGCCTGCCCTCGGGCTTGACATCCCTAGACACTCCTTCTGGGCCATGGTGCCTGGCACACGATCAACCCCCGATACGGATTCTGCAGATTTTGACCGATGGGGACAAAGAGTCTTCTCTTTGGCTCGTGTATTGATGTGTATAGGTTCATGTCAGGCACACCTCGCTGCCTACAACAGGCATCTGTGGTTGATGCTGGCACAGGTTCTGGCATGTATGCCTGTTATGGAGCAGTGCAGACAAGCCATTGCCCTCTCTGCACAGGGTCTGGAGCTTGCAAGACACCAGGAAAGGGTGTCTTACGACACCAGTGAGGTGACTTCCAGACTGGCAGGGACAGTGATCTGCATAAGGTGGATGGCATGGCTTAGTCTGTCCAGACTGTCACCCATTGCCCGGCATAGGGTGAGTTCCTCCACTTGCTGTTTTAATGCAGGGCGAGGAGGATTCTTCAGGAGCATCCTCCATCCCCCGACCACGGGGGACACCTCCTCATCCTCAGCAGCCTTAGACTGCCCAAGTCTATTGGTGAGGGTCTCCCCCTCCTGCTTTCCACCAGTAGAGGCTGAGGGATCTGTTTCCTCAGGGCTGAACATCAGGCCCCCTCGGGGGGGCTTGGTACTCACCCAGCAGTAGTGAATGGTGAAGATTGACAAGGGAAGATATGAAAATTACGTACCTGCCATAATTCTTGATCTTCTCTTGTATCTTCACCATTCATTACTGAATCCACCCACCTTCCCCTCGTGGGCTTCTCCCCCCTCCCTACTCGCCCTCCTCCCCCTCCGAAGGTCGTTTGGGGGCTAAATCCCCTGGTCCTCGGGACCTTCTGTTCTTCTCTTAAAAAACAAACAACAAAAAAAACAAAAAACAGTGAGGAATTGAAGGAGGAGGAGGAGAGCGAGTGGAGCTTCATCCTTTCCATCTGAGGGAACGTTTTCTGATTTTCCTGGAAGGTGTTCCCTTCGGGAATTTTTCCTTCTGGACAGCTTAGTTCAGTCACCAGCCAACAGGGCTAGTTTCCGAGGCTGTCCTCTAACCCTCGGTCTTCGGACCTAGCTGGTATCCCTGAATCTTGCCTTGTGAGTGGCAGGCCGGGGCTAGTCAACGTCAATTCTAGCCCGATTCAAACATCACCATCTTGATCTGGTGGTTCAGTCTCATTGGTCTCTACTTTCTACCAGGGAGTCGGGAGGAGTTTCTTTCTCTGTCTGTGTTCATCTTCCAAAATGGGTTGCCCTCTCTTAGGGCCCCTCTCCCCCCAGTACTAATCATATGGCTGTGTACTAGTGGGGTCCTTTCTCATACACCTAGTTGGGGTCTCTTTCCTCCAGAACAGATTATTTGCCTCTGGCAAGCTGTGAGCTCTCAGCTTGAATGATGGGTCATTCGATAGCGGGATGTGTAGGGAAATCTGTTTCTTTCGTACCAAGCTGTCTGGAAGGTTTGGTTGAACCATCTAAACCATTTTTGTCTGAAGGGATCCTTGCTCCCTTGCTTTTAAGCTCCCAGCTGATAAGCTCAAGCCATTTTACCCTAAATTCGTGGCAGAATTTTTTTCCTTCCTCCCAATATCCCTTGTTCTTCTTTCTCTTCCTTCTCTCTTCCTCTCCCTTTATCTGTTCCTCCCTCAGAGCTGCTCCCTTAGGGTAGGATTCTCCTCTTTCCTGTCCTCTTTTCAGCTTATTCCTTTTTCAGTTTGCTTGCTTTCCTTTTTTCTATCCCTCTGCTCTCTTGCCTCGATCTTATCCTTCTAATTTTTTTTTTTTATTTCGCCTCTCCGGCTTACAGAACTGGGATGGAGGAGGAGTCTGTGGCACCTAATGGCCACCCCTTGTACACCACGCGGTGTGTCATACTCATGGGTTGCGCCGTTAGCGCCAACTCCTCCCTCAAAAAAAAACAAAAAACTCCTGTAGCAGGTGCACGCTTCTAGCTAATATCCAGCAGTAATGAATGGTGAAGATACAAGAGAAGATTAAGAATTGTGGTAGGTACGTAATTTTCATATCTTTGAAAGAGGTTCCTTCAATAGGTCATATTTTTCCCTCCCTCCCTCCTTCTCCCCCTTTATTTTATACACAGGGACTTCAAATCCTGTTTTCTCTTGCTGTCAGGCCTCTTCGGGAGAACTGGAGGGCGGGCGTGGGGACCGCCCACTATATACGGTCACGCTGATGTTGGTCCCCCATTAGGTATTGCTAGAAAAGTCTGCCGTGCTGCCCAAACACCAGATGGCGCTAGTCACAGAGTATCTGCATCAGAGCAGGAGAAGGAGAAGGGTGATGATCACTAGTGACCTGAAGCACTCCATGCAGCGCAAGAAAGCCGCAGCAAAGGCAGACAAGATACTGGGATGCATATCTAGGGGATCAGTAGTAGGAAAGAGGAGGTTATACTGCCCTTGTACAGGTCACTGGTAATGCCGTATCTTAGATTATGGAGTTCAGTACTGGTGCTCACACCTCAAAAAGAACATTAACTGGCTGGAGAGGGTCCAGGGGAGGGCTACAAAGATGATAGTGGGTCAGTAGGGTAAGGCATACAATTAGAGGTTGAGGGCACTGAACATGTATTCCCTGGAAGACAAGAGAGAGAGAGAGAGAGAGACGGGACATGATTGGGACCTTCAAGTACATGAAATGGATAAATAAGGTTGATAAGGAGAGTCTCTTTAAGCAGCGTGGCAACCATAACACAAGGGGGTACAGTTTTAAGCTGGAGGGAGGTCAGGAAGCACTTCACAGAGAGGGTGGTGGACACTTTGAACCAGAAGAGGTCATCTCATTGTAGACAGTGGGTAGCTTTAAGAGAGGCTGGGATAAGCATAGAGGAAAGGTAAGGATCATGGGTAGGGAGGATGGGAGGAGTGGGGAGGAAGGGCAGGGACATTAGCTCAAGCTGTGGACCCTGCAACACGAGCAGACTTGATGGACCAAATGGCCTCCTTATGCTGGTTTCTTCGTATGTTCGTATATCTGAGTGACATCAGTAACAGCAAGATATCAAAAAATATAATTGTTGCTATTGTAACAATGGATGATTTTTAAGTTACTGTCATCACAATGGAATACTGAACCAGTCAGACAGCACCTTCTGCAATGCTGATGACATCACAATGCCTGGTGCAGCACTAAAGCAAGTTGTTAAAATCTAAGAAAAGCAATAAAATCTTTCAATAAACTGCAGATTTAAAAGCTATAGTATGTAAATTTTGTTATATATATTGCTTATATAATATCCTGACTCGAAATAGGCAATTTATCATTGCTTGTGAGTGTTCAGGACTTTCATAACTTACTTGTGACTCTGCCACTCGTGAGTTATGGTCCTGCCTCCTCACACATGAAGATAAATTGCATATTTTGAGTCTGCCCATTGTATATTCTCATATGTATGTATACACACACATATATAAGGCAGCATGGGTTCACAGCGGGAAGGTCATGTCAGACGAATCTAATAGATTTCTTTGACTGGGTGACCAAAGTAGTAGACCAGGGAGGGGCTGTGGACATGGCCTACCTAGACTTTAGCAAGGCATTTGACACAGTCCCACACAAAAGATTTAATAGTCAAATTAACCAGCTTGGGAGTGGGTCTCAGGGTGGTAGCCTGGGTAAAACATTGGCTGCACAACAGGACACAGAAGGTAATTGTAAATGGAGTCCATTCTAAAGAAAGAGGGGTTACTAGTGGGGTACCGCAGGGTTCAGTATTGGGTCCAGTCCTTTTTATTGTCTTCATCAGTGACATTGCAGAAGGACTGGAAGGAAAAGTATGCCTTTTGCAGATGACACAAAGATTTGCAACAGGGTTGATACACAAGGACGTGGAAAGGATGAAAAGGGACTTGGCAAGGTTGGAGGAATGGTCAAAGTATGGCAGCTAGGATTCAATGCAAAGAAGTGCAAATAATGCACCTGGGAAACAAGAACCCAGGGAAGAATACACAATGGGTGGGGAGGTAGTAACAACAACAAAAAGGAAAGGGACCAGGGGTAATCATATCAGATGACCTTAAGGTTAGCAAGCAATGTGAGAAGGCAGTAGAGAGGCTGGGGGTATACTGGGATGTATGGGAGAGGCATCAGCAGCAGAAAACAGGAAGTTGTTGTCCCTCTGTACAGACAGTTGGTGAGACCCATCTGGAGTACTGTGTTCAGTTCTGGAGACCCCATCTCCTGAAGGACATAGACAGGATAGAGGTAGTCAGGAGGACAACTAAAATGGTGCAGGGTCTGCAAGAGAAGCCGTATGAGGAGAGACTAAAGGAGCTTAATATGTATACCCTTGAGGAAAGAAGGAGAGGGAGACATGATGGAAACTTTTAAGTACCTCCAGTGGAATCAACAAGTCCAAGAGGTAGCATCTCGGGCGGTTCAGGGGCAATGTGAGAAGTATTATTTCACAGAGAGGGTAGTGGATGCATGGAACAGCCTTCCTGAGGAAGTTGTGGGGTCTAAAACTGTGGGAGAATTCAAGAATGCATGGGACAGACATAAGGCAATTCTTGTGGGGGGTAGGCAGAAATAGGCTGTTGGTTAACTAGGATCTGCGGCCTATCCTGTAGGTAGGGAAATGGGCAGACTAGATGGGCCTAGCGGTCCTTATCTGCCGTCAAAGTCTATGTTTCTATGTTTCTGTAATGTGTGTGTGGGTGTATATTAGAGGCACGGTAGTTAAGTGTTGAGTAAGCAGTTTAATGTTAAACCCCACATTTTGCACATTAATAACTTTACAGCTGTTAGACAGATTTGCATGAAATTCGGAATGCGCAGTCTTGGATGGTAGATCTCTTGATATGCCAAGTTGCGTTTTGATCAGATTTGTGGTTTTAGTGCAGCGACGCACCGTAAAACACATGATTTTTTTTTTTTTTTTTGCCCATTTTTGCTGATTCGTGCCCATTGCACATCGGCCACACCATTTGTCATTTTGGTCTGACATTTTCAGGGTAGAAAGAGGTTTCCCCAAAGAACAAGCCAGTGTTAGTTTGATGAAAAAAAATATTAATCCATTCCAAAGTTATTTGATTTTGAATTTTCGGATTCAGAGCATGCTTCATTCAGTCTTTGGAATATATGTATGTTTTGCAAAAAAGGATTTGCCTCGAGATCAAGGATTTTGTCACCTAGTAAACGGGGATTTATAAAATTCCCGTTCGTGAGGAAAAATTCCACTTTCATAAGCCGCCATCTTGTTTTGATTTTTCCTCACAAATAAAGCCTTATAACTTGTCTCATGGATGTGTTGTGAGGTGACTGAAGTATGGATTTTGTTCAGGGCAATGCCCTGTACAGACCCATGGCTTTGGCTTACTCTGGTTTTGTGGAAAAATGGCCGTTTATCATTTTTAAGATCCGTGGTCATCACTCACTTCCGATCCTTGTTCGTGAGCTGTCAAAGTCCTTAATCGTGATTTCCGGACCAGATGGCCCTATCTCGCGAACAAGGATTGGCTCACGAACAGGGATTTTGTCCCCTCACAAAAGGGGATTGATCATGAAAGGGGATTTTGACAGCTCGAGAAAGGGGATTAGTTTTTAAATCCTCTTTCACCAGCTGTCAGAATCCTCGTTAGTCAGCCGATCCCCGTTCATGAGGTGTTAAAATCCCCGTTCGTGAGATGAAGACCGGATGGGCAGATAGGGCCATCTGGTCCTCATCCCACTTCACTAATGGGGATCGGTCACGAACAGGGATCCACAGTGGTAGATTTCCTCAATTGAAAAACTGCCCCATGACTTATTCTTTAAATGCAGACATCGGGTACCCAATCCCTGTGTTGGCATATATCCCCCCACTAATATGACATACTGGGAACCCACCAAGTGTGCCAAATATATATTTATTTTTTTTTTTTTTAATTAAATTTAAATGCCTCAGACATCAGGATGCCCACTCCTGGCGTCAGATGATGCCCTCCCCAAAAGCCGGTAGTCTTGAATTGCCGACACGGGGTGCCCAATCCCTGTGTCTGCATGTATCCTCCCCCACACACTAATATGGCACACTGGGAGCCTACCCCCGTGTGCTCAAATATGTAATATTTTAATATAGCTGTAAATAAAGAAAACTGTCTCCCGATGTCTTTTTTTTTTTACCTAAAAAAAAAAAAAAAAGGTCCCTCATCATCTTCCCAGTCTCCCATCCCCACCTTCCCACTGAGCACCCAACTCCCTGCACCTCCCCCTTACCCTATACTAACCTCCAGAGGTCGGGAGCAGTGATCTTCTCTGGACCGGGGACACGTCTGCACTCTTCAAAGCAGAACCGCAAACTGAAGAATCAAAGGTAAGCGCCGCATCATGGCAGTCAGTGGGGTTTCAACTAGGGTTGATATCTCTGCCATTTTTAGGAATTTTGGTCCCAAATTTTCAACATGGGGTTCTTGGGACCACACCTCATGAACACTGGCACTGTCATTTTGTTACACAGTCCCGAAAGGTGATTTTTTGCAGTCGCTGTGTGGAATCACCTTCCGGGACTGAATAACAAAACGACAGTCCCACTGTTCATGGTGGGAATCTCAAAAGCCCATGTTGCAAATTTGGTGAAAAATTTCAAAAAGGACTGTGTTACTGAGCAAGCAGTAGTTTCTACGGATGCTCATAACTTCCGCAGTTTCTACACACACTCGTAACTTTTCCAATGTTCAATATTTTCACTCCAGATTTTCAAGATTTCCATTTTTTCACATCTCTTTATGATCAGTACAGCTGTCATTTTTCACATCCTGCCTGAAACGTGTTTTTTGCACCTGTGATGCAGAATGGCACGGTCACTCTGAAATCAACTTTCGGGATGGATTAACAAAATCATAGTGCCACTGTTCATGAGGGGAGGTCCCAAAAAGCCCATGTTGAAAATTGGGTGAAAACATTTTAACAAATGACTGCGTTACGAGCGTACATTGTGCAGTTTCTGTGCATGCTCGTAACTTCGACAGTTTTTCATGTTTTCATGCCAGATTTTCAGCATTACCATTTTTTCATACCACCTCATGAATAGTACAGCTGTATTTTTTAAAATACTGCCCCATATAAATTTCTGCACCTATGGCGCAAAATGACATTACAGTTGCATGGAATTATTTTGACAGGGATTTGAAACTTAAGTTTTCTGTGCTGGATACATGAAGTAAGGTGATAAGGAGGTTATGTTGAACATTTGGGGTGAAAATTATTTAAGATGGCACAGTTATGACTATGTTTCCACAGCTACATACATACATACATATGTTCACCTGTGGAGGGATAGGAGGATCCTGCACTTCCACTGTGACATATGGATACTGTTGTACTATCTCAATGGAGGGACGAGTAAAATATACTATTATACTATCTCAAAAAGTGAGGAAATAAATTGCAGAAAACTTCGTTAATGCATTAGTTAGGGTTGAAGCAGAAAAAGTATGGCAATGAGATGTTAGGGTTGAGCCCTAACCCCCACCCTCTCACCCCCACCCTCTGCACCAACAGGCATCGGGTGTGCCATGGGGTCCTTAGGCCTAACTCTCACCCCATTCTCCTATACTGTACCATGTCAGCCTGTTTACACATGGAATGAGGTGAGAGTTGGGCCTAACGACCCCATGGCACACCCCGATGCCTGTGGGGGGGGGGTTGGGGGCTCAACCCTAACGCCTCATTTCCATACTTTTCTCACTTCAACCCTAACTGATGCATTAACCAGGTTTTTTGATATATGTGTGTGCATGTAGTGTACATATAATTTTGCCTAGTGTATCACAGACTCGCTGAAAAAAAAAAAAAGGTTAGCAGTCTATTGCTATACATTTCTGGAAATGGCTAGCAGTACCCCTGTTTTGGGTAGCATTTCCTACTGATTTTAAATTATTTTATTCCTTGTATAGCACTTTGGTACATTGTAAATTGTGCTTAACAAATAAAGGTTATTATTTTTATTATTATTATGTTATTCTGTACTGTCTACTTATTACCCTGACATTTATAGAGAAGCATCTAAAGAGTTACATTTTGTATTTACAGAGCTAGCATCTAGATTTTGGTTAGTCAGTTGGGCATTGCTTAATAAAATAGTAACAGAATATTGTGATGAGAGAAGGGACTTTGGGATCCTTCCTGTACTGCCAGTGACTTTACCAAATTTGAGTATGGACACGCCGCCAAGCTTGATAGGGACAAGGCTACAGAGCTCACAGAAATCTGGTTAGCCATTGCTTGACCTTTATTAAAACAAGTTTGATCCTCTGAGACTTTCGAAGAAAGCCACTTAACTACATAAAATGCCAGGTTTTTAGTCAGAATGTTCTTGATGAGATGAATTTTTGAGGAGATCTCGATAGCTGGCAATGGCGTATTTTTGGGGGCAGCCGTTACATATTTAGAAACAGTTGCTGATGATGTACTTAATTCGTCACATTTTATTTTTTCAGAATGCAGTGTTTTAGATGATGTTTCCAACCGTGCCCTGGCACATTTTCGTACTAGATGGTGTTATCTGCCATGCTCTGGCACATTTTGTTCTAGATGGTGTTATCTGCCATGCTGTGGTAAATTTTGTTCTAGATGGTGTTATCTGCCATGCTGTGGTAAATTTTGTTCGAGATGGTGTTATCTGCCATGCTGTGGTAAATTTTGTTCGAGATGGTGTTATCTGCCATGCTGTGGTAAATTTTGTTCGAGATGGTGTTATCTGCCATGCTGTGGTAAATTTTGTTCGAGATGGTGTTATCTGCCATGCTGTGGTACATTTTCTTTCTGAATTGTACTTTCCACCATAGTCTCATACATATTCATTCTAGATTGTGCTTTCAGCTGTACTCTGGTACATTTTTGTTCTTGTCAGCCCAAGTAACTGCCTGAAGAATGTATTGGCCTAGTTTTGTCATATTCTAAAAATTTGCCCACCTAGTTCTACCTTTAGGAGCTGTGATCAAGTTTTATGTGCATTTATGTTGATTTGTATAATTTATTTTAATATGATTGATTTTGTGGCTGGTGGATCTGAACATGTATGTACACTGTGGAGGCCAAAGTGTGGGGGGATGATAAAGACCTACAAATATTAAGGGGGATAAAAAAAATCCAGTAGGAACCTAGTCACCAGGAATGATAGCACAATGATGAGGCCATAGGAAACCTCATGGGGGCTGGTTTGGGCGGGGGCAGCGGGATTAAGAGTTGTTACAAAGTTTGTCTGTACTGAAAGAGTGATGAGCAGTGGAATAGGTTGCCAAATGAGGTGGTTGAGGTGGGGTCTATAACTGGTTTCGAAGAAGGCTGACTCAGATTCAGGTGTCTAGTGGTCCCAAGGGGGGAGGGCAGGGAAGGGGGAAGTAGTAGGGAGATGGCAGGGGAAGGGGGATTGGAATATAGGATAACTCCCTGTCTGGCTATTAAGGATGTCAGAGTATCTAATATTTCTAGGGACATGGATATGTTGTTCATCCACACTCATTGGCAGGTATCCTTGCCGCTTTAAATCTTGCCGGAAGGTCTTCAAGCTTGCTCCTCCCACCCACCCGGGTGGTATAACTCTCGGCTCCGCCCCATGACGTCAGATCTTCCTTACCGCTTGGAGCTCAGGTTCCTCCTTAACGCTCTGCGTTTGTGACTGGTTCCTATTTCTCCGTTGCAGTTTAAAAATAAATTTTGCAAAAGACTTCAGTCTTCTATCCCTCTGGCTGCGATGGACAATCGACTCCGGTTGGAGATGCCCATGCGGCTGAAGATGTCTCGGGCGGATCCACACTCCACGTGTGTCTACTGCTAGGCCTTGAGCACGACCCGCGGGCTTCGACCTGTGCTCATCTTTCTCGGCCTCGTCTCGAGACCGTGCTGCCCGATTGCAACTGGGCCGTCCGAGCGTTCCCTCGGTGAAGTCCAAGGAGGCCGGTTGGCGGTGTCGGCGGTTTCAGGCGGATCAGCTCGGCGGATGGGTAAGCCCTCGAAGAAGAGGCTGGCGGGCGTATCTTCCCAGCGGCGGCATTATCCGCTCTCTCTGGTTCTTCCTGCACGGCTTCTTTAGGAGCTTTGTCTGTCCCTCTCCACTAAAGGAGAAGGGCCTGCGTCTACTGGACCTTATTCTCGGTCAAAAAGAGGACAGGGTAAATCCCTCCGTCGGCGCTCTTGGGAGCGGGAAGGATCCCTCTCCCCGGCCGTCGACCGTCGGCTTCGATCGTCCGTCGGCTTGACCACTGGCCTCACGGTGTCCCGTCAGGTGAGTTGGCCGAGACTCCCACCCGATGAAGTCGAGAATTTGTCTCGACCCATTAGACGAGCTGTCGCCTTTAGCGGCGAATTCCCCTCTCCCGGTTCCCCGGGAGGTTGAGATCCGATGGGCTCGCCTGTGCCTCCGGTTCCGGAGCCCTCGGATGGACCATCCGAGCCGAAGGAGTGCGGTTCGGCCGACACCTCCCGCACCGACCTCGGAAATTCCGGGACTCTCGGTCTCGGTCTCCGGACCTCTTCGCGGTCAGCCGATCCCACCGTCATAGGGCGGCTCGGTCTCGGCACGCGTAAGCGGCGTCGCCATCGTCCTCGTCCTCCTCCTCGGATGAGGAAGCGGCGTAAATTACGTCGGCTGATGCGAGACCTTATGTTGCAACAGCTCCTCCTGTGGCGGAATAAGCCGACCCCGTCGCCTTCCCGGCCATTAGAAATGGCGCTGTCACGGGCGGCCGACACAACCCTCGACTTATCCGAGGCCTATACCCAGGCGGTTGTTGGCCAAAACCAACTGCTCCACCGATTCGGTGGAACCTCCGCCTCCACAGCCACCAATTGGGGCTCCGACCAAGGATTCTCGATCGGCTAAGGGTCTACCATCGGCTGTCAGTTACCCTCACTCCCGACCGACCTCGGCAGGTGAAGGTGGCTCAGGCCAGAGGCAGCTCGCCGAGGACTCTTCGAGGTCAAAGATGATTCCTCCTTTTTCTCCAGCGACTGGACTTGGGTCTTCAGGAGGTCAGTCAATGGGCGATAGCCGTCGTCCTTCCTAGGACTGCTTGGCTCATCTCGGAGTCTACAGGGATGGAGCTCGAACCCGTTCCAAGCAGACGGGTATCCCCTCACGAGATTCTGGACGATTCTCGACGGAGGCCTTTCGGTGGCGAGGCCATAGTGGAGTCGGCACTGGAGCTTTGGCAGCGCCCTGCTTCCTGCCCTCGCCTTGGCCAGAGATGGCCAGAAGTATCACGGTCCCTACCGGTTCCTTGTCCGGTTTTGAACACCCCTCTGCTGAGGGTTGGTTACCGACAGCGTTTTCCGGTCGCCCGGCATGCCGCAGGATGTGGACAAACCTCTTGACAAGGAGTCCAAGAAATTGGACTATGTCGGGCGAAAAGTCACTCGTCCTCTCTCGGCCTGTCAGGCCAGTTCGGCCGTCCTCATGGCGCATTTTTCTCATGCCCTGTTGGGCTCCCTGGATGAGGTCATCCCTCATCTTCCGCCGATCTGCAGACTACGGTTAAGCAGGTGCGGGACCAGAGCAGAACAGTGGCCAAACAGCAGCTCCAGACTGCTTTGGATATAGGGGACTCATGTGCCAGATCGGTGGCGACGCAGTGGCTATTGCGTCCGCGAGCTTGGCTGAGGATATCCACCTTTACTTGGATACCCAGCACAAGTTGGCGGATGTCCCCTTTTTGGGGACTGACCTCTTCGGCCCTGGGGTGGAAGGTCACCTGCAGAGGATCGAGAAGTCCAATGCTACCTTGGACTCGGTCTCTTCCGCTCAGAAGGACAAAGGCCGCAAACCACAGCCCTAAACCCTTTGTCCTTCTGTGCCCCAGCCAGCCTTGGCCCAGCAACGTCAGGGCCTTGAGCTCGGCCTTGGCATCCCAAACCCAACGCCCGGCTTCCTCTAACAGGAGGCAGGGAGGAAAGGGCCCAGGAGGTCCCTCGGCCGGTCCCTCCTCCAAGCCTGCCAGTATGAGCTGAGGGTGTCGCCCCATCCCGTCACCTTACCCTAGGTCCCCCGTGGGGGCAGCTCCAGCACTTCCGTTCCGCCTGGTCCGCTGTTACCACCCGGACAGGTGGGTCTTGAGTGGTGGAAGAGGCCTGCCTCTGGGTCGAGCAGGCACCACCCACTTCAGGCCGTCGCCCCTGAGAGCCGGGATCCCAGCCTCACTGGCGGCTCGTCGAGCCGACGCCAGCTCTCCTCCTCCAGAAGGAGGTGGTAGAGAGGTGGTGGACCCTCCTTCAGACCCAGGGTTTGTGTCCAGGTACTTCCTGGTTCCGAAGCAGACGGGGGCTGGCGCCCCATTCTCGACCTACGACCTAAACAAGTTCCTAAGGTCTCGAACCTTCAGGATGGTCACTCTGGCTCAGATAATACCATCCTTGGAGCAGCATGATGTGGTTCTGCTCTCTGGACTTGCAGGGCAGCGTTTTTCCGTCCCTATCCGTCCGTCTCACCAGAGATTCCTTCGCTTCCGGCGGAAGGATCCCTCTTGAGTTCAAGCCATGCCCTTCAGCTTGTCTCCAGCTCCCAGGGTCTTCACCAAATGCATGGCAGTGGTGACAGCATTCCTCTGGCGCCGAGGGTCAGTGTACCCTTACCTGGGCGACTGGCTGATAGCAGCTCCCTCCAGGAAGGAGGCGGAGTGGTCAGAGATCTGGCCCTCAGGTCTGCTCTCAACTGGGCCTCCTTATCAGCGAGACCAGAGTCGAGACTCGAGCCAAGCAGGTGATTCTATTCATCGGGCGCAGCTCGACTCTCTTGAGCACAGGCGGCTCGGCGGACAGGGCGAGGTTCTTTCCTCCTTTGCCCGATCATTTCTGGTTGGGCAATTGCGCCCTGCCGGGACTTCCTGCGCCTCCTGGGTCTCATGGCGGCCTGCACCAGCGTGGTCCGTTGGGCCCGCTGGAACATGCGTCCCCTTCAGTGGGGACTGGCCAGCCAGTGGTCACAACGCTGCGATCCCTTGGACCAGCTTGTATCGGTGACACAGGGGATGTGGGACGCTCTCCAGTGGTGGACCGTTTCAGATCATTTGCAGGAGGGCATCCCGTTCGTCGCCCGAGCCGGCGGTCTCTCTATCGACCGATGCCTCTCTGATGGGTTGGGGTGCCCATCTGGGGAACACCGGGCTCATGGCCTCTGGTCCCGCAGGAGTCCGATGCCACATCAACCTGCTGGAGCTCCGAGGCGGTCCGCCTAGCTCTCACCGCCTTTGCTCCGTTCCTCCGGGGTCAAGTGGTCCGAGTCAGGCGGACAATACCACGACCATGTACTATCTAAACCGCCAGGCGGGGCGCGCTCCATGCTTCTATGCAAGGAAGCTCTCCGCGTTTGGTCACTCGTGCAGCCTGGAGGCGGATCTCCTAGCCATTCACGTGGCAGGGCCTCCAACACCTAGCCGATGCCCTGGGCGGATAGGGGCTGCATCCGAGTGGTCTCTCCTGCGGAGTAGTACAGCATCTGTTCTCCCTTTGGGGCACACCTCAGGTGGACCTGTTTGCCTCCATGGAAGCAGGCTGAGTCTGTTCATGCCCGCCCCCTCAGCAGGGCTCGCTGCAGGGATGCCTTCTCGAGGCAATGGACCCCAGGCCTCTTCGCCTTTCCCCATTTCCCTTGATCCACAAGGTGCTTCTCAAGCGAGGAGGGACAAGGCGCGGGTGATTCTGATAGCCCCAGACTGGCCTCGCCAGTTCTGGTACCAGATCTCCTCAGTCTCAGCTCCAGGACTCCGGCAGCTTCCAGCTCGCCCGGACCTGCTCTCAGTCCAGTCAGGGAAGGTGTTCCATCCGGACCTTCAATCCCTGCACCTGGCGGCCTGGTTCCTGAGTGACTAGAGTTCCAGGCCTTGGGTCTTTCAGCGAGGTCCTCAATGTAGTTGAGGCGTCCGTAGGAGTTGACCAGAAAATGCTATGCCTTCAAATGGAAAAGGTTTTCCATTTGGTGTCAGAAGCAAGGGCTTGGACCCTTCCTCCTGTTCCTTGGCAAGCATCTTGGACTATTTATGGTCCCTTTCTAGTCAAGGGCTTAGGTCGACGACCCTAAGGGTGCACCTGGCAGCCATCTCTGCTTACCGGGAGCGGGCTGGGAAGCAGTCGGTGGCGCAGAGAAAGGTGGTCTGGCGCTTTTTCAAAGGCCTTGATCACATTTCCTCAGTACGGGAACCCCACCTCCGTGGGATCTACTGCTGGTACTGGCAAAGCTCATGGGCAAGCCATTCGAACCTATGCACGGTGTGCTCTCTCTCACCTGTCGTGGAAGACCGCCTTCTTGGTGGCTATCCGTCAGCCAGAAGGATGGGAGAGCTCCAGGCGCTTTCCATCGAGTCTCCTTACCTGGTCTTCCACAGGGACAAGGTTGTCCCTCGCCCCACCGAAAATTCCTTCCGAAGGTGGTGTCGGAGTTCACCTTAACCAGGTGTTGACTCTGCCGGTGTTCACCCCAATCACCTCGGGAGGCGAATATAGGCTCCATACTCTGGACCCTAGAAGGGGCTCGCTTATTATAAGGAGGCATACGGCGGGGTCGAGAGGTTAGCCAGCTGTTTGTCACCTACGCTGAAGCCGCATCTGGCAGACCTGCAGCCAGCCGGACGATAAGCAGGTGGTAACCTCCTGCATAGATCTCTGCTATAAGTTGGCGGGCATGGAGCCTCCCAGAGGATAAGAGCTCATTCTACCCGCCATACTGCTGCTAGCAGTGGCTGCTTCCAGGGGCGTCCCTATCCAGGAAATCTGCAGGGCTGCTACCTGGAAGTCAGCAAACACCTTTATTACCCATTACCACATCGACCTTGAGTCACGCCGGGATGCTGGTTTGGGGCCTCGGTTCTCCAGTCTCTTTCCCAAGTAAGTATTGGGGTGTCGTCTTGCCTCCTCCTCCGGAGAACTGCTAGGAGTCTGCCAATGAGTGTGGATGAACAACATATCCATGTCCCTAGAAATACAGGTTACTCACCTGTAACAGGAGTTCTAGGAATGGTATGTTGTTCATCCTACCGACCCTGACCTCCCGGCTTGACGCGACAACCTGAGCATCCAGCGGGCCAGATCTGGCGTCATGGGGCGGAGCCGAGAGTTATACCACCCGGGTGGGTGGGAGGAGCAAGCTTGAAGACCTTCCGGCAAGATTTAAAGCGGCAAGGATACCTGCCAATGAGTGTGGATGAACAACATATACCATTCCTAGAACTCCTGTTACAGGTGAGTAACCTGTATTTGTGGTATGACTGTGGAAAGTAATACCATAGTTATTGTGAATACCACAGTATTACAGAAGTAGGGATGTCACGATAGCACAATATGATATATCACGATGATTACCAGTGATGATAATTTACCATTATGAAAAATCAATATTGTGATTATCATGCAGTATGATATACCTCGATATACAGTGATAAAGCGTCTTAGCTTGCCTTTCCGGCAGCGTCCCTTTCCAGGTGTAAGTATGATTCTTGCTTCCCCATCATTTTCTTATCAGATTTTTGCTATTTTTCATTAAAATTACAAATGCAGTGCTGGCCCAATGGTGCAGAGGACCTGGGCACCTCACCTGCTGGCACTCTGGTGACCCAGGTTCAGGAACGGACTTGGGTCGCTGGAAGGCTGGCTACATGAAAGAAGATTGAACATCCACTGACAGGTTTTCTCCTTCGGGAAGGGGGGACAGCCCAGCACCAGTAAAAAAAATAGAATTTTTCATTTTTGTAGCAACACTTAGCAGCCAATTTTTCAAGAAAAAAACAATTTGCACCAGCTTTGTGGACAAACCTTTCCATTCTGAACCAAATCTTTTGTACATAACATGCTGATTTCCCCTCAGTTTTTGGGAAAGGGCAGATTTTAAGATTCTGACACACAGAATTCACCATTTTTAAAAACGGAACTTCATTGGCTCCAGCCACTGTTTGGTCACCACCTAACAGAGGCTGGGTAATGTGGCAGTAACAGCCTTCTGACTGTCTAGGCACAGGGGCCGAGTACATGGAACGTCTTTATGTGACACACCCACACCACCGCACATATGCTGGCCTGAGGGAAGGGGAAAAGAAAGGGGGAAGGGGTATGTGCCTGATCACCTTACATAATGGTGAACCGGAGCCCTCGGACCCCTGCTTAGGTGGATCCCCACTGGTGAGACAGCAAGAGGGGTGGCAGTTGGGGTTGGGGGCACCAGGATGCCTGAAGGTGCTGGTGGTGACTGGGTTCAAACAGCTTTATGGAACAAAAAGTGCTGCTGATTATCATGATAATCGATATATTGTGAAAATTTTAACACAGATCATTTTTGTACAGAAAGTCTCCTCGAACCATGTGTCAGGGAGAGTTGGCACAGAAGGAACAGCTGTATATCGTAAACCATGGTTCAAACCCCAGGAATCGCTCAGTATGCTTAACTAATGCAGTCGGCCTTCAGTGTTGAACTGCCACAGAGAGAATGAAATGTATGTCAGTGTTTCAAACTGCTGCCCCTAGTACTTGCTGCACTCTGAAGTGCTCAGATTCATTTTTCCGCCTGCCATTTCGGATGCCTCGGAGAGCTCTCCTCAACTTCTCTAGAAAGTCATTTATTTACAAAGTAGTTCATTCTTTTATTATTATTTTACTATTGCTGCCCCTATTTCAGGTATTTAGTATAGTTTTAGTGGGTTTTGTTAGGTTTTTAGCGGTACTTCACAGTTCCGCGGAACTGTGGGAAACCACTGTCCTTGTGATTAGTCTGGGACCATAGTGCTGTTTTTATTTTAACTTTTTTTAGCGTATGCCCAGTTCTTTTTCCTGTCAGGAACCAAGCACATTGGTCGGTTCAGCTGTATTCTCTCCTGTGTGGAACCGATAGTTTTTCCTGGGTCATATTCAAAACTCTTGTTTGCGGTTTGGGAACTAACCGTTTTTTATTGGGTATTTCTGTTGTTCCTGACACTGATGTCAGAAACACCTAAAAAAAACAGACAGGACCAACTGGTTTTAAAAACTGCACTGGTTGTGGCCAATAGTAGCCAAAGCCAGACAGGCACAATTTGTGTATTTCCTGTCTGGATACTAGTCATATATTTGTAAACTGTGATATTTGCAAAACGTTCTGCCCTAAAACTCGCAAGAAAAAGGCCAAGAAACTTGAAGATGGCTACCCTTGCCTCTCCTGCGGATGAGGTTTTCTCCTCAAGAAAAGATAAAAGTGAGGAACCAGTGGAAAACCGCACCAAGAGAACTGACTCTTTTATAAGGCATAAGAGCTGTGGAACTGTCCTCAGAACCAGTTCCTACAAACAGAAATCATGAAGAAAAACATACTACTGCACCTCCTGCTGAAAAAGCAAGGGAGTTTTCAGTGGGTACACCAACAATGCCCTCTGTGGAGGAAATTGCCAAGGCTGTGAAGGTATTGCAGACTTTCCAGGATGTCGGTCCTTTGGTTCCTCCCTCGATTCTGATGGTTCCCCCAGTTCTTGATTCAGTTCCGATTTCACAGGAGCCAGCCTATTTGTATGAGGAACCTGAGCCAGAAGTCTCCCCAGAGCAGGACTTCGGTTCCCCCAGGGGTCCAGAGGACTATTTGTCTCATAATTCATTTGTGAGGCACATGATAGGTACTCTCAACCTCGCTATCCAGGAGTCAGTTGAGGATGAAGAGGAAGCTGATTTCCTGGATATGAAGGGTCTTACACCCACAAAAAGACTGCTAGTACCCATCAGTAAATCCCTTAAAAAGAGAGTATTGAAAATTTTGCAAACCCCTACTTTAGTGCCAGGGGTGGACAGGAAAGTAGATAAAAAGTACTAGCGGGACAGAACTAACACTGACTTTTTATTTACTTTCCCTGATCATGAGGGAGTGGTACAGGCTGCTGTGTGTGGTAGGGCTAGGGTGCCTTTGGCTTCCCAACCCCCCAACAAGGACGCTAGGAAAATAGATACCATGGGCAAGAAGGGATACATGGCAGCTTCACTCCTTGTCAGGCAAGCAAATTATTTGACTTATGCAGCTCAGTACCAAAAAGCTCTGTGGTCAACAGTGCTGGCTATGCCAGACAAGATTCATGGGGAAATGGCAATGGATCTAGCTGAGACTGCCATGTCAGTTTTAGATACGACAAAATATCAGTTCCATATGGCAGTAGATGCCAATGATGCTGCTGCTGCCAGGCTTATGGCCCTTAGGGTCTCAGTGAAGAGGTATGCCTGGCTTAGAGCCACAAACCTCTCTCAGGATATCCAGGGAAAAGCAATGGATTTCCCCTATGAGAATGTTTCTCTTTTTGGGGATAAAACATAGAGCTACATGAAAAAGGCAGAGGAGTACAAGCCCACCTACAGAAGTAATGCGGCCAAAGATAGACCATCCACTTCCCAGGTCCCAGACTAGGGGAGATGGGGGTAGAGGATCCTACTCCAGGCCTTTCTTCCAGGCCCAAGCCCTGCCAGACTACCAGCAGACCAGAGGGTGCTTCAGGAGAGGGGCAGAAGGGCAATGAGACGTGCAGACCCAGCCCCCAGGTCAAGGCTCCACCGTAACAGACCCTCTGATGTGTTTGTACAGGTCGCTTCCCCCCCCTACCAGTGGGTGGCAGGCTGGCTCACTTCCTCCAGGCTTGGCAGCCCTGCATCACCACAGACAAGTGGGTCTTGGAGGTAATGAGCCAGGGTATGTCTCTAAGCTTCAAAACACTCCCAAAGCTAAGAAGCAGAATTTTTTTTCCGGTCACACCATCAGAAAGGGTGCCTCTGGAAGCAGAAGTTGCCAGCCTTTTGCTCATCGGAGCAGTGGAACCTGTTCCTCTATCGCAGACAGGCAAGGGGTTCTACTCCAGGTATTTCCTAACACAAAAGAAGAATGGGGACTGGCGACCCATACTAGATCTTAGACTCCTGAACAAACATGTGACAAATCCAGAGTTCAGAATGGTCACCCTGGCTTTGATAATCTCCACTATCCAGCAGGGGAGACTGGCTGTCCTTAAGGATGCCTATTTCCACATCCCAATCTGGTCCAGCCACAGAAAATACCCGAGGTTCAGACTTCCCTCAGGTCATTATCAGTTTGCACCCATGCCTTTTGGTGTAATCTCAGCCCCAAGGGCATTCAAAAGCGTGTAGCTGTAGTGATGGCTCACTTGAGAAGGCAAGGGGTTACACTGTTAAGACACTTCCTGTGACTGCTAGGCCACGTGACAGCAGCCATGGCCATGGTACCAGGCTTAAGATTACAGATGAGAGACATTCAGTTACACTTAAGGGCTCACTTTTCTCAGAGGAGGGAACCTCTGGCCAAGCTGGTACCTGTTTCAAAAACTTTTATACAGGCCCTGCAGTGGTGGATGGACAGGGACAATCTCAGAGAAGGAACTCCTTTTCTTACTAGTGCTCACTACAGACGCCTCCCTCTTGGGGTGGGGAGCACACATGCTCAACCTCACAGCCAGCAGTACATGGTCTTCCCAGGAATCACTTCTGCACATCAGTCTGTTAGAGCTCAAAACAGTATACTTGGCTGTTCAATCATTTGCACCTCAACTAGAGGGCAAGGTGATGCAGGTCAGAACAGACAACACAACCACTATGTATTACATCAGCAAGCAGGGGAGCACCAAGTCAACCTTGCTTTGCACAGAGGCCGTGAAGGTCTGGAATCTGGCCTACTCCCCTGCAAGTCTCCTTGTCTACCATCCATTTACCAAGCAAGGGCAACATTCTGGCAGATTCCCTCAGCAGGATCAGCCAGAACCATCATGAATGGTCCATAAATGCACAGGTGCTATAATCAGTGTTCAGAAGGTGGGGCACACCAGAGATAGATTTCTTTGCCTCCCAGACAGCCACAAGCTGCCACAGTTCTGCCGCAGGCCTCCCAGCCAAGGGGACTGTACCACTGGATGCCCTAGCATTGGATTGGTCAGGCAGATGTCTTTATGCCTTTCCTCCCTTTCCTCTCCTGCTCAGGGTTCTGATAAAACTAAGGACACAGCCAGCAGCAATGATCTTGATAGCACCAGATTGGGCGAGACAGCCTTGGTACTCGCACCTGTTGGCCCTGTCAGTGGCACAGCCAATTTACTTCCCTCAGAGGCACAATCTGCTGACATCCTCGCAGGGAAGAATACCGTATCCCATCCTTGAGTCCCTTCACCTCAGGGCTTGGCTCTTGAAGACTTAGAGTTTGCCAGTCTGCACTTCTCTGAAGAGGTCTCGAATGTTCTTTGGGGTTCTCACAAACCCTCAACCAGGAAGACGTACACTTCCAAGTGGAATAGGATTTCTATGTGGTGTGGTCACAAAGGAATCCACCCTGCTACTGCTGGGATGTCTGTCCTTTTGAACTGTGTGACCCACTTGAATTCACTAGGCCTTAGGCCCTCTACCTTGAAAGGTACACCTGGCTACCGTCTTTGCATGCATTTCAGCTGGTAAGGACAGGTCCTTGGCATCTCCCCCTGTCTTCAGGGAGTTTTTAAAAAGTCTCCTTCACCTTTACCCTCCCTTGAGGAAGCCTGTGCCGGCCTGCGATCTGAACATTTGCATTGCTAGGCTAATGGAACCCCCATTTGAGTCCACAGCAACTGCAGAGTTAAACTGTTACCTGGAAAACTGTTTTCCTAGTAGCCATTACTTCAGCGAGACGAGTAAGTGAACTTCAGGCCATGTGCGCAGGTCTGAACTATATCTCTTTCCACAGGGATAAGGTGGTACTCAGGACTAATAGGAAATTCCTACCTAAAGTCGTCTTCAATTTCCATCTGAATCAGTCTGTTACATTGCCAGTCTCTTTCACTGTCAACTCCAGCTCAGGAGAGTGGAGATTGCATAGCCTGGATGTCAAGAGGGCACTTAGCCACTATCTTGATAGGACCAAGGCCTACATGCCAGAGGTACCCAGTTGTTCCTTACCTATGGGGAAGTGGGTAAAGGTAAACCAGCATCTAGAAGAACCATTGCACACTGGGTAGTGGCCTGCATCCAGTTCTGTTACAGCAAAGTTGGTAAGCAGTCTCACCGGGCCTGAGGGCACACTCGTACCAGGGGCACAGCTGCATCAGTGGCTGCAGCAAGGGACATGCCCCTGCTGGAAATTTGCAAAGCAGCTACATGGAAAACTGTCCACACATTCATCAAGCACTACTGCTTAGACACACAGTCTAGAAGTGATGCCAGGTTTGGCACAGCAGTTCTGCAGAACCTTTTTCCCAAATAGGTTCTCTGCCCTACCTCTAAAGGTCCTGCTTGGTAGTCTGCATTAGTTAAGCATACTGAGTGATTCCTGGGGTTTGAAGAAAAAAATTACTCACCATAGTAATTGTTTCTTCCACGGGATCACTCAGTATGCTTAAGCTCCCACCCTGCCTCCCCTACATGAACCAGAAAAAAGGGACACCTTATCTTGTATTCCTGCTGGTCACTGTGTCCTACTGTTTTATAAGGATTAAAGTTTGGAAGTTTTTTTAAACCAGTTGTGTTTAATTGTCCCTTCTTACCAGGACCATTACTTAAGGGGCTCTGTCTGCTCTCATCAGGTGTGTATACCCATCGATTTCTGGCTTGTTGGACATTCCGCGAAAAAGGACCTGCAGTAAGGACATTGCTTTTTTGGTTGACCTCAGTTTTTAAATATCTATCTTTACCAAATGGTACATAATGAACCCTAGTGTGGTTCCGTGTTTTTAGTCTTCTGTGACTTCAAAAGACTTGCAGTATAGCCTAGAGGTTAGAGTAATGAGCTGTGAATGAGCTTGGTACATCCAGCAGACCTGGGTTTGATTCCCACAACCTCCACTTGGGTACTGTGTGACTCTGAGCAAGTCACTTAACCAACCCAGTGCTCACGAGTCATCCCTGAAAACAGGCAGTTGTGCCTAGTGGGCCTTACCTGGTTACCAAAAGAATAAAATAAAAAGTACAATATAGAGAACAGTGTATGGACAGCCATGCACAACCAGCCTGTGCTGCCACCTTGGGGTTCTGATTACGTCGGACCTCGAGGTGAAGCTCGAGATGTTTGATGTAATCAGAACCCAAGGTGTCAACACCTGCTAGTTGGACATGAGGATGCCCATCCACAATTTTTTTTTTTTTTTTTTTTTTTATAGTGTATAGTGTCCTCCTACATCGGACCTCGAGAGTGAAGCTCGAGATGTTTGATGTAATCAGAACCCCAAGGTGGCAGCACGTGCTGGTTGGACATGAGGATGCCCATCCACAATTTTTTTTTTTTTATAGTGTATAGTGTCCCCTCCCAAAAAAAAACATTAATTTAATTGCTGCTTGAAACGTCCCCAACCCCCATCAAGACACATAAGTGCTGAGCGAGCAGTATTGGGAGTTGTACCAGTTCTGTTATGTTAGAGTATGAGGAGGAATCAAAGGTTTGAACTCTTATTTTTTTTATGCTCCTTGATGAACGTTTTACGCTTGCCACTGACTTTTGAAAACACTGTCAAAAGCTATCATGACAGTTGACTTTCACTTTCAACTGTTTGATGCGCATGCGGCAGTGCTTAGATTTCTAAGTCAGCTGGAACGTTGTTGTACCACAGAAGAGTACAACCGTGTTCCATGACCTTAGAACTGTGGTACAAAAAGGTTTCAGCTGGCACAGAAATCTGTACAGAACAAGCCCTGACTGTACACTATAACAGCATTATGTACATTTCAGTCATTCTGCTGGATATCTAAACAACATATTTGAAAAAATGTAAGATGATCAACTAAGTTGAAATATAGGACTTCTAATGTGACAGTGATGTACTTGGTAATTAAATATGCCTGCCTGGTTATATTCAAAATAATAATTGCCTTTTTGTTTTATAGAGCAGCTTGCTGAGCTACGCCAGGAGTTCCTAAGACAAGAAGATCAAATCCATGAGTACAAGAAAAACTGTACTTTCCTAGAAAAAAAACTGGAGTATGAAAGGTAACACTTTCTGAGCTAGAAATAAGCAAGCACTTTTCTTCTTTTTTTTTTTTAATTTTCCTTTTTTTTCCTGGGAGTCCTTCGTCGCTCATCCGCCTAGTCACGGCCCCTGGGCTTCCACCACCTGCCTGTTGCGCCTCCGGTCACCCCCGGCTTACCCCTGGGGCAGGCCCCGGCACCTGGTTCCCCTAATTCAGTGCCGTGGAACCAGTAACTAGTTGGGAGTGCGGCGGGGGCAGATTGAGCCGAGGAGGCTTCACCTGGGCGGAGATCCCCCTCCTCTTTTCTTGAGTTTTCCTCCTGGAGGCGGGGGCGTGCAATGGCCAGTGTCCGCCCCGCCTCCCCAGAAACTAGGCGAGAGCTCCCAGCCTCCGCCAGGAGTCCTCAAGCGCTCCGGATGCTGCCCCAACCTCCCGGAGGAGGAGGCAGTCCATAGGATGCTCCATCCCTCTCCCCTGGCCCGGCCCTCCGGCGACTCGGGTCCGTTCGAACCTGGGTCGCCGGGCGTCTAAGCTGAAATCCCACCGCCAAGTGCCTCAAACGCAATGGCAAGCACTTTTCTTTAAAGAGCACCTTTACTGGTGCTCAAACCAGAAACTAACAACCCTTACCTGCCCCAGTTCTTATGGTGGCAATCTGTCCATTTTTATTTGCCCCTATTTTGGAAGAGACAGGATCGAATTTTGGCTCTGTGGAGCCTACCGTTCCACTTCCTTGTCTTCAGTGCCACCCCTGTGCTAGCATATTCAAACAACATGAAGTCTTGCTGTATTATGACAATTGCAGTTTGTCCCACCATTAGAACTGCTCCGGAGGTGAAAGAGTTAACTCCCATTCTAAGAATGGAACTTGGAGCGTGAGCTCAGTTAGAGAAGCTCTGTCTGGGTTATTTCAAACCCAAACTGTCAGATTCTTTACTCCGCCTCACTGAACAGTCGCTCCGGAGATTTCTCCTACTGCTCGGTTCATTTCTCGGTTTAAACAGTGTTTTCTCGGTTCAAATCAACCGAGAATTTTATTATTTTAACCTCAAAACCAATCGGTTCAAGCTCTGTCTGTGGTATCGTAAGTAATTACAGTTTATTTTCTGTGTGGAACTTGTAAATGTTATCGGTTCGGTTTTGAACCGATCAGCTTGTTTTAAAACTTGAAATTGAAGGTTTTAGAGTGCGGTTCCCGGTTCTTATCGGTTCTAAAAAAAACTGATTTCATTACGTTTTTTTCCAAGACCCGTGACACGGTTAGGAACCGATAAAGGGTGTCTTACCTGGCACTGCCGTTTAAAGGGCAAGTTTTTGGTTAGGCTGGCATTATGTCTGAGAAACCCAAAAGAAAAACCGGGCCCACTGGGTTTCAACACTGTGATGTCTGTGGGGAAGTCTTTGCCAAGGCTGACCCACACACCACATGTGTATATTGACTGGGGTTTGACCAGCTCAATTCAGACTGCCAGATTTGTAAAATTTTCCCTGCAGCCACCCTGGATAAGAGAGTTGGCAGGCTCAGGGGACGAGAGGCCAAAAACTCCGCTGACCCGGATGGCCAGCCCGGTTTGGTGCCAGCCGAACCGGAGGGAGTGCCCTCTGACCAGGGCGAGACTTCCTCGGGCAAACGTAAAGCTGGCTCGGAGGGGCCAGTTCCAGTAAAGAAAGCAAAAAAATCAGCAGGTGTGGAGCCCAAAATTCCTTCTCCAACTGCTGCAGAGATAGCAAGAGCTATTCAGATTGTCCAGTCACTTTCTCCGGTTCCGTCCGAACCGCCACTGTCTGGTAAAAGGTCGGTTCGGTCGGTTCCACCGGTTCAGGAATATGATGTTGAAGAGTTTTATGAACCAGAGGAGGGGGAGGATGATTATGAACAGTATGAATGTGACTTGGAGGGTCTGGGTGTGCCCATTGAACCGGACATCTCCCCAGACAGACCTTTTGAATCTCCCCCTTCGCTTTCTGAGTCCCCCTCTCACTTTATGTTTTACAAAAAAGTTGCTGAAACCCTCCAGCTCCCATTGCAGGAAGCTGTGGATGAGCAAGAGGAACCTGATTTTGTAGAAATGATGGATATTCCAGAGTCTAGGAGGTTGTCTATTCCCTTGCATAAATCATTTAGGAAACCAACAATAAAAATTTTAAAAACTCCTAATTCTGTGCCTCCTGTGAACAAAAAGATGGACAGGAGGTACACTCTGTCAGGTCCTGATACAGAATTCCTTTCACAGCAATGCAGTCGCGTTGGTGTGGTTCAGGCTGCAGCCTGTGATAAAAGCTAATATTCCCTTGGCTTCACATCCTCCTGACAAAGTTCCAGGAAGATTGATGCCATGGCTAAAAATACATGGCAGCGTCCTTGGGACTCAGGCAAGCAAATTACATGGCTTATGTAGCAAGGTATCAAAATCTAGATGGGACACTGTCATGGCTTTGGCCAAACAGGCCTCTGGCCAGCTTGCTAATGAGCTGGAACAGGTGGCTGCTGATGGCATTGAGGCATCTAAGGTGCAGTTTCATGCTGCTGTGGATTTTAATGATGTATCCTCTAGAGTCATGGCTTCGTCTGTAGCTTTTCGTGAGTTGGCCTGGCTCAGGTGTACTAACTTGTCACAGGATACCCAGACTAAGGCTATGGATTTTCCTGTGGTTGGAAATTCTCTGTTTGGGGAGCAGACAGAGAATTATATGAAGAAATGGATGAATATAGGACTACCTATAAGGTGCTCAGGCTAAGGAGCGCAAGTCACTCCTCAGAGGCAGACCCCCAGGGTAGAGGTAGGCCTTTTCACAGGCCTTTTTACCAAACCCAGGCCGCCTCTGCTTATGCTCAAAGGGGGTTCTTCAGAGGGAGAGGCAGATGGGGTGTGGGCAGGCCTGCTCCCACCGCTCAGCCTAAAGCACCTGCCAAACAGACACCCTGATGGGGTGCCCAGGGCCGATTCTCCTTTACCTGTAGGGGGCAGGTTGGCTTACTTCGTTCAGAACTGGGTGTCTCTAACTTCAGACAAGTGGGTCCTGGAAGTAGTAAGCCAGGGTCTGGTTCTCGGCTTCAAAAAGTTCCCAAAGATGAGAATCAGATCTTTCCCACCTGCAAACTCTTTAGAGACCTTTACTTTGAAACAGAAGTCTCAACCTTCCTGGCTCTCAGAGCTGTAGAAAGGGTTTCTCCCCTACACCAGGGCAAGGGTCTGTACTCCAGATATTTTCTTACCCCAAAAAAGACAGGAGAATGGCGACCCATTTTAGACCTGAGATATCTGAACAAACACCTGTTGAAACCAAAGTTCAGAATGGTAACTCTGGCAATGATTTTACCCTCTCTAAGGCCAGAGGACTGGCTAGCCTCCCTGGACCTCAAGGATGCCTATTTTCACGTCCTAATCAGAAGCTCCCACCGAAAGTACCTCAGATTCGAGCTGCCCGCAGGTCACTACCAGTTCAGAGCAATGCCCTTCGGCCTCACCTCTGCCCCAAGGGTATTCACAAAATGTCTGGCAGTAGCAGTTGCTCATTTAAGAAGGCAAAGGATTGCTGTCTTTCCCTATCTGGACGACTGGCGCATTGTAGGCCAGTCCCCAGAACAGGTAAAATCTCACCTGCAAGTTACCCAGCAGCTGCTCACCTCCCTGGGCTTCTTGCTCAGTCTTCCAAAGTCAGTTCTGGAACCAGTTCAGGTGCTCACCTTCATAGGTGCAGAATTGGACACAAAGCAGGCCAGAGCCTTCCTACCCTTAGAGAGGGTAAGGAACTTGGTGGCTCTGGCCTCCTCCTTCACTCTGCAGGTCTCTCGACCAGCAAGACACTTTTTGCAGCTCCTGGAGCACATGGCTGCATCCACAGCTGTAGTGCAAGGAGCAAGATTTCAGATGAGGGACATTCAGTTTCACTTGAGAGCCTTTTGGTCTCAGAGAAGAGACCCCCTTTCCAAGTTGGTCCCAGTGACCCGAACCCTGATCCAGGCCTCCAGTGGTGGCAGGATCAGAGCAATTTAAGACTGGGGTCCCTTCATTCCTCTGTCTCCTCCTTGACCCTCACTCACGGATGCTTCCCTCCTGGGGTGGAGCCCACATGGTGACCTCTCCACTCAGGAGTGTGGTCCCCTCAGGAATCTCTGCTCCACATCAATTTGCTGGAACTCAGAGCTGTCTTTTAGCACTTCAAGTGTTTTCTCGTCTGTTCAGAACAAAGTGGTACAAGTCAGAACAGACAACACCACAACAATGTGGTACATCAACAAGCAGTGGGGCACTCGGTCTTCGGCCTTGTGCACCGAGGCAATGAAGTTGTGGTCTCTGGCCTATTCCCCGAACACTTCCCTCATAGCAGTTCACCTTCCAGGAAAGGACAATGTCCTAGCAGATGCTCTCAGCAGGATTTCCCAGGGCCATCACGAATGGTCTCTGGATTCTCAAGTACTGGGGGTAGTTTTTGCCAGATGGGGCACCCCTCAGATAGATCTTTTTGCAGCCCCAGACAATCACCAACTTCCACTGTTCTGTTGCAGGCCCCCAGTGTTGGGCTCAGTCCTCCTGGATGCCTTTCTCCTAGATTGGGAAGGGAAGTTTCTTTATGCCTTCCCCCCTTCCCTCTCCTATTCAAGGTGCTAGTCAAAATCAGATCCCAGCCTTGCAGGGTGATTCTGATTGCCCCAGATTAGGCCAGGCAGCCCTGGTACCCACTCCTTCTGTCCCTAGCAGTCCATCTTCCCTGTGTCTCCCAGGAATCACAACCTGTTAACCTGTGCCCAGGGAGAGTTTGGTATCTGAACCTCAAATCCCTCAACCTCAAGGCCTGGCTCTTGAGGAGTTAGAAATTGCTGACCTACACCTTTCTCAGGGTGTTCTTGAAATCCTAAAGGCTTCTAGGAAGCCTTTCACTAAAGCTACTTATAATTCTAAGTGGAAAAGGTTTTCCATTTGGTGTTCTGGGAAACATATTTCCGGAATCTGCTGATTTGCCCATTGTTTTGGACTATATGGTCCATCTTAATTCTTTGGGCCTGAGACCAGCTACCCTGAAAGTACATTTGGCAGCTGTCTCTGCTTTTTGTGTCAACAGGAAAGCCCTCCTCTCTTTCCGCTCACCCTGTATTTTCCAAGTTTTTTAAAGGATTACTTCATACTAATCCACCTTTTAGGGATCCGGCCCCTGCCTGGGACCTTAATGTTTGCATTGCCCAGTTAATGCAACCCCCTTTTGAACCTCTGTCTTCTGCGGAGCTTAAGTACTTAACTTGGAAAACTGTTTTCCTAGTGGCTATCACTTCTGCCAGGCGCATAAGTGAGTTGCAAGCCTTGTCAGTAGAAACTGACTTTATTTCTTTCCACAGGGATAAGGTAGTCCTCAGGACTAACAGGAAGTTTTTTCCTAAGGTGGTTTCAGATTTCCATCTTAATCAATCTATCTCCCTTCCAGTGTTTTCACTGAACATTTCCTCCTCTGGCGAGAGGAGATTGCACAGTTAGATGTTAAGAGGGCCTTAAGTTACTATATAGAGCATACCAAGGGTCACAGGTTCGAATCCCTCCAACTTTTTCTCACTTATGGTGAGGTCGGAAAAGGGAGACCTGCCACTAAGAGATCAATTGCCAGGTGGATTGTCTCTTGTATCCAATTTTGTTATCGGAAACTGGAGAAAGTTCCCCCCTCTGGCCTGAGGGCTCATTCTACCAGAGGTACAGCCGTGTCTCTAGCTGCTGCCAGAGACATCCCTATCTTATAGATATGTCAAGCAGCTACCTGGAAAACGGTACACACTTTCACCAAGCATTACTCCCTGGATGTCCAGGCCAGGAGAGATGCTCGGTTTGGCATAGCTGTGCTTCAGAGCCTATTTCCTAAGTAGGTTCTGTCCCTCCTCCATGGAGGGTACTGCTGTGTAGTCTGCAATTGTCATAATATAGCAAGACTTCATGTTGTTTGAAGAAAAAATTACTCACCTTAGTAATGTTGTTTCTTCTAATGGAGTCTTGCTATATTATGACCTCCCCAGCCTGCCCCTCTCAGAACTTCTACTTGGGTATGGGGTGGGCAGCCTAGTGTGGGTGCTAGTTATGCCCATTATATGTTTTCCACCCCTTCTTGGGGTTTTGGGGTGTGGTGTTTTTATTTTATCTTATATTATTGCTTATATTATATTATTACTTCTGGTCCCCTGACTTGAGTCTTTGTGTTGGGAACAGGAATATGTGTTAATAGTCAGGTAGCCAGTTGGCTAGTGTAGGTTACAGCTTCCACACAGACCTTAGTGAGTTTTGCTCATAAAGATCTGACAGTTTGGGTTTGAAATAACCCAGAGCGAGCTTCTCTAACCGAGCTCGCGCTCCAAGTTCCATTCTTAGAATGGGAGTTAACTCTTTCACCTCCGGAGCAGTTCTAATGGTGGGACAAACTGCAATTGCCATAATATAGCAAGACTCCATTAGAAGAAACAACATTACTAAGGTGAGTAATTTTTTCTTTTGTGACCTGATTATATGGAGAGTGCAGTGGGCTGACTTTTTTATGTCTTTTTTTGTTAATAGTTCAGGGTTCCGATTCGAATAAATCAATACCACCGCTCAACTAACATAGCCTTGTTGGTTGAGCGGTGGCTATGTTATCTGAATCAGAACCCTGAACTATTTAAAAAAAAAAAAAAAAAGTAAACATCAGCCCCTATAGTAGTGTGTGGAGTGCATCCCCTCACTCTCCACATAATACAACATAACAGGTGCTAGTGTGGAGGCAGCACTGAAGACAAGGCAGTGGAAAGGATTGGTGGCTGGGCTCCACGGAACTGGAGCCAAAATTTGATCCTTTCCCTTCCATAAACCATGCCTCTAAAAATTACACTCTATGTCTGATTAACTCCAGGGGAGGTAAGGCTTCTCACCCTGCTAATAAGGGCTTTAGCTAAAAATGCAGGGGAAGGTCCTCTTTAAAGGATACCTTTTCTATGAAAATATTCTATTGAGAGTTGATTCATTTTAAAATTACGCACATCTAAGGTTCTAATCGCATGAAGCATCATGTATTACATGGTGCCCCAGAACATAGAATGTTTTTTCAGAACATTTTGGTTTTTGAAGATGCTGTCTCACTGTATTGGTCTCAAGCCTCCCAGCATTTCAAGGGTAGATCTTTCACTTCCACTGAAGAAAGTGATCAGCCTGGATGGTGCTTCCAGCTAATTCAGTGCCTAAGTCCTAAGGATCTGCTGTTTTATGAAAAACTGATTTATTTAGCTGATAAATGTTTGCTGTCCCCCTAACTGTATAGTAGTGCAAAAAAACTCTGAAAGTGGCAAATGGGATTCAGATGGCCATGGACAAGGGGATGTGTGGTTGGGGTACTGTTTATAGACATCTCCGGGGCCTTCGACATGATCAGCCGTGCCCTTCTCTTGGAGATCCTGGATAGGATGAACTTTCAAATTTGCATGAATAGATGGTTTTCAGGCTATCTAAGGGCAAGAAGATGGTGGAGTATCGTGGGATGAGATCAGCACTCAAGCCTGTTGAAAATGGGGTTCCATGGGGGTCGGTTCTGGGCCAACTCCTGTTCTCCCTATTTATTAATATTCTTGACCCAGATCTGCAGAATGTGAATGTGCATCTTCATGCAGACATGTTTTTTTATTGTGATGTGGAGAGCAGGAGTGTGGTTCAGAAGTCTTTTCAGGAAAATTTTGTAAGATATACGATTATCTTAATAACACTGAACTCCTATTAATCTAAGAAAACAAAGGCCATGGTTTTTTTGATCATGTAAAGCAGCAGTACAGTGCAGCCCGCTTATAACGAACACCTCCGTGCTTTGTAGTTTAATTCGGTATAGTTGGTGTCCGTTGTAACATTTTACCCATAATGCATTTTTTACCCACACTTCAGTTTCACCTATCCAGTACACGTACCCCTAGCACTGTTACTGTACTGTAATTAGCATTTTTTTTGTATACTGTGCTATGCAGTTTAAGCCATTGAAGCACTGCTGGCAAGTGTTCTGGCAAACTCTGCTGCTTATGTGCTGTTTATGTTTTTGTTTTGTTTTTTGGGTTGCGACACCCATGTGGTTTAGTACTTGTGCTTTGTTTTGAGGGGTTGAGGGTTTAAACTTTATTTTTTTACTTTGGGGCAGTACTGCTGAAATAATCTTTGATGCTTGCCTGCCTCGATTGTCACACTCCATATTTAGCCCGCTGCTGCTCCGTGTTCTCAGTTACAGCCCAGCATTGGATTCAGAGCCTCACTTTGCTCCATTACATGTCGCAATGTCAAAAGTACATCTCTGACATCTTTACTTGTTATTGTCAGCTCAGTTGTGACTTCCTCATATTCACCTTTGTCTTCCTCGTCCAGACCACCATCAGCTGCTAGAAGAGACATCGATGAAATGGTAGCAGCTGATGAAACTCATCCTCGGTAAGTCCTGGGGGGTACAGGTTCTGCAGCCTCAGAGTCCATTTCCATCACAGGTTCTTCTTCAGAAGGATGAAAAAATCAAGCTTTTCTAAAGCAATGGGCGGTTGTAAGCAGTGTTGCAGCCTCCCAAGCTGTGTGCATCATATGGACAGCAACGAGCACATTTTTTTTTTTTTTTTTTTTTTTCTTTTACATATTCAGATGCTGTGAACTCACTGTCATCACGAAACTCAAACATTTTCGATCGCACGTAATGCCGCTTAAACAAATAATGCCGTGGTCAAGTGGCTGAATCAAGTCGGTCATATTGGGTGGGAGATGCATCAACTTGATGTGCCTGAGACCTGAGGGTGCCCGGAAAAGTTGTCCAAAAGCAGGAGGATCTTACATGGTCACAATTTACGATCCCACAACTTCAGCCATTCCGTGAATGTCTCTCGTCATCCAAGCTGACCGGTTAGCACATTACAGGACGGGCAAGTGCCTTACCCCCCTGGAAGCAACATTGCTGGGCTGACTGACCGATAACAAACAGCTGCCATTTGTCAGGACCAGTCATGTTGCAACAGCACAACACACTTAGCCTTTTTTTTGCCTTCTTGTTCCCCACTGGGAGTTCACTCTTAAATGTCAGTGCCTGAGCCCACACAATGGAAGAAAAACCCTGTCTCTTCGCAGTTGTAAATGTCTTCACGGACGTAATCATCTAGCACCTCCGGGAGCACATCAGTCAACCACTGGTCAGCACTGGCAACATCTGCATTTTGCTTCTCTTCATGGGCTCTTTTAAAGCCGATGTTGTGGTGTACCTTCCACAGGTGGAGCTAGTCCATTGGGGGGGGGGGGGAGCAAAATCAGTCTTGCCAAGTACAGCTGCGATTTGTGTAGCTTTTTCAATTAAAAGAGGGCCACTAATTTGGGCGTCATGTCCAGGAGCATTTGTGAACCATCACAACAGAGCCTCCTCAATGTCACTGTCCTTACCGTCTCTTTTTGTTTAAAGGTCGAGATTGTAACTTCCGTGCCATGCGGCAAAATATTTTTCTCGATCCCGCTGCAGGTCAGAGAGGGTGAACTTGGCCATGGCAAAGTGAATAGAGAGCTCCCGTAGGCTCTGTTTAAGCATGCTATCAATTTCATTCAAAATCTCAGCTTTGCGGGCAATGGTGAGAGCACTTCTCTTCGGCTGCATCCTTACAGTGTGCCAGAATCAAATGCTGAAATTCACTAAGCGATCTAACTTAAAGAGCTTCAAGAGCATAACAGGTTAACACCTGTATGTAATTAACACGTAATTAAGTGCCATGACTGACAATAACCTGCAGTTGTGAAAGGTTTGGAAGGGTAGCCAGAAAACCCAAAACAGAATATTCAATTTGCTTTTTCACTGGCACAGAAGGCAAGTACAAAAGGGCTGTTTCTAGGGACATGGATATGTTGTTCATCCACACTTATTGGCAGGTTCCTTGCCGCTTTAAATCTTGCCGGAAGGTCTTCAAGCTGGCTCCTCCCACCCACCTGGGTGGTAAAACTCTCGGCTCCGCCCCATGACGCCAGATCTTCCTTACCGCTTGGAAGCTCAGGTTCCCTCCTTAACGCCTGCGTTTGACTGGTTCTAATTCTTGAGGTTCGAAATCAAAAAGTTTTTGCTAAAAAGACTTCGGTCTTCTTCTCCTCGCGGCTGCGATGGACAGATCGACTCCCGGTTTTCGGAGGTGCCCTTGCGGGCAGAAGATGTCTAGGACGGATCCGCACTCCACGTGCGTCTACTGCCTGGGCCTTGAGCACAACCCGCAGGCCTGCGACTTGTGCTCTTCCTTTTCGGCCTACGTCCTTGAAGACCGTGCTGCCCGATTACAACTGGGGCGCCCCGAGAAAAGAATTCCACCGGTGAAATCTAAAGAGGCCCGATTGGCGGTGTCCGCGGCGGTGTTCGGCGGATCAGCTCGAGCAGATGATCGCCCTCAAGAGGAGGCGTGTGACCGCTTACCTCGGCGGCATTTGTCCCGGCTTCTCGGTGCCTCGTGAGACGGCTTCTTTAAGGAGCTGGTCTGACCTCTCGACGTAAAGGTGAGGGTCCAACTTCTTCGGGACCTTTTTCCAGGTCCAAAAAGAGCAAAAGTAAGTCTCTCCGTCGACGCTCTAGGGAGCGGGAAAGATCCCCTTCCCCTTGTCGACAGTCGACTTCGGTCGACCCCTCAGCATCGGCCACTGGCTTCACGGTGTCCCCGTCAGGCCAGTTGACCGAGACTCCCGTCGACGCGGTCGAGATTTTTCTCGACCCGTTAGACGGGTTGTCGGCTGGAGAAGCTGAGAATCCCCTCTCCCCGGTTCCCCCGGTGGGAGTTGAGGATCCCGTCGGCTCGTCTGTGCCTCCGGATCCGGCGCCTTCGGTGGGATCGTCCGAGCCGAGGAGAGTGCCGATTTCCGACACTTCTCCTCGCCTTCCTCGGCCTAGTCAAGACTCTCGGTCTCGGTCTCGGACATCCTCGCGGTCCAACCAATCCCGCCGCCATAGGCGGTCTCGGTCTCGGCACCGTGGCAAGTGGCGCCGCCGCTCTTCCTCTTCCTCGGACGAGGGGAGGCTTCGGCGCAAGTTGCGTCGGAAGTACGAGGAACTCGTGTGGCAACAGCTCCTTTTGACCGGGAATAAGCCAACCCAGTCGTCTTCCCCGGCCATTAAGTGGCTGTCACCGGAGCAGCCGAAACAACCCCTCGTTGTAGTCGAGGAACCTGTTCTCAGGCCGGTTGTTTGGCCATTTCCAGCTGCCCCACCAATTCTGGTGGAACCTCCGCCTCCACAGCCATTAGTTGGGGTTCCGACCAAAAATTCTCGGTCGGCCTTGGGTTTGCCCCATAGGCTGTCTGTCACCCTCGCTCCCTATAAACCTCGGCAGGTGGAGGGTGGCTCAGGCCCGAGGCAGCTCTTTGAGGACTCTTCTGAGTCCGATGATGGTTCCTTCCTCTTCTCCAAGCGCATGGACTTGGAGTCCTCGGGAGGGCAGTCAGTGGACGATAGCCCTTCGTCCTTCTTAGGGTTGCTTCGACTTATCTTGGAGTCCACCGGGATGAAGCTCGAACCCGTTTCTAAACGGGCCAGGTATCCCCTCACGGAGATTCTGGACCGAGGGGATTCTCCTACGGAGGTCTTTCCGGTGGCCGAAGCCATAGTGGGTCCGGCCTTGGAATTTTGGCAGCGTCCTGCTTCCTGCCCTGCGCCTTCAGCCAGGTTGGCCAGGAAGTATGCGGTCCCTACCGGTTCCCTGTCCGGTTTTTCGGAACACCCCTCGGCCGAGGGGTTGGTTACCGACAGCGTTTTCCGGCGTGCCAGGAATGCCAGGGATGTGGACAAACCTCCCGACAAGGAATCCAAGAAATTGGATTATGCCAGGCGAAAAGTCTATGCTGCGTCCTCTCTCGGCCTTCATCAGGCCAGTTCGGCCGTCCTCATGGCACATTTTTCTCATGCCCTGTTGGGCTCCCTGGATGAGGTTGTCCCTCATCTTCCCGCAGATCTGCAGACTACGGTCAGGCAGGTGCGGGACCAGGGCAGGGCAGTGGCTAAACAGCAGCTCCAGACTGCGTTAGACATCGGGGACTCATGTGCCAGGTCTGTGGCGGCCGCAGTGGCCATGCGTCGTCGGGCTTGGCTGAGGATATCCACCTTTACCTCGGATACCCAGCACAAGTTGGCGGATGTTCCCTTTTTGGGGACTGACCTCTTCGGCCCTGGGGTGGAAGGTCACCTGCAGAGGATCGAGAAGTCCAATGCTACCTTGGACTCGGTCTCTTCCGCTCAGAAGGACAAAGGCAAGCCACAGCCTAAGCCCTTTCGTCCTTCTGCGCCCTGGCACCCGGCCCAGCAACGTCAGGGCCAGCAGGCTCGAGCTTGGTATCCCAAACCCATATCATCGGCTTCCTCCAACAGGAAGCAGGGAGGTAAAGCCCAGGAGGTCCCTCGGTCGGTCCTCCTCCAAGCCTGCCCAGTGACAGGCTGAGGGTGTGCCCCATCCCTGTCACCTCACCCCTGGTTCCCCCATGGGGGACGGCTCAGACACTTCCTTTCCGCCTGGTCCGCTGTTACCACGGACAGGTGGGTACTGGAGGTGGTGGAAAAAGGCCTACCTCTAGAATTCGAGCAGGCCCCGCCCTTCAGAGCCGTCGCACCTCGGGGGGCCTCGGGTTCCGCAGCCTCACTGGCAGCTCGTTGAGCCAACATTGCTCTCCTCCTCCAAAAGGAGGTGATCACGGAGGTAGAGGACCCCCCTTTAGACCCGGGGTTCGTGTCCAGGTATTTCCTGGTTCCGAAACGGACAGGGGGCTGGCGCCCCATTCTCGACCTACACGACCTGAACAAGTTCCTAAGGTCTCGGACCTTCAGAATGGTCACTCTGGCGCAGATAATACCATCTCTGGAACACGGCGTGTGGTTCTGCTCTCTGGACCTACAGGACGCGTTCTTTCACGTCCCTATCCGTCCGTCACATCGGAGATTCCTCCGCTTTCGAGCGGAAGGATCCCTCTTCGAGTTCCAAGCCATGTCCTTGAGCTTATCTCCAGCTCCCAGGGTCTTCACCAAATGCATGGCAGTGGTGACAGCATTCCTCTTGGCGCCGGGGTCCGGTGTACCCTTACCTGGACAATTGGCTGATAGCAGCCCCTCCAGGCACAGGGAGGTGGAGCAGTCCAAAGATCTGGCCCTCCAGGTTTGCTCTCAAGTCGGCCTTCTCATCAAGGGAGGCCAGAGTCGAACTCGAGCCGAAGCAGGTGATCCTGTTCATCGGGGCAGAGCTCGACTCTCTTCGAGCCAGAGCACGGCTCCCGGCGGACAGGGCCGAGGTTCTTACCTCCTTTGCCCAGTCATTTCTGGTTGGGCAATCGCGCCCTGCCCGGGACTTCCTGCGCCTCCTGGGTCTCATGGCAGCCTGTACCAGCGTGGTCCATTGGGCACGCTGGCACATGCGTCCCCTTCAGTGGGGACTGGCCAGCCGGTGGTCACAATGCTGCGATCCATTGGACCAGCTAGTGACAGTGACCCAGGAGATGTGGAACGCTCTCCAGTGGTGGACCGTTCCATCCCATTTGCAGGAGGGCATCCCGTTTGTCCGCCCCGAGCCGACGGTCTCTCTATCGACCGATGCCTCTCTGATGGGTTGGGGTGCCCATCTGGGGGAACACCGAGTGCACGTCCTCTGGTCCCAGCGGGAGTTCTGATGCCACATCAACCTGCTGGAGCTCCGAGCAGTCCACCTAGCTCTCACCGCCTTTGCTCCATTTCTCCGGGGTCAAGTGGTCCGAGTCCAGACGGACAATACCACGACCATGTACTACCTGAACCGCCAGGGCGGGACGCGCTCCATGCTTCTGTGCAAGGAAGCTCTCCGCATTTGGTCACTCGTGCGCAGCCTGGAGGCGGATCTCCTAGCCATTCATGTGGCAGGAGCCTCCAACACCCTGGCCGATGCCCTGAGCCGGATAGGGGCTGCATCTCACGAGTGGTCTCTCCTGCCGGAGGTAGTACAAGATCTGTTCTCCCACTGGGGCACACCTCAGGTGGACCTGTTTGCCTCCAGGGAGAATGCGAAGCTGAGGCTGTTTCATGCCCGCCCCCCTCAGCAGGGCTCGCTGCAGGGGGATGCCTTCTCGAGGCTGTGGACCCCGGGCCTCTTTTACGCCTTTCCCCCATTTCCCTTGATTCACAAGGTGCTTCTCAAGACAAGGAGGGACAAGGCGCAGGTGATTCTGATAGCCCCAGACTGGCCCCGCCAGTTCTGGTACCCAGATCTCCTCAACCTCAGCTACAGGCTCCCGAGGCAGCTTCCAGCTCGCCCGGACCTGCTCTCAGTCAATCAGGGGAAGGTGTTCCATCCGGACCTTCAATCCCTGCACCTGACGGCCTGGTTCCTGAGCGGCTAGGGTTCCAGGCCTTGGGTCTTTCCGACGAGGTCCTCAATGTTGTTGAGGCGTCCCGTAAGGAGTCGACCAGGAAATGCTATGCCTTCAAATGGAAGAGGTTTTCCATTTGGTGTCAGGTAAGGCTTGGACCCTTCCTCCTGTTCCTTGGCAAGCATTTTGGACTATTTATGGTCCCTTTCTAGTCAAGGGCTTGGGTCGGCGACCCTAAAGGTGCACCTGGCAGCCATCTCTGCTTACCGGGCGCGGGCCGGGGAGCAGTCGGTGGTGCAGGAGAAGGTGGTCTGTCGCTTTTTCAAAGGCCTTGATCACATTTCCCCTCCGGTGCGAGAACCTCCACCTCCGTGGGATTTACTGCTGGTACTGGCAAAGCTCATGGGCAAGCCATTCGAACCAATGCACAGGTGTAAACTCTTCTTGGTGGCTATCACGTCAGCCAGAAGGATGGGAGAACTCCAGGCGCTCTGCATTGAGTCTCCTTACCTGGTCTTCCACAGGGACAAGGTTGTCCTGCGCCCCCACCAATTCCTTCCGAAGGTGGTGTCGGAGTTTCACCTTAACCAGGTGTTGACTCTGCCGGTGTTCTACCCCAATCACACCTCGGAGGCCGAATACAGGCTCCATACTTTGGACCCTAGAAGGGCGCTCGCTTATTATAAGGAGCGCACGGCTGAAATTCGGGGAGAGGTTCGCCAGCTGTTTGTCACCTACGCTGAAGCCGCACCTGGCAGACCTGCAGCCAAGCGGACGATAAGCAGGTGAGTCACCTCCTGCATAGATCTCTGCTATAAGTTGGCGGGCATGGAGCCTCCCAGAGGGATAAGAGCTCATTCTACCTGTCATACTGCTGCATCGGTGGCTGCTTCCAGGGACGTCCCTATCCAGGAAATCTGCAGGGCTGCTACCTGGAAGTCAGCACACACCTTTATTACTCATTACCACAACGACCTTGAGTCACGCCGGGATGCTGGTTTTGGGGCCTCGGTTCTCCAGTCTTTATTCCCTAAGTAGGGGGTGTGCGCCTTGCCTCCCTCCTTCCGGAGAACTGCTAGGAGTCTGCCAATAAGTGTGGATGAACAACATATCCATGTCCCTAGAAATACAGGTTACTCACCTGTAACAGGAGTTCTAGGAATGGTATATGTTGTTCATCCACATTTCTCACCCGGCTTGACCTTAGACAACCTGAGCTTCCAGCGGGCCAGATCTGGCGTCATGGGGCGGAGCCGAGAGTTTTACCACCCGGGAGGGTGGGAGGAGCCAGCTTGAAGACCTTCCGGCAAGATTTAAAGCGGCAAGGAACCTGCCAATAAGTGTGGATGAACAACATATACCATTCCTAGAACTCCTGTTACAGGTGAGTAACCTGTATTTCTGCACCCATCGCCGTTCGGTATACACGGGTTGTGTAAATTACAATAACTACATAATTGCATTGTAATAACTGGGGAGTGTTTTCTCCCATTGAAAAACAGGGTCATAATTTGCCATTATGACCTTCTGGTTATAACGGCGAACACGCACCGGGTTTTTGTCATTGTTCGCGTGCACACACACTCTTTCCTCACTCACCTGTCCCAGAACTGCCACTCCGGCAAGTACAACAGCGGCGCACATCACACCAAAAGGGTTATATAGGCAAAAAAAAAAATTGTATGGTCCTACTCTAACCTTTCTCATCAGGATTCAGTTTCACAAACAGCCACCTACCCTAGTCTTTTTCAAACAACGAGCAGTGATCACCGCCACAGGAAGGACACAGCCCTCTGATTCCCGCTCTGTCACAACAGGTATCAAACGTGAAAGCTGCTTCTTTTTTCTTTTTTTCATTGGTGAAACCAGAAAGTAAAAAAAAACAATCTATTCAACTCCTGGGGCTTAAACAGCAAACTGATTTTTTAATTTTTTTGTTTCCAGATAGCAGCTGCACATAAGCCACACTGCTGGTACTAATTTTAGCAAAGTGATGCTGGCAAAAAAACACTCCCCAGCAATGACAAAACAATGTATGGATGTCAGTGTATAACTAGAATTTAATACCCACCCTCAATGTGGGATGCTTTATGTGGCATCCCACACCTCGGGTGGTCATTAAATTCTCGTTATACACTGACCCTCTTACATTACTGTAACATGTACTGAATGGAGGCGGCATTTGGCATGTACAAAGCTGACGGTAAAACGGAGTTTCCGGTATAAACCCGTCTGCTAAAAGTGGGCTAAACTGTACTAGTTAATAAAAATGTACCCTTACAATAGTAATGTCAAACAAGCCCCTCGGTTGACAAAACATGATTCCTTTGCTTTTAATGTTTTATTTTCTTTATATTCTTTATTTTTTCTGACAGTTTAACACAGATCCTTGCCATTAGCACCATACTGGATTTTGAGGGAAATGGGGTACTGTCATTCTCTCATTGGTTATTTTGTCTGATGTATCTGGAATGCACCACCCCCTTTGCCTACTAAGTGTTTATAGGACAAGCAACGTAAACAGAGGGTGAAAAACAGGAAATGGTATGGGGGCTGCCATATTTCCTGTGGATCCACACAAAATTATAAATGTATTAAAAATCAAGGGAACCAATTATCACAAAACAGTAGTTAAACAGCAAAAGATAAATCTGAAATTTTAAACAACCAGGCAGTGCAAAAATCTAGGAAGTGATTAACGCTTCATAGGTAATTAGTACTGCTGCTTTAAGAATAGACCTGCAGGAAGTACAATTGACCATAGTACCTGTAGATGCTTTTTGAAATCTGAACTTTCAATTACTTAACCTTGATACAAAATGGCTGCTCAAGCATAATTAAGCGAATCTGTAGTTTTGTAAGTAGCGGATTAAGTACCTTGAGGTGTGTTTTGACTCCGGTTTAACATGCGAGGCATATAAACATAGAAGCTGATGGCAGATAAGGACCGCAAGGCCCATCCAGTCTGCCCATTTTTTTCTACCTTATGAATGTGCCATAGGCCTTTACCCTGTCAATGGCCTGTTTATTCCTACTCGCCTGTATTGTCCTTTATACCTATCCCATGCCTGCTTGAAGCCCTGCACTGTATTCATATCCACCACTTCCTGAGGTAGGCCATTCCATGCATCCACCACCTTTTCTGTGCATATAGTTCATCAACAGTTTGTAAAATTGAAGAGAGACTAGGGGCCCTTTATAGGGTACGTAATGCTCTTCCTTATGACACAGGCTTCTGAACTGTAAACACAGTGCTGTTTCTATTGATTGATTTGGGTAATTTTAGCTTATGTGGTGCAAATGACACCCATTTTATGGTAAGGTTTGTGGCTGATACCCCTATACAGCATCCATAGATGTGTACTGTAGATGGACATCTTGGTGCCCGATGGAAAAAACATACCTTTTAAATTCTAGGTCTGTAGTCTGAAATGTAAGATACCAAGCTTACATCATCAGACCTCCTGCAGGCGAGGCTGATTAGGTTGGGACTGAGGTCTGCAGGAGGTATAGAATTTGTGGTTCCATGTACTACCACTGTTAGAAGAGATCATTATTTAGTTAGTGCCCTGCTTTTTTGGAATTCCATACCTCTCTCGTGTCCTCTCTTTGGTGATCCCATCCCTTTTAATAATGTTTTACTGCAGTCAGTGACTAGGGAACAAAAGGCTCATAGCTTTGAGAAATAACTGTTATTTGATGTCAGCAGTGGTGGATTCCCCTCATAGCTTGTTCCTACTTTCTCTGCTCTCTTTTAATAGTATTGAATTAATTTATATGATGATGTTAAAGAGCAGGTGACACCATTATGCCCTCGGGTCAGGCAAATCATGGTAAGGAGTTGCCTGCCCGAGGACCTAAATCGCCCATATTTAGAATTTTTACCTTAAGCCACTATTTAGAAATTTAAACTACATTACACACAGTCACCCTTCCACATTATTGAAGGCTGCTCAGTATAGTGTTTTGATGACACTACGTAGGGAGGGAGGGACTGCAGAGCTGCTAATGGCTTAGATAGCAGTCGGGAGCAGCGATGACCTTTACGTTTAAGTAGCTTACTTTGTAAAAACTTACACATGTTAAAGGGGGGGATATATAAATGTAACACTACCTCCCTTAACGCATGTTAAGTGCTCCGATTGCAGTCTGAGTCTTTAGTAGCCTTGCAGCCCCTTCCCTGCTTAGCGTCATCAAAATGCTTTCTTAAGGGAGGGGGCGCACTGCGGCAGGATCTGAGTGGCTTTCACTGATGTGGAAAGGTGATTGTGGGTTATGTAGTTTAAATTTCTACACAATTGCGCAAGGAAAATAAATCAAAATATGGGTGATTAGGTCCTTGGGCAGGCAAATCCTTGCCATGAGTTGCCTACATAATAATAATAATTTTATTTGTATAGCTCCTTTCAGTATATCAAGGTGCTGAACAGTTTTAAAAACAGTTCAAAACTCTAAATAAAAGTCATAAAAACATCCATAAAAAGATCAACATATCATCATAATAACAAATTTATAATAAAATCCAAACATAATCAAATAACTTAATTATCTGAGAAGGCCATATTCCATAAATACGTTTTCAAATCTTTCTTGAATAACTCCACGGAGGTGCACTGCCGTAACCAGCATGGTATAGAATTCCAAAGAGTGGGTGCAGCATGCGAAAACGCTGTACTGCCAGAGGATTTTAGACTCACTCTTGGAATCTCTAACAACCCCATTTCGGCCAAGCGGAGTGATCGGTCAGGGCAGTAAGGAACCAGGAGGTCTTTCAGATAGGCTGGACCCTGATCGTGAAGGGCTTTGAAAGTCAATAAAATGACTTTAAAGGTGATCCACCACCGTATAGGGAGCCAGTGCAGTTTGCGCAGCACGGGAGTGATATGACAGGACCTACTTGTCCCAGTCAACACCCGGGCTGCAGTGTTCTGCACCAGCTGTAGGCGACGGATTTCAACCCCAGAAAGCCCAAAGTAAAGGGTGTTGCAGTAGTCCAGGCGTGAAGATACAAAAGCGTGGACCAATGTTGGCAAGGAGTCAGACGGAACAAGGTGCCTAACCCTGGCAATGTTCCTAAGATGATAAAAGGAAGTCTTGACAGCGGCTGAGGTGTGAGCAACTCTTTTTAAATGTGTTGCTTGTTTACTGCTATTAACTATTTATTATTGTGTAAATGTTTATGATTAGCACGCCAAGGTTGTCATTGTAAAGGAGGGTGGCAGTTTACATGAATTAACATCATCCTGTTTATTATTTTTTTTAATAAACAACATTTGACTAAGAGTTTTTTTTTTTTTTCACAGTTCCTGAATGATTCCAGGAACCGTGGCCTGAACTACAAAATAACACTGTGCTCACAAGTGTTGGAGTTTGCAGTTTAGATGAATAGCCTAGCTGTTTTTGTTTCAACAGTTCTTTTGTTTTTTTAATTTCTTTTTATACAATATTCATAAATAAAAAAAAAAATTACAAATATTTGCAGGTAATGCAATATACACTGCAGATGAAACGCAGTGGTACGATTGTTATGATCGTGTTGATTACCTTTGTTACTAGATTTGGGGACCCCAGTAGCTGGTGCTATTACAAGAAACAAAATACACTTCAGTCAATCAGTGGGCTAAAATGCCATCAGTTTTTTACAGCACTTTCAAACTGTAGTTCAGTGACTGCGGTAGAATGAACTATAATAGGTTGGTTCACAATGACTGTGGTTTACATAAAGACACTAGTCCTCTGGGGTCACGTGATGCATTGAAGCTAGCACCAGTGTCTCTTCACAGCTCCAGTGCCTGCAATCATTAAATTGGGAAAAATTACGACAGTCTGACAGAAATATTGAATTTTACCACCGGCCATGGCCTCCTGCTTTGTCCTTCTCCCTTATGGTGCAAAAATGTTGGAGAAGATGGAGATGGGAACCGACTTACTACCTATTGTGCACACACACCACCTCCTTTGCCTGCCCAAGACCAGGGGCCTAAGCATCATGTCTCATGTAAACCACTAATTTGTGAGGCTCCAATACGGTCCCCACAGCTGAAACACTCACTCTAGACCAGTTCTTGCAAGAACTGACACTCTTATGTAATACTATACTTATTCTGGTGGCTGATGTTAAAGCAGTCCGGCCTGCCTTAGAAGAACTCTTGCAGCAAGTAGATGACACTGAAGTCGGGGTGACTTTGGTGGAGGACTAGCAACATAAAATATACTCCAAAGTTGTAGCTTTGTGATAAAAGGTTACCTGCCTAGAGGAACTTATGGAGGAACTAGAGAGCAGAAGCCAGTGAAATAACATTGTAATCCTTGGTCTGCCAGGGCAAGTACAGTGATTTGACAAGCTTTATTTCTAACCCCAAGAATCACTCATTATGATTAAACTAAATGCAGTCAGCCTCCTGTGTTGAACTGCCCAGAGAGATGGAATTATATGCAAATTATGGAACTCTCGTGGCTCATGCCACTTTCAGACTGCTGCCTTGGCAACTGCTGCACTCTTAAGTGCTTCAGATTCTTTACTCCGCCTGCCTAGTAAGGACATCCCAGAGAGCTCTCCTGGAACTGTCTTCAGAAGTCATTATCTGTATGGATAAGTACTCATTTTGAGTTTTATTTCAGATTGCTGCCTTAGAAGTTTCGTTTTTGATATTTGTAGTGTAGTTTTGGGGTTTTTAGCGAGGGTTCCACTCCCTCTGTCTAGATTTCATTAGTCTTTTTGTTTAGTTTTCTGTCTATGGTCGGTTCCTTTGACCGCTTTAATTTTAATTAACTTTTAAGTATTGTTTCGGTTCCGTTTTTTTCAAGGAACCGAATAGCGCTTGGTTCCAGGAATTGTTAGCGTTTGTTTATATTTAAAATTACCGGTTCCTATATATATATATATATATATACACACACACACACATAGATATATACACACACACACACACATATATATTGTCCTGAGGTTGGTAATTGTTTGGCTTGCTCAATGTCAGAATTCCACTTAGATAAGCCTAAGAAACGTACAGGACCCACTGGGTTTAAATATTGTGAGTCCTGTGGTCTGATTATAGCAAAGGCAGATAGACATTCTCTTTGTATTTCCTGTTTGGGCACCCATCATATTTTTGCCAATGGTGAGATTTGCAAATCTTTCTGTCCAAAAACATTAAGAAAGAGGGCAAAAAAAACTAGAGGAAATGGCTTCTGCTTCTGCTGCTGATACTAGTGCATCTGCCTCAATCCCTAAAAGGGATGTAGGCAAAGCTAAGGACATAGACAAAAGTTCTGAGAAACCTGACCAAGGTAAGACAAAGAGGACTGTGGAGACAGTGGCTGAGGCTGTCCCTCTTAAGAAAAAGTGCAAAGAGAAGCATGTTGCTGCGCCTCCGGCCGAGAAGGCTAAGGAGCTCCCAGCAGACAGACATAGTATGCCCTCGGCTGAGGACATTACTAAAGCATTACAGGTCCTACAAGCCCTGCAGGCTGCAGCCCCGGTTCCTACACCGGTTTCTCCTTCGGTTCCTGTTTCACAGGAACCTCAAATTACTTATGGTGAGGAGGATGAGGAGGATTTTGAAGGAGAACCGATATGCCCTGAAGTTTCTCCTGAGCAGGAGTTTGAGTCCCCTCGTAGGGGCCTAGAAGAGTATTCCTCCAATTATGCTTTTGTAAAAAGCATGGTGGAAACCCTTAATCTCCCTCTTCAGGAGACTGAGGAGGAGGTGGAGGAAGCAGAATTCATCAATATGATGGGTTTAACTCCCAACAAAACAACTTCTTTTGCCAATGCATAAGTCCTTAAAAAAGTCTGCATTGCAGATACTGCAGACCCCAACTTCTATCCCTGGGGTAGATAAACAAGCTGACAAAAAGTATCAGCTAGACAGATTGACTGCTGAATTTTTGTTTCACCATCCCGACCCAGAAGGGGTGGTTCAGGCTGCTGCCTGTAGCAAAGCCAGAATACCACTGGCTACCCACCCCCCAGATAAGGACTCATGAAAGATGGATGCCATGGGAAAAAAGGGCTACACGGCTGCTTCTTTGTTAATCAGGCAAACCAACTATATAGCATATGGTGTACAATACCAAAGGGCACTCCGGAACACAGTTTTAGCCCTTGCTGACAAGGTTCCAGGTGAAGTGGCAGTGGATCTGCAAGAGACAGCAAGGACTACACTTGATGCCACTAAATATCAGTTCCATATGGCAGTGGATGCCAATGACACAGCTGCCAGGCTAATGGCATTAGCTGTCTCCCTTAGGAGATTTGCATGGCTAAGGGCCACCAACCGTTCCGCAGATGCACAGGCCAAGGCAATGGATTTCCCTGTGGAGGATAAATCATTGTTTGGTGATAAAACCAAAGCATATATGAAAAAAGTAGAGGAATGCAAGTCTACTTTTCATAGCAGCTCGAAGGACAGACCTTCTACTGTCAATAGATCCCAGAATAGGGGAAGCAGGGGTAGGGGTTTTTGTCCCAAACCCTCTTTTCAGACACAGGCCTCTCAGCCACATCAGCAAGTGAGTGGCTATTTCAGAGGAAGGGGCAGGAGAGTGATGAGAAGAGCGTCTGCTTCTCCTCAGCCTCGGACATAACCCTCACATAGCACCTGATGGACTGCTTCAGGTCGCATCTCCCTTTTGTGGAACTATCAGTGGGTGGCAGTTTGACTCGCTGCCTACAAAGGTAGCATATTATCATCACTTCACTCAGCTTCATCTCATTTCATTTCCCAAGTTGGGAACAAGAGTTTTCACACCAGTCACCCCTGCAGACGGGGTTGCTTACTGGACACAGAGGTTAATCACCTTGATTCAATCAAAACAGTTTAACAGTGCCCCTAAATCAAAGGGGCAGAGGGTTATATCCACATATTTCTTTATAGGAACCTATTTGGCTCTTAGAATGTTAAAATAAACATTTTTTAAGTAAAAAAAAAAAAAACTTTAGATTGCCACTTTGGCATTAATCATTCCCACAGGCTGGCCTCAGGCTAGCATCAATTGGCAACACTTTTCAGCCTAATCTTTGTTTCAAGGCTTTAAAAAAAAAATATATATATATATGTATATGTATGTGTATGTATATATATATATATAATTTTTGTTTCCCCTACCTGGACAACTGTTTGATAGTGGGTCAGTTCCTGCAAGATGCAGAGCACTTCCTGGCTGTAATATCCCTGTTTTTGTTTCTTATAAACAACCGGAGGCCCCAGCAAAAACATCAGTACAAGTACTGGAGTTTATTGAAGCAGAAGTGAGTAACACCCTAGGCAAACTTGTTGTACCAGAGAAACCCAAATCAGCCAGAGAATTCCTCAGGCTACTGGGCACAAGGTAGCTGCCCCCACCACCACCACCATGACTCTGGTTTGGCACGTTTCATAGGGAAACATCCAGGTTTGTCTAGGACAGTGCTAGTCACTAAGAACATATTCTGTCTAGGATGACTCCAGCCACCCACATTCTCGTATAGCTACTGCAGCAGTTGCTGGACAAACAAAACCTTAGAAAAGGTGTGTTTTTGTTCACAAGGGAACAGTTTTTCTGTTCTTTAGTTCTCACATCAAATGCCTCACTTTTAGACGAAAAGCGCACAAGTTAATCATGCAGCAAGTGGCACATAGTCTCCCCAAGCGTTCCTATTGCACTCCACAATTACGTACTACATAAACAAATGAATAGTAACCAGGTCAGCCCCACTGTGCACAGGAGCAATGGGTCTGTGATTAATGACATACGCTATGGGAAGTATCCTAATCGGCATGCACCTGCAGGAAAAGACAATGCTGGGCCAGCTCCCTCAGCAGGATAAGTGGTTCCTGGCCACTCAGATGCTCATTACAATCTTCAGGGGATGGGGCACTCCAGAGGTGGATCTTTCTTGCCTTGGTAGAAAATCACCAGTGCTCAATGTACTGTGCAGGCCTCTTCTCAGGGTCAGATTCCTCCTGAGCTATGGGCCCTTGGTTGGACAGTGGAAGTTTTTTTTCTGTACGACTTCCCTTCTTTTTCCTATTGGTACTCAGGACCCTGCTGAAATTGAGATACTAACCAGCAACAATATTAGTTTCACTGAATGGGCCGAGACAGCACGAGTACTGGCTTCTCTTAACTCTGTCAGTAGTTCCTCCAAGTCACTGCCTAGGAGGCACAAATTGCTGACCTCCTCTCAAGGCAGGATCCTGTATTCCAACCTCCAAGCACTGAGGTCCAAAGCTTGGCCCTTTGATGAATTAGAAGTTGCTAACCTTAGACTGCTAGATCCAGTATTGCCTGTGCTTAAGGGTTCCAGGAAACCTTTTGCACCAAGAAAACATATTCTTCTAAGGAAAAGGTTTTTTATATATGTGGTTTGCAGGGAAGGGTATTGACCCTTACAAGGCTGACTTGTTTTTTTTTGCCTAGACTGCCTCACACGCTTACAGTCTCTGTTTATTTTTCTGCTGGTGCAGAGAGAGTCATGACCTCTCATCTGGTCTTCAGAAAATATTTAAAGACCTTCAGCCGTAGTCTCCCTCTACTGAGGGAACCAGCTCTAGTCTGGAATCTGTATATCTGTATTGCCACACTCATGGACAGACCATTAGAGTCTATGGAAACTACAGATTTGAAATATGCCACTTGGAAAGCTCTGTTTCTATTGTTTATCACTATAACCAGAAAGATCAGTGTCTTACAGGTCCTGTACAGAGTTGGACACTACATCTTGTTCCACAGCTATAAGATGGTCCTCAGGAACAGTAGAAATTCCTTCTTAAAGTGGTATCTCATTTTTTCCATTTAAACTCAGTTTATTATCCTACCCCCTTTTTCTTTCAGAGAACTTAGTTCTCCGGAAATAAAACTTCACTCACTGGAGGTAAAAAGGGCACTTGCCAATATATATTGACTAACCAAGTCTTACAGATCAAGTCAGTCACAACTCTTCCTTGCCTATAGTGAAGTAAGTAGAGGTAGGCCTTTCACAAAATATGCAGTTGCTCACTGGAGAGTGGTATGTATACAAGTTTGCTACGCCAAGGTGGATAAATAAACACCCCCTGGTCTTGAGGGCACATTCCACCAGAGTCACAGCTACGTCAATAGCAGTTTTAAGAGAAATTCCACTGCTGGAAATCTGCAAAGCAGTTACATGGAGAACATTACACACCTTTACAAACCATTTCAAATGGTACATTGAATCCAGAAGTGATGCTGTGCTCAGTTTGGTACAGCAGTGCTGCAGAACCTGCTTTTAAGATAGGTTCTGGGGCCAGCCTCCAAAGGTACTGCTTGGCAGTCTGCATTTAGTTTAATCGTAATGAGTGATTCCTGGGGTTAGAAGAAAAAAATTACTCACCATAGTAATCTTGTTTCTTCAAAGGGATCACTCATTATGATTAAAGCTGCCTCCCCTACTAGAACCCATAAAGTTTATTCTGTTTCCCTGCTGTAGGAAGTTTTGGCCTATAGGGCTTAGTTTAGAGACTCACCTTGTATTTAACCAGTTGGTTTCCTTGTGGTCTCAAGTTTCTTAGATTTATTGGTATGAGGCATATATTCCATTTTATATTATTTTATTAGGATGTTAGTTGTTAATTAGTGGGTCTTATACCCAGTTAGACTACGTAAGAATCGGAAGCACTTAGACTTAGAGTGCAGCAGTTGCCAAGGCAGCAGTTTGAAAGTGGCATGAGCCACATGAGAGTTCCATAATTTGCGTATAATTCCATCTCTCTGGGCAGTTCAACACAGGAGGCTGACTGCATTTAGTTTAATCATGATGAGTGATCCCTTTGAAGAAACAAGATTACTGTGGTGAGTAATTTTGTTCTTCATGCAGAAACTATGTGTAAAGGTTGCAGGTCCTGCACCAAATGGTCCCCACTATGTAGTTGAACGGCCACATTATTCACTTAGGGCGATACCACCGAAGGAGTTAAGCCACGACCAGTGAAGTTTTCACCACCTAAATTATTTAGATTAGGTAACTCTACTAAAGAAAGCAAGGAAGGCAAAAGAAGAGTGGTCAGATTTTTCCACTGCAGGATCTTCCTCCTTAAATATGTGAGAAACAAGCTGCCTATAGGGATATAAAATCAAAACTCCTGGCCGGCCCGATGGCGTTGAGGGTTGAGGCGCTGGACACCACACCTCATGTCACGCCGGCGACCCAGGTTCGGGAGCGGACTCTGGTCGCTGGTGGGTTGGCAGGGGGGAGATAGGCTTGAACGTCCTACGACAGCTCGCCTTCTCCGGGGAGGGAACAGGCTGATGCCTGCATATTTGCGCTCTGAGTACTGCAATCCCTATGAGGGATGGCTGGCCGTGGTACAGCGTGGACGTCGGTGCCTAGCACCATGACATCAGAGGAGTTGCACGCTGTATGGGGAGGGTGATAACGGGAAACGAGCCTGCTACCACCGGGAAGATGAGGAACTGTGACATGCCCACGATGTGCTTCCACCCGCCCAACAGACCCTGGACCGATGATACGTAAGTTATGGGGTGTTCGGCCCCTGCCTCATCCCTGCCTGGGTGGGTATAACCGAGGCTCCATGGGGATCTGGGCTCCATCTGGGTAGGGTGAAAGGCAGTGGGATGTCTGGTGTCTCCCCTGCTGGGTCAGGGGTGGCAGGGCTGGAGAAGGAGGTAGAAACTGTAATTACAAAAAAAAAAAAATCAAGCCTTCTGGCTGCCCATATTAAATTTTGCCTGCAGTGCCCAGCAAAGCGAACTGTGATGCTGGAAAGTGGTCCAGAATCCTTCTGCTCTTCTGAAGAGGATTGCAAGGAACTTAACCAGCCTTCTCCCAAACTTCTTTTGGAATGCTGGATAGGCTGTTGACTGGTTGCTTTGTATCCTGACTGCCATGGAGGGGCAATGCTTTATCTTATGTGCAGGACCTTCTTTAATTAATATTTTGTTTTCTATTCATTGGGTGATAGACAGACTTAATTTGATTCTTACATGGATGTGTATTCTTGATGGTAGTAGAGTTTCTAGATATAGAAGGATGCGAAAGACATTCTCTTTTTAATTGCAGTTTGTTTGTCTCCTACATTTTAATTTCGATTATTTAGTATTTGTACTGATGTGCTTTGCCGATTTTTTGGGTTGGAATCAGATCATCTTTAACCCATGGTGAGGTTTGAACCACCCCCACTGGCGTTGTCACTCTCAGAATTGTTGCATTTGCTGTGGGTTTGTGGCATTACTTGCCTACTTTGATTTGTTTATTAATAGCTTCAACTTTTCAGTGGTACGCTACTAGGACTTGTTTACTTTTTTCCCTCTCTAAGTGCAGTCGGCACTAAGTACACAGGCACCAAACGTATTTTTTGGGTAACCATAGTTATTTAAGTGGTCTCCAGTTAATTATAGAGGAATAGAAGCCACTCATATTTTTAATTTTAGCTGGGACAGCTTTTAGATGGGGGATACAATACCAGTGGGGTGGAATGGGATGTTCGAAGACAGACATTTTTGATTTGGCAAATTTTCATTTTATATGTAAATTGTCTTGGTTGGCATGCCTGTAATAATATGAATATCTGTCTCTGTCTGAATAGTCCAAGAACAATGGTGTAATTGTGTACTATTTTGCAACCAGATAGCTATTCAGTGATCAATATATCAAAGTGTTGTTTCCTCTTGTTAGAAGGTTCCATGACAATCATTTTTTCCCTACATTACTTAACATGCTTTTTTTTTCTAGATAATTCTCTCACTCGAATGGGTGGGGGGGTCCTCCCATTGGTCCCCTATTATATCTGCTGTGGATAAGTGCTCTTTAATCACCTGTTACATCGATTCACAATGGGGGGGAAACGCGTCATGCTCTCATGACTCTATACCACCTTGTTTTCCTTAATGAGACTGGGGAGCATGGGAGTTTTACTACACCTGTAGAAAATGATGTTATGGATGTTGAGATGGTATGGGACTTAAGGATGATGATTGGCCGTAGTAGCTCACTGGGTGGGTGGAAGCAGTTGTGAGATGGACTGGAACCAGCATGGACCAAGGAGTGTTGAGGAGTGGTCTTTGGGACTGGGGGCGAGGTATGGAGGGAATGTTTGATCTTACTTCGAGGGGACTCTTGCTGTACACAATACTGTTAGGACTTCACCGCCAGGCGCCAGGACCACATGGAAAACTTCTAGCTAGCAGTATTTAACGGGGGACCGCCCCCTGACATCGGCACGCAGACATCCGCTAATGGTAGGGTGGTCCCCCACGCCCAGCTCAGTTCTTTTCCCACTGTCAACCTGCGCTTGTCGGATCTTGTAAAACACTGCTCCAGTTGACTGCCATTTCTTTCAAATTTATTTTTTTACTGATAGTAGTTCACCTTCATTTTCGACTTTGTCATCACCTGCCTCCTCTGCTGATCCCCGCAAGTCGAAGTATGCCTACGGCAAACAAATTCCTGAAAAGGATGGCCACACTGCCTGCATCATCTGCCTGGGCTTGGACCACAATACCGAAGCCTGCCAGGCATGCCAGAAGTTCAACCAGGTCATGTGAAAGAGATGCCAGAGCGTTCTGGAGGCCCATCTCCTCCAGCAAATATTGGCCACCACAGGGAAAGAGCTGTAGGCCCACTCCACAGTGGGGACCTCTGCGGAGGCCTCCTCTTCCAAGAAGATGCACAAGAAGCATCTGCTCCCGAGGGGGGGAGTCAACCTCAGCAGCCACACCAGCCCTCCTTCCCTCTGGCTGCACCACCCGCCTTGGTATCTGTGGTAGGCAGCACTTCTGCGGGTTCAGAGGACTCTTCCTCCATCCCACCACCCTTGATGCCCAGGCCCTACCACCATCAGGGTCCTCAGTCAGATGGCCAGGCCGACTCTCCAGGTGCCAGCTCCTCTACTGATGCTCGCCTGGCCCGGCGTCTTCACTGGACCCTTGTTTGGGCCTGGTGGGGGTCTTCTGGACTGGTGCCAGCTGTTACCTGTTCCTGCAGGGTCTCTGCCCACGCTTTCGGCTCATCAGCTGCTGTCGGTGGCCCCTTCTCCAGGCCCTCCTCACCAGGAGCCGGCAAGGCCGCCATCCACTGGTCCCCCCCCTTGGAACCGGCGCCGAGCTGCCCTTCATTGGATCCTGCCGGTCCTCCTTTGGACCAGGCACGCCCGGCTGTTCCGCCTCTGGACCCCTCCTCAGTCCCTCAGGCATTACCTCAGAACCCAGACCGCCTGTGCCCATTGCCCAACCAGCAACCACTGTCAATCTGGACCCAGGACTGCCCTTCAGACACCCCCTCAAGCTAGGATCTGGGCCTCCAGTCAGTGCCTTATTAGTGTACGACCGGTCCTTCGGGATTGTCGTCTGGTTCCGTCTGTGGCCTTTTGACACATTACCCCGCACTGGACTGTTCTTTTCACCTGACGTTTCTTTATCGAATGTCAGCTGACCACAGCGCTTTTCTTGGCACATAGTTGGGTATCTACTTAGCAGCTAGTGCCAGCCCAGGTGATGCCAACGTCTGCCCCTTCCCGGGCACAAGACTCCCCTTCGCCAGAAAATGGAGCTCTCCCTACTTCAGCGGAGCCCTGGCTGGATGCCGGGACTGTCGCAGGCTCCAGCCTATCCCCACTCCAGTGCACCACTTCAGAATTGGGGATTGCTGGAAGTGGTGTCTGACCCCTTCGAGTCCCCGATTTTCCTCCCTCACTCACCTCGGGGGGGGGGGGAATGTGGGTCAGGGACACTCTTAGATTCCCTCCAGAGGTCTCTTCCTATTTAGATATGATGAAACTTATCCAGGCCTCCCAGAGTGACATACTGAGGAGCAGGACCCTCAACGATGCTCTTTGGCTGAGCACTTGCGCCTCCTGGAGGTCGTGTCTGTGGTTATTCCCCCTTTAGTGGTTCCACATGGCGGTGTTTCCTCTACTGTCTGGCAGCAACCGGCATCCATTCCTTCCATGCCCAAGAAGTCTGACCGACTATACCATGCCCCCGAAGACCAGCCTCACTTTGTTACCCACCTTAGGGCCGACCCCTTGGTCTTATCGGTGGCCCAGGAGGAGTTCATGGAGTCCAGAAACTGGGGTGACTTCCCTCCAGACAGGGAGTCCAAGTGTTTGGAGAATCTAGGGCGCAGGGCCTATGCCTCCTCTACCCTGACCTTACGTGCCCAAAACTATCTTGCACACATTAGTGCACCAGCAGTCTCTTTTGGGGCAAGCAGGGGACATAGTCCAGTTGTTGCCAGAGTCTCCTGCTAGGACTCGGCTGGAACAGCTACTGGGTTCTGCTTCCAGCATGGGTTTTCACACCCTCTGTGGGTTGCTACTGAAACGTTTGGCCTGTTTCAGCTGCTCCCCCACATGGGTGATCACCGCTGTGAGCTGCACGCTGCACTTTATCAATAAAAGTCAAATGAATGTATGGCAAAGCAAAAATAAGGATCCAGTGTCTTTTTGGAACAGCCTACTGGTTCGAGGCGAGTGCCATGACTTCTCAGCATGTGTATGAATTGTGTCACTGAGCACTGAATCTCCTTTGAGCGGCTGTGCTGTTATTTGAATGTGACAATAGTCCAGTTGTTGCCAGTCTCCTGCTAGGACTCAGCTGGAACAACTACTGGGTTCTGCCTCCAGTGTGCGTTTTCACACTCTCCATGTATCATAAGACACAGTAGACACTTCTACATGTTGCATGGCAGCAGCTATATGCATTAGGTGCCATGATTGGCTTCACCTGTCTGATTTCACCCAGTAAGTCCAGGCCTCAATCATGGATGCCCCTTTCCAGGGGCCTTTGCTGTTTGGAGAGGACATCCAGGATATACCCTCCTTTTTACAGGAATCTGAAACAGTCCTCCATACTGGGTCTCCTAACCAGTATGGCAGGATACAGCACCCGTCTTTACATCGCTGTATGCGGCGACCCCAGTGTCAACAATCTGCCGGGCCTTGGAGCAAGCGCCAGGCCTTGAGTTCCAGCCATTCCAGCCCACAAAGCTCCCAGGGTTGAGGTGACCAGGGGAAACGAGTGAGAGGGGATGAAGCCCCCTTACTCTTGTTTTTCTGTAGTATCTGTAATGTCAGGGATACCTCAAGGGACCTTGGACCACCTTTCTGCCCCATGGGCGGAGATCCTTATTTCCTTCTCGGGAATGGCAGGTCCCCCACCCCTTTCTTTTGTCCTCCCATCATTTTTTCCTGGATAGCCAGGGTTCTTCACCTTCTGCTCCAGTGCTCAGGATCTACGCATTCTCTAGTCTGGTCTCTGTCTGCTCCGGGCTCTCTTTAGGGCCTGGGCAGGTATCCTCCATAAGCAGGGTATTGGTCTTCACCCACATACCCTCTTCCTCGGTGGTACGGAGGATACCTTAATGGGGTCAGGAGTTTTCTTTCCCCCTGCCATCCTGACCTCTTCTCCCTGGGGACCCTCTGATATCTCTCTCTCCCCCCTTTCTGGATGACCCGGCCAGTTTTTCCAGTCTCCAGCATCCCTACAGGTTTCTCCTAGGGCCCATCCCCTCCACTGGATCCCTGTCGAGGCCTGACGTCGGTCCTTCGGACCCTTACTAATAACTCCTGCCTGTCAGGATTTCAGGCTGCTTTAGTCAGGACATGACAGGGCTCCCATGTGGCCTAGGCGTTACTCTCCTTGCAGGTAGGGCGCAGTTGCTCAGGAAGCGACTTACAAGGGTTTTTTCCCCTGTTGCGGGGCGACTGTCTTTTCCTTCCCCAGTCAGTTGAGCCCTTAGTCAGGGGCCCATCGTGCGATTGTCCTGTCCAGGTCCTTGAGGATCCTCTCTGTGCATGGACCCTCGGGGTCCAGCGGGCCTTAAGTTTCTTGGGCTTCAGCCTTTGCTTCCAGCTCTTCCTTGGATGGAAAAGCTCTTCCCTTAAGAACCACTAATTCTGGTCAGGGTTATCTCTAACCATGTAGGTCTCCTTGTTTCTGGCGGAGTTTATTCACATGCCCACCAGGCTGTCCTACCGCAGCCTTTCCAGGGCAGCCCCACAGCCAGCTGGGTATGCGCATGCTCCGGAGCATGTCTCTGGTAGGGCAGTCCTTGTTCATGTCTCCCTTTTTTGGGGTGGCAAAAGCTTGTAAGGAGCTCAGACTGGTGCAAGGCATTAAGGACTTATTCAGGTACATCAGGGAGAAAAGGAACTGTAAAAACGGATTTAAGGATTAGGAAGGAAGGGGGATGGGTGGAAAATGGGGGAGAAAAGGCAGAAGCATTTAATGACTACTTCTGCTTGGTATTTACTAAAGAGAGGGGGGAGATACCCAAGGGGGATGGGAGGGCAGTAACAGAGGGGGAGGGGGTGACAGATGGGGTAATCACAGAAAGTAGGGTGCTAGAGGGCTTGAGAGTGGACAAAGCACCAGGGCCAGATGGCGTCCACCCCAGGGTGCCGAAGGAGCAGACAAAGGTCCTGGTGGGGCCATTGACAGATCTGTTAAGTGCCTCATTGGACTCGAGGGGGGGACCTCAGAATTGGAAGATAGCTCACATGGTTCTCCTCCATAAGAGTGGCCCCAAGGATGAACTTGGGAACTATAGGCCAGTGAGCCTCACATCCATTGTTGGGAAGCTGATGGAGACAATCCTGAAGGAGAGGCTGGTGTCTCTTCTGGAGGCCAGTGGGTTGCAGGACAGCAGGCAGCATGATATTGTCATTGGCAAATCCTGTCAGACCAGCCTGGAGGAATACTATGGCTGGGTAACTAGGCAGTTGGATGGGGGCCATGCAGTTGATGTCCTGTATCTGGACTTTAGCAAAGCATTTGACTCTGTGCCACATGGGAGGCTGGAAAGTAAGCTAGAACGCACAGGGGTGGGTGCTAGGATGGTGTGATGGATAAGGAACTGGCTAAGTAGAAGGCAACAGAGGGTGGTGGTGGATGGGGAGCTCTCATCACCAAGGGAGGTAATGAGTGGAGTTCTGCAGGGCTCAGTATTGGGACCAATGTTATTTGGGATATTCATTGTGGACATTTCAGTGGGTATCAAGAGCAAGATCAGTCTGTTTGTGGACGATACCAAGATGAGGATGGTGGTGATGGATGATATTGGGGGTTGGCAAGGGTTGCAGGAGTATCTGGTAAAGCTAAAGACCTAGTTGGACACCTGGCAATTGGGGTTCAATGCCAAAAAATTCGAAGTGCTGCATTTTGGAGCAAAAAAACAAGGAGCTACCAGCTGGGTGGGGTACAGCTAGCCATGACTGAGGAGGAAAAAGATTTGGGGGTGCTCATAATGGGATCAATGAACAACTCAGCTCAATGTAGGAAGGTGGCTGCAAAGGCCAATAAAATGCTGGGTTGTATTGCCAGGGGTATACCATCAAGAAGGGGGAGGGTATTCTACCATTGTATAGATCACTAGTAAGGCCGCATCTGGAGTACTGCATGCAGTACTGGCGCCCATACCAGAAGAAATACATCAAGTTCCTGAAAGGGGTGCAACGTAGGGCAGCAAAGATGGTCCATGAACTGGGGGATTTACCATACGAGTGCAGACTGAGGGAATTGAACATGTACTTGCTAGAGGAGAGGAGGGACAGAGGGGATATGATCGAGACCCTCAAGTACATGAAGGGCATAAACAGGGTTGGAACGGAGGGCCTATCCAAAGTAAGGGAAGGGAGGGATACCAGGGGCCACGCTATGAGATTGGAGGGGGGTAGATTCAGTAGGGAGATGAGAAGACACTTTTTACAGAGAGGGTGGTGGCCGAGTGCAACGCGTTACCAGCGGAGGTGGTATCCTGCCAGGGCAGTGGGCTGCTGCAGAAGGGGCTGAGACTGGGTAAGAGGGAGGGGGTAAGGGAGGGAGAGGCAACTACTGAATAGGGTGGCTAGCTGCAAAATTGAGGAGACTTGATAGACCAATAGGCCTTTATCTGCTGGCAAATTTCGTATGTTTGTAGTGTATCCTGGACTCAGTATATCCTGGCCATGCAACACCACCTTGGCAAGTCCTGACGAGACATTGAGACTCTGTTTAAATCCTCATCTACCTTGTCCCTGCCTGGGGGGAGTCCAAGCTCTGTGGAGGACTACAACCGCATGTAGGAGGTGCATGGGGAAGAGTGTGTCATGGAAGCTGCTGGGGTTGGGGGTAAAAGAGAAAGTTAAAAACAAACAAACAAAAAAAGCTCTGTAGCCCCTAGTGTCACAGAGGAGAATGCTGCTTTGAGGAGTCTGGAGGAACTTGTTGTTCCAGAATTCTCAGGTGATGAGGAAATAGGTTCACCTCCATATCCTTTAGAGGACTACCCATATGTTTGCCTTCCTTAGAGGCATTTCAGCTATGATTCATATCCCCTGTGTGCTTTGTCTACCTTTTTCTGCTTGTTACGGAGTACAGTTTTATGGAGAGTTTGTTATTCCATATGTGTAACTCCTTACTGTTCATGTACCAGTACATTGTAATACTCTGTTGTCGATGAAAAGTTAATATAAAATTTAACATAATATATCCCCTGTGTGGAGACTGATTCTGACGTTGGGGAGTCAGACTCCTTAAGCATGTTGGGATGGATTTCAACAAAGAGAGTTAGTATCCCTATTAGTGACACTTAAAAAGATGAGTAAAAAGATTCTGCTATTGCCTGCATCAGCAACAGGAATTGATAAGAAAGTTGATAATATTGAAAATACTGGATGGGCAATTGTGCACAACCAGTGTGTTCTGCCACAGAGGGGTTCTAATTCCTTCTGGCCTAGAGAGCAAAGCTTAAGAGGTCCATGGGAATCGGAACCCCTCTGTGGCAGAACACATTGGCTGTGTATAAAGTAGCTCTTACTGTATTTTTTATAGTGTATAGTATTACATGAAATGTGTGTGCAGTGGTTCTTTTGCTTTCAGAACAAAACTGACTTGTGCAGTCTTTGAATGTTGTTGTACCACAGAAGGATACAGTCACATTCTATGACTTTTGAACTGTGGTACAGCAGCATTTTGAAAGGGATGGAATTTTATACAGATCGATGCTCCGTTATACACTATACATGTACTGAAACCAGGTTCAGAATATCTCTACCAACATCCTAACCCTGAGGATCTAATATAGGCTACTGCATGCGAATGGGCAAATACAGCTTTTTCTACAGCATCGAATTACCAAGAAATACTCTTAGAAAGGTGTACTACATTATCTATATCACTCCACGTTGTCAGTGAGAATTACTTACAACATGGGTAATGTGCACCCTGACAAGGGGCTCACCGGTGTAATAGCTATGCCTAGCAGCGTGGACTGCTGGGATTGTGAGTGTTCAGATTACTCAGCTTGGGAGCTTGGGCAGTCTTCTACCAATGAGACAAGGGACAACAGCTCTTCTGAGGAGCTCCTCACCTGGCTTGGGATCTATAACTTTTATTTTAATTCTGTTTTAAGGTAACTGGCAGGCAGGGGCTGCTTGTTCTGCAGAAAGCCCCTCTAAATTCAATAGTGCCTGTAAAAAAAAAAAAAAAAATTGCGTTTTAAATTGCTAAGCAGATCTGGATGGTGTTTTACCACCAATAGATTATGGACATGAAAGTCAAAGGGTGTAGACGTAAAAAAGAAAGTTTTTTTCTGTACTCGATCTGCCTTGAAGCATAAAGAAATTATTATTTTTAAATGACCTTGCCGTAACCAGAAATCATGGGCAGGTTTCCTACTTCAGTGCTTTTTCAAGCACTACTTCTTTTTCTGGTGCAACTGTCTCGGTAGAATCCATATTGTCTGAACAAGAAGGCAAATATTTGGGGTTTAGGGCAAATGACACTCGGATAAAAGGAGGAAGGGGGGATTCCTAAGGCTTCATATCTAGAATTCATGCCATGGGTATGGGGCATTGTGCGGCATAATGCCACTTTCTGAAGTAGAAGAAATAACTGTAATAATCCATTCTGAGGGCCTTTTTGTGGTGTTAAGTGGACTATACAATCCAGTCAGCTGGTAATATTAGTGTGTTTTATTCAATGCAGTCTGCAGTGTGGGCAGCAGATCAGCGAACTGAAAGAACAGTATGAAGAGAAGCTCAAGTTGGTGGAACAAGGTTTTCAAGATGGAAAACAAAAGGTAACCATTTTTATTTAAACAATCTGGAGTAAAGTTTTCATATTGCTGCAAAAGATAAGTATAGTAACACAAAACAAAGGGAAATGATGGCATTGCTGTAAGGTAATGGAACATGTCCAAGGTTCAAAGAGCGCCCAGGACAGTCTGAGGAACATTGTACGTTTATAGACTCAATAACGGAGTAATGCTCTTCAAGGATATCTCCTTTGTAGAGTCACACACGCATTGAACTTGTAAGCTGGCAGCGTCAGGACCTCATGGCAGACATCTCGTAGCTGGGGGCTGCCTGTGTTGCTGTATGTCCTGATGTAAGATGTCTGATGCCTTAGTGTCCAATGCTTCAGTGTTGCCTGCTATATATAACATGTCTGTACCCCATCCATTTCATTTTTATTTTGTTTTTGTTTGTTTTACTTGCCATTGAATGCATGTCTGACAAACCGTCTTTTCCTTAGTCATTGCGTTACCCCATCTAAATTTTTTTCTCTCATAACACTATTTTTGTGTCCACATGGCCTCGGTAATCCCTTCCTCTGAGGTCATTGGAGACCATTCATTTCGACGACGTATGCTGTCAAGTTCACAGTCACTGAACATGGTGTCACTCTTTTTGCATCATTGCAGTAGTGAGCTCTCCCATGATAATAGCCACAACCCTGCGTGAACTGCCTCAGTACCAGCCATGCCATTCACCTTTGTTCGGTTTGCTTGGGATTCAAGCAGACTACATGGGGACACAAGTGGAAGTCACTAGAGTCATTTTCCCAGAAGAATATGACAGACCTTAAAGTCACAGGTAAAATGCCTGCTTCGTCATTGACTTAGGGTAAGATGTTGCTACCAAAGAAATTGCTGATGTACAAAACCATTGACCAAATTGCAGCACCTTGCCACCAGAAAAAAAAAAAAAAGTGACACAGACAAGTAGTCACACTCAGGTTGCAGTCATTTGCTGAATGGTGCTGCCATTCGCTAAGACTTTGGGAGTAGTTCCCACAGTTATGGTAGGAAGACTGAACTGACACCAGTCATCTAGTGCAGACTCCTGATTCAGCCACTGAATTGCCAGAACTGTGAGCAGAAGGGTTCAGTACTCCATCGACGGTGCAGCAGGTGCAAGTTTTACAGCAAAGTAGAACTTCCCATAGCCGAACAGCGATTCAGTGACTTTAACACCGGCATTGATCGCCGCAGCTGTGTCTCAGAATCAACCAAAGTATTGTCACCAGTTGGGCTCAATTCTCCTGGGTTGATACAGATGCTGTTTCTTTAGCTACTGTGGTCACCCTCTGTGGTGCTGGTATCAGGCCTGCCTGTTTAGCCTCTTACCCTCATTAAGGGCTCCTGCTTCTGATTAGGAACTTGCTCTTTTTTCTTTGATTCTTGCCTACTTCTGCACCCTTTTCGGGAGCATTGGAAAAGGTCAAAGATCCTTTATATTAAGATCTAACAGTTTTTAGAATTGTATTCCTCATCTGCAAAATATTCAGCTTTCCAGTGGTGTCTTTAGAACTAAAATATTGTTATAGTTGATGTGTTTTGCTATTGTAACATGATTTACTAATTGTACTTTATTTAATGTGCTCAAATTTATATGACGAATAGTTTTAAGTGTGCCTCATGTCGTACGTGTAATTGTGACTGGGGCACCTCTGAAAAAGGGCATTTTATGTTCTTTACGTTTTTCCTATTGAATAAATTTGAGTAATCCTGACCTGATGAAGGATAGTTTCTTGGGAGAGGAGGAAAAAGAAAGGTTCCAAATCCGACCCTCTTCAGGCTTCATTCTGTCCTCTGCAGGCATGATTTATTGCACTAATCCCAGGTCTTGTCATGAGAATTCTTACTTAAAAACCATGTTATATGTCGGCTTCTGTAGGCAGGCAGTTGGTATGGGCTATCGTCCTCTACTTGCTGGGATAGAATGAAACAGTTTGAGAGAAGTCTTGGGACATGTCCTTTCCTAGACTCCCTCAGTCTATTTCTTTTAGTTTAAAAGTTTTAAGTATTTCAGATACAACAGACAAAGAGAACCATGTCATAGTGATTTATTTATTATATTTATTAATTTATTTCAAAATGTTTTATCAGGAAAACCATAGTGAGCTGGTAACTGCTTGTTTCCAGATGCGTCGGTGGGGGGTGGGGGGGTACAGTAAACTTTATGACAGTGTGCAGTACACAAAGCATCTTAAATACTGTAACAAGTTACATTTGATTAGACAAGTGACACATAAATAGAATTAACCTACCTTAGCTGTGATTAATGGATGGGTGCACCAAATAATAGAATTGGCACAGATCACATGCAAAACCAGGAAAGATGGTACCTAAGGAGGGGAATAGTTGGGAGTGAGGGAGCCATGACACATTTTAGGTAAGGGTAGTAATAGGAGTGGGTAGAGAAATCATGAAGGAGGTATGAGGCAGAGCACGAAGCAAGGTGAAGGGGGGGGGGTGGAAACAGATACTGGGAAACTGGAAGAAAAAAGTGGCTTGACCTGCAGATGATTTCATGAAAGGGAGGGTGAGGGATAGATGGTCAAAGTTCTGTAGGGAGTAAGTAGGGGCAGAGGGAGACAAAAGGAGGGAGGTAAGGTAGGGGGAGGGAACCAAACCAGAAGGAAAGCACAGTGAGAGAGATGCCTGGCTTCTAGGAAGGGGAGGGAGAGAAAGGAACAGAGGGAGCAGTGGTGGATGTGAGGAAGATAGTCGAGAGCAAAGCAGCAGAGAGTGAAAGAGGAGGTAAAGTCAGAATTTTCAGGCCTGGTTTGGGCATTTCTGCAGCTGTTAGCAGTAGATGGCAGCTTCGACCAGCATAGTCTGTTGCGCATGTTGGCGAATATGTCCTCTGCAGTGGGAGCTGGGCTGCCAGTGGTCTCAGTGTCACGGTACTCTAGACCAGCTGCTCCAGGTGACCCAGCTGATGCAGGATGCCATCCAATGACGGCTGTGTCCCCAGAACTTAGAGGAAAAAATTCCCATTTTCTGTCTGGAGCCCTCCATCATCTTGATGGATGCGTCTCTGGGGAGTTCACCTGGAAGACCACATGACCCATGGGTTCTGGTCCTTCCCGGGAGTCCTGATACCACATTAGCTTACTAGAGCACTATGTAGTGCATCTAGATAAGACGGAATTTGTTAGAGGTCATGTCATTCAGGTCCAGATGGACAACATAACCACCATCTTCTACATAAATAAGCAAGGCAAGTTGTACTCCTTTCTCTTGTGTCAGGAGGCTCTCTGCACTTGGTCACTGATGAACAAACTGCAGGCCTATCTCTTGGCGATCCAAGTTATGGGAGAAAACAGCTAGCTGGTGGACACTCTGAGTTGAAGAGCTATCACACAAGTGGCCCTGCACAAGGGGCGTTGTAGGCCAGGTGTTCTGCCGGTCGGGCACCACTCTGGTGGATCTGTTTGCCTCTTGGGAGAACAGAAAACAGCCTGTTCTAGGGATGTGGGTATGTTGTTCTTGTCCACACGTTATGGCATCTCCTTTCCCGTTAAATATCTTGTAAGAAGTCTTTAAGCTGGCTCCTCCCACCCACCCGGGTGTTATGGCACTTGGCACCAGATCTTCCTTTCCACTTGGAAGAATCAGGTTCTCTTCTTACTGCTCCCGCATTGAGTAGGCCCTGGTGCTTAAATCTTCGTATTACTTACCAAAACTTAAACTCATCAAAGTTTCACTGCTTTGATCTTCGACCGTGATGGAGGACAAGTCCTCGCCCTGGTTCCGCCGGTGCCCCTGCAGGCAGAAGATGTCTCGCACCGACCCCCATGCCACGTGCATCTATTGCCTGGGTCATGATCACGATACCCAGGCCTGCGAATTTTGTTGCTCATTCCAGCTGAATGTGTTAGACAGTCATCTCGCTCTATTACAGCTCGGCCGACCAGAGAAACGGAACCTGCTAGTCAAATCAAAAGAGGCCTGTTGGGTGGTCTCCGCGTCTGCAGGTTCTGCTTAGCAACTCTAGCAAATGAAGGCTTTCAAGGAAGAGGTGGCTTGGGCCGCCGATCAGTCCTCTTCAGCATCTGTCTTTGTACCTCTCAAACTGGGCTCCACCTTTTCAGGCTCCTTCAAGGAGTTTTGCCAGTCTCTCCCGATTAAGGGGGGAGGGCCCGTCAGCTTCGCACAGCTCCTGTTCCCGTAAAAAGGAATCCAAGGAGTTGTAAGAGGAGAAGTCTCATCGACGTAATTCTTGGGACCAAGAACGGTTTCATTCCCAGGAATCTCCAGTTTCGACTTCGGTTGAAATTGTGGCCTTGGTAGCTGGCTTCACGGTGCCCCCGTCAGGCCAGCTGGCTAAGACGCGAGACGACGACCCAGTCAAGATTATCAACCCTGTTGACACATTGTTGCTGGATGAGGCTGACAGTTCCTTGTTCAGGACTCCGGTACTGGCTGGACCTACCGAGGAGGAGACCCAGCCTGCTGAGAACCTCTTCACAGTCCCTTTCCCTGACTTGGAGGAGCTGCAGGTCTCCCTGGCTTCTTCTGAGCACCCCTGTCAGTCTCTCCCCACTGGTTGAGGACTAGGTCTCAGTCAGCTTCGATCGACAGGTCAAGGAGAACTCACAAACACCATTCTGGGCATTCCAAAAAGCGGCATTGCTGCTATTCATCCTCATCCTCCTCGGAAGAGCAGAGGCTTCAGCGCAAGTTGCGTCGACGCTACGAGGATCTCATGTGGAAACAGTTGGTGTTCGGAGGTGTGAAGTTGACCCAAGCTTCAACACCGGCCATCACATGGCTGTCACCCTCTAGGCTGACACCAGCTCCTCTGGAGCCAGCCAACACTATCCCTCTGGAGCCGGCTGACACCGTCCCTCCGCCTGCGGAGTCAGTGAAGGCCCTCCCAGTTCAGCCGAGACTGGCCTCTCCGCCGATTTAGGGTGGAGTCGCCACCTAAACAGCCTCCCTCGGGTGCTCCTGTTGAAGAGTCTGCCCGTTAAGGGCCTTCCGCATAGGCTGTCGGTCACTCTTACTCCTGACCGTCCGCAGCGGGTTGAAGGTGACTTAGGTGGTCGGCCGATCTGTCCGGACTCCGAAGAGTCCAAGGAATCCTCCCTGCATTCCTGTCCACTCGACCCAGGAATCACTCTGGAGTCTCTAGACGGAAGAAGGTCCCATGTCCTTCATGAGCATCCTCTGTCTCATCTCTGAATCTACGGGGATGAAACTGGATCCTGTTCAGAAACGGGCTCGATATTCCCTGAGAGACATCCTGGATAAAGGGGATTCTCCGACAGAGGCCTTCCCAGTGGCCAAAACCATTGTTGGCCTGACCCCGGAGCTTTGGCAGCACCCTAACTCCTGCTCCCTGCCCTATGCCATCCGCCTGAATGGCCGCAAGTATGCAGTTCCCATCAGCTCCCTTTTGGGTTTCACGGAGCACCCCTCGCCTGAGGGGTTGGTGACCGACGCTGTGTTGCGGCGCTTGGGCAATTCAGGAGGCACTGTTAGAGCCCCGGCAAAGAGTCCAAGAAACTGGACCACTCTGCTAGGAAGGTCTTTGCTGCCTCTTCGCTTGATCTCCAACAGACGAGCTCGGCTATCATCATGGCACACTTCTCCCATGCCCTTCTGGGCTCCCTAGGTGCTTCATCATCTCCCCGGGGACCTTCAGACTATGGTCAAGCAGGTCCAGAACCAGGGTTGGGCTGTGGCAAAACAGCAACTCCAGACAGCTGTGGACATTGGGGACTCCTATGCCCGTTCAGTGGCGGCTGCAGTAGCCATACACTGCAGGGTCTGGCTAAGGGTCTCGACCTTTACGGCAGACACCCAGCACAAACTGGCGGATGTAGCCTTCCTGAGCACAGACTTGTTTGGTCCAGGGGTAGATGGTCACCTTCAGCGCATCGAGAAGTCCAGTGCCACCTTGGGCTTCGTTGCTTCCACCCAGAAGGAACATCAGGGTTCCAAGAAGCAGAAGCGCAAGCACTTTCACCCTTTTGCCCATGTGGCCATGCAAGCCCAGTACCAATCTGGGTAGCAGCAGGCTCAATCTTGGCACCCTCTGCCCAAGTCAGGGGCTTTGGCGGTCCGTAAGCCCAGAGGGAAGGGTCCCGGCAGTCCCGTGGCCGGATTCTCCTCCTCCTCCAAGCCTGCTCAGTGACGGGATGGGGTGGCAACCCCTGTGCCTGTCACAGCCACTCTGGGTCCTCCCATGGGGGGGGCAGCTCCGCCACTTCCTTTCCGCCTTGTCCGCTGTCACGACGGATAGGTGGGTTTTGGAAGTGGTCGGCCAGGGTCCGCCTCTGGAATTCGAGCAGTACCCACCAAGCAAACCCATGCCCCATGGGAGGAGAAGGGATCCATGGACACTCGGTCAGCTCTTTGAGACGACATCACCCAGCTTCTCCCCAAGGAGGTAGTCGTCAGAGTCGCAGATCTCTCTATCAACCCAGGGGTTCGTTTACAGGTACTTCCTGATCATGAAACAGATGGGGTGGCTGGCCCCCCTTTCTAGATCTGCATGACCTGAACCAGTTTCTCAGGTCTTGCACCTTTAGGATGGTAACCCTGTCTCAGATCATACCATATCTCGAGCAGAACATGTGGTTTTGCTCTCTGGATCTGCAGGACGCATTGTTTCACATCCTGATCCGTCCATCACACTGAAGGATCCTCTGCCTCAGGGCAGAGGGAACCCTCTATGAGTTCCAAGCCATGCCATTTGGCCTGTCATCGACCCCCAGTGTCTTCACCAAATGCATTGCAGTGCTGATGGCCCATCTTCGGTGTCAAGGAGTCAGAGTGTACCCCTGTCTGAACGATTGGCTTATAGCGGTTCCCTCCAGGCTGGAGGTGGAGAGGTCCAGAGACCTGGTCCTCCAGTCCTGCATTGAACTAGGCCTTCTGGTCAATGAGGCCAAGTCAGAACTCGTGCCTTCGCAGGTGGTCTGCTTCATCAGGGCAGAGCTCGACGCTTGCCGAGCCAGTGGACAGGGTGGAGGTTCTCGCCTCCTTTGCGCAATCATTTCTGGTTGGGTGCTTGCGCCCTGCCAGGGACTTCCTGTGACTTCTGGGTTACATGGCGGCCTGGACCTCCATGGTCCGATGGGCCCGGTGGTATATGTGCCTCTTCAATGGGAGCTGGCCAGCTAGAGGACTTGGCAGCTAGGTCATTTTGACCAGCTGGTCACTGTGACCCAGAAGATGTGGGACGCTTTCCAATGGTGGACCATCCTAGAGCATCTGCAGTAAGGGATCCTGTTTGTCCGCCCCAAGCCGATGGTCATCTTGATGACTGCCGCCCTGGACTCCAGATATGATTTTCTGGGATGAGTACTATACTTCTCATTTTTAAAGTATGGTGAGTAAAAACAAATTCAGTTGCATACAAATTTCTGGGCAAACTGGAGTGAGGAGTACATTTTTAAAAAGAATGTAGTTCCTTTGTAGACAAGAGCTGATCGGGTGCCAACAGTGATTCTGATAATGTTGGCAGGTAGGAGTAATTTACTCACCAGTTTGAAAATACAGTGAGTAAAACAAAGCTGGGATATGTACAAGTGCTGTAAATCTGGGAAAAACTGCTCCTTTTGAATTGCCAGTTATGTTATGAAGCACTGTTCTATGGAGTGTGGAGTATTTATGAACGTTGTATGAGTATTGGCACTCATTAAAATTTTTTTCTGAAGAGTATTTCCTAAAATGAGGTGAGTAAAATAGGTCAGTACTCCCCTTATCTGGAGCCCTGACAACGCCTCTCTTGCGGGCTGGGGTGCCCACATGAGAGGGACCACAGAGTCCACGGGCTCTGGACCCTCAAGGAATCCCGATGCCACATCAATCTACTGGAGCTCCAAGCAGTTAAGCTGGCACTGACTGCATTCGCTCTGTTCCTTTGGGGTCAAGTGGTCCAGTTCCAGACAGACAACACCACGGCCATGTACTATGTCAACAAATAGGGCAGTACACACTCCCAGCCCCTGTGCAGGGAAGCGCTCCACATCTGGACCCTTGTGAGCCGACTGGAGGTAGATCTCCTAGCCATTCATGTGGCAGGAGCCTCAGATCAGCTGGCAGACACTCTCAGCTGTGTGGATGAGACCTCCCACGAGTGGTCTCTCCAGTCAGAGATAGTACACAGCTTGTTCTCCCAGTAGGGCACTCCTTATATGGGCCTGTTCACCTTCAGGGAGAACGCAAAGCTGAGGCTGTTTTGCGCCCGCCCCGCTCAGTAGGGCTCAGTGCAGGGGGATGCCTTCTCAAGGCTGTGGACCCCTTGCCTCTTTTATTTCTTCCCTCCACTTCCCTTAGTCCACAAGGTGCTCCTCAAGGTCAGGAGAGACAAGGCACAGGTGATCCTGGTGGCTCCAGACTGGCCCCGCCAGTTTTGGTATCCTGATCTCCTCCACCTCAGCGTCAGGCTCCCAAGTCACCTTCCAGCATGCATGGACCTGCTCTCAGTTAATCAGGGGAAGGTCCTCTAACCGGTCCTTCAGTCCCTGCACCTGACAGCCTGGTCCCTGAGCGGCTAGAGTTCCAGGCTTTGGGTCTCTCCAAAGATGTACTCACCATAGTTGAGGCATCTAGGAAGGAGTCGACCAGGAAGTGCTATGCCTTTAAGTGGAAGAGATTCTCCATTTGGTGTCAAGGCAGGGGGCTGGACCCCTTGTCTTGTCCACTGGCTAGCATTCTCTACTACCTTTGGTCTTTCTCCAAAGGGGGTCTTCGGTCAATGACCCTTAAGAAGCACCTGGCAGCCATCTATGCTTACCGGGCGTGGGCCGGTCAGAAGACGGTGGCACAAGAGAAGGTGGTCTGGTGTTTCTTCAAAGGCCTTGCCCACATTTCCCCTCCGGTGCATGAACCACCATCACCACCGTGGGATCTACTGCTCTTACTGGCAAAGCTCATGGGAAGCCATTCGAACCAATGCACAGGTGTGAGATGTCACACCTGTCATGGAAGACCGCCTTCCTGGTGGTTATCACATCAGTCAGAAGGATTGGGGAGCTCCAGGTGCTCTCTGTTGAGTCTCTTTATCTGGTTTTCCACAGGGACAAGGTTGTCCTGCGCCCCAACCCGAAGTTCCTTCTGAAGGTTGTTGGAGTTTCATCTGAATCAGGTGATGACTCTGCCAGTGTATTACCCCAGTCACAACTCGGAGGCCGAGTACAGGCTCCATACTTTGGACCTGAGATGAGCGCTTGCTTAATACAAGGAGTGCACGGCTGAAGTTCTGGGAAAGGTTCACTAGATGTTTGTCACCTACGCTGAAGCCTCACCTGACAGGTCTGCAGCCAAGCAGAAGATTGGCAGATGGATTACATCATGCATTGATCTCTATCGGTTAGTAGGTAGGGAGCCTCCTGTAGGGCTAAGGGCTCATTCCACCCACCATACCGCTGCGTCGGTGGCTGCTTCTAGGGACGTCCCTATCCAGGAAATCTACAGGGCTGCTACCTGGAAGTCAGCAAACGCCTTCATTTCCCACTACCACATCAACCTAAAGCCACACCGGGATGCTGGTTTGGGGGCCTCAGTTCTCCATTCTCTTTTTGCCAAGTAGGGGGTGTGCACCTTGCCTCCCTCCTCCCAGAGAACTGCGAGGAGTCTGCCATAACGTGTGGATAAGAACAACATATCCACATCCCTAGAAAAACAGGTTACTCACCTGTAACAGTAGTTCTAGGAGTGGTATATGTTGTTCATCCACACAGACCCACCTGACCTCGACGCACAACCACTGCTTCCAGTGGGCAAGAGCTGGTGTCAAGGGGCGGAGCCGAGGGATGTACCGCATAGATGGGTGGGAGGAGCCAGCTTAAAGACTTCCAGCAAGATGTTTAAAGAGAAAGGACACGCCATAATGTGTGGATGAGCAACATATACCACTCCTAGAACTACTGTTACAGGTGAGTAACCTGTTTTTCTGGGACAATGCAGGGGGATGCCTTCTCTCAGCCCTGGACCCCGGGCCTTCTGTATGCTTTTTCTTCCCTTCCTCTTGATTCACAAGGATATGATCAAGGCTCAGAAGGACGAAGCGTGGATTATCTTAATTTCTCCAGACTTGCCCGACAGTTCTGGTACCAGGATCTCCTTGGCCTCATCAAGGTTGCCTCTTCATCATGACTTGCTGATGAGACAACAGTGAACAGACAGTCCTACACTTGGACCTTCAGTCCCTGCACCTCTCAGCCCAATTCCTGAGCGGCAAGAGTTCCAGGCCTTGGACCTCTTGGAAGACATTCTCCATGTGGTGAAGGCATCCTGAAAGGATTGAGCTCACAGGATATGTGTTCAGATAGAGAGATTCTAGCTCTGGTGCCCAAGGAAGGATTTTGATCCTCTTGTCTGCCCAGTGGCAATAATCCAAGACTACCTAACGGAGCTCCTGTTGCTGTATACCCCAGATTGCCTCCTCTGTCCTCTGAGGTGGTCCTCCTGAGGGTGCCCAGATATCATCTTAATTTGCCTGTGAACTGTGCATTTTAGGTGGCAGCTCCATTTTTCTGAAATCTGCTGCCCTGTGAGCTTAAAGGAGGCCTCCTCAGTTGAGTCATTCAAGTGGGGTCTGAAACATCATTTATTTTTAATAGCTTACCCCTTGTACACGTACGTACTGTACCAGTGAATAATTATATATGGGAATATTTAATTTATTGATATAGCTGCTATATTTGTATTTTGTATATGTTTTGTAAGGCACCCAGAGCTTGCGGATTGTGTGCCTAAGAAATAAAAATACTAATAGAACTACAGTTGCAGATGAGCAATCTATATTTTTGCACCTTAATAACTTTTCAGTTGTTTAACCGATTCACTTGAAAAGTGGCATGCATGGAGTTGGTGCCAATGTCTCTGGATCGTGTAAGTTTGGTAATGACTGGTTCAATGGCTGAAAAGTTCTAGAAGGTTGTAAATACATAAAATCACCCAAATTGTCTCTGCTAACTGATGACTACAAAAACAGCTGGAATTTGAAAGTTAAAACTTGCAGATTGATTAGACTCTGTCCTAAGGATGCTGGTTAGATCTCTTTGAAGGCTGTCTCCCTCCTTTGAATTACAGTTCTAATGCTGTGGCTCAAACGCCGGCCTGTCGGCGAAGTGGTTGGATTTCCGCTTGCGACGCCGGTAACCCACGTTCAGGAACGGATCCGGGACATCAGAAGGGCAGGCTGGGGGGAGCAGGATGGAGTGTCCTGAGGACTGCTGTTCTTCTCCAGGGGGAGGGAGAGGAGTGCGACCGGTGCTTGACGGATCCCTGGCGGAGGCTGGGGGTACTGCAGCGACCGGCGCCAGAATATCTGGGGAGGTGGGTCGGATGCCGGAAGTCATTGCACGTCCCTGCCCCCAAGAAAAAAACAAGGAAAAATCTTCAGCTGCCAGCCACCCTAGTTGAAGCCCATCTTGACTTCAGTTAGCCTCCAGGCTGGCTCTCCAACCTATCCCGTCACTTGTGGCACTGTTAGGGGGCTTGTGCCACAACCCCGCCCTGGGGGATAAGCCAGGGGTTATCGGAGGTTCGCGGCTGATTTGGAGGTGGAAGCCTGAGGTCCGACTGGGCTGAGTTCCCGCAGCTGGCGCAGGTGGGGAAAACGATACCAAATAAAAAAAAAAAAAAAAAGAACTGCAAATCACTGCAGTTAGACCACCTGAAACTTTGCCAGCTGGCACTGCCCACGTTGGTGCCGCCTGTAAACTTAGGTGGCCCCATCATTCTTCAGTTATCAGTATGAGTGGCGCCAGAACTAGCTGGATCCAGCCAGAACCCTTAATGTAAATGTTCTCTAGATTGCCTCCATTAGCTGAAGAAATTGTAAAAGCACCAGGACTAATGATTTTTTTTTTTTTATTTATGGGTGGAGCCAAATGTCATAACCATTGTCTTCCCTACATTTAGCACAAACTGGGATTCATAGAAATTTTTTCCATATTAGTAAAAAGTAAACCAGCTGGAGTCTGGCTTGAACAGTTAAGAAAACTGGCAGGACCCTGAGAAGGCCATCTCAGAATTTCACATAAGCCAGCCCATTTCACTCTGTCTTTTTTCCGTAAAAATTAATTCAGCCAGAATGGTGTCTCTGCAATATCTGGACCACTCTGAGCATCTATATCCAGAGAACAAAGCAGTTTAAAGAGCCACTGACACCTCTAGAAAAACTTTAAAAAAATAATATTTGGCCACAAAGCAGCTTATATCTCTCATAAGCTCTGTATTTCATATCCTTGTTATTTATTACCGAGGTCATATGCATAAAAACAGGATAGTTGTTCCTTGAGGGTTTATCAGCTCCTATTGCTTCTTCCTAACCTGATGTCATAATACTTTGCTTGTGACATCACAGTCACCCCATGGCAACAGACTGTGATGTCACTACAGAGCACTGTAATTTCAAGTAGGGAATAAGCTACAGAGGCAGATAAACTCTAAGGGATAAAGATCTTGTTTTGTGGAGATTTCTTCAGTAATAAATAATGGAGAGGAGGAATCTATGGAAGTTTATATGGAGTAAGCTGAATTGTCTAAATATTATGTTTTCCAAAGTATTCCCAAAGGTGTCAGCTGCTCTTTTAAGGGTGACACTAAACAGCTGTTCACTTACAGTTTGTCTGGCCAAGACAGGCCTGCAGTGAAACATACCATAGCTAGGTAAATTGTTCCCTGCATCTCATCCTGTTACAATCTCATCTCTTCATCCTGTTCCAGTTGGTCTCAAAACTCAGTCCACTACAGGGAAGGCCTCTGCTGTATCAGTCTTGAGGGATATGTCACTGTTGAACATCTGTAAAGCAGCTGTTGGAGCTTCATCCCAGACTTTCTTTGCTCACTGCTGTTACAGTCTCTCCTTATTGCCCTGTTCTAGTGGGTCTCTGATCTCATTCAGCTACAGGGACGGCCTCTGCTGTTGCAGTCTTGAGGGATAAACACACTGCTGAACATCTTAAAAGCAGCTAGTGGGGCTTTGTTCCTCAATTTCACTGCTCACTCCTGTGTTAGTCTTCAGTAACTTTGGGGCTGCAGTGTTGAAAGACTTGTTTCCTAAGTGAGCAGTAGTTCCTGCCTTACTTTAAAGCAGCCATTGGGGCTCCACCCTACGCTTTCACTGCTCACTCCTGTTAACAGACTCACCTCATTGCCCTGTTCCAGTGGGTCTCAGAGGTCATTCCACTAGAGGGAAGGCCTCTGCTGTAGTAGCCTTAAGGGATATCTCACTGCTGAACATCTTTAAAGCAACCACTGGGGCTTCATCCCACTCATTCACTGCTCACTTCCATTATAGTCTCGTCTCATCTCCCTGTTCCAGTGGGTTCATTCCACTAGAGGGAAGGCTTCTGCTATAGCAATTGCTAGGGAAATCTCACAGCTGAATATCTAAAGCAGCCATCGGGGCTTCATCCCTGTCCCACTTTTTCACTGCTCACTCCTGTGTCAATGTCTCCTCTTCGCCCTGTTCCAGTGGGTCTCCAAGTTCATTCCACTAGTGGAAAGACCTCTGCTGTAGCAGCCTTCAGGGATATCTCCCTGCTGAATATCTTTAAAGTAGCCATTGGGGCATCATCCCACTCTTTTACTTCTCACTTATGTTACAGTTTTATCTCATTGCTGTTTTTGAGAGTCTTGGAGCTCATTCCACTAGATGGAAAGCCTCTGCTGTAGCAGCTTCCATGGGTATCTCACTGCTGAACATCTTTAAAGCAGCCACTGGAACTTCATACTACACTTTCTCTGCTCATTCCTGTTACAGTCTTGTTAAATTGTCCTTTTTCAGTGGGTCTCAAAGCTTATTCTAGTCGAGGCAAGGCCTCAACTGTATCGGCCTCTAGGGGAAATCGCACTGCTGAACATCAGTTGGTGCATCATCCCACACTTTAACTGCTCACTCCTTTGTTAACTTGCAGTAACTTCAGGGCTGCAGTGTTGAAAGGCCAGTTTCCTAAGTGAGCATTAGCTCCCACCTGGCTAGCAGTGATTGGGACTTCATCCTACACTTTCACTGCTCACTTCTTTTATAATCTCGTCCCATCTACCTGTTCTAGTGGGTCTCAAAGCTCATTCCACTAGAAGGATGTCTACTTCTCTGGTGGCCTCGAGGGGTATCTCACTGTTGAACATCTTTGAAGCAGCCAGTGTGGCTTCGTCCAACACTTTCACTACTCATTCCTGTTACAGTCTCATCTCATCACCTTGTCCCAGTGTGTCTCAAAGCTCATTCCACTGGAAGGATGGCCTCTGCTGTAGCAACCTCAAGGGATATCTCGCTGCTGAACATCTTTAAAGCAGCCAGTGGAGCTTCACTTTCACTGGTCACACCTGTGTCAGTCTGCAGTAACTTCAGGGCTGCAGTGTTGAAAGGCCTGTTTCTTAAGTGAGCGTTAGCTCCCGCCTGGCTTTAAAGCAGCCATTGGGGCTTCATCCCACATTCTCACTGCTCACTCCTGTGTCAGCCTGTAATAACTTCAAGGCTGCAGTGCTTGAAAGGCCTGCTTCCCAAGTGAGGATTCTTGCCTCGCTTTAGGCACTGTTCATAGTCTGCAAGTTGTGGATGTGACTGAAGCCATGCTGATCGAAGAAAGAGTTGCATACTGGGTTACTGTATTACTTCCAGTGGTATTTATTCGCAGCCAAACACCTTACAGTCCTCTTGCTAGTGCAAGTGAGGCTGTTTGGGTTTTGGGGCTCAGCAGTGACGTTGGCCTTCTTTTATGTGTGAACTCTGAAAAGACTGGTGGCAACTATGGAGGGGCATAACTGTGCAACATTCCAGGGGCTTGGACTGCGTGCCAGTACCAAAGCAAGTGTGTGGCTATAAATGTTACTGTTGGAAACACATATAAGTACCGCTTTCCTCCGAACCCTTATTAGAATCAAAAAGGATTTAAGTAAACCTTCTGACTGGAATATTTGCACAAAATGGCTTACTTAGATGTAAGCTACATTTCTGTGAGAGCTGGTCATTCTAATTGTCTAAATAAATTATATTAAAATAATCGTTAGTATGCCAGTGAAGTTTTCATAATTCGACCTTTTATACAACTTAGCAAGGGAATTAAACAGTTTCTCAGCTTTTTCTGAATATATTTTTTTTCAGCAAAATGTGCAAGAAAGTCTGCCAAATGCAAGCCATGAGCTACCAGGTGGAAAAGCCAAAGCAAAAAGGGAATCTGTGCTAGAAACAATAGAAAGAGACATGAAGGTGATGGAAAAAAATGATGCCCAAAATAAAGACATAAAGAAAGGAAAAGATGGTAAGAGTTTGATTCAGGCATTTATACCAGTTTAATGGCATTTATTTGTTGACTCATTCTAAACAGATAAGTTACTGTAATAATTAAACCTTGGCACGGACTTGAGTGTCGAAGTAAATGCCCTAAGGTAGAACTGAATACCATGTAAAACCAAAGACCAGTGAAAAAAACAGGTGCTTAAAAACAGAAACTGTGCATATCCTTTGCTTTCAGATCTAAGTTTTGAAATTTTAACATAGTTGCCAGAACTGGATGTTACCGATGCTTTTCTCTATTGTTGTTCCCCTCAGCACTGATATGCTGTACTGCATATATATATAGTACTTATTAAGCAATAAGGCATGACCAAGGGTTATGTTAATGGTCTGTTAATCACCTTCTAGGGGTGTACTGTGGCACAAGGTGTAGCCGAGTGCCACATGCCCCAGAGGGTGATTAACTGACCATTAGCATAATCCCTGGGAGTGCCTTATTGCTATTATAATAAAACATGTTTTTAAACAGTGTTAAACCTTGTTCATCATATGATTATGCTCTACATATGTTAATAAAAGATTAACATAAGGCTGTTAGAATGTTTGCAGCCAATCGGAAAGCTCCATTTCTCAGACCCTTTTTATAATATGGAATACACAGTGAAACTGAATAACCATTGATGTTCTCTTCAGTATTGATGTACACTATGGTGTGTATATATGGAATATACAGTGAAACAGAATGACAGTTGATGTTCCCTTCAGCAGAGATGGACAGTATGACATATTATATATTCATTGCAAAATCTTCGTTAATGCATCCGTTAGGGTTGATGTCACAGTGACAAAAGTTTGGAAATTCGACATTAAGGTTACCCCCCATCCCCATCCTCCACATACCAACAGACATCGGGGTGTGCCATGGAATCATCAGGCCCAACTCTCGCCCCATTCCATGTGTAGGCAAGCTGACATGCTACAGTATAGGAGAATGGGGTGAGAGTTAGGACTGATGACCCCATGGCATACCCCGACATCTGTTTGTGTGTGGAGGATGGAGGGTGGGGATGGGATAGTAGGAAGGGTAACCCTAATATTGAATTTCCAACCTTTTGTCTCTGTGACAACCCTAACTGATGCATTAACAAAGTTTTTTGCAATGAATTGCCTTACTTTTTGAAAATGTGTAACGTAACTAGTAAATGGTATGTGTTGGTGGGAGCGCGGGGCCCCAACAAACTACATATTTGTGCATAATGATATGTGTCTGTGGGAGCACAGGCCCTCTGGGCCCTGTGCTCCCACTTACACATAACAATGGAGCCATACAGTAACCCTGTAAACCTGAAAAGGAACCCTTATAACACTAATTTGCCGATATCCCACCACACTAACCCTACAGGCACCAACAGAGATTGGAGTGTTCCATGGGATCATCAGGCGCAACCCTCACCCCATTCCATGTGTAAACAAGCTGACACTACAGTATAGGGGAATGGGGTGAGACTTAAGTTTGACGACCCCATGGCATGCCCCAATGATTTTTGGTGCCTGTAAGGTGGGGTTGGGGGTGGGGTGGTAGGGGTAATAACCCTAACATTGAAGTTCCAAACTTTTGTCACTGACACATCAACCCTAACTGATGCATTAACAGAGTTTTTTTGCAAATTAATTTCCCTTCTTTTTGAGAATGTGTAATGTAAGTGGTTAGTGGTATGTGTTTGTGGGAGCTCGGGCCCTCAGGGCCCTGCGCTCCCTTCACGTTACCCATTTTTTGCATAACGATATGCATATGTGGGAGCATGGGCCGTCTGGGCCCTGCGCTCCCACTTACTGTTAAATACGGAGCCATACAGAAGCCCCCATAGTACTGAAAAGTAACCCTTGTAACACTTGTTTGGCAATATCTCAGTAACCGTAGTAGCTATGAAAAAAATTCCACTGCAGGTGTAATCTATGACTTCGAAACTTCCTCGTGTGCTTAGTTCACCTAAAGGTGTACTAAGCTGCAGGTAGCGAAAAATCTGTATCTCGAATAGTTTTCGAGATGCAGGCACCGAAAGGCGCCGCAGTGTTATCCTATGGGAAATTTCTCCACTTTAGAACGCTGTAACTATGGGCCCGTTCAATGGTTTGGGACCAAACCACCAAAATGCACATCTGTGGGACCAGGGCTTGCCACCCTGCAAATTTCAACCCGAAAGCACAATCCACCCAGGCACAATGAAGTGACAAAGAAAAGAACACATGGGACAGTGCTGTGGAGTATTGCTTTCTCACGACAAAAAAATATTTTCGTGATTCCCTATACCTTAAAATGGAATATTTTCGTGCACAAAAAAATCGTTGTCGTGAAAGTTTTCCCAGTGCCCATAAAAAATTTTCCCATAGGCTACAATAGGACATGAAAAACTTGCGTAACTTTTGATCAGATTAATATTTTTTCACCTAATCTTCAAAAGGCACCAGTTCAACCCAGGCCACATATAGACATGCAAATTTGAATCCACTCAGACGCATTCTTCAGTCCATCATGCCTGACCAAATAATGCGCAACAGTTGACTAATTTTCACGTTTTGGACGCTCTACCATTCCGCAACTGTATGTCCGACAAAAATGAAATGTTCCAGATCCAGAGATATATGGTTGGATGCTACGCATGCAGACTTTCAGGCAAATCGGACAAATGGTTGCAAAGTTATTGAAGTGGAAACTTTGGGGTTTAACATTAAAGTGGCCTTCCAACCCTAACTATACCTGCACTACTGTGCAGGTATAGTGTGTGTGTGTGTATGTATGTGTGTGTGTATATATATATATATGTGTGTGTGTGTATATATAAAATGTATTTATTATATATCAATGCTGAAGGGAACATCAGTGGTCATTTTGTTTCACTGTGAATTTTTTATATTTATTTATATATATATATATATATATATATATATATATACACACACACACACACACACACACATACATATATATATATATGTGTGTGTGTGTGTGTGTGTGTGTGTATACATATATAAATATAAAAAATATACAGTGAAACGAAATAACCATTGATGTTCCATTTAGCAGTGATATGCCATGTGGCATGTATGTATGGAATATACAAGGAACCAGAATGACCATTGATGTTCACTTCAGCACCGATATACAGTACGACATATATATGGCATTAATTCATGTGTGAACATATTTCAGGTTGTAGAAGGAGAGGCAGGTTCACTTTCTGGAAGGGGAGGCAGAGTTAGGGAGTGGAAACATAGCGAGTGATCCCATAGGAAGAAACAGGATTACTAGGATGAGTAGTTTTTTTTTCTTCTAACCCCAAGAATTACTCAATGTTTGCACCTTATGCAGACCCCGTAGCGGTACCTTGGGAGGCTGAGTCCAGAACCTAGTTAGGAAAACGGTTCTGCAAGACAGCAGCTCCAGAGCTAGCATCCCTTCTGGCCTGTGTCCAAACAGTAGTGGTTTGTAAAGGTGAATACTGTTTTCTAGGTAGCTGCTTTGCAAATGGCTAACAATGGGCTGCCTCTTGATGATACAGAGACAGAGGTACCCCTTGTGGAGTGTGCCTTTAAGCCTGTTGATGGCATTTTTTCCAGCTTTTTCATAGCAGAACTGAATGCAAGAGACAGACCTCTTGGTAGCTGGTTTGTCTTTGCCTTCATCGCCATAAGTAACAAAAAGCTGGGTACTGTGGGATCTGACATCTTTTGTCCGGTCCATGTACAGTAGATAGTCATGACTCTCATTTCGCCTAGGCTGTGCAACTTTTCCTCACCTTGATTGTAATGCTCTGGATAGAGTACAGGGAGAGTCACTGACTGATTCAGGTGAAATTCAGGTACCACCTTAGGAAGGAATTTGCTGCTGGTTCTAAGAACTACTTTATCCCTGCTTGGAATTATGTAATTTGGCTCTGTACAGAGGGCTTACAGTCTGTTTATCCTCCTAGCAGAGATTATTGCAACTACGAATATGGTTTTCTATGTGACATACTCAGTTGAGCAGTTTTCATAGTTTCAAAGGGAGCCTCCATAAGCTGGGCAAAGCATATGTTGGAGTCCCAGGGTGGGACAGGGTCCTGCTCTGGTGAGTACATGTGGCTTAGTTCTTTAAAGGTGATAGGAAACAGTTTTTTACACCTCTAGATGCCCTCCTGTTGTCCTTCTAGTGTAAGTCCAATATTCTAATATGTTTTTTACCTTTTTTTGTTACATTTATAATCTAATTTTATTGCTTTTGTAACTACTTTGAATCCCTTTCTCCTCAGCAGTTGCTGCTCCCTCATTTCATATTGCCTGAACGTTCTATTACATCAATAACACCATTCTAGGCCATGCAGATAAATAGCATGGAGTTATTGATGTCATATAATGACTTAGAAATGTAAAAAGAAAGAGCAGTAACTACTTAGGACGAGTGCATCTCTATGTAGATCTGAGGGGATCCCAACGTTTGATTATTTATTCATAAACAAATTTGTCAAAACAAATCAAAATACATAACTTCCGTGGAATGTAAGATGAGGCAGTTAAATATGTTAAAAAATAAATAAATAGTCAAAGCAAATCAGAATACATAACTTCCATGAAATGTAAGATAGGAGGCAGTTAAATATGTAAAAATCATTTCCTTTAAATAAAAAAAATATATATATATTTTCAAAATGGGTTGTGAGGCCAAAGACTTTTCTTTTCTAGCTGATATTACTGCTAAGTACATCTTTAAAATGGAAGGCTGTAGGCCTAATTACTTCAGGTGTACTAGGTATTGCAGAATTACAGGCAACCTTGCCTCTGTTGGGTTTATGTTTCTGGGGGCACACCAGTAAGAAAACATTTTCCATTTAGAGGAATACTATTCTTTGTAGTGGGCTTCCTTGAAACCTTAAGCACCTTCAGGACGACTTGTGAGAAATGCATCTGGAAATGTTAACTTCTCAAGACCCATGCCCTCAGGCATAGGGTCCTGGGGTTCAGAAATGTTATTCTGCCCTCGAACAAAGTCAACAGATTTTCACTGAGTGGCAGGCTGATTGGATTCTTCTTGGACAGGACCTCGAGGATTGAGTACCAGGCCGGTCTGGCCCAGTCTGGAGCTATCCTGATGATTGTTGCAGATAACCTCTTGAGTTTTAGGAGTACTTTCTGGATGAAATGACATGGTGGAAAGACATACAGAAACTTCCCTGTCCAGTCCAGTACCAGGGCATCCTCTGGGACTGTTCCTCTGGCTGGTGATCTGCAACAGAACTGTGGGAACTGACAGTTCTCCCAAGATGCAAAGGTCTGTATCGGGAGTGCCCCACTTTCTGAACACTGTGTCCAGGAATGGTCAAAGGCCCATTTCTGATTTCTCAGGCTCATTCTGCTCAGAGAATTTGCCGGGACATTGTTTTTTCCTGGCAGATGCACTGCAGATATATTTGCTTTTAAGGAATGTGCTAGGTCCCAGATCCTCATTGCCTCTGTACACAGTTTTGAGGATCTTGTTCCTTCCTGCTTGTTCATGTAGTACATTGTTTATGGTGTTGCTTTTCCTGATTTGGATAGAATGACCCTGTAGCTGGGAGGAGAAGGATTGCATTGTTAGCAGTCCTGCTTTGAGCTCCAGGAAGTTTGTATGTTCTGGTGATTCTTATGGGCTCCATGTGCCACTTCCTGTGAGGTCTTGCAGGTTAGGTGCCTGTGACACTTGGACAGCTGGTTGTAATTACTCTATGATTTTTGTAATATTAAAAATGTAGTGTGATTGTCTGTCATGAGAAATCCTGTGCTCCTGGGAACTAACCCAACCCCCGGTATCACTTCAAAGGACAGAATATGTTAAACGGCAGATCTCTGTAATGTGATTAACTTCCGATGTCTCGCATTTTATGGTCTTGTTGTTGAGCTGTGCTTCTTTGAAGGTCAGGAACTAAAATATCCATTTTATGACGTCTTCAGAGGAAAGAACAGTTAATTTCACCTGGTGTTACAAAGCATATTACATCTCGGTGAGATCTGGCAGAGTTAGTAATAGAAAGTCCTTTGATGGCTTTGAAAAGCAGGAAAACGTACTAGATCAAAGAGGAGCAGGAAACCACTCCAGATCAAAGAGTCCTATTGAAAATGAGTTTTCAAACAACATGAAGTCTTGCTGTATTCTGACAAGTGCAGTTAGCCCCAGCCTTTAAACTGCCCCAGAGAACAATGGGTTAACTTTTCTATGCAGGGCATAGAATGTTGCTCTCGAGCTCGGTTGATGTCTCTGCCTGTTGTATTTTGAACTACAACCGTCAGATTCTTTACTCCGCCTCACTGAACAGTCGTTCGGAGATTTCTCCTGCAGCTCGGTTAAAGTCGGTTGAAATTAATAGGTTTTAGGTCGTTTCTACCCGAAATTTGGTTTCCACGTAGTCGGTTCAAGTCTCTGTCTGCGGTACCGTGAGTACTAGATAGGTTTTATTCTGTTTTCTGTGTGGAATTTGTAAAAAGTGTGGATCGGTTCGGCCGAACCGATCGTTCAGGTAATTTTTGTATCTTACTTTAGTGTGTGGTTACCAGTCCATATTGGTTCTAAAAAAAAAAGAAAACGGTTTTAGTACGTTTTTTTCGAGGACCCGTGACACGATCAGGAACCGATAGGGGAGTCTTGCCTGGCGGTTGCTGAAAAAAGGGTAAGTTTGGTTAGGTTGGCCATGTCTGAGAAACCCAAGAAAAAAAACGGGCCCAATGGGTTTCAACACTGCAGTGAGTGTGGGGAGGTCTTTGCTAAGGCCGATCCCCACACCACCTGTGTTTATTGTCTGGGGTTTGACCACCTCGATTCAGACTGACAAATTTGTAAACACTTTCCCAAATCTACCCTTGAAAAGGGATTAGGTAGACTGAGGGAAAGGGAGGCCGAGAAGTCCGCTGACCCGGATGGCCAGCCCAGTTTGGTTCCGATCGAATCAGAAGGAGTGCCCTCTGACCAGGGCGATACTTCTTCAGGCAAAAGGAGATCCAACCCTGAGGAGTCGGTTCCGGCAAAAAAGAAACTCAAAGAAAAATCGTCCGGTTCGGATCCAGAATCTCATATTCCGACCGCCGAAGAAATAGCCAAGGCGAATCGTATTGTGGAATCGCTTTGATCGGTTCTGACTGATCCGGCACATTTTGGCAGGGGCTGGGTTCGGTTGGTTCCCCCGGTTCACGATTATACCCTGGAAGAATTTTATGAACTGGAGTTTGAGGAGGAAGGAGAGTTGGAAGATGAATATGGTGATGGTGATAGTCTGGATGTGCCTGTTGATCCGGACATTTCCCCAGACAGACATTCAGGTGTTTCTCCTCCTAGGCTTTCTTGAGTCCCCTTCCCACTTTATGTTTTACAGAAAGGTGGCTGAGACCCTCCAGCTTCCTATGGAGGAGGCACTGGAGGATCAGGAGGAGCCTGTGTAGAGATGATGGACATCCCAGAGTCCAGGAGATTGTCTATTCCCCTCCACAAATCTTCTGGGAAACCGACACAAAAAATTCTGAAGTCCCCCAATTCCATACCTTCTGTGGCTAGAAGAATGGACAAGAGGTATACACTTTCAGGCTTAGATACGGAGTTCCTTTATCAGCAGTGCAGCCATGTTGGGGTTGTACAGGCTGCTGCCTGTGATAAGGCATACATTCCCTTGGCATCACTCCCTTCCCCCCAGACAGGGACTCCAGGAAGATTGATGCCATGACAAAAAAGCAGTACATGGCATCTTCCTTGGGACTCAGGCAGGCGAATTATATGGCCTATACAGCCAGATACCAGAAGTCCAGGTGGGACACTGTACTGGCACTGGCTAAACAGGCTTCCCCCCAGCTTGCCAAGGAGCTGGAGGAGGTGGCTGTAGATGGGATTGGGGCATCAAAAGTTCAGTTTCATACTGCTGTGGACTCCAATGATGTGCCATTAAGAGTCATGGCTACATCTGTGGCTCTTCGGAGAATGGCTTGGCTCAGATGTACTAGCCTCTCATAGGATACCCAGGCTAAGGCCATGGATTTTCCTGTAGTGGGTAATTCTCTGTTTGGGGAGCAGACAGAGAATTACATGAAGAAAATGGACGAGTACAGGACCACTTACAGGAGTGCTCAGGCCAAGGAGAGGCAGGCAGTTCCTCAAAGGCAACAGTCTAGGGGCAGGGGCAGGCCTTTTCAAATGCCTTTTTACCAAGCACAGGTCTCTCCTTCCTTTTCGCAGAGGGGGTTCTTCAGAGGGAGAGGCAGAAGGGGGATGAGCAGGCCTGCATCCACCCCTCAGCCTAAAGCCCCTGCCAAGCAGACACCCTGATGGATCTGCCCGGGTCGACTCTCCTATCTCAGTAGGGGGGCAGGCTGGCTTACTTTGTCCAGGACTGGATGTCTGTTACATCAGACAAGTGGGTCCTGGAAGTAGTAAGCCAGGGACTGGTTCTCAGCTTCAAACAATTTCCAAAGATGAGAGCCAGATCTTTTCCACCTGGAAATCTTTCAGAAATCCTTGCCCTAGAGGCAGAGGTTTCTTCTCTCCTAGCTTTAAGAGCTATAGAGAGAGAGTACCTACCCTACACTGGGGCAAAGGACTGTACTCCAGGTACTTCCTGACCCCCAAAAAGACAGGAGAGTGGCGACCCATCCTGGACTTAAGATATCTGAACAAACATCTTTTAAAGCCAAAGTTCAAGATGATAACTCTGGGAATTATCCTTCCCTCTCTAAGGCCAGGGGACTGGCTAGCCTCCCTGGATCTCAAAGATGCTTACTTTCACATTCCCATCAGGTGCTCCCACAGAAAGTACCTCGGGTTCGAGTTGCCGTCAGGCCACTATCAGTTCAGAGCAATGCTCTTTGGCCTAACCTCAGCTCCAAGGGTTTTCACAAAGCGCCTGGCAGTAGTTGTTGCCTTCCTAAGAAGACAAAAGATTTCCATTTTTCCATATTTGGACGACTGGCTCATAGTGGGCCAGTCTCCAGACCAAGTCAAGTCAGACCTGCAAGTGACCCAGCAAGTGCTCACTTCTTTAGGATTTCTTCTCAACCTACCAAAGTCAGTTCTCGAACCAGTGCAGCTCCTCTCCTTCATAGGGGCAGAGCTGGATACGGTAAAAGCAAGAGCCTTTCTTCCCCTGGAAAGGGCAAGAGCTGTCATGGAGCTGGCTTCTTCATTCAACCTTCAGGTGTCTCGACCAGCAAGGCATTTTCTTCAGCTCTTGGGCCATATGGCAGCTTCTACAGCAGTGGTCCAAGGGGCAAGATTCCAGATGAGGGACATTCAGTTCCAACTGAGGGCTTTTTGGTCCCAAAGAAGGGATTCCCTTACCAAACTAATCCCAGTGATTCGAACTGTGATCCAGGCCCTGCAATGGTGGCAGGATCAGGACAATTTGAGGCAAGGGGTTCCATTTGCCACTCAGTCTCATTCAGTTGTCCTTACCGTGGATGCTTCCCTGCTGGGCTGGGGAGCCCATTTGGGGGATCTCACCACCCAAGGACTGTGGTCTCCTCAGGAATTGCTTCTATGCATCAATCTCCTGGAACTCAGGGCAGTGTTTCTGGCACTGCAAGCTTTTTCCCAGTCAGTAAAGAACAAGGTGATTCAGGTCAGAACAGACAACACCACCACCATGTAGTACATCAACAAGCAAGGAGGCACTCGGTCTACAGCCTTGTGCACAGAAGCAATGAAGCTGTGGTCTCTGGCTTATTCCCTGCAAACCTTTCTGATAGCAGTTCACCTTCCAGGGAAAGACAGTGTCCTAGCAGATGCACTAAGCAGAATATCTCAGGGCCATCACGAATGGGCCCTGGATCCTCTGGTATTGAAGGTGATTTTTTCAAGATGGGGCACTCCAGAGATGGATCTTTTTGCAGCCCCAGACAATCACTAACTTCCTCTCTTTTGTTGCAGACCCCAAGTCTTGGGCTCAGTCCCCCTGGATGCTCTGACTCTGAACTGGAAAGGGAAATTTCTGTATGCTTTTCCCCCTTTACCTCTCCTGTTCAAAGTTCTAGTCAAGGTAAGGTCACAACCTTGCAAAGTGATTCTGATTGCTCCAGACTGGACCAGGCAGCCATGGTACCCCTTGTTGCTGTCCCTAACAGTCCATCTTCCCCTGTCTCTTCCCAGGAATTACAACCTGTTAACCTCCTCTCAGGGGAGGATTTGGTACCACAATCTTCAGTCTCTCAACCTCAAGGAATGGCTCTTGAAGAGTTAGAGTTTGCAGATTTGCATCTGTGTCAGGGGGTTCTGGATATTTTCAAAGCCTCTCGAAAGCCTTCCACCAGAAAGACTTGTAACTCCAAATGGAAGAGATTCAGCCTTTGGTACTCCAAGAGGCATATCTCCCCAGATACTGCTGAATTGCCTACAGTTCTGGATTATATGGTCCATCTTAATAGCCTAGGCCTCAGAACAGCTACTCTCAAGGTACACGTGTCTGCTGTTTCTGCTTTCCTGTCAGTAGGTAAGTCTTCCTCACTGTTATCTTGTCCTGTTTTCTGTAAGTTTTTCAAGGGATTGCTTCATACCAATCCCCCCTTTAGGGATTCTACTCCTGCTTGGGATCTTAATGTTTGCATTGCTCAGCTTATGCAACCACCTTTTGAGCCTCTGTCATCAGCAGAGCTTAAGTACTTGACTTGGAAAACTGTGTTTTTGGTAGCCATTACCTCTTCCAGACGCATCAGTGAATTGCAAGCCCTGTCAGTGGAACCTGATTTCATCTCTTTTCACAGAGATAAAGTGGTCCTTCAAACTAACAGAAAGTTCTTGCCCAAAGTGGTTTCAGATTTCCACCTAAATCAGTCTGTCTCTCCATTTTCTTCACTGATCATTCTTCATCAGGGGAGAGGAGGCTACACAGTTTAAATGTCAAAAGAGCCCTTAGCTACTACATAGAGCATACCAGTGGTCACAGGTTTGACTCCCTCCAGTTGTTTCTCACTTATGGAGAAGTGGGAAAGGGCAAACCTGCCACTAAAAGAACTATTGTCAGGTGGATTGCATCTTGTATACAATTCTGCTATGAAAAACTGGGAAAGATTCCCCCCTCAGGCCTGAGGGCTCACTCCACCAGAGGTACTGCTGCTTCCCTGGCTGCTGCCAGGGATATTCCTCTCTTAGAAATTTGTCAAGCAGCCACCTGGAAAACGGTCCATACCTTTACCAAGCATTACTCTCTGGATATCCAGGCTAGGAGTGATGCTCGGTTTGGCACAGTAGTACTTCAGAGCCTATTCCCAAAGTAGGTTCTGTCCTCCTCCATGGAGGTACTGCTTGGTAGTTCAGACTTGTCAGAATACAGCAAGACCTCGTTGTTTGAAGAAAAATTACTCACCTTAGTAATTATGTTTTTCTAGTGGAGTCTTGCTGTATTCTGACCCCCGCCTTCCTCTCAGAACCTGGATTTTTGGGATGTGGTGGGCAAGCACAGTGTTGGCACCTCAGGGGTGCCTCCTTACACCCTCTTTTATTCATGGGGGGATATATTCTTTCAATTTTAATTGGTTTTTGTGTGTTGGGTTTCCTGACTTGAGTCTTCCCTTAGGAACCCAAAAGAATATTTTTCTGCAGTTTCCACATAGAACACCTAGTGAGTTTTGCTCGTAAAGATCTGATGGTTGCAGTTGAAAATACAACAGGCAGAGACATCAACCGAGCTCGAGAGCAACATTCTATGCCCTGCATAGAAAAGTTAACCCATTGTTCTCCGTGGCAGTTTAAAGGCTGGGGCTAACTGCACTTGTCAGAATACAGCAAGACTCCACTAGAAGAAACATAATTACTAAGGTGAGTAATTTTTTCTTTGCTTATGTCATCTTATTTAAAATACCTCCTGAGTGATAAGACATCCTGGTTGTATAATTTGTAATAAACAGAGGAGGAGCTTGGTGACATCATGGAGGAGGCAGGTTCAAAGACAGTTTTTAATTATGCTGTGGATGACCTTTAGAGATATTCTTGTTTGGACTCTCTGAAGCAACATCTACTTCAAGCACTGTTGGAAGATATAGATTAGATAGACAAGTCTGATTGTCTGGTGGTAGGAATTTGTTTGCACTTTTTTAAACCTTGTTCTTTTAAGTGATTGTATGCGTTGTGATATATTTTTCTGTATTTGCATTTTAAATATTTATCTATTTCAAAGTAAACCTCTATTTTAAAGAGACTGCTTGGTGTGCCTTCGAAATTCTTTCTTTGACAAGTGAAGCAAATATGGTTAAAGTTGACACTGTGCATAGCTTAATGGTAATACCAAACTGGGAAAAGGTAAGAGTTTATCTGAGGTCTTTCATAGAGTTTTAAGGGTTCATTTTGGACACCTGGTTAGGTGCCCGTAGGTGAAAGATATCTGGCACCCCCAAAGAGCAGAATTATCTGAGCCTGTACATTGGGTATGCTAGCAAGTGGTTCACAGTTTGAGTCCCTCCAGAACTTGAGACCATAGGTGATTTGAACCTACAAAACAGACAGGAGGATTACCCTGTTCTGTTCCTGTTCAAAGTACTGCACTCAGAGGTTGGCACTGTGGGAGCAGAGGACCTGACCTGCTGAGTGGGGTTGTGACAGATTGGTGGTAGCGGTGGGATTGACAGTGATCCTGAGTGTCCTGACGCTAGTGCTAGAGACCCTAGTTTAGCGACTGAAGGAGATCTATCCCATGCCTTGGGAATGTGTGAGGAGTTTGCAGTTGCTTAGAGAAGTGACCCTAGTCTAAAGAAGCTGAGGGCTTGGGCAGACTCTGATGGAACACAGGGAGGTGATGGTAAACATAAGGTTTATTGTGAAAATGGACTGATGTATACTCAGGTTGTGCAGACAGAGGGAGGGGTGCTAGGCAGGCAGCTTGTCGTTCCCCAGGGGTATCGTGAGCAGTTGTTCAAGGTTGCACATGATATTCCTCTGTCTTGTCATCTGGGAATCGCGCATGCTACACAGCGGTTGGCCCAGAATTTCTACTGGCCCAACTTCACCCAGCAGGTAAAGGAGTATTGCAGGTCTTGTCACCAGTGCCAAGAAATATGGAAGGCGGGCAAGAAAACCCAAGCCGCCCTGATTCCATTGCCCATAGTAGAGGAGCCATTCCAGTGGTTGGGAATGGATATTGTGGGGCCTTAAAATACCCCCAGCTCCTCTGGGAAGAGATTCATCTTGACTGTGGTGGATTATGCCACCTGGTACCCAGAGCCAGTCGCCCTATCCTCACTGAGGACAGACAAAGTGGCAGATGCCTTACTTGGGATTTTCTCCTGTGTTGGGTTTCCTTAGGAGGTTATCACCAGTCGAGGGGGTTCCTTCATGTCAGACCAGATGAAATGTTTATGGGAGAAGTGTGGGGTGATGCAGAGATGCACGACACCATATCACCCACAAGCCAGTGGGCTTGTGGAAAAATTTAATGGTACCCTGAAGTCAATGTTCCGGGAATTTGCTGAACAGCATGGGAGGGACTGGGAGAAATGCTTTCCCCACCTGTTTGCATACAGGGAGGTGCCCCAAGAGTTGACAGGATTTTTGCCCTTCAAACTCTTATGTGGATGCCGGGTACGTGGGCCCCTAGACTTGATCCAGGAGGACTGGGAAGGCATGCATGCCACCCAGGGATCTCCCATAGTGGATTATGTCCTTAGGTTTAGGGAAAGGCTGAAGGAGCTTATGGGGACAGCCCGGAGCAACCTGACAGCTGCCCAACAGAAACAAAAGTGTGGTACGACCACAGAGCCAGAGCTCGCTTGTACATGGTGGGTCAGGAATTCATGGTCCTTATTCTGGCCCGCAAAGACAAGCTGCAGGCTGAGTGGACAGGACCGTACAAAGTAGTTAGGAAGGTAAATGACATGAACTATATTATAGAGTTACCTGACAGAAGACAGACAGAAAGGATGTACCATGTCAGCATGATGAAGCCATATGCTAATAAGGCTGATATGGTGTTTGCAGCGTGTAGTCCTGGGGAGGGGACGGACGAAGGAGACCCCCTTCTGGACTTGCTTTAAGAAAGTAAGTGGGAGTCCTCTGTGGAGGCAGTTAAATTGTCTCCCCAGCTGGCCCCGGACAAGATCCAGGAAGTAAGGGAGGTTTTAGCAGACTTTGCCCCATTGTTAGCACCAAGCCTGGACTAACCCCCTTAGCGATGCACGATGTGGAGACAGGGACACAGACGCCCATACAGCAGGCAGCATTTCGGGTGTCAGAGGCCGTCCAAAAGGACATTAGGAGGGAAGTGGAGGAGATGCTGGATTTAGGGGTAATCCAGAGATCCCACCATCCCTGGGCCTCACCTGTGGTCCTTGTGCCCAAGCCAGATGGCTCTACTCGTTTCTGTGTGGACTGTTGTGGACTGAATGCAGTCACGAAGTCAGACGCCCACCAGATGCCCTGGACGGATGAACTCCTGGACAAGTTGAGAGGGACGACCTACCTTATGACCATTGACCTGACCAAGGGGTATTGGCAGGTAGAGTTAACAGACAGAGCTAGGGAGAGTTCGATCTTCATCACTCCGATAGGCTTATCTGAATTTAAAGTAATGCCTTTCGGAATGAAGAATGCCCCAACCACTTTCCAAAGGTTGGTGAACCAGGTGTTAAATGGTGCTGAGGAGTACGCCGTGGCATACCTGGATGACATTGCCATCTTTAGTGCCAGCTGGGAGGAACACCTGTCCCACCTTAGGGAAGTGCTGGGCAGGATACAGAGGGTTGGGCTCACTGTCAAAGCTGAGAAGTGCCAGGTGGCCATGGGAGAAGTGGTATACCTCGGGCATGTGGTAGGCCAGGGACAGCTCCGTCCTAACCAAATAAAAATAGAGGTGATCCAGGCGTGGCCCAGACCAGAGATGAAGAAGCAGGTCAGGAGTTTTCTTGGGACAGCAGAGTACTATAGAAAATTTGTACCCAGTTACAGTGCCCTGGCTGCTCCCCTATCTGACGTGGTAAAGAAAAGGATGCCAAAGAAAATTACCTGGGACCCAGCCTGTGAGAAAACCTTTACCAGACTGAAGGAGACACTGTGCAGTGCTCCTGTTTTGACAAGTCCTGACTACAGCAGACCCTTTATAGTTCAGACTGATGGCTCAGATGTGGGTATCGGGGTAGTACTGAGTCAGACATTCAATCAAGGGAAAGGTCACCCGGTAGTGTACCTGAGTAAAAAGTTACTTCCTAGGGAGCAAGCATACTCTACCGTGGAAAAGGAGTGCCTTGCTATAGTGTGGGCCCTAAAGAAGTTGGAGCCATACTTGTATGGGCAGCATTTTGTGGTTCAAACTGACCACAACCCCCTGGTTTGGCTGACGCAAATGGGAAAAACTATGGTAGATTGTTAAGATGGAGTCTTGCTTTGCAGGGGTATGACATGACAAGCTTACGTAGGGCCGGAGTGAAAAATCAGAACTCAGATGGCTTATCTCGTTTCTATGAGGAGTGAACTGATTTGGGAAGTTCATCCCGTGCAGGGGATACAGCCCCCAAATTCAGTCTAGGTGGGGAGGATTGTGATACTTGGACAGTTGGTTCTGATTACTCTATGGTTTTTGTAACATAAAAAAATGTAGTGTGATTGTCTGTCATGAGAATTCCTGTGCTCCTGGAATGACCTTCCCCCGATATCACTTCAAAGGATGGGATATGTTAAACAGCAGATCTCTGTAATGTGATTAACTTCTAAGTACTCACATTTTATGGTCTTGTTGTTGAGCTGTGCTTCTTTGAAGGCCAGGAACTAAAATATCCATTTTATGACATCTTCAGAGGAAAGAACAGTTAATTTCACCTGGTGTTACAAAGCATATTACACCTCAGTGAGATCTGGCAGAGTTAGTCATAGAAAGTCCTTTGATGTCTTTGAAAAGTAGGAAAACACACTAGATCAAAGAGGAGCAGAAAACCACTCCAGATCAGAGTCATATTGGAGATGAGTTTTTGCTTATGGCATCTTATTTAAAATACCTCCTGAGTGATTAGACATCCTGGTTGTATAATTTTTAATAAACAGGAGGAGCTGGGTGACATCATGGAGGAGGTAGGTTCGAAGACAGTTGTTAATTATGCTGTGGCCGACCTTTAGAGACATTCTTGTTTGAACTCTGAAGCAACAACATCTACTTCAAGCACTGTTAGAAGATATAGATTAGATGGACAAGTCTAATTGTCTGATGGTAGGAATTTTTTTGCACTTTTTTAAACCTTGTTCTTTTAAGTGATTGTATGCGTTGTGATATATTGTTCTGTATTTACATTTTACATTATCTATTTTAAAGTAAACCTCTATTTTAAAGAGACTGCTTGATGTGTCTTCGAAATTCTTTCTTTGACAAGTGAAGCATATGTGGTTAAAATTGACACTGTGCATAGCTTAATGGTAATACCAAACTGGGAAAAGGTAAGAGTTTATCTGAGGTCTTTCATAGAGTTTTTAAGGGTTCATTTTGGACACCTGGTTAGGTACCCGTAGGCGAAAGATATCTGGCATCCCCCCGAAGAGCAGACCCAGGAGTGAGGCATTTGTAGTAAGAATACTTGGTGATCGCTGAAGGAAGGGAATGCCCTCTCTGAAGTTGCTTTCTTCCATCCAGCTCTGTAATGATTCCTCTAGTGCTTTTGTTACTGTCGCTAGTTTTAAAAGTGGATCCCATCTTTGGGACCACTTGTCACTTAAGTGATAGTGGGCATCTCTCAGTTGAAACCTGGCCCATGGATCCACAGCTGTGGATGCGGCTATGTGCCCTAGTAAATGTAGCAAGTCTCTTGCAGGTCTTGGTTGACCTGCTGTGAAAGTCTGCTGTTGCTATTAAAACTGTAACTCTGACCTGTGAGAGGAAAGCTTTCCCTTGCAGGGTGTTTAGCTCTGCTCCTATGAAGTCCATTACTTGAACAGGTTCTAGATGGGACTTCTTCAGGTTGATCAAAAATACCTGGTTCTCAAAGGTGCTTTTTACCAACTGAACTGAGCATGTTGCCTCTTGTTCTGTTTTCCCCAAATCTAGCCAGTCATCCATGTAGGGGAAAACCACCGCACCTTATTTTCTCAGATATGCTGCTACCACAGCCGGGCACTTTCTGAAAACCCTTGGAGCTGTGCTGAGACCAAATGGGAGAGCTGTGAACTGGTATTGGCCATTCCCCAGCTTGAATCTGAGATGTTTTCTGTGAGACTGTCTGGGATAAGAAAATAGGCCTCTTTCATATCCAGGGATCCTAGCCAGTGACCTTTCTGCAGTGATAGTATCACTGTCCTTCGTGTGATCATCTTGAATTTTTTTCATTTTGTAAATGCTTGTTTAGAAACCTGAGGTCTAAAATGGGTCACCACACCCCAGTTTTCTTGTGGGTCAGGAAGTATTTTGAAAATAAGCCCCTGCTCACTGGGAGGCAGGGACTTTTTCTGTAGCTTTTGATATTGTTTTTTTTTTCCAGTAGACTTCTTTCTGTGGGAGAGTGAGCTGGAAGACATCTGCATTTCTGCAGGTTTGAAAAGTGTTTGAGCTGCAGATACAACCGTCGGCCCAATACTTCCAGTACCCACTTGTCAGTGGTCATGTTTACCCACTCCTGGAAGTAGTGCGCTAGCCTTCCTCCCACTGGCAGTGATTGGATGAACTGGGCAGAATTCGAAGGGGGTTTGTTTTGGCTGTGACTTAGGTGCTGGAGCTGCAGCATTACATGTGTAAGCCCTCCCCTCCCCCTTCCCCGATAGAAACCTCTTTGTGATTGGTACTTCTATGGGACGTAAGAGACGTAGACTCTTGGGAAGTATTCCCTGCGCCTCTGCTTCCTCTTCCTTATGACCTGTAGGAGGTAAAGGTGTTATTCTTATCACCATTGCTTTTGAAAGTAGGGGGCTGGCAGTACAGCCTAGAGGTTAGTGTAACGAGCTGTGAATGAACTTGATGCATCCAGCAGACCTGGGTTTGAGTCCCACAACCTCCACTTGCTTACTGTGTGACTCTGAGCAAGTCACTTAACCTCCCCAGTGATCCCAGGTCACCCCTGAAAACAGGCACTTGTGCCTAGTGGGCCTTACCTGGTTACCAAAAGACTATAAAAAAAAAAAAAAAAAAATTTTGTATTCATAAACTTTTTCATGCAGGCCTGTGTTTCATCACCAAATAAATCTTCCTCAAAGGAGAAGTCCATGGCCTTTTTTGAGTATCCTGGGAAAGGATGGTAGTCCTTGGCCAGAAAACTTTCTTAATGACACTGCATGAGCCAAAACTCTGGCAGCTGTGTCATTAGTGTCCACCGCAGTGTGGAAATGACATTTTGTGGCATCCAGAGCTGATCTTGCTGTGGCAATTGGGTCCTGTGCCAAACCATATTCTGCTCTTTGTACCGGTGCCAGAAGTGCGTTTCAGAGTGCTTTCTGGTACTGTGCTGTATGTGTTGAATAAACTGCCTACCTGATAAGCAGGGACACTGTTATATAAACCTTTTTTGCCATAGTATGTAATTTAAGAGTCTTTTTTCAGGGGGCTGTGCAGATTTTTGCTTTCTCACAGGCAGCAGCGTGGACTATTCCATGATGATCAGGATGGACATACAGGTATTCCACTCCATGCTTGTTCACCTGATATTTTCTCTGTGTTTTTTCTGTCGATGGCTGCAGCAGAAGTGGGTGCAGCCATGATTTTTGCTGTGGCCTTTTCAAGTGGTTTATGTATGGGAGATAACCTCCTCCTTGATGGAGCTACCCCCAGGATGCCCATAAAATCGGCATCCTCTTCATCCTTTGTTTCTAGTGGGTGGATGTTGAGGGTATCAACCATTTGTCTGGCAAATGAGGAAAAAGATGATTAGTCCTCATTTTTGGCCTTGAGGAGGTTCAAAATCTTGCTCAGGTGTGCTGTCTAACTCCATGGGTTCCCTTTTCTCCATATGCACATAATACTCTTCTTCCTACTCTTCCGAAGGAAGGTAGGGTGGAGTCTGAGCCGGGGGAAGGGGGCAGGTAATTTATTTAAATTTTCCATGGGCTGAGTTGCCTGGAAAAATTTCCAAATTTTTGATATGTCCTCTGATGGGAGAATTTTTTTCTGTGCCACCCGTTGCTTTAAGTAGGAGGAGGGCAGTGACATTGTTGTCTTTCACAATTTTATTTATTTTTTTTGGGCAAACACCGTTTCCATTGCCTACTGTAAGGAATTTTTTTTTTTGCCATCATTGGATTCAGAGTGTCTCCCTTTCAGACAACCTGATATATGATCCATTTTTACCAAGCCTATCTGATGGCTGCACAGCTTTATCTTTTTTTTTTTTCTTGTCACTTTCTACATTATTTGCTGAAGTACATGAGGAGATGGACCTTTCTGATGCATGCTTTCCACCATCCACCATTGTTGGGACCACCCTCAGTCCCTTTTTTTTTTATTATTTTTAGGTGATACAGAGGCAGACTGAGAAAGCATGCTTTTTATTTTTATTTTTTTTTTTATTTTTACCCTTTCACATGAAGTTGTTGAGCACAAAATATGACCGGACTTACTGTTTATAAAGTTGTGTTGTGGATCTAAACAATTTAAACAAAGCTCATGACATTCTCCCCTTGCCAGGAGCTGAAAACAATTTGTACAATGTGTTGATGGTCCACAATGTCTCTCCAACATACCAGTTTGAGAGAACACCGAAATAATAACAACTATGTACAAAAATGTTGCAGTACAAGAGCCCAATAGTAAAAATATGGCTCTTGTACTAAAGAAAACTCTGCCAAAGGTCAATTTGCAGTTCCTGTAACAGGAACCAGTTAATTAAAGTGAAAGGGCACAAAAACAGAAAGTAAAAACACTCCGTTCTCTGTAAATTGGATAGCTAAAAATAGTAAACCAATAAAAATAGCAAAACAAATGTAGTTCAGTAGCCAGAGTGCCAAAATTGGAAACTGTAGCCAAGTAGGATATTCTCTGGTTCAGCCCCCAGGAAATCTTACTGTATTCTGACTTCTGCAGTATGGTCTCACCATAAGACTGCCCTGGAGTCGAAATGGTTAATAGAACCTATGCTAATCATGGAATGTTAGGCTTGAGCTCGGGTTTCAAACCACTGTCCCTGGTAAACATTCTGCAACCGTCAGATTCTTTAATCCGCTTGCCTAGTACAGATGCTTCGGAAAGCCCTCCTTCATCTTTCCTGAAGATTTTATTTTGTCAGTTTTCTGAAGTAAATTTTATTTCTGTTCATTTTTAAAGCACTGTCCTTGAGTGTACAGGTAGATTAGTCTAGATTTAGTGTTATTCTGGTAAGTTTTTCGATTTCTTCTCTGTTCATTTAACCGGGAGGAAACCGAACGTTTATTTATATTTTTTAAAACTTTTTTTTCTCACTTTTGAACCTTTCTTGGGATGATTTATTTATTTGTGGAGAAACTGGGATAATTCTTAGTTTTCCCTTCAAGTCGCTGAACCGACCGCGAAAAAAAAGGAAAAAGGATATTCTGTGTGTGTGTGTGTGTGTGTGTGTGTGTGTGTGTGTGGCCTGGGCTCACTAAATCCCACTTTTAGGGGGTTTTGATTGGTTATGTCACTACCCAAGAAAAGAACTGGCCCAACGGGTTTTTAGCATTGTACAGAGTGTGGGGAGGCATTTACTAAAGCAGATCTTCACTTAATTTGTGTGCTTTGCCTGGGATTCGATCATTCGAAGGCAGATTGTGAAATTTGTAAAACATTTTCCTCGGTCGACGGTGGATAGGCGTTTTAACCGACTGAAAGAAAAAATGTCTGAGAAAGCTGCTGACCCAGCTTCGGAAAAAAGCTTCCAGTTCTCAGAAGGAGAAATCCAAAGAACCGAGTGAGCCGCCCTCTGACCAGGGTGATGGTTCCTCAACTAAAAAGAGAACCGCAGACACTGCTGCTGGTAAGCTCTGCAAAGAAAAAGAGAAGGGAAAAGCACTCGGCTTAGGAACTGCAGCAGCGACAGTTCCAGCAGTTCTAGCCGCAGAGGCTATAGCGAGTGCCCTTAAGTCTTTCACAGGCGTTGCAAACCAGTACCACTGTATCGGTTCCACGACCCGGTTCACAACTGTCTGTTCCAAATTTGGTTTCTCTCTCAGTTCCTGGTTCCTTGGAACAGTTAACTGATGTTTTTGCTGAGGAAGACTATGACTACGAGGATGATGATGACTTTGGAAAACCTATAGAACTAACTCCTGATCCTCATAACCCTGATTTCCCCTGATAAGGCAGTGGAAAATTATTCTAACCACTTTGCCTTTATGAAACAGGTGGCACAAACCCTGGACCTCTCTATCCAAGAGTCCACAAAGGAAGAAGGAGAGCCATATTATATGGAAATGATGGATGTTCCAGCAACAAAGAGACTGCTGCTGCCCATCCACAGATCCCTTAAAAGACAAGCCACAAAAATTTTGCAGACATCTACGTCCATTCCCCCAGTGGATAAGAGGATGGACAGAAAGTATTGGGTGGCCAAATCAGGGGTTCATTTCATTTTTGGGCACCCTAGTCACAAGGGGGTGGTGCAGTCTGCTGCTTATGACAAAGCAGGCATACCCTTGGCATCACACTCCCCTGAGATGGACTCCAGGAAAATGGCCTCTATGGCTAAGAAGTCATATCTGGGAGCCTCTTTAGCCATCAGACAGGCTACTTATATAGCTTATGTTCCAGATACCAGAAGAGTCTTTGAAATACAGTCCTGGAAGTAGCCAAGGCATGTCCTGGATCTATGGCATTCGACCTCTTAGAGGCAGCTAAGAGGGGCGTGGAAGCCTCTAAGTGCCAATTTCGGATGGTAGTGGATGCCAATGACATTGCAGCCAGGCAAATGGCAACCTCAGTCTCTCTGAGATTTGCTTGGCTAAGAGCAACAAATTTGTCTCAGGATACCAGCCAAAAGCACTTGATGAATAAGGTGCAGGAAGACACTATTTTTAAGCGAAAAATATGTTCCAGGACTAGAGTGCATGGGATGAAGTTGCAGGGAGGACGATTCAGAGGAATCTTGAGGAAGAATTTTTTCACAGAACTGGTGGTGGACAAGTGGAACACCCTGCCAGAGGAAGTGGTGGAGTCTGAAACAATCACGGGATTTAAGAATGCATGGGATAGACATAAAGGAATTCTGGAGGTCAGGGTTAAGGGGCAACAGACTTCTAGGAAAACATAAAGTAAACTTACAAGCTCAAATGGGCAGACTGGGTGGGCCGTAGGCCCTTATCTGCCGACACTGTCTATGTATCTCTGTATCCATGATTTTCCCTGTGAGCCCACATGCCTCTTCGGGGAGCAAACAGAGGCTTACATGAAAAAGATGGATGATTACAAGGTGGCCTCAAGAGTGCTGCCGCTAAGGAGAAAGCAGCAACGCCTCAGAAATTCCAAGGAAAAGGGGGCAGAGGTAGAACCCATTATAGGCCCTTCTTCCAGGCACAGGCTCTGCCTACCTACCAGCCCCAGAGGGAGTACTTTAGAGGCAGAGATAGAAGGGGCAGCAGCAGGGCTGGCTCCAGCACTCGGGTTAGTGCACAAGCAAAGCAGACCCCCTGAGAGGTCTGTCAGGGTCGCCTCCCCACTTCCAGTGGGGGTGGGGGCAGCTGGCTCACTGCCTCCAGGACTGGTAATCCATTACCAGACAAGTAGGTCCTGGAGGCAGTAAGCCAAGGTCTTGCTCTCAGTTTCAAGTTTCTGCTCAAGTTGAGAGCAAGATTATTCAGACCTGCCAACCCTTCAGAGGCAACTCTGTTAGAGGAGGAAGTAGCAAAGCTCATTCAGGACCATGGCGTGCAACCTGTTCCCTTGCATGAAAGAGGAAAGGATCTCTACTCAAAATACTTCCTTACTGTAAAGAAAACAGGAATGGTGACCCATCCTGGATCTTAGATTTTTAAACAAATACTTGAAAAAAGTTTAAGATGGTCACTCTGGCTACCATCCTCCCCACACTAAGACAGGGAGACTTGTTGGCATCCCTGGATCTAAAGGATGCCTATTTCCACATTCTCGTCATGTAATCACACAGAAAGTACCTCAGGTTCAGATTGCCATCAGGTCACTACCAGTTCAGGGCCATGTCCTTTGGCCTGACCTCTGCTCCAAGGATGTTCACCAGGTGCCTAGCAATGGTGGTGGCACACCTAAGGAGGCAGGAGGTATCAGTCTTCCAATAGTTGGACAACTGACTGGTGGTAGGTAAGTCTCCTCAACAGGTACAAGAGGCACTGTCCACTACTCAAGAGGCACTGGGCTTCCTGGGAAACCAGAAAAAGCCAGTGCTAACCCATGTTCAACTCCTGGATTTCATAGGGGCAGTGCTGGATACCCTAAGAGGAAGGACTTTCCTCCCTCAGGGAAGGGTGGACAATCTGGTACAGCTAGCAAACTCTTTTCAGTGCCGTACTCCCAGACCAGCAAGACATTTTCTCCAGCTGCTGGGTCACATGGCTGCATCAACAGCAACAGTGTCTGGATCAAGGTTCCAGATAAGAGACATTCAGTTCCATCTCAGGGCTCACTGGCCTCAAAACAGGGACTCCCTGTCAAAGATGGTACCAGTCACAGGAACCCTTTTGCAAGCATTGCCTCCCTCCTAGGATGGGGTGCCCACCTAGGGGAGCATACTGCCCCCATGGTACCTGGCTCCAGCAGGAGTCTCTGTTTCACATAATTCTGCTGGAGCTCAGGGCAGTTTATCTGGGCATTCAGTCTTTCACTGCAATGCTGCTGGGCAAGGTGGTTCAAGTCAGAACAGTCAATACAACCACAATGTACTACATCAACAAGCAAGGGGGTATAAGGTCTTCCCCCTTGTGTACAGAAGCCATGAAGCTGTGGAACCTAGCTTACTCATTGGAGATCTTCCTCTCAGCAGTTCATCTCCCAGGGAAGGACATCCTAGCAGATGCCCTCAGCAGAATCGATCAGAACTACCACGAGTGGTCACTGAACAGGCAGGTCCTGCAGGTGGTGTTCAGAATGTGGGGCACCCCAGAAGTGGACCTCTTCGCAGCCCCAATCACCAGCTGCCACTGTTCTGTTGCAGAACCCCCTGCACTGGGTACAGTACCTCTAGATGCATTACTGCTGATTTGGACAGGGAAGTTTCTGTATGCCTTCCCACCGTTCCCCATGCTGCTCAGAGTACTGAACAAGCTCAGGGTTCAGCCAACAACAATGATTCTCGTTCCAGACTGGGCCAGACAGCCATGGTACTCCCTGCTCTTGACCCTGTCAGTCTCCAAACCAGTCTCCCTACCCAGGAGGCACAGTCTTCTGACTTCCTCCCAGGGCAGAGTTCTGTATCCCAACATATAGCCCCTCAGACTCGGTGCTTGGCTTTTGAGGACTTAGAGTATGCTGATTTACACCTCTCTGAAGGGGTGCTGGAGATCTCAGCGTGTCTAGAAAACCTTCCACTAGAAAGACCTAGTCGTCCAAATGGAGGAGATTTTCAATTTGGTGTGGACAAAGGCAGATTACCACCAAGCTGTCTTGTCTGTAGCCTTGGACTACTTGACACATCTTCATTCTTTGGGCCTGCAGCCTTCCACCCTTAAGGTACACCTAGCAGCTGTCTATGCATACCTCTCTGTGGGGAAGGGAACATCCCTGCCTCTAACCAGGTATTCAAGCAAGTTTTTCAAGGGTCTATTGCATTTGCATCCCTTTCACAGGAACTCATCCCTGTATGGGATATCAGTATATGCATTGGCCAGCTAATGCAGCCACCATTCAAACCCATATCCTCCGCCGAGCTTAAAGTGTATGACATGGAAAACAGTGTTGCTGGTAGCCATCACCTCAGCCAGGAGGATCAGTGAGCTCCAGGCCTTGTCCACAGAACCGAACTATATGGCAGTCCACAGGGACAAGGTGGTCCTTAGGACCAATAGGAAATTCTTTCCCAAGGTGGTTTCAGACTTCCACCTCAGTCAGTCCATGACTTTGCCAGTCTTCTTCACTGATCATTCCAGTTCAGGGGAGAGAAGGCTACATAGTCTTGATGTCAAGAGAGCTATAAGCTAGTACTTGGTTCACACAAAGGGGCACAGCAAGATAGAACCCAGCTCTTCCTGACCTATGGGGAAGGGCAAACCTGCTTCAAAGAGGACCATTGCCTGTTGGCTTGTGGCCTGTGTCCAGTTTTGCTACAGCAAAGTAGATAAAGAGCCTCCTGTAGGCCTCGGAGCTCACTCTACAAGGGGTATAGCTGCTTCTATAGTGGCTGCAAGAGTAAAGCTACCACAGTCCCTATTTTCCCAGGACAGTCCCTATTTTAGGCAACATGTCCCAGTGTCTCCACAAGTTTTGCAGAATGTCACTTTTGTCCTGGTTTTTGCTTACGTGTCCCAGTTTTGTCCTTTTTTTTCTTTTTTTTGCTGGCTGCTAATCCGTGAGTGACAGTTATTTCAACACCACTGTGGTGCTGCTTGAGCTGGACAACAGTTTGTAGCTTCAACCCTTGCGCCTGTGTTGCACCACAAGCATGTCAGTAGGAGCACAGTAACGCATGTTCCTTCCTGTTAGGTTAGACTGGGTCGTAGTGCAAACAAGTGCATATGGACGTTTGCCTGCCAGCAGCGGAGAGGGACTCCAGACAGAAGAGACTGACAGCAGTGAACTAAGGTACTCGAACCTGATCAGCTGCAAGGATGTGTGTAAAAACAATCTGGTGTGGTGGTGGGAGTCACTGAAGTGAAGTTTGCTCAGCAAATGAGGGGAGCGTAAGCAGGTTGGGATGGGACTGTCAGGAGGAGCAATACATGCAGCTAGAATGTCTAAATGCTATTTAACGCAGGTTTGCTTCTAATGAACTTTCTGTACATCATGATTGGGAACTTGCTGCAGCAGAATGATGTATTGTTTTCATCTGGATGTTTGCTACTGGTGTTACTGTGGGGCGGGAAGACCAGCGCAAGCAGCAAAATTTAATTGATTGTATGTAGCGTTGCCTGCGGCGGTGCCCGTGGGAGTGATACAGTGGTGGGGGGCATGGTCAGGATGAACCCTGTCCCAGTTTTAGACCTTGGAAAGTTGGTAACTTTATGCAAGAGACATCCTCTTGTTGGAAATCTGCAAAGTAGCTACCTGGAAAACAGTTCACACCTTTACCAAACAGTATAACCTGGATACCCAGTCCAGAAGTAATGCCAGATTTGGCACAGCAGTACTGCAGAGCCTGTTTCCTAAATAGGTTCTCTACCCTCCTCCAAAGGTACTGCTTAGATAGTCTGCAGAGATCAGAATATAGTAAGATTTCCTGGGGTTTGAAGAAAAAATCACTTGTAATAGTAATCTTGTTTCTTCCAAGGGAAAACTGTATTCTGAGCTCCCACCTTTCCTCCCCTGCTAGAACCTATAGGCACTGCAACACAGCTGTTCATGCTGTTCAAATCCTATGGGTGCTTCTCTTTTGGGCTTAGTGACTCGAGTCTTAGTGTGGCCCACATTTTTTAAATAAAGGGGAATAGTTGATGTTGGGTGTTGCTAAATTGTTTGTTAGTTTATTACTAGTATAATGTAGATAGTTTGTTATTAGCTTTTGTGCTCCACAAGAATCTGACAGTTACAGAATGTTTACCAGGGACAGTGGTTTGAAAACAGAGCTTGAGCCTAACATTCCATAATCAGCATAGGTTCTATTAACCATTTCGGCTCCGGGGCAGTCTTATGGTGAGACCATACTGCAGAAGTCAGAATACAGTAAGTTTCCCTTGGAAGAAACAAGATTACTATGGTAAGTATTTTTTTCTTCCTGGGAATTGAACAGGAAATTAAGAAACCATAATTGACAGAAAACCCTTGCTAAATACAGAGTAGTTGAAAAAACTGACTGAAATACACTTCTGAAATAAACTACAAAATAAAAACTCCGAATGGGGAACCAGTCCTTCTAACCCTGTGTATTCTTCTCATATTCATAACTCTCTGCAGCTAGCCTGCTCAGTAGAACTGCCTGGAGAACGGAACTATATGCTAATGATGGAATCATTTGCACGTGACAATTATTCAAACTGCTGCCCTCATCTGCTGCACATTCTATCAGTGTCTCAGATTTCTTACTCCGCCTCACAAGTCTAGACGCCCAGGAGATCCCTCAAGTCATTGTTGGCTTATTGTGAAGTATAATTCTCTAATTATGCATAATTTTCTTTCAAACAACATGAAGTCTTGCTGTATTCTGACAATAGCAGTGAGATCCAACCTTCGAACTGCCCCGGAGATGAAAGAGTTAACTTTCCATGCCAGGCATGGAACGCAGAGCTCGAGCTCAGTTGAGACTCTGTCTGTTGCTGTTTGAGCTCAAACCGTCAGATTCTTTACTCCGCCTCACTGAACAGTCGCTCCAGAGATTTCTCCTTTGCTTGGTTCAATTTGTCGGTTAAAGTACCGTTTTTCTCGGTTTTCAATCGAATTTAAACCGCAACCTATCGGTTCAGTCTCTGTCTGTGGTATTCGTGAGTACTAGATAGGTTTATATTGTTTTTTCTATTCTGTGTGGAACTTGTAAGCGTTTCATCGGTTGGGTTTGAACTGATCAAGTTGTTTAAAAAATCTTTATTTCTACTTTTAGATTGTGGTTACCGGTTCTTATCGGTTCTAAAAAAAAATTGGATTTTACTACGTTTTTTTCCACGACCCGTAACACGGTCAGGAACCGATAAGAGTGTCTTGCCTGGCGGATTGCCATTAAAAGAAAAAGTTTTGTTCGGACTGGCACCATGTCTGAGAAACCCAAAAGAAAAACCGAGCCCACTGGGTTTCAACACTGTAGTGTGTGTGGGGAAGTCTTTGCTAAGGCTGACCCCCACACCACCTGTGTTTATTGTCTGGGGTTTGACCACCTCAATTCAGACTGCCAGATTTGTAAAAATGTTCAAACAACATGAAGTCTTGCTATATTATGACTATTGCAGTTTGCCCCAGCCTTAGAACTGCTCCGGAGGTGAACGAGTTAACTTCCATGCAGAGCATGGAGCTTAGAGCGCGAGCTCGGTTCAGAAGCTCTGTTTGGCTGGTTTCAAACCGAAACCGTCAGATTCTTTACTCCACCTCACTGAACAGTCGCTCCGGAGATTCCTCCTGTTGCTTGGTTCATTTCTTCGGTTTAAAGCGCTATTTCTCGGTTTAATTTAACCGTGATTTCATTATTTTAACTGCAAAACCGATCGGTTCAGGCTCTGTCTATGGTAATCGTAAGTAATAGATAGGGTTTTTTCTGTGTGGAACTTGTAAAAGTATTATCGGTTCGGTTGAACTCGATTGAGTTGTATTTAACATGCTTTAAAGCCTTAAGGCTTTTTAGAGCGGTTCGGTTCTTATCGGTTCTAAAAAACGGATTTCATTACGTGTTTTTCCACGACCCGTGACACGGTTTGGAACCGATAAGGGTGTCTTGCCTGGCACTGCCATCAAAAGGGCAAGTTGGTTGGTTAGGCTGGCATCATGTCTGAGAAACCCAAAAGAAAAACCGGGCCCACTGGGTTTCAACACTGTAGTGTCTGTGGGGAAGCCTTTGCTAAGGCTGACCCACACACTACATGTGTCTATTGTCTGGGGTTTGACCACCTCAATTCAGACTGCCAGATTTGTAAAATTTCCTGCAGCCACCCCTGGACAAGAGAGTTGGCAGGCTCAGGAACGAGAGGCCAAAAAGTCCGCTGACCCGATGGGCAGCCCGGTCGGTGCCAACCAACGGAGGGAGTGCCCTCTGACCAGGCGAGACTTCTCGGCAACGAAAAGCTGGCTCTGAGGAGCCAGTTCCAGCAAAGAAATCTAAAAATCAGCAGGTTTGGAGTCCAAAATTCTTCTCCAACTGCTGCTGAGATAGCCAGGGCAATACAGATTGTCCAGTCCCTGTCCCCGGTTTCCTCTGAACCGCCACTGTCTGGCAAAAGGTTGGTTCGGTCGGTTCCAGTGGTTCAGGATTATGATATAGAAGAGTTCTATGAACCAGAGGAGGGGGATGAGGATTATGAACAGTGTGAATGTGATTTTGAAAGTCTGGATGTGCCCATTGAACTGGACATCTCCCCAGACAGACCTTCAGGTGAGTCTCCCCCTAGGCTTTCTGAGTCCCCTTCTCATTTTTTGTTTTATAAAAAAGTTGCTGAGACCCTCCAGCTTCCCTTAGAGGAGGCTTTGGATGAGCAAGAGGAGCCTGACTATGTGGAGATGATGGATATCCCAGAGTCCAGGAGGTTGTCCATCGCTTTACATAAATCCTTTAGAAAACAAACAGTAAAAATTTTAAAAGCTCCTAATTCTGTGCCTCCTGTGGATAAAAAGATGGACAGGAGGTACACTTTGTCAGGTCCTGATACAGATTTTCTTTCACAGCAATGCAGTCATGTTGGGTAGTTCAGGCTGCAGCCTGTGATAAAGCTAATATTCCACTGGCTTCACATCCTCGACAAGGATTCCAGGAAGATTGATGCCATGCCAAAAACAATACATGGCAGCATCCTTGGGACTCAGACAAGCTAACTATATGGCTTATGTTGCAAGATACCAGAAATCTAGATGGGATACTGTCATGGTCTTAGCCAAACAGGTCCCTGGCCAGCTCGAAAAGGAGCTGGAGCAGGTGGCTCTTGATGGTATTGAGGCATCTAAGGTGCAATTCCATGCTGCAGTGGATTCTAATGATGTATCCTCTAGAGTCATGGCTACATCTGTGGCTTTTCGCAGATTGGCCTGGCTCAGGTGTACTACTTTGTCACAGCATACCCAGTCTAAGGCTATGGATTTTCCTGTGGTGGGAAATTCTGTTTGGGGAGCAGACAGAGAATTATATGAAGAAAATGGATGAATATAGAACCACTTACAGGAGTGCACAAGCCAAGGAACAGCAAGCCACTCCTCAGAGGCAGCCCCCTAGGGGTAGGGGTAGGCCTTTTCACAGGCCCTTTTACCAGACTCAGGCCCCCTCCTCTTCAGCCTATGTACAGAGGGGGTTCTTCAGAGGGAGAGGCAGACGGGGTTCGAGCAGGCCTGCTCCCACCCCTCAGCCTAAAGCCCCTGCCAAACAGGCACCCTGATGGGATGCCTAGGGTCGGCTCTCCACTACCTGTAGGGTGCAGGTTGGCTCACTTCGTCCAGGACTGGCAGTCTTTAACTTCAGACAGGTGGGTCCTGGAAGTAGTGAGCCAGGGTCTGGTTCTCAGCTTCAAGAAATTTCCAAAGATGAGAGCCAGATCTTTCCACCTACAAACCCTTTAGAGACTCTTGCTTTGGAAACAGAAGTCTCAACCCTCCTGGCTCTCAGAGCTGTAGAAAAGGTTTCTCCCCTTCACCAGGGCAAGGGTCTGTACTCCAGGTACTTCCTTACCCCAAAAAGACAGGAGAGTGGCGGCTTATTCTGGATCTAAGATATCTAAACAAGCACCTTTTAAAGCCAAAGTTCAAAATGGTGACACTGGGAATGATTTTACCCTCCCTAAGGCCAGGGGACTGGCTAGCTCCCTGGACCTCAAAGATGCCTACTTCCATGTTCTTATCAGAAGCTCCCATCGAAAGTACCTCAGATTCAACTGCCCTCAGGCCATTATCAGTTCAGAGCAATGCCCTTCGCCTCACTTCTGCCCCAAGGGTGTTCACAAAGTGTCTGGCAGTAGTGATCGCTCACCTAAGAAGGCAAAATATAGCCATTTTCCCTACCTGGACGACTGGCTCATTGTGGGTCAGTCTCCAGACCAGGTCAAATCACACCTGCTAGTTACCCAGCAGCTGCTTACCTCTCTGGGATTTCTTCTCAATCTTCCAAAGTCAGTTTTGGAACCTGTCCAGGTACTCACCTTTATAGGCGCAGAACTGGATACAAAGCAGGCCAGAGCCTTCCTTCCCTTGGAAAGGGTAAGGACCTTAGTGGCCCTGGCCGCCTCCTTCACTCTGCAGGTTTCTCGACCAGCAAGGCATTTCCTGCAGCTCCTAGGGCAAATTGCTGCCTCCACAGCTGTGGTGCAAGGAGCAAGATTTCAGATGAGGGGACATTCAGTTCCATTTGAGAGCTTTCTGGTCTCAAAGAAGAGATCCTCTATCCAAATTAATCCCAGTGACTCGAACCCTGATCCAGGCCCTTCAGTGGTGGCAGGATCAGAGCAATCTGAGACGGGGTGCCTTTCATCCCTCTGTCCCATTCCTTGACCCTTACTACAGATGCATCCCTCTTGGGATGGGGAGCTCACATGGGGCGACCTCTCCACCCAGGGATTATGGTCCCCTCAGGAATCTCTGCTCCACATCAATCTGTTGGAACTCAGAGCTGTTTTTCTAGCACTTCAGGTTTTCTCTGCATCTGTTCAGAACAAGGTGGTACAGGTCAGAACAGACAACACCACTACAATGTGGTACATCAACAAACAAGGGGGCACTCGGTCTTCGGCCTTGTGCACAGAGGCAATGAAGTTGTGGTCTCTGGCTTACTCCCTGAACACTTCCCTCATAGCAGTTCACCTCCCAGGCAAGGACAATGTCTTGGCAGATGCCTCAGCAGGATTTCCAAGGCCATCACGAATGGTCACTGGATCCCTAGTACTGGGGATAGTGTTTGCCAGATGGGGCACTCCTCAGATAGATCTTTTCACAGCCCCAGACAATTATCAACTTCCACTGTTTTGTTGCAGGCCCCAGTGTTGGGCTCAGTTCCTGGATGCCTTTCTCCTCGATTGGGAAGGGAAGTTCTTTATGCCTTTCCCCCTTCCTCTCCTGTTCAAAGTACTAGTCAAAATCAGGTCTCAGCCCTGCAAAATGATCCTGATTGCTCCAGACTGGGCCAGGCAGCCCTGGTACCCACTCCTTCTGTCCTTAGCAGTCCATCTTCCCCTGTGTCTCCCCAGGAACCACAATCTGTTAACCTGTGCTCAGGGGAGAGTTTGGTATCCGAATCTCAAATTCCTCAACCTCAAGGCTTGGCTCTTGAGCAGTTAGAGTTTGCTGATTTGCAACTTTCTCAAAGTGTTCTCGAAATCCTTAAGGCTGCTAGGAAGCCTTCCACCAGGGCTACCTATAACTCCAAGTGGAAAAGGTTTTCCATATGGTGTTCTGGGAAGCATGTTTCCCCAGAATCTGCTGATCTACCTACTGTATTGGACTACATGGTCCATCTTAATTCTTTGGACTGAGACCAGCCACCCTGAAAGTGCACTTGGCTGCTGTCTCTGCCTTCATTTCAGCAGGAAGCCCTTCTCTCTCTGCTCATCCTGTATTTTCAAAGTTTTTTAAAGGATTGCTTCACAGTCCCCCATTCAGGGACCCTGCCCTGCTTGGGATCTTAATGTTGCATTGCTCAGCTAATGCAACCCCCTTTGAGCCTCTGTCTTCGGCAGAGCTTAAGTATTGACTTGGAAACTGTATTTCTGGTAGCCATCACTTCTGCCAGGCGATAAGTGAGTTACAGGCTTTATCAGTAGAAACTGACTTTATTTCCTTTCACAGGATAAAGTGGTCCTCAGGACTAACAGGAAGTTTTGCCTAAGGTGGTATCAGATTTCCACCTTAACCAATCTATTTCACTTCCAGTGTTCTTCACTGACCATTCCTCCTCTGGTGAGAGGAGGCTGCACAGCTTAGATGTTAAGAGGGCCCTAAGTTACTACATAGAGCGTACCAAGGGTCACAGGTTTGACTCCCTCCAACTGTTTCTCACTTATGGTGAGGTTGGGAAAGGGAGACCTGCCACTAAAAGATCCATTGCCAGGTGGATCGTTTCTTGTATACAATTTTGCTATCAAAAGCTGGGTAAGGTTCCCCCTCAGGCCTGAGGGCTCACTCTACCAGAGGTACAGCTGCATCTCTAGCTGCTGCTAGAGACATCCCTATCTTGGAGATATGTCAGGCAGCTACTTGGAAGACAGTACACACTTTCACCAAGCATTACTCCCTGGATATTCAGGCCAGGAGGGATGCTCGGTTTGGCACAGCCGTGCTTCAGAGCCTATTCCCCAAGTAGGTTCTGTCCCTCCTCCATGGAGGTACTGCTGTGTAGTCTGCAATAGTCATAATATAGCAAGACTTCATGTTGTTTGAAGAAAAAATTACTCACCTTAGTAATGTTGTTTCTTCTAATGGAGTCTTGCTATATTATGACCTCCCCCCCAGCCTGCCCCTCTCAGAACTCCTACTTTGGGGTATGGGGTGGGTAGTCCTCTGTTGGCATTTATTGATGCCCTCTTTCATGTTTGGGTGTTGTGTTCATTTAGTTATTTTATCTTAATTTTCTGGTCCACTGACTTGAGTCTTTGTGTTGGGACCAGTAAAATGTGTTAATATATTAGTAGCTAGTTGGCTAGTGTAGGTTACAGCTTCCACACAGAACCTTAGTGAGTTTTGCTCTTAAAGATCTGAGCGGTTTCGGTTTGAAACCAGCCAAACAGAGCTTCTGAACCGGAGTCAGCTCTAAGCTCCATGCTCTGCATGGAAGTTAACTCTTTCACCTCCGGAGCAGTTCTAAGGCTGGGGCAAACTGCAATAGTCATAATATAGCAAGACTCCATTAGAAGAAACAACATTACTAAGGTGAGTAATTTTTTCTTCCTGCAGCTACCCTAGAAAAGAGAGTTGATAGGCTCAGGGAAAGGGAGGCCAAAAAGTCCGCTGACCCAGATGGCCAGCCTGGTTCGGTTCAAACCGAACCAGAAGGAGTGCCCTCTGACCAGGGCGAAACTTCTTCGGGCAAAAGGAGAACCGATTCTGAGAAGTCTGTTCTGGTTAAGACAACAAGAACGGATCAATCAGCTGGTGTGGATCCAAAAGTTTCTTCTCCAACTGCTGATGAAATAGCCAAAGCGATAAAAATTGTTCAGTCGCTATCCCCGGTTCCGACCGAACCGGCACCATCAGGAAGGCGCTCGGTTTGGCCAGTTCCACCGGTTCTGGATTATGATTTGGAGGAATTTTATGAACCGGAGGAGGAGGAAGGAGAGTATGAGGAAAGTGAATGTGATGATGAAAGTCTGGATGTGCCCATTGACCCGGACATCTCCCCAGACAGACCTTCAGGAGTGTCTCCTCCTAGGCTTTCTGAGTCCCCCTCCCATTTCATGTTTTACAAGAAAGTGGCCGAAACCCTTCAGCTTCCTATGGAAGAAGCTGTGGATGACCAGGAGGAGCCTGACTATGTGGAAATGATGGATATCCCATAGTCCAGGAGGCTGTCTATTCCCCTATACAAGTCTTTTGGGAAACAGACATTTAAAATTTTAAAGACTCCCTTAATTCTATACCTCCTGTGGATAAAAGAATGGACAAGAGGTATACTCTGTCAGGCTCAGATACGGAGTTCCTTACCCAGCAATGCAGCCATGTTGGTGTAGTGCAGGCTGTAGCCTGTGATAAGGATAATATACCCTTGGCTTCACACCCCCCAGTTAAGGACTCCAGGAGGATTGATGCCATGGCAAAGAAACAGTACATGGCAGCATCCTTGGGACTCAGGCAGGCCAATTATATATGGCCTATACATCTAGATGTCAGAAATCTAGACGGGACACTGTCATGGCTTTAGCTAAACAGGTCCCTGGCCAGCTTGCCAAGGAGCTGGAGCAGGTGGCTGCTGATGGTATTGAGGCATCCAAGGTGCAATTCCATGCTGCAGTGGACTCCAATGATGTTTCATCTAGAGTCATGGCTACATCTGTGGCCCTTCGTAGGATGGCTTGGCTCAGATGTACTAGCCTGTCTCAAGATACCCAGACTAAGGCCATGGATTTTCCTGTTGTGGGTAATTCCCTGTTTGGGGAGCAAACAGAGAACTACATGAAGAAAATGGATGAATACAGGACCACCTATAGGAGTGCTCAGGCCAAGGAAAGGCAAGCCACTCCTCAGAGGCAGCATCCCAGGGGCAGGGGCAGGCCTTTTCATAGGCCTTTCTACCAAGCCCAGGCCTCCTCTTCTGCCTATGCTCAGAGGGGGTTCTTTAGAGGGAGAGGCAGAAGGGGTACAAGCAGGCCTGCTTCCACTCCTCAGCCTAAACCCCCTGCCAAACAGGCACCCTGATGGGTCTGCCAGGGCCGATTCTCCACCACCTGTAAGGGGCAGGCTGGCTTACTTTGTCCAGGACTGGAAGTCTTTAACATCAGACAAATGGGTCCTGGAAGTAGTAAGCCAGGGACTGGTTCTCAGCTTCAAAAAATTTCCAAAGATGAGAACCAGATCCTTTCCACCTGCAAATCCTTCAGAGGCACTTGCCCTAGAGGCAGAGTCTCTTCCCTCTTGGCTCTCAGAGCTGTAGAAAGAGTTCCACCCCTACACAAAGGGAAAGGATTGTACTCCAGGTACTTCCTCACCCCCAAAAAGACAGGAGAATGGCAGCCCATCCTGGATCTCAGATATTTAAACAAGCACCTTTTAAAGCCAAAGTTCAAAATGGTGACTCTGGGAGTAATTCTACCCTCTCTAAGGCCAGGGGATTGGCTAGTCTCCCCTGGACCTCAAGGATGCCTATTTCCATATTCTCATCAGAAGCTCCCATCGAATATACCTCAGGTTCGAGCTGCCCTCAGGCCATTACCAATTCAGAGCAATGCCCTTCGGCCTAACCTCTGCTCCAAGGGTGTTCACAGAATGCCTGGCAGTAGTAGTTGCTTTCTTAAGAAGGAAAAGGATTTCCATCTTCCTGTACCTGGACGACTGGCTCATAGTAGGCCAGTCCCCAGACCAAGTCAAGTCACACCTGCAGATAACTCAGCAACTGCTCACTGCTAGGTTTCCTTCTGAATCTGTCAAAGTCAGTTCTAGAGCCTGTTCAGCTCCTCACCTTCATAGGCACGGAGCTAGATACAGAAAAGGCAAGAGCCTTCCTTCCCCTGGACAGGGCAAGGACCCTTATCACACTGGCCTCTTCATTCACCCTACAGGTGTCTCGACCAGCAAGGCATTTTCTGTAGCTCCTGGGGCACATGGCTGCTTCTACAGCAGTGGTGCAGGGAGCAAGATTTCAAATGAGGGACATTCAGTTCCACTTGAGAGCATTTTGGTCTCAGAAAAAGGACCCTCTGACCAAACTGATCCCTGTGACTCGAACCCTGATCCAGGCTTTGCAGTGGTGGCAGGATCAGGACAGTCTAAGACAGAGAGTTCCTTTTGTCACTCAGTCTCACTCTTTAATCCTTACTACAGATGCCTCCCTCTTGGGGTGGGGGCCCACTTGGGAGACCTGACCACCCAGGGGTTGTGGTCTCCTCAGGAATCTCTGCTTCACATCAGTCTTTTGGAACTCAGAGCAGTGTGTCTAGCACTTCAAGCTTTTTTCCAAGCCTGTTCAGAACAAAGTAGTTCAGATCAGGACAGACAATACCACCACAATGTGGTATATCAACAAGCAAGGGGGCACTCGGTCTACGGCCTTGTGCACAGAAGCAATGAAGTTGTGGTCTCTGGCCTATTCCCTGAACACCTCCCTTATGGCAGTACACCTCCCAGGCAAGGACAATGTCCTGGCAGATGCTCTCAGCAGGATATCTCAGGGCCATCACGAGTGGTCACTGGATCCCCTGGTTTTGGAGGTGATCTTCTCCACAGATAGATCTTTTTGCAGCCCCAGACAATCACCAACTTCCCCTCTTTTGCTGCAGGCCCCCAGTGTTGGGCTCAGTCCCCCTGGATGCCCTGGTTCTCAATTGGGAAGGGAAGTTCCTGTATGCTTTTCCCCCCTTCCCCTCTCCTGTTCAAGGTGCTAGTCAAAATCAGGTCTCAACCCTGCAAAGTGATTCTGATTGCTCCAGACTGGGCCAGACAGCCCTGGTACCCTCTCCTGGTGTCCTTAGCAGTCCACCTTCCCTTGTCTCTTCCCAGGAATTACAACCTGTTAGCCTGTGCTCAGGGGAGGGTTTGGTGTACCCGAATCTCAAATCTCTCAATCTCAAGGCCTGGCTCTTGAAGAGTTAGAGTTTGCTGATTTACACCTCTCTCAAGGTGTTATGGATATCCTAAAGGCTTCTAGGAAGACTTCCACCAGATCCACTTATAATTCCAAATGGAAAAGATTCTCCATATGTTGCTCTGGGAAGCATATTTCCCCAGAGTCTGCCGGCCTGCCCACAGTCCTTGACTACATGGTTCATCTGAATAGCTTGGGACTCAGACCAGCTACACTAAGGGTGCACCTGGCAGCTGTTTCTGCTTTTTTTTTTCAGCAGGTAAGCCTTCTTCTCTTTCAGCTCACCCTGTATTCTCCAAGTTTTTTCAAGGGATTGCTTTATACTAATCTGCCATTCAGGGACCCTGCCCCTGCTTGGGACCTTAATGTTTGCATTGCTCAGCTTATGCAACCCCCTTTTGAGCCTTTGTCCTCAGCAGAGCTTAAGTACTTGACTTGGAAAACTGTTTTCTTGGTGGCCATCACTTCTGCCAGGCGCTTAAGTGAGTTTCAAGCCCTGTCAGTGGAGCCTGATTTTATCTCTTTCCATAGAGATAAGGTGGTCCTCAGGACTAACAGGAAGTTTTTACCTAAGGTGATTTCAGACTTCCACCTTAACCAATCTGTCTCTTCCCGTGTTCTTCACTGACCATTCCTCCTCTGGTGAGAGGAGGTTGCACAGTTTGGATGTGAAAAGAGCCCTTAGCTACTACATAGTACGTACCAAGGGTCACAGGTTTGACTCCCTCCAACTGTTCCTCACTTATGGTGAGGTTGGTAAAGGAAAACCTGCCACTATAAGATCCATTGCCAGGTGGATTGTCTCTTGCATTCAATTTTGCTATGAAAAGCTAGGTAGGATTCCACCCTCGGGCCTGAGGGCTCACTCTACCAGAGGTACAGCTGCTTCCCTGGCTGCTGCCAGGGATATTCCTATCTTAGAGATATGTCAAGCAGCTACCTGGAAAACAGTTCACACTTTTACCAGGCATTACTCTCTGGATATCCAGGCTAGGAATGATGCTCGGTTTGGCACAGCAGTGCTTCAGAGCCTATTTCCTAAGTAGGTTCTGTCCCTCCTCCATGGAGGTGCTGCTTGGTAGTCTGCTAGTGTCAGAATACAGCAACACTTCATGTTGTTTGAAGAAAAAATTACTCACCTTAGTAATGTTGTTTCTTCTAATGGAGTCTTGCTGTATTCTGACCTTCCCCCCTGCCTTCTCCTCTCAGAACCTTTGTTTTTGGGATGTGGGTGGGCAGTAGCAGTGTTGGCACTCAGGAGATGCCCCACCTTTTTTATTATCACCTTCTTTTCTTTGGATGAGTGGGTGTTGTGTTTATTTCATTTTTTGGGTTTCCTGACTTGAGTCTTTGTTTTGGGACCAAAAAATCTTTTTATTACATTTAATAGCCAGTTGGCTAGTGTAGGTTTACAGCTTCCACACAGGACACTCAGTGAGTTTAGCTCGTAAAGATCTGACGGTTTGAGTTCAAACGGCAACAGACAGAGTCTCAACCGAGCTTGAGCTCAGCGTTCCATGCCTGGCATGGAAAGTTAACTCTTTCATCTCTGGGGCAGTTCGAAGGTTGGATCTCACTGCTATTGTCAGAATACAGCAAGACTCCATTAGAAGAAACAACATTACTAAGGTGAGTAATTTTTTCTTCTTCTACCTTCATTTATTATTTAATTTTTTTCTAATGTCTAGTTTATTTTAGTTTTGATAGATTTAGCATTTATTTCTCAGTTACTCACGGTTCGGTATAACCGTTGGGGAACGGAGTAGTTTTATATTAGTTGTGGATTTTTTCCACTTTATTTTCAGTAAAAAAAAGTTATTGTTTAAAGTTATATTTGTCTTGTTGAAACTGCTAACCCAGTTTCTTTTCTAACCGTAACCCGGTTACTGTGAATCGTTGTATCAGTTCTGAGAACCGCTGCCTCAGTTCCGATTTTTAAAATTTAATCGGTTCTTTTGGGCCTAATCGGTTCCTGAACCGACAGCAAAACAAAAAAAAAAAAAATCTTTTGTGGTTGAGGTTTTTCTCCTGAAAATGGCATTCTGAAAAGCCTAAGAAAAAGACTGGTCCCCCAGGGTTTAAAAACTGTGCCAAGTGTGGGGAAGTGTTGGCCAGAGCATACAAGCATGACAGCTGTGTCTTCTGCCTGGGAACCGAACATTTAAATTCTGACTGTGAAATTTGCAAATCATTTCCACAGAAAACTGTGGAAAAAAGAATGGAGGTGTTGAATAAAAAGTTAGGAGGTGCTTCAGACTCTAACCAGCCAACACCTTCAAAATCAGCGGGTGAAGCCACAGTTTCTTCCTTTACCACCCCTGATAAGGGTGAATCAACCCTTTAAAAAGACTGAGTGGGCCAGCTGACTCTCCGGTCTCCTCCAGAAAGTCAGAGAAGATGAAGCACGTCGAACCCCAGGCAAAACCTACAGGGGATTCTTCTGTGCCTCACAATTTGCCTACTGCTGAGGAAATTGCCAGGGCTATTAAAGTCATTGAGGCAATTCAGGGGTTCATACCTTCTCCAACCCCTACTCCTCCAAGGGTTCAGGAGATTACTCCCTCCTTGGATCCCCAGTCTCAGGAACTAGATACTGGGGAGTATGACATACCAGAGGATGATGATGATGGTGAGCCCATTGAACCAGAAATCTCACTAGAGCAGGACTTCGGCTCTCCTCCTAGGCCTGAGGATTTTTCCTCTCACTTTTCCTTTGTGAGGAAAATAGTAGATGCCCTTGACCTGGGTACCACTGAGGTCATAGAAGATGAGGAGGAGGCAGAATATATGGAAATGATGGGGTTAACACCCACTAAAAAGATTTTTCTGCCTATCAATAAGTTCTTTAAGAAGGATTTTTCACAGTCCTGCAGAACCCTGCCACTGTTGCGCCTCTGGATAAGAAGGCTGATAGGAAGTACCAACTGGACAGGAAAGGGGCTGAATTCCTCTATTCTCACCCTGATCATCAGGGTATAGTCCAGCAGGCAGCCTGTGAGAAGGCAAGTGTTCCTTTATCCTTTCATCCACCTGAGAAGGATTCAAGGAAAATGGACAGTATGTCGAAGAAAGGGTATTTAGTTGCCTCTCTGGGGGTCAGACACGCTAATTACCAGGCCTATGCTGCACAGTATCAAAAGACACTGTGGCAGTCTGTTTTGGCCATGTCAGAGAAGGTTCCCTGTGCTATCTCTGACGAGCTAGCAGAAACAGCCAGGTTTGGACTGGAAGCATCCAAATACCAGTTCCAGATGGCAGCAGATGCCAGTGATAACACTGCTAGGATTATGGTTCTGAGTGTAGCCCTGAGAAGGTTTGCTTGGCTAAGGGCTACAGATTTAACACAGGACACCCACGCTAAGGCCATGGACTTTCCTGTACAAGATCATTCCCTCTTTGGCAAACAGACCGAAGAATATATGAAAAAGGTCGATGAATACAAAGCCACCTATAAGAGTAATTCATCCAGAGACAGGCCTTCTGCTTCTTATGGGCCTTATGGAAGGGAAGGTAGAGGAAGGTCCTATGGTAGGCCCTTTTGTCATCCTCAAGCTGTTTCACAGCTGCAGCCATACCCACAGCAGACTGGGTATTATATGGCCAGAGGTAGGAGGGGCTCCAGGAGGGGTTCCCAACTGCCCATGCTCAGGCCCCACTGAAACAAAATCCCTGACTCCTTTGCCAAGGCCGTCTCCCTAATACCAGTAGGGGGCAGACTGGCTCACTTCCTTTAGACCTGGCAGGCCATAACCACAGACAAGTGGGTATTGGAATTAGTGAGCCAGGGACTCTCTGAGTTTCAAGTCCTTCCCTCCTCTGAAGTCAAGGCTATTCAAACCAGCCTCCCTTCTCGAAGAACAGCTCCTGGAAATGGAGGTTCAAACCCTGCTCAGCATAAAAGCAGTGGAGCAGGTGCCAACCCTTAAGAGGGGCAAAGGGTTTTACTCCTGGTATTTTCTTACCAAAAGGAAAAATGGGGAGTGGCAGCCTATTCTAGACCTAAGGCATCTGAAAAAATACCTTGCAACGCCAAAGTTCAGGATGGTGACCCTATCTATAATTTTACCTGTCATCCAGCAGGGAGACTGGCTGGCATCTCTAGATTTAAAAGATGCCTGTTTCCACATCCCCATAAGTGAGTCTCACAAAAAATATCTCGGGTTCAGACTCCCTTCTGGTCATTACCATTTCTCAGCCGTGCCCTTCGGTCTCACCTCAGCACCAAAGGTATTCTCAAAATGCTTGGCAGTGGTAGTAGGATTCCTATGAATACTAGGAATTATAGTTTTTCCTTACCTCGACGACTGGCTAATAGTGTAAAGTCATTTCAGCAGGTGCAAGCACACATGGAAATAACGAAAAATCTGTTGCATTCTCTGGCCTTCCTGCTAAACCAGGAAAAGTCCGTTCTCACACCGGTTCAGGTCCTGCATTTCATTGGAGCAGAACTGAATAGCTTAAAAGGAAGAGCTTTTCTTCAGGAGGACAGAGTTCAGTCTATACTGCAACTGATTGCCTCATTCAAGTTGGGAAAGCCATGTCCTGCAAGAAGATGCTTGCAAATACTGGAACAAATGGCTGCATCAACAGGAGTGGTCTTGGGAGCAAGACTTCGAATGAGAGGCATCCAGTTTCATCTACAGACATACTGGTGTGAAAGAAAAGACCATATGTCAAAATTTATTCCTGTAACAAAATTTGTGACCCAGTCCCTACAGTGGTGGACAGATGTCCACAATCTAAGGGCAGACATTCCCTTTCAGAGGGAAAATCCCTCAGTCATTCTTACAACAGATGCTTCTTTGTTAGGATGGGGTGCTCATATAGGAGAGCACACTACCCATGGCACTTGGTCAAGTGTGGAGTCTCTCCTCCACATAAATCTGCTAGAGCTCCGAGCAGTATTTCTGGCTTTAAAAAGTTTTTCCCAGTTAATACAGGGCAAGGTGGTGCAAGTCAGAACAGACAACACCACTACAGTGTTTTACATAAACAAGCAAGGGGGAACAAGTTTGCATTCCCTGTGTATAGAGGCCATGAAAATCTGGGAACTAGCTTACTCTCTAAAAGCTTTCTTACAAGCTATTCATGTACCAGGCAAGGACAATACCCTGGCGTATGCCTTAAGCAGTATCAACCGAGCACATCACGAATGGTCTCTGAACAGACAGGTACTGGACTCAGTGTTCAGACGATGGGGCACTCCAGAGGTAGATCTCTTTGCCTCTCACGAGAATCACATATTGCCCTTATTTTGTTGCAGGCCACCAGTCAGGGGTACAATTCCCCTGGATGCCCTAGTCCTGGACTGGTCAGGAAAGCATCTATATGCCTTTCCTCCCATCTCCAGGGTGCTACTGAAACTCGGGTCACAGAATGCGTCCATGATACTAATAGCATCAGACTGGGCCAGACAGCTATGGTACTCTCTTTTGTTGTCAGTGTCCATACCAATCCTCCTACCTAGGAGGCACAGTCTTTTAACTTCCTACCAGGGGAAGATCCTGTACCCAAATCTCAGGCTCAAGGCATGGCTCTTGCGGACTTAGAGTTTGCAAATTTACAACTTTCCCATGCTGTTCTGGATATCCTAAAAGGATATAGAAAACAATCTACTAAGAAAACCTATAATGCAAAATGGAAAAGGTTTTCTATTTGGTGTGATGCCAAACATATTTCTTCCTCCCTGCCATAAATCCCAGTGCTGTTAGAATATCTTACTGATTTGCACTCACAAGGTTTGAAACATACATCCCTGAAGGTGCATTTGGCATCAATTTCAGCTTTTATTTCTGCAGGGAAAACTGTTTCCCTTGCTTCTAATCCCATTTTCAAAAAGTTCTTTAAAGGGCTATGTCACTTGTACCCTCCTTTTAAGGAACCAGTTCCAGCATGGGATCTGAACATTTGCATTGCCCAGCTCATGAAACCTGCATTCAAACCAATGTCTTCTGAACACTTACAGTATATCACATGGAAAACTGTGTTTTTGGTAGCAATCACTTCTGCTAGGAGAATAAGTGAATTGCAAGCATTATGTGTGGAAAAGGATTATTTATCTTTTCCATAATGATAAAGTAGTACTTCAAACTAATAGGTTTCTTGCTAAGGTGGTTTCTGATTTCCACTTGAATCAGTCCATGACACTGCCAGTCTTCTTCACAGAACATGCCGGTTCAGGAGAGCACAGACCCCATAGTCTGGATGTAAAAAGGGCATTGAGTTACTATCTGGCCCACACGAAGGATCACAGAGGTGATAAACAACAACTTTTTCTCACTTATGGGGGATGTGGGAATGGGCACCCCAGCCTCCAAGAGATCAGTCACTCGCTGGATAGTACAATGCATTCAGTTTTGTTACACAAAATATGGAAAGCAGGCCTCTGGGGCCCACTTGACTAGGGGCACAGCTGCTTCTATAGCAGCTTCTAGAGATAATCCTTTAGTGGAGATCTGTAAAGCAGCTACCTGAAGAATAGTACACACCTTTACTAAACATTATAGTTTAGACTTGCAGTCCAGGAGTGATGCCAGGTTTGGCACAGCAGTTCTGCAGAGCCTTGTTCCTATATAGGTTCTCTGCCCACCTCCAAAGGTACTGCTTTGAAGTCTGCAGAGAGTTATGAATATGAGAATACATGGGGTTAGAAGAAAAAATTACTCACCTTAATAATCTTGTTTCTTCCAATGTATTCTTCCATATTCATAACTCTCCCTCCCTACCTCCCCTTCCAGAACCAGAGTCTCTGAATGGTCTTCTTGCCTGAGAGTCCCAAACACAGGCACACTTACCTTGATCCTGTGGGGTTTTATTTTACCTTTCTTTTTCCCCAGGTGATTCTGGTCATTTTGAGGTAGGTCTGATACCATAATAATTAGTATCAGCTTTAGTGTGTAGGTATAGACTATAGTTGTTTGTATCCAGCAGTGTGCTAGCTTGAGTATTTTTAATAGGTTGCCTTGTGGGCTTCCTCAAATCTGAGACGTTGCTAGAATGTGCAGCAGATGAGGGCAGCAGTTTGAATAATTGTCATGTGCCAATGATTCCATCATATGCATATAGTTCCATTCTCCGTGCAGTTATACTGAGCAAGCTAACTGCAGAGAGTTATGAATATGGAAGAATACATTGGAAGAAACAAGATTACAAAGGTGGGTAATTGTTTCTTCCTGCACTACCTGATGACTGCAGTCTTTTGGCAAAGAAACCTATCTGAATAACGGCCAGACTGGAGCCCGAATGCAGAGTTTGAACCTACCTATATTCCAAATTCTAAAATTTGCTTAGGTTCTATCTCCAGGGCATCCCACTCTGCTGAGATGACTGCATCAAGTGTAAGCATTAAGTGAGTGATTCCTGGGGTTATAATGACCACTGATATTCCCTTCAGCACTGATAAATAGTACAACATGTTTATATGGAACACACTGTGAAACAGAATGACAATTCATGTTCCCTTCAGCATTGATCATACAGTACGACATGTATATATGGAATTTTCTTTGTAAAAACTTTAATACACCAGTTAGGGTAACTAATACCACAAAAATGGGGAAATGTGGCGTTAGGGTCACCAACCCATGAAGCCATACAGAAAGATCGGAATAATCTGGAGAGGTAGTCCAGGATGTGGCAGCTGAAATTTAGTGCAAAGAAATGCAAGATAATGCATATATGGGACCAAAACTTAAAAGAATTTAGTATAGGATAAATGGAGTGGCAGCGGAGAGCACTTCAGAGGAAAGGGACCTAGGGGTCTTAATGATGGTGAACATGAAGGCATCAGCACAATGTGACAGGGCTGTGGGGAAAGTAGATCGGATGCTGTATTGCATAAGGAGATGGGTCAGTAGCAAAAGAAGGGAGGTAATACTGCCCCTGTGTGGATACCTGGTTTACCCACACTTGGAGTAATGTGTGCAGTTTTGGAGCCTACTTTTAAGCTAGGGCAGAGACAGGTTGGAGGTGGTGCAGAGACAAACTACCAGACTGATACAGAGATAGCAGGGCTTGTCCTACAAGGTAGGATTGAAGGATCTTAACATGTATGCACTGGAGTACAGGAGAAGAATGGCTGACATGATTAAGACATTACACTTACCTCCATGGAATAAATATGGTGTACATTAGTGAGCTAGTCACAATAAGTGGTAAGACTAGTACTAGGAGTAACTGCCTGAAACCACAGAGAGGAAGGTTTAAGAAGGATGGAAGGATGTGCTTCTTTACAGAAAGAGTGGTGATGACCTGAAACAATCTTGAGGAGATCATAGGGATGAAGCTGTGGGGAGTGTTCAAATAGGGAATGGAGAGGCATGTAAGAATGGTTGGCAAGGGAGCAGACTGTGGGTGGGAATTAGGAATGATGAACAGGGGCATGAGCATATGAAATTACTGAAGGAAGGAGACACAGATCCACCTTTTCCTTCAGCCACTTAACAGTGGTTGTAAACATTAAATCCCAAAGAGTTCATAAATTTATCTAATGTGGTCTCAAATACTCTGTGTATCTTCTGATACTACTTCACTAGGTAATTTACTCCAGAAAAGATACTACCCTCTGAGTAAAGAATCCAGCTTTTAAAGATTTCATTTGCCCTTTTAGTTGTAACTCATGGCTCCTCGTATTCAATTTTTTGAGGGATCTAGTATCTAAGTTTAGATGTGTTTTTAATGTTCTGGTTTTCATTAATTTACAGACTAATATTAAATCATCTCTTAACCTTCTGTACACCAAGGAAAACAAGTTTAGATTAAGCAGTCCAGCCTCCTGATCCGCATGCTGTGTTCCCGCTATTCTAGTGACCCTGCACTGCGCTCCCTCCAGTCTGTTTTTATCACCTCTCTGATGGGGACTCCACACTTGTAGACAATATTCTATGTTTGATCACACAAATTATTTATATAGGGGCATTAATACATCTCTGTTTCTTGTAGTTAGGTGTTTGATGTTACCATTTTCTAACTGTTCAGTATGCCTGCGGAAGTTAAGGTTTTTGCCAGTGATGCCTCCCAAATCCCTTTATATATACCCATATAATTTTTCCTCCCAAAGTGCATTATCAAACATTTTTTACACTGGATGTCATGCCATTGTGTTCCGCTCACTGTTCTAGAATTCTAAGGTAATCTTGTAGAATTATTGCTGCTCAGTTGTATCTACTACATTAATAGTCCAACATTAGACAGGCTTGGGCAGACTGGATGTGCCACTAGGCCTTTTATCTAACATCATTTTCTATGTTTCTATAAGGTGAGCATTGTTGGGATTTGGTAAAGTTCTAACATGGAAGGGGCATTGTTAGGTTATGGCAAAGGTTCTAAAAAGAGGGCCATTGTTGGGTTATGGCAAAGGTTCTGACAAGAGGGCCATTGTTGGGTTATGGCAGAGGTTCTAATGTGAGAGGGGCATTGTTGGGTTATGGCAAAGGTTCTGTCGAGAGGGGCATTGTTGGGTCATGGAAGAGGTTTGAACACGAAGGGGCATTGCTGGGTTATGGCAGAGGTTCTAACATGATAAAGGCATTGTTGGGTTATGGCAAAGATTCTGACATGAGAGGGGTATTGGGTTATGGCAAATGTTCTAACATGAGGGGGGCATTGTTTGGTTATAGCAAAAGCTCTAACATGAGGGAGCAAATGTTCTGACATGAGAGGGCACTGTTGGATTATGGTAAACATTTTGACATGAAAAGTGATTGCTAGGTTACAGCAGAGGTTCAAAATGTTCTGACGTGAGAAGGGCACTGTTGGGTTATGCCAAATGTTCTGACATGAGAGGAATTTTTGGGAAACGTTCTAAGATGAGAGGGGCATTGTTGGCTTATGACAAAGGTTCTAACAGGAGTAAAGGATTGTTAGGTTATGGCAAAGGTTCTAACAGAAGGGCGTTGTTGGGTTATGGCAGAGGTTCTAATATGAGAACGGTATTGTTTGGTTATAGCAAAAGTTCTAGCAAGGGATATTGTTGGGTTATGGCAAAACTTCTAACGTGAGGGGCATTGTTGGGTTATAGCAGAGGTTCTAAGATGAGAGGGGGGTTGTTGGTTTAGGGTTGGGTGTTGTTACATTATGACATGTCTCTCTGTTTTCCAGCAGAACAAGTTAAACTGGTACGAGATGCTGGCATGCCTGGAATAGAGGATAATGAGATTGGTAAAGTTGAAGACGTTCCTGTTGGTATGTAGCAATATTTTTGTGAAATTATTTTTTCATAAATTTACACTTGTCCGGGATTACAGTTCTAAACAACATGTACAAAATACTGCTGTAAAGAATCAAATGCTCTGAAAAGACCGCCACTCAGTTGCAGATGCTCAGCTGCCATTACCTATAATTACTGGTGACACCCTTTATCACGTTTTTCAAGCCTCCTCAAACACCCTAATTACCCGAAAACCAGTTATTACAGTGTTTGCTTTAAGTCTGAGTGCAGTCAAAAACATTGCGCTACATCGTTGGCCCCTGTTCTATAAGTGGGCAGGCTGAGCGGTTCCCAAAATATGTCGGCTCCATTTCTGCATACCGGCAACCCACTAGAGCAACAGACCATTTTCTCCATCATGAGTCTGTCCCAGGTTCTTATTTATTTATTCTTTTTTAAATGTATCTGGTTGAACCTGTCTTTTATATTACTACAAGGTATCTGGTTGATCCTGCTTTGTGCTGGGTTTGGATGGGAAATTGGGAGTCCGACCCAGCGCGATCTCCAGAAGGACTGCGACTAATGTCTGAACCACAACTTAAATGCGGTTCAGCACTTTCATTTCAACAAACAAAAAGAAACAACACACAACAATGTCCTTACTGGACTGGGAGAATCTATGTGTGCATGTCTGTGTCTGTGTGCGTGTCTGGGTCTGCGTGTGTCTGCTCCTGTCTCTGTGTGTCTGTGTCTGTCTGTCTGTCTGTGTGAGCGAGTGACAAGGAGTTCCTGCTACTCTTGAGGACTGACCTTTTCTTTAATTTGTTGCAACAGTTCTTCTATTTCTTAGCCTAATCTATTCTTTACAATTTCTAGTCCATAAGGTTGGCACCTGTGGGCAGCCCCTTCCCTTTCTTGACTATGCTATAGTGTCCACTTTAATTTTCCTTTTCCCTCTCAGATCCCTGTACAGGGAGGTTATTGTTGTGACCTCCGAGCTGATGTAAAACAGACTGTGTTCCTCCTTGTTTGACTTAGTATGCAATGGCACTATGTCATAAAATACTTTAATGTATATACCTTATGTGTATAAAACCTGTAAATGTTAAAAATACCATGGCACTAGGTGTGTTTGATAAAGGTAAAAAGTTACTTGGGGACTGTATTATAAAAATTAAGCTCTTACTTCGAGTGGGAGCTCTTGCAGCAGGCTGTTACAATTAGGACTATGCTGCAGGCACTAGACTAGGACCCATCAGAAACCTTTAGCTAACAGTCTCCAGCAGGGGCCACCCCTGACGTCGCCCAGTGGTATATCGGGGGCGGTCCCCAGCCCAACCTGAGTTTTTTCCCACCGCAGCCACTTCCATTAGCTCTTTGGTTGCCTTTAGAACCCTTTCTAGTAGTTTCAGCAAAATTATCTCAGTTTATTGTTTTCTTGAAGTCTTGTTTTTCTCATTCTTCTCGATCATCTGCATGTCGACTTCACCGTCGTCTGTTTCCTTGTCTAGACAGAAGAAGACAAAGTGTTTCTGCAGCCGCCAGATACTGGTGAAAGACTCCCACAAGGCCTGTGTCTTTTGCCTCGGGCCGGACCATGACGCCAAGAACTGCCTGATCTGCTGCAGTTTTACAAGTAGGACTAGGATCCACTGCCTTAAGGCCCATATCCTTGAAAATCAAGTTGCCATGATGCAGTGCTCTACCGGGGAAAAGACTTCTTCCACACCTCATTCATCGAAGCACAAGGAGAAAAAGGGGGATTCGGACCAACACAAGTCCCGTAAAAAGTACCGGAGCTGGTCTTAGACGCATTCGTGCTCTGTCTCCCCACAAGTAGTCCTCCTCCTCTGGGTCGGGCAGCTCAGATCATTCCCGTTCTTACAGCACTCCAGCAGTAAGAGGGATGCTTCCGTCCACACCAAGACACCAGCATCAGGTAATCGTAGTCCGGGCACGGTCTCAGTACCGACACCTTCCCCCCACCTCGAAGGTGAAGGCTACGCCCTTGTGGCCACCCTCCACTTTGGGAGTTGGGACTTCAGCTTCATCTTCGGCGTCTGCCTCATCCCCGCTGTAGAAAGCCCTATCTACGGCCATTCCTGGGGCTCCGGGTAAGTCCAACCTCAGAAGGAACGGGAGTTAGGCTCAAAGCCAATACAGCCTCACCGACCCTCCATGGCCAAACTGACAAAACTGAAGCCAACTTCTGCTAAGCCAGATGGCTTCAAACAGTTGACGGCACAGGACCCAGAACGGATGTCGGTGGAGGTGACGCCGGTTTCTTACCGTTCGCCAGTCCATAGGGCCTCCACTCCTGAGGACCTGGAAGACCATTCTTTGCCCAGAGACCTCCCTGATTTGCTGTCTTTGCCCATACCTTTGCCGGACAAACCCAGCCTCCTGACTGGTTCTGCCGTGGCACAATTCAGTAAAGAACAGCTCACCAAGCTCTTTCAGTATTGGTGGGGCTAAGTTTAAAAAAAAAAAAAAAAAAAAATTTTGCCACCGCAGCCAGATCCCATTCTGGCTCCGGAAAAAACGGGGGATAAAAGCAGGGTCGAAAAGCCTTCTTCCTCTGTGCCTAAACGTTCCCCTCTAAGTCAGAACTGAAGTACAGTTAATGTACTCTGGTAGATAACCGTGGCCGGTCTAAACACAGGGAATGTAGGCACTGGCGATGCTCTCGCTCTACCAGCCACCATCGTTCCTCGAGCAGGAGATGGTCCAGTAGCTGATGCTGGTCTGACAGCCATCCCAGGTGTTCGGTCAGCCACCATCAGACCCCTAAGCTGTCTCTGGTCCCCTAGCTGTCGTCAGTCTTCCAGTAGGCGATGCTCATAGGAAAGAAGCCATTCTTACTTCCGCTCAAGATCGGCCTCAGACTATTCAGAGGGCTGCGATTCACATCCCAGCTCCTCTGGGTCCGACCGTTTATTCTCCAGGGAAAGAGTTTACCCTGACAAGAAGGTCCCCTTCTGACGATCCCACATTCATGGATGTCATGAGGCATATCCAGTCCTCTTAACCGATGGGACACAGACGACTTGTATCCAGAACACCGGAGGCTGACGAAATACCTGAGGCAGAAGGAGCCAAAGCCTCTAGTGATCCCTCCTCTTGTGGATACCTTCCAAGACCTTACCAGGATTACTTATGAGCATCCCTCTACCACCCCGGCAGTTCCTAAGAAATCGGACAGGCTGTATAGAACCCAGAGGGAAGAGCCCTTCCTGGCGGAACACCCTCAAGTGGACTCCATGGTGATTACGGCTGCTCATGATAAACCCACACAGCCTAAACACCTCAGCCCCCAGCCTCATGATGTAGAGTCCAAATACCTGGACCAGGTGGGCAAGAAGGTCTGTTCTGCCTCCACCTGTTCCATTCGTTTTCTAAATTTCCTCACGCATATGGTCCCGTACCAAAATGCAGCGTGGGAGAAGGGCTTGGAAGTAGCTCAGGCCTTACCAGACTTGGCACAAAAGACTGAGCTTCTTGAGATTTTGAAATCTGGTTTAGATGTAGGCACTCCTGTCTTGAGGGCTTTGTGTGATACTGCAGATACGGCGTTGAGGGCAGCGACTTCCGGAGTTTGCCTTAGATGCCATGCCTGGCTTAGAGTTTCAGGATTCTCCCAGGATCTGCAGTCTGAAATTCAGGACCTCCCATTCCAGGGTTCCATCCTCTTCCAGCAGAGGTCATGGGGGAGGCAGTAGGGGGTCGCTTCTCCCTCTGTCAAGGGATGGAGCAACATTATGACAGACCGCTGGGTTCTAGACCTGATAAGAGGAAGACATACTCTCGAATTCACTCGGATTCCTCCAGAAGAACCACCAAGGTCCTCTCGTTATCCTTCTTCGCACATTCCTCTAATAGGAGAAATACAAACCCTCCTGCAAAAATGGGCAATAGAGTCAGTCCGCCAGGGACAACGGGGAAAAGGTTATTACTCCTACTTCTTCCTGGTCCCAAAAAAGACTGGGGATCTTCGTCCCATTGTGGATCTCAGCTCCTTAAATCTTTTTATAGAGTACAGAAGGTTCAGGATGGTCACTCTGCCTGGCCTCATTTCTCTTTTACACCAGGAGGATTGTCTCTGCTCCATGGACATGCAGGACGCCTATATGCACATAAAGGTCTTTCCTCCCCACTGGAGGTTTCTGAGGTTCCACTTCCAGGAGAGGCGTTATCAGTTCTGGGCCTTGCCATATTTGGCCTCTCCTCCACTCCTCGAGCCTTCACCAAGTGCCTAGCAGTGGTGGTTGTGGCTCTCAGATGCCAGGGCCATTATGTCTTCCCTTACCTAGACGTTTGGCTTGTGGCAGCACCATCCAGAGCGGAACTACTGCACACTCTCGAGGACACCTTTATTCTCTTCCGATAGCTGAGGATCACCCTGAATCTTCCAAAGTCTTCCCCAGAGCCCAGTCAGCGACTCCTTTTTATAGGAGTGATCCTTGACACAATTCGGGGCATGGCCTTCCTCCTGTAGGACAGGGGGAATCGTCTGTGGGTTGTTGCCCGAATGGTATCTTTGGCTCCACAGGTTCCCCCCAGCCAGAACCTTCCTCAGACTTTTGGGGCACATGGCGGCGACCATTTCCACAGTTCCCTTGGCTCTCCTCCACATGGGGGTCCCACAGTGGATGCTCAGGGTACAGTGGGACCAGAGGTCAGACGATATGGACCAGCTGGTCAGGATCTCCGACCCCGTAAGAAGGACTCTTTTTCTTGGTGGTTGGACCCCTCCAACCTGGAACAAGGGGTCCCTTTTCGGCAGGAGCCACCGAGATGGATTCTAACCACAGACGCCTCCTGTCTCAGCTGGGGCGCTCATCTGAGAGACAATCAAACCCAGGGGACATGATCTCCAGACGAGCAACAGCTCCATATCAACATTCTGGAGATGCGAGCGGTCATAAATGCCTTGCGGGCATTTGACAGGCCTTTCGCCAGGCCCTCTTCTCATCCAGAAGGACAACACGTCGGTAATGTTCTATGTCAACAAGCAAGGGGGCACACATTCCTACCGCCATATGCAGGGAGGCGATGAGAGTCTGGTATTGAGCACTGGAACACCACCTAGATCTCACTGCTGTTCATGTTCCAGGCATCCAAAATGTCTTGGCCGACAGCCTAAGCTGGTCGCGGTCCAAGGCTCACGAGTGGGAGCTCCTCTAGTCAGTAGCAGACCAGCTGCTCGACAGGTGGGGCCGCCCAGAGTTGGGCCTATGTGCGTTTCCACTGAATGTCAAAGTGCCCAGTTTTTGCTCGCGAGAGCCCGCACTTGGTGTTTTCTGGCCAGACGCATTGTCCCTCTGCTGGACAGGGAGATTTCTGTACAGCTTTCCTCCCTTCGGTAATTCAGAGGGTGTTTATGAAATTTCAGGCTGAAGGAGCAGAGATGATACTCATCACCCCACTCTGGCCTCGGCAGATTTGGTTCCCACTACTTCAGCAGCTGGCAGTGGAACCTCCAATTCAGCTGCCGCTGAGCTCGCACTTACTATCCCAGGGTCAGGGAACATTGGTCCACCCAGACCTCACATCACTGCATCTTCATGCCTGGCTGCTGCAGACGTAACCAAATCCAGGTTTGGGGTCTCCCAGGAGGTGGCAGCGAGAAAGCCCTCTGCTAGATCCACTTATGCTGTGAAGTGGAAGCATTTCTGCCTTTGGGCTTCACCCTGTCACTTGGACCCTCTTACCTGCCCACTGAACTCTGTACTACAGTATCTTCTTTCCTTGCTAAATCAAGGCTTGAGCTACTCCTCTATTAAGGTACATCTCTTGGCAGTTTCTGTGTACCATGTACCAATGGAAGGAAAGACTGGACATGTGCCGCACCTTTTTGAGGGGCATTTTAAATATTAAGCCTCCCATCTGAGATCCAGTTCCCCCTGAGATCTCCTCTTTATGTTGGAGAAACTCACCCTTCCCCCTTTTGAGCCTGCCATGGATTGCGAGCTTTGCTTTCTTTCTTGGAAAGTGTTATTTTTGGTTGCAGTTACTTCTGCTCGGAGAGTTTCTGCACTCCAGGCCCTGATGTGTAAGGAGCCTTATTTGATTTTTCATAGGGACAGTGTGTCCCTGAGAACCATTCCCAAGTTTTTACCTAAAATGGTTTCTGAGCTGACATTGATCGGGATGTCAATCTTCCGGTGTATTATCCAGATCACTCAAACAGGGGGGAGCGCTCCTGCATACTTTGGATGTCCACAGGGCGCTGAGGTACTACCTAAAACGCACTGTCCCACACCGTAAGATGGATCAGTTATTCATGGACTTTGCGCCCCGATGCCAGAGCAATCCGGTGTCAAACTCTTATCAAAATGGCTGGTCAAAGGGGTGGCCCGGTGGCGCTGAGGGTTGAGGCACTGGACGCCACACATCACTCCACGCCGATGACCCGGGTTCAGGAACGGACTCGGGACGCTGGGGGTCAGCAGGGGTAGAGAGGGATTGAGCGCCCAGAGGTGGCTCTGCCTCTCTGGGGAAGGTTCTGTGCTAGTCCTGCTGCTATACTGCCATGTCCCTGATGAACCTGGGCTAGGCAATGCAGTTGGGGACAAGCAATGGGAGGGGAAGATGTCACCCGAGAGCCCTGGGAGGAGGTGCGTCTCAACGTACATCTCCCCATTGGCTGTCCTCGAGCGCTGATGACTGTAGGGCACCAGAACACAGAAAATGGACGCCGTCACTCCTAGGTGACAACCCCTCCAGAAGCTGACAGCACATCCTCCAGTTGTCATCTGGGGCAGACTCCACTGTGCGCCAACTGCTCTTCCAAGGTTCGAGGGAAGGTAAATGGAAGCCTGTCATCACCCTGCCCGGGGCGTTATCTGGGGATATTAAGAGTCTCTTGAGCAATTGGTCACACTCTAGGGGCAATAAGGGGGGATGCTGCGAGGCATGAGGGGATCCGAATGAGTGGAGGATGGAGATAGTAAGGCGGATAAACAGAAAAGATAAAAAAAAAAAAAAATGGCTGGTTAACTGCATTGTTTACTTTTACAACAAGTACAGCAAAACCCTACTGGCTCGGTTAGGGGTCATTCTACCTGGGGAGTGGCAACTTCTTTTGCATCATTGTGAAATGTCTCCATCTGAGAAATCTGTGCAGCGGCCACCTGGAGCTCAGTGCATACCTTCATTAAGCACTACTGTCTGGACATTGCTTCTAGATGCGGAGCAGGCTTCGGCCTAGTGGTTCTCCAGGGCCTCCTTTTCTAATGTGCCCTGTTAGCACTGTTGCTTATAGCCACCTCCCAGTTTTTTCTCGGTTTCCTTTATTGCGGCACTGCTTGGGATTCAGTCCCAATTGTAATAGCCTGCTGCAAGAGCTCCCACTCGAAGTAAAATAGTACAGTTGCCTAAGAACTTACCGTAACAGTAGATCTTTGAGAGGAGCTCATGCAACAGGTGCTGCTTTCCTGCCCTCCTTCCCCCTGGTGAGCTGTGTTGCATATTTTTACGGCAAGCTTCCACCTGGTCTGCCTGCCAGACCTTATTCACGGGTCTCCAGCTGGTGAACTGAGCTGGGGCTGGGGACCGCTCCTGATATGCCATTGGGTGATGTCAGGGTGGAGATGACGACGGGTTTGGCCCCCAATGGAGACTGCTAGCTAATGGTTTCCGATGGGTACTAGTGTCTGCGGCATAGTCCTAATTCTAATAGCCTGCTGCAAGAGCTCCTCTCGAAGATCTACTGTTAAGGTAAGTTGTTACGTAACTGTACTTTACCAGAATAGAAATATCAGAAACCCCCCATTGTGTTATTTAAATGCATGTAAATTGCAGATTGTTTGAGAGGCCCTTTGGCACCATGCATTCCTGCTTTAAGCTGAACCAGCCTAAAATGTTGTGGTGATTTACATATACATCCCATGATTGCATTATGGGGGTATGTGTGGTGATGTTGTGTTTCTTTGAAACTTGGCTTTATTGCCAATGCCCTTTGGGGTAACCCTTTCTTCAGTGCTTCTGCACTGAGGTTCTTTGTCTTTATCTTGTTTTGGGGTTTTTCTTTTTTGAGCTCCCCATCACCCAAACACACAAGACCAACATAGGGGAATAATTGGTTTTCAGTAAAGAGATAGATCAGTAGATAAGTGAGTTAGTAGGTGCTGACGTGCAGAGCAAGGACATACATAGTCTGTTGCTGCAGACTGATGTATTGAAGAAGGAATATGCCATTGCTGAAGGTTATTTGCTGTATTTTGAATAAATATCACACAGAAATTGTGTGTTGAAACTGAAGTTCGGTGTCTGGTCCATCTGTTATCCAACAACCCCTCAACACTGTGTGTGTGTGTGTGTGTGTGTGTGTGTCACAAAACTCCCTGCACCAGTAATTATAAAAATGTCTGTTCAGCTGTGTTGCTAAGGAGTTTTTACATGCCCTTGGTGTGTGATGACCTTACGAACTCCTTGAGCTTCGCTCTCAAGATTTAAAAAAAAAAAAAAAAGTCATCCATAATACACCGTTGCAGAGCCATTATTCTCTATATGAAATGAAACAAAAATCAGAGCACGTAACCCTGATTTCCTAACAGTAAAAAGCTGTAGGCTAGACTGAAAGTTCAGTCCATTATTCAAAGGTGGCAGCAGCCTGTCTGTGTGAAAATAAAGTGGGAGTATAAGCCCGCTGCCATCCCCACAGCTTTGTCTAGTTTTTTTTTCTCCTTTCTGGCTCTTTTTCAAGAGCTTAGCGATCTCAACAGGCATAATATATTATAGTGTCATGATAGCACCACTATAGTTAGGGTTGAGTGGGGGTTTCTATGTTAATCCTCAAACTTTGCACTTTAATAACTTTGCAACCATTTAATGGATTTGCATGAAATTCTGCATGTGCAGTCTTGTGTAGTAGATCTCTTGACGTGCCAATGTTCGTTTCTGTTGGATTTGTGGATTCCAAGCTGCGCATAGTACTAAAACATTAAAAATTGCTGTTTTTTGTGCTTTTTTTTTCCCTTGTCATCTCGTTGCGCCCAGGTGGTTTTGAATTTTGGTCTGACATTTTCTTGCATCACAGCAGTGCCTTTCGCTGGTTTGGTGAAAATATATTAATCCGTTTTAAAGTTATTTTAATTTTAACATTTTGAGTTCTGAGCATGCTCAGTTCTGTCTTTTGGATAGCTTCCTGGAATGGTAAAAGAACTTGGTCTCATGTAATAGGATTCTTTGTTGTGAAGGGCCAATCCTTTCTTGTGAGAAAAAAATCCTTTTTCATGAGATGCCATCTTTGCACTTTAATATCTTCGGAACCATTCAGTGGATTTGCATGAATTGTTACATACATGATATCAGAGAGTAGATCTCTTGACTTGCCAGGTTTTGTTATGGCCGCCTGTGTGGATTCCGAGATCCAGATAGCAAAACAGTTTTAAAAAAATCACCATTTTTTGCTGTTTTTGTCATCATCTAGCACCCAGATGGTTTAGAATTCAGTCTGAAATTTTCAGGGTAGAAAGGGCTTGGACAACAGAAGTGCCTTTCTCTGGTTTGGTGAAAAAATATTAATTCTAGGGACATGGATATGTTGTTCAATCCACACTTATCGGCAGGTTCCTTGCTGCTTTAATTGTTGCCAGAAGATCTTCAAGCTGGCTGCTCCCACCCACCCGGGTGCTAAAACTCTCGGCTCAGCCCCATGACACCAGATCTTCCTTACCACTTGGAAGCTCAGGTTCCCTCCTTAGCGCTCTGTGTTTTAGACTGGATCCTAACTCTTCAGTTTGTCTGAAACTGGTTTTGAAGTTTTCTAAACTTCGGTCTTCATCTTCCCTCGCGGCTGCAATGGACAAATCTATTTCCGGCTTTCGGAGGTGCCCTTGCGGGCAGAAAATGTCCAGGACGGATCCACACTCCACGTGCGTCTACTGCCTAGGCCTAGATCATGACCCGCAGGCCTGGGTTGTGCCGTTCTTTCTCGCTAGCGTCCTGGATGATCGGCACCGATTGCGGCTCGGGTGCCCCGAGAAGCGTTTTCCGCCGGTAAAATCAAAAGAGGCTTGGGTGGTGTCCGTGGTAGCTGGCGTGGCTGAGTAGCTCGAGCAGATGATCGCCCTCGAGGAGGAGGCAGCCCAGGCCGCATCTTCCTCCTCCTCGGCCGCGGCATTTATCCCGCTCTCTCCGAGTTCCTCGTACATGGCTTCGTTCAAGGAGCTTTGTCAGTCCCTTTCCACGAAGGGAGAGGGGCCATCGGGACATTCTTCTCGGCCCAAGAAGAAGGAGTCGAAGAGTAAGTCCCACCATCGGCATTCGTGGGAGCGGGAGAGGTCTCCTTCCCTGGACAGCCGACCGTCGACTTCGGTTGAAGTTGCAGCTCAGGCCGCTGGCTTCATGGTGTCCCCGTCAGGCCAGCCTGCCGAGACTCCTGTCGACGCAGTCGAGATTTTTCTCGATCCGTCAGACGGGCTGTCGACTGGTGAAGCCGACAACCCACCTTCACCGGTTCCCCCGGTGGAGACCGAGGATCTGCCTGCACCTTCGGGGCCGCAGTCCCCGGTTAAATTGCCCGAGCCGAGGGAAGAGCGGGTGTCCCCCGCCCCTTCCCAGACCCGCCCTCAGTCCCCCCGAGGGTCTCGGTCTCTGACCTCTTCTCGGTCAAGCCGTTCCTGCCGACATTGGTGGTCTCGGTACCGAAGTAAGCGGCGACATCATTCCTCCTCATCCTCTTCCTTGGATGAGGGGAGGCTTCGCCGTAAATTACGTCGGCGCTACGAGGAGCTTATGTGGCAGCAGTTACTGTTGTCTGGGTCTAAACCGACTCCGGTTCAGACCCGGCCATCAAGTGGCTGTCGCTGAGCGACCCGGGCAACGCTCCACCAGTCGAAGTTGTTCGTTCCAGGGCCGGTTGCTCGGCCAAAACCGGCTGCTCCACCGATTTTGGTGGAACCTCCGCCTCCACAACTGAAGTCTGGGGCGCCGACCAAGGATTCTCTGTCGGGTCACAGCCTGCCCCACAGGTTGTCAGTCACCCTCACTCCCGACCGTCCTCGGCAGGTAGAGGGTGGCTCAGGGCTGAGGCAGCTCTTCGCAGACTCTTCGGAATCCGACGATGACTGCTCCCTGTTCTCCAGGCAGGTCGACCTGGAGTCCTCCGGGGGCCAGTCATTGGACGATAGCCCATCGTCCTTCTTGGGTCTGCTTCAACTCATCTCAGAGTCCACCAGGATGCAGCTTGAGCCCATGTCAAAACGGGCCGAGTATCCCCTGACGGAGATTCTGGACCGAGGGGATTCCCCCACGGAGGCCTTTCCGGTGGCTGAGGCCATTGTTGGCCCAGCCTTGGAGCTCTGGCAGCGGCCTGCTTCCTGTCTTGCGCCCTCGGCCAGGATGGCCAGGAAGTATGCGGTCCCTACCGGCTCTTTGCCTGGTTTCTCGGAGCACCCCTCTGCCGAGGGGTTAGTCACCAACAGCATCTTCCGGCGTTCCGGTAACGATCGGGATGTGGATAAGCCCCCCAACAAAGAGTCCAAAAAGCTGGACTTTGCCGGGCGCAAAGTGTACACTGCGTCCTCCCTCGGCCTCAGTCAGGCCAGCTCGGCCGTGCTGATGGCACACTTCTCCCACGCCCTCTTGGGCTCCCTGGATGAGGTTGTCCCTCATTTCCCGACCGACCTGCAGACCACGGTCCGTCAGGTGCGGGATCAGGGTAGGGAGTTGGCGAAGCAGCAGCTTCAGACTGCTCTGGATATAGGTGATTCCTATGCCAGGTCAGTAGCGGCCGCAGTGGCCATGCGCCACAGGGTGTGGCTGAGGATATCCACCTTCACGGTGGATACCCAGCACAAGTTGGCAGACATCCCCTTCTTGGGGACTGACCTCTTCGGCCCTGGAATGGAGGGACACCTCCAGCGGATCGAAAAGTCCAATGCCACTCTGGACTCGGTCACCTCCACTCAGAGGGACAAAGGCCGCTGTCAGCAACAGCATAAGTCCTTTCATCCTTCGGCCCCTGCAGCTTGACCGGCCCAACAGCACCAGCAACAGGGCCAGCAGGCTCGCGCTTGGCGTCCCTAACCCAAGCCGGCAGCTTCCTCCAACAGGAAGCAAGGAGGTAAAGGCCCAGGAGGTCCCTCGGCCGGTTCCTCCTCCAAACCTGCCCAGTGACGGGTTGAGGGGTGCCGCCCCCAGCCACGTCACTCCCCCCTGGGTTCTCCCCGTGGGGGGACGGCTCAGTCACTTCCTTTCCACCTGGTCCGCTATTACCATGGACCACTGGGTGTTGGAGGTGGTAGGAAAAGGCCTGCCTCTGGAGTTCGAGCAGGCTCCACCCTTTCGAGCCGTTGCCCCTCGGGGAGCCACGGGGTCCGCAGCCTCGCTGTCGGCCCGCCGAGACGCTATTGCCCTGCTCCTCAAAAAAGAGGTGATCAGGAAGGTGGCGGATCCTCTTCCAGACCCGGGGTTTGTGTCCAGGTATTTCCTGGTCCCAAAACAGATGGGGGGCTGGTGCCCCATTCTCGACCTGCACAACCTGAACAAGTTCCTAAGGTCTTGGACCTTCAGGATGGTCACTCTGGCTCAGATAATACCATCCTTGGAATGAGGCGTGTGATTCTGTTCCCTCCACCTCCAGAACGCGTTCTTTCAAGTCCTGATCCATCCGTCTCATCAGAGATTCTTCCACTTCAGAGCGGAGGGGTCCTTTTACGAGTTCCGGGCCATGCCCTTCGGCCTCTCTCTAACTCCCAGGGTCTTCACCAAATGCATGGCAGTGGTGACAGCATTCCTGCGGCGCTGAAGGGTCCGGGTGTACCCCTACCTGGACGACTGGCTGATTGCGGCCCCCTCCAGAGTGGAGGCAGAGCGGTCCAAAGATCTGGCCCTCCAGGTTTGCTCTCAGATTGACCTCCTCATCAACGAGGCCAAGTCGGAACTTGTGCCGGAGCAGGTGATACTCTTCATCAGGGCAGAGCTCGACTCTCTTCGAGCCAGAGTTCAGCTCCTGGCGGACAGGGCCGAGGTTCTTTCCTCCTTTGCCCAATCATTTCTGGTTGGGCAATCGCGCCCTGCCCAGGACTTCCTGTGCCTCCTGGGCCTCATGGCGGCCTGCACCAGCGTGGTCCGTTGGGCCCGTTGGTACATGCATCCCCTTCAATGGGGACTGGCCAGCCAGTGGTCACAACGCTGCAATCCATTGGACCAGCCTGTGACAGTGACCCAGGAGATGTGGAATGCTGTCCAGTGGGTGACTGCTCTGCACATCTGCAGGAGGGCATCTTGTTGGGTCCGCCCGAGCCGATCTGCCCTCTAATGCATCGATGTCTCTCTGATGGGGTTAGGGTGCCCATCTGGAGGCTCAGAGTTCGCACGACCTCTGGTCCCCTCGGGAGTCCCGATGCTGATATTTCAACCTGCTTGAGCTCCGCGAGCGGTCCGGCCAGCTCTCACTGCCTTCGCTCCCGTTTCTACGGGGTCAAGTGGTTCAGGTCCAGACTGACAATACCACGACCATGTACTATCTGCCAGACGGCAGCGCTGAAGCGCCTGCTGTTATGCAAGGAAGCCTCTGTATATGGTTCTTCGTGGCGCAGCCTGGAGGCGGATCTCCTAGTCATTCACGAAGTAGGAGCCTCCAACACCCTGGCCGATGCCTAAACCGGATAGGGGCTGCGTCTCACAGTGGTCTCTCCTACCAGAGGTAGTACAAGATCTGTTCTCCCACTGGGGCACGCCTCAGGTGGACCTCTTTGCCTCCAGAGAGAATGCGAAGCTGAGTCTGTTCCATGCCCGCCCCCCTCAGCAGGGCTTGCTGCAGGGGGGATGCCTTCTCGAGGCTGTGGACCCTGGGCCCTTCCTCGCCTTCCCGATTTCCCTTGATCCACAAGGTGCTTCTCAAGGCGAGGAGGGACAAGGCGCAGGTGATTCTGGTAGCCCCAGACTGGCCCCACCAGTTCCGGTATCCAGATCTCCTCAGCCTCAGCTCCAGGCTCCTGAGGCGGCTTCCAGCCCGCCCGGACCTGATCTCAGTCAACCAGGGGAAGGTATTCCATCCGGACCTTCAATCCCTGCACCTGACGGCCTGGTTCCTGAGCGGCTAGAGTTCCAGGCCTTGGGTCTTTCCGACGAGGTCCTCAACATCGTTGAGGCTTCCCGTAAGGAGTCGACCACGAAATGCTATGCCTTCAAATGGAAAGATTCTCCATTTGGTGTCAGGAAGGCTTGGACCCTTCCGCTCTCCGTTAGCTAGCATTCTGGACTATCTGTGGTCCCTTTCTCAGCAAGGGCTTGATCGCGTGACCCTTAAGGTGCACCTGGCAGCCATCTCTGCTTACGGTTGCGGGCGGGAAGCAGTTGTAACGCAGGAGAGGTGGTGGGCGGCTTTCAAAGGCCTTGACCACATTTCCCCTCCGGTGCGAGAACATCCACCGCCGTGGGATCTACTGCTAGTATTGGCCAAGCTCATGGGCAAGTCATTCGAACCGATGCACAGGTGCGATATTTCCCACCTGTCATGGAAGACTGCCTTCTTGGTGGCTATCACGTCAGCCAGAAGGATGGGAGAGCTCCAGGCACTTTCTATCGAGTCTCCGTATCTGATCTTCCACAGGGACAAGATTGTCCTGCGCCCCCACCCGAAATTCCTTCCGAAGGTGATGTAGGAGTTTCACCTTAACCAGGTGTTGACTCTGCCAGTGTTCTACCCCAGTCACACCTTGGAGGCCGAATATAGGCTCTATACTTTGGACCCTAGAAGAGCGCTCGCTTACTACAAGGAGCGGATGGCTGAAGTTCGGGGAGAGGTTTGCCAGCTGTTTGTCACCTACGCTGAAACCGCACCTGGCAGACCTGCAGCCAAGCGGATGATAAGCAGGTGGGTCACCTCCTGCATAGAGCTGTGCTATAAGTTGGCGGGCATGGAGCCTCCCAGAGGGATAAGAACTCATTCTACCTGCCATACCGCTGCATCGGTAGCTGCTTCCAGGGATGTCCCTATCCAGGATGTCTGCAGGGCTGCTACCTGGAAGTCGGCACATATCTTTATTACCCACTACCACATCGACCTTGAGTCACGTCGGGATGCTGGTTTTGGGACCTCGGTTGTCCAGTCCTTATTTCCCAAGTAAGTATTGGGGGTGTGCGCATTGCCTCCCTCCTCCCGGAGAACTTCTAGGAGTCTGCTAATAAGTGTGGATTGAACAACATATCCATGTCCCTAGAAATACAGGTTACTCACCTGTAACAGGAGTTCTAGGAATGGTATATGTTGTTCATCCACACGACCCACCTGACCTCCCCGTTTTCGACGCACAACCTGGCTTCCAGTGGGCTAGATCTGGCGTCATGGGGCGGAGCCGAGAGTTTTACCACCCGGGTGGGTGGGAGGAGCCAGCTTGAAGACCTTCCGGCAACAATTAAAACGGCAAGGAACCTGCCAATAAGTGTGGATGAACAACATATACCATTCCTAGAACTCCTGTTACAGGTGAGTAACCTGTATTTCATTGCCAAGTTATAAGGATTTGAAATTTTGGTTCTGAGCAATCTCAGTAGGGTCTTTTGGATAGACGTTTTGATACCTACTAAGCATGCTTACAACTAAAATTTTAAATGCATATAACTTGGGAATGGATTAATATGTTTCACCAAGCCAATGAAGGGCACCATTCTGCAGTATACCCTTTGTACCCTAAAAATTTCAAAATAAAATTCTGAACCATCTGGGCTATAGGTGATGACAACAAAAGGCAAAAAAAAATAATATCCTAAAAACGCACTAGCCGGATCTTGGAATCCTCACATCTGATTGGAACAAAACTTGACAAATCAAGACACCTTGCTCCCCCAGACTGTGCATACAAAATTAAGTGCAATTCCATTGAACGGGGGCAAAGCTATATTTATATACAGTGTATAACAATATACGGTATATTATAGTGGAACAGTAACGCCACTGTAGTTATGGTTGAGCAGAGGTTTCTATGGTAAACCTCAAATTTTGCACTTTTTTAATAACTTTTTCAACCATTTTGTAGATTTGCATGAAATTTGGCACGCACGGTCTCCTGGGGGAGAACTGTTGATGTGGCAAGTTTCATTCTGGTCAGCTATGTAGATGTTGAGCTGCGAATAGTGAAAAAAAACGTAAAATTCGCCACTTTTTCCTGGTGTTTATTTTTTGTCAGCACCATGTGCCCAGATGGTTTGGGATTTTAGTCTGAAATTTACAGGTTAAAAAGTGCTTGGATCACAGAATTGCCTTTCGCTTGTTTGGTGAAAAAAATATCATTCCATTCAAAAGTTATTAAATGTTATAGTTCCCATTTTAGTCAGTGGGGAAAAATAGCTTCCTGGAACGAAAAAAGAATTTAGTTAAACGAAAAAGGATTCTTTTTCATGATTTGAAAAAAAAAACAACTTTTTCATGAGCTTCCATCTTGTTTTCTTTTCTTTTGGGGGAAACAAAAAAAACTCCCAAACTGTTCAAAATGAGATCTTGCAGAGATAGCAGACTATGTATCTTGTTCATCGGGAGTCCATTAGGAGGATTCTGCCGTCCTTTGTTTTAGAAATTACACTGGAACGTTTTTAAATATTATTTTAAATCCTTTTTCATGACTCACTTAACATCCTGTATCGTGAGTCGTTTTTTATTCTCATGAAAAGGGTCACATCTTATGAAAAAGGATTTGGGGGAAAAGCAAAGTCCGAAATCTTTTTTACGTGGCAAGTGATCCTTTTTCTTGAATGAAAAAGGATTCACAATAAAGGATCCTTTCTCACGAAAAAGGATTCGGGGGGGAAAAACATAAGTCTGAAATCCTGTTTCATGAGAAGAGAGCCTTTTTCAAGAGAATAAAAAAGCTGGCGAAAAAATATTTTCACGAAAAAAGAATCGGGCGTGAGGGGGGAACTAAGTCAATCCATTTTGTGCCAAGGATCTTTTTTGTTTCAGCGGAAAAGAGTCTCAAAAAGGATCCCTTGGCACAAAAGCGGTTTGGGGCATAATGTTTTCTGATTCCTGTTTCGTGACAATAAATCCTTTTGTGTTCCATATGGCACAAAATTTCTTGCCACAAAAGGATGCATTTCCTATCTTTCTCATCCTTTTATTGCTTTTCCCTGGTGTCTAGTGGTACCCCCCCCACCCTCTGATTGTCCCCTGATCCCATTAATGTGTTAAATGGATCCCTGGTGTCTAGTGGCACCCCCTCCCTCCCTCCGATTTTCATGTATATATTTTTATAAATATTTACCCTGGAGTCCAGTGGTACCCCCTCCCTCCCATGCCCGACCCTGTTAAGTGTTTTTCTCCATGGTGGCTAGTGGGTCCCCCCAACCCTCTGATGCCCCTTGACATCAAGTTTCTGTGCCCTAGTATCTAGTGGTGCGCCCCACTCTCCCATGTCCTAAGCATCCTGTAAATAAGAAAATGGTCTGTCGATGTATTAGACTTTTTTTTTTTGTAAATCTGTAACAAAAAGAAGTGCACTGGTGATGCTTACCCTCCACACCCAACCTCTCACTGTAGACCCACCACCCCACAGTCCCCTAGACCGCCACACTAACTCACCTGAACTGGTCCCACTGTGAAGATCCATTCTCCGAGCGAAGACGCATCTTGCTGCTCGAACAGGCAACTGCTGTATGACACACAAGGTAACTACGTCTGAAAATCCTATTGAAATACTTTGAAACGCAGTTTCATTATTTCTCATACAGCACTGGCTAGTTCCAGCAACAAGAGGTGTCTTCGTTTAGAGAGTGGATCTTCATAGAGGGACCAGTTCAGGTGAATTAGAGTGTGTGAGGGGGTCCAGCGGGGTGGTGGGTGCACAGTGGGAGGTCAGAGGGGTGAGTGAACATCACCGGTGGACTTTTTTTTTTTTTTTTTACAGATTTCAAAAAGTCAAATACATCGACTGACCTTTTTCTTATTTACAGGATGCTTGGGTCTTGGGAGGGTGGCGGTGTACCATTGGACACGAGGGCACAGAAACCTAATGCCAATGCACATTAGAGGTTGGGGGGTGCCACTAGACACCAGGGACAAAAAATACTTAGCAGGGTCGGGTATGGGAGGGAAGGGGGTATCACTGACATGCATCACAAATATACAGGGAAGTTGAGGGGGGGTGCCACTAAGACACCAGGAGTACATATAAAGCATCTTGTACCCATACTATATATTTATGGGGACGTAATTTTTTTTAAGATGTAAATAAATAAAGGGACACTTCTATTATTTGCTAGATGCAAAGCACGTGGGGGGTCCACTAGACACCAAGGCAAGGCTAAGCGTAATAGGCAATAGCTTTTGCAGGGTGGGGTCGCCACTATACACCACTGATGGACTGTCCTTTTAATGAATATGTGTGTGTGTGTGTGTGTGTGTGTGTGTGTGTGTGTGTGTGTGTGTGTGTGTGTGTATGTATACGTATATGTACGTGTAATATAGGGTGCGGTCGCGCTCCTATAGTTCGAGTTAAATCTTCACTTCTGTGTTCAACTCTGAATTTTGCACTATAATAACTTCGCAACCGTTCAAGAGATTCATGTGAAATTTTGCATGTGCCATCAGGGATCACAAATCTCTTGATGTGGCATGTTTTGTTCCAGTTGGATGTGTGGGTGTGGAGATACGAAGTGTCAAATACCGTGTAAATTGGCATTTTTTGTAAACTTCTTTGTCACGCCACTGCGCAACAATGGTGTGGAATTTTGGTGTGAAATTTTCAGGGTAGAAAGGTCTTGGCTCACAGATGTGCCTTTTGAAGATTTGGTGAAAAATTATTAATCATTCAAAGTTATTAAATTTAAAAATTTCCCATTATTTTCAATGGGAAAAGTTAGATGTTCACCTCGAAAAAGGATTATGTTTAGCAAATGGGGACTCCTTTGTCGCAAGTTGATAATTCTTTGCCCAAATGGGAAATACTTTTTGTGCTGCCACCATCTTGTTTTCAGTTAGCGGTGGCAACAAAATGAAATAACTAAAAGAATTTGTTATTTTTGCCGCAGATTGCGAAAAAGCTGTGGGAAAGGATTCCGAGCCATGGGGAAGGATTTTTTTTCACAAACTGTGAAAAAGGATGCCCAGAAAAGGATTCTTTTTCACAATTTGCAAAACAATGACTGCCCAGGTGGTACCTCCCCCGATGTCCAATCGCCACCCCCCCCCCGTAAAAGAATATATTTCCCTGGTAGTCTAATGGTCCCTCCCCCCTTCCCCGATGTCCGATCACCCTCCCCATATAGCAAAATATATTTCCCTGGTAATCTAGTGGTCCCTCCCCCTCTCCCTCGTTCACTGATTCCCCACGCCAAGTAAAATAATATTCCCTGGTAGTCTAATGGCCCTTCCCCGAGGACAGTCCCTTTCATTGTATTTCGAGTTCCCTGGTAGTCTAGTGGTCCCTCCCATCCTGTCAAAAATCTGTCAGATCCCTGGTATTCTAGTGGACCCCCCCCATCCGTTGAGGTAGTCGCCTACCACCCCACTCCCCACTCATTCTGACTGCCAGCAGGCAACCGGTACAGCCCTCCTCTCACTTCCACAGCCGATCACCGACTGAGCTGTGAATGAGCGTATACAGTACACACTCATTCACATCTCAGTTGGCGGCCAGCGGTGGAGATGAGAGGAGGGCTGTGCTGATCGCGGCTGACAGTCAGGATGGAGGGGAATGGGGTGGTGGGTGACTGAACGGTGGGGGGGGGCCACTAGAACACCAGGGATTTGACTGTCTTTAGACGCAACACGATCTGGGATGGGGAGGGACCACTAGACTACCAGGGAAATGGAAAATCCACTGAACAGGACAGGGATTGTACTCATGGGGGAAGGGGACCACTAAACTACCACGGAATAAGAAATATTTTTACCTGGTGTGGAGGAATAATATTTTTTTTTCAAATGGAGACAACAGTTGGTGAAGGGGGGGGGGACCACTAGACTCCCAAGGAATATCTATTTTTTTATACGGGGATGGTGAATGGGGGAGGAACAGGTGTGAGGGGTTTGCCTTGGGGTTGTGAACCCTAATGCTCACCCCATTCCATGAGTAAATAAGCTAAGATGGGTACAGTATAGGAGAATGGGGTGAGCATTAGGTTCAGAACCCCAAGGCACACCTCACACACCTGTTCCTGCATGCAGCGTGGGGGTGGGGCCTTGCTGGAAGCCGAGGATGGGAGTGGGGTCTTGGGGTTGGAAGGTGGGGGTGGGGTGTTAGACTTGGCAACCCTAAGGTCGTATTTTCATACTTTTTATGCCTCAGCCGTAATGGTGCATTAACAAAGTTTTTTGCAATTTGTATAATGTATAGAATAAAAATGACATTAAATAGAACAGGGGGTTGCTAACTTTGCTGCATAACTTTACTATCTGTTTATATTTTGACACCAGATTTACAACATGTGTCTTTTGATACCTCACCTTATGAACAATGTCAGTGGAATTACCCAAATTCTGTACAAAAGGTGAATTTGTGGCCAATTGGCAAAATCACCCTTTGGACGGGATTTGTAAATTTTGACTGGTCTTGTTCATGAGGTGTCGTTATAAGAATGGTGTGTTAATAACTTGGGGTCAAAATATGTTACAATGGCAAAGCTATGGGCATCCATTGAAATTACGCTACGCTTGCTCGTAACTGTTGCTGATTACAATATCTTTGCCCCAAACTTTTTTTTATACTTATATTTTATTAAAATTTGTGTAAATGAACATTACATATATTTCCATACAGGCAGGCATTACATATACAGTAATGGATGGGGAAATGTGCTTAACGAGAATTTAATGCTTGCCTGAGGTGTGGGATGCTACATAAACCCCGAAGGTGAAGCCCGAGGGGCTTACTAAAGCATCCCATACCGAGGACAATCATTAAATTTGAGTTAAAGGCACACTTCCCCATCTTTTATTTGTTATAATTGCTGGTTAGCAATTTTTTGCCACATTCATTTTTGTGGTGCTGTTTCACTCGTGCAGGCAGAGACACACACACACTCTCTCTTTCTGTTACCTGCTTTTAGTTTTTGTTTTTTTTTTGTTTGTTTACTTTGTTGGTGATTTGTAAATTGTGATTGCGATTACCTTAGTGAGGCACATCGGGTTGGAGCCCTTCCTGCTGGCAGTTGTAGTCCAGTGTGATTTCCGAATGGCACGATCAACCAGATAGCTTTTTTTTTAAATGTTTTGAAGCACAGAGAAAAGAAAAAACAAGGACTGTTGGCAGAAATGCAGCTTTTTTTTTTTTCCCCTCGGTGCAGACGAGCACTTCTGGTCTGGCTGCTCCTCGCTACAGAGGATATTGAGCTGCCATGTTTCTCGAATTGGTTAGCCTGCCCAGCAGGAGCTCAACAGCGAATCAGGGAGCGACTGTTTTTGATTGACGTGGCGCATGTTTGCCGTTATAACCTGTGGTTTATAACAGCAAATTATAACTGGCTCCGCCTATGGAAAAAAATTGATGGCCAGTTGTTATAGAGATTTTATAGTTGGACAACACAAGCTCATCATTTTAACAGTAACAGAGTTAATAACCTTGCCCCTGTGCTGTGTTGCACCACTTGGGGATATATTGATTAGTCCAGTATTTAATCTGTGCAACTCGAATTGGGAAGTAAACCCAGATTAACTTAATATTTTCAAAATAACTATTATTCTGTAATGACCTTTGCATCCATGAGTAGGGACAATATAAATGTGGTAACCATATCTTGCACCCTCTCAAACAAGTTGTGTCCCCTTGCACTTACATCATCTTCCAAGGATTATGAAAATTATACCTCTCCATGCAGCTCAAACATTTTGTAGCCAGCCATTTCTCATCCCAGGAATACTCCAATATTCCTAACTCTTCCGCAGTATACCTTTAAGGTCAGATCCGCCTGGAGATAGAATGCTATGCTAATGATGGAATCATTGGCATGAGCCGCTTTTCAAATGCTGCCACCTATCAACTGCCTACATTCTAACCCTCAGATTTCTCTCTCTGTCTGTCAAGACCAGACGCCTGGAGATTTCCTCATCATCATCTTGTCAGAGAAGCCTTAATTAATAACAAATACTTAAGTATTTTCATTTATTTTCATTTGCTGCGTCTATCAGTGTTATTTTAATAACCGTTAGTTTATTTAGCTAGTTTTGTGTTGTTTTCTCGGTTTCTCAAGGCTCGGTATAACCACTGAGGAACCGAGGTACTTTAGTTAGTTTCTGTCCCCCGTTTATTTACTAGTTTCTGTAAGTTTTATGTGCTAAAATCTTTGTTTTTTAGAACCGATAACTTCAGTTCCAAACCGCTAATCCTGGTTCTATTTCTATCGATTCCCGGTTCCGCTCCGTTTCTCCGATCAGTTCCTGAACCTACCACAATCGATACATTTTTTGTGTTTTCAATTTAAAAACCTTTAGTGTTTTGCGGTTGCGGCTTTTCTTCAGTATGTCAGAAAAACCTAAAAAGAGAAACGGAGAACCCGGTTTTAAAAACTGTTCTGAGTGTGGTGAGGTTTTTGCCAAGGCAGATAAGCACTCCATTTGTGTTTCCTGCCTTGGTTTTGATCATTTAAAAACTAACTGCGAAATTTGCAAATCTTTTCCTGAAAAGACGCTGGAAAAACGTCTGGAGAGATTAAATAAGAAATTGAAGGGTCCCTCTGGCTCTGACCAGCTGAAATCCTCAGGGTCTGTGGGGGGCACCACAACTGCTACTGTTTCTATCTCTGATATGGGTAAAAAGAGACCCTCTGAGCTGGCTAGCTCTCCGGTTTCAGGAAAAAAAGTAAAGAAAACAAAGCACACTGAACCCCCTGTGGAAAAAGGGACTTCTGTGGTGCCTGCCACTGTGCCTTCTCCGTCAGAGATTGCACAGGCAATAAAAATAATGCAAACTTTGCAAGGTCTGCTGCCTGTGGTTTCACAGTCCCCAGTCCAGACCTCTGCACCGTCCAACCCACCCTCCTTTTCTGAGGAACATGGTGAGGAGGAGGAGGAAGAAGAAGAAAGTGAGCCTATAGAGCCTGAGGTCTCCCCTGAACAGGAGTTTGGCTCCCCTTCCAGGACTATAGAAGATTATTCATCTCATTTTTCTTTTATCAGGAAAATTGCTGATGCCTTGGACATTCCTACCTCTGAAGCTGTAGAGGATAAGGAGGAGGCTGAATATCTGGAAATGATGGGGCTGACTCCTACTAAAAAAATGTCGCTCCCCATAAACAAGTTTTTTAAAAGAAATATTTTAAAACTCCTCCAAGCTCCTGGGTCTGCCCCTCCTTTGGACAAAAGGTTGGATAAAAAGTATCAGCTTGACAGAACAGGGGCTAAATTCTTACTTTCACACCCTGACCACAAGGGGGTGGTGCAAGCTGCAGCTTGTGACGAGGCAGAAGTCCCTCTGGCTTCCCACCTTCCAGAGAAGGGCTCTAGAAAATTGAAAGTATGGCCAAGAAAGGTTACCTGTCAGCCTCTCTGGCCATTAGGCAAGCTAACTATCAGGCCTATGCAATCCAGTACCATAAGGCTCTCTGGTAGTCTGTCCTGGACATGGCTGAGAAAGCACTTTCTTCCCTTTCGGCTGCCAAATAACAGTTCCAGATGGCAGCAGACAATAATGAGACTGCTGCAAGGTGGATGGCAAATATCATCGCACAGAGAAGGTTTGCTTGGTTGAGAGCCACAAACCTCACGCAGGATACCCAAAATAAGACTCTGGATTTTCCGATGGAGGGCACTTCCCTATTTGGCAGCCATACAGAGGCCTATATGAAGAAGGTGGATGAGTATAAAGCCATCTTCTGTAGCAATTCTGCAAAAGAAAGACCCTCCACCTCCTCTAGACCTTTCAGTAGGGGAGGCAGGGGCAGACAGTTCCATTCCAGGCCTTTTTATCAGGCCATGGTACTTCATCAGGCACCACAATACCCACAGCAAGGGTATTTCAGGGGTAGGGGCAGAAAAGGTGCCAGGCATGGTGCCCAGTCTCAGCCCCAGTCCAAGCAGGACTCCTGACTTCATCGATCAGGCTGCTTCTCCTTTGCCAGTAGGGGGCATGCTGACCCATTTTTTTCCAGAATTGGAAAACCATCACCACAGACAAGTGGATACTGGAGATAATGGGTCAGGGCCTGTCTTTAAGTTTCAAGTCCTCCCCTGTTCAAAAAATCAGAGTTTTCAAACCAGCTTCCCTCCTGGAAAGCAGAAGGCTGGAAAAAGAGGTGAAACACCTTCTTTCACTAAAAGCAGTGGAACCAGTGCCTCTGCATCAAAGGGGAAAGGACTTTACTCAAGGTATTTTCTCACACCAAAGAAAAATGGAGAGCTGCGGCCTATCTTGGATCTCGGGGGGGGTCCTCAACAGGTTCCTAGCAAAACCAAAATTCAAAATGGTAACTTTGTCTCTGATTCTACCAGCACTCCGAAAAGGAGATTGGCTGGCATCATTGGACCTAAAAGATGCCTATTTCCACATCCCCATTAGGGAGTCTCACAGAAAATATCTCGGGTTCAGACTCCTGTCAGATCATTATCAGTTCTCAGCTCTACCTTCCGGTCTCACTTCAGCACTAAGGGTGTTCACAAAGTGTCTTGCTGTGGTAGTGGCTCACCTGTGCAAACAAGGTGTCAAAGTATTCCTCTATCTAGACGACTGGCTGGTGGTGGGAAGTTTACCACAATAGTTAGCAGAACACCTGCAGCTCAATCAGCAGCTTGTGCAATCTCTAGGCTTTCTTTTAAATCTAGAAAAATCTGTTTTTCTTTCTTCTCAAATTCTGCAGTTCATAGGAGGAGAATTGAATACCATAGTGGGCAGAGCCTTTCTGCCCAGAGACAGGGTAAAAAGCATCCTGCAGTTAGCAGGTTCTTTCAGGCTCAGTGTGCCAAGGCCTGCAAGGCATTTTCTTTAACTTCTGGACCACATGGCAGCTGCAACAGGCACAGTGCTCGGCTCCAGGTTTCAGATGAGGGACATCCAATTTCACTTAAGAGCTCATTGGTACCAAAGAAAGGATTCCCTGTCAAAGCTCGTTCCTGTAACAAAAACATTTATCCAAGCTTTTCAGTGGTGGAAAGAGGAAACCAACCTCAGAGAAGAGGTTACTTTCCAAAAAGAACTTCCATCAATGATTCTCACAACACATGCATCCCTCTTGGGCTGGGGTGCTCATCTAGCAGAGCACACTGCCCAGGGCACTTGATCAAGTGCAGAGACTCTTTTACTTATAAACTTGTTAGAGCTCAGGGCATTGTTTCTCGCAATGCAAGCTTTCAAGCCACTGATACAGGGAAAGGTAGTGCAAGTCAGGACAGACAACACTACTACCATGTGTTACATAAACAAGCAAGGGGGAACAAGGTCAAGCCTCCTTTGCATGGAGGCTGTAAGAATTTGGACCCTAGCTTACTCACTAGGCTTCTCACTACAGGCCATTCATCTGCCAGGCAAAGACAATGTTCTAGCAGATGCCCTGAGCCGAATCAGCCAGGACCATCATGAATGGTCCCTGAACAGGCAAGTGGTGCAGACCTTATTCAGGAGGTGGGGCACTCCAGAAATAGATCTCTCTGCCTCTCATCAGAGTCACCACTTGCCACAGTTCTGTTGCAGGCCTCCAGTAGTGGGCATGGTTCCTCTGGATACCCTTATTCTGGATTGGTCAGGGAAATTCCTATATGCATTTCCTCTCATATACAGGGTGCTGCTGAAACTCAGGTCTCAGCCAGCAACAATGATTCTGATAGCCCCAGACTGGGCCAGGCAGCCATGGTACTCCCTATTGCTGTCCATGTCAGTGGACAAACCAATACACCTTCCCAGGAGGCACAATCTTCTGACCTCCAACCAGGTGAGGCTCCTGTATCTGAATCTCAAGTCACTCAGGCTCAAAGCTTGGCTCTTGAGGACCTAGAGTATGCTAGTTTACATCTTTCTGAACCAGTTATGGATGTCTTACGAGGATACAGGAACTCCTCTACTAAGAAAACCTATGCTGCAAAGTGGAAGAGGTTTTCTGTTTGATGCTCTAGTAGGGGTATAGTGCCAACCCAGGCAGGAGTGCCGTTGGTACTGGACTACCTGGTCTACTTACATTCCACAGGCTTACAGCCTTCTACACTAAAGATTCATTTGGCTTCAGTCTCGGCCTATACATCTGCAGGCAAGTCTGTTTCTTTGGCATCAAACCCCATATTTAAAAAGTTCTTCAAGGGCCTTTGTCATATATATCCACCGGTGAGAGAACCAGTGCCAGCTTGGGACCGTAATATCTGCATTGCCCAACTCATAATCCCTCCCTTTGGGCCTATGTTTTCAGCACCTTTGAAGTATGTCACATGGAAAACGGTGCTTCTAGTGGCTATTACTTCAGCTAGAAGGATTAGTGAGCGCCAAGCTTTATATATTAAAAAGGACTACATTTCCTTCCACAGGGATAAGGTAGTCCTACAGACAAATAGGGAATTCCTTCCCAAAGTGGTTTCAAATTCACTTGAACCAATCTATCACTTTGCCAGTGTTCTTCACTGAGCATTCTTCTTCTGGTGAATGTAGGCTGCATAGCCTGGATGTCAAAAGAGCTTTGAGCTACTACATGACAGTCACTAAGCCCTATAGGCAGGACAGAACACAATTTTTCCTTACTTATGGGGATGTGGGAAAGGGAAATCCAGCATCTAAAAGGTCAGGTTCTCGTTGGATTGTCCAGTGTATCCAATTTTGCTATTCAAAGGTAGGCAAGGAAACTCCAGCAGGGCTTAGAGCCCACTCCACAAGGGGTACAGCTGCGACACTGGCAGCTGCAAGGGATGTACCCTAGGTGGATAGCTGTAAAGCAGCAACCTGGCGAACAGAACACACATTTGTCCAGCATTACAGCTTGGATATGCAGGCTAGGGCTGATGCCAAGTTTGGCACAGCTGTCCTGCAGAGCCTGTTTACAAAATAGGTTCTTCCCACCTCCTGAAGTACTGCTTTTTAATTTGCAAAAGAGTTGGGAATATTGGAGTATTCCTGGGGTGGAAAGAAAAAAATACTTACCATAGTAACCTTGTTTCTCCCAGGGGATACTCCAGTATTCAGAACTCTCCCACCCTGCCTCCCCATTTAAGAACCAGTGGCCTCTGTATTCCATGCTGTACCTTAGTGTTTGCATGCCACATTCTACTTTTATTGGAACTAGTTCTTTGGCTTTCTCCTTTTCAGGTGATTCTGACATAGGAGCTTGTGGGATTGTTTATAAGTTTATATTTCCTCCAGTTGGAAGTTTGGTTGGGGAATTTTTAAGTTAAATTTTATATGTTTTAAATTTGGGGTCCTGTCTTTCCAGGCGTCCACGAAATCTGAGGGTTAGAATGTAGGCAGTTGATAGGTGGCATTATTTGAAAAGTGGCTCATGCCAATGATTCTTTCATTAGCATAGCATTCTATCTCTGGGCAGATCTGACCTTAAAGGTATACTGCAGAAGAGTTACGAATATTGGAGAAACTAGGTTACTGTGGTAAGTAATTTTTCCTTTTAGAACACTTCAAACATATTATTTTCAAAGGCACATAATCTTGTGTGCAGCCTACTTAACAACATTAAGCAACAGAGGACTGAGGCATTGTCAACTTAAATGCAACAAAAATGGAGGTACAACATAATTATGCATGAGGGGATAAATGTGTCTAGAACAATAGAGGGAAGAGAAGGAAGGTCAGATTCTAGGTGGAGGGTGGTGTCCCTGAATGCTCGGAGTCTTGGAAACAAGATGGGCGACCTGCAGGCACTATTAGCAGACAGGAGGGTAGATATAGCTGCAGTAAGCGAGACTTGGGCAACATCACACCATGACTGGGACCTTGCGATCCTTGGATATAAACTATACAGGAGGGACAGGATAGTCGGGAAGGGGTGGCAGTTTATATCAGGGAGGGAATAACTTGCACGAGTGACGAGCCAGAGGAAGGGGGAGGAGGAGGAGGCATTATAAGTTCAGTTAAGGTCCAGTAGAGCGAGAAAGGTGAGGTTGGGAGTGGTTTACAGACCACCCAGTCAGGATGAGGAGAGGGATGGAGAACTGAGCTCACAAATATTGGAAGCTGTGGAGAAAGGAGAGGTTATAATTGTGGGGGACTTCAACCTGCCCAAGGTGGACTGGAGCATACCATCCACAACATGTGCTAGGAGTCAGGTGATCCTGGAAGGGCTGCAGAGTGGGTTCCTGACTCAGGGCGTCACTGAACCAACAAGAGCTGGGGCAGTTCTTGATCTGGTGCTCACAAATGGGGAACATGTACAGGAAATAATGATCAGGGAGCCGCTGGGTGGAAGTGACCATTGCACAGTGTGGTTTCAGTTGGATATGGGCAGGGAAAGCATCCCAACTAAGATCAAAATCTTGGATTTTAGGAGGGCGGACTTCATGAAAATGGGTGAAGTGCCAAGGAGCCATCTGGTAGGTATCTGAGCAGATATGGGTGTGGACCAATGGTGATCCATCATTAAGGAAGGAATACTGGTTGCCACAGATGAGTACATTAGGCTCAGGGGGAAGAACACAAGGGCCAAAGCGCCCAGCTGGTTAAGTTCTGGGGTTGCCCGGGCAGTAAGGGAAAAGAGAATGGCCTGTAGAAAATTCAGGAAGATGAAGAGAGAGGTGGCTAGGGAAAATTACCTAAGGATGGTTAATGAGGCAAGTAAGGAAGTCCAGCGAGCAGCGGCACAGAAGGAACTGCAGATAGCTGAAGGCATTAAGGGGAGAAGGCTTTCTTTAGCTATATAAGTGAGAAAAGAGACAAGAAGGAAGGGATTGTTAGGCTTAAGAAAGGGGTGGAGTGAGTGGAGGATAATGAGGGGAAAAGCAGAGATACTAAATGAATACTTCTGTTCCATCTTCACCAGGGAGAAGGATGGACCAGTGCCTTCAGGAGGGAAAAGAGGGGTAGGGGAACACAGATGTAGTTAATAGAGGAGGGTAGAGTGAGGAAGGGGCTGCTGGCATTGAAGGTGGACAAATCACCAGGCCCAGACAGAGTACATCCAAGGGTACTAAAGGAACTGGCTGAGGAGCTGGCAGGGCCACTGGCAGACCTATTTAATAGTTCACTAGAGTCAGATGTGGTTCCACAGGACTGGAGAACAGCACATATAGTGCCCCTCCACAAAAGTGGTCCCAAGGATGACCCAGGGAATTACAGACCAGTCAGTCTGACCTCCATTGTGGGCAAGCTCATGGAGACCATACTAAAGGAAAGGTTGGTAGAATATCTAGAGGAGCATGGTCTCCAGGATGCAAGGCAGCATGGGTCCATGGGGGGAGATTGCGTCAGACAAATCTAACTAACTTCTTTGACTGTGTCACTAAGACAGTAGACAGCGGCCAAGCGGTGGACATTCTGTATCTTGATTTCAGCGAGGCCTTTGACTCTATGCCCCACAAAAGGTTGATCAGGAAGTTGGTGGATCTCTGGGTTGGGGAAAAGACGGCCAGATCGGTAGAAAACTAGCTGAGAGACAGAACCCAGAGGGTGGTTGTGGAGGGGAGAGTTATCTGGCACCAGAGAGGTAACCAGAGGAGTCCTGCAAGGCTCAGTGCTGGGGCCCGTGTTGTTCAATGTCTTCATCAGTGACATTGGGGATGGCATTAAGGACAAAATGTGCCTATTCACAGATGACACCAAGCTCTGTGGGAGAGTGGACACAATTGAAGGGATACAGGACCTACAGGAAGATCTGGAAAAGCTGGGGAGGTGGCCCAGGATCTGGCAGCTTGGCTTCAATGCCAAGAAATGCAACGTTATGCATATTGGAGCCAAGAATCCCAGGACAGAGTACTACCTGGGTGCAGTCCGAGTATTTGCATCAGAGGAGGAGAAGGACCTGGGAGCATACCTCTCAACCTCCTGCCTCATAAATCAGGGACAAGGCTTAAAAAAATCAGGGACAAAGGACCAAAATCAGGGACACTTCTTCAAAATTGGAGATATCCCTTCAGGAAGTTGGTAGAATAAAGGGCTTGGGGTAACATGCATTATCTAAGGAAGAACAAGTCTGTAACTTTAATGTTTGACATTATTTTGTGCTTATAACCCCCACCGTTTGGTCACAGAAAGACAGTTTTTAGGAGGGATAGAGTAAAATTTTGAGGCAAAATCAGGGACATCCCTGAAAATCAGGGACAGTTGAGAGGTATGCCTGGGAGTTATGATCACTAGTGACCTGAAGCACTCCTTGCAGTGCAAGAAAGCAGCAGCAAATGCAAACAAGATGCTGGGATGTATATCTAGGGGGATCAGTAGCAGGAGAGAGGAGGTTTATACTACCCTTGTACAGGTCACTGGTAAGGCCGCATCTGGAGTATGGAGTTCAGTACTGGTGCCCCCACCTCAAAAAGAACATTAACCTGCTGGAGAAGGTCCAGAGGAGGGCAACAAAGATGATAGCCAGTCAGCAGAGTAAGGCATATGAGGTGAGGTTGAAGGCACTGAACATGTACTCTGTGGAAGACAGGAGAAAGAGGGGACATGATTGGGACCTTCAATTACTTGAAAGGGATAAATAAGGTTGATAAAGAGAGTCTCTTTAAACTGAGGCAGCCATGACACGAGGGGGCACAGTCTTAAGCTGGAGGGTGGGAGGTTTCGGAGGGAGGTCAGGAAGCACTTTTTCACAGATAGGGTGGTGGACACTTGGAATGCACTGCTGGAAGAGGTCATCTTGTTGAAGACGGTGGGCAGCTTTAAGAGAGGCTGGGATAGGCATGGGGTATGGTAAAAATCATGGGTAGGGAGGATGGGAGGAGTGGGAAGGGAGGACAGGGACATTAGCTCAACTGTGGACCCTGCAGTATGAGCAGACTTGATAGACCAAATGGCCTTCTTCTGCTGGCTTCTTCATATGTATGTTCGTATAAGATTTTATGTAGTTACATGCTGTTAAGGCAAAAAGTGAGAATCTGGGTGAGGAAGGGGCACAATTCAGAGACAGTTGTTCCACTAGATCTAAAGGGTTTCAGTTAGCTAAAATATTGCCATGCCACAAGTTTCAAGCAAAAACCCATAACGTTCATTGCAAAATTCAGTAAATTGTTTCTAGATAAACATTCTCTTGGCCCCCGACCTCCAACCCCACTGTAACATTTATAGTCTCAGTTTGTATTTTAGTCGTTAGCCTCTTCATCCAAGTCTGATTTCTCACTTCTGGACAAGAACTGCCTTTCCATTTTCACCAGTAGCTTGGTGGCGTCCGTGGGGTCGGAACATTTAAAAAACCTTCCCTCCATAGACTATTCTCAGGCTAGCTGGCATCAATAGAACAAGATGCACTCCCAAAGCCTGAAGACAAGATCAAATCCCTTTCGTCTCATTTTGGTCGCGTAGCTTAAGTCTGGGAAAATGTGCACTCTTGCCAGTGGAGCGGGCTGAGTTGTTTTGCACTGCTTAGGATCAAGTCCCTCTCTTCCAACAATCTGAGCTCCATCAGGATAGTCCAAGGAATGGATTCTCCTGTGGCGGTTCTAGGCCCTAGGCCGCCCTCCACGTGGTGAGATGTTAGTCCCGTAGTTACTACCAGGGCCTTCTCTGCGGTCTTTGCCCCTTTAGTATCCTCTGCCAAAATTGCCACCTTAGTATTGAGTTGTTTTAGCTCCGAGCTGAAGTCCTCCATTTTTTTTGTTGTCCAGTCCTTCAATCAGCAAAGCAGTGCCACATTGGAAGGTTGGGCCTCGGTGCGTTCCCCACCACCAGGTTGCTGATCTGTACTCTGACCGCTATAGACTTCTTAGAGCAGGATCCGTCCACATTTGCTGGCGCTTTGTTGCCTCGTACCATATCTCCGGCTGTATTTACTCCTTTGACGAGATTTTTATATCCTCAGAATCCAGAGGAGATGCTTTATCGACTGTTGGGTAGCAAAATATAAAATACCATCTTTGAAGGTTCTTTTTTCTATAATTAATTGCTACAAGTTATAGAGCTGCACAGAAAGGTTGTCTCAGCTTGGCTGCTGGCCATGTCCCCCCTTCACCCCAAACTTTTAACATAGCCATTTCTTTACACCAGCTCATGAACACGACAGCTGTCTTTTCTCAAATCTTCACCGAAATGTGTTTTTGCGTCTCTGGTGTGGTACGACATTGCAGTGGTGCAGAATCTCTTTTTGGCACAGATTTGAAAACTTTCACTACTGGCTTAATGAGAGAGGGTAATAAGAAGGTTATGCTGACAGTTTGCTTGCTGTTGTGGTACTCCAGGCCCTGAGCTTCCACACCAGTACATGCAAGGATTGGAACACGGGGCCTGTAGGGACCTGCGCTACAACAGCCAAATAAAGATGCCATTATACTATCTCAGAAAGTAAGGAAATAAATTGCAAAAAACTTTGTTAATGTACTAGTTAGGGTTAAAGCGACAAAAAGTAGGGAAATGTGTCATTAGGGTTTCCAACCCTAACACCCCTCTTTCCCCCTCCCCCCCAGCAGCACAGCAGGTGTGGGATGTGCCTCGGGGTACTCAAGCCAAATGCCCACCCATTCCATCCGTAAATAAGGTCAGATGTGTACAGTGTATGACAGTGGGGTGAGCATTGAGCACAGACTCACAGCACACCCACACCTGCTGCTGCCTGGGAGGAGTGGGGTGTTAGGTTGAAACCCTAAGGCAGCATTTCCGCACATTTGTCGCTTAATTCTAATAATGCATTAACTAAGTTTTTTATATATATATATATATATGTATATATATATATAGATATATACACACACACACACACACACACACACACACCTGATTTAAAGGTGTGCTAACATGATTTTTAAATATGAGATCAATAAAAGTATTGTTAATCACAGCATGTAGAAGTGACAATCGTGCATCAAATAAACACTTTTTTTGAAAGGCAGAATAGTTCTGATATCAACATTTTGAGAATAGAAAAATCAAATGAATAGAAATTCATCACGTGAGAGCCATACAATTCAGAATAACAATATATGAGCTCATTAAAAGCAGGTTCGTTCTTCACACATCAGATAGTCATGCTCATTCCATCTTTAAAATAAAGGTGCAGCTGTAGCACTTCCGCTTGCGACGTCAGTGACCCAGCTTCAAGAACGAGTCTGGGTAGTCTGAGGGCTGGCCATGGGAGGATGGCTGAGCGTTCCACGGATGCTTGCCTCCTCAGGGATGGGAGGGCGTCAGGACTCTGCTGCAATACTGCCACCTGGGTGATGGCAGTAGCAGTGCAAGCTGGAGTCGAGGATTGAGGATGGGGGGGATTTCGGTGGTATAATGCACCTGTGTTGGTCACGTCTTCCTGACGTCAATGAACAGGAACAAGAAAACTGAAAAATCTGACTGAACAGGATGCCATCTGCGGCAGACCCTGCACCACCAGCTGGTTTTTCCGCTGCAAGACCAACACATCAACAATGCAGCTCTGTCTAGGGGAATAAGGGCCTGACCCCTGGCAGCCCTTCCCATGGTGGGGGTGGGGGGGATCCATGGGGGACTGTGCAGTGGAGGTAAGTCCCGGAGAAAGAGAGTGACAGAGCTAGGCGGAGTGGCAGGACTGATGGGGCCAGGTCAGGATGAAAAGGGCAAATAGTACAGTAAATAAAAAAAAAATAAAAAAATGCCAAAGAATCAATGTTACACTGCTCCCTGGCCATAAGAAACATAATGGGGTCCAGTGCAGCTGTTCGTCATAGCATCAGGTTTGTTGCATCGAGGGATGCCAGCTGGGTTTAAAAAAAAAATTACCTATATTGCACATAACACATTTATTTTAAAAACTTGGCAGAGTTGAATAGGCTATCTGTAGTCAATCAGTGTTGTTTGATTTTTTTTTGTTTGTTTGTTTTGTTTTTTAAGTCTGTGATTTTCATCTGTTTGGTTGTTTTTATTCTGGCCACATCTTTAGCAGATAAGATGAGCAGCTTTAGTTGAATTAGTTTCAGTGGGTTTGCTTCCTGGCACTCCAGCCAGGCCAGTTTATACTCGAGCTCTCAAATCACATCCTGATGTGTTGCCTCTGCGCCATACATACATACATACATACATACATAGTTGTCTGCAGATAAGGGCCTTTGGCGCACCTTGTCTGCCCATTACTACAATTTACTGTGCGTGTTCAAGCTTCCCTGGAACTAGGTTATCCCCCCGACTGCTAGGATACCTTTATGCCTATCCCATGCATTTTAAATCCTATAATCATTTGTTCCCCCACAACCTCTTCCAGCAGGCTGTTCCATTTGTCCACCACCCTCGTGTTTCCTCTGAACCCCTCTCCCTCTAGTTTCCTCCCATGACCCCTAGTCCTGGAGCATCTTTTTCTTTGAAAAATTGTGTTTTACTGCACCTTGTTTCTCCCTGTGAGGTATTTATATGTCTCAATCATATCCCCCCCTCTCTCTCCTCCATGGAGTCCATATTTTAATTCCTTCAGCCTGCCCTCATAGGGTTTGTGATGTAACCCTTGCACTATCTTGGTTGCCCTCCTTTGAACTGCCTCCACCCTGTCTATGTCCTTACGTAGGTAAGGTCTCCAGAACTGGACACTGTATTCCAGGTGGGGCCTCACTAATGTCCTGTATAATGGAATTATGACCTCCCTTTTCCTGCTGGTGTTACCCCTGCCTATTCAGCCCAGCATCCTGTTTGCTTTTCCTGCCACCTTGTTGCACTGACTCCCTACCTTGAGGTCATCAGATATGATGACCCCCAGGTCCCTTTCCTGCTTGGAGCATTCTATAACCCCCCCCCCCAACTAATATGTTGTTCCTGGGTTTTTGTGGCCCATGTGCATTATCTTGCACTTTTTTGCATTAATCTCAACTGCCAGTCCTTTGACCAGTCCTCAAACTTCTGCAGATCTCTCCTCATTCTCTCCACACCCTCCGGTGTGTTTACCTTGTTGCAGAGCTTTGTATCATCAGTGAACAGGCAAATTTTCCCTTCTAGGTCCTCTGTAATCTCTCTGATAAAGATATTGAAGAGGACTGGTCCCAGCACAGATCCCTGTGGAACATCACCAGTCACCTTTCCCTCTGCGGAGTGATAGCCATTTACCACCACCCTCTGTGTCCTGCTGTCTAGCCAATTTTCCACCCACTTTACCACCATCTTCCCTACTCCCACATTCCCTAGCTTGTTTAACAGCCTTCTGTGTGGCACAGTATCGAAGGCCTTGCTGAAGTCCAGGTAGAACACATCTAAGGGCCTCTCCGATCCACCTCCCTTGTCACCCAGTCAAAGAACTTAATAAGGTTAGTCTGGCATGACCTCCCTCCTTTAAAACCATGTTGCCTTGAGTCCTGTAGACCATTGGCAACCAGGTGTTCCACTGTTCTTTCCTTCAGTAGTGTTTCCATTATCTTCCCCACTACTGAGGTCGGGCTGACTGGCCTGTAGTTTCCCGCTTCCTCTCTGCTTCCACTTTTGTATAGGGGGACTACATCAGCTCTCCTCCAGTCTTTGGGTACCTCCCCTGTTTCCAGTGACGGGCTGAACAAGGTTGCCAGAGGTTCCACCACCACCTATCTTAGCTCCCTCAGCACCCTGGGGTGTACCCCATCCGTCCCCATAGCTTTATCGACCCTTATTCTTTCCGATTCTCTAAGGACCCTTTCCCTTGGAAAGGGATCTGTATCCATTTCCATACCCATCATACCCTTTGTGTTTCTTTCTGGCCCCTTTCCTGTCCCCTCCTCTGTAAAGACTGAGCAGAAGTATCTGTTTAGTATGTCTGCTTTGCGGTTGTCATCTTCCACTCTACAGCCTTCCTCCCCATTCAGTTTCACCATCTCCCCCCTGCCTTCCTTTTTTCTCTGCTATATCTGTAAAAGGTTTTGTCCCCCCTCACCACTGATTTCGCAGTGCGCTCCTCTGTTTGTGCTTTGGCTTTCTTACTGCCCTTCCTGCCTCCCTTTGTTTCTCTTGGTACCCTTCTCTGTCCCCTTCTGCCTGTGTCTTTTTGCACTGTTTGAATGTAATTGTTTTTAATTCACTTTCTCAGCTACCTCCTTAGAATACCACAATGGTCTCCTCTTCCTTTTCCCCTGCTAACATGTTTTATACAGAGTTGTGTTACCTTAGTTAACCCGGATTTGAACACTGCCCACTTTTCCTTCACTCCTATATCCTTCCCTATTCCAGCTAATGCCTCTTCTAAGCTTTTCCCCATTGTTCCAAAATCTGCCCTCCTAAAGTCAAGGATTCATGTTTTTGTGTGGCTGAATTCCGCCAGTGGTGTTATCCCAAACCCTGCTGATCGGCGACCACTATTTCCTAGGTGTTCCCCTACTGTGACCCCTGTCATACTCTCCCCGTTTGTGAGCACCGGGTTGAGAATTGCCTTCTCCCATGTAAGTTCAATGACCAGTTGCTTGAGGAAAGCTCCCTATAGGGAGTCCAGGATAAACCCACTCCTGGTCATTGGTGCTGCAGGGAGGCTCCAGTCTATGTACGGTAAATTGAAGTCACCAACTAGCACTATTTCCCCATTTTATACCATCCTTTGGATAGCCAGCATCATCTCCCTATCTATTTCCTCCCCTTGGTCTGGTGGTCTATATATTACCCCGTCCGTGTCATAAGGCCTGTTTACACTGCCACATATGCACTGCAGCAACTGAGGGCTCGGGTCACTGCAGTGCACATGTGCAGTTCGAACACTTAACCAGATCATGGTAAGTTGATCCCTGTTCCTCTTCAAGAACTGTAGCAAAGTTGAGGATGCATTGTGGTGCGGCGGTGTAAGCTGCCATGTGAACTGGCAGCACCGCTCAAGTCGACACTACAGGGATGCTTCTTTGATCCTCCACTGCGCATGCTCTCATGATGCCTTAGTAAACAAGTGGTGTGGAAGACCAGCAGTCTGCTCAGACTATGCATAAACTGTTCTATTAAACCCAACCTGTGGGGCTTGTATTGAGGAACTTGCTGTGCCCCCATTCAGTCACGGATAACGTTGTGATTTTTCCTCTGAGACCCGCAACCATGTGGCTTGTCCCCACGTCAACTGCGAGTCAGGGCCAGCGTCATGAAACTCCTGCCCCCCCCCCACCCATACTTACAGCACCTCTCAGTGTGGCTTGCATCAACACTGATGAGGAGAGGGGGGCCAGGTAGAGGCAACACAGATGTAGCACAGAAGGTGGATGGAGGATCGAAGTGGACAGCCGGTAACAGTGGTGCATCCATGTGAACACGCTGTAGTCGTAGTCCCCTTCGGCGTCACTGATTACCACTGTTTATGATAAAAGTTTATAGGGTCTCCCAAGTGTTGTGTTATATGGTATGAGCGTAAGGTTTGGGCGAGAGGACTGCAAAGCTAAGTGGATCTGTCTTCCCAGACCTGAAAAGAGGAGTCTCTTATACTGTAAGAGACACCCCTCGAAGGCCTTATTATCTTACTATAAATCACTCAAGTTTATCTTGACTGAATTATAATCAGTTTAGAGTCTTTATTTTATTGTGCCATCCTCCTCCTTGGGGCTAAAGTGGAGCAATCCCTCTTGAGAGCGCACTGTACTCAGGATAAAGTGGTATAGTGACTGTTACTTCTAGCATTTGCCCTAATCCCACCTCCCCCAGCTTTCTGATGCAGGCCATCCTTTATGAACACTCTACTTTTCTCCCACTAGGATCCCCAGTCCCCGAAAGAGTGGAACTTCCTCCTTATCGCACAAATCTTTTTTTTTTTTTTTAATTTCTTTTTATTTAAGATGGATGTGATCACATTCCAGTACAGTCTTACTCTGTTGGTTTGTCATTTACAGTAAACTTACAGAACTTGTATGTTTAAGCATTATATATAGACAATACCATTGTACTGTATAATAAATAAAGGTACATTTATACAGTATGACTGAGTGTATTATTTCACCATCATTATTGCCCCCTCTAAAATAAGTATAAGTTTATTATCCCCATTATGTTCACTCTTGATACCCTTGTGGAGAAAATCTCAATATCTTTTTTAAAACATCATTCCTCTGGTAACTAACTATCTCCAGAATTTCCCACCCTAGGGCACAAAATCATGGTCTCTACTAGGCATGTAAAAAACCCATAGCCTCCATAATATCTCGGCCTGTGAAGTTTGATTATGCAATTTGGCTGTAAGAGACTCCAAACAGTAAATGTTTGAAACCACCCTACTCCAGTCCCCAATGGTCGGGATATCCACAGACATCCACCGTCTTGTTATAGCTTTTTTAGCAGCTACAATATAAATGGGTAAAGTCGGTCTATGGGGAGGAAATATAGCCAGTAAAATCATCTCTGTGGTCAATTTGAACCCTTCTCCCAGGCACTGTGACAATGTTTGCTGTAGGGTACACCAGTATGGCATTAGAAGGGAAGATGTCCAAAAAATATGGGCAAGGTCAGCTTTTTGGCACCCACAAGACCTCCAGAATTTACTGTAGGAGGAGGGAAGATATTTAAGAAGAACAGCCGGAGAGTGGAAAAAACAGAACTCTACACTTCTATGCAAATTCCCTTCATATGTTGGAATGTGTTATCTTACAAGCCATAGGGGATGCCTGGAGCCAATCCTGTTCAGATATATCCATCTCAAGGTCTTTACACCAGCCCCTCAAAATGGAAAGTGATGAGTCCCCCATTCCCTCCCGGAGGATTAGATATAAATATCCCACTGATGCCCCCACAATTGCCCAGCTATGGCATCTTTGAGAAAACTCCATGCCATTGGAATAGGATTAGATTGTTTAGACGTCACTTCGCTTTATCTTAAGAGATAATTTTTGACCTGAGTACGGTGCACTCCACTTATAATGGATGCTGTTATAACGGGCAGTCGGTTATAGCGGACAAAAAACTGATTTCCCAAACCAAATATATTAAATGCAATGCATTTTTCTCTGGTTATAATGGACAGAAGCATTGCTTATAACGGACACTATGAAGCTTTTATGGGTATTTGTAGTGCTTTTTTTGAGGGGGGGCAGTGCTGAGCTGGTGAGGAGATTTGGCAAATATAAAATTAAGATGGGGAAGCTACAGAGCTAACATTTTTAGCAAAATAATTCTACACAAGCTGCATAAACTTTTATTAGTAAATTATCTAAATTTGAAGTAAATGATTTTATATAGAGAATAATATATGGGTTGGTGTGTGTAACAAGATTTTACACACCGAGTTGTGGATGCTACATAAACCCCAAGGGCTAGTCCGAGGGTTTATAAAAGTATTCCACAACGAGGGTGTAAATTGAGTTTTACACACACATCTCTATATTTTATTTTTTATATTGCTGGTGTATGCTTTTCACCACAGCAATTATAAAAATAAAATAAGATTGGTGTTCAGGAAGCCGCTGGAGCAGTCTGGATTCTGTGTGTATTAAGTGTCTCTTCGGGAAGGCAGTACTGCACTTTGTTGGAGGAAAAGGACGTGGATATTTTCTTTAAAATGCACAGAAATGTTGATTTTTTTTTTTTTGAAAGATAAACTTACCGCTGAGTGGCAGTTGCAGCGTCTTTCCTGGCATCACAAGGCAGGGGCAGTCTGTGCCATGCACTCTGCTGCGATCGCATGCTGATGGGAAACACTGCGCTAGTTTTACTTTTCTTTTTGTTTTGTTTCCTTGGGTCAGTCAAGAAAGAGTTTATTTAAAAAAATAAATGAAAAAGTAAATTACCACCAAATAAGAGGGACCCGAAAGTGTGCTTTGGGATTGCTGCATGGAATGTGAAGATCAGAGACGGGGGACTGTGCATGGCTGCTCTGAGGGGAAACCTGGCACGTGTTTGCCATTATAACAAGCCCAGCTGGTTATAACGGCAAATTATAACCGGTTTCCTATGGGAAAAAGCGCTACCCAGTAATTATATTACAATAAAACCCTTACAGTACACTGTGGCCCGGATATTCAGAAGGGTTGCGCATGGCACAACACTGTTACGCCATGGCGAACCCACTGATGCGCCTCAAGCGACATTCAAACGGGGATTGAGCCTGGCACAAATCCCAATGCGCCTGGAGTGCATCAGTATCGTGTGTGGCGAGGGGTGCGTGCCCATGCATACTTGCACATCCTGATATTCAGCCCGGATGTGCTGAGCCCATGCATGCGAAACCCCTACTTGCGCTGCACACAGGTGAGCCAAAAAAAAAGGAACAGCAGCTGGCCACCCACAGGTGAGCTGCTGTATTGCAGGGTGCAACACAGCAGCTGCCACCTGTGGGTGGCCACCCGAGCTCTGTCTGCACCTTCGTGGCGGCGTCCCCCCATGCCCGATCGCGGGCATCTGTAGTAGAAATAAATGTCCAATATCCCTGGTGGTCCAGTGGACCGCTCGCAGCCCGATCGCGGGCATATGTAATAAAATGGAGAGGTCCAGTATCCCTGGTGGTCCAGCGGTACCCCCCTCCCCACGCACCCACTGAGCCCCACTGCCCCGCTCCCCTCGCGGCCGGTGGCAGCACTTCTCCTGCATGCTGCCTGCCAACTGACACCATACAGCTAGGGCTGATCGCCCATTGGTCCACAGTGTGAGCCAATGGGCGGCAGCTCTACAGACTGCATAGTCCAAATATGTGAATGGATCCATTCACATATCTGGATTGTGAGTACCGTACGGGCTGCATGCCCATTGGCTCACGCTAGTGACCAGTGGGCGACAGCCCTACCGCACGTGTCAGTCAGCGGGTGGCGGGCAGCAGGCAGGTGGGGTGCTGCTGACCGGGGAGCGGGCAGTGGGCCCAGTGGGCGGGTGGGAAGGGGGGACCGCTGACCACCAGGGATATTGGACCTTCCATTTTATTACATATGCCCGCGATCAGGCTGCTAGCGGTCCACTGGACCACCAGGGATATTGGACGTTTAATTTGTATACTTAAGCCTGTGATCAGGTGTGAAGCGGTCCACTGGACCACCGGGATATTGGACGTTTAATTTGTATACTTAAGCCCGTGATCAGTCTGCGAGTGGTCCACTGGACCACCAGGGATATTTGACGTTTACAATGTTCTACATATGCCCGCGATTGGGCAGTGGGGCAATTTCCTCGATGTGCAGCGGGCGTCTGTCCCCAACGGCTGCAGCCTGGTAGGGTGCCAGGTGCAAGTCGCAGGGGATTGGCGCACCTGCATGCAAATGGGGCCATAATGACATGCAAATGGCCCCATTTATGCCTTTGCATACATTATGGCCCCATTTGCATGTGCACTTTTGAATATCATGTTGTTGCGCCTAGCGCAATGGAACTTGCACTAGCGCATCCTCTGCTCCACCCTGGCCACTTGCGCTGGCGCAGTGCCACTGCGCCTACGCGCGCTGGGTGGTTAGGTGCGATATTCAGCGATGCTGTGCCATGGCACAGCTCCGTTGAATATCACCTTGTCAAAGCCCCTGCGCAGCCAAGTTGCGCTGTGCCCAGGCTTGTGCCACAGCCTGGCGCAGTCTGAATATCCGGGCCTTTGTTTTTAGTGTCTAGAACCCCATCATCCAGCCAATGGAGTTATGTTCTTCTTACTGTCTGCAATAAACTTCCTTAAAATAATTCATTTTCCCTGACAGATAAATAACTTTAAATAAACACACAGACTACAGAAACATATGCCAGGTAGGGTTTTGAGTAATATGTGAAGTTTTATACTAAGTTCTCATTCTCTCTCTGAGCTCATGCTCACGCACACTGACACACCTAACACACAGGCTACACCTCTTTTGGATATAATGGGCACTGGATATAACGGGCAAAAGTTGTGTGCACAGATGTGTCCGTCATAACAGGCTTGCACTGTATATCTGTATAAATCACCATCTGGTAGGCCGTGGTCCTTCTGGAGTGTTTCAAACTGGGCAATGCCCTTACTACATTTAAATTCTCTAAAAAAAAAAAAATTGAAGTCCCACCCTCCCCCATCTTATAAAGGTATGGTCTAGTGTCGCAGGAAAGAAGGATCCATCTTCCGAGATTAAAGTAAATTAAAAAAAAATTCTCTAAGGCCCTTATGTTTCTTTAAACAGTACCATTGTGTTAAAATCTGGCCAGTAAAGGGTGTGAAATCCCTTAAGTGTGGGGCTTTTGCTACTGAAGTTATTTTTAATACATCATATAAATAATTTGTAGCAAATTCCAAATCCTTCCAAGGTGCTTCAAAAGATGGAGAAAGCCACAAAATAAAATCTTAAAAAAAGGCTGCCAAAGCATATAACTTTATATTGGGTAGATTAGCTCCTTCCTCAGCAAGTGGGAGCTGTAGCAAAGACATCCTTATTCGAGGTTTCTGTCCATGCCAAATAAAATTAGAGATGATTTTCTCCCAGGATTTAAAGTAAAAGTTAGAAGGAAAAGTTGAAATATTTTGAAATAGATATAACAATTTTGGTAGGATTATCATTCGAATAGACTATCCTCTGAAAAAAAACTCAAAGATAAAGTGGACCAGGTTGTTAATTCCAACTGAATTTGTATTGATAACGGTTCATAATTCAATAGCTCCACATTATCTAAATTCTTTGGGATAACTATACCCAAATATTTAAATTGTATTCTGTGCCATTTTATTGAATATCTGATTTTTAAGGATTGGGATGGGTTAAAATTCAAAGTAAGCAAATCTGTTTTAGTTATGTTTAATATAAACCCCGAGATCTCCGAAAAAAGTGTCAGGGAATCCCACAGGGCCAAGAGGGAAGCCTGTGGCGAAAGAGCTGTTTATTAAAATATCATTGGTAAATAAAGCCACCTTATACTCCCTCTGACCCAAGGGAACCCCCTCCACTCTAGCATGCCTCTGAACTGCTTCTGCTAGAGGTTCAGTATAAAGTGCAAATAATAGAGGGGACAAGGGACATCCCTGTCTCGTTCCCCTTTGTATGGGTATTGGCTTAGATAAAGATCCATCGATTCGAATATACGCTGTGGGGAACGAATAAACATTTTTAAGGCAGGTTAAAAAAGAATCCGGGAATGCAAATTTAGATAGAGTGGCCCATAGAAAATCCCACCCCACCTTGTCAAACGCTTTATCAGCGTCTAAGCTTATTATGATAGAGGAAATCTTTCTGGTTTGGAGGTGCTCCAAAATTAAAAACAGTCAATGGAGATTGTCTGAAGTACTTCTTAATTTCACAAAGCCTGCCTGATCCTTATGTATTAATTGAAGTAATATGGGTTCCAATCTTTTGGCCCGTATGGCCATAAATATTTTATAATCCACATTTAAAATAGAAATTGGGTGGTAAGATGTAGGAGGGAGGGTGGTCCTTTTCTGGTTTGAGCAAGGGTGCTATAATAGCATAATTCCTAGAGGGGCCGGGGACTCTTCCCTCAGATACTGCAATACAAGCCGGAAGAAGACTAGGTGACAGCCTGGGGATAAAAGTTTTATACCATTCTGGACTAAATCCACCCGGGCATGGACATTTCAATGATTTAATTTGTTTAACTTGATAAAGAATCTCCTCTGGTCTAATAGGACTTTGCAGTTGGGTAATCTGTGTATCAGACAATTTAGGCAAAGGGAGCTTATTTAAAAATTCCTGTATTCGATTATTTTATTCTGAAGGGGGGTGCGGGGTTGTATATGGAGATTTATAAAAATGTGAAAAAATCTGTTTAATTTGGTTCTCTTTGTAAGTTGTGGTGCCGGTTATAGGGGATCTTATTTTTTAAAATAGTTAAAGCCCTTTTGTTGGCCGTCAACTTCCATGCCAATGCTCTTGCCCCTTTTGCCCCCTCCTTCATAATTATATTGTCATAAATATGCCAAATATTGAAGGGTTTCATAATCCAACATTTTTTGTATCTGTTTTAAGCCTCTAATCCGTCTTTGGAGGGTAACACCGCCCTCTCTGCATAACAGCTGATAAGAGGACAGGAGATCTTCTAAAAATTTCAACCTAGCATTTTGTTTTTTCTGTTTCCTAGGGGCATATTCCAGAATCTCACCCCTCAATATGGACTTCAGTGCATCCCACTGAATTGTGTGGGATACTTCTGGGGACAAATTTTCCTGAATTGCCTGAGGAATATGTTTCCTCATGGCATCAAGGAATTCCTGGTCCTTTAACAAAGATACATTAAATCTCCAAGATTTGGATTTTCACTGCTTACCCAGATCTATTTTAGGAGTTAAGGGGTTATAATCTGATAAAATTCTTGGTTCGATTATCATGTCCTGAATTAGAGTATGATGTTCCCCAGTAACAAAAAAATAATCCAACCTAGAGTATGTTCCATACCGAGCAGAGAAAAAAGTATACCCCGGAACGGAAGGGAATGTTCTCCTCCAAACATCCTCAAACCCCAAATAGGCTAAGTTTCTCTTTAAATACTTTCCTGCTGTGGACAATCTGTTGGGCTTTAGATTAGACGAATCAAGATGGGGGTTCAATGTCAGATTAAAATCACCTCCCGTGATTAAAATCCCTTTAAATTTTTCCATCACCTTATGTAAGAATGATTGTACCACCGAAAGTGAAGCCTGTTGGGGTAGATAAACATTATCTAATGTCATTGTCTGGGAATAAAACCTGCCGGATAAAATCACGTATCTACCCTGTGGATTGGAAAAAAAGTCCTGAACTTCAAATGGACTGGTGGAAGGTATCAGAATCACCGTTCTCCTCTTATGTTTTTTTGGATGAGAGGAGGCAAATACTTTATCTACCCCCCCCCCCAGTTTAACTTAGAATGTTCAGATAGGGGAAAAGGTGGGACTCCTGTAAAAAGTACAAATCTGCTTTCTGTTTACTCAGATGTTGCATTACTTTATATGGTTTAATTGGGGAATGTAACCCATTCACATTTAAAGAAAAAATTTTGACTGAAGCATTAGTCATTAGTATCAGGGAAAATTATTAATATGATTTGGGTTGGGCATTGTCCAGTGTCCAGAGGGGATTGCTCATTTCTAATTATAACTGAACTAATCTCCCCTCAATTCCCTGGTGGTCTCAACAGACCAAACTCAGCATTTCCAGAGAGAAGAGAGACATCGCCATCTAGTGTCCTGCCGGAAATGACATGTCCAATATTTTTAGGGGGCAAGGATCTCAAACCTGAATTTGTGTCACCATCCTTTTTCAAATGTAACCCAGTTGTTGGGTATAACCAACCAACTAACCCAAATAACAGTTGCATGAACTTTTGTTTCACAACCAGAGAAACTATGTACACTTGGTCTTCCAATCATGTGAGAGAAAACATCATCTCCCACTTTGTCCCAGGCCCATAGATACTCATATCCTGGGGAGATGGCAACATCCTCCGTAGGAGAGCAAGGACCTGCCTGAGGTTTCCCGGAATAGATAAGGAATTACAGAAACTGTTCCTGTAGTGGTTGGGAACTAAACACTAATGGCTAACTACGATCTAATATCTATGTCTTGTAGGAAAACTTCCCCTCCCCACTTTGCCTTGTATCTAAATCTAACTAAACCTATACCCACTTAATGAGTAGTACTAGTAACACAATAGTTTAGGAGCTTGACCCGAATTTACTGGAGGGAAATTTAGCTATTATACCCCCAGTTTGTAAAAAGTAGTCCAGGGTCCTGTCTCCTCTGAAAACCTCTAACCAAGACAATATAGCTAATAAATGAAAAAAGATCCTTAGACTTTACCCATACAGTCTAAGACGCCATCTAGTGACCATTCTATTTACTACCGCATTGTTTTATAAAACGTCCCATAAACTATCCAGAGTACATAGTCTTAATTTAAAGTAATATGTATCCTTTATAGTAATTAGAATTCTGATCTCGCTACCGTTCTAAAGGAACTGAACCAGTTCTGAGTCTCGTGATTAAAAAAATTCAGTCCTGTGGTTCCAGTTCCTACTATTAGTTCCTCAGTGCCTTAAAAAAGCCAAATGCCTCTTACAGAATATATTGAGTGGTCTTCAGCCCTCAAAGGAAGCTGGGAGGACGAGGGAGGGAGACAGGGGCCCACCGTCTAAATCGAGGCAGGGAGGGGGGGAGAGAAAGGCGCTCCTCGACTTGCAGCATTCCACCTCGCCCAAAATCGAGGGGAATTCTATCTCAAGCAGCCGTTGTTCATAATAGAGCCATAACCCTACCTCGACCCCACTCCCCACTCCTCAACTCTACCCTCAGTGGTCCCCCTCTGTTCCTCAACCCCTCTGCCCCCCCAATCCCAGAAATAGCCGGTAAACCCCCCTCAAGGCCCTCATCTCAGCCCTCCACATGATATGTCATGATGCCTAAGAGCATCACTCACCCAACTATAGGGCATAGAGCATAGAAGTGGGAGGGCGAGGGGGGGAGGGTGCCTATCAACCAAGACCCAGAGTTAGAGGGAAGAAAAAGGCACCCGCTTGGGGTTCACTAACTGCCACTTGTGTTAGAAATATAAACTGATACATTTCAACCCCTATCAGAGTAAATTCCCCCTCCACAACTCCCACCAACAGCCATCACCACAGCTCCTCTTCAATCCCTCCACCACCCCACAGCACCCAAAAGAGGAATATTTCCTATATAATTTATTAAATGTTCAATTTTCATCATCGCTCGTGAGGAACTAAACCATTTCTGAGTCTCATAGTTCAAAATATAAACAGTCAACTCCATCCTTAGGTTCGTCAATGAGTGATCTCACATGTTTCTGAAGGAGCAAATGCACAGTTCCAAAGATATTACACAGTCAGCAGCCATCAATAAGAGCTGGGGAGAAGAGGACAGAGACTGTCCTCTGATCCGGAGGAGGAGTGGGGGAGAAAGGCGCTGTCCAAGTCACAGCAGTCTGCTTCATTCAAAAATAGAGGGCGGTTTTATTTTAAATAGGCACTGTTTAGAGAAGAACCATTGCCCTCCCTCAACCCCACTTTCCTCTGCCAGAACCGAAATCCGGCGACTCCCCTCTATCCTTCATCCACCCCCCCAGCTTCAAAGCAGCCAGAAAGCCACATTCAAGGCCTGCGTATCGGCCTTCCTAGAGGTATTTTGCACTGATCAAGGCCTTTGTTCGCTGGATGAGCGGGCATAGGGATGGGAAGGGGGGGGGGAGCCAGCTATCCAGCCCAAAGAAATGTAGGGGGAGAGAAAGGCACCCACCGGGAAATCACCAACTGCTATATGTTTTATAGGCTTTACCTGGTAGGGCTCAACCATAAGCAGGGCAATAAGCCTCTCTCAACCCCTCCAAACTTCCCATCCAAGACTGTAGTAGCCCCCCCTTAACTCCCCACCCAATCTGTCCAACGATACCTGAAGGAGAATAATTATATCAAACTAAGGCTGTAGGGTAGGGTTTCTAATCAGATGCACTCTGTCCAAGATCTTCTGCAATTTCTGGTCTCCAATTTCTGCTGAGAACCTCCCCGAACGCCTGTTCTGGAAGACTTGTTTTGGTTCCTCGTCGCCATCTTGGGATCCTCTTTTGCACTTATAATTCATTGTTGAAGGTCTAGCCGGGCCTCAGCGGCCAATGAGTAAGTAATAGGGCCATTAGGAAATTGGACCACCAGTCTGGCTGGGTATGGAGTACAAATTTTAAGTTCTTTGCTCCAAGAAGCGGGGAATACTCCCTTCTCATACATTGGGTAGCCGGGGTTTAATCATTATTAAATAAGATTCGATGTTCTCCCCATAGTACCCTCTGTTTGCGCCAGGCGTTAACCAGCAATTGATCTTTTTGGTAGAAACTGACAAAACACATCACAAAAGATCTACGGCAAGCATCTGACTTGGAAGGGCGGGGGCCCAGTACTTTAAGTGCCCTCACAGTGTCTAACTGGAAGTCCGGGCCCAAACCCAGGGTTTGGCACAGCAATAAGTCGGCAAAAGCCACTGGATCGTTTCCCTCCTCTCTTTCCGGTAATCCATATATCTTTATGTTTTTCCGTCTTCCTCTATTCTCCATATCTTCTAATCTCAAAGATGTGTGCAGTTGTTCCTCTGCTAATGCAAGTACTGCTCTTTTCATAACCAAGATTTTGTTAAGAGTTATCTGTTATTTGTGATTCCACTTCAGCGGTTCTTGATTGTAATTCTGTTAAGTCCGTGCGAATATCTTGGAGTGCCTCTCTCATTTCAGAACGGAATTCTGATATTGCTGCCAGGATAGCCTCCGAGTGTGACAGTTCAGGTATCTGCTTCTTCTTATCTTTATCTCTTTTACCCCTCTTTGTTTTGGATTGTGGGGAACTGACTGATTAGAATCCGAACCTTGAGGGTCATTTTCATTGTTCTCAGGCAGATCTTTAAGCAGCTGAAAACGGTTGTGATCAGAACGTGCCATTTTCCTCAGGTACTCCGCCACAATTACTTTCTTTACTTTAATTTTTCTCCCCTAATCTATTTACTGAGTATGTCCAGCTTCCAATAAACTGATAAATCGCTATTATAAAGGAGAAATCTTGTGTAAAGGCGATAGTGGGGTGAGAGCTTAAATCCACTGTGTCTTCACGGCACCATTTCCCAACCAGAAATCACCATCGCACAAATCTTTTTATCCACATGTTTATACTGTATGCCTACTCTTCTTGGGAATCCACGCAGTATTGTACATTTATTTATTTATTAGAAAAGCCGGATTTATAGCCTTTGAGTCATGGACTCATTTACAAAGGCACCTCATCGCAGGGGGGTAGACAGTTACATAGTGTGGTTACAGCAGTGAGAACAGTACAGGTGCAGAACATTAGAGTACACATAGGTTACATAATAATGTTACTTACAGTAGGTTACAGTCATATACAAGGTACCCAAGGGTTACATTGGGGGTGCAGCCCTGGTCATACCTAGATAATACCTGGAGAGGGTGGAGGTAGGAATGGGGAGTGGGAAGGGAGGGAGGGGGAGAGGATAGGCTGTCCAGAGGATGTTGTCAAGTCAGGGAGGCCTGACAGGAGGATCCCACAGTGGGATTAATTAGGTGCATCTACAACAACGAGCATCGACGAGATGGTTCCAGAGGACGATTTTGAAGGGGCCAATTTTGGCAATGTCTGTGATGCAGGGTGGGAGGAGTTGAACAAGCAGGCTCAGTAATGGAAGGACCCTGGGCTAGCGAGGTTTTGGGTTCTGGGCACCAGAAAGGTGGCCTTGACAGAGCTACAGGTGGCAACAGACGACGACGCCATAGGGAAGCAGAGAGCTGGGGCCCTAGAAAATATTTTTTTGGTGAGTAGGCAGGTCTGGTAGTGCAGGTGCTCCTCAAAGGTGGGCAGGTTGGCGGTGGAGTAGAGCAGGCAAGTGTGAGTGCGGCTAGGGGCTCCGGTCAGGAGCCTCCAGGCCTTATTGATTGAGAGCTGGATTTTAATCAAGGCAGTATTGTCCGCCGCAGCGTAGATGGGCAAGCCAGAGTCCACTAGCGACAGGACGGAAGAGGCGATGGCCAGCCGGAGGGTAACTTGGGGAAGGCAATTTCTGACAGTATAGTAGGCCTATCTGAGAATTAATGGCAGAGGGATAGGGCATTGATGTGGGTGTGGAAGTTGAGAGCCGAGTTGAAAGTGATGCCTAGATATTTGTTAGAGGTCACTTGCTCCAGCAGGTGCAGAGTACTGGGGAGAATGAAGAGGGGTGCATTCTTGACCTTGTTTTGGTGATGGGAGAAGAGCATTGACTTAGTCTTCTTTAGGTTAATGACAAGTCGGTAGTCAAGGAACCACTTTTCAGCTTGGTTGTAGGTGTGCAGGAGGGATGCCTGGAGAGAAGAGGGATCAGGGTGGGATGCAAAGAGAACCACATCGTCGGCATAGAGGAGCAGGGGCTGGGGAGAGTGTTGAGGTAGAGGCTGAAAAGTACAAGGCCCAGAATGGAGCCCTGGGGTACCCCAGAATGAACGGGCTGGGTATTGGACAGGGAGCCGTTTACCTTCATATGCTGGGATCTAGCCGAGAGTTAGCTGGAGAACCAGGCAAGCGGACCAGCGGAAAAGCTGTTGGTGGAGGGAGTTGAGCAGGAGGGGGTGACAGTGTCAGAAGCCTTGGAGAGGTCTATGAACACTGCGCCGGCAAGGTTGCTGGAGTCAAGAGCGGAGTGCAGGTATTGAGAGAACTTCAGGAGAGCAGTAGTGGTACTGTGTCCTGGGTGGAAACCATGTTGTTCTGGGCACATTATGTCATATTTGGCCATGTACTCAGAGAGTTGAATAGACACTATTTTTTCTAGGGCTTTAGAGAGCGGAGGGAGATAGAGATCGGCCGGTAGTTGTTAGGTGTGGACTGATCTCCACTCTTATGTATAGGGGTGATTTCGGCTGATTTCCAAGCACTGGGAAACTGACCGAGGCATAGAGACCGGTTTAATAGGGTCTGTAAGGCGGGACTGGGACGATGATCCAAGACCAGGCGGAGGATCCTGGAGTCTAGGGGGTCACAGCTGGGGTTGTTGCTACTAAGGGCTTTAGCAGGTGAGGCCTTGCTATGTGGGGGAAATATAGTGCAGGTAGAAAGGAGGGCGATCCAAGGCGGGGGGGGGATAGAGGCGGGGATTGGGTCAAAAAAGTTGTTTGGGAGTACAGAGCTTAGGTCAGAGAAGTTAGTATTGAGGCAATCAGCGATGCAAGTTGGGTCTGTAGTGATGGTGCCATTGATCGAGAGCTGGGACGTGGGGGGGAGCGGGTCTTCCCATTGAGCTCTTTCTTGCTGTCCCAGAAAGTCCGGGCGGAACCCCAGGTGGATGCGAGGGTGGTCTGATGGTGCTCTGCCTTGTCCTGTCTAATGGCCTATGTGCACTGATTATGCACCACGTTGTAGGCTTGTCTATCAGCCAACTTGCCTGATTCGGTAGCGATGTGCCAGAAATTATCCCTATGCTTAAGCTTTTGGATAAGGGATGGGGAGATCCATGCGGCATTTTGCTTTTTAGTATGGATTCTGGTGGGGGGGGGGGCTAAAAGGTCACAGGCCTTGCTGAAGGCATTGGTGAAGAGGTCTAGGGCAGAGTCTCTATGAGGGGCGTGACGGATGGCAGACCAGTCCAGCTGTGCTAGATGCAATTTTAACTTTCCGAAACCCCCGGGGCATAGGCACCAGTGCAAGATGGTCTGGGACACAGGTTTCGGTATGGAGGATGACCAGATACAGAGGACAGGTGAGTGATCACGAAGTGAGTCAGGGAGGACATTGATGTCCAGGATTTCATTAGGGTGTTTCGATAGTATTACGTCTAGAAGGGTGCTGGAGCCACTTGTCTGGTTGAATCTAGTGGGCTGGATGACTAACTGGGACATGTCCAGGGCAGGGAAGGAGTCCCTGGTATGAGAGGCAGTGGTACCAAGCCAATTGACATTAAGGTCACCTAGGATGAGTTGCTCGGCTTTGTGTGGTAGGGAGGTGAGGTGGTCGATGAGAAACTGAACCCTGCGTTCTGGTTCCTCGGGGATATGTAGGAGACCATGAGGAAGAGTGGACCCCTGGCTCAGTCAGGGGTAATTTTTAGAGTGAGGGCTTGGGCGCCATAGCCAAGCTTGGGGGCAGGGAGCGCATGGCTTATGTAGATTGCACACCAACCGCCGTGTTTATCTACTCTGTCTTCCCTGAACAGGGTGTATCCAGGGAGGGAACTAACGGAGTCGGGGTTGTTTTGGAGAGCCAGGTCTCTACTAACGCAATAATATCAGGTTGGTGTTGTACAACCCAGCACAGGAGTGCAGCAGATTGCTTTAGAAGGCTGCATATGTTCAGTGATGCAACACGGAGACTGGCTTCAGTGTGGGGTATGGGAGGGCTAGTTGGCATAGGTCCAGGGTTTGGGTGTATATTCCCTGAGAGCAGTAAGTGCAGAGTGATTAATCTAATTAGGGAATGGTGGCGACAAGGACCCTTATTGTGGTGCCGATGCGAGGTCCTGATAGTAGAGTTGCAGGGGATGGGTAAGACTCGAAGGGTAGGTATGGCAAGGAAGAGGTGGGTCCAGGATGGGCCTGGGAGGGCAGAGGGAGCAGCGTTTGGGTAGGTGGTTGATGCAGAGGAGTTGGGGGTGTCCAAGGTGGAAGGGGGCCGAGCTGTTTGGGAGTGGTTTACGGGAGAAGTGCTCAGGGTGGAGGGTGGGGCACAGGATGGGGGGTGGTCTGAGCCAGAAGGGTAAACGTGAACAGGCCTAGTAGAAGAGCGATGGTGCCCATTGTTATGTAGTAGGTAGCTAGAGGTAATGGTGTGCCAGCTGTGAAATTAACCCGAAGCACTGGGCAATTTTGGTAAAACGCCCCAAAACACTCACTGTAATATTGCTTTACTGCATGGGAGTGGCAATGACACTAGTTCTAATTTAGTGATATTGTTGAAAATTCAGCTAAGGCAAAGGTGCCAGCTACTGGGATGGTTTGGCTGTGACTGGGTATGTCACCATAAGCAGTGGAAGTGTAAGAAATGAAAGGTTATATAGTCGAATTAGAGTGAGGTCCCTATCAATAGGGCAGGTTACAGCAGTAATTGAGAGGAGTTAACCGGAGTGGCTGGAGAAAAACTTGAGAGCAAATGTGCAACCCTGTGGGTGAGATTGCTTTAAAAAGGGGCGGTAAGAAAGCGAGTTAAGTCAGGTATTGAAGACATTTCAAATTTACATTACCTTTGTTTTGCCAAAACTTCCACACTTAATTCCCTAAACTTGGCTTGAAATCAAATGCTTAAGCCTTTTGACCTTTGCAGTTAGATTTTGTTTCAAACACCAGTATGGTGAAGAAAAAGTACATATTGAAAACTAAGCAGTCCTTTCTATGAATTAGCACAGAACTGAAAAAACACTTAAGGGTGGGGGCTTAAAGTAGCATTCACTGTGTCTATTTGGTTAGTTGGTTATTTTATTTAGTTAGTTTTCATTGACTGGTAAAGGAGGGCTAGGCAGTTCTGCCTGTTCAAACCCCAGGAATACCTCACTTAATGTTTACACTTTATGCAGTCATAACGGCCGAGAGTGATGCCTCAGAGACCGAACCTATGCAAATTTTTGAATTTAGAATGTAGGTTCAAACTCTGCATCCGCGCTTCACCCTGCTCAGATCTGTTACTCCGTCTTAGGAGAGCAGTCGCCCCATAGTGAACTCCAGAAATGGCTGGTTTTCCAGTTGGTTTTTATTTTGTGGTTATATAAAAAAAAAGGTGCAGTTAGTTATTTTTTTTGATTACTCTGCATTTTATCTCGTGTTTTTTTTCTGTTTATAATCTAGGTTTCTCCGGTCCCATTTTCATTCCCAGGAAGCAGAGAATTTCCTACTTGGTTACCGTGCCTATTTTGACTTGTAAACTACCTTCCTTTTGCTAAATTTTGTGGTTTACTGTTTTTAGTATCCTGTTTAAAGAGAACATATAGGATAGTGCATGGGGAACGGTTGACAACAGGGCTATTCTTTCACCGAGTTAGCACTATGACAACGGATTACCTCGAGAGTGCAGCTCGAGAGGTAATCCGTTGTCATAGTGCCAACGAGGTGAAAGATGCCCTGTTGTCAACTGTTCCCCATGCACTTTTCTTTATAGTGTATGGTGGAACATCGTTTTTTGGGGAAAAAAAAACCAGTTACTAGAAGGGAAAAAGAATTTACATTGTGAACGCTTTCACACTAACCATTAATACTGCCCCGATATTGCTGCTTTCGCCATGTGTCCTGTCTATGCAGTGAGCCCTAACTGTCCAAATGCTGCGCTAGGACAAGTGTGACATTCGCAGTACAGTAGAAAACATCATTCTGTTGTACTGCGAACGTCACTAGTGTGTGACTACAAGGTTTCGAAAACGATCGATTTCGGTGGAGAACGACGTTCCACCATACACTATAACGCATTTTCACTTTCCATTTCTTTGTGTGCCCTTTCATCTTACTTAAGCAGTTCCTGTTTCAGGAGCCGCGATTTGACGTTTGGCACAGTTTTTCAGTATGAGTAGTTTTTACTATTGGGCTATAATGTATGGTAAGTGCCTATTAACCACCATAATCAGCAGTCACACAGCTTTGTTATGCACTGTTTAGAATTTTAAAAGTTGTTAACCACACTTCGGAACTTCCAAACAGTGGCATAAGAAAAAAGAATGCATCAGAGTTCCATAATTCTCACACATAGAATGCAAACAGTGTTTTTTTTTTGACCATACACTATAAAAGATGATGTCTGGGGATCGGGTGAGAACCACATGAAATCACTACGTGGTTGCTAGGGGCTATAGTTTCCAGCTGCGCCTCGAGGTTTACCATGTTGCCCTAGCAACCACTCGAGGTGATTACAGTGTGGTTATCACCCGATCCCCAGCCATTATCCTCTATGTTGTACAGTATCTTTTTGTGGAGTTGGGGGGGTTCCTTTTGATTATTTCAGATTTCTCTCTAATTGATATGTCAGGGAGAGCTTGTGGACCATCAGAAAACTGTAGAGATTGTTTTCAGCTTCTGGCAAGGGCAGACTGTCGCAAGCTTTGTTTAAAGTGTTAAGTCCACAGCCCTACTTTATAAATTGTAAGTCCTGTCATATTTTTGGCCCCAAAAAACTCATTTAAAAGGGTAACAACTTCAAAAAGAAGCATGTCTTCTCAGTCTGCCACTGGGTCACATAAAATAATTTAAAAACAAGGCTCTGAGGGTGGTCCTGATGGTGGAAAGCATGCATCTGAGGGGTCCATCTCCTTATGTACAGCAGCAAATAATGTAAAAGGTGACAAGAGGAAAGAAAAAGATAAAGCTGCAAAGCCGTCCGAGAGGCTTGGTACAGATGGTTCAGATATCAGGTTGTGTGAAAAGGAGACCATGAATCCAGTGATGGCAAAAATAAAAAATAAGAGCCTTACAGCAGGAAGTGGAAACTGCGTCTGCCAAAAAGAAACTGAAAGAAAATAATGTCCCTGCTACTACTCCTGCACGGAGAAAGGAGCAGGCAGATGGTACAGAAAAAATGCCCTCATCAGAGGACATGTCAAAAATGTGGCACATTTTTCCAGGCCATGGGAAATTTGAATAAAATGCCACCCCCGAGGGGGACGCTTTGGAGCCCGAGTAAAATGGCAGCCTGAACTTGGAGCCCTATGCACTGGTGATACAAAATGAAAATATAACACGTTTTCTGACCAAAAGTCAACATACTGAAGCAGAGGAATTGGTGCAGGAGAGTCTTCTCATCACCATGGTCAAAAAAGGTAAGCAGCAGTCGGAAGGTGTAAAGCAGAAATCGGCTCTTGGAGCTCCGGCCACGACAGCGACGCAGAGGAGTGCACCCGCTCCATCAACGGAGGCAGCTGAAGAAATGCTCCAGTCCCCTGGCATAAAAATTAACCATCTAATACAGACAGTGTCGGGTTTGGGTGAGAAATTCGACACACTAACAAACCGGGTGGTCGTCCTTGAGACAATTATGGAGCATGTACAAATTTCAACAGTCTAAGCCGGGAAACGAGCTGATACAGCCCTAGGAATGGCGGCCTCCCTCAAGAAGAACTATCAGTTAAGAACACACCTGGAAACACTCGAGAACCAGACACAATCAGCAAATTTATGCCTGATCGGAATGCCGTAATGAAGCGAGGGGGACCATCTCCCCTTATTCTTGCTGGACTGGCTAAATCAGCAATTAGGGGATACTGTTTTGAGCCGCCCGATCCAGAGGGCGTATCTGGCGGCGCCGAGGGCTATAGTAATGGTCACCGATGGAGAAGGAACAAGGGACTTTCTTTTGGCTCTCACAAGGCAAAAGGTGACATTGTTTCAAGAAGGACATCAGGTATGAATGTACCCACCTAAGTTACGCAACCAGGCAGCACAAGAAGCGATTTGATGGAGTGCGCGCCATGCTCAGAGAAGCTAAGATTCCTCATGGCATCATCTTCCCAGCCAGATTGAGGATTGTATACAAGGGGAATGTGTGTATTTTCACTGACACAGGGGATGCACTAAAATGGGCTCAGAAAAAGGCAAAGCCTTCCCTTGAAGCTGCAGAACTTCCAGAATCCTCGTCCTCTGAAAACGAAGAGACTTGATTTTTCATCCAGACTGATTTTATCTTTTCCACATTAGTAACAGGACAGCGTGGTGGGCAAGTGGCTTGTCCCCAGGTAGGGCTGAATATTAATGTAAATGTTGATACTTTAATTTTGGGTTAACCTTTGCCTGGGGTGGCCTGCCACAGTGCCTTTGTTTTTGTGTGGGGGCGTTCTCCTCTACCACCTCTGCTGATAGTTTGTATTATTGTTAAAAATTATATAATGCAGAGAGATCTGTAATTTGTTCAGGCTACAACTGTAGACTGGTTTTTGTACTGCGCCCAGTACAGCTTGACACTGAGACAGCATGGTATCATCTCTCCTTTCCTTTAAGTTAAGAGGTGGAGAATTTTGGAAACTTTTGATTAAAAATAAAACTATTGAATAAATATCCATGCAACTCATGGGCTAGCATACACGGCAGTGAATAAGTATAATTAAATGTAATACTAAAGCATTGTATTTCCCTCAGTAAAGATGCATCTATATTGCACCAAGATGCTGTTATCTGAGTGTGTTAAGAAGGGTGGCGCCCTCATCGACTATAGCTTCTTTTCATATTACTGAATGCTTGGTATTCGAGCATAAACTGTATGTCATTGCTCTATAACAATAAACACAAAGTTCAAAAAAAAAAAAAAATACCACCACCTCACCAGGCTCAGGTTCCAACCTACCTGCCTATGGAGGAGGAGGAGGAGGAAGACTATTTTGTGCATTTTTGTGCATATTTTTTCATTTTATTAAAGTCTAGGATTACAAACACCTTTGAGCCAATGCTCTTTTACAAAGGTTCCACGTCAGATGATGTACAATACAAAAAACAGGACATTTAAGTACAAAGGAAGAGAAACGATTAACAGTGAGTTACATAAGCATGGATGCATACTGTTTGGTAAATACTAAAGTCAGAGGCATTGCAAGGGTACACATTGAATACAATATGTGGTGTAGACACAACAGGTTTAGCTGCCAGAGGCATTATCAGAACACACAGAGAAGTGCAGTGGAAGTGTGGGGGGATGGCAGAGGTGAGTGAGGGGAAGGGGAGGTGGGGGATTGAGATATGAGCAGACTTGATAGACCAAATGGCCTTCTTCTGCTGGCTTCTTCGTATGTTCGTATAAGAGGGGAGTTAAGTGCTAAGTAGAAGTAGCAAAGCAACAGAAAAGGTTGATGGTAAGGAAGACTGATTAGGGGAGACAGTCACAGGTACTAGAGGCACAGGTGAATTGACATAGTCTGGATTTGAAAGGGCCTAGCTTGGATAGGGAAGAGATGTCACTGCTGAGACCATTCAGCCAAGTAGGGGCCCTAGTTGGTGGAAGGTGACTCCATGGAGTTAGAGGCCACACTTGAATAAGATTTTGAAGCTCCTGATAGGCAAACTGAGGACCACTTTTTTTCCTCATGTGCCAGACAAATTGTTGATACTGTCAACATCCCCCCAAAAAAAAAAACAGAGGAAGATGAAGGAGATGCTGAATTTATGGACATGCTGGGAATAGCTCCACCAAGAAGGATGTTACTTCCCATACATAAACCAAAGTCCATAGCAAAAGTCACAGCTGCACCCACTTCAGCTGCAGCCGTCGACAAAAAAAATTGAGAGAAAATACCAGGGGGGGATAGACAGGGAGTGGAATATCTGTGCGCCCACCCTGATCATCATGGGGTAGTCCAGGCTGCTGCTATTGAGAAAGCAAAAATCACTCTTTCTGCGCATCCCCTTGAAAAAGATTCTAAAAGTTAGATAATGTGACAGAGAAGGTTTATACAACAGCTTCTCTGCTTATCAGGCGGGTAGTTTATTCAGCACATATAGCACTGTACCATAAAGAACTTTGGAACACAGTTCTGGCACAGGCAGAAGATAGTTTGGCTCAGGACCTGATTGCTACAGCCAAGATTGGCCCTGGATGCCACAAAATATAGTTTCCACACTGCGGTGGACACCAGTGACATGGCTGCTTGAGTTTTGGCTTACGCAGTGTCCTTAAGATTTTTCCTGGCAGATGACTACCATCATATCCCAGGATACTTGAAACAAGGCCATGGATTTTTCCTTTGAAAGAGAGTCATTATTTGGTCACAAAACAGATGCCTACATGGAAAAAAGGATGAATACAAAACCGCTTTCAAAAGTAACATTGAAAATGAAAAGGCTTCTGCCTTCTACAGGTCACATGGAAGGGAAGGCAGAGATAGGGATTACTGTCCTAGAGTCTGTCTCTTACACCCCCATAAGTACCAGTCACAAAGAGCTTACTGTAAGTGCAGGGGAAAAAGGGTTTCCAGGTATAACACTGCAGCTCCAGTGCCTAAGCCCCCAGCCAAAACAAAAGCCCTGACAATTTTGCCCGGGTCACCCAACCATTGCCAGTGGGTGAAAGATTGGCATACTACTTCCAGGAATGGATAAACATTGCCACCACTGGCAAGTGGGATACTGGAAGGAGGGGAGGGGAGGGGTGTCTGCATTTCAAATACTTCCCAAACCTGCAGAAACACAGAAGTTTTCCGGCACACTCTCCCATAGAAAAAAAGTCAGTTGGAACTGAAAGTCAAAAAAAAAAAAAAACTGTTAATATCAAAAGCTATGGAAAAAGTACCAGCCTCCCAGTGGGGCAGGGGTCTATTTTCGAGATATTTCCAGACTCTCAAGAAAAATGGGGACTGGTGATCCATTTTAGACCTCAGATTCCTGAACAAACAGTTAAAAAAAGAAAAATTCAAGATAGTCACACTAAGAACAGTGAATACCATCTTTGCAGCAGGGACATTGGCTTGGATCACTGGATCTGAAAGACACCTATTTTCATATCCCAGCAAGACAGTCTCGCAGAAAATATCTCAGATTCAAATGCTGAACTGCCAATACCAGTTCTTAGTTGCCCTATTTGGTTTCACTTCAGCATCAAGGGTTTTCATAAAGTGTCTATTCGTTGTGGCACCACATCTGAGAAAACAAGGTGTGGTGGTTTTCCCCTAAGTGGACCACTGGCTAATCTCAGGGAAAGTGAAACAAGAGGCAAGATGCTGAATTCAGTTGGTAAAAAGCACCTTGGAGGACCTGGGATTCTTGATAAACCTGCAGAAAAGTCCCAGCTAAAGCCTAGTCAAGAACTGGACTTTACAGGAGCGACGCGAAACACCCTGCAGGGGAAAGCCTTCCTTCCGCAGGCCAGAGTTGAATTTTTTTTTTTTTTTTTTTTTTTTTGTACCACCCTGCCCCCTGAAGCCCCACTCCTTTGAACTCCCCAGGCTTCGGCCCTTCAACCAGCCATCCTCTATCCTGCTGCAGTCTTCTGCTTCCAGACTCCCCAAGCTTCGCCAACACCCCCCAGTGTTCCAGCTTATCCCTGCTGGTACCAGGGGAGAAGTGCCTTAGACCATTGGGGTTGATGGTCTGGGGGCAAGGATGAGGCACTGGTTGGATGGCAGCGTAGTGGACTCCACGGGGGAGGGGGCGCATCATCCAGTGCCCCAGAACGGGTAATTTTCTGTTCTAGGGAAGTGGATATGTTGTTCTATCCACACTGTTTGGCATGTCCCTTTCCCCTTTAAATCTTGCTGGAAGGTCTTAAAGCTGGCTGCTCCCACCCACCCGGGCGGTATGACCTTCGGCTCCACTCTATGACACCAGATCTTCCTTTCCGCTGGAAGATTCAGGTTGCCTCCTTACTGCTCCCATGCTTTGTAAGCCCTGGCTTCTCAAACTTCAGATTTTCTGAAGATTAAACTCGTTAGAGTTAGCGATCACAATTTTGCTGTCTCGACTGCGATGGAAGAGAAATCTTCTCCCAGATTCCACCGGTGCCAGTGCAGACAGAAGATGTCGCATGCCACGTGCGTATACTGTCTGCATGTCGGCCATGACACCTAGGCCTGCGAGATGTCTCATTTTCCACCCTAACATCCTTGACAATCATCTCGCACGATTAAAATTGGGCAGGCCAGAGAAACAGCATCTGCTAGTCAAATCGAAAGAGCCCCGGTGGGCGATCTTTGCGACTGCAGGGTCCGCCGAGCAGCTTGAACAAATGCAGGCCTTTGAGGAAGAGGCAGTGCGGGCCGTGGATCATTCCTCTCTGCTGGTTTTCGTTCCACTCAATCTGGGCTCTACCTTCTTGGGCTCCTTTTGGGAGATTTGTCAGTCTCTCCGCACCAAGGGTGAGGGACCTTCAGGCTCACATGTCTCCTGGTCCCATAAAAAGAACAAGGAACCAAGAGATTCTTCATCTCGGCAAAGACGTTCTTGACATCGAGAGCAATCTTGGTCCCAGGGATCTCCAGTCTCGACTGTGGTTGAGATTGTGACTTTGGCCGCCAGCTTCACAGCCCTGCCACCTGGTCAGCCAGTCGAGGTCTCGTGCGATGCGTTTGAGATCACTCTTGGCCCTGTCGTTCTGTTGTCACCCGACGAGGCTAACAACTCTCTCACTAGGACTCCGGTCCTGCCTCTTCCCCGATTAGGAGGAGACCCAGTCCGCTGGCAATCCCATCGAGGAGCTGGTCCCAGATCAGGGAAAATCGCCGGTTCCCCCTGTGTCTGCTGAGCAACCCAATCGGTCACCCTGACGATCAAGATAGAGGTCTCGCACCCCCTCGACCGATAGGCTGAGGAAGGCGCATAAGTGTTCCAAGAAACGGCGCCGCCGCCGCCATTAGTCTTTGTCCTCCTTGGATGAGGGGAGGCTTCGGTGGAAACTCCGACACTACGAAGACCTTGTGTGGCAACAGCTGATTTTGTCCGGTCAGAAACCAGCCACAGTTTCCACACCGGCCATTACTTGGCTCTCACCTTTTAGGCCAAAGCCAACTCCCTTGGAACTGATTAAAACGGTTCCCCAGCCCACGGAGTCTGTGAAACCGGCCCCGGTTCAGCCAAAATCGACCTCTCCACCGATAGTGGTGGAGCTGCTGCCAAAATAGCCTTTGGGAGGGGCTCCTACGATGGAATCCCGGACTGTTCTGGGTCTTCCTTGTAGGTTGTAGGTTACTCTCATACCTGACCACCCCAGGCGCATGGAGAGGGACCTTGGTGGCCGGCTGATTTATCCAGATACCTCGGATTCTGATGACTCCGACCTACCCTCTCATCCGGTAGACCGTGAGTCGGTGGGCAGTCTCTCGATGGAGCAAGGCCCTTCATCCTTCTTGGGGATTCTTCTATTGATCTCCAAATCCAGGGGGATGCCCCTTGAGCCCATCCAGAAATGGGCTGAATACCCTGTTACGGACATCCTTAAGAGAGGGGACACTCCGATGGAAGCCTTTCCAGTGGCCGAGGCCATAGTTGGTCTGGCTTTGGAGCTATGGCAGCACCCTGCCTCCTGCCCAGCGCCGTCTGCCCAGATGGCCCGCAAGTATGCGGTGCCCATTGGGTCCCTCTTGGGGTTCGCGGAACATCTCTCTGCAGAGGGTCTAGTGACCAAATCCATGTTCAGACGCACAGGCTGCTCGGCAGATACGGACAGACCTCTGGCAAGGAATCCAAAAAGTTGGACCCCTCTGCCAGGAAGGTCATTGCCGCCTCTTTGCTAGGCCTCCGGTAGGCAAGCTCGGACGTCGCTATGAGCCCCATGCCTTCTGGGCTCTTTGGATGAGGTTCTCCCTCACCTCCCTGTGGACCTTCAGACTATGGTCAAACAGGTCTGGGACCAGGGTCAGACTGTTGCTAAACAGCAACTCCAGATGGCCCTGGACCTCTGAGACTCATGCGCCTGCGCGGTGGCAGCCGTGGTTGCCATGCACCACAGGGCTTGGCTGAGGCTCTCCACCTTCACGGCGGATACCCAGCATAAGCTTACTGATTTTCCTTTCCTGGGCACTGATCTCTTCAGCCCAGGTGTGGACGGTCACCTACAAGGGATTGAGAAGTTCATTGCCACCTTGGACTCGGCCACTTCTGCTCAGAGAGACGCTCAAGGCGCCAGGAAGCAGAAGAAAAAGCCATTCCGGCACCCTGCTCCTGCGGCCAAGCAACCCCCCCTTTCAGGGTGGGCAGCAATAGCAGGCACGGGCTTAGCGCCCCTGGCCCAAGTCCGGGCCTCCAGCGGCCCGCAGACAGGGAGGTCGGGGTTCAGGCAGTTTGCAGTCTGGACCCTCTTCCTCCAAGCCTGCCCAGTGACAGGATAGGGGATGCCACCCCTGTTTCCGTCACGCCAGCTGTGGGTCCTCCTGTGTTCCACCACTTTCTTTCCCCCTGGTCCATTATTACCATGGACAGGTGGGTCTTAGAAGTGGTTGGCCAGGGTCTGCCTCTGGAATTCAAGCGGTACCCTCCCAGCTGAGCCCGCGCCCCCACAGGAAGAGATGGAGGTTGTGGTAAGAGTCACGGACCTCCTGCTTTACCCAGGGTTCGTTTCCAGGTACTTATTGGTCCCGAAGCAGATGGGGAGCTGGTGCCCCATTCTAGATCTGCACAACCTGAACCAGTTTCTCAGGCAACGCACCTTCAGGATGGTAGCTCTGTCCCAGATCATACCATCCCTGGAGCAGAACATATAGTTCTGCTCCCTGGATCTCCAGGACATGTTTTTTCACGTTCCAATCCGTCCGTCTAATCAGCGGTTCCTCCGCCTCTGAACAGAGGGCACTCTTTACGAGATCCGAACCATGCCATTCGACCTGTCATCGGCCCCACAGGTCTTCACCAAATGCATTACAGTGGTGGCAACCCACCTTCAGCATTGAGGGGTCAGAGTCTGTCCCTACCTCAGCGATTGGCTCTTGGCGGGTTCCACCCAGCAAGAGGTGGAGAGGTCCAGGGACCTGGCTTTCCAAACCTGCACTCAGCTTGGCCTCCTGATCAACGAGGCCAAGTCAGAGCTCGTGCCTTCGCAGATGTTATGCTTCATCATGGCAGAGCCCAGATTCCGGCAGACAGGGAGGAGGTTCTCTCCTTCTTTGCCCAGTCATTTCTGGTTGGGCACTTGCACCCTGCCCGGGACTTTCTGCGCCTTCTAGGGTACATGGCAGCCTGAACCACCGTGGTTAGATGGGCCCGGTGGCATATGCGCCCCCTTCAGTGGGAGTTGGCAACCCAGTGGACTCAGCACCAAGGTCATTTCGACAAGCTGATCACTGTGACCCAGAAGATTTCGGACGCTCTGCAGTGGTGGACTGTCCAGGATCATTTGCAGGAAGGGATCCCGTTTGTCCACCCTGAGCTGACAGTCGTCCTCACAACCAATGCCTCTCTCACAGGCTGGAGAGCCCACATGGGGAACCACAGAACCCACGTAGTTCTGGACCCCCGAGGAATCCCTATACCATATCAACCTGCTGGAGCTCAGAGTGGTCAGACTGGTGCTGTCAGCATTCACTCAGCTCCTTCGGGGTCAAGTCCAGACGTACGATACCACGACCATGTACTATCTCAACAGACAGGGTGGCACGCACTCCTGACTGCTGTGCAAGGAAGCGCTCCACATCTGGACCCTCGTGAGCTGACTGGAGGCAGATCTCCTAGCCATCCATGAGTCTCGAATCAACTGGCGGATGCTGTCAGCCATGTGGGCGAGACATCCCAGGAGTGGTCTCTCCATCCGGAGTGTAGTACTCAGTCTGTTCTCTCACTGGGGCAGACTGTTGGTGGACCTGTTTGCCATCTGGGAAAACATCAAGCTGAGGCTGTTTCATGCCCACCCCAGCAACAGGCCTCGCTGCAGGGGGGGATGCCTTCTCGAGGCCGTGGATCCGAGGCCTCTTCAACGCCTTCCCTCTATTTCCCTTGATCCACAGAGTGCTTCTCAAGGTGAGGAGGGACAAGGCACACGTGATCCTGGTAGCCCCAGACTGGCCACGTCGGTTCTGGTATCCAGATCTCCTCAGCCTCAGCAACAGGCTTCCAAGGCGTCTTCCAGCATGCCCAGACCTGATATCAGTCAATCAGGGGAATGTATTCCATCTGGACCTTCAATCCCTGCACCTGACGGTCTGGTTCCTGAGTGGCTAGAGTTCCAGGCTCTGGGTCTCTCTGAGGACGTACTCACAGTAGTGGAAGCATCCAGGAAGGAGTCAATCAGGAGCGTGCTATGCCTTCAAATGGAAAAGGTTTTCCATTTGGTGTCAGTGTAAGGGTCTGGACCCTCTGTCCTGTCCAGTGACTAGCATCCTAGACTACCTTTGGTCTCTGTCCAAAGGGGGTCTTCAGTCTACGACCCTCAAGGTGCACCTGGCAGCCATGTCTGCTTACCGGGCACAGGCCGGTCAGCAGATGGTGTCGCAGGAGAAGGTGGTCTGGCATTTCTTCAAAGGCCTCAGTCACATATCCTCTCTGGTGCGTGAACCTCCACCTCTGTTGGATTTACTGCTGGTCTTGGCAAAACTCATGGGCAAGCCGTTTGAACCGATGCACAAGTGTGAGATGTCACACCTGTCATTGAAGACCACCTTCCTGGTGGCTATCACGTCAGCCAGAAGGACTGGGGGGCTCCAGGTGCTCTCGGTGGAGTCTCCTTACCTGGTCTTCCACAGGGACAAGGTTGTCCTGCGCCCCCACCCAAAATTCCTCCCGAAGGTGTTGTCAGAGTTCCATCACAACCAGGTGATGACTCTGACTGTGTTCTACCCAAACTACACCTCAGACGCAGAGTACAGGCTCCGTACTCTGGACCTGAGACAAACTCTCTCCTATTATAAGGAGAGAATGGCAGAAATTCGGGGCAAGGTTTGCCAGCTGTTTGTCACCTACGCTGAAGCCGCACCTGGCAGACCTGCGGCAAAGCGGACGATTGGCAGATGGATTATTTATTTATTGAAGATTCGGAAAGTACCTTTGAGTCAAAGACTCCTTTTCAAAGGTTCCATATCAATACAGGTAAAACATAGTACAGAGCAATGCAGAGCTCGAACACAAGCATTCATACATGATACAAGAAATACGGTAAATTGCTTAACATTTAGGTAGGGAACCGATTCATGTATGAGACTAAAGAACAGAATAATTACAAATGCTCCAAGGAGCTGGTTCTGAGATTTTCAGGTTTGGGGGGCAGGGGTAGCCAGCAAAAGGCCTTAGTCAAAGGATCAAGGGGTAGGTCAAGGGTCAGTGGCAGTCACGGGTTGGAGGACTGTAGGTGGTTCCTAAGGTGGACTTTGTAGAGGCTGATTCTATTCACGTTGTTGAGATCATTAGGTAAGTTATTTACCCAGGAAGGCGCTCGGTAGCTAAAGGACCTTTGGAACTGGGAGGGATCAAGAGGAGTTGTCTATGGGAGCACTGCCGTGACAGGGGAACGTTGTATTAGAGGTGAGAGACCAGCAGGGGCGAGACCAAGGGTAATCATTTTGGCCATGAGGCAGGTATGAAACTTGATTCTGTTATCAAGGTTAAGCCAGTTCGTGGCATTGTAGAGAGAGCATGTGTGGGTTAGACGATCACAGCCCAGGATGAGGCAACAGGCTTTGTTGAGGGAGAACTGGAGCCTGAATAAGGCAGATGAGCTGGCAGCATTATAGATTAGCATGCCATAGTCGAGGAGGGAGAGGACTGAGGAAGAGACCGCTACATCGTGTATCGATCTCTGTTACAGGTTGTCGGGCAAGGAGCCTCCCAGAGGGTTAAGAGCTTATTCCACCCACCATACCACTGCGTCAGTGGCTGCTTCCAGGGACATCCCTATCCAGGAAATCTTTCGAGTTGCTACCTGGAAGACAGAAAACACCTTCATTACTCACTACCACAACAACCTAGAGTCATGCCGGGATGCTGGTTTTGGGGCCTCAGTTCTCCAATCTGTTTCCCAAGTAGTGGGTGTGCACCTTGCCTCCCTCCTCCCGGAGAACTGCGTGGAGTCTGCCAAACAGTGTGGATAGAACAACATATCCATGTCCCTAGAAACACAGGTTACTCACCTGTAACAATAGTTCTAGGAGTGGTATATGTTCATCCACACAAACCCACCCATCCTCCCCGGCTTCAGTGCACAACCTAGCTTCCAGCGGGCAAAGATCTGGCATAATGCGGCGTAGGCAAGGGTTATACCACCTGGGTGGGTGGGAGGAACCAGCTCTAAGACCTTCCGGCAAGATTTAAAGGGGAAAGGGACATGCCAAACAGTGTGGATGAACAATCTGTACCACTCCCAGAACTGCTGTAACAAGTGAATAACCTGTGTTTTTTTTCTCCTTCTGTCCTTCCCACCTCACATGTGACAGCTGCATGAATGCAGAGTCCTGGGAAGGACACATGGCAGCACATGGTCACCCACTTCACCAAGTGCACCTCCATCGGCGGACCACCAGAAGCTACTCAGAGCAATGCAGACTGAACCCTCCCACACAGGAGAGCACCACCGTGAACGCCCTTTAACCCTCCTTGCCAGTCTCTGTTTCTGTCATCCCGGGTGCGGGGCATGAACCCAGGTCGCTAGCATGCTGAGCTGGTGCCTCGACACTCGCTGCCACGGAGCCGGCAGAGTTGCAGCTTTGATAGCAACAGCAGAGTACTTCACAGCAAGTCAGCCAAGACCTGCAAGAGCCTTCTTGCAGTTACTAGGTCACATGGCTGTATCCATGGCTGTGGTTCCATGGGCCAGGTACAGAATGAGAGATATCCAGTGCCATATAAGACACAATTGGTCCCAATGATGGGACCCAGTTTCAAAGCCTAATGCCAGTAACAAAAGCATTAGTGGAGTCATTACGGAGTCATTACAATAGTGAAAGGAAGAAATAGAAAGGGCATTCCCTTCCTTCAGCAATCACCAACAGGTATCATTACCACAGATGCTTTGCTTCTTGGGTGGGGTGCCGTCCTGCAGGTCCTCACAGTGAGTGGCATGTGGAGCCCACAGGAGTCACTAGAGCATATAAACCTCGTGGAGCTCACAGCAGTGCTGCTAGCAATGCAGTCTTTCTCCTCCTAGCTGCAGGGTCATACTGACCAAGTCAGGCCAGACAAAACCACAGCAATGTACTATGTAAACAAGCACGGAGGAACATGATCCACAAAAATGTGTACAGAGGCAATGAGGATCTGGGACCTGGCATATTCCTTAGAGTCCGACATCTTTGCAGTACATCTGCCAGGCAAAGACAGTGTCCTGGCAGATTCCTTTAACAGAATCAGCCAGGTAGATCACAGATAGGCCATAAACCAGTTCTGGCCACAGTGTTTAGAAGGTGGGCACTCATAGCATAGAACTGTTTGCATCTTGGGAGAACTGTTAGCTCCACAGTTGTGTCTTTGACCTCTTAACCCATCTTAAGAAGTTTTTTAAAGGCCTAAGCCACTTGTACACCCAAGTGAGGGACTCCATCCCACTCTGAGATCTCAACATATGCCTTGCCCAGCTCATGGAGGCTCCCTTTAAGCTTGCAGAAACTGCTGGCCTGAAGTATGTCGCATGAAAAACCATATTCCTGGTCACAGTTACCTCTGCTAGGAGAGTAGGTGAATGGCAAGTTTTCTGCAGAGAGGCAAATTACATAATTCCCCACATGGATAAAGTAGTTCTTAGAACCAACAGAAAATTCCTTCCTAAGGTGGTATCTGAATTCCACCTGAATCAGTCCACGACCCTCCCTATACTCCATCCAGAATATTCTGGTCCAGGTGAGGAAAAATTGCATAGCCTAGACCTAAATAGAGTCCTGACTGTCTACTTGGATTGGACAAAGGATGTCTGGCCCTACAGTACCCAGCTTTTTGTTACATATGGTGAAGTTGGGAAAGGCAAACCAGCTACAAAGACCTCTATCTCTCGCTGAATAGTCTCTTGCACTCAGCTCAGCTATGGAAAAAGCTGGGAATTACCTCTTGCATCCAGCTCAGCTATAAGAAAGCTGGGAAATACCACCAGAAGGCTTAAGGGCGAACTCTACATGGGGTAACTCTCTCTCTGAGGCATCTTCAAGGAGCATCCCATTGTTAGATATTTGCAAAGCAGCTATCTGGAAAACCGTACACACCTTCACAAAGCACCACTGTTTGGGCATACAGTCCAGAAGGGATGCCAGCTTTAGAACTGCTGTCTTGCAGAACCTTTTTTCCTAACTAAGTTCTGGACTGAGCCTACTAAGTTAGACTAAGGGGCAACGTTAGAAGGTACTTCTTCACAGAAAGGATGGTGAAGGCATGGAACAGCCTCCCAGCAGAGGTGGTAGAAGTAAAGTCAGTGAGGGAATTCGGTACTGCATGGGGTAAACATAGGGGGACCCTAGTGATTCAGAAGAGGTAAAACTGGAGAAAAAGTAGGATCTCCAGCATTTTTAGTAGGCACATCCAGCTTGCCCTTTTTCCTTACCTATCGGTCCTTATCTGCCATCAAATTCTTGTGTTTCTGTGTACTGCCACAGAGTCTGCATAAAGTGTAAACATTTAAGTGAGGGATTCCTAGGGTTAGAAGAAAAAATACTCACTGTAATAATGTTGTTCCTTCTTAAGGGATCCCTCACTAGGTTTATACTCCCTACCCTGTCTCCCCTTCCAGAATTTGAAATAAATTCACACAAGAATCAGTTCTTTTTTACTGAGGTTGCTTGAGCATTACTGGTATGGTTCCTATAGTTGTAAGTTTGTTGTTGTGGTTTATATGACAGTTTTTTCTCATCTGCTTTCAATTTGTCCTTTGGTTTGTTTGCTTGCTTTATTGTTTAAAAAAAATTGAAAAAATAAATGGTAGCTTTTTAGCTAGTTTCACTAGCTACTGCTCCACTCTGGCTTGGAAACGGATCTGAGCAACAGCCAGAGTGGAGTGCAGATGCAGAGTTTTAACCTACATCCCAAATCCTAAAATTTGCATAGAGTCTGTCTCTAGGGTGTCACTCTCAGCTGAGATGAGTGCATAAAGTGTAAACATTGTCAAGGATCTCTTAAGAGACGACATTACTATGGCGAGTAATTTTTTTTTCTTCTTTTTCAGCCATGTCCATGGGAGGGAAAGTGAGGAAATACAGGTGCAGACTGATAAGGTTTAGGTTGTTTTATGCTGGATTTTTTTTTTATTATTAATTAGTTTTTAACTCATTTATTTTAGCTTTGAAGAAGCCAATTATCACACCACGTAAAAATGGAGAACAGGTGGAACAGCTACATTTTATTACAGCCAAAGCATTAATTCCACCTCAGGAAAACAAATCCGATCACTCTTTTGGAAAAGAGCATAAACCACATCCGCCTTTGCAAGATAAAAGCATGTTAAAACCACTAAACCACCAAGAGGTGCAGGCACTGGATTCAGTAGACAAAACACCAATAAGGTTTGAGGAACAACAAAAACGTTCACAAGGTAACATTTGTTCATTCATTTTAAACATGTCTGGTTTCGTTTTTATCATACAATGTGAAAAATGAGATGCTGCATTCAGATTAGAAAACACACATATAATGTCAAGGTGTGTTTGAGTTGGTTGCACATAAATAAATGTTCAAAAACATAGCCTACTTTTTTGCAGGTAACATTTATTTACAGCATTATTTTTTGCATTACTTCCTAGGCTAATGCCCATCAGATGTAGCATCTCATTTACTAGCGGTTCCTGAAGGGATAGCAGTAGGCAGACATGGGTTACAGACTGATTTGATAGGTAGACATGGGCTACAACCGGATCCAATAGGTAGACATGGGTTACAAGTGGACCAGATAGGTAAAGATGGGCTACAGACTCTTACCAGTAGGTAGCCAGGGGTTGCAGACAAATCCAGTAGGTAGACATGAGTTACTAACTGACCCTGTAGGTAAACATGGGCTACAGACTGACCCGATAGGTAGATACAGATTACAGACTGACCTGATAGTTAGACGTGGGCTACAGACTGACCTGACTGACCCGCTAGGTAGACATGGGCTACTGATGGACTTGATAGGTAGACATGGGCTGCATACTGATCCGATAGGTAGACATGGGCTACAAAATGTTAAAAAAACAAAAACAAGAACAAGGCGCTGCGTCAGCATGTGGTCTAAAAGCAGAACAAAATGGTTATATTAAATGCATGCTGAAAATAGAAAACAGAGTTACAAATCCACTTTTCGACCTTAGGTCTTCTTCAGAAAATATCTAAAAGAGAAAAAAACAAAGTTAGTGTAGAAGGGAGGTAAAATGAGGGATATATATATATATATATATATATATTTATTTATTTATTTATTTGTGGGGAAAGAAAAAAGGTGAGGCTCAGGGAGAAGTGTAAATGGCAAGGGCCTAGTAAGAAGGCTGAAAGGTGACAAATGTGTGGGAAGGAGACAGAAAGACATGAGCTACAGACTCTTCCAGTAGGTAAATATGGATTGTAGACTGATCTGATAGGTAGGCGTGCGCTACAGACTGATTCAACAGGTAGATATGGGCTACAGACTGATTCGATAGGTAGATATGGGCCACACATTGACCCAGTAGACATGCATTACAGTCTGACCTGATAGGTAAACATTAATTACAGACAGGCTTGATAGGTAAACATGGTCTGCAACCTTACCTGATAGGTTCATGTGATCTATAGATGGACACGTTAGATTGACATGGGCTGTAGATTGACGCGATGGGTAGATGTGTTAAAGACAGACATGATAGGTAGACAGTGACTATAGACTGACTCGATAGGAAGACCTTGTCTACAGCCTGCTAAGATAGATAGACCTGGGCTGCAGCCAGACACAATAGGTAGACATGGGCTACAGCCTAACCCCATAGGTAGACATGGGCTCAGACTGACCCGACAGACGTGGATTACAGTCTGAACTGATCAGTAGACATTGACTACAGATGGGCTTGATAGGTAGACATGGGCTACAGATGGACACATTAGATAGACATGGGCTGCAAGCTGACTTGATGGGTAGACATGGCTGGAGTACAGACAGACACTATAGTAAGACAGTGGCTACAGACTAAACCGGTAAACACTGGCTACAGACTGACTCGATAGGTAGACAGTGACTACAGGCTTGACTTGATGGGGTAGACAGTGACTACAAACTGACATGATAGGTTGACATTGGCTACAGTTGACCCAGTAGGCAGACATGGATACAGAGAGACACAATAGGTATACATGGGCTATAGACTGACCCGTTAGGTAGACATGGGTCACAGACCAACATAAGTGGATATTTGCTGTGTACATCATGACTTGATAGGTAGACCTGGACTACAGCCTGACATGACAGGTAGACATGGGCTACAGCCAGACATGAACGTAAAACATGGGCTACGGACTGGCTCGATAGGTAGACATGGATCCATGGAAACTGAGGAAAACCTCAGAAAACATTGCAGAAACTTACTAAGTTGAGAAAAAGTTTACTTTCCTCAAAATGTTCTGACTCGGGCCGGCCCGGTGGCGCAGAGGGCTGAGGCGTTGAACGCCACACCTCGCTCCACGCCGGCGACCCAGGTTCAGGAGCGGACTCGGGTAGCCGGTGGGTCGGCCGGGGGGAGTTAGGCTTGAGCATCCGACGACAGCTCGCCTACTCCGGGGTGGGGATTTGGCCATATTCCGGCTCTTGTCGACCCGGGCGGAGGCTCGAGGAACATGCCCGCACAGGGATTTCGGACGGCCGCTGAGCAGATCAGACGCCGACGTGACGTGCCATGACGCAGGGGGAGTATCTGCTAAGGGGAGGGAGAAAACAGGGAAAATGGAAGCCTGCCTCGTCCGGGAGGAAGCGGGGCCCTGGGACGTGCCCGCGATTTGCCAGCGCCCACTCGACAGTCCACGGGGCCGACGAAACTGTAAGTTACGGGGGTGCCCCTACCTCGTCCCGCCGGGGTAAATTCGAGGCTCCATGGGGGCCTGTGGACTGTGTGAGCTGGTTCGCGGGTAGCGGGATGTCCGCGGGACAACGCCGAAGGGTCGGAGGAGGCAGGCTAGAGGAGAATAAAATACAATTTCAAAAAAAAAAAAAATGTTCTGACTCAAGAGACTTCCTTTATGTGAGTTATTTCTTGGCATTCGTACTAAATTAAGTGTTGTGTTTGTAATGTCATTTTAGAAGGTAACCCTGATGAAAAGCCTCGCCGTTTGGCTAATGAACCAGTGATACAAATACCTGCTAATGCTATGCAAAATGATCCAGTCCAACACCTGGAAAAAGCCTTAGAGCCTGGGTTTGAAGATCTGCCACAGAGACATGGAGCTGGAGCTGCAGACCTTCATCAACTCAAGCAAAGTAAGGCGATCTCCCATGCTCCCTACCTTCTCATTGTTTGTATTGTTTGTCTGATTTAAGTCGTGTCAAGCACTCTGAGCCCAGCAAATGTGCTATGTGTGTGCAGTAAGACACACCATGGTGGGTAATTATGGGTCAGTAATCTGACACCTTGAATGTGTTAGGCACGAGATGCTTGTGTCAAGTGCCCGACACATGAGAGAAAAGTGCCATTATTGTCCATGATTACACATCCCTGAAGTGTCTTATTACACTATTAAAGAGACTTGCTTAGAAATTGTAATAAAATATATGCACTATGATTTAAAAGAGAATACTTTTTGTATTAGTAGAGCCACTGATTTCCCATTTTCAGACATGGCCAATTCCATTTGGCAAAATCTTAAAGGGAAACGTCCACCTAAAATCAGACCCCAATTCAGTGTGAGGCAGGGCCTGATTAGCATTTTCATAAAGAGACCTTTTGATTTTACTTAGTCTGTTAAGTAAATCTGGTTGGTCCTGCTGTCCCTTCCACCGGCATTTTGATTCTAAGCGTCCCTAGTGGCACACCCAAAACTTCACATGGCTGTCCCAAGAATGACATACGAGCAGGGACCAGCCGTGGGACCATGCATAGAGTTCCCATATAGACAGAGATATTAATGGATAATGCTTATTACACTCCCATTAAAATGAAAAAGATGGGTTTAAAAAAAGAAGCTACTTATAGCTCATATGTCATTCTCGGGACAGCCGTGGGAGGTTGTGGGTTCACTGCTAGGGGTTGCTTAGAATCAAAATGCCAGCAGGAGGGACAGCAGGGTCAACCAGATAGAAACTAAATGGCTTAGACTGTAAGTCAGAACAAAAGTTCTCTTTGCAAAACTGCAAATCAGGCCCTACCTCACATTGAGGTGGGGTCCGATTCCAGGTGGACGTTTCCCTTTAAAATCTGCCTTTCCACCCAAATTGAGGGCAAATCAATGTGATATATGCAAAAAGTTGGCTCAAAATGAAGGGGTTTGCCTGAAAAGATGATGCAGAAAGGGTTTTTCCATGAAAAATTTACTCCCTAATGCTGGCTTAAAAATGACAAATTCCATTTTCTACCAGTGTTCGTTGAAAAGGGAAAATAATTTCCCTGAATTAGAAATTTGAGAAGAAAAAAAATCTGTCTAGTTTGTAACAGCCAACACATATACCCCCGGCACACAGGCACACAACCCTACCCACACTCAAACAGTACTGCACTGCTTTATTCTTAGGTTTGAAAGGGGTGATGTATTGAAATGAAGATTTATTTTTCTTTGTTTTTTTTTTTTTTGATTCATCAGCATTGTTTTTCTTGTTGGAGGTAGAGGATGAACGAGAGCAGGACACTTAAGTGTTACTGAGTCAGATGCTGACCATTAGCGCCCTGCCTCGCTAGTACAAACCTATGTTTAATGTGGCTGAGAGAAGAACAAGTATTACTTTTTTTTGGTTTTTTTTTTTTTTTTGCTCTAACTTTTTTTAGCTGTTGGTCTTATTTTGTTCAAGTGGGACATTGATAGTTGTCAGCACTGTGATGTGGGTTAAAATGTGTTTGAGTGGTAGTTAGAATTAATGCACTGCGGTAAAGGGAGAGGGACATTGAGAATTGTCGGTACTGCAGTTTGGGTGGAGATGTGCTGGATAGAACAAATACATTGTGGTAAAGGGAGAGGGACACAAAGACATTGGCACTGCAGTGTGGTTTGAGATGTGGAGGAGTGGCGGTTGGCACGAGAGCCTTGGCACAGAGAGAGGGGTATTGTGGATAAATGTGTGGGTTGAAATGTGCTGGAGGAGTGGTTAGAACAAGTGCATTGGTGGTGCAGAAAAAGGGACCGTGATAGAAGTTGGCACTGTAGTGTGGATTGAGGTGGGCTAGAGCGGTAGTACAAGTGTGTTGCAGTATAGGGAGAAGAACATTGATAGCTGCAACACTGCAGTCTGCATTGAAATGTGCTGGAGTGGTGGTTAGCACGAGCATGTTGCGGTATAGGGAAAGGGACAGTGATAGTTTTGGCATTGCATTGTGGGTTGAGATGTGCTGGAGTGGTGGTTAGCAAGTAGAAATTAACATACAAAGCCTGTTCCCTGTGCAAGCAGGAACAGGCTAGTGCATGTAGTTTTGTCTCCTGCATGCCCCACAGTGCATGTAACACTGTGCCTGGTATGTGAGACTTGTGGCAGTCACTGCATTGCCTGGGAGAATGTAGAACTGAGCAGGGGAAAGCATTTTTTTTTTTTGGTTAATCGCTCAGACTTGAGGAATACCATTACACTGTAAGTTGCAGTCGGTGCCTGAAGGAGAGGTGATATGGCCAAGCTGAGAGGGAGCATGAGCTGTTAATTTTTTTTTTTTTAAGACTGTTTGCAGTACTACTGTGAGTCACTCAGTGTGACGGGGGAGAACTCCGAGGGAGACAGAGGAGAAATCACAGTGCACCAAGTGAAGCCAGTGGGGCTGGGGGAAGCTGCACACTAGGAGTGCCTAGCAGTCACTCACCTCACACTGACGGATAGTCACCACCTCAGAGTTATCACTGTGGCTGGCACTGCTGAACAATATGTGAGGAGAGGAAGACTGTCTAGCAGCCAGTCGTGAGAATACCATCACTGCTGCTGAAGACAAGTAAACTCATGTGGATTGCAGTAGTAGATCCTGTGATTTGTGAGAAGTCTATCTTGAGTAGTTGATCGGGAGAGCTTTAGTTTTGTTGTTACTTTGAAGAGCATCTTTCAATTGGGTGACACTATTTGATGCTTATGCTGTTCAGCAATCAGAGCCCAGAACTGAAGATGGGGCAGAGTCTTTATAAGAGACATGTGAGAGAGCACAGGTTACTGGTGGCGTTCATATACAGCCCGTGTTGAGAAGAAAACAGTGTGAAGGCAGATAGGTAATCTGTCTGGCGCAGATGTCCTTGATCAGTGTTCTTAGTACTTAGGCAGGGAAAATCAAGTATGTGAAGCAGAGTCCTACACATTTTTAGTATTTTTCCATCTCTTTAGTTTAATTTCCATTTTGTTTTATTTTATTTACTTTTTGACCAGAACAAATAACTTTGTTTCTGGTGCATGTGACTTTTTGACTACATGCACTGTGGTGCAAGTAGTAAAAAGTTAATTTCTATCCCTAGTGGTTAGTATGCGCGGGTTGCGGTACATGGAATGGGATATTGATAGTTGTTGGTACCGGGAGTGGGTTGAGATGTGCTGGAGTGGTGGTTAGTACGAGCACCTTGCGATAAAGGGAGAAGGGACATTGATAGATATTGGCACCATGGTGTGAGTTGAGATGTGCTGTAGTGGAGGTCAGTACAAGCATGTTGCAGTGCAGGGAAAGGGATACTGATAGACCTTATCTGTGTCAATCTTCACCATTCATCACCTGTGGGTTCTGGCTGGAGGTCACAACCCCGGGGGAGCTTTTTTTTTTTTTTGATGGGCAGAGTCTTGCACCGCGGTGCATGCCCTTGAGGCTGACGCATCACGTGCTTCTCGGGTTCGCCGTTAGGTGTAGTCGATTCCGCCGTCCCGCCAGTTCTTCATCTCCCATCGTAGAGGTTGCACCTTGTGAGGAGCTACTCTGCAAGAGGCCTAGTTTCCTGCGTATCGACACCGAAAAATCCCTCAATGCCATCTGTTTATTCCTGCGGTTCCGTTTTCGCCACCACTTCACGCCGCCGTGGTAAGACTGTTCCTTTCTTTATTTTGTCAGCGACGTTGAGTCTTTTGTTTGGCTTGTTTTACTGTGGATCATGTCTCGGTCGGGGAGGGCAAGAAATCGTTGAAGCTAGGTCGGCTCCCTATGCAACGGTGCCTGTGTGGCTGCAAGTACTCAGTCACTGACCAGCTTGACCGTTGCCTCGCGTGTCTTGGCCCGCTTCACGACATGGATTAGTGCGACACCTGCTTCTCCATGGACTGTCGTGTCATCGAGCAACGTGCATGGAAAGTTGGACGAGCTCCGCCGACTTTTGGGGGATGGGCGCGCACTCGTCGGGCCAAGCCGTGGTCTCTCCGCCTTTCCTCCAGGTCCCTTCCCAGTACTATATGGACCGTGGAGGAGGGGTCTTCGTTTCCTAGTAGCCTCGCCATTTGCAAAAGCCCCTTCCGCGGTGCAGGAGGCCCAGTCTGTCCCCTTTGGGGGTGAAGGCTCCCCCGGTGTCATTTCTTCTGGCTGAGAAGCCTGGATCGGCACAGTCCTTGACGCCATCCATCGGTGCCATCTTGGGCCTTGGCGCCGTTTGCAGTGCCCTGGGCCCTGATGGCACCATGGTTGGTGCTGGTCTGTCGCTCGGCGCCATCTCTGCTGTCGATGCCGTTCGCGGTGCTGTTGGTACCATGGGAGGTTCTATGGTACCGTCTTCGACCATTTCTCGCCTCGGCGCCATTCACAGTGCCGAGGCTGAGGACGGCACCATATCTAGCTCTGGTGCCGCTTGCGGCACCGATCGAGGACACAGCGCCATGGGGTTGTCATCCTCGGCGCCAGAGATGTCGTTGCCGTCATCGTGCCATCCCTGACTTCGACGCTGCTCACAGCACCATGGGACAGGATGGCACATGACAGACATCGGCTCCGCTTCTGCTACCGCCCTCAGCACCGTGTCTTTTTCGGGCACCATTCACGGTGCGGTTGGAGACTTCAGCGCCAGCTCTGGTGTAGACATCCAGACTGGTACCCCCTTCAGTCGGGATGGCAGTGGGCGTCTACGTACTGTCTGGCATCAGACTTCAGTCTCTGCTTCCTCGGAGACTGAGTTGGAGTCTGATTCGGACAGGCTGTCCAACTCTTTGGAGTTGGTAGCCCACATGGACACCCTGGTAGTTTCCTCGACTGACCGGAGCCAGCCCCCCTCTGAGGGGCAGGCAGTTGCCCCCATGTCCAGGGTCGGGGTGCTGACCAGCTGGTAGTGGTGCAGGACATGATTGCTCTGCAGCCTGGGCTCGGATGGTTTTCAAACAACATGAAGTCTTGCTATATTATAGACATTAGCAGTTTGTTCCAGCTCTAGAACTGCCCCGGAGTGAAATGGTTAAAACCATTCCAAAATAGAATTTTGGCACGAGAGCAGCTCTATCTGTGTCATTTCAAACTTGAACTGTCAGATTCTTTACTCCACCTCAGTGAACAGTCGCTCCGGAGATTTCTCCTTCTGCTCGGTTCATTTCTCGGTTTAAAGTGTTTTCTCGGTTGTATTTAACCGAGAATAGTTTTTATTTAACCGCAAAACCGTTCGTTCAAGCTCTATCTGTGGTAACAGTAAGTAAATGAAGGTTTTGTCTGTGTGGAACTTGTAAGTTATCGGTTCGGTTTTGAACCGATCAGTGGGTTTAAAACTCATTTAAAACTAAAAGTTACTATTTTAGAGTGCAGTTCCCGGTTCTTATCAGTTCTAAAAAAAACGGATTTATTACAGTTTTTCCAATACCGGTGACACGGTTAGGACACGATAAGGGTGTCTTGCCTGGCACTGCCGTTAAAAGGGCAAGTTTTGGTTAGGCTGGCATTATGTCTGAGAAGCCAAAAGAAAAACCGGCCCACTGGGTTTCAACACTGTGATGGTTGGGGAAGTCTTTGCCAAGGCTGACCCACACACCAATGTGTTTATTGTCTGGGGTTTGACCACCTCCAGTCAGACTGCCAGGTATGTGAATTTCCCTGCAGCCACCCTGGAAAAAGATTGGGCAGGCTCAGGAGCGAGGAGGGAGCCAAAGTCCGCTGACCGGATGGCAGCCCGTGTTCGGTGCCAACCGAACCAGAGGAGTGCCTCTGACCAGGGCCAGACTTCCTCGGCAAAGAAAAGCTGGTTCTGAGGAACCAATTCCAGTAAAGAAAGCAAGAAAATCAGCAGGTCTGGAGTCCAAAATCTTCTCCAACTGCTGCAGAGATAGCAAAACCCATACAAATTGTCCAGTCACTGTCTCAGGGTCCGTCCGAACCACCACTATCTGGTAAAGGTCGGTTCGTCGGTCCCAGTGGTTCAGGATTATGATATTGAGGAATTTTATGAACCAGAGGAGGGGAGGAGGATTATGAACAGTATGAATGTGGCTGGGAAGGTCTGGGTGTGTCCATTGAACTGACATCTCCCAGACAGACCTTTAGAATCTCCCCTATGCTGTCTGAGTCCCCATCTCATTTTATGTTTTATAAAAGTTGCTGAAACCCTCCAGCTTCCTTTAGAAGAGGCTGTGGATGAGCAAGAGGAGCCTGATTTTGTAGAAATGATGGATATTCCAGAGTCTAGGAGATTGTCTATTCCTTTACATAAGTCTTTTAGAAACAAACAATTAAAATTTTAAAAGCTCCTAATTCTGTGCCTCCTGTAGATAAAAAGATGGACAGAAGGTATACATTGTCAGGCCTGATACAGAATTCCTTTCTCAGCAATGCAGTCATGTTGGGGTAGTTCAGGCTGCTGGCTGTGATAAAGCTAATATTCCCTTGGCTTCACATCCTCCTGACAAGGATTCCAGGAAGATTGATGCCATGGCAAAAAAAAAACAGTATATGGCAGCCTCTCTGGGACTCAGGCAAGCAAATTATATGGCTTATGTAGCTAGGTATCAGAAATCTAGATGGGATACTGTTATGCAATTGGCCAAGCAGGCCCATGGCCAGCTGGCTAGTGAACTAGAACAGGTGGCTGCTGATGGCATTGAAGCCTCTAAGGTTCAGTTTCATGCTGCTGTGATGTTAATGATGTTTCCTCTAGGGTCATGGCCACATCTGTAGCTTTTCGAGGTTGGCCTGGCTCAGGTGTACTAGTTTGTCAGGATACCCAGACTAAGGCTATGGATTTTCCTGTGGTGGGAAATTCTCTGTTTGGAGAGCAGACAGAGAATTACATGAAGAAGATGGATGAATATAGGACTACTTACAAGAGTGCCCAGGCTAAGGAGCTGCAAGCCACTCCTCAAAGGCATGCCCCAGGGTAGGGTAGGCCTTTCACAGACCTTTCACCAGACTCAGGCCTCCTCTGCCTTTGCTCAGAGGGGCTTCTTCAGAGGCAGGGCAGACGAGGTGGGCAGACCTGCTCCCACCCCCAGCCTAAAGCTCCTGCAAAACAGGCACCCTGATGGGGTGCCCAGGCCATCCTCCTGTACCAGTGGGGGCAGGCTGGCTTACTTCAGTCAGAGTGAGCTGCTTTAACCTCAGACAAGTGGGTTCTGGAAGTAGTAGCCAGGGTCTGGTTCTCAGCTAAAAGTTTCCCAAGTTGAGAAGCAGACTTTTCACCTGCAAGTGCTTCAGAGACCCTCGCTCTGGAAACAGAGGTCTCATCCCTGTTAGCTCTCAGAGCAGTAGAAAGGGTTCCTCCCCTGCATCAGGGCAGGGGTCTGTATTCCAGATACTTCCTTACCCCAAAAAAAGACAGGAGAATGGCGGCCCATTTTAGATCTCAGATATCTGAACAAGCATCTTTTGAAACCAAAGTTCAAAATGGTAACTCTGGCAATGATTTTACCTTCCCTGAGGCCAGGGACTGGCTAGCCTCCTGGACCTCAAGGATGCCTATTTCCATGTCCTAATCAGAAGATCCCATCGAAAGTACCTCAGATCTCGAACTGCCCTCAGGTCATTACCAGTTCAGAGCAATGCCCTTCGGCCTTACCTCTGCTCCAAGGGTATTCACAAAGTGTCTAGCAGTGGCAGTGGCCCACTTAAGGAGGGCAGAGGATTGTTGTTCTCTATCTGGGACGACTGGCTCATTGTAGGCCAGTCCCCAGAACAGGTAAAATCTCACCTGCAGGTCATCCAGCAGCTTCTCACCTCCCTGGGTTTTCTGCTAAACCTACCAAAGTCGGTTCTGGAACCAGTTCAGGTACTCACCTTTATAGGGGCAGAATTGGACACAAAGCTAGCCAGAGCCTTTCTTCCCCCAGAAAGGGTAAGGAATTTAGTGGCTCTGGCCTCTTCCTTCACTCTGCAGGTCTCTCGACCAGCAAGACACTTTCTGCAGCTCCTGGGGCACAGGGCTGCATCCACAGCTGTTGTGCAGGGAGCCAGATTTCAGATGAGAGACATTCAGTTTCACTTGAGAACCTTGGTCTCGGAGAAGAGACCCCTTTCCAAGTTGGTCCCAGTGACTCTGAACCTTGATCCTAGCTCTCCAGTGGTGGCAGGATCAGAGCAATTTAAGAGCCGGGGTCCCCTTCATTTCCCTTCTCACGACTTGACTCTCACTACAGATGCTTCCCTTCTGGGTTGGGGAGCCCACATGGGCGACCTTTCCACTTGGGGAGTTTGGTCCCCCCAGGAATCTCTGCTCCACATCAATTTGCTGGAACTCAGAGCTGTATTTTTAGCTCTTCAAGCTTTTTCTGCATCTGTCCGCGACAAGGTGATACAAGTCAGAACAGACAACACCACAACAATGTGGTACATCAACAAACCGGGGGGGCACTCTGTCTTCAGCCTTGTGCACCAAGGCAATGAAGTTGTGGTCTCTGGCCTATTCCCTGAACTCTTCCCTCATAGCAGTTCATCTTCCAGGGAAGGACAATGTCCTAGCGGATGCCCTCAGCAGGATTTCCCAGGGCCATCACGAATGGTCCCTAGATCCTCAAGTGCTGGGGATAGTTTTTGCCAGGTGGGGCATCCCTCAGATAGATCTTTTTGCAGCCCCAGACAGTCACAAACTTCCTCTGTTCTGTTGCAGGCCTCCAGTGCTGGGCTCAGTTTCCCTGGATGCCCTTCTTCTGGATTGGGAGGAAGTTCCTCATGCTTTCCCTTCCTCTCCTATTCAAAGTACTAGTCAAAATCAGATCTCAGCCTTGCAGGGTGATTCTGATTGCCCTGATTGGGCCAGGCAGCCCTGGTACCCACTCCTTCTGTCTCTGACAGTCCATCTTCCCTGTGCCTCCCCAGGAATCACAATCTGTTGACTTGTGCCCAGGGAAGGGTTTGGTATCCGGACCTCAAATCCTCAACCTCAAGGCCTGGCTCTTGAGGAGTTAAGTTTGCTGATTTACACCTCTCTCAGGGTGTTCTTGAGATCCTAAAGGCTTCCAGAAAGCCTTCCACTAGGGCTACTTATAGTTCTAAATGGAAAGGTTTTCCATTTGGTGTGCTGGGAAAAATATTTCCCAGAATCTGCTGAATTGCCCTTTTTGTTAGATTACATGGTACATCTTAATTCTTGGTCTCAGACCAGCTACCCTGAGAGTTCATTTGGCAGCTGTGTCTGCTTTTGTGTCAGCAGGAAAGTCATCCCTCTTTCCACTCATCCTGTGTTTTCCAAGTTTTTAAGAGGTTACTCCATACTAATCCTCCCTTTCGAGAACCGGCCCTGCTTGGGACCTTAATGTTTGCATTGCCCAGTTAATGCAACCCTTTTGAACCTCTGTCTTCTGGGAGCTTAAGTACCTAACTTGGAAAACTGTTTTCTAGTGGCTATCACTTCTGCCAGACGATAAGTGAATTGCAAGCCTTGTCAGTGGAGACTGACTTTATTTCTTCCATAGGGATAAGGTAGTCCTTAGGACTAATAGGAAGTTTTTGCCTAAGGTGGTTTCAGATTTCCATCTAATCAATCTATCTCCTTCCAGTATTTTTCACTGATCACCTCTTCGGGTGAGGAGGTTGCACAGCCTGGATGTTAAGAAGGTGGATTGTCTCTTGTATCCAATTTTGTTATCAGAAAGTGGGCAGAGCCCCATGTTGAGGGCTCATTCTACCAGGGTACAGCTGCGCCTCTAGCTGCTGCCAGAGATATCCCTTTATTAGAGATTTGCCAGGCTGCTACTTGGAAAACGGTACACACTTTACTAAGCATTACTCCTGGATGTCCAGGCCAGGAGAGATGCTCGGTTTGGCACAGCTGTTCTTCAGAGCCTATTCCCTAAGTAGGTTCTGCCCCCTCCATGGAGGTACTGCTGTATATTTGTTAATGTCATAATATAGCAAGACTTCATGTTGTTTGAAGAAAAATTACTCACCTTAGTAATGTTGTTTCTTCTAATGGAGTTCCTATATTATAGACCTCCCCAAACCTGCCCCTCTCAGAACCTCTACTTGGTGGGGTGCGGGCAACTTAGTGTGGGCACTACTTATGTCCTGTTAGCATTTTGTCCTCTTTGGGACTTTGGGGGTGTGTATGTGTACGGCTGTGTGTGTTTTATTATACTTATGTTCCATTTTCATATTATTAGAATGGTGTTAGTATTTCTGGTCCCCTGACTTGAGTCTTGGGTGTTGGGACCATCAATGGTTGTTATTATTTAGGTAGCCATTTGACTAGTGTAGGTTACAGCTTCCACACAGACCTTAGTGAGTTTGGCTCGTAAAAGATCTGACAGTTCAAGTTTGAAATGACACAGATAGAGCTGCTCTCGTGCAAAATTCTATTTTGGAATGGTTTAACCATTTACTCTACCGGCAGTTCTAGAGCTGAAACAAACTGCTAATGTCTATAATATAGCAAGACTCCATTAGAAGAAACAACATTACTAAGGTGAGTAATTTTTTCTTCTGCCCCCTCAGTGGTGGTACCTCCTCAGGTGGTGTGCCTGGATCGTCCAACTTTAGGGCCGATCAGAGCACCCACGGGAGGGGAGGGTGCTACTCCCTGGGTGGTCCATTCGGAGACTGATCAGGGATGTCCGTTGCCTAGGCTGGTCTCTGGAAGGAGGAGGGCTCTTTCAGACTCCCAGGGGTCGGGGTTTGACGCAGTGACCCTTTTCTGGGACCCACCAAGGTTTGGGAAGGAGTTGTAGTGCAGACCCTCGTCCTTCTCTCTCTCTCTCTCTCCTCAAGAGGGCCCTGGTCTTTGGAGGGTAGGGACCGTCCTTTTGGAATTCCACGGTCCCGGTCACCTCACGGGGGGAATCCTAAGGGTACAGCCTATGCAGTTCCGGAATGGTTGATCAGCTGTCAGCTGTAGGGTTTTCAGGGGCCTCTTCTACCCTTGGGGCCCCTGATGCGCTGGCTTGCCCGGACAGAGGACTGTCACCTTCTGCCGTTGGCCTTGTCCCCACTCCTCTGTCACCTTCTTCTGCGCTCCCAGGCATTCTTGGTGGTAGGGGACCTCTCTCTTGGAAGCAATTCAGGGGTGTGGCTGCTCACTTCCCTTCGTATGTCAGGGCCATGGACAGTCGGGCGTTTCACCATCACCCTGAGCAGCCATCCCTGGATGTCCAAGGTCCTCTGCTTCTTCATCCCCCTCTTCAGGGGGAGAGGAGCCCTCTGTCCACATCTCTCCTGCTGCTGATCTCGTAGAGTATCAGTGTTTCCTCGTGAGGATGATGAAGGATCTGCATGTCACCCCACCCACGCAGCACAATCCAGAGCACTCGACACGCGCCTTCTTAGGCGATTTCAGTTTAGACACCGTTGTGGTGCCTGCCTGGCCTGCTCCTTTTCAGGAGGTGTCGTTGCATTTCTGGCAAATACCCTTTTCCGGAGTCCAAGCCCCTAGGGATCTGAGCCAGAGGTATTGTGCCCCCCTGGAGTCTCCAGGTCATATGCCTCATCCTCTGTCAAGATTGACGCAGCTGGACACTCCCAATGGGCTTCGCGCCCCCCACTGTGACCGGCCCCTGGATCAAGATTCTATGGATTTTGACTTCTGGTCGAGGAGGACTTTCTACTCTGCATGGTTGCTTCTTTCAATTTCAGCACATCAGGCCCACTATGCTACCTATGATAGGTTTCTGTGGTCCAGGCTAGGTCAACTCCTAGCGTCTATGCCTGATACGGAGGGAACCAGACAAGCCATTGCACTATCTGCACATGGCCTGGAGCTAGCAAGGCACCAAGTGAGGGCATCTTACGACGCCAGTGAGGTAGCTACCAGGGTCGTAGGGACAGCGATCTGCACTAGGAGATCGGCATGGTTGCGTCTTTCCCGTTTGTCACCCTTTGCCTGGCGTAGAGTAGTTTCACTCCCGTGCCAGAAGGCCATCTTTTCTCCCGTAGGCTGGGCGGGCTCTGTCGAGGAACTTCCTCCCACTCTCCGGGGACCCGCCTCACTATCCTCACTCTTGGCCTCACCAGGCCCGTAGTGTTCTCCTTCTCAGTGTCTCACCCACCGGATGGCTAGGGACTTTAACCTTTAGGGTTTAGGGCCTCCTTCGGGGAGGCTCGGTACTCACTCACAGGTGGTGAATGGTGAAGACTGACACAGATAAGATATGAAAATTACGTACCTACTGTAATTCCTGATCTTTCTGTGTATCTTCACCATTCATCACAATCCCACCCTCCATCCCCCTGGGGCCTCAGTCTCTGGGCCCCCTCCCTCTGTGTGCCTTTCTTTTCTCCCCCCCTTCCTTTCCGCTGGTCAGGAACGGGGTGACCTAGGGCACACAGGGAATTTTTACTCCCTGTCAGGAAAGGAGAGGACTCGGGAGAGGGGGCACCTTCTTCTTAATGCTTAGGCTCCACCCTGTTGGGGTGTGACTTGGTGGTTGCCCTTTCTCCTTTCTCTCTCTCCTCCTCCTCTAACCTATTCCGTCTTTGCCCTTAAGGACTTATCCTCAAATTATTTTAATAGAACCTTGTTTCTCACCTCCTCTCGGAGGGTTTTAGGGGGAGTACAGCCCTGTAGCCTGTCTTTTCTCACAGAATAACCACTTCTGCCCATGTCGGAGTTTATTGCCAGTTATTCTGTGCCTTGAATCCTGGCAGTTCAGCCTCCTGGCTACTCCTTCGTAGTTCCTATACAATCTGGAGACAGGTCTAGGTTCAGGGTATGTCCTCCCCATCCCTATTTCTTATTTTTCCTTCCCTCCTTTTTCTGCTTCCAGAGATTGGGGCCCCTTCCCAATCCCCTTAGATTTTCAACTCTCCTTCCATCCTCTCAGTCGTCTATTTCTCCTTTTATTTTGTATATCTTTGCTTTGCCTGTCCCTTGGACTTCCTTGTCCTTCCCTCCCAACCCTTTCTTACTCTACGGTGACTCAGAACTGGTGGGAGGACAGAGTCGATGATACCTAATGGCCAACCTGCAAGCGCCACGCAGTCGTCGGCCTCGAGCGCAACAGCAAACAACTCCACCAATCAAAAAAACTCCTGCTGCCTACCACAATGTGACCTCTGGCCAGAAACCAGGTAGATGAATAGTGAAGATACACAGAAAGATCAGGAATTACGCCAGGTACATAATTTTCATTTTTCAGCACTGTGGTGTGAGTGGAGATGTGCTGGAGTGGTGGTTAGTACAAGCATACTGCGGTACAAGGAGAGGGACATTGATAGTTGTTGGCACTGCAATGTGGGTGTAGATGTGCTGGTGTGGTGGTGAGTATGAATGTGTTGCAGTACAGGGAAAAGGACATTGGTAGATCTCCCTAGTATCAATCTTCTCTGTGGAGTCCCACTCCTGGTACTAAGCCAGAGGCCCTAGGACCCCTTCCCGAGCAGATCTTATGGCTAGGGGGCCAGCAAGGGCTTCTGGCCTGTGGTGACTGCGTGATACTGCATGGTGATTTACACTGGCCAATAACCATGCTAACTCCCTCACCAACCTCAGTTGTTTTTTTTTTTCCCGCCGTCAAGTGCACACTATGAGAATGAGTCACATCACCTCAGCTCGCCTGCATTCACTTCTTTGCCATCTTTCATTTTATTATTTTTTGGAATGCCTAAGTCGTTGAAGAAAAAGAGGGGCAAACGTGGCCCTTTATTTCATCACTACTTCTGTAGTAAGAAGATCAAGGTTGACTACAGGCATTCATCCTACTTCTCCTGCCTAGGACCAGGTTATGACCTGAATGCCTGTGACACCTGCTTCTCTGTGTATTTTTGCACCCTCCAAATTCACTGCTTGAAGCTGGGACAGAACAGCCCAAAGTTCAGAGGGTGGCATCCATCCAGGCAGTCCCAGGAGAGGACTTTGGACAATTTCCTAAGGTCCTGTCCTGCTCTCCAGAGTCTGCTAAGGTACAAAGCTCCCTCCTTACACCGTTCTGGGGCTGGTAGTGTCAGCTGGACCACATGCTCCTTCTGGGCATCTGGCAGAGAACCTACCACAGTCCATTACCCCAGGCAGTGGACCAAACTGACTTCCGTGTCTAGGTCTTTGACCATGACCACTAACTTGGAGCTATTGACACAGATGTCTCGCTGACGGTTGTCAAAGTTTACAGTGATGACACAGGAACTGGTGCCGACTCCAGTGTCGACACTGTTCATGATGTCTGTGCTGGTGCTAACATCAGTGCTGGTTCGAACACAAGATCATACTTTCCACTGAAACATAAACCTTGTTGGCAGAAAAAGACTGGTAATCCAGTCTGCCCTGTTTGTCTCCCTGCCTTAACCTGTGACCTGCTGTCTAGTCAGGGGTTTCACCCACGTCTCCTCCCCCCATCATCTCCCATAATTCTCTTCCCCCCCCCGCCCCATGTAACTGACAGACCCCTTACTCTGTCTCAGCTGTGTATAGTCTTTGCTTCTTCCACCTCTGCTGGTAGGCTGTTATGGCTCAACCACTCTCTCCATGAAGTAATATTTTCTCACATCCTTGAATCTCCCTCCCACTAGCTTCTATTTATGCCCCTTTTACTGGCCCATGATTCCTACTGAATAGCTATTCATAGATCTTACTTCAAGAGGGCTCTTGCAGTAGGTATTCATGTATAGGACTGAGCCTTCAGGCGTCAGGACCTCACGGAAGAATTTCTAGCTAGCAGTTTCTGGCGAGGGACCGCCTCCACATCAGGTGACCGGCGGCATATGACGTAGGTATAAAGGGGCGGTCCTCCACACCCGCCTTCCAGTTCTTTCCCGCTGTTGGCTTGTGAAAATTCCTCGCAGTAGAACAGCGCTTGTCAGTCATTCGTCAGTCTCTTATGTTTTCGAACTTTTTGACCCATTTTCTCTCAATTTCGATTTTTTTCAAACGATTTGCTGTGTATGTCGTCCCTGATGCCCTCCGAAGTGCATAAAAACAAGTGCAACTCATGTGGTTCTCAACTTCAACACAAGGACGGCCACTCCTTGTGCCTCTTCTATCTGGGCCCAAGAAGGCGTCACCACTCCCATCTGGCTCGCACTCAAGCCCTTCGGGAGCCTCTGCTCCTGTGAAGGCCTCTTCTTCCACACAGTTCTCCAGCTAGAGTGGGTCCGGTAAGTCAGACGCCAGTCCCACCAGCGCTTGCCCGGACAAGGCTGCTAAGTCGCTTACCCCTTCGGGGGATCACCCAACCAAAACACCTCCCGACAAGACTGCATCTCCTTCATGGCCTTCCTCGGGCAGGGAGTCCAATAAGTCGAACGCCGGCTCCTGCAACACTCGCCTGTATTCGGCCGATAAGTCGGACGTCGGCTTCACCAATGCCTGCCCATCCAAGAAGCCTGCGCCAGACCCCATTGAACAGTCTGACGCCCCAGGCTCTCTGCAACTTCTTACTATGTTGCCCTCCGAGGTCCCTGTGTCTCCTCGACTGACCCCTGGGGATTATAATCCTACTTCCACGGTCGTCACTGAGGATACTGGGATGCTGCAGTCAGGGAACCCTCCTTCTGGGCCAAATTCCCTGACGCCGGATCCTCAGACGCCGGTCCCAACACCAGCCGACCCGACGCCATCCAGTGTCCCTTTACCTGGTGATAGGCCTATTCTTCTGTCAGGTCCTTCGAACCCTTTTGAAGGCATACCCACACCGGGCCCGATGCCCGCGGGCCAGGTTACCACTGTCTGGTCCACCAGCAGGGCCTCTGCCAGGTCTCTGTGCTCTGTCTGAACCCCTGGCACCTGGGTACCTGACACTACAATACCCGGCCCCTCAGTATCCGGCGCCCCAGTACCTGACGCCACAATATCCAGCACTGCGGTACCTGACGCTGGGCTACCCACCATCAGGTTATGGATGCTCCTTTTACAGATACCCTCAATATCCGTCTCCTCCACCTCCGCCGCCCACTTCTCAGCCGCTGGCGGATTTGAAGGTGACCTTGGCCTCCTGGTGGGCTGAGGCCAAGGCTCAGCTCACCAGGGAGGTTGAGAGTCATCTGCCAACACCGGACCCTATACAGGATCCCCTACATCGGAGACAGGAGACTCCCTCTCCCCTTCCCGATGCCAGAGGAGAGCCCTCTGGCACTCGAGGAGAGGAGAGGAGGATACGCGCCCCAAGGAACTCCCCAGAGGGGCCGTCCCTCCCCCTCGTAGGGAGGAGTCTTCCTCCTCTTCGTCAGAAACTTCTGACTCGGACTCAGAGTCTGGCCACTCTGACCCCGAAGGTGTGCCGTGTACTCCGGAACGCCCCAGGCCAAGGACTCCTTCGAAGTCCCCTCCAGAGGACCCTTCTTTTCTGGAGTTATTGAGGTAAATCCAGGAAGTACATCAGTGGCATTCAGTGGAACCAGACCCACAGCATAAAAAACTTGCTAGCCATCTGGATTTGCCAGACACCGCTCCTACGCTCATTCCACCCTGGATAGATCCTCACGCAGATCTTGTTTCCACCATTTGGAAACAACCTTCTGTGTTAGCCCCCCTCCTGAGGAAGGTGGACAGGCTATACCAGGCTCCTGAGGGTGTAGACTTTCTTAACCTTCACCCCAAGGGGGATTCGGTTGTCATCGGCACCACTCACGGCCGCTCCACCAATCCCAAACACCTCAGCTCATCTCCACCTGATAAGGAATCCCAGCTTCTGGACCAATATGGGAAGAAGATCTATTCCTCTTCTACCCTTGGTATTAGGGCCCTTAACTATGTGGCACATATGGGGGATTTCCAGAAGACCATCCTTAGCCAGGTGGAATCCAAATTGGACTCCCTTTCTGAATCACAGACTAAGCAGGAAGTGGCTGATCTTGTCCGTTCTGCTCGCTCGGCCAGTTGGCACATGCTTCGTGCCACTTACAACGCACTGGACACAGCTGGAAGGAGCTCTGCCTTTGCCGTAGGCTTATGGCATCATGCCTGGCTCCGCGTGTCAGGCTTGGTCCCTAAAGTGCAATCCGCTATTCAGGATGCTCCCTTCAGGGGTTCGGTACTGTTCGGAGGTGATGTCAAGGACATGATTACCGAACTGCAGGAGAAGGGTACTGCACTCAAGTCTGTCCACTCTGTGTACAGGCCCCCTCAAGGGCAGCGGCTTCCTTTTTGTCGCCAAAACCAACAAAGACAAAACCCACAGGCCAGGAAGCGATGAGAGTCTGGCACTGGACAGCCCAACACCATCTTCACTTGACCACGGTTCATGTTCCGGGAGTGGAAAATATTCTGGCAGATCAACTTAGTTGGTCCTCAGCCAGGTCTCACGAATGGAAGTTGGATCAAGAAGTCGTAAACAACATCTTTCAGTAATGGGGAACACCTCAGACAGATCTCTTTGCCCCTCCCCAAAACACAAAGCTTCCCGCCTTCTGCTCGCTCGCTCCAGGGCGAGACATTTTTTGGAGGGACTCTCTGTCTCTCGCTTGGAGGGACAGATTCATTTATGCCTTCCCTCCCATTCCTTTAATCCCGAGTGTCCTGAACAAACTGAGATTGAAGGGAGCTCAAATGATTCTCATCGCTCCCTTCTGGCCCAGGCAAGTTTGGTTCCCTCTTCTGCAACAATTTTCAGAGGAACCTCCACTTCCTCTTCCTCTGTCACAACAGTTGTTGACCCAGGATCAGGGGACCCTTGTTCATCCAGGTCTCAAATCCCGTCATCTACATGCATGGCTCCTGCAGACGTAGCTAAAGCCCGCTTTGGAGTCTCTCCTCTCGTAGCGGACATTTTGGTTCGGGCCAGGAAGCCTTCCACCAGGTCCACCTACGCCATGAAGTGGAAATGCTTTTCTATTTGGGCAAATTCAAAGGACTTCGAGCCTTTCTCTTGCCCAGCCACTAAAGTCCTGGACTGCATGCGTCACCTCTTTGATCTGGGTCTCCGCCATTCCTCATTGAAAGTCCACATGGCCGCTGTTTCTGCCTACCATATTCCCTTTGGAGACAGGACTTTTGCTCAGCTGGAAGTCTCTAAGACTTTCCTCAGAGGGATTCTCCATTTGAGACCCCCCCCCCCAATCCTCATTCCTGCCCCTCCATGGGACTTGAATTTCATCCTGGAGAAGCTTACTCTGCCTCCCTTTGAGCCAGCAGCCACTGCTGATTTGAAGTTCCTTTCTTGGAAGACACTTTTCCAAGTGGCCATTACTTCCGCTCGGCGAATTTCCGAGCTCCAGGCACCATACTTGATATTTCACAAGGAACATGTGGCTCTACACACCAACCCTAAGTTTCTCCCTAAGGTGGTGGCTGAATCTACGATGAATCAATCTATTGAGCTACCCGCTTTCTTTACGCAACACTCCAATCAAGGGGAGTACCTCTTGCATATTTTGGATGTTCACTGAATCCTGAGATACTACACCAATCAGACTAAGGATCTCGGGAAGACTGATCAGCTTTTTGTCTCTTTTGCTCACAAAAGAGAAGGCAATGTTGTTTCTAAGCAGTGCCTATCAAAATGGTTGCCACATTGTATCGCTTTCTGTTACGACAAGTACAAAAAGACCCTTCCGGGTCAAGTCAGAGGTCACTCCACCAGAGGAGTTGCTGCCTCTGTGGATTGTTTCAAGAATGTGTCAGCGGCAGACATCTGCAGAGCCACAACTTGGACTTCTGTCCATACCTTCATGAAACACTACAGTTTGGACATTGCCTCTTGCCATAGAGCAGACTTCGGGTTGGCTGTCCGACAAGGTCTCCTTTCATGAGATCCATTCAGCCCTGAGGATCCATGCTATGGATCACAATCCCCTTCCCGAGTGCTTTTCCTTGTTCCAGTCTGCTTGGGACTCAATCCTTTATGTGAATACCTACTGCAAGAGCCCTCTTGAAGTAAGATAGTACAGTTACGTAAGAATTTACTGTAACAGTAGATCTTCAAGAGAGGCTCTTGTAGTAGGTATTGCCTTTCCACCATCCGTCCCCCTAAGCTTCTTTGCTTCATTTCCATGGGGAGCAATATCCTCTTCTCTCTCGTCTTGCCTCTTTTGGCCTTTGGCGGGAAAGAACTGGAAGGTGGGCGTGGGGGACCTCCCCTTTATTCCAACGTCGTATGACGCCAGTCACCTGATATGGGGGCAGGCCCCCACCAGAGACTGCTAGCTAGAGATGTTTCCATGAGGTCCTGACACCTGGCAGCTTAGTCCTATATGTGAATACCTACTGCAAGAGCCTCTCTCAAAGATCTACTGTTACGGTAAGTTCTTACGTAACTGTACTTTACCTTGTTTATCGCTTTCAGGAACTTAAAGGTCACCATCTAACATGTTGCCAGTCTCCCTTCTGGCCTCCAGCAAGTACATATTCAGTGCCCTTAGCTGTTCCTCATAGTATCTGCCCTGTTGAGCCTGAATCATTTTGGTCGCCGTTTGCTGTACCGTCTCCAGTTTTGAAGTTCCACCTGAGAAAAGGCAAGATAAACTAGACATAGTACTCCAGATGGGGCCCCACCAGTGACCTATGTAGAGCCAGTATCGCCTCCTTCCTCCTACTATCTAAACCCCTCCCAGTCTACTGTAACATTCTGGTTGCCTTGCTATAGGCCTTATTGCATTAACTAGCTTGAGGGAGTTTCTTACAATGACTCCCAGGTCCTGAAGTCATGGCCAACTTAACCACGCCCATCTGCTATTCCATCCTAGGATTCCTGTTTCCAGTGTACATTATCTTGATCTTTTAGCACTGAATCTTAACTGCCATCTTTCTAACCTTTCCAGGTCCCTTTGCACCTCCCTAACCCCCTGTTCACTGTCCACCATGACACAAAGGGTTATATAGAACCTCCAACATATTTAATTCGGTCTGAAAAGAACTTCTAAAAATCATGTCTGCATAGTCAGAATGTTGCAGTATCATGTTTGTTACAATATGTTTTCTCACTTTAAATGAAAGGAATTGACAATGCCAGAAAAGGTATCCAATCCTCTTCACCAAATAAGTGATTTATATGCACGTCCTAAGACAGGTACCAGTTGAGCTACAAGCCCAGATATTTATATTGATTTACAGAATCCTGTTATCCAAAGTAGTTATGCAAAGAGAATTTTTAGAATGATAGAAATATTCTTTTTTACTTAAATAACATACACTGGGTTTTATCTACATTTGAAGCAATATCTTTCTGTGCAAAAAATAATTCTCGAGAATCTCAAAACTATTTTGTGACAAACCTTGGAATTCAATGACATAGTTACCAGAAGCATAAAGAATTGTTATCCGCATGAAGATGGATAGATACATCTCGAGGTCGTTCACATCACTGGTAAAGAAGAGTGGTCCTAAGATTGACCCCTGCAGAACCTCTTTTACCAGGGGCGAAATCTCAGACTTTGTCCCTTTATGTGAACCAAATTGGTGCCTTTTTTGATAGATAACTTTCTAACCAGTTTAATGTGATTCTATTACAGTCCAGAACAGACAACTTTGATAGCATTTTAGAATGGACCCAAGAATCAAAGGCCAAAGAAATGTCTTAAGAAATTATTTATTTAGTGTTTTTTTGTTGTTTTTTTTACTGGGTATGGTACACTAGGCGAGTAAATGCCTATTTAGAGGTATGACACAGAACTGTACAGCAGTATCACACAATTCGAATAGAAAAAACAATAAGAACCAGCAAATCTGGCGATCAGTGTGACGTTAAAACAGAGAGACAGAATATACTACAGTTACATATAACAAAGGGTAATGCTCCCGCTAGAGCACAAAACCAATAATGTACCCAAGGCAAGTAACCCAGAGGGAAGTGTTAGCCCTGTTGAACCCAACAATTAACATATGTAAGGTAACCATCCCAGTTTGAGGGTTTCATGGCTGTACATAGAGTGCATTAAGTACACAATTCAGAGTAACAGCCTCACCAAAAAGAGACAAATCTTAGTTCATAGTGCAAGAGGGATATCTGAGTGCTAACATGAGTGGGAGCAAATAGTAGCACCAGAGTTTCCACTGTCATTAATGAAGGTCAGCAAATCATTGATGACCTTAACCAGGGCAGAGCTGGTTCTGTGGCATTTTCTAAAGTCCAGTCAATTTGTACTAAAACGATTATGTTGGGGCTGGCCTTGTGGTGCAGATGGCTGAGGCACCGTGAGCACCTTACCTCATCCCACGCCGGAGACCTGGGTTCAGGAACTGACTTGGGTCGCTCGAGGATCGTCCAGGGGAGGGAGGATTGAGCGTCCACAGGACTACTCTCCTACCTCTGGGAGGGGGGGATCCCGCGCCTCGTCACTTGACTGCCATCTGGAGGAATCCAGATGGTAGCGAGTGTGGGGTCCAGTAAGTGGGGGGGGGGAGGCATGGATTTAGAGCACCAGGGGCATCTCTGTAGAAGCGGAGCTCACACTCCCTGCTCATTGCACGTCTGCGCAGCCCAGGGGGAGAAAAACAAGGAGGAAAAATGGAGCATGGGCTTAATGAAGCCTTGCCCGCTCATGCTGACAGCCTACTTGGTCTCTCTGGCTCCAGGGGACTTCTGGATTTCTGTTCCAGGTGGGGAGGATGGCCCTCTCTTCCCACCCTTGCTGCACGGGGCAATCCGCAGGGGATACAAGTCCCCTGAGACCAGAGGAGGCACAGGATGGCCGCGGACGAAGGGACAGGGCTGAGTCAGCTGCCCATACCTGCCAGTAGGATAACCTGTATAGAAAAAAAAAAAAAGATTATGATGGTCCATAAATGAAGTTGGCTGCCCAAAATCAAATTTTTTTTTTTTTTTTCAAGAAATTGGGCAGTAATTGGTAATTGGATTGCACGTACCATTTTTATAAACTGGCTTATTAAGCAAGACAATTTTCCAAAAGCTAGGTAAAATACTGGCAGAAAAAAATCCTAATTAAAGAGATAAGTTAATGGATAACAAATGATTGGATCTGCATATTTTTTTTAAATCTGGTACTTATTCGATCTAAACCTGGAGGCATATTTTATAACCTCATCAACAGGTATTGATCCAAATAAAAAGAAAGGCACATGTTGTTAACTTTGGAATCTGTCTCGGGATTTAACAAAGAGGATCTGGTCTGTATGACATGTTGGTAAAATTACTACTACTACTTAGTACAAGTAACCAGAAAAATACAAAGGGACAATAGTATATGTGCGTCTATGTCCAAAAACTTCCGTGTGGATCACAGAGTGTGGGAGAGGCAGGCAGCAGTACCTTTGCCTGCTAAGCAGCTTTTTTGGATGCTTTTAAAGTCTTGAATAATTCATGAATTGGTTGACTCTGTTCTGTTCATTTTTCGTCAGATTCCAATAATCTGACAAATAGTGCTCTGTTTTTCCCCAGGAATCTGATTCTGCTGTTTGAATAAGCAGAATATGCATTTCATCATTTTGTTGCACTGGTGCTTTGTAGAATAGGTTCATATTTAAAAGTAGTGAAACAGTTTTAAAATTGCAGGCTTTTTTTTAACTGTTTTCAGCAGATGCCTTTTACCCTTTTGTTTTATTATAGTTTAAATTTGTTTGTTTTTCATTGAAATTACAACGGATGACGAAATTAACATGTTCACCAAGCTAACTTTGTGAAAAATGTTGGCAGCATTCAGACTGGTCAGAAGAAATTATTTTAGGATCCTGATTTGTATAAAACGTTATCAGTCCTATAAATGAGAGTCCAACACACCAGTAGTCTTTTCGATGATGCCTTTAGTGACACAGCTCAGGAGCAAATAAATCCTGATGACCTTGCTGGCGTGAGAAAAAATGCTGGTGGCAGGTCTGTTTTGGCATATCAGCCTAGATAGGTGTTCATGTGCTGATTGAAGTTTAAACTCATTCCCATGGTATTGAAATATATACACATGTTAAGTATGTACACAATGTAATGTTTTACGAATGGGGGGTAGTTGATAGGCCCAACAACCCTAATCAGTAGTTCCTCTATTCTCAGTACAGATTTCTCGTTTCTTTCTCTTTACTCCTGATTTGGGCTCCTCCACCTTCTCTACAGATCGGTTCTTTGAGGAGACCGAATCCCCAGTTGATCCGCATCGTGGCTCTAAACTCGCGGATTATAATGGGGATGATGGTAACATGGGTGAGTATGAGGCAGACAAGCAGGCTGAACTGGTTTACAATGAGGAAGAGGATGGTGATGGTGGGGAAGAAGACGTCCAAGGTGAGCTTGGGCCTTGTCTCCATGACATTAGGTTAAGTTGACCACTGAGTTACCTGCTTGTTTAATGTAGTGGGTGGCAGTCTTAATATGAATGCTTAAAAGTCTAGGCACTATCTCAAATGTAAAGATTAGAAAGCAGAGCGTTTCTGTTATCAGTATGTTATTAATTCAAATTACTATAATGAAAAAATAACTGTTCTGCCACTCCTCAGTAATGGTTGCAAATCTCATATATACAATAAGTCAACAAATTGTGATTCGTAGCATAAATCGGTGGGAAGAATTGCTGAATATACTGCTTTATATATTTGTTTATATGTTAAACCGTCCCAAAAGCCCCTCCCAAAGTTCCACTAATTAGGTCCTTCAGATCCTTAGACCTCACCCCCTTACTAAATTATCTGTATAACTTTTTGGAGGTAATGATAAGGCACTATTTCACTGAGTGGGTGATGTGCCCCTGGCATTGGTTACCGGAGGGGGTGGTTGAGGCATCAACAGTGGGTAGATTTAAAAGTGTATGGGATCGCTACATGGGTTTAAAAAAGGGAGGGAGGGATAAATACTATACCAGGAGAAAGGGACTGAGAATCTAGAAGGAAGGGGGGCTAGGACATGTATGTGGGGTGTATGGTGGTAGCATCAAGCCTACTAATGGGGAGGGAACAAGGGGCAGACTAGATGGGACAATGGGGTCCTTTTCTGCTGTCAGCTTTCATTGATTTCTATGATGACACAGACTGGTCTCCAGTCTCCACCCTTGACGATGCTCTAGCCTACTTTAAGTCTAAGTTCCTAGAAATATGGAATCTACTTACCCCCCTCCGGCACACCAGGATTAGGGGATCCCATCTCCCCTGGATCACGTCAGTGCTAAATGCCTGTTTACGTACCCATGACCAGGCCTGGTTAAATCACAAGCGTACCCTCTCTTCCAAAAACGTACAGAGGCACCGTTACCTCTGAAATGCCTGCACTAGGGCAGTCAGGATTGCTAAGGCTGACTATTTCTCCAAGACATTCAAGGACAATATAAATCACCCGTTGAAATTCAGGAAAGTGGTCCACGCTTTCTCGCCCCACCTACCAAGCCCGTTTCTCCTGTTCTCCAAGCTGGTAGCTTTTCCCTCTCTGACCCTATCTCAGTGGCCACCGAGTTTAACTCCTTCTTCACCTCCTATGCCTCCTCTCTTCTCTCCTCTCTCCCCCCTCCTCTGTTTCCTTCTCCTCCCCCCCCGTCCTCGCTGCAGTTTCACTCTCCTTCCCTCTCATTCAGTTTCTCTCTTGTACCCCACTCTGCTGTCCTTGACGCCTAATTTAACTTTAACCCAACAAAAGGCAAAAACCCTGATGGTCTGGACAGCAAACTCCCCTACCTCTCTGCACCTGCTATCTCCTCACCTCTTGCTGATCTTCTTAACCTATCCTTCTCTTGTGCTTCTGTTCCCTCTGCCTAGAAGCATGCTACTGTAGTTCCCTTCCCTAAAGGAGATGACCCCTCCACTGCTGGGAACTACCGACTTATCTCTCCCCTCCCTGTCCTTGCCAAATTACAAGAACGTATGGTGCTATCCCAACTGTCTCCCTTCCTTGACCCCTCTTTGTTTTTCACCCCCTTCCGACGAGCTTCCGGAAGCACCATTCCATGTCCACCTCCATTCTCAGGCTCACCAGTTCCATCTTCACTGGTATGGACAATGGCCTCATCACCTTCACCAATTTTGTCAACCTGACTAAGGCTGTTTCAGCACCGTCTCCTACCCCCCTTCCAAGCTGTCGGCTGCTGGCCTCTCCGGAGCATCCACCGGTTGGTTCCAGTCATACTTGGAGGGTAGGACTCAATCGGTCAGAATTGGCGACACTCTGTCCCTGCCCTTCCCCATTATCACAGCTGTCCCTCAAGGCTCAGTACTTGGGCCACTGTTGTTTTCTGTTTTTCTTAAGCCAGCCTCCCCACTGCCTGCTCATCCGCCTTCCTTACATATGTGTCTCGGGCCCAGTACAATCCTGTTTATCTCCAGCCACTCCACGACTGACGTGATGGGCAGACTCCAGCTTGACTTCGATAAAGTTCAGCTTTGGCTATGCTCAAACCAGTTATTCCTACATGCCAAGAAGACTATCTCCATGTCCTTCAGCATGAGGCAGAGACTCTCTAGGCTCCTATCTCTCCCCACCTACCACACCTTATTTGGGACCCCACTGGGAAATGTCACCACCTTCAGGTATCTTGGGGTATGGCTTGACCAACACCTTAACTTCTCTGGACATGTGGATGCCATACTCAAAAAATTGCACCCCAAGCTCGGTGCCTTGTTCAAGAACCATGACTGTATCCCGTTGCCGTCATGCCATACAGTCATCCAGAGAATGATCCTTCTAGGATCGTGGATATGCTGCTTATCCACACTCTTTGGCATGTCCCCTTTCCCTTTAAGGATCCACCAGAAGTCTTCAAGCTGGCTCCTCCCGTCCACGTGGGTGGTATATACCTTGGCTCCACCACATGACACCAGATCTTCCTTTCTGCTGGAAGATTCAGGTTGCCTCCCTCGTGCTCATGCATTTTGTAGGCGCTGGCTTTCAAAACTTCGGATTTACCGAAATTAAAACTCGTTCGAGTTAGCGATCTTAGATCATGGAAGAAAAATCTTCTCACGGATTTCGCCGGTCTCCTTGCGGCCAGAAGATGTCGTGCACTGATCCCCATCTCACGTGCGTCTGCTGCCTAGGTGTCGACCATGACACCTTGTCCTACAACTTTAGCTTGGCCTTCCATCCCAACATTCTGGACGACCGTCTGCCATGCTTAAAGTTGGGGAGACCAGAGAAAAGGAACCCTGTGAAGTTCAAGGAGGCTAGGTGGGTGGTTTCCGCGGCTGCAGGCTCTGTCAAACAACTGGAATGCATGCAGGCATTCAAGGAAGAAGCGGCTTGTGCCGCCGACACTCTGGGCTTCTTTGTTCCTCTTAACCTAGGCTCTACTTTCTCAGGCTCCTTCCGGGAGTTGTGCCAGTCTCTTCCCACCCGGGGAGAGGCGCCTGCGGGCTCGCACTCCTCTCGATCCCGTAAGCAGGAGAAGGAACCGAGTAAACCTTCGTCTCCGTGAAGGAGCTCTTGGGACGGAGAGAGGTCCCAGTCCCAAGAGCATGCGGTCTCAACTTCAGTCAAGATCGCTTCTTCGGCCGCTGGCTTTTCGGACCTTCCATCGGGCCAGACAACCGCAGATGCGGTCGACGAGGTCGAGATTGTCATCGACCCCATTGATCCACTGTCGCCAGCTCCAGCCGATGACTCCTTGGAAAGGACTCTGGTCCTTGTCTTCCCGATGAGGAGACCCAGCCCACTGGTGTTCCCATCGAGGACCCGGTTCAGGATTCCCAGAAGTCACTGATCCTGCCGGTGTCTCCTGAGCGACCGAGTCAGCCCGCCTGATTTCGGTTGAGGACTAGAACCTCCTCGACAGACAAGCTGAGGAAGAGCCATAAGCATTCTAAGAGGCGATGCCATCAGTTGTCCTCGTCCTCGTCTGATAAGGAGAAACTCCAGCGGTAACTCCGGCTACGAGGACCTCAGGACAACAGCTCATCTTGTCCGGGCACAGGCCTACTCCGGCTTCTTCCCTGGCCATTACTTGGCTTTCGCCTCCTAGGCCGAAGCTGACCCCTCTGGAGCCAGAGTCTTCAGTTCCCTCGCCCTCAAGTCCAGCAAATCCACCTCTTCAGCTTAAACCGGTCTCTCCACCCGTCGTGGTGGAACCGCCGCCTAAGCAGTCCATGGGAGTGGCTCCTTCAAAAGAAGACAGACCAGACACCGGACTTCCCCGGTGTTTATCAGTCACCCCGGACCATCTTCGGCCTGTTAAGGGTGATTTGGGCGGCACGCCGCTGTATCCCAACTCCTCAGATTCGGATGTTACTGGGCTTCACTCTCATCCTGGGGATGATGAGTCGTCCGTTGGCCTAGGGTTGGAGGAAGGTCCTTCCTCCTCCTTCCAAGGATCCGCCACTTCGTCTCTGAGTCCACAGGGATGCCCCTGGACCCCATCCAGGAAAAAGGCGGAGTACCCTCTTACAGACATCCTTAAAAGAGGGCATACCCCAACAGAGGCCTTTCCTGTGGCCGAGGCCATTGTTGGTCTGGCACTCGAACTCTGGCAGCGTCCTGCCTCTTATGCAGCACCATCTGCCCACATGGCCCGCAAGTACGCAGTTCCCATGGGGTCCCTTGCGGGGTTCACAGAGCACCCTTCGTCTGAGAGCCTGGTGACTGCCTCTGTGTTCAGGCATACTGGCAGTTCTGCCCACACTGACCAACCTCCCGACAGAGTCCAAGCTGTTGGACTATTCGACGAGGAAGGTCTATGCGGCTTCCTCCTTGGGCCTTCGTCAGGCAAGTTCGGCCATCATCATAGCACACTTCTCTCATGCCCTCCTCGGGTCATTAGACGAAGTCCTCCCACATCTCCCCACGGACATGCAGACCACGGTCAAGCAGGTCAGAGACCAGGGCCAAGCTGTTGCCAAACAGCAGCTCCAGACGGCCCTGGACATTGGGGACTCTTGTGCCCTCTCGATGGCTGCCGCAGTTGCCTCTCGCTCGGGCTTGACGGAGGGTCTTCTTCTTCCTGGCGGATACTCAGCACAAATTAGCTGACGTGCCCTTCCTCTGGACCAACTTGTTCGGCCCAGGAGTGGCCAGTCACCTTCAGCGCATAGAACAGTCCAGTGCCACCTTGGATGCCACTTCTGCTAAGGGTTCTTCTGGCAAGAACCAGCAGAAGAAGAAGCCCTTTCGCCACTCTTCCCCTGCGGCTCAGCAGTCCTCATTCCAAGGGGGACAGCAGCACCAGCTTCAGCAGCAGGCTCAAGCTTGGTGCCCTCGGCCCAAGCCTGGAGCCCAGCAGGCCCGTAAAGGAGGCTGAGGCCCAGCAGGCCCGTAAAGGAGGCTGAGGCTCAGGTCCTGGAGCCGCCTCCTCCTCCAAGCCTGCTCAGTGACGAGTTGGGGGCTGCCACCCCTACTCTCGTCACAACAGCTCTGGGTCCTCCCATGGGGGGCCGACTCTGTCATTTCCCTTCCGCCTGGTCCACTGTCACTTCGGACAGGTGGGTTCTTGAGGTGGTCGGTCAGGGACTGCCTCTAGAATTCGAGCAGTACCCTCCCAGCCGAGCCCGCACCCCTCTGGAGGAACGGATATCCACTCACACCCAGTCGGCTCTTCGAGACGACATTGCTCAGCTCCTCCTCAAGGAGGTAATAGCTCCCATGGCGGATCCTCCAGCAGACCCAGGTTTTGTCTCCAGGTACTTCCTGATGCCCATGTGGATGGGGAGCTGGCGCCCCATTCTAGATCTCCATGACCTGAATCAATATCTCAGGTCTTGCACCTTTTGGATGGTCACTCTATCCCAGATCATTCCATCCTTGGAGCGAAACATGTGGCTTTGTTCACTGGATCTGCAGGACGTGTTCTTTCACATCCCAATCCGTCCATCCCATCAGCGGTTCCTCTGCTTTATGGTCGAAGGGACCCTGTACGAGTTCTGAGCCATGCCGTTCGGCCTGTTATTGGCCACACGGGTCTTCACCAAATGCATTGCAGTGGTGGCTGCTCATCTACGGCGTCAGGGATCAGAATTTACCCCTACCTCGACGACTGGCTTCTGGCAGGTCCCTCCCTACAGGAGGTGGAGAGGTCCAAGGATCTGGCCCTCCAGACCTGCTCCCAACTCGGCCTCCTACTAAACGAGGCCAGGTTGGAACTCTTGCCTTCTCAGGTGATGTGCTTCATCGGGGCAGAGCTCGACTCTTGTCAAGACAGAGCTCGGCTCCCGGCCCACAGGGCGGAGATTCTTTCCTCCTTTGCCCAGTCATTTCTGGTTGGGCAGTTGCGCCCTTCCTGGGACTTTCTGCACCTTCTGGGTTACATGGCGGCATGCACCTCAGTGGCCCGTTGGGCCCAGTTGCACATGGGCCCCCTTCAGTGGGAGCTGGCCGCCCAGTGGACTCCGAGCCATGGTCATTTCGACCAGCTGGCCACTGTAACCCAGAAGATGTGGGATGCTCTCCAGTGGTGCACTGCCCCAGACCGGTTGCAGGAAGAGATCCCATTTGTCCGCCCCGAGACGGCGGTCGTCCTCATGACCGATGCCTCTCTCATGGGCTGGGGAGCCCACATGAGGGGAGAAAGGGCCCACAGGCTGTGGACCCCCAAGGAGTCCCGATGCCACATCAACCTGTTGGAGCTCAGAGCAGTCAGACTGGCACTGTCAGCTTTCGGTCCTCAACTCCAGGGTCAAGTGGTTCAAGTCCGGATGGACAATACCACGACTATGTACTACCTTAACAAACAGGGCGGCATTCACTCCCATTTGCTGTGCAAGGAGGCGCTCCACATCTGGACCCTCATGAGCTGGATGGAGTCAGATCTCTTAGCCACCCATGTGGCAGGAGCCTCAGAACATCTGGCGGATGCTCTCAGCCGCTTGGGCTAGACATCCCACGAGTGGTCTCTCCATCCAGAGTTAGCTTACAGCCTGTTCTCCCATTGGGGCAAACTGACGGTGGACCTGTTTGCCTCCAGGCACAACACCAAGCTGAGACTGTTTCATGCCCGCCCCACCTCCGCAGGGCTCGGTGCAGGGAGATGCCTTCTCGAGGCCGTGGACCCCAGACCTCCTCTACGCCTTCCCTCCATTTCTCTTGATCCACAAGGTGCTCCTCAAGGTGAAGAGGGACAAGGCGAAGGTGATTCTGGTAGCTCCAGACTGGCTGCACCAGTACTGGTATCCAGATCTCCTCAGCCTCAGCTGCAGGCCCGTGGAGCGGCTCTGTACACATTGCTCAATCAGGGGAAGGTATTCCATCTGGACCTTCAGTCCCTGCACCTCACAGCCTGGTACCTAAGCAACTAGAGTTCTAGGCTTTGGGTCTTTACGAAGATGTCTACACCATGGTGGAGGCATCTAGAAAGGAATCGACTAGGAACTGTTATGCCTTCAAATGGAAAAGGTTTTCCATTTGGTGCCAGGGCAAGGGCCTGGACCCTCTGTCCTGTCCAGTAGCTAACATTCTCGACTACCTTTGTTCTCTCTCTCCAAAGGGGGTCTATGGTCATCAACCCTTAGGGTGCACCTGGCAGCCATCTCTGCTTACCGGGTGTGGGTCAGTCAGCCGACATTGGTGCAGGAGACCGTGGTCGTGCGCTTTTTCAAAGGCCTGGATCACATATCCCCTCGATGCGTGAACCTCCACCTCTGTGGGATTTACTGCTAGTACTGGCAAAGCTCATGGGCAAGCTGTTTGAACCCATGCACAAGTGTGAGTTGCCACACTTGTCGTGGAAGACAGCCTTCCTGGTGGCTGTCACATCAGCCAGAAGGACAGGGGAGCTCCAGGTACTTTCGGTGTACTCCCCTTATCTGGTCTTCCACAGGGACAAAGTTGTCCTGCGCCCCCACCCAAAATTCCTTCCGAAGGTGGTGTCAGAGTTTCACCTTAACCAGGTGTTAACTCTGTTAGTTTACTACCCAACCTACACCTCAGAGGCAGAGTACAGGCTCCGTACCTTGGACCTGTGACATGCTCTCTCCTACTATAAGAAGAGGACGGCGGAAATTCAGGGAGAGGTTCACCAGCTGTTTGTCACCTACACTGAAGCCGCTTCTGGCAGACCTGCAGCCAAACGGACCATAGCAAAATGGATTACATCATGCATAGGTCTGTGCTATGAGTTGGCGGGCAAGGAACCTCCCAGAGGGATAAGAGCTCATTCTGCCCGCCATACTGCTGCGTCAGTGGCTGCTTCCAGGGACATCCCTATCCGGGAAATCTGTCGGGCTGCAACCTGGAAGTCAGCAAACACCTTCACCACCCAATACAATATCAACCTTGAGTCACGCCGGGATGCTGGTTTTGGGGCCTTAGATCTCCAATCTCTGTTCCCTAAGCAGGGGGTGTGCACCTTGCCTCCCTCCTCCCGGAGAACTGCTAGGAGTCTGCCAAAGAGTGTGGATGAACAACATATCCACGATCCTAGAAAAACGGGTTACTCACCTGTAACAGTAGTTCTAGGAGTGGTATATGTTGTTCATCCACACGGACCCACCCAATCTCCCCGGCTGCGGACGCACAATACCTGGTTTCCAGTGGGCTAAGATCTCTGCGTCATGGGGCGGAGCCAAGGTATATACCACTCAGGTGGGTGGGAAGAGCCAGCTTGAAGACTTCTGGTGGATCCTTAAAGGGAAAGGGGGACATGCCAGAGCGTGGATGAACAACATATACCACTCCTAGAACTACTGTTACAGGTGAGTAACCTGTTTTTTCAGTCTTTGACTACGGCGATGTAGTCTACAGTGCCACCCCTGGTACTTCCTTAGCCAGATTGGACACACTTTTTCATTCATTCTGCCACTTGGCACTCGACTGTCCTCCTCTCACCCACCACTGTTCCCTGTATCAGTCACTGTCTCTTCCCTCTCTAGATGACCAATGCCGTGCGCACTGTATCAACTTCATAAGCAAATTCTGCATTAGTTTTCTTCCCCTTCCCCCACCTCTCAGCCTCTCTTTTCCTTCCTCCTCCCTACTCTCACTCCCTGAGGAACCTTGACACTTGCACCCCTGGCTGTACCCTTCTCCTCTACATTGGCTGGTCAAGCTGCCTTCAGCTACTGATTTCACAAACTCTGGAACACCCTAACACCTGCCATATGTACCACCCCCCCAGCCTTCTCTTCGCTCACCTCCTCCACCTGTAACTGCCCTTAAAGTTTCCCCTTCCATACCCTCACACCTCTTCATGTTCCCCCACTCCTTAGTCTGCTCTTTTGTATTTTAATAATGTACCCCGTGCATTCTTGCAACACACCAAATGCACTTATAACCTTGATATGCTCTACCATATATGTAAATTGACCATGTTATTTGCAAATGTATTCTTGTTAATCAGCCTTACGCTAATCTTGTTGTTATGCTATGATATGTTCCACTGCCCCCCCCCTAGGACGCATCTGGAAATGAGCAATAGTTCAGTATGCCTTTCCTGGTGAAGCGTTTTAATAAATAATATATAAATAAAAAGTGGCAGTCTCTTCAAAGTGACAGTCTTTTCCTTGCACCCCTCAAAGTAGCCGTCTTTTTCTTATGCCCTGCATAGTGGTAGTTTCCACCTTGTGCCCTGCAGAGTGGCAGTTTCCTCCTTGCAACCTGCAGTGTCATTCTCTTCTTTGTACCCTGCAAAGTGGCAGTCTCTTCCTTGTACCCTGCAAAGTGCATGTCTCTTCCTTGTGCCCTGCAAAGTGGTAGTCTCTTCCTTGCGCCCTACAAAGTGGCAGCCTCTTCCTTATGCCCTACAAAGTGGCATTCTCTTACTTGCGCCCTGCAAAGTGGCAGTCTCTTCCTTGTGCCCTGCAGAGTGGCAGTCTTTTCCCTGAGCCTGCAAAGTGGCAGTCTTTTCCCTGAGCCCTGCAAAGTGGCAGTCTCTTTGTTGCGCCCTGCAAACTGGAAGTCTCTTCCTTTTGCCCTCTAAAGTGACTGCCTGTGTTCCTTACACCCTGCTGTTCCCCTGTGGCTTACATGGACAAGTTAAAAAAAAAAAAAAAAAGTTATCATAGCTGCCTCAGTTGCAGACTCCATACCTGCCCCAAGGGGGAATTTGCAGGACACCAACCTAAAGCTGTGTCTCTCTCTAGTTTCACCTGACATTACTACCTGGACAGAGAAGCCTGCAGAGTGACTGGCCTTGCAGTGCTGCAAGATCTTTAAGAATCAGTGTTCATTATTGAGTCATACGCGTGAGTCTAGATCCAGAGGAACTAGGACCCTGCAGGAGCTTTTTTCCTTATAGACGGAGAGCCAGTGTCTGCTGCTGACAGTGCCTGCACTCTTCATTTGGTGCTGCATGCACCAGCCAGTAACCACTGGCAGCTGCGACACATACCTCAGTTCGGTTTTTCCTGCTGTGGAGTACACACGGTGAGAGTGACAGCTCCCCAGTTCGACCTACATCGACAGTTTTTCTTCTGCATCACTACAGAACAGTTTTTGTCCGCGGTGCTGCCTTTCATTTCTTTATTTTCTGTGAAGTCAAAGTTTGAGAAATCGAAGAAGGAAACAAGGAAGAAAGACCATGACACCCCGGATGTGTCATTTTCCTGTGGGGAACCCATCGCGGCAATGGATCAACATCATTGGTGTCAAACATGGATGTGTGTGATGCCTGCTTCTCTGTGAACTACCCCCACATTAGAAATCTGAACGATGAAGTGGGGTCGCCCGATCCCCACCTTCGAGGCAGGCGTCGCACACTTGAGACCAAGACATGATCTCTGGGCCCCTTCCCAGCATTTCCTGTGCTGAGGAAGCACAAGGTCGTCCTCAACCTGTCCTTGCTGAGGTAACAGACTACCTGGGCAGCAGATGTTCACAGTGGTGAGGCCGAAGCAGTACACTTGATCTACACCAGTGCACACCTCGATGTCACAGCCTGGTGCCACCCTGGCTTCTGGCACTATCCATGGTATCTGAGCAGGGTGATGCCAACAGTGACGTCGGGTCCCCTCCTGACCTCATTCATGGCGTCGGGGAAAACAGCACCAAAGCCATACAGAGCTCTGGGGTGGGGTGGGGTGGGCGTTGTCCCAGGTGATGGGCATGGCACAGGCAATGATATTGGTCCTAGACCTGACGTCGGGGATGATGACTGTGTTGCCTCTTGGTCCGTTCCTTGTTTCTGGTGCCATGGCTGGCTCCTGGCATCGCTGGTGGCATCAAGGTGGGGATGGACCCCAGGCCAGCATCCATCATGACACCAGCTATGGCACTGATGGCAGTACCAGCTACAGCACCAGAGAGGAACCCACATCTGGGCCAGTCCCTGGCTTTGGGCCTGGTGCCTGAGGTGGCACTGGCTTGGAGCTGGAGGACAGCCAGGGGTGGAGTTCTCGACAGACCCGCAGGCTGAACCTGCCACTGGTGAGGACTGGAGCTGCCCCGTGGGGATTGTACTGTTCTGCTCTTCTCACCTGGGGGTCTCTTCCCCCACCATGGGCTCCGGTCATTCCTCTTCTGTAGGTCGACCTTCTTTAGGCAGTTCTGCCAGGCCCTCCCCTCAGACAAGGTCCTCTTATCAGCCTCACAGCCCTGGTATATCCCCTGGAGTCCCACTCCTGTCTTGGGCCTATACCACCTCTGCCAGAACTACCAGGGTTCATAGGCTCTTGGGGGGCCAATCACCTGGAGTCAGCATAAAAGTGCGACTAGTGCCTTGTGCCAGTATCACAGGCATACTGATTGGGTCCAGTTTCAGCCCGGCCCCATAGCATCACCTGCTTCCATGTATAGCATCTCCTCTCCATCAACATCCTCCTCTGAGGACACGGAATCTTCCCTTCACATGTCTTTGACCTATGAGTACTCCCTGTACCAGAGATTTCTGGCACACATATTGCAGGAACTGGATGTAGCACATTTGCTAGCAGCAGTACTGTGTCCTTGCGGCTGGGACCCTTAGCAGATTTCAACAATGCAAACTGTCATCCCTTCCTAGCCTAGAGTCTTCGAGGAGTGTTCAAGGGCAGTCTGGAGATATCCATTCACATGCCCTCAGCCCCTCCAGCCCCAAGTGATGTCCATCTTTGGTACTGCATACTCTCAGGCTCTGCAGGAGCAGTGCCTAACCCCACCTTGGGGATTGAGGTCATGCAGACCCTGGTAGGGCCTCAGTACCCGGTGCATGACTGATCCACTGAAGCTAACTCTGTTCAGGCAGATGATTTAGGTAAGAAAGTATTTACCTTGGCTCGCACCATGACGTACATTGCTGCACATCAGGCACACCATACACCATACAGCTTGCAGCAAGTGACTCTGGGCGTAACTAGGTCAGTTCCTAGCTGCCATGCCACACTCTGAGTTAGTTGAGCAAGCCGTCTGTCTTTCTACCAAAGGCCTGGACCTGGAGAAGCACCAGTCAGGGGCATCATATGATGCCAGTAATGTGGCCTGTAAATCCAAAATGACTGGAAAACATGATCCCAGTGGTGCTGCATGGTTCCAATGATGTGGGAATTCCAAACCCATGTAAAGCATACAGGCAAGACAGAGACTATATCTGCACTCACAAACTTTTAAAGTCTGCTCACACACCTGGTCGTAGTTTGAACTTGTAGTTTGAACTAGAGAATGTTCTTAATTCCGTGCAGACAGAAAACAAGTAAAACACAACAGGCTAATGACCCCAATGCTTCGACTCGCTAAGAGTCTTCATCAAGGAGGCATCCCTGACGAAGACTCTCTGTGAGTCAAAGCGTGGGGCGAGTAGCCCATTGTGCTTTTATTTTTATTATTTTATTTTTTGTCTGCACAAAATAAAGCACATTCTCTAGTTCAGACTACAACTATCTGTGAGCAAATTTTTTTGAAATACAAATGCGGATGAATTCTTGATGTTGTCAATAATGTGGCCTCTAGCCTGATGGGAACAGCAGTCTGCATTTGGCAGACAGTGTGGCTGTGCCTTTCATGACTTGTACCTATGAACTAGCGAAATGGGCTCAACTCCCAGTTTCAGAGGACTCGCTGTTGCTTCTTCCGGCAGGGTCAGGCAAGAGCTTTTGGGGCACCCTCCCACTATCACCAGACCTATAAGGAGCCCCTGCCCCCAGGTGTTGTGCAGCAGAGGGCTGAGGATAATCTTACCTCAGCATGAGACAGCTTCTCCCTATTTTGGGAAGCTTGCTACTTGGACCTATAAGCATGAATCAGTGGTGAAGATTGCTTCTTGGAAGATAATCTCATCCTGTGGGTGCTAGTAACATTCTACTCTGCATCTCCTCTTCAGTAGCCCTTATGCTGTTGTTTTTTTGTTTCTGTTTTTTGGTATAAAATTAAATGGGTTGGGTACTCTGGTGACAGCCTTCACAAATAAATAAATAAATAAATACAGACAGACATAAAGGGAGTGTAGGGTCACTTGTTGTCCCAACCAAAGAAAAAAACTTTCTCCCCCTATGGAGTGTATAGGTAGCTGCTTCTCTCCATTTTTTTGTTTATCCTCTTTCTCCCTGTCTGGGATATGCTCCTTGTTGGGTGTATCCCTGTTAGTTGCTGTATGCAGCACTTGCCCTTGCACTATCAAGTCTAATTCTACTGAGCAGCTGTTGTGTGTATGGAGGGGTGCAGTGCACTTTGCTTGGATTAGTGTACTAGTTCACACAGGGTACATCCCTGTGGTTGCAGGGACAAGCAGGTCTTGTTTTTTCTAGCCATGTTAGGACTTATTTTGGTTGGTACTCCTTGTTCAAACAACATGAAGTCTTGCTATATTATGACATATGCAGTATAACCCCAGGTTAGAACTGCTCCGGAGGTGAAAGAGTTAACTTCCATGCAGGGCATGGAATCTTGAGCGCGAGCTCGGTTGAACACTCTGTCTGTTGAAGCTCAAACTTAAACTGTCAGATTCTTTACTCTGCCTCACTGAACAGTCGCTCCGGAGATTCCTCCTGCTGCTCGGTTTGTTTGTCGGTTTTAAAGTGTAATTCGGTTTATTTTATCAAATTTAACCAGTAATCGTCGGTTCAAGCTCTGTCTGTGGTATTGTAGTAATAGATAGGTTTATTTATTATTTTTTCTTCTGTGTGGAACTTGTAAGCGTCTCTTTCGGTTCGGTTTGAACCGATCAGAGGTTTTAAAATTACTTTCTAGCCCTTTAGAGTGCGGTTCGGTTCTTATCGGTTCTAAAAAACAGAAATTTATTCACGTTTTTTCCTCGACCCGTGAACGGTTGGGAACCCGATAAGAGAGTCTTCTTGGTGGATTGCCATTACGGGCAAGTTTTGGTTAGGCTGGCACTATGTCTGAGAAACCCAAAGAAAAACCGGACCCACTGGGTTTCAGCACTGTGGCCCTCTGTGGGGAAGCCTTTGCCAAGGCTGACCCACACACCATTTGTGTATATTGTCTGAGGTTTGACCACCTCAATGCAGACTGCCAGATTTGTAAGAATTTTCCTGCTGCCACCGTGGAAAAAAGAGTTGGTAGGCTCAGGGAAAGGGAGGCCAAAAAGCCCGCTGACCCGGATGGCCAGCCCGGTTCGGTTCCAACCGAACCTGAGGGAGTGCCCTCTGACCAGGGCGATGCTTCCTCGGGTAAACAAAGAGCCAGCTCTGAGGGGCCGGTTCCAACTAAAAGGGCTAGAAGGTCAGCTAGTTTGGGGCCAAAAGTTCTATCTTCCCTTGTCAATCTTCACCATTCATTGCCTCCAGGGGTGTAAGCAGTGCGCACCACGTCACGGGGCTTTTTTTTAAAAGTTGCCTACGCGGCCCGCCCTGAGGCGGCGTCATGCGCGGGGCGAATGCGCAGTAGCGACAACTCCTCCTCCAACTCAGTTTTGTTTCTCCCGCCGTCGAGGCAGCACCTGTTTCGGGCGTCCATTGTCCACTGCGTCAGCGCTCCTCTTTTCCACACACTCGGCGCGATCGGTAAGACCGTTCTTTTCTTTCTAAGCGGCGCGGGTGTGTTTTCCTACTGTTTTTCTTGTTGATTTCGCGTTATATCGGGTCCGGAGCTAGCGTGTTTGGAGAACGGCGCCCCTATATCGTCCAGTGTTACTGTGGCGGCATTTCTCCGTCTCGGACCGGCGCCAGCGTTTGTCGCCGTTGCCTGGGACCAACCATGACATGGATTAGGTGCGGCGCTGTTTCTCCATGGACCGCTGTGTCCTCGAAGTCCAGCAGCGTTCAAGCTCGGCAAAGCCCGCCACCGACCTTGAGGACGGCGTCGCTCAAGGGATTCTCAGGTAAGATATAAATTGCCCGGGTCCCCCTCCGGGCCTATCTGATCTGAGGAGGGTCTCCCTCGTCTTTTCTTGCGAGGAGGCCCCTTCTGCAGTGTCGGGGAATCGTAGTCCCTCCAGGGCCATGGCCCGACACCATGTGATCACCTCTTGAGTGTAGGCTCCCCCGTGGCGAGGCCCTGCGTCTTTTGGGCCCTAGCTCGGGTGGACCCTCACCGCCGCCTTTCAGCGCCCGTTTCCGGATCCTGGCGCCGTTCGCGGTGCGGTGATCGAACGCGCCCCGTTCTAGCGCCCGTTTTGAGTCGGCACCGTTCGGCGCCAGTGATCAAAATGGCGCCGTTGGCGGTGCGCTTTGGATCCGAGCGCGTTACGCGGCACCGGTGATAAAGCGGCGCCGTTGCGATGCGCTTTGGGCCTTGGCGCCATTCGCGGCATCGATGGACGAAGCGGCGCCGTCGGTGATGCCGCGCCTTCCGGCAGCGCCCGGCGCCGTGGGCCTGGTCCCTTCCTCAAGCGGTGCCGGCCTGCGCCCAGCGCCCGTTGAGGGGTGTGAGCTGGGCCTGGCTGCTACCGGCGTGAGGGGCGGCGGCGCCTCCCTTGTGCCCGGGGCGTTCGCGGCCCGGCCAGCCTCGAGGACCCCTGGGGTGGCCAGCATTGAGGTCCTGCTGGTCTGCGTCCTCCTCGGAGGCGATGATTTGAGCGTGGACCCGTCTGGCACCCCCCACTCTTCCGGGTCTGGGTCCCCGGTGGCTGGAAAGATTGCCAGGCGGGCGCGGCGGGCCTCCCTCTCCCCCCTTTCTGGCAGCCTCCCCTGAGGTTTCACCGGCTGGGGGTGGCCGGGGAGCCCCTGGGGGCAGGCGCGGGGGTGGCGCGGGCTCCCTCTCTGAGCCCGGTGACAGCTACCTGCAGGGGTGCTGTCACTCTCTCTAGGGACAGGGGCCTGTGGTGGGAGGCCCTCTCAAGAGTCGAGGGTCGAGGGCAGGGGTCTGCTGCTCGGTCTTCCTTGGCCACCTCAGAGGTGGCCAGGGCAGTGCAGAGCCTCGCCCCTCCTCAGGGTTCTAGGGTGTCCTTGGTGGCGTTTGTGCGGACTGCCCTTCTGGATCCATGCAGTCCCGGGCGTGCGTCACGGGAGGTTCTCCCCAGGGCTCTTCAGGCTCCGCTTCCCCAGAGTTCCGTTCTGCGGCCTGGTCTGATATCGGATCCCCTTTCAGGGCTCCCTTTCCCGAGATTCCAGAGCCGGCAGTCGCAGTTGCCTCAGCGGAGGTGCCCTCTCCCATCTCTCTCCTTCCCACCCCCACTCCCCAGGCCATGTCGGCCTTCTGGTCCGTTATCGCAGGAGCAGTTCAGGAGTTCTGCGGTGGCCTTCCCCTCATCGTTAGGTACATGCATGAGCGGGTCTTTCGACTCTCCCCACGCCAAGAATCCTCTGGGCATTCCAGTTCCCCATCATCCTCGTCTCCCTCCTCCGAGAGAACCCCCTAACTCATCTCCTCCGATGCTGATTTCACAGAATATCAGCGTTTCCTCTCGAGGATGGTGAGGGATCTCCAGTTCCCTCGTTCGAAGAGACAATACCACGAGCAGGAGACCCGTGAATTCCTTGGTGAGATTCAGTGCCCAGCATCTGGTGGTGACCTTCTATTCCTCCCTTCCAGGGAGGCGTCTGTCCGGTCATGGCGGTCCCCTGCCCGGCTTCTTCCCCAGCCCGGCGGACTGCCAGCGTAGGTGTTGTGCCCCTCTGAGTCTCTGGGTTTCCCTTCCCAACCCCGTCCTCAGGTTTGAGTATACCCCTGGATACTCCTTCTGGGCGCCCGTTGCCTGGGCGCCACGACCGCCACGGGATTCGGACTCTCTCCAGTACGACCGTTGGAGGCGAAGTGTTCTCTTCTGCTGGTGCGAGTGCATGTATTGCATCACATCAGGCTCACCACGCTGCCTACAGCCGGCATCTGTGTCGATGATGTCCCAGCTGCTGGCATCTATGCCTGATGCAGACAAACCAGACAAGGCGTTTGCCCTCTCCGTGGTAGAGCCTGGAGCTGGCAAGACGCAAGCAAGGGCATCTTATGGCGCCCAATGAGGTGGCTTCAGGCTTGCGGGGACAGCGATCTGCATCAGTGGGCGGCATGGCCGTCTTTCAGGTTGTCACCTGGCCCGGCGTAGGGTGATTAGCTCCGCCTTCGGGGACCCGTCTTTTCTCTTCAGAGCTAGGAGACTTTACAGGGCTCCCTCGTCTCCTCGTCCTCGGGAGGCACCTCTAGCTCTTCTCCTCTTAGGCTTTCTGAATAAGCCAGGTCTTCTCCTTCTGTTTCTCACCAGCAGAAGGCTGGGGGTCTTGTTCCCTCAGGGTATGGCCTCTTCCCCTCCAGGGGAAGAGGGGCTAGTACTCACCCAGGAAGTAATGAATGGTGAAGATTGACAAGGGAAGATAGGAAAATTATTGCCTACCGTAATTCTTGATCTTCTCTTGTATCTTCACCATTCATTACCCCTACCTCCTACATCCTCGAGTGCCTCTTCCTGTGGCTTCTCCACCTCCGTCTCCCTTCCTCTCTCTGCATTTATATAAAATATAGGGAAAATTCCTTAAATTTTCGAAAAAAAAAAAAGATCTTTCTTGAGGAGGGGTTCTAAAATCCAGAAAAATTACTTACTCTAAGATTCTGGGCCATCTAAGTGGATTGCATTGCGATCAGACTGCACAACTATCTCTTGCTATTCTTATGGCAAGATACCTCTAGGGTTTTTGGCCTGGCTCAGGCTATTCAGTTTTGATCCTGCAATCCGGTGTTCAGATAGTTGCCCTGAAATCTGATTCCCCCTCTATTCTTACCTTGCAGAGCAGAGGAACAATATCTGTTCCTTTCTCTTTAAAAAAAAAAAAAAAAAAAAAATGCTGAGGAACTCTCTCCGACTGCTATAGGCATCTTGGTATCTGGGTCATGCATCTAGTTAAAAAAAAAATGGAGAAATCAAACAAGAAGGCAAATGAGAAGGTAGGCTATCCTTCTCGCTGTTTTCTTAGTGGTTTCTCCTTTAAGTAGTCCTCCTGGACAATTTTACAGTAGAGCTCTGCTGACCATATCCAATCTTAGCCAGCCTAAGCCTTGGCGGCCTTAGCCAGTCAGTCTGAGTCCCATTTCTATCTTGAAGCCCTGAAAGCACATTTTCTATTTCTAAACCCTGAGCAGCGCTCTCATGCTGCTGGGGTTTTATTCTTCCCTCTCGGCTGTCCTCCCTTAAGCCCTCCGGCGGCCAGGGCGAGTGGGTGTCAACTATGGCATGTTGAAGATGAGGACTATGCCCTCCTGAGTCTGTCTAGCGGGTTGGTGAGCCTTCTCTTCAGCTCTATCCCGGGATTCTTGCTTCCCCTTTTTAGTCGAGCCTTCAGCTACAAGCTAACACTATGCTCGTTGGGCCTTCTGGTCCTTCAACATCCATCTCTCTCTTCTCTTTCTTCTTCTTCTTCTATTTTCTCATTTCCTACTCATCTCTCCTCCTAAAGTCGCCCAGGTAGAGCCCTGCACTCCCTAGGCTAGGGATGTTCTTATCTCCTCTGTCCTTCCTCCATAAGCTTATTCCTTTTTCAGTTCATTCTTCCTTGCTTGCTATCCCTCGGCTATCTTGCCTACATATCTATATTTTCTGCTTTCACTTTTGCCTCTCCGGCTCACAGAACTGAGTTGGAGGAGGTAGTGATCACTTCTACTTGGCGCCCCTCGCCTTATAACGCATGATATCGCTCTCGAGAGCCGTTAGGCAACTTAAAAAAAAAAAGCTCCCCGACAGCGGAGTGCAACGCCCTCGGCTTACACCCCAGTAAGTAATGAATGGTGAAGAATACAATAGAAGATCAAAATTACGGTAGGTACATAATTTTCCTTTCTCCAACCGCTGAGGAAATAGCCAAAGCTATTCAAATTGTCCAGTCTCTTTCCCCAGTTCCGTCCGAACCGGCACCATTGGGCAAGCACCTGGTTTAGTCGGTTCCTTCGGTTCAAGATTATGATTTTGAAGATTTTTATGAACCAGGGGAAGGAGAGGAGGGGTACGAGGAGAGTGAATGTGATTTTGAAAGTCTGGATGTGTCCATTGAACCGGACATCTCTCCAGACAGACCCTCAGGTATCCTCCCAGGCTATCTGAGTCCCTTCTCATTTTTTGTTTTACAAGAAAGTTGCTGACACTCTGCAACTCCTGTTGAGGAAGCTGTTGATGATCAAGAAGAGCCTGATTTTGTGGAAATGATGGGTATTCAGAGTCTAGGAGACTGTCTATTCCCTTGCATAAATCTTTTAGGAAACAGACAGTAAAATTCTGAAAACTCCTCATTCTGTCCTCCTTGTGGATAAAAGGATGGACAAGAGTATCTTTATCAGGCTCTGATACAGAGTTCCTGTCCCAGCAGTGCAGCCATGTGGGGGTAGTGCAGGCTGCAGCCTGTGACAAGGCTAACATTCCTCAGCCTCTCACCCTCCTGAAAAGGATTCCAGGAGGATGGATGCCATGGCAAAAAAGCAGTACATGGCAGCATCTTTGGGACTCAGACAGGCAAATTATATGGCTTACAGACTAGGTACCAGAAATCCAGGTGGGATACTGTCCTGGCCCCTAGCAAAACAGGCCCCGAACAGCTTGCCAGGGAGCTGGAGCAGGTGGCTGCGGATGGTATTGAGGCATCCAAGGTGCAATTTCATGCTGCTGTAGACTCTAATGATGTTTCATCTAGAGTTATGGCTACATCTGTGTCTCTTCGCAGAATGGCCTGGCTCAGGTGTACTGCCCTGTCACAGGATACCCAGTCTAAGGCTATGGATTTTCCTGTTGTGGGAAATGCTCTGTTTGGGGAGCAGACAGAGAATTATATGAAGAAAATGGATGAGTATTGGACCACCTATAAGAGTGCACAGGCCAAAGAAAGGCAAGTCACTCCTCAAAGGCAGCATGTCAGGGGCAGGGGCAGGCCTTTTCATAGGCCGTTTTACCAGGCCCAGGCCTCCTCTTCTGCTTATGCCCAGAGGGGGTTTTTTAGAGGAAGGGGCAGAAGGGCTCTAGTAAACCCGCTTCTACCCCTCAACCCAAAGCCCTGCAAAACAGACTCCTGATGGGGTAGCCAGGGTTGATTCTCCACTCACTGTACGGGCAGGCTGGCTTACTTTGTCCAGGACTGGAAGTCTTTAACATCAGACAAGTGGGTCCTGGAAGTAGTAAGCCAGGGACTGGTTCTCAGCTTCAAAAAATTTCCGAAGATGAGAGCCAGGTCTTTTCCACCTGCAAACCCATCAGAGGCACTTGCCCTGGAAGCAGAAGTTTCTTCCCTCCTGGCTCTCAGGGCCGTGGAAAGGGTTCTACCCATACACCAGGGCAAAGGGTTGTACTCCAGGTACTTCCTCACCCCAAAAAAGACAGGAGAATGGCGGCCCATTCTGGATCTCAGGTATCTAAACAAGCACCTTTTAAAACCAAAGTTCAAAATGGTGATCCTGGGGATTATTTTACCCTCTCTAAGGCCAGGGGACTGGCTAGCCTCCTTGGACCTCAAGGATGCCTACTTCCATGTTCTCATCAGAAGCTCCCATCGAAAGTACCTCAGATTAGAACTGCCCCTCAGGCCATTACCAGTTCAGAGCAATGCCCTTGGCCTCTCCTCGGCTCAAGGGTGTTCACAATGCCTGGCAGTAGCAGTTGCTCATTTAAGAAGGCATAAGATTGCTATCTTTCCTTATCTGAGATGACTGGCTCATTGTAGGCCAGTCTCCAGAACAGGTCAAACTGCATTTACAAGTAACCCAGCAGCTGCTGCATCTCTAGGTTTCCTTCTCAATCTTCCAAAGTCAGTTCTGGAGCCTGTCCAGCTTCTCACCTTTATAGGCGCAGAACTGAACACAAAAGAAACCAGAGCCTTTCTTCCTCTGGAAAAGCAAGGACCCTGGTGTCTCTGGCCTCCTCTTTCACCTGCAGGTCTCTCGACCAGCAAGGCATTTTCTACAGCTCCTGGGGCACATGGCTGCTTCTACAGCAGTGGTGCAGGGAGCGAGATTTCAGATGAGGGACATTCAGTTCCATTTGAGAGCCTTTTGGTCTCAAAGGACAGATCCCCTAACCAAATTGATTCCAGTGACTCGAACCCTGATCCAGGCCCTTCAGTGGTGGCAGGATCAGAACAATCTGAGACAGGGGGTTCCCTTCACTCCCCAGTCTCATTCCTTGACCCTTACTACAGATGCATCCCTCTTGGGGTGGGGAGCTCACATGGGCGACCTTTCCACCCAAGGGCTGTGGTCCCCTCAGGAATCTCTGCTCCACATCAATTTGCTGGAGCTCAGAGCAGTTTTTCTAGCACTCCAGGTGCACTCCAGGTTTTTTCCACATCTGTCCAGAACAAGGTGGTTCAGGTTAGAACAGACAATACCACTACAATGTGGTACTTCAACAAGCAAGGGGGCACTCGGTCTACGGCCTTGTGCACCGAAGCAATGAAGTTGTGGTCTCTGGCTTATTCTCTGAGCAGCCTCCATTCGACAGTTCACCTCCCAGGCAAGGACAATGTCCTAGCGGATGCTCTCAGCAGGATTTCCCAGGGCCATCACGAATGGGCACTGGATCCCCTAGTACTGGAGGTAATATTTGCCAGATGGGGCACTCCGCAAATAGATCTCTTTGCAGCCCCAGACAATCACCAACTTCCCCTTTTTTCTTGCAGGCCCCCAGTGTTGGGCTCAGTCCCTCTGGATGCCTTCCTTCTCAGTTGGGAAGGGAAGTTTCTCTATGTTTTCCCCTTCCCCCTTCTTTTCAAAGTGCTAGTCAGAATCAGATCTCAATCCTGCAAGATGATCCTGATTGCTCCAGATTGGGCCAGGCAGCCCTGGTACCCACTCCTCATGTCCTTAGCAGTCCACCCTCCCCTATGTCTTCCCAGGAATCACAACCTGTTAACCTGTGCCCAGGGGAGAGTTTGGTATCTGAACCTCAAATCTCTCAATCTCAAGGCTTGGCTCTTCAAGAGTTAGAGTTTGCTGACCTACACCTTTCTCAAGGTGTATTGGATATCTTGAAGGCCTCTAGGAAGCCTTCCACCAGGGCTACCTATAATTCAAAATGGAAGAGATTTTCCATATGGTGTCCTGGTAAACATATTTCCCCAGAATCTGCTAGTGTACCCACGATCCTGGATTATTTGGTGCATTTGAATTCCTTGGGGCTGAGACCAGCTACCCTAAAAGTGCACTTGGCAGCTGTGTCTGTCTTCTTGTCAGCAGGTAAGCCCTCTTCTTTATCAGCTCACCCTGTGTTCTCCAAGTTTTTTTAAAGGGTTGCTTCACACCAACCCTCCGTTCAGGGACCCTGCCCCTGCTTGGGATCTTAATATTTGCATCGCTCAGCTTATGCAACCCCCTTTTGAGCCATTATCTTCAGCAGAGCTGAAGTACTTGACTTGGAAAACTGTGTTTCTGGTAGCCATCACCTCTGCCAGGCGCATAAGTGAGCTACAAGCCTTGTCAGTGGAGCCTGATTTTATCTCCTTTCATAGAGATAAGGTGGTCCTCAGGACTAACAGGAAGTTTTTGCCTAAGGTGGTTTCAGACTTTCACCTTAATCAATCCATGTCTCTTCCTGTGTACTTCACTGACCATTCCTCCTCTGGTGAGAGGAGATTGCACAGTTTAGATGTCAAAAGAGCCCTTAGTTACTATATAGAACGCCAAGGGTCACAGGTTCGAATCCTCAATTGTTCCTCACTTATGGTGAGGTTGGTAAAGGAAACCTGCCTAAAAGATCCATTGCCAGGTGGATTGTCTCTTGTATCCAATTCTGTTATGAAAAACTGGGTAAGGTTCCTCCCTCAGGCCTGAGGGCTCACTCTACCAGAGGTACAGCTGCGTCTCTGGCTGCTGCCAGGGACATTCTATCCTAGAGATATGTCAAAAGCAGCTACCTGGAAAACAGTTCACACTTTGCAAGCATTACTCCCTGGATACCCAGGCTAGGAGTGATGCTCGGTCTAGCACAGCTGTGCTTCAGAGCCTATTTCCCAAGTAGGTTCTGTCCCTCCTCCATGGAGGTACTGCTGTGTAGTCTGCATATGTCATAATATAGCAAGACTTCATGTTGTTTTGAAGAAAAATTACTGACCTTAGTAATGTGTTTCTTCTAATGGAGTCTTGCTATTTTGACCTCCCCAGTCTGCCCCTCTCAGAACCTCTGTTTTTGGGATGTGGGTGGGCAGTGCAATGTTAACACTTCTTTGATGCCCACTTTATTTCACCCTTCTAGGGTGCTTAGGTGTTATGTTAAAATTTCCTTCTTGAATCCCCCGACTTGAGTCTTTGTTTTGGGATCAAGAACAAAAGGTGTTTTGTAGTTAGTAGCCAGTGGCTCGTGTAGGTTCTGGCTTCACACAGAACCTTAGTGAGTTTTTGCTCGTAAAGATCTGACAGTTTAAGTTTGAGCTTCAACAGACAGAGTGTTCAACCGAGCTCGCGCTCAAGATTCCATGCCCTGCATCGAAGTTAACTCTTTCACCTCCGAAGCAGTTCTAACCTGGGGTTATACTGCATATGTCATAATATAGCAAGACTCCATTAGAAGAAACAACATTACTAAGGTGGGTAATTTTTTCTTACTTCTCTCTGAGCCTTGAACTTCACCCTCTCCACCTGGAGTATACCAGAGTAGATAGCTACATCTTGAATCTGAGGACTGGCAGTCTTGCAGCTCCTATGCTCCTCATTCCCATTTGTTCTCCCATTTGTCATAGAGAAAAAAGGGTTATGGGTTTACTCTTGTTTATTCAGATTTTGCCTGGTAGAGCTGTTATTATTTGAAATCCAGATGTAATTTTTCCATTTTTTGGCACAGTTGCCATCTCATTTGCAAGGGGCCCCAATTTGGACTTCCCCTTTTGCTGCTTAGAAACATAGTGATGGCAGATAATGACCGAAGGTCCATCTAGCCTGCTCATGGTTGACTATCCTACCCCAAGACCTAGCGTTTAATGCTCTCAAACTTTTCTCATAGGAGTCCACTTGTAGACGCTGTATCATCCTTATCACCCTATGTTGTACTGCCTCCAGCCGATCCTTATCTTTTCTAAGGTGAGGACTCCAAAACTGGATACAGTACTCTAGATGTGGCGTCACCAAGGATCCATAAAGGGGAAGTATTACTGTATTACCTCCTTCCTTCTTCTGTCTCTGCACCTCCCTATACACCCCAGCATCCTGTTTGCCTTGCTGTAGGTTTTGTTGCACTGGCTTGACTGCTTTAGGGTGTCACTGATGATGACTCTCAGATCACACTTCTCTGTTGTTGTGCTAAGTTTAACCCCATTTAGCCAGTATTCTGTCTTGGGAGTTAATTTTCCCCAGGTGTATTACCTTGCGCTTCTTTGGTTGAATTTCAGCTGCCACGCATTAGACCGTCTCTCCAGCTTTTGGAGGTTATTTTGTAATTCCCCACCTCCCTCGGCACTATCCACCCTTCCACAGAGTTTAGTTTCATCAGCAAAAAGGCTAATATTACCCTGGATTCCTTTGCCGATGTTGCTAGTGATCGCATTAAAAAGGACCGGGGCTAGCACCGATCCCTGTGGTGCCCCACTTGTGACCTCCTTCTCCACAGATTTAACTTCGTTGACAACAACCCGCTGCTGCCTATCCTTGAGCCAGTTCCCTACCCATCTGACAATATCCTTTGCTACCCCCAACTCCTTCATTTTCTTCAGCAAGCATTTGAGGCAAAGTCAGAAGCCTCACTGAAGTTGAGGTATAGTAGATCCACTGCATAGCCCCATCCAGCTCTTTCGTTACCCAGTCAAAAAAGACAATTAAGTTGGTCTGACAGGACCTCCCTGGCATAAATCCGTACTGCTTACTTAGGATAGTAATACTATCCTGAAGATCGTTTTTGTCCAGGTAATCAACAAGATCCTGCTTGACCACAGATTCCATTTGTTTTCCTACAATAGAGGTGAGAGTGACCAGTCTGTAGTTTCCTGCCTGTTCCTTATCTCCCCTTCCCCCGCCTTTTATTGAGGGGAACCACGTCAGCCACCCTCCAGTCCCTAGGAACCACCCCTGTCTGTAGTGAGATGTTGAATAGTTGTGCCAGAGAATCAGCTAGTTCTTCTGCCAGTTCCCTAATCACTCTTGGGTGCTTCTGCCAGAGCCATGTGTCCATGGCTGCTGCCTTGTTTATCTTCCTTGTCAATCTTCACCATTCATTACTTCCTGGGTGTAGCGGGCGCTCCCGTCACGAAACTTCTTTTTTTTTTTTTTTAAAGTTGCCCGGCCCGCCCTCGAGCGGCGTCATCTGGAGCGGCCGTTAATAGCGACTCACTCCTCCTCCAACTCAGTTCTGTTTCTCCCGCCGTCGAGGCAGCACCTGTTTTCGGGCGTCCATTGTCCACTGCGTCAGCGACTCCTCTTTTCCGCACACTCGACGCCGATCGGTAAGACCGTTCTTTTTTCTTTCTAAAGCGGCGCCGGGTGTGTTTTCCTACTGTTTTTTCTTGTTGATTTCGCGTTATGTCCGGGTCCGGAGCTAAACGTGTTTCGAAGACGGGCCGCGCCCCTATGCGTCGGTGTTACTGTGGCCGGCATTTCTCCGTCTCGGACCGGCATGACGTTTGTCTTCGTTGCCTGGGACCCAACCATGACATGGATTAGATGCGGCGCCTGTTTCTCCATGGACGCCCGTGTCCTCGAGAATCCAGCGTTCAAGCTCGGCAAAGCCCGCCCGACCTTGAGGGGGCGGCGTCGCTCAAGGATTCTCAGGTAAGGTCTCTAGGCCCTTCCCGGGTCCCCTCCCGGGCCTGCACGTCTGAGGAGGAGGGTCTCCTGTCTTTCTTGCCGAGGAGGCCCCTTCTGCGGTGTCGGGGGCGTCGTAGTCCCTCCGGGACGCAGCGCCCGACACCGCCTCAGATCACCTCTTCAGTGCAGGCTCCCCTGTGGCAAGGCCCTCGTCTTTTGGGCCTAGCTCGGGCGACCCTAAAACACGCCTTCGGCAGCCCGTTTCCGGATCCTGGCGCCCGTTCGCGGTGCCGGTGATCGAGCAGCGCCGTTTCGGCGCCCGTTTTGGTCGCGCGTTGCGGCGCCAGTGTCCAGCGGCGCCCGTTGGCGTGCCGCTTTAGACGCACATGGCGCCCGTTGGCGTCGATGAACAGGCCCGGCGCCGTCGTGAGCCACGCCTGCGCCTTCCAACGCCCGGCGCCGTGGGCCTGGTCCTTCCTCCAGGCGGTGCGCCGCGGGCGCTGAGGTTAGGTGGAGTGGGAGCTAGCCTGGCTGCTGTCACGTGAGGGAGGCGAGCGCCTCCCTTGGTACCGGGGCCGTCGAGGACCCGCAGCCTCGAGGACCCCTGGGGTGGCCAGCATTGAGGTCCTGCTGGTCTCGTCCTCCTCGGAGGCGATGATTCAGAATGGACCCATCCTGGCACCCCACTCTTCGAGTCTGGGTCCCGGTGGCTAGAGGTGCCAGGCGGCGCAGCGGGCCCCCCTCTGTCCCCCCTTAGTCGCCTCCTGAGGGTTCCCGGCTGGGGTGGCCGGGAGCCCTGGGGCAGGCGCGGGTGACGAGGGGGCTCCCTCCTGAGGCCCGGTGACAGCTACCTACGGGTGCTGTCACTCTCTAGGGACAGGGGATGCTGTGGTCGAGAGGAGGGCTCTCGGAGTCCAGGGTCGAGGGGCAGGGGTCTGCTGCTCGGTCTTCCTTAGCCACCTCAGGGGTGGCCAGGAGCAGATGCAGGCCTCGCCCCTCCTCCAGGGTTCTAGGGTGTCGCCCGGCGGCGTTTGTGCGCTGCCCTTCTGGATCCATGCAGTCAGGCGTGCGTCACAGGGGAGGTTCTCCCCAGGGCTCTTCCAGGCTCCGCTTCCCCAGAGTTCCGTTCTGCGGCCTGGTCTGATATCCGGGATCCCTCTTTCCAGGGCTCCTTTCCCCGGATTCCAGAGCCCTCGCAGAGAGCAGTTGCCTCCGCGGAGGTGCCCCTCTCCCATCTCTCTGCTTTCACCACCCCCACTCCCAGGCCATGTCGGCCCTACGGGTCCGTTATCCTGGGAGCAGTTCAGGGGTTCTGCGGCGGCCTTCCCCTCATACGTTGGGTACATGCATGAGCGGGTCTTTCGACTCTCCCCACCGCTGCAGGAATCCTCTGGGCATTCCAGTTCCCCATCATCCTCGTCTCCCTCCTCCGAGGGAGAGGAACCCCCTGCTCATCTGTCCTCCGATGCTGATTTCACAGAATATCAGCGTTTCCTCTCGAGGATGGTGAGGGATCTCCGGATTTCCTACGTTCGAAGAGACAATACCGAACGGGAGACGCGTGAATTCCTTGGTGAATTCAGTGCCCAGCATCTGGTGGTACCTTCCTGGCCTATCCCCTTCCAGGAGGCGTCTATCCGGTCATGGCAGTCCCCTGCCGCTTCTTCCCCCGCGGACTGCCAGCGTAGGTATTGTGCCCCCTCTGAGTCTCTAGGTTCCCTTCCCAACCCGTCCTCAGGTTTGGTATACCTGGATACTCCTTCTGGGCGCCGTTGCCTGGCGCACGACCGCCCACCGGATTCGGACTCTCTCCAGTTCGACCGTTGGGGGCGAAGAGATGTTCTCTTCTGCTCGGCGAGTGCATGTATTGCATCACATCAGGCTCACCACGCTGCCTACAACCGGCATCTGTGGTCGATGATGTCCCAGCTGCTGGCATCTATGCCTGATATGGAGCAAACCAGACAAGCCGTTGCCCTCTCCGCGGTAGGCCTGGAGCTGGCAAGACACCAAGCAAGGGCATCTTATGACGCCAATGAGGTGGCTTCCAGGCTTGCGGGGACAGCGATCTGCATCAGGCGGACGGCATGGCTTTGTCTTTCCAGGTTGTCACCCCTGGCCCGGCGTAGGGTGATTCGCTCCGCCTTCCGGGGGACCCGTCTTTTCTCTTCCAGAGCTAGGAGACTTTTACAGGGGCTCCCTCCGTCTCCTCGTCCTCGGGAGGCACCTCCTAGCTCTTCTCCCTCTTAGGCTTTCTGAATAAGCCAGGGTCTTCTCCTTCTGTTTCTCACCAGCAGAAGGCTGGGGGTCTTGTTCCCTCAGGGTATGGCCTCTTCCCCCTCCAGGGGAAGAGGAGCTTGGTACTCACCCAGGAAGTAATGAATGGTGAAGATTGACAAGGGAAGATAGGAAAATTACGTACCTACCGTAATTCTTGATCTTCTCTTGTATCTTCACCATTCATTACTTACACCCGCCCACCATCCCCTCAGTGCCTCTTCCTGTGGCTTCTCCACCTCCCGTCTCCTTCCTCTCTCTGCATTTATATAAAATATAGGGAAAATTCCTTAAATTTTCCAAAAAAAAAAAAAAGATCTTTCTTGGGGGTCTAAAATCCAGAAAAATTACTTACTCTAAGATTCATGGGCCATCTCGTGGATTGCATTGGCGATCAGACTGCACAACTATCTCTTGCTATTCTTATGGCAAGATACCTCTGGGGTTTTTTGGCCTGGCTCAGGCTATTCAGTTTTGATCCTGCAATCCCGTGTTCAGATAGTTGCCCTGAAATCTGATTCCCCCCTCTATTCTTACCTTGCAGAGCAGAGGAACGAGTACGTCTGTTTCTTTCTCTTTAAAAAAAAAAAAAAAAAAAAATGCTGAGGGAACTCTCTCCGACTGCTATAGGCATCTTGGTATCTGGGTCATGCATCTAGTTAAAAAAAATAAATAAATAAATTTTTATCTGTAAAAAAAAAAATGGAGAAATCAAACAAGAAGGCAAATGAGAAGGTAGGCTATCCTTCTCGCTGTTTTGCTAGTGGTTTCTCCCTTTAAGTGTCCTCCTGGACAATTTTTACAGTAGAGCTCTGCTGACCATATCCAATCTTAGCCAGCCTAAGCCTTGGCCGGCCTTAGCCAGTCAGTCTGAGTCCCATTTCTATCTTGAAACGCCTGAAAGGCTTACATTTTCCATTTCTAAACCCCTGAGCAGCGCTCTCATGCTGCTGGGGTTTTATTCTTCCCTCCTCGGCTGTCCTCCAGTTAAAGGCCCTCCGCGGCCAGGAGCCGAGGTGGGTGTCAAGAACAATGGCATGTTGAAGATGAGGACTATGCCCTCCTGAGTCTGTCTAGCGGGTTCGGTGAACCTTCTCTTCAGCTCTATCTCCGGGGATTCTTGCTTCCCCTTTAGTCGAGCCTTCAGCTACAAGCTAACTATGCTCGTTGGGCCTTCTGGTCCCTTCAACATCCCATCTCTCTTCTCTTTCTTCTTCTTCTTCTATTTTCTCATTTCCTTACTCATCTCTCCTCCTAGAGTCGCCCAGGTAAGGAGGCCTGCACTCCCTAGGCTAGGATGTTCTTATCTCCTCTGTCCTTCCTCCATCGGCTTATTCCTTTTCAGTTCATTCTTCCTTGCTTTGCTATCCCTCGCTATCTTGCCTGCTATCTATATTTTCTGCTTTCACTTTTTCCTCTCGGCTCACAGAACTGAGTTGGAGGAGGTTAATTAGCTACTAACGCCACCCTCGCGCATGACGCATGACGCCGCTTCCTCGAGGGCGGGCCGTTAGCAACTTTTAAAAAAAAAAAAAAACTGCGGATCGGTGCGCGCCATCCGCTTACACCCAGTAAGTAATGAATGGTGAAGATACAAGAGAAGATCAAGAATTACGGTAGGTACGTAATTTTCCTTTCCTGTCACTAGTCATACCCTGACTGGCTAATAGTAAGAGGCTCTGGCTCCCTTATAAAACCCTGCTACCCTTCTGCCACCTGGTAGGCACAAACCTTAGTCTGTGAGTTGGTAGTCCGGTTTTATTTGGTTGGTTGTTTATTTTGCTCTTATTTTCTCTCTACTCTGATTCTGTCCTTGCAAACAGAACTGAAGTACGTGAGGGAGCAGGTGATGATTATTGGCTGGCATGTGCAGCACCATGCAAGGTGCGCAGGCACCATCAGTAGCCAAAGTCAGCTCCCTCACTGTAAGAAAAAGGCTCCTGCAGGGTTATAATGTCTCCCATCCTAGACCCATGAGTATGAGTCAGTGTTGAAGGTATTCTGGAAGAACAACAATTATGGTGAGTACGTAATTTTCATATTTATGATCTGTGTACCAGTAGACAAGAACTGTTCTGCGTTTTAGTATTCCCACTTTGCCGTGCATTCAACCATAAAGAGGGGCACTAGGGACCAAGATATCTGAAGAACACAACAAATTTGCTTATAAATGTTTTTTCTGTAGTGCTCCACATTCACTTTTAGTGGGGAGGCAGCAGGGAAGGGCAAATGTAGCTCTGTGGTGAAGATGCTGTCGACAATAGAAGGAATTCCTTCATGCTTACCGTAATTTGCTTTTATGTTCACTTCAACGTTGTCAGTGGGTATTTAGTACATATAGGTGATGTGCACCCCTGCTAGGGGCAATTGGCACAGCCCAAAGCTGTAAACCAGCATAGAAGCCTGGACACATGAACATTCCGAATAGCAAGGACTTTCCAGGCTTTGCTGTGCCATTGAAAGGGAAGCAGCACAGAAGTTTCCTTCTTCAGTTCTGTCATTTATTTCTTATTTTTATATCAGGATTGCACTTCTGCAGGAAAGGTTGGGGCTATCTGGTAACAGGGAGCACCCCTAAATTTAGAAATGGTGCCTGTTAAGCTGCAGCTTTCCAGTTGGCTAACCTGCATACTTTTTCCCCATTTCCAGTGCCTTTTTTGCGCCTGCATTGAGGCCACATTCAGCCACACTTATTCTGGGTGTTCAGGTCTCTGAATTCCCCAAACATCTCCAGCTTCTTTTATTTTGTCTCCCCAGTGGCTGCACTGTTCATTGGAACCCCCTCCCTTTTGTTTTTAACATAGGATCTTATGGAGTGTGTGTGTATTGTTTTTATAGTTTTGGTTGCTGAGGCTTTCTTATATGGTTTTGGTTGCTGAAGAGACTGGTGCTGGAGCTGTATGCTTCATGGGGAGGTGTTTCTTTCAGTTCCATTTTCTGTTGGGGCTCTGAGTAAGTGTGTTTGTATTAGTGACTCACTTTTTTTTTTTGTTTTGGTTGATTGGTTTCCCGACCAAATTTTCCCGTTTTGGGGGAGTTTATTTAAATGCCTGTTTAAGAACTACTCCTCCTGTCGCGTTTCTTTTCTGCTCTATAGAGTCGTGTGAAAGTCTGCCATTTGCCAGCAGGGGTTTGCACTGTTTTGTTTCTCTGCCTAGTGCAGCGTTTCCCACTTCTACTTATTGGCTGCATTCATGCCCTTTGGTCTTGGTTCACACTCGCACACTTGGTGATGTCACCCACAGTGACGTGATGTTATCCAGTTAACGCGCATTAGAGCGTGTGCTTGATCTACCTGTGCGTGTTTTTCCCTGCTGCAAGGAAACGCACAATATCTCACAAATAAGAGTCCTTTTTTTTTTTTATAGAGCAAGTCTCTTTATACACTTCAAAGAAAACTGAACACTACTTACTCCCAGGCACTGGTTGTTTCTTTGAGGCTTAGTCTAGTTTTCCTCAGCTTTTGATCAGTGAAGGGGGTGGGAGCTTGGTCTAATTATAAGCATCCCGGAGCCCTCATATTTTATATTTTATTTTGCTTAAGAATTTATAAATACTTATCTGGGTGCCTACAAAGTCAACACTACCAATCCATCTCCCCCCTCCATCCACTTTCAGGGTCAATCGCCCTGATTTCCACTTGAAGCTGATCTCAAGAAGGGAAGTCCTGTATCAGCATCTTAAAATACAACTCCACCCGTCTGCAGGCCATGATGGCCTTATGCCTAGGTTACTAAAACTTGCAGCTCCAATAATTGTCTGCCCCTGACCAAAATACTTAACCTGTCTCTTCTCCAAGGTGGAGGTCCCCCAAAAATGGAAAATGGCCTATGTAGTTCCAATCCATGAAGGAGGATGTAAAGAGCATATAGAGAACTATTACCCCATCTCCCTGTCGCTATACTTAGAGCGCTATCAAAAATACAGAAAAGGCTCATATGCAACCAACTGCTGACCTACATTAAAGCCTACCCTGTGCTCACCTCTGCCCAGCATGGTTCCCGAAAGCATCACGGAGCAGACACATCCCTTGTCTGCTTTACCTCAGATTTTCTGTGGGCCACTGATAACGGAAAAGCCACCTGAACTATTTTTACAAACTTAACTAAGGCTTTCAACCTGGTAAACCATGATCTACTAATTTCAAAATTGGAGAACCTGGGGCTCGATCAGCTATCTACTACTGGGTTGAGGAATTACCTTACTGAACAAGCTCAAGCCGTAAAAAAGGGCAGCAGCATATCATCATTGCAAGATAAATGTGATGAAGTCCCACAAGGCTCCATATTGGGGCCTCTGCTCTTTGCATTATTTACTAATGAACTGCCCTCTAACTGCGGCCAGGCCCAAGCATTATTATATGCAGATGATATTGTATTCTACAGAACTGACTCAGATGTAAAAGCGATAGAAGCTGGACTGAATATTAACTTTACTCTTCTGGAATAGTAGCTAGTGGCCAACAAACTTGTACTGAACATAAAAAAAATGAAAGTAATGTTTTTAGGGTCCCGTAAACTAGACTCTGAGAGGTCCGATTCACTCAGCATCATCCCCTTTGGGGTAGTTAAATTTGAGATGGTGAACAGCTTTAAATATTTAGGTATCCTGCTTGCTCAAGACCTGTCCTTAAGACCTCAGGTGGACTGTACATTCCTGTTGATTTTCCAGGTCCAGCCTCACAAAAGAGGCCTAACTTTCAATAGCCAGCTCTGTTCTACTACCAGTGCTGTTACTATGGAGCTCCTATTCTTGCCTTCCTAAGAGAAACCGAGCTAAGCAAAGTCAAGCTATTCTACCACAGAATAGGCAGGTTTGCAGCTGGAGCAGATAGCAAGGAGCACCACTGTACTGTACTGACACCTATAAAGTGGCCTACACTGGAGGGGAGGCTAAACTACTCTGTTCTCTGCCTTACAAAGTCCTAACTGGCTCCATACCTAACCCCAATGGTATAGTAGTAAACAAAACAAAAAAACTCTTACCAGAAGCCTCCGCTCCTCCACACAGCCTCTTTTGGAGTTTCCTAAAGCCAGGACCTCATCCGGCCAACAATCCTTCTTAAGCAGGCTTTGGAATGAGCTTCCAGTTCCCCTACAAGAGCATCTCCCTCTCTCAAGACATTTAAAAATCTCCTCGGAGACTGTCTTTCCTTTGTAACATCCTGCACTTGCACTTAAGGTTCGCTGAATACAGGAGCTGCCCTCTCATAATGTCGTTGCTTCCCTCATATCTGTTTGATGTACCCTTTTTATATTGTCCTGAATTGTCCTGAAAACCCACATTGTAATTAAATGAATTGTATTGTTTTCCATGCGCTCTCCATCCTCTTGAATATTCGCTGCTATACCTTTGTATCTTGGCATTGGCTTTGATTGTTGTTTTTCATGTAAATAACTGTGGGTCACCCCTGAAAAAGGGATGGCTGTCTCAGTGGGCCTACTCGGTTAACAAAATTCAATAAATAAATAACAATGTTGCTTTTTATTGCATTTATAAATCAATGGGCACCATGGCTTATTAGAAACCTGTGGTGCTTAAATGCCGTAAGACCTGCAGGAGGGTAGTGAGACCCTCACCTTTATGCTCCTGTTGCCCTCACTGTGTAACTCAAGCTAATATGTCTGTCTCGGTTCATTTCAGCCGAACTCCAGGTGGGGGTACACTTAGTGTACTGACTGGCAATGGCATGGTAGAATTGCGCAATTCACTGTTAAATAAGCTACTGAGCCTGGATGTCCTGCAGGACTTTCCCAACCCAAGGCAGGCCCCTCAGGTCAGGGGGGGCCCCACACAGGTGCGTCCAGGTGCACCAGAGCAGGACAAGACTGCTAATGCTGATCTGCAGGAAGACCGTGACCTTGATGAAGGAGGTCAGGATGATGATATAGGGGGTCACAAGAGAAATCCTGACCCAAATTTTCTTATTGAGGAGGAGGAGGAGGATCCCTTTGAAGAGGAAGGGGAGTGGACGAGCCTAGAAGAAAGATTCTGATCCCTTCCTTGTTTGATACAAAATCTTTGTCCTGCCTCATGGCAGAGGCTTGTTAGGACACACTGCAGTTAAAGGAGATGCACGCCATAGAGGCATTAATTGTGAATCCGATCCTGTCCACATCCTCCTCTGCTCCTAAGTGTTTTTCAAGCTTTGTGCACTGTGTTCAGATTATTGAGCAGGAATGAGCAGGCTCTGAACAGTGAAAACATGTACCCAGGCCACAGGTGAGGGGTCATCCATTTATGGAGGAGACATCCCAAAAATGGGAATCCTCTTCCCTGGCAAATAAGGTTGTGCATAATTCTGTTAAGCACACAACTATACCAGTTGAGGGGTCTCTGACCGTAACCGATTCACCTGATAAGCGAGTGGATGCTGGGTACAGAAGAGCATTTGCGTCAGATGGAGTAAATCTTCGTACTTCCTATGCATCTGTTATTGTTTCCAGAGCCTTAAATTCCTGGATTCAGCTCCAAGTAGTTTTGTTCTCCCCAGACTCTGAGGGGGAGGGCATTTTACAGCTGGTATCCATGGCCTCTACTTGTTTAGGGCATGTCACAGTGGTCAGTTTAGGAATGTCACCATGCTCTGCTTTTCACATTGTGTTGACCATATGGGGTGTTTGACTCTGACATTGTGTCATAGACCAGGTTTCAAAAGCCAAGCTCTTTAACCTTTCCTTTTAAGGAGGACTGTCATTCGGATCAGGCCTGGATGACATTTTGAAAGATGTCCAAGGTAAGAAGGGACACCTGCCAGTGCTGAAGCAGCAGAAAACAAGCTTGAGCACAAGGGGTCAAGGTAGCAGTCAACAGAGGCGATTTAGAGGTGTTTTTGGTCCCTTTTGGAATTTCGGGAACCAAAGAAATAAGGGATCCTGTTTCTGGTTCAAGGGAAGTAGTGACGGAGGAGCCTTTGCCCACAGGCGTAATGGAGGTACAGGATGCAAAGTTGCAACTCACAATGAAGGTGCACGGTCCCATCTTTGCCTCCCCCCCTTCCCTTGGTGGAAGACTGCAGAATTTTTATTTGAGGTGGGCCCAAAAAACGTCAGGCGCAGAGGTACTGGAGGGTCTAGCATTGGGTTATGCATTTGAGTTTGTGACAGTTCCCACAATGGGGTGATTCCTGCAATCCTCTGTACCAAAGGACTCTGTGAAGAGACAGGCAGTGTCTCAAACTTTGGATCACCTCAGACAGATCAGGGCTGTTCTTCTAGTGCCCCCCAACAAAGAAATTTGGGGATTCTACTCCAAGTACTTTGTGGTTCTCAGGATGTCGGGGGTGTCCGCCAATTTTGGACCTGAAGCACATCAACAAGTTTGTGCCACACAACCTTCAAGATGGAGTCCCTGTGGTCAGTTATACAGGCTGTTCAGCCAGGGGATTACCTAGCATCCATAGACCTGAGTGATGCATATTTCCACACACCCATTTGTCAATCAAAGGGAGGCAGTATAGCGCAGTGGTTTAAGGCTCTAAGCTGCAAATCTGGTGACATCCAGCAGACCAGACCTGGGTTTGAATCCCGCGGCTTCTACTTGCATACTGTGTGACCCTGAGCAAGTAATTTCACTTCCCTGTGCTCCCAGGTCGCTCCTGTAAAAAAGCTTTCAGCTTAGTGTGCTACTCCTGGTTAAACAACTAAATAAAAAATCTCACCAGAAGGTCCTCAGGATCACGATTCTGAGGCAGCACTTCCAGTACAGTGTGCTCCATTTTGGGCTGGCGACACCACCCAGGGTGTTCTCAAAGGTCCTCATAGTACTGGTGGCTTAACTGAGGCAGGAGGGACAGCTTGTTTATCCCTACGTGGACAGTTTGCTCAGTTGAGCATCCTCTGCTCAGCTAACAAGGAAATTTGTGGCCAGGACCCAAGGGATGGTGGAGTCCCACAGTTGGGTAGTCAATTGAACGAAGAGCTCCCTCAATCTGTCCCATAACCTGGAACACGTGGGCGTGGCTGGATGGATGAGGGAAAGGTCTTCCTCTCAACAGCCAGGAAGGAGACCCTGAGACTAGAGGTTCAGTGGTTGAGAAGCTAATTGTCTGCTTCTGCTCACAGAATACTTTGGATTTTAGGACTGATGAATGCAGCAATAGAACTACTTCCCTGGATCCACTTACACATGTGACCCCTTCAGAACAGAATGCTGGCAGCCTGGGACCCAACCTCTGAGGACTGCCAAGCCATGATCCTACTTACTCAACTTCATTGTCAGTCGCTGAACTGGTGGGGGAGCTCCGAGTCACTAAGCAAGGGGTCCTCTTTAGGTGTTCCTCCAGAGATGATCCTGATGACCAATGCCAGTCTGTCAGGCTAGGGTGCAGTTCTGGACAAAGCCACATTTCCACAGATTTGGGATTTTCTGTAGGTGGAAGTGGACAAAGGAATAGCACGGAGCACCTTGAAAGGACAGGTATTAACAGCTGGAGCCTCCATGGACTCTTTACCAGGTACAAACCGGAAGGTTATACGATTCCTAAGAGCGGTTAGCAGAAGCAGATCTGCTTCGCTCCCCAGTACCTCCATGGGATCGGAATCTGGTTTTGATTGCTCTTTGTAAAGAACCTTTCAAACCTCATCAGTTCCACCTGACATTCTGTTATACAGAGTATGCTTTTTAATTGCTATGTAGTCAGCCAGATCAGGCCTTGTCCCACAAAGAATCCTACCTTATCATTCATAAGGACAAGGTTCTGAGAACTGTTCCATCTTTTATTCCGGTATCTTTTCACATAAATCAAAATATACTGTATGTCTTTCATCCTTCTGTACAAAGCCGCCTCGTCCAAAAGAATGAGAGTTGTACAAGATAGAGTTCAGGAGGACAGTTAGTATATACATCAAAAGAACTACACAGTTTAGAAAACTGGAAAGTTTGTGCCCTTCTGAGCAGCTAAAAAAGGTCAAAAGGCTTCCAAGGCTACCTTAGCAAGGTGGGTAAAGGCATGTATCGTCAAAGTTTATGTGGCAATAAAGAAGAAAGCTCCCGCTCTCATCAAGGCTCACTCTAACAGAGCTCTGGCAACTTCCTGGGTGGAGAGAGAGAGAGAAGGCATCTGTGTTAGAATTGTGCAAGGTGGCAACATGGACCTCCGTCCACACATTCACTAAGCACTACGGATTGAATGTTCAAAGCTCTGCTGATGCGGTCTTTGGTTGCAGAGTTTTGCAGGTAGCGGTTAGCAGACAAATCCTTTATCCCATATGGGTTTTATATAGGACAGTATTCTCCCCACCCAGTTAGAAATGAATACTACTTATTAGAACCCAAATGTACCAACTACACATTGACAACGTGGAGCTCTACAGAAAGAAGACATTTTGTCATTCTTATTGTAATTTCCTTTTCTGTTAGCTCCAGCATTGTCAATGTGGCCTGTCCTGGGAGCCTGGCTCCAGTATGCACCTGGGATGTCCATTTTTGTCCTCAGAAATTTTGATTTGTAAGTAGTGTTGACATCCTTCTCTGATTTATCTGCTGACGTGAAAATTAGACTATAAAATTTTTGGTTACAGGCACGCAAGTTAAAAGATTGATATTTCTGAACAAAGAGTGGTGCCTCTCGGTTACAGGTTAGTGCTTAACAGTGTTTGCAGTTGTTCTGTTGTTATATAACTGTTGTGTTAACAGTTTTTGGTCAGTCTCGTGCTAGCTGGGTAAGAAGTCTGAAGAAGATTCAGCACAGGGGAGACGTAGAAGGGTTACACCCTTCCATCATTACACCCAATAGAATGAGGTAGGGAATAATTTATTATATCTTCTTGAGATAAAGCTTGGTTTATTGCACAAGACAGCAGTATACTTTAGGCATGTTTTGTTTTTTTGCTTACATAGTAACTTAGTAATTGACAGCAGATAAGGTCCACCAGGCCGCCTGTAAACCCTGCCTGCATCAGCATCCACTGACCCTGCTTGGTCATTGGCTTCTGCCTGTCTTTCCCACCACTAAGGTTCCTTTATGCCTATCCCATGCATGTTTGACCCCCCCCCAACTGTGTTAACTCCCACCACCTCCTGGGGTAGGCTATTCTAAGCATCCACCACTCTTTCTGTGAAGAAAAACTTCCTCACATTCCCCCTTATTCTGCACCCCCCAATCTCATATCATGTCCCCTTGTCCTTGTACATCTCCTGTACTGAAAGATGTCCCCCACCTGTACTTTGTTTAAGCCCTTAAGATATTTCAGTGTTTCAATCATATCTCCCCACTCACGCCTCTCCTCCAGTGTATACATATTGAGGTCTTTAAGTCTCTCCTCGTATGCTTTCTGGTGCAATCCCCTTGCCATCCTAGTTGCCCTTTTCTGAGACGCCTCCACCTTGTCCATGTCTTTGTGAAGATGCGGCCTCCAGAACTGGACTACGTACTCCAGATGAGGCCTCACCAGCGTTTTGTACAGTGGCATCACCACCTTACTTCTTCTGCTGGTAATACCCCTTCCTATGCACCCTAACATCCTTCTGGCCCTCCCCATAGCCTTGTTACATTGTTTGGCCACCTTTAGGTCATCTGAGATGATTATTTCTAAGTCCTCTTCCTCCCTGGTGACCGTTAGCAACTCCCCCCACCACCACCATCCTGTAACACTGTTGGGTTTCTGCATCCCAAGTGCATGATTTTGCACTTCTTTGCAATGAATTTTAATTGCCACATTTTGGACCATCTTTCCAGCTTACCTAGGTCCCTCATTCTTTTGACCCCCTCTGGAGTGTGTACCCGGTTGCAGACCTTGGTGTCCTCTGCAAACAGGCATATCTTCCCCTCTAGCCCTTCCAAAATGAAGATGTTGAAAAGGAGCGGCCCCAGGACTGATCCTTGAGGCACCCCACTGATCACGCACCCCCTTTCTTTGGATTTAATCCCAATTACTACCACCCTCTGCTTCCTGTCCCTCAGCCAATTTCTAACCCAGTTCTCAACTTTGTGGCCCATTTCCAGGCTTCCCAACTTGTTTACCAGCCTTCTGTGTGAAACAGTGTGGAAGGCCTTACTGAAATCGAAGTAGGTGATATCCACCGCACCCCCCGATCCACTTTCTTCGCTACCCAGTCAAAAAAGTTAATATCAGGTTTGTTTAACATGACCTTCCTGCTATGAATCCTTGCTGCCTCAGATCCTGTGCTATGCTGGATTCCAAATGTTTCACAATCCTTTCCTTAAGTAGCGCTTTCATAACCTCACCCATTACTGAGATGAGGCTGACCAGCCTGTAGTTCCCTGCTTCCTCCCTGCTTCCACTCTTGTGAATAGGAACCACATGTGCCCTCCTCCAGACCTCTGGAACACCCCTGTATTGAGCGACTTACTAAACAGGGCTGCTAGTGGTGCTGCTAGCTACTTCCTAAGTTTCTTTAGTATCCTGAGGTGCATACCATCTGGTCCCGTCATTTTGTCCTCCTTTAGTTTTGTGAGTTCCTCCAGGACTCTAATCTGTAAATGGGCTGGTGTTTACCCCCACTGTTTCTGTTGTCCAGTTGTGGTTCCTGTCCTTCCCCTCTCCTCAGTGAATACCAAACAGAAGTATTCATTAAGTATCGATGCTTTATCTAGGCCCCCCTCCCACACCCCTTCTGTCCTTTCTTCTTTCACTGGTGTACCTGTGGAAAGTCTTGTCCCCTTTTTTTATTGTCTGTGCTAATCTTTCCTCAGTTTTCGCCTTTGTGCTCCTTACTGCCTTTCCTGCTTCAAACCCCAAGAAATCTTGCTGTATTCTGACTTATGCAGTATGGTCTCACCATAGGACTGCCCCGGAGCTGAAATGGTTAATAGAACCTATGCAAATAATGGCATGCTAGGCTCAAGCTCGGTTTTCAAACCACTGTCCCTAGTAAACAACCTCTAACCATTAGATTCTTTACTCTGCTTCCCTCAGTAAGACGTCTCCGGAGAGCTCTCCTTCATCTCTTGAAGAAAGTTCATTTTTCTCTGTTTATACCTCAGTAAATGTATTTTTATTGGTCTTCTTATCACTGTCCTTGGTATACAGATAGTGTTTAGATTTTAGTGATTAGGGGTGAGTAGTCGTTTTTCTCCCCGGTTCTTTAACCGAGGGGAAACCAACAGTTCTCTTATTTTGTTTTCATAATTATTTTTAGTTCATTTGATATATTCCGACTCTGTATAGTCGGTTAGTTATTTAAAACTTTTACCGGAGTAATTTCTGGTTAGTGGGTCCCTCCTTTCAACTGGAGTAACTCCTGGATTTGTATGTCTAAACAGCCTGGTTTCTTTTACGGTGTAACAACTGACCAAAAAAAAAAAGTCTGTTTGGTTCTCAGTTTGAATTTCTTATGTCACAGAAAGCAAAAAAGAGAACAGGACCCACAGGTTTCCAGCACTGCACAGAGTGCAGGGAACTGTTAGCAAAGGCTGATCCTCATTTAATTTGTTGGTTCTGTCTGGGGTCTGACCACCTTCAGACAGACTGTGAAATCTGTGCTAATTTCCCTCAGTCCACCCTTGATAGGCATTTGAAGAGACTAAGGGAAAAGATGACTGAGAAGGCTGCTAACCCGGCCACTGAACAGTCTACTGAACTGAAGGGACTGCCCTGTGACGGGGCGATAGTTCCACAAAGAAAAGAACAGAACCACAGATAAGGCTGTTGAACCAGCTGTCACAGTTAAGAAAAAGCGAAAAGAAAAGCACCAGGAACCACAACCAGTTTCTACAGCAGTTCCTTCTGCTGAAGAGATCGCAAGCGCGATCAGGATTATCGAATCCTTACAGTCTCCGGTTCCGGTTGAAAAACAGCCGGTTCCACGAACTCACGGTTCACAAATCCCCGGTTTAATAGACCAAGGTGGGGAACAATTTGAGGATCCTGGTCTTGGTGAAGAACCAGAAGAGGATTACGGGGACGATGACTATGATGAGCCTATAGAGCCAGACATCTCCCATGATCCCCACAGGCCTGATTCCCCTAATAAGGGAAATTAAGATTTTTCTTCATACTTTTATGAAGCAAGTGGCCCAGTCTCTTGACCTTCCATCTCAGGAATCTCTAGAAGATGAGGAGGAGGAAGATTATAAGGAGATGATGGATGTCCCTCCATCAAAACGGCTGCTTCTCCCCTTACAAGAATCTTTGAGGAGGCAGACCATGAACATTTTAGAGAACCCCACTTCTGTCCCTCCTACTGATAAGAAAGTGGACAGAAAGTACTGGGTGGATAAGGCTGGGGCTGATTTTTTATTTAGTCACCCCAGTCATGAGGGTGTAGTACAGGCTGCAGCTTGTGGCAAAGCTGGCATCCATATGGCCTCCCACCATCCTGAAAAAGATTCCAGGAGGATGGATTCAATAGCCAAGAAGATTTATTTAGGATCCTCCTTAGCCATTAGGCAGACATCCTATATGGCATATTTAGCCAGATATCAAAAATCTGTGTGGTCCACTGTATTGGAAATTGCCAGGTCAGTTCCCCCTCCAGTGACTGCTGACCTAGAAGAAGCGGCCAAGAGGGGCATTGAAGCATCTAAGACCCAATTTAGGATGGCAGTGGATTCCAATGACACTGCATCGAGGCAGATGGCTTCAGCAGTGTCTCTGAGAAGGTTTGCGTGGCTTACAACTACTAACCTCTCACAGGACACACAAAGTACGGCCTTGGATTTTCCCCTGTGACCCTGTGTCTCTGTTTAGAGACCAAACAGAGGCATATATGAAAAAAATCGATGATTACAAATCGGCTTACAAAAGTGCAGCAGTAAAGGAGAGATCTGTCAACCCCCAGAGCTACCACTCGAGGGGTGGCAGGGACAGGACTCCTTATAGGCCTTATTTTCAGCCCCAAGTTTTTCCCCAGTACCAGCCTAGGGGATACTTTAGGGGCAGGGGCAGAAGAAGCACTGACCACACTAACCCCATTGTCCAACCAATAGCTCAGTCAAAGCAAGCTCCCTGAGCAGTATGTCCGGGTTGTCTCCCCACTACCAGTAGGGGACAGACTGGCCCACTACTTCCAGGAATGGAAAAACATCACCACAGACAAGTGGGTTCTGGAAGTAGTGGGCCAGAGTTTGGTCCTCAGCTTCAAAACCAGACCAAAGCTGAGATCAAGGGCCTTCAAGCCCTCTTCCCCATCAGAAACAACCCTACTGGAAAAGGAAATGTAATCTCTTCTGCTGCTTCAGGCGGTAGAACCAGTCCCTGCCATTCAAAGAGGCAAGGGCTTGTACTCCAGATACTTCCTTACATTAAAGAAAACAGGGGAGTGGCATCACATTCTGGACCTCAGATACCTGAACAGGCATCTAGCAAAACCAAAATTCTGGATGGTCACTCTGTTCACTATACTACCCACTCTGAGACAGGGAGATTGGCTAGCATCCCTGGACCACAAAGGTGCTTACTTTCACATTCCAATCAGAAGGTCTCACAGAAAGTATCTCAGATTCAGGTTACCATCAGGCCATTATCAATTCAGAGCAATGCCTTTCGGACTTGCATCTGCTCCAAGGGTATTCACAAAATGCCTAGCTGTCGTGGTGGCGCACCTAAGACAGCTAGGGGTGTCCATTTTCCCATATCTGGATGACTGGCTAATTGCTGGCCAGTCACCGCAACAAGTGAGCGAGCCTCTCTCAGGCACTCAGATCACCCTGTCCTCCCTGGGGTTCTTAGTGAATCAAAAGAAGTCTGTCCTAGAACCAGAACAGTTGCTCAAGTTCATAGGGGCAGAATTGGATACAAGAAAAGGAATGGCCTATCTTCCTCAGGATAGGGTGGACAGCCTGACTTAAATAGGTTCTTTTCACCACATTCCCAGACCAGCAAGGCATTTCCTGCAACTGTTAGGCCACATGGCAGCCTCAACTGTAACTGTCCCAGGAGCAAGGTTTCAGATGAGAGACATCCAGTTTCCTCTAAGGGAGTACTGGTCCCTAAAGAAAGGCTCTTTATCAAAACTAGTACCAATCACAGCCACCCTTATTCAAGCTCTGTAGTGGTGGCAGGTAAGGGAACACCTCAGATAAGGGGTAGCTTTCTTTCAGCAGCCCCCCTTCTCTGATACTTACCACAGATGCTTCCCTCCTAGGATGGGGAGCACATTTGGGAGATCACACTACTCATGGCACTTGGGGAAAGCAGGAATCCCTCCTGCACATCAGTCTGTTAGAGCTCAGAGCAGTTATTCTGGCCCTTCAGTCCTTTGCCACTCAGGTGGTAGGCAAGGTGGTGCAGGTCAGAACAGACAATACAGCCACCATGTACTACATAAACAAGCAAGGGGGCACAAGGTCAGCCCCTCTCTGCACAGCAGCCATGAAAATCTAGACATTAGCGTACTCTCTAAAGGTGTCCCTTTCAGACGTTCATCTCCCAGGCAAGGACAATGTCCTCGCGGATGCCCTCAGCAAGATAAACCAGAATCATCATGAATGGTCACTGAACAGACAGGTCTTACAGACCATTCTCAGGAGGTGGGGCACTCCAGAAGTGGATCTGTTTGCAGCCTCAGACAATTTCCAGCTCCCACAGTATTGCTGCAGACCCCCACGCAGCAGGGGCACAATCCCTCTGGATGCACTTCTGTTAGATTGGACAGGGAAATTCCTGTATGCTTTCCCTCCATTTCCCCTCCTACTGAAAATATTGAACAAGATCAGGCTTCAGCCAGCCTCAATGATCCTCATTGCCCCCGACTGGGCCAGGCAGCCTTGGTACTCCATACTCCTATCAGTATCAGTAGCCAAGCCAATCAGTCTTCCCAGAAGGTACAATTTATTGACCTCCGCCCAGGGCAGAATCATGTATCCCAACTTACTATCCCTCAGACTCAAAGCATGGCTCTTGAGGACCTAGAGTATGCAGACTTGCATCTTTCAGAAGGGGTTATGGACATACTGAGGGTTTCAGAAAGCCCTCCACTAAGAAGACATATGCCTCTAAATGGAAACGTTTTTTATTTTTGGTGCCAGGCCAGAGGCCTGGATCACTCTCAAGACAACATTTCTGTTGTCTTGGATTATATGGCTCATTTGCAGTCCACCGGATTGTCTATTTCCACTTTGAGGGTGCATTTAGCAGCTGTTTCAGCTTATTTATCGGCAGGTAAAGCTTCTTCCTCCTCCTTGGCCTCTAAACCAGTATTCAAAAAATTCTTTAAAGGGCTGCTACATTGGCATCCACCCCACAGGGAGCCCACTCCCATGTGGGATCTAAATATTTGCATTGCTCAGCTCTTGCAACCTTCATTCGAACCCATGTCATCAGCAGATCTTAAATATGTGACTTGGAAAACCGTATTTCTGGTTGCCATTACCTCTGCCAGAAGGATCAGTGAACTTCAAGCATTATCCACTGAACCATGGTGTTAATATCCCAATACTGACACTGTAGTGCTGCATGAGGGGGGTGCTGCACTTCTGAGGTGCCGTCTTTCGGATGAGACGTTAAACCGAGGTCCCATCTGCCTGGATTGGTGGTAGTTTAGGTGGATGCTAAAGATCCCATGGCGCTTATCGAAAAAGAGTAGGGGAATTTCCTCGGTGTCCTGGCCAAATTTCTCCCATTCACTAAAAATACCACCAACAGCTTATTCTGGTTCAATTTCAGTTGCTTACCATGTGTATCACCCTTCCCCCGGTCACCCCAGAAAAAGGGACTTTTAACCCCAGTGGGCTTATCGGGTCAACAAAGTTCAATAAATAAATAAATAATATCGCAGTTCATAGGGACAAGGTTGTCCTGAGAACTAACAAAAAGTTCTTACATAAGGTGGTATCAGACTTTCATCTTAACCAGTCTATTACCTTGCCAGTCTTCTTTACAGACCATTCCACTTCAGGTGAATAGGGGTTGCACAGTCTTGAAGTAAAAAGGGCAGTCAGCTACTATCTTGACCACACTAAGGGTCACAGACAGAACCAAACCCAGCTCTTCGTTATCTTCGGAGAGGTGGGAAAAGGAAAACCTGCCACAAAAAACGATCCATTGCCAGGTGGATTGTAACCTGTATCCAGTTCTGCTGTAGCAAAGTAGGTAAGGAACCTCCTGCGGGCCTCAGAGCTCACTGCACTAGAGGTATTGCAGCTTCCCTAGCAGCTGCTAGGGATACTCCCCTGGTGGACATTTGTAAAGCTGCCACTTGGAAGACAGTCCACACATTCACCAAACATTATTGTTTGGATGTCCAGGCCAGAGGTGATGCCAGGTTTGGCACAGCAGTCCTGCAGAGCCTGTTTCCTAAATATGTTATAGGCCCACCTCCAAAGGCACTGCTTGGTAATCTGCATAAGTCAGAATACAGTAAGAGTTCCTGGGGTTTGATGAAAAAAAATACTCACCTTAGTAATCTTGTTTCTTCTAAGGGAATCTTACTGTATTCTGAGCTCCTTCCCTTCCTCCCCTGCTGAAACCTAAGGTCCCTGCATTACAGCTGTACCAGTTATTGCAAACTTGAGGAGTATATACTGTTTTATTTTCTGGCATCTGTGACTTGAGTCTTCAAGGATGCCAGGTTTTTGGAGTAGTTGAAAGAGAGGTAATTCCCTATGTTTTTCTCCTGCCACTTCTGGTTCAAGGAGGGTTATACGGTTGTTAGTATTATTATTATTACTGTTGTTATTATCCTTCCATTAGTTGGAAACTGCTTATTGCATGCTTCGTAAAAATCTGACAGAGGTTGTTTGCTAGGGACAGTGGTTTGAAAACCGAGCTTGAGCCTAACATTCCATCATTTGCTTAGGTTCTATTAACCATTTCGGCTCCAGGGCAGTCCTATGGTGAGACCATATTCCATAAGTCAGAATACAGTAAGATTCCCATAGAAGAAACAAGATTACTAAGGTGAGTAATTTTTTCTTCCCTCTGCCCTTCTAGGTACACCGCCCTATCCTCATCATTCTCTGACTCCTTGTATTTTCTGAAATCCACCTTTTTTTCCTTAATTTTCCCTGCCACTTCCCTTGAGAAACAGTGGTTTCTCTTTCTTTTTCCCCTTCTTTCTCAGCCTGATGCACTGATTTGTCACTTCCACTATGGCTCCTTTAAGGTGTGCCCACTGCTTCTCAGCTCCTTCTCTTCCCTCCTTGTTCGCTAGGGCTTCCTTGAGCGCCCCCCCATCCTTTCAAAATCCACCCTCCTGAAATCCAGCACCCTTGCCTTTGTGTGGCTTACCTGTGATGCTGTATCTATCCTAAGCAACACTGTATGGTGATCACTGGACCCTAGGTGACCATCTACCTGGACTTCCACAATCATCCCTATTAGTCAGTACAAGGTCCAGAATTGCCTTGTCCCTGCTGGGCTCCTGCACCAACTGCCTGAGTCGTGCCTTCTGCAAGGTTTCTATGATGTTCCGGCTCCTGGCTGAGGCTACAGCCAGGATGTCCAGTCCACATCAGGCGTGTTAAAATCGCCCAGCAACAGTACCTCCACCTTTACAGCCATCTCATGTATTTCCTCCACTGTTGCCCTGTCTACCTCTTACTCCTATGCCGGAGGCTTGTAGATTACTCCTGTCCGAATTGCTGTGCCATTGCCTGGCTCAAGGGTGACCCACAGTGCCTCGGCCTCCCCCTGCCTACCATGGACCTCTGTTGCTTTAATACCCTTCTTGACATAAAGGCCCATCCCCTTTTTTCCCTCCCTATCCCTCCTGAATAATGCATACCCTGGTAGTTCACCTCCCAGTCAGGGATTCCCGTGTACCATGTCTCAGTGACTGCTACTACATCCAGGTTAGCCTCTACCATCAAGGCTATCAGGTCTGGGATCTTATTTACAGACTGTGTGCATTTGTACATGGCTGCCCATGTCACGCCTCCTCTCCCGTAATTCTGTTTCTGCCTACTTGTCCCCTCTTTCCAACTCTGGTTGTTTTGTTTTGCTGCCTCCCTTCCTCCACCATTCTCCCTTTGAGCCCAGTGATGTCTGTTAATATCTTTTCCCCTCGATCCTCTCTGCTAGCTTCTCTCACCACTGGAGTGGGCTAATTGAGTCTCCCTTCTCCAACAGCCCCGCTGGTTAAATGCTTGCCAAGGAAGCATTTAAACTGCTCATTAAGGACTGCAGTCCCCTCCCTGCATGGATGCAGGCCATCCCCCTTGTACAGGCCCACATCACTCCAGGTGGGTCCCCAGTCCCCAGTGAAGCCAAGACCCTTTTCTTCGCACCAGCCCTTCAACCAAATGTTGAACTGTTTGATGCAGAAATTTCTAGCCTCCCCACTGCTGTGGACTGGCAGCATCTCTGAAAATGTTGTGGATTCTGCTACCTCCCCAAGGCGCCAACCCAATTCCTTGAAGTCCCCCTGCACCTGTTCTGTGCTCACTTTTCTCCTGGCTGAGTCATTTGTCCCCTGGTGAACAATGACCTCCAGCCCCCCTCTCTTTGCTACCACTTTAGCGATCCTCTGGATCTGCTCCCCCTCCCTCTGGGCTGTGCCTTCTGGAAGGCACATGGCCTACCTTTCCACCCCGCTACCTGTGCCTCAATCCATTCCCTGGACAATAGAGTCCCCCACCAGGAGTAACTTCCTCTTCCTTTGGGGTCCTCTTCCTCCCATCCATGGCTCTCCCTCCCAGAGGACCCACATATCCTCCCTGGTCGCAACCTCGGGTTCCCTTGTGGGATTCTCCTGCTCTTCCAAGAGAGCGTATGAGTTCCTAAATTGGACCGGATGGGGGAACGTGCCTCTGACCCACCATTGCGGCAGTGGCTGGGGACATGGTGGTCTCTGGGTGGGGTTGAAGGTCCCCAGTACTCTGCCAGCTCGGCCTAGAGACTGGTCACCTCCACCCTCAGCCCAGAGAGGTACCTGCATATGGGACAGCAGTGCAGTACCCAGAACATCCTCATGAAGACCACTACACTGAACCACCCCCTGCATCTTCCCCCTCCTGCTCTGTGTCTCTTTCTGCTGGCTATCTAAGCTCTCCTTCTGCTATAGTTAGGCTCCTGCTTCTATCCCGTGTCCTGTGTTAAGCCCTCTATCCCAAATGTGGGTTTTTTTTTGTTTTGTTTTTTTTTTTGTCTTTTTTTCCCCTTCACTCTCTTTCAGCCTATTTCTTAAAAACTTGACTAATGAGAGGGAGTAGCCTTGCTTGTTCCTGTAGGAAATTGCACTCTATTGACTACCCATAAGTGCGGGTGAACCCTGGGGTAAGTGGGATGGGGGAGGGTGGGCAGAAAATAATCAGTCCCTGCTCACTAGCTCCCCATTCCCACTCCGTTCCTGTTTCCTCCAGTCCCCCGATACTGATCTAGCTCCCTGTAAAATGAATTTAAATGTGTCCAATCCTCATCCTTCCCAATCCTCCCACCTGAAAAAAAAAAAGCTGTACAAATCAACTCTGATCCTCTTCACCGGAGAATCACCCACCTATAAAACTAAAAAATGCAGCAAGTTAGTGCTGCTCCCACGCCGCTGCGGATGATCTGTGAGCTGCAGGAGAACAAAGAACTTTTAAATAGCCCTGGCTTGGTGCTTTTTTCTTTCAGCATCTTCTTATTGGTTCCCTGGCTCCTTTTGTCTTACCCCTGCTGTGCTGTGCCCTAGTAGAGCTCCGGACCCCTTCAGTTATTCTGTTGTGGGTAGAAAATCAGTCACTGCTCACTGGCTCCCTGTTCCCACTGCGCTCCTGTTTGCTCTGGTCCCCCAATACTGATCTAGCCCCCCTGTAATATTAATTTAAATGTGTCCACTCCTCGTCCTACCCGATCTTACGACCTGGAAAAAAAAAAAAAAGCTGTGCAAATCAGCTCGGCTCCTCTTCACTGGAGAATCCCCCACCTGTAAAACAAACATCACAAGTTAGTGCTGCTCCCTGCCACTGCAGGTGATCTGTGAGCTGCAGGCATACCTCTCAAGTGTCCCTCATTACGAGGGACATCTCTCATTTTGCCCTTTAAAATTGCTCTGTCCTTCATCCGTCCCTCATGGAAAAGGTGCTGCCCACACAAAGGTGCTGCTGTAAATTCAGACTTTAAAGCAGAAACTCTTAATATTCTAAAATACTAAATCCAAAATAAACTTTGTACAAGTAAACACTATGGTTTTCACAGTGTTCTGAGCTTGTATCTCCATGTTTGAGGATGTGTCCCTCATTCTGAGGGTCTGTGTCCCTCATTGTCCCTCATTTTGGGTGTCAAAAAATGTCCATGTCCCTCATTTCAGTGACAAAAGGTTGAGAGGTATGGCTGCAGGAGAATAAAGAAATTTTAAGTAGCTGTGGCTTGGCACCTTTTTCTTTCAGCCCCTTCTTATTGGTTCCCTAGTTGCTTTTGTCTCACTCCTGCTGTGCTGTACCCTAGTAGAGCTCTGGACCCTTTCAGTTATCCTGTTGTGGGCAGAAAATCAGTCCCTGCTCACTGGCTCCCCGTTCCTACTCCGCTCCTGTTTCCAGCAGTCCCCCGATACTGATTTAGCTCCCTGTAAAATTAATTAAAATGCGTCCACTCTTCGTCCTCCCCGATCCTACAACCTGGAAAAAAAAAAAAAAGCTGTGCAAATCAACTTGGCTTTTCTTCACCTGAGAATCCCCCACCAGTAAAACAGACAAACTCAGCAAGTCAGTGCTGCACCTACGCCGCCATGGGTGGAGATACTAGCCAGCCTGCCAGCAAAGAGAGAGCGCTACTGTTTGCAGTGCCAGTGACCTGCATTCAGGTATGAACCTGGGTCGCTTGAGGGCTGGCCGGGGGAAGATGGTTGAGCATGCCATGGATGCTCACCTCCTCCAGGGAGGGAGGGAGGGCTTCTAGGCTAGTGCGAATAGCAGTTCCATTCCCTGTCTCTAGGGTGCCCCACAGTCCCTCTGCTACTCCCTGTATTCCCTGTGCCTCTGTTGCCTTTATGGAAACTGCATCTGTCAGTGCCAGTATGGTGCGACCAGGCACTATAAGTAGTGTGAGGACAAATGTGACTAGAGAGTCCTTGCTCTTTGGAATGTTCATGTGCCAAGGATTCTGTGCTGGTTTGCAGCTTTGAGCTGTGCCATTTCCCCTAGTATGGCTACATATTACCCATATGTACTAACTACCCATTGACAGTGCTGGAACCAACGGAAAAGGAAATCACGGTAAGTATGAAGGAATTCCTTCTATTGTCGACAGAATCTTCACCACAGAGCTATGTTTCAATCAATCAATCACAATCTTTATTTATCCAGGCGGGCACCATTGAGTAAGGCTCATTTGCAAGGTGGACCTGGTCATGAATACATCAAAGTACAGTACAGAAGCAGGTATACAAAAAGCAATAATATGCAAGGAAGAGAAAGTATATACAGTGTGTACAGTACAGTACAAGGTTGAAATAAGTAAAAAAAGAAAAAAGCATTATTTTACAGTTGAAGTCAGCAGATGTACAATCAACCATAGGCATACAGGGGTTATAAACAGAGATCTTTTGAGTGAGGCAGTCGGTAACTACACATATAGGGGAAAGAGGCCATGTATGGGGTGGCAGGTTAGAGAGGTAAAGAGGAGGAGGGATATATTACCGACGACTGGGGGGAAAATTGGGCTAAAACCACAGAAAGTGACGATGGCAGTCGTGTACTTGTTTATTATGATAATGACAGAGGAGGAGGAGGAGTAGATAATTGAGACACTACTATGGATGGGGTGGGACTTTAGCCAGGCTGGAGTGTACAGGGAAGGGTGGGTGCAGCAGGAAGAGGTAATAGGGAAAGAGTGAGAGCCAGGGGTAGAAGCATGGCGAGCATCAGGATGGAAAGGGGAGTTGTGGAATTAGTGGGCTAGCGGTGAGGAAAACATTTGCAAGGTGCTTTCATGTAGCGGTCGTAGAGCACCTTGAAGATATTCAGTCTAACAGGGCAGCTCAGCTTCAAGTTCCTTTGTAAACCGTTCCACAATGTGGTTAAAGAGAAGCTTAGAGCAGCTTTGCCGAAATGAGTTTTGACCCTTGGAACTTGGAGGGCAATTAGGGAATAGCTCCTTAGAGCGTAGGTGCCTAACACACTCCGGGGAATACAGTCTGAGACATATGAGGGGAGCTTGTTGGTCACCGCTCTGAAGGCCCATAGGGCGGCATGGCATTTCTCTTCATTCTATAGTGAAGAGAAGTCCAGCCTAACGATGAGTACAGGGAGCAGTGGTGTGTGGAAAGTGGATGGCCAGTAATGAACCTGATAGCTCTGTGGTAGAGGGTGTCCAGCTTAGCCAGTGCAGAGACAGTGCAGTGTCTGTAGAGCAGGTCTGCGTAATCTATTAAAGATAGGAAGGTAGCTTGAACCAGTTTACCCTACCCTGCTGCCTCCCCACTAAATGTTTTGGTTCTTTTTGGGGGGATATTTTGTTTATTGAGAATTTGGCACTCTGATTGGATGAGGCAGGCCGGCACCCATACTTTTCTCACTCAGCCCATCCAGTGGGTAAAAGCCAAAGTGCCAGTACCAGCCTGCCCCTTTACCAGCCATATCAGTGTTCCTTCTTAGAACCTTCCGTTGAAAAAAAGAATGCACCATTTTTTTCTCATGGCCAAAACTGAGGCAAATGCCATACCTCATGTAATTAGTGCTGCTGCCTTCATTATTATACACCATACCTGATGTGATTAGTGCTGCTACCTTCATTAACACACACCATACATCATGTAACTAGTGCTGCTGTCTTCATTATTATATGCCATACCTCATGTAATTAGTGCTGCTGTCTTCATTATTATACACCATACCTCATGTAATTAGTACTGCTGCTTTGTTAATGCACACCATCCTTGGTTTTTATTACACACTATACTTCTTAGTGCTGCTGCCTTCCTTATTACATACCATACCTCATGTAATTGGTGCTGCTGCCTTTGTTAATACACAGTAGAACCGTGGTTGCTTATGTAGTACTTTTTTGAGCCACTACACATCGTAGCAGAATTCTTTGCTTTCACTGGGCCATCTAAAGGAGCATGTCAGTAGTTATAAATGCCGCCGTAGTAAATGAAACAAGTATCTTAGCCAGCAAAGTTTAAATTTCAGCAGCACTGTTCTGATGCTGCAAATCTGTAACATTTTCTAAACTTTGTGTAGAGTACAATAATTACGTAAATAAAAGTCTGTAGTTTTCAAGTTTGAAGCTCTCAGCATGTAAACGGAAGTAGCCTTGAAAAAGCGTGTGTAGTAATAAAGCAGCGTCATACGTGCAAACCCAGAATGCAGTGATGTAACTTGCAGGAAGGACAAATGCGTGATATTACGAGTAAAATTTCTATTATTTATGAACAGATATTAACTAAATAAATAAATAGTTCTAAGTGTACGAAGTTCGTCCTCACAGTACATTGTATTATCTTGAGGCAGCACATCCGCAATGTTTGTAAGTAGCGCCATGTTGGCGCAACATTGCTTTATAAATCTGACAGCATATCAAACTCAGTGTATCTGTGCATTATTGATCGAAATAAGCAAACCAACTGTATGGATTCAACAATATTGCTAATACTCTTGCCGTGTTACAAGAGCATTAAACCACTCCAGACCATGGTTGTACTGTAGAATTAATCCATGGATGGGTGGTTGGAGGCATGAGGCCGACCATGGATTAATTCCACAGTAGAACCATCGTCTGTCGTGGTTTAATGCTTACCTATACTTGCCTTCATTATTACTGACCATGCCTCATACAGTTAGTGTTGCTGCTTTCGTTATTACACACATACCTCATGTAATCAGTGCTGCTGCCTTCGTTAATACATATACACCTCATGTAATTAGTGCTGCTGCTTCTGTTATTAAAGAGACCCACCAAGATAAAAATCCACGCACCTGCACCATCTGTATAGGTAATTGGTGCCACCAAAGGTTCTCTGTAAGAATAGTTTTCCCAAGATGTGTGTGCTGCTTTAAGTTATTTAACTCGTAAACTTCTCAATACCGGGTCCGAAGGACTTACCAGTTGTTGTGTACCACCCATGATCTACCCCCACGCTCATAGACGTGATGATGAGATGCCAGTGAGAGTGCGGAGCTGCGCTACATTATATTCAGTGGGTGGCAGTTTTCATAGCTTTTTTTCGCAGTATAATGGGCACTTGGCAATGAAACGTGAGCACTGGTCAGCTAACAGGACCCTTGTTAGTTGACCGATGCCCACGTTTCATTGCTAAGTTGCCAAGTTGCAAAAAAAGATAGAAAAATTGCTGCTCATTGAATATAATGGCGCCACACGTGCTCTCACTGGCATCTTGTCATCGCCTGTGAGCGTATGAGCATTAGAGGTTAAAAATCAGGAAGTCCTTCAGACTCTGTATTGAGAAGTTTATGAGTTAAATAACTTTTAAATCAGCACACACTTCTTGGGAAAACCATTCTTATGGAGAACCTTTGGTGGCAAGGCACCTGTACAGTTGGTGCAGGTCCTCATTCTGGTGAGTCTCTTTAAACACCATACCGCATAATTAGTGCTGTTGCCTTTGTTATTACACGCCATACCTTATGTAATTGGTGCTGATGCCTTCGTTATTTGTTCTCATTTTCTTTGTCATACATTTGAAACTTCCTTGTTTCTTTTATGTCTCAGATGAGAGCCCAAGTCAACAGCTGCCTTGCTCCACTACCTCATAACTATTTTTATCCACCCGCTATCGTATCAGCATCATCTTGCTGTCTCACTCGTTCCTCTCCCCAAGTTACTCTTAGTACATATTCGGCCACTCTTGTCAATTCAAATTCCAAATTCATTTTAAACTTCAGCTCCATAGAAACTGTGCAAGTCACTAGGGGAGGAGCTGTAGTTCAAATCTTATGCTTCCAGCACCCTCTACTGTTGTGTTTTTTTGTTTTTTTTTTAAGTGTTTCTCAGGAAAAACATACTGAGCTGATATTTACACATTTAACATGATGTGTAGAAATTATTTTTCCATTTTTTCACAAAATTTTCTTCTTTTTTAATAGTTTTGAAAAGTTCAGACATTTTCTTTCCACTTATTCCCCCCCCCACCCCGTTAATCTTATTTCTGCCACAGTGCAGGCGTAGCCCTCCACCGACACCCCCAGCACCGGCACCTGGTGTCCTAGGGTCTTACCTCTTCCTAGTGCTTACCCCCTGTGGTGGGGGTTGACAATAGGTGCCTTACTGCCGACAGAACAGATCCAGTTCCGGGAGAGGGCCCTATAGCCGGTGCGAAGTCTACAAGGGGTCATTGTCATCCCATGCTACACTCAGCCATTGTTACTTATTTTGTGCCAGAGGGACGGACATGCAGTGCCATCCAGATGCACCATGCACGCTACCATGCGTGGTGGCATCGACGGCCGCCATCCCTGCATGCCACATTGTGCCAGCACTGGTTGCCTATCCCCAAGCCTCCGCTAAGGGCCAGACGAATGCTGGCACCCTCAATCCTCCTCTCCCTGGCCAGCCCCTGGTGAACCAACTCCCATCACTGAACCAGAGTCTCCAGCATGGCAGCAGGTGAGGGCATGGGTGCCTCTGCCCTCTGTACCACCGGGCCATCTTCCTATATATTTAAACAAGTAGCCATTTTATAAGTGCAGTGAGACACATCTGGGTGTTGGCAGTGCTAGGATAAACACACTTTCAAGAGTTAGTCACTCAGCCACACTCCTGGTCATGCATTTATCCCTGCTTAACCAGCATCCTGTCATGTCATATTGCTTGCTTAGTTGTGGACTTTTCCCAGTACTGTAAAACTGGATTTTCCAGGACCAATCTTCACCATTAATTCACATCAATGGGTTCTGAGCCAGAAGCACTAGGACCCTGCGGGAGCCAGAACTTGTCAGGGGGCCAGTACCATGGTAGGTTGTGCAAGTGCGTGGCACTGCAAGACTAGCTCATGCTGCGTGGCTTACCTTGGCACCAGCCGTCGACTGGCTCAGTTCCTTTTTTCCCTTTGCCATCAAGTGTGTTTCAGTGACAATGTTGCTTGCCCTCTGGGAGTCGGAACTTCACATCTGTACGACAACAGCATTCAGTTTGTTCAATTTTAGTGTTTGTTATTTTTTGTGTCAGATAGTTTTACAAAAAAAAGTTTCTCACAGCTCTACCGAGCAGTGGTCAAAGACCATGGACATCAACAGTGATGGTAGGGAGCCTCTTCAGGTGTGCTGCTCCAGCAGTGAGGCCGTGTCCGGTCCACTTTCCTCTCCGTGGGAGGGTTCTGATGACCTGCGGTCCTGTGTTCTGGAGAGAGCCCACCCATAAACACAAAAAGAAGCAGGACCGTTCTCTATCCCAGTCTGGTACCTGGCACCGCTAGACCTCAATCTCTTCCTCTTCCTGTCAGAAGGAAAAGAAGCAGTACCGCTCGAAGTCGCTCTCTGGTAGGTCTGCTAAGAGGTCCTCAGCATTCAGGAGTGGAAGGCCCTCTTGGCACTGTCAGATCCCCGATGGCTCCTGCTTGTAGGCGTTCGAGGTCTCCGGGCCAGAGCCCTTTCCTGTCCCCCTGTGGGCAGTTTCACCACTGGGCAGCTCTTATGGAGCAGGAGGTACAGCGTCTGGCTGCTTTGCCCCTTCTCGCAGAACCACTTCTGGATCCATGAAGCCAGGGGCACTGGAGCCACAGTCAGGAAACTTTAGCCAAGTAGATCATTTGGCTCCAGCAACGGCCTTTAGGTTCTTGCCAGTGACTGTGCCACCAGTGCCTGTTCCAGTGGCCACACCCCCTTGCAGTGTCACTGTGTTGGTGCTGCCCTAGGAACCTTCATCGGTCACTTCTTTGCCGGCTGGACCTACGCCACTGACGGTGCTGGGATCAGGTTTTGGGGGTTTGTTGCGGCACCATGGGATTCTTTAGCACCAGGCTCAATCTATTTGGCGACGCTTTCCCTGGTGCCAGCGCTGACTTCATATTTTCTGATGCCGGGCTCGGCGCCCGTTCCTTCTGAACCAGTGCCAGGCTCACCACTGGATCCCCCTCTGCCAGTGTCGCTTGTCTTTCCGACTCCTAGAGCTGGGTTAGGCGTTTCTAGGTTCACTCCTCTCCCAGCTCCTCTTCACGGAGAGGAGTTGGAGGGGGATGAGTCTGACCCCAACCTCATCATTTCTGAGGGCGGCGATGATGACTCTCTTTTTACAGCCCGGATGATCCCTCCAGGCCCCTCTCCTGTTACACAAGAGGACCTTTCTTTCTAGGTTCTGCTTCATAGTATTATGCAACCCTTGCTTTCGAGCCTTCTGCCTTTGACCCAGGGAAACAACTCCAGTTGGAGTGGCTCAATGTACCCAGTGTGCCGGTCAACCTTATATCTCCCATTCCACCTGCTTTTGAGACACACTCTGAAGCAGTGTGGACCAGGCCTGCGTCCATTCCCTCTGTCTGTTGGCAGATAGATCATAAGTATGCTGCCCCTAAAGACCAGCCTATTCTGACTTCCCAGCCTATAGCTGATAAGATTGTCATTCTGGCTGAGAATGACAAGGCCATTCTCCCTCAAGAGGTTACAGTGCATCCCATCAGTAAGGAGTCTTGTAAGACAGATGTAATGGGAAAGAGATCTTTTGCAGCCACTACCCTTAGCATGTGAATAGCCAGCTGTCAAGAGCATTTCTCCAAGTATGAGTATGCCTTCTGGACCTCTCTCAGATCTCTCGTAGACGCTTTACCGGATTCAGACTCTAAGCAGAAACTTCTTCAGACTGTTACCCATGGCATTGAGTCCTACAGTCATCAGTTGAAGGCAGCTATGGACACATGCATTCGCTGATTACACGGCACTCAATAAGATCCGACTCTCTCTAAACAAGGCCTGTAGACTACTGACCAGTGCCCCCAGGCTCACCCACACCTGTCATCTCTAGTCCACTGCTAATCTCCTCAACCTGGAAGAACGTCTTCACTGCCAAACGTGCCTCCTAGCCAAGAAAATTCTGCTCGGGCTCTCTTCCCCCACCCCCCGGGGTATCTGCCTCCCTCCAACATATCTCCCCCGCAGTCTCCACCCACAGCTTGGACAAGGCCACTCTACTGGTACCCAGAACTAGGACCTCCCTAGCTCAGAGATCCTTTTGCTGCAGGACCACTTCCTGGTTTAATACTCTCCCTGTAACCATCACCAATACTCCCAAAATTGCCTCCTTCAAAACTGCTCTTAGGAACCACCTGTTCAACACCCCGCTGCTGTTCCTGTCACTAACAGGCTGCTCGCATATCACTAAGTGCACTTTGACAAAGTCCTCTGAACAGCCTACTCCGCCCCCTCCCCTTCCTCCCACCTGGTTTCCTTCATTCCCCCCTGCCAGATATCTGTATTTATGTAACTACTGATCTTATCTGTGTCAGTCTTCACCATTCATCACAGATGGGTACTAGCCGGAGATCAGGACCCCGCGGGAGCTTTTTTTTTTTTTTTTAAAGGGTAGGCGGAGCCGACACAGCATCGGCGCCGCCCTCGAGGCCGATGTACTGCGTGGCGCTCGAGGGTTGGCCGTTAGGCTGTGTCGACTCCGCCTGCCTACCAGTTCTTCATCTCCCGCCGTCAAGGTCGCCTCGTGGGAAGCTTCTCTACAGTTTTAGGCCTTCAGCCTGTTTAAAAATTGACGTCCAGTCCGTCGGTCGTCTACCGGTTCTGGGTTCTGCCTCCACTCGACGTCGCCGGTAAGATCTTTCCTTTTATTTGAAATTCTGCGACGTCGAGTCTGTTTGTGGTGTTTTTTTCTCCGTAGGTCATGTCTCGGTTGGAGAGCAAAAAGTCTTCAAAGACAGGTCGGCCCCCCCATGCGTCGGTGCCCGTGCGTCTGAAAGTATTGTGTCACTGACCAGCATGACCGGTGTCTTGCATGTCTTGGCCCGCTTCACGACATGGACTTGTGCGACGCCTGCTTCTCCATGGACCGCCGGGTCCTCGAACAGCGCGCATTGAAAGTGGGGCGAGCTCCGCCGACTTTCAGGAGTAGAGGTTCGCTTCTCGGGCAAACAGGCGCTCAGCCCTTCCTCCGGGTCCCCTCGGTTCTATTGGACTGAGGAGGGGGCCTCGGCTCCTTAGCCTGGCCATTGAGAGGCTCCTCCCGGGCGCTGGGAGGCCCGTCCGCTTCTCCAGGAGGCAGGCGGGAGAAGCGCCGCCAGCGTCGCCCGCCGGTGGCTCCCGGTGTCGCTCCCGTGGCTCGGAAGGCCGGGTCGGCGCCATCCTCGGCGCCGCGTCGGAGCCTTTGGCGCAGTTCGTGGGCCCTGTGGGCCACTCATCGCTTCCACAGCGCCGTGGGCCCTGTCGGCGCCGTTCGCGCTGCGGTGGCCGTGGGACAAGATCGGTGTCCTCTTCTCGCCATGTCTCGCCTCGGCGAAGGTTGAAACACAGCGCCATGCCTTTGAGGCTCGGTGCCGTGAGACGCCGGCTCCGGCTGTCTGTGCCGTCCTCAGCGCCGTCCACGCTCTCGGTGCCACTCACGGCGCCAGGGGCGGTCGGTGCCGAGTTCTGCCCTCGAGTCCGTCCGGCGCAGTGTCGATCCTCGGTGCCCCTCACGGGCGCCGTGGGGCCCCAGCAGTGTCATGGTTGGCGCAAGGTTGCTGCTGGGGCTGCTGTCGTGGCCGTCCCTATCCTGGTGCCCCGGTACTGAGTGGACTTGGCGCCGCGTCTGGCCCTGACTCTGGACCTTTGGCTCGAGCTGCCCTGGTGCCTCCTGCAGGCCCGCCAGCGGGTTGCAGAGAGGTGCCATTCGCCAGAGCTCTGGCTGCCGGGCCCTCTGGCAAAGTTGGTTCTGCCTGCCCTCCTACTGTTTGGCTCAGAGCTTCGGACTGTACCTCGTCGGAGTCGAGCTCAGAGTCAGACGGGCAGTCACACCCTTCAGGGTTGTCTGCGGAGGAGGGCGCTCTTGTGGTCTCGTCGACGAGTCGAAGCCAGCCCCCTACTGAGGAGAGTCAGGTGGCCCCCAAGGCTAGGGTCAATGGTGCTGACCAGCAGGCAGTGGTGTGGGCCACCATTGCTCTGCAACCTGGCCTTGGGGGTTTCATCGACCCCTCGGTGGTGGTACCCCCTCCAGTGGTGTGTCTTGATCGCCCAACTTTGGGGCCCGTCAGAAACCTACAGGAGGGAGGTACTATTCCCTGGGTCTCCTTGAGGCTGCCCAGAGATGCCAGCTACCTAGGCTGGCCCTCTTGAGGAGGAGGACTCTCTCGGACTCTGAGGGGTCGAGGGGTGTGGGTTCGACGCATCGGCCTTTCTCTGGGGTCACTCGGGCCCTGGGCGGAGCCAAGTGCGGATTTCCACCCTTCCCCTCGGGTTCCTTGAGAGTCCCATTCTTTTGAGGCAGGGACCATCCTTCTGGACTTTCTGGCCGAGTCGGCCTCACTGGGGGATTCTTCTGGGTGCAGCCAAGGCAGGTACCAGCGTGGTTGTGCGCTGTCGGCTCACGTGAGTCTTCGAGGCACCCTCCTCGGGTGCTCATGGTCCGCTCCCTAGCCTGGCGGGGAGGTCAGCCGACTTCTTTTCTCGGCTCTGCCCCATCCCTCTGCCACATTCTCCTGCGCTCCCAGGCATTCTTCGTCCTAGCGGCCCTCTCACCTGGGAGCAGTTCAGAGCGGTGGCTGCCCAGTTCCCTGCCTGTGTTAGGGCTACGGACAGCCAGGTTTTTCAACCTCCCCCCGTGCAGCCACCCTCAGAACATATGGTGACCTCCAGCTCCTCATCCCCCTCTTCTGGGAGAGAGAACCTTCTGTCCACATCTCTCCGGCTGCTGATCTCTGAGTATCAGCGCTTCCTCGTGAGGATGTTGGAGGACTTGCACCTTTCATCCTCTACTGTTAGCAATCCTGAGCATGCGGCGCACGCCTTTCTAGGCGATTATGGCGAGGCCACCCTTGTGGTGCCACCCTGGCCTGCTCCCTTTCGGGAGGCGTCCTTGCGTTTCTGGCAGAGACCCTTCTCCAGAGTTCCTGCCCCTAGGGACCTCAGCCAGAGGTACTGCGCTCCCCCGGAGTCTCCAGGTTGTATGCCTCATCCACAGTCTGGCTTGACGCATCTGGACACTCCTGATGGGCTTCGCACCCTCCACCGTGACCGGCCCCCGGATTAAGACTCCTCGGATTTTGATTTTTGGGGGACGAGGACCTTCTACTCGGCACTGTTGCTCCTTTCTATTTCTACTCACCAGGCCCACTATGCAGCCTACAACAGGTTCTTGTGGTCCAGGCTAGGTCAGGTCCTAGCTTCTTTGCCTGACTCGGAGCAAACCAGACAAGCCATCGCGCTCTCTGCACGTGGCTTGGAGCTAGCAAGCACCAGCGAGGGCATCTTCACGATGCCTATGGCGGCTACCAGGGTCGTGGGGACAGCGATCTGCACTAGGAGATCGGCGTGGCTACGTCTTTCACGGTTGTCACCCTTGGCCCGGCGTAGGGTGATTTGCTCCGCCCACCAGGGAACCTTCCTCTTCTCCCATAGAGCGAGACGGCGCTTGTCTGGGCAGCTTCCTTCCCCCTCCAGGGGGACCCCATCTCTCTCTCTCTCCCACTCTCAGGCCTCCCCAGGCCCGGAAGGTTCCCCCCTTAGTGTGTCACCCACTGAGGGCTAAGGGACTCTGTCCCTTAGGGTGTAAAGAAACAACCCACTTCGGGGCGGCTTGGTACTCACCCATCTGTGATGAATGGTGAAGATTGACACAGATAAGATATGAAAATTATGTACCTACCGTAATTCTGATCTTTCTGTGTATCTTCACCATTCATCACAACCCCCACCACCCCCTGGGGCCTCAGTCTCTGGGTCCCCCTCCCTCTGTGGCTCCCCCTCTCCTCTTTAGGAGCTAGGTAAAGTAGGGACACACGGGGGGGGTATTCTCCTTTAAAGGGTACAGCTTGAGCGGCACTCCTTCTCTACTACATGTCTCCACCCCCAATGGGGTGGGAGTTGGTGGTTGCCCTCCTCCTGTTCTCCTTCTGGTTTCCATCCAACTGTCTAAAAAAAAAATACCTTTTTTCACCAAACATCTTTCCTGAGAGAGCACTAAATCCTTGTACCCTGTCCTTCCTCCAGAATAGCCGACTCTGCTTCTGGGGTATTTGCCAGTTATTCTGTGCCTTGAATTCTGGCAGAGAGCTTTGCTACTCCTTGCAGTTCCTATACAATCTGGTGACGGACAAGGGTCTCGGATACCTTGATACCTTTCACTCTGTCCTAAATTCTCTCGCCTCCCTACCCTCCCTTCTTCCGCTTCCAGAGATTGGGGCCCCTACCCAATCCCCTTAGTCTCATCTCTTCTTTGCTGTCCTCTCAGTCGTTTTTTCTCCTTTTAGTTCAGTTATCCTTTCCTTTTTCTGTCCCTTGGACTCTCTTGTCCCACCCTCCATCCCTTCCTCTTACCTCTCCGGCAACTCAGAACTGGTAGGCAGGCGGAGTCGAGACAGCCTAACGGTCAACCCTCGAGCGCCACACAGTACGTCGGCCTCGAGGGCAGCGCCGATGCTTTGTCAGCTCCGCCTACCCTTTTTAAAAAAAAAAAAAAAAAAAAAGCTCCCCCGGGGTCCTGATCTCCGGCCAGTACCCATCTGTGATGAATGGTGAAGATACACAGAAAGATCAGAATTACAGTAGGTATGTAATTTGCATTTTTATGAAATGTACAAAATATATGTAACAATGTCTGTATACTACTGTGTAAATCTGTATATCAACCTACTGTAATATTGTAACACTCCTTGTGCTCTGTGTGACGAGGTACCTTTGTAAACGAACCTCTGGCTCAAAGATTGCAAATCCGATTGTACAAATAAATAAATATGACACTGCCTCCCATTTTGCTGCTATGGGAATCTGCATCAGGAGACATTCCTGGCTTAGAACATCGGGCTTCTCTAACGATATCCAACACCAGGTCATGAATGTCCCCTTCAATGGCTTTTATCTGTTCAGTCAGCAGGTAGAACTGTCCCTCAAGGCTTCTCAGAAGACTGGAATGGCCATTAAGACTTCAGTCTGCCTCTGCTCACCCTCAAAGAGAAAAAGGCCGAGCCTTTTACCAGAATACAACCCTCTCCTTCCACCCCCTCTATCCACTCCCTACCCTCGTCCTCCCCCCACTGTTCCCCAAGCTAATTAACCTCTCACCCTCTATCTTCCCCTTCCCCTCTTATCTTCCTAACTAACAGTGGAAACCATTGCTCCGATTTCCAGCTCTGTCTCATTAGTCCCTCCCTCCCTTCTGTGTCCCAGTGCCTCTACTCCACGCTTTTACCCTAGTCTGACAAGGGGGGCTGTTGGTTCAGGTCTCCTGCACTCTCTCACCTGTTTCACTCCTCTAACAGAACTAAATATCATCCTGTTGTTCACAAGCATTTTATGTACTTATCTTGGTACTCAGATCTGGCATTCTAACTATAGTCTTACAATTTTTCTAATGTAATTTGTTTTCCTTGTGTGTATTTCTGCTGACGTGGAACCTATGTAAATGAGCTTTAGCTCATAGGTTGTTAATCTGAGATTTAAATAAACAAACAGTAAGTCCTTTCGTGGCAAAGTCAAGGGAATCCAAGTCAAGTCCCAGCCACCCTAGCAGCAGAAGAAAGCACAACTAAAGGCATAGGTTCAAAAGACACCTAATGCACTCTCTGAAGTTTTGGCCCCAGTTCCACCTCAGTTGCCCAAGGCAGACCTCTCCTCTCCTCTCCAGTTGGGGGGGGGGGTCTGACTTAGTTTTACCATCCGTGGGAATCCATCACCACAGACAAGCAGATCTCAGGGATCATCCGGGAAAGGGTACTCACCAAATTTCTCTGAGATACCTTCGGATTATCCACCCAAGAAACAGCACCCCCCCTTTCAGCATCCATGTCGGACCTTCTCGCGATGGAGATTGCGGGCCTCTTGAGCAACAGGGCAGTGGAAGTCATGCTGGAGGTGGAGAGCAATACAGACTTCTACTTCCATTATTTCTTCATTCCGAAGAAGTCAGAGGGCATGCATCCCATTCTTGACCTCGGAAAACTGAACAAGTTTCTACACCAGGAGAAGTTCAAGATGATCTCCCTAGGGACACTGCTGCTGCTCCTCTAGCCACAGGACTGGTTATTTTATTTTATTTTTTTGAGTTTTGGTAGCCGGGTCAGTCCACTGAGACAATTACAGTCCCTTTTCAGGGTCGACCCAGGGTAGAAACAAGCAAATACAGAATGGTACATTGAAACAGTCAAATACAGTACTGTCAGAATTAAGAAGATATAGTAAGGATTACAAAAATGGGCATGCAATAAAGGATGTACAAAAATAACAAGCATTATACATTAAATATAACAAGGTAGAATAAAGGTGCATATACAGTCTTCAAAGATGCAAGGCCTTATACAGTTGAGTTAGCAGGATACAGTCCCAAAGCTGAGAGGAGTAATTTTATGGGATAGTGGGCAAATAACAAATGGCACAATAAGATAAGGAGCAGGGAGAGAGAAGCGGGAAGGAGGGTTCAGGGAAGGGTAGGAGAAAGAGTGAGAAGAGGGAGGAAGGTTTAGGGGTAGAGAAGGAGAAGAGAGGAGTAGGGCGGAGTGAGAATAGAGAAGGCATTAGCGGAAACAAGAGCAAGATACAGAGCCAGGGAGAGAGGCAAGCAAATTCAACTGGAACTTGGGGAGAGAGGAGCAGGATAGGACAGAGGGAAGCAGGGAGTTCCAGTCAGATATTGCTGCAAAGGAGAAGTACTTACGGGCAATAGCTAGACGCAAATGAGGTTTTATGAAAAGGGGGAGGGTGGGAGGTAGAGCTAAGGGCACGAGGAGCTAAGGGCACGAGGAGCTTGTCTTAGTTGTATGGTCTCACTTAGACAGGGAGGTGTGAATTTGTGGACAAGTTTATGCATGAAACACAGGGAGGAGTACTTGAGTTTGGATTCATGGGCAACCAACCCAGAGAGGACAATACATCACAGTGGTGATGACAGACATTAACCCCAAAGGCAAACCTACAGACTCTGTGGTAAGCCTGGGAGAGGAGAGACAGTGTAGAGGAATTAGTAGAGAGCAGGAGGGGAGCACCATAGGTTAGGGGAGGAAGGAGGGATGAAGACGCAATCTTGAGGCAGGAAGCTGCAGAGAGAAAGGGACCGATGCAGTAGAGGAGGCCAAGCTTCTGCTTCAAACATCTAGTGACATTAGAGACATGTACCTAAAGGGAGAGCGAGGAATCCAAGGTAATGCCCAGGTATTTAAAGGACTGGACAGACTCAAGGGTATCTCCTCTCAGAGATGTAATGCTAAGAGTGGAGTGAGTATTCAAGGAGGAGGGAAGGTGAATGAATAGCATACTTTTAGTTTTTTTTTGTATTAAGAACAAGATGATTGCTCCTGAACCAGCTCTCGACAGAAGCAAAGTCAGAGGCACGTTCTTGATTAATCAGAGCAATATCAGGGGAGGAGTGATAGATCATGGCATCAGCAGCATACAGGTGTACTGTGGCCCCTCCACAGACATTGGGTAAGTCGTTAATGAATAGCAAGAACAACACTGGTCCCAAAATGGAGCCCTGTGGAACACCATGGGTTATGGGTCTAAGATCAGAGACTGAGCCAACCCACTAGACCTTTTGAGAGCAGCAGGATAGCTAGCTTTGGATCCAGTTCAGTGTGCTGGAATCCATACCAAGAACATGAAGTTGATGGAGCAGAAGACCGTCATTCACCAGGTCGAATGCTTTTGTAAGGTTGACAAAGATGGCACCAGTAGCATAACCATGGTCCATAGCCTGTAGTATGTCAGAGATCACTTTTACTAAGGCAGTGAGGGTACTATGACTCCTTCTAAAGCCATGTTAATATGGAGATAGAAATTTGTGAAGTTCCAGGTAGTTCTGAAGGTGATTGTAAATGATTCGCTCTTGAATTTTAGTAAGGGCAGAGAATGGAGATGGGTTGAAAGTTTTCAACAATAATATTGGTCCCCCCCAACATGCATAGGAACAACTACAGCCACCTTCCATTTGTCTGGTACAGTACTAGTTAAGAATGACCAGCTGAATAGGTCACGGATGGGGTAAGCAAGGGCCAGAGCACCCAGCTTGAGGAATTTTGGCTCAAGGGAGTCATGGCCAGAAGAGCTTTCAGCTTTTAAGTTGGCAAGAAGTCTCTAAACCTCTTTGAGGGAGGCAGGTTTTAAGTGGAAAGCAGGTTGGGCCTCAGGGGTACTTGGAGGGTGGTGGGGCAGAAGGGTTGTATGATCAGTTACTGAAGAGCGAAGAGTATATTTGGAGGTCAGTAAAAATTTATTAAATCCAGAGGCGATGGCGCGGGGTCAGCAAGGGTCATACCACTGGCTAAGATGGAGCTCGGGGCCTCAGCGGCCTTCCCTTTGATCAAAGATTTAACCGGTCTCCAAAATTCCTTAGGGTTGGAGAGGTGCTTGGTTTGTAAGGACTTGTAATGTGATGTTTGGCTTTTTGGAGTGAATTTTTGCACTTGTTCTAATATTGCCTATATAATTGCCAGTCAGAGGACAGACCACTTTTCTTATATGTCCGCTAGGCCTTGTCATGATGGGACATGAGTGACCTGATTTCCTTGGTGAGCCAGGGAGCCTTGATCCCCTTGGACCTACATTTTTTCAGAGGGACATGGATATCGACAATTTGAGTGAAGGCGGAAACTAAGAAATCCAAGGCTTGATTTATATCGGGGAGAGTCTTAATAGGGTGCCAATCAGTGCTGTTGATGGAGGAGATGAAGCTGCTTATGTCGAACTTAGACATGTCCTGAACTAGAGAGATCTTGGGAGGGGGGTTAGGACAATTATTCCTCCAAACACAATATGTAGGGGACTGGTCACTAATATTGTCCGAGAGTGCACTCACTGCTTTGATCTTTTGAGGACAGATAGTGACCATCCAGTCCAGCAGGGTGTGTTTTCCGACTTGGTATTGATACGTGTAGGGTCCTGAATGAGTTGTACAAGGTTTGAATCAGCGAGTGTCATATACACTTTGTCAGCATCAGGGTGAGGCCAGTCAGTGTTGAAGTTGCTGTAGAGTATATAAGGTAATTTGGGAAGATTGACTAGGGAGGTTGGGGGAGTCCTAGGAAAGCCTTATTGGGAGGCAGATATGCACATCTAGTGATAAGTTTCTTGATGTTTCCAAGGTTAGGGAGATGAATATGGATTCCACGGGGGCTAGAGTCAGGCACAGAAAGTTCAACAACATTCAGGTCAGATCGTGAGTAGACTGGTTGCCTTCTCTGGACATGCAAGATGCCTACCAGCATATTCCTGTACATCCCCAGCCAGCACAAATTTATCCGTTTTGTGGCTTTGGGCCAGCATTACCAATTCCAGGTCTTGCCCTTTGGGCTGTTCTCGGTGCCTCAAGTCTTTACACAGTGCTTTGCAGTTCTCATGGCACACCTCCAAAAACTTGGACTCACAAGTTTTTCCCTACCTAGATGACTGGCTACTAGCCAGCCCATCCAAGCAGGTTACGGAACATGCAGTGACCACAGCAGTTCAGTTCCTGACCTCCATGGGAGTTCTGTTAAATTCAGAGAAGTCACAGTTTCAACCCTCTCAGCAGCTTCTCTTCATCAGAGCCCTCTTGAACACCACTAAAGTGAGGGCCTTTCTCCCGAAAGACAAAAAGAAAGCCATCCTTCAGATGGCTGATTTCATCATGGAGAACAAGTCTGTTTCACTTACTCCATGCAGCGAATGTTAGGTCTCATAGCCTCCTCTGTCTTCATAGTACACCTGCACATGAGGACAACTCAGTGGATGCTTAGCACACAGTGGTCTCTGACAGCGCAGCTTCAGTCTTACCCCATCAAAATGACAAAGCCTCTGCTTTGATTGCTTGCATGGTGGACACAGGAGGACAATCTCCTCCAAGGTCTCCCCTTCTCTTCCCCCAGAGCCTCAGATAACCCTCACCATGGATGCATCTTTGTTGGGGTAGGGAGACCCCTGTCAGGGCCACCACATTCAGGGAGTCTGGAACCCTTAGAGAGTCCCATCATCCTGTATGCCCTTTGGGCCCTGGTGGACCCTGTCTGCCACAAGATATTCCTCCTTCAGATGGACAAGTCAGTCATGTACTACATCAACAAGGGGGAGCACACTTTCATCCTCTTTGTAGGGAAGCTATGAAAGTGTGGGAATGGTGTCTGGAGCATGTTGCTCTGATGCAAGCGATTTATCTACCAGAGGTGCAGAACAGTCTGGTAGACTGGCTCAGTGGAACAGAAGCAGATCCTCATGAGTGGTTGTTGGCACCAGACGTCATGCGGTCTCTTTTTGACAAGTGGGACACCTCAGAGGTGGACCTTTTTTGCGGCCCCACTCAACAGCAAACTGACTTAATTCTGCTTCAGAAAACCAGAATATGGCATTTGCTGTCGGGATGTATTCAGCTGCGGTTTGACAGATCGCTTTCTGTACGCATTTCCTCCTATTCCTCTGGTTCAGAGGGTACTGCTCAAGCTGAAGGCAGATGGGGGCAAGCTGATTCTGATTGCCCCATGCTGGCCTCGACAGATATGGTTTCCCACTGCTCAACAATTTGTCAGTCGCCCCTCTGAGACCCCTTCTCCTCTGGACAGTTCTTCTGATGCAGGGACCACTGGTTCATTCCAGATTGGCTCCCTTCATCTCCACTCCTGGCTCCTCAAAATATAGAAGTGAGCAGATGCAAGGTGTTCCAGAAGGTCTCTGAGATTCTCCTAACTTCTTGTAAGCCCTCTACAAGAAAGACTTACACAACCAAATGAACATGCTTTTCTGAATGGTGCTCCAAATCCAGTATAGATGTATTCTAATGCCCACCAGACAAGGTTTTGGAGTATCTGCTGGACCTTTCTGATGCTGTATTATACTCTTCAGCTAAGGTCCAGTTTCGCGCTTTTTCAGGATACCATGAGCCAGTTCAGAACCTTACTGTAGCTCATTTGCCTCTTGTTAAGAGGTTCTTGAAGGGCATTTTGCACACAAGGCCCCTGTCGCTGCCTGGGATCTCAACCTTGTGTTGGACATGCTCAACCAAAAGCCATTTGAATCCCTGGTAACATGTGACCTCAAATTCTTAACTTGGAAAACTGCATTTGTAGTGGCAATCACCTCTCCCCACAGGGTCTCTGATATACATGCCTTGGTCCCAGACCCTCTGCATACTGTTTTCCATAGAGGTAGGGTGGTTCTCTGCACATACACTCAAGTTTTTGCCTAAGGTGGTCTCCGAGTTCCACTTGAACCAGCCTTTGGTACTACCTACATACTTCCCCAATTTCCAGTGTGAAGGGGAGCTTACCCTGTATTCTCTGGATGTTAAAAGAGCCTTCACATTCTACCTCAATAGAACTGGGGACTTCCTGCAGCCGAAACAGCTCTTTGGTTCCTTTAACCCCAACTGGCTGGGTCAGCCAGTTATGATCAAATGCATTTCCACATGGATCATCACTTGCCTCTGCCAGTGCAGTTCCATGGTGCAGGTCAAGTTGGAAGGCTGGGTTTGTGCTCATGCCACCAGAGTGGTTGCTGTGTTCCTGGCAGAGATATGCTCTGTGCTTATCGCTGATATTTGCAGTCTCGCCACCTGGAGCTCAGTGCATACCTTATTTTTTTTCAAACTCCACTTTATTCATGCAAGTCAAGTCATACAATCATTATACAGCTTAATCATATATTTTTTTTGTGTAGCATTATAGTACATCATTCTTTCCTTCTTTTGTTGAGACAGCTACATATTGAAACCATGCAGGAGATTTTAAGCCTTTATCTTACTGTACTATATATAAACTCTTTAAGACTGGAAATTACTAACCAAATACTATTGTGCTTTCGAGTCACTTTCAATTGTCTGTAAACATGCATTACTAAACAAATTTGTAATAAACTGAACTATTAAATGGACAGTAGTGGCTGTCTATCCCCTGTAGACCATTATATACATTTATATATACACATTCATTTTCCCCTGATGTATTTAAAGAGAGGGAGGAGGGGTGGAAGGGGTAGGTACAGTGGATGGGGGAACCTGTCTGAGGTTCCTGGGCAGATAAGAAAAAAACAAAACTAAATTCCGGAACCCGTCATATGGTCCTTAAACTGGAGAATACCTAGTATTAGTGTCTGGTTTCCAGCACCCACGCTAGATCTCATGCCCAGATGGTGTAGTCTTCTCCGGGACTTACTTTTGGCTATCATGGCTTTCTCTATTTGTGCTGGTCTGTACCTTCAAGTGCCTAACGCCCTTCCGTATCATAGACATCCCATATACCCCACAACTCCTGAAATTTCTTCAGAGTGAGGCATAAAGTTGCAGTGATATGTTCCATTTTTTTTTTATGTATACTATTTCTAGCTCCTCCATTAAGCCATCAGGTGGCTCTGGCCCTCCCTCAGAGGGCTTCACCTCTGGCTCCAGTTGTTCTCCGTTCCACTGACCCCCACAGTTCCCCCATGGATTGCCCTTCCCCTCCCCACAGTGGGGTCAGGGTGAGGGGCACCGGCTTTACTACTCTTCCCCCTCCCCTTCCGCCTCAGAGCACAAATCCAGAAGTTGGGGGCGGCATCATGGAGGAACGCACCAGGCCATCATGGATCCTGTTGGTTCCTGGCTTTTTCCTCCATTTTCTCCCCCATTTTCTCTCAGCCTACATCCGTGCAATGGGCTGGGGCAGCTGCCCCTACCTCCATGGAGGCAGCATAGTGCCCTGGACGTGGGCCCTCCCCATGCATGGCTGTGCACCTATGCTGACACCCACTGGGTGTCGGTCTACAGCGCACAGTGCTAGTCTCCCCTCCTAGAGGAACAAGAGCTGTCTAAGGATGCTCAATCCTTCATCCCCCTGGCCGACCCCCAAGCAGCTAGAGTTTGTTCCTGAGCCAGGGTTGCCAGCATGGCACGAGGTGTGGCGTCCAGCGCCTCAACCCTCAGCACCACCAGGGCTGGCCATGTTACATTGTTTGGGGTTCTCTTACTCTCACCAACCATTTCTCAACTTTTGGTACTGCCCCTATAAGCCAGTTGGACATAATCCCCTTAATGACCACCAGGCAGAGGGGTCCTGAAAAGCATTTGTTGGGGAACCAGGAAAGTCACACGGTTCAGTAATCTCATCGCCAGTACAGACGTAAAGTTCTTTAAATCAGAATTGAGGCGCAAGGGGGTGGTAAGAACTGCACAGCATAGCATAGCTTCCTTACCCAGTTTGGGGAGTACAGTGATTTGGGGCATATTGCCAAGAAGACAGGACCATCTCTCCCTCCTGAATCCCTCGGCAAGCTTTCAACAGCATGGGAGCCAGTCTTTCCTGAAATTTCTTAGAAAATTCAGCTCCTATTCTGTCTGGGCCAGGAGCCTTACCAGTCTTCAAATGGGCCGTTACTCCCAGAATCTCTGGTAATGTTTGAGGTGCCAAGATAGTTTCTTTCTGCAGCTGCGACAGTTTCGGTAGCTGAACCCTCTGGAAGTACTCATCCAGTTTACTCCCGAGGTCTGGGATTGTTTCCTGTTTATACAGCTCCTTATAGAACCCTACAAAATGTTGCAAAATTGCAGAAGGGTCTGTATCACATTGCTGTTTACCTGGGCTGCGTATATGTAGTACTATAAGACTTGCTGCTTGTCTGTCGAGTTGCCAAGCCAATAAATGCCCCACCTGCTGGCCTGATTCGTAGTATCTTTGCCTCAAATATTTGAGGTTTCCCTCGTATTTTTGCTTCTAGAAGCTGGCCAAGTTGCTCTCTGCATCTATCCAGCTTCTCCCTCACCTCAGCATGTAGTGTAATTTTGTGCTCTGCCTCGGGCTTGAGCAACTATTCTTCAAGTTTCATTTGTTGTCTTAGCCCCTCTCTTTTTTGTCTAGAGAAATAGCTTATGATATGGCCCGTGAAGACCGCCTTGGACTCCCACCAAGCTGCCCTTGTGGGGTAACCTCTGGGATTTGTGGCATTAGAGTTCCTAGTCTCCATTTCAATCATGTGTTGGAAGTCTGCATGGTTAAGAAGGGATATGTTCAGCCTCCAACTACTAGCTGTCACCCTGGGAGAGATCTTTAGCTCCAGCCTTACGGAAGCAGGATCTGTCAGAGTGGTGGGTTCTATGTCACATCGCCCAACTACATTAACCCTTTCTGTTGAAATCTATTAGATTCAGACGAATCTAATAAATTTCTTTGGGTGACCAAAGTAGTAGATCAGGGAGGGGCAGTGGCCTACCTAGACTTTAGCAAGGCATCTAACACAGCCCCACACAAAAGATTAATTTACAAGTTAGCCAGTCTGGGAGTGGGTCCCAAGATGGCAGCTTGGGTAAAAAATTAGCTGGAGAACAGGACACAGAGGGTAATAGTACACGGAGTCCACTCTGAAGAAAGGAGGGTTTCTAGTGGGGTACCGCAGGGTTCAGTTCTTGGACTGGTCCTCTTCAATGTCTTTATAAGTGGCATTGCAGAGGGACTGGAAGGAAAAGTATGTCTCTTTGCAGGTGACACAAAGACCTGCAACAGGGTTGATACAGAAGGTGAGGTAGAAAGGATGAGACGGGAGTTAGCAAGGTTGGAGGAATGTTCAAATGTATGGCAGCTTAGATTCAATGCTAAGAAGTGCAAAGTAATGCACCTGGGAAACAAAAACCCAGGGGAAGAGTACACTGTGGGGGGTGAGATTTATTAGGATTACTAGGAAGAATAGGACAAAAGGGAGCAGTGAATGCTCAACAAACAAAATGGGGGAAGTCATATCACATGATCTAAAGGTGGGCAAGCAATGTGAGAGGGCAGTACGGAGGGCTGGGGGATACTGGAATGTATAGGAAGAGGCATCACCAGTAGAAAAAAGGAAGTTGTTATCCCTCTGTACAAACAGCTGGTGAGACCCCATCTGGAGTACTGCGTGCAGTTCTGGAGACCCAATCTCGCAAGGACATAACAGGATGAAGGCAGTCCAGAAGAGGGCAAATAAAATGGTGCAGGGTCTGCACCAGAAGACATATGAAGAGAGACTTAAGGAGCTTAACATGTATACCCTCGAGGAAAGGAGGGACAGGGGGACATGATAGAAACTTTCAAGTACCTCAAGGGAATCAACAAAGTCCAAGAGGGTAGCATCTTTCAGAAAGAGATGTGCAAGAACAAGGGGGCACAATTTGAAGATAGAAGGGGGACGGCTCAGAGGTAATGTGAAGAAGTATTTTTTCATGGAGAGGGTTGTGGATGCATGTAACGGCCTTCCTGAGGAGGTTGTGGAGTCAAAAACAGTGGGGGAATTCAGTAATGCATGGGACAGACATTAGGCGATTCTAGGGGTTGGGGGTAGGAGGAAGTAGACTGTTGGTTAACACAGATCTGCAGCTTATCCATTAGGTGGGAAATGGGCAGACTGGGTGGGCCAAGTAGTCCTTATCTGACATCAAATTCTGTGTTTCTGTGTTAAATCAAGAAGAAATCTGTACGTGAGTAGGCTTGAAGTTGGTAAGACCAAAAGGTTAGTCCCTAATCTTGGGATTTACTAGCCTCCATACCTCCACCAGTTCCAGCTCTTGGGACAGTCTCCTGAGGCACTGTCCAACCCTGTTCTGTGTTAGGGTGGAGCACCCTGACTTATGTAACTGAGGTTTAAGCATTCCCTTAGTCGCCCCCTATCAGGTAGAGTGTACTTGGATCAGGTGCACATGAGATGAGGGTTTCCTTTAGAAAGGTCATGTTCTGTCTCTCCTGATTCAGTACTTATATATTCAGAATAGTACATGGAACCTCGCCACACCTATCGCTGATGCGCTCATACCTACCCTCAGGGTCCACCCTCACTTATGTCACTTCCTGTGGGCAACTTTTCTGTACTAAGATAGCTACTCCCAGTTTGAGGATGTGCCGTGTAAAATGCTGCATGCACCTCTCCCACCCAAGACCTTTTGAGCTTGGCATGTTCGGCCTCATTCAAATGTGTCTCCTGCAGGAGAGCAATCATGGCTCCCTTACGCTTAAGCTCCAGCAAGAGACGGGTCCTCTTTCTTGGCCTGTTCAAACCTTTGACATTATAGGTTATTATCCTACCTACCATTATGTCTTGTTTCTCCCCTCCACCCCCCACCACATCCCAGCAGAACAGACGGCTACCACAATACTGTTGATATATAACAGTTCAAAATCCAACCAAAAACTGTAAACTGGGGCCTATCCTTATGCCAACTAACCTCAGTGGTTAAGGAGTAATGCCCTGTCCAAGTCTGGGTAACTTCCCCCAGCAGGGCTGCACCTGTGTGAGAAGTCTACCATGGTACAATACACATCATGTTTCTTGAGTCATCCCACTGCCTTATCTCTTCAGTCACTCTGCCACTGCCTGTCTTATTGATTGTGTACAGGTGCGCCCCCCTTCCGGGACCTAGCCTGTTCACAACAGGTACTTATGTCCCCTGCATAATTGTAACCCTGTTGGTGGGCCCTCTCCAACTGCCTCCCATGAGACCCCATTTGCTTTATCCAATCACCATAGGTCAGGAGTGGTCTGCCCCCGGATTGTGACCTTCCCTCCACTCCCCTCCATGATGATGACAAATCCCCCTCCGTGATAAGACCAGAAGAGGGGGCCTCCTCCCTGGAACCATTGCCTCTGTCCCGTCACATAATTCCAAAGCTAAAGCAACTGAGCCTGTACAATCCGAGCTCCTCCGGAAAATAATGTTGAGTACGGGGCCTAGTTCCCTTCCACCCTGGGATGACCACAACTTTATGGGCTGCCCTGGTATGTATGTGGAGGCGGGGCTGTATACCCAGGTCCATGCGATCTGACTTCCACATGAGTACCCTATGTATGCCTTACTGTACACCCATCCTCCCATACAAATTATGCCTTTGGCCTGCTGCCCCCTCCCCCATCTTCCTAATCGCCACCTAGGAATATTCTTCTCCAGTTATTCAGCTGGTATGTCTCACTACCCTTAGAACCCCAGCATATCACCTTTGCCCACCTTATGAGGGTATTACCTCTATAAAGCAAACAGCTCTTAACCTCATGTTACTAAGGGTAGTAGGCTATACCCATTAATGGTCTTTTTTATTATACAATATACTGTGGTACTCGACACCTCCAACAAGGAGAACAAATATTGCCTCTCCCTCAGTGCTTCAGTAGGCTATCCCCTGCAAAGAGGCCTCCTCAGATTGGGCACAACCTCCCCTAACAGTCTTCCCCTGACAGCACTGACAAGGCCCACAGAACCAGAACCACCCAGCCAGGCTGCCCCTACTGAGAGATGCCCCCTCTCGTACCTTAAATGAAGGGGGAGCCGTGCCAGAAATGTGTACCATCCTGCAACATTCATCCGGTAGTATTTATGCTTAGGCATTGGCATTCTCTGTGTGAATTTGCTACCATCCCCCCTGACCGGCTCCCGATCTGAGGACCGTCATCCGTCCCCTACCGCCCCAGTGAATCCAGCTCCATGGTCCACCCCCAGCACCAGAAACCACCTTGTACCTCCCACACACATCCAGTCTACCATTATGACATGCTGACCCGCCAGCCTGCTGGCCGCTCTCAATCCGACTCACAACATGTGGTGGTAAACACCCCGGTTTAGCTCTGTTAACCACGTAGAGCATCAGTATAGGGAGCCGCCTATTGTATCTTATCTTATGTGGCTTCCCCTATTACAAGCCAGCCTCAAGCCAATCTCACGGACCAAAACACAGTGGTCCACCCCTGGCAGCATCCCACTCTCCCAACCCTCATTTGTCCTACCATCAGTGCAGTAATTTAAAATGTTCCTCCATGGTCACTCCCAAGATACCACTCCTGTGGACCCCCTTGACAGACTATACAGCCGAAGCCCCCAGGGAGACCCCCTGATCTACCCCATTTAGGGAACTGATCACCCTACCTGCTTTCGGACCCTATATCTAGGTCACGGAGATTAACCATGGGTGGAGATCAACCAGCAATGCAACATCAGTGATCCATTGGCATTAACATTTCCAACAACATTTATAGCCCCTCTATGAAACCCCCTATCCAATACCCATGCCCCTTATTTTCATTTGCTGGATTTCATTCATTTGACCTCACTCCCACCCCCAGCCTGCTTTCCCCCTCAGTCCCATCCCGCAGATCCCCGGGCTGTCTTACCCCTCCACCCCCACATAACCCCACCACCATCTTTCAAGCCCAATCACCTTCCCACCCCGCCCTTACTCTAGTGGCCATTTTAATGTGAAGCAGTCAAAATACTTTCCCATTATTTAAATCATTAACAAAGTTTCTTAAATGTGCTGGACACTCCTGCCCGACACACAAACTTCCCTTAATGTTCCGAGCCATTCTGCAATGCCCAGGTTACTTACCACACTCCGATGTGTGGGTTCCCCTTCTTCCACCACACATCTGGGAGGAATCTAATCAACTTCATAGGTTCATAGGTAATTTCAAGCTAATTAGACTTGCGTCCATAGAGCTTGCCTTTATTTTATGTATTTGAACAATAATCTATCATGTCTTTTATTTACCAAGAAGATATTTGTCTAATCTAGATTTAAAAATATCCATCTTAGTACTGGCTACCACTTCTGCTGGTGAAGAGTTCCAGCCAGGAACCACTCTCTGGCTAAACCAGTGCTTTCTCGGAAGAGTATGTCATTTTTGAATTGTTAAGTAAAACTGATGTCCCCTTGGTTCATATTTTGATTTTTTTGGGGTAAACCCTAGGTCGGCTAATAGAGCATCATCTTGTAAGCACTTAAATAACACAAAATAATCTCCCCTAGTTCTTCTGTGCTGCAGAGTAAACAATTTTAGCTCCTTTAACCTTTCAGAGTATGACATGTCTCCTAACCCTTTGATGAATCTAGTAGCCCTTCTCTGAATACGCTCCAAGCTATGAACATCCCCTTTTTTATATGGAGCCCATACCTGAGCACAATACTCCAGGTTGGGTCTCACCAGGGCTCTATAGAGGGGCATAATCACTTGTCTATCTCTTCTGGCAATATGCCTCAATATGCAATTCAGTATCTGATTATTTTTCTTCACTATTTTATCGCAATGGGAACTAAATTTTAGATCTGAAGTAATTATAATCCCTAAGTCTCTTTCCTCTGTTGTTTTTCTTAGTTCAGTAGTGTCTATCTTATAAGATGAGTTATTTCTCTTTCCTAAATGCATAACAGTACACTTGTTTCTATTTAATTCTAATTTATTTACTTTTGTCCACTTTTGTATAGTATTTAGTGCATCCTGCAGATCATTTGTATTCTTTTGATCATTTACTATGGTTCCAATTCTGCAGTCATCTGCAAATTTCGTTACCCAAATATTTTTATTTTGTACAGTTAATGAAGTTGTATAGATGTTAAAGAGCGCCCATTGGATTCATTGAGGAGGACATTCTCTGTTGATTTTTTTCCCCTTTCTGGAGTCAGGCGGTCTGAGTCTCCATCAAACTCTGATGTTGCCAATTTGCAGCCCTTCCTTCCAACTTGCTGCCAGGGAACATATTCAGGGAGAGTCCGTGTCACTGCGTTTGGAGGCGAGTTCTGTACTGTAGGTGCTCCCAGCAGCTGCAGTAGTGGTGTGGCTTCCATCTGAGCGCTAAAGAACTTCGGGCCATTACTGGTATGAACTTTAAACTGAGCGGGAGCAGATAGCTGCATTTTTATATTTTTGCCAGCCAGATCCTTCTGAATGAAAGGAGAGGTTTCCGTTTTAGTAAGGTTAATGGTGTAAAGCCATGTTCAAAGTAAAGCTTAACATCTCCAAACAGCACTTTTTTTTTTTTTTTTTCCCTCCAGGCCTTATATAAAATCTTAGTTTTGACTTGATAGTCCAAGAGTCTCATTACTGTAGAGCATGGCCGAGCCTTGGGGTCCGGAGGTTTGGTGCAAGGTCCCGGTGCGCCCGTTCAATTTGAAAAGGTTCTTCTTTAGGCCATTGTACTAACTCCCAGAGGAAGACTCAGTGTATTGCTGTATTCCTCCTGACTCTGTCACCTCTGGTAGGCCATGGATTCAAATGTTATTTCTTCAGGAGCGGAGCTGTAAGTCATCCAGTTTCTCTGTAAGCTCCTGCTCCTGAATGTGTAAGTATATGATGGCCCCGTGATGTTTGTCTACAGTATTGGTCACTGCAGTTAGGCCCTTCTCAAGGTCCGCTGTCTGGTGTGCAAGATCCTGCACAGTCCTCTTACAGTCTCTGCCATTGCTGCTTCCGTAGGATCTGTTGTCATGAACTACTCTTTTCCTGCCTCATCGTCATTAAGCCCACTAATCAAGTCAGATCTCTCCGACTGGGATCTGCTAGTGCTGCGGCCTCTTTCTTTGGGTGCCATTTTCTTCTTGCTTTCCACTAAATCTTTGTTTAGATGCCATTCTATTCTTAATACAGCCACAGCAGCATTCCCTTTACAATCCACAGTAAGTGTGTCAAGATTCCAAGGGTATGGAGCTGGCCCGGTGGCGCTGAGAGTTGAGGCGCTGGACGCCACACCTCGTGCCATGCCAGCGACCAGAGTTCGGGAGCGAGCTCAGGGAGTCGGGGGTCATCAGGGGAGGACTAGGATTGAGCGTCCATTGACAGCTCTCCTAGTCCTGGGGAGGGTTCTGATGATCTCCCGATGCTCTGGTACTCCCTGGCGGATGCTGGGGACTCTTCAGTGCACGGTGGCAAATGCCTGAGGATGGGAGCATTGTGAGGCGTCTGCCGAGGCGTCGCGGAAACCTTGGCGCTCGCTGAGCAGGGCTTCATTGCATATCCGTGCCACTGACAGAAAATCGGAACCCCCCTTCCTTCAGGTGAGGTGACGGTGATCAGAAATCGGCTCTGACCGGAATCCTCACTTCCCAATACCGCCGTCTCTCCAGTTCTCCTTGGGGTCTGGGGCCACTCCTTGGGCCGGGAGGAGTGCCCAGTCCCCGCTTACCCGATGTAGCCCGGAGGTGTCTGTTCAGGTGGACGGTTGTGTTCGGTGGCTGATGGAAGGGACCCCGAGAGATGCCTCGAAGTTAAGGGTGCATAAATAAAGGTTACACGAAAAAAAAGGATTCCAAGGGTATTAACGTTATTTTAAACTTGTTTTAGTCCCCGGGGGCCAGGAGCCGATGTCCCCTACATCTGCATATAGCTCTGGCAGAACCAGAAGTCTCACAGTGCACACCTTTATCAAGCACAGTGCCCTGGATGTCCATGCCAGGCAGCATACCTCTTTTGACCAGGCAGTCCTTAATGGATTTTCTGTCCTGAGTGAGCTCCAGCTCCTACCGCTCTACACGGGGGACTTCTCATCTCTGTTTGGTACTCTAACCCATTGGTGTAAATCAGTGGTGAAGACTGGTCCTGGAAAATACGAAAATTACGTACTCACCGTAATCTTCATCTTCTTGGACTATATTCACTATTGACTCACACCCAACCTCCTCCACCGGGCTCACCCTGTCTATTCATTGGTCTTCACCACCCTTGTTTTTGATTTAGGCTATGAAGACACTGCTTTCTTTGTTGTTGATCCTTCCTACACAGGTCACAAGGGCTATATTATGCCCTTTAAGTTAGCTGATGTACTCTGGTTACGCTGTGCCTCCTTGGTTAAAAAAAAAAAAAGTACTCAGGCAGTTGAGGGCCAGTGTCGAGGTAAGCCATGCAGCGCAAGCTAGTCTTGCAGTACCGTGCATGCACGCAGCCTACTTCAGCTCCAGCCCTCCTAAAAACAAACAAAAAAAAAGTTCTGCCTCCTACAGAGTCCTAGAGCCTCCAGCTCACCACCCATTGGTGTGAATCAATGGTGAAGATGGTCCAAGAAGATCAATATTTATGGTGAGTACGTAATTTTCATTTATCTTCGCAAGGGTATTTCAAGTCCCAGGAAATCTTACTGTAGTCTGAAAAATCCAGTATGGTCTCACCATAGGACTACTCCAGAGCTGAAACAATTAATAGAACCTATGCAAATAGTGGAATATTAGGCTCGAGCTCGGTTTTCAAACCACTGTACCTGGTTGTACTTCCTGCAACCGTCAGATTCTTTACTCCGCTTGCCCCAGTAAGATGTCTCCGGAGAGCTCTCCTTCCCTTACTTGAAGAGTTTTATTTTCATCAGTTTTTGAAAGTACTGTTTATTTCCTTTGTTTTTTGAAGCACTGTCCTTAGTATACAGGTAGACTTAGTCTAGATTTAGTGTTTATTTGGTAAGTTCTCGGTTCCTTTTCGGTTCATCGCAACCGGGAGGGAACCGACTCCTAATTATTTTTTCTGATGTGAAATTCAGTAGAATTTAGTTTATTTCGACTTCTCTAGTAAGTCGGCTGAATTTGGTTAACCGGGGTAACTCTCATTTTTTACGGTTAAAAGCTAACTGAAAAAAAAAAAGAGGGAGGTGGTTTTCTTTGCTGGTTTAAATGTCACAGAAAACCAAGAAAAGAATGGGCCCTACAGGTTTTCAGCATTGCACTGAGTGTGGGGAACCGTTTGCGAAGGCTGATCCTCATTTAATGTGTCTTTTGCCTAAGGTTTGACCACATGAAGGCAGATGTGAAATCTGTAAAAACTTTCCGCAGTCTGTGCTTGAGAGGCAACTGAAAAGGCCACAGGAAAGAATGTCCAAGAAGGCTGCTGACCCTGCCTCGGATAAACAGACTCCTCAAAAGGAGCCAGAGGAACAGCCCTCTGACAGGGCCAAAGTTATTTGGGAAAGCAATACGCCATGGATACAGCTGCCGAACTGGCTACTGAAGGTTAAAGGAAAAAGAAAGAAAAAAGTACAGTGCAGGAACCGCATCTGAGAAAAATCTCGGTTCCAATAGCTGCAGAGATTGCTAACGCACTCAGGATTATTCAGTCACAGCAACCTGGAACTCCGGTTCCGGTTGAAAAGTGGCTGCATGCACAGACACCGGTTCAACCTCTGTTCCCAGTTCCTTGGAACAGAGTGGTGAATTCTATGATGAAGAGGTGGAGGAGGATTATGGAGAGCCCATTGAACCTGACATTTCTCCTGATCCTCACCGTCCTGAGTCCCCTGATAAGGGATCTAAGGATTACATATCCCACTTTGCCTTCACAAAGCAGGTTGCTCAAACCCTGGACCTCCCCACTTTGGAGTCCACTGAGGAGGAGGAGTAACAGGACTATATGGAAATGATGGCCGTCCCAGTGTCAGAGACTACTGTTGCCCATCCCCAAGTCCCTGAAGAAACAGGTTAACACAATATTGTAGACACCCACTTCTGTGCCACCAGTGGACAACAAGATGGATAAAAAGTACTGGGCAGCCAAGGGAGGAGCAGAATTCCTTTTTGGGCACCCTAGCCATGAGGGGGTGGTACAGGCTGCAGCTTGTGGCAAAGCTGGCATCACATCCTCCTGACAAGGACTCCAGAAAAATAGACTCTATGGCTAAGAAAATTTACCTGAGGACCTCTCTGGCTATTAGGCAGTCTTCTTATATGGCCTACGTCTCCAGGTATCAGAAAACACTCTGGAATACTGTCCTGGAAATAGCAAAGGATGTCCCAGCTCCCATGGATGTCATTGTCTCTCAGAAGGTTTGCTTGGCTCAGGACTACTAACCTGACCCAGAATACCCAAATGAAGGCTTTGGATTTTCCATGTAATCCCACATCTATTTTGAGAGCAAACAGAGGCTTACATGGAGAAAATGGACGATTACAAGACTGCTTACAAAAGTACTATTGCCAAGGAATGGGCATCCACACCCCAAAAGCACCAAGTCAGAGGTTGCGGGGGCAAGGCCCATTATAGACCATTCTTCCAGCCTCAAACTTTCCCCCAGTATCAGCAGCAGAAGGTGCATTTTAGAGGCTGGCGCAGAAGAGGCAGTGGCCACACTAGCTCCAGCACACAGCCAGCAGCTCAAGCTAAGCAGGCGCCCTGAGGTGTCTGTTCAGGTCGCCTCCCCAACCCCGGTAGGGGGAAGACTGGCCCACTATCTCCAGGAGTGGCAAACCATCACCACAGACAAATGGGTCCTGGCGGTAGTAAGCCAGGATCTTGCTCTAGGCTTCAAGATCATGCCAAAGCTGCGGGCAAAGGTTTTCAGACCTTTTACCTCATCAGAAACAGCTTTGTTGGAGGAGGACGAAGCTAAACTTCTGTCACAAAGGGCAGTAGAACTAGTTCCCTTGGCACAAAGGGGAAAAGGCCTGTACTTAAGATACTTCCTCACAACAAAGAAAACCGGGGAGTGGTGACCCATACTGAATCTCAGACATCTAAACAGACATTTGTCAAAACCAAAGTTCAAGATGGTGACGCTGGCAACCATCCTCCCAACACTAAGGCAGGGAGATTGGTTAGCATCTCTGGACCTAAAGGACGCTTATTTCCACATCCCCATCAGGCAATCCCACAGAAATGATCTCAGATTCAGATTGCCATCAGGCCATTGTCGGTTTAGGGCAGTGCCCTTCGGACTGAACTCTGCCCCAAAGGTGTTCAAAAGTGCTTGGCTGTGGTCGTAGCACATATGAGGCACGGGGTGGCAGTGTTCTCCTACCTGGACGACTAGCTAGCCATAGGTCAATCATCTCATCATGTCAGGAATGCTCTGGCAGTCGCACAGGATACTGTGCAGTCCTTAGGATTCCTGGTGAATCTGAAAAAGTCAGTGCTAGAACCAGCTCAGCTCCTGGAGTTCATAGGAGCCAAATTGGACACTGTAAAGGGAAGGGCATTCCTTCCACAGGGAAGAGTAGACAGCCTGGTGCAGCTAGCCAGCTCTTTCAAGGTGCACACCCCAAGGCCAGCAAGGCATTTTCTACAGTTGCTGGGCCACATAAGCAACATCAACAGCAATAGTGTTGGGGCCAGGTTCCAGCTGAGACATTGTTTCATCTCAGGTCACACTGGCATCAAAAAAGGGATTCACTGTCAAAGCGATTGCCAGTTACAGGAACTTTCCTTCAGGCACTACAGTGGTGGCAGGAGAGGAACAACCTCAGATAGGGTGTACCATTTTTGCAACAAACCCCCTCATTTGTTCTAACAACAGATGCCTCCCTCCTGGGATGGGGAACACACTGCTCATGGCACATGGCTCAAACAGGAGTCATTGATGCACATAAATCTGCTGGAACTCCGAGCAGTCCTCCTGGGCATCCAGTCCTTTGCCAAGATGCTATAGGGCCAGGTGGTGCAGGTCAGGGCAGACACAACCATCATGTGCTACATAAACAGGGAGGCACAAGGTCAACTCCACTGTGCACAGAGGCCTTGAAAATTTGGACTCTGGCATACTCCCTGGAGAGAGCACGACAATTCGCTCCCGACTACTCGCTCCAAGACAACCCACTCCAGACATCTCACTCTGGCATTAATTCGCTCCCGCCATAACTCGACCTGGACAAATTCGCTCCCATTCAGACACTATCCTTTTTTTCCTCTGTTGTTCTTTCTTGACACTCATCAAGGATATATGCCAGCCTCTCCACATTTTCAAGGTAAGCCCTCCCCTGGTGCATTACTAGAGATTAGCTGTTCTATGGCTGCATCTTTTTTGTACCCCATGAATCCCATCAATAAATTTCCATATCTTGGGGTGCACCATACAGTGAACGCTCTGCATCCCTCTGTGGAATGCCTCGACTACATTATTTATCATTTATCTTTGCCCTTCGGTCATGAACACTGTCACAGTGATTCCATAGTGCATTTGGAAAGTGTGGCTGCCTGCACCCAGTACCCCTCCTGTTTCTCCTGCCTATGCACACATCCTCGAAATAGTCGATAAGAGGTTAGAGTTCTGGTGGGAATACATTTGCAGCTTCATTGGTAGTCTCTTCAAACCTGGAATCCACCTCGGCAGGGGGGTAAAATGCTAGGGCAGGCAGGTATTTACATTTTAGGGCAAATTCAGGATCCTGAATGTATTGTACAGACAAGCCATCATCAGTCTGTATTCTTCGGTACACGCATTGCATGAAATGAAAGCAGCAACTCACTTGACGTGCACTTGGAAAGATGGATTTGAATGCCTGTATAGTGGCCTGCTCAGAATCTGTCATCACAATTTCTGGTTTAAGATGTGGGTTGAGGGTTTTCACTGCATTTAGCATCCTTTCATATAGCTCCCTTCATTTGCCTGGTAAGAGAGCGTAGATGGCTGGTTGTACATTTTCAAACCTCTTGCCTAGTATAACAAACATTTGATGGAATAATGGAGGGGCCACACTGAAGGTGCTATCTGCATACCAGTTGCTACATCTTTCCAAGAAACGCAGAAATGCAGAGTGTTTTGTGTGCCGAATATAAGAATACGATCAGGCCTGGGGCCATTGTTGTACAATAGAAATTTACCACTAGAGTCACTGGAGTCAGGAGTGTATGTTTGATATATTTCAGGGATGTAGAGTTCTGTAAAATCTTTTGGGTTCAGTGGGGCACCATGAACCCGCACTCTTTGGATTGTGCACTTCATATTTTTAGCTATAAGTTTACCCTGTGTTGCCATCGAAACATCCTCCCTGGCATGAATCATGACTTGGGTAGTGGTGTCCCGAGTTGCAGAAGCCCTCTGTTTGGTGACATTCACTGCTTCTGCTTTCTCAATAGCTCTAGGGTCAGATGCATGACTGTGCTGTGAGAAGCGATGGATGTTGTGGGATCCTCTGCAGTGGCAGTGTGCACTGTACACCTCCACGGCTTTCTCATAGCTTGCTCACACTGCCAGATAGCCTTTCCAACACAGACCCTCCTGTGGAAAGTGTACATGAAATTCGAATCATCCACGAGCTTAGATCTATTCCTTTCGGACATAACAAACCTGTCCGTCATTCTGGCTAGGTGCTGACTACCTGGTTGGATGAAAACCAATGAAATGGCAAGTAACATGGAAAGCTGCTGGGCTGTAAAGGTCAAAGTATTTATACCAATTGATTGTAATTTGCCTGATTGCATTAACACTATACTTGTCCATTAGGACGCTTACTGATTGCTAAACTGTTTGTGCAGTGTAAAAAGCTGACACAAGTCGCAATGCCTAGTACCAGTTAAGAAGTAGTTCTATTTCCACTTAATGGTTGCTAAACTGTTTGTGCAATTTCAAATGATGTGTTTGTCATGTAGTAGTCGCTCCTTCCAGCAGAATACAAAAAAATGTGAGTGACACCATCCCCATTAACACAAGTCCAGTGATGGGAGTGAATTAATGACGGGAGCTAGTCACCGTGGGAGCGGACTGTCTGGAGCGAGCTTGTCAGGACTGTCGTCAGGAGTGAATTGACATAGACTCCTCCCTGGAGATCTCTCTCTCTCTCTCTAGTCCACCTTCCAGGGAAGGACAATGTCCTAGCAGATGCCCTCAGCAGAATCAATCAGAACCATCACAAGTGGTCACTCAACAAGCAGGTCCTGCAGGTTGTATTCAGCAGATGGGGCACTCCAGAAGTGGACCTGGACCTGGACCTTTTCACAGCCCCCAAACAACCATCAGCTACCTCAGTTCTGCTGCAGACCTCCTGTGAGGGGCACAATCCCACTGGATGCACCGCTGCTGGATTGGACAGGGAAGTTCCTGTATGCCTTCCTTCCCTTTCCATTGTTGCTAAGCGTACTGAACAAGCTGCGATCTCAGCCAGCAACAGTGATCCTCATTACTCCAGACTGGGCCAGGCAGCCCTGGTATTTTCTGATTCTCTTCCTCAGTAGCCAAACCAATCAGCCTCCCCAGGAGGCACAACCTACTGACATCCTCTCAGGACAGGATCCTTTACCCCAGCCTCCAGTCCCTCGGGGCTCAAAGCCTGGCTCTTGAGGACTTAGAGTATGTAAACTTGCACCTCTCAGAAGGAGTCATGAAGGTCCTCATGGTCTCTACAAAGCCTTCCACTAGGAAGACCTACACACCTAAGTGGAAAAGGTTTTCCATCTGGTGTCAGACTAATGACATAGTTCACAGTCCGGCAGGTTTGCCAGTCATTCTGGATTATCTGACTCACCTCCACTCTCTTGGCCTAAGACCATTTACTCTTAAGGTGCACCTGGCAGCTGTCTCGGCTTACTTATCGGCAAGCAGGGGCTCATCCCTGGTTTCGAACCCAGTATTCAGAAAGTCCTCAGGTCTAATAGGAAGTTTCTCCCCGAGGTGGTATCTGACTTCCACCCCAATCAGTCCATTACACTGCCCGTCTTTTTCACTGACCATTCCACTGCAAGGGAACATAGACTGCATAGCCTAAATGTTAAAAGAGCTATCAGCTACTACCTGGACCGCACAGAGGGCCACAGGCAGGACAGTACTCAGCTCTTCTGACCTATGAAGAAGAGGGAAAAAGTAAACCAGCTACAAAAGGATCGATTGCATGCTGGATTGTTGCCTACATTCAGTTTTGCTACAGCAAGGTGGGCAAACAGCCCCCTATGGGCCTCATGGCCACTTCTACCAGAGGAACAGCTGCCTCCATTGCAGCTTCTAGAGACATTCCTCTTTTGGAAATCTGCAAAGCAGCTACCTGGAAAACCTTCCACACTCTTACCAAGCATTACTGCTTGGATACCCAGGCCAGAAGTGATGCCAGGTTTGGCACAGCAGTACTGCAGAGCCTGTTTGCTATATAGGTTCTATGCCCACTTCCAAAGGTACTGCTTGGGTAGTCTGCATTTGTTAGAATACAGTAAGATTTCCTAGGTCTTGAAGAAAAAATTACTTGCCATAGTAGTCTTGTTTCTTCCAAGGGAGTCTTACTGTATTCTGAGCTCCCACCTTACCTCTCTGACTAGAACCTAATGGGCACTGCATTCCAGCTGTCCATGCCCTGGCCTATTGCAAACCTGTTGGTATGATTGATTGTTTTCTTGGGCATCTGTGACTTGAGTCTTAGGGATGCCCCTGTTGTTTAAACAAGGGGCTGTCCTTTAGGGGAGAATTAGTTTTATATTAGGATAGTTTAGTTTGTTATTTATCCATGCTTCATAAGAATCTGACGGTTGTAGGAAGTACAACCAGGGAAGGGACAGTGGTTTGAAAACCAAGCTAGAGTCTTAACATTCCACTATTTGCATAGGTTATATTAACCGTTTCAGCTCCGGGCAGTTCTATGGTGAGACCATACTGCATTTGTCAGACTACAGTAAGATTCCATTGGAAGAAACAAGATTACTATGGTAAGTATTTTTCTCATTTCGCATGTGGTACTAATTGGCCGAAACTGCCCAAATTTTATTTAGCGTTAGATGACTAGTGCTTAATTCAAACAGCATGAAATCTTGTTGTATTATGACAATATGCAGTATGACCGACCGATTCAGCTATCTCGGAGAGTTAAGAGTTAAACCCTATGCAAATGCATAGACCGTTGAGCTTGAGCTCCGTTTTCAAACCACTGTCCTCTGTATATTCTATATAACTGACCAGATTCTTTACTCCGGTCGCCTGTGAAGACACTTCGGAGACTGCTCTTCAACTTTTTCAGTTGAATTTCAAATATCGACTGTTTTTCAAACTTCCATTTATTTCTTTTGTTTTTCAAACCTCTGTCCTGCAGTTACAGGTTAGACTAGTCTAGGTTTAACTTCATTTCCGGTTTCCAAACGGTTCTTCGTGACCGGGAAGAAACCCAAAGATCTTTCTTAATTCTTGTGGTAAAGTATTATTTAAATAATATTTTTATTGTGTTTGGAGATCCGGCTCAAAATTTTGGACCAAAAACCGAGACTTTTCTTGGTTTTTAACGCAGGTGCTAAACCGTTTGCTGCCCCAAATGTTGTCTTTCTTTTTACCCTGCTTAACTAAAGCCATCAGGGGTAAATACATTATTTTGTTTTTCCTTTTCCGTGCCTGACTAAGCCACTTCAGATAAAAGGTTGTCAACTGGATTGACTTAACTGGCCTAACCAAGCCACTGGGTCAAGCCCTAAATTTATTGAGGGTTGTGTCACTGAAACCCAAGAGAAAAACTGGTCCCACTGGGTTTCAATGCTGCACCGAGTACAGGGAGCAATTTGCTAAGGCTGATCCACACTTAGTGTGTCTGTATTGCCTTGGGTTTGACCATTTGCAATCAGACTGTGAAATCTGTATACAAAAAAAAAAAATTTTACTCAATCTACCCTAGATAGACGTTTGGGTAAACTGAGGGACAAAATGGAGAAACCGTCCAATGAGGTCCGGTTCAAAAGATAAACCGGGTTGAACCAGCAACCAAACCCTCGGACCAGGGTGAAACCTCATCGAGTAAAAGACGAGCGGACTCGGCCCCTGATACAGGCCCTGAGAAAAAGACAAGGAAAAGTGGTTCGGAACCACATAAACAGGCAGTTGCGGCTCCAACCGCCGAGGAGATCGCAAAAGCTATACGCATTGTCCAGTCATTGCAGCCCTGTTGGGGTGAACCAGCTTAACGACCGGTAACTCGTACCTCGGTTCAGATGCCTGTCGGTTCAGTTCCTTCAGGCTCTCTGGATCCGGAGGAATTTTATGAGTCAGAATATGAAGATTATGATCAAGAGGAGGATTTGGGAGAACCTGTTGAGCCTGAGGTTTCTCCTGAACATCCTCAATATGAGTCTCCACCTCATCTTACAAGAGCATCTACCTTTCATTTTACATTTATGAGACAGGTAGCAGAGACTTTGCAGTTGTCTATACAGGAGACTAGACAGGAGGAGGATGACTATAAGGAGATAATGGATCTCCCAGGGACTTACGATTCCCATTCAAAAGTGTCTCAAAAACCCGACTTCTAGAATTCTCCAGACCCCAAGTTCTGTCCCTCCAGTGGACAAGAAGATGGACAGGAAGTATGTCTTGGCTGGCAATGGCACTGAATTTTAGCCACTGCAGTCATGTGGGGGTAGTACAAGCTGCAGCTTGTGAAAAAGCTGTCACCCCTCTTGCTTCTCATCTTCCTGATAAGGACTCAAGGAAAATTGACTCCTTAGCAAAAAAAAAAAAAAGCTGTCTAGCTGCCTCCTTGAGTATCAGGCAGGCATCCTATATGGCCTATGTATCTAGATACCAGAAGCCCCTCTGGGAGTCAATGGGACAGTTAGCCAAGAAGGCTTCCCCTGAACTGGCAGCAGACTTACAGGAGCTCATCAGTAAAGGGGTTCAGTAATCCAAATACCAGTTTCACATGGCAGTGGATGCCAATGATGCAGCTTCTCGTTCTTTTGCTTCGGCCATTTCTCTCGGGAGGTTTTCTTGGCTGAGGTGTACAAATCTCTCCCAAGACACGCAGAACAGTGCCGTTGATTTTCCCCTGACACAGAATTCTTTGTTTGGGGAACAAACAGAGGCGTATATGAAAAAGATGAATAAATACAGGGTAGCCTACAAGAATGCAGCTGCCAAAGAAAAGGCTGCCACCCCTCATAGGCAACAGACTAAAGGAGGCAGAGGTAGGCCTTACCCCAGGTCTTTCCACCAGTCTCAAGCCTTCCCCTCCTATCACCAACCTAGGGGTTACTTTAGTGGTAGAGGCACTGGCCGTGCTGATTCCACCTCTCAGTCCACTACACCTTCTAAACAGACACCCTGAGATGTCTGTCTGCGCCGCCTCTCCACTAGCAGTAGGGGGCAGGTTGGCCTATTACCTTCAGGCCTGGCAGTTCATCACATCAGACAGATGGGTCCTGGAGGTCGTATGCCAGGGTCTTGCTCTCAGTTTCAGACTGTTCCCCAAAACAGGAGCAAGATTGTTCAAACCTGCCACCCTCTCAGAAACAGCCCTGCCGGAGGCAGAGGTTTCCACCTTACTTCAAGTCAGGGCAGTGGAGCCTGATCTTACTTCAAGAAATAGCTCTTGCAGCAGGTTACACCATAAGGACTGAAGCTGGCAAGCGCCAGGGCCCCACGGAAAAATTCTAGCTAGCAATATCCAGCAGGGGAACCGCCCCAGACGTCTGCCCCACCCCCAACATCCGGCATCATACAAAAGGGGCGGTCCCCCAGCATCCCTCAGTTCTTTTCCCGCCATCGACTCGCCAGCATCGGCCTCACAGACGCCTCTAGCAGATGAACAGCGCTCGAAATGAAGTATTTTTTGTTAAAATCACCCGCATGTCTTCTTCTCTGCCTCCTACCTAAGGACACTCCTCAAAGTGCGCTTGCAGCAAACAGATCCTATTTAAGGACTGGCACACAGCCTGTGTGCGGTGCCTAGGCCCAGAGCACGATATCAAGGCCTGCTGCATCTGCCAACAGTTCAACAGCCGGACCAGGATCTGATGCCAAAAAGCTCTCCAGGGGTTCCTTTTCAAAGACAAATTAAAGGCTATGAAAAAAGACCCTTCCACCAAGGGGAAATCCTCCCACCATAAATCCGGGAGACACTCGCTCCCTTTTCAGGTCGCTGGGCATTACCATCAATCAGGAGAAGTCGAGCCTCGTCCCTTCACAGAGGTTGCAGTTTATCAGTGCATTTCTCTACACCAGTCAAGGGAAGGCTTTGATGGAAAAGTTGGTCCCAGCCAGGACCATTCTTTGCTTGTTCAGACACATGGCGGCAGCCATCGCAACGGTTCCCCTAGCTCAACTTCACATGAGGATTACCCAGTGGATGCTACGAGCTCAATGGGACCAAAAGCAGGACCAACTGCATCAGCTAGTCTGGATCACAAATACTGTCATCCGAGACTGGCAATGGTGGCTTGTCCTAGAGCACCTTTCCAGAGGAGTCCCCTTTTTAGCACCTGCTCCAACTCTGACACTCTCCACGGACGCTTCGGGGTCCGGTCGGGGAGCCCACCTGGAAGGAGTCAGAACCCAGGGATCTTAGTCGACCCTGGAGTCTCACCTCCACATCAACATCCTCGAAATGAGGGCAGTCCTGTATGCTCTACAGGCCTTTCAGTCAGAGGTCACACCAGGTGGACTGATGTTACAAACAGACAATGCCTCGGTGATGCATTATATCAACAAGCAAGGAGGCACTCACTCCTACCCTCTTTGCAGGGAGGCAAAGAGGGTGTGGGATTCGGTATTACAGCATGGCGCAGAGATCACTGCAGTGCATGTTCCAGGTGTGGACAAACACCATCACAGATTGCCTGAGCCGGTCGCAGGCCAAGGCTCACGAATGGGAACTGCTGCAAGAAGTAGTAGAGGATCTGTTCCGTAGATGGGGGATACCAGATTTAGACCTATTCGCGTCCACATCCAATGCAAAACTGCCCAGTTTCTGCTCGCTAGATCCAGGGCCTGGTGTTTTCCAGTTAGACAAGTCTCTCTCCTGGACGGGCAGGTTCCTCTACGCTTTCCCACCCTTCCCTTTAATCCAAAGGGTTCTACTGAAGCTCTGAGAGGAGGGAGCATCAATGATCCTAGTGGTGCCCTTTTGGCCCGGGCAAATTTGGTTCCTACTTCAGCACCAATTGGCCCAGGAACCACCGTTTCCCTTTGCTGATCAGCTGACACGTGTTGCCCCAGTAAGCCAGCTCCCCGGTCCACCCGAACCTCAGGTCACTGAACCTGCACGCCTGGCTCCTAAGAATATAGCAGTCCTTAGACACAAGGTTTCGCAGAAGGTGGCGGACATTTTAGTAGCATCAGAAAACCCTCCACTCATGCCATCTACACCATGAAATGGCACAGGTTTTGTCTCTGGGCTCAGACCCGCGGCTTAGCCCCACTTGTCTTCCCTAAGAAGTCAGTGCTGGACTATTTCCTATCCCTGTATGAATCAGGGCTAGCCTATTCCTCCATAAATGTACACCTCTGTGCCATTTCAGCATACCATTCCCTGGTAGGTCAGAGGTCAGTAGCGCAGCTAGAGGCATCCCACGCTTTCCTACGCGGCATCCTCCATTTGAGACTTCCTATCAAAGATTCGATTCCACCTTGGGATCTTGTTTTTGTCCTAGAGCGGCTCATGCTGCCCCTGTTTGAACCAGCCATGGATTGTGAGCTGCGTCTTCTGTCTTGGAAGACACTGTTTTTATTGAGGTTACTTCCGCCAGAAAAGTTTCTGAGCTTAATGCGCTCATGTGTAAAGAACCTTACTTGGTTTTTCACAAGGACAGTGTGTCCTTAATGACAAATCCTAAGTTTCTTCCCAAGGTGGTCTCGACCTTAACTCTCAATCAGGATATTGACCTTCTGGTATACTATCCCAACCACTCTAACCGAGGGGAAGCTCTCTTGCACACATTAGACGTGCATAGGATCCTCAGGTACTATCTAACCAGAACCAAATCCCTTCGCCGGTCAGATCAGTTTTTCCTGTCATTTGCTCACAGAATGCAAGGAGCACCTGTATTGAAGCAGACTCTCTCCAAGTGACTGGTTAAGTGCATCACATTGTGGTACCAAAAGTGCAACAAGCCTTTACCGGGATCGGTGAAAGGACATTCCACGAGAGGGGTGGCAACCTCTTTCGCTACGCTTAAGAACATCTCCACAGCAGCCATTTGTGCGGCCGTTACTTGGAGCACTGTACATACCTTTATCAGGTATTACAGTTTGGGCATTTGCTTCTAGGTGTAGAGCTGATTTCGGCCTTGCAGTCCTTTAAGGACTTTTGTCCTAAATACGGTTCACTCTAGGATCCCTCCTATCCTCCTGCCGAACAGGATATTTTGTTCCCTTAGTGTTTGGGAATCCATCCTTATGGTGTAACCTGCTGCAAGAACGGTTTCTTGAAGTAAGATAGTACAATTACGTAAGAACTTACCGTAACAGTAGATCTTCAAGAACAGCTCTTGCAGCAGGTAGTTTCCCTCCCACCTTCTCCTCAGGAGGTTTGGTCTTTAGACTTGGCGTCTCGGATGCAATCAGATTATTATTTTCATGGGTCTTCCTTTGGAAGCGGATCCTCGGTCTCCCCTTCAGATTCACCTTTATCAATCAATCAATATCTTTATTTATCCAGGCGGGCACCATTGAGCAAGCTCATTTACAAGGTCGACCTGGGGTCCTACAGTAATGATACAGAAAGACAAGTTACAATAGTACAAACAGTAAAAATAGCTGCTATTACAGTAAAAATGCACATTTACAGGTAATATACATTGAACATAGAACTACAAGGAGTCATGGATAATGAACTTGTGCTGGATCCGAGCCCAAAAAACTGTGCATTTTGTAGTGGGAAATGTTAGGGAGAGGGTAGGCATACCAGATAGAAGATATCAAGTGCATAATGTAGGGAGAGGTGGGGAATAGGGGCGCAAGCAAAGAGGACCCAATTGTTAGAGCAGAGTGAGAGGATGGGAGGGCTGAGGACCATACGGCGGGAGCACTGAGGGATGCTGGGGGACCGCCCCTTTTGTATAATGCCGGATGTCGAGGGAGGGGTCGACGTCAGGGGCAGTCCCCCCGCTGGATATTGCGACCTAGAATTTTTCCGTGGAGGCATGGCATCTGCCGGCTTCAGTCCTCATGGTGTGACCTGCTGCAAGAGCTGTTCTCGAAGATCTACTGTTACGGTAAGTTCTTACGTAACTGTACTTTCCCTTTCAGCACAGAGGAAAAGGATTTTATTCAAGGTACTTCCTAACCCTGAAGTAAAATGGGGAGTGGTGGCCCATTCTAGATCTCAGATACCTAAACAAGCACCTCACAAAGTCAAAGTTCAAAATGGTCACTCTGGCTGTCATCTTTCCTACCCTCAGACAGGGGGATTGGTTAGCATCCCAAGATCTAAAGGATGCTTATTTCCACATTCCCATCCGGGCAATCTCACAGAAAATACCTCAGATTCAGACTGCCTTCAGGTCATTACCAGTTCAGGGCCATGCCCTTCGGACTGACATCTGTTCCAAGGGTCTTCACAAAGTGCATGGCAGAGGTTGTGGCACATCTGAGAACACAAGGAGTCACTGTTTTTCCCTACCTGGATGACTGGTTGGTAGTGGGTCACTCCCCCCCAACAGTAGAGGAAGCCTTGATCTTCACACAGGATACCCTCCAATCCTTGGGGTTCCTGGTGAATCTCAAGAAATCAGTTCTGAAACCTGTCCAGATCATAGATTTCTTATGAGCAGAGCTGAACACAATTCAAGCAAAGACCTTTCTGCCTCCAGGAAGGGCGGTCGCCCTCATCCGGTTAGCAGAGTCCTTCATCTTCAGGTTCCTCGCCCAGTAAGGTGCTTCCTACAGCTCCTGGGCCATATGGCTGCCACCACAGCAGTAGTTTCAGGGGACAGCTTTCAGATGAGGAACATCCAGTTCCATCTGAGGTCCTTTTGGTCCCAGAAAAGGGATTCTCTGTCCAAGCTGATATCAGTAACTACCACTCTAAGGCAAGCACTACAGTGGTGGCAAGACAGGCACAGCCTCAGGGCAGGAGTCTCCTTTCTGCAACAAGCTCCTTCAGTAGTGCTGACCACAGATGCCTCACTACTAGGGTGGGGAGCTCACCTAGGGGGAACACTGCTTATGGAACATGGCTCCAGCAGGAGTCTTTCCTGCATATAAATCTGGTGGAGCTCAGAGCAGTGTTTCTAGCACTTCAGTCATTTGCCAAGATGCTAAAGGCAAGGTGGTGCAGGTCAGAACGGACAACACCACTGCCATGTACTACATCGACAAACAAGGAGGAACAAGTTCCTCAGTGCTGTGCACAGAGGCCATGAAGATCTTGAGTCTGGTCTACTCCCTAAACATCTCTCTATCAGCAGTCCACCTGCCAGGGAAGGACAATGTCCTGGCAGATGCTCTCAGCAGGATCAGCCAGGGCCATCACGAATGGACCCTGAACAGGCAAATTCTGATGGCAGTCTTCAGGAGATGGGACACTCCAGAGATAGATTTCTTTGCAGCATCAGCTTCCCAGTTCTGTTGCAGGTCCCCAGCACTGGGTTCAGTGCCTCTAGATGCTCTGCTACTGGATTGGTCGGGCAGGTTCCTGTATGCATTTCCTCCATTCCATCTGATACCCAGAGTCTTACTCAAACTCAAGGTTCAGTTAGCCACCATGATTCTGATTGCTCTGGATTGGGCCAGACAGCCTTGGTACTCAGTGCTGTTACCCCTGTCAGTGGCCAGTCTAATTTGCCTCCCCAAGAGGCACAACCTACTGACATCCTCCCAAGGGAGGATCCTGTACTCCAACCTAGAGTCCCTCCGACTCAAGGCTTAGTTCTTGAAGACTTAGAGTATGCAAGTCTGCATCTCTCAGGAGTCCTGGACATCCTTAGTGTCTCCAGGAAACCTTCCACCAGGGAAACTTACCCTTCCAAATGGAAGAGATTGTCCATCTGGTGTTCCCAGAAGGACATGGACCCACAGGAGGCTGACCTGGCAGTCCTGTTGGATTACTTGGTTCACCATCAGTCCCTGGGCCTGCAGCCCTCCACCCTGAAGGTGCATTTGGCAGCTGTTTCTGCCTGCCAGCTGGGAAAGATCCTTCCCTAGCTGCCCATCCTATCCTTAAGAAGTTCTTCAAGGGGTTGCTCTATCTTCACCCTCCTCATAGGGAGCCTACCCCTTCTTGCGACCTTAACATCTGCATAGCTAAGCTTATGCAGCCCCTTTTTGAGCCCATGTCCTCAGCAGAACTCAAATTCCTGACATGGAAGACTGTGTTTTTTGGTGGCCATCACCTCAGCCAGGAGGATCAGTGAACTTCAGGCCCTGTAAGTAGAACCCAACTACATTGCCCCTCACAGAGGCAAGATTGTTCTACGGACTAACAGAAAGTTCCTCCCCAAAGTAGTCTCAGACTTCCACTTGAATCAGTCCATAACATTGCCGGTCTTCTTCACTGATCATTCCAGTTCAGGGGAACACAGACTGCATAGCTTGGATATTGTCAGAATACAGCAAGACTTCATGTTGATTGAAGAAAAAATTACTTACCATTGTAATGTTGTTTCTTCTAATGGAGTCTTGCTGTATTCTGACCTCCCACCCTGCCTCTCCTCTGGAACCTAGGGAAGCGGGGTCTCTGCACTCCAGTGTTAAATTCTTTTACCCACCAGTGGGTGGTGTTTTCTTCCGGGCATCAGTGACTTGAGTCTTCTTTATGCCCTATCTTGTGTGTATTTACCTTTGGGGTGTTTAGTTATAGTTTAATGGTTTATTTTATTAGCTTGTTGTATTGGTAGCTATGTAAGAATCTGGTAAGTTACATAGAATGTACCGAGGGCAGTGGTTTGAAAACGGAGCTCGAGCTCAACGTTCTGTGCATTTGCATAGGGTTTAACTCTCAACCCTCCAGGGCAGCTGAACCGGTCGGTCATACTGCATATTGTCAGAATACAGCAAGACTCCATTAGAAGAAACAACAACATTACCATGGTAAGTAATTTTTTCATCAGTACTATTGAAAATGTGCAATTTCAGAACATTTGCCTTATTTTATTTTAATGTAGTCATCACATTGAGTAAATACAGCAAACATTTTTCATATAGCAAAAACAGCCAATTCTGCAGTTACATTCCCTTTGCTCCTGTAGCCTTTTGAACAGTAATAGAGGCAACCTTACTGAACTAGGGGCCAGATATTCAAATGTTTGCTTCTGGCACAAACCGTTTGTGCCAGGATTGCACCGGAGCACTGTATTCAAAAGTCAAATAGCACCGTCGCAGTGTGGTAGCGTACATGCGCATACACTATACAGTACAGCACTCAGTGACTGTTCAGTCGGCACCGGCCATGGAGGTGTAAGGAGAGCTGTGCTGGTGCTGGCTCTGTCTTGGCATGGGGGGGAGTGGGGTGGGCGCCCAACCACCAGTGACACGGGCTTGCTTTTCTTGATATGAAAACAGGGACATCGGGGTTTGGAGGGGGGGACCAATGTATCGCCAATGATTGGGGATTGCTTTTACTGTTGTGGAAATGGGGACATTGAGGTTCGGGGGGACCACTGCATCTCCAGCTATTGGGTTTTGCTTTTAATGGTATGAAAATGGGGACTTCGGGGGTGGGAACACTGTAGCACCTATGCATGGTGTATGCATATATTGGTTAATAAGGAGACTCGTGGATCGGGAAGGGAGAGCCACTAGACCACCAGGTTATGTTACACTATATAATTCATGTGACATAGGGGATCAGGGAGGGCCAGTAGACCTCCAGGAGATATTCTGACATAACATGACATATTGACACCGGAGGGGGTACATCTGCTGCCTCACATTGTTGCACAGTGCCAACCTCTCCCTGAGGGCTCTTTCTATGTATCATAAGACCAGCCCTGGTCTAAGGGTACTGAGACATGCTGTGTCTGTGTGGGGTTTGGAATCCAACATTCGGGGATGTGGCAGACTGCATCTGCCATATACCCCCTTGCGCCATGCCACAGCCCATATCTGGGTGCACAGGTGGTGCAAGGCCCATTTGGGGCAGGTAGCCTGTGGTTCACGTAGGCTGCCATTGTACATTGCTTTGGGGGGGGGCACAGTTTGTGATGCAAGGTGCCACATGCGCCATTTATGTGTGGTGCTGGCACCTTGCGTCTTTCTCAGGGCTTTGAGTCACGAGCTTGATGACTGCAGCCAGTGAAGAGGCAGGGAGGGCAGACGGCCACCCTGGGCTCCCCATATACCATGGAAGGGACATGCTGCACGCAGATGGCACCACCCACATCGCCGTCATTTGGCACCAGACCCATCCTTGCCAGGCAGTTGTGGGTGCCCCAGCATCCAGTGGACACTGTGGTAGTACGTCCATGCAGCACACACTTCCAGACCCCCCATTGGGGTACAGCAACACAATCCAGCACACACGTGCATCAATGGAGGACTGGAGGGTGCTGCAGGGAGGCAGACTGTGCTGCATAGTAGGTGCTGCCACACTGATGGGGGGCCATCCACACAGTGCACTTGTTCCAGTAACGGGAATGCCTCTGCCATGAGTGTGCCTGCCCCCCTCCCCCCCCCGGGTACATACCGCACATCTGTACAGACACCATATCACACACAGCCAGCCATGTTTATGGTACTGTGGGAATACTATGCCATTGGCTCAGTGTATGGGGGTGCAGGACAGCATAACAGTGGTGCCCACTGTCAGAACACACCTGCCAGCTGGGCCTGTCTCTGTGTGGTTGGCAGTGGTCATTGCTGTCTCCCACACAATACCAGCCACTGTGTTACTTTAGCATCTGTTATGCACTGTAGCAGTAACAACAATATGTCTATGGCATGCAGTACCACCACCTGTGCCTGCGGTGATAGTCCCATGGGGCACAATGGTTTCTGCTGCTGCTGTGTACAAATGCAGCCTGTAGCTACCGAACTGTTGATCAGGTCTGACATACAAGTGGAGCTGTGAGCACAACCAGCCTGTGGCTACCAACCTGTAGGTCCAGTCTGACATACTAGTGGAGCTGTGTTCACTGTGTAATAGCGCCGGGCAATCTGCATGGTAATGCATGCAAAGCAGGCCGTAATGAGATGCTGATGTGGCTGTTTGCCCTCGGATTGCCTGAGTAGGCTCATTTGCATAGGAGATTTGAATATAGTAAATGTTTCCTCGGGCTAAAGTGTTTGCCCTTGGCAAACTTGTTAGTGCCAGGCAAACAAAACCATAGCACAGTTCTGCTGTGTTTGGCCTGCAGTGTTGTTTGCAGTCGTTGTGCACCACTTTTCTGCTAGCATCCGCATTGGCCATGCAGTTCAACTCTACCTTACTCCACCTATGTGTGCACTGGGCTGTTGTTGCAGTTTGCACTGTCTGGTTGCTAAATTCAGAGCTGTCTTCTTTGCCAGGCGATTTTTGCACTGCACTCTCTGCCTTGTTTGCCCAGCTTCATTTGCACACTATATTCAAAGGGTTTTGCCCCTGGACTATTCCTTCGAATACAGCATGCAATTGGATGTAGGCTAATTTTGCACACAGGGCAGTGCAGATTTGGCCCCTGGGCAAAGTTTTGAATATTAAGCCCCAGGCGTCAATCTCTTGTGTACACTGCACTTTTTTTCTCCCATCCTTTTTCAAGTAGGCCGGAGTGCCAACAGCCTTGCATGCCATGGCCATTGTATGTTTGTAGCTCCGAAGTTGTACAGTTCCTGCAAGGTCCTCGTTCAGTGGGCTAAAGATCACAGAGTAGCGCTCTGTGGAGAACAGACTGTAAGGCTCACCATTTACAAGTAACTTTCTTGTGGTTTTGGAACTTAGTCAAAATGAGAAAAAATAAATTGTAGAATGTTTCAGGAAGAACAACAAAGTTTCAGGACTTGTGATTTCAGTATTCAGTTTTGTTTATCCAAACAAGTAGACTGTTCATGCAGGTTTTTGATATTTTCATTTATCAAAAATTCTTCCCATTGTTTCAAATTGAAATTTATGATCAGGTAACTCAGTGGGATTTGCATTGTAACTCATAGCTGCATGCTGCCATCCATTTCTGTGCATGCCTTTTAATGTGGATGTGGCCTGATTGCTTTTCTGCCGACATTTAGCCCATCCTGTAAATTTTTGTAAATTTGTGTGTAGTGTCGTCTTCATTTGTGTAGTTTATGGGTCCTGCATACCAACACATGGCTTCATGCATGTTGTTTATCCTCGTGTGTAATTAGTAGCATGTAGTGTGTGTGGCATAGAAACATTCCTGCTGACTACAGTATATCCTCCCCATGCTGTTGAAGTGAAATGCATCTGTAGTTACTGTTCTGAGTTTGTAGTTTGGTATTCTGAAGCCCTGCTGTAGTACATAAGCATGTAGATCGATTTCATTATGATAAATGGAATACGACTCCTATTACCTGAAATGCCTAACTACGAAACGCTGCCTTGATCCCCACTTAAGGATAGTTCCTTCTAGCTGCCCGTTGGCCCAGGGTGTTACCATGCCAGCGACCCTGGCTCAGAGCGAAGTCAAGTGCTCAAGCAGGAGGCCATAGCTAGGAAAGGGAATGTTTACTGTAGAATAGGAAATGAATGCGTCACTTATATTTAGTGCTAGCCACAAAGTGGCCTTATATGTGAAAATTTATTTTCATGCTAAATTAAATGTCCTCCATTCACTTTAATGGGAAAAGTGCTAATTAGCGCAATTTTATTTTCACGCTTCTGGGCACTTCAGCAAATATAGCGAAAATGAATTTATAGTGAATATTTCCTATTTTACAGTATTTGTTTATCTGTCTGTTTACGTAAAAAGTGTTACCAGAAAAGGCAAACTAAGCTGGTAACAACCCATTTCAAGATGCATTCTGGGGGAATGCAGAGCTGGGACCAACAACGCAAAAATCAACAATTCATCAATACAAAGGTGAAAGTAAACACAAATGAATATGTAGTGAAAATACATACTGTAGGTGTAAAGTAATCACAAAGCTCATCAACAGAACAAAATGACAGGTGCATATTCAACACAGTAAAAGTACAGGGAACGGGCTGGCAGTATAGCCTAGAGGTTAGAGGAACGATGTGTGAACAAGCTTGGTACATCCAGCAGACCAGACCAGACCAGAGTTTGATTCTCACAACCTCCACTTGCATACTGTGGGACTCTGAGCAAGTCACTTAACCCGCCCAGTGCTCCCAGGTCGACCCTGAAAACAGGCACTTGTGCCTAGTGGGCCTTACCTGGTAACCAAAAACTAAAAAAAAAAAACATGCACAAAGTGCAGAGTAATCGCAAATCGCGTCATTAGAATAAAACAGCGGGTGCATACTCAACACAGTAAATGTACAACACGCAGAAGGTGCAGAGTAATCACAGTATCTATGCAGTGAGGTGGGCAATACACTGAGGTGCACCGTGAAAGGGAGAGTCTCTTAAAGGGGGACTGTCATCCGCAGGATTTCTTAATGTCTGAAAGCCCATAACAAGCTAATTTGATTGAGCTATTGTGTTGATCTGTGATTCTTTGCAGTCCAGAGTTATTCATATGTAAATCACCCTGCAATTAAGGGCTGGTGGCAGCCATATGTTTTGAGCTCCTGACGGGGAAATGTCACCGAGGGTCTAGATTCTCCTTTGACTGTATTTAATCCAACAGGTTAAATAGGAAATAGACTGTTTTATTAAGTGTGTTTTAAGGTGTTATTACAACACTTACTACATCTATAATAATTGTTTTGTATGTGCATTGAAACTAGAGAGTTATCACCTTTACATTTCAAACTGTTAGTAAAAATAATCCATCTTCAGAATTACTTTAATTTCTAGACTATACTGCCAGTGCCAGCTGATCATCAAAAACTACACATTTTATGGCTGGCTCTGTGGTGCCAACAGGTATTGGGGCCCCATATTAGGATTTCTAAACCCTGGCTGTGTTCATGTCGGTACAGGTTTGTAGCTGAGTGCCCTTAACCGCTGTGCTATACTGCCTCCTAATAATCCAATAGAATTCTGGTAAAATTCCATTCCATCCAAAGTATTTCAGTAAGAAACTGTTATAATTTTAACTTCATCAAAAGAAGTAAAATACTCTCTAATAGTGGCCGGCCCAGTGGCACAGAGGGCTAATGTGCTGGTGCCTTAACTCGTGCTACGTCAGTGACCTGGGTTTGGGAATGACCTCGGGTCACCAGGGAGACGGCTTTTGGTGGGGGGGGGGTTGGAGCAGGATCAAGCTGTGGCTTTCCCCTCCAAGGGGGGTGAATGCCCTCTCCACTGTAGTCCCGCTCCCACTTGGTGGAGGTCCGGTGGGCAGTGCAGGCGGTTAGAGTGGTGTTAGAGTCTGGGGAGGGGCGGATAGGGCCACTGGATCCTGGTGTACATGTACACACATGTGCATTCCATGACCCGGGGGGGAGAAGGGAAGAAATAAAACTGAAAAATACCATAAATTGCAAATAAAAAAAAAAAATACTCTTTAGTTAATAGTGATCATTTTTTACGTACAACTAAATACACATTTATGTCCAGTTGCAACCTCCCAGTTGATATTTGTGGTTGCAGCCAGGAGGTTGTAATCAACACCTGTCAATCAAACATCACCACAGAAAGCTAACTGGCACGTAGTTTCACTGTGGGTGGGCTGAACATCTTGCCCAACATGGCGGCTCCATTACCATACACTGGTACCAACACTCAACCTTTGCCACACACTGTTAAGACAAGTAAGATTTTAAATATTTTTAAATATCTGTCTAGTTGATCCTGCCGCTCATGCTCTTGAGCGCGTCTTACACTATGCAGCAATGCTGTTGGACCGTGACCTTCCATAATTTTGTCACCACTGTAATGAAAAGAAAAAGACAAAAAGGAGAGACAGGCTGTGTGTGTTTGTGTGTGTCTCTGTCTCTGACAGAAGTGCTGCACTAACTGAACTGTGCTGAAAGGGAAAAAATATCACCATTAATTAAATAAAATTGTGTGTGTGTGTGTGTGTGTGTGTATAAAAACCAGAATTTTACACACACACTCAATGTGTGATGCTTTTATAAACCGTTCTGGATTTATGTTGCATCCCACACCTCAGGTTTGTGTAAAATTATGGTTGCACACACCCACCCATATATTATTCTATATTTTAATAACGCATTTCAGGTTATGCATGTTTTAACAATGTTGTCCATCTATGTGTTTTTGCCATTGATAAACAAGTAATTGTGTCCTATTTTTTTTCTTTTCAAGTCAGATCTGGATAGAAAGTGTATAGTATTTTCAGAATGCACACATGCTCAAAACCCATTCTGATGGATGAACGAACCTTGTTCACAGCTGTGCTACCAGCTGATAATTAAAAGCTACACATTTCAAGACTGGACCCATGATGTGAGGCCAGTAGGTGCGTAGCCACATTTGCATCTTGTAGACCTGAGTTGACACCTGAAATTGTAAGAGAAAAGGCTGCAAGAGAGGAAATGGAAAAAGACCAAAGGTGGTGCTGTGGCAGTCCCAGAAGTCTTTACTGACATGAACACAGCCAGGGTTTAGAAATCCTGATATGGGGCCCCAATACCTGTTGGCACCACAGAGCCAGCCATAAGATGTGTAGTTTTTGTTGATCAGCTGGCACTGGTAGTATAGCCTAGAGATTAAAGCAATTCTGAAGATGGATTATTTTTACTAACAGTTTGAAATGTAAAGATGATAACTCGCTAGTTTCAATGCACATACAGAACAATTGTTATAGATGTAGAAAGTGTAGTAATGACACCTTAAAACACACTTAATAAAATAGTCTATTTTCTATAAAACCTGTTGGATTAAATACAGTCAGAGGAGGACCTAGACCCTCAGTGACATAATTTCCTGTCAGGAGCCCAAAACATATGACTGCCACCAGCCCTTAATTACAGGGTGATTTACATATGAATAACTCTGAACTGCAAAGATTCACAGATCAACATAATGGCCCAATCAAATTAGCTTTTCACGGGCTTTCAGACATTAAGAAATCCTGTTGATGACAGGTCCCCTTTAAAGAGCCCAGTTGGGCTGACCTGCCAGCACAGTGGTAGTGCTACTGCTCGTGACGCCAGCAACCCGGCTTTGGGAACATGCTTGGGGAGTTGGAGGGACGACCAGGGGGAGGAGGCTTGAGTGTGTCTGGACTGCTAGCTTTCTCAGGGGAGGGAGCGGGGACTGGACTCAGCACTTGACTGGCCTCTGGTGGAGGCCGGAGGTACAGCAAGCACCAAGCCATGCTGAGAGAAGGAGGTGCGGTGGATGTCAGCGAGTGTGCCTTGATGCCAGGATGCATTTCACGCCCCACAGAACACAGGAAAATGTCTCCCTGCGTGCCGGGAAGACAGAGCACCCGGCACAGATCCCCAACTCCCCCGCCTGTCCTGAAGGTGTCCCAGTGAAAGCTCGGGGTGTACGGGCCCCGCCTCATCTCCACCTGGAGGCAATAACCAGGGCTACATGAGGGATCACAACGGGTCCAGGTAAGAGGGGGGTACAGATGCCTTGGGAATCCTGATGGGGGTGGTGCACTGGGGGTAGGGGGAGCATAAATAGAAGGTAAAAATAAAGAGCCCAGTTGGACTGGTTGGGGTCAGGTGAAGTTGGACTCTGTGATGGTGGGGTTCAGTGCAGTTGGACTGGGTGGCGATAGGTGCAGTAGCAAGAGTAAATCGTTGTCACCGAGGTGAGTTTTAGGGCTGAAGGAGTGGGGACAGAATAGATAGCAGGTGGGAGATTAAACCAGTCCTCAGAGAATTTAAATGCGAATGGAGTGTGTCCTGCAGATTACTTTGTGTAGGGGAGAGAGTGTGAACGAGTGTCTGTTTAGAAGGAAGTAAGTGGGGGAGGTAGCTATGGTAAGACAGAGAGACAAATCAGACTTGAGAGATAAACTGGGTAGAGTGGGAGAGGCATCTGGCTTTAGGAGAGGGAAGTGCTAGAGATGGGGGATCAAAGATAGAATGGCAGAAGGAGTAAATGAGGGAGTTCAGTCTATGCAAGGTTGATTTGGGTCCAGCACTATATACAATGTTGCCGTAGTCAAAGATCAGGAAGATATTTCAAGGATAGCCTGTCTACATGCAGGAAGTAGGATGCACACTGTTCTTAATAGTGCACCAAGTTTAGGATGAAGTTTCTGATGAATTGCATCCATCTGGTTAGAGAAGTCTAGGTGACAATCCAATCAAACTCCGAGGTATTTGAAGGAAGAAATCTCCTTAACTGTAACACCATCGAGGATTTTTAAAGTTGGACAGAGGTGGTAATTTGGCCAGATGCTGCCTGGTGCTGAAAGACGTGAAACAGTCCTTTTGACGATGAGGGACAGTGGGTTGGCACAGAACCAAAGTTAGGTGTTTGCAAAATCCATTTGGTGCTTAGCAGACAGGTCAGGACTTGATGAGCCAGAAGCAAAAGGTGCTGTGTTGATCTTCCTGGGCTGTATCTTCACCATTGACTCACACGGATGGGTTCTGAGCCAGAGGAGCCAGGAGCCTGCGGGAACCAAAAATCTTCGGACGGGTCAGTGCTGAGGTAGGCTGGGCACATACGCAGCACCACGAGGCTAACTTGCGCTGCAGGTCTTACCTCGGTACTGGCCCTCAAGCACCTCAGTTCCTTTTTTCAAACAACATGAAGTCTTGCCATATTCTGACTATATGCAGTTAGCCCAGCACTTGAACTGCTCCTGAGAGGAAAGTGTTAACTCTGAGCAGGAGCATAGAACGTTGAGGTTGAGCTCGGTTTTCAAACCTCTGTCTCTGGTACATATCAGTGTAACTGTCAGACTCTTTACTCCACCTAACTGTGAAGTTGCTCCGGAGATCTCTCCTTCGCTTCAATTCGGTAAAAGTAAAAATCGTTCTGTTTTCTCAACCGTTTCATTTATTTTTCGATATCAAGTCACTGTCTATGGTACAGGTAGTGTAAGTAGGTAGGTAGTGGAATTGTTGGTTTAGAAATTGTTTTTCTTCGGTTTCCTATTGTTCGGTCCAGTTGGGAACTGAAACAAATCTATTCTTTCTTTAATTTCTGCGTTTAATTGTGGTGTCCGGTTCGTATCAGTGTCAAAAAAACAAACTTTCTTCATTTTTTTCCACAACCCGTGACACAGTTGGTAACCGTTAAGCTTGTGTTATCTGGCTTCAAAGCTGAGAAGGGTAACTTTTTTTAAAATGGCTATATCTGAGAAACCCAAGAAGAAAACCGGTCCTACTGGGTTTCAACACTGTACTGAGTGTGGGGAGGCTTTTGCTAAAGCTGATCTCCACTTCATATGTGTTTTGCCTGGGGTTTGACCACCTTAAAATAGACTGCCAGATATGCAAGAATTTTCCCAAAGCCACTTTGGAAAAAAGGTTAAGTAGGCTGAAGGAAAAAGAGGCCAAGAAATCCACTGATCCGGATGGTCAGCCCAGTTCAGTTCCGACCGAACCTGAAGAGGTGCCTGCTGAAACAGGCGATACCTCCTTGACAAAAGGAGAGCCAATTCTGAGGGATCGATTCCATCTAAGAGAAAGAGGAAATCAGCCAGTTTGGATGCAACCCCACAGATCCCAACCTCTGAGAAGATTGTGAAAGCGATAAGCATTGTACAATCGCTTTGCCTGGTTCCATCCAAAACAACGCCTTCAGGCGGTCAGTAGGTTGGGATGGTTCCGGCGAGGGGGAGGGGGAGGAGGAGGAGGAGGAGGAGGAACCTGACTATGGAAATGATAGACGTCCCAGAGTCCAAGAGGCGGTCTATCCCACTACATAAGTCCTTAGGGAAACAGACCCAAAACGTCTTGCAAATACCCACTTCTGTACCTCCTGTGGATAAAAAGATAGACAGGAGGTATATGCTGTCAGCTTCCGGTATGGATTTCTTGTACAATCACTGCAGCCGTGTTGCGGTAGTGCAGGCTGCAGCCTATGACAAGGCTGCTATTCCCTTGGCTTCACACCCACCAGATAAGGATTCCTGGAAGGTGGATGCCATGGCCAAAAAACAATATTTGGCATCCTCCTTGGGACTCAGACAGGCTGCCTATATGGCCTATACAGCCAGGTATCAGAAGTCCAGGTGGGATGCAGTTCTGGAGCTGACTAAGAAGAAGGCCCCCCCCCCCCCCAGCTAGCCAAGGAGCTGGAGGAGGAGGGTGGCTGCTGATGGTATTGAGGCATCCAAGGTGCAGTTTCATGCTGCTGTGGACTCTAATGATGTGGCATCTAGATTCATGCCTACATCTGTCTCAGTAAGGAGATTCGTTTGGCTCAGGTGTCCCAGCCTTTTGCAGGATACCCAGGCGAAGGCCATGGATTTTCCTGTCACGGGTAATTCTCTGGTTCGGGAAGCAGACAGAGTCTTTCATGAAGAAGATGGATGAGTACAGGACCACCTACAGGAGTGCAGTGGCCAAGGAAAGGCAAGCCACTCCTCAGAAGCAGCAGTCTAGGGCTAGCAGGGGCAGGCCTTTTCATAGGCCTTTTTACCAAGCTCAGGCTTCCTCTTCCTTCCAGCAGAGGGGGTTCTTTAGAGGAAGTGGTAGAAGAGGGATGAGCATGGCTGCATCCTTTTCTTAGTCTAAGGCTCCTGCCAAACAGACACCCTGATGTGTCTGACTGGGTCGCCTCCTCAATTCCAGTAGGGGACAGGCTGGCTTGCTACTTCCAGGCCTGGAAGTCTATCACTTCAGACAGATGGGTCCTGAAATTAGTAAGCCAGGGACTTGCTCTCAGCTTCAAAAGATTCCCCAGATTGAGAGCCAGGTCTTTTTTACCTGCAACACCTCTGGAAACAATTGTTCTAGAGGCAGAAGTTTCTTCCCTGCTACTCCTAAAAGCGGTGGAGTTGGTTCCTCTATAACATAGGGAAGAAAGGACTGTATTCAAGCTATTTCCTTACCCCAAAAAAGGCAGGGGAGTGGCAACCCATCCTAGACCTGAGATATCTGAAAAAACATATCACAGATGCGAGGAGGCAGTATAGCACAGTGGTTTAAGGCTCTGAGCTGCAAATCTGGAGACCTGGGTTTGAGTCCCACAGCCCCCACTTGCATACTGTGTGACCCTGAGCAAGTCACTTAACTTCCCTGTGCTCCCAGGTTGCACCTGTAAACAAGCTTCTAGGATCGTGGATATGTTGTTCATCCACACTGTTTGGCATGTCCCTTTCCCCTTTAAATCTTGCCGGAAGTCTTAAAGCTGGCTCCTCCCACCCACCCGGGTGGTATATACTTCGGCTTCACCCCATGACGCCAGATCTTCCTTTCTGCTGGAAGATACAGGTTGCCTCCCTCGTGCTCACGCATTTCGTAGGCCCTGGCTTTCAAAACTTTGGTTTTACCGAGATTAATAGTCGTTCGAGTTAGCGATCGCATGCTTACGTCCTCGATCATGAAAGAGAAATCTTCTCCAGGATTTCGCTTTGTGTCCTTTGCGCCAGAAGATGTCCAAGACTGATCCCCATCTCGCAGGCGTCTACTGCCTAGGTGTCAGCCATGACACCTCGTCCGGCAGTTTTTGCTTGAACTTCCATCCCAATGTCCTGGACAGCCACCTGGCACGCTTGAAGTTGCGGAGACCGAAGAAAAGGAATCCTCCAGTGAAGTCAGTGGCTCAGTAGGTAGCACACTCGCCTCTGAGGCAGGGAGATCAGAGGACTGTGGGTTCAGTTCCCACATCTGGCACTTGGGTTAATATCCCAGTACTGACACTGTAATGCAGCATGAGAGAGGTGCTGCACTTCTGAGGTGCCATCTTTCGGATGAGACGTTAAACCGAGGTCCCATCTGCCTGGATTGGTGGTAGTTCAGGTGGATGTTAAAGATCCCATGGCACTTATCGAAAAGAGTAGGGGAATTTCCCCAGTGTCCTGGCCAAATTTCCCTCATTCACTAAAAATACCACCAACAGCTTAATCTGGTTCAAGGTCAGTTGGCATTCATCTGTATCCCCCTCCCCCGGGTCGTGCCTGAAAATAGGCAGGATTTGTCTAGTGCACTTACCTGGTCAACAAAAACTAAATAAATAAAGTCTAAGGAGGCTAGGTGGGCGGTTTCGACGACTGGCTCCGCCGAGCAGCTGGAACGCATGAAGGCTGCTCAAAGAAGTAGTCAGCCTGTGCTTCGTGAATCTAAACTTTTGTTCCACCTCAACCTGGGCTCCAACTTTACAGGTTCTTTTAAGCATTTGTACCAGTCTCTCCCCACCCGGGGTGAGGCGCCCGTGGGCTCGCACTCCTCCCGCTCTCGGAAGAGGAATAAAGAACTCAGCTTGTCTTCATCTTGACTAAGTCGCTCTTGGGACCGAGAGGTCTCAGTCCCAGGAGTATGCAGTCTCAACCTTGGTCGAGATCACTTCCTCGGCTGCAGGCTTCACGGACCTTCCGTCTGGCCAGACGATCGAGGAAGTGTCCGATGAGGTCAAGATTAATCTTCCCTTGTCAATCTTCACCATTCATTACTTCCTGGGTGTAAGCCGGGCGCACACCCGCCACGGGAGCTAGCTCTAACGGCGCCGCCCTCGAGACCGACGCCTTGCGTCATGCGCGAGGGGCGGCCGTTAGTAGCGCCCACCACCTCCTCCAACTCAGTTCTGTTTCTCCCGCCGCTGCAGCACCTGCTTTGCTGGAGTAGTGCTCTCGAGCGCGCAATACCTAGGCCGACTCTCTTTGTTTGCACTCTGACGCCCATACCACGTAAGACTGTTCTTTTTCATCTGTATGGCGTCGGGTGTTTTCCTACTGTGTTTTACCTTAATTGTTTCGCCTTATGTCCGGTTCTGGGCGAAGCGTTTCTAAGGGCGGCGCTTCGATGCGTCCGGTGCTCCTGTGGCGGCATTTCTCCGTCTCGGACCGGCATGATGTGTCTTGATGCCTGGGACCCAACCATGATATGGATTAGTGCGATGCCTGCTTCTCCATGGACTGTCGTGTCCTCGAGTCCGTGGCGTTTAAGCTCGGCAAGGCCCCGCCGACTTTTTGGGACGCAAGGCTGTTCACGGACTCCCAGGTAAGGTCTCTAGGCCTTTCTCGGGTCCCTCCGGGCCTATACGGTCCAGCGGAGGAGGGGGCTTCTTCATCTTATCTTGCCGAAGAGGAGGCCCTTCCACGGTGTCGGGGGAGCGTTGCGGTCCCTTCCGGGGCCGCGACGTCGACACCGCCTCGGCAGTCACCTCCTCGGAGGTGCAGGCTCCCCCAGTGTCGAGGCCCATGATTTCTGGGCCGGATACCGGCGGACCCTCGCGCGCCTTTCAGCGCCATTTTCGATCCCGGCGCCGTTCACAGTGCCGGTGATGAACGGCGCCGTTTTGGATCCCAGTGCCGTTCGCGGCGCCGGTGATCAGGACGGCGCCGCTTTGGCCCCCGGCGCCGTGGGCCTGGTTTCTCCTCCTCGCGGCGCCGGCTCGGTTTCCGACACCGGAGCGGTACATTGGCCTGCTGGTGCCGCGGGGAGCTGGGACCGGCCTGGCTGTTGCTGATGTTCGGGGAGACGGCGCGCTCTGGTACCGGTGCCGGTCTCAGGGGTGTTGTTGCCTCGGGACCCCGGGTAGCCAGGTGTTGAGGTCCTGCTGGTCTCTTCTCCTCGGAGGCCGATGACTCAGACGTGGACCCATCCTGGCACCCCCACTCTTCGGGGTCTGGGTCCCCTGTGGCACGAGGTACCAGGCAGCTTGAGCGGCTCCTCCTCTGTCCCCCTTCCGTCCTCTCCTGAGGGCTCCCGGCTGGGGTGGCCTTGGGTCCCAGGAGGAGACGTGGGGTGACTAAGGGGAGGCTCCCCTCTCGGGGACGGTGACAGCAACCTCCGGGTGCTGTTATTCCCTCTGGGGGGTGGGAATGCTGCGGGTCGAGGGAGGAGGGCCTCTCGGAGTCCGAGGGGTTGAGGGCAGGGGACAGGCCCTCGGTCTTCTTTGGCCACCTCAGGGGGTGGCCAGGAGCCAGAAGGCTGAACCCCGCCTTCCCTCCAGGGCTCTAGGGTGTCCTCCGTGGCGTTGTTGTGGGCTGCCCTTCTGGATCCATGCAGTCCCGACTTCGCCGCAGGGAGATTCTCCCTGGGCTCTTCCAGGCTCCGCTTCCTCAGGGTTCCGCCTTGCGGCCTGGTTTGTTGTCCGGGACCCCGCCAGCTCGGGCTCCGTTCCCCGGATTCCAGAGCCCTGGCAGAGATCAGTTGCCTCCTCGCAGGTGCCCCTCTTCCATCTCTCTGCCTCCACCACCCCCTCCCGGGCCATGTCGGTCCTACGGGTCTGTTATCCTGGGAGCAGTTCAGAGGTTCTGCAGCGGCCTTCCCTTCATACGTTAGATGTATGCATGAGCGGGTCTTTCGACTCTCCCCACCGCCGCAGGAGTCCTTTGAGCATTCCAGCTCCCATCATCCTCTCCCCTCCTCTGAGGGGGAGGAACCCCCTGCTCATCTCTCCTCCGATGCTGATTTCACTGAATATCAGCGATTCCTTTCGAGGATGGTGAGGGACCTTCGGATCTCCTACATTCGTAGAGACAATACCGAATGGGAGGTGCGTGAATTCCTTGGGGAATTCAGTGCCCAACACTTGGTGGTACCTTCCTGGCCTATCCCCTTCCAGGAGGCGTCTATCCGATCCTGGCAGTCGCCAGCCGCTTCTTCTCCAGCCCCGGCTGACTGTCAGCGTAGGTATTGTGCCCCTCGGGTCTCTAGGTACTCTTCCCAACCCCTTCTGGCTTGGTCTACCTTGACACTCCTCTGGGCGCTGCTGCCTAGCACTGCCCCACCGGACCCGGACTCCTCTTCAGTTCGACTGTTGGGGCAAAGAGTGTTCTTCTTCTCATGCGGCTGCTAGTATAGCATCACATCAGGCTCACCACGCTGCCTACAATCGGCACCTGTGGTCGATGCTTTCTCAACTCCTAGTGTCGATGCCTGATACGGAGCAAACCAGACAAGCTGTTGCCCTCTCCGCTATAGGCCTGGAGCTGGCAAGACACCAGGCAAGGGCATCTTATGACGCCAATGAGGTGGCTTCCAGGCTTGCGGGGACAGCGATCTGCATTAGGCGGACGGCATGGCTTCGTCTTTCAAGGTTGTCACCCCTGGCCCGGCATAGGGTGATGCGCTCCGCCTTCCGGGGGACCCGTCTCTTTTCCTCTAGAGCTAGGAGACTTTTGCAGGGGCTATCTCTGTCTCCACGTCCTCGGGAGGCACCTCCTAGCTCTTCTCCCACTTAGGCTTCTATGAATTAGCCAGGGTCTTCCCCGTCTGTTTCTCACCAACAGGAGGCTGGGGGTCTTGTTCCCTCAGGGTCTTTACCCCTTCCCCCTCCTGGGGGAAGAGGAGCTTGGTACTCATCCAGGAAGTAATGAATGGTGAAGATTGACAAGGGAAGATATGAAATTACGTACCTACCGTAATTCTTGATCTTCTCTTGTATCTTCACCATTCATTACTACCTCCACCTTCCCTCAGTGGCCTCCTTCTGTAGGCCTCCCCTCCCGTCTCGCTTCCTCCCTCTTGCTGAACCTAAAAAAAATATATATAAAAAAAAAAAAAAAAAGGGGACATCTCCTATCCTTGCCTTTTCCTTAAAAGTTTCAGGAAAATTATTTACTCTAAGATTTGTGGGCTTTGTTGCAGGAGTGCTGGTCGTGAGTGAGCTACACGACTATCTCACCGCCATGTTCTCCAGGCGAGGCACTCCTAGGGACCTTGCCTGACTCTGTCTGTGCAGTTTGGTCCACATATTCTGCTAATCAATTACTAAGCTTCCAGAATCAACCCCTCTTTTTTTTTGCAGAGCAAGAGGAACGGTACGGTTATTTCTTTTCTCTTAAAACTGAGGAACTCTCTCCCACTGTTGAAGGCAGCCCCTGGCTTCCCAGGTCATGTTTTTCCTCGTAAGTCTGTGAGTCATACTCTGTCTTGAACCCCCTTTTCAAGGGTCCTTCTGAGGACAGTGTTGCAGGAAAAGCAGTGCCAACCATGACCGGTTCTTGCCAGTTTCAAGTCTTTCCTGCCTTGCCATAGCAAGTCCGATTGAGTTCCGTTATATTTCTTACAAACTGCCTTGAAAGGCTAAACTTTCTTTCTATACCCTTTGAGCAGCTCTTACATGCTGCCTGGGAATCAGCCTTTTCCTAGCCGGGTGTCCTTCCAGCAAGGCCTGCTCTCGGGCCAGGAGCCGCAGCTAGGATCAAGGACCATGGCATGTTGAGGTCAAAGACTATGCCCTCCTTAGTCTGTCTAGTGGGTTCGGTGAACCTTCTCTTCAGCACTACCAGTGGGGATTCTTGCCCCCTTATTAAATCGAGACTTAAGCCTCTCAGCTAACTATGCTCGTTGGGCATTCTGGTCTCCTCAACATCCCATCTTTCTTCTTCTTCTCTCTTCTTCATTCTTTCTCCTTCCCTTTTCTCTCTATTTGTTCCTCCTAGAGTCGCCTCGGTCAAGGAGGCCCTCATGATCCTAGGGCAGGAATACTCTCCTCTGTCTATTCACCATCGGCTTATTCCTTTTTCAGTTTATTTTCCTTACTTTGCTATCCCTTGGCTATCTTGCCTCGCTTTCTTTTTCCCACAATATAATTTTTGCCTCCCGCTCACAGAACTGAGTTGGAGGAGGAGTGTAACTACTATACGCCGCTCGCGCATGACGCAAGGCGTCGGTCTCGGTGGCGCCGTTAGAGCTAGCTTTAAAAAAAAAAAAAGCTCGTGGGGTGCACGCCTCCGGCTTACACCCAGGAAGTAATGAATGGTGAAGATACAAGAGAAGATCAAGAATTACGGTAGGTACGTAATTTTCATTTCTCGACCCAATCGACCCTCTGTCGCCGGCCATGGCCGACGACTCCTTGGAGAGGACTCCAGTCCTCATGTTCCCCGATGAGGAGACCCAGCCCACTGGTGTCCCCATCGAGGTCCCGGTTCAGGACCCCTGTGTTTCACCGATTCCTCCGGTGTCTCCCGAGTGACCGAGTCGGCCTGCCCGATCTCGTTCGAGGTCTAGAACCCCCTCAGCCGAAAGGTCAAGGAGGAGCCATAAGCGCTCCAAAAAGAGGCGACACCACAGGTCGTCCTTGTCTCCCTCGGATGAGGAGATGCTCCGATGGAAACTCCGGCGCTATGAGGACCTTGTGTGGCAACAGCTGATTTTGACCGGGCAGAAGCCGACTCCACCACCTACTCCAGCCATTACTTGGCTCACACCTCCCAGGCCGAAGCCGACCCCCTTCGGAACTGAAGCCTTTGGTTTCCCTGCCCGTGGGGCTGGCCTGTCCTCCGGTTCGGCCTTTCCCGGTCTCTCCACCGATACTGGTGGAGCTGCCACCTAAGTAGCCTGTGGGAGGGGCTCTTTGAAAAGAGGACCGACCAGATACCGGGCTTCCCCGACGTCTGTTGGTCACGGTCACCCTGGGCCATCCGCAACGGGTCGAGGGTGATTTGGGCGTCAGGCCGCTGTATCCAGACTCCTTGTACTCTGATGTCACCAGGCTCCACTCTCATCCTGGGGATGATGAGTTGTCCGTTGGCACAGGGGTGGAGGAAGGTCCTTCCTCCTTCCAAGGGATCCTCTGTCTCATCTCTGATTCTACAGGGATGTTCTGGAACCCATCCAGAAAAAGGTGGAGTACCCTCTCAAGGACATCCTCAAGAGAGGAGATACCCCAACGGAGGACTTGCCTGTGGCCAAGGCCATTTTTGGTCTGGCACTCTAGCTATGGCACGCCCTGCTTCATGTCCAGCACAGTCTGCCTGCAAGTACGCAGTGCCCATGTGTTCCCTTGTGGGGTTCACAGAGCACCCTTCGGTTGAGAGCCTGGTGACCACCTCTGTGTTAGGCGTACTTGCAGTTCTGCCGACACTGACCGTCTCCCGATAAGAGTCCAAGCTTTTGGACCATTGGCTGGAAAGTCTGTGCAGCTTCTTCCTTGGACCTTCGTCAGGCCAGTTCAGTCGTCATCATGGCACACTTCTCTCATGCCCTTCTCGGGTCATTAGATGAAGTTCTCCCACATCTCCCCGTGGACATGCAAACCACAGTTAAGCAGGTCCAGGACCAGGGCCGTGCTGTTGCCAAACAGCTCCAGATGGCCCTGGATATTGGGGATTCTTGTGCCTGCTCAATGGCTGCTGCAGTGACCTCTCGCTGCAGGGCTTGGCTGAGGCTCTCCTCCTTCCCAGCAGATACTCAGCATAAGTTAGCTGATGTGCCTTTCCTTGGGACCGACTTGTTCAGCCCAGGAGTGGCTGGTCACTTACAGGGCATTGAGCAGTCAGTGCCACCTTGAACGCCACTTCTGCCAGAAGTTCTTCGGGCAAGGACCAGCAGAAGAAAAAGAAGAAGCCTTTTCGGCACTCTTTCCCCTGTAGTTAAGCAGTCCTCCTACCAAGGAGGACATCAGCGTCCGCAGCAGGCTCAAGCTTGGCGCCCTCGGCCCAAGCCTGGACCCCAACAGGCCCTCAAAGGAGGCCGAGGCTCAGGTCCCAGAGCCTCCTCCTCCTCTAAGCCTGCCCAGTGATGGGGTGGGGGTTGCCACCCCTATCTCCATCATGCCAGCTCTGGGTCCTCCCATGGGGCGCCGGCTCCACCAGTTCCTTTCCGCCTGGTCTGCTATCGCTACGGACAGGTGTGATCTCGAAGTTTTCAGCCAAGGACTGCCTCTAGAATTCGAGCAGTACCCTCCCAGTCGAGCCCACGCCCCTCAGGAAGAACGGATTTCCACATGCACCCAGTTGGCTCTTCGAGACGACATTGCTCAGCACCTCCTCAAGGAGGCAACAGCTATTGTAGCGTATCTGTCTGCAGACCCAGGCTTTGTCTCCAAGTACTTCCTGGTGCCCAAGCGGACAGGGGGCTGGCGCCCCATTCTAGATCTGCCCGACCTGAATCAGTTTCTCATGTCACGCACCTTTCGGATGGTCACTCTGTCCCAGATCATATTATCCTTGGAGCAAAACGTGGTTCTGTTCACTAGATCTGTAGGACGCGTTCTTTCACGTCTCAATCCATCTGTCCCATCAGCGGTTCCTCTGCTTCAGGGTCGAAGGGACCCTGTACGAGTTCCGAGCGATGCCATTCGGCCTGTCATCAGCCCCTCTGGTCTTCACCAAATGCATTGCAGTGGTGGCGGCCCATCTCCGGCATCGGGGAGTCAGAATTAACCCCTACCTCAGCGATTGGCTCCTGGCAGGTTCCACCCAACAGGAGGTGGAGAGGTCCAGGGATCTGACCTGCTCTCAACTCGGCATCCTAATCAACGAGGCCAAGTCGGAACTCGTGCCTTCCCAGGTGATGGGCTTCATCGGGGCAGAGCTCGACTCTTGTCAAGCCAGAACCCGGCTCCTGGCGGACAGGGCGGAGGTTCTCTCTTCCTTTGCCCAATCATTTCTGGTTGGGCACTTGCGCCCTGCCCAGGACTTTCTGCGCCTTCTGGGTTACATGGTGGCGTGCACCTCAGTGGTCCATTGGGCCTGGTTGCACATGCGCCCTCTCCAGTGGAAGCCTGACGCCCAGTGGACTCAGCGCCATGGTCAATTCGACTAGCTGATTACAGTAACCCAGAAGATGTGGGACGCTCTCCAATGGTGGACTGCCCCAGACTGGTTGCAGGAAGGGATCCCATTTGTTCACCCTGAGCTGACGGTCGTCCTCACGACCAGTGCCTGTCTCACGGGCTGAGGAGCCCACATGGGGGACAACAGGACCCACAGGTTCTGGACCCCCGAGGAGTCCCGATGCCACATCAACCTGATGGAGCTCAGAGCAGTTAGACTGGCACTGTCAGCTTTCACTCCTCAGCTCCGGGGTCAAGTTGTTCAAGTCCAGACGGACAATACCACGACCATGTATGACCACAACAAACAGGGCGGCATGCACTCTCGTCTGCTGTGCAAGGAGGCGCTCCATATCTGGACCCTCGTAAGCCTGTTGGAGGCGGATCTCCTAGCCATCCACATGGGCAGGAGCCTCGAACCAGCTGGCGGATGCTCTCAGCCATATAGGCCAGACATCCCACGAGTGGTCTCTCCATCCAGAGGTAGCTTACAGCCTGTTCTCCCATTGGGGCAAACCGATGGTGGACCCGTTTGCCTCCAGGGAAAGCACCAAGCTGAGGCTGTTTCATGCCCGCCCTCCTCAGCAGGGCTCGCTGCAGGGGGGATGCCTTCTCGAGGCCATGGACCCCAGGCCTCCTCTACACCTTCCCTCCATTTCCCTTGCTCCATAAGGCGCTACTCAAGGTGAGGAGGGACAAGGCGAAGGTGATTCTGGTAGCCCCAGAGTGGCTGCACCAGTTCTGGTATGCAGATCTCCTCAGCCTCAGCTGCAGGCCCCCGGAGCGGCTTTGTACATGCCTGGACCTGATATTTCTGAACCAGGGGAATGTCTTCCATCAGGACCTCCAATCCCTGCACCTCACAGCCTGGTACTTGAGCGGCTAGAGTTCCAGGCTTTGGGTCTTTCCGAAGATCTCTACACTGTAGTGGAGGCATCTAGAAAGGAATCAACCAGGAAATATTATGCCTTCAAATGGAAAAAGTTTTCCATTTGGTGTCAGGGTAAGGGTCTGGACTCCTTATACTGTTCTGTGGCTAACATTCTCGACTTCCTTTGGTATCTCTGCAAAGGGGGTCTACGGTCATAGACCCTTAGGGTGCACCTGGCAGCCATTTCTGCTTACTGGGCGTGGGCCGGTCAGCCGACATTAGCGCAGGATACAGTGGTCGGGTGCTTTTTCAAAGGCCTGGATCACATATCCCATCCGGTGCGTGAACCTCCACCTCCGTGAGATCTACTGCTGGTACTGGCAAAGCTCATGGGCAAGCCATTCGAACCAATGCACAAGTGTGAGCTATCACACTTGTCGTGGAAGACTGCCTTCCTGGTGGCTATCACGTCTGCCAGAAGGACAGGAGAGCTCCAGGTGCTTTCAGTGGAGTCCACTTATCTGGTCTTCCACAGGGAAGGAGTTGTCCTGCGCCGCCACCTGAAATTCCTTCCGAAGGTGGTGTCAGAGTTTCACTTTAGCCAAGTGTTGACTTTGCCGGTATATTACCCTAATTACACCTCGGAGGCCGAGTACAGGCTCCATACCTTGGACCTGAGACGTGCTCTCTCCTACTATAAGAAGAGGATGGCGGAAATTCAGGGAGAGGTTCGCCAGCTGTTTGTCACCTACGCTGAAGCTGCCTCTGGCAGACCTGCAGCCAAACGGACCATAGCAAGATGGATTACATCATGCATAGGTCTGTGCTATGAGTTGATGGGCAAGGAGCCTCACAGAGGGATAAGAACTCATTCTACCTGCCATACTGCTGCATCAGTGGCTACTTCCAGGGACATCCCTATCAAGAAAATCTGTCGGGCTGCTAGCTGGAAGTCAGCAAACATCTTCATTACCCACTACCACATCGACCTTGAATCATGCCGGGATGCTGGTTTTGGGGCCTTGGTTCTCCAATCCTGTTCCCTAAGTAGGGGGCATGCGCCTTGTCTCGCTCCTCCAGGAGAACTGCTAGGAGTCTGCCAAACAGTATGGATGAACAATATATCCACGATTCTAAAAAAACAGGTTACTCACTTGTAACAGTAGTTCTAGGAGTGGTATATGTTGTTCATCCACACGGCCCCACCCACCTCCCCAGCTATGGACACACACAACCTGGCTTCCAGTGGGCTAAGATCTGGCGTCATGGTGCGGAGCCGAGGTATATACTACCCGGGTGGGTGGGAGGAGCCAGCTTGAAGACTTCTGGCAAGATTTAAAGGGGAAAGGGACATGCCAAACAGTGTGGATGAACAGATACCACTCCTAGAACTACTGTTACAGGCGAGTAACCTGTTTTTTCGGCTTAGTGAGTCTCACCTGGTTAAACAATTGGGGGAAAAAAAAAAAACAACAACAAAAAAAAAGCCAAAATTCAAAATACTGACTCTGGGAATAATTCTTCCCTCTGAGGCCAGGAGACTGGCTAGCTTCCCTGGACTTAAAGGATGCCTATTTTCATATTCCTGTCAGGTGCTCCCACAGAAAGTACCTCAGGTTAGAGTTGCCCTCAGATCATTATCAGTTCAGAGCCATGCCCTTCGGTCTGACATCTGACCCAGGGGTGTTCACAAAATGTCTAGCAGTAGTGGTAGCCTTCCTCAGAAGGTAGGGCATCTCAGTCTTTCCATATCTAGACGACTGGTTTATTGTAGGCCAATCTTCAGACCAAGTCAAGTCCGCTCTAGAGGTCACCCAGAACCTTCTAACTTCTCAATCTATCCAAGTCAGTTCTTGAACCAGTACCGCTCTTTACTTTCATAGGAGTAGAGCTGGATACTATTCAGGCAAGGGCCTTCCTCCCATGCTCAAGGATAAAGGCCCTTACAGATCTGGCTTCTTCTTTCCAACCTCTAGTGTCTCACCCAGCCAGACATTTTCTTCAGCTCCTAGGCCACATGGCAGCTTCCACTGCAGTGGTTCAGGGAGCCAGGTTCCAGATGAGGGACATTCTAGGGACATGGATATGTTGTTCATCCACACTGTCTGGCAGGTATCCTTGCCGTTTTAAATCTTGCCGGAAGGTTTTCAAGCTGGCTCCTCCCACCCACCCAGGTGGTAAAACTCTCGGCTCCGCCCCATGACGCCAGATCTTCCTTACCGCTTGGAAGCTCAGGTTTCCTCCTTAACGCTCTGTGTATAAGACTGGTTCCTAATTCTTGTTTCCGAATTTGAAAGTTTTGCATTATAGACTTGGTCTTCTATCCCTCAGCGGCTCGCGATGGACCAATCGACTCCCAGTTTTGGCGGGGCCCTTGCGGGCAGAAGATGTCTCGGACGGATCCGCACTCCACATGTGTCTACTGTTTAGGCCTTGAGCACGACCCGCAGGCTTACGACCTGTGCTCTTCCTTCTCAGCCTACGTCCTCGAAGACCATGCTGCCCGTTTACAACTGGGGCGCCCTGAGAAACGTTTTCCTCCGGTAAAGTCTAAAGAGGCCCGGTCGGCGGTTTCCGCGGCGACGGGCTCGGCGGATCAGCTAGAGCAGATGATCGCCCTCGAAGAGGAGGCGGCGCGGGCTGCATCTTCCTCGACCGCGGCATTTATCCCGCTCTCCCTGGGTTCCTCTTACACAGCTTCCTTTAAGGAGCTTTGTCTGTCCCTCTCCACTAGAGGAGAGGGACCAACGTCTGCTGGACCTTCTTCTCGGTCCAAGAAGAAAGACAAGGGTAAGTCCCTCCGTCGACGCTCTTGGGAGCGGGAAAGGTCCCTCTCCCCGAGTTGTCGGCCATCGACTTCGGTCGATCGTTCGGCTTCGGCCACTGGTCTCACGGTGTCCCCGTCAGGTCAGTTGACCGAGACTCCCGTCGACGCAGTCGAGATCTTTCTCGACCCGTTGGACGGGTTGTCGACCGGCGAAGCCGAAAATCCCCTCTCCCGGTTCCCCCTGTGGAGTTGAGGATCGCGGGCTTGCCAGTGCCTCCAGTTCGGAGCCCTCGGTGTAGCCTCCGAGCCGAGGAGGAGCCGTGCTCCACCTCCCCTCCCGCACGTCCTCGGAAAGGCCGAGGTTCTCGGTCTCGGACTTCTTAGCGGTCCAGCCCGATCCCGCCGTCATAGGCGGTCTCAGTCTCGGCACCGCTCGTCCTCGTACTCCTCCTCGGATGAGGGGAGGCTTCGACATAAGTTACGTCGACGATGTGAGGCCCTCATGTGGCAGCAACTCCTTCTGACGGGAACAAGCCGCATGCGCTGCTTCCCGACCATTAGTGGCTGGTGTCACTGGAGCGGCGAAACAACCTCGTTTTACCTGAGGAGCCTGTTCCCAGGCCGGTTGTTCGGCCAAAACCAGCTGCCCACCGATTCCGGTGGAACCTCCGCCTCCACAGCCGCTGTTTGGGGCTCCGACCAAGAACTCTCGGTCGGCTCAGGGTCTGGCCCATAGGCTGTCGGTCACCCTCACTCCCGATCGCCCTCGGCAGGTGGAGGGTGGCTCAGGCCCGAGGCAGCTCTTTGCGGACTCTTCTGAGTCCGACGACGATTCCTCCCTTTTCTCCAAGCGAGTGGACTTGGAGTCCTCTGGAGGTCAGTTGCTGGATGACAGCCCTTCGTCCTTCCTGGGTTTACTCAGGCTCATCTCGGAGTCCACCGGGATGCAGCTCGAGCCCGTGTCCAAGTGGGCCAAGTATCCCCTCACGGAGATATTGGACCGAGGGGATTCCCCTACGGAGGCCTTTCCTGTGGCTGAGGCCATTGTGGGCCCGGCCTTGGAGCTCTGGCAGCGCCCCGCTTCCTGCCCTGCGCCTTCGGCCAGGATGGCCAGGAAGTATGCAGTCCCTACCAGTTCCCTGTCCGGTTTCTCGGAACATCTCTCAGCCGAGGGGTTAGTTACCGACAGCGTTTTCCGGCATGCCGGAAACGCTAGGGACGTGGACAAACCTCCCGACAAGGAGTCCAAGAAATTGGACTATGCCGGTGAAAAGTCACGCCGTCCTCCCTTGGCCTTCGTCCAGGCAAGCTCGGCCATGCTGAAGGCACATTTTTCCATGCCCTGTTGGGCTCCCTGGACAGTAGTCCCTCATCTCCCGGCTGACCTGCAGACCACGGTTAGGCAGGTGCGGGACCAGGGCAGGGCAGTGGCCAAGCAGCAACTTTAGACTGCTCTGGACATTGGAGACTCATGCGCCAGGTCAGTCGCGGCCGCAGTGGCTATGCGCCGTCGGGCATGGCTGAGGATATCCACCTTCACAGCGGATACCCAGCACAAATTGGCGGATGTCCCCTTCCTGGGGACCGACCTCTTCGGCCCTGGAGTGGAAGGCCACCTCCAGAGGATCGAAAAGTCCAATGCCACCTTGGACTCGGTCTCATCCGCTCAGAGGGACAAGGGCCACAGACCACAACCCAAGCCCTTTCGTCCGTCTGCACCCCCGGCACGTCTGGCCCAGCAACACCAGGGCCAGCAGGCTCGCTCTTGGCGTCCCAAACCCAAGCCCATGGCTTCCTCCTCCAGGAAGCAGGGAGGTAAAGGCCCAGGTGGTCCCTCGGCTGGTCCCTCCTCCAAGCCTGCACAGTAACGGGTTGAGGGGTGTCGCCCCAACATCGTCACCTCACCCCAGGTTCCCCCTGTGGGGGGACGGCTCCATGTTCTTCCTTTCTGCCTGGTCTGCTATTACCACAGTCCGTGGGTGTTGGAAGTGGTAGGAAGGGCCTGCCTCTGGAGTTCGAGCAGGCCCACCCTTCAGAGCATTGGCACCTCGGGGGCCTCGGATCCAGCCTAAGCTGTCAGCTCGGGCGACATCGCTCTCCTCCTCGAGAGGAGGTGATAAGAGAGGTGGCAGACTCTCCCTCAAACCCGGGGTTCGTGTCCAGGTACTTCCTGGTTCGGAAACGGACGGGGGGCTGGCGCCCCATTCTCGACCTACACGACCTAAACAAGTTCCTAAGGTCTCGAACCTTCAGGATGGTCACTCTGGCTCAGATAATACCATCCTTGGAACACGGCGTGTGGTTCTGCTCTCTGGACCTACAGGACGCGTTCTTTCATGTCCCTATCCGTCCGTCCCATCAAAGGTTCCTTCGCTGAGCGGAGGGATCCTTTCAGTTCCAAGCCATGCCCTTGGCTTATCTCCAGCTCCCAGGGTCTTCACCAAATGCATGGCAGTGGTGACAGCATTCCTGCGGTGCCGAGGGTTCCGGGTTTACCCTTACCTGATTGCAGCCCCCTCCAGACAGCAGGTGGAGCGGTCCAGAGATCTGGCCCTCCAGGTTTGCTCTCAGGTCGGCCTCCTCATCAACGAGGCCAAGTCGGAACTCGAGCGGAAGCAGGTGATTCTTTTGGAGGGCAGAGCTTCGACTCTCTTGAGCCAGGGCACGGCTCCCGGCGGACAGGGTCAAGGTTCTTTCCTCCTTTGCCCAATCATTTCTGGTTGGGCAATTGCACCCTGCCCGGGACTTCCTGGGTCTCATGGTGGCCTGTACCAGCGTGGTCCGTTGGGCCTGTTGGAACATGCGCCCCTTTCAGTGGGGGCTGGCCAGCCAGAGGTCCCAACACTGCGATCCATTGGACCAGCTAGTGACGGTGACCCAGGGGATGTGGAACGCTCTCCAGTGGTGGACCGTTCCAGTTCATCTGCAGGAGGGCATCCCGTTTGTCCGCCCCGAGCCGACGGTCTCTCTATCGACCGATGCCTCTCTGATGGGTTGGGGTGCCCATCTGGGGGAACACCGAGCGCACGGCCTCTGGTCCCGACGGGAGTCCCGATGCCACATCAACCTGCTGGAGCTCCGAGCGGTCCACCTAGCTCTCACCGCCTTTGCCCGTTTCTTGGGTCAAGTGGTCCGGTCCAGACAGACAATGCCACGACCATGTACTATCTAAACCGCCAGGGGGGATGCTCCATGCTCCTATGCAAGGAAGCTCTCCGCATCTGGTCACTCGTCTTGCAGCCTGGAGGTGGATCTCCCAGCCATTCATGTGGCAGGAGCCTCCAACACCCTGGCCGATGCCCTAGGCTGGATAGGGCTCGTCCCACGAGTGGTCTCTCCTGCGGAGGTAGTACAGATCTATTCTCCCATTGGGGCACACCTCAAGTGGACCTGTTTGCCTCCAGGGAGAATGCGAGCTGAGGCTGTTTCATGCCCGCCCCTCAGCAGGGATCGCTGCAGGGGATGCCTTCTGAGGCCGTGGACCCCGGGTCTCTTCTGTGCCTTTCCCCCGTTCCCCTTGATGCACAAGGTGCTGCTCAAAGCAAGGAGGGACAAGGCGCAGGTGATTCTGATAGCCCCAGACTGGCCCCGCCAGTACTGGTACAGATCTCCTCAGCCTCAGCTCCAGGCTCCCGAGGCAGCTTCCAGCTCGCCCGGACCTGCTCTCAGTCAATCAGGGGAAGATATTCCATCCGGACCTTCAATCCCTGCACCTGACGGCCTGGTTCCTGAGCGGCTAGAGTTCCAGGCCTTGGGTCTTTCCGACGAGGTCCTCAACGTGGTTGAGGCGTCCCATAAGGAGTCGACCAGAAAATGCTACGCCTTCAAATGGAAAGATTTTCCATTTGGTGTCAGGGCAAGGGCCTGGACCCTTCCTCCTGTTCCTTGGCGAGCATATTAGACTACCTTTGGTCCCTTTCTCAGCAAGGGCTTAGGTCGTCGACCCTTGAGGTGCACCTGGCAGCCATCTCTGCTTACCGGGCGCGGGCCGGGAGGCAGTCGGTGGCACAGGAGAAGGTGGTCTGGTGCTTTTTCAAAGGCCTTGATCACATTTCCCCTCCGGTGCGAGAACCTCCACCTCCGTGGGATCTACTGCTGGTACTGGCAAAGCTCATGGGCAAGCCATTCGAACCAATGCACAGGTGTGAACTCTCTCACCTGTCGTGGAAGACCACCTTCTTGGTGGCTATCACGTCAGCCAGAAGGATGGGAGAGCTCCAGGCGCTCTGCATCGAGTCTCCTTACCTGGTCTTCCATAGGGACAAGGTTGTCCTGCACCCCGTCCCGAAATTCCTTCCGAAGGTGGTGTCGGAGTTTCACCTTAACCAGGTGTTGACTCTGCCGGTGTTCTACCCCAATCACACCTCGGAGGCCGAATATAGGCTCCATACTTTGGACCCTAGAAGGGCGCTTGCTTACTATAAGGAGCACACGGCTGAAATTCGGGGAGGTTACGCCAGCTGTTTGTCACCTCACGCTGAAGCCACACCTGGCAGGCGTGCAGCCAAGCAGGCGATAGGCAGGTGGGTCACCTCCTGCATAGATCTCTGCTATAAGTTGGCGGGCATGGAGCCTCCCAGAGGGATAAGAGCTCATTCTACCCGCCATACTGCTGCATCGGTGGCTGCTTCCAGGGACGTCCCTATCCAGGAAATCTGCAGGGCTGCTTCCTGGAAATCAGCACACACCTTCATCACCCATTACCACATCGACCTTGAGTCACGCGGGATGCTGGTTTTGGGGCCTCGGTTCTCCAGTCTCTATTCCTTAAGTAGGGGGTGTGCGCCTTGCCTCCCTCCTCCCGGAGAACTGCTAGGAGTCTGCCAGACAGTGTGGATGAACAACATATCCATGTCCCTAGAAATACAGGTTACTCACCTGTAACAGGAGTTCTAGGAATGGTATATGTTGTTCATCCACCCGACCCACACGACCTCCCCGGCTTCGACGCACAACCTGAGCTTCCAGCGGGCCAGATCTGGCGTCATGGGTCGGAGCAGAGAGTTTTACCACCCGGGTGGGTGGGAGGAGCCAGCTTGAAGACCTTCCGGCAAGATTTAAAGCGGCAAGGATACTTGCCAGACAGTGTGGATGAACAACATATACCATTCCTAGAACTCTTGTTACAGGTGAGTAACCTGTATTTCTGTTCCACTTAAGGTATTTTTGCTGTCAGAAAAAGGATTCTCTCACCAAACTGATTCCAGTGACTCAGACTCTTGTCCATGCCCTCCATGGTGGTTAGATCAGGACAATCTCAGTGTGTCCCATTTCTCAGTCAGGGACCCTCAATTGTCCAAACCACAGATGCCTCTCTCCTGGGGTGGGGAGCCCACCTGTGGACTCTCACTGCTCAGGTTACTTGGTTACAACAGGAGTCTCTCCTTCACGTCAGTCCTCTGGTGCTCAGAGCTGTGTATCTATCCTTTCAGGCATTCTCAGAATCAGTCAAAGGGAAAGTGGTGCAGATCAGGACCAAACACCACTACAATGTGATACATAAACAAGCAGGGGGCACTCGGTCCACGGTCTTGTGCACGGAACCTATGAAGGTATGGTCACTGGCTTATTCTCTTCAAACTTCTCTAACAGCATTTCACCTTCCAGGGAAGGACAGTGTGCTGGCAGAAGCTCTAAACAGAATATCTCAAGGTCAACACAAGTGGTCCCTGAATTCTCATGTCCTTCAAGTAATTTTCAGGAGATGGGGCACTCCACAGATAGATCTCTTTGCGGCTCCAGATAATCATCAGCTTCCTTTGTTCTGCTGCAGAACTCCAGTCCTGGGGACTGTTGCTCTAGATACTCTCCTGATGGACTGGACGAGCAGGTTTCTTTATGCTTTCCCTCCTTTTCCACTGATATTCAGACTACTGATCAAGATCAGGTCTCAGCCCTGCACAGTGATCCTAGTGGCTCCAGATTGGGCCAGGCAACCATGGTATCCTCTGCTGCTGTCCCTGACAGTCTCCATTCCCCTATTTCTGCTCAGGAGGCACAACCTTCTGTCCTCCTCTCGGGAGGATTTGGTATCCCAATATTCAGTGTCTCAGACTCAAAGCTTGGCTCTTGAAGAGTTAGAGTATGCAGGTCTACTTCTTTCTCAAGGGGTAATGGATATCCTTAAGGTTTCCAGAAAATCTTCCACCAGAAAAACTTACAATTCTAAATGGAAAAGATTCAGTATTTGGTGTTCTGAGAGAGACATACAACCAGGCTCTGCAAGCATTCCTGTACGCCTTCCCTCCTTTTCCCCTCATTCAGAGAGTGCTGCTCAAATTGCGGTCAGAAGGAGCCAGAATGATTCTGGTGGCTCCTCTATGGCCTTGTCAGCTCTGGTATCTGTTCCTCCAGCAACTGTCTCTGGAACCTCCAGTTCAGTTGCCACTCTTCACCCACTTGCAGTCACAAGAACAGGGGACTCTCGTCCATCCTGCTCTTCAGTCTCTTCACCTGCATGCGTGGCTTCTGCAGTCCTAGCAGAAGAGAGACTAGGAGTGTCAAGCAGGGTGGCTGAAATTCTGGTTGCAGTGAGGAAGCCTTCCACCAGGGCCACGTACACTCTGAAATGGAAACGCTTCTGTCTGTGGGCTACAGCACGTGCTAGAGTATCTCCATCACCTTCTGGACTCAGGACTGAACTAATCATCCATTAAGGTGCACGTGTGTGCTGTCTCCGCATATCATGACCCTATAGGACATAAAACTCTGGCGCAGCTTAATGCCTGCAAAACCTTCCTTCGAGGGGTCTTACACATCAGGTCTCCCAAGAGGGTCAGGGTTCCTCCTTGGGACCTTCTTTTTGTCCTGGAGAAACTCACCCTTCCTCCCTTCAAGCTAGCAGCTTGATGTGAGCTGTGGTTCCTCTCGTGGAAGACCCTCCTCTTGATAGCTATTACCTCTGCTTGAAGGGTTTCCGAGCTCCAGACTCTGATGTGTAAAGAACCTTACATAGTCTTTCACAGGAACAGGGTGAATCTGTGCATGAACCCTAAATTTATGCCGAAGGTGGTGTCCATGCTGACCCTTAACCAGGACATCAACCTTCCGGTTTATTATCCGGTGTTTACAAACCAAGGTGAAGCTCTGTTGCACACCTTGGACGTTCACCGTATTCTGAGGTATTACCTCCACAGGACTCACTCCTCTAGACAGTTGGACCAGTAGTTCATCTCATTCACTAAGCGAATGCTGGGAGCTCCTGTTTCTAAGCAGACACTAGCTTGTTGGCTGGTACAATGCATCTCGTTCTGTTATCAGCACCGTAACAGACCTCTTCCGGATGCTATCAGGGGCCATTCCACCAGAGTGGTGGCCTCTTCTTTTGCAGCCCTCAAGAACGTCTCTTCAGCTGACATTTGTGCTGCTGCCACGTGGAGTTCAGTCCACATTTTCATCAGGCACTACATTGTGGACATTGCATCCAGAAGGAGAGCAGGTTTTGGACTAGCAGTCCTGCAGGGCCTTCTCTCGTAGATGTTTATCAGTAGCTGTTTCAGCATATGTCCCACCACCCTGTCAGACCTGGGCCTATCCTTGGGTACTGCTTGGGATTCAGTCCTAATGGTATTACCTGCTGCAAGAGCTCCACCCTCGAAGACAGATAGTACAGTTACGTAAGAACTTACCACAACAATGGATCTTCAAGAGGAGCTCTTGCAACAGGTGGCTTTCCCATCCTCCATCCCCCAGGATAGTACTTTCTGGGGTACTATATCAGCAGACCATGGTGGGGAATTCCTGCTCGGTTCTCCAGTTTGTTTCTAGCTGGGTCTCCTGCGGGAGAACTGAAGTGGAGCCAGGGGACCGCCCCCTTTATACCACATCTGACATCGGGCATAGCCGACAGGGGCGATCCCCTGCCTCAGACTGCTAGCTACAAGTTTTCAGTGGGGTCCTGATGCCTGACAGCTTCAGTCCTAATGGTATTATCTGCTGCAAGAGCTCCCCTCAAAGATCTACTGTTACGGTAAGTTCTTGCACAACTGTACTTTACTCACCTGAAACAGTAGATCTTACTTCAAGAGGGCTCTTGCAGTAGGTAATTACATATAGGACTGATGCCAGCAGGCGTCATGACCCCACGGAAAAATCTAGTTAGCAGTCTCTGTGAGGACCCTTCGTCAGTGACCCGGCGTCATGAGACGCCAGTATAAAGGCGGTCCCCCACACCCGCCTTTCCAGTTCTTTCCCGCCGATAGCTCATGTCATGCCTCATGTAAAGTTCAACGTCAGCCTCAGTCTTCGTGTAGTTGTTAACGAAGTTATTTTTGATTTTTCAATTTTTGTCAGGCATTTGTCGTTGTATGTCGTCCTCTACACCCTCCGAGCACAAGAACAAGTGCGACTCGTGCGGCGCCCAACTCCCGCACAAGGACGGCCATTCCCAGTGCCTCTTCTGCCTAGGCCCAGATCATCAGGTGGAGAAGTGCCAGCACTGCCTTAAGTTCAACGCGGCCACCCGCAGACGGTGGCAGCAGTCCCTAGAGGCCCATATTTTAAAGAAGAAAATGTCCTCCATGGAAAAGGAGTTAGAAAAGCTCTGGCAGGTGTCCACTTCCCCGAAGTCCGCCATGAAAAAGGACAAGGAGAAGCACCGGGGCGAGGTTCCTCACCACCACGTCTTCTTGAAGTCACCGTGCTCCAGGTAACGTCCCCGAGACCGATCTCTGACAGCCACCTTGGAGAGTTTCCAAGGGTGTCGTCGATCCGCCCGTCTGGCTTGCGCTTGGGCCCTTTGGACACCTCCGGGCTATTGGAGGCCTCCGCTCCTGGTAAAGCCGCCACTGTGTGGCCTACTGGTTCAAGCGGCTCCGGTAAGCCGAATGTCGGCTTCTCCGACGCCCACACGGAGATGGTTGATAAGTCTTCCGACCCCTCGAGGTGGCGCACGGCCCCTCCTTCGCGACTTGCCTCGGGTGATGGGTCCGCTAAGTCGGACGTCAGCCCTTCCGGCATCCGCCCGGACCCCACTGATAAGTCGGACGTCAGCTTGCCCGACGTTCGCATGGTGGCTGAGCCGATGCCGGACCCTCCCACGTCCGCAGTTCCTTGCTCCCTGCAGCCTTCACTTTTTCCCCTCCATCCCCAGGCGATGCCGAGGTTCCTGCTGCGCCCCTGTCAGACCGTCCGCCCGCTGGACCGACCGACCTGACGGCTCCCCAACGCCGGCCCTGACATTGGTCTTGCCGACCCCGGGCGACATCCCACTCCCGGATGCCACTCCAACGCCGGGCCCTCCGCCCACCGGGCCTTCTGCTCCAGACCCGCCGTGGGCCCTCCAGCCAGGCCGTCTGTTCTGGCAGATCCCTCGGTTCCCGGGTATCCAACCACGTCATATCCGACGCCGTCTTACCCGGCTCCACAGTATCCGACGCCCCAGTACCCAACGCCAGCCTATCCGATGCTGCAGTACCCGGTGCCTTAATACCCGACGCCGGGCTTCCCCACCATCTGGTCATGGATACGCGCCTTACAGGTATAATCCATACCTGTATCCCCCCCCCTCCTCCTCCACTGCCCCCTCAGCCACCGGTGGACTCGGAGACTCTGGCCTCCTGGTGGGCTGAGGCCAAGGCTCAGCTCACCAGAGAGGTGGAGAGTCTTCTTCAGACGATGTTGCCGGTTCCAGTTCCCATACGTCCGCGACGACAGACTGCCTCCCCACCTCCGGACACCAGGGCCGAGCCCTCTGGTTCCAGGGCGGGGCAGGACACTCTTCCCCGAGGGCTTCTCAAGGGTTCCGTTCCTCCCCCACGCCAGGAGAGGGAGTCTTCCTCCTCGGACACCTCAGACAGTTGTTCTGAGCCGGACAACGAGCCACGCTCTCTGTCTAAGCCCAGGCCAAGGACTCCTCCGGAGTCCCTTCTGGAGGATCCTTCTTTTACGGAGTTGCTGCGCAAAATCCAGGAGGTTCATAAGTGGCATTCCTTGGAGCTGGATCCTCAGCGTAAGAAACTCGCTGAGCATCTGGATCTGTCCGTGACAACTCCCACCTTGGTGCCACCCTGGATTGAGCCTCATGTCAATCTTGTTTCCACTATTTGGAAGCAGCCGTCTGCTTTAGCCCCACTTCCTCAGAAGTCGAACAGACTATATCAGGCTCCCGAGGGTGTTGACTTTTTAGATTCTCACCCTCGAGCTGATTCGGTCGTGATTAGCGCCACTAGTGGCCGGACAGCTAACCCGAAACATCTGAGCTCGTCTCCACCTGACAAAGAACCCCATCTTCAAACAACATGAAGTCTTGCTATATTATGACATATGCAGTGAGTCCCAACCTTCGAACTGCTCCGGAGGTGAAAGAGTTAACTTTCCATGCCAGGCATGGAACGCTGAGCTCGAGCTCGGTTGAAAACTCTGTCTGTTGTTCTTCAAACTCACACTGTCAGATTCTTTACTCCGCCTCACTGAACAGTCGTTCCGGAGATTTTCTCCTTCTGCTCGGTTCATTTGTCAGTTAAAGTATTATTTTCGTTTTGACCCAATTTAAACCGCAACGGTCGGTTCAAGCTCTGTCTGTGGTATTGTAAGTACTAGATAGGTTTTACTTATTTCTTCTGTGTGGAACTTAGAAGCGGTTATCGGTTCGGTTTGAACCGGTCAGGTTGTTTTAAAATATATTAATCTGTCTTTTAGAGTGTGGTTACCAGTTCTTATCGGTTCTAAAAAAAACGGATTTTATTATGGTTTTTTCCATGACCCGTGACACGGTTGGGAACCGATAAGAGGGTCTTGCTTGATGGATTGCCATAAACGGGAAAGTTTGGTTAGGACTGGCACTATGTCTGAGAAACCCAAAAGAAAAACCGGGCCTACTGGGTTTCAACACTGCAGTGTCTGTGGGGAAGTCTTTGCCAAGGCTGACCCCCACACCACCTGTGTTTATTGTCTGGGTTTGACCACCTCAATGCAGACTGCCAGATTTGCAAAAATTTTCCGGCAGCTACCCTGGAAAAGAGAGTTGGTAGGCTCAGGGAAAGGGAGGCGAAGAAGTCCGCTGACCCGGATGGCCAGCCGGTTCGGTTCCAACCGAACGGAGGAAATCTCCCTCTGACCAGAGGCGAGACTTCCCTCGTGCAAAGGAGAACCGACTCAGAGGTACCGGTTCCAGCAAGGACTAGGAAATCAGCTGGTGTGGAGCCAAAACTTTCCTCTCCAACCCCTGAAGAAATAACCAAAGCGATTAAAATTGTTCAGTCGCTTTCCCCGGTTCTGACCGAGCCGGCACCATCAAGTAAGCGTACGGTTCGGCCGGTTCCACCGGTTCAAGAGTATGATTTAGAGGAATTTTATGAACCGGAGGAGGGGGAAGAGGAGTATGAGGAGAGTGAATGTGGATTTGAAAGTCTGGATGTGCCCATTGAACCGGACATCTCCCCAGACAGACCTTCAGGAGTGTCTTCTCCTAGGCTTTCTGAGTCCCCTTCTCATTTTATGTTTTATAAAAAAGTGGCTGAAACCCTCCAGCTCCCTATGCAGGAAGCTGTGGATGATCAAGAGGAGCCTGACTATGTGGAAATGATGGATATCCCAGAGTCTAGGAGACTGTCTGTTCCTTTGCATAAATCTTTTGGGAAACAGACAGTAAAATTTCTAAAAACTCCTCACACTGTACCGCCTGTTGATAAGAGAATGGACAAGAGGTACACATTGTCAGGCTCTGATATGGAGTTCCTTACACAACAATGCAGCCATGTTGGGGTAGTGCAGGCTGCAGCCTGTGACAAGGCAAATATTCCCTTGGCCTCACACCCCCGTGACAAGGACTCCAGGAAGATTGATGCCATGGCAAAGAAACAGTACATGGCAGCATCCTTGGGACTCAGACAGGCAAATTATATGGCTTATGTTGCTAGATACCAGAAATCCAGATGGGACACTGTTATGGCTCTAGCAAAACAGGTCCCTGGACAGCTTGCCAAGGAGCTGGAGCAGGTGGCTGCTGATGGTATTGAGGCATCTAAGGTGCAGTTCCATGCTGCAGTGGACTCTAATGATGTGTCATCAAGAGTCATGGCTACATCTGTGGCACTTCGCAGAATGGCTTGGCTCAGATGTACTAGCCTGTCACAGGATACCCAGATTAAGGCCATGGATTTTCCTGTTGTGGGTAATTCTCTGTTTGGGGAGCAGACAGAGAATTACATGAAGAAAATGGATGAGTATAGGACCACCTATAGGAGTGCACAGGCCAAGGAAAGGCAGGCCACTCCTCAAAGGCAGCCTTCCAGGGGCAGGGGCAGGCCTTTTCATAGGCCTTTTACCAAGCCAGGCCTCCTCTTCAGCTTCGCCCAGAGGGGTTCTTTAGAGGAGAGGCAGACGGGGTACAAGCAGGCCTGCTTCCACCCCTCAGCCTAAAGCCCCTGCCAAGCAGGCACCCTGATGGGGTGGCCAGGGCCGATTCTCAACTACCTGTAGGGGGCAGGCTGGCTTACTTTGTCCAGGACTAGAAGTTTCTGACATCAGACAAGTGGGTCCTGGAAGTAGTAAGCCAGGGACTGGTTCTCAGATTCAAAAAATTTCCAAAGATAAGAACCAGATCCTTTCTACCTGCAAATCCATCAGAGGCACTTGCCCTAGAGGCAGAGTCTCTACCCTCCTGGCTCTCAGAGCTGTGGAAAGGGTTCCACCCCTACACCAGGGCAAAGGATTGTACTCCAGGTACTTCCTTACCCCAAAAAAGACAGGAGAATGGCGGCCCATCCTGGATCTCAGATACTTAAACAAGCACCTTTTAAAACCAAAATTCAAAATGGTGACTCTGGGAATTATTCTACCTTCTCTAAGGCCAAGGGACTGGCTAGCGTCCCTGGACCTCAAGGATGCCTACTTCCATATTCTTATCAGAAGCTCCCATCGAAAGTACCTCAGGTTCGAGCTGCCCTCAGGCCATTACCAGTTCAGAGCAATGCCCTTTGGCCTCACCTCTGCTCCAAGGGTATTCACAAAATGCCTGGCAGTAGCAGTTGCCTACCTAAGAAGGCAAAAAATTGCCATCTTCCCTTACCTGCACGACTGGCTTATAGTAGGCCAGTCTCCAGACAAAGTCAAGTTACATCTTCAGATAACTCAGCAGCTGCTTACCTCTCTAGGTTTCCTTCTGAATCTTCAAAGTCAGTTCTAGAGCCTGTCAGCTCCTCACCTTCATGAGGCGAGAACTGAACACAGAGGAAGCCAGAGCCTTCCTTCCTTTGGACAGGGCAAGGACCCTGGTCTCTCTGGCCTCCTCATTCACCCTGCAGGTCTCTCGACCAGCAAGGCATTTTCTACAGCTTCTGGGGCACATGGCTGCTTCTACAGCAGTAGTGCAAGGAGCAGGATTTCAGATGAGGGACATCCAGTTCCATTTGAGAGCCTTTTGGTCTCAAAGAAAGGACCCTCTAACCAAGTTGATCCCAGTGACTCGAACCCTGATCCAAGCCCTACAGTGGTGGTAGGATCAGAGCAATCTGAGACAAGGGGTTCCCTTTGTCACTCAGTCTCACTCTTTAATCCTTACTACAGATGCATCCCTCTTGGGGTGGGGAGCTCACATGGGCGACCTCACTAACCAGGGACTGTGGTCCCCTCAGGAATCTCTGCTCCACATCAGCCTGTTGGAGCTCAGAGCAGTTTTTCTAGCACTTCAAGCTTTTTCCAAATCTGTTCAGAACAAAGTTGTACAGGTCAGAACAAACAACACCACTACAATGTGGTACATCAACAAGCAAGGAGGCACTCTGTCTACTGCCTTGTGCACCGAAGCAAAGAAGTTGTGGTCTCTGGCTTACTCCCTGAACACCTCCCTTACGGCAGTTCACCTCCCAGGCAAGGACAATGTCCTGGCAGATGCTCTCAGCAGGATTTCCCAGGGCCATCACGAATGGTCACTGGATCCCCTGGTCCTGGAGGTAATATTTGCCAGATGGAGCACCCCGCAGATAGATCTTTTTGCAGCCCCAGACAATCACCAACTTACCTTTTTTGCTGCAGGCCCCCAGTGTTGGGCTCAGTCCCTCTGGATGCCTTAGTTCTCAATTGGGAAGGGAAGTTTCACTATGCTTTCCCCCCTTCCCTCTCCTGTTCAAAGTGTTAGTCAAAATCAGATCTCAATCCTGCAAAGTGATTCTGATTGCTCCAGATTGGGCCAGACAACCCTGGTATCCACGCCTACTGTCCTTAGCAGTCCATCTTCCCCTGTGTCTTCCCAGGAATCACAATCTGTTAACCTGTGCTCAGGGAAGGGTTTGGTACCCGAACCTCAAATCTCTCAATCTCAAGGCCTGGCTCTTGAAGAGTTAGAGTTTGCTGATCTACACCTCTCCCAAGGTGTAATGGATATATTGAAGGCTTCTAGGAAGCCTTCCACCAGGGCTACTTACAATTCCAAATGGAAGAGGTTTTCCATATGGTGCTCTGGGAAGCATATTTCCCCAGAATCTGCTGATTTACCCACAGTCCTGGATTATATGGTCCATTTGAACACTTTGGGGCTCAGACCAGCTACCCTAAAGGTGCATTTGGCAGCTGTGTCTGCTTTCATTTCAGCAGGTAAGCCCTCTTCTCTTTCAGCTCATCCTGTATTCTCTAAGTTTTTTAAGGGATTGCTTCACACCAACCCTCCATTCAGGGACCCTGCCCCTGCCTGGGATCTTAATGTTTGCATTGCTCAGCTTATGCAACCTCCCTCTGAGCCCTTGTCTTCAGCAGAGCTTAAGTATTTGACTTGGAAAACTGTGTTTCTGGTAGCCATCACTTCTGCCAGACGCACAAGTGAATTACAGGCTTTGTCAGTGGAGCCTGATTTTATCTCCTTTCATAGAGATAAGATGGTCCTCAGGACTAACAGGAAGTTCTTGCCTAAGGTGGTTTCAGATTTCCACCTTAATCAATCTGTTTCTCTTCCAGTGTACTTCACTGACCATTCCTTCTCTGGCGAGAGGAGGCTGCACAGCTTAGATGTGAAGAGAGCCCTTTGTTACTACATTGAGCGTACCAAGGGTCACAGGTTTGACTCCCTCCAACTGTTACTCACTTATGGTGAGGTTGGTAAAGGGAAACCTGCCACTAAAAGATCCATTGCCAGGTGGATTGTCTCTTGTAGCCAATTCTGTTATGAAAAGCTGGGTAAGGTTCCTCCCTCAGGCCTGAGGGCTCACTCTACCAGAGGTACAGCTGCTTCCCTGGCTGCTGCCAGGGACATCCCCATTCTAGAGATTTGTCAAGCAGCTACCTGGAAAACAGTTCACATTTTTACCAAGCATTACTCCCTGGACACCCAGGCTAGGAGTGATGCTCGGTCTGGCACAGCTGTGCTTCAGAGCCTATTTCCTAAGTAGGTTCTGTCCCTCCTCCGTGGAAGTATTGCTGTATAGTCTGCATATGTCATAATATAGCAAGACTTCATGTTGTTTGAAGAAAAATTACCTTAGTAATGTTGTTTCTTCTAATGGAGTCTTGCTATTATTGACCTCTCCACTGCCTGCCCCTCTCAGAACCTCTGTTTTTGGATGTGGGTGGGCAGTGCAGTGTTGGCACTAGTAGATGCCCACCTTGTTTTTCTCACCCTCCCTTTTTGGGTGACTGGTGTTTTGTTTTCATTTTTGGTCTCCTGACTTGTCTTTGTTTTGGGACCAAAAATGTGTTCTTATATTTAGTAGCCAGTTGGCTAGTGTGGGTTTACAGCTTCCACAGGACCTTAGTGAGTTTAGCTCGTAAAGATCTGACAGTTTGAGTTTGAAGAACAACAGACAGAGTTTTCAACCAAGCTCGAGCTCAGCGTTCCATGCCTGGCATGGAAAGTTAACTCTTTCACCTCCGGAGCAGTTCGAAGGTTGGGACTCACTGCATATGTCATAATATAGCAAGACTCCATTAGAAGAAACAACATTACTAAGGTGAGTAATTTTTTCTTCTGGACCAATACGGGAAGAAGATCTATGCTTCTTCCACTCTGGGTATTAGGGCCCTAAATTATGTCGGTCACATGGGGGATTACCAGAAGACTATTCTTAGTGAGGTGGAATCCAAATTGGACTCCCTTTCAGACTCTCAAGTCAAACAGGAAGTGGCTGACCTCGTCCGCTCTGCATGTTTGGCCAGTCGGCACATGCCTCGTGCTACTTACGATGCAGTGGACACTGCTGGTAGGAGCTCCGCTTTCGCCGTAGGCTTACGGTGTCATGCCTGGCTCTGTATGTTAGGGTTGGTCCCGGAAGTGCAGTCCACTATTCAGGAAGCGCCCTTCTGGGGTTCGGTGCTGTTCGGTGGTGATGTCAAGGACGTTATCACCGATCTGCAGGAGAAGGGGACTGCACTGAAGTCTGTGGACTCCATGTATCATCCCCATCAAATGCAGTGCTGTCCCTTCGCAGGCGGAATCGGCAAAAGGCGAAACCCCAATGAAAGCGGGCCACTAAACGCTGGGCACCTCCGGCTGCCAAGCCCCCTCTGCCCAAAAAAGCAGCAGGTGCTTCAGCCGTGATGCTGCCCCACACCACCTGACTCCTTTCCTCTCCCACAGCCTCTGGGCCTTCCAGAGGAACTGGTAGGAGGGATGTTTCCTCCACCTCCCGGGTTGGGAGAGGATAACTTCAGATTCCTGGGTGCTCCAGCTGATCGTGAGAAGGACACTCAATAGAGTTTCTACAGAAACCACCTCTTACCCTCCTCCCCAAGGTTGTGTCGATTCTGGAACACCTTCTGGTCCAGGAAGAGATTTCAGCACTTTCGCTGAAGGAGGCGAGAGAGCCCGTCCCCCTTCCTCTTCAGGGAACGGGTTACTATTCCCACTTCTTCCTGGTCCCAAAGAAGACAGGAGATGTAAGGCCGATTCTCAACCTCAGTTCCCTAAAATTATTTGTGGAGTACAAGAGGTTCAGGATGCTCTCCCTGCAGGGCCTCCTGCCCCTCCTTCAGCTGGGACAGTGGCTGTGCACTCTGGATATGCAGGATGCTTACCTGCACATCCCTATCCACCCTTCTCACCGCAAATACCTCCATTTTGCATTCCAGGTGGAACCACTACCAATTCAGGGCCCTCCAATTTGGTCTTTCCTCGGCATCCCGGGTGTTCACCAAATGCCTTTCGGTGGTAGCAGCCTACCTGCATACCCAGGGGGTGCAGGTTTTCCTGTACCTGGACGATTGGCTCCTGGCTGCCCTGTCCAGGGAGGATCTTGTGCGCTTCCTTTCCCTTACCCAGGGGTTTTTTTTTCTCCATGCGCATCACCATCAACCACTCCAAGTCCCACTTGATCCCGTCCCAGAGGCTCCAGTTTATCGGGGTGATCCTGGACACGACCTCTGGCAAGGCTTTCCTGCCACCGGACAGGACGGCCACACTCTAGGCTCAGGTCAACCTGTTGTCTGGCCGCAGGCGGGTTAGTGCCAGGTCAGTCCTTTCGCCTCCTCGGGCTTTTGGTGGCTGCAATCCCAACAGTCCCTCTTGCTCGGCTCCACATGAGGATCTCTCAGTGGACGCTTCAGTCTCAGTGGGATCAGTTGGTGGACGATCTGGACCAGCTTGTCCTAGTCTCCTCTCCCATGGTTCAGGACTTGTAGTGGTGGATGGTTCAGGAGAACTTTTGTCGGGGAGTTCCCTTCTGTCTTTCTTTCCCTTCCCAGACTCTGACCACAGATGCCTCGGGCAAAGGTTGGGGAGCCCATCTTGGACCTCACAGGACCCAGGGCTCCTGGTCCAAGCTCGAGAAAACACTTCACATCAATGTGCTCAAGCTTCGGGCAGTGCTGTATGCTCTTCAAGCTCTTCATCTGCATCTCCTTCCCAGCCACTTAGCCGTACAGACAGACAATATGTGTGTGGTATGGTACATCAACAAACAGGGAGGGACTCGTTCCTACCCTCTTTGCAGGGAAGCGATGCGAGTTTGGGATTGGGCAGTACAGCACAACCTCCACCTCACGGCAATTCACGTCCCTAGGGTCGAGAACACCTTGGCAGACAAACTTAGTCGCTCGTCTGCTGAAGCTCACGAGTGGGAACTGGATCAGGGGGTCTTAGACGATATCGTCCTACGTTGGGGAACACCACATGTGGACCTGTTCGCCTTACCTCTAAACGCAAAGCTTCCTGACTTCTGCTCGCTCGCTCCAGAGCGCGGCATTTTTTGGAGAGGTGCTCTGTCTCTAGGATTGAAGGACAGATTCGCCTATGCTTTCCCGATCCTTTTGGTTCGAGAGTCTTACAGAAACTCTGTTCAGAAGGAGCTCGAATGATACTGATCGCTCCTTTCTGGCCCAGGCAAGTTTGGTTCTCTCTTCTGCAACAATACTCAGAGGAACCTCCTCTTCCTCTGTCATGACTTTTACTGACCCAGGATCAGGGGACCTTGGTCCATCCAAGTCTCAAGTCCCTTCAACTGCACGCATGGCTTCTGCAGACGTAGCTGAAACCCAATTTGGGGTTTCACCCCGAGTGGCTGAGATTTCGGTAGAGGCTAGAAAACCCTCCACTAGGTCTACCTATGCCATGAAATGGGAACGGTTCACAATCTGGGCTGCTTCAAAAGATTTCGAGCCTTTCTCGTGCTCTGTTGGGCAGCTGCTGGATTACCTGCGCCACCTCTTTGATCTGGATCTCAGTCACTGGTCCTTGAAGGTACACATGGTGACCATTTCGGCCTACCATGTCCCTTTTGCAAACAGGTCGTTTGCTCAGCTGGAGGTCTCTAAGACTTTCCTTAGACGGGTTCTCCACTTGAGACCCCCTATCCGGGTTCCTGACCCTCCTTGGGATTTAAATTTCATCCTCGAGAAGCTTACTGTGCCTCCTTTCAAACCGGCAGCCTCAGCAGACATGAAGTTCCTCTCATGGAAGACTCTCTTCCTAGTGGCCATTACTTCTGCTCGGAGGATTTCCGACCTCCAGGCCCTGATGTGTAAAATCCTGTATTTGATTTTTCACAAGGAACGTGTGGCTCTGCACACTAACCCTAAGTTTCTCCCCAAGGTGGTAGCGGAATCTACATTGAACCAGTCCATAGAGTTACCTGCTTTCTTTACGCAGCACTCCAATCAAGGGGAGTACCTCTTACACACTCTGGACGTTCACCGAATTCTGAGATACTACACTAACAGAACAAAAGATCTCAGAACTGTTTGTCTCTCTTGCCCACAAAAGAGAAGGCAGTGCTGTTTCTAAGCAATGCCTGTCCAAATGGTTGGCTCATTGTATCACTTTCTGTTATGACAAGTATAACAAGACCCTTCTGGGTCAAGTGAGAGGCCACTCCACCAGAGGAGTTGCTGCCTCTGTGGCTTGTTTCAAGAATGTGTCAGCGGTGGACATCTGTGCTGCCACCACTTGGACTTCTGTCCATACCTTTACAAAACATTACAGTTTGGATATTGCCTGTTGCCGTAGAGCAGGCTTCGGGCTTGCTGTTCTGCAAGGCCTCCTTTCCTAAGGCCTTCACAGCTAGGGGATCTACTTTGAGTAGCTTTCCTCCTCCTGTTTGCTTATTTTTGTTCCAGACTGCTTGGGACTCAGTCCTATATGTAATTACCTACTGCAAGAGCCCTCTCGAAAGTAAGATAGTACAGTTAAGTAAGAACTTACCGTAACAGTAGATCTTTGAGAGAGGCTCTTGCAGTAGGTGATACCTTCCCACCCTCCATCCCCCTAAGCTTTTTTAGCTCCTTTTCCAGGTTGAGAAATATTCGCTTCTCTCTCTCATCTCACCCTTTTGGGCCTTTGGCAGGAAAGAACTGGAAGGCGGGCGTGGGGGAACGCCCCTTTATACTGACATCACATGACGTCGGTCACCTGACGTGGGGGCAGTCCCCCGCCAGAAACTGCTAGCTAGAAATTTTTCCGTGGGGTCCTGACACCTGCTGGCATCAGTCCTATATGTAATTACCTACTGCAAGAGCCTCTCTTGAACATCTACTGTTACAGTAAGTTCTTTCGCAACTGTACTTTCTAGGAGTGGTATATGTTGTTCATCCACATGAACCCACCTGACCTCCCCAGCTTCGACGCACAACCTGTGCTTCCAGGGGGCAAGATCTGGCATCAAGAGGCGGAGCCGAGGCATATACCACCCGGGTGGGTGGGAGGAGCCAGCTTAAAAACCTTCTGGCAAGATTCTTACAGGGAAAGGACATGTCAAACAGTGTGGATGAACAACATATACCACTCTTAGAACTACTGTTGCAGATGAGTAACCTGTTTTTCTAGGAGCATGGGTATGTTGTTCATCCACATTTCTTTGCGTGTCCCTTTAAATCTTGCCAGAAGTCTTCAAGCTGGCTCCTCCCATCCAACCGGGTGGTAAATATCTCTGCTCCGCTCCATGACACCAGATCTTCCTTTCCGTTGGAAGATACAGGTTCCCTTGTGGTCTCACAGCAGTTCATAGGCCCTGGATTCAAAGCGTCGGTTTTTACCGAAACTAACTTTAAAACTCGTTCGAGTTAGCGATTCCGATTGTAGCGCATTGGACATGGAGGATAAATTGTCCCCCGGATTTTGCCGGTGTACCTGCAGCCAGAAGATGTTGCACACCGATCCCCACCTAACGTGCGTTTATTGCCTAGGTGTCGGACATGACACCTCGTCTTGCACTTTCTGCCTGGCCTTCCATCCCAACGTCCTGGACGACTGCAAGGCACACCTAAAACTGGGGAGACCGGAGAAAAGGAACACGCCAGTGAAATCGAAGGAGGCGAGGGGGGTGGTTTCTGCAGCCGCGGGATCCGCCGAGCAGCTGGAGCAAATGAAGGCATTCAAGGAGGAAGCAGCTCAAGCTTCGGCCAATTGGAGCTTTTTTGTTCCACTCAACCTTGGCTCCACCTTTACGGGCTCCTTCAAGGAGTTGTGCCAGTCTCTCACCAGGGTGAGGTGCCCGGCTTGCACTCCTCCAGCTCTGGCAAGAGGGATGAGGACCCGAAGTCTTCGTCCAAGCAAAGATGTTGTTGGGACCGAGAAAGGTCCAAGTCCCAAGAGCACGTGGTCTTGGCTTCGGTCAAGATCGCATCCTCTGACGATGGCTTTACGGATCTCCTATCTGGCCAGAAGACCAAGGAAATGGCCAACGAGGTAGAGATTTCTCTCGACCCAATTGACCCTTTGTTGCCGACCCCAGTCGACAACTCTTTGGAAAGGATTCTGGTCCTTGTCTTTCCGGATGAGGAGACCCAGCCCGCTGGTGTCCCCATTGAGGAAACGGTTCCGGACTCTCTGTTTTCACGAACACCGGTGTCTCCCGATCGAACGGGTCAACTTCTTTGATCAAGGTCCAGAACCCCTTTGGCCGAACGGCCAAGAAAGAGTCATAAACACCCTAAGAAGAGGCGTCGCTACAGATCTTCATCCTCCTCGGAAGAGGAGAGGCTTCGGTGGAAACTCCATCAATGCTATGAAGATCTCATGTGGCAACAGCTGATTTTGTCCGGGCAGAAGCCGGCCCTGCCGACCACCCCGGCCATCACTTGGCTTCCACTTCCTAGGCTGACACCGACCCCTCTGGAACCCGAAGTCTTTGGTTCCCCCGCCCATGGGGCCGGCCCGTATCCCGGCTTGGCCTGCCTCGGTCTCTCCACGGATTTGGTGGAACCACCGCCTAAGCAGTCTCAGGGAGGGGCTCCCTCGAAAGAGGACCGAACACAAACCGGGCTTCCCGGACGTCTGTCGATAACGGTCATCCCCAATCACCCTTGGTGTATCGAGGGAGACCTAGGCGGGAGGTCATTGTATCCCGACTCTTCGGACTCTGACGTCACCGGGTTGCACTCCCATCCTGGGGATGATGAGTCGTCCCTGGCGGGTTTGGAGGAAGGCCCTTCCTCTTTTCAGGGCATTCTCCGCCTGATCTCCAAATCAACCGGAATGCCCCTAGAGCCCATCCAGAGGAAGGCGGAGTGCCCCCTTGCGGATATCCTCAAAAGGGTGGATACCCCGATGGAGGCCTTTCCAGTGGCTGAAGCCATTGTTGGCCCGGCCCTTGAGCTTTGGCAGTGCCCAGCTTCCTGCCCAGCACCGTCTGCCCGCATGGCCCGCAAGTACGCAGTGCCCATAGGGTCCTTGGTGGGGTTCACAGAACATCCGTCGGCCGAGAGCCTGGTGACTGCTTCTGTGCTCAGGCGTACTGGTAGCTCAGCTGACACTGACCAACCCCCGGACAAGGAGTCCAAAAATATGGACCATTCTGCCCGTAAGGTCTATGCGGCCTCTTCCTTAGGCCTTCATCAGGCCAGCTCAGCTGTTATAATGGCACACTTCTCTCATAACCTCCTAGGGTCATTAGACTAAGTCCTCCCTCATCTCACAGCGGATATGCAGACCACAGTGAAGCAAATCCGTGATCAGGGCAATGTTTTCGCAAAACAGCAGCTCCAGACAGCCTTGGACATTGGGGATTCTTGTGCCCGCTCCTTAGCAGCCGCAGTGGCCACTCGCCGGAGGGCTTGGCTGAGGCTTTCCTCCTTCCCAGCAGATACGCAGCACAAGTTAGCTGACGTGCCCTTCCTAGGCACCAACCTATTTGGTCCAGGAGTGGCTGGTCACCTTCAGCGCATAGAGCAGTCCAGTGCCACCTTGGGTGCTACTTCTGCGAAGGGTTCTTCGGGCAAGAACCAGCAGAAGCGAAAGAAGACTTTTCGGCATTCTTCCCCTGAGGTCAGGCAACCCCTTCTATCAAGGAGCTCAGCAGCAACAGCAGGCTCAAGCTTGGCACTCAAGGCCCAAGCAGGGTCCACAAAAGCCCCGTAAAGGAGGCCGAGGCACAGGTCCAGGAGCCTCCTCCTCCTCTAAGCCTGCTCAGTGACGGGTTGGGGGTTGCCACCCCTACACCCGTCATGCCAGCTCTGGGTTCTCCCATGGGGGGCCGGCTCCACTACTTTCTTTCCACCTGGTCCAATATCACCTTGGACAGGTGGGTTCTCGAAGTGGTCAGTCAGGGACTGCCTCTAGAATTCAAGCAGTACTCTCCCAGCCGAACCTGCGCCCTTCGGAAGGAAAGGATCTCAGCTTGCACCCAGTCAGCTCTCCAAGATGACATAGCTCAGCTCCTCCGCAAGGAGGCGGTAGGTCCAGTGCCAGATCCTCCTACAGACCCAGGCTTTGTGTCCAGGTACTTCCTGGTGCCCAAGCGGGCAGGGGTTGGCGCCCCATCCTAGATCTCCATGACCTGAATCCAATATCTCAGGTCTCGCACCTTCCGGATGGTAACTCTGAACCAGATCATACCATCCCTGGAGCAAAACATGTGGTTCTGTTCACTGGATCTGCAGGCCGTTCTTTCATCCCAATCCGTCCGTCCCATCAGCGGTTCCTCCACTTCAGGGTCAAGGGACCCTGTGCAGTTCGAGCCATGCCATTCGGCCTGTCATCGGCCCCACGGGTCTTCACCAAATGCATTGCAGTGGTGGCAGCCTATCTTCGACGTCGAGGAGTACAAATCTACCCTTATCTCGATGACTGGCTCTTGGCAGATTCCTCCCTTCAAGAGGTGGAGAGGTCCAGGGATCTGGCCCTCTGAACCAGCTCCCAACTCGGCCTCTTGATCAACGAGGCCAAGTCAGAACTCATGCCCTCTCAGGTGATGGGCTTCATCGGGGCAGAGCTCGACTCTTGTCAAGCCAGAGCTCGGCTCCCGGTGGACAGGGTGGAGGTTCTCTCCTCCTTTGCCCAGTCATTTCTTTTTGGGCACTTTCGCCCTGCACGGGACTTTCTGTGCCTTCTGGGTTACATGGCGGCATGCACCTCAGTGGTCCGTTGGGCCAGGTGGCACATGCACCCCCTACAGTGGGAGCTGGCTGCCCAGTGGACTCAGCGCCACGGTCATTTCGACCAGCTGATCACTGTAACCCAGATGATGTGGGACGCTCTCCATGGTGGACCACCCCAGAATGGTTACAGGAAGGCCCCGTTCGTCCGCCCCCAGCAGAGCCAGCGGTCGCCCCACGACTGATGCTTTTTCTCATGGCGGGCTAGGGAGCCCATGGGGGATTCAGGGCCCACGGGTTCTGGACCCCGAGGAGGACCGATGCCACATCAACCTGTTGGAGCTCAGAGCAGTCAGACTGGCACTGTCAGCTTTCGCTCCTCAGCTCCGGGGTCAAATAGTTCAAGTCCAGATGGACAATACCACAACCATGTACTACCTAAACAAACAGGGCAGCACACACTCCCTTCTGCTGTGCAAGGAGGCGCTCCGCATCTGGACCCTCGTAAGCCAGTTGGAGGTGGATCTCCTAGCCATTCATGTGGCAGGAGTCTTGAGCCAGCTGGCGGATGCTCTCAGCCATATAGGCCAGACATCCCATGAGTGGTGTCTCCATCCAGAGGTAGCTTACAGTCTGTTCTCCCATTGGGGCGAACCGTTGGTGGACCTGTTTGCCTCCAGGGAAAACACCAAGCTGAGTCTGTACCATGCCCACCCCCCTCAGCAGGGCTCGCTGCAGGAGGATGCCTTCTCGAGGCCATGGACCCCAGGCCTCCTCTACACCTTCCCTCCATTTCCCTTGATCCACAAGGTGTTACTCAAGGTGAGGAGGGACAAGACAAAGGTAATCCTGGTAGCCCCAGATTGGCCGCGGCAGTTCTAGTACCCAGATCTCCTCAGCCTCAGCTGCAGGCCCCCAGAGCTGCTTTGTACACGGTCGGACATGATATCATTGAACCAGGGGAATGTATTCCATCCAGACCTTCAATCCCTGCACCTCACAGCCTGGTACCTGAGTGGCTAGAGTTCCAGGTTCTGGGTCTTTCCGAGGATGTCTACTCCGTGGTGGAGGCATCTTGTAAGGAATCGACCAAGAAATGTTATGCCTTCATATGGCAAAGGTTTTCCAATTGGTGCCAGGGTAAGAGTCTAGACCCCTTATCCTGCTCCGTGGCTAACATTCTAGACTACCTTTGGTCTCTCTCCAAAGGGGGTCTACGGTCATCGACCCTTAGGGTGCACCTGGCAGCCATTTCTGCCTACCGGGCACGGGTCAATCAGCCGACATTGGTGTAGGAGATGGTGGTCAGGCGCTTCTTTAAAGGCCTGGATCACATATCTCCTCCGCTGGAAATCTCAAACTTCTCAGAAAGGGATTCTCCATCTGAACCCCCCTATTCGTAACCCCACTCCACCTTGGGATTTAAATTTTGTGATTGAGAAGCTTACGCTTCCCCCTTTTGAACCAGTGATGAGCTGTGACTTGCGCTGTCTCTCCTAGAAGGTGCTATTTTTGGTTGCCATTACTTTTTTTTTTTTTTTAATTAAATATACTTTATTGAAGTTAGAGCATAACAGACAGTACTGAGTGCAGTAGATATACATACATGTCCAGGTCCAGTGCAAGCATTGAAACAAGAATAGACTATGACGTACTGTATTTATTTTATTTAAAATTTGGTGACCGGGAAAGGCACACTGAGCCGAGGCTCGTTTCCTGATGTGACCCGGGTACAGAGGTGTACATAGAAGTTATCCAGAAAAAATAAGTACAATAATTTCATTGTTGCAGACAGACTGCACAAACTGTTCTGGGTTACAGGCAGTAGGTACAACATCTAGAGCTTACAGTAGAAACCTGTGTCTTGCAGTATGGTATAAACAGGTGCAGGAGTAGTACAGCAGGGATGCAGGAATTAGTAATAGCTTGAGATAAGCGTAGGCAGATATTTGACCAACCGAGTCTTCATAGTGCGGGATTTAGTCCTGTGTAGGGGTGGGTCCCAAGGAGCATCTTTGGCAAGGAGGGATTGGGAGGAGTCTGAGGAGTTGCCTAACTGCTGGGAGGGAGGAGGCCTGCCAAAAGATGGGTGGGAGGTTGTTCCATAGGAAGGGAAGACGGTATGAAAAGGCGGCTTGACCGGAGGCAGTGTGAGGGCAAGGGACGTTGAAAGTGCAGGCATCCCTGTGGCGGAGAGAGTATCCTAGGGAGTTGGCTGGTGCAAGGTGGGAGGTGAGGTAGGTGGGCAAGGAGCCCAACCGGTATTTAGCTATGAGGGAGGCGCTATGGATGGCTCGCCTATGGGAGAGCGAGGCCATGGAGAGAATGGTGCAGAGGGGGCAGTGATGAGTAAGTGGGAGGGAGGCGGCAAAACGACAGAATGCGTTTAGTAAGATGTCAAGTTTGGAGAAGGTTGAGGTTGGTGCTGTGCAGTATATGATGTCCGCGTAGTCTAATACAGGTAGGATAGTTTTACGTACAATTTCAGGCTGTATTTGTGGTGATAAAGGATGCCAAGTTTGGAGCAGACGGCCTCAATGTGGGTAGAGAAACTGAGGTGGCTGTATAGCCAGACTCCCAGTATATCTATTTTAATTTTACAAACCCTAAGGAAAATATTACAACCTCCCCAATTCCCAACGACCCCCTCCCCCCCGCCACTGATTGTTAAAAAAAAAGAGTGAATTAGTAGGGATTTGGGATCAAAACTACATTGAGGTAATGTCTATTCTCTATTGAGGGAGCTCCTTATTTGGGAGACCTCAATATTTGCAGATGGATGAAGAGGGCAGTATTCAGTCAGGGAATGGATAGCAGTGTAGCCAGAGGCTCCCAGACTGATTTGTACCTATGTAATCTTCGTCATGTTTTTGCAATGATGTTCTCTGCCTGCAGAGCAAACATGATTTTTGTGTACCATACTACGTGACTGGGTGTAAGTTGGTCTATCCAATGTCTAAGTATGACTTTTTACGTGCAGGCGGAAATCAAGGCAGTATGTGCTCTCTGGGAGCCACCGTCGACACTGTAATAGTCCCATTTGATGCATATCTTAAGGGTAAACGTATCAGAAAGGTTTAAAAGAGGGTCAAGTTGGGATTGTATAAGAGACCAAAAGGGAGCTATCTTTTCACAAGACCATAACATATGAATGAGAGATCTAGGCGCTTTAACATATTTGGGGCACAGATCACTGGGGAGAAGTCCCATTTGGTGAAGCCTTTCTGGAGTATGATAAAGATTATGGTTTATCTGGAGTTGCATGTATCTGTGTCTGTCCCATTTGATAGTTTTGTACAGGTGTTTCCAAATTTTGGACCATGGTCTGGGGGGAATTCTGTGGTGGTAAGATGTAATCACACCGATAAACTCGGACCCCCTTTAGTTTAGTGATTAAAGTATGCAAAAATTTATGGGCATGGGATATTTTATGGGAAGCAGGTAAGGATGCCGAATATTCTGAAAACATGTCTTTGTATGTCGTTTGCCATGGTCCAGTACCAAAATGTTGCATAAACATATCTGAGATTTGAAGATATTTGAAAATCCTTGATGAGGGCCACTTGAAGAGAGTACTCTCTGTCTGGAAGGGCATTACATTCTTAGTAGCTACCAGGTCCTCCACCCTTTCCACAGCCATATCCGGCCAGAATTGTTGTAATTTAATCGTTTTCCCCTGTATCCAGAAATTGGGATTTTGGAATAGCGATTGTGAAATGTCTTTATGTGCTTTTACTTTTAAGAGTGAGGTAAGCTGGGACTGGATCTGGAGCGAAGAGCCAAGTCGAGTATCTTGTAGACACTTGGGTAGATTTTTCTTGCCCACAAAATGTAATGCAGTAGGGTCAGTACTGAATTGGGAACACAGTGTATGCTCTGTGTCCACCCAAAGAGGGCGGCAACTTCCTTCTGGCAGGTGGCTTGACCAGTAGAATGTTCTCACAAGGTGTATTGAGAGGTAATATAGATGCATATTGGGGTGGTTGCCATTACTTCTCAAAGAATTTCCGAACTTCAGGCCCTGATGTGTAAGGAGCCTTATCTGAGTTTTCATAAAGACCGGGCGGTCTGACGAACCAATCCTAAGTTTCTTCCCAAGGTGGTTTCAGAGTTCACCCTCAGTCAGACGGTTGAACTGCCGGTGTATTACCCTAACCATTCTAACAAACGTGAGGCTCTTCTTCATATGCTGGACATACACAGGATCCTGAGATGTTACGTCCACAGGACTAAAAGCTCTAGGAAGTCCGATCAGCTTTTCATTTCCTTTGCCCCCAAATCCGTGGATTCAGTGGTGTCTAAGCAGTGCTTATCCAAGTGGCTTGCTAACTGCATTCGCTTCTGTTCTCAGAAGTGTGACAGACTTCTGCTGGGGGAGGTCAGAGATCATTCCACTCGAGGAATGGCGGCATCCACAGCCTTCTTGAGAAATGTTTCTGCAGTGGAGATTTGTGCAGCAGCTACCTGGAGTTTAGTCTATATCTTCATGAAGCATTACAGTCTGGACATTGCCTCTAGGCATAGGGCCAGGTTTGGCCTAGCTGTTCTGCAGGGCCTATTGTCCTAAGGCCAGTCCTGTTCTGCTCTTTGTTACTCCTCCTCCTCCTGTTACTCTCTCGGTCTCTTTACAAGCGGCTGCTTGGGATTCAGTCCTATCTGTTATGACCTACTGCAGGAACCCTCTAGAATAAGATTGTACAGTTATGTAAGAACTTACCATAACAGTAGATCTTCGAGAGAGGTGCCTGCAGTAGGTCACATTTTCCCTCCCACCTTCCCCCCAGTTTTTGCATTTCTTTCAGCATTTTTTGTTTCTGGGCTCCAGGATTCCATCCTTTCTCCTGTCTCATCCTACTTGGATCTCCAGTGGGAGAACTGGAGGGCGGGCGTGGGGACCGCCCACTATATAGGGTCACGTTGACGTCAGTCGCGTGACATCTGGTGGGAGGTAACCTGCCAGGCATTGCTGGAAAAATTTGCCGTGTGGTCGTGATGCCAGAGGGCGCAGTCCTATCTGTTATGACCTACTGCAGGAACCTCTCTCGAAGATTTACTGTTACGGTAAGTTCTTGTGTAACTACTTTTCTTGTTCATATAATGTTCGTGGAGATACAGGTATAGGAAGGTCATTAAAAAAAAAGAATGATAGGGCCAAGAACCGAGCTTTGGGGAACTCCTGTGCAGTAGTGGAGTGGGGGAAGGGGCTTCACCTATATAGACAGCTTGGGACCTACCCTCAAGGTAGGAGTAGAACCATCTTACCGAGTGATCTGAGAGTCTCTCCCTTTTTAGCTTGTCCAGGAGAAGGGACATGAACACAGAAGGAAAAGAATGTGCTGAAAGAAGAAGCAACTTCAGCAGGGTCAATTTATTTATTTATTTTTTTAATTTGTTTAAGGGAATCTGATACACCTTTGAGCCAGGGGCTCTTTTACAAAGGTTCCACGTCAAGTTACTTGAAACATTAGGACAGGCAGTGGTTTTGTTCAAAGGAGAAATAAACATTGCAGCAGAGGGCTTTGTCAATTACCAGAACATCACAATTGTGCAAATCACTTCTATAACAATTTAAACAATATAGATTCGTATAGGTAGCCATCCGACAGAGGGAGGCGAGGCCAGAGGCCGGTGTAAAGAGGGAGTAGGGGGTGGGTCAGGGGCAGGGTCAGCGAGGAGGAGGGAAGGGTGGGGTATGGGGGGGATAACCGTTTAGGTGTAGCAGTCGCAGGAGGCATAGGAAATGAGATATTGACACAGATTGAGCTTAAAGGCACCCAGGGTTGCTTTGCTGGTAACTTCTGCTGGCAGGGTGTTAAACCAAGAAGAGGCTCTGAAAAAGAAGGATCATTGGCCTTGGGTAGTCCTGCAAAGGGGAACAGTGAAGGAGAGGTTATTTGAATTCCTGGTTTGTCGTAGGCCGCTATATGGTCTCAGCAGTGCCTGTGATCCAGGGGGTAGTAGGTCCAGTGTATGCTTTTTTGCTAGGATGCAGGTTTGATATTTAATTCTGCCAGATAGTTGGAGCCAGTTTGCATGTTCGTATATCTCGCAGGTGTGTGTAAGGCAGTTTGCAGATGTTTGGAGACGACGAGCCTTGTTTAGTGCTGTGGCGATGTGTCGGAGAGCTGTGTCAGTGGCAGACCTGTAGATCACAAGCCCATAGTCTATTATAGAGATTACTGAACTGTGAATGGCAGTGCTTAGGGCTTCATCCGTGAGGCAGTTCTTATGTCTACAGAGCAGGCCTATGCGGGTATTCACAGTTTTTGCTACGTAGTTGATATGTTCAGAGTATCCAAGTGTTGGGTCAAGAATCACCCAAGATATTTAAATAGATGTACTTGTTCAAGGGTGGCCCCTTTGCTGTTTGAGATAGAGAGGTCTCTGTTTTTATGTTTGTTGTGGGTACCATGGAACAGCATTGATTTGGTTTTGCTGTAGTTAAGGATAAGCTTGTGGGATTTAAACCATGCCTCTACATCAGTGAAGGTTTCATGTAGTAGCAACTGAAGAAAGGAGAGGTCAGTGTGGGAGGTGAAGATGACAGCATCGTCTGCATAGAGTAGGATTTTTTTCTGTGCAAGATGAAGGGAGGCTGTTTAGGAAAATGCTGAAAAGCATAGGACCCAGGATGGATCCTTGTGGGACTCCTGATTGGACCAAGAGGGGTGTTGAGAGTGATTCGCCAATTTTTTCCTGCTGTGTTCGGTCACTGAAGTAGCTTTGAAACCAAAGACTTGTGTCCGGTGATAGACCGATTAGAGATAATTGTTGAAGCAGTAGTGAATGGCTGATGGTGTCAAACGTCTTAGGTCGATGAAGGTGTCGCCAACGAGAGCCCCTTGGTCTAGGTCATCGTGGATGTAGGAGGTAAGCTCTAGGAGTGCCCTGGTGGTGCTGTGACCCTTGCAAAATGCGTGTTGTTCTTGACATAGGTTATACTTAGTAAGGTATTCTTGACATAGGTTATACTTAGTAAGGTATTCTATCAGTTGGTTGGCAGCTATTCTCTCCAGCGCTTTTGAGATTGGGGGGGAGAATGGAGATTGGTCTATAGTTGCTTGTAACAGATTTATCATTGCTTTTGTGGATAGGTGTCACCATCGTTGATTTCCATTTTTGGGGAAACTGAGAGAGCATGAGAGATTTAAGGATTTTGGTGGGGGGGGTCAGGACTTCGAGGGTAAAAGTGAGGAGTTTGAACTTCCGGTGACGTCATCGCCTTGATGGCTGCATCTGCATAGAGCTCTGATATCCCCAATGAACAAAAACCCTCAGACCAGCTGATAAATTGCCTAAAAATCGCAGAAACAGCAAAATAAATGTCTGGGTGACATAGACCAGGGAGACCCCATGGGGGAAAAAAGCAACAAATACTAAGGATGGGGGAGGATTACTGACAGAAAGGGACACCAGCAGAAGCACCTCCCCGGCCAGCAGCATGGCATACAAGCTAGACACCGATCAAGAGATGGAGCATCTCTCACGATCGTGCTTTGAGACCATCATGTCGGAACTAAGGGCGTTCAGAGCCGAAACTAAGTCGGAATTCCAGACACTAAACATAAAAATGCAAGAAATGGAGAGAAGGACAGAGAGATCCGAACAGTGAATTGCAGAAACAGAGGAGGAGATAAGGGAGATACATACTGCAGCACATTTCCTGGTAGATATGCAGGAAAAACTACAGGAGAAGCAGCTGGATCTAGAAGCAAGATCTCGATGAGATAATATTCGAGTCTAGGGTCTCCCAGAGGAGGCGGAGGTGGGCCGGATGGAAGATTTTATGTCCGACTTATTAAAAGATGTGTTGGAGCTGCCTGCCACCTTTGAGTTTAAGATAGAGAGAGCACATCGGTCACTGACGAGCAAACCAACGGACCCCAGAGCAAGACCAAGATCAGTGGTCATAAAGCCCTGAAGCTATAGGGACAAAGAATTCATACTCCGTACTGCATGGCAGGAAAGAATTGTCAAGTATAATGCTTCTAGGCTAATATTTGACCATGATTATCTTGTTGAAATCGCAAAAAAAAGAGCTGCATATTCACCAATTTTTAAAATACTTCGGGAGCATAAGGTGAGATTCCAGACGCCATTCCCATCGAAATTGAGAATCCTTTGGGATACGGGCTCAACACTGCATGAAAATCTGGAAACAGCATTACAGGAACTACAGAAGAGAGGTTGGGCTGTCCAGATGGAAGGAGAGGAAGTACGACACCCGACACCAGCAAGATCGCAGTGGAAGAAGATAGTAAGGAACAGGCAGGGCCAAAGAACTCAACAGACAATGCTGCAATAGTTTCAAGATGTCCGGAGGCTACTGGATAGAACACCTGAAGAGGAAGAAGGGCAGGTGAAGATCAGCGACTCTTGAAAGGTAGAGAAGCATGTTTTGAGACTTGAAGAAGTCGATTATGTAGCATTTAGCTACAACAAGGGCAAAGCAAGTACCCGTAATGGCACTCGAGTTATGCACTGGATCGGACCTTTTACAAGACACTCCTGGACCTTATTTTAGGAGGGAATGATAATAACAACTATTTAAGGGGAAATGAAGACTCTCTGATGGGATAGAGTAGTAGAAAGTTAAAGAGAGGGTATTCATTAAAAGAGATGTGGGGGGGGGGGAGAAAGTTGGGATCAGATTAGATAATCGGAGACCGGTAGGAAGATAAGCATCACAGGGAATGGGACCACCTCCCACCTCTCCCATTAGATATTATTAAGGCTGTCCAATAGTTACTCAAGGCCTAAAGGAGCGAGAGGAGGATAAAGAGAGATACTGCAACCACCTAGAATTAAATTACAATCTCTTAAAGCTACGAGGTACATAGGGAACAGCGGCATGGAGGTGGGGAGCAGTGCCTTTAATTGACTAGATGGATGGAGCTCATAGAAATAAATACTGGTTAGGATAGGATACTAAAAATAGTTCCACTGTTCGACTGTACCCATCCCATCATAGGAGAGCCTTTGAGATGGAGGGGGGGAGCAAGGGTAACAGGCTCCGAGGGAACGGGACGATGCCCATAGGGATTATTTTGGGGTTCAGAGGAAGTGATGGAAAATCTACTAAAAGAGATTTGGGGGGGAGAGAGAGAGAGAGCAGGGACCATATCTGACAACAGGAGAATGGTAAAAAGGTAAGCAGTACGTTGAATGGGATCACCTACCAGCTCATTAAATGGATATTATTAAGGATGTCTAACAGTTATTTAAGGTTGAGAGAACGAGGAGACAATATAACGAGGAACTGAAGTCACAGCAAAGGAAATTACAATCTCTCAAAGATACCACATATATGAGGAACTGTGGGATGGGGTGAGGGGCAGAGCTGCTTTTTTTTTTTGTTTGTTTTTTAAAGGCTAAGTTAATTGAGCTCATGCAAGTAAGTACTGATTAGGGCAGGGTGTAAAATATAGTTTCATTACTTGCATGCGCTCATTCTATAAAATGAGAGCCCATGTGAAGGGGATGAGGGACACAAGTGGCCAGCTGGGGGGAGCAGAGCGTTGCTCTAGGGATTATTTTGGGTCAAGGAAGGGTAGCAAAATCTAATATGAGCAGTAAGTGCGAAGGGAGACTAAAATCCATAGATTAAAAATACAAGAAGTTTGAACCGCCATCAGCCCGAGCCCTATCTAATTTGACACAGGGACTAGGTGAAAGATCAGTATACACTAGGGAGGGCAGGTTTCAGGAAAAGATAAAGGATCCACCTCCAAAAGAGAAGAAAAAGGAAAATTCCCAAGGGAAAACAGAGAAAAGAAATGGGGAAAAGATAGGGGCGAGGATTAGTGTCATCAAACAGGGTCTCAAAGAGCGAGGGACCTGGGGGGAGGGGTACAAGATGACTCCTACAATCCTCCCACTAAGGGGATCCCCTTTCAGAGGACACCCCTTAGAGGTTGTAGAGGGAGTAACTATACTCCTTCCTACCTTGTAAGCAAATATGTACATAGTTATCGAGTTAAAATGTTTGGAAATGTTATGTGTGTTGTTCAGTACATAGGAGGAGAACATACAAGAGAATACTGAGAATAAAGGAAGAACAAGGAATAAGGAGAGGAGGAAACAGAGTGTACAGACTGCAGAACAGAGATACTATACAGTGATATGTAAGAAATGAGTAGTCGTATGCAAGTGAGCGTATGCTCCCTCAATGTAAATGGAATCAACAATCCCGTAAAGAGATACAAGGTGTTAGCCCAGATGAAGAGACAGAGGCCTAGCTTTTTATTATTACAAGAAACACATTTAACAAAGGAAGAACATAATAAACTAGCTAAATTTGGGTTTAGATTAGTGGTGGCTTCATCATATGGGAGGGGGAACGAAGGGGGACAGTGGTGCTGATCCCACACACTACCCCATTTCAGCAGATAGACACATATACAGATAAAGAGGGGCGGCTGGCATTAGTTACAGGTTACTTAGCGGGACGTATAATTACAGTGGCTTCACTATATATCCTCCCCGGATCGGAGACGAAGGAAGTGAGAAAACTGTGCCAGGTAATAACAGAGAAACAGAAAGGGACCCTGGTTCTCTGAGGGGATCATAACATGATATATGACTCCTTAGATACATCCAGGGAACAATCTCTCCGGAGAACAGCACTGCAAAAGATGGCAATTAAATATTTCCAGGATGTACAGTGGGTAGACGCATGGAGATATCGACACCCCAATATAAGGGCCTATACCCATTATTCAGCCCCACATAAAATATACACATGTATAGATTACTATCACATCTCCAGAGACTCCCTATATATGATTCAAGATTGTCAGATTACCCCAACCCCTCTATCAGATCATTCAGTGCTGACCCTTCGACTAGAGTGGCCAAGCAATAAACGAAGGACCTTATGGAGACTTAACAATTTCCTTTTGAACCATAAAGAATTTAAAGAAATGACAGCAGAAAGAATCCCCCAAATCATAAAGGAAAATGAGACCCCAGAATTAAAAAAGGGAGCATTATGGGACACGATTAAGGTAGTGTTAAGGGGCGACATAATTAAATTTGCCTCATATTATAAAAAACAGCAAAACCTACAGCAAGAGAATCTAGAAAAACAACTGAAGGAACTACAGGAGCGACATGCAGCTGGAGACGCGAGCTGCAGATCTACACTTCAGGAAATTAAGGGTAGACTGCAACACCTGCTGGATGTTAAGACTGAACAAGCCTTACAAAATCTAAAACAAAGATATTATGAAGGGGGGGCCAAGAGCAACTAGGCTCCTTCCACATAGACTCCTCCGGAGGTTAGTTCAAACGACAGTCACACAGATTAGAGATTCAGAGGGGGAACGGTTGGTAAGAATACCAATTCTGGTTGAGAAAGCATTCCAAAAATTTTATCAGAACTTGTATACCCCTGAGCAGGAAACAGATATAGGGAAAACACAAACCTTCTTGAGCGGGCTGAAATTACCTGGTCTCACTTTTGAACAACAGAGACTAATATCTCCAATATTAGAACAGGAATTAAATGATGCCATCACAAATCTTAAGACCAATAAAAGCCCTGGCCCTGACAGCTACACAGGGGAATTCTGTAAATGTTTTCGAGGGTCATTAGCACCTACCCTTAGGGAAACACTCAGAGAGGTACAGCAGAGAAGGGATTGCCCAGATACCTGGAGATATGCCACCATTACCAGCATTCTGAAACCCGGGAAGGACGGCACGAGCTGTGGCTCGTACCGTCCAGTCTTAGTCCTAAATGTAGATTATAAGTTATTCACATCTATCCTAGCCAAGAGGATAGAGGTGTTACTACCCAACCTGATAGATCAAGACCAGACAGGATTTGTGATGACTAGACAAGCTCAAGACAATATTAAAAGAACATTACATATACTGCACTATGCCTCCCTGTCAAAGACTCCCTTCCTGCTCCTGAGTTTAGATGCAGAGAAGGCCTTCGACAGGGTGGCATGGCCTTTTCTGGGGTCTACTTTAGAGAAGATGGAGTTCCCATCAGAGTTTAGGGAGGTAGTGGACTCCTTGTATAACAGCCGTAAAGCTTACATTAAAGTGAATGGGTCAATTTCATCACCAATAAATCTTAAAAGAGGAACCAGACAGGGATGCCCATTGTCGCCCCTATTATTTGCAATATATTTAGAACCTTTGGCGCAGGCTGTAAGGCAGCATAGAGGGATCTCGGGGATGCAATTGGGAGATGGACATAATAAGATATCCCTTTATGCAGTTGATCTTCTGGTATATCTCACGGATCCTGAAAATTCATTGAGACCACTATGGGCAACACTAACAGAATTTGGAGAAATAGCGGGTTACAAGATAAATATTTCAAAAACAGAAGTTTTGGGTGTGCATTGTAATCCATCACCTCACGTTAAGTCCCATTTTAAGTTTAAGTGGACTCTTCCCTCACTTAAATATCTGGGAATTTGGCTGAGTCCTGAATATACGAAACTATACGAACTTAACTGCAAAGCTCTTTTAGCACAAGAACAGAAAGATATAGAGAAATGGAGACTGATTCCTATTCCTTTTATACAAAAAATAGAGGCAGTTAGAATGGTTATACTGCCACACTTCTTGTATCTAGCACAAACCATCCCTATTACAATACCAGAAACATTCTTTAAGGAACTAAACAGAAAGATAACACAATATATATGGGGGAAACAAAGACCGAGAATAAGACAATCCATACTACAACTTCCAAAAGAAGAGGAGGGACTCTTCTTACCAAATTTTAAATATTACCACATGGCCGCCCAGATCCGTACAGTAATATACTGGTTGCACCCTACTTACAAAGCAAAATGGAAGGATATAGAGTTAGTGGAAGAGGACTTGAGGAAACCACGAAGGGTCCTCCTCTCAGACAAGGGAGACAAGGAGAAAGGGGATATTGGCAATTCATATACCCTTTCCACCCTACATAACTGGAATCCGATGTTGACTTCTAGGAAAATGATTGACTGGAGACCTATGTTCTACTCCCTCCCACACACAGAGAATTTTTTGCCAGCTGAAATGGACCTGGGGTATATAGGGTGGGAGAGAAAGGGACTACATATAGTATACCAATTCCTGAAGCAGGGGGTTATCACTACCTTCTTGGAATTGGAGACTAAATTTGGAACGACATATAGAGATAGATTTTGCTTCTTTCAAGTACGGAACTACATTAAGAAAATAAAAAAAGAGCGCTGGACCTTGTATCCCATACCTAAGATAATAGATATTTTACAGAAAAGTTTAGAGGGTAGAGCCAATTTAGATCACATAATCTCCTACCTATATGTAGCAATTCGAGAAATCGAAGGGGATACAGTTGATTCCATTAAAAGAGCCTGGGAAAAGGACATGAGTACTGTAATTGCAGAGGAAAAATGGAGGAGTTGCTTGTCATATATACATAAAAGTACATCCTCGCCATGCTGGAGAGAGTTCGCCTGGAAAAATGCTGTCAAGTTTTTCAGAACACCAGTAATTCAAGTGCACTTTAAGGGGAAGAGGGAAGCAACCTGCTGGAGAGGGTGTGGCGAGAGTCAGGCCACTCATTGGCATATATTTTGGGAATGTCCAACAATACAGTCTTTCCTAGCGGAGGTGCAGGATGCCATCAAAAACGTAATATCGGACTTCCGTTTCCGCCACGGACGGCTAGACAGCACAGCAAAGGAGCTCCCTTCCACGCTTTATCAAGTAAAAGTTTAAAAACTCTCATCGAGTGCTTTTGGAAAGTAAAATATTGCTCACGATGTCGAAAGAAGCCAGGAGAAGAGATAAAGGGGACACCCCAAAGAATAAACACTTAGCCAAATCAAGAGATGCAGTCGGATTAGAATTGGGACATAGGCTGCAAAGTCGCAGTCGTTCACCAAGTAACACTCGGGGATCCGACTACAATACGGAAGGGGAGCAAGATAAGCTGTCGAGGACGCGCTTTGAGACAATATTAAGGGAAATCCGCAGCTCAAGTCTGGAAACAAAAAAGGATATACAAGGGCTTTCACAGCAGATTGCGAAGCTAGACAATCGAATTGAGGAGGCCAAGGCCCGGGTCTCGGCGGTGGAAGATGCATCATCCTGCCTCAGTCAAGCAGTGGGGCTCTGATTCAACAAACGATATGGCTACAGGCAAAGCTATAGACCTTGAAGCAGGTCGCACCGAAATAATTTCAGACTGTATGGACTAGCGGAGGGTGCAGAGACAACCCCGATGTCAGCATTTGTGGAAAATCTTTTAAGGGACATATTAGAGTTGCCACCAAACTATGATTTGAAGGTAGAACGGGCCCGTCGATCGCTCGGACAAAAGCCCTCAGATCCAAAGGCACGCCCTCACTCTATAATATTCCTGGTATCAAGCTATCAAACAAAGGAGGATTTGCTCCGCAGAGCGTGGCCGAAAAAAGAAATGTCATATTTAACATCAAAGCTTACGATGGATCATGATTACCCGACAGAAATCCAGCAAGCAAGACAGCAGTACATCCCAATCCTGAAGGTGTTGAAAGAAAGGGGTATCAGATTCCAGACTCCGTTCCCGGCGAAGCTGAGGATACATTGGCAGGAAGGAGTGCAAATGTATAGTTCTCCAAGCAAGGCAATGGAGGCATTAATACAGAAGGGATTATCGTTGTCAGCGGAGGACAGGGAACGGATCAGCAAGAGCCAGAGGTTCCCGTCTGACGTATTTCAACAGGCAACACAGCGTAAGGGAACGCAGCCAATGAGGGTGCTCAGAGAAACACTCGAGAAGCTGCAGAAGATGGAATGGAGTAATGCGCAGAGACAGGACCGCGAGGGACCGGGGATGGAAAGCTGAAATGTGGTTAATGGTAAAAAGAGTTTGCAGGTACTGTTCTTTTTGTCTCAAAGCCTAAGAAGAAGAGGTGACTTGACTCTGAGTGTACTTCGTGTAGATGAGATGACTGGAAGGGATTACATGAACTGACAAATGAAAATCCTGAGCTGCACATTTGGAAAAGCGTAGTGCAGACAGAACTGGCTGCTGGACTGTAACGCAGGCTAGGGGATGTTTTAAGGGACAAGATCATGTAACCTGTAAAAAAATAACATTTGCTGATAGGTTGCTGAATTAATAGCTGGAGGGGACAGAAGGCAGATGTAGAGAGAAATCTAACAAATGATAAATAAATAAGGGAGCTTAACCGAATTAAACCAGTACTGGCATGAAAAGTCAATGGGGAATGAAAGGGGGGAGAGTCTGTGAATCCAGACCTAGAATGGTCTAAAAATGGATGTGGGAAGGTGCGGTTTGTATTTAGCCCCCTGTTGGAGAGAGGAGAGGCGGGAAAAGGGAAGGGGATTGCCCGGTGTGCCTGTATTGGGGGGGATGATGCATTTTTAGGCTATCTAAGTCCTATAATTGAAACCGACAGTAGCGGTAAGGGAAGCAGGGGATAGACGTGTGTTTTTGTGCAAGGTCTGTGGTTGCTTCCAGGGATAGGAGATCCCAGCTGTGTACAGCAATCTAGAAGCAAGGGATACGGGTACCCAAAATAGACAAGAGGACAAGGGACTTAAGAAGGGTAATTGTCGAAGTAGCCACTACATACACGAATATGAGGAAACATACTAAAACATAATAAAATAGGGGGGAGGGAAGATAATTACAAGTAAGGAGGAAGAGCAGGAAATAAAGGGACCTGTATATTACATAGGCCTCGACAGTTGGGGGAAGAGAAAGGAATAAAGGGAATGGGCGTGGGGGGGAACGGAAATGGGAGGTACTTAAAGTATAGTACCATCGCTGTGCTGCTAGGTCATCTGAAGGTGAGAAACTTGCTAAAGGTCACTCTATAGAGAGTGTCTTTTCGAGGGAATATCCCGGGAATAAGGGAGTAGCTCCACTCGAGTCTGTCTTTAATAACATCTTTCGAGGGCAGAGGAAGGGAACCACGAAGTTGGGATCCCCTGCCTTGGAAGCAACCACTTTTTTCTAGGCCCTCTCTGAGAAGGGGGGAAAAAGTTGTGTTTAATTAAGTTGGTTAATGAAAGTTTATCTTCTATTTGTTTAGAAGAATATACATTAGAATTTTAAAGAGTTTGGAGATCGAAATGTTTAAATTTCTTGTTAAGATGGGAAATGGTTTGATGTGTTTACAGCAGTTTAATAAGCCTAAAATGTATGAAATGGAAAGGGGAATGGATGCATATTGCCGAAGTTATCTAAGGAACACCACCTCGGGGAAGACTGGGAAGAGAGAGGGAAGTACTAGGGATAGAAAAAGAAAGGATAGAAGTGAATGTGAAGATGGATAAGACAACACTAATTTGTTCATTTAACGTTAATGGGTTGACCAACCCCATTAAGAGAAGTAAGATATTAGCAGCAATGAGAAAGGAGGGCCCGGACTTTATTTTGTTGCAAGAGACGCACTTAACCCATACAGAGCATAGTAAATTAGGGAAAATGGGTTTTAGCTACGAAGTCAGTGCCTCATATGGTCGAGGTAGAAGACGGGGGGTTTCGATACTAATACCAAGGAAAACAATATTCGGAGTAATAGATAAATGTATTGACAAAGAGGGGAGATATGTATTCCTTAAAGGTAAATTTCAGGGGAGAATGATAACCCTGGCATCGGTTTATGTGCCTCCTGGTTCAAATTATCGGGTGTATAGATCTATACTATTGAAGCTACAGGAATGGGCGGAAGGACAAGTTATACTGGGGGGAGATCTGAACATAACTCTAGATCCGCATCTGGATAGTACAGCTCTGGGAGGGCGCAAAGAGAGAGGAACCTCGAAAAAGTTGGTGAAGCTGCTGGGGGAGATGGGGTATGTGGATGCATGGAGAGTGGGACACCCTAAACAACGAAATTACACATATTTTTCCCCACCATATAAAAGTTATTCGGGATTAGATTACTTTCTTATGCCAAAAGAAATAATGATGGAGGTGAAAGATAATTAGAAGTAAGGTTAGGGGACTTCCAGAGGAGAACGTTTTGGAGATTGAACGTCTCATTGCTACAAGATAAAGAAACCAAACAAGAAATGATAGATACTATCAAAAGCGCTATAGAAGAAAATACCACACCCGAAGTAACATCAGCTTTAGTATGGGATACGTTAAAGGCCATACTGAGAGGGAAGTTAATAGCTGTAGCGGCATATAGAAAGAAACAAAGGGAAAAGAGAATAGAAGTTTTAAAGGGAGAAATGGAACAACTTGAAACTCAACTCAAAAAGAAATATAATAAAGAGATCTTTAAAAAGTTAAGCAAAGTTAAACAAGACTTGAACAGAGAATTGGACTATTATATTGAGCAAAAACTATTGTTTATTAAGCAAAGATATTATGAGGGAGGACCAAAAGCTACTAGAGTGTTAGCGGCTAAATTGCGTACCCAAAGAGCAAAGGCTCATATAAGTAAGTTAATACATCCACAAAATAAAGAGCCGCTACAAAACACCCCAGAGGTAGTAGAAGCTTTTCGAGGGTATTATAAAGACTTGTATACAGCTCCCCCAATCCGAAAGGAGATGGACTTGGAACACTATTTGCAAAATATTCCACTACCAAAAGTTTCGGAATTGGAACAAAGGCAGTTGTTGAAACCGGTAACTAGTGAAGAATTGATAGGAGAAATAGCTAGACTTAAAACAAATAGGTGCCCTGGAACGGATGGATATCCAGGTGAAATGTATAAACATTTTCAGAAACAGATGGTTCCCCTATTATTAAAAGTTTTTAATGAAACACTTTTAACAGAACGAGGCCCACCAGAATCATGGTCGCAGGCCATTATCTCAGTAATTCTAAAGGAAGGTAAAGACCCAAAGTTGTGTCCACTCTATAGACCAATCTAAGCTCCTTAATACAGACTACAAATTATTTATGGCAGTACTATCCATAGATTACAACAAATACTTCCTACAGATTAATACAAACAGATCAAACCGGATTCATCCCAGGGAGACAGGCGCAGGATAACTTGAGACGAACAACGCATATAATAGATCACTTGAACTGCACTAAGCAACCTGCAGTCTTATTGAGCCTAGATGCCGAAAAGGCTTTCAATAAGGTCTCATGGGGATTCTTAAGAGCGGTATTGGGGAGGTTCGAGTTCCCTAGACAATTTATTGATCTTATTGGGAAAATCTATGAAACACCTAAGGCATATGTGAGAGTGAACGGGCATCACTCAAATTCATTTAGTTTAGAAAGGGGAACAAGGCAGGGATGCCCTCTTTCACCACTATTGTTTGCTCTATATTTGGAGCCCCTGGCGCAAGGAATTAGGGATAACCATGAAATTAAGGGTGTGCAACTTGGGGGGAGGCAGCAAAAATTAGCTTTATATGCTGATGATATTTTACTCTATTTAACTGATCCAGAAGAATCTATAATACACCTCTTTGAACATTTAAAAATGTTTTCTAGATACGCGGGATATATGTTAAATGATACTAAGACAGAGGTATTGAAACTAAATTATACCCCATCCCCGCAGATAAAAAGCTTATACCCCATGAGATGGGATCTCCCCTACTTGAAATATTTAGGGATAAAATTAGATAAAACAGTCACCCGGCTACCACAGATAAACTATCCTACATTAGTGGAGCAAATACAAAAAGATATACAGAGATGGAGGCTTTTACCAATGTCACTAGCTACAAGGATACAGGCAGTCAAAATGAATGTCTTGCCTCGTTTTCTGTTTTTGTTTCAATGCGTACCTGCCAGTGTCCCTTAAGCAATTAGGAGGATGGCAAAGTTGATATGGAGCTTTATCTGGTTGAATAAAAACCTAGAGTTAAAAAGAACTTTGTACCTCCCAAAGAAAAATGGGAGGACAGGCGGTTCCTCTATTGGTTGGGTTACTGATAGCAGCCCAGACCAGAGTAATACTGCTATTGCAGCACATGGATTATATGGCAAGATGGAAGGAGATAGATTTAGAGGCTGCAATGACGCCATCAATATTAGCACAATGCTCGGTGTTACACCCCAGGGAGGAGTGAACAGGTACACCATATTTAGGGACAAGAACAGCAATACAGGGGTATAGGCAGGGACTCGCCAAAGGCTCTACCAGAGTACACCAATGGAAGTACATATGGTGGACTATGGATGTAGGGAACAATCCAGCGGCTGGAGACCCTTGGTATAAAAAGCAGGAAGGACAGGGATGCAGAGCACCCTGGCAGTTTCTCAAGGGGGAAAATGTAATTTCATTTGCAGAAGCACAAATTAAGTTTAATTGGACAAGGAAGGAACTTATACGTTATTACCATATTAGAGACTTTATAGGGGAGCAGGTGAACAACTCAATTAAAAGGGCTGGAAAATGGGAGGCCCCAAATGTATTTGAGACAATATGGAGTTCGAGCAGAGGGGAGAGGGCTATTTCAATATTATATCAGGGATCTCCAGTACTCAACGGATTATATTAAAGCCAAATGGGAACAAGAACTACGGATCAAGTTAGATTGTAGAGATTGGACAGCAGTTTGGCAAAACACCTGGAGCACCACATCCTCACCAGAGTGGAGGGCATTCGTTTGGAAATTGAGATCTAGGTACTTCAGAGTGCCAATGCAAATGGCTAGATGGCATAAAGACATTACAGGTAGCTGCTGGAGGGGATGCGGTGCTCGACCTGCCAACCAAGTACATGTGTTTTGGGAATGTTCTGATTTAAGGGAGTATTGGGAAGGAATACAGAGGGATATGAGGACAAGGTTTAACATAACTACACTACTAGGGCCAGAACATATGTTGTTAGGGGTATACCCTCTAGAGCTCAAAGGGCGTGAAGCCAAATATCTTTGGAAAGTACTGATAGCTGCGGCTGGAAAAGCCATAACTAGAAGGTGGCTTTCACCGAGCTCTCCCACAGTGATGGAATGGAGGGAGATAGTAGAAAAGATAAAGATGTTTGAAAGGATTACATACTCCCTGAGACAAAAATTACCGCAATACCAAAATAGGTGGCTGAGATGGGAATTGGAGTAAGAACAGAAAAGAGGGACAGAACTTAAAGAGAACAGGAGGAATAAAGAGGAAAGGGAATGGATAGAGCAATGAGAATGGGAATGGAGGTGGGGAGGTCAGAAAGAGTTGAGGAGAGAGAGGAGAGGAGATGACTATTCTTACAAAAATGTAAAAATGTAAAATTAAAAACAAGTCGACTACCTCTTCCTTTTCTACAGACTATACATTGAATATGAATGGTAGAGGGAGAGTAATAGAGGAGGGGAAAAGAGGTTTGGTGGTTAGGAGAAAATAGAGTACCAAGATAACTTGTATGTTATGAATAGAGGTATAATGCATTCAAATAGTAAAGATGAATAACATAATGAAAGATAAGAAAGATGTTTAAACATACAGAAATTAGGCTTAAGTTTTATATTATATTAAAAAAAAAAGAATACTGAGTAATGGAAATTCAGATTGTAAGAAATGGAAAAGTGGAAACAAAGATATGAGTGTAAGTGATTAAGAAGAAATGTAAGAAATAATTCACATGTGAAGAAAATAAAGATGAAGTATAAAAAAAAAAAAAAAACGTAATATCGCCATCTATAAAATTAGACCAATCTCTGTACTTTCTGTTAGATTTCCCAGAAGGGAACAGAGATCCTGGGACAAGAAAACTTTTACTCATAATGATCCTAGCCATTAAAAAACCATAACAAAAAACTGGCTGATCACAAATTCTCCCCAGATAACCCAGTGGCAGAATATTATGATTGACATATATCAAATGGAAAGGCTGACAGCAATAACAAATAAAAGATATGCTCAATTTGAAATTATTTGGAGGAGATGGACATTATATATTACTCCCCTGAGAAGAGACGTTATACCTTAATGAACTGGAAGCAGGAACTTTGCAGTCTGGCTAAAGACATAAACTTTAAAAATATAGATACCCTAATATGTAGATTAGATAAAAGTACAAGACTCCATATGGTATTCTCAAATTTCAGATGTACAATTGTTTTAACGATAAGAATCAACTCCTGTACATGTATGGTATTATGAAAAACTTTGAAATAAAGAAAGTTTAAAAAAAAAAAAAAAGTGAGGAGTTTCAGGTTGAGGGAGTCGCTGCTTGATCTAGACTTTCCAAGTACTCGGAGATACTTTTTTGTGATATCCTTGGAGATGGCTTTGAAGTAGAACAGTGGATTTCCCTCCAAATTTCTGGCTTTGACTAAGTTAATGGTATCTAGAGGGGGATCAAAGAAAGTTGGCGGTAAAACATGGCTAAGGTTGGTTAATGCTGCATTAAAGGCATTTGCCGCGGTGACTTGATCTATGATGATGTGGCCATTTAGGTGGACCATAGCGGGTGGGACTTTTTTTTTTTTTTCCAGTTAGTTCCGTTAGGTTGGCCCAAAACTTATTTCCATCTTTCCAAGAGTTTGTTAGCACTCTTTTGTAGTAGTTGGCCTTTTCATTTCGAATTGCTCGGGTGCAGGCATTTCTTGCAGCTTTGAAGGCTTGAGTGTCTGCCCTGTTTCTGGTCAGCGTAGCACGTTGCCAGAGGTGATCCCGGGCCTTCATTTGCACAAGGAGACCAAGGTTGATCCAAGGGTTGTTAATACCTTTAATCTTGCATTTCATGAAGGGTGCATGTGCATCACAGGCTGTGTTGAAGCTTTGGATAAAGTAGTCAAGTGCAGTGTCCACGTCTGGGGCTGCATCTATAGGTGACCAGTCGTGATCTCGTGGGCATGTTTTTAGCGGCCACAGGTGGCCAGGCAGTAGTTTTCTACTGTTGATGATTTTTTGGGGGGGGCTTAATGAATTTGTTGGACCATGAGAGCAGAACTGGTAAGTGCTCACTTACTTATACAGTCGGGGAGAACTACTGTATTAGTAATGTGTTCAGGGCGGTTTGTAAGAACCCAGTCCAAAAGAGTTGAGATACCTGTTCTGTAGTTTACTCGGGTGAGTGTTTTAACCATTTGGGAGAAATTGGCAGCTGTCAAGGCATCTTTATACTTATGTGCACTGGGGGAAGACCAATTTACATTAAAGTCCCCAAGAAGGATAGTTTCAGATTTCTGATCTAGGGAGTGAATGACGTCCAGTACGGAGTTCAATCCTTGGTTGGTGAGTTGGGGCTATGTAGACTGATGCCACCGTCAGTGTTTTATGGTGGGTCCCCAGACGTATTTTTATGGTAAGAACCTGGATGTCGCTCACAGGGTGAGGTATAGGTAGGGTGTGCCCGATTAGAGTATACTTTAGGTACAGGGCACAGCCGCACCCCTTTTTGGAGCATCTGTCTTGCCTGAAAATGACATAACCCGGAATTGTTATTGTAGTGTTGGGGGTCTTAAGTGATAGCCATGTCTCGATTACTGATATTATATCAATGATAGTTGATTGCTCAAGTTTGAGGATGGGGTGAGGTGGCTGAGCATGAGGAGATGCTAGGTAGTGGATGACTTTCTAGGGAGGTTAATAAGATAGTTCTGAAGCGTGGAAACAAAAGTCAGTGTTTGCAAGCCTGGTAGCTTTGGTGCAAGCATTACAGGTGATCCAATATTTAGCAAGGTCACCAGGGAAGCTGACGGCCTTGTTGGGTACTCCAGACCAGATCCCATGCCTTAAGACAGGTAAATAACTCTGCTGTGATCCAGGGATGATGAGAGCCCTTTACCCTGGTCTTCCTAAGCGGGACATGTGAATCCCAGATAGCCATGAGTTGCTTTTGGGAAATTTAGGAGGGTAGAGTTTGTTGGCAGCAACTGGGATGAAAGACCAGTTAGTGGAGGACAGGTAAGCATGAAAAGCAGTCAGATACATCGATCTTAAAGAGTGAATTTGTATAATTTGGGGGAGACTTTGGGCTGATGGATTTTATGAACGTAGTAGACAGCAGTAAAATATGGCATCTATTACTGAAAAGCCTAGCCTGTAACATACTGTCTTTTCCCCCCAATTAAAAATAATTCCTTCTGGTCTGCTTACTGGCTCAGTGGTGTAGTGTGTCATGCTGCAATTCGGGTAACCCTGGTTCGAAAGCGAGCTTGAGTGAGTAGGCAGCTGTGGCTGGAAAATGGAACAAGACTATTATCCGAAAAGTTTAACCTATAAAATGCTGCCTTATTCCCCAGTGAAAGATAGGTCCTTCTGGGCCACCCGTTAACCTGACATGCTGCAGTACCGGTGACCTTGGCTTGGGAGCAGACTTGAGCACTCAAGTGTGTGGTCATGGCTGAGAAATGGAATATGGCACCTATTACCTGAAATGTCTAACCTATGAAATGCTGTCATCAAACAGTATGGTTCACAATAAACACAGCAGTAGAGTCGAGCCATACAAAGGCAAAGGTACTGGACTTCAGGAGGGCTGACTTTGCCAAAATGGGTGAGTGCCTAAGGAATGCACTAGCAAATGGGCAGGAAGGAGGGGTGGAAGAACAATGGGGAATAATCAAAACTGCCATCACAGAGGCAACAAGTCTTTGTATGAAGCAAATAAACAAAACAAAACGATGTAAGAAACCACTATGATTCTCAAAGGAGGTGGCAGGGAAGGTTAGGGAGAAAAAGAAAGCATTCAGGAAGTACAAGGAATCATAGAAGGAGCTGGACAGAGAATTGTATCAGTTAAAGCAAAAGGAAGCTGGGAAGGCAGTCAGAACAACAAAGGCCCAAACCGAGGAAAAGATAGCCAACACAGTTAAGAAGAGGGATAAAACCTTTTATAGGTACATCAGGGAACAAAGGAAGACCAAGGGAGGGAATAGTGAGGCTTAATAAAGGGGAAAGGGATGGGCAGAAGGTGACTGTGAAAAGGCAGAGATACTAAACAAATATTTTTGCTTAGTATTCACAAATGAAGAGGGTGAGGTACCTAAACCAAACAATAGAAACACTCTGGATACAGAAGTTGATACCAGCCTATTTACAGAAGAAAGGGTTCTGAAAGAACTCTTAAAACTGAAGGTGGACAAAGCAATGGGGCCTGATGGGATTCATCCCAGAATTCTAAAAAAACTAAGGGTATAACTAGTGACACCACTGACTACCCTCTTTAACAAATCTTGGGAGGATGGGGTGGTACCTGAGGACTGGAGGAGGGCAGATGTGATTCCACTTCACAAAAGTGGGAGCAGGGCAGAAGCAGGCAACTACAGACCTGTTAGTTTAACCTCAGTGATAGGAAAATGATGGAATCACTTCTGAAGGAAAGAACTGTCAGTACCCTAGAGGCCAGAGGGGCACAGGACCCAAGGCAGCATAGGTTTACAGCCCTGGAAGGTCGTGTCAGGCAGATCTAATAGATTTCTTTGACTGGGTGACCAAAGTAGTAGATCAGGGAGGGCTGTGGACATGGCCTACCTAGACTTTAGCAAGACATTTGACACAGTCCCACGCAAAAGATTAATATACAAGTTAGCCAGCCTTGGAGTGGGTCCCAAGATGGTAGCCTGGGTAAAGAATTGGCTGGAGAACAGGACACAGAGGGTAATAGTAAATGGAGTCCACTCTGAAGAAAGGGGGGTTACCAGTGGGGTACCGCAGGATTCAGTACTAGGACCGGTCCTCTTCAGTGTCTTTGTAAGCGACATTGCAGAGGGTCTGGAAGGAAAAATATGTCTCTTTACAGACTACACAAAGATCTGCAACAGAGTTGATACACAAGGTGGGGTGGAAAGGATGAGAAGGGACTTGGCAAGGTTGGAGGAATGGTCAAATGTATGGCAGCTTAGATTCAATGCTAAGACGTGCAAGGTAATGCACCTGGGAAACAAAAACCCAGGGGAAGAGTACACAATGGGGGGTGAGATACTAACAACAACAAAAATAGAAAGGGACCGGGGGTAGTCATATCAGATGACCTAAAGGTGGGCAAGCAATGTGAGAGGGCAGTAAGGAGGGCTGGGGGGATACTGGGATGCATAGGGAGAGGCATCACCAGTAGAAAACAGGAAGTTGTTATCCCTCTGTACAGACAGCTGGTGAGACCCCATCTGGAGTACTGCATGCAGTTCTGGAGACCCAATCTCCACAAAGACATAAACATGATGGAGGCAGTCCAAAGCAGGGTAACTAAAATGGTGCAGGGTCTGCACCGGAAGACACATGAAGAGAGACTTAAGGAGCTTAATATGTATAGCCTCAAGGAAAGGAGGGAGAGGGGGGACATGATAGAAACTTTCAAGTACCTCAAGGGAATCAACAAAGTCCAAGAGGGTAGCATCTTTCAAAAAAGAGGTGTGCAAGAACAAGTGGGCACAATTTGAAGATTGGGGAGGGCGGCTCAGAGGTAATGTAAGGAAGTATTTTTTCACAGAGAGGGTTGTGGATGCATGGAAAGGCCTTCTGGAGGAGGTTGTGGAGTCAAAAACTGGTGGAATTCAAGCATGCATGGGACAGTCATAAGGCAATTCTAGGGGGTGGGGGTAGGAAGAAGTAGGCTGTTGGTTAACTAGGATCTGCAGCTTATCCATTAGGTAGGGAATTGAGCAGACTGGGTGGGCCAAGCGGTCCTTATCTGCCATCAAATTCTATGTTTCTATGCTGCGTTATGCCCTAGTGAAAGGTAATTCCTTCTAGGCTCGCACTGTCCCAGCAACAACGCGGTGTGCTGCAGCACTGACAGCCTGGGCTTAGGAGTGAACTCGAGCGCTCAGGCAGGCAGCTGTGGCTGGGAAATGGAATATGGCACCTATTATATAAAATGTTTGCCTATAAAATACTGCCTTATTTCACAGTTAAAGATAATTCCTTCTAACCCCAGATATTCTTCTATATTCCTAACTCTCTGTAGTCAACCTCCTAAGCAGAGCTGCCCGGAGAAAATGGAACTATATGCAAATGATAGCATTATCATTGGCTCGTGACACACATTCAAACTGCTGCCCTTATGTGCTGCAATGTTCCATCAACGTATCAGATTTCTTTCTCCGCCTGACAAGTCAAAACACCCAGGAGACTTCCCATATCAGTTGTTCCTTGTGGTTCTTCACCGAATTTAAGTAGTTCTTATATTATTCTTACTGCTGCCTTTATTTTCTAATTTTTACCTTAAACGTGCCTTTTATTACTATTATTTAGTGTTGTTTTAGTTTAATTTCTGGGTTCCTCACAGTTCGGTACAACCGTCAAGAAACCGGGGTTTAGTAACCATTGCAGAAGCTTTATTTGCTAAATTCCGCTGTTTAGTTTAACTGTTTTACTTATTTAATTTGAGTAAATTTTGTGTTTGAAACCGCTAACCCAGTTTCTGTGAACCGCTAACCCGGTTCGGATTCTAAGTTCTCGGTTCATTATCGGAACTTACATCGGTTCCTGAACCGACTGCCAAAAAAAGTGATATCTTTATTGTGGTTCTTGTTTTTCTTCATTGGTTGATGATGGCAGAAAAACCTAAGAAAAAGACTGGACCCACAGAGTTTAAAAACTGCCTGAAGTGTGGGGACGTTTTTGCAAAAGCAGACATGCATGATTTATGTGTAGTCTGCCTGGGGAATGATTTTTCAGCAGATTGTGATATTTGCAAATCATTCCCACAGAAAACAGAAGAACAGACTGGAAAGACTACAAAAAAGATCAGAGAAGGGTATTGGGGGTTCTGACCAGCCCACACCCTCCAAGTCTGCGGGTGAAACCGCTTTCTCTTCTTTAAACACCCCTGACAAGGGCGAAATAACTACTGGAAAAAGGATGGGTGATCGGGCTGACTCTGTGGTTCCCACCAAAAAACTAAGAAAACAAAGCAGGTTGAACCCCTGGCTGATAAACCAAAAGGGGTTTCATCTGTGCCTCACATCCTGCCATCATCAGAGGAGATTGCCCAGGCCATGAAGATCAACCAGGTTGTGCAGGGTTTCATACTTAGTCCAGCCCTCCCTTCAACGGTTCAGATCCCGGTTGCTCCCTCCTCTGAACCAAACCCACCTTAAAAGATGGAGTTTGAAGAATATGATTTACCTGAAATTGATGAAGGTGAGCCTATTGAACCAGAGATCTCACCAGAGCAGAAGTTCGGCTCTCCTCCCAGACCAGAAGATTTTTCCTTTGTAAGGAAAATAGTGGATGCTCTTGACCTGGCTACCACAGAGGTCATAAAAGATGAAGAGGAGGCTGAGTATATGGAGATGATGGGGTTAACACCCACAAAGAAAATTCTTCTCCTAATAAACAAGTTCTTTAAAAAACACTTGTGTGAATCTGGCAGACTCCAAATTCTGTTCCGCCTCTGGATAAGAAGGTGGATAAAAAGTACCAACTGGACAGACGAGGGGCTGAATTCCTCTTCTCTCACCCTGATCATCAGGGGATAGTCCAGCAAGCAGCGTGTGAGAAGGCGAGGGTTCCTTTATCTTCTCACCCACCTAAGAAGGACTCTCTAAAAATAGCATGTCAAAGAAAGGTTATTTGGCTGCTTCACTGTGAGTAAAACAGGCTAACTACTAAGCACACTCTGCACAGTACCAAAAATCACTGTGGCAGTCCGTGTTGGCCATGGCAGAGAAGGCTCCTTCACCTCTCTGATGATTTGGCTGAAACAGCCAGGTTTGAACTTGAAGCAACAAAGTACCAGTTTCAAATGGCAGCAGATGCCAACTACCTTGCTGCCAGATGGATGGCTGTTACCATAGCCCTTAGAAGGCTGGTATGGCTCAGGGCTACTAATTTTAACACAGGATACCCAGGCTAAAGACATGGATTTTCCTGTAGAGGATCACTCTTTATTTGGTCAACAGACTGAAGCATACATGAAGAAGGTGGATAAATATAAAGCCACCTATAAGAGTAATTCCTCAAAAAGAAATGCATTCTTCCTCCTATAGGTCATATGGAAGTGGAGGCAGAGGAAGGACAGCTTATATAATGCCTTTTTATCAGGCACAGGCTGTTCACAGTATCAACAATACCCACAGCAGACTGGATATTTCAGGGCCAGAGGTAGAAGGGGCTCGAGGAGAGGCTTCCAAACTACCCAAGCTCCGCCCCATGCAAAACATAGCCCCTGATTTAATGATCAAGGATGCCTCTCCTCTACCAGTAGGGGGCAGACTGGCTTACTATTTCCAGGCTTGGCATTCCATCACCACAGACAAATGGGTCCTGGAAGTTGTAAGTTAGGGTTTGTCCATGAGTTTCAAGTCTTTTCCTCCCTTGAGAACAAGGGCGTTCAAACCAGTTTCCCTCATAGAGAAACTCCTGAAGAAGGATGTTCAAAGCTTACTCCAGCTAAAAGCAGTGCAGTGTGTCCCAAGTCATCAGAAAGGAAGAGGCTTCTATTCAAGATACTTCCTCACCGAAAAGAAAATGGGGAGTGGCGGCTTGTTCTAGACCTCAGACTTTTGAACAGGCATCTAATAAAACTAAAGTTCAAAATGGTCACACTGGCAATGATTTTGCCAGTAATCCAGCAGGGAGATTGGCTGGCATCTCTAGATCTAAAAGATGCTTACTTTCGCATCCCAATAAGAGAATCTCACAGGAAGTACCTCAGGTTCAGACTTCCATCAGGACACTACCAGTTCTCAGCTCTGCCTTTCGGTCTCACTTCAGCACCTAGGGTGTTTACAAAGTGTTTAGCAGTGGTAGTGGCATACCTAAGAAGGTTAGGTATATCAGTCTTCCCTTATCTCAATGACTGGCTAGTGGTGGGAAATTCACCACAGCAGGTACAAGATCATCTAAAGGTGACACTAAACCTGATCTTGCCTATCAGTCTCCTGTTCATTACTGCTGGGTATAAAGCCGGACCCCCCACACGACACCAGGCACAGGAGTTGGCACCAACTCGCCGCCCCAAAGTGGCACTCACGTGATGCGCAGAGGCGTTAACACCGCAGACTCCTCCTCCACCCAGTTCTGTTTCTCCGGCCGAGGCTGCATCTGCTGTCTTGAGTAGTTTATAGTACTGCGTCATAGGCCGCATTTCTCTCGAAGTCACCAAGCTCCTTCATCTCGGTTTTTCTCGACGTCGTCGACCGGTAAGACCGTTCTGTTTCTATTATATTTCGACGACGCCGAGAACTGTACTGTTTTTTCCTTAATTGTTTCTCATCATGTTGGGTTCGGGGCAAAACGCAAGTCTAAGGCGGACCATGCCCCTATGCATCAGTGCCCTTGTGGCCAGCAGTTTTCCGTCACGGACCGTCATGATGTTTGTCTTCGGTGCCTGGGACCCTACCATGATATGGATCATTGCAACGCCTGCTTCTCCATGGATCGCCGTGTGTTAGAAGTCCACGCATTTAAAGTTGGAAGAGCTCCGCCGACTTTCGGAGGACGACGTCACCCGCGGGCCTCCCAGGCCAGATCTCTTGAACCTTCATCCGTGTCCCCTCCCAGGTCTATACGGCCTGGCAAGGAGGGAATCTCCTCCACTTCCAGCCTTGCCAAGGAGGAGGTTTCTTCTTCGGCGCAGGAGGAGCGGTGTGATCCCTCCCAGGGTCATGCCGTTGGCGCCGTCCCGGCAGTCACCTCCATGGAGGTGCAGGGTCCCCCGGTGTCGTGGCCCCCAGTTGTGGGGCCCAGCTCTGGTGGACCCTCGTTCTCGTCTGCCCTTGTCGCCATGGAGTCTGGCGAAGCACGTGGTGTCGGTGACTTGGGCGGGGCCATTGGCAGTGCTGCTCTGGGTCTCGGCACCGTTCACTGTGCCGCGCTGGGTCTCGCGCTGGGGATTTGGGCGGTGCCGTTCTGGGTCTCAACACCGTCCATGGTGCCGGGGACTCTGGTGGTACCATTTGCAGTGAGGCCCGGGTTCTTGGTGCCGGCAGATGCGGCTGACTCTGCTGGTGTCATTGGCGTCACGGCCTTCGGCAGTACCAGGCCTGGTGCCGCCTCTGGGGAGTTTCCTGCGGTTGTTGCTATGGAGTCTTCCCTTGTCGTCCCCTCCTCAGAGGAGGACGATTCAGGGAAGGACCCAGACCAGTGACTGCAGTCTTCTGACTCGGAGCCTCCTGTAGGCCGCAGGGCTAGACGTTCCAGTGTTCCTATCCCAGGGTCCCCAGAGTTGGTTAACCCAGATGATTCCATGGTTAGGGGTGGCTTGGCGTCTTCTGTGGTGGACCCTTCAGGATATCTGGAGAGGATGCCCTCTTCTCGGGGGTCCCAGGCAGCTACCGTCCCCGGTGCTGCTGGGGTCCTTCGGCAGAGGAGAGAGGACTCTGCCTTGGCGAGTTCCCTTCAGTGTCTAACTCAGCAGGGACCTCCACCACTGGTTATGAGGAAGAGGGCTGCTTTGGAGTTCGAAGAATTGAGGGGTAGAGGTCAGGAGCGGCGATGGTCCCCCACCACCCTGCGGGGTGTGGGGAAGAGTTGCAGCGCTGATCTTCGCCTTTCTGTTAAAGTCTCTACAGCACCTTCTGGTGGCGGTTCTGGGGGTTGCCCTTCTGGACTCGTGCAATCCTAGGCGCGTCACAGGGGAGATTTCCCTTCAGGGCTCTTCCTGGAGTTGCCTCTTTCCCTCTCTACTACGCTACCTGGCATGGTCTCAGGGTCCCCAGTCTTGGCGGCATCACTACCTGGATCCCAGAGCCCTGGCAGAGGCCAGGCACGTGCTATTAGGTGCCCCTCGCCCATCCCTCTGCATCCACCTCCATCTCTCCCAGGCCATGTAGGGCCCACTGGGCCATTAACTTGTGAGACGTTCAGAGCTACTGCGGTGGCCTTCCTGTCCTATGTCAGGGCCATGGACGAACAGGTTTTCCGCCTGTCTCTCCTTCGGCCGCAGGAGTCTTCTGAGCATTGAGCTCCACTTCCTCCTTGTCTTCCTCCTTTAGGAAGAGGAACCTTCGGTCCACCTTTCGTCTGACGCTGATTTCACTGACTATCAGCATTTCCTTTCGAGGATGGTTTCGGAGCTTCGTATCTCCTACATCAGTAGGGACAATACTGAGCAGCAGACGCATGCTTTCCTTAGTGAATTCAGTGCTCGCCATCTGGTGGTGCCTTCCTAACCGATCCCCTTCCAGGAGGCGTCTGTCCACACCTGGCAGTCTCCAGCCATGCCTTCTCCAGCCCGTGGAGACTCCAGGAGATGGTATTGTGCCCCCCACGAGTCTCTATGTTCTGTGCCTCACCAGCCTTCAGGTTTGACATCCCTAGACACTCCTTCTGGGCCTCAGCACCTGCTGCATGACAGGCCTCCGGATTCGGATTCTGCTGAATTCGACTGGTGGGGACTAAGGGTTTTCTCTTCCGGTCGTGTGTTGCTATGCATCACATCTCATCAGGCTCACCACGCTGCTTACAACGGGCATCTGTGGTCGATGCTGGCTCAGGTCTTAGTCTCTTTGCCTGACTCAGAGCAGTCTAGACAAGCCACTGCCCTCCCTGCGCAGGGTCTGGAGCTTACAAGGCACCAAGTGAGGGCATCCTATGATGCCAACGTGGTGGCGTCCAGACTAGTAGGGACAACGATCTGCATTAGGCGGATGGCATGGCTTCATCTCTTTCCAGACTGTCACCCACTGCCCGGCGTAGGGTGGCCTACTCTGCCTTCCGTGGGACCCGCCTTTTTTCCCGCAGGGCGAGGAGGCTTCTTCAGGGGCAACCTCCTTCCCCCAGCCCACGGGGGCTCTCTTTCTGGAACAGAATTTCTGCCTCGGCAGTCTGTGAGCTCTCAGCTAGAGTTTAAGGGATTGGGATAACAGGAGAATAGAGAATCTGCCCTTTGTGTCCAATCTGTGCTAGCAGTTCAGTTGAACCTTCTTTTCAGTCCTATCAAGCGGGATCCTTGCTCGCTTGTTTTGGTTCCGAACTTATAAGCCTTAAACCGATATATCAGTGGGCAGTGTTTCTCTCCCCCCCCCCCACAACATCCCTTGTTCTCTTCCCTCTCTTCTTCTTCTCCTTTTCCTTTTTCTCCTTTTCTTCATCTGTTCCTCCCTTGGAGCCGCCCCAGAAGTGAGGCCCTGCGGTCCCTTAGGGTAAGCATTTTCTTCTTTTTCTGTCCTCTTCCGGCTTATGCCCTTTTTTCAGTTTATATCCTTTCCTTTTTTCTATCCCTCAGCTCTCTTGCCTCGCTCTCTTTTTCTTATCCTTATTTCGCCTCTCCAGCTAACAGAACTGGGATGGAGAAGGAGTCTGCGGCACCTAACGGCCGCCCCTCGTGCATCACATAGTACGTCACTCTCGGGGGCAGAGTCATCGGCGCAGACTTCTCTATATAAAAAAAAAAAAACCTCCTGTGGTGGGTGCGCGCCTCTGGCTTACACCCAGCAGTAATGAATGGTGAAGATACAAGAGAAGATCAAGAATTACAGTAGGTACGTAATTTTCATTTCAAACAACAAGAAGTCTTGCTGTATTATGACATATGCAGTGAGTCCCAACCTTCGAACTGCTCTGGAGGTGAAAGAGTTAACTTTCCATGCCAGGTATGGAACGCTGAGCTCGAGCTCGGTTGAAACTCTGTCTGTTGTTCTTCAAACTCAAACCATCAGATTCTTTACTCCGCCTCACTGAACAGTCTCTCCAGAGATTTCTCCTTCTGCTCGGTTCATTTTGTCAAAGTATTGTTTTTCTCGGTTTTCGACCGAATTTAAACCTCAACTGGTCGGTTCAGACTCTGTCTGTGGTATTGTGAGTACTAGATAGGTTTTACATTAATTTCTATTCTGTGTGGAACTTGTAAACAGTTTATCGGTTCGGTTTGAACTGATCAGGTTGTTTAAAATATATTTATCTGTCATTTAGAGTGTGGTTACCGGTTCTTATCGGTTCTAAAAAAAACGGATTTTATTACGTTTTTTTCCACGACCCGTGACACAGTTGGGAACCGATAAGAGGGTCTTACCTGGCGGATTGCCATAAACGGGTAAGTTTGGTTAGGCTGGCATTATGTCTGAGAAACCCAAAAGAAAAACCGGGCCCACTGGGTTTCAACACTGCAGTGTCTGTGGGGAAGTCTTTGCCAAGGCTGACCCCACACCACCTGTGTTTATTGTCTGGGGTTTGACCACCTCAATGCAGACTGCCAGATTTGCAAAAATTTTCCGGCAGCTACCCTGGAAAAGAGAGTTGGTAGACTCAGGGAAAGGGAGGCCAAAAAGTCCGCTGAACCGGATGGCCAGCCTGGTTTGGTTTCAACCGAACCGGAGGGAGTGCCCTCTGACCAGGGCGAGACTTCCTCGGGCAAAAGGAGAGCCGACTCGGAGGAGTCGGTTCCAGCAAAAAGGACTAGGAAATCAGCTGGTGTGGAGCCAAAACTTTCCTCTCAACCGCTGAAGAAATAATAGCGATTAAAATTGTCCAGTCGCTTTCCCCGGTTGCGACTGAACCGGCACCATCAGGTAAGCGTACGGTTCGGCCGGTTCCACCTGTTCAAGAGTACGATTTAGAGGAATTTTATGAACCGGAGGAGGGGGAAGAGGAGTATGAGGAGAGTGAATGTGGATTTGAAAGTCTGGATGTGCTCATTGAACCGGACATCTCCCCAGACAGACCTTCAGGAGTGTCTCCTCCTAGGCTTTCTGAGTCCCCTTCTCATTTTATGTTTTATAAAAAAGTGGCTGAAACCCTCCAGCTCCCTATGGAGGAAGCTGTGGATGATCAAGAGGAGCCTGGCTATGTGGAAATGATGGATATCCCAGAGTCTAGGAGACTGTCTATTCCTTTGCATAAATCTTTTGGGAAACAGACAGTAAAAATCCTAAAAATTCCTCACACTATACCTCCTGTGGATAAGAGAATGGACATGAGGTACACATTGTCAGGCTCTGATACGGAGTTCCTTACTCAACAATGCAGCCATGTTGGGGTAGTGCAGGCTGCAGCCCGTGAAAGGCAAATATTCCCTTGGCTTCACACCCCCCTGACAAGGACTCCAGGAGGATTGATGCCATGGCAGAGAAACAGTACATGGCAGCATCCTTGGGACTCAGACAGGCAAATTATATGGCTTATGTTGCTAGATATCAGAAATCAGATGGGATACTGTTATGGCTCTAGCAAAACAGGTCCTGGCCAGCTTGCCAAGGAGCTGGAGCAGGTGGCTGCTGATGGTAGTAAGGCATCCAAGGTGCAATTCCATGCTGCAGTGGACTCTAATGATGTGTCATCAAGAGTCATGGCTACATCTGTGGCACTTAGCAGAATGGCTTGGCTCAGATGTACTAGCCTGTCACAGGATACCCAGACTAAGGCCATGGATTTTCCTGTTGTGGGTAATTCTCTGTTTGGGGAGCAGACAGAGATTACATGAAAAGATGGATGAGTATAGGACCACCTATAGGAGTGCACAGGCCAAGGAAAGGCAGGCCACTCCTCAAAGGCAGCCTTCCAGGGCAGGGGCAGGCCTTTCATAGGCCTTTACCAAGCCCAGGCCTCCTCTTCTGCTTACGCCCAGAGGGGGTTCTTTAGAGGGAGAGGCAGACGGGCTACAAGCAGGCCTGCTTCCACCCCTCAGCCTAAAGCCCCTGCCAAGCAGACACCCTGATGGGGTTGCCAGGGCCGATTCTCACCTACCTGTAGGGGGCAGGCTGACTTACTTTGTCCAGGACTGGAAGTCTCTGACATCAGACAAGTGGGTCCTGGAAGTAGTAAGCCAGGGACTGGTTCTCAGCTTCAAAAATTTCCAAAGCTGAGAACCAGATCCTTCCACCTGCAAATCCCTCAGAGGCACTTGCCCCTAGAGGCAGAGGTCTCTTCCCTCCTGGCTCTCAGAGCTGTGGAAAGGTTCCACCCTACACCAGGGCAAAGGCTTGTACTCCAGGTACTCTTACCCCAAAAGACAGGAGAATGGCGGCCTTCCTGGATCTCAGATACTTAAACAAGCACCTTTTAAAACCAAAATTCAAAATGGTGACTCTGGGAATTATTCTACCCTCTCTAAGGCCAGGGGACTGGCTAGCATCCCTGGACCTCAAGGATGCCTACTTCCATATTCTCATCAGAAGCTCCCATCGAAAGTACCTCAGGTTCGAGCTGCCCTCAGGCCACTACCAGTTCAGAGCAATGCCCTTTGGTGTCACATCTGCTCCAAGGGTATTCACAAAATGCCTGGCAGTAGCAGTTGCCTCCCTAAGAAGGCAAAAAATTGCCATCTTCCCTTACCTGGACGACTGGCTCATAGTAGGCCAGTCTCCAGACCAAGTCAAGTTACATCTGCAGATAACTCAGCAACTGCACACCTCTCTAGGTTTCCTTCTGAATCTTTCAAAGTCAGTTCTAGAGCCTGTCCAGCTCCTCACCTTCATAGGCGCAGAGCTGAACACAGAGAAAGCCAGAGCCTTCCTTCCTTTGGACAGGGCAAGGACCCTGGTCTCTCTGGCCTCCTCATTCACCCTGCAGGTCTCTCGACCAGCAAGGTATTTTCTACAGCTCCTGGGGCACATGGCTACTTCTACAGCAGTAGTGCAGGGAGCAAGATTTCAAATGAGGGACATCCAGTTCCATTTGAGAGCTTTTGGTCTCAAAGGAAGACCCTCTAGCCAAATTGATCCCAGTAACTCGAACCCTGATCCAAGCCCTACAGTGGTGGCAGGATCAGAGCAATCTGAGACAAGGGGTCCTTTGTCACTCAGTCTCACTCCTTAATCCTTACTACAGATGCATCCCTCTTGGGGTGGGGAGCTCACATGGGCGACCTCACTACCCAGGGATTGTGGTCCCCTCAGGAATCTCTGCTCCACATCAATCTGTTGGAACTCAGAACAGTTTTTCTAGCACTTCAAGTTTTTTCCAAATCTGTTCGGAACAAAGTTGTACAGGTCAGAACAGACAACACCACCACAATGTGGTACATCAACAAGCAAGGAGGCACTCGGTCTACGGCCTTGTGCACGGAAGCAATGAAGTTGTGGTCTCTGGCTTACTCCCTGAACACCTCCCTTACGGCAGTTCACCTCCCAGGCAAGGACAATGTCCTGGCAGATGCTCTCAGCAGGATTTCCCAGGGCCATCACGAATGGTCACTGGATCCCCTGGTCCTGGAGGTAATATTTGCCAGATGGGGCACCCCGCAGATAGATCTTTTTGCAGCCCCAGACAATCATCAACTTCCCCTTTTTTGCTGCAGGCCCCCAGTGTTGGGCTCAGTCCCTCTGGATGCCTTAGTTCTCCATTAGGAAGGGAAGTTTCTCTATGCTTTTCCCCCCTTCCCTCTCCTGTTCAAAGTGTTAGTCAAAATCAGATCTCGATCCTGCAAGATGATCCTGATTGCTCCAGATTGGGCCAGACAACCCTGGTATCCACTCCTACTGTCCTTAGCAGTCCATCTTCCCAGGAATCACAGCCTGTTAACCTGTGCTCAGGGGAGGGTTTGGTACCCAAACCTCAAATCTCTCAATCTCAAGGCCTGGCTCTTGAAGAGTTAGAGTGTGCTGATCTACACCTCTCCCAAGGTGTAATGGATATATTGAAGGCTTGTAGGAAACCTTCCACCAGGGCTACCTATAATTCCAAATGGAAGAGGTTTTCCATATGGTGCTCTGGGAAGCATATTTCCCCAGAATCTGCTGATTTACCCACAGTCCTGGATTATATGGTCCATTTAAATACCTTGGGGCTGAGACTAGCTACCCTAAAAGTACATTTGGCAGCTGTGTCTGCTTTTATTTCAGCAGGTAAACCCTCTTCTCTTTCAGCTCATCCTGTATTCTCCAAGTTTTTTAAGGGATTGCTTCACACCAACCCTCCATTCAGGGACCCTGCCCTGCCTGGGATCTTAATGTTTGCATTGCTCAGCTTAGGCAACCTCCCTTTGAGCCTTGTCTTCAGCAGAGCTTAAGTACTTGACTTGGAAGACTGTGTTTCTGGTAGCCATCACTTCTGCCAGACGCATAAGTGAATTACAAGCTTTGTCAGCGGAGCCTGATTTTATCTCCTTTCATAGAGATAAGGTGGTCCTCAGGACTAACAGGAAGTTCTTGCCTAAGGTGGTTTCAGATTTCCACCTTAATTAATCTATATCTCTTCAGTATACTTCACTGACCATTCCTCCTCTGGCGAGAGGAGGCTGCACAACAAGTGAAGAGAGCCCATGAATTACTACATAGAGTGTACCAAGGGTCACAGGTTTGACTCCTCCAACTGTTCCTCACTTATGGTGAGGTTGGTAAAGGAAACCTGCCACTAAAAGATCCATTGCCAGGTGGATTGTCTCTTGTATCCAATTCTGTTATGAAAAGCTGGGTAGGTTCCTCCCTCAGGCCTGAGGGCTCACTCTACCAGAGGTACAGCTGCTTCCTGGCTGCTGCCAGGGACATCCCTATTCTAGAGATAAGTCAAGCAGCTACCTGGAAAACAGTTCCACACTTTTACCAAGCATTACCCCTGGACATCCAGGATAGGGGTGATGCTCGGTTCTTGCACAGCTGTGCTTCAGAGCCTATTTCTAAGTAGGTTCTGTCCCTCCTCCGTGGAGGTACTGCTGTGTAGTCTGCATATGTCATAATATAACAAGACTTCATGTTGTTTGAAGAAAAATTACTCACCTTAGTAATGTTGTTTCTTCTAATGGAGTCTTGCTATATTATGACCTCCCCCCCTCCCCCCTCTCAGAACCTCTGTTTTGGGGATGTGGGTGGGCAGTGCAGTGTTGGCATTTAGTGATGCCCACCTTGCTTTCACCCCTCCTTTTTGGGGGTGACTGGGTGTTGTGTTTTTCATTTTTGGGGTCTCCTGACTTGAGTGTTTGTTTTGGGACCAAAAAATGTGTTTTTATGTTTAGTAGCCAGTTGGCTAGGTGTAGGTTACAGCTTCCACACAGGACCTCAGTGAGTTTAGCTCGTAAAGATCTGACGGTTTGAGTTTGAAGAACAACAGACAGAGTTTCAACCAAGCTCAAGCTCAGCGTTCCATGCCTGGCATGGAAAGTTAACTCTTTCACCTCCGGAGCAGTTCTAAGGTTGCGACTCACTGCATATGTCATAATATAGCAATACTCCATTAGAAGAAACAACATTACTAAGGTGAGTAATTTTTTCTTCAAACACCATGAAGTCTTGCTATATTAGGACTTATTGCAGTTAGCCACTGCACTTGAACTGCCCCGGAGAGGAAAGAGTTAACTCCAGAGAATCTGGAGTTCTAAAGCGCGAGGGCGCTATACCAAAGCTCTATCTGGGCAGTTTCAAATGAAACTGTCAGATTCTTTACTCCGCTTCACTTGAACAGTCGCTCCGGAGATCAGCTCCTTCAGCTCGGTTCATTTCTCGGTCAAGCAAGTATTTTCGGTTAAAGCTCTATCTGGTAAACTGTAAGTAGAAAATGAAAAGTCTGTGTGGAAATTTAGTTATCGGTTCGGTTTTGAACCGATCGGTTTGCTTATTTTAACGTTTTAAAGTTTTGGGCTTTCAGAGTGCGGTACCCGGTTCTTATCGGTTCTAAAAAAACCTTGATTTTAAATAGGGTTTTCAAATACCGTGAAACGAGTTAGGAACCGATAAAGTGTCTTACCTGCACGGCCATAAAAAGGGCAAGTTTTTGGTTAGGCTGGCATTATTTCTGGGAAACCCAAAAGAAAAACCGGCCCACTGGTTTCAACACTGTGATGTTGTGGTGAAGCCTTTGCCAAGGCTGTCCCACACCACTTGTGTTTATTGTCTGGGGCTGACCACCTCCTGTCAGACTGCCAGGTGTTTAAAATTTCTCTGCAGCCACCCTGAAAGAGATAGGGCCGGCTCAGGGAACTATTAGCCAAAAAGTCCTGCCGGATGGCCAGCCCGGTCCAGTACCCACTGGACCAGAGGAGCCCTCTGACAAGGGCTAGACTTCCTCGGGCAAAAGGATGGTTCAGAGGAACCAGTTTAAAAAAAAAAAAAGAAATAAGAATATGACAGAGAAATCAGTAGGTTTGGAGTCCAAGATTGTCTCTCCAACTGCTGCAGAAGTAGTTAGCCATACAGATTGTCCAGTCACTGTTTCTAGGTCCTGTCGACCATCTACAGTTGGTAAAGGTGGCTCGTTCAGTTCCAGTGGTTCAGGTTTATGATGTTGAGGAATTGTATGAACCACAGGAGTGGGAGGAGAAAATTGATCACATGTGTGGCTGGTAGGGTCTGGACATTGCCTTACTAAGCGGACATTTCTCCAGACAGACTTTAGAATCTCCTCCTATTCTGTCTGAGTCCCTTTCTCAGTTTATGTTTTACTTAAAAGCTTGCAGAATCCCCCAGCTTCCTTTAGAGGAGGCTATGGATGAGTAAAGGGAGCCTGATTATGTAGGAATGATGGGCTAGGAGGTTGTCTTCCTTGGCATAAGTCATTTAGGAAGTAAACAACTAAGATTTTATAAGATTCTTCTTTCTGTCCCTCCTGTAAGATAAAAAATGGACAGAAGGTGTATTTGTCAGGCTCTGTTACAGACTTCCTCACTGAGCAGTGTAGTCATGTAGGTGTGGTACAGCTGCAGCCTGTGTCAAGGCTAGTTCCCTGCCTCACATCCTCCTGAATAGGATTCAGGAGGATTGATGCCATGGCAAGAAAACAGTATATGGCAGCTTCTGTGGGACTCAGACAGGCAAGTTGTATGGCTTATGTGTGGCTAGATTTCGGAAATCTAGGTGGACGAGACAGAAGTTAGCCAAGCAGGCCCATGGCCAGCTGGCTAGCTGGGTTGGAACAGGTGGCTGCTAATGGCACTGAAGCCTTAAGTTCAAGTTCATACTGCTGTTGGTGTTAATCTTGTTTTCTCTAGGGTCATGACCACTTCTGTAGCTTTCCGTAGGTTGGCATGGCTCAGATGCACTAATCTGTCCCAAGATACTCTGTCAAAGTCTATGGATTTGTTTCTTGTTGTGGTAATTCTCTGTTTGAGGAACAAACAGAAAGCTATATGAAAAACATGGATGATTACCTACAAAGTGCCCAGGTAGAGGCTCAGGCCTCTCTGCTTTCGCCAGAGGGGTCTCTTCAGAGGCAGAGATAGACGGGCACAAGTAAACCGGCCCCCTCCCCTTAGCCCAAGACTATTGCCAAGCAGGCACCCTGATGGGGTGCCCAGGGCGATCTCCCTATACCAGTGGGCAGGTTGGTTTTATTTCAGCCAGAACTGTGTGTCCCTAACTCGGACAAGTGGGTTCTGGAAGTAATAGAGTCTGGTTCTCAGCTTCAAACAGTTTCAAAGATGAGAGCCAGACAGGTCCACCTGCAAATCCTTCGAATCCCTTGCTTTGGGAGCAGAGGTTTCTTCTCTCTGAACTGCAAAGCAGTAGAAGGTCCCTCCTTGCCACTGGGCAAGGCACTGTGCTCATGATACTTTCTTAACCTATAGAAGGCAGGAGATTGAGGCCCATCTCAGATTTAAGGTACCTGAACAAGCATCTTTGAAAACAAAGTTAAAATGTTAACTCTGGCTGAGGCCAGGGACTGGCTAGCTTTCCTGGACCTCAAGGATGCCTATTTTTCATGTCTTGATCAGGCCTTCTCACCGAAAGTACCTCAGGTTACCCTCAGGCCACTACCAGTTCAGGGCAATGCCCGCTTCGGCCTTACCTCTCGCCAAGGGTATTCAAGAAATTCTAGCTGTGGTAGTGGCTCTTTTAAGAAAGGCAAGGGATTGCTTTGTTTCCTTCCTGGATGACTGGCTCTTAGTGGGTCAGTCTCCAGATCAAGTAAAATCCCACTTGCAAGTCACCCAGCAGCTTCTCACCTTTCTGGGATTCCTGCTGAATTTACCAAAGTCAGTTCTCGAACCAGTTCAGGTACTAACTTTCATAGGTGCAGAGTTGAACACAAGATTAGCCAGGTCATTTCTCCCTCTAAAAGGGTAGGCAGTCTCTTGCCCTGGCATCTTCCATTACTTCATGAGTCTCTTGACCAGCAAAGCATTTGCTACAACTACTAGGGCACATGGCTGCTTCCACAGCTGTAGTGCAGGGAGCAAGATTCCAGATGAGGGACATTCAGTTCCATCTGAGGGCCTATTGGTCCCAAAGGAGGGATTCCTTTCCAAATTGGTTCTAGTGACCCAATCCCTGATCCTGGCCTTACACTGTGGCAGGATCAAAGCAATCTAAAACTAGGGGTCCTCTTCATTCCTCACCACGGATGCTCCTGTGTTAGGGTGAGGAGCTGCTTAGGCGACCTGTCCACTAGGGAGTGTGGTCTCCCTAGGAATCTCTGCTCCACATCAATTTTTGGAACTCAGGCTGTCTTCTAGCTCTTAGGAGTTTTCAGCTTCTGTCCAGAACAAGGTAGTTCAAGTCAGGACAGACAACACCACAATAATGTGGTACATCAACAGGCAGGGGGGCACTCGGTCATCAGCCTTGTGCACCGAAGCAATGAAGTGGTGGTCTCTGGCTTACTTCCTGAACACCTCCCTGATGATAGTTCACCTCCCAGGGAAGGACAAAGCCCTGGCAGATGCCTTCAACAGGATTCTCAGGGCCATCACGATTGGGCTCTGAATCCTCAGGTGCTGGGTTCAGTCCTTGCCAGATGGGGCTCATTTTCAGATAGATCTTTTCGCAGCCCCAGATAACCACTAACTTTCTCTGTTTTTGTTGAGGCCTCCAGTGCTGGGATCAGCCCACCTGGACGCTTTTCACTTGGATTGGAAAGGGAAGTTTCTGTTCACCTTTCCTCCCTTTTCCCTTTCTTTCAGGGTACTAGTAAAAATCAGATCTCAGCCCTGCAAAGCGATTCTGATTGTTCCAAGCTGGGCCAGACAGCCCTGGTACCCATTGTCTCTGTCTTGACAGTCCACCCTACCCTGAGCTTGCCCAGAGTCCACGACTTACTGGCCTTTGCACAAGGGAGAGTGTGGTATCCGAACCTCAATTCCTCCTTCTCAAGGCAGCTCTTGAGGAGTTAGAATTTGCTGATTTACACTTTTTCAAGGTGTCGCTGGATATTTTAAAGGCTTCAAGGAAGCTTTTTCACTGGCGCCACTTACAATTCTAAGTGGAACAGTTTTTCAGTCTGATGCGCTGAGAAGCAGATTATACCACAGTCTGCTTATCTGCCCATTTTCTGGACTTTTTGGTCCATTTTAAATTCTTTAGGTCTTAGGCCAGCTACCTTAAGGGTTCCTTTGGCAGCTGTCTCTGTTTTTTTCTGCAAGCAGGGAAGCCTGCTTCCTTTTCTTCTCAACCTGTGTTTTCCAAGTTTTTAAGGGGTTGCTTCACACCAACCCTCCTTTTTCGGGAACCAGCTCCTGCATGGAGCAGAATGTTTACGTTGCTCAGTTAATGCAAACCCCTTTGGACCTCTGTCCCAGCAGAGCTCAAGCTTCTCGCTTTGAAAATGTTTTTTCTGGTGGCCTACTTCTGCCAGGCGCATAAGTGAACTACAGGCCCTGGCAGTGGAAGAAGATTTTCTCTCCCCACAGGGATAAGACAGTCCCTAGGACTAACACAGGGTTTGTCCTAAGTGGTTTCAGGTTTCCACCTGAACCAATCCATCTCTCTCCCAGGATTTTTCACTGAGCATTCTTCCTCAGGTGAGAGGAGACTGCACAGCTTGGACGTCAAAGGCCTTATGCTACTATTTGTAGCATACAGTCACAGGTTTGAATCCCTCCAACTCTTCCGTATTGTAACCCCCTACAAATGGGGGTTCCCAAAAGACTTCCAGGAGCTTGCTTGAATGCTCCAAGCCTGAATGGTGTTTGGCATTTAAGCCATTTATCAGTGAGTGTTTTTAGAGCCTCTGGTACTGTCTCTTTAAGAGCTGTCTGCTTGCAGACATAATTAGTTGTATGGGGGACTGTGTGCTTCTCTGAGTACCACTGAGCTGCTGCCAATTCACTTCATTTTGCAGTCACTAGGAGTGCAAAGGGAACCTATCTGAAAGATGTAACTGTTTGCCAGAAATTATTTAGAGTAATAATGAAATTACAGTTTGTCTAACCTGCTTTCTTTGCAGTCAGAACTGTGTCTGCTAGTTCCCCATTCTAGTTTTGAACTGCTGAACTGGACCAATCAGTGTGGGTAAGCTAGCTCTAAAATGGTGCCTTGGACGAATCAGAACTTGGACTCATAATCTGAGCCAGCCACAAGAGGATTGTATGGGCAGTGACTCTGGGAGATGTAGTTTAGACTTCAGTGCCTTTTTGGACCAACAGCAGCAGTCTATTGTGAGTGACAGCCAATCCAGTCAAGAACTGGGAGGAACTCAAAGGAAGTGCCGGTTTTGTCGGTTGGAGTTTCAGTTGAGCTTTGGCAGTGAAGAAGGAAGGAGGCCCTGTGCTTTTCAGTGTGCAGTTTTAGTCAAAAACATGTGTAAGGCCCAGAGTTCGGTCTGCAGCTTGTGTAACAGCTTGTTAGGACTGAATCCGTCCTGTGAAAAGAATCAAAGGATCTCTGAAGAGTAGAAACCAGGCTCACCCTGTAGAAGACTGGAGGAATTGCTGAAAATTGCACCGGTCTGTCAGGAACTGAATCTGCTGTGTGTTCTCCCGGTATTGTGCAGTAATTGCGATCGGGATACAGATGCAGCCTGCCTGGTATAGTGCTTTCTTTTATATGGATGTGTGAAGAGGTTTGTGTACCTCAAGTGAGCCCTGCTGACATTGAAGGACCCTATCTTATTTGGAGGTCGTGAGTACTAATTCAGGTCGCTCCCTGTTGAATTGCCACATTAAATCCAAATGGAATTACTGTACTGCTGACTGTTTAATTCTCCTTTCTCTGTGTGAAAGGGCCCCTACCAGCTGCCACGGTTTGGACTAGCCACTAGGGCTTGGGTACCAGGGACAGTAACTGATAGGGATAGGCCTGTGCACAGAGCCATAGGTAGATTATTAGAGTGATAAGCTAATTAACCTGATTTCCCCTGTCCTTGTTATATCCCCTAAATAAATCAGAGCTGCTTGTTTCAGCAAAGTTATACTGCCTGAGGTATTTGTCTATGTTAAAGTACTGTACTGTGATTGTTGCACTGTATCTCATTTCACAGGAGGTCCCAGTACGGAACCACACCTGGGGGTAAGTGTATACTGTGAAGGTAATTCTGATATATTGTGTGGGCCACTAGTGGGAAGAAAGGGGTTGCAGTGTCCCAGAGGGCTGTGACCAAGTTAGTTTAACTATTGCAAACCCTGACCTCTGGGTGGAGGCACCCGCCATTGGATCCAGGCCCCTCAACCTGTTAGTGGCAAATCAGGCAGGGGTAGTAGCCCCTGGGATAGCGCCATCTAGGGGTTACACTTACCTAGGGTGAGGTTGGCAAAGGGAACCTGCCACTAAGAGGACAATTGCAAGGTGGATTGTCTCTTGTATCTATTTTTGTTATCAAAGACTAGGTAGGAGAGCCCCCCTCAGGACTGAGGGCTCACTCCACCAGGTGTACAGCTGCATCTCTAGCGGCTGCTAGAGATATTCCCATTCTGGAAATCTGTCGAGCTGTTACTTGGAAGACAGTTCACACTTTTACCAAGCATTATTCCTGGATTTCAGTCCAGGAGATGCTCGCTTTACAAGCTGTGCTTCAGAGCCTATTTCCAAGTAGGTTCTGACCCTCCTCCATGGAAGTACTGCTGTGTAATCTGCAATAAGTCCTAATATAGCAAGACTTCATGGTGTTTGAAGAAAAAAATTACTCACCTTAAATTGCTTTTCTTCTCATGAGTCTTGCTGCTTATGACCAACCCAACCTGCCCTCTCAGAACTTCTACTGGGGTGGGGTGTCAAATTAGTGCAAGCACTGTGTCATGCCATTGTAGTTCTTCCCTTCACCCTCTTTTATTTAGGGTTAGGGAACTAGGGTTTTCTGGTTGAGTGATTTGTTGGCCCCCTTCCTGGACTTGAGTCTTTGGAGGAAGGGGGGGTTCCTAATAGTGCTTGTCAGGGGGGAAAACTAATAATACCATTATTCATTCTTATTATTGTTATTGTTGTTTCTATTGTTGTTATTACTACTAGTAGGTAGCCATTTGCCTAGTGTAGAGCTTTCCACACAGACTTGTTGCTTAGTGTTAGCTTAGAAGATCTGACAGTTTCATTTGAAACTGCCCAGATAGAGCTTTGGTATAGCGCCCTCACGCTTTAGAACTCCAGATTCTCTGGAGTTAACTCTTTCCTCTCAAGGGGAGTTCAAGTGCAGTGGCTAACTGCAATAAGTCCTAATATAGCAAGACTCCATGAGAAGAAAAGCAATTACTAAGGTGAGTAATTTTTTCTTATGGTCCCTAGGATTCCTAGTTAATCAGGAGAAATCCATTTTCACTCCAGTACAAGTCCTGCATTTCATAGGAGCAGAGCTGAACGCAATACAAGGAAGAGCTTTCCTCTCTCAGAACAGGGTACAAAACATTCTGCAGTTAGCTGCCTCATTCAAGCTGAACAAACCACGACCAGCAATACAGTTTCTGCAAATCCTGGGACATATGGCTGCAGCAACATGCACGGTCCTGGGAGTCAGGTTCCAAATGAGAGAGATACAGTTTCATTTCAGAGCACACTGGTGCCAGAGAAAAGACAAACTGACAAAACCGGTTCCAGTAACAAAAACCCTGCTTCAAGCACTCCAGTGGTGGAAGGAAGCAGACAGCCTCAGGGAAGGGGTACCCTTCCAAAGGGAAACCCCATCAGTTATCCTCACAACTGATGCCTGTTAGGATGGGGTGCTCACTAAGGGGATCACACCATTCATGGAACTGGTTCATCACAGAGTTACTCCTGCATATGAATTTGCTGGAGTTAAGGGCAGTGTTTCTGGCCCTGAAAGCATTCGCCCATCTAGTACAAGGGAAAGTGGTGCAAGTCGGGACAGACAACACCACAACAATGTACTGTATAAACAAGCAAGGGGGAACAAGGTCAGACCCTCTATGCACAGAGGCTCACTGGAGGCCTCATTACATGCCATTCACATACCAGCAAAGGACAATACCCTAGCAGATGCCATGAGCAGAATCAACCAGTCACATCACGAGTGGTCCATCAACAAGCAGGTGCTGGACTCAGTGTTCAGGAGATGGGGCACACCAGAGGTGGATCTCTTCGCATCCCAAGAAAACCACGTTCGGACCCTCTTTTGTTGCAGACCACCAGCCAAGAGCACAATCCCCCTGGATGCTCTGGCTGTGGACTGGTCAGGGAAAAGTCTATATGCTTTTCCTCCCTTCCCTCTCATCTTTAGAGTCCTGATCAAACTCAGGTCACAGCCTGTATCAATGATTCTAATAGCACCAGACTGGGCCAGGCAGCCATGGTACCCTCTATTATTTTCCATGTCGGTATCCAAACCAATACACTTACCCAGGAGGCACAACCTGTTGACCTCTCACCAGGGGAAAATCTTGTATCCGAATCACAGGTTTCTCGGACTCAAAGCATGGCTCTTGAGGACTTGGAATATGCAAATTTAAATCTTCTTAAGCTGTGCTGGATATCCTGAAAGGATATAGAAAACCTTCTACTAAGAAAACCTATTCATCAGAAAGGAAAAGGTTCTCTATTTGGTGTAATTCCAAGGAGATCTCCCCTACTTTAGTGGAAATCCAAGTTGTCCTGGAATACGTCACATACCTCCACTCCCAGGGGTTGAAATACACATCAGTGAAAGTTCATCTGGCTTCAGTCTCTGCCTACATTTCTGCTGGGAAAGGCATTTCCATAGCGGCCAATTACATTTTCAAAACGTTCCTTAAAGGTTCGTGCCACCTGCACCCACCTATTAGGGAACCAGTTCCAGTGTGGGACCTGAACATATGCATTGCTCAGCTCATGAAACCACCGTTTGAGCCTATGTCCTCTGCACATTTACAGTATGTTGCATGGAAAACTGTGTTTCTGGTTGCAGTTACTTCAGCTAGAAGAATTGGTGAACTACAAGCCTTATGTGTTGAGAAGGACTATCTTTCCTTTCATAATGACAAGATGGTGCTGAGAACAAATAGGAGATTTCTTCCCAAGGTGGTTTCTGATTTCCACTTAAACCAGTCCATTATACTTCCAGTTTTCTTCACTGAACATACTAGTTCAGGTGAATGCAGACTCCATAGGCTAGATGTCAAAAGAGCATTAAGTTATTATATGACCCATACCAGGGATCATAGACATGACAAGCAACAGCTGTTTCTTACTTATGGGGATGTAGATAAAGGCACCCTAGCTTCTAAGGGGTCAGTCTCCCGCTGGATAGTCCAGTGCATTCAGTTTTGCTACTCAAAAGTGGGTAAGGAACCCCCAGCAGGTCTTAGGGCTCATTCAACAAGGGGCACGATTGCTACTATAGCAGCATCCAGAGATATTACTTTAGTGGAAATCTGTAAAGCAGCTACCTGGAGGACAGTACATGCATTTACTAAACACTACAGTTCGGACACGTAGTCCAGAAGTGATGCCAGGTTTGGCACAGCAGTCCTGCAGAGCCTCTTTCCTAAGTCGGTTCTCTGCCCACCTTCAAAGGTACTGCTTTGAAGTCTGCAGAGAGCTAGGAATATAGAAGAATACCTGGGGTTAGAAGAAAAAAATTACTTACCTTAGTAAACTTGTTTCTTCCAAGGTATTCTTCTATATTCAAACCCCAGGAAATATTACTGTATTCTGACATATGCAGTATCGTCCTTCCATTGTACCACCCCGGAGCCGAAATGGTTACTGGAACCTATGCTAATGATGGAATGCTAGGCTCATGCTTGGTTTTCAAACCACTGTCCCTGGTAAACATTCTACAACTGTCAGATTCTTTACTCCGCTTGAACAGTACAGACGCCTCGGAGAGCTCTCCTTCATCTTTCTTGAAGATTTTATTTTCTCACTTTTTTGAAGTGAAATTTATTTCTATTCAATTTTAAAGCACTGTCCTTGTGTTTACAGGTAAATTAGTTTAGGTTAGGTTGTGCGAGGAGACTGGGGAGTCTGTGGCATTCTCTGAAGTGCTCCCAATACCCTGCATAAGCACAGTGAGAAAGGAGAGGATTAGGGAGTTGAACACATGGTTGGTAGAATGGTGTCAAACTAAGGGATATGGGGTTGTGGGTGGCTGGGGCAGTACCTGGGATGATGGTAACCTGTTTGCAAGGGATAGGCTGCACCTGAGTGGGGAGGAGAAGGACGTATTAAAGCAAAGACTGGGGGAAGTATATTGCGACAAAGGTGAATTTAAACTAGATGGGGGGGTGGCAAGTGGACAGTAGGTAGGCAGGGATCCGATAGAGTGGAGTCACAGCCTACCCCCCAGGAAAGCAGGGAAGGACTCTGGGCGGCCGAAAAAGAAGGTAGTAGAAGGAAGGAAATGGAGGCCAGTGAAGGGAAGGGGGCAGGATGGAGAGTGGTCTCACTGAATGCAGGAAGCTTAGGCAACACACATTTGCTGAGCTACAGGCGCTCTTAGCAGTGTGGAGGGTGGATATTGCTGCTGTCATAGAAACGTGGGCAACTGAGCACTGGGACTGGGATCTGGCAATCCCAGGATACAAAGTATACAGGAAGGACCGTAAGGAAGGGAGGGATGGTGGGGTGGCAGTCTATATGACGAACAGGATCAAAGGGACAAGGGGGAAGAAAGGAGAACAGAGGCGATCTGGCTGCAGCTCCTAGACTCAAGGGGTAGGAAACTGAGGTTTGGGGTGGTATACAGGCCACCGCCCCAGTCTGAGGAGCTTGACAGCGAATTAGCAGGACAAATCAGAAAGGTACGTAGAAAAGGGAAGGTGGTCATCGTGGGGGATTTCAGCTTGCCCGGGGGTTGACTGGAGCATTCCAGCCACCTCCAGTGCTAGGGAGCAAGTGCTCCTGGATGCAATCCAGGATGGTCTTCTGACACAGTTGGTTAGTGTACCTACTAGGCTAAAGAACACTTTAGATCTGGTGTTGTCGAATGGGGAGGCAGTAAGGGAAATAAAGGTGTAGGACCCACTAGCTGACAGCGATCACCAAACGGTGTGGTTTAATATCACGATGTGTGGGGAGCCAGAGAAATCAGTTACTCAGATAGTAAACTTCAGTGGGGGCAGACTTTGGGAGGATGCAGGAAGTACTGAAAGGGAAACTAGAGGGCATAAGGCAAGAGATGGATGCAGAGCAGAAATGGGTAATTATTAAATGGGGGATTACAGAGGCAACAGAAGCCTGCACCAAGACACAGAGTAAGAGGAGCAGAGCAAGAAAACCATGCTGGTTGAACAGCGAGGTAGTGGAGGTGGTGAGAGCAAAATGAGAGGTGCACCAGAGGTATGGAAGAACGGTAAAGGAAGTGGACAGGGAGGAGTATGCAAGATGGTCCAGGGAGGTGACCAGAAAAGTAAGAGAAGCCAAGGCCCAGAGGGAGCTGAGATTAGCTCAGGGAATTAATAGGGGGAGAAAGACTTTTTCAGATACATCAGGGAGACAAGGAAGTGCAAGGAGACAATAGTGAGGATAAAAGGGGTGGGGAGTGGACGGAAAAAGGTGAGGAGCAGGCAGAAGCACTGAATGAATACTTTTGCTCTGTGTTCACAGAAGAAAAGGGGGACCACTACCACCATGGGCTGGGAGGGTGGGGACAGGGGGAGAGGAGGCAACATATTGAAGAACTGAGGCAATTAGAGTCCTAGAGGGACTGAGGGCACTGAAGGTAGACAAGTCACCAGGGCTGGATGGTATCCACCCCAGGGTGCTGAGGGAGATGGCGGAGCCGCTGGTGGATCTGTACAGCACCTCACTGGAGTCGGGATGTGTACCACTGGACTGGAGGATGGCACATGTAGTACCATTACATAAGAGAGGACCAAGGGATGAACTGGGTAATTATCGCCCGGTAAGTCTCGCCTCCATAGTGTGCAAACCCATGGTGACTATACTAAAGGAAAGACTGGTGTCTTACCTGGAGGACAATGGCCTCCAGGATGTGAGGCAGCATGGGTTTGTGTCAGGGAAGTCTTGTCAAACCAACCTGATACAATATTATGAATGGGTGACAGGTGAGCTGGGTAAGGGTCATGCGGTGGATGTTGTTTACTTGGACTTCAGCAAGGCCTTTGATTCTGTGCCTCATGGGCAGCTTGGGCGGAAGTTAACTGGTGTAGGGATAGAGGCAAAAATGATGAACTGGATTACAAGCTGGCTGAGTAGGAGGCTCCAACGGGTGGTAATGAGAGGGGAGCTGTCAACGCCAAGGCCAGTGGGGTGTACATGGCTCTGTGTTGGGGCCAGTATTGTTTGGGCTCTTCATATCAGACATTGCACATGGGGTATTGAGCAAGATAAGTCTGTTTGCTGACTACACCAAAATCGAAGCAGTGGTGAATGGAGAGGAGGGATGGAAGCAGCTGCAGGGGGACCTAAGCAAGCTAGAGGAGTGGTCAGAGAGGTGGCAGCTGGGGTTCAGTGCAAAGAAGTGTAAGATTATACACTTTGGGGTAAAGAACCCAAGGAGAGAATACTGTCTGGAAGGGGTTAAGCTGGGGATCACTGAGGAAGAGAAGGACCTAGGGGTAATAACAGGGACCATGGACAACACTGCCCAGTGCAGGAGAGTGGCTGCAAAAGCGAACAAAATGCTGGGGTGCATAGCGAGGGGGTTTTCGTCCAGGTGAAGAGAGGTGATCTCACCCCTCTACAGGTCGCTGGTAAGGCCGTACTTAGAGTATTGTGTGCAGTTTTGGAAGCCATACCTAAAGCGTGATATCAGGCTACTGGAGGGGGGGTGCAGAGGACAGCAACAAAGATGATATGGGGAATGGAAGGGACAGACTGACAGCAGGCTGAGAGACCTGAATATGTACATCCTGGAGGATAGAAGGGACAGGGGGGACATGATAGAGACATTCAAGTATCTGAGGGGAATCAGTAAGGATGGGGCAGATGGGGTCTTTAAATTAAAGAGGGAGGGTCACCAGGGGCATGGGCTGAGAATAGAGGGGGACGATTTAGGAAGGAAATGAGGAGACACTATTTCACAGAGAGGGTGGTAGCAAAATGGAACACCCTACCAGAATGGGTGGTATCATGTAAATCTGTGAACAACTTTAAAGGGCATGGAACAGGGGAGAGTGGGGGAGGTGGGGGTGGCAGTGGGATGACAAATGGGAGGGGGATGGGGCAACTGCAAAATAGGGGTGCTAGCTGCACACTCGAGCAGACTTAGATAGACTGGGTGGTCTGTTTCTGCTGGCACATTCGTATGTTATTCCGGTAAGTATTTTCGGTTTCTTTTCAGTTCATTTAACCGGGAGGGAACCAAACTTTTATTTACAATTTTAAAAGTAAATTTCTGTATTTTAGTCTTTCCCTGGGCCAGTTGCTTGATCTGTTTATTTTGAGGGAAACCAGGGTAACTCTTGGTTCTCTCAGTGGTTTCTGAACTGACCGCGAAGTAAAAAAAAGAAAAAATAATAAAGTAAAAGTGAAATAAGAAGACTTAATAAAGGTTTATGCCTTATTCACTGGTGTGGATTTCTGATTCTCAGAGAACCATTTCTTGGGTTTTTACTAGTTTTGTCACTAACCCAAGAAAAGAACCTGCCCAATGGGTTTTCAGCTTTGTACAGAGTGCTGGGGAACTGTTTGAAAACAGATCCTCATTTAATTTGTGTTTTTTTGCCTAGTGCTTAAGCACCTGAAGGCAGATTGTGAAATCTGTAAAACCAAAAAGTATTTCCTCAGTCGACGCTTAATAGGCATTTGAACCGACTGAAAGAAAAATGTTCAAGAAGGCTGTGGACAGAACTTCCTCCTGTCATAAGTAGAAACCGAAGGAACGGGTTGGACAACCCTCTAACCAGGGTGATGGTTCCTCGATTATGAAAAGAACTGCAGACACTGCCTCTGAACCGGTAAGTTCTGCCAAGAAAAAGAGGAAGGAAAAACACTCTGTTCAGGAACCGCAACCTAAAAACTGTCGGTTCCAACCGCAGATAAATAGTAAATGCTATTAAAATTGTACAGGCACTGCAACCGGTACCGCGGTCCCTTTTCAGCAGCCCGGTTCACAGACTTCGGTTCAGGACCTAGGTTCCTCCTTGGTTCCCAGTTCATTTGAAAGGTTTGCTGAGGTGTACATGGAAGGGGAGAATGAGTTTGAACCTGGTGTATCCCCCTGATTCTCAACATCCTGACTCCCCTGAGAAGGGAGCTGACGTTATTTCCTCTCACTTTGCCCTCATGAAGCAAGTGGCACAGACACTGGACCTCTCCACCCAGGAATCCACAGAGGAGGAAGAGGAGCCAGACTGTAGGGAAAGGATGGATGTGCCAGTAACAAAAAGACTGCTGCTGCCCATCCACAAGTCTCTGAAGAGACAGGCTTCTAGAATTTTTATAAACCCCCACTTCCATTCCCCCAGTGGACAAGAGGATGGATAGGAAGTATTGGGTGGCTAAGTCTGGAGCAGAGTTCCTTTTTGAACATCCCAGCCATGAAGAGGTGGTGCAAGGTGCGGCTTGTGATAAGGCAGGGATTCCCCTGGCATCACACCCACCGGATAAAGACTCCAAGAAAATGGATTCTGTGGCCAAGAAATCCTACTTGGGTGCCTCTTTGGCCATTAGACAGGTTACTTACATAGCCTATGTCTCCAGATAGCCAAAAAAAAAAAAGTATCTGGAATGCAATTTCAGAGATTGCTAAGAGCATAGAGGCCTCTAAATGCCAATTCAGAATGGCAGTGGATGCCAGTGATATTGCATCCAGGCAAATGGCAACTTCATTGTCTCTGAGGAGATTGGCCTGGCTGAGGACAACTCATTTGTCCCAGGCCAGACAAAGGCATTGGACTTTCCTAGTGAGCCCACATCCTTTTTGATGAACAAACAGAGGCTTACATGGAAAAGATGGATGAGTACAAGGCAGCTTGTAAGAGTGCTGCTGTAAAGGAGAAAGCAGCAACACCCCAGAAGTACCAAGACAGAGGGAGCATGGGTAGAACCCATTACCGGGCTGCAAGAGAGCAGATGCTCCCTTAGGGATGTACGCTTCATGTACCAGACTGGGCAGAAGAAGCAGCCTTTTCGTCACCAAAGGAGATGGAATAAAAACCAGAGTAAACGTCAGGGCAGGCAACGAGACCCTGGTTCAGGAGCCCAAACCCCACCGGCCGAATTCCCTAAGCCGGCCTTTGGGGCAAAAGCTCCTCTCCCCTCGGCATCCTGACTCCTTTCCCCTCCTCCCACTACCTCCAGCAGTCGAGGAGAAACCGGTAGGAGGGAGGTTCAGCCTCCACCTGGAGGGGTGGAGGTTCCTCACCGCAGAGGCATGGGTATTACAACTCATCCAGCGAGGTCACTCAATAGAGTTTACAGAGATTCCCGCCCCTCATCCGCCGGGACGGTCTTTTTATCCAAAGGATCAGATTCCTATAGTCTTCCAGGAGATTCAGGCCCTCCTGTTAAAAGCGGTCATAGAACCCATCCCTCAAAACCAGCTAGGAAGGGGATTTTACTCCCACTTCTTCCTAGTTCCAAAGAAGACGGGCGATCTGAGACCGATCCTGGGCCTCAGCATGCTCAACCTCTTCGTCGAGTACAAGAGGTTTTGCATGCTGACCCTTCAGGGGCTTCTTCCCCTGCTCCAAACAAATTATTGGCTGTGCTTCCCGGACATGCAGGATGCTTACCTGCATATCCCTATCCTCCCAGCCCACCACCGCTTCCTCCATTTTACTTTTCAGGAGAACCATTTTCAATTCCGAGCACTCCCCTTTGGCCTTTCCTTGGCCCTCCGAGTGTTCACCAAGTGTTTAGAGGTGGTTGCGGCTTTTCTTAGCCACCAGGGCATTTACATGTTCCTGTACCTGGACGACTGGCACCTCTCAGCGCCCTCTCCGAGCAGCCTGAAAGAGTCTCTCTTTCGCTCTGAGCTTGTTTGCTGTTCTGGGTATCACGGTCAATTTGCCCAAGTCCCAGCTAGTACCATCACAACGGCTCCAATTCATTGGAGCACTACTAGACACAGTTCAGAGCAAGGCTTTTCTGCCATCAGATCAAGCCGAGACCTTAGTTTCTCAAGCCACTCTCGTGGCCCAGGCTCGGTGGATTCCAGCACACGCCGTGCTTCGTCTCTTGGGACTGATGGCTGCGGCCATTTCGACGGTCATCCTAGCCAGACTTCACATGAGGGTCACCCAGTGGTCTCTTCGAGTCCAATGGGATCGGAGGATGGATGACATGAACCAGAAGTTAATGATCTCCAACAGCCTACAGAGAGATCTTCGCTGGTGACAAGATCTTTTCAAACTTTTACGGGAGCCCCTTTTCATTCCCCTATCCCCACCCAGATCCTTACCACGGATGCCTCAGACTTGGGCTGGGGAGCCCATCTGGGGGTTCACAAGACACAAGGGTCTTAGTCCGACCAGGAGCTTCTGCTCCATATCAATTTTCTGGAGACCAGAGCAGTTCTGTACGCCCTCCAGGCATTCCAGCCCCTCCTTTTACCGGGATCACTTCTTATCCAGACGACATGTCCACAGTCTGGTACATCAACAAACGGGGAGGAACTCGCTCGTACCCTCTCTGCAGAGAAGCAATGAGGGTCTGGTACTGGGTGATTCAGCACAGCCTTTCCTTGACAGCAGTCCACATTCCAGGAGTAAGCAACGTCCTGGCGGACAGTCTGTCGATCAGTAGCCAGGGCTTCCGAGTAGGAGTTAAAGCTAGAGGTGGTCGAAGATCTCTTTCTTCGATGGGGTCAGCCAGAGATGGATCTGTTCACCTCACCATTCGACTCAAAACTACCCAACTTTTGCTCACTTGTTCCTGAGCAAGGTGCTTTTTGGCGAGACGCACTGTCTCTCTCTTGGACAGGGAGGTTTCTTTACGCTTTTCCTCCCTTTCCTCTCATTCAGAAGGTTCTGGTGAAACTTCAGGAGGAAGGAGCACATTTGATTCTGATCACTCCTCTTTGGCCTCGCCAGATTTGGTTCCCTGTCTTGTAGCATCTGGCGCTAGAACCTCCGGTTCCCTTGCCATTATCCCATGACCTTCTGACTCAGGAGCAGGGCACCCTGGTGCATCCGAGCCTTCAGCCTCTCCACCTTCATGCGTGGCACCTGTGGACATAGCAGCCTCTCGCTATTGTGTTTCTTCACAGGTCGCTCATATCTTGGTAGAAGCCAGAAAACCTTCTACCAGATTCACCTACGCCATGAAGTGGAAAAGATTCTCAATCTGGGCCCTAGCAAGGAGCTGGGATCCCTTTTTGTGTTCGACTGCTCGGGTGTTAGATTACCTCGCACTTTTATCAGAGACTGGCCTTAGTTATTCCCCCATTATGGTTTATCTCTCTGCGTTGTCAGCCTACCACCTCCCGGTGGAGGGCGAAACTCTGGCTCAACTGGAGGTCACCAAAACTTTTCTGAAAGGCATCCTTCACTTGAAACCTCCTGTCCGGAATCCCTGTCTCCCCTGGAACCTGCATTTTATGCTAGAAAAGCTGACCTTGCCCCTTTTTGAACCAGCCTCTAGCTGTGACATGTGCTTCCTTTCTTGGAAGACTTTGTTTTTAGTTGCAGTCACCTCTGCCATAAGGGTTTCAGAACTTCAGGTGTTCCTGTAAGGAACCCTATTTGACTTTCCATAGGGACAGAGTAGTCCTTCAGGCTAACGCTTCATTTCTTCCCAAGGTAGTTTCAGAAACCACTCTTAACCAGAGTGTCGAACTGCCGGTCCATTATGCACAGCATTCTAACAGGGGGGATACCTTCTGCACACTCTTGATGTGCACAGAATTCTGAGGTATTACACTAACAGGACTAAAGAGGTCTGTAAGACAGATCAGCTCTTTGTGGCCTTTGCTCTCCAGTGCCAGGGCAAGGCCATTTCCAAACAGACCATTTCTAGGTGGTTGGCTAACTGCATCCACTTCACCTACCTTCCGGGGGCAGTTAAGGGTCACTCCACTAGGAGTGTTGCTACATCTACCACCTTTTTTAGGAATGTGTCCACTGCAGAGATCTGTGCAGCGGCCATGTGGTCGTCTGTCCACACCTTCACTAAGCATTACAGTTTGGACATTGCCTCTAGGTGCAGAACTGGCTTTCATCTTTCAGTTCTGCAAGGCCTCCTGTCGTTACTAGTAGTTGGCGACTTCTCCTCCTCCTGGATGTACCTCCATATTATTTCTTTGGGGCTGCTTGGTATTCAGTCCTATATGTGAAGACCTACTGCAGGAACCCTCTCGAAGTAAGATATTGCAGTTATGTACGGACTTACCGTAACAGTAGATCTTCGAGAGAGGTTCCTGCAGTAGGTCTGGTTTCCCTCCCACCTTCCCCCTACTCCTGGATCGTTTCCTTCATTTTCATCCTGCCTAGCCCTTGGCTCTAGAGAGGAAGCATAATCCAAGGAGTCTTCACTCCTGTCTTTTTCTACTTACCTTTCTCTAGGTCTCTGGTGGAAAAGAACTTGAGGGCGGGCACGGGACCTCCCCTTTTATAGTCGGGCTGACGTTGCATCACCTGACATCGGGAGCGGTCCCCACTGATGATTGCTATGTACAAGTTTGCCGTTGGAACCTGACACCAGGGGGTGCAGTCCTCTATGTGAAGACCTACTGCAGGAACCTCTCTCGAAAATCTACTGTTACGGTAAGTTCTTATGTAACTGCAATCTCTTTCTCCCCAATCATGCCCTTTGCAGGGTGGAACTAAATTAGCCACTGACCAAGCTATAGGTACTACACCTGTACTATCGATTACCTATAGAGGATGAATAGCCATTTGGTCAGCACATTTAATTCTCTAGGAGGTATCCCATCTGGACCTGGTGATTTATTGATTTTCAGTCTCCCAGTCCCTTTAGAACTCGTTCTCTTGTAATTCCTCCCATCTCAAACTTGTCCCATATATCACCCCTACCTATCCCCATTCCCAAATTTCTTGCAGAATCACCTGCCCCCATACATGCAGCCACTGGGTAAATTGGGACACATCCCTCACCCCCAGCTTTTGGTAGCCTGAGGATATCCAAAACCCAGTTTTCATTCCTGTGGTCACTTCTGCCCCCACCCAGTTTTGTATATGTGGCTGCACCAATACCTACCCCAGTACCTTTCTCTATTCCCTGTGCCCTTCCACTAACTCCATGCCTCCAGTCCCCTCCCTTATCCCTAGTGCCCTTCCATTCAGCCCCTCCCCATGCCCAGTGCCTTTCTGTTTAGCCCCTCCCATATTTCTAATGTCTTTCCATTCAGCACCTACCCCCTCCTCTCCCCTTCCCTATTCCCAGTGCCCTTCCATTCTTCCCTAATCCCTCCCGGATTCCAATTACCCTTCCATTTAGCCCCTGCCACAGTCCCCTCCCCTAGTCCTGGCACCCTTCAGTTCGGCCCACTATGTCCTAAGCTTGTTCAAAACCTGGCTGTACCTTCCTCCATTTGGCTGCCCTCCCTCCCTCTCACCTGCCTCTGATACCAAGGTATCTTCTGGTGCCATCTTTCTGCACTCCTGTTGCAGTTTCAAAATAAGCCCCGCCCTCCACATCATGGGGGATTAGAAAAGATAAAGTATATGTCTAGATAACCACAGTCACACTGGCAGCAAAAGGACAAATGGTATTTCCAAAGCAATGACCCAATTATTAGTAGCCTTGAATTCTTGCAATCATTGTCAAGTGAGAAAGGATAAGTAGGATTAAAAATGAATGTGTAATGGTGTCTGCCAGTAACTTCTGAAGCCAGGAGTACTGTAGAACCCAGTCTCATAGCCCCAACAAGGTGAATGTAATCACAACTATCTGAGGAATGTGGATATTACAAGGAGCCTTCTCTGGGTTTACCTGATATGCTCTAACGCTGTATCTTGGAATCAAGGCTTCTGGTCATGGGAGGTGATTAAGAAGCCATTTATCAAAAAGGTTTATGGATTCTTCTGTTTCAAAGTCTTCAGAGAGATCTCTTCAATGTATATTATACTCCTGCAGTTTATGTTCGTAGTCTAGCTTTTGTAACCACTTGTGCTTTTTGTTAAACTTAAATGAGGCTGTCATTGCTGTGTCTGCCTGCCCTGCCATTGTATCGACTTTGCTGGAGAGTACTGTAGCCAAGCACTAAGCCATCACCAGTTGATTGCTACAAGCCTCGAGTTTATGTTCAAGATTCTGGATGGAGGTGCGCAGTAACCTCAAAGAGTTGTCCTGATGCTTTGTGGTCAGTGTCAATTGTTGGTTGACGGGTGCATTAGCAGAGTCTTGGCTTGCCATTCACTGGGAGGCCCTGACTTACAGTAGGTTTAAAATGGTGCATTGCTTGGTCCTAGGATCCTTGTGGTTGTCCCATGCTGAAATTAAGTTCTAATTTACTGTTCAACCTCCCAGATCAGAATATGCTGATAAATGTAGGTAAATCGGCTGGAAATGCATTTAAATCCAAAAATAAGGACCTGAAGCAGGAACTCTCTTGCTTTTATCCTTCCAAGCCGACGGCTAGCTCTGCCTCCTCTCCCAAGGATTCCAAAGAAATGGAGAGAGCGAGGAACAACATAAAGAAAATGGATGTTCAATAGGACCATAAATAGGAAAACAGCTCGTAATGGGTAAAGGTCCTACAAAAGTGTAGTTTAACACTATTCTAGCTCTGTAACAAATTCTGATGTGTTTAGAATCCTGCTGAATGAAAGCATTTCCATTCAGTTTCCCTGGATTTTAAAAGAAGGCAAAGACACAAGATGCCATTATACAGTACTAGCTCCAAACAGTGCAATTGATATATACAAAATACAGCACAAATACTACACGGGGGACCAAAATCTTTTCCATGGCAACCCCAGTTGACCCATGCCCCCGACCAGCTTCAGAAATCATAGTTAACCCATGCTTCTGAATAACTTAAGGAAAAAAAAAAAAAAAAAGCACCTGCCTGTATAGCGTGATCGTTCAAATCCCAAGGAACACCATACCACTGATTTGCCAGCGTACTAGACTTTAAACCTTAATTTTTCATTCCCTGCTTTGTCCACTTTGCTTTTCAGCCCTCATAGATGAAGTAACATATGTATTTTTTTAAATAGAAAATATATAGGAAAAATTTACTTGGTTATGAGAAGAAATAAGTATAGTAGTAAAGTGCTGCAACAGACGTAACCCTGCTTGCTTGGAACAAAATCCCTGGTGCTAGTGGTATCCTCCTTCCTCCGTGTTCCTCATCAAGAAATGTGTATTTCTACATTCCACTCCCTGGCAGTCTAGTGGCCCCTCCTTCATCACCCAGTCCTCGTTGGTACTATAGTACCACTTGCACCAGGAATTGTACATTCAAACAACATGAAATCTTGTTGTATTCTTACTATATGCAGTTACCCTTTCCATTCCAACTGCCCCAGAGATGAAAGGGTTAACTCAATGCAAATGCAAAGAACATTGAGCTCAGTTTTCAAACCCCTGTCCCTGGTGTATTCTATGTAACTGCCAGATTCTTTACTCCACCTGCCTATGAAGTCGCTCCAGAGATTTCTCCTCACTCACTTTGGTTAAATTGTGGTTTCTTGGCAATTTCTTCATGCTGGGTTTTATTTTTCAGTTCTTCAAGCCTCTGTCCTTCAGTACAGGTTAGACTAGTCAAGGTTTACTTCAATTTTGGTAAGTTTTCATTTTTTTCTTTTGGTTCGCGTAACCGGGAGGAAACTGAGGAGATTCTTTTCTGTTGGGGAAGAAGAGGAAGGCTTGGGTGAACCCATCGAGCCTGATGTATCCCCTGATAGACCAGAGTTTGTTTCTCCTCCTAGGCAGCCTGGGGAGTCCTCCTCTTATTATTTGTTTTTTAAAAAGGTTGCTGATACCTTACAACTGCCTACTCTGGAGGCAGCTGAGGAAGAGGAGGAGCCAAATTTCATCAAAATGATGGATGTCCCTGACACTGAGACTTTCAATACTCCTTCATAAGTCTCTTAGGAAGCAGACAAACAAAATTCTACAGATGCCTACTTCCATCCCCCCTGTGGATAAAAGGATAGATAAGCGGTATATGCTGTCCGGCAGCGGTACAGAGTTCCTGTATAACCACTGTAGCCATGTAGGGGTTGTTGAGGCTGCTGCCTGTGATAAGGCTGGCATTCCCTTGGCTTTGCATACTCCTGAAAAGGACTCTCGGAAGATTGATGCCATGGCCAAGAAGCAGTATTTGGCTGCTTCACGGGGCATTAGACAAGCCTCTTACATGTCATAGGTCTCCAAATACCAGAAATCCAGGTGGGAATCGGTTTCGGAGTTGGCTAAGACCGTTTCACCTCAACTAGTCAAGAATTTGGAGCAAGTGGTCAAGGATGGCATTGAAGCCTCCAAAGTTCAATTTCATTCAGCTCTGGATTCAAATGATGTATCCTCTAGGGTTATGGCTGTCACAGATTCACTCAGCCGGTTAGCCCTCTACTCTCAAAGTGCCAACCTCTGAGTGTAAGATATGTGGATAGTTAACAGTACAAAGTAACCCTCTTGTCTGTTTTGTGGGTTCGAGTCACCTTAGTCTCAAGTTCTGGAGGGATTCAAACTTATTAAACTCTTGTTAGCGTACCCAATTATCAGGCTCGATAATTGTGTCTTTGGGGGGCCAGATATCTTTGCTTATGGGCACCTAATCAGGTATTACAAAATTAACCCTTAGAACTCTATGCAAGACCTTAGAGAACTCTTATCCGTCTCCCAGATTGGTATCACAGTAAATTCATACACAGTGTCAACTATAACCTTCAAAGCTTCACTTATAAAAAAGAAATCTCAAGGCACACCAGGCAGTTTCTGTTTTTAAAATATGTCTCTTTACTTTAAAATAGGTAAAATAGGAAAACAGTAAAGTTACAGAACACAGTATCCCAACACATACAGTCTTAAAACAGAACAGGTTTAAAGTGAAAATTCCTATACACTCAGACTGGTCTTAGCTAAGGTATTCTTACTTCTTAGTCTTACAGTGCTGTGATGTCCTTCCTTCTCAGTCAGAAAATGAATGTGAAAAAAATGTCCATCTGTAAGGTCTGCTCAGTATATTTAAACAGCAGTCTTGAGCTGGCCTTCTCTCTGAGGTCACCTAACTCCTCCTTTTGGTGTGTTAAACTTTATATTCCGTAACACAGGATGTCCAAACAAGATATTTGAAAAATAGTAGATGACAAAATAAATTTCCTCTTCTCCTGTGACCTTTCAAACTGGTCTGTGATCTACAGACATCAAAGGCTGTTTGATGTAATGCTGGCTTCCCTCTGACGACACCCCTCCACACATGCATATTAGACTGCAATGCAGTCTGGGACCTGTACATCAAAGGTCTCTTTGATGAATTGAGCTGGCTTCCTGGGAGACACCCAAAACACAAGCATGCTTTTTCCATTTGACACCTAGTGCAAAATCAAAGGATTTCCCTGAGGACGTCATGAATGGCTAATTTTATTTCCTGGGATCAAAACAAATTGACAAGGTAATTGCATTTTAGAAATCTGCAGTTTAAAATACCTCCTATCCTTTGAACTTATCCGGAGGGTTGTCAACTTCAACAAGACAGTGGTTTCAGTTGACACTGTCCATCACACATTTTTATATTTACAAAAAATGGTATAGGGATCAGAACCAGCTGTCCAAGTGTGACAATAGCTACTGCAGTCTCCCTAAGAAGATTTTTCTGGCTTAGATGTGCTAGTGTTTCCCAGGATTCCCAAGCAAAAGCTATGGATTTCCCTGTTGTCCAGAATTCTCTATTTAGGGAACAGACAGACACATACATGAAGAAAATGGACGAGTACAGGGTTACTTACAGGAGTGCTGCTGCTAAAGAAAAAGTTGTAACTCCACAGAAGCAGCAGGCTAAGCCGGGCAGAGGCAGGCTTTATCAGAGGCCTTTCTACCAGGTGCAGGCATTCCCTGCTTACCAGCAGCAAAGAGAGTTAATCAGGGGAAGAGGCAGGAGGGGTGTAAGCAGGGCTGCTTCCACCTCTCAGCCTAGGACTCTTGCCAAGCAGACACCCTGATGTGTCAGCCAGGGCCACCTCACCACTGCCAGTAGAGGGCAGGCTGGCTTACTACTTCCAAGCCTGGCAAGCCATTACCACAGACAAGTGGGTGCTGGAAGTAGTGAGCCAGGGACTTGCTCTAAGTTTCAAACAATTCCCAAGAACAAGAGCAGGGTCATTCAAACCTGCCATCAGTTCAGAGACAACTCTGTTGGAAGCAGAGGTTACCACACTTCTGGAGCACAAAGCTACAGAACCTGTTCCTTCTCTTCACAAGGGAAAAGGGTTGTACTCAAGATATTTCCTCATCCTAAAGAAAACTGGGGAGTGGCGGCCCGTTCTAGATCTGAGGTATCTCAACAAGTATCTGACAAAACCCAAATTCAAGGTGGTGACTCTAACCAAAATCCTTCCTACTCTCAGGCAAGATAGCTTCCTTGGACCTCAAGGGCACTTATTTTCACATTTCAGTCAGACACTCTCACAGAAGGTACCTAAGGTTTGAATTACCCTCAGGCCACTATCAGTTCAGGGCAATGCCCTTTGGCCTTACCTCGGCTCCCAGAACATTCACAAAATGTCTGGCAGTGGTTGTCGCTCACCTGAGAAGGCAAGGAGTGTCTGTGTTCCCTATCTGGACAACTGGCTGATCTGTGGCACAGTCCCCCCCAACAGGTAAGGGACACCTTGGGTCTGGTGCAGGATACCCTAGTAATCTTAGGGTTTCTGGTAAACATAAAGAAGTCAGTGCTGGAACCCGTTCAGATCCTAGATTTCATAGGGGCAGAGCTGGACACAGTTCAGGCAGAGGTTCTCTTGCCAGTGGGAAGGGCAGACATCATCATACAACTGGCAGACTCCTTTCACCTACATGTGTCTCATCCGGCAAGGCACTTTATTCAGCTTCTGGGACACATGGCAGCATCCACAGCAGTGGTTCCAGGAGCCAGATTTCAGATGAGGGACTTTCAGTTTCACTACAGGTCCTTTTGGTCTCAGAGAAAGGGTCCCCTATCCAAGTTGATCCCAGTGACAGCCACCTTGATACAGGCATTACAGTGGTGGAAGGACAGGGACAACCTAAGGAAGGGTTTGCCATTCCTCCAGCAACCTCCCACAGTTGTCCTGACCATGGATGCTTCCCTCCTGGATTGGGGAGCTCATCTAAGGGACCACACTGCTTATGGGGCATGGTCTCAACAGGAGTTTCTTCTCCACATCATCCTGTTGGAGCTCAGGGCAGTGTTTCTGGCTCTTAAGTCATTTGCAAAAATGGTACAAGGGAAGGTGGTTCAGGTAAGCACAGACAATACCACCACCATGTACTACCTCAGCAAGCAGGGAGGGACACTGTCCTCTGCCCTGTGTATGGAGGCAATGAATATCTGGAGTCTGCCTTATTCTCTCAAGACCTCCCTCTCAGCCATGGACTTGCCAGGCAAGGACAATGTCCTGGCAGATGCCCTCAGCAGAATAAATCAGAGCCACCACGAGTGGTGTCTGAGCAGGGAAATACTGCATGCAGTGTTCAGGAGATGGGGCACACCAGAGATGGATCTGTTTGCAGTCCCAGGCAATCATCAACTACCCCAGTACTGTTGCAGACCTCCAGCTCTGGGTTCGGTGCCTCTGGATGCACTGATACCGGACAGACAAGTTTCTGTATGCCTTTCCCCCATTCTCTCTGATCTTCAGAGTTCTGATTAAACTCAGGAGCCAACCATCATCAATGATTCTGATTGCACCGGATTGGGCCAGACAGCCCTGGTATCCCATGCTGCTGTCTCTGGCAGTAACCAGTCCGATCTGCCTCCCCAGGAGGCACAGTCTTCTGACCTCCTCTCAAGGGAGGATTCTGTACCTCAACCTCAAGTTCCTCATGCTCAGGGCTGGCTCTTGAGGATCTATAGAGTATGCAGGCTTGCATCTCTCTGAAGGGGTCCTGGGTATTTTAAAGTTTTCCAGAAAACCTGCCACGAGAAAGACTTATACTTCCAAGTGGAAAAGATTTACTATCTGGTGTGCACAAAAAGAAATAGATCTACAGACAGCCGGATTGGCAGTCCTGTTGGACTATTTAGCCCACCTTCATTCTTTAGGCCTTCAGCCTTCTACTCTGAAGATGCATCTGGCAGCTGTTTCTACCTGTCTCTCTGCAGGGAAGGGCCCTTCCCTGGCCTCTCATGCAATCTTCAAGAAGTTCTTTACAGGGTTGCTCCACCTACATCTCCCTCACAGGGAGCCAACCCCTTCTTGGGATCTGAATATCTGCATAGCACAGCTAATACAGCCCCCATTTGAACACATGTCTTCTGCTGAACTCAAGTACCTGTCATGAAAAACTGTCTTTCTGGTAGCCATAACCTCTTCAAGAAGGATTGGTGAGCTACAGGCCTTGTCAGTGGAGCCAACTACGTAGCACTCCATAGGGACAATGTTATCCTTAGGACGAACAGGAAGTTTATTCCAAAGGTGGTCTCCGATTTCCACCTGAATCAGTCCGTGACATTACCTGTCTTCTTCACTGAATATTTTACTTTAGGAGAACACAGACTGCATAGCCTGGATGTTAAGAGGGCTATTATCTACTATCTGGATCAGACAAAAGCCTATAGGAATGAGTGTACTCAGCTGTTTCTCACCTATGGAGAAGTGGGAAAGGGCAAGCCCGCCACCAAGAGAACCATTGCTCGGTGGATTGTGTCTTGCATTCAGTTCTGCTATGGCAAACTGGGGAAAGAGCCACCAGTGAGCCTTAGGGCTCACTCTACCGGGGTGGGGGAGATAGCTGCCTCTATAACAGCTGCCAGAGATATTTCCCTGCTCAAAATTTGCAAAGCAGCTCCTGGAAAACTGTTCACACATTCACTAAACACTACTGCCTGGACACCCAGGCCAGAAGTGATGCCTCCATGGGGCACTGCTTGGTAGTCTGCATATTGTCAGAATACAGCAAGATTTCATGTTGTTTGAAGAAAAAATTACTTGCCGCATTAATCTTGTTTCTTCTAATGGAGTCTTGCTGTATTCTGACCTCCCTCCCTGCCTCACCTATCAGAACCTGGGGGGGGGGGGGACACTGCACTACAGCTGTTCTTTTTTAAGTGCTGCACCACTGGGGTGGCATTTTCTTGGGCATCTGTGACTTGAGTCTTCTTTATATACCCCATTGTTGGGTTATTAGTCATTTGACTATAATTTTGTTTTCCCCCTCTGTTTATCCTTCCTCCCCCCCACCCCGGAGCTACGCTTCTTCGGGAGACACCTATGAACCACCCCACGGCTTGCCTTACTTGAATCCCCGAGGGTTCCCCCATGGAGCCGTGGCTGTATCCGCCTGGTGGGTATGGGGCGGGGCCCAGATGCACCGATATCTTCTATATTTCGTCGGGTCCCCCGGTGGTCAGGCAGGCAGCCGTAATGAGGGTTGGCACTGGTGCTCTGTCTGCCCATGCTCCGACGGTGCATTTTCCTCCCATTTTCTTCCCTGGTGTGTTGTGCGTCCTGACGTCAAGGCACTATGCGCCGACATCCACCACACAGCTCCCTCCAGCAACTGCAGGACTTGCTGTATCTCGAGCCTCTGCCCATGGTCAGGCAAACTACGGACCTTGGTGCCCTCCTTCCCACCGGAGAAGGCGAGCAGTTGTGGGACGCTCAAGCCTTCTCCCCCAGCCAGCAACCCAAGCTCGCTCCCAAACCCGGGTCACCGGCATCACAAGCGGAAATCCAACCGCTGAGCCGACAGGCCAGCGTGACTATTATTTTATTAATGTTCAGTATTATTTAGTATATACAAAATCACACATACCCTTATAATGCAAAACATCATGGGATGTATATAAATCACCAAAAATGTTATGCTGGTTCAGCTTTAAGCAGAAATGCATGGTGCTGAAAGGCCTATCACACAGGCTGCAAAGGGTGCCAACAGAAGACACAGACACGTGTTTCATGCTACCAGGACTCATCAGTGTGCCTTATCTGTATGACACCCCGGTGAAATGAATCAGCTACCCTAAGTTGGTCTATCTGGGTTGGGTTGTGGTGAGCCCAATAAAATTAAAAAACAAGCTAAAACACAAAAGAACCTTGGTGCGTAAGCACTAAGGCAAGGGTTACCCCAAAGGGCATTGGCCGGGAAGCCAAGTTTCAAAGAAATACAAAATCAACCTACCCCCATAATGCAAAGCATCATGGGCTGTATATGCAAATCACCACAAAATATTTTGCTGATTCAACTTTAAGCAGAAATGCATGGAGCCGAAATGCCTCACACACAGTCTGCAAAGGGTGCCAACAGAAGACAGACACGTGTTTCGTCCTACCAGGACTCATCAGTGTGCCTCATCTGTATGATACCCCAGTATAGTTTAGTAGACACTATTTTAGTGCTCGTAAGAATCTGGCGGTTACATAGAATGAACCAGGGACAGGGGTTTGAAAACTGAGCTCGAGCTCAACATTCTGTGCATTTGCATAGAGTTCACTCTTTCATCTCCAGGGCATTTCGAATGGAAGGGCTAACTGCATATGGTCACAATACAGTAAGACTCCATTAGAAAAAAAAAAAAGATTATTGTGGTAAGTACTTTTTTCTTACAAGATATTAGGGCATTGTAGGATATCTGGGATACCACTAGAACCAATTACATTACAGGGATTGGGCGGGGGTGCAACTAGCAGCAGGGATTATACATTACAGTGGATTGGGTGGGAGGAGGTAACACTGTCACCAGGGGTTGTACATTACAGGGGATTGGGAGGGAGGGGGTACCACAAGCACCAGGATTTGTATATTACAGGGGGATTGGGCAGGAGGATGTACCACTAACACCAGGGATTGTACGTTACAGGGGATGGAGCAGGAAGGGGTAACACTAGCACCTAGGTTTGTACACTGCAGTAGACTGGGCAGGAGGGAGTAACACTAACACCAGAGATTGTACATTAGAGGGGATTGGGTGAGGGTGTGGGTACCACTACCACCAGGAATCGTACATTAGAGTGATTGGTTGAGGGAAGGTTTTTTTCTTTACACAGGTACCAGTACTGCCAGGTTTGGGGGTTCACACACCACTGTGGGCATTAAGAGTAAGGTTTTGGAAGCGGTAAATAGCATTGCCACAGCAGCATTTTAGCACTTCCAAATCCCATTAAGTGTATCACTGTGCCCTCTGTGTAAGCAGTTCACCTCATTTGCATGGATACAATAGTGTATTAACTGCGACAGTGCTAATCGCTTAGCGATATATTAAGCATACTCTTATTTGTAGCAGTGGCCACACTAACAAGCTGTTGGACACACTGCATCCTATTAGAACAGCATTAAGCCTCCTGGTGCTGCACAAATGGTTTAAATATGGGGACCCGCATTTCTTTTGAATTGGATCAAAATACTGATTGTAACCCTTTAAAAAGTAAGGGGGCATTAAACTAATTTTTTAACTACAGGAATTGTTTGTTTAGGTTTAAGAAGATGCTGCTACATGAAGGGCTATTTGTAACAGTCGCTTCCACTAGAATGGTGTAGGTCTGAAACTAAAAAAAAAAAAAAGTACTGTGATTCAACCAGACATATACCCCAGTGATGGCTGCAGTTACACATCCGCTCTTCGATAGAGCAGTCTCTTGATTATTTCTGCAATGCTGATAGAACTAACAACAAAAAAATATGTACGTGCCGTGCTCTCCCTCCAGAAGTTAGTTTCAATTTTTTTAGCATTAAAATTAAAATATTTAGGGGTAGCCTACATATCAGAGTTAAGGTGGAAAAGAGCAAAGATTGTGTGCTTTACTGAAACTAAATTTTGATTCTGTATTTTTCTTCCAGATGATGAAGAAAGAGAACTTCCAGGAGACAACCTAGGAGATTATGGAAAACAACATGCAGCAAATGATGTATTATAAAACTTGTCAGATGTGTGCGCATGTGTATGAATTGTATATCAGTTCTGATATTCTCACTCTGGAAGCGTCAACATCAGTCGCAGTGGAACCATTAACCAATGGAAGTACATTTTTCATAATCTGTGATGCTATAAAGACCCCGAGCTGCATTCCAAATAAAGCAGCAAACAAGGAACTGTAAATCTTCATGTAAAGAACTAATTTAAGAGTTTTACATTTAAAGTAGCAGTTTGTTAGCATGGACATTTTTCACCATACTTTTTTTTTTTTGCAGCTGTATGTTCCCAACAACTTTCAGTTACCTACTGCTATATGTTTTGTCTATTCATCTGTTTTTAAAGCAGTAATACTTATTAGTCATATATTTTTTCAGCAATAATGTTCCTGGCAGAAAATATCCAGACACCCATTTTTCTTTTCGTTTTCATTTCTGAATCAAGGTATGGCATTTTGAAGTTTTTAAAATTTCCTGCTTCCCTGCCATACCCACCATTACAAAAATGAAATATCTTGGTACACTGCTGAGCTGTCTTCCATCGGAAACAAATGGTAACACCATTGTAATAGGTCCACATTATGAATCTAGCATTTACATCCAAGAGGTAACCTTGACAGAAGAGATTTTTTAAAAATGGCGAGTGGCTGTTATCTTTAATGGTGTGAATCATTAATAGCAAAATTAGCTACAAAAACTGTTTTAAAAATATCTGAGAAAACCAAAAATATATGGAGGATGGATTAGGGGTGTCATTTTTACTAAAAAAAAAAAAAAAAACTTTTGAAATGTCTTGCCAACTAACAATTGCTGCTTTCAAATTATATTTATTAGTCTTGTAGTTAGTGTGGCTCTACTCTAAAGAGGGCAACTGCCAACAGTTTTTAAAAAATACTCTTCCCTGAGGTCTCTTCAGCTGTGAAAGCTGTATTCAGGTGCAGATATGTGTAGGTGGAACAAGCAGATGTTCATGATGATTGACAGCATAGTACAGCTCCGTTTACTTAGACTCTAGAGTAATTAAGATATGTCTAGCTAGGAAAGAGGATCTTTAAAAACTTCAAAAGCACTTATTTTGCCTTGGCAATTAAATAAAATAGTTGGGCAAATTGGTGGTTCTTCTTCTAACTGCTGAATAGGTTGATTTCAAGTTTCTGTATCGTGAACAGCTGCTTTAAAATGATCTTGTGTAAATTTAACATGCACTAGCCTGACTAGGAGTATGCATTTTATCCTGCTTGTGAGGGGAGGAACCATGTAACACGCTCATGGCTTTGTTATTCATGAGTTATGGTCCTTCCTCCTCCCCTTGGAATAAACTGCATATTCCTAGTCAGGTCACTGCATATGTGTGTGTGTGTGTGTGTTTGTGTGAGGGTTGAGTTAGTGTTTGTGTTAAAAATGGGGTTTTGGCAGTTTCTATCTCAGTAGTCTTTGCCCCTACGACTGTGAAATTTGATAAGCACAGTCTCGACCCTAGGGGCTAATTATTTGATGAAGTTTGGTGGTCCAAATGTTACTTGGTTATTAACTGGTGAAATTATATAAAACAAATCCCCAACATCAGCCTTTGCTGTTGGATAGCAGAAAAACTACAGAGATTTAAATTACGACATTAGTAGGTTCATTAGATCTTGGCCCAGAATTGGGCCTTTTGGTGGTTTCACAATTTTATTTTAAGTTATGCAAGTTTACAGTTTGCATGTGCATGGACTGCTTGAAACAAAAATAGCTGAAAATCAAAAAGCTTCCTCCGTGTTAAAGTTAGGCACATACACAAAAAATGTAACTGCTAAAAATGGAAATAATACTTAGGGTTGACAGTTGTATGTTTCATCCAAAGACAAGCTAAAGAGGCATCCAAGCTGACCTTGAAAAAAAAATACCAGTATTATTAGAAAAACATTTTCATTATTGCATTGAAAAAAATGACAAGATGGACTTCAGTGAACTCTGCACTTACATAACAGGTGGCACATGTACTTGGTAAGACAATACAAGAAAAACTACTGAGAATAAAAAAAGTTACTAACACAACTGAAAAATAAGAAAAAAAAATTTATTTGGTTCATGAATTACTTTTTTTTCCTGTTTTTTCTGTAGAGGTTGTATACTCGTGTGCTCCCCTCTGACTGCCCCCGCCCCGTCACCTGGCTTCTCCAGGGATTACCTTCCTCTGTCCTCCTCTGCCACAGGACTGTTGAGGGTGCCCAGTTGCTGGTGCAGGGCCTGTGAAGAGTCAGTTGTCATCTTGCAGCCGCAGGTATTTTTCCTCCAATTTTCTCCCTCTACCCACAGAACATGCAGCGGGCATGATGTGTGTACTCTGCCTCTGTGGAGACACCTTTGGTACCCTGAACATGGGTCCATTCCTGCATGCATGGGTCATGTGTGCTGCCACCTGGACACTTCGGGTGGCAGTCAAGCAGCAAACCATGGCACCCCCCACTGAGGAAGGAGAGCAGTCCTAGGATGCTTGCTCCTCTCTCTCCTCCCGGCCAGCCCCTGAGTGATCCATATCCATTTCTAAACCCGGGTCACCAGCATGGCTGGAGCATGGGCACCCAGCGTCACAGCCCTTCACGCCACTCGGCTGGCTCGTGAGGAATTTGTATTTTATTGATTTTGCATAAAACATACAATAAGGAACACAGCTTCAAACAAGGTATTTAGCAAAGTGAACTTCTGACACCTTTTACCAAAACAGACTAGTCGTGTATAATACCCCACAGAGTTTGTGCAGATAATAAAAGGACGCAGTTGGCCACCACAACAGGCTACTGCTTTCCCACCAACTCTCCTGTGCCAGTTTCCCATACAGTTAAACATGCAGCTTGTAATAATAAACTTTGCCCAGGTTAAGTGGAAATTATAGTCCCCCTTCCCTCAGATAAACTTTTCTACAGGTTCACTACCAAAGAGCAAATAACAAACTAGTTAATGATCCTCATCGCTGCTCAAAGTGGAGCTGCAGAGCTGTAAAGCCAACATGAATAGTTTGTGTGTCTTTCATTTATGCAGGCATTTAGCACTATTCCATCCCCCAATTCTTTTGTGAGCTACAGACTGTCCCAGTACACCATTTTACTGCCTCATCCTCCCACCCAATATAATTAATTTAGTGGAATGTATTGTAAACATAACTGGTATACAGCTTTTACACCTCTACTCAGTGTAAGAATCTGCATACTCCAACAAAAAAGTCATAGGGTTTATAGCATTAGTAAGTCCACTGATATTAAATTATGACTGTGTCAGTGCCTTAGTAATATATGCTCGCCGCTGGGGCTGTAAGATTGGAAGGTCATGGGTTTAGTCTTGCATCAGGTACTTGTGGTGATACCTGTAACTGACACTGTAGTGCAGTACGAGGGGGATGCTGCACTGCTGAGGTATCGTCCTTGGGATGAGACATTAAACAAAGATCCTTTCTGCTCATTTCTGGTCACTGACCAGGTGGAAGTAAAAGATTCCATTGCACTTATCTAAAGGAGTTTCCGTGGTATAGTGGCCAACATTCCCCATCGGTAAAACGGGTACTGGCAACTTACCCCCTAGGGTGCCCCTGGAAACAAGCTATCATAGTAGCGTGTCTTTCCTGGTCAAGAAAAACAATTACAAACAAAATGCTTGTGGCTGTTAATGGGAAGGAGTAGGGTGATTTGGCTCAGCGCAGACAATTACACAGATTTCATTCTTCCAATTTCAATTCTGACATTCCTAGGCCATCCAATCTCTCCTGCTCTGTTTCTACCTTTTAGATCAGATAATTTGTTTCCTACGGAGTTGGGGGAGAAAAAAAAGTTCTTATAACGTGGATTCAGTTCACTATCCACACACTGGCAGTTCTACTGGAGACAGCCGAGTCATCAGAAGTCTTCAGGCAAAGCTCTTCCCACCACCAGGGTAGTATCTTCCAGCTGCACCCTGTGAGATCAGATCTTTCGCACACTGGAAGCAGGGATCTGGGTTCCGCCTGCCAAGGGAAGTCAGGTGGGTTGTGTGGATGTGAACTGGATACCACTGACAACTGCAATTACAGGTGAATAACGTAGATTCTAGGGACGTGGATATGTTGTTCAATCCACACTTTTTGGCAGGTACCTTGCCGCTTTAAGATGTACCGGAAAGTCTTCAAGCTGGCTCCTCCGGCCCACCCGGGTGGTAAAACCCTCGGCTCCACCCCATGACTCCAGATCTTCCTTACCGCTTGGAAGCTCAGGTTCCCTCCTTAGTGCTCTTGCGTCTCTAGGCCTGGATCTTAAACCTTCAGTTTTACCACAAATTGTCTTGAAGTTTACGCAACTTCAGTCTTCACTTTCCCTTGCGGCTGCAGTATACTCGAAATACACTCCCAGCTTCCGTCGGTGCCCTTGCGGGCAGAGGATGTCTTGAACCAATCCGCATGCCACATGCGTTTACTGCCTTGGTCTTGGCCACGATCCACAGGCTTGCAATCTGTGCAAGTCCTTTTCGCCATCGGTTCTGTAAGACCGCACTTCCCGACTCCATCTGGGGCGACCAGAGAAACGGTTTCCGCCGGTGAAGTCGAAGGAGGCCCATTGGGCGGTGTCCGTGGTGGTGGGCTCCGTGGAGCAGCTGGATCAGTTAATCGCCCTCGAGGAGGGGGTGGCCCAGGCCGCAGCTTCATCATATTTGGCATTGGTGGTTTCCCCGCTCTCCTTGGGCTCCTCCTACACTGTTTCCTTTTGGGAGCTTTGTCAATCCCTCTCCACCAAGGGAGAGGGGCCTTCAGGGACTCACTCCTCTGGATCAAAGAAGGACCGAAGGTAAGTCCCACCATCAACGTTCGTGGGAGCGGGAGAGATCTCGCTCCCCAGCCCGTCCACTATCGACTTCAGTCGAGGTTGCGGCTGGCTTCTCGGTGTCCCTGTCAGGCCAGCCGCCCGAGACACCCGTCGATGTGGTAGAGATCTTCCTCAACCCGTTAGACGGGCTGTCGACCGGAGAGGCCGACAGCCCTCCTTCACCGGTTCCCCCGGTGCCTACCGAAGACTTGTCTCGGCCTCCCAAGCCGATGTCCCCGGTCAAGGAACCCAAACCGGAGGATGTGCAGGTCTCCCCCGTCCCTTCTTCAACTCACCGTCGGTGACCCCGACGGTTTCGGTCCTCTTCCATGTTGGGCAAGTCCCGCCGATGTTGGCGGTCTCCGTACTGATGTCACAGAAAGCAGCGTCACTGCTCATCCTCATCATCCTCGGAGGAGGAGAGGCTTCAGTGCAAGTTGCTTCGGTGCTGTGAGGATCTTATGTGGCAGCAGCTCTTATTGGCCGGCAACAAGCCGACTCCATCGCTTTCACTGGCAATAAAGTGGCTGTCACCCGAGCGGTCGAAGCAATTTCCTGCCCTCGGTTCCTTGGTCGAGGAGCCGACTTCGGCGCCGATTGCTCAGCCGAAACTGGCTGCTCCACCCATTGTGGTGGAACCACCGCCTCCTCAGCCAAAGACTGGGGCCCCGACCAAGGATTCTCAGTCGGGACAGGGCTTGCCCCCCAGGTTGTCGGTCACCCTCACCCCGATCAGCCTCGGCGAGTGGAGGGTGGCTCAGGCAGTTGGCAGCTGTTTGCGGACTCCTCGGAGTCGAAAGACTCCTCTCTGTATTCCAGGCCCCTCGACCCGGAATCCTCTGGGGGTCTGTCGGTGGACGAGAGCCCATCCTCGTTCCTCGGTATTCTTTGGCTCATCTCAGAATCTACTGGGATGGAGTTCGAACCCATACAAAGACGGGCCAAATATCCCCTCATGGAGATTTTGGACCGAGTGGATTCCCCTACGGAGGCCTTTGCCATGGCCGAGGCCATTGTTGGTCTGGCCTTGGAGTTGTAGCTGCGGCCTGCCTCCTGTCCTGCTCCTTCAGCCAGGATGGCCCGCAAGTACGCAGTCCCGACCGGTTCCCTCTCTGGTTTTTCGGAGCATCCCTCAGCTGAAGGGCTGGTGACTGATAGCATTTTCCAACGCTCCAGCGAGGACGAGGAGAAGCCCCGGACAAGAGTCCAAAAGCAGGACTACTCCAGGCGCAAAGTTTATGCTGCCACCTCCCTAGGCCTTCGACAGGCTAGCTCGGCTCTACTGATGGCACACTTCCCACACGTCCTTTTGGGCTCCCTGGGTGAGGTGCTTCCTCATATCCGGCTGACCTTCAAACGACGGTCAAGCAGGTGCGGGATCAGGGAAGGGCATGGCCAAGTAACAGCTCCAGACTGCTCTGGACATTGGAGACTCTTGTGCCTGGACAGTGGCGGCCGCCAGTGGCCACATCGCCCGCAGGAAGCGGCTACGGATCTCGACCTTCACGGCAGATACCCAGCACAAGCTGGCAGACGTCCCGTTCTTGGGCCCGGGGTGGAGGGCCACCTCCAGTGGATCGAGAAGTCCATTGCCACTTTGGACTCTGTCACGTCTGCCCAGAAGGACAAAGGCTGCCAGCAGCAGCGTAAGCCCTTTCACCCTTCCGCTTCTGCGGCACGACCAGCCCAGCAGCAGGGCCAACAGGCTCACACTTGGCGCCCCAAGGCCAAGCTTGCAGCTTCCTCCAACAGGAAGCCTGGAGGGAAGGGTCCAGGCGGTTCCTCAGCTGGCCCTTCCTCCAAGCCTGCCCAGTGATGAGCCTCCCCCAACCTCGTCACTCCTCCCCTGGGTCCCCCTGTGGTGGGGCCGGCTCAGCCACTTCCTTTCTGCCTGGTCCGCTATAACCACTGACCGTTGGGTGTTGGAAATGGTCGGCAGGGTTCTACCTCTGGAATTCGAGCAGACCCATCCCTTCTGAGCCAGTGCCCCTCAGGGGGCTGCCGGTTCCGCAGCCTCTCTGTCAGCTCGTCAAGTCGACATAGCTGTGCTCCTCCGAAAGGGGGTGGTCAGCAGGGCGGTGGATCCTCCTCAATGCCCATGGTTTGTGTCCAGGTACTTCCTGGTCCCAAAACGAATGGGGGGCTCCATTTTTGATCTGCACGACCTGAACAAGTTCTTAAGGCCGTGCACCTTCAGGATGGTCACTCTGGCTCAGATCATACCATCCCTGGAACTAGGCATGTGGTTTTGTTCTCTGGATCTTCAGGAAGTGTTTTTTCATGTCCCAGTCCGTGGGTCTCATTGGCGATTCCTCCGCTTCAGAGCGGAGGGATCCCTTTTCGATTTCCAGGCCGTGCCCTTCGGAATATCTCCAGCTCCCAGGGTCTTCACCAAATGCATGGCAGTGGTGACAGCATTCCTGCGGTGCCGAAGGCTCCGGGTGTACTCTTACCTGGACGACTGGCTGATAGCAGCCCCTTCCAAGTTGGAGGTGGAGCGGTCCAGAGATCTGGCCTTCCAGGTCTGCTCTCAACTTGGCCTCCTGATCAACAAGGCCAAATCGGAACTCGTACCATCGCAGGTGATTCAATTCAGTTCATTGGGGCAGAGCTTGACTCCCTTCGAGCCAGAACTCGGCTCCCGGCGGACAGGGGCAAGGTTCTTTCCTCCTTTGCCCGATCATTTCTGGTTGGGCAATTGCGCCCTGCCCTGGACTTCCTGCGCCTTCTGGATCTCATGGCGGCCTGTGCCAGCGTGGTCTGTTGGGCCCGCTGACATATGCGCCCCTTGCAATGGGGGCTGGCCCGCCAGTGGTCTCAGCACTCTGGTCCTCTGGACCAACCAGTATCCGTGACCCAGAAGATGTGGGATGGCTTGCAGTGGTGGCTCGTCCCAGCTCATCTGCAGGAGGGTATCCCGTTTGTCTGCCCCGAGCCAATGGTCATCCTGATGACTGACACTTCTTTGATGGGTTGGGGTGCCCATCTGAGGGAGCTCAGGGCCTACGGCCTCTGGTCCCCTCAGGAGTCCCGATGCCACATCAACCTGCTGGAGCTTCGAGCTGTACGGTTAGCCCTCACCGCCTTCACTCCGTTTGTACGGGGTCAAGTGGTTCAGGTCCAGATGGACAACACCATGACCTTGTACTGTTTCAACCATCAGGGCGGGACGCACTCCTTGCCCCTGTGCAAGGAAACTCTCCGCATTTGGTCTCTCGTGATCAGCCTGGGGGCGGCTCTCCTAGCCATCCATGTGGCAGGAGACTCGAACAGTCTGGCAGATGTCCTCAGCTGGATAGGCGATGCATCTCATGAGTGGTCTCTCCTGCCAGAGGTAGTTCAAGATCTGTTCTCCCATTGGGACACCCCTCAGGTGGACCTGTTCGCCTCAAGGGAGAACACGAAGCTGAGGCTGTTTCATGCCCGCCCCCCTCAGCGGGGCTCGCTGCAGGGGGATGCCTTCTCGAGGCTGTGGACCCCAGGCCTCTTCTGCGCCTTCCCTCCATTTCCCTTGATCCACAAGGTGAAGAGGGACAAGGCGCAGGTGATTCTGGTAGCCCCAGACTGGTCTCTTCAGGTCTGGTATCCAGATCTCCTCAGCCTCAGCTCCAGGCTCCCGAGGCGGCCTCAAGCCCGCCCAGATCTGATCTCAGTCAACAAGGAGAAGGTGTTCCATCCGGACCTTCAATCCCTGTACCTGACGGCCTGGTTCCTGAGTGGCTAGAGTTCCAGGCCTTGGGTCTTTCCGACGAAGTCCTCAATGTTGTTGAGGCGTCCCGTAAGGAGTCGACCAGAAAATGTTATGCCTTTAAATGGAAGAGATTCTCCATTTGGTGTCAGGGCAAGGGGTTGGACAGTTCATCCTGCCCATTGGCTAGCATTTTGGACTACCTGTGGTCCCTTTCTCAGCTAGGGCTTCGGTCGACGACCCTTAAGGTGCACCTGGCAGCCACCTCTGCTTACTGGGCGTGGGCCGGCAAGCAGTCGGTGGGGCAGAAGAAGGTGGTCTGGCGTTCTTTCAAAGGCTTAGATCACATATCCCTTCTGGTGCGAGAACCTCCACCTCCGTGGGATCTACTGCTGGTATTGGCCAAGCTCATGGGCAAGCCCTTCGAACCGATGCACAGGTGCAATATCTCCCATCTGTCATGGAAGACCACCTTCTTGGTGGCTATCATGTCAGCCAGAAGGATGGGAGAGCTCCAGGCGCTTTCCATAGAGTCTCCTTATCTGGTCTTCCACGGGGACAAGGTTGTCCTTTACTCCCACCCGAAATTCCTTCCGAAGGTGGTGTCGGAGTTTCACCTGAATCAGGTGTTGACTCTGCCAGTGTTGTACCCCAGTCACACCTCAGAGGCTGAATATAAGCTCCATACACTGGACCCTAGAAGAGCACTCACTTATTATAAGGAGCGGATGGCTGAAGTTCGGGGAGAGGTTCGCCAGCTGTTTGCCACCTACGCTGAAGCTGCACCTGGCAGACCTGCAGCCAAGCGGACGATAAGCAGGTGGGTCACCTCCTGCATAGATCTCTGCTATAGGTTGGCGGGCATAGAGCCACCCAGAGGGATAAGAGCTCATTCAACCCGCCATACTGCTGCTTCAGTGGCTGCTTCTAGGGACGTCCCTATCCAGGAAATCTGCAGGGCTGCTACCTGGAAGTCGGAACACACCTTTATTTCCCATTACCACATTGACCTAGAGTCACGCCAGGATGCTGGTTTTGGGACCCCGGTTCTTCAGTCCTTATTCCCCAAGTAAGTATAAGGGCGTGCGCGCCTTGCCTCCCTCCTCCCGGAGAACTACTAGGAGTCTGCCAAGAAGTGTGGACTGAACAACATATCCACGTCCCTAGAAATACAGGTTACTCACCTGTAACAGGAGTTCCAAGAGTGGTATATGTTGTTCATCCACACGACCCACCCGACCTCTCCGGCTTTGACACGCAACCTGGCTTCCAGTGGGCTAGATCTGGTGTCAGGGGGCGGACCCAAGGGTTTTACCACCCGGGTGGGTGGTAAGAGCCAGCGTGAAGACTTTCCAGCACATCTTAAAGCGGCAAGGTGAGTGCCAAGAAGTGTGGACGAACAACATATACCACTCCTAGAACTCCTGTTACAGGTGAGTAACCTGTATTTTTTTCCACCTAACTTAACACAGGTGTGCCAGGTAAAGTAGGGCAAAGGGAACTTTTTGGTCTCAATCACCTCTTTAACTCCCTCAAACTCTTTTTTTTTCTGTTTTACCTCATCGCATATGGGAGGTCTCGATATACCTGGACAATTGCTTTCCCTGCCATCCGATTCTTGCGATGGCGTGCCAAGCCCAGCGTTCAGTCCCAGAACCCCAGTTTCATTAAAGTGGTCAGCATAGTGTGCGGAAGATGCACATTAGTTTGAGCTTTTCTGGGGTTTACACGATGGACTTTATCAATAAACTCATGACTGGAGGGCTTGGCCATTGTAGATGTTGCAAGAGCCAGATCTCCAGGAGCCCCCACAGGATCCTCTCCCTCAAATCCCTCCGGTATCCCAACCAGTCTCAGATTTGTTCCTCTGAAAGATGCCTCTGCTGCTTGTTGACTTCTGTTTAGCAGAGTGGTCTCACAACTTTCAGTGTGGTTGCCATTGTGTTCTCTGCACTGGTCAAGGCATCACTGACCTTTTCAGAGAGGCCAGTCATAGACATATACTTTCTGGAGTTGGGTGGTGAACTCATCAAAACCACCTCTATCTCTTGGATTGACTCTGGCATACATTTCATCATATTTTTTTGTCTCTGTGAGATCTGTTAGCTGTGGTGGCTCCTCCGGTGGCAGTTTTGTCTTCCTTGCACCCCCAGCCTCCAGTTTGTCTAAAATAGTTGCTGTCTGTTTTTTTATTTATTTATTTCATGTTTAACGGGTAGGTGCACTAGGCATTCATCAGCCTATTCAAACAACATGAAGTCTTGCTGTATTCTGACATATGCAGTTAGCCCCAGCACTTGAACTTCTCCGGAGAGGAAAGAGTTAATTTCTATGCCAGGCATAGAATGTTGAGCTCAGGCTTGGTTTTCAAACCTCTGTCTGTGGTGCCTCAGAGTGTGTAACTGTCAGATTCTTTACTCTGCCTAACTGAGAAGTCGCTCCGGAGATTGCTCCTTCGCTGTCGGTTCAGTAAAGTTTCTAAACGCGTCAATTTTTCAACTGATTTGTTTTTTAAGTTTCGAGCCTCTGTCTACAGTACAGTAAGTGGTGTAGATAGGTAGTGAACTGTGATTTGTGTATTTTCTTCTATGGAAATTATAAACTTCGGTTCCTTCTTGGTCGATCCGGTTGGGAACCAACCTTTTGTTGTTTAAATTTATTTTCTGGGATTTTAGTAGTGGTGTGCTGGTTCCTATCTGTTTAAAAAAAAAAAAAAAAAAAAAAAAACTTTTTCGGTTTCTTTACACAACCCGTGACATGGTTGGTAACCAATAGGGGTGTATTACCTGGCTAAAAGCTGGAAAGGGTAATTTTTTCTAGTCTGGCCATGTCTGAGAAACCCAAGGGAAAAATAAAAATTGTCCCACTGAGTTTCAATACTGTACATAGTGTGGGAGGCCTTTGCTAAGGCTGACCCCCACCTCGTCTGTGTTTATTGTCTGGGGTTTGACAACCTCAAAACAAACTGCCAAATCTGCAAACATTTCCTAAGGCCACTCTGGAAAAAAGATTGGGAAGGCTAAAAGAAAAGGAAGCCGAGAAGTCCACTGATCCGGATGGCCAGCCCGGTTCAGTTCCGACCGAACCTGAGGAGGTGCCCACTGACCTGGGCGAGACGTCCTCTGGCAAAAGGAGAGCTGACCCTGAGGGGCCGGTTCCGTCAAAAAGATGAAAAAAGTTATCCGGTTCGGATCCAGCATCCCTTACTCCAGCCGCTAAAGAAATAGCCAAAGTGATCATTATTGTGCAATCGCTTCATCTGGTTCCGTCCGAACAGGTGCTGTCAGTTAGGTGCTCGGTTCTGTCGGATCCAACTCCATTGGATTATGATCTGGATGCTTATTACGAATTGGAGTGAGGGGGACGAAGAGTTACCGGATGATGATGATGACGATGATTATGAAGGTCTGGATGTGCCCATTGAACCGGACATCTCCCCAGACAGACCCTCCACTGTCTCCCCTCCAAGGCTTTCTGAGTCCCCATCTCACTTTTTGTTTTACAAAAAAGTGGCTGAAACCCTCCAGCTCCTTATGGTTGAAGCTGTTAAGGAGGAAGAAGAGCCTGATTTTGTGGAGATGATGGACATCCCAGAGTCCAAGAGGTTATCTGTTCCCCTCCATAAATCCCTGGGGAAACAGACAAAAAAGATTTTACAGACTCCAAATTCTTTACCTCCTGTGGATAAGAGAATGGACAGGAGGTATATGCTATCAGACTCTGGTACGGAATTTTTGTTCAATCATTGCAGCCATGTTGGGGTAGTGCAGGCTGCAGCCTGTGACAGGGCTAATATACCTTTGGCTTCACACCCCCCAGATAAAGACTCCAGGAAGGTGGATGCCATGGCCAAGAAACAATACTTGGCATCCTCATTGGTACTCAGGCAGGCTAATTATATGGCGTACACAGCCAGATACCAGATGTCCAGGTGGGATGTGGTTCTGGAACTAGCTAAACAGGCTTCCCCCAGCTAGTCAAAGAGCTGGAAGAGGTGGCTGCTGATGGGATTGAGGCATCCAAAGTGCAATTCCATACTGCTGTGGACTCCCAATGATATGGCTTCAAGAGTCATAGCTACGTCTGTGTCTCTCACGAGATTTGCTTGGCTCAGATGCACTAGCCTTTCTCAGGACACCCAGGGTAAGGCCATGGATTTCCCTGTGGTGGGTAACTCTCTGTTTGGGGCGCAGACAGAGGCTTACATGAAGAAGGTGGATGAGTACAGGACCACCTACAGGAGTGCACAGGCCAAGGAACGGCAAGCCACTCCTCAAAAGCAGCAGTCTAGGGGCAGGGGCAGGCCCTTCACAGGCCTTTCTAACAAGCCCAGGCCTCCTGTCCCTTTCCACAGAGGGGGTTCTTTCGAGGGAGAGGCAGGAGGGGGATGAACAAGGCTGCATCCTCTTCCCAGTCCAAGGCTCCTGCCAAGCAGACACCCTGATGTGTCAGCCCGGGTTAACTCCCCAACTCCAGTAGAAGGCAGGCTGGCTTACTGCTTCCAGGCCTGGAAGTCTGTTACCTCAGACAAGTGGGTCCTGGAGATAGTAAGCCAGGGACTGGCCCTCAGTTTCAAGAAGTTTGCAAAAATGAGGGTCAGGTCTTTTCCACCTGCAAACCTCTCCGAACCCATTGCTCTAGAAGCAGAGGTTTCCTCTCTGCTGGCTCTCAGAGCTGTGGAGAGAGTTCCTACTCCTCACAGGGGCAAGGGTCTGTACTTCAGATATTTCCTTACCCAAAAAAAGACAGGGGAGTGGCGACCCATCCTAGACTTAAGGTATTTGAACAAACACACCTTAAAACCAAAGTTCAAAATGGTGACTGTGGGAGTGATTCTGCCCTCTCTGAGGCCAGGAGATTGGTTAGCATCCCTGGACCTCAAGGATGCCTATTTCCACATTCCTATCAGGTGCTCCCACAGAAAGTACCTCAGGTTCGAGCTGCCTTTAGGCCATTATCAGTTCAGAGCCATGCCTTTCGGCCTAACATCGGCTCCAAGAGTGTTTACAAAGTGCCTGGCAGTAGTAGTGGCCTTCCTCAGGAGACAGGGGATATCTCTGTTTCCATACCGGGACGACTGGCTCATTGTAGGATAATCTCCCGACCAGGTCAGGTCAGCTCTTCAAGTCACTTAAGATTTGCTCAGTTCTCTGGGATTTCTTCTCAATCTGCCAAATTCAGTTCTCGAACCAGTACAACTCCTCACTTTCACAGGGATCGAGTTAGATACTGTTCAAGCAAAGGCCTTCCTCCCACTAGCAAGGGTAAAGGCCCTTACAGATCTTGCTTCCTCCTTACATCCTCTGGTTTCTCACCTAGCAAGACATTTTCTTCAGCTCCTAGGCCACATGGCAGTTTCCACTGCAGTGGTACAAGGAGCCAGGTTCCAAATGAGGGACATTCAGTTTCACCTAAGGTCTTTTTGGTCTCAGAAAAAAGATTCTGTCACCAGATTGGTTCCAGTGACTCAGACTCTGGTCCAAGCTTTCCAGTGGTGGCTGGATCAGGACAATCTCAGACAAGGTGTCCCATTCCTCAGTCAGTCTCATTCAGTGGTACTAACCACAGATGCTTCTCTCCTGGGCTGGGGAGCCCCACCTAGGAGCCCTTACAGCACAGGGAGTTTGGTCTTCACAAGAGTCTCTCCTTCATATCAATCTTTTGGAACTCGGGGCAGTATTCCTAGCCCTTCAAGCTTTCTCGGACTCAGTAAGGGACAAGGTGGTTCAGATCAGGACAGACACCACCACCACCATGTGGTACATCAACAAGCAAGGGGGCACTCTGTCTATGGCCTTGTGCATGGAGGCCATGAAAGTACGGTCTCTGACCTACTCATTGCCAACCTCCCTAATAACAGTCCACCTCCCAGGGAAGGACAATGTGTTAGCAGATGCTCTGAGCAGAATCTCCCAGGACCATCACGAATGGACCTTGGATACTCTTATACTGAAAGTAATCTTCACCAGGTGGGGCACTCCAGAGATGGATCTCTTCGCAGCCCCGAGACAATCACCAACTTCCCCTCTTCTGCTGCAGACCCCCAGTCCTAGGGACTGTCCCCCTGGATGCCCTGATATTGGACTGGGAAGGCAAGTTCCTTTATGCCTTTCCCCGTTGTTCAGGGTTCTAGTCAAGAGCAGGTCACAACCTTGCACAGTGATTCTGCTGGCTCCAGACTGGGCCAAACAGCCTTGGTGTCCCCTGTTGTTGTCCCTAGCAGTCTATCTCTCCCCAAGAGACGCAATCTCCTAACTTCCTCTCAGGGGAGGATCTGGTACCTCAATCTCAAGGCCTGGCTCTTGTAGAGTTAGAATATGCAGGCCTGCATCTTTCTCAGGGAGTTTTGGACATCCTTAAGGTTTCTCGGAAACCCTCTACCAGGAAAACTTATAATTCCAAATGGAAAAGATTCAGCATTTGGTGTTCCCATAAGGATATTCTACCAGATGCTGCTGGCATTGCTACACTTTTGGATTACCTGCTTCACCTTAATGGCTTAGGCCTTAGGCCAGCCACTTTAAAGGTTCATTTAGCAGCCATGTCTGCATTCCTTTTAGCAGAGAAGGGCTGTTCCCTGGCATCTCACCCTGTTTTTGGTAAGTTCTTTAAAGGTCTGGTTCATATCAACCCTCCTTTTAGAGAGCCTACTCCGGTTTGGGATCTCAATATCTGCATTGCTCAGCTTATGCAGCCACCCTTGAACCTCTTGCTTCTGCCGAGCTTAAGTATCTGACCTGTAAAACTGTGTTTCTGGTAGCTATCACTTCTGCCAGGCGAATTAGTGAATTACAGGCCCTGTCAGTTAATCTGAGTTTATCTTATTCCATAGAGATAAGGTGGTCCTCAGAACCAATAGGAGGTTCCTACCCAAAGTGGTCTCAGATTTCCATCTAAACCAGTCCATGTCTTTTCCTGTGTTTTTCACTGATCATTCTTCTTCAGGAGAAAGAAGATTGCATAGTTTGGATGTTAAGAGGGCACTTAGCTACTACATTGCGCATACTAAGGCACATAGGAATGACTGTCTTCAATTGTTTCTCACTTATGGTGAAGTGGGAAAAGGTAGGCCTGCTACTAAAAGAACTATTGCCAGGTGGATTGTCTCTTGTATACAGTTATGCTATGCCAAGCTAAGCAAAATACCTCCCTCAGGCCTGAGGGCTCACTTGACTAGGGGTACAGCTGCTTCTCTGGCTGCTGCCAGGGATATACCCTTGTTAGAGATATGCAAAGCAGCCACCTGGAAACCAGTCCATACTTTCACCAAGCATTACTTTCTAGATATCCAGGCTAGGAGTGATGCTAGGTTTGGAACAGCAGTACTGCAGTGCCTGTTCCCAAAATAGGTTTGGTACCCTCCTCCATGGAGGTACTGCTTGGTAGTCTGCATATGTCAGAATACAGCAAGACTTCATGTTGTTTGAAGAAAAAATTACTTTAGTAATTGTGTTTCTTCTAATGGAGTCTTGCTGTATTCTGACCTCTGCCCCCCAGAACATAATTTTGGGATGTGGGCTGGCAGGTACTGTGTTGCACCTCAGGGGTGTACTTTGCACCCCTCCCCTTCAGGGTGGGGTGGTCATTGTTGTTGTTATGTTTTAACTTAGATTTAAATATTTTGTTCACAACCTGTTTTTTTTCTTCGGTCTCGACTTGAGTCTTTTGGACCCAAGTTGTTGCCTGTTGGCTTATATGTTTTACAGTTTCCACACTGGAAGTGTAGTTAGTTTGCCCATAAGAATCTGATGGTTACACTCTGAGGCACCACAGACAGAGGTTTGAAACCCGAGCTCGAGCTCAAGGTTCTATGCCTGGCATAGAAATTAACTCTTTCCACTCCGGAGCAGTTCAAGTGCTGGGGCTAACTGCATATGTCAGAGTACAGCAAGACTCCATTAGAAGAAACACAATTACTAAGGTGAGTAATTTTTTCTTTTCGGTCACGACCTGGGAGAGTACAACCAGTGGAGTGTTACAATACTTGGGCAATAATACAAAGCATTGACATAAAACTAGAGGTGTACAGTACACGAGCTAAGTAACACAAAACATTAACAAAAGAGCCAGGCGTATACAATAAAGATGTGAGAGATTCATTGAAGTACAAAATATTAAAGTTCACAGAATAAGCTGTACGTTTTGCTAAAACTGTAAGTAGAGGATGATAAGGAAGGAAAACCCAGTAAGGCAGTTGCCAGAATGAAACAGGGAAGCATAGTGGGGGTGGGGGGTAAGTAGAAGGAAACAAAGTGCAGACAGTACAGTAAGTTAACAAGAGAGGCAGCAAAGTACAGGCAACAGTACAATAAACAATGTTGGCTTACCCTAGATAGGGTTTTGGTTATATTGAGGAAAATAGGCAAATTCTGGGAGTCTAGCTACATTCACAATTACAGGCAGTAGCAAATTACAGAGGGATGAATACAGATAGGCCTACATTTTATGGAATTTCACGTAAGATACTATGACTTGCACTTCCGGTATTGCAGGCTACTGTAGCAGGCTGAGAATGCAATAGCACTTAGAGTTGTCTTATACTGTAAAGTCTGACTAGTACGGAGGTGGAAGTTACAGTTCTAAGAAGAGAGGAGTAGAGTGGCCAGCAAACTGGGGTAGACAGCTGTCCTTCTCTCTGATGGTCCTTCGTGCAGATGGACCGCTTGAAGGGTAGTTGGTAAAAATAGTCCGGTAGATTGCATTGTTCAAATTCGGGGCAGAGAAGCAGGAAGCAGTGGCTGGCATTTGATTGGCAAGCCACATACAGTATAAGATACCACTGGATAGGCTAGAGGCAGTGGAGAAGGCGGGCTTTGTTGCCGGCTGTGTTCTGGTGTCTCCAGTCGGTGATTGGCAGGGGCAGGGGGAGGGTGGAAAAGGTGAATTAAACTCACCCTCTCAACCCCTGCTACAGCTGAAAAGACAGTCTTTGGGTTCAGAAGTCCTATTTAAAGTCCAAACTCAGGACGGAGAAGCAGGAAGCAGTGGCTGGCGTTTGATTAGCGAGCCAGGTGTAGGACGCCACTTGATAGGCTGGAGGCAGTGGAGAAGGCGGGCTTTGCTGCTGGCTGTGTTCTGGCATCCTTGGTGTCTCTCCAGTCAGCGATCGAATGGGGGAGGGTGCAACTGGTGAGTCAAATTCACCCCCTCAACCCCTGCTGCAATTAAAAAGACAGTCCTTGGGCTCAAAAGCCCTTTTTAAAGTCCAAACTCGGGTCGAAGAAGCAGGAAGCAGTGTCTGGCATTTTGCCAGCCACAAGTAGGGTACCACTGGATAGGCTGGAGGCAGTAGAGAAGGCAGGCTTCCTGCAGGTTGTGTTCTGGCATCTCCGGTTGGCGATCATACCAGGGAGGGTGCAACTGGTGAATAAACTCACCCTCTCGACCCCGGCTGCAGCTGCAAAAGTGGATCTTGACTTCCCCATTCTATCCAGTAAGTTAGCTTAAATCTTTCCCGGAAAAACTACCAGTAATAAGTTTAAAATAAGAAAAATTAGCAGAAATAGGGGTCTAAAGCAGGAGCTCAAAGAAATGCATCTGCTCACTCCAGTGGCTGACTCCACCCTGTTACTTGAGGAATTGTAAATTGTCACGCAAATGTTTCTAAGTCCTACACAAATAAGATGTCTAAAGCTGGGAAACATGAAAAACAGCTGAACTCAACTGAAAAACTGTCAGGAGCATTTTATACTAACATTAAAGTCCCACGCAAAAAAAAAAATAGCAAGAAAGTTATGTCTTATCTCCTGCTCAGTGAAAAGAAAGTTAGGACTCGGATGGCCCAGCGTGAAGACATTTTAGTACTCATTTCCTACGTATGCATTAATATCGTTTTTGCAATGAATTTCCTTACTTGTTGAAAATGTAAAGTGCCAGACTTATAACTTGCTTTGTGTAGGAGATGGCTATAACTTTCTTTGCACAAGGCACTGGGGAAGTATGGTGGTGCATTAGTAGTAACTTGCTTTGCGCCGGGTCTGTAACATAATACATGAGTTGTATCTTACTTCATTTTGGGCCTGCAGAGTGATAAGTTGCTTTGCTCAGAGTAGCAAATGAATCATCGAGAACGCATAAGTATGTTTAATTGGACTTTAAATACTCTGTTCATCTGTGACTAATTGTAGGACAGAATGCATGTGGTGGGGGTCAGTCGTGTTCTTGACTTTTTTGTATTTTGGGATTTTAAACAGTTTGGTACTGTAGGACTTGGTACCTTTTTCACAATGGTTTTTACAATTGGGCAGGTAACTCGGAAACCAAAACGTCTTCTATTTTTAGTTGTGTTCTCAGTTGGTTTTTTTTTTCTTGCCATTTTTTTAGGCTGATGGTGTCGCATGAAGTGCATGTGCTGTATATTTTGCACATGCAGAGATTTTCAAGACCACCACTGATATGTTTTGTTACAGTAAAAATACTCTGTTTGGGGGGGATCAGCCTACACATCCTGTTAGACTGTCTTTTTGACAAACACAACTGTCAACCTTTACAGTCAAAAATATTTTACATTTGCAACTTTTAAAAGTTTTGTTCATGTCGAACTTTAACTCCAAAAGTAGAGTTTTTCAGCTGTTTTTTTTTTAAAGAGGTTTGTGCATGCGCAAACTTCAAAATCTTTTCTTACCCCAAAAAAGGCATTTAATTGGAATGAACTGCAACAAACCTTTACATTTCCTAATTTAATTATGCCTGGTTTTTTTTTCACTATTGTTGCAGAAGGGGAAAAGGCAAAACATCAAGGACTTTTTAAATAACTTTCAAACCCGGGTGGGGAGCGGCCGGGTGGAAGAATCGGCGTCCTATGGACTGCTCTCCTTCTCCGGGGAGGAGAACTGGGGTAGCAGTCGGGCGAGGGGACCCCTAGCGGAGGCTGAGATCACCCACGCTGCCGTGCTTACGCCAGGGGGAGGGAGTGAGGTGGGGCGGACGCTAGCGCCATGGCACGCCCCGCCTCCCTCGGGGTGGGGCAATCAAAAGGTAAACTCACTTCAGCGCCTATATGACGCCCTACTCCAGGACGCCCTGATTGGCCACCTGAGCCCTTCCCCGACCAGATACTAGTTCCGCGGTCCGATACGGGGGTCGGAACCGCGGCCCCACTCTCTGGGGGGGAAGCCAGGGATGACTGGGGAGTCGGCATATATCCGGTGGCCGGGGGTCCTGGAGTCCATGACCAGGGCTGAGGACGGACGAGGGGCGTGAAATAAAGAAGCAAAATAAAAAAAAAATAAAATAACTTTCAAACCACCAAACTGATTTTCATCAAATTTGCCAGACAGTTAGCCCATAGGTCTGAGACTGTGCTTACCACATTTCACAGTCCCAGGGGCTAAGGCGATTGAGATACAGCTGTCAAAACTTGTTTTTTGCCACAAAGACTAACTCAACCCTAACATACAGGTGCTACTGTGCCTGTATAACATATACACACACATATAAATGCATGCACAAAGGGAAGAATTGCAACACAGCTGACTCTGAGCATTTTTATTTAAATGGTACTTTAAAGATTTGGGTTTAGAAAGGGAGAATGAAATCAAAATAAAGGTGTATTTTAGGGCTTATGAGAAAATGAAGGATTTTTGTACATTTCCTGTATATATGTAATTTGGGGGGTTCTGTACAGTTACATGAGTAATACAACTGGGAAAATCGAGACTATTGAATCTCAAACAAATCTGTAATCTAGTCTTTTTTTCATATACAAATACATTCAAGATTTTTTTTGTGCAAATCAGAAATGTGAAAGTTTTTCTTTGTAAAATTTTGCCAAATTTAATTTGAACATGAAATTAGCACCAGGATTTTGTTACAAAACGTGTTCAATGTAGAAGATTCATTAATGGGATAATATTGTACTGTTACCAGATGGCGGGCAAAGATTGTGTACTTGACTTAATGTGCTTCTTTAATGGTTCTGGGAATATCCTTGTAATGTTGTAAATTGTTTTGATAAAATCAGAATATCCTTTAGAGGCTCGAACAGTTTTGCTTGCCGTACATGGACTTATAGTATGTAACTACAAAAAAGACAAGCATTTGTCAGTACCGAATGTTTGCGTGTAGTGTGTGTGTGTGGCGGGCATGTGTAGTGAGATGAGTAATTAGTGGCGGATCCTGACTCCTACTAACTGTGGGTCTGTGTCTGCACTGTAATTTAAAATTGTCAAGCTAACCTGTGTGTCCAAATGCAGTGCATGAGCCCATGAGGACTCAGCATGCACATCAACCCCTTGTGAGGGGAAGGCTCCCCAGCCCACCACAAAGTGTTGTGTATGCGCCAGAACACTGGTGTGTCCCTCCCCAGGCTGGGACCAGTGCTGCACATTGCAGCGCCTTTACCCCAGCCTCGACCCATTCAGCTGGCTCACTGAGCTCACACTGGAACTCTGGTCACTGACACAGGAAGGCATCATGGTCCCCACTGGGCCAGCGGCTTTTCCTGAGAACAGTATTACTTTATCATTTTGTTTTGTAACAGTTTAGACCCTAAAATTTCAACATAGCCTTTTTTATACCCCACCCCTCCTTCATAACATGACAGGTGTCATTTCTAAAATACTGGACAAAACATAATTTTGTGCCACAAGTGCGAAATCACATTATGGCCAGGATTTAAAATGACAGCTGTCAGATTCAGGAGGTGGTGTTTAAAAAAATAAAAATGGCTGTGTTGAAAATTTGGGGTCCAAATATTAACGATTGCCAAAGTTATGAGCGAGCATTGAAAAATGTCAGTGTACTTTCATAACATGTTGTTTTGACTCCAGATTTTCTGCATCGTCTCTTATGACCCCACCTTATAAACCTGTTAAGTGAAAATGTTCAAATCCCTACCAAAATGTCATTTTACGCCACAGATGCGAAAACTCATTCTGGCCAGGATTTGAAAAACAACAGCTGCCACGTTCATAAGGTGATGTGAAAAAATGGATGGCTATGTTGAAAATTTGGGGTCAAAATTTTGAAAATTGCAAAACTTAGAGTGAGCGTTGAAAATATCAACATGTGCATGACATTTTTTTTTTTTTTTTTTTTTTTTTAGATTTTTGTCCAGGTTTTCATCACTTAGCAGCCTTATGGCCCCACCTCATGAACCCGGTAGGTGAAAAGTTTCAAATCCCACCCAAGCTTGAGCTGCAGTGGGCTCGGCAGTGACACACTTTTGAAATGCTATTCTTCATAACAAAATGTTTGTTGTGCATGCAAACATAATGAAAACATATCCATTAACACCAGACCCACCAGTGTCTGAGCTCAGTGCTTCAATCTGGTCCCCTTGGGAAGTATCACTTAAAGTACACACAGCAGGGCACAGACACAACAGATGTAGGCTTCCTGTTAACAGTAAGCCAATGATCTATGTACACAACTTAACCACTGGAGACCTGTTTACATCTCAGTGTGCTACTTTACTTTTTAAAATATAAAACCTCCAAACAGTGTAATATATACATCATGTGCAAAATAGAAGAAAACACCTTGATATTTTAGAAGTCCATCCTCCAGTCTCATTTTCTTCATGGCTCAATTGCTTATATCCAAACACTTAGTTTTGTAGCTGCGGAGCTGAGGTTTCTCTTTCGTTGCCATATTGATCCTGCCATGTTTTCAGATGGTAGAATATGGATACTGTTACAAATTCGAAATCACAAGAGCTCCATTGCTAAGGAGCTTCCTGGTTGATGCCCAAGAGAACAGGAAAGCAGACATGAATTCATGCATGTTCAAGCATCACATGATTGCTGACGTTTCGGCATAACCCCGCCTTTTTCAGAACATCCCCTGGTTGGCATAGTCTGCTGTTTTTTTTTTTTAGCACCCTTAGTATGAGAAAAGTGTGTGACCTCCTAATTGCACATTTGTCAGAACCCAATATGTATCCCATATACCTAATTCCTGGTTGATGCCCAAGAGAACAGGAAAGCAGACATGAATTCATACGTGTGCATGCATCACATGATTGCTGACGTTTCGGTGCAACCCTGCCTTCTTCAGAGCGTCCCCTGGTTGGCATAGTCTGACTTTTTTTTTTTTTTTCTCAACACCCTTAGCATGAGAAAAGTGTGTGACCTCCTAATTGCACATTTGTCAGAACCCAATATGTACCCCATATACCTAATACAGTGCAAAAAAACTGTGAACTAGAAAACCGGTAAATACAATCGGTTCAGTACATCACACAGCATCAATGCAAGAAAAAAAATCTTTGCACGTATTTTAGCATCTGCCCCCACACAGCATTCCCCCTTCACCCTCTTTTTGTGATTGTTCCGATCATGTATCTCAAGACATGACATGATGAATGTTATTTCTTAGCGATCCTTTATACATAATGTGAAAGAATCATTTCATGTTTTATATTTTAAAAGGTAAAGTGGCACGTTGAGATGTAAACTGGTCTCCAGTGGTTATTTAAGTTGTGCACATAGAACATTGGTCTGCTGGTTTTTTTAACAGGAAGCCTTGTGTCTCTTATAATAAAAACACAGTTTCATACCCCAGGAAATTTTACTGTATTCTGACAAATGCAGTATAGTCTTTTACCATAAGACTGTCCTGGAGCCGAAATGGTTAATAGAACCTATGCTAACAGTGGAATGTTAGGCTCGAGCTCAGTTTTCAGACCACTATCCCTGGTTGCACTTCCTGCAGCTGTCAGATTCTTTACTCCGCCTGTCTCAGTAAGACTTCTCTGGAGAGCTCTCCACTTTCTTGAAGAAGTTTATTTTTTTCTCGGTTTCTCGAACTCCATTTAATTTCTTCGATTTTTGAAGCAATGTCCTTGGTTCATAGGTAGACTTAGTCTAGATACAGTAAATTTGGTAAGTTTTTTTGGTTCCTTATCTGTTAGTCTCATCTGGGAAGGAACCGATAGTTTATTTTCTGACGTAATTCTCAGTCTGCCTGATTGTTTAAGTAAGTTGTTTTTTGTTATTTCAAACGTTTCACTGGGTTAATTCCCAGTTGATCGGTTTTAACCAACCGATAAATGTCACAGACCAAGAAAAGAACGGGCCCACAAGGACCGTTCGCCAAAGGAGATCCTTATTTAATTTGTGTTTTTTGTTTGGGGTTTGACCACCTCAAAGAGGACTGAGATTTGTAAAAACTTCCCTCTACAAAGAAATGCAATATAAGATCTTACTTTGAGAGGGCTCTTGCAGTAGGTAGTACAACATATGGGACTGGCCTGACCGTGGCAGATCTGAAAAAATTTCTAGCTAGCAGTCCCTGGCGAGGACCGCCCCGATCAGGTGACGGCGTGGTTTAGCGTCGGTATAAAGGCGGTCCCGGATGCCCACCTTCCAGTTCTTTCCTCACGTTAGCTCGTGCAGTGCCTCATGGGTAAAGTTCGTGCTTAGCAAAGCCCTGTTCTTTCATCTGTTTTACCAAAAGTTTTCAGTATTTTTCTTCAGACCCATTCTGAGTCTCAGCTCCCTGAACTTCTCGTGGCATACAAAAGTTCAGGATGCTCTCCTTCAAACCCTTCTGCCCCTTCGGCTGGGTCCAATGGCTTTGTCGCTGGATATGCAGGCTTTATCTGCACATCCCATTAGATCCCTCGCGCGCATAATACCTCTGGTTTGCTTTCCAGGGGGACCATTACCAATTCCGGGCACTACCGTTTGGTCTTTCCTCGGCTCCCCGAGTTTTTACCAAATGCCTGGCGGTGGTAGCGGCCCACCTGTGTACTATGGGAGTTCAGGTTTTTCCCTACCTGGACGACTGGCTCCTGGCGGCCTCGTCCAGGGAGGAGCTCCTGCATTTTCTCTCCCTCACCTAGCAGGTTTTCACTTGCCTGGGTATTACCATCAACCATTCCAAGTCTCATCTGGACTCCTCCCAGACACTTCAGTTCATCGGGGCTATCCTCGACACGACAGTGAGCAAGGCCTTCCTTCCTCTGGACAGGGCGGCCTCCCTCCAGTCACAGATTTCCCTGCTATCAGAACGCAGGAAGGTTCCGGCGAGGTCGGTTCTCCGTCTCTTGTGGCTCATGGCGGCCGCCATCCCGACGGTTCCCCGTGCTCGTCTCCACATGAGGATCTCTCAGTGGACTCTCCGCTCTCAGTGGGATCAACTTGAGACAACCTAGATCATCTGGTACTGATCTCCTCGCTGATGTCAAGAGACTTGCAATGGTGGATGGTTCGAGAGAACCTGTTTCGGGGGGTCCCCTTCTGTCATCCTCCCCCCTCCCAGACTCTGTCCACGGACGCATTAGGCGAAGGTTGGGGAGCCCATCTGGGTCCTCACCGAACCCAGGGTTTATGGTCCAGATTGGAGCTAGCTGTCCACATCAGTGTACTCGAGCTACGAGCAATACTATATGCTCTCCAAGCCCTTCACCAATACATTCTTCCGTCACCTAGCTGTCCAGACAGACATGTGCGTGGTGTGGTACATCAACAAGCAGGGAGGGACTCGATCCTACCCGCTGTGCAGGGAAGCAGTGAGGGTTTGGGACTGGGCAACGCTTCACAACCTTCACGTCACGGCGATCCATGTTCCAGGAGCCGACAATACCCTGGCAGACAAGCTAAGTCACTCCTCGGCTGTGCCACACGAGTGGGAGTTGGACCAAAAGGTTCTAGACGACATCTTCCAGCTTTGGGGGACTCCACAGGTAGACCTGTTCGCCTCTTCCCAAAATGCAAAACTTCACACCTTTTGCTCGCTCGCTCGCTCGCTCCAGAGCGAGGTGCTTTCTGGAGCAATGCTCTATCTCTAAACTGGAAGGGCAGATTCGTCTATGCTTTTCCACCAATTCCTCTGGTCCCTCGTGTGCTGCAGAAACTATAAACAGAAGGAGTGAGAATGATGCTGATTGCTCCTTTCTGGCCCAGGCAAATCTGGTTCTCTCTTCTACAACAATACTCAGAGGTTCCTCCTCTTCCTCTTCCTTTATCTCGAGGATTGCTGACCCAGGATCAGGGGACCCTGGTCCATCCGGGACTCAAGTCCCTGCAACTCCATGCATGGCTCCTGCAGACCTAGCCCAATCTCGCTTTGGTGTCTCTCCAAAGGTGGCCGAGATTCTGGTGGAGGCTAGAAAACCCTCCACTAGGTCCACTTATGCCATGAAATGGAAGAGATTTTTCTATTTGGGCTGCCTCCAGGAATGTGGAGCCTTTCTCCTGTCCTGTCGCCATTCTGCTTGAATATTTACGTCACCTCTTCGACCTGGGTCTCAGTCGTTCCTCCTTGAAAGTACACATGGCCGCTATTTCCGCTTACCATGTTCCTTTCGCTGATAAAGCCTTTGCCCAATTAGAGGTATCCAAGACTTTTCTTAGAGGGGTCCTTCATCTCAGGCCCCCTGTCCGGACCCCTGCTCCCCCTTGGGATCTGAACTTTGTTCTCGAGAAACTTACCCTTCCTCCCTTCGAGCCTGCGGCCTCTGCAGACCTGAAGTTTCTATCATGGAAGACGCTATTCTTGGTGGCCATTACCTCCGCTCGAAGAATTTCCGGGCTCCAGGCCCTCATATGTAAAATCCCTTATCTGATTTTTCACAAAGAACGAGTAGCTCTTCGCATGAACCCTAAGTTTCTACCTAAAGTGGTAGCGGAGTCTACCTTCAGTCAGTCTATAGAGTTACCTGCCTTTTTCACACAGTACTCCAGTCAAGGGGAATATTTACTCCATACCATGGATGTTCACCGGATTCTGAGATACTACACCGATAGGACTAAGGATCTCAGAAAAACTAACCAGCTGTTAGTCTCTTTTGCTCACAAAAGGAAAGGCAATGCTGTTTCTAAGCAATGCCTGTCGAAATGGTTGGCTCATTGCATCACTTTCTGTTATGACAAGTACAACAAGACCCTTCCAGGTCCGTCAGAGGTCACTCCACTCGGGAGGGTAGCAGCCTCTGCTGGTTGTTTCAAGAATGTGTCCTGCAGATATCTGTGTTGCCGCCACCTGACTCCACCATACCTTTTCAAACATTACAGTTTGACATTGCCTCTCGCCAGAGAGCAGGCTTTGGGTTAGCTGTATTGCAAGGTCTCCTGTCTTGAGGTTTGCAAGGCTTTTGCTACTTCTTGGAGTAGTTCCTCCTCCTGGTGCCTTTCATTTGTTCCAGACTGCTTGGGATTCTGTCCTATATGTAATTACCTACTGCAAGAGCCCTCTCGAAGTAAGATAGTACAGTTACGTAAGAACTTACCGTAACAGTAGATCTTCGAGAGGGGCTCTTGCAGTACGTAATACCTTCCCGCCCTCCATCCCCCTAGGCTTTTTCAGCTCCTTTTCCATTGAGGGAAATATCTGCCTGTCTCTCGTCTGGGCCTTCCGGGCCTGTGGCGGGAAAGAACTGGAAGGTGGGCGTCTGGAACCACCCCTTTATACCGACGTCGTCCGACGGTCACCTGACGTGGAGACGGTCCCTCGCCAGGGACTGCTAGCTAGAAATTTTTCCGTGGGATCCTGCCGCCGGCCGGCATCAGTCCTATATGTAATTACCTACTGCAAGAGCCTCTCTCGAAGATCTACTGTTACAGTAAGTTCTTACGTAACTGTACTTTCTTGCACCGCCTGTATTACCCCCCGAGCACTGTACATCAGTTTTACCCTGAAGTGTCACCTACATGTGGGAAATGCGGAGGAAGCTAGAGGCACCTGGATGCATTATTATTGGGAATACCCAGGAATACAGACATATTGGAAGGGGTGGCCATGGAGCTCAGTAAAATAGCAGGACACCCGATAGAAATTTCCCCATGATCACTACTATTGGGGGTGGCTGGGCAGGATAATGGGGATTGGAAACTGCACTCTAGGCAACTTAGAGTCCTTCTGGTAGTTGCCAAACAGGGGATACAAAACATTTGGATAACCAAAAATGTTCCCATGGTGGAACAATGTAAAAATCTCACCCTAAGGGCTTTGTCTGTGGACAGACTGACGTATGTGTTAAAAGGACAGGAGGAGAGATTTTTGAATATATGGGCAACATTCCTGACCACACTATCCCTGGGGGAGGTGGCTGTCCTACAGGAGGGATGGGTATCCTAATGCCATCAATCTGATCTTGGAACAAAAACAGATAGAAAGTAAAAACAGTACAAATAAGATAACACAGGGACAAGCGACCTATTACTCTGCTTGATAATAAATTGGTATTTATAATAAAGTGATGGATGGATGAATGTATATGGAACTGAGGCAAAGCATATCTCATCTTTTACAATATATATTGTAGTTTCTGAGTTAGATTTTAATTAATTTCCTCCTATAGAAGAGGCAGTACATCACTTGCTATTAATTTTATGTTTTTGTTTGATAGTCTGATCACTGCTTTAACTAATAGGTGTGGTTGTCAATTATATGTAATCCTTCCTTAAAAAGGGGGAGATGTGAATGGATGTTGTTAAAACAACCAACATGTAAATAACTATATGGTTTTTGGAAAATTCCAATAAAAATATGATACCAAAAAAAAAACTTCCCTCAGTCGAAGCTTGAGAGGCGACTTAAACAACTGCAGGAGAAGATGTCTGAAAAGACTGCTGACCCAGCCACAGACAAACCAGCTACCAGCCAAAAAGAACCAGAGGAACAGCCTTTCGACAATGGTGATGGTTCCTCACCAAAAAACGGCCCACGGATACTGCCGCTGATCCGACAACCACAGGAAAAGGAAAAACACACAGTGGTCAAACTGCAACCAAAAAAGACACTGGTTCCGACCACTGAAGAAATAGCGAACACTGTTAGGATCACCAGGCGCTCCAACTGAGTACCCTGGTTTTGGTTGAGAAATGCAAAGAAGTGCAAGGTAATGCACCTGGGAAACAAAAACCCAGGGGAAGAGTACACAATGGGGGGTGAGATACTGACAACAGTAAAAATGGAAAGGGACTTGGGGTAATTATATCAGATGACCTAAAGGTGGGCAGGCAATGTGAGAAGGCAGTAAGGAAGGCTGGGGGGATACTGGGATGCATAGGGAGAGGCATCAATAGTAGAAAATAGGAAGTTGTCATCCCTCTATACAGACAGTTGGTGAGACCCCATCTGGAGTACTGTGTGCAGTTCTGGAGACCCCATCTCCGCAAAGACAGACAAAGTGGAGGCTGTCCAGAGGAGGGCAACCAAAATGGTGCAGGGTCTGCACCAGAAGACATATGAAGAAAGACTAAAGGAGCTTAATATGTATATCCTTGAGGAAAGAAAGGAGAGAGGGGACATGATAGAAACTTTCAAGTACCTCAAGGGAATCAACAAAGTCCAAGAGGGTAGCATCTTTCAGAAAGGGATGTGCAAGAACAAAGGGTTGAATTTGAAGATGGGGGATGGCTCAGAGGTAATGTGAGGAAGTATTTTTCATGGAGAGGGTGTGGATGCATGGAACAGCCTCCTGAGGAAGTCGTGGAGTCAAGAACAGTGAGGGAATTCAAGAATGCATGGGACAGACATAAGGCAGTCCTAGTGGGGGGTAGGAGGAAGTAAGCTGTTGGTTAACTAGGATCTGCAGCTTATCTGTTAGGTAGGAAAATGGGCAGACTAGGTGGGCCAAGCAGTCCTTATCTGCCGTCAAACTCCGTGTTTCTAAATGGCCACACACACAATCCTCCAGTTCTACCTTGGTTCCTGATTATTTGGAATGTGGGGTAGAGCTTTCTGGGGAGGATGAGGATGAAGATTCTGGAGAACCGATTGAACCGGATATCTCTCCTGATTCCCCTGACAAAGGGACCGAGGACTATACTTCCCACTTTGCTTTTATAAAGCAAGTGACCCAATCCCTGGACCTCCCTACTCAGGAATCAACCGATGTGGAGGAAGAACAGGATTACATGGAGATGATGGACGTTCCAGTCTCCAAAAGTCTGTTCAAGCAACATGAAGTCTTACTGTATTCTGACTATATGCAGTTAGCCCCATCACTTGAACTGCTCCGGAGAGTAAAGGGTTAACTCTATGGAAAGGCATAGAATGTTGAGCCCGAGCTTGGTTTTCAAACCTCTGTCTGTGGTACTCTGAAGTGTAACCGTCAGATTCTTTACTCTGCCTTACTGTGAAGTCACTCCGGAGATTCCTCCTACGCTTCGGTTCAGTCTAGTTTGAATTGGTCATTTTGGTTTTTTTTTTTCAAACCTGCATTTCGATATTCTTACCTCTGTCTTGGTACAGTAAGTGGTAGCTATAGGTAGTGGTTATTTTCTGTGTTGTTAAGAAATTGTTTTATTTCGGTTCTGTGCCAGTCGGTCCGGTTCAGAACCAAAGCCTATCTTTTATATCAGTTATTATTACTGTGTGTGTGTTTTTTCCAGTACTCATCGGTTCCTAAAAAAATCCGATATTTTAAGATTTTTTTAACCGACCCGTGACACAGTTGGAACCGTTGAGTTTGTAATTGCCTGGCTTAACCGTTGTGTAAGGTGATTTTTTTCAGGTTTAAGGCATGTCTGAGAAACCCAAGAAGAAAACCGGACCCACTGGGTTTCAGCACTGTAACGAGTGTAAGGAGGCCTTTGCTAAGGCCGACCCTCACCTCGTCTGTGTGTATTGGCTGGGGTTTGACCACCTCAAGGAAGACTGACAAATATGTAAGAACTTTCCCAAAGCCACTCTCGATAAACGTTTGAGTAGGCTAAGGGAGAGGGAGGCCCAGAAGTCTTCTGACCCGGATGGCCAGCCCGGTTCGGTTGTGGCCGAACCTGAAGAGGTGCCCAGTGACTTGGGCGATACCTCTTCGGGCAAACGGAGAGCCAATTCTACGGAATCGGTTCCGAGCAAAAGAAAGAGGAAATCGGCCGGTTCGGATCCCGCTTCCCATGGTCCGACCACTGATGACATAGCGAAAGCGATTTCAATAGTTCAGTCACTTTGCCCGGTTCCGACTGAACCGGTTTCGATTCAGTTCCAGTCAGTTCGCCCGGAGGTATTGGCTTCCGATATAGATCCTGAAGCATACTATGAGGGTGATTGGGAGGAGGATGAAGACTATGAAGAAGATGAGGGCCTGGATGAGCAAGTAGAGCCTGACATCTCCCCAGACAGGCCTTCTTAGGCTTCTCCTTGCAGGCTTTCGGAGTGTGCTTCCCATTTCTTGTTTTACAAGAAAGTGGCTGAGACTCTTCAGCTTTCTATGGAAGAGGCTGAACAGGATCAGGAAGAACCTGACTACCTGGAAATGGTGGATGTCCCAGAGTCAAAGAGGGTGTCTATCCCCTTACACAAATCCTTGGGGAAGCAGACACAAAAGATTTTACAGTTTCCTACATCCGTTTCTCCTGTGGAAAAAAGAATGGACAGGAGGTATGCTTTGTCAGGTCCAGGGATGGAATTCCTTTCAAATCACAGTAGCCATGTTAGGATAGTACAAGCTGCAGCCTGTGACAAGGCTAGTATTCCCCTGGCATCTCACCCCCCTTCCCCAGATAAGGATTCCTGGAAAGTGGATGCCATGGCAAAAAAAAACAGTACTTGGCTTCCTCTTTGGGAGTCGGACAATCCAATTACATGGCATACAGAGCCAGGTACCAGAAATCTATGTGAGATATGGTTCTGGCACTGGCTAAGGATGCCCCTCCTTAGCTAGCTAAGGAGCTGGAGCAGGTGGCTGCAAATGGTATAGAGGCACCTATGGTGCAATTCCATGCTGCTGTTGATTCCAATGATGTTCATTCCAGGGTCATGGCTACATCAATCTCCATGAGGAGATTTACTTGGCTTAGGTGTACCAACCTCTCTCAGGATACCCAGGCCAAGGCCTTAGATTTTCCTGTAACTGGTAATTCTCTCTTTGGGGACCAAACAGAGAATTACACGAAGAAGATGGATGAATACAGGACCACCTATAGGAGTGCTGCAGCCAAAGAAAAGCAGACCACTCCTCAGAGGCAGCAGTTTAGGAGCAGACCTTTTTAAGAAGCTCAGACCCCCTCCTCTTCTTTTCAGCAGAGGGGGTTCTTTAGGGGAAGAGGTAGATGTGGGGTAACTAGGACCACATCAGCTACTCAGTCCAAGCCCCCTGCCAAGCAGACACCCTGAGGTGTCAGTCAGGGTCGCCTCCCTAATCCCAGTAGGGGGCAGGCTGGCTCACTACTGCCAGGCCTGGGAGTCTATTACTTCAGACAAATGGGTCCTGGAAGTAGTGAGCCAGGGACTTGCTCTCAGTTTCAAAAGGTTCCCAAAAATGAGAGCAAAGTCTTTCAGTCGTCCCTCTCCCTTGGAGACAAAGGCCTCAGAGGCAGAAATCTCCTCTATTCTGCTTCTGCAAGCAGTAGAAAAGGTACCTCTTTGTCACAGGGGAAAAGGACTGTATTCAAGATACTTCCTTACCCCCAAAAAGACAGGGGAGTAGCAACCCATATTGGATTTGAGGTACCTGAACAAACATTTGACAAAACCAAAGTTCAAAATGGTCACTCTGGGAGTAATTCTTCCCTCTCTCAGACCAGGAGACTGGCTAGCCTCCCTGGATCTCAAGGATGCCTACTTCCACACACCTATCAGACATTCCCACAGAAAGTACCTCAGGTTCGAGTTGCCCTCAGGCCATTACCAATTCAGGGCCATGCCCTTCGCCCCTAACATCTGCCCCAGGGGTGTTCACCAAGTGTCTTGCAGTGGTGGTGGCATTCCTCAGGAGGCAGGGCATCCTTCTGTTCCCATACCTGGACGACTTGCTTCTAGTGGGCCAGTCCTCACACCAGGTCAAGTCAGCTTTAGAGGTTACCCAAAGACTTCTAGAATTCTTGGGCTTCATTCTAAATTTAGAGAAGTCTGTTCTAGAGCCAGCCCAGTTTCTCACTTTCATGGGGTGGAAATAGATACAGCTCAGACAAGAGCATTTCTTCTTCTCTCAAGGGTTCAGTGTCTGGTCACTTTGGCCTCCCCTTTTCGTCCTCTAGTGTCTCGGCCAGCCAGACATTTTCTACGGTTGCTGGGCTACATGGCAGCTTCCACAGCAATAGTTCAGAGAGCAAGATTTCAGATGAGAGATATTTAGTTTCATCTCAGATCTTTCTGGTCTCAGAAAAAGGACCCTGTCTCCAAACTGGTACCAGTCTCCAAAACCTTGGTCCAGGCCCTTCAGTGGTGGTTGGAGGAAGACAGTCTTGTACAGGGGGTCCCCTTCGGTCAGGTCGCATTTGTGATTCTCACCGCAGATGTCTCCTTGTTGGGGTGGGGGGGCCTACCTAGGTCATCTCGCAGCTCAGGGAACTTGGTCACACCAGGAGTCCCTTCTGCACATAAAGCTTCTCTAATTTAGAGCTGTCTTCCTGTCTCTCCAGACAATCTCAACGGTTGTCCAAGGGAAAGTGGTGCAGATCAGAACAGACAATACCACAACCATGTGGTATATCAAGCAGGGAGGCACTCGGTCCTTGGCCCTGTGCACAGAAGCCATGAAAATTTGGTCTTTAGCTTATTCTCTTCAGGCTTCTGTAGTGGCAGTGCATCTCCCAGGGAAGGACAACATCCTAGCAGATGCTCTCAGCAGGATTCCCAGGGTCACCACGAATGCACCCTGAACCCTGTCATTCTTCAAGTCATTTTCAGGAGATAGGGCACCCCAGAGATGGATGTCTCTGCAGCCCCGGACAATCAACTCCCTCTTTATTGTTGCAGGCCACCCCTTCTGGGTCCTGTTCCCCAGGATGCTCTTCTACTAAATTGAACAAGCATGTTTCTGTATGCATTTCCTCCTTTTCCTCTGATATTCAGGATCCTGTTAAAAACCAGGTCACAGCCTTGCAAGGTGATTCTGGTGGCTCCAGACTGGGCCAGGCAGCCTTGGTATCCTATACTGTTGTCACTCTCAGTAACACTTCCCTTGTGTCTTCCCAAGCAGTACAATCTTCTCACCTCCTCTCAAGGGAGGATTCTGTACTCCAACCTTCAGACTCTCGGGCTCAAAGCCTGACTCTTGAAGAGCTAGAATATGCAAGTTTGTATCTTTCCCAATCAGTTTTGGATATTTTAAAAGTGAGCAGGAAGCCTGCTACAAGGAAGACTTACAACTCCAGATGGAAAAGGTTTGGGTTTTGGTGTTCCAGTAGACATATTAAGCCAGAGCTGGCTGACATTGCCACTGTTTTGGACTATTTGGTACATCTTAATGGTTTAGGCCTCCGGCCTACTACTCTTAAAGTGCATTTGACAGCTGTGTCTGCCTTTCTTTCAGGTGGTAAGGGCTTTTCCATAGCTTCTCGTCCAGTTTTCAAGAAATTCTTCAAAGGCTTAGTTCATGTCAATCCTCGTTTTCGGGAGCCTACTCCTTCCTGGGATCTGAACATCTGTATTGCACAGCTTATGCAGCCCCCATTTGAACCTTTATCTTCAGCTGAGCTGAAATACTTGACTTGGAAAACTGTATTCCTGGTGGCCATTACCTCTACTAGGAGGATCAGTGAACTACAGGCCTCATCAGTGAAACCTGATTTAATTTTCTTTCGTAGGGATAAGGTGGTCCTCTGAACCAACAGAAAGTCCTTCCCCAGGTAGTGTCAGACTTTCATCTGAACCAGTCTGTCTCTTTCACTGATCATTCTTCCTTTGGAGAGAGGAGGTTACACAGTCTGGATGTGAAAAGTGCTCTTTGCTACTATATTGAGCATACTAAGGCCCATAGGAAGAACTGATCTCAGTTGTTTCTCGCTGATGGTGAGGTGGGAAAGAGCAAGCCTGCTTCGAAGAGGTCTGTTGCCAGGTGGATTGTCTCTTGTATTCGATTCTGCTACTCTGAATTTGGGAGGAGCTTCCCTCAGGCCTAAGGGCTCATTCTACCAGAGGTACAGCTGCTTCAGTTGCAGCAGCTAGAGATGTACCTTTTAGTGGATATATGTAAAGCAGCTACCTAGAAATCTGTTCACACCATCACCTAGCATTACTCTTTGGACATTCAGTCACCAAGTGATGCTTGGCTTGGCACAGCTGTGCTGCGGAATCTGTTCCCAAAATAGATTCTGTAACTCCCTTCTCCAACGGGGTGCTGCTTGGTAGTCTGCATATAGTCAGAATACAGCAAGACTTCATGTTGTTTGAAGAAATAATTACTCACCACAGTAATTTTGTTTCTTCTAATGGAGTCTTGCTGTATTCTGACCCCCCCGCCTCCCCTCCTGGAACCTAGTAGTTTTGGGATGTGGTGGGGCAGGCAGAGTGCTGTACCCCAGAGGTGTTCCGGACATGCCTCCATCTCTTAGAGGTTTTTTTCTTTTAGTTTGGTGAATCACTACCTGTTGTGTTCTTTTTGGGTTTTCTCGACTTGAATCTTTGACCCTAAAACCTTGTTTTGCCATTTGGCACAAAAATTTTGAAACAATTTCTTACTTTGAGTTAGTTTAGTGCTCGTAAGTATCTGACGGTTACACTTCAGAGTACCACAGACAGAGGTTTGAAAACCGAGCTCGAGGTCAACGTTCTATGCCCGTGCATAGAGTTAACCCTTTACTCTCCAGAGCAGTTCAAGTGCTGGGGCTAACTGCATATAGTCTGAATACAGCAAGACTCCATTGGAAGAAACAACATTACTATGGTGAGCCATTTTTCTTTTGGCCTACCTGCATCACAAAAATATTTTCCAGAAGCTTTTCTACAGACTGTACTGCTGTAATCACTTCCAAAATAGGAGACTGCTCTTTGATTAGGGAGACAGAAACATCGTCTATTTACTGTACCCACAGTGCCTCACCATGTAAATTAGTATACTGACTGTTATATTTTTGTGGTCACTACAGAAATAGGATACTACATCTCTCAGTAAACAAATCTTGGTTCTAGATACTGTATGCACAATGCCTTGTTTTTAAAATAAACATATGAGTGCTTATATTGTTGAAGCCACTACAGAAAAAGAAGACTGCACCCCACAGTAAGGAGACTGGAAAACAACAACTTGTTTCATACACCTACAGTCACCACCACCACCAAAATAAGAGACTGCACCTGTAAGCAAGGAACATTTAAGTCAACTTTATAATTTACCCAGAATGCCTTGTTGCTATATGTAAAACGTTGATGACTCCCTTGCATGACATTATTCTGGGAGGAGTGGCCACACAGAGAAAACAGGAGGGCAGCCAGAAACAAAGCGCTGATAAAACATTAACAGATTTTTTTTTTACAAAATAAATTGCAGCGTCAGCATCTGAAACATGACTGGCTATGGCATACTATGTGAAAAGGCATTTGGGGAACTTCCATAGACCACTTTAACATTTAACTGATATCACCTTATCAGCAATCACCTGTATACTTTGTGTCCAAATACTACTAGTAAAATTCAACTATCAGAATAAGGATATTCTTCGAGGATGTCTCATTCATCAGGCCACATCTATGGAACTATAGTTGTCAGGCGCCAGAACCACACATAAACTTTTTTGATAGCAGTCTTCTAGGGGCTGCTCATGATGATGTCATTGTCGACATCCTCACTGTATATAAACATAGGTGGCCCCACACCCTCCTCAGTTCTTTTACCGCTGTCAACTATACTCGCCAGACTCCAGAGAGACACTGTTGCTACAGTCAACTGCCAAATCTTGAATTTTTTTGCTAAACATTTATTTTCTCACCTTAGTACTTATCACTTTATTTTAAACAGAAAATTTGTGCTAATTGGCAGCTGTTTATAAAGTTCTTATTCTCCTTATTATTAACATCATTGTGTATGTCAAGAACCGACTCTGCTAAACTGTTTCATTACTGGGAGTGCAGTGGTAAGATCAACAACAATGACAACCATGACGCCTGTATCCACTGTCTCTGAGAGGCCCATAACGTTAAAGCCTGTGAGATCTGCCTGAGCTTCAGTCAAGCTACCCAGCAATGCCATCAGAAAGTCCTGGAAACATTCCTCCTAGAGCAGAAGATAGCCAGAAGGGAGAGGGAGTACCAGGTGTGAAGCTTCTCCGCGTCTCTGGCTCTTTCCTCTGGCTCTCACTTCTCCAAGCCCTGGGAGAATTCTTTCAGCAAACACAAACACCAGGAGAGGGAATGGAGTAAGGATAAATCCCTCTGGTCCTCTCTGTCGCCGCTGCACTTGGCACCGGCCTCTGCTGCATTGTTGTCCACCTCAGCGACCCTCACTCTCACAGTAAAGGCTGTGACAGTTCTGCCGGACCTTTCACAGCTGGAGAAGGCCTTCAGTATTGGTGTTCCTGGCACCCCCCATCTACGTTGTTAGCCCTGCTGCTTAGGCCTCCTCTCTCTATAGGCCATCTGGCAGTGAGCTTTGCCTCACCTTCTGTGGGCGGCGATGGCCCATCAGTGTTGGGGTTTCAGCCTCCCCGTGAACATCGCAAGGCATTCTGTCAACATCGGGGCTCCAGCTACCCCCGTTGATGCCGGGGTTGCAACCACCCGGTCAACATTGCAGAGTGCTCCTGCAGCGCAGGCCACTGTTGATGTGCAGATGGTGTTCTCCTTCACAGAGATTATACAACGCCTGATTCCTCCTACTCTGGGCACAGCAACAACGGGGCTTTGTAGACTGGTCCCTGTGTTGATAACCCAAACATCAACATGCCCTGCACATTCTAGGGCATCGCTGGCCTCACTTCCTTCTTTGCATCCCTCAGAGCCCATCGATGAGGATCAGAATTACAACCCTGACCTCGTTTTACAGGAGGAAGAGGAAGATATGGATAGGAGCCCTATTGACAGATCTGACTCCACCATTTCCTCCAGGAGTGAGGACTTCACCTTATATATCCCTAGGTCCCCTCCTTAGGACCGTTCCTTCATCTCTGTAATGAAGCAGCTCCAAATAGCTATGGGGTTTGATGCTGAAGAGCAAGAAATCACCGGGAGAAACCTGGTAGAATTTCTGGAACTACCAGATCTTTAGGGGTAGCTTAGTATTCAGGTCACACCATAGGAACTTCACCATCAGTGAAGCAGGGTCCACGTGGAAGATTTTCTAGCAGTACAACTGGGGCCTCCCACGCTAACGTCAGCAATCCTGTAAGGGTGTGAGCGGCCCCGCTCCCTCCTCAGTTCTTTCCTGCTGTCAATTTCTCTCACATGGGTCTCCGTGGAAGCTCTGTCGCAGTTTGCACCATTTTTGCCTACACTTTTCTTTAGGTGGTAATCTTTTTTTGTAAAGAGATTCTTTAACCTTGTTTGTCGATTGTCACTCCTTCCACTTCTCTTTTCCGTTGCTTCCGCTGTGGAAAGAGGACTGCTTCTTCAGACAACCACAGTCTTTGCGCTTGCTGTCTCGGACCTGATCACAACATTTCAGACTGTGAGCTCTGCCAAAAATTCAACCTTACAACCCTTAGGTGTCGAATAAAGGTTTTGAAGAAATTCCTTTTGGAACAGCAGGTAGCCAGTTCTGGGCACGGGTCTCCGGGGTCCCTTCTTCCCAGTCACTGGTGGGTTTGTCAAGCTCCCAGGCCTTGAAGACCTGAGACGAGTCCTCTGGGAAAACTCACAAAAATACCAGGACCACTCTCCACCTAGTGGCAGCGCTTCTGTTCCCTGACGCATTCTTCCTCTTCTTCCAGGGGTACTCCATCACTTGTGACTGCGCCAACATCCTCTGCTGTCCAGGCCATTGACCCTCTGATTGTCAACACCAGCCCCTCCTATGAGGCCTGATGCTTCTCCAGGTCCTCAGATACAAGAGCCATAGGGCTCTCAAGACCCTACGAAAGTTTTGTCTTGCTCTGTCCTGTCGACCCCACTGCCTTCAATGCAGTCTTCGCCTTCAGTCAACGTCAGTACTATTTTAACTTGTTTGATGACGGCTCATGTCCACCAGCTAGGTACCCATAGATAAGTGTCCCCGGTACTGTTAGGCACTCCGTCGTCGTTGACGCCGGTTCGGCCTTATCTGCCTGCACTCTTTACGACACTATCAGTCCCTCATTCTTGGATCCAGAGTTAGAGAGTGTTGACGTCAAGGAGGCATACCACCGTGACCTTGCCTCCCCGAGGAAGAACCTCTTTCCTCGGACAGATCTACAGTCTCTTCAGTGAGTGAAGACTCTGTTAAGCATATTCCCAGATCCCCTCCTGAAGACCCTACCTTCTTTAACATTATGAAGTAGCTGTCTACTGCTATGAGCTTCCACACTGAGGATGCCACCAGAAGAGACCCGGTGGACGTTTTTGGAAATCCCAGAATCTCAAGGTCATTCCTCCGATTTTGCCAGCTGTAAGGAATGCCACCACTGTGGCATGGCACTTCCCTGACATGGTCCCTACCATGCCTAGGAGGGCAGATAAGCTCTATAATGCCTCCCAGGGCCTGCCCTATTATGTTGCCCAACCTGAGACTTATTCTGCGGTCATCAAAGTGGCGCATGACAGATCCAAGGTGTCTAAACACCTTAGCTCCCTCCCCCTGACAGGGAATCCAGAAGGACTGACCTTTGGGGGTAAGAAGGTTTATGCCACCTCTACTCTGGGACTCTGGATTGCAAACTACTTATCCCATATGGTCAAGTACAAAAATACCATATAGAAGAAGAGCGGGGTGGCTGCTCATGCCCTCCCACAGGGTTCACAGAAACAGGATGTCCTTGGGTCCTTCCAGGCTGCTGGGAATATTAGCAAACACCTCCTCAGGGCCTTGTACAATATGTCTGACACTGGTGCCAGGGCTACTGCCTCAGATATTTGCCTTTGTAGGCACACCTGGCTGAAGGTATCTGGTTTTGCAGCAGATGTCCACCAAAGGTGCTTAATACCCCATTTAATGGTTCAAAGCTTTTCAGGCTGGATGTCCAAGACATGATCAAAGGTTTACAGGCCCTTGGTAGGGCCATTAAATCTGTCCACTCGCTCTACCATACCCAGCCTAGGAGCAGACAGTGGCTGCCCTTTCTTAAGGTGTCCAACAAGTCTGGTGCGGATTCCAGGGTAAAAGGAAGGCCAGATCTTCCCTGTATCAGTCTTCACCATTCATCACTGGTGGGTTCCAGCTGAAGGCACAGGATCCCGTGGGAAACTTTTGCTTTAAGAAAAAGCTTTACTGCTCTAGAAGGAGGGACGACATCAGGAATGGCACCACCCTTGAGGCTGACACATTACATGGCGCTTGCAGGTTGGCCAGTAACTGTCATCATCCCCTCCACTACCTCAGTTTTGCTGTTCCCACCATCGAGGCTGCAGGTGCTCTGTGAGACAGCGACTCCTGAAGAGATTAACTGCGTATCAGCTATGGTTCCATTTTCTGCCCACTTTAAAGTTGCTCACTGCCGCACTTCAGTGCCGTTCAGCACCGTTTTTGTTATTTTCATTGTTTAAGTTAGCTGGTGTCGAGTCTTTCACATGATTACGGTTTTTTTTTTTTGTTTGTTTGTTTTATTTCTAGTTCTCCTTCCCCAGACTGCCATCCCCAACCCATCAAGAGATCCTAGGCAGACATCTCTCTGCCTCTCACCCTACCCGAATGACAACTGGATCCCCATGGAGCTACGACTTACCCCCCCGAGTGGGGATGAGGCGGGGCCCCAACCACCCCGTTACTTAAGTTTCATCGGTCCAGGGCAGGCAAAGGCACATTGAGAGCACGTCTCCAGAACTCCATTTCCCAAGCGATGGCAGGCTATTTTCCTCTTTTTCTCCCTCCCCTACAGCGTGCGATCCCTGATGTCAAGGCGCAAGGCGCTGACATCCACACTGTGTAGCGGCCACCCGTCCTCTACCATTGGGGGCTTGCAGTACTCCGAGCCTCCACTCGGAGTCAGGCAAGTGTGCTGGCTTCGGCCTCAACCCTCCCTGGAGAAGGTGAGCTGTTGTGAGATGCTCAAGCCTGTCTCCCCCCGGCCAACCCACCAGTGACCCAAGTCCGCTCCTGAAACGAGGTGTGGCATCCGCAACCTCAACCCTCAGCGCCACCGGGCTGGCTCATTTAAGTTTTGTTGTTCGGCCGGTTTCATGTTGAGTTCGGGGCATTAAAGTTCGAAGGCAGGGACCTCAGCCATGCGCCGGTGCCCCTGTGGAGGTCGAGTTACCGTAACGGACCCACATGACTGGTGTTTCAATTGTCTGTGGCTATCTCATGACTTGGAATGTTGCGATGCTTGTTGTAGTATGGACTACAGCACCCTAGAACTCCATTCAGCGAGGTGGGGGCAAACACCCAACCATCAGCTGCAAGCAGCAGATGAGGGCAGCGAAGACAAGGAATTTGGGTCTGTCCCCCAGGCCTCCCCCCATTACTGTAAGCACCAGGGGCATGCAGGCTGCCTCGCGGGCACCTGGAGGAGTGGTCAGGGAAGCGGTCGGCTTCCTCTGGGAGGTCAGCTGCTGACCACTTCAGACGTGGTTCCCCTTCGGGGGACCGTGCGACCCCGGTGTTGGGGCCTCAGCTACATGCTAGGCCTACATCGGTGTTCCTTTCTGGGGCATCAGAACATGCAGCTTTGGTTCCTGACACAGAGTCCAGTGTCTGTGAGCAGGATCAACACTCTCGTGCTGCAGAGTCCCTTCCTGATACAGACCTTGGTGCCGGGGCAGGCTGGGTAACTGGGGGTTGCCTCTCTTGGGGTTCCTGCTGTCTCCTTTTTGGATTTGGAGAATGCCTCAGAGGACCTGGACTGGTGACCCAGCTCTCCAGAGCAGTCGTCCCCGGACTCTGTTCAAGGCTTTCAGTGAGTTCGGGACTAGGTCTAGTCTCCATGCACGGTGCCACTCTGTCCTGTTCCAGTGCCACGGAGGATTCAGGCACCATCCTTGGCATCGTCCCAGGTGACGATGCTACCTGCGGCATCGTGCCCGATAACAGCGACAGTGCTGTGGTCAGTTGCCACTCCAGATGATGACGCTATGGCTGGTACCATCCTCGGTGTCAGTGCCAGGTTGGCTCTGTTTCAGGGCAAGACGCCGTGGTCTGCACCTTCACCAAGGTCAGTGCCGACTCTGAGGTCAAGGTTGATGTTGATGACGGAGTTGGCGCTACGTCTGGGAGTGGCACTGAGGTCAGTGCTGCTACAGGAATCTGGCTGTGTCCGGTGCCTCCCTTGGAGACAGTGTTGCTTCATGGCATGCCTCTAAGAGGGAGATGGATTGTTTGATGCTGCTGCATGGTTTGGGGTGTCAGTGGCTGACCCTGGTGCCGACTTTTCTGTCCCCCATCCTTGAGATCAAGTTGCCACTGAGAGGTCTCACTCGAGGGGCAGGTCTCTGTCCTCTCCTTGGGGGGTTGGAGCACCGATCCACGTCCCGCTCTGCCTGAGTGGCATCGACCACTATGCTGTGGAGTAGGAGTTCTGGTCCGAGCACTCCTTCCTCTTTATAGGGGATGGAATCCTGCATTGAGTGGTGATGAGAACCATCCTTTTGGGCTAGCTGGGCTCTGGTCTCCCCACCAGGGGTCTCCCCCGTGGGCTTCCCTCTGCTGACTTGGGGATGGTTAAGCAGCAGGTGGGGTCTGGACAACGCACTCCCCTCATGGTAGGAGGGTCCCCTGCTACTATCCATAGCCCTGTCAGAGAGGGAGCGGTCTCTCAAGATCTTCCTACCCAGCCCTCGCCCTCTCTGCAACCCCCCCCCACAGGTCTCGTGGGTCATTTGGGGATTCTTACCTGGGAGCAGTATAGGGCCTCAGCAAGTGCTTTCCCAGCATTCTTTAGGACCATGACTGAGTTGGTGTTTGCAGCTCCTCACACCACTCCTCCGTACCCTGTTCAGAGCTCCTCTGGGTCGTTGACTTCTTCCTCTAAGGAAGAGGACTCTCCTTCATACTGATTGTCTGATGTTGACTTTACAGAGTATCAGCGGTTCCTGGCGACGATGCTGGAGAAGCTCAGTTTAACCCCAGTTTCACGATGCAACACCAACCGTGTGACTATGGTGTTCCTTGCAGTGTATAGTCAGGAATCTTTAGTGATCCCTCCATGGCCTCGGCCTTTAGCGGAGGAGTCACACTGCGCCTGGCAGTTGCCCACCCCCTTTCTAGCCCCTGCAGAGTGCCAGCACTGGTATTGCACCACCTCCCGGGGTCTCCAGGATCTTTGCCCCACCACTGCTCATGTCTGGAGTGGCTGGACACCCTTTCTGGGCATCAGCGCCCAACAAGAGACCATCCTCCAGATGTGGACTCTGTGGAGTTTGATCACTGGGGCAGGCGAGTGTTTGCCTCGGCATGTCTCTTGTTTATTGCAGCACATTAGGCGCACATGGTGACCTTTCAGAGGTGCCTGTAGGCCGTGATGGGATCATTCCTGTTGGCCTTGCCTGATAGCAAGGCAACTAGGCAGGCTATTGCCATCTCTGCAAGAGATCTGGAGCTAGCGAGACACCAGGCATAAGCGTCTTCCAGCGCGATAGCTTCCAGGCTGATGGGATCTGCAGTCTGCATCAGACGGATGGCATGGCTTCACCTGTCCCAGTTATCACCCTTGGCCCAGCGTAGGGTGACTATCTCACCTTTCTGGGGGGCCTGAATTTTCTCCCAAAGAGCCAGGCGGTAACTATCAGAGTGCCCTCCTTCTCCTGCTCACCGGGAGACCAGCACTGGCTCTCAGCAGTAATGGGTCGGGCAGACCCGTGATGGGTCCTCCCCCCTCGTGTCTCCCCCATGGATGGCCGAAGGCAGTGTTGCCTTCAGGGAGATATCGGTCCACATTGTGGGCTTGGTACTCACCCACCAGTGATGAATGGTGAAGATTGATACAGGAAAGATATGTACATTATGTACCTACCATAATCCTATATATCTTCACCATTCATCACTGCATCCCACCCTCCATCCCCTCTTGGGCCTCAGCCCCTGGGCAGTGCCTCCTCCCTGCTTGCCCTCCCCCAATGAGGCCAGTTGTGGGCAGAGTCCCACTGGTACCTCTGGGCTCCCTGCCACTTCTCTGAAGCAACAGGGACCTACCTGGTGGGGGGGAGGGCAGATAGGGGCTATGGCCCCTTTCTTCCCAGTGCTCCCTGGGACCCTCTTTCTCAGCAGACAGTCTTCAGGTCTCTCTTGAGATCTACTGTGAACTCCCCCACAGCTGGTGGGATGCTTCTTAGTCCTTCTGCCAGACCTAGGGGCCCAAGAATCCTCTATCTCTTGACTTGTTAACATTCTAACTCCCAGCTAGGGACCTATTCAAGTCTTCTTGTTATGGCCTTAACTCTTGAGATTTAGGATAGAAGAATCTCCATGAGGTCCTGACCTATCACCTCCCTGGTGGCGTTATGTATCAGGAATTTTTCCTTTAACATCCTGGGTCTCCTTTGGGCATCGAGGTGTTCTCTGGTTAGTAGGCTGCCCTTTCTCAGTCCTCAGCCTTGAAGGGGAGAGAAGGCGCTAGGTCCTGGTGTCCTCCCTGTTGACCTGTCGGCCGTGTCTTCTGTTTCCCCCTCCACTAGGGTTCTGGAGAGTGGAGGTATGCTCCATCCTCTCTCTACATCTTCTCTTCATTCCTCATTTTTCATCTTCTTTCTCATTCTTCCTCTTCCTTCCTCCTTATCTTTCTGCCCAGGGGTTGGGACCCTAACCCACACCCAGCTAGGCTTCAGTTTCATTAAGGATCTTCCCTCTCATCTGCTTATCCTTTTTCAGTTTAAATCTTTTCATTTTACTATCCCTTTTGGCTCTCTTGCACACCCTCCACCCTTGTTTTCTCTTTGATGTCTTCCTCTCGGCAGCAGCATTGAGGTGGTGGAGGGATGACTCTGGTTACTGGCCAACCCATGGCGCTTGTGTTGCGTCAGCCTTGAGGGTGGCGCCGTTACTGCCATCCTTCCTTCTAGAGCAGAAAAGCTTTTTCTTAAAGCAGAAGCTTCCCGCTGGGTCCTGCGCCTTCAGCTGGAACCCACCAGTGATGAATGGTGAAGATACACAGGAAGATCAAAAAAATGGCAGATACGTAATTTACATTTCTTCCTTGCCTACCCCCTCCTCCTCCTCAGGTCCTGCCAAGAAATGGACCAGAGGCCACGGGTCAGTCACAGCGGCTGGATATGCTTCCACCTGACTCCTTCCAAGACTCCCCTCTTCTGGTCCCCAACCAAGAAGTGGTGGTTGGGAGTCGGTTCTCCTTTCTTCTCAGTCAATGCAGAACCATAACTTCAAATATTTGGGTTCTTCAGAGGGGTCACACTCGGAAGCTTTTGGAACAACCCCCAGAGATTCCTCTGGTACCCTCCACCTAGGCTCCAGACCACGCAGTGGTCCTTTGGGAGGAAGTACACTCCCTTCTGCAAAAAATGGCAATTGAGCCAGTGCCCAGGTGGCAGAAGAACAGAGGGTTCTATTCCAGGATCTTCCTCGGGGGTATCTCAGTCATTAGGTTACACCATAGGAACCTTCACCATCCATGAAGGGGAATCCACACTGAAGATTTTCAGCAGTACAACTGAGGCTGCCCACGCTGTGGGCGGCCCCACTCCCTCCTCAGTTCTTTCCCACCATTGACTTGCAGTCACAGTCTCTGCGGAAACTCCATTGCAGTGTTCATGCATTTTTCAGCCTATGGACACCTTTTTCTACTTTTTTATGTATATTTCTTTTTGTTTATGTTGAGAGTTAATCCTTCTTTTCTTTTCCATCCCTGCCACTGCGGAAAGAAGAGTGCCTCTACCGATGAGCATTCGGCTTGTGTCTACTGTCTTGGGCCTGACCACAATGCCTCTGGACTGTAAGCTCTGCCAGAAGTTTAACTAAACTACCCTCTGGCGATGCAGGAAGGCTCTAAAAATCTTCATAGAACAACAGGTAGCCAGCTCCAAGTAGGGGTCCTCCGGGGCCCCGGCCACCCAGTCGCCCTCCAATTCTTCAAGCTTTCAGGCCTCAAAGGTCTGAGACAAGTCCTTGGGGAAAGTCACATAAAGACCAGGATCATGACTGCTTCCCCAAGCGGCCATCCCATTCCCCATCGGCCTCTAGGCTCTTCGTTGTCAGCAGCTACCAAGTCAAAGAGACCAGCTGTCCAGGTCTCGGTTCCCACCAGGTCCATACCAGCAGCTTCTCTGCCCAACTCTCGGGGCACTCAACTGCCAACCTCTGGGTTGTCGGCACTCCCACCATGGATGGGCTCGTCATCGACAACTACCCAGTCAAGATCTTCCCCTTCCTCTCTGAGGGCTACAGGCTCGTCGGGTCTACAAGATTGATCTTCGGCTTCTGTGCCATCGAATCCCCCTCCGTCAACAACAATGGACCTGAATGAAGTTCTTGTCCACTTCACCGAGGTGCTGGTTCAGCAGTTGGGAGCCTTCAATAGGCCTTCATCGGCAGTGCCGTTGACAATGGCTTCGTCGACAACTCCTATGACTGCAGACCCAGAAGAAGAGGTCGAGGAGGAGGAGTACCACCCTGACCTCGGCCTTCCAGATGATGTGGAGGAGGAAGAGGAACAATTCCTCACCTCTGATAGTCCACTGCCTCTAAAGTCAGTGAGGACTTAGTCAAGCACACCCAAGGTTGTCTCCTGAGGATGCCACCTTCTTTAACATCATGAAGCAGCAGTCTGCCACCTTGGGCTTTCAGACAGAGGAGGAGGAGGAGGAGGAGGATGTCACCAGGAAGGATCTGGCTGACTACTTTGAGATTCCCAAATCTCACCCCAGTATTATCCCTCCTATGCTTCCTGCCCTGAAAAATGCTACTGCAGCAGCTTGGCACAGACCAGACATGGTGCCAGCCATGCCCCGCAGAGTGGACAGTTTCTATAATGCCCTGCAGGGCCTTCCTTATTTTGTTGCCCAAGCCAAAACTGATTCTGTGGTCATTAAGGCAGCACATGGCAGGTCTGAGGTGCCTAAGCACCTTAGTTCCCTCCCCCCAGAGTAGGAGTCCGGCAAGATTGACCTTGGGGGGAAGAGGGTATATGCTTTCTCTACCTTGGGTTTGAGGATTGCCAACTACCTGTCACACATGGTCAAATACCAGAATGCCAACTGGAAGAAGGGCAAAGCTGCTGCACAGGCTCTTCCAGATGATACTCAGAAGGAGGAGTTGCTTCGGTGTTTTCAAACAGCTGAGGATGTCTGCAGACACCTCCTCAGAGACCTCTGTGATATGGCAGATACTGTTACCAGAGCAGCCACCACTGGCATATGCCTTTGTAGGCACTCATGGCTCAGGGTCTCTGGATTTGCAGCTGATGTGCAGAATAAGGTGCTCAACGCCCCTTTCAGTGGCACCAAGCTCTTCAGCCCTGATGTCCAGGACCTCATTAATGATCTGCAGGCCTCCAGCACAGCCATCAAGTCTGTGCATTCCCTCTACCACACGCAGCCCCATGGCAGAGAGTGGTGTTCTTTTCATAGACAGGCCACTAGACCAGACTCAGTGGGGGGGCAGGGCCTGCACTCAGGGAAAGTGCAGAGCTCAGTCTTCCTTGCCCGCCTCCTCCAATACTGGAGCAGCGGCCAAGCATCCCAGAAATGATGGACCAGCCTTCACAGCTGGTCCGACCTCAGCTTGATTCTTTGCCAGATGCCCTCCTCTGATTCAGTCTCAGAAGGTGGTGGTGGGAGGTCAGATCTCCCCCATCTGAATCAGTGGAGAACCATAACTTTAGATGCTTGGATCCTGCAGATTATAGAGAGCAGTCACACCCTAGAGCTCATTCAACAGACTCCAGATACCACTCCACCACCCTCAAACTATCCCCCAGCCCACCTGTCTGTTATCCGGGAGGAAGTACAGTCATTTCTGCGCACACAGGCAGTCAAACTGGTGCCAAGACCTTGGAGAAAGCAGGGGTTCTATTCCAGGTTCTTCCTGGTCCCCATAAAAACCTGAGATCTGAGATCCATCTTAGACCTCAAGGACCTCAGTCTCTTTGTCCAGTAGAAAAAGTTCTGGATGGTAACTTTGCCAGGCCTCAAGGCCGAGGACTGGCTCTGTTCACTGGACATGCAGTACGCTTACCTGCACATCTCAGTCTTTCCTCCTCACAGGCGGTTTCTTCACTTTGTCTTTCCGGGTGAACACTACAGGTGCTGCCCTTTGGCTTATCCTGTGCATCGTTTGTCTTTACCAAATGCTTGGCAGCAGTTGTAACAGCTCTCAGAAGAAAAGGTCTGTATGTCTTCCCTTACCTGGACAATTGGCTTCTCAAGGGCCCGTCCAGGGAACAGCTCCTGTGGACTCTGGAGCGCACTCTCCAACTCTTCCATTCTCTGGGCATATAACGGTCAATCTGCCCAAGTCTGTTCTAGTACTGTCCCAAAGACTGCAATACATAGGGAAGGTCCTGGACTACAGACGGGGTATGCCCCCCTTACGGCAACACCAACATAGCGAACTATGCTCCTGTCGGCAGAATCGGTACTTTGCTGACAGGTCGCTGTGTTGGTGTGCCCGAGACAGGGGCATACTGTCTCCGGTCCTGCACCCCCACCCTGACTTAACTGCAACTGGAGTTAAGAATCCTTTAGTAGGGGGGGTGCATGGGGCGCAGTCCCCCGTGTGGGGGTCCGGGTGGCAAAGCTCCCCAGATGAAAGGAGGACCAGGAGTCTGTCAAGGAATCATGCCAACCATGATTTGCAGTCGACATGATTCCTGTCGCTGTAACACCGGTCGACATCAGAGATGTCGAACTGGCGTGGTAGAGCCCAAATAGGGGAAGGCATACTTACTCCAGAACAGGGCGGAATGCCTTATAGCTCAGGCCCTGGAAATCACTCTGAGTCTTCACATTCCTGCCAGACTGTACTTCAGACTGTTGGGTCTAAAGGCAGTGGCCATTTTCATGGTTCCACTGGCCAGGATTCCCATGCGCACCCTTCAGTGGACCCTTAGAGTACAATAGGACCAGCGGACGGGCGAGTTGGACCAACAAGTCCTGGTCTCCTCCCCCCCGGTTCACAAGGTACTGCAGTGGTGGATGGACTCTGCAAATCTTCTTCAGTGTGTTCCCGTCCAGATTTCTTCCCCGCATCAAATTCTAACCATGGATGCTTCAGGTCTCAGCTGGGGAGCACACCTGGGTCCCTTTCAAACCCAGGGCTCCTGGTTCCAGTGGGACGCCGCTCTGTGAAACAGTGCCCCGGAGATGAAGGTGGTGCACTATGCCTTGCATAATTTTCAGGGACACCTTGCTCCAGGCCAGTTGCTGGTGCAGTTGGACAATCTGAGTGGACATCAACAAGCAGGGCGGGACTCACTCATATCCCCTTTGCAGGGAGGCCATGCAAGTCTGCTCTGACACTCTTTGTGGTTCACATGCCAGGTGTCCTAAACACCCTGGTGGACAGTCTCCTCAGAACTCCGTCCAAAATGCATGATTGGGAACATCTCTCATTTGTAGCAGCAGATCTGTTCTATGGGTTCATCCCCACTCAATGCAAAACTTCCCAATTTTTGCTCGCTAGATCTAGGGCCTGGAGTTTTCTGGTGAGACGCATTTTCCCTCTCTTGGAGCAGGAGATTTCTGTACGCATTCCCTCTGTTCCCACTAATACAGAGGGTTCTGCTCAAACTACAGATGGAGGGGGCCAGCATGATTCTGGTATCCCCATTCTGCCCTCACCAGATATGGTTCCCTCTGCTTCAGCAACTGGTGGAGGACCCCCTCTGCCCCTTTGCAGAAATCTGCTAAACCAGGATCAGGGGACCCTGGGTCTATCCCAACCTCAGGTCCCTTCATCTGCATGCATGGCTCCTGAGGACGTAGCCATCACTAGGTTCGGGGTCTGTAACCGATAGTGGACCTCCTGGTGGCTGCCTGCAAACCTTCCACCCTTGCCACTTATGCTATAAAGTGGAAGCGGTTTGCCATCTGGGCTGCCAAGCATTCTCTAGACCTTTTCACCTGTCCTGTGAATCATGTCCTGGACTACCTGATTTCTTTGTCTGACTCAGGCCTCCAGTATTCCTCCCTCTAAGTCCACCTTTCGGCTATTTCTGTCTTTCATGAGCCCGTGGGTGACTGCATGATTACTCAGCTGGATGTCTTCCGTACCTTTCTTAGGGGAATCCTGCATCTGATACTCCCAATCTGTTTCCCTGTCGTGGCTTGGGACTTTTATTTTGGAAAAGTTGACCCTGTCTCCTTTTGAGCCAATCATGACTTGTGATTTGTGCTTTCTCTCTCTTGGAATGAGCTGTTTTTAGTTGCAATTACTTCTGCTTGAATAATTTCAGAGCTGCAGGCCCTCAGGTGCGAGGAGCCTTATTTGATTTTTCATAAAGACAGGGCATCTTTGTGCATAAATCCTAAGATCTTCCTGGACATGAAGTCTCTACCACTCATTCACACTAGTGGGACTATGCCGGAGGTGCTAGGACCGAATGGGAGACAAAAATCTTAAGGAGGGCCGGCACCGAGGTAGGACCACACATGCACGGCACCACGAGACTAGCTCACACTGTATAGACTATCTCAGTGTCGACCATCCAACCACTTCAGTTCCTTTTTCCCCGCTATAGAGTGCGCTTCAGTGACTACATCGCTTTCCTGCCAGGAGTCGTATCTTCACTTCTATACGACAGTAGCATAGTCGTTCAGTATTTGATTAGTTTTTTATATATTTATTTATTTAGTTTAAAAAAAAAAAAAAGTTTATTCTTTTTCAACGAAGAACAGGAGTCTTCTTCTGCCCGACTTCAATGGAGTCGACCATGAATGGGGCCGGTGACGGTAGGGAGACTTCACTTGAAAGCTGTTTTAGCACCAGGGCTGGGTCTGCTGCCCTGTTCGGAGGGTGGGTCTGACCACAGGCAGTCCGCTGCTCAGGAGGAAGGACGGTCCACTCGAAAGTACAAAAAGAAGCGGGCCCGTTGCCAATCGAGGTCAGGGACCCAGCACCGCCCGGCCTCGAGCTCTTCGTCCCACCAATCAAAGAAGAAGAAGCAGCAGTACCACTCGATGTCACCCTCTGCTACGTCTGCACGGAAATCGTAGGTAGCGGTGGGGCAGGAGGCTGACCCTGGCTTCATCAGGGTCTTCTATGGTGTCGGTTCCCGGTGGCGCAATCCTCGACTCCGGAGTCCTTCCCTGCCCTCTGGGGGATCCTCTGGTGAGCAGTTTCATCCATGGACCACTCATGGAGCAGTGGATTTTGCAGTTGTCCCAACTTTCTGTGCCTGGAGATTCAGCTCCGGGGGTTACAGACTCAAAAGCAGGGTGCTTGGGTCAATCTAGTCTCGCGACACCTTCTTTGGTCCCGTTGACACCAGACTTTCATGCTTTTCCCCCCTCACATGGCTGCAGTGCAGAGGCCAGCATAGGTACTGCCTTCTACTCCTTCTCATATTTTCAGGTCTTCAGCCTTGGGTGCCCCGGTGTTAGGGTCAGGGTCTCCAGGCACTCATCTGGCACCAGTTGCAGCGCCGCCCTGTGCTCCGGCCTTGGCGATGCCACTCCCAGTGCAGCCTTGGGTGCCAGGGTTTTCGACTCTGATTCAGGGAATGCCTCCCCCTGCTCTTTTTCCTTTCTTTCCTTTCTATACTAATCACTTCTGGCCTAGTAGGAGGTAATATTGAGTTGGATCCTGATCTTCGACTAGGGGATGATTTAGATGAGGATTCATCCTTTGGAGTAGAAAGTAAGCCCTCTACTTCAGCAGAGCCCTTGATCAAGGAGCTTTTTTTTAAGTCTGTTCTGAAGAATATGAATGCCACCCTTTCTGTGCCGACTTCTGAGGTGGATCCTGGGAAGCTGTTGTGCCTTCAGTATCTGCATGTTCCTGAAATACCTGTGGAACTGACCCATCCAGTGCAGCCCTCTTTCAAGACTCTGTCACAGATGATGTGGGACAGTCAGGCACTCATTCCTTCTGTGGCCAAGTCCATTGACAGGAAATATGCTCCCCCTAAGGATAGGCCCAGTCCTTGCCTCTCAAGCCTTTGCGGACACCATAGTGGACTTGGCAGAGAATGACAAAAGCCATTCTTCTTCAGGAATTTATGGCTCGTCTAGTTAGTAAAGAATCCCGTAAGATCAACACTCTGGAGAAGCGAGTGTTTGCTGCTGCTACCCTAGGAATGCATATTGCTAGCTACCAGGGCTATTTTTCTCAGTATGAGTATACCCTCTGGCATTCGCTCAGAGCCACTGTGGAGGCTCTTCCGGAGTCGGACGTTAGTTCAGAACTTCGCCAGACCATTACTAGAGGCATTCAGTCCAACAATCAGCAACTTAAACCTGCTATGGATGCCTTTGACACTGCTTCTAGAGCAGCAGCGGTCGGGATATGCACCCAATGTCACTCATGGCTAAGGACTTCAGGATTCACAAATAATGCTCAACAGAGAGTCATGAATTTTCCATTTGATGGAGTTTATCTGTTTGGCCCACAGGTGGAGCAGGCATTGGAGGCCACTCAGAAAACTACGACTGCTATTAAGACAGCCAGACTGGCCCCTGCTGCCCCTCAGTGAGGTGGAAACCACCTGCAGTTTCATAACCATCAGTCTTTTCGTGGTAAAGACCAAGGGGCCTTTAACAAGAACCAAGCCCCTCAGCTGCCAAAGAAAATGCAGCTAAAGGCACAGGGCACAAAGGTGCCTAGTGCCACCCTCTGAGGACCCGGCCCATGTCCCACCTCAACTACCCAAGGGGGACTCTTCTTCAGTGGTGGGGGGGCATCTGACTCTGTTTTACAACCAGTGGAAGTCAGTCACAATGGACAAATGGGTCCTCTGGGATAATTCAAGCGAGTTCCTCTCTAAATGTTTCAGATACTCCTCCGGATCATCCTCCCAAACAACAGCCCAGACTGTCTATCACTCAGTCAGATCTCCTTGCTTGAGGGCCTTCTGAGCAACAGGGCAGTAGAAGTGGTTCCGCAAGCAGAACGGGACACAGATTTCTACTCCCACTACTTCCTAGTTCCAAAGAAAACAGGTGGCATGCACCCTATTCTAGACCTAAGGAAGTTAAACAAATACCTCTTCAAAGAGAAATTTAAGATGATATTCTTAGGTACGTCCTACCTCTGATTCATCAGAATGATTGGCTGGGTTCTCTGGACATGCAGGACACCTACCAACATGTCCCTGTGCACCCAAGCCACCACAAGTACCTACGCTTTGTGGCTCTGGGACAGCACTACCAATTTTGAGTCCTGCCCTTTGGGCTGTCCTCGGCACCTCAAGTCTTTACAAAGTGTTTTGCAGTACTCACAGCCCATCTCAGGAAACTCGGCATTCAGAGAGTGTTCCTATACCTGGACAATTGGCTCCTAGCAAGTTTGTCCAGACAAGGGACACAGGAAGCGGTGGACACGACTTCCATGTTCCTCACATCCATGGGAGTTCTACTGAATCTGGAAAAATCACAGCTTCAGGCTCTCAAAAACTCCTCTTCATAGGCGCTGTCCTGGGCACCTCCAGATCAAGAGCCCTCTTCCCAGAAGACAGGAGAAATTATATTTTCCAGATGGCTCACTTCATCAAGAAGAACAGCTTGGTTCGAGCTCTCTCGATGCAGTGGATGCTGGGTTTCATGGCGTCAGCTGTGTTCACAGTGCCCCTTGCACATGAGAACCACACAGTGGATGATCAGTACTCGGTGGTCTCTGACCACACATCCACAGTCCTTTCACATCAAGGTGACGGAACCCCTAATGCGGTCACTCACCTGATGGACTCAGGAGGACAACCTTCTCCAAGGTTTTCCCTTTGCCCCACTGGAGACACAAATCACCATCACCACAGATGCATCTCTGATTGGCAGGGGAGCTCGGTTAGGATCTCCACGCCCAGGACCTGTGGAGTCAGGGTGAGTCTCAGCTACACATAAATGTCCTGTAAGTGAGAGCTGTCCTGTACGCTGTTCGAGCCCTGAAGGATATCCTCTGTCACAAAGTAATTCTTCTTCAGACAGACAGCAAGGCAGTGATGTGTTATATCAACAAACAGGGTGGAGCACACTCTTACCCTCTGTGCAGGGAAGCCATGAGAGTGTGGGAATGGTGCCTCAAGCATGAAGTCATGATCCAGGTGGTCTGCCTACCAGGAATCCAGAATGATCTGGCGGATGGCCTCAGCAGAACAGAGGCAGATCCACGTGAGTAGTCTCTCAACTCAAACATCGTGAAGTCGTTCTTCGAAGAGTGGAGCACTCCGGACATGGACCCTTTTTTTTTTTTTTATATAAATTGTTTAACCAGGAGTAGCACACTAAGCTGGAAGCTTGTTTACAGATGTGACCTGGGAGCACAGGGAAGTTAAGTGACTTGCTCAGGGTCACACAGTATGCAAGTCGGGGCTATGGGATTCAAACCCAGGTATCCAGATTTGCAGCTCAGAGCCTTAAACCACTGTGCTATACTGCTTCCACTTTTTGCATCCCCACTCGATGCAAAACTGCCTCTATTCTGCTCCAGAAATCCAGAACCTGGCATTTTCTGTCAGGATGCATTCAGATTGCGGTGGACAAGAAGCTTTCTGTACGCATTTCCTCCTCTTCTCTTAATTCAGAGGTTGCTGCTCAAGCTGGAGGCGCAAGGAGGGAGCATGATTCTCATCGCCTCGTACTGGCCTTGTCAGATTTGGTTTCCATTAACAGATTATCGGAGGTTTCACTGAAACAACTACCACTTCAAATGGACCTCCTGACCCAGGGCCCAGTGGTCCATCCCAACCTGAGGTCCCTTCATCTCCATGCCTGGCTCCTGAGGAGATAGAAGTAGGTAGATTCAATGTGTCCCATAAAATCTCAGACATTCTCCTAGCAGTGCGCAAACTGTCCACTAGGAAAACCTACACGGCAAAGTGGAAACGATTCTCCATCTGGTATGCAAGGTCCTCCCTGGACCCCTTTTCTTGCTCACAAAACAACCTGTTAGAGTACCTGCTAAACCTGTCAAATGTAGGACTGCAATACTCAACAATGAAAGTACACCTCTGTGCAATTTTGGCTTACCACAAGCCTATCCACAATATGTCAGTGGTTCAGCTGCCCTTGGTCAAGAGGTTCCTTAAAGGTATCCTGCACACTAGGCTACAAGTCAGGAGACTGGTAGCCACTTGGGATATCAACCTGGTACTAGACATGCTCACCCGTAAACCATTCGAGCCTCTAGCAACCTGCAAGTTGAAGTTCCTGACCTGGAAGGCTGCCTTCCTTGTAGCCGCTACTTCTGCTCACAGGGTGTCTGAAATACATGCCCTGGTCACAGGCCCACCGTATACAGTATTTCACAAGAACAAGGTGGTTCTCGGAACTCGCCATAAATTTCTAACAAAAGTAGTCTTGGAATTCCACCTGAACCAGCCCTTGGTCTTTCTGACCTATTTTGCAGACTTTCAAAATGAAGGGGAATGTACCCTACATTCTGTGGATGTGAAGAGGGTTTTGTGGTTCTACATCGATAGAACAAAGGAGGTCTGCAAATCCAAGCAACTCTTTGTCTCATTCTGCATGGCCCAGCTGGGTCAGCCTGTTGCCATCAGGTGCATTTTGACATGGCTGGTAGCATGTCTCCGCCATTACTATTCGATGGTGCAGGTCAAGCTGGAAGGCAGGGTATGCACACCCACTCTACCAGAGCAGTCGTGGCATCTCTGGCAGAAATTCAGAACGTGTCCATTGCAGACATCTGCAGAGCAGCCACTTGGAGCTCTGTGCACACCTTTGTGAAGCACTACAGCTTGGATGTCCATGCCAGACAGCATCCGTCCTTCAGCAGGACAATCCTTAATGGACTTCTGTCCTGAGTGAGCTCCTGTCTCTCTCTCCCCCACTCTCCCCTGCCGCCCTTCTTGAGGGATTATTTTGGCTTGGTACTCTCCCACTAGTGTGAATGAGTGGTGGAAACTTTGTCCAGGAAGGTACGTAAATCACATACCAACCATAATGTTTGATCTTCTTGGACAAAGTCTCCACCACTCATTCATATGCCCACCCACCATCCCCTGAGCTCACTTATCTTGTTTTTGATCTTCACTCTCTCGTTGGCTGGGTTGTAAAGACACTGTTGAGTTGACCTTTCTTACACAAGTCTTATAGACTAGCTTATGTCCAACATGGGTTAGTTTTACTAGGTTAGTTTACACTGCACCTCCTCGGTTAAAAAGGTACTGAGGTGGTTGGAGGGTTGATGCCACGATAGCCTACACGGTTCAAGCAAGATTCTCAGCGCTCTGCATGTGTGGTCCTACCGCAGCACCGGCCCTCCTGAAGATTTTTGGCTCCTGCTTGGTCCTAGCACCTCCAGCATAGTCCCACTGGCGTGAAAGAGTGGTGGAGATTTCATCCAAGAAGATCAACAATTATGGTAGGCCAGCCTGGTGGCGCTGAGGGTTGAGGCGCTGGACGCCACACCTTGCTCCTTGTCGGTGACCCAGGTTCAGGAACGAGCCCAGGCCATCGGGGGTCATCAGGGGAGGGAAAGAATTGAGTGTCTGAGGACAGCTATCCTCTCCCAGGAGGGAGGGGGCACCTGCTCAGCACCTGACTGGCCTCTGGCAGAAGCCGGAGGCATAGCAGGCACCTGAGCATACAGAGAGGGTTGGGAATGGCGGACGTCAGCGGTGATGCCTTGATGTCAGGGCAAAGGCCACTCCCCTAGAAATGGGAAAAAGACCCTGCAGCGCTCCTGGTAGACGGAGCAACAGGCCCCGATCTCCAATGCCTCTACCTGACCTGGCACCAGCATCCCAACGAGACCAAGAAGGACTTCGGGGGACACCTACACCCCATGCCCGCCTGGGGGATATAGCCGTGGCTCCATGGGGGATGGACTGCACCAGGCTTCAGGTAAGAGGGTGGAGACTACAAGGCCCTAGGTGTCTCCCAAAGAGTGGGAGCACTACGGGGTAGGGAGAGTATAAACAGTAAGAAAAAAAAAAAAGAATTACGGTAGGTACGTAATTTACATTTTCTCCCCAAGGTGGTCTTTGAGTTCACACTTAATCAGTCTATCCACCTTCCTGTTTATTTTCCTGAGCATGCCAATCCAGGGGAAGCACTGCTTCATACGCTAGATATGTGCAGAACAGAACTTTGAAGTACTATCCACTTCAAACTAAGGAGTCCAGAAAGTCTAAGCAGTTGTTTCTTTCGTCCCAGGTAGAGAGGGCACTTCAGTTTCTAAGCAATGTTTATCCAACTGGTTGGCAAATTGCATTGTGTTCTGCTATAACAAGTATGGCAAAGAATTGCCTGGTGCTGTCAAAGCTCATTCCACCAGAGGCATGGCTACCTTGGTGGCTTGTTTCAAAAGGGTCTCAGCCGCTATTTGCGCTGCTGCCACCTGGGTATGGCCCACACTTTCAACAAACATTACAGCTGAACATTGCTTCAACGGCCCATGCAGCATTTGGCAGGGCTGTGCTACAAGGACTCCTGTCTTAAGTTTATGGATATCCAACCTCCCAGACTATTACTCTTGTCGCTGCTTGGTATTCATTCCTACAATGTAACCTGATGACTGAGATACCCCTAAAGAAGAGAACAGTTACGTAAGAAATTACCGAAACAGTAGATCTTCTAGGGGATCTCGGTCATCAGGTATGATTTCCCTCCCACCATCCCCCTTCTTGGGGCTACTGCTCAGGACCTGTCTATCTGCTGTATCCTATCTTTTATTTAGAGCTGGGTCCCTCTGTCTCTCCTCGGTTCCCCAGGGCGTGAGCCTTGCTCTCTTCATCTCCGAAGGACTGAGGAGGGAGTGGGATCACCCATGTCTATATAGGGTTGGTGATTTTGGCAGACATTGACGGTGTGGGCGGCCCCAGTTGTACTGAAAATCTTCCTTGTGGATTCCCCTTCACCGATGGCAAAGGTTCCTGTGGGGTAACCTGCTGGCTGAGATCCCCTTGAAGATATACTGTTACGGTAAGTTCTTGTGTAACTGTTCTTTCAAACAACACAAAGTCTTACTGCCGGCCCGGTGGTGCTGAGGGTTGAGGTGCTGGATACCACACTGGTAACCTGGGTTTGGGAGCAAGCTCGGGTCACTGAGGGTCGGCAGGGGAGGACAGGATTGAGCATCCAGAATATTGCTCTCCTGTCCTGGGAGGGAGGGTGGATTCCGATCCCATTCTCTAGTGGCTCCAGGGCACAGCAGCTCATGATCCAGCAGCCAAGGGGATTGGCTGTGGCGGCGATCCTGTAGGCACACATGGGAGTGTGCACGCCCACGCTGGATGCATTGCACATCCAAGCCAGGGGGAGGGACCCAAAAATCTAAAAAACCCTGGCTCTTGGAGGAGGCAACGGCAGCCCAAGTGACTTCAGCCCACATCCCCACACTGGACTTTCCTAGCTGATTACCCCCAGGCTCACCCAGCTCCTGGCCTGGCTGTCTAGATTTCAGACAAGAACACCTGATAAGTGGATGGGTGGCCCTGCCCCGTGGGGTATAGATCCGGGGGGAGCTGGCTGTGGTCAGCAAAGTTGGGTGGGGTATTCAGCCAGGAGACTTCAGGTGGAGAATTAGGTACTGTGGTCGGGTGGGTTTGGCCGAGAGATGCCTCAGAAGCTCAGGTGACAAAATAGAATTGAAACCAAAAAAAATGGAAGTCTTGCTGTATTCTGACTAAATGCATTTAGCCTTTACAGTTCAACTGCCGTGGAGATGAAAGAGTTAACTCCATGCAAATGCATAGAACGTTGAGTCCGAGCTGGGTTTTCAAACCCCTGTCCCTGGTACATTCGATGTAACCGTCAGATTCTTTATTCCGCCTGCCTGTGAAATCACCCCAGAGATTTCTCCTCGCTCGCTTCGGTTAGAGTGTTTTTTTTTTTTTGATGGTTTCTCCAAACCACGTTTCATTTTTCGGTTCTTCAAGCCTCTGTCCTACGGTACAGGTTAAACTACTTAGGTTTTCTCCAAAATTGGTAAGTCTTCAGTTTTCTCTTATGATTCACGTAACTGGGAGGAAACCAAGGAAATTCTTTCCTTTTGAGGTAAAATTTGAAGTTTAACTTGTTTACAGTAGTTGGTTTGGGATCCAGCGGATTTCGGTTTAAAAAAAAAAACAAAGGCTTTTTCTGTTTTTCCAATTGAGCATTGAACCGGTCGTTAACCGAAAACTCATATCTTACTTTGAGAGGGCTCTTGCGGTCAGTATTCACATATAAGACTGACCTGCCAGGCATCAGGAACCCACGGAAAAATTTCTAGCTAGCAGTCTCTGGCGGGGTACGGCCCCCACATCAGGTGACTGGCATCATACAACGTCAGTATAAAGGGGAGGTCCCCCACACCCACCTTCCAGTTCTTTCCCACCGTCGGCTTGTGAATATTCCTTGAGGTAGAATAATGTTTTGTCAGTCATTTGTCGGTCCTTAAGTCTTCGAACTTTTCGACCTTTTTTCTCTGTCTTTAGATTTTATTTTAGGATTTGCTGTGTATGTCGAGCCGACGCCCTCGGAATTGCATAAGAACAAGTGCAACTCGTATGGTTTCCAACTTCCACAGAAGGACTGCCGCTCCTTGTACCTCTTCTGTCTGGGCGCAGACCACCCCATGGAGAAGTGCCAGCACTGCCAGAAGTTTAACTCTGCTACCTGCAAAAGAATGCAGCAGTTCCTGGAAGCCAATACCTTAAAGAAGAAAATAGCCTCCATGGAAAAAGAGCTAAAGAAACTCAGGCAGGCGACCACTTCCCCTGAAGGTCACAAGAATAAATGCAACAAGGAGAAGCACCAGGAGCAGGAACCAGCTTCCTCAGCAGCTGTGACTCCAGCCAGAGTCGCGGCACTAAAGGTAGTGTTCCCTCCGGGGGATCGCTCCACGACAGCTGTCTTGGTGGTTACCAAGAAGGCGTCACCCCTCCCATCTGGCTCATGCTAAGGCTCTTCGGGAGCCTCCGGGTCAAAGAAGGCCTGTGCTCCCATGAAGGCCGCTTCTTCCACGTGGCCTTCAAGTCAGAGCGGGTCCAGTAAGTCAGACGTCGGTCCTACCAGCGCTCACCTGGACAAGGCTGCTAAGTCACTTGCCCCTTTGGGGCAGCGCCCAGCCAAACTACGCCCAACAAGGCAAAATCTCTTGCGCAGCCTTTCTCAGGCAGGGAGTCTGATAAGTAGGACATCGGCTCCTCAGACACTCACTCTGATTCAGCCAATAAGTTGGACGCCGGTTCCACTGACGTCCACCCGACCAAGAAGCTTGCGCCGGATCCTATGGAAGAGTCCGACGCCCCAGGCTCTCTGCAACATTCCAAGTTGCCTTCTGAGGTCCCCTCATCTCCTCTGTTGTCCCCCGGGGATTATAATCCTCCCTCCCTGGTCATCACGGAGGATACTGAGACACTGCCATCAGGGAAGCCTCCATCTTCCTGGACTAAGTCTCCATCACTCGTTCACCCTAGTGGGATAGGGCTGGAGGCGCTAGGACCAAGCAGGAGCCTAAAATTTTCGGAAGGGTTGGCGCCGAGACAGGACCATGCATGCGTGGCACCACGAGACTAGCTCGCGCCTGTGTAGGCTATCTCAGCATCGACCCTCCAACCGCCTCAGTTCCTTTTCTCCCGCCGTCGAGTGCGCTTGGATATCGACACGCCTGCCGGAGTCTAAGTTTTTGTCTATACGACAGCAGCTTTTAACGTTTAATTTTATATTTCAAGTAGTAATTTCTCATTTTACGGACAAGAAGAAGAAGATTATGAAGAAAAAGAAATTCTTTCTTGCCATCAACGGAGTCGTCCTTAGACGGTAGCGGTGACAGTAGGAGAACTTCATTTGAAAGTTTTTATGGCAGAGGGGCGGTGTCCGGTCCGCCACCCTTAATTAATGGGGGGGTCTGACTACGGACAGTCCTGTGCTCGGGGGGGGGGGACAGTCCTCTGAAGCACAAATCTAGCGGTTCCAGGGATCTAGCTCTGTTTAACCTCAAGTTTTTCTTCCTCGTTGGCGGAAGAAGAATCGGTGCCACTCGAGATTGCCCATTGGTACGTCTGCACGAGGATTGTTCGTCGGGAGAGGCGATGGGTCTGATCTGACTTTGGTGGGTTCCTCTTGGCCCCGCTTCTAATGGCTGCATTCTTGGCTCCAAGCTCCATCTCTGTCCTCGTTGGAGCTCCAGTGGGCAGTTTCACCTCTGGGCCACTCCTATGGAGCAGGAGGTTTGACTTTCCAGTTTTTCCTGGTTGTGTTCCTGATTTTGGGACCTCCGGGCCTCTGAGCCGTTGGACCGGAGCCGGGTTGATTGGATCACAATGGGCGAGGTGCTCTCTTGGTGCCTTTTTCATCATGTCGACCCCTCGGGCCTACCCCCCTCTCCCTTTTCCATGCAGGGGCCGGCATAGGCACCACCTTTTTCTTCTCCCCTTCTCAGGATTTCCATTTTCTTTCAGCGCCGTGGTTTGGTGCCTTAGTTGGTGCCGTGCCTCGGAGCCATGGCTCGGTGTCTTGGTCAGCTAGGTGCCTTGGTCAGCGCCGTGCCTTAGTCGGCGCTGTGGGTCGGCGTCATCGCTCTGTGTAGTGCCGTGGATGCTCTTGTTGCTGCCATTGGTTATCGGTGCAGTCTGTGGTGCCACGGGTGTCTGGGTGGTGCCGTGCACGCACGGTTGGTGCTGTGCACCCACGGGCGGTGCAGGTGTCGGCGTGGGCACTCGTGAGTGCCATGGGTGGCACCAAGAGCACCCGTGGGTACCACGGGTGGCACCATGAGCACCCACGGGTGCCATGGGTGTCACTGGTGCCAGGGGTGCCCTTGGGTGCCACTGGTTCCCTCTGGTGCCATTCCTGCCATGGGTGTCATGGGTACCATGTGCCATGGGTGTCAGGGGTGCCTTTGGGTGCCATTGATACATGGGTGCCGGGGGTGCCTGCAGGTACTGCCGCGGCTACCCTCGGGTATCGCCCAGGTTTGCATAAGCACTGCTTGGTGTCCTCCTGTGCCACGAGTGATGCTGATGCCGCATGGGTGCTAGTGGGTGCTGTATGGCAGAATTAGTGACACATTTTTCCTTTTTGGACTTCCTTTCCACAGAATTTGTGGCGGGATGTTTATTGCAGAATGAACTCCTGTTCTGCAGATTATTTTTTTCCACACATCTTAGTGAGTGGTGGTCTATGTGGGATCTTGTGTCATCCAGTGGTTTTTTGCTGATGGAACTCTGCTGTACTGCTCTGCCAGCAAAATCTCATTCTGCTCAGCACTTTCTCGGCTCCCTATGTGGTACCAAGCTCCTCAACATCCTCCTGATGGCATAGTCTCTAATGGCCCTGTCCTAGACCTCTCTTGGAGGTCCTTCCAGGGTAGGGTAGAAGTGCATCTAGATGGGTCTTGCCCTGTCCTTCTGGTCAGTAATACAGCGGACGACTCATTTTATATACTGAAGGACACGTCCTCTCTATCATCAGAGTCCGTGATGGAAAATCTTTTCAGTAGTTCCTCAGTAATGGGGTCCACTATGGTATTTCACACTGCATCTGTGGACCATACACTTCTGCGTCTAGACTTTGTCAATCGTCAAAGACAGTTACACTCTGTGGAACATTCTAATTTAATGGTCGGGAGCCTCTCTGGCTCTTCCACTCCTTTGATAAGGGTATATAGCCCCCTTGTGATATTGCCCCTTCAGTGGCATCTTCGGCACAGGTGGTTAACATCTCTCCAGCTGTGATTATTAGTCCGGTCATGATTTCAGTATGGATACTCGGAGAACATCTTCGTCATTTTGTATCAGGACAATCCTTGCAAAATAGCAGCCTGAAAGCCTTGTTAGGCTCGGACTTAAAATAAATAAATAAATAATTTTTATCACAGCACAGGGCCTAGCTGCAATTACCCGATACCCCCGATTTTGGATCTGGACTGGTTCCGCCTCAGCCCCTGAGGCGCTCGTCTCCAGAGTACGGTAAAGAATACCTGACTTCTTCTCCCCTAGGGGGAGTCTGATCCAGCGGCGGTATGGGTCATCTCTTTCTTTAAGAGCAATTTCTCTCATTCAGAGACATTTCCTAGATCTAGGCGACTGCCCAGTCTGTTAATTCCCCTTTCTTTTTTATCAGGCTTTCTTCTCTTGAGCAGAGCCTTGCAGCAGCAGAAGCAACTCTCCACCGAGTCGAAACTCAGGTTCCTACTTCCTTGCTTGCTTAACTTAACAGGCAATTTTCTCCTTCTTTTTTTTTTTTTTTTTTTTTCATTTTTATCCCTCCTTACTGCCTCCGGTGTCCCCACCTTCCGTCCGCTCATGTCCCCGGTACCCACCTTAGGGATCTGCCCCTAGAGTGCCCATCCTCCTCCCTCATTACTGGGGTCTGTCCTGTAGGTGGTCCAGGTGGACTTAGGCGGACTTCATCTAGGGCTGCGGGAGGGTATTTCGTTTTCTCCCTGACTCCCCACTCCCCAGGGCGCTTGCGCTAGGGACGTCGTCCCAGTGGTAGCGTTTACGCAGACGCAGACCCTCATGCGCCGAGACGCCCCTCCCGGCTCCGGGAGCAAGGCCTCCACCCTTTCCTCTGCCGGTGCTTCCACCGGCTATGGAAGGAATGCAGAGCGCAATGCGCTTGGTAATCCACCCTGAGGGAGGAGAGCATCCATTAGGGACGCCGATCCTCCACCCTGCCAACTCCCGCCACCCGAGTCCGCTCTCGGCCTGGTCGCCGCGCAGCGGTATGGCGCTCAGCGCCTCAACCTCAGCGCCACCGGCCGCTAATTTTCTCCTTCTTGATGGAAGGTCAAGTAGGTCTTTTTTCTGAGGTAGCTTCTCAAATATTCACACCTTCAGTTCCTGCGCACTGGTCCATGCTAGTCGCTCACGAAGCTATCTTCTTCAAGTGCGTGATGGAGTTATGATGTTTGTTTTTCAGCAGACAAACTAGAATCCTTTCCTACTACCTTCAGGGAGACCAGAGTGGGTAGTGCCTCACCGCATTGAGGTGCACTGTCTTTTTCAGTCACTTCAACAAATGGGTTAGCCCTAAGTTGGTCCTGCTGTGTCCTTCCTCGACGCACATCTGCCTCTATTTGCCTTAGAAATCCAGCCCCTGTTTTTTTCTGTCGGAATGTTTTTTTCTGCAGTGGACATGTCCTCCTGTACACTTTTTCCTTTCTTCCCTGAGTTCAGAGACTGCTACTACAGTTGTACACACAGGGGCAGGATGATTCCTTTGGAATATGCAGTGGGTAGGATCTGGTTCTACTAGACCACCACGAGAGGCTTTTAAGTCATGCTTGGCTTTCCATCAGGAAGGTTCCTGTGACTAAGTGGAGACCATTCTCCTTGATGGGCTAACCCCACCGGGACCCCTTTGCTTGTTCAAGTGCTCCTGGACCTGTTGTTTACAGGTCAGCCATACTTGATAGTGGGGGTTTCCATCTGCACTTTCCGGTCTACCCTGAACCAGTAGACTTTACCTCTGACTCTTTCAGTTCCTGAGGTCCCTTTACGTTACATTAGTACATGTATTTGACACTATTAATTTTGATCCTAGACCAAATTGTGAGGCCAGGTTCTTGCCGCTCTCCTAGAGTGGTTGCGGCTTCCTGGCAGACTTTCATTTTGTGTCCATTGCAGTCGTCTGCAAAGTGGTGAGTTGCAACTCGAGCACTTATCTTGTAGGCACTATGTTCTAGTTGCTCTTTACAAGGCAGCTCTTTTTATTACCAGGACAGTCCTCGGCTGTCCTTTCTGAGTGAACCCTATCTCCCATCACCCTACTCAGGGTTGTTGGTTTTAGCTCAGTACTCTCCCACTAGTGTGAATGAGTGATGGAGACTTAGTCCAGGAAGATATGGAAATTACGTACTTACCATAATTGTTGATCTTCGTGGACAGTCTCCATCACTCATTCACATGCCCACCCACCATCCCCTGGGTTCACTCGTTTTTCTTTCTTGGTCTTCATGGTCCTATAATTCAGACTGTGAGGACATTATTCTTTGACTTTTCTTGTAAAGGCCATCTGGGCCCTCTCAGGCCCAGAAACTCAGGATGAGTTATTCTCATTAGTTATGCTGCACCTCCTCAGTCCAAAAGGTACTGAGGCAGTTGGAGGGTTGACGCCGAGATAGCCTACACAAGAGTGAGTTAGTCTCGTGGTGCTGCGCTTGCGTGGTCCTGTCTCGGCGCCGACCCTTCAGACAATTTTAGACTCCCGCTTGGTCCTAGCGCCTCTGGCGCTATCCCGCTAGTGTGAATGAGTGATAGAGACTGTCCAAGAAGATCAACAATTACGGTAAGTATGTAATTTAAATTTCTGGTCCTGATCCCCTGATGCTGGACCCTCTGACGTTGGCCTACCCGACGCGATCTGGCGTCCTCCTACCTGGCGATAGGCCTATCTTTCGATCAGGTCCTTCGGACCCTATCGAAGGCATACCCACACCGGGCCCATCGCCCACGGAGCCAGCGTTACCACCACCTGGCCTGCCAGCAGGGCCTCTGCCAGATCCCTCTGCTCTGTCAGAGCCCCTGGCACCCGGGTAGCAGACACCGCAATATCCGGTGCCACAACACCCGACTCTGCAGTATCTGGCACCTCAGTACCCAACACTGCAGTACCAGACGCCGGGCTACCTGCCGTCAGGTTATGGATACTCCTTCTACGGATATCCTCAATATCCATATCCCCCTCCTCCTCCACCTCCGTCACCCACTCCCCAGCTGCCGGCAGATCTGAAGGAGACCTTGGCCTCCTGGTGGGCTGAGGCCAAGATTCAGCTCACTCATGAGGTCAAGAGTCGTCTACTGATGCTGGACCCTATACAGGATCCCCTACATTGGAGACGGGAAATTCCTTCCCCCCTTCTCGACACCAGAGGAGAGTCTTCTGGCACCCGAGGAGGGGAGGATACGTGCCCCAGGGAACCCCTCAAAGGGGCTGTGCCTCCCTCTCATAGGGAGAAGTCTTCCTCCTCTTCATCAGATACGTCTGACTCAGACTCAGAGATGGGACACTCTGACCCTGATGATGAGCCATGTACTCCGGAACCTCCGAAGTCTCCTCTGGAGGATCCCTCCTTCTGGAGTTATTGAGGAAAATCCAGGAAGTCCATCAGTGGAGCCAGACCCACAGCATAAGAAACTCACTGCTTATCTGGATCTGCCTGAGACTGCTCCTACGCTGATTCCACCCTGTATAGAGCCTCACACGGATCGTTTCCACCATTTGGAAGCAACCTTCTTCGCTGCCTCCCCTTCCAAGGAAGGCAGACAGGCTATATCAGGTTCCTGAGGGTGCAGACTTCCTTGACCTCCACCCCAAGGTGGACTCGGTCGTCATCAGCGCCGCTCATAACCGCTCTGCAAATCCCAAACACTTCAGCTCGTATCCGCCTGATAAGGAATCCCGGCTTCTGGACCAATATGGGAAGAAGATCTATTCCTCTTCTACCCTTGATATTAGGGCCCTGAACTATGTGGCACATATGGGGATTTTCAGAAGACCATCCTTAGTCAGGTGGAATCTAAATTGGACTCCCTTCCTAAGTCACAGACTAAGCAGGAAGTGGCGGATCTTGTCCGTTCTGCTCGTTTGGCCAGTCAGCACATGCTTCGTGCCACTTACGATGCAGTGGACACCGCTGGAAGAAGCTCGGCTTTTGCTGTAGGTCTACAGTGTCATGCATGGCTCTGCATGTCAGGTTTGGTCCCTGAAGTGCAATCTGCTATCCAGGATGCTCACTTCAGGGGTTTGGTGCTGTTCGGGGGTGATGTCAAGGACATCATTACCGAACTGCAGGAGAAGGGCACTGCACTCAAGTCTGTCAACTCTATGTACAGGCCCTCTCAAGGGCGGCAGCATCCTTTTCGTAGACAAAACTGAGAAAGACAAAAACCACAGGGCAAACGGGCCAACATATGTCGGGGCCCCTCCAGCAACCAAGACCCCCCCCAGCAAAAAAGCCACGGGAGCCTCGGCTACTGCGTTGCCCCACACCTCCTGACTCTCTGCCTTCTCCCACTGCCTCTGGATGCTCCAGAGGAACTGGTAGGGGGGGAGATTCTCCTCCCATCTGCCGGGTTGGGAGAGGCTAATGTCAGATGCTTGGGTGCTCCAGTTGATATCAGCAGGACACTCAATAGAGTTTCTGCAGAAACCACCCCAAAGACCACCACCCCCAGTCATCTTACTCCCCTCAACATGTTCCTCTCATTCTAGAGGAAATTATCTCCCTTCTTTTGAAGGCAGCGATAGAACCAGTCCCCAACCATCTTTGGGGAGCAGGTTACTATTCCTATTTCTTCCTAGTTCCAAAGAAGACAGAAGATCTGAGGCCTGTCCTAGACCTCAGCTCCCTGAACATGTTTGTGGAGTACAAACTCTTCAGAATGCTCTGTTTGCAGAGCCTTCTACCACTTCTTCAGCAGGGACAGTGGCTATGCACTCTGGACATGCAGGATACCTACCTGCATATCCCCATATGCCCTTCCCACCACAAATTCCTTCATTTTTGCTTCCAGGTGGACCACTACCATTTCAAGGCCCTCCCATTTGGTCTTTCCTCTGCCCCCCCCGAGTATTTACCAAATGCTTGTCTGTGGTAGTGGCCCACCTGCGTACCCAGGGAGTTTAGGTATTCCCGTACTTGGATGATTGGCTCCTGGCAGCCCCATCCAAGGAGGAAGTCATGCACTCCCTTTCCCTTACCCTGCAGGTTTTCACCAGCCTGGGTATCACCATCAACCAGGCCAAGTCCCATTTGGTCCCTTGCCAATGCCTCCAATTTGTAGGGGCAATTCTGGACACGACCACTGGCAAAGCCTTTTTGCCTCCGGACAGGGTAGACACCCTTCAGACCCAGGCCCGTCTTCTGTCCAGTTACAGCAGGGTCGGAGCCAGGTCAGTCCTTTGCCTCCTCAGGCTAATGGTGGCTGCCATTCCGACAGTCCCACTCGCTCGGCTCCATGTGAGAATCTCTCAGTGGATGCTTCTCAATGGGACCAGACCATGGACTATCTAGACCAAGAGGTACTAGTTTCTGATCCCATGATCAGGAGAACCTATGCCTGAGAGTTCACTTCAACATTGAACACACTCCCAGACATTGACGACATGCGTCAGGAGAAGGCTGGGGTGCTCATCTAGGGTCTCACAGGACTCAGGGCAGCTGGTCCAAGTTCAAGCAAAATCTGTACATAAATGTGCTCGAATTGAGAGCAGTCCTTTATGCCCTTCAGGCTCTACACTCCCTTATCCTCCCCAGTCATCTCCTCATACAGTCAGACAACACGTGCGTAGTCTGGTATCTCAACAAGCAGGGAGGAACACGTTCCTACCCTCTGTGCTGGGAAGTGATGAGAGTCTGGCTTTGGGCAACCCAGCATCACCTTCATTTGACTGATTCACATTCCGGAAGTGAAAAACACACTGGCGAACCAACTCTTTCAATCCTCAGCCAGGTCCCACGAATGGGAGTTGGATCAAGAAGTCGTAAACGGCATCTTTCAGCGATGGGGAACACCTCGGATAGACCTCTTCGCTTCTCCCCAGAACGCAAAACTCCCCGCATTCTGCTCACTCACTCCAAGGCAAGACATTTTTTGGCAGGACGCTCTGTCTCTCGCTTGGAGGGACAGATTCATTTATGCCTTCCTTCCCATTCCCTTAATTCTGAGGGTCCTGAACAAACTCAGATTGGAGGGAGCTCGAATAATTCTCATTGCTCCCTTCTGGCCTAGGCAAATTTGGTTCGTCGTTCTGCAATAGTTTTCAGAGGAACCTCCACTTCCTCTTTCACAACAATTGTTGACCCAGGATCAGGGGACCCTTGTTCATCCAGGTCTCCAATCCCTTTATTTACATGTGTGGCTCCTGCAGACATAACAAAAGCCTGCTTTGGAGTTTCTCCGCTCATAGTGGACATATTGGTAGAGACCAGAAAGCCTTCCACCAGGTCCACCTATGCAATGAAGTGGAAATGATTTTCTGTTTGGGCTAGCTTGAAAGTCTTCGAACCTTTCTCATGCCCAGCCAATAAAGTCCTGGACGGAGGTCTTGATATCTGAAATATCACCTATGGCAAAATCCTGTCCAGGTGTTGCCATATGTGACATTTCAGGTATCGAGACCTCCGTGGAAGTAATAAAATAAGTAAATTAGGTTACCACCACTGCTGCTGCTACAGTAAGAGTAGTGGTGTTAGAGATGTCACAAAAAGGGTGGATTACCCATAATTACTTGTGCCTGCTGCATCAGGACCCACACAGCCCTTCCGTGTTCACCGAAAAGTTTTGGCATTTTGTTTAAATATGTGGATTGCATCAAAAATTATGTTCACAGCAGCCCTGGACTCCCGCAACTGTTTTTAAAGGTATGTGAGGATGGGAGCGGGCTGAGAAGTGTCTTTGCAGGTCACCTTTAAAGGAGAACCCACCTCACCCAGATCAGTCTCAGGCCTAACTAGGCCTGTAAGGGTTCCCTCCTCTGGTGTCTCCCCCACTGGAGGCTGAGGGATTTTTCTTCCTTCAAGGAAGTGCCAGGTCCCCTTAGGGGGGCTTGGTAATCACCCACCAGTGATGAATGGTGAAGATTGACACAGAAAAGATATGAAGATGATGTACCTACCGCAATTCTTGATCTTTCTGTGTATCTTCACCATTCATCACTGCTTCCCACCCACCTTCTCCTCTTAGGCCTTAGTCTCTGGGCAATGCCTCCTCTCTCTTTGTTCTCCAAACTGTTCCTGCCAGTAATTCTGGTACCACTCACTCCACTCCCTTTTTCAAGGGTGTTGGGAGTGTTTGTGGGAGCAAGCAGGGGGGCAACCCTTTTTGGTCACCAGGGTTCTGTTTTTTATCCTGAGGGGACCCTTCTCCTGGTCGAAACCATTTGGATCCTCACCCCTGTTTTCATCCAGAGCCCTAAAGGCTGTCTTAAAGCAGTATTGGTGGGACCATGGTGATCCTTTCCTCCTTTTTCTATCACTGTTTTAGCGATATCCCTGGTAAGTTTTTCCCTCTGGGGATTACCTGTTGCTCCTAAACTGTAAGAATAAGGCTCCTCTTCTTCGTTTCTCCTTTGGAGAGACACTTAAAAAGGGAAGAGTAGGGGGGCTTATTTTTTGTCAATTAAAGACTAATTCAGGATGAGTCCTGTCCCTTCTTTTATTACCCCTTCCTTACTGGGGGGGGAGACATTAGCAGTGTACCTCTTTATGAGGACTCTTCAGAATCAGTGCTCTGCTCCCCTTTTGGATTTCAAACCAACCGTCCTCTGTTTTCTTCTACAGGATTCTTCCTTTCTGGAAGAAAGGAACATGATTAAGCAGTATTGTCTTTCTGTGGTCCTCGGGCAGTCCTTTGGACCCCAGCAGGTGGAGTGGAGTCTCTCTCTCTCTCTCTCTCCCTCCCCCTTTCTTCTTATTTTTTTCTCCTTCTGTTCTATCTCTTCTCCCTCCTTTGTTCGCCCAGAAGTTGGGGTCTTCTGTCCCAGACAGTTAGGCTTCTATCATTCTGTCCTCTTGTCCAGCATTATTCCTTCCTTGGTTTTATAGCCTTTCCTTTTTCTATCGCTTGGGCTCCCTTGCGCTGCCCTCCTTTTTTCTTGACTACCTTCCAGCATGCAGAACTGGATCTGAGGAGGAATCGACATCCGTTACTGGCCAACCCACAAGCGCCATGTAATGCAGTTGCCTCGAGGGTGGCACTGTCGTGATGTCAGCTCCTCCTCTTTGCAAAAAAAAAAAAGCTCCCACGGGGTCCCCTTCCCTGGCCAGAACCCACCAGTGATGAATGGTGAAGATACGCAGAAAGATCAAGAATTATGGTAGGTACGTAATTTTCATTTTTCAGTGCATTATGTCAGAGAAATCCAAGAAGAAGGACGGTCCCACTGGGTTTCAGCACTGCATAGAATGTGGGGAGGTGTTTGCCAAGGCTGATCCCCATCTCATCTGTGTCTACTGTCTGGGGTTTGACCACCTAAAAACAGACTGCCAAATCTGCAAAAACATTCCGAAAGCCACGCTGAACAAGCATTTAGCCAGGCTTAAAGAAAGAATGGCCGAACAATCCGCTGACCCGGATGGCTAGTCCAGTTTGGCTCCTGAGAGAGCTTGAGAACCGGAGGAGGTGCCTTCTGACCAGGGCAATACCTTCTCAGCCAAAAGGAAGGCAGATACTGAGGAGTCAGTACCTGCGAAGAGAAAAATAAAATTGTCCGGTTCAGAGCCAACATTTGCAGCTTCAACTGCTGAGGAAATTGCTAAAACGATACGGATTGTGCAGTCCTTACAGACTAGTAAGGTGATACCAGACCAGTTAAGAAACTCCCCACCAGTTCATATGATCCGGAGGCCTACTATGAACTCGAGTGGGAGGGTGAGGAAGAAGAAGAGGAAGGCTTGGGTGATCCCATTGAGCCTACTGTCTCCCTTGATCGACCAGAGCCAGTTTCTCCTCCTAGACAGCCTGGGGAGTCCTTCTCTCACTGTTTGTTTTTCAAAAAGTAGCTGAGACCTTGCAGCTGCCTACTCTTGAGGCAGCTGAAGAGGAGGAGCCAGATGTCCTTAAAATGATGGATGTCCCTGATAGTAAGAGACTTTCAATTCCTCTTCATAAGTCTCTTAAAAAACAGATAAATTCTGCAGATGCCTACTTCCATTCCTCCCCCCAGACAAAAGAATGGACAGGAGGTAGATGTTGTCTGGCAGTGGTACAGAGTTCCTGTATTACCATTGTAGCCATGTAGGGGTTGTTCAGATTGCTGCCTGTGATAAGGCTGGCATCCCCTTGCCCTCACACCCTCTTGAGAAGGACTTTCAGAATATTGATGCCATGGCCAAGAAGTAGTATTTGGCTGCCTCACTGGGAATTGGGCAAACTTCATACATGGTATATGTCTCTAGATACCAGAAATCCAGGTGGGAATCTGTTCTGAAATTGGCTAAGGCTGCTGCATCTCAGCTAGCTAAGGATCTGGAGCAAATAGTCAAGGATGGCATTGAAGCATCCAAAGTCCAATTTCACTCTGCTGTGGATTCAAATGATGTGTCCTCTAGGGTCATGGCTACTGCAGTCTCCCTAAGAAGATTCTCTTGGCTCAGGTGTACCAGTCTCTCCCAGGACACCCAGTCTACAGCTATGGACTTCCCTGTTGTCCAGAATTATCTGTTTGGGGAACAGACAGAGACTACATGAAAAAAATGGATGAATACAAGTCTTCTTACAGAAGTGCAGCTGCTAAGAAAAAGCTGCAACTCCACAAAAGCAGCAGCCTAAGCCGGGCAAAGGCAGGCTTTACAAGTACCTTTCTACCAGGCTAGGTGTTCCCTGCTTACCAGCAGCAGAGAGGATTCTTCAGGGCAGAGTCAGGAGGGGTGTAAGTAGGGCTGCTTCCACCTCTCAGCCTAGGACTCCTGCCAAGCAGACACCCTGATGTGTCAGTCAGGGCCGCCTCCCCACTGCCAGTAGAGGGCAGTTTGGCTCACTACTTCCAGGCCGGGAAGCCATTATCACAGACAAGTGGGTCTTGGAAGTAGTGAGCCAAGGCCTTTCTCTAAGTTTCAAACAATTTCCAAGAACAAGAGCAAGGTCATTCAAACTTGCCAACAGTTCAGAAGCAGTCCTGTTGGAGGCAGAGGTTACCACGCTTCTGGAGGACAAAGCTGTGGAACCTGTTCCTCCTCTTCACAAAGGAAAAGGGTTATACTCAAGATACTTCCTTACCCTGAAGAAAACTGGGGAGTGGCAGCCCATTCAAGATCTGAGGTATCTCAACAAACACCTAACAAAACCCAAATTCAAGATGGTGACTGAACCAAAATCCTTCCTACACTCAGGCAAGTAGATTGGCTAGCTTTCTTAGATCTCAAGGATGCTTATTTCCACATTTCAATCAGACACTCTCACAGAAAGTGCCTAAGGTTCGAATTACCCTAAGGCCATTATCAGTTCAAGGCAGTACCCTTCGGCCTTACCTCAGCCCCCAGAACATTTACAAAATGTCTGGCAGTGGTGATAGCCTATCTACGAAGACAGGGAGTGCCTGTGTTTCCCTGTCTGGATGACTGGTTGGTTGTGGGTCAGTCCCCTCAGCAGGTAAGGGATGCCTTGGGTTTGGTGCAGGATACCCTCATATCTTCAGGATTTCTGGTAAACCTAAAGAAGTCAGTACTGGAGCCCATCCAGATCCTAGAATTCATAGGAGTAGAGCTGGACATGGTTCAGGCAAAGGCTCTTCTGCCAGTGGGAAGGGCTGACGGCCTCATTCAGCTGGCAAACTCTTTTCATCAACAGATGTCCCATCTGGCAAAACATTTCCTCCAGCTACTGGGGCACATGGCAGCTTCTACAGCAGTGGTTCCAGGAGCCAGGTTTCAGATCAGGGATATCCAGTTTCATCTCTGGTCCTATTGGTCCCAGAGAAGGGACTCCCTGTCCAAACTGATCCCAGTGACAGCCACCCTGATCCAGGCATTACAGTGGTGGAAGGACAGGGACAACCTCAGGGAGGGTATTCCATTCCTCCAGCAGTCTCCTACAGTAGTTCTAACCACAGATGCTTGTCTCCTAGGGTGGAGAGCTCACTTCAGGGACCACACTGCTCATGAGACATGGTCTCACCAGGAGTCCCTGCTCCACATCAGTCTGTTGGAGCTCAGGGCAGTATTCTTGGCTCTTCAGTCATTCATAAGGATGGTTCGGGGGAAGGTGGTGCAGATAAGAACAGACAACACCACCACCATGTACTACATCAACAAGCAGGGCGGGACGAGGTCCTCTGCCCTTTATACAGAGGCAATGAAGATCTGGAGTCTGGCTTATTCCCTCAAGACTTCCATCTCAGCCATGCACCTCCCAGGCAAGGACAGTGTACTGGCAGATGCCCTCAGCAGAATGAATCGGAGCAAGCACGAGTGGTCTCTGAACAGGGAAATACTGCATGCAGTGTTCAGGAAATGGGGCACACCACAGATAGATCTGCTTGCAACCCCAGACAACCATCTGCTACCCCAGCTCTGCTGCAGACTTCCACTTCTGGTTTCGGTGCATCTGGATGCACTGATATTGGATTAGACAGGCAAATTCCTGTATGCTTTTCCCCCATTCCCTCCGATCTTCAGAGTTCTGGTCAAACTCAGGAGCCAGCCATCATCTATGATTCTGATTGCTCCAGACTGGGCCAGATAGCCCTGGTACCCCATGCTGCTGCTGTCGATCAGTGACCAGTCCGATCTCAGGCTCAGAGCCTGCCTCTTGAGGATCTACAGTAGAGTATGCAGGCCTACATCTCTCTGAAGGGGTCTTGGATATTTTGAAGATTTCCAGAAAACCTGCCACCAGAAAGTCTTATACTTCCAAATGAAGAGATTTACTATCTGGTGTGCACAAAAGGAACTAGATCCACAGGCAGCTGGACTGGCAGTCCTGTTGGACTATTTAGTCCACCTTCATTCCTTAGAATGGCCTTCTACTCTGAAGGTACATTTGGCAGCTGTTTCTGCCTGTCTCTCAGCAGAGAAGGCCCCTTCCCTGGCCTCTCATGCAATCTTCAAGAAGTTCTTTAAAGGGTTGCTCCACCTACACCCCCCTCATAGGGAGCCTACCCTTTCTTGGGATCTAAATATCTGCATAACACAGCTAATGCAGCCCCTATTTGAACCCATGTCCTTTGCTGAGCTCAAGTACCTGACATGGAAAACTGTCTTTCTGGTAGCCATAACCTCTGCAAGAAGGATTAGTGAGCTATAGGCCTTGTCAGCGAAGCCTAACTACGTAGCACTCCATAGGGAAAAAGTTGTCTTTAGGACAAACAGGAAATTTCTTCTGAAGGTGGTCTCTGACTTCCACCTGAATCAGTCAATGACATTACCTGTCTTCTTCACTGAACATTCTAGTTCAGGAGAGCGTAGACTACATAGCCTGGATGTTAAGAGGGCTATCAGCTACTATCTGAATCAGTCAAAGGCCCATAAGAATGAATGCACACAACTGCTCCTCACCTGTGGGGGAGTGGGTAAGGGCAAGCCAGCCACCAAGAGGACCATTGCTCGGTGGATTGTGTTTTTCATCCAGTTCTGCTATGGCAAACTGGGGGAAAGAGCCACCAGCGGGCCTTAGAGCCAACTCTACTAGGGGAACAGCTGCCTCTTTTGCAGCTGCCACAGATATTCCCCTGCTTGAAATTTGCAAAGTAGCTACCTGGAAAACTGTTCAAAAATTCACTAAACACTACTGCCTGGACACCCAGGCTAGGAGTGATGCCAGATTTGGCACAGCAATACTGCAGAGCCTATTTCCAAAGTAGGTTCTGTACCCACCTCCATGGGGCACTGCTCGGTAGTCAGCAAGACTTCATGTTGTTTGAAGAAAAAAATTACCACAGTAATCTTGTTTCTTCTAATGGAGTCTTGCTGTATTCTGACCTACCTCCCTGCCTCCCTTAACAGAACCTGAAGGGCAGGAGGGGGTAGCATTGCATTACAACTGTTCTATTTCTTGAGTGCTGCACCACTGGATGGCATTTTCTTGGGCATGTCTGATTTGAGTCTTCTAGTTTGTCCTTTTTGTTTGGTTATTAGTCTTTTGACAACTTTTATTAAATTATGTATGTAGTGTAGCTCAGCAGCCACTGCTTAGTGCTCATAAGAATCTGACGGTTACATAGAATGTACCAGGGACAGGAATTTGAAAACCAAGCTTGACGTTCTATGCATGTGCATAGAGTTAACTCTTTCATCTCCAGGGCAGTTGAGCTGGAAAGGCTACCTGCATTTTAGTTAGAATACAGCAAGACTCCATTAGAAGAAACAAGATTACTGTGGTAAGTAACTTTTTCTTCTTCCTGGTCCCCAAAAGAACCAGAGACCTGGGGCCTATTCTAGATCTCAAAGACCTCAACCTCTACATTCAGTACAAAAAACTTTGCATGGTTACTCTGCCAGGCCTGTTGTCCCTGCTCAAACAGGGCGACTGGCTGTGCACCCTCAATATGCAGGACATTTACCTGCACATTTCGGTGTGCCCACCGCACAGGTGGTTCCTCCATGTTTTTTTTTTTCCCAAAGTGAACATTACCAGTCAGAGTCTTGCCCTTTGGCTTATCCTCTGCACCACAGGTTGTTACAAAATGCTTAGCAGCGGTGGCTGCTGCCCTTCGGGCTCAGCTTCTCCAAACTCTGGAAAGTACCTTCCAGTTATTCCACTTTCTGGGCATTACTGTCAATCTGACCAAGTCTGTTCTGACCCCATCCCAGAGGCTGCAGTATATGGAAGCAATCCTGGACTCTGCACAGGACAAGGCCTTCCTGCTGCCAGACAGAGCAGAGTGCCTTATTTCACAGTTTTAGGAGGTGGCACAGAGCCACTATGTTTCCGTGAGGGTTTACTTGAGACTCCTGGACCTCATGGCTGCAGCTACTGCCACTGTTCCCATGACCAGACTGCAGATATGGGTACTTCAGTGGACCCTCTGGGTACAGTGGGACCAACGTACAGATGACCTGGAACAGCTGGTGCTGTCCTCCTCACTGGTCCGCAAGACCCTCCAGTGATGGATGGAACCTCAAAATCTCTTAAAAGGTCTTGTCTTCCTAGCAGATCTTCACTATGGATGCCTCCCGACTGGGCTGGGGGGCGCACCTTGGTCCCTTCCGAACTAAGGGTACCTGGTCCTGGATCGAGACACCCTTCCATATAAATGTCCTCGAGATGAGGGCAGTTCTGATTGCCATGCAGGCATTCCAGAACCACCTCTCTCCGGGCCTGTTGTTGATTCAGTCAGACAGTCTCAGTGTGGTCTGCTATATAAACAAATGGATGGAGGATGCATTCATGCCCCTTTTGCAGGGAAGCAATGGGAGTCTGGTACTAGGCACTGGACCACAGCCTAGAGCTCTCAGCAGTCCATGTCCCAGGCATGTTGAACACTCTGGTGGACAGCCTCAGCTGGATTCAATCCAGGATACATGAATGGGAGCTCTTGTCTTCCATCACAGATGATCTGTGCAACAGGGGTCATCCAGAGTTGGACTTCTTTGCATCCCCACTCAGTGCAAAACTGCCCAATTTCTGCTCGCTAGGTCCAGGGCCTGGAGTTTTCTAGTGAGTCGCCTTGTCCTTCTCCTAGAGCAGAAGGTTCCTTTATGCCTTCCCTCCATTTCTTCTGATTCAGAGGCTGCTAATCAAGCTGTAGATGGAGGGGGCCAGCATGATCCTTGTGGCACTCTATTAGCCACGGCAGATATGGTTTCCATTACTGCAACAAGTAGCAGTAGAATCTCCAGTGCCTCTGCCCCTCTGCCAGTATCTGCTGATGCAGCCTCAGGGAACCCTGGTCCATCCACACATCACGACCCTTTGTCTGCATGCCTAGCTCTTAAGGACATAGCCATTGCCCAGTTTGGGGTTTCCCAGAAGGTAGCTAACATTCTGGTGGCAGTTAGGAAGCCCTCCACTAGAGCCGCCTATGCCATGAAGTGGAAAAGGTTCACCATATGGGCTGCCAAACACCATCTGGACCCTTTCACCTGTCCATTGAGTCACTTACTGGACTACCTTATATCATGATCTGACTCAGGATCCCAGTATTCATCCCTCAAGGTGCACCTTTCGTCCCTTTCTGCCTTCCACGAGCTTGTGGATGGTCATACTGTTGCAAAGCTAGGCATGACCTGGACTTTTCTCGGGCATCCTGCATCTGAAGCTTCCACTCTGTAACCCTTTCCTGGCTTGGGATTTGAATTTTGTTTTGGAAAAATTGACCCTGTCGCCTTTTGAGCCAGCTGCATCTTTTGAGCTATGCTTCCTTTCATGGAAAGTGTTACTACTACTGCTCGAAGGATTTCTGAGCTTCAGGATCTCTGGTGTGAGGAGCCTTATTTGATTTTTTGCAATGACAATGTGTCTTTGTACATGAATCCTAAGTTTCTTCCCAAGGTGGTGTCTGAGTTTACCTTGAACCAGTCTCTCCACCTCCCTGTGTATTTTCCAGAGTGTACCAATCCAGGGGAAGCACTGCTCCATGCTTTAGATGTGCGCAGAATTTTGAAGTATTATCCACTTGGAACTACGGATTGCAGAAAATCAAAACAGCTTTTTGTTTTTCACCCTAGGAAGAGAGGGTGTTCAGGTTTCCAAACAATGTTTGTCCAAATGGCCAATTGAATTGTGTTCTGCTACAACAAACATGCAAAGAGTTGCCAGGGGTGGTGAAAGCCCACTCCATGAGGACATGGCTACCTCTGTGGCTTGCTTTAAAGGGGTTTTAGCAGCTTTTATTTGTGCTGTTGCCACCTGGAGTACCATTCAAACTTCACTAAGCACTACAGTCTGGACATTGCCTCCAGAGCCTGTGTGGGCTTCAGCCGGGTTGTTCAAGTCTTAGGCCTTGGTTTGCCTACCTCCCAGACTGTTCTGCTGTACTTGTAACTGCCTGGGACTCGTTCCTGTGGTGTGACCTGATCACTGAGATACCCCAAAAGAAGACAGAACAGTTACGCAAGAACTTATCGCAAGAGTAGATCTTCGAGGGGACCTCAGCCATCAGGTCAGCCTTCCCTCCCACCATCCCCCTTTTTTGGGTTTTTCTTCTCAGACTGGCTCTCTGGTGTATCCAGCCTTTTATTTCGGCCTGGGCATCTCTCTTGTGCTCTCTCTCCTCAGTCCCCTGCCATGTAAGCTTGCTTCCTTGGTCTCTGGGGGAAAGAACTGTGAAGGGAGCAGGGCCACTCACACCTTTATAGGGTTGATGACGTCATCAGATGATGACGGCATGGGGCCCAGTTGTACTGCTGGAAAATCTTCCATGTGGATCCTGCTTCACAATGGTGAAGTTCTTACAGTGTGACCTAATGACTGTGATTCCCTCAAAGATTTACTGTTACAGTAAGTTCTTAAGTAACTGTTCTTTTTCCCTCAGTGTTGTCAACACCATTGAGGGTGGTGGCTTGGTACTCTACAAGTGCTGAATGATGAAGATTGATCCTTGGAAGATATGAAAATTATGTATTCACCATAATTCTTGCTCTTCCAGGATATCTTCACCATTCAGCACTGCTGCTTGCCCACTTTCCCCCTCATGACCAGGCTTTTAGGCAAAGTCTCCTCCCTTTTGCCTCACCCCCAAAAAAAGGGGTGCTGGCTTTGGCACCTGAGGGAAATATTTTTCCACAACTAAAAACAAAAAAAACTGTGCCTTAGGACCTCTTGTCCATCCTCCTTTAGGTGGAACGCAACTGCTTTTAGGGCACTTGCTTCTACTTTCCTCTAAATCTTCTTCTGCTGTCAAATGAAGAGGTTTCTTTTCCCTGCTCCTACGGGAACATGGCCATACACTTTTAAGTATGTCTATGACTGTACTTTCCAGACCCATTGGTCCTCAGAAAAAAGTGAAATAGGGGAGAGAGAGTGAGTCAGACGGGAGATAGACATAGTAGCCCTTGTAGTTTTCTATCCCCACCTTCATTTCTGGTCAGTTGAAGGATCTGTTTCCATTGGACTGTGTTCTGCTCCCTGCTGGGACAGGGCTTGCAACATCTTGGTTGTGGGTCTGCCAGTGTTTTGCAGCAACCCACATGTGACTCAGTTGAGCTGTTGATCCGCTGGACCTTAGTCTGCTGCTGCAGACATTCAACTGGGCATCCTCCTATAGACTTGTTTTTAAGGGGAGGGCACGCTTCCTGACGTTCTGTCCTCCTGGCCTGATGGGATCCAAGTTCTCAGTTTAATTTTGCAAGTACTTCTCCCTCTGTTTTTTCCAGCCTGTAAACAGAGCCTACAAGTCTGTGCCCTGTCTGTTTTCAGGCTTCGGACTCTGCTTAGTGCTTCCTAATCCTTGCACACGTAGGGCACTAGTAGTGGACCTCTACCTCGAAGGGCCTCCTACAAGCAAGTTATGCTCTCTCAAGGCTCAAAACACTCAGATTACTATGACCTCAGAGGAGTAGTTCTTTCCTTGTAAACTGTTCCTATCTGTGCCTTTTTATGGCTCAGTTTTCCTACCCTGGTTTGCTCTACTTGGGTATTTCATCATGGTCTGGTGTGAGACCAAGCCAGCTCTTAAGTGCACTGTATTTGACCGTGATCCTGGGATCCTCTCTCTCTCTCTCACTTGCTGTTTCTTACCATCTCCCTGGCCTGCCCAGTGGTCCTGGTCATCCCTGACCTTTTTAATTGCCTCTTTTTACCTCTTCTTTTCTGGTCGGGTTTTATTGTTTTACTTGTATCCTTTCCTTTTCTGTATCCCTTGGGCTCCCTTTCCACACCCTTTTTACTTTATCTTATTCTTTTTCCTCTCCTGTGGACAGAACTGAGGGGGAGAGGGAGCTGGCGTCAGTTACTGTTCAGTCCATGAGCACTGTGTCATACGTCAGCCTTGGGGGCGGTGCCATTTCTGACATCGGCTCCCTTCCCCAAAAATCTTAAAGCTAATGCTCCCATGGAGCCTTGTCCCTCCGGCTGGTATCCACCAGTGCTAAATGGTGACAATATCCTGGAAGATCAAAAATTACAGTAAGTACATGCTTTTCTTTTTTTTTTTCTCCAGTCCTTAGTTTTTTTTATCTCTTGTAGCTAAGCTGATTAGACAACCCCTAGCAAAACACTTATCTTCTGGTTTGTTACAAATGAAGAATTCCCTAAACTCCTAGTATCTCCACATTTTTTGATTTTCTAGTAAGAAGTCCATCAGGAAGATTTATGTTGATTGACATCCCAAATAAGTTTTGTAGTTGCCAGAGCATGGTCTGAAACCACAATAGGATGAATCTCAGCTTTGATTATATTTTGACTAAGTACAGCAGGTATAAAAATGTCCAACCTGTGACCAATATGTGAATTCTGTAGCAGTTGAGTTTAGTATTCTCCAGGCATCAACTATGTTAAGATCATTTGTTGTATTAAGCTCTTGTCTAACTTTGATAACTTATATCTTATCTTGGTTTTATCTAACAGGGGATTTGTTATACTGTTTAAGTCTCCAGCTAGAATTATCCCACTACCCAATAAAAAAAGGGATTATTTTATTTCTGATAGTAGTAAAGTTCTCATGGATACCATTGTTTGGACCATAAACGCCAATTAGAGTTACTTGGGTAGCATTGAGGATGTTGTGAAGAATTAAATACCCATTTGGGTCCTTGATAGAGGTATTCAGCTGAAAATGAACTTTCCTGGAAATTAGTATTCTAGGGACATGGATATGTTGTTCATCCACACTTATTGGCAGGTTCCTTGCCGCTTTAAATCTTGCCGGAAGGTCTTCAAGCTGGCTCCTCCCACCCACTCTGGTGGTAAAACTCTCGGCTCCGCCCCATGACGCCAGATCTTCCTTACCGCTTGGAAGCTCAGGTTCCCTCCTTAACGCTCTGTGATTAAAGACTGGTTCCTAATTCTTGAAAGTTCAAAATCAAAAGTTTTTGCTAAAAGACTTGGTCTTCTTCTCCTCGTGGCTGCGATGGACAAATCGACTCCGGGTTTTCGGAGGTGCCCTTGCGGGTAGAAGATGTCTAGGACGGATCCGCACTCCATATGCAATCTACTGCCTGGGCCTTGAGCACGACCCGCAGGTCTGCGACTTGTGCTCTTCCTTTCCGGCCTACGTCCTTGAAGACCATGCTGCCTGATTACAACTGGGGCGCCCCGAGAAAAGAATTCCACCGGTGAAATCTAAAGAGGCCCGATTGGTGGTGTCCGCGGTGGGCTCGGTGGATCAGCTCGAGCAGATGATCGCCCTCGAAGAGGAGGCGGCGCGGGCCGCTTCTACCTCGGCTGCGGCATTTGTCCCGCTCTCTCTCTGTGCCTGCATCGCTTCTTTAAGGAGCTTTGTCTGACCCTGTCGACTTAAAGGTGAGGGTCCAACTCTTCGGGACCTTTTCCAGGTCCAAAAGAGCAAAGTAAGTCTCTTCGTCGACGCTCTTGGGAGTGGGAAAGATCCCTCCCTTGTCGACAGTCGACTCTGCCGACCCTCAGCTTCAGCCACTGGCTTCACGGTGTCCCCGTCAGGCCAGTTGACCGAGACTCCCATCGACGCGGTCGAGATTTTTCTCGATCCGTTAGATGGGTTGTCAGCTGGAGAAGCTGAGAATCCCCTCTCCCCGGTTCCCCCGGTGGTAGTTGAGGATCCCGTTGGCTCATCTGTGCCTCCGGTTCCGGAGCCTTTGGTGGGATCGTCCGAGCCGAGAAGAGTGCCGATTTCCGACACTTCTTCTCGCCTTCCTCGGCCCAGTCGAGACTCTGGTCTCGGACATCCTCGCGGTCCAACCGATCCCACGCCATGGCGGTCTCGGTCCTCAGCACGCGGCAGCGGCGCCGCGCTCTTCCTCTCCTCTTCCTCGGACGAGGGAGGCTTCAAGGTTGCGCTGGAAGTACGAGGAACTCATGTGGCAACAGCTCCTTTTGACGGGAATAAGCCGACCCAGTCGCCTTCCCGCCATTATGGCTGTCACCGAGCAGCCGAACAACCCCTCATTGTAGTCGAGAAGCCTGTTCTCAGGCCGGTTGTTCGCCAATTCAGCTGCCCCACCAATTCTGGTGGAACCTCCGCTCCACAGCCATTAGTTGGGGCTCCACCAAAATTTTCAGTCGGCCTTGGCTTTGCCCATAGGTTGTCTGTCACCCTCACTCCCGATAAACCTCGGCAGGTGGAGGGTGGCTCAGCCCAAGGCAGCTCTTTGAGGACTCTTCTGAGTCCGATGATGGTTCCTCCCTCTTCTCCAAGCGCATGGACTTGGAGTCCTCGGGAGGGCAGTCAATGGATGATAGTCCTTCGTCCTTCTTAGGGTTGCTTTGACTCATCTCGGAGTCCACCGGGATGAAGCTCGAACCCGTTTCTAAACGGGCCAGGTATCCCCTCACAGAGATTCTGGACCGAGGGGATTCTCCTACGGAGGCCTTTCCGGTGGCCGAAGCCATAGTGGGTCCAGCTTTGGAACTTTGGCAGCGTCCTGCTTCCTGCCCTGCGACTTCGGCCAGGTTGGCCAGGAAGTATGCGGTCCCTACCGGTTCCCTGTCCGGTTTTTCGGAACACCCCTCGGCCGAGGGGTTGGTTACCGACAGCGTTTTCCGGTGTGCCGGGAACGCCAGGGATGTGGACAAACCTCCCGACAAGGAATCCAAGAAATTGGATTATGCCGGGCGAAAAGTCTATGCTGCGTCCTCTCTCGGCCTTCGTCAGGCCAGTTCGGCCGTCCTCATGGCACATTTTTCTCACGCCCTGTTGGGCTCCCTGGATGAGGTTGTCCCTCACCTTCCCGCAGATCTGCAGACTACGGTCAGGCAGGTGCGGGACCAGGGCAGTGGCTAAACAGCAGCTCCAGACTGCATTAGACATCGGGGACTCATGTGCCAGGTCTGTGGTGGCCGCAGTGGCCATGCGTCATCGGGCTTGGCTGAGGATATCCACCTTTACCTCAGATACCCAGCACAAGTTGGTGGATGTTCCCTTTTTGGGGACTGACCTCTTCAGCCCTGAGGTGGAAGGTCACCTGCAGAGGATCGAGAAGTCCAATGCTACCTTGGACTCGGTCTCTTCCGCTCAGAAGGACAAAGGCCGCAAGCCACAGCCTAAGCCCTTTCATCCTTCTGTGCCCGCGGCGCGCCCGGCCCAGCAACGTCAGGGCCAGCAGGCTCGAGCTTGGTATCCCAAACCAATGCTGTCTGCTTCCTCCAACAGGAAGCAGGAGGTAAGGCCCAGGCCGGTCCCTCCTCCAAGCCTGCCCAGTGACGGGCTGAGGTGTCGCCCCATCCCTGTCACTCACCCTGGTTCCCCGTGGGGACGGCTCAGACATTCCTTTCCACCTGGTCCGCTGTTACCATGGACAGGTGGGTACTGGAGGTGGGAAAAGGCCTACCTCTAGAATTCGAGCAGGTCCCGCCTTTCAGAGCCGTCACACCTCGGGGGGCCTCGGGGTCCGCAGCCTCACTGGTGGCTCATCGAGCCGACATCGCTCTCCTCCTCCAAAAGGAGGTGATCATGGAGGTAGAGGACCCCCCTTTAGACCCGGGGTTTGTGTCCAGGTATTTCCTGGTTCCGAAACGGACGGGGGGCATTCTCGACCTACACGACCTGAACAAGTTCCTAAGGTCTCGGACCTTCAGAATGGTCACTCTGGCGCAGATAATACCATCTCTGGAACACGGCATGTGGTTCTGCTCTCTGGACCTGCAGGATGCGTTCTTTCACGTCCCTATCTGTCCGTCACATCGGAAATTCCTCCGCTTTCGAGCGGAAGGATCCCTCTTCGAGTTCCAAGCCATGCTCTTCGGCTTATCTCCAGCTCCCAGGGTCTTCACCAAATGCATGGCAGTGGTGACAGCATTCCTGCGGTGCCGAAGGTCCGGTGTACCCTTACCTGGACGATTGGCTGATAGCAGCCCTCCAGACGGAGATGGAGCGGTCCAGAGATCTGGCCTCCAGGTTTGCTCTCAAGTCGGCCTTCTCATCAACGAGGCCAAGTCGGAACTCGAGCCGAAGCAGGTGATCCTGTTCATCGGGGCAGAGCTCGACTCTCTTCGAGCCAGAGCACGGCTCCCAGTGGACAGGGCCGAGGTTCTTACCTCCTTTGCCCAATCATTTCTGGTTGGGCAATCGACGCCTGCCCGGGACTTCCTGTGCCTCCTGGGTCTCATGGCGGCCTGTACCAGCGTGGTCCGTTGGGCACACTGGCACATGCGCCCCCTTCAGTGGGGACTGGCCAGCCAGTGGTCACAACGCTGCGATCCATTGGACCAGCTAGTGACAGTGACCCAGGAGATGTGGAACGCTCTCCAGTGGTGAACCGTTCCATCCCATCTGCAGGAGGGCATCCCATTTGTCCGCCCCGAGCTGACGGTCTCTCTATCGACCGATGCGCCTCTGATGGGTTGGGGTGCCCATCTGGGGGAACACCGAGTGCACGGCCTCTGGTCCCCGCGGGAGTCCCGATGCCACATCAACCTGCTGGAGCTCCGAGCGGTCCACCTAGCTCTCACCGCCTTTGCTCCATTCCTCCGGGGTCAAGTGGTCCGAGTCCAGACGGACAATACCACGACCATGTACTACCTGAACCGCCAGGGCGGGACGCGCTCCATGCTTCTATGCAAGGAAGCTCTCCGCATTTGGTCACTCGTGCGCAGCCTGGAGGCGGATCTCCTAGCCATTCATGTGGCAGGAGCCTCCAACACCCTGGCCGATGCCCTGAGCCGGATAGGGGCTGCATCTCACGAGTGGTCTCTCCTGCCGGAGGTAGTACAAGATCTGTTCTCCCACTGGGGCACACCTCAGGTGGACCTGTTTGCCTCCAGGGAGAATGCGAAGCTGAGGCTGTTTCATGCCGGCCCCCCTCAGCAGGGCTCGCTGCAGGGGGATGCCTTCTTGAGGCTGTGCACCCTGGGCCTCTTTTACACCTTTTCCCCATTTCCCTTGATTCACAAGGTGCTTCTCAAGACAAGGAGGGACAAGGCGCAGGTGATTCTGATAGCCCCAGACTGGCCCCGCCAGTTCTGGTACCCAGATCTCCTCAACCTCAGCTACAGGCTCCCGAGGCAGCTTCCAGCTCGCCCGGACCTGCTCTCAGTCAATCAGGGGAAGGTGTTCCATCCGGACCTTCAATCCCTGCACCTGACGGCCTGATTCCTGAGTGGCTAGAGTTCCAGGCCTTGGGTCTTTCCGACGAGGTCCTCAATGTCGTTGAGGCGTCCCGTAAGGAGTCGACCAGGAAATGCTATGCCTTCAAATGGAAGAGGTTTTCCATTTGGTGTCAGAGTAAGGGCTTGGACCCTTCCTCCTGTTCCTTGGCAAGCATTTTGGACTATTTATGGTCCCTTTCTAGTCAAGGGCTTAGGTCGACGACCCTAAAGGTGCACCTGGCAGCCATCTCTGCTTACCGGGCACGGGCCGGGGAGCAGTCGGTGGTGCAGGAGAAGGTGGTCTGGCGCTTTTTCAAAGGCCTTGATCACATTTCCCCTCCGGTGCGAGAACCTCCACCTCCGTGGGATTTACTGCTGGTACTGGCAAAGCTCATGGGCAAGCCATTCAACCAATGCACAGGTGTGAACTCTCTCACCTGTCGTGAAGACCGCCTTCTTGGTGGCTATCACGTCAGCCAGAAGGATGGGAGAACTCCAGGCGCTCTGCATTGAGTCTCCTTACCTGGTCTTCCACAGGGACAAGGTTGTCCTGCGCCCCCACCCGAAATTCCTTCCGAAGGTGGTGTCGGAGTTTCACCTTAACCAGGTGTTGACTCTGCCGGTGTTCTACCCCAATCACACCTCGGAGGCCGAATACAGGCTCCATACTTTGGACCCTAGAAGGGCGCTCGCTTATTATAAGGAGCGCACGGCTGAAATTCGGGGAGAGGTTCGCCAGCTGTTTGTCACCTACGCTGAAGCCGCACCTGGCAGACCTGCAGCCAAGCGGACGATAAGCAGGTGGGTCACCTCCTGCATAGATCTCTGCTATAAGTTGGCGGCATGGAGCCTCCCAGAGGATAAGAGCTCATTCTACCGTCATACTGCTGCATCGGTGGCTGCTTCCAGGATGTCCCTATCCAGGAAATCTGCAGGGCTGCTACCTGGAGTCAGCACACACCTTTATTACCCATTACCACATCGACCTTGAGTCACGCTGGGATGCTGGTTTTGGGGCCTCGGTTCTCCAGTCTTTATTCCCTAAGTAGGGGGTGTGCGCCTTGCCTCCCTCCTCCCGGAGAACTGCTAGGAGTCTGCCAATAAGTGTGGATGAACAACATATCCATGTCCCTAGAAATACAGGTTACTCACCTGTAACAGGAGTTCTAGGAATAATATATGTTGTTCATCCACACGACCCACCCGACCTCCCGGCAGCGACGCACAACCTGAGCTTCCAGCGGGCCAGATCTGGCGTCATGGGGCGGAGCCGAGAGTTTTACCACCCGGTGGGTGTGAGGAGCCAGCTTGAAGACCTTCCGGCAAGACTTAAAACGGCAAGAAACCTGCCAATAAGTGTGGATGAACAACATATACCATTCCTAGAACTCCTGTTACAGGTGAGTAACCTGTATTTACAACCCCTGCATTTTTGTTACCATTTCCTGCCCCAAAAGAGTAACCTACCCATTCCCTATGCATTAAATTAATGTTGGCTGAGTTTAAATAGGATTCCTGTAAGAAAACCACATCAACTTCAAGTTTTTGGAGGTGTCTTAGCACTTGGTATCTTTTTGATTTGGTATTTAACCCTCTAACATTGCAGGTTGCAAAATGTTGAAGCTGAGAGAGGGAGAGCAGCTATCAGCTACTGCAAACTAGAGGTGTGTTTTGCCCTGTAGGTTACAGAAGTGTCTTTTTTTTTTCCACCCAATTGTTTGTTTTTTGTAGACACCGAGTACCAAAGGAATAACCCCACCCCCACCCCCACACCCCAACCACCCCCGAGTGTTCTACCTTTATAGTGGAAGGCCAGGTCACACCTACCTAAAGACACAGGAACAGTTAGGCAGCACAGCACAGGCAATAGCCTAGCTGGTATATATGCAGAATTACAAAGGGTGTAGCTAGCAACTAGGTCCACAAAGGCACATACAAGAGGAGGAGAGAGAAGCTGTAAGTCACTACAGAAGGAAATAAAGACAGGGAGAGAAGGGGGAAAAAAAGAGCTAGCCGCTGGAGATCTGTCTCTGAGCAAGTAAGAAGGAGACTACTGAGGAATACAGGAACTTTTTCTCCCAGAACAAGAAGGGCAGTAGCTGTAAGGACACAGAGGCAGTAGGAAAGTAGGGAGAAAAAACAAAAGAAAACAGAGAAAGGAAAGAGTAAGCATTCAAAACAACAGTTGTGGGGCCACAAGTAAGACATGATGGGAGTGGTGCAGTGCAGAGGCTGTGCAGCGGCAGTCTTCTGGGAGACATTCTGGAGGATGCGGTGTTGTTCCATCTGCAGGCACCTCTCTGGGCTGAGAGAGGAGGTTGCTTGTCTCCGGGCTGAGTTGGCCAGGATTTGGGGGACCTCCTCTCCCACCCAGGGACCATCAGGGCTGCTACTGCTGCCTCAGAGGTTGCCAAGAAAGATGAGTGGTTGGACCATGGTGGGCTCAGGGAGGGTGAGGGTGGTGGAACAGAGGCGCAGCCCTCCAGTTGTACTTCTTCACAATTCATAATGCTGTTCTGGCAGAGTGTGGTTCCTCTATGGAGGCACCTGCAGTGGAAACCAAGGAGGATGCTGGGAACCTCCGCAACAGAGACCCACAGAAGGGTGGCATGGGACCCCACAGGTGAAGGAAACAACTCCTGGTGGGGGACTCAATTGTTGGGGGGGTAGAACTGGGGAAGGGGAGAAGGAGGTAAGGTGCCTGCCTGGTGCCGTGGCTTGGAGGGACAGGTAGCGAATCCTCAGGATTGTGGGAGCAGCTGAACGGAGGAGGGAAAAACAAGCGAAGTCTGACTGCACAACCATTGAATTGTAATCCACAAAGGCACCAACACAGGAACATGTTTATAGCAGTTATTGAAAGATTAAGTGTTGAACCATAAGCAGCCACACTAACACTTGCCCCAGTGCTTCGGGATACAATCCTTCATCAGGAGGTGGAAGCTGGACATCATTGTCCACCTAGGGACAAATGACCTGGCTGGGAATGGGATCAGAGCAGTGCAGAGGGAGTTGGGGGAGGGGCCTTAGACAAGTAGCACTCATGGTAACCTTTTCGGAGGTGCTGCCTGTCTATGGCAGGGGTGAGGCTAGGGTGCTCTGCACCATGGGATTCAATCAGTGGTTGAAAGACTGGTGCAGAGCTCAGGGTTTTGGCTTCATTGGGGACTGGGGGTCCATCTGGAGGGATACAGGCCTATACTAGTGTGATGGTCTGCATCTGTCCAGGACGGGGAACCAGGATCCTAGGTGATATGTTTAAATGCTTCATTGACAAGCATTTAAACTAGCCAGGGGGGCACTGAAAAGAAGCAGAAAAAGCTGGCCCAGTGGTGCTGAGGGTTGAGGCGATGGGCGTCACACCTTGTGCCATGCCAGCAACCCGGGTTCGGGAACAAGCTCGGGCCACCAGGGGTCAGCAGGGGGAGAGAGGATTGTGCATTCGGAGGACTGCTGTCCTTTCTCATGGGGAGAGAGACAAGTTGTCCAACTCACTGACTGCCCTTTGGTGGTGGCTGGAAAGCAGTACAGGTTGGGAAGACTTGCAGCCAATGTTTCTGTGTCAGACCGGGGGGGTGGGTAAAATGGAGGAAAATCAAGCCTGGCAGGCTCAATGATGGTCCATGGCTCCCGGGAGTGGTCCCAGATTGGGTCTCCAGGGGGAAGGGAGAAGCTGGCAACCATCTCCTAGCCCTGCTGTGAGGGGCAATCCACGGCGGAACCACTGGAGCCACCTAATACTGGAGCCATGGGACCGGAGAGAGAGTCCCTCCATCTGGAGGGCCGTAGCTGTCTGCCAGGACTCGGGTGGCAAAAATGTATATGAGGAAAAAAAAAAGGAGCAGGAAAATCCCAGCTCCCCCACCACCAAAACAGGGTAGTTAGCAAGATAAACACCAAAATAGAGAAGTTGATGGGGAGAAGGACAGGAGTAAATGGAGAAAAAGGCAAGAGCAGTAAGGACAGGGATGGGGCTAAAAGGGGTAAGGCCATCAAAAAATGGAGGGCAAAGAGTACCAACACCCGTAGTCTGGGTAACAAGCTCCCTGAACTAGTGGCCTTGATGGAAGAGGGAAGTCTGGATATAATGGTAGCAGTCACAAAAACATGGTACACAGAGAGCCATGACTGGGATGTCAAAATACCAGGGTGCACAATCTACAGGAGGGACAGGGAGGGTGAAGAGGAGAGGAGGAGGAGCCTCTCTGTAAGGGAAGAGATCAAAGCAATGGAACTATAGAGTACACAGGGAGGAGAAGAGAGGAGGCACTATGGGTCACCCTGGAGACAGGAAATGGTACAACAATCTGCACGGGGGTTGTATACAGACCCCTGTCTTGGGGAGGAAATAGACAAGGAAATGATAGAATGCATCCTTAGGATGGCAGAAAAAGGGAAGATATTGTTGATGGGGGACCTGAATATGCCAGATGTTAACTGGAGCACCTTTGCTGCAGCCACATCCAAGAGTAGGGTCATTTTTGATGCCCTACAGGGGGCTGAACCCACTCGGGAGGGAGCAATCTTAGACCCTGGTACTCTCAAATGGGGACAGAGAGAGGATCTCAGATTTAGAAGTGGGTAGCCATCTGGGAACAAGCGACCACCAAACAGTGTGGTTCACGATAAACACAGCCTTCTTACCCCAGGAGTTCTTTAGCATCAGTAACAATAGCAGTTAGCTGGCTAGGTGCAACTGCCCCGGAGGTATGCCTCTAAGAGAATTTTATTTAAATGAGTTTTGGGCATTAGCCAATCAAAAAACAGTAGGGAGAGTGGGCTGAGTAAGAGCAGCCTGAAGGCTTTAGAATTTTTTCTCTGCTGACTGAGCAACATTGCCCCTGAGGTGCCTCTCAACTTGCCTTGCTGACAGCCTCCTAATCACTTATCTTGATGAAGTTTTCCTCATAAATTAATTTTTTAGCGTGCTGAGTGTAATTTTACTTTTTTTGTTAGCAGTTGTGTTTTTTCATGCAATTGCATTATTTTTAGGTTATTTTTACCGCATCTGCTTAAATTATATTCATTTTTTACCGCGGATGCTTAATTTTGACGGTTCTACACTTTTTTAATGCAATGCGTGAAGGGACATGTGCAAACCAAAAACTGGAGCACTCTCACCCATCTTCAGATACCACCAGGGCTCTTCAAGTAAATTATAAACTTTTATTAAATATAAAAACGACACATATTGCCTGACGCATTTCGGATAGAATATCCTTTCTCAAAGGCTGATGAAAAACCTGAACCACCCATCCTTATATACACCATAGCTATGACATCACTAATAAAAACTTCAAAATCATTGGTCTGCATCAACGACCCCTTAAGTGCAAAACAACGACACACACATCTTTTTAAAGTGCCCACAATAATAAAGTGCAAACAAGACATGAAAAGTGCAAAAAGTAAAAACAGAATTTCTGGGCCTCCATGAACTTAAGTGCAATCTCTGTCATATAATGCACAAGTTATATGGCATTCAATTCCTAGTATCTCTAAATCATAAATACAGAGGTTTCAAATGCAGCTTTTCATGAAAAGTGCAAGACATTTAAAACCAGAATTTCAGGGCCTCCATGAAATTAAGTGCAATCTCTATCATATAACAAAATGCACAAGTTATATGGCATTCAGTTCCTAGTATCTCTAAATTGTAAATACAAAGGTTTCAGATGCATCTTTTCATGAAAAGTGCAAAATATTTAAGAACAGAATTTCAGGACCTCCATGAAATTAAGTGCAATCTCCGTCATAACTAAGTGCTCAAGTTACATGATACTCAAATCTTAGCATCTCTAAGTTGCAAATACAGAGGTTTCAGATGTATCATTTCATGAAAAGTGCAAAAAGTTAAAAACAGAATTTCAGAACCTCCATGAAATTAAGTGCAATCTCTGTCATATAACAAAATGCACAAGCTATATGGCATTCAATTCCTAGTATCTCTAAGTTGCAAATACAGAGGTTTCAAATGTATCTTTCCAGAACACACATCCCTTTATTTACCTTTCTTCTAAATAAGGCTTCAACTCTATACCAACATTCAGACCTGTTTTTTTATTGGCCAACAATCTTACGATCCACTCAGTTTCTTTCTTTAAAATCCTATTTCTGTAGCTACCCCCTCTAGGGTTAGAGAACACTTTTTCTGTCCCTGTAAATCTGAAACCATGCTCACTTGGGTTTTCTGACATAGCCACTTGTAGAGCTGTAGCATAAGTGATATCTTTTTTTCTCTGCAGCCCTAATGTCTTCTTCAACTCGTGCCTTTAACTGCCTTTCTGTCTTTCCTATGTAGAAAGCTTGGCAGCTACCATCTGCTTTGTAAATTACCCCGTGGTACTACATGTAATTAGCTGCCATATTTCAAACCTCCACCCACTTCTACCAGAAATAAAATCCTTGTTTTGATTAATATATCTACAATTGACACACATTTTACACTTTAAACATCCCTTTGTTTTATTAAGCCATGTCTCATTGGATTTACTTTGAAAATGACTGTGTGTGAGACAATCTTTCAACACTGGGGCTCTTCGGTAGGAAAGGATGGGGGGGCCTCTGTATAGTTGCTCAAACCTCTATCACTTGCTAAAACATTTCAATGTTTTTTAAAGATGTTCGCAACTAGGCCAGCTTGGGCTGAGTACCCTGTTACAAAGTGAAATCTGTTACCTGCTTCTTGTTCCCTTTCCTGTGCTTTCAAAAGTTCAGCTCAGTCCATTGCTGTTACTTCCCGACAGGCAGTATTTACTAAATTGTGCGCATAGCCTCATTCTAACAATCTGTTCCCTAACTCAGTGGCTCCTTTCTGAAAGGCTTCTGGTGTGTTACAGTTCCTTCTTACCCTCAGGAACTGCCCTTTAGGAATATTACACATAGTATGCCTTGGATGGCAACTTGATGCATGGTGTGAAGTTTTGCCATCCACATTTTTTCTAAATACTTCTGTGTTTAAATTCCCACCTGTTGCCTTGGAAAGTGTCAAGTCTAAATAGTTAACAGGAGTGGGATCTGCCAAAAAAACTGAATCTTCGATGCTCATTTGTGATATGTAAAAATGAAATGAATTCTGCAACAGTCTCTTAATTACCTCTCCATATCAACAATACATCATCAATAAAGCACTTCCACAGCATTACATTGTCTTTAAATTTGTTGATAACATCATTATACACCACATCTGATTCCCATTTGCCCACATAAAGATTAGCAACAGAGGGGCACAGGTGGCCCCCATTGCTGTTCCCTTTTTCTGTGCATACAATTCTCCATAAAACATAAACACATTTTTTGTAAGAATATGCTCCAACAGTTTCAACAAAAATTCATTATGGGGTTGTTCAGCACTGTCTCTTAGATTAAGATAGTAGGCCACTGCATCTAAGGCACCCTCATGAGGTACATTAGTGTATAATGCCTCAGTGTCCAATGTTACCAGGAGACAGTCATCATCTAGGTGTGTGTGTTCCATCAGATTTAAAACGTCCTTTGTATCTTTCGCATAAGAGGGAAGGTTACTCACATGTGTCTTTAAATGGGAGTCTAAATAGAAACATAGAATTTGACGGCAGATAAGGACTGCTTGGTCCACCCAGTCTGCCCATTTCCCCTACCTAATGGATAAGCTGCAGATCCTAGCTAACTAACAGCCTACTTCTTCCCACTCCACCCCCTAGAATTGCCTTATGCCTGTCCCATACATTCTTGAATTCCACCACTGCTTTTGACTCCACAGCCTCCTCAGGAAGGCTGTTCCATGCATCCACAACCCTCTCCATGAAAAAATATTTGTAAATAAAAATTTTGTGAGAGGGGCTCTGTCAGGTAGCCGATGCCAGTCACTATTGGTCTACCAGGTGGTTTCTGTCTATTCTTATGTACTTTAGGTAATATATAGAAAGTGGCTCTCACAGGATGTTCAGTAGTCAAAAACTTTTTTGTAGCCTCTGTAATACAACCTTCTTTAAATACTAGATCTACTGTCTCATCCACTGCAAATTTGTAATCCCACATCGGATCAGTCTTCAACTTACTAGAGAAATCTGTGTTATTAAGTTGTCTCAAGATTTCATTTTTGTAGTCCTGAACATTCATAACAACTATACGCCCCCCTTATCTGCTTTTTTGATAATTATTCTGGGGTTTTCCTGCAGAGACTGTAGAGCTGCTTTTTCATTCTTCGTTAGATTGTTATAGTTTAAATGTGGCAGGTCGTTAAACAGTAATTCTAGATCTCTCTCACAAAGGTCTCTAAATACTGAGACTGCTGGACAAAGAGGTGGGTTGAACACAGAATTAGGCTTGAAATTACTGGCAGAACAGGTTGAAGGATTGTTCTCTGAGACAGACACTTTCCTAGAAAAAAAAGATTTCAGGTTTAACTTCCTGCATGCCAAATGCAAGTCCGGAATAGTTTGCGTCTTATTTAGTGGTGTAGTAGGACAGAAACTTAACCACTTCTTTAACAATTGCATCTCTTCCTCTGTGAGGGGGTAATCAGAGATGTTAATTACTTACATAGTTTGTTCATTAGTATTTGGTGTTTCAATTGACTCCATCTCCCTCTGTTGTTCCATCTCCTGTTGTACTGTCTCCCATATTGGTTGTAACCTCTTTGTCTATTGAAACCTATGCCTCTTCCCCCTTCTTGTCCTCTTTCTTTGTACCCCCCTCCTGTTTCTTGTTTGTTGAACCTGGGACTGCATCTCGGACCTGATGCAGTTTGTACTGGGGGATCTATTCCTGTCTGTCCAGCCTGGCCTCTTCCTAAAAAAGGTCTTTGGCGTGGGTCTTCATTTTCTTTTTCAGAGTCACTTCCCTCCATGCTAAAGTTGAGAGACACATCTAGTTCTTTTCAAAATGCTTTTTTTTACCCTCTTTTTTCCAACTGTAGACTCGACTATTCTCATAGTCGCCTTTGTCCGTTAGGAACTTTACTTGTTTGGTGGCTTTTAAGTCTCTGTCCAGTTTCATAATGGAATCTTACAGCTTTTGATTAAAAGCGTTAAAATCTGTGTGTGCCTTAAATTTCAGTACTTCTAGCTCTTGTTTTTTCAAATCTTCTCTCAGCTGAGCTTCGCTTTCTTTACTAAATTTTATAAACAATTGCATAAGTTTAATACTTGCCTCATTTAAGATTTTCTCCCACTCTTGCATGAACACCTCATTTTCTCCTCCAGAAGCTGGATCTTTCAGTATTCTTAAACCCCTTGGAATACGTTGTAACTGAATATATGCTTCCAGGTTTGAAACATTCCAGTATATCTTCCTCAGTTGGTGAGTCAGTCTCTCCAACCCCTTAAAAGCTTCTCTTAGGAACATAGCTTCTGGTGGTAAAGCTTCCCCTCCATTTTCTTCTAGAAGAAAGGGGTTGGCTGTGCTCACTGTAGCCAAAAGGGAATCCATATATTGCAGTGGGTTCTCTGTCTGGGATACCCCAGAAAAAAACATACGGGGTGTGGTTTCAAGAGACGTGCCTCAACAGTGTCTTTATGACTTGGCCTCGTTTGGTGGTGCAAAAGGGTTTTAAGCAGTGAAACTATTCTTACTGCAACCTGTGCAATGGCACTAAACAGTTCAGTTCATTTCTTCTCAGAAAGTGTGCACAAGGCAACGTGATGCTCTACAGTTAAAACAAATCACAAATGCAAACCAAAAACTGGAGCACTCTCCCCATCTTCAAATACCACCAGGGCTGTACGAGTAAATTCTAAACTTTTATTAAGTGTAAAAATGACACGTATTGCCTGATGCATTTCGGATAGAATATACTTTCTCAAAGGCTGATGAAAAACTGAACCACCCATCCTTATATCCACCATAGCTATGACATCACTAATAAAAACTTTAAAATCATTGGTCTGCATCAGTTACTCCTTAAGTGCAAAACCACGACATACACATCTTTTTAAAGTGCCCACAATAATAAAGTGCAAACAAGACATGAAAAGTGTAAAAAGTTAAAAATAGAATTTCAGGACCTCCATGAAATTAAGTGCAATCTCTGTCATATAATAAAATGCACAAGTTATATGGCATTCAATTCCTAGTATCTCTAAATCATAAATACAGAGGTTTCAAAAGCAGCTTTTCCTTGTGCACACTTTTTGAGAAGAAAACAAATTTGTGAAGGGGCCGTCGAATTCTTGTACTTTTGCCTTAATTTTTACTTTAGACCTCGCAGGTTTTACCGTGAGGCAACCAATTGGGTTCAAATTTCCACAGTTGCTTGGCAACATCAGGGAATCCCTTAACTACATAAAACTGGACCTTAAGTTCATCTGTCACAGAACTGGCTGGTGGCATTACAACAGAAACTTGTGCGCGGTTGACTGGTATTACTTGGTTTTCTATTAGAATGGCACTGGTATAGATCCTAGTACTACAAACACAAAAAAGGCATTTTAAAGTAGACAGAGTTATTTAACTGGGGCAGGACTGGCTGGTGGAAATTCACAGAAACCTGCACTCAGTTGTTTGTGGTCCAGAACTTGGGTTCTCTTTGTTAAATTGGCACATAGCAAAGAAACCTAATAAGTATTATGGCTGCGGACATATCAAAGGCTACTGATGAGGGGCCATTTAAGAGTAATAACAATAAATATGTAAGCAGGGGGCTGATGAAGCCTCCAGTTCCCAGCCAATAAATATAGCTCCCAAATGGGCTGATGAAGTTCCTCACAAATTACAAAATTATAAAAATGAATAAAGGAAGCTCTGTCAAGCTGCTATGAAGTGGCTAAAAAGAAACTCTGTCAAGAAAAATGCTCCTGTTCTTTCTGGGAAAGCCAATAGCAAGCAACAGACATTTTAAAGAATAAAGTAAAAATATATTTAGCACTGTCTTCGCAGGTAAAGTTTTTGGCAAAAAGTATGGCACGTCCTTCAGACCTTACCAATGTGGGGTTTATGTTTACAGGGGCTAGTATACACTTTTCCACAGTTCTCTTTCCCACAGACTGTGAAGGTGATACAGTTGATGATGAATAATTTTGTGATGCCCCTGCTTACAGGGGCTGCTAACACTCTTCCACAGTTTTCGCTCCAGAGGCTGTGAGGGTGATGTAGATGATATGAGTATTTTTATGATGTCCCTGACCTGACTTTAAAGGGCCTAGAACTTTATTTCCACTACCCTCTCCTTGGAGCTTCCTCAGCTATCCAAGAGGATTCCCCTCTATGCTTTTGTTTGTCCAAAACATATTGGACAGCCTGGACCTCCCATCTCAGGAGTCCATCCAAGGTGAGGATGAGGATAAAAAAGGATTATAGGGAGATGAAAAGTCTTCCACTTCCTAAAAGACTGGTTGTGCCTGTTGATAATGAAAACATATAAATAAAATACCACAGAACTGTGTCAAACCCCTACTTCTGTGGCAGAGGTTTACAAGTGGTCTGGAAATAATAAATACATAAATATATCAATTGTTTAACAACAATAGTGAGTGCCTGTCTGTACATCCCAGCCATGTGAGTATAGTGCAGCAGGCAGCTTGCGAGAAAGTTGGGGTCTCCTTGTTCTCTTTACCCCCAGACAAGGACTCTAGAAAATAGCTTTGATAGCTAACCACAGATGCTTGTCAAAAATGTTTTTCCTACATGGCTTTTTCTGCCAAATATGAAAAAAAAAAGCACTGCAGAATTCTATTCTTGTCCTATGGTGCAGGAGCCGGTAGATACGGCAGACCTGCTCTGGAAGTTGTGTAGTACCAATTCCACAAAGCAGAGGGCATCAAGGATGCCGCCTCCAGAGCCATGGCCTATGCCATCTCTCCAAGGTGTTTTGTCTGGGTTAGAACTACTGGTCTACCCTCAGACTCCCAGTTTAAGGCCATGGACTTTCCCTGTAATCGAATCATATTGTTCGATTCCAGAACATCTGACTGCAACAAGGCCTCCTGCCCCACGGATATTCCTCCTGAGGGCAATAGAGGCACAGGTTCTTTTCCCAGATACCTCCTTCTCTCAGCACAGGGGTGCTTTCAGAGGGAGGGGCAGAAGGGGCCACAGGTGGCCACCTCTACCCATCCAGCAGCTTCGCAGTCTAAGCCCCAACATTAGGGTGGGCAGACCTCATGTGTACCCAGGTGTCTAAGCCTCTATCCCCAACACAGGTGTTACTGTTGGAGTGGGAGGTAAAAACCTTATAGCTTTGTGAATGGTGGAGAAGGTCCTGGCCCACAAAAAAGGAAAGGACCTCTACTCCAGGTATTTTCTGACACAAAAAGACAGCTGGGAGACAGCCCACTGGCACAGTGGTTGGATTTCCGCTTGCGACGCGAGCGACTTGGGTTCAGGAACAGACCCAGCAGCTGGAGGACTGGCCAGGGGAAGGAGGCTTGAGTGTCCCACGGACAGCTCGCTTCTTCCGGGGGGACTTGGAGCCCAGCTCTTGTCTGACCTCTGGTGGAGCCCCAAGGAACAACAAAGTCAAGGCCGAAAATAGTGCTGGACGTCAGCACTTCAGCACCTTGACATCGGGGCATACAGCACATCCAAGAACACTGGGAAAAACACCTGCACTCCCAGTAGATGAAGCTCCAAGGCCTCGAGACCCAATGCCCCTACCGACCCTAGCGGTGCATCCCGATGAAAGACAGACATGTCGGGGTGGAAGGGTCCCCACCCGATACCTGCATGGGGGGTACAATTATGGCTCCATGGGGGATGGACTGCACCAGAGGTTCCGGTAGGTGAGCGGGGACTGATCAGGCTAATGGGTGCCTCCCAAAGAAAGGGGGCTGTGTGGGAAGAGGAGGGGGGAAAAAAAGTTAAAAAAAGACAGCTGGGGAGTGGTGACCTATGTTGCTGTCAAAACCCAAACTGAAGATGATCACTCTGTTATTAATCATACAGTCCTTACAGTAGGGAGACTGGCTAGTCTCCCTGGTATTAAAGGGCTCCTTTTTTCCATATACCCTTAATGAGGTCTCACAAACAGTTTTTCAGGTGCGGGCTCACTGCGGCCCTTCGGCATTTCTGGGCCCCAAGAGTCTTTACAAAGTGCCTGGCAGTGGTAGCAGCACACCTCAGGAATCTGGGCGTCTCTAGCTACACCTAATTTGCCAATTGGCTCATAGTGCCAAAGTCTCCTTGTCAGATCAAGGAGTCTTTTTCCCTTACAGGGCTCACTCTGGAGTCTCTGAGTTCCCTGGTAAATCTAAACAAAGTCTCACCTGGAACCCTCCCAGCATCCAGGAAGGATATACCTTCCTTCCACCAGTGAGAATTCAAGCTCTCCCTCAGTGGCAAATTCCTTCATTAAGGGACAGCGAGACCAGCCAGCAGGCGCTTGACTGGGTTTGAATCATTAACCCTCAATTGTTTAGTATATGATGTGGTCCTGAACAAATCACATAACTTTGACTTTTCCTCAGGCATTTGGGACACATGGCTTCAATGCCTGCAATGGTCCCAAGGTTCAGATACAGGATATGACACCCACAAGCTTCCTTATAGCTTGCTGGTCTCAAAAAGCAACACTTTTTCAAAGCTGAGACCTCTGACAGAGCAGTGCCACAGATGCCTCCCTCCTGTGGTGGGGAGCACATCTGGACAGTGCCTCAGTAAGTGGCACCTAGACTCTCCAAGAGTCACAGTTACACATAAATCATTTGGAACTCAGAGCAATCTTTCTAGCTCTCAAAGCATTTGCTTCTGTCATAAAAGGACAGACTGTTCAGTGTCGAACAGACACCACTGCAATGTTTTTCACAAACAAGCAGAGTGGACCAGATCAGGAATATTCCGTTAGCAAGCTCTATAAATCTGGTCTCTGGCCCTCTCCCTGGGAGTCAGCCTTTCAGCTATTTACCTCCCAGGCAAACACAATACTCTGGCAGATGCTCTAAGTCACACCAGTCAAGACCAGAGTGAATGGACTCTGAACAAACAAGTACTAGCCACAGTGTTCAGGCAGTTGGGCACTCCAGAAGTGGATCTGTTTGCCTCTGCCCTCAGCTTTCAGCTTCTTCAGTTCTGTTGCAGGCCCCAATCCCAGGTCGCTTCCCCTGGATGCCTTGATCCTGGTCTGGTCAGGGAGATCCCTATATGCATTCCCTCCTTTTCCCCTGATTCTCAGGGTATTTCGGAAACTCAGACAACAGCCTGCATCAGTGATTCTGGTGGCTCCGGATCGGCCCAGGCAAGCCTGATATTCTCTCCTACCCTCAGTTCCCTGCAGCAGGCCCATTCACCTGCCGCTATCTTGCTCTCTACTTACCCTTCTCGGACAGAAGTGCATTACCCAGACATACACTCTTTTCACCTCAAGGTCTGGCTCTTGAGGAGTTAGTTCCTTCTTTTCAGTACTCAGAACTAACACAAAGAAGGGACGTATGCAACCAAATGGAAACGGTTTCCCCTTTGGTGCAAGAGCAAAAAAGGCCAACCTTCTAACAGCAGCAGATCCTAGCTGCTGGATTTCCTAGTGCATCTGCAGGCATCTGGTTTGAAACCCTCTTCCCTCAAGCTACACCTGGTCGCAATTAGGCCTATTCTTCAGTGGGGAAAAAAAAAGTCATTTTTTCCCCACATCATATTCAAACAGTTTTTCAAAGGCCTCTTGCACCTCCAGCCTCCAGTCAGGAAGTCTGTTCCCCCTTGGAGCATGAATCTCTGCATTGCCACCCTTTGAGCCTATGGCCACTGCACATATTAAGTTTGTGACCCGAAAGTAGGCCTTCCTGGTTGCCATTACCTCTGCCAGAAGAATTTCAGAGGTACAGGCCCTGTGCGCTGAGCCTAATTTCATTATTCCTTACAACGATAAACTTGAGGTCTGGTTGAATAGGAGGTTTCTGCCTAAGGGGGTTTCAGAGTTCCATCTAAAACCAGTCCAGTACTCTGCCTGTCTTCTTTACTGAGAACTCCACTCTTAGTGAGCAAAAAGCTCCTTAGCTTGAATGTTAAAAGAGCTCTCTTTTACTACCTGGCGCATACTAGGCAGTCCAGAGACTCTTCCTCACCTACGGGAAAGTAGGCAGAGGAAGACCAGTTACCAAGAGAATTTTTCCTGCTGCTTGGTCTCTTGTATTAGATTCTACTATGTAAAAGCTGGTCATCAACCTCCTGTAGGGCTCAGGGACCACTCCACCAGGGGCGCTGCAGCCTCTGAGGCAGCAGTAAGGGACATACCCCTTCTGGATGTCTACAAAGCAGCTACCTGGAAATCGGTGCACACCTTCATGATGCACTGCAGTTTAGATATGCAGTCCAGATCTGACACCAGATTAGCAGGGCGGTTCTGCAGAGCCTCTTTCCTAAGTAGGTTCTCTGCCCAACTCCCGCTCGGTACTCTGCTATTGTTACTGATGCTAAAGGACTCCTGGGGTAAGAAGAAAAAAAATAACTCACCTCAGTAATCTTTCTTCCAAGGGGTTCTTTAGCATCAGTAAGCTCCCACCCTTCCTCCCCGGTTCACGTGTCAGGAGAAGGGCTCTGTTTTCAGTTCTATTACCAACTTCGGGTTTTTTACTGAAGAGCTTTGGCACTCATGTTATCATCTGTTTTCAGTTTTCGGGGCATGTGCCCATTTTTATTAGTTTTTTAGTGATGAGTTTCTACTTCATGTTGTTGTTGTTTCTACTCCCACTTTTGTGGACATTTGAATGTTTTTGGAATCCTGTTGATTCATTTTCGGGGCATGTCCCTTGTTTTCCTTCAAAAAAATGCAGAAGCCTTCAGGCTGCTCACACTCAGCTCACTCCCCCTACTGTTTTTTGATTGTCTATTTCCCAAAGCTCATTTAAATACTTGCTCTGCCCAGGATTTGCAGAACTCCAAGGCTGCCCAGAACAAATGCACTGTCGCAATCCAGCAGGCAAAAGCTAATTTCCACCGACTGGAGCTTAACTCTACCTGGGGTGACAGCCACCATTTCTGGGATAACATTAACACTATCACAGGGAAACGTGATACCACAGCACCCACAATGGATACCTAACACAGGTCCCTAGATCCATCGCAGACATCTTCAATACAGCCTTTACGGACCTCAGCTCAGTGCCCCCCCCAGCTTCCAATTCCAAGCTGGTACCAACCAGCCCACACCCCAAAACTTGCCCCCAACGTTCCAAGCCCCCCCATTCTACCTCAAAGTTCTATCTAAAGGTGAGGTAAAAAAATATCTCTCCCAAGTCCTCGGGAAGTCCAGGCACAGCTCCGAGGGCCTTGGTCTAAAACTAATCTCTCTTACTCTCAACGAACTGCTAACCCCACTGACCGGTATCATAAATCTGTCCCTCACCTCAGGGACCTTCCCAGAACTCTGGAAAGCAGCAATCATCACCCCATCCACAAAACCAGTAGTAAGACTGACCATACTAACTATCGGCCAATTTCAATCCTCCCGCCTATCTCAAAAGCCCTCGAGTGGATAGTCTACGATCAGCTGGTGGAACACCTTGAAAAATACCAGCTACAATGCCAGCAGCAGCAAGGCTTCCAGCAATGCCACAGCACCACCACTGTGCTTCTCGAGTTCATGGGCTACATTCACAGTGCCTTCAACCAGGGCCGCTTGGTGGGGGCAACCTTCATAGACCTCACCAAGGCCTTTGATACAGTCAACCATGACCTTCTGCTGGCCCAATTAGAGGTAATTGGACTCTCCTCAGACTCACTGTGCTGCTTCTGGAGCTACCTCTCTGGTAGCGTTCAGCAGGTAAAAATTTGCATTGTCCTCTCTGACCTCCTCCAAGTGTCCATTGAAGCCTCTCAAGGATCCATCCTGGGCCCCCTCCTCTTTAGTCTCTTCTTAAACAACCTTCCGCTCGCCTGCCACCAAAAAATTCTTCTCTACGCAGATGATGATGTGATCTACACCAGCCACTCTGACCCCATCGCACTGGAGCAGTGTCTCCAACAGGACTTCTACAATGTGGAAGACTGGTTTAACAGAGCTAGATTCCTAGTCAACCACAAAAAGACGAAATCCATGCTCTTTGCCCCAGCACACAGCCGCCACAGGGCTGCAACTCTGAACATCCAGAACTTACAACAGATCCCCATTGAAACGGTCCCCAAATTCAAATATCTGGGCCTCACCCTAGATAGTTCCCTCTCATACGCCTCACATATCGATCATGTGGCCTCTACAGCTAACAGGAAGCTTGGCCTGCTCTACAAGCATCACAACTGCCTCATTGATAAAGCCCTCCAGATTGCCATAACCAGTTCGGTCTTCTCAACCATTGATTATGGCCTTGCTATCTACAGCACAGCCCCTGACAGCACCCTCAAGAGGCTTGCCACCACACCCGACAAAGCCTGCCGACTTGAGCTCGGAGCCCCTCAACTGATCCATACCTGCCACCTCTACCAGCAAACCAGATGGCTAAACCTGGATGACAGGGCCCGTTATCAAACATGTCTCCTTGCCAAAAAAGCCACCTTGGGCCTTTTGCCACCGGGGCCCAGCTCCCTCATACACCAGGTCGCTCCAACAAGGACCACGAGGACATCCAACAAGATCCCCATCAAAATACCCTATCGTCACACTACCCAAGGTCAGCAATCCTTTGAATACCGGGCCCTGCTGTGGCTCACCTCACTCCTCCCACTGGAACTTACCACCATTAGGAAAATCAGCTTGTTCAAATCCGCGCTTAGATCCCACCTGTCCCGCCATAGGCAATGCACCTGCCCTACCTGACCAACCCTCTTGTTACAAATTGTTTGACTACCCCACCAAATGTGCACTTATACTACTCACCCATTCCGCCGCTTCCCCCAGCAACTCCCATCCCCCACCTTCCCCTACTTACCTTTTCCCCTCCCTTGCCCCCTGTCCTAGTTCCACCCTACTCCCCTTTTTTCCCCTGGGGCCAACACCCCTTCCCGTTTCCTTCACCCTCTCCTTTCCACCCCCCCACGCCCTCCTGACAAGTTGAGCCAGAGGTTCCCACTTGCAGTACACCTATTTCTTCTCCACCTCCCCTTTTCACTCAATTACCCTACCCCCCCCTCGTTCTTACCTCTGATTCAGCCATGACTCTGTCTGTGTGTCAAGTTACACATCCAATCCTCATGTCCTCTGTTAAGTCCTAGTGCTTTTTGACATCTGTCTTATGCTCTTTGTTAAACTGTGCTTTACGCTTGTACATTTGTATTTTCTTCCTGACATGGAATCTTTGTAAATGAGCTGGTAGCTCAAAGGTTGTAATCCAAGAATTCAATAAATAAATAAAAATAAATAAATAAAATTCTCTTGAAGGCGAACCTCCGAGGCAGTTGCACCTAGTCAGCTAACTGCTATTGTTACTGATGCTAAAGGACCCCTTGGAACAAAGAAGATTACACCGGTGAGTAATTTTTTCGTAGAGTCAAGCCATACAAATATGCAGGTACTGGACTTTAGGAGGGCTGACTTTGGCAAAATGGGAGAGTGCCTCAGAAAAACATTAGCAAACGGGAAAGAAGGAGGGGTGGAGGAACAATGGGGAAACATCAAAACTGCCATTACAGAGGCAACAAGCCTTTGTGTGAAGCAAATAAATCAAAACAAAGGGAAAAAACACTATGGTTCTCAAAAGAGATGGTGGGGAAGGTTAGGGAGAAAAAGGTAACATTCAGAAAGTATAAGGAAACACAGAAGGAGCAGGACAGAGAACTGTACATGTTAAAGATGAAGGAAGCGGGGAAGGCAGTCAGCATAGCAAAGGCCCAAACCGAGGAAAAGATAGCCAACTCAGTTAAGAAGAGGGATAAAACCTTTTATACATACATTAGGGAGCAAAGAAAGACTAAGGAAGGGATAGTGAGGCTTAATAAATGGGGAGGGTGGATGGGCAGAGGGTGGCGGTGAAAAAGCAGGGATACCAAACGAATGATTCTGCTCAGTATTTACAAAAGAAGAGGAGGGGGCGGTACCTAATCCAGTCAGTAGAAGCACTGTGGATAGAGGGGTCGATACCAGTCCATTCACAGAAGAAAGGGTTCTGAAAGAACTCCAGAAACTGAAGGTGGACAAAGCGATGGGACCTGATGGGATTCCCCCCAGAGTTCTAAAAGAACTAAGGGGAGAACTAGTGACACCACTGACTACCCTTTTTAACAAATCATGGGGGGATGGTGTGGTACCTGTGACTGGAGGAGGGCGGATGTGATCCCCCTTCACAAAAGTGGGAGCAAAGCAGAGGCAGGAAACTACAGACCTGTTAGTTTGGCCTCAGTGGTAGGGAAAATGATGAAATCACTTCTGAAAGAAAGAATTGTTGAGTACATAGAGGCCAGCGAGGCACAGGACCCAAGGCAACATGGATTCACAGTGGGAAGGTCATGTCAGACAAATCTAATAGATTTCTTTGACTGGGTGACCAAAGTATTAGACCAGGGAGAGGCTGTGGACATGGCCTACCTAGACTTTAGCAAGGCATTTGACACAGTGCCACACAAAAGAGTAATAAACAAGTTAACCAGCCTGGGAGTGGGTTCCAAGGTGGTAGCCTGGGTAAAACACTGGCTGGACAACAGGACACAGTGGGTAATAGTAAACTGAATCCACTCTGAAGAAAGGGGAGTTACTAGCAGGGTACTGCAGGGTTCAGTACTGGGACAAGTCCTTTTTAATGTCTTTAAACTCTACCTCGCAGGAGCTGGCAGAAGGAAATGCCAGGCTCTCCTGCACTCCAGCTCCCCAGTGGAGCACACTCCACCTCGTAGGAGCTGGCAGAAGGAAACGCCAGGTACGAAGGACACTGTGCTGCTTGAGCACTGCTAACAACAACGCTACCTTACTAGTGGACATGGGACTTGTATAATGACTTTAAATATTATTTGTCGAAATGGCAATTGTGATAGGTTTTGTGTAGTACCTGCTTAGGTTACTTTAGGTTAATTTAGACTGCTGTAGCCCACTAATTCTGCTGAAGCTTAACTCAAATTGCCTAGGTGCATTTCCCTTGCATTATGCGATATTTTAGGCTGCATTTACCTGCATTTTGCCATGTGTCTAAAACTGCATTTGTAGTCCTCTGACCAACAATGTGCTTGTTCAAAGTCCCAGCCATCTTTTTTTTTTTTTTAATTCGAATTGCTCCATTGTGTTTCTGGCTGCGCATGTGCAGTGAGTGTCCCGTCTGTGTTCTTTCTTCCTGCGTTCCCCTGAGCTACTACTACCCCTGCTAATAACTGATATTTCTCCCCTTCCTTCTAGGCTCTCCTGCACTTCAGCTCCCTGTCGGAGCACACTTAACCTCGCAGGAGCTGGTAGAAGGAAACGCCAGGTACGGAGGACACTGTGGTGCTTGAGCACTGCTAACAGCAACGCTACCTTACTAGTGTAGCCCTGCAACACTACGCATCGACTGCCCCACCCTCCCCAGCCACCGGCTTTAGACTTATTGGCAAGTGTGGGTCACATGACCAATCATGTGACAGGCTCTGATTTTTCTAAGTGTCCATTTTCCCATTGGCAAGTTATATTCTGCCACCACTAGGAGTCGCTAGTGGTTCCTATCCTCCACCCTCTTCTCCATGTCCCTTTCCACCCACCTACCTTGACAGTCACCACTGCCCCCTAGTGTCACCCTCCAATTAACCACCATCCTACATATTTTTTGTTACACAAGCAGCTGGATTCAAACCCCTGACCCTCTGTACCAAAGATAGGCACTCTACCACTGCGCTGTTCTTGCAGCCTTACTTTTTCCCCATATCATTTCATAATCTTGACCTCCTCCACATAAGCACTGGTAACTGCAGCAGTAGGTGTCTTCCTCCCCTTAATCAGGGTAAATCTCCATACCTTCCATAACACCCGGCTCCCACCCCTCCCAGGGTAAGTCCCATTATCTGCTACGACACCTGGAACTTGCTCTGCTACGATACCTGGAACTTGCTCCAAGCCAGTACCACACCTATCCGGTTTCCCCTCCCAGCATTAAACACCCACCTCCTTTACGTGGCGATGTCCCCAACATTTCTTCTTGTGGTTCTCCTAGCAGGCCTCTTCAATCATATTGCCACGGATGATGCCCCTCATGTCCACACTCATACCCTTTACACACTCCCCCTACTTTGCCCCTCCATTGTACATCTACATCCCCTACATACTCCTCCCCCAATCCTCTTCATCCCACACTGTCGTTTACTATTATTGCCTTCCCTTCCTTCATGACCATTAGAGCACTCTCCCTCCTCTGCATTAACTGTAACTTTCGATCCCCTGTACTCCCCTGCTAAACCACCATGCCTCCTGCCGCACCAGGGTTGCTCTCAGAGGAGGAAGGCAGTTGCCTCTATGCTGTGCTCCACTAAAAAGTTAATACTATTGCTTCTTCTTTGTTCAGGCAACGTGGAAATCAATCCAGGTCCCCCCACAGCTTTTGACTCACCCTCAGATTTTGCAGCTGCATCGGGCATAAAAATGATGCTATGCAATGTTCTGAGCCTAGCTAAGAAGTTTGCCCAGGTCCATGCTTGGATTTCCCATACTAACCCAGATCTTTTCATAATCACCAAGTCCTGGCTCAAATACATGGTCACAGACCAGCAAATCGCCCTTCCAAACTATAATCCCTTTAGGGCAGATAGAGCATCTAGAGGGGGTGGTGTGATTATTTACTCCAAGGACAAATATAACATCTCAGATGTTCAATGTATGTCAAAGCCAAAAGAATTTGAGCTGGTCTCCCTGAAAATTTATTTACCATCCACGGAAAGTCTCTCCATAATTGGATGCTACAGCCCACCTGCCGGTGGTTCGGACATTCTCCCTATTTTGAAATCGCTAATCACCACCTCCACAAATGAAAATCTTTCTGGGGAATCTAAATATGGACTGGCTAACCCGCAAATCCAACAGCCTCAAAGAGCTCTGTGATGACCTCGGCCTCACGGAGATCACCACCGAACCAGCCAGGACAAACACCGCCAACCTTGCCAACAGCTCTCTCCTTCATATCATCCTTACCAACCATCCTCATAAAATCCTACAGTCTGCCATCTTTCATAATGACCTGAGTGACCACAGGCTTGTGGTTTGCACCAGGGCACACCCTAAGGTCTCCACATTTCTCAAACTTTTATGGAAGCATTCCTTCCGTAAATTTAGCCTCAAGAACTACCTGGCAGACCCAAGTAATGTTATCTGGCAAGGCCTCTACCTTGCCAAGACGAAAGATGAGGCTATCAAAATATTTAATGATAAGATCACATACCTGGCCAATAAACATGCCCCCATAATAAAAATCAGAGCTCCAAAGTTCTCTCACCCCTGGTTTACTCCTGACCTTAAAGCAGCACTCACCAACTGTGATAAATTATGGTCTCGTGCCAGACAAACCAAGTTACCATCTAACTGGCACTCCTTCAGAGCCACCAGAAATGCTTGCACCCAGCTCATACATACTGCTGAATCAAACTTCTATATCACTACCCTGGAACAGGCAAACAGTAATTCAGCCAAACTCTGGAAGGTTATAAGATCAGTAGAAGGCCACCAGTCTGCTCCCTCTATTCCCAGTAAAATCCGTACAAATGGTGTGGTTGCTGAGGATCATACACAGATCCTTCAAGAAATTAACACACAGTTTGCCACCGCCAGCTTGGCTTTTGATTCCTCCCCATACAACAATTTATTCAACACTGACCAAGCTAGTAGCCCTCCGCCAACTCCTCCATCAACCCAAGCTTTCCAGCTCAAGCGTGTTTCCTTTAAAGAATCTGAGGATCTCCTCATTAAGCTAGACACCAGGAAGGCCAGTGGTGATGGGCTCCACCCCTCACTGCTCAAACTAGGGTATTACTATCTTACTGCCCATATACTGCACTTATTCAGCCTTTCCATAGACACCACCTCGGTACCCTCCTGTTGGAAAGTCACGTACATAATCCCTCTGTTCAAATCAGGTGACCTGTGTGACCTAAATAACTACAGGCCAGTCTCTTTCTTGCCTACACTCTCCAAATTCTTCAAGAAACTAGTACACAGCCAACTTAAGCATCACCTCGAAAGTTGCTCCCTCCTCAACCCTGCACAGTCAGGTTTTAGGTCAAGTCATAGTACCATCATGGCCATTGCAAAAGTTATCAATGACTGGATCATGGCCTGTGATGCAAAAAGGTTCACAGGTGCCATCTTTCTTGTTCTCAGCAAGGCATTTGACACTGTCGATCACAACCTTGTCATTCAGAGTCTCCGCAGCATTGGTGCCACTCTCTCCACGGCAATGTGGTTTACCAGCTACCTGTTAGGTTGAGTCCAGAAAATTAAAACAGAAGGTCTCTTCTCAGCCCCCCTTCCCATTACCAGAGATGTCCCCCAGGGCTCCATTTTAGGCCCAATTCTCTTTTCCATTTATATTAACAACCTTGATTCCAACATCGTCGACTCCAAGCTACCCTTCTTTGCGGACAACACAGTTCTGTATTTGTCATAACCAACCATGTCCAAAGCTAAAGAGGTGCTGCAGGTCACATTCTCATGCCTCGAGCAGAACCTCATCAATCAGAAGCTGCTACTAAATTAAAAAAAACAAAGGCTATATTCTTTTCCCCAAAAAAGTCTCCTCCCTGCAATCACAGACAAACAATCTTATTATCACCCTCCTTGGGGAACCCCTCAAGACAGTGTCCAAGTTCAAATATCTAGGCATATGGCTCAACTACAAACTCTACTTTAGCACCCATATTGACTCCCTTGCCAGTAAGCTTAAATCTAGACCTTTGCGATCTGTATGCGTCCATTGGGTGGACCTCCCTAGCTACCAGAAGCTTGTTACACTCTGACATCTGGACATTAAATAGCCTATTAAAAAAGCTCCCATGCTACTTACTTCCCCTTGTCCACAACTCCCGGTGTACATACTCCCTCAGGAAGTCGGACTTCGTGTTTCTAGACATGCCCAGGACTCGTGCTTCCTTTGGCAAAACTGCCATCTCCTATATCCTAGCAACTGATTGGAACAATCTACAATCTACTCTGAAGCTTACCAGTCTCACATCTGTCAATGCCTTTAAAATCTTAATGACGAGATTGGTTAAACAGATATGTGGGGGGCGCTAATGAGTAGCTAACCGGACGCACACGTTTTCCTTTTGCTCTCCCTCGCTAGCCAAAATAAAAGTAAATAATTAGTTTAAAAATATCTTTGAGATACTTGCTTTGGCTCTCTATCAACCTCAAATAATAGTATGGATAACTATTTGATGCACAATCCTGTTAAAAGTCAGCGACTCGCCAATAAAAGCACTAAGAAGACGGCAGCTGGTATGGCAGGAGAAAATCTGGGCCTGGTATCTTTGACGGTGGCGGAGGGTCATGGCTCTTGGTCGGGAAGTAACTGGCCAGGTGCTGGTGGCTTTGGAGCCATGACTGATCAAGCTGGAGGGGAAACTGGACTCAAAGCTGCAAGAAGTCCAGGAGCAGCAAACAGCACAGGCCAATCGTATAGTGGAGGTGGAGGATTGACTCTCCCGGCAATAGGACGAGATGACGGCAGTCCCTGGACAAGTTCTGGCACTTCAAAAAGAGCTGGCTGAGTTTAAAGAGGCATTCGACTATCAAGAGAATTATCATCGATGCCTCAATCTGTGTTTAAGAGGATTACTGGAGGGGAGAGAAGGGGCTAGTCCTATGAATTTCTGTGCTCGGGTACTGCCACAGTTACTGGGCATGCAACTAGCAAAAGAGCGCCTAAAGATGGAGCGTGCTCTCTGAGCAGTGATGCCCCGACTGCCTGCAGACCAATCCCTGAGGCAAGTGATTATGCGCTTTCATAATTTTCAAGATCGGGAAGAGGTTTTGAAAGCGTATAGAGAGAAAGGGAGCTTAATATATGAAGGTCATCGGTTATTTCTATCACAAGACTACTCCGCATGCCTCCTAAAGAGAAGAAAAATGTTCAATGGGATAATGCAACAGCTGAGAGAGTTAAAAATAGAGAATTTCCTGGTGTACCCTGCCACATTGAAAATAAAGCATGAAGGAGCGACCGTCTCGTTTTGGGAATTTGAAAAGGCAGAGCAATTTGCCCGTGGCTTGAAGCAGAAGATGAGCTGAATGGCATGACTGGAGTATTGTGGACACTCAGAGGCGGAGAGGAGGGACTGCCTGTACTTGTTTGTTTTTCTGTAAGCTTTTCTTTCGTTTGCCTCTCCTGTGTGCTTTCCGTTTTATCTCTCAGATCATGACATTAAAGTTCCAGTAAGAGCATCTGAGCTATTTGCATGCTTCTTTGTGTTACAAGCAAGGCGTTTTTTTTTCTGGGCTGAATGAAGGAAGTGTTGGACTCTGCGTGGACTGGAGGGTCTAAAAAGTTATGGGATGCGTAGTGGGGCCTAATGGAAACAGGACTCTTTTGCGCCGCTGAATATGTGAAAGGGAGTGGAAGTATGGAATGAAGGTGAGCCATACGATCGCGTGGAGAGTCTATGGGTTGCTTGAGAAGCATGGTAGCATCGACCAAAAGGAGTAAAGGGGAGGCTGATGGTTAGGAGAAGGGTTCTGCGCGTGAGTTTAATGGCACGACCCGCTTTCGCCCGTACTGACGGAGGGATCCACTCATGGCTTGAACTGTGGGGCACAGGGAAGGGTGAAAGCCTTGCACACCATATTTGTTTATGTCTGGGACTGGGAAATGCTTAGGAATAAGGGAACGGAACATAATGGGGCTAGCTTGAAAGAAATCATGAGTGCACCTGATGGGGGTAGGATGGGCCCTGTATCAGAACATGCAAGGAAAGGGTGGAGAAGGGAATTGGGAGTACTTCAACCCATGAAGAATATCATGTATCCGGTGGGAGAGCTTGTGTAATGAGGGTGGGAAATATGTACTGTCAAGCAGGGAACGGGAAACAAAGTGGGACGACTTTTTCTCTCTCTGGTGTCTGGGAAGGGGAGGAGGGTGATGGGAGTGGCACGGAAGAAGAGAAGATGAGAGGCGAAGGGGAGGCTAAGACTGGAAGAGGTAAAAGACAAAGTAAATCAGTTGTGGGGGGGCTGGGGATGCAAACTTCAGAAAGGGGATTATTTAGGACACTCATGCTGAAGAGGCAATTAGTGTCACAAAAGGGTGTAACTAGGAGGGAAAGTAAGGGGGGAAATAGTTGCAAGGGGTGCCATGGAAGTTACGGGAACAAAAATTGAGGTGTATTTATGTACTGGGAGAAGAAAAGGGAAAAGGAGAGGGAGGGCTAAGGGGATGAGGAGAACTGGGAAGGGTGGGAGGAGGGAAGGAGTCATTGTTAAAGATAGTAGGAAGGAGAAAGGACAGGGGGTAGTTAAAATAGATGTTATACTTGTTACTGTTATTGTTGTTACCTTTGTTATGTGTGTTGGTGCAATCATTGTACTGTGCGCAGTGACAGGTTTTACATGTGACGGGGATATGGAGAGGTATGGTGATATTATAGAGCAATTAACCGGGTCAAGTGGACTCGACTCTATTAATGGTGGGGGGTTGAGAGAGGCATATGTATATATAAATGGATAATACACAAAATCTTAATGTAGTCTCGTGGAATGTATGAGGCATTGCAAACCCAGTCAAAAGGACATCTTTATTGATGGTTCTGAAAAGGGTAAGGGCACAGGTAGCTCTGATACAGGAAACATATCTAACAGATACTGAGCATGCCAAACTGGCACGGAACTGGGTGGGGAAGTGCTATGCAGCATCTTTTTCAGCACATAAAAGGGGAGTGGCCATATTGGTACACAAGGCTCTCCCTCTGGAAATCACTAAAGTAGTTAAAAACCCCAAAGAGGGGAGATACATATTTATTTCAGGAGAACTTGGGGGGGAAAGTGATGTTGGTTGCATTTATGCCCCGGCGGTATATGAGCCATAATTCTATATGTCCTTGCTGGATTTGTTAACAAGGGAGCAATTCCCAGGTCTTATTTTGGGTGGGGCATTAACTGGACAATGGATCCAATAATGGATCATTCAGAGGGGAAGGGAAGGAGGCAGGAGATAATGGGACATGGGGAGATGGTATGGTGGACATGGATCTCGTAGACGGCCGGTGCACAGCCAATCCAGAAGCAAAAGAATATATCTTTTACTCCAACCCGCATAAAACGTGGTCCAGGATCGACTATATTTATCTACCCAGGGGATGGTACGCCAGGGTGCAAGATGTAATGCACAGTCCTGTACATGTGTCCGACCATGCAATGGTTATTCTGAAAATAAAAGGAGGGGAAAGGCAGAGAGGCCCTACACAATGGAAATTTCCAACCTATATGGCAAAAAATAAAGAGTTTAAGGAGCACCTGGTAGCCCAGTGGCAGATGTATATAGAGAATAATGATACGGGGGAGGTGTCTAAGATAATGCTGTGGGAGGTGGGTAAGGCATTCATGAGAGCGATAATTATAGAATATATGGCCAGATTCAAAAAACAGAAAAAGGAGACATGAATGGAGCTAGAGGGGAAGTTGAAGGAACTGGAAAAAAAAGTGGCAGGTGGAGAACAGGGGGAGGCAGTTAAGTTGTTGGAGACAGCGAGGGAAACCCTGAATGCTCATCTCAAGGCAGAGGCGGGGAAGACATGGCTCTACTGGAAACGCCACGTATTTGAGTGGGGGAACAAACCTAGCCCTTTACTAGCTAGACTGTTGAAAGGGGGAAGGCTGCGACACATATCACAGGGGTGAAGAATGGAAAGGGAAACCTCCACAAGGATATGAAAGGCACAAAAGAAAGCTTTAGGGTCTTCTACCAGCAACTGTATCAAGCAGAGCAAGTGGGTAATTATGAGCAAATGCAAAGATTCCTGAATAAGGTAAAGTTACCGGAGACTACGCAGGCCCAGAGAGAGATGCTTAGTCAACCGATTACGAAAGCAGAAATAATGAACGCGATACAGGAGCTGCAGAGTGGTAAAGCTAGTGGCCCAGACAGCTTCCCCGCATAATATTATAAAATGATGGTAGGTCAGGTAGGGGAACTGTTAGGAGAGGTGTTTCATCAAAATGAGGAGACAGGGGAGATCAATCTGCCCAGAACATGTTATGATGCCACTATATATTTAATACCTAAGGTGGGAAAGGATGCGGAGGAATGCGCCTCCTATAGACCAATTTATTTGCTTAACTGTGACTTGAACATTTTGGCTAAGGTTTTGGCACCAAGGTTGGAGCAAACACTCCTGGGGTTGGTTCGCCCAGACCAGACCGGGTTCATTAAAGGGCAACAGTCATACCACAATATGCGTCGTCTCCTCAATATTATATGGAGAGCGAATCAGGGGAAGAAAGCAGTAGGAGTTATCTCCATGGACGCTGAAAAAGCATTTGATAGAGTGGAATGGGAATACTTATTTGAAGTGATGTCCCGGTTTGGTCTGGGTGAACCATTCATTAGATGGGTGAGGGCTATGTATGTGATGCCTAGGGCACAGGTTTTGGTAAATGGGGAGCTGTCAGACAGAATTAAGCTGGAGAGGGGTACGAAACAGGGCTGCCCTCTCCCCCCTGTTATTTGCAATGGCAATTGAGCCATTGGCAATAGCCATAAGGAGTTGTACAGCGATTACGGGAATTGAAGGGGCACAGGGATTGCAGCATAAACTTACTCTTTATGCGGACGACATGTTAGTGTTTGTGAAAAATCCAAAACAGTCGGTGCCTCCTCTGCTGTTTTAGGTAGAGGAGTTTGGGGCCTTCTCAGGGTACAGGATTAATTTGGGGAAGTCAGAAATAATGTGTTTTCCTGGGACAGGGATTGAAACAGATAGGGAAGTGCTTTACCTATCTTGGTATCTGGGTGGGTAGGTCGTTGGGTTCCATTTATAGATTAAATTACACAGAGCTGTTGAAAGTGATAGGGGCAGATCTTAGGAGATGGGAACAGTTACCAATATCATGGCTGAGCCGACTGAATACTGTCAAAATGAACGTGGTCCCCAGGATTCTGTACCCATTACAGATGTTGCATGTAGGACTTACGAAAGGGGACATAAGTAAGATAGAGAAGGCTATCTCGAATTTTATTTGGAGGGGTAAACCTCCATGGGTTAGTTTACAAAAACTAAAAATGGAAAAGGGGAAGGGAGGTCTGGCCTTACCAGATTTACATAACTATGGCCTGGTGACAAACTTCAGATACATAGCAGGCTGGGTGCATCAACCTAGTGAAGCCAGCTGGGTAGAATTAGAGCAAGTGGAAGCATCGGGACGACTCACGGCATACCTGCATTCCAGGGGTGCGAGAGCGTACCAAACTGGGGGTAATAATAATCCACTAGTGGAACAGGTTTTAATAGCCTGGGGACAGATCAGAAAACAGGGATGGACATGATAGAGGGAACCGTACTATTACCAGTGGCAAACAACCCCTTCTTCTTGCCGGGGTTGGAGGATAAAGGTTTTTACGAGTGGGGAACAGAAGGGAATCCAGAGCTTAGGGAACCTTTTGGTGCAAGGAAACCTCTGTACCTTTGAAACTGTGCAGAGGGAATTGGGTGTGGAGAGGCAGCACCTGTTTTGATATCTGCAGGTAAGGGCATTCATGCATAGTTTGGCAAGGGAAGAGGAGGGGGACTTAAACCAGATGAGGTAGAAAGCCTAATATATCAGGCTAAGGTGGATCCCAAAGGTTTTATTAGGAAAGCGGTCAGGAGAGGAAATCAGAGACTCCCAGATAGAACAGGGAGAACAAGAATGTTGTGGGAAAGGGATCTAGAGAGACCTATTACTGAGGAAAATTGGAGCGTAGTGCTCCCAATGCATTCAGGGATCATGGCGTGTAATAGATATAAGGAGGCATATTATAAATTTCTTCATCGATTGTATTACGCACCAGTGATAGTCCATAAAGAATACCCTTCAATATCACCAGTATGTGGGAGGTGTGAAGTGGGAAGAGGCACATACATACACTGTTTTTGGACCTGCCCCATCCTACAACTTTTTTGGGGGGAGGTGGTGGGGGAAATTCCTACAATAGCAGGAAGGGAGTTGGAAAAGGATCCTCTGCGGTGTCTCTTTGGAATGGAGGTGGGGAAGGGAGAGGAATGGAACCCGCTTCCTAGATGGATGAGAGTCTTATTCATCCTGGTCCACCATTGCATATAGAACACATGGGTTTCCCATGTTAGGCCAAATCTTAAGCAATGGAAACAGATGATATTACAAACATTGGCGTTGGAACGGCTGACTTATGTACTGCGGGATCGAGAGGAGGTCTTTATAAGAACTTGGTTACCCTATACTCTATGTCTTCTCTAAGCCCAGGGGAGGAGATGATATTAAGGGTGGGGCTAGGCTGTTAAGTACGGTAGTAGGCCCTCAATGCCTACCAGTAAATAAAAAGGCTGAGTTCAGGAAGCTGTATTAGAATCATAAGCTTATATACCTCAATATTCATGATGTACTAAATGGGTGAAAAAGTACTAATGGAATGCACAAATGATTGCACCTGTTGTTTTTAATGTGTAATGCGACTTTCATGTTTGAAGGTCAGCATGTTTGTATGTTATGTGCTTGATGTCACTATGTGTGAAAATCAATAAAGATATTATACAAAAAAAAAAACAGATATGCAGCTGTCGTAGGCTGTAAACCCAGCCTCTGCTATTGGTTCCCTGGTCTTTGCCCAGTCCCTTTTCCTGCCCCACCCACCAGGCCCTTCACTTCACATCTCCCCACCCACCAGGCCTCCCACGTCACTTCCCCCACTACCTTCCATTCCTCACTCTCCCCCTACCTCAGCTTTTCCCCTCACACCCCCCTTATCTCTTCTTTCCTTCTAACTTTGCACTACCTCATTGCCAGTATTTAATGAACACTCTCATGGCCTTCTATCTGTGCATCCTGTATTCACCTTAAGGCCTTTGCACTTTATTGCCACAGTTCAGTCCCTGTTATTTGCACATCTCTGATTCTTTTTTTTTGTACTTCAGTTGTGCATGTTGCACACTTGCAGCCATTGTTATTTTTACTGTTTACTATGCCTGCATTATTTCCTGCATTCCATGTCTGTATAACAGTGCATATTGTACCCTCTCCTATTACCTGTAATTATGTATATATATACTCTATGTTGCCACATGTACCACGTATGTTTGTATGTGTACTGCTGCTACTTGTTGTGCTTCTGATATATGTCTCAGGACCTTCTTGAGTGAGCTTGCTCAATGGAGTTATTCCTGCAATAAACTTGAATTTGCAGAGGGACTGGAAGGAAAAGTATGCCTCTTTGCAGACGACACAAAGATCTGCAACAGGGTTGATACACGGAGGGGGGGTGGAAAGGATGAGAAGGAACTTGGGAAGGTTGGAGGAATGGTCAAAAGTATGGCAGCTTAAACTCAATGTAAAGAAGTGCAAAGTAATGCACCTGGGAAACAAAAATCCAGGGGAAGAGTACACTTTTGAGGGGGGGGTACTAACAACAACAAAAATGGAAAGGGTCCTGGGGTAGTCATATCAGATGACCTAAAGGTAAGCAAGCAATGTGAGAAGGCAGTAAGGAGGGCTGGGGGGATACTGGGATGTATAGGGAGAGGCATCACCAGTAGAAAACAATAAGTTGTTATCCCTCTGTACAGACAGTTGGTGAGACCCCATCTGGAGTACTGCATGCAGTTCTGGAGACCCCATCTCCGACATAGACAGGATGGAGGCAGTCCAGAGGAGAGCAACTAAAATGGTGCAGGGTCTGCACCAGAAGCCGTACAAAGAGAGATTAAAGGAACTTAATATGTATACCCTCGAGGAAAGAAGGAAGAGGTGGGACATGATAGAAACTTTCAAGTACCTCAGGGGAATCAACAAAGTCCAAGAGGGTAGTATATTTCAGAAAAAGATGTGCAAGAACAAGGGAGCACAATCTGAAGATAGAGGGGGGACGGCTCAGGGGCAACATGAAGTATTTTTTCACAGAGAGGGTGGTGGACATATGGAATGGCCTTCCTGAGCAGGTTGTGGGGTCAAAAATAATGGGGAAATTCAAGAATGCATGGGACAGACATAAGGCAGTTCTGGTGGGGGTTAGGAAGAAGTAGGATGTTGGTTAACTAGGATCTGCAGCTTATCCAATAGGTAGGGAACTGGGCAGACTGGGTGGGCCCAAGCGGTCCTTATCTGCCATCAAAGTCTATGTTTCTATAATGTTACTCATGAAATAATTTGTTAAATCTTCTTAAAAAATGTAAAGTACTTACAGGAGAGAATCATGACGTCTCAGGAATCTTAGCTGTGTTTAGTGGAAAGGATAGAAAGAAAGAAGGAATTGGTATAAAAATAGAGTAGAGTATGCGAAGAACAGCCCTTACCAATGAGAAAATTGAAAACTTTTGTATCTAGAGTAAAAAATACACGTGTGCAAGTAGAACCCCCTCACCCTGGCTATATACATTCACCACCTTGCTCATTACTTCTGTGAAGGAGGAGTCTCTCTCTTCCCCCCCCCCAAAAAAAAACATATCTCTGGGAAGATAAGTACTTAAAATACAGAACACTTTAAAATGACTGTATTTTTACATATTTTAAGCCTTTAAAATTAAAACCAGGGCACAAGCAGCCAAAAATTACAATTTTGACTAACTCTGTCCTGAAAACTTGTACTTTAATACAAGAAAAATAAGCAAATATTCCATAAGTATATTAATTCTATCATCAACACTCTTTTAACACATAGGAGTTTGTTTAAAATGTAAGAATGAGAGTTGAGCCCATTGTACTATATCATTAACAGAACAAGTCTTTCTTATTATGGCATACATCAGATGTTGCCTGCATCAGGCCTGTACACTCCTGTAAATTCCAGCCTAAAGAGATCCCTGTATATAAAAGAAACTAAAAAAAGTAAATACATTTTTTTTTTATATTTTTCACTTCTGTTTGCTTGCTTGCTATTAACCAGTGAATCTTGGTTGCACTCCTATGTTTGATGTGCTGTGCAGATAGAAAGGCGATGTCCCAGGATGTCATTCTCTTGCTTTACCAATATTAAACAAAATGCTTGGTTAATTACAATAAAAAAATGCATTTGATGAGCATTTGTCTATGTTATCGACTGGCTCAAATTACTCAGTCACTAAATACATTCAAAGGAAACATCAAAATCGAAATAAAAAAGAAAGTGTAGCCAGTATGGTACATAAAACCAAGAATGAACAGCCATTTTGTTGGTTTACATGGGTTGAGACATGCCCAAGGCAGAGAAGCTGCGTGCGATTCCTCGCCGAGAACCAAGTCTGAAAAATCAAAGTGTCTCGAGGGCTAAAACAAAATGGAGGAAAATGATAATGATCTTCTTCAGGGGTATCTCAGTCATTTGGTTCCACAGTTGCAACTTCACCATCGGTGAAGCAGGATCCACATGGAAGATTTTCAGCAGTACAACTGGGGCCGCCCACACTAACATCGTCTGTCGACGTCACCAACTCTATAAAGGCATGAGCAGCCCTGCTCACTCCTCAGTTCTTTCCCGCCATAGACTTGTTCACATGGGTCTCAGCGGAAGCTTTGATGCAGTTTCGTGCCATCTTTCACCTACGGCTTTTCTACACTTAATTTTTTAGAATCTCTTTCTAAAGAGATTCCTTTACCTCATTTATGTCGGGAGTTAATCCTTCAACTTCTCTCTTCCATTGTTGCCACTGTGGGAAGAAGATTGCTTCATCAGACAAATGCTCACTGTGAGTCTGCTGTCTTGAGCCTGACCACAATGCCTCTGACTGTGAGCGCTGCCAGAAGTTTAATCAAACCACCCTCAGGTGATGAAAAAAGGCTCTTAAAAAATTCCTCATGGAGCGACAGGTAGCCAGTTCTGGGCAGGGATCCTCCAGGGTCCTTTCTTCTCAGTCGTCAGCAGGGTCGTCGAGCTCCCAGACCGCTAAGGCTCGAAACAAGTCTTTGGGGAAAAGTCATAAAAAGGACCAAGATCAGGACCGCACCCCCCAGCAGCGGTTCCGTTCCCCGATGGCCTCTTTCTCATTTGGGGATACTCCGTTGGTTGTGGCTACACTGACCCCTAAGCCTGCTGTCCAGGTCTGTGTCCCTATCAGACCCCTACTAACAGCACCTCCACCTGATGTGCAAGGTGGTCGGCTGTTGATCTTCAGGTTGTCCACCCCCTCTTTGTCGATGACGAGACCGTCGTTGACGGCCCTCTCTTGTCGAGGTATGATGCTTCCCTATGTCCTCAGGCTGTGGGCTGTTCTGGTTCTTAGGGTCCATCTGGCGTGTCGTCACTTGCTGCGCTGTCGACCCCCCCCCTTCCATTGACGCAGTCATCCACTGTTGTCTATCTCAAAAACATTTTGATCAAATTCACTACAGTTTTGGTCGACCAATTGGGCATGTATAGCCCTGCATCACCTGCACCATTGATGGCACCGTTGATGACACCACTTCAGCCTCTGCAAGCTGCTCCCCACGGGCCATTGTCAGTACCTCGCTCGTCAGACCTAGAATTGGAACAGGTTGATGTCGAGGAGGAGCACCATCCTGACCTTATCCTACCCAATGAAGAGGAGGAAGAAGAAGAGCCCCTCTCCTCTGACAGATACACAGCTTCCTCAGTGAATGAAGACTCTGTCAAGCATACTCCTAGGTCTCCTCCAGAGGACCCTACTTTCTTCAGTGTTATGTGGCAGTTGTCCTCAGCCATGGGCTTTCATAATGAGGAAGAGAAAGCCACCAGGCAAGATCTGGTGGATTTCATAGAAATTCCAGAATCTACTCCTAAAGTCATTCCTCCTGTTCTTCCTGCACTAAGGAATGCCACAACTACAGCCTGGCACAGGCCTGATATTGTGCCAGCCATGCCACGCAGAGCAGATGGGTTATACCAAGTCCCTCAGGGTCTTCCTCACTATGCTGCCCAACCAGAGACAGATTCTGTGGTTATAAAGGCAGGCCAAGATAGGTCCAAGGTGCCCAAGCACCTTAGCACCCCCGACATAGAATCCCATAGGATTGATCCCCATGGGCTGAGGATTGCGAATTACCTTTCTCACATGGTCAAGTACCAGAATACCCTTTGGAGGAAAGGCAAGGCTGTAGTCCAAGTTCTTCCTGATTCTACCCAAAAGCAAAAGGTTCTTAAGTGCCTGCAAAATGCTGAGGATATTAGCAGGCACCTCTTTTGGACCCTCTGTGATATATTGGACATTGGTTGCAGGTCTTTTGCCACCGGCATTTGCCTTCGTAGACACTCCTGGCTGAGGGTCTCGGGTTTTCCTGCTGATGTCCAGCAAAAGGTGCTTAATGCCCTTTTTTATAGCTCCAAGTTGTTGGGTCCAGATGAGCAGGACATCCTAAATGAGCAGGGCTATCAAGTCTGTCAATTCACTTTATCATACTGAACCCAAGAGCAGACAGTGCCCTCTCTTTTGCAAGGTGTCCCACAAACCCAGAGCAGCCTCTTTTCCCCAAGGCAAACACAGAGCCTCTGCCACCTTGCCCATCCCCTCCTTTGCTTGAGCCACAGCCAAGTGCCCCAGTGGTGACTGACCAGCCACAGTGGATGGATCCACCTCCACTTGACTCCTTGCCAGAACCCTTTTTCTGGTCTCTGACCAAGAGAGCATAGAAAGGGGTCACACTCTGGAGCTCATTAAGCCACCCTCAGAGACCCCTGTAGTGTCCTCCACCTACCCCCCAACCCACTTGTCAGTTCCACTGGAGGCGATACAGTCTCTTTTGTGCAAAAAGGCGATCAAGCCAGTGCCCAGGCACCAAAGAAACATGGGATTTTATTCCAGGTTCTTCCTGGTCCCCAAAAGAATCAGAGATCTGAGGCCCATCTTAGACCTCAAGGACCTTAATCTGTATGTCCAGTACAAGATGTTTCAAATGGTAACTCTGCCAGGCTTGCTGCCTCTCCTCAAGCAGGGCTTCTGGTTGTGTTCTCTGGACATGCAGGGCATGTACCTGCACATCTCAGTGTTTCCACCCCACAGGAGGTTCCTCCGGTTTCATTTCCAGGGCGAGCATTACCAGTTCAAAGTATTGCTCTTTGACATGTCCTCTGTGCCACAGGTCTTTACCAAATGCTTGGCAGCAGTAGCTGCAGTTCTCAGAAGGAAGGAGCTGTATGTTTTCCCCTTTCTGGATGACTGGCTCTTAAAGGCCTCATCCAGGGAACAGCTCCTGCAGACTCTGCAGAGAACTCTTCAGCTGTTTCTCTCCCTGGGTATTACTGTCAACTTGCCCAAGTCAGTTCTAGTCCCATCCCAAAGCTGTAATATATAGGGGCGGTTCTAGACTCGGTGCAGGGAAAGGCCTTCCTGCCTCAGAACAGGGGAGAGTGTCTTACTGCTCAGGCTCAGGAGGTTAACTAGAGCTGTTATGTCCCTGCAAGAGTGTAATTGAGGCTAATGGGATTGATGGCTGCAGCCATCCCCACTGTTCTGCTTGCCAGGCTCCACATGTGCATACTCCAGTGGACTGTCCGAGTACAATGGGACCAGTGCACGGATGAATAAGATCAGTTAGGACTGGTCTTCTTCCCTGTCCACATGGTGCTCCAGTGGTGGATAGAACCCCTAAACCTGCTATAAGGGGTCCCCTTCCAGATTTCTTCCCCCCAGCAGATCCTCACCATGGATGCCTCCAGTTTGGGCTGGGGAGCTCATCTGGGTCCCTTTCAAACACAGGGCTCTTGGTACCAGCTCGAAACCTCCCTGCATATTAATGTCTTGGAGATGCGGGCTGTCCTGCATGCTATGCAGGCCTTTCAGAACCATCTCGTACTGGGTCAGATGCTGATTCAGTCAGACAACCTCGGTGCTGTGTATTACATCAACAAGTGGGGGGGGACACATTCATTTCCCCTGTGTGGGGAAGCCATGAGAGTGGTAGGGGGCATTAGACCATGGTCTTACTCTCTCGGTGGTTCACATCCCAGGAGTGCTAAACACTCTGGCGGACAGCCTCCTCCAGATGCAGTCCAACATGCACAAGTGGGAGCTTCTCTCATCCATCGCAGAAGATCTGTTTGACAGACGGGGTCATCCAGAGTTGGACCTTTTTGCCTCCACACTCAATGCAAAACTGCCCAGTTTCTACTCTCTCGATCCAAGGCCTGGAGTTTTCTGGTGAGACCTGTTGTCCCTCTCCTGGAGCGGGAGGTTCCTTTACACCTTCCCTCCATTTCCTCTGATTCAGAGAGTGCTGATTAAATTGCAAATGGAGGGGGCCAGCATGATCCTGGTAGCTCCATTCTGGCCTTGACAGATATAGTTCCCATTACTACAGCAGCTAGCGGAGGAACCTCTGGTCCCTCTTCCCTCTCTGCAGGAATCTGCTGACGTAGGCTCAGGGGACCCTGGTATATCCAGTATCCCATCAAGATAATGAGTTTCTAACAGTGACAGGAAAAATGGCACAAGAAAACCGCGAGTGCTATGTCAGCTGTCACAAATGCACTCAGCAGGTCAGGCCCCCTGCTCCCACAGTGCCAACCTCCATGCGCAGTAATGTGAACAGGTAACAGACAGGGTAACCCTCCTGTCTGCTTGTGGGTCCAAATTCACCTTTGGTCTCAAGTTCTGGGGGGGATTCAAACTGTGAACCTTGCTAGCGTACCCAAATGTACAGGCTCAGATAAAATTTTCTTCGGGGGATGCAATGTATCTTTCACCTAAGGGCACCTAACCAGGTATCCAAAATGAACCCTTAAAACTCTCTAAAAGACCTTGGGTATATTCTTACCTTTCCCCAGTTTAGTAACACCATTCAAGCTTATGAACAGTTTTTGTCAGTCTTAACCCTCTATATGTCACATGCAAAAAAAGAACTTGGAAGACACACCCAGGCAGTCTTTCAGAATAATATATTTACTAAAATAGATAAAAATATGTAAAATGTAAACACGGAACACTATATCAAAAAGTATACAGTCACTTAAAAGAACAAGGTTAAAGTACAAAACATAAACCCCTACCACAATATGATTAGACTTTTTCTATGAAATGTATTACCTCTTTACAGTGCTTAAGTTAGATCAGAGATCTTGTTTCTTAAGAGTCCAAAAAGATATGACAACAAAGATCAGACACAGTATATAGTTTAAAACTCTATGTTTCCACACCCCTTCTATGATGTCATCTAGCGCCTCCTTTTAGAATATAAAAAATATACAAACATGATGTCCAATCAGGAGGTATTTTAAATAATGTGACTTCAGCAAAAACTAATTCCCCAAATTAGGACAGTCTTTAATCAAGCCTTTCCTCTTTGATCTTGAGCAGTTCCTGTTTTCCTAAGGAACATCAAAGGTGTTTTTTTTACAGCTTTAGCACCATGTTGGTATAACATGTTCTTCCTATAAGAATCATAAAACTTTATGAGCCCTATATCCTGGCAGCTGGGTCAGTTCTAATTAAGACAGAAAAACAGGAGACCCTTAATTAAGTTTCTCTGGTCTTTTAATTACCTCCTGGTTAGTTCTTGTAGCTTCTCTCAAACCTGGGGGGGGGGCATCCATAAGCACAGGCCATATTTTTATATTATAAATATCATAGAACAATCATAACCAGCAGGCCAGGTGACACATTGGCAACCGGAGGTTCCCCCCTCCATGAGTTGCGTTCCTTCCCCCCCAGAGTTAGTATATGTAGTAGGGGAGTGTGGGGGGCAAATCCCCCTAAAAAGGAGGGGTCCATGGGCAAAGACCCGCACAAAAAGAGAGGTTGCCAAATGTGGTCACTCTGTAATGCATGTGCTGTTTTTGGTCCTCGCCATTGAAAACTCGCTATCTTGACATGGAACCTCAAGTTCTCCATCTGCATGCTTGGCTCCTGAGGACATAGCCATCGCAAAATTTGGAGTTTCCCATAGGGTGACAGATGTCCTAGTGGCCACTCAGAAGCTCTCCACTCAAGCCACTTATGCCATGAAGTAGAAAAGGTTTGCCATCTGGGCTGCCAAACATAATCTGGACGGGGCCAGCTTGCCGGCGCAGCAGTAGCACTACCGCTTGTAATGCCGATGACCTGAGTTTAGGAACGGGCCCGGGGAGTTGGAGGGCTGGCCAGGGGGGGAGAAGGCTGAGCATCCCAGGGACCACTCGCCTTCTCCAGGGAGTGAAGGGGGGTAGAGGCTTGGCACACGACTGGCCCAAGGCAGAGGCCTGAGATACGGCAAGCGCCTAGCCAGTTTCAAGGGGGAGTGACATGACAGACATCAGAGGTTACGCCTTGATGTCAAGGCACAAGTCACATCCCTGGAACAGGAGAAAATGGCTCTCTGAGCCCCAAGATGATGGAGTGCTTGGGTAGACTTCATAAGCTCACACCTGCCTAACCCTGACAGGCCCGATGAAGTGTGAATAGATCAGGGTGAAGGCGCTTCAACTAGTCCCCACCTGGAGGGAAGAACCAAGGTTCCATGGGGGTACTGGAGGGCTCCAGGTAAGGTGCAGAAGCTGGGGCAGACACCATATGTGTCTCCCGAAGGAGTGGAGTTCGGAGTAGCTTGGAGGATAAAGTACGATTTAAAAAAAAAAAAAAACATAATCTGGAGTGTTTCACTTGTCCAGTGAGACAGATTATGGATTACCTGATATCACTGTTGGATTCCCATCTCCAGCTCCAATACTTCTCCCTCAGGGTGCACCTTTCAGCTATCTCGGCCTTCCATGAGCCTGTGGGTGACCGTATCGTGGCTCAGCTGGATGTTTCCCATACTTTCTTGAGGGGCATTATGCATCTGAAACCTCCAATCCATTCCCCTGTCCTGGCTTGGGATTGGAATTTTGTTTTAGAAAAATTGACCATCTCCTTTTGAGCCAGCCATGACTTGTGAGCTACGCTTGCTTTCTTGGAAAGCGTCGTATTTGGTTGCTATTAGTTCTGTTCAAAGAAGTTCTGAGCTTCAGGCCCTCTGTTGTGAGGAGCCTTATTTGATTTTTCACAAAGACTTTGCACACAAATCCTAAATTTCTCCCTAAGGTGGTGTCTGAGTTTACCCTGAACCAATCCATCCACCTTCCTGTTAATTTTTCTGAGCATGCCAATCCAGGGGAAGCACTACTCCATACGTTAGAAGTGCACAGAACTTTGAAGTATTATCTGCTGTGGACTAAGGAATGCAGAAAGTCAAAGCAGCTATTCATTTCTTTCGCTTCGGGCAGAGAGGGTATTCAGGTTTCTAAACAATGGTTGGCAAATTGCATTGTGTTCTGCTACAATAAGTATGGCATAGAGTTGCCAGGAGCAGTGAAAGCTCATTCCACAAGAAGCATGTGTACCTTGGTGGCTGTTTCAGAGAGATCTCAGCTGCTGACATTTGCATGGCTGCCACCTGGAGTACCAGCCATACCTTCACCAAGCACTGCAGTCTGGACATTGCCTCAACAGCCCATGTAGGTTTTGGCAGGGCTGTGCTGCAGGGCCTCCTGTCTTAAGTTTAGGGTTGGCCTTCCTCCCAGACTGTTTCTGTGTATATGTAACCGCTTGGAACTCTTTACATCTGTGGGACCTGATGACTGAGATACCCCCGAAGAAGATAGAACAGTTATGTAAGAACTTACCATAACAGTAGATCTTTGAGGGGATTTCCGTCATCAGGTCTGCTTTCCCTCCCACCATCCCCTTTTTGGGGGTCTCTCTCTTAGAACTGGCTATCTGGTGTATCATGCCTTTCCTATGGGCCTGGACACCTCTCTCTCTCTCTCTCTCTCTCTCCCCTTGGTCCCCCATGGCTAGAGCTATGCTTCCTTTGTCTCCAGGGAAAACAACTAAGGAGGGAGCGGGGTCACTCATGCCTTTATAGGGTTGGTGACATCGACATGGGTGGCCCCAGTTATACTGCTGAAAAATCTTATGGGTGGATCCTGCTTCTCCGATGGTGAAGTTCCATCTGTGGGACCGGATGACTGAAATCCCCTCAAAGATCTACTGTTACGGTAAGTTCTTGTATAACTGTTTTTTCAGAAAGTAGTCCTTCTCTGCCCAATTCAGTGTACATTTGTCTTCTGAGATGGCTATGCACTAGTGAGCAACGTACCCAGAACAAAAATCCCCTGAGAAAAGAAAAAAAAAACTGAAGTCCCCCTAAATTACAATTACTCAAAAGTCATGCAAGTTCCAACATAAAAATTATTGTGTATATGTATATATATATATATGTGTGTGTGTATATGTGTGTGTGTGTGTGTGTTGTGTATATATATATATATATATAGATTATGTATGTATATGTGTGTGTGTGTGTGTATATATATATATATATATATATATTAATATTTATATATAAAACTATTGTCAGAGTTGAGTAGGCAGTTTAATGTTAAGCCTCAAATTTTGCACTTTAATAACTTTGCAACCGTTCATCCAATTTGCCTGAAATTTTGCACGTGTGATCTGGTACAATAGATCTCTGGATCTGGCAAGTTTCATTCCGGTCAGATGTGCGGTTGCAGAGTGCCAAAAACTGTGAAAAATCCTCATGTTTTGGCAAATTCTTTGCTCATCTGTATAGTCCGAACGGTTTGTGGTTCTGGTCTAAATTTTTAAGGGTGTATGGGGACTGGGTCATCAATGTGCCTTTTGAAGGTTTGGTGAAAAAATATTAATCAGTTCAAAAGTTATTAAACCTTTAAGTTTCCTATTATAGCCTAGGGGAAAAATATATGTGCAGCATGAAAACTTTGGCAAAAGCCCCTTTTACTGCCACACATGGGTTTTGTACTTTCGTGCTGCCGTCATCTTGTTTTCAGTTAGCAATGGCAAAAAAAAAATATGGTAATTCAAAAAATACTGCCCCTTGGTAAACACCAGCAGTTGTGTTTACCTAATCGGAACCTGAGGAACATGATCTTAGCATTATTTTTGTAAAATAATGGCCGGAAATATGTTTTGGGCATTTTGGCCATTGGTAGTGACGCAAATTGCGGCAATTTCGCAAAACAGTGCCACAATATTCGTGCAACTAACGGTACTGTTTTGAAAAATTGCCACAAGTTGCTGCACTGCCTCAATGGGAAACCCATTGACACCAGTTAAAACCCCCATAAACCTTTCTGGCCACTTTTGGGCTGAAAAAATGTCAGAATCCTGTTCCTCTGCCCCTATTTAGGTAAACACCTGTTGGTGTTTACCTAATAAAAGAAGCTTTTCTCCTTTTACAGCCTCTGAGGGGGACGAGGCATGAGTTATTTAATAAAATAGTTTCTGCCGACATCATAGAAACACAGACTTTGATGGCAGATGAGGACCGCTTGGCACACCTAGTCTGCCCATTTCCCTACCTATTGGATAAGCTGCAGATCCTAGTTAACCAGCAGCCTACTTCCTCCTACCCCCCCCACTATAATTGCCTTATGTTTGTCCCATGCATTCTTGAATTCTCCCACTGTTTTTGACCCCACGACCTCCTCGGGAAGGCTGTTCCATGAGTCCACCACCCTCTCCATGAAAAAATACTTCCTCACAGTGCCCCTGAGCCGTCCCTCCTCTATCTTCAAATTGTGCCCCCTTGTTCTTGCACATCTCTTTTACTGAAAGATGCTATCCTCTTGGACTTTGTTGATTCCTTTGAGGTACTTGAAAGTTGATTCCCTTGATGTACTTGAAGATCTTGCTTCCAGAGGGTTCTTTCAGTAGGTCATCGCATATAGGACTGGTGCCACCTGGCGTCGGGCTGCACAGCAGACTTTTCCAGCAATCCCTGATGGGGGACCACCCACCCAATGTCATGTGACTGATGTCAGCGTGGCTGTATATAGTGAGCAGTCCCCACACCTGCCCTCCTGTTCTTTCCCGCCATCACCTCATGTCAGTCGCATTGCAGACTTCCATACAGCAATCATCGTGTAAAGTTCTTGCGTCGGGATCTTTCCTTCACCCTGATTTTCTTCATCTTTCGTTTACTAACTTAATGTCTTCACCTAAGAAGAAGTGCTCCTCCTGTGGCACGCAGATCCCCCATAAGGACGGTCACCTGAAGTGTGTCATCTGTCTGGACCCAGACCATCCTGTTTCCTCCTGCCCGGAGTGCCAAACTTTTAACCAGGCCACCAAGAAGCGAAGACAGCAGGCTTTGAAGGCCCACCTCTTAAAGTCCTGCTTAGCATCTCTTGAGGTGCAGATGGACCGTATCAGGGAATCCTCTTCTGAAAAAATTGTCTCCTTCAAAGAAACACCACAAGGAGAAGCCTAGGGAGTGGGAGCACTCCACGGAAGAGGCCACGCGGTCCTCGACGAGCAAGGCCCAGCCACCGCCCAAGAAATCAGACGGTAAGTCTGGTAAATCCTCTACAGGTCAGCCGGTCGTCGGACCCTCCGACGACCGCACCGCCACGGCCACTAAGTCGATCCCCAGCTCCCCCAGGGACCGCATGGCCACTGGTAAGACAGCTCCCCAGCCTTCAGGGACCCGCCCGGCACCCGTCGATAAGTCGGCTGGGAGCTCTTCCCCTGCCCGCCTGATGCCACCGGATAAGACACCCATCCCTGACGGCCGCTCAGGCGTGGTTCACCCGTCAGGGCCTAACGGCACTTCACCCGACGACCGACAGGACCAGGGGGAGAAGGCCCCTCTCCCCTCTATTCCTTCACCCATACCCTCCTCTTCACCGATGGGTACTTCAGGCGAGAACAGCGCTGAACCCCTCAACATCATCAAGGCCTCGGGGTCCGTCCCACATTCTCCTGAGGGGGTCACGGAGAAGGAGGCTCCTCCTTGACCATCTAGCCTTCCAGTGGAGGTTCCTCCTCCTCCCCCTGGTGGGATTCTTATTAAGCCAGCACTGGCTCCAATCCCTCCATCAGACCCGGCGAACCCTTTGCCAGCGCCAGACATTCCAACGACCGTTCCTCTGCCAGAGCCCAGCAGCCGGCCTCAGCCATTGGCTCTGACACCAGACTTGGTCCTGCTGTCAGAGCCCCTTTGACACCGGATCCCTTTCCGGTGCTGGATTGGGTGGTGCCAGTCCCGATGTCGGCCCCCCTGACGATGGTTATCCTGATGCCTGATCACCAGCCTATCTACACCACTGCTGATCCGACATGGGTACTCCTGCTGTCAGATCTGATGACTGGGATTTACACATGACCCCAGACTGTCCCATACTACCCTCTTGGGTATCCTGGGGACCATTTCCCAGCTGGTCCCCCTCCAGACTGAAGTTCGTATGGGCAGTACTACCCTCACTACCACCAACACCATTGCCAGGGGTACCAGGGTTACCATTACCACCACCTCCTCCACCCCCTCAGCCCCAACCTCTTCCTCCATCCCCCCACCTCCTCCGGCTAGACTCTCATCCAGTCTTGGTAGCAGGGGACGTGGTCGGAGTTGGTGTCTGACCTAGAGATAAGACTCCCGTTGCCACGGTCTCCAAGGTCTCCGTCCCTGAGCAGTTCTTCCGTAAACACTGTGCATGTCTTGGGGGGAACTCGTCAGGACATTACACTTCCAGATGTCTGTCACTGTCCTGACGAAGGGGCAGATGATGACAATGATGATGAGAGGGCCGAAGAGTCAGTGGAGGACATCCTGGGGGAGCCCAAGGGTCCATCAGGCAAGGTTTTCCCTAAGTTCCCCCCAGAGGACCCTGCCTTCTCGGACCTTCTGAGGTCCATGAAGAATTTCTTTGACTGGGAGTCAGAGGAACAAGACCCCATGAGACAGAGGCTGGCTGAGCACCTGGACCTGGAGTTTTTGTCTCTGGTCCCTATTCCTCCACGGGTTGGACCTCACCAGGACCTCACCTCTACAGTCTGGCAGATGTCTCATTCCCTCCCTGCTGTCCTCAAGCAGGCGGACAGACTTTACTGGGCTCCCAAGGATGCCCCTTTTCTCAAAGTGCACCCTAAGGCTAACTCTGTGGTCATCTGCACTGCTCATGACCACTCCTCTGCACCCAAGCACATGAGCACCTCTCCTCCGGACAAAGAGTCGAGGCCAGTTCAGGAGAAAAGTTTACGCTTCAGCCACATGTGCCCTTCGGTCCCTCAGTTATGTGGCCCACATGGTGTCCCACCAGAAAGCTATCTTGGCCAGGCTGGAGCTCGGGTCCAGGCTATGGAACCCTCGAGCTTGAAGAGGCTTGCCAGGATCTCACGCCTCACCACGTTTTTCTTCTGGAAGGCATGCTGCGGGCACATACGACTTCGGTCGCTGCTTGTGGCTAGCACCTCGGCAACTGCCGTTGCCCTCAGGCGACACTCCTGGCTTTGCCTTCCAGACTTGCTAATGAAGTTCAGTCAGCGATTCAAGATGCCCCCTTTAGGGGTTTGGTACTCTTTGGTGGGGACACCAAGGACATCATCACGGGCCTGTAGGACAGTGGTCTCACCCTCAGGTCAGTGAGGTCCATGTAGCGATCAGGTAATCAACAACAGCAGCCCTTTTGGAAAAGGATCTGGAGGCAGAGGAAGCAAGCCCCGATGTCAGGGCAAGTGTAAGGCCATGGGTTCGGCCAGCCCTCCAGCATCCAAGAACCAGAGACGTACAGGGGGCCCTCCCCCTGAACATCCAGCCAGTTCCTGACTTGATCTTATCTGTGTCAATCTTCACCATTCATCACCTTTGGGTACTTGCCAGAGGTCATGACCCCGTGGGAGCTCTCTTTTTTTTTTTTTGGATGGGCGGAGTCGACGCCCCATCGGCGCTGCCCTCAAGGCCGACGCTCTGCATGGCGCTCGCATGTTGGCCATTGGGCGTTGTCGACTCCACCCTCCCACCGGTTCTTTGTCTCCTGCCATCGAGATCACCTTGTGGAAGCTCTGTTGTGTGAGAGGCCTGTTGTATATCGTGAAACCTTCGGCTCCCTGACGAGTCCGTCGACTCTGTTCTCGAATTCTTCCTGCCGGTTCAGTTTCGGTCCACTCGACATCGCCTGAAGTTAAAGTAAGACTGTTCCCTTCTTTATTTTGTGACGTCGGGTCTTGTTTGGTGTTGTTTTTTCTGTAGCTCATGTCTCGGTCAGGGGGCAAGAAATCAATGAAGACGGGATGGCCCCCCCCCCCCCATGCATCGGTGCCTGTGCGGCCATAAGTATTCCGTCACCGACCAACATGACTGCTGCCTCGCGTGTCTTGGCCTGCTACACGACATGGATTCATGCAATGCCTGCTCCTCCATGGACCATTGTGTCATTGAACAACACGCGTGGAAAGTTGGATGAGCCCCGCCGACTTTTGGGGGACGGGCGTGCACTCGTCAGGCCAAGTCACATTCTCTCTGCCTTTCCTCCAGGTCCCCTCCTGGTTCTATACGGACCAAGGAGGAAGGGACTTCTGCTTCTTGTAGCCTAGCTATGGCAGAAGCCCCTTCCACGGTGCAGGAGGCCCAGTCAGTCCCCCCCGGGGGATGGGCGGGAGGCACCACCTTGGCAATCGCCCCTTCGGGGGTGAAGGCTTCCCCGGTGTCATACCCTCGGTTCGGAAGGCCTGGGTTGGCACCATCCTCAATGCCATCTGTCAGCACCGTCTTGGGCCTTGGTGCCATTCTCAGCACCATGGGCCCTGATGGCGCCATTGAAAGCGCTTGTCCATCACTCAGTGCTGTTGCTGCAATTGGCTCCGTTCGCGGCACAGATGGTGCTCACAGTGCCGTGGGAGGCTCTGCAGTGCTGTCCTTGACTGTCTCTTGCCCAGGAGCCATCCACAGCGCTGTGGTTGAGCACGTGCCATGTCCAGCTCTGGAACTGCTTGTGGCTCCGAGCAAGGACACGGCACCGTGGGGGTTTCGGATCTCAGCTCCATTCGCAGTGCCAAGGGTGCGGTCGGCGCCACTCGTGGTGCCATGGGTCACGACGGTACCATGGAAGTTTCCAACCTCGACACCATTCACGGTGCCAAGAGTGCAGTCGGAGCCATCGTCGGTGCCATCTCTGGCCTCAGAGCCATGGGTCGGGACAGCTCCGTGACAGGCTCCGGCTCTGAGGCTGCTGCCATCATTGGAGCCGCGTCTTCTTCCCACACCGTTCGCAGTGCAGCTGGGGACGTCAGCGCCGACTCTGGTGCAGTCTCTGGATCTAGTGCTCTTTTCAGTCGGGATGGCAGCAGGCGTCCACGCACTGTTTGGCACAGAACTTCGATCTCCACCTCTTCGGAGGAGGAATCGGCCTCTGAGTCAGATAGGCAGTCTTATTCTTTGGAGTAGGCTGCTCACATGGACACCTTGGTAGTGTCCTCAACAGGCTGGAACCAGCCCCCCTCTGAGGAGCGGACAGTTGCTCCCGGGACCAGGGTCAGGGGTGCTAACCAGCAGGCAGTGGTGCAGGCCACCATTGCTCTGCAGTCTAGACTCTGAGGGTTTTCTGACCCCTTAGTGGTGGTACCCCCTCAAGTGGTTTGCCTGGATCACCCAACTTTGGGGCCGATCACAGCACCCACAGGAGGGGAGGATGCTGCTCCCTGGAAGGCCCCTTTGGAAACTGACCAGGGTTGCCAGCTGCCTAGGCTGGCTTTCTTGAGGAGGAGGGCACTTTTGAATTCCATGGGGTCGAGGGGTATGGGCTGCATGCGGCGACCTTTTTCTGGAGCCCACCCGGGCTCTGGGAGAAGTTGTAGCATGGACCCTCACCCTTCTCTTTTGGTTTCCTCGAGAGGGCCCCGTTCTTTTGAGGTAGGGGACCATCCTTCTGGACTTTTATGGCCCCGATCACCTCACAGTGGGGATTCTTCAGGGCACAGCCTAGGCAGTTCCAGTATGGTTGACCAGCTATCGGCTGTGGAGTTTTCCGGAGCTACCTCTTCTCTTGTGGCTCCAGGTGTGCTCTCTAGCCCAGGCGGAGGACAGCCAATTCCTGTTGTCAGCTCTGCCCTCTCTCCTCTGCCACATTCTCCTGCTCTCCCAGGTATCCTTGGTCCTAGCAGTCCTCTCTCCTGGGAGCATTTCAGAGCTGTGGCTGCTCAATTTCCCTCTTATGTTAGTGCCGTGGACAGACAGGTTTTTCAACTTCCCCTGAGCAGCCAGCCTCTGAACCTCTGAGGTCCTCTGACTCCTCATCCTCCTCTTCAGGAGGTGAGGAACCATCTGTCCACATCTCCCCAGTTGCTGATCTCGCTGAGTATCAGCGTTTTCTCGTGAGGATGTTGGAGGATCTGCATGTCACCCCTCCCACGCAGCACAATCTGGAGCATTCGGCATGCGCCTTTTTGGGAAATTTCAGTGCAGACACTCTTGTAGTGCCCCCCTGGCCTGCTCCCTTTAGAGAGGCATCGATGCACTTCTGGCAGAGACCCTTTTCTGGAGTCCCAGCCCCTAGGGATCTCTGACAGAGGTATTGTGCCCCACCCCCGGAGTCTCCGGGTAACCTGCCTTATCCTAGCTCAGGATTGATGCAATTGGATACTCCCTACGGACTTCGCGCCCTGCACCATGTCCAGCCCCAGATCAAGATTCCTTGGATTTTGACTTTTGGGGTAGGAGGACCTTTTATTCGGCATGGTTGCTTCTCTCGATATCTGCTCATCAGACCCACTATGCTACCTATGATAGGTTCCTGTGGTCCAGGCTAGGTCAGCTCCTAGCCTCGATGCCTGACACGGAGGAAACCAGACAAGCCATTGCACTCTCTGCATGTGGCCTGGAGCTAGCAAGGCACCAAGCAAGGGCACCGTATAACACGAATGAGGTAGCTACCAGGGTTGTAGGGACAACAATCTGCACTAGGTGGATGGCATGGCTGCATCTCTCCCGGTTGTCACCCTTAGCCCAGTGTAGGATGATTAACTCCGCTCACCAGAGAACCTATCTTTTCTCCTATAGGGTGAGATGGCATCTGTTGGGGCAACTTCCTACCCCCTCCAGAGGGTCCCCATCTCACTCTCCCCACTTTCTGGCCTCTCCAGACCCGTGAAGGTTCTCCCTCTTAGTGTGTCACCCACTGAGAGCTAAGGGACTCAGTCCCTTAGTGTTGAAGCCCCCTTCGGGGGGGGGCTCGGCACTCACCCAAAGGTGATGAATGGTGAAGGTTGACACAGATAAGATATGAAAATTATGTACCTACCGTAATGCTGATCTTTCTGTGTATCTTCACCATTCATCACAATCTCACCCTCCATCCCCCGGGGCCTCAGTCTCTGGGTCCCCCTCCCTGTCTGTGCCCTCTCGCTCACCACCTCCTTTCTATTAGTCAGAAGTGGGGTGACTTGGGGCACATGGGATAATTTTCTCTTGGGGTAGAGTGATCAGCACTCCTTCTTCGGTGCCTCGGCTCCACCCCTGTTGGGTGGGGGGTTTGGCGATTTCCATTTTTTTCTGTTCCCTCTCCCCATCTCCCCATCATCTTGCTTTAATTTCCTTGTCCTTTGGACACAATCTCAATTTAATTAAGAAACTAAGTTTCTTACACCAAAAATTTATTTTGGGGGGAGATAATCCCTGTATCCTGTCTTTTCTTCCAGAATAGCCTATTCAGCTTCTTGGAGTTATTGCCAGTGATTCTGTGCCTTGAATTCTGGCAGTTAGCTTTTTGGCTACTCCTTTGCAGTTCCTGTACAATCTGGAGACAGGTCAAGGTTCCAGGGTGTGTTCCCTTTCTCCAATCCCCCCCACATCCTTATCTCTAAATTTCTTAACCCTCCATCCTTCCGTCCCTCCCTCCTTTTTCTACTTCCAGAGATTGGAGCCTATACCCAATCTCCATAGTTTTTCAAACTTATTTTGTCCTCTCAGTCATTTATTTCTCCTTTTATATATCTTTTCCTTTGTCTGTCCCTTGGACTTCCTTGTCCCTCCCTCCCAACCCATTCTTACTCTATGGCGACTCAGAACTGGTGGGAGGGCAGAGCTGACAACACCTAATGGCCAACCCGTCAGCACCACGCAGTGCGTCAGCCTCAAGGGCGGTGCCAGTGGTGCGTCGACTCCATGGGTTCATGACCTCCTGCCAGTACCCAGAGGTGATGAATGGTGAAGATACTCAGAAAGATCAGAATTACGCTAGGTACATAATTTTCATTTATCCCCACTGCCTCCTTAGTCTCTCGATGGGGAGAGGTGGGGGGGAGGTTCACCCACCAAGCGCAGGAGTGGAAGGCACTAACCTCTGATGAATGGGTCCTGCTGCTAGTGTCCGTCGGACACACGATAGAGTTTCTGGAATTCCCTCCAGAATCTCCACCAAAAAGATCCTCCAATTCAAGGGATCAGTCTCTTCTCATCTGAGAAGAGGTGCACAGCCTCTTGCTCAAGGAAGCAATAGAGCAGGTTCCCCTCCAGCAAAGGGGAAGGGGGTTTTACTCACATTTTTTCCTGGTTCCAAAAAAGACGGGGGATTTCAGGTCCATCCTCGACTTAAGCAACCTAACTCAGTTTGTTAAGTACAAAAAATTTCGGATGCTGACACTCCAGAACCTCCTTCTGCTCCTTCTGGAGAACCATTGGTTATGCGCTCTGGGCATGCAGGATACTTGCCTGCATATCCCTATCTTCCCCAACCACCACCAGTTCCTGCAGTTTCAGTTCCAAGGGGAACACTTCCAATTCCAGGCACTCCCCTTTGGTCTGTCATTGGTACCCTGGCTGTTTACCAAGTGCCTGGCAGTGGTTGAGGCCTTCTTACACCACAGGGGTATTGCGATTTTCTCTTACCTGGATGACTGGCTGATTTCAGCCCCATCCAGGGACTCTACTAGAGGCTCTTTCTTTCACCTCAGACCTTTTCAACAGACTAGGGATTACTGTCAGTATTCCCAAGTCCTCCATGACCCAGTCCCAGAAACTTCAGTTCATTGGGGCAGTCTTGGATACGGTTCATTGCAGAGCCTTCCTCCCTCCAGATAGGGTGGAGACACTGATCCATCAGACTTCTCGAGTTGCTTCTACCAGGACCATCCCAGCCTGGGAGATCCTTCGCCTTCTTGGCCTGATGGTGGCCTCCATCATCACTGTTCCCCTTGCAAGGCTCCACATGAGGGTAACTCAGTGGTCCTTGCGCGTGCAGTGGGACCAACTCCTGGACGACCTGGACCATCCCGTACTGATCTCCTCAGCGGTTCAGAAGGAATTGCTTTGGTGGAGGGATCTCTGCAATCTTTCTTTGGGTCTTCCCATCCAGAACCCAGCTCCCTCAGCATTCCTAACCACAGATGCATCGAACATGGGATGGGAAGCACATCTAGGGGAGCACCAAGCCCAAGGAGTGTGGTCTAGCTTGGAGGCAGCATTACATATCAACGTTCTGGAGATGAGGGCTGTCTTGTATGCCTTACAGGCTTTCCAGACCCTCCTTCCCAGGGGATCACTGCTGGTCCAAATGGACTACATGTCGGTAGTTTGGTACCTCAACAAACAAGGATGAACCCGATCTTACCCCTTGTGCAGGGAGGCAATGTGATTGTGGAACTGGGTGGTCCAGCACAATCTGGCTCTCATGGCCATACACGTACCAGGCATTCTAAATGTCCTAGCGCACAGTCTCAGCAGGTCTTGGATGCTAGCTCATGAATGGGAATTACGTCAAGAAGTGGCAGAATCCATCTTCCTGCATTGGGCATGTCCGGAAATCAACCTTTTCGCCTCCCAATACAATGCAAAACTTCCCAGTTTTGCTCGCTCGTTCCAGGACATGGTGTTTTCTGCCAAGACGTGCTGTCTCTCTCCTGGACAGGGAAATTTTTGTATGCCTTCCCTCCATTTCCCATTCTCCAGAGGGTCCTCCTCAAGTTTCAAGCAGAGAAGGCAAAGATGATCCTCATCGCCCCTCTCTGGCCGAGACAGATTTGGTTTCCGCTGTTACAACAGCTTTCCAGGGAACCACCAGTTCCACTTCCAGTGACCCACAACCTTCTGACTCAGGACCAAGGTCAGTTAATGCATCCAGGGCTTAGGACCCTACATTTACATGCCTGGCTCCTGCAGACATATCGATCTCTCTCTTTGGGGTCTCCTCCTGGGTCGCTCAAGTTCTCATTGAGGCTAGAAAACCCTCTACTTGATCCACTTATGCCATGAAGTGGAAATGGTTTTCCATTTGGGTGACCGCCAAGGGTTTGAATCCCTTCTCATATTCTGCCCCTCAAGTCATGGAATACGGCCTACATCTGCCAGACTCCGGCTTCTCATATTCCTCATTGAAGGTCCACCTTTCTGCAGTTTTGGCGTACCATGAGCTAGTGGATGGTAAACCCGTGGCTTAGCTGGAAGTCTTTAAAACCTTTCTGAAAGGGATACTCCATCTGAAACTCATCTGAAATCCCCCATCTGCACCCCAACTCCACCTTGGGATTTGAACTTTGTTTTGGAGAAGCTCACCCTTCCTCCTTTTGAACTGGCTATGAGCTGTGACTTGCACTTCCTGGCCTGGAAGGCATTATTTCTGGTTGCCATCATGTTAGCCCGGAGAATTTCAGAGCTTCATGCTCTGATTTGCAAGGGGCCCTATCTTATTTTCCATAAGGACTGTGCGGTCCTTAGGATGAATCCTAGGTTTCTCCCCAAGGTGGTGTCAGAAACCAGTCTGAACCAATCAGTAGAGCTCCCTATGTATTTTCTGTCCCCCTCTAATAGAGGTGAGGCACTCCTCCATACCATGGATGTACATCGGATTCTCCAGTGCTACACTCACCGGACTAAGGAATTCCGTAGCTCTGATCAGCTTTTTGTATCTTTTGCCCCCAGATCAAAGGGCAAACCAGTTTCTAAGCAGGGCCTTTCCAAATGATTAGGCAACTGCATTAGGTATTGTTACCAGAAGTATGAAAAACCTCTGCCGGGGCATGGCTGCTTCCGCTACCTTTTTGTGAAATGTCTCTGCGGCTGATATCTATGCCGCAGCCACTCGGAGTTCTGTCCATACCTTTACCAAACACTACAGTCTGGACATTGCTTCTAGGCGGAGGGCTGGTTTCGGCCTAGCTGTGTTACAGGGTCTTCTGTCCTAAGCTGGGTCCATTCTGGATTCCAGTTTGGTCTGTTGGAGTTATTTCTCCTCCTGTCTAGTTTCTCTCGGTCTCTCTTTGGAGGGACTGCTTGGGACTCTGTCCTATATGTGATGACCTACTGAAGGAGCCCTCTCAAAGTAAGATAGTACAGTTACGGAGGAACTTACCATAACAGTAGATCTTCGAGAGAGGTTCCTTCAGTAGGTCATATTTTTCTCTCCCTCCTTCCCCTCATTTTGTTTCTTACAGGGACTCCAAATCCTGTTCGCTCCTGCTGTCAGGCCTCTTCCTGGCTTCGGTGTGAGAACTGGAGGGCGAGCATGGGGACCACCCACTAAATACAGCCACACTGACATCAGTCACGTGACATTGGGTGGACGATCCCCTGTCAGGGATTGCTGGAAAAGTCTGCCGTGCAGCCAAATGCCAGGTGGCGCCAGTCCTATATGTGATGACCTACTGAAGGAACCCCTCTCAAAGATCTACTGTTATGGTAAGTTCCTATGTAACTGTACTTTTTGGGGTGCTCAATCCACATGTCAGCCTCCCTGCCAGAGTGGGACGCTGGATAGCCCACTCCCAGTGTCCCAAATAATATTTTCTTTTCTTTAAAATGCTTCTGCTGACATCGGGGTGCCCAATCCCCATGTTGGCAGTAGAAATCCACCCGCCACCTGGCCACTGTGGTACACTGGGGAGCACAGTCCCAGTGTACAATAAAATGTGTTGTAAATTCCCCTTTTTTTTCTTACAACATCGGGGTGCCCAATCCCTGTGTTGCCACTATCCCACCACAATGTGGGAAACTGGGTAGCCCACTCCCAGTGTCCCCAGTTATGTATTATGCCCCCCCAGTGTCCCGATATTTTTTTTCTCCATAAAAAAAAGTCCCCCGACGTACCTGTAACCTGTAAAAAAGAAAACGGTCCCTCATCATCCCTGTTGTCTCCCTCCCCCATCCTCACCTTTGCTCTTCACATCCACCTCCCCACACCCACCCCACTCCATACTTACCTCCGGTGGTCGGCGGCTGCAATCTTCTCTGGACCGGGACATGTCTACACTCTTCAAAGCTGAATCACGAACTGAAAAATCAAGGTAAGTGCCATATAATGGCTGTCAATGGCATTTTGAACTTCTGTTTATATCTCTGCCATTTTTTGCTATTTTTGCACCAAATTTTCAAAATGGACTTTTTGGGACCCCACCTCATGAATACTGGCACTGTCATTTCGGTACTCTAGCCCAAAAGGTGATTTCACGGTCGCTGCTCAGAATCACCTTTTGGGACCATATTAATGAAATGACAGTGCCAAGTGTTCATGGTGAGGCTCAAACCAAATTTGTGAGAAATACCTACAAACACCCACGTTACCTGCGGTTGTTGAAATGTTTCTAGGCACGTTCGTAACTTCACCAATTTTTAATATTTTCACTCCAAATTTTCAACACTGCAATTTTTACACACCACCTCATGAACAGTATAGCTGTCATTTTTAACATCCTTCCCAAAATGTGATTTCGCTACTGTGTCACAGAATGGCACTTATGCTATGTGAAATCACCTTTCAGGGCTGATTAACGAAATGACAGTGCCACTGTTCATGAGGTGAGGTCCTCAAAAGGTCATGTTGAACATTAGGTGACAAAATTCCTAAAAATGCCTGCGTTATGTGCATCAGTTGAATTTATTCTACGCACATGCATAACTTTGCTACTTTTCTATCTTTTGATGCCAAATTTTCAACATAGCCATTTCTTCACACTGACTCATAAACAGTACAGCTGACATTTTACACATCCTGCCCAAAATGTATTTTTGCACCTGTGGCACAGAATGGTATTGCAGTTGCACATAATTACATTTTGCCTTGCTTTTTACAAAGCCTCTGCACCAGGGTACATGAGGTGGGGTAATAAGATGGCTATGCTGACAATTTGATCACTGTTCTTTGACACATGGAAATGCAGGGCCCAGAGGGCTCTGCGCTTCCACACCTACATACATATGCACATCTATGGCCTGCGCTCCCACAGTAAAATAAGGATACTTTTATACTATCTCAAAAAGAAGGGAAATTCAAGCCGGCCCAGTGGCACTGAGGGTTGAGGTGCTGGATGCCACACCTTGTACCATGCCAGCAACCTGAGTTTGGCAGTGAGCTCGGGCCACTAGGGGTGGGCCGGGAGAGAGTGGAGCAAGATTGAGATGCTGCAAGGCAGCTGTCCTCTCCGGTGTGGGACATGAGGGTTTCCACCTCTTGGCTGCCACCCAGTGGTAATTGGGTGGTAGAGCAAAGCCACAAGGGAACCCTGGCATTAGGCCGGGTGGTGGGAAGGGGCCAACACTGGAGCCACGGAGCACATGTGCACCTCCATGTACATGCGTGACTGCATTCTGGGGTCCCAGGGTAACAGGGAGAAAATCAGAAAAGAAACATGTCTCCCCCATTGCTAAGAAATGCGCAGGTGGTAACGGGGGAGCAAAAAGCACTATGGAAAAAAAAAGAAGGGAAATTCATTGCAAAAAACTGTGATAATGTATCAGTTAGGGTTTCTATTACAGTGACAAAAGTCTGGAAATTCAGTGTTAGGGTTACCAACCCTACCCCCGCACCCTCCACACATCAACAGGCCTCAGGGTGTGCCTTGGGGTTGTCTGGCATAACTCTCACCCCATTCTCCTATACTGTACCATCTCAGCTTGTTTACACATGGAATGGGGTGAGAGGGCCGATGACCCCAAGGTACACCCCAATGCCTGTTGGTGTGTGGAGGGTGGGGGGATGGGGTGGTAGGGTTGGTAACCCTAACACCAAACTTCCAGACTTTTGTTACTGTAACAGAAACCCTAACTGCTGCATTAACAGTTTTTTACTATGAATAGATAGATATAGATATTCTTTGCAAGAAACTGTATTAATGCAACATTTAGGGTTCAGGCAAAAGCGACAAAAGTAGGGAAATGTGGCTTTAGGGTTTCCAACCTTAAAATCCCAATGCCACCACTGAAGGAAATCTGGGACAGAGTCTTCCTAGGGGTTGTCAACCCTAAAACTCACCCCATGAGGTGTGTATGTTTCTGGAGTGTATAGAATCGGGTGAGCTATAGGGTTGGCAACCCCTAGGAAGACTCTGCCCCTGATTAGCTCTAGGGGTGGCATTGGGATTTTAGGGTTGGAAACCCTAAAGCCACATTTCCCTACTTTTGTCACTTTTTTGTGACAAAATGCATAGCAAGAGTAAAAGAAAGAAAAGGCCATTATGTTTCTCAAAGGTAGTGGCTGAGAAAGTAAGGGAAAAGAAAAGAGCCTTCAGAAGATGCAAAGAAACACAAAAGGATGAGGACAGAGAACAATACCTGGAGAAGCAGAGGGAATATGAGAAAATAATTGGAAGGGCTAAAGCACAGACAGAGGAAGGTATAGCCCAGACTATTAAGAAAGAGGAAAAGATCTTCTTCAGATACATTAGTGAGAGGAAAAAGACCAGAAATGGGATCGTTAGAATGAACAAGGAAGGAGAGAGAGGGAGGAAGGGAGAAAGGGTGAAGGATGACCTAGAAAAGGTTGAGATACTGAACAAGTACTTTTGCTCATTATTCACCTGGGAAGGGAGGGTGAGTGACACAGAGACTCATAAAGAGAGGTATTCAGGAGAGGGAGGTAGACGCCAACCCATTCACAGTGGAAAGAGTCCTAGATAAACTCAGGGAAAATAAAAGCAGGTGAGGCAGTGGAGCCAGATGGGGTCCACCCCAGAGTACTAAAGTAACTCAAGGAAGTGCTGGTGGAACCACTGGCTGCCCTTTTCAAGCTATCACTGGAGACGGGGAGGTACCTGAGGAATGGAGGAGGGCAGATGTGGTCCCTCTCCACAGGAGTGGAAGCAGAAAGGAGGCAGGCAAGTACAGGCCTGTAAGCCTGACCTCAGTAGTGGGGAATCTAATGGAGTCCTTATTTAGGGAGAGGATTGTGAAGTTTCTGGAGGATAGCAGGGCACAGAATACAAGACAGCATGGATTCTATGCGGGAAGGTCCTGTCAGACTAATCTTATAGATTTCTTTGATCGGGTAGCCAGAGTGGTAGATCAGGGAGGCGTGGTGGATGTAGCCTACCTGGATTTCAGCAAGGTCTTCAACACCATCCTGGACAGGAGATTGCTAAATAAATTGGGTCACAGGAATCCAAGAGAGGAGTACATGATGGGTGAGGAAATTCTGGCCACCACAAGTCAGGAGAGAGAGAGACCTGGGGGTTATCATATCTGATGGCCTGAAGGTGACCAAACAGTGTGAAAAGGTGATGGGGAGAGCAAATAGAATGTTGGGGTGTATAGGGATGGGCATAACAAGCTGGAGGAAAGAGGTGGTGATGCCACTGTACAGATCACTGGTGAGGCCTCAGCTGGAGTACTGTGTCCAGTACTGGAGACCACATCTCCAGAAGGACATTGACAAAATAGAGGCAGTCCAGAGAAGGGAACTGAAGATTGTACATGGAATGCACCAGAAGCCCTATGAGGAAAGACTTAAGGACCTTAATATCTATTCACTGGAGGAAAGAAGGGAGAGGGGAGATATGATAGACTTTCAAGTACCTTAGGGGGAATAAACAGGGTACAGGTCAAAAGCATATTGCAGAGAAAACTCTGCACAAGAACAAGGGGGCGTGATATGAAGCTGAAAGTGGAAGGCTCAGGGGTAATGTTAAGAAGCACTTTTTCATTGAAAGGGTGGTGGAGCCGTGGAACTGCCTTCTAGCAGAAGTGGTGGGTGTGAAAACAATACAGGGGTTTAAGAGTGCATGGGATAGACATAAGGGTACCCTGGAGATGGGCAGAGCAGGACAGCCACAGATCAAATAGGATCTGGGGCTGTAGCAGTGAGTAGGGAAATGGGCAGACTAGGTGGGCTGTATGGTCCTTATCTGCTGACATATTCTATGTTGCTATGTAGCCTGAACCCTACAAGTTGCATTAACACAGTTTTTCTGCAAAGAATTTCCTTACTTTTTGAGACAGTATAATGGTATCCTTATTTTTTTGTTGAAGCGCAGGGCCCAATGCATCCATACTTTTTGAGATAGTGTACTCATATTCTTATTTATCCAATGGCCTGGGCCCTGCTCTCCCATCCCTCTATAGATCCGTATATGTATGTTTGTGGGGAAGCATAGGGCCCTCCAGGCCCTGCGCTTCCATTTGTAGAACAGCAGCAACCAAATTGTCAACATAGCCTTCCTATTACCCCACCTCATCAACCCGGTAGTAAAAATTGTCAGATCCCCACCAAAACATTATTCCATGCCACTGTAGCTTAATTCTACAGCAGGGGCATGAAAAGACATTTGGGGCAGGTTTTTGAAAAATGACACCTGTCACATTCATGAGGCTGCCGCCCGTTAAAAGATCTTACCCTTGAGGGTTATTTGGCGGCAGTTGATTTATCAAGGGTGGGTGATGCATGCGTCGGAGCAGTTGACGCTGGGGTAGACGCCTATAATGAGGTGCTATCTGGCGCCATTGACTCCCTCACACCTGTCCGTGTATGACCCAGAACTTCATACCTGAGGTCGCCTTGGTATGATGGCGATCTCAGGGAAATGAAGAAGCTGGGTCGGAGATTAGAGCGTCGCTGGAGGAAATCCCATCTGGGGGCTGACAAACTGGTCCTGTGTGCGCATTACTGCACATATCAGGAGGCAATCAACCAAAAGAAGACAATATTTTTGTCTCGGGAGATTGCTGCTGGGAGAAGCTGACCAGCCTCACTCTTCTGGACTGTTGATAGACTTCTTCATCCACTCTGTCTTCAGCCCGGAAGAGTTTCCTCGAATGAGGATTGTGAGGAATTTGCTCGGTTTTTCTCAGACAGGGTGTCTGCGATCTGGCGGGAGGTTTCCTCAGCCAGTAATATCATTGCTGTCAGTAGTCGTCAGTTGTGTTCTAAGAGCACTCTCTCTAGGTGGGGGGAGTTTAGGCCAGTGGAGGTTCGTGAGGTCATTGAGATAGCGGCCAACTTGAAGTATACCTTTTGTGAACTGGATCCTGTGCCAACACGCTTCTTGATGAGGTGCATTGACACTGTTGGCCCGGTGTTTTCCCTGATTGTCCGGTGCTCCCTGAGTCAGGGTGTCTTTCCAGATGCCTTGAAGGAGGCTCTGGTGAGACCCCTTTTAAAGAAAGCTTCTCTGGACCTGGAGATTAGGGCAAATTACTGTCCTATTTCCAATCTTCCATTTCTGGGAAAGGTTGTTGAGAAGGTGGTATCACTTCAGTTGGGGGGAACATCTCATGACCCACGAGTTGTATGATCCCTTCCAGTCAGCTTTTCGGGCCAGACATAGCACTGAAACTGCATTAGTTCGGGTGCAAAATTACCTCCTCAGGGCTAGAGACCAGGGGGACAAGACAATTCTTGTTCTCCTCGTTCTCTCTTCAGCATTTGATACTGTGGACCATTGTGTGTTGCTTTTCCGCCTGAGGGAGTTATGCGGACTCACCGGTATTGTTATCAAATGGTTTGAGTCATTTCTTACCAACAGGAGGCAGCGGGTTGTGATGGGTAATTTCTCATCCGTACCTTGCCTCCTTTCGTGTGGAGTCCCTCAGGGTTCGGTATTGGCCCCAATGTTGTTCGCAGTATACATGCTACCCCTGGGGGGAGATCATTAGGAGGTATGGTTTGAGTTTTCATTGCTATGCTGATGATACTCAATTATACCTATCCTTTGCCCCAGGAACACCAAATGCAGTGGATGTGATGAATATCTGTCTGGCTGAGATAAATGACTGGATGTCTTCCAGCTGGCTGTGACTGAACCCTAACAAGACTGAGGTACTGGTAGTGGAATCGAACAGAGCTCGTGATGGGATGGCCTCTGATTCTGCGACTGGCATTGTGCTAGGAGCTGTGTCATTGATGGTCTCCCCTTGGGTGCGAAACCTTGGTGTGATCTTTGACAGGAACCTGTCCATGGAGGCTCAAATATCCTCTGTGGTTCATTCCTGTTTTTTTCATCTTAGAAATATCGCCAGGATTAAGCCCCTTGTTCCGGCTCTGGACCTCCCTACTTTGGTACATGCCTTAGTCACTTCTAGGCTTGACTACTGTAATGCCCTCTATCTCAGGGTCTCTGGAACTTCTCTTCACAGACTGCAGCTAGTGCAAAATGCTGCTGCCCGGCTTTTGACCGGACAAAGTAAGTTTTGTCATATCACTCCGGTATTGCGCGAATTGCACTGGCTGCCTGTCAGGTGGAGAGTATTGTTCAAGGTGGGTTTTCTCACCTATAAGACCCTACATGGACAGGGCCCTGGTTACCTCTCTGATCTCCTGGTACCGTCCACCTCTGTCCGGGATCTCCGCTCCTCTAGTGGTGCCTCCTCAAAGTTCCGAGAGCGAGGTTGAAATCTGCAGGGGATTGTTCATTTGGAGTTGCTGCTCCAGCTCTCTGGAACTCGCTGCCGCTTGAAGTGAGAGAGGCCCCCACTATAGTGGCCTTTAAGAGTCATCTGAAGACCTTTTTATTTATGCAGGCTTTTGGAAATTAAGTTTATATGCATGATATTTTATTGTAATTATACGGTATGACATACTGTACAGTTTTTTGCAGCGCCCAGAGCCTTTGGGATTGGGCGTCTTTTTAAATAAAATTGACATTGACATTGTGTCAGTGTCAGTGGCTCAGTAGGTAGCACACTCGCCTCTGAGGCCGGGAGATCAGAGGACTGTGGGTTCAGTTCCCACATCTGGCACTTGGGTTAATATCCCAGTACTGACACTGCAGTGCAGCATGAGAGGGGTGCTGCACTTCTGAGGTGCCTATCTTTCGGATGAGACGTAAACCGAGGTCCCATCTGCCTGGATTGGTGGTAGTTCAGGTGGATGTTAAAGATCCCATTAGGGTATTTATTGAAAAAGTTGGGCTTCATTACAAAGAACAAAAACAATCATCCTGTACAATACTTCATCTATAATGCAACACAAAAGTAAGAGCAAAAAACATCAACAGTCAGTAAAGAAAATTACAATTTTGCCACAATAGATGAAATTTAGAACTGGGAAGAGTTTGAAAATCCGTAATTTAATTGAGTTCAAAGCTTGACAAATATTATTGAGAACTTCATTCATAGTAAGCATTTTTGATGTAATACTAACAGACATCGCTTGCCTTAGATGTAGTATCTAATAACAACGAAAACCACATATAAAGTATCAATATGATATTTTGAATTTAAAGCAGCATTGGTGCAAAACATAATCTGATCATAAGTTAAGAGAGAAAATAAAGGTTCAGACCATAAATCCCTTAGTTTCGAGCATAATTCACTAGAAAAAGGACAGTCCAAGAACAAATGCTGTTGAGTTTCAAGAACTTCATGGCACGACTCTCTAGGACAAAAACGGGCATTGAGAGCCTTATGTTTATGATTGCCCTTGACTCCCAGTTTACCATGGTTACTTAGCCATACCATATCCCGGACAAATGAAGGAAGACGTGGATTCTGAAGCTGTTGAATAACCCAGGTAGTACGGTCAACTGGGCAACAAGGGAAAACTACAGGCTCAAGCTTCACTCCGCCAAATGTGTTCATAAATCATTTTCCTGGTAAAAGTACAGAAATCTGAGGAGAAGCCCCAGAATAAGGCCATTTTGAAACTTTCTTTTCCATATATCGGAATGATTAAGGAACGAGAGAAAAAATTCTTATTTACAGGGTTCCAATTAACTATGCACGATGAGAACCATAACAAAAAGAATGGTTTCCAAATAGTATCACCAGGTTTAATGGCCTTACCGAAATTATAGTAAAAAAATAAACTGTAGGAAAAACCAATAGGGTGAACCATATTAGCCCCACCCTCACTTATAGGTCTATACGTTATATTACGTTTGATTGGGTTAAGCCGTGACCCCCAGAATCCGTGAAAGAGGACCCCATATAATCTAGTAAAAAGTACAGAAGGAGGAGGAAAAACATAGCTGAGATACAAAAAAATTGGTAAAACCAAGGTTTTGAGCAAGACTACCCTTTTTTTACCGATTAAAAGCGATTTCCAACTAGTAATCAAACCTTCGGCCTTTTAATAGCAATAAGCCAGTTATGGGAAGGTAAATCACCTGAGCCAAAATAGATGCCTAAATATTTAAAGGAATCATTCATAACAGGAATCAGCATAAGTACCATTAGCAGGAAGAAAGGATGGCCTAATGGTACCCCCTGGCTTTTTTCAAAATTAACTTTGGAGCCAGATACAGACTCAAAGGTGCGAAAAATCTGAACCAGAGCATCTTCTTTAGAGCTTCTGTCCACCACCACTACCAAATCATCAGCGTATGCTAACAACTTGATCATAGGTACAGAAGGGGGTCCTTGTAATCCAATGATATCTTGACACAGTAGAATAGCCCGTACTAAGGTATCAATGTAAAAAGCGTAAAGTATCGGGCTTAAAGGGCAGCCCTGCCGGACACCACGAACTAGTGAAACAGGATTTCCCAACCAACCGTTAACATTAGGGATTATAAACGCACCTGTATACAATGACCGAATCCAGAAAAGAAATTTGACTGGGAATCCAAAAGCTTCTAGTACAGAGAATAAAAAATCATGAAGTACTCTGTCAAAAGCTTTTTCTTGATCTATGCCCAGGACCCAACCAGACACAAGTTTCTTATCCCCCAACACAAATAGTTCCCGTAGTAAAATTAAATTGTCTTGCTGGTACCTGCCAGGGATACCACAGGTCTGATAAGGACTTAAAAGAAAGGCAACTTTAAGTAATCTATTTAGAAGAATTTTAGCTAATATTTTATAATCGACATTTAAAAGACTGAGTGGCCGCCAATTACTTAGATCAGTAACATCTCCCTTTTTAAAAATCAAAATTAGAATAGCCTCCTTCATCGATTTAGGCAAGAGACCAGAGATCAAAATCTCATTGTACAGCAAAGTTAAAGTAGGAGTCAATTCTGATGAAAATGTTTTAAAAAAACGCGCCGTGAGGCCATCTGAACCAGGAGCAGATTGTACGCATAGTCTATTAATGGCTTGTATAACTTCAACCTCTGTAATATCAGCCTGAAGGTGTTCTTGATCAGAAACAGAAAGTTGAGGAAGATGCAGAGATTCTAAAAAGTTTTTGGCCGACTCACAGTCAGGCTTACTACCTAACATGTTGAAAATATGTTGTTCAACAAGATGTACTAAGGATTCAGGGGAAGTATGCAAAGTGCCATTAGGGGACTTCAAACACTGTATGAATTTAGAGTTAACGCGACTCTTACATGCCTTAAAAGGATCTAATCCTCTTTTGTCTATCTTAGTCCCAAATTTGGCTTCTTGTCCTAAAGTACTAGCTCTATCATACTGCAATTTCTTCATTTGAGTGCAAATAATGGAAATCTGAGCGCTAAAATCATGTCTAGTAGTATCAGCAAGTGACAATAGATGCTGAAGCTATTGTCTGAGAGCTAAATACTTCAAGTATTTCCTGTTAGTAGAAACAGCTGCTATATTTTGAAAAGCTATCTTCAAACGGGATTTAGAATCTTCCACCAATCAGTAATTGTGTCATAAAATCAATGACAGATAATCTAGCCATCCATTCTTTATGCCACAATTTTAAAAGGAGGGTCTTCCAAGAGGAGTCATTAAACGCCAACGGTTCTTTTTACATCGGGTGCAGATTCCACGAAAAGATGCATATAAGGCAGCGTGATCTGAGAATTCAATCCCGACAGTGCGATCAAGAAAGGACTCTTAAAGATTTTAGATAAGAAAATAAAATCTATACGAACCGAGGGGCCTTTAAAAAGTAAAACCTCCTTTAGCATGACAATGCCTTCACGCATCAATAAGCTGGGCTGTCTGCACAATAGCTTTTAGGGCTACTGAGTCACAAAACATTTTAGAAGTCTTTAGACCTCTATCCTCTGGCTGCAGGCCACAATTAAAATCGCCTACCAAAAGCATCAATCTGGAAGTATGTAAAAAGGGTCTAATTAGGTTAAATAAGGAGACTCGTTGAGCTTTGGTCTGAGGAACATAAACTGCCACAAGGCGGAAGCGCTCTTTAGAATATGTAAAATCAAGCAGCAAAGCTCTTCCCGGTACAACGTCAACTAGTCTAGAGATATGAAAATCAGGGTTAGAAAATAAGATGCCTATACCATCACAGGTGTCAGGGCCAGAGGACCAAAAGGACGGACCATTAATCCAAGCCCTTGAGGCCTGCTGTAGCTCGCTATGAGACTTGAGTCTAGTATCAACCAAACAAATGATGTCACAATGTAAATCATTGAGAGTCAGAAAAATACCACCCAACTTCTTATGACCCTTAATACTATTAACATTAAGAGAACAGATTGACAAATGTGCCATTGTTTTAAGTGCCAACAGGAGACTTACTCCTCTTACTTTGTCTGGTCCTTTTAGCTATGGGGTCTAATTCAGTGCTACTGTCCTGTTCGGGACAAGACCGTATTGAGGAGGTGTCAGTATCATTCCCACCAGAGTCCTTATCTGCTAATTCAGTAGCTAAAATGGCAAATTTATTTGCGGTTTGCCAAGAACGAGTAACAACATCTTTACCACGACTGTCCACAGCCAGACCCTTCCTAGTCCGTTTGTGGGTAACTAAGGTGAAACCAGAAGAATCTAAATCGGAAGCCAATTGCAAGGGAGGGGGAGGAGGGGGCATCTCAACATCTAGCTTATCACTTACAGCAGTTTTAGTAGTTGAATCTAAGTCAAGGGGGGAAGGAGCTTCAACAGAGGTAGCTGTAACAGGGGATAAATCTGGAGTTTCCATAGCTTGTGATACTATAGGAATAGAAGGTTTTGCCACATTACGATCCGTAGTGGCTTGCATTTGCTGTGCACTAGTAATTAAGCCTTCATGGGAGGGACAATCAATTCTATTGTGCGAAGCCCAAGGACAACGGCCGTAAGCATGGCCTGTACCATCACATAAATTACATTTAAAAGGGTTGGAACAGGCACTGGAAGAGTGACCAAATTCAAAGCAATGACTACATTTCATGATGTCACAAGCTGAACTTAGGTGTGTTCGTGAGCCACATTTAAAACAGGATTTAGGCTGACCAGCATAGTAAATAAGGCCCTTATCCTTACCTAAATAAAAAAAAAAACTAGGTAGATGTTTTGGTCCTGTATTAGTGGAAAATAATCTGACTCTCACCCTCCAGCTACCATCCCAAATTTGCTCACTATCTAACATAGGAGTAGGTCTATTAAGTACCTCACATCTTTTATTCAACCAAAATAAAATATCCTCCACATTAACCCCTTCGTTCTTGAAAATAATTGTAATATTCCTAACCGCGGGTCTGGTCAATGGGATAACTTGAAAAGGAGACCAAAGGGGGAGAGGTCTGAAGCGTTGCATACTGAGCCCAGAATTTATCCAGACTTGAAACCTGTTTAAAGCTAACATCACAATTATAATTACCAATATTAATTAAAGCGAATATTTCAGAAGCAGAAAACTTCATGGAACCCTTTAGTAATTGCCTTGCAATAAAAATACGATCTGGAGGTTCCTCCAACCCACCTTTATAGAGGAGGCAACTGCATTACCTTAGGGCAGGCTCACCTTTGAGGAGAATAAATCAGCTAACTTGAAACTACCAGTTTTATCTGCTGGAGGCCTGCCACGAGTTTGTGATACAGGCTTGGATATAGGCCCTAATTCCACATTAACTGCAGAGGGTAAAACAGAGGATATAACCTTATGGGTGCTAGCAGTACCTAGACCCCTTTGAGGAAGCAAAGGTGTAACTGCAGATTTACAAACAGTACCATCAGAAACTACAGTAACAGAATCAGAATTCAAATGTTCACAGTCAATACCCCGGGGTTCGTTGGAGCTCAAAGAAGTGTCTGGTGTTGCCACAGCAGTTGCCTTCTTTAACATCAACAAATATGCAGGGTCCTGGGAATCTGGTGTCCAAACCCCCCCTTCCCCTTTCTCCCAACCAGCGTTCTCCAGGGCACTATCCCGAGACCAAGATGACACTAGAGACAGTTTGGAAGATGAGACAGGTTCAGGTGTTTGTTTTTTAAACGGTAAACCTCCTCTCTTACTCCAACCAGGAGTTTTATCAGCAGAAAAAATGAATACCTCATGTTCCTTAATCTGATGCGCAGAAGTCCCGACTTGTGCAGGTGCAGAAGTTTCATTGCTGAGACTCGAAACAGTCTCTCCCGTTATCCGATGGTCAGGGTGAGGGGAAACAGTTAAAGGCTGTAGGCACACCGCGTCCTGAGTCAGAGAACTGCCAGCCTTCGTCGAAACGACCGCTAACGCGGAAGTGAGCAGAGAGGACGCCGCAACGTCGGCGTCAGCAAGGGGCTTACCAGCTGCAGTGGCTCCAGGGATAGTCGACTGTTCAGGCGTCTTACCACATGCCGTGATTTTGACATCTAACTGCTGTACTCTCCGTAACAACACCGCTCGCTGTTCCTCCAGGGCAGAACGAAAGGAGGAAGCAACAAATAGGTCGGTAAACTCCTTGCTACCTTCTAGAACTGCACTATCCACAACGATATCTTCCAAAATAGTGCTACCACAAACGTCAGCAACAGCCAAAGCCTCATCTGTGGCCTCAGTAGCTCCAGGCACAGGGGAGGAGGCCCACTCCCCTGTACTCACAACGTCCATCTCCTCCAGGGTTTCGTGCAGACTGGCCATCAGGCAGCCAGTAGCAGAGGCTCCACCTCACACAGTAGGGAATTTCCCGTGTCCTGGCCAAATTTCCTCATTCACTAAAAATACCACCAACAGCTTAATCTGGTTCAAGGTCAGTTGGCATTCATCTGTATTCTCCCCGGTCGTGCCTGAAAATAGGCAAGATTTGTCTAGTGCACTTACCCGGTCAACAAAAGCTAAATAAATAAATAAATAAATAAAATTGACATTGATAATTTGGGGTTAAAATATTGAAAATTAAGAATGTTATGAGTGAGCATAGCAAAATGTCAACAGATGTGCACAACTTTGCAATTTTAGAATATTTTGACCCCAGATTTTCAACATACCATTCTTATGCCCCATCTCATGAACAAGTACAGTGAAAATATTGAAATCCAGCCCAAAAGGTGATTTCGCCAACTGACCGCAAAATCGCCTTTCAGGCAGGATTTACAAAATGACACCAACATTGTTCAAGAGGTGGCATATCTAAAAGGGCATTTTGAAAATTTGGCATCAGAATCTTGAAAAATGACAGTTATGCAACAAAGTTGAAAACCTCATTGAAATACATTGATTCCCCATACAAAAAAGGATCTTTTTTCAAGAGTCACCATACTAAACAAGCTCCTGTTTTGTATCATGAGTCATGAAACAACATTTATAATCTTAAAAAAAAAACAATATTATAAGGGCATTTTTGCAACAGTTACATGCAGATTCCAGCTAAGGGGGTACCCGATAAGCAAGTGTTGGTCACTCTCAGGAATGTCATTTTTGTGAGTTTTAAAATATGAATTTTTATGGAAAAATGGAAAACAAGATGGCAGCAAATGAAACAATGATTTCCCCTCATGAAAAAAGATTGGCTCCATACAAAAAATATTCTTTTTTCATTTCATACAGCTATTTTGACGCGCTTACTGAGCATGTTCAGAACCAAGTTTAAAAAATGTCAAAATTAAATACCTTTGGAATGAGTTCATACTTTTTCACTAAACAAGCAAAAAGCACATCAGTGGGCCAGCCCCTTTCTACCCTGAACATTTCAGACCAAAATTCTACACTGTCTGGGTGGTAGACAAATTCAAAGAAATACAATTCAAACCAATGGGAAAAAAATACAAAAACTTAACTTTTTTCACTATCCAGATTTCGGAAACCACACATCTGACCAGAATGAAACCTGGCATATCCGGAGTCTACCACACAAGACTACACATGCGAAATGTCATTTAATTCTGTTCAACGATTGCAAAGATAAAGTGCAAAATTTCGAGTTTAACATAGAAACCCCAGTTCAACCCTAAATATAGTGGCGCTATTGCGCCACTTATATAGAGATAGATAGATAGATAGATAGATCTAAAACAATAATCTGTTTACTTTAATTTTGGTATCTGCGATTTAACTGCAAGCAGCACCAGGGCAGCTGTGTGGGACAAGTAAAAAATGAAAAGAATAGAGGTGCAAAGCAGAAAGATCAAATACTCACAGATCAAAGTGACCAAGCTGGTAAATGCTGCTGAGCTATCACGAACCATCCCCCATGGTGACAAGGCTCCCCCTATTCCCGTGTGGGCGGGCCCATGGACTAGCTAGGAAACTCACCTCTGATGCTTATATCAAATAAGTACCATCCATGCTTCTTTAAGCTACCTCATTTCTTTTCAGCTGTCCTTTTATTGCTTCTCCGGCAACTCTGCAAATGGGAAGAGAAAATAGACTTCAACACAGATTATCTCTGAAAGTTAAGTTGCCAAAAAATTGGTAGATCTTTTTAAGTCCCGCTTTAGCTTCTTCATAACTTGCACAGCTTTTGACGCCAGTAGGCAACCAGATTTTCAGGATGGTAGGATGAAGTAAGTTATATTTCATCTTAGCATCCCTGAGGACATGCTTAATTGGCATAAAGGCTTCTCTTTTCTGTAAATGTTTGGTGGGTAAGTCGTTAAAAGGTTTAATTTTTTCATAGAAAATACCAGGCTTGTCTCATAGAGCATTCTGAAGGAAAATTTTGTTATGGAAGTTAAAAAATTTAAATATAATTGCCCTTGGCTTTTCTGCCAGGTTTAGGTCTGAGAAACCTGTGAGCCCTTTCTATTAAATAATTTGAGCTATCTGGTGGGGACCAGCCAGTTGAAGTAACAGTTTATAAATCAAATGGCATTAGCCCCTTCAGTCCCCTCAGGTAGCACTACTAGTCTAAGGCTGTTTAGTCTGTTCTGAGTCTGTAGGTCTTCAGTCTTGTCCATTAACTTTGCAATAGCCCTTGAATTATTAATCCTTTCTTTGTTCTCTTTCTCTGCTTGGTCCTCTAGACTGCTTATCCTTACTTCTGCATCTCCAATTTTATTTTTTGCTGTTGTAATTCAATGTTAAGTAGCCAAATGATAGTTCTGAAATAGCTTGAATTATAGCAGTGAACACAGAAAAGAACATTTCTAAATGTTTAGTTGTGAGAGGTTGATATTCCTCAGTGTTCACTTCTCCATTCTTTTCTGCCTTAATCAGCATGTCTTGGGAGGTTTTCTTTCCAGACTGGTTTGTGTGAGACTGGATATATTTAAGGGAGTCCCTTGCCATGAAGTGTTCATGGTGGTATCGAGTGTTGCTTCCATTTTTATTAAATCCCTATAATTGTATTGTTGTAGCTCTTTCTTATGAAATTCCACACAAAAAGTCTAGGATCACCCAAGCTACGGTAAATGTCAATGTAATTGAGAAAGTCCAGTTTGCTATTTCAGTAGATTTTTGTCTTTCTTTTCAGATCACCTTTTGTTCGTTCAAAGCTGCTCTGAAGAATTATTCTATGTTTAAACAATGAGCTGATTTGTGCCGTTATCCTTTGTTTGGCCCTTTTAACTAAATTGTCTTTTCTTTATTTATTTTAAAAAAAGAGTGAAAGAAGCACATCTTAATGCAGTCTTTTGTCACATCAATAGAGGGAGGTACGGAGATCGGTTCTACATGACTGCTCTTCTCCAAGTCATGGAATCAATTCAAGTATTCATTTGTAGATATTGGGTGGGATATTCAAAGGGGTTGCGCATGGCACAACAGTATTTCACCATGCGCAACCCACTGATGCACCCCGCATGATATTCAAAGGGAGATGTTGTGCCATGAAATCCCATGCACCAGTAATGGCGCGGCAGCATGGCGTGCCCATACATATGCCAGCCATCCTGATATTCAGCCTGGACGTGATGATATGCAGGCACAAACTCACCTTGAGCTACATGGGGGTGCAAAGATCCACCCTAAAAAGTAGGAACAAGCCAGGGGACACCCACAGGTGAGATGCCATATTTCCATGCGCAACATGGCAGCCGCCTGCCATGGGTGGCCACCTGACCTCCTGGAACACAGTCCGGGCATCGTGCTCCCTCCTTCCCTCACCCAATCACGGGCAGATAGTAAATCATACCTGGTGGTCCAGTGGACCAGCTCCCCTGCCAGATTGTGGCTTTATAAATAAATATATCCCCTGGTTGTCCAGTATACCTACCCTCCGGGCCAATCGTGGGTTTAAGCAAATTAACATAATCCCTGGTGGTCCAGTGGACCCAATTCCCACCCTGATTGTGGGCTTTAGTAAACTAAATGTCCCTGATGGTCCAGTGGACCTGAACCCCAGCCCGATTGCAGGCTTTAGACAATGTAACATCCCTGGTGGTCCAGCGGTACCCCCCTCCCCACCTGCCCACTCAGACCCACCACCCCGCTCCCCACCAGCAAGCCCCCTACCACCCGCTGACTGACAGCGTACAGTACTGCTGTACGCCCATTGGACCACTGCATGGGTCAATGTGCAACCAGACAACTAGATAGTCCCAAAATGTGAATGGTCATTCACATTTTGGGACTCTGTAATACAGAACGTCTGCACGCCATTGGCCCACGCAGTGGTTCAATGGGCATACAGCAGTACTGTACACTGTCAGTCGGTGGGTGCCAGGTGGCTTGTGGGTGGGGAACCGCCGCTGCTGCTGATGGGGGCGGGTCTGAGTGGATGGGTGGGGAGGGGAGTACTGCTGGACCACCAGGGATGTTATGTTGTCTGGAGCCTGCAATTGAGCTGGGGTTAAGGTCCACTGGACCACCAGGGACATTTATTTTACTGAAGCCCATGATCGGGCTGGGGATTGGGTCCACTGGACCACCAGGGATTATTTTACTTTATTTAAACACGCAATCAGGCTGGGGGGCAGGTCCACTGGACCACCAAGGACTAATGTTCTTTACTTAAGCACACAATCGGGCTGGGGAGAAGGTCCACTGTACCACCAGGGAATATATTTATTTATAAAGCCCAAGATTGGGCTGGGGCGCAGGTCCACTGGACCACCAGGGACTAATTTACTTCACTTAAGCCCATGATCAGGCTGGGGAGCAGACCCACTGGACCACCAGGGATACTATTAGTTTACTTAAGCCCACAATCAGGCATTTACCCGCCGAGGGGCAGGGAGCATCAGTCCCCGATGGCTGCAGCCTGGCAGGGTGCCAGGTGCAAGTCACCAAGAATTGGTGCACCTGCATGCAAATGGGGCCATAATGACATGCAAATGGCCCCATTTGCACCATGCATTCATAATGACCTCATTTGCATGCTCATGTCTGAATATCACTCTTGCTGCGCCTAGCGCAGTTGCACTTGCGCTGGGTGCAGCCCCCTGCTCCTCACCTGCCACTTGCACTGGTGGACTGCCACTGCGCTGTGTGCAGTGCAGGCACCCCCCAATGCCATCTTCAATGGTGCTGAACCATGGCGCAGCACCGTTGAATATCGCCTGGTCCATGCCCCAGCTCAGCTCAGTTGCGCTGCGCCCAGGCTTGCGCTCCTGCCTGGCACATTCTGAATATCCCAGCCACTGTATATAACTTTGTGGGATGTTATCAACTCCTTTTGCTGGTTAAAAAACACTTTAAATAATTATCTTGTTAACTCACTGCTCCCACAGTGTCAGAATTATTTCCTATGAGGATCATAATTTCAGTTCAAACAAACTAAAAACATAATGGCCTTTGTAAAACTGGTTTCTCAGAGAGCTTTATCTAGACTGTTGGAAAGGGTAGAAGGGGGTAAATAAAGTATATTAAAATGTGTCCACTGATAGACTGATGATTGTAATCACTGTGGCGAGATCTGTAAATGTTTATCACACATATACTTAATATCATTTACTTTAGATGAATGATACCAAACATCTGTGGTTATAATTTACAAAGTAGTGACTTTAATTGCAAATTTAAAATTTCCGGAATAATTTTTGTTTCTTGGATTTATAATAAATAAAATAAATGAAAAATCCACAAATTCAGGGGATTCACTTGTTGCGTGCTGTGTGTGGTTGGTGGAGCGGGAATAAATCTAGATTCTTATCCCATGTATTCTTTTCATATTTATAACTCTCTGCAGTTAGCCTGCTCAGTAGATCTAGTTATGAATATGGAAGAATACGTTGGGAGAAACAAGATGAGTATTTTTTTGTTGTAGGAGTTGAGGCTTACAAACCAAACTCTGAGGAAAAACTACAGATAGTGAAAATACAGGATCTTCTTTGAGGATATCTCCTCCATTAGTCCACACCTTTGGAACTATAGCCACCAGGCACTAGGATCACGTGGAAATTTTTGATAGCTGGGGGCTGCCCACAGTAGTATTGTGCGTAGAAATCTATATAAAAGTGGGTGATCCCATCACTCCCTAGTTCTTTTCCTGCCATCGATCATCCTCATCGGACCTGCTATAGGAAACCTTGTCAACTAACCGCTGCTGTTTATTCTTTTTATTTTATGTAACCATTTACTTTGTCACCTCTGCATGCCACTGAAGTTGAAAGACCCTGTGGAAAGCTGCAAAAGTGGCAGCCCAAGCTTTGCCTAAGGGCTCTGCTAAAAATAAGATACTTAAAACTTTAATATCTGTTGCCACTAGATACATTACACAATCTACAGGAGGGTCAGGGAGGAGCAACAGAACTAAAAGGTAAACAGGAAGGGGAGGAGGCACTGTGGGTCACCCTGGAGACAGGAAATGGCACCACAATCCACACATGGGGTTGTTTACAGACCCCCATCTCAAGAGGAGGGAATGGACAAGAAAATGATAGAAGGAATCCTTAGAATGGCAGAAAAAGGAGAAATATTGTTGATGGGGGAACTGAATATGCCAGATGTTAACTGGAGCACCTTTACTGCAGTCACATCCAAGAGCAGGATCATTCTCGATGCTCTACAGAGGGTATGCCTCAGACAGCTAGTGTTGGAACCCACTCAGGAGGGAGCAATCTTAGCCCTTGTACTCTCAAATGGGGATGGAGAGAGGATCTCAGATTTAGAAGTGGATAGCCATCTGAGAACAAGCAACCACCAAACAGTGTGGTTCACAATAAAGACAGCTGTAGAGTAAAGCCATACAAAAGCAAGGGTGTTGGACTTTAGGATGGCTGACTTTGGCAAAATGGGAGAGTGCCTCAGAAAAGCACTAGCAAGAAGGAGGGGTGGAAGAACAATGGGGACAAATCAAAACTGCCATCACAGAGGCAATAAGCCTTTGTATAAAGCAAATCAACAAAAGAAAGGAAAAAGCCACTATGGTTCTCAAAAGAGGTGGCAGGGAAGGCTAAGGAGAAAAGGATAGCATTCAGGAAATATAAGGAAACACGGAGCAGGACAGAGAACTGTATCAGTTAAAGCAGAATGAGGCAGGGAAGGCAGTCAGAATAGCAAAGGCCCAAACTGAGGAAAAGATAGCCAACTCTGTTAAGAAGGATAAAACCTTTATAGGTACATTAGGGAGTGAAGAAAGACAAAGGGAGGGATACAGAGGCTTAATAAAGGGGAGGGAATGTGGACAGAGGGTGACAGTGAAAAAGCAGGGATACTGATTGAATAATTCTGCTCAGTATTCACAAAAGAAAAAGAAGGGGAAGACACCTAAACCAAACAAATAGAAATACTCTGGATAGGCGGGTCAATACCACTCCATTCATAGAAGAAAGGGTTCTGAAAGAACTCTTAAAACTAAAGGTGGATAGAGCAATGGGGCTTGAAGAGATTCACCCAAGAATTCTAAATTAACTAAGGGTAGAAGTAGTGACACCACTGACTGCCCTCTTTAATAAATCTTGGAAGGATGGGGTGGTACCTGAGGACTGGAAGAGGGTGGATATGATTCCACTTCACAAAAGTGGGAGCAAGGCAGAGGCAGGAAACTACAGATCTGTTAGTCTGACCTCAGTGGTAGGGAAAATGATGGAATCACTTCTGAAAGAAAGAACTGTTGAGTATCTAGAGGCCAGCGAGGCACAGGACCCAAAGCAGCAAGGATTCACAGCAGGAAGGTCGTGTCAGATGAATCTAATTGATTTCTTTGACTGGGTGACCAAAGTAGTAGACCAGGGAGGGGCTGTGGACATGGTCTACCTAGACTTTAGCAAGGCATTTGACACAGTCCCACACAAAAGATTAATATACAAATTAGCCAGCCTTGGAGTGGGTCCCAAGGTGATAGCCTGGGTAAAAAATTGGCTGGACAACAGGACACAGTGGGTAATAGTAAACAGAGTCCACTGTGAAGAAAGGGGGGTTACTAGAGGGGTACTGCAGGGTTCAGTACTGGGACCGGTCCTCTTTAATGCCTTTATAAATGACCTTGCAGAGGGACTGGAAGGAAAGGTTATGTCTCTTTGCAGATGACACAAAGATCTGCAACAGGGTTGATACACAAGGTGGGGTGGAAAGGATGATAAGGGACTTGGCAAGGTTGGAGGAATGGTCAAATGTATGGCAGTTTAGATTCAACGCAAAGAAGTGCAAAGTAATGCACCTGAGAAACAGAAACCAAGGGGAAGAGTACACAATGGGGTATGAGATACTAACAGTAACAAAAATGGAAGGGGACCTGTGAGTAGTCATATCAGAGGATCTAAAGGTGGGCAAGCAATGTGAGAAGGCAGTAAGGATGGCTGGGGGGATACTGGGATGCATAAGGAGAGGCATCACCAGTAGAAAACAGGAATTTGTTATCCCTCTACGGACAGTTGGTGAGACCCCATCTGGAGTACTGTGTCCAGTTCTGGACACCCCATCTCTGCAAGGACACAGACAGGATGGAGGCTGTCCAGAGGAGGGCAACTAAAATGGTGCAGAGTCTGCACCAGAAGCCATACGAAGAGAGACTAAAGGAGCATAATATGTATACCCTTGAGGAAAGGGGGGGCATGATAGAAACTTTCAAGTACCTCAAGAGACTCAAGAAAGTCCAAGAGGGTAGCACCTTTCAGAAAAAGAGATGTGCAAGAACAATGGGCACAATCTGAAGATAGAGTGGGGATGGCTCAGAGGTAATGTGAGGAAGTATTTTTTCATGCAGAGGGTGGTGGATACATGGAACAGTCTTCCTGAGGAGGCAGTGGAGTCAAAAACAGTGTGAGAATTCAAGGATGCATGGGACAGACTTAAGGCAATTCTAGTGGGGTGTAGGAGGAAGTAGGCTGTTGGTTAACTAGGATCTGCAGCTTATCCATTAGGTAGGGAAATGGGCAGACTGGGTGGGACAAGCAGTCATTATCTGCCATCAAATTCTATGTTTCTATGGTGCTGAGGTTGGCAAACATTTGCTCCACTCAGTCTATAATGTCTGATGCCTCATCAGACTAGTGCTAAGGCTTCTGGCATTTGTATGAGGAGATATTAATGTCTCAGGGTTGCTGGTTTTGCAAATAATGTACACAAGCAGTTTTAAATGCACCATTTAGAGGAAAAAACTGGTTATGATGCTGAAGAAGCCGTAATAGTCCTTCGGATGTCACAAAGGACTCTAAGGTCTGTCAAGTTCCTGTGTCCCATTCCAGCTAGGGTTCACAGGAGTGGCTCCTTTTGCACCATCAGCAAGGCAGAGGTAGGGGAAGTGGCATCCTGCATGGTCCCCTTCCCCCAGGTATCCATACAAAAGCACCTAGAGCAGTCAGTACTGGTGGCACAGGCCCCTCTGGGTTACACATGAAACTATGCAGGATATACCACCACTCCCATTGTTGCAGCCAGGAGTGGTTGATGGTGGTGGGGGGGCAAGCTCTCCCTGCATCTGAAACAATGGAGGGAGATTACAATGGATGAGTGGGTCCTAGAAATAATTGCATGGGGGCCGGCCCGATGGCACTGAGGGTTGAGGCACTGGACAGCACACCTCGCACCATGCCGGCAACGTGGGTTCGGGATTGAGCTCAGGCTGCCAGGGGTTGGCCAGGGGGAGAAAGGCTGGAGTATCTGATGACCAGCTCACCTTCTCCAGGGGGAGGGAGGGTTTCCAGACTGGCAAGCAGTGACCCCTGGCAGAAGCTGGGGGCGCAACAGCAAGCTGGAGTCACTGGGGCATGATTGGTCAGGGGCGTAGGCCTAGGACCAGTCAGCTCTGGGGCAGCTCCTTTGTGGAAGGAGGGGAAGGGATGCTGCGGGCATCAGTGTGTGTGCCTTGATGCTAGGGCATGCAACGTCCCATCGAAAAAAGGGGAAAAATCACCCTCCAGAGCCGGGTAGATGGAGTGCTGAGCGCAGTCCTGATGTGCCACTGTCTGCCACTGTTTCGGGACCTGACAAGACACTAAGGTTCAGGGGTGTTCCGCCCCACTCCGACCCCACCGGGGGGGGGCAATCTGCAGCAGGATGTAGGTACCCAAACAGCAGGCTAGACGGTGGCAGGGATGGGTTCCATTAGCGACTCCCGAAGAAGTGGCTCCAATAGGGATGTAGGAGGAAAAAATAGAAATTTCAAAAAAAAAAGAAATAATTGCATGGGGGCATACTCTGGAGCTTATAGCAACCCTTCAAGATCATCCTCTGCCTCCTTCCTCTTATCCTCCATGCCATTTATTCCTTCAGATGGAAGAGGTACTACAGTCATTTCAAAAACATGCCATAGAACCAGTTCCTGCTCAACAGAGAAACCAAAGATTCTACTCTGGATACTTCCTAGTCCCAAACTGGACAGGGGATCTGTATCCTATGTGGGATCTAAGGGGTCTAAACCTCTACATAGAATACAGGAAGTTTCAAATGGTGTCTCTGCAAGCTGTCTTTCCCTGGCTGCAAATAGGGGTCTGGCTTTGTTCCCTGGACATGAAGGATCCATACCTACATGTCAAAGTCCAAAAATCTCACAGGCAATACCTCCACTTTGTCCAGGAGGGGTTGCACTACCACTTCAGAGTCTTGCCGTTTGACTTGGCTTTTGTGCCATGTGTCTTTACCAAATGCTTGGCAGTAGTGGCAGCAGCCCTTTGCAGGGAAGGCCTGTATGTCTTTCCCTACCAGGACAACTAGTTGGTGAAAGCCAGCTCCAGGGAAGGTGTCCTACATACCTTGTCTCTAACGCAGCTGTGCAAGGACTTGGGAGTTACATCAAATGTGCCAAAGTCACTGATGAACCCCTACCAATGACTACCTTACATAGGAGCAGTTTTGAACGCAGAGAAGGGTTATGCTTTTCCACCACAGGACAGGGCAGCAAACCTGATTACCCAAGCACAGTTGGTATACAGGAGTCACTATGTTTCTGCAGGAACAGTGTTATGTCTCCTGAGTCTCATGGCCAGCCTTATTATGAGAATCCCACAGTGGACAATAAGGGTCCAGTGGGCAGTGAGAGTATGATACTGGGCTGTGTTCCACAGACTGCAGTTGTCAGCTGTACATCTCCCAGGTCTCCAAAATGTCTTAGTAGGCTGGTTCAGCAGGTCATAGTCCATGATTTACAAATTGCGAACTGTTGACCTCTATGGTTAATGACCTCTTCATAAGATGGTATTGTCCAGAGGTGGACCTTTTTTACATCCCCACACAAAGGAAAATTGCCACATTTATTTATTTCAACCTTGTACTGTACTGTATACACTGTATATACTTTTTCTTACTTGTATATTATTGCTTTTTGTATACCCGCTTCTGTATTGTACTTTGATATATTCATGACTAGGTCCACCTTGCAAATGAGCCTTGCTCAATGGTGCCCGCCTGGATAAATAAAGATTTTGATTGATTTATTGATTGATTGATTTCTGCTTGCTCGCTCCAGGGCCTAAAGTTTTCTGGTGAGATGCATTGGCCCTGTTTTGGAAAGGAAAATTCCTGTATGCGTTTCCCCCAATCTCCACTGATGGGGTGCTGCTTAAGCTGCAGATGGAGAGTGCCACTCTCATCCTCATTGTTTCGTTATGGCCTCACCAGATACTGTTTCCACTTGTGCAACAGATGTAAGAGGAGCCTCTTGTCCCCTTACCTCTGTGTCAGGACCTGTTGCCACAGGACAAGGGATCCCTGGTCCATCTGGACCTGAAGTCCCTATATCTGCATGCATGGCTACTGAAGACATAGCCATTGTGTGTTTTATCCTCTAAAGTAGCTGATGTGCTGATTGCGACTAGAAAACCATCTACCAGACATACCTATTCTTTGACATGGAAGTGGTTCACTCTATGGGGTGCTTCCCAGAATCTGGACCCATTTACATGTCCTGTACATGCTGTGCTAGAATACTTGCTGTCACTGTTAGACTCTGTCTACAGCATTCCTCACTTAAGAAGCATTTGTCTGCTTCTGTGCCCATATTGATGGTCATCCGGTAGCCCAATCAGAAGTGATCCATACTTTTTTGAGAGGTATTCATCACATAAATCCTCCTTTCCACAATCCAGTCCTGCCTTGGGACTCGAATTATGTGTTTGAGAAACTGGCGGTGGCTCCTTTTGAGCTGGCCGTGAGTTATGGTATGTTTCCTGTCATGGAAAATGTTATTTTTACTTGCAGTCACTGCTACTCAAAGGATTTCAGAGCTTCAGGCTCTTATGTGTAACAACCCCCTCACCATCTCTTATACCTTTAACTCCCTGTTCTCCGAACCTCCGGCCCCTCCTCCCCTGTGCTCTGCCCGAAAGCCCCCCGACCCCCCACCTCCTGTTTCTAACTCCCATCCTCCACTCTTCCTCCAACAAGTGACTGCTTGCAAGATCCAGAAGCTCCTCGCCAGCCTATCCCCCCACAGTGGGGCAGGTCATGATGGCCTCTAGCCTAAACTGCTCAGGCTAGGGGCCCATCTTCTTGCTAGGCCTCTCACGCACATTTTCAATTCCTCCCTCAGCTCTGGGCTAGTCCTGGATATCTGGAAGGTGGCAAAGGTGGTCCCAGTCCTAAAACAAGGCAACCCCAAGGACCCCCAGAACTGTCGTCCTATTGCGATATTTTCAGCCGCCTCCAAGATCCTTAAGAAAATCATGGCCTCCCAGCTATCCCTCTACATTCAGGACCATAACCTCCTCTCACCGGCTCAACATGGTTTCAGAAAAAGGTACAGCACGTCCACTGCCCTCGCTGTTGTCACCACGACTATCAGAACTGCTGCTGACCAGGGGAATCTCACTGGTGCCATCTTTGTGGATCTCTACAAAGCATTCGACAGGGTTGACCACTCCCTCCTATGCTCCACCCTCTGATCCCTCGGTTTCTCCCCCACTGCCCACGCGTGGTTCCTCAACTACCTCTCTGGCCGACAGCAGTACACCAACTTCAATCCTACCCACTCCTCCCCCTCTCCTGTCCACTGTGGGGTCCCCCAGGGCTCTGTCCTTGGTCCAACCCTCTTCTCCCTCTTTATCAACAATCTTCCGTCCTCCGCTATCCATGGGCGTACCACTCTGTAAGCGGATGACCTGGTCATATTGACCTGTGCCCGTGACATTGCCACCATAAACTCCCAGCTGAACGCAGACTTCCATTGCATTCAGTCCTGGCTAGTGGATCGCAGGCTCACCATCAACCTCAAAAAAAAACAAGCTATGCTGTTTGGCTCATGGAACAAGATAAAGTCCTGCCTCCCCCCCCCTCCAAATTCTTGATATTGATGGCTCTCCCCTACAGACAGCTGCCTCAGTCAAGTACCTGGGTGTCACTCTGGACCCGCAGCTCGATCTCACCCTGCATATTCGTAACGTCTGCAGGGCTACAAATTATAAGCTCAGCCTTGCCTACAAAGCTAAAACACCCCTAACCCTGCTGCTCGTTTAGGCGCTAGCCAGAGGTCCTCCTCCTACTGTCTGCTATGGCTGCTACCTTGCCCCCATACCCCATCCAGCCTCCAGAAATGGGACTCTGTCTACAATAACATCTGCCGCTTCACCCTTTCCGCTCCGCCCCTTATGCACCGTTGTGACCTCTACTCACGACTGGAGTGACTCCCTCCAGAAAAGCATTGCACCTTCGTGATTGGTAATTTCATTGACAACATTATAAGATCGGCCACTCCCTCCACCCTCGCCCCTCCCCTTAACCCTGGCCCCCCCTCCTATTAGCTAAGGTCAAGAGAGGCCCTCAATTGGCTTGTCCCTAGAACTCGCTCCCTCATGGGGGACCGGGCCTTCTCCTCCTTCGCCCCAAAAATCTGGAACTCATTCCCAATCCTTCCCCGGTCTGCCCCCTCACATCCCCACTTCAAAACCTCGCTTTGGCACTACCTGAAGCCCTCCTCCACCTGCCCCTGTACCTCCTAGTACTACCCTTCCTACTCAAGTACCATGAGCTCCCAGGGCCCCACTGCACCATACCCCTCCGAACTAGTTACACAATTCTGACTTTACACCTCCTCCATCCTCTTCCCTCACTCCTCCCTCCTAATTGGCCTTACCCTTCCATCCAGTCCCTCCCCACCCCACCCGCTCCACCCAGTCCCTCCCCCACCGCCCATTTTCCCCTCATATGCACTTACTTCTGTTAGCACTAATTTACCTCATAAATTGTAACTAAATTCATCTTGTTTTACCTGAATTCGCTTAGCTTTACTCCATAATTGTATGCATCTGTGTCTCCCAACCTCAATTCTAAGTATACCTTCTTTCCTCTTTCTTTCAGGTATTGTCTGTTGTTTTCTTGTATGCTAAATTTGTACTTTACTGTTGGCCGCCTATTCATTTTCTGTTAATCCTGTTGATTGCTCAACTGTATGTAACTGACTCCTGAATGCCACTACCTTTGTAACCCTCCCGGGTCGCACCTGAAAATAGGCACTTGGCTGTCTAGTGCGCCCTACCTGATTAACAAAAACAAATAAATAAATAAATAATGTGTGAGCCTTTTTTTTTGATTTGTCACAAAAACAGTCTCTTTGCATACAAATCCTAAGTTTATACCAAAGGTGATATCTGAATCTACACTGAATCAAATGATACACCTTTCTGTTCATTACTCTGAGCATGTCAATCGGGGTGAGACACTGCTTCGTACTGTAGATGTACATGGAATACCCATATGCTATGTGAATTGCACCAAGGACTGCAGAAAGTCCTCAACTTTTTGTTTCATTTCTCCTGCGGAAAGAGGGCACTCCTGTGTCTAAGCAGTGCCAGTCCTGATGGTTGGCACATTGTATTACATGCTGTTATAGTAAGTACAAGGAACTTTTTGGTGCAGTTATGGTCACTCCACCAGTGGAATGGATACTTCTGTTGCTTGTTTCAGAAATGTTTCTGCTGCTGACATTTGTGTTGTAGCCAAGTGGAGCACTGTACACGCCTTCACTAAACATTACAGTCTGGACATAGTCTCTCATAGACATGCTGGTTTTGGGCTTGCTGTACTGCAAGGCCTGCTATCCGAAATGAATATATATCAGACTGTAACCACCTCCCAGTTGGTGTTTGGTACTTCTTGGGAATCATTTCAAAGGTATGGACTAAATGAGGAGATACATCTTTGAACAAGATAGAACAGTTATGTACTTACCATAACAGTAGGTCTTTGAAAGAATCTCCTCCATTAGACTCTGCTTCCATCCCCCTTCTGCGTTAGTGAGGGTTGCATTAGATATGCTGCCTGACCCTAATATATGCATTATATATCCAGCCCTATGACTCTTCTTGTATGCCTGGGCTGGTCGTATGTTCTGGTTCCTCACAGCTCAGTCCTCAGAGTCTGCTCTCCGGTAGGGGATTGAGGACTGATGGGGCCAGTCGCGTTTTTATAGATGCTGATACATGATGTCATTGTGAGTGGCCCCCGACCAGAAAAAGTGACTAGCAAAAGTTTCTGTGTGGTCCTAGTGCCTGGTGGCTATAGTTCCAAAGGTGTGGACTGTTGGAGGAGTTTCTCTCAAAGATCTACATTACATTAAGTACATAACTGTTCTTTACTTACTACTGAGTGTTACCTGCAGTCATTTTGCTTAGTGGACGAATGGTGGGGGTAACTATTACTTTTTTATTGTTACGTTTTACAGTATAGGATTACTGATATATTTCATACAAACATAACTGGCAACATTAAAAAAAAAAAATTTTTCTGTATCACTCCACATTGTCAGTGGGGAGTTAATACATATGCTAATGACCATCCCCAGTTGGGGTAGTGGTACAGCCCAAAGCTGTCAATCAACATAGAACCTTGGACACATGCGCATTCTGAGATCACTGATTCTCTAGTCTTTGCTGTGCTACTAGAGGGATAGGACAGCATAGGAGAGTTCTCTCTGAAGTTTTTCAGTCTGCAGTTCATTTGTAATTTTTTCTGACAGGATTGTGCAACTGTGAAGCAGGTTGGGGCTGCCTGGTGATGGAAAGAATGCTGAAATTTAGAAATCGTACCTGTTCAGCTGCAGCTTTCAAGTTGACTAACCTGCTGTTTTTCTCTTTTTCAGTGCCTTCTGTGCATGAATTGGGGACCACATGCTACTGCTCTAATTTAGGGTGTACATCAACAAGGTCTCAGTGTCCCTTAGCCTGATGCCTCAGGTAAGTGATTTTATTTTGGTGTGTGTGTGTGGGGGGGGGTAGTTGGCTAGTAGCTTCTGGGTTTCCTAACACTCTCTGTTTCTTCTTTTCCTTTGCAGCATTTTTCCTGGAGATGGATCCCCTTCCCTTTCTGCTGTTAGGTGGCTCTTTATGGCAGGCTGAACTGTTATTGAGGAGTGTGCATTTGGGCTGCCTGTTCTCCATGGTTATGGAGAAGCCAATAGTCAGGCAGACCTACTTTGTGCATTTTTTCTGTATGGCAGAAATCAGGGTCCATTTTATTCTTTGACTGCATTCTTGTCCCCGATTCACCTTTTTAGGCAGAGCAGTGCTCATTAATGTGTCTGCCTGCCCTGTGGAGCCATGCACACATTAGCCCATTTTTCTGTGGGGCCACGCGGCTCATCGGCCATTGCTAGCAGTCTGCCAGCATGTTCCTACACCCACTGTTTCTCCTTGGTGCTGGTACCTGGCTATTTTCACACTCTGGTCACTCAAGCACATAGGTACCAGACGGGCATGTTCACGCTTGACATGATGATGTCACAGACATTGGCATGACATCATCACGCTAGCGCATGACCAAGCTTGCTTACTGTCAATTGCACAGCACAGTGCCTGAGGTGAAGCACTTGCTTTCCAAGCAGGGCTGTGGTTATTTCATGTGGAGCAGCCAAGAGAACAGAAGGAGGGGGCAGCTGCACAACTGATAGCTGTGCAATCACCAGGACAGCATTTTTGGTTTGTCCTTTTTCTGGGCACACATTTCAGCTCTGTGGGGCTAGCTGCATCAGAGGGAAAGAGTTTATTGAAAGAACCTGCTCCCTGGATTGTTTGCAGCCATAAGGCAATGTCAAGCTGATGGGGCTATGTAGAGAGTTTACATACAGATAAAAAATAGAGCGTTTTTATCTGCATTGGCCATTAGGATCTGGCACCATGGCTTATCAGAGAGCTGTCATATTTAAGAGATGGACGACCTTCAGGAGGATGATGAGACCCTACCTATTAGGATCTTACTCCCCTAATTTGTGACTTAATCTAACATGTCTATTTCAGTCCCCCCTAGCTGAACCACTGAGCTGAGAGGTGCACCTGTGGTACCAACTGGCAGTGGTAAAGCTGAGTTGCGCAAATCCTTTTTGCTGCTCTTAAATGAGCTGCTGAGTTCTAATGTTCTGCAGGACATCCCCATCAACACACCCGAACTCAGGGTAGACCACTCAGGTTGGGGGTGTCCTTACAGGCACATCCAAGTGTGCCAGAGAAGATTGATTCTGCTGACCCAGATTAGTGGCTACCCCAGCCTTGATGACATGGAAGGTAAAGATGAGAATTTAGGGGAACATGGGGAAACTTCTGACCCTTCAAGAGTATCAGAGGAGAAAGAAGATCCCTCTGAAGAGGAGGAGAGGGAATGGATGGAGTCCAAGAAAAAAGATTAAAGTCCCCAACCCATCCGATACAAAATTTCTACCCTATCCTATAACAGAAGCTTGTCAGACATTGCAGCTGAAGAAGGTGCAAGTCATGGAGTCTCTGGATGCGAATCCCATTCTGTTCACTTATTCCTCTGCACCAAAATGTTTTCTAAACTTTGTGCACTTCAACCAGATTATTGAACAGGAATGGTATGGGATAGAGAAGCGCAAGCAGCTCCCAAGACTGAAGGTAAGATGTTATCCATTTACGTAGGAGAGCTCCCAGGAATGGGAGGTCCCCTCCTTTGGTGGATAAAGCCATGGATAAGTCTGTTAAGCACAAAGCCATACTTATTGAAGGTCCACAGGCCCTAATTGACACCCACAATAAGCGGGTGGATGCCTCATGCAGAAGGGTTTTGCCTCAAATGTTAATCTTCACACCTCATATGCACCTTTTATTGTGTCCAGAACTTTGAACTCAAGAGTCACGGCCCTGGGTAGTTTTGTTCCTCCAGACTCAGAAGAGGTGAACATTTTGCAGCATGTGTCCATGCACTCCACATTTCTGGGGGATGCCAAAGTGGACAATTAATGGATGTTAACATGGTCTGCTTATCATATTGTGGCAGCTGTGTGGGGTGTCTGGCTCAGGCACTTGGTGGCGGACCAGGCATCAAAGCTTGGATGACATCCTGAAGGACGTCCAGGATAAGGGACAACTTCCAGTATCCAAACAGCAACAGAGGGCAGACTTAATACTAAGAGGGTGAGGTGGTGCACAGCAGCAGCCCAGAGGAATAGGGGAGCCTGTTCCAGGTTTAAAGGCAACAGTACCAGAGGATACTTCACCTGCAGACATAATGGAGGTGCAGGATGAAGAGGAGGTAACTCACATTGAAGGGACACGGGCCCATTGCTGCCCTCCCTTCCCTTGGTGGAAGTCTGTGGAACATTTACCAGTGATGGGCCCAACTAGCATCAGATGCGTGTGTACTAGAAACTCTGGGCTGTGCCACAGAGTTTGCAACAGTACCCACAAGAGGCCATTTCCTGCAATCCTTCCTTTTCCTGTTCCATTCCTTCCATTTCCTGTTCCACTGTACAAGACACTAGTGAGGCCCCACCTGGAGTACAGTGTACAGCTCTGGAGACCTTACCTACGTAAGGACGTAGACAGGGTAGAGAAGGTTCAGAGGAGGGCAACAAAGATGGTGAATGGATTGCATCACAAGTCCTATGAGGACAGGTTGAAGGAACTGAACATGTACTCCCTGGAGGAGAGGATGGAGAGAGGGGATATGTTAAAGACATAGAAGTATCTTACAGGGAGGAACAGGGTGCAGGAATACACTATTTTTAAGCGAAAAAGATGTTCCAGGACTAGAGGGCATGGGATGAAGTTGGACGGAGGACGATTCAGAGGAAACTTGAGGAATAATTTCTTCACAGAATGGGTGGTGGACAAGTGGAACACCCTGCCAGAGGAAGTGGTGGGGGCTGAAACAATCATGGGATTTAAGAATGCATGGGATAGACATAAAGGAATTCTGGAGGTCAGGGGTAAGGGGCAACAGACTTCTAGGAAAACATAAACTGAACTTACAAGCTCAAATGGGCAGACTGGGTGGGCCATAGGCCTTTATCTGCCGACACTGTCTATGTATCTATGTATCTATGTATCTATGTAATCTCCTGTGCCCAAAAACCCAGTGAAAGGCAGGCGTTGACTCAGACCTTTGATCATTTGATACAGATCAGGGTGATTGTCCCAGTACCCCCCCACCCCCACCCCCGTGAGGAAGGACTGGGATTCTATTCAATTTATTTTGTGGTCCTCAAGAAGTTGGGAGGTTTAGACCAATTCTGGACCTGAAGCAGTTAAACAAGTTTGTGTGGCACTCAACTTTCAAGATGGAGTCCTTAGGGTCAATCATTTGGGCTGTACAATCAGGGGATTATTTAGCATCCATAGATCTTAAGGATGCACATCTCCATATCCCCATTTGCACCAGAGGTTTCTGAGGTTTGCAATTCAGGGACAACATTTTCAGTATCAGGTGCTTCCCTTTGGTCTGGTGAGAGCACCTAGTGTATTCTTGAAGTTCCTGACTGTATGAGTGGTGCAACTGAGGGAGGAGGGACATCACATGTATCCCTACCTGGACGATTTGCTCATCTGAGTGCCAACTGCTCGGATGGTGGAAAAGTTAGTGTCAAGGAACCTGGAGGTGCTGGAGACGTGTGGTTGAGTCGTCCTTTGGGAGAACAGTTGTCTGATCCCATCTTAGACATTCAAACACTTGGGGGCAATGTTCTGGACAGTTGGAAAAGTTTCCCTCTCCTCATCCAGGAAGGAGACCCTGCAGCGAGTGGTTCAGTGGCTGAGAAGCCAGTTGTCAGTGTCTGCTGACAGGCTTCTCCAGATTCTGGGACTGATGACTGCAGCAATGGAGCTAGTACCATGGGAAAAATTACATATGTGCTCCCTCCAGATCAGGATGCTGGAGGCTTGGAATTCAGCCTCAGATGACTACCAAGCCCTGATCTCACTACCGCAGCCAGTCCTGCTGCAGTTGCTAGTTTGATGGAAGAGCTTTGAGATCCTCAGCAAGGGGTCTCTCTTGGAAGTCCCAACAGAATTGATTTTGATGACTGACACCAGTTCATTTGATTGGGGCATGGTCCTGGACCAAGTCCCAGTCCAGGGGCTCTGAACCCCCAAGGAGCAGCAGCTACAGATAAATGCATCAGAGATGAGGGCAGCACCATGGCATACATAAACAATCAAGGAGGAACAAGAAGCAAGGAGATGCTGGCAGAAGCAACTGCAGTGCTGCTGTAGGCAGAGAAAAACCTTTTGTCACTCTTGGTAGTGCATCTGGCAGGGGAACTGAATGTCCAGGATGAGTCAAGAGATAGTCTGTCTAGGGGAATGCATGTTGATCCCATAGGTGTAGGAACTTCTGTGCAGAAGGTTAATTCGAACTTAGATTGACCTCATCACATCAGAGGGGAAATGCTCAAGTAATGATAATGAGGTAATTCAGCCGATACCGGTGTCTGTGGACGAGGTTGGGATAGACAGGATAACAAAGCAAGCAGATCAATAAATTCAGTACGTAAAAAGTGCTGGCAAGGCGCCTAATTTATTTTCTTAGAAAAAGTTGAAGTCAGGTTTCACAAAAATCAGGAAAATAAGGTTAGTTCCTTCACTTTCAAAAGTATCAAAATCAAACAAAAAAATAAACAGATGCAGTATGCTCAGGAAGGGCCTCTGCTCTGCCCAGCAGTGCCACCAGGCTATTTCCTCACCTGTTTTACACAGTCGTGTGAGCTCTACAGGTCCACCACCTCTGGCAGTCAGCTCCAACTGACTCCCCTATCTGACTACAGCTTGCTAAGGTAAGCTTTTTATACCTGTCTACTGAAGTCATGTGACCACAATGTCATCAACTTATAAAACATTTTGTTTAGGCCTTCATATTAAATTATATAATGCCAGAGAGCCTTCTAAACATAATTAACTATAGAACCCTTCAGACAACAAAAAGTTCTGCAAGAAAAGAATATAAGAGTAAGAGGACGTGGAAAACTTTCCACTGAGCTATGATTGACAGCATTGTTAATATAAAACGAGGACACTAGGGGCTGCTGTTACCCTATAGTGCACCTCATTTGGCATACCATTCTTGGAGTGGGCAGACCTAAAGGCTTGATATTTAGTAATACAATATATGGTAAGCATTTTTTTCCCCTTTTATTTCAATGACGATTCGTACCATACTGTTCTTAAACCACTCCAGCCTTGCCTGGAAGACATGAGGACTGTCTGTTTTATCTGTTTTAAAAGAACCCACAGGCAGAGTCACACAGTTTTCCTCCAGAGAGACTATTTTATTTTCAACCCCCTTCACTTGTGTACACTCGTGCAGCAGGTCAGTGCTTAGAGAAACTGTCTGTGGGATTTTACAGAGACCTGGGGTGTCTTTTTATACATGTTAGCTTTATTTTTTTATTTCATTTACATTTTCATTCTTTAGACTTGCAGCCCACTCTTATACTGAAGGCTGCCACCATCTTACACTGTGTGGTTTCACAGGGATATTCCTGTCCCTTTAAATCCTTAGCTCCTCCAGGTTTGCAGCAAAGCAGCAGTCTCTCTAAAAAGAAATTTAACTTGCTGCTCTGCTGTGGAGAACAGCAAACAGTTGTAAGTCTCATTTATATTTATGTATTTCAGAAAAGACCTTTTGTTCTTTATCAACTCCTCCTTTCCTATGGAATCCTTTGTCTTGACAGTTTTTACCAATTTATGCAGCATCAGTAATTCAACTTGTGTTAATTCTTATTTAAATCTTATTTATTTAATAACTAACATCCAGTACAAAATGTTACATGGCAAGCACTGCTACATTTTACTTTCTTTCAAGACAAAAAGCACTTTATTATTTAAAGGCACAAACACACTTCAGTTTAAATCCAATTGTAACCCCCCTGCAAATGGGGGTTCCCAAAAAGTCTTCCAAAAGCTTGCCTAATTGCCCAGAGTCTGGAGGTGTTCTGCGTCTAAGCCATTTAAATGTGATTCCCAGTGAGCGCTTTTAAAAGTCTCCAAGTACTGTCTCTTTAAGAGCTGTCTGCTTGCAAACATAATTAGTTTGAATGGGGGGGACTGTGTGTGTTTATGCCCGTGTTCCCCCGAGCTGTTGGCTGAGTGTTCTGTTTCTGCCGTCGCTAAGTGAGCAGAGTGAGCACTCATGAAAGATGTAACAAATTCTGGGGAGAAATGCAGAGTATTTGTGAAAATGTAGTTTGTCTAACCTGCTTCTTTTGCAGCATGAACTGTTTCTAATCTGCTTCACCATTTTGGTCCCGGACCGCCGAGTTGGACCAATCAGTATGTGAGGACTCTAAGATGGAGCTTGCTTTGGGCCAATTGGGACTGGGACTCTCAGTCAGAGCCTGTGGAAATGGGACTGTATGGAAGGTGCCTCTGGGTAATGTAGTTTTGGATCCTTGGAGCCTTTTTGCACCTATAGAGGGAGCCCTGCTGTGATTGACAACTGAACTGACCAACAAACCTTTTGGATCTAAGTGAAAGACCCTGAGCTGTCTGTTGGGAAGCCAGATTCGAGTTGACAGTGAAGAGTGAAGGAGCTCAGCTCTGCTCTGTTCGAGCAGCGTGGTACTTCACGCTGGAGCCGCGTGCGAGACCCAAATCTCGGCCTGCTTGCCATTGTGAGAGGAAGAGAAAGAGAGAGATAAAGGTATTTTCGGACTGAATCTGAAGTTGTGAGGAAAAAGCAAGCTGCTGCTGTTGGGAGACCAGGCTTACCCTGTAGAAGACCGAAGATTTTGTTGAAAGCGATCGGCCTGTCAGTACTGTAGCTACCATAGTGCTCCCGGGTTATTGCAGTGTATTTTTGTGATCGGGACTGAGGAGTCACCTGCCTGGTACAGTAAGCTTTCTTTTACATACAAATATGCTATGTGCTGGAAGGGGATCTCAATCTGGTTTCCCCATTTGCCGTAAACTGTGTGCTAGTGCTGGAAGTAATTTTCCCAGCCAAAATCGGACTGAATCCATGTTGCCTGGTGCAGATAGGCCTTGCCACGAGGGTCTTGCCTCACTACCTTGCTGCACAGAAAGGTCCATCATTGAGGGGCCAAGCTTCCTCTGTCAATCCAGAGAGTTCATCCATCAGCCCTCCTGTTTTAGATTGGGTATTGTGAGTAATTATCAGGGTAGCTCCCTGCAACTTTTGTTTAATCAAAGTGTGTCATCTGATTGTTTGTGCTTTTCTTTCTACGAACTGAGCCATCTGGCTCCGGATTACAAATTGTGTGCGTGCATGTTCTTTTTTCCATCACAGGGCCCCAACCAACTGCAACCAACCCTGACCTTTGGGTGGAGACACCCGTCATTGAACCTAGGCCCCTCAACCTGTCACTAGCCACACAGGCAGGGGTAGTAGCCCCTGGGATAGTGCCACCTAGGGGTTACACAACGAACATTTGTAAATGCCTCTCATGCACTGTATTTAAACCTTCAAAGTACTTTATTTAAACCATAAGCCCCTTATTTTTCTTATAGGCACTTATTACACTTTATAGGCATTTTATATATTCTGTTTAACCAACCAGTGCCTTAATTACCTCAGCCAGCTGGCATGCTGGACCTACATACCTGGTGCTTCATTTTAGGTGAGGGGGGGTTAAGGGACCCTCGTCTTTACACCAGGGCACCCATCCTTGACAGGAATCACCCTGTCACAGTGTCATCATGTGGAGGCAGTGTATGCTCTGTCCCAGACATGGGATTTTGTCAGAGCTTACTTTTTCCCCTCTGCTACCGCTTCTGCCCAAGTTAATTCTCAAGGTGGTCAGGAGGAAGCTTCCTTCTGATGGCCTCAGACTGGCCAAAAAGGCTGTGGTTCTCAGAACTGGTGAATCTAGCTCAGCACTTCCCATTTCAACTCCCACTTCAGGAGGACCTTCTCTTCCAAGGTACTATACTGCATCCAAACACAGAGGCGATGCAGCTGGAAGCCTGGCTTCTGAGAGGAGGAGATTGTTACAGTAGGGTTTCTCCAGTAAAGTGGTGGATACCTTCGTGGCCTCAAGGAAGGTGTCTGCAGCTTAGGACCATGTGTGAAATACCTTCTCTGCATGGAGCAGGGAGAGAGGTATCAGACCTTTTAAAGCTGCGGTCCTGCAGATATTGGATTTCTTGCAAGGTAGAGGAGCCAGGTGTCTGCGCTTGGAGCAGCCCTGGGAACTTCCATGGGCTCATCCCTGAGAACCAATTTGGACATTATCTATTTTGTGAGAGTGGTCAGCAGAAGCAAACTGTTGTTTCAATCTCCAGTACCCCCATAGGATCTGAATCTCGTGTTGAATGCTCTGTGTATGGCACACTTCAAACCTCTTTCATCAGTGCCTTTAGACATCCTGTCTTACTAGGTATGTTTGTTAATTGCACTCTTCTCAGCCAGAAGGAGTGGTGAACTTCAGGCTCTGTCCTATAAAGAACCATACCTTATAATACATGAGGAAAAGGTGGTATTTAGGACTATCTTGTTCTTTGAGCATAAGATAACTAGCAGCCTTTCATGTGAATCACGAAATCTGTCTATCATCCTTCTGTCCTAAGTCGGCATATCAAAAAGAGTCTGAGCTGCACAAGTTGGATTTGCATAGGGTAGTCAAGACTTAAAAAGACAACAGAGTTCACCAAGTCTAAGAGTCTGTCTGTTCTTTTTGGGGCAGCTAAAAAGGTTCAGAAAATCTCCAAGGCCACCCTAGCTAAGTGCGTAAGGGCTTGCATCGCCAAAGCGTATATGGCTGAGAAGAACAAAGCTGCTGCTGTCATCAAGGCTCACTCTTACAGGGCTCTTGATGCATCCTAGGTGGAGAGATGGGAGGCATCTGTGTGGGAGTTGTGCAAAACGGCAACATGGTCTTCCGTTCATACTTTCACTAAACACTACAGATTGGATGTTCAAAGCTGCTCTGATGTGGACTTTAGTCACAGAGTTTTAAAGGCAGTGGTTAGCAGATAATTATTATATGTCACCTGTGTGGGTTATATATTGGACATCATACAATAGCAAGAAAGAATCCTGGCTTCTGATTGGTCAGTTGGCCATCACATCCTTGCTCATTTCTTGCTAGATATCTAGGATATTCTTCTAATCTTGTCCTAAGAAACAAAACTATTTTTCCACACTAACAAAAACATTCTTTAAAATATTTTTTTTTTATTCTGTATAAAACAACAAGTCATTGTAAAATAGGAATAATGCTCTCCAGGGTGGGTGTTATGCTGGGATAACATCCCTTCTTGGGTGTTGGATGCCCTCGGCCAGTGGCCTTGGGCCCAACCACCCAAGGTGGGATGTTATCCCAGCATAACACCCACCCTGTCAGGCATTATTCCTTTAGTATTCTCCCACCTCCCAGTTTGGAAATGGATACTGCTTTTTAGAACCCAGCCCTAGAATACAATTTCATTTTACTGGTCAACTTACCAAGTACATTATTTCAAAAATATGTGGTTTCTTTCAGTAATATTGTTAGATTTGCTACTAATCAAAGTAAACAGGAACATCACTGTGACCTATATAAAAAAGTTTGGAATTGTATCTCCTCAACAGAGTGTTCAATATTCAGCATTAACATTTCTCTATAAGGTTTTGAACCTAAAATCTTAAGTAATAGGTTAACAAGAGTGAATAACAGCAAATCGTAATGTATATAATCAACTATTATCAAGTGGGTCGGACTAAAATCAAGGTAGCTAAACGGTCGTCTTATTATGATCCCAGATTACTAAATAAAATACTTGGATTGGGATTAGATGTTCAGTTGAAAACATGTGTTTAAAAGAAATGTAAAGAACCATCTAAAGACACTGTCTGCATTTACCTGATGAATTTCATTCCATGTTTATCTGTTTCAATTGTACTTGTGTATATTTGTAGATATTGGGCATTTTACGCTTCTCCTGCATGATTTGATATTAATGTTATGTAAATTGTAATTTTGTACTGTATCATAGCTACTGTGCATCTCCTCCCCAGGCATGGCTGGAAACAAGTCTTTGATCCAGACCACTTTCCTGGTAAATCAAATAGTTAAATATGTATTAACTCCCTGTTGACAACATGGAACGATACAGAAAGGAGAAATTCCTTCATACTTACTGTAATTTCCATTTCTGTTAGCTTCAACATTGTCAATGAGGCCTCTACTGGGAGCCCCTGGCTCCTGTTGGAGACTATTGTACGATGATCTGAGTACTTTGGATTTCAGCAAAGACGTTTTGTATGTGATTATAGCTGCTTATCCAGAATTGTCTGTGAACAATGGAGACATTTTGCATTTTATTTGACTACAGGCACACGGGTTAACAGGTTGCGATTTTTGAGCGTTGTATGGTGCTTCACTGTTACAGGTTTGTACTTCTTTTCTTCAGTTATGTTCACTGTTATGTCCATTTAAACTTCTTTATGTTACAAGTGTTATCAGCAGCATATCAATCCTGTCAAACGATCAGTGGTTAGGCACTTAAGAGGCAAGACAGCAGAATTAGTCGACAGGATTCCATCAGCCAGCTCTCTAGGTCATCTGTTTATCCTTTTTATAATATCATATGAACACACAAAAATGCCAGCAAATACAGGCCATACGGTCTATCAAGTCTGCTCGAGTGTGCAGCTCCCAGTGTAATCTACTGCAGCTGCCCCTCCATCCCTTGCCCGTCCATCTGATTTATCACTCCCTTCTGCCGACTCCCCCCAGCTTCGCCCAGTTTTGACCTTTGACCCTGTCCCATCCCCTCTTAAAACCGCCCACAGATTTCAATAATATCAACTCCTCTGGCAGTGCATTCCACCTCACTACCACCCTTTCCATGAAGTAGTGCCCCCTCATTTCCCTCCTGACTGTTCCACCCTCTAGTTTCAGACTGTGTCTCTCAGTACTAACCCTATTCATGCCCTTTAAGTATTTGAAGGTATCAATCATATCCCCTCTCCCCCCCCTTCTATCCTTCAGGGAATGCATATTGAGCTCCCCCAGTCTTTCCTTATATGGTTTGTTCCCAGCCCAAGGATCATCTTTGTCACCCTGCGACGGACCCCCTCCAGTAGTTTTATGTCCTTCTTTAAACAGGGGCACCAGAACTGTACACAGTACTCCAAGTAAAAAATAGTCATGATTATTTACATGCATAAGTTGTTGTTAGGGGGAAGAGGAAGGGGAAATTGTTTAACCAGGAAAGGCACACTAAGCCAGAGCTTGTTTCCAGGTATGACCTGGAAGCACAAGGAAGTTAAATTACTTTCTCAGGGTCACACAGTATGCAAGTGGGGGCTAATGGGATTCAAACCCAGGTCTCCAGGTTTGCAGCTCAGCGCCCTTAACCACTACGCTATACTGCTGTGTTGGGTTAAGGAGAGAGTTCATTGACCTGGGTGACATGGAGATTACTGGTTACATAGGCATATATAGGTACTGTGTGGACAAATGTGACTGGAGAATCAGTGAACTTGGAATGCTCATGAGGACAAGGTTCTACGCTGATTGATGACTTTGGCCTGTGCAGCTACCCCAGTAGGGGTGTTCACTACCCGTGTGTATTAACTCACAATAGATAACGTTGGAGCTGACAGAAACAGAAATTACAGTAAGTTTGAAGAAATTTCTCCTTTAAGAGGAATTGATACATGAGCGTGCAGCATCCTGGCTGCAAGAGGAAGTCCAAAGCCATGGGTTTTCTTTTTGTAAACAACATTGCTTCAGAATCTTCTAACCTCAGGAATCACTCACTTAATGTTTACGCTTTATGCAGTCATCTCTGCCAAGAGTGACACCCCGGAGATGGAACCTATGCAAATTGTAAAAATTGGAATGTAGGTTTAAACTGCCTCTCTGCTTCACTTGGCTGTTGCACAGAGGTCTGTTTCTCTGCCTGAAGAGAGCAGTCACCCTGTAGTGAACTCCAGTACTGGCTGGTTCAGATATCAAGGTATCCGAAAAGGGGAACCCTCAATCCAGTGATGGCTAAAAAAAAGAGCCTTACAGCAGGCACTGGAAATGGTGTCTGCCAAAAAGAAATTGAAAGAAAATAAAGTCACAGCCACTTTTCCTACATGGAGAAAGGAGCAGGCAGATGACACAGAAAAAAATGCCCTCATCAAAGGACATATCAAAAATGTGGCAGTTTTTCCAGGTGATCCAGGCCATGGGAAATTTTGAATAAAATATTTTTAGTTTTTATTTTAGTTTTTGTTGACTGGGAAGGAGGACTAGACAATGTTTTGCCTATTTTCAGCCTTGTCCTGGGGAAGGGGAATACAGATGGATGCCAACTGAAATTAAACCAGATTTTAAGCTGTTAGCAGTATTTTTTCTTTTAGTGAATGGGGGAAATTTGGCCAGGACACTGTGGAAATTCCCCTACTCTTTTCGAGAAATGCAAAGAGATCTTTAACATCCACCTGAACTACCACCAGAACAGGCAGATGGGACCTTGGTTTAATGTCTCACCCAAAGGATGGCACCTCAGGAGTTCAGCACCCCCCTCATGCTGCACAACAGTGTCAGTATTAGGATTTAACCCAAGTGCCTGGCATGGGGATGGAACCCACAGCCTTTTGATCTTCTGGTCTCAGAGGTGAGTGTGTAACCTGCTGAGCCACTGACACTGCATAAATATGTGCCACACCCCTCCTCTCTCGACTCAGGCTCCAACCTATCTATGTGCAGAACAGAAGGAAGAAGAATATTATGTGCATATGGAGGAAGATGACCCCATGGAGCTGGAGGGCACAACTGAGCAAGATTCTGAACCTCCTCAAAGGCAAATGGAAGACTACTCATCTTTTTCCTCATTTGTCAGATGGTTGATACCTTCAGCATCCTCCCACTAGAAACAGAGGAGGATGAAGGAGATGCTGATTTTATGGACATGCTGGGAGTAGCTCCACCGAGAAGTATGTTACTTCCCAAACGTAAACCACTTAAAAAGGCCATTGCAAAAATCATGGCTGCACCCACTTAAGCTGCAGAAATCGACAAAATAAAATTGAGAGAAAATATCAGGTGGACAAGCAGGGAGTGGAACATCTATATGCCCATCTTGATCATCATGGATTCATCCAAGCTGCTGCTTGTGAGAGCAAAAATCACTCTGTGCAGCCCCCACAAAAAAGACTCTAAAAAATTTAATACTATGGCAAAAAAGGTTCATACAACAGCATCCCTACTTATCAGGCAGGCAGGCAGCTTATTAAGCACATATAACACAGTACTAGAAAGCACTTTGGAACACAGTTCCGGCACTGGCAGAAATAACAGATGCTGGTCTGGCACTGCAGTGGGCACTGATGACACTGCTGCTAGTTGTAGCTCATGCAGTGAACATTAAGAAGGTTTTCCTAGCTAAGGACTACCACCCTTTCCCAGGATACTCAAAACAATGCCATGGATTTTTCCTTTGAGGAAGTTTTTATCATTTGGTGACAAAACAGAGGCCTACATGACAAAAAAATGGATGAATACAAAACCACTGACACAGAAGTTAACAAACAGAAGGATAAGGCCTCTACCTCCTACAGGTCATACGGAAGGGGTGGCAGAGGCAGGGGATACTTTCCAAGAGTGTATGGCTCCTGTGCCTTCTATGAGTACCAATCACAAAGAGGTTACTATAGGGAAAGGGGGAGAAGGGCTCCCAGGTGTAATGTAATGCTGCAGCTCCAGCACCTAAGCCCCACCGAAAATAAACCCCCTCACAATTTTGCCCAGGTGGTCCAACCATTGCCAGTGGGAGGAGGACGGGCGCACTACTTCCAGGAATGGGTAAACATTACCACAGACAAGTGGGTACTGGAAGTAGTGGGGTTGTGTCTGCAGTTCAAACACTTTCCAAATCTGTAGAAACAGTTGTTTCCCAGTTCATTCACCCACAGAAAAAAGTCTGCTGGAACTGGAAGCAAAAAAACTCTTTGTATCAAAAACTATAGTAAAAGTCCTTGCCCCCAGTGGGGCAGAAGCCTGTTCTCAAGATATTTTCTGACTCTCAAGAAAAATGGTGAGTGTTGACGCATTTTAGACCTCTGGTTTCTGAACAAGCATTTTGAAAAAGAAATTCAAGATGGACGCACTAAGGACAGTGATACCATCTTTGCAGAAAGGTCATTTGCTGGGATCCCTGGATATGAAAGATGCCCTTTGTCATGTTCTAGTCAGATGGTCTCACAGAAATACCTCAGATTCAAGCTGGGGAACTGCCAGTACTGGTTCACAGCTCAACCATTTGGTCTCATCTCAGTTCCAAGGGTTTTCACAAAGTGCTTAGCTGTGCTGTCAGCACATCTAAGAATACAAGGCATAGTTGTTTTTCCCTACCTGGACGACTGGCTAGTCTCAGGGAGGGGGTGAGAACAAGAGGCAAGATACTCAGTTCAGTTGGTAAAAAGTTTCTTGGAGAACCTGGGATTCTTGATAAACCTGCAGAATTCCCAGTTAGAGCCTGTTCAAGTACTGGACTTCATAGGAGCAGAGCAAAACACTCTGCAGGAGGGCACTTTCCTCCCACAGGCCAGAGATACAGCTTTGGTAGCAACAGCAGAATCTTTCACAGCAAGTCAGCCACAATCTGCAAAACACTTCCTACAGTTACTAGGGCACATGGCTGCATCCACAGCTGTGCTTTCATGTGCCCAATTCCAAATGAGATAGAAGCAGTAAAACTGCAAAAGCGGAACAAAGGAGAGTGCACTTAATGTTTGAAGCTTGTGATATTTAATCTAGAGATGATGTTTTCTCCCGGTCTCGTTCCTGGGAATATATCAGCTTCCACTGGGTACCCAAGTGACTGTAACCACACTTAATGCTGGAAAAAAAGAAACTGGTCAAGCCATGGCTGCCCAGGATTACAGTCCTGTGCAATCACTATTTAGTAAGTCAGACTGAACTCGGGGGTTTAGCTTTGAGGAAGATGTGACCCAAAATGTAAGCCACACACCTGCACATGATGTCGTCATGTGCAGGCAGTTCCCCTCTGAACAAGAAGTTTTTACTTTTCACAGGAATATGCCAATATGTTCTCTGAAAGTTTTCTTTTTCCAGCATTCCTGTAAACTGTGTGGCTACAGGCACTTGGACAGCCAGTGGAAGCTGATATGTTCTCAGCAATGAGACTGGAAGAAAATGTCATCTCTAGGGCAAATATCACAAGCTCTAAACATTTAGTGCACTCTCCTTTGTTCTGCTTTTATGGTTTTGCTGCTTGACTAAGTTGTACTTTTTGGAGTAGCATCATACCTGTATACTCTTTAGAAGAGGGAGCCCTGGAATTGTTGTGTGTTTTCTATCCAAATGAGAGATACCCAGTACCATATAAGGGACAGCAGGTCCCAAAGATGGGATCCATTTTGAAAATGAGTGCCAGTGACAAGAGTACTAGTGGAATCAATACAGTGCTGGAAGGAAAAAAGCAACCTCAAAGAGGGCATTCCCTTCCTTCAGCAATCACCAACAAGTATTCTTCATAAGGATGTCTCACTCCTGGAGTGAGATAACCATAAACCTCCTGAAACTCAGAGCAGTACTGCTACTAATGCAATCATTCTCCTCCCAGCTACAGGTCAGTGTGTCCAAATCAGGACAGACTGCACAACAACAATGTACTATATAAACAAGCAGGGAGGAACAAGATCCTCAAAACTGTGTACAGAGGCAGTGAGGATCTGGAACCTGGCTTACTCCTTAGAAGCAAACATTTGCATTGCAGCTGCCAGGCAAAGACAATGTCCTGCCAGATTCTCTAAGTAGAATCAACCATGGAAATCATGAATGGGTGTTAAACCAGCAGGTCTTGCCACAGTGTTCAAAAGGTGGGGTACCCCCATTATAGTCCTGTTTGCATCTTGGCAGAACTGTCAGCTCCTGCGGTTTTGTTGCAGACCACCAGCTGGAGGAACAGTCCCAAAGAACAACCTGGTACTCGACTGGACAGAGAAGTTTCTGTATACCTTCCCACCATTTCCACTCATTCACAAAGTACTCCTGAAACTCAAGAAGGAACCTGCAACAGTGATCATGATAGCTCCAGACAGGCCTGGTACTCGATGCTCCTGGACCATCTGTTGACTTTGTCCAAGGGCAGAATAACATGTCCAAACCCCAGGACTCTGCACCTGAGGGCATGTTTTTTAAGGAGTTAGAATTTTCCGGATTGGATCACTCGGAAGTCCTGAAGATGCTTAAGGTTCCAAGGAAACCTGCTACCAGAAAAGCTTATTCCTCTAAATGGAAAAGATTTTCTTATTGGTGTACCCCCAGAAAAATAAATGTATAGTGGCAGGGTTGCCTATAAATCTGCAATGCCTAGTACACCTACAGTCATTAGGCTTATGGCCTTGAACTTTAAAGATGCACCTAGCAGCAGTATCAGCATACATATCAGCTAAAAAGGAAAAATCTCTGGTCTCACAACTAATTTTCTGAAGATTTTTTTAGAGGCCTAAGTCACTTGTACCTACCAGTGAGGGACCCGGTCCCACATTGGGACCTCATCATATGCCTTATGGAGGCTTCCTTTGAGTCTATGAAAAGTGCTGGCATGATGTATGTCACGTGGAAAACCATATTCTTGGTTGCAATCATCTTTTGTAGGAGGAATTGCAAGCCCTCTGCACAGAGCCAAATCACATAATCCCCCACAGGGATAAAATAGTTCTTGGAACAAACAGAAAATTCCTTCCTACAATGGTATCTGAATTCCACCTGAATCAGTCAGTGACCCCCCCTGTACTATATCTAGAGCATTCCAGTGCAGGTGAGAAAACATTGTATAGCCTGAACCTAAAGCGAGTCCTGATTATCTACATGGACTGGACAAAAGATGTCAGGTGCCACAGCTGTTTATTACCTGTGGTGAGGCTGGCAAAAGCAAACCAGCTACAAAGTGTTCTATCTCTTTCTGGATAGTCTCTTACATTCAGTTCTTCTATGAAAAATCTGGAAAAATGCCACCAAGAGGCTTAAGGGCACACACTAAAAGGGATACCTCTGCCTTTGTGGCATCCTCAAGAGGCACCCAATTCTTAGACATTTACAAATCAGCTACCTAGAAAACAGAACACACCTTCAAAGAACACTACTGTTTTGGGCATACAGTCTAGAAGGGATGCCAGCTTTGGAACTGCTGTCTTGCAGAAACTTTTTCCTAACTAGGTTCTGGACCCAGCTTCCCAAGGTACTGCTACTGAGTCTGCATAAAGTGTAAAAATTAAGTAAGTGATTCCTGGGGTTAGAAGAAAATAATACTCACCGAAGTAATGCTGTTTCTTCTTAAGGGATCACTCACTAACAGCAAGAGGAAGGAGGTGCTGTTAGAACTTTACTACTCTACTGGGACTTAAGAACTACAACTGTACTACTGGGACCTTCAATTTATGGTAAAAACAAACAAACAAACAAAAAAAAAAAACAAGAGTTAGTGTGTTTGCCTGAGTTGGGTGAAGTGAATTGTTATCTGTGCAGTTAGCTAGGTGAAGAAGGGAGCTGTGAATTGGGGGAGTGGCTTAGGCAGCAGGAAACCAGGTGTTTGCATTTAAATCTGCCCTAGATAGCTTTTGGCAGAGAACAGCAAGAGGAAGGAGGTGCTGTTAGAACTTTACTGCTCTACTGGGACTTAAGAACTAGAACTCTACTTCTGGGACCTTCAATTTAGGGTAAATAAAAAACAAGAGTTAGTGTGCTTGTCTGACCTGGATGAAGTGAATTGTTCTGTGCAGTTAGCTAGGTGAAGAAGGGAACAGTGAATTAGGGGGAGTGGCTTAGGTAGCAGGAAGCCAAGTGTTTGCATTTAAATCTGCCCTAGATAGCTTTGGCAGAGAACAGCAAGAGGAAGGAGGTGCTGTTAGAACTTTACTACACTACTGGGACTATATAGCCCTCCCTCCCCTACCCTCCACCCCCTACCCTCAGCCAGTTCTACTTTTATAGGCACAGGATTTGACTGACAACAGGAACTTCCTGTTTGGGAGCAGGAAGGGAGTGGTCACAGAGGCATAAAAGACTCACCATCCTAGAAGAAAAAGAGTAGCTCTGCATCCCTCCCAGCTTCTGGAGGTCTGACTCTGAGCAAGTAAGAAGGAGACTGTTGAGGAATACAGGAACTTCCTGTCACAGAACTGGAAGAGCAGGAACTTTAAGGGCATGGAGGCAGTAGGAAAGTAGGGAGAAAAAAATATATAAAATAAAAAAAATAAATAATCACAGAGAGGAAAGAATAAGCATACAAAACAACAGTTATGGGGCCACAAATAAGACATGATGGGAGTGATGCAGTACAATGGCTGTGGAGCAGCAATCTTCTGGGAGACATTCTGGAGGATGCAGTGTTGTTCCATCTGCAGACACCTCTCTGGGCTGAGGGAGGAGGTTGCTCTTCTCCAGACTGAGTTGGCCAGGATTCAGGGGACCTCCTCTCCCACCCAGGGACCACCAAGACCACTCCAGCTGCCACAGAGGTTGCCAAGAAAGAGGAGTGGTTGGACCACAGTGGGCTCAGGGAGGGTGAGGGTGGTGAAACAGAGGTGCGTCCCTCCAGTTGTACCGCTCCACAATTCATACACTGTTCTGACAGAGTGTGGTTCCTCTATGGAGGTACCAAGAGTGGAGACAAAGGAGACCCACAGGATGGTGGCATGGGACCCCACAGGGGAAGGAAATAACTCCTGGTGGGGGACTCCATTGTTAGGAGGGTAGAACTGGGGAAGGGGGGAGAGGGAGGTAAGGTGCCATGGCTTGGAGGGACAGGAAGTGTATCCTCAGGATCATAGCAGCAGCTGCACAGGGGTGGGAGCTAGATGTCACTGTACACCAAGGGACAAATGACCTGGCTGGGAAAGGGATCAGTGCAGTGCAGGAGGAGTTTGTGGAATTTGGGAGGGGCCTTGGAAAAGTAGCACACACGGTAACCTTCTCGGAGGTTTTACCTATCTATGGCATGGGTGAGGCTAGGGTGCTCTGCACCATGGGATTCAATCAGTGGTTGAAAAACTGGTGCAGAGCTCAGGGTTTTGGCTTTATTGGGGACTGGGGGTCCACCTGGAGGGATGCAGGCCTATACTAGCACGATGGTCTGCATCTGTCCAGGAGGGAACCCAGGATCCTAGGTGATAGGTTCAAATGTTTCATTGGCAAGCATTTAAACTAGCCAAGGGTAGAGGTACAGAAAAGGAGCAGGGAAATCCTAGCACCCCCACAAAAAAAAATCAGGGTAGTTAGTGAGGTAATCACCAAGATAAAGAAGTCAACAGGGAGAAGGGCAGGGGTAAATGGAGAAAAAGGCAAAAGGAGTAAGGACAGAGATAGGGCAAAAATGGATAAGGCCATCAAAAAATGGAGGGTAATGAGTACCAATGTCTGTAGTCCAGGTAACAAGCTCCCTGAACTGGTGGCCTTGATGGAAAAGGGATGCCTGGATATTGTGGCAGTCACCGAAACATGGTACACAGAGAACCATGACTGGGATGTCAATATACCAGGGTACACAATCTAGAGGAGGGAAGAAGAGGAGGAGGAGGAGGAGTAGCTCTCTATGTAATGGAAGGGATCAAAGCAATGGAACTAAAGGGTAAACAGGGAAGAGAGGAGGCACTGTGGGTTACCCTGGAGACTGGAAATGCAGGGTTTTATTTAACTCCACAAATTGATTAGCGTTTTGCTCATAAAAGTGCTAAAACATTGTGAAAATGCATAACACTTGCCTCACTGTGTTTAACAAACACAACACTTCTAGAAAACCTATATAAATACTTTCTGTACAGTTAGCATTGTCCCAAGAAAAAAACTGCTAATCAATTATTTAATACCCTGAAATGGTACCACAATCTGCACGGGAGTTATATACAGACCCCCGTCTCAGAGGAAATGGACAAGGAAATGATAGAAGGCATCCTTAGGATCGCAGAAAAAGGGAAGATATTGTGGATGGGGGATCTGAATATGCCAGACGTTAACTGGAGCACCTTTGCTTCAGCCGCATCCATGAGCAGGGTCTTTCTTGATGCCCTACAGAGGGCATGCCTCAAGCAGCCAGTGTTGTAACCCACTCAGGAGGGAGCAGTCTTAGACCTGGTACTCTCAAATGGGGACAGAGAAAGGATCTCAGATCTAGAAGTGGGTAGCCATCTGGAAACAAGTGACCACCAAACAGTGTGGTTCATGATAAACACAGCTGCAGAGTCAAGCTATACAGAAGTGAGGGTACTGGGCTTTAGGAGGGCTGACTTTGTCGAAATGGGAGAGGGCCTCAGAAAAGCACTAACAAACAGGCAAAAAGGAAGGTTGTAGGAACAATGGGGAAATATCAAAACTGCCATCACAGAGACAACAAAACTTTGTGTGAAACAAATAAACAAATCAAAATAAAAGAAAAAGCCACTGTGATTCTCAAAAGAGGTGGCAGGGAAGGTTAGGGAGAAAAAGATAGCATTCAGGAAGTACAAGGAAACACAGAAGGGGCAGGACAGAGAACTGTACCAGTTAAAGCAGAAGGAAGTGGGGAAGGCAGTCAGAACAGCAAAGGCCCAAACCAAGGAAAAGATAACCAACTCGGTTAAGAAGGATAAAATCTTTTATAGGTACATTAGGGGCGAAGAAAGGCCAAGGAGGGATAGTGAAGCTTAATAAAGGGAGGGTGGGTGGGCAGAGAGGACAGTGAAAAAGCAGGGATAATGAATGAATACTTCTGCTCAGTATAAACAAATGAGGAGGGGGGTCCTAATCCAATCAATAGAAGCACACTGGATAGGGAGGTTGATCCCAGTCCTTTCATAGAAGAAAGGGTTCTGAAAGAACTCCTAAAACTAAAGGTGGACAAAGCAATGGGGCCTGACTGGATTCACCCCAGAATTCTAAAAGAACTAAGGGGAGAACTAGTGACATCATTGACTACCCTTTTTAACAAATCATTGGAGGATGGTATGGTACCTAAGGACTGTAGGAGGGTGGATGTGATTCCCCATCACAAAAGTGGGAGCAAAGTAGAGAGAGGAAACTACAGACCTGTTAGCTTGACCTCAGTGGTAGGGAAAATGATGGAATCACTTCTGAAAGAAAGAATTGTTGAGCATCTAGAGGCCAGCGGGGCACAGGACCCAAGGCAGCATGGATTCACAGTGGGAAGGTCATGTCAAATTAATCTAACAGATTTCTTTGACTGGGTGACCAAAGTTGTACACCAGGGAAGGGCTGTGGACATGGCCTGCCTAGACTTTAGCAAGGCATTTGACACAGTCCCACACAAAAGATTAAGGAACAAATTAACCAGCCTGGGAGTGTGTCCCAGGGTGATAGCCTGGGTAAACAGCTGGCTGGACAACAGGACACAGAGGGTAATAGTAAACAGAGTCTACTCCAAAGAAAGGGGGGTTACTAGTGGGGTACCGCAGGGTTAAGTACTAGGTCCGGTCCTTTTTAATGTCTTTGTAAGTGACCTTGCAGAGGGACTGGAAGGAAAACTATGCCTCTTTGCAGATGACACAAAGATCTGCAACAGGATTGAGACACAATGTGGGGTGGAAAGGATGAGAAGGGACTTGGCAAGGTTGGAGGAATGGTCAAAAGTATGGCAGCTTAGATTCAGTGCAAAGAAGTGCAAAGTAATGCACCTGGGAAACAAAAACCCAAGGGAAGAGTACACAATGGGGGAGGTATTAACAACAACAAAAATGGAAAGGAACCTGGGGGTAGACATGTCAGATGACCTAAAGGTAAGCAAGCAATGTGAGAAGGCAGTAAGGATTGCTGGGGGGATACTGGGATGTATAGGGAGAGGTATCACCAGTAGAAAACAAGATGTTGTTATCCCTCTGTACAGACAGTTAGTGAGACCCCATCTGGAGTACTGCATGAAGTTCTGGAGACCCCATCTCCACAAGGACATAGACAGGATGGAGGAAGTCCAGAGAAGGGCAGCTAAGATGGTGCTGGGTCTACAACAGAAGCCGTACAAAGAAAGACTAAGGAGCTTAATATTTATACCCATGAGGAAAGGAGGGAGAGGGGGGACATGATAAAAACATTCAAGTACCTTAATGGAATCAACAAAGTCCAAGAGGGTAGCATCTTTCAGAAAAAAATATTTGCAGGACCAAGGAGACACAATCTGAAGACAGAGGGGGGATGGCACAGGGGAATGTGAGGAAGTATTTTTTCACAGAGAGGGTTGTGGATGCATGGAATGGCCTTCCTGAGGAGGTCGTGGGGTCAAAAACAGTGGGGGAATTAAAGAACGCATGGGACAGACATAAGGCAATTCTGGTGGGGGGTAGGAAGAAGTAGGCTGTTGGTTAACTAGGATCTGCAGCTTATCCAGTAGGCAAGGAAATGGGCAGACTAGGTGAGCCAACGGTCCTTATCTGCCGTCAAAGTCTGTTTCTTTGTTTACTCTCCCTAACACTGCCTCCCTTTCCAGAACCTGAAATAGGTTCACACAAGAATCAGTTCCTTTTTCATTGAGGTTGCTTGAGCATTACTTTTAGAGTTCCTACAGTTGTAAGCTTGTTATTATTGTATACGGGTGCCGTCGACTGTGCATGAATTTCAGCAACTGCTGAAATCTTATTGTAGGACAGTTCAAAGGTCAAAAAAGTTGTACTATTGTTCTGACGTCACATCAATAGTACAACTTTTTAGCCTTGACCTGCCACCTGATTGGCTCAGACGAGGCTCTATGTAGAAAATCAAAACAAACATTGCAGCACGATTTAGCGAGTGCTGGGCAGCGGAGCCACCAACTTTGAAGTTGGGACACTGAGAGCTGCACATTGCTCCCTTTTGGAAAAATTTTTTTTTTCTTTCTGATTTAAAAAAAAAAGTGACTTGGAGAGGAGAGAGTGAGAAGCCAGACCAAGTATGAGTGGCACCAGTGGGAATGGGAGCAGCACCTGCAGCAAATAACTACATAAATAAAATAATGTAAAACAAAATGAAAATAGAAAAAAAACATATACTATGTTAAACAGTGGATGGGTGAACATCCACAAATAAGTTGTGTTTCCATCTCGGGCAGTTGATGACATCAGCGAGATCTGTCGAGCTTCACTCTCGAGGTCTCTATGATGTCATCAACTCCCTCGATGGAAACATAGCCTTGTTGTGGATTTTCACCCGTCCACTATTCTACATTTTGTTTATATGGTAACATTTCATAAGTCTGTTTCAATTTGTTTGGTGTTTTAAAAATTCTATAACATTTTTCTAAAACTTTTTGGGTAACCTTTTAGCTAGTTTCACTAGCCGCTGCTCCACTCTGGCTTGGAAACAGATCTGAGTAACAGCCAGAGTGGACTATGGCCGCAGAGTTTGATCTCACATTGCAAATTCTAAAATCTGCATAGGTTCTGTCTCTGGGGCATCACTCTCAGCCAAGAGGACTGCATCAGGTGTAAACTTAATAAGAGATCACTTAAGAAGAAACAACATTACTATGGTGAGTATTTTTTTTCTTCTTGACCAATCAGGATGCAGGAAAATCCTTACCCATTTTATAAAGCAGTAAAAATGAACAACTAGACAATCCTATCTGAGTGTAAACATTAGCTCACGTGGGCAGAACTAGGTACCCATTCAGAGTGTACAAGGTAGTTGTTGGTATTAAAATTCAGTTGAAAGGACTCTGACTGTCCAGCAAGGAGGACTGGCTGGGGGTGGTGGGGGGAGAATACCAAAATTAAGTATAAGACAACACTCAACAAAAATCCTTCTCTACCACTTCACACTCTCCTTGCACAAAGCATTATGTCACGTCCGTAACCACATCACAGGGCCTAGGTAGACCACAGTTTAGACATAACTTTTCTTAAGAATAATAATTGAAGTACCAATACAAATAAAGATGCAAAAGAAAGTCTGTAAAGTGTGAAATAATTATGTGGTCAGAAATTCCACTGGCAGTGAAAGGGAAATGGCTTGGGGTCTGAAACACAGCATCTTTCAGGACTCTGAGCATAACAAGGATACAGAAAAATAGAACTATGCCCCCAGTAATCAACACAGTTTGTAAGGGGGCAAAGGCAAACAGCGGAGCTGATTTTCCCACTGCATTCCTCAAGATTCCAATACAAAACATGATACTGATGTCCTCCCACACTCTGTATACAATACTTTAAATACTGTACCATTCAAAAACACAAATTAGCCAAATTGTTAAATAATGGTGGCTGTGGCAGTTAAGTTTATATTTTTTAGCATCACTACTCACTCGCTTCTGATCCTGCTGGAGAATCTTCACGGATGTGCCTTCCTTTGTCGCTCTAAAATAAGGCAGTGCCTGCCTATTTGACAGTGGTGTTAGTCTGGAATTCATCTGGAGTCCAGGACATAGGCAAGGGGTGACATGGCAACTGTTTTTGTTATATTTCCTCAAGTCAGGGCAAGTTCCCCAGAGCCCTCTCAAAACCACTAAATTACTCAACCACTGCTCGAACCAGCTGGGGGATGCTGGGTTTTCCATTCTGCTCCTGCATGGGACACCAGGAGAAGCCCACCATACTGGCAAATGCCAGGTTTTCCATTCCTGCTTGTGCAGAACAGCAGAAGAGGCTGTCTGTGCTAGTGGATACTGGGTTTTCTGTTCCAGCTCCTGCTGAATAACAGGAGAGGCCCACTGTGCCAGTGGATGCTTGGATCTTTATCAAGGATATCTTCTCCATTGGGCCACACCTTTGGAACTCTGACAATAACATCAGGACCACCACTCAACTTTTTGCTAGCTGAGGGCTGCCCACAATAACATGCATTGCCGCTTCTATAACGTGGGCTGCCCCAACACTCCTTAGTTCTTTCTCCTGCTATTGATTAGCCTTGGCAGACCTGCTGAGAAAGTCAAAATAGTCATTGCTTTTTTTTTTCATTATTTTCAATTGTTTGTGTATTTTTTTCATTGTCATCTCTATATACCACTGAAGAACAAAGAGCTTTTGTAACGATATTGTTTCTGTGGCTACAACATCTACAGAGACCACATTCACACTATCTGTGTGTTGTTTGGGCCTATCTTACGATGTGAGGGCCTGTGAGATCTGCCAGAGTTTCAACCAGGATACAAGGCAATGCCGACAGAAGGTTTTAGAAACCTTACTCACCCAAAAAACATTGAAAGCCATCGAAAAGACTGCAGGTTCCGCCCCTGCTTCTCCCATGCCATTGACCATGAAACTGTAATTGAAGTCAAAAGAAAAGGAAAAGTCTTTGTTAATGGCTTCCTCCTCTTCTGGCATAAGCACAAGCACAAAGATAAGTCAGCTTTGCTGCTGCAGTTGAGGTCACCATTGAAAATGGGTATGTACTTGCATGCACTCCAGCGGCATAAATGCCAGCCCCCCCCCCAACCATCATTGAGACACCAAGGTCAGAGCCTGGCTCCACCTTTTCATCCTGTAGCAAGAACCCTGTGGTTTTACTCCAAAATTCCCAAACGTGTGACCTGAACTTCCAAAACCTATTACCAAAAATCAAACTCAAACTGGATAGATGGAAATCACTACAGTTATCCATGGTAGGCAAAGTGGAAGCGATCAAAATGATCACAGCCCCCAAAATCTTCCACTTGATTTCTCATATACCTACCCACATACCAAATAAATGGTTTGACCAAATAGGTTCCCTAATTAGCAAATTTCTATGGGATGGGCGAAAAGCAAGATATACTGTAATAAAAATCACCTAAGAACCAGCTGGAAGGTAGGGGACTGGAACCTCCCATGGTTCAAAGGATATTGGTGGGCATTCCGCAATGCATGGTCCTTGAGGTGGCTTCCATTGGACGGCCACTCCCTTCCCCTATGGACTCACACTGAGATAGCAATGTGTGACCAAACAAACCCTATTTCCTCTCTCAATACCACTCCTTGTCCCCCTCCTCGCACTCCGGTAACAGTGAAGACATCCTATTCGGTCTGGCTTCAAATGAGTAAATGGCTATGCATACCCCTTGAACACATCCCCTCCACCCCATTAATGCAGAACATCAATATAAAGATAGAGGGGAAGCCAGTATACTGGTGAGAATGGGCTGTTAAGGGCATATGCACCATTTCTGACATTTTAGCCTCACATACCACCACATTGGACTCTTTTCAGTCACTTAAAACTCGCTATTGCCTCCCCAACTCTGACTTTTGGAAGTACTTCCAAATCTGCAGCTCCCTTGGATTTATATTATCTAAAATGAGCCAGCCCTCCTCTCCTGATGTACCCATCTCACCGGTTGAACGATGGACCAAAACTTTAAAAGGGTAGAGCAGGTCTCATATATTCACATATCAGAGAGGCAGTCCCTGACCAGACAATTTCATCCAGAACTTACTGGACCACAGTTTTGCAAGTTCCCATCTCTGAGAAGCAATGGCCAAAGTGCTGGCATACAGCCCATGAATCACTTAAAGACCCCAGGAGTCGACTTACACAAAATAAAATCCTGCACAGTTGGTACCGGACACCTGAAGTGCTATATAAGGCCAAAATCACTCCCACACACCTGTGCTGGAGATGTTCTCAACCACACGGAGATCTGTCTCATATCCTATGGCATTGTCCATTGGTCTAAAGGTTCTGGTCACAAGTAACTAGCCTCATGGCTACTGTCATACGAACACAAGTTCCAGCTAACCTTGGCATCTGGCTCATAGGACTACATGAAGGTCAACCCATTCTTTCAAAGGAACACAACTTCCTTCTCATTCAGTCTAGCATTGTAGCCAAAAGACTTCTGTTACAGAATGGAGGACCACCAACATTCCAACTATACATGAATACCTTTCCAACCTCTCCCAGCTAGCCACATATGATAAGCTCTCTCACATATCCAATAACACACTGTGGATTCAGATGAGTATTTGGGAACCCCTTTATCAGTACCCAAACAAGAAGACTCCCACCCCACAGGGCCACACAGGCAACCTTCCCTGGCAGGGCACAGGTTAAGAGTGCCCATGCCCAGGTACCACAAAGGTAGTTTCAGGGATTTGATATAGGTGAAGAGCTGCCATATTACCGTACCCCACCAAATTCTTCAAGTGCGAAGGATAATAGACAATTGCATAAACTAAGTGTTTTTTCTTTTCTTATCCCTTTTTTCTTATCTTTTATTGTCAATTTGTTTATGGATAACAATAGCCTTGAACAAGTGCCTTCTGCTACACAATTGGCTCATCACTGTCCCTACTGGCAATAATTTCTCTAAACCCGACCATTGTGCACTGTGTCAGGCCTCTAACTACTTGCCTATGACAGTTCTTAAATAAATATCGGCATATAAATATTTAATGAGGTAGTTAAAGCTATAGAATATCCTGTCTGTTGATATACTACCTTACTCTGCAGACAGTTGATAGGCAGGTCGAGCTCAGAGTACCCAAATAATACCCTTTCCCTAACAACCTGGCCAAGGCACAAAGGTGCCAATAAGGGTGAGGGTGCCTGGATAGAGTTCCTATACAGCAGGGTATATGAACAAATTTAAGTTTGAAAGGCACTCAAACAGATATAGGTTATGAATCCTGGGTATTTTTTTTGTTGTGGTTTATAGGCTGAAAAGTAGGTACAGCATGTAGATAATTCTTTACAGTAATGGTAGGCCTCAGTCACTCCTGCCTTGCATGTTACAGGTTGGCAACACAAATGTAACACACTTGTAATACAACTGTTTTATTTTTGTTTATTGAGCTGTATGTTGTATGTTTATGTTTGAAAACTCAATAAAATTATTAACGTCAAAAAAGAATCCTGTGGTTTATACACCCATGTCTCCCCCTGAGGATCCATCTTTTTAGGCTATGCTCCAGCAGATGCAATCTACCATGGGCTTTGCTGTTGAGGAAGATCCCACTAAAAGGAATCTTAGGGAATATTTGTAGGTTCCTTCACACTTACTCCTCAGCATCCTTAGGCTTGCGGATTGCTAATTACCAGGCCCATATGATAAAAATATCAGAATAGCCTATGAAAAGCTGCACATACTGCAGTACAGGCTTTGCTTGATGGTCCTTCCAAGACTGACTTTCTTAAAACTATGTCAGCTGGTTCTGAAGTTGGCAAATATCTGGTACATTCAGCAAATGATGTGTCAGATGCCTCTTCCAGGGTTGTGGCCTCTGGTATCTGCATTAGACATTATGCCTGGCCTAGAATAACTGGTTTTTCTACTGATGTGCAGCAGAATTTTTTGAATGCTCCTATTAGGGCTCCAGATTATCTAAAAATAATGCTGAAGATGCACTTCATGGCCTTCAGTCCTTCAAAATGACTTTAAGGTCTGTGAAATCACCTTACCTCATGCTAACCAGAGTATGTGGTTGGGGGGAGGTCTTTTTGTAGGCCTGCTGCTAGAGGTAACCATACATATCATCAGCAGGGCTGTGGTAGAGATGGTGGTGCCCCTGAGACCCCTTCCCCTTGGCACTCATGCAAAAGCACCAGATGGAATCAGTCCCAGCAGCCCTGCTTCCCCCAGTTCTACCTGACACTCTTCAGTTCCCTCCCCCAACACACACACACACACACACTCACACTATTGTCTCCAGAGGTGAAAGTGGGGAGAAGGATCTCCCTGCATCTAAAACAGTGGAGGGAGTTCAATACAGGCCAGTGGGTCTTGGAAATAATAGAAAAGGGGCAAGCTCTGGAACTGATAGAAACCCCTCCAGGGCTGGCCCGGTGGTGCTGAGGGTTGAGGCGCTGGATGCCACACCTCACTCCATGCCGGTGACCCAGGTTCGGGAACGAGCCCATGGCATCATGGGTCGGTAGGGGAGGGAGAGGCTAGAGCATCTGAGGACAGCTCTCCTCTCCTCTCCTGGAAGGGTGGGGGGGCACCCGCTTGGTGCCCTGACTGGCCTCTGGTGGAAGCCGGAGACATAGCAGGCACCCACGCGTACAGAGAGGGTTGGGAGTGGCGGGCATTGGTGGAGATGCCTTGACATCGGGGTGTAGTGCACTCCCCTAGGAACATTGGAAAAAGACCCTGCAGTGCTTCTGGTAGATGGAGCACCAGGCCCCGATCTCCAATGCCCCTACCTGACCTGGCAGCAGCATCCCGACGAGAGCAAGAAGGACTTCAGGGGACACCCACACCCCATGCCCGCCTGGGGGATATAGCCTCGGCTACATGGGGGATGGACTGCACCAGGCTCCAGGTAAGAGGGTGGAGACTACAAGGCCCTAGGTGTCTCTCAAAGAGTGGGAGTGCTGCGGGGTAGGGGGAAGTGTGGTAGTGTGGGTTCCAATAAGCAGATCATACAACCAAATATAATGCATAAAAAATGCATATGTCTGAGTTTATCATTTTATTCAAGAAGAAAAAAAATAAAAACAAATAAAAAACTTCAATATATACAGAAAGAAAAAACAAATGGTGTTATTCTGTCACACCTCTTCAAACATCAGGATATAGTTCTTGCATCTAAAGCACTATATAGAATTCCTGAGTTCTTTCCTTTCTCTCCAGCAACGTGAAAACTTGCACAATTACTTCTCTTAGATCCTTCTCTCACCTTGGTCAGAACACTACTGACCACCTATCCACTTTTGTTCTCCTAGAGAAACCTTTTATAATGCCACTGAGTGACCTCATAAATCATGTGCACCTTAATTAAGATGAACAGTGGCATTTTCAAGCTTAATAATATATATATATATATATATATATATATATATTCACATATTTTAAACCATTTAGCATCATACTAGCACTTCTAGGATTCACCCAAATAAGTATTTATTTCCTCATAAGGTCATAAAACAAAATATATACTTAATTATAGGGCTATGATGTCAAAGCATTAACTTAGCTCCTCCCCCTTATGACATCAACCTTTCTTGATCCTATATAACTAGCCATTTTATGGGCTGGCTGCCCTATAGTTGGACCTCTTCAACCAACATGGGCACTCGGGTAAAAGAAACATTTATTTAAATGCAATACCTTTTAAACAAGCTGAAGAATCTATAACCTTAACAGGGAACACAGATGAGGGGCACGCTCCCTATCTGATTTCCTGTAAAGTGCTAGAATTCCATTTGATTTATAATACATAAACCAAAAAAACATATTTAATTCATATAACAATGTTTCAGTTTTATTCAGTACTTCCTACAGCCCTATTCTTTGCTGTGCTGCACAAAACCCTTTTTGTTCCAGTTTTCCTTAGTTTTACAGCTGTTGCTTCTTAACTTAATAGCTGAAATTGTAGCAGATACCTGTTTTACAACTCAGCCCTCTACTGTTTAGAGGCTCTTTTGTTTCCAAATGAAACAGCTCCTTCTTGACACTTGTTTTGGGACACAGGGCTGTATATTGTATGCCCTTAATGTCATTGACTCCTTTCCAGTCCTTTTGAAAAACCTCCAAGGAGCAGATACCTAAACAGCGTTATGGGCTGAACTAAAACACCATAGCAACTATAAACAGTTGCGCTGCTCCAGTGTTCCCATTTTGGCCGCAAAGCTGCTTCTTTTCTAAATCGCAACAAGCGCTTGCGATTTCTTTCTTCAGTGGCTCTGCAATTCGGACCCGCTCCTGCATGAACGTGTGCAGGGTCCTGTGTGAATGTTCAAGCGTTCGATCATGCGAGAGTGAGCACATTTTGCCACCGCAATCACTCGCTTACTTGTTCTACAGTGTTTTAACGCTATTTCATTAACTGGATGGACCTGTTCTTTTTAAACCATTTGGAGACCAGAATTTCTATAAGGAACAGGAAAAGGGGATGATAGAATGAATCTTTAAAAATAGGGGCTTATTACTTTGGATTAACAGCCACTGAAGTACTGCTGAGCACGGCTTTTAAATATATTTTAACCAGATGCAATTAATTACTAACAGGGCAAAAGCGACAGTAAAGGCAAGATTGAAGATTGCCAGGTTGGCCACCCTGACAAAAAAATGTAAGATAGATTCAGAAATAGATTAGAAGATAGGATAGAGTGAAAGGAAACAGCAAAATAAAAAAGGGGGGTGGGGTTCTTGCATCCTAGCATGATTGATTTATACTTCATAACAGGACCCCCTGTTACACTTCTCCCATCACAAGAAGGCAACATAATTTTTGTTGTGTTGACTGAGACCCTTCACCCTTGGAAGAGTTGGAACTTCCGTCCACCCACTCCAGAAGTTCCCCCCAGGACCCTTTAATAATTAACAGTATTCAAAACATTTCTCCAAACTAGACAATACTGTTTGTAAGTCATACTTTTCCCTGGGGTTGTGCCTTCTTGGCACATTGTGGTACACCTACAATTCCATTTTCCATATCTGGAACAGAGGCACTACCTTGATCAGCACCAGAGCATGATAATAAATCTGCGTTTTGGTGCTGAGAACTGCTTCTATGTCTCACCATAAACTTAAAAGGTTGTAAAGATAAATACCTTTGTAAAATGTGGGCATTTTTATCTTTCATCAAGTTCAGCCAGCATAACGGGTTATGATCAGTTACAACTGTAAACTGATTTCCCCATAGATAATATTTCAGGGCTTCTACTGCCCACTTGATGGCCAAACATTCTTTCTCAACTGTAGAATACCGTCTCTCTCTTTCATATAATTTTCTGCTGAGGTATAATATGGGGTGCTCCTCTCCATGGCTATGCTGAGTCAACACTGACCCAATGCCTGTGTCAGAGGCATCAGACTGTATTTCAAATGGTTTAGTGAAATCAGGGCTGCATAACACTGGAGCTGAGCATAGGATGCCCTTGATCTTGTTAAATGCCTCATCACAGGCTGGACTCCACTTTACCTTATTTGGAAACTGTTTTTTTGTCAGATCAGTGAGAGGAGTAGCAATGGTGGAAAAATCCGGGATGAAGCATCTATAATAACTTGCCAGACCAAGGAAAGTGACCAAAGGAAAGTGTTCTTCTCATGTCTCACCAAGTTCTTGTTATCAATGTTATCCCTGTCCTGTGCATGCCCCTAGTACCACCTAATCTGTATGTACTCATGTGATGATAAACAACTGTAACCTGTTATCCTGTAATAATTAATGTCCTGCTTGTTTGTTCTCATCCTGACATGGAACCTTTGTAAAAGAGCCTTGGCTCAAAGGTAATTGTAATCCTAGACTCTAATAAATAAATAAAATAAATAAAAAGGAAAGACCTGACATGGCACTTTGTAGTGGGTATGGGACTGTTAGCTACAGCTTCAGTCTTATCAATTTCTGGTTTAATCTTCCCGTGTCCAATGATAAAACCTAGGTAGCGGGTTTCTGTGTTAGCTATAGCACATTTAGACAGGTTGATGGTCATCCCTGCATCCTGGATACTTTGTGTCATAGCACTAAGATGTAATAAATGGGTCTTCCAGTCAGTGCTCTAGATGACAACGTCATCCAAATAAGCAGCATTGTAACGTTTGTGAGGTTTCAACACATGATCCATGTACTGTTGGAAAGTAGCCAGAGCTCCATGCAGACCAAACGGCATTGTGGTGAACTGATATAGACCAAGTGGGGTACAAAAAGCAGTCAATTCTTTGGTTTTTGGGGCCAGTAGAATCTGCCAATATCCTTTTGTTAAATCTAAGGTGCTAATGTATTTTGCAGACCCAGTCTGATCTAGGAGATCATCGATGCGTGGCATCAGATACCCATCAAATTCTGACACTTCGCTAATCTTTCTAAAATCCAGGCATAACCTGATGCCACCTTCCTTTTTATGCATGACTACCAATGGAGATGACCAAGGACTACGTGAAGGAACTATCACTCCTGCTTGTTCCATTCGTTTTATCTCAGCCACTACCTCTGGCCTGATCTTTTCTGGTAATCTGTATGGCTTTTGATGGATCAGTTTAGTTTGGGTAACTCTGATCTCAAGGACTACACCCTTGGCTTTCCCTGGGTTCTTTGTAAATGTATGCGATAAGTACTCCCAGTGATTATCAATTTTTAGTTTCTGTGCAGAGGTTAATTCAGGATTGATGTGTACTTCAGCATCAGTAACAGATTTATCAATCCTGTCATATGCTATACCTAGCTCTGCCCTACCAGGATCAGTTTGAACAAATAATACCAGGGTCTCTGGTTTTTCCACCCCTTTTCTCAGCTGGTTGGCATGATAAATTTTTTTTACAGGTCTATGCCCTGGCATTTCAATGGCATAGTTCACCGTGCCCACCTGGTGTAAGACCACATATGGTCCTTGCCAACGCATGAGCAACTTATTTTCAGTGGAGGGTAACAGTAACAACACTTTCTCTCCAGGTTCAAATGCTTTGTGTTTTAGGCCCATATCACAGTGTTCTTACATAGAAACATAGAATTTGATGGCAGATAAGGACCGCTTGGCCCAACCAGTCTGCCCATTTCCCTACCTACTGGATAAGCTGCAGATCCTAGTTAACCAGCAACCTACTTCTTCCTACCCCAACCCCCCAGAATGGCCTTATGACTGTCCCATGCATGCTTGAATTCCACCACTGATTTTGACTCCACAACCTTCCTCCGAAGGCTGTTCCATGCATCCACAACCTCTCTGTGAAAAATACTTCCTTAAATTACCTCTGAGCCACCCCTCTATCTTCAAATTGTGCCTCTTGTTCTTGCACACCCTTTTTTGAAAGATGCTACCTCTTGGACTTTGTTGATTCTCTTGAGGTACTTGAATGTTTCTATCATGTCCCCCTCTCCTCCTTTCCTCAAGGCTATACATATTAAGCTCCTTTCATCTCTCTTCATATGTCTTCCGGTGCAGACCCTGCACCATTTTAGTTGCCCTCTTCTGGACAGCTTCATCCTGTCTATGTCTTTTATGGAGATTGGGTCTCCAGAACTGCACACAGTACTCCAGATGGGGTCTCATCAGCTGTCTGTACAGAGGGATAATAACTTCCTGTTTTCTACTGGTGATGCCTCTCTATGCATCCCAGTATCCCCAGCCCTCCTTGCTGCCCTCTCACATTGCTTGCCACCTTTAGGTCATCTGATATGACTACCCCAGGTCCCTTTCCATTTTTGTTGTTGTTAGTATCTCACCCCCATTGTGTACTCTTCCCCTGGGTTTTTGTTTCCCAGGTGCATTATCTTGCACTTCTTAGCATTGAATCTAAGCTGCCATACATTTGACCATTCCTCTAACCTTGCCAAGTCCCTTCTCATCCTTTTCCACCCACCCTGTGCATCAACTCTGTTGCAGATCTTTGTGTCATCTGCAAAGAGACATACTTTTCCTTCCAGTCCCTCTGCAATGTTGCTTATAAAGACATTGAAGAGGACCGGTTCTAATACTGAACCCTGCGGTACCCCACTAGTAATCCTCCTTTCTTCTGAGTGGACTCCATTTACTATTACTCTCTGTGTCCTATTCTCCAGCCAATTCTTTACCCAGGCTGTCATCTTGGGACCCACTCCCAGGCTGGCTAACTTGTATAATAATCTTTTCTATGGGACTGAGTCAAATGCCTTGCTAAAGTCTAGGTACGCCATGTCCACAGCCCCTCCCTGATCTACTACTTTGGTCACCCAGTCAAAGAAGTCTATCAGATTTGTCTGGCATGACCTTCCCATTGTGAATCCATGCTGCCTAGGGTCCTGTGCCCCTCTGGCCTCTAGACACTCTACAATTCTTTCCTTCAGAAGTGATTCCATCATTTTCCCTATCACTGAGGTTAAACTAACAGGTCTGTAGTTTCCTGCTTCTGCCTTGCTCCCACTTTTGTGAAGGGGAACCACATCTGCCCTCCTCCAGTCCTCGGGTACCACCCCATCCTCCCATGATTCGTTAAAAAGGGTAGTCAGTGGTGTCACTAGTTCTACCCTTAGTTCTTTTAGAAATCTGGGATGAATCCCATCAGGCCCCATTGCTTTGTCCACCTTCAGTTTTAAGAGTTCTTCAGAACCCTTTCTTCTGTAAATGGGCAGGTATCAACTTCTGTATCCAGGTGTTTCTACTGTTTGTTTTATGTACCTCCCTCTTCATTTGTAAATACTGAGCAAAATATTTGTTTAGTATCTCTGCCTTTCACAGTCTCCTCTGCCCACCCTCCTCCCTTTATTAAGCCTCACTATCCCTCCCTTGGCTTCCTTTGCTCCCTGGATGTACATATAAAAGGTTTTATCCCCCTTCAACTGAAGTTGGCTATTTTTTCCTCGGTTTGGGCCTTTGCTGTTCTGACTGCCTTCCCAGCCTCCTTTTGCTTTAACTGATACAGTTCTCTGTCCTGCTCCTTCTGCGATTCCTTGTACTTCCTGAATGCTTTCTTTTCTCTTGAACCTTCACTGCCACTTCCTTTGAGAACCATAGTGGTTTCTTACATCGTTTGTTTTGTTTATTTGCTTCACACAAAGGCTCGTTACCTCTGTGATGGCAGTTTTATTATTCCCATTGTTCTTCCACCTCCTTCCTGCCCATTTGCTAGTGCATTCCTTAGGCACTCACCCATTTTGGCAAAGTCAGCCCTCCTAAAGCCCAGTACTTTTGCCTTTGTATGGCTTGACTCTATTGCTGTGTTTATTGTGAACCATACTGTTCGATGGTCGCTAGTTCCCAGATGGCTACCCACTTCTACATCTGTGATCCTCTCTCCATCTCCATTTGAGAGAATCACATCTAAGATTGCTCCCTCTCGAGTGGGCTCCAATACTAGTTGTCTAAGGCATGCCCCCTGTAGGGCATCTAGAATAACTCCACTCTTCAAAGTGGCTGCTGCAACTGCACTCCAGTTAATATCTGGCATATTCAGATCACCCATCAGCAATATCTCCCCTTTTTCTGCCATTCTAAGTATACTTTCTATCATTTCCTTGTCCATTTCTTCCCCCTGAGAACGGGTCTGTATCACAACCCCTGTGTGGATTGTGGTGCCATTGCCTGTCTCCAAATTTACCCACAGTGCTTCTTCTCCTCCCTGTTTACCCTTTTGTTCTGTTGCTTTTATTCCTTCCCTTATGTAAAGAGCTACCTCCTCCTCCTCTTTTACCCTCCTGTCCTCCTCCTGTAGATAGTGTATCCTGGTATGTTTACGTACCAGTCATGGTTTTGTGTACCATGTTTCTGTGACTGCCATGATATCCAGATGTTCCTCCTCCATCAAGGCCACTAATTCAGGAAGCTTGTTACCCAGACTACGGGCATTGGTACTCATTACTCTCCATTTTTTGATGGCTTTACCTTCTGTTGCAGCATCCCCCACTGACCTTTCTACCTCAGTCTTTTTCTCATTTAGTACCCTGTTTTGTAGGGAGAGGCTGGGATTTTCCTGCTGCTTATCAGTGCCTCCCCCTTTGACTAGTTTAAAAGCTTGCCAATGAAGCATTTAAACCGATTGCTCAAAAGACTTGTTCCCTTCCTTGACAGATGCAGATCATCCTGCCAGTATAGGCTGGTGTCCCTCCAGGTGGAACCCCACTCCCCAATGAAGCCAAACCCCTGTGCTCCACACCATTTTTTCAACCATTCATTAAACTGCATGGTGCTAATTACCCTCGCCTCCCCCATGCCATTGACAGGCAGCACCTCTGAGAAGGATACTGTGTGTGCTACTTGTCTTAGGCCCTTCCCCAACTCTGCAATGTCCTCCTGCACTGCTCTAATCTCATGATGAGCCAAGTCATTTGTCCCTAGGTGGACAATTACATCCAGCTCAGACTCCCTTGCAGCTGTTGTTGTGATCCTGAGGATGCGCTTCCTGTCCCTCCAAGTTGTCTTTGATTGACATTTTGGTGTGCTGTGGTCACATATTTCACCAACTTCTCCTGCAATGCAGTCATATATTCAAGTATGTTTTTACATGCCACGTTAGACCCTGTTCCCAATGTTCCTTGACCACATCTAAGGGACCTCCTAGGGTTACACTCATATAACATGGTAAAAAGGAATAACCCTGTAGTAACCTGTGGTACCTCTCTATAGGCAAAAAGCAAATAGGGCAAAAATGTATCCTAATCCTGACCTTCCTCCTGCACATACTTTTGTAGCATGCATTTCATTGTCTTATTAAATCGTTCCACTAACCCATCAGTTTGGGGATGGTATGGGGATGTTCTAACAGCAGATACCCCTAGCAGTTTGTACAGTTCTTGCAGCATGATGGACGAAAAATCACTACCACAATCTTTCAGGATAACCTTGGGTATTCCCATCCTGCTGAAGACTTTTGCCAGTTCTTCTGCAATACGAGGGGTAGTAACTGTCCTCATTGATATTGCTTCTGGGTACCTGGGTGTGTAGTCACAAATGACTAAAATATATTGATTTCCCTTGGAACTTTTTAATAAGGGTCCCACCACATCCATTGCCACCCTGTCAAATGGGGTAGTTACATACGGTATAGGTTGCAGGGGCACCATATCTTTTGTCCCTCCCTTGGCAACCAATTTGCACTGGGGACAGGACCTACAATAGGCTGCAACATCCTGGTGGACCCCTGGCCAACTGAATTGGAATAAAATGCGTTGTACTGTCCAGTCTCTACCCTCATGACCAGCCATGGGGATGTCATGTGCCAAGTGCATGATTTGTTCCCTATATTTTCTATGCACTACTAACTGTTCAAGCTTCTCATTTGTACCAGGTTCTACAACAACTCTATACAGGATATTGTTTTTGACAATAAATGGAGATTGTCCTGAATGTCCAACCTTGTCCACCTGTAAAAATAAAGATGTTAAAGATTCATCTCATTTTTGGTCCTGTACAATATTTTGCACTAGAGTCCCTGGGATAGTAAGTTGACCTGTAGCCTGATGATTTTCATTCCAAATCTGTTTTTCTCTTTGTTTAGTCTTCTTGGACTTTTAGTCCTTGCTGACAGTCTCAAAATAACCATTTTCAAAAGGAAAGGCATCCTGTAAGCCTTGCATTTTGACCTTGGACCTAGTAACCACATTAACAGTTCCTGTAGAAGTTTTCTGTTGTTGCATTAACAAGTCAAACTGAGGGAAGTCTTGCCCAACAATTACAGGTACTGGGAGACATGGTACAAGGCCTATCAACATGTCATGGCTTTCTTTATTTACAGTTATATTCATATAGGCTGTGGGGTATCAGTGTATGTCTCCATGTACACACCGAACAGTAGTATCTGAGTCACTCTGGGGCATATCCAGTGCTAGATCGGCCCTGATCAAAGTTTGTATGCTGCCTGAGTCCAGCAAACCCAAAGTCTGTTGTTCCCCAATACCCACAGAGGTTACATACCCACAATTTGCTAGGGCAAGATGAAAGCCAATCAGACCTTTTATTTGGGCAGTTCCTTACAATATGCCCTTTTCCAAGACAACCATGGCATATTATTTCTCATATGGAACTCTCCCACCTCTCTCCCCTCAATAGAACTGTCTCTGGTTAGTAGAAGCATTAAAAGGTGGTCTAACCAGCATGTTAGATGATCCTGCGTTGCCCTGGTTACCTCTGGCTCGGGTGCTTCTTGCTGCTAGGTAATCTGCCAACTTAATGGTGTCTTTGGCTGTCTCAAGTTTATGCTTCTTCACCCATAATTGCACATCCACGGGTAGTATCTAGATAAATTGTTCAATTATTATCAGTTCCATTATTTGGTCTACAGTTTTGATGGTGGGCTGTAGCCATTTGCCACAATAGTCATTCAAATGGGCACAGGTTTCTCTTGGCCTGTGTAAGCTTGCCATTTTCTGAGACCAAAATAATTGTCTGTATGTTTCTGTGCTAATATTATACCTGCATTTAATTTCTTCTTTAACTCTGTCATAATTTAAGCTATCAGCTCCACTTAGCTGGCTGTAGACTAGTTGCACCCATCCAGAGAGGTACAGAACCAAACAAATCACCCACTGGTCTCTGGGCCAGTTGCAGATTTGGGCCACCCTCTCGAAAGTTGTCAGATAGGCCTCAATATCATCAACCCTCTGTCAATTTAGTTAATTTAATGTCTCTTGGAACGGATCTCTCTGTCTGCCCCGGGTCAAAAGTTAAAGTTGCCATCCATTTTTCATCTTGTCTCCATCTCTTCTCCACCTGTATCCTCCGGTCTTCATCCCTCTTCCTCTGGTCCTCTTCTGTCTGGCACGCCATCTCAATTTGGCATAAACAAAGCCATTTCAGTAATTCACTAGGATCCTCCGGTGCTGGGGTCATCTGACTTTCCTCCTTCTTTGGATTACCAGCTGCAGCTATGGCTCCTTCTTCCATCTTTCTTTGCCTGGTAGCAGGTTCGATCCCTGGCAACAACTGGACACCAGTCTTCAATCTTACAGACCTAGTCAGATGTAATGCACCCAACTCCACTTGTTCTGGTTGTTGCATCTGCTAGGGTATTTTCAGCACAACACCTCCTCTGGAGTACCTTCTGACACCCCAGAGGTTGAAATCCCACTGCTGACACCAGTTGTGATAGTGTGGGTTCCAATAAGCAGATCATACAACCAAATATGAGCATAAAAACACATACATCTGTGTTTATCATTTTATTCAAGAAGAAAAAAAAAAATTCAATATATACAGAAAGGAAAAATAAATGGTGTTATTCCATCACACCTCTTCAAACATCTGGATATAATTCTTGCATCTAAAGCACTATACAGAATTCCTGAGTTATTTTTCTTTTTCTCCAGCAATGTGAAAACTTGCACAATTATTTCTCTTAGATCCTTCTCTCACCTTGGTCAGAACACTACTGACCACCTATCTACTTTTGTTCTCCTAGAGGAATCTTTCATAATGCCACTGAGTGACCTCATAAATCATGTGGCACCTTAATTAAGATGAACAATGGCATTTTCAAACATAATTATATATATATATATATATATATATATATGTGTGTGTGTATATATACATATTTTAAACCATTTAGCATCATACTAGCACTTCTAGGATTCACCCAAATAAGTATTTATTTCCTCATAAGGTCATAAAACAAAATATATACTTAATTATAGGGCTATGATGTCTGAGCATTAGCTTAGCTCCTCCCCCTTATGACATCAACTTTTCTTGATCCTATATTACTAGCCATTTTATGGGCTGGCTGCCCTATAGTAGGACCTCTTCAACCAACATGGGCACTCGGGTAAAAGAAACATTTATTTTAATGCAATACCTTTTTAAACAAGCTGAAGAATCTATAACCTTAACAGGGAACACAGATGAGGGGCACACTCCCTATCTGATTTCCTGTAAGGTGCTAGAATTCCATTTGATTTATAATACATAAACCAAAAATATTTATTTAATTCATGTAACAATGTTTCAGTTTTATTCAGTACTTCCTACGTCCTATTCTTTGCTTGTGCTACACAAAACCCTTTTTGTTCCAGTTTTCCTTAGTTTTACAGCTGTTGCTTCTTAACTTAATAGCTGAAATTGCAGCAGATACCTGTTTCACAACTCAGCCCTCTACTATTTAGAGGCTCTTTTGTTTCCAAATGAAACAGTTCCTTCTTGACATTGGTTTTGGGACACAGAGCTTTATATTATATGCCCCTAATGTCCTTGACTCCTTTTCAGTTCTTTTGAAAAATCTAAGAGGAGCGGATACCTAAACAGCGTTATGGACTGAACTAAAACACCATGGCAACTATAAACAGTTGCGCTGCTCCAGTGTTCCCATTTTGGCCACAAAGCTGCTTCTTTTCTAAATCGCAACAAGCACTTGTGATTTCTTTCTTCAGCGGCTCTGCACTTCAGACCCGCTCCTGCACGAATATGTGCAGGGTCCTGTGCCAGCATGCGATTGTGCGATAGTGCACACATTTCGCTGCCGCAATCACTCGCTTACTTGTTCTACAGCATTTTTTTTATTACTGTTTCATTAACTGACTGGATCTGTTCTTTTTAAACCATCTGGAGACTGGAATTTCTGTAGGGAACAGGAAAAGGGGATGATAGAATGAATCTTTATAAACAGGGGCCTATTACTTTGGATTAATAGCCACTGAAGTACAGCTGAGCATGGCTTTTAAATATATTTAACCAGATGCAATTAATTACTAACAGGGCAAAAGTGACAGTAAAGGCAAGATTAAAGATTGCCAGGTTGGCCACCCTGACAAGAAAATGCAAGATAGATTCAGAAATAGATTAGAAGATAGGATAGAGTGAAAGGAAACAAAACAAAATAAAAAAGGGGGTGGGGTTTCTTGCATCCTAGCATGATTGATTTATACTTGATAACAGGACCCCCTGTTACAAGGAGTATAAACAGTAAATAGAAAAAAAAAGAACCCCCTCCAGATCATCCTCTGTCCCCTTCCTCTTATCCTCCAGGCCACTTGTCCCTTCTAAAGAGGAAATCCAGACCCTGTTCCAAAAACATGCTATCAGGCCAGTTCCCCACAAAACAGGAAAACAGGGTTCTGTTCCCAATACTTCTTAGTTCCAAAGTGGACAGGAGATCTATGTCCTGTATTGGACCTCAGAGACCTCAATCTGTACATCAAATACAAAAAGTTTTGAATGGTGTCTCTGCAACCCCTGATTCCCCTCTTGCAAACAGGGGACTGGCTTTGTTCACTGGACATGAAGGATGTATACCTTTATGTCAGAATCAGAAAGTGCCACAGACAGTACCTCCACTTCGTGCTGGAGGGCAAGCATTATTGATTCTGAGTGTTGCCCTTTGGCTTATCCTTGGCACTGAGGGTTTTTACCAAATGCTTAGCAGTGGTTGTGAAAGCTGTTCACATGGAAGGGGTTTATATCTTCCCTTACCTGGACGATTGGCACCGGAAGGTCAACTTCAGGGAAGCTCTTCTTCACACCCTTTCCCAAATGACACAATTGTTTGAGGCCTTAGGTATAACAGTGAATGTGCTGAAGTCAGTGCTGACATCATGCCAATGCCTGCAAAACTTTGGGGCAGTACTGGATACAGAAAAGGGGTGTGCCTTCCTGCCACAGGACAGGGCAGACACCCTTATTGCTTACACACACTGGGTTCACAGGGGGCCACTAGGTCTCTGCCAGGGTAGTGCTGTCTCCAGGGCCTGATGCTGCTGCCATAGTAATGATGCCATTTGCTCAGCTTCATATGCAAACCCCCCCCCCCGTGGACACTCAGAGTACAGTGGGGTAAATAGAGTTGGAACAAATTATTCTCATCACATCCCCACATTGTTGAGCACTACTATGGTGGAGGGACCACAGCAGTTTACTCAAGGGTGTTCCTTTCCTTGTACCAGTTCCTGTACAGATCCTCATCATGGATGCCTCAGGCTCTGGTTGGGATGTTCATCTAGACTCCTTCCTGATACAAGGGTCCTGAAACAAGTGGAGGCTGACCTACACATAAAAGTCTCAGAAATGAGAGCTGTCCTATACAGTCTCTAGCAATTTCAGAATCAGTTGTGCCCTGGTTGTTTGTTAATCCACATGGACAATGTCAGTGTCATGCACTACATAAACAAGTGGGCACTCACTCCTGTCCCCTATGCAGGGAAACAATGAGAGTGTGATTCTGGACGATGTCTCATAACCTTCAGCTGTTGGCCATGTTTCTCCCAGGTTTCAAAAACATCTTGGTACACAGGCTAAGTAGGTCTCAGTCCCTGGTTCACAAATGGGAACTAATGACCCCCATGGTAAATTACATCTTTGCAAGATGGGGCTGTCCAGAGTTGGACCTTTTTGCATCCCCATACAATGCAAAACTGCCGCTTTTTTGCTCGCTCGCTCCAGGGCCTGAAGTTTTTTGGCGAGATGCATCCCTCTCTTGAAAAGGGAAATTTCCTGCATGCATTTCTCCCCATTCCTCTCATACAGAGGGTTCTGTTTAAGCTAAGAGTAGAGAGTGCCACTCTCATCCTCATCTCTCCTCTATGGCCTTGCCACATGTGGTTTCCACTCCTACAACATCTGGCACTTCAGTATCCTGTTTCTCTGCCCCTGTGTCAGGGTCTATTATCACAGGACAGGGGGTCACTGGTCCATTGGACCTAAAGTCTCTATCTGCATGCCTGGCTCCTGAAAACATAGCCACTGCACATTTTGGGGTGCCCCCTAAGGTAGTTGATGTCTTGCTTGTGGCTCAAAAGCTTTCTACAAGACAGGTATTCCTTGAAATGGAAGCATTTCACCTTGTGAACTGCTTCTTAGGATATGGACCCTTTTTACATGTCCTGTGAATTCTGCTCTGGAATACGTGTTTTTTTTTTGCCTCCTACTGGTAGGACTGTGCCCCCCATCCAAACCGACTCACCACCCCCAGCCCCGTCACTCAGGTTCTCATGAACTTGCCATATTTTCCCATCTGCCCCCATGGCATGCCCCCTTTGGTGGTGTTTGGTAGGACCCCCTACTGCCATTGAACAGGAACTGGTTCAGACAAAGCTGCCATGTCACCGGTGCAGCACCCGTAAGTGATCAGTCCATCATTCAGCCCCAGGCGCCCTGCTTTCCCTTCATTTCTTCTCCCTTCCCCTGAGACGCTGGCCTGGGGAATGATGCAAGCACTCAGGCAAGCGTGGTGCACATTGTGCACCAGCATCACCCCCTCCCATCAAGCCACTCCTGAGTGCACTGCCACCTGTGGCCATTCAGGTGGCAGTCATGCATCAGAGCTGGCTGCCCTCCCTCTGAATCCTCCTCCCCCCCCAGCCAGCCCTCAACAACTGAAAATCATTCTTGAACATGAGTTGCCAATGTCATGAGTGGTATCACTACCACTGTGCTGAGGGCCGGTCTGGAATACTCACTTTCATGACTTGAGTCAGGCCTGCAGTATTCATCTATTAAGGTGCACGTGGCTGCTATAGATATCAGCATTTTATGCCCTTATTGATGGACATATGGTTGCACAACTAGAAGTGTCCCATACTTTTCTGAGAGATATTCATATGAAGCCTTCTGTCTATAATCAGACCACGCCCCCGACCAAGATGATGACAAAATGAGGGAAAAGGGGGGATATGATAGAACATTCATGGAAAATAGGGGAAGGGGGAATATGATAGAAACATTCAAATATCTCACAGGCACTAATAAGGTACAGGAAGGTAGCATTTCCATAGAAAAAGATGCTCCAGGACAAGGGATCCCACTATGAAGCTGGAGAAGGGAGGCTCAGAGGAGATGTGAGGAAATACGTCTTCATGGAGAGGGTGATGGACGCTTGGAACAGCCTCCCAGCAGAGATGGTGAGTGCTAAAATGGTAACAGGATTCAAGCATGCATGGGAAAGACACAAGGAGACCTTAGAAGTAATGCAAGAGGAGGAGAAGACCGGAGATCGAGTTGGGTCTGTGGTGGTACAGTAGGTTGGGAATAGATGGCAGACTAGGTGGGCCAAGACGTCCTTATCTGCCAAAAACTTCTATGTTTCTATGTTTAAGGCAAAGTTCCGGGGTGGGTGGCAAGCAGGCACCCAACCTTTATTTATGTGAGCTATTGTGCACCATTGTGATTATTTTGTAGCTCACTAGGGTCCTGACTGTCTTCTGGTTGCAGGAGTGTAACGGTAATTTTTGGTTTTGCTGTACCTGAATTTCTTACTTGAAAAATTGACATTGTCTCCATTTGAATCTGCCATGAATTATGGCCTACATTTTTCATGGAAAACATCATTTTTAGTTACCATGACCTCAGCTAGTCAGCTCATAGAATTTCTGAGCTTCAGGCTCTAATGAATGAGCATCCTTATTTGATTTTTCACAAAGATAGTCTCTTTACGTACAAATCCTAAGTTTTTGCCAAAGGTGGTATCAGAATTTACACTGAACCAAACTATACCTCTTCTTGTTTGTTACATGAGCATCTCCTAACAAGGGTGAGGCAATACTTTATACTCTTGATGTTCATAGAACACGATATACTATGTTAATCACACTAGGAGCTGCAGAAAGAGATACACGCATTTTGTTTGATTTGCCCCGGGAAACAGGGTGCACTTGTATTCAAACAGTGTCGGTTCCAATGGCTGGCTGTGTTTGTTTTTTGCTGTAGGAAATATGGTAAGGAACCTCTTGGTACTGTTCAGTGTCACTCCACAAGGGGTATGACAACTTCTGTTGCTTCCTTCCAGAATGTCCCTCCTGTTGACGGTTCCGTCATGTCGGTGCTAAATCCCAAAGGGTCACCGTCATGATGGCGACACCAAAATGCCAACAGCAACCTTGTCGCCCGGCAGTTGTGCTGCACTACCGCTGTGTCACCCAAAGCACCAGGGCACATCAAGGCTGTGCATCCCCTGAAACATTACTATAATCACCTCTGGGGGGAGTTATTGGGGAAGGATGGTAACACCGGTGTGGTGCTCTGAGTGTACAGTGCTCTGACAACCAGTTCACTACTGTGAGTGTCGAACGGGTTGTGGCACACCAATGGCCGTCACCATAATGCCATCACACTGGTGACAGGATACCGCTGTTGACATATGTGCTGCACCTACATGGAGTGCTATCCTCACTTTCACTACGCATTACATCCTGGACATTGTCTCACAGACATGCTGGTTTTGGACTTGCTGCACTGCAAGGCATTCTGCCCTGACCACATATCAGACTGTGCCATCCTCCCTGGCTGCCTTTTACTGATTGGAAATTGTTCCAAAGGTGTGGCCCAGTGGTGGAGAGATCCTTGATGAAGATAGAACAGTAACATAAGAACTTACTGCAACAGTAGATCTTCAAGACAGTCTCCTGCATTGGGCCATAGTGTACCCTCCCTCCTTCCCCTTTTCCCCAAGGGATGAATGGAATGCTGTGCCTGAGGCCTTATTCCATGCATTCTGTGTCCAACCCCATGCCTCACCTTGTTTGCCTGGTATGTGTTTGTTCTCCTGGTCCCTCATGGTAAGAGGCTTTCCAAGGCTTATCTTTGGAGAATTGAGGAGTGTTGAACACTGCCCATGTTATATAGGCAGCAACACTGCATGTCATTGTGGGCAGCCACCAGGTAGCAAAAAGCTTGAGTGGTTCTGACACTGACGGCTTACAGTTCCAAAGGTGTGGCCCAAATGGAGGCAATTCTCTCAAAGATCTACTGTTATGGTAAGTTTTTATGTAACTGTTCTTTTTCTGTTCCTGCTTGAGACCAGGAGCGGCCCACCATGTTGACAGGAACTGGATTTTTAATTTCCACTTGTGCAGAACACCAAGAGAGACCTGCCATGCCAGCAAATGCTGGGATTTCTCTTTCTACTCCAGCAGGCCACCAGGAGATACCCTTTGCAGGGACTGCTAGGCCACCAGGTCCATAGGGAAGGTGCCACACTATCCTATTTTTGGCTGGAGGTTCTATGGAGTTCACAGGGGCAGAATTATTTTTGTAATTTCTTGCACAATTCACACAAAACCATTTTTCTGTGACTCACTACCAACATGTGTCACATACAGCATACCCTAAGTCAGGAACGTAACCTCCATGGCAGTCACAGTGCAGTTCCATAGGTAAGCATTGCCTGAAACATTATAGAAGGAAAGACAACAACAAACAAACTGAAAACTCAAGTTTCAAACCCTGGGAATCCCTCTCTTATGCTTAACAACTGCAATCATTCCCCTGGAATGAGCCACCCTAGAGCTTTAAAATGTTATGCTAATTAGAGAATTTGGAATGATATTCAAACCATGCTGTGTGGTCACACTCACACCTGCATTCTAACTTCAGATTTATTTCTCCCCCTAAAGAAAGCAGTGACCCTGAAGTCTTCTCTTCACTTCTGAGCCAATCACAGTTTATTATTTTATTACTTTTATAGAGTTTTTACTTGTTAGTTACTTTATTGACAACTCTGCATTAGTTAGCATGTATTTATATGCTTTTGAGATTTCCCCAGTCCCATATTGATTCCAAGGTACCGGAGAAGGCCGTTTTATGATGCAGTTCCTGCCATTGGAAATGGTTTCAAGTTTCTTTTAAACTTTATGTAGTGGTTTAAATTGTACTGCTTTGCGATATTTCCACTATTTTAATCTTGGTTCTTTTTTGGGGAACCAAGATGTAGCAGTAGTAGTAGTTTATTGTTTGTCTTATTATCCATCACCAAATACAACAATCAACAAATACAGTTAAAAATTAAAAAGGGTACACAATGTTTAACTACAATATAAAGTTATATACATAACAATCACATTTAAAATGACTAATAATGTCAGTTTTTATAGCATTTCAACTTCTAGAACTAAAAATACAATTTATATGTTTCTCCCTTTATGTTAGTTTAAAATTTAAGATCAGCTGAACAGTTATCAATCTGTTTTTTTTTTACTTTAGTAATTGTAATAAAATATTTGGCTAATCTTTCTAAGATCCAAACATTTGTCGTATGTATTAAAATGGAAGTCAAAGTTATGACATCTGTGCCATAAACAGAAGTTAAAAATGGTTTTAGCCAATATGTGTGTTTTTTAACATACCAGGAACAATTCCATAGTATGTGGCAGAGATCTTCAATGCCCCTTTCTGACCATGTGCAAATCTCTGTTCCATTGAGTAATTTATTATGCCAACGCTTCAGAACATTACTATTAAATCTTTAAAATGTATACAGAGTGAAAATTCGATGTTGCTCTGGGTCTGTTAGAATGTCTAGATAAGATTTCATGCCAAAATAATAATTATTAGTCGCAAATCATTTGGAGTAGGCTGGATTACTAATATGCATATGTCCTCATTATACCACAACTGAGTAATTTTTTAGAAATGTATTTTTTATATTTTAAATGATCATAATTCTCGTTTCTTCATATACTTTTAAAAGTTCCAATTTATGTTTATCTAATAGTGATAATATTGCTGGGTACCAGAAATTGTGAATATAGCTGAACCTGTACCATTCCTTCTTCTCTTGTGGGCAGTGACTTGAGATTCTTTCAGATGTTAACCTCATCAACCTCAGCCCAAAATTATGTTTTCTTATTTCCATTCTGGCATTTATGTTCACTATGCCTAATTCGGCTCTGATGTATGATGTTGGACATGACAGTCCAAGCCCTAGTGTTTTTCTTAGCATTTTATATAGCAGAATAGATAAATGTTCTCTATTGTTAATATCCCAAACTTCAGATCCATACAACACTTGTGTCTGGAATTTAGTATCAATTACCCTCACCAGTGGCCTTATGCCAGAACCGTCATACTTGTAATTAAATTTTGCCTGTCCTAGTGTTGTTTTTTCAAAGTCTCCAAATTTTTAGTGTAATGGTTGCTCCACAGCGTATTTGCACTAAATACAATACCTAGATAAGTGTAGGATTGTACTACTGTACCTCTATTCTTTCAGTACCCAGGGTCCAGCTTCCTTTATACTGATCCTTTTTAACTTTGTTTTGTCTGAATATAACAATTTTAGTTTTTGAAAGACTTTTTGAAGGCCTTTTTTTGATAATGAGAATAATATTAAATCATCTGCATATGTGAGAGCTGCGTAGTTCTGCTGCTTAATTTTTGGTGAGTCAAAATTAATTGGATCAAAGTCTCTCAGCATTGTATCTATATATAGTGCAAAAAACACAGGGTCAAGGACGCATCCTTGTCTTACCCCTTTACTTATGTAAAACAAGGATGATAACTGACCACCTACTCCCAGACCTATATTTGCCCAATTTTCATGATACAAATTGTATATAATATAAACAAGAGCTCTGTCAATGCCTATTTTAACATTTCTTCCCATAATATTTTTCTTGCGATAGCATCAAACGCTTTGAAAAAAATCAATAAAAGCAGTATAACATTTTTGTTTTCTGAGTTTAACATACTTTTCAATCAGATGATATAAAATGAATATATTATCCACGGTGGAGTACCCCAATCTAAAACCTGATTGATATGGGGAGGGTCCTCCATTAGCATTAATTTGAAGGTTCAGTCTTTCCAATATAACTTTAGAAAATATTTTTTAAATTTACATCAAGTAAACTTATTGGGCGGTATATGACTTGGTTTGCCCTATCACCTTTCTTATGTAGTGGAATAATATTTGCCCCCTTCCATGATGCTGGAAAATGATGATCCTTTATGCACTTACTATATAAAATTGTAAGGGTTTTACACCATAAACTAGAATAACAATGAAATACTTCAGCCAGTATACAGTCCAGCCCTGGTGCCTTATGCTTTTTTAAAGTATTAATTGCTCTATAAACTTCTTTGAATGTTAGCGGTGAAATCGTATATTTATTGTTTTCATCCAATGGGAAAGAAGTATCAGCTGGTGGATCAAAAAATATCAGATTCAAACACCTTATCCATGTAGTTTCTAATACATAGACATCCACTGTGTCATTGTAATTGTTAATGCCTTTTGCCACTAATAACCAGAATTTTTTGCTGTCTTTGGTCACAACTGCATCCATCATCTCCTCCCACTGTTTTTTATGAAAGACGTTTTCCTTTTTACTTAGGTAATCTTTATATTATTTCCTTTTATTATTTAACCCTTTAACTGTAGATTTAGTGTTAGTTACTTTGTGTATTTTATATAACTTCCATAAGGTAGCTTTGAACAACCTACAATCCTTATCAAACCATCCAGAATATTTCTGATTCTTTTTATTAATTAAAACTGAATATTCTAACTTACTTTTTATCTGTTCAAATAGCATATCTAGATCATTCAACAGATACTCTAGACTGTAGTTTTCCAATAAGCTAATGTCCAATTGAAGAATCAAACAAGTTAGAACATTAGAAATAACTAACTCAGAATCCTGTTTCCAGATAATCTTCTTCATTTACCTAATTTCTGTGAATAAACACGTCTCTGTTCATAGTCTCTGAGTATTTATACTAATAGAGCTACTTTTTAGAACTATTGGGAAATGATTGCTTTCAGGATGCACCAATATTGTCAGACTTTACCAAAAGTTAATTGAGCTGAAGTTAATTGACTCTGAAGAAAGGGGGGTTACTAGTGGGGTACCGCAGGGTTCGGTATTAGGACCGGTCCTCTTCAATGTCTTTATAAGTGACATTGCAGAGGGACTGGAAGGAAAAGTATGTCTCTTTGCAGATGACACAAAGATCTGCAACAGAGTTGATGCACAAGGTGGGGTGGAAAGGATGAGAAGGGACTTGGCAAGGTTAGAGGAATGGTCAAATGTATGGCAGCTTAGATTCAATGCTAAGAAGTGCAAGGTAATGCACCTGGGAAACAGAAACCCAGGGAAGAGTACACAATGGGGGTGAGATACTAACAACAACAAAATGGAAAGGGACCTGGGGATAGTCATATCAGATGACCCAAAGGTGGGCAAGCAATGTGAGAGGGCAGCAAGGAGAGCTGGGGGATACTGGGACATAGGGAGAGGCATCACCAGTAGAAAACAGGAAGTATTATCCCTCTGTACAGACAGTTGGTGAGACCCCATCTGGAGTATCGTGCAGTTCTGGAGACCCAATCTCCACAAGGACATAGACAGGATGGAGGCTGTCCAGAGGAGGGTACTAAAATGGTGCAGGGTCTGCACCAGAAGACATATGAAAAGAGACTTAAGGAGCTGAATATGTATAGCCTCAAGGAAAGGAGGGAGGGGGACATGATAGAAACTTTCAAGTATCTCAAGGGAATCAACAAAGTCCAAGAGAGTAGCATCTTTCAAAAAAGAGGTGTGCAAGAACAAGGGGCACAATTTGAAGATAGAAGGGGCGGCTCAGAGGTAATTTAAGGAAGTATTTTTTCACAGAGAGGGTTGTGGATGCATGGAACGGCCTTCCGGAGGAGGTTGTGGAGTCAAAAACAGTGGTGGAATTCAAGCATGCATGGGACAGTCATAAGGCAATTCTAGGGGGTGGGGGTAGGAAGAAGTAGGCTACTGGTTAACTAGGATCTACAGCTTATCCAATAGGTAGGGAAATGGGCAGACTGGGTGGGCCAAGCGGTCCTTATCTGCCATCAAAATCTATGTTTCTATGTTTCTATGAGCCTGTCCACAGGGTGAGGTCTATCAGTAATGAACCTTTTGATGAAATATATGTATATTCACCTGTTCTATCACCATCTAGCCTTCCATTAAGTGGGTATATGCTATGTTCACTTAATATGTTAGTTAATGTTGTGCCAGAAGTGTTTTTTTTTTATCTTTAGTCACTCTTCTAGGCATAGAAGGTAAATCATTTGTTAATGAGAAATAAGAATTATTGATTAATCCATTGAACTGGCAAATTCTGGCATTAAAATCTCCCATAATCAATAAGTCTGTCTAAATGCTTATACAATATCTCAGCTATTAGGGAGTTAAAAATTGTCCATACCTCTGGTGAACAAAATTGGGAATTATCTGGTGGTATATAAATCGACTCAAACTTAATGTACCTCACATGTGTGATGCACCAATGTACTCTGCTTCTATTGTTCCTCTGTCAATGTATCAAATGTTTTTCTGATGCAGAGCCTTTGAAAATGAGTCTATGACTCAAAGGGTTGTAATTCCTACATGCTTAAATAAATAAATAAATATTCCCATTGACTAGAATAAAGCTTTGACTTCCATTGTTCAGTAAATTAATTACAGCATTTGCAGTTTTCTGAATACATTCCACTTGTTTAAAACTTCCTATCCTGTTATAAGTTGTTACTCCCCCAGAACATTTCCCCAACTTTTGTGTTATAGCCCGTGCTGATTCAAATACTTCAAATCCATTTATACTAATACAGTTATCTTTTTTTATGTCAGGTTTCTTGGAAACATAGCACATCAAATTTAGCAATTAAGTTTATCCAGTCCCTATCAGGAAATTTGTTCAACAGACCTGCAGTGTTCCAGGATAACAATGTTATGCCATTACTAACACACAATCAGAAGACCATTTGTTGAAAAATGTTATCAGTCAAAACAGTTTAATCACCAGAGGAATTTAACCATCAATCAGTATAATCTGCCAGTGCATAAAATCTGTTTGTTGTCAACAAAGAGTTCCTTTCCTGCGACTCATTAAGTCTCTTTGGGCTTTGTTGGTTACCAAATATGTCAGACTCAACTAGGTACAGCCCTATATGGTCAAGAATATCTACTTTTTGGAAAATGGCATTAGCAATACCTCTGTTTTTCACTACGATGTTGACTTGGCTATCAGAGCCCACTCTTTCAGCACAGATAACACAATTTTGTCCTAGCTGTATTGGTAAAAAGTTTCTTGATAAGTTGCATATGGCTCCCGTTAGCTTGAACCCATTTTCTTTTCTGATTTGGCCCATTCTGAATAAACTCAAGCCAACTTCCTCTTCAGTATCCATTACTGCTTTATATTCCTTTTTAAAGCAGTGTCCATTTGGATACATTATGGTGATGCCCCTGTTTTGAGTTTTAAAACCATTTGTCCAAACATAATTAGCAGTTCTTGGGGACCAGAAGAAAATATCAATCAGTGTGGCAGCTTCAGTTGGGATATTTCTAATTTCAGCAATTTTGTCAGCACCTGTTTCTACATCTAAGTCAGTTCTTGTTTCTCACTTAGCTGTATCTTAGTTGTTTGATTTTCCATGTCCTGTAGTATCCACTTTGGTGGACCCATTATTCTAATAATGGGATATGAGATGTTATTTCTGCTATCTGGTAAATTGTATGGCAGAATAGTTGTTTTCTCCTCCTATCAAGTTTTTTTTATAGGTTATGGGTTCTTGTTCTTCATATCCTTTTTTATTATTTTATTACATTCCTGCATTTCTTTGTTACTCCCTTCTCTTTCCTAAGCAAATTTCTGGAACCTAGTTGTTGATTTAATTGCCCAATTTCATACCCTAAATTACTCAGAATCAGTCATTACTGGATAGAATGCCACTGTCTCATTGGATTTTTCCTTTATATTCACATCCATGTCCCCGATTGTTGGATCCGGTCCCAATGAGTTTACCTTATTAGGAGGGTCATTATCTGCATTGGAATCTGTGCTACTTGAAGCTAGGACGTGTCCTGTCCTCTTTTCTGCTTAATTTCTTTTTATTCTTGTTTTTTTTTATCCCTTTCCATAGCCTAGTATCTTTTACTGGACTTTCTAAGATTAATACTGAACTAATAACAGGCCTTTTCTGATCCCTTACTTCTTCTGCCTCTACTTCTTCTGCTTCTAAATCAATAGAGTCAATTGTTACTTCTTGTATTGTTAATCTTTCTAGGACCTGATTCAATTTCTTTCTATGAATTGCAATATCAACCCTGATTGACTCCATGGTGTCTTTATTAATGATTAGTTACTCCACCAGCATCATATTTGCAGAGTGCTGATTTGATAGTGTCTGAATTAGGGCCTCAGTAAAGCAGATTTGACTATATATATATATCTATTATTCTCTGCCAGATTGTTTCCACTGTTTTGTATCAGCTGCTGACATTTTTTGCAATATTGCATATTTTTTAACTGGCTTTCACAAATCTTAAGTCCATATATGATATTCTGTAAATCCTGAGTAACCTACCTTAGGGTTGCCCTTCCCTGATGTTATCGGAACTATCACTCCATAATTTTGGAGTTTCCTCCATTTCATTAGAAGTAACACTTTTATATGTGTCTGGTAAGACTATAGAACAGCCTTGACCTAATTTAGACTGTGTATCAGTATCATGTTCTTTAACCAGTTGGGACTCAGTTGTCTCCCTAGGGTATCAGAATAACTCCTGCTATCCTGTGAAGCTATCTCTATATGATCTAAAGGAGAGATACTGATTCTAGACCTTGGGGTAGATGTCCTACTCTTAGACATGTCAGCACTTTTCAATAGGTGTTCCATTATTTTAGACTGCCTTGATTGTTTTATTTTCTTATCGCTCAATAATTCAGACACTAATTGTGATAAATTTGGATTTTGCAATCTTTGTAGTTTAGTATTCGCCATCTTTCCAATTACGAGTAAATTTTGCTTCTCTATATATCTATATCTCACCCACTCTAACGCAGTATGCAAAATACAAAAAATACAAAATAGAACACACACATATACAAATTATCTAATAAGTTCACTAGAACTCTATAACAAGATTGGCACAAAAAGTCCAGAAGGTCCCTTTCGGGAGATTTTAAAGCTGAGTCATATATACACTCTGGTTTCCACAGGATTGTAATCCTTCTGTATGAATACAATTTCAGCTCAGTCTTTTAAAGGAGTCTTTCAAGGAAAACATTTGGTTTAAAACTGTACCAAATGCTCAATCCTTCTGACAATTATACTGGCAGTCTTCTGTTCCTTCTTAGCTTCTTCTTTTATTCCATTCTTTGGACTGCAAGGCCATTGCACAGACCCAGTTTGAGTGGTAAATATTGATTTTAATAATCTATTAATACAGAAAAGAGAATGGTGGTAATACTCTTAATGAGTTATCCAACACCTCAGTCTCTATACCAGATTACTACAGAATCTATTAATTTACTACGCTTTTTTTATTTTAAAAATAAAGTCAAAGAAAGAGAAACCAAACAACCAAGCAAGTGAATCTGTAAAAAGTATTGAACAGAGCCCAAACTAAGTATAGTTTTTGTAATATGAATTATGATAGAAAGCCATACTCATTCCATATTTGTTCTGCAAAGCAGAAAGTTCTCAAAGTGAGTAAAGTGCAGTGCTAAGCAGAGCAGTTGCATTCACAGATTTCAGCCTTTCTGCAGTGTTAAAATGCTGCGTCATATCTCAGCCATAACTTAAAATTATACTGGACTGACTGAGTCAAAAATAGGCAAAACCCCTTTTTTCCCTTGGATTCAATGGCCAAAAAAGGAAAAAAATTGCAAAACCCACTTCTACTGACTTATAGCTTACTTTCGCCAGAGAAGTCAAAAGGCATACCGCATACAGCAAAATCAGCAGCATTTAACATGCAGCATGAAGCAGCTACTCAGGTGTGGTCACAAATGGCGTGTATAGCAATAACACGCCACACATGCGCTTTAAAGTGAGCACCACATGACTTAGCATGCAAAAATTTAAAAAGTCAAACAAAAAAAATTAAAAATTAAAATTTAATACTTAATATGCTCTTATCAGTACTAAAGAAACATACCCTTTTCTTGCCTTCAGATTATTAAATACTAGATGTATATTTAACAATCAGAAACTAGTATACATACACTCAGGCTGTAACTCTGGTTAAAATATGGCAGATTACAAAGTATTATTTCCACTTTAAACAAGGATGAAAAAGTCACTGGGTGGGATATTCAAAGCAGTTGCACATTGCGTAACTGGGTTGCGCAAGCGCAACTGTGGAAATGTGGCAGAGAGTGATATTCAGCGGCAGCAACTGTGCAGTACAAGTGGCAGTGCGCCAATGCACAATGGGAATGTATGCATGCGCTAGGGCAGGGGGCATAGCCACGAATATGTGGCACAGTGCAATATTCAACACCAGACCAATGGCTCAAGTGAGGAGCAAATGGCAGTTGGGTGGAGCAGACTTGAGCCTATAAATACAGGGTGCAAGTAGGAGGAGGGCACTTGCACCAGAGGGGAGTAGGACAGAGGGAGACAATCAGGCTGTCAGACCACGCAGTAGGAGACAACGAGAGAGAAAGAGACAGGGACAGAGAGGGAGTGAGTGAGTGAGTGAGTGAGTGAGTGAGTGAGTGAGTGATAGTGTGACAGACAGGGAGGCGACAGTGGGTGTGAGTGTGCCTGGGCATGACAGAGTGGCACTAGGCCCAACAGGAGCAACACAGGCACCCACATTGGTGGGAGACAGAGGAATCAGGCAACAGGTGGCCAGCTGGGGGAAGGGTACACAGGTGTGGGCCCTGCAGAGCAGCACGCACAGCCACACACAGCTGGGTGGGCCTGTGGAGCCGGACACCTGGGGGGACAGGACAACAGGGGCCATGGTCAGTGCCATATTTCAGATGGAGGCCATAATGAGGGGTGTGGGGAGGCAGGAGGCAGGGCAGCATGGTTGTGGAAGGGCCCATCGGTGCTATGCCCAGAACAGATGGTACCGACACCACATCAGCTATGACACCTATACTGACACTGAGATCGTGGGCTGGTACCGACTGAACCGGGCAATTCTGAGGCAGCTTTGTGAGCTGTGCAGTGAGGAGATGTAGGCACCCACTAGACGGAGCCATGCCCTGACAGTGAAGACAATGATAACAGCTGTCATGTGCCTGCTCACCACGGGCACCTTCTAGAGATCAACAGGGGACACCACAGGCATAACCCAGTTGGCCATATCACGTCTCTTCACACTATTCCTCAATGCCCTGCTGCCACACATTGCAGAACACATCCACTTCTCCAGCACACATGCAGAGCATACAGCGAACATGCAGGAGTTCCACAGGGTAGCACGTATGCCTGGCATGCTAGGGGCCATCGACTGCAACCATGTGTTCATCTGCATGCCACCTGGCCCTGAGGGAGTAGCCTACATTAACAGAAAGGGCTACTCCCAGTATCAACTTCCAGATGGTGTGCAGTGCCAGGGTGTGCACAATCAATGTCTGTGCCACACACCCTGGGAGAGCACATGATGCCTTCATCTGGCACAGCTCGGCACTGTGCCACAGGTTTGAGAGTGGAGACATCCCCACCAGTCACCTAATGGGTAAGTATGCTGAGACCACGGGCAGCTGGGTACAACAGGACATGGGGGGGCGGCCAGAGTAGGGGCACCGCAGAGTGTACCTGGGAAGGACAAGGTGCACAGCAACTGAGGACACCAGGCTAACCATATCTCCATCCACACAAGTGACAGTAGCTACCCACTCTGGCCCTGGTTGCTCACCCCCTACCGACACCTGTTGTCCCCAGCAGAGGAGTGGTACAATGAGGCACACACCAGCACACGGAACATCATTGAGCGTGTCTTTGATCTGCTGAAGGCATGATTTCATTGCCTGCACAGGTCTGGTGATGCCCTACAGTACAGCCCCTTGAAGGTCTGCAGCCTATTCCTGGCCTGCTGCATGCTGCACAACATGGCCACTGACTGTGGGATAGCTTCGAGGTCGATGAGAGGAACAGCAGTGGGGACGACACAGCTCGACTGGCCGTGTGGCAGTGGGCGGACCCCCCGGGCAGAGGGATCCCTGGCTGACCAGGATGGTACACCAGCACAGGAACATGATAGCTGAGGAGCACTATGGCGCTGGCAGGTAGGTGTACAAACACCCATGTACAGGATGAACACTGCGACAAGGCACACAGGCATGTGTGGGCATGCCCTGTGGCCTGCACAGATGGGTGGGGGGCATGAGCGGACGTGGGGCCATTCCACATGGCCACACTCAGCACAGCACACCCACACCCATCCACACACACCCACAGACAGACAGACACACACACACACACAGGTGCCCGCAGGCACGCGCCCAGGCGCTAACATCTGGCATGGATCAGATGCAGAGCACCGGTGCATAGGTGCATCCAGTACTATGGTGGCATCATCATGCACGTGCCACACAGGCCAGTGGCCAGGCAGGTGTGCACACAGCCAGTGTGTGGTGCAGTCCACGAATGCCACATCTGTGGCATGCACATGCACACACAATGCCCATGTGCACTCAGGGAGGCGGCAGTGGACTGCGGACAGGATGGCGGGTACATCGAGTCCGCCAAGTGGTCACACAGTGCCATGGACATGTGGATGGCCTTGCTGTTGCCGCCCAGCAGACCCAGGCTGCACGATGGCCACAGGATTTGTCCGTGATTGTCCCCCAGGGGTGGTACTGTGGGAACGTGACCATGTCCTCACAGAGGTCTGCAGGCTCCCAAACAGGCCCGCACTGGGTGCTGATGGATGCCAACAGCAGAGCCCAGCATTGACACCGAGGGGGTCACATGACACTGTGACTGTGGGGTGGACAATGCACTCTGCGGGGTTTGTGGCGGCCGGCTGTGCCCCATGGCAGCCAGTGCACAAGGCAGACCATGACTGCAGTGGCAAGGCAATCCAGGGCTGCAGTCATGTCCTCCTGCAGGTGATTTATGGCCTCCTGGACCTGCGTGAATCCCCTTTCATGCTGCTTGACTGCCTGGCACATCTCTGCACAGAGTGCACACACCCCAGTCATGAGCAGCACCTGCTGGTCCACAGAGGCCCGCAGCAATCAGGTGTGCTTGTGCAAGGGGTTGGCACCCCGGGGCACATGGGCATTACACCAACCCATCAGTGGCATACGACCACGCTGCCCAGCTCCCCCACTCAGGTGAGTGCTGCACAGCATAGTCCCCTTGGGGCTGCTCACTGACTGGCGCACGGGCCCCCCAGCATCCCCAGCTGTCTGCTGCTTCCGCCCCTCCAGCACTGTGCACTGGGCAGCACCTGTGCAGCTGTACCACCACCACCACCACCACACACAGCGGTACCGGGGCGGTGGAGGGTGGCTGACCCACCACCAATAGGCTACTGGCAGCGCTGCCAGGGATGGTGTATGGTATGGGCATCTCTCCCTGATCAACACCCCCATTGTCCAGGACAATGGTCACATCGTCATTGATGTCGGACCCCCCAATCTGTGTCTCCGCACTCTGCACACCATGGCTGACATCCCACTGGAACACAGCTAGGGCCTCATCTGCCACCACATCCAGGACATCCAGCAGGACGGCGGTGGTGTGCTGCAGCCAATTGGGTCCCTGGACACCAGTGGAGGTAGATGGCTGGCCCTCCAGGGCTGGGCATGCTCCCAAGGAAGTCTTTGCCGCCCCTGCCACTGCATGCTGGCATTCTGGTGCTGAAAGGGAAAACAGACCCATTAGTGCCACTGATGCACAGGCCCCCCATCACCCCTCCCCCTGACACCACTGTACCTACCATGCAGTGATGGGCTCCCACCAGTCTGGAATCCACTGTCTGGCACCCCCTTGACAGCGCTGCTCTGCATGGTGGCCACCACCAGCTCCTCCTGCGGTGTGAGCAGTGGCATGTCAGCCTGGCCCCCTCCCACGGCCACCCTTGTGGCCCAAATGGCCGCCACTTTCTCCTTGATTCGATGCCTGTCAGTGCCCACCTTCTTCTTGCACTCCTGTGCAGATCGCTGGTGGCTGCCCTGCTGGTTCAAGGCCTCCGCCATATCCTCCCATGCTGTGGCCCTGGCCTGGGGTGTGCCAGTTGCGTCACTCAGCAGAGGCTCCCTTTTGAGGTATGCCTCAAACAGGGCATCCACCTCCACCTTCCTAAAGTGCCTGCACACACGCTCCTCACCCTCCTCACGTTTAGATATGCTGCTACCTGTGGGCAATGACATGTGGTTAGTGGCAGCAGCAGCCTACACCAGCCGCCCATCCTGCTGTGCTGTCTGTCACCCCGGCAGGCACAACTTACCTCAGATGGTTGCAATACCGATCCATGGCCTGTGCAGTCTTGCGGTGCCTTTATAGTGCATAGCATGCAAATGGGCTGATGCGCAACAGCAATGAGATGTTCATTCCCCCAGTGTGCCGTGAATAGGCTGATGAACTAATCTGCATATGCCAGCTGAATATTGCATTGTTGCACCTTGCGCAATGGACTTGCAGCGGCACAAGTCATTGCGCAATGCTGTGATGTGCGCAGTGCGCCTATCACCATGCATGCACCACGGCAAGTACCACCACCTACTGCGCAGCATGCGCTAGGTGCGCTATAGGGCCTATGGTGCTCAGATACTATAGGGCCTATGGCACTCAGGTGCTATGGGACCTATGGTGCTCAGGTGCTATGGGGCCTATGGTGCTTGGGCACTATGGGGCCTATGGCACTTGGGTGCTTTAGGGCCTATGGCATTCAGGTCCCTGCTGCACAACATGCATTATGGTCCCAATAGTGCACACATGCACAGTGCGCATGCTGACCCCTGACCCCTGGCCTGTGCCCCCCAGGGACCTCTGCCCCATATGCCAGTGTGGCCACACCCATGCCGTGCATCCCCGAGGATGCACGATTGATGCGGGCAGCACATCTCCAAGTGAGGCGCGCATCCTGAGCACGTGGTGTACGTTCACTACAGGGCGCCATTTTGAACTGCTACATTGCAGAGTAGGCGTACTACAGCATGCAGTACCCTGGGCTCAGAACTGGAACCAAGTCAAATTGGTCAACCTGGTGGCACAGGTGGAGCCCCATGCTGCCAGCCTGTTTGGGCAGCAGCCCATTGCCAGGCCCAGGACAGAGGTCTGGCAGAATGTGGCAGATGGCCTTGAACGGGCTACCAGTGTGCGGCACAGCAGGGAGCAGTGTTGCCACTGTTATGGTGATGTAATGAGGCGGGGCCCAGAGAGGCTCAGGGCGCTGCAGGCACGCGTCCAGAGGGAGGCCATGCCACAGTCAGGTAAGTGTGCTCCGCCTGCGTCTGTGCATGTCCAGTGTTCCATGGGGCTGGTAGGGCTGCATGCCATGCTGGGGGGGCACTGTCATGGCATGCCCTGTGGCCTGGGGTTGCACTTCACTGGGTGCACTGCACCACCACCCTGTGGGTGTGCCAGGCTGGGGTGCACTCTGTGCTTGGGGGGTGAGGGTGGTGGGCTCATGGTGTTGCTGTGTACTGATGTGTGCTTGTTTATGTTCCCTTCCTAGGCCCTGAGGACCAGAGGAGAGCCAGGGCCGCAGGTGCACCTGGTGGGCCACATCTGGAGCTACGGGACAGAGGGGTGGAACCACCAGACTGGTGTGTGCTGTGCCTCAGCGGGCAGGTAGGTGCTGTGCTTCTTTACATTGTTGTGTAGGGTGGGGGTGTGGCCTCAGCCCCCTGTGCGCTGAGCCATAGCAGCTGTGTTCAGCTCGCAGTGTGCATGGCACAGTGGGGTGGCCATTGCACATGTGAGTGGCAGCTGTTGGTGGGCTGTGGGTGCATCAGGCTGCCACCTAAGCCACTGTGGTCCCGCTGCTGCACCATGCCACCTGCCTGCCATTGTGCTGGTGGTTGGTTAATGGATGGCAGTGTCCAGTGCTTTGCATAGCTGTGGCATGCCGGGTCAACGTCAGTCATAGGCCCACCCATTGTGGGTGGCCAGGGTGCCACCCCAGGGCCGTGTGTCCCCACTGTCCACTATGCACGGTAGGTGGGCTGGGGTGCCCTGGACATGCACTGATCACCTGTTCCCTCTTTTGTCATAGGTGTCTGACAGGGTCTTCACCAGCCGAACTATGCCCACCTCCTGCGGCGGATCATCACCATCACCATTGCCACCCTGGAGGTTGCCCAACTGACCAGACGGCTCCTGCTGTGGGGCCAGCACCAGGTGGTGGCAGGACGTGGCCGCCCATAGGAATTGTTGTACCTGTTCCTGCTGTTTCTGCACCTGTCCACCCTTCCCCTGCCTTCCCCTGTCCCTTTGTATAGCCCTGTCCCCATCCCTCTCCTACCTACCTTGTTCCTGCTCTGCACATTTTCCCCTGCATTGTTCCCTGTTGTGTTGTATTTCTAATTATTTAATACAGTTTTATATGGTTACTCATCTGTGTCCGGGTCTGCTTTATGGCTGGTGACTGAAGCCATGCTGCAGTAGTGTGCTGGGTGGCTGTGTGGTGCACCTGTGTTGTTCTGTGTGCTGTGCATGGTGGTGTTTTCCTATCGGTCAGTGGCTGTGCCCTGGGGTGGCCATGGGCTGGCTGTTCGGGATGTGTGGCATATGTGTTGGGTGCCAGGGTGTGGCTGACTGTGGCCCAGGTGGACTGGTGCATGCCATCCAGCGGGGGGTGGCTGATGGCGGCCCACCCTTGGCCGTTGGTGCCACCTTTCCTACATCCACCACTGTGGTGCACATGGTTGGGGGCTGGCTACATACCAGTGCTCCTTGGGTGGTGTTCCATTGTGGGCCAGTTGTGCCTCTCAGGCTGGCTCCACCACCTCCCCAGCGGCCACCGCCTTCTCCCCAGTGCCTTGCTCCTTGCTGTGCCTGTGGCAGGTCCATTTGTGTCCTGGTGCATCTTCCTAAGCCCCTTACGCATTCATGGTTGCACTATTGTGCATGTTGGCTAGCTCCCTGGTGCACCTCTGACTGCGCTCTGGTGCATCCATGTGATATTCAGCCATGTTGCACTGACGTACGTCGCTGTGTGCAAACTTTGAATATTGCACTCATTGCACCATGACGCATTGGATTTGCAACGCGCCAGCCTTGTGCTGGTGTCTGTTGCATTTCTAAATATCCCACCCACTGTTTTTTGTTCCTCAGTCCACAGTTAAAGAAGAGTTAATATGATCTGGCAAAGAAAAGAAAAGAATGGAATGTCCCTCAATTCCTGCAGCTTCCAACTTACAGCTTAATTCCTGCTCCGTTCATACTTGAGAGTCTCTTGGGTAGATAGGGAGTCTTTTCCAGTGATGATGTCCCGCGGCACCTCCAACTTCACGCCTTCGGGGTGGGCTTCATTACCGCACAAACTCCAGGCCCTGAAAGGGAGAGAAGACAGCAGAAGAAAAGAATACACAGCAAAACTAGCTGCACAAGATACCCTGGTAAGAACAGCACAGTAGTTTCCCAGTATGTGTTAAAGCAGCTGTGACCTACCTTTTTAAAAATACGAATAAGCTTTGTACAGTCCCTGCTATCCATGTTACTCCACAGCCTGGCAGCATGCAGTGGCTTCCATTGCCCGCTCTATGATTACTGTACATATTGGAACCAAGATGATAACTGACATCAAAATTCAGTTCTGACACCATTTGGTGTTCTGTTTCTTTTGCTGTTCTACTTGTAACAGAACTGAACTGCATTTCTGTATTTAAAACCTTTATTTTCCCCCTGAAAAGTCTTTCTAATAAAAATTGTTGTTTTGGGGAAACTGAACATCTTCCCAGGGTTGTCAGTGTTTGGCATGATTGACGTGCCCAAGAAGGAAATGGGACCACAGGTTTTAAAAATTGTACAAATTGTTTTCAGCTTCTGGATAAGGCAGACTGCTGTGAGTTGTTTGTGGTGCCTGGGTCCAGATCATGATTTTGTCAGTTGTGAACTCTGTGTCAAGTTTTGCCCTAAAATGCAAAAGAAAAGGGCTAAAAAATTAGAAGACACGGCTTCTTAATCTGTCTCCTGAAAGCTCAGTTGAGGGTCCAGACCCTTAAAATAAGTAGCAGTCCCTGTCAAAGAGGACAAATAAAAAGGAAAAAAACTGTAACAGATGGTTCAGAAATTAGGGTGCCTGAACAGGGGAACCCCAAATCCAGGAAAAATAAAAGATCTTTATAGCAGACACCAGAGATGGAACTGAGTTCCTTTGTCCCCACCCTGATCATGAAGGCACCCTTTCCTCCCAGCCTCCTGAGAAAGATTCCAGTAAGGTGGTTAGTACGGCCAAACAAGTTTATACTCCAGCTTCTCTCCCTTTAGTAGCAATATAGGTGGTAGGAGGTAGTATATTACTGTGGTTTTAGACACTGAGCTGCATACCTGGAGACCTGGGTTTGAATCCCACAGCCCCCACCCGCATACTGAGTGACCCTGAGCAAGTCACATTACTTCCTTGTGCTCCCAGGTCACACCTGGAAACAAACTTTGACTTAGTGTGCCTTTCCTGGTTAAACAATTTCCCTTTCCCTTTTCAAGCAGGCAGCACACTTGACCTACACAGCTCAGTACCAAAAAGCCCTTTGTAACTCAATTTTGGCAATGAGTGAAGAGGCTGCTGCTGACATGTCTGACATAGCAAAAACAGCCATAGATGCCACACAGTACCAGTTCCACATGGCCGTGGACACTACTGACATTGCATCCAGGGTCATGGCACAAGTAGTGTCCTTAAGAAGGTCTGGCTAGCTTAGAACTCCCAGTCTATCCCAGGACACACAAACCAGGGCAGTGGATTTTCCCTATGAGAGAAATTCGCTGTTTGGTGACTTACAGTACATGGAAAAGGTGGTCTAATGCAAGACCACCTAGAAGAGCAATACTGAGAAGGAAAAGACTTCTACTACCAATGGGCATTATGGAAGGAGAGATAGAGGTAAGAAATACTTTCCCTGTGCGTACATCTCCTGTGACTACACCCCTCAAAGCAGTTACTTTAGAGGGAGGGGTATAAGGGGTACCAGGCATGCAGTTGCTCAACCAGCCTTCAAAGCTCAGGCTTAGCAAAGCCCCTAACAAATCTGTACAGGTCGCCCATTCATTGGCTGACTCACTGTTGTCAGGAATGGACAAAACTAACTATAGACAAGTGGGTCCTGGAAATAATGAGTCAGGGTTTGTCCCTGCAGTTCAGAAAATTCCCCAAGACTGTAGAACCACATAGGGTCCCAACCTCACACCCCACCAGAAAGAACCCTCTTGGAACTGGAGATAAGAAAAATTGATAGAGACAAATGCAGTGTAAACGTGCCTCCCTCAGAATGGGGAAAGGGATTTTACCCAAGATACTTTCTGGCTGACAAGAAAAATAGCAAGTGGTGACCCATTTTAGATCTGAGATATCTGAACAAACACTTAAAGGAAGGAAAATTAAGATGGTATCACTGGACTGACTCACTGAATCCATCTCTACAGGATGGAGACTGGCTGGGGTCACTGGGTCTAACAGATGCCTACTTTCACATACCAGTAAGGCCCAGACACATAATTACCTCAGGTTTAGGATAGGGAATTGCCAGTACCAGTCCAGAGTGCTTTTTTTCTCCATATCCTCAGTGCCCAGTGTGTCCACAAAGTGTCTAGCCATAGTCTTATCACATTTGTGGAGGCAGAGGGTAATGGTCTTTCCCTATCTCAGTGACTGGCTAGTCTCAGGAAAAGCACACCAGGAGACCAATTCCTCCCTCATTCTGACACAGGGTACCTTGCAGGAGCTTGGCTTCATCATAAATGTTCAGAAGTCACAAACAGAGCCAATACAAGTTTTGGACTTTATAGGTGCAGAGCTAGATACCCTGCCAGGGAAGGCATTTCTTCCACAGGCAAGGCTAGCAAATCTGATTGCAACTGCAAAACTCTTCAAGGCAGGTCAACCCAGGCCTGCAAGGGATTTCCTTTGTTTGCTGGGGCACATGGCATTGTCAACTGCAGTGGTACCAGGTTTCAAATGAAAGATATACAATACCATCTAGGGACCCGTTGGTCTCAGAGGAGGGATCTACTTACAAAACTAGATGCCTGTCACAGAGTCTCTGCTAAGGGGCACTAGAATGCTGGAAGAAAGAGGACAATCTCAAAGAGGGAAGAAGATCTTATTGTAAGCCGTAAGTGGTGTACACAGGAGACTCAGGAGTGCATAAATCCTCTCCAGCTCAGGGTTCTGTAATGGGTAATACTGTTTTCTTCCCCCCACATCAGAGGCCAGTCTGTCCAGATCAGGACAGACAACACCACAACCATGTATTACATAAACAAGTGGGGGGGACGGCAACAAGATCTTCAAAGCTGTGCACAGAAGCAATGAAGATCTGAAACCTAGCACACTTCTTGGAGGTTCAGCATTCAGCAGTCCACCTGCCAGGGAAAAACAATGTTCTGGCAGGCTCCCTGAGCAGAGTCAGCCAGAGAAATCACAAATGGACCCTGAACCAGCAAGCGCTGGTGACAGTGTTCAAAAGGTGGGGTACCCCAGAAATAGTTTGTATTTTGGGAGGACAACCAGTTCCCACTGTTTTGTTACAGACCTCTATCTGTGGGTACAGCGCCAAAGGATGCTTTAGCCCTCAAGTGGTCAGGGAAGTTTCTTTATGTCTTTCCACCTTTCCCACTTTTGCTGAGCATGCTACTAAAACTGAGAACAGAGTCAGCAACAATTATTCTCATAGCTCCAGATTGGGCCAGGCAGATCTGGTACGCCCTACTACTGTCCCTCTCCAATGGACAGCCCATCAACCTACACCTGAGATGCAATCTGCTGACATTGTCCCAGGGCAAGATAACATTTCTGGATCTGAGAACTCTGTGTCTCAAAACATAGTTCTTGAAGACCTAGAGTTCTCTGGACTAAATCTCTCAGAAAAGATTATGGAAGTGCTGTAGGTGTCCAGAAAACTAGCATGAAGAAAAACATGCACCTCAAAGTGGAATAAATTTTCATTTTGGTATTCCCCTAGACAGTTCAACCAATTGCAAGTCTAACCATGTTCCTGGGTTACCTAGTCCACCTCCAGTCCTTTGACTTCAGGCCCTCCACCCTGAAAGTTCATTTGGCAGCAGTGTCAGCCTATACCTCAGCTGGCAGGGACATGTCAGTGGTCTCTGTCTATTTTCAAAAGATTCTGGGCCTATACTACCTGAAACCCCAATAAAGAATCCTCTTCCCCTTTGGGACCTGAATCTGTGCACTGTTCATCTGATGGAGGTTCCTTTCAAGCCTATGGCAACTGCTGCTTTGAAGTTTGTCACCTGGGAAGCAGTTTTCCTGATTGGAGTCACATCTGCCAGAAGGGTAAGTGAGCTACAAGGCCTCTGCACAGATCCTAACTATATAATTTTTCACTGGGACAAGGCAGTTCTTAGAACTAACAGAAAATGTATTCCTAAAGTGGTGTCTGAATTCCATTTGAATTAGTCAGTCACACTTCCAGTTTTCTTTACGAGATCCAGCTCAGGAGAACAAAATTTCCACAGTCTGGAGAGCTCTGAGCTACTACGTGGACCACATAAAGGATGTAAGGTCCACTAATACTCAATTATTCATCACCTATGGAAAAGTGGGAAAAGGTAAACCAGCATCCAAGAGAACAATCTTTCGGATGGTCTGCTGCATACAGTTCTGTTATGGCAAAGCTAGCAAGCTGCCGCCTGAAGGCCTTCAGGCTCACTCCACAAAGGAACTTCTGCCTCTGTGGCAGCAGCAAGAGGTGTTTCCCTGCAGGAAATCTCTAAAGCAGTTACCTGGAAACCACTGCATACTTTCACGAAGCATTACTGCCTGGACATACAGTCCAGAAGGGATGCCAGCTTTGGCAATGCTATCTTGCAGAACCGTTTCCCCAAATGGGATCTATACCCAGCTTCCCAAGGTACTGCTATGGAGTCTTCAGATATTCAGCATAAGTGAGGTACTCCTGGGGTTTGAAGGAACAAATACTCACCATAGTAATGTTGTTTCTTCCAAAGGGATCCCTCACTATGCTTAACAATCCCTAATCCCTATCCCCATTCCAGAACTGGGAAAAAGGTTCACAGAAGAATCAGTTCTTTCTGTGTGCTTGAGCATTACTTATTACAGTACCCTTACAACTGATATACAGTGATCTCCACTGTTTTACTCATTCATAGCATTTTAAAATTGTTCTGCCATGTAAAACAGTTTAACAAACTTTTTACAATTTCCTTTGTGGTATATTTTTAGTAGCCATTTAGCTAGTTTTAGTGGTCACTGCTCACCCTAGCTTTAGAAACAAATGTGACGTTAGAATGCAGGTGTGGGCATGACCACACAGCAGGGTTTGAATTTCATTCTAAATTCTCTCATTAGCATAATTTATTTTTTCAATAAAATTTGTTATTGAATTATTAAAAATTCTACAGCTCCATGGCAGCTCATTCTAAAGCAATAAGGCATGACCAGGGGCTATGTAAATGGTCTGTTAATCACCCTCTAGGGGTGTGATGTGGCACGAGGTGCCTGACCAGGAAGGAGCAGGGTGGTGGGGCTGAGTGGGCAGGTGGGGGGGGTACCACTAGACTACCAGAGATATTGGAGGTTTTCTTTTTTACACATGCCCACAATCAGGCACATAGTGGTCCACTGGACCACCAGGGATATAGGACAGGGAAGTTATTTTTAAACATATACCTGCGATCGGGCAGAGAGCGGTCCACTGGACCACCAGGGATATAGGACGAGGAATTTAGTTTTAAACATATGCCCGCGATCGGGCAGAGAACGGTCCACTGGACCACCAGGGATATGGGACGGGGAAGTTATTTTTAAACATATGCCCATGATTGGGCATGGGGGGGTGCCGCCAGGTGCAGCTAGAACTTGCACAGGTGGCAGCTGCTGTGTTGCACCCTGCAATGTGGCAGCTCACCTGAAGGTGGCCATCAGTTGTTCCTTTTTTTTTTTTGGCTTAACTTTGTGCTGGCACAGGTAGGGGTTGCGCATGCATGGCTCTGCACATCCCGGGCTGAATATCGGGCTGTGAAGGTAATGCATGGGCACCCCCACACCTGTGCCTACATCATTACTGATGCACCGGGCGACGGGATTTGTGCCGCTTTCCATTTTGAATATCGTGACTGGTACTTAGTGATTGGCGTGATGGTGCAACACTGTTGCGCCCATGTGCAACCCTTTTGAATATCTGGGCCTGTGAGTTTAGTGATAGTCATTACACTGTCATTAATTCTAGTAGTTCTGGTACACTACATGAACCTCCAAAAAGTCACACTATAAACAATGACTGAATTAAATTATTCAGCGCTAGCACACCTAACAGTTTTACATAGAAAAGATTCATATGATAGAATAGCAAGCCATCTTGGCATACCAAAAACAATAGGAGCAAATTGGATAAATCACTGAAGCCTCTACACTTTGGTGGCTGTGGGTATATGAATAGTATCAATTAAAACTATTTTGATTTTACGCTGAAAACCGAGATCTTCACTGAGTAATCTGAATCGCTCCTCACATCACACTGCTCAAGCTCATCTAACAGCTGACTGAGGCTGACAGCTCAGATGAAAAACTTGACGTGTGTACTCTCTTGTAGCTAGGAAAACATGTGAGGAGCTACCAGGAGGGCAGTCTACTGAAGCGGTAGTTTTCTACTGAGCAAGGACAGATGTCTTTTTATTTGTTTATTTATTTAGTTTTTTGTTGACCAGGTAAATGCACTAGACAAATCCTTCCTATTTTCAGGCACGACCCGGGGAAGGGGGATACAGATGAATGCCAACCGACCTTGAATCAGATTAAGCTGTTGGTGGTATTTTTAGTGAATGAGGGAAATTTGGCCAGGACACCAGGGAAATTCCCCTACTCTTTTCGATAAGTGCCATGGGATCTTTAACATCCACCTGAACTACCACCAATCCAGGCAGATGGGACCTCGGTTTAACATCTCATCCGAAAGACGGCACCTCAGAAGTGCAGCACCCCTCTCATGCTGCACTACAGTGTCAGTACTGGGATATTAACCCAAGTGCCAGATGTGGGAACTGAACCCACAGCCCTCTGATCTCCTGGCCTCAGAGGCGAGTGTGCTACCTACTGAGCCACTGACACTGGAGTTACATCTGTTGCAAAAAAAAAAAAAAAGTTGAAATGTAGGAAAATGGCAACTAAAAAGAGAATTTATCACTACTTCACCTGATAAATAAAATGCAATACACATTAACATTATTCAGTCAGTTTTTATTATATCTCACCTCTAAGGCTTGTCACAAATTTTTAGGGGACTAGTGGTAAGTGACACTGCCATGACAAAGCACTTTTGTTTAGTGTCAGGTAAAAGAAATAAAAATGACATCCTGACAATGTAAAACCCTGAGGTACTGTACAAAAGAAAATCGGAAGTGCTTACCTGTAATTCTGTTGTGCAACACTCTGCTTTTCAAACCTCAGGAATCCCTCACTAATCACTTAACAATTGCATCAATCCCCTGGCTTGAGCTTGCTCCAGAGCTTTAAGAATTTTATGCAAATTAAAGAATCTTAGAATGAAATTCAAAACTGTCCCGTGTGGTCATGCTCACCGTTGCCCTGTAATGGCAGATTTATTTCTCCTCCAGAGAAGTAGCATCACCCAAAGTTGCTCCACTTCACAGATAAATTATTTCTTACATTTTTTTGAGTATTTGTGTTGGATTTTTGTTAATTAGTGAAGCAATAAACTCTGCACTAAATAGGGTCTTATTCTTAAACTGGTGAAAGTGTGTGTGTGTCTCTAGTTCCCTTTTTGATTCCAGGGAATCAGAGATGGCCTGTTAGGATGTGGTTTCCTTATTCAATATCCGCTTTAAAATTGTGGGGAATAAAAAGGAAAAACAATAGGGGGCTTTTGCAAGGCTCTCCTGGCTGTTCCTGCCTTGCATCCTCGCTCTTGGTCCCAGTTCTGTTTTGGTTTGGGAATCAGGACAATATTCTATTTGAGTGTGTGGTTTTAACTTTTTATTTTTATTACTGTTTAAATCCTGTTCGGTTACTATGATTATCAGAACCAAACAACATCTGTGGGTTTTCTCTTGGGACTGTTCTTAGGCTTAGACCTAAGGAAAGTGCAGGACCTACAGTTTACAACACAAAATGCACTTTTTCTTTTGTTTCTCTGGTAGAGACAGATCACCACAATTTGTGTATTAAGTGGGTCCTGACCATGTTTTGACCAGTTGTAATCTTGCACTGAGTTTTGCCCAAAGGTATTAAAAAGAGGACTTACTACAAAAAGAAATGACAGCCTCACATTATCTCCTCATCACAATAGGGCTCAGGTGAGGGTCCAGCCCCTCAAGTAAGCAGAAGGACAAATATGTTAAAGATGGCACATATACCAGGGCATCTGAAAGCAGGCGCTCTGATACCACAGAAGTTAAAAGAGCCACTGAGCAGACATCAGAAGCGCTGCCTGCCAAAAAAAAAAAAACATAAAGAAAAGCATGTCGCTACCCCTGCTGCTGAAAAGGCAAAGGAGTCACCAGTGGACAGAAGACAGGCATTAGAGATGATCCCTGCTAAGAGGAAACAAAAAAAAAAGCACATCACTGCACCTCCTGCTGAAAAGGCAAAGGAGATGCCAGTGAGCCAATCTAACTTTCCCTTATTTGAAGATATGACCAAAACGTGGCAATTTCTCCAGGCTTTCCGAGTTATGGGTGCCTGCATGATCATGCCAGCCCCCACCCAGGCCCCAATGCCTGCGATGATGCCTGTGGGGGAGAAGGCAGAAATGTATTATGATGAGGAGGAGCAAGAAGGGGACCCTATAGAACCAGATGGCTCCTCTGAGCAGGAGTTGGTTCTCCTCCTCCTCTATCTTCAGAGGACTATACTTCTCACTTTATTTTCATGAGACAGATGAAAAACACCCTCAATCTCTCACCTCAGGAGAAGGCAGAGGATGAGGGTGATGTTGAATTTTTAGATATGATGGAGCTAGCCCCAACAAAAAGATTATTTTTGCCTATCCACAAGACTCTAAAGAAAGTCACCTTCAAAGTCTTGTCAGCACCCACCACTGCTGCTAGCATTGACAAGAAAATATGGAAGTACAAGGTGGATAAACAGGGTGCAAGTACTTATACAACCATCCTGACCATGAAGGAATATTTCAGACTGCTGCCTGTGACAAGGCTAAGGTACCTGATTCTTCTCAGCCTCCAGAGAACGATTCCAGAAAGCGGAACAGTATGGGCAAAAAAAGTTTACACGTCAGTCTCTTTGCTACTCAGACAGGCAGCTTGTATGGCCTGCTCTGTTCAGTACCAAAAGGCACTTTGGAGTTCTGTAGTGGCCATGAGTGGAAAGCACTTGGAGATTTGGCTCAGGATCTGGCAGACACAGTGAAAATTGCCATAGATGCCACCAAGTACCAATTTCATATGGATGTGGCTACCAGTGACACTGCTTCCAGAGTTAGGGTGCATGCAGTGTCCCTCAGAAGGTTTGCTTGGCTCAGAACTACAAACCTTTCCCATGACACTCAAACAAAAGCCATGGATTTTTCATGTGAGGGGAAATTCTTTGTTTGGTGAGAAGACAGAGACTTAAATGAAAAGATGGATGAATATAAAACCCCTTACAAAAGCAACACTGAGAAGGAAAAGTCCTCCACTCCCCAGAGGTATTACGGGAGGGGAGGTAGGGGCCAGGGCTACTACCCCTGTGCTTATGTGACCTGTGACTACATTTCTCAGAGTGCCTTTTTCAGTGGTAGGGGCAGAAGGGGTCCCAAACATGGAGGTGCCACTCCAGCTCCCAATGCCCAGATGAAACAAAACCCCTGACTCTTGTGCCTAGGCTGCCCAGCAATTGCCAGTGGGAAGAAGGGTAACACTATTTTCCAGCTTGGGAAACTATTACCACAGATAGGTGCATTCTGGAAATAGTGAGAGTCAGGGTCTCTCTCTTTTTCTGCAGTTCAAGATGTTTCCAAAGCTGCAGACTTACAGAGCCTTTCCTCCTTACACCCCAGCAGAAAAACTCCTGCTGGAGTTGGAGGTAAAAAATGCTGCTAGCAAAAGCAATGGAAACAGCCCCTCCCCCAAACTGGGAGATGGATGTACTTCAGATATCCTGACCCCCAAGAAAAATGGGGAGTGGTCACCCATTTTAAATCTCAGATATCTGCACCAAAATTTAAAAAAGGAAAAGTTCAAGATGGATGATGGTAACACTGGGAAATGTAATTCCATCCTTGCAACAAGGACACTGGCTGGGGTCACTGGATCTGAAAGATGCCTATTTCCACATTCCAGTAAGACCCTCTCACAGAAAATGCCTCAGATACTGATTGGGGAATGGCCACTACCAGTTCACAACCCTTCCCTTAGGCCTTCCCTCAGCTCCCAGAGTTTTCACAAAGTGCCTAGTGGTAGTGGCAGCACATTTGAGGAGGCAAGGGGTAGTGCTCTCCCTCTACCTAGACAACTGGCTGAATTCAGGACAGTCCTACCAAGAGGTCAAGGCCTTTCTCTCTCTCTCTCTCTCACACACACACACACACACACACACACACACACACACACACAGCATACCCTGCAGGAGTTGGGTTTCCTGATAAACCTCCACAAGTCTCAACTAGACCCTGTACAAGTGCTGGACTTTATAGGAACAGAACTAGATACTGTTCAGAAAAAAGCATTCCTCCATCAGCAGAGGGTGGCCAGTCTGATAGAACTGGCAAAGCCTTTCAAAACAGGGCTGCCAAGACCTGCCAGGAACTTCTTGCAGTTACTAGGACACATGGCCTCTTCCACAACGGTGGTGCCTGGGGCCAGATTTCAGATGAGAAATGTCCAGTAACCCTTAAGGGCCCACTGGTCTCAAAAGTGGGACCTACTGTCAAAGTTAGTGCCCATATCAAAGTGCCTGTTAAGGGCACTGGAATGGTGGAAGGAGGAGGGAAACCTTCGGGAAGGAGTCCCCTTCCTCCCGCAATCACCCACAGTGGTATTCACTGCGGATACCTTCCTCCAGAGGTGGGGAGACCATCCAGAGGATATCATTATAAGTAGGGTATGGATCCCACTGGAGTCTCAGGAGTATATAAACCTCCAGGAACTCAGAGCATTGTACTTGGCAATGTAAAGTTTTTCCTCTCACATCATGGACCAGTCAGTCCAGATAAGGACAGACAATACCATAACTACATACTACATCAACAAATGGGGAGGAAGAAGAAATGTCTTCACACTTACCATAATTTCCCTTTCTCTTAGCTCCAACATTGTAAATGGGTAATCAGAACAGATGGGTAAATGTGCACCCATACTAGGGAAAATGGACCAAGGTTGTAATCAGCATAGAATTGTGGGAAGCTGAACATTCCGGATGGCAGCAACTCTCCAGTCACATTTGTCCTTGCAGTGCCCCTAATTATGTGAAAGTAGGTCCACATAGATTATACTGTCTATCTTTTAACAAATCAACACATATAAGCCATTTTACATATTCATACCTTTAACCAAAATAAAATACAGGAAAATGGTTCCCTACCTCACCAGGAGAGGAGGAGGATGGAAAAGGTTAACTGTCTGCTTTTATGACATGGGACTTCTTTGAGGTACTGAGCCAAGTAGAAAAAACTTGCCAAATGAATTAATAAAAACTGGTAACACTGGAAAGAAAACTGCAGTGTAAGCATCAACCTGTAACAAGGGATGCACCCTCACTGATCATAAAAATTGAACCAGTTACTCAACGTACCAAAAAAACAATATTTAAATGTGAAGTACTCCTTTTTTTTGTACATACAGTGGATCCCAGTTAAGTGCACATTGAATAAGTGCATATCCTGCTTAAATGCACATGTTTTCCATATCCCATTTTCTTCCTATTCATCCAATGTTAAATGTACCTCTTAAGTGCACTACATGTAAGTGCACATTTCAGTTAAATATACTTTTTTATTTACTTTTCCTATTGATTTTCAGTCCAACCCAGCTTTTTATTTATTTATTTAAAATGTTTGCAACCAGGAAAGGCACACTGAGCCAGAGCTCATTTCCAGGTGCGACCCAGGGAGGGGAAAGAGGAGAAAATGCAATAAGAATACAGAGGTAAACTGCATAGCAATAAGTACAATAATATACAAGATGAAAGCAAAGGATAACTTGCCTGACTGTGAATGTGGTACAGGGAGGGTGAAGGAGCAAGGGTCATGGGTATGAAGTGATTAGCCCAGGTAGGTGGAGGATGACAGTAGATTGGTGAGGTAGGAGGGGACAGCACCAAACCAGTATTTTCTGATGTAGGTGGCACAGTGGGCAAGGTGATGACTAGTAAGTGAGGTGAGGGAGAGGACCGAGTACAGGGAGCAGTGATGAGTTTGGTAGGGAAGGTTTGTAGCGAAGTGACAGAAGACATTGTACAATGGGTCCAGTTTAGAGAGAGATGATCGGGGCATGGAGCAGTATACAACATTGGCATAGTCTATGGAGGGCAGAATTAATGTTGTTGGGGGTGTTTGCATTAAAATTTTATTGAGCTTTATAGCATAACAGCAATAAACTGGAATAATAACCTTATACAGGAAAGTCAGTGCAAATTATAGTTTTTACATAGAAGAAGCACTTACAGTGGCGTGAAAAAGTATTTGCCCCCTTCCTGATTTTCTTTATTATTGCATATTTGTCACACTGGATGTTTTCAGGTCTTTAGACAAAATATAATATTAGATAAAGGGAACCTGAGTGAACAAATAACACTTTTTTTTTTTACTTATTTCATTTATTTAATGAAAAAAAGTTAACCAACACCAACTGGCACTGTGTGAAAAAGTAATTGCCCCCTAGTTAAATCAACCCAATTAAAATGATAATTAGAGTCAGTTGATTGAACACAGCCAGGCTTGATTACAGCCAGCTCTGCTCAATATAAACCTCACTTATTTTGACCCTTACCATCAGAGTCACATTGCCAGCACAAAGATTCAACCAGCACATTATGCCATGATCAAAGGAAGTTCCTGAAAAGATCAGAAAAATGTGTTGCCTCTATCAGTCTGGAAAGGGTTACAAAGCTATTTCTAAGGCTCTGGGACTCCATCGAACCACAGTGAGAGCCATAATCTCCAAATGGAGAACACTTGGAACAGTAGTGAATCTTCCCAGGAGTGGGTGGCCTGCCAAAATTACTCAAGGCGCAACGTGAAATCATCCAGGAAGTGTCAAAGGATCCTAAAACAACATCCAAAGAACTGCAGGCTTCTCTTGCCTCAGCTAAGGTCAGTGTTCATGACTCCACAATCAGAAAGAGACTGGGCAAAATGGGCTTCATGTGAGAGTAGTAAGGCGGAAACCACTGCTAACCAAGAAGAACATAAATGCTCATCTCTATTTGCTAAGAAGCACCTGGATGATCCCATGCCTTTTGGGAAAATGTTCTATGGACAGATGAGTCCAAAGTGGAACTTTTGGACGACATGGATCCCATAATGTCTTGCGAAAGCAAACACAGCATTCCACAGTAAGAACACCATACCAACAGTCAAACATGGTGGTGGTAGTGTGATGGTGTGGGGATGCTTTGCTGCCTAAGGACCTGATGACTTGCCAAAATTGAAGGAACCATGAATTGGGCTCTGTACCAGAAAATTTTAAGGAGAATGTCCGGTCATCCTTCCGCTAGCTGAAGCTGAAGCGTAGTTGGTCATGCAGCAAGACAATGATCCAAAATACAAAAGCAAGTCCACATCAGAATGGCTAAAAGAAGTAAAATTAAAGTTTTGAGTGGCCTTAGTCAAAGTCCAGACTTAAACCCAATAGAGATGCTGTGGTAGAACCTGAAACGAGCAGTTCATGCTCAAACCTACCAAATGTTACTGAATTAAAGTAGTTCTGCAAGGAAGAGGGTAAAATTCCTCCACAGCGATGTGAAAGACTGATATTGAATTATAGGAAGTGTTTGGTTGCAGTCATTGCAGCTAAATGTATGAATTCAGTTATTGCCATGTAAGGGGCAATTACTTTTCACATACAGTGCCAGTTGGTGTTGGTTAACTTTTTTCATTAAATAGTGAAATAAAAAAAAAAACAAGTGTTATTTGTTCACTCAGGTTCCCTTTATCTAATATTACATTTTCTCTAAAGACCTGAAAACATCCAGTGTGACAAATATGCAATAATAGAGAAAATCAGGAAGGGGGCAAATACTTTTTCACGCCACTGTAGGTAGATCTTAAACTTTGCAAATAGTATGCATGTAAAAACATATTAAATGAAACATACAAAATTCCCTTAATTCCACTCTATATTTAGAAGAATTCAAAATCTATAAACAGAACTCCAAAAAAGGGCCCCAGGTATCATTAAAAGTTTCATTTTGATTAAGTAATGAACAGTTAATTCTCTCATTATTTGCCCAGCATGCTAAAGAATCAAACCACTGCTTAAACAAGGGGACATTTGGATCTTTCCAACTCGGAAGTAATAATCTTTTAAACGCTAGGGCAGCTGATGTGATCCTGATCTTTTTCTGTTTCTGTACACTCTGAATATCAGAAGTATCCCATAATATGAAAACCAAAGGAGAAAAAGGGATGCATATCCCTAAAATACCTTGGCAGAATGCATGAATTTGTTTCCACCTACTAAAGACTCCTTTACAGTGCCACAGTAAATGACCAAAGCCTGCTTTTTGACATGCCACATCTCCAGCATAAGTCATTCTGAACCATTCCTAAACTATGGAGCTGTCTAGAGAACAATAATGATGTAATATTTTAAACTCAATAAGCCTGCCTCTGAATTTCCTACAGTATTTGATTGCATTGTCCCAAGTTCTGTCCCATAGTGCATTTGAAATTTGCAACTCCAAATCATTTTCCCATTTTGCTTTAACTGAACTTGTTAGGAAGGGTTTGGTTTCATTTAACATTTTGTAAATAAGGCTAAAGACCTTTGGTAACTATGCTTTTTTAAAAAAGTTTTCCCACACTATGTAAGTCTTAAGAGTAAAGTCTGCTTCTAGGAATTTTACTTTCAAAAAATGTCTCAGCTACAGATAAAAGAACGAATCATGTTTATTTAAACAAAATTTAAATCTTAAGTCTTCAAAAGACAGCATTCTGTTTTGGTTGTCCAATAAATCACCTGTAGTTTTAATGCCTTTAGCAAACCACTCCTTGTATTTAAGTTCTTTGCCATCTGGGGTTAATGATTTATTAAACCAAAGAGGAATGAACAGAAGAGGAACATGTTCCATTTTCTTAAGTTGATTAAATTTTCTACAAACCATTATAGATACTTGAAGAGTAGGATATATTTTTTTAATTTAGGAATGTTTGTCTAAATAAGAGGTCAGATAAGTCTCAAAGGTGAGATTAGATTATTCTCTATTTCAAGCCATAAAGGGGTACTATTCCTATGTAGGGAATTAAACCATAAGGCAACTTATTTCAATTTGAATGCCCAGAAATATCATTGCCACCAAAGGAGGGCAAAGCCCCCATTCCTTATGGAAGCTCTTAATTTATTTCTAGCTAAATGAGGGTGTTTCCCTTCCCACATAAAATTAGAAATGACTCTGTCAATTTTGTTAAACCATTGTTTATTGAATGTTGGAAGGAAAATTGTTCATGAAATAAAATAATTTTGGTGCTACATTCATTTTTATAGCATTTATTTTCCCCAAAGTGATAAATGCAACTTAGACCATTTATCTAGTTCTATCTTCATGTCATTAATTAATTTAGAAAAATTATTGTGAAGAATTCTTTCTATTGAGTCAAACACCTTAATGTCTAAATATGATAAACCTTCTGAGGGCAAGGATATATCCATTTCTTTTTTAAGTTTTTTAATTCTAGAGAAGATCGGCTTAGCTGTAAGCATTCAGATTTGTTCCAATTAATGAAAAGGCCTGAAATATTTCCAAATGCCTGTAAGAGTTCCTTAACATTTTGGAGGGACACCGTGGGATTTGAAACAGTCAGTAGAATGTCATCTGCAAAAGCAAAGACTTTGTTAGAGTATTTCCCAAGTTTAATCCCCTAAATTTTGTCTGATTTGTAATATTTTTCTAATTAGAGTTTTGATAGCCAGGATGAATAGCAGGGGAGATGAGGGGCAACCTTTTCTGGATCCTCTGTAAAGAGGGAAAGGAGCAGATCTAATTCTCTTTGTAATTACACATGCTCTTGATTTTGTGTATAAAGTTTGAATCCATTTTAGAATACCTGGGCCAAATCCATTAAATTCTAGAACTTTATATGGGTATTCCCATTCAAGGGAGTCGAAGGCCATACCAATGTCCAATGAAATTGCCAAGGAAGCTAATCTACTATCCTCTGAAAGCTTGGTTGCCCATAACACAGAGAATAGCCTCTTAAAGTTGTCTGTGGCCTGCCTACCTTTCATGAAACCAACCTGTTCACTACCTATTAATTTGTCTAATACTTTAAAAACTCTGTTAGCTAATATTTTTGCAAGTATTTTGTAATCAAAGTTTAAAAGTAAAATTGGCCTACAATAGCTACAATCCGCTTCGTCTTTACCCTTTTTATGTAGTAAACATATGTAGGCCTCATTCATCATTGAGTCAGGGAGAGAACCATCTGTAAAGGAGTCATGAATAGCTTCTAATAGGTGTGGACTAATGGAAAGGCCCAAATGTTTGTAAAATTCACTTGGTAACCCATCAGGCCCTGGGGCCTTCCCTTTTGGTGCCCTGGCAATGACTTCTGAAATCTCCTGCAGTGAGATTGAGTTGTCCAACATCTTTTGGTCAGAATCTTGTAAAGTAGGTAGATTTAAACATTTAATAAATTCCTCTGTTTCAACCATCTTTGCTTGTCCTTGGGATTTGTATAGATTACTGTAAAAATCCATAAAACATTTATTGATGTCTCTCACATTCTATATTATCACCGCACTTTTTGTTCTAATCCCCTTAATAACATTCTGATTCTGCTGCTTCTTGATTCTGTAGGACAATAACTTCCCTGCCTTTTCCCTGGACTCCCAATATTTCTGTTTAATACAAAAAAGGGAGTATTCAATCTTATAAGACTGAATTTTATTTATTTTGTATATTAATCCCAAAATGTTATACCAACCATCTTTTTTCCTCAGGGTTCTGTTTCAGATCTGTCAAGACCTTACTAAACATTTCCTCTTTTCCTTTTAATTCCCTGTATTCCTCTCTCTCTTTTTTTGGATGTAAAACTAATAATGCTTCCCCTTATGAATGCCTTGTTTGCTTCCCACATAGCCTTTGCTGATGTTTCTCCATTGCGGTTGGACTTATAATAATAGGACGTTTCCTCTTGAACCCATTTTTGAAAGTTAGAATCTAATAATAATGATGTATTGAACTTCCAACAGCTAGATTTTCCACTATTGTTTTCTAACATCACTGAACACTTAAGTAAACAATGGTCTGATATCAAAAGGTTTTCATACCTCACCTGACTAATACTATTACAGAGAGTTAAAGGCATGAAAAGGTAATCTAACCTACTTAATACCCATGTCTCACTGACAAAAAGGAGAAATCTCTTCTACTAGGGTGCATTATTCTCCAGGAGTCTAATAAACCAAGATAATTTACCAGACTATGTAAACGTTTTTGAGAGGCTGACAAAGAGCCAGTAATCCTTGACATGGACCTGTCCAAAATAGGGTCCATCACCGCGTTGAAATCCCCACCTAAAATGATCTCATAATCCCCTACCTTGGCTAAAACAAAAAACAAGTTTTGATGTAATTCCTTTTGTTTCGTATTTGGTCCGTGAATATTACAAATAGCCACATTTCTACCATAAAGATTCCCTAACAAAATCTGATATCTCCCCCTGTATCTGCTAAATGGCCACATTTGATAAAATGTATCCCTTTCTGGATCAAAATAGCTACCCCTCTTTTTTTCAGGAAAAACAACAGTATTCTACTGTGGAACCCCAGCTTCGGGCCAGTTTGTCAGCTTCTACAGGTAAAAGATGTGTTTCCTGTAACAAGGCAATGTCAGCTCTATGTTTATTTAAATGGTTTAAAGTCCTGTATCTTTTAACAGGTGAGCCCAGACCTTGAACATTCCACATGATTATATTAACTGCATTCATATTAACCTTATCTCAAATAACTGTAATGTAGATTTTTTTATTAAAAAAGAAATAAATAGTCGGCCCGGGGGCACAGAGGATTGAGGCACTGGACGCCACGCCTTGAACCATGCCGGTGACCCAGGTTTGGGAATGGACTCGGGATGCCGGGGGCTGGCAGGGGAAGGAGAGGATTGAGCATCTGGAGGACTGCTCTCCTCTCCTCTCCTGGGGTGGGTTGGGTGGGAACCTCGCTCTGTAGTGGTCCCCAGCAGAGTCCGGGAGTACTACAAGTGGCACAGGAGGGACAACATGGAAAAAAAGTGGAAAACAACCGCGGCTGCTGGATAGCTTCCATGCTCCTAAGCTGCCAGAACCTCCATAAGCCTACTCCCCCACAGCAGCAACACCCTGGATCAGTAAAAAATAGAGTGCGCTGGGTTTCCCCTGCCCCCGGTGCCTTCCCCCTCGGAGGAGGGGAAGGGGGACCCGCCCGGCAAAGGCATATGCTGGGACACCCAGGGAGTTAGCTGCAGATCTGTGGTAAGGAGAGAGCTCGGGAAGAGGATAGCTGGGGCAGTAGCAGCACTAGGAAGCCCGAAGGAGAGGGGGATGTCGGAGTGTCGGAGGAGGTAAAAAAAAGAAAGAAAGAAATAGTAGTAATAGAAGATTAAAACAAAGACGCAAAGTTAACAAGGGATTACTTATCCCACCTAGGTAAAGTGTACTAAAGCACTTCTACACTATAACTAATGTGAATATATTGGCACTAACACACACAGACATACACAATAAGAAGGGCATGAGTAATCCACTGACAGCAAGTCTCACATTGGAGCATATAACCTAAAGACAGCCTGATCATGTGACTCACACTTATTTTAAGTGTTAATACTCTCTCTCCCTGGAAAAACTCCATATTATGTGAGTTTTTTGGATACACATATGTACCTTAGTTATGCAGACAATCTGACCATAAAAGTCATACCCCAGCCCTTATACATTAGATAACCAGCTTGATTTCTGACTGTACTTTATAACATGAAAGAAGCAGCAAAGCCTACCAATAAAGTTCAGTACTAAATTGCCATGGGTCACTGCTTAAGTACAATGATGAGTACTTATAGCTACCCTCACACAATTCACTACTTACCTTGCCCATATGATTAAGCTGTAGTCTCCAAGAATGCCCCATATTTAAAAAGAAAAGGGCAGTCAGTTAACAAGCCATTCCTCCAATACCAACCTGCCGAGAACATAAAATCTCTTTATATAGGTCAGCCCTAGGGACAATTGGCCTGTAGAACAGACAAGCAATTGTTTCACTAAAATGCAACCCTGCTTCTGTCTGTTTAATTTCAGCTAACCAGGATTCACTTAAAACCATGCACGGTAGGCTAATTACAGCATCTTAAAAGAGCTAATAGTTTGTGACAGGGTAGGAACCACGGATGCCATAATAAATATTTTTGTGCTAACAACAATATTCTGAAAAGGCATTGCTGCATCCCCATTTTATAAATTGCAACCTGTATACAGAATAATAGTATAAACGTATATCCTTCCCAATTCTACCTCTGTTTTCCTCTAAAAACCTCCCTCTCCCCATTTTGTCTGATTAAGAAAGGCACATAATAGTCATACCCCCATGTATTAAGTACATATAGCGTTATTTGTAACTCATATAAGTTGTTGTTTTAACTCCATTAACTGTAAATAACATTTGTCTGATGAATTAAAAAGAAAGAAAAAAAAGAAGAAAAAAAATTCCATGTACCTTACAGCCATAGACTCCAGAGTTCATGAGCAATATATGTTTAAAAGCTGCTATTTCCAGTGATCATTTCCTGTATATTTAATCTTTACCCCCTGACCCCTTTACCATCACCCACAACAAAGCAAACCCCATTAAAACCCATAAATTGAAATCAGCACGTAGCAAGTAGAAGCAAGTAGAGACATTTATGAACAATTAAAAACAATCAGAAGCAGGCTTAAATGAAGCTAGTTTTTTGCAAAATTCTGGAGCTAGTGATCATGTGATTGTTCACCTCCAATCACTGCTCAGCCACCACGATGAACCAGATATATTTCCATTTTCTCTCCACGATGTAAAGAGCAGCAGTATGGAGATCTTGAAAATCATGTGTCCCCTTCTAAGTCTGGATTACTTGGTGAGTACGGCTGCTCACACATATCTTCCACTGGGCCAAAAGAACTTTTAAGGCAGTCTGGAATTTCTGGGGTGTGCACTGAAAAATCAGTTTTTTTACCGACCGAAGGTATACCAGCATGTGAGAATGGACTGATATTTTTACTTATGTTACAGTGTTAAAGTTAAAAATTCATTGAGTTTCAGCAATCAGGAACAGTATTTAGTACCACAGTACTTATTTCTCAAGTGGTATTTCATTCGGTCAAATAGATTTTCAGATAATTGCAGTTGAATCTTCAGCAGCACTTCAAACAGATGCAATGCCGTCGGACAGTAAGCTTAGACCGGCGACAGCAGTAACGCAGTTCAGGAGCTCCCCTGTGCAGATTTCAGACACCTCAGCAAGCCCTAACAAAATGGAGCAAACCAATGGTAAACAACATAGAAATAATGACTATGCTGGTGATGATATAACATTTATCAAAGAGAAATTACAGTCTATGCTTGTAGAAATTGTGAGTTTAAAATGGGAGGCTAGTGTGGAAAAAGAAAAAGCTGACATTTTAGAAGAAAGGCTAAACACAATTGAAGAAAGGTTGGCTTATATTGAAGAATCCCTGTGCAAAATTGAAAACAAATCAGACAGTAGCTTGTCCAAAACTGAAACTTTAGGGGCCAAGGTTGATGACCTGGAAAATCATGGAAGAAGGAATAATTTAAGAATTATAGGGTAACCTGGCTTGTTAGAAATGATATGGTCAGATTTTTACAGGAATTTCTCCCATCTATTTTAAATTTCAACTGGCCCTGGCCCTTAGAAATCAAAAGGGTACACAGGCCTTTGAGAGCCCCTCAGAAGCAGGGTCAAAAGCCCAGGCCAATTATTGCCCATTTCCTGAGATTTAATGTAAAGGAGGAAATATTAGCTGTGGCCAGACAGAAAAAGTCATTTTACTGAGGCAACAATAAGATTTTTCTGTTTCAAGACTTCTCGTTGGAAGTTGTGGAGAAAAGAAAGCTATTTGGGTATATACGCTTTGTCCTACAAAAGTTCAATATAGCCTACTACATTAAATATCCAGTTGTGCTTGTGGTTTCTAGAGGCAGTGCTTCACATAGCTTCACTACACCTGATGAGGCTTGGGGGTTTATTTCAAAACCATGGCTGGAGGCCTCTAACATTCTTAAAAATAGGCCTAATCAATTTTCCTTTTCAAAACAAAGCCCAACGGTCACAAATGGAATCCGAAGCAGTAGGGATTCTAAGTTAGAATCACAGTCATGAGTGCAGGAACCTCGGCACAGCCCACACACCACGCCCCCAAAGAAAAGGACACAAATGGAAAATAGACTTATATTCTGGTATTAAAGCACATTTCTAGACGTCTTTCTGATCCTAAAGCACACAATCCTAAGTTGATGGCATGGTCAACCAAAATATCCAGGAGAGTACAACCAGTTTACAAAAATAAAGGAGCAATGCCTAACAACTCTGTGCAGTGGCAGAATTAGTTTTGTGACCAGCTCTTTCTGGGTAGGGACAATAGACAGTCTTTGTGCCTGTACAAGTCACCAAGTTTGGGGCAGAGCTTAGCATGGATATCAACCATATGGTGGGAGAAGTCCAGTTTTTGATCGAGCCAGATTCACAGATATTTGAAGGATTCCACAGTTTCCAGTTTTGAGCTATCCAGGGAGTAGAAAGGGGAAGGGGAAGGAAAGAGTAGCCAGTTTTTGGGCAGTGCCAAAAGCTATTGTAATAGTTTTCTTTGTGTTGCATTTAAGTTAGCTTGTTTTGAACCAGTTTAGTGCATTTTCAAAGTCAGCCTGAAGGGAAGCCTGAACATTTGAGGGAGGGGCCGGATGCATAGATGACCGTGACATCAGCGTACATGTGAATGTGAGAGCTGGAGCAGGAGGAGGGGAGACCGTTACGAAAAGTGAGAATAGTGTTGATCCAAGGATTGATCCCTGGGACTGCCAGCATGGATGGGGGAGGGGGATTTGGTGTTGCCCAATTGCACATATTGAAATCTGTCACTTAGGTATGCCCCGAACCATTCTGTGGTTCAGGAAGAGAGGCTGATGGAAGCAAGATTGTCCAGGAGAAGATGATGGGAGACCGAGTCAAAGGCCTTGGCTAGGTCAATGAAGATGGCTAGCATCAGCTGGCTCTTGTCCATAGCAAAGTGTATGTGATTAGTAGGCAGAAAAGGGAGGATGAAGTGGAGTCATGATGCCGGAAGCCGGATTGATGAGGGCTAAGGATGGCATTGGTATCCAGGAAGGAATTTAGCCTGTTGGAAATGAGGGTCTCCTGTATTTTGGCAAGAGAAGGGATTAGAGAAATGGGCCTGTAGTTGCCTGGTAGGGAGGGTTCACCACCTTTATGAAGGGGGATAACTTTGGCTAACTTCTATGCCTTAGGGATTGTACCTTGGGAGAGTGACAGGTTGAAAATATGAGTGAGCGGTGGGGCAACAGCCAGGGCAGAGATCTTGAGTAGGTTGAGGTTTAGTCCATCAGGACTTCGCTTGGACTGGTTCAGGGCTTTGAGGGCATGAAGAACCTCTATAAGAGTAATAGGAGGAATACCTGGTTGATGAGGTGGAGGCGGTGTAATGCCATCGGGTAGGGGAAGGGTGGTGGTAGGTGTCCAGCCAGGAGGACACAGCTAGTGAAGAAGAGGTTTATGGGGGTTGCAGCTGAGCTGGAGTCTGGGTTGTTAGAGCCTGAAACTATAGGGCGAGAGGGGGGATGGGTCAAAGAGCCTAACAGGGAGTTAAATGTCTTCCAGAACTCTGCAGCAGTTGTGTGACTTTCGTCAGTTTAGTTTCTGAAGAATTCGGCTTTAGCTGTGCACTCCTAAGGGCCCTGTACCTTTGTAGATCAGCAGCACTGGAGGAAGTTTTGTATGTGCTCCAAGCATAATCCCTGGTTTTGAAGAGGTTGATCAAGTTGGGGGTAACCCAGGGGAGGTGTCTACGCCAGAGGCGTAGCCTTTTGGGGGGCATGAGCATCCCAAGTTTTTTTTTTCTACATTTTACATTTGTATTAAGTCATTTGCATATTACAGGCATTGAGATACAAGTCAACGCCTAGCAGTCAAACAATATTCATACTATGTTAAGATTTCTAGCATAGGTTAGTTTATCAGGTGGTTCTTTTCAAACTAACCTAATCAGGTGGCTTTATTTAATGCATTACTACATAAGTGCATCCCCTATTAACATTTCATACAGTAGGTGCTCTGATCCATGTTTCATTTCCCATTAGCTATACCTTCCTAGGTTCATTGCCTCTTTTCTAGCCTTTTATTTCCTCAATAGTCCTTGGCCTCTTCCTTCTCCCATTCCTCCGTTCTAGTTTCTGTCTTCCACTGTTTTTCCCTCCCTTGGTTTTCCTCTTGTTAGTCTATGGCACAAAGTCAGGCTATTGAGTCAGTTGGCAAGCAACCCATCTGCTCCATTTGGTGTCAGATCTCTCAAGTCCATTATTCAGTCTAGCCATGAGGTGTTCCAAGGTTTAGATCTCCTGTACCCAGGAGTTCCAGGCCTCTTTGGTCAGAATGACAGTTGTGTGCCAACGTTTGGTGAGAGTTTTTTTAGCTGTTAGGATCAGCAGGTTAACTTGTTTGTATGTGGTTTTGGGTACACGGATCCCCTCCAGGGGGGTTGCCATGAGTATGAAAGTTGGGGTCAGAAGCTCTGGGCATTCATATATACTAATAATAGCTTGTATAATTTCCTTCCAATAGACTGTTCATTTTTGACATTGCCAGAAAATGTGGGCTTGGACAGCTACAATGTTTCCACATTCTCTCCAACAATGAGCTCCTACCTCAGCTGTAAATTTGGTCACCACCACTGGAGTACGAAAAAATCTACTCCAGAGTTTCCAGGCAAACTCTCTTCAGTAGGGTGAGCTAGAAGTTTTGAGATTTATGATGGAGTAGGTGCTCCAGGTCCCTTCTGGGATTGTCAATTGGAGCTCCTGGGACCATGCCGCTCTCATGTACCTGTTTGAGTCAGTGCCGTGACCAACAAGGGCTTTATAAATATAGCTTATTAAATGTTCTGCGGGGCTACCCTGTTTCTGGGTTTGGATGAGAGCAATCAATGAAGTGGGGTTCTCTGCTATGGTTGCTAGCTCCTCTTCTGAGGGTTGTATGACTTAAGCTGTAAGTAGCTATGAAAATACCTTTGAGGAAGCCCTACGTGTTCTTAAGGTATGCGAAGGAATGTAAACCAGATGGACCCACCAGCTGATACACATATTGTAAACCCACCTGTTTCCACCTGTCCAGAGTTTTATCTAATTTGTTTGGGAGAAAATGAGCATCTGCTGTGATGGCTCTGAGGTAGAGGCCTTTTGATGGGGTAAGGAATTTCTTTAGTATTGTTAACCATTGATGAAACAGTTCAGCTGTATATGTAGGAATTTTTTTAGGAGGTAGGCAGTTAGGGGGGTATCCAAACAGATATGTGGATAAGTCAAATAGGTCGCTCCAGACTAATTCAAATTGTTTCCAGTGGACCTCATAGCCCAGGTTATGCCAGCTTAATGTGGTTCTTAAGTGTGAGGCTAGGACATATAATTGGAGGTTTCGGACATTAAGACCCCCTCTCTCCCAGACAGCGCATAGCCAACTTGTGCCGTTTAAAGGGAAATTATAATTTCAGGGAGTTCAAGGGGGTGTAGTTGTACAACAATACTTCTGTTTTCTGTTCATTAATTTTATGCCCTGACATTGAGCCAAAAAGTCTGAGTTGTTCCCAAACAGTTGGGATAGAGTGCTTTGGGTGGGTCAGGGTCAATAAGTTGTCATCAGCAAATAGTGATATTCTATAGGATCTGCCCTCCATGTTGATACCCTCTATGTTCTGACTATTCCTGATGGCTTGGGCTAGAAGCTCTAGATAGAGGGCAAACAAGAGGGGAGAGGGGGGCATCTCTGTTTGGTCCTCCAAGTGAGTATGATGGGGTTAGACAAGGCTCCATCCAGTCTCAGGTGTGCTTGGGGGGCTTCATATATATTCTGTAATTGTGTTATAACCTCTTTTGGAAAGCCAAATTGAGATAGAATGTCTAATAAAAATGTCCAGGAGACCCTTTAAAATGCTTTTTCTGCGTCTAGCCCCAGAAGCACTAATGGAATCTTTCATTGCGTAGCATAGTCAATCCTCAGGTATGTATGTCTTACTGCATCATGTGCCTGCCATTGTGTAATAAAACCTACCTGGTCTGGATCAACCAACCCCAGGAGTAGGGTCTCAATTCTGTGGGCTAATATGCTCATATGGAGTTTATAATCATAATTTAGCATAGATATTGACCTATAAGAAGGCAGGTATCTAGGGTCCTTCTGGGATTTGGGTATGGTAGTCAGTATTGTGTATCTCCATGAAGGGAGTAGTTTATTTCCCTCTTGTACCTCATGGAATGCTTCTATTAAGGGAGGCAAAGAAGTTCCCTAAATTGCCTGTAAAATTCTGCAGAGTACCTGTCAGTGCCAGGGGGCCTTATCAGATTTTTGCTTTTCTCAGCACCTGTTCCATTTTTGCCATTGAAATCAGTGTCAGGAGAGTCTCCCACTGATGTGGAGTTAGTCTTGGGAGGGATAAAGCTTGCAGGTAATCCTGCACCTGTTCTTTATTTGGGGGTGGTCATCTGCCGCATATAGCGTCTGATAGCACTTTGCAATAGTCTGGCAAATTTGCTGTGGGTGTGTTAAGTGTCTACCTGTGTCTAGATTTATTAGAGTGGTAACACATGCTTTAGATTTCTGGGTTTGCAGTCTATGGGCCAAATTTCTGGCCCCCCGCCCGGGGACCTCCCTCGTGGTTCCGGAGTTTCAGATAAAACAGCTGTTGCTCTATCTTCCGATCTATTAATTTTTGGAGTTTCTGTTTCACTACAAATATCTGGGGTTTAACTGTTTTATCCCCTTGGGCATATGTATCTTGCAATGTTTGCAGTTTTATCTGGAGTTCTTTACATCTGGCTTCCCTCTCTCTTGTTTTCTTAGCCGAGAATGCTATTATTCTTCCCTGAATGGTAGCCTTCAGGGTATCCCAGAGTATCACTGATGATGTCTCTGGGCTCTTATTTTCATGTATCATTTGTGGTATTTTGTTTTGGATCATTTCTTTAAATTCTGGGTCTCTCATGTGTGCCAGATTCAGATGCCAAAACGAGGCTCCCCTCTTGTCACCAAGCTGAAACCTGGCATATACTGTGGCGTGACCTGACAAAAAGGTCAGACCGTGCCAGACATCCTGCAAGGTCTCTAAGTGTTCAGCCATTGTGAATATATAATCAATGCGTAATGTCACTCCAAAACCTGTGGCCATATGAGTATAGCCTCCGGTTGTTGGGAAACAGTGACGCCATGTGTCTATAATACCCAGTGTTTTTAAAGTTTGTTTAATGTATTTCTATAGAGGATTCACTTGATGGGTCCTAAAGATTGAAACATCTATTGTGGGGTTCAGGGTAGTATTTAAGTCCCCCCCCAAAATAAATTGGCTCTGCCCATTTTCCAACAGTTGTGAGAAGAATTTTTTTGCTACAGATTTGGAGGAGCCCGGGGGAGATACATTTTTTATTTTTTTAGTTGTTTAACCAGAGCTAGCACACTAAACTGAAAGCTTTTTTACAGGTGTGACCTGGGAGCACAGGGAAGTTAAGTGACTTGCTCAGGGTCACACAGTCTGCAAGCGGAAGCTGTGGGATTCAAACCCAGGTCTGGTCTGCTGGATGTCACCAGATTTGCAGCTAAACTGAAGCAAATGTGACCAACCTGGCATAAAGTCTGCCAACTGTTATGACATATCTGCCCTCTAGGTACTCTACCTTAGTCATTAGTTCAAACAGTACCCCTCTTGGGATGAGGATTGCTGTTTCCCATCTCCTGCCTGATGGGTGAGCTGATGCTATAACTGTTGGAAAGCCCATGCTTTTTAGTTTGGTATACGCTCCCTGGGACATGTGTATCTCTTGTAAGAGGACCATCCCCCGGTCTATCTTTTTTGAGAAATTGCAGCAAACGGGAGTGTTTGATAGGGCTAGATATCCCATTAATATTAAGGAACAGTATTAGTGTGGGTTTATCCATGTTGGAAATCATATGTGTAGGCTTGGAGAGTGTTTTCCCTTCCTCTTCTCTGATTATGCCCTAATCTCTCCCATCTTGCTCTTAAAATTCCCTCTTTTTGATCAGCTTTCAGTAACACCTGTATCAAAATGTTACAGGCTTCCCTATGGTACCATTCAGTAGTTATGTTTAAGTCCATCACATCTTTTATGTACCATGACTTGAGCCTTTTCCTTAATGGTGAATCATCAAAACACCCACAGTGTGAGCTGAAACTATATCTACAATAAATCTGCCCCCAGTTTCCTTAGTCCTCCTATGCCCCGATGGGTTCTTCCTCTCAGTGTGCTTGGTGAACCCCCTTTTCCACCCGCTTTCCACAGTATCTGTATCCGCAGTTCATTATTACAGTGCCTCTGTTTACATAAGCAAATTACTAAAGTAAAGCACACCATCATTTCCATATGCATCAGACCTGTACATCAATGGTAGATTGTATAAGGTACCCACAGTGTGGGCTAAAACCAAATACATAGTAACCATGTCCTTAAAACCAGTGAGGTGTTAAAATATAACATTAAAACTCAAAATTCAGTTGTACCAACTGGTACTGGCTTATAAGTAGCCTGAGGTGTGTGCCAACAGGGTAGCCAAAGAGTAACATAGTTAATGTATAAATATCTATTATAGAAGAACTTTTTATGTTCATCTCTAGGTAACTTCCTAGGTAGGGAGGAATATAGTAAACCTCCTTTTGGGGAGTCTAGATAGACTCTCGCGGGGGTAGTACCACATTGTCTTTATGGGCCCCCAACTCCACCACTAGAACCAGATGTGATGGAGTTCAGTGCATGCTGTGTGACTCGGTTCAGGCTGGATAGACTGAGTAAGTATATCCCCTGTCTCCGGTTGTCAGCTAGTAGCACCTGGGTTAGACATCCTACCACAGCTGACACAGCAAAAAAAAGAATGAGTAAAGGGAGATGACACCCCATCTAGGTTGTGGTCTTGTGGCACACTGATCCCTGTCTTGAGTAAGAGATCAATGGGTCTGTGTGGTCCTGTTCAAACCTTGGGATTGTTTCCATGTAAGCAATAATACCCGACACAGTGGTCATTATTGGGAAATGACCGACCAGGGGGGCATAATGAGGCCCGACACTCGCAGGCGGAGGGCCTATAGCCCTGGAAGTTCTGGTATTTCCAATAATGCCCACCCTGGAGGGTATTATTGCGCTTAGAAAATGGACTTATATTATTCTTTTTTTTTTAAATAATGATTTAACAAAACCAAAAAAGTGTATAATATAACAAAAAAACAGAAGTGTTGAGTTCAGTAAAATAATCCCTTTACCAGCTTAGTGCCACTAGAGGGTGCTGCTGTTTTTGAGCTCAATTTTTTTGTGTAAGCTTGGAGTGTCACCTTTCCAGGACTTTGTTAGTTACTCAGAACATTGTTTTCATTTTTCATCATGCCCCTTCCCCCCCAGTTTACTATTCGTGGTATGGAGATAAAAATTGTTTCTGTTGCAAGAGTGTGAGCGGGGACCGAGCGGCTGCTCCATGGAGCGGGAATGACAGGGTGTCCTGTCACATGCAATCAGGAGACATGGAAGTCAACTGCTCAGTTCTGTAGAAAAAAGTGCACTTTGTTTAGAAATGTGAAGGCGATTTGTGGCAGTCAGATATAGCGAGTCCTTTGAGAGAGGTGGTTTTGTGCGAGTGGCTGCCCTGTGGAGCAGGAATGGTGTGTTGTCCTGTCACACACGATCGGGGGACACAGATATCGACTGCTGAGCTCTGCAGAAAAAAATTAGGTACTTTGTTTAAATATGTGAAGGCTACTGTTGTGGGGGGATTTCTGGCACTTGGGTATAACAAGCTACTAAGAGAGGTGTTTTCGTATGAGAGACAGTGTATGGCAGCACAAGCAAGCAGCAGATGTGAATTTTGTTATGACGGAGAGGCACGTGCTGCCGTTTTGAAAGTCGCGCTGCTGAATGCCGGTAATGTAAGGAAAGCCATTGGTTTGTCAGCTTCCTTTTTCATATTCTTTTTTTTTTAAGTGTGGTTAGTCTTTCAATTTAAAGTTATACAGATTGAAGGGGGGTTGGGGGGACTTGGCCACTCACCAACTTGCTGACCAACTCTCTCGCTAAGCGAGATAAAAAATGGCGACTGGTCAATTAGGAAATTCTGGGTGCCCAATAATATGCAAAGTAATGGGACACCTTGAATTGTCACTTGTTTTTAGCTGGGCATCTATTGAAAAATAAATGCATGCCTGGCATGGCCATTCAGCCAATCAGCATGCATTATTTTTCAAGCCCATTTTCTCAAATATTTTAAATTGTTGTTTTCCAGGGGGGGTTCAGAGAGCTGTATTAGCCTTTGGTTTGTTTGCGGGGGGGGACACCTCCCAACCACGTTTCAGGGCATTTCCTTCTTGGTTTTTTGTACATAAGTCCCCCAGCCTGAATGAGACTTATTACAGTTACACTCCCCTCTCCCCTGAAACCCGCAGATTAGGTAAGTCTTTCTCTTTTCCCATCTCTTGTCCATGAGACCAGGTCATGTGGTCTTTTATCGTGTGGATTTCCACCAGTCCTTTTAAGTTGATTTCAGGTATTTGCTTCCCTCTGGAATTGCTGCAACAGTTCCTTAACATCCTTCAATGTGGCCTGGCTATGATGTCTGCATGTCTGATTGTTCTGTGCGGTGGACCAGGCCTTTTCTCTCAAGTCTTGTTCTTGATCTTGTGGCCCCAGTCACTTGGGTAGTGAAGCAGTGATACCCTTACTGTTCAGCTTTTTGATTGCTTCTTCTGCCATGTTGAAATGTTGTGAACCATCTGGAAACATGATACTAAGCCTGGCTGGATAAGGTGTAAAAAAAGGCAGCTGTTGCTGTTTCAGGACTCTGAGGATTGGAGCATATTCTCAGCATCTCGCTGATACCGCAGGAGAGTAGTCGTTGTCAAAATATATCCTTCTGCCTTTGTAGTTTAGTTCTTTCATGCGCCATGCTCACAGTAGGATTTTTTGTTTCACTGCGTAGTTTAAGAATTTTAGCACAATGGAGCGTGGCCTTTGGTCTGGATGTTGTGGTTTTGGGGCAAGGGCCCGATGAGCGTGTTCTATGTCTAGTGGGAGGGATGGGTCCAGTTGAAGTAGATCTCTCAGGAATTAAACCAGGAAAGCACACATATCCCCACCCTCTTCAGCCTCCGGGATGCCATGTATGCACAGATTGCATCACCACGATCTGTTTTCCAGATCTTCACATTTTGCTGTGAGGTCTTTTTGTTCATCTAGGACATGTAGAACAATGTGCTCCAGCCAGTCTGCTCAGGTGTCTAGATCTGTTTGGTTCTGTTCAAGGTCTGCTACTTTTTGGTTTACTTTGTTAAGTTCAGCAGTGAGCTCACTTCGGAATGTACGTACTTCCACCCAAAAATCTCATAACTCAGCCAGGAAAGCTGCATTGCTAGGTTGTGGATCTCCGGCCTGTGTCTCCACCATGGCCCATGCGGTTTTCTCAAGAGGTTGGTCAGGTTTTCCTAATCTCGCCGCATCTAGGATCGTATCTTTTCTTTTAATTTTCCGGTGACCACCCATGAACTCTATGCAGCTCCCAATCGAAGAGTTTTTAAGTTTTACTTTTTAAATTGGTTATTTTGGAACTTTCTTAGGGTTAGGGTGTCAGAGCTCTAGATCTAGTGCTGCATTTGCTGTGGTGACATCACCGGAAGTCAAGTGCCCCAAGTTTCTAGGAAGATGCTGGTGAAGGCTGCTAGGGCACAGTCAACGTTTGTTGCAGTGAAAACCCCAGACTAGTCTGCCAGGAACAGATCCAATAGAAGTGCTTGAGTGTTGAGGGACTTTAGGGGGTGGAGTAGCATATACTTAGGGGAGGAGCATGGGGGCAAGAAATCCTGATGCACATTTTGTACAGTACCACCTTAAATTGTCCACCTTAACATCTTAACTGCAGCCATGGTGCTGTCTAGCATGGCCACAGTAAGAAAATTAATTTTGTCAAAAAAAAAGACTAACTTTAGCCTTCAGTCTAATTTTGAATCTTACACTGAAATACACAAAGCAAAAGAAGATTACTGATTTTTTTAAGTAGTACTGTGTTGTAGGGCAGTGCAGTAATGTCATTTTAACTTGAGCTCCTGGTATTTAATAAAGCACATTACAGAAATGGTGAAATGTGCCTGAAAGTGATTTTCTGGTTAAATGCACAGCCCGCTAAAGTGCACAAAAAACTTGGGTTGAGTAGCGGTTTCTATGTTAAACCTCAAAATTTGCACTGTAATGTCTTTGAAACTGTCCAACAGATTTGCATGTAATGTTGCATGCACAGTCTTGGAGCAGAGGGTAGGTCTTTTGACACGCCAAGTTTCATTTTGGTCGGATGTGTGGCTTCTGAGATGAGGATAGTGAAAAAAAAGAGAAAAATCACTGCTTCTCACCCCAGGAATTCTCCAGTATTCATAACTCTTGCAGTTATCCCTTTACATAGAGCTGCTCGGAGATAGAATGTATGCTAATGATGGAATCATCATTAGTTCATGCCAATTTTCAAATGCTGCCCTTATCAACTGCCAGTGGTCTACTGCTTCAGATTTCATTCTCCGCTTAACAAGCACAGACGCCTTGGAGTGCTCTCCTCATCAGTCGTTCCTGTCATGCTGAATTCAAAGAACTTTAGTATCTTTATCACATTTTTTCATTTGCTGCCTTTATCTTTTGTTAATTTGTCAACCGTTCAGTTAGTTTTTAGTTTTTTGTATTATTTTCTCGGTTTCTCCCGGTTCGGGATAACTGCGAGGGAACGGTGCCTTAGTCTCTAATTTCAGAGTTTTTTGAAGGTAAAACTCTGGTTAGTTAGTTATTTAGTTTTAATATATTATTTTAAAATTTACCATTAAGTTGTAAAAAGGTAACCGATAACCTCAGTTCATTCGGTTCTCGGTTCTTATCAGAACTTTTATTGGTTCCAGAACCGACCGCAAACTGCAAAAAACACTTTAAATTTAAAAGCTTATTTGCGGTTTCTTTCTTCTACTGGTTTACATTATGTCAGATAAACCAAAGAAGAGAACTGGTGAACCTGGCTACAAAAATTGTACCCAGTGTGGGGAAGTCTTTGCCAAAGCTGACAAACACTCCTTATGTGTTGTCTGCCTTGACCAGGATCATTTTTCTGCAGAATATGATATTCGTAAAACCTTTCCTCCTAAAAGAGTGGAAAAGCATTTGGAAAGGTTGCAGAAAAAATTGCAAAAGGGTTCCTCAGGCTCTGACCAGCCTACACCTTCTAAATAAGTGGGTGAAACTGCAGATACTGATCATATCACCCCTGATAAGGGTGCACAAGGCAAAAGACCTGCAGAACTGGGTAACTCCCCAGTTCCTTTGAAAAAATAAAAAAATACAAAACATATTGAACTCCCTGCCAGTTGGCCTAAGGGGACTTCAACTGAGTCTGTGTTAATGCCTTCACCTGAGGAAATTGCTCAAACAATGAAAGTCATTCAAACTTACAGGGGTTGGTACTGGTCCCTGCCCCCCATCCAGGGACAAACCTTTTCTTTTTTTCTATGCATACTTTTTGGCTTTTCTGTTTACTCCCCTCTCCCTGGGCCACAGTGTACACTTGTATTGCATGGAGGCACACGACATGCCAGGGATCCGGTGGCCCTTCTACTTTCTCCCCAGATTTGTGTCACCACTTGTCCACCTGCGCTACCCACCTCAACCTCCACCCAGTGGGAATGAGACTACGGTGGAGTGGGCATCCACCCCTAGCGAAGGAAAAGCCATAGCACATTCCCGTTCCAACCCTCCCCCCCAAGCCAGCACCCTGGTGGCCCGAGGTTTTCCCAAACCCAGGTCACCGGCATGGCATGAGGAAAGGTGCCAGTGCCTCTGAGCCACTGGGCTGGCCACAGGACAAACCCTTTCTAAGCAAGCCACCCCTTCTGCACAGCCCTCAACCCAGGAATACCTAAGGGCTGAGGACTTTGAGGAGTATGAGGAGGAGGAAGAAGGTATTGAACCAGAAGTCTCCCCTGAATAGGAGTTTGGTTCCCCTCCTTGAACAACAGAATATTTTTCATCAGATTTTTCTTTTGTTAGAAAACTGGTTGATGGTTTGGACCTCACTACCGGCGAGGCAGTAGAAGATGATAAAGAAGCTGAGTACCTTGAAATGATGGGGCTCACACCTACAAAAAAGCTGTTGCTCCCTATCTATAAGTTTTTCAAAAAAGATGCTTTTAAAATCCCTGCAAACTCCTCATTCTATCTCCCCTATAGATAAAAGGTTGGAGAAGAAATATCAACATGACAGGGATGGTGCTGAACTTCTATTCACCCACCCTGATCGTCAGGGAGTGGCACAAACAGCAGCTTGTGACAGAGCAAAAATACCTTTGGCCTCCCACCCTCCTGAAAAAGAGGCATATGCAGCACAGTACCAGAAGTCATTGTGGCAATCTGTTCTGGATACAGTATGTCCAAGAAAGCACAGTCTGGTCTCAGAGGATTTGGTTGAGACTGCCAGGTATGGTTTGGAGGCTGCTAAGTACCAATTCCAGAAGGCAGCTGACTCAAATGACACTGCTGCCAGATGGAAGGCAAATTCTGTATGTTTGAGGAGGTTTGTTTGGCTCAGGGCCAAAAACCTCACTCAGGACACTCAAAATAAAGCTATAGATTTCTCATAGAAAATAATTTGCTCTTTGGGGACAAAACAGAGGCTTATATGAAAAAGGTGGATGAATACAAAGCCACCTATAAGAGCAACTCAGCTAAAGAAAGGCTGTCTCCATCCACAAGGCCTTATGGAAGGGGAGGCAGGGGCATATCTCCCTACAGAAGGCCTTTTTTTCCAGGCCCAGGCTGTGCCACAGTACCAGCAGTACCCACAATAAACAGGGTACTTCAGGGGCAGGGGCAGAAGGGGATTCAGGTGAGATTCCCAGGCTGGCCAGGCTCAGCCCCAGACAAAGCAGACTCCCTGACTCCATTGTCAAGGCCACCTCCCCACTATCAGTAGGGGGCAGACTGGCTCATTACTTTCAGGCTTGGAAAAACATCACCACAGATAAGTGGGTTATGGAAGTAGTGAGTCAGGATTTGTCCCTAAGCTTCAAATCCTTCCTAAACCTATAATCCAGAGTATTCAAGCCAGCTTCTATAGCAGAAAAAAAGCTATTGGAAAAGGAGGTTCAAAACCTGCTGCTGTCAAAAGCAGTGGAACCTATTCCACCACAGCAAAAGGGAAATGGTTTTTACTCAAGGTATTTTCTCACCACAAAGAAAAATGGGGAGTGGCGGCCTATTCTAGATCTCAGATTGTTAAACAAACATCTGACAAAGCCAATGTTCAAAATGGTAACATTGGCAATGATTCTGCCAATGCTTCAGAAAGATTTGTTGGCATCCCTGGACCTAAAAGATGCCTATTTCCACATCCCCAAATGGGAGCATCACAGAAAATATTTCAGATTTAGACTCCCTTTGGGTCACTACCAGTTTGCAACATTTCCATTCAGCCTTACTTCAGCCCCAAGAGTGTTCACAAAGTGTTTGGCAGCAGTGGTGGCACACCTGTGAAGGTTAGGTGTCACAGTATTCCCATATCTAGATGACTGATTGGTGGTAGGAAGCTCACAAGTAAGGGAACACCTTCAACCCACCCAGGGCCTCTTGAAGTTCCTAGGGTTTCTGGTAAACCTCAAAAAATCTGTCCTCCTACCTGCACAGGTTCTGCAATTCATAGGAACAGAGTTGAATACCCTGGAGGGCAAAGCCTATCTGCCCTTGGACAGGGTAAGAAGCATTGTTCAGTTGGCAGACTCCTTCAGCCTGAGCAGGCCAAAACCTGCAAGGCAGTTTCTTCAGTTGCTGGGCCACATGGCTGCAGCCATGGGCACAGTCTCAGGGTCCAGATTCCAGATGAGAGACATTCAGTTCCACCTCAGGGCTCACTGGTACCAAAGAAGGGATCCTCTTTCAAAACTGATTTCAGTAACAAAAACATTACTCCAGGCCATCCAGTGGTGGAAAGAGGGAGCCAACCTAAGGGAAGGGGTTCCTTTCCAGCAAGAGCCCATCAGTGATTCTCACAACAGATGCATCACTACTAGGGTGGGGGGCTTATCTAGGGGATCATACCACCCACGGTACATGGTCAAGTGCAGAGTCACTTCAGCACATCAACCTTCTGGAGCTCAGAGCAGTGTTGTTGGCACTAAAGGCCTTTATACCACTTCTGCAGGGAAAGGTGGTACAGATCAGAACAGACAATACCACTACAATGTATTATGTAAACAAGCAGGGAGGTACAAGGTTGAACCCTCTCTGCACAGAGGCTATGAAAATATAGAGCCTGGCTTACTCTCTAGGAGTCTCCCTTCAGGCTATTCATCTGCCAGGAAAGGACAATACCTTACCAGATGCTCTGAGTCAGATCAACCAGGCCCATCACAAATGGTCCCTGAACAGACAGGTGGTGGAAGTTATTTTCAGAAGGTGGGGAACCCCAGAGATAGATCTATTTGCATCCCATGAGAACCACCAGCTGCCAAAGTACAGTTGCAGGCTGCCAGCCCAGGGGACAATTCCTCTGGATGCTCTGGCCTTGGATTGGTCAGGCATGCACCTGTATGCCTTCCCTCCACTCCCTTTGGTGTTCAGAGTTTTGATTAAGCTCAGATCCCAACCAGCATCAATGATCTTGATAGCACCAGATTGGCCTAGGCAGCCATGGTACTCTCTGCTGCTCTCCATTTCTGTAGTCAAACCCATACACCTTCCCTGGAGGCACAACCATTTAACCTCCAATCAGGGGAGGATTCTGTATCCAAACCTCAGATCCCTCAGACTCAAGGCATAGCTCTTGAGGACTTGGAGTATGCAGGTTTGCACCTCTCAGACAGAGTTTTGGATGTCTTACAGAGTTATGGAAAGCCATTTACTAAGAAAACATATGCTTCAAAATGGAAAAGGTTTTCCATTTGGTGTGCCAACAGTGATGTGGTACCAGCAAACACAGGGATCCCAGCACTGCTGGACTATCTTATTCATTTACATTCCTTGGGCCTGCAGCCCACTACTCTAAATGTCCACCTAGCTTCAGTGTCTGCCTACATTTCAGCTGGAAAGGGTGCCTCTTTGGCATCAAATCCTATATTCAAAAGATTTTTCAAAGGTCTGACCCATTTGCACCCCCCTCATAGGGAACCGGTGCCAGCTTGGGATCTGAATGTCTGTATAGCCAGGCTCATGGGTCCCCCATTTGAGCCTATGGCATCAGCTCATTTGAAATATGTCACATGGAAAACAGTTTTCCTGGTGGCAATAACTTCTGCAAGAAGGATCAGTGAACTTCAAGCTCTGTGCACTGATCAGGAATACATTTAATTTCACAGAGATAAGGTAGTTCTATGAACAAACAGGAAATTTCGTCCAAAGGTGGTTTCTGATTTCCATCTAAACCAGTCCATTACTCTACCAGTCTTTTTCACTGAATATTCTAGTTCAGGTGAGCCAGACTCCATAGTGTGGATGTCAAATGAGCACTTAACTACTACATGACAGCTACTAAGGACCACAGATAGGACAAAAAGCAGCTGTTCCTGACTTATGGGGATGTGGGAAAAGGAAATCCAGCATCTAAAAAGTCCCTTTCTCACTGGACAGTTCAGTGCATTCAGTGTTGCTATTCCAAAGCTGGAAAAGAGTATCCAGTGGGGTTGAGGGCTCATTCTACAAGAGGCACAGCTGCTACCATAGCAGCTGCCAGGGATGTCCCATTAGTGGAGATCTATAAAGCAGCTACCTGGAGAATAGTACACACCTTTACAAAGCATTACATCCTGGACACAGAGTCCAGAAGTGATGCCAGGTTTGGCACAGCAGTCCTGCAGAGTCTATTTCCAAAGTCAGTTATGTGCCCACCTCCAAAGGTACTGCTTTGTAGTCTACAAGAGTTATGAATATTGGAGGATTCCTGGGGTGAGAAGAAAAAATTATTTACCATAGTAATCTTGTTTCTTCCAGGGTATTCTCCAATATTCACAACTCACCCACCCTGCCTCCCCTTCTAGAACCTTTAGCCTCTGAAATCCAAACTGAGTAAGCATGTGTGAGGGTGCCACATACTGGCATGTCTGTTTTTCAGCCTTGTTGGGCATTGGTTTCCCCTTCTTCAGGTGAATCTGACAGGTTATGAGGTGTGAATTTTTTCTGCCCCATTTGGGGAATTTAGTTAGGTTACTTTATTGTTATTATTATTATTACTATTAGATAGCTATAGTTATTGGTGGGTCCTGTCCCTGCAGGTTCTCCATGAAATCTGAAGTGACAGAACACTGATAAGGGTAGCATTTGAAAATTAGCATGAGCCAGTGATGATTCCATCATTAGCATACATTCTATCTCCGGGCAGCTCTACTTAAAGGCATAACTGCAAGAGTTCTGAATATTGGAGAATACCCTGGCAGAAACAAGATTACTATGGTAAGTAATTTTTTTCTTTTTGCTGTTTCTGTTGTCATTGCCTAGCACCCAGATGGTTTGGAATTTTGGTCTGACATTTTTAGGATAGAAAGGGCTATGCACACAGATGTGTCTTTCCCTGGTTTAATGAAAAAAATATTAACCCATTCCAAAGTTATTGAATTTTGAAATTTTGGTTCTGAGCATACCCAGTACAGTATTTTGGATAGCTGCTTGGAATGAAAAAAGAATTTGGTCCATATGAAAAAGGATCCTTTTTCATTTTGGGGTAATCCTTTTTGTGAGGAAAAACACTTTTTTATGTATGGTCACTATCTTATTTCCAGTCCCCCCCCCAAAACACACACACAAAAAGTGAAAACCCAAACAAATAACATCCTGCACACATAACACATGTATCTTGCTCATCAGGACCCGTATGTATTTTTTTAACACTTAAAAACAATTTTTATGAGCCAATTTTCTTTTTTTGTATGCTTTTTTCATTCATATGAAAAGAATGCACTCATACAAAAAAAGAATGTGGACTTAGTTTTTGTTCCCATTCTTTTTCCGTATGAAGGCTTCCTTTTTCATATGGCTGTTTTCATTCATACAAAAAAAGAATGCCCTCATACGAAAAATAATTTGGACATAGTTGTTTTCCCATTCTTTTTTCACATGAAAACATCCTTTTCATATGGCTTTTTTTTTCATTCATATGAAAAAAGAATGCCCTCATACAAGATAAGATTTAGGACTTAGGTTTTTCCCCCACATTTGAATTTCAACAAGCCATACTGATCGAACAGAGGCCCTGTCAGACTCCTGGCTGATCCTTTGATTTTATTTTTGTTTTTCATTTCCAGTTAAGATAGCAGGTTAAGGATTACATTTAGCTTGCTGTCATGATGTCAAGCTGACTGAGGATTTCAAAATTTGGAGAAGATGGTAGTAAGAGTGGAGGACCCTTTTTTTTCTGCTGTATTTCACTGCATTCTGGTATGCTGCTGAATTTGTCATTTTTTTATTTGAATTTGGCTATTTTGTTATAGTGTTCCTTGCACTTGGAATCCTTATTTTTCTGCCCACAGAGATTGGTGCTTGAGATGACATGGAGTTCTCAGAGCCTCAACCCCCAAAAAAAACGCAGTGGATCTTCCAAGGGCAATGGATTCTAAGCTATGAACCAGAGCAGTGAGGAGCAGTGAGAAGTGGAGGGAGGATAGAGGAAAAGAAGTGTCAATCTGCAGTTGTAACCTGAGTTAGAAAACGTTTATGTGTAAAGAGAGAATATTTTACAGAACTGGAGTTTTGGGCTGGGGCAGTTTGTTTGGCATCTGGAGTTGACAGCGATACTGGACACTGGAGGAGAGTACTTAATTTTGTAGTTTATTGTGTACCTCTCCCTATTCTTGTTGTTTGTGTTGGTTTATGTATAGTTTAATTTAATTTTAAACTTTTGTCAGGCCAGCCTGGGGAGCACTTAGCTGGTTCACAACCATTGCTTTGGGTTTGTTCTGTAACTAACCCACTAAGGTGATGAGACTGTGCTGCTGCAATTTCTCATTTTAGATCTTGTAAGTTAGCTGTACTTTTGGGGTATCTGGGAATTGATGGCTGGCTTACTTTTTTCCTTTTTGCAAACTGTGTCAAAACTGTAAAACAATATTTTTAACTATTAGACATTACATTAGCGTTAGTTGTTGTGTCCTCTTATTTCCCTTTTATTTGTGATTGCATTTTAAAATATATATTTGTTGCTATAAATGGTACATTTTGTACATTCAGTGAATTAATGGGGATTTATCCATTTCAAGTGCATTAATAAGATTGGTGTTCTCCCCAACTACCTGTTTGATTCAACTTAAATGGTATGGTTTTCTTAACTGTGGATTCCCATGTGTTGACTCACAGGTATCTATGCTTTTGTGTGAACTAAATCAAATAATTCTAATTTATCCCATTGTAATCAATTAGTGTTATTTATCCCAAATATAAAGGGGTGGGCAATCTTCCTGCACCCATTCATTTGGAAGCAGGTTGTGACCAAGCAGCAGGCACTCAAGGGATTCAGCTTATTAGCTTTTTTGTGGCCTTAACCAAATGCTAAAAAGGGAAAGGGGAAATTATTTAACTGGGGGAAAGGCACACTAAGCTGAAGCTAGTTTCCAAGTCTGACCTGGGAGCACAAGGAGGTTAAGTGACTTACTCAGGATCACATAGTATGCAAGTGGGGGCTGTGGGATTCAAACCAAGGTCTGCAGGTTTGCAGCTCAGAGTCCTAAAGCACTGCACTATGCTGCTCCTTAAAAAACATAAAAGTTTCTTTCTACTTTTAAACCTTGGAGACTTTGTTTGATATAATCGGAGTTTCAACGACAAGTTTCATTTTTTTGATAAATTGATTGCCGCTAAGCAGTTATCAAGTAAGCTCATCATCCTTCTAGAGAAGCTCCAGATTGCTTTTGCCCAATAAGAATATTGGTATTGCTGCAAGATGTAATCTTGGGAACATAAAACACACTCTTAAAAAATAAGCTTTGGAATTCTGACTATCAACATTTTAGATTAGAATTTATATAAGGTATAAGCCAAGATATTATGTTGCTTGGCTCCCTAAATATGTTTCCAACATTTTAACCTTTGTAATATTATTTGTTAAAGATAAACAGATTACTTGATAGAAATAGTTATAGTCTATGGACATTTTGTTAAGCCTAACATGGATTCATTGTTTTAAATTGCAAATACTAGGAATATTAGATAAAATCATTTTAACTTTAAGAGTCAAATCTTTTAATTTTCTGTGAGAGAATATATTAAAAACATCTTTTTCACTTTAATTTAGTGACTTCTTCCAGATATCTACTTTGCAACTCCCCATCCAACTAGATTTGCATTTTTAATTGTTACTCTTTGAGTCTTCCAAGCACTGAGAGTTTGCTGAATAGAATTCTACAGAGCCTACACATCAGTTTTGCTATAGAAGAAGTGATGTATTGCGGATTTAGACACTGACTACATCAATACATCGGTCTTCTCTTTGCCTTCTCCTTTTGGAGCAGAACATCTGAGGACATCTGAGTTTATTCCTAATCAACAAATGCCCTTGCATATGCATTGATGCTACTGAAGAAGTTCTGCAAGACTCAATAATTTCTTTTAAGACATTTCATTTAAGCAAACTCTAGTGAGCAATATTTTATTTCTTTCTAATTACCCTTAGATTATATTATTTATGTTATATGTAGTGGAAAGTGTTTTCATTCCTAAATTATAATTTTTATAATATATATTGCTTTTGTTGCTGCTGTCCACTTCCTATTTATTAGGTTAGCACAAGGAGTAGCAAAAATGAGATGCTATCCCTCAGTACAGTTCTTAACATTGTTAAAAATTAAAAAAAAGGATGGGGAAAATCAGGTCAAAAACAATTTTATGAAAAGTAATATCTCCTGAGGGACTGGGGAGGTGGATCTGGCTCAGCCTAAGATAACTGCATTCTCGGACTGCCCCATTTCCACCCAGACAGCCCTTTCTAATCCTATAATGGAGGACCAATGGGCAACTCTTAGGCTAAAAAAAGGGGGAACTAAGCTGTCTAGGGGTTCACCTATAGATCCACTTACTGAAAGAATGTCTGTTACCAACAAACTTTAACTTTGATACATATCACTCTTGTGCCAATCCAATATTTGATTCTACCAATGAAATGCAAGCATCCCAGTTTATTTGTTTCTCTCCTCAAAGTTCTTCCTTAAATAGTCCTCTTAATAATTCTCGAGTTTTTCAGTCTCCACCCCCTATGGGGTTGGAACCTGGGAAAACACCAGCCTTAAGTTTCACTTATGCCCTTCCCAATTTGACATCAGTAATTCAGGAGCCCAGCGACACCATTACAAGTCTTAAAAAATTACCAACAGCTAAATCTATTTTTAACAAAGCAATTAATCTTGCAGTTAGAGATGATTTTTCTGTAATACCAGAACTGCTTCCTACTAATACTCTTGAAGCTGGCTGGAAGCAGACTGTATCCAACAGGATTTCCTCTTCTTCAGAACATGGACATTTTATAATGGAGGGAAATTTCATTTCTTTTTCCTCTATTTCTAAACAATTATTAGAATTTATTAAAAACCCCTGCTATGCTATTATAGTCATGCTTGAAAACTTGTGGCTATTAAGAATTGACAAGTCTTAGGACTGATGTTATTCATAAGCAAGTTTTAATATCACAGCAAAAGAGTTGATGAATACAGGTAAACAATTATGAGACCAATATTGGGGATTCTCCTCATCTAAAAGATAATGGCCCAGATATTCAAAAGAGTTGAGCCATGCGCAATAGGGTTGCGCCTGCGCAAGTCCGAAATTGCGCCATTCTGCGATATTCAGCAGGAGGCAGTTGCACCCCCCAAATCATGCTGAGCAACAGCGCAATGATAATGAAGGCATGCGCAACTGAAGGGGGAGGAAACATGAATAAATGGCGCAGTGCGATATTCAATGACTTGCGCCATGCACAATAGGGGAGCAAGTGGAAGCTGCGCATAGCGGAAATGAGCCAAAATAAAAAGGAGCAAGGAGAGGTGCAAGAACGCTACAGGGAAGCCACATGAGGCAGAACTCTAGCCAGACAGACAGGGCAGGAGGCACAAACAGGGCAGGCCAGGGAAAGGGCACTCTGAACAGCCAGGCACAGGGAAGGTGTGGGGAGCCATACAGCACAGAGGCCAGCACAGGCAGGTGTACCCGGCACAGGGGAAGTAGCAGCCAGGATAGCAGGCGGAATACAGCAACAGCTGCCAGGGGGGCGAACACAAGCCAGGGACATGGCCAGTGCCACCTTCCAAATGGAGGCCGTCATGAGGGGGGGTGATAAGGCAGGTGGCAGGGGGGCGTGGCCATGGAAGGGCCCGTCGGCAGTATGCCCCCAACAGGCAGTACCGAGCCCGCACCAGCTTTGAGCTGTACACTGATACTGAGATTGTGGGCCAGTACCACCTGAATAGGGCAATTCTGAGGTGGCTCTGTGAGCTGTGCAGTGATGTGATGCAGGCACCCACACGATGGAGCCATGCCCTGTCAGTGGAGACTAAGGTAACAGCCTGCATGTGCTTGTTCTCCACAGGTACTCAGAGACCAACTGGGACACCACAGGCATAACCCAGTTGGCCACATCACGCCACCTCACCCAATTCCTCAGTGCACTGCTGCCATATGCTGCAGAGTACATCCATTTCCCCAGCACAGCGGCGGAGTGCACAGCAAACATACAGGAGTTCCACAGGGTAGCACGTATGCCTGGCATGCTAGGGACAATAGACTGCACCCATGTGGCCATACGCACACCACCTGGCCCCGAGGGGGCCGCATACATAAATCACAAGGGCTATACCAGCATCAACTGCCAGGTGGTGTGCGATGCCAGGGGGTGCATAATCAATGTCTGTGCCACGCACCCTGGAGGAGCACACAATTCTTTCATCTGGCACCAGTCAGCACTGTGCCATAGATTCGAGAGTGGGAACATCCCCACTGGACACCTAGTGGGTGAGTATGCAAACCACATGGACAATCATAGGGCCTGGGAGGCATGGCCAGAGGTGGCATGGGTAGTGGCCTACATGGCCTGGGGCAGGGCGATGCTGATCACAAAACTATCCTCCACCCTCTACACACAGGTGACAGTGGATACCCACTCCGTCCCTGGCTGCTCACACCCTACCAGCGGCCCGCAACCCCATCGCAGCAACGCTACAATGAGGCACACGCCACCACATGTAATGTCATCGAGCGGGTGTTCAGGATGCTGAAGGCACATTTCCATTGCCTGGACACCTCTGGCGGTGCCCTACAGTACAGCCCCTCAAAGGCCTGCGGGCTATTCCTGGCCTGTTGCATCCTGCACAACATGGCCAACGAATGTGGGATAGATTTACAGTTAAAAGAGGGAGACAGTGATGGGGATGATGGGGGCGCCGGTAATGATGGTGATGGGCAGCCCCCCCTTGGCCGATGGGACCCCCGACTGCTCCAGCTGGCACAGCTGCACCGGGACACCATCATGGAGGAGCACTTCAGCCAACCCAGGTAAGTCATGGGGCCATGTGCAACCACCAGTGGCTAAGGCACAACCCACAAACACGCATGGACACACACCAGGGGTGCATGCTGTCAAGGGAAGTGGCAGGGCACAGAAGAACACACACAACCAGGGATGGGTAAGGATTAACATGCCACATGGACGGACACACACACACACGCACACACACAACACAACAAACGTGCACAGAGGGCAGGAGGCACACTGACCCAGAATGACAACCCTAGCAACACACATATCCACAGGCCACCTCGCCCACTGCCTGTCCATGTGCATGTGTCAGATGCTGAGCACCATTGCACATTGGTGTACAGTGCAATGCAGGCATCATCATGCACTCGCAACTGTGGCAGCAGCCGGAAGGGTGTGCAGGTGGACTGTGTGTCTGCGTGCAGGGCCGGGTACCCACCCATGCACTGCCCACTGAAACACACAATGCACACAGGGCAGCAACAGACAGTAGCCATGCTGGGAGACAGGTCAGTCACGATACACAGTGCCCCGGCTGCCACAGATGCATGGGCGGCCCTGCCGAGACCCGCCAGCACTGACAGACTGACCACTGGCCTCATGGGGTGGCACCGATGGTCCCCCAGGGGTTCCACTGCGTGAACGCACTGTGCTTGTGCAGGAGTCTGCAGCACACCAAACATGCCTGCGCCAGGAGTGCTCGGGATGCCCACAGCTGAACCCGGCATCAACAGGGTGGGAGTCGGACGACGCCGGGAACGGGGGTGGATAGTGCACTGCGTGGTGTCCGCAATGCATGGGCACCTGACTGTGTGCCCATTGTGGCCATGACAGCAATGAATGCCTGTACATGCCTGTCAATGGCAGCGGTCACATCCTCCCGCAAACGGTCCATCCCTGCCAGGATCAGTGCGGTGTCCCTGCTGCAATGCTCCTCTGCCCACTCCAGAGCCACACGCAGTGCATCCATGGACATCACAAGCTGCATCTGCTGCTGGACCGATGCTTGCAGTAGGCTGGTGTGCTCAGCCAAGAGGTCACCAGCCTCCTCGGCATCCTGTCCCTCAGGGTGTGCACGGCCCCGATGATCAGCACCCCTTGAGGGTGGGTGCTGTGCACCAGGACCAGGTCTGGGCATGTCCACAGGTGGTGCACAGACTCTGCCACTGAACCCTGTACCCCCAAGCCCATTGGGCGACTGCTGATGCTGCCCCTCCGGCTGCCGTTCTCCAGGGCTCAGTGGTGCCGCTGGAGTGGCCGCAACAGTCCCACTGTCCTAAACAGACACCAGTGCTGCCCCACTGGTGCTGACAGGCACAGGCTGGGACTGTGCTGACATGCAGGCCTCCACGGCAGCACCACCCACAGCCATGGGCATGAATTGCCCTGCTGTGTGGCCATCCCATGGCACACACGTGTCACTGCCCATAACGGTAGTGTCATCATCACCGGTGACGGACTCTGCACCGGCCCCAATCACAGCATGCTGGCATCCATGGATGCCAGCATGCTGGGACACAGGCAAGGCTTCCTCCACACCTGTTACAATGACATCAGTGTGGACAGCCAGGCGGCCCCACTGTCGCAATGCTCCATGTATACATGTGGAGGTGGATGGTTCCTCCTCCAACTCCAGCTGACTGTCCGCAGTGGACAGGCCCATCACCGCTGACCCATGCAGATGCTCAGGATCTGTAAGGGAAAGCAAAGTCGCTTTACTGAGTGTGACCTACCCTGCCCCCCCCATGGACAGACCATGACTTACCATGCAGTGATGGGTCACCACCCGTCTGGAAGCCACCACCAGGAACACCCTCAATGGCACTGCGCTGCATGCTTCCAGCAAGCCTCTCCTCCTGTGGGGTCAGCTGTACCACCTCCAGCTGTCCCCCACCTGTTGCAGCACATGCTGCCCTGATGGCAGCCACCTTCTTCTTTATCCTCCTCCTGTCCGTGCCCATCTTTTTCTTACACTCCTGCACGGAGCGCTGGTGGCTGCCATGCAGGTTCACAGCACGTGCCACCTCCTACCGTGCAGCAGCACGGGCTTGAGGTGTTCCCCGCCGTCTACTGAGAAGTGGCTCCTGATCCAGGTAGGCCTTGAACAGGGCCTAGGTTTTGGCCTTTGTAAAGTTAGGCCTCCTCGTCCTCCCACCACTGTGTTCCTCCTTCCAACAACCTGCTCGGTCATTATGTAGCCTGTAAGAATGGCAGTTGTTACCTGTGACTGTGCAGTCCCATGCATGTCCCTGAATCCACAGTCCACACTCCCAAACAGCATGCAACTCACCAATAGACTGCAGTAACCGAAGTGGCCACTGCAGCACAATGTCACACTTTTATAGCGCAACCCATGCAAATGAGGCGAGGAGCAACTTTAAGTAGATGCAAATTGCGGTGCTGCACCATTGAATGGCTGATTAGATGATTTGCAAATGACGGCTGAATATTGCACTGTTGCGCTTTGCGCAATTGTGTTGAACGTGCTGAGCCAATGGCGCAGTTCTGTGACATGCATAGTACACACCTCACTGCACATGCCCGGGTTGCTGACGCAGGCGTCTGCCGTGCTGATGATGTGCTGTGCGTGGGAGGCAATGCAGGGCACGGCCACCATTGTGCCAGTGGCGCTATAGCGATGGTCACTACATGGCGCTGTGGCACTGGGCCATCATAGGCGCAATGGGCCAACTGCGTGGTAGGCTGCTATGGCGCTAGCACACAGGCAGACAATCGTGCTACACGCATTGTGTTCCAATGGCGCTGTGCATGACCATGCGCCAGAGACCCTTGACCCTGTGCCTGACCTTTTCCCCCTAGGGGCCATGCATCAGGCATGAGTGCACCTCTATCATGCTGTTCGGTAACAGTGCAATAGGGAATGGCAGCGCTGTACCGCACAACATCTGCACATGGGGAGCCGCGCTGCAGAGTGCCATATTGCCAACTAGTACTGTGAGAATGGCTTGCAGATGGGCAGCGCAGTGGTCTGCAATAGAAGTTGTGAATCTAGTGGCCATTGTGGAGCCACACCATGGGCCTCTCTTTGGGGAGGCACCCCTGGATATGGCCCGGACCCAGGTGTGGCAGGAGGTGGCCACTGCCCTGGAGGAGGCCACTGGATGGGGGAGGAGTGCGGAGCAGTGCAGGCACCACTACGGGGACCTGCAGAGGAGGGAGCCGGAGCTACTGGCATGACTCTGAGCACGTGCCGGGAGGAGCATGGTGCCACAGCCAGGTAGGGGTTCCATCAACACACTTTTATCATCCATTTGGGTAACAGTGTTGTATGTGTCCAGCACATAGGGGAGGGACCATCTGGGGTTGGCTCTGGTGGTGTTCACAGGGTGTGGGGTGGGTGGGTCTGGCTGGTGGGAGGGCACACCTGGGGGCAGGGGGACTTTGCTTTGGGATTGTACTGACATTCCTCTCTCCTTGTTTGCCCCACAGGCCCGGAAGAATGCCACTGTGCGAGGGAGGAGCGGCGGAGGGAGGAAGAAGGTGCAGCCAGGTGGGGCGAAGGCCATCACCGCCCACCTGACTGGCCCGATGAGCGTGAGTGCCATACATCCATGATTACTATTGCATGCTGTGTGACAGGGTGGGCAGCGGAGCATGGCCACCATACATCAACACCACTGCCATGCACGCAACTTGTTACAGTCAACACTGGCCAGTGGCAATGCATGTCTGGGAGTGCATCAATGGTGGTCCATGCGTGCACCAGGTACATGGTTGTGCCACTGCCTTTGCACCACATAGCCATGTCACTAAATGGCCACGGTGGTGCTGTGCGTGACTTGGCCAGTTGGTGTGTGCAGCATTCCACATGGCTGTGTGCGCCTGGGTGGGCAGGTCCTTCGGACAAGATCACTGCGGGTGGTCACACACCATCACAGTGGTATGTCCCATGGCCGTATGCCATGCATAGTGGGCGGGCTGTATGGGGTTGTGCATTCACACCTGTTGACTGTGCTCCCTTGTCCTAGGTACCCACCATCTTCGAGAGATACGGGAGGCACTGTGGGAGATCCTAGTGGTAGCACGGGCATTGCTGGAAATCCTGCATCGATTGGACAAGACCGGGGTTCTGAGGAGGCACAGGGCCTGGAGAAGCCAGAGCAGGGAGAGGTGCTCCCGCTAGTGTGGATGGCTGGCAGTATTCCCCTACCCCCCTGGACCCACCCGCATGCCCCTCCTTCCCCGTCCCATTTGTCCACCCCTGCCTCTACCCAACCCCACTTTGTTTGTGGCCCCCAACCTTGTATATAGTTGCACTGTTTTATTGTATATAGTTTTATTATTGTAAATAGTTGATGGTTATATATTTTTTCAATAGATTTAATTTTGATATGAATACTGTTGTGGTCTCTGATTTGCAGCGGGCTATAGGTACTCAGCTGCAGTGGTGTGCATGGCGTCAGGGGTGGTGCGGTCATGGGTGTGCGTGTGTGTCAGTGTGGTGGTGACTATGGTGTGGGGGTAGCTATCAGTCAGTGTCTGTGGTGTGTGTGTGTGTCCCTCGTACTGGCTGATCAGGTGCAGTGGGCCATGGTGCGGTTTGTGTCCATGGCGCACCCATCGGCTCGGCCCATGGCCTGTGCAGCTGACATACATGCATGTCTGTGACCTGCACAGTCCACTGGCATGTAAGTGGTGGCAGTCCCTGCAGGGAGGCCACTGTACCCGTCACTTTGCTGGGTTGCCTCCTGTCACTGGTGTGGTGCATGCCTGGCTTGGGTGGCACTGTGGACACCACAGTCGTTGTCCCACCTCCATGCTGTGCCTTGTGTGTGTTGCAGGGGATGTGCCCCACTGTCTGTGACTTGTGCTCCGGGCGACTGCTGGTGATGTATGGGTCCACAGTGCCTGTGCAGGGTGGCTGGCACTCCAGTGCCATGGAGGACTGTGGGTTGTGTGTACACAGTTTACATGGGCCCACAATGGGGCTTGGTTGCCCCACCGCTGCGTCCCTGTGTTGTTGTGCCCTTGGGTATGGGTGGGTGTCTGTCCATACACTGTGTGGCATCCGGTGTGGTGCATGCTTCCATGCACCACTGTGGGTGGCTGTGCTGGCTGTTGTGGCCAGTAGTGGGTCGGGGTGTGTCACTGGACTACTGTGCAGGGTGTTGTACCACTGGTGGTGGTGTCAAAGGCATGCCCTGTCCTGTGTGGGGTACCTCTTGTGCCGACGCACGGTTGGTCTCTCAGCAGTACCTCAGGGGGACTGTGCATGGTGGCACTGTGTCTGCCATTGTTGCATTGCTGTGTGCTGCCACCTGCTGATGGGTGCTCATGGTGAGGCTGGCTTGCATGGTTCTGTGGTGCACAGGGTTGCAGTGTCACTGTGGGGGTGGTGGCATGCATGGGGTTTCCTGCAGTGGTGGTCACTGCTCATGGGGGGGTGTCTGGGGATCACGGTGCAGGGTGTGCTCTGCATTGGGGGGATGGTGTGGCACGGGGTGGTCAGTCCTCCTTGCCAGTCACAGCTTGCCGGTAGGTGTGATGGGGCACCGTGGCCCGACTGTGGGTTGTTTGCTTGTCTCCATGGGCCAGTGGTTATTCTGGCCTTCCCCCAGTTGTGCAGTGCATGGGGTGTGGGGAGACGATGTCTGTTCTGCTGTGTGTTCCTGTGCCCATCTGTGGCATGGGTGATGGGCCACTACCTCCCTGGTTATGCAGTTACAGTGCTCTGCTGCTGGGGGGTGTCCCTGGTTGCGCTATGGCACCTCTGGACTGCTCAGCTGCACATTCCTTGTTGCACTATGGCGCATCAGATCTGCTCAGCTTCCTCTCCCTAGTTGCGCTATGGTGTTGGGTAGTGCGATATTCAGTGCGGTTGGTAGGCGAGTTTGGTCTGTCTGCTTTTGAATATCGATCTCTGCACATGACAATAGACTTGCGCTTGTTCCTGCTATTGCGCACTTTTTGGGTGCAGTTTGAATATCTGGGCCAATAAGTGTATACAAGTTAATCTTCCCCCTCCATTTTCAGGAGAAGACTCTCTTGTAATTGTTGACGCATTGGGTACAAAGACTAACAGAAAAAAAATAAAACTAGAAATAACAATATCAAGAGATCAAGGCTACCAATAAGGGAAAAACCACCAAAGATAAAAATAAAGTAGCCACTATAGATCAATCAGTAGGCATCTCCAAACATGGAGCCCAGGTTTCTTCTCCTCCCAGATTTACTGGAGAATATGGGCTTCTGGGGTCAGATAAGCCCATTTTATCTCCTATATTGGAGCAACTTATACAAGAAGCAGGAAATCATGTCAGTGTATCTAGTTTGCAACCCAAGAGCATTGCAAATAATTACTCTTTGACTTTTTTTGGCCTAGATGGTAACAGGGATATTGTAATTCTGAAATAGTGGAAATCTATGGTATTAAGAGATTGGAAGCAAAAATGCTAGAGAAATTGAAGGACAGGATCTATCATCTCTTCCATATTTCTTTTAAAGCAGAGGAGGTAATTGTTAGATGCCCACCAAACCTTCAATTTGCTGATTGTATACTTATGTATCTTGACTCCCAAGATTTAGCAACAGAGATCTGGGCCCAAAGGTCCTTATTAAAATTAAATGGTATAGATATCCTCCCCTCACAAAGAGTTCCAATTTGTCTTGAAGAACAGCTGTCTTGTGATTTTAATAGAGAAAAGGAGGCTGACAGATCTAGGGTCAGTAGGGTAAATGCAGCAATAAATAAATATGCTATAAACCAAGAGCAGTTTTGGAGAGATAGAGCTCTCTCACTTTTTGGCTGGAAGGTATCTGCTAAAGAAATGATAGGTAAACTTAAGAAGGGCATAGCAATATTCCTATCTCAAACTCTTGAACTTGACCGGGGGGGGGGGGATGGAACTGAATGGATTATGTTACATAATGGCATCTCTGATAGACCTCAGATTGATGTCATTTTAAGGAATTCTCAACTTGCAGCCTCAGTTTAAGCAACTTCTCCCATATTTGATAACCTTGGTATCTTCTAGGTAGATATAAATACATTGGGGAGAGATTGTAACCCAAGCCACCTAGGACCACATAGAATGGATCTTAATGGTACTACTGAAAACAACTTTGCTTAAAGTTGAACCAGCATAACATTCTGTGGTGATTTGCATATGCAGCCCATGATGCTTTGCATTGTGTGGGCATGTGTGATTCTGTATTATCACCATTTTCTCCTTGCTACAGGATCCTCTGCTAAATGAACAGAAGCTTGTCAAATTGTAGCTCTATAGGTATTAATTATTGGCCCACATTTTTTAAACATTCTTTCTTGGAATATCGAGGACCTAGGCACCAAATTGACAGATTGTGAGGTTTACAACTTCTTGACTTCCTATGATATATTGTGTTTTCAAGAAACATGGTGGCATGCTCCTACCCCACCTATGAGTCCTGGCTATTCACCTTACCTGCTCCCCACTATAAAAACAAAAATATTAGATACAGTAGGTACCAAACTGGTCTGGCTATTTTTCTTAATACTTCCTTGGATTATTTGATTTCTGAAATTGCTTATAATCAGTCTTCTGCTTTAGCTCCCAAACTAGAGACTACCATTATTAAAATTATCCTAGTCAATGTATATACCCCCGACTAGCAAAATTTATAATCCTTTCATTTGGCAGCAATCAGCAGAAATATTGGAAGAATTAACATCTAAGTTTGAGAACTATTCCATTGTAATTATTGGCAATTTTAATGCTAGGATCCCCAACCCTATTGGATCTAGAGAATTTGAGGATTAGCTTGATTTAAGGGTTACTCTAATTCAAGAATAAATACAGGAAAGAAGCCCAAAAACACCAAATCTAACCAACAAGGCCAATTACTTAATGAGATGATGACCAGTTTGGAGTTATTTGTTCTCATGAATAATAGGACCCTAGGAGATTTAGAGGGAGAATTTATCTTTACGGGCCCTATGGAGTCTCTGATTATTGATTTGGCCTGGATCAATCAATGTGCCCTGGAAAATTTAAAGTTTAAAGTATTGGACTACTCAGATTCAGCTCAGTCACTGATCCTTATTTCCTTTTGCTTCTTAAACCTTAGCAGGAAATTAGATTTTGTGCCTCCTACTGAAAATATTATTTATATTTATTTATTGAATTTTGTTGACCTATTAGGCCCACTGAGACTAGAAGTCCCTTTTTAAGGGGTGACTGAGGGGGGAAGGGGATGCAGATGGCGACCAACTGAAACTGAACCAGATTAAGCTGTTGGTGGTATTTTGAGTGAATGGGGGAAATTTGGCCAGGACACCAGGGAAATTCCCCATCTCTTTTTGAGAAGTGCCCCAAGAACTTCCCCAACCTCAGAAACCTCTTCTGTCTGACTTATTTGCTAAAATTAAAAAAGAGGCTGCACCCTGAAGGAATGCAGTGCGGATTCACTACAAAGGGGGTCTCAAGCACCGGCCAGATAGACATTATGTGTGAAAAGGCTTATCGAAAGATTCCCTTCATGTCTCCCCTCAGGAGGTCTTTGCCTTCATCAACATCAGTAGGGAGGACAACTACAATATTAGCTTTTGAAACCATTATGCTCTGGACCTTTTTTGGGAAAGGTACAATCAGGTAAAATTCTCACCCACGTGGACTCCCTTTTTGGTTATTCCTCTGACCAAACCCTTGATTAAATTTGTGACCATCATGTTTCAGAATGAGGGGGGCCATGTGGATGATATTACCTATTGGCTCTCCCAGAAGTGTTATGTTTTAAATGACCCTGAGGCAATATTGGACTCTGAACTATTTTGGACAGGTGGTTGGAAATATAAGGTTAAACTGTGGCAGTCTGATCCTGGGATCTCTCATGTTCCCAATTCTTTTATGTTGGGTAGGGACTGGGGAGTGCGCTTTTATGCCAGGCAGCCCCAGGCTTGCTACAAATATGCTTCCAGGACCTGCATCTCCAGTTCCTGTGATAAACCATGTTGCGACAACTGTAGTGACATAGGGCAGATTGCTTAGCAATGCACCTCCCACACCAAATGTGATTTATGTGATGAGACTGGCCATGTCTTTGGAGAATACCCCTAGGCAGCCAAGAATAAGGCCTCATGTATGAGCCCAGACCTGTTAATTCAGCATGCGCAGGATCTGGTGCCCTGTCCAGGTCCAAAACCCCCTCCTCCTCCAGTGACTAATCCACCTCCTTCTGGGTCCCTTCTTCAGGCTTCAGTCCCCCCCTCCTGAATTCCCCTTAGTAGTAACTGCTCCTTCCTCCCCTTCACTTCCTGGGGCAGAGCCCACTGACACAGGGTCTCTGGTTCCAGTCTGTTACAGGGACTCTGACTCTTTGGGGCCTTCTGATGAGGCCCTTGCACCTCTTCCTAGATGTTCTTCTAGGATTTCGAAGGCCAAACCAGTATCTCTTCAGGGTTCCATTTAATCTATAAATCCCTTTGAGGTTCTGGCTCAGAAGATGGTGCCTCTGATATGAAAAAGTTGGAGTCAGTGGCTCTGCCTCCTGCTGCACTCCATACCCCTTCCACTCCTGAGTTGGTTGGTTATGGGGGGGAAGAAAAAAACAGAAAAAGATAGCTTAAGGCTGCTATCCCGTTGAAGGTGGGATCTATAAATATACACAGTTTATTAAACCCCTTAAAATGTCAGGCAGTCTTTGATTTCTTTCATTTCTGAATTTATTTGTTTTGTGCAGGAAATGTGGATGTTCTCTGAGGACCAGCTTAGATCTTTCTAGGGGAAGTGGGTGTGGGGCCCTTCCTACTGGTCCTTTGGGATAGATACTGCTGATGGGGTGGGGATTTTATTTAACAGGTATCATTTTTCTTTAACCAAACTGATTGCTTTAAGTCCTGGAAGGTGTTTGATTTTGGATGGTGTGTGGAATGATAGGCATTTTCATCTCATTAATATATATGGCCCTCAGTTGAAGGCTGCGAGGGTTTCTCTCCTTCACACTATCCAACCATACTTGGTTACTTCATAGACAATTTTTTTTTGGCAGAGATTTCAATTGCCCTTATAGGAAAGGTGGGGTTTCCTCTTCTGAAAAAGTGTACTGTGATTCTAACACCCTTTTCCAGGTTATAAACTCGGCTAAATTGGCTTATTGCAGTACTTTTTGCAAATCTGGGCCTAGCTTCACCTATATGAGGCATAAATATTATACCACTATTGATCATATGTTTGTGTCTAACAATCTGCCACATTTCTCCTTCCATACTCCACCCACTGAGTTTTCAGACCATTTAATTTTGTACATTGTATTAGCTTGTCACCCAGGGGAGCCTGCCCGATCTAATCGCTGGAGGCTTGACACTTCTGTGTTGAGTGATCCTCTGGTGTGGTCAGAGATCCTGGGGTTGATTGCTGCTCAGTGTGCTGTTAGTTTCCTCTATTCTGATCTTGGGGAATGGTGGATGGATTCTAAAGCTGACTTCAAATCCTGGTTTCAGCAGTTTGTTAAAAACACAGTGAATACTAAATTTCTGAAATATCTGTCCTTACGACAGCAGTTGTTTAAATTATTTACACTGGCCAACACTATAAAATTAGATTATTCCTCCCAAATTTATAATTTAAAAAAAGAAATGCTGCTTTATCAATACGACAGGACACATTTGGTACAAGCCAGGTTACAGTCAAGAACAAAAAAACCCTACTAGGGATCCTTTTGCGGCCTGCAAAAACTTGAAACATACTGTCTTAATGGATTCATTGGAGAATCAAAAGGGCAGGCTGTTCACTCTACTGTGGCCATTTGGGATACTACAGTGTCCTTTGTCCATTCTCATTGTCCTTTAACCTCACCTTTGGATGAATCCATCCAGTTATATTTGGACTCAGCTGATATCCCTTTCATTTCTGCTGAGATTCCTGCTAATGAAGACAACATCAGTTCAGCAGAAATTGAACAGATGATTAGAACTCAGAAAAATGGGGTCTCCCCTGGAATGGATGGTTTGCCTTTTGAATTTTATAAAACCTTTGCCCCAGAGCTCTCTTTATGTTTAGCTTCGTTTTTTGACTATTTTTTTACAACTCAGAAAATACACCCTGCCTTTTTGACAGGTTTATTGATATTTTTATTTAAATCCAGGAATAAATTTTTTCTCCAAAACTAGAGGCCAATTACTATTCTAAACTCAGATTATAAGATTTTAGCTCAGATTCTTAATAATTGATTGAAACGTTATGCCTCATTGGCTATATCTCCCTATCAGTTTTGTGGTCTACCCACTCAGAAAATTCAACAGGCCCTTATGGTAATGAATTTTTATCACTTAATGGCAGGTCGGGCTGCCTGGTCCCCTTCGATCAGCAAAAAGCGTTTGACCAAATGTAGCCGCCCTTTTTGTTCGCGGCACTCAGAGCTTATGGGATTCCTGATTTTTTAATTTTCCAAATTCACTTACTATATTCCTCTACCTTTGTGCACCCAGTTGTTCGGGGTCAAATAACTGAGGGGTTTTCTGTCCCTACTGGTATATGACAAGGATGCCCTCTCAGTCCTCCTTTATATACATTTACCTTGGATCCCCTGCTAAGGAAATTGGCCCTTCCCCCTTGTGGTCAGGCATTTCAGTGTCAGGTACTGGGAGGGAATTACGGGTCCAGGCCTACGCAAATGATGTCTGTTTTTTTTTTCAGATACTGCCTATTTGTTAGTTATATTGTGGGAAATTTTAGAGCATTTTTTACTTTCCAATTAGAAATTAAATGTTTCTAAAAGCAGGGGTCTGTTCCTTGGAGCTGGTCCTCCTTCCCCAGGTGTGTCAAGAGCATTCCCTTTTCCTCAGACCCCCTAAAGATTTTGGGGATCACCTTTGGCCCCCAAAATTTGCTACTAAACTGGGAGGTGGGGTTGCAGAAAATCGAATCCAAAGTGGCCAATGGAAACATTGGAAAATGTCTAAAATAAAACGTGTTTAGATAATTAAACACTTTTTAGATCCTGTTTTACTTTATGTTGCTGTGATCTATTCTTCCCCCGCCCCCGGGGCATCTGGAGGTGAAATTATATAGTCTTTTTTTCCAGATGCTTTGGGGAAATAGACTTAACTCCATTAAACTGTGTTTTGCCTACCTATCCAGAGAAAAAAGGGATCTCAGGATGCTTGACCCTATAGTATTTTTTCATGTTATTTATTTCCCAGACAGTAAAAAGTGGGCTTGTCTCATCTCAAACCCCCCACAATCACTGGACTCGGAATATTTTATCTCAATATTTTACTGCTTGGGGAGTTACCCCTCCTCATCTGTCACTCCATCTACATGTGCCTGAATTCTTTCGTCCAGTGGTTGCTAAATTGTATAAATGGGGTATCTCCAAATAGCTTATTATTCAGAGTACCGGTCGACAACTTTATAGTGAAGTCATGGCTTTAGTTTCTCCTACTGACCCCATTTTTAAGAACTGTTCTCTCCAGAATAATCATCTGGTGTTAGCACAGCTACTTAACCGTAGGATTCCCCCCTTTATGTGGGAACACCTATGGCTTTTGGTTTATGGGAGAATAAATGTTCAGGGTAATGTTAAACATAAGGTATTGGAGGAACGAAATTGTCCTTATATGGAATGTATTAATTTAGAGGAAACTACAGAGCATTATTTATTCACTTGTTCATTTGTTAAGCCTCTATGGTCTCACCTAGCGCATTCTTGGAACATGCAGTGGCTGTCTAATATGTCATATGAATTTCTCATACTCAGACAATATGATCACTTTTTTTTAATTTTTTTTATTGATTTAGTTTTTATTGACCGGGTAAGTTTACTAGACAAATCCTGCCTATTTTCAGGCACGACCTGGGGAAGGGGATACAGATGAATGCCAAATGACCTTGAACCAGATCAAAGGGTGATGCCATATGACACTGTTCGGGTTCTGGTCTCTCAGGCTATGACTAAACTTTATAGTTCGGATGTTGCATTTCACTGTGCATTAAAAGTTTTTCAATGGTGAAGGGTTTTAATATCTTCATTAAGTATAAATGAAGTGGTGGGTTGTAGTTAATTTGGTATCAAGTGAATATTACAGTCCTACTTATTTGAATTTTGAGTATCCTTTTTTTGTGTGTGTGCGTTCCCCCTTCTAGTGTGATTTTAACACGATTTATATTTTCTGATCTCTTTCGATTCCTCAAATTGTTTTTGTTTAGTGTGATTCAAACACTGTATATGCTTAAGTTCTTTATGATTTCTTCATTCATTGTTTTTTTTCTGATTAGTGTGATGTAACACTGACTTTCCTTATGTGTTTTGGATGTTATTGTAATACAAAATTCCCCCACTCTTTTAAAGAAGTGCCATGGAATCTTTAATATCCACTTGAATAACCACCAGAACAGGCAGACAGGACCTCGGTTTAACATCTCATCCGAAAGATGGCACCTCAGGAATGCAGCACCCCCCCCCATGCTACACCACAGTGTCAGTATTGGAATTTAACCTAAGTGCCTGGTGTGGGGATAGAACTCACAGCCTTCTGATCTTCTAGTCTCAGAGGTGAGTGTGCAACCTGCTGAACCACTGACACTGGGAAAATACATTAGAGGTAATAAATACTAAGAGATTAAGATGGCAAAGTGATGCAGTTGATTTGTTTTTCATGATACTTATCACATATCATGTACTTACTTGGAGATTGGGAATAGTCTCCAGTACAGCTAAAGATAATATCAACAATATTGATGCATGGTTGGAAATCAATAATTTTTTAAAACCTTTATTCAGAATAAATAACACAAATATACCTATTAAACTGACTTGGTTTAATGCAAAATGAAAAGCTGCTAATTGAGGAATAAACAAGCATGTGAGGTACACTGAAAAGCATAGGTCAAGGGATAATCTCAGGGTCTTAAACGTAGAAACGATTATAAAAAACTCCTTGAGAAAGAAAAAGAGAAGTATCAAACTACAATGTGGAATAAATTAAAAAAGGCAGTCCTGGATCAAGACATTAAAACTTGGGCATTGAGCAGTTTTAGTTACAATCAATATACTACCAAGACTGAGGCTTATACTGCATCTCAGTCTTGGGTTGCTCACTTGGAGGCATTATATTTTTCCCCCAGTAGAAAAACAAAGGTACACAATCTCTGTTGAGCTGAATGATCTTCTACAAATCTACACATCTCCTAGCCCAGTTATTTTCTTCCAATAAAAATCATCCAAGCCTTTTGCTCGATTAAAGTTAATAGAGCACCAGGTCCTGACCAAATTCCAGGCAATATTTATAAAGCATTTCAAGACTGGTGGACCCCCATTTTTGTTAATATATTCAACAGATTTTTACAAGGTGAAGGCTTCCCTGATACATGGAAGGGTCGTATTACATACCCAATTCATGAAAAAGGGACAAGTTATGGATCCAACCATGTATAGACCCATTAGCCTTCTAGATGCATCACAAAATATATTTTGTAAAATCATTCTTTAGAAACTAGAGCTTTGGGTCTATGAAAATCATCTCTTTGATGAGGCCCAGAATGGCATCGGGTGCAACTGGTCTACTATACAACATTGTTACATGTTATTTCATCTTATCCATAAATAGACTTCCATCAAAGAAGCCAAACTTTATTGCTATTTTGTAGATCTTAAAACAGTTTTTGATAGCATTGGCCATAATGATTTATGGCAAAAGCTCTAGGCATTAGGTATAGATCATTTTTGTTGGATACCTCAATAAGGCTCCATCACAATACCTGGGTGTAGGTCCAATATAATCAATCTGGTAATTTAACTTCTAGAATCCAAACAAACCTTGGAGTTCACCAAGGATGTATTTTGGCACCTATGTTATTTAATTTGGATATTAATTCAATAATTAAACAGTTATATAGTCCTGCCTTTCAATTCCCTAAAGTGATTAACCAAAATGTGAGCTTTTTAGCTTATGCTGACAATATTGTCTTGTTTTCTACATTGCTGCTTGGCCTACAAAGGAAATCAAACCTTTTTGTTAAGTTGTGTAATGAAAATAATCTTCTTATAAACAGGGATATAGCTAAATTGGTTGTTTTGGGAATAGGAGCAAGAAGATGCCAAAGTAATATATAAGCAACCAATCAGTTGGAACTGAAAAATGTTACGATTAGCTGGGTGTGAGCTTTTCAGACAATTTTCTTTGGAAGAGACATTTTAAACTATTGGAATCCAGAATACCAAATGCATTTAATGCTTTTAAGAGATTCAACTGCAAGCTAGGGAAAGGTACCATTAAGGGTCTTCTTATAGTTATAAATGCAAAGATTAGATCATGTGTGTTCTTTATGCTGCTGAAATCTGGGGTTCCTCTAATTTGTCATCCCTGGAAATTATCCAGAATAAAATATATCGCTATGTTTTATCTGTTCCAAATTCAATATCAGCAGGGATACTGAGAATTGAATTAGGTCAGTTTTCTTTGTCTTCTCTGAGAGTAGAGACTTGCTTAATTTTCTTTTTGGGCCTCTTTCTCCTACCAGAGGAATGGCTACCCAGACAATGTCTGGAGGAACAGATTAAATATGTTTAGAATAATTTCATTTTTTCATCCATTAAATTTGTTAAAGATCATTTCTTCCCTCTGAGTCTGAGCCATCTGCTTTATGAAATTGATCTCAGGCCCAAACATGAAATTGTTAGTCAGATAAAGACCAAAATCTGGGACACTGCAATAGCTCAAGATTTTCCATGAATCTCCTCTCTGAAATTCTATAACTGGTATAAACAACTTAAACATTACCATTGCCTTGAACCTTATTTGATTTATCTATCTAACCTATGTAAATGAAAAGCAATTACCAAATTCAGAATGGAACTTTATGAAGCTAATTATATATATATTATAGGCAAAAACATCCTGGAACAATCACAGCATTTTGCCAATGTTTTGAAGCTAATGACTTAAAAAACGTCACTTTTTTTTGCCCATTGTAGCTCAGTAAATGAAGCTACCAGCTAGATGCAGTCCTGACCAATTTCAGTCTTTCCCCAGATCAAATAATTTGTACTTTGTATAACACGCATGATCTGACAATTTTGCATTGACGTGCAGATTTTTTGTTATTGTTGAAATTGTGAATATTGATTATGCTATCTTGAAGTTATTTTTGATTTTGAACACTGGAATGTTACTAGTTATATTAATATCTGAGGTGCACAAGATGATTATCTCTTTTTTTGCCAATATTGGCTGTATTGTTCTAAATTAATTTTATAGAACATTAGAGATTACAGGCTACTGTACTTTGTTGAGAGTGCAGGTATCCAGACCCAAACCCTGAGGGATCCCATTTACTCCTGTTATTCCACAGGATTACTGAAGGCCTAACCCTCTCTGATGCCTCCTATTGTTCATGAATGTATGCTTTATATTTGCTTATTATGAAATTACATAATTTATTATTTACTCCTGTCATTCAGTTGGATTACTAAAGGTCTAACCCTCTCTGACTTATTCAATTATTTACAAGTACATATGGTAAGTCTGTTTATCATGAAATCATATAATTTGTTGTTTTTCAGTAACTCAGCAGTATCACTAAAAGCCTAACCCTCTTTGACTACTCCTAATGCTTACAAATGTATATGTTACATTTGTTTATTATGCAATTATATAATTCATTGTGATACAGCTTAGTGACTTACATGCAGTTTACACCTTTTGCAGAATTTTAATAGAAAGTGGACTTGTAATTTGGTTTTAACTGATATTTAATATTTGTAATATTTGCAGTGATTTTTGTCTACTATGTTTGAAATGACATATTCTAACCCCAGGAATTCTTCAATATACTTAACTCTTGCAGTCAGCCCCCTGTGTTCAACTGCCTCACAGAAATGGGACTATGCAATTGATGAAACACTCATTGGCTCGTGCCACCATTCAAACGGTTGCCCTTACCAACTGTTGCATTCTATAATGCTCAGATTTCATTCTCCACCTACCTAGTAAGATGCCTTAGAGACTGCTCCTCAGCATGACTGAGTCTACATTTATTTGTCATGAAAAATCAAGTAAAACATTTTTTTTACTTTATCTGCTGCCTTTATTTAACTTTTTTATAGTTTAGCACAAGTATAGGATTATTTTCCTTCAGTTCATGGTTCCTCAGCAGTTCTGCAAACCCATTGAGGAACTGGCAATCCTCTCATTTCTTTTACTTTTTGTTTAAATTTTCTAAAAAAGAACTTAAGCGGGACCCTTCCTAAGTTTTCCAGGGTCATCGGTTATTCCTGTCAGAGTCGCTGTTTTTCTCCAGTCTGGGAACTGACCGCTACACTCTGTGACCTGACAAGAATCATATTGACTTAGTTACTTTACTTAAAACTTCGGTTGGGAACTGAGCTTCAGTTCTTATTCCTTCTAAATATTAAAGTGGTGGTAATTTTTTTTTAAACTTTATATTTATGTATTCTAACCCCATGTATTCTTCTATATTCATAACTCTATGCAGTCTGCCTCCTAAGTAGAACTTCCCAGAAAGAAATGGAACTACAGCATTAGCCACAGACACGGGAAACTATTTCCCAAAATTTCTGTGACATTTCCAGAAATATCTGAAGCTTTTTGCATTTAAACAGTAGGGGCAGCAGAGAGAACGTCTTCAGAAAGTTTGCGAAATATCTGGAAATAGCTTGCAATGTCTGAGGCTACCACTGTATATGCAAATGATAGAACCGATCATTGCTCGAGACACATATTCAAACTGCTGCCCTCATCTACTGTAACGTTCCATCAACGTCTCAGATTTCTCACTCCGCCTGACAAGTCAGATGCCTGGAGATCGTCCTCTCGACAGTTCACGCTGATTCCAGTTTAATAAGTATAATTTTGTCTACATTTGAGCTGCTGCCTTCATTTATTGTTTCATTTAGTTCTAATTACTTTTTAAAGTTAAGTTTATTTAGTTTAGTGGTAAAATTGTATTTTTTCTCAGTTTCTCACAGTTCAGTATAACCGCTGAGGAACCAAGGCTTTCTTAGTAATTTTGACATTTTTTCACCGTAGTTTTAGTGTTATTTTATATATATTCGTATATAATTTCTGTGTTTAAAACTTCTTTTTGAAACTGAGCGGTCGGTTCTTCTGAACCGATACCCCAGTTCCTGTGAACTACTGACCCGGTTTGAGTCTAAAATTATCGGTTCTTTTCTCTGATCCTTAACTGGTTCCTGAACCGACAAAAAAAAAAAAAAGTTAGTTTAAATACTAATACACAATTACTGGTTTTTCTCCTGGAAATGGAATTACAAGAAAAAACAAAGAAAAAGATAGGTACCCTAGGTTTTAAAAATTGTACTAAGTGTGGGGAAGTGTTTGCAAAAGATGACAAACACGACCTATGTTTAGTCTGCTTGGGATCTGATCATTTTTCAGCAGACTGTGCCATTTGTAAATCCATCCCTCGTAAAACTATTGAGAAAAGGATGAAAAGGCTGAGAAAGAAAGTTGACAGAGGTCCCTCAGGCTCTAACCAGCCACCAAAAACTGTGGGTGAAACTGCTTTAACCACTGTTACCACCCCGATAAGGGTGTTTCTGGCACTTTAAAAAGGGGGAGTGGTCCAGCTGACTCTCTGGCCCCCTCCAAGAAATCCAAGAAAACCAAGCACTTAGAACCCCATGTTTCTGTACTTCAAGGGTTCTCTACTGTGTCTCACAGCCTGCCACCTGTAAAGGAGATAGCTCAGGCTATGAAAATTCTGCAGGCTTTACAGGGGATCCTGCCTGCTCAACCTGCTCCACCAAAGGCTCCTGTACCAGCTCCTGTTCCTGAATCACAGGAACTTGAGTGCGATGACTATGGTGAGATGGATCCTGAACATGATGAACCAATAGAGTTTGAAATCTCACCTGAGCAGCAGTTCAGCTCTCCTCCTCGACCTGAGGATTTTTCATCTCACTTTTCTTTTGTGAGAAAAGTAGTGGATGCTTTAGATTTAGCTACCACTGAAGTGGTCGATGATGAGGAGGAGGCCAAATGCCTAGAGATGACAGGGTTAACACCCACAAAAAAGGTATATCTGCCAATTAACAAGTTATTTAAGAAAGACTTCTTAAAGATTTTACAGACTCCTAACTGTGTTCCACCTATAGATAAAATGTCTGATAAGAAATATCAATTGGACAGGGAGGGAGCAGAGTTCTTATACTCCCACCATGATCACCAAGGCATAGTCCAACATGCAGCCTGTGAAAAGGTGAAGGTCCCTCTCTTTTCCCACTCTCCTGAGAAGGACTCCAGAAAAATAGATGGTATGTCTAAGAAAGGGTACTTAGCTGCCTCCTTAGGTGTGAGACAGGCTAATTACCGGGCATATGTAGCACAGTATCAGAAAATACTGTGGCAATCAGTACTGGCTATGTCAGAGAAGGCTCCCTTATCCCTCTCTGATGACCTGGCAGAGACAGCTAGATTTGGTCTGGAGGCTGCTAAATATCAGTTCCAGATGGCAGCTGATGCTAATGATAATGCTGCCAGGTGCATGGCTCTGTCAGTGGCCCTACAAAGACTGGCATGGCTTACAGCCACTAATCTCACCCAGGATACCCAGACAAAAGCCATGGATTTTCCTGTGGAAAATAACTCCCTGTTTGGCAAACACACTGAAGAGTACATGAAAAAGGTGGATGAATACAAGGCCACCTACAAGAGTAACTCCTCCAGGGACAGGCCTACCCCTTCCTATAGGTCTTATGGAAGAGGAGGCAGGGGAAGGTCCCCTTATGGGAAGCCTTTCTACCAGAGCCAAGCTGCTTTTCAGCAACAGCCCTACCCACAGCAGACTGGGTATTTTAGATCCAGGGGTAGGAGGGGTTCCAGAAGGGGCTCCCAATCTGTCCAGACTCAGGCACCCCCAAAACAAACCCCCTGACCAGATGGTCCAGGTCACCTCCCCTGTGCCAGTAGGGGGCAGGCTAATTTACTTCCTCCAGAATTAGGCTTCCATTATCACAGACAAGTGGGTGCTGGAGGTGGTAAAGTCAGGGCTTGTCTCTATGCTTCAAATCCCTTCCCCCTCTGAAATTGAGAGTTTTCAAGCCAGCTTCCCTCATGGAGGTCAAACTCTTGCAAAAAGAGGTGCAGAAATTGATCCATGTTTAACCCATTGGGAAAATTTTGTGGACAAGTCCCCCTTGTATTGTTGGGATGGTCTACATTTGAGTAGAAAAGGCAGTACTATGTTGGGTAAATCCTTTCTGAACATTATAAATAATCATTTAAACTAATAAAAAAGGGGGAGAATGGGAATCAACCCACGTCTCTAATTAAATCCAAGAATCAGTCACCAACAACTTTCAAAATCCTGTCATTAAATGCTCGTTCTCTTAATATATCTAAACTTTCAGAGCTGGAAGCAAAAAGTAAATTATTGAATTTAGCGATCATTGCAGTGACTGAAACTTGGTGGGATTCTCATTCCCAGTGGAGTCAACATTTAATGGGTTATCGACTCTATCACAAAAACAGAGTCCAAAAAAGGGGACTGGGGGTATGTCTATATATTAGAGATGATATCCCCTCCTATGAAATTCCAGCCCCAAATGACTCAGAAAGTATCTGGGTGGTAATACAACCTCAGGGACTCCAACAAATAACAATTGGAAATTGTTATAATCCCCCAGCATGTGATTCGAATACATGGAAAGCTTTAATGAACGATCTGATCCATTTTACAAGTCTAAAGGATGCAATAATATAGGGTGATTTTAATATGCCTCAAATAGATTGGTCCACAAATTCAGGATATAACAACCATGACTGTGAATTTTTATCTGTATTAACAGATAATGGACTAGTTCAACTAATTTCATCCGCTACTAAAGGTACTAATATTTTGGATCTCCTTATTACTAATATTAGTCACAAAATATCCAGTATACAAATTTTGGATCCCTTGGTAAATAGTGATCATTTTTCTATTTTGTTCGATTTAATGGGAGCAAAATATAATCAAATCAACAAGTCAACATATAAAAACTATGATAGTGCAGACTACAACAGTATAAATAGGGAAATCAAAAAAATACAGTGGGATAAGGTTTTTCAGGCTCTTTCTTCAAATGAGGCCTGGATTGTATTAAAGATCTAATTTATTTATTAGAAAAGAAATATGTTCCAATAAAAAATAAATACAATAGAAAGGGTAGAATACCTAGATCGTTTAATAAATCTATTAGGTTACAAATAAAAAAAAAGGAAAATTGTTCAAGAAATTAAAAAACACTCTTAGCAACAATAAAAAACGAAACATTTCTTCAGTATAAAAAAACTTTACAAAAGCTTAAACATATGATTAAACAAGCCAAATCAAAATTAGAATTCTAGCTGGCACATACTAAGAATGGATACAAGTCCTTGTTTTCATATCTAAATAACAAAAAAGGTAGTTTGCACAAGATAGGGCCAATAACTCATGACGGTAGTACTATACAATCAGATGTAGATATAGCTAATCTTTTTAATACTTATTTTTGTTCAGTTTTTTCAAGAAAAGATTCTTTTGTACCCGAAAAATCTATAGGTGCCAATACTAAACTAACTCATGTATATAATATTAAGGCATCAGACATATTGCCATTTATAACAAATTTAAAGAAAACTACAAGCCCAGGTCTGGATCAAATTAATGCTAGATTCCTAACCCAAACTGCTAAGGCTTTAGTACTTCCTTTAAAATTAGTATTCAACAAATCCCTTCACAATGCAGAGATTCCTCTAGATTGGTTAACGGCTTTTGTTACGCCAATTTATAAAAAGGGTAGTAGATCTGCAGTCCAAAACTATCGTCCAATAAGACTTACCTCTATAATCTGTAAAATAATGGAAAAATTGATTAAATAATTTCTGGAAAAAGAAATGATCGCATTAAAAATTACTGATCATCCCCAACATGGATTTAAGACAAACCATTCTTGTACAACAAATTTGATCTCATTCTACAACAATATTAGCAAGGGCCTGGATAACAAAAATCAAATGGATGTTATCCTATTAGACTACAGTAAGGCCTTTGACAAAGTACCCCACAATATTTTGATTAATAAAATGTATTCATTAGGTTTTTCAGATTAATTAATCAACTGGGTTTCTGCTTGGTTAAGAAATAGAACCCAGAAAGTAGTATTAAATAACTATCAATCTCAATTAGGAGCAGTCACTAGTGGTGTGCCGCAGGGCTTGGTGTTGGGTCCGGTTCTGTTTCTTATTTACATAAGCGATATGCAGAAAACAAATAACAACTGGTTGTCTAAATTTGCTGACGACTCGAAGCTTGGAGGTCTAGTAAATAACTCGTCAGAATTTAATTCATTGAACTCTGATCTAAAGTCAATTGAAAAATGGGCTATTGACAATCTAATGGAGCTTAATGGTGACAAGTGTGTTGTCCTGCATTTTGGACTCCATAATCCCCGAAATAAATATTTCATTTATAATTCATTATTGAAGTCATCATGTGTGGAAAGGGATTTGGGTGTTTTAATCAACACTAAGCTGTCTTCAAAAAATCACTGTACCAAGGTAGCAAATACTGCAAATGGCTTATTAAGACAAATCCATCAATCTTTTATAAATAAATCTGAGCAGTGTATTATGGCCCTTTACAGATCATGTGTTCGACCTCTTATCAATTATGGGTCCCCCTTTTGGAACCCACATCTAAAAACAGATATTGATTGTTTAGAAAGAGTTCAGAGATGTGCAACTAGAATGATTCCTAGATTAGCTAAGCTACCTTACAAATCAAGACTATCACTTACTGGTTTACACTCCCTACAGATAAGAAGGACTAGGGGGGATTTATTATTAATATATAAGCTACTTAATAACTCTGATTTGATGAATAAATGCAGATTAGCTCATGACACCCGACGTATTGTCCCAAGATGCCATACTAAACAACTTATGGTACCTAAAGCTAAAACTAATTTAAGACTAAACTTCTTTTCATTAAGGGCACCGAAATTATGGAACAGGTTACCACAAGAAATAGTGGATTCAGTTAACACTGAATCATTTAAAAAGGCAGTAGATAAATGGTTAGCAATAAGATTATAATTCCAAATGTTCCCACTGTATGTGAGGAGAAAATCTAGATGGGCCTCGGCCTTCTTTTTTCTCAAAATAACCAAGTACGTAAACCAAGTAAGTAAAGCAGTGGAACCTGTACCAGTACATCTCAGAGAAAGGGGTTTCTACTCCCGTTACTTCCTGACCAAAAGGAAAAATGGGGACTAGTGACCCATTTTGGATCTCAGATCCCTCAACGAATTTCTAGTAAAACCAAGATTCAAGATGGTCACTTTGTTGTCCATACTACCAGTTATCCAGCAGGGAGATTGGTTAGCATCTCTGGATTTAAAGGATGCCTGTTTTCACATCCCAGTAAGGCAATCTCACAGAATGTATCTCATGTTCAGACTCCTTGCAGGTCATTGTCAGTTCACTTCCCTTCCCTTCAGCCTAACCTCAGTCCCAAGGGTTTTTACAAAGTGCCTAGCTGTGGTAGTGGCACACCTAAGGAGGTCTGGCATCCTAGTCTTCCCTTATCTGGATGACTGGCTGGTTGTGGGAAAATCCCCACAGCAGGTCTCAGAGCACCTGCAATCAGCAGTGCATCTCCTGCAATCCTTGGGATTCCTGATAAATCAGGAAAAGTCTGTTCTTACCCCTGTTCAGGTGCTTCAATTCATAGGAGCAGAGCTGGATACTATTCTGGGAAGGGCTTTCCTCCCTCAGGACAGTGTGCAAATTATTTTTGACCTGGGTGCCTTTTTCAAACTAAACCAGCCATGCCCAGCAAAACACTATCTGCAGATTCTGGGCCATATAGCTGCAGCAACAGGTACAGTTTCAGGAGCAAGTTACAGAATGAGAGACTTGCAGTCTCATCTCGGGTCCCACTGGTCACACAGAAGGGACAAGATGTCAAAACTCATCCCAGTAACACATCTGTTATTCAAGCCTTACAGTGGTGGAAAAATTCAGACAACTTAAGGCAAGGTGTCCCTTTCCAAAAAGAGAACCCTTCTTTTGTTCTCACAACAGATGCTTCTCTACTGGGATGGGGCACCCACATGGGAGATCACACCATTCATGGGACTTGGTCCAAGGCAGAATCCCTTCTGCACATAAATCTCTTAGAGCTCTGAGCTGTACTTCTGGCTCTAAAGGCCTTTGCTCGCCTAGTACCAGGCAGGGTGGTACAGGTCAGGACAGACACCACAACAATGTACTATATAAACAAGCAAGGGGGTACAAGATTGGACCCTCTTTGCTCAGAGACCATTAAACTGTGGGATCTTGCATACTCTCTAAAAGTAACTCTGCAAGTGGTCCACATCCCAGGGAAGGACAACATTTTAGCAGAGGCCCTCAGCAGAATCAGTCCAGGCCACCACGAGTGGTCATTGGACACACAAGTGGCAAATTCAGTATTCAGAAGGTGAGGTACCCCAGAAATGGAACTCTTTGCCTCTCCAGAGAACCACAAACTACCACTGTTTTGTTGCAGGCCTCCAAACACAGGCACAATCCCAGTGGATGCCATGATACTGGATTAGTCAGGGAGAAGCCTATATGCTTTCCTTCCCTTCCCTTCCCTCTCATTCTCAGAGTCCTGATCAAGCTCGGGTCCTCATCAGCCTCAATGATCCTCATCGCCCTGGACTGGCCCAGACAATATTGGTACCCTCTTCTGCTATCCATGTTGGTATCCAGACCAATACATCTTCCTCAGAGGCCCAACCTGTTAACCTCCCACCAAGGAAAAATAGGGTATCCCAGCCTCAATTCTCTCTGTCTCAAGGCTTGTCTCTTGAAGACATAGAATTTGCAAACCTGAACCTCTCCCAAGCAGTTTTACACATACTTAAGGGATATAGAAAACCCTCAACTAAGAAAACCTATTCAGCCAAATGGAAAAGGTTTCTTTGTTGGTGCACCCTGCACAGCATCAAACCTGTCTCAGCAGGAATTCCAACTCTACTTGAGTACCTTACTTTCTTACATGATCAGGACCTTAAGCATACTTTACTAAGGGTCCACTCATCAGCTATCTCTGCTCACATTTCTATGGGAAAACCCACCGCCATTGCATCTGATCCTATTTTTAAAAAGTTTTTCAAGGGTTTCTGTCTTCAGTAGAATCTTTAAATAACATGGGACTGTCACAATTGATTAGGGAACCAACTAGGGATCACAACATACTTGATCTAGTGCTAATAAATATGGGTGACAATATTACAGAGTGCATTACATCTATTCCTCTGGGTACTAGTGATCATGAAAAAATAGCATTTAAAATTAAAGAACCCTTGTATATTAATACAGGCCATACTGTAAAAATGGATTTCAGTAAAGTTGATTTTCCATGTATGAAATCCAATTTGCAAACTGAAATTGGCAGCAAGACCTATGTGATAAACCCTTCAATATAATGTGGGAGATTTTTTGTAATAACATAACTAAGGTAACGTCCAATAATATTCCTTGCAAACAAACACATAACAATACATATCCAAACCTTTTTGGTTTACTCCAGTAATAAAGAAATTAACAAACAAAAAACAGAGGTTATATAAAAAATGGAGAGCCAGTGGTACAACAACAAATAGATTTAAGTACAGGCAGATTCAAAAAACATTAAAAGTAAAAATTTAAATTGCAAAGACAAATTATGAACACAAATTGGCATCTTCAGTCAGTCAAAATTATAAAGCATTTTATTCATATATAATTAACAAAAAAGGAAATTCTCACAATGTTGGACCTTTAAAGGTCATAATGGGGAATTAACATCTGATGTGAACTCAATGGCCAATCTACTTAATGTATACATTTCATCTGTATTTAATAGTAAAGTAGGTAATATTCAGAGCTTCCTGATCAGTGACTCAACACATTCACAAAGGATAATTTTAGACTCAACTGATATAGAGGCTAGACTAAAAAGACTTGATCCTAATAAATCACCAGGACTTGACTGTTTGTACCCAAGAGCACTAAAAGAACTAAGTAGCCATATTGCAGAACCATTGACATACTGTATATATTTCAGGCCTCATTGGATAGGGGTGAAGTCGTGGAAGACTGGAGAAGGGCTACTGTAATACCCTTATTTAAAAAGGGGGTATGATCTGACCCGGCTAATTATAGACCAGTGAGCCTGACCTCTATTCCAACAAAAATACTGGAAGGTATATTAAAAGATAACATACTAGACACCTTAAAACAAAATAATTTGGAGGATAGTACACAACATGGTTTTGTCAAGTGCAGATCTTGCCAGACAAATATGTTAATTTTTTATGACAAATTGGTAAGGGAGCTTGATAATGCGAGAGCACTGGATGTGGCCTTTCTGGATTTCTCAAAGGCTTTTGATAAGTTACCACATGCTGAGTTACTGTTAGCTATGAGTAATGTAGGAATTCCACATCCTGTAATATGCTGGGTGCAAGGTTGGTTGACAAATAGAAATCAGAGAGTTGGTATAAAAGGTTCATATTCTGCATGGACAGAGGTTACGAGTGGGGTTCCCCAGGGGTCAGTGTTGGGATCCTGCCTTTTTAATTTATATATATCATCATTACAATATGATAAAGAGGATGTCTGGTTATGCAAATTTGTGGATGATAGTCGGTTGGGGGCTATAACTGATAAAATATCCACAAATCTTCGCTACAAAAAGCATTAGATCATGTAGCTGAATGGACAAACAAGACTGGATTATCATTAAATGTCAATAAATGCGCTGTTATGCATTTAGGGAGAAATAACCCTGAACAGAATTATCTGTTAAACAACAAAGTATTAAGAACTACATCTGAGGAAAGAGATTTGGGGATTATGGTGTCGCAGGATATGAAATTTACAGCACATTGTAGACAGATATCTCAGAAGGGAAATAACATTTTAAATTGCATTTTCAGGCATATCTTAATGCAAGAAGTAGGGAGGTTATTATGCCTCTTTACATACATTTGGTTAGGCCTTTATTAGAGTATGGAGCTCAAGTTCGGTCTCCCTATAATAAGAGAGATGTAGCCATGCTGGAGAGGATCCAGAGGAGGGCCACTAGATGTATAGAAAATTTGAAAGGAAAGTCATACCAGGAAAGGCTATATGACTTGGATTTGTTCTCCCTGGAGTACAGGAGGAAAAGGGGTGATATGTGTCTAGTGCACAAGGCATGGACAGATAATGATTTATGGGAAAAGTTGGGTTTAGAAACAACAAATAAAGTATACGATACTAGATCGCACCCATTACAGTTAAAAGCTAGACAATCAAGGCTACTGAAATCAAGAAACTGGTTCAATCAAAGGGTGGTGTATGATTGGAATAGATTACCCACTGAGGTGGTGGCTAGGCACCACACAGTCTTTTAAAATCAGACTGGATAAATTCTATAACAGTAATTAAAATATACGACGAGCATAATGGATGCAAGTCTTCAGGCTCAGTAAAAATCCTATGACTCCTATGACATACCCACCTATTAGGGAACCTGTCCATGGGTGGGACTTGAACATTTGTATTGCTCAGCTTATGAGGCCACCTTTTAAACCCATGTCCTCAGCTCACCTACAGTATGTCACATGGAAAACTGTATTTCTAGTGGCCATGACTTCTGCTAGAAGGATAAGTGAGCTTCAGGCCCTATCTGTGGAAAAGGACTATTTGTCTTTCCATAATGACAAAGTGGTACTCAGAACCAATAGAAAATTTCTCCCTAAGGTGGTGTCATATTTTCATTTAAACCAATCCATTACATTACCAGTGTTTTTCACTGAACGCTCTACTTTAGGTGAGCGTAGACTTCACAGTCTGGATGTGAAGAGAGCTCTTAGTTACTACATATCTCATACTAAGGATCACAGGCAGGATAAACAACAGTTATTCCTTACCTATGGAGATGTGAAAAAGGTACACCATAGGTTTTATAGGTGATTCCAAGCTGTGGGACTTTCATCCATAATGCTTGCCAATTAATTAAAATAGTGTAGTTCTATCAGATAGGGCAACATGAAGATTTCTTTTAAAGGTATTCCTACTAGTACTTTCTACCACTGGTACAGGCAGTCAGTTCCAAGTAGTAATGACCCTAATTGTGAACCAATTACTCCTGAGATTTGAGTTCCATTTTGGTAGTTCTAGTTGGAGTTTATGTCTTCTATTACTGGTCCAGCCAGATCTAAGGTTTATTCATAGATCTTCCCTTAGTGCTGTGTCATTAATAATTTTATACATCATACATAAGTTCCCTCTTAATCTTCTATAGTTTAACGAGTAAAGATTCTAATCTTGTGTTATAAACCATATGTTTTACTTCCACCACAGATTTGGTGGCCCTACGTTGCACTCCCTCTATTCTAATCACATCCTCCCTTTTCTGGGGGCCCACTCCTGAACTCCTTACTCCAGATGTGGTCTAACCAGGGATCCATACAGTGGCATCAACACCTCCTTTTTTCGACTTGATATGTGTCTCAATATATAATTCAAGGTCTGGTTTGCTTTTTTAACTTGTTCTTTGCAATGCTCACTGAACTGAAAACTAGAAATGACTTTTACTCCTAAATCTCTCTCAGCATTTGTGTCCATCAGGATCTTCGTTCCCATTACATACTGATATTTCTTATTATGGGGACCCAGGTGCATGACCTTACACTTAGAGATGTTAAGTTCCAATTTGCTACGTGTAGTCCATGAATATATGTCATCTATAGCTTGTTGTAATGCAGAAACTTCGTTATCATTGGTTACTAAAGTACCTATTCTGCAATCATCAGCAAACTCATATATCCATATATTAGGGTATTCTATTGTTAAGGTAGAAATGTAAATATTGAAGAGACAAGGTCCCAGGACCGATCCCTGTGGTACCCTGTTTGTTACAGCTGCCCAGTCAGACACCTCATCTCTAACCACAACTGTCTGCCTTCTCTCTGTCAACCAGATACCCAGCTTATAATATTGACATTTACTCCTATATTTGTTAATAATTCTATTAGTTCCATATGTGGCAGTTTATCAAATGCCTTAGCAAAGTTCATGTAAATTACATCGAATGCATTGTGTGCATCTAACTCATAGTTGACTCTTTCATAAAAGATCAGCAAGTTTGTCTGACAAGATCTAGACTTAGTAAATCCATGTTGTACAGGGTCTTTTAACTTATTTTCTTCAAGATATTCCATGATAATATTTTTCAAAATTCCCTCCATGGTTTTACCTATAAGTGATGTAAGGCTAATCCATCTAAAATTAGCTGGCTCTGTCCTAAGACCCTTTTTATGGATAGGGACCACCATAGCTGTTTTCCAATCTTGAGGAACCTTACCAGAGTCCAAGGATGTTTGAAATAAATAGGTAAGTGGGGGGGGTCGGGGGGTCAGCTAACTCATAGAGTATCATTGGATATAAATTGTCTGGGCCAGGAGATTTATTAATATCCAGTATTTTTAGTCTTGATTGACCCTCCTCCAGTTTTATGATGATATTCCCTGGTATAGGGTCCCATTTATAATTTGAGAGGGAATTGTTTCTAGAATTGAAGACTGAACAGAAATAATTATTCTGGATATTAACAGCTTCACTTTCAGTAGCTATGTCTCCTGAGGAATTTTTGAAGGGACATAGTGTTGAAGTATTGCTTTTCATTTTGTTGATATATGAAAAAAAGGATTTTTTGTCTTTGACCTTAGTTGCCAAATTAATTTCTTATTGGGCTTTGGCCCTTTTTATGGCTGTTTTGACTAGTTTGGTGGAATTCATGTATTTCTGATAGCTATTATGTGTTTGTCTTTCTTATATTGTTGATATAGTTTATTTTTTCTGTTTATTAATTGTTTAATTTTTTTTTATTAAACCAATATGGTGATATTCTTTTGCTGTTATTACATTTGTGAATTATGGTGACATGTTTGCTTATTAGTACTTTAAGTTTGTCAAGAAGTACAGTCCACATATACTCTATATTACTGCCTTTAAATCAGTTAGCCAGTCCCATTGTGCTAAATCATTCCTTAATTGGTCAAAATTTGCTTTTGATAGATTTCGTTTTGTAACCCCCTCATAGGTTCTTGATACGGCTGCCCCTATTAAGTTAAATAGGACTATTGAGTGATCACTGTTTCCCAATGGAGAAAGAACCTCTCTGCAGGGTTTAAATTCCCAAGTAGCTTAAGAATGGAGGTATCAGTATCAGTTGTGGTGGAGGGAGGTCTATAGATAAGGCCCATTGTAATTTTTGGACCAATTGGTGGTAGTAGTTTGATCCATATTGATTCTACTTCAGAAACTTCTTCAGGTATTTGAATACTAGTTAAGGAGTCATGAATGTATAATGCTATACCCCCCATTTTCTATGGGTTCGGAATTTTTGATATAGATTATATCCTGGGATAGTTTTCTCTCAAATATCATTGTTATCCCACCAAGTTTCAGTGACACAAGCTATAGCAATTTGGTGTGTTTCCAAAAAGCTTTTAAATTCTCCAAATTTTTTAATAAGGCTTCTAGCATTAATAAGTGTAACTTTCCACTCAAGCCTTAAAACTTGCTCACTATTTATTAAAGGTGGGGTTTTTAATGTGGACTTCCCCCCTTGTGCCAGTTTAAATGGAACCCAATTACTTTGTTTAGTTTTCTGCCCAGAATCCTAGAACCAGCTATATTAAGATGGAGTCCATCTGGTTTAAAAAGGTCTTTACTATTAAATGTACTAGAATTATCCATGAACCTTATATTATTATTTATACAATAGTTCCTCAGCTAATTATTGATTGCATTAATTGCTGTGTTTTTATATTCAAGGTAACCATGTGTTGGTAGAATTCCTGATATGATTAATCCCCCCCCCCCCCTTTTTTCTTTTATTCTGTGCGTAATGGCATCCATATTTGATTGAAAGTCATTCAAATTAGTTCTATTTATGTCATTAGTGCCTATGTGTAGGACAAGTAAAGGTTTAATGGTATTTTCCATTAATCCATCTAATAGGTATTTAACATCCTCCGCCCTTGCTCCAGGTAAAGTGCTAACAGTGGCATTAGCTTTTCTACCAGCGTATACAACTGTGTCCACTCCCCTGATTATAGAGTCCCCTATAATCAGTATATCTCTAATTGGGGTTATTATTGGTGTATTGAGATCCTCTTTAGGTGTTAGTGTAGCCTGTTTACTGCTGGGGTTAGATGAGGGGGCAATCTCTATGGTCAGTGCGATTTGTTAAACACTCAAATTTATTCTGGAGTTCAATAGGTGTTTTATCACTTACGGTGATATAGTTGGTGTTTGTGAAACATTTTGATTGTTCACAGGGTGCTTTATCTATAACTTTCAACTGGTCATTTTCTCCCTGGGTCATTGGTACAAGTTCATGTTCTTGCCTTGACAATTCGCTATCAGCATTGGCCAAAGGTGGGGATTCAGTGATAGTTATGTCCTGAACTGCCTCATCAATAACATTTTCTAAGATGGCAATTTCTCTTGTGCATCTAGCCTTTGTGTTAATAACTCAATCTCAGATTTCAAGGCATCAATCAACATGCATTAAGTACAGATAAACCCTTTACGTGATGGTTCCTTGGTGAACATTTTACATTTAATGCATATTTTTTTAGGTTTGGTTCCTCTTTTCCCTTTTGTCTGAGACATTATAGTATTTGGTAACGTAGTGAAAGGCAAGGGATAAGACTTACTGTTAACACAGTGTTATCCTACTTTTACTGTAATTATATATTTGTCCTGGTATCCCACGTATCCAGCGGACACAGCTGACATGCACTGATGCACGTGTCTCTGCGCGCGTCTACGTGTGCACCCTGCTCGCACTCGCCCTGCTCGGAGCAGGTCCGCCTTTTAACAGCTGGGGACTGGAAGTAAGTCCCAAAGGGTTTCTGGACCCTCATAAAGAATATTTAACCTGCAGAGGGAATTAATGTCCAGGTTATCTGTGCGTTGCCCACTCATGTGTGGGAAAGGCACTGTCAGCACAAAAACACACACACAGTAATTTAAAAGTAGAAATAGCAGCCACATAGTCCATGTAGCATACTGTGACTACACTGTTCTCTTCCTGGTCATGTGACCAAGGCTCTGAATATCTCAATGTTTAAATGTTTGAAAAATAAACAAATCCTTAGTTTTAAACACACACAGACTATCCTGGCTAGACAGCATATCCCCTTGCCAGTACTCCAGTTCTAAACCTCCACCAGTCACCAAGAGATCAGTCTCTCACTGGATAGTTAGCCTTATACAGTTCTGCTATCTAAAAGCAGGCAGATTGGCCTCATCAGGACTTAGGGCCCATTCAACCAGGGGAACAGTTGCTTCCGTAGCAGCTTCAAGGGATGTCCCCCTACTGGACATATGCAAAGCTGCCATGTGGAGAACAGTACATAATTTCACTAAGCATTATAGCCTGGACATACTGTCCAGAGGTGATGCCAGATTTGGAACAGCAGTCCTGCAGAGCCTCTTTCCTAAGTAGGTTCTCTGCCCACCTCCAAAGGTATTGCTTTGAAGTTTGCATACAGTTATAAATATAGAAGAATACATGGGGTTAGAAGAAAAAAATTACTCACCTTAGTAATCTTATTTCTTCCAGTGTATACTTCTATATTCATAACTCTCCCTTCCTACCTCTCCTACCAGAACCAGAGCCTCAGAATGCCTGCTGATGTTATCTTGGATTTCTACAAGCATGTACTCACTTTTAAAGTACTTTTTACTTCATAGGATGACTTCTTCTTCTTCTTCTTCTTTGGTTATCTGAGTTTCCAGGATAAAACTTATCTGTTCGAGTTGTAATTAAATAGCCACTAGGGGGCATATTTTGTTTATGGGAGTTAGTTCCTTTATACATTTATAGGTAGTTTTAGATGGGTACATAGTATTTCTGCCTTGTAGGCTGTTATCAAAGTCTGAGACGTTGATGGAACATTATAGTAGATGAGGGCAGCAGTTTAAAGGATACCTAAACAACATTTTGACAACTAACTATTCAAAAATCTGACCTCAAACGGGACTAAAGGAAAGGCTGCTGAATTCATTAATGCTAAAACTGCATTTATATAAGTTACCTAAATTTGGTTCCAAAGCATTTGAAAAATGTAAAATCAGCCTTCCAATTTAAAAAAAAAACTGCCTTACCTGCTTATTAAAATGCGCGCCAAATGTGTTAGGTGTTGACACCTGGGTATCACCCTTGACCCAGCTCTTAATTTTGATCTTCACATCCAGCAGACCTGTAAGTCTGTCAACATGAAACCTGGCATTGCCTACCACTCCAGCTATATGCTAACCCCTTCTGCTAGGATAGCCATAGCTCGTGGTATTCTCCTCCCATCCCTCACCTATGGAGTTACAACCTACACTGCCACAAGTAAATCTAGTCTTTGGAGATGGGATGTTACCTACAATAACATCTGTCGCTATGCCTCCTCTTCACATAGGCTCAAACACCACTGCCTCCTATATTCCAAACTCAGATGGCTTTTGCCCCTTGCATCTCGGTCCTTTGCATATGGTTCATTTATAGGTAACATAATCAGAACTTATATACCTAAGCCCTTGGCAGGACTATTTCTGGCTCAGATGTCTAGTTATGGCCTGCGCTCCGTGGTCAGTGTGCCTGTCCTCATCCCTAGGCATCACTCCACTAAAGGGGCAAGTGCTTTTGCGTGTCATGCCCCCCAATTCTGGAACTGTCTCCTTCTAACTATACACCTTGCCCCTTCCCATGCCTCTTTCAAAAGACTGCTATGCCATCACCTAGCTGATTCATGCAACTGCACTTGCTTCCAACCACCCTAGCCTGTTTATCCCCCCTTACCCTGACCCCGTAATGCACTTCTTTCCAGTCATATCCCATAACACTCAGCACTTCTTTTCTCTAGTTACCTGTCTGGCCTATTCACTTTCACTTGTAGTCCTCTCCTCTTCACCTGTCTGCATCCTCTCTTTTCTCTACTATCCTCAAGACTACCTCCTCTCCTTATCTATCTATCCTGTATGTCCACTTTGTGTTTAAACTCAGTTTCTCCCTGCATTATTGTAACTTTATTTGACTTATATCCTGATTATATGACATTTGCAAATGTATCATTTTGTCCCTCTTAGATAATGAATTTTACTCTAAACTTTATTGTGCATGCTTGTTACTTCAACTCCTGCCTGTCATATATTCCTATCCATGTAAAATTGTTCATTTTAATGTAATGTCTTGGTGTATAGTTATGTTATTATTGATGCTCTATATTTGTCTTCACTGGTCTGTAATCTCCCAGGTCATGCCTGAAAATAGTCATTACCATGGCTAGTGCACCCTACCCGGTAAACAAAAACTAAATAAATAAATAAATCATCGGTGCCAAAGTTAGAGAGCTACATGGCTTTCTGTAGTGCTAACTAGTTCATTTTTCCCATTGTATAGAATTGACTCACCAAAATGGTCAAAACCATGTGCATTATTTAGATCAATATGCATGTTAAGCTATGGTTCTGTTCATTTTGTTTACTTTAACATGCTGAAACTGTGTTTTAATCCAGTCAGCTTTCTCGTTGGCAAACCACAGTGCAGTACAAATCTTGAATAACCTGGATGCTACAATGGGGGGGGGGGTTGCTGGGAGTGTGTGTATACTTGATATGCACTTTTTAACATTTTTATGAATTCTTTATATTTTCTGCTATTATGCTTTTCTAGTATGTTTTTTACTGAAACTACAAATGTAATCCATATTTTTGAAAGTAAACATTTGTACAATCAATAAATCAGACTTCTTCAACAAGGTGAAATGCAGCAGCAGTAAGCAAGTACTTTACAATGGGGAGGGGGGGTTACAGCCACACCCTTCACCACCCCATAGATCCACCACTTGTTTGTAGCAAAGTTCTTCTGAAGTCCAATGCCAGAGTTCATACTTTCTTGGAAATCAAAAATATGCTTGTCTTGTCTTATCTTCTTTTTCCATGGGAAATAATATTAATAAGAATCAGTATTTATATAGTGCTTTTCATACACATTATATCCCAAAGTGCTTTACAACAATGCTAGACTGGTATTGAAGTGACTGAATGTGTAGTGGCAGCCAGTTCACACATTAATACCCACACACAACCTTCGACAATTGCATAAACTGGTTTTATGGGAATGGGAATGTTGGCCAGGACAAAAGGGTCAGGTAGTGAGCATGGTGCAGGCAGCACCACATCTTATTTCTTACAGTGATCTGCTCCAATTTCTCCCCTTCTATCTTCCCCCTTCCCTGAATAGAGCAGTACCTTGCAAGAGTGGCCTTCTCAGTCACCCATTGGTATTAATTCTTCACTACTTCCTCATGCCAAAACTGGTGAGTTCATCACCCTTGTGCATCATGAATGCAAGAAGTACAGTCCCCAGATTTTTTGACATATCAAAAATAAATAAATCTTTCCAGTAAGTCAGGCTGATAGTAGCAGGGAACAAGGGGAATTATATGCTTTCCTATACTTAAAAGACCTAGGCTGCTTTGATTAGGCACTATTACATGATGGGTGTACACATCATTATGCACATCATTTAATAGTGCCTAATCATAGGTGGATTAGATCTAATATGGGTAGGAATGCCTACGTTTCCCTTTGTGCCCTGCTGCTATCAGCCTGGTTTACCAGAAGATCATGTTTATTATTAATATGTACAAATGACATGGGTGACTGTACTAACCGCATTCATGATGCAGAAGGGTAGTGAGCCCACCGGTTTTTGGTGTGGGGAGCAGAAGAGAAGAAAGAAAGCCAGAGAGGGACTGAAGAGGCCATTCCAGTAGGGTACAGCTATATTCAGATTAGGGGAAGACAGGAAGGGAGATATTTAGCAGATTATTGTGAGATCTAAAATGTAGGGTTGCCAGCACAGTGATCACTACCTGACTGTGAATGAGAGCAGCCAGCACTTACTAATACTCAGAGTGGCAGGGCTGCACTTAAAGTGTTACTTGAATTCAGTGTAGGGAGATTACCCTCAGGTGGGGGGGGGTTGACGTTTATTAGGTCAGTATTGAGGGAGCTGTGTATAGATCATTCAAGATTCAGAAGGGTGGTAGTCAACCAGCTCACATTGTGGAGTAGGGCACTAAAAAGTACTGGAGAATATTTGCAGCTAACTGTCCTGCGGGGTTCTGCGGATCACAGGTACAGGAGTAGACTGACTCTGGAAGTCTGGTGGATTCACTCAAGACATTAGCATGCCTCTCCTGCTAATATTGTAATCCATAGTAAGTGCAGCCCTTATGAGGGTATGAACAGCAGTTTTTCTGGTGAGTCCTGAGGCTTATTGCTTGGCCCTCCATGAAAACCCAATTGTTGGTTAATGAGGCGGGACAAAAACACAACAGGAGAACTGTACATACTGCCTTCACTGTGCAGAAGGGTGGTGATCCACTCAATGTTAACTGTGGGAGCAGAAGTCAAACATTGAAAAAGTGGACTTGAGTGTGATTTGGGAGGTATTTATTAACAGTGCCAGCTGATGATCCATATTGGTGTAGGTTTGCACAACTCTCTGACGTATATGATTACAGTCTGAGGTGTGATAATTTTCTTCATGAGACTGCAAGCTCATATGCAGCCCCAATCAGTGCTAAGGACATGGTGTAGATGGTGGGGTGTTCAACAGAAGGCAGGCTAGGTGCAGGGGGTTCACTTGGAGAAAGAATACAAGAGAAGCTTTTTTTGTGGATTAACAAGAATACATGAGCTTTGGAATTGAACCAGACCAGTACTTCGCTGTGCGACACTGAACAAGTCACTTAACTTCCTTGTGCTGCCAGGCCACATCTGTAAATAAGATTTCAGCATAGTGTGTCTCTCCTGGTTAGCAGAAACAATTCAGGACATCACATAACCACTAGATCATCAGGTATTTGAAGTGTTGTACTGTTCTGCAGTTTGCCAAAGAGAAAGTCAGTTAGATTGCAAAACATTTTCAGGAAGTTAAATAAAATGAACAAAATCATAGCCTAACATGTGTACTGATCAAAATAATCCACGTTAACACATGGTGTTGATCATTCTGGTAAAACAATTCAAAACAAAGAGGGAAAGAAGAACTAGTTAGCCTATAGGAGTCTATATTAGGCTCTGGCTCTGATGATGTCATCATGACTCTTCATTAACACAGTTGGCAGACATCTTAGGGAGAAGGCAAGGCTGTTTTTGTAAGTGAAAGGCTGATGTTTACATTTTTCAAAGGTTATGAAACTGCATTTATGTTGTTTACATAAATGCAGTTTTAGCGTAAATGTAAACAGTAGCCTTTACTTTACTCGCAATGAAGCCAGATTTTGGAGTTTGCAGTTTTAAAACACTGCTTGTTTAGGTACCCTTTAAAGATGAGTCTCGAGCAATGATAGGTTCTATCATTTGTATATAGTTCTGTTTCTCTCTAGGCAGTTCTACTTAGGAGGCAGACTGCATACAGTTAGGAATATAGAAGAATACACTGAAAGAAATAAGATTACTAAGGTGAGTATTTTTTTTTATGCCATAATGCCCAGAAATACACTGAGCAGCACAATACAACATATATAGTCAGAGTAAATTGATATACAGATTGAAGAGTCATTGCAACCTTTGATATAAGAATCTGGGGAATACCTGCTTATACAGCTACCTGCTATATATAATTATATCCCAAATGGCTAATGCTGCCAATGCTTAAAGTAGAAAAAGTTCTGAACAATTACAGTCTCCTAATAATCAAAATCTGGCTCTATTGCCTTTACGTTAAGGGCACTAAACCTGTACTCCATTAATATTCTCAGTAAAATCCCCCAATCTCCAAACATATCAAGATTTAACAATTCCCCAATATAAACCAGCCCTTAAACCCACCCTAGAACAAGAACTGCAGCGTATGCCAACTATAATAAAAAGACCATAAACTTTATATAGATCCTCAAAGAGGAAAAGTTCCTGTTGTGCAGTGTGAGATATTAGTCCCAAAATGTCCCACTGAAAAAAAAGAGGAACAGTTCTAACCTTAATCCTCTGCAGCAATATATCAGTCCAAAAGAAAGTCCTGGTGAGAAATAAAGAGGAACCTCTTCAGTAAATCTAACAAAAGCATAAACTGCTAATAAAGTCCCTCTTCCCCAGAACTAGATGGAATTAACATGTGAGTAAGAACTTACAGTCCATATTCAAGTGCCCCTCAGCTCAGACTCTGAAGATGAATCACCCTCTCTCACAGCTCTCTCTGTTTCCAGCTTGTCCGCATGTTTTGCTGCCTCTTTAGGATCTGTATAGAGGTATGCCCTCTGATACACTGTAACATGTAGATGGGCCGGCATCAGTAAGTTATTCAGGATGTCTATTGCCCGCAGCCGACACTAAAGAGCATCAAAACATTTCTGTTTCTGTCTTGTAGAGTAGGATAAATCAGAGAAGAGCAGGACCCTAGACCCTTCGACCTCCATGCTGCTTTTAGAGTGAGCTGCTTTCAGGATTCTGTCCCTGATGGCCATGGAGGTTGTGGATAACAATTGTCCAGGCACCATCAGCTTGACCACCACCTCTACGCATATTTATTCTGTAAGCCCGAACCATCATACCTTGTAGGTCCAGGCCCAGAGTCTCCATTAGCCAATTAGTCAGGAATGTAAGCAGGTCCTCTCCTTTTGCTCCCTCCAGGCAAGATCGTAGCAGGACTTGTTCTGCCTGGGCTTGCTCTGATGAGCGTTCCACCACTTGCACAGTATCTACCACACCATCCAGTTTCTGCTCCACATTAACCACGCGATCGTGGTAGGTGTCAATTGTTTTATCTGTTTGTTGGACCTTTTTAGTTAAATTCAGAACCACTAATTGTAAAGACTCCAGCATTGCTGGACTAAGCTCCTCCATACTCTTTTCAGTGGATGAAGAGGCCACAGGACTGCATGGCAGTGTAGAGGCCCCACCATGCGAAGCAAGGAAGTTGGATTTTTGATCTGCATTTTTCCTGTCCATACTTTTAAACGGATCTCCCTAACTGGGCATGGCACTCCAGGGGACAAATATCTGTGATTTTAGAGCAAATTCAGACTAAAAATGATCAAATATAGCAACAATTTGGATGTTGGACTGGGAGCCCTCTGAAAGTACATTTAGTCAGCTAGGCAGCTAGCCACACATCCCCTAGAGTGGTGGTTATGTCCGATAAGCCGAAAAAGAAAACTGGACTTACTGGTTTAAAAAATTGTGTGAAGTTTAGGGAGGTGTTTGCTAAGGCAGATAAGCACAACTTGTGCTTGTTTTGTCTAGGTTCCTCACACTTCCAAGATTATTGTGAGATCTGTAAAACTTACCCTGCTAAAACCGTGGAAAAACGCTTAGAGCATTTTAAGAAAAGAATGACCACTCCAGCAGTTCTGAGTGATATTTATTAGTTGTTTAACCAGGAGTAGCACACTAAGCTGAAATTTTTATTAGGAGTGACCTGGGAGCACAGGGAAGTTAAGTGACTTGCTCAGGGTCACACAGTATGCAAGTGGAAGCTGTGGGATTCAAACCCAGGTCTGGTCTGCTGGATATCACAGATTTGCAGCTCAGAGCCTTAAACCACTGTGCTATACTGCTTGATATGACTGCAAATAAGCCTTCTACGTCTTCTAATAAGAAGGAGAAAACTAAAGATCTGGAACTGATTGCCTCTGACAAAGGTGAATCTTTTAAATCCTAGAGGCCTCTGGAACCAACTGGAGACCCAGTTCCAGCCAAGAAAAACACAACCAGAAGTACACCAAACTTCCTGCTGAAAAAGCAAAGGAGCTCCCATTGACCAACTCAGCCATGCCTATGGCTGAAGCTCTGGCTCAGGCTTTACAAGTGTTGCAAGCCCTGGAGACTGCAGCTTCTCAGGGTTTGATACTGGTTCCTCGGCAACCAGAATTGGCAAACCTATCAGTTACAGTATTGGTTCCAACCACAGTTCCTGCTTCGGTATTGTGTTCAGTTCCATTAGCCCAATATCCTCTATATGAAGAATATGAGGAGGAGGAGGAGGAGGAGGAGGAGGAGGATGAAGTGATAGAACCAGAGGTATCCCCTGATCATGAGTTTTATTCCCTTCCTAGGCTACCAGAGGATTCTTCCTTACATTACACCTTTGTAAAACAAATGGTGGAAGCCCTTGATCTAACCACAAATGAGACTTTGGAGGACAAGGAGGAGGTAGCATTTCTAAATATGATGGGCCTGACACCCACCAAAAGGTTTTTGCTCTCTATTAAGCCACTCAAGAAGCAAGTCATGAAGGTGCTGGAGACACACAATTCTGTGCCTCCCATAGACAAAAAAAAGCTGACATTATCAGCTAGATAGATCGGGGTTGCGTTCCTTTTTTCTCACCCTGATCACGAAGGAGTGGTACAAGCTGCAGCTTATGACAAGGCTCGGGTACCCATGGCATCACACCCACCTGAAAAAGATTCAAGGAAACTTGACAGCATGGCAAAGAAGGGCTACCTGGCTGCTTTTTTGGCCATTAGACAGGAGAACTATATGGCCTATGCTGCTCAATATCAAAAATCTCTGTGGAATTCTGTGATGTCCATGGTGGATAAGGCACCCGCAGGATTGGCTGCTGATCCGGCAGAAACAGCCAGGTGTGGACTAGAGGCCACAAAATATCAGTTGCACATAAACACAGAGAAAGTGCACACTAGGATGATGGTGCTCCAATTCAAATAATCCAGAAACACACTCAAAAGCTTTTGATAAAGGGTAGTTTTTATCTGAAAAATGTCAAGCACGCACGTTTGTATGCTGTTTTTTTATTTTGTATTTTTTTATGTTTTATTCAGTTCAATAAGAGAAGAGTGCATACAGTTCTGCAATAAAGGAAAAGGATATTGTGTTTAGAATCCAGTATTGCACAGAAGAATAAACTGATGATCTAATACATTCATGTGAAGAAAATCTAATACATTCATGTGAAGAGAATGCAGTTGGCAGATATTGGTTATAAAAAGCTTGCAACAAATAACTTCAGTGTGCCTTGTCTTATATAAAATGGCTTATATAAAATCTGTGTGAACCCAGTCTTTTATTTCCTTATTAAATAGTTTCCATAGTGGCTCCAGTTTGAGAAATAGTTATTACAGTATAAAAAACTTAGGAAAGATTGTTTCCATTCCTACATAGGTAAAGGTATACAGTCGAATGATTATTTCCAGTATTTAAGTATCAACCTTTTAACTGACATATTATTGGCTTTTATAATTATGCATTGCTTAGGACACAGAGAATACTTGTTATACATTTCTAAAATAGTAAATTTGGGATCCTGCCAGTTAGAAAGAGAGTAACATATTTGGTTTAAAATTTCAAAAGACTGGGACCACCATTGTACACATAATTTACAGTTTCAAAAACATGTAGCATATCGGCATCCTGATTGTCACAATGTCAGCATTTTGAGGTGATTGGTGGATTTAGTTTATTTAACCTGTGTGAGGTGTAGTAAACTTCAACTTCAATTTTATTTTTAAAGCGCAATTCAAAATATCAAAGCGCTTCTACAATAATTAAGAATACAGCAGTTAAAATCAATAAATAATAAGAATAAATAACCATCACAATAATTCATTCAAGTCCAGGGAAAGTAAGATTAAATAGATATGTTTTTAATGCAGGTTTAAAACTCTCCACAGTCAGTCACTCCCTTTTCTGATGAGGTAGAGAGTTCCACGGGGTAAGGGCCACAAAAGCAAATGCCCTAGCACCCAAGGTCTTCAAACAAACCCTGGGAACCTCTAGCAATCTGTTGAGAATCTTAAATTGAATAGGTTTATTTCTGGATAACTTGTATTGTTGAATAGAGTTGCAGGCTTGGGTCTATTGTACCTCAGTATATATCCCTTGCAGATCCAGCTGCCGTTTTCTAATAATCTTTGCATATATTGTCATGACTGGTATGCTTAGTAATGTAATAATCCATGGAAATATTTCCTTTATTTTAGTTTTATTCTTTATAATATCCTGCAACTCTGATTCTATTTTTTTATTATATGGGGCTCTTTCCCACCTGTTGTAGTCTTTTTTATAAATACTGTGTAATTGGAAAAATTGTAAACTGTGTGAGTTACTAAGTCCATATTTTAGTCGGAATTCTTCCCAATTCATTAGATCATTTTTGTTTGTTAAATCTTTCCATTTTTGAATTCCCTGCAGTGCCCAATATTTGTTTTTAAAACTTCTTCCATTTATTTTGTAGTTGGGATTGCCCCAGATGCCAGCCATAGGAGAACCATGTGGGAACCATTTTAATTGATCTAAGAATTAACTAAAAATATGAGAAATATTCTTTATTATATTACTTAATGCTGTCTTATTCTGATTGGGAATGACAACTATTTTATATCTGAGTCGGATTCAGTTGTCTGAATGATTATCAAATTTATTAACTGGACACTGGGTCTGAATATGACCATTTTATAACCAATTTTATGATATATGCTATGTAATGATTCCATATATCAGGACAAGCTAAACCTCCATGTTCTTTAAGAAGACAATGTTTATTCCAGGCAATCTGGGGACTTTTATAATTCCATATGAGTTGTCAAAACATTTGCAGACTTTTTTTAAACAAGTCTTTAGGAATTGGAATAATTATAGATTGTAACCTATAACATAAGTATGGAATGGCAACCATTTTAATCAATTGAATTTTTCCCCATAGGGACATAGATATTTTACTCCACCTTTCTAAATTTATCCTTCAAAGAAGTTAGTAAACAGCTAAAGTTTAATATATAACAATTTTCTATTTGATCTGAGATATTTATTCCTAAATAGTTCATACCTTTAAGTTGTAGTTTTGCATTGAAAGTTGTTTTAAGTATTTCAGGTGAAATGGAGCCAAAAACTATCATTTCAGACTTATGTTCAGTAATCATGTAGCCTGCTATTTGTGAAAAGTTATTTATTATTTTTTTAATCTTAGTGAGATTTGGGATTGGATTTTGTAAGGTGAGTAGAAGGTCATCAGCGTAAGCGTGGATTTTTAATTCATTTATTCCTATTTTTATACCTTCAATTTTTGTATTTGCTCTTATTTCATTCAAGAGTATTTCTAACTCTAAAATAAATAATGTTGGCAAAAGGGGGCAGCCTTGCCTGACTCCCCACCTTAAAATTAAAAAAATCTGTAAAGGTGTTATTAATTTTTAGTTTTGCCATAGGTTCTTTGTATAATGTCTTAATGTAGCCAACAAACTTCTGTCTGGAATACTGTATATTTTTAATGTCAAATTCCTTGGTTGCATCCAACAAAAGAAATATAGCTTCTAATTTACTTTTTTGTAAATATTCTGTTAAAAATTGAATTTTATGTAGGCCAGATTGAATGGATCTCTTTGGGATGAACCCTGATTGATATGTATGAAGAAGAGAGGTTAACATATTTAGATGTCTAATGTTTAAAATGTTGGTGTATGTTATAATCTAAGTTAAGTATGGCTACTGGTCTGTAATTTTCAGTTTTGTATTGGTCTTTATTAGATTTCGGAATAACTGTAATATAAGCTTGGTTAAATTAATCTGGTAAGGTTTCTTGCTTTTGAATCTGATTGAAAAGTAATTCCAATATTGGGACCAAAATAGGTTCCATTGCTAAATAATATTCTAAGGTAAATCCATCTAATCCTGGAGATTTTCCTTTTGCCATAGTATGCATAGTACTAATTATCTCTGAGGCAGTAATGGGTTGTATAAGCTCTTCTGTTTCTTTAATAGAAATGTGCTTGCTACAAAATTTTGTATAATAATTATTTTTTTCTGCTGAAGGATGGCTTTCTGATATTTTTTTAATTTTTTTTTATAAATGCTTTTTATTAATCTATATAATTACAACATCATAATACTTGTAGTAAGTGTAACTGGGTAATTTATAATCACATAGTTTTCCCATTTTTCCTCCCCCCCTCCCTGTTACCCTCCCTCCAATTAATAATAATTCAATGCTACCATAAATATTCATACATGTAGAAAGAACAAGGGTCTTATTTTGTTCAATCTTGAGTTAAGTTTACATTTCTAGTACCTTGTTTCAATTAACTCAACCTCATACTAAGTTCATTAGAGGTACCATATTTTCCATCAGTTCTTGCCATTTGATACTAAATATATTGTCATGCATGCCATCAATAGTGTATATTAATTCTTCTAATAATAAAGTTTTGTACATCAAAATCAGGAAGTGTAGCACTTTTCCAATTGGCTAATATGAGCCTCTTGACTGACATTGTGGCCAGAGCAAAAATTCTATTGTTAGTTTCATTTTGGGCTAATTTGAAGGTATTGTTAAATAAACAAATATCCTGATGGAAGGGGATATTTACTTTTAATATGTCTTGCATAATTAGTTTGACCTTGTACCACCAAAGATTCATTTGGGGACAGCTCCACAGACAATGGTGAAGTGTTCCTTTCTGGCCACAATTATGCCAACATAGGCTTGAGTAGTCACTATTAATTTTTAAAATCTGAGCGGTAGTAATGTATGCTCTATCAATAATTTTCCTTCATATTGATTTATTTTTTGCTGAGACATACAGTTTGTTTCCTATAATTCTTATAGATTCCCATTCTTGCTTTGACAGATCCAAAGAAACCTCTGTATTTCCATTTTTTCATTTGTCTAGTTTATATTTGAGTCATTGTTGATTCCTAATACCTCATAACATTTGGCTAGTAGTTTATCAGAGCCGTTCCCACTCATATTTGTTTGATTCTTAACTAATTTAGGGAGGTTTTGGTCTTTATTTTGAAAGAGGTCCTGCATTTTCTTAAATTTGTTCTTAATAGTGTAGTAAGTTATTATATTAAGTAGCATTGTTGTAAACTTGTTAGTTAATTGTAAATAAGAGGGAAAATGTTCATCTATTAACAAGTTGTGCCAAACAATATTATCTTTCTGAAATAATTTTTGAATATGTGTGTTAAGTTGTCCTCATAATTGTTTACAATGGCATATCTGTAAGATTAGCCAAGGAATCTCCAAGTTCCCTAGTTGTTTAATCCTTCTGTATATAATTGGGAACCATGTACTAAAGGGAAATATCTGTAAATTATATATCTCCTTTTCCAAAAATACATTCTGCAAATGAATTCTGTTGTCCCAAATACTTAATACATCTTGGAATATCAAATAATCTTGGTCTATTTTAAAGCTCCATTAATATAGAACTGATAGAATATGAGCTTCCAGATAGATCTGGGGATCATGGCAACCTAAACCTCCCTTATCCCAAGGAATAGTTAACACCCTCCATGAGATTCATGGTTTCCCTCCATGCCAAAGGAACTTAGAAAAACATTATTTTCAAATTTTCAAACCATTTGTTTGAGGGGGAACCCAAAACGTTCTGTAAGACATAAATACAGTGTGGTATAGCCATCATTTTTAGGGTGTCGATACGTCCCATAGGGAGAGTGACAAATTACACCAATTGTCTAAAGAATATGCTATTTTTTGTTTAGCATTATTATAATTAGTTTTTATATTGCTATGGGGATCAGGAGACAAATAGATTCCCAAGTACTTAATTGAGTTTTGAATAGTGAAATCCTTTGTTAAGTTATTTAATTCCTGAGATTTATGTTTGGATAATTTCATAATTATAGACTTGATTCTATTGAATTTGTATCCGGAAATTGTTGAATAACAATTCATTTCTTGAAGGAAAGCCTCCAGGTATGTATTTATATTTTTGATAATTAGTAAAATATCATCGGCAAATACGTTTCATTTGAGGTATTCTTGAGTTAAATCAATACCTTCTATTAAAGGATTGTTTCTAATTATTTGTAAAAGGAGCTCCAAGCCTTAAATAAAGATAGTAAGAGACAATGGGCACCCTTGTCATACACCATTAAGCATGTTAAAAAATTTCCGTTAAATACCTATTTATTTGAAATTTGACAATAGTGGTTTTATAAAATTGTTTTACTAAGGTTATCAATTCTTCTGGGAATTGATATCTTTTTAGCATATTAAATATATAATTCTGATTTATTAGGTTGAATGCTTTACTGGCATCAACAGCAATAGCTTGATAAGTATCATTCTTATATTTTGGTTTTGAATTTATTGGTTGAATAACTGCTTGGGTCTTTTTATTTGCTTGTGTAATAGTCCTGCCATTTAAAAGAAATATTGATTTTTTTTATTAAGGTGGTTAAATGGGGTTGTATTATATTATTTACTAATTTAGCAATTAACTTGTAGTCTGAGCTGGCCCGGTGGTGCTGAGGGTTGAGACGCTGGACGCCACACCTCACACCATGCCAGTGACCTGGGTTCAGGAGTGAGCTTAGGCCACTGGAGTCGGCCGGGGAGGGTTGAGGATGAGTGCCCTTGTGGTGTTCTCTTCCCCGAGTAGTATGGGGTGGGTTGTCCCAGCATGCTGGTGACCCCTGGTGGAGGCCGGAGGCACTAGCAGCCAAGACAAGCATACATCTAGTGTGGATGATGCCAGCAGGGTTGCCGTGCAACAGAGCATCGAAGTGCACCACGCTGGGGAGGGAGTGGGAGGGCTCACAGAACAAGGAAACCAACAGCGCCATGGGCAGGCGATGGCACCTGTCCCCATGCCCCTTGCTGGGCCAACCCTGACTAACCTTCCAGGTCCTCCATCCCCAGACTGTCCCCGAGCCAGAATCTGACTAGTAAGCGTGCCCAAGAGGAAAGGGCAACCCATCCCGGGGGTGTCAAACCAGGGGTACTGGCTACGGGGAAGGGGAGGAGGGAGGAGGTTCTGTTCAGGGAGGCTTCAGGCTGGGCAGGAAACAGGACTAGGTTGCCTGAGAGAGGCTCTTTGGTGCTACAACTGGAGGGAAAGTGAAATTAAAAAAAAACTTGTAGTCTGAGTTCAATATTGCTATAGGCCTGTAACTGTCCAGTAAATCAGAAGGTTTGCCTTGTTTATGAATTAGTATTACTCTGGCCACATTTATTGATTCTGGAGGATTATTATTATAGTCCAATAATTCTGAAGGCATCCTGTATATCCAAGGGGCTCATTTGCAAAAGCTTGATAAAATTTGTTCGTAAGGCCATCAAGACCTGGTGATTTCTTTTTAGGTAGGGTTTTAATGGTCTGGATGATATCTGATAATAAAATATATGTGTAGGAGATGCCTGAAATGGGTAGTTTGGCTTTAATAAAGAAATCTGAAAGTAATTTGGGATTAGGGTAAAGTTATTTTGGTATATTGATTTGTAGTAATCACAGCTAATTTTTGCAATATCATCATCTGAATGTTTGGTATTGCCAAATTTGTCTGTCATAGATGTTATAATATTTTTCTCTTTTTCGTTTCTAAGTAAATTGACCAGTAATTTATCCAATTTGTCTGTGTTGTAATATCTAATTTTCTTTAGGGTGAAGAACATTTTTTAATTTTTTTGGTGAATCAGTTCAAATTGTTTTGCTTTATAGGTGAACCAGTCTTTTTTATATTTATCAAAATCCATTATAATTAATTTGTCCAGTTCTTGTAAGTTTCTAGCCACTTCATTATGTAGTTTCTTTCTGAGACGGGTTATTTTAATTTGATAAGAGATAATTATTGCTCTTAAATCGGCTTTAAATGCATCCCATATCTTAAATATAGTTGTTTGACCAGTGTAATTGTAAAACCAGTATTCTTGTATTGAATTGTGAAATAACTCTCTGAATTCAATATTTTTCAAATATTCATTGTTGAAGGACCAGTTAGAAGTTACTAATCTGTCCTTATTTTCCATAATAATTTCAATAGCTATTAATGCATAGTCTGATATAAAAATGGAATCGATTTCTGCATTAACAATATTTTGGACTATATTTTTTGATGTTAAGAAGAAATCAATTCTGGAAAATGTTTTATTTTTTTATCAAATTGCGTGAATTTGGTTTATTGAGGGTATAATAATATCCATATGTCTACTAAATGTTCTGTATTACAAAAACCTATAATTTCTTGGAGATTATTATATTCCCTCATGTGGCTACCAAGGTCTTATCCAGTTTTGGATTGTTTAAGTATTAAAGTCCCCAGCTAAGATAATGCTAGATGGTTGTAGTGACTGAAGTGCTTCAGTGACTTTGGCAAGAAATAAAGAGTAATTTTCAAAAGGTGCATATGGTTAACCCACTATTAATATCTGATTATTAATTGATACTTTTATCATTAAGATTTTGCCATTGTCATCCTTATATTTATCTATGAATTTAAATGAGAAGCCCTTTCCGACCAGAATGACCACCCCCTACTTTTCTTATTCTTGCTGGAGGAGATGTGTCTCTTGGATTAGCATAAGGTGTGCATCAGTTTTTTTTAAAGTAGGTTAGCAATCTTGCTCTTTTAATAGGGGAGTTAACCCCACTTACATTCAGGGAAATCATTTTTATTAAGAAGTTAAAGTGCATTTAATCAGCATGCATTTTATTTTAAAATGTTGCCCCCAAAAAAGTAGAGGGGATATTTTGACTTGTTTTTTAAAATAAGTTAGTGTTGTATTTGCCCTTGCATAATAGGTATAAAACACATTTCTTTTTATGCTTGCCCTCTGATTTATGATGAAAAAGACCACATACCTTAATATTAACAAAACTTAACAATAACAAAAACAATAAACCCTTGGCTATACCTGAATGGACATAACAATAATTTTTAGAAACTGGTTTCAGTTTGTGAATACATCCAGGTAGAGAAAAGAAGTTGAGAAAATCAAGGAACATCCCAGTATACTTGAGAAGAGTGTTTGTTTACCCCCCCCATGACCAGCTAAATACTGAGACAAAGCATTAAATATTAGTGTTCACTCAAATATTTTAGGCAATTTCACTTTTAAGCCCTTTGTTGCTTCTTCAATAGTCTCATAAGTATATCGCATATTGTCAATCACCACTCTTAGTTTCGCTGGAAAAATCATTGTAGCTCATACTTCATGTGCTCAAATTTTATTCTGAAGCCAGTCTAATTTTTTTCCTGGCCTGTATAAGTTCTGGGGGGAGATCATTAAATACTGATATTGTTGCCCTCATCAAGGTTAGTCTCTTTTTTGTAAACAGCTGCCATTAAGGCCTCTTTATCTTTAGACTTTATAAATTTGATGATAATGGTCTTAGTGGAGCAGTATCATCAGGTATTTGGCATAATCCTCTATGAATTCTATCTATTTCAATGTCTATGTTGCCAGGATCTGTATCCAGATAGGCAGCCACTATTTGGTTAAAGGTGTCAGATAGCGTCTTATTATAATCCCATGCTTCTGGAACACCTATGAGGTGCATGTTCTTCCTACATGCTTGGGTTTCAGAATCAATTCGTTTAGCTTTAAGGTCTGTATTAAATTTATCCAATTCACCAATTTTGACCACCATTGAGGAGATTTCATTCTGCAAGTCATTTACCATTTGCTTAATTTGCTCAACTTTCTTTTTTTAATTTGGAATTTCTTTTATTAGATTTTGTGTAATATTAAATTAGCTCTTGATTTTGTTCTGTTGTAAAATCAATTGATTCATTTGTTGGGCTATTTGATTTATTTGAATAAACTGATTGTTGGCCCATTTTGGTGGTGGTTCATCATAATTTTCTTCTCCAGAACTGTCTTCTATATTTTCAGAGCTGCTGCCTTTATTTCCATTGAAAGAATGTACGGGTGTCAAGAGTGGGCATTAAAACATTCTATTCCCTCTGATTATTGGTACTGGAATCCATAATTAGTCGAGCCTCAGTATTTAATTTTACAGGTACAACATTACAAGGCAGATCATTTACTGTAGAAACAGTAGTTACAATTTCTGTGATGCATTAAGAGATATTTAAATTGCTTACCCCATCTCTCTTTTGGGTCATTTGTTTGTCTATTTCTGTGCTCTTTAAAGAAGCTTTCATGAAGATTACATTGCTAATAGCTCCATCAGGTTGTGCTGACTCCATTGGAAATGTATTAGCTGATTGACCAGTTGTTTGGTTAGATTGTTTCAGTAGGCCCCTCAGGCTATAACTCGACTGTATCTTCCCTCTGAGGTATCCCAGCACACTCAGGAAGTGTTTCCAGCTGGACCCCTGCTGTTGCACCTGTATTTAGCTCAGGTAGAGCTAAATCAACTCCTTTATTGATATATTTTTTATTGTGCATGAAGTAGGGAAATAGTCCAGTACCTGTTTGTTCTTTCATAACCTGTGGAAAATATTCTTGGGAACCTTTGTTGTTTTTGATTATGGCCTCAAAGACATTTGATTTTCATGTAGCCATAGAGGTAAAGGCCAGTTTAGTTGTTTTATGTTTGGTTCTGGATGTGGAGATTTTGTTTTCTTTCTTGGGCGTCATGATGCCAAAGTTTAAAAATGTTTTCTATTTTTTTCTTGTCAAGTTCATCATCCAAGTTTAGAAGTTCATAATTTTTATTCATTCCCTTCCAATGAACCTTCTGAACAAGTTGTATAATGTTAACTAGCCAGAGAGCATTCTGGGGGGGAGCTTGAGCTGCTACTTGCACACATGGCATTGCTCGCTGTTGCTCCTCCTTCCTTCGTGGGCGGTTCTGGCTGTCCGGATGGCATTCTGATGTGTATAATTTTTAATAAAAATTAAATAATTCTTCTTTTATTTTGTCAGTGTCTAAAATAACCTGTTTCTGTTAATTTTTTATTAAAGTAATTTCTAGTTTAGTTTCAGCTGTATTTACTCTTTTTGTAAGTAATTTTCCAATTTTTTCACTATTATTTTTCCAGTAGCTGTTAGCAGAAGCCCATGATCTTTTTGTTTGTATTATCTCAGTAGCGTCTATTGTTTTTTTAATGCTTGATATTCATAAATTTTGTCTGTATTGCCATTTTTAACCACAAGTTCTGTGTCTTTAAGTTTACTTTCTAGTTCTTGTTGGACTTGTGGCCTTTTTGTCTTTCTGCAGACTGCCTCAGAGTCAGATAATGTGTCTGGGCATTGCAGCCTTTAAGGCATCCCAACATGTAATAATACTGTCCTAAGTTACTTGATTGTCTTTTATGAAATTTTTGATTTTGGACTGAATTTTTGTAATAATGTCTTGTGTCAAGAGATTATTGTTAAATGTCCAATTGAAGTTTGCGTTCTTAAGGTCTAAATATAAATGAAAAGAAAGTATGTTATGGTCGGAAATAGTGAGAGGTTCGATGGATGCAGCCAAGGCATGACATTCTATCAGCAGTTCTTTTGAGGAAAATACATAATCCAATCTAGCATAAGTTTTGTGTCTGGCTCACTGATGAGTGAAATCTTTTTCCATTTCATGAGAAATATGCCAGATATCTTGTAACTTGTGTGTAAATAAAAAAGTTATTCAGAAGTCTAGATTTATATATGTCCCACTGTGTAATTTGGGAGGATTTGTCTATTGTGGGATTACATGTGTCATTAAAGTCACCTCCTATTAGAATATGTGAACAATCTCAAACACAGAGCATTTTTGTAATTTCTGCCAAAAAATTACCATAGTTATTAAAGGGTGCATAGACAGAGCCAATTACCAATTCTGTTCCTCTGATTTTTATCTTGGCTAGCACAATACAGCCATTAGAGTCTGCAATCTGGTCAATAATCTTACCTTTGAAATTTTTAGTAAAAATTATAGCTACCTCAGCATTTTTTTTACTTATAGAATATATCACTTTAATTTTTTAAGTTCAATTTCATCTAGAAAAATTTCTCGAAGAAATCCAATATCTAATTTTAATTTCCTTATCTTATTTATGATCCTGTATCTTTTGACTGGGGAATTAATCCTGTTAATGTTCCAAGTTCCACCTGAAATTAAGAAGACCATCATGTAAAGATATGAAAAAGATAGATAATGTGGCCATATTGGTTAGGCTCTGTCTACACTGCAGAGAAAAGGACATTCTCTTTGTCATTGTGATGCCCTGTGAACTGTAATTTTCTTTTTGCTTCCCTTTCTGGAACTTTTGAAATTCAATTTTCCTTTTCCCCACAACCCTTAAAACCCCCTCCACAACTCCCCCCCATTTATGCCATAGAACCATTTCTTGCATACCTCACCCATCTCTTGGGCACAATTTTGCCCTGACCTTGGTCATTCCCCCCCTCCAGATTAGTCAATATTCAAAGTTTAGCCCTGTTTAGCCTGCTAAAGGCAACTTCATTGTCTAGCCTGAATCATAAGTACTAAATATATTAAGTAATCTTATTTTCAAATCCTTGACAACTTCAGTAACAGTATTATAAATTAGAGTTTGTCCATTCAGTAACACTTTAAGTTTTGCAATATATATTGTGTAAGCTTTGACTCTGCCTTTCTATAAAAATTTTTGAACTTGCATGTATTGTTTCTTTGAATCCCATAAAAGTTTGGAAAAGTCATGTTTTAGATAGATTAGTTGGTCTCTGAATCTAAAGTTTTTAATTTTATAAGAGGCTTGCATAATGTTCTCTTTATCTTCAGAAGTCAGAAACTTGACAATAATAGAGCGTGTAGAGTCTTCTTTCTTTTTAAGTCCCAACCAATGTACTTTGTCCATTGTGGGTAATTTTTTGTCAGGGTCCAACAAAGTAGAGAAAAGTTCTTTGATAATGGGGATCAGAGCAGGAGGAGGAGGGGGTAGAGGGAGCAAAGTACAAGGAGAAGGATCAGTTGGGAGGAAAGAGCAAGGAGAAGGACAAGAAGTACAAGGAGGATACAGTAAAGGGAGCTGAGGGTTTAGGCCAGGGGAGCATGACAGGCAAGGAGGGGCTGAACAGAGACAGGAAGGAAGGGAGGATGAGCCAGGCTAGTTTACCAGATGGGGGGAAGGACCAGTCGTGAGCAGTGACGGGGCAGCGAGGTACAGAAGGATACTCAGGAGGAGAGAGGCATAGGATCGGAGGGGAGGGGGTGGCCAGAGTAAATAAGGAGATGGCAGCAGGTGGCACCCAGATAGGGGAAGGAGCAAGAAGCCAGCTGGGGAGAGGGGCCAGTAGAAAGTATGAGGGACAGGGAAGGGGGGGTAAATGAAGGAAAAGGAGTGGTCAGAGTGCTCCTGTTGGGGAATTCCATGATCAGGGGTATCAAATAGGATAGGGAGGGGGAAGCCTGCCCAGTTAGAACAAAATGCTTCCCTGGACTAATGGTGCACAGAGCCAAGCATGAGGTATATCAGCTGGCAAAGGATTGTGGGAGTTCCCCGGACATACTGGTCCACCTGTGTACCAATAACATTGAGGGGAAATAGAAAGCTAAAGATACAAGCAAGGTTCAGGGAGCTTGCCAGGGTCTGTCATGACATATTCAAAACAAAGCAAAACAAGGTAAAGTCCGCAAAGCTGCACGAGCAGGTGCTCACTATGTAAGGTGCAAGCCTCAAAATGTAAATCCATATTAATGAAATGAGTACTCAGAAGTGGGATATTATAATGTTCATTTATTCCAAAGACAAATCCAAGACCCCTGCACTTCGGCTCACGCCTTCAAGGGGGTATGGCAGGACTATTCTAACAAAGGTGCTTAAATACAATCTAGATAGTGACATCATCATGATGAGACAGTTAATCAGGGAAATGAATCAGGGAAAAATCAAATAAACACATATCCAGTAAAGTGAAATAAATTCTTCATCTCATCAAGAACATACTAATCAATACAAAAATATATTTATACAAAAAAATCTCTATGTGTCTAAATAATACATATGTACTGTATACACATATTATACAACCAAAAGAAATGTATAAATCACCTTGTCAACTTCTCCCACTAGATGTATTTTTATCTTTCCCTTTTTAAAATCCCCTGACATGCCATAGGATGCAGGATTTCCTTCTCAGAAATCCTGCCAGTGCCAAGGACTAGTGGGGAACACAAAAGAAAGATTAGGAAGATAAGCCTGTGACTCAGGGAGTGGTGTGGGACCGGAGGGTATGGGTTGATGGGGGATTGGGGAGAGACCTGTGAGGATAAGGGGCTGAATGCTAGAGATAGGCTCCATCTCAATTTGGGGGAGAGGGGAATCCTTAAGTTGAAAATAGAGGGGTTCATTGGTGAACGGTGGGGTTTAAACTTGTGAAGGGGAGGTATGGGAGAAAAGGCTGTCGAGGGGGTCTGATAAAGGAGTGACTCTGTCTCCACCCCTCTGGGGAGCTGGAGGAAAGCGGGAAAAGGCTGACTGGTAAGGTGTAGACCAGGGGAAGATGGAATCCCTATGGGAACACGAGCAGGAGAAATGGAAGTATAGGGAAAGGGTCAAAGGTAGTCCTGCTAAATGCCAGGATCTTGTGCAATAAAATTCCTGAGCTCCAGGTGATGCTAACTGAGGGAGAGGTAGATGTGGCAGTGGTTACTGAGACCTGGGCCACCGCAGGGCATGACTGGGACCTTAACCTGGAGGGTTACACCATGTTCAGGAAGGACAGGGGGGAGGGAAGGGGAGGAGGGGTAGCAATAATAGTCAAAAACTGCATTGGCATAGAAGGAGTAGAGAAGGTGGAAGGAACTGTGGAGGCGATTTGAGTCACCTTGATAACAAGGGGGTGCAAGAGAGTAAAAATAGGAGTGATGTATAGACCCCCTGCATTGGCGGATGAGCTGGAGGAGAATCTGGTGGCAGATGTTGTAAGACACTGCAGATTGGGCAGGGGAAGGGTGGTGGTGTTGGGGAATTTAAACATGCCAGGAATAGACTGGGAGACTATGTCGTCCTCGGTGGCCAAGGAATAGAAGTTGTTGGATGTCTTTCAGGACACGTTCCTAACTCAGCAGGTGGGGGAACCGACCAGGGAGGCGCAGGTACTGGATGTGGTCCTGGCAGACAGTGACCAGATTGGGGGCCTGGAAGTAAGGGACCCGTTGGTGGGGAGCGGCCATGCCACGGTCTGGTTCTGCCTGGACCTAGGAGGGGTAGAAGGCTGCACAAAGATGGAGGTAACTGACTTCAGGGGGGCAGATTTTAAGGAAATAGGAAGGATGCTTAAGGAGCGTTTGGATGGGATTGGGCCAGACATGGACACTGACAGTAGATGGGAAATCATCAGGAGGCAGGTGCAGGAGGCTACCAGCACCTGTGCAAGAGTAAGACAAAAATGCGGTAGGGCATGAAAACCCTGCTGGAGGACAGGGAGGTTCAGAAGGTGGTGAGGGGAAAGGAGGCGGCCTATAGGCAATTCAAGTGCTCAAGGAGTAAAAGGGATTGAGGGGAGTACGAGCTGATGGCCAGAAGAGCCACTAGAGTGGTGCGGGCAGTAAGGCAAGGAAGGAGCAGAACCTGGCCTGGGAAATTAGGAGAGGGAACAAGGGGTTCTTTAGATACATTGGGGAAAAATGAAGGGTGAAGGGGCAGATTAGCAGGATCACAACAGGGGAAGGATGGGCACAAGACCTGGGGGAGCAGGCTGAGGTACTAAATGAGTACTTCACCTCAGTTTTCACCAAGCAAAATGGGGGGGCTGCATCATACATGGGAGAAGATGGTGAAACTGAGGAGGGGGGACCCTTACCGATCGGTGGGTCTGGGGAGGGGAATATCACTGGCAGGAGAGGGGAAGGCTAAGCAGGGGGACAAGATAGCGGAGGTGAAAATCATGGCAGAGAGAGTTAGGGAAGCCCTCAGGTCCCTTAAGATGGGGAAAGCACTGGGGCTGGATAAATTACATCCCAGAGTGCTGAAGGAACTGGCAAATGTCCTGGCGAAACCCCTGGTGGAGCTTTTCACCATCTCTCTGAGGACAGGGTGGGTGCCCCAGTACTGGAAGGTGGCACATATAGTGCCTATCCACAAGGGGAGATCAAGGGAGGTGGCAGGAAACTACAGGCCCATCAGCCTGACATCGGTGGTGGGCAAGGTGATGGAGGGCATTGTCAAGGAGAGGCTGGGGGGGACCTGGAAAAGTCAGGGTGCCTGGTCAATAGACAGCATGAATTCATCCCAGGGAAATCATGTCAGACAAACCTTGTGGAGTTCTATGACAGGGTAATGAGTGCCTTGGACCTGGGTATACCAGTGAACATCCTCTTTCTTGACTTCAGCAAGGCATTTGACTCTGTTCCTCATGGGAGCCTGTTGGATAAGCTGGGAGAAATGGGGGTGGGGAACCAGATGATCAGATGGATAGGCAGGTGGCTCCAGGACCGGACCCAGAAGGCTGTGGATGGTGGGATAGTCTCATCCCCAAGGAGGGTCATTAGTGGGATCCTGCAGGGATCAGTCCTTGGGCCCCTCCTGTTCAACACCTACATCTCTAAAGTAAGGACGGGTATCAGGAGTGAGATGAGTCTCTTTGCAGATGACTCAAAACTGGGGGTGGTGGTGGATGGGAAGGAGGGGAGGGTAGCCCTACAGGGGGACCTGGAGGCTCTGGAAAGGTAGTCTAGAAAATGGAAGCTGAGGTTCAATGCAGGGAAATGCAAGATACTGCACTTGGGAGCCAGAAACCCAGGCCAGGTGTACACCCTGGGGGTTGGGGGAATGCTACAAGTCTGGATGGCTGAGAGGGACCCGGGGGTGGTGGTGGATGTCAAGATAAACAACTCAGAGACTTGTAGAAGGGCAGTGGCCAAGGCCAACTGGATGCTGGGATGCATCACTAGGGGGATCACCTCCAGAAGGAGGGAAGTGAAACTCTCTCTGTATAACTGCTTGGTGAAGCCGCACCTCGAGTACTGTGTGCAGTTTTGGAGGCCACAATTAAAGAGGGACTTTGAACTCCTGAAGAGGGTCCAGAGGAGGGCAACCAAAATGATTTGGGGCTTGGGGGACAGGACCTATGGGGAGAGGCTCAAAGAGCTAAATATGTACACATTGGAAAAGAGAAGGGACCGGGGGGACATGATAGAGGTCTTCAGGTACATGAAGGGGGTAAATAGGGGAGGAGCAGTCAGGGTGCTTCAACGGAAGGAGGGAGGCAACTAGAGGGCATGAGTGGAAGCTGGAGGGGGGGAGATTCAGGGAAGAAAGGAGGAGGTGCTACTTCACTGAGAAGGTGGTGGAGCCATGGAATGCACTGCCCCGGGTCATGGTGGAGGCAGAGATGGTGGAGGGGTTCAAGAGGAGGTAAGACAGATACAGGGGAAGGGTTCTGGAAGCAAAATCCAGTGCAGTGAGAATATCCGGCTCTGGGAAGGGAGAAGCCAGAGAGGGTGAGGGGGGCAGCAAGGTCAGCTCCCAGGGTGGGGGGTGACCAAACGAGCAAACACGAAAGACCATTAGGCCTATTCTGCTGGCAATTTAGTATGTTAGTAAAGGGGCATCTTTTTCCCAGTCAGTTTGTACACCAAAAATTCTTACATTCTTCCGTCGAGAGTGTTTATCTTGATCGTCAATTTTATGTTCCATCTCATCTTGTTTAGGTTTAAGATCTTTTATTTCTTTCTGTAAGGGATGTACTATGTCTTCAAGTCTGGATTGTCTGTCTTCTAGTTCATTTATTCTTTTTAGCTTTGTCTCAATTTTAGATTCCATTCTAGCCATTGTAGTATTTTTTTTAACTGAGTTAGGCAGCTGTTGCAAATTTTGAATTGCGTGTTGCAATGAAGCCATGTTATCGATTAACTTTTGAGCCCATGGTGGTGGAGAATTTGCATCTGCCCCATCTGAGTTAGCATCATTTTCATTTGCTACGATTTTATCTTGCCCTCTTAATTCTTTGGTATTTGCTTCTGAAGTTCCCTCATTAGTAAAATCTTTAGCATCTGCTGCTTCTTGTGTGTTACTAGGTGATTTTTTTATTTTGACTTACAGATTTTCTTTGTATTTTTTTTTCTCTGTGTCCTGCTGTAGTTTGGGTGGCATTTTGTTTCTATTTGGCCTTGTTGGACTGCAGCAATTTTTAAAAGGTAGAGTCAGTTGTTTAAATGTTTTTTCTGTTGGTTCTTGAATTGAATAGGCCTCTGATCCCCTGTTAAGTTGAATATTTATATTTTGTCCTTCTTCTTCTTAATTTTGTAGTTTAAAGCCTAAGTTGTTAAATATTTTTGCTAGTCATTTTTTGTCTTGCTGTTTCTTCTTGTTCCGTCCCTGGAGATGAATTTGCTTCAGACCGATTCCCTTTAATTGTTCTATTTGTAGCAGAAGTTGAAGGCTCCTGGTTTAAATTAAGGTGATAGCATTTGTCGTACCATGGGAAGACAAGGAAACTGATTATTTAGGCGAATTCTTGTATTTAAATTATAGATGGGACATTTCAAATACAGTACCTCTGCATTTTGGTTGGAGAAGGTTTGCTGAATTGAGTAATAGTACAATGGCTCGGCCGACACTAATGCTAGCAATTAGTATACAGTACCAGTTCAGTGAAATAAGTTATTCTTTTAGATACATACGTCTTGAGCGGGTAAAGGCAACATTTTAAACAAGCAACAGGGCAATGTAAACAGCATTCAGTAGTCAAAAAGGTACCACTTTTAATTTTAGACTATAGCAACCTTCTAAGAGTGGCAGATTCCTTTGTAAGAAAGCTCCATTGTTAGCAACCTTTACGAGAAGTGCTTTTCCTGTGCATTGTTAATTTTTAGGTTTAAGCAACAGAACAAAAGGGTACCTGGAATGCTTCAGCATTGTTGGTGATCAGCAAAGTAGCATGGCCTTTGGTAGTAAATTAACTCCACAGGTGTAGCAAATCATTCCTGAAGCATGGCATTGTGGCATTCCCCGTGTTCCTGTTTAAGTTCATTTTACTGTCTCCGTATGTCTATAATTGTTTCCAGGCTTAAACTTTACCAAAAACAACATAATTCCTTTTTGACCCACCGTGCATTTGTTCTGCTTCCTCCTTTATTTTTCCTTTTTTGAAAGCTTTAAATCTGTGATGTGCAGAGGATTACCGTGTTCTGGTGAAGTGGAGATGCAGCTTCTGCTGCCTGGCCCAGGTCGAGCGCAACTATATCAGCATGCTCCTGTCATCCACTTCAGTCCCCATGCTGTTTTTTTTATTTTATAAATAAAATGTTTACTCACTAAACTTATGCCGTGGTGTCCTTATAAAGAAAGCTGATGCTGTGCCCATTCCTCTGAGTGTGTATCAGTTCCACATAGCAGTAGATGCCAATGACACTGTTGCCAGATGGATGGCACTTACTGTGGCTCTGAGGAGTTTGCCTGGCTGAGAACTACAAACCTTTCCCAGGATACCCAAAACAAAGCCATGGATTTCCCATGCAAAAATAATTCTCTGTTTGGAGACAAAACAGAGGCATACATGAAGAAGGTGGATGAATATAAAACTACATACAAGAGCAATGCCACAAAAGACAAAGATTCTACGTCCTACAGGCCACAGGAAAGGGGCGGTAGAAGTAGGTCAGGCTATAGCAGACCTTTTTTCCAGGCCCGAGCCACCCATGACTATCAGCAACAGAGAGGATACTTCAGGGGCAGGGACAGAAGGGGCTCTAGGCATGGGGTGGCCAGACCCCACAAGCTCCAGCCCAAACAAAACAGACTCCCTGATGTGCTAGTGAGGGTCGCCTCCCCACTGCCAGTAGAGGGCAGGCTGACTCACTACTTCCAGGCTTGGAAAACCATTGCCACAGACAAGTGGGTCCTGGAAGTAGTGAGTCAGGGCCTAGCTCTCAGCTTCAAATCTTTCCCCAGGTTAAGGTTGAAAATTTTCAGACCAGCGTTCCCCACAGAAAGAGCACTCCTGGAAGCAGACGTGTCCAACTTCCTGGTAGCAAAGGCAGTGAAACCAGTTCCTCACTCCCAAAGGGGGAAGGGTTCTACTCAAGATACTTTCTAACCTTGAAGAAAAATGAGGAGTAGTGACCCATTTTAGATGTGAGCGCTCTGAACAAGCACCTAGTAAAGCCAAAGTTCTGAATAGTGACCTTGGCAATGATTCTTTCCACTCTTCAGCAAGGAGACTGGCTGGCATCACTGGATCTAAAGGATGCTTACTTTCACATTCTCATCAGGGAATCCCACAGAAAATATCTTAGGTTAAGACTATCTTCAGAACATTGTCAGTTTGCAGCCCTGCCATTCAGGTTAACCTCAGCTCCCAGGGCATTCACAGAGTGCCTGGCAGTGATGGTGGTATACCTAAGGCAGCAGGGCATCATTGTGTTCCACTACCTGGAAGACTAGCTAATCATGGGGTAGTCACCACAGCAAGTAAAAGATACTCTCAATGTTACCCAGGATACCTTTGGAGTTTCTGATCAGTGTCCAAAAATCTGTACTTCAACCTGTGCAGGTATTAAATTTCATAGTGGCAGAGTTGAATACCTTGCAATGGAGGGCCTTCCTCTCACAGGACAGAGTGGAAAATATATTGCAAATTGCAGGATCCTTCATCCTCAACAAGCCAAGGCCAGCAAGGAACTTCCTAGAGTTGCTGGGACACATGGCTGCATCAACAGGAACAGTCCAAGGGTGCAGATTTCAGTTGAGAGACATTCAGTTCCATCTCAGGGCACACTGGTGCCAAAAAAAGGACTCTCTCACAAAATTGGTGGTAGTGTCAAGAACACTGTTGCAGGCCCTGCAATGGTAGCAGGACAGAAGCAACCTCAGAGAAGGGGTCCCAGTCAAGAAGGAATCCCCTATGCTGGTACTCAAAACAGATGCCTTCCTCTTAGGGTGGGGGGCACATCTGGAAGAGCATACAGTACACGGCAATTGGTCCCCAGCAGAGTCACTCTTGCACATAAATCTGCTAGAGCTCAGGGTGGTGTTTCTGGCACGTCAGTCTTTTGCATCCCTGGTAAGAGACAAGGTGGTACAGGTCAGGACAGACAATACCAACATGATGTACTACATCAACAAGCAAGGAAGGACAAGGTCTACCCTGCTGTGTACAGAAGCAATAAAAATATGAAGCCTGGCATACTCCTTACAGGTGTCCCTGTTGGCCATCTACCTCCTAGGGAAGGACAGTACCCTGGCAGATGCTCTCAGCAGAATCAACCAAAACCACCACGAATGGTCTTTAAACAGACAAGTACTGAAGGTGGTATTTCAAAGGTGGGGCACACTTTTTGCCTCAGAAGAGAATCACCAGTTACCCCTATTCTGTTGCAGACCACCAACAAAGAGCACTATGCCCATGGATGCGCTGGTACTGGATTGGTCAGGGAGGAGTCTGTATGCGTTCCCTCCATTATATTTGTTGCTCAGGGTCCTGATCAAGCTCAGGTCCCAACTAGCTACTATGGTTCTGGTAGCTCCAGATTGGGCCAGACAACCATGGTACTCAGTACTGCTCTCACTGTCAGTAGCCCAACCCCTACACCTCCCTCAGAGGCACAATCTTCTGACCTCTTCATGAGGAAGGGTTCTTCACCTGAACCTCAGGTCTCTCAGACTCAGAGCATGGCTTTTGAAGACCTAGAATATGCTGGCCTACATCTTTCTGAAGGTGTCCTTAGAGTCCTCAGGGGCTCCAGGAAGCCCTCAACCAAGAAAACCTACCCTTCCAAATGGAAGAGATTTTCTATATGGTGTAGTACTAACAGTCTAGTTCCTTCCCAGGGGTTGCCAGTTCTTCTGGACTATCTCACCCACCTGCATTCATTGAGCCTACAGTCAACTACCCTTAAGATCCACCTGGCATCAGTCTCAGCCTATCTCTCAGCAGGCAAGGATAGCTTTCTGGCTGCTAACCCTGTTTTCAAAAGTTCTTCAAGGGTCTAGCTTACTTGCACCCTCCCCCTAGGGAACTGGTGCCCTCCCGGGATCTTAATGTCTATGTTGCTAAGCTCATGGAGCCCCCATTCAAGCCCGTGGCTACAGCACACCTGAAGTTTGTAACTTGGAAAGTTGTTTTTCTGATGGCTATTACCTCAGCCAGACAGATTAGTGAGTTACAAGCCCTATGAATAGAGCAAAACTATATTTCCTTCCACAGGGATAAAGTGGTCCTCAAGAACAATAGGAAGTTTCTTCCTAAAGTAGTCTCTGACTTCCAGCTGAACCAGTCAATCACTTTGTCAGTCTTCTTCACTGAACATTCTAGTTCAGAGGAAAGCAGGCTGCACAGCCTGGATGTCAAGAGGGCTCTCAGTTACTATCTTGACCACACCAAGGCCCACAAACAGGAGAGACAGCAGCTGTTCCTGACCTATGGGGATGTGGGAAAAGGAAAACCAGCTTCTAAATGAACCATTTCACATTGGATAGTAGCATGTATTTAGTTTTGCTACAGTAAAGTTGGTAAGGAGCCCTAGTAGGCCTGAGGGCACATTCCACAAGGGATACAGCTGCCACAATAGCAGCTGCCAGGGATATTTCCCTGCTGGAAATCTGTAAAGCAGCTACATGGAGGACAGTACACACCTTTAAAAAGCACTACAGTGTGGACACTCAGTCTAGAAGTGATGCCAGGTTTGGCACAGCAGTGCTGCAGAGCCTATTTCACAAATAGGTTCTGTACCCTCCTCCAAAGGTACTGCTTCATAGTCCGCAAGAGTTAAGCATATTGAAGAATTCCTGGGGTTAGAAGAAAAAAATTACTTACCACAGTAATCTTGTTTCTTCCAAAGTATTCTTCAATATACTTAACTCACCCTCCCTACCTCCCCTTCCAGAACCAGTTGGCCTCTGCATCACAGCTGGATTCCCTAATTGTCAGGTTTGTCACAGACTGGATATGTTTAAGTTTTCAAAACCAGATTACTTACTATTTCTTTTGTTGGTCCTATCTGACATTAACAGGGACTAGGCTGAAGGAACTTGTTATAGAGTTATTATTATAATTATTATTATCATTAAAGCTTTAGGAATAGCTTAGTTAAGGGGTCTTACCCCACAGACTTCAATGAATCTGAGCATTATAGAACGTAGCAGTTGGTAAGGGCAGCAGTTTGAATTGGTGGCACGAGTCAGTGAGTGTTCCATCATTTGCATAAGTTCCATTTCTCTGAGGCAGTTCAACACTGGAGGTTGACTGCAAGAGTTAACCATATTAAAGAATACCTTTGAAGAAACAAGATTACTATGGTGAGTAATTACTTCGTGTTGATCAATAAACTTGAAACTTGAAACCTGAACAAGCCATACTCCCTCAATATTTGGACTTAAGGGTCAATTTATATCTCAAAACAAAAGTCTTAATGGTATTACAAGAATAATACATAATCCCCTACTATCATTTACAGGCAGTATAAAAAAAAATTCCCATGGGATAACATTGGAACTTTAACAAGCCATACAATGAAGATAAGAAATTGCTGTCTTGGCAGAAATGGAAGCACAGGGCCCCACAATAACATACATGTATGCATCTATGGAGGGACTGAAGCACAGTGCCTTCTGGGTTCTGCACTCCAACAGGCAAATGAGGATACGATTATTACAATGGCACAGTAGCACCACTATAGTTAGGGTTGAGCAGGAGTTTCTATGTTTAACCTCAAACCTTGCACCTGTTGAACAGATTTGAATGAAATTCTGCATGCACAGTCTTAAGAGGTTGGTCTCTTGATGTGCCAAGATCTGTTCTTATCGGATGTTCAGATTCTGAGATGCGGGTAGCAAAAAAAGTTTTAATAAATTGCTGTTTTTTGTCTTCGCCGCATGCCCAGATGACTTGGAATTCTGGTCAGAAATGTTCAGGGTAGAAAGGGCTTGGCCCACAGATGTTCCTTTTGCTGGTTTGGTGACAAAATATGAATTTGTTTTAAAGTTATTATATTTTGAAATTTCAGTTCTGAGCATGCTCAATACAGTCTATTGGATAGCTGCTTGGAATGAAAAGAGAATTTGGTCCATATGAAAAGAAATACTTTTTTGCATGGGGGCAATCCTTTTTCATAAGGAAAAAATATTTTTTCCTATGGTTGCCATCTTGTTTCCATTTAAAAAAAATAATTTCAAAACCCACAAAAATGACATCTAGCACACACACACAAACACCAACACATGTATCTTGTTCACCAGGACTTCATTAGGTGGACTCTGTACTTCATTTCTGGGAAATTTTTGTAACACTTAAAAATCCTTTTTCGTAAGCCAGTTTTATTTTTCGTATGACTTTTCATTCATATGAAAAAAGAATGCCCTCATACAAAAATAGAATTTGGACAGGTTTTTTCCATTTTTTGTTGTATGGAGGAATCTTTTTTTGTATGCTTTTTTCATTCATGTGAAAAAAAGTATGTCCTCATATGAGAAAATAATTTGGACTTTTCTCATTTTTCTTCATATGAAGGTATCCTTTTACGTATTTTTTTTTTTGTTCATACAACAAAAGAATGCCTACATGTGAAAAAAGATTTAGGACTTAGTTTTTTCCCTACGTTTGAACTTCAACAAGCTGTACTCCCTCAACATTTGGACTTAAAGGACAATCTATATATCAAAACAAATGTCTTAATGAGTACTACAAGAATTATACATAATCCCCCACTAAACAGTCATAGGCAGTATAAACATATAGGAAATGAAAATTAACATAGAATAATGAAGGAACTTTAACAAGCCATACAACAAAGGAAAGAAATTGCTGTTTCAGCAGAAATGGAAGCACAGGGATCCACAGCAACATACATGTATGCATCTATGGAGGGATGGAAGTGCAGGGCCCTCCAGGCCCTGCACTCCCACAGACAAATGAGGATGCCATTATTATAGTGGTATGGTAGCGCCATTATAGTTAGGCACTTTGATATCTTTGCAACTGTTGAATGGATTTGGACAAAATCCTGCATGAACAGTCTCAGTGGGGTAGGTCTCTTGATGTGCCAACATCTGTTCTGGTCAGATATGCAGATTTCAAGATCCAGACAGAAAAAAAAGTTTCAAAAAATTGCTGGGTTTTTTTGTCATTGCCTAGTGCCCAGAAGATTTGGAATTCTGGCCTGAAATGTCCAGGGTAGAAAGGCCTTGGGCCACAGATATGCCTTTTGCTGGTTTGGAGAAAAAATATGAATTTGTTCCAAAGTTATTAAATTTTGGATAGCTGCTTGGAACGAAAAGAGAATTTGGTCCATACAAAAAAGGATCCTTTTTCGTATGGGAGTAATCCTTTTTCATGGGGAATTTTTTTTTTTTTGCATGGCTGCCACCTTGTTTCTGTTAAAAAAATGTCAAACCCCACAAAAATGACATCAAGCACACATACTAGCACATGTATCTTGCTCACTGGGACCAAGTTAGGTGGATTCTACACTTCATTTCTGGAAAAATGTCCCACAGATGTATTTTTTAACATTTAAAAATCCTTTCTCATGAGCTGCTTTTTCATTCATACAAAAAAGAATGCCCTCATATGAAAAAAAAATCTGGACAGGTTTTTTTTTTCCATATGGAAGAATCCTTTTTCGTATGCAGAATTTGGACTTCATTTTTCCGCCAATTTTTTTTTTTCGGTATGAAGGCATACTTTTTCATATGGCTTTTTTCATTCATATGTAAAAAGAATGCCCTCATACAAAAAAGATTTTGGACTTAGTTTTTCCCCACATATGAACTTCAGCAATCCATAACTCCCTCAGTATTTGCATTTGAGGGAAAATATATATATATCAAAACAAAGGTCTCAATGGGTACTACAAGAATAACACATAATCCCCCTAAACAACTTTGGGGCCAACATAAAGAAAAATATACAAATTAAAAACTGAAAAGTCTAATAGGATAACACGGAAAGCCATAACTCCCTCAATATTTGGACTTAACGGACAATCTATATATCAAACAAAGGTCTTACTGAGTACTGCAAGAATAATACATAACCCCCTGCTAAACATTTACAGGCAGTATAAATAAACTCTGGCCAGAGCTGATAGGGCTGCAGCTGAGGAATTTGGGGTAAAAATATTGAACATTGGTATTTTAATATTTGTACACCAAATTTACAACACAGCCTTGTTATGACCCTGCCTCATGAAGAAGGGCATATAAAATGTTTAACTTCTGGCCTAAAGGTGATTTTGCGCAGGGACTGTGAAATCAACTTTCAGGATGCAGAAACACATTTTGGGCAGGAGTTGAAACATGACAGCTGTCATAGTCACACAGTGCTGTAAAGAAATGGCTATGTTGAAAATTTAGGCTAAAAATATTGAATATTACCAAAGTTATGAGTCTGCATTTACAAAATTTGACATAGGCTCATAACTTTTTTTTTTTACACCAAATTTAAAACATAGCCTTCTTATGACCCCGCCTCATGAATAAGGTCTGAGAAAATGTTCAACTCCTGTCCAAAAGGTGATTTTGTGCAGAGACCATGAAATCACCTTTCGGAAATGTAAAAAAAAAATTTGACCAGGATTTGAAAACTGACATCTGTCACATTCATGAGGTGCCATAAAGATATGGCTATATTGTAAATTTGGGTTAAAAATATAAAAAATTACCAAAGTCACAAGCCTGCATTCACAGAATTCAATGCAGGTTCATAACTTTATTGTTTTTTAATATTTTTACACCAAAATGTCAACATAGCCTTCTTACGACCACACCTCATGAACAAGGGTAGAGAAACATTTCTACTGCTGCCTGAAAGGTGATTTCATGCAGGGACTGCAAAATCACCTTTCAGGATGTGAAAAAAAAAACATTTTGACCAGGAATTGAAAAATGACAGCTGTCACATTTATGAGGTGCTGCAAAGATTCCACCTGAACAACCACCAGAACAGGCAGATGGGACTTCGGTTTAATGTCTCAACCAAAAGATGGCACCTCAGGAGTTCAGCACCCCCCTAATGTGGCATTACAGTGTCAGTTATGAGATTTTACCCCAAGTGTCTGGTGTAGAATAGCTTTTGGCTCAGCACATCTCCAACAATTACTGTGGGACATCAGTCCCATATGATGCGGGGTCTGGGGTGTATGATAGACTCTGCACAATATTTTGTATTAGATGGAATGAATATGTAGCTTCTTATTAGCAAAGGAGGTCATTCTCCAAAATTCTTTCACTCCTGTTATGCGACCTGGAGCAGGATCTCCTTTTCCCACTGTTGTCTGGCATTAAATGGTGGGATCCTCTTTCCTCATATGTCTGTAGAAGGACCCTGCTTATCCCCTACCAGAACTACTTCCTCCAGTCATGTCCATAGCATGGTGGAGGAGTACAGCCTGTCTGTGCCCCACCCCTATGGTCAGAGCACTCCTAAGTTGTAACTATTACCAGAGGCAGCAGGGCTTCAGATGAAAGGAGGGCCTCTAGTTGGGCAAAGTTATAGACTGTTGACCCTCATCAGAAACATCACCTAGTACTCAGATTCCCTGTTCCTCACAAGCCAGCCTGGTCACTGCCTCTCCTCTTATCCAAAGGGAGAAGGGATTGTTCTATAGAAGGCAAGACCTAGATGCATAGGCTTCCCACCCTAACCACATAGCTCTAAAGCCCCATGTCTACCTGGTGTATTTTGTGTAGGTGGAGGAAGTAAGTGGGTGGGTGGGTCCAGTCTTCAAAGACAATTGCTGCAGATGTAGGTACAGTAGCTGGTATTGTACACATTCTCAGTCTACCCAGACAGGTGGTTGGGTCTGGTTGGTGAACAGCAGACAGGTAACTGCCAGTCTAGGACTGTATGTTTGGTGACATTGTTACATGTCTAGTAGGTTTATGCCCCCATTGCCTTGCCATTCATAAGTGTATGGAAGCTGAGTTTGTGTCTCTTTCATGCCAATGTAAAAGTGGTAAAGAGTTTGTTCAGCAAGTTGAAAAGGGCTGGTGGTAGCTGGAGGAGTAGATTTCCCAATATGTAGTGAATTTGGGGTATTAATTATTAGCTAGAGAGCAATCAATTTAACCTAGAATGAAAGCATTTGGTTCCCCCATCTGCAAGTGTCCTTTTAAATGTCTCTAGTAGATTTGCCCTGATAAGGGACATAGCCAGGAATTTCAAACATGTACTCAAGAGTTGACAGAACTGCTACCCACTCCCTTAAACACAAACCAAAAATTGTGCTACCCCACCTCACATATTGGTTGGTAATGTGCTGTAAATCATTGATGCTGATCCCATTGACATCACTGTAACCCTGACATTATACTGTAATATCCTTGGTAACCTAGACTTCTGCTTATGGTACCCATTGACATTGAGCCCCAGCTCAATTGGGGTCTGACCATGTTCATGTCATGTGACAATGGTTGTGAATAAAAGTTCACTACTACACAAACATTGCCCACCCCCATTTCAGTCATAATAGGTAGTAAGCCAATGATTCTAATAGATTCACAGCATTTTATTTTATCTAACACACACACTACCAATCGGACAAAAGTTGGCTGGCTTTTAATTACAATGTATAGGATACATTGTGATAAGCTTCTCTACCACATCAAGGTAGCCAGACTTACAGAAGTCCATTCACACCAACACTCAAGCATATATACTCAATCTAGTCATTCATACAAGCATGGTCCCTTAAGTTTAGCATGCAGACATCTTCCAAAGATCATTCACAAACTTACACCAAATCATCCAAGGAGGGGGAAAAACAGTTCTTTAGGTACATCAGGCTCTGTTTGTTGCCCTGATCTGAGGCTTATGTTGCCCCTGGATTTTCCAGATCGTACTATACTCAGCAAAGTACACTGAGTATGCATGCCAACACCCATGACCCTGATGGTGTCAGGAATGGTAGACCAAAATTGTACTGACTAACAGGGAAAGGATCACAGATCTCCAGGTAGAAGGTCACCTGGGGGCCAGTGACCATCACATGGTATGGTTCAATTTGGCCACTAGAACTAAATCATCCCATTCCAAGGCAAAAATATGTGACTTCAGAGGAACAGACTTTGATAAGATGGCCAACAAAGTTATGCTAGCCCTGGCAAAAAGAAATACAGGTGAGGGGGTACAGGCAAAGAGGGCACGCATTAAGGATGCAATACTTGAAGCAACATCCCATTGTGTTAGAGAGAAAAGGAAGTGCAAGATAAGAAGGAAACCACTTTGGTTCTCAAAAACAGTAGCAGAAAAGGTCAGAGCCAAAAGGCTGGCCTTCAGGAAATATAAGAGAACACAGTGGGATGAAGATAGGAAAGCATACCAAACTTCCCTAAGGGAAGCAGGGAAGGCAGTAAGGCAGGCAAAAGCCCAAACTGAGGAAACACTAGCACAAACAGTAAAAGAAGGTGACAAGACTTTCTATAGATATATTAGTGAAAGGAGAAAGTCCAGAGGGAGTATTACTAAGATCAAAGGAGATAAGGGGGCATGTGAGGAGGAGGACCTTGAAAAAGCATCTATCCTAAATATATATTTCTGCTCAGTATTTACTGAAGAGAAGGTAGAGCAGGGCTCACAGCTCAGCACCATGGACACAGGGTAGGAGGGAGGTGTGCACTAGTCCCTTCACAAAAGAAAGGGTCCTACAAGAGCTCGATAAGCTCAGGGTGGACAAGGCAATGGGACCTGATGGCATACATACCAGGGTACTAAATGAGCTAAAGGTGGAACTAGCAGAGCCATTTTCAGAAATGTTTAGTGAGTCTCTGAGCACAGGGAAGGTCCCAGAAGACTGGAGAAGGGCTCATGTGACCCCGCTCCACAAGAGTGGTAGCAGGGAGGAGGTGGAGAACTACAGACCAGTCAGTCTTACCTCAGCAGTGGGCAAGATTATGGAGGCACTTCTTAAGGAAAGGATAGTGCAACACCTGGAATCCATAGGAGCACAGGATCCAAGACAGCATGGGTTTACAAAAAGAAGGTCCGGTCAAACTAATCTCATAGATTTCTTTGACTAGGTAACCAGAGTGGTGGACCAAGGGGGAACAGTTGATGTCGCCTACCTTGACTTCAGCAAAGCTTTCAATACTGTTCCACATAGAAGATTGATTAATACACTGGGTAGGCTCAGGGTGGGTCAGAAATTGGTCAACTGGGTGGTAAACTGGTTGACAGGCAGAAGACAGAGAGTGGTGGTAAATGGTATACAGTCAGAAGAGATGCAAGTCACAAGTGGGGTACCTCAGGGATCAGTCCTGGGGCCAGCCCTCTTCAATATCTTCATCAGTGACTTTGCAGATGGACTGGAGGCTAAGGTTTGTCTGTTTGCAGATGACACCAAGATCTGCAACACAGTAGATGATCCAGATGGGGTGGGCAGAATGAGAAGAGATCTGAATAAACTGACAAAATGGTTGGAAGAGTGGCAACTGGGGTTTAATGCAAAGAAGTACAAGATCATGCACATAGGGAAGAGAAACCCTGAAGCCACCTATAGGCTGGGAGGGGAGTTTCTGGCAGTCATAAGAGAAGAAAGAGACTTGGGCATTATCATCATCACCGATGACCTGAAATCATTCAAGCAGACCACTAAAGCAGTAGGTAAGGCTAGGGGGATGTTGAGGTGTATTAGTAGGGGTATCACAAGTTGGAAGAAGGAGGTAATAATCCCTCTTCACAAGACACTGGTTAGGCCCCATCTGGAGTACTGCATGCAGTACTGAAGGCCACACCATCACAAGGACATTAACCAAATTGAGGCAGTCCAGAGAAGGGCAACCAAAATGGTGCAAGGACTGCATCAGAAGACATATGAGGACAGATTAACGGAGCTCAATATGTATACCCTTGAGCAAAGGAGGGAGAGGGTGATATGATCAAAACATTCAAACACCTTAAGGGCATTAACAAGGTGAAAGAGTCTAACATGTTTCAATATAAGAAAAATAGCAGGACAAGAGAACACAGCATGAGATTAGAGGGAGGCCAATTAAGGGGTAATGTGAGGAAGTTCTTTTTCACAGAAAGGGTGGTGGATGCATGGAATGGCCTACCTCAGGAAGTGGTGGCTATGAATACAGTGCAGGGCTTCAAACAGGCATGGGATAGACATAAGGGAGCAATACAGATGAGTATGAATAGATAGGCCATTGACAGAGCAAAGACCGATGGCACATTTATAAGGTAGAAAAAGAAATGGGCAGACTGGATGGGCCTTGTGGTCCTTATCTGCCGTCAACATCTATGTTTCTATGTACACCCAAGCCTTAATCCCCAGCTTACTGGTAAGAAATGCTGCAAAAAGTATTAAAGAGCAAGTAGTGCTAAACAATAGCTGGCAAAACATTTTATTCATTTTTAAAAGTAATCCCTTATTACTTTTATTTCTGAAATGTTTTCTTTTTCTATGTGCTCATTAGATGGTTTTCTACTTTATAATACTGGGTGTAAAGCAGTGCTTTACACAGAAACAGGCATATCTAGTTTGATTCATCCCACTACATCATCAGTATGTGACCTCACACATTGTTACATCACAAGCCCTGCTGTCTGATTGGTAAGAAGTGTCACTATTTACCAGTCAAGCAGCAGGAGATTGACTCTTCTTGCTTAATAGTGATGTCACAGTCAGCGAGGTCACAATGCTGATGATGTATAGAGGAGAACAGCAGTATGTCAGTTTCCAGATAGAGTGCTGTTCCATACATCACACCTGGTACTGTCAGGTAGGAAATCTTCTAATTAGTAGAACAGAAAAGAAAAAAATACTTCTAACATAAGAAATGATAGCTGACTACTTTTGAAAGTTACTGCTAATTCCAGGCAGTTCATTAGCGCTTTAAGTTGCAGCTTTTAGAGAGGGGAGGATCTGGGACTTGATGGTTGAGGGTAAAATAAGATACTGTTTATGAGGAAGTGAACTTGGTTCAACCTAACAAATCATTGAAAGTATTGTGGAATGGGGAGACATGTGGGCAGATGAGGGACTGTACTCGAAAGATAGGCTACACATTAATGAGGCAGGGTCTAGGGTGATTAGGGGAAGGCTAAGGGGATACATGGAAGAGGTTCTGCACTTAAACTGAAGGTGGTGGAGTATGAGGCTAGGGAGATCAAGGAGGACATAAAGGGGGTGGGAACCTAGCTGGCACTCCCCTGCAAATGGAGGCAGGGAACAGGAGAGGGGAGGAAGGAGGAGCATGTGAAATGCCATGTGTGTGAATGCTTGCAGTCTGAACAACAAGATTGCTGACCTAGAGGCCACCATGGCAGGAGAGGACCTGAATATAGCAGCCATAATGGAGACCAGGTGCACGGAAAACCAGAACTGGGAAATTACTGTTCCAGGATTTACTCCATTCAGAAGGGACAGAGTAGGCAGGAAGGGGGAGGGGTAGCGCTCTGTGTCCTGGACCACATAAAGGCTATAGAAATACAGAGGTAATGGGGGAGAGTGGAGGTACTGTGGGTCACTCTCAACAAAAAGAAAAGGGCCATTATTTTTGTAGGGGTGATTTACAGACCTCCAGCACAGGGGAGGAAATGGATAGGGAGTTGATGCTAGTGATCCAAAGAATGGCTCAAAAGAAAGAGTTGCTGCTGATGGGACTCTTCAGTCTTTCACATGTGGACTGGAGACTCTTGGCTGCGGCAATGACTAGGAGCAGGGAAATGCTGGACTTTCTGCAGGGAACATTACTCAAGCAACTGGTAATGGAATCCAGTTGTGAGGGGGCGATGCTGGATCTGGTGCTGACTAATGAGGACAGTGTGGCTAAAGTCACTGTGTCAGACCACCTGGGGACCACTGACCACTGTGCGGTGTGGTTTAGTATAAAAAACAGATTAGAGTTAAACCACATGAAGACAAGGGTCATGGACTTCAGGAGGGTCAATTTCAAGAAAATGGCGGGATACAGAAACTAGGAGGTGTAGAGGAACAGTGCACTGCAATAAGAAGGGGAACTGAACCAGCTATAAGCCTTTGTGTTGGATAGGTCAGCAAGGGCAAAAGAAGAAAAAGGTCACTATGGTTCACTAGAGAGGTGGCAGAAAGGGTAAGGGCAAAGAAAATAGCCTTCAGATAGTACCACAAAAACACATGTAACCCCCTTGTTACCCGGGGTTACTAGAATCCCAGTAAGACCTAGTGGTAGGCAGGGAAGGCAGCTTGTAAAACTCCAGTTAAATGGATTTCACATTGTCTCTCTCTGTTCTTAGTCTCAGCTGAGACTGAGGGATGACATCACCATAGAACTGTCGCAGCTGCATGAGCCACAATGGAATCTGCAGCAGGGAGTTGGAATAGAATGTTGGGAGGTTTGAACAGTCGTCTGTAGATCAGTTGGAGTTGGGAGCTTGCTGAGAGAGCAGCACAGCAGCTCTGTGTAGGCTCTGGGAGCCTCAGCCCTGACATAGGGCTACCAGTAGGAAAAAGGTGTGTGTTTCCACCTTAAGAGAGACACAGAAGCAGTTTGTAAGTGGTGGAGATCGCTGATTCAGGTCTCAGTGCCCCCTCCCTCTGGGGAGGAGGGCAAGAAAGGGTTTCCTTCATATTCCAGGGGCAACCCCCCTGGTTCTGCTACTAGTGGAGAAGCTGCCTATTTGTTACAGAGTTTTTGGGAAACAAGAAGATTTGTGAATCGCCTGTGGGGCACCTGCAACCGGAGGGTGAGTTTCTGCTCTTCCTAAAGGGCCTATGTTATTTCACCCTGGGACTTGTGTGATAGTGGGGATTGGACTACTGAAATAGTGGGAGGCCTAGAGAAATAGGCTTAGCCAAAAGTAAAAGTATGTTCAAGTCCAGCAATTATGGGAAGTCAAGACATGTAGAGGAGATGTGACATACATCTACCCAGTAATCTACATTGCCAAGCTTTCAGAAAAGAGTTGTTTAGTTTCCAGAGAAATGGCCGGGTATGGATTGTGGGAGCTGGAGGTGGGAGACCCCCCCATCTGTAGTGACCAGGTCCACCTCTACAGATTTGCTCTGAGGATTTCTACTTTGCCTCATGCACTTGGCCAGTGATGAGGGAAGTACCCAGACGTGGGATTGGAAGGAAAATTCCCTCTAGGAGATGAAGGCTCTAAGGTGATTTGGGGAGCCACAACAGGAAAACTGGTTCATTTCCCAAAATGGACTGTGGATCAAGTGGCCAGCGGGGGAGCCAGGCCAGTGGGGAAAACCCAAGTAGTGTACAAGTCGGGCTGTGTACCCAAAGCTGCATGCAAGTCCGGGCTGTGTGCCTGGTGGGTTCAGAGCCTGAGGGCTGGAAATAGTGATAAAGTGTTCTGTTGCCTCTAATCTGCATTACCAGGAATGTAGCCCTGGTGGGGGGGTCTGTCTATGCTTTGTTCAGCTTGGATGTGAATAAAAGCCACACTATAGAATCCCATTCCTGGTTCTGGACATTACAGTTATTGCTTCCAGTGTTCGGATTTACTTGGGTGCCCCTGTGCAGAGTAGCCAAACCTAGGCTCCCTGTGCCGAGTAACCTCATCCTCCCCAAACCCAGTCCCCACTAGGTACTGCTGTCAGCTTCAACAGCATGCCACCTGTCATTTTTGCTAAAAAGACAGGGGTGATGGGTTACACACAGAAGGAGGAGGATAGGAGAAATTACCAGGAAAAGAAAAGGGAGGTGTGGAAGGAAGTTAGGAGGGCAAAGCAGTAAGAGAGGAAAGGATAGCCAAGCCGGTTAAGGGGGGTGGGATAAAACATTTTTTAGGTACATTGGTGAAAAAAGGGAGGCCAGGGGAGGGATAGTCAGACTAAAGGGGGGGTAGGCCTTTGGGGAGGAGGACTGCCAAAAAGCAGACATATTGAACAAGTACTTTTGTTCAGTATTTATGGAGGAGGGGATAGGAAATGGGCTGGTAACACAAAACTGGGGGATAAAGGGTCAGAAAGTAGACACTAGCTCCTTCACAGTGGACAGGATCCTAAGGGAATTGTCCAAGTTGAAAGTGGAAAAGGCTGTGGGCCCAGATGCAGTGCACCCCAGGCTGCTGGGCTGCTGTGACAGCTCAGAGAGGAGTTTGATGCACCCCTGGCAGCCCTGTTTAACCTGTCTCTGGAAACTGGGGAGGTGCCAGGAGATTGGAGGAGAGCTGATGTTGTCCCACTTCACAAAGGGGGTAGCAGAGAGGAGCCAGGGAATTACTGGCCAGTCATCCTGACCTTGGTAGTGGGCAAGGTAATGGAATTGCTCCTAAGATTAAGAAACGTAGAATACCTAGAGACCAGTGGATTGCAGGACCAGAGACAACATGGGTTCATGAGGGGGATGTCCTGCCAGACCAACCTGATCGAGTTCTTCAACTGGGTAGCCAGGGTAGTGGACCAGAGCAGGATAGTGGGTGTGGCCTGACTGCATAAGAGGTTGATAAGAAACTGAGCAGCCTGGGTGTGGGGCCTAAAATCATAAAATGGGTGGATAACTGGCTTAAGGATAGGAGCCAAAGAGTGGTGGTAAACGGGGTACAATCCCGGGAGTGGAGATTGACTAGCTGGGTACCACAAGGATAAGTGTTGGGTCCAATCCTCTTCAATATCTACATTAGTGACATCGCAGTAGGACTGAAAGGGACGTTATGCCTGTAAGCAGAGGACACAAAAATTTGCAACAGGATGGACACACGGGGGTTGGAAAGGATGAGGGAGGACCTTGAGAAGTTAGAAGAGTGGTCATGAAGGTGGCAGCTATGGTTTAATGCAAAGAACTGCAAAGTCATGCACCTGGGGCACAAAAACCAAGGGGCAGCGTGCAAACTTGGGGAGGTTACTGGCTTTCACAAGGCAGAAGAGGGACCTGGGAGTTATCATTACTGATGACCTGAAGGTAGCAAAGCAGTGTGAGAAAGCAGTGGGAAAGTCTAATCGAATGCTCGGATGCATAGGGAGGAGTATCACTAGCAGAAGGCGGGAGGTAATACTTTCCCTGCATACTTCATTGGTGAGGCCACACCTTGAGCACTGTGTGCAGTTCTGGAGGCCCCATCTTTGAAAGGACCTAGACAGGATAGAGATGGTGCAGAGGAGAGCAACTAAAATGGTGCAGGGCCTGCATTGAAAGCCCTATGAGGAGAGGCTTAAGGAATTAATCTTGTACTCCCTAGAAGTCAGGTGGAAGTGGGGGGCTATGATAGAGGCATTCAAATACCTCACAGGAATTAATAGGATACAGGAGGGGAGTATTTTCCAGAGAAAAAGGTGCTGTAAGACAAGGGGTCACAATATGAAGGAGGGGGGTAGGATCAGGGGTAACGTGAGGAATTATTTCTTCATGGAGAGGGTAGTAGATGACTGGAACAGCCTCCAAGCAGAAGTGGGAGCTAAAATGATCACATGATTTAAGAATGCATGGGATAGGCACGGGGCATCTTGGGTAAAAGGGGAGTGGATGCCAGAGCCCCAATAGGTACTCGGGTAGCACTATTAGGGAGGAATTTAGGGAAGACTAGGTGGGCCAAGTGGTCCTTATCTTCTGACAGTGTCTATGAATTAGAAGTGATATAAGCGTTTAAAGAGCTGCTGACGCCTCAAAGAAAACTTTGAAAAACATAATATTTAGGTATAATCAGCTTGCATCCCATATACATCCTACAGATTTCTCCTCAGTGTAGTAGGGAGTATTCCTGGAACACCCTATCTGTTAGTTCAAAAAGTCTGTTGCAACAGCATACCCTTATCCTGTACTATCACTTTTCTTCTTTTTGTATTTTCCCCCATCTTACAGGGAGGCCACCTGTCAGATGGCTCTCTTGCTCTTTCTGCCTCTGTTTTTCTAGGCTATTCCAGGAATCCCCCATTACAGTCCATCCCCGAAGTAATTTACGTTCCTTCTTGAACGTGCGCACATCCATCTGCACAAACGTGCGAATTAGAGCAAGTGAGTCGCACTCGCTAAAAAATAAAAGGGCTAAGAATCAGGGTAAAAGCCAGGGATTTAGCTTCTAGACTGTCTCTTTAGGTTTTCCTGTGTGTTAGTGACACCGGGCAGGCAGGGTTTGTAAAATAATGAGACGTCTTTTGTGGTAAGCAAGCAGGCTGCTGTTTAAACGCGACTGAGGAAAGCGTCTCTATCTGCCTGACTGGGAAATACTTTTTCTGTGTTTTGGGTAGCACAGGTTAGGCAGGGCTTTTAGTAGGGAAATGTTCAGCATTGTAGCTAGTGCATTCAGACAATGAAATACTGAATGAATTTCTACTGATTGCAGTCCAATGGAGGAATAGTTTTCTGGTTTCCAAGACATAAATCCAGCAAAGAAAACAATTCGGAAAATAAATATTTTCTCAGGAAAGGTTTACCTTGGGCTGGTGGTGTTTAGGTTATAGGTCATTTTAAACATTGATGTTTAACCCTGCTGTATATCAGACTTGGAAACAAGCAATATGTCTGAATTTGAAATGCTTAGAGAGAAAATGTAGTAAGGTATTACTGTTTAGAAAGAAATGTTAAAAGAAAGTACCTGCAATGTTTTTAGTATTTTTTTACTTAGGTATTTCCTGGAGGTTGCAGTTTGGGGAGTGGCCCTGTTGCTGCCTGATCCTCTCCTGTCCCAGCCTTCTATAGAGCTGGCCGGCCTCTGTGTTTCCATCTATATTGGGCTGAAGATAGGTGGTAGGAGTCTAGACAGCAGGGAGCCACCCTCAACAAACATATTATGCAATAAAATGATTTAAATATGGTTCTAGCACTGAAAAATGAAAGATGTTTAAATTCAACTGAATATAGGATGCTTGGTAGTAAATAATAAAGTGCATTTAACAAAATAAAGTTTAAATTTTCAAAAGGAAGTGGAGCTTAATAACACCACCTGACCCATCCATATATAGAGAGGGCTCAGTTGAGCTTTGGTACTGAAGAAGTAGGGAGCAGATCTTATAGCTCAGCAGATGGTCTGACTCCTCCTCGGACCCTATCTCCTCCTACTGGTCGAATTCTATAATTTTGTTTGTTACTGCATATTTCAGTTATCTCTCTTTATTTTTGGTTGCTGTACAGTTTGATTCTTTATTTTCATTGAGTTCTTTTTGCTGAATAAAAGCTATTTTGAGTTCATTTTATGGGTGTCTGCCTCCATCTATCCCCCACGTCTACAACTGGTGTCAGCAGTGGGATAGTTGAGGCACCCCTGTTCAGTGGATCAATTGGAGTATCGTCCCAGATACCCAAATGGAGGAACAGCAGAAGCCAGTAGTGGCCCTTCAACCCAGTTTAAGCGGGGTCCAGACACGCCACATGATGGAAATATCGGGAGAACCCCTATTGCCTGGATTAGGGGATGTGAGGAGGAAGGCAGCAACCAAAAGAGAGGGTGAGGCACAGGAACCAGAAGGTGCCATGGCTGCAGAGACAGAAAAGGTACCTGAAGAACAACCTCCAGAGAATATACAGGACCTATTGAAATGGTTATGTATCCGGCAACTAGACATGGAAAGACAGAGTGAGGCAAGATGGAATGACACCCTTCGTGCCATCCATGCCATGGGGGTATCCAGACCTAATGTTCAGTGGGAAATGGATAGTCCTAAAGACATTAAGATTTCTTAACTAACTGAAGGGGATGACATCGAAGCGTACATCACTACCTTTGAGAGGGTGGCAGAAGCCTGTTGGGGGCCCAAGAATCAGTGGGTAGTACGCTTAGCTGCTTATCTCTCAGGTAAGGCACAGCTGGCCTACAGTCATACTGATGCGAGACATATGAATGATTATGACTGTGCGTCAAGCATTACTTAAAAGATATGATATTAATACAGAAACATTGTCAAAGATTTCGGACATTTCGGTTTAATACAAATGATTCTCCTCAAGAAACATATACCCGATTACAAGACTTATGTTATAAGTGGTTACAACCAGCGATTAGATCTGTAGAACAAATCATGAAATTGGTTATACTGGAACAATTTATTAAGATACTACCTCAGGACGTTCAAATGTGGGTAAGAGAACACCGTCCCAAAACATCTAAGAAAGCTATAGAACTGGTCGAAGACTATCTGACAGTACGTCCATCAAGAACAAGAACACAAACTGTCCCACGTGAACCCTTACGCATGGTAAGAAACAATAACTTCTCTAGTGTGAACAGTAAACCTGCTATTATATCATCTGCAGTAGCTAAGACTGGGAGACAATTACACATAGACACTGTCTGCCATGGCTGCCAGGAATAGGGGTATATTGTTAGGTATTGTCCAAAGAGAAAGAAAGAAAGAGACAGCACCTATATCTCTGGCAAGCTGGGGACATTATATGACTAGTGCAAAGACAGAAGGAAAAGAAGTTGCAGCTTTATTAGATTCAGGCAGCAGCCACACCTTGGTACAGAAGTCTTTGGTTCCCCAAACAGATAAAAGAGGCAGTATGGGTGTTATTTGTATCCATGGGGATATTCACTACTACCCCACAGAAAACATTACTTTAACCTTACAGGGTGTAGAACAGTACATGAAGATGGGTCTAGTACCAAATTTGCCTGTACCACTAGTCATTGGATGGGACTTTCCTGGGTTTGATATGCTTATGGGAACGTCTCCTAGTCTGAGTGCTGTCACCACCAGGGCCCAGGCCCAACATCTTCAAACAGAGACTCCCCAACAAGTTTTTCCTTTTGATGAAGAGATATACAAACCACCTGGGAAAGACATAAAAACTAGAAGCAGATGAAGACAAGATAAAAAGGACTGGAAAGTGAATAAAATGGTTGGGACAGATTCAGTCGAACAATATATAAATACTGTACAATTCCAGAAAGAGCAAAGTAGTGACCAAACACTCATGCCTTTTTTCTCACAGGTTGTCAGTACTGACAGTGAAACTACCTATCCTAGGTTATTATGCATGATAATTTGTTGTATAGAGAATGTAAGAATGTAGATACTGGGGTTTTGGTTGACCAATTGATGGTACTTACTTCATTTAGAGAACAATTTATATATATGGCACATGACATTCCCATGGTTGGTCACTTAGGGAGAGATTGGACTCTTAGTTGGCTACTTCATCGATTTTATTGGCCTGGCATCCATGAGCAAGTAGCCAACTATTGCAAGAGCTGTAGGGACTGTCAGAAAGTAGCTACCATCACCTAAAAGGACAAAATATCATTACAATCTCTTCCATTAGTCGTAACACCCTTTGAAAGGATAGCTATGGATATTGTAGATCCTTTACCCAAGAGTAGTAAAGGAAATAGATTCATTTTGATTTTATGTGATTATACAACCAAATATCCAAAAGCACAAACCTTTAAGAACAGTAACTGATCCTAAGATAGCAGAGGAGCTTTTAGAGGTGTTTGGCAGAATGGGGGTACCCAGGGAAATACTAACGGATTGGGGCAGTAATTTTAGGTCAGCCTTGTTAGCCCACTTATATCAGGCTTTAGGTGTAGGGGCCCTGTACACCTCTCCTTACCATCCCCAGATGAATGGATTAGTAGAACGATTTAATAAAACATTAAAGAAAATGTTACAGAAATATGTACAGGATGAAGGAAAGATCTAGGATGTATACTTACCCCTGTTGATGTTTGCATATAGGGAAGTACCCCAGGCCTCCACTGGATATTCCTCCTTTGAACTGCTTTTTGGTAAAAACCCTAGGGGTACCCTAGATATAATAAAAGAAAGCTGGTAAGGAAAAAAGGGAACAGAAGGTACACCAGCGCTAATTTACATTACCCAACTCAGGAAAAGGTTAGCACAATATGTACAGTGTGCCCACCTGACAAATCAAGCAAAACAAAAGATACAGAAGGAATATTATGATCAGGGTGTAGGTCAAAAATCATTTTCTCCTGGTGAAAAAGTATTATTGTTATTGCCCTCTACTGACAGTAAGCTAACAATGAAATGGCAGGGTCCTTATTTAGTACAAAGACAACTAGGGCCAGTTAATTATGAAATCATAAGGCCAGAAAAATGAAAGAAAGGCCAGGTTTATCATGCAAACCTGTTAAAAAAATGGGTTGACCTCGCACCCCTCCCTTACCTGCTCTTTTTGTGCACCCAAAAAATCCAATTTCAGAATTAGAACAGGCTTACCAAAGGTTAGAAAGTTCAGGGGGATACAAAGATGTTGATATTAATCCTGACTTAGATCCAACCCAAAAGGAAGCCTTGGACCAACTGCTAGGACAGTTTCAGAAGACTTTCACCAGTATTCCAGGAAAGGCAAAAGGGGTGGAACACACAATTCAGGTCAACCAGGTAAGACCCATTTGACAAAAACCCTATCGATTACCAGAGAAAGTAAGAAATTAAGTCATCCAAGAAGTCCAAAAGATGCAGAGATTAGGGGTAATAGAACCATCCAATAGTGACTGGGGAGTTCCTCTAGTTATTGTTAACAAAAAAGAGGGTGGTATTAGGCTATGCCTTGATTTTCGCTGCCTCAATACAATAACCAAATTTGACGCTTACCCAATGCCCAGGATTGACGACATTATTGATCAACTGGGACAGGCCCAATACATTAGTACCCTCGATCTAACAAAAGGGTACTGGCAGATCCCTCTAAAGCTGCAAGATAGAGAAAAGACTGCATTCAGCATACCTTTAGGTCTGTTCTGCTTCACCACTATGCCTTTCAGGCTACATGGGGCACCAGCTACATAGAAACATAGAAACATAGAAGTTGATGGCAGATAAGGACCACAAGGCCCATCCAGTCTGCCCATTTCTTTTTCTACCTTATAAATGTGCCATCGGCCTTTGCTCTGTCAGTGGCCTATCTATTCATAGTCATTTGTATTGCTCCCTTATGCCTATCCCATGCTGGTTTGAAGCCCTGCACTGTATTCATAGCCACCACTTCTTGTGGTAAGCCATTCCATGCATCCACCACCCTTTCTGTGAAAAAGAATTTCCTCATATTACCCCTTAATCGGCCTCCCTCTAATCTCATGCTGTGTCCTCTTGTCCTGCTATTTTTCTTATATTTAAACATGTTAGACTCTTTCACCTTGTTTATGCCCTTTAAGGTGTTTGAATGCCTTGATCATATCACCTCTCCCTCCCTTTGCTCAAGGGTATACATATTGAGCTCCGTTAATCTGTCCTCATATGTCTTCTGATGCAGTCCCTGCACCATTTTGGTTGCCTTCTCTGGACTGCCTCAATTTGGTTAATGTCCTTGTGAAGGTGTGGCCCCAATACTGCACGCAGTACTCCAGATGGGGCCTAACCAGTGTCTTGTACAGAGGGATTATTACCTCCCTCTTCGACTTGTGATACCCTACTAATACACCATAACACCCCCTAGCCTTACCTACTGCTTTAGAGGTCTGCTGGATGATTTTAGGTCATCAGTGATGATGATGCCCAAGTCTCTTTCTTCCTTTGTGACTGCTAGCAACTCCCTCCCAGCCTATAGGTGGCTTCGGGTTTCTCTTCCCTATGTGCATGATCTTGCACTTCTTTGCATTAAATCCCAGTTGCCACTCTTCTGACCATTCTGCTAGTTTATCCAGATCTCTTCTCATTCTGCCCACCCCATCTGGATCATCTACTCTGTTGCAGATCTTGGTGTCATCTGCAAACAGACAAGCCTTACCCTCTAGTCCATCTGCAAGGTCACTAATGAAGATGTTGAAGAGGACTGGCCCCAGGACTGATCCCTGAGGTACCCCACTTGTGACTTGCATCTCTTCTGACAGTATACCATTTACCACCACTCGCTGTTTTCTGCCTGTCAACCAGTTTGCCACCCAGTTGACCAACTTCTGACCCACCCTGAGCCTACCCAGTTTATTTATCAATCTTCTATGTGGAACAGTGTCAAAAGCTTTGCTGAAGTCAAGGTAGGCGACATCAACTGCTCCCCCTTGGTCCACCACTCTGGTTACCCAGTCAAATAAATCTATGAGATTAGTTTGACAGGACCTTCCTTTTGTAAACCCATGCTTTCTTGGATCCTGTGCCCCTATGGATTCCAGGTGTTGCACTATCCTTTCCTTAAGGAGTGCCTCCATAATCTTGCCTACTACTGAGGTAAGACTGACCGGTCTGTAGTTCCCCGCCTCCTCCCTGCTACCACTCTTGTGGAGCGGGATCACATGAGCCATTCTCCAGTCTTCTGGAACCTCTCCTGTGCTCAGAGACTCACTAAACAATTCTGCTAATGGCTCTGCTAGTTCCTCCTTTAGTTCCTTTAGTACCCTGGGATGTATACCACCTTCCAAAGGTATATGGACCAAATTCTCAGAGACCATGTAAACTATAGCGCAGCTTACCTGGATGATGTCATAGTTTACAGTCCTACCTGGGATACTCATTTACAACATTTGAAACAGATTTTTTTGGTTATATCCCAGGCAGGACTAACAATAAACCCCTAAAATTGTTCTTTGGCAAAAAGAGAAACAAAATATATGGGTTTCTGGATTGGTCAAGGGCAAGTGAAGCCAGATATTGGGAAAATTGATGTTGTAACCAATAGCCCCCGCCCTCTTACAAAGAAACATGTACGATCCTTTATAGGGTTAGCAGGATACTACGGATGATTTATCCCTCAATTCACCACTATAGCCATGCCCCTTACTGATTTAACAAAGAAAGCTAAGCCCACAACGATAAAATGGACGCCCGAGGGTGAGGAGGCACTCTGTACTATAAAAGCCTTGTTATGTGCTTCTCCTGTACTTTGAAGCCCCGATATTAACCGTCCTTTCATAGTCCAGACAGATGCCTCCAACACAGGGATTGGAGCTGTATTATCCCAGAATTTTGAAGGAACAGAACATCCCATTATATTCATTAGTCGAAAATTGCATGAGAGAGAAACAAGGTAATCAATGATAGAAAAAGAGTGTTTGGCTCTCAAATGGGCAGTAGAGGCTTTAAAGTTTTACTTATGGGGTGTTAATTTTGAAGTATGGACTGACCATAACCCTTTATGTTGGTTACAAGTTATGAAAGATAAGAACCCCCACATCATGCGGTGGTATCTGACCTTGCACCTTATAAATTTACTATTAAACGCAGATCTGGATGAACCAACCTAAATGCTGATTTCATGTCCCGTTATGGGGCTGAACCAGATACACAAACAGAACCAGACCTCGAGGTGAAAGTTAAATAAAAGCATCAGAGGTTAGTCTCTGATTCTTTGTTATTTATCCTTGTTGTTTACTTTTGCTAGGGACCCTTAGGTGGAGCTTCGGAGAGCGGGAGGGCCGGAGCTCCATCTCTTCCTTTGGAAGAGATCTGGTTATTACTATTTGGATAATGGTACTTGTTCCCTAGCTATAGGGAAAACCGAGGGGTTTTCCTCTTGAGTGAGGAGGAATATGTAGTAGGGAGTATTCCTGGAACACCCTATCTGTTAGTTCAAAAAGTCTGTTGCAACAGCATACCCTTATCCTGTACTATCACTTTTCTTCTTTCTGTATTTTTCCCCCATCTTACAGGCGGGCCACCTGTCAGATGGCTCTCTTGCCCTTTCTGCCTCTGTTTTTCTAGGCTATTCCAGGAATCCCCCTTTACAATCTGTCCCGAAGTAATTTACGTTCCTTCTCAAACGCGCACATCCGCTCGTACGAACGCAAGTAATGTGCGATTAGAGCGAGTTAGTCGCACTCGCTTAAAAATAAAAGGGCTAAGAATCAGGTAAAAACCAGGGATTTAGCTTCTAGACTGCCTCTTTAGGTTTTTCTGTGTGTTAGGGACACCGGGCAGGCAGGGTTTGTAAAATAATTAGACATCATTTGTGGTAAGCAAGCAGGCTGCTGTTTAAACACAACTGAGGAAAGCGTCTCTATCTGCCTGACCGGGAAAGACTTTTTCTGTGTTTTGGGTAGCACAGGTTAGGCAGGGCTTTTAGTAGGGAAATGTTTAGCATTGTAGCTAGTGCATTCAGACAATGAAATACTGAATGAATTTCTACTGATTGCAGTCCAATGGAGGAATAATTTTCTGGTTTCCAAGACATAAATCCAGCAAAGAAAACAATTCAGAAAATAAATGTTTTCTCAGGAAAGGTTTACCTTGGGCTGGTGTTTAGGTTATAGGTCATTTTAAACATTATTGTTTAACCCTGCTGTATATCAGATATGGAAACTAGCAATATGTCTGAATTTAAAATGCTTAGAGAGAAAATGTAGTAAGGTATTAATGTTTAGAAAGAAAGAAACGTTAAAATAAAGTACCTGTGGTGTTTTTAGTAATTTTTACTTAGGTATTTCCTGGAGGTTGCAGTTTGGGGAGTGGCCCTGTTGCTGCCTGATCCTCTCCTGTCCCAGCCTTCTATAGAGCTGGCCGGCCTCTGTGTTTCCATCTATATTGGGTTGAAGACAGGTGGGAGGAGTCTAGACAGCAGGGAGCCACCCTCAACAAACATATTATGTCATAGAATGATTTAAATATGGTTCTAGCACTGAAAAATGAAAGATATTTAAATTCAACTGAATATAGGATGCTTGGTAGTAAATAATAAAGTGTATTTAACAAAATAAAGTTTAAATTTTCAAAAGGAGGTGGAGCTTAATAACACCACCTGACCCATCCATATATATATAGAGGGCTCAGTTGAGCTTTGGTACTGAAGGAGTAGGGAGCAGACCTTATAGCTCAGCAGATGGTCTGACTCCTCCTCAGACCCTAGCTCTTCCTAGTGGTCGAATGCTATAATTTTGTTTGTTGCTGCATATTTCAATTATGTCTCTATTTGTGGTTGCTGTACAGTTCAATTCTTTATTTTCATTGAGTTCTTTTTGCTGAATAAAAGCTATTTTGAGTTCATTTTATGGGTGTCTGCCTACATCTATCCCCCACATCTACACTCAGCATTATTTATTACTGAGGAAATTTGCATAAATACATGATCTTTATCATTCAGAGTTCATCTGCCTTTATAGGTTACTCCCTACTTCAAGTCATAATCCTCTGTTCTAACCCCAGGAATCCACTAATATTATTACTCTTGCAGTGCTCCCTTAAACCAGCACTGCCACAGAGAGACTAGAATGCTATGCTGATCATGGAATGTTTAGCTTGTGCATCTATTTTTAAACTGTCCAGTGTCAACTGCCTACATTCTACCTCAGGCTTCTTCTCTCTGCTGCAAAGTTCAGATGCCCTGGAGATCTCTCTCAATCAAGACAGATTCCTGTAGTGCATAGAGCAAAAAAACTTAAGTATTTTTGTTTTATTTTTCATTACTGCCTAGTATCATTGTTCTTTAGTGTTTTATACCTCATTAGTTTTAAATTTAAACTTGTTTATCGGTTCTTTGCAGTTCCTTTGAACCAAGGAGCAACCAACCTTCTTTTTCTATTTAATCAGAACCTTTTTAGTGGGTTCCGGTTATTTTATTCTTTAATTTTATTTAATTTTAACTGCTTTTGAACCAAGGTTTATCGGTTTTCCTCAGCGGTTTCTCGGTTCCGGATCCGATCGGAAACCATAGTTTTTTTCACTTTTTCGGTTCCTGAACCGACCGTTATTGTATTGAAACCTACCACAAATATTTAAATTTAGTCTATTTTTTGGTCGGTTACTGGTTCATGTTTTCTATAATATCAGACAAGCCTAGAAAGAAAATGGGACCCCCTGGGTTCAAGAACTGCTTGAAGTGTGCACAGGTGTTTTCCAAGGCAGACAAGCATGATATTTGCTTAATTTGCTTTGGGCAGCAGCACTTCAATGAAGACTGTGATATTTGTAAGTCTTTCCCTGTTAAGACAGTGGAAAAATGCAGGGAGAGGCTTAAAAGAAAACTAGAGGAGGGGTCCATGGGCTCTAACCAGTCCTCCCCCTCTAAGATGGTGGCAGTTCCTTCCTGAGCCTCTAAATCCACCCCTAATACAGGTGAGGGCTCTAGCAAGAGAGGCAGTCAACTGGCGGACTCCCTGATGCCTGCCAAAAAATTAAGGAAAACCAAACACACTTACACCTCGGCTGAAACGCCTCAAGGGGTCCCTCAAGTACCTATTAATGCTCCTTCTCTTGCTGTGTTGACACATGCTTTCACCTTACTCCAGGTGCTGCAGGGCTTAATACCTTCTCAGCAGCCTGTGATAACTACTGCTGAAAAAGCAACTGTTGTTACCCCTCTTTTGTCTACTGCTCCAGTGGCATATGAGGAGGATGACCAAGATGAAGAGGGAATTGAACCTGTGGTGTCGCCAGAACAGGATTTTGACTCCCCTCCCAGACCCTCAGAGGATTTCTCTTCCCATTTTTCTTTTGTTGAGAAAATGGTAGAGATCCTGGATCTGCAAACAGCTGAAGAGATCCAGGATGAAGAGGAGGCATAATACATGGAGTTTATGGGTCTGACACCCTCAAAAAGGCTACTTCTGCCTATCTACAAATTCTTTATGAAGGATGTTTTAGAAATCCTAAAGGCCCCCAATACAGTCACACTCACAGACAAAAAGTGTAATAAGAAGTATCAGTTAGAAATATCTGGTGCTGAGTTTCAATTTAGCACCCAGACCACCAGGGTATTGTACAGCAGGCTGCCTGTGAGAAAGCCAAAACTTCCTTATAACTCTCAACTACCTGAGAAGGATTCAAGAAAGGTGGACGGCATGGTAAAAAAGGGGTACCTTTCAGCATCCCTGGCAATTCATCAAGCCAGCTACCAGGCCTATGCAGCCCTTTATCAAAAAACTCTCTGGCAGTCAGTTGTAGACAATGCTGAGGCTAACCCCTCTTTAACAGTGTCAGAGCTGCTAGACACAACAAAATTGGGCTTGGAGGCTTCCAAATACCAATTTTAGATGGCAAGTGACACCAATGGTACAGCTGCAAGGTGGATGGCTGGTACCATTACTCTAAGAAGATTAGCCTGGCTGAGGGCTACCAAGCTCTCACAAATGCAACTGCCGCTAGCCTAGTGTAAAAAAAAAAAATATATATATACTCTGTTTGACAATGCTCACTGAGCGGCTCCCCCCCTTCCTTTCCCTACTAATTCCTCCTCCCCTATCTCCCTCCCTTCTACTCCCACCAGCTCTCCCCCGACCATAAGTTTTGCACCTTTTGTTATCTTTTGCTTCGTTGGAGATTGTATTCTATTGAAACAAAATTGTAATTGAACTGTAACTTTTTTGTTTGTAAGTACTGTGTCCCTTGTACTACTGTTCTGATGTCCTCTTTGTGACAAGGTACCTTTGTAAATGAGCCTCTGGCTCAAAGGTTTCTAAACTGATGTTTAACTAAATAAATAAATAAAACTCACCCAGGACACTCAAACTAAGGCAATGGACTTTCCTGTCAAAGACCACTCTCTTTTAGGTGCCCAGACTGAGGCATATATGAAAAAAGTAGATGAATATAAGGCTACTTTTAGGAGCAACTTGACCAGAGACAGGCCCTCTACTTCAACTTCATCTTATTCTAGGGGAGGCAGGGGCGGGCAGGTCATCTTTTAGGAGGCCATTCTTTCAGGTACAGGCTGTTTCCCAGCAGCAGTACCAACCACAGCAGACTGGATTTTACAGAGCTAGAGGTAGAAGGGGTTCTCGGAGAGGATCCCAATCTGCTCAGCCTCAGCAGCAAGCAAAACAGAACCCCTTACTTTTACCTTCAGGCTGCCTCTACACATCCTGTAGGGGGCAGACTCAACCACTATTTCCAAGAATGGCTAAAAATAACCACAGACAAGTGGGTCCTGGAAATATTGAGTCAGGGTCTCTCCCTTTGCTTCAAGTCCCTTCCTCCTCTAAGGTTAAAACATTATGCAAAAGCTCCCTTCTCAGAAATAAAACTACTGGAGCAGGAGGTACAGGCCCTACTGCTGGCAAAAGCAGTAGAGCCTGTCCACCACAACCAAACAGGGCAAGGGTTCTGTTCTAGATATTTCCTAACAACAAAAAATAATGGAGAGTGGCGCCTATACTAGACCTCAGACTGCTAAACAGGTACCTGGTAAAGCCCAGGTTCAAAATGGTCACAATGGCCATGATTTTGCCAACTCTGCAAAAAGGGGACTGACTAGCCTCCTTGGATCTAAAGGATGCATATTTCCATATTCCCATAAGGGAGTCACACAGAAAGTATCTCAGATTCAAACTCCCCTCAGGACACTACTAGTCCTCAACACTTCCCTTCCGCCTTACATCAGCACCAAGGGTCTTTACCAAGTGCATAGCAGTAGTAGTGGCACACCTCAGAAGACTGGGTGTCACAATTTTTTCTTATCTGAACGATTGGCTAATCATAGGAAAATACCACTAACAGGAGTCAGACCACCTTCAGGTAACCCAGGATATGCTGCTCTCCCTGGGATTCCTTCTCAGTACCAAAAAGTCAGTCCTGACCCCTGTGCAGGTTCTGTAGTTCATAGGTGCAGAACTGAATACAGTAGTGGGAAGAGCTTTTCTCCCTCAGGAGAGGGCATAAAGCAATCAGCTTCTAGCAGGCCCATTTACCCTGGGCAGGCCAAAGCCAGCAAAACAGTTTCTTCAACTGTTAGGGCACATGGCTGCAGCAACAAGCACAGTCATACGTGCCAGGTTTCAGATGAAAAATATTCAGTTCTACCTCAGAGCACACTGATGCCAAAGGCAGGACACCCACTCAAAGCCAGTACCAGTCACACAAACATTAATACAGGCCCTCCAATGGTGGAGGGAACCGTAAATTTAAGGGAAAGGGTTCCATTTCTGCAGGAGCCTCCCTCCCTGGTTCTCACAACCGATGCTTCCCTGCTTGGTTGTGGTGTTCATTTAGGGGATCACACAATCCATGGTACTTGGGAGAGTGCAGACTCACTCCTGCACATAAACCTGCTGGAGATAAGAGCTGTTTATCTGGCCCTTCAGGGTTTCTCTCATCTCATACAGGGAAAGGTGGCACAAGTTAGAAGAGATAATACCACAACGATGTATTACATCAACAAACAAGGAGGGACAAGGTCCACTCCTCTGTGTACAGAGGCAATGAAGATATGGGGCCTCGCTTACTCTCTAAATGCCTCTCTACAGTCAGTTCATCTGCCAGGCAAGGACAACACCTTGGCAGATGCCTTGAGCAGGATAAACCGGGCCCATCACGAATGGGCATTGAACAAGGAAGTGGTGAATGCTCTATTCAGGAGGTGGGGGACCCCAGAAATAGGCCTTTTTACTTCCCACCAAAATCACCACTTACCTCTTTATTGCTGCAGGGCCCCAGTGAAGGGGACAGTTCCAATGGATGCCCTGATTCTGGATTGGACAGGCAGGTACCTCTATGCCTTTCCTCCTTTTCCTCTGACACTCATGGTGCTCATCAAGTTCAGGTCACAACCAGCTTCGATGATTCTGGTAGCCCTGGATTGGGCAAGACAACCTTGGTACTCCCTGCTGCTTTCAATTTCTGGGAGCAAACTGATTCATCTCCCTCAGAGGTACAATCTACTGACTTCCTTTCAGGGGATGGTAGTGTACCCCAATTTCAGGTCTCTCAAGCTCAGGCCTGGCTCTTGAGGACTTAGAATATGCAGATTGCCAATTCTCAGAAGCAGTTTTAGAAGTCCTTAAGGGTTACAGGAAGCCTTCCACCAAGAAAACCTATGCCTCAAAATGGAAAAGATTTTCTATTTGGTGCAGTGACAAGGGTATAGTCCCAGCCCAGGCCAGGATCCCAACCCTTCTTGATTATTTGTCTCACCTGTGCTCCCTGGGGTTGTAGCGCTGAACTCTGAAGGTGCACCTGGCTTCAGTTTCAGCATACCTTTCAGCTAGAAAGGATACCTCCCTAGCATCAAACCCTATATTTAAAAGATTCTTTAAAGGGCTCTCTCATTTGTTTCCCCCTCAGAGGGAACATGTGCCAGCATGGGTCCTTAATATTTGCATTGCCCAGCTTATGCTTCCGCCCTTTGAGCCTATGTCATCTGCAGAGCTTAAATTTCTTACCTGGAAGGTAGTTTTTCTGGTAGCAATCACTTCTGCCAGAAGGATAAGCGAGCTACAGGCCCTCTGTGTGGAAAAGGACTGTTTCTTTCCACAGGGACACAGTAGTGTTGAGAACTAACAGGAAGTTCCTCCCCAAGGTGGTTTCTGACTTCCATTTGAACTAGTCTATAACATTGCCAGTTTTCTTTACTGAACACTCTAGCTCAGGTGAGCGTAGATTGCACAGCTTGGATGTAAAAAGAGCACTGAGTTATTACATGACTCATACCAAACATCATAGGCAAGACAGACAACAACTGTTCCTCACCTATGGCGAAGTAGGTAAAGGTACTCCTGCTTCAAAGAGGACTATCTCTCAATGGATAGTCCAGTGTATTCAGTTTTGCTACTGAAAGGCAGGCAAGGTTCCTCCCTCTGGTCTTAAGGCCCACTCTACAAGGGGCACAGTTGCTACTATTGCAGCTGCCCGAGAGGTACCTCTAATGGAAATATGTAAAACAGCTACCTGGAGGTCAGTCCACACCTTCACTAAGCATTATAGCCTGGACAACCAGTCCAGGAATGATGCCAGATTTGGCACAGCAGTCTTGCAGAGTCTTTTTCCTAAACAGATTCTGGCTGACCTCCTTGAGGTACTGCTGCATAGTCAGCAAGAGTAATAATATTAGTGGATTCCTGGGGTTAGAAGAAAAAATGACTCACCTGTAGTAATCTTGTTTCTTCCAAAGGGATACACTAATATTATTACTCCTACCTTTGCCTCCCCTTTCAGAATCAGTAATAAGAAAAATCCTCTCCACAGCTGATAAGATGTATAGTTGGAGTGGCATGCCACCTGCTGGCACCTTCTTGCAACATCACAATCTGTTGCCATGTGAGTAACTGTGATGTCACAAGCAGTGCATTATGACTTCAGGTGGGAAGAAAGCAACAGGAATAGATGAACATTTCAGGTACAAAGATCCTGTTTTCATGTAAATTACTTCAGTAATAAATAGTGGGGAGGAGGAATGCAGAACTAATGTCAAATACAAGCTAAACTGTGTCTAAATGTTATGTTTTGTCAAAGTTCTCCTGAAGGCGTCAGGTGCTCTTTAAAGAGAAAAATGTTTAGGCATTCTGAAAGTTCATTATCTAGCAAGAGTTTATTTTGTGAGTTGGATACAATAGTGCTATAGTTATTGATGGCAAGCAAAAAGAAATGCATTTTGTTTTAAATATGCTTTCACCTTGGGACTTTACATATAAGGTTAATATTCACAAACAGATTTTTAACTTGTGCTAGTCTATTTCTATCTCATTTACTCAGTATGCTGGAGCATAGATTAAAGTCTTGCTTTGTACCTTTTTGCCAGTTTAAAGTCTTTTGATTGCTTGAAAGGGAAGATTGTGAGAAGTTTTACACAAGCATCCACAGGTAATTAATGCCACTGAAACACTGGCAGTAATATTCCTTATTTTTTTATCAGTAGTATCTTTTTATGTTTGCTTGTGAGTATGTGCAAAACGAACATGTTGTGGTTACTCGGGACAGTAGAGCCTGTAGAGGCATGTCACTATAGCATCCAATGCAGCTCTGGCTGCAGGAGGCTTGCAAGTAGCAGCCCAATGAGGAGCAGGCTGATAGTGACATTGTTCAGCCTGGTTGATGGACAAAAACTTTCTGTAGTTGACAGGACATAGCTGCACCTATTAAGAGTGCAGCAACATCCTTTCATCTATAAGACACCACCCAGCATGGAGCTGAGCACTGCCTGGCTCAGCCTGCTCCTCCATCTCCCTCCCAATGTCTGCTGGTCATTGTATCTCCCCTTCCCCCCCAGACATCTAGTGATTGTTGTTCTCCTAACCAAGCAAGCAATCATAAAAAGCAGTCCCATTCCTGCCATATATCCCCTCCCCCATCTCTGGATTAAGTCCCTGGTGTACCCCTAACCACAAAAAACAGTCCCAACCCTGCCTGAAGATCATGCCCATTTTCCAATCACATACCCAGTGTGCCCCTAACCAAAAAGCAATTCCAACCCTGCTGTATATCCTGCCCATCTCCTGATCACTTCCCCAGTGTGCCTCTAACCAAAAAAAATCCTACCCCTATTGTACATTCCATCCCCCTCCTGGTCACTTCCCCAGTGTGCCCCATACCAAAAACACATAGTGCTACCCTTGTTGTGCATCCCATACACCTCCTGATTGCTTTCCCATTGCACCTCTAACCAAAGAAGCAGTCCCTCCACTGCCGTATATCCCACCCACCTCCTGATTGCTTCCTCAGTGTGCCTCTAATCAAAAAAAAGCAATCTCACCCCGCTGCAAATCCCACCCACCTCCTGATCGCTTCCTTGATGTGCCTCTATCCAAAAACATGGTCCCACCCCTGCCATTTATCTAGACTACATCATGATTGCTTTCCCAGTGTGCCCCTAACCAAAAAAGTGCCCACTCATGTTGTATATCCCACCACTTCCCATTTGCCTCTTCGGTGTGCCCCAACCCAAAAAAGCAGTTCTTCCCCTGCTGTATGTTCCACCCACCTCCCAATCCCTTCCCCAGTGTGCCACTAACCAAAAAAGCAGTCCCTCCCCTGCTGTATACCCTGAGCACCTCCTAATCACTTCCCCAGTGTGTCCATAACCATAAAGTCCCTCCCCTCCCATACATCTGTATTTGGTGTGATTTTGCATTATAATCAAAGGTTCCCAAACCCCTCAGTTTCTGCAGTTATACTAAATAACCAAAATAATTCCAGGAAATAAATGGTTCCTATTCTGATAAATGTGAACAAACTCACTTTTTCCTTTGGTCTTGAAGGGCAGCTTGCAAACAATGTTATAAAATGTTACAAGAAATAACATGCCCTTCCATGTGGTCCCATCACTGCCTCACAGCTGTTAGCTTTCTGACAGCTATAGCAGTGTGTGTGTACTGCTTGTGTTTCCAAGTACTTCGGCAGTGGGGCAAAGTTCACAGTTCTAGGTAAAAAGGTTCCTTAAATATGCAACAGTTTGTATCTTCTAAAAATGCAGATACAGTAACAATATTCACAACAGTAGGTGTTAGAAGGGAATTTTTAGGATTATGTGCTTGTGTCAGTCAGTTGTGTTTTATTGCATCCCCACAATATTAAAACAAAAAAAATCTATAAATACTAGTAGATTGGGAATATTCCATCTCACACCATTTTGGAATGTATATGGCATGCCCTACAATCGCAAATAAAATACTCTCAGAGTTAAAGGCAGACCTCTGATATGTTAGGGGGTCACATTAGCAGTGTCAGTGGCTCAGCAGGTTGCACACTTGTTTCTTAGGCTGGAAGATCGGAAGGTTGTGGGTTCTAGCCCCACGCCAGTAACTTTGTGTAAATCCCAATACTGATACTGTAGTGCTGGGTGCTACACTACTGAGGTATTGTCTACTGGATAAGACTTAACACTGAGATCCTGTCTGCTTGTTCTGGTGCTCATTCACTTCTCAAAAAGTGTTGTTGAATTTCACTAATGTATTGCAGAAACAGGTGGGCACTCACCAACATGAGCAACAGACTGGATACTATCATCAACTCTGGGATCCTCCCCGACTCAATAACTGATCACTCCTCGACTTACTGCATCCGTGGCTTCAACTCACCCAAAGTCCCCAGCAGAGTGATACAAATGAGGGACTATTCTAAATTGATCCCCTACGATTACCTCAAGGATCTGCGACGGGTAGACAGGTCCGGGATCCTGGCCACAAATTACCCTGATTCGGTACTGGATCTCTTCCTTGCCACTCTCATTCCCTTGCAAAACAGGCACACACCCCTCACCAAAAGGATGGTGCGAGGTACTGTCACGAAATGGCTCCACGGTAGCCTTTACTCCCTCATGAAGGAAAGGGACAAATGCTGGGTAAAATTCAAAATCTCCCACAATGACAATGACCTCATTGAGTATCGGTGACTTAGAAACATCTGCAAGCGTGCAATACGTACCACCAAAAGCGAGTACTGCAAGTCTGCCCTGCTCACTTCCGCAAACAACCCCCTCGGATTCTGGAAAAATGTCAGAAACCTGGTTGGAGGGTCTGCCATGGAACAGCCCCCAATATGTATATTGGGAGGGCTCACTGCAACAACCCCCATACTATCACCACAGCTTTCAATTGCGCCTTCTCCGATCTGCCAGTCCCCCCTCCCTCCTGTCTCCCTGCCCCTGAACCACTGTGGGGGCTCCCCCTCTTGTCCGCCCTTCTACCTCAAGAGGATCACAGTTGACAAGACCTAGGCACTCCTAGCAGGACTCTCCCACCACATGGGGTGGGTTATGACTGCCTTGAACCCAAGCTCCTTAGCCTCGGAGCTCCCCTCCTCACTAGACCGGTTGCACACATCTTTAACTCCTCCCTCATCTCGGGGGACCATCCTGGAGGTATGGAAGATAGCCAAGGTGGTCCCTGTCCACAAGCAATGTGACCTCAAAGACATTAGCAACTATCGACCCATTGCTATACTGTCAGCCACCAGCAAGCTCCTTGAAAAGGCTGTTGCTTCCCAACTTTCCCACTACCTCAAGGGATACACTGCTCTCTCCCCGGCCCAACATGGCTTTAAAAAAAGGGCACAGCACATCGACGGGTACTTGCTGTGGTCACCTCCAAGATCAGATCCACAACTGATCTAGGTTTCCTGATGGGGGCCATCTTCGTCGATCTTTCCAAGGCCTTCGACCAGGTGGATCACTCCCTCCTCCACTCCACGCTGCACTCCCTCGGTCTCTCTTACCACGCCCTCGAATGGTTCTCAAATTACCTTGTGGATAGACAGCAATTCACCTGCTACAACTGCACTAACTCAGCCTTATCCCCAGTTAACTGTGGGATCCTCCAGGGATCTGTCCTGGGTCCCCTACTGTTCTCTCTGTTCATTAATGGATTGCCCTCTGCAATTACCCATGGGGTCCCAATCTTATATGCGGATGACCTCATAATCCTGGCCAGTTCCCGCAAAATAAACACCATCAACTCTCGGCTAAACTCTGACTTTGAGCATATTCAGAATTGGCTCAAGGGCCACAAGCTCATCATCAACTTAAGAAAGACCCATGCCATGTTATTCGGGTTGGGGACAAACACCTCTTCCTGCCCTGCTCCCCTAGAAATCCATGGGGGGCCAATGGAGACATACTTCCAGTCACTGACTCGACCAAATATCTCAGGGTTACCCTTGATCCCCAACTCAATCTCACTACACACATCAGGAACGTGTGTAATGCCTCTAATGGCAAGCTCGGCCTTGCCTACAGAGCCAAGGACTGCCTCACCCCTGCCACCCGGCTAACCATAGCTAGGGGGATACTCCTCCCCACACTATGCTATGGGCTCGTTGCCTTTGCCCCAGTCTCCAAAGCTCATCTCACAAAATGGGACACTGCCTACAACAACATATGCTGCTTCACTCTTTCTGCCCCCCGACTAACGCATCGATGTGAGCTCTACTCGCTTCTGGAATGGCTCCCCCTGAAAAGCACCGTACCTTCATCCTAGGCAACTTTGTTGATAACATAGTCCAAACTGCCACCCCCTCAGTACTTGCCTTCCCCCTAATCCCCCCCCACCCCCAGCCTACCATCTCAGATCCTGTGCTTCTCAGGCCTGACTTGTTCCAAGGACACGCACCCTCACTGGTCACCGGGCTTTTTCAGTCCATGCGCCTAAAATGTGGAACTCTCTTCCCACACTAGTGCGTACCTCGCCCTCCCACCACTGCTTTAAAACATCCCTCTGGAGCTTTCTCAAGACTTCTGCAGCCTGCCTATGCTCTGCCTAGGCCCGGCGTGCCCTCTACCCCTCCTGACCCCTTGGGGGGAGCTGCTGCACAATTCCCTTTGCGTATGCCTATCTGTACCCTCCGCCAGTATAGTACTTACTATCCCCCTTGTTGTGCGCTTATTATATATTGTCATTTTTATCTGTCAATGAATTATCACGTACTGCCGTTGAGTTGTGTTCAGTCTATAGACATATTAGAATTCGTTGCCTCCCTATGTTGTGTTGTATACTATAACTTGTCTGCTTGCCTTGCCTTGCTTGAGCTTGACCTGTACCTCTCACCTATGTAGAGCCTGCGGCTCCTGACTGTAATCCTTTACTTTGTATTCTATTTCCTTGACTTGTATTTTGTTACCTGTATGCTCTGTAACTCTCCCGGGTCGCACCTGAAAATAGGCACTTGGTTGTCTAGCGTGCTTACCTGGTTAACAAAAACAAATAAATAAAACCAGAAGAAGCACCCAGGGCTCCAAAAGTATAACAAATCTTACTCCAAATTTATTCCAAATACACATAGTAGTACGCTTGACGCATTTCAGACTATGGTCCTTTATCAAAAGCTAGTACAACTAACAAACACACAGACTTAAATACTACAATCAATTAACTCATGATATCATTAAAGTCTCCTCTGTGATTGGTCAAGCATGATGTTTCAGGTGACTATCATTAGAACAAAACCATTTTCAAAATAGACCTTTGCAGAAGAATAGGGAAGGGGGAATGGGGGAGGAGAAGGAAAAAATGAACCAAATGATTACATAGAATATAATACATAAATACATGAAAATACATTTCCATACCTTAGTTGAAAAATACAGTAAAAACGGGCTAGAACTACACACTTTATTTAAAAAACAAAAACAAAAAAAAAATGTTCTTCTTTTTTTTTTAAAAGAGGTTTAAAGTCAAAATTAATATTTAGACTTGGATACTGAGTTGCTTTCAAATTAATAATCCAAAAAGATTCTCTGGTCAAAACCAAATAATTGTAGTTGCCACCTCTAGGATTCAAATTAACTTTATCAATAGCTATAAAGGAGAAGGCATGTACACTTCCTACTTCACTATCATGAATGTGTGCTGCTGTAGCATAAGTGAGGTCTTGTTTCTGTATACTGTAGCTCTCAAATGTTCACTGCCTCTTGTTTTAAAATTTCTAATGGTCTTCCCTACATAGAAAGCCTTACAGCTGCACGTAGTCAAGTAAATGACCCCACTTGTATCATAAGTGATGATCTGTCTGATCTCAAATAACTTATTTACATTACCAGTACTGAATTTTTTAGCTGGTTGCACATGATTACAGACTGTGCATCTTTTACATTGAAAGCAACCAGACGGGACTTCCGGTGACATCATGTTCCTGACATCAGTCTAAATCAGGAGGCTCCCACTGCGACCTGCTAATCCCTCCAAAATACACCTTTCATTACAAGCCAAACTGCAAAAAAACTACAATGGAGGGGAACAATGCCTAAACAAGGTGGAAATAAGGACCAAAAAGTTACAGAAACTTTGGATGATGGTGGATTCTCGGATTCTGGTAGTGAAGGCTCCTAGGCCTCATCCTCCTCACGTAGAAGCCGAGTGGGCACCAGTCAACCACCCCTATTGACTCTTCAGTGGCAGATGGCACTGATGCTCTTGGTGCTCCGTGACTTCAGAAAAGAATTCCGATCAACAACGGTAGCGCTCAAGACTGATCTGGGCAAGGTGGAGAAGAGGCAGGAGACCCTGGAACAGCAAGTTATGGAGACTGATAGCTGAGAAGACTGCTCGGAAAGAGCCATCCTCCAGCTACACCGGAAGCTCCAACAACTGGAGGAGAGGGCTGTGGATTTTGAAAGCAGGAACCGGCATAATAACATCCAAATCTCGGGGGTGCCTGAGGAAAAGGAGGGAACAGACATCATGCCGTTCACCTGCAAATTGTTGAGGGATTTAATCACCTTGCCAACAGAGGTGGCCCTGGAGTTCGAACAGGTGCACCGATCCCTGGGGCCTAGACCCCCCCGAGGCCAGGCCACGTATTATACTAGTGCGATTTTTAACATTTCAAGAAAAGGAACTAGTACTGCACTCAGCCTGGAAACAAGGTCTGGTAAAGAACAAATCCAGCAGACTATTCCTGAAGAATGACTTTGCCCCTGAAATGATGATTAAGAGAAAGGCCTACATTCCCATACTCCAAGCATCGAAACAGGTGAATCTCCACTTTAGAACACCCTATCCAGCCCGCCTCATGATATCTTACAAAGAGGGCCAGCTTACTTTCAACTCCGCTGAAGAGGCCATGGAAGATTTGAGAAAACAAGGGATGGAGGTGAGCATCAGCTGCTCCCCCCAGAGGAACTCTCGCCTCCAAGCTCTCCAGACAAGCGTGGTCAACTAGCCAGTGAGAATCGAGAAGGAGATAGGGCGCTACAGCGATTCAAAAAATTTCCAACATGCTGCAGGACCAGAACAGCACTCCAACCACACACGCATTGCTACCTGAAGAGACACTGCGTTGACGGGTCGACTTACACGAAAGCCACGCAGATAGGCTCCGGTTCCCCTTACTGAAAAGAGGCTGATTTTGAGGGAAGCTCCTTCGATCTAAGCAGCAGTGACTTTGAACTTGAAACTTGAAAAATGATCAATGTGATCCTATCTTTTGGGGTCTTCAGTTCTGATCAGGAGAGTACTCACGCAACAACTCAACTAACCCTCAGATAAGTCCCAGTAATGGGGTTTTCTTCTTACTAATTAGTTACCCTGTGCATAATCACTAAGAATTGTACTAGAGTGTCTAACCCCTTGCTGTGCTGCCACCGGTTTCCTTTTCTCCCCCTCACTTTGCCTTACAGAAACTAACATGTGGTCCCTTACCAAACTGGGGAATCTCTCTACCTTTTTACTGGTTGTCCTCTTCTCCTCTCCCAACAGATAACAGATACTAACAGCAGCTGGAGGGGAGGACCTGCCAAGGTTGAGGTAAGATAAATTTACATTTGTGTTGTCCCCAACAGAAAGACTCTCCCTCCACTGCGGTACTAACAGTCACCCTCGAGTATTTGTGCTTCGAAATAAACTTGGTGGGGTCATTTATATTAAACCCAGTGGGTTGTAGTTGTAGCGCAGCACCTTTCAGGTTGGCTCCAGAGGGAATCCACAAAGGCTGGGGTGGGGACACGTTGGGTAAAGCTCCCGGGGGGGATCTAAGCGGGGAGTGTGAGGGTGGGGAGCAGTTGCAGCTGCAGGGGGAAGGGAGATGTGGAGCAGCCGGGGTTAACAAATAAATGGACTTGTAATGGGGGGAGTTTGGCACCCACTGGTTTGGAGGCACTGTTGGGGGTCCAGTGGAGGCCTTAGCTAATTGGGCGGGAGGCAGTTGGTGAGGTGGCCTGGGTGTCCCCTCCCCGTGGTCTCCTTCCCTCCTCCCTTGCAGTTCTGGGCAGAGGTAAGGGGAAAGAGACTAATGTATTACTAGCCAGTGGCTAGCAAGGTTGCTGGATAGGCCCCAGTCCAAGCCACTAAGCTGGTCAGTACTCCTAGAGGATGGTACAAGTGAAAACTGTCAGCATAACAGAATCATATCCTGGAGTCTGCAGTTAGAATTTCCCCTTGTTCACATACTACAGCTGTAGCATTAGCAGAAGGAGTGGTGGGCACGTGATGGACCACCCTTTATCTTAGGTGCTAGTAGTGCCACAGGGACTCTCATCACTGAGAGTGGGCCCCAAGTGAAGATTCCTCACACCAGGGATTCCAAAGTGATCCCTGTAGTGGAAGCACCAAGTTGAAGGCAGAGTGAGTATGACTGGGTTGGTTAGTTGGTCTCAAGTCATGGTGTTAGCTGGTTATGGTTTTGGTTTAGTAAATTTAAATTGCCAGTTAGAAGGCAAGGAATTTGAAAAGTTGGGTGGGTGGAGTCTTGGTAAACTGAGTTATAACCCTAATAATGATGTACAACAATACCGCAGTCAGTTGTGTAATGTCAAATGGTACAGTAATCAATTGCAGAGTGACATGGGGATGGACCCCCCCAGAATGGTTTGTGCACTTCCCCCCCCCCATACAATTAAAACTCTGGACCTAGAATGGAGGAGACCCCGCTGAAGCTGTTGTCACTGAATATTAATGGCCTCTCCTCCCCCATCAAGAGATCCAGGTTACTTGGCTATCTCAAAAAGAGTAAAGCAGACCTAATTTATCTACAAGAGACACACCTAAATAAAGATGAGCACATTTAGCTGGGCAGTCTCTCGGGAGGGGAAATTTACAGTTCAACCTTCAGAGGAGGGTGGAGGCAAGGAGCGGCAATAATTATACCGAAACACATTTCTATGCAGGTACAAGCTAAATGGATCAAACCAGCAGGCAGACTGGTCTTGATACAGGACACAATCGGGGATACAGAGATTACCCTTGCCAATGTTTACCTCCCCCGGAACTCCCCGATTCAAGAAGTCCGAAGTTTGCTAGACAAAATAGTACAAAAGACCAGAGGAATATTACTGATGGTGGGGGATTTCAATATTCTGCCTAACCCCATATTGGACTCCTCCAACCGTAAGACCCCCAGGAGAATGCCCACACAGAAATTCTTTAATAGGTTCCTGATGGAGGAGGCTGGGTGGATGTCTGGCGTCATCAACACCCACAGGTCAGGAACTATACACACTACTTGGTGGTTCACAATACCTACTCTAGAATCGACCACTGCAACACCCAGCTGGAGCATCTGGGTAGAGTATCGGACTCCCAGATGGGAGACATAATGTTCTTGGACCATGCCCCTATAGTGACTGGCTGGAAATTAGGCCTACAACATAGGAAATCACTATGGCATCTGAATGCTTACTGTTTAAAATCAGATCAATTTAAAACTTTCCTCGCAGATAAAATTTCAGAGATAATCCGAGATAACTCACAAAGTGAGACTTCCCCATGCATGCTCTGGGACACGGTTAAGATGGTGTTATGGGGCCAGCCTATTCAATACGCTACAACCCAAACTCAAATTAGACAGGAGCGTAAAACGGTGCTCAAGGAAACTCTCAGTTTTCTGCAAACTGTGCACAAGCAGGGGGATAGCTCTGTCTTCCCGTAGATGAAGCAGATTAAGGCAGACCCGGACAGGATGGCACTGGAACAGACGAAAATTGCCTGTCTTACCTTAGGCAGAGATTCTATGAAGCGGATCCTGGGGCACTAGACTCTTAACGTATCAAATCAGAAAGCAGAAAAAGCAGGCCACAATCACCATCATAAGACATCCCACAGATGGAAAGCCCCTAAATACCCTTACAGACATAGCAGAGGCATTGACAATATACTATGCTAATCTGTATACTCCAGAAAACCTACCCGCCTTGGGAGATAGTCAGGAATTTTTGTGGCCTCTTGGCCTCCCCCAAATCAGTGCTGATCAAGGTAACCAATTGATCCAGTCGATCTCGATGTTGGAGGTGTCTGCAGCAACAGCCAGCACCAAGACCATAAAAGCCCCTGGGCCAGATGGCTATGGAGTGGAATTCTATAAGGTCCCAAATGAAGAGGTCGCACGACTCCTCCTTGGTGCCTTTAATTCAGTTTTAGGGGTGAGCCCTCACCTCCCACTTGGTCATATGCCACCATAACGGTTACCCCTAAGCCGGGGAACAACCCACAACTGTGCAAGTCGTACAGACCAATCTCAGTCCTAAACACTGACTATAAAATGTTTATGAGCATAACTACTCATAGACTGGAAACTATTCTTCCACACATAGTGTACAAGGATCAAATGAGGTTTGTCACAGGGCAAACAACCACAGACAATATTAAAAGAGCATACCATTTGGTGCAGGAGATCAAGGGACCCTCCACCATGGTCAGTCTTGATGTGGAGAAGGCCTTTGACAGGGTGCTTTGGCTGTACCTGTACCAGGTGCTGGAGGTAGTGGGGATACCTCGCCCCCTGGTCCAAGTAGTTAAGAATATCTATTCAGCCCCACAAGCATGTGTAAAAGTCTCAGGACACCACTCACAGTGGTTCCCCCTCTTTAGAGGTACCAGGCAGGGTTGCCCACTGTCCCCGCTCCTCTTGGCCCTATTTATGGAACCCCTAGCTCAGCTAATTAGGCAGGCGGATGGCCTCAAGAGCATCGAGATTGGAGGGGAGGAACACTGAGTGGCACTGTATGCGGACGATGTCCTCTTGTTTCTCCAGGATCCAGAGAACTCCCTTCCCAGGGTCAGGGAGCTGTTGGAAATATTTGGACGGGTCTCCGGATATAAAATTAACATCATGAAAACTGAAATAATAACGTTTCAATATTCCCCCTCACGGGCTATACAGAGCCTATTTGCCTATAAGTGGAATCTTAAGAAAGTGAAATATCTGGGCACATATCTGACATAAACTCTTGAAGATGCATATAATCAGAACTATATTCCGTTTACAGCTCAGCTCAAAGCTGAGCTTTCCAGCTGGGGCACCTTTCCACTCAGTCTCTCGAGGAGGATAGACCTGATCCACATGGTCATTTTACCTAGAGCCTTATACCTGTTTAACAACATCCCCATCAGTCTCCCACGATCTGTATTCCAGCTCTGGAATAAGGCAATCTCACAATTCATATGGTCAGGCCGGAGGCCCAGAGTACGACTAAAGCTTTTAACCCTGCTGAGATTGTAAGGAGGGCTTGCATTTCCAGATCTCTATAGATATTACCAAGCAGCTCAGCTGACACATATACTGGCCAGACAAATTTGAAGTCTAGAAACACATTGGGTGGAACTCGAAGAGGCACAACTCCCTAATGCAGATTACTATAGACTATTATATCACAATAACTCACTTGCCCCACTTGTCCCAATAATGCAGCCGATACTGCGGCACCATCTTAGGACCTGGAACCAAATTAAAAAACAATTCTCTCTGGCAATTTACACCCCATTATTAAGCCCAATTGCTGTACTCCCAGATTTCCCACCATGCAGGGTAGACCATGTTTTTCAGCAGTGGAGCAGATATGGGTTGGGGTACATGACACAGGTCACCACTCTAGGGGAAATGTGGTCATTTAGAGAAATTCAACAAAGATTTAATTTGCCAAATGCACACCACTATCGTTATCTACAAATTTGGTACTATTTTGGGTCACTCCCTATAGCAGGAAGAGACCCCGCTCAGCATCCGCTGCTGTTATCCAAAATGCAGGCCCTTATTACTTCCCTGAACCAAGGACACTTAATCTCAACCCTGTACAGTGCCCTACTACCTCAAGCAGGTGCTGTAACCCAGACCATCCGGCAGCACTGGCATGAAGAACTCGGCTCCCCAATTGCAGAGGAGTAATGGGAGAGGGCCTGCCAGCAAGTGGCGAGAACTACCAGCTCGCACTAGTAGTGTGAGTTTGCCTGGAAGAATTTAGTAAGGTACTTTAGGACCCCAGTGATCACAGCCCACTATGCCCTGGATAAGCAAACTTCATGTTGGGGCAACTGTGGAGAGCATAGAGCTCACCATTCACATGTAATGCACACATGCCCTAAGTTGGAACTGTTTCTGAGTGTCATTCAGACAGAATTACATGAAATGCTGGGCAGTCCCCTACTGTTAACAAAGCAGGTATTTATAATGATGCAGCTCCCAAGGGAATATAGAGGGGCAGACACTTGATACCTACTATCTATCCTTATAACTGCCAGCAAAAAGGCAATTACTAAAATGTGGTTGACCCCAGAGATCCCTACTGTATAAGACTGGTGGTCCATTACTAAACAAATATATCAGGTGGAAAAAATTACACATAGACTGAATGATAACTGGGAGAGGAACAGCTCTCAGTGGACCAGATGGCTACTATATATATGCTGAAAGATAAATCCTTCATCCCTTAGAGCTCACTAATCTCCCTGACACATAATTACACATCGCCGACCCAGCCTATAACCAAACAGAAAGTGACTGGACATCCTGTTTTTTTTTTTTTTTGCATCTAGATTGGTGCATTCAGGAGGGAAGGGCCCACCACCATGAATAGACTGAACGGGCTAAGATAAAGGCTCGCTGAAACCTGGGTAAATGGCAGATAAATTAGATGTGAGTCTTTAGCTAACCTAGCTTATTTTCCAGATAAAGTAGGAGACTCTGAAGAGAACGTTGGATGATGACAGATGCTGAACATTGAATCTGGACTTGCTAAAGGATGTAGATGGACTCTTGCTCTGCGAATTTATACGGACTACTGATCACAATCTTGAATATATGGCCTTATCTCTGTATAAATTACTCTGTTTTATGATTGCCATTTGATTGTATGTAATGCTTGAAACTTAAATAAAAAGGATATTTACAAAAAAAAAGAAAGCAACCAGACACACCTCTTGTGAGCCAAATCTAATTTTTTTCCTCTTTTTGAAAATGACTGTGCATTAGGGTGTCTCCCAGGGTCGTAGCCTTCCTACAGTATATGCCATTCTTGGCAGTTCTTGTGTATAGAGTCTAAGACCCAGATCACTTTGAAGCACATACCAGTTCTTATATACAACTTCTCGAATAACATGTGCTTGTGCTGAGAATGTAGTAACAAAGTTAATACGTGTGTTCACTACAGGAGATGGATCCCTTTTTCTCAGTAATTCATCCCTATTCATGTTACTGTTTCCTTGGCTAACATAACATTTTTGTTACTATACCGTCTCTCTTTAAGTCTTGCCCCCAAATCTGTAGCATGTACCTTAAAATCCTCCTGTGTACTACAATTGCATCTAATACGCATCATTTGACCTTTGGAATATTCCTAGTTATATGGGGAGGATGACAACTGTTAGCCAACAGGAGGGTATTTCCTGCTATTTCCTTCCTAAAAAGGCTGGTCTCCATCTTTCCATCATTTCCCTTAAAGACAGTAATATCTAAAAAATCTATAGAAGTGGCATTGGTTTTCCATGTAAATTTCAGAGAACAGTTGGTAGAATGTAAATAGTTAACAAAAGAACGCATTTCAAATTCACTGCCTTCTCACAAAATTATTATATCATCTATATATCTCTTATAGCATTTAATCTTTTCAAAAAATGGATTCATATTAGCATTCAATTCATAGTTCTCCTCCCATGCTCCCACATACAAATTAGCCAGAGAGGCGGCTCAAGGGGCCCCATCGCTGTACCTTTGATTTGTTGGTTCCAAGTTTTAGCAAACAAAAAAATACTGTCAGTGAGAACATAGTCCAATAGCTTTAATAAAAATTCTGTAGGTGGATTTTCCCTTGGTCCTCTCTGATTTAAGTAACAAGCAACTGCATCCAATGCTCCTTGGTGTGGGATGCTAGTATAGAGAGATTCTATATCTAGTGTTACAAACCTCACTGTTTCAGAGAAAGTCAAGGTATTCAGAACATTTAGCATATCTGTAGTATCTTGAATGAATGCAGGAAGACAATTCACAAAAGGTCTCAAGTGAACATCCAGGAATTTAGATAACAGCTCAGTTAGTGAACCTATGCCACTAACAATGGGTCTGTCAGGTGGAGAGATGAGTGTTTTATGGACTTTGGGGAGGAGGTAAAAAGTGGCTCTAATAGGATCTCGGCAAGTCAAAAAATTCTTTGTTTTTTCATCAATAATTCCTATGACAAAAGCATTTTTATAGTTGCATCAATATAAGATTTAAATTCAAAATGTAAGACCAGAGTTCAAAACTCTATAGCAACTAACTCAAGATCTTGAAGCAGCTTTACAGAACCCTGAGCCCATCAAATACTTTAATCTTTCAAAAACAGAATGGGCTGCTATAGTAAGTTTGAAAACAAATACATCTATAGAGATTAAAAGTGCAGATAAAGGTGGATGTGTGGTCATTTTGAACAAGGAGGATTATCAAAAAGAAGCATTGAGACAATTACGAGACACCTCCCCTCCCTAAGTTTGAAAATCCCCTCTGTACAAGACTTGTTTATTCCTTTCATGTACTTGAAGGTCTCACTCATATCACCCCTCTTCCTCCTTTCCTCAAGCAAGTACATGTTCAGTTCCCTCAGCCTACCCTCGTAAGTTAAATCCCCCAGTCCACTGATCATCTTCGTCGCCCTGCGCTGCACCCCCTTCAGTAACTTAATGTCCCTCTTCAGGTATGGGTGCCAGTACTGCACGCAGTACTCCAGGTGTGGCCTAACCAGCCATCTATACAACGGCAGAATCACCTCCCCCCTCCTTGAGGATATCCCCCTAGCAATACAACTCAGCATCCTGTTGGCCTTTGCAGCTGCCTTTCTACATTGTGCTGAGTTATTCATTGCTCCCATAACTAGCACCCCCAGATCCTTCTCTTCAGTCACAGCTAGCTGCATCCCCCCCAGTTGGTAGCTCCTCCTAGGACTTTTAGCCCCAAAATGCAGCACCTTGCACTTTTTGGCATTGAACCCCAGCTGCCAGGTTTCTGACCAGTTCTCCAGCTTTGACAGATCCTCCTGCAACACTTGCCAATCCCCTAGGTCATCCACCACTGCTCCCATCTTGGTGTCATCAGCAAACAGACTGATTTTTCTCTTGATGCCCACCAAAATGTCTGTGATGAATACTCCAAACAGCACTGGTCCCAACACTTAACCCTGCGGAACTCCGCTCGTCACCACTGCATGGCTCTTGTCCAGCTGCTACCCAGTCATAGTACTCCACCAGGTTGGTCTGGCAGGACAAAGCCATGTATCTACTGTCCTGCAACCCACTGGCTTCCAGAAGGGATGCCAGCCTCACCTTCAGGATTGTCTCCATCAGCTTACCCACTATGGATGTGAGACTCGCCAGTCTATAATTCCCTGGTTCATCCTTGGGGCCACTCTTATGGAGAGGTACCACGTGAGCCATACTCCAATCCTGAGGAACACACTCTGAGTCCAGTGAGGCATTGAATAGGTCTGCCAATGGCCCCGCCAGGACCTCTGCCAGCTCCTTCAGTACCCTGGGATGAACACCATCTGGCCCTGGCTCCTTGTCCACCCTTAGTGCCCTCAAGCCCTCCTGCACTCTGTCCCTTGTGATTTCCCCATCCGTCACCCCCTCTCCCCCTACTCCTGTCCTCAAACCTCCCCTGGGTATCTCCCCCCTTCTCTTTAGTAAATAGAGAGCAGAAGTAGTCGTTAAGCTCTTCTGCCTTTTCTTTCCCTCCACTTCCACTCAACCCCCTCTCTCTCTCTCTCTCTCTCCCTTGATCCTTACTATATTGTCCCTGCAGCTCCTTTTTTCTCCTGATGTACCTGAAGAATTCCTTCTCCCCCTCCTTGATGCCCTGCGCCAGCCTGAGCTCCTTTGCCACCTTGGCTGCCCTTACTGCCTTTGTCACTTCCTTCGCTTCCTTCAGGTGCTCTTCCCTGTCCTCTCCCTCCCTGTTTTTCTGTACCTCCTAAAGGTGACTCTTTTCTTTCTTACCTTTTCCATGACTCCCTTGCTCACCCAGCTAGGTTTCTTTGCCCTCACCTTCTTGGCTGGGGCCTTGCCACAGGTTTTAGTTGTTTCCACTACTGCCAGCTTTATGATCTCTCACCTCTGGTTAGTGCCCATACTCAGTTGAATTTTGACTAGGTACTATTCTGCTACTTCCTCCATCCTCTTGAAGTCAGCCGTCCTGAAGTCCAACACCTTTGTGTTGGATACTACTCCTTCTTTTCCCAAATTCAACATAAACCATACTGAGTGGTGGTCACTCCCTGCGAGAGGTTCTTCCACCATCAGTTCCCTCACAAATTCCCCATTTGCTTGCATTAGGTCCAGGGTGTTCCCTAACCTGGTTGGTTCACTGACCATCTGCATCAGGAAATTGTCCTGAAAGGCATCCAGCAATACCTGCTCCCTTCTACTGTTTGTGGCTGGGGTACTCCAGTCCACCCCTGGCAGGTTGAAGTCCCCCACCATCACCACACTCCCCTTTCTGCAGGTCCTCCTAATTTGCCCTGCTAACTCCCTGTCTAATTCTTCTGACTGGGAGGGCAGTCTGCAAATCACTCTCAACCTGAGAATCCTATTCCTTGAGTCCTGGATTTGCATCCCTAATGACTCCATGCTGCCCTCCTCCCCCCTCTTCCCGTACACACTTCAGCCCTTCCCTCACATATAGCGCCACCCCCTCTTTCCTCTTTACTGTATCCTTGCAGAATATCCTGTATCCTGGTATCGCCAGGTCCCAGTCATGGTATTGGGTGGCCCATGTTTCGGTAATGGCCACCATATCCACCTCCCCCTCTGCCATGAGAGACTGAAGCTCTGAAGTTTTATTCCACGGGCTTCTAGCATTCAAGGTGACCACCTTCCACCCCTTACCTTCTCCCCCCTCCTTCCTTCCCACTCTAACCTCTTCCCTAGTATGTGCCCCTAGTCCTTTGTCTTTGTTATGGGGGGTAAGCTTGTCTGTCTCCCCATCCTGTGGCCTCCACTTGTCTCCATCCACTTGCCACCCCTCGCTTCTAGTTTGAATACCCAGCCTTTTCCAAATAATCACTTATCCCCGTTTTCAACACTCTCTTATCCTCCTCACTGAAGTGCAGTCTATCCTTCAAGTAAAGATTACTGTCAGCCCAGGTCCCTCCCAACCCCTCCACCAACCCATACCCATTGGCCTGACACCAAGTTCCTAGCCATTTATTAAATTCCTCTATTCTCCATTTTCTAACAGAGCTCATCTTGGGCACAGGAAGTATCTCAGAGAAAGTTACTGTTCTTCCTGCCCCCTCACATATTTTTCTTAGTTCCTCAGACCTCCTCAGAACTTCATCCACTGTCTTATCAGCCAGGTCGTTTGTCCCCACATGCAGAATTAAATGAGGTTTCTCCTTACCCCTCCTAACATACTTCAGAACAGATTTCCCCACCCTTCCCACTGTCATTCCTGGCATGGTCTCCACCCTAATGAGACTATGCCTCTCCCCCTTGCTGCCCCACCTGACTCCCCTTAGTATCGAGTCCCCCACCACTAGGACTCCACCCTTATTTTCCACCTCTTGCTCCCCTTCCTCCCTTCCCCACCCCACCGTCATCTCTTTTTCCTCCTCCTGCACATTAGTTCTCCCTTCCACATCTATTACATTTCCCCCAACTGCACTCCCCCTCCATATCACTCTCCTCCTCACTATCCCCAGTTATACCTCCAAGCTCATCCCCTTTCTTTTTTTTCTTTCCCACCAGAACTGAGAACTGTTTTACCGAATACTCTTCTCCTAGGCCTACATCTTCTTCCCTCCTGATAGCCCCTCCCACGCTTCTGACTCCTTGTCCATCACCCCTTCCCCATCTCCCCCAACCCATTTCTCTTCCTTTATACACTCTTCTACCCTACAACCTTGGGTCCCCTGACTCATTGACCCTCGGCCTGGGTCTTCCTAGCTCAGAGCCCTGTCCTCCAACCGTTTCACGCTCCTTCCCCCTGCTCAAGTTGCCCTCCCTCCTCCACTCCCTTCCCCTCACCTCACACTGAACCATTACTCCCCATGGCCCATCTTGCCCACCCCAGCTCTTCCCTCAGACTCATGATTTCTGTTTTAAGTTTCGCAATCTGATTGCACACTAAGTATCCCCCATTCTTCATACAATATTAAGAAAGATTAGCGCACCACAGTTGTTGCAACCCACCACCCTTATGAACACATGTACGAACATACGAAAGTTGCCAGCAGCAAAAGGCCATCATGGTCTGTCTAGGCTGCTCGAGATTGCAGCTAATTCCCTATTCAGCAGCTGCCCCACCCCTCCCCTTCCCTCCCTTTACCCACCCTTTGCCCTGTCCCACCCCTTTAAAGCATTCCACTGTGGTACATGTCACCACCTCAGCCGGTAGTGCATTCCACTTTTCCACCACCCACTCCATAATGAAATGCCTCCTCACCTCCCTCCTGAATCTACCCCCTCCAATCTCATGTCATGGCCCCTAGTGTATCTCCCCATCCTCCTCCTGAATAGACCCTCTGTGTCTGTTTTGATTATCCCCATCATGTATTTGATGGTCTCAGTCATGTCCCCCCATCCCTCCTCTCCTCCAGTGTTTACATATTTAACTTTCTTAGTCTGACCTCATATGGCAATTCCCCCAGGCCCTGATCATCTTCGTTGCCCTATGCTGCACCCCCTCCAGTAACCTAATATCCTATTGTAGGTACAGGTGCCAGTACTGCATGCAGTATTCTAGGTGGGGTCTAACCAACTATCTGTATAATTGTAGAATAACCTCCCTTCTTCTCGAGGTAATGCACCTGAGCATTTTGTTGGCCATTGCCAGGGCCACTGGGAAATTGCGGATTTTTTTTGCAGATTTTGCGGGGAATTTGCGGGACTTTTTTCTCCCAAATTTTGTGGGGATTTTGCGGGACTTTGCATGTATTTTGCAGGGATTTTGCGGGCTACTGGGCACAGATTTTCCTTTGTGAGGTACACGTATGGGGTTTTCAATTTCAATTGCTTTGTGATGCATATCAAAGTCAGCCAGCAAAAAGGTATAAGTTTAAAAAAAAAAACACACAGACACACACAAAAGGTATAAGTTTTTATTAAAACACCCACGACTGATCAAAAAACAATATACATTATAATAGTAGTATCATTGTCAAAGCAGTACCACCACCACCAGTTCTAATAATTCAAACAATAAACATTATTAGTATTCTACAGTAAACGTATAGTATCACCACCACACCAGATCGTCAAGAAAGGATTCATACATCATAGAATGGCAGCAACTGTTATCCAACTAAGATCTTTAAAATTTCTTATTGTACCCTTCCAAATATGGAGTGTCCCTGTGGCTGGCTGCTTGACTGCAATTGTAGAATAAGGTTAACAAGTTCAGAAGAGTGTTCCACCACAAAAGTGGCTTGTGTTACCAGCTCTGCTGCTTTGCCTTTCAATAAGCACTTCAGGCACTTCAAGGTTGCTGCATCAGATTGTAGTGTTTCAACAAATTCTGTTAACACAGGCAAATAGTCTGCCAAATACTGAACAGTGTTAACCCAGGAACACCACCGAGTTATCACTGTGTATACCGGCATCTTGGGTACAATACCCTGCTTGGATTCCATGAAGGCAAAGTACTGATGCCTACGCATTGGGCTCTGGCAAAATATTTTTTTAACAAGGGAAACAGCAGTGTTTAAGTCTTCCAGTGTGTCCACCCAGACCTCCAAGACCAAATTGAGGAGGTGGGCAATGCAAGTGACATGCACTGCATTTGGTAGGACACAGGACAACACAGTTTCAAAAGCCTTGTGCATATAACTTGCACTGTCCGTAGCAATGGCAAAGACTTTATTGAAGTTCACCCCGTTGGTGTTTAGCACTTTTAGTAGAGCTTGGGATACTGTGATGTTGTTCACATGATGCAAAAACTCCATACCAATTAGGAGTGACTGCTCCCCAACATTAAGCAAAGGTTGGGCCAAAATAGCCAACACGCTATGCCCACAGGCATCTGTTGTCTCATCCAGAAAAATAAAGACATCTTGATCCTCCACCACCTCTTTCAGGGACTGTTCGTGATCAGGCCGAAGTTCTTGGAGGTACGTGCTCCGAATCTGTGCTGATTCTGGAAGACTACCACCTCATTTTGTGTGCTTCTTTAAGAACACGGGTGGTCGGCGGCACCTAAGCCGACTCAGGGAACCACGAGGCTGGGAGGGACAGCGAGGGAGCACTCGGGAAAGGCGCAGCCAATCGGTAAGTGAGCGCTCCTCTAGGCACTGCAGCCGATTGGCTCTCCTGCCCCATTGACTTACACTGACTGAGCCTGCCTTACCGAAATCTGTCTGGGACTTGATTTTCTTTCCTATATTTTTTGCAAAATCCCCAAAAAAGAGCTGTCTTCTATTCTTGCTGCATCTGTAAAGGGAATCTGTTGATTTATTTGTATTTCTGCTGTAATTCTAATCCTTGGTATCCGAAGTGGGCCAGACGCTGAGGCACCACTTTCCTCCTTTAAAACTGTGTCATTTACCTAAAAGGTGCTGTTTTCTGCTAATGTAATTGCAAGGGGAAATTGCTGACTTGTTGCTCTTTACTGTGATTACAACTCCTTTTTGCAATTGCAAGGTGGGCCAGATGCTGAGGCACCACAGCACCCCCCCCCAGTCTTTTGTTGTGCAGATTTAGTCAGTGACGAACAGAAACACTAGATTCTGCCTCTATTTAATTGTTGCACCTTCCTCTGTCTCTCTCCAGCCTGCCATCCCTACCCCACAGCTCCCAGCTGAGTGCCGGGGATTCGCTCCGCCAGCGGGTGGTCGGCGGCACCTAAGCCGACTCAGGGAACCACAAGGCCGGGAGGGACAGTGAGGGAGCACTCGGAAAAGGAGCAAAATTTTTGCCCACCCGCCCTGGAGTAGCCATATATGCAAAATCCGGTATAGCTGTATCCTGTATTGCTGCAACCTCTATGCCCAAGGAATTTGAATGCCTATTCCTAAAAGTCTCTCTCCCCAATACAGCAGCTTTTCAGCAAGTTGGATGCTACAGACCCCCCCTCTGCTGAACACAAGCTCTTATCCCACCTGGGGAACGAGCTCAAGCCTAGCACTGAAGAAGTCATTATTCTAGGTGACCTGAATTTCAACTGGCTTACCCAGGCAGCTGCACCTCTGGTATCATTCTGTGATACTTATGAGTTCACACAACTAATTAATGAGCCAACAAGAATTAATGCAAGGAATAGTAATAACAGCACACTACTTGATATCATGCTAGTGAATAAACCACATCTATTCACACACGCTGGAGTGCTTCTCTGCGATATAAGTGATCACTGCCCATCATCGGGGTAAGATCCACCAACATAACAACAATCCTGCAAAATTCCTCATGAGGAGATCCAAGAAAACATCAATATTGAAGGTTATTTGCATGATCTAGCTCACTCTCCACACTGGCAAGAGTTTTATCTTGCCCATTCTGTTGAAAAGCTCAGCAGGTGCTAAATAGCATTATAATAAATGCCCTTAACACCCATGCCCCAATCTCTAGTATCCGAATAAAAAACAAATCCTGTCGTTGGTTTTCAGCTGACCTCAAAGCTGCACTGCTGGAGAGAGACAAACTCTGGAAAATGGCAAGAAAAACCAAGAATGCAAATGACTGGATGATCTTTAGGAAAGCCAGGAATAGATGCACCAAGAAAGTTAGGGATGCAAAGGCTGCCTTCTACTTGGCCGAGCTCGACTCCTCCTATCATAATCCTGCTAGATTTTGGGGTACCATCAAGGGCATGGTGGGGCAGGACGCTAACACCTCCCTTCCAACTCAATTACACAACAGTTATGGCCCTATCACTGGCAAAATGGAAATTCTGGACGCCTTCAATAACCACTTCACAACGGCTGGCCTTGCCTTTGACACCTCTCCAGCTAACCTGCTGAGGGAACAATTAAGTTCCCATTACACTGGTGATCAGAGAGCTGACTCTTCCTTCAGCTTCACATCTATACTGTTGAAGCAAGTAGAGGATCTATTATGGCAACTAGATACCAAAAAAAGCACAGGGGCAGACTCTCTGGACCCCTACTTTCTAAAGATTGCGTGCCATGTACTTGCAGTCCCCCTAACACACCTCTTTAACCTATCTCTAAACTCTGGCTCTATCCCGCACTGTGGAAGACAGCCCAAGTGGTTCCCCTTCTAAAATTAGGGGACCCTATGGAACTTAATAATTACAGGCCCATTTCCATTCTACCAGTGCTATCCAAGATGCTGGAGAAATTAGTGAGTAACCAGTTAAGGGAGTATCTTGACAATGCTAACCTCTTAAATCCAGCTCAATCTGGATTCAGGGCCAAGCATAGCACTATCACTGCACTAGCCAAGGTCACAAATGACTGGCAAACCGAATTAGATAAAAAGAATAATGTCTATGCAGTATTCCTGGACCTGAGCAAAGCATTCGATACTGTGGACCACGAGCTTCTATTATCATCCCTGCACTCCCTTGGCCTAGATCCACCCTCCCTTAAGTGGTTCAGATGTTATCTCACCGGTAGGTCACAGCAGGTAAAAGCTGAAGGTGACCTATCCCCATTAAAACCACTGTTAAGAGGAGTCCCCCACGGTTCTATCCTGGGTCCTATCCTTTTTGCCATTTATATAAATAATATTGATTCAACCCTCACCAATTCCTCTGTACACCTCTTTGCTGATGACACTGTTTTGTATGTCAGCAACCCTTCGCCTGCAGCTGCTCGTGAAATCCTACAAACAGAATTCTTCTTGTTACAATATCAGCTACTTAAGAAAAAGCTTCTGTTAAATGCAAAGAAAACTAAAGCACTGATGTTCACAAATCAAAGCTCCACCAGCACCTCCTCCTCAATCATTCTCCCCCAGCTATGCACTATACTTGGAGAAAACCTGGAGTATGTAGAAAACTTCAAATACCTAGGTGTGTGGATTGACAACAGACTCGACTTCACTCATTTAGAAGAACTGTTAAAAAAGCTTCGCCAAAGGCTTGGCCTTCTCTATAGATTAAAACCCTTCCTAAACAGAGACTCAAAGATGAGGTTAGTCCAGGCCATTTTTCTATCAGTTGTTGACTATGCAGACTTCTTTTATAGTGACTGCCCCATCTCCTACCTTCACAAGTTGGATACCTTATATCATAGAGCAATAAGATTCATTACAGATCTGCCATCTAATACCCATCACTGCTCTCTTTATGCTGCAGTTGGGTGGGTTTCCCTTCACCTCAGAAGGAATAGAAATGCAGCACTATGGATTTACAGAGCATTATCAAAAAACTTGCAAACTATATTCTGGGCTGCTTCACCCAGACCATTCCTAGCTCCTATGCCCTAAGAAGAAGCAACAACATCATCCTGCTCAAATTGCCCAAATTCAACACCAGGATAGGGAGGGCAGCAATGAGCTATTCTCTAGCTATAGCATGGAACACACTACAAAAATCCCTAAAACTGTCCAATATCATTCCATTTGCATCCTTTAAACAGCATTGTACAGTCTTCTTCACAGAGAAATGCAGTTGCTACCAATAGAGCTAGCTTTGTCATCTTACAATCTCCCTCCCAAAAATTAACCATATATGGCATAATCCTCCCAGACAGACACCCCATCTTATGACACCCAGTAATACCTTCACCATCCTAGTATTACATTATATTGTGTGTTTGCCATGGCCCCCCCACTGGGATAGGTATATACTGTAAATATTAGCTTAACTTTCCTGTAACCGTTTTTTATCATGCGAATTTACTGTACATCACTGTGTTTATAAACGTTTTTTTTTTCCCCTGTATGTATAACTGTTTTATATAAGTGTATGATGTATCTGTTGTGTATCAACTGTTGAACCTTGACCTTATCAGGTCCATCTTGTAAATGAGCCTTGCTCAATGATGTTCGCCTGAATAAATAAAGATTTGATGATGATGATGATGATGATGAACTCTTGAAAACCAGAAGCCTTCTCCAGTGGTATGTCTGCACAGGTCAAACAGCAGACGAAGTCCAGAATAAATTCCTTCCGTTCAATGGAAGGTTCCGTTACTCAACTGAAACAAGACGTCAGCAACTGCTGTTGTAGAGGTGTGCCTAAAAAAACAAAAAAAAACAAGATATAATATTTTACAGGGAAAAATAAACTGTGCCTTAAAAACAAAACAAAAGCAAACAAGAGTTAATATTTTACAGGGAAAAAAACAAGCTGTAGGCCAGCCCAGTGTCATGGAGGGCTGAGGAGCTGTGAGCTTTACCTCCTGCCACACTGGCAACCTGTTTGGTAACAAGATCAGGTCAGCGGGGAGGGAGAGGACTGAGTGTCCAATTGGCTGCTCTCCTCTCCTGAGTGGGGGTGGGAATCTGCTGTCTTGCTATTAGAGTCCAGGGGATAGTGTTGAACTCTAGCAGCAAGGAAGGGGGATGCAGGAACAAGGCACATGTGTACTGGGGGGTTCCACGTGCCAGAGAGAGAGAGAGAGAGAGAGAGAGATGAGATGGACTTGGGAGGCAGGGACAGAGCAAATACCAGTCACCCAAGAGGAAGAACAGACTATGTAAAAAATAAAATAACTTCAAACATCTGTGCGACTAGTACTTACTTTGCATGTTTTTTTTTGCAGCTTCTTTTCTTTCTAGATGTTTCTGTGACTTCATGTGCATGTCAACTGTATGCTTCCACACGAAGTTGAGTGTGTGGGTGCAAGCACGACAAAACAGCAATCCTCCATCCTCATAAAGATCCTCCGGATATAATTTAATCCGATCATGGGCACACACAAGATAAGAGACATGATGGTCCTTGGCCTCTTTGTGAGAAAGACAGAAGTGCTTTGGTGGCGATGTAGACATGGTGTAGTTTAACTAAAACAAAATTAAACCCCCAAAAATTAAGAATTGAACGAGAGCATCAGTGCATAAAGGGAGGAGAGCTTTCCTTGGGATGCTTGATCCTCCAATATCACACCACTAGTTTGCATCCCACAGTGTTCTAAGTTGGCAGATTGGTTTCAAAACCTCAGCTCCTGGAGTTGCCTTGCCGTGGTGCTGAGCTTGCCCATAGATTTGCTAGTACCCATGTACCCATGGAACAAAAGACTTCAGAAATTCAGTTTTCTTGCTACCTTTCAATTTCTTTTTAATCTGGGCACTATATAGAAAAACAGGAGCAAGGCATTGTGCCATGTCAGCTCAACCCATCCCTCCAATCCATCTCCGAGGGACCACAGCAGTGAGTCAAGGACATACCACGGGAGTGAGGGACGGATGCTGGTGACTGCCATATGTGGTCAGAAAAAATTGTTCTGTGCCATTCTGGTCTCCTGCCCCACCCTGCTCCCTCACCAGAGGTCAGAATAATTTTTTTCACCATGTGTGCCATTCCGCCAGGCCCACCCCTCCATTCCATCAATGAGAAACCACAGCAGCGAGGCTTGGACACACCATGGCAGTGAGGGATGGATGCTGGCGACTGCCATACATGATGGAAACAAATTGTTCTGTGCCATTCTGGTCTCCTGCCCCATCCTGCTCCCTCACCAGAGGCCAGAACAATTTTTTTCACCATGTGTGCCAGTCTGCCAGGCCCACCCCTCCACTCCATCAATGAGAAACCACAGTAGTGAGGCTTGAAGACACCACAGGAGCGAGGGACGGACACTGGTGACTGCCATACATGGTCAGAAAAAATTGTTCTGCGCTATTCTGGTCTCCTGCCTCACCCTGCTCCCTCACTAGAGGCCAGAACATTTTTTTCACCATGTGTGCCAGTCCACCAGGCCCACCCCTCCACTCCATCAATGAGAAACCACAGCAGCGAGGTTTGGACACCTCAGGAGCGAAGGACAGACCCAGGCAACTGCCATACATGATGGAAAAAATTGTTCTGTGCCAGTCTGCTTGACTGCTCCACCCTGCTCCCTCACCAGAGGCAAGAACAATTTTTTCCACCATGTGTGTCAGTATGCCAGGCACGTCCCTCCACCCTCCAACACAAAAGAACCACAGCAGCACACTTCTGTCCGAGGGTCCAATGTTTTTTAAAGCACTTCACCCCATAAACAGAACTCTCCTTGGCTCCCACCAGTCCTTTTATTTTATTTTTACTTCCTCTTCTGGGCTCCTCTGAGCACCCCCCAAGCAATAACATTTTTATTAAGACAGCCCCCCTTAGCTGAACCCCCAAGTTAGCTCCCAGTCTTCCTCCATTTTTGAAGTACTTTTCTGGAGTCGGACCCTCGACTTCCACCATTCCTCTTCATTTTTCTCTTCATTTTTTTTTCTTACTACTTGCTCTCCCCCAGAGCACCCTCTCAAAAGAGCAACTTGCACATTCTCCCTTACATTATTTATTAATTGCAGCACAACATACCTGTATTGCTTCAACAGCAGGAGCACCAGTTTTGAGAATGTTCAGCAGCAGCAGTGACAGGTTGGCAGCACACTTGGAGACAGCTGCAGTGATTTGCTCTTCTTAGAAGAAGTGTTGCCAACCAGTCAGCCAGCCAGCAGTCAGCAGCAGAATAGGGCTACCAGGCAGGATGTTTCCCCGTTGCTTTTTGTGCTCTCTGTCTCTTTCCTCGCTCCTCACTCACGCCATTCCTCTCTCGCACCGTTCCTATCTCACTCGCACCTCCTCTGCTCTGACTCCCCCCTCACCTGTCTGCCTGTATTTATAGTGTATTTTGACTACTTTGGCGGACCTGAGGGGGGACAAATCTCACAGAAGGGGAGTGAAGAAACAAACTAAGGAGCAGGCTTTCGATTGGGTTTTGCTGGTGTGACGCGCTGTAGTGACGTCACTAGCACGTCACATGCCAGCAAAACCACGCGGTGCCCTTGTTCTGTATTTCTTCATGGGATTTGTTCTTTGGGTCAGCACTCAGGGTCAGTTGGTTGTGAGGGTTTACAACAAACAAGGTCTGGACAAGTAAATAGTTAAACAGCACCAAATGGCATGATGATGGGCAGGAGGGCAGTATTCGAGATGGGGAGGCACAGAGGATTGTGGTGGCATCACCTCGGGACAGATGGCTGGGGGAATCTACACAAAACAGCCCATGTAAGTATGCATATTTGCAGGGGCACATATTTTGAGTGGGGGGTCAAATAATCATGCTTTCCACGATATAATCATAGCGCTTGAATTTTTCCAGCTGACCCTAGCCGTTCTGCATTGTGCGGAATTGTTCATTGCTCCCATGATGAGCACCCCCAGATCCTTCTCCTCTTCTGTTACCTCCAACTGAACACACACACACACACACACACACACACACCCCAGATGGTAGCTTCTCCTTGGATTTTTTGTTCCAAAGTGCAGTATCTTGCATTTTTTTGCCATCTGTCAAACCATACCTCTAGCCTTGCCAGATCCTCCTGTAGCCCCCACCACCCAACCTGGTCATCCACCACAACTCCCATCTTGGTGTCATCCGCAAATAGGATGATTTTGCTGCTGATGCCCTCCATGTCTGCCATAAATATGTCAAACAGCACTGTGTCCAACACTGACCCCTTTGGAACACCACTTGTCACAGGCTTAGGGGATGAGTATTCCCCACCTACCACCACACTCTGCTGCCTATCTTTTAGCCAGTTCTCCACCCACCCTACCAGTTTTGCTCCTGCCCCTGTACCCCATAGCTTGCTTCCAAGTCCCCAGCTGGTACTGAATCGAAGGTCTTACTGAAGTCTAAGTACAGGACATCCACTGCATGGCCCCCATCAATTTGCCTAGTCACCCAGTCATAGTATTTCACCAGGTTGGTCTGGCATTACCTGCCCTTGACGAAGCCATGCTGCCTCCCGTCCTACACCCCGTTCACCTCCAGTAGTGTCACTAGCCTCTTCTTTAGGATGGTCTCCATTAGATTCCCCACTATGAACATTAGATTTACTGACCTATAGTTCCCTGGTTCATCCTTGGGTCCCTCTGACATGATCCATTTCTCTGTTTGCCTACCAGCAACCCCCCTTCACACCTGATGAAGGAACCCTCTCCTGCCAAGTCACCCCTTCCCCTACTCTTCCTAAACATGTTCCTTCCAGACCCCAGTATCCTTCCCTCCTACACTAAAATAGAGATGGTTGAGTAGCTTTCTTTAAACTCTTAACCCACCTATTCCCACCTTTAGCTTTTAAATCCTATAGAGCAGTCTTCTTTTAGCAGTCCTATCTGTCCTTACCACAGTTATACTTTCCTCCTAACCCTCCTTATCCCAATGAGAGTTGTTAGAGCCTACTGCGTAGCCTCCTTTTTTTTAAGTCCTATCACCCCTTCCACAAATTGAGCTACTTAAAACTACCTTAAGCCTATCTAATTCTTACAAAGATTGCCCCTAAATGGAGCAAAGCCTACCCAAATTTTGCTACATAGCTACTTAATAGCTTACATACTACCTAATAGAAAATCACTTTACAAGTAGCAATGCATTTACAAGGCATAGACACTTTACCACTAGTAGCAATGCATTTCCAAGGCATAGACACAGTACCTTATCTTTGATGTATGCCACCCAGCCGATGTTGATGCTCACCTCTGTTCCACTCCTTGCTACTGTGCCCTCTGCCCGATCTTCATAGACCAGACCCCCTGTAGGGCGTGGTTCGGAGACCTTTTAATATGGAGGTGGTGTGGGGTGGGTGGGAGGGACAAAATTCCAGTTGCGCTTGTCTCCTGGAAGGGCACTGCCCTGATTTGCCCATCAATCAATCAAACTTTATTTTTAAAAACGCGCTTTTCTCAAAACCAAAGCACCTGTACAATTTCATAAAACAATAAATAAACAGAATTTAAAACTATTATAAATCATTAAAAACTATATTAAAAAGGTGGCATGGCAGGTCAGACTACTACGGCCACAGGCTACACACTAAATGTGCTGCAGATGTGGTCCCCCTCAATCCTTGTGGCTACTGATACCATCTGTCACCCTCCCACTGATGCCGCCCGAACAGTGAAAAAAGAAATTGCAACTGGGCTTCTGCCCTAAATAGCCCAGCCACTGAAAGTAGCCCCTGAGGTTTGGAGCCACCAACGAGATTTAAAGTTGCCGCTCCTGGGAGGGCGCTCCCCTGATTGGCCCATGGCAGGCCCGACTCAGACTCCTAAAAGAAAATAAAAATTTCAATAAAAATTCCTGGTTGCGTTTGGCTCCTGGAAGGGCGCTCCCCCGATTTGCCCATGGCAGGCCTGACTCTTGCTGCGGCTGACTACCCCCTCAAAGTGCCACGGATACGCTCCCACAGATCCTTGCGGCTACTGGCCTACCGACTACGCCATCCCGTTGATGCCGCCCAAACAGTGAAAGAAGAAACTGCGACTGTGCTTCTGCCCTAAATATCCCAGCTGCCGAGAGTAGCCCCCAAGGTTTGGAGCCGCCAACAAGATTTAAAGTTGGCACTTCTGGGAGGGTGCTACCCTGACTGGCCCATGGCAGGGCCAACTCAGACTCTTAAAAGGAAAAAAAAAATTTCAATTAAAATTTCCAGTTGCGCTTGGCTCCTGGAAGGGCACTCCCCCAATTTTCCCACAGCAGGCCCGACTCCTACGGCTGTTGACTATCCCCTAAATGTGCTACGAATGCGGCCCCCCTCAATCCTTGTGGCTACTGCCACCGACTACACCCTCCTACTGATGCCGCCAGAAAAAGCCATAATTCCCTGAATACTTGACTTAGGAGAAAATCTATATATCAAAATAAAGGTCTTAATGAGTACTACATGAATAACACATATCCTTCCCCCCTTAAACATTTAGGGGCTATATAAAAAACAACCAATAAAAAATACAGATTCCAATAGGATAACAGTGGAACTTCAATAAGCCATAACTGCCTCAGTATTTGGACTTAAGGGACAATCGATATATCCCAACAAAGGACTTAATGAGTACTGCAAGAATAACACATAACTCTCTAAATGAATTTAGGACCCACATAAAAAAAGGAAAAATCTTAACTGTATCAATCTTCACCATTCATCACTGCTGGGTAGTACGCCAGAGGTGCTAGGACCCCGTGGGAAGCTTTTTAGCTTTAAAAGCTTTCTCCCTCCTAGGAGGAGGGCCCAACGTCGAGGACAGCACCACCCTTGAGGCTGACTCATTGCATGGCACTTGCAGGTTGGCCAGTAATTGACGCTGGCCTCTCCAATACCTCAGTTCTGCTTTTCCCACTGTCCAGGTGCAATGACTTCATGGGACAGCAAGAAAATCTTCTGCATCACTCCCAGTTCTGCCGGTTCTGCTCGTTCAGTTTGAATACTCAACGCCGCACCAGTGTGACACCATGTTGGCATCGTTTTTCTTATTTTATCATACAAAGTTCTCGTTCAGTATTGAGTCTTTCCCTTTGGTTTTTGTTTAGTTTGTGTGCAGTCTGATCATGTCGGGTTTGGGGCAAAAACGTTCAAAGGTGGGGACTTCCCCTATATGTCAGTGCCCCTGTGGAAGTCAGTTTTCCATAACAGACTGGCATGACCAATGCTTTACCTGCCTAGGACCCAACCACAACATGGATCACTGCAATGCCTGTTTCGATATGGATTACTGCACTTTGGAGATCTGCGCTGCGAGGTTGGGCTGCGGCCCCACAACCTTCAGTGGTCAGTATCTCACAAGGGCCACTAAGTTAAGGTCCTTGGGCCCATACCCCAGGTATCTCCCCACTGCTACATGCACCAGGGGAGGGCAGGCTTCCATTGGCTCAGGTCTCATTGAGCCCAGATGCCTGGGTAAGCAGTCTGGGGAACGGTCGGCCTCCTCCGGGGGGTATGGCCGTGGATTGCTTGTAGCCCAGTTCCCCTTTGGGAAACTGGCCAACCCCAGTATCAAGGCCTCAGCTACATGTGGGGCCTGCATCAGTGGTACCTTCAAGGCTACAGGGAGTGCAATCTCAGCTCCTGGCACTGATTCTGGTGTTGGTGAGGGAGGCCAAGGCCCCGATGTCACGAAGTCCCCTCCTGACACTGCTCTCTGTGCCGAGATGGGTAGAGTGGCCAGGGTTGCCTCTCTTGGGATTGCCATGCTCTCCTCCTCAGATTCAGAGGATGATCAGGCTGATCCAGATTGGCAACCGAACTCTCCGGAGCAATGGTCACTCCCCAGGATCCACACAAGGTCATCATCCATGAGTTTCATTCATATGGTCAACACCATACGCAACACCGCCCTTTCCTGTGTCGGTGCCACGCTCAGTGCTGCTGAGGACTCCGGTGTCATCTCGGGTGCCATCTTGGGTGATGGCACAGCTTTTGGCACCATGCATGATGACGTTGCCATGGTCGGTGCCGCAGTCGATGACAGTGCCGCGGTCGGTGCCATGCCTGGCAGCAGAGCCGCAGTCAGTGCCATGCTTGGTGTTGGTGCCATTTCTGGGGTCATTGTCATGGTTGGCACCATCTCTGAAGCTGACATTGCATTTGAGGTTGACACCACAGTTAGCAACGATGTTGATGTCTGTGCAGCCGATGTCGGTGCCACGGTTGGTGCCACCTTGGGTGACAGCACTGCCTTGGGGGCTGTCTCCATGGGGGATTCTGGCTTTGGTGCCGAGTTGGTCTTTGGTGCCAACACAGAGCTCAAGGGGGAGTCAGAGGCTGACCCTGGTGCCGACTCGTCCCTTCCCCCCTTCCTGAGAGTGGTGCTCATGGTGGAACCTTTCTCAAGGATCTCGGTTTTCTGGGCAGGGGGTGGGGGCCCTGTTGGCCTCCCACTCTACCCCGGTAACCTTGTTCACTCCAGGATGGAGTCAGACTGCTGGGCTGGGCACCCCCTCCCTGTCTAGGGGTCTGAGTCCTGCAACATGTGGGGACAGGGGCCGGTCTTCTGGGTTTGCTCCGCTCTGGTCTCCTCACCGGGGTCTTCTCCTTTAGGGCTTCCTCTACTGGCTCAGGGAGTTTGAGCAGCAGGTGGGGTCTGTGCAGCGCACCCCCCTCTCTTCAGAGGGGTCCACTTGTCCCCATAACCCTGGCAGAAGGGTTCCGGTCTCTCAGGACCATTCTGCATAGTCTTCAACCCCTCAGTATCCTCCTCCCTTCTCCTGGGTCTTTCTGGTCCCTTGAGATCTTTCACTTGGGTGCACTATAGCGTGATGGTGAATGCTTTCCCCATCTATTACAGGGCCATGGATGAAATGGTGTTCACATCTCCTCTTCCTGTACCATCGTTCCCTATGCAGAGCCCTTCCACTTTGTCAGCTTCCTCCTCTGAATAAGAGGACTCCACCTTAAGAACATAAGAATTTGCTGGCAGAAGGGGACCTCTTGAGCCATCTAGTCTGCCCAGTATACCTACCCCCCCTTAGACTATTTCCTTTTTTGCGTGTAGTGGTTATCCCATGCAAGTTTGAATTCCCTTACATTTTTTTGAGTCTACAACCTCTTGCAGTAGGCTATTCCAAGGGTCAATCACCCTCTCAGAAAAAGTACTTCCTGTTGTTTCCCCTGGATTTACCTCCTGTCAGTCATAGATCGTGGCCTCTAATACAACTCTCTGATTTCATCTGAAACAGGTTTTCCTTCCGCACCGTGGTTATTCCCTTCATATACTTAAATGTTTCAATCATGTCCCTCCGTCTCTTCTCTGTTCAAGTGAGCATAGCCATAAGTTGACTAGTCTGGTTTCTTATGGCTCTTGGTGCAAAACCTGCACCATCTTTGTAGCCCTTCTCTGCACCACCTCCAGTCTGTTGATATCTTTCTTCAGGTGCGGCCTCCAAAACTGGACACAATATTCCATGTGCAGCCTCACCAGTGATCTGTAGAGTGGCATTATCACCTTTCTTTTTCTGCTAGTTATACCCCTTCCAATGCATCCAAGGATGCCATTTGCTTTCTGTGCTGCCCTTTCACATTGCTTCCTCCTCCTAAGGTCATCTGTAATGATTACGCCAAGATCCCTCTCCACCTGTGTTACTTGAAGCTGGTGTCCTAGCAGCATGTATTCCTTCCTGGGTTTTCTTTTATCCAGATGCATGATCTTGCATTTTTTGGCACTGAACTTCAAGTGCCAATTTTTGGACTATCTTTCCAGCCTATTCAGATTCTTTTCAATCTTCAGGACTCCCTCTTGGGTGTCCACCCAGTTGCAGTTTTGTGTCATGCGCAAACAGGCATACTTTCCCTTCCAGCTCATCAGCGATGTTGCTGATGAAAATGTTGAAGAGGTTGGGGCTTAATATTAACCCCCTGTGGCACTCCACTGGTCACCTTGCCCTCCCATGACTGAGCTCTATTAACTAAGACCCTCTGTGTCCTATCCTTGAGCCAGTTTACAATCCAGCTGACTGTCTTCTGACTAAGTCCTGTATTCTCTAGCTTATTCATGTCGTCTTCTATAGGGTACACTGCCGAAGGCCTTGCTGAAGTCTAGGTATACCACATCCACCACCCCTCCCTGATCCACTGTTCTGGTCACCCAGTTGAAGAATTCTATCATGTTTGTTAGACATGATTTTCCTGCTGTAAATCTGCGTTGCTTGGGGTCAAGCTTTCCAGATTCTTTTAGATGATCCACTATTCTATCTTTCAGCAGGGTTTCCATAAGTTTACCTACTACTGAGGTCAGACTGACTTGGCAGTAGTTCCCAGGCTCTTCTCTGCTTCCACTTTTATGTAAAGGTACCACCACAGCCTTTTTCCGGTTTAGTGGTATTGTGCCACTTTCCAGTGACTTATTAAAAAGGTCAGTGAGCAGTGATGCAATTTCTTCCCATACCTCCTTTAGAAACCTAGGGTGAATTCCATCAGGTCCCAATGCTTTGTCTACTTTTAGTTTGCTAAACTCTTCTAGGACTGTTTCTCTTGAGAAGTGGAAGTCGTCGGCTGTTCTACTGTTGCACACTGCCTTTCCCACAGTAGGGCTGCTGTCTTGATCTTCAATGGTGAAGACAGCAGAATAATTTGTTTAGCACTTCTGCCTTGTCTTCATACTTTTCAACTATCTGTCTTTCAGTTGATTATAGCCCGATTATCCCGCCCTCTTTTTTCTTTCGCTTATGTACCTAAAAAATGTTTTGTCCTCCTTTGTTACTCCCTGCGCTACTTTCTCCTCTGTCTGGGCTTTGGCTATCCTAATAGTCTTTCCCGCTTCTCTCAGCTTTGATATGTAATGCTGCCTGTCTGCTTCTTTCCCTGTCTGCTTATACTGCTTGAAGGTCCTTTTTATGTGTTCTACTTTGTTGCTATTTCTTTGGAGAACCACAGTGGCTTTTTTCTTCTTTTTGACTTGCTGATGTGCTCTGTGCACTGATCAGTAACTTGAAGTAAAGCTGTCTTCAAGGTTCCCAGCTTCTCTCCACATCCCACGAGTTGCTGATTTCCAGCAAGTTTCTTAACTGGGTTTTCATGGTGCTGAAGTCTGCCTTGCGGAAATCAAGTATTTTGAGCTTTGTGTGACTTGATTCTGCTACCCTTTCCACTGTTAACCAGACTGACCCTATGGTAATGTCAGATATTCTGGTGCTGTTTGTTAGCACCAGGTCCAGGATAGTCTGTTCCCTGGTGAGGGACTGCACCAGCTGATTAAGTCCTGCCCCCTTCAGGGCAAGCAGAAACTCTTTGCTACATTCAGAAAATGCCATGAATGAGGACCAATCTACACCAGGTAGACTGAAATCCCTCACTAATGACAGGTCTCCCTTGTTGGCCATCAAGAAGATGTTTTCCAGGAGCTCCTTGTCTATCTCAGAGTCCTGGGATGGAGGTCTATATATGACTCCCACTTGGATGGGGGCTTTGTCCCCTGTTCCTAAGGTGACCCATAGAGCTTCTGGTCTTCCCTGTTTTGCTTGGACTTCTATTGCTGAGATTCCTTCTCTTACATATAATGCCACCCCCTCCCTATTTTCCAATGCAGTCCTTCCTAAAAGTGTATAACTGGTACAGCAACATCCCAGGTATGGTTCTCCATAAAACAGGTTTTCGTGACTGCTACCCAGTCTAATTTGGCTTCTGTCATTAAAGCGGAGAGGTCAGAGATTTTATTTAACAGACTACGTACATTGACACACATAGCCCTCCATCACTGTTTTCTGCGGCATGGTGAAGTAGTAGAATCATTATTCTGTATATCAATGTTTCTTATCTTGTGCCTATTATGCTTATCCCTTTGCATGTTATGGGAAGTGTCTTGATACCTACCATTGCTGAGATCACTAAAAAAGACCTGTGTCGAACTAGCTGTTGGTGGAGGAGGGACTCTTGACACCCTTCTTACCATAAAGTGTCCTTGCTGCTCCTCCCCACTCACTAGTTTAAATGGTCTAAGTACATGTTGAGTTTTTGTCCGAGCACCTGAGTTCCTTGTTTGTTTAGGTGCAGACTGTCTAATTTGTAGAAGTCCCGCTCCCAGAAGTTGTGTCAATTGCCAATAAAGCCATGTCCATTTGCCTGGCACCATTGTTTAAGCCAGGCATTGGGTTTAGAGATTTCTCTCTCTCTCTCTCTCTGATCCTGTGCCTGATTCTGCTCTTTTCTCATACAAGCAGAATCTCCAAGAAAGAGAGACTGGATGAAAGAGAATTAATTTTGCTGGAAAGATTTGTTATGTGTTGTTTCATCTCTTCTACCATGCGAGAGGCTATGTCGTTTGTGCCTATGTGGAGGATGACATGCGTTTTATGGTTCACGTTGCGTATGATATTTAGAATGCGGTCAGCGTCCCTTAACACAGACGTACCTGGGAGACACCTAACAGCAACTTTTGTACAGCCGGATTGCTGAAGGTGAGACTCCACACCTTGAATAATGGAGTCTCCGGCTATTAGTACTGGTTTTTTGGTGGTTGATTGACTTGCTCTTTTGGGGAACTTTTCAATGTTTTGCTGTATTGGATCCACCTGTTCCTTACTCTCCAACATCTCTGCGATAGCTGTCAGTGGAGCATATCTATTTGTTGTGTGCACAGGTGTGATTGTTCCAGTAGCTGTAGGCTTTGGAGCATTGTGGTTTTTGACCAGTTTCCAACCTCCTGGTCTGGTTGTCCTTTGGGTCAATGGGACCTGTTTGGTAAAGGACTTTTTGTCGATGCTGTTTTGTTGTATATAATGGAGAATTGTTCTTAGATAGTTTGTCTCGGTCCTTGCTGCATGGAGCTGAGTTCTTAGGTTCCTTAGGGCAGAGCATATCAGACAGTATCTCACTCTCAGGATGTATGAGCTGCAGATGTTGCAGTTTATGGGCTCCATTTGAGTCTGGATGAAAATAGTATGAGGACAGAAAAAGTGCAGATGTAGAAGTGGATGAGCCAAAATGATGATTATTATAATTTTTTTTTGTCCTGGGGAGGAAGTGTGGACGAAAGAAAAAGGTTGTTTAAGGTAGGTGCCTATTTGTCTGTACTCAGGCTGAAAATAAGGAGGAAGCAAACAGGAGTTTAGAGCAACAAGACAAAACTGAGAACAAATGTGCTTTTTTGGGGGGGAGGTGACCCTGCCTCTTCTCGTTTCACAACAGGATGTCATATAGGTAGGTCACCAATAAGAGTGGAGTGCCCGGGTGTGGGTTGGAGGGTTATGCAATGTTTCCCCTGCTGCTGAGTGAAAAAACAAGCCTTTGTAATTAGGAAAGGCAGGAAGGGGGGTGGAGCCATGTAGTCCCTATAAAATAGGATGACCAGGGGTGGGTGGCTGGGTAGAGCCTTTGTTTCTGCTACCTGTAAAAATAATTAGTGATGTTCTGCCTTTTAGCTGTACCAAGCCCTTGTTACATCAACTGCACATAAAACCAAAGTGCACCCAGAACTGATAGGGTGGAAAGAAAACTTGTTGTTTTTATGTTAAGGGGGCATGGAGTAAGTGTTCCAACAGTTCCTTATGTTGAGAGAGCACCTTGCCACAATAAACTTGCACAAAGCAATTTAAATTTGTTCCACAAGTGCAGAGCTTTCTTTGGCATTCCTATTACAAACTAGCAGCTTTTGCTCGGCACTGCCAGATTTTGTGCACACTCTCACTTGCTTTTGGAACATATGCATCTATGGAGGGATGGAAGTGCAGGGCCCTCTACAGACAAATGAGGATACAATTATACTATCTCAAAATGTAAGGAAATTCATTGCAAAAATCTTTGTTAATGCACTAGTTAGGGTTAAACCAACAGAAGTAGGCAAATGTGATGTTAGAGTTGCCAGCCCTAACACCTCACCCCACCCTGCAGGCAGCAACAGGAATAAACATTACAGTTTGACCTCTCCTGTGTCTTCATAAATCAGGTATGACGTGTCCCTTGAGATAGTCAACCTTAATGCTCACCCCATTCTCATATACTGTAAACATCTCATTGTATTTACTGATGGAATGAGGTGAACATTAGGGGTTAGTAACCCCAAGGCACACACCATGTCTGATTTACAAAGACACAGGAGAGGTCAAACTGTAATTTTTTTTTTCCTGTTGTTGCCTGCAGGGTGGGGGTGGTGTGTTAGGGGTGGCAGCCCTAACACCATATTTACCTACTTTTGTAAGTTTACTCTTAACTAGTGCATTAATAAAGTTTTTGCCAAAACACTCTGTTACTGCATCAGTTAGGGTTGCTATTAAAGTGTCAAAAGTATGGAAATGCAATGTTAGGGTTCCCTAACTCTGTATTCCCCCAAGCAGCCAAAGGGGGCGAGGCAACACAAGCAAACACAGACATCCATCATCAGGTAAGACAAACAACATACAGCTCTTTCCACGACACAAGAGACATCCATCATCATGGTCCATCACTTCTGCAGCCATGGATACACATGTACTGTTGCACACCACTTGGGAAGTGTGATAAAAAATTCCCATAGGATCACACTGTAAATTGTAAGTAAGGAATAACACATGACAGGGTGTGTGGTGATGCTAAATTACTGCACATGCCCCAGGTGAGTTGTGAGGCATGAGGTACGGCTAAGTACCTTCAACTACCTGGGAAGTGCAGTATATGATTCCCATAGGATCACACTGTAAATTGTAAGTAAGCAATAGCACACAGCAGGGTGTGTGGCAATGCTAAATTGCTGCATGCCCCAGGTGGGTTGTGAGGCATGAGGTGCAGTCAGGTGCCTTCAACCACCTGGGAAGTGCAGTATATAATTCGCATAAGATCACATTATAAATTTTAAGTGAGAAATATCACATGGCAGGGAGTGTGGCAGTGCTAATTTGCTGCATGACCCAGGTGGGTTGTGAGGCATGAGGTGCAGCTGAGTGCCTTCAAGCACCTGGGAAGTGCGATATAAAATTCCCATGGGATCACATTGTAAATTGTAAGTAAGCAACAACACAGGATAGGATTGCGGTAATGCTACATTACCACACACCCCAGGTGGGTTGTGAGGCACAAGGTGCAGCCGAGTGCCATCAACCACTAGGGAAGTGTGAATGTCTTCACTCAAGAGCAGAAGGCACCTATGCTGCCATGGAAGCATAGGGCCCTTTGGGCCCTGTGCTTCCGTGCCCATATGGATGATTGCATGCAGGTGTCAAGTGCCTTCAACCAGCTGTGGCATGTATCCATGGCTATAGAAGTGCTAGACCATGATGATGGATGTCTGTTGTGCCATGTGTAGAGAACTGTATGTTGTTTGTCTTACCTGATGATGGTTGTCTGTGGTTGCTTGTGTTGTCTTGCCTCCTTTGGCTGCTTGGAGGGGAATGAGGAGTTAGGGTTGAAAACCCTAAAATTGCATTTTCATATTTTTGTCAGTTTAATAGCAACCCTAACTGATGCTTTAATGGATTTCTTTTTGCAAAGAATTTCCTTACTTTTTAAGATGGTATAATCACATCCTCATTTGCCAGTAGGGCCCTGCACTCCCATCCCTCCATAGATGCAGACATGTATGTTGCTGAGGAAGCACAGAGCCCTCTGGGCCCTGTGCTTGCATTTGTAGCAAAACAGCAACCAAATTGTCAGAATAGCCTTCTTCTTAACACACCTCATGAACCCGATACTGAAAATTTTCAAATCCCTGCCAAAATATTATTCCATGCCACTGTAACATCAATCCTTGCCACAGATGTGAAAACACAGTTTGGGCAGGATTTGAAAAATGACAGCTGTCACATTCATGAGGTGGTGTAAAAAAATTGCAATGTTGAAAATTTGGGGTCAAAATATTTTAAAATACTGAAGTTATAAGCAAGCATAGGAAAATGTCAATGGATGTACATAACTTTGCCATTGTTATATATTTTGACTCTAAAATTTCAACATAACCTTCTTATGACCCCACCTCATGAGCAAGGGCATTGAAAATGGTCAAATCCCACCCAAAAGGTGATTTCAGCAAGCAAATGTGAAATTGTTTGTCGGGCTGGATTTGTGTAATTCCACTGACATTGTTCATGAGGTGGGATCCCAAAAAGGCCATGTTGAAAATTTTGGGTAAAAATATGCAAAAATGGCAAAGTTATGCCACAAAGTTGAAAACCTCATTGAAATACATTGAACCATACTTGCCTTACTTTCTCATATAGCAGTAGGGTTTTCCAGCAGCAAGATGTGTCTTCAATTAGAGACTGGATCTTCACCCTAGGACCTATTCAGGTGAGTGAAGGTGTGTGTGTGTGTGTAGGGTGGTGGGTGGTGGGTGGTGAGTGGGAGGTTGGGGTTGGGGATCAGATCAGCGAGGGACCATTTTATTTTTTTACAGGTAAAAATAAGACATTGAGAGACCATTTTCTTTATTACAGGCAGGATGGGACATAGTACCCAGTGTAGTCAATTGAATTCCATTTTACAGTCTTCTGTTTGACACTCCAATAAATTAGCTAGAATCAGTTGCACAATATTTTTTAATCTCTATGTGGTGTCTCAACTTTCTGGTATCCCAATAATTTTCACTTTTTTCCTTAGCTCTTAATTTGAAGTCTCTCAGCTTGTCTTTGATTCTTGGATTAATTTATCTTGAGAGAGTTCCTTTCTTTTTAAAGGTGTAAGCTCAACTTGTACATGTACAGTATATCTGAATTCAGTTTTTTTGCATTTCCTCCTGTTCATGTTTTAAAGACTCAATTTCTAGTTTCATTTCTCCCACTTTTTTTTTTGCATTTTTCCACTTCCTTGGCTATAGTTTCAATACTACATAGCTTAATTTTTATTTCCATGACTTCATTAAACAGTTCTCTAGCCTTAGTTCAGGGGCTGGGTCTCTTTTCTATCTGAGGTAGAAGCTAATTCCTTATGAAATATTGAGTTTGTATGGCCCATACTATCTTGTTGCAGTTTCCAGTCCTTCCTTCATCTTTTGTTGTTTTAAGGAGGTTTAATTCCCTGTTTCATTTCCATTCATTTTCTGTAACACCTTGTCAGTCCTTTGTGTTGCATTTGTTTCTGCCTCAAGATTAGCATGTGCAGATCTTGCTGTATCCACTTATTCATGTGAATTAATATTGTTTCCTGTCTTTACCATTTTAGCAATGGAAAAGATATAAGGAGTAATATAGTAAGGCCAACCCACTGGTGCAGCAGTAGTGCTACCGCTCACAACACTGGTGACCTGGGTTCAGGGATGAGCTTGAGGAGCTGGACAGTTGGCTGGGGAGGACTGAGTACCCGGGGGGGTGCACTCCTCCTCTGGTGAGGAGGGATGCTGCTTCCGCTGCAACACCACCACCTGGGTGCACATGGGTGGAGGTGCAGTGAGGAGCATCATGTGGGAGGGGAGGACTTTGGCTAGTATCCAGAGCAGCATCATGTCTCAGCATGTGCATGCCTCTATGGACCTCCTCAGCCACCGGCATCCTCAGGGGATAATGGGGAGAGAAACAGAAAATGGCCCCGCAGTTGTGCCTGGTGACAGGACCCTGGTGGGGGTACAGTACAGTCCCAGATTGGTTGGAGGCCCGACACATATGGAGCAAGTGGGGAGGCAGTTGGACCTCCTGCTTTCCCCCCCGGGGGGGTGATCCATGGCAGGATGGGGGAATGAAGATCAAGTTATGGAGCTTAGACTGGCCCCCACCATGGGAGTCTCCAAGGAGAGGTAAGCTGCAGTGAAGAAGGGGGCATAAAGCATAAATAAAAAGAAAAAAAAGAGTAATATAATTAAGGGATTTATCACATTTAGCAGCGTCTGATGCTCCATTTACTCTGTTCCCAAAACTTTCTGATTTGTTAGTTTCCATTTCTATTCTTTCATTAGCATCTTTCATTTGTTCACTTTTCTGTTCCTCTTTGTTGCATTTCTCACTGTGACCTTTTCTTGCTTCAATTTTATTCAGTAGTTTATTTGTGAAGCATTCATTCGCTTACATTTTTGATTCATTCCTGGTTCTGCTGTTGGGCTCAGTAATGCCAATCCTAGTGAACGACTTTCTGTATCTATCAGTACTGTCAGTATTACTTGATGTGCTTGTTGACCATGAGGCAGCAGATGAACTTACAGATTTAAAAAAATAATTATTTCACTGCTTACGAAGGCTGCTTTTGTCCACTGTTTAAATTTTTGTCTTGTCCGGTGCCACACTAAAGTTCTTGTTTTTGGTTTTTTTAATACAGGGACAGCGATCAGTGGGTGTAAGTGCCACTAGACACCAGGGAACTAAACAATACAGGGATGGTGATCAGTGGGTGGGGGGGGGGCTAGACACCACAGACAAAATACAGGATTTTTTCTGGCACAGAAAAGGATTGGCCCCAAATGATAAAGGATTGTTTTTTCATTTCATACAGGTGGGAAGTGAGTCATGAAAAAGGATTTGGAGTATAACAAAAAACACATTTGGAGGTCATTTTTCAAACACATAAGTGCAGAATGCACTCAACGGAGTCTCAAAGAGAAAGATAGATTTGTTGGTCTCTCTCCAGGATGTCAGTTTTGTGGGTTTTGATGTTAAAATGGAGACAAGATGGTGTCAAAAATGATTCTTTTTTCATTTCATACAGCTAAGTTGAAGTGCTTACTGAGCATGCTCAGAACCCAAAATTTAAAAATGAAATAACTTTGGAACGGATTAATATTTTTTCACCAAACCAGCAAAAGGCACATCTGTAACCAGCAAAATGCACATCTGTGGACCACCTCTTTCTACCCTGAAAATTTCAGACCAAAATTCCAAACTGCCTGGGCTGTAGACATCTTCAAAGAAAACAGAAAACAGAAAAATGCACTTTTTGCAGTATCCAGATCTCAGAATCCACACATCCAGCCAGAACTAAACTTGGCACATCCAGAGATTTACCAAACGAGACAGTACTTGCAAATTTTTGTGCAAATCCATTGAACAGTTGCAAAGTTATTAAAGTGCAAAAATTGGGGTTTAATATTAAACTGCCTACTCAACCCTAACTATAGTGGTGTGACTGCACCACTATAAGATATATTATAGTGGTGCGGTAGCACCCCTATAGTTAGGGTTATACTGGCAGTTCTATGCTAAACTCCAGTTTTTGCACTTTAATAACTTTGCTAGAAATTTTGAAAGCACAATCTCGTGAGGTAGATCTCTGGATGTGCCAAGTTCATTCCAGTCGGATGCATGGTTTCCGAGTTCTGGACAATGCAAAAAGTACATTTTCGTAAGTGTTTTCCCATTGGTTTTAATGGGTTTTCATTTGCCACCTGTGGAGCCTAGACAGTTTGTAATTTTGGTCTGAAATTTTCAGGGTGGAAAAAGAACTGCCCCACAGATGTGCCTTTTGCTGGTCTGGTGAAAAAAATGAATCCATTCCAAAGTTATTTAATTTTTAAATTTGGGGTTCTGAGCATGCTCAGTACACACCTCAAGATAGCTGTATGAAACAAAGAAGGAATTATTTTGTCATATTGACATCATCCTTTTTCATTAGTTGTAAATCCTTTTTCATTTGGCCACCATCTTGTTTTCCATTTTTGTCTAAATAAGCAAATTACAAAACCCACAAAAATCACATTATGGGAAGCGACCAACACACATGCCTTGCTTATCAGGACCCCTTAGCTGGATTCAGCAGTTTATTGTTTCACAGATTCCCTCAACATGTCTTTTATCTAACGTTATAGATCTTTTTTCGTACCACGTGATACAAAAAAGATCCTTTTTCTTGAGGAAAAACAGTTTGTTTTCTTTTTGGTTGGCTAGTGGTTCCCCCAAGCCCCAATCCCATTTTTAAAGATATATTTTCCATCCCTGGTGGCCAGTAGGCCCCTATCCCTGATTTCATAATATGATTCCCATACCTGGTGGCTAGTGGTCCCCACCCCTGCCATCCCCTTTTCCAGTTTCAGTTTATTTATTATACTGGAAAGGCATGTGAGCAGTTTTGGACAAATACAAAAGGAGATTACATTAACAATCAGTATAGTAAAAGGATTACACAAGGGGACCAAGTAGACTAGATATAGGACAATACTGCACAAACATTTTAATAATTTTTTTTGCATCATATCTTTATTGAAAATTTTTTAGATATATGACACATGCAGTGAGGATGAACACTTTACATTTAGGTGTCCATACACATAGTCATTCATTTACATACTAGTACATTTCAACACACATCATATCACCCATGACCCCTAATAGAGATATGCAATTCCACACTGTATCACTGACATGCATAATTAATACTCTAGATATCCTATGTATAAGATATCCTAAGCAGAAACAAGGAAACTGATGTTATATAAAAAAAAGAAAAAAACAGTGTCCTCAAAGAACAGTGGACAATCAACACTGAAATGTACAAATACCACATGATTTAAAAAATGAAGTGTGTTTTCTGTAAACATAAATTCATTAGTACCCATTTAAGGTCTGTGGGCTCTCAGTACCATTGACCCTTCTTCTCAGAACCTTTCCCAATCCACTTACTCCCTCCAGGCCTCTGATATTCTTATATCAACTACACTGTTCCCCCTTCTTATAGTAGCAGTGCCTCCCCAGGGGTAAGGGCATTCAGGAATGTGTCCCAGTTGCTTAGAAATCTTTCCTCCCTTCCCTTTAGAACATATGTAAGCCTGTCCACTGCTAATACTTTGAGGGTCAGCCCCCTCCATTGATCCACTGTTGGTACAGAGTTGGTTACCCAGAGGTTCTGTATCCCCTGTCGAACAACCATCAAAAGAATTCTTAGCCACCTGGGGTATAGCTCCCATTCTCCATTCCCCAGATTCTCTGTGCCCAGTAGTAATGATCTTGGGGAAATTTCTACTGGGTGACCCTCCATTCTGGAGAGCGCATTTCCAACACAATTTCAGTTTTGGACAATCCCGATAGTAGTGGAAGAAGGTACCTCAGGCCTCTCCACATTTTCCACAGTTTGGGGACACCCTTGGGTAAAATTTGTGAACTACGCTAGGCATGTAGTATAAGTGGTGCAAGAATTTGTACTGCATTTCTTTGAATTTGTTACATAGGAGGAGGCGCATATGTGAGTTTAACACTAGTTCCCAATTGGAATCCATTATTAATATGTTGAGATCCCTCTCCCACCACAGTTTAGCCTTATGGGTATCTCCCAGGAGGAAGTGTCTATCTAACTTTGCCACCCAGCCCATCAGCCCTTCTCATTTGTTCTAGCCCCTAAGAGTTCCCTTTCAACATCGGTCAAGGGGGAATCTGCCAATGAGAGTCTATCTAGCTTCCTGCTGTAGTCCCTGACTTGAAAAAATATAAACAAGTGCGAGGCAGGTATGCCCAATCTCAGTTAAATGTCCTGAAATGTGTACATACCTGATCAGGTGAGGAGACTACCCACACATTGCACCTCCCCTTCCTGCCACATCCTGACCCCTTTGTTCCCAAGCCCCAGGAGGAAGTCAGGATTACCCCCCACCAGAACCAGGGTGGTGTTTCTTTTTTATGCCACATTTTTTTTCCTCCACCTGGTTGGAGCGTTCCCCTTCAACTCCCGGCCACCAGCACCTGCACCCCTGGAGTCAGTCAAGCATGAGAATCCATACGCCCCATTGCACTCATCCGGGCAATGGCAGGATCCCTCAATAGGGACCCATGGCACAGAGCTGGCGAAGACGCCATGTGACTCATGGGGTGCAGGGCTGACCATCAGCCACCGAGGTCGCCCCACTGATTTTCTGCCATTTTTCTTCCACTGAGGAGATGGTCATGCAATGACATCAATGCATGTATGTACAGATGCCCACCGTGCTCCTCCTCCATGTATGCCCATGTCTGTGGAGCACCTAGTCTCAGTCAGGTGTCACTGCAGCACGGTGCATGTCCCTCACCCCAAAGGAAAGAGAGTAGTCACAGGATGCTCAATCCTTCCCTTCCCCTGCCAGCCCCCGATGGCCCAAGTCCATTCCTGAACCAAGGTCGCCAGCACGGCGCGAGATGTGGCATCCAGCACCTCAACCCTCAGCGCCATCGGGCCGCTGCCCTTTGCTTTCTTAATAACCCCCCAGGCCTCCAGAACTGACACTACCAGTGGATTGGGGTCCCCCAGATGCCTATATGCTTGTACCCATCCCTTTCCCAAATAGGCTGAAACCCACCCTGGGCACCCTCCCTCTTCCAGGTCTAGCCCAAGTGGCTGCATGAACTCTGTTAACCAAATTGTGTATGTACCTATGCTGTGTGGCTAGGAAATATCCCTTAATATCCAGGAAGTTCATGCCACCACTTTCCCCTGAAGCATTAAGTATTTTCAAACTAATTCTCAATTTTTTGCCCTGTCACATAAAGTCTGTAAAGGCCGTTTCCAACTTTTTAATGTCTCTATTCATGGGGCAGAAGGGTACCATTTGCATAGTATATAGAATTCTGGGCAAGATATTCATTTTGAGATTAATTCTCCCCATCCACAAGACCGGTAACACCCCTCCATCTGCTAATATCCTTTAGGATTGACTCAAACAATGGTGGATAATTTAGCTCATATAAACTACCCAAGTCTTGGCTCACCTTAATACCTAAATAGGTAAATGCCCTGTTAACTAATCTGAGTCCTCATGTGGCCCCACTCCCGCATGTCCCCCACTTAAATACATTAGTCCCGAGTTGTGTAAGTTCATTTTATACCCTGAAAACTTGGCGAAGTGACTCACATTTTGTAATAGGGCAAGCATAGACTGTTCTGGTTTTGTCAAGAAAAGCAAGATGTCATCTGCGGCGTATTGTGTGTGTTGGGCCCCTCCCCGCAGAATGCCCACTATCAGTGGGTCATTTCATATCTTGATAGCCAGTGGTTCGATTGCGATAGCAAATAGCAGGGGGGAGAGAGGGCACCCCTGCCTAGTGCCCCTCCCAAGCCGGAATTCCTCAGACAGGAGGCCATTAACCAACACTCTTGCAGCTGGAGCTTGATAGAAAGCCCTCACCAATTGTACTGTATATACCCATCTCCCAATCCAAACTGTGCCAAGACATTCATCATATAAACCCATTCTATCCTGTCAAATGTCTTCTCACATCCATGGACAGTACACAAGCCTGACCAGGATGACAAGTTCCCCATCATATCACATTTAATAGTCTCCTAATATTGTGATAAGATAATCTCCCCTGCACACAACCCGTCTGGTTGGGATGGACTATGAGAGGGAATACCTTTTCCAACCTAAGGGCCAAGACTTTGGTCATAATCTTACAGTCATAATTTAGAAGGGAGATTGGTCTCTATGAGGAACGCTCCTTGAGGTCCTTGTCCAGCTTGGGAAGGACACAAATATTAGCCTCACAACATGCTCTGGACAGTCCCCTCTCACCCCACACTTCCTCCAACAGATCCCGGAGTGGCTCGGCCAGCTCTCCACGTAATTCCTTGTAATATTTCATACCAAATCCATCAGGGCCTGCTGCTTTTCCCCTCCTGAGTGACCCTATAGCCTTGTTCACCTCCTCCACTGTAATCCCAGCTCCAAGTGCCTCTCTTTAGTCATCATTTAATGCAGAGATGGGTACACATTGTTCCATTAAGTGCTCAGATCCCTGACACTCTGCCTGGTATAGTCTTTCAGAAAAGTCTCTGAACCCCCTCCTAATTTGAGTGTCTTCATGTACCAAGTTTCCCTCTCTGTTCTTACACTACTAGGAGTCATACTGGGAAACATAGGGTAACAGGCTCTTACACCCATAAAGACCCAAAACTTACATACAGCTTGAGATACCTGTATGAGTTAACAAGTATCTATCAAGCCAGCTTTTAAATTTGTCTTTATTATTACTTAGGACAATATTTAATGGTAGTTTATTCCAGGGTTTCACTACCCTGTGTGAAAATTAAAAAGCTCTTTTTTTTGTATTGCATTTACGTTGTTCCAACTGAAGTAGATGACCTCTAGTGTTAACAATCGTTTGTATTCTAGGCTACAATCAATCAATAAATTGACATCATCAACTATATCCCAACAAAATAACAGGTCGCCTGTAGGGCACCTTAACTCTAAGGACATTAAATTCAGTCTGAGTAATCTATCAGCATAACATATATATTTATTTGAAAAAAAGGATTTTGTAATTCTTTTTTGTACTCTTTCTATCCTATCAATATCTTTACGCAAATATGGGGACCAAAGTTGAGATGCATAATCTTAATATGGACGTACGTATGTACAAAAAAGAGGAAAAAGAACTTTGGAATTTCTAAAAACAATATTTCTCTTAATTGACCACCATATTTTATTTGCTTTATTAATACAATTTGTAATGTGGATATCAAAATTAAACTTGAAGTCTATCGTACCACTAAGATCTTTTTCATTTGCCTTGTAAATAATTGGCTCCCCATATAGGTAATATTGATGATTGATATTTTTTTTCCAAAATGCAAGACTGAACATTTTGATGTATTAAATCTCAAATTCCAACATATAGACCACTGTTGTAAAGTATCCAAATAGAAACATAGAAACATAGAATTTGACGGCAGATAAGGACCGCTTGGCCCACCCAGTCTGCCCATTTCCCTGCCTACTGGATAAGCTGCAGATCCTAGTTAACCAGCAGCCTACTTCTTCCTACCCCCACCCCCTAGAATTGCCTTATGACTGTCCCATGCATGCTTGAATTCCACCACTGTTTTGACTCCACGACCTCCTGGAAGGCCGCTCCATGCATCCACAACCCTTTCTGTGAAAAATACTTCCTTAAATTACCTCTGAGCCGCCCCATCTTCAAATTGTGCCCCTTGTTCTTGCACACCTCTTTTTGAAAGATGCTACCATCTTGACTTTGTTGATTCCTTGAGGTACTTGAAAGTTTCTATCATGTCCCCCTCCTCCTTTCCTCGAGGCTATAAGCATATTAAGCTCCTAAGTCTCTCTTCATATGTCTTCCGTGCAGACCCTGCACCATTTTAGTTGCTCTCTCTGACAGCTTCCATCCTGTCTATGTCTTTGTGAAGACTGGGTCTCCAGAACTGCACTTAGTACTCCAGATGGGGTCTGACCAGCTGTCTGTACAGACGGATAATAACTTCCTGTTTTCTACTGGTGATGCCTCTCCCTATGCATCCCAGTATCCCCCCAGCCCTCCTTGCTGCTCTCTCACATTGCTTGCCCACCTTTAGGTCATCTGATATGACTACCCCCAGGTCCCTTTCCATTTTTGTTGTTGTTAGTATCTCACCCCCCATTGTGCACTCTTCCCCTGGGTTTTTGTTTCCCAGGTGCATTACCTTGCACTTCTTAGCACTGAATCTAAGCTGCCATACATTTGACCAATCCTCTAACCTTGTCAAGTCCCTTTTCATCCTTTCCACCCCACCTTGTGCATCAACTCTGTTGCAGATCTTTGTGTCATCTGCAAAGAGACATACTTTTCCTTCCAGTCCCTCTGCAATGTCGCTTATAAAGACATTGAAGAGGACCGGTCCTAATACTGAACCCTGCGGTACCCCACTAGTAACCCCCCTTTCTTCAGAGTGGACTCCATTTACTATTACTCTCTGTGTCCTATTCTCCAGCCAATTTTTACCCAGGCTGTCATCTTGGGACCCACTCCCAGGCTAGCTAACTTGTATATTAATCTTTTGTGTGGGACTGTGTCAAATGCCTTGCTAAAGTCTAGGTAGGCCATGTCCACAGCCCCTCCCTGATCTACTACTTTGGTCACCCAGTCAAAGAAATCTATCAGATTTGTCTGGCATGACCTTCCTGCTGTGAATCCATGCTGCCTTGGGTCCTGTGCCCTCTGGCCTCTAGATACTCGACAATTCTTTCCTTCAGAAGTGATTCCATCATTTTCCCTACTACTGAGGTTAAACTAACAGGTCTGTAGTTTCCTGCTTCTGCCTTGCTCCCACTTTGTGAAGGGAATCACATCTGCCCTCCTCCAGTCCTCGGGTACCACCCCATCCTCCCATGATTTGTTAAACAGGGTAGTCGGTGGTGTCACTAATTCTACCCTTAGTTCTTTTAGAATTCTGGAAGAATCCCATCAGGCCCCATTGCTTTGTCCACTTCAGTTTTAAGAGTTCTTTCAGAACTCTTTCTTCTGTAATGGGCTGGTATCAACTTCTGTATCCAGAGTGTTTCTACTGTTTGTTTTAGATACCTCCCCTTCCTTTGTAAATACTGAGCAAAATATTTGTTTAGTATCTCTGCCTTTTCACAGTCACCTCTGCCCACCCTCCCCTTTATTAAGCCTCACTATCCCTCCCTTGGTCTTCCTTCGCCCCTGATGTACCTATAAAAGGTTTTATCCTCTTAACTGAGTTGGCTATCTTTTCCTCGGTTTGGGCCTTTGCTCTTCTGACTGCCTTCCCAGCTTCCTTTTGCTTTAACTGATACAGTTCTCTGTCCTGCTCCTTCTGTGATTCCTTGTACTTCCTGAAAGCTTTTTTCTCTTGAACCTTCACTGCCACTTCCTTTGAGAACCATAGTGGTTTCTTACATTGTTTAGTTTTGTTTATTTGCTTCACACAAAGGCTTGTTACATCTGTGATGGCAGTTTTATTATTCCCTTTGTTCTTCCACCCTCCTTCCTGCCCATTTGCTAGTACATTCCTTAGGCACTCACCCATTTTGTCAAAGTCAGCCCTCCTAAAGTCCAGTACCTTTGCCTTTGTATGGCTTGACTCTATTACTCTATTGCTGTGTTTATTGTGAACCATACTATTCAATGGTTGCTAGTTCCCAGATGGCTACCCACTTCTACATCTGTGATCCTCTCTTCATCTCCATTTGAGAGAACCAGGTCTAAGATTGCTCCCTCTTGAGTGGGCTCCAATACTAGTTGTCTAAGGCATGCCCCCTGTAGGGCATCTAGAATAACCCCACTCTTCGAAATGGCTGCTGCAACTGCACTCCAGTTAACATCTGGCATATTCAGATCACCCATCAGCAATATCTCCCCTTTTTCTGCCATACTAAGTATACTTTCTATCATTTCCTTGTCCATTTCCTCCCCCTGAGAAGGGGGTCTCTATACAACCCCTGTGCGGATTGTGGTGCCATTGCCAGTCTCCAAATTTACCCACAGTGCTTCTTCTCCTCCCTGTTTTCCCTTTTGTTCTGTTGCTTTGATTCCTTCCCTTATGTAAAGAGCTACTCCTCCTCCTCTTTTACCCTCTCTGTCCCTCCTGTAGATAGTGTATCCTGGTATGTTTACATCCCAGTCATGGTTTTGTGTGAACCATGTTTCTGTGACTGCCACGATATCCAGATGTTCCTCCTCCATCAAGGCCTAATTCAGGAAGTTTGTTACTCAGACTATGGGCATTGGTATTCATTGCTTTCCATTTTTTGATGGCTTTACCTTCTGTTGCAGCATCCCCCACTGACCTTTCTACCTCGGTCTTTTTCTCATTTAGTACCCTGTTTTGTAGGGAGAGGCTGGGATTTTCCTGCTGCTTATCAGTGCCTCCCCCCTTGACTAGTTTAAAAGCTTGCCAATGAAGCATTTAAACCGATTGCTCAAAAGACTTGTTCCCTTCCTGGACAGATGCAGACCATCCTGCCAGTATAGGCTGGTGTCCCTCCAGGTGGAACCCCAGTCCCCAATGAAGCTAAACCCCTGTGCTCCACACCATGTTTTCAACCATTCATTAAACTGCATGGTGCAAAGTACCCTTGCCTCACGCATGCCATTGACAGGCAGCACCTCTGAGAAGGATACTGTGTGTGCTACTTGTCTTAGGCCCCTCCCCAGTTCTACAAAGTCCTTCTGCACTGCTCTAATCTCATGTTGAGTCAAGTCATTTGTCCCTAGGTGGACATTGACGTCCAGCTCAGACTCCCGTACAGCTGTTCTCGTGATCCTGAGGATGCGCTTCCTGTCCCTCCAAGCCATGGCATCAGGCAGGCACCTTACTTCAGTTTTCCCTGCTCCCCCCAGTTCTATCCCCTTAATAACTGAGTCACCCACCAGGAGCTGCTTCCTTTCCTTGTGATGTCCTCTGCCTCCTTCCTGTGGGCCTCCCTTGTGACAGGTGTCCTCAGCCTCCTTAAACTCCTCTGTGGGTGCATCCATAGGGGAGCTGTGCTCCCCCAGAATGGTGTATGGATTGTGGAGTGGAACAACTGACTGGGTGTGCCTCTGTTCCACCATCCTCACCTTCCCTGAGCCCACTGTGGTCCAACTGCTGTGCTTTCTTTGCAACCTCTGAGGTAGTGGTGGTGGCTCTGGTGCTCCCTGGATGGGGAGGTTCCTTCCTACCATCCAGTCTGGCCTGGGGGAAGGTTCCCTTACTGCCATCCAGTGTGGCCTGAAGATGGGCAAATTCCTCCCTCAGGGCAGAGAGTTGTCTGCAAATAGGGCAGCATCTCAGCCTCCAGAAAGACTCCCGAAGACTGCTGCCCCACAGCCATTACATTGCACTACTCCCCACATGATTATGTACGTGTGTGTGTGTGTGTGTGTGTGTGTGTGTGTGTGTGATTAGTTTGTTATATAGAAATATATATATTATACAATGTGTATGCTTATATTTTCAGTGCTGTGTGCTAGAGAGGATATGACATTGATATGCACCTTGCACTCTTGAGGAAATGATGTCAGAACCCCAGGTATAAAGGAACTATTTCCAGGGAGGGGTGGGTGAGGGTGGAAGGGTTGGCCTAAACTGTGCCCTCACAAAACAATCAGCTAAGAGCTCTGACCCACCGCTATGATGAGTGCCTTCCTGTCAGCAGATACCATACACAACAATTTGACAGAGAAATCCCTGCTAATCAAACAGAGAAAATCCAGACATCCAAGTCAGACACAGGTAAACCTCCCCAGCCCCAAAACAGCCTGGTGGTTTGTGCTCTGAAAGCAGTCAGCCCCAAAATAAGTCAGCTGTGCTTTAAACTCTTCCTGCACTGAAAATCTTAAGAATTCTAACAAGACTGTCTTTTCCTGATAATTCTATGTTCTTTATTTCACCTTTCAGTTAGAAGTAGCCTCCACCTGCAGAATATCTGCTACAAACCAAAGACAATTGTAAGGTTCACCTCCCCTCTGTTGTGAGCACAACTCGCTTTCTTGCAAATTCTATGTTCAGTATTGCAGCTCCCAGCAAATCTTTTTTGAATGACAAAACAATCATTCAAATGACTTGCTATGTTTACCATCTTACAATCATCAGCATACTTTATGATTTTACTTTCAATATTACATGACAAATCCAAAATAAAACATTGAAAAATAATCGGTGCAAGGACCAACCCCTGGGGAACACGACTCAAGACTGGATTCCAAGATGATCTAAAACCATCAATGGAAACACACTGTTTTCTGTTTTTTAACCAGTTGCTAATCCAATTTACAAATAGTGGGTTAATTTTTAATATTGATATTCACTATCCTTTTTGTCGTCTTACCCCCTTTCATGAGATGTACCAACTGTGGACCTGGTTTGTTTCCCCATTCATAGATTCTTTGCCTCGCAAATAGCAATCTGGCTTTAGCTTCCTCTGTTAGGCATATGTTCAGGGCCTCCCTAGCTGTTTGTAGCTCCCTCAATGCTCCCACCTCTACAGTTCGGATCACTTTCCATTTAAAATCCCCAGTTTTCTTCTCTAACTCCTCTTCCTTTTGCCTTCTCTTTTTCTTTAGTCCGGTCGTGTAGCTCGATGCTCACCTCTCTCATGTAAGCCTTGCCTGCCTCCCAGTAGCTACCCACTGTGTCCACCATCCCCTTGTTATATTCTACATAGGTTTTCCACTGTGTTTTAATGTACTCCTGAAACTCTTTCTTTGCTAGTAAGTATGTAGGAAACCTCCACCCTCCCTGTCCTTCTTCCCACTGTGTCAGAACCACCTCTAGCTGTACCATGGCATGATCTGAGAGAAAAATAGGGCTGTGTATCACATCTATTATCTTGGGGTACAGTTCTCGTTGGACATATATATAGTCCAGTCTGGACCATGATGTGTGGGGGTAAGAAAAGAAGTTATATTCTCAAGTGTCTGGATTGGCCATCCACCATGCGTCCACTAAATTGAGATCCGTGAGGCCCAGTTGCCATTGCTTAATAGCTGCTACCTCTCTGGGCCTTTTCCCAGAATAGTCCAATGTGGGGTCCGCCACACAGTTGAAGTCCCCTCCCATTATTAAATTAGGAAACTGTTCCTGAACAATCAGATCTATGATTTTTTGATAAAAGGTGGGGTCCATTATTGAGGGGGCATAAACATTACCAACTGTTACTGCTGTCCCTTGTGCTTCCCCATCCACAAAGATAAATCGACCCTTAGTGGGATTCTTAACAGTACAATGAAGCATGAATGGGAAATTTCTACCCATTAATATTGCAACCCCTTTCTTATGGGAATTATATCTCATCATGTTCATGGCAGCTTATTCCCATTAACGCCCTCATATGCCTTAAACTGGTTGGTAACTCTCATTAAGAGCCCTTTCCATCCATTTCTATGAGCAAAATGATTCATGTGGTTTGTGTGAACAGTAACCATAACAAAGTACATTAAACATTAAAACAATTGAACAACCCCCCCTTAAGTGTACAACATCACCTTTATCTTCCACCAGACTGACATCCGGCCCATTAACATTGGTTTTCCCAGTCTAAGTTTGCAAGTTCAGCTTTTGTATCTGTTGCATAAGTGTCCCATACACCCCTCCTCCCTTTGCACCACCAATAGTCAGACCTTTTCCTTTTGTGTATAATGCCATTCTCCTACCCCCATCCCCAGGCTGCCCTGCCTACTATCCAGCACTAGATCGGTGCAAGCAAGGGCAGTTAAAGTTTCCAGATGACAAACCCAGCAACTCTCCATCAAGGATACCGCAGATCCTCCCCTCCCTCATTTCATGGTGCACAGTCTTCATTTGGGGACGGCCTCACGGAATGCCCCAGTCAGCCCCAAGAGCCCCATACAACCCCCCTCGCACTTCACAACCTTCTTGGCCCCCTTAAAAGAGCTAATAAACCATAACTGCTCTCCTGGCTTCCCACCAGATATGCGTCCCTCATGCACCCCTCGTTGATCTCTATTCCATCCATCACCCCACTCCCCAGCAATCAGCAGGGGAGAGAAAGAGCCATTACCCGGAGATCACTTCCTCCCTTCAGCTTCCCCCCTCATCCAGCTCTCTTCCCCTGCAATGCTCCCATCCTTCGGCATTCACTTAACCCTTTCTCCCTTCCTCCGTATATCAGTAGCATCTTCCCTCTTCCCAGTGTGTCTTTACCCCTGTTGCCACTGTTAATTCAGCCATATGCAATTGGTCAATTGAGTTAAAAGCCATTTCTTTGGGGAACTCAGACAGAGTGAGGAGGAACTCAGGCAGCATGAGGGAGGCAGCCAGCACCCACTATCTTACACGCAAAGCCCCCAGCCCACGGAACTCACCAGTGCTTATTGATTGCCACTCTATAGTTCCCATATTCCAGTGCACCGATCAGTTCTTGTTGGGCTACTGTGGTCCAGTGAAATGCCAACAAGTCTACAGTGTAGTCCCAGACAGTTCTATATTGCCAGCCTTGCTGCCAGCTCACCCCATCAATTAGTACAGCATCCCATAGTCCAGATCCAGGCCTCAACTTTCCTTATTCAATATCTTGCGCTCATATTTACAGTCTATCACCATATAGGGAGCCAACAGCCTGCATATGGGTTTTGGTCTTATTATAAAATCCTGGGAGCCACAGTTCAAATTAGTGCATGTGGGTAGGACACTAAGGGGAGATTCAAGAGTTGCACTCTATCTCGAGACATGGGTAAGTGGGAGACCCGAGACGTTTTCTCACAATCTATGTGGCCGAACATTCCCCTGGAGATAACGCCAAGAAACAGTTCAAAACGTAAAGAAAATGTCAGCATCTTAGTCCTGTGACTCACCTATGCTTATTCTTTTTATCCCAATCATCGATGAATGCTTGCAGCTTCGCCAGCTCCCCAAAAGAGTATGTAGCCCCCCTGATCGACCTTTTACCATGGCAGGGTAGGTCATGAAAAAATCTACACCTTTCTCTGGCATGCCATCCATCTGAGCATTAAATTGTTGCTTTTTTCACTGAATGCGGGTCGACATGTCCTGATGCAACGTCAGCTTATGCCCCTCATAAATGAGTTGTTTCTTATTTCAATACGCCATCAGAATGGCCTGCCAACTGGGAAAGTGATGCAGCCTGAAGATTACCTACCATGGCGGCTGGTCACCAGGTGGGCACTAGGCTAAGGCCCTGTGCGCTCTCTCAACCTTTACTTTACCGTTCGTCGGTTGCATGCCCAGCAGTTTTAGGAGGGTTTCAGAACAGAACTCCATGAGACCTCCCTTTTCAGCACCCTCTGGGAGGCCTCTGATCTGCAGATTGTTGCATCTACTGTAGTTTTCCTGGTAATCCAGGGCATCCCATAGCTCCAGCACCTCTTTTTTGAGTCGGGCCATTCTAGTCAGGAAGCACCTGTGTAGCATCCTCCAAGTCCGCATTTTCTGCTCTACCTCGGTCGAATGGCTAGAATGCTGCTTGAGTTCCACAGTCAAGCTGGAGATTGATTTTTTAAAGTGATCCCATTGGATTTAAATTCATGAGTGTTTGCTCTGTGACCACCTTACTGATTAAGGCAATTTCTGCAGCCGAGAGGGAAATCGAGCCCGGTCCACCAGCCATCCCCCGGTCTTGCAGAGAAGTTTTCTTGGCATTTTTCATTGTTTGCTGTGAAGATTTACCCATGGTCAGGTAATCATCCATCTCTACTATATCTTTGGATGTAGAAAAGTTAAATATTGTTGATTTAAACCCGCAAAAAGTATATTTTATTTGTATTGTGGTGCAGAGCTCCGGAGAGATGTGTCTTGTTCATTTAGCTGCTCATTAGCAACCCCCACCTTAATAACGTTTTCATATAATTTCCATCCGTAGTGGCTAGTGGTTCCCCCATCTTTGATCCCCATTTTTTGTTTTGTTTTTTTATTTCTTTATTCTCCATGACTGGGGGGAGGTTGTGCCTTTGGTTCCTCCCCCCATCATCTAGCCAGCTTGGACGGCAGCAGCCCCGTCACGGACAGAGCCTGCACTCCCATTAGCACTGGGTAAGAGCTGACTTGCATGGGACCATGGCTGTACCAGCGAGCAGCCTCATGCCATCAGTGGGGATTTTTGATGTAGTTCTCCTGTTGGAGGAGGCGATGACGCTCAGGGATGGAGCCAAGACGCCTGCACGCACTCCTCCAGGTGTTGGCCCCTCCCGCCCCCTTTGTAAGCCCTGCCGTCAGGAGTTGCCCCCAGCTGCCACCAGGGGCAGCCACATGCTGACAACTAATGTCCCTCTCCCTGGGAAGGAAAGCAGTCCTCCAGATGCTCGATCCTCCCCAACCCTGTTAAACCCCTGGCAACCTGCGTGCCTTTCCCGAACACGGGTCACCAGTGTGGCACGAGGTGTGGCGCCCACACCTCAAACCCTCAGCACCACCAGGCCCTTGATCCCCATTTTAATAATGTAATTACTATACCTGGTGGCTAACGATCCGCTCCAATCCGATCCTCCATGTCCCCCAGTGATATATTCTGAAGCTGTCCCTGGTGGGCTAGTGGACCCTCCTCCCTATTCCCCGATCAACCCGTATAAATACAATTGATAACAGTCCCTGGTGGTCCAGTGGAGCTCCCCCCCATCCTGGAGGCAATCACCAATTATCCCACTCCCACCGCCAGCATCTTAACTCTGAGATGGCATCGCATTGGCCTCTCTTCTCGCCACTACAGCTGGTCACCGACTGAGCTGTCAAGGAGCATGTACTGTATAGTATGGGCTCATTCATTGACTGCTCACAGTAAACTGTGAATCAATGAATGTGTACTATAGAGTATGTGCTCCTTCACAGCTCAGTCAGCGGCTGGCTATGGTGGCAAGAGGAGGGCTGTGCCAGTCACCGGCTTGGAGGTGGGACGGTGGGGGGGGGAGCGGGGTGGTGGATCACTGCTTGTAGAGATGGGGGGGCTCCACTAGACCACTAGGGAAACTTCTCTTGTGTGTTATACAGGCTGATCAGGGAGTAGGAAGGGGTCCTCTAGCCCTCCAGGGACAGATTCTCAATATGTCATTGGAGGACATAAGTGATCAGAGGGGAGAGCACCACAAGCCACCAGGGACAATAATTACATTATTAAAATGGGGATTGGGGATAAGGGAACCACTAGCCACCAGGGATGGCAATTATATTATTAAAAAGGGGATTGAAGGGGTCAGGATCGCTAGCCACCCGGACGGCAGTGATTTTATAAAATGGGAATTGGGGGCAGATTCTACACTTAAGTGTTCCAGACATTGCCTTGAAATGTGTTTTTTTATATTATAATTATAAAAAAAAATTTCATATCGCGTTATACAAAAAATATTTTTTTTGTATCACGTGATAGGAAAAAAGATTATTTTTCGTATGGGGAATCAATGTATTTCAATGGTGTTTTCAACTCTGGTGCATAACTTTGCCATTTTTTCATATTTTTCTAACAAATTTTTAACATGGCCTTTTTGAGACCCCACCTCATGAATAATGTCACTGGAATTATGCAAATCTGGCTGGAAAGGCAATTTCGCGGTCACATGGCGAAACATAGAAAGTGACAGCAGAAGGGGACCTCCAGATCCATCTAGTCTGCCCATAAGCCTACCCCCTCCCCTAACTGATTTTCAGTGTTATGATTCTTTTGTACCTATCCCAAGCCTTTTTTGAATGTTCCAACTGTTTTTGCTTCTACCACCTTAGGTAGCAGGCAGTTCCATGCATGCACCACCCTCTCTGTAAAGAAGAACTTTCTTGCATTGCCCTTAAATTTGCCCCTTCTAGCTTCATGCTGTGACCTCTGGTTCTTGTGTGAGTCTTGAACTGAAAAAAGGTCCTGAACCTGTACCATGTTTATTTCCTTCATGTATTTGAATGTTTCTATCATGTTTCCCCTATCTCTCCATTGTTCAAGGAAATACATGTTGAATTCTTGCAGTCGCTTCTCGTAGTTTATATCATGGAGTCCCTGTATCCTTTTTGTAGCTTTACTCTGCACTATTTCAAGTCTGTCTATATCCTTTTTGAGGTGTGGTTTCCAGAACTGTACACTGTTCTCCAGATGCAGTCTCACCAAAGATCTGCAAAGTGGCATGATAACCTTTCTTTTTCTGCTAGTAATTCCCCCCTCCCTATGCAGCCCAGCATTCCATTTGCCTTTAATGCTGCTTTCTTGCATTGTTTGTATGTTTACAGATCATGTGATATGATTACTCCCAGATCCCTTTCCTGCTTTGTTGATTCTAATTTGACTCCTCCTAGAAGGTATTCTGCATCTGGATTACTTTTCCCTATGTGCATGATTTTGCACTTTTTAGCATTGAAATTTATTTACCATGTGTATGACCAACATTCTAGCTTTCTAAGGTCAGCCCTCATCCATTCCACTCCACCAGGAGTGGTCACCCTATTGCATAGCTTTGTGTCATCTGCAAAAAGAATCACTTTGCCTTCCAGACCCTCAGATATGTCCTGATAAAAAAATGAATAGGATGGGGCCCAGTACTGATCCCTGTGGTACACCACTAGTCATCTCCCTTTCTTTCAATAGGGAGTCATTTACCACTACCCTCTGTGTCCTTCCTTCTAGACAACTCCCTATCCAGTCTACAACCTTCTGACCCACTCCCATGCTGCCCAGTTTATTTAATAACATTCTGTGTGGGACCAAATCAAAGGCTTTGCAGAAGTCTAGGTAAACCATGTCCACAGTGCCACCCTGTTCCACTGCTTGGGTCACCCAGTTGAAGAAGTCGATAGGATTTGTCTGGCATGACCTCCCAGCAGTGAACCCATGCTATCTTTGGTCTAATCTTCCATTATCTTCAAGGAAGGATACAAATATCTCCTTGAGTAGGGATTCCATTGTTTTGCTCACAACTTGAGGTGAGGCTAACTGAATGGTAGTTGTCAGCACTCTCCTTCTTACCATTCTTGTAAAGTGGGACAACTGTGTCCTTCTTCCACTCTTACAGTACCCCTCCACATTCCAAAGACAGGTTAAATAGCCTGGTCAGGGAAGCTGCCAGTTCCTCCCTTAGCTCTCTCAGTAATCTTGGATGAACATTGTCCGTTCCCCTAGCCTTGTTCACCTTGAGCTTTTTTAGCTCCTTCAGGACTCTTTCTTCTGTAAAAGGTTCCAAATCAATTCTGCTGCTGCTTGTACTTTTTTCTGGCATGGGTGGTCCACTCCCTTCCCCTTCTTTAGTGAAAACTGAGCAAAAATATCTGTTGAGAATTTTGGCTTTTTCTTTATAATCCTCCACGTGCCCACCATCTTCCCTTGCCAGTCTGAGTATGCCTCCCCTCTTCTTTTTGTCGCTGATTTATCTGAAGAAGGTTTTGTCTCCCTTTTTGACCACTCTGGCTATCCTCGCCTCAACTGCTGCTTTGGCCACTCTGATAGGCTTGCCTGCTTCCTTTTGTTTCTCCTTGTATGCTTCCATGTCCTTTTTACAGCCCGTCTCCTTGTACTTTTTGAAGGCAGTTCGCTTCTCCCTAACCTTGGTGGCCAAGTCCTTTGAAAACCAGAGGGGTTTCCTTCTTTCCTTTGCTTACTTTTCATATACGTTGACTAGAGACATCCAGTAAAGCTGTTTTGAGAATGGTCCAGTATCCATCTACTCCCCCCACCTGAGTTATGTTGGCTGGGTTCTACTGAGCTCCTTTTTCATTTTGGCAAAATCTACTCACCTAAAGTCCAGGATTTTAGTTTTGAAGTGCTTGGTTTCTTTTTCAATTTTTATTTGGAATCATACCATGTGGTGGCCACTGGCCCCTGGGTGGTTCCCAACTTCTACCACAGAGAAGTCATCACTATTTGTGAGTAACAGGTCAAGGACAGCATTCCCCCTACTGGGTTCCTTCAGGAGTTACTTTAGACTGGAGAAACGTAGAGTCTTCAGGAAGTCTTTGCTCCTGGAAGTGACTGCTGTAGAGGTGCTCCAGTTAATACTGGGTAAGTTAAAATCACTGACCACTATCACTTCCCCTTTAGCACTCATTTTGTGTATATTTTCTAGGCTCTCCTTGCCCCCCTTTTTCCACAGTCGCTGGGGGTTTATACACCACCTCCACCTGAGTGACCACCCCCTACTGTGTTCATGTGTAACCCAAAGTGTTTCAGCTTCAGAGTGTGTGTCATGGGTCCTTGTAGCTTTTATCCCTTCTTTTACATATATTGTTACCCCACCCACTTTTTTGCCAGGTCTGTCTTTTGGAAAAAGACAGTATCCTGGAATAGTTACTTCCCAGTCATGTTGTTCATTGAACTAGGTCTCTGTGATGGCGACCCAGTCAGGATCTGCTTCTGCGATAATAGTTGTGAGGTCAGCTATTTTAGCTGCCAGGCTTTGTGCATTCATGTACATTGCTTTTCAAGTTTGACTTCCCCTTTTTTCGAGTTCATTAGATCCTGTTTCTCTAGTGTCCCAAGCTCCTTCTTACTGGATGACACCTTTGTTCTTTGATTGTTGCCCCAAGTTGGGAGGGTTTTTGGGGAAAGACAGCAGTTTATTTTATTGCTGACACCTTCTCCCCATATTCTAGTTTAAACTCTCCACTGAGATGTCAAACTTTTGGCCCAGTGCCCACACACCCTCCTTAGTGAGGTGCAAGCCATTGTATCTGAAGAGACCTTTGTCCCAAGAGTCCCTCCAGTTTCCATTGAAGAGGTGCCCTTTCTCCAGGCACCAGTTTTGGAGATATGCATTCAACTCAGTTCTACCTGGCTGAATCCTTCTTGGAGTGCACAGTCCAGGCTCCTATCTCCACTGAGGTGACTTCTCTTCTTGATCGTCCTGCTCAGACCCAGCCAATGGCTGCTGTCTCAGCATAAGAAGCAGTTGGAACAATTACCCAGAATTCCTAGCTGCTGTATGTAAATCAGCATTTGTACTGCTGTACCACTACTGAAATAGTGGTTGACTAATAGAAAGTTCTCAGCTGGAATCAACAACTCAGACACAAAGGGCACCCCTATGAAGCATACCCCAAGAGAGATCCAGCCCTCAGTCTTACTGTCTGTTATACCCACCACTGAAATAGTGGTCTGCTAATATAAAGCTCTCAGACAGAAACAAGAAGGAACAGCTCAGACACAAATGACAGCCCTAGGAGGCATACGCCAAGTGTGGTCCAGCCCTTAGCCTTACTGTCTGCTGAGCTTCACTGATCTTCATTGACAGGGAAAGAGACCTTCTCTCCTCCAGTCTCTAGTTGTGCTACTACAGTAAGTGGCAGACCTTAACAAACTGATTGTTTTTTTCAGCAGGAAGGAGTAACAAAGGTTCTGCTTTCCTATTCTACCCCCAATCCCACCCACTCTCAGGTCCTTTTCTTATATAGGTTCTGCATGTCACTGCCCACTTCCTGTCTGACCTGACTAGAAGACAAAAAAAAGCCTGTTTCTCTTTTGCCCACCTGGAACAGATCATCTTCCTCTAAATTTGAATAATTATGTACTCTTTCTTTCCATCCACTGCCACGCACATGGATATTGTTGGCTGCCAGCACTGCAGAACACTCTTCAATAGTCACATCGCCTGAAGGCAGGGCCACTGTCCCACATGCTCAGAGATATGTCACCTCAGGGCTCAGCTGCAGGAGGCATGGGGTGAGATCAGCATCTTGCATAACCACCTTCAGGGAAACATTTCTTTTAGGAGTGCACCTCCACATCGCTGACACCAAACCAGCACACCTCTCCCCAGAGAACGACCAGGCCTGGAGGATGGCAACTGGTTGCAGGAAAAGGGGCAGAGCTCAGGCAACTCTCCCAAACCAACAAAGCACTCTAAACACAGCAAACAGGTACACACCTTTTGCATCTATACCATCTGTAATGACAGAGGATGTCTCGGGCCAAAAGAATGCCAAATGCAACAGGATAGCAAAACAACATCATAAACAAAACCTCAAAAGGAAAAAAATCATAATCATAGGGGATTCCATGATTCGCAATGTGGACCCCCCCCTCCACTTGAGGCAAAACAAACACGCAAATGTGCAGGTTAGATGTCGCCTAGGAGCATCCGCTTGAAGGGACACTGACCGAATAATCAACATAGTTAAAAAAGAAGAAGAGGGCTCAAACATCCTGATCCACCTAGGGAACAATGACCTTGCTAGCCAGTTGATCGAGGAGGTTAAGGAGTACATTGCTCAGTTTGGTGAGAAATTGGTTTCATTTTCATCTAGCATTGCATTCTCTGAGATTCTGCCTGTTTGGGAAAAGGGGAAGAACAGGCAGAAAATCAGAGAGAAAGAGATAAGTGAGCTCAATGCATGGCTCAAGGACTGGTGGTACACAAAGGGGCACCACTTCATCGGAAACTGGGGCAACTTCTGGGAAAGAGAGTACTTCAAATTTGATGGCCTCCACCTGACTAAAGAGGGAGTCAGAGCACTGGGCCAGAAATCTGACATCCACTTATGATATTTAAACTAGCAGTAGGGGAGATGATGGTAGCTCTAGGAGAAGCACACATAGAGCCTGCTGTCTCTCCCCCTCCAGCTAGCACCAAAGCTACACATTCCAGGATAGCAAAAGCAAATAGCCGGGAACATAAAACCATTTCCAGATCTGGTGTTGACCATCACAATGGAAAGGGAGGAACCATAAACAGGGAAAACTACAAAGGGATGAACAAGAAGATCAAGGGAGGCATGACAAGCAAAGCAACACAACAAGAGTGGTCAGTACTATGCCTCAATGCACGCAGTCTGGCTAACAAGATGACTGACCTCACTGCCACAATAGCTGAGGCAGGACTAGACTGGGTGACCATGACTGAAACATGGTTCACAAATAATCATGGTTGGGAGGTGACTATCCCGGGGTACAACTTATTTAGGAGAGATAGGACTGGGAAAAAGGGAGGGGGTGGCTATTTATGTTAAGGATACCATCAATGCTATAGAAATGCAGCAGGCGCGAGGGGAAACAGAGGATCTATGGATCGCAATAGGGTCTGGAAGCCGGAAACCCATTCAGGTAGGAATAATCTACAGACCCCCAAATCAGGAGGAAGCCAGGGATAAGGAAATCCTGGAAACCATCCTCCAGGTGTCAGGCAAAGGGGACATGGTGCTGGTGGGGGATTTCAATCTGCCGAATATAGATTGGAATACCTACACAGCAGCATCACAGAAGAGCAGGGAATTTCTAGTCACATTACAGGAAGCAGGCCTAAGTCAATTAGTCACATCACCCACAAGGGGTAACACAGTTCTAGATCTGATATTCACAAATAGCAATAAGGTTACGGGTGTCGAAGTAGGGACCCACCTAGGCAACAGTGATCATAACACGGTATGGTTCAGGACAAAAAGGCCCCACACACTCCAAACTGAAGGTCTTTGACTTCAGTAGGGAAGAATTCACAAACATGAAGGCCTGTCTAAGAGACAACCTTAGTAGCTTGACAGAAGGGAGCACTGAAGAATATTGGACAAGGCTGAAGGATGCAATAACCGTGGTCACATCACAGTGTGCCAGTCAGGTTAGTAAGAAAAGGAGGAAAAACCCACTATGGTTTTCCAAGGAGGTGGCAACCATGGTGAGAGAAAAGTGCATAGCCTTCAGAAATTACGAGGAGTTGGGGAACGAGGCACATAAAACAGAATATAAACAGAAACTAAAAGAGACAGAGAAAGTGATAAGCAATATAAAGGCTCAAACAGAGGTTAGGATAGCTCAGGAAGTAAAAAAGGTAACAAAACCTACAGGTACATATGTGCAAAAAAGACCAAAGGGGGCATTGTTAGGATCACAAAAAAAAAAAAGGACAAACCACAGAGCAAGACGGAGAGAAGGCAGAGGCACTCAATGAGTACTTCTGCTCAGTCTTCACACAGAAAGTAGACGGTAACGGACCAACAATAGGCATAAAGAAGTGTCTGATTGAAGGAAAAGACATGGGTCCCTTCACAGAGGAAAGGGCTTGGAGGAAATCGACAAGTTAAAGGTAAATAAAGCTATGGAGCCAGATGGGATACACCCAAGAATACTGAAAGAACTACGGAGGGAACTGGCAGCCCCCTTAGCAGTGCTCTTCAACACATCATTAAGCAGCAGCGAGGTGCCGAAGGACTGGAAGAGAGCAACAGTAGTACCACTCCACAAGAGTGGAAGCAAGGAACAGCCAGGTAACTACCATCTGGTTAGTCTAACATCAGTCATGGAAAAACTGATGGAGTCCCTGCTGAAGGAAAGAATCATAGCTTTTTTGGAGCAAATAGGTCAGGCCTCACCTGGAGTACTGTGTCCAGTTCTGGAGGCCACACCTCTGGAAGGACATAGATAGGCTGGAGACAGTACAGAGAAGAGCAACAAAGATGGTGTAGGGCTTGCATCAGAAACCGTACGAGGCAAGACTGGATGACCTCAAATTATACTCCCTAGAACAATGCAGGAATTGTGGGGACATGATAGAAACATTCAAATACCTTAAAGACAACAACAGGGTGCACATGCAGAACCTCTTTCAGGTAAAGGACTACAGCAGGACAAGAGGGCACAACCTTTGACTTAAGGGAGGAAAGTTCAGAAGCAATATGAGGAAATTCTTCTTCACAGAGCGTGTTGTGGAACCATGGAATAGCCTGCTGGAGGGGGTGGTGGAAGCCAAGACAGTGGGGGAATTCAAGCGGGCATGGGACAGACACTGTATAATACACAAGCAGGCAGCTAAGTAGGGGGGGTAGGAAACCAAGGGAAGACTTGATGGATCATACGATCCCCATCTGCCGACAACTTCTAAGTAAGCTGTTGGTTAACTAGCATCTGCAGCTTATCCATCAGGTAGAGAAACGGGTAGACTAGGTGGGCCAAGCAGTCCTTATCTGCTGTCAAATTCTATGTTTCTATGTTTCCTTTATTTTGCCCTTATGTATTTGTTATGTACTGCCCCCTTTCTTTCATACTGGGAGGACCTCTGAAAATGCAGTGATTGGCAAATGTGCAGTTAATCTAACCCCCTAGTTGAGATAGGTGCGTTTTGGTGGTCTCAGCTGTTCACTCTGCCAGATCATTACTACCTAGATGGCAGACAACGCCGGCGCAGTTTCCCTCCCTTCATATTAGCCTGTCTATTTGGTCAGAATCTCTTTTAGCCGAGGCTCCTGGAAGACATTTACTACCACACTAGTGTGAGGTGCGATTTGATTTCTCAAATCATGGAATTGTGGCAGGGTGCCACCTGTCAGGAGTGGGTGCCCTGATAGGAAGACGAGGGTCTTCCCTTGCCCCTCTCATATAGTGCCTAAATGCCTTTGATATTTAAATAAAATGCATTTAGAAATAATAAAGTTCCTGTGTGCCTTAAATAAAGAATGTGTGCACCTTTAGGATTTAGCAGGTTCTGTCTTGGCATATAAATAACTCTGGCATAAACATAAAGGGTGGGATATTCAAAAGAGTTGCACATGGCACAACAGGACAGCATCATGCACAACCCACTGATGCACCGGGGCGCACCAGTAATATATGCGGCGCAAGTGCGGGGGCGTATCCATGCATATGCGGCACATCCCGATATTCAGCCCGGGATGTTTAGCGCATATGCAGGCACAAACCCGCCGTGCACCGCACGGGGGGGGCATAATGTTGAGCCCCTTGTAACCAGGAACAAGTCGGGGACACCCACAGGTGGGCTGCTGTATTGCTGGGCGCAACACGGCAGCCGCCTGCTGTGAGTGGCCACCCGACTGCCCAGGACACAGTCACTGAGCCCCCTGCCCAGGGGGTGTTGTGCCCCCCCTCCCGTTCATAGGCATGTCATAATAAATCCCTGGGGGTCCAGTGGACCCTACCCTGTCACCCGATCATGGGCATATAGTAATATACACCCTGGTGGTCCAGTGGACCGCTATCCTCTGTCCGATCGGGCATGTATAATAATATTCCTGGTGGTCCAGCGATCCGCTATCCTCTGCCCGGACGAGCAGGTATTGATTCTCCTGAGGTTCCAGTGGACTGCTATCTCTGCCCGCCACGGGCGGTGACGGTGGTCGGTGGTACACCTCCCCACCCGCCCACATAGTGCCCCTCCACCCCGTACCCTCCGTCAGCAGTGGCGGCAGCTCCCTCGCCCACAAGCTGCCCGTCATTTACCTGTCGATTGACAGCATACAGTATTGTATGCCTATTGGTCCACTGCATGGGCCAATGGGCGTAGTAGGCTATATTACCATACAGTTCCGATTTGTGAATGAGCCGCTCATTCACAAATTGGGACTGTGTAGTACAGTATGAACTGCATGCTCATTGGCCTATGTAGTCAACCAATAGGCATATAACCCTACTGTATGCTGTCAGTCGGTGGGTGGCTTTGGCGTGAGGGAGCCGCCGCCCACCGCTGATGGGGATGCAGGGGACAGGGGACTAGGTGGGTGGGTGGGGGAGGGGGTACCACTGACCACCAGGGTGCCCATCTACCGCCCACAAGCGAGTGACGGAGCTCAGTCCACTGGACCACCAGGGTTTATTCTACATGTGCCCATGATCGGGCAAAAGGGTGCGGCGCCCGCTGAGGGGCAGCGGAGCATCAGTCCCCGACAGCTGCAGCCTGGCAGGGTGCCAGGTGCAAGCCACCGGGGATCAGCGCACCGCATACAAATGGGGCCATAATGACATGCAAATGGCCCCATTTGAGCCTTGCATGCCCATGGCTGAATATAGCTCTTGCTGCACCTAGTGCAACTGCACTTGCACTGGCGCAGCCCCCTGCTCCCACATGCGCTGGTGCAGTGCCACTGCACCATGTGCAGTGCATGCGCCTTCGGTGCCATATTCAATGGTGCTGAGCCATAGCGTAGCACCATTAAATATTGCCTGGACATTGCCCTGGTTCAACCCAGTTGCACTGCGCCCAGGCTTGCACCCCTGCCTGGTGCAGTTTGACTATCTAGCAGAAAGTGTTTATGGAGATCAAAATGTGCCAGAAGCTTATAAAGAAAACAGTGATATGCTAGACTGGCATATGCATACATGAGGCACATAATATGCACTTTTCTGCTGTGCTCTAAAAATAGCCCTGATACCTCTGGTTAACTAGTGAAAATATAAGGGGAGCTCCACTGAAGAAAAAACATGCTCCATTTCTGTATCAGAGCTAAGAAGTCACACTGAGCAGCAATTCTTGCTCAATCTTTGTTACCAATGTGTGACTTCTCCGGCTCTCATGGGAAGCAGAAATTCCCAAAACCGACTGGCATTTTTTCTTCACTTGCCATGCTCGGTATGATCTAAAGAACCCCACCCCAACCCCCCTTCCTTGTCAATGAAACAAAAGAAGGCTCCTGGCTGCTGGTAGTATGACAAGAATTGTAATTCATTGGCCAGCCAAGCCATGGAGGAGCCAGTAAAATATACAGCCAATCAGGCTGTTACATATGGGGCCAGAATCCTGATTCAAATCAGGATTATCGCAGAGCGATTGTAGGTAAGATTGACATGGAGCGGTAAAACTTTTCTATATGACTCTGCCACCACTCCGTGTCTGTCACTGTACCTTGTGCCAGAGAAGATCCAATGGGGTCTACAGGGGAAGAGGAGAGAGACTGAATTGTGTAAGAGGAGAGATACAGTGTAAAATAGGAGCATGCTTGCTCCTAGCTTTCTCTCTGTCTCTCCTTGTGCAGGTGGCACAGTATCAGGAGCAAAAACAGACGGCTTTGAGTCTTCTTGTTAATTACAGCCACCCACCCATAAAGAAAAATAAGGAGTGGCAAGGGAAAAGGATCCTATTGGGTCTAAATAATTAGAGAAGCGCATGTGCTCCTCACTCGCTCGCTGTCCCCCTCCTGTCATGAAATGGCTGCGGTGCAATTGTCACTGCAGGAGCAGTTACTTACAGCCATCCCATTTTATTCTTTAAATAAACCCGCTGCTCAAAAAAGTATTGCAGCTTTCAAACTAAAGGAAGGAAGCATTTTTAAAGAAAAGGCTGAAAACAATATGTGACAAATGGCCTAGGAGAGAAAATAATGGTAAAAGAAAAGGAGCCAAAGGGAAAAGTTAGCCAATGGGCTGAAATTGCAGCATGAAATTGCATCAAAAGATGTGGCTAAAAAGGTTTAAATATTTGTGGTACACAAACGCCCAAGGAATAATCCCTAAGGTAGGGGCATAAGGGGATGTTGAAATAAAAATAGTGTATAGGAATATAAAATAAACCTGTTGCTGTTGTCCCCACATAAAACAGTTGAAACAAATGGACAGATGAATGAAAATAAGTACATAACAGACTGTGTTTAAAATAAAGGGATTGAGACACTGTGTGTCTGGAAGGTGGTTTCCCCCTTTTAAAGTAAAGCCCTGTGAAGGAATAATGAAACACTGGGCTGTTTTTTATTAAAAATAAGTGATCCTTTTTTGGTAAACATTGTGCTGTAGGCTGACCTGTTGCAAGGAAGGCTAATACAGAGTGAAGGAAGGCTATAGGGAAGCAGCGGTCCCTAGTGGCCTTTATGTATGCTAAATTGTAGGCAAGTTAATTTTTCCCAAAGGGTGGAGCTTACAGTAATATAGAGCCATTTTCTAATCAGGAGTATGGTGATATGGATGTTGGAAAGAAATGGTTACAAGAGTGATAAGGCTTAGAAACAACCTTTTATGTTTTGTATAGGTGCAGGTTGTGAGCCTAGGAAGTACTAATTGTAAATGAGTAGACGTCACATGACTATGAGGTCATCCTGAGTCATGCTATAAAAGCCTACCACTAGGGAAGATTTTAGATAGGGAGTCAGTCCTGAACTGACAGTCTGAGGTGTAGGACCTCAGAGGTAAGCGTGTAGGTTGTCACACCAAGACTGAGACATCTAAGTACTGCTGGGCACAGCAGTTGGTCTCTTTTTTTTAACTAACGTTTAATTCTTCAATTTCTGTTACAACTATCATTTTATGACAAAAAAATGAAATGACAAATGCCATCTGGCATTTTTTATGCACTAAATCCTTATTGTCTGCCTGATACGTCTCCTGAACAAATTAGTCTACGACAGGAATCATCTACAATGAGAATTTTTCATTTTCCCATGCTGCTTGGTACCTTTGGCATATCAGCACTGCATTTATTTGAAGGGGGATTCGATTGATAGTTGTTTGGGCTAGCCATGCTCCCTTTTTCTGTTGTTTGGGCCAAAGGTGCAAATCAGTTACTCATCTGGATGAGTGTGTCCTAGTTTGGAGACTGCTGTTGTGTCCTGTGGAACCTGCCCCTGTGAAATCACCTTTTGGGTGGGATTTGAAGATTTTCACCACGCTTGTTCATTAGGTGGGGTCATAAGAAGACTATACTGAAATTTTGTGGTAAACATATGTAAAAATGCCAAAGTTATGCGCACACCGAAATTTTGCTATGCTCCCTCATAATTTAGGCAATTGTAAATCTTTTGACTCAAACTTTTCAACATAAACATCTTTTTTACACAACCACATGAACATGACAGCTGTCATGTTTCTAACCATGACCAAACTGTGTTTTCACACCTACGGTGCACAATGGCATTGCAATGGCACAGAATCACGTTTTAGGTAGGTAAAACTTTATTTTTATACAGGAAATACATGTCATTTGGACTTTCCAGTCCAGTTTACAAGACAGTCCTGTGTTTAGTATATCTAAGCTACTACACATAGAACATGTAGGTTCCAGTAACACAGCAAGGTAGAACATATTATACAAACACATAAAAGAAGTATCAAGTAAAAAAAACTTGACCTATGTATGGAAATAAATACAAAATATAATTAACATTTACAGGTAAAAAACAACATTTCCTTACTAGCTTGTTAAAATGCAGAATGTTCTGGTATTTCAAGAACAACCAGAGGGAGTGTGTTCCAAATAGCACCTGCCCTGGAAACTAAAGTTCTGTCTCCAAATTTGTTCATTCTTTTTTCAGGATGAATTTTGTTTAGATGACCTGATCTTATCAATACCCTCTTATTGTCAATTTTACCAGGAAAAAGAAGTTTAGAAATAGGATGCTCAGGAAAAAAAATGATTTCAGTTTATGTATCAGTATTGTCCAGTTTCAAACACCATGAAGTCTTACTTATATTAGGACCTTTGCAGTATGCCCATGGCTTTTGACTGCCCCGGAGATGAAATAGTTAACTCCAGAGTAATCTGGAGTTCCACAGCGCAAGGGCGCTATTGAAAGCTCTATCTGGGTTGTTTGAACCCAAACTGTCAGATTCTTTACTCCGCTCTCGCTGAACAGACGCTCCGGAGACCAGCTCCTTCAGTTCGGTTCGTTTTTGCGGTTTTAAGTATTTTAATCGGTTCATTTTACCAAGAAAGTGTTTAAAATTACCGCGGTTTTCGGTTCAAAGCTCTATCTGGTAACCGTAAGTAAATAATTTTTAGTCTGTGTGGAAACTCATTATCGGTTCACTCTGAACCGATCAGTTTGCTTTAAAAATCATTTTCTTTGCATTTAGAGTGAGGTACCCGGTTCTTATCGGTCCTAAAAAAACCTGGCATTAAAATTGTTTTTTTCAAATACCCGTGACACGGTTAGGGACCGATAAGGGTGTCTTGTCCTGGCAAGGCCGGAAAAAAAGACAAGTTTGGTTAGGCTGGCATTATGTCTGAGAAACCCAAAAGAAAAACCGGGCCCACTGGGTTTCAACACTGTGATGTCTGTGGGGAAGCCTTTGCCAAGGCTGACCCACACACCACTTGTGTCTATTGTCTGGGGGCTGACCACCTCCTGTCAGACTGCCAGGTGTGTAAAAATTTCCCTGCAGCCACCCTGGAAAAGAGATTGGGCAGGCTCAGGGAACGAGAGGCCAAAAAGTCCGCTGACCCGGATGGCCAGCCCGGTCCAGCTATGGCTGGACCAGAGGGAGTGCCCTCTGACCAGGGCGAGACTTCCTCGGGCAAAAGAAAGGCTGGTCCTGAGGAACCAGTCAAAGCAAAAAAGACGAAGAAATCAGCTAGTGTGGAGTCCAGTTTTGTTTCTCCTTCTGCTGTAGAAATAGCTAAAGCCATACAGATTGTCCAGTCTTTGTCTCAGGGACTTGTTGAACCCTCTCTGGTTGGAAAAAGGGGGTCTCGTTCAGGTCCAGTGGTTCAGGATTATGATGTTGAGGATTTTACGAACCACAGGAGGGAGGAAGGTTTTGGTGATTGTAATTGTGATTGGGAAGGTCTGGAAGTGCCAATAGAACCGGACATTTCTCCAGACAGACCCTTTGAATCTCCCCCTTTGTTGTCTGAGTCTCCCTCTCATTTCAGATTTTATAAGAAAGTAGCAGAAACTCTCCAGCTCCCCTTAGAAGAGGCTGTGGATGAGCAAGAGGAGCCTGACTATGTGGAAATGATGGATATTCCAGAGGCTAGAAGGTTGTCTATTCCTTTACATAAGTCATTTAGGAGGCAAACCTCTAAGATTTTAAAAAATCCTTTTTCTGTCCCTCCTGTAGATAAAAATGGACAGAAGGTATACGTTGTCAGGCCCTAATACAGACTTCCTTACTGAACAGTGTAGTCATGTAGGTGTTGTTCAAGCTGCAGCCTGTGACAAGCTAATATTCCCTGGCTTCACATCCTCCTGATAAGGATTCCAGGAAGATTGATGCCATGGCGAAGAAACAGTATGTGGCAGCTTCTTTGGGACTCAGACAAGCTAATTATATGGCTATGTGGCTAGATATCAGAAATCTAGATGGGACACTATATTCAGTGTTGGCCAAGCAGGCTCAGGGCCCTGCTGGCTAGTGAGTTGGAACAGGTGGCTGCTGATGGCATTGAAGCCTCTAAAGTTCAATTTCATGCTGCTGTTGATGTTAATGATGTTTTCTCTAGGGTCATGGCCACTTCTGTAGCTCTCCGTAGGTTGGCATGGCTCAGATGCACTAATCTCTCCCAAGATACCCAGTCAAAGGCTATAGATTTTCCTGTTATAGGAAATTCTCTGTTTGGAAAACAAACAGAAAATTACATGAAAAAGATGGATGAATACAGAACTACTTACAAAAGTGCCCAAGCTAAGGAGAGCATGCCACTCAACATAGGCATGCCCCAGGGTAGGGGCAGGCCTTTCAATAGGCCTTTTACCACTCCAGGCATCCTCTGCTTTTAGCAGAGAGGATTTTTCAGAGGCAGAGGCAGACGGGCACAGGCAGGCCCTCTCCTCTCCCCAACCTAAAGCTGCTCCTGCAAGCAGGCACCCTGACGGGTGTCTGGGGCCGACTCTCCTGTACTGGTGGGGGGCAGACTGACTTATTTCTGCCAGAACTGGTTGTCCCTAACCTCAGACAAATGGGTTCTGGAGGTGGTAAGCCAAGGCTTGGTTCTCAGTTTCAAACAGTTTCCCAAGATGAGAGCCAGGCACTTTCCCCCCTCAAGTCTTTTGGAAACCCTCGCACTAGAAGCGGAGGTTTCTTCTCTTTTGGACTGCAAGGCAGTGGAAAGGGTCCCCCCTTGCCACCAGGGCAAGGGTCTTTACTCAAGGTACTTCCTGACCCCAAAAAAGACAGGAGACTGGCGGCCCATATTGGATTTAAGATTTCTGAACAAGCATCTTGTAAAACCAAAGTTCAAAATGCTAACTTTAGCAATGATTTTGCCTCATCCTTGAGGCCAGGGGACTGGTTAGCTTCCCTGGGCCTCAGGGCTTACTCCATATTCTAATCAGGGCCTCACTCGAAGTACCTCAGGTTCGAACTGCCTCGGGCCACTACCAGTTCAGGGCAATGCCCTTCGGACTCACTTCTGCTCCAAGAGTTTTCACAAAATGTCTAGCTGTAGTAGTGGCCCACCTAAGAAGACAAGGGGTAGCTCTGTTTCCCTATCTGGACGACTGGCTCATTGTGGGTCAGTCACCAGAGCAGGTAAAATCCCACTTGCAAATCACTCAGGAACTCCTCACCTTTCTGGGGTTCCTGTTGAATGTTCCAAAGTCAGTTCTCGAACCAGTTCAGGTACTAACTTTTATAGGTGCAGAGCTGAATACAAAGTTAGCCAGGGCATTCCTCCCCTCCGAAAGAGTGGACAAACTCATTGCCCTGGCATCTTCCTTCACCATGCAGGTCTCGACCAGCAAGGCATTCTACAACTCCTGGGGCACATGGCTGCCTCTACAGCTGTTGTGCCAGGAGCGAGATTTCAGATGAGGGACATTCAGTTCCACTTGAGGTCCTATTGGTCTCAAAGGAGGGACCCCCTTACCAAATTGGTCCCAGTGACCAAGACTCTGATCCTAGCTCTCCAGTGGTGGCTGGATCGAAGCAACCTGTCCTCTGGGGTCCCATTCCTTCCTGTTCCTCACTCCTCACCCTCACCACGGACGCGTGTCTCTGTGTTGGGTTGGGGCTCACCTGGCTACCTTTCAACTCAGGGAGTTTGGTCCCTCAGGAATCTCTGCTTCACATCAACCTACTGGAGCTCAGAGCTGTCTTCCTAGCTCTCCAGGTTTTTGAAACTGTCCAGAGCAAGGTTGTTCAAGTCAGGACAGACAATACCACAACAATGTGGTACATCCAACAAACAAGGGGCACTCACTCTTCAGCCTTGTGCACTGAAGCAATGAAGTTGTGTCTCTGGCTACTCCTGAACACCTCTGATAGCGGTTCACCTCCAGGGAAGGACAATGACCTGAAGGACGCCCTCAGCAGGATTTCTCAGGGCATCACCTAATGGGTTCTGAACCCTCATGCTGGGGTCGGTTTTGCCAGCTGGGGCACCCTCAGATAGATCTCTTCGCAGCCCCAGACAACCACCAACTTCCCCTGTTTTGCTGCAGGCCCCCAGTTCTGGGGTCAGTCCCCCTGGATGCTTTTCAGCTGAATTGGGAGGGAAAGTTCCTCTATGCTTTCCCTCCGTTCCCTCTCCTCTTCAGGGTTTTGGTAAAAATCAGAACTCAGCCTTGCAGAGTGATTCTGATTGCTCCAGACTGGGCCAGGCAGCCTTGGTACCCGCTTCTTCTGTCCCTCTCATTTCGCCCTCCCCTGACCTTGCCCAGGACTCACGACCTGCTGATCTGTGCGCAGGGAGAGGTGTGGTATCCAGATCTCAACTCCCTCCACCTCAAGGCCTGGCTCTTGAGGAGTTAGAATTTGCTCATTTACACCTTTCTCAAGGTGTCTTGGATATTTTGAAGGCCTCTAGGAAGCCTTCCACTAGAGCCACTTATAATTCTAAATGGAAGAGATTCTCATTTTGGTGTTCTGAGAGGCAAATCACCCCAGAATCAGCTGACCTGCCTATTTTGTTGGACTAGCTGGTCCACTTAAATTCCTTAGGCCTCAAACCAGCTACCTTTAAGGTTCATTTGGCAGCTGTTCTGTTTTATTTCCTGGAAACCAGTTTCCTTTCTTCTCACCCTGTGTTTTCCAAGTTTTTCAAAGGGTTACTCCATACTAACCCTCCCTTTCGGGAACCAACCCCTGCATGGGACTTGAATGTTTGCATTGCCCAGCTAATGCAACCTCCCTTTGAGCCTCTGGTTTCAGCAGATCTTAAGTTCCTAACTTGGAAAACTGTTTTTCTAGTGGCTATCACTTCTGCTAGGCATATAAGTGAATTACAGGCCTTGTCAGTGGAAGAGGATTTCATTTCTTTCCACAGAGATAAAGTGATCCTCAGGACTAACAGAAAGTTTTTACCTAAGGTGGTTTCAGATTTTCATCTTAACCAGTCCATCTCTCTTCCAGTATTTTTTACTGAGCAATCCTCTTCTGGTGAGAGAAGGTTGCACAGTTTGGACGTAAAAAGAGCCCTTAGCTACTATTTGGAACGTACCAAGGGTCACAGGTTCAATCCCTCCAGCTCTTCCTTACCTATGGAGATGTGGGTAAGGGAGACCTGCTATTAGGAGGACAATTGCTAGGTGGATTGTCTCTGTATCCTGTTCTGTTATCAAAAATGGGTAAGGAGCCGCCTCAGGCCTGAGGCTCATTCCACCAGGGTACAGCTGCATCTCTAGCGCTGCTAGAGATATTCCCATTTTGAAATCTGTCAAACTGCTACCTGGAAGTCAGTCCACACTTTTACTAAGCATTATTCCCTGGACGTCCAGTCCAGGAGAGATGCTCGCTTTGGCACAGCTGTGCTTCAGAGCCTATTTCCTAGTAGGTTCTGACCCTCCTCCATGGAGGTACTGCTGTATACTCTGCAAAGGTCCTAATATAAGCAAGACTTCATGGTGTTTGAAGAAAAAATTACTCACCTTAGTAATTGCTTTTCTTCTCATGGGAGTCTTGCTATATTAGGACAACCTCCCTCCTACCCCTCTCAGAATCCCTTACTTGGGTATGGGGTTGGCAAATTGGTGCAATCACTGTGTCATGCTCTTTTAGCTTCTAGTCTCTCTTTTCTTTCTTGGGTTAGGAACTAGATAGTTTCTGTTTTTCGTTAATTAGTAGCTGGGCCCCTCTCTGGACTTGAGTCTTTGGGCAGAGGGGGCCTTAGTAGTGATTGTCAGGGGTTCCCCTAACAATAATACGTAATACTGTTTTCATTATTGTTGTGTTTTTGTGGTTCTACTGTTAGTAGGTAGCCAATGGCTAGTGTAAGGCTTTTCCACACAGACTTGCTATGTTAGCTTAGCCTCGTAAAGAACCTGACAGTTTGGGTTCAAACAACCCAGATAGAGCTTTCAATAGCGCCCTCGCGCTGTGGAACTCCAGATTACTCTGGAGTTAACTATTTCATCTCCGGGGCAGTCAAAAGTCATGGGCATACTGCAAAGGTCCTAATATAGCAAGACTCCATGAGAAGAAAAGCAATTACTAAGGTGAGTAATTTTTTCTTCTGGTATAACCCATTTCTAAAGGTTGCCAATCCAGTTTACTCAGTAATAGGCAATGATGTGTTCAATAATTACATTTTAATACATATCTTCCTATTCGGTAATGAAAGTTTTATCTACTCGATCTAATACTTGTTTATTAGCTGTTCTATATACTAGTTCTCCATAATTTAAAGTTGGTAGAATAAGCTGTTTGGCTATCCTCTTCCTGCCATACAGTTTTTGGTATTGTGTTGTTCTACTTAGGATTCCGAGTTTTTTACTGACTTTCCCAATAGTAATTGTTACATGTTTAGTAACGGTCAGGTGTGAGTCAAAGGTCACTCCTACATAGCAGTAACTTTCAACCAGCCCCTGTTTTTTTAAATTGTTTGTGTGGATCTGAATTTTGCTAGATTTGCCATGATTTTTAGATGCAAAGTACATTGGTTTTTTTTGTTTGTTTGTTTTCCTGATAAGCCTCGATCTGGTGAACCACGCCTCAATTGCAACAAAATTTGACTGAAAAATTGTCTGGAGTTCCATAGTACTATGTCCTGTGGCAACTATAGCTGTATCATTTGCATACAGCCGGATGGCTGTATGCTGTGCCACTAGGGTAGTTCATTATTAAAGATCAGAAACAACATAGGTCCCAGTATGGACCCCTGGGGCACTCCCTTGGTCACTTCATGTTTCCTAGATGTACTACCCTATACTTTGACACTCTGGGTACGATCACCTAGATAAGATGTTAACCATTTCTGGGCACTCTCTGAAAATCCCAGACCTTGCAGTGTTATAGCCAAAAGGGGGTGGTCCACCAGGTCAAAAGTCTTTGACAGGTCTACAAAAACCACTGCTGTTTCCAAGCCGGAGTTCGGAGACCTATTTATCAAGTCACTGAACTCCAGCAAGGCTGTGGCAGTGGAATAACCTTTTGAAGTCCTGACTGATAGGCAGTTAACATGTTACATTTGGTTAAGTAGTCAGTCATCTGAATATGAATCAATTTTCCTAAACATTTTGATAAAATAGGCAACAAGGCAATCGGCCTATAATTGTTTACCTCAGCTGAGTCCCCTCCTTTATAAATGGGTTTTATCTTACTCTTTTTCCAGGGCGTAGGGAAATAACCCAGTTGTAGGCTCCAATTAAATATATAAGCTATTGTAGGGAAAATATAGTGGCCTGCTAATTTTAGGAATCTACCCTACATATCATCGGAACCTGTTGACTTATGTATATTTTATTTTATTTAATTCCTTATTTACTTCTAAGTTTTTAAATCTAAAGAAATGTTGATTAATATGAACCAGTTTTGAAGTTACTGACTCAGCCTCATTATTTTGGTCAGTTGGAACATTATACTGTGCTAAATCTGTAAAAGAATCATTTAATACTGTATATTTGAAATTGCCCCCTGCTCTTCAGTAATACTATTTCCTACCTTTAACCTCATTTCTGTCTGGGGAGATCCCCCTCCCTGATTTAACTGTTTAATTGTGTTTCAAAATGCTTTTGGGTCAGTGTTTTTTTTTAAATTTTATTCCTGTAATATAGTGTTTTTGCCATTTCTATCGATTTTTTTTACATTTATTTCACTTTATTTTAATAGAGGCCCAATCTGTCTTTAATTTAGTTCTTAGAGCTTTTTTCTAAATTCTATTTTTAATCCTAATCTGTTTTAAAAATATTTCATTAAGCCAAGGTAATCTTGGAAATTTGTTTTGGGATTTAATTTTAGGGACATGCGGATCACAGATTTTACAAAAAGTGTTGGTAAAATATTCTACAGTTATAACAATGTCAGGGATCAACCTGCAGCGGTCCCAGTTCTCATTTCCTACACTCTCAAGAAATTTAGCTGCTGAAAAATTCTACAAATCTCTGATCCAATTTTGACTTGGGTAAACAGTGTTTTGTAAGAACTGTGACCCAGGCAGGGTGATCCAGACAGGATTGTGGTCCCCTAAGTAAGGTGGCAAAGCACCTGAATCTTCTACTTGAATCTGAATGGATGCAAAAATCCAAGGTTAGAGGTATTTGTGTAATGGGTTGGGGGTTTAATGTACTTTTTAAATCCTAATGGTGTGACGATTTCTTTTAAGAGTCTGCCCTGGGAATTTGGCCAGTCACAATTCATATCTCCCATCAGTATCAATAATTATCTCCCACATTTTCTACAGTTTTATTCAGGACTTCTTCAATATCTTTTAAATTTGATTTTGGGGGAGAACAGACTATGGCCAAATTAAATTGTTCCATGTCTATAATCAAATATGCTATGTTTCTAGTACCTCCTTGCAATAAAACCTCCATATGTCCAAGACTTCTTTTTATATAAAACATTGCTCCTCCCCTACTTGATTTCCTATCTGTCCTAAAAAAATGATACCTAGGAATACTAAGCTCACTGTCACTCTGTTTACCTGTTAACCAGGTCTCACTTAAACCCAATATACTAAGGTCTTGTTCACATAGCATAGTAGCCAGTACATCAGTCTTAACAGCTATACTATGAGCATTATCATGCAAAATCTTTATACTTTTTGGGGTATCAGGACCTGGGTTCAATTCAATGTCTCCCCCAGTAGTAAAAGCATACAACAAACTCCAGAGAGATTGGTTACTGGTCCGTGAAAAGCATAGGGATAAACAGTTCCGGTGTAACCCCCTGAGTCCAGTCTCCTCCAGTTTGCAGAAAAAGGATTTCTTCTACTTTTCTACACATTTACACCCTTTTTGAATATGGGTGAAGGTATCTAATTTTTCTCTGAATTGGTTTTATTAAATTCACTGGAGGTGGCGGTGCTCAAGAAAAAACACAGGACCAAACATCCCAACATATTCTGTATCAACATTTTAACAATGCAGATTTCAGTTTAAAACCAATATATTTTTCTTAAAAAGAAACAGAGAAAGAAATAAGCTTTTTTAGCCTTGATGCCTAAAACAATGGCAAGTGTAGCAATTCTGGATGTTTCTCAAAGAATAACACTTTATATAGTTCTATATCTTTAGATGATATTTAATACACTTACCAGGAGTGTTGGGCAACCAGACTACTTAGTGCTTAGCTGCATACTAAAAGTCAGAATCCAAATGGTTCAAGTTTCAAAGTAGTTTTCTCCTAGGAGTGGCACTTGTGCCACTGATGTGCTTGCATGCAGTGGGTGGCATGGGCTTTTAAGCTCAGTAGCCTCTGCCTCTCCAGTGCTCTAATTGCTCCCCCCAAGTCCTCACATGCCAATACACACTGATTTCAAGATTTTCATTACTGGGTTCATGAGTTGGAGTAATAAGAAGGCTATAGTGTATTGTGGAACAGTGTTATACATGGATTCCATGCCTGGAATATCCTTGTGCTGCAGTAGTGACATCAATATGTTGTTGTTGTGCTGCAGTAGTGATTTCATTACTGTAGCACAACACACAATGTCACCACACAGATGGTTTCCTCTATGCAGTCAAGCTGGAAGCTTTTTTTTAAACTTGAACTTACAGAAAACTGCAGCACATTCAGTATTTGAGCCCACCACCAACACTCAAGTGCCTCCCCCAACTCCCAGTTCACTGAAAGGAAGCATAATGTCCAAAATAGGCATGGATGCCCATACACTATGAAAGATAATGTATGGGCATCCATACACAGACAAGCCTGTGTCTTCATCTTGAGTTTTCTATGGCAACAAGGGAACCTCTTGAGCTTTGCTGTCAAGGTTGCTGATTGCCATAAAAACCTATTGATGCAAATGCCGGCCCACTTGCGTAGTGGAAGGAATTCCACTTGTGACCCCCGGGTTCAGGAATGGACCCAGGAGTCAGAGGGCCAGCTGGGAGAGAAGGACTGAGCATCCTGGGAAATGCTCTCCTTCTTCAGGGGAAAGAAGGGGAAGAGTGTCTGGCACTTTGCAGACCCCTGGCGGAGGCTGAGGGTGCTGCCGTGACTGGCACCATCATGTTGGGTGGCAGGGTGGATGCTGGATGTCAGTGCATGTCCCTGCCCCCAGGGAGTAAGCATGGAAAAAAAACAGCCCCCCAGCATGACAACTCACTCTACCCTGCTGTCCACTGCCTCTGACATCTGCTGGGGAGGTCCCGCTCCGGTGACCCGACTCAGGGGGGTAAACTGGGGCTTGCCAACAGTGTCCATTAGAAGTGGAAGCCCCATCAGCCCTGCCCAGGGCAGCAAGCCTGGGCATGGGGATGGTGGTCGGAGCAGGTCTGAGGATAGGGGGAACCGGACCAAAAAAAACTCTCGATTCTGACACAGCCTTATTGTGTATGGCTGTCCATACATTATCCTCTATATACCAACAGTTTCATCCCTGTTTAACTACAAATGCAAGCACAGGGTCCAGAGGGCCCTGCACTTCCACACCAACATATATGTATACATTTAATGAGGGATGAGAGTGCAGGGCCCTCTGGCCCTGCACTCCCACAAAGAAATGAAGATACAATTATACTATCTCAAAAAGTAAGAAAATTCTTTGCAAAAACTTCATTAATGCACTAGTAAGAGTTGAAGTGACAAAAGTAGGGAAATGTGGCACTTGACTTTACAACACTAACACCCCACCGTGTAGGCAGCAACATGCGTGGGGTGTGTCCTGGGATTGTCAACCCTAATGCTCACTGCATTCCATGAGTAAATGAGCTAGGATAGGTAAAGTTTATGAAAATAGAGTGTGTGTTATGGTTGATAAGCCAAAGGAACACCCCAAGCATGTTGCTGCCTGCAGGGTGGGGGTGGAGTGTTAGGGCTGGAAACCCTAATGCCACATTTCTCTAATTTTGTCCCTTCAACCCTAACTAGTGCATTAATGATGTTTTTGCAAAGAGTATATCTATATAGATCTATATAGAATAAATAATGGATAAGGGTGGTATGCAAGGATGTATACCCATCGAGAGGGCTAATTTGGGCTGTAAGGCTGCGGGCCCAAAGGGCAAGTGGTTTTACTGCCCTAATTAGCCCCTGAGATGAGTATACTTCTGAGTGTTCCACCATTACCCATTGTTTGTTGAATTTAATGCATTAGGATGGTTATTGTTATGGAGATGCAATCACGTTATGGCACCTGAAGGCCTCTTGCAGCAAGGAGAGAATGGTGTGTAGTGAGTGCAGGTAGGAGTTTGAGAGATTTCTGGATTTGGAAGGGTTTTGTGTAAGTGTCTTTTTTCCAGGATCTTTTGCAGCTTGTTAATTGGTTTGGCTAGCCTCCTACTGCTGTGTTAATTGTGTTATTAGTCGTATCCCATAGGGTTTAATATAGTGCAGCTGTGCACTTTTTATTAGTGTAGTTATATACCTTTAATTGTTTGATTAGTGCAGGTATATAGCTGTAATTGATTGATTAGTGCAGGTACATAGCTTTAATTAATAGATTAGTCAAAGGTATACAGTGAAATAAATGATGGCCTTTTCTATGGGAAAAGTTCCCATCCATGTAATATACATATATAGGTAAATCATAGAAGGATGTTCGGATACACAATTAGATAAACAGTGGACATTCAAGTGCTGGCATACTGGGCAATATCTTTCAGCAGGAGAGAAGCTCCTGGGAGGGTCCTACTGGCAATATTGGAGCTAACAGAAAAGGAAATTATGGTAAGTATGAAGAAATGTTTTCTTTTTGTAGCACTCCACATTGTCAATGGGTAATCAGAACAGATGGATTCTAAGAAGCAGTATCCATTAAGCAACCGGGTGGGGGAGAATGTTGTCCCATATGCAAACTGCAAAATGGAAAAAAAGGAATTTATCTGCTAATTGTCACTTGCAAAATTGTGTGACCAAAGGCCGTATCAGCGGAACTTTGAACATCCAATCTGTAGTGTTTTGTGAATGTGTGGATGAAGGACCACGGTGCCGCCTTGCATAATTCTAAGACAGATGCCTCACCTTTCTCCTCACAGGAGGTGGCCATACCTCTGGTGGAATGAGATCTGAAAAGAGCTGGAGCCCTCTTCTTTACTGCAACATAGGCCTTGGCAATACATGCCATCACCCACCTTGCCAGGGTAACCTTGGAGGCTTTTTGTCCTTTTTCAGTTGCTCCAAAAAGTACAACCAACCTATCTGATTTCCTGAACTCCACCATTTGTCTAAGATGTGTCCTAACTGCCCTGCCCAGTTCCAACTCATGCAACTCTTTCTCTTTTGGATGAATTGGCTGTGGACAGAAGGCAAATTTCATGGTTCACATGAAAAGCTGTATTAACCTTTAGAATGAAAGACTGGCCCATCCTCAGAAACACCTTGTCCTTATGCATGATGGAGTAAGGTTCTTTGTGGAACAAGGCCTGGAGCTCGCCAGTCCTCCTAGCTGAATACAGAGCAACTAAACAGCACACTTCATAAGACAACACATCTAATGGTACCAATGAAAGAGGCTCAAAAGGTTCTTTACAAAAGAGCATTCAACACCAGATTCAGATCCCATGACATGATCCTAATGACAACTTGCAGAAAATGAATAACTTCCCAGTTAGTCCCTAAGGACAACCCCAGGGAGGCTTCAAGGGCCAACATCTAACCTCTTAAGGTGCTCAAGGCCAAACATTTTCTGCCCACTCCTACAGAAAGTCCAAAATCTGTGGGACCGTGGCTTTAGAAGGCTGGATACTTTTTTCTCTGGCCCAAGCCAAAAAGGCAGTCCATATGCGAGTATAAGCTGCCAACATGAATTCTTTCTGGCAGCCATCAAGGAGTCCCTTTTTAGAGAAACCCCTGCTTCAGGAGTTTCCTCCTTTAAGGAGCCAGGCTGCGAGCTGCATTACTCCCAGATTTGGATGCAGTATGGGGCCTTGGGAGAGAAGGTCCCCCTGTATTGGGAGTCAAAATGGTGCATGTTGAGCTAGATTTATTAAATTCGTGAACCACGGCCTTCTGAGCCATTCTGGAGCTAACAGAATAAAACTTCCTCTTGAGTGCCTTATTTTGCGTATGACCTTTGGAATGAACTGTAGAGGAGGGAAGACATAAGTTCTGCCTAAATTCCACGCCTGTGACAGAGTGTCCACTGCCTCCACCTGTGGATACTGGTAGCGGCTGAAGAACTGCTGCACTTCAGCGTTCTGGTTGGAAATGAACAAATCAATCTATGGACAACCAAATTTTTTGCACAAAAGGTCGAAAACCTCCAGATTCAGCATCCACTCTGCTGGATGAACATTCTAGTGACTTAGCCAATTGGCCTGAATGTTCAACTCCCCCACCAAGTGAACTGCTGACAGAGCGAGAAGGTTCTCTTCTGCTCACATCAAGAGATTGATTGCTCTTTTAGCATCTCTGTGTTCTTTGTGCCCCCTTGATTGTTTTTGTACGCCACCATGACAGCACTGTCTGGCTTTATGTTCATGGCTTTTGACTGCACCTGATATTGAAAATGAAGGACAGCAAAGTGCACAACCCTCATCCCCAGGATGTTGATGTGTAGGTGCTGTTCCTGCACAGACTAAGTCCCCTCAATGGGAATGTGGTCCAGCACTGTTCCCCCAAACTGGACAGGCTGGCATCAGTTGTCAGAATCAACTCTTAGGGGACTTCCAAAGGAAACCACATGTTCAGATTCTCTAAACTCACCCACCAACTTAGGGACTGCCATAGGAGTGTGGAAATTGGAATTCTGGCCTGATAATCCTCTAAGGTTGGGTCTCAGGCCAACTGCAACTCAATCTGGAGGGGTCACATGTGAAAGTGAACCCATGGAACTAGTTCTATTGTCACCAGCATGCGGCTCAGAATCCACAGTAGACTGTGAGCTGAAGTCGAAGATTGGCTCCTCAGCCACTGAGCCTCTCTCAAAAAGTTCTCCTTCCTGGCTGCCAAGAGGAATGCCTTCCCCTCATCCATCTTGAACACTGCACTCAGGTGCTCCAGGGTCTGCAGTGGTTCGAGAGAGTTTTATTCCCAGTTGACTATCTAACTGTGGGACTCCAGAATCTCCAGAGTCCTGGACATTGACTTCCTCGCCAGTGAAGCAGATGGTGTTTGAATGAGCAAGTTGTCCAAGTACGGGTAGACATGATGTCATAGTTGAGCCACCAGGACTATGAGCACCTTAAAATAAAACCTGGGGGCTGTTGCCAGCCCAAATGGGAGAACTCTGTACTGGCAGTGTTGCCCCAGAACCATGAACCTGAAGAACCTCTGATGAGACTGCCAGATGGGAATGTGAAGACACACATCCCTCAGGTCTATGGATGCTAGATAATCCCCCAGCTGCACAGCCTAGATGACTGATTGTAAAGACTACAACTTGAAGACTGTGTGGTGAACAAACTTGTTGAGGTGCTTCAGATCCAGAACAGATCTGAAACCCTCTGACTTCTTGGGAACCACAAATAAATCGAGTAGAATCCCTGGCCCTGTTCACCGGGAGGCACTGGAACAATCGCCCTGATCTGTTTGAGGGGATCCAATGTTTGCAACACTGCTTATTTCTTCACAGGGTCCTGTGGTACAGGGTATGGTAGAAAACATCCCATTGAGGGAATGGTTGAAAACTCTACTGCATAACTTAAGGCTGAATCTCCAGAACCCAAGCATCTGATGTTATCTGGGCCCATCTTGTGTAAAAATTGTGCAGTCATCCACCAAGGGAAAGGAGGGAGAGATGGGCCCACGTACCATCATTATGAGATGCCACCTCTTCACCCTGGATCTCAGTTGCGTTTTCAGGAAAGGGCTCTCCTACCACTGTTGCCCTTGAATTACGAGTAGGATCCTTTGCTCCTCTGGTTCCCGAAGTTCCAAAAGGAATGAAAGCTCCCTTAATAATGCCTCTGTCGGTCACCTCCTTGACTTTTTGAAGTTGAGCTGACCTTCTGCTGTTTTGATACTGGGAGGTGGCCCTTTTTATCCTTGATATCCTTCAAAATGTCATCCAGGCCTGAACCAAACAACAAGCCTCTATCAAAGGTTAACTTAAACAACTTTGTCTTGGATGCCTGGTCTGCAACCCAATGCTATAGCCATATTCTTCACATGGCAGATACAATATGATAAGCAGAGCAAGTTGACACATGTAAGTTCTCCACCCTGACATCTCCTAGAAGGTGGTGGCCAGAGATAGAAGCTACAAAATGATGCCCCCCTCAGAATCTGGGGGAACAAAGCTACCCAGCATTGTAACCCACAAGTTTAAAGCTCTGATAACAATAAAGGAGGCATAGGAGATACGGAGGTTTGTTCCACTGGAGGTGAAGACTCTTCTGAATGAAGCATCCACTCGCATATCATGCGTATCCGCTAAGGCTAAACACCCTTCAATTGGGATAGTTGTGTGTTTTATGGAAGTATGTACAGCCTTATCAGTCAGGGGAAGTTGTTTCCCACTTGCGGGTATTTTCTTCCATAAAGGGGAAACACCATACTCTGGGTCCTGGCAGATATTTCCTCTGGTCCACACCTGCCAATTCTTGATGAATAATCTGGTCGCAGTGAATACAGTTTGGAAAACACTTTGGGGTGGAGTAGGATGCAGACAGGATAGGATTCGTATCCAAGGCCTCCATGGATTGCATCTCCTTCAGCTGCAATGTCCTACAAGCCTCACTTATCAGATAAGACAAGGATTTTGTATAAAATGGAAGGGATAGGAATCCTCCTCTTCAGATCAGTCCACTTCCCTTCCTCCTCCTCCTCCTCATCAGAGGGCTCATAATCATCAAGTAACTTCTTTGAGTCAGAATTTTCCCCAAGATCCCCGACATCTTCCTCCTGACCCTTTGTATGATCAAGATCAAGGTCTGCCTGCAGATCCATATTAGCAGACTTGTCCTGCTCTGGCACATTTACTCCCTGACCTGAGGGGTTTAGCCTGGGGTTGGCTGTGTCAAACGGGATGTTCTATAGAACATCAGGGCTCAAAAGTTTATTTTTTTTGTGCACCTAAGAACAAAGATTTACCAGGTGCATTCCTCCCCAGCTTAGGGTTCCAACTGGGAGGAACTGTAAGAGACATATTAGCTTGAGTAACACATTGGGGGGCAACAGAAACCCAGTGGGGAGGGTCACATTACCCTGTTGTAGATCTTACATAGTTTGAACACTAGAGATCTCTGATAAGCTGCTGTGTCAATACATATAGCAACAAGTGCCCCCAAAAAAATGAAACTAAATGAACTGGCTGGAGCTGCCTTTCTATAAATCTGAATATTTTAGGATCACTGCCATGATCACATCGCCCAGTGTGGGGAAAAAATACAACCAGAAGCATTCCTAACAGTCTATAGACTGCAAAGGCTGTTGTAGGAACAACCACACTCGGCAAACAGCACTGAGCTAACAGAAGAACACAGTTGCCAAGTCTGGCACTTGTAAATGTGCTGGCATGTGCACACTCATGTGAACATGTGTGTGCGTGATGTCACGATGTGCGTGACATCAGCACATTGGGGGGGGCATGCACCCAGGCACAGAGGCGTGAAATAGATGTGCTGAGGCTCGTAGCAACCTCTGACAGGAACACACTGTGCAGGCCTAACAGACAGGGATCACAAAAAATGGCAGGCAGCCGTGCAGCTCAGGACAGCTGTTAAAAACTGACAAACTCTCTCAGAACGGGCTCCCCCGGAAACAGTTTGAAGGAAGGCTAAGAAGAGGCTCTGAACTCTTCTCCTTTTTTTTTTCAATAATCAGAATTAAACAAAGGCAAAACAAAAAGTCCTTCACACAGCAAGCCTAGTCTCCAGACTGTGAGTCTCAAAAGTACCGGTAACCCTGTAAAAAACACAACAGTTTCCTTAGGGGAGGAGGTGGGGAACCAGCACTCAGTCAGATGGTACAGGGACACAGGGAATGCCTTAAGCTACCAATAACCACAAAAGAATGGGGTACTTACCTGAGGCACCATGGCAGGAGGGGACCGGAGACCTGTTAAGAGTAAACACCCTTAATATAGTGTGGCAGATGTGGCCCCCAATCCAAGCAGAGACAGGCAGTGGAAATGAGGAAAAAAGGCAGATTAGCCAATTTGAAAGCCACAGCTTAACAGGTACAATTTTAAATTTAGGGGGACTCCCTGTCACCAGATAGCCCCCACTTTGCTATGCAGAATCACAGCCCAAAAGAATAAAAACCAAAAGGAAAATGTTCTTCTTCAGAGAAACTTCTATGCTGCTTCCCCTTCAATGGCACAGCAAAGACTGGAGAGTTGCTGCTGTACAGAATGTTCTGATGCCCAAGATTCTATGCTGATTGCAGCCTTGGGCTGTGCATTTCCCATAGTAAGGGTGCACATTTACCCATCTGTTCTAATTATCCATTGACAATGTGGAGTGCTACAGAAACAAGGTCTTCCATACTGTGCACAGAAGCAGAATGAAGATCTGGGTCCCAATATTCAAAAAACTGCAAAATGGAGTGCAAACATTTGCACTCTGTCTTGCAATAGTGCTGGTGGGCAAAAATGCTGTATTCAGACGAATAGCGCAGGGCGCTATTCATCTCAATATAGGTTCTGTTTTGTCCAGGGCTAAGCCACTTAGCCCTGCCCGATGGCACCCCCCAAATAGGGCCCTGACAATGGCTAGTGCTGGGGCAAAGTTTGCAACATTCAAAAGTCCCCAAGTAAATGAGCCCATTGGGCATGCAAGGTGCTAAGGGGCCATTTGCATGCCCATTATGGGCTCATTTGTATGAGGTGGAGGCCCCTTAGTGATGAACATTGCCTGTCTTGTAAGCTGTCCCAGGTGCTAGCAGTGTTTCCCACCCTCTGATCCCAGTCTCATTATATCTGTAACTTGTCCCTGGTGCTAGTGGTGTCCCCCCCCACCCACCAACCTCAGTCCCGTTGTATCTGTAACCTGTCCCTGGTGTCTACTGGCACCCCCCACCCTCCAATCCAAGTCCCTTTATATCAGTAAAATGTCTCTGGTGTCCAGTGGTTCCTCCCTCCACCCGATCTGCATCCCGGTACCAGGACAGTCACCCCATGACAGTTGGGTCCTCATTTCTCATGCAAGCCATAAACACAGAAGTCGTTCCCCCCTCCCACAACAAAGCCTTGTCCCCGAGCCATACAGTGTAGAGGTCCCCCTCACCCATACTCCGTTGATGGATAGCGGCCTCCAACCCCCAGTTCCCCTACCTGTCTGTCAGTGTTGTGGGTAAGGAAGTTGAGTGACACAGCCCACCACACACCTCCCGGCTGTCCAACGTCTCTCATTAGCATGGAACACATCTTATTCATAGGTCATGGGCAACACTCCTCGCCCTATAAACAAGACTCCCTCCCTGCTAATGAGAGATGCTGGGCAGCTGGGAGGTGTGTGGTAGGCTGTACTGCTCAACATCCTTACCTGTAGCACTGACGGACAGGTAGGGGGACCAGGGGGGTGGGAGTCTGTGCCACAGGTGGGTGGGGGGACAGTTATCCACCAACGGGTATGGGGAACCTGTGCACCATGTGGCTTGGGGACAGGGTTTTGTTGTGGTTTGGGAATGACTTCTGTGCTTATGGCTTGCATGGGGAGTGGCAACTCGCTGTCATGGGGTGGGTGGCCTGGTACCAGGATGGGGATCGGGTGGGGGAGGGACCACTGGACACCAGAGACATTTTACTGATATAACGGGACTAGGATTGGAGGGCGGGGGCACTACTAGGCACCAGGGAGCACTCTGTTGGGGTGGGGGGTACCAATGCACTTCCTCCAGCAGCCGCTATAATTGCGCCAGATTAAGACCTGCTTTCAATCCACAGTATTTTCTCCACACAAAGGGACTGTGCAAGGTGCCCCTGCACGGAGGAAATACTCTGAATACTGGACTGTGCTGATAGTCAGGTCCCCGCCCCCCACTTCGCATAATTTTGCCTTGCACACCCCTCCACTGATTGCCCAGGTGCAATCCCAGCGCACCCGCACAAAACTGGGTTTTGCACCAGGGCAAATTTTTGAATATCTGGCCCCTGGAGTATGGCTGATTCTCTGCAAGTACAGTTATCTGCAGTCCATCTGTCAGGCAAGGACAACATCCTGGCAGATTCTCTAAGCAGAATCAGTCAATGAAACCACGAATGGGCACTGAGCAAGTAAGTTCTCTCTGCAGTGTTCAGAAGGTGGGACACACCAGAGGTGGACCTGCTCGCATATTAGTAAAACTACCAGCTCCCCAAATTTTGTTGCAGGCCTCCCTCAGTGGGAACAGTCCCAGAGGATGCAGTAGTCCTCTCATGGACAAGGAAGTTTCTTTATGCATTCCATCCTTTTCCATTTCTACTGAAAGTGCTACTTAAACTCACGAGGGAGCAGACAACAATGATTCTGATCATACCAGACTGGGCCAGCTGGGCATGGTACTCTCTGCTCTTCATGTAGCCCACAGGGAAAAGCACTCCCCAGAATGGATAGTGCTGGGACCCCGTGGGCTATATTCACCCACAATATACAAATGAGCAAATTGGGCATACAAGGCACTAAGGGGCAATTTGCATGCCCATTATGGGCTCATTTGCATGGTGTGCTGCAGCCCATTAGCGCCCATCCTGTGTGTGCCTAATGACTTCCATGGAGTCCCATTGTACCCCTCACCTCCCAACACCCGTCTCATGTACTGTTACATAGCCTTGGTGTCTAGTGGTACCCCCTGACCCTGAACACCTGTTCCATCTATTGTTACACATCCACAGTGTCTAGTGGTAACCCCCATCCCTGAACACACGTCCCATGTATTGTTACATATCCCTGTTGTCTAGTGACATCCCCACCCCATCTCACATATTGTGACATATCCCTGGTGTCTAGTGGCACCCCCTCCCAAACATCTGTCTCATATATTGGTACATAAGAAAAAATTACTCACTGCAGTAATTTTCTTTCTTCCAAGGGGTCCTTTAGCATCGGTAACTATAGCAGTTAGCTGGCTAGGTGCAACTGCCCTGGAGGTATGCCTTTAAGAGAATTTTATGTAAATGAGCTCTGAGCATTAGCCAATCAAAAAACAGGAGGGAATGAGCTGAGTGAGAGCAGCCTGAAGGGCTTCAGAATTTTTTCGAAGGAGAAAAGGGGGCACATGCTCCGAAAATGAATCAACAGGATTCAAAAAACAAGCAAATGTCCCAAAAAGTGGAACAGAAAACCAACAACATGAGTAAGAAACTCATCAATGAAAAAAAAACAAAATTTGGAAAGAGATCTGAAAACAGAGCCCTTCTCCTGACAGGTGAACCGGGGAGGAAGGGTGGGAGTTTGCGGATGCTAAAGGACCACTTGGAAGAAAGAAGATTACTGCGGTGAGTAGTTTTTTTCTTCTTACCCCAGGAGTCCTTTAGCATCAGTAACTATAGCAGACTACCAAACAGTACCAAGTGGGAGGTGGGCAGAGAACCTACTTGGGGAAGAGGCTCTGCAGAACTGCCCTGCCAAATCTCACGTCAGATCTGGTCTGCACATCCAAACTGCAGTGTTTCACAAACGTGTGCACAAATTTCCAGGTAGCTGCTTTGCAGACATCCAGAAGGGGTATGTTCTTTGCTGCTGCCACCGAGGCTGCAGTGCCCCTAGTGGAGTGGGCTCTGAGCCCCACGGGAACTTGATGACCAGCCTTTTCATAGCAGAATCTAATACAAGAGACCAACCAGTGAGAGATGGTTCTCTTGATATCTGGTCTTCCTCTACCTACATCCCCGTAGGTGAGGAACAACTGAGTGGAAGAGCCTCTGGACTGCCTAGTATGCTCTATGTAGTAAAAGATGGCTCTTTTGATGTCCAAGCTGTGGAGCTTTTGCTCCCCAGGAGTGGATTGGATTTCTCAGTAAAGAAGGCAGGCAGAGTAATGGACTGGTTTAGGTGGAACTTCGAAACCACCTTTGGTAGAAATTTCCTATTGTCCTGAGCTCAATTTTATCATTGTGAGGAATGATGTAATTTGGCTTAGTGTACAGGGCCTGTAACTCTGAAATCCTCCTGGCAGAGGTAATTGCCACCAGAAACATGGTCTTCCAAGTTACGAGCTTGATATGAGCAGTGGACATAGGCTCAAAGGGTGGTTTCCTGAGCCTGTCTATGTAGAGGTTCAGGCTCCAAGGGGGAACCAGCTCCCTGACTGGAGGTTGAAGGTGCAATTGACCTTTGAAAAACTGTTTGAATATGGAATGGGAAAAAATAGAATTTTTCTTTCCCACCAAAAAGTAGGTCGAAATTGCAGCTGGGTGTAGCTTGAGGGAGGATGGTTTCAAGCCTGACGCCTCCAAGTGTACCAGGTAATCCAGCAGCTGAGGGTCTTAAGCTGAAAGGGGATTGACCTTTTTGCTCTTGCACCAGAGGGAAAACCTTTTCCATTTGGCTGCATAAGTCTTCTTAGAGTTCATTTTTTTTTTTTGCCATCCTCAGGGTCTTGAGGACCTGTTCAGAGTACTGAGAGGATGGAAACTCTAACTCCTCAAGAACCAGGCCTTGAGGTGAAGAGAGTGTATGTCTGGATAATGCACTCCTGTCTGGGGAAGGGTCAACAGGGAGTGAGTTGGCACCAGGCGAGTTGGCCTGCTGCAGGACAGTGAGAGAAGGAGAGGATACCAGGCTTTCCTGGGCCAATCTGGAGCCACCAGGATCATCAATGCAGGTTGTTGTCTGAGTTTCAGCAATACCCTGAGTATCAGTGGAAAAGGAGGGAATGCATATAGGAACCTCCCTGACCAGTCCAGGATCAGGGCATCCAGAGGATGCGTTCCTGGGACTGGGGGCCTACAACAGTACTGAGTGAGCTGAAAGTTGAGGGGAGAGGCAAACAGATCCACCTCTGGTGTGCCACACAGCCTGAACACTGTAGCTAGTACTTGCTTGTTCAAAGTCCATTTGCTCTGGCCTTGACTGATGCGACTTTGAACATCTGCCAGGGTATTGTGTTTGCCTAGGAGGTGAATAGCTGAAAGGCTGACTCCCAGGGAGAAGGCTAGAGACCAGAGCTTCAGAGCTTCTGAACAGAGTATTCCTGATCTGGTGCCACCCTGCTTGTTTATATAAAACATTGCAGTGATGTTGTCTGTTCGAATTTGAACTGCCTGCCCTTTTATGCTGGGAGTAAATGCTTTGAGAGTTAAAAAGACTGCTCTGAGTTCCAAAAGATTTATATGTAACTGTGACTCTTCGAGAGTTCAGGTGCCACTTACTGAGGCACTGTCCAGATGTGCTCCCCACCCCAGGAGGGAGGCGTCTGTGGTAATCACCTTAGTGGGTAGAGGAGCTTAGAAAGGTACCCCTGCTTGCAAATTTGCAGGGTTCTTCCACCAAAGAAAGTTTTGGAGGAACTGGCCCATTACAGGTATCAGCTTTGAAGAATTGTTGCTTCTCTGAGACCAACAACTTCTGAGGTAGGCCTGCAGGAGTCACATCCTGTACCTGACTCATGAGACCACTGCAGTCATTGAAACCATGTGTCCCAGGAGTCTGAGAAAATGTCTGGCTGGTCTTGGATGTCCCCAGACAAAAGAATTTGCCACTGTAAGGAAACTTTGAATTCTTTCCTGCAGGAGGAAGGCATATCCTTTCTGAGTGCCCAGCTGGGCTCCAGTGAAGGTGAGCAGCTGAGTGTGTTCCGTGTGAGACTTCTTTAGATTTACCAGGAATCCTAGAGACTCCAAAGTGCATTCTGTAGGGTAAAGGGACTCCTTGACCTGACAAGGAGACTTTGCCACTATGAGCCAATCATCCAGATAGGGATAGAGTGTGACACCCAGCCTCCTGAGGTGTGCTGCTACCACTGCAAGGCACTTGGTAAAGTCTCTTGGGGCCAAGGACAGGCCGAAGGGCATTGCGGAGAACCGACAGTGGCCCAAAGGGAGTCTGAATCTGAGAAACTTCTTATGAAACCTCCTTATGGGTATGTGGAAGTAAGCATCCGTTAAGTTCAGGGAGGCTAGCCAGTTTCCCTGCTGCAAGGACTGTATGACTAGTGACAGAGTGACCATTTTTAATTTGTTTTTTTCAGATGTTTGTTTGAATAGCTGAGATCTAAGATAGGTCGCCACTCCCCAGTTTGTCTGGCATCTGTTTGAACTGTAGTGGCAGACCCTTCTCCACTATCTCCAGAACCCCCCTATCTCATGTAATGAGGGACCAGTTCTGAAGATAATGGGAGAGTCTGCCTCCCACCAGAAGCAGGGAGGAGACCTGGACACTCATATCAGGACTTAGACTGTGAGGCTGCTGGCTGGGTAGAGATGGCCCTTCTCTGGCCCCTTCTGCCCCTGCCTTTGAAAGACCCCTGTACTGAACGAAGTCAGATTGGGGATAAGGACTGTAAGGCCTGGGAAAAAAACTTCTGCCCCTGGGTCAGGATCTCTGAGGGGCAGTAGGCTTATGTTTAGAGGAATGACTCCACCAGGAGGCCTTGTACTCATCAACCTTTTTCATGTAGTCAGTCATTCTGGAATCAAACAACATGTTTTGATCACGTGGAAAATCCATGGCCTTAGTCTTGGTGTCTGGGGTCAGGCTGATATAGTTCTAAGCCAGGCGAAGCGTCTCAGAGAGATGGCATGAGCCATTGCCCTAGAGGTGGCATCAGTGATGTTGTCTGCCATGTGGAACTGGTATTTGGTAGCTTCCAGGGCAGCTTTTGGCATATCTCCCAGCTCCTGCACCATAGAATCTGACTCATTACGGGCAATGGCCAGGACAGACTTCCATACGGCTTTTTGATATTTGGCTGTGAAAGCCATATACAAAGAAAGTCTGATAAGCAGGGAAGCTGTGACATACATTTTCTTTGCTGTGAAGTCAATTTTCTTGGAGTCCCTGTCCGGAGGTAAAGGTACAAGGAGACCCCAGCTTTCTCAAAAGCTGCCTGCTGCACTATATTCTTGTGGCTAGGGTGTGCAGACAGGAGCTCGGTACCAGTTCTAGACAATCTGTATTTTTTTTTCAACCTGCTTGTCAACCATTGCAACCAAAGTAGGGGTTTGAAGCACTTACATAGTATTTTTTCTAAACGCATTATAGATAGGGACGACCAGGGTCTTGGGGGTTGAAGACCTCTTATCTCCCTATAATCTTCATCCTCATCGATATCTTGAATGGGCTCCTGCATAGGGAGGTCCAGGGTGTCTAGCATATTTTGTAAAAATGTACACATAGAGGAGGAATCCTCCTGGTCACCTGGGGGGCTCCAATTGGAGGGTCCAGGGACTCATAGGGCTCAAGGCCCTCGAAATGCAAGTCAGGGGCACCATAAAAATGTTCTTCATCATCATCTGCATCACCCTTTCAGTCTCCAGAGGAGAAAACTGTGGAAGAGTGCTTGCCAGCCCCAGTAAATATAGGCCCCATCTTTTGTAGGGTCTGAAACAGTTGCCATGCTTTTGCCATGTCTTGCACAGATGGGAGATCCTGCGCAGACTGTGATTGTATATGTTTTGTTTTTTCTTTATGCTTTAAGCTGCCTGTTGTCTCGCTGTTGTCTTTCCCAGGAGGAACAGGAGTACTTTTTTCTTGATGGAGTTTCTTTTTAGCTACTTCATCAGCGACTTGATCAAGCTTCCTTTTTTCATCACTTTTATTTTTTAATTTGTGAGGAACGTCATCAGCCCCTTTGGAAGCTTTATTTTTTGGCTGGGATCTGGAGGCTTCAGCAGCACCCCTGCTTACATTTTTATTGTTATTACTTTTAGATGGCCCCTCATCGGTAGTCTTTGATTTATCCTCAGCCATAATACTTATTAGGTTTCTTTGTTATGTCCAATTTAACAAAGGGAACCCAAGATCTGGACCACAAACAACTGAGTTCAGGATTCTGTGAAATGCCGCAAGGCCAGTCCTGCCCCAGTTTAATAAACTCTGTCTATTTTTATAATACCCTTTTTTTTGTAGTACTGGGATCTATACTAGTGCCAGACTAATAGAAAAACCAGTAATACCAGTCAGTTGCGCAGTTTTCTGTTGAGGTTGTGAAGCCAGTCCCGTGACAGATAACATCTTAGGTCCAATATTATTTAAAGGGACACTGTCAACCTGTTTTTCATCATATCATTTCAAATTAAAAACTTTATGACTGCTTACCTTCTCTAAAATTCATTGATGTTGCTGTTTGTTTTGTCTGTCTCCTTGTTTAGTAGAACTGAAATGCATAGCAATGTATATTTATAAACAACTTTGTTTTTGTTTACAGTCCTGGATCTGTTCTTACTGCATATTTCCTGAGCATTAGAAACACACCCAAATAGTGCAGTCACTCATGAGGCAGTAGCCTCCTAAACTCCCACTACATCACAAATGGCTAGACTGTGTTGTGGGTGTTCCCAAGTCCAGGAAAGATGCAGTTGGAGCTGATCAAGAAATGTAAACAAACCCATGTTTGTGTGGTAACACCAGTATGGTGGGCAGCCTGTTTTCACTTTTTCTAAGAAAACAAAAGGTCAGAATCAAACTACCAGCTACATCAGCAATCTGTACAGAATGCCGGCAATCATAAAATGTGTTGTTTAAACTAGGGACACTTTGAGACCTAAAGGGGTTGACAGTTTCCCTTTAAATATGGGTTTCTCTGATAATGCCAATCCTCAGAGAACCCAGAGGCAACTGTCTCAAGTTTGAAATCCAAATGGTTGCCTCATGGTAAAGCCCACCAAGTCTGAGGTAAAAAACAAGGCAACTGACAAAAATTTGACGGTTCCTTCATGAATTATGTTAAAAAAGTGAAGAACCATCAAAATTAAGCATCTGTGGTGAAAGCGATCTATAATTTGAGCAGATGTGGCAAAAAGAAAGTAAAAATAGTGTGGATGCGCTAAAATTAGTGCAATCACGTGGTGCTAACAAAAACTTCAAACTTTCACTCAGCACACTAAAGAAATAAATTTATGAGGAAAACTTTACCAAGATAAGCAATTAGGAGGCTGCTGACAAGGCATGTTGAGAGTCACCTCAATGTTACTCAGTCAGTGGAGAAAAAATTCTGAAGCCCTTCAGGCTGCTCTCACTCAGCTCACTCCCTCCTGTTTTTTGACTGGCTAATGCTCAAAACTCATTTAAATAAAATTCTCTTAAAGACATACCTCTGGGGCAGTTGCACCTAGCCAACTAACTGCTATAGTTACTGATGCTAAAGGACTCCTGGGGTAAGAACCCTGGTGTCTAGTGGCACCCCCCACCTCCTGAACACTCATGTACAATGATGCAGAGTGCTCTGGTGTCCAGTGGTACCCTCTGCTACCTCGAATGCCTGTCAGCACATGTAACAGTAAGCACTGGAGGTCCAGCACCCCCCTCCTCCCATGCACAAAACACCACCCATCATATCTTCTTTACCAATGTGTCCAGGGATGTGTCAGGAATCCCAATATGGCGACTGGCACAGCCCTCCTCTCACCTCCTTGGCCAGCTGCCATATAAGCTGATAGTGATGGTGTGTATAATACAGGCTGGGTGGAGGGAAGCTGAACCACTAATGCTTAATGTTACTGTAACCCCGGGGTGGCACTATCCCAAGGGTTACTACCCCTGCCTGTGTAACTGCTAACAGGTTGAGGGGCCTAGGTTCTATGGCGGGTGCCTCCACCCAGAGGTAAGGGTTTGCAGTAGTTAGACTAACTTGGTCACAGCCCTGTGGGACACTGAGACCCCCTCGTAATCCTATTAGTGGCCCACACAATGTACCATAAGTATCTTCACTGTTTACACTTACCCCCAGGACTGGTTCAGTCAACTTGACTCTGGGGACCCCCTGTAAAACAAGATGATGCAGTGCAATATCCACAGTACAATACTTTAACATAAACACATACCTTAGTCACTGTAACTTTGCTGAAACAAACAGATCTGATTTATTTAAGGGGGCTATAACAAGGACAGGGGGAAATCAGGTTAATTAGGTTAGACACAATAATAATCACAGTACTGTGCACATATTCAGAGTCCCAAAATGTCACTTTGCTGGGTACCCAAGATGGTAGGGGGCTAGCCAGGATCGGTGCAGCTGGTTGGGGCCCTATGATGGAAAAACACTTGCACAATACCCAAATTGTAATCCAGAGCCGGATGGCTCAGTTCATGAAGACAGAAAGAAATCAGATGAAACACTTGCACATAAATGTACAGATGGCAGGGAGCTACCCTGATTTGCACTCCCAAACTTGATGCTGAAAGCTATCACTGAGGGTGTCATGGATTGCTGGACACCCTTGCATAGCAGGTGGATGAAGTTCTACAAGCAGGCACACAGCTTAAAGCAGCCACAGATTCAGTCCGCCTGCACGTGATTGCCTTCCCGTCTGCACACCCGGGACTACAGGACTCGTTTAGCTGTCCTCCTAAACACCCACACATTTATATGTAAAGAAATTACTATACCAGGCAGCTGCTCGCGGGTCCTGATTGCACTTACTGCTAACCGGGAGTCCTAGCGCAGCTTCACTTTCCTGACAGACCAAGCGATGAAGCAGTTTCTCCAGTCCTCTACAGGGTGAGCCTGGTACCCAAGTGTTCAGCCTCTCCTTTCCTCGGTAGCTGCAGATTCAGTCCGAATCACCATGGCAAACATGCCACCTGAGTTCAGGCCTCCATACACAATTCCCGCGTCAAAACTCTACAGCGCAGGAGCTTGGAGCTCCTTCTCCAGTCACGGTCACAACAGATCTGCTTTTCCAGACACAAGGCAGAATATTCCATTTGAGCGCCACCCGGTCCAATTGGTGGACTTCAGTTGTCAATCACTCAAAACTCCCCCTTATTGGTGAGAAAAGGCGCCATGGTCCAGAACTTCACTTCCCAGAATTACTAGCTATATTCCTTATGGCCATTCGGCTCCCAAGAGAGTCCTGATCCTGGTTGGTCCGCTTAATCTCCATTTTAGATGCCCCTCCTGCCTGATTGGATCTATTCAGCAGTACAGATCCAAAATGGAGGGGCCAGATACACAGAGTCCCAGCTGCAAGAAAGGCAGGTTAGACAAATTACATTTCCACTAATACTCTAAACGATATAGAACAAACAGTTACATCTCTAAAAAGTGCCCCCTTTCGCCCACCTAGTGACAGCAGTAATGGAGCGATTTGTCAGCAACTCGAGTGGGACTTGAGCAGGGAAACACACAGTCCCCCACGTAAACTAATCATACCTGCAAGCAGACAGCTCTTAAAGAGACAGTACCAGAGGGTCTAGAAGCACTCACAATAAACGGCTTAAACGCTGAACACCAGTCAGGCTGGGAGCACTTGGCAAGCTCCTAGGAGGCTTTTGGGAACCCCCAATTGCAGGGGGGTTACACCCTTCCTGGCCTGAAAAGCTTGACATCCACGTCAAGTAGATACCCCTAAATTACTCTAAGGCAGGACAGCTGAACTTGCATGCCTTTTAACAGCACTCTTCATACTAAACCTTTATCATATGCACTTACACTGTATTATACATCCTATTACTGATTAGACAATAGTATATATATATATATATATATATATATATATATATATATATATATACACACACACACACACACACACACACACACACACACACAAACATTTTAACTCAGGTCATCACTTCCTGCAAAGAAACCTGGATAAAGGGGGCCCTTCCCTATCAGCTACGTTGGGGATGGAAGTGGCAGGGGCACAATACTCAGAGGGCAAAACAAGTAATCGGGAGTTATCTCCCAGGCATAGTTTGGGCAGCGAGCTCGGGGTCACATACATTCCCTTATGGACCACATTAAGGGGCAAGTCCACAGGTCTGCCCAGGGACTCGTAACTTAGCCATACTACAGGCCTCACCTCTCGGCCAGTCCTTCTAGGGGGAAGGGCCACAGTTTCTGCATGGTTAGACTCACTTTCAGCACTGTCTATACTTGCCAGGGGAGTCTCCATTGGGGCACAGAGGCTAGAACTTGGGGCACTTTCAGCTCCAGGGTTTGCAATTTCTGAGTCCACAACACTTGGTTCACCTGGGGAGGCTCCTGACACTGGCAGGGAACTATTGGGGCACTCAACACACTGTTCTTGTTCTGGTGTATCACCAGTTAACTCCAGTCCAACACTCTCTTCCTCTGAAAAGTTGAGCAGTTCAACCATGCACAGTGATTCTACCTCATCTGATTTAATGCTTTGCACTTCACTTTATGAGAGCATTGGTTCCAAGGACAAAGCTGGGGGCTTAGACAGTCCAGAAGGCCCAGCTTCATTCCCAGGGTTGACTAGGGGATTGCCCTGAAACAGCTGACTCAGTTCATAAGAAGGGTAGTATTCAAGGCCACACTCACTTTCCTCTGACACAGACTGACAGTCAAGTTCAATTGGGACTTTTGGAGGGGAACACTAACTTAGCTTCTGTAGGTGCAGTCTTTCTTGATTTTTTCTTAGCAGCAGCTCTAGTCACTGGTCCAGAGGGGGCATTTTCTGGGGGCTCAGACTAAATCAAGATTTGTCCAATGGGCAGTAAATTATTTCTATGCATAGTTTTAACATCTTTTGAATTATTCTCAGGCCTTACTTTGTACACAAGCAGATCATCTAGTTTGCCCACTACAATGTGAGGGAGATGGTGCCATCTGTCAGCAATCTTATGTTTACCATGCAGTCCCAGATTTCTTAGCAACACCCGATCTCCTTCCCTGAGTTGCAGTGCTTTCACTTTTTTGTCATACCTTTCTTTATTGGCTAGATTTCTTTTGGCAGCCATGGTTTAAGCTAGTTGGTAAGCATGGTTTAGCTGGGCCTTTAACTTTTGCACATACTGTAAATGAGTAGCTGCTTGAACCCCATCAGGAGAAACTCCAAAGCCAACATCTACTGGTAATCGGGCTTCTCTTCCAAACATTAGTTGATAGGGGGAAAACCCAGTGGCATCACTTTTAGTGCAGTTGCAGGCGCGTACCAGTGTGCTAATCTGTTGGCTCCATCTGGGCTTGTCCTTTGGTTGAAGAGTGCCGAACATATTGAGCAAAGTGTGGTTGAACCATTCAGGCTGGGGGTCCCCCTGTGAGTGATAAGGGGTGGTTCTTGACTTTCGCACTCCCCACAATGAAAGCATCTCTTTAATCAGGCGACTCTCAAAGTCCCACCCTTGATCAGAATGGATTATTTGTGGGGCCCCATAGTGAACAAAAAAGTTTTCTATAAGCACCTTTGCCACAGTGGATGCCTTCTGGTCCTTGGTGGGGAACGCTTGAGCATATCGAGTGAAATGGTCAGTGACCACCAGGACATTACTGATATTTCTTTGATCTGGCTCTAAACTCAGAAAGTCAATACAGACCAGCTCCATGGGTGCACTAGAAGTGATGTTAACAAGGGGTGCATCCCTCTGAGGCAAAGCTTTCCGCTGTAAGCAGCAACTACAAGTTCTAATGTATTGTTCAACACCAGCCCCAATTTTAGGCCAATAGAATCTAGATCTCACTAAATCAAGTGTTCTGTCTATACCAAGGTGTCCCATGTGGTTGTGTAGGGACCTCAGCACCAGATCTCGAAAGGCAGTAGGCAAAACTAACTGTTGCTTGCCCAGTTAGCCCCCTTTGTCCACTGTTTCTCTATATAACAGTCCATTGATCAGTCTCAACTTAGGGCCTTCTTTATATGGCAATGCAGTTCTCAAATCAGTGGAGTGTAATTTGGACACGTCTTTCCTTGCTTGGAGGGCTTCTAGAGTTATTTTGCTCATAGGATCTTGGGACTGAGCCCACTGAATACTGTCATTATTGAATTGGGGCAAAGCACCAGTGTCCAGAGCAGAAAAATGGCAAAAAGCAGCAGGTATGCAGTTCTCAGAGGGTCCCAAACAATCCACCATGCAGTCCACTGCGTCTGTGGACATTTGTTCCTCCCTGTCAAACTTCTGGCAGAGTGCTCAGATATCAGGTTCTGACAGTCTGACCCAGTTATTCGGGGGGACCTGTCTCCATGAGAGGGCATCAGCATTTATGTGGTTCAGGCCTGCTCTATTTTCAACAGCATAGTCATATGTAGATAAGGCAGAGAGCCACCTATGGCCCATGGCATCCAACTTATCTGAAGACTGCACGTAGGTCAACTGATTATTGTCAGTTTTTACCAGCATCTTAGCCCCATACAGATGCTCGTGAAATTGATCAACAATGGCACACTTCAAAGCTGGGAACTCTAATTTGTGTACAGGATAGTTCTTCTTGGAAGGGGTCAGGCTTCTGCTGGCAAAGGCCGCTGGTCTCAGGCCATTCGTGTGCTCCTGATACAACACAGCCCCCAACCCTTGCAAGCTAGCATCAGTATGAAGGACATAAGATCTTGTGGGATCACATAGGCCAGCACTGGGGCATGGGTAAGTTGATATATGATTTCATGAAAAGCAGTCTCACAATCAGGAGTCCAGCGGGTCCCAAATACTTCATTTGGATGGAAATACACTCTTTTAGTCTCAAGGGGTGCTGTACCTTTTGTGGTTTGGGGGATACCCTTGGGTAAGGTTAAGTAAAGGGCGGATCACTCTTGAATAGTCCTTGACGAAGTGCCGATAATAACCACAGAAACCCAGGAATCTTTGTAGCTCCTTCAGATTTTTTGGCTGTGGCCAGGTGGTCAATGCCTCAACCTTACTTGGGTCGGTCTCTATTCCCTCGGTGGATATGATGTGCCCCACATATTTTACTGATGTTTGAAAGAATTGACATTTATCAATGGACAATTTAAGGCCAAAGACTTCCAGTCGATCCAACACCTTGAATAATCTGCTCTCATGTTCCTCCAGAGAGCTGCCAAACACAATGACATCATCCAGGTATACCGGGCACTCTAACAAGTTCATATCCCCCACTGCACACTCCATCAGGCGTTGAAAAGTGGCTGGAGCCCTTGAAATCCCTTGAGACATCCTCATAAATTCATAGAAACCAAGTGGGCAGATAAAGGCCGTCTTTCCATGGTCTTCTGGGGCCATCGGGATCTGGTAGCACCCACTACGAAGATCCAACACCGAGAACCACCTTCTACTGTTCAGGCAGTCCAACGCATCCTGAATGCGTGGCATGGTTTACTGATCAGGAATAGTCTGCCAGTTCAAAGTGTGATAATCCATGCACATCCTAACTGTCCCATTCTTTTTCTCACTACCATGATAGGTGAAGCATATGGGCTTCTGGATTCTTGTATTACACCCGCAGCAAGCATCTCTTGCAGATGCTGTCTCACATCATCTATGTCAGCAGATGCCAGGCATCGAGACCTCTCACGAAATGGCCTTTCATCATGCAGCCGGATATGGTGCTCAGCTCCTTGCACACATCCTACATCCCATTCCTTTCCTTTAAAGAAAACACCTGGTCTCTCTGGGCAAGCTTCTCACTGATCCTCACTCTCCATTCAGCTGGCAACGAGGAGTCACCGAAGTCAAACAAGTCAGGTGTTACTCTGTCACTCTTCCCCGAACTCTTTTTACTGGGTAGTACGGCAGTATCCGCACAGTGCACAGTGGCCAGGGTGCAGCCTCGATTTACTTGGATCTCCCTGTCAGACACGTTGTGAACTTGAACCAATCACTCTTCTAGCAAAAGCACGGGCTCTAGCAGGCAGAATACTTGGCTTGACCAGCAGCCCCTCAGGCAGTCTTCCATCTCCTGGTGCATCCAGCATTAATATTTTGTTCTTGATATCCTTCTTTATGTGGACTTCTCCTCGTAGAACACATTGAGCATTTGGTGCCAACAGCAAAGATTCCAGATCCTTCTTCCAGATGACCCCAACCAGTTCCTCTGGTTCCATTCTATCAACATTTCTCTGTGCCTCATAGGCCCTTTTAATCAAGGCTGGAATTCTTAGAGCTCTGCCAGTCCTAGACCTTTGTTTTTCATAACACAGCTGCACCAGTCACCCAAACATATGTGCATTAGTTCCAATCAACAGCTGGATCCCATCATACAGTCCAGTAGGGGGACACACTAAGGCCAGGGTCTCCACTTGCTCTGCCACTCCAGCCGCAGAAGTAGGAAAAGACAACCAAATTCGGATATAGCCAGAGTAGGGGTAGGCCTTCTCACTCAAGCCCCACACATGTAGCCCCTCTAGGGGTTGCAGGGGCACATCAGACAAATGCTGCTGATACCAGTCCGGAAACATGATTGTTACTTGGGAGCCACTGTCTAGTACAGCTCTGGTGGATACCCCATTCACTTTCACAGTAGTCTCCAAAGAGGGACCCACTACTTCAGACCATTCAGGGGGCATTACTTGAGATGTCACTCGGGCATTGGCCCTGGTGACAAAACTTTTTCAGTTGGTCCCCCTGGTGACCGGGCACAGGTTTTGCGATGCCAGGCCACTAACCTGCTGGTAACTTTCCTCAAGTTCTCTGGTAGCTGACACTCAGTCTGAAAATGTCCATCCTCTCCACAATGGTAACAGAACTTAGTATCTCGGTTGTCTTTGGAGGGAGGGGGTCTCTTATCTGGTGGGGCACCTTGGGGGCTCTACATGGCTCTTCTTGAACAGGGTGTTTACCCCGCTGGGTCTCTGGTTCTCCAATTCTATTGGGGGTGAGGGCAGCCTGTTGCAGCTCCCTCACCATCTCTCTGAGGTCTCTAATTTCCGGTCTCAGGTTACTCTCAATCCGGGGGTCAGGGAAACAACATGCACTCCCACTCCACTTTTAGGCTCAGGAGGAGCTTGATACAGATCCGGCTCCCAGTAGGTCTCTGTCAATCCCTTGATCAACCCTCTCAGCTGTTGAGTCTCATCTGGTTCACTCTGCTCAGGGGGTCTGGCATGGATTCATGACCCCAGCATAGGGTTCCCACCCCTCTTCATCAGTTTTAATTTCATGAATCTCTCTCATCAATTGACAGTATTCAGGAGGGTCAGCCCTCCAGTCTTGCAATTTGAGTTTCAGCAGTATTACACTTGAAAATCTGGCTGACTTCAATATATGGTCTAATCGGACCTGATTTAGCATTTGGGCAGTCACTCCCCCTTTCTGGTGGGCCTTTTGCAAAGCCCACTCCATTCTAGTAACAAATGTAGACAATTTCTAATTTCTCCACTGTTTAGCTGACTTGAATTTCCATAACAGATCCTCTCTGGTTTCAGTGCTGCCAAACACCCCCTCTAAGGTGGAAAGATATTCTGCTGCAGTGGCCTCTGGACTAGTGACTCATAGGAATCGAATGGCTTCCAATGCAGGACCCCTCAAGCTTTCCATTAGCCGTTTCCTCTTTTCCCCTTCAGAGCACTGCCACTCTTGCACTAAAGGAGTAGCATAGTCCATCCATGCCTCCAAATCATCTTCCCCTGAAGGCATGGGAACAGTACCGGAGAAGAGTCTCAATCTCCAATAGGAGTCTAGTTGTATAGGAGGAATAACCATAGGGGGTGGGGCCAGTATGGAGCTCTTAGAGGACCCGAGAGATGTACCTGGGGATAGCAGGGGAGTGTGGTCGCCCGAGATGACTAATACCTATACCAATTCCTGAGCAGTTCTCCCTTCTGCAGCTAACAGTTTGATCAGTTTGTCCTTAAAACTATTGGTCTTAGGGGACCCACCCGGGGTGGCCAAACCATTACATGTGTGAATAACCCTCCATCCCTTCTGGGCACCTTCGGGAAAAATCACTGGGGGCACCCTCTCAGGGTCTGTCGTAATACTGCATGAAAGCAGCACTTGCAGGGTCTGTTCAAGCAAGTCAGCATATCGCCCTTTTACTTCCACCTTGCCCAGACATTTGAGATGCTCTACAGTAGAGACAATGTCAGCGCTTTTAATCCCCAATGGGACATCCAACAATAATACAGCTTTCTGGGAGTCCAACTCCTCAGCTTCGCACCACCCCATCAATTTGTGCACTATCATCTTAAGGGGATCGAGTTTTAACTTGGGCGTGGTATCCCCTTCCATCTTCTCCTTTAAATTAGACATAATGGGGTACTTCCCTTGCTGGGCCACTAGAGGACACTAATCCCAGTGGTGCCTCCAAGATGTAACCCCCAGGTGGTGCTATCCCAAGGGCTACTACTCCTGCCTGCGTAACTGCTAACAGGTTGAGGGGCCTAGGTTCTATGGTGGGTGCCTCCACCCAGAGGTAAGGATTTGCAGTAGTTAGACTAACTTGGTCACAGCCATCTGGGACACTGAGACCCCCTCGTAATCCTATTAGTGGCCCACACAATGTACCATAAGTATCTTCACTGTTTACACTTACCCCCAGGACTGGTTCCAGTCAACTTGACTCTAGGGACCCCTGTAAAACAAGATGATGCAGTGCAATATCCACAGTACAATACTTTAACATAAACACATACCTTAGTCACTGTAACTTTGCTGAAACAAACAGATCTGATTTATTTAAGGGGGCTGTAACAAGGACAGGGGGAAATCAGGTTAATTAGGTTAGACACAATAATAATCACAGTACTGTGCACATATTCAGAGTCCCAAAATGTCACTTTGCTGGGTACCCAAGATGGTAGGGGGCTAGCCAGAATCGGTGCAGCTGGTTGGGGCCCTATGATGGAAAAACACTTGCACAATACCCAAATTGTAATCCAGAGCCAGATGGCTCAGTTCATGAAGACAGAAAGGAAAGAAATCAGATGAAACACTTGCACATAAATGTACAGATGGCAGGGAGCTACCCTGATTTGCACTCCCAAACTTGATGCTGAAAGCTATCACTGAGGGTGTCATGGATTGCTGGACGCCCTCACATAGCAGGGGGAAGTTCTACAAGCAGGCACACAGCTTCAAGCAGCCACAGATTCAGTCCGCCTGCATGTGATTGCCTTCCCGTCTGCACACCCGGGACTAGAGGACTCGTTTAGCTGTCCTCCCCAAACACCCCACACATTTATATGTAAAAGAAATTACTATACCAGGCAGCTGCTCTCAGGTCCTGATTGCACTTACTGCTAACCCGGGAGTCCACAACACAGCTTCACTTTCCTGACAGACCAAGCGCGATGAGGCAGTTTCTCCAGTCCTCTACAGGGTGAGCCTGGTACCCAAGTGTTCAGCCTCTCCTTTCCTCGGTAGCTGCAGATTCAGTCCGAATCACCATGGCAAACATGCCACCTGAGTTCAGGCCTCCACACACAATTCCCGCGTCAAAACTCTACAGCGCAGGAGCTTGGAGCTCCTTCTCCAGTCACGGTCACAACAGATCTGCTTTTCCAGACACAAGGCAGAGTATTCCATTTGGGCGCCACCCGGTCCAATTGGTGGACTTCAGTTGTCAATCACTCAAAACTCCCTTTATTGGCAAGAAAAGGCGCCACGGTCCAGAACTTCACTTCCCAGAATTACTAGCTATATTCCTTATAGCCAGTCAGCTCCCAAGAGAGTCCTGATCCTGGTTGGTCCGCTTAATCTCCATTTTGGATGCCCTCCTGCCAGATTGGATCTATTCAGCAGTTCAGATCCAAAATGGAGGGGCCAGATACACAGAGTCCCAGCTGCAAGAAAGGCAGGTTAGACAAATTACATTTCCACTAATACTCTAAACGATATGGGGCAAACAGTTACATCTCCAAAAAGTGCCCCCTTTCGCCCACCTAGCGACAGCATTAATGGAGCGATTTGTCAGCAACTCGAGCGGGACTCAAGCAGGGAAACACACAGTCCCCCATGTAAACTAATCATGCCTGCAAGCAGACAGCTCTTAACGAGACAGTACCAGAGGCTCTAGAAGCACTCACAATAAACGGCTTAAATGCCGAACACCATTCAGGCTGGGAGCACTTGGCAAGCTCCTAGGAGGCTTTTGGGAACCCCCAATTGCAGGGGGGTTACATTACATATGTGAATGGGCATTCGGGGGGATACCTCTTGGCACCAGGGCAGTCCATATCATTATATACGGGTGCTTGGGGGATGGGGAGTGCCACTAAACACCAGGAATTATGACAATGTAAAGGGCATGGGTGTTCAGGGGTAAAGGGTGCCACTAGACACCAGGGATATGACAACATACAGGGCATGAGTGTTCAGGGGGTGGGAGTGCCACTAGACACCAAGGATATGACAACATACAGGACACAGGTGTTTAGGAGGTGGGGGATGCCACTAGACACCAGGGATATGGAAAAATACATGGGACAAATGTTCAGGGGTAGGGGATGCCATTAGAAATCAGGGATATGAACACTGACATGGGATGGGTGTTCAGGGGTTGAGGGAGTGCCACTAGACACCAGGAATATGAACAATGACATGGGACAGGTGTTCGGGGATGGGGGTGCCACTAGACACCAGAGACTGCATCTTTGCATGTGTAATGGGTGATCGAAGGCAGACGGCCACAGTATAGCACCCTGCCATCACTGGGGTATGGATGCAAGCTTAGCACCTGGTTAGGTCATGGTTTTTGGCAGCAGTAAACAGCACTGCTTTGGGAGCCGCTTACCACATGCCACTGTGAATTTAACACCTGGATGCAAATGTGTTTAGAGTGTGCAAACTGAGCCTTTGAATATGGCCTCCCCAAGAACATGCTGCAAACCTGGGTAGGGCTGGGCCAAACCACATTAGCACCGGCACTAGTGTTTCAATATCAGGCCCAAAATATTCTTCACTGGCGATCAAAGCCAGGTCCCTTCCAACTACCGTCATGGTGCTCTACCAGTTTCCTTTGAGGGTTTCTTTAACAAGTCCATGCAATGAGAATGCAATCACAGCTGCAGTAGAGTTCAATAATGAACATTTTGCTAACTTGAAGTACTGCTTTCCATTAAGTCATATTCAAATCTAGATGAGCCTCAAAATATCCATCGGAACTAATTACGATGACTGAAACAAAGTAACAGTTTACTATTCTACAAGTCGACTTCAGACCGACATCTAACAATCTCTATCATACTACAAAAATTGCAATGAGAAAGAATGTTTCACACTGGGAATAAAACCCAAGATTGTGTCTGTGTGGTCTGAATCCCTACACCAAGCCCTAAAAGCCCTATCACTGACATCATGCAGCTGAATCACTCTGAATGTAATATTAAATTTGACTAAATGCAGAGAAGAACATGCATGATGGCAATAGATGTTTACTAGCTTAAGTTTGCACCTAAAAAGGGTACCTTCTGATACATCAGCAGCCAAGCTCTTGGGTTCCTATCAGTGTAGGAGCACCCTTGACCTCAGGCCAGCTACCTATGCCAGTGATTTAGTGGTAAAGTCCAGTTGCGCTGTCATTGTGGTGCGGTCCTCTGGTGGTGCCGGAGCAGATGGGCTCTGCATCACAGTCCTATGGTTCAGAATGGGTTGGAATCAGAGGTCTGTTTTTGCAGCAGCTTCCACTCTTCACTCTGGGGTTCTGCGTTAGCTTATCTTGAGCTCAGTCTTCTCTCTTCTTTCCTACTCTATTTTTCTTAGCTTTCTGTGAATGCACCTTCCAGTCCATGACCCTCTGGTCGTTGGGGCTGTTGTGGCCCACATCAGAATATACCTATTGTTGTTGCTGCCGTACACATTCAGTGGTGATGGCCTATTTGCGGCTTGTGTTTGGTGCCATATTGTTGTGGGGAACTCTTGTGTTTTGCAGTTTTCTGTACGGCAGCTGGCCAGCTTTTGTCAATGAATACGACTACTTTATGCATACATTTTTTATTGTTTTCCAAACATAGACAGACACATTACAGGCAGTGTGAACATTAGTTATGTCTTGATCAATATATGTACTCAACCAAAACAAGGGGGCGGAGAATTGGAAGGGATGTCAGGGGAGGCTCCTGGGGAAAAAACAACAGCTCTACCAGAGGACCTGCCAGTATCTCCGCCAGTTCCCTTAGGTACATGCTGTCTGGCCCTGGGCATTTATCCACCTTCGGGGTCCATAGGCTCTAATGCACCCTGTCCACTTGTATTATGCCATCCGTGATGCCCCACTTCCCACCCTCCTGTGGCACTGGTCCATCCTCTCTAGTGATGATGGATCAGAAGTACTTGCTAAGTAGCTCCGCTTTCTCTTCACTTCCCTCTGCCCCCCCCCTTTTAATCTGACAATCTCATCTTTAATGTAACTCATTTCCCTTATGTATCTGAGGAAGGCCTTTTCTCCCATGTTTACTCTCTGTGCTAGCTGCACTTCTCTTGTAGCCTTTGCAAAGGATACTATGGCCATTACATTTTTTTTTAGTATAGCTTTTTGTAGATATTTTGTAGGTTTTTCTCCTGCATCCCAGGGCTCCGGCACATGGCCGTACATGCATGCATGCAGAGGTGCGCACGCACACTGGAAGCCAGCTCAGCACCTTTAGCCCACCCATACTGCTACCCCCACCCTCCTACGTTACTCCACTGGACCTCCACCTGGTGGGGATGGGACTACGGGAGGGGCAACAACCCACCCCCACCACCTCCAGGAGAGGAGGGCAGCCGAAGGCTCACTCAATCTTGCTCCCCCCCAAGGCCAGCACCCCGACAACCCAAGGTCATTCCCAAACCTGGATCACTGGTGTAGCATGAGGTAAGGCGTCTAGCACCTCACCCCTCCATGCCAACAGGTTAGCTACTGTGGCCATTACTAAGTCATGATGCACTGAAAACCACGACTGGGACACAGCCATACCAGGCTATACTCTGTTCAGGAATGACAGGGTGGGAAGAAAAGGTGGGGAATGTGGTGCTTTATGTGAAGAAAACCACAAAAGCGACTGAGATACAGGAAACACAGGATGAGGCAGGGTGTACTGTGGATCACCTGGAAAAAAGGGGATGTGCGGAAAGGGCGTGGCCACACTGGCACGTGGGGCAGAGGTCGCTGGGGGGTATAGGGCAGGGGTCAGCAAACGCACTGCATGAGTGTGCTATTGGGACCACAATGCCTGGTGGGCAACAGGGGCCTGAAGGCGCCATGACCGACAGGCCCTAATGCGCCCGGGCGCTATAGAGCCAATGGTGCCCGGGCACCATGGGGGGCCCTATAATTGCCCCAGTGCCATCGGCCCTATAGCGCTTGGCGCCATAGGCCCCCATGGCACCCGAGCACAATAGGTCCCCATGGCGCCCGAGCATCATAGGCCCCCATGGCGCCTGAGCACCATAGGCCCTATGGCGGCCGAGCACCATGTAGCCTATGGCGCACCTAGCATACAATGTGCAACTGACGTAGGCACAGGCCATGGTGCATGCACACTGATGGCCACACTACGCACGTCACAGCATTGTGCCATGACTTGCGCCAGTGCAAGTCCATTGTGCAAGGTGCAACATCGCAATTAGCATATACAGATTAGCTCATCAGCCTATCTGCGGCACACTGGGGGAATTAGCATCTCATTACAGTTTCGCATCATCTCATTTGCATGCGATGCGCTGTAAAGGCACCATGGGACTGCACAGAACATGGACCAGTATTGCAACCATCCATGGTAAGTTGCGCCAGCTGAGGAGACAGACAGCAGAGCAGGATGGGCAGCAGGAGTTGGGTGCTGCAGCCACTGACCATGTCATTGCCCACAGGTAGCTTCATGTCTGAACAAGAGGAGGGCAAGGAGCGTGGGCCTGCACGCAAACGTAGGCCCAACTTTATGAAGGCAGAGGCGGATGTCCTGTTCAAGGCGTACCTCAACATGGAGCCTCTGCTGAGTGGCGCAACTGGCACACCCCAGGCCAGGTCCACAGCCTGGGAGGAGGTAGCAGAGGCTGTGTACCAGCAGGACAGCCACCAGCGGTCAATGCAGGAGTGCAAAAAGAAGGTCAACACCGACAGGCCCAGGATCAAGGAGAACGTGGTGACCATCTGGGCGGCAAGGGTGGCCATGGGGGGGTCAGACCGACATGCCACAGCTGACGCTGCAGGAGGAGCTGGTGGTGGCCACCATGCGATGCAGCACTGTCAAGGGGGTGCCAGGCGGTGACTTCCAGACCAGTGGAGCCCATCACTGCATGGTAGGTACAGCGGTGTCATGGGTGGGGGGAATAGTGGATGAGGGGAGTGGGGGGCATGTGCATCGTTGTCATTAATGTGCCTGTTTTCCCTTTCAGCACTGAAATGCCAGCATGCAGTGGCTGGAGCGGTGGTGTCTGCCGTGGGGGCATGCCCAGCCCTGGAAGACCAGCCATCCACCTCCACTGGCATCCGGGGGCCCGATCAGCTGCAGTATACCACCACTGTCCGGCCGGATGTTCTGGGTGTGGTGGTGGATGAGGCCCTGTCTGTGTTCCAGCGGGACGCCAGCGATGGTGTGCATTGTGCAGAGACACAGATTGGGGCGGGGTCCGACACTGATGACGATGCAACCATTGTCCTGGACAACGGGGGTGTTGTCGAGGGGGAGACACCCATACCATACACCATCCCTGGCAGTGCCAGCAGTGCCCTGTTGGTGGTGCATCAGATGCCCGCCACCGCCCCCGGTGCTGCCTTGTGTGACAGTGGTGTGGTGGACGGTGGTGATACAGCTGCACAGGTGCTGCCCAGTGCACAGTGCCCGGAGGTGCAGCAGACGGCTGGGAACGTTGGGGGGGCCAGGTGCAACATCCGCCGCCAGTGCACCGTTCACTGAGCAGCCCCAAGGGGACCTTGCTGTGCAGCACCCACCTGAGCGGGGGGCTAGGCAGCGTGGTCACACACCACCTGCGGGTCGACGCAATGCCCATGTGCCCCAGGGCACCAACCCTTTGCCCGAGCACACCCAATTGCTGGGGGCCCTGTGGAGCAACAGGTGCTGCTCATGGCTGGGGTGCGTGCACTCCATGCTGAGGTGTGCCAGGCAGCAGAGCAGTGAGACAGGGCTTCGTGCAGGTCCAGGATGCCATCAATCTACTGCGGGAGGACACGACCACAGCCCTGGATCACCTGACCACTGTGGTCATGGTTGGCCTAGCCCCACTGGCCACCATGGGGTGTGGCAGACCACTGCAGACCCCGCAGAGTGCATTGTCCACACCACGGTCCCGGCGTCGTGCGACCCACTCAGAGTTGATGCTGGGATCTGCTGTTGGCATTCCAGGCACACCCAGTGCAGGCCTGTTTGGGAGAGTGCAGACCCCTGCGAGGGCACGGTCGCATTCCCACAGTACCACCCCAGAGGGACTGTTTCAGACACCCCCTGTGGCCGTTGTGCAGCCTAGGCCTGCTGGGTGGCCTCGGTGAGGCCGTCCACGTGTCCACGGTGGCTATGTGACCGTGTGGCGGACCTGATGTTCCTGCCTCCCTGTCCACAATCTGCTGCTGCTGCCCTGTGTGCACATGGGTGTTGTGTGTGTGCATGCCACGGACGTGGCATCCATGGACTGCGCTGCACACTGGCTGTGTGCGCACCTGCCTGGCTGCTGGCCTGTGCGTGATGATGCCAACACAGCACCGGATGCACCTGTGCACCGGTGCTCTGCATCTGATTGCCTAGTACTAGCGCCAGTGTGTGTGTGTGTGTGTGTGTGTGTGAGGGGGATGTGCTGTGCTGCGTGTTGATGCATGTGGCCGTGTGGTCCACCTCCACTCCCGCCCATGCCCCGCACCTAGCTGTTCAGGCCACAGGGCACGTCCACACATGCCTGTGTGCCATGCCACTGTGGGCATCCTGTACTGTAGGGCACCGCCAGACCTGTCCAGGCAATGGAATCATGCCTTCAGCTGCCCAAATGCACGCTCAATGATGTTCCGCGTGCTGGTGTGTGAGCCTCATTGTACCGCTCCTCCGCAGGGGATGACGGGCGCTGGTACGGGGTGAGCAGCCAGGGCCGGAGTTTGTAGCCACTGTCACCTGTGTGGAAGGAGATTTGGTTAGCCTGGTGTCCTACATTGCTGCATCCCTCATACTTCCCAGCCGTGCCTCTACCCTGGCGCCCCCCCATGCTCTGTTGTACCCAGCTACCAATGGTGTTGGCATACTCACCCACTAGGTGGCCGGTGGGGATGTCCCCACTCTCGAACCTGTGGCACAGTGCCGAACTGTGCCAGATGAAGGCATCATGTGCCCCCCCAGGGTGTGTGGCATAGACATTGATTATGCGCCCCTTGGCATCGCACACCACCTGGCAGTTGATATTGAGGTAGCCCTTTCTGTTGATGTAGGCTACCCCCTCTGGGCAAGGTGGCATGTGGATGCCACCATGGGTGCAGTCGATGGCCCCTAGCACACCAGGTATATGTGCTACCCTGTGGAACTCCTGCGTGTTTGCTGTATGCTCTGCCTGTGTGCTGGGGAAGTAGATGAATTCTGCAGCACATGGCAGCAGAGCATTGAGGAATTGTGCAAGGAGCCATGACATGGCCGACTGGGTTATGCCTGTGGTGTCCCCTGCTGGTCTCTGAAAGGTGCCCATGGCAAGCAGGCAGATGACAGCTTTAACCTTCATCTCCACCATCAGGGTGTGGCTCCATCTAGTGGGTGCCTGCATCTCCTCACTGCACAGCTCACAGAGCTGCATCAGAATCACCCGGTTCAGGTGATACCAGCCCACAATCTCCGTATCGGAGTAGTTTTTGAAGGTGGTGCGGGCACGGTACCACCTGTTCCAGGTGTACCGCCGACGGGCCCTTCCACGGCCATGCCGCCCCACAACCCTCATTACGGCCTCCATCTGGAATATGGCACTGGACATGGCCCCTGGGCATCTGACTCCACTGGCCCTCTCAGCTGTGTGCGGTTGTGCAGACTGCTCAGCGGGGCACATGCCTGTGTGCCCTGCCCCCATCTGGCTGCCTGTTGCCTCCGACTCCCACCCCTGTGGGTTCCTGTGTTGCCCCTCTCAGGCCTGGTTCCCCTGTGTTGCACCCAGGCACACTCACCGTCACCTCCCTCTCTCACAAACAGCCACTGGCTCTCTGGCTCTGTCCCTCTCCTAGTCTCTTAGACTGTTGTTTGCTGGCCTGTCTGTCTCCCTGTGTCCTGCTTCCCTCTGGCGCAAGTGCCCTTCACCTACCTGCTCCCTGTATTTATAGGCTCAAGTGTGCTCCGCACAACTGCCATTTGCTCCACACTTGCGCCGTTTGTCCAGCGTTGAATTTCGCACTGTGCTGCATATTCATGGCCACATCCCCTGCACTTGCGCATGCATACATTCCCATTGCACATTGTCGCACAGCCACTTGCGCTGCGCAGTTGCTGCCACTGAATATCGCTCTCTGGTGCATTTCTGCAGTTGCGCAATGTGCAACTGCTTTGAATATTCCACCCATAATGTATAGAAGGGCTTCTCTTAATTTGCCAATCCTGAGAGAAACCCTCAGGCACTGTTAATATTTGAATTCCAGTGGGGTGCCTTGAGGAAAAAGACAAGGCACCTGTTTCTAAATTAACGGTCCCCACAAGAATTTGGTAAGAAAAGAGAGGGACCATCGAAATTAAGCACCTGCGATAAATTTAACATTCAAAATGAACAGTCGCGGTACAAATAAAGTCAAAATAGCACAGTTACGCAAAAAAATAAAAAATTAGCGCAGAGCTAAAGGATTTGTAATAATTTCACTCAGCACACTATTAAAACAGAAATATGAGGAAAACTTTACCCAGATAAGCACTAGGAGGCTGTCAACAAGGAAAGTTGAGAGACACCTCGGGGCAATGTTGCTCAATCCAGCAGAGAAAAAAATTCTGAAGCTTTCAGCAGCTCTCACTCAGCTCACTGCCCTTCCTGTTTTCTGATTGGCTATGGCCCTAAGCTCATTTAAATTTCTCTTAAAGGCACACCTCTGGGGCAGTTGCACCTAGCCAGCTAACTGATGCTAAAGGACTCCTGGGATAAGAAGAAAATGGTTACATACTTCACATTACCTCCTCCATTTGTCAGAGACCTTTCACTAATTCTCACAAGGGACTCTCTGGGTCACTATGCTGGGATGACAGCTTTGAATAGCAATGCAGCTTCACTAAATCCTGGACTTTGATGTAATGAGTCTGTTCGGGGGGGGGGGCAGCTCTGATTTATTCACAGCTTAGCGATAATTTGTTACCCTCATCTGTCCTCCAGGAAAAGAAGCACTGTAGAACTTATTATAAACTACACAAGTAATTCTTTACAGGTTGTCAGAAACTTTCTTGAAATGTGAAGCCTGATAACATCCTGGACTATGTATTCAGCAGCCTTAATTTGAGTTTCCACATTTGCCTAGTTATTCTTACCTTTCAATTGTGTAATGAGACTTACTTGATTTTGCATTATCCCAACTAGTTCAGACTAAGTATCAGCAGGGATATTCAGGACTTTTAATACTGTGGGCAATTGTTTGTTACATTGCTGCAGTGTTATATTACTATTTGATCATTTAGATTAATTCAGCCATTTTACAGGGCTTTTTATTTCTTTCAGGACATAGCTTATTGCTCAGAGTTGCTGATTTCAGCTATTACGTATATTAGTAAGGGGGAGGGGGGGCCGGTTGAGGAGGCTCCTGGGAGTAGGGTGAGCTGGACCCTGCAGCAATTATCTCCAGACAAATTTGACTGGTGTGGAGTGAGGAGTCCAGCAGTTATTACATGGGGAAGGACAAGCAATGACAGTCAACATATTTTAAGAATTTTTTGAGAGGAGGGGGTGCCTGTGGGTACTGCTCTAAGTGCCCCATGTAGGACTGCCCTTCACCCTCTCAGGCTGGCCTCTCGATTTACTAATCAATGTGCACACTTCTTTATTGACAACAATGGGGTGAAGGCGAGTCACTCTCCAGTTTACCCCCTACTACTCCCCAGTTAGCCAGCTGGGTTGTCCCCGGGCACATCACCCACTCCTGTGAAGTTTAGTTAGGATGGTTTTCATAATCCTCTACAATATAACTTATAGGGGGTTGGAAAGAGCACTGCTGGCTCTTCCACCAAGAGTAGTGTGTAATGGGAGCTACTTCCCACAATAAGAGTAGATGGGGAGGAGGGTATTGAAGGGGAGCGGGGACATTTGTTCACACTCTTTGTTTGAACTGGGTAATAACTATTCTAGGAGAACAGGAATAGGGGGAGGTATTTGATTTACTTCAGGAGAGAAAGAAGGGGCATTAAAGTTGAATGGGAGGGGAGTTCTTTATGGGGAAAAGTTTGTAGTTATCTAAACAAGTTTGGTTTCTTAATGTTTTAATGTTTTACTGTTCTTGCTTAACTCTTTATTTAAAACCATCAACAGCTTACAACAGGTCATTCAGAGAGTTAGATATTTGCAGGACCTATAAGCTTGGGGTCTACATAAACATTTTTACGTAGGAATGGGTCAGCTCAAGATTATGACATGGAATGTCAACGGTCTCAAAAAGGTAGTTAAGAGGAAGTGGATTTTATCTTACATTAAGAAAGCAAAGGGGGACGTAATTCTCCCTCAGGAAATGCATCTAACTAAGGATGAATTGGACAAACTGTCCCAATCCTGGGCAGGCACTCTTTTGGATTCCTGTTTTACATCTAGGGCCAGGGGGGTGGCTATTTGATTCTGACCTGGCCTGAGGATTAATATTCACTCTACTTTTTCAGACCCACAAGGTTGGTATGTTGCGGCAGATGTTACAGTAGAAGAGAGGAAACTCACCTTGGCTTCTTTATATGGTCCTTATTTTGACCAGCCAGAGTTCTTCCACCACATAGCCCTGTCTATGGCCCCTTTCCTGGACAACTTAATCATGGGTGGTGATTTTAACAGTTTTTGGGATCACCATCATGGACCAGTCTGGTTCCAGGGCTCATCCCCTTCCGAGGAGTGTTGCAGCCCTTCAGGGGTTTGCTCGGGAGAGAGCCCTAATAGAAGTCTGGCACCACCTTCATCTGAATCATCAGAATACTCCTTCTTTTCACATGCACATAACTTGTACAACAGGATAGATTATATTCTGATGTCTCCTGAACTACTTCGGGAAGGGGGGGTTCTACAGCCTCTTATGGTCCTATATGTATCTCAGATCATGCTCCCTGGAGGCAGTCCTAATTTTAAAATCCTTCGAGACAACAATGGCATTAAGATCCTAAATTATTAGAAGATAAATTGTACTGGGAGCAGATGACATGTGCCATACAAGAGTTTGTGTCTCAAAACAAAGTGGAAGACACATCAGCTATTACAACCTGGGAGACACTGAAAGGTTATTTTCGGGGGTAACCATATCCTATGCTGCCCATAAGCATAAAATGGAATCCCAGGAGAAAGGGAGCTGGAGAGGCAGTTGCTTGAAATGGAGAAGAGGCTGATGTCGGGAGACAGTGGGGCTGAAACGGCTCATGGGGAAACTGAACCAACTCTTCTCAAGCAAAATAGAATTAAATCTTTTAATGACCAGGGTGGGGACACGTTTTGACAGGGACAAAGCAGGGAAATGGCTTGCATGTAAACAGTATAAGAAATTGCAGCACTCCACAGAACTAACAAAAAAAAAAAAAAAAAAAACACAAAACGACAGATTTAAACAACTACTGCTATATTTATATTTCCACCTTGTGAGAGCCCCTAGTGCCTCGGCATAGTGCCTTCAAGGGGCCGTTTTTACATCCTGGTTACCAATGCACATTTAAATACATAGAAAGTTGTGACATCACACTAGAAAAAAAACAATCACCTGTTAGTTAAAAGGAATGTCATTGCAAAATATATGTGTATTCTAATGTTCTTTTACACACTCGTTTTACACTTCATGTGCATCACACCAAAAGCAAAAACTATAAAAGTAAACAAAAGAAGTATTTTGTCCTCTATATCATACCATACCACTGTTCCAACTAAATTGAGAACATTTATGCTTGTTTTTTTATTAGTTTTTGCTATTGGAGTAATGCACATGAAGTGTAAAATGACAAAGATAGCTGAATGATTCCTTCTTGTAACATCTCTTGGATCTGTTCTCCAAAAGTCTCTCTTTTTGCAGGTGACTAGGCGTTTGTTCTACTTTATATCGGTTGTGGATTTCCAGTATCAATTGTATGCTGAATCAAGTCAGTACGGTCAATTCTTTCTGTAACTACTTCAGGAAATTCACTTTGAATTATCTCAAGTTGCTCTTCTCAATTGATTTTTGGCTCAATCAGTCCTTCCAGACACGGGTTAGTGAACACTTTTATGGCCTGCAGAATATCTTCTGGCTCCATTGGGATCACAGTAGAAATCTGGTGCTCATCAGACACACACTCCTCGGTAGACTCTGTTACTTTTTCAGCTTCTTCCTCTTTTTCTTCCACCTTTTCTTACGGTTCGTTTTCAGTCATCTTGTTACTTATTACTTTCTTATTTGCTATGTCAATTACCATTTGCAGATCTTTGAGGATATCGGTTCCAATGATAACTTCAGACATGGCTGTGTCAAAGATAATTACTCTCTCTTTCCATGGAATGTCTTGTATGCTGAGATTCACATCTCCATGTCCCCATGGACTGTATGATTCTTCAGACGCCAATGTGAATTCCCTCTCTCGTCTCCTCTGGAACCATGTCCATGAGTCAATGCTTTGCATTACCATTGGCCTTATGATCATGGAAGTAGTAGCACCGGTATCCAATAAACCTTGGGTGCTCATGTCTCCCAACTTGATTGGCAAATACAGCAAAACTGAAGTCGTGACTGCAGTTACTATCTCTGGCATACTTTTCTTCAGATATCTCCATCAGTTTTGGCTTCAATTTCTCCTTGTCTTGGACTAGTGTAGTTGCTGCTTTGTTAGCATTCAGCTCAGACTTTCTTTTGGGACAGTCTTGCCTCCTGTGACCTATTTCATTAAATCTGTAACATCTCAGTTCTGACTTGTCAGTTCTTCTAGGCTGATACAACTGTTGTGTCAGTTTGTCTGAACTATCAGGTACTGCATTCATCTGAGATTCAGGTCCTCTCTGCTGGAACCTCTCTCTCTCTCTCTCCTTTCATATCTGTGACTTTCAACAGGTATTGCTTGACTCAAATTCTCTTGCAATGTTCTTCCTTTCTGGATAAGTTCTTCGATAGTTCTCAGCATTTCACACATTAACAAGTTCTGCAGATCTCGCTGAAGAGTTCCAACAATAAATTCAACCATTTCTCTAAAGCAAGTGGATACAATTGCTTATACATGTCCCACTTGTCCAGAACCAGCACATCGAGTTGATCGCTGTACCTCTGTGGATAATCCAGCTCTCTTCTTAAGTGCTGTCTACTATGTGCCTTGTTGAAATATTCCAAGAATTGAGCTCTGCACTGTCTCCAGTCTTGTATCTGGTCCCGCTTGTAGCACCACCATTTACTCGCGACACCTCCAACAGCTCCTTTGAAATGTTGTACCCACACATCTTCTGGCAATTGGGTTTGTTGTAAAGTACGCTTGAAATTTCTAAGAAATTCAGACACATCTTTTCTCTCTCCACTGTACACTGAAAGATTTTCACCAATCCATGCACAACTATGGGAATTATGGGCATCATAGCTCTGCAACATATTTGGCCTCCCTTGCGGAATTTCTTAAACTTCACTTCTTCTCACTGGAGTGTCAGGTACCTCCCATCTTCTATTTACATTTACTGTAGGAGTACTTTCTCTTCTTTCTGGCATACTATTAAAATTCTGAAGACTTTTCATGACCTTGTCCATGGATACTTCTAGCTTTTGCTCCATGCACCTTTCTAACTTGTGACTCATTCTCTTAACTTCTTCGGCATTGAATGACATCTTTTCCACAGGTATTTCTTTGGCAAAACTTCTATCAAGTCCTTTAGGCATAGTCATTATCCCTGCCATAGGTGATTTGGTACTTCTTGGTTTAAACTCTGGTGCTTCCATGGAAGGAAAATTCGCTCCGATCCTCATAACTGGAGCTAGACTGGGTACTCCCCCCAAATCTCTAGGTTTCTCACACTCATCCAACATTCCCAATCTCGAATCCATACCATTTGTACGTAACCCAATGACAAACCAAACTTTACAGCAGCCAAGGCCTAGTAAAGTAGAACCAACTTCACAACTCTTGTACTCACAGGTGATTTCATAAAAAATACACCCCTTTAGTGTAAAGCATAATACTAAGGTTCCTGAGCCAGAAAAACTTTTCAGAGTCCACCAACCAATTGAAAACACAGCAATTTAGAGTATTCTGTGGTTAGGCGTAATCTGGAATAGGTCAGTCTTGCAATTGTGTTATCCTCACACAAAGCAATAAAAAATATTCACAGTGCGGCCCCATGTTGAGCACCACTTATGTGATGATGGGGGATCCCTATTGCATTAACCTCTGGTCACAGCTGGGACCATTCCACACAGTAGTGGGTGTCATCAAGGATTCTCTGTCCCTTCCCCTCTGACACCACCTCTCCAGTTGAGTAGTACCTGAGTACCATACCTTACCTCCCCAACTGGTGTGTAGCAGAGAGGTGCCAAGGGTAGGGGATGCTGCATTTGACTGACCTGGAGACCTGTAGGAATGTGAGACACTGGCTCTGTAAGCAAGGACACCTACACTTGGACTGGTGAAAAAGAAGGTGAAATGTTACTGAAAAAGTGAAAAAAAATAGTTTGAACAACCACAAATGACACACCTTTTGCATAAATGGTAAATAAATACACATGAAAATAGCAGTATGATTACACACCTTCATTTCTTCTCTACTTTCCCAGCAGTGCACACCACTCCACTAACCTTCTTGTTTCTCTTTCCCAGCAAGACACTGTGGAGGGGTTGTGGGATAACAGATGGACCAGACACCAAACTTCAGGTTCAACGCACAATCTGTGTGTGGTGTTTATTCAAAATACAAGAAATAAGCTTCTGCAATGCCATATTCCTTCTTCAGTACATCAGTTTGCAGCAACGGACTATGTATGTCCTTTCTCTGCACGTAGCCAGCACCTACTAACACTGATTTCTGATCTCCACTTTTCATTGAAAACCCTTCATCCCTATGTGGGCCCTGTTTGCTTGGGTAGAGGGGGCTCAAAAAGAAAAAAACAAAACAAGCTAAAAACAAAGAAACTCCATGCAGAAACACTGAAACATGGGTTACCCCAAAGGACATTGGCAACAAATCAAGTTTCAAAGAAATACAACATCATACATACTTCCATAATGCAAAGCACCATGGGGTATATGCAAATCACCATGAAATTTCAGACTTGCTCAGTTTACAGCAATTTACATGCATTTTAAATTGCACAACTAACAACTTCTATAATAGTCACCTAGTACTTTTTACCATTATCAAAAACACCTAGTGTCATGGTATTTTCAACATTTACAGGTTTCATAAACATAAAGTATATACATCAAGGTATTTTATGACATAGTGCTATTACATACTAAATCCAACAACGATAAACACAACCTGTTTTACATGCGCTTGGAGGTCACCACAATAACCTCCCTGTATGAGGACCTGAGAGGGAAAAGGAAAATTAAAGAGGACACAATAGCATAGTCAAGAATAGGAAGGGGGTGCCCACAGGTGGCCAACCTTATGGACTAGAAATTGTAAAGGATAGATTAGGCTAAAAAAATAGAAGAACTGTTGCAACAGATTTAAGAAAAGGCCAGTCCTCAAGAGTGGAGGGAGCTTCCTGTCACAGATATACCACCTCACTAACCTTCTTCCCTAAAGACTGCAGCCACTCACTACCCACCAGCCATCCAAAACACACAAGCTAGTGCCAGGATAAGCACCGTCTCTTTGGCCTTAATCCATGAGCTTGTTCAAACTGTAGCCTTAAGGATGAGCAGTGACTACTACGTCTTATTCCACCTAAGTCAGCCCACTGACCCCTTACACCAGATATCTACCCTGGTATCTTATCATACAGTTACTTTACTTATTCAATCTATACTCTACACAGTTAAAAATAATTTAGTATTTCTGCATATAAATTCAATTTAAACAGTCAGGAATGACAGTGGCATGAAACATATTGCATACTGGTACATTAAAAGCTAGGACATCTTCCCCCCTTAGTCCTTGAACTTGTTCAGTCCTTCAGATGACAAATGTCCTTTAAAATGCAGAAGGACTGAGGTAAGTTCTCTACTTCAATGTCACTTGACTTTTAAAATAGTCCCCACATTGTAGCAATAAGGTTTTTATAATACCACACTCCTTTGGATTTTCTGAAGAAGTTCTTTGATGGAATTGCTGGAGAATTCTCGTGAAGGCCCTCAGGAGCAAGCAGTTTTCTTGTTGGAATCAGGAGAAGCAATGATTTCTTCAGGTTGTAGTTTTTTTTCCTGTGAGAAAAACTTGGTACAACAGACTAATCAGGCACTTAAAGCAGCAGGCTTTCTATTCTCACCGTGCTCTCACTTTAATTAAATAAGGCTGTCCACTTCAGGCTCTATCACTGCAATAGGACTCTTCTAACAGGACACCCACTTGGCTTGGGTCCCTCCTTCTTGGTCGTTCTCCGTTTGGATTAACTGCATACTGGCTGTGTAGCTACTTTTATACCTAAAACTAAATTGCATATGCTAATAACTGAGCACTGAGTGGATATTGTCCTGTCCAGGGACTCAGCACCAATCACAATCCTTTCTGTAGCAGCATAAACCACAGTGGAATTCACAGTTTTGAAATTCAACTTCCCCTTTCAACATTCTAAGGCTTTTTTTTTTTATAACTCTGAGTCCCATTTGTGTACACATTCATCATAAAAAAATAAGCACTTTCCATGTTTAAGTATTTTTCATTATCCTGGCTGGAAAGCTAACATCTCTAGCTTTGTCCAGAAATTATTCTGCACAAAATGACCCCATAGGAAAGCTAAGTCGCTACGACTTACACTCATTTGCCATTTAGCTTAGGAGGCAGTATAGTGCAGTGGTTAAGAGCACTGAGATGCAAACCTGGAGACCTGGGTTTTAATCCCACAGCCCACACTTGCATACTGTGTGACCCTGAGCAAGTCACAACTTCCCTGTGCTCCCAGATTGCACCCAGAAACAAGCTTCGGCTTAGTGTGCCTTTCCTGGTTAAACAATTTCCCTTTCCCCTTTCCTATTTAACTTGTAAAATAACCACTTCTGAACACTTTTCTCTTTAATTTCTATTAAAAAAAGCAGTTTCTCCTTTAATTACACTACCCACAACAGTTTTTTCACTCAGGAATTGAATATTCATTTTTCCCACGCTTAGCTCCACCTCCTGTGTGTCTACATGTATTATGTTTCACCAGGACCCAGTCTCCCTACAAAGGTTAGCGACTCCTATATTTTACATTTTAATCACTAAAAACATGTTTCTGTCATGTAGCACACTTTTCATTGTCAGTCTGCCATGTCTGGGGTAACTCTATTAAAAAAAAAAAAACGGCTTGGCAGCATGAATTAGAAAAAGCACCTGTGTGAAAACAATGTTTTTTTTTTTTTACTGCAACTTTCATGTACAGCGCTCTCCTTAAAACTGCTTCATGTTTGCTTATGAACAATCTCTCAAAATAAGTGCACTTTTGTTACCTACCCAGGACTTCTCTCAGCCCCATCATGGCTTTATTAAAAAAATATGTTTTTAAAGTATTTTACAGTTTTAGAAGCCATGGGTTCCTCAGTATCAGATCACACTTTTCCCATTGCAAAACAGCTCTTTGGTGAGCTCATTTAAAATGCCTGCTTATATTGTGTGTGGGACTTCCATAGAGCCCCAACCAAACTGTGCCCATCTTTATTATTTTTTAATGTGAGCCAGTCCCTAAATGTTTTTCCCTGGCACTTGTCGCCTGCACAACTAAACAGAAGGGAAAAATATCTGGTTGATCCTGCCCATGAGAAGAGCGCCTTAGTGTGTCTCCCTCTTGCACAGCAGTCAACAGTGGCAGGCTGAAGCCTGACTTGCGACCAGTGTCACAGTGGAAGAGTGGACAGCCCTAGTGCAGACCTGGAGACTCCAAACTGAGCATGGTGTGCTCTGCTGTGGGAACGACTCTCGGCTTCTCACACTCTTTGCTCCTCTTCTTTTGGCACGCACAATACCCACAGCTGCCACTATGCATTTCTTTATTTTACAATTACACAAAGCAGCTTCTATCACAGGAACAATCTTTAAAATATAAGTAATCTTTAAAAAGATATTAGGCAACCCAGGCAGGCCAAATCAAACCACTAGCCCACTGGCAACCAATGATTAAAACTACAATTTTAGCATAAATTACGAACTTTGGCCTAGATATTCAAATGTGCACCCAGAACATGCGCAATGAAATACGTAGCACATTGCAGATGCGCCATATTCAAAAGATGCACCTTAGACATGTGCAGGCACAAACCACACTGAATATAGCAAAGATGCATCACTGCACAACCAGACATGTGTCAAAGCAACCAGGATTGTGCAGGAGCATGACAGTAAGCAGCAAGAAGCATGCTGAGTAAGCATCACAGGCAAAGGGGTATACAGGCAGGGCAGCACTAGAGCAAAGTGCCACGCCAGCCCTGGCAGACCTAAACCACAAGGGGACCGTGACCATGGTGCACAGGCATAGTGCCATGGGCCACAGTGACAGTAGGTTGCACAACAGAAACACACAGACCGACAAACACGCTCAGCCACCCACCCAGATGAAAGGGAAGCTGGCAGGCCCATGGCACTGCACCACCACAACCCTGAAAGGCAGCACTGCATGGGACATAGTCACAGGCACGCTGGGAGGGCACCAGGCACATACAGTGTGCAGAAGTATAAGAGACTCACATGCACAGGGCACACAAGACACGCAACAAGCAGGGACACAGGGCCCAGCACCACACCACACACCAGCAAGGGCAACACTGCAGGCGGACATGAGGGCATGCCAGCAGAGGCAAACAGGGACACAAGGCAGTGGACTGCACACAAGCCAGGTACACAGCCACAGCCCAAGGGCCTGTGCCACAGTGGTACACGGCACATAGCAGCCACTGCACACAGGAGCACACCACAATGGGCACAGCAGTATTATAGAACGGTCACACCCAAGAGCAGCACAGCACAATGTAAGCACTGTGCAGGCAGAGGAGACACAGACACAGAGGTGCATGAACAGAAAGCTTTACTATACAACAAAAACAAGAATAGTATAGTGCCAACAGGGCAAACAACAGCAACGGCGGAAAGGGAATGGGAAGGAGGTGTGAAGTAGTCAAAAAGGGGAATGTGAACAGGAGCAAAGACACGGGAACATACAGAACAGTAAATATCAGGAGGGAATGGGGACATCCAAGGCACAGTGGTGAGAAAGGACAGGGTCAGTGACGCAGATACTGCTGCAAGTCCCTCAGCATGCGCACCTCCTCAATGAGTGCCCGTGTCATGCCGAGATGGCGCCTGCAGATATGAATCACGATGTTCATCCTGGTGATATGAATCCGCACCAGTTCATGGAGCTGACGGAGACCACCAATCAAGGCATGCCGGCGTCTTCTGGCCAGAGGCCTGGCCTGTCCTACAAGAGGGGAAACAAGACAGGCAATGAGTGATGACTACAAGGAGCCCAAACCCTCCATGTATGTATATGGAACAGCTGCCGCACCCACAGGTGGACAGAACCAGAACTAACACGTGCACAGCAGCAGCCAACACAGCCATGCCCCACGAGCAGACTGCATGGTCGTCTGTGACAGTCATGCCCCCATACCTGTGCAGTGGACCACACAGTACCGGTGCCTGGGTCCCCAGAGCAATACAGTAGTTCCCCTGCAGCAGTCACACAACATGGAACGTGCACACACACCCATCCTACCAGGATCAGCAATGGGCCACCACCACACACAGGCCACGTGCAAGGCCAACCCCACTGTGCAACATGGCACAGGCTCTGGGAACTACCCAACGCAGTGGCCATGCATGGCGGCACTGCCCCGTGCCATACCACACAGCAAAACAGTGCAAGCAATGACGTGCACACCATGCCACACACACTCACCTGCTTCTCCAGGCACTGGTACAGTCATGGCACCACCATCACCATGGTGCCTGTCCCTATCTGCGGCCACCCTGGCCCTCCTGCGATCCTCCAGTTCTGTGGATGGAAGAGAGAGAGAGAGAGAGACAATGGACATGAGTTCCATGCCATGCACCAACCCACCCAGCACAGTGCCCAGTGCTGGCACAGCACAGGCAGGTGCACAGGCCCATGAGTGGGGCATGGTGTATGGCCCAACATCAAAGTACACAGCATAGGCATGCAGTGCAGCAATGGAGGACATGCACCAGCCACCAGTGCTGCCCCCCATGCAGTCGCACAGCACAGTACAGGATGTGGACAATGGTAGCATGCACAGTGCCATGGGACACCTACCTGACTGTATCATAGACCCCCGGCATGCCCTCTCCTGCAGCTGTCAGAGCCTGTCCGGATCCCTCCTATGGAGGTTCCCATAGCGGTGTCTGCACTGCTCAGCAGTGCGTGGCACCCCAGTCCACTGCTCCAGACCAGCAGCCACCCTCTCCCACACCTGGGTCCTAGGCTCCTGGAGCTCTGCCACACCGTAAAACTGGTCCACCACAGGCAGGACCAGGGCCACCAGATTTGCCACCTCCACATCTGTCCAGTTCCCTGCCTGATGCACACGCTGACCTGATCCTGCCATCACTGCCGTACTGTGCCCAATTGCATGTACCTGCAAAGCCAGCACGAGGAACTGCGCAGTGCTGGATGCACTACTAGGATTTGTGTACCATGGCCGCGCAACACAGAGTTGCATGACAGACATGCGCGGCTGATGCCTATCGTGCAGCACCACACATGCGCAGAGCAGCACCATTAGGCAGGAGTATGGGGTCAGGACCATGATCCCACATACACACACCACATGACCCCGCACAACGGCGTGCACATGCCAGGTGTGTACTGGTAGGCAATGCGTGGTAGATGTTATGGTGCACGTGGCACAGATGCACAATGTGACATGACAGTGCAGCACATCTGTATGTGCGGCATGCACAATGGGGGCACGTTGTGCACTGTGCACAGGTGCACGATAGGCCACACAGGACGTAGTGCAGCCCACAGTATGCATGGCAGGTGAAGAGACATGCACCACGGATGTACAGGAGATGTGCCGGCGAACCTCTCCGGCGCATTACAATTGCACAAAGTGCAACCCTGCAATATTCAGCCAGCGTATGCAAATGGGCTCATGAGTCTATGCCAGATGCAGTCTGGCACATTAGCATCTCCTATCAATTGCACTAATGCCCATTTGCATGAGTTAAGCCATAAAAGTGCCACAGTACTGCACTGGGCACTGACAGGGTATTGCAGCCATTGAGGTAAGGAGCAACACACATTGTGATGTATCTGGGTATGATATCAGTGCTGCAATGTTCCAGGTTGGCCTGACAGTCCACTAATTGGGCCATTGTATTACTTTCCACAGGCAGCATCATGTCAGAGACAGAGGTAGCTGAGGAGCAGGGGCCTGCACGGAAGCACAGGCCCAACTTCACGAAAAATGAGCAGCAGGCTCTGTTTGAGGCCCACCTTGACGGGGATAACTGCTCAGTGGGGCCACAAGCACCCTACAGGAACGTGCCACCAAGTGGGAGGAAGTGGCCAACATATGTCAACACCTATGGCAGACATCAGAGGAGTGCAAGAAGATGGGTACAAATCATCGGCTCATAAAGGAGAAGGTGGCCACCATCAGGGTGTCCCGCAGCAGAATAGGCGGGGGCCCAGGAACCGCCCCGGTACTTACAGCGTGAGAGGAGATGGTGGCGGTGACCATCAAGCGCTGCCATTGAAGGCATACCGGGTGGAGGTTTCCAGAAGGGTGGCATCCCCTCACAGCACTGAAGTCAGTGGGAGCCATGGTGGATGTGCCACCTGGCAGTGTGCAGGCGTGGCGGCAGCAGTGCAGGGCACACATGTGCCCACCATGCATGGCATTGTCCACCTATGTGTGGTGCTGCAGCAGCAGGGGTTTCGTACCTCAACTGAGGCCACAGCCCCAGGGTGTGCAGCACTGCTGGCCAGCCCCACAGGGCTGCCCACCTGGCGGACCCATGGCACGGCATGCTCCACAGGGGCACAAGTGGCCCGCATGGTACACCACTGGTGGCGTAGGCCTTGGAGGTGGGCGGATCAGCCATGCCAGTCATCCGGTGCTGCAGCATCATATGCTGCATCCAGTGCACATGGCTAGCCTGGCATGTACACTGTCCATGGCATGGCCACCATACTGTGTGGTGCATCATGGGCGTACCCTGTTGCATGCCGGCACTGCATTGGCACACATGCCCCCCACACAGTGGTCGCAGCTCGGTGTGCACATTGCCATCCTCAGCACTGATACTGCTGTTGTGTCTCCCAGCGCTATCACACCTCAGGTGTGGGATGCAGGACGCGGCCGACAATGCTGGTCCCAATGAGGGGGAGTCATCTACGTCTACCAGCATCAGAGGCATGGACCGGCATTGACGGGGCAGTGTGGGGCTGCTGGAGTTCCTGGGGACTGGCGATGACGACCCTCTGACGGACCTACTGCTCAGTGAGGCCCTACTCATACCAGGTACACAGGTGACGGGGGCGTCGGACACAGATAGCCTGACACTGAGCCTGGGTGGCACAGGATTGGACACGTCACCCAGGGAACAGGCCTGTACACTGGTGGCGGTTGCCACTGGAGGCAGTACAGCGCCTGCGCAGCCACCCTGTCCATGACTGCGCAGCAGTGAGTGGCGCCACTGCCATCGTCCGTGTGGGGGGGGTTCGTTCCACGGATACAGGTGCCACAGTGACAGTCCAGCATTGGCTGGGCAGCAGTGGCCACCGTGCAGCACACCACAGGGACAGCCAATGGGGCACCCCCACAGTCCCCACCCCTTCACCGTCCACTGTGCAGCGTCCCACAGCAGGGGATGCTGCTGGGCATGCCGCCACACCCCCAGCAGGTCAGTGTCAACCCTAGGATGCGCATGGCGCTGACAGGCTGGACGAGCACACCAGGCTGCTGCGGTCTTCCGTGGACAACCAGGCAATGCTCGGGGACCAGGTCTGTGCACTGCGGGTGGAGTTGCACCACCAGTCTGAGCGTGTAGACATTGGACATGCACAGCTGACTGGTGAGATTCAGAAGCTACGGGAGGCCATGACCACATCGCTGGACCGCACTGCCGGTGCCATCACAGCCGGACTTGCATCACTTGCGTCCAGTGGGCACAGCAGGATGCGTAGGACTCCCTGTAGTGCAGCCTTGACACACGGACCTAGCTTCTGGCAATCCTAACACAACTGATGCCAGGTTCTGACATGGCCATCCCAGACACACCTGGCAGTAATCTCTTTGCCGGCTTGTTCACGCCAGCGAGGACCCAGTTGCATCCCCATGCCTCTACCCCCGCGAGTGTGTTGAGTACATCTCCAGTGGCTGTTGAGCAGCCTGTGGCTGCCACACAGTCAGGGTGTGGCTGCCCACATGACTGTGATGGCCGTGCATCTGCACGGTAGGCCTGCTGGTTGTGCTGTCCCATCCTGCTGCTGTTGCCTTGTGCACACTTGTCTGTGCACATATGTGTGGCGTGGCCTCAATGTGTGCATGCTGTGCTGCAGGGCCTTGTGGCATGGGCGTGATGAGGTCAGCACTGTGCCGGCCTTGCCTGTGTGCCAGTGCCTTCAGTCTGATCCATGCCACAGGCAGCTGCACGTGTGCAGCCTACCACCACGGCCTCCGCTACTGACTGTGCCAGCCATATTCCCCACTGTGCGCCTCGTGATGTTGCCATTGCTGCATGTGCATGTCGTAGCCAGCCGTGTCCAGCCCAGTGCCCCCATGCCTGTGCACTGTGCTGTGGGTGTGTGGCTGTGTTGTCCCTGCTGTGTGTGCCAGTGTCCCTGCATGTCTCCCTGTGTGGCCATGCCCCTCAGAGTATCTCTGTTGCGTGCACGCACAGCTGTCGTGGCTGGTACTCACCTGCGGTTCCCAAAGTGCTCCTGTATAATTGTTGCTCTGTGCAGCCATCCTGGGGTCCCTCCTCTGCATGGGTGGCTGCACACTCCCATCCGGCCTGTCCTCCCCATCCTTACAGAAACATAGAAATTGACAGCAGATAAGGACCGCAAGGCCCATCCAGTCTGCCCATTTCTTTTTCTACCTTATAAAGGTGCTATAGGCCTTTGCTCTGTCAATGGCCTATCTATTCATACTCATCTGTATTGCTCTTATGCCAATCCCATGCCTGTTTGAAGCCCTGCACTGTATTCATATCCACCACTTCCTGAGGTAGGCTGTTCCATGCATCCACCACCCTTTCTGTGAAAAAGAACTTTCCTCACAATACCCCTTAATCGGCCTCCCTCTAATCTCATGCTGTGTCCTCTTGTTCCATTTTTCCTATATTGAAACATGTTAGATCTTTCACCTTGTTAATGCCCTTAAGATGTCTGAATGTTTCAATCATATCACCTCTCTCCCTCTTTTGCTCTAGGGTACACATATTGAGTTCAGTTAATCTGTCCTCATATGTTTTCTGATGCAGTCCCTGCATCATTTTGGTTGCCCTTCTCTGGACTGCCTCAATTTGGTTAATGTCCTTGCGAAGGTGTGGCCTCCAGTACTGCATGTAGTACTCCAGATGGGGCCTAACCAGTGTCTTGTAAAGAGGGATTATTACCTCCCTCTTCTGAATTGTGATACTCCTACTAATACACCCCAACATCCTTCTAGCCTTACCTACTGCTTTAGAAGTCTGCTTGGGTGATTTCAGGTCATCATGATGATGCCCAAGTCTCTTTCTTCCCTTGTGACTGCCAGCAACTCTCCTCACAGCCTATAGGTGGCTTCAGGGTTTCTCTTCCCTATGTGTATGATCTTGCACTTCTTTGCGTTAAACCCCAGTTGCCACACTTCCTACCATTTTGCTAGTTTATCCAGATCTCTTCTCATTCTGCCCACACCATCTGGATCATCTACTCTGTTGCAGATATTGGTGTCATCTGCAAACAGGCAAACCTTACTCTCCAGTCCATCTGCAATGTCACTGATGAAGATATTGATATCACTGCTGTTGCCCTCATCCACCTAGATGGCTATCCCACAGTCAATGGCCATGTTGTGCAACACGCAGTAGGCCAGGAATAGTCCACAGGTGTTCACAGTGCTGTATTATAGGGTACCACCAGACCTGTCTAGACAAAAGAATTGCATCTTGAGCATGCCAAAGACTCGCTCAATGATGTTGCGTGTCGCGATATGTGCCTTGTTGTACATGTCTTCTACAGCACTGGATGGGTGCGAGCAGCCAGGGTGTAGAGGGTAGGCACTGTCACCTGTGTGTGTAAGACATGCAGGTTAGCTTGTGGCATTGCTTGTTCCCCTCCCTTTGGCCACCCTGTCGGCTCCTGCCGTGTGTGGTGTGGGCCTCTGCCCCATGCACAGCTGCCCCCCCCTCCGTCTCATGCCATACTCACCTACCAGGTGACCCGTGGGGATCTCCCCACGCTTAAACCTCTGGCACAGGATGGAGCTGTGCCAGATGAATGTGTCATGTGCACTCCCAGGGTGGGTGGTGCAGACATTGATGATGAACCCTGTGGCACTGCACACCACCTGGCAGTTGACCGATGGGTACCCCTTTCTATTCATGTATGTGGCACCCCCTGGGACAGGTGGTGTGCGTCTGGCCATGTGGGTACAGTTTATCGCTCCAATCATGCCTGGCATGCGTGCCACCTTATGGAAGTCCTGCATGTTTGCTGTACGCTCTGCCTGTGTGCTTGGGAATTGAATGAACTCAGAAGCGTATGGCAGCAGTGCGTTGAGGAACTGTGTGAGGAGGTGGGACGTAGCCGACTGTGTTATTCCAGTGGTTGCCCCCGTTGGTTTCTTGAAAGTGCCCACGGCAAGCAGGCACATTGATGCTGTCCACTTGATCTCCACTGTCATAGCATGGCTCCTTGTGGTAGGTGCCTGGAACTCATCATGGCACAGCTCGCAGAGCTACCTCAGAATTGCCCTGTTTAGCCAGTGCTGGCCCACAATCTCTGCATCACTGTAGTCCTCAAAGGTGAGGTGGGCACGGTACCATCTGTGAGTGGCACACCGCCGACAGGCCCTTCCTCGGCCATGTTGCTGTTCCTCCCTCCTCCTCACACCCCTCATTACTGCCTCCATCAGGAATGGCCCAGCATCCACCTCTGTCAGGTTCTGTGCCTAGCGCATCTGCTGTGTGTGTGATTGAGGGTCCTTTTATAGGCTCAATTCTGTGTGGCACATTCTGTGGGATGCTCCTGAATTCCATCATGCCATTTGGCTAAATATGCCATTGTGCAGCTTATTCATGGGAACGCCCCTTGTACTTGTGCCACATACATTACTGTTTTGCATCTGCGCAATCCGTTTTGCGCTGTACATTCGCATTGGTTGAATATTGCTCCGAGGTGCATGTCTGGTTGAGCATTGCACTACTCCTCTGAATATCTGCCCCTTTATGTACAAAATATTGCCAATTGTTAAAAATGAGCATAAAACTGCATGTAAGAAAAGCCAGAGCCAGGAGTCCTTCCCATACCCCCCCATGCTGCATCCTATGATAACCTTTAATGATATGCTTGCGCTGACACTGACAACTGATCTATTTAAAATGGCTTATTATTTATTTAATTCTATTTTAGATTCTGATACTGCTTTTTATTGTACAGCAGAGGCCACCCTTTACCTATCTGGCAGCTCCTACCTACGCCAGGACTAGAACCTAGGTCCTTAGCATCGTATTGTTTTTGAATGTGCTAAAACTATTTTTCCCTATTCTACTTGGTGGAACAGTCCTACAAGACTGGGGGAAGGAGGATAGGGAGCTGTATTAGGAGAAAGAGTGAAACAGGGAAAGCAGCAAGAAGCAGAAAGTCATGCACTGAAGACAGAACAATCCAAGCAATAAAGGAGGGGAAGGCCTGGTAGTGCTGAGGGTTGAGGTCCTGGATGTCACAGCTCGCGCCATGCCAGCGACCTGGGTTCGGGAACCAGCCGGGGCCGTCGGGAGAGAATTGAGTGCCTGGGGACAGCTCTCCTCCCCGGGAGGGAGGTGGGCACAGACTTGCCACTTGACTGGCCTCTGGCGGTGGCTGGAGGCACAGCAAGCGCAGAGCAAGCAAAGAGAGGGTTGGGAGTGGCGGACGTCAGCGGTGATGGCTTGACATCAGGGTGCATGCCACTCCCTAGAACAGGGAAAATCAGCACTAGAGCTCTGGGAAGACGGAGCACCGAAAGTGGAGACCCTAATGGTTCGCGCCTGCCTGATCCTCTGGGCAGGGGGGAGCCAACGAAACAATGAAGTATCTTGGGGTGTTGGGCCCTGCCCTGCACTCCACCTGGGGGTACAGCCACGGCTCCATGGGGGCTCGCTGAGGTCAGGTAGGCGGCGAGGGTGCCACATGTGTGCGCTCAAGGATGCAGGGCTCTGGTGAGGAGAGAATAAATCAAAATTAAAAAATAAATAAAGATATACAGAGAGGGAAATTTTTAGGTATGCAACTGAAAACAGGAAGACCAGGGGAGGGACTGTAAGATTAAAAAGGGGGGAGAACAGTGCAGAGGGGTACCAGAAAAAGGCAGACATCCTGAACAAATACTTTTGTTCAGTGTTCAAAGTGTAGGGAGAAGGGGAGGGGCCATGTAAATGTAATAGGAGCTCTAAAGGGAGGGAGGTGGACACTAGTCCATTTTCAGAGGACAGCTAATCTGAAAGAGGACAAAAAAAATGGGACCAGATGGTACTGAGGGAGCTCCTGGCTGCACTTCTCACAGTCCGTTTTAACAGCTCACTTGAAGCAGGAGGCGGTTTCCAGAGGACTGGAGGAGAGCAGATGCAGTCCCACTTCCCAAAATTGGTAGCAGGGAGGCGGCTGACAATTGTAGACCAGTCAGCCTCACATCGGTAGTGGGAAACTTAATGGAGTCACTGATGCAAGAGAGGATGGTGGAATATCTTGAATCAAATGGGTTACAAGACCTGAGACAGCTTGGATTCACGGGTGGGAGGTCATGTCAAACAAATCTAATAGATTTCTTTGATTGGGTAACCAATGAATTAGTTCAGGGTGAAGCAGTGGCTATGGCCTGCCTAGATTTCAAAAAGGCATTCGGCACCGTTCCACACAGAAGATTATTATGCAAGCGGAGTAATTTAAGACTGGGTCAAAAGGTGGTAAACTAGGTAAGATATTGGTTAGTGATAGGAAGCAGTGGGTGTTAGTAAACAAAGTTCACTCCGAGGAGGGGGAGGGTGAACAGTGAGGTGCCTCAGGGATCAGTGCTGGGACTGGTCCTCTTCAATGTCTTTATGGGTGACACTGCAGAGAAGCAGGAGGGGAAGGTCTGCCATTTTGTGGATGACACTAAAATCTGCAGTAGGGTAGATACTCCAGGAGGGGTGGAAAGGATGAGAAGAGCCCTGAGAAAACTTGAGAAGTAGTCAAGAGTATGGCAGCTGGGTTTTAATGCGAAAAAGTGCAAAGTAATGCACTTGGGGCACAGAAAAACAGAGGCATAGTACAAAATGGAGGGAATGTTATTAAAGAACACCAAGCAGGAAAGAGACCCAGGGGTAATTTTCTCTGATGATCTACAGGTGGCCAGGCAGTGTGACAAATCAGTTGGGAAGGCTAGTGGGATGCTGGGGTGCACAAGGAGAGGTATAACCAGCAGGAAGAAAGAGATAGTTCTGCCCCTGTATAGATTGCTGGTAAGACCTCACTTAGAATACTGTGTATAGTTCTGGAGACCACATCTCTGTAAGGACACAGAGTGAAGGCAGTCCACAGGAGGGCAACTAGAATGGTGCAGGGCCTGCATCAAAAGTCCTATGAGCAGAGACTCAATATGTACATGGCAGGACGGAGAAAGGGGGGTTATGACAGAGACCCTTAAATACCTCACTGGGGTCAGTAAGGTACAGGATGGAAGTATTTTTCAGAAAATAAAAAGATGCACAAAAACAAGGGGACATGCTAAGAAGCTGGAGGGGGAGTTTCAGGAGAGATATGAGTAAGTACTTTACAGAACGGGTAGTTGATTCGTGGAATAGTCTATCAACGGAAGTGTTGAAGGCGAAAACGATGGTGGGGTTAAATAACTCAAGGGATAAGCAAAAGGGAATCTTAATAGAAAAGAATGGGGGAGAAAGAGCTGGATATCAAGTAGGGTATATGGTGATAATGTAGGTAGGGGAAAATGGAAAGAATGGGTGGACCAGGAGGTCCTTATCTGCTAACAGATTCTATGTTTGCTTATAACTGCTTTGCTAACCTCCCTTGTTTTAGCACAATAAACTTCCCTTTCCTCCTCTTTTGGATTATGTTTGCACTTCCAGAAGGCTACCTTCCTTTCCCTTATCATGTTTGCCACCTCCATGCAAAACCAGCAGAGCTTTTTGGCCTTAAGATTTCTTGATTTTTACACACACATTAATGAACTCCAACAGTCCCTCCTGTATTACTAACCATTTCTGTTCCACCGCCATCTTCTTTCTGATCCCAGCATGTTGTCCACTATAATTTTCCCCATTCTACTATAGTTAGTCCTCCTGAAGTTCAAAACCCTCATCTTGTTTCTGACCATCCCTCAGCCCATGTCCAGTAGAACCACACCATGTGGTGGTCACTTTCTGCAAGTGGTACTTCCACCTTTACATCCAGAACATGCACATACTTCAACCAGACCAGGTCATGTATGGCCCTCTCCATAGTAGGCTCCATGACACCTTGTGTCAGGAACCCACTCTTGAATGCATTCAGTACTACTTGCTCCCTGACGCAGGAGGTAGCTGAAGTCTTCCATTTCACCACAGGCAGACTGAAATCTCACATCACTACCTCCCCTTTGCTGGCCATTTCTGTGATTTGGGATCCCAGTACCTTGTTCATCTCCTCATCCTGTGAAGGTGGTCAACCACCACCATCCTTAGTTTTTTCTCCTCGGTGGATTGATCCTGCACCCACAGCGGTTCTGGCCTTTCTTCCTCCTCTTCTCTGGTATAACTTAGACCCTCCTTCACATACAGCGTCACTCCCCCATCCTTCCTATACATTTTCTACCTGACGACTGCAAGGTCCCAGTCCTGGTTTGGTGTGGCCCATGTCTCTGTGATGGCTACTATGTCCATCTCTTCCTCCATCAGCTACTGCAGTTCTACAATTTAGTTTCCCGGGCTCCTGGTGTTCAGAGACACCACCACCATCCACCTCAACTTGGGGCCCTTTTCCCCCTGACCTGCCCCCTCAGTCCCTCCATCCTTCACCCCTCTCCATACTGCCCTTGAATTGAGGGGAGGCCTCCTCCACCAGCTAAGAGTGCTGTGCACTCTGCTGCCCTCCCTTAGTTTAAACCAACCTTTTTCTCCTCCATGAATTCCTCCAGTTTGCCCTTCAGGACCCTTGTACCCTTCTTACTTAGTTGTAACCTGTCCAGTGCATACAGGTCTTTATCACAGGACCAGCTCCAGTCACCAACTATCTTGTACCCTTCTGTCTTACACTACCCTCTGAGCCAGACATTAAATTTTTCTATTCTGACGTTCCTCACAGTGCTAGCCCTGGGGACTGGTAGCATCTCCATGAAAGCTGGTGCACCCCTTCAGGTTGACACCCCGATGGCGAAACACGAAAAAAGACCATTATGGTGACAATCGCTCTAATGGTCCTTTTTCCGTGTTTCACTTTCCCCCAGTGTTCTTCCCCTTCCCCAGACCAAGCCTGACCTGGAGCTGATAATCCTAAAGTCCAGGGGGTGCAGGTGTGTGGCGGGAGTGCAGCTCCCCACAGAAAACACTTGTAGAACAGGCGGCGCAATACCTGCATCAGTATCGTGTCGTACTGTGCGGGAGGTCAGCATTTTCACTGTCGACCTCCCTTGGTGCTTCCCATGAAAGCTACCTACCTCCCTGCCTCACACCACATTTTCTGCCTCCCTGAACTTCTCTTGCACCACCCCCTCCTCACATCCTGCAAGGTTGTTCATACCCTGGTGCACTATAATGTGAGGTTTCCCTCGCTCTTCACCCACATGTTGGGCTATCAGAGACCCCAATTTCCCCGCTGTCATCCCTGGCAAATATTCTATCCTCCTACGGTGTGCCCTGGATTGTACCCCCCCAAACTACTGAATCCCCAATTTCACCACCCTGGGCCTCTCGCCATCCATACTGTTGCTCACTCCTGCCCGCCTTCTCCTTCCCCTCAACTCCTTGCACCAGCTATCCTTGTCCCAGCCCCCTCCTCCGGCTAGTCTTTCCCCTCTTGTACTCCTCCCTACCTTTCCCTCTTGCTCATCCCCTGGCCTGTCCCATCACTCTCCCTTTCCCCTCCCCTTTACCTTCCCTGAAGTACTTCCCACTAATACCTCCTTCCCTCTCTCCCTTTGTTGCTATCCATACCCTTTCACCTAAGTTAGCTCTCCTCTGTCCAGAGAGAGGAATCTGTTCTGCACCAGCACCACTGGACCCCACTTCCCATCCTGCCTTATTCATTTCCCTTACCATTCTCCACCCACAGCCCAGACCTTCTCTCCCACTGGGGGAGAGGAACCCAGGGGTGCTACCTAATCACTTTCTCCTTCCCCCACATTCAGCTCCCTTCCCCACTTTGACTCCACTCCCATTCTCTACCCCTTGCCTGCCTCCAACCCATGTGGCCTCTATGCCTCACCAATTACCCTCCAATCCTCCCCAACCAGTGCACCAGTCTTATGTACCACACCTCCACCCTCAGCCAATATACCTACAAACCAAGCATCTCCCATCTCACAGAGAGCTCCCAGATACACTGCTGCCTTATACCATCTGCACCCTGCAACTCTACCCACTTCCTCCTGCCCTCACTCCATATACTGCAGTTCTAGGTCCTCCTTAATAATGCACTTGGCTAACTCCTTCACTGCTATGAAGCTTTTAACCAGGACCCGGATAAGGATGGCTGACAAGCAACAATCCCTTCTCTCTCTGTTACTCTATAAGGACCTGGTTTGGTGATGACTCAAAAGCTGCAGCCCCTTTTACTACTGAAGTAACTGCTTAGCTGTCTAACTGCCTAGTTGGTCCTAGGTATGCACTATATGCCTTGCTTCTCAAGTTTCTGCCTGGTAACTCCCCTGTTGGTTAACTCTAGCCAGGATGTAGCAGAGACCCCACTGATGGCCAAGGTATACACTGTATGCCTTCCTACTGAATTTGCTGCCTGCTAAATCCCCTGTAGGCTGGTCCTAGATAGGGATTAGCTGCGACCCAAATAATACTGCTACCTGCTCCTGAAAGATAGCTGCCCTTCTACGGTTTACAGCTGTGAGACTAGCTGTTGGCCTATCCTAGATAAGAGCCAGCTGTAGCCCCCACCAGCTACCTCCTCCAGAGACAGATTGCCAATAGCTTCAATTCCTATCTACCCCTACTTACCTATCCCTTACCCCTCTTGCCTTGCCTGCCCTCTTTTGAGCAGTGTGGCATTCACGCTTCAAAGTCACTAGAGATTGTGGGTATTAAGTAAAAATGACAGCCTCCCTATCGGAGGACTACAACCACATGGTCAGTCTCTGCACCCTTCCTTAATCCTCTCACTGCTGAGAATCATTTCCAATTACCTCCAGTACTGCAAGGAAGTGGCTCCTAGACTTCAGACTTCCTTGATCTTGTCCCTAACTACCTTTGAATAGTCATTATAAACGTAAATACCCTTCCACATCAAGGATCTCCTTTTATGTGGTGGTCACAACACCTGTCTCTGTACTGAAGAAAATAGGCAACATTGGGCCTGGGGCTTCTGTCAGAGTTTGGGGGTGGTGTCAGCAACCTGTGAACATGTTTGATTCAAGGAGGCCCAGCCCATTGTTAACCCAGCAACCGGGGCAGGAACTGCTGCAGGAAAGTAACAGTATCATCTTTTTCCACCCCTTCTGGGATGCTAATTATTCTAATATTGTTCCTCCTCTTCCTCTCATGATTTTTCAGGTCCTCTATCCCATCCCAGAGGCTGTTGACAAGTTGTTTGTGCTCACCTGCCTCCCTAAGCCAATGACATTTCCTTATCAGCCACTATTCTGGATTCTGCTTCACTAGCACAAGTTGCCAGCAGTTCCAAATTGCATCTTATGTCACCTGTCACAAACTCGCTCATCCGATCAGCCCTCTACTCCCAAAGTGGAAACCTCTGAGCGTATGATTTGTGTACAGTGAACAGAACAAGGTAACCCTCTTGTCTGTTTTGTGGATTCAAGTCACCTTAGTATCAAGCTCTGGAGGGATTCAAACTGATAACCTCTTGTTAGTGTACCCAATTATCAGGCTCAGATAATTCTGTCTTCAGGGAGCCAGATATCTTTGTCTACGGGCATCCAACCAGAGTTTTCAAATGAACCCTTAGAACTCTATGCAAGACTTTAGAGAACTCTATCCATTTCCCAATTTGGTATACAATAAGCCCATACATAGTGTTACTTATAACCTTTAAAAGCTCCACTTAAATAAAAAGAAATGTCAAGGCACTCCAGAGTTACATTGTAAAATATCTCTTTACTTTAAACTATCAAAACAGAACAATAAATACAGAACAAATATATATCCCAACACATACAGCCTTAAAACAAACAGGTAAAAGTACAGTTCCTATAATTAATAACTTCAGACTAATCTTGTCTAAGGTCCTTACTTCAGTGCTTTGATGGTCTCTCTTCTCTCAGTCAGCAATATTGTCTTGTGTGCCTCTTTCCAGGTTCTCTCAGTAATTAAAACAGTTCTGAGCCAGCCTTCTCATGAGGTCACTAACTCTGCCTTGGTGTAACATCATCTATATTTTATCTCACAGAATGTCCAAATAAAATATTTAAAAAGAAACATAATAGATGACCTCAGTGTCTTTCCTCCCTCAGGTTAACCAGACCAACCTGGTTTGCGCTCTGCTACATATACATCTCAAAAGTTTCTTTGATCTAAGTCACTGTATTCAAAGCGAAAGTATATTTGCCTTTTTAATCCTGTCTGGATCTTGGAATCTACACCTCAAAGGTCTCTCTGATGTAATTCAAGGGTTCCCTGGGAAAGTATATTGGACCTTCCAAATTCTTCTGGGTCCTCTCTTCAATGTCCATTCTGGCTTCTCTCTGACACCCTTCCCTCTCAAGTTCTTCCTGACAACTACTGTAAGTCAAAGGATTTTCCCTGAGGGAATTATGAATGGCTAATCTTATTTTCTTATTTCCTATGAAAGCAAACTGACAAGGTCATTGCACCCCAGATATCTGCAGTTTAGCTACGTCCTGTCCTTTGAACTTATCCTTGGGGGGGTCTTGATGTGTCAGTTCCAGTAAGACAGTAGTTTCCTCAAACTGACCTTCCCATCACATATTTTTTTTATGTAATAAAAAATGTGATACAGCGATCAAAGCTGGCTGTCACATCACCCACAAAATATTCTGTTGCAGTCATATCCCCTGCCGTTTTTTCTAATGGGCTCTGAAACAATGCATTGTCCTCCAACTGCATCTCCTGACTCAAGGCACCCACCATTTTAGTGACTTAACTACTGCCTGTGGTGAAACCATCGACAATACTGGTCTGCAGGATACTACAAACTAATCACTTTTCTTAAACCACTGCTACACAGGACAACCTACAGCAGTATGTTTGTTGATATTCTTAGAGAAACTGATTCTCAGCCAAGTTAGGTGGGCATCTTAGTCTGTGGTCATGTGATCCCCTGGAACTTTTTTCTGTGAGAGCTTCCAAAATGCCAGCTGTATGCTTTTTTTTAAATAGTTGGGAGAACAGAACCAGAAGCAATGGTCCAAGAGGGATTGTGGGACTGGTGTTAGGTGTGTCAAACATTGTGCAAGGGAGTTGCCTGATCAGTTCCCGATTGGCCTGGCCAGTTTTTCCAAGACTTGGTGAAAACTGGACTGCTGGAACCGAACAAGAGTCAGATTAGCAGGACCAGCCACAAGTTGCTCAGGTTCTTAGCAGGCTGGCCAACAGTGCTGCATGGGCTGTTCCAAAGAAGAAGAAACAGAAAAAAAATAAAGAAAAAATTACTCACCATAGTAATGTTGTTTCTTCTAATGGAGTCTTGCAGTATTCAGACATAATGCAGTTAGCCCCAGCACTTGAACTGCCCCGGAGAGGAAAGGGTTGACTCCATGCAGAAGCATGGAACGTTGAGTTAGAGCTTGTTTTTCAAACCTCTGTCTGTGGTACTTCCCAATGTAACCATCAGATTCTTACGAGAAACCAACTAACTAGCACTAAAACATATATGGAAATTGTTTGAAACAGATCGCCAAAAGGCAAAATATTTTTTGGGTCCAAAGAAGACTCAAGTCGATAACCCAAAAATAAACAAGGTAGTGACAAATTAAGCTATGAACACAAGAAAGATAAACATAACAGCTACCCTACCATGAGGGAGTGTACAAGGTACACCCCTGAGGTGCAACACTGTACCTGTCAGCCCACTTCCCAAGAACAGGTTCTGAGAGGGGAGGTCTGAATACAGCAAGACTCCATTAGAAGAAACAACATTACTATGGTGAGTAATTTTTTCTTCAAACAACATAGTCTTGCTATATTCAGACATAGTGCAGACTACCAAGCAGTTCCCTATGGAGGAGGGAACGCAGAACCTACTTTGGGAACAAGCTCTGCAGTACTGCTGTGCCAAACCTAGCATCACTCCTGGCCTGGATGTCCAGGGAGTAATGCTTGGTGAATGTATGTACTGTTTTCCAGGTGGCTGCTTTACAGATCTCTAACAAGGGTATATCTCTGGCTGCAGGTAGAGTAGCAGCTGTACCCCTAGTGGAGTGAGCCCTCAGGGGGTGTTCTGCCCAATTTGTTATAGCAGAATTGTATACAAGAAACAATCCACCTGGCAATAGATCTTTTAGTGGCAGGCTAACCTTTCCCCACTTCACCATAAGTGAGAAACAATTGAAGACAGTCATTCCTGTGTTCCTTAGTATGCTCTATGCAGTAGCTAAGAGCCCTTTTAATATCCAAACTGTGTAATCTTCTTTCTCCTGAAGAAGAATGGTCAGTGAAAAACACAAGAAGCGATATAGACTGGTTTAGGTGAAAATCCAATATCACTTTAGGCAAGAACCTCCTATTATTTCTTAGGACCATGTTATCCCTATGGAAGGATATGAAGTCAGATTCAACTGACAGGGCCTGTAATTCACTAATCCACCTGGCAGAAGTAATAGCTACCAGGAACACAGTTTTCCAGGTCAAGTACTTCAATTCAGCCGAAGCCATAGGCTCAAAGGGTGGCTGCACAAGCTGAGCAATGCAGACATTAAGATTCCAAGGCAGAGTAGGCTCCCTAAAAGGAGGGTTAATGTAAACCAGGCCTTTGAAAAACTTCCTGAAAACAGGATGAGATGCCAGGGAAGAGCCCTTCCCTACTGAAAGGAATGCAGAAACAGCAGCTAGATGAACCTTCAACGTGGCAGGCCTAAGGCTTAGACTATTCAGATGAACTAGATAATCTAAGGTTGTGGAAATACCTGCAGAATCAGGCACAATACCTTTCTGAGAGCACCAAATACTGAACCTCTTCCATTTGGAATTGTAAGTTTTTCTAGTGGAAGGTTTCCTGGAAACCTTCAGAATATCCAGAACTCCCTGAGAGGGATGTAGTGCTGCATATTCTAACTCTTCAAGAGCCAGGCCTTGAGGTTGAGAGACTGGAGACTGGGGTACCAGCTCCGCCCCTGGGAGGAGGAGGAGAGAAGACTGAATCTCCAGGGAAGAGACAGGGGACGTGACACAGCCAAGGACAGCAGTAGAGGATACCAGGGTTGTCTGGCCCAATCTGGAGCCACCAGTATCACTGTGCATGGTTGAGTTCTTATCTTGATCAGAACACTGAACAGGAGAGGGAAAGGAGGGAAGGCATAGAGAAACCTGCCCTTCCAGTCCAGAATGAGGGCATCCTGGGGAACTGTCCCCAGCACTGGATGTCTACAACAAAACAGAGGAAGCTGATGATCATCTGGTGCTGCAAATAGGTCTATCTCTGAAGTGCCCCACCTGGAGAAAATGATCCTCAGAATGTGAGTATTCAGGGACCATTCATGATGTCTCTGTGAAATCCTGCTCAGGGCATCTGCTAACACATTGTCTTTCCCTGGAAGATGAACTGCTACCAAGGAAGTCTGAAGGGAGTAGGCCAGAGATCAAATCTTCATGGCCTCTGTGCCCAAGGCCGTGGACCAAGTGCCTCCCTGCTTGTTGATGTACCACATTGTGGTAGAGTTGTCCGTCCTGATTTGGACCACCTTGCCCTTGACTGAATCAGAGAAGGTCTGGAGGGCTAGAAAAACTGCCCTGAGTTCCAGGAGGTTGATATGAAGAACAGACTCCTGCAGGGACCAGATCCCCTGAGCTGTTAGGGCTCCCAGGTAGGCTCTCCAGCCTAGGAGAGAAGCATCTGTAGTCAGAACTACTGATGGAACTTGAGGGAGAAATGGAACCCCTTGTCTTAGGTTGTTCTGGTCCAGCCACCACTGGAGAACTTGTACCAGAGTACGGATCACTGGAATCAGTTTGGTGAGAGAGTCCCTTCTCTAGGACCAAAAGGACCTTAGGTAGAACTGAATGTCCCGCATCTGAAATATGGCTCCCTGGACCGCTGCAGTGGAGGCTGCCATGTAGCCCAGGAGTTGGAGGAACTGTCTCGCTGGGAGAGAAAGCTGAGGCCGAAAGGAGGAAGCAAGGTCTACTAAGGCCTTCACCCTTGCCAGAGGAAAGAAAGCTTTTGCTTGGATAGTATCCAATTCCACCCCTATGAAGGTGAGAAGTTGTACTGGTTCGAGGACAGATTTTGGCAGATTGAGAAGAAACCCCAGAGAACTGAGCAAGTCCTGGGTGGTTTGCAGAGCTGACCTGGCCTGATGACTGCCCTACTAGGAGCCAGTCGTCCAGATATGGAAAAATGGTGATACCCTGTCTTCTGAGGTAAGCCACCACTACTGCAAGGCACTTTGTGAACACCCTTGGAGCTGATATTAGGCCAAAAGGCATGGCCTTGAACTGATAATGGCCTGAAGGCAACTTGAACATGAGGTATTTTCTGTGGGAGCACCTGATAGGGATATGGAAGTAGGCATCCTTGAGGTCCAGTGATGCTAGCCAATCTCCTGGCCTTAAAGAGGGAAGGATTATTCCCAGAGTTACCATTTTGAATTTGGATTTTGATATGTGTTTGTTCAAATACCTTAGACCCAGGATGGGTCGCCACTCCCCTGTTTTCTTTGGGGGTAAGGAAGTACCTGGAGTATAGGCCTTTTCCCCTGTGTTGAGTAGGAACCTTCTCTAGGGCTCTGAGAGCCAGGAGAGATGAAACCTCTGCCTCTAGGGCAAGGGTTTCTGAAATTGATGCAGGTGGAAAAGACTTGGCCCTCCTTTTTGGGTACCTTTTGAAGCTGAGGGCCAGTCCCTGGCTTACTACTTCCGGGATCCACTTGTCTGAAGTAACTGACATCCAGGCCTGAAAGTAGTAAGCCAGCCTGCCTCCTACTGGGATTGGAGACTTGACCCGGGCTGACATCTCAGGGTGTTTGTTTGGCAGGAGCCTTAAACTGGGAGAAGGAAGCAGCCCTGCTCATCCCCCTTCTACCCCTCCCTCGGAAAAAAAACCCTTTGTGGGTAAGAACAGGAGGCCTGAGCTTGGTAAAAAGGCCTGTGAAAGGGCCTGCCCCTGGACAGCTGCCTTTGAGGAGTGGCTTGCCTTTCCTTGGCCTGTGCACACCTGTAAGTGGTCCTATATTCGTCCATTTTCTTCATGTAAGTCTCTGTCTGCTCCCCAGAGAGTTACCAACTACAGGAAAATCCATAGCCTTAGACTGGGTGTCCTGTGATAGACTAGTACATCTGAGCCAAGCATGCCTTCTGAGAGACACATATGTAGCCATGACTCTGGATGCCACATCATTGGAATCCACAGCAGTGTGAAATTATACTTTGGATGCCTCAATTCCATCTGCAGCCACCTCCTCCAGCTCTTTGGCTAGCTGGGGGGAGGCCTTTTTAGCCAGTTCCAGAACCATATCCCACCTGGACTTCTGGTACCTGGCCGTATAGGCCATATAGTTTGCCTGCCTGAGTCCCAAAGAGGACGCCAAGTATAGTTTTTTGGCCATGGAATCAACCTTCCTGGAGTCCTTGTCTGGGGGGTGTGAAGCCAAAGGAATGTTTGCTCTGCCACAGGCTGCAGCCTGCACTACCCCGACATGGCTGCAATGTGAATAAAAGAACTCCGCAGCTGAGCTCGATAACATGCATCTCCCGTCCATTCTTTTATCTACAAGAGATAAAGAATTAGGAGTCTGTAGAATCTTTTGTGTCTGTTTCCCCAAGGTCTTATGAAGACAGATAGACAACCTTTTGGACTCTGGGATGTCCATCATCTCCACGAAATCAGACTCTTCTTCCTCCTCAGCAGCTTCAACCATAGGGAGCTGGAGTGTTTCGGCCACCTTCTTGTAAAACAAGAAGTGTGAAGGGGACTCAGAAAGCCTGGGAGGGGAGACACCCAAGGGCCTGTCTGGGGAGATGTCCGGTTTAATGGACACATCTAGACCCCCCCAGTCGTAGTCATCGTCGTGATAATCTTTGTCTCCCTCCCACTCCTCACAGAAAGCATCCAGATCGTAATCCGAAGGAGCTGGTTCCGAACGAACTGGATGAAGTGACTGGACAACACTAATAGCTTTGGCTATCTTGTCCGCGGTTGGAGTATGCGGTACTGGATCCGAACCGGCAGACTTTCGTTTCTTTTTTGACAGAACCGACCCCTCAGAGTCGGCTCTCCTTTTGCCCGAGGAGGTATCGCCTAGGTCAGTAGGCACCTCCTCAGGTTCGGCCGCAACCGAACCGGGCTTGCCATCCAGATCCATGGACTTCTTGGCCTCCCTTTCCTTCAACCTACTCAATCTTTTGTCTAGAGTGGTTTTGGGAAAGTTTTTTTACAAATTTGGCAGTCTGACTGGAGATGGTCAAACCCCAGACAATAAACACAGATGAGGTGGGGGTCGACCTTGGCAAAGGCCTCCCCACACTCAGTACAGTGTTGAAACCCAGTGCGACCAGTTTTCTTTTTGGGTTTTTCAGACATGGCCAACCTACCAAAATTACCCTACAGAAGCTTTAAAGCCAGGTAATACCAACCGATCGGTAACAACCATGTCACGGGTCTGGAAAAGAACCGAGAAAAAGCTTAGTTCTTTTGAGACTGATCAGTACCAGAACACCACTTTAATCCCAGAAAAAATGTTCTTAAAATTAGAAGAAAACACAAGGTCGGTTCCTAACCGGACCGACTGAAAAGAAAGAAACAATTTCCAACAGTTACCACTAAAAAAGTGGTGAGTCTGTAGTTTCAACTCCTGGGGTATTGTGCAAAACTCTGTGTTTTTGAGACTCCACGGTCCTTGTAGTTTTTTCTCTTGGACTTCGTTTTATCATTTTGAATTGCTGACAGCTTAAGGAGTTGATGCTGCTTGTGGAGAGCTCCAGAGTCTAATTATGGCTGTAATTCAACCTACGGTGGAAGGTTTATCCTTCTCTGATGAAATTGGCCAGGATATACTACTGCCAGTTGATAGAGTACAGGCGTTGCTCTCTGGAGTAGGCTCACTTGGATTAAGAGACAACGTGGATTTTAGACATTATGAACACCTACAGAAAAAAGTTATCAGATTCGATTTACATGCGGCTTTTTTGTCACAATATTGGCGGGAGCGTAGAATCCCACAAGGTATGAGAATCCAAAAACCTCCTTCGTTTGATATGGAAGATTTGGACTATCTACATGATTGGGAGAGAATTTTAAATAAATGTAGCTATGATTTCATGTTACTTACCATCAAGAAAGCACGAAAGGAATCTGATTTGGCTACCTAAGAATTAAATATTCTGTTGGAGAAGCTAAAGGAAAAATTCTCCCCCACAGATTTTGATTCCCTCTCTGGTAAAGCTAATTTGTCTATAGCTAAATTTCAAACTGACCTGGTACAGTACAAACAGAAGAAATATGTTAGGGATGAAAATGATTATAAAATGGGAAATGTATACACTTGGCAGGGAAATAAAAAGAAAGTGTTTTCCATAAATCCCTATTCAGCATCTTCAAATGGGGATGAAATGAACATTTCCTCTGGACCAGATAGTGACCTTGAAGATCATCAGAGACTGAATGAAAATAGACGTTTTTTAGACAACAGTCAGGACTTAGGTATATTAGATCATACAGAACACGAAGGGGAAAGGGGAGGAGAAAGAGGGAAAGGTATGAGAGGCAACAGAGGGAGACAGAACGGGGGGGGGGGTGAGGAGATCTCCGAGACCAAGGAATCCGAACTGGAGGTCATAAATTTATCTGATGTAGTGTTAACTCCTATACAAGTACAGGTGTTATCCAAAGGTTTAAGTTTCGTTCCCACTACTAAAGTTAATTCTTTTCAAATTGAGTTGGCTCTATTTAGATTTTTTAGGAAGATATATTTGAAAGATTTTTTCAACTCAAATATGGCTATGCCCCCACCCCATGAAGTAACAAGAGAGGATACCCCTTTTAAAAAGCCCTCATCCTTCAACCCTCCCCATTTGAACCATACGATTAATACGTTCTGAAATTTGGTTTCTAATGATGTACATAAATTGATTTCCAACAACAAAAGCAAATATTGTGCACAAAATGTTACTCGAGCTGAGAGACATGCTATACAGGAATTGAAAAACTTGGGTTCAGTAGTGATTAAACAAGCTGATAAAGGCGGTGCTGTGGTTGTGTGGGGAATTGATGCCTATATTGAAGAAGCCATGAGACAATTAAATAATCAAGAGTTTTATAAGAAGATCGAAAGAGATCCGGTTGATTTGATTAAACAGAGAGCTGATACTCTTATTGATTCTGGTCTTCTATCAGGTGACATTACAAAAAGGGAAGCTGAATTTCTAAAGATATCGAGCCCCAAGAAGCCTGTTTTTTATCTTTTACCCAAGGTACACAAAGATACATTTCCTGTTACAGGTCATCCTATTGTCTCCGCAAATGAGTCTGTAACTGAAAATATGTCTAAGTTCGTTGATTTCTTTGCACAGAAGTTTGTCTCTAATCGTCAGTCCTATGTCAAAGATACAAAGGATGCTTTATTGATGCTTCGTAATGTCCCTGTATCTGAGTCTGATTTATTGGTCACTATAGATGTGGAAAGTCTCTATTCCAATATACCTCACGAGGGAGGCCTACAGTCTCTTTCTAAACATCTAAGTTTAAGGGAAAAAAGGAAACCAAGCTCGGACTTTGTGCTTGAACTTGCGAGATTTGTGTTAGAACAAAACTATTTTTGGTTCAATGGTTCCTTCTATATCCAAATAAAAGGGACCGCAATGGGTACCACTTTCGCTCCTAGTCTGGTGAATTTATTTATGGGAGAATGGGAGGAGACAAATATATATAATCCCTCTAATAACATTTTTTTGAAGCATATCAGGCTGTGGAAGCGGTATATAGACGATTGTCTGATGATCTGGATGGGTTCTGATGTTGAACTTGAACATTTTATTGAGTACATAAATCATACCAGCACACATCTTAAGTTCACTTATGCCAAAAGTAGAGACAATATTCCCTTCCTGGATATATTGATAGAGAAGATGGATGGCTCCCTCTCAACAAAATTATATAGAAAACCCATGTCTAGAAATACTCTGTTACGTTTTGAGAGTTGCCACCCTAGATCTGTAATCAATAATATCCCTAAGGGACAGTATATCAGAGCTAAGCGTATTTGCTCCGATAATAAATCTTTCTGTGAAGCGAGAAAGGATATCACGGATAGGTTTAGAAAAAGAGGTTACGAACCAGGAGTTTTGCTGACAAGCTTACATTCAGTGAATAAAATGGAGAGAGAGGTACTATTAAATCCTGATGCACAAAATCAGAAGGAAATGGATAAACTCATTTTTACTACTGAATTCAACCATTTGGCTCCCAAAGTAGGCCATATTATACATAAACATTGGAACATTATTAATTTGGATGTGAGACTGAAACAAATAGGCCAAAATCGTCCTTTGATTTCGTATACCAAGGGACACAATTTAAAAGACTTGTTGGTGAATTCGTATATCCCATGTGTTAATGAAAATAAACAACATAATTGGCTACCTTCTTTCCCAAAAGGCAATTATCGGTGTGGAAGATGTGTACATTGTTCTAACACGTCTGATGTAAAAATTTTCCATCATCCACGATCAGGTAAAAGATATGAGATACAATCTTTCATTAACTGTAACACTCAAGGGGTTATTTACATGCTGACTTGCCCCTGTGGATTATGTTACGTAGGTCAAACCAAAAGAAATTTAAAATTGAGGATAGGAGAACACAAAGGAGCCATTAGGAATGCTAACATGGAATATGCGATAGCACATCATTATCATGAAGTGAAACATGGATCTCCAGCCACACTGAGATTTGTTGGTTTGGAGAAAGTGGAAGTTGGTTTTCGGGGTGGAGACTTCAATTCAAGGATTTTACAAAGGGAAGCATTTTGGATTTTTGAACTTAACACTATGGTACCTTATGGTTTGAATGATGAACTCCCTTTACATAGTTTTTTATAGTTAATGCTAGCATTTGTGGATATGACCTGTGCCGTGCTCTGTCCACAAAATGGGGACATGACTTTTCCGGCTCTGTCCCCGTTTTGGTGTTTTTATAGCTGTATGATCATTACATGTATGAATTTTTGTAGAAATTATATTGTTTTGGCACTCATTGTCCTGGTGATTATGGTGGCACTTATGTAGTATACTTGGCTATGACTTGTCCGTGCTCTAGCCAAGTTCAGTGGGGATTATGACTTGTTCGGCTCTTTTCCCTTTTGTATATTTAATGGTGTTTATGTATTTAAGTTATGCATTGTTTTTTTTCATTTTATTATCTGTAGGTGTATGGAGGTATGTGTTCGCATAGGGTTTTGTGGCATATCTCTTTAATAGCTCCCTGTATTTAAGGAGACACAGAATAGCCAACTCACGTTATGAAGAAGACGTGGTAGTCGATACGTAAACGTGACGTTGGTCCGTTTGTCTCTTCTGGGTTTCGCCGTTGGTGCTTTTCGTGGTGTGCAGTATTTTTCTGTTTGGACCTCACAGCTTGAGACGCACAAGCTTTCTAGCTTTGGAGTGGTATGCTTTTTGGTTTTGTCCCAAAGGTTTGCCTACCATTATGTCCGTTTTTTCTGCCACTCGCTTTGGTGTTTTGTAGTTGTAGCACCTCGCGTTACCCGTGCTCTATGTGGCTATGAGAGAATTTGTTTTCACTTTTTACATAATCTTTGATTAAAGTGTTTAAGAACACAGCCTTTTTCTTTTGCTGACCCCTGTCTTTTTTAGTGGTGAGTCTGTAGTTTCAACTCCTGGGGTATTGTGCAAAACTCTGTGTTTTTGACTCCACGGTCCTTGTAGTTTTTTCTCTTGGACTTCGTTTTATCATTTTGAATTTCCAAAAGTTGTTTAAAATAAATACAGTCACTACCTACAACACTACCTGTACTATAGACAGAGGCTGGAAATCCAAAAAACAATAAAAGAATTGGTTCAATACCGAACGTTTCACTTTTACCGAACCGAGCACAGGAAATCTCCGGAGCGACTTCACTGTTAGGCGGAGTAAAGAATCTGACGGTTACATTGGGAAGTACCACAGACAGAGGTTTGAAAACCGAGCTCGAGCTCAACGTTCCATGCTTCTGCATGGAGTTAACCCCTTCTTCTCCGGGGCAGTTCAAGTGCTGGGGCTAACTGCATTATGTCTGAGTACAACAAGACTTCATGTTGTTTGAAAAACTGGCTGATCTGGTCTGGGTGGTCTGAGTTTCACCCCTGCTCAGGACTAGGTGAAAATGGGCCTGCTGGGTCTGACAAAGACCAAATGGCCTCTCTGGCCATACAACAAAAATCTGATCAACTTGCACCCAGTCTAGCTTTTCCCAATGTTGTCCCGGCAGTCCAGTTTTTATCCATACCAGTTTCTCTAGTGCACTGCCAGACGCAAGTAAGCCTTCAGCAGCCAGTTTTTTTTTTTGTAACAAACCTAGCTATAAAGTCACATGCCCAATTTTGCAAACTAAAAATGGCTGTGATTAATGTCCCAATAGAGTCGATTGTAGCTTCTGTAGCACAGACACTACTGTCCCAGCAAATGCTGGAGCACTCCCCTTCACCAAAGGCACTACTGTCCCAAGTGCTGGCAGAGTTCTGTTATCACAGGCACTACTGTCCCAGCAGTTCCAACAGGTGCTGTTAGAACTTTACTTCTCTACTGGGACTTAAGAACTAGAACTCTACTGCTGGGACCTTCAATTTAGGGTAAAAAAAAAACAAGAGTCAGTGTGTTTGTCTGAGTTGGGTGAAGGGAACCGTCATCTGTGCAGTTAGTTAGGTGAAGAAGCAAACTGTGAATTAGGGGGAGTGGCTTAGGAAGCCAGGTGTTTGGATTTAAAACTGCCCTAGATAGATTTTGGCAGAGAACAGCAAGAGGAAGGAGGTGCTGTTAGAATTTTACTACTCTCCTGGGACTATACAGCCCTCCCTCCCTCCCCTCCACCCTTAGCCAGTTCCACTTTTATAGGCACAGGATTTGACTGACAACAGGAACTTCCTGTTTGGGAGCAGGAAGAGAGTGATCACAGAGGCACAAAAGACTCACCATCCTAGAAGGAAAAGAGCAACTCTGCATCTCCCCCCCAGCTGTTGGAGGTCTGACTCTGAGCAAGTAAGGAGACTACTGAGGAATACAGGAACTTCCTGTCCCAGAACAGGAAGAGCAAGAGCTTTAAGGGCATGGAGGCAGTAGGAATGTAAGGAGAAAAAAAAAACAAAAAATGGAGAGGAAAGAGTAAGCATACAAAACAACAGTTGAGGGGCAACAAATAAGACATGATGGGAGTGGTGCAGTGCAGTGGAGCAGCAGTCTTTCGGGAGACTTTCTGGAAGATGCGGTGCTGTCCCATCTGCAGACACCTCTCCGGGCTGAGGAAGAAGGTTGCTCGTCTCTAGGCTGAGTTGACCAGGATTCGGGGGACCGCCTCTCCCACCCAGGGTCACTGCCTCAGAGGTTGCCAAGAAAGAGGAACAGTTGGACCACAGTGGGCTCAGGGAGGGCGAGGGTGGTGGAACAGAGGCGCATCCCTCCAGTTGTACCTCTCCACAATTTGTACGCTGTTCTGGCAGAGTGTGGTTCCTCTATGGAGGCACCAGCAGTGTAGACCAAGGAGGATGCTGGGAACCTCCACAAAGGAGACCCACAGGAAAGTGGCATGGGACCGCTCAAGGGAAGGAAACAACTCCTGGTGGGGGACTCCATTGTTAGGAAGATAGAACTGGGGGGGGAGGGAGGTAAGGTGCCTGCTTGGTGCCATGGTTTCGAGGGACAGGGAGCGAATCCTCAGGATTGCGGGAACAACTGCACAGGGTAGGGAGTTGGATGTCATTGTCCACCTAGGGACAAATGACCTGGTTGGGAAACAGATCAGAACAGTCAGCAGGAGTTTGTGGAGTTGGGGAGGGGCCTTAGACAAGTAGCATATACAGTAATCTTCTCGGACGTGCTGCCTGTCTATGGCATGGGTGAGGCTAGGGTACTCCGCACTATGGGATTCAATCAATGGTTGAAAAACTGGTGCAGAGCTCAGGGTTTTGGCTTTATTGGGGACTGGGGTCCACCTGGAGGGATGCAGGCCTATACTGGCGCGATGGTTTGCATCTGTCCAGGAGGGGAACCAGGATCATGGGTGATAGGTTTAAATGTTTCATTGGCAAGCATTTAAACTAGCCAAGGGGGGAGGCACTGAAAAGGAGCAGGGAAATCCTAGCCCCCTCTAAAAAAATCAGGGCAGTCAGTGAGGTAAATACCAAGACAGAGAAGTTGATAGGGAGAAGGGCGGGGTAAATGGAGAAAAAGGCAGTAAGGACAGGGATAGGGCAAAAAGGGGTAAGGCCATCAAAAAACGGAGGGTAATGAGTATCAATGCCCACAGTCTAGGTAACAAGCTCTCTGAACTGGTGGTCTTGATGGAAGAGAGACACCTGGATATTGTGGTAGTCACAGAAACGTGGTACACATAAAACCATGACTGGAATGTCAACACACCAGGGTACATAATCTACAGGAGGGACAGGGAGGGTAGAAGAGGAGGAGTAGCTCTCTATGTAAGGTAACGGATCAAAGCAACGGAACTAGAGAGTAAACAGGGAGGAGAGGAGGCACTGTGGGTCACCCTGGAGACCGGAAATGGCACCACAATTCGCACAGGGGTTGTATATAGACCCCCATCACAGGGGGAGGAAATGGACAAGGAAATGATAGAAAGTATCATTGGGATGGCAGAAAAAGGGGAGATATTGTTGATGGGGGACCAGAATATGAAAGATGTTAACTGGAGCACCACTGCTACAGCCACATCCATGAGCAGGGTCATTCGTGATGCCCTATAGAGGGCATGCCTCAGACAGCTAGTGTTGGAACCCACTCGGGAGGGAGCAATCTTAGACCCGATACTCCCAAATGGGGATGGAGAGAGGATCTCGGATCTAGAAGTGGGTAGCCATCTGGGAACAAGTGACCACCATACAGTGTGGTTCATGATAAACACAACCGCAGAGTCAAGCCATACATAAGTGAGGGTACTGAACTTGAGGAGGGCTAACTTTGTCAAAATGGGAGAGTGCCTCAGAAAAGCACTAGCAAACAGGAAAGAAGGAGGGGTGTAGGAACAATGGGGAAACATCAAAACTGCCATCACAGAGGCAACAAGACTTTGTGTGAAGCAAATAAACAAATCAAAACAAAACAAAAAAAAACACTATGGTTCTCAAAAGAGGTGGAGGAGAAAGTTAGGGAGAAAAAGATAGCATTCAGGAAGTATAAGGAAACACAGAAACAGCAGGACAGAGAACTGTACCAGTTAAAGCAGAAGGAAGTGGGGAAGGCAGTCAGAATAGCAAAGGCTCAAACTGAGGAAAAGACAGCCAACTCGGTTAAAAAGGGGGATAAAAACTTAAATAGGTACATTAGGGAGTGAAGAAAGACCAAGGGAGAGACAGTGAGGCTTAATAAAGGGGAAGGTGGATGGGCAGAGAGGGACAGTGAAAAAGCAGGGATACTGAATAAATACTTCTGCTCAGTATTCACAAAAGAAGAGGGGGAGGTACCTAATCCAATCACTAGAAGCACTCTGGATGGGGGGTTGATACCAGTCCTTTCACAGAAGAAAGGGTTCTGAAAGAACTCCTAAAACTGAAGGTGGACAAAGCAATGGGGCCTGAGGGAGTTTTAACCCTGGAATTCTTTTTTTTTTTTACACGGATGTTATTTCTCTCCACAGGAGCTCCGGCCCCCCTGCACTCCACCGTTCCTCCGGCGCCATCCCCGGACATGAGCCCCCTCCCTTCCGCGCCCGTGACTTACCCGCTGCGGCAGGGTGGTGGGGCGGCGACTCAACCCACGAATGGGTCCATGCCAGGGCGTCCTCCGGGAATGGCACCGAGAACGGCGTCGTGCTGCCGGGCGCATGGCGTGCAATGATGCCAGCGACTGAGTGCGCGCGCTCCGTCGCGCACTAGTCAGCGTCTGCTATCCCGCCTCCCTCTTTCCGGCTGCGTGCTGTTGATCCCCAGCCTCCGCTGGGGTCAGGCAAGCACCGGCCGCTTCAATCCCCCCAGGAGATGGAGGCAGTCCTCCGGACGCCAATCCATCTCCCCCATGACCGGCAACCCGCGCTCCGTTCCTGAACACGGGTCGCCGGCGTGGCGCGAGGTGTAGCGACCAGCGCCTCAACCCTCAGCGCCACCGGGCCGGCTAACCCTGGAATTCTAAAAGAACTAAGGGGAGAACTAGTGACACCACTGACTACCCTTTTTAACAAATCATGGGAGGATGGTGTGGTACCTAAGGACTGGAGGAGTCGGATGTGATTCCCTTTCACAAAAGTGGGAGCAAAGCAGAGGCAGGAAACTACAGACTTGTTAGCTTGACCTCAGTGGTAGGGAAAATGATGGAATCAATTCTGAAAAAAAGAATTGTTGAGTACCTAGGGGCCAGCAGGGCACAGGACCCAAGGCAGCAAGGATTCAGAGCGGGAAGGTCATGTCAGATGAATCTAATAGATTTTTTTTGACTGGGTGACCAAAGTAGTAGACCAGGAAGGGGCTGTGGACATGGCCTACCTAGACTTTAACAAGGAATTTGACACAGTATCACACAAAAGATTAATAAAGAAATTAGCCAGCCTGGGAGTGGATCCCAGGGTGGTAGCTTGGGAAAAAAATTGGCTGGACAACAGGACACAGAGGGTAATAGTAAACGGAATCTACTCAGAAGAAAGAGGGGCTATTAATGGGTTACCGCAGGGTTCAGTACTGGGTCTGGTCCTTTTTAATGTCTTTATAAAGGGCACTGCAGAGGGACTGGAAGGAAACGTATGCCTCTTTGCAGACGACACAACGGTCTGCAACAGGGTTGATACACAAGGGGTGGTGGAAAGGATGAGAAGGGTCTTGGCAAGGATGGAGGAATGGTCAAAAGTATGAACTTAGATTCAATGCAAAGAAGTGCACCTGGAAACAAAACCCAGAGGAAGAGTACACAATTGGGGGGGTTATTAACAACAACAAAATGGAAAGGGACCTGAAGTCATATCAGATGACCTAAACGTAAGCAAGCAATGTGAGAAACGTGCAAGGGTGGCTGGGGGATACTGGGATGCATAGGGAGAGGCATCACCAGTAGAAAACAGGAAGTTGTTATCCCTCTGTACAGACAGCTGGTGAGACCCCATCTGGAGTACTGCGTGCAGTTCTGGAGACCCCATCTCCACAAGGACATAGACAGGATGGAGGCAGTCCAGAGGAGGGCAGCTACAATGGTGCAGGGTCTGCAACAGAAGCCATATGAAGAGAGACTAAAAGAGCTTAATATGTATACCCTTGAGGAAAGAAGGGACATGATAGAAACTTTCAAGTATCTCAAGGGAATCAACAAAGTCCAAAGGGGTAGCATATTTCAGAAAAAGAGATATAAAAGAATAAGGGGACACAATTTGAAGATAGAGGGGGGACAGCTCAGGGGCAGTGTGAGGAAGTATTTTTTCACAGAGAGGATGGTGGACACATGGAATGGCCTTCCTGAGAAGTTTGTGGGGTCAAAAACAGTGGGGGAATTCAAGACTGCATGGGACAGATGTAAAGCAAGTCTGGTGGGCGGGGGTAGGAAGAAGTAAGCTGTTGGTTAACTAGGATCTGCAGCTTATCCAGTAGGTAGGGAAATGGGCAGACTAGGTGGGCCAAGCGGTCCTTATCTGCCATCAAAGTCTAGATTTCTAGGCACTAGGGCCCCAGCAGATGATCTGCTAGGACACTTTACCTAGCACAGACACTACTGCCCCAGCAGATGCTGGGACACTTCCCTTCACCAAAGGCATTAGTGTACCAGCAGATGCTGGAAGAGTTCCATTATCAAAGACACTACTGTCCCAGCAGATCCGCATCTGCTGGGATACTTCACCTAGCAGAGACTACTGTCCCAGCAGATGCTGAGACACTTTCCTTTACCACAGGCACTACTGTCTCAGCAGACGCTGGCAGAGTTCCATTACAGCAGACACTACTGTTTATTGATTGACTCATATGAAAGATCATATAATGTGACTTATTAAAATGGCTGCATGTTACAAGTGTCCTGCTATCTATGCAGATATGCTGTCAAAATCCAATTATGGAAACTCTATGAATTATAATAAAATAGTTCACATCAGTGATTTTATAAATGTTTATCTAAAGGTTCTTATAACAGTCATGCTTCAGACTCAAACTCACAGCCATCTGGTCAACAAATATTTTAATGTCAAATGCACTACCCACTGAGCCACCACCAGTCATATTAACACTAGTAGCTGGTTAAAGATAGCCTTTAGCTCCTCATTTATTAATGTTCTCATCTCTTGCTCATCTACAATACTAAACAGATTATTCTGCTCGCTGTTTAAAAGTTATAGACTACTAATGTTCCAAGACTGAGAAAAGATGTGTACCCCCCCCCAGTACCCTGGGGTTACTAGAATCCCATCAGTGTCAGGTAGGGAAGGCAGCTGGTGAATAACTGGTTAAATAGCTTTTCACCTGCTCCCTCTCTGCTTGCTTGGTCTCAGCTAAGAGCAGAGAGGTGACGTCATTTGGAACTCTCATAGCATCATAAGCCACATAGCTAGCTGTGAGTGGGGGAGTTTTAGAATTTTCAGTTAGTCTTAGTTGAGAGTGTGTAGTAGTCTGTGAGTGCGAGCAGCTGGAGGAGTGAAGAGCTGCTGTGTGGGGGTCTAAGAAAAGCCTACTTTTTCTCATCTTAGTTTGAGAACATTTTACCTGCCTTGCTGAAGTGATGGAAACCGTCTTCAGGAGTTCCTGATGTCTTCATTCACAGTGGGATGAGGACTGCTGAGGGAATCTGCGGGGCAATCCCGTTTGATCCAGGACATCTGAAGTTGCCTTTGTGTGCAAACTGTAACTGTCTGTGAGTTCTCAGGAGAAATGTACCTGCTTTGTTTTCTTTGGGGTGTTGCTCTGAAAATGGGACCCATTCACCCAGTTCTGTGTTAAGACTTTTCTCAAGAAGTTTTCCTAAAGTTGGCTGACAGTAGTGGAGTCCCAGGTGTTGCTTAGCACTTTGTACAGAACTTTAATTATACATCCCTATGGGGTTTCTGATGCTAAAATGTGCTAAACATTTGAAGAAAGCATAATTTCTACTGTTCATTATCTGTTGAGGTGCAACTCCGAAAGAATGTCTGGGTATGGACGAGGAAGCAAAATGTGGGCAACCCCCCCCATCTGGAGTGACCAGTTCAGCACTTCATTTTCTGTAAGGGCGCCAGTGGTTTTTCAGCGCATATGGCGAATGCCTAAAGAGTAAAGTTTACCCCCCTGGTGTGGGTTGTCCTAGTTCTTGAGCACCAGTGTGCTCTGTCATGGTTAGATGCCACATTTCCTACTTTAAAGGCTATGCCAAATAGGAATATGTTCTAAGTCGTGGCCTACTGCCACTAGAGAAAGAAAATTCTGTGTTTTGTCATGGCCAATGCCACATTTCCAGATGTCTAATCCTAGGCTATATGGGAAGTTCGAGTTTCTGTTTTCTAGAGAGGTTGTTCTGCATTGCCTTGTGCCACGGAGTGTAAACCCTTGGAGGTCCATCTTTGCTTTTGTGCACCAACTGTTTTGGAATAAAGCCACACTCTAGAATCCCAACCTGGTATGGACAATCTTGTCAATGATTCCTTTGTGGATTTACTGCGTACCCCTGCCAGAAGTGCAAACCTAACATAGCCCTCAGCAAAGTTTCTCTCCTCAGGACCTGGGTTTTGGTAAAGGTCTGTTTGTGTCTTGCACACACTTTGTGTGTTTCTGTGTTTATTTGCTTTGTACCACCACCCCTCTCTTTTCCCCTAGACAGAAAATAAAGTATGGGAGGTGTGCTTACTAGTTCAACAAGTGGCCGGTGGGGGTTACAAAAATGGGGACTCGTCAGAGGATATTGTTGAATTTGAGGAAAGAAGAGATTTTTGCTGAGGGTATGGCTAGTGTTTTGTCTGTCTGGTAGCATGGAAGCCCAAACAGGAAAGGAAGCTTTTGCACAAAAGGATTTTGCCCAGGAGAGTGCCATCCATATGTGCCGTTGTGTGCCTGCTAGTTCAGTGCTGCTGTGTATGTTTGTCAACCAACAATGGACTGTAAAACCAGAAAGTGTATGTCCTTGTCCCTGCATCCAGAACATTTTACAGAACTTTTTAACTTGCAATTTTAAAATGCCAAAAAATAGTTTGGACTTTAGGAAACAATGAAAGAAATGTACTCTGAAGGTTTAATGTGCTTTGTGTGCAAGCTGGGGGAGTCGCTAAGGAAATTGCCGAGATCTGTGGAGAAATTGGTCAAAACGTCGCTCCCGCTGCTGAAATTGCAGCCAAGGGAACAAAGTTACAGTTTGCAGTTTAAAATTACCCTGCTTGATGATCGCCGTGAAGGAAGAGCAAGGAGGAGAGAGAGAGGGGCTCATTTGCATGGCATCGAGTTACTGGTGTGACTGCAATCAGTCCTGCCCCTCAGCCAGCTTCTGTGTGCAGCCGAGTGTTCAAGAAGGGGGGAGAGAGAGAGAGAGTGGTGTGCTAGCTTGTCAGACCAGGATCAACCATCGAGAGGCTTGTGAACATTCTAATCTGTGAAAAACAGACTTTTGCTTTGTAAATTCGGGCTCAACCCGTTATCCGACCGACTGGCAAGTAAGCGTGGCATTCGTGGCAATGATTGGCAGGACCGCCAGCCCATTTCACCCCCCGAGGTCTTCCAGGATCGGCACCAGGCTGAAAATTTCCACCAGAGAAAGACAGCTACTGATTTCAGTGAGTACAATCCAAACTTCTGAGCATCAAATTATGTTGTGATTTTCATGCCAGCTGAATCTGTCTGCAAGCAGTGAGACTGTTTTGTAAAGAAGGACTGTGAGTTGGAGGTAGCGACACAACAAACAAAAATCCTGAGCATAGACTGTGAGCATTTATGATGGGTTCAGCAACAGTAGAATGTTCTAAGCAAGTGAGAGACTCTGAGTTGTATATTAGGATCCAACGAACAGGCAGTCTTGTGTGAAATAAATACAATGGCTTGCAAGTGACTTTGAATATGTGTAAATAGTCTCGATTCATATGCTGATCGCAAAGTCCTGTAAAATCATATGAATGTGCCGAGAGATACAAGCAATGCAATTGATAACAGTTTTGAGCAAAAATCAGTAGCAAGAAAAGGTCAGGAACACAGTTTTTGAGTCAGAAACAGATCTGATGCATGAGGAGAGCTACTGTCGCCATTACAGGATGTGGTTAGCAAATGTAAACACAGCAGGGAGCCATTTTGTGAGACTGTTCAGAGACTAGTAAATAAATAGTAACAATAAACTTTTGTGTGTTTGATTGCAGACATGGCTTCAGGGAACTTCCTGCTACCCGGATCCTGCCCGAGCTATGATCGCAGAAGAGGTGGCCACACTAAGAAAAATAGAGAGAGAACTTTCTTTTATTTTTATTTTAAACATTTGTTTACCGGGTAAGTACAATAAGCCAAAGGCCTGTTTTCATGTATGACCCGGGGACTGAATACATGTACAGTCAAGATGTTTACAATAAACAAACTCACATCACAATACAGTACAACATTTAACATACGTTACCTAACATAAATAATAAATGTAAAATGATCATTAAAAAGAACAGCAATACAATTTATCAAAAAAATAATTTCTTAACCTAATTTTAAGTTTGATGACAAACATTTTCATATAAAGCAATAGGAAGCTCATTCCAATTTTTAGCAGCAGAATAAGTAAACAAACTATGGTGAAGGGTTGCCTCCAGATGTAGCAATCCCTAGCTATCCAGTGAGACTATGCGTTATGTGCCTCAGGGCTGGAAAGGATGTGTTTCTGATACACCACTGTTTGGATTGCCTAGTGAAGTATGGTATGAGAAGGAGTGCAGTGCCAGAGAGGGCATCACAAAGTCAACTGGCTCCCACTTGGGCCAAAGTAGGAAACCCTGCAAGTAGCAGCACACAGCACCAGGCTGAACCTGTTGGGGGAGGCCCCAGACTGTGTGGCACAGAAGGAGAGATTATAAATTTAGTGCAAGGGCAGACACTTAAAGATGTTTCCACGCCTATGTCCCAGATGGACAGTACAATGGAAGGATCCGTGGACTCATGGAAGGAGGGTCCTAGTCCTAGCTTAGTAGGGGAAGACAAACTGCAAGAGACACTGAACTGGGAAGTGTCTACCTCTGCACCCAGTGAGGAGTGGACTGTCTCGGGAGTGAGGACATCTGCTCACTCCTGGGCTCAGATCCTGAGTGAGGAAGAGGAGGATGAAGATATGTATCTTCGTGCTGAGGGTCCTCGTGAGTCGCCTCAAGCTCCTGCCTCAGTGCAGCCAGAGAGAGAAGAAGAAGAAGGCTCCAGTGCCCTGCCTACAGAGATGGTCGGAGACAAGTTCTTTCATTCATTAAGTATGTGGCACTGGCTTAACCAGGACTGGCCATCCCCAAGCCGAGCCATAGACCGCACACTTGTGAATAGTAGTAAAGAGGAGAGAGTGGTATGTAGGAGGGGCTGGCGCCATGTAGGGGAGGTCCTTTCCTCATAGAGTTTGGGTGGAAAGTGAACAGAACAGGAAGTCTTAGTTATTGGAAAAGGCAAGCAAGAATTTGCATCCAGGTGCAGTAGCATGTGTCAGAGACAGTCAGAAAAGATCGACTGAAATTCTGGAAATTGGGCAGAACTTTGTTTATGGACACTGTGCAAATTGTGGACAAGGCAGGGAATGAGACATTCCACAACATCAACTTTGGACGCCCAGATGGTGTCATAGTTCTTGCACCTCACCCCAAGCGGTATTACCCTTAAAGGTGTCACTCCCTGTGAATATGTCCAGCATGCCAAGGGGGAAGCAAAGCAATGGCAGCACAGTGTCTGTCATCCAGTAGCATCAGTATCCTAGGAGGAAGATGCAGCTCTACTTGTATTCCAAGTTTCTTCAGGTGTGTCCAGATTCGTCATCCTAGCAGTGTTTTCCCATTTCCATCGCCTGGCCTTCCAGATGACATGAGTCCAGCTGTTTTCCTGTTTCACCGCCTGGTTTCTCAGATGACATCAGTCCAGCTGTTTTTCTGTTTCACTGCCTGGTCTTCCAGAGGACATCAGTCCAGCTGTATACGAAGATGCTGACTGGTGAGAGAGAGTCCTCATCTTGGAGAAAGAAGTAAGGTGATCCTTCTGTTTCAGTCTTCAAGGAACTGATAAGGCCCATTTTTCTACGTTTTACTGACTTTGCACAACACACCTTACACTGACAGACTTCCACAAACTGTTTGAACTGTCCTCAAAGTCTCTTCCCATGGATTGCAGTGCTTTTCAGGACCTGACCTGTTTCAGGACTATTCTTCAGTGGGCTCCAGCCCAGGAGACTATTTTATGTACCTGGCCCTCAGGCAACAACATTATGTCACTAGTATGGGACATTAAGGGCATTCCACCCCCCAGAATATGTTGTATGATGTCTGTTTTTCCATTTTTTCTACTTTCCTAGAAAAATATTTTTGGAATTCTCTAGTGTTCAGGTGGAGGTTTAGATACTACGTGGCATGCAGAATGTGGTGTTTTGTTTTTCTTCTCTTGCAGGCGTTCCTGAAGAAGAAAAAAAAAGGACGTGGGAGCTCAGCCGAGTTCCTCTTTTTTCTTAGAGATTTAGAACTATTTGTACCTAACAAGGAATTAACATGTTTTTCTTCACAGGTATGGGGAACGTTTGAGAAATGTAATGTATTTCCTTGTGTTTTTGTTAGCAGGTACCCTGGGCTTGGGGGGAGGTTCCCCAGTGGGCAGCTTGGTCAGACAGAAGACTAGACAGGCTGACCTGCAGTGGGGCCTCAGTTCTGGTCCATTAGGGCATGCTTCTTGGAGCCACTGATTTTCCATAGATAGATCGTAGGATAGAAGCTGATATCTCATCAGCCGGCCTCTGTGCCTTTTAGTGATGCCTGCTTGTGCCTGGCACATGGTAGGGGAGGGCCTGATCACCCCTCCTCGTAGGTAACAGAGGGTAGGATGGCCTGGTGCTGGGTAGAGAAATGAATGTGGACAGTCATTTACCTGGCATGGGGCGAGTGTAACCCCCCCCCCGTACTCTGGGGTTACTAGAATCCCAACAACGTCAATGTTAGGTAGGGAAGGCAGCTGGTGAATAACTAAATAGATTTTCACCTGCTCCCTCTCTGTTTGCTTGGTCTCAGCTGAAAGCAGAGAGGTGATATCATCTGGAACTCTCGCAGCATCATATACACACCCACACACAGATATACAGTATATAGACAAATATTCTGAAGTTCCCATAGTTGCAAGCTGAACACTGAGCAAAGTAGGCATCAATTAGAAGTGAGTGCAGTTTAGATCAAGTTTAGCGTAGGGAAGACTATGAAAATCCATTTTTTTTCCCCTTGACAAAATCAATTGTATCTGATCTGCAAGCTACATTATCTGTTTCATGGGTCAGCTTTTCCTAACCTATTATACAAGTATAGGCACGTAATTAAAATCCTTGTTACATCACTACCTGGGAACAGGGTGAATGGAACTAAAAATGAAAGGCAAATCAATGTGCGTTTTCAAGTGAGCATTTTTCTTGGCTGTTTTTTTGCTGCATTACACAGCTACCACTGCTGTACTTGAATGCCTACCAGCTAAGATAAAGTGTGCAGTGGACATGGGAAGAAACTTCTTCTATCTTCTGATGTATGTCTGTGTCACTGACAGCCTTAGCTGAAGCGTGCCTGCTTATGTGTCTGTGTCACACATGACTGACACAGACACACATGCAGGTATGCTTCAATTAAGGCTGTCAATTTCAGAGACATTAGAAGATGGAAGACTGTCTGCTTCATTGCGGGTCCATGTGGTTGGACCCACAATTTCTGAATATACAGTAGTGTTGAGCTGTTGGGGCAGTGTCAGGTCTGTCTACTGGGTCCATCTGCATCATCTGGGTTTATATGCTGTCAAAATTCAATTATGGGAACTATGTATTATAATAATTAAACAGTCCCCATTAGTGATTTTATAATTGTTTATGTAAAGGTTTTTAAAATAGTTGTGCCCTGGACTCAAACTCACAACCATCTGGTTTAAAAAGAGCTTCAAGGACAAATGCACTACTCACTGAGCCACCATTAGTCACAGTGACAGTATTACTAGTAGGTTAAAGATATCCTTAAGCTCCTAATGTATAATGTTCTCATCTGTGGCTCATCTACAATACAGCACTTAACAGATTAGTTTGCTCACTGTTTGAAAGTTAGTCTACTAATGTTTCAAACCTGAGAAAACATGTACTACGTATTTAGCCACTAAGCAGATTTAAATCCATTCAAAATTCTTTTCAAACTATAGTTAGGGTTGTACTGGCACTTGTGTTAAATTCAAAATTCTGTACCTTAATAACTTTGGCATTTTTTGACAAGATGGTTCAAAATGTGGCACGTGTGGTCATTCTGCTAGTGTCCCAAGATGTGGAAAGTTTTGTGACAGCATCTTGTAAGGTTTTTGAGTCATGGAGTGATAAAAAATGAAAAAACAGAAATTTGGGTACCTGTAAATTTCCGTTCTCCTACGGCTGGTCTCCAGCCTTTCTTACTCCTGGGCTGTTCTTCCTGATGTCACTGACAGGCAGGTCCAGAACTGTGCAGCAGGGGAGTATAACAAGCCCTCCACATCTGGAGATCGTCAAGTCATTTTCAATGCAGTTCCCGAGGCAATACTATGAGAACTAGGAAACAAAGAACATGAACAGTTACAGCATAAGGGCCTGGAGACCCACCAACTATATACATTCTGGGAGGGCATCCAAAGCCGTCGGAGAAAGAAAATTTACAAGTACCCAAATTTCTGTTTCTCTCTCCTGGGCTGGTCTCTGGGCTTTCTTACTCATGGGATATCCAAAAGCAGTGCATCTCTAGATATCCCGGGTGGGAAGAATGTTAAGTGTTCTTAGGGTTCCACCGTCTGAAGCACTCGGTGGCCAAAAGATGCTTCCGCCGGGGACATGACATCCAGTTTGTAGAATTTAGTAAAAGTGTGAATGGATGACCACAGGGCTGCTCTGCATAAGTCTGCTGGAGATGTCTCTCTGAAGTTTGCCCATGATGTGGCCATCGCTCTGGTGGAATGGGCTCTCACTGGACCAGGCAGAGACACTCCTGCCTTTTCAAGCGCCATGGTGATTACTGATCTAATCCATCTGGCTGTAAGAGTCTTTTGATGCTTTTTTACCATATTTTGGCCTGCAGTCAATATAAACAAGCTTTGATGTTTTGCGAAAAGTGTCTGTTCTCTTAATATAGATTCTGATTGCTCTCCTTGGATCTAGAGTGTGAAACTCTTTCCTTTTCGTTTTTCGGGTGAAGGCAGAAAGAAGGAAGTATGAGCTCTTGGTTACAGTGGAAGACAGACATGACCTTTGGTAAAAAGCCTGGATTCGTCCTAAGTACCACTGAATCCACATGAAAAACTGTGTAGCGCTCTCTGGTTGACAGCACCCCCAGTTCGCTGATTCTCCTGGCTCACGTAATAGTCACCAGAAAAACCACCTTCATAATAAGATACATGACTGATGCTTCCTTCAAGGGCTCGAATGGCGCTTCTGTGAGGTCCTTGAGGACTATATTAAGTTTCCAAGGTGGTACAAGTGGCTTAATTGGGGGGCATTTTAACATTGCTGCCCTTAAAAACCTCCTGATATGAGGGTGAGACCCCAGCGTATCCCCTGAGTGGGTGAACAAAAGCGCCCCCAGTGCCGAAACTTGAACTCGCAAGGTGGCTGGCTGCAACCCCTTGTCGAATCTCTCGTGGAGAAATTGTAAAGGCACTGGGAGGGTTACTGGATGATCCTGTATGTCTTTGGAGCGGAGCCAGAATAAGAATCTTCTCCATATCCTATAATACATCCTTGAGGATGAGGCGCGTCAGGAGCTGACCATCATTTCAATAACTGGAGCAGTGTAACCTCTTTGAAAGTTTCCCGCTCAATCTCCAAGCCAAGAGGAATAGATTGCTCAGAGGAGGGCTGAGGAGGGCTGGAAAACGAAAGGTTGTGTCTTTGACAGCTGAATGAGTAGAGGGAACCAGGGGCGGCGTGGCCACCTGGGACAGACTAGGATCATTTCCGCCTTGTCTCTGGCCACTTCGTGCAGGACCCTGGAGAGAAGTGGGATTGGAGGAAAAGCGTACAGGGGGCCGAGGCGACCCCAGTTTAGGGAGAAGGCATCCTGAGCTAATGCTAGATCGTCTCTGGCTGGGGAGCAGAACTGCTGAGCCTTTGAGTTTTGTCGGCATGCAAACAGATCCACTTGTGGAATGACCCACCTCTGTACGAGGAGCTGGAAGGCAGCGTCCTTCAGTTCCCATTCTCCCGGGAGAACGTCCTTGCGGCTTAGCCAGTCTGCTGTGATATTTTCCTGACCTGGTATGTACACTGCCCTTATGCTTGCCAGGTGCTTCTCTGCCCAGCAAAAGAGAAGAGATTCCCGAAGCATTTTTGAGCTTCTTGTGCTGCCCTGATGGTTGATGCAGGTCATTGCTGTTCGATTGTCCGTTAGAATCAACACATCCCTGGTGCGTACTTGCTGATGGAAGTGCATCACGGCTAGACGAACTGCCCTCATCTCTAGGACATTTATGATGTACCTCGATTCCGTCAGGGACCACTTGCCTTGGGTTGACATCTGCTGTAGGTGAGCCCCCCCACCTCAAGGCTTGCATCTGTTGTGATTCTTATTTGATGTGGATGGCCTAGGTCTCAACCTCTCATCACATTTTTTTCTCCGAGACCACCATGCAAGGGTGCTTTTTACCTGCTGTGACACTGGGATGAGGTGGAGCCGAGTGTGCCTGGACTGGGACCACAGCTTGAGCAGGTGCGTCTGAATGGGCCGCATGTGCACCAGAGCCCATGGAACCGAGTCTGCCAGTGACACTAGTGTCCCGATAAGTTGTAAAAAGGACTGAGCCGGCAGTTGATTGTTCCTTTTGAATTTGCTGACGAGTTTTAACAGGTCCCTGAACTTTGAGTCGGGGGATACCTTGTTGACCTACGTCCTGAATTCGCTTCCCATGTGGTTCAGGTTCTGACTTGGAATTAGGGAACTCTTCTTCTGGTTGATTACAAAACCGTGAGCTGTGAGGCACTGGACTACATCCGCCACTGCCTGTACCGCTTGGTCGAGCTGCGGAGCCTTGATGAGGATGTCGTCCAGATAAGGGAATAGCTGGATCCCCCGGTTCCATGGGTGGGCTATTACTGCTACCAGGACCTTCGAGAAGTTCTTGGGGCTGAAGACAGTCTGAATGGAAGAGTCTTGAATTGGAAGTGACGATTGCCCAGCTTGAACCTCAGATATTGCTTGTGCCTGCCATGAATCGGTATATGTAGATAGGTATCTTGCAGGTCGATGGATGCTAGAAAGTCTCCTTGCAGCACTTCCTTGGCAATTGAGGCCAATGTTTCCATCTTGAATAGTCTGCTGCGCACAAAGCGGTTTAGGAACTTGAAGTCTAGGACTGGTCTGTGACCTCCTGTGCGCTTAGGCACAATGAAAAACAGAGAGTAGACCCCCCAGTTGAGCTCTGTGGGGGGAACCTGTTCGACAGCCCCGGCTTGCAGAAGATCCGTGATGGCCTGCAGTGTGGCTTGTCTTTTGGATGAGTTTGAAATAGGAGAGGGCACAACATGCGGTAATGGGGGCTTGGACTTGAATTCTATTAAGTATCCCTGGTGGATAATGTCTACCACCCCTCTGTCCGACACTGTTTGGACCCATTCCTTGAGAAAATCTGAAAGTCTGCCCCCTACTTGAGGATGAGCCCGCATTTCCTCATTGTGCTTTCTTGTTGCTGTTTCCTGTGTCTCTGGGATTTCCCCCTCCACCTGATCCACCTCCCCTAAAAGTCCGCTGGTGTAGAGAGAAGCATGGCCTTTTTCCTGAAGAACTGGGATTCTGTCCGTTGTCGTAAACTCTGACATGAAAATTACGCCTTGCGCCTGAAGGCCAGGCTCTGCCTCGGCTCCTAGACTGGGGCATATGCACCGTTGTTGTTTCACCAGATTTCTTCATCGCCTCCTTCAGCGCAGATCCGAACAGGAGGTTGCCTTCGTATGATGCATTCACCAAATGGCTCTTTGAGGAAGCATCCGTCTGCCATGAGCCATAGGTTGCGACGAGCAGAGGTTTGGTAAAACATGGTCTGTGCGGCACATCGAACAACCTCTTCTGATACATCCGCTGCACAAGCGGAGGCCAATCCCATTAACTGTAAATGCTGGATAATGGAAGAGTTCTTTTCTGGATCCTCTGCGAACTGAAAAGCTAAATCCGATGCCCAAGATAAGGCGGCTCTGCTGGAGAATAGGTTTGCCGTGGCGGCCTTAAGAGAGGTTGCCAAGGCTTGAAAGGCTTTTTTGAGCAATGAGTCCACCTTTCTGTTCACTGGGTCTCTTAGCGAAGCCCCTCCCTCGGCTGGGATGACAGTTTTCTTGGTCAGGTTGGAAATCAAGGGGTCGATTCTGTGGCAGTTTAACCACTTTTCAGATTGTTTTTTGTCAAACCTCAGAAGTTTGGAGATCCATTTGGGAACCAGATATGCACGATCCGGACCCTGCCATTCTTCTTTTAGCAAATCCTCAATGGTGGGAGGGATGGGGACGGCTGTAGCAGGTCTAGAGGCAGACGCCAGGTGAAAAACCTGTTTTGGTTGTGTGGAGACCGGTGTGTGTGTGTGTGTGGGGGGGCCGAGGTGAATCTCGGATATGACCTTTTTGATAAAGAAATCTAGGTCCTCTAGGTCGAAATTTCTGGACGTGGAGTCGTCAGGATCTGACGAGGAATCTACTATCTCTCCCTCTTCGGTGGAAGAGCTGTTGACTGAGGAGCCCGGGGAGTGTCCCCTGTGACGTCTGCCCTTGTTCCACTCCACGAATGAGACCTTTTTCTTCGCCTGTGGCTAGCATGATGCTGACCGTCCTCCTCTGGAGATCTGTCCTTGTCTCTAAATTTTTTCTTGGGGCAGGAGCGATGAGAGGAAAGCGCCCCCTTCTTCGGAAGAGGATGAGGTCCTTTTTCTCCTGGCTTTCCTGTGTGGTCTCCCATCTGGTGATCCCCGAGGGTGCCACTCAAAGGAAGAGGGGTCCAGAGCAAAGGCTCTGTTCAACCTATGTGCTTGGGGTCAAGGGGGCGGGAAGGTCCCTGGATATTGCTCCCCGCTCAGACCTTGAGGCAGCAAGCCGGTCGGACCTTTCTGGAATACTTGACTGTGCCCGCTCGGACCTCTCCTGACCATTTGCTTGAGATGAGATGTCCGCTGTGCTGTCCCCGTTAGATGCCATTGCCTTCTCAGATGTGAGGCACAGTGAGCCAGCAAAGGTAATCAGGAGAGGGGACTTGCAGCGCAGGCATTTTTTCCCTCTGCTTGATTTTTCTGAGGACATCATCTGTAGTTCCCCCTTGTTGTGGGGTCAGAGCGAAAGGATGAAAAAACAGTCCTTTGGGCACTAACTGAATAAAACAGACCTATGAGCCCTTTTAAGTACTGCTGTGAAGGATATGATGGCCCCTTCAAATACTGCCGTGAAGGCCCCTTTAAGCCTCTAGGCACTTCTTCTGCTTCAGTTGCTTCATTGGCTGGGGCGCAATGTCTAAGCCCTCAAGTACAGCCTGCCCCTAATGAAGGCCCTCTAATTAAAAACAACCTAGCACGTGGAAGCGCGATCCCTCCGACGTTTTGGCACCAGAAACAAACCCCCTGGGCGTGAGGTAGCGCGAGCGGTCTTTCCAGCTCCTTCAACCACTTAAGACGGCAGGGGAATCGCACCTCGGTGGGAAAAAATGCCTCCTTAGTGATCGCGATGGATCTTCAGCCGAAATGCACCTCCGGCTCGTTGTAGGGGTCTTGCGCGATACTGCCTGTGCCTGTCGGGGCTAACACGCGGGAAAAACAGTGCTTTGGAGGCCGTTGCGAGATGAGACCAGCTTGTGTAGCATGCAGGGCTAAGGCTGGATCTCACCGAGGCTACCTCCACTTTTAAAAAGAAGAGAGCACTTACAGTGGTGTTGATCCCCCAAAAGTAGCCTATTCTGCGATATTTCACCAGAAATCTTCAGCCCTGCCATGTGCGACAGGGCTCTGCTGCAGAGTACCTGCTTCACTAAAGGCAGGAAGTAAACTGACGATCTCCGGATGTGGAGGGCTTGTTATACTCCCCTGCTGCACATTTCTGGACCTGCCTGTCACTGACATCAGGAAGAACAGCCCAGGAGAGAGAAAATTCCTCACTTTTCCCCATTGGTTAACATCGGATTTTTTGTCCTCATCAACAGCCCACACCAAATGGGATAATGGGGTCTGTGCCAAGTGTGTGCCTTTGGATAGTGTGGTGAGAAGATCTCACCATTTTTAAATTATGTTTTTTGTGATAGCCGCTAGTCAAGCAAGTAAATGAAAACCGTCTGAACTGTTACTTGTAAAGGATTTACTGTTCGAGCTCAGAGAACTACTGTTTGCGCTGCCTGCCATCTTCTCTTTCCGTTTTAACAACTGATTTCTAAAGAAATGCTACTTGGCAAGGAATGACCAAGACCTGTATTTATGTCTCAATTACATGCTTAGCTATATTACTGTATTATGTAAAACATTTTATGGCAAGTATGTCTTTTGGGGGCAAGAATCATATCGCTCGTCACTCAGTTAAGGAACAATTGATCGGAAAATAACCATTTGCAGTTCTTCAAAGCTAGAACTTTACTGTTCAAACTGAAAAGACTGAGAACAGTAAAGGTCCATGACAGTTTGAATTGTCATAGCTCCCTGGTGTCTAATGGCACCCCCAACTGCCGATTTCCATTCCTTGAAGATAAAATAATGTATCCCTGGTAGTTTAGTGGTTCCTCCCGATTCTTCGATCGTTGTTCCCGTGCTGTAGTTATATGTCCCTGTGTCTAGTGACACCCCTCACTGGTGTCCATCTCTGAAATAAAGAAAACTGTCCCTGCAGAAGAGTAAATGGTTGCACCTACCACCCCATACCCCCTGTACACCCGACACACACTCACTCACCTGAACAGGTCTCAGGTTCGAGATTCAGCCTCCCATCGAAGACACGTCTTGCTGCTAGAACCGGCGACTGCAATTTGAGAAACTAAGGTAATCATGGTTCAATGTATTTCAATGGCAGTTTCAACTTTTATGCATAACTCAGCCATTTTTTGACATTCTGAAACCAAATTTTCAACATGGCCTTCTGGAGACCTCGCCTCATGAACAATATGACTGTCATTATGCAACTCCAGCCCAAAAGGTGATATTGCGGTTGCTTGGCGAACTCACCTTTCAGGCGGGATCTGAAAAGTTTTCTGCCCTTGTTCATGAGGTGGGGTCATAAGAAGGCTATGTAAGAATTTGGGGTCAAAATATGTTAAATGGCAGTGTCATGACCATTTGTTGCAATTTTGCTATGCACGCTTGTAACTTTGGAAACTTTAAATATGTTGACCCCACATTTTTAACATACCCTTCATAACATAGTTGGAAACCCCAATGTCATATTTCCCTACATTTGTTGCGTTATCCTGAACCCTGATGCATCAATGTAGTTTTTTGCAAAGAAAAAAAAATATATACATATATTACGGTAGCACGGTAGTGCTACTATAGTTAGGGTTGAGGAGCCATTTACATGTTAAACCCAAAATTTTGCACCTTAATAACAATTGTTCAATGGATTTGCCTGAAATTTGGAATACAGAATCAAGACCCATACGCCATTGGGATCTGCCAAGTTTCGTACCGGTCGGATATACGGCTGCGGAGTTATTAACATGATCTGCGCGCGGCGCACGCTTTTTAATTTCACGGTTGCTGCCTACAGGTCGCACGGTTCTGCTGCTGGTCCGAAATCTTCAGGGAACATGCGGCCGGGGTCCCCGATGTGCCTTTCCAAAATTTCGTGAAAAAATATTAAACGTTTCAAATGTTATTCAGAAAACAAGTCCCCATTATAGGTCAATGGGAAAAGTTAACAAAAAGTTTGACAGTGTTGCAAATGCAGTTTTTACTTTTGCAAATGGCCCTTTTACTGTCGCAAAGCCACCATTTTGTTTTCAGTTGGTGATCAGAAAAATGCTTGGCATTTAAATTTGGGACCCTCTAGCAACCTAATTATTTTTGTATTCACCTAGTTGGACCCTGAGGATGCTAGCCATGTCTTTATTTTGGGGTAAAACACCGCAGAAATATGTTTTTCAGATTTCTGGAAAAAGTACTTTCGCAAAGTAGTGTCGCACTCACGAAAGTGTCGCAAATTGCGACATTACTTTTCTAGGCTGTGGGAAAATGACAGCAATTCTTTGGCACCCCACTGCAAAAGAACAGTTTGGAGTTTTGGGCTGAAATTTGGAGGAAACGCAGCCCACATCTTTCAGTGTTTTGTTGAAAAAATATTACATGGTGGCAAAGTTACGGTACTCCAAAGCTGACGCTTTTTTCCCACAGGATAACATTACGGTGTACAACGCATTGCAGCAATCGTTTGGCACCCTGCTGCAAAATAGCAGTTTGGTCTTTTGGGCTGAAATTTGCAGGGAGCACAGCCAACATCCCACATATGTGCCTTTCAGTGGTTTGGAGAACAAATATTACAGGGAGGCAAAGTTATGGCACTCTGAACTTCTATTTTTTTCCCATAGGATAACATTATAGCGTTCGCCGCGCCTTTCAGGGCCCGTATCTCGGAAACGGTGCTAGACACGGACTTTTCGTTGAAAAAATGCTTAGCCCCCTAATGGCATTTAAATTTGGGACCCTCTAGCAACCTAATTATTTTTGTATTCACCTAGTTGGAACCTGAGGATGCTGGCCATGTCTTTATTTTGGGGTAAAACAACCCAGAAATCCAGCCCACCCCCCCAACTAGACTCGGGGTGCACGTTGGGGTCATCGGTCCTAACTCTCACCCCATTCTCCTATTCCTCAGCTTCTTTCCACATGTGATGGGGTGACAGTTAAGGCCGACGACTCCTAACGTGCACCCGATTCCAGTTGGTGGGTGGGCTGGAGGGGTGCAAAGGGGGTTTCAACGCTAACATCGAATTTCTCGCTTTTGTGGCTGTGGAACAACCCTAACTGATGCATTAAACAGAGTTTTTGCTCTAATATACATATATATATATATATATATATATATATGGATATACAATGGAGAGCTGTTAGATAAATTATGTATCTACACAAGGCTGTTTGACCTCGGGTAACCTCACGAGTGGTGTATGCCACGAGTGAGGTGTCCTGAGGTTAAGCAGCACAAGTATAGATAAATTATTTATCTGACAGCTCACCATTGTATATTTCATTTATGCAATAGGGATTCTTTCTGTTAGTGCAGGGACATTTGCTTTTGATTGACAAACATATGCAAAAAAAGACAAGCAAAGAAATGAACAAAAAATTGCACTTTCTGCTCTTTTTTGCTAATTACTAAAAAAGAAACTATAAGGTATCTATAAACGAAACACCTCGCCTTTTGTAGATAATTTTGAGCTGAACAACTTTCATGCTCACAGTACCATGCTATCTTTTTTTGTTTAAAAGTTATTGGCATTTGAATATGGGGAGTACTGCTACTGAGGAAGAACATTCTAAATGAGTTCCGGAGTGATTGTGACATAGCTACTATATGGATAAATGTTATTTATTCAATGGCTGTGAAGATAAATGGATTCATTCAATGAGTTTTGAGCCCACTTCTATTGCACAAATACACATACACACACAAAAAAAACCTCAGTCATCAAAAACTCTATATAGTTTCCATATATTAATTTATTTAACCATAGTATAATAATTGGTGACCTAATAATACAGTATGCAATATGTAAGTTTTTGGGGTTTGGACAAGCCATGCCTCCAGTTTCCAAGCTAAGGCAAAGTTTAGACCATGCTGCTGTAGGAAGTGAGTTTATAAATGTTTATCTAAAAGTTTTTACAACAGTAGTGCCCCAGACTCAAACTCATGGCCATTTGGTTTAAAAAAAATTCCCAAGGCAAATAAATGCACTACCAACTGAGCCACCATGACTGACAGCAGTGATAGGTGCTTAAATATAATGATGACGCGACATGTCCCAGCATCTGCACAGACAGGAGTGTCTGTGCTAGGTAGTGTCCCAGAAGATCTGCTTCTGCTGGGACACTAGAGCCTGTGGTGAAGGGTAGTGTCCCAGCATCTGCTGGGTCTTTAGTCTCTGTGCTAGGTAAAGTGTCCCAGCAGGACTGTAGTAGTAACAGTAGATTTGTTTAGGCTGCCCTTCCTCATAGGCTCAGAGAACCCTTACAGAGTATAAATCAAACACATAACATAGGTAGATACCCCAAATATATAATAATAAACACACTATAACTCAGATTAATCAAACCTCAAACTGCCGATCACATTAAAATATATTTCTTAGACCCCGAAGACCTGTTGAAAGAGGAACGATTTTAAGTTTCTTTTCAATATCTCCAGGGAGGGTGCCTCCTGGAGGTACCCCAGCAGAGAATTCCAAAGGATCGGGGTGACCACTTCGAATGTCTGATCCCCGGAAGATTTTAATCCTTGTTCTGGGTACCTCCACAACAGCTACTCCCGCTGACTGGAGAGCGCGACTCGGGGTGTAGGGATGCAGGAGCTCCTTCAGGTAACCTGGACCCAACCTGTATAGGGCCTTATAGGTCATAAGGCCTATTTTAAAGGAAATTTGCCAGCAGCCAGTGCAGTTTGTGCAGCACTGGCATAATATGACTAGACCTCGGAAGGCCTGTCAACAGCCGGGATGCAGCGTTCTGCAGCAGCTGCACTGCATCTCCTCTGACCCCAGCAGTGCCCATAATAACGGAACTCTGGCAGCATTTGCTAGGACAATAGTGCCATTGGTGAAAGGAAGTGTCCCAGCATCTGCTGGGACAGTAGTCTCTGTACTATTTATTACTAGAGCCATTCGTTGAGGGATAAGAATGGTTTCATGCACATTCTGCTTGAGGGAGAACATCGAAGCTAAGCTGTTCTGGCTCAAAGATAACACAATTGAAACCACTCTTATCCCGAGTGGTGACAGGGTATATAGTAATTGCTGGCATACGTACTGTACATATTTGAGTACAGTTTTGTAGAGTGCCTGTCACAAACCATATGCCTTTCTGTTAACATTTTCATTCTAATCTATAGTATTTGGGTTAGTTTAGGCCACTGAGGATCGTTTCTGTTCAAACTTTTGTTGTTTAGAAGGCAGATACATGTATAACCTCTTTAGAGATTAGAGAAATCATCTGACAACAGTCTGATTTCTTTGGAAGGGGGTACCATTTGGAGAGGATGTGTACATTTTTTTAATTGAGGAGGTGCAACTGTTGGAGACATACCTCTCAACCTCCTGCCTCATAAATCAGGGACAAGGCTTAAAAAAATCAGGGACAAAGGACCAAAATCAGGGACACATCTTTAAAATTGGAGATATCAACTCAGGAAGCTGTTAGAATAAGGGGATTAGTGTAAAATGCATTTTCTAAGGAGGAACAAGTCTGCAATTTTAATGTTTGACATTATTTTGTGCTTACAGATTCCACTGTTTGGTCACAGAAACACAATTTTTAGGAAGGACAGAGTAAAATTTTGAGGCAAAATCAGGGACAGTTGAGAGGTATGGTTGGAGACTGTGTACACAATGAACATTTCTTGCTTCATCCCTGGTAGTAATAGATCGAGAAAGTGTTCAATTTTTTTTTTTTTTACCGTCCCGTAATGTGCCCGTTTCTGGGGCATCTGTGCATGAGATGCTCTTCACAGAATAAGCGTGTCTCCTCATGCACATGGGAAAGCAGTGTGCCCTCGAGTTATAACATGTAAATTAGCCCATTCCTGGAAAGGGATGTGTCCCAACGCTACAGAAACTACACCACCTTCTAAATAAAATCATTAATTACTATCTTCTGACAGGCTAGGTTTTCCTACCACCATTCAGTGTTGTAATTACAGGGGGGCTTGCCAGCTAGTTCACACATCACTGCCGTTGACTTATAATAGGAAGGGGCGCTCAATTTAAAGCTAGGACCCTTATAGGCCCCCTAGCTACCAACGCTCTTAAAGTGTAGTTCCAACACTGCCAGCATCACAATTCACACAACCCCTAGTGCGTGTTGCTTCTCGGACACATTTACGAATGGATGAAAGTAATACTTAGTATCAGAGACAGACACTTGGCCTGATACATTATTTTATTTATTTTGACACTACAATCTAAAATGCAGGAGTGAGACGATGACGGAAGCTTGCAGCCTTCAGTTACCGACCTATCAATTTCCTCCCGGGGATCGGTCGGCGGCAGCGTGTTTCACTATCGATGGTTTCTATAGTATTTCTGTCATTCCCGGCTTGTAGTGCAGACGTAAGACGCGATGAGCACGAGTCCCGTACTCCCCAAACAGCATTTACTCGGTTCACGGTCGCCATCACCTCAGCACAAAAATGCGGGCAAACAGAAACGTTGAAGGGCCCCGCTCACACCACGATGACGTCACGCGCAAGCACACAACGGCTGCTGGCGTCATAGCGCATGCGCAGGGCGGCTCCCGGGGACATTTTTGACGGGTTATTTATTAAAACGCTACGGAGACAGTGGCGGAGCGGGAGCTGTGGAAACGGCAGGTAATAGACCAAGAGCTTTGGCAAAGACGGCGGCACGGAATCTTTCTCTCAGCAACGGCGAGCGGCCCCCGTGAAGAGCGGCAACAGCCGAGTCGCGAGTGGCCCGCCTCCTCAAGAGAGACCAGGCTGGCGGCGGCGGTGGTGGCAGTGGCGGCAGCGGAACTTGGAAGCAGCAGCAGGAGGAGTCGAGGTGGTGGGTGCCTTTCCAGGTAGGCCCGGCCTGTTGTGTTGGGGTTAGTGGCTGGCTGGCTGAGAAGGGGACGGGGTTCTGTGCAGCTAGCTGCCAGGTAGTTGGGCTGTGGAGAAAGGACTGTAACAACGGCGAGACAATGTGACTTAGAAACCAGGAAAATAAACAAGCCTGGCCAGGGGGCGGGCACGACGACTTCAGCAGCAAAATTAAAAATGTCTTAACTTGACTGAAAAGAAATAAAAGTATGGAACGAAGACCGCGGACTTTCATTGGATTTTTGATGGTGATAAACCATTTTTGTTAGCATGCAGAATAGTTTCAGACATTTAAAAACACCATGGTCCCACCGATGTAAATAAAGGCCGGGAGCAGGCTACTGTGTAGAATTTTTTAGCTGCTGAACAATCCCCTTCCCTTGAAAAACTGAGCCGCCGTTTATGAAATTCTCACTTGTTTAATAAAAAGTTCAGTTCTAATTCTGGTGTATTCTCTTGGGACGAATTACAGTGTATTCCGCTGGTATACCACGTAAATGTATATTGCGTACAAGGCACAAGCAAGAAAAAGTCTGCCGTAAATTTACAGATTGAAGGGCTCAGTGCTTGTTTCCATGCAGTCAACTCTGCAAATGTTGTAACATTGCTTTTGTGCATCTGTACATTTCCACCGGTCAGTAGTTCTTGTTTCAAGGGTTATGATTGTCTGCAGAAGCCACAAGACAGTTGCACTTCTGGACCATACCACGTTTTGTTCAGTTATTTAGAAACGTGACATCTTTGAACTCTCTCAGGGTTTTCCCGGGAACCTTATTTCTCACCTGAGTTTTTGACTGAGGGGTGCAGCCTCGGTGATTTCGTGTCATGATACGTGTTTGCTTTTCATGATGGGGTTTTTAGGTTTATTTCTTAAGCCTGATAGATAATTGACACTGGCCAAGAATATATTTAGTTTCCAAGGGAGTGCAGAGCGAGCCTCTGTGGGTGTGTCCTTGCTGCTTGACTGTCCCCTGGGAGCCCAGATGACATACCATTTTCGTTTTCTCCCACAGTGCATGATTGGGGGCATAGGAACAAGGTCCATGAAGGTTGCCCTGGCTTCACATCTCAGAACTGCTGTCAGCTGCTTCTCCCCAACCAGTAAAGAGTTTTTAATTGGTTGTCTCTCTGCGGATAGGAGGGGTGCAGTTCATGGTCCACAGGACTTTGGTGTCTGAGATCGTCTATGGTAAGGTACCACAGCCGAGGCGCATGGAGACAGAGTTAACATTGAGGTACAGTGGAGTAAAATAAACAATACTAAATTTTACCAAAAATCCTCCCACACTAAATGTGTGTGTGCTCCCCATTTGGTTGTGTTGCTATTGCCAGAGCCGAATAGGTGTAGTGCTAATAGCGTATTAGCGTTATTTCATCTTTAATAATGAATTGTACCCTTCTTGTTTTGGTCTGTATTGTAGAATAATCTAATTTTACTTTAATTTAGTTGGAAAATTTGACGCTATATTTTCTTGGAAGACAGTCATTAGGTAATCTGGTACATACAGTAACATTTGACAAAGGGATCTGTGTGGCTCTCAAATTCCTGTTGTAAATTATACAGTGGCAAGAAAAAATACTACATCTTTGTCACTGGCCACCTTCAAAAGTGATGATGTTTGAGTATAACATACATGTGAAGGTTTGCATTAAATTAGTCTTCACCTTCAGGGTATAAAAGTCTTGAATGATCACTAAAATCAAAAAAAGAAATTTTGTAATTTTTTTTGTTCTATATAGAACAAGCCAATGTATACTAGCAATAGTGCATTCCAGGGTTGTAGGGAATCACTTCTCAGGTGTTGATACACTTGGTCTGGGGCCTCGTGCTTAACCGTGGCATTATTCCAGTATGGCACACACCTTGCTTATACTTCACTCACTAACTGGTTGGTGCTGTTCTGTATTCTATGTACAGGTTGCCTTGTATGCGCCATAAAGGCCTGGGCCATTCCTTAAAATAGATAATTTGTGTGGTGTATTAACCTGGTTAGCAAAAACTAAATAAACAAAAGGTTGGTCCAGTAAAGGGTATCGAGCTATCCAGTCATCTTAATTAGAAAAGACTTTGCAGTCTTGTTCTCACATTAATGTTTTTTGTGAATTGCTTAGTGAAAATACAAATGTATGCAGGATGCAACACGGCAATCTCCCATTAGACAGTGTCAGTTTTGGTTCATGGCAGTCTACATCCAGTACCTACTGATGTAAATAAGGTAACAAGGATAAGACTCTTGCTAATAATAAGAATTTTATGACTATGGAAAGTCCCAAGATTATATTTTTCCCAGCTGTGCTGTACTAAAAACATATTTGCTTTTTCTGAACTTCTTTTTTAACAAAAAGAAAGCGTTCCTTCTGATTTTTGTATGACTGGCACCCCTCCATCGCTGGTTATATTGAAGTACTGGATTAATGCTGCATTGGCTCCTTTCATGCTGTCTTAGTTGGCTGTTGTGCTTAGCTGCTAAACGCGTTCACCCACAATTGCAGTAAGCTACAATAGAATGCATTAGTGCACAATTATGATATATATGAGGTGGGATTTCACGAGAGAGAAATGCTGCAAACTGGGTTGTGGTCAAAAAACGGCACAAGTGTTTTGTCGTTCCCCCCCCCCCGGATATGGTTGCAAAATTCTATGATGTAGTGTGGCAAATAAAGTGTGTACCAGGGAAGACAGGTAACTGAACATTGCTGTAGCCCTGTGCTTTTACCAAACTACGGTTTCAGTGTTAAATGGTTTCTTAGATTCTGTGCCCTTTGCTTTTTCCTAGTTATGGTTTAAGTAATAATGCACGACAAGGCTATGTGTTATGGGATTTACACATGCCTTGTGTGGTGTGTCATGGGCACAGCCAAATGACTTTAACCACACAAGAAGTGTGTAACCTACTACTACTACTACACATGCCCTGAAGTGCATTATTGTGATTATAAAATTAATCTGTTACAGATTTAAAATAAAAATGAATCTGGTTCAAAGAAAGTGAACATTTGATTACTGGGATTTTTATCGGTTGTGTGTTGCAGGATTTACACACGGTCATGTGACATGTTTTGACCAAGTAGGTTACAGGATTTTCGAGACCTGTTTTATAATTCATTGCTAAATGATTTCCTAGATTTTTGCAAAACCATGAAAGGCTAAAATATCAATCTTTGACTAAAAATTAATTTTAGGGTATTCGGTTCTTTTTATTACTAAACACATTTGAAACCAGGCTCTTTGCCACACAGACTCATCTGTTCCTGCTTCTTGTCCTCCAGTCGTAATCCTGCACGTGACGTCAGGATGATTTTTGTTGCAATGGGTTGTGGTGACATAAGAATGGGATCATGTCTTCACAACCGTAATAAGCAGCATGACTAGATGACATCTAAGAGAATAGATCCTGCTTTAAAGGAGCAGTACACCGTCACATTTGAGAATTTTACCCTTTTTCTTGTCCCCATTCAATTCTGTTTCTGTAGCAGTTGGGGATGTACCGTTTTTGCTGTTTAGTATTAGTCGTCTGTAACTCTCTGGGGTGACTCCATTTTCTGATTGTTGAAATCTCATTTATTTATTTCCTTCTAGAATCCACAGTAACAGTGGGAACATTTCAAGGGTGGCTATTAATCTGTACAAGTATGCCTGTCTGCTGATTTATAATAAAACAAATCCCTATGAAGAAAGGCTAAAGGAGCTAAATATATGCACCATGGAGGAGAGGAGGAATGATAGAAACCTTTAAATACCTTTCACAGGTTTAATAAGGTGTAGGAGGAGATATTTTTGGCGTATTTCTCTACAGTGTGTGTTTGCAGATGTCGAGTTATTCTCCTTCAAGCCATTGAGAAGTGCTTGGGTCTACCTGTTTAACTGATACCATATTCTGCGCGGTACAACAGGAATAATGCTTTTATAATGTATGGTAGAACGTTATCCTCTACCAAAATCCTATCTTTTCACATGGTTGTTATGCCATCGATGTGACGTCAGTTTGTTGTTAACCCATCGAAGGTATGTCGCATTGCTGGTATAACAACCAGGATCAATCTGCGCGCATACTTGATAGAGGAAGCAAGTGGCTCCCCGAAACAGCCGCAGAGGTGAGAACTTTACCTGCGGTGGCATAAATCACTTTCAGTTAAGGTACCTGCTGCTTTTCTTTGTTCTTTATGGCAGCCATACACTATAAAATGTAAAGTATGGGGTCCCGATTGGTGACCTACTTGTTAATGGTCTCGAGGTTGCCATGGCGACATAAATACACGATCGCCGTGGCAACCTCTGGACAGTTAACAAGTAGGTTACCAATCGGGACCCATACATTATCCTCTATGCATAGCTGGATGGAGAGAGTTCTCATTCTTGTTCTCACTTCCGTTTCCCAGGTCAGCCAACTTGCTCTGCTGTTCTGGCTGTTGGATCCTTGTTACCCCTTGTTTGCAGTACCTCCGTGGTTTATACTGCTTTCAGTGTCAATTTTCTTAACTGCCTACATAGCCACCTCCACCGCGCCTTCTCTTACCCTATCCTAAAAGGCAGTCATCAATTTATGTGTGCCCATGCCACACATCTGTGGTACTTCTCTCCACTTTTGTAGTTCTTTTAGGGAGATCTGACTCCGTGGCAGGTTGAGACTGAACTTTGCCCTTTTCCTTTAGGGCAAAATGATTTACACTATTTACACAATTCACAGTTTAAATTATTGTGGTCAGGGCCCAAGCAATCTTGGGATTGGCAGTCTGTTTCGCCAAGATCTTCATACAGGATTCACAACTTTTAAATCCTGTAGGTCCTGGCCTTTATTTAGGCCTCTCTGTCATGCAAGTAGGCTGAGCATGCTAAAAAATTATTGCCAGTTCTTTATTCTGTTACATTCTGCAAACCGCTTCCGGAGAAAACTGCTAAAATATATAAATCGTAATAAAATACTCCCCAACACAAATATCAAAACTAAATTAAAAACAATAAGGGTTTTTAAATGTAGAAAATAAAAGACTTGGCAGAATGGCTTGGAGAGGACTCTTGAGGCGACTGTTCAGCCTCAGATGTCATGCTAAGAACACAAATTATTTCCCCAAGTGCCTCTGGATGCCATTGTAATACAAATGAGACCCCCTTTTAAAAGCAAAAAAAAAAAAGAACACTTGCTGGCTGGGTATTCTTTTTTTAGTAATTAGTTGGTCCTCCATAGGTTTTGCTTCATTTACATCTCCATCATTACTGTTTTGCTACAGTAGCATTCCTCCTTGTCCACACGGGATAACAGGGCATTGGTTATCCAAGAATATATACATGACACAGATGTAAATGGACCGGAAATTGAACCAGATGAAGCTGTTGGTATTGTACTGAATGACCATCATGCTGCTAATCGTATGCTGTGACTTTTGTGTTTTGTTTGTACTATATGTGTATGATTGTTTCACAATCAGTGAGGGTACCACTCATTGGAAGTCACTTTGTCATGCCATTTTCTGTAGCACTACAGCTCAAGTGGTTGTTACAGAAACCAGTAAACCACTGGGATGTGTCAACTACCACCACTTTGGCAACATCTAGAACACAGGTATTTTTTTAGCCATTTTGTAGTTTTAAAGTGTGTGTGTTACCAGTGGAGGAGACACTCAATATCAGTCGGCAGGATCAAGATGAGTGTTTTTTTTTTTTTTTTAAGCCTAGCGTGAGAGATGGAGTTCATAGTATGAGTATCGCTTGCACTAGGCAAACGGTACCAAGTTAAGAGTGACCCCTGTGGTACTACATGATACAGTGGTTGAGGCTTTTTTTTTTTTTTATGAAAATATTTCAGTAGTAAATGGAAGGTCCTGAAGTTTAAATATCGTGTACATTTGATGTAATCTTTGCTATGCTAATTGTGAGTTTGTTTGCTGGAACACAATCTCTTAAAGTGTTTCGTTTTATTTATTTTGCCAGGTAAAATGATTTCAGCCATGCCTGGGGTTTTGTACAAAGAAACAAGTGTGACCCCTGAATAAAGTAAGTTAAATTTAAAAGCTCTGAGAACATTTCAGTGTTTCAAGGATGTAAACCGGGAGCACATTTTTCAGTAGTACTGCTTTTAAAATCTGCAGTCCGAATTTCCGTAAGTTGAGGTCAGTCAGAACTGGACTGTGATGCCAGTACAAACCTGTGCCAGTTTCAGATGTCTTGTTAATGTTCTGCAACTGCTTGAGGGGCTCTGCTTCAGGACTAGTTGGCTTCGCGTCCAGATTACATTGATTTATGTGGGACCCAGTGATGACCCAGCATCTACTTGTACTGCAGCACAGCCCCCTGGGAGTTACAGAATGTTTATTTGCAAATGCTGCCTAGAAGGGCACCCTGAGCAGAGGCCTGTTTTCTAGGTGCGACCTGGAACATTTGAAAGTGGCTTGCTTGTGTGGGCTCCAGGGGCCAATTTACAAGCTCAAGTTACAGAGATCTGATAACTGCAAGTTGCTTTTCTTGGAGACTATGGAGTTTAAAAGAAGTGCTTTAAAAATAAGGTTGCTGTTTCCTTTCTTTAAAGCTGCTACTTCCAAATCGCTTTCTGCTTGTAAGTATTGCTTAGTTCAAATCACCAAAAAAGCTACTACAGTTTGATGCTCTATTTTACTTGGTTTATTTTTTCTTTTCAAAATATAGTAATAGTTGTCAATACTGTACATGCAGACATGGAAATTGATTAATTGTAGCAAAGTACCACCCTACCATGACGTTTATGTCATGTAATTATTCAATATAGGATTGTAGTTTTACAAGATTATAATGCATATAGTACAGCGTAATCCATGGACAACCATAAGCCAGCAGTGCCATGTTTTTGTTGAAGGGTCCTGATGACATCGTCACTTTTGGTCCCTGATGTCATCAGAACTCTGAAATGGAAACTCAGCAGAGTTGTTCACAGGGATAGACATTAATTGTATTTTTTATTTATTTATTTTTTTTTATGTACTTGCAACACAGTGCATGCCACCAAAAAGTTACAAGAACCAGAGGCAAGTTATCTGCACTCATTACAACAACAAAAAAAACAACTAAATTTGAAACTAAATGGGGAGACAGAAAAATACTGAAAATTGTGGTACTCTGCTTCACACACTTGATTTTCCCTACCTAAATAACCACAGTGATGATTGATTTAGGATATCTGTGGCAGGCAGGCCAGGCAGATTACCCATCCTCCTTCACACTTCTCCACAGGAGCTGTATATGATTTGCGCTAGTGATCTGTGCTTTGTCACATGTCTCTTATCAAGAATCCGCCCTCATCCTCAGTCATGCATTTTGATAGATGCTTTTCACTGGAACAACAAAGAAGTCTGCTCCCCTGATTAGCCATCTAACATTGACTTCTCAGCTGTCACATGATCTCCAGGTGCAGGGTACGTGAGTTTACTTATTTTCAGTGACCGTGACGGTACTTTAACGATTGGTTGCTAGAGAGCCTCCTCTACCTGACACACAAGTTGCCCAGCAGTGCCAGTCACAGTAATAATACACCGACTCTGTCCGTTAGTGTGAGGTGAGTGATTATTAGCAGGCACTCCGAGTCTGAATCCTCCCCGGCCTCATTGCCATCATTGGACCTGGTGTGCTGTGATTCCTTCTTTGTTTACTCTCCCCTGTTAGTCACGCTGAGTGATTCACACAGGCAGCGCAAGCCATCTCCAAAACAAAAGCACAGTTCACTCTTGCACCTGGATTGCCCACACCACTTCCTTGGGCACCAACTGCAGCTTCATGTGGCGACATTCTGCAAGTCTCATGCTTAAGAAAAAGGGGGGGGGGAGAGAAGAGAGAAATCTTTGCTCATGCTAGCTCCTGGCTTTCCCACACCACTTCCCCAGGTACCAATTGTAGCTTAGTGTGGCAGCATTCCGCTGGTGTCTGATTTTAAGAAATGGGAAGGGGGAATCATTCTCCCAGGCAGTACAGTGACTGCCAGTGGTGCGCCACAAGTCTCTGACACCAGGATCCACGTTGCATGTACTGTGGGTAGATGCTTGCACTGGGAATAGGTGTGTATGTTAATTCCGACCCCTGATTGTCCATGTGCTTTATTTATTTTTTTTCAGTTTAAGTAGTTTAAAAAAAAAAAAAAGGCAGATGTTTGTGTGAACCTCCCAACTTATTTCCTTTTTTTTATCAGTTAAAAAAAAAAAAAACCCATCCCATTCCCAGCTGCTAACATTTACAATGTCAGTAATCCATATTAAGCAAGGAGTGTGTATTTTTTTTATTGTAAATTATGGAAATGTGAGTTTTTCAGTTTGGGGAGGTGGGGGGACAAAACTAAGCAAAAAAAAAAAAAGGCTGGTGTCAAGTTTATTCTAATTAAAAAGCTGTTGTATAATAACATGCTGTGAGCATTGAATTGTGGTACAAGTGTACTTTTGGGGAAAATGAGGACATAGTGAAAACTTCCTCTGTATCTCTTAGCTGTACGCAGCCTACCAGCTGCTCGTAACCTCTGTCTCTTGCTTTTGTTTTTCCTTTGAAAACACTGCGGCTGTCATTGTGAATGATTGGTAATTTGCACTTTGGAGAGAGAGTTTGAGGAAAGAGCTGCTGGGAGTAGAGTGGTTACTGTAACATGGCACAAGAATGTTTAGATTTACAGACGCTGTTATGCGCAGTTGCGATATCACATTCATAGCAACATTTGTGAACTTTTTCCCTGTGCACGATGACAATTTTGGTCATACATAGGGATGTCCTGGTTGTCCTTTCCACTAGGAGGTGAATGGTTGTTGTGGAGAAGTTCCTTTCTCATAAGTTGAGATGGCTCAATCCCAATAGAAATGGGAATTCACCTCTAAGGGTTGATTATTTTAAGTTGTGTATGTTATTCGGGTAAGTGGTGCCAGCAGTATAGTGGAGCCAGTTTTTTTCGTGGCCTGTGCCCCATGATCTTTAAAGCAGTAGTGCAAGTTAAATTATACCCGAGTTGTTGGCCCCAACCCCTGATTCATTGATCTGTGCTTATTTTCTTCCTGTCTGCTCATTTAAGTACTTAGATTTTTTTATTTATTTATTTTTTTTATTTTGGGTTTGTTTACCCGACTGTTGCGATTGCCGGCCGTTTGTGTACGTCGCAAATGCAGGGAGCAGAATTGTGGGAAGCTCGCAGCCAGTCCAGCTGCCTCCTCTTCCGATTTACACAGTAACCATTATAACTTTCAGTAAGCTCTACAACTAATAGTGACTGGCATAAAATGGGACTGAAGCCTGACTACTTGCTACCGGAGAAAATATACAACATACCGGCACACAGATTCGTGTCCAGTGCAGAGGACAGATCAGTTGATGGGCTGCAGTATGCTTAGTGGGAGTGGGCAGTCACGAGATGAGACTGAAGTAAACATTGCATGTCCAAGCCAACGTACAGAGGGTAAACAAAGGCAAATACAGCTGCTGCCATCTTTCCAGTAGCGCTACAACCATGGTAAACTTTAATTGTTAATTCAAAATAGAAAAATGCTGGGACACAAAAAAATACAAATTTGTGAACTGGAATTTTAGCCGAACCAGACAGGACAAAAAGTAGAATTTCCATAACTACTTCCTGGTTATCCAGCACTGCTGCTATAAGGCAAATGGTGTTTGATTCCTCAGTGCTTATTGTTGGTTCCAGACACACCTCCAATATCAACAATATGCTTTCCTGTAATGTACAGGCTGTAGGAGAATAAACTACCCGAAACATGTCAAAGACAAAAGCCATGCTTTTTGGCTCCCCCACAAAGCTTAGAAACTGACACCCCTACAGATCACATGTCTAGCTGGTGCCCTGCTTGAAAACACACACACACACACACACACACACACACACACACACACACACACACACACACACACACACTCGCAGCAGAATCCCTCAACCGGGCATGCTTCTCTCTGGTGTGGCGCTTCCTACATCGGCTGCCCAGCTCACCCTCCTGTGGACAGCTGAAAACAGCTAAGTATGGACTCTCCCAACAAGCTTCTCTCCTTTCGAATCTGGCGATGCACGCCCGCCTTCCTGATTGGCCGGTTTTGATACAGCTCCCTTGCGATCCTGCTCTTGCTGGGAACTCTTGGCAGCTGTCAGGGCTCTGGCTGGGATTGTGAAGCTAAATTTTCATTTTTTTGCTAAAACTGTTAAATACTACTGCTTTTAATGCTAATGCAGTACTGCTAAAGATTATTCTAGTAAGCTTTATTTATTCTAGACACTGTTTAACTACTGCTGAGGTTGCATTAAGATTTTTTTTTTTTTAACTGTTGCTCAATATTAACTGCTGCCAAAGATTGTTTCAGTTGGCCTTATCCATATAGCCTTTCTATGCCCTGCTAATTTGCCCCCCATTTTCTCTAATCTCTCCCCCCACCTTTACTCTAAAATCTAACCCAGTTCCTACTTGCTATTTTCTGCTCATTTCCTACTTTCTCTCAAGCCCTTCTCTCATCAGCCTTCTGCTCCATCTCCGGTGCTGTTGCTGACCCACGTGCCCTCTCTGCTTCCTCTACCCCTATTGTTAGACCCTGCCCACTGGTTTAGCTAATGGCCCTCTCTGCACTTCAGCTGTTTCACTGTCTGTGCCTTCTGTCCCCCCTCCCCAGCCCGATTGCAGTTTAACTTCACATAACTAACTCTCTCTCTCTCTCAGCAGAGGAGCCCTTGACCAGACACGCTTCACCCTGGTGTGGTGTGGCAATTCCTACAGCTGCTGCCCACCTCTCCCTGCTGCGGACAGCCAAACAGCTAGGTGCGGACTTTCCCTGCAGGCTTCTCTTCTTTCAAATTTGGCACTACCAGCCCGCCTTCCTGATTGGCCGGTTTTTGATATACCTCCTCTGTGGATTGGCTTCCTTGTGATCCTGCTCTTTCTGGGAATTCTCGACAGCTATTGGGGCTCCTGCTGGGATTGTGAAGCTAAAAATTTTCTCCCGCCCACCCAGGCACTCTTTTTAAATACACTTTTTGAACTTGGAGCTCCTCCCAGGACTGTTACTCTCTGTATCAGACTTCTGCCTATATCCTCTCTCTGAGAATATTTTTGGTCCTCTTCCCTGCGGACTGTAACCATTGCCTGGTGCCTAGCCCCTTTCCTATTGTATTTCTAAGACAATAATTGCCGTTTTTTTGTTCTGCCTTACGCGTTCTGCCTCTCAGTGGATTTTGCTCATTTCCTCCACTTGCTTTTGCAGCATGATCAGCATCTTCTGCCACTGCTATAAACTGAACTTACGGAGCACCCTCACCTTCCCACCTAGCAACAGTTCCAGCCTACTACCACCTGTGTCTTCAGACCTGATATTTGTCCTCTTTCATCCCTCCAAACTTTTTGCCTTACCTACTCTCATCTGCACATCTTCAGGCCCTTCGTGCCCCCTCTTATCTCTTACCCACGAGGTTCTCCATATTTTCTGCCCTTCCTAATCCACTATCAAACTCCCTACGGCATGTCACCCTCCATATTTCCCTCCTTCTGACTGTTTTCCTCCCATCGCCTCATCCCCCCCTTCTGCTTCCCCTCTCTCCCCCACACTCCCCATCTCCTGTCAGTTTCTTATTACACTTCCCCTGGCGTGCTGAAGCTGGCATCCTCTATTGTGCCAGCTCCCGCCTGGCTTCTTTACGCACCCTGGGCTTCCGCCCCAGTAGCACTAACTTTTAAGACTGGCACAACCTCCTGCTGCTTGCTTCCTCCATCTAAAAAAATGGCAGGCCATCCTCGCGTGCTCGCTTATAACTCTTCTGTTTGTCACAGCAGGTGACATCGAACCTAACCCTGGTCCCCCTCACCGCTTCTCTCTGGCATTGCCTAAAGGGCTCCGTCTTCTTCACCTTAACATCAGAAGCCTCCACTCCAAAACTGATCTCCTACAGCTGCTCATGCTTCATCTTAAACCCTCCATCCTCACACTATCCTAGTCATGGCTCCGCTCTAAAATTCCTTGACTCTGCCATCTCCATCCCCGGTTACTCCCTCATCTGCCAGGACTGTAAGTTTAGGGGTGGGGGGTGTAGCTGTGTGTGTGTGTGTGTGTGTATATATCTACCTCTCTCAACTACTCTGTTTGCCTCTACGTGACCTCTTACTCTGCCTATGAATTGTGCCTAGTAAAAATGTCCCTCCCTTTCTCCCTATCTTTGTAGCAGCGTTTACTGTAGCCCTAACCTCCCAGTCTCCTCCCTGTCCACTGTCACTGAGTTATTCTCTTCCATCTCCACCCTTGCTACCCCTGGTGAGCTTTTTCCTCCCAAGGGATTTCAACATAAATGGGCTGGCCACTACACAATCCAAAGTCTGCACCCATGTTTCCTCTCTTAACCTAAAATAACTTATTACTGACCCAACGTGCTTTAACTGCAAGTCAGGTAAACACTCACTAATTGACTGAATTCTGACCTCACTCTCTCATAGTCATTAAATCTGGCTTAGTCCACGATGCACTCAGCGACCATCATGTGGTCTTCTGCATGCACAAAATCCACCATGCTGAGCGCCCCCCATCCTCAATTTTTGTTCTTTTTGGTTTCTAGACTTGGACCCTCCATTACGATCTGTCTAACATTGACTGGTCACCAGTCTCCTCTGCCTCCTCTGTCAGTGCCGCCCTGAGCTGTTTTAGCTTTCTGTTCCTTAAAGTCTGGGACCACCGTGCACCAATTAGAAATGCTAGGGTTCGTGGCAACCACCTCACCTGGGTCTCCGCCGAGCTCCTCGCATGTCAACGTGCAAGGGACCAAGCATGGGCTGCGTTAAATATTTCTGGTGCCCCTCAAGACCATCAACGATACCGCACCAGGGTTTTAAATAATTGATTAACATTTTTTTTTTCTTGGGACATCACTAACTGCACAGATAACATTTATATAGGTTTTCTAGAAGTGTTAAGTTTGTGAAACACAGTGAGGCAAACGCTATGCATTTTCACAATGTTTTAGAACTTTTATGAGCAAAACGCTAATCAATTTTTAGAGTTAAATAAAACCCTGCGCACTCTCTGTAACCCATGCACCAGAGCAATCTGTCTTTCCAAGGTTGAGTACTTTCAAGCCTCCTTTCATGAAAACATCAGCAATCCATCCACATTATGGAAGGTTGTCCATGCCCTATTCTCCCCCCCCTTACCCACTCCCCCTCCCTGTCCTAAAAGTTGGTGCCCAAATTTTAACCAACTCCCTCTCTGTGACTGTAGAATGCAACACCTGTTTTACTTCCTGAGCCTTTCCTGTTTCATCCAAAGCTTTTGGTGATCTCACTAGTCCCATTCCACCCCATCCCATCCCACAAGCCCACCCACCCCTGCTTTGAGGTTCTCCTTTAAGCCCGTACTCCCTGATGACATCCTCCGCACATTGCTAATGCTGAACCCTTGCAAGGGAAAAAGCCCCGATGGCCTCGACCCTAAACTGCTCCACCTTGCCGCTTACTCCATTGCTCTCCCCTATCTATTAAACCTCTCCTCTTTACATGGAACCGTACCTGATGCCTGGAAGTCTGCTACCGTAATCCCTCTTCCTAAAGGTGGGGACCTCTCCAACCATGGCAACTTCTGCCCCATCTCCCTTCTCCCCACACTGGCCAGGCTCAAAGAGCACCTGGTCCTTGAACAACTCTCCACTTTCCTTGACTCCTCCTTTTTTTCACTCCTTTCCAGTCTGGCTTCTGTAAAGACCACTCCACTACCACCTCCTCTCCTTTGGCTCACTGACTCCATTTTCACTGTCATGGATCAGGGATTCATCACCTCTGCTAACTTTGTCTACTTGGCCGGAGCCTTCAACACGGTCTCCCTGCTTCTGTGTAAACTGTCCACAGCTGGCCTCTCAGAATCTGCCACAAGCTGGTTCTGGTCCTACCGCATAGGCTGGTCCCAGTTTGTCAGAATTGGTAACTCCACATGCTTTCCCCCCTCCCTATACAGGTGTCCCCCAAGGCTTAGTGCTGGGAACAATCCTATTCTCTTCACCTACTCTTCTTGTGTCCAGTCACAGCGCTGGGGGGTTTAAAACATGGGTTGAATTGGACCCACGAGGAATCTGCTGGGTCAAAAATTAATTAGTGGCATATTTTGAACAGTTCTCACTGCCTTCCTTTAGATATTGTTATGCAGTAGGTGCATCAATTTGGACCCACTGACAAAGGAAAGTGGGGTAAATTTTGGGCAGGATGCAGCTTTTGCCCCTTTTGGTGCATGTTAGCGCTGTCCCTGCATGTATCCACATGTACGTGGAGGACACGGTGGTTCGTGGATGACACTGTTATTCGCGTCAGGTTCCTCCCCCTCTGTGGTTGTGACCTGCCTTCAGCAAGACTTTAATAATGTCCAGTGTTGGTTTAGTGAAAACCAACTCTCAAATATCACAAAAAGTCTCTCTGACCTTTTGGCTCCAGACAAAAACTGTCTAGACTTGATTCCACCCCTACCGTCACCACCCTCTCTGGTACTACACTGGATGATGTCCCTTCCTTTAAGTATCTTCGACTATGGCTAGACAGACACCTTGACTTTGGAGTCCACATTGACGCTATCCTCAAAAAAACTCCTCGCTAAGCTTGGGGCTCTGTTCAGGCATCGGAGCTGCCTATCTCTGCAAGCCAGCCGAGAAGTCGTCCAAAAGATGATGCTCCCTGTCTTTGACTTCGGAGATATCGTTTATAGTTCTGCCCCCAAAACCACCCACTCTATACTGGCCACATACCTCAATTCCTTCTGCAACTTTGTACTTGGCTGCCTCCCTCTTAATCACCATTGCGATCTCTCTACCTCACTCTCTTTTCCCTCCCTCAGTACAAGATGCCTCTCAGCGCTAATTTTATAGGGACGTTCTGGGTTGGTTCCCTACCTCCTTACCTATCCTCCCTCTTATTAACCCCTCCCCCTCCTGCTACACCCTCCGTGCATCCATGTATCAAACTCTTGTACTTGCCCTTCTTTACGTCATTGCACTACTTTCGTGCAAGTTCCTTAGCATCTGAACTCCTCCTGCTGGATATTCGGTTTGCTAGCCACAGACGCTCATGCTCTCCTCTCCTCTGGAAGCACACAGTTCACTGTTGCAACTGCACGCACTTCCTGCCTACGTGACCCTCTTCCTTCCCTCCCTTTTTGTCTCTGTGTGTGTGTGTGTGCTCTCCCCTCCCCCCACCCCAGAAAATCTCTGTCATGTAGGGTGGTGTCCTCTGTGTCTCCCCCGCCCCTTTCCCCTTGCAGGGTTCTCAGCATCCTGAAGGGTGATGTTCTCGGTTTCTTTCTGTCTCTCCCTGCCACCTCCCCCCGAAGCACATAGTTTACTGCTGCAACTGCACCTAATTTCCCTGCCTGCTTATCCCTCTTCTCTCCTGTCCCCAAGTCTCATTATCCCATAGGTGTGTCCTTCTCTGTCTCTTTCCTTCTTCCCTCTTCTTTGCCAGTCATGTATCCCCTTGCAGGGTTCACAGCATCCAGAAGGAGTGTTTGCTCTCGGTATGTCTCTCTTCCCTCCATCCCTGGATATGCTCACCCTTAAGGAGAGAGATCCTTTAGGGGTGATATCCTCTGCATGCCTCTTCTCTCCCCCAAAAAAAAATTTGCTGGGGCCCTGTCTCCTTGCAGGGTATACAGCATCCAGAAGGAGCGTTTGTTCTCGGCATGTCCCTCCCACCGTTACTTTGCCTCTCTATAGGCAGCCTATGCACTATCCAACCCTATATGTAGTGTCTTCCCCAAGCACTGCTTTAGGTGTACCCCTGCTGTTGTCTACTCCTTACCCTCTTGTGATTTCTACTTGTTTTGCTCATGGCATTGTTTTGTCCTGTATGTATACCTATACAAACTGTTTGCTCAACAAGTGTCTGGGATTGTTTTGCTTTGTACGGTGGGGTACACTCTCTGTACACTTTATGCATATTTGTCAATTGTGTGTACTTGCCTGTATTTCAGTCTCGCATATTGTAAATTGGCCTGTAAATGTTTACTTGCGCCACCCTTTTATGTAACCCCCCCCCCGGATGCTTTTGGAAACAAACTGGTTACAGATCATGTCATCTTTCCTGGTGAAACCTTTCCAAATAAATAAACCACTTCAACTGCCTTGGAAAACATTTTGATACCTCTCTTGATTTGCTGTAAATTCTAGGCCTGGCCTATAGAATTGGGCGCAATCATACCTGCCGCGCACGACTGTCTGTAGAAAGAGGCATTCTACTCCCCAAACTCATAACTCCTCAGTATATGCATATTCTGCATCCAGGTTTGCACTTAAGAAAAACGGGATACCACTTAACAATAAGATCTGCGGCTTTGCACTTGCTTACATAGAAACATAGAAACATAGAAGTTGACGGCAGATAAGGACCGCAAGGCCCATCCAGTCTGCCCATTTCTTTTTCTACCTTATAAATGTGCCATCGGCCTTTGCTCTGTCAGTGACCTATCTATTCATAGTCATTTGTATTGCTCCCTTATGCCTATCCCATGCCTGTTTGAAGCCCTGCACTGTATTCATAGCCACCACTTCTTGTGGTAAGCCATTCCATGCATCCACCACCCTTTCTGTGAAAAAGAATTTCCTCACATTCCCCCTTAATCGGCCTCCCTTTAATCTCATGCTGTGTCCTCTTGTCCTGCTATTTTCTTATATTTAAACATGTTAGACTCTTTCACCTTGTTAATGCCCTTAAGGTGTTTGAATGCCTCGATCATATCACCTCTCTCCTCCTTTGCTCAAGGATATACATATTGAGCTCCGTAATCTGTCCTCATATGTCTTCTGATGCAGTCCCTGCACCATTTTGGTTGCCCTTCTCTGGACTGCCTCAATTTGGTTAATGTCCTTGTCAAGGTGTGGCCTCCAATACTGCACGCAGTACTCCAGATGGGGCCTAACCAATGTCTTGTACAGAGGGATTATTACCTCCCTCTTACGACTTGTGATACCCCTACTAATACACCCTAACACCCCCTAGCCTTACCTACTGCTTTAGAGGTCTGCTCAGATGATTTTAGGTCATCAGTGATGATGATGCCCAAGTCTCTTTCTTCCTTTGTGACTGCTAGCAACTCCCCTCCCAGCCTATAAGTGGCTTCAGGGTTTCTCTTCCCTATGTGCATAATTTTGCACTTCTTTGAATTAAATCCAGTTGCCACTCTTCTGACCATTCTGCTAGTTTATCCAGATCTCTCTCATTCTGCCCACCCCATCTGGCTCATCTACTCTGTTGCAGATCTTGGTGTCATCTGCAAACAGACAAGCCTTACCCTCTAGTCCATCTGCAAGGTCACTAATGAAGATGTTGAATAGGACTGGCCCAGGACTGATCCCTGAGGTACCCACATGTGACTTGCATCTCTTCTGACTGTATACCATGTACCACCACTTTCTGTTTCTGCCAGTCAACCAGTTTGCCACCCAGTTGACCAACTTCTGGCGACCCCAGCCTACCAGCTTATTTATCAATCTTCTATGTAGAACAGTGTCAGAAGCTTTGCTGAAGTCAAGGTAGGCGACATCAACTGCTCCCCTTGGTCCACCACTCTGGTTACCCAGTCAAAGAAATCTATGAGATTAGTTTGACAGGACCTTCCTTTGTAAACCCATGCTGTCTTGGATCCTGTGCCCTATGGATTCCAGGTGTTGCACTATCCTTTCCTTAAGGTGCCTCCATAATCTTGCCCACTACTGAGGTAAGACTGACCGGTCTGTAGTTCCCGCCTCCTCCCTGCTACCACTCTTGTGGAGCGGGATCACATGAAACCCTTCTCCAGTCTTCTGGGACCTCTCCTGTGCTCAGAGACTCACTAAACAATTCTGCTAATGGCTCTGCTAGTTCCTCCTTTAGCTCCTTAAGTACCCTGGGATGTATGTCATCAGGTCCCATTGCCTTATCCACTCTGAGCTTAGCAAGCTCTTGTAGGACCCTTTCTTTTGTGAAGGGAGTAGTGCTCACCTCCCTCCCCCCTGTGTCCATGATGCTGAGCTGTGGGCCCTGCCCTACCTTCTCTTCAGTAAATACTGAGCAAAAGTATCTATTTAGGATAGATGCCTTTACAGGGTCCTCCTCCTCACATGCTCCCTTTTCTCCATTAAGCTTAGCAATATCCCTCTGGACTTTCTCCTTTCACTAAGGTATCTATAGAAAGTCTTGTCACCTTCTTTTACTGTTAGATGCTAGTGTTTCCTCAGTTTGGGACTTTGCCTGCCTTACTGCCTTACCTGCTTCCCTTAGGGCAGTTTGGTATGCCTCCCTATCTTCATCCCGCTGTGTTCCCTTATATTTCCTCAAGGCCAGCCTTTTGGCTCTGACCTTTTCTGCTACTGTATTTGAGAACCAAAGTGGTTTCCTTCTTCTTTTGCACTTCCTTTTCTGTCTAACACAATGGGATGTTGCTTCAAGTTGCTTCCAACAGGCTTGTTCACCACTGTGAATTATATGCAAATTTATGTGGCAGCGGTCACTGAGACCTGGGCCACCATAGGGCATGATTGGGAACTCAACCTGAATGGTTACACCATGTTCAGGAAGGATGGGGGAGCGAAGGGGAGGAGGGGTAGCAATAATAGTTGAAAACTGCATTGCCTTAGGAGGAGTAGAGGAGGTGGAGGGAACTGTGGAGGTGATTTGAGTCACCTTGATAACAAAGGGGGGGGGCAAGAGAGTAAAAATAGGAGTGGTGTACAGACCCCCTGTTCTGGCGGAGGAGCTGGAGGAGAGTCTGGTAGCAGATGTTGGAAGACACTGCAGATTGGGAAGGGTGGTGGTGTTGGAGGACTTAAACATGCCAGGAACAGACTGGGAGACTATGACATCCTCGGTGGCCAGGGAACAGAGATTGTTGGATGTCTTTCAGGACGTGTTCCTAACTCAGCAGGTGGGGGACCCGACCAGGGAGGAGTGGATACTGGATGTGGTCTTGGCAGACAGTGACCAGATTGGGGACCTGGAGGTAATGGACCTGTTGGCGGGGAGCGACCATGCCACGGTCTGGTTCTGCCTGAACCTAGGAGAGGTAGAAGGCTGCACAAAGACGGAGGTAACTGACTTTAGGAGGGGTGGATTTCAAGGAAATGGGAAGGATCCTTAAGGAGCACTTGGATGGGATTGGGCCAGCAATGGACGCTGACAGTAGGTGGGAAATCATCAGGAGGGGGTGCAGGATGCTACCAGCACCTGCGCAAGAGTAAGCCGAAAATACGGTAGGGCCCAAAAACCCTGCTTGTGGACCAGGGAGGTTCAGGAGGTGGTGAGGGGAAAGAAGGCTGCCTATAGGCAATTCAAATGTTCAAGGAGTGAAAGGGACCGAGGGGAGTACAAGCTGATGGCCACTAGGGTGGTGAGGGTGGCTAAGGCAAGGAAGGAGCAGAACCTGGCCAGGGAAATCGGGAGAGGGAACAAGGGGTTCTTTATATACACTGGGGAAAAACGAATGGTGAAGGGGCAGATTAGCATGATTAAAACAGCGGAGGGATGGGCACAAGACCTGGGTGAGCAGGCTGAGGTACTAAATGAGTACTTCGCCTCAGTTTTCACCAAGAAAATTGGGGGGGCTGTATCATACATGGGAGGAGAGGGTGAAACTGAGGGGGGGACTCTTACTGATTGGTGGGTCTGGGTAGGGGAGCATCACTGGCAGGTGGGGGGAAGGCAAAGCAGGGGGTCGAGGTAGCGGAGGTAGAAATCTCGGCAGAGAGAGTGAGGGAAGCCCTCAGGTCCCTTAAGACGGAGAAAGCACCAGGGCCAGATAAATTACATCCCAGAGTGCTGAAGGAACTGGCTGATGCCCTGGCGGAGCTCTTCAACATCTCTCTGAGGACAGGGTGGGTGCCCTAGGATTGGAAGGTGGCGCATATAGTGCCTATCCACAAGGGGGGGGATCAAGGGAGGTGGCAGGGAACTAAAGGCCTGTCAGCCTGACATCGGTGGTGGGCAAGGTGATGGAGGGCATTGTCAAGGAGAGATTGGGGGGACCTGGAAAAGTTGGGGTGCCTGGATGATAGACAGCATGGATTTGTCCCGGGGAAATCGTGTCAGACAAACCTTGTGGAGTTCTGTGACTGGGTGACGAGTGCCTTGGACCTGGGTAGACCAGTGGATGTCCTCTTTCTTGACTTCAGCAAGGTGTTTGACTCTGTTTCTCACAGAGGCCTGTTGGATAATCTGGGAGAAATGGGGGTGGGGAACCAGATGATCAGATGGATAGAAAATTGGCTTCAGAACTGGACCAGAGGGTTGTGGTTGGCGGGATAGTTTCATCCCCAAGGAGGATCATTAGTGGAGTCCCTTGGGGATCGGTCCTTGGGTCCCTCCTGTTCAACTCCTACGTCTGTGACATAAGGAAGGGTATCGGGAGTGAGAAGTCTCTTTGCGGATGACTCAAAACTGGGGGTGGTGGTGGATGGGGAGGAGGGAGGGTGGCCCTACAGGGGGACCTGGAGGCTCTGCATAGGTGGTCTAGAAAGTGGAAGCTGAGGTTCAGTGCAGGGAAATGCAAGGTACTGCACGTGGAAGCCAGAAACCCTGACCAAAGTGTACACCCTGGGGGAATGGTACAAGTCTCGATGGCAGAGGGGACCTGGGTGGGGTGGTGGTGGTGGATGTCAGGATGAACAACTGGAGACTTGTAAGAGGGCAGCAGCCAAGGCTAGCAGGATGCTTGGATGCACATCGGCTGCTCACCTCCAGGAGGGAGGAGTGATACTCCACTGTATAACTGCCTGGTGAAGCCGCACGTAGAGTACTGCGTGCAGTTTTGGAGGCCACATTTAAAGAGGGACATTGAACTCCTGGAGAGGGTCCAGAGAAGGGCAACCACAGTTATTTGGGGCTTGGGGGTAGGACTTACGGGAAGAGGCTCGAAGAGCTAAATATGTACACATTGGAAGAGAGAAGGGACCGGGGGGACATGATGATAAGTTTATATAGCGCCTTTCAGCATACCAAGACGCTGAACATATCAAGCCACATCATCAAATGCAAACCAGTAACGCATATCAATAAATTTATATCACATTAACAACAATTATTAAAATCTATTAATCAATTCGAATAAAAATTTCAGCAGAATAGATTTAAACATCCAAAACGATCGAGCATCCAAAAATGCCATTTGCTACAAATAAGTTTTCAAGTTTTTCTTGAATTTCTCCACAGAGGAGCCCTCCCATAACCGGTGTAGTAGAGACTTCCAGAGAGTGGGAGCAGCATAGGAAAAAGCTCTACTGCCAGAAGATTTTAAACTCACTCTCGGAATCTCTAGCAATCCCTCGTCTGCCGAGCGGAGCGATCGGCCTGGGTAGTAAGACACCAGAAGTTCTTTCAAATAGGCCCGACCCTGATCGTGAAGGGCTTTGAAAGTCAATAAAATGACTTTATAGGTGATCCGCCACCATATAGGCAGCCAGTGCAGTTCGCGCAGCACCGGGGTAATATGGGAGGACCTACTTGTCCCCGTCAAAACCCGGGTTGCAGCGTTCTGCACCAGCTGTAGGCGGTGGATTTCAAACCCAGAAAGCCCAAAGTAAAGGGCATAGCAATAGTCCAAACACGAGGACACAAAGGCGTGGACTAATGTTGGTAAAGAGTCAGATGGAACAAGGTGCCTAACCCTGGCGATATTCCTAAAATGGTAAAAGGAAGTCCTGAAAACGACTAAGACACCTGAGACTGTAATGTCAGCTTGTCATCTAGGACAATCCCAAGGCTACGCACCCGTTCAGAGGGTGGAAGTGACATGCCACCAAGAAATAGTCCAGAAGGTGTGCCACCACACAACCTCTCTCTGACCTCCTGGGTACACAACCAGAACCTCTGTCTTCTCAGAGTTCAACTTTAACCAGCTAGAATCCATCCAACCCTGGACTTCCTCAAGATAGTTACTAAACACCGCGAGAGCTCCTTCTTGGTCGGGTTCAAAAGACCGGAATAGCTACATGAAGGGGGGTAAATAGGGGAGGAGCAGTCAGGGTGCTCCGAAGGAAGGAGGGGGCAACTAGAGGGCATGAGTGGAAGCTGGAGGGGTGGACATTCAGGAGAGAAAGGAGGAGGTGCTACTTCACTGAGAGGGTGGTGGAGCCATGGAATGTGCTGCCCAGGGGACTGGTGGAGGCAGAAACGGTGGAGGGGTTCAAGAGGGAGTGGGACAGGTACAGAGGAAGGGTTCTGGAAGCAAAAACCAGTGCAGCGAAAATATCTGGGACTGGGAAGTGTGAAGCCAGAGAGGGAGAGGGGGGGCAGCAAGGTCAGCTCCCAGGAAGGGGGCTGACCAAACGAGCAGACACGAAAAACCGTTAGGCATATTCTGCTGGCATTTTAGTATGTTAGATTGGGGGGGGGGCCCCCCGTGCCTTGCACGATTCTTATTACTTGGGGGCACTATTTACAAAGTCCATAACACTCAACAACTCGCAGAGTGGCTTACACCACACTCTTATCCATATCCCTTAAGGTCCTCTGACCTTGAATTACTTGCTGTACCCAAGATAAGAACCAATCTGGGGACAATAACTTTTCAAAACTTTGCCCCAGGCTGTGGAATAATAAACTATATGGTATCCATACTAGTCTACATATGGAAGTTTGAAAAAAAGCCTTTCGTAAGCACCTCTCGGTAACCACTACATGTAAATGCTCCCCCAGTAGGTAACTGGTTAGCTACTGTACGAGTACTGTGCAGACCTAGATATGTACTTAGTGTAAGGTGTATAATGTTGTATTGATGTATTTCTGTCAGTTTTGTATTGCTGTACTCATTTCAGTTTTTTAGGATACCCACCGGTTATATGTTGGATATGAATTCATATAGCTTATTTTCATCTGTTTACACTCAGCAAAGTGTACTGCCTTGCTATTGTACTTTCCCAGGTCGTACCTGAAAACGGGCAGTTTCTGTCTAGTGTACCTACCCGGTTAACAAAAACTGAATAAATAATATTCCACATAGTTTTGTTGTCCAAGCTTTTCCTTCAAAGCTGACAGGCTTTGCTTTAGTGGCTCAAAATCTTCAGCAGGGGTTGACTTTGGGTGTCCCAAAAAAATAAAAATAAAAAAAGCTGGCCATTGACTGCCACTAAGTTGGTGGCCCATGTTCATTTACGGTGGCCTGCAAATGTCTTTGAAAATTCCTTGTTCAAGATGTCAACATGCTTTTAAATAAATAATATATATATATATATATGTATATGTATATGTATTATATATATGTATATGTATGTATATATGTGTGTGTGTGTGTGTGTGTGTGTGTGTGTGTGTGTGTGTGTGTGTGTATATGTATATATATATATATATATATATATATGTGTGTGTGTGTGTGTATATATATGTGTGTGTGTGTGTATATATATATGTGTGTGTGTGTGTGTGTGTGTGTATAATCATAACTGTTTTTTTAAGCACTTTTGGCACCCTACCCCCACTTTCACCCCTGAAGCAGCCTGTGTGATCTTTTTTCAATAATATTCAGAAGTTAGAAACTACTGTGAGCATAAAGTATGGCTAAATGAGATCTCTGCTGCAGCTCTTAATACAACAAATTTTCGGTCCTTTAAAAGAGAACTGAAGCAATACCTTCTGAACTCAAACACCTGCGATTCCCTTACCTGAGTCCATATCCTCAACCCGGATACCCCCCTCGTCTGTCCTGAGCTTTCCTCCTGTTTTATCTGCCCTGGACCCCCACCTGCCATCTCTTGCCAACCCCAGCTCCCTACCATCCACACTCCTCCAACACCTCCTTTTCTCCTCAAATATTCTCCCTCCCAATCCCTTTTTCCTGTGTGTGTGTGTGTGTGTGTGTGTGTGTGTCTCTCTCTCTCTCTTCCCCTTCCCTCGCTCGCACTCTCCATTTTTCCTACCCTTCCGATACTGTACCTTGACAGGCCCTCTCGGGAAGCTATGCCGTACGTTGCTAATTGGGAATCTCCTCCCACAGTTTAATTTCAATTGTCTAGGTTATTCAAATGTATGTATTTATTTTCTGTACTATATAGTAATTTTATGGTTTGTGTTGTCAAGTTTTTATATCTCTGGTGTTTTACATCCTGACGTGGAACCTTTGTAAAAGAGTGTTTAAGGCTGTATCTGAATTATCAAATAAAAATATAAACATTTTGTTTTTCCTATTTGTTTAATAAATCAGTTCCAACTGGAGAAAGCAGTATCGGTACACCGACTACTAGCAACCTGTCAGCACGGAGACAGATTCATTCTAGTGGCAAGGACAGTACGTACTTGCCACAGGCTAACTCTCATTGACTGTCCCACTCTGCCATCTGATTGGACCCCACATTGGCGCCGCACATCAGTCTGGCGACGGACACATGACACACACTTTGGCATGGCAAGTGATGCAAGTGAGAGCCTAGTTGAAACCATCATGTGGCTAGCATACCCTACGTCATGCTGGACATCCACTGCGCACCTTGTGTGTCCTGCATTGTCCGTTCTACATCCAGTTTGACTGACATTGGTGTGCCGTGCATGAGCAAACGCATGCACATCTGACGCTTAAACAGCAATGTGGAAGAGCGTCAGGACAGTGTTAAAGGTGCAGTGCCTCTCAGAAAGGTGCTGGCCAATTGGGCCAGCAAACAATGAATTTCTCTGGCCTGAACTTGTTTCTGGTGGCCTTGGGCCAATAGGCCACTGCTAAAGTTGACCCCTGTTCCGTTGTATATGGACAACCATTCTGGTGGATCCCTGAGTCTGAATGTCTCCATACAGTTGCGGAGAGCCACAAGACTTGTCAATATACACTATTAGGATGTTTGTTGGGGGCCTTGGATTTTAGCATAATACATAATTAAGCAGCAATATACTACAGGATGTGGTATATCTTTGGATAGCATCACGCTGCTTGGGTGCATACATTGTGAAGCAGGCTGCAGGTCGAGGTCTCGTGCACCCAAGAAGTGACGTCCCATGATATGCCACACCGTGGAGTATTACTACTGTTATAAACTGGGTTAAAATTACCCCCAAAAAAGTCTTAAAACCTTTTATAAATGAGTTAGAATTGTGCAGTACATTTTAAGAAAATGGGTTTTGGAGGGTTGTTGTCAATGGGTGGAGCTAATGTAGTCGGAGATGATGGAAGAGGTGTAGTGCTCTCATGACGGCGAGACTCTCCCCTCGCCGTCTCATCCCAGATTGTGAACTGTGCTTCCCCTGACTTTCTTAGCAGTTAGAGTTTAAGGTTTGTAAATTGCTTTTTGTTTAATATCTGGTAGTGCTGTGGTGTGGTGCCAGTATGTACTGCAGTAATAGTGGCCTTTGGCTGAGAGCGACCATTGTGGTGTCAAATGATGGATTTTGCTGTTGCTTGTTTGCAGTTAGTTACCACATTGGCAGTCTTGAGTGCTGTAGCTGGATAGTGTGGTGTGTGTGTTGTGTGTTTTTTTTTTTTTTGTTACAGAAAAAGCTGTGCTGTGAGGTTGTGCTAAAAGCACATGTGTGGATGATGCAGAGAAAGTCCGCTTTATGGGCAGCTGAAACTGTGCTGTATGGACAAGAGTCCCGGAGTGCAGTTGGGGTGGTAGAGTGGATAGGAGAGTGGTAAGACCCTGCGTGAGGGGGGGTAAAATACTGTCAGTTGCAGAGAAAGCGACTGACGTGGGCAAAGCTGATCTATTTCCTCGAGTAAGACTGAAGAGGTCCTACTGTCTGACTACTGAAATGTACGGAAGGACGGATCTGGAACAGGTAAAACTGCTTTTTGGCTGGCACCATTTCTTCCCCATGATTATGCTGTGGATTTTAATCTCTGGTAATGGCGTTTAGCTGGTCATGTTACTGATAATTTTACCCATTTCTTAATGAGGGCTATATAACAGGAACAAATTTTTTTTTTTTTTTTTTAAGGAATAGCTTAAAGGCAGTAGGGTGTGTGTGTGTGTGTGTGTGTGTGTGTGTGTGTGTGTGTTTATAGACTTCACGTATGTCAACTTTTTCTTTACCTTCTTCATTTTAGCAATTCGAGCTTATTTTGCTGGCTAATTTGGCTGGAATAATCTGTCTTGTGACCAGCATTAGCCACGGAATTGTTTTTTATGGCCAGAACTGGGCACAAAATCGGGTTACAGTAGTTGCAAAAAATGATTTATCATTGTAAAACCCGTAGATGCTGTATGTACTTGTCAGAAATTGACCTTACAGATAAGTTAATCCTTTTACCTTGTTGGTTAATTACAAACATTATTATTTTGTTGCCCACACAGGATGGAAAGATCTGTTTTTAGTGAGCAGCATCACATTTAGAATCTGTCTTTTGTGGACAAAACTGGATTCACAAGCCGGTTAAACAGTTACAATAAAAATGACTTACCATTGTAAACCCTGCAGATGGGTAGACCTTGCAGATAAGTAGTCCCTCTTCAAACAACATGAAGTCATGAACATGAAGGGGTGCTAGCTGCACATTTGAGCAGACTTGATAGACCTCTAGGCCTTTATCGACTGGCAAATTTCGTATGTTCGTATGCTGTATTCTGACAATATGCGGTTAGCCCCAGCACTTGGAACTGCCCCGGAGAGGAAAGAGTTAACTGTACGCAGACGCATAGAACGTTGAGCTCTAGCTCTGTTTTCAAACCTCTGTCTCTGGTACTTAACAGTGTAACCGTCGGATTCTTTGCTCCGCCTAACAGTGAAGTCGCTCCAGAGACTTTCTCGTCTGCTTGGTTCGGTAGAGTTGTATCAGCGTGCTTTTTTTTTTTTTTTCCTAACCATTTTTATGGTTTTCAGATTTTCCAGTCTCTGTCTATGGTACAGCTAGTGTGGTAGATGGGTAGTGATTTTTATTAAACTCTGTGGAAATTGTTCTTTTCTCTGTTTCTCTACGGTTGGGCCGGTTAGGAACCGACCTTGTTGATTGTTTTTATTTTATTCTGGGATCAGTGTGGTGTTCTGGTACTGATCGGTTTCAGAAGAACCAGACTTTTTCTGGTTCTTTTACAGAACCTGTAACACTGATTGGTTGTTTATTACTTGGCTTGAAAGCTTTTAAGGGTAATTTATTTAGGTTGGCCATGTCTAAGAAACCCAGGGGGGAAAAAAACTGGTCCCACTGGGTTTCAACACTGTTCTGAGTGTGGGAGGCCTTTGCCAAGGCCGACCCCCACCTCATCTATGTCTTATTTCTGGGGTTTGACCACCTCAAAACAGACTGCCAGATTTTTAAGAATTTTCCTAAAGCCACTCTGGATAAAAGGTTGAGTAGGCTGAAGGAAAGGGAGGCAGAGAAATCTGTAGATCCGGATAGCCAGCCCAGTTCAATTTTGGCCAAGCCTGAGGAGGTGCCTACTGACCTGGGCGATACCTCCTTGGGCAAAAGGAAGTACGACTCTGAGGGGTCGGTTTCGTCGAAAAGGAAACGTAAGTCGGCTGGTTCGTATCCAGCACCTCATACTGCAACCGCTGACGAGATGGCCAAAGCGATTATTGTAGTCCAGTTGCTTCGCCTGGTTTGGTCGGATCCATCTCCATCAAATTACGATCCAGATGCTTTTTATGAGGAGTGGGAGGGAGATGAAGAATATCCCGAGGATGATGACGACTTTGAAGGTCTGGATGTGCCCACTGAACCAGACATCTCCCCAGACAGACCCTCCAGTGTCTTCTTTTCCCAGGCCTTCTGTGTCCCCTTTACACTAACTGTTTTACAAGAAGGTGGCTAAAACCCTCCAGCTCCCATTGGTTGAAGCTGCTGAGGAGAAGGAAGAGTCTGATTTTGTAGAGATGATGGACATCCCAGAGTCCAAAAGATTGTCTGTCTCTCTTCACAAGTCTTTGGGGAAACGGACAAAAAAGATATTTTACAGACACCTGGCTCCTTACCTCCTGTGGATAAGAGAATGGACAGGAGGTGTATATGCTGTCAGGCTCAGGTACAGAGTTTCTATACAGTCATTGCAGCCATGTTGGGGTTGTGCAGGGCTAACATTCCTTTGGCTTCGCACCCCCCAGACAAAGACTCCAGAAAGGTCGATGCCATGGCCAAAAAACAGTATTTGGCATCTTCTTTGGGACTCGGGCAGGCTAACCTATATGGCCGACACAGCCAGGCACCAGAAGTCCAAGTGGGATACGGTTCTGGAACTGGCTAAACAGGCCTCCCCCCAGCTGGCCAAAGAGCTGGAGGAGGTGGCTGCTGGTGGAATTGAGACATCCAGAGTGCAGTTTCATGCTGCTGTGTACTCCAGTGATGTGGCATCAAGAGTCATTGGTACACTTGTGGCTCTCAGGAGACATGCTTGGCTCAAGACGTACTAGCCTTTCGCAGGATACCCAGGCCAAGGTTATGGATTTCCCTGTAGTGGGTAACTCTCTGTTTGGGGAGCAAACAAAGGCTTACATGAAGATGGATGAGTACAGGAGTGCACAGGCCAAAGAGAGGCAAGCCACTCCTCAGAAGCAGCAGTCTAGGGGCAGGCCTTTCCACAGGCCTTTCTACCAAGCTCGGGCTTCCTCTTCCTTCCGACATAGGGGGTTCTTTTGAGGGAGAGGTAGGAGGGGACGAGCAGGGCTGCATCCTCTTCCCAGTCCAAGGCTCCTGCCAAGCAGACACCCTGATGTGTCAGCCCGGATCGACTCCCCCATTCCAGTAGGAGGCAGGCTGGCTTACTACTTCCAGGTCTGGAAGTCTGTTACCTCAGACAAGTGGATCCTGGAGGTAGTAAGCCGGGGACTCTTCCTCGGCTTCAAAAGGCTTCCAAAACTGAGGGCCAGGTCTTTCTGTCTCCTGGACTGGTCTCTGGGCAGATCCAGAACTGCAGTGGGGGGGGGCATAAGAAGCCCTCCACTTCCAGATACCACCAGTCGTTTTCAGTGCAGTTGCCCTGAGGTAATACTGTGAGAACTAGGAAACAAAGAACATGAACAGTTACGGCATAAGGGCCCTGAGGCCCACCAACTATATACATTCTGGGAGTGCATCCGAAGCCCGGAGACCAGCCGTCGGAGAAAGGAAATTTACAGGTACCCAAATTTCTGTTTTTCTCTCCTGGGCTGGTCTCTGAGCTTCCTTACTCCTGGGATATCCAAAAGCAGTGCATCCCTAGATATCCCGGGTGGGAAGAATGTTGTGTCCTTAGGGTTCCACCACTTACTGAAGCACTCTGCGGCCAAAAGATGTCTCCACCGAGGACATGACATCCAGGTTGTAAAATTTAGTAACTGTATGAATGGACGACCACGTGGCTGCTGTGCATAAGTCTGCTGGAGATGCTTCTCTGAAGTTTGCCCATGACGTGGCCATCACTCTGGTGGAATGGGCTCTCGCTGGTCCAGGCAGAGATACTCCCTCCTTGTCATGCACCATGGTGATTACCGATCTAATCCATCTGGCTATAGAGTCTTTTGATGCTTTTTTACCCGTATTTCGGCCTGCGGTCAAAATAAACAAGCTTGATGTTTTGCGAAAAGTGTCTGTTCTCTTAATATAGATTCTGATTGCTCTCCTCGGATCCAAGGAAGCCCAGAGAACAGCCGTCGGAGAAAGAAAATTTACAGGTACCCAGATTTCTGTTTTCCACCTGCATCCATCTCGGAGACCCTTGCTGTAGAGCAGGGGTCACGTTAAGGATGTGCTCTCGTCTCTGAGCACATTTTTCATTTTGAGGAGCATGTTTTCAAACCTGTTTTCCCTGCTTTCTGTGCTCCTGCTGTATAGTAGGAGCACAAATAAGAATGGGCTTTGAAACCGGTCCGTGGCTGTTTTTTAAGAACGGAGTGCAAGGAGTGCAAAAATAAAAGCATTACGTGCATTTTTTTAGAATACAGAGGGTGGTGTGCATTTCAAAAGTGGGAGTTTGAAAGACATGTAATGGTTGTCTTCACTGTCTATCTAAATAGTGTGTGGGTGGGCAACTTTTGATTGGCTTTTAGCTGTGTTACTACTGGAGCAAATGTGGCAAGCATGAGGGAGAGCAATGCGAATGAAGAGAAGGTGGCGTCAGCTTCATGGAGTTTTGTTCTTTGGAGCCATCCAGCATTCTGTCCAGTGTCAACAGAAGAAACAAATGGTAGGTTTTCATATCCTGACGAACGCACAGCAATACCAGGCTGATGTGCCTCTAAATGTATTTTCTATTGTAAAAGTTGTTAATGTGGAACTCTCCCTCGTTTTGGTTTACGTGGCTGAGTGGCCATCCTTGCATGCCATGGTTACATTAAAAATGCCCTTGGGGCAGGCGCTGACCAGACTGTGTGGGAAAATTGGTAACTTTCATGTTTGTGCTGCTGCTTTAATTTATTTGACCCAGACAGTGAGAGATTTGATCTGTTTTGAATTATGTGAAGGACTGAAGACTGTGTGGGGGGGGGGTGTAACTACTGATTGCAACATGTATTCGGATGTTCTGAGACCAGTCCTACTCCTCGGTTGACTCTTCTTGTTTTGGCTAGCTTTTAAAAAATGCAATTGGTGTTTCTGTATATTTGAAAGGTGCGGAGTGTTGGGAGTGGGGAGTTGTAGCAGAGTACATGCATGTTTCTGTTTGGGATGGGAGACTGGGGGGCAGGGGGCTGTGTTTCGTGTGGTGGGTGGTAGTCGTCATCCATATTTCTCTGTCCCATCACACAGGCAGTAAGTATTGCATATATGCAGAGACAGTAACGTTTGTCTTTTTACTGCAATCACAAATGTTCTTTGTTTTACTGCCATGTGTTTGGCTGCTTTATGGAACTGTTTGCCCATTTTGGTTTCAGAGTAGTTGAGGATTGTGTGGTGCAGCTGCTGATGATATGCAGAGTGAAGTAAGTCTGTGTCTGTTGGACTGGTGCTGAGTCGGTGCCTGGTGCTGGTTTGTGTGGGTGGGTGGGGGACTCTGACCTGGAGCTAGAAAGTTGCCGTTCTGTTGATCGGTGGTACATTTAATTTGCCGTGGTGGATGATCGGGCCTCTGATGATAAAGCTGCTGTCTTAAATCGTGCCTTCCATAGTCGTCCCCGCTACTGAGCTGCCCATGCACGAGATGGTATTTTTGTGTGTCAGTAGTAGATGGCGTGTGGTCTGACTGACGATGATGGGATACTTGCTTACTGCAGCTTTATTAGTTTAGTTACAAGGACTTAAGGCCAACGGAAGGAAACTGTTGTCAATAGTTGCTGCTTGCTTGCTGCTGGATTAATACTTTGTGTACAATCTAGTACAGAATTTATATTGATGCACTACGTGCTAACTGTGCCAGCCAGCAGGCAATGAGGAAGTAAAAGTGGCGGCTGCTGCATGTATTTTAGCCGCTAATTGGCTTTAAAGTATGCATGAATTTTGAAATGATGGTGGCTGAACAATGACAGGAGGGTGTTGACTGCAGATATATATGCATTTTATTTTTATTTACAAACTGTTACATACAGTACAGTTGGCTTTAAGATAAGCAAGCATGAATTTGGAATGTAGCTAAATGATGACACGGGTGTGGTTAAGGTAAGGCCAGAAATACTATTTACAGACGGCTCTAAATGTGAACTCCTGAGTCTTCGCCACTGCACATGCACAAGAGAGGGAGGAAGACTGAGGAGGATATCATCATCGGAGTAAATGCTGGTTTGGGGGGGGGGGGTGGAATCTTATTGCCAGGGCTGCATGGCAATAGCATCTACTACTGAGTTCTGAGCAGAGTATGAGGAGGAATAGGAGCTGTCCTTGTGCTGCTGTGGACTGGAGCTGGCAGGCAGTCTGATCATATTGTACACTGTGTACTACACCAACAGTGCTGGTGTGCTGGGTGGGTTATTTTAGTGTCATACTAATGAGGTTGTGCATGCCTTTGTGGTAGTAGGTACTGTCTAGTAGCTAGTAGGGTAGGAGCCTGGTGGTGTGGCTGCCTGTCTCCTTGGGTGGAAGGAAGACCCGTGACATTAACTTGGTAGTACTACACCACTACTACAGATGTTGTTCAACAGAGAAAGGAACACTGTGTTACTGACAGTAGTAGAGTAGTGCTTGTGTACTTTGCTAGTGCGCGTGGTAATATGAATTTGTAAAATAAAAAATATAAAATACATTTAGTGTGTAGGAGCACAGATTAGATAGGCAGGAGCACATATTTTGGGTTTTTATCTTGCCAATGTGTGCTCCTAAATTTCAGAGGAGCACATTGTGCCAAACCTTAACACCATGCCTGCTCTAGAGGCAGAGGTTTCTTCTCTTGTGGCTCTCGGTGCTGTAGAGGTAGTTTCTACTCAGCACGGGGGCAAAGACCTGTACTCCAGGTACTTCCTTATCCCCAAAAAGATGGGAGTGGCGACCCATCCTAGACCTAAGGTATTTGAAAAAACACATCACAAAACCAAAATTCAAAATGGTGACTCCGGGAATGATTCTTCCTCTCTAAGTCCAGGGGATTGGCTAGCATCCCTGGACCGTAAGGATGCCTATTTCCATATTCCTATCAGGTGCTCCCACAGAAAGTTCCTCGGCTTCGAGTTGCCTTCAGGCCATTCTCAGTTCAGAGCCATGCCATTCTGCCTAACATCAGCTCCAAGGGTGTTCACAAAGTGCCTTGCAGTAGTGGTTGTCTTTCTCAAAAGGCAGGGTATTTCCATCTTCCCATATCTGGACGACTGGCTAATCGTAGGTCAGTCCTCCGACCAGGTCAAGTCAGCTCTGCAAATCACTCAAGACTTGATCAGTTCTCTGGGGTTTCTTCTCAGTCTCTCAAAGTCTGTTCTAGAACCAGTACAACTTCTTACTTTCATAGGAATAGAGTTGGATACTATCCAGGCAAAGGCCTTCCTTCCTCTGGCAAGGGTAAAGGCCCTCACAGATCTTGCTGCTTTTCAACCTCTGGTCTCTCGTCCAGCAAGGCAGTTTCTTCAGCTCCTGCGCCACATGGCAGCTTCCACTGCAGTGGTACAAGGAGCCAGATTTCTGACACCAAAAGGACCTTAGGTGGAACTGAATGTTCCTCATCTGAAAATAGACTCTCTCTCACAAAATTGATTCCAGTGACTCAGACTCTGGTACAAGCTCTCCAGCGGTGGCTGGACCAGGACAACCTCAGACAGGGTGTTCCATTTCTTTCTCAAGTCCTCCCAGTAGTCCTAACTACAGATGCCTCTCTCTTAGGCTGGGGAGTCCTCATAGCTCAGGGGGTCAGGTCCCCCTCAAGAGTCTCTCTTCATATCAATCTTTTAGAAGTCAGGGCAGTTTTACTGGACCTTCAGGTCTTCTCAGAATCGGTCAGCGGGCATGGTGGTGCAGGTCAGGACAGACACCACCACCACCACGTGGTACTTCAACAAGCAGGGAGGCGCTCTGTCCAGGGCCTTGTGCACAGAGGCCATGAAACTGTGGTCTCTAGCCTGTTCCCATCAAACTTCCCTGATAGCAGTTTATCTCCCAGGAAACTTACTTTCAAACAACATGAAGTCTTGCTGTATTCTGACATATTGCAGTGATGTCCAACCTTTGAACTGCCCCGGAGATGAAAGAGTTAACTTTCCATGCCAGGCATGGAACGCTGAGCTCGAGCTCGGTTGAGTCTCTGTCTGCTGCTGTTTGAAATTAAACAGTCAGATTCTTTACTCCGCCTCACTGAACAGTCGCTCCGGAGATTTCTCCTTTGCTCTGTTCAAGTTGTCGGTTAAAGTACCGTTTTTCTCGGTTTTCGACCGAATTTAATCGTTTACCTGTCAGTTCAGACTCTGTGGTATCGTGAGTACTAGATAAGTTTATTTTCCTTGTTCTTCTGTGTGGAACTTGTAAATGTGGGATCAGTTCGGTTTGAACCGATCAGGTTTTCCAAAAAAAGTTTATTCTACTTTTAGTCTTGTAACTGGTCCTTATCGGTTCTTTTAAAAAAAAAAAAAACAGATTTAATTACATTTTTTTTTTTCCACGACCCGTAACACGGTCAGGAACTGATAAGGGTGTCTTGCCTGGTGGATTGCCGATAAAAGGGTACGTTTTTGTTAGGACTGGCCATGTCTGAGAAACCCAAAAGAAAAACCGGGCTCACTGGGTTTCAACACTGTAGTGTGTGTGTGGGGAAGTCTTTGCTAAGGCTGATTCCCCACACCACCTGTGTTTGTCTGGGGTTTGACCACCTCGATTCAGACTGCCAGATTTGCAAAAATTTTCCTGCAGCTACCCTGGAAAAGAGAGCTGGTAGGCTCAGGGAAAGAGAGGCCAAGAAGTCCGCTGACCCGGATGGCCAGCCCGGTTCGGTTCCAACCGAACCAGAAGGAGTGCCCTCTGACCAGGGCGAAACTTATTCGGCCAAAAGGAAAACAGACTCCGAGGAGTCTGTTCTGGTTAAAAGAAAAAGAAGGGATAAATCAGCTGGTGCGGATCCACAGATTCTTTCTCCGACCGCTGATGAAATGGCCAAAGCGGTAAGGATTGTTCAGTCGCTAACCCTGGTTCCGACCGAACCAGCACCATCGGGAAGGGGCTCAGTTCGGTCGGTTCCCCCGGTTCCAGATTATAATTTAGAAGATTTCTATGAACCGGAGGAGGAGGAAGGAGAGTATGAGGATAGTGATGGTGATTTACGAAAGTCTGGATGTGCCTATTGACCCGGACATCTCCCCAGACAGACCTTCAGGGGTTTCTCCTCCTAGGCTTTCTGAGTCCCCTTCCCATTTTATGTTCTACAAAAAAGTGGCTGAAACTCTGCAGCTTCCTATGGAAGAAGCTGTGGACGACCAGGAGGAGCCTGACTATGTTGAAATGATGGATATCCCAGAGTCCAGGAGGCTGTGTATTCCCCTTCATAAGTCCTTTGGGAAACAGACAATAAAAATTTTAAAGACTCCCTAATTCTATACTTCCTCTGGACAAGAGAATGGACAAGAGGTATACTCTCTCAGGCTCAGATAGAGTTCCTTACCCAGCAATGCAGCCATGTTGGGGTAGTGCAGACTGCTGCCTGTGATAAGGCAAATATACCCTTTGCTTCACACACCCCCAGACAAGGACTCCAGGAGGATTGATGCCATGGCAAAAAAGCAGAACATGGCAGCATCCTTGGGACTCAGGCAGGCTAATTATATGGCCTATACAGCTACATATCAGAACTCTAGATGGGAGACTGTAATGGCTTTAGTTAAACAGGTCCCTGGACAGCTTGCCAAGGAGCTGGAGCAGGTGGCTGCGGATGGTATTGAGGCATCCAAGGTGCAATTCCATGCTGCAGTGGACTCCAGTGATGTTTCATCTAGAGTCATGGCTACAGCTGTGGCCCTTCGTAGGATGGCTTGGCTCAGATGTACTAGCCTGTCTCAGGATACCCAGACTAAGGCCATGGATTTTCCTGTTGTGGGTAATTCTCTGTTTGGGGAGCAAACAGAGAATTACATGAAGAAAATGGATGAATACAGGACCGCCTATAGGAGTGCTCAGGCCAAGGAAAGGCAGGCCACTCCCCAGAGGCAGCATTCCAGGGGCAGGCCTTTTCATAAGCCTTTCTACCAAGCCCAGGCCTCCTCTTCAGCTTATGCTCATAGGGGGTTCTTCAGAGGGAGAGGCAGACGGTGTACAAGCAGCCCTGCTTCCAACCCCCAGCCTAAAGCCCCTGCCAAACAGGCACCCTGATGGGATTGCCAGGGCCGATTCTCCACCACCTGTAGGGGGCAGGCTGGCTTACTTTGTCCAGGACTGGATGTCTGTAACATCAGACAAATGGGTCCTGGAGGTAGTGAGCCAGGGACTGGTTCTCCGCTCCAAAAAATTTCCAAAGATGAGAACCAGATCCTTTCCACTTGCAAATTCCTCAGATGCACTCGCCCTAGAGGCAGAGGTCTCTTCCCTCTTGGCTCTGAGAGCCATAGAGAGGGTTCCACCCCTACACAAAGGGAAAGGATTGTACTCCAGGTACTTCCTAACCCCCAAAAAGACAGGAGAATGGCGGCCCATCCTGGACCTCAGATATTTAAACAAGCACCTTTTAAAGCCAAAGTTCAAAATGTTGACTCTGGGAATAATTCTACCCTCTCTAAGGCCAGGGGACTGGCTAGTCTTCCTGGACCTCAAGGATGCCTATTTCCATATTCTCATCAGAAGCTCCCACCGAAAATACCTCAGGTTCGAGCTGCCCTCAGGCCATTACCAATTCAGAGCAATGCCCTTCGGCCTAACCTCTGCTCCAAGGGTGTTCACAAAATGCCTGGCAGTAGTAGTTGCCTTCCTAAGAAGAAGAAAGAGGATCTCCATCTTTCCATACCTGGACGACTGGCTCATAATAGGCCAGTCTTCAGACCAAGTCAAGTCACACCTACAAATAACTCAGCAACTGCTATCCTCTAGGTTTCCTTCTGAATCTTTCAAAGTCCGTTCTAGAGCCTGTACAGCTCCTCACCTTTATAGGCGCAGAGCTAGATATAGTAAGGGCAAGGACCCTTATTTCACTGGCCTCTTCATTCACCCTCCAGGTGTCTCGACCAGCAAGGCATTTTCTGCAGCTCCTGGGGCACATGGCTGCTTCTACAGCAGTGGTGCAGGGAGCAAGATTTCAGATGAAGGACATTCAGTTCCACTTGAGAGCCTTTTGGTCTCAGAAAAAGGACCCTCTGACCAAACTGATTCCAGTGACTCGAACCCTGATCCAGGCATTAGTCGTGGCAGGATCAGGACAATCTAAGACAGGGAGTTCCTTTTGTCACTCAGTCTCATTCTCTAATCCTTACTACAGATGCCTCCCTCTTGGGCTGGGGAGTCCACTTGGGGGACCTGACTACCCAAGGGTTGTGGTATCCTCAGGAATCTCTGCTTCACATCAACCTATTAGAACTCAGAGCAGTGTTTCTGGCACTTCAAGCTTTTTCCAAGTCTGTTCAGAACAAAGTAGTTCAGATCAGGACAGACAGTACCACCACAATGTGGTATATCAACCAGCAAGGGGGCACTCAGTCTACTGCCTTGTGCACAGAGGCAATGCAGTTATGGTCCCTAGCCTATTCCCTAGACGCCTCTCTTACAGCAGTACACCTCCCAGGCAAAGACAATGTCCTGGCAGATGCTCTCAGCAGGATATCTCAAGGCCTTCACGAATGGTCCCTGGATCCCCTAGTTTTAAAGGTGATTTTCTCCAGATGGGGCACCCCACAGATAGATCTTTTTGCAGCCCCAGACAATCACCAACTCCCTCTCTATTGCTGCAGGCCCCCAGTGTTGGGCTCAGTCCCTCTGGATGCCCTAGTTCTCAATTGGAAGGGGAAGTTCCTGTATGCTTTTTTCCCCCCTTCCCTCTCCTGTTCAAGGTGTTAGTCAAGATCAGGTCTCAACCCTGCAAGGTGATTCTGATCGCTCCAGACTGGGCCAGACAGCCCTGTTACCCTCTCTTGTTGTGCTTAGCAGTCCACCTTCCCCTGTCTCTTCCCAGGAATTACAACCTGTTAACATGTGCTCAGGGGAATGTTTGGTATCCGAATCTCAACTCTCTCAACCTCGAGGCCTGGCTCTTGAAGAATTAGAGTTTGCTGACTTACACCTCTCTCAAGGTGTTGTGGATATCTTGAAGGCTTCTCGTAAACCTTCCACCAGAAACACTTACAACTCCAAGTGGAAAAGATTTTCTATATGGTGCTCTGGCAAGCACATTTCTCTAGAGTCTGCTGGCCTTCCCACAGTCCTTGACTACATGGTTCATCTTAATAGCTTGGGACTTGGACCAGCCACACTAAAAGTGCATCTGGCAGCTGTCTCTGCCTTCCTTTCAGCAGGCAAACACTCTTCCCTCTCGGCTCATCCTGTATTTTCTAAATTTTTCAAGGGATTGCTTCATACCAATCCTCCCTTCAGCGACCCTGCCCCTGCTTGGGTTGCATTGCTTAGCTTATGCAACCCCCTTTTGAGCCTTTGTCCTCCGCAGAGCTTAAGTACTTGACTTGGAAAACTGTTTTCTTGGTGGCCATCACTTCTGCCAGACTCATAAGTGAGTTACAGGCCCTGTCAGTGGAGCCTGATTTTTATCTCTTTCCATAGAGATAAGGTGGTCCTCAGGACTAATAGGAAGTTTTTGCCTAAGGTGGTTTCAGATTTCCACCTTAACCAGTCTGTGTCCCTTCCTGTTTTCTTCACTGACCATTCCTCCTCTGGGCAGAGGAGGCTGCACAATTTGGATGTGAAAAGGGCCCTTAGCTACTACATAGAGCGCACCAAGGGTCACAGGTTTGACTCCCTCCAACTGTTCCTCACTTATGGTGAGGTTGGTAAGGGAAAACCTGCCACTAAGAGATCTGTTGCCAGGTGGATTTTCTCTTGGATTCAATTTTGCTGTGGAAAACTAGGTAGGATCCCACCCTCAGGCCTGAGGGCTCACTCTACCAGAGGTACAGCTGCCTCCCTGGCTGCGGCCAGGGATATTCCTATCTTAGAGATTTGTCAAGCAACCACCTGGAAAACAGTACACACTTTTACCAAGCATTACTCTCTGGACATTCAGGCTAGGAGTGATGCTAGGTTTGGCACAGCAGTGCTTCAGAGCCTATTTCCTAAGTAGGTTCTGTCCCTCCTCCATGGAGGTACTGCTTGGTAGTCTGCAATATGTCAGAATACAGCAAGACTTCATGTTGTTTGGAGAAAAAATTACTCACCTTAGTAATGTTGTTTCTTCTAATGGAGTCTTGCTGTATTCTGATTCCCCCCCCCCGCCTCCCCTCTCAGAACCTGGGTTTTTGGGATGTGGGTGGGCAGGTGCAGTGTTGACACCCTAGAGGTGCCCCCACACTTCTTCTCATCCCTTTGGTTTGGGTGTGTGGGTGGTGTTTTGTTTTATTTTTTGGGTTTCCTGACTTGAGTCTTTGCTTTGGAACCAAAAATCTCTCTATTATATTTAGTAGCCAGTTGGCTAGTGTAAGTTTACAGTTTCCACACAGGGCACCCAGTGAGTTTAGCTCGTAAAGATCTGATGGTTTAATTTCAAACAGCAGCAGAGTCTCAACCGAGCTCGAGCTCAGCGTTCCATGCCTGGCATGGAAAGTTAACTCTTTCATCTCCGGGGCAGTTCAAAGGTTGGACATCACTGCAATATGTCAGAATACAGCAAGACTCCATTTAGAAGAAACAACATTACTAAGGTGAGTGATTTTTTTTTTTTTTTTTTTCTTCTCAGCCTCAAGGCCTGGCTCTTGAAGAGTTAAAATATGCAGGCCTGCATCTTTCTCAAGGAGTTCTGGATATCTTGAAGGGTTGTAGGAAATCCTCCACTAGAAAAACTTGTAATTCCAGATGGAAAAGATTCAGCATTTGGTGCTCTCAGAAAGGCATTTTGCCTGATTCTGCAACTATTGCTACAGCTTTAGACTATCTGGTTCACCTTAATAGTTTGGGTCTTATGCCTGCAACCCTTAAGGTTCACCTATCAGCTGACTGCATTCCTTTCAGCAGGGAAGGGCTCTTTCCTGGCATCTCATCCTTTTTTTTAGTAAGTTCTTCAAGGGTCTGGTTCATATTGACCCTCCCTTTCGAGAGCCTACTCCGGCTTGGGATCTTAATGTCTGCATTGCTCAGCTTATGCAGCCACCCTTCGAACCTCTGGCTTCGGCTGAACTTAAGTACTTGACCTGGAAAACTCTGTTCTTGGTAGCTATTACTGCTGCCAAGTGGATTAGTGAATTACAGGCCCTGTCAGTTTAGCCTGACTTCATTTTCCTCCATAAGGATAAGGTGGTTCTAAGAACCAACAGTAGGTTCTTACCGAAGTGGTGTCAGATTTTCATCTGAACCAGTTCATGTCTCTTCCTGTATTTTTCACTGACCATTCTTTTTCAGGGAAAAGAAGATTACATAGTTTGAATGTGAAAAGGGCTCTTGGCTACTATATAGAGCATACTAAGGCTCACAGGTATGATTCTCTTCAATTGTTTCTCACTTATGGTGAAGTGGAAAAAGGTAAGCCTGCTACTAAAAGGACTATTGCCAGGTGGACTGTCTCTTGTATACAGTTCTGCTATGACAGTTTGGGGAAAACACCCCCTCCAGGTCTGAGGGCTCACTCGACTAGGGGCGCTGCTGCCAGATATATTCCCTTGCTAGAAATCTGTAAAGCAGCCACCTGGAAAACAGTTCAGTTCATACATTCACTAAGAATACACTCTGTACATCCAGGCTAGGAGTGATGCTAGGTTTGACACAGCAGTACTGCAGAGCCTGTTTCCAAAGTAGGTTCTGCACTCCCTCCTCCTGGGGAAACTGCTTGGTAGTCTGCATATTGTCTGAATACAGCAAGACTTCATGTTTGAAGAAAAAACGATTTACAATAGTAACGTTGTTTCTTCTAATGGAGTCTTGCTGTATTCTGACTTCCCTCCCTGCCTCCCCTTTCATAACCTATTTTTGAGAAGTGGGTGGCAGGTACAGTGTTGCACTTCAGGGGTGTACCTTGTACTCTCCCTATTTAGGGTGGGGTAGTTTTTATTGCTGTTATGGGGGGTGTGTGTGTGTGTGTGTGTGTGTGTGTGTGTGTGTGTGTATGTATGTATGTATGTATCTGTATGTATATGTGTGTGTGTGTGTGTGTGTGTGTGTGTGTGTTAGATATAGATATATTTATATATCTATAGATATCTATATACATATATATATATAAAAATATACTATATACACACGTGTATGTGTGTGTGTATATGTACGTATGTATGTGTGTGTGTGTGTGTGTGTGTGTGTGTGTGTGTGTGTGTGTGTGTGTGTGTAGACAGACAGACAGACATTATGTATGTATGTATGTATGTCTCACTACTTTTATTCTTGGGTTCTCGACTTGTCTTTTTTGGGACCAAATTGTTGTCTTTGACTTTTAGTAAACAATTTCCACTTTGTCTACTAGTTAGTTTGTTCGTAAGAATCTGACGGTAACACTGGTAAGTACCAGAGACAGAGGTTTGAAAACTGAGCTCAATGTTCTATGCTTCTGCATAGGTTAACTCTTGCAGTTCGAGTGCTGGGGCTAACTGCATATTGTCAGAATACAGCAAGACTACATTAGAAGAAACGTTACTGTGGTGAGTAATTTTTTCTTTTCTCTCCTAAAGCTGATCTCCAGGCTCATAACTTCTGGGAGGTCCTTCCTGATACCACGTGACAGGCAGGATGCAAACAGACTTCTGCAGGACAGCTATACCCTCCCGCTCATTTCCTCCAGATGTCAGTTTACTTCCTGCCTATCAAGAGGTAAGATCTGTGCAGGACCTCTGTCACAGGAGTGACCAAGCCGAAGAACTGAGTGTGTGCATCTCTCCTGTGTTTTGACGGATTGCATCTGTATCTCAGTGCTCCTCAATGCTTAAGCAAGGACCCCTGTCTCAGCCTTGCGAGCTGTACAGACGGGCTCCCTGTACCCCCCTTCCCACGCTAGGGGGTCCCCCCCCCAAAAAAAAACTGAAGGAGCAACATTATTGGGGGCAGGGGTCAGCGGATCAGTGCTAATTTGGCTCTGTGCCATTCGGAGGATCTCGCAGGGCTCCCAGGAGTCTTAAGGATAAGAATCCTGTGAGCATTTCAGCGCCCCACGCTCAGCCCAGCATTCTTTCTCATCGATGAGCCCCCGAGAAATTTAGGCTCATAGACTGTGTCAGACACCTGGAGCTTTCCTCCCCTCTCGACGGCCACTGAAGACTTGGACCGTCGACTCACCTGTCAACCGGAGAGCTACATGGTCGTCTTGGGCTCTCCGACACTGTGAGACTAGCTTTAGAGCGTTTGTGCTCTTTTTGCAAGTGGAGAGGCAGGCTAATCAGAGTGGGAAAGGGGGCATAGCATTACGCAGCTCGTCATCAAGCATCACCTGGTCAACTTGTCGACGGAACACTTCAAGGCACTGACACTTTTCCTCAATCAGCTCATAGTCGGAACATTTCAGGCACCTAGACATTAATGGGACTGGATTCAACCCAAATAAGTTTTTCAAACTCTGGATACAAATTAAAATTGTGAGCACGTCCTCAGCAAAATTGGACAGGCCTCCTAGAGGCAGAAAGTACCACAAGTGCAGAACCCCCATGCTGCCAACATTTGCAGGGTCTCTGTGTGTCAAATGTGACAGTGCAACATCTCCAACCTTGGAGGAGGCAGACTAATCTCAGGACTTACAAAACCAGCCCATTGGTCAGGGTCAGTCTTCACCTCAGAGGGACGCTGCCACTCGGCTAGGGCTGTAGCCCCGGACCTAAAGAAAAGCTGAACAGGGCCTTCGCTCTCAACCCATCATATTTTGATGTCCTTCAGCAGTCTCCGGAGCCCAAGGCTCATAGAAAAGCCACCCTAAGTACACCCCCCATCCCATCCTTGGATGAGGACTCTTCCCCTCTCCTCACGATGTGATAGGAGGAGGAAGATGGCCAGATCCAGGCCCAGGGATACCACCCATGAGAAGCACAGATGGGACAGGTCACCCTCAGTGTCCAGCTGCTCATCTTCAGAGGAGGGGGAAATACTAAACTCGAATTCTGACTTGTACTCCTCACCAGCCAGAAACTCTGATTTTGGACGATCAAGATTTGTTTTTTTTTTGTTTGTTTTTTTTTAATAAAAAGGTGTCTGACGAGATTCACCTGACTTCATCTTCTCCAGAACCCAAGCAAGCAAAGCCAGCTTTCAGGCTTGCTTCTGCTTTGAAGCCAACAATGATTTTCCCCATCTCTCCAGCCATAGAGGACCTGTTACAAGAAGAATGGAAGGGACTGGAGCGTTCCTACTCTGTCCACGCCGCCTCACCAAGTTACTGAAATTCGACAGGAAACCTTTGGAGAGATGGCTAGACTGTTCCCGGATCGACCTACTAATCTCCAACCTCACTAAAAATATGTTTATCACAGCAGAGGGTGGAGCCCTCTCTGAGGGACCCAGTGGATAGGAATGTGGACACCTCTCCCAAAGCCTTTCAGTCCACTGCAACAGGGGTTGAAATTAAGTTTTGCAGTCACTAGCCAGCAGGGTTAGTGACTGGGGAAAATCTACTAGCCCCACAGTCTTTTCCAGTAGCTCAGCTGATGTGCTTAATGAAATGTTACATTCTCCAGTACAAACCTGCAGGGCTAGTTAAAGGAAAATCTTAGCCCGACACACAATCTGCCAGCATTTGGCTAATAGGCCGGTGCTATTTTCGACCCCTGCTGCAACCTCTTTCAAGGCAGCTACAACTAACCTTCTCATCTCGGGCTGCTCTCTCTCTCGCCACTGATCTGGCATTCCAGCTAGCTGAGCCAGTGAAGAATAAATCCATTTTACAGCACCTGCAGCTAATTGGACTAGCTTTGGCCTACTCGGCTGACATATCTGAGGAGACAGGTGTGCAGCAGGAGCTATGTTTTACCAGACCTCCGCTCAATGCAATTTATGGCTACAGGCATGGCAGGCCGATGCCTCCTTGAAGATGCATTTGGTGAATGCCCCTTATGAAGGAGGCCGCCTTTTCAGATCAGATCTAAAGAAGGCAGTCAAGAAATCGGGGGGGAAACGGTAAAAGTACGAATTCCACAATCCCGGGGAAGGAACAGGCCCTGGACTTCGGGAGTCAGACAGACTTTTCATGCCCAAAATCATTCCAGGGGGTCAGAATAAGTCATTTTCAGACAGACTATCCTGGTTCACCTCTCGCAACCAATGCAGCTTTCGGGTTGGCAGGGATTGGCTCCCGAGATGCGGGGTGACTCATTTTTTATTTTATTTTTTTTTCCCCCCTTAAAATCGCAATGAGGACTCACGGACCCATCTTCATGTAGGGGGCAGGCTTTCCAGCTTTTTCGAGGAATGGGTCCACAGCGCCATGGACAAGTAAGTGCTAGATGTAATTCACGAGGGTTACATAGAGTTCGAGTCCAGGCCCCTGCTGCCCCACATAATACCCTCGCCAGTCTCGAACAACCCAGTAAAAAGAGCGCCGACGGTGCAAGCAATTATAGATCTTATACAGGCAGCAGCGATCGAACAAGTTCCCATTCAAGAAAGGAACAGATGAGTGTACTCTATTCTTCATAGTGCCAAAACGCTCAGGAGGTTTCTGGCCAGTGTTAGACCTCAAGTTTCTAAATGGTTTTGTTTGCCACAGGACATTCAAGATGGAGACCTTGTTCTCTATCATCCGAGAAATCCATTGGGGGATTTTTTGGCCGCATTAGATTTACTAGATACTTATCTGCATATCCCCATCCGGAGGCACACACGGCAATTCCTCAGGTTCAAAGTGGAAAACTAATTTCTCAATTCACTTATCGCCGTTCCCTTCGGTCTGTCCACAGCCCCCAGGGTCTTCTCCAAAGTTCTTGTGACAGTGGTCGCTCGACTCAGAAATACAAGGGATACAGCTCTTCCCATACCTGGACAAGATTCTCATCAAAGCCTCACAGTACGATCAAGCAGTCCCCGCAGTGACTGAGGTGATACAGTGCGCCTCCTCTCTGAGGTTCGTTAATCAACCAGAAGAACAACTCCCTGTGGCCATTACAGTCTCTGAATCATCTAGGGGTGAATATCAACACAATCCAGAACAAAGCTTTTCCCCACAGTTGAAATTCAAGAAACTGAGGGCACTCGTCAGCAAATTCCAAGCGGCCCAATCCCTGCAGTCTTGCTCTTTCATGCAACTCGTATGGATGATGGTTTCCCTGGCAGACTCTGTCCCCTGGGCACTAGTCCACATGTGCCCTCTCCAGTCAGGCCGCCTCCATCAATGGACCCAATCAGGGGACGCAGTGAGCCAGAGGATTCGGATCTCTCGCCAGATAAGATTCCCTTATATGGTGGACTCAGCATTGCAATATCATGAGGGGTCTCAAACTCTGACATCCTCACCAGATGAGTCACCACCGATGCCAACAGAAAGATAGAGAAAAAGTGCAGCTGCTGTGGAGTAGTGGGGTTCAGTACTGCATTTTCGGTGCCATCCCAGTGATCCGAGATAAGCAAGTGGCCTATAAGCCAATAAAGCAGACACTTCACCAGACCCAAATAAAATCCAGAATGTTACACCCCACAAGGCTAGTTTTTCTTTCGGACCCGGCAATCATGAATTCCAGTTGGTAGAACAAGCCAGGAAAGAGAGAACCAAACGACATCAGGCAAACACAATTAAGATTCACCTTAAATAGCTGGGTCCGTGGTGCCAAGTGAGCCGAATGCCAGGAACGGAGGGCGGCAAGGAAGGAGTCGACATCGTCCTGTGGACGCTTCCCTCTGGGGGTGGGAGGGGAACATGGCAAGCTGCTCTAGTAGTGACTCCTGGTGGTGGCTCCCGATGGTGTACTTGGTGGCGTGGGTGACCACACGCTGCCGTATGTCCCCGCCTCAGGATGTTGCTGCAGCTGCACGTGTTGTGGGTCGTGGCTGGATGCCCTGGAACAAAGGAAAATGGCCACCTGTGGTGCCGATTGACTGCCTTCCAGTAGGACCTCTCCAGCCGCTGACCACCCAGCAGCACCTGGCCTGCCCCCCCGACCAACACCCCGGTGTAATGCTCCCTCACTCTACCATGCCGCCTCCCTGGGTTGGGGGCATGGCATGGATAAGCTGGACCGTTATGGTATTGTCGGCAGAGCCCTGGGGGAACCAGAGACAGGCGTGGCAATGAGGGTTGGGTCTGCGGCACAGTGGGGGGCACCATCATGGGAGGCTGAAGGGGTGGGGCTGCAGGGGTCTGGTAGGGGCTTAAAAAAAAAAAAAAAAAAAATCGTAAATTCCACGTGTTACATCTAAAATGGCTGAGTGATGGTATGACCCTGAAATTCACAGATTACAGCTGGCATAGATATTAGTAGTGAATTGATCATAAACTACATCTAGATTTTTTTTTTTTCGTTTTTTGTTGTTTCCGACATTTCCTCTGCTGCATTTTGAGGTACTGATGATACATATTATGGAGTGTGCAGCAAACAAGGTTTGGGACTACTGATTGGGAAATGATGATCATCCTCAAATGCAAGATAGCAGTGAGCCCGGCTCTCTGATCGGTCAAGACAGATAACTCGAAGCCTCCGATTGGCCCACCTCTCAAGCCTGTAGGACTGCTGTTTCTCCCTTGTCGCCTGCTCTCCGGTGCGCTAAACTTAAGTAATTGGTATTTTCACCCCAACCACTCGCTCCGACTCAGACCTCTATTAAATACTTGCTAAACCTGTCTCCTCCACTAAGCTCCCTCCTTTATTGGACGCCCCCTCTCGACTGCAGACCTTAAAGTTGTACTGCCACCCATTCCTAGCAGTGCTAGCAGGATTACCCCGTGCTAGCTGCAGCGGCACAAAAATGGGCCGCACTCTCTCTTCCTGCTCATTGTAACCTCTTTCACCGCTGATGGCCCTTGTGACCGAAGTGGACCACTGCCTCCACTACCAGAACCATATTTTGACAACAGTGGTCTGTCACTGGTGTTCAGGGCAGCTGCCTCGGTAGGTAACCACCAAGATTCCCCCCTTACTCCCAACAAACCCGGGGCCCCCTACAGTCGCCCCCAGCTATGGCACCTTAGCGATTCTTCCCTCTTTAAAGCTACTGCCGAAGAAAGCCCAGCCTTTTCCTAGCAAAATCGGACAGTGGAAGATATAAATCACAATAACCATTAGCCTCTCGGCCAGGAAGGTGATGTTCATGCTACTTCTCTTATCTGGAAATATACATGCCAACTGAAGACCACCAACTTTATCTGGCACTGGAAGACGTAAGATCAAAGGTCTTGAATAGCTGCAATGAACATCTGCAGTATAACCATCAAATTTGAACAGCTCCAGGCATGGATTATCCACCATGCCCCTGATTTTATTATATGCCTTACAGAGACCTGGTTGTCAAACAAGATAAAAAAGAATGAAATGGCACTTTCTGGGTAGCAAGCCTTCAGGATTGACAGGAAGGGCAAGAAAGGTGGGGGATGCCTTATCTGTGCCAGGGAGGACGGAGCAGTGTAGGGATTCCCCATCACCGAAATGGATAATTATGAACTATTAGCAGTGAAAGCACAGCTGGCAACATGGCAAGTCTCTGCCTTGGTCTCTCCCCGCCCCACAAAAAAGCCAGAAATGCTGGAAGCAGTGGTCACTTTCCTAAGGGTCCAGAACTCCTCATCACAGGTGATTTTAACATAAACTAGGTAGGCAATGAGTGACCCCCAAATAGGATTTTGCTAGTTCCTATCTAACCCAACTTGTCACCAGTCCCACCAGACAGAACTACAAGTCAGGCAATGACACACTTGTCGATTTTTGACTCCTCTCAAGCTCCCCATCCCATATCTCAGAGGTCAAGGTGCTGCCTGACACCTTAAGTGACCACTCACCAGTCATCTTCCTGAGGTCCAACAAATTTAGTAAATCCCCCACACACAAAATCCTAATTGAAAGCAGGGTCCTGAGGAAAGGCAAACTTTGGTCCCTCACCACAGCTCTCTCCTTGCATGACTGGTCCCCCATTGACGTGGCACCTGGTCTCGACCAGGCCCTTAACTACTTTTATTGATGGCTTCAACAGCATCTGTGATCTCTTTGTCCCACTGAGGTAAAGGAAGGCCCGTCACGCAGGGGTGTGGCCAGAAATTTCCATTTTGTACACAGACTCCGACAGTTATATCTCCTGATTTAAAAAAAAAAAAAAAAAAAATACACATCCTTTCCAAACAAGTCCGATTGTCAGATTCCTCTACTCTCAAGTGGTTATACATGTATCAGACACTCCTCAGTGGCCTACACTAACCCAAATACTACAGATTAGAATGATAATATTAACAGAGTGGCGTATGGTTTGTGACAGGCACTCAACAAAACTGTACAGTGAGTATGCCTGTCTACATCTACACCCTTGAGCCTGTGGGGTATAAAAATGCTAGATCATTTGTGGGGGGACTCCTTGCCAAGATGCAGGAAAGGGATAGCCTCTGGTCAAAAGCCAAGTCCACTTGAAACAAACATGATTACCACTGCTACAGAGCTGCCAGAAATCGCTGCACTAACCTCATTCGGCAGGCCAAAGCCAGCTTCAATAAGGAACAGCTCGGTAGTACATGGGGTGAGGGAAAGAGGTTCTGGGAGAATGTCAAAAGTTTCCTTGGGAAGGATAAGAAGCACTCACATCTGCTCAACATTAACGGCTTCCCCACAGGTGATCCACTTCTAATTGTGGAACCATTCAACACGGCCTTCACTGACCTGAGCTCGGTACTACCTCCCGCCTATCTGCTCCCCTCAGATCATCCTGGCTGCAAGTCAATCAAAAACTCCCATCCAGACTTCTGCTTTAAGGGAGTGACAGTGAAGGAGGCCCTGATGCATGTTCATCAAAAAAAAGTTCCAGACAAGACCAGAATGGGCAGTGGTGGGGTAAACATGAAATTTCTGTCCCTCACACTTGATGTCCTCATTCGTGTCAATAATGAAATTATTCAACAAGTCACTAGCACTCGCTAAATTCCCTGAGGTCTGGAAACAGGCCCTTGTGACACCTGTACACAAGAACGGTGACAGGACCAGTATATCCAACTACAAACCAATTTCTGTCTCCACCCCCCCCCCCCAAATCCAAGGCACTGGAAATGGTAGTGGCTGAGCAACTCACCGAATACCTTGACAAATTACTATGCCCCAACCAGCATGGTTTCAAGCAGAATCATAGTACTACCACTGCACTGGTGAAGTACACTGGCTACGTGCACAAGGCAGTGGATGAAGGCAAATTGGTGGGTTCGGTGTTTATTGACCTTAGTAAATCCTTCAGCACCGTCAAGCACTCCCTACTCCTGGTCCAACTGCAGAACCTGGGTGTGGCGCCAATACCGCATGCTGGTTCCAGGACTACGTGACTCACAGATTCCAACGTGTCAAAGTTGGACAAACCATGTCTGGATCCAGAGAGGTCTCATTGGGGTTCCCCCAGGGGTCGATATTGGGGCCCTTACTCTTCAGCCTTTTTCTGAACAATCTAAAGCATGTAATACTAAAACGATCCTGTACACCAGTGATGCGGTACTTCTGAACAGCAACACACACATTGGAGAGTGTCAATCTGAACTACAGAACTTTTTCAACAAACTAGAGGATTGGTTCTACATGCATAAACTTTTTCTACTAAATTATAAAAAGACCAAGACCATGCTCACAGCCAGTCCCCAGCACAAAACAGTTCCCCTCCCTCGTCATTTCTAATAAAGTCAGCACACCATTGGAACAAGTGCACTCGTTCAAGTACCTGGAGGTCACCCTCTGTGACACCCTCACCTTCACCGAACACATTGATTTAGTGGTTAAGGTGGTAAATTCTAAGCTGGGTGTTCTCTACAGGCACAGAAAATATCTCACTTCTGAGGCCCTCCGCTTTGCAGTCTCTAGCTCCATACTATCAACCATTGATTATGGCCTGGTTGTTTACTGAGCAGCCACAGAAGCAGCACCAGCAAGGGTACAAATTGCTCTCAATAAAGCATGCAGGCTCACTTTGGCTGCTGATCGCTATACACACACACTGCTCACTGTAGGAACAGACTAAATGGCTGCCACTTAGGAACAGTATCAAGTTCCAGACTTGCCTTCTCAGTAAGAAGGTGTTAATGGGCAAAACACCCCCCTGCCTATCTGATATCTTCTCCCTGATTGACTCCATATATAACACCAGAGGTAGGATGCAGGGGGCTCCCTCCACACCTTTTCATCGAACCGCGCTTGGACAACGCATCTTTGCCTGGGCCAAGTGTACACCCTGGGGGGGAAATGCTACAAGTCTCGATGGCTGAGCGGGACCTGGTGGTGGTGGTGGATGTCAAGATGAACAACTCTTGAGACTTGTAGGAGGGCAGCAGCCAAGGCCAACAGGATGCTGGGATGCATCGCTAGGGGGATCACCTCCAGAAGGAGGGAAGTGATGCTCCCTCTGTATAACTGCTTGGTGAGGCCGCACCTTGAGTACTGCGTGCAGTTTGGAGGCCACACTTAGAGGGACATTAAACTCCTGGAGAGGGTCCAGAGGAGGGCAACCAAAATGATTTGGGGCTTGGGGGACAGGACCTATGAGGAGAGGCTCGAAGAGCTAAATATGTACACATTGGAAGAGAGAAGGGACCGGGGGGACATGATAGAGGTCTTCAGGTACATGAAGAGGGTAAATAGGGGAGGAACAGTCAGGGTGCTTCGAAGGAAGGAGGAGGGGGCCACTAGAGGGCATGGGTGGAAGCTGGAGGGGGGGAAGATTCAGGGGAGAAAGGAGGAGGTGCTACTTCACTGAGAGGGTGGTGGAGCCATGGAATGCACTGCCTAGGGGGCTGGTGGAGGCAGAGACGGTGGAGGGGTTCAAGAGGGGGTGGGACAGGTACAGGGGAAGGGTTCTGGAAGCAAAATCCAATGCAGCAAGAATATCCGGAACTGGGAAGGGAGAAGCCAGAGAAGGCGAGGGGAGCAGCAAGGTCAGCACCCAGGGTGGGGGCTGGCCAAACGAGCAGACACGAAAGACCGTTAGGCCTATTCTGCTGGCATTTTAGTATGTTAGTATGCCTATAGGGGCCCCCCAAAGGCTTAATGAAATCCCTATGCCCCTTCAAATCTCCACTAGCATATCCCACTTCAAAACTGGCCTAAGGCAACACCTTAACTCGAGCACAAGTGACTGCTTTCTGAAGGCATGACCCTTCCCCATTTCAGGCCTCCCGAGTTGTCCTATGGCAGCCCAGCTGCACCCCGTGACTGTTCTTGGAAGGTGTGACTCCCCCCCCCCCCCCAATTAACCTACACCATAATCCCTAGTGCCGCAGCCTGAGCTGACAAAGGCAGCCCTACTGTTCCCTCTCCCTAGAAACCCCTTCCCATCCCCACCTTGATCCCTCTTCCCCTTTCTCCCCACTACAGACTTAGTCTGGGGCCTGCCTTCTCTCCCTCCCCGTGACTTATTCAGCCTTACCACCCCTGCTGTCGTCCGGAACCCACTATCTAATCTTGTATTCTTCCTCACATCATCCCACCCTTTCCCTGTGACCTTTCAGCCCTACACATCCCACCTCCTAACTGGTGCCACCTTCCCTCCCCAAACCCCTCCACTGTCTTCCCCTTATCTCGACAAAGCCTCCCTCTGAGGCAGCAATTTTTTTTTCTTCATGCCCCCTGGGATGGACTCCCTTTCCCTTCGATTTCCTTAAGTCTCCTGTCCACTATAGAGAGAGCTCTCGTCCTCCTTTCTCTACTAAGTTCACTGTTGCTATTATAATTCCTTTGCTTGATGCTGTACTAATCTCTAGTACTAGAAATGATTGTGTAATGCTGTAACTTAATGTACGTTCTCCAGCTATCCTGAATTTGTGCTGTTATGTCTGTTGGCCTGTTAACCTGACGTGTAACCTTTGTAAAAGAGCCTATGCTCAAAGGTCTTTTCCGAATCCTTAAATAAATTAAAAAACAAGAAATCTTATTAGATTAGTTGGGCATGACCTTCCCTCTGTGAAACCATGCTGCCTTGGGTCCTGTAATCCGTTGGATACAAGATATTCCACAATCCCTTCCTTTTAGTGGTGTTTCTGTTAACTTATCCTCCACTGATGTCATGCTAATGGGCTTGTAATTGCTCCCTTCTTCCTTGCTGCTACTTTTATAAAGTGGGACTACATCTGCCCTTTTCCAGTCCTCTGGGACCACTCAAGTCTTCAGTGATCTGTTAAAAGGTCTGTCAGTGGTGCACCTTGTAATTCCTCAGAGTTCCTTAGCACCCTTTGAAATACGCCATCTGGCCCCAAATCTTTGTCTCCTTTCAGGTTATCAGGTGCTTTCTGGGCGCTCCCCACCAGAAACGGACTACTGTCTATTTCCTTCCCCTCAAAGCTTCTGCTGTTCTGTGCTCCCTCCGTTCGCCTTCTACTGAGAATACTGAGCAGTAGCATTTGTTCAAGATGTTTGCCTTTTCTTGATCCTCCTCTGTACAGTTACCCCTATTTCTTTAACCGTATAATCTCTGTCATTCTTTCTTTTATCGCTAACCTGCCTAAAAAAAGTTTCGCCCCTTTTTGATATTCCCTGAGCTAAGTTTGTGCTTTTGCTGTCCTTATTGCTTTGCTTTGCCTCTTTCTGTTTTCCCTGATAACAGTTTCCTATCCTTCTCTCTGTCTAGGTCTCCTTGTAGCTTCAGAATGCGGCTCTTTTTGTCTTACCTTTTCTGCTATTTCTTGAGAGCCATAGTGGTGGTCTCTTTTTCTTTTAACTTCTGTTTACTGGCTTACACAGAGGTTTTTGTTGCCTTCACTATACCCTCTTTTAGTCTGACCCACTTTTTCTCCACCTCCCACCTATCCCCCAAAATCGGGTCATTCATGAGGCATTCACTCATCTTAGTAAAATCAGTCCCTTGAGAGTCAAGAACCAGCACCTTTGTGTGGTTGGATTTTGCAGCGTTCGTATGTTGAACCTTGCTGCAAGATGATCACTACCTGCCTTGACGTCCACCATACTGTCCTTGTAAGTAAGCTAGACTTGAGGCTGTGTTGACTATGAGCTGGGAGACCTTTCTCCCACCCTTGTTGGTAAGCACCAGGTCTAGTATTGCCCCATCATGAGTGATGTCCCTTGCAGGCGTCTAGGATGTCACTGCTTCCAGCTGAAGCTGCAGCAGGGAGGCTTCAATCTACATCCGGCAGATTGAAGTCCCACACCAGCAACACATCCCCCTTTTTCCGCCATTCTGCCAGTTTCTTCTAATAATCCTCCCCTTGTGACGGAGGCCTGTAGATCACACCTGTCCCAATAGTGCCTCGTTTTCCCGATTCAGGGGTAACCCATAGCATCTCTTCCCCTCCCTGAGTTCACTGTATTTGCTTTCATGTTTTCCTTCACATAAAGAACCCCCCCTCCCCCCTTTTCCCTTCTTACCCTGTCCCTTCTGAATAATGTGTAGCCTGGTATGACCATGTCTCAGTCATGGTTGTTTGTGCACCATATATAGAACAAGGCCCCTAGAATTCTGCGGCTGCAGAATTTTGCGCAGGACTTGCAGTCTACCGCAGAACTTCTGCGGTGCCACAGAATTCACTCTTCTTGTTGATTTTTTTTTTTATTAATATTTCTGTTTTTCCATAGAATCTGGTTCCCTTCCCCTCTTTTTATATTCTAAACCCCCTATATGCTCAGAATGTGATGTTATCATTGCTATAACGTCATAATTAGCTAATGAAATGGCTGCATTCTGCAACAGAAATGAACAGTCATTTATCTACCACAGCTTCCACTGCCAGAGATGATGGCACAGCACATCAGGCATGGTGATATTTGCTCAACCTGCACTACAGCCTAATACAATTTTCAGTCTTACATTATTGCACTAGGGCCAACTTAAACAAAACCTTGTGAACAGCACAGACCTGTTAAGTCCATACCTCACTTTGTACAACCCTATTTGTGTCTTTAAGGTATAGAGATATCATCTGAAATGAATAACTGGTATAAGGAATTTAACTGTCGTTTTTTAAGAAAAATGAAGTAATTATGCCCAGAAAAGTAGAATATAATAATGTGTAGACCTGTTGAAAGAATAGACCTGTTAAATAAATAATTGCACTGTACGCATTTTTGCCAGGGTTATTGATTACATATTGTCATTGGTTGATAGAATCACCTAAAAGTTAAGGAGAAATGTTGTGTGCAGGGACAGCTGTTGGGCCAGGGGGTAGCATGCTGTGTTTCCGTGCCGGCAACTCGGGTTCAGTTCAGCGATTAGCTCTGGGAGCTGGCTGGGCAGAACAAGGATTGGTGGAACACATCATTGCTCGGAGCCTGGGAAGGTATGGTGCAGTGTTCTGTCACATGGTGGACACATTGTGCTGGTCTGGAGAGCTCTATCTCACAATCGGTTCACATGCATGTCATGCCCTGATGGTGTTATGCAGTGTGTCAGAGAAAGCAGGTTGACATCAAAAATGAGTTTTGCAACAACTCTTCTATTCCATTTCTAATGGACCTGTATGAATGAGGATGCAAGTTCATGGAAATTAAAAATATATATTTATCTATCTATACACACACATACATTATCTCTGTCTCTCTCACCACACACACACACACATTTGTATGTATGTTACAGATTGCATATAAATATATAAGTGATGCACAGTGGAAACCTCATGAGTAGTGTAGAAAGCACATACAAATATATAAGTGATAGTGGAAACCTCATTAGTGGGATAGATAGCATGCATATAGAAATACCTTGTTTATCATATAAGATCCCCTCTGCATATGTCATTTATGCAGCAGGCTAGGACCTTAAGGGAGAGACATTTGTTTTGCCTTTTTAGGCATACAGTTATTTTTATAAGTCTGTTATTTTTTGAACTAGTGTTACTGTGCTTTCCACCATCCTGATTGCTATAAAAACTGCCATGAAAGTGAAGTCAGGATGACAAGCTGTCACTGTGATGTAGTAGTTTTAGTGCCGCAGAACTTCCGCAGAAATTACAAACCACCGCCGCAGAAGTTCTGCGGCAAGTGGTAGTCTTGCCACAGAACTTGGTCCCACTGTGCCGCAGAAAAGTAGGGGCCCTGATATAGAATAGTGGATGGGTGAATATCCACAACAAGGCTGTGTTTCTATCGAGGGAGTTGATGACATCACAGAGACCTTGAGAGCAAAGCTCGAGAGGTCTCGCTGATGTCAACTACACCGAGATGGGAACTTAGATCTAGTTGTGGATGTTCAACTCATCCACTATTTTATATAATATATGTTTTTTTTTTCGTTATTTCTGTGGACGCTTACCCTGCTCATTTGGTGCTCCTGTTGGCTTCTGTCTTCGCTTATGTTCATCTGCTTGCAGTTTCTCCTCTGCGCATCGCTTACTTTTAAAATCTGGGAGGAAAAAAAAAAGAAATGGTGTGTTCAGAAAGGGAGCCATGTATGGCTGTCCGTGTCCCGACTCCCGACTTCAAAGTTGGTGGCTCCGCTGCCTGATGCTCGCTAAATTGTGCCACCATGTTTGGCTCAGACGAGGCTCTCTAGAAAAAAGAAACAATCAGGCAGCAGGTCAAGGGTAAAAAGTAGTTGTACTATCGTTCTGACGTCACATCGATTAGTAGAACAACTTTTTTGACCTTTGAACTGTACTACAACAAGATTTCAGCAGTTGCTGAAATCCATGCACAATAGGCAGCACCCATATACTATAACTCAGTAATGGCCACAGTATGCAGGTCAGCCTCCGTCATGATGGCCTCTGGGTCTGGGATCATATTTCCCAGACTCCTAACATTAGCAAACATGGCCTGCCAGATTTTGTTAGTTTCTTGCTTGTCGCTTCCCTCTTTTGTCCCCCATTCCTTCCTCTTTACATCTGCCTGCTTTATTTTCCCCGTTCTTTGCTAGCCCTATACTTCGTTGGTCTTCCTGATCTGATGTAGGACTGTTTTTTTTTTTTTTTGTTTTTTTTTCCCCCCTCCATGGACTCTCCACACTTCATCTTAGCCTGTCCTTTTTTTTGGGGGGGGGGCGGCAGTATATGCATCCCCTTTGTCTTCCACCCCCTCCCCCTGGCTAGTTTAAACATTCATTAAACAAAAAAAGTTTAAATGGTTCCACTTAGGGATGGTTGCAGGCCATCACCTCTGTGTATAGGCTCTTTTCCTCCCATGTGGGTCCCCAGTCCCCATTATAGCTGTATCCCTCCTCTCTGCATCAGGCCTTCAACAATGAGTTGAAAGCTTTGGTGTGGATCTCTCTCTCTCCTTCCTCGTATCATAGACAGGCAGTACCTCCACAGAAGCTGCAGAGCATACCACCTGGTTGAACTTTTTTCCTAGCTCCGTAAACTCTCCTTGCAGTGTTGGTGCCCTGTCCCTAACCAGGTCATTTGTCACCAGGTGGACAATGATATCCAGCTCCTCTTCCCTTACTACAGCCCTAGCTATCCAAATTATTCGCTTCCCATCCCTCCGAGCTGTGGAGCCTAGTAGGCACCTAATCATTCTCTGCCCCCCCATTCCCAGCTCTCTCCTCCTGACAATAGAGTCCACCAGCAGAAGTGTCTTCCTCCTTCTCTGGGGTCCCCCTTCATCCTCAATGGGGTCTCCATTCGGGAGAGCCCCAGCATCCTCCCCGGCCACTACCGTGGGTGCTGCCTCTTGACTGCCCTGCTCCATCAGAGTGGTGTAGGAATTCTGTAGTGGGTTCGCATCGCAATTTGCACATCAGAAACTGGCAGTTGCAAATTGGTTTAGGTTTTGATTTGTGGCAGGTGCTAATCGAAATTTCTCCAGGATTGCAGGGCTTGGAATTTATTTATTTATTTGCTTTTGTTAACTGGGTAAGCACACTAGACAACCAAGTGCCTATTTTCAGGTGTGATCCTAGAGATTACAAGGTGTATATACATGAACATCAGGCAAAAACAGGTGAAAGGTTACATTTAAGAGCATCAGCACATAGGGTCACTACAAGTAACAGGGGTTTACAATGCAGGCAGCAGGTAGAATAACAATATGGTACTCTTATGAAAGTCAGTGATCATCATGCCGGGCAGCAATGCATCAAGGATTGCAGGTGGACAGAGAGGAGACAATTGGGATCGAGCGGGCCCAGAGCAGGATAAGGAGATAGTACAGTAACAATGCTCTCCCTTTTGGGCAGGTGGGCCTAAGTGGTCAAAACATTCTAGCAAGGTGTGAGCACAGGAAGTGAATAAAGTGCAGAGGGCCACTGCCTTTGTCATATTATGGGAGGGCATTAAGCCCGTAGTTCAGTGGGTGGAGCAACAACGCCACTCCCCCATCGAGCTTAAATACGTCACTTTTACTGGATGCCCTCAGGATTCGTTTTAAGTTTTCAGCCGGCGGCGCTGCTCCTCTCCTGCTGGCTTACCCTGTCCTTTGCTCTGGTGGTTGCCTCCGACTGCAGATTAATTTTTGTCTCTTCTCCGCATCACTGCATTTTGCAGTGCTCTACCTGCTGGCTCGCCATTTTCTTCCCTTCCCCATTTCTTTTGTTTCCCCCTTATTGCCTTTGTTTTGCTCCCCTGGTCGCCCTATTCTTCATTGTGTCTCCTCTCTATCTGGGCATTCCCTTTTGCTCCCCTCTGCCTCCACTTCTTACCCGTATCTCATTTTTCGTGTCATACACCTGGTTCTCCTTTCTGCCTCCTGGTTGCCCGCTCCTCCTATCCATCACCCCTCGGCGCTTGGGATGTGCCCCCTGTGCCTGACATCTTCCCTTACCTCTCCTCTCCTCTTCGTTGCAGCGGCCATCCCCTCGCCATCTCTCCACCTGCATTTCCAGGTATGATGTCACCTGCTCTGCCTGGTTCACCCCGTTTCCTTTGTTCTGCTACCCCACCATCGCCTTACTTGCCTCGCTCCTCTATCCTGCCTCGTTGGCGTACCTCTGTGGAGCTCCTGTGCTCCTCTTATTCGCTAGCTCGGGTCCCCATTTTTCCATCTCTAGGGGCCTGCCATCTGGACCTCGCTTGCTCCTCCGCTCCTTTGTGGCACTGCACTGCTGACCTTCTCTGGTTAGGCGCTACTTTCTGCTGTGTATTTTCTAGCATATTGGAGCAGTGCTCAGTCAGCATGATTGTGCTACTGTCCATTAACGGCCGCAGGTCTTTGCAGCACAGTTGTTGGGCACTGTGCACTGCTCGACTCTCCTTTCCTCGCATTAGCCTTGTCTCATTTTGCAGTGGTGCATGGCTCAGCGCCTTTCCAGCTCTCAAGTATTTGCATTCCAGGGACGGCTCCCGTGATGCCATTTTATTAAGTCTTTGTTTAGCATTTTCGTCTACTCACACTTTTCACCTGTTGCGCATTACGGGGTACATCATTCATTACCCCTCAGAAATCCTCTGTCCCACATACAGAAGGGAATATTCCACATTTCCCTCTGAGACTTTAAAGCAGAAATTCGTATTCAACTCCTATGCTCTGTTCTTGGCGAACATTATTGACATCAGCGCACTTGCAGCACTAGTGTTCTGAACCTGCAGTGCCAAGTTTGATGGTATGTCGCACAGTTTGGTCAGTTGTCACACATCTTGTCACTCATTTTGGGGAAGACTGGTTGAGAGGTATGTTTCTACTGGAATATCTGTATTAAGGCAGCAAATGATCAGCGGGGTATACAGCATATGATTGCCACTCTCGCTGTTACACTCCTGTACCTTTATGCTGGTTGTCACTCTGGGCTGCTCTTCTGCCCATTGGACGGAGGATTCATCCCCGTTCCGTTCACTCGCCTATATGCAGTTTCCGTACCCGTTTCATCTCGTGCACTTCTTTTGCCTATGGAGTACATCCAGTGCCACCTACAGTTCCTACTGTGCTTGGGGTATTTCCCTGTTTCGCAATTGGACATTTATCTGCTCATTGCTCTGTGCTCTCATATGCCTTTTATGTGCCGGATCGTGTATTGCCTCTTTCGTGGCCTATGGCTTCCATGTCAGTGGTTTAGAATTGTCCACGTCCTCTGGGATGCCTCGAACCTGTCTCGCTGGCCTTTAGGAATGTCGCTGTTTGGGCTCCATGGGTGGCTGCTCTCAGCTGTACAGTCGTGCGTTTCCCTCCGTAGGTTTCTGGTAGTGCTGTAGCCTGCAGCGTCTGTCACCTTGATTCACCTCTGTCTCCATTCCTGGCCATGCCTTCCCGTCGGTCGCCCCTTGCCACGGGCTGACTGGAGGCTCTCCTCTATCATTCCTGTTTCTTTCACGTCTGTTTTTGAATCTTCCTCATTTCATGGAGCCTACTTCATCACGTGACTCTATTCATTTCCGACTCTGCCTCATTTCGAGAAGTCTTTGTGGTCACATTGCTCTATCTAGCATATCTCCCCTCTAGTTCGCATACCCTCTGGTCCCAGACATGCCTTTTTGGCCTCGAAGTATATCTCCTTTCGAGGAGCTTCATTACTTGCATTCTATCGCATCCTCTGTTTTCTCCTCACCCCCGCATCCGGATCTCCTCCTTCATATCACCCGTTCATGCCTTATTGGCCTGAGTGTCTACTTCCTCATCTTGCTCAACCTTCCTATCAATCTTCTGCTCCCTGCATCAAGTTTTGCGCTGCCCCAGCTGGTGGCTGTGGTCCGTCCCGTGCTCATCTCTTTACATGCCTCTGAGCTTAGTTTTTCCTACCCGTCTTTCCCTATCGCCCACTCCTGCTTCGGCATCTCTTGTTCTGCTCCCTCGCCTGGGCTCTTTCTTCGCACTTATCTGTCCTGGTTTCAATCCAGTCATGGCTCCTATCTTATTGCACCACGACGTATCTATTCATTTCCTTTGCCGTTCATATTCTCTGGCCTTCCCTGGCTGACTCCATCCAACCTTCGGTTGACCTTGGCATACGTGCCACCTTATCCAGTTCACCTTCCCTGCCCCCTTGAGGGGCATTTCTCCTTCATGGAGTGTACTTGCTCCACGTCATCCACCATCGATACTCCATTTCCTAATCCCTTGACGTCACGATGCTTGGCTTCAACATACTCATCTCGTCCGTTACCTCTCTAGGCATACCTTTGCATGGTTTGCCACCAGGTCTGTGCTGTTTCATTGCTCCGTCTGGCCATGCCTATCCTAGATCGCGTATCACGTATTTTGACTTGCCTCAGTGCAGTTCTCCTCCTGCTTCGGCTGTGTGTCCTGTGCTACCCTATTGGCCTTCCTACCATCCTTCGTTATTTCATACCTCGCTTTCCAGTACCTGCATTCATGGTGTCTGTCTCTCATCGTACCTCATCCATTCCTGTTCCCTTCCTCAGCCTAGCAATTATTCTCGTCCTGCCTGTCATGGATTCTTTCCACTCTTGGTTTCCCTCCTCCTCGTACTTCGTCAGATTTGACTTCCCTTGATCGCCATCCCGTGCTTGCCCTCAGATTCGCAGATCCTCTGGTTCCTGACGCGCTTCCTTGACCTCTGTGTCCGTCTACTTTCGAGGAGTTTCATCATCTGCCTCACTCCCTGGTGCCTGATAACTTCGTTCAAGTTCTGTTCTCATTCGTTCCTGTCTCCTCTTCTTCCAGTTTCACACCTACTCTTGAGGATTCGATCATTATCAGCTTCCCTCCGCTCTTCGCTTCACTCGTCATCATACTTCACTCAGTTTTGCTCACTCCTTATTGTACTTCGTCCAGTTTTGATCCTCGATCGCTTCACATAAGTTGCCTCTGGTTCCAGATCTCTCTTCTCTGACTCTGACTCTACCTTCTTTCAAGGCGCCTCATTGGTATACTTCCTTCATGCTGATTTCTTCTGATTTCTTCCCATCTCCTCCTCCTCTTTTCCAGCTATCCAGGCTTCCCTCCATTCTTGGCCTGCTCTCGACATTCTTTTTGGGCATACCTATCAGTTGCTGATATTATGCCAAATGCATCGAGTTCATAAATCCAGTCATATCGAGTTCATGAATCCAGTCATCTTTCACTCAGCATTACTTCAAAGCTCATCCATTTACATCGGCTACTCTAACATTCCTATCATCGAATACCATACCACCTCAACTACAACCTCAAGGTCTGATCGTTCTGAGTCTAATCGCTTACATCGCATAATCAAGAACGCCTCTTCAACCCCAGTATCTGCTTACTTGTATCGCTTCATCAAACGCATTGCTCCATTAAGCCAGTCTGCAATATCATTATTTTCCTCAGACTCATCTGGAACATCCTCACGTGCACATCTGTATACCCCTTGCTGCTCTGACTCACAAATGGATTTACTCCCTCCTATCCTTGCTTCCAGATCTACTATCTCACATTGATTACTTGAGCATACCCTCCTTAATTCCAGCAAGGTTTATCTAGTTCTATCGTTCCCTCGAGCATTCCATTTTTGACTCTGATGCTACTCATTGACCATAACAATATGATCTAATTGTTCACATCGCACAATCGTGCCTTCTAGGAACATGGATATGTTGTTCATCCACACTGTCTGGCAGGTTCCTTGCCACTTTAAATCTTGCCGGAAGGTCTTCAAGCTGGCTTCTCCCACCCACCCGGGTGGTAAAATTCTCTGTTCCGCCCCATGACGCCAGATCTTCCTTACCGTTTGGAAACTCAGGTTCCCTCCTTAATGCTCTGCGTGATAGACTGGATCCTAATTACTTGGTTCGCCTGAAATTCATTTTAAAATTTTCAAGACTTCAGTCAACTTTCTCCCTCGTGGCTGCGATGGACAAATCGACTCCCAGATTTCGGCAGTGCCCTTGTGGGCAGAAAATGTCCAGGGCGGACCGCACTTCCGCGTCGTCTACTGCCTTGGCCTAGAACCCGACCCGCGGGCCTGCGAGTCATACCGTTCATTTTCATTAGCGTCCTGGAGGACCGCTGCCTGGTTACAGCTGGGGTGCCCTGAGCGTACCCGCCGGTTAAGTCTAAGGAGGCCCGTTGGGTGGTTACCGCAGCGGCTGGCTCAGCTGAGCAGCTCGAGCAGATGATCGCCCTCGAGGAGGAGGTGGCCCGGGCCACATCATCCTCTTCCTTGGTCGCTGCATTTATCCTGCTCTCTCTGGGTACCTCGTATTCAGCTTCATTCAAGGAGCTTTGCCAGTCCCTTTCCACGAAGGGAGAGGGGCCATCGGGACATTCCTCTCGGTCCAGAAAGAAGGACTTTAAGGGTAAGTCCCATCGTCGGCGTGAGTGGGAGAGGTCTCCTTCCCCGGAGAGCCGACTGTCTACTTCAGGCGAGGTTGTGGCTAAGGCCGCTGGCTTCACGGCGTTCCCGTCAGGCCAGCCGGCCAAGACACCCATCAACGCGGTAGAAATTTTTCTCGACCCGTCCGGACGGGCTGTCGACTAGTGTAGCCGACAACCCTCTTCACGAGTTCCCCGGTGAGACCCGAGGATCTGCCTGCACACCGGTGCAGCAGTCCCGATAAGGCGTCGAGCCGAGGGAAGCGGGTGTCCCCTGCTCCTTCCCAGACCCGTCCTCGGAAACACCAAGGATCTCGGTCTCGGACTTCTTCTTGGTCTAGCTGATCCCACCGCCATTGGCGGTCTGGGCACCGAGGTAAGTGGCGCTGCCGCTCGTCCTAGTCTTCCTCCTCGGAAGAGGAGAGGAGAGGCTTTGGCACAAATTACGTCGACGCTAGGAGGACCTGATGTGGCAGCAGTTACTTCTGTCCGGGAGCAAGTCTACACCAACGCCTTCCCCGGCCATCAAGTGGCTGTCACCCGAGCGGTCGAAACAACCCCTCGCCATAGTCGAGATTCGGCCGAAACCTGCTGCCCCACCGATTGTGGTGGAACCTCCGCCTCCACAACCGAAATCAGGGGCACGGGTCAAGGCCTGCCGCACAGGTTATCGGTCACCCTCACTCCCGACTATCCTCGGCAGGTGGAGGGTGGCGCAGACCCCAGGCAGCTCTTCACGGACTCCTCAGAGTCCGACTCCTCCCTGTTCTCCAGGCCAGTTGACCTGGAGTCCTCCAGGGGCCAGTCGTTGGACGAAAGCCCATTGTCCTTTATGGGTTTGCTTCGGCTCATCTCTGAGTCCACCGGGATGCAGCTCGAGCCCGTATCCAAACGGGCCAAGTGTCCCCTGATGGAGATACTGGACCGAGGGATTCCCCATGGAGGCTCTCTCCGTGGCTGAGGCCATTGTTGGCCCAGCCTTGAGCTTTGCAGCGGCCTGCTTCCTGCCCTGTGCCTTCGGCCAGGATAGCCAGGAAGTATGCGGTCCCTACCGGCTCTTTGCTCGGGTTTTCGGAACACCCCTCTGCCGAGGGGTTGGTCACCAACAGTGTTCTCCGGCGTTCTGGGAACACTAGGGACATGAACAAGCCCCCTGCCAAGGAGTCCAAAAAGCTGGACTACACCGGGCACAAGGTGTACGCTGCGTCCTCTCTTGGCCTCTGCCAGGCCAGGTTGGCCGTGCTGATGGCACACTTCTCCCACGCTCTCATGGGCTCCCTGGATGAGGTGATTCCTCATCTCCCGGCCGACCTGCAGACCACGGTCTGGCAGGTTCTGGACCAGGGTAGGGCAGTGGCTAAGCAGCAGCTCCAAACGGCTCTGGACATAGGAGTCTCCTGTGCCAGATCGGTTTCGGCCGCGGTGGCCATGCGCCGCAGAGCATGGCTGAGGATATCCACCTTCACGGCGGATACCCAGCACAAATTGGCGGATGTCCCCTTCTTGGGGACCGACCTCTTCGGCCCTGGAGTGGAAGGTCGCCTCCAGCGGATCAAGAAGTCCAGTGCCACTCTGGACTTTGTCGCCTCCGCCCAGAAGGACAAAGGCCGCCGACAGCAGCAGAACAAGTCCTTTCGCCCTTCTGCGCCTGCGGCACGTCCGGCCCACCAGCACCAGGGCCAGGAGGCTCGCACTTGGCATCCCAAACCCAAACCCGCGGCTTCCTCCAATAGGAGGCAGGGAGGTAAAGGCACAGGAGGTCCCTCGGCCGGACCGTCCTCCAAGCCTGCCCAGTGATGGGTTGAGGGGTGTCTCCTCCAGCCCCGTCACTCCCCCCCGGGTTCCCCCCACAGCAGACCGCTGGGTATTGGAGGTGGTAGGAAAGGGTCTGCCTCTGGAGTTCGAGCAGGCCCCACCCTTCGAGCCAATCACCCCCGGGGGGTACAGTCTGCAGCCTCTGTCGGCCTGCGGGCCGATGTGTGCCCTGCTCCTCGAAAAGGTGATCAGGAAGTTGGCGGATCCTCCTCCAGACCGGGGTTTGTGTCCAGGTACTTCTTGGTCTCCAAGCGGACGGGGGGCTGGCGCCCCATTCTCGACCTGCACGACCTGAACTGGTTCCTAAGGTCTCGGACCTTCAGGATGGTCACTCTGGCTCAGATAATCCCATCCTTGGAATGAGGAGTGTGGTTCTGTTCCCTGGCCCTTCAGGACGCGTTCTGTCACGTCCCAATCCGTCCGTCCCACCAGAGATTCCTCCGTTAAAGAGCGGAGGGATCCCTTTACAAATTCCGGGCCATGCTCTTTGGTCTTTCCCTAGCTCCCAGGGTCTTCACCAAATGCATGGCAGTGGTGACAGCATTCCTGCGGCGCTGAAGGGTCCGGGTGTACCCCTACCTGGACGATTGGCTGATTGCAGCCCCCTCCAGAGCGGAGGTGGAGCGGTCCAGATATCTGGCCCTCCAGGTTTGCTCTCAGGTTGGCCTCCTCATCAACGCCAAGTTGGAACTCGTGCCAAAGCAGGTGATACAATTCATCGGGGCAGAGCTCGACTCTCTACGAGCCAGAGCACGGCTCCCATCGGACAGGGCCGAGGTTCTTTCCTCCTTTGCCCAATCATTTCAGGTTGGGCAACGCCTGCCCGGGACTTCCTGCACCTCTTGGGCCTCATGGTGGCCTGCAACAGCGTGGTCCGTTGGGCCCACTGGTACATGCGTCCCCTTCAATGGGGACTGGCCAGCCAATGGTCACAGCACTTCGATCCGCTGGATCAGCTAGTGACAGTGACCCAGGGGATGTGGAGCGCTCTCCAGTGGTGGACCGTTCCAGCACATCTGCAGGAGGGCATCCCGTTTGTCGCCCTGAGCGAGCGGTCTCTCTGTCGACCGATGCCTCTCTGATGGGTTGGGGTGCCCTTCTGGGGAGCACAGGCGTGCGGCCTCTGGTCCCTTGGGAGTCCAGCCACATCAACCTGCTGGAGCTTCGAGCGGTTCGTCTAGCCCTCACTGCCTTCGCTCCATTTCTACAGGGTCAAGTGGTTCAGGTCCAGACGGACAATACCACGACCATGTACTACCTAAACCGCCAGGGTGGGACGCGCTCCATGCCTCTGTGCAGGGAAGCTCTCTGCATTGGGTCTCTCGTGCGCAGCCTGCAGGCGGATCTCCTCGCCATTCATGTGGCAGGAGCCTCCAACACCCTGGCCGATGCCCTAAGCCGGATAGGGGCTGCGTCCCACGAGTGGTCTCTCATGCCGGAGGTAGTACATGATCTGTTCTCGCTCTGGGGCATGCCTCAGGCGGACCTGTTTGCCTCCAGGGAGAATGTGAAGCTGAGACTGTTTCATGCCCGCCCACCTCAGCAGGGCTCGCTGCAGGGGGATGCCTTCTCGAGGCCGTGGACCCCGGGCCTCTTCTATGCCTTTCCCCCATTTTCCTTGATCCACAAGGTGCTTCTCAAGGTGCAGGTGATTCTGGTAGCCCCAGACTGGCCCCGCCAGTTCTGGTATCCAGATCTCCTCAGTCTCGGCTCCAGGCTCCCGAGGCGGCTTCCAGCCCGCCCGGACCTGATCTCAGTCAATCAGGGGAAGGTATTCTATCTGGACCTTCAATCCCTGCACCTGACGGCCTGGTTCCTGAGCGGCTAGAGTTCCAGGCCTTGGGTCTTTCCGACGAGGTCCTCAACGTCGTTGAGGCATCTCGTAAGGAGTCGACCAGAAAATGCTACGCCTTCACATGGAAGAGATTCTCCATTTGGTGTCAGGGCAAGGGCCTGGACCCTTCCTGTTGTTCCTTGGCAAGCATTCTGGACTACCTGTGGTCCCTTTCTCAGCAAGGGCTTCGGTTGACGACCCTTAAGGTGCACGTGGCAGCCATCTCAGCTTACCGGGCGGGGGCCGGGAAGCAGTCAGTGGCGCAGGAGAAGGTGGTCGGGCGCTTTTCCAAAGGCCTTGATCACATATCCCCTCCGGTGCAAGAACCTCCACCTCCGTTGGATCTACTGCTGGTATTGACTAAGCTCATGGGCAGGCCATTCGAACCGATGCACAGGTGTGACATCTCTCTCCTGTCGTGGAAGACCGCCTTCTTGGTGGCTATCACGTCAGCCAGAAGGATGGGAGAGCTCCAGGCGCTTTTCATAGAGTCTCCTTATCTGGTCTTCCACAGGGACAAGGTTGTCCCTGTCCCCACCTGAAATTCCTTCCAAAGGTGGTGTCGGAGTTTCATCTTAACCAGGGTGTTGACTCTGCGGTGTTTCTACCCCAGTCACACCTGCGGAGGCTGAGTAGGCTCCATACTTTGGACCCTAGAAGGCGCTTAGCAATATAAGGAGTGGACGGCTGAAGTTCAGGGAGAGGTTACACGCCGTTTGTCACCTACGCTGAAGCCGTGACCTGGCAGACCTGCAGCCAAGCGGACGTTATAGGCAGGTAGGTCACCTCCTGCATAGATCTCTACTATAGGTTGGCGGGCATGGAGCCTCCTAGGGGATAAGAGCTCATTCTACCACGCCATACCGCTGCATCGGTGGCTGCTTCCAGGGGCGTCCCTATCCAGGAAATCTGCAGGCTACCTGGAAGTCAGCACATCTTCATCACCCATTACCACATCGACCTTGAGTCACGCGGGATGCTGGTTTTGGGGCCGCAGTTCTCAGTCTTTATTCCTAAGTAGGGTGTGTGTGCGCTTGCCTCCCTCCTCCCGGAGAACTGCTAGGAGTCTGCCAGACAGTGTGGATGAACAACATATCCATGTCCTAGAAATACAGGTTACTCACCTGTAACAGGAGTTCTAGGAATGGTATATGTTCATCCACACGACCCACCAGACCTCCCCAGCTTCAACGCACAACCTGGCTTCCAGCGAGCTAGTTCTGGCGTCATGGGGCGGAGCTGAGAGTTTTACCACCCGGGTGGGTGGGAGGAGCCAGCTTGAAGACCTTCTGGCAAGATTTAAAGCGGCAAGGAACCTGCCAGACAGCGTGGATGAACAACATATACCATTCCTAGAACTCCTGTTACAGGTGAGTAACCTGTATTTATCGACCTCAATTTCTATTTCCTCGCCTCACTCGGTCATACCTATTATCGATATTATGCTTCCTCATCGGCCCGCTGACTTCCTGCAGCGATCATCATCATCTGAATTTTGCCTCATATTCACATTCGACCAGCGTGCAACCTCATGTTCCATCTTGGATATGTGCTATCTCTTAGGAATCTTCCACATTCCATCATCATCCTCACTACTCGTATTCCTCTAGTTATAGAACTCTTTCTTTCTAAAAATATACATCCTCAATTCAAACGTCATCAGCCTGGAGGGAAGGTGACCTAGGCCTTGGATCCCCAGAGGTTTCCTCCTCAAAGAGGGTTTTTCCTCTCCTCCATGCCAGTGGTCATAATATTAGTTAGAATTGGCTATTTTCTTCTTGACTAGTTGGGTTCCGCTGCTGGAGGAGGCAGATGGTGGCCCGGCTTTCCCCTCTCTTCCTAGGAAGTTGGCCCTTCTCACGGAATTCATTAATCACTTCTCTCTTCAACGCTTGACAATTCAGGTATTCTTTTTGGGCTTCTTCCTAACTTACCTTTAGCTGACTCATTCATTTCTGGCACCTGTGGTGGGTGGGGTGGGGGACCCTCACTAGGGTTCCTTGTGTCATACCCCTACAGGAGGTATATCCCACGGATAGAGAGGCGGAAAGCCACACGCAACTCAAGTTACTCAAATTACACAAGCATTATCATATCATATCCAGTTGTGTAAGCACATTGAATTTAGGTAGCGCCTCAGTTAGTTGGAGCGGCATAGATCAAGGGTGTTTATCTAGTGCAGAGGCAGACGGAGGCCGTTTTTGAGAAAGCCCCAGAGCATGAATGGCACTATTTTTTTTTTTTTTAAGCAATCTCTCTCACATTCTGACCCCCCCACTGCTAATCAGCTTCAACCAGTTGCTAATCAAGTCTCCGACACTAATTTATGCCTTGTACCTGTTGCAGTTGAATGTGCCTGTTACCCCAAACCTTTTGGATCCCACCACTCCTCCCTCTTAGAGACCTCCGTGTTCAGCAGCTCCTCCTCTTGGCACTCTGAGGTAACTGTGTTGGCCTTGTTGGTACGGAGATATCTCTAACTCTTAGTCGACACAGCCTCGGCCTGGTAACCTTCTCCTGGCTTGGCAGCAATGCAGCTTCTATCTCCCCCAGCCCAAAGAGGTGCGTGCAGATGAGCAGCACAGTAGTATCCAGAAGGTTTTTCTGAAGACTGCCACCTCCCAACCTGTTTTACTGCTCTCCTTATACTTCCTGTTCTCCTTTCCCAGCACTCAGGCTAAACTGTCTGACTTGCCAGTAACTAAACCACATAACTTATGATTCCACAGGTAAGGATATGCTGTAACCAGTTATGTTGTTTTAATTTTTTTTTATTTCTCTTTAATTCATCCTAATATCTTAACCACTCAAACATGTAAACACTTTGACCTTTTACAATATTTTGACCTACCATTGATGATCCACCTATCCAACAGTGACTGCAACAACAGGAGAAACTGGTACCTTACCTTAGTTACTGGCAGAGTCCCCACTTCCCCTCTTTCTCTACTGATGTCTGCTGACTCCTAAGATGCCAGTCTTTTACGTCTTCCACTTCTTTGCTGGGACATGAATATGTGGGACACAGTATGCATGTTGCTTTTTATTTTCCCCAGTAGACCCGCCCACAAGCTGTAGTCATTCCCAACTGGGGCGGAGGAGTTCAGAATCAAGAAGTTTTCACAGCTGAAACAGAAATGCCAATGCCTGGGCCTGCTCTCTTCACCTCTCAGACCTCTGCCCAGTGAGCCCTGATGGCTGCAATGTCATCACTATCCTTAGCAAGATCAAATACTATAAAATACCAAGAGGGTGTATTGGAAATACAGGAATATGAATAATACAAAAAAGATTAGTATAAAATACTTGGGAATACATATGTCAAGAACAGCATCGAAGCTTTAGAACTGAACATCAGGCAAGATCTGGCCAGTTGGACCAAACTGCCATTAATCTTGTGGGGCATAATATCCAGTCTGAAAGAGTATTTTGCCAAGACTGATGTGTTCCATATCAGTGCTAGGAATATACCTGCCAAACAATGGCTCTCATATCTCTGATCAGCTTTCTCAGAGTTCTTGTGGGGGGGGGGAGAAGACCCCAAGAAGAGCCTGCATGATAAAACTGACACTCCTTAAAGAAATGAGGAGGGCTACAGCTGCCCGATATAATATACATATACTATCTGGTTGCACAGTCAAGTAAGTTTCTAAATTGGAACTACCCCATCTCGACAGATGAGAACCCAAAAATACTACTTGCAATGGTGGGACATTGAAAAAGATGTCTGCTTCTCAGCAGGAATAGGTGTGATGACCCTGCAGTACATGACATATGCCAAACTGCCAGACAAGCGAAAAGAAACACCAGTAAGATGGACCATGAGAAACAAAGCACAGATGTGTAAGATAAATTATAATCCACAGAAAGACACTGCCCAGTGAGCCTTATTGGCTGTGATGTCCTCATCAGCTTTAGCAAGATCAAATACTGTGAAATAACCAAGGCACTTTATAACAGAGCAGTGATCCTCATTAATCTCAAACTGGCCATTCATAGGCAAAAAAAAAAACAAAACAAACCCAGACTTAAAAGTGACCCCTATTTACTTTAATGGGGCGTGCCCTGTGCTGTCCCTGGGCACATGTCATTACGTGCCTGAGCGGTTGTGATCAATCAGGAAGTGATCAGCTGGCTGCCGTGTCTGAGCCCAAAATACAAGCCCTTCTACTTCCACAGAGCATGTTAAAAACAAAATGCGAAATTGCCCTCTAAAGACTTTTGCCGCTACAGGCATCCACGGACTGTTACCCCACTTAAAGAAAGTTGGTAAATCACTAACTAGCTGGGGAAAGCTCATTCAGATATGAAGATCCTCAGAGAGGCTTTAAAAGTCTCCACAGTATTGGAGCTGCCACTCCAAAAGCTCCGTTCCCTGAGAGTCTCAGCCGAGAAGGGACAGCAAGCAAGCTCTCATTGGTGCAGAGGTGGAGGTAAACCTGTGACAGGGCTGAAAGCCCGACTGAAGCATGACCGATTAAACAGTGTAATGAGTCTCCAGGCGGTCTTTTAAGTTGCTCCACCACCACCTTGTCAATAACATTGTCAAAAAGGAATGGTTAGAGCAAGGTCTTTAATTAGCCACAATGTCTGGGTCCAAGGAAAACATTTTTGGGAGGTGTCTAACCACAGCCCAACCGCTGATTCTCGATGAACACCGGACCCAAGAACTCTTCACAGCTGTGAAGCAGCCACGTTGGTCCCGGGTCAAGCATACAGCTGGTGGGGCGCAAACTACAGACTACCCAGAGCACCTTAAACTCAGAAGCAGGTTGAAACTCGTCCCAGGCAGGCAGATCTACATCATTGAAGGAACGATCACTACCGACCCAAGACGGGCCACTTGAAGTAATATCTGATTTAATAGCAGATTCCTTGTCAGAGAAAAACCATTCAAGCTCCTAATACTTTTCTATTGAAAAAGCTCTGACTGACCGAAGACAGGAAGGACTTAGCAGCTTGTCGACATTAATGCTACTAAAGAGCTGACCTTGACGGGAACTTGTCTTTTTCAGGTTGATTGCCCATTGATACTTACCATAATGAATCCTAAATGCCAACCTGTCCTCTACAGACCAAGAACTTCTCCAAGAATGATTCAGTTTCCATCCCTTAGTCTTCAGCTGACACAGCTCATAACAGTATCGCAGTGAGCTACGATGGGACGTCAGGGGACAAATGTGGTAGGGTGCAGTAGAGTCCAAGGTGTCTGAGAACTATGTTAGTGCACCACGGCACTGTTAGGTATGCTGCTTGCTTGTGCAAAGGGTTCTGAGACATCGAGAACCTCCTGGAGCTAGCAAGGCAGGCTCCAGATTATGTTCCGGATGGTACTGGATAATCTCTACAGAGCGGGTAACCAAATGGGTGACCCCCACAACAGAATGACACTGCATGATCTCCAGCCAAAATACAGTAAAAGTAAAATAGCTAAATATGATGGAGGCGTATTTTGGGTAAGTGAAGCAGTGTGCAAAACTGCTTTGGGAAGACTGTTGAATACCTGTTGAAAGACTTCTGGTCCCTTGGGCTAAATAGTTGAATTGCAAGCTGTGCAGCACTTGAATGTAAAAGGTGCCTTGATAAAGTTGGGACAAAGACCAACTGACTCTTTCTTCTCCACCATTGTGAATATTGTAAGCACTTTGGGAAGATTTTACTTACACCAGTCCATGAACTACTGAAAAAGTAAAGCCCCAATGTGTGTTAAGTGATAAGGGGGAATGAGATCACAGACCTCGGAATTGATCAAGTCGTCTGGTCCACTCACTGTACGGTGAAATTCTCATTTTGCCCTCCCCTGCTGAGATGATCAGCTATTGCCCTTTGAGGGGATTGTCTCCAGAGGGATTGATGGCGGTAGTTGATCTTCCTGGCATAAATGCTGTCTGTGTGACTGGCTTGGGTGAAGTGGTGGCAGCCTGCAGTAGGCTGGTCACCGAGGCACTTGATACTATCGCACTGGTCCATATACGGCCCAGGTCCTCACGCTTGACACCCCCATGGTTTGATGGGGCTCTCAAGGTGACAAGACCATGGGTCGGAGATTGGAGCGTTGCTGGTGTAGGACTGAGTCGGTGGAGGATAGACTGGCTTTGGGGAATCACTATGCTGATTATCATAGAAACATAGAAATTGTCGGCAGATAAGGACTGTTAGGCCCATCTAGTCTGCCCGTAGGCCCTATACATTGTATGTGGCCACTGACTCTTTGTGATCAATGGCTTTTCATCACTCCCTCCCCCTCTCAGGCTTCCCTTGTGCCTGTCCCAGGCATGCTTAAATCCCCTCCACTGTGCCTGCCCCCACTACCT